>JAIUSX010000080.1:10000000-20000000 GCA_026573805.1 Hesperophylax magnus | reverse complement strand
CGTTGACACTTATTTGATAGTAAAAAATATTTAAAAAGAAATGGCCCCGCCTCCTATGGAATGATGAAAAAAATAAATTAATAATAAAGCATTGTGATGGGCTTACATTTAAAATACAAACGATTGATAGTTGGAACATCAATTTATCGTACATAATGAAATAAAAATTTCTACCCTTAAATATGCTTATTTGTAGAATACATACATACTTTATTGAAAGTTTATCCGCGTCACTAGCAAAGTCTGGTTCTGTTCTGAAACACAACAATAGTGCAAATTCTGTTATTAATATTATTTAAATAAAAATTAAAATATCTAGAAAAATGATTTCAAAATGCATGAAAAATACAAAAACATTAAAAAATGCACTAAAAGTATAATATTATAAAATACATGAAAATTAAAATCCAAACCATAAAAGGAAGTGCCAAAATAAATGCAATCTCAATAATACATTTTAAACCTATATTAAACATGTTTGAAATAAGATTTTTTACTGTTTTTTTAAAGAAATATAATTTAAAAGTAAAGTACTTATGTGGATGTTGATATATTAAATAAAAATAAGAGATTAATGCTTATTAGGCGAGTTTGAAATTATATATTTCACTTCTTCCAGCGTTGTGGGTTTGAAGGAAGACATTTTCTTTCCTTGTACCAGCGGTGTTGTTCCTTCTGCTAAAAGGATCAAGGAAGATTACGAATGTAAACGTCTGTTCTATGTAACTTAAAAAAGGAATAATATTCTATGTTTAGTTCACGAACTTTCCTTGATGAGATAATATGTTGTGCCATAGCTTAATTTCTTCCTTTGTACCAGCGCGGCGGTGTTGTTCCTTCTGTTAAAAGGATCACGGAAGATTTCGAAGGTAAACATCTGTTTTATGTTACTTGAAAAATGGCCATCCTAAGTTACTTAAAATATTCTTAATATAGGAAGAAATGGTTGTCTTAATTAGTTGTGTTATTTGTCATTATTTAAGTAAAATGTTTTTTTGATACCTACTTCAATACCTCCTTTAATTTTTGTTTTTGTTTTTATAAATTCTTGTATTTCTTGTTACTATCTTTATTGTGTTAATGGCAGATAATGGGCTATGCTATCCTTTGCTGACGTGGGAGATGTGGGTGATTTTCTCGTTGACAGAACGAAGGGATCGTGACAAATATGAAATTGTTTTGACGATTTTTCCGACATCATTCCTGTTTTCCATCCTGGAAATATTTACCCAAACTATAGGAGGAGATGTCATCCAGCATCGGGTAAGAAATAGACTCTGGCCGAAAGCGTTGGAAGTGACGGCGATCGAAAGATCGAGGAAAACTAATCCGAATTTACAGGAGAAAACCAGAGGGTGTTCACGGGACTCCCGAACTCCTGATATTGCCGACTGCAAACCACTTCGGTAAATGTTTATGTTTGAGCTTAGTGGAGCGGACTCCTTACTTTCAGCATGGTGGTAAAGCTCAACTGATCTACGATTTTGGGAGAGGTTGACGCGACTTAAACCTCGCGTCACGCACGTACCTCAAATAGTTCGTGACATCAGGCCGTCATGCCCATCGAACCGGAGCAGCTCCTTGTACCTAAATTTTCAGCAATCATCATCATCATCATAATTATTTAAAACCAAGGACCCACATCTCAAAACCCAAAGGATTCACACCTCATCACCCTTCAGTAGGAGGCACAATATGTCATTAATTTCACCTGTCGCTGAGCGATACTTTAATAAATACCTGGAGGCGATGGGTTTGGGCTATTTTAATTTACTAATAAATTATAAGGAACGGACAGATTAATTCGATAATATTGAAGGGTTGATGTACCGCAACAAGCATGTAGCTAGGAATAGCTAAATGCTTAGGTAGGGTAAGGCTGGCGTAGGAAGTATTAACACTTGTGCCTAAAAACGGGATATGGGAATCGTTGGTTGAGGGGGTGAACATTACAATCGGCATTTCATTTCTTGTTCTATGTTCTATATCCTAGCATTTTCTGTTTCTGTGTTATCCATATTATTTTTTGGATTAAATTATTGAGTAAAACTACAAATTGTAATATTTAAGCATTGAAAACGATATTAGAAAATCTAAAAGAATTTTTTAATGATAAACTGATGTTTATAAGAGAAGGTTTTATGCATAGCATAAAAAAAACAAATAATTATAAATTTAGCACTAACACAGCCTTTCCTACAAAAACAAAGTTGGTTGTTTACAGGTGGAAAAAATATAAAAATATAATAAGCAGTTATTGTTGATTGAGGTACTAGTACATATTGAATCATTTCGCGGGTTGGAAATTAGCCGACATAGCTCAGTGGTTTCAGAGGAATAAAATCAACCATATCGTTTCCAGTAATACTGAGGTGTCCCTGAATCCAGGCCAGGACCACTGATGCATGAGCCAGCGACATGGAATGCAGTAGGCCCCTGGTCGAGCAGATTAGAGAGTCGCTAATGAAATTGACTTATTTTTTGTAGAGAGCTAAGCAAGTCTGAAAGGATAAGTGCGTTTTTAATATTTAATGATTTCACTAATTGAAGATCTTCTTTGATAGCTATGCATTCAGCAGAGAAAATGGAGAATTCTTCGGAAAGTTTGTGTTGGAAACACAATTTTCTGTGAGGCACATAGACACTGGCCTCGCAATGGGAGTCCTGACTCAATTTGGAACCATGTGTGAAATTTTTTTATATAATTTATTAAATTCTGCATTACTTGATTGAGCTGAGTTTTTAATGTGTTTTTTAACTTTTTCCTATAAACTGATGTACCTTCGGATAGAACGTGAGGCTTTCATAGGGACATGATTATAAGGGAAGAGATTCATTGAATAGGGGAAGGATTTTTCCAGAAGGGATTTGAATTAACTTAATACATTAAGGATTGAAGTTTAAGAATCAAGGGATGGGATGTTATTGAACATATTTTTCTGCTCGGCATTGCCTTCGAAGGGAGATTCGCAGTATTCCACTTGCAATGCGTTGATTAGGGAATATTTCATGGCTCCTAAGACAAGGTGAAGAGATTTTGACTGGATTTTATCTAATTTATGAGAAGTGGACATTGGATCAAACAGACAAGTTCTATGATCCTGATGGCTTCGGATGAGGGCATTGTATAAAAGTTTTAAAAAAGCTGGGTGGGATCCCCACCACACACCGGCTAGACATTAAGGGGATTGATGTTGCTTTCACATTTTTAACAAAGTTATTTATACATTGTTCCAAGTAAGCTTGCAGTCCAAAAACATAACTTAACTTCCTTAGAGATAGGGATGACGAGCTTTCGTCGACGAGTGAAGATGACAACTTTGCTTGAGGGTCGTTAATTGCTGTTTTAAAAAAAGCATGTTTTTAAATGTCACAGGTGACGTATATATGTTTTAGGTATATGAAAACATACGCGTATTTGAATGCAACGTTGTGTCACTATTTCAAAGCAATCGGTGAAGAATTTTTGGAGAGTTTGAAGAAACGAAAATTTACATCTTTATTTATATAGATAGACCTCCTTTGTTTTAAGGTATAATATTAATTTGATAACCAAGATTATAATTATCTGAATACAAAGAAAAAATAATTAGTAGCCTAATGAGCTCACCCAGCATATCAAAATAAATCGGCTCTTTTTTTTTTTTTTTTTTTTTTTTTTTTTTTTTTTTTTTTTTTTTTTTTTTTTTTTTTTTTTTTTTTTTTTTTTTTTTTAAAAGAAAGACAAACATTCCCGGGTTACGAATAACCCAACAATGTTTGAAAATCTCCTACTACCACCACAGAAAGCCGAAAATGTTGCTTGTGTTGTGATGGAGGACTTAGCCAGCCGAGGAATCGAACACGCGACGCTCGGGTGAGACCCAAGCGCTATGCCCACTCAACCACTGACCGGTCTTTATCAATTATATTTCTTTATTTTTTTATTAATAGACATTTACAAGACCTTGATACAATGAATCACCATATTAGGCAACTGCCTGTTTCATGGTGACAAATACATTATACTTATTTTAACAATAAAAACAATACACATTAAGAATTTGGGCCTTACTAATAAATGTACTTTTTAATAAACGTTTTAATTTCTTCATTAAAACGCCTTTGTCCAAAAACCGAGGGGTAGAATATTGTCTACTAAATAAAATTACTGTATTTGCTCTACTTGGAATTGTAAAGCACAAAAAATGCATTTATAAAGAAAACGGGTGAATGTAATAATTAGATGATAATAAAATGACTTTAATTAACATGTTAAAATATAATGTTATGAAAATATATTTATATTCATTACATTTTTATATGGTATTGAGAGAAATATATCAAGTATTGTACTCTTGACCCTATCCCAACGTGGCTTCTCAAGAAATGTTGCAACGTGTTATCCCCCTTCCCGGTTCACGTGTTTAATAAGTCTCTAAGCACAGGTGACTTCCCAGAGCTACTTAAGTCTGCTGTAGTTACCCCAATTATTAAAAAACCACAGCTTGAACCAAATCTGCCTTTTATAGCTAAAAAAACTTTTTATAACTTTTTAAAACCTTTTATAACTGGACAAAAATTGTGGCTTCTCAAATAAACTCTCACTTAAACCTGATTAAATTAATCACCAATCATCAATCTGCATAAAGCAGGTTCCACTCAACAGAAACCGCATTACTTCGTGTCCTGTCAGATATAACCCTTACCATAGAGTCAGGTAAGTTAGCAATTATTTCACTATTGGATATGAGCGCTGCATTTGATACCATTGACCACGACTTTCTCATCAAAAGACTAGAAGTAACGTTTGGTTTACATTCTAACATTAAAGATTGGCTAAAATCCTATCTATCCAATCGCTCGCAAGGATTGAAGGTTGGAAATAAACAGTCCAACTTCACAAAACTCTCGTTAGCGGTACCCCAGGGATCCGTTTTGGGTCCACTTCTTTTCATTCTCTTTACAAATGACGTCGCAAAAATTATCGAGTCATTTGGTATTTTATCCCACTGTTATACTGACGATCAGCAAGTATAGTTTTACTGCTCACCAAATGAGATTGAAGGCCTTAAAATTCGCACAGCTGAGTGTCTAGAAGCAATCTCTGGATGTCCTCAAATAAACTTAAGATAAATCCTTCAAAAACGGAGTTTCTCTGGGCAGCCAAACATAGACGCCAACATTTAATAGAAAACTAACCAATTGCCATTTTCGGCAACGACGTAACTGCAAAAAGAACCGTCAAACTTCTGGGAGTTTATCTGGATTAAGACCATTCTTTAAAAAGTCAGGTAAATAAGACCGTTAGCACGGGGCTTTTCTACCTAAGACAACTTAAGTCAGTTCGTAGGAACCTTTCAACAGAGGCAACGAAACTACTTGTGAGCGCATATATAGTATCACGTCTTGACTATTGCAACGGCATCTATGTAAGTCTTCCTAAATTCGAAACTGATAAACTACAATCAGTGTTCAACGCCGCAGCAAGGCTAATCACCGGGGTTCCCAAGTTTTCGCACATTTTGGAACACCTCCAAAATCTTCACTAGCTCCAGTTTCCGGAAAGGATCCAGTACAAGCTATGCTGGATGGTGTTTAAAACTATCAAAGAAATGGCGCCGCCGTATATTTCTGAGCTATGCATTCCGGAAAATACTGGTCTAAGGCAGTCAACTCTCAGATCAGCGACATCATCTGCAATTGGAAGGTTGAAAGAGCCTAAGCGAAATCCGAACACTAAGTTTGGTGATCGTGCATTCGGAGGATCCGGCCCTAAGGCTTGGAATAAACTTCCTATAGAATTGAGATGTATAACCAGTCCAACAAAATTTAGATCCAAATTATAAACTCACTCTTTTAGACACTCATTTCCATAAATCCGTCATTCTATAAAAATATTGCATTTTTTTTGTTATACCGTAATTGATGATTCACACACCTACATTCTCTAGCGATTGCGTTCAACTACTTATGATAAATTCAAAATGCCATTGACTTGCCTACCAATGGGCAATGGACAATATCAGCGGGAACATAACACGTCATTGTTGGCAGATGAATCATTTAAATGCGTTAAAGGTCGACGATTACTTTCATTCATTCATTGATATATTTCCAGCTAATAATAAAAACTAATTTTAAAAACACCCTAATATAATAGAACTTCCTCCTTCTTCTGGCGCTTGTAAAATTAGATTGTTAATGTTAATTTTAGTTATAATTTAAGTTGCTACATATGTAAATAAATATTTTATTAAGATAGTAGTTATAGGCCTTAGTCGTAAGTTTCTAGATATAAGTCTCAGACGTAAGTCACTAGTTTTAAGTCAGTTAAGTAGTTCTAGTGTTAAATATTTAAGGAATATATTTGTACAACGCCCTTGAGGTGATTTCTCACGAAAACGGCGCTATATAAATTAGCCAAATATTATTATTATTAAGGTGCTGCAAGTAAAACTTGAATGAAAATATAATTACAAATGTTTTTGACGGTGAAAAATATTATATTTACTCAAACACATTAAAACATATATAAAGTGTATCTACATACTTATTTACAATTACTTTATGATCGCAGTTATGCATTCATAATTAAAAAAAGGTTTTTTATTTGATTTTCAAGTGAAATATTTATGTGTATTATTTTTTTTAATGTTTTTATTTAGTTTATAAAATTTATTTTTACCCGATATAAGCCTTTAGAATTACTTGCATATACAACTTATTTGTATGACATTTAGGAACACTTTAAACTACATCTAAAACTTATTCTTTATAGCATTTAGGCATAAGCCAGGACAAGCTGCAAGGCTTTTAGCTTCTTTAACATCCGTCGGTAGTTCATTGAATATTTCGAATTCTTTTCGAAATCTAAAATCTCCACAGCTTCTCGCGGGGTAGCCATGTATTTCAAAATTATAATTTACATTCTTAAAACATGTATTTCGAGAGCATCTTATTTTTGAGCTTAAATATAAACATTAAGGTATTGTAAATGATACGCTGTCTCAATGATATTTTGAATTATTTGCATCCTTTTTTTAACCTTGATAACACAAGAAAAGGACACTTTAAGTTGATTCATCGGCAATATCAACAGCCACGCCACCGACTGCAACGTCAACTACCACAAACAGCCACGCCACCGACTGCATCGTCAACTACAACAAACAGCCACGCCACCGACTGCATCGCCAACTACCACAAACAGCCACGCCACCGACTGCATCGCCAACTACAACAAACAGCCACGCCACCGACTGCAACGTCAACTACCACAAACAGCCACGCCACCGACTGCATCGTCAACTACAACAAACAGCCACGCCACCGACTGCATCGCCAACTACCACAAACAGCCACGCCACCGACTGCATCGCCAACTACCACAAACAGCCACGCCACCGACTGCATCGTCAACTACAACAAACAGCCACGCCACCGACTGCATCGCCAACTTCCACAAATTTAGATCCTTCTTATTTGAAACGATCATTTTTTAGAGTTAGTAAAGTTTTAATTTACGCCGATTTAAATGTGCGAAATTGTATTTATTTATTTGTTTGTGTGTAATTTGTCAATGTTTTCACTTTGATTTATTTACTGAAAGTTCCGAAAACCAAGAGTTATGATCAAAATCGACTCAGAAGAATGCCTCATTGAATTTCTTTGAAGAAACCACCGTCATTTGGGAGCAAACAGGGGCCGGGTGGTTACCGACCATTAGACCATGGGAATATTAGGCCACCAGACCACGAGGTATCTATAACAGGGTATAGTCACAATTTTTTTATTATACAAAAAATGATTAAAAATTTACACCAGGAATAGTCTTTCAACAACGTTTTCAATAATATACGCCCAAATGGAAAATACACTTATTTAATTTAATTTTCGTAAATATTAATTTACGCGTAAAACCTTATTTTTGACAAAACATTGTGGAAGCTGGTGGATGTGAGTTTCGATAGGTAGTTACTACCAATCACTAAACCAGGGGCTATAAACGCAGGGTTCCTACGCCTAGTTCGAAATTGGGCATGAAAATGGATTGTAAAAATAGCAAACAAACGTCTCTCAAATCATGAAATAAAAGAACCGGAGGATATAAATGCATTAAACTTTTTCCTGAAGGAAATTTTATTCTCTCAGGGCCTATGTCATCTTTGGGTATGCTGTCTGGAGGGTTTTTTTGGGGAGAGGAAGATCTGGGAAGGAAAATAGCATGAGCGAGGGTGGGTAGGAATTGGGCTCAGTGTGTCCAGGACTGACTGACGATTGAATTCATTCGTCCAGATGGGTCACGAGGGTTCTGCTGGAGAGGCAAGAAGGTATCCCTCAACCAGTCTCTCCGAATCCGGCCCGCTAGACAGAAAGTGGGCAGAAGCATCCGTTGCCAAGATCTAGACATGAACTTACCCCATGAACTCGGACACCCTGCTAAGTCATCAAACGTAGCGAACAACATGGGGTGAATGGTTTCTGGGCGGCGGTACCCATACCCGCCTCTCAAATTATATACATGAATTATGTGAATTACAAAAAAGAGCTTTTTCAATAAGATATGTAATTATTTTATATGAAAAGTCAGGGGTGATTCATTATAATAATATTTATAATTTATTTATATTATCTGTTTTTTTTTTTTACTTAATTTTAGAGTGATTTTGTGTTAAATCTTCCCCACAGGAAAAACTAAACCCTTCCACACACTTTTTCACAAATGATCATCTAGTCAATCAACATTATGCAAGTGCATTATATAAGCAAAATAAATACAAAACAATACAAGAACAACACGTCAACTCACCAGAGATCAAATGGGAAAATAATTCACCGAACCAGATATTTTCATATCAGAGGGTTCGGCTCGGTAGAACTTCTAACAGGGCCTATAAATCCTACTGATCCCTCAACATAAATATTTAAAAAATCTTTCGATACTATTATTATTATTATATGTGAGTTTAGGTGTAAAGTGATTTTAAATATTTTGGTTATTCCGACGTAAATTACGCGTCAGGTTTTTTTAAACACAAAAGACGTTAAATGGCTTCTTCCAATGCCTTTTTGTCTTCCTCCACAACGTATAAATGTTATTTATTACATCAACTCATCAGCTCACGTACGAGGGCTTCATCGAAGCCAGAGTAAAGTTGGCCTCTCAGAAGCTGGGCGTACTGTACAGGGCCCGCAGATACTTTGATAATACACAACTGCTGACCCTGTACAAATCGCAAGTGCGCCCTACTGTCGAATTTGGCAGCCATCTCTGGTCCGGAGCCCCTAAATACCTGAAAAAAACCCTTGACTCTGTGCAGAAACGGGCGGTCCGTTTGATAGATTCCCCAATCTTAACAAACGGATTGCAATCTTTAGAGCACAGGCGTCAGGTAGGTATGCTGTCCTTGTTCTATCGGTATTACAATGGAAGATGCTCTGAGGAACTAGCGTCATTGATCCCTTTGGCACCAGTGCGTAGTCGGGATACACGCCAAACGCGCGCCCAACATTTGTACACGGTTGACATTTGTCACATGAGAACGGGTCGCTTCTACGATTCGTTCTTAAGTTCAACAGCTCGGCTGTGGAACGAACTGCCAGCCTCTGTGTTTCCTCCCTCCTACAACATGGGACTCTTCAAGACCCATGTTCACTCCTTCCTCTCCACAAAAAGACCCTCCACACAGCATCACCAAATATGACATAGGCCCTGAAGGAAATCATTTTCTTCAGGGCCTCCTGTGTGGAGTTAATATAAAAAAATTAAAAAAACTAACTTATTCGTGTTTTTATCCTGTTTTATCTTATTGTTTTGATGTAATTAAAATGACATTTTCTATTCAAGATAAGCAGAAAATGTCAAAATTTGGCTCTCGTAGATAGACACAATCATGTTTTGCCGTTTGTCTCCATTGTTATTTTTGTTTTTCATGTATGAACCAGTTCATTTTCTTAATCAGATGAATTTTGCCCTCAGAAAAAATTTTGATATTTTTCTGCTTCAAGGAAATTTTTATTTTTAAAATAGTTTTTTGGGCTAAATAATGAATTGTTGAGTGCAATTATATTGTCTACGGTCTCATTTTTTTTTTAAATAAACTTGAGTTTCTCTACCTTGTCTATCATCACCGGTCCGTAGGCTATGGCCGTGGTTTAGCAGTGTACAAACTTTGGTAAAATTTCGATCGCGCTGGCCTCGCTTATTATGAATATTTTTTAGATAAAACCTTTAGATTCACCTTAATTACTGTACGACACAACTTTTAACCTTCGGGGAGGTGGAAAATATTGCAATAAAAATTTCAATTACGTAAAATTAAAATTAGCTTTCGTTTTGTGAAACGAGGCCGTCCATTTTCAAACTTTATTGACAAATGTCATTTTGTTTTGTTGGTATTTCTGTTACTATAGGACGAAACGAACGGCTAGAAGTGGCTAGAAACATAATCGCGCGGGCGTTTTTTTAATGTTAAAAAATTCCGTCAAATTAGTATTTACCTAATATGCATGCATTGTGTGCGTTGTGATTGAATTTTATTAGCTGGATTTTATTTTTTTACGTTCAAATTTTATTTAAGTTAACTATTTCTACGATGTTGAGCGGCTACGCTAAGTTTTTGTAACATGGTTTATGATGAAAAAGAAAATGCCCCCTTTATACCGCCTGCTCGCGTCAAGGCAAGAAAAACATCCCAGTTTTCAATTAGTTTAGCGGCTACGCTAGGTTTGTGTAACATGGTTTGTGATTCAAAAGAATGTGTCCCTTTCATACCGCCTGCTCGCGTCAAGGCAAGAAAAACATCCCAGTTTTCAATTAGTTTAGCGGCTACGCTAGGTTTGTGTAACATGGTTTGTGATTCAAAAGAAAGTGTCCCTTTTATACCGCCTGCTCGCGTCAAGGCAAGAAAAACATCCCAGTTTTCAAATAGTTTAGCGGCTACGCTAGGTTTGTGTAACATGGTTTTTGAGATATATATATATATATATATATATACCATGTTACACAAACCTAGCGTAGCCGCTAAACTAATTGAAAACTGGGATGTTTTTCTTGCCCTGACGCGAGCAGGCGGTATTAAGGGGACACTTTCTTTTGAATCACAAACCATGTTACACAAACCTAGCGTAGCCGCTAAACTACTTGAAAACTGGGATGTTTTTCTTGCCTTGACGCGAGCAGGCGCTATAAAGGGGGCACTTTCTTTTGTATCACAAACCATGTTACACAAACCTAGCGTAGCCGCTAAACTACTTGAAAACTGGGATGTTTTTCTTGCCTTGACGCGAGCAGGCGCTATAAAGGGGGCACTTTATTTTGTATTACAAACTTAGCGTAGACGCTCAACATCGCAGAAATAGTTAACTTAAATAAAATTTGAACGTAAAAAAATAAAATCCAGCTAATAAATTTCAATCACAACGCACACAATGCATGCATATTAGGTAAATACTAATTTGACGGAATTTTTTAACATTAAAAAAAAACGCCCGCGCGATTGTCTCTAGCTACTTCTAGCCGTTCGTTTCGTCCTATAGTAACAGAAATACCAACAAAACAAAATGACATTTGACAATAAACAAATAAAGTTTGAAAATGGACGGTCTCGTTTCACAAAACGAAAGCTAATTTTAATTTTACGTAATTGAAATTTTTATTGCAATATTTTCCACCTCCCCGAAGGTTAAAAGTTGTGTCGTACAGTAATTAAGGTGAATCTAAAGGTTTTATCTAAAAAATATTCATTATAAGCGAGGCCAGCGCGATCGAAATTTTACCCAAACTTTTTCCATACTAAAAGCCCGAAGTAATAATATAAGGGATTTTACGCGTGTATATATTTTTTTTGATTGTTTGTCCGGGTTAAATCTTCCCCACAAGAAAAGCTAAACCCTTCCACACACTTTTCCACAAATGATCATCTAGTCAATCCACATTATGCAAGTACATTATATAAGCATAATAAATACAAAACAATACAAGAACAACACGTCAACTCACCAGAGATCAAATGGGAAAATAATTCAACGACTCCAGATATTTCCATATCAGAACTCATAACTGGACAGATAAATCTAACAGATGCCTCAATATAAATTTTTTTTAAATCTTTCGTAATCCTACGTGTATTTAAAATGATAGATTTTTGAATTTTTATTTATAAATTCTTTGACAGATCTAATTCGCCAGTAGCCAGTAGACTTTTAGTTTTTTATCTGTGGTTCATGACTACAGATGAAAAAATTTGCAGGTAGATTTATTGAAATCTGACCTTTTGTAAACAGTTATAAAGAAAGATTTTTAATATTTGATTTGAGGTGCTGTTAGCTTCTTTGAAAATACAGAAAACCGTAAAATATTGAAATATCCCTCGTGCCATCTTAAAGTTCGTCAGGACACATTTATTAGAGAATAGACTTCTGAAATTTCACTGAAAAATTCTGTTCAGTTTCGGAGACATTGGGAAGACAGGATAATAAAGATTAACTATAATCGGCAGCGTTGGACGGTACATTATTGTGGTTTGAAAGAATAAAAATTAAGAGTGTAATTAAAGTCTGAATAAAAGCAGAATTTTCGCTTTGGGGAAAATAGGGGAAGAGTTGGAACTATTTAAATCACTCCCATCGAGTGTCTGAGATTTATAATTCCCATTTGGGTTTAACAAAATATCATTTAAATTGTGATTTTAGAGGTTTAAAAATTGTTTCCCTGTGGGAAGATGATAGAGTAGATTTAGAGGAAGGTAAATTGAAAGGAATTGAGGTAAATGTTACCTATGCAAAGATTTTAGGCAGGTAGAAATAATTTTGATGCTTTGAAATAGGAAATGTTGTATGAAGCCATTGATTGTTTAATATTGTTTTGTCTGGTCAATTCTGGACGTGCTACACTAACCGCTGTATGGTTGCCCTTGCAGCTAATGTAACATGGATCATTCGATGATTTTTTGCAAATATCAAAAGGGTGGTCCTCTTCGCAATGAAAACAACGTCGAGGGGAACGATATATGGGTTTCGAGTATCCAAAACGGCAGCAGTTAACATTGGATCTTTATCTTTAACAGTGGTTCCATTTGTGATTTAAACGACGTGCTTTTAATACATCACCTTGACTAAAAATGAATTTCCCAAAATCCAGAGGATGAGTGATTTTCCCTTGTTTAGTTCTTTGGACATCACCAATGAATGAAGCCGAAGTGGACAGGGTATAAGTTAGTTCAGTACTTTTAGTTTCTAGTATTATGGTATCCTTACGACTTTCCTTAGAGTTTGAGGTTTCATTGGATTGAGAGAGAGATTTAATTTTAAGGACTCAGGGTCAGGAGAACGATTTTCGTCTTCCTCCCTCCAGTCTTATAATTTAACTAACCAACAAAAAAAATAAAACAGTGTATTTTATTGACAGTACACACGAATTTATCGAAAAATAAATAAGACTTTGGAGGATTTGTTATCATCGCCAGTTTAAGGCGATACACTACGTAGTAATTTAAAATCATGTGTTTTTGGTTTGAAAATTTGGTCACATAGAAATGTTTCAGAAGCTTTAATTAAATACTGCGAGAAGAATACATCCTGGCCTTCGAAATATTCGAGCATTTTTTAGATAAGTCTTTTTATAAGCCCAGAAAAAAATAATGTATAAGCCTATAAAAAACTGCTTTAAAGTTCAAAATCTCCTACTTACGAACCCATTTACGGTTATGGTTTTATTTTATAATGTGGCAAATAAAGTTATTTATAAAATGATCGAAAAACCTTTAAATATTTGTGCCTGGACATCCACAAAATAAAATAAAAGACACTTTTTGACCATGTTTTTTTCTTGCATAAATCAAAACAGGTGAATTGTGTGAAGCGGGAATTTAAGCCATATTGCCATCTACGTAAGGTGTGTAATTGATGGCGGCTTGATTCAAAATATTACACGACGTAGTGCATCGCCTTAAATGGGTTGTTGGCTCAATGATTCTGCGGTTCTCCAATCCGCAGAATCCAAGGTTGCTTGATTACTCTCAGTGTCCAATAATGAGAATTTGGATAATTCCAATTTAGTTTTTTTATTTTAACAAAACTCACTTATAATAATTTTAAGAACAACTAGATAGCGTGCGCTAGAGGAGGTTTAGGGCTAACCCGACGGCTAGACTGCTGGAGACAGAATAATATTATTTGCCGCGCGAGATACCGCGCGCATTTTACGATACAATGAATACCAGCCTCACAAGAATGTAGGTAAAATAAATGTTGTGTTATTTTCGGGAGACGTAAACTCCCTATAATTTACCCTACAAGACAAACAAATAATCAAAATCAAAAATATAACAATAATTTGTTAACTGTTGATAATTCTCAAGGATAATAAATTATACACTAAAAACATTGAAATTAATACAGCAATTTTGTTACGTATAAAATACCGTTTTTTTAAACCTTTATTAAAGGTAAATACATATCAAATAAATTTATTATGTATTTAAAAATAGTTCCCAGTAGTACGATGACGTTTGATAAAAAAACGGTGCTATATAATTAAATTTACCAATAGTGAAAACGTACATAAAATATGAATATTAATTTTTACTCACACAGACTGAAATTATATGGAATCGTATCTTCAAGATATTGAGGGACGCTCTATGCTGTATCAAGATGTACCAAATAACTATGTCTTTTCAGCTGGTAAAAAATGGACGAGGCCATAGCGGGGAGGCGGCAACATCATTGGATGAATACCTTCAATTTCTCCTAGAAATATAGAACTGTATCATTTACGGCTGATCCTTATAAAGGTGGCTGGAGCTACATCCTTTGAATCTTTGCAAACTGTTGGTGGCAATTTACTACGTAGCTACTTTTCATGATGCGCGGCGTAAACTGAAGCTCATTGATGACATACGAGAATGGACGCAGTGCATGACGGAGGCTTCATTGTATTCGATGCCTAAAATTCTTAGACATCTATTTGTTTTAATTTTAATACAGTGTATCCCTTCGATCTTCGGCTGAAGATTTTTTTCATCATTATGTAACTTTAGAAGTAATTGAGCGTACTATACGTGATATCATGTGAAGTGATTCTGTCTTTAGTAACAAAGTTATTGTTTTAGGCGGAGACTTTTGTCAGATCCTTCCAGTGTGTCGACGTGCTTCACGAGGACAATTAATTGCCGCTTGCATAAAGAGCAGCACACTTTGGTACCATTTCAAAACCTTTTCAATTAAAAACAAATGTCAGAGCTTTAGAAAGTGAAAAAATATTTTCTAAATGTCTTTTGGACTTGGAAGATGGCAAACTTCCTTCTGTAGAAGGAACATTAGAGTCATCTGTGCTTATTCCCAATGTAAATATTTGCCAAGATATTATTCACTGTTTATTCGGTGAGACACATACAACTGCTGATGCCTTAGTGATGAGTCAACGTACCATATTGTGCCCTAAAAATAGTAATGTTTATGCAATCAATGAGGATGTACTTCAACGGAAAGCGCCCCTGAGGTGATATCTCACAAAAGCGGTGCTATAAAAATTGTCCATAAAAATTTCTTAGAAATTTATTTTTTGGTGATGGCCTTTGTAATAGAACAAAAATGGTTGTTTTAAAAATTTCAATGCTGTAACTTAATTCAAGCCAAAATCATTACGGGGAACAGAAAAGGTACAGTACATTTCATTCCTAGAATTTAAAACACTTTGTCGGATGTTACAATATAATTCAATATGTGCAGGAAACAGTTTCCAGTCAAATTAGCTTATGCAATGACCATCAATAAATCTCAAGGACAAACTTTTAAACAGGGTGGACTGTTTCTTCCTGAACCAGTATTTTCTCATGGACAGTATGAGCGCAGTCATAGTTATTTATACAAATTCTGACTGATTGGTATACGGATAATATTGTTTTTAAAGAGATTTTTTCCTAATGAAAATGTATAATATCATGTTGTAGATTGTAAAAAATAAAAGTATTATTAATTGTAGGTGCTTGCTTAAAAAGTTTTATTTTTCGTGTCCCTTGAAATGAAAATGACTCAATTTATCCCACCTGTAAGGTTTTTCTCGCCTAAGAATTAAGAGAGTTTTGGTGTATTTACTTTGACAATTGTTAGGTAAGAGCGTAATATTATTTCACCCAAATATGTAGATTTTTAGGACTTATCCCAATAAAATAATTCTTAATATATTTAAAAAAAATGTAATTACTTTGACAGTCTTTTGGTAAGATTATATTATTTTACCAAAGTTAAAATATTGTAATATGTTGATATTTTTTTTATTTTCGAATTACATATGAATAATTTGCAATTTAATTTCGATTTAAAAATTAAATCATTTCGGTGGTGTGGGAGAGGAAACATTTTTCTCATTGACAAGATTTATGTTGGGGTGAAGGGTGTTTAATGGTGAAGAACGTTTTACTATTATATATCTACCCATTGATCTAATATCTACCTATTAAATTCAACTGTTAGTAGGTATCACTTAAGCTGGGCGAAGCCCAACCAACCGGGTTTATAACTGCTAGTCATAATTAATACGCCTGTATTTTCTTTTAATTTTTGTCATGACCGGTTAATGTGATAAAAATAATTAAAAACACCTGGTGGATGACTTTTCCCATGGATCATTTACAATCCCATGACGTTTACCTTTCCGTAAAATGTTTTTAAAAAGAGTCATTTTTCCTTTTTTTTATGTATCGATAAATTATTAGAATATTTTTCATCGTTTTTATACAAACGTCATTTTATGTACCTACAATGGGTCAGTAATAAACCAAATTTCATCCAAAATTTCTTTGCGTTTTTTACTCCATATAAAGTCAGGAATCACAGGTTGAAGTAAGTAGAGTACGTCCCTTAACACCCTGTATAAATATTTTATTAAAATATTATTTATATCGTATGCTTTATAATATTGAGATAATCTATGTGTTTAGTATAATTTATTTCAAATTATTATATTGAGATAATCTATGTTTTCGTAAAATCTATTTCAAATTATAATATTGAGATAATCTATGTGTTTGGTAAAATCTATTTCAAATTTACGACATCAACACTTAAAAAATATATCGAAAATGAAAAACATATCTTATAAGTATCTACTTTTCGCAAAAATAGCGCTATACAAATAATCGAAGAATTATGATTCAAAAAATATTTGAGCCTAGTATATTTATCTGGTCAATAAATGGCATATTAAATACATGGTTTTGCAACCTTCGTAATAAGTGTTGTTTTGAAGATTATTTATCGTGAAACATTCATAAAATGATAAATAAAAAAATGAAAGTTATTTATTTTCTTTAGGCTTTGAACTGAAATCAATGTACACGGCATAACACCCCAAAAACAAACAACAACAAAAAAAACTGAAATCAATGTGTTTACTCAGAAATCCCAGACAAAGCATTTTCAAATTTAAGAGTCAAGCTTAAGATTTAAAATAATTAAGATTTACTCGGGTTTCCAGACTTACGGAGTGTGGTTCCTTTTCCACTTTTACCTACTGTGTACCGCATCTGGAAGGCGGTATAATAGCCTCTGGTCGTGTTAGTGAAAACGGGGCGCCATTTTATAACATCCACGATCCTTTTTCATGAAGTAAATAGATTTTCTCTTGTTTTCGTGAACACGCAAATATATTCTACAGTTAAAAACACACCAGAGTAATTTTAATTCCTTAGTAAATTTATCTACATCAAATAGTACGTACTAGAAAATTACACATTAAAAAACTATTTAGAAACCTCTATAGGGACAATGTAGGTAACTCGTGTGCTTTTCTCTTGTATCGAAATCATCGACATATCATGTTGGTAGATGATAAAAATGGATAAAATATTCCCAACTGCTAATCTTTATAGAAATAATCCAAAAAAATATCATAATTTAATACACAAATAAATAAAATAGCACATTTCCATATTTGATATTTGCTGTACCTTTTGATTAAAAAATATATTCAGCTTGGATGGCTTTTTTGCTCATTGTTTCCAGGATTATAATTCATAAATTAATCACCATTGTTCTTGTCTTAGCAGGTAGGTTTATGTTTAAAATGACAACAATCGTTATCATCTATACAACTAGATATTACTAAATGAAAATAACATGTCAATTGTATTTGATAATATTTTCTGATATAGAAATTTTGGAAGCATGCAATTGTTTTTTCAATTTTTGTAGATAATTATAATTTTTGTTGTCATTTGTAACCAAGGAAATCTCTTTAAATACAAAATCGTATCTCTCCGAAAGTTCTTCACCGATTGCTTTGAAATTGTGATACGACGTTGCATTCGAATATGCGCGTGTGTGTGTGTATATATGCCTAAATTATCCAGACGTCACCTGTGACAGGTAAAAACATGTTTTTTTCAAAAAAAAAAAAGCCTTTTTATTTTTTTTAACACAATTGTATTTCATAATGTTTTTCCGGCTTAGATTTCCAATACTTGGGAAGACAATTTATATGTTCAATGTTTTTTTATTATTTTATGAAATTTTAAATTTAATCTAATCTATTCACTCACTTCAATCAATCTGTGTTTGGTTGCAATGTTATATCAATTTCGTGTCTCCCTATGTCCCAGCTCCATTCGTTTATAAACGCTTTGTTTATAAAAAAAGTTTATTTTTTGTGGAAGAGTATTAATTTGTTTTTATGTTTAATGCCGCAGTAAATGAAATTTATTTGTCCAAAAGTTGTCTTCATTTTTTCGTTTTAGATGCATTTTTGATTGAAGGATCTAGTGATTTAGTTAGGTATGTTCGTTAGTAGATCAAGTGGATTTTTTTGTGTGTATAAATACGTATTGTTTTAACCTAGAGTTGTTTAAGTGACGTGATGTTTAGATTATCAAAAATATGGTCAGAGTATGTTCTGATGTACTTTGAGTAGTATTTTCAAGATGGCTTTTGGCGATTCAATTGGGGATATTAAGTGGCGTTATTTGCACTTCCCATATAATTATTCCACATTACAATAAAGATTGACAAATGGCTATATAGATTTTAATGAGTTCTCTTTTATCAAAAACATTTATAATTGTTTCAAAAAAGTATGTAAGTTTTTTTTAATCTATAAGTTGTGGGTACAGTGTACAGTTTATAACCATCTAATCATTTTTCATTTTTATCGATTTCTAACAATTCAACACACCTATAAAAAGTGCTATAAATTTTGGAAAATTGATGAAAAAACTACATTAAATAGGTTAGGTTTGGTTTGGTTAGTTACACATGAAACTATTTAATCTAGTGTTAATTATATATCTACCCTTACCTATTTAACCTTGTTTTTATTTCATAACTTTTCGTAATTTTATATCACTTTTTATAGGTGTGTAGAGTTGTCATTTTGAGGAGTTATCATGGAACCCCAGATACCATATGTGGTTGACCTTTTCTAATGACGGACAGTCGCATATTCGTTTTATATCTTGGCAATCATGGATTTTTATATGAAAGTTCGTTAATTCATTTTCCGTATTGCCTATTTTGAAAGAAATATGGTTAGTTTTCTTCCCATTCAGGGTAAGTGAGTTTAAATTTAGCCATTTCTTGATATTGTAAAAAGCAGCTTCAGCTTTGTTAAATGTTTGCTCCCAGTTTTCTCCATTTGTGAGTATAACGGTGTCACGCATGTCAAGATCCCAAATAAAGTTTGTTGGGTGGCGACAACTTGTACAGGTAAGCTACAATAACCACTTTAAGAAAAAGCGGAATTGTGGTTCAATCAACCCCATAGTGTGGACGGTTGAAACAGTATGTGGGGTTGATTAAAACGCTCAAAATATCTTTGAAATAAGTGGAGTAATTTTGATCAGTGTTCAGTATTTTTATTATCATAACAATACTCAGTGAGCTCATCAATAGTGACTAAGCAATTATTTTAAAAACTATGAACACAAATGTCTTGAAATTAAACAACTGCAAATATGTTCTTTATTATTTTTTACGTGCTTTTAATAATACTTACTTTGAGTTTTTGGCATAATCAACATAGTTTTAGTGCAATATTATTCTAGATCTAGATTTTTTTCGGGTAAAAATTGAATCCATTCGTGCCCTCACATTTCATGCTCCACTGCCATGTTCATTTTAATCTCTAAGGAATTTTGTCTTCCTAACACACAACGCTGGAAGAAATAAAAAATGAAAAATTAGTAAGCACTGCAGTCTTCATCATATAGGTACCGACATGGGTATTGTAATGTTCTTTAAATTACAAACTTCATTTATTTGTGGGAATGAATCGTCTTCAATAATACTGAATTGGCAGATCTGTTATCTCAAGATAGTTTATTACAATACATTTACAATAATGTTTACATAATAGTTTATTGATATTTTGGCAAGAACACCGTCCTATACTTGAGGGACTCGAAGTGTTTCTGCTCGTAGCTTCCACCCTCCATAAATAAACCACTTACTAGATTGATAACTCTGTTCCTTTTGTAGAGATAAATTGTCCACTATTTTACATAGATATATATGTAGTAGAAGATTTTCAAATATTGTCAGGTTATTCGTAACCCGGGAATGTTTGTCTTTATATTTTTAGAAAAAAACATATATATATTTCTTACAATAGGTACGTAATATAATTTTTTTCACATAACTACTCGTATTTTATTATATTACTAAAACTAGTAAGACTAATAAGTTCAAACATAGAATTAATATAAACTTTCTCACAAAAATGTTAAGTTACGACAAAGAATGGCAAGAAATATATCAATGTAACGGTTTAAAAGAATGCTGCAAAATATTTGATAATAAATTGAGTCTGTAGAAATATTTATTCTCAAAAAATATCCTCGAAGCTTAAACCAATTAAACCGTGGATAACCCACGGATTAATCATTTCAATTAATATGATGACACACAGAAATACTCTATAAACAATGTACAAAACAATCGGAAAACATAACATTACAAAAACATTTCAAGGCTTTTTATAAGCCTTTATAGTTTATAGTAATCATCTTTTGTGTTTTTTTATAAAACACAAAAGATGATTACTATAAACAAAATCTGGAACTAACTGAAAATGATAGTTAAATAACTTGGTCCATCATAAACGACATTACCGACAAAAAACCTTTCAAAAATAAAACGACAATAATCAACAACATAAACCACCACAATTCTAAAATCGGTTGTAAAGAAAAACCTAACAAAATAAAACAAGACCCTAGTCTCGATGAACCAAACTCAACAGTAAATAATTGAACTATTTCAACCAACAAAACCAGGTGAAATCTTACTATTGTAACAATGTTATTTATAAGAGGTGAAATAAATTGGATAAGATACGATCAGTCACGAATTGGTAATTGCCGAGGATACCTAGGATATACTAATTCGGGCAACATATAATAAAACAAGACCCTAGTCTCGATGAACCAAACTCTACAGTAAATAATTGAACTATTTCAACCAACAAAACCAGGTGAAATCTTACTATTGTAACAATGTTATTTATAAGAGGTGAAATAAATTGGATAAGATACGATCAGTCACGAATTGGTAATTGCCGAGGATACCTAGGATATACTAATTCGGGCAACATATAATAAAACAAGACCCTAGTCTCGATGAACCAAACTCTACAGTAAATAATTGAACTATTTCAACCAACAAAACCAGGTGAAATCTTACTATTGTAACAATGTTATTTATAAGAGGTGAAATAAATTGGATAAGATACGATCAGTCACGAATTGGTAATTGCCGAGGATACCTAGGATATACTAATTCAGGCAACATATAATAAAACAAGACCCTAGTCTCGATGAACCAAACTCTACAGTAAATAATTGAACTATTTCAACCAACAAAACCAGGTGAAATCTTACTATTGTAACAATGTTATTTATAAGAGGTGAAATAAATTGGATAAGATACGATCAGTCACGAATCGGTAATTGCCGAGGATACCTAGGATATACTAATTCAGGCAACATATAATAAAACAAGACCCTAGTCTCGATGAACCAAACTCTACAGTAAATAATTGAACTATTTCAACCAACAAAACCAGGTGAAATCTTACTATTGTAACAATGTTATTTATAAGAGGTGAAATAAATTGGATAAGATACGATCAGTCACGAATTGGTAATTGCCGAGGATACCTAGGATATACTAATTCGGGCAACATATAATAAAACAAGACCCTAGTCTCGATGAACCAAACTCTACAGTAAATAATTGAACTATTTCAACCAACAAAACCAGGTGAAATCTTACTATTGTAACAATGTTATTTATAAGAGGTGAAATAAATTGGATAAGATACGATCAGTCACGAATTGGTAATTGCCGAGGATACCTAGGATATACTAATTCAGGCAACATATAATAAAACAAGACCCTAGTCTCGATGAACCAAACTCTACAGTAAATAATTGAACTATTTCAACCAACAAAACCAGGTGAAATCTTACTATTGTAACAATGTTATTTATAAGAGGTGAAATAAATTGGATAAGATACGATCAGTCACGAATCGGTAATTGCCGAGGATACCTAGGATATACTAATTCAGGCAACATATAATAAAACAAGACCCTAGTCTCGATGAACCAAACTCTACAGTAAATAATTGAACTATTTCAACCAACAAAACCAGGTGAAATCTTACTATTGTAACAATGTTATTTATAAGAGGTGAAATAAATTGGATAAGATACGATCAGTCACGAATTGGTAATTGCCGAGGATACCTAGGATATACTAATTCAGGCAACATATAATAAAACAAGACCCTAGTCTCGATGAACCAAACTCTACAGTAAATAATTGAACTATTTCAACCAACAAAACCAGGTGAAATCTTACTATTGTAACAATGTTATTTATAAGAGGTGAAATAAATTGGATAAGATCCGATCAGTCACGAATTGGTAATTGCCGAGGATACCTAGGATATACTAATTCGGGCAACATATAATAAAACAAGACCCTAGTCTCGATGAACCAAACTCTACAGTAAATAATTGAACTATTTCAACCAACAAAACCAGGTGAAATCTTACTATTGTAACAATGTTATTTATAAGAGGTGAAATAAATTGGATAAGATACGATCAGTCACGAATTGGTAATTGCCGAGGATACCTAGGATATACTAATTCAGGCAACATATAATTTAAATAATATGATGTGAGCTTATTTATCATATGACTATCCCAAAACGCATTATCTCTTTCAATTTTATCTTAAATAAGTCCTAATGCTGTCCATATTACAAAATAGCAATACTTGTGTCTAGTTGTTCTCAGCTGACCCTGAACTTGAAAGTAATAGTTACTATTTTTTGTTCAAATTCATCACCTCGTTATTCATAAAAACAGAAGGTGATTTTCTTCGAATCAATAGCTGCCTCTGGTGTCACCTCTTTTGCCGTTTGTGGACATTTAATTTCAATAATTGCATCTTCATTTTCAATTAAACCGCCGCGCCAGGACTAGCTCCGAGAAATTCATATTCTCGATCTACGAACAGTCCGCAAGGTAAGACTTTAAAACCAGTGATTTTTTCGAAATCTTTTATAGCAAGTAATTCGTTTTCCGTGCCATATTTTGTCCTCGAAATTATTATTTCTTCCCCGAAAAACTTGTATACAAAAGTGTTTTTATTGCTGATTTACAGGATGTATTTGCTCTCATTACAAATTTTACCGTATGAGGATGCTGTAAGCCTTTTCTTCTTTCTTGTCTCAACAGAGTACTTGTAGCTTGATTCACAGTATCTCGTTCAAGTGTATGTTTTTCATCAACCTTTTCAACGATTTCAAATATTCAGTTTTAGCAACATCCATCTCTTCGTCATCCATATCAGGCTCGCGTTCACTCAATCCATAGTTTGCATTGGGGTCTGTTCCTTTGCTTTTTCTCATTGCAGTCTGAGCTTTCGCGTGGATACGTTTTCTACTATAATTTTTTTTTTCTGATATGAATCGCTTTCACTGATTTCTTTTTGTATTTTTCCGTGGAGTTCATGATCAGTGTTTTACGAAATTTCATCAGCTTAACATCTTGTCTGATAAGATCTTCGAGTACCATAGTTAACTCTTTTCCCACCAAGAAATTTAGCTATGGTAGAATAAAATTGTTCTGAGTAATTGTTTGTTATTTTAAAAACTAGGCATTCGGCATTGTTAATTAACGGTTTCATACATGCGTATTTCTTAAGGGCTAAGGGATATTTCTTATGTCGATAGTTATGTTTTAAATTTTATCTTTTTCTGAAAATGATATTTCATTATTATGAGCAACAAAACCAACCACCGCTGCTCTTAACCTTAGGTGATACGATACTATCACCTAATTTTCTCAGAGTAAATGGAACATTACCTTTTTTATTTACAGTTTTTTTTTGTAAGTTTTGCATAATTGTTTTGTTAAAAAAAATGCGTAATTAAAACCCAATTAGCGAAACGTGTAATAACATGTATAAGAATCCGGCAAAAAAAAACAGCAAAGCTCGAGCAGTAAATATTACTAATATGAGATAATCCTGTTGTTGATCGTCGCAGCAATATGACCAGTAGCCGAATGGGAGAAAGGAGCGCGGTTTGTTTATTCGCGGGGTGTGGGATGATCCTACAGGGATTTGGGATAGTTTGATAGTTTGGCCGAGGCGACAGAATATATACATATATGCGTAGGTGTGCGTGCTCTTGTTTTGAAGAGTGTCTGACTCTCTTTTTGCTTCCAGCTCCAGTGAACACGTGACTTCAACATTGGGGAAATGGAAAGAACGCCTTCGACCGAGGACACAGAAATCAATATAAGCAGCAGTCAACTCCCGAATCAACATGATTCTGAAAAAAAATGTTTTGTAAAATATATATATTAATACTCAGTTTCTTTGTTTTTTTTGCTCGCCGAAATTTAGGCAAAAATCGACCACTCTCCCCCTTAAGTTCAAACAACTCGAGGTTCGTTTTGGCGTGCCAGAAAAAAAAGTCCCATTCAATTGTTTTTTTGCCGATTTCCTGGCGAGCGAAAATCGACCGCCGCTCTCACGGAGCCGCTTCGACTCGAGGTTCACTATGGCGGGACGCGTTTTGGGCGAAATTCAACCAGAGTTTGTATCGAAATAATTCCCGGAAACTCGAGAGGATTCGTTCGGTCATCAATGTCGTCAAAATCGTCCGGGAACTCTGTCGGCGGAAACTGGAAGCGCTCGAGGCGCGCCATACGAGAGCGCTGATTTTCTCGCTCTTCGGCGGTCGGGACGGCAACACTCCGATAAGTCAATTCGCGGCCGGTCAATCGGCAGAGCTTCCCGGCGACAAATCAACTTTTCACCGCGAGTGTTGCAACACGCATTGTTTCGAAACGGCTAAATTTTGGTGCATTTTCTCAATGTTTCGTTTTCATCGATCGCCATCGATCTGTAAAACTGTTTTTCCTTCACCGTTTATATTTTTATTCAATTTCGAACGCACCCCGAACGCGAAATCATTAAAAAAAAATTCTTGCGCCTTTTTGCTCGAAAATTTTGCGTTTTTCGCATTACTCGAACGCAAATTAAAAAGACGATTATTTTTGATCGAGCGTCGTGTCTGATTTAATCAGGTATCGTTGATTTTTTTTTTAAATATCACGAAAAAAAATTTTTAATTTCACGATAAATATTACGAAATTTCCTCACTTTTAGGCAAATTGATTTAATTTAAGTGGAATTGTTTTTCTTTGCATAATGGTATCATTGGACAAAAATTAGTCACGTGGTCAACACGAAATCACGTGGTATGCCTTTTTATAAAATCAACACGGTCTACCTGATGATTCAATTCCGTCAAAAAGGCGCAGTCTACGGTTAAAATTATCAAAAAAATTCATCCTCCGAAGGTTTAGGAACGTTTATCGGCCGTTCCACAGATGGCGTTCGGTTCAAAATGTCCCGCAGTAACCGGCTAAAGTTTTGACGTTTGCCATTTGAACCGAAAATGCCAACGATCGGGCTTTTGGTTAATCAGAGATAATAGCCGATCATAGACAAGTACCGAAGTGATGTGCTTTTATTTTAGGCATATGAATTTAAAGAAACGATAAAATCTGTGTAGGTACTTACTTTGGTGGATTATCCTTTGAAAATCGATAACGCTTTTGAACGAAATAAAATGTATTAACGAAATAAAGTTGGGGAAAATAATTTAGCACGGGTACCGTCGCCCCGTAGTGAAAAACTACATCAATAGCGTCCCGCAATTTTATAATTTCTACCAGGAGCGCAGAAATTATATAGGGTGAAGCGGTGTTAATTGTTTTGTGAAATAATTTTTTTTTAATCAAAAATTTAAACTTTTATTAACGAAATAAAGTTGGGGGAAATAATTTAGCACGGATACCGTCGCCCCGTAGTGAAAAACTACATCAATAGCGTCCCGCAATTTTATAATTTCTACCAGGAGCGCAGAAATTATATAGGGTGAAGCGGTGTTAATTGTTTTGTAAAATAAACATTGTTTATTAAAAAAAAATTCCAGTTTGAGTGTTTGTAATAAATTTGAGAGGCGGGCGTGGGTACCGTCGCCCCGGGAGCCATTCATATTTTAAGTTTTTATCTCTTTATTTTTTAACGAGTAGGTACCTAAATGCGTTATGTAAATATTTTTTCGGTAAATTTTTAATAGTAGGTGCAGGTACCTACACAGATGGTACCGGGTAGACGTCCTAGGTAGGCAGGTACTGACAGCGTGTTTTAGCCCGTTTTCTAGGTTAGGTCCGTAGTGTTGTTATATAACGTATGGATTTAAAATTTAAAAAAAACCGATCAATAATTTGGCACGGGTACCGTCGCCCCGTGGTGAAAAACAACATCAATAGCGTCACGCAAATTGATAAATTGTACCAAGTAGTAGTAGTAGTGGTAGGGGTGGGGTAGTGGTAGGGGTAGGGGTAGGGGTCGGGGTAGGGGAAGGGGTAGTGGTAGTGGTAGTGGTAGTGGTAGTGGTAGTGGTAGTGGTAGGGGTAGGGGTAGGGGTAGGGGTAGGGATAGGGGTAGGGGTAGTGGTAGTAGTAGAGGTAGGGGTAGGGGTAGGGGTAGGGGTAGGGCTAGGGGTAGGGGTAGGGGTAGGGGTAGGGGTAGGGGTAAGGGTAGGGGTAGGGGTAGGGGTAGGGGAAGGGGTAGTGGTAGTGGTAGTGGTAGTGGTAGTGGTAGTGGTAGTGGTAGGGGTAGGGGTAGGGGTAGGGGTAGGGGTAGTGGTAGTGGTAGTGGTAGTGGTAGTGGTAGTGGTAGTGGTAGGGGTAGGGGTAGGGGTAGGGGTAGGGGTAGTGGTAGTGGTAGTGGTAGTGGTAGGGGTAGGGGTAGGGGTAGGGGTAGGGGTAGGGGTAGTGGTAGTGGTAGTGGTAGTGTTAGTGGTAGTGGTAGTGGTAGGGGTAGGGGTAGGGGTAGGGGTAGGGGTAGGGCTAGGGTAGGGGTAGGGGTAGGGGTAGGGGTAGGGGTAGGGGTAGGGGAAGGGGTAGGGGTAGGGGTAGGGGTAGGGGTAGTGGTAGTGGTAGTGGTAGTGGTAGTGGTAGTGGTAGTGGTAGTGGTAGTGGTAGTGGTAGTGGTAGTGGTAGTGGTAGTGGTAGTGGTAGTGGTAGTGGTAGTGGTAGTGGTAGTGGTAGTGGTAGTGGTAGTGGTAGTGGTAGTGGTAGTGGTAGTGGTAGTGGTAGTGGTAGTGGTAGTGGTAGTGGTAGATTTTAAAATAAAAAATAAAAAATTTCCAATAAGGGTTTTTACATTTTGCGTTTGTTTATAGAGCAATGTTTTTTTCCAAAATAAAACTCGCTGGGACTTTTGAAGAATGTCGGTGACAAAAACCGTACATACGATATGGGTATCAAATTACGCGTCTCGACTTATAGAATCCGAATGGCTCGGTGAAAAAGTGATCAGTAAGCTCCTTGGCTCTTTTTTTTCTCAAAATATCCATTTCTTTCTAAACATACATATATTTTAATACATTTGTGGTCACACACTCATTGTTTCATTTATATGCCAAAACACATATTACATTTTTAAAAGTTTTTTAATTTTGCGTGTTAATTGAGCAACTCTTTTTCCAAAATAACAACTTTTGAAGAATGTCGTTGACAAAAACCGTACATGCGATATGGGTATCAAATTACGCGTCTCGACCTACACAACCCGAACGGCTCGGTGAAAAAATGATCAGTAAGCTCTTTGGCTCTTTTTTTTCTCAAAATATCCATTTCTTTTTTTAATTTTTTTAGTCCCACACTCTTCGTCTCATCTACATTCAAACATCAGATCGCTTATCACATTTACCCATTAGTTGCCTGCAACGGGCAAAAAGCTAGTAATAATTAAAGAGGTGTATGTATGTTTTATAATTATTATTAGGATAATCATGCTGTGTTACTGTCTGCTGATTTAAGTAAAGTAAGGAGGGATGTGGTGAACGTATGAAAGAGACAGGCATATCTGAGTGAGACAGCATTACCGAGACGTATAAAAAGTAATATCTGTTGTAGCTCTTATATTGTTCTCTTGTAGGTACTACCTGAATAAAAACGCATTGTAACGGAGTACCCACATTAATTTATTAAGAAGAAATCTGGATGATCGGCATGGCAAATCACTACACTAAATATTTAGCAATTAAAGAGTTATTAGAAACATCTAAATAAAGTAGAGATAGACTGATACTAAATATAAAGAAAGGAAAAAACAGGCAATAAGTTAATTAATTATTCCTGACATGTATAGCTTCTGTTTGACTTTCAGTTTGTTGATAACTTTTAATTTCTTTATTTCAATCGGAAGTTTGTTGAAATACTTTATTCCTAAATAGATTTAATTGTTTTACATTAGTTTGGTATTAAATTTTAGTGTTTTGATGTTGTATTGATATCACTTTGATGGGTGGGTTTTTGATAATATTATCTTTGTAAATTTGGATAATTGCATTTTTCTTGAAGATATTCTTTACTAGAAGCACCCCGAAAAATTCCAAAAAATAGCGTTTCTGTTGGATATGTGGAGGGTTTCTTTATAATAACTTTGATGATTTGCTTCTGGACCACTTTGACCGGGGTTAAAATATTGTTGTATGACCCCCCCATCCAATAATTCGATATTGAATTGATGCGTAGTTTACCCTTTTAAGGTTACTGAGTTTTAAAATATTTCTCAATTTTATGAATTTATATACACACCTTCTGATACGCTCAACCAATTCACAGATATGGCTCTTCCACTTCATAGGTTGTTCTATTATAACTCCGAGATATATAATTTCTGATACTGAGTTCAACATTGAACAGTCTTGGATACGTGTGTTTTTATTACATCTGTTATTTTGAATAATTATTTTATTGTAAGAGAGTGTTTTTAGTTTATAAATTAAGAAATGTATGTAGTATCTTTTGTTTCTGTTCAATAATAGAATATTTGTACTAAACTACTGTTTAAAGGTGTTAATGCTATTATTTGCTTGTTCGTTTACTACATTCCAGTCGATCTCATTCATGTTCGATAAGTTGGCAATTGCATCTTGGGTATTTCTATTTTTTATAAATCCATATTAGTTGCCGTGAATTACGTTTTTTTTGTTAATAAATTCAATCAATCTTTTTTTATTATTTTTTCAAAGATTTTGGCAATGTTTGAGATCAGCGATATTGGACGATAATTTGTCTTACTTCTTCTGGGTTGCCAGATTAATGAATCATCAAGTGATGATGGTTTGTTTATATATAGTTGGGAATATTTCACTTTGAAGACTAATCTTGATTAAATGTGTTAAGAGTTTTAAGATACGTTTTTCGATAGATTTACTTGATTGTGTTATGACAGTTATTCCATCGAAACCTGATGCTGATTTTCCCTTCATGCTTGAAATGATTTGCTGGATTTCCTGGGCTGAAGTAAGGTGAAACATGTCAATTGTGTTTAAGATATTAACATTAAGGTTCTGTTGTCATTGGACGGTACTTTTTGTATTTGATTCACAAGGTTTTTGCCTACATCTGCAAAGAAGTTGTTGAATATGTTAGCGGCAGCTAAAGGATTGCATCGTATTTTGATATTTTTATGCGCAATACTATGTATTTCATTTATTTTTCTTGTCTGTGATTTCATTTATAACATGCCAGACTTTTTTTGCGTCCCTCTCCGATGCTTCTAATTTCCACCGAAAATAGTCTTCTTTTGCGGTTTTTATTAAATACGTAAGTTTGTTTTTGTATGCTTTGACGTGTTTTTTTAGGGTTTCATTTCTAGGTTGTCAGGTTATTTTTTTTGGATAGTGCTTCTTTGTTTCTGATTGATACAATCAATCCAAAAGCTCCATTGTTTAACCGGTTTAAATTTTGATGATTGTTTTCTGGAATCAATGAATTGTGCAGTACTTACGTTTGTTGATAGTTTTTTTTCAAATAGTTCGAAGCATTTATTCGTATCATTACAATAAAAGATGTCGTTTCATTTCTCTTAATCTAGATTATGGACTGCACATTTATGTTGAGCGTTTTGCGTCGGCGGTTGAAATTTTCAGGAGTTTGGGTTGGTATTGGTAAACCTATTTTTTCGATATTGTACGTAAAAATGCACCCAAAACGATCTGTAATTGTCGTTTGTATGACTGCAGTTTTTATATCATGAATATTTATGAAAACATGATCTATGCACGAAGGTCATAAACCTGTTATAATTCTCGTAAATGAAATAATACACGATACATAATTTAATTCTGTCATCCTATTAAGATAATTATCTTTGTCATAGGATGAGTAATCATTTGCGATATAGAGGTTAATATCTCCGACGGTGATAGTTTTCTTATTTCTGTTCGCAAGAAGAATGTGGTTTAGTTCATCTACATAGGTTGGTATAATTGAGGCATGGGTTCTATATATAGCGAATATGCTAATGGTGTACTTTTGGAAACTGATTTCTATATTTAAAATGTTTTGATTGTGCATGTGAATTTCTCTGTCAAAAGTCACAATACATTTATTTGAAATAAATGTTGAGATTCCGCTGTTCTTATTAGTTTGGGTATTTGTTGCATAGTAAGTGTAACCTGGAATGTTATAGTTTGTATCGCTCGATGAATGCGTCTTTGTAAATATTATGCAGTCTAGTCTGTTAAGTGTTTTTATTGTTACCAGGAGTTCGTCTAATCTTCACCGATGTATATATTCTTAAGTGTATTGATATGCTTTTATCCATAGCATTTATGACAAAGTCATCCATGTAGAATAAATAGTAATAATGAATTCATTAGTAGCCGTGAATCCACTTTATTTATTTCACTGTTCGAGTTAGATTTTATGGAGGACAGACTTGTTGAGAGCATTTGTGTTTTTTTATCACTAATAAATAGTTGCGCAATTTTATTCATATTCTTTTCTCTCTTTGGAGATTTGAAGCATTTTTTGTCTGTATGTGCAATCGATACTATCTGCACGGTGGTCGTCCGAGATGTTTGCTTTGATTTTTTTATTGTCTTCGAGAATGTCATCCAAGTTCTTTCTTAGACCCACCCGTCCAGGTTAGGTACTTTGGGTAGTAAGTGTAGAATAATACTCGATACTCGAGGCAGTACACTATACGAAATTGTGTACCCAACTGTTGTGACACTGAAATGCAACAACTTTGCAACTTTAGTAGACAATATTCTACCCTTTAGTTATGGACAAAGGCATTTTAATGAAGAAATTAAAACGTTAATTAAAAACTACATTTATCAGTAAGGCCAAAATTCTTAATTTGTATTGTTTACCTTTTATTCAAGATAAGTATAATGTATTACTCACCATGAAACAGGCTGTTGCCTTATATGGTAATTCAATGAATCAAGATCTTGAAAATGTCAATTTTAAAAAAAATTAGATAATAAACAAAAAGAAAGCAATCTCCAGTGATACCTTTTGATTTTTAAAAAGGGATTAAATGATTGTCGAATGTTTTTGATAACAAGCCAATTTATATTGATAATTTTTTTCATAGTATTCAGATATCTTGGTTATCAGATAAATATCATAACTGATAACCAAGGATATATATAGATGGATACAAATTTAAATGTTCGTTTGTTGAGAATCTAAACTCTCCATAAGTTCTTCACCGAGTGCTTTGAAATTGTGACACAACGTTGCATTCGAATACGCGTGTGTTTTTATATACCTACATTATATAGATATCACCTGTGACAGGTAAAAACATTTCATAATGTTTTCCCCACTGGGATTTCCCGTGCTGGGGAAGACATTTTCAGTATTTTATTAAATTTTCATATTATTTTTTTTATTTTTTATTTTGGCTTTCATCCATTAGGGGTGATCTTGGCCATATACAATTAACATATTTACAAATACAACAAATGACAGAATATAGTTGATTATACATCATAAACATAACATTACGTAACATAAATAAATCTAACATAAACATAAGATAACATACTTAACACAAACGGTACAACGCTGGCTAGTTAATCACAAAATTATAAAAATTGGAACCTGTGTACAATATAAGTGGGCGTTTTTCGTTATTTAACCATTTTTTCTAAATTATTAGCGTTTTTTAAAAACAAAACTTTGAAATTGGCAATCTTATAAACAAATACAGCAAATGAGAGTAAACAAATGTAATTATAAAACATAAAGACAAACATAACACCAACATACCATGAACATAACATTAACATTTTTTTATTTATTTTTTATTCAAATTATTCAATAAAAAAATTTACAATGTAAACAACTGTCATATAAAGTTTATACACTAATATTTATATTATATATTATAGTCCAAGAAATCGCCACTGATATAGTTCATATTATATTCTCTAAGTAGGATTACTATTGTTAACAGTAAACAACTGTCATATAAAGTTTATACACTAATATTTAGTCCAAGAAATCGCCACCGATATAGTTCATATTATATTCTCTAAGAAGGATTACAATTGTTAACAGTAAACAACTGTCATATAAAGTTTATACACTAATATTTATATTATATATTATAGTCCAAGAAATCGCCACAGATATGGTTCATATTATATTTTCTAATTAGGATTACTATTGTTAACAGTAAACAACTGTCATATAAAGTTTATACACTAGTATTTAGTCCAAGAAATCGCCACCGATATAGTTCATATTATATTCTCTAAGTAGGATTACAATTGTTAACAGTAAACAACTGTCATATAAAGTTTATACACTAATATTTAGTCCAAGAAATCGCCACCGATATAGTTCATATTATATTCTCTAAGTAGGATTACTATTGTTAACAGTAAACAACTGTCATATAAAGTTTATACACTAGTATTTAGTCCAAAAATCGCCACCGATATAGTTCATATTATATTCTCTAAGAAGGATTACAATTGTTAACAGTAAACAACTGTCATATAAAGTTTATACACTAATATTTATATTATATATTATAGTCCAAGAAATCGCCACAGATATGGTTCATATTATATTTTCTAATTAGGATTACTATTGTTAACAGTAAACAACTGTCATATAAAGTTTATACACTAGTATTTAGTCCAAGAAATCGCCACCGATATAGTTCATATTATATTCTCTAAGTAGGATTACTATTGTTAACAGTAAACAACTGTCATATAAAGTTTATACACTAGTATTTAGTCCAAGAAATCGCCACCGATATAGTTCATATTATATTCTCTAAGTAGGATTACTATTGTTAACAGTAAACAACTGTCTTATAAAGTTTATACATTAGTATTTAGTCCAAGAAATCGCCACCGATATATTTCATATTATATTCTCTAAGTAGGATTACTATTGTTAACAGTAAACAACTGTCATATAAAGTTTATACACTAGTATTTAGTCCAAGAAATCGCCACCGATATAGTTCATATTATATTCTCTAAGTAGGATTACTATTGTTAACAGTAAACAACTGTCATATAAAGTTTATACACTAATATTTATTCCAAGAAATCGCCACCGATATAGTTCATATTATATTCTCTAAGAAGGATTACAATTGTTAACAGTAAACAACTGTCATATAAAGTTTATACACTAATATTTATATTATATATTATAGTCCAAGAAATCGCCACAGATATGGTTCATATTATATTTTCTAATTAGGATTACTATTGTTAACAGTAAACAACTGTCATATAAAGTTTATACACTAGTATTTAGTCCAAGAAATCGCCACCGATATAGTTCATATTATATTCTCTAAGTAGGATTACTATTGTTAACAGTAAACAACTGTCATATAAAGTTTATACACTAGTATTTAGTCCAAGAAATCGCCACCGATATAGTTCATATTATATTCTCTAAGTAGGATTACTATTGTTAACAGTAAACAACTGTCTTATAAAGTTTATACACTAGTATTTAGTCCAAGAAATCGCCACCGATATATTTCATATTATATTCTCTAAGTAGGATTACTATTGTTTATAGTTTACAACTATTACTTGTGCAACAATATGTCACTTATTATTTAAATTTATTAATTATCATTGGTTATAATTAGGTTGATACACTAAATATAACCCAAGAAATCACTTCCATTATAATATATATTCTACTTTACGGTTTTAAATACAAATTTGATGGTTATTTGTCATAGCAAATGTCGTAAGTGCACACTGTTTATTGTTGTCTGGTTTGTGTAAAACTGTGCGTAGTGGAGTATCTTTTGAATTTATAAGTAAGAATAATAATAATAATGAATTATAATCTGTCTTGTTCACAATTCGTACAGGAAAGCTACAATAACCACTTAAGAAATAGCGGAATTGTGGTTCAATCAACCCCATAGCGTGGACGATTGAAACTGTCTTTATCTTTGGAATAACTGGAGTAATTTTGATTAGTGTTTGAGATTTTGATTACTATAACAACAGTGAGATCATGAATAGTGATTAGACAATTATTTTAAAAACCAAATGTCATGTAAGAACATAAATGTCTTGAAATTAAACAACTGTAAATATATTTTTATTATTTGTGTTTACGTGCTCTTAATTATATCAAATTTGAGTATTTGACATAATCAACATAGTGCAACTGCGATATTATTCTAGATCTAGATATTTTTTTCGGGAAAAAATTGAAACCATTCGTGCCTCGGCATCTCATGCCCCACTGCAATGTTGATTCTAAAGGAATTTTTTCTTCCTTCAAACCTACAACGCTGGAAGAAGTAAAAAATATAATTTCAAACTCGCCTAATAAGCAGTGCAGTCTTCATTGTATACCGACATGGTTATTGTAATGTTCCTTAAATTACAAAATACATTTTTTTGTGAGAATGGATCGTCTTTAATAATACTGAATTGGCTGATCTATGATAAAAAAATAGTTTATTTCAATACGTTTACAATAATGTTTACTTAATAGTATAATAACACCGTGGCAAGGACAACGTCCTATACTCGAGGGACCCGAAGTGATTCTGTTCGTAGCTTCCAGCCCTCCATAAATAAACCACTCACTAGATTGATAACTCCGAGCTTTTTGTAGGGAGAAATTTTGTCCACTATTCTGATATAGATCTGCCGATATATAGACAGTTTTTAATTATGACGTAGATATAGATCAACAGATAAGGATAGAGGAAGACCTTTATGACCTCGTGTTGAAATCAGGCATAGACTTAACGTTTTTTCAAAGCATTCACTGATAGTGCATTCAGTCTATCTGTTTGTTAACGGTGAAATACATATTTCGCTTTCAACTGAGGTCATTGCACCCAAGTTTAAGTTATTTCGCAGTCTCGAAAAATTCTTCTAATAAACAAGTGCAAAAAGAATTTTGTAAAATTAACGAAACGCCGTCAGCGTTGAAAAATCGTCACGGGCCTAAAAATAGCGTAGATTTTACCTTTTAACTGTAAAGTTCAGTTTAGGAAGTCATATGTTTTAAGTGTCACACTCATAGACTAGATTCATCAATGGTCACACTGAATACTTGTTCTGGGATATTTGTCCTGTACTCGATGAATTTTTCGCAATCGAGTAATGTTGCTGCAGAAAGATGTTTACTGAATTCAAAGCTTTGTTTCTTTTCGGACAGAATTTTATCGCAAACTTGTTTACAAATAATTGATTTGGTGGTTTTTATTCATTTAGTAGGTAGTTCAGGAAAATTGTCTGTTAAATTGCATACATTTTGAACAGATTTTTTCAAACTCATTAGGGATTACAATGGGATCTAAGCATTTAAAGTGCAATTGCTAGAATAAAATATAACAGTGCGGCATAAATTATTGAAAAAAAAACAACCAATAATTAAGTCAGCAACACCCCTGATTGTCCAAACTGAATCAACGTCGCAAATTAAACACGGAAAACAAATTAAAATATTCAATTGATCACTTCCACAGATCCACAAAGCTTTGTTATACACTGTTTTGGTAATTATCGAATAAACTTCTTCGATCCAGATTTGCACTCTTGTTTTATTATCAGTTCAGGTTTAGGTAGACCGGCTTTTTTTATTATCACTTTGTTTCCAAATCTCGACCGACGTGTTCTTAATTCCACATTCAAACTCATTTTTAATTTATTCGATGAACAAACACAAAAGTAATGATAAGTTGGTATAACTGCAATTGATAAACCTGATTAATAATTGATAAATATGATCGATATAACCTGCAATTAAACTTCAAAACTTTCGCAGAGCAAGAAAGGATTTAAATTCAACAGACAATGCCTGACAACGGCGGCAACTGACTGAACTGATAATAACTAATCTGAACATCGCTCATCTCTTAATGACATGTTTATCTTGTATGCTTGTTTCGAAGAAAACTGTAAGAGGAAAATTCGCTGAAAAAGAGCAGATGGTAAATTGATGACACGATATCGACAATAATATCACACAGATGCGTTTTAGTTTAGCTTTCTACTGAACAAACCGTTCCTTTTAATGTGGTGATAAAGCTCCGGACACCGTCCTCCATATTATGGTAATATTTGCAGAGAATAGTATGTACCCACGCTTTCGACTGTTCCACAGAATGTGCTAACAAAGCAGTCAATTTTTGAATCGCAATCGAAAACAAAATGCTACGAACATAAGCACAAGTCACAGTCGGTCTGTAAGTTAAGAGCGCTAAAGAAGTAGGTACTTTTTGTATGAGATATTTTAACCGAAAGGAGTTTCGTATTATTGATTAATAAATGTTTTTTTGGGTTGGATCTTTTTAACAAATAGGTACAGATATACATGACGATAGATATATAACTGAAAGCAATAACATTGTATGTCTTTTTAATAAGAAATATTAGAAAGAAAGATTTGAATATTATAAAAAGACAACAAAAGCTGCCAAATAAGTTCAAGTTGCCAAATCAACATTACTCTTCACCCTAAATATGAAAATCTGAACTACCCAAAAATTCATCAGCATCATCTTTAATAGAGTTTATTCTAATGAATTTTATATGTAGATCCTGCGTGTTTTTTGGAATGAGAGGTAGTAAAGATTTCAAGTCTTTCAACTGACTCCGGTATTTGTTTGCAATTCGGTCAAAGAGGTTTTAGTATTTCAAATGTTAGCATGTCAGGACGACGACCGCTTTTTTGTATGTCCACTTCAACAAAGGCTTCCTCAAACGAAGATCTCATCAAAATGGAGGAAGAATTATCTTTCTGCAAGAAAATTTATTTAGTTTTCAACCATGAAACTTTTTTCCACGCGTTGTTATTTTTCTAAACACAATATTCTTTCTCAAAGCGACAGAGCGAAGAAATGCGAAGGGTCCATCTTATTTTAAATTGTTAAATTCTTTATATTTTATTTATTTTAGAATTTTCACATAATCCCTTTTATACTTATTTTAAATGCTACAATAAACCGTTTTTCATTTTTTTTTTTCAGCATGGAGGGAAAAATACTGTTATGACTAAAATTTCGTGAAATTTTAAGCGATTTTCTTAATTCCACCAGAAGGGTGTAACAATTTCAATATCTAGGCGTAACTAAATATAATAATGCCATGTGGAACTAAAGAATTGAATTATTCGATGTAGAATAATAATAATACTATTTTTGATAAGTAGAACTTTATTAAATATAGGTATAATATACCTTAGTGAATATATTATCTGTTTTCCCCCCTGAACCAACGACTCATAATGTTATTGAAATTGTTATTAGCGATTGTTATAAGCGTGCTGGGTGTCATTGGTACCAGCTTTCCTTTAAATGGATTCCAAACGTCTGGGCCATCCATGGTTAAACCTCCAGAAACTAGCTCGGAGAAGTATGATAGATGCAATGGCAATAGAGTCCCAATCGATTTTTATAAAAACATATCGATTTATGAATTGGAGTACAATGAACTTGAGTACAATATTTTTTGGACTGACTACGAGAGAGTTTATGAAAATGGACCATTCGTGAACTGGCGCATCGGAGATGAAAACATGGGAAAGGTAGAGAATTTTACATCAACAATATTCGAGGGTTGGAACACGAGCGCCATGGGCAGTGCACCGGGAGACTGCGCCACGGTGGACGTGCAGAACAAGGAGCTGAATCCCGTGAGGTGCGACCAGAAGTTCCCGAGGCTGTGCGTCCTGCCAGCCGTACAAGGAGGCGATAGCAGACTGCACGAGTATTCTCCGGATCGAACCGAAGTGGAGATACAATATGCACGCACAGAGTAAGTCATTAAAAAGATTTTATTAGGATAGTGAACATTTGAAGGCGAATGTTATTCCTTTGACGATGATAACTGTGTCGTCATACGAAATGACAGTTCCAATAAGAAGGACACTGAACAGATCATTGAAGTATATAAGGAAAAGAATAGGAACGATTACTGTACCTGTGTGAAATTCCTCAGTCCGAAGACATAGTTTGACTCAATGTATTTTATAGTATTACGTATTGTTCCCTATTTTCTAAGAAACTCTGGAAACAAATGAAAATTTTGTCTTCCCGTACAATTTTCTCCAGTTTAGCAAGCAACCTAGACTATCAAAGGCCTTTTTTAGATACATAAATATTCCTAGGTACTTACGACGTGTATCCAAATTCTCCATAACTAGAGAAGTCAATGTTTCAATGGTATCATGAGTTCCCAGATTAGGTCTAAAACCTTCTTGAGCTTGTCACATATATTCTGCCGAATTCTAAATGAAAATCGTATCTAAAATGCAGTTTTTTTTCAGTTAATCTTATAACCTAAAACATAAAACAGGCATGAAATTCTAACTAACTTCAACCACATGGGTAATGGTACTTGTTCACTTGTGGAAGAATTTTCACTTTGTAGGAACATTATTTCGGTCTTTACCAATTTACTTTTAATCGATTTATATTCTATTTTTGAAGTTATTCCTGAGATTTGGCTCATAATTTTCATTACTCTAAAAAATCTACAGTCGTGAGGAATCTATTTCTCAGGACCAAACTACAACTTAACTTAACTAGGAGTTAAGATAAAACGTGAACCGGAAAAAAGAATAACAATATTACCAAAAATGTGCATAGTGTGGAATCCCACTTCCCATCCAGTGGCTCTAAGGGTTAAATAATTCAAGTTAGACGGTATTATATATGACTATTTAAATTACGTCTATTAGGAACATTATTGTGAATTATTATTTTTTTCATCAGAAGTATGTTAACCAAATTTAATTTCTATCTTTTGTTTTTAGCAACGATTTAATCATTTTCAATATCACCCAACCAATACCAATATTGGACGAAGTTTGGTGTTTCCACGAATCCTTAAACAAGACAGATAGAATAAGAATGGAAATCAAGGCTTTGAATAATACCAAAGAGTTCGGTGTCACAGCAATAGAAAACGGAAACTATTGGTGTCTTTGCACAAACAAAATTGATTATAATTCAATCGACTCAGAAAAGGTTGTATTTGTGAAAAATAAACATTCATATAAAAACACATCCGTGATGATGATTAAAGATGTTGAACTCTTAAGGTATTTGCTGGATATTCAATCTCAACATTCAGATGATTTGAAACGAAAACTTTGTCCTAACGGCAAATGTCCAAAAGATCTCGACACAAGTATTATGCTAACCAACAGTGAAATTTTGGATAATGTTACGATATCGGAGAAATTGGACTATGGTGACAAAATATTGTTGCATGTCACTGAGGGGGATCGCATTTTGTTAAATTACTTTCTAAAGGAGGATGTCATATTCACAAGGAAACTGCTATTCTGTGAGAATATTCAATTTGTCCCGGAGACTAAAATAGGTAATATATTTTTCATTAATTTTGTGTATTTTTAATAGATTATCACAATTTATATTTGCAATATTTAATATTTTAAGGTCACCCGTGCGATTTGTAGTCCGATAGTATATTAATTACGTTAAAGTTAAGTGAAATTTTGTCGGTCACTAAAGTAATTTATTTTATCTCCTTCTTTACCCAACGTTTCGGACAGCATTATAGTGACAATCATCAGGGTAGATGAAGGACATTGTAATGCTGTCCGAAACGTTAGCTAGAGAAGGAGGTAGTCCAATTTTGTATTACAGGTAAGACAGCAATACTGTGATTATAAGTGTTAAAAAATCTTTGTCATGAAATCATAATTTTAATTATGATTTCATGACAAAGATTTTTTTAAATATTTATACTGAGGGATCAGTAGGATTTATAGGTCCAATTAGAAGTTCTACCGAGCCGAATCTTATGATATGAAAATATTTGGAGTCAGTGAATTACTTTCCCATTTGATCTCTGTTCTTCTAGTATTGTTTTGTATTTATTATGCTTACATAATGCACTTGCATAAAGTGGATTGATTAGATGATCATTTTTGGAAAAGTGTGTGGAAGGGTTTAATTTTTCCTGTGGGGGAGATTTAACCCGGACATAAAGTCGAAAAAGAAATAATAATTAATGAAGATAATTCTGGTTGGGTAATTCTTAAATTGAGAAATAATATCAATAAAAATTACGGAAAATAATAGGTCTCTATAGCTCAACTAGGATGTCTCCTTTTTTAATGTGTTTATTAACTACATTAAAATAAGTTTTTCAATATCTATTGGCGAAGTTACAAACTTTCGGGGTGAACATTTCTTAAGTATGTGCAATTGTGTCTAGTGACGTCACACGCAGTACAATTCATAATTCGAATGGCAGTGCTGCAGTAATGCCGTGAATGTACCGTGATGTCACCTGCTTTTCGACCGGCCGCAAATATTAACATTGTGACAACTTATATGTTCAGTATTTTCCATCTATTAATTACGAACTTTTGCTTACGATTATTTGATAACGATCAAAACATGGGTTACCAGGTAGAGTATTGTCCCGGTAAGGCTGAGGGGGTTCAATTCCCAGTTGCTACCGTTACCTTTTTTTATTTCTGGTTCTTTTCGGTTTCACATTTTTCTGAGATTAGTTAATATTATTAGTGTAGAAAATATATTAATATTTCTTTTGTTAATTGTTTTGTTAGTTTTGTACAATATGTGAGTCGAAAATGTAATGATTTTGATGAAATTCACAGGTCACGATGTCATAGTGAGAACAGACCTTTGCCGAGAGTACAGATGTGAAGGCGACTATAGATTCGGGGCCGTTTGGAAAATAGAATACTACAACGACTGTGAACCAAACATCACGAACTTAGTAAGTATTTTGTAAAACTTCGTTGCACAAAAACAAATCTTGAGTTAAGGCAAAGGGCAAGGGATTTTAATTACCGGTTCTTATATTATTTTGGTCCTTTATACGCCCATAGGGCTTTTACGTTGGGTACGTGAAATGGTTACAATTTTTTATGCAAGTATTGGTAATAAACAAAGGTTGCATACAATAATTATGTTATATATCTGCTTACTAGCAGTATTCTGTGTTTAGGAACTCTTAATTAAGTAAAAGGTTCTTTACTCTTAATTGCGTGTATTTACGTTACAATAAATTAAGTCTGGATCTAGTTATACTGTTCACTACCCGAGGGTTGGTAATTCTCTCTTTCTGCAAGCTTGAAGTCTGACAAGGCAACTCCACAGGCAATTGCTACACACAAGCGACATCTGTCGGACTCTGGAGTAAACTTTATGGCTGGTGCCATCTATCGTTCGAATACCCAACTTTTTACCATAAATCACACATCACCATGTCAAGAGTCAGAATAATAGAAGAGTATTATGATATGACGTATGAATGTGAATGAGGCAAGGAGTGTGTGCCAAGACCAAGTTATTTAGGGGTCCATCTTCTCTGAAATGGTTAGTTAGTTACTAAGTTATATTACAATGGTTTACAAATTAAAAAAAAAAGATGTTACCTAAAATTAACAATGACAATATTTTGTAATGATTTTTTATGTGTTTTACATCGAATTGGTTATTTATGTTAAGGATGTCTTTATCATTTGCATATCCGTTTGAATAATAAATACATAATCTGTGTAACTGATGAATTGTTTAATTTGCTTTATAATTTGTTTGTGTACGGTGAGATTGAAATAGGTAATTATGCCTAGAGTGGCGAGTTGGTACTTTTAGACTAGACTCAGAAGTCCTCAACAGTCCGACTCCGAATTTACAATTTAAACAATTATAATAACACTATTTAGATAATACATAATTTGCTCCCTGCTATTTTTAACATCCGATCTAGCCGAAACTCGGCAGATAGACTCGTTGTCTTTTAAGCTAATTTCTATCAATTTTTGTTGGCACTCACGCACGTATTTCTCTGATATTGAAACATTATAAAAATTAGGAGGCATTTCCTGTTATATCTTAGAAAGTATGTATTATAAATTAATAAAAAGCTGTAATTTTTATTACATAATATACTAATAAAAATATAAACTTCTTATTTTCATGTTCTGTATTGCAATAATAAATTTATGACGGATAATTTAATGAGGATAAATTTGTTGGAACGTCAATGTTATGCATTATTTTCTCTTAAACTAGATTTAATGACTAGTTTTTTTTCGCAGGATCCAGCTGAGCAGATCCAATATGTGATGCAGACTATGGATGCTATGATGGATCTTCCTGTTAGTACAACTAGTCTCGAAAATGCTGCAACAATGGTGGACGGTCTTCTAAAATTAGGAGAAAATTATACAATTCCTTCGGATATCCCAAAAAATTTGGAAGCTTTAGTTAGTAAAGTGATTCTGCCAATGAATCAGAGTCAAATAATAACAATCCAGAAACCAGACGTGAATATTGCTATTGCCATTGCAGATAATTCCAAACAAAAATCTATTGTTGGAATAAAAATTTCTTCTGATCCGGATGAAAACTTGGGCTCCTCATTTGAATTTTTGACTTCAGGTTTGTACGGTATTTTTTTGTTGTTGTAATTAATGCATTTTTTCTGTTCACAAGTTAATATCCTTAATAAATAATGACTCATTTAGAAAATACATATTATGATAAATGTCAGTATTCCGATACTATTATGTAATCATTTGTATCTATGAAATAAGACCTGAACCTTATTACTTGGCGACTAAAGTATATAATAAACTTCCACGTAATAAAATATACTATCTAATTATATTAAAATAATCTTTTTTATTAACACACGAGTGATTATTTAAATTTAATTTTTCGAAGAATATTTCCTCTAAAAGCTTATCACTTTGTGATGGCATTATTTATTTTATTAAAGCACAAATAACTTTGTTTACATCATTTTATTAAATACAACCTCTACGTGTTTTTTTAAAGAAGTTCACCTCATCAGGAGTAAGTATACACTGAAGTCAAAATAAATAATGCCATCGCAAAGTGATAGGCTTTTAGAAGAAATTTTCTTCAAAAATTAAATTTAAATAATCACTCGTGTTTTAATAAAATAGATTATTTAAATATAATTAGATAGTATATTTATTTGATGGTAGAACGTAAACCAAGCGTTACGTCTAGTATATTTGTAAAAGTTGTGGTAAATTGTGTCAAATGCGGCTCTCATATCTGGATGAGAAATAAGTGCTAACATACCTGCCTGTAACAGGGGTTTTATCTGAAGTAATACAATTTCACTTGAGTGGATCCTCTCGTATGCCGATTGATGGTCGTTTAACAATTAACTGAAGTTCAAGTGTGAGGTTATTTGAGAAGAAGCAATTTTTATAGTATTTTTGCTCCAAAAGGCTAATTTGATACAGGTCGAGAATAACCCAAAATTTTGGCATCAAGCCGAGGATTTTTTATTATTGGGGTAACCACTGCAAGGGAAGTCACATAAGGACTTATTAAACCAGTATTACTCTTTATAGTATTTAGGCATAACCCATGAAAAGCAGCAAGGCTTTTAGCTTCTTCAACATCTGTCGGTAGTTCATTAATATTCTTAAATCCTTTAAAATAGAGATTGTTTTGTGTGCCCGACAAATTCGTTTTTGAAATCTAAAATCTCCATAGTTTCTCTTGGGGTAGCCATGTATTGCGAAATAAAAATTTTAACTCTTATTGGCGTAGGGGCAAAAGATGTAGAGCCACGTATCGATTATATTAAAAATTGTTTTTGTTTTCAGATTCACCTAAGGATTATTCTGAAGAAGATATTATTTTGGTTAATGTATCAACAATTCTAAGCAACCAACCATCTGGCGGAGTGCTGCTCTCATTTATAGTTTATCGGAACGACAAAGCATTTTCAAACACAAAACCACAAGTTGGGGACGATATGAAAAAAGTTAACGGAAAAATCGTCAGCATACAAATGGGAAATATTTCTAAGCTTGGTAAAAATGAATACGTAGATTTACATTTTAAGACTAGCGTTAGTAAGATAGGGAGCGAACATGAAAGCAAGAAGTGTGTTTTCTGGGATTTTGGTTTGGGACCCACAGGCCAATGGTCTATTGAAGGCTGCGAGTTTCTGGGAGTAACTGACCTCGAAGGCTGGGAAACCTGCAGATGTTATCATCTCACGCATTTCGCTCAGCTTATAAGCATTCATGGTGTCCACAACCAAGATAACCTCAAACATCTCGTGAGTAATTTTCACTATCGAGTGTTGACATATATTTCCATTTTTGGCTGCATTTTATCCATCTTAAGTCTGTTTACTGTTGTCCTCACAGGAATTCTATTGAAAACCTGGAGAAATGGCTTGGTTCACAAGCTTAGAATGAATTTAGTCACCTCAATTGGAATCATGATGTTAAATTTCTTATTTGTTTCCACACTAGACTTACATGACAAAAACTCATGCACTAACACATGCTTTGTCTCCGGAATTATTTTACATTACTCGGTTCTTTCAACCTTTTCTTGGATGTTTGTGATGGCCTTTTTTTACTATCAAAAGATTGTTAACGTATTCAAATCCATGAAATATTCTGAAAACTCCATACTGTTACTTGCTCTAGCTTTTGGGTGGCTGTTTCCCTTGATACCGATGATTCCTCTTCTGACTTTTGATTCTAACAGCTATACAAACAATTTAAGTAATAACTTTTGCTATCCGAGCGGATACGGTTTTTGGCTAGCAGTTGTTTTACCTATCTTCATGTTTATTATTTTTAATACCGTGCTTTTGTTAAGCATTCTTTATTCTATTTATGGCACCTCGCGCGACGTACATGCGAGTATTTCAAGAGAGAAAAAAATCGTTCGGGACGTCAAAACGTTCACTTTCCTTTTCTATCAATTCGGACTAATATGGATTTTCGGGCTATTTTCAAATGAGGTTTTCATGGCCTATCTGTTTTGCATAAATGTTTTACTTCAAGGCTTAAGTCTGAGTTACTTTTTTGTTTTGGGGGATAGAAATACTAGGAAGCTGTGGCTTTCCAAATTTAGTTTATCTACAGATGTGGAAGCATCTTGCGAGAAATCGAAAATATCTAGACCTAGTAGTAACATTAAGAAAGAAAACAAATCTCTTAGCAATGTGTTTGATCCATGGCATCAATGCGAAAACTCAGGGAAAATATTAAATACCTCTAGGATTCCAGTTTATAATGAAAGAATGTCTTCTTGTGAGGAGTGTTCCGAAGAAGCATGTTTAAAGTCATTAAATGTCATGGCGTGAGACAAATCGAATCCAGGCTAAAGAAAGAGATAGCTCTACACGTCATAAAAACCAAAAATTTATCACCAATTTTTTTTGTATTTTGAATACTGTCACCAAAGCCTCATCTAATGCAGGTCAAGAAGATTAATCTAATGCGGTCACGTTAAAAGTCCAGCACGGTTATACCTATGATCTTGAAGGGAAGGTTTGGTTGTTTGAATAAGATGAGCGATGAACAAAAAAGGATAATAAAGAAAAATTTGATTAGGAAATTAATGGTAGAAGGTGAAGGGGACGCCCGAGAAAGACTTGGCACAATCAATTGAATAAAATATATTTGATTCAATACATATACAGATAGTTACTAAAGCTAATTACAACACTATACAGGGTACGTGTTTTATATAACTTTAAGGTAACAAATACAATATAATTTTTAAAACTGGTAAATAAATAACATTTAAATGATTGATAAACTTAAATAGTATTCCTACCTACTGTTGGGTTAATTTAACTATATCTAAAAAATAGTAATTAAAGTAAGAATTTTCTTTATTTTAGAAATATACCCAATCATAGTAGATTTATTTAAAGGGTAGAGAAAATTATAATTGGTTCTAGTATTGAATTTTTTATCCTTTTGTGTACTGTGTATGCACTTATCACATTCATTTGTATAATTAATATTTGTAGTCATGTTTGAATTATTTTTACATTTAAGCTAAATACTTATGTTAACCTTTTTTTAAATAAAAACTTATTGAAATATAAAACTAATTGTTTATTCTTTATATCTGTTTGCACAATTTCCGATAAAATTGTCTTCTTCATATAATCATAATAAATTATGAGGGTTCTTGTTAACTTCAATGGCCCTTTGCTCAAATTTTGCATTTGTATGGCGATTTCATATTTGGTTTCTCACGCTTCTTTCTGTATTACACTGAATGTATTGTTTTCAACGTTTTTTCTGTCTTATTTTTATTCACAGTATTTTTATAAATTTATCTTTGTTATAATATAACTAAATGTAACTGTCCTAAAACAGGAATATCTTCATAGTTGGACGGTCAAAGCACTACCATGGAATTATTAGCAGTTAATGTTAAGGAATGGAAATTTCCAATCAGTACGAAGCCTATCTTTGCTGAAAAACGACTCCTTTGTTGAGATATTTTATTATTAAGCTGAAATAAATGATTTTATCATTATAATACTAGATGCTAAATCAATGTGTAGTTTTATTCAGAGTATCATGCACTATAATATATGTATGTATACTTTTAGAGGGGTCAAAAATAATAATCTTTATATATACAAAATGTGTAATAATCTTTATCCATTATTATAATTTAATTTGTTAAATTTATTTGTATTCCATGTTTCTTTTATGCTATTTTACATTGTGTATATATTGCATATGTTCAGTTTGTCAACATATAAAATAAAATTCCGTGATTTTGAACAAAGTTATTGTTTTATTATATTATGTAAAACAGGTATGATCTGTTCTAAGCATGCTCTTCTCTGCCTCTAATCCTGTGGAGAAATGGTAACGTCGGAGGCATTCTAAATAAATAGTTATATCATAATCGAGCTAAACGCGAGTTCTACTTTTGAAATCCGTTTTATTATATTTAATTTACTTTAATTTATTAACTCAATTTAATAATAATTTTATTATGTTCTGTGTATTATTGAATCTGTTCTATCTATCAATGTATTTCTCATGGATTTACGCGTAACGAAGTGTTTAAAATAAGAGAATTTTTTTAGGTTATTCCAAGAAGTGTTGAAAATTGATAAAAAATTATTGAATTTTACAAGAAATTAACAAAAGTTATATAAATTCCTCAGGAATGTGTGCATCGTAAAGTTTTGCAGAAATGCACTAAAAACGGTGTTAAAAATATTGAACAAAGTTACCAAATATTTTTATGTGAAAAAAAGGGACTCTCTAATACCTAATAAAACAAATGTAATGTCTCAAGAAAATTAAAAGAAAAGTGAGATTTTCTTAAGAAAAGAAAAGTGCTTTCAACATGTGACGTTTCTTAGATTTTCCATACGTTTTTCGGATTGACATACAGGTATGTTTTTTTAAACTCAAAAAACATTTTAATTTCCAAAATCTTTGTATTTTGAAATAAAAATGTTTATTAATAATTTATTAACACGCCTGAATGATTATTTTACTTTGTTTTTTTCATACGGTTTTTGTTTTTTCAAAAATATCAAAATTAACTAATATAAGAGATAAGAGAACATGTATAACACACGGGAACAATTGGAAATTTTGCGCACGAAAGTACGTTTGCCCAAGAGTTTCTTATTAATTAAACCACTATGCAACGGGTTAATTAGTTCACAAGGTCTTTAGATATGAATAACAATTTTTGTTCCTCCAAGTTGGAACGGAATAAATTGTAGTCCAGTCAATGAAAGCATTTATCTGGAACAAATCAGTGGAAAGCCGAATTATTTCAGGTGAATAGTAACTACCCTAGAGAGTATTTTCACAAAAGTCCCCACTCCTCGCCAGCTTGCTTCCTAAACTTTTTTTTTTTATTTATTTATTGTTTCTTTGTAAATATTACATAATACAATTAATGAACTTAAAATGTCCAACTAGGCGATTGCCCGTTTTAGGACATTCCAATATGATAAAGTTTTTACATGTAATAAATGGTACATTATAGTGTTGACTATTCTGTTGTTAAAAAAAAATACATATGTATATTCATATTCTAGAATACTTCCAGTTATATCACGACATATTTTACTATTATTTAGATGACATAATAACTGAATTAACATAACATAAGCTGAATTAATAGATAAAAACAAGAAAATGAATTTGAAAATGAAACTGAATTGAAGAAATTCTGTTGGTAAGGTAATACAAATGTATATTCATTTTTTTTTTTTTTTTTACTATTGTTTAGCTGATATATTAAACTAAAGAAATATTAATATATAAAACAAGGAAATGAAAAATAACAAAAAATAAAAAATGAAAGTAAAGAAGGAACTTTTCCTTTAAGGAAAAATATCACGAAGAATTGAACAATTTTCGAACTTTCTTTATGTAAAAATACAGTTCCTGTAATGCTAATATAATACCAATATAAGTTAAAATGTAAAGAAGAATGTAAAGAAAAACAAAATTTACAATTTAATTACTGTTTTTTAGCATATTCTCGCATTCAACTCTCCCCAAGACCAGAAGCCAATTGTTTACCTGCATACGCAGAATATTAGTACTCTTTGCCTTCCATGCATCAGGTATGAGATTGAGCAGTTTAGGGCCTAAGTATGAGAATTGTCTCTGTGCTAAAGATGAGGAAGTGGTGGGCGGAACTGTTGGGTTTTTTTTTGCATGTCTTGTATTATGACAGTGGTTTACTGAAGCTAAGTAGTGCCTCTGTTTTTGAGTATGTAAAATGATTTTCCTCATGTATAATTGTCTTACATCAAGAACACGAAACTCTGCGAACAATGAATCGCTGGGGTACCTGAAAGGTTTTTTCAGTATGACTCTTATAAGCGATTTCTGGGATTTAGCTAAGGGATCGAGTATGGTTTTGGCACAACCTCCCCAACCTAATGAAGCATAGTCTAGTATGGAATTGCACATTGCAAAGTAAATTCGTTTCAAATCATTTAGACATAGAATATTTCTTATTGCTATAAACAGATGTGTAAGTTTCCTGACCTTTGTGGAAGTAAAGGCTATGTGTTTGTCCCATCTCAGAAATTTATCAATGATAATTCCTAGGTATCTTATATTGTCCACACATTCTAAGGTATTGCATTTACATGTAATAGTGTCGTAACAATGGTGTATTCTAATGTTAATAATTTCTTGTGGTTGACCCGCTTGAGTTGAACTGAAGCAGATGAATTTCGTTTTATCCGAGTTTAGAGTGAGGAGATTACTATCTAGCCACTGTTTAACTTTGTTTATGCCAAATTCAGCTTTAATGCAAGACTCATTCCAGGTTTTGCCTTCGAATAAAAGTACTGTATCGTCAGCAAATGTAATAATGTGGTCTGCAAATGAAGTATTACATAAGTCATTTATATAAACATTAAACAATATGGGACCTAGTGTACTTCCTTGCGGTACGCCATATTTAATATTGGCTGGATCACTTAGAGTACCGTTAATATCCACTCTTTGGCTCCTGTTTTCTAGGTAACTAACAAACCACTTGAAAATTTGACCCTGTATCCCAATTCGCTGTAGTTTATTCAGCAGAATTTTGTGCGAGATAGTGTCGAACGCTTTAGCTAGATCTAAAAAAAGTGCAATGCATTTACTACCTTTATCTAGATTATTAGAGATGATTTTTGTCAAATTAGCGATGGCGTTTTCAGTGCTTAAACCTTTGCGAAAGCCGAATTGTCTACTAGAAAGGATGTTGTTATTTTCGAGATAAAGGATGAGACGGTTCTTTACAATTTTCTCCATAATTTTAGAGACAGAGTTGAGCAAGGAAACAGGCCGGTAATTATGTATCAGTGATTTGTCCCCACTTTTATGCAGTAAAATGACGATTGACTGTTTTAAATGGTTAGGGAATTTCCCTGAATTAAAGCTTAGATTCGCAATAAACGCAATCGGTATGGCTATGTATACTTTAATGATTTTTAGAAGATTTGATGAAATCTTATCGGGACCACATGCTTTTGATGATTTAAGGTCGTCAATTATCTTCATGACTTCGTTAGTTGAAGTTGTGATTGAGTCTATTTTGTGACCGATCCTAGGGATAGTTAAATTGGCGAGAGCGGTTTCTGATTTCTTACACTTATCGAGAATTTTTTTCGCAAGTGTGTCACCCACAGATGAAAAGTAACTGTTTGCAAAGTTTGCCATATCTTTGGGGACTTCAGAGTTTGATGTGTTAATGTATAGCGATTTTATTTCAGAAGATTTATTGATTTTGGATTTGGTTATGTTGCGAAAGGTATCCCAAAAACGTTTTGGATTGCAGTTGTTTTCGTAAATGTGTTTTTTATAATAATTTTCTTTCGCCGATGTAATTAATTTCTTACACAAATTCCTATATTTTTTATAATAACATTGTAATACCAAATTCTCAGGATATATTTTTGCCTTTTCATGAAGATGATTTCTTCTGTGAATCGATTTAACTAGCCCCAGGGTGATCCATGGTGTGAATTTAATTTGTTTATTAGATACGGTTATATTACTTGTGTGTTTTGATATATACTCGTGTAGTTTGATAATAAATTCTTTCATTGCTAAGTCAGTATCTGATTTATCTAGAACATTTAGCCAGTTTTCTGCGCTCAAGTCCTCAATTAACTTGTTGAAATTAGTTTTAGCAACGTATTTAATTTTCGAAGAAGTGGAAGGCTTGTTTTTAAGTCAAAGAGATGTTGTATAGTGTGAAACGTAAATGTTGTATAGTGTAAACTGTGTCCCTTAAACAAAGCAATTGTATGGTTCTACTAAAGCCAATATATCTCCTAAACTAAAACATATACAAGAAAAAAACCCGTTTTTAAAATGACCTGAAATTATATTCTACAAAACCTTTTGCTATCTCCAATAGCTTAGCCAATAATGAAATGGTTAGTTGTTAATTGTTGCAAAATTTTGGTATTCAAGTTGAATTCTTTGTAAAGAATTCAACTTGAAACGTTTGTTAAATGTGATAAGATTTTTTTTTGACTTTTTGAAATAATGGCATACGGAGCTCCGGGCCATAAAGATCCCATTCTCTTTCATCATGATTTAGTTTAACAGTTTGTTGAATAATAGAAGTAATTTGGATTTTTAGGAAAAAGTATTTGCAATAAAACATGGCTGCAATATTGCGAGAATAGGACTTTACGTATGACTTGTTTTGGTTTTTTTAATGGGTTTTTATATTTTCGTCGTACCGGATGAGGCAATTGACAGATGCGTATTCATGGGTGAGGATACCCGCATAGAATGATTCCGTGAGACAAGATGTGTTTTCTAAGGAGTGGGACTTCAGGGTCCCGATGGAGTTGGGAAACCTGCGTCCATTTGGGAGCTCTCAGGGCAATACATATTTCTTTATTTTGGAAAGTTTTGAGTCTTATCAAATGCGACTCTGAAGCGTGGGCCCATATGGGACTTGGATAATTAAGTTTAGGCCTTATTGTCGATTTATATATTAAGAGTTTGTTTTTGACTGATAACGTTTTTTATTTTTTTATATGGCATGAGGTAGAGGTCTGATAAGTTTTTATTGGCTGACAACAAGATTTCATCGGTGTGTTTTTACCAGGTTAATTTTCTGGCGAGGGTTACTCCGAGGTATTCAATACTTTTTTCCACGGGACGTTTTCTCCAAATAGGTGGATGTTGGGAGGCTTTATTGGGCATCTTCGTGAGAACACACAGACGGCGCTTTTTGAGGGATTTTTTCACCATTGCTTGAAACAAGTTTATTATTCAGAATCGGGTAGCTGTTATTTCACTTACTGCGGTACATGATTTCGATATCGTCGGCATATTTGCCTATTACTGTGTTGGTTTTCCAAGTCGGTTTTTTTTGCGATGGTTGTAGATACTGGGGCGGGGGATATCGCTTAAAACAATATTGAAGAGAGCTGGCAAGAGAATAGAGCCTTGAAGGACACCGGCTCTTAGCAATCTTACTGTGAAAAAAAAATCCATCTAATTTGATTATAAATTTACGGTCTTTAATAAAGTTGGCAATGAGTTTAATCATTGCTAGGAGGCTACCTAGGAGGGACATTTTATAAATAAGACCTCTATGCCAAAGTTTCTTCGAACGCTTTGGAGACGTCTTGGGAGAGGACTACCGTGCGTTGGTGGATATTGGATGCATTTGTAATTTCTTCGACCACCCGCAAGAGTTGGTGGAGGGTAGAGTAGCCCGATCGAAGGCCGTGTTGAATGTCGGGGATATATTTAAGTTCGTCGAGTGATTTTTCGTGTCTTGAAAAGATGAGTTTTTCTAGTATTTTGCCTGTACAAGGAATAGGGCTTATTGATCTGTGGTTTTGTGGAGGAGGTCTTTTCCGGGTTTTGGAATGAGAATGACGTCAGCGATTTTATATTCTTGTGGGAATATACGCAGTCTAAAGGAGACGCGTTGCTGAATCGGGTTGTCTGGAGTGATTTCGATCATGATGGTTGAGACTTTGGAGTCTATGGTGGAAATGAATTTGGGGTCGTCATAGGTCGTGGTCGGAGAAAATTTCTCTGGCTCTCTGCAAAAGTCTCGGCTTTGTCTCTGGAGAAATAAACTGTGCCTTTTGGGCCGTGAGGGGACTTATTGTAGTGGAGGGAGAATGGAGTAGAGATGAAGTCGTGTCATTGTTTGGTGTGTCAGTGTGTCCAGAGTGACGTTTTAATTCGTCCCTCCCTCTGCGGTGCAAGGCGATGGTCCGAGAGAGCCCTGCTCTTCCCATCCAGCCCGCCACAGACTAGGTGGGGGGTAGACAAACCTCACCCCATGAACGCGGGCACCCCTGCTAAGACATCAAACATAGCAAATCACTCGGGGTGACCTATGGCAGAGGTGTCTAATGAATTATGAATGTAATAGTATTTGCATAAATAAACTATCAACTCGATTAACCTTTTTGCAGATGGCGGGTTCTGCTTCCACACATTTTGTGATATTACGTTTACAGTTTTACGTTTCCGACTAAGAAGAACAATAATCACCTTTGTGTATTGTAGCCGGGCTTTTACATAGATTTTAGAAAGAGATCATAGTGAGCTATCGAAAATTATGCACAAAGTTTTTAAAGCAAGAAATAACAGTTTACTGATAAACCTAATATAAGTAAAACATGTAACAGGAAAATCATGCTCAGATAAACAATATTGGGAGCACCTACGAAGGAAAACGTTACCAGATAACGCTTTGAATTAATTCATTACATATTTACGAACCATCATAATACACACTAACAAGTCTTGTTGTTATCAACTTAATTAATCATGCGATGTTATAATTTTATCAGAATATTGAATCATTAAAATGTATCACCTCCACAATAATTCTCACGTGTGATATCAATACTTGATAAACCTACTTGATTCTGTACAAAGGACGTTGGTTCGTCTGATTGACAATCCATTGTTAAAATACCGATTGCCATCTCTAATGCACAGATGTGATGTGGACATGCTGAGTCTGTTCTACAGGTATTTTAATGGAGCCGGCTCTAAAAAGCTAGCAGCATTGATCCCCACTAGTGCTCGTGCGTGAAAGACAATTTTAAGAAACTCGATAAAATTACCTCCTAATTTTTAAAACCTTTGTGTTTGAAACATTCTTTAGTTTTAATATGTCCGAATTTATGTCCGGGTTAAATCTTCCCCATAGGAATAACTAAACCCTTCCACACACTTTTCCACAAATGATCATCTAGTCAATCAACATTATGCAAGTGCATTATATAAGCAAAATAAATATAAAACAATACAAGAACAACACGTCAACTCAACAGAGATCAAATGGGAAAATAATTCACCGACTCCAGGTATTTTCATATCAGAGGGTTCGGCTCGGTAGAACTCCTAACAGGGCCTATAAATCCTACTGATCCCTCAACATAAATATTTAAAAAATCTTTCGTTATCCTACATGTATTTAAAATGACGGATTCTTGCATTTTTAAATTTAAATTCTTTGATAAATCTCTAATACGCCTAAATTTTGAATGAGAGAGCTAGGTATAATGCCAGTGGCCGAAATAACAAATGGTAATATTTTTATAGTCTGAAAATGTCAAATTCATTTTACCTCATTCCGTAAATCTGTGTATTTTCTTGTTTTATCAAAAACAGATTTTTAAATATTACAGGAATTTGGAATAGCGACATCTATGATATAAGTTATTTTTTTAATTTTGTCATGTAAAACTATATCGGTTCTAATATGACTAATCGTTCGGTCTTTTAGTATAGTATTATTATAATATATTTTATAAAGTTCGTTTTCTAAAAATGAATTTGGTTCGTATTCATAGTATGGTACTATATTACGGCAGTCAATCAAGTTATGTTTAATTTCCAAACTTTGGTGAATTATTTTTAAAACTTGATTGTGCCTAAATGATATACTCGGACGGTGCTAATTTAAAACATCCCGATGTAATATGTTCTATAGTTTCCGGAAAAGCCAAACATTTTCTACATAAATCATCAATTTGATTGTTATCTTTGATTATATGCTTCTTATAATTTTTAGTATTAATTACTCTATCCTGAATGGCAAGCATAAATCCTTCTATTTCTGCGCTCAACTCTCCAATACTCAACCATTTGTTTAACGAAAATTTGTCAACATAGTACGTTTGGTTGAGATAATTGAAGTGTTTTGAGTGTAATATTTTATTTGACCAGGAATCTAATAATTCCTGTTTGGGATGTATAAAAATGTTGGCATTCTCGTCGTATAAATTTTAAGGTGTAAAATAAATATTTAAATTTAAATTATAATTTTTATTAAGATTATTTTAAAAAAGTGAAAAAAAACACACACTCTTGTATTTTTTCTCCAATTACGAAATTTTGAAAACACATTACTTTTATATGGGGAATCTTCAAGAAAACTGTAACCACACTTTTCGCAATAAAAAAATATACCCATTAATAATTCTCAGAAAATAATTTAAAAAAATACATTTCGTATTCATTGTTTGCACAATAAAAACGTTGGTTTGTAGGATTTTTATTTACTGACCATGCATGGAACATCTACGTTAACAAGAAACACCACCTTCATAGAATTCTTAGTAAATTTACGCGGTAACAGTTTTCAAGGCGGGTATTTAACGTGTCAGTTCATGAAATGCAACGATGCCAGCTCTTTCGCAGCCAGTTAAAGATATTTTTATTAGTAAGAGTTCGAAACAGAAATCGTTCAGTCTTTATTCAATATTAAACTAAACTAAAGCATTGTTTAACGGTTGGATAGTGTTTTTTTAGTTAGTATGGCTGAATGTGTGTGACTTTTATGGCTGTCAGTTTAGTTACTTTTTGGATTTTAGTAAGGTTTTTACATACGTTATGTACAAATACATTACACCTCACTTTGTGATTTGATATGATATTGAATCTCAATTAATTATGTTAGTTGTGTTTAAAAATAATATTTTTATCAATTTCAGATTTTAATAATTTCTGAACATATTTTTTATCTCATATATTGATATTTCTGATCCCTGATATTTCTCCGTGATCCGCGATTAAACAATATCTATTCTGATGATTGATTTAGCATTGATGAATTTCGCAAAATCACATAATCGTAGTAAACAAACCTTGCATTTTTTTATTTTTTTATGATTATTATCAGGATGTTTATGTACATTATTTCACGTTGATCATTACACAACCCAAAACCCAGAATGTAAATGATAACAAAATGCGATGATTCTATCTGGTTTTGATTGAAATAATATTTTTTCTTTCTCTAATTGTTTCAACGTAAAAAGAAACTGCGAAAATATACCCATTAAATTATTCAAAGTTACTCAGAACTACTGAGTTCATAACGAAAGAAAGATTCTATTGACAATCCAGCTATATAGTTTTACATTACATATCTGCCCTGATGATGGACACTGTAACGCTGTCCGAAATATTGGCTGAATAGGAATATAGCGCACTATCGCATAATAACGATTATACTTATGAATTGAAAAATCTCAATTCTTACAGTTTGCCAAATTCACTTAGGACGGGTAGTTTCACAGAATTTGAACATTTCATAAAATTTCAAAGTTAATATTCAAGTTTTGTTATTATTCTAGTTCTGTGAAACAACTGTCCCACAGTGGATAAACAATAGAACTTGTTATGAACTTTCACAGAACTTGAACATTCACTTTGAAATTTGAATGTTCGATTTATGTGAAACAATTGGTACGTTTTGTCATTTATTTCAAACCCGTTCGCGGCTGTTTATCAGTTTTAAAACAATAAAAAGGATTGTTTGATGTTTTAAGACTGTGAAATATTATTTCAAGTAAACAACAGATTACAATTAACAGATGAATACAAGCATTTACTTAGCTTCACAATTTACGGCAATGATTTCGGAAAACGCCCCTCAAACATTCTGCTGTTTGTCAGGCAATCCAAATAATACCTTGTAGTTTGCGTAGGTACAAGCATGTTTTTTTATTCTCATGGATATTTTAGACATGTATGGTAAATTTCTAAGAAGTGGTTGGAATTTCTTCATAAAGATACCGTAATTTGAGATGATGGCAAACAATTTGTTCCTCAATTATGATTAGCGTTATGTTTACTAAAAATTTAATCCCAAGCTATTATTGATTCCATCGGAATCTTTGATCGATTTATAATTACTAAATGACAATAATTTCTTGGATTTATTTACTGATTAAAAAAAAACTGACTTAATCCAGTTAACATCAGACCTCCTGAGCCTAAAAGCAAGTCATGGAAACCCACTAAGGCGCCGCGCTGTCTGTGTTGGGGTTGGTAATATAAGCAAAAGAGAATATTTTATTTTATTAATACAAGACTTAAAGGGTACATATAGTTTTTGTGATATTTCACCCTCCATGCTAGGGATAACCCTGTTTTATGGCGGGTGAATTTTACAGTTTGCGGACATAGAATCTATACATTACTATGATATGAAAGAGAAAAATAAAAAAAATGATGATAAGCTAGTTTGGGTTGCAAGAAGAGAATGGAGAAGTTAGAGAATTATAAGAAGATTATAAAATCTATTTACTAATAATTTGAGTAATTATTGGTAAATAGATCAGACTAATTATTTATTTACAAACTATACCGCTAAGTTAGGGAATAAGGATATGTTATGTTTTGTCTGAAAGGTGATTAAATTGAAAGAGTGTAGAATGAATGGGTATTGTAGTTGTAATGTATTCCGTGTGTAAGGTTCCATTTCGTAATTTGTTATTTAAAGGAATGGGGTTGTCTCACGGTTTTTAGGTTTTCAGGGATAAGGTTAAAGATTTTAGGAGCTAGGAAGAAAAATTGTCTTTGAGCTGACGTGGTATGTAGTTAAGGTACTTTGTAGTGACCGTTGGTTATTGTTCTGGTGGTGTAGTTGTGTTGTAAAAGAGTTTTGTTTTTATATTTGAACAGGAAATGTATTAGCGAACATTTTAGGTGGAGTTGTCGAATGTTTAAGACCTTATACTCTATGAGGAGTCGAGTGGGGGGGTATCTTGTCGGTCGCTTGTTAGTGACACGTATTACCATTTTATAGGCTTTTAAAAGATGTGTAACTAACAACATTAATTAAATAATTACTTTAATATACCAATTATATGTATAAGAAGACTTTCTTCCACGAGGATACGCAAGTATCCAATTCTCATTTTTGTGGCACTCACACCACAAACAACTTACGCACAGACGCTAGTTGGTATATTTTGGCATATTGGTAGTTGGTACTACTCGCGTAGAGTAACTGGCAAATCGTGTTGAATATGTCATGTTCTTAAAAATCTCAATTCTTAGTTATGATCGTTCTTAATCACAACCGTTCTTATTTATTACTATAATTAACTTTCACGTAATGAAAATGATGAGTTATCCGGTCACCAATAGTTACATACGTTTCTGCCGTAAAAAAAACGAAGTACCGCAGACAAGCCAAGGAAAAAATTTCCAATTATTTTTAAAAGTTTATACTTTCTTCGTTAATACGAAGAAATACCGAAAAAAATCAAATAACAAAAATGGGAATAAGAGTCTGCGGAAAAAAAAACACATTTAAAATATTTATCGTCACATGCCTCGGAAAACGACAGAAAAGAAATTAATAAAACTAGACAAAAACTTAAAAGCGGAGGAAGTAATAAGATTAGACCCTTGAGTTATTTTCAAAAGTATTGACAACGACTACACTAAAGAAAATTAGCTTGAAGACTTAATTCAACAAAATGAAGACATCAAAACTATTTATGAAAAATATCAAGACAAGAAAATTTCACTCGTAAAAGCCACTATCTAAACCAAGAAACAAACCGTAAAAACCTTATTCTACTGTAATAAACCGGCTTTTTGTGCCAAATATAAACAAAATCCATCGAAATTGAAGCTCTAAACTTTTTTTTCTTTAATTTTTAGCAACGTGGGGGAGTAAACTTGCTCACCCTTTCTCTTGCTCATGTCACTAATGTGATGATCCTAACTTCTGCTGTATAATTTAGGGGATGACTCTTCTTCATGTCACCAACCCTTTTTGTATACTTCGTACGTATTTCCTAAACTACCTTCCACGAGCCCCTATCATTTTTTACATAGTAAATAGAACCTTCGTGGTTATCTTTTACAATAGTCTCTCACCTAACGTTGTGATTATTTTTGTTTTGAGGTATGGAAAGACTTAGTCTAATATGTTTGAGTGGTAACCCTATTCTTTTAAGAGTAGAGTTTGTGAAAACTCAGCTATTGAAAGACTCAAACATTAAACCAAATTTATATAATTATAATCTTCATACCCTGTTCTGATTTCGTTTCTAGACATGAATTCTAACTAATTCTTCCAAGGTATTTTTTAACGGAGTGCACATAACCCGTTATAAACACAAATAAAGAAATAATAACATTTGACATACATTAGACTATCAATACGGGTCTCAGTTTTTCAATCGAATAACTCTTTGTTTGCAAACTTCGACAAACATAAAATTTTTATATTATTGTTAGGAAACATTAAATTTTGTTGGAAGGAAAATGGAAGGAAATTTTGTTCAGACTGAGTTGGCTCCTCCCTCACCAAGTTGATTCTGGTGGATACTAATACGAACAAAGTCATCAATCTCCATCTCATAGGCCATTGCCTTTACATATACTACCTCCAGATAAGATTGCAATTTCGACCCTCACGAGCTTGCATTTTCCATTCTTGCATTTCATTTACATTTTTCTGGGCCACGATATCCGATGACACTGTTCACAGAGCGTCGAGTTGTGTACTTACGACCCATTTTCACATACTATGACTGTCACGTGTAATAGTTAATAACCAAATAGAAGGATGGGAGTTTGTGTAACTTAATCTGATGTCTAGCTTTTTTTATAAGGCTAGCTCCTCGTGTAGTAGGTAGGAAGGTTTTGGATACTATCCCCTCAGGTAGGTATAAATGGTTACGAAAGATTGTTTCAGCATATACATTCCTTTGTTGAGGTCGCTCCCCTCACGAAGATTTGAAATAGATGTTTGAGTATATTACTAATTTATCATAGGTATTAGACACCTGACATCTGTAAGTAGGTATTTGGAATGTTTTTGTGTTGTTATTATTTTGATTTCTAGCATGTGCATATAGCACACATAAATATGCCTACTGTAATTAGAATTGATGAAGAAACGTGCTTTGAAAATCCTGCCCTACTGGGATATTTTGTTTACATTCGAGTTCATAACAACTGAAATACTAGAATGAGTACTGTTTAATTATTTAAAAGGGCCTTGACCTTGTAATTCGCAATTCTTTTGTGGTGACCTATTTTGTTATCAGTGAAACGTATTGGTAAATCACTATCAGTTGGTGATTTATACAGGTAGTAATTCGGAGTTCATAATCGTTCGGTATTATTTTTATATTCGAGAAATTGCCTAATATGTCGTAAGTACACGTTATCTATATGTCAGTTGTATTCTCCGCTTGAACGCGTGTAAACATGTAAACAATAGAGTCCTTGAAAGTAACGCTCTGGCCTACTGACCTACATTCAGAGATTATAACATTTCTGTAATTACAGAAATAGAAATGGGTAATTAATTAGGTATTCGGATTGTCCTAGTTTTGAGGTGGACATTTGAAGTAAGTATTTTTGATTTACCTATGTAGTTTGTGAAGCTAGGTATTTATGACTGGTAGAAAGTTAAGGCGAAATAGGTAGACTTGACCTGAAATTTGGCATTTTCGAGGTCACTTTTAGACGTATGGACACTTTTCTAGAAAAAAACACAAATTGATTTCCAAAGATCGTTATTTTATCTTGTAAAGTAAGTTGTAAAATTTTGGAAAATGATATTATTTTCATACCATAATAAAGTGTTACCGTTGGACGATATGCAGATTTGTTGCATTTTCAAAGGCGAAGTTGTATCATACAACAAATATTTCAAATCATATAATAATACAGTATAAACAATCAATAAATTATCTATCATATATATGTATAAGAATTTTGTTTTTATTTCAAATAAAATTACTAATAAATAAATCCGAGGACGCGTTTTGTGACGAAAATCCCTCAATTTGACTATTTATTTATGACCTTACAAATTGGTATAGTTGAGATTTTTTTACAAAAATAATTTACTATGATATTATTGAAACATTAATAATAATTTATGACCAAGAAATATATTCTTAAAGTATATAATAGTAATTAATTTCGATTCGCGTTTATTGTTTGTTCGTTGTTTCTGATTACCGCGGCGCAAGCCGAAATTTTATCATTCCCCGCTGCGACAGGGCGGCGAACGGACGTCTATTCCACGCCAGTCTACTTGATAACATTTTAACGAAATTCCTCGTAAAAATGGGGAGAAAAATACTATCGGACAAAAGTTTTATAAGAAAACAAAAATTTCGTCATCAAAAACGTACATGGGAGAAATATTTGCAGAAAAAAAAAATATTAGTCATATTTAATTATCCTTGTACATTGTACGTACTCTATATGCTACAGGGTCGTTCAAACGAATCAGTCAGAATACGCATATATTTTTTATAACATTTAGCGATAATTTTGTGTTGTTTAATTTTCAGGGAAAATAATCACCTACCGACGAATGATTGTGATTCTGAAGCAAATATTGTCTCTAAAATTCCGTCGGTATGTGTAATTTACATTAATATTATTATAATTTTATTATGTAAATAGGTAATACCTACAATATATTGTGAATCATGGATATTATGGTGACCGAAACCGTCAATATCGGGGTATTTATAAACTAGCAATTTTTCCCGGCGTTACGCGAGTTACACGCACAAAACCATACCCTTGTATACATGGTGTCGGGAAACGCGTAGTATATTACTGTGACCGATTCAACTCTAATTACCGCGGTAATTATAAACAAGCATTTACTACCCGGTGTTGCGCGATTTACGCGCATGCAACATTACCACGTGTACACGGTGTCGGGAAACTCGTGGTGAAATTACGGTGACTGAAACCGTGAATATCGCGGTAATTATAAAATATCAATAATTCCCGGCATTACGCGAGTTACACGCACAAAACCATACCCTTGTATACCAGCGCCCTTGAGGTGATTTTGCACAAAAACGGCGCTATACAAGTCATCCAATTATTATTATTATTATGGTGTCGGGAAATGCATGGTATATTACGGTGACCGATTCAACTGTAATTACCGCGATAATCATAAACCATAATTTACTACCCGGCGTAGCGCGAGCAACACGTATGCAACAGTACCTTGTACACACGGTGTCGGGTAACTCGTGGTAAAATGTTTCCAGTCATGGATTCAACGTTGGGATAAGTATATCTCTAGTCAAGCACAGTACTTCGAAGGAGATTAATTCCATTTCCACGTAAACTTATTTGTAATGAAATTTTCTTAGTTACACATTAAGCTGTACAATTTCTGTTTCGAAATCTTCCTCATATAAATATATTTAACTGGCTACAAAAGAGCAGGCAATGCCGCATTTTAGTCTATGCGTATATGATTCCCGTCAAAATAACGGTTTTGATTCGTGATGTGCGATTCAAATCATGTTTCTGTTAATAATTTCTATTCTATTGTCCAATTCTCTATTACATTGTTATAATTCAACATATTTAGTATTTTTAGTGTTACTTTTTGTCAGTTTCATAATGTCATATTGTGAATTGAGCTTCTTGTTTTAGAAGAAAAAAAACGAGGTTATTTTGATATACTTACTTTAAGTATTAGAAATAAAACTTACTGGTAATACCTATCTTACAAACGGATAAATATGTAAGACGAGAGATTTTTTATAATCAAACTTAATGTTAATCACTTTTGTAAAACCTATGTAAAATAAAATTTTAAAAAAAACAAGTGAATAAAAATATTTGAAAAATTAAAAAAAATGTTTATCAAATACCTACCTATTTTGTACCTGCTTTCAACGCACTGCATTTGTATTTATTTATGTTTATGCACTCCGATGTATAATTTACAAATATGTATGTAACTATTTATTAGGAAGAAAGCTACAACCGAAAATTCAAACACAATAATTGTTATTTCATCGGAACCATGCTGTAGGTTTCGACCGCCGCGCGGAGTTTACGGCTGGCAGTGGAATGAATATGGTATTTCTGTCTCGTTCTAAAAAACGTCCGATCGCGAGGCTGTCTTTTGACGAAATTCGAATTCTCGGTCGCTGGTTAATACGCCTTAAGGTCAGTAACACTGGAGGGCGATTCTCGTTCTTTTAGCCTTAAGCTAAATGATAGCATTCGTCAACGACTGCTATCGTTTGCGAAAGATAGCTGTCCGTCGCTTGTAACATCTTTTCTTAACTATTAAGTGATTCTCGTTCTTCTGATAGCCTTACAAGATCGATTTTTGAGAGACCTAGTAAAAAATCCTAAAGAAGCGTGGTTAAGAGCATCTACGATATTGTTAAGAGATTATTGAAAACACAAATTGGTGAAATATAATTAAGTGACGCAAGGTTTCTAACTAAAACTTAAAAAAACAAATACTTTGTATTATAATGCATTTTAATAACTGCTTATTTTATTTATGAATGACATAAATAAGCCATTTATCGAAGATTTACGTTTTGTGAAAAGGTACTTACCTCGCTGGATAGTAATGACTTTGTTACAGATTCACCACTTCTAAAGTGACGTTTGCTGTCAAACTAACGCTGCCGAATGGCGCTAACTGTCACCCAAGTTGATTTAAGAATGAAAGGGATTCTTATTTCGTTGTGGTTAACTTCAAAACCCACAATTTCGAGCGCCAGCCAGAAACTTATTATTATTTATGTAGAAATCCTCAATGGTATGTGTAGTTTATTGTAAATTAAATCACTTTTCTGGCTTTCGACATGTTACGTTCTTTACAAACATCGCAATTACCTGATTCAATTCATTTAATAGCATTATTGTGCCACAAACAAGTCACTAATCATGTTTACAGTCAATACTTACGATAATATTAAGTTTTCTCTTGTTAAAACTACGCAAAAATTGCTAATTGTCAAAACGTCACAATTAAATGAAGCGAATTCTCCGCGAACGCTAGCGTTCGGCCGCCGAAAGACAGGTCTAGGGGTACCCTTCGCGTAAGGCTAAAAATTTTGGCGCGCAATCGAAAATCTAAGGATTCCATCTGTCAACGAGAGAACCGGAATCGCTTCATACGAATAAACCGAGAAAAATCGTTAATTTGAATGTAAGGACGATTTTAGTGTCGTTAAGTAGAACGAGAATCGCCCTCCTGCTGCGGTAACTAAAGACACAGCCTCTTCCTTGATACTCTCTACGAAACACTCTGTTTTAGTTAATCCGGCATAATAGTACTAATAATATCATTTGTACTCAACTCATGGGATAGGTTTGATTGCTTAAATTTTCGCAACCAGAGAAATGGGATTGATTTCATAACCTGTTACATAAAGAAATATGCAAAATATCAAAATATGCAAAATATGCGAAATATCTTCTCGTCTCCGGGCAGCTTCTTACTTGCTGTCCTAATTCAGTCTCTTTATCTCCGTCCTACATAAACTTCCTATAATACCTAAGCTATACTTTTTTTTATTTTTTTATTACTTACTTCTTTAAATATTAATTTAATCTTTTTCATGATTATTTAGTTGAAACAGTAGTGCCTACTTTAGAGATGAAGTTATTATTATTATTTTTTAGAAATATTACTTTAAATAAAGAGATAGTAGGTATTTACGTAGTGGAAAAGTTCGAAAACAGGTTTTTTTTTAATAATTCCAATAAATAACTATTTTTAATAATTTGTTTATAAAGACTAGATTTGAGGCTGGCCAGTTCAATAAGTGGCTATCAAAGTGAGACTGATTTGTTCACACCTCTAACACGAACAAATACCCCAGCAGAAAACTTGTATAATGAATCCCAAATACGCAGCAGAAATGTTGTAAAAAGGTATTTTGGGGTTCTAAAGAGTAGATTCATTGTTCTGCGGAGCTGCATAACACTGTCCATGGAACGCACTACAGCTATCGTAGTGGCATGTGCTGTGTTGCACAATGTAACTGTGGAAATGAACGATGAACCCTTTTAGTTAGAAATAAAACAGGATCCTGGCGATATGAGGGTAAAATAATTCAAAATGATGACGAAACTAATATTGGTCCAAGGAGAAATAACCTCTTTGTTAAATAATAAAGTTGCAATGTGATTTTAGTTTGGTTAGGTTTTCTGTTATACATCCATTTACTTGTTCTTTTTCTATTTTGTCTAATTTTTGTATTATTTATTATTTATAGTTATGAAAAATCTGTTGGTTTCCAAAATAAAATACCTGACTCGTAGAAATTAGTCAATGACCTGACTATATAATAATATTATTTTATTTTTATAAGTATTTAATCCACTTGATTGTGTTTTGTCTTCCTCGGGCGTCCTCGACCTCATTCACCTCCAAGACATACATTCTTCTCATTTTACCACAAATAACTATTTGATTCATGTCTTCCTCGGGCATCCCTGACTTTTTCTCTCATTCACTTCATATACAACATGAAAACCACATTATTACTGCTAAAAAATACTACATTATGTCGACTTTAATTTGACTGCGTATCTTATCCAGTGCAGATATAATATATTGTCTTTCTCGAGAGTCTCCGACATCTACCATTCAAACCAATCTCTAATAACTCCTGGAACTAATAATGGGAATATGAACAGGACAAAAAAACTCTGGTAAACTTCTGTGTGCAAACAGAAAGCTTGTTATTCTCTCTACACTTTTTTAATCATATGTCCCACCGTAATGCAAAATAAGATAGCATCACTTTTACGAGAAAGTGTCAGGCTTGTATATATATCTCCAATAAATGCGCTACAGTTTGCTGTCTGAAAGTGCCCTGAAAGAATCCAGTACAAGTTTTTAGTTTAGACCTGAATTCTGTTGGACTTGTTATGGATATTAGTTCTGGAGGGAGTTTAGTATTGAATTTAGAATTTATTATACCAAACTTAGTATTTGACTTACGCTTAGGTTCCTTCAGTCTGCCTACAGCTGGTGATGTTGCTGATCTAAGAGTTGACTGCCTTAGACCAGTGTTTTCCGGGACGCATAGTTCAGAGATACAGGGTGGGGCCATTTCATTGATGAATTTAAACACCATCCAGCACAATTTGTACTGGATTCTTTCAGGGAACTTGAGCCAGTGAAGGTTACGAAGGTGTTCTGAAATGTGCGAATACATTTATATTTTTAAACCCCGGTTATGAGCCGCGCTGCTGCATTAAACACTGATTGAAGCTTGTCAATTTGATATTTTGGAAGGCTAGCACAAATGCCGTTGAAGTAATCGAGACGTGAAACTACGTAAGAGTTGATAAATAGTTGTATTGCTTCTGTAGGAAGATTTCTTCGGACAGACTTGAGTTGTCTCAGGTGAAAAAACCGGTGCTTATAGTCCTATTTATTTGACTTTTAAACGAAAAGTCTTAATCTAAATTGATACCCAGAAGTTTGACTGTTTTTTGGGATGATATCGCTGCCGGAAATATAAATAGGTGAATCGTCTATGAAATGTTGACGTTTGTTTGTGGCTGCCCAGAGAAACTCAGTCTAAGATGGGTTCAGCTTCAGCTTGTTGGAAGACATCCAACGAGTTATTGCTTCTAGACATTCAGTTATACGGATCGTGAGACTATTGATTTCGTTTGGAGCGCAGTAAAAATAAACTTGCTGATCGTCAGCATAGCAGTGAGACAAGAGACCTAATGACTAGATTATTTTGGCGACATCATTTGTAAAAAGGATGAAAAGAAATTGACCCAAAACGGATCCCTGGGGTACCCCTGAAGAAAGTGTTGCGAAATTAGACAATTTATTTCCAGCCCTCAAAGCTTGTAAGCGATTGGATAAATAGGATACCAGCCAATTTTTGATGTCGGAATTCAAACCAAATGTTTTTTCTAATCTCTTAATGAGGAATTCATGATCAGTCGTGTCAAACGCTGCACTAATGTCTAGGAATGAGATAAGTGATAACTTACCTGACTCTACGGCAAGAGTTATATCTGATAGCATACGAAGTAGTCCGGTTTCGGTTGAGTGGAACTTTCTGTACACAGATTGATGATTTGCGATTAATTTATTTGAATTCAAGTGACTGGTTATTTTTGCGGCAGCAATTTTCTCCAGGATTTTTGAAATAAATGGTAAGTTTGAAACGGGTCGAAAATTACCTAAGTTATCGGTTTGAATTTTTCAGTATTGGTGTAACTACAGCTTACTTGAGTGGTTCAGGAAAGTCACCCGTGCTCAGTGATTTATCAAAAACGTGAACTAGGAATGGAAATAAAACATTAGAACATTGTTTTAATAACTATGTCGGTATAGGATCAAGACTCGCTCACAGTTAATCTTTTCTTTCCAATACTCTGATCTTTTGGAATTTATTTTACTCGAATACTGTTTTTGAGCAAGGATCTACTTGTCTCTTGTAGTTACAGAAGAGTTTTTCTCTATAGGACTTATCTAATTTCCGCATAAGTCTCTTCTGGTTTCGACATTCATCTTCAAACCAGCCGTCAGACTTTAGAACTTTTTGTGTTTCAGCAACATCATCAGCTGTAGGCAGACTGATGGAACCTAAGCGCAAGTCAAATACTAAGTTTGGTGATCGCGCTTTCTGAGCATCTGGGCCGAAGGCTTAAAATAAACATACTCAGGAACTAAGGTCCATAACAAGTCCTACAGAATTCAGGTCTTAACCTTCTCGGGCCCAGGGAAAAAATTGTTCAAAATTTAATTTTTTTTTTGTATTTCAAAAAAATAACAGAAATGTATAAAATTAAAAAAAAAATAATGTATGCATAGTTTTACCAAAATCGTATGTCTCCTGTAGAAGACGCGGGGTCTCTAGCATGTAAAATTTGTTTTATTTATTTTTTATTTGATATTAGTTCACAAATCTAATAAAACAACATTATTATGAATTTGCAAAACGTTTATAGTTGAGGGACATATTATAAGTATGTTATATTTTAAAAAAAGCTTTTAATTAGTTATTATAGTGAATACCTACCTTCCTAAAAAAAGTAAAGTAATAAATTTGAAGAGTAAAAATAATATAAATTTATTTAAATTTCATGGTACAGTTGGTAACAATTTCTTTTATCCTGCAAACATAAAAAAAGCATGCTAAACACTGTAGACGGGCTGCATTAGAGCTACACCCAGGGAAGAGACAACGATTTTTGGTTGGTGGATGCGCGAAAATTGGCATGTGAAGTACATTTTTCTTCTTCTGGTCAATGGACCCTCGATTTTCTTTTTTCATTTCATTGTCTTTCGGAAATCTGTTCACCTGAATAGTACCAGTACCTTGACATTCAGCTTTAATGTGAAGTAAATCCAAAAGTCCGATGGAAGTAAAGTAACGGTGCATGTAAATGGTAACTCCTGGTGGAAGAGTCTCAGAAAGGGGTATAACCGTCTTGCCTCCTATATCCAACTTCTCATATTCATCGCCGACAATGATTGAATCTCCTTTACCTTGATAAATAAAAAAATCAAATGGTAGACCATCAGGAGCAGTTACCATCGTATTTTTCAAACCACATGGGTGCGGTTTATTTCTCATAAACTGCCTTGCTGATGTGTGCCCCCAAAACGGTATCATCTCTTCATCAATGGATACCGCTGATGAGCGTGGATTCAGTCTGCATCCATTTTGGATAGTTTTAATTAATGGTTGAACTTTCCAAAATTTATTACTTTCCTTTTCTTCTGGCAACGCTAAGCGTCATCACGTATTTTTAAATTATTTCGGATATTAAAATATCTAATCCTCGTCATGTTATCGGCTATAATTGGAACTCTAGTCTAAGCTGCCCAATACGTTCTAATTCTGGGATATTTTAGGTATGACATTATTAAGGTTACCCCAAATAATGTTTTCATTTCAGCTAGAGAGCAATTCAATGGTCTTCCCCTTTCCGCCAAAAACCGTTGATTTGTATATATTTGCAAGTCAATATACATATTGTGGGGAATGTACTGGGTATGACAGCAACGGTAAGTTTTTAGTTAACCTCCTCAGGCCCCGCGTCTCCTGGGGACGACATAAAAAAGGTCCATAAAAGTGGTGTGATTTCAAGGATAATATCAATTTAGTTTCGAGTTCACAGTGTTGCTCATAAATGTCAGTAACTGTTTTAAATTGACATATGTTTCAAATCTTAGTTTTTGCTCAGCCAAGCGATTTTTAAGCATTTTTTAGGGAACGTTCGATTTGCGTTGTTCCCAATCATTTTATCTTTGAAAATCTTAAGTAGCCCCACACACTACCGCACATTACCATAGACAATAAAATGACATCAAATTAAAGACTTTCTATGTTAAATTAATTATGTTAAATTAATCTGGAAGAGTTACTAATTATGTTAAATTAATCTGGAAGAGTTACAGACCTCTCTCTTATGTACACCCAATGTTTGGGAAGCAAAGACCCCTACTGAACTTGTCAAGACATATAATAAAAAACTGTCATGTCTGTTAAATAAATATGCCCCGACATCATCAAAAACACGGAAAGTTCGAAAGTCTAACGGCTGGTTTGACGATGAATGTCGAAACCAGAAGAGACTTATACGGAAATTAGAGAGGACCTATAGGAAAAACCCTTCTGAAACTACAAGAGACGTGTGGATCCTTGCACAAAAACAGTATACGTGTAAAATTAATTCCAAAAGATCAGACTATTGGAAAGAAAAGATTAACTCTGAGCGAACCAACCCGCGACGTCTTTGGAACTCAATAAAGACAGTAATTTCCGAAGTCACTGTTCCAACGAAAATAGATATTACCCCGGAAGCCTTCTCAACTTTTTTTCGGGAAAAAATTGAATCCATTCGTGCTTCCGCATCTCACGCCCCTCCGCCAATATTCACTTTAAATTCTAAAGGAATTTTGTCTTCCTTCAAACCCACAACGCTGGAAGAAGTAATAAAAATTATTTCAAGCTCGCCTAATAAACAGTGCAGTCTTGATCCCATACCGACATGGTTATTAAAACAATGCTCTACTGTTTTAGCTCCATTCCTAGTTCACGTCTTTAATAAATCACTGAGCACGGGTGACTTTCCTGAACCACTCAAGTCAGCTGTAGTTACACCAATCCTGAAAAACTCACAACTAGATGCCGATAACTTAGGTAATTATCGGCCCGTTTCAAACTTACCATTTATTTCAAAAATCCTGGAGAAAATTGCTGCCGCACAAATAACCAGTCACTTGAATTCAAATTAATTATTCGCAAAACGTCAATCTGCGTACAGAAAGTTCCACTCAACTGAAACCGGACTACTTCGTATGCTATCAGACATAACTTTGGCCGTAGAGTCAGGTAAGTTATCACTTATCTCACTCCTAGACATGAGTGCAGCGTTTGACACGATTGATCATGAATTCCTCATTAGGAGATTAGAGGAAACATTTGGTTTGAATTCCGACATAAAAAATTGGCTGGTATCCTATTTATCCAATCGCTTACAAGCCGTGAGGGTTGGAAATAAATTGTCCAACTTCGCAACACTTTCTTCAGGGGTACCCCAGGGATCCGTTTTGGGTCCACTTCTCTTCATCCTTTTTACAAATGATGTCGCCAAAATAATCGAGTCATTTGATCTCTTGTCTCACTGCTACGCTGACGATCAGCAAGTTTATTTTTACTGCGCTCCAAATGAAATCAATAGTCTCAAGATCCGTATAACTGAATGTCTAGAAGCAATAACTCGTTGGATGTCTTCAAACAAGCTGAAGCTCATTCCATCTAAGACTGAGTTTCTCTGGGCAGCCACAAACAAACGTCAACATTTCATAGACAATTCACCTATTACTATTTCCGGCAGCGATATCATCCCAAAAACAACAGTCAAACTTCTCGGTGTCAATTTAGATTCAGACTTTTCGTTTAAAAGTCAAATAAATAGGACTGTAAGCACCGGTTTTTTTCACCTAAGACAACTCAAGTCTGTCCGAAGAAACCTTCCTACAGAAGCAACAAAACTACTTATCAACTCTTACGTAGTCTCGCGTCTTGATTACTGCAACGGCATTTATGCCAGCCTTCCAAAATATCAAATTGACAAGCTTCAATCAGTGTTTAATGCAGCAGCAAGGCTCATAACCGGGGTTTCAAAATATTCGCACATTTCAGAACACCTTCGTAACCTTCACTGGCTCAAGTGCCCTGAAAGAATCCAGTACAAACTGTGCTGGATGGTGTTTAAATCCATCAATGAAATGGCCCCACCCTACATTTCTGAACTATGCGTCCCGGAAAACACTGGTCTGAGGCAGTCAACTCTTAGATCAGCTACATCATCAGCTGTAGGCAGACTGATAGAACCTATGCGCAAGCCAAATACTAAGTTTGGTGATCGCGCTTTTGGAGTATCTGGGCCGAAGGCTTGGAATAAACTCCCTCCAGAACTAAGATCTATAACAAGTCCAACAGAATTCAGGTCTAAACTAAAAACTTACCTTTTTAAGCTGTCGTATCCTTAAATTAAATATACTACTCCTAAGAGAAAGTCCAGTTATATTCAATTTTCAAATTATGTCCTAAATCCTGTATCTAAATTTCGCTAATAAACAATTATATAATGTTAATTTAGTGTTAATCTCAAGTGACCTACCAGGTAAGTATTGTACTGTATAATAAATTATCTCCATAAATAGTTAAGTAATAACATAGATCACTGTAGAGATGTATTATAAGTTTGTACAGCGCCCTTGAGGTGATTTTGCACAAAAACGGCGCTATATAAGTCATCCAATTATTATTATTATTAAAGAGTTAATTATTGTAGCTCTTATTAATACGCATTACTTCTTTTAAATACCGTTATTCATAAACTGGTATTTCATATTTTTTTAAACTAACGTATATAATATATTAAAAATAAAGTGACAACTTGAACATGATGCCACAATCGGGACTTCCTATTTGATTTGGCAGATCGACGTAAGTTTTTTTTTTCCGTGCGACAGCAAAACAAACACAAACAAATCTTAAAATGGAGATCAAAGCAAAGCGTGCGAAGAACTTCACACAAAATGATAAGATGAGGCTGGTAGAGCTCATTACATCGTCGCCGGCACTTTTATCGAAATCAACAGGCGGTCCGAGTTATTTGTTGAACACGAGAGTAAAGGATGCCGCTTGGAACAACGTTTTAGTCCAGTTTAACAGCGGGAGCTCATCTCAACGGTATGTGATTTATCTTATATAATATTGTGTCTTCTTCAAATTCAGATGAAATTAACAAGCTTCATTTTGTCCCTCAATTCTGTTTCGTATCTCGGGTTTTCCTAGCTCAATTCTGTTTCGTATTAGAGCGAATGAGACATATATTATGACGCGAATGTGAATGGTAGAAGTCGGGGATGCCCAAAGAAGACATGGCACGATCAAGTGAACCAGATACTTGAGACGGGCCATGTCAAAAGTCAGAATAACCAAACTGTGTATGAGACGATGCTTGAAGGGAATGAGGCCAAATTATTTTTTCTAATCTTTGAAATCATTGCAGATCGCTCGTTGCTCTCAAAAAGGCTTGGGACAACCTAAAAAGGGAAGCCCGAACGCAGAGGGCCAGCATTCGTTGCCACATTTTTGGTACTGGGGGAGGGCCCAGCCAAGATGTTGAGGACCCTGTACTATTGAAGGTCGAAGCAGCAATTGGCATAAGTTCTTCCGGCCTGGAAAACCAGTAAGTTTAATTTTTTTTCTTTTTAACGCTCTTTTATTGGCCGTTACATAAGAATATTAAAAATTACTTATATAGTATTATACATAAATGAACTGCCTCAGTAATAATCAGATGTGGTGGTTAGTACCAGAATTTCTGCACAGGAATAAATCCCAACTTGTAGTATAAAGATGGTTTGGGCATGTCGAGCGAAGAATGAAGAAAGTAGTGTAAGAAGAATATTTGACGCAAATGTGAATAGTAGAAGAAGTCGGGGACGCCCGAGGAAGACATGGCACGATCAAGTGAATCAGATACTTGAGACGGGCCATGTCGAGAGTCTGAATAATAGAAGAGTATGTATGAGATGATGTATGAATGAGGCAAAGAGTGTTTGCCAAGACTGAGTTGTTTGGCGGTCTGTCCAGTGTCCACTCTACCTACCCCTGCGGAGAAACGGCTTGATGGTTAGTTACTAGTTAGTTAGTTTTGTAGTATTACGTAGTGGAATCTGAAAGCTTATGTATGTTACTTATGTATGTTAAGCTTATGTATGATTGTGTATGTTATGTTACTTCTTGCTTGGTAAATATTATATGATTTTACTCTCAAGTCCTTCTATTGTATTTTGAAAGGTTTGATTCAAATGATGTGAGCGAGCCAACTACCAACGCAGCCAACTCTAACACGGCACTCGTAGGACAGCATCAACTGGAATCAGTAGAGACTGAGGACTGGATATTGGTAATTTTATCTAATTTTTACTGACTTCTCAATCACATAGAAGGATAAGATAAATAATACTATAAATAAATAGATAGCACAGAACATATTTAAAAAAAAAATTTATAAAATATCTTACCATCAAATTCAACAATAACTTTGAATGTACATTTCAAACTTTTCAACAAAAGGAAACATATACACAGAATTTTAAATAATAACATCGACTGTACTGAACTTCTTTCCCTAATTCATTTTGATATACCCTTAAGACATACGCGCCACACAGAACTATTCCACACGCTGAATTACAAAACGTTAAATAATATTTGCCTAAACTCAAACATCAACATTTTCTCCGATTCACTGCCCAAATTTAAAAAGAGCATAATGTCAATAATATAAACAGTTCAATGTGCATACATCATCACTTCCCACATCACCACTTCTCACATCTACAAACATACTCACACATACAACACACACACCTACCCATTACGCACATCACCCAATAATTAATAAATATACATACCATAAATAAGACACTACAGAGAAACATATCATAGGTACCAACCATGAAATATTATTAATATCTGTAAATTTTCTCACCAATGTGATCAATGTACTGTTTGTTTCTTTATAAATAAATATGTCAGTTATATTTGAATTTTGTTGATATTCTTCTTATCTTTTGTTTAGGAAGAAACTCCGATTTTCACATTTCCCGAGATGTCGGTTCAAGCTGTCCCCCCATTAACCGTTCAGAGTCACGCCATTCAGAGTCCCGTGATGTCGGCACCAGCTGTCCCCCCACTTCCATCTGAAATTCCCCCCACTCCAGTTACGTCCTCACTAACCGTCCCCCCTTCAGTTCCTAGGAAGACGTTCAAGAGGCGGCTGTGTTTGAAGAAATCAGCGAAGGACTCTCTTCTCGCTGATTTGCATAAAATAGCAGCCGCCAAGCTTGAAGCGGAAGGAACGAGGATTAAGGACATGCAAGACATGGAGGCGAAGGCAAAGGTCCAGTCAGAAATGACAACAGAAATAATTTCTACCAAAGCCGCCCAAGAAAAACTTGTTTTGGAGATGATACAAGAGGAGAGACTCGCGAAGGCAGCGGAATGGGCAATTCGCCAAGAAATATTAAAAGAACAACTTGCCATTGTAAGGTTGGAGAGGGAGGCCAAAGAGATCACCCTAAAGAAATTAAGAAGTGGTAATTGTTTTGTTTACTTATTATTTTTATTTAAATATTCATCAAACTTATTATCTACTCTAAAGAAATACTTATTTATTTTCATAAATAGAAAAAACAAGAAATAGCAAGTAACACACATTTTGGATCGCAGGTTCAAAAACATACCAACTACTAGTAGTGCTCATACATTGTACATATTATTTGCAATCACGTCTCTTTTTAAATTTGCAACGTTCCCCGCATTGTTCAATTCTGCGACATTGTTTGGAACATCGTCAACGCCATTGATCCAATCTTGTGGATGTTCCTCCCCACGATTGATGCATATGTTATGCAGAACTCCACATGCGACTATCACTGCCATTGTGGTGTTGAGGTTTAGTCGCAGGCCGTTCGATAAGACAGGAAACCTCCTTTTCCATAATCCGTATTGTCTTTCCACAACGTTTCTGGTTTTAATGTGTCTTTCATTATAGTTTTGTTGGACAGGTGTTTCAGGACTCCTGTATGGTGTCATGAGATATGTCTGAAATAAAACATTAATATTTTTGTAATAATATTATACTGTTTTCTTTTTCAGAATGTCCTTAAAATCGAGCAACTGGAGCATCTGCGAACGATGCGCGTTGAAATGTGCATTCTTCATTTAATAATTTTATATAACTTTGTATGTTTTTAAACTTATTCTTACATTTAACATTACCCAATAACATTTTTGTAATAATAATTAAATTAGCGCCATCTGTGAACGCGGATTATATACATTCCTTACTGATTTTTCTAGTTTTTAGGAAGATCTTGTTTGAAAGTCATTACATACTATGTAAACACTGAACACAATATTTTAAAAGTTATGTTATGCAAATGTCTCTTGTTTAAAAGTCATTAATTAAATTTTTCTTACATACCACATTGCCAAATAACTTTTTGCAATAGTTAAATTATGAAAAGAGATTATAACGTACGTTCCTTGCTGATTTTTCAAGTTATGTTATGAAAATGTCCTGTTTGAAAGTCAAAAACTATGTAGACACTGAACACAGTATTTTTAATGTTATTTTATGCAAATGTTTTGTTTAAAAGTCATTAAAACTATATAAACACTGAACCCAGTATTTTTAATTATTTTTTTTTTTTTTAATATTTCTGGCTTCACCTTTCAAGGATTGTTATAGGCTATCATTTAAAATTACAGAGAAAGGAAAGGTGAATATGAATATATTAATTTTATTTAAATGTGCATAATTCAGAATCGTATGGAAGATTGGATTCGAGTTCAGACTTTAGAAGAGATGAGATGTTGAATGGGGGGGGGGGGGGCAATTTTAGATTACGCTTGGTAGAAGAGAGTATATTTATTTAGAGAGCGACAACCAAAAAATATGTGATCTAAAGTTCCCACATCTAAAGCACAGAATTTACAATCTGGATGGTCGAGGATGTGAATTTTAAAAAGGTGAGAAGGAACGGAACAATTTACTGACAATATCTTATTTGATTAAAACATTAAAGTTGTGTATTTAATACCTTTAATGGATATCCGCTGCCTCCTACGAGTACTCCATTTGGGTATTGGCCGGTCTCAAAGACCGCTTTGGCGCGGCAACCTTGGAAGATGAGCGAGTCATGCGTTGCTCCTGGCCACCTGGCTACTATGTCTCTTATCCTCATCTTCGCGTCTGATATTGTTTGGACATTTAACGAAAAGTATCCCTTCCGATTTCGGAATGTTTCAGCTTCTGACCCGCCTGTTTTAGAAAGTAGATGGTTAACACAATACATACTTATACTTATTTGTTACTGTACAGAAAACAATGCAGGCACAACCAACACATGTATTGGTTTATTTGGTTTGGCACTTACCAACGGATTGGATTTTGATGTGAGTGCAATCAATCGCACCTATCACATTAGGGAATCCTGCAACTTCGTAAAACTCCCTCTTGACAATTTCGACCTCCTGTCCTACTGGCAATTTAATGTAAAGTGGTCTCAAGCTTGCCAAGGCATAAGACACTTTTTTTACTATCTTGCTGGTGGCAGATGGACTTATTTTGAAGAAGTCTCCATTTGTGATGTGGAAACTTCCCGTCACATAGAAGCGTAATGCTATCAGCAACTGATTGCACGGTAAAATTGGACAGTTTCTAAAAAGAAATAAGGTATAATAACATTAAATTGATAGAATAGAAAGGTTTTCAGATCTGACATGAGGTAAGGGCAAAATATTTCGCACATTCATCGCAAAAATGACACTTGCGTAAATAAAAACTTACCTTTCGCTTGCATAAGTTAAATTCTCCTCAATTAGGTTCAAAATATACAAAAAACACGTTTTCGTCATACGAAAACGGTCAAAAAATTCTTTGTCATTTAATAGTTCGATGTAATTGACATCCACACCCTGTCGCCGCCTGTATAACCCGATGTTTTCATCGATTACTTCGGCCCATTCCGCAATATCTAGTATATCTAAAATGTCTAAAACTTCTCTATCCATTTTAAAACGACAATGATAAATGCAACACAAAAAACTGAAAGGAGCGCGACTGTCGATTGTCAGAGTGACATTTGATCATTGATTCGCGGTATTTTTTCACTCTGTCGACACTTTTTGTAACTAGTTTTTTCCTTACATATTGCTTAAATGGTTAATCCAGCTGTCCGGCTGGCTTAAACTAAGCGGCTTGCTTAAGCAATTATTGTGTGTTGGAATTACGTAGTGCAGTGGTGATTCGCTTAGAATTTGATTATTAGGATTGGGAACAGCGGCCGTTAATATCATTCCTGAGAGAAAGTCCAGTTATATCCAATTTTACAATTTTGTCCTTAATCTTGTAACTAAATTTCGCTAATAAACAATCAGTTAAACTTAATTAAGTGTTAATATCAAGTGACCTACCAGGTAAGTATCTTACTGTATATAATCTCCATATTTAGTGTTAGTTAATGTTAACATAGTTCATTGTAGAAGTGTATATTTGTACAGCGCCCTTGAGGAGATTTTGCACAAAAACGGCGCTTTACAAATCTTCCAAATATTATTATTATAATAATCAATAAAACATAGCCGAAACCTGCTTAATTTACTTTAAAGTTTTGTAAACAAAAACAAGCCGAATGGCGGGGCCGAATGTTTGTTTATGTTTGGGTGATGTTGACATATTCAATACCAACTTGGCAAGTTTTGTGGATCACTTAAAACATTTATTTCAACAATACTCCTAAACACATCATGTAAACCTACAAATAGCTGTAATTTTCTGTTTTTGTTTCTTGTGTTTGTATGACTTGTTGCATAGCTTTTATCAAATGTAATTTTATTCTTATTTTTTATGTTTCAAAGTATCTGTCAAATTAAAATTATACTACCAACAATGTAAAAGCCCTATGGGCGTTAAATAAATAAATAAATAAATGTTGACGTTATAAATGATCCACTCAACCACTCTGTTGACGTTTTTGTAATTCCATAGAAACAAAGGACTTTTAGACAGGCGTTGCACTAGACGTGATAAAAGTGATGTTGATAGACAAAGTCGCGTGATGGCTATATGCACTGCCGTCTCTATTACAAGCCGTGCTGTAGATTTGGCGGGAAGTCAAATTTCAAAGTAAAGATGCCTATTTCCCCAAGAAGCAAAAACATCATTCCAGCTCTGATTTTAAAGGTTCTAATGAATTTAATTTAAAGTGAAGGCATGGATATTTCATATTTATAAATACTTACCTATTTTACCTATGCAAATCGTTTTGATTCATATTAATGAATACATACTCACCTAAATCCTATGGGTAAAAAAATATATTTTTATTGTGGGAAGTACATATTTTAGAATTTCATGGATAAATAGTAAAAGATTTTTTTGTACAAGTATATATTTTATTACATTATACACAATACAATACAATTTTTGATGGATAAATAGTAAAAGAATTTTTTGTACAAGTATATATTTTATTACATTATACACAATACAATACAATTTTTCATGGATAAATAGGAAAACAATTTTTTGTACAAGTATATATTTTATTACATTATACATAATACAATACAATTTTTCGAAGATGGTAACCGCTCCTTCCTTCTTCAGAGAACTGGTGTAATTTGCTTTGCATCCGGGAACACAGCACTTATGAGGCATCTGAAAATAATATCCACTAATAAATATATTACGTATTTTCAAAACAAATCAAATTTCACTTTGAAAACAAATCAACAATCGAGTTGAAACGAAGTATCATTTCCAAGTGCCTACTAAAAATGTGGCGGCTTATGAATTACCCTATTATTCTCTCAGAAAGCTCTACACATGTTATTACATAGTACTTTTATGTAGATTATATTATATTATCTAGTAAATTACACCATTTCTAATGATAATCTGTACAGATCCAAAGCTAAGCGTCATCCGCCATTATGTAAGTTGTTGAAAACATTATTTACTACGTTAAAATTGTAAATATATTTAAAATGTCTTACCTTGACGATCGTATATAACCACCAACGTATTGTTTTACAAAAATGAAGTATAAATATTGCAGAAACGTGATGTAAAATGTAAAATAACTGCTTAAATCAGTTGCACACACTTTCCAGACGCCTACAAAATCCATACTGGCGCATAGAAAAAAGCTACCACGAAGTCCGAAAAACAGGACTCTTTGAATGTCAGTTGGTTTTCTACAGCACGGCCTTCTATTGAGATGGCAGTGCTATATGGGACCTTGCTTTAATATGTTGTGAAACGCACGCGGGTTTAGGCAGCATCTTTATCTTATGATCGATACATATATAATGATATTGATCCGTTGGATTTGTTTATCGGAATCATTATATTATTTCTTTCCTAGTATTCAGATAATTATAATATGCGAAATCAACTAATTAATCATGATCATCATCACAACCGTCATCATCACCGAATAATTTAGGACATTATTATTCAATAAATGGGTCCGTTGCATTAATTTCCAGATATATACGCTTCCAACGGTCCTTAGTAACGGTGTGTGGCGGAGAAACTTTTGTATTAATAATTAAGAACTTAATACTATATGAATTATAATCTGTTCAGTTCCCAAATAAAATTTGTTGGGTGGTGACAACTCGTACAGGTAAGCTACAATAACCACTTAAGAAAAAACGGAATTGTGATTCAATCAACCCCATAGTGTGGACGATTGAAACAGTACATGGGGTTGATTGAAACGCTCAAAATATCTTTGGAATAGCTTGACTAATTATTTTAATCAATGTTCAGCATTTTCATTATTATAACAATACACAGTGAGATCATAAAAAGTGATTATACAGTTATTTTAAAAACTATGAAATGTCTGGAAATTGAACAACTGTAAATATTGTTTTATTACTTGTGTTTACGTGCTCTTAATTATACTAACTTTGAGTATTTAGCATAATCAACATAGTGTTACTGCGATATTATTCTAGATATAGATATTTTTTTCGGGAGAAAATTGAATTCATTCGTTCCTCGCAAAGATATTAGAAGAATGAGATGTGCTATGAGCAGTTCATACTGTGTGGAATTGTTTTGCCCAGTGTCGCCGGTTTTTTTCACCAATACTACTGCACGACTTCGCTTGTGCTAAGGTATCCGCACTAATACATAGAACAGATTTCTGTGCGTACACGTCCCGACAGTATTCAAAGTACCCTAATTAGGTAGTACTCCGCCTACGGTCCGGCGGCCAACATAGCATATCTCGTTCTTCTAATATCTTTGGTTCCTCGGCATCTCATGCCCCACTGCCATGTTGATTCTAAATGAATTTTGTCTTCCTTTAAACCTACAACGCTGGAAGAAGTAAAAATATTATTTCAAACTCGCCTAATAAGCAGTGCAGTGTTCATCGTATAACGACATGGTTATTGTAATGTTATCTAAATTACAAAGTACATTTATTTGTGGGAATGGATCGTCTTCAATAAAACTGAATTGGCAGATCAGTGATCGCAAGATAGTTTATAACAATACGTTTACAATAATGTTTGCTTAATAGTTTAATAATGTCGTCTAAAGGACAACGTCCTATACTCGAGGGACCCGAAGTGATTCTGCTCGTAGCTTCCAGCCCTCCATAAATAAAACACTCACTAGATTGATAACTCCGAGCTTTTTGTAGGGAGAAATTTTGTCCACTATGTAACCATAGATATGCCGATATTTTGACAGTTTTTAATTATGACGTAGACAAAGGCCATAAGACAAAGATAGAGAAAACAATAAAAAATGCGCGACCATAGACAATATGATTTTCCCTGGGTGCCTACGCCAATTATAAGCCTAAAATATTATTTAAAAATAAATGTTAGAAATGTTAACAGATTTTCTCCGTACGACAAGGCTCCATCTCACAAAGTGCAGTCCGGCAAAAATGAACTCTAAAGTATAATTCATTACAGCACATTTTCTCAAGACGGCGCTTGGTAAGTTGAAAATCTATAGTCAAAATAATTTATAATAACTTGACATTTGAATTATTTTCGATAAGATAGAAAGATCGATAAATTGTATGAAGAATAGTAAGGCTCTCGGTTTCGACAATATTGCTGCTGAATATTTTAAAGGAGATAGCCGTATAATTCTCACATGGTTGTGCAATCTTTTTAACCAATGTTTAAGGGAGGGAGACAAAGAAGCAAAGTTTGCAGTCTACAATGGAGTGCTGATACCTACCCTGATGTATGGAAGTGAGGCATGGAACTGGCCGAGAAAGGATGAAAATAGATTGAATGCTGTTGAAATGAGAACCCTGAGGCGTATGTGTTTTAAAACCATGTATGATCGCGTGAGGAATGTGGAGATCCACAAAGAGTGCAAGGCTGATGTAAGCGTAGTGAGTAAGATTAAGAAAGGGACGCTTAGATGGTTTGGGCATGTAGAGCAAATGAGCCAAGAAAGGAGTGTAAGGAGGAATTATGATGCAAATGCGAATGGTAGCAGAAGTCGGGGACGCCCTAGGAAGGCATGGCAAGATCAAGTGAATCAGATACTTGAGTCGAGCCATGTCAAGAGTCAGAATAATAGAAAAGTATTTATGAGACGATGTATGAATGTGAATGAGGCAAGAAGTGTGTGCCAAGACCGAGTTGTTTGGCGGTCCATCCTCTCTGCCTACCCCTGCGGAGAAACGGCGTGATGGTTAGTTAGTTAGTTAGTTAGTGTTGAAAGACATTAATTATGACGTTAAATAATTAAAAAAAAACAATATACTAAAATAATGACCAATAAAATAACTAATTAAGACATCCATTTCTTCCAACACTTAGAAATAATTTATATTTAATAAGAATATTTTAAATAACTAAAGTTCGTCAACTAAACGTAGAATATTATTCCTTTTCAAGTAACATAGAACAGATTTATATTTTTGTGATTATCCAGGCTCCTTGTGGAAGAATTTACATCTTGCATGACGTAATTTTACGCGATTAAAATAATGTCAAATAATATTTCGCCAATAACAACAATAACATTTACACCATTTCAACTGTGAACAATAATAAAAGTAAATATTAATTATTAAATTTACACTATTTCATTTTACAGTCATAATAATATCAAATAACATTTCAGTAAACAATAATAATAACAAATAATTTATATTTCATAATTTCATGTCAAATGGTTTCAAGGAAGTATTGAAAGTTTTTTTTGTTGTTTGGCGTCCGTCCTCTCTGCCTACCCCTGCGGGGAAACAGCGTGATGGTTAGTTAATTAGTTAGTTAGTTATGGTTTTACTTCATAATTATTTCCTTAAAATGAACAACAATTCATATAGTCAATGACGTGGATGGACGTCCAGTACGGTTGTCTTAATTGGAGGAAATAGTGGGATCTCTTCTGGGACGAAGTCTCCCAATCCATGGTAATTGATTTGATGATGTACTCGGTTCGGTAGCTCCTTCCTCCTCATGCGATTTGATATCAAGAGAACAACGATTAAAACCACGTCACAAGGCTGGGATCTCCAACTTATCAATGCAACTCTTCGGATTTTCAGACGCGACGCGGCCATCATAATATCCATCTGACTGTAAAACCTCTAATCTGATCAATGTATCTTATCTGCAACATAACTCAGTATCATTGACTTTGACAAGATTTAGTTTTTTTTTAATAATTCATTTTACCCCCATTTTCTTATTAACTTGTCTATAATCTATAATCACACATTTTTTTCCAATGGTAAATTTCTAATTCTTACTCCCCCGTAATTCTTCGTTTGATTAAGTTGACGCTTTTTAATGTTTTTGTTAGCTATTTCCTCTTATTCTAAAAACATTTTTCCTGCCAATGGGCCGCAATAATCTATATGCACTCTACTCCACGTTTTCCCAAAATTCAGCCATACCGAAAGTTGGGTTTTTGGTGGTGATTGCTTCGCAGATGCTCAATGTTCAGTGATGGCCTTCAAAAACCCTATCTCACCCTATGTTAACGCTTTCATTTTCACTATCCCCATCGTGATCTATGTAATAACAGTAAAACTTGATTCTGCAAAGACTCTGGTACAACAATCCTATGTTGCCAAATAAAAATTCATTTTTAAACTCTACTGCAATTAAAAAAAATTTCGTCTTTTGAATTTGCACTTTATAGTTGAATGATTGTCCTTCCCGCAGATAAAACATTAGATTTTAAATATATTTACACTGAATATTTCCTTGATTGCGAACCTGGTCGTAATGGAGATCTGTTTTAAAATACGAATCCAAAAACTCTTTCTCTTTCACCTTGCCTAAGAGAACTACTTTTTTCTCATTAATTCCTGTCTTCAGTGACCTTGATTCGTTGTTAACCCGGCACTGCCACTTTTTGAGCCTCATCGAAGGTCAATTTGAATCCTCCAAATAAATTTTCTCTTTGGCTCGGCCTGGTAACAATCCATAATCATCTAATAAATTGCCTTCCAATCTCGATTCAAACGGACAAAAAGCTGACAGACCCCTTAAACGAACTGCAAAATCTTGGATTGTTTCATTAGAATCCTGTGGTGCTAAGAAAAATGTTTCTTTTTCTTTGAAAATGGAACGCGGCTTTCCACGGTGCTTGTTAAGACTACTTCTAAGAGAAAGATAGCAGCTTTTCATAAGATACTAACGTTAATTTAGCTGGAAAAAACCCATTAATTAGCAAAGTGATCGTGTACGACTCTAGAAGGTTTAACAAAAAAGCTTGTTTTTTTCGGAATTCAGCTTGTCATCATTAATTATGAAGAATTTCTCAGGACGAAGTCGAAAAAGTATCCAGTCTCCATTGACATGGCTAAACATCGGAATCCTTCCCGATTCCATACTTGCGTGCATGGAAAATAAGTACCCAACCAAAAATAATAATACTATTGTAAGAACATCAAAAACAAAATTCTTCAATCCATGACAAAAGTACTTAACAATGGAACCATTCTTTACTATAAAACAAGCACACTGCTGCTGGATCATGTCTCTGCTTGCCCACCCCGTCTCGATGGATCTAAGATTCCTCTCTGCTTGCCCACCCCGTATCGGTGGATCTAAGATTCCTCTCTGCTTGCCCACCCCGTCTCGATGGATCTAAGATTCCTCTCTGCTTGCCCACCCCGTCTCGATGGATCTAAGATTCCTCTCTGCTTGCCCACCCCGTCTCGGTGGATCTAAGATTCCTCTCTGCTTGCCCACCCCGTCTCGATGGATCTAAGATTCCTCTCTGCTTGAACACCCCGTCTCGGTGGATCTAAGATTTCTCTCTGCTTGACCACCCCGTCTCGGTGGATCTAAGATTCCTCTCTGCTTGCCCACTCTGTCTCGATGGATCTAAGATTCCTCTCTGCTTGACCACCCCGTCTCGGTGGATCTAAGATTTCTCTCTGCTTGACCACCCCGTCTCGGTGGATCTAAGATTCCTCTCTGCTTGCCCACTCTGTCTCGATGGATCTAAGATTCCTCTCTGCTTGCCCACCCCGTCTCGATGGATCTAAGATTCCTCTCTGCTTGACCACCCCGTCTCGGTGGATCTAAGATTTCTCTCTGCTTGACCACCCCGTCTCGGTGGATCTAAGATTCCTCTCTGCTTGACCACCCTGTCTCGGTGGATCTAAGATTCCTCTCTGCTTGACCACCCTGTCTCGGTGGATCTAAGATTCCTCTCTGCTTGACCACCCTGTCTCGGTGGATCTAAGATTACTCTCTGCTTGCCCACCCCGTCTCGATGGATCTAAGATTCCTCTCTGCTTGACCACCCCGTCTCGGTGGATCTAAGATTTCTCTCTGCTTGACCACCCCGTCTCGGTGGATCTAAGATTCCTCTCTGCTTGCCCACCCCGTCTCGATGGATCTAAGATTCCTCTCTGCTTGCCCACCCCGTCTCGATGGATCTAAGATTCCTCTCTGCTTGACCACCCCGTCTCGGTGGATTTAAGATTCCTCTCTGCTTGCCCACCCCGTCTCGATGGATCTAAGATTCCTCTCTGCTTGACCACCCCGTCTCGGTGGATCTAAGATTTCTCTCTGCTTGACCACCCCGTCTCGGTGGGTCTAAGATTTGTCTCTGCTTGTCTTGGTGGGACTAAGATTCCGGATTGTCATGGTTTATGCCACGGCAACCGCTGAAGTCTTCCGCCTAGATTGAGAAAACTTCTGGAGAAAGCTTCACCCTGGGTGAGGAACAGAACTTGAATAGAACCTCCAAAGAAAAATAAATCAACTTTGAAATTTGATGAACTGTTCAAATTCTGTGAATCAACCTCTGCTTAAGATTACTTAATACTGGAAGTCTCATTATAATTATGTATGACCTAATTCTTATGGCACATTATAAAAATCAATATTACTGAAACGATGAGTTATTTAATATCACGTAAACTCTTAAAATCTTTATAAAATTCAAGACACATCATCAGTAATTAGTTTGATTCACAATCATGACAAGCATATTGTAATTCTCCATGTTCTTTTTTATAGTTCTAACTTTTATTATTTCTTTTCATCGGTTTTTGTTTTTATATTTTCTTTTTTGGAATATCCGTGCAAATAGTGAACTTGTTCTTTTTTAAACCTCTGGTTAATTATGTGACAATAATTTAATCTCTAAAGGATCAGAAGCTGTGGGTTAAGGTAGAACGTTATTCGTTAAACTCACCAAACCTCTTGACGAACACAAAAGTCTACTCTCTGAGTAGACGGAACAACTGGTTCAAATTCTACAGGCAGAAAAGTTGCCGCTGCGTCATATTCTTTTTTTTATTGGTGCCCTTTTTTACTCATTTAAAGTACGCTCTAGCGTGTTTAAATCGCACTTTATGGAACGCGCGTTTTTTAAAGTAACCATGGCAACATCAACAAATCAACAAAATGTGAAGTCTAAATGTCAACTTTTAACTATAAATCTATCAGGAATATTTTAAACGTCAAATAAAACATTACAAATGTTTCAAAAAATTTATTCAAAGTTTACATTCTTTTTTACATCGTTTACATTCTAATTATTTAAATGCGTCGAGCCTTCACTGTTTTAGATGGTCGGATGGTAATAAGCAATACACTTCCTTCTTCTTTGATATCATATAAGCGTAAATCGCACAATTCACATCTTCTGCAAGAGCCAAAGATTCCGCAAATGGCTACCACCTTCAAAAATAAGTACGTAATGTCCGGTGCTTCCGTGAAAAACTTCCGCAAATCATCTTCTTTGAATACATACGCCTTCTTAGCAACGTCATCCTTGCTAATTGCCTTCATGAATGCATGCACTTTCACAAATGGTTTTAAATCAACCCCTTTATTTATCCTCAACAGACATTGCAATTTCGAATGTATGGCCCACATAGTCGATGCTTTGTACTGTTCCGACATTTTCTGAAGGTAAGCAAGCACAACTCGTTCATCTACATCTACTACGTTTTGCTCCTCCATCCTTGCTTTATTTCGAGCACTCGGCTACGCCGTCGTGCTCGAAAAATCGCGCGTGTTTTAAAGACCTGTTTATCCACTTATACTTTAATATACTATTCTGTTTTTCAAGTTATTCCAAAAAAAAAAATATATATTGTTTAGTTCGTTATATTTTATTTATAGAATGCTATAATAAACCTTTTTTCTTTTTTTTCAGCATGGATAAAAAAGTGTTACGATAAAAATGTTTAACGAAATTTGAAGCGATTCCAAAGTGTGCCAGAAGTGTGTAACACTTTTAATATCTAGGCTTAATATAATATAATAATGGCATGTGTAACTAAAGAATTGAATAATAATACTGCTTTTGATAAGTAGAACTTTATTAAATATTGGTTAAATATACTTTAGTGAATATATTATTTGGTTTCCCCCTTGACGTTTTAACATGGTAGTAAGATTTTCATTAGCTCTTGTTATAAGCACGCTGGGTGTCAAAGGGATCAGCTTTCCTTCAAATAGTTCCTTAACGTACGGGGAATCCATGGTTAAACCTCCAGAAACTAGCTCGGAGAAGTATGATAGATGCATTGGCAATACAGTCCCAATCGATTTTTATAAAAACATATCGTTTTATGAATTGGAGTACAAAAAACTTGAGTACAATATTTTTTGGACTGACTACGAGAGAGTTTATGAAAATGGACCATTCGTGAACTGGCGCATAGGAGATGAAAACATGGGAAAGGTAGAGAATTTTAAGTCGAGGATATTCGATGGATGGAACACGAGCGCCATGGGCAGTGCACCGGGAGACTGCGCCACGGTGGACGTGCAGAACAAGGAGCTGAATCCCGTGAGGTGCGACCAGAAGTTCCCGAGGCTGTGCGTCCTGCCAGCCGTACAAGGAGGCGATATCAGACTGCACAAGTATTCTCCGGATCGAACCGAAGTGGAGATCAAATATGCACGCACAGAGTAAGTCATTATGAAACATTTTATTAGGAAACTAAACATTTGAAAGCGAATGAAAATGCAGTCGTACAAATCGCATTATTATAGCCAAAGCGGCTTATTGGCATTATCGGCAGTAATGGCTTTAACAGTTGCCATAAGAAATGTAGTTGCAAAAAAGTGTGTTAACAATCCAATTAAAAATGTTCACAGACCGCATAGTTTATGGTTGATATCTATCGAAAGATAGAAATGCTAAACAACAAAGAGAAATCAAAAATATGCAAAGAGAAATAAGAAAAAGACATCATAAAGCATAAAAATAAAAGAAAGACAATAAAAAATTAACCGAATTCCAACATTTCTAATAACACTTCTATTCTCCATGACATGTTAGTAGATGGCTAATTTGCCTTAAAAAATAGCGAGATTGTTTATGTAGATATAATAACATTCAATATCATTGTACAACCGATACATTTTATAACTATTTTCCATTACAACCATCAATTCCTTAGTAAAGAGTAAACTTGAAAGTTGAAATTAAAAACAAACTTGACATTTCTAGTGTCAAATAAAAAGTAGTTATTTTTAATTATTTTTTTTTAATCATTGAGATTTGAAGAAAGGTTCACATTATTAATAATATGTTATATAACATTCTGTTTTACTAAATTAGTTACCTAGAGCAGAGACATATTTTCGGGTCTAACTGGGGAGCTTGTCTATTTACGTATACTTATAAATAATGTAAGTGTTAGTACAAAATAGAATTATCTAAAATATTACAAATTTTGGACAGTAGAATAATCAGTAAATATACACGCAAAATAGTAATATGGTAATGAAAGAATATATCTGAAAACCCCCGTAAAATTCATGTTTTGGAAAAAATAAACAATTAGTTTGTTTTGGAATAGGTCTTCTCACTTTTTATTGCATCCTGTAAATCTTTAAATAGCTTGGTACCTAGTTATTCATAGTTGTGTTGCAGTTCAGATTCTTTAAAAACTTTTAGGATCTTAAATTTATCAATAAGTTCAATTTTTTTTTTTTAATTTGTTGTTTTTGTGTTTAATTCGTAGAACTCCATTTAATTTTTTTATAAATTTAATTTAGATTAAATTTGATAATATTATTATTAAGTTCTGCAAGTGTTTTAGTTTTTTATTATTGTGACAGCTGTTTCGGCTTACAAGGCCATTTTCAAACTGTGGTTAGTCCACATTGAGACGACGTATTTATACTATTTCAAATGTAAATTTTGAAGGTGTATACATTGATTTATTACTGGTTAAACCGATGACATGATCTATTGTTGGTTAAACCAGTCTGCTATCACAGAGCTGAAAGAGCACAAAGCTGTGAAACAGCTGTCACAATAATAAAAAACTAAAACACTTGCAGAACTTAATAATAATATTATCAAATTTAATCTAAATTAAATTTATAAAAAAAATAAGTTGAATGGTTGGAAAATCTCTTGCTTATTTGATAATAACTTGAAAAATCATTTTTTTTATGTTGTTACTATCGGTAAAAGTTATTAATTTAAATGCTTCCCCGTACAATTTTGCCATACCGCAGAACCGACTGTACAAGAGCAAAGTAAACCGTTTTAATATTTGAAAGTTTTAGAATATTTTTTAATCTTATAAATGAATAGGTGAGTTTTCTTATTCCTTTAAGATAGTAATATATATGTTTCTTAAATTTTAAATTACGATCTATAGTGATCTCCAGACATTTGACATCTGAGTCTATCTTTAGGAATCTACAATCATTGTTACATACACCTCTCATATATGAACGTCTATGCACCATCACTCCAATATTGGAGGTAGGAACAGGGTAATTAAAATAATAAGGCAAACATAATATTTTTTCTACATTAAGATTCATTAAGTAAAACTAGTTGACACTTCCACTAAGAAGGACACTGAACAAATCATTGAAGTATATAAGGAAAAGTATAGGCCCGATTACTGTACCTTGTGGAATTCCTCAGTCAGAAGACATTGGTTCACTCAATGTATTTTACAGTTTGTTCATATAATATAACATATTGTTACATATTTTCTTAGTAAGTCTGGTGCCAAATTAAAACGTTGTCTCCATGTCCAATTTTCTCCAGCTTAGCAAGCAACCTAAAATGTATTCCTAGGCTCTTACGACGTCAATGTTGCAATGGCATCAAGCGTTCCCAGATTAGGTCTAAAACAACATTGAGCCTGTTAAATTTACTGTGCCTAATTCAAATACCAAATATTAAGTGACAATTCCAACTAAAATGCAGTTTCTTTTTCAAGATAATCGTTTAATTTAAAACATTAAACAGGCATGAAATTCTTAATAACTTTAACCACATTCGTAACGTACTTGTGAAAGTACGTTACGCATAATACAAACATAATTTCCGTATTTACCACTTTACTTTTAATTGACTTTGTTTATTATTTTTCAACTTATTCCTGAGATTATGCACATATTATTTATTTATCTAAAAAATAAAGTAGTTTAAAATATTGCTTTCGTCGGGGATCTAGGTCCCGAGGCGTTAACTAAACCAAGCGTCAAGATAAAACGCGAACCGAAAAAATAATAACAATTTTTCCGAAAATGTGCATAGTGTGGGATCCTTCTCCTTCACCAGTAGCACTTAGGGTTAAATAATTCAAGTTGGAAGGTATTATATATGACTTTGTATATCACGTCTATTTAGTTGTGTATTGTTTATTTTTCCATCATAGGTATTTTAACCAAATTTAATTTGATTTCTTTTGTTTTTAGAAACGATTTTATCATTTTTAATATCACCCAACCAATACCAATACCGGACGAAGTTTGGTGTTTCCACGAATCCCTAAACAAGACAGAGAGAAGAAGAATGGAAATCAAGGCTTGGAATAATACCAAAGAGTTCGGTGTCACAGCAATGGAAAACGGAAACTATTGGTGTTTTTGTACGAATAAAATTGATTATTATTCAATTGACTCAGAAAAGGTTGTATTTGTGAGAAATAAACGTTTTTATAAAAACACATCCGTGATGATGATAAAAGATGTTGAACTCTTAAGGTATTTGCTGGATATTCAATCTCAACATTCAGATGATTTGAAACGAAAACTTTGTCCTAACGGCAAATGCCCAAAAGATCTTGGCACAAGTATTATGATAACCAACAGTGAAATTTTAGATTATGTTACGATATCAGAGAAATTGGACTTCGGTGACAAAATATTGTTGCATGTCACTGAGGGGGATCGCATTTTGTTAAATTACTTTCTAAAGGAGGATGTCATATTCACACGGAAACTGCTATTCTGTGAGGATATTAAATTCGTCCCGGAGACTAAAATAGGTAATATATTTTTCATTAAATATATGTATTTTGAATTGATTTATCACAATTTATGTTTTCAAAATTTAATCTTTTCAGGTCACCCGTATGATTAGTAGTCTAATAATAAAAAAAATTTCATTTTCTCTATTTTTACAAAAAAGAAAAAAAGTTTGTCAGTTACTAAAGAGATTTATGTTTGGGGTACAATGCCGTGTTACGCTACTCCTTCTTTACCGAACGTTTCGGACAGCATTATAGTGTCCATCATCAGGGCAAATGATGGACATTGTAGAACTGTATGAAAAGTTGGCTTAAGAAGGAGGTGGTGCAACTTTGTATTACAAGTATGACAGCAATTTTATTAATGTTACAAAACCTTTGTCACGAAATCATAATTTGAACTAATTTACATAATATTGAAGCGATATTTTATCAGAAATTTTAACGAAATTTATTTTGGTGGATTACCTAATGTTCGAGGACTAATAATAAAATGATCTTCGTATGCAATAATCTATGATTTGTAAAATTCAACTCTCAAAAGTCAACATATCCCATTTAAATAAATATCAGCTTCGAGTCACTAACTAGGTTGAAAGTTTACTGGGGTAGAACTTTGCAATCGTACAAAATATGGGAATTAATCAGGATAACGTTGGATAATTCTTAAATTAAGATATAATGTCGATAAAAATTGCGGAAAATAATTGGATCTCGAGTCTCGATAGCACTATAAATAATGTAATTAATTATAGAGTAAATAACGAAAATAAAATTAGTTTTCCGATATCTAATGACGAAGTTACGAGCTTTCAATGTGAAAATTTGGTAAATTTATACAATTGTTTCTAGTGACGTCACACACAGTACAATCCATAATTCAAATTCCATTGCTGCAGTACTGTCGTGAATGTAACGTGATGTCACAAGAGTTCGGCCGGCTGCAAATATTAACGTTGTGGGGGCTTATATAGTGAGCATTTTCCAAAAATTAATATCGAGCTTTTGCTTACGATCATTTGATTACGATCAAAACATGGGTTACCAGGTAGAGTAGAGGCAAGACCTTTAAGACCGGAGGGGTTCAATTTCCAGTAGTTGCTACCGTTTCCTTCTTGATTTCTGAGTCTTTTCGGTTTCATATTTTTCTGAGATTAGTTAATATTATCAGTGTATAAAATATATGAATAGTTCTTTTGCTAATGGTTTTGTTTGTTCTGTACAATATGTCAGTCAAAAATGTAATGATTTTGATGAAATTCACAGGTCACGATGTCATAGTGAGAACAGACCTCTGCCGAGAGTACAGATGTGTAGGCGACTATAGATTCGGGGCCGTTTGGAAAATCTCCAACTTAAACTACTGTGAACCAAACATCACGAACTTAGTAAGTATTTTGTAAAAATATCTTTTCAGAAAAACAAATCTTGAGTTAAGGTCAAGGGCAAGGGATTTAAATTTTCTGTTCATGAACATATTATTAATTACTTTATTAATCTCTTATAAACGCCCATAGGGCTTTTACGTTGACTACATGAAATGGATACAATTTCTTATACAAGTATAAGTAATAAACAATAGTTGCATATAATAATTATTATTTACATTGGAAGTTATGGCACGATCAAGGGAATCAATGTCAAGAGTCAGAATAATAGAAGGGTGTGTATGATACGACGTATGAATGTGAATGAGGCAAGAAGTGTGTGCAAAGACAGAGTTATTTGGCATACATGATGGTTAGTTAGTTAGTTAAAGTGACATTACAATGGTTTATAAATTTAAAAAAGGATGTAACTTAAATTTAAAAATAACAATATTTTGTAAGGATTTTTTTAGGTGTGTTTGAACATCAAATTAGTTATTTATGTTAAGGATGTCTTTATCATTTTCACATTCGTTTGTATAATAAATACTTAATCTGTGTTAGTGAGGTATTAGTTAATTTGCTTCATAATTGTTTGTGTACGGTGACATTGAAATAGGTACTTAAAGTGGGGAGTTGGTATTTTTAAACTAGACTCAGAAGTCCGCAACAGTCAAAACAGTAAAAAAATAATAATAATTCGTGCTATTTCTAACATCCGATCTATCTGATACTCGGCAGATATACTCGCTGTACATTAAAACGCATTACACACTCATTTCTCTGAAATTAGATACGTTATAAAAATTTACAGAATTTAATATACGTAATAAATCTCGGCACTCGGTATATGATTTTAATTTTAAAAGACATGTTAAAGTTTACTGCAGTTAATAGCCAGTCCCTGGGGAGGAAGGTTCAATCCTCATTCAAACCAAAAAAGGAATTTTTAAATACATGTAGTAATTGTAGTAAGAAAACTTTGTTTTTCACGAGTTGATCTTTTATTCATAGCTACCTAGAAATGTCGCAAATTAGGTGACTTGGACACGTATTGGAATGCCAGAACACATACGGAATGGCCATAGAGTGGATGAAGGTGATGAAGTACGGTTATGTGAAGGTGCCTTATCGAGGTGATGGGTCTCTGACCCAAACTCGACAATAGGAAGAAGTTGGTATTAGGTTTCTAAGAGATGTTAATAAATAAATACTTTACAAATCCTTTCTGACAGACCTCGGAAGAGCGGCTAAATTTGCTGATACAAATCCTTGAAAACTTGCACCAAAATACCATTGTGAACATTACGAGTTTCGAGAGAGTCATTAGGATGATCAGCAACCTCCTTGAAAAGGACGACAATATTACGACACCTCCTAGGATAACCTATAAGATCTTCCAAAGCTTGGAAACCTTAGTCAGCAGAGTGAAACTACAGACAAATAACAACCAAATGAAAATTGTACTACCCAATATCGCTATCGTGATCGTAGACATTGATAATTCTGATACTCCCGTCATAGGAGTCAGAGTCAAATCGGCGGGAGTTGGTTCTCCCCTTTCCTCGGTGGATGTTTTAACCGCGGGTCAGTATTTTCAAATATCTTAATTATTAGATATTATTATTTTAATGAAGAGTTTGCAATGGTGCTAAAAACGCTAAATTGTTAGTGCAGAGCTTTTGTGTTGTTGTGTCTCGGACCCGAACTAATATCTGAATATGGATTTAATGAAGCTCCTTCAGGGAACATCACAAGATGTCGTAAAGTGTGCGATTTATATTTATATCATACAATAATGATACCCTTTTTTTCTTTTGAAAGTATCATCATCTAGAGTTCTAGAGTAATAACTTTTGACATCCCTTTATGGGTATGGGTATACCAATACATGTCGAAATGAAATAATTATTAAAGTTTTTCTTTCAGAATCAAAATTTGAAGATTTCGAAAACACCAACATTTTGGTCAATGTGTCTTCTATGCTGAGTGCACAGCCGAATTCACGACTTTCTTTTGTGGTGTATAGAAATGTGGAAACATTTAAGTCAACTAATCAAATTATCAGCGTAAAGCTGGGAGACACATCTCATTTTGGTGAAAACGAACATGTTGACATTAAAATGAGACTAAATAATAATAGTCATGGGAACGTATGTGCACACGGGGAGTTAAATTTGACGACAAGTGGATTATATTGGAAGACTAAAGGATGTCGACATCTCAAGGAACTCGATGTTGGAGGATTGGCTTTCTGCAGATGTAATGTACTGTCACATTTTTCCTTTTTATCGAGAGATGAGCTGCCTACCAAAGACCCTGCTACAAAACTAGGAGAAATTGTAAGTATTTTGTATTATATATATGTGTTGGTAATTGTGGGTTATGTACGAGTTTTGTATGTGACTGTTATATAGAAGCAAAATTCAATAAAAAATATCAGTGAAATACAAACGTAAACAACACTATGTACTCCTAGATGTGTATCCACTTTCTCATGATAGCACAAATTAACGGAACAGTTAAAAAATTAAAATAATTTAAGTTGAGAAAAGTACGAGTATGTTGCTGAAACTATAAAGAAACACGTAACGCGATGACATTGGACACGAATACTTTTAATGTATTTCCAAAAGAAGAACAGATAAGTTTGTTTTTTTTTCAAAGGTTTTTGGCTTTCAACCTTCAAGGGTGTTCTAGGCCATCATTTCAAATTATGGATAGAGGGAAGGTGATTTAATATATTCATTTTATTTAAGATTGGAGTCGAATTCAGACATAGATTATGATTATGACATGTTGACTGGAGATGAGAAAATTGATAGAAGAGAGGATATTTGTTTAGAGGGGGACAACCAACAAATATGTTAACTAAAGTTCCCACTTTTATTATTATTTTTTTAATGATAAACTGATGTTTATAAGACGTGGTTTTTATCCATAGCACAAAGGATAATACATTATTATAAGCAATAATTAGTCGCCTGTAATATCAATACACATTGAAAATATCTCCCGAGTAAAAATAAATGCCGCCGACGGGAATTGGACCCGCGCCTTCCTTTGTCCGGTCAGACGCTCTGGACCACTGATCCACGTCGGCTTATTTCCAACCCGCCAAATAATTCAGTATGTAGTAGTACTTCAATCAGCTATTACTGCTTATTATATTTTTTCCACCTGTAAAAACTAAAGTTGGTTGTTTTTACTCGGGAGATATTTTCAATTTGAATTCATATTACAGGCGACATAATAATGGTCATAATAATTTATTTCCCACTTTTAAACCATAGAAAGTTAAATTTAAAAGAAATGGGGGAGTTGTTGAAAGCACGGCTTTCATGGGATAGTCCTTTATATTGAGGTATAGCAGGCTCCATGTATTTCAACAGCAGTTCGTAAAAATTAAAGCGACTAGCAAAAAAAAGCAATTCCCTATTTAGATTTTGATCTAGTAGAACACAGGCTCCATTGATATGACCTTTGTTCATGTGTTGCCACAACACAGAATCTGCACTTGCCTATGCCTGTTTGTTTGTGAAATTGTCCAATTTTGGCACAGCAATAAGTTGTTATTAAATTTAAACATCCCAAGTGATATCATTATAGAAAAACGTCATTGTTTGCATTTCCGAGTATCCAGAGCAGACAACAGTTTTCCGCGCGTTCCTTTCGTTTTTCCGTGCGAGTTCTTTGGATAGAAGACTTAGGAAATTCATCAAATTCGACAAAATAATGTTCAAGTGCATTGATAGTACATTGAATAATAAACTCAGAGTCTCTTATGCGTAACTTACAACCCTAAAGCTACTATCAATTTAAGAGAAATAAATTCATTATTATGTCTCAGATTGTATGCTCTCTGTTACGGAGAAAATTCTACGATTCTTTCACCAGAATTAGAAGGAAGTTTTGACCCAGTTGTTTGATCTTTTACATATTCCACCAAAAATATGCCGTTATTCAGGCTTCGCAATGTCACTGACAAGATTTAAACTCAAAACATTACGTCTGTTTTCACAAAAATCTATAATAAAAATGCAAATAAAAGCGTAAGAAAATGATTACCGTTTTTAATAGTTTTCAGTGAACTTTCAATTTCATTTTGAACTCTTTTGGGCTAAGTTTTATGGTCATATTTTAACTTCTCCATATCTAATTGTTTAAATTGTCAGACATAATAATAAAATTATACATGAGTTATAAATTATAACAGTTGTCATGTTCAGTCAACACGAGGAATGAAACTGAGTGATAGAAAAGTGACAACCTGGGAATAACGCTTGTTGCTTCTGTCTTATAATGAAGATATGTTGTTAGTTGTTAGGAGCATAGAATTAAGAATAAGGTTGGGAACATTACATCAAGCGCGAAAAGTTTTATCAATGATGTTGACAGTTGCATTTGTGCAAGAACTGAGAACCAGCTCAGCGATGGAATGATTTGCTGGTCTTTGACTTTCCTCCCTTTAACAACAAGGGTCTCTTCAAGACGAAATAGGATATGAGGGAAATTATTTTCTTATAATAGTCAATACAAAACTACTTACTCGGTATTTCCAGTTACCAATGTATTAGATATATCTTCAAATGGACGCATTTTGAAATAAATTCAGTGTGCAACTATAAAATAATAGACAACATATTGGTTTAAAAAAAAGATTATAACTTTTTTTAAAATTTAAATCATTAATTTTTTTAAACCATTTAGATATCATAGCGATGCACTATTTGAAGAGTTCCGAGTTCTGGATGTTAGACAACTATACATGAGAAAATTAATTTTAAACACCCATCAACAACGCCACCTCTACCCATCTATTAACCACCCCCACGACACCCGCCACTCACGGAGAAATCCTTTTGTACCACTCACAACTAAAACATCTCTCGCTCAAAGACACTTCTCATTCTTAGGTCCAAAACTATACAACTTCATGCAGGATGCTTGGAAAAAGGAAAACACAGTTATTCTTCATAAATGGACCACTAATTGGTTTCATCAATTAGGTAGAAAGGAGAGTGAACTTTTACTACACAAAAAATGAAATCAAAAACAAACCAAAAACAACAACAAAAACCTCAACAAAAAATAAACCACGTAAAATATACCTTTATGTTCTAATCTTTATCATTATGTGTATATATGTACCTACCTAGCACTTTTAAATTAGAATGCTACCCAAGCAGCAGTTAATCTTATGATAAATTGGATATTTTATTTTATTCTATTTCTTCTCTTTGTTATTCATATTTATACAAAATATGTTAGTAGGCTTAGGCACCAGTTAAAAGTACAAATACATATTATTTTAATACTATACTTATCAAAATGTTAATGCTCATCCTAATTTGACTGTCCTTAAACGGGAATCCTCCTAGTTGGGCAGTCAAAACATTTCTTAAATAATGTATATAAATGTATAATCTTTTACTAAATAAAAAATAAATAAATAATACAGAGTTGTTCCGTAACGATAATTTCTAACTGAGGTTAGTTTGTTGATTTTCGCTGACTGTTTTAACCGTTATATTTAATTTGTAAATAGACTTTTATAAAGATATATTATTTTGTAAGAGTGAATAAAATTTTTATAAAAGTAAACTTAAGATTATCAACAGTTAGCCGGTTTTCTACCACGAATGAAGCCCATAATACTTATTCATATTTGTTACACAATATTATGATTTAAGATTCTACCGGCCAAAAGTATTATCATGATTTATTTATTACGCCACGTTGCGCTTCAACAAACATTTCGGATAGCGTTACAATGTTCATCATCGTGATATGTAGATTGTGGTGAAGTGTGTGTTTCTGCATGTAGAAAGTAACCTAAAAAGAAATCACGAAAATTGTTTTGACCTTATTAATTATTCGTTATTAACTCAATTATTATTGAAGAATATTAAAACGAAATAAAAAAAAACTTACCAGTCATTTCCAGTTATATCTCCCAAAGTATCTATTATAAATTAATAAAATAAATGTAATTTTGACTACATAATATACTAATAAACATTTTAACTTCTTATTTTCATGTCCTGTAATACAATAATAAATATATGACGGGTAATTTATTTTAGTATAATTTAGTTGGCACGTCAAACATTGGCATTATTTTCTCTTAACATAGATTTGATGAGTAGTTTTCTTCCACAGGATCCAGCTGAGCAGATCCAATATGTGATGCAGACTATGGATGCTATGATGGACCTTCCTGTTAGTACAACTAGTCTCAAGAATGCTGCAACCATGGTGGACGGTATTCTTAAATTAGGACAAAATTATACAATTCCTTCGGAAATCCCAAAAAACTTGGAAGCTTTAGTTGGTAAAGTGATTCTGCCAATGAATCAGAGTGATCTAATAACAATCCAGAAACCAGACGTGAATATTGCTATTGCCATTGCAGATAATTCCGAACAAAAATCTATTGTTGGAATAAAAATTTCTTCTGATCCAGATGAAAACTTGGGCTCTTCATTTGATTTCTTGACTTCAGGTTTGTACGATTTTTATTGTTGTTTTAATTTTTAAATTTTTTTTTTTATTTCCTTTATTTTTTTCCCAATTTATACAATTATACACTACAGTTTTATAATAATAATAAAGGGAACCCACTAAGGCGCAGCCTGTGCGTGGTTAATATATGTATATACATCATATTTTTGTACCTAAAAATAAAAGTAAGCATATAAAGAAAAATGGTAGGATTATAATTAAAGTTAGTCTAAAAGATTGTGCAAGAGGTGCATTTTAAAAATAAATCAAAGTAAAAATAAAGATTGTAAGATATTATATATGAAGTAAAAAGAACACAAAATAAAATAATAATAACTATACAGAAACAAAATAGTAAAAGAGAAAAAAGTAAAAATTGACTGAATAATGCTTCAACATTTGCGTTGTACAGCCACAATAATGAATCCATTTTTTCTGTTCACACGTTAATACTCCTAATAAAAAATAACTCATTTATCAATTATGTATTATGATAAATGTCGGTATTTCGATAGTGTTATGTAATCATTTGTATCCATGAAATTGGACATGAACCTAACTACTTGGCAATTAAAGTATATAATATTCAATTATTGAAGACAATATTAGCGATTTCTAAACGAAAATCTAAAACAGAAAAATCAGAAAAGGATACGGTCACATCTAGGACTGGGACATCTGGGTTCGTGTCCTAGATGTGACCGTATCCTTCTCTGATTTTTTTGTTTCAGATTTTCGTTTAGAAATCGCTAATATTGTCTTCAATAATTAAATATTACAATTTGAGGTTTTACTCAATAAAGTTATTCCGAAAAATAAATATATAATATTCTTCCATGTAATAAAATATGCGATCTAATTATAATTTAACTATCATTAAATAAAATCTTTGGAAATTTAAGTCGCTACCCCTTAAATTTTGAAGACACAAATTAAAAACTAACATGAATAAATCTTCGTTAATCTTTCTTATTCTTCTTTCTCTTATCCCTTATCTGTTTTTTGGTATATTTACACTTTATGCTATCCATCTTCATGGTAGAATGTAAACCAAACGTTACTTGCGGTTAACTTCAAAAGCAGCTCTCATATATGAAAGAGAAATGATTGCTAACTCACCTGCCTATAACAGAGGTTTTATCTGAAGTAGGTAATACAGTTTCAGTTGGGTGGAACATCCTGTAGTGATGTTTTAATTATTACTGAAGTTCAAGTGTAAGGTGATTTGAAAAGAAGCAATTTTTATAGTATTTTTGCTATAAAAGCAACATTTGATATCGGTCGATAATAACACAAAATTTTGGTATCAAGCTGAGATTTTTTTATTATTGGGGTAACCACTGCAAGAGAAGTCACTTAGGGACCTATTGAACCAGTAAGAGGGCTGATATTTTGTACCATTTCCTGAGAAACCACGTTGGGAGAACTTAGAATCAATATTCTTATTTTTTCTAGCGTTGTAGGATGTTCATTAAAAATTTAAAATTCTTTAAAAAATAGATTATTTTGGGTTCCCGAAAAATTTGTTTTTTAGAGGTCTACAATCTCAACAGTTTCTCGTGGGGTAGCAATGTATTGTGAAATTAAACTTTACATTCTTTCTGGCGGATGGGCAAAAGATGTAGAGCGACGTATCGATTATAATATTTAAAAAATGTTTTTTGTTTTCAGATTCACTTACGGATTATTCTGAAGAGGGTATTATTTTAGTTAATGTGTCATCAATTCTAAGCAACCAATCGTCTGGCGGTGCGCAGCTCTCATTTATAGTTTATCGGAACGACAAAGCATTTTCAAACACGAAACAACAAGATGGGGACAATTTGAAAAAAGTTAACGGGAAAATCATCAGCATACAAATGGGAAATATTTCAAGGCTTGGTAAAAATGAATACGTAGATTTACATTTTAAGACTAACGTGTGTAAGACAAGAAACAAACGTGAAAACAAGGAGTGCGTTTTCTGGGATTTTGGTTTGGGACCCACAGGCCAATGGTCTACTGAAGGCTGCGAGTTTCTGGGAGAAACTGACCTCGAAGGCTGGGAAACCTGCAGATGTTATCATCTCACGCATTTCGCTCAGCTTATAAGCATTCATGGTGCCCACAACCAAGATAACCTCAAACATCTCGTGAGTAATTTTCACTATCGAGTGTTGACATATATATCCTTTTTTGGCTGCATTTTATCCATCGTCAGTCTGTTTATTGTGGTCCTCACAGGAATTCTATTGAAGACCTGGAGAAATGGCCTGGTTCACAAGCTTAGGATGAATTTAATCGCCTCAATTGGAATCATGATGATCAATTTCTTGTTTGTTTCCACACTAGACTTAAATGACAAAAACTCATGCACTAACACATGCTTTGTCTCCGGAATTATTTTACATTACTCGGTTCTTTCAACCTTTTCTTGGATGTTTGTGATAGCATTTTTTTACTATCAAAAGATTGTTAACGTATTCAAATCCATGAAATATTCTGAAAACTCCATACTGTATCTTGCTCTAACTTTTGGGTGGCTGTTTCCCTTGATACCGATGATTCCTCTTCTGACTTTTGATTCTGACAGCTATACAAACAATTTAAGTAATAACTTTTGCTATCCGAGCGGATACGGTTTTTGGCTGGCAGTTGTTTTACCTATCTTCATATTTATTATTATTAATACAGTGCTTTTGTTAAGCATTCTTTATTCTATTTATGAAACCTCGCGCGACGTGCATGCGAGTATTTCAAGAGAGAAAAAAATCGTTCGGGACGTCAGAAGGTTCACTTTCCTTTTCTATCAATTCGGACTAATATGGATTTTCGGGCTATTTTCAAATGACGTATTCATGGCCTATCTGTTTTGCATAAATGTTTTACTTCAAGGCTTGATTCTGAGCTACATTTTTGTTTTGGGGGACAGAAATACTAGGAAGCTGTGGCTTTACAAATTAAATGTTTCTACAGATGAGGAAGCGTCTCGCGTTAAATCGGAAATATCTAGACCTAGTTGTAACATTGAGAAGAAAAAGAAATCTGGAAGCAATGTGTTTGATCCGTGGCATCAATGCGGAAACTCAGGGAAAATATTAAATACCTCTAGGGTTCCGGTTTGTAATGAAAGAATGTGTTCTTGTTATGAATGTTCCAAAGAAGCATATTTAAAATTGTTAAATGACATGGCGTGAGCCAAATCGAATCCAAGAAGATTAATCTAGTGCGGTCACGGTAAAAGTCCAGCACGGTTATACCTATGATTCTGAAGGGAAGGTTTGGTTTGGGCATGAAGAGCGGATGAACAAATAAAGGAAAATAAAGAAAAATTGATCAGAAAATTAATGGAAGAAGAATAAGAGGACGCCCGAGGAAGACACAATTAATTGAATAAAACATATTTGATTCAATACATATACAGATAGCTATTAAAGCTAATTACAACACTATACAGGGTACGTGCGTTATAAATAACGTATTTAATATAAGCTTGAGGTAACAAATATAATGTAATTTTTAAAACTGGTACAGAAATAACATTTAAATGATTAATAAACTTAAATTGTATTCCTACCTACTCTTGGGTTAATTGTAACTATATAAAAAAGTAGTAATTAAATTAAGAATGTTCTTTATTGAAGAAATAAACCTAGTCATAGTAGTTTTATTTAAAGGGTACAAAAAATTATACTCATTTCTAGTATTGAAATTTTCATCCTCTTTTAATTGTCTTGTGTACTGTGTATGCACTTCTCACATACATATTATTTGTAGTGATGTTTTAGTTATTTTTACATTTAAGCCAAATACTTATGTTAAACTTTTTATAAATAAAAACTTATTGAAATATAAAACTAATTGTTTATTCTTTATATCTGTTTTGCACAATTTCCGATAAAATTGTCCCCTTCATACAATAATAATTGAGTATGAGGGTTCTTGTTAATTGCGATGGCCCTTAGCTTAAATTTTGCATTTGTATGGCGATTTCATTGTTGGTTTCTTAGCCTTCTTTCTGTATTACACTTAATGTAACGATTTAAACGAGTTTGTTTTCTGTCTCATTTTCTATCACATTTTTTTTTTAAATTTATTTTAATAACAATACATCTAAATGTAACTGTCCTAAAACACGAATATCTTCATAGTTGGACGGTCAAAGCACAACCATGGAATCTTTATCAGGTAATGTTAAAGAATGGAAATTTCCAATTAGTACGAACATAACATATTATGCCTGTCAATCTACAAAATATGTATCAGACGTAATGGTGACACACAAGACTGTAAGGGGCCGGTGATCCCAATATGTGGAGGCGTAAGATGTCTTCCTTCAGTGGCGTGGAGGGGTAGAGCGGGGCCGTCTCTGATGCCGTTGTAGCTGGTCCGAATGCTGTTTTCTTGTTCTTGAGCTGATTCCGAGTCTGGTCCGAAGGGGTAGGCAAGTCCGTGGTCCAGGGTGAGGCGGGGGTCAGAGTGAAAGAAGGCGAGTAGAAGCAGAAGTCGGAGCGAGGTAGAGGGCAGAGCAGAGAGAGAGGTGTTGAGCTGGTGGAGGTCGCTGGCTAACTGCCTTTCCAAGGGGCTGTTGCCCGTTTTATAGGACCCCGGCGGCCTTCGCTGACCAAGCGACGTTCACACGGGCCCGCTTTCTCTTTGATTCCTGGAATCGAGGCCCGTGTTTGTTACGTGCCCGCGGCCCGCCGCCGGGTTGGCTACCGCCCCTCGGCCGGTAATTTCGGGCTCGTGGCCGAACGCGACCACGGCCTCTCTTTGTTCAGGCACGGTTCTCAGAATCGCGCTTGTGGAACGCTCGGGCGGCAAACCCACCTCGCACGCTATGACGGCGCACGGCCCTTTGCTTCGGGTCGCGGCCGAGCGTTCCCTCTCGTATAAGCACGATTCTCATAACCGTGCCCGAATTAAATGCTATTAATCCACCAGCTCTCTCAGTATGCTTCTCTGCCCGTGTCCCCTAGCCAAGCTCCGACGTTTCATTTATTGTTTACTTTTACATGGCTTTCACATTTTCATTTACATGGTTCAGACATACATTTTATACATTTCTTTCATTTTATACAATTTAGGATTAGACAGATTGGCGTAGATTATAGATTGGCGACCGTGGCCGAGCCCGGAGCAGTACGTCCGTAACAAAATACAAAATGGACAAAACACACGAAGCTCTGTAAATAAAAGACAAGATAATAAATTATATCCAAGAATACAGTAAACACTGAATGCGGTAAAATAATGATAGGTGAACCTCCTCGAAGACCTCAAAACGGAGATTCGAATAAACAAAATTGAAAAAAAAAAACTGTTAAATCTTTAGATAAGTGGACCAAATTATGTAATTTCTCTAGGAAAGAGGAATAATTCTGAATATAAGAATAATCAAATGTATCTTCGAGAGTAATAAAATTTTTAGATAAGAAAAAACAATTTGTTAGAAAATGATTTATAGATGGCGCTAATTTAATTATTTTTAAGCATTAGGATGAATTATTTGTTTGCGCCCGTACATACGCAAAATGAATATGAATAAATATTTTTGTCCGTATAAAAACTCAATTCTTTCAAGGCATGCATACAAATACAATTTTGAATTGAATCACCGATACAATATTGTATTTATATGCCTTGCATGAAAGAATAGAGTTACACGGAAAAAACTATTTTTTTCTTATTGGGTATGTACGGGGGCAAACAAATAATTTATCGTATTATTTTCTGATTATATTCATGTGTACTTGTGTTTATAATTGTATGAAATAATGACCATCATCTGTCATTTTTGATACTTCGAATTGTGTTTATTGTTGCATATATATACTTACACTTCCCACAGTGATGCCCTTACAAAACGTCATTTAGAAACAGTCCTTTGTCTTGCTTACGCCTACTTATTGCTATTAGCAAAAAGAAACAAATTCGAATAAATGTATGAAATAATTCCATTTTATTTGTATTACATTTTATATTAACTTTTATAAAATTTCACTGGACAAGTTGAAGCATACTATATGCAAGCAAAGAATCTGTGTGAGAACCTATTGTTTTATTGTTATATAAAATAAGTTTTAGACCCTTTTTATATGAAATCGTTTTCTTGTTATTAATAAATATCAGGTTGTATTAAAATTGTTCATTGGCATCAAAGAAGGCTCCGTTTTATATCTTTGAATGGCTGTGGATGTAGTTTGTTCTATGGGACTGTAAATGGCGCGGTAAAAGAGTTTTACTTTTGTTATCTCCAGATTCTAAAACGTTAAAAATATTTGATTATTAATTGGTTAACTAACTAAATAACCATCTCGCCAAATGTCGCAGGGGTAGGCAGAGAGTTTGAACTGCCACACAGCTCTGTTTTGGCACACACTCCTAGCTTCATTCACATCGTGCATCGTCTCATATAACCAGAGATGTGCTTTATTTCAAATAAATCCATTTCAAATGGAAATGCAAAATGGGTATTTTCCATTTTGTATTTTAAATGCTTTTCTAAAAACCATTTTGCATTTTAAATGCTTTTCTCAATGCATTTTCCATTTTAAATGCTTTTTTGCAACATTCTTCCTACTATCTCCACTCATCTTTTTTTCATAAGCCCCAAATATCAGTCGGTCCTCAACCTCGCCATGAGAGATAATTTACATTTGTCAAGTTGCTCCCTGGTAGGAGCCCTGGCAATTGAGTGATACCATTACAAAAAATACTGATTCAAATAATGAACAGGGGTCATGACGCTGTAATATTAAATGTTAGATAGCAGTTTCTATGTTTTTACGTTGGCAACATTAGTCCCGCGCAAATTTTTTGTGGTTTCATAATCTGTAGTCGTGGTGTTTTTGGATTTACCATCATGTAATATGTTTGTTCTACATTGATTTCCATTATTAAATGACAAAATTGTTTAAAAATTCTATAATTATGTTAATTGTTTGACCTGAGAAACCATTTTGCATTTTCAATACATTTTGAAAATAGGTATTTTGCATTTGAAATGCTTTTCTAAAAACCATTTTGCATTTTGCATTTTCAAATGGAAAAGTTTTGACCCATTTCCATTTTGCATTTCAAATGTATAGAATATATAAATCAAAGGTACCCATTTTGCACATTTCTGCATGTAATATACCCTTCTGGTATTTTGACTCTTAACATGTCCCATGTCCCAACGCAAGTTTTTGATTCACTTAATGTGCCATACTGTCTTCCTCGAATGTCCCTGACTTCTTATATCATTCACTTCCTCTCCGTTAATCCGCTCTACATGTCCAAACCATCGAAGCGTCCGTTTCTCAATCTTTTCGCTATGCTCACATCAGCTTTGTCGTATTTCCGGAACTTCACATTATTATTTGTAACACGGTCGTACATACACACGGGGATCTAATTTCTACAGCGTTCGGTCTACTTACATCATTCCTCTGTCGGCTCAATGCCAGCACACCATCAGGAATGTGCTTAGTAAAAAAAAAAGATTTATATGACTCTTTGCCAATCACTGTAACGACCCATTTTTTATATTTGTTCCACACAGGGGGCTCTGATGAAAAAAATCCCTCAGGGACTGTATCATTGAGTAATCTATATCCAGCCCACCACGCAAGAGGTAGGCAAACGCATTTACCGCCAAGACCTAGACAAACCTCACCCTACGAGCCTGGGCACCCCAGTTAAGTCACCAAACGTATCAAACCACTCGGAGTGACCTATGGCAGGGTTGTTGGTTATCCAATAAATGGTTCCCGGGGCGGTGGCTCGGTGCAGCGGAATTCGAAAGTTTATCATAAAATTATTTGGCATAAAAAATATTTACATACATGTGTGAAATAAGGTTATACGTAGGTACACACTGTTCAAAATTCAACAATACTTCGTGCTTGAATGCGTTGAAGGACATGCGAAAAATATCCACACTCCCTGCGAGGCAGTTAATAAACCTAGTTAGTCTTCCCAAGAACATCACCCTTGGTAAGTTATTCCGCACGTGGGAAGAATCAAAAGCCTGTGTTGGCGGCCTCACGTGAAATTATCCGGAACATGGTATCATATTTCGCAAGAATGTCTGGTATTGTTAATAAACAGTTTACAAGCTTATAAGCTATCAGCAGTAATGTGACATCCCTACTAAAGAGCAAACCCTGGAACTTTAATGGATCTTTTACCATCTCCCACGATAAAAATAGTTATTTCTTGTAGTAATTAAGTTGAAACAAAGTGTTATTTATAATTGTTGGGTATTCGAACGATTATAAATAGAACTTTGCATCGAAATGTTATTTATGTTCACCATTGACACGAACAAGTAAATTCTAAGAGTAAACAATGTAAAAGAAGGCCTGCCGAATTATTCTAAGATTATCATTTTAAGCGACCGAAAACACGGCGCCAGCAAAAAAAGACAAAGCAGTCAGTATCTTATTGTTCAATACGAGTTTCGGAGAACGAACCAAAGTTTGATGAGTACTTTTGGGTGGTTTTGTTCTATTCGATGTGTGGGCTGCTTTATGGAAAACTTATATGGCTTGAATAGGTTTTTTTTTCATTGTCGGTAGGTATTTGAGTTTTAGTGAGAGTAAATTTTATTTTTCAGTAGTCTTGATTTGATTTGTAATACTGCATTTTTTGTATATTTTATTGCACATTAAGGGGGGAATATTGTGGAGACTGGGAACGGGTGGGTGGGATTGTTGTCGGAGCTTGAAGCATGCTATGCTCAGACTTGAAGGTGCACAGAAAGATTGGAGTAGAACGATTTGGCTGATTCTACAATATGCCTTTTTAGGGGAGGGATTTTCGTGTCTGAATTTAATAATGCTATTTTAGACAAACCAAAGGCATTTGGTATAACTTCTAAGTGTCACATTCTGGAATGTTACAATATGCTTTGTGTTTCCTACCCCCATATTGTTGAAGCGTATGTCATAATTGGGCTAATTTGTGATTTTTTGTAGATGAGTTGTTTTAAATTGAAGTTTGTGCATTGACGTGAAGTAGGAGATGTAAAGCGTTGAAGGATTCCCTAGCTTTTTAAACGTGTTTGTTACGTAGTTGTCCATGAAGGTCGACGGCAAGTGTAACTCCAAGATTTTTGCCAGGGAACGAATTGGTCGTGCTTTTTTATTCTCCTGCAGCATTACATTTCTATGGGAGAAGAAGGTCTTTGAGAACAATCTTTAAGGGATTCAAAAATAAGAAAACAATATTTTGCTTCGCTACTAAGACTTAATTTCAAAAAAATAACACGCATTTTCCAGAAATAAATCAGGTGTCTACCTCCATCAGTCGGCCCTGTAAGGATAACGCAAGGCGCCAGAATAAAGCAGAGATGAAGCACGTCTTCATTCAATCCATAGCCTAATCACAACCATCAATCAGCATCAACAGAAGTGGCAGAAACGGCCTTAAACCGGCAGCTCTAATTTACAGACATTCCGTCTAGTACAGTAAGTGACCGACAACAAATATCTGTTTTGCATTAAAAAAAATTGAGAGTCCTCCAAGAAATCAAATGTCTTCAAAAAACAACAACAAATGTGATTTACTGAAGACATTTATTTATTCACAAGAATTTTAACACGACAAAATATATGCAGATTGTGGTAACAAAATATCAAGGACTGTAAGGAATCAAGATTTAGAATATAAGTTTAAGTATTTTATTTTATTTACAAACATGTGATATATATAATAATTAAGTGGAACAGTAATCATGAAGCAAAGCTCGCTTATTTTAATAAACATAACCCATTAAGAAGTATAGTATTATTTTTATATAATTAATAGTTATTATTGAGGTTAATAAAGCCTTTTTAAACACATCTACAATTTCTGAGAAAATAAAGCCAACTGCATTCAATCTAAGTACAACCGAATCTAAATGACTCGTTCCTGATGTCGTTGTTGCAACTAAAAATAATTTTTGATAGAGTAGTACTAGTTGCTTTGTTGAAGGCAATTAGGCTCAGTAAATCAGGACTGTCTATAATTCCATAAATCATTTTAAAAATAAAAGTCTATTTGACAGTTTAATTTATTTAATATTTTTAATCAGGTGGTGGTAATTGTTTTTGTAGATAGACCGAGTTTATATTTAATAGCCTTTGATATTGTCTCTCACCGCATACTTTTGAAGAAACTCCTTCAGGTAGGAATAAAAGGTACTCCCCTTAAATGGTTTGAAAACTATTTAACAAATAGATCGCAATCGTCTCTTATAAATTCTGCTAAAGAATATAGAAGTACAAGTTTACCAATCACGTACGGTGTGCCTCAAGGCAGTGTATTAGGCCCACTTCTCTTTCTAATATATATAAACACTTTATGTAACTTGGCTATTGATGGAACTATAATTTCTTTTGCTGATGATACGGTAATCATCTTTGAATCTGATAATTGGAACTCAACTATGGAAAAAGCAAATAAGGGCCTAAATAAAGTAAAACATTGGTTAGACGACAACCTTCTGACTCTTAATATTGACAAAACAAAATACTTACTTTTCTCCATTCGCAAAGTCACTACTCCTCAAAACTGTCCTAATCTTATCATGCACTCATGCCCATAAAACCATATTACCCCTACGCCTCTCCTCAATAATTGCTCATGCACCAACCTAAAAAAATCCGACCAAATTAAATATCTAGGGGTTGTTATAGATGATCAACTACGTTGGGAGGATCATGTCAATTTCACAACAAAAAGACTCCGCAAATTGTGCTATATATTTCTCTCTCTCAGATCAATACTGAACCTTCAAACAATGAGATGCATATATTTTGCACTTTTCCAATCAATAGCTACATACGGTATCGTGGGATGGGGAGGCTGTGCAGCTTCAATTATTAATCCCATGATCTTAATTCAAAAACTGCTACTAAGGATTATATTAAAATGTCACCCATCTCACCCTTCAGACCCACTTTTAAAAAAATTCGCAATCCTAGACATTAGACAATTATACGTTAAGACAATTCTTATACACATAAGGAAAAATGATTTAACACTCAAAACTCAACACAATATTTGCACCCGCTACTCATCACACCAAAAATGTAAAATTCCTCCAACAAAAACAGCCTTCGCCCAGCGACAGTTCTCTTATATAGCGCCTAAAATGTTCAACTTACTGAGTATTGATATTAAGACATCGAAAACTGATGATCTTTATGCCATTAGTGTACAGAACTGGTTATTTGCTCAAGGAAGGAAATATTATAAAGAATGCCTTGCAACTTAATAGTGTTCTTATTTTTCGAGTAAAAATTTTATCTCTAAATTAACTTTCAACAAAAACTTTATGTTACGCTGATGCGATTATTTTTATTTTTATTTCTATTATCCCTAGCCTTACCTATTATTTTTATTTGTATCCTACCTTATTTTTATTTTTATCTTTATGTTTACAAGATTCACCTACTCCAATTCCTTTCCTGTATGTGATCATGTACATACTATTATATATTCAGTATTGGTTATTTATGAAAAGAAAGAACTATTTTAAAGAATACCTGACATCATTAAATAAGTTCATTTGCTTTATTATGCTTTTTTTTCATTTCAATTCTGTTTAAAATTTCTTTTTAAAATAATTATTTAATTTATCTTTATTTTCATCGCTTTCTTATTTTCAGTTAAACCTATTTAACCTATACCTATTTTACAACTGAATGAATCATGTATTACATTTATATAATTATACACAAATTTCGACTACCATAATACGGACATGTGTCTAGTGTGGTAGTCGAAAAGCATTTAAAAAACCTGTATCCAAATATATTTTTATGAATAAAGATAAAAAAAAATAAAAAAAAATATATATATATATCTATATCTTTAAAATAATGATGAATTTTTCCAAGGGAATCGGTGTGAATTTTAAAGTGAGAGGGACCAGATAAAAGTATTATATTCGACTTGACTTCGAAGCGAGGAAGAATATTAGATTCTTAATGTTGATATATTATTTTAAGTCCGCCATTACAGAGAATAAAGGAAAGCATTTTCAGCATCCTTCATATGTTACTGTATTGATGTGAGAAAGAAAGTGAAATTATGTATGTTTTCTTCTTTTGCATTATGTTCCGACGTATGTATTGTAATTTCCTCACGTCCTAAAATGAGTTTTGTAACTCATCGGGATTGCCCTAGCAAGAAATAAAAAAAATTAAAAATTAGGAATAAAAAATAATGGTAAGATCATTGAGCTCATTTACAGAAGAGAGGGAAACATCATTAATGTTCTATTGATTCTGAATAATCTTATTACATTGAGTTTATTAATCTCTAAATACTATAAAAAAGTCGCTATCCGTGAATGTTTTTGCACTTGGTTCTTCTAAACCACGCTAAAATCCGTTATTTTGATAGTGTTTTCACTATCATTTAGAGATTTTTTTCCCCAAAAGGTTTATGTAAATGATGCATGCATATTTATTTGTAGAAAGTAGAGAAAAAACGATGTTTTTTATTCAAGTCGTAAAGAAAATATGTTCTGGCGCTCACATTGCTAAAACTGGCTAAACCTTATGATATACATCAAAGCAATGGAATAGTACCGATATCTTGAAAAGGTCTACAGAAAAGTCCGTGATGGTATATCTTATCTATCTTCTAATGTTATAACCAGAGATGTGCTTTATTTCCAATAAATCCATTTCAAATGGAAATGCAAAATGCAAAATGGGTATTTTCCATTTTGCATTTTAAATGCTTTTCTAAAAACCATTTTGCATTTTGCATTTTCAATGCTTTTCTCAATGCATTTTCCATTTTAAAAGCTTTTTTGCAACATTCTTCCTACTATCTCCTCTCATCTTTTTTTCATAAGCCCCAAATATCAGTCGGTCCTCAACCTCGCTATGAGAGATAATTTACATTTGTCAAGTTGCTCCCTGGTAGAAGCCCTGGCAATTGAGTGATACCATTACAAAAAATACTGATTCAAACACTGAATATGGGGCCATGACGCTGTTATATTAAATGTTAGATAGCAGTTTCTATGTTTTTATGTTGGCAACATTAGTCCCGCGAAATTTTTTTGTGGTTTCATAATCTGTAGTCGTGGTGTTTTTGGATTTACCATCATGTAATATGTTTGTTCTACATTGATGTCCATTATTAAATGACAAAATTGTTTAAAAATTCTATAATTATTTTGATTGTTTTACCTGAGAAACCATTTTGCATTTTCAATGCATTTTGAAAATAGGTATTTTGCATTTTGCATTTGAAATGCTTTTCTAAAAACCATTTTGCATTTTGCATTTTCAAATGGAAAAGTTTTGACCCATTTCCATTTTGCATTTCAAATGGTTTTGGGTACTCATTTTGCACATCTCTGGTTATAACCCTCAGCAAAGCCGGGTACACGTCACCTATAAGATAAGGTTTATTAAGTGTGCACCAATATTTTGATTTGAACATCGATTTAATATAGTTATCATAAATTTAAATAGCTTTAGATCGTCGGGGAAAAGCAACACTTTAACATTAAAATCATTAGTATATCATATTCACAAAACTTGTGTAAATTTTTAATTAAAAAAATAGTCAATGTTTTTTTTTAAATAAAAAATTATCATTGATAGACTTTTAATATCCGCGATGTTAACACAGGACTAATTTCTTAAACTATGCAGTCAATTTAATAAGGAATACATATAATTCTGCATCCGTCACTATATTGTTAAAAGGGTATAAAAATAACTTACGTGGTATCTAAAACTCGTGGTGACATCGGGAAATAAGGTATTGGGATGTAGGTATATTAGAGAAAAAAGTCATAAGAAAATTGAAAAATTTGTAATTATTCACAACACCACTGGGAGGAAGCCGACCCCACGGCCCCATGGCGCCACAGTGAACGTTTTGACAACCATTGCGTTAAGCAAATCTGTCACTACAATTGTTTATCAGTAAGTTTTTACATACGTGGTAATCGCTATTTTCATTTGATGCCAAATTTCTTGTCTGTCTTTCCATAGAATGCATATCATAGCTGTTTTGAATAACCTCTAGCTTGTTCAGGAGTCCTTCAGTACACAAATATATTATAATATGAGACTCACCATTTTGACAACATAACAAAAAACCGAAGAAAAAAAAAATTAAAAATCGATGGTTCAGTACACAAATATATTATAATATGAGACTCACCATTTTGACAACAAGAATGAGAAATGCTCTCATCAATCAAATTAGTACCAGTGTTGCCAACCAAGGCGATTTATCGCTACAGTATTCGACTTCACGAACTGATGGATCAGCTATCAAACTTCACAACAAATTAATATCTCCAATGAATTCATACAAAAGCGCAATATAAGAATACATAGAAAACATCACCTGACGCCAAAAATCGAACAGTCGCCATTAATTTTTCTAACTAACTAACCATCACACCGTTTCCCCGCAGGGGTAGGCTGAGAGGACGGACCGCCAGACAACTCGGTCTTGGCACACACATCTTGCGTCATTCACATTCTTGATTCTCATTCTCTCTCACATTCACTCATGTCAAAAACTTACGTTAAAAAAACTTCTGTAACTTGGTATAAATTACGATAAGGGACTTATGGTGTCGTTTACATTGGTAAATTTGTCGTAAGTCGCTTACGTGAGCAACTTACAGGAAAAAACTTACAAGTGTAAAGGCAGCCTATAAAACAAATTGGTCCTAAAAAACCATAGATATGCTAATATATAGACAGTACTATTCTCATTCGGACCCTACTTATTATGCAATGCACCAATGAAAAACTCTGAAAGTTTATTACATAGACTTTCAAAGTTTTTCATTGATGGATAGAGTTGGGAAACAATGTGACGTTACAATGTTCGATAGGAGTTACACAAAAACCTTCTAGATCACAACCTCTTCTGATCTATGAGGTTTTGGTTATACCCCCTGGTGGGAAGGTATTGTGACACGCGGGCCGGCGATGGACAAACGAAAGTGGCAGAGGGGGACAGTTGTGATATAAGTCACAAATAAACTTCTCAAAACAATACACATTTTCCTAAACATATACAAAATAAAACAATTGAAAACAATATATTTTGCACGTTGCCAATCAATAATAGAATATGGAATTATTGCTTGGGGAGGAGCAACAAACTCGGCTATCAATTACATAGAAACCACACAGAAAACGATCTTAAAGGTAATACTAAAAAAACATAGACTGACTGATACAGACCAAATATTCAACAGGTGTGACGTACTAGATATACGCCAATTATACGTTAAAACACTACTAAACTACATATTTGACAAAAATAAATAAATTTCAACATACACAAAATAACAGACCAGTTAGACAAGCGTACAAAGAAAACATAAAAACTCCGACAGTAAATTCAATCTTTGGACAAAGACACTACCAATACCATGCTATAAAAGCTTTCAACAGTGTAAAACTTAAAATTGAGGAAAATAAAAATAAATTCACACACAAAATAACAAAATGGATTAAAGAACAAAAAATACAATATTACCAAAATGTCATAGCATAAAATAAAAATAAAACCTACACGTAACACACAAAACCAATATAAACACACATCACTCACAAACACACAAGATTATATTTTAAATGTATTATTTTCTCTTTAAATGTATTATGTAGATTATATTTTCATATTATAAAATGAAGGCCTCAGCACGGGCAAGCCACCCAGTGAGGCCATCATTACTGGAAAACTTTGAAATGTAAAAAATATTGTACCAAATAAAAAAAAGGTCAAAAAGTTTGGTTTCAATAAAATCAAACGAATGTGTATCAGACGTAATGGTGACACATAAGACTGTAAGGGGCCGGTGATCCCAATCTGTGGAGGCGGAAGGCGTCGTCCTTCAGTGGCGTGGAGGGGTAGAACGGGGCCGTCTCTGAAGCCGCTGTAGAGCTGGTCCGAATGCTGTTTTCTTGTTCTTGAGCTGATTCCGAGTCTGGTCCGAAGGGGTAGGCAAGTCCGTGGTCCAGGGTGAGGCGGGGGTCAGATTGAAAGAAGGCGAGTAGAAGCAGAAGTCGGAGCGAGGTAGAGGGCAGAGCAGAGAGAGAGGTGTTGAGCTGGTGGAGGTTGCTGGCTAACTGCCTTTCCAAGGGACTATTTCCCGTTTTATAGGCCATCGGTGGCAGGCGCTGGCCGAACGACGCTCACACGGGCCAACTTTCTCTTTGATTCCAGGAATCGAAGCCCGTGTTTGTGACGCGCGCGCGGCCCGCCGCCTGTGTGATTACCGCCTCTCGGCCGGCAATTTTGGGCTCGTGGCCGAACGTGACCACGGCCTCTCTTTGTTCAGGCACGGTTCTCAGAATCGCGCTTGTGGAACGCTCGGGCGGCAAACCCACCTCGCACGCTATGACGGCGCACGGCCCTTTGCTTCGGGTCGCGGCCGAGCGTTCCCTCTCGTATAAGCACGATTCTCATAACCGTGCCCGAATTAAATGCTATTAATCCACCAGCTCTCTCAGTATGCTTCTCTGCCCGTGTCCCCTAGCCAAGCTCCGACGTTTCATTTATTGTTTACTTTTACATGGCTTTCACATTTTCATTTACATGGTTCAGACATACATTTTATACATTTCTTTCATTTTATACAATTTAGGATTAGACAGATTGGCGTAGATTATAGATTGGCGACCGTGGCCGAGCCCGGAGCAGTACGTCCGTAACACTCCCCCCGTGGAGCTCGGCTACACCCTTTTTCGGGAGGCGTGCTGCGACTTGCGGGCGCGGTGTGGTCCCTGGCGTCCGGTCCCTCTGGCGAGTGTGTCTCGGTGGCGAGTTCGGTGGGGCGGCGTCGGGACAGGTCCCCGGCGGCATGTTCCCCGGCGGCATGGTCCCCGGCGGCACGGTCCCCGGTGGCATGGTCGGTCCCCGGTGGCGTGGTCCCGGGCGTCGGCAGCGAGGCCGGTGGGGCGGCGTTCGGACAAGCCATCCTCAGCGTTGTCCTGGCGTCGGCGTCGCGCCGGGTGCTCCCATGCGTTATCCAACCGAGGGCTGTCCGGGACGTCATTTGGCCGCTCTCTTCCTTCCGCACCTCCCGCGACACGATAAGCGGCGCGTTATCTTGGCCGATCAGCAGCCTCGGCTTCACTTGCCGGCGGCCGACCACTGTTTGCCGCGGGAGGTCTAGGTCTGTTACGGTGTGGGCCGTCACCGCGTACGCGTCTCCGTCGCCGCAAACCGAAAGTCTCACCCGCCGGGACGTAGCATCGGATGAGCACATCCCATTAGCGCCCCGAATTCGCAGGCCGCGTACCGGACCCGCGGCTCCGATGATGTCTGCAACATCTGCCTCGACTAGGGTTATTGCAGAGCCCTCGTCAAGCAGCGCGTGCACGGTCGCTCGGCCCCCGGGGCCGCACAATGTCACGGGAATCACTTTCATTAGCACTTGTCCCTCACTTTCCCACGTGTTCGCGACTGTGTGCGTCTCGCGGTCACGAGTGTATGCGTCATCGTGCAGCAAGCGATGGTGCGGGGCCCGGCACGTCCCCACTCCGCAGTTGGTCCGGTATTCGCACCGTTTCGTCTGGTGCACGCCGTCCAGACACTTAAAGCACAACCGTTCACTTTTCACAAGCTCCCAACGCGCACTGATTGTTTCTTCGGCGAATTGGGGACACTTGTAGAGCTTGTGCGTATCGTTTTTGCACAGTGCGCACCAAACTTCACTGCGGGGTTCCGGGCGCTCGTCGGTCACGTACACGTTTTCACGATACGGGCGGGCGGCCCGCTGTTGTTCGGCCGAGCTGCTCGGCCGCGCTGCTCGGCCATTGTCGGCGAGGCCCGACCGCGGCACCGCGTTGGTCAGCCGCTTCAGGAACGCGGCAAGCTGCACCACGGTGGCCGCGTGCGTCTGGTCGGCCACCTTACCCAGCCACAAGAGGCGTAGGGCTAACGGCATCTTCGAGGCGATTTCGCTGAGGAGGGCCGGGTTGGAGAGGTAATCACCCCGCAGATTCCCCAGCGAAGCCACAACGTTCTGCACCGTGCCCGAGAACTCCACCAGAGCCTCGGTCGATGCGTCCTCTTGTAGTCGGGTCAGCCGCTTTATCCGGTCGAACATGACCGCCGCGACAGAGTGCGCGCCGCCAAAGCGGTGCTCCAGGACATCCATAATTTCCGGCACCTGCACCGGGTCCAGGAGGAGAGGGCTGACGGCTTCTCGTGCCTTTCCCTTCAGGGCACGCTGCAGCCGCATCAGGTTCTCGGCCGCCGTCATCCCGCAGGTGGCCGTCGACTGGAGGAATTGCGCCTTCCAGGCTTGCCACTCTATGGCGTCGCCAGCGTAGGGCGGCAAGTCCTTTGCGCTGGACTGCCGGGCGATGAGGGATGCCATCCGCTCATCTTCGGGATGGTAGCGAGGTGTGCCACCGGCCTGGGACTGCCGGAGGGCGTCGGCGAACATGGCCGTCACCTGGGCGAGAGGGACACTCCCTTGATGCACCCAGTCTCGTGTCTGCCTCGCTGCCTCATCCGTTCGGTTGCAGGCCCCGTATCCGTCAGCGGGGGGCTGCGATGGTGAGTTTCCGCTCGGGGCAAATGCTGGGAACTGGGCGGGCCCGCGGGTCACACCGGGATAGCTGTACTGCGGCTCTGGTCCACCTCGCAGCGTCGCGGCGCCTGGGGAAGCGCCGTCCGTGAGTGGATCCGCAGCATGGTTTCTCTCCGTCCCGGTGTGAGCCCTCAGTTCAGTTCTTGCCTCCAAGGTAACAACTCACACAAATTTTGCTCCGCAATTATCTTTCCATATTTCTGTTAAATCCCATAATCCTACAACCTTTTAAGCGCCACCAGGCGCAGTTTTTTACGGGCTTTCCGCCCGTATCAATATTTTTTCTGTGCTAGTGAATTTTTTATACTTTTATAGTGATTAAGTGTTTTGTTTTTTTTAAAATCGCCATCGAGGCGGTCTCAACTATTTCCCCCTGTATCCATAGCCGATACAGGGTGCAAAGTTTGATCCTGCATCTTTGCTGAAAATTTTAGTGCATTTGACACCTTTTTGTGCGATCCACTGTGATTTTAATGTTTTTTGCTCGCGGTGTTCCTCAAGTCGCAGTTTAATCCCTACTAGTTTAAGTGCATCTATTTGTGAACGTTAACGTCACCTACTGCATCAGACGCGGAATTTTTTTCCGCGTCGAGTGACAGTTCAGTTTTTTTCCTGTGCCAAATACTTTAAAAATTATACGTGTTTTAGTGTTCACCACGTGTTCAAACATTCTACGAATTTTGCCTGGCAAGTGATGAAAGAACTTCTCAGAGGACGCATCTCTTGCTTCACAACATTGCCAATTTTGGACAATATTTTTTCTTTTTATATCGTTAAGAGCAATTATTTAAAAGTGACAGTGACATTTCTTTTTTTTTTAATTTTCCATAATCATTTTGGTGTGGAGGATTAGTAAAGAGCGGACATTTGGACATTAATAATAAATTTCATTTTCACCTTCGGAGAGGGCTACTAAATTTTAACTTTTTCAACTAAATTTTGCTAAGTCCCAAAAAAATATTTTGTACCCCTAAAATCAATATTTTTTCACTTTTAAGGGCACTTTGAACAAAAATTTTCCCGACTTTTTTTTCCCCATTTTTGGGGAAAATTTTGAAATTTGGGGTAAATTTCTGATTTACCCCACTTTTCGGAAAAAATGGATTCCGGTCCAGTTTCGCCTGGCGAGTCCGATGATTCCACCGGAAATCCGGTCAGACGCTCCGATGACCGAGAAAACATTCTAAAACAGATAGAGCAGATTCTGAGCACAGGCTCTCCCACAGCTAGGCCCTTCAAGACTATAAAACGGACCAAAACCAGGCCACAGAAGGAGCTTCATACAGTGGATTCGGAAAGTGAGGCCGTCTCGGAGCTGGAAACAACTCGTTGCACCACTGCCATGCCCCCCTCTCAGGAGATGCCCTCCATCGCTCCAGCAACTACACCCAACGCTGAGAATAAGAAGCGTGTACGCTACAGCGAGTCTCCGGGGAACCAGGAGTTCAAGGCTATTCCAGCCCTGGAGAAGTGCCAGAAAATCAGATTGATTCTAATGGACGGCCCTAATAAGCTAAATAAAACTGACAAAAGTCTGCTCAACACCACCCTTGACGACTTGATGTCAGACATCACGAGATTGATGCTCGAGCTTAATACACTTGCAACGAGAAGCACCACCATAGAGGAAATGCTCAGTGCGCAATCGGCTCTATCGTCTAAATTGGACCTGGCTATTAAAACTCGCCCAGCCTATTCGACGCATCCCATTGCCAAGGAGACATTGTCTTATGCAAATGCCGCGGCAGGCATGCCAGCGTCAAAAAAAATAGTCATCAACGGTTTCGAGCGACCGATTCCAAAAAAGCCACTTACTTTCTTGGTGTATCCAGAGGCTCCAGAAGGCAAAACCTCGGAACAAACTCAGAAAGTCCTGGAGAAGATCCTTAACCCCAAGAAGGACGAGTTCCGAATTGTCCGATCTAGGAAAATTAAAGGAGCGGGAATGGCCTTTCAAGCCAAGGACTCTAAGGATCTTGAGAACATAAAAAAAGCTGAAGCGAAACTTACTGCAAACGGCCTGAAGATGATCAATCCCTTGGGCCGTCTTCCTAAAATAGTTATTTACAATGTGCCAAAAGGCGAACAATCCGCGGATCAGGATTTATTTAATGAGATCTTCTCCAATAATCTATCCGGCCAGACCACATTGTCTTTGGAAGATCACCTTCGGACTATGCGGCGAGTATCGCTTTTTGGCAAGCGCGACACTCCTACCATGAACATGGTTGTGACATGTCATCCAGCTGCCCGTAAGGTCTTACTAGACAGCGGAATGTGCTTCCTTGGGTGGAATGCCTGTCGGACTCGGGACTACACTGGTGCCACCAGATGTTTCAAATGTCAGCAATATGGCCATATTTCCAAGTCATGCTCTCAGGAAAATGAAACTTGTCGCCACTGCGCCGCTGTGGGGCACACTCATGAGGATTGCCCCAAGAAGGAACTTCCCGCTGTCTGTGCTACCTGCACTCGCTTTAGGAAGCCTGCCAATCATCCTACGGGGGACAGGGATTGTCCTGCTCACCTGGCTGCCATTAATGCTCAAGTCCGCATGACCGATTATGGCTCCTCATAATTTACTCTCCCTAGGTCAGATTAACTTGCAGCGATCCCGGTTGGCCACCCTGGACGCGCAGCGGGTCATGTCTGACCTCAACATTGACATTTTGCTTATTCAGGAGCAGTACACCTGGGAAGGTAAGACTCCAATTGAATTTCCGGGAGCGGTACTCGAAGTCGGCTCATCTCCAGGGGCGGGTGTTCTGGTCAATACATCATTGATCAGCCCCCTCCTTCTGGCTGGACTGTCTAATGAGTACCAAACCTGTGTATGTATTAAATTTGCTGATACTGAGATCTATCTGATCTCAGTCTATTTTAAATGGGGGAACCCGGTAGGACCACATATCCTGAGTCTGACGCGCGCCCTAAACGCGCTTAAAGGTCGTAACGTAGTTATCGGAGGGGACTTTAACGCTCGCTCTCCTCTTTGGTTTGACAATACTAAAACCCATTCAGTACGATCACGGACTGACGCCGTCGAAGACCTGATTGCTGCGCAAGGCCTTTGTATCATTAACGAACAGAGTTCGTTCTTTACCTTTTCAAACACACTAGGAGAGAGCAACATTGATCTAACTCTTTGCTCTGGATCAGTTGCGGCCAGGATATCTAAATGGAGGGTCCATGAATGCGCAATAGTTTCGGATCATAGATTAATCACATTTACAATAGGTGTTAAGAAAACTGAAACTCCGAGATCCTCCTGGAATTTCAACACCTCCAGGGCGAATTGGGATAACTTTGGGGAGGCGCTACGAGATACATTAAGGGATTTTCATCACGTAGCAGCTAATGATCCGGACAATTTGGGGAACTTTTTCAATTCTGCCGTTGTATCTGCGGCTGATTCCTCTCTGGGTAGATCAAACCCAAAAACGAAAATTAGAACGCCGTGGTGGTCACCTGAGCTGACTTCGCTAAAGGGGGCCTACAAAGGAGCCTATAGGGCCTTGGGACTGTCCAGGAGGGGAAGCTGTACGGAGGAGGAGACAGCTGCCCTTCAGGCCGCTCTCAGGAGATCCAGGGCAACTTTCAAACATGCGGTTCTCCTTGCGAAACGAGCTGTCTGGCATAATTGGGTTAAAGATGTGGGCAACGCCAACCCGTGGGAAATCCACAGCGCAATTGAAAAATCCGGCAAGGGATCGGATCGGTTTTTGTCAAGTTTAATTGGGAATATTGATGGGAGGGACGCTGAGACTGTGGACGTGGCCTCTACTCTCAACACACTTTTGGGCAAGTTAGTCCCTGTAGAGTCAGTAATTGGGGAAAGTGACCACCAAAAACAGATTAGAAATCTGGCACGGCTTCCACCTAGAGACCTCGCCCAAGAGGATAGAATCACTCCCGTCACTAGAGCTGAAATAGGTGCTATAATTAAGGGTTTGGGTCCAAAGAAGGCACCAGGGCATGACAGACTCAACGGCGAAATAGTGAAGCATGTCTGGGTCCACGCTAAAGAGGAGCTCTTTCAAGTGATGGAATCGTGCCTGAGAAGAGGAATTTTCCCTTCTGAATGGAAGAGGGGCGTGCTCAGGATTATACCTAAAGGGAACGGCAAACCACTCACCGATGTTAAGGCTTATCGCCCGATAACCTTACTCCCAGTCCTCGGTAAGATCCTGGAATTACTTATTCGGCAGCGTCTTCGCAGTACACTATCACCGCCCAGTGAACTTCAATTTGGTTTCGTCCCGGGTAAATCCACTGTGCACGCCATTTCGTTTGCGCTTAACTGGGTGAAGGTCTGTACAAAGAGGTATGTTGTAGCAATCTTCTTAGATATAACTGGTGCCTTCGACTTCGCGTGGTGGGACATGATACGCACAAAGGTTAAAAGTAGGAATTGTCCAAAACGCCTGTTTAAATCGGTTGACAACTACCTATCGGGACGAACTGTCTCGATATCCCATGGTGATTTTACTATAGAACGCGAAGTAAATATGGGCTGTCCTCAGGGCTCCGTTCTGGGACCTGAATTTTGGAATATTGACTTTGACGACTCCTCTAGGTTACCCTTGCCTGAAGGATGTATCATGATCGACTACGCGGATGATAAAATGTATCTTGTCTCGGGGAACAGCAGAAAGGAAATTGAAGAAAAGGCTGGTGATGGTTTGAACACCCTCCTTAAATGGGGGGAGAGGAATAAGATGACCTTCGCTCCCCACAAGACAAAGGGTCTCCTGATGAAGGGCTCTCTCAGTAGAACAAGAAACCCTACCATCCGGATGGGAGACACCAACATCAAATTTGCAGACACGGTCAAGTACCTAGGTGTAACACTCGATCGATCGTCCTCATTTCTGGCTCATGTTAAAGATGTTTCAAGCAAGGCTCAGGCGCTGTTCCTAAAGTTGAGGAGACTCTCCACCGCTGAATGGGGACTACGCAGTCCGGCACTACGTGCTCTGTACAGGGGCGTATACGTTGCGCAAGTTTCGTATGCTGCCTCTGTTTGGGAGCACCGCCTGGATAACTGCCTTATACTCCTCGCTCTTACTAGGGGCCAGCGAACTTCTTTGCTGGCACTATCTGGCGCATACCGTACTGTTGCTTCGGACGCTTTGCCAGTTTTGGCCGGCATTTTGCCAATCGATCTGGAGATTAGGGAAGTCTTAACCAAGCAGAGACTTTCCAGAGGATCCCCGGCAACCCATCTTGGTGTCGTTCTGACACCAGGTGGACCGGGAACTCTCCCTGGACTGCTTCGGACGATGAGGGACCTTTCGCTTAAAGAGTGGCAGGTCCGTTGGGATAGGTCGAGCATGGGAAGATGGACCTTTTCCTTCTTCCCATCAGTTAAACTCAGAATGGAAGGGGCCTTCCTCAAACTGGACCATCACATGACGCAGCTCCTCTCAGGACATGGGGAATTCAGGGGGAGGCTTCACAGCCTTGCCCTGTCTTCCCATCCCAATTGCGCTTGTGGCAATACTTACCAGTCGGCCGAGCACATTCTGTGGCACTGTGAGATCTTGAAGGATGCCAGAGACGAAATGATAGACGGTCTGAATGTCCCCATTAGACCGGTGTGGAACACCGATCTTGTTTCTAACAGAGTCAATTTCGAATGTCTGAGGAAGTTTACTAGGATCTGGGTTGAGAGATGGTCTGAGCTTAGAGTCGCTGACTAGCGTGATAACTGAGAACCCCTGGTGTATTGCTCCTGCTCCATGACTAATTCTTTTACAATTCTCCGATTATTGTTTATGCTATTCTGTTCTTCTTATTTTTATTATTTTTCTTTCCTTTCTGTACCAGCTGCTGCAGATGATTTTCTTTCGTTTACTTTTCTTTTAAATAACTTGTCTCTTATTTTTCTTCTTATTTTCAGTTTTCTTTTCTTATGTTTTACTTTTTTGTTATATTATACTTCACATGCTGTCCTCTTTACAGACTATGCAGATTTTATTTTTACACTTTCTACTTTGTTTTACTTAATCTACCGATGTCCTTAAGTGGCACTTTTGGATTGTTTATTGTTTTCCTTTTCTCTTTTCTTTTCTCTTTTTTTATATGTATTTTTTTTCGGTTTTTTTTTTTCTTTTTTCAGTAACGGCAACGAGTTTACAGGCTAGAACTGAACTCCGTTGTTTGTCTTGTATTGTTTACTTCTCCCCAATAGGGGTTGGACAACGGGCCTCGTCCCCGCATACCTTGCTGGAGCTTCTTTTATTTCCTTTTTTTTTTTTTTTTTACCGGGGGACTCCGCCAATCACCTGCGCCACCCCTGAGGAGCGTTGGTGGTCAGAGGGGTGACTGTGCAGGTTGGGGTAACCTCCACCCTGCCTCCGACCTCCTGACGCTTCTTTCCCCTAGGTTCTTTAGGGTTTATCCCTCTTTTTCCCATACTTATCTTCAGGGCTCCACCGGGTGGTCGGCTAAGGGGTGTGGAAGTCCTGACCTGCGCCAGTCGCCCCAACCACCACCAATCTCTCAACAGGACTGCCAGTCGTGGTTCGGCGAAACTCCCCCGTCACTCTATTATGTCACTTATTTCTTCTTTGTGTTTACAGGTACTGGAGTGTGGGTTCCCTCCACCAACTATTTGCCTGACACTTGTTACCTGATTGTTTGATGCTTATTGTTCTGTGTTGTTCTTAGACTAGTACCTGTAAGCGCTCGCATTACCGCTTCCTAACACCGTATGCGGGACATTGAAGGTCTAGCTTCACTTTAAATTGTAGAGCCGTTTATTCAAAAAAATTAGATTCTTGCGAGAACTCCGAAGGGGTGACCATAAGTCACCTATACCGGGGTGGGAAAGCGGTGGGTAACTTCAATGAGCCCTCACGGCGCGGCGTGAGCTCCCGAAAACATCGCTAGGCTGGGCTGTAGTTTGTGACACAGTGGGCTCTCCCCCCACTGTGTACGTAAGGCTGTGACCGGGGCCGCTAGAGGGCGCCGCAGTCTGTGGCAGGCCCATCCGTGGGCCAGTGGTTTGCGCCTCCGCTGCGTACCCCTGACTAGGTACGCCCGGGGGCGCCGGCGTCGGCGTCGGTTGGTAATCCAGCCGCGGCGCAGTGGTGTGCGTCTCCGCTGCGTAGTCTGGGTATCGCCCGAAGCCGCTAGATGGTGCCGCCGTCGGTGGGTACTCCGCCCGTGGAGCTGTGGCGTGCGTCTCCGCTGCGTACCTCTGCGTAGGTACGCCCGAGGGCGCCGGCGTCGGCGTCGGTCCGTAACCCAGCCGCGGCGCAGTGGTGTGCGGAACAGTGGGCTCTCCCCCCACTGTGTACGCAAGGCTATGACTGGGGCCGCTCGGGGGCGCCGCAGTCTGTGGAAGGCCCACCCGTAAGCCAGTGGTGTGCGCCTCGGGTGCGTAGCCCCAGCTTTGCCCGGGGCCGCTAGGTGGCTGGCTTCCGGGATATGCTCCGTCGGGTTGCCAGGCTGCAGGTGAAGCGGTCCGCGTGAGGTCTTTCAGCGTGGCGACAAGTTCTGCCATCTGTCGGGCGTGGTCGTTTTGCAGCTTCTGGGTGCGCCGCCTCTCAGCTCTTAGCTCGAGCTGCACCTGCCGGAGCGTGTCCTCGCTGGAAGCCTCGCTTCGTGACGAGACGTCGGCCGCGGCAGGGGGCGTCTGTGGTGGTGATGCGCCGGAGGGACCAGGCAGTAGGTCCGCTCGGGGATCAGAGGGGGCCAGGGGGGCGGTTGGCCGGAGTCCGGGGGGCGCGGCTGTGGCCGCCCCGGTTGGTGTGGGATCATCGCTTCCCTGCAATGAATCCCCGTCAGCGCTGTTCTTCCCAGAGCGCAGTGAAGGTGACATCTTCCACAGAAAGATCCGGCTCGAAGGACCACTTATGTATCAGACGTAATGGTGACACATAAGACTGTAAGGGGCCGGTGATCCCAATCTGTGGAGGCGGAAGGCGTCGTCCTTCAGTGGCGTGGAGGGGTAGAACGGGGCCGTCTCTGAAGCCGCTGTAGAGCTGGTCCGAATGCTGTTTTCTTGTTCTTGAGCTGATTCCGAGTCTGGTCCGAAGGGGTAGGCAAGTCCGTGGTCCAGGGTGAGGCGGGGGTCAGATTGAAAGAAGGCGAGTAGAAGCAGAAGTCGGAGCGAGGTAGAGGGCAGAGCAGAGAGAGAGGTGTTGAGCTGGTGGAGGTTGCTGGCTAACTGCCTTTCCAAGGGACTATTTCCCGTTTTATAGGCCATCGGTGGCAGGCGCTGGCCGAACGACGCTCACACGGGCCAACTTTCTCTTTGATTCCAGGAATCGAAGCCCGTGTTTGTGACGCGCGCGCGGCCCGCCGCCTGTGTGATTACCGCCTCTCGGCCGGCAATTTTGGGCTCGTGGCCGAACGTGACCACGGCCTCTCTTTGTTCAGGCACGGTTCTCAGAATCGCGCTTGTGGAACGCTCGGGCGGCAAACCCACCTCGCACGCTATGACGGCGCACGGCCCTTTGCTTCGGGTCGCGGCCGAGCGTTCCCTCTCGTATAAGCACGATTCTCATAACCGTGCCCGAATTAAATGCTATTAATCCACCAGCTCTCTCAGTATGCTTCTCTGCCCGTGTCCCCTAGCCAAGCTCCGACGTTTCATTTATTGTTTACTTTTACATGGCTTTCACATTTTCATTTACATGGTTCAGACATACATTTTATACATTTCTTTCATTTTATACAATTTAGGATTAGACAGATTGGCGTAGATTATAGATTGGCGACCGTGGCCGAGCCCGGAGCAGTACGTCCGTAACAGAATGTTTATTTTTTTAGATAACGTAACTTTTTTAAACTATGCTTTTCTCTTTGGTGAACACGAAATGTTTTTCTCAAGTATGAGTGTATATATTTTAATTTAACACGGCACTTATAGTGCCGTGTTAAACTAAATTTGTTTGAACATTAGTTGTTACAATGGAAACACGATTAAGGTTTTTCTCCAGTATGGGTGCGTAACTGCAGGGTTAAATATGTTTTTTAAGAGCACGAGTAGTAACAATGCCCTGTTAACGCTGAACTGCTTGAGCTGGAGTAACGACTATGGAATCATAAAAAAAGGATTTTCTCCGGTATGGGTGAGAAAGTGCCATGTTGAACTTAATTTGTCTGAAAATGAGTATGTACAACTTAATTTGACTTAACAAGAGTAATTACAATGGGAACGCGAAAAAAAAAATTTCTCCAGTATGGTTGCGTAAGTGCACTATTAAATTTGACTTGCGTGAACAGGAGTAGTGACAAATGGAATATGTATAAGGTTTTTCTCAAGTATGGGTGCGTAAATGCACTGTTAAATATGATTTTGTTGAGCAGCAGTAGTTACAATGAGAACACGGATAAGGTTTTTCTCCAGTATGGGAGCGTAGGTGCACTGTTAAATATGATTTTTTTGAGCAGGAGTAGTTACAATGAGAACACGAATAAGGTTTTTCTCCAGTATGGGTGCGTAAGTGCCCTATTAAATATGATTTTATTGAGCAGGAATAGTTACAATGAGAACACGAATATGGTTTTTCTCCAGTATGGGTGCGTAAATGCACTGTTAAATATGAATTTGTTGAGCAGCAGTAGTTACAATGAGAACACGAATAAGGTTTTTCTCCAGTATGGGTGCGTAAGTGCACTATTAAATGTGATTTTATTGAGCAGGAGTAGTTACAATGAGAACACGAATATGGTTTTTCTCCAGTATGGTTGCGTAAATGCACTGTTAAATATGATTTTGTTGAGCAGCGGTAGTTACAATGAGAACACGAATAAGGTTTTTCTCCAGTATGGTTACGTAAGTGCACCGTTAATTGTGATTTGCGTAAGCATGAGTAGTTACAGTGTGTACATGAATGAGGTTTTTCTCCAGTATGGGTGCCTAAGTGCACTGTTAATTGTGATTTGCGTGAGCATGAGTAGTTACAGTGTGTACATGAATGAGGTTTTTCTCCTGGATTTGTCTTCAGGTCCGTTATCATTTCTGAAAAAAATGGCAGAGAAAGCTCAATACGTAGATTCTATACCAAAATGAGAAAATGAATGAAAAAAGTTCAGACAAATACAAATACATTTTACCTGCAGCTCTTTCAGTGCGCTCTAAGAAATCCTTTTTAATATCCGGCAGGTCTATGTCTATCATCGTATAAGGAATTCCAACTCCATCTTCTTCTTGAGGTCCTGGTTCAGCCGTGATCGGTTCATTCTCTACATTTATAGTACCTGGAATAACAAAACAATAATACTTTGATAATATATGCAAAGAGGTGCTAATATAAAAAAAAATCGTCGTTGGTCGGTGATATTAAATGTGTAATATACATATTATTACAGTATTAATAATCAGCCTATTATAATTAACAGAGCGTTTCATTTTCCGAATATATTTAGTTGTGGAATCATCTGCAGAAGCTAGCTGAGGAAATAATTCCCTTCTTACGAGGGCATCCCGTGTTATTAGTACAATTGAAAATTTTTGTTTCAGACCAAGAGCTTCAAAATACAAACACTTCCTCGCAAGCTATATAAAATATTGTGCTCGCTTCATCATGCCATGCCTTCCTCAGACGTTACCGACTTCTACAATTCACTTCCACGTCATATATTTACCTTATACTCATTTCTTAGTTCATCCGCTGTCCATGCCCAAATCATCTAAGAATCCCGTTCTGAATCTTAACTATGTTACTGTAAGTGTAATAGTCACTTGGTAAGGCTGACTGCAGAGTTTTAACACACATGCGCCTCAGCGATCTCAACTCTAGAGCATTTAGTCTACTTCATCCTTCCTCTGCCAGTTCCATGCCTCACTTCCATACATCAGGGTTGGTATCAGCACTGCATTATAAACCACTGGCTGCGCCATTTTGGATATATTTTAATTAGTGCCGACCACGTTCAGTCCTCCAAACTTATCCACTTGCTCAGAAAAAATATAATTCACAACTATATTGCACACTGTTTTCCAACTCTCTTTTTCAAACACCGTAACTTTGGACTTCTTTACATTCGCCATTAACTCACTTTGCATACGTACTTCATTTATCTCGGACACGAGAGAAAAGGAATAGCTACACGATTAATTATTTAGTGAACGTATAGGTTATAATTGTCTTTATTGTGGAATTAGGTTCATATATTTTGTTGAGGACGTGCAAGAGGTACTGTCGCAAAGCAGAAAGGAGGGGAAAATCCGGAATGCCAACTTAAAGTATATCTTCTCTCGATTTCTTAATTGCCCTGGTTCATTACAATTCCATTCTTTACCACCACAAACACGCGAGTTCATATTGGTTTTACAGTTCCGACACGGTCAAACAGGGGGCTCCGTAATCGAACACGTTAAGGTGTTAACAGGATGAATTGTGAGTATCAACTGAATACTTTCACACATTTACTAGATTGATTGTAGTCGACTTAAGGTAGGTAGGTGGAAAAGATATATTTTTGTGGGTAGGAATAAATAAAGTAAAGGTATATAACAAGTACTAACATATTTAATTTCGTTGATTTCGTTTGTTGCAAAAAGACCAAATATTTTTTTCTTGTCAGTATTCGAAATATGTTTTATATTATAGTAAAGATCTAAAACATATTTGTGATATACTCAATGCATCTTACTAGTTGGCTGAAAACTCTCAGCATACTGCAAACATTCCTTCTTCACATCTTGAAGATCGATTTGTATATCGGTATACGTCATTTCACCTGAGCCTTCTTCCAGTGACCATGGTTCAGTCTTGATGGAAACAGTCTCTGGGTTGGGAAGATCCATGGCACTCATGAGATAGCTTCCCGATTTGTGATAATATCAGCTGAAAATAAACAAGACCTGTAACAAAACCTATCTACACATACATTTTATATAATGTTTAGATGAAAATAAAACTCTAGTCGACTCTAAACATAATACGGAATTTCCAAAAGCATTTAAAAAAAATCTAAAATATATTAACAATTTCTTTATTAGTCACAATTTATGTTGACAATTGTGTCACCATAAATTAAGATATGAAAGAAGTAATTAACAAATATAAGACTCATTTCTAACATAATTTTCATATTAAAAACAATTACTTATGATATTATAGACAGACTCGGTTTACTTAGAATGTTTGCCTAAAGTTATATAAAACAATAATGGTTTATGAATTTAAGGATGAAAAATAAAACGTATTTGCTGACGAATATTTCTTACATTGAATGTAAATGCAGAACAAAAGATGTTGTAGTAATGATTTTTACTAAATGGAGTCTGGTAAACTATTTCACTCAGGTTTAAGATTAGACAAACTTAAAAATCGATTGGTTTTATTTTTTGACAGCGGCCGTAAATCAAAAATGAACAAGGTAATGAACTGTCATATGTCACGACGCGCGTTTACATGTTCCGCCTTGGGTAGCTCAGTATGTTATAACACAAATGCTGTAAAATCTGGTCGATTAAGTTATTAGCGATATATTCTCACAATAAACAAGCACCAATTAAGGAGTTTAGGTGTTAGAGTCCATATAAATAGAATCTACTTATGTAAAAGCAAAGCGCAGCGGTCACTTCCAGGCGTTGAAGAAACGTCACGAGAAAAGTAGCTCTAAAATTTTAAAAAACTTTGCTTTGAATGTGGTGATTATTGTAATAATCACAAGTGACACAAATTTAACACCATAATTCATACAAAATTACGTTAGACAGACGGAGCAATGATTATTACTGGCCACAAGAAAGCACAGGAGACGGTGACGCCGAACATTAACTGCATAAATACACCACTCACATTAACCGACTGACATGCATCGAGAGTGGTTTATTTATGCATGCATCTGACATGTGACCATAAGTTTCGATAATACCGCTCATAAATGAACCACTCACTAGATCAATATCTTCGGGTTTTTAGTACTGAGCCCATGGGTCCTAATCATAAATATACCACTCTCTAGATCGATATCTTCGGGCTTTTTGTATACAACAGAATTATACAGTACTTAACCACAGATATACAAGCAGTACTTACCGGGCGGAGCAAAGCAGTAGACAAGGTAGAAAAAACTCAAGGCCATTTAAAAGTGAGATGCAACCATAGACAATATAATTGCTCTCGGCCTACTCCATTCATTCACTAGCCCAAAAAACTATTTTAAAAATAAAAATTTCCTTGAAGCAGAAAAATGTCGAAATGTTTTCCACGGGCAAAAGTTCATCTGACTAAGAAAATAAACTTTTACAATTTATTTCCTTAAGATGAAACTTGTTAATCGGAGAAGAAGAAACTTAAAATGACGAGAAATTTGCAAAAAACACTGAAGAAAATTTCCAAAACATGATTGTCCAACAGTACGACGATGAATTCCGACATTTTTCTGCCTATTTTGAACTCATGGTTGCATATGTTTAAAAATCTTTAATTTCACCAAAACAATAAGATAATACAGGATAACACTAATCAATAACATGAATAAGTTGGTCGATATAATAAATAACATTTATACGTTGTGGAGGAAGACTAACCTAAAAACTGTCAATTCACTTTAAACTTGAACTTACGTAGGTAGAATGAATATATGCTTGTAACTCGCTAACACTATACTGGCTAATATTGTATTTTTATCACGAACAACTTTAGCACGCAATATTTTCGACGCGAAATAACAGTATTTCGGCAGCAAATGACAACCCGCGTGTTGATTTGAAAACAGTCAAAATTCCGTCATCTCTTTCTGTTACACGAGTCATAATGGTAGAGAGCGAGAGATCAAACCAATCTTTCTGCTATAACCAATGAGATCTGAGCTTTTAGCCATATTATTCGTTTTCTATAAGAATAATGAGGTGGGCGTGGCGGTTTCAAATGGGTGCGCCTGTTCTCACATTGCTGGAGGATTGGGGGCGGAGCTACGAAGTTTGCCGAGTGAACACGAAGGCTCAAAGCGGCTCGGAACTACGAAGTTTGCCGAGTGTACACGAAGGCTCAAAGCGGCTCGGAACTACGAAGTTTGCCGTTGTTTGAAGTCTTGAAGTTTAACTGTGGTTTGACGTTCGAAAATCTCTCAAGTATGAGGGAGATTTTGAGTTGAAAGAAACGAAACATGGAGGTCGTTATTAGTAAACATTTACAAGACATAATCAACCCTACGGACGAAAATAAGTATTATTCTGGATACTTCGACAGCCAGGAGAAATACGCTGCATTCAATACTGACTTGAAGGCTTCAGGGTTTTCATTCTCAATCAGAACCAGTTATGGTAGAAAAGGTATGTAGCCCTACCCTACTACAATCACAGAGCGTGCAGCGTCTAGCCCTGCTCTTTTGGCCAACATAAACTAATTTGTATTCCATTTTTTAGGAGAGAAAATCTTCTTTTCATCCCTTAATGGTATCGTTCCTATACCTTTCTTTGGTTCACCATTTTGCATCGAGAAGTCAGAACATCTTCAGTGTTCACAAGGCGAAAACTATTTTAAGAAGAAGAAAGAACCTGATGATTTGGTAAGTATTGCCAGCTTAGGGCTTACGTAGGGCTAATTTAGTTGTCCTCTATATAAGATAAGCAATAGCCTATATATAGGCCATTACCGTGCATTTATGGCAGGTGTAATACGTACCTATGCTACACCTGTTCTATCTCTGTTTCTATCTCTGCTCTATATAGCCCTATAGCCTATATGCTGTGCCAACCTTGACCTAGCTAACCTAGGGCCTAGGCCTACCCCTGATAGCCCTATAGGCCTACAATCACATATACGTATGTATTGCTGCTTATAGACCTCAGAATAATTAATTAAAAGGTCCAGATCACACGTCAAATCTACTTCCTATACTGGCCTCCCGGTTGTAAATGCTGAATGGAAAGCGCCCGCATGAGCTATTATTTTGTAGAAAGTTACATATTTGCGTTATTTTTACAGACTGACCACCCGTCGACCCGTCATCAGTAAAAAGACGATTTCTGATGCAACCGTCAAAGAAGATTGGGTGCCCGGCTTACCTTTCGGTGAAATGCATCCGTGTTTTTGATGGGTCAGAGTATTCCCTTCAAAAGCAGAATAAAAATGATATGAGAAAGGTAAATTTTCACCAAGAACACATAGAGGGCGATTCCACCATTTGTGGTCCAGATACAGTAAATATCTAACTATATCTCCTATGCAAATAAGCAAATCCTATAGGAAATTTCCTGTTCTTTCCAATGAGACTAATTAGAAGAGTGTAAAAGAATTATTTCTAACAATATAAGACATATTGTTACAATGGTTGTTTTCGTGCAAACGAGCGAATTAAAGTAAATCCATGTTCTAGGACTAACAAATGGTGTAAAAATTAAAATAATTTCTAGCTTTGGTAATAAATCAAATTTTGATATACATATTATGTAAGGGACAAAAATATGTTTGAATTTTTTTGTAATATATAAATACTTGTTTTCTTATAAAAATGAGTTTTACTTTTTATCTGCGTTACACACGTAACTTTTATAGCATAAATTGTACGAAACATCCACATTAAGGGCTGCTTCACAAGGTTCATAATTTAATTTGAAAGTAAGTTACATACAAGGATAATGCCTGAAAAAATTACAACTTAAAATGTTTAGTCCTTTTTGACTTATGCCCTTTAGAATATCTGTCACACACGTAACGATGCATTGTGACATAGGGTTATTTGCACTGAAACTCCCTAACATTTTTCAAATTAACTACCAAACTTATAAAAATACAACCCAGATTAATTACTAGTGTGATTTTAATGCCCTAGTGTATCATTAACAGTTCTCTTTAAATCACGGATCAATTGTAGATGGGTTTTACGTTATATTTACATAAAATCTATAATTTTCCACTTCAAATATAATGTAAGGTTAATGAACTGCAATCGGTGAATGTAGAACTAGAAGACTGGTGCTTCATTATGTTACAACAGTGTTAATAATGCCAGCAAAGTGATGACCGCTCACTGAACCGAAGTTGACGTAACCGCGTCATGATTCCCTCTGGGAAATACTGGAATCGGCCGTAGAAACCGGATATGCGTATTTTATCCTAATGAGAATAATCAATAAAATATCTCCGTTGGCTGTTCCAGTGGCAAAATGCGTTTTCCACAAGTTTCCCACAAAAAGGCGTTTTCCACAAACACCAGAAGACAGAAACTTGAAATGAAATTATTACCAAAAAAGAAAGAGTTTAGTCCACAAGAAAGTTATCGCCATTGTTCAATGTTTGTGGCTTGGATTAAAACTGCTTTCTGCTTGTCATCTTCAAACTCATAATTTTAAAAATCTCAATAATTATATCACTTTGTGCAAGTCACAATAGTTGTAAGGTTTGATGGCTATTCTTAGCTTTTTGTTTTATGTTGTGAAAAAAACTCTTTATTTTGGTTGGATTTCTGCATGATTCTGCTTAGTACTAGGAATATGATGGATATTGTATTTCATGGCATTGTGATACTGGTAAATGATTGTCATACTTAATATTATATTTTTTACATTTTCTATTACCTAATAAAGTCGCTTTTATGAATATGATTGATTATTTTATTTGTCTTGATATTTTCTGTAAACACTACTTCTTTTGAACAACTTGTAATCTACCGAATAAGTTGAACCACAACTCTGTCTTGGGACACACTTCTTGCTTCTTTCACATTCTTACTTTTATGTTTTTCTGACTCTTGTCATGACATGATTCAAGTGACTTCCTTCATTTATCCTTTTGACCTGTCCCAACCATAGTATTTAATGGCATCCCTTTTATAAACTTATTCATTAAGCTTACATTAGTTTTACATTCTGTCTGGATCTTCACAAATAGGTAATCAAAATTCGGAAAACAGCCTCAGGGACCTCATTTTATAACTTGAAAAATGGTTAGACAATAGTTAATGTGCAGTCTATCCTCTGATTACACTTTTGGCTCTTTACACAGTAAGTACTGTGATGATGGATTTGTTTATGTAATCATCATAATATTGAATCCTTTTCAATCTAATCTAAACTAATATGTAGTATAAGAATATTAAATTTCAGTAAGAAGCAGCTTTCCGAATGCACAAAATATTTGATTACAGAATGTTATTTACTCTGCCAAAATCATTTTCAGCAAGCCCACATACTTGATCAGCTATTTCAGTCCTGCTCTGCTGTTTACAAAAAGGTCACCTTAATACAAAATTTTATCCGTTCATTATTCGTGGGGGTAGGCTACAACCAACAACATGCCATTTTAAAAATCAATAATGGAGTTGGAATGAATCATGTTTTCTTGGCTGACATGCATCATTCTCATTAAAAATTAGTTTGTATTATAGGAGTAGGTAGTAACCAGTTGTCATTGACATTAATATGATGAACTTGTATGTCTTCTTGAAAATATGTGTTAATAAGTTTACCTTAATGTTCTACCTACACATTCGATTGTGAAAGTTTTACTATTTTTTCAAATTTTTGTAAAATGGTCCATGTCCATAACATTATTGTCAATTCTATATCTACCTACAATAAGTTGTTTTATGTGACACACGAATCCCAATGTCAAGAACTATTTTTTGGACAAATAATCCAAAATTTTGAAGTGTTGGAATGGAAGAGTTTGGAAATTTCCTGGCTTTTTTATTTTTATTCTTTATAATGAAATTACAAATGAGAATGTAAAATTGTAAAACATGTGAAAGTAAAAATCTAAGAAATATCTGATCAGATTTTTATTCTCGATAATAACGACCTCCATGTTTCGTTTCTTTCAACTCAAAATCTCCCTCATACTTGAGAGATTTTCGAACGTCAAACCACAGTTATACTTCAAGACTTCAAACAACGGCAAACTTCGTAGTTCCGAGCCGCTTTGAGCCTTCGTGTTCACTCGGCAAACTTCGTAGCTCCGCCCCCAATCCTCCAGCAATGTGAGAACAGGCGCACCCGTTTCAAATGGGTTTCAAGGCCAAAACTTAATTAAATGCCCCTGGTCCTAATGTTTGCCATAGATAAAAGTCTGTGACTGAAAAATATACGTCGCTACTACACATACTCACCATCGACTAGGATAGAAACTATAAAAAAGGCGTAACCATAGACAGTATAATTCTCATTCGGAGCCAACCCATTGGCTAGCCTAAAATCGGCCAATGACAGCGGCCTATAAACATGCATGAAGTTCGTATTGGAATGTGGAAAATATACGTCACAAGTCACCCATAGAGATTACCGTGTCTTTTTTTTGCCGTTGCGATAATTAATAATTAAATAACTCACGTATGAGTGTTGCTAACTATTATTTCCAACAGCTAGTTATATTATACTGATACAGTAGTTTCTTCTAGGTTCACCTTCTAAATGTGTTTTGTGCTTATATTATTGTATTTCATAGTTATATTTAAAAATTAAATTATTTTGCATGTAATTATGGGTTTGTTTTTCAGCTTCCTTTTAATAAAATGCTGTCCTAAAAAAATGAGCTGTAAAGAAAGAAACTTTAAAACTTTTTTTTGTTATTTGTTTTTGGGGTGTTATGCCTTGTTGCGCTAACGGCATAACACCCCAAAAACAAATAACAAAAATACTTTTGGCCGTGAAAATCTTAAATCATATACTTTAAAGCTATTTCTGTCTTAGGACAGGGCTTTGTCAGATGGGACCTTGTGGTCTGGAGTGACATTTTACTTATGATTTAGGCTAATGAATTGGGTTTTCGGTAGGTTCCGAAGCAGAATTATATTGTTTATGGTTACGGCTTTTTTAATTTCCTCTATCCTCTGTCGATGGTGTGGTGTGACGTCACCGATGCGTGATGTCTTAAAATTTGCCAGATCTAAGGTTAAAACTAAACTTAGTTAAAACTAGACCGAACCAATCGTATGGAAAGAGGGTGGATATATAGATAGTTGATTTATGCTTGTGCCGATCGAACCGTGAGTTGTAACACACTCTTCGGAGGCGATTTTTCAGATGACGACCCATCTTTCAAACCTCTTGACTCCTCCACAGGCGCTAATAGTTCTGAAAATAGTTTACTTACTTTTGGTGACTCTTTTTTCTACCGATTCATAAACAACAATCGCCCACGAATGAATTCAACATACATGAAGGTTTAGAAATACAATATCTGGATTCAAAACAAATAATCGGTGATGTTTTAGAATACCTTCTGGTTCGAGTAGCAAGGAAGATTGTTTTATTACAAAGATGGTGTGTTACGGACGAATATTTTCTAAAAATTATAATTTAAGTTTCTTCGTACCAAAGAAGGATCCGTGCCTAATCTGTACAAACTATGCGAAGGCTAGTAATAATAACGAATTATAACAATACTACAAAGAACACATTGAAAGGAAAGATGTTTGCAATAAGGAGAAGGAAAATGATAAAGAGAGATAGAACAAAGAAAACAATTAAATTTAAGCATTAAATTTAAAAAATATCGAAAATATTCAGGAATTTCACCTAAAATTAAAAAATTACCTTAAACTATTATAAGTCCAAAATACTTTCACTACTTACATCTAGAAGTAATATTGTTTAAATCTTGTGTTGTTTCTTAATAATTTATTTACCTTAATACTAACATGTACATAATTGAACTAGAATTCCCTCACCAAACACAAGAGCATTGTCTCTTTATGGTGAGGAAAGGCTACTTTAATTTCTATTGTTTTATATCTTGTTTATATCGTGTATACTTATCTATGTAAAAATATATACTTTTTCAAATATTAAATAAAAAAAAAAAAAAAAAAAAAAAAAAAAAAAACTTCATGTCGCTCACATTTGACCTACAGACAGTTTTAAAATTCCGAGAGGAAAAGTCGGCCTTCAATTTTGTTTGTATAATCTCACATTATATGAGGCTCCTGCCCCTAACGATCCATATTGTTTTCCATGGTTCGAAATAAATGGAAAGCGTGGTGTTGCGAAATAGGCACTATCCTGAACTACCACTTAATGACTTGCCAGACAATATAAGGAAATGAGCCTATTCCCCCGCACATGTGGAGGACAGAACCAGAACCAATATGTATCAACCAGAGATGTGCTTTATTTCAAATAAATCCATTTCAAATGGAAATGCAAAATGGTATTTTCCATTTTGCATTTTAAATGCTTTTCTAAAAACCATTTTGCATTTTGCATTTTAAATGCTTTTCTCAATGCATTTTCCATTTTAAATGCTTTTTTGCAACATTCTTCCTACTATCTCCACTCATATTTTTTTCATAAGCCCCAAATATCAGTCGGTCCTCAACCTCGCTATGAGAGATAATTTACATTTGTCAAGTTGCTCCCTGGTAGGAGCCCTGGCAATTGAGTGATACCATTGCAAAAAATACTGATTCAAATAGGTCCTGAACATAGGGCCATGACGCTTTAATATTAAATGTTAGATAGCAGTTTCTATGATTTTACGTTGGCAACATTAGTCCCGCGCAAATTTTTTGTGGTTTCATAATCTGTAGTCGTGGTGTTTTTGGATTTACCATCATGTAATATGTTTGTTCTACAAAAAACTGTTTAAAAATTCTAAAATTATTTTAATTGTTTGACCTGAGAAACCATTTTGCATTTTCAATGCATTTTGAAAATAGGTATTTTGCATTTTGCATTTGAAATGTTTTTCTAAAACCCATTTTGCATTTTGCATTTTCAAATGGAAAAGTTTTGACCCATTTCTATTTTGCATTTCAAATGGTAGCAACAATATTACTTTGGGTCGTACAACACTTTGAGCACATCCGCATAATTGGGCAGAAATTTCTTGAATCTGGTCACCCTCATATGGAAGCAGATGCAATGCATAGTAGCATAGAACATGATAAGAAAAACTCTGATGTGTGTACTATGAACGAACGAGAAGGATCACAAAAAAGCGCAGAATTGACCAGTTACCGTCAACCCATACAAAGTGAAAGAGTTCCAACATTACGAATTTATCGATGTGAAAGAACTCGCTAGCAAATTTATGATAAATAGAACAAAGGGCGACCAAGGTAACCAAGTGAAATGGTTTAAAATAAAAAGTATACGGTATGTGAAAGGAGAGACTAACAAAATCTTCTTTGATTATCACATGTCGGACACATTTCATTTTACATAAATATTGCAAACGATTTAAAATCTTACTCTCATAGAAAGTTAATAACAAGATCATCTATTACTATACTATATCAGCATTCGAGCCACCAACAGATTATTGTCGCAATTTATTATGTACCTTCGCTTGCAATATTCACAGCTCCGTTTACTCCAAATGAATAAAATAACTCCATGTACTTATACCACCTACTACCTACTTATTTATCGAAATGTAATAATATTATTTTTTTTTACTTTTATTCTTAAATTAATGTTTCATAAACAGTGTATCTAATTTAGTAACTGTTATCATGCTCTATACATTTTGTTTATTTCTTACTTTATAAATAAAAACTTTCTTTCTTTTCTTTACCCAATATAATATATTGTAATGGCACTACTCCCCAAATCAAACACGAGAAACGTTTTTCCCTATTGAATTGGGTGGTTACGTTAAAAAGAAAACATTTTTATTGTAAGTAGTTTTTTTAGCATAACATATGTATGTTTTTTTATATAAAAGAAATATATATTTAAATTTTCAAAAAAATCTCTTACTTCACCTGGCCCACAAATAAAACACGTTTCCCATATTATTATCTGGGGCTTGAAACAACTCTATGATGAAACACTGGCGATAAGTCACGCCAAGATAAATGACCGACTTAAACTATGTCACAAGGGAGTAAGTCATACCTGAAGAATAACATGGATGGTACAACGGACTCCGTACTAATGTCGATGTAAAAGATCAAGTTCCTTAGCCTGCTAATGAGATTGAAATAATTTAATTACTTTTGTGCTTCATATGATTTGCATTAAAACCAAAAAAAAGTGTTTTGTTTAACATTTTATTCTTAGCAGTCAATAAAACAATAAGAATGAGGGTTGAATATAATAATTTATGCACAAATAAAATCCTCTAAAGCTACTTAACATTTTCTTGAGCACTAAATTTAAAGTTCTGGCTTACCTACATTGTCTACTAATTAAAACAGTTAAAATCTCACACTTTCATCGTTGGAATTTTTTTTAAGTTGAACATTTGTATTAAGATTAAATGATTTGTAAAAACTATTAGTTAATAAAAATGTTAATATAACAGCATTTTAAAACATTGAAAATTTGTAATGTGAACGTGACATAGACAGTCAAACTTAAAAATGGATTTATCTCAAATAGGTCAATCATGCATTAAATGGGTTTTATCAGTATACCGACGATATCATAATTGTCCTGTTGTTTAAGAGGAAGCTACAAGCCAAAAATGTGTTTATTCTTGGTATACATTATACTGACGGTAATATGCATTAAAATCGCTTGACAAACGGAGTCTATAAACGTTCGATTTCAAGCACAAAATTGGTTTTTATTTATTTTGTAAATAATCTCATAAGAAAGCAAAAAACTTAATCAAGTGAAACTGTCATAGATAATCTTAGCTTTAATACAGTATTTTTAAGTGGTTTCCTTAACGCGTTCATAAATTTCTATTGAAAAAAAAAAATTTTTAGTAGTTTACATTTATATTTTTTGATTGGTAATTTATTATTTTATTTGTATTCTACTCAAGCGAAACGATAGGAAAACCTTCAATTTATCTAAAGCATATTTTTGGTATTGATAATGTACACCAATTCCTTATAAAGATTAATCAAAATAGTGATTTAGCATTAAACTTCGCCTTAAAAAAATTAAATAATCATAGAACATGAAAATCAATGTGGAAATTTTATGAATTGTTCAAATTCTGAGAAACAACCCATTCTTACACTTTTTTTGAAAGTAATTCTGATAAAAACGACATCGAATACTAAAGTTAAATCATAATTTAGATTTTTATGCAAACTTAAAGAATTTGATAAATCTATATAAATAAAAAAATTTAATGTTTTGATCAAAATCTTCTTCACCGATTGCTTTGAAATTTTGACACAACGTTGCATTCGAATACGAGTGTGTTTTTATATGCCTGTATTATATAGATGTCACCTCATTATGTTTTTTTGGTAAAAACAGCGCCATAGGACGTAAAATCAATACGCGCTATTTTTCTCTATCTGCAGACAAACTGAGCCACAGCATAACGTGGCGGAGTACAGCAAGTTAGGAATATTTTTTAAAGTTTCTTCTATCAAATACTTAAATTAATTAATTACATCTTAGAACACAAATATAGCGTGGTTAGTAATTGACTAATTCTATAGAATTCTTTACTGTATTAGTCGAAACATTCTAGAATTAATAAATTCATTATTTATTATTGATGCCCATTTTGTAAGTTAGAGCTTAATAATCATAAAACTACTGGCCTACCAGGATTGTTAAGTTTATGAATTTATGTACTACAAAGTTTAGATATCTGTGGGTTACTCAAAATCATTCTTTTGTTATTTTTCAAGTCTAGAAATATGTCACTTTTACATTTCACATTCACAGTTCCACCGATTATTTCACCGGCTCTTAACACATAAAGAAGGTTATACGGAATAATTTCATAATTGTCTCCTTGTAAAAATCCAAAGTCTTAGTTACGCAGTCACTTAATCCATAATAATAACATTGTCAAATAAACTGAAAATTTCTAACGCTAACTTGAAAATGGCAAACATTTCAAAAATTGTGAAGGAAAAATCTTATTGTTTCAAAGGCAGATCAAAGAAACATACAATAAATAATGCAAACACAATGTAATAATCGGTTTGAAGAACGTTTCTTCGAAAAATCAAAGAGGTTTTTTCCGTTGGGTAAAAATGTGATGTTTCAATTGTTCTTTGCAAAAACATGGATATTTGCAGTCGGAACACGAATAAGGTTTATTTCCAGGATGGCTTATATGGGACCACTGTTTATTCATTAATTTATTTATAATTTCACGCCCGGCTAGGCTTTAACGTGTTATTTTTTTGACAAAGAACATCTAAAAAACACAAAAAATCAAAAAAACAAAATCAAAAAAACAAAATCAAAAAGAAGATAGAAGACGAAATAAAACACAACCTCTAAAACAAAAACAATGTCAAAAACTAAATAAAGTGGAAACTAGACACTCCACCACGCAAGATGGAAAAATATAATACTAGGAAAATTACAAAACAATGGTGAGATAAACAGAGTTACGTTGTTTCTATAGTTAAATTATATTAAATTTGATGTTCTTCTTTCTGAAATAAATTGGGTATTGACTTGTTTATATTTGGTGAATGATGTGTTTAATACTCGTATATGAACAACAGTAGTAGCATCAGTAGTCATTACCCAAATTTAGTATACGGCAAACGGGGGTATAGAATTGAGATTATCTGTTGGAGTTAACACAATAGAACGGTAGATAATGCCTCGATGTTGGTTTAAGAGGTATATGTAAAGAAATCAAGTATAGTTCAGGGCTGTCAATTATTGAATTTATGATTTTATATAAACATTTTAGGTCAATAACTATTCTACGTTCAGATAAATTTAATAAATTGAGTTGACATAGTTGATAATTATAGTTAACACATTCCTTTGTCATACCCATTCTTAAATTAATAAATCTCAAGCATTTGTTTTAAATTTTTTCTATCGCGAATGAATGACTAGCGTAACTAGGCGACATTTACAAATTTTTATAGGTTTGAATATTTCATGCATGAGTGCGTGCATAATTTTAACGCTGAATTTAGTAAGCAAGAGTAGTTACAATTGGAACATGAATAAGGTTGTAATTTTAAGTATGGGTGAGAATGTGATTTTTTAAAGTTCCTTTTCGAGAACATGAATAGTTGCAGGAAGAACATGAATAAGATTTTTCTACCCTATGGGTTAGCATATGTCGTTTTAAATGTGCCGTTTGAGAACATGAATGGCTGCAGTAGCAACATATATAAGGTTTCTTTCCAGTATGAGTGCGTAAGTGCACTGTTAACGCTGACTTTTGTGAGAAAGAGTAGTTACAATGAGAACATGAATAAGGTTTTTCTCTAGTATGGGTAAGAATGTGACTTTTTAAAGATCCCTTTATAGAACATGAATAGCTGCAGTAGGTACATGAATACGGTTTTAGTCCAGTATGGGTGCGTAAGTGCACTGTTAAATTTGACTTGCGTGAGCTGGAGTAGTTACAATGGGAACATGAAAAAGGTTTTTCTCCAGTATGGATGCGTAAGTGCTCTGTTAACGTGGCACTGAGTGAGAAAGATAACTTGCAATAGGAACATGAATAAGGTTTTAGTCCAGTATGGGTGCGTAAGTGCACTTTTAAATATGATTTTTCTGAGCAGGAGTAGTTACAATGGGGACATGAATGAGGTTTTTCTCCGGTATGGGTAAGAATGTGATTTTTTAAATTTCCTCTAAGAGAACATGAATAGCTGCAGTATGTACATGAAAAGGGTTTTAGTCCAGTATGGGTGAGTAAGTGCACTTTTAAACGAGATTTTTGGGAGCAGGAGTAGTTACAATGGGGACATGAATAAGGTTTTTCTCCAGTATGGGTGCGCAAGTGAACTGTCAACGCTGAATTGCGAGTGCAGGTGTAGTTGCAATAGGAACATGCATAAGGTTTTTCTCCAGTATGGGTGCGTAAGTGAATTGTTAAACGTGATTTCTCTGAGCAGGAGTAGTTACAATGAGGACACGAATGATGTTTTTTTCCAGGATGCGTCTTCAGGACCGTTATCATATCTGAAAAAGATAGTGCATAAACTCAATAAGTCGGTATTCATAATAAAACGAGAAGATTATTGAAACTTTTATTTATTGTTTTTAAGTTTAATTTGTAGAACTCTATTATATTTTATACACTGAATAATATTATTATTCAATCTATAAAAACAGTTTATTTATAAACAAGTTCTGCTATGTAATTATTATTACGTGTGTCAGCTGTTTCGCCCTCTGAAGCATATTAAGTCCATTATCATACCATTATCATTACCACTTACAGACGATGTATTTATATTACTAGATAGGTGTTTGTAATAAAAAGATTGTATTGCTTTTATTTTCAGTGAAGCAGAACTTGTTTATAAATAAAACTGTTTTTATAAATTGAATAACATTATTATTGAGTATATAAAAGAAATATAAAAAAATATACATAAAAAATTAAAAATTATTGAAACTGATTCAGAAACACAAAAATCGATTTTACCTGCAGTTGTGGTAATACTTTCAGAGTGATCTAAGCATTCCCTTTTGACGTCTGGCAGGTCTATGTCTATTTCCGTATAATGGAGTTTCTCATCTTCTTCTGGTCCCGGTTTTGCCTTAATGGGTACAGTCTCCACATTAATGCTACCTGGAATAACAAAAGAACAACGAATTAGTAATATATTTGAAGACATGAAAGTATTATGTTAAAAATTAGTAGCGGGTCGGTGCTATCTTTATGATTATTTGTATTTATTGTTAGATTGTATTACGTTGTTCAAAAAAGCTCCTGAGCTGATAAGTTTGCAGTAACTAAGTGTATGAAAATTCCCATTGTTTAAAAATCAATAATCGGATAGGTTTATTATGAGGATTATCTGAAATATATTAAAAAGCTGATTTTCTGAGGGGAAATGTACTTTAAAAAATGTAATATTTTATAGAAACAAACAGTACATTGGTTTCAGCCATAAAACAATTTACAAATATTAAATATTTCAAGGAAGGTATCTATGATATGTGTCCTTGTAATGTCTGATATGTGGCACGTATATTAAGAGTAGATTTAATTTTCATCCTTATAACTTCATTTATAGGGATTAAATTAAGTTTTACGAATGAAAAAAAAATTTAAATTGCTGTTACTGCGTGAGCAGTTAAAAATAATTTACAGTTTGACATAAGTTGTCTTGTCGTCAACGGTGAGATATTTCCAAATTTACAAATATAAAAATTAAAAAAACAATTTAAACATTTTTATATACAAATTTAAAAGTAAAATTGTAACTTTTAAGGATACCAGTAAGAAAACACGAATAAGAGGGAGTTGGGCTTAAAGAAACTAACTGCAGGAGTAGGTAAAGAGGAAAGACCGCTACTCAACTTTATCTCGGCGGACACTCATCACCCGACTCAAGAATTTGATTTAATCGCACCATATCTTTCTCGGGCACCACCGACTTCTACTAACATTCACTTCCACTCTACAATCTAAGCATTTCGTACTTAAATGAATAAAGTTATGTATAATCGGAAAAAAACATTTTCAACAGATGAGTTATAGAAAGAATCTAAATATTCTGTCTCCATAAACTATTTATTTTGCAAACTATGAAATACATCTTTAAAAACAAAAATAAATTCGAAATAAATGAAAACAGAATGAACATTAGAAATAATAATGTATTTTATACTCCCCAAACGAACACAAAACAAATGCAAACACACTGCAGTTTCATTGGACCTCGTACTTTCAATCTTTTACCGAAAAATATTCAAGTGATTACTAAACTTCCTCAATATTTAAAAGAGTTAAAATTATGGCTTTTCGATACAGCAGTTGAATTTTTTTTGAAGTGAAACTTCTTTACGCGCGTCATGCAATTTCGAGGACCGGAGTAAAACCGACTCATGACCGAAACGAAAATGCGGGACCACCGATTAAAGTTCATTTGATCTAGTCAAAGTTTTGAAGTAACATATAAATGCTTCTTAGCTCATCCCGACAACTGGCGTTGGTGGTGTAATGGTCAGCATAGTTGCCTTCCAAGCAGTTGATCCGAGTTCGATTCTCGGCCATCGCACATTATTTTTTTGTTTTTAACGCCTTTTTCATTCAATATCTTATTTTTTAGTAGGTCAGAACATTTTTTAAAAGAAAATAATATTGCAAAATAATAAAAACACTTATCTCACTGTGATAAAACATTACTCCGCTAGAGCGCGCTTTGCGTTATTGTGTTGGATTAAAATTATTATCTAATCCGTATATTATGATAATTGTATTACATTTATTTAATTAATTTATTTATTTTGATAATATGTAATAATTTACAGAAAAAAAAATTAAAACTATCTCCCTCTGATAAAATATCCGTTCGCTAGAGCGCACTACGCGATCTTGTGTGGGATTCTATTTCTGTACATTGTACATTATTTTTAAAAATATATTATATTTTGGGTGTGATGTAGGTAACATTATAAAACATAACAAGCTCTCATATTTTCAGAACCTACATAATATAATCAATTTATGCGGCTTTGCTTACAGTTGGTGCTCAGCGTGGTTGGCTTTCAATCAGTTAAGCGAGGTTCGATTCTCGGCTGTGGCATTTTTGAAGTGAAACCTTGTTGAGGTGGGGGAGCCGCTCACGAACGTTCTCTCTCTTCTCTTCTTTCCTCTCTCTCAGACACCAGCGAACTGCGCCACGCCAAGCATCAGCTGAAACTAGAAGTTTCACTTCTGTCTTGCGTAGGCTTGACACACCCACTTTTTTTATTTAATTTGTATCAATATATGTTTCTCATAAAATATTCACCATATATTACACAAAATACTTATAACTTCACTATACACTATTGTAAACACTTTTTATACAAACCGCTTAGACAAAATGTAATCTTGTTTTTGTTTTATATGCCCACAGTTTGTTAATTTCTAGGTACAATAATATAACAACTTACATATATTACCCATGCACAGGCTGCGCCTTAGTGGGTTGCCATTATTCGTATTGATTTATATAATATTGTATGTAATTAATGTAAAAATTGGGGAAAATAAAGGAATTAAATATATATATATATATATATATATATATATATATATATATATATATATATATATATATATATATATATATAAGCGTAATGGTTAATGTAAGGTGATTTCGTCTTTGCATTCTTTCCGGATCCCCACATAAAACGCGGTCATACAATGTTTTACCGCACAAACGTTTCAGAGTTCTCATTTCAACGACATTCACTTTACTTTTTTATCTTTCCTCCTCCAGTTTAATGCCTCACTGCCTACACATCAGGGTTGGTCCAATGATTCTTTACGGATAATACATATTTATTGGAGCACAAATACAAATACAAATGTTGCTAAGTTATCTGATAATTCAAAAAAACTTTTGAAGTACAGTAATTGAGATGAATTAATTTAATGATAAAAGAATGAAAAGGCTTAAGGAAAATAGAACTGTTTGTGGGCATACAAAGTTAACCGTTTTCTTAGTTCATCAGTTGCGTGTAAAGCAATATTTTTAAGGTAAAATCAAAAGAATGAGGCGAACTTGAAAACAAGCCGCCATTCTCACTGCGTCCATCTTAAACTCCTTTGTGATATGATGCAATGCAACTGGCTAGTAGGCTGAACAGTACTGAACACTGTCAGCATACTGCAAACATTCCTTCTTTACAACCGGGAGGTGGATTTTTATATCCGTAAACGTTATTTCACCTGAGCCTTCTTCATGTGACCATGGTTCAGTCTTGATGGAAACACTCTTTGGGTTGGGAAGATCCATGGCGCTGCTGTGATAGCGTCCTGTTATATGATGGTTATTGTTCTTAGCTGAAATAAGAAAGGTCTGTAACAAAACCTCTGTATATGAACACTTCATATCATCAAAAATAATCGACAGTCAATTTGCAAATTGGGAGGCGAACCATAGGATAACCAATACCTCTGCCATAGGTCACCTCAAGTGGTTCGCTATTTTTGGTTACTTAGCAGGGGTGCCCGGGTTCATGGTGTGAGGATTGTATAGATCTTGGAGGCGGATGCGTCTGCCCACGGATATGGCGGGCCGGATTTGAAGAGACTAGTTGAGGAAGATTTTTTTACCTCTCCAGCATGACTCTCTCGATCCACCGCCTTGCACCATAGTGGGAGGGTTGAATCTAAACGTCCTTCACTCCTGGACACACTGACCACCAGATTTCTATACGCCCCTTGTTGGCAAGCTTTATACCCAAGAAAGTATAACAACTGAGAAATTATTCTCACCTCAAAGATTATGGTCAAGAATCGTCTAAACGTATAATAAAAACGTGCACTAACCTGTTGTAGATCCCTTCCTGCAATATTGAAGCTTCGTCTGGCTCATGCAATATGCGCAGCAGATTAGTCTCTTATCAGGTGGCACGTCAAAAACAGTATTAAGAGACAATAGAACACCGAAAAAGCACGATGACAAGTAGTTCTATTTTTGAAGCATATACAAAAACCATTTGTTATGCATTCGGGGAAGTAATTACCAGATTAGTGCACATTATAAATGCATAGAGGCATGAAACACAATCTTTTAGGTACTAAAAAAACTAGGAAATTACAAACTAACCGAAACAAAAATCAATTATACTATGGTGCTTAACCACCCCTAATACTATTTTCCTTCCCAGAACTTCCTCTCCTTCGTTTCCCTAAAAAAAGCCTTCCAAACAGCATCCTCAAAGATAACATAGGCCTCGAGGGAAAGTATTTTCCTGAGAGCCTCTTGTGTGGAACTAAGGAAAAAAAACACACTTAGTTTTACCGCTTTTATGTTTAAAAAACCAACATATCTCGTAAGCTAGAGTTTACTGATAACTATTGGTTCCACAAAATAAATTTGCTGTGTTTGAAGAAGTGCAAAAAAATATATGCTTTCACTCAGGGTCTAGATTAGATGAGCTCACGTTAAATAAACATAAAATAATAAACACTGATAATAGAAAAACCACTGTGTATCAGTTAGATAATATAATAGCAATGCGAAGTAAGTATTTAAAATAATCATTGAAGTTTTATACGGGGATTTCCAATAAGAGGTGTTATTTTGAATAGCCCGCTATTTCGGTAGATGTTACTTTTGAAGCTGTCATTTTTTGACATTTGACAAGTAGAAACTACGCCATTAATAAAAATGGAACGATACACGCTTCAACAACGCATTGAAATTATTAAAATTCACTTGAGTGAATCAAATGCAAATCATCTTGAGTGATGAGGCCCATTTCCACCTCGGTGGCTTCGTCAACAAGCAAAATTGTCGCATCAGGGGCTCGGAAAACCCAAGAGTTATTGTTGAAAAGCTTCTCCATTTTCAACGTGTGACTGTTTGGTACGGTTTATGGTCCGGCGGAGTCATTGGACCTTACTTTTTCGAAAATGAGGCTGGAGCAACAGTTACGGTGAATGTATTGCGCTATCGAGGGATGATTAATATTTTTTTTATGGCCGGAATTGGATGGTATTGATTTGGACAATGTTTACATTCAACAAGACGGCGCTACGTGCCACACAAGCAACGAAACCATTGATCTTTTACGATTGAATATCAAAATAACACCTCTTATTGGAAAATCCTGTATTTAGATGAGTTAAGATTAATTAATTAAAATTACCTCCAACTCTTCTAACGTTCCAACTAAAACTACCGATTCCGGTCTACATACATGCACCGCTTATCGCATTCTAATAGTGGAACACAAGCGGACGTGTACCCTGCGTTGGGACTTGGTGGTTGATGAACGGTTTGGGGTGAACTTTTGAGGTTATAGGGTCTTTTTAAGCTTTACAATTTTGTATTAAATTATTTTGATATATCTCATAAGGTTTATCCATGGTTAGCGATGTCCGAAAAGTTTTTTTTCTATAAATAAAATATGCATGTATTGCATATATAAACCTTCCGGAAGAAATTCTCTAAATGATAGTGAACACCTTATCAAAATCCATTGCGTAGTTTAGAAGAACTAAGCGCACAATCAGACAGACGCGGATAGCGACTCTATTTTATACTATTTAGAGAAGTTATCGATGAGATTTTAGCATGCAGTAGGGCCTCTAATTGTAGCTCAATAAAAATAATGGATTTTATTAGCGATTTCATAAAAAAAAGCTCAAAATTTGAGGTCTTTTTGTCACGCCACGTTTTGACATAATAATTATTGATTGTTTTTTTAGATTAATTTTTTTATCCGTGTTTTAATTAAACCCAAATTGACAATCTAAGAACCTTTTTTAGGGTCGTAGTTTCATATTTTGGTTTTAATAAGAGAAGAAAAACAAAAGTGACATCAAAACATTGACATAAATAACAATGGCCGCCAGGTAACAATCTGTTTTAATTTTAACGAAATATCTATTAAAATACATTATTTTCCATTTCCAGAAACTGCAATACTTACTTCTTACTATTATCTAACTACTGCAAAGCATTTTTTTTTAATGTGCGTCTGAAGTGAGTCTCTATTTTCTATATATTTACCGAACTTAAATATACTAATCGCTTGGTTTTAATGTGTGACAGCTACCGTAAATCAACAATTAACAAACTCATTATTACAATTAATAAGCACTAATTTGCGAGTTTAAGTTTTATTTAGTTTTATTCCGTACGACACGCACTATTTTGACACACCGAGTTCTCGCATACTTCGCGTTTGTTTGTGTAGTGGCAGTGTGGGAAACATGAAAGGCATAATCGGCATAATAGACAATTTTTCGAGATCGCTCGACACGTACCCGTTAATTGTTAGGCGATCAACTTTGATACCAAACATCAGATGAATTTAGTTTCTTGATATTTAAAGGTTTACTACGATTTTTTAAAAATAAAACGTTTTCATTTTAGGTAAGGTTGGGTTATTATAGGTTATTACAGGTTAGATTAGGTTATGTTGGATTATTATATGTTAGATTAGGATAGGTTAGGTTGGATTATTATATGTTAGATTAGGATAGATTAGGTTAGGTTAGGTTGGATTATTATAGGTTAGATTAGGATAGGTTAGGTTAGGTTAGGTTGGATTATTATATGTTAGATTAGGATAGGTTAGGTTAGGTTGGATTATTAAATGTTAGATTAGGATAGGTTAGGTTGGATTTATATATATGTTAGATTAGGATAGGTTAGGTTGGGTTATTATAGGATAGTTTATGTTGGATTATTATAGGATAGGTTAGGTTAGGTTAGGTTGGATTAGGTAGAATTAATTCACAAACCAATCTATACAAACCTAGCGTAGCCCACAAACTACTTGAAAACTGGGATATAACTCTAAAGGGGACGCAAGCAGGCGTTATTAAAGGGGCAAATTTATGTTACAGAAAATAACATGGAAAATAGATATTAGAATTAAATCACAAACCAGTCTATACAAACCTAGCGTAGCCCACAAACTACTTGAAAACTGGGATATAACTCTAAAGGGGACGCGAGCAGGCGTTATTAAAGGTTCCCCAACATTTATAGTAACTTTTAGTAATAATTTAATAATATAACTAAATTCAAGTATTAATTCAAAGTAAACATTCCATATTTACCGTGAAATTTGTAACCTTTACCAAAAAACCTTCGCCTAATACGTTAATTTTAATAAATAAGGGGTTTTTTATTTACAATATTTTTTATGTATAAATAAATGTTTTTCATTGTCTATGATATAAAAAACCGTTTTGCCATATAAATTTTAAAAACTATCCGATTGTGTTTTTTAATTGTTATGTTGGCAGTGCCCTACACTACGTAATAACAAACGCGAAGTATGCGAGAACTCGGTGTGTCAAAATGGTGTGTCGTACGGAAAATTTTCTCGTAAATTATTATTTACGTAAATAATATTAATATCAATATTTTTCAAAATCATAAATGCAAAAAGTTGATGTTTATTGTCATTAAGATGAATCAAATGATTGTTTATTTTTAAATGCGTGTATAAATGCGTGTAAAAACCGGTAGTCGTAGGTAAATATTTACCCAAATAGAACCTACTTACATACCAGGCGATGTGTGGCGGTCAACTTCAAGGCGATGAAGAAATGTCACTTGAAAAGTAGAAGCAGTTCAATTTTAAAACATCGCTTTAAAAATGTGTTGGTCATTAAAATAATCTCAAGTCGTATAACTTTAACACAATTATTGTGTAGTTCATACGATAGTTCTTTACAAAGATGGAGCAACAATTACTGACAAGAGAAAGCTAACATAAATAAACCACTCACGAACCATTGTCATTCTGACATATCCATTTATAGAGATGATCGATATTTCTGTCCCGGTTACATGGAACCGGCTCCTTTGCTGTCACTGGAACCATTAATATTATTCCTGTAGAATTCGTAATTTTTTACACAATTTTTAAATGTTCAAAAACATGTTGAAAACGAACTAAGAATTACTTTTCTCCATTATTCTGAAAGAAACGACAGACGGTTTTTTTTCTTTTTGAAGAACCGGTTCCAATAGAAACTGGAGAAAAGACGGGGGAATATTTTCCTGATATTCTCTAACCACCCTCTTCAACACACGGAAAAAAATATTGTGGGGAATTATACTTCTGAATTCTATTTTTCTTTTATATATTGTGGAGTATTATTCCTAGCAGAAATTCTCTAGCAACCCCTCCCTCGTGGATTCGAAAAAATATTGTGGGGAATCCAGTATTGAGTGAACAATACCCCACATATCCATTCTGAAATTCTAGGGAAATCTGCGGATTTAGCACCTAATAAAAAAAATCGATCTACTGATTTTCGTATCTAATCTATCGGTATTTTTCATTCAAATCTGCTCACAACTCGTCCTGCTATTCCGTTCAGTTGCCAGTTGCGCCCTAACAAAATACATAATAGATAGTAACTGTGAATTAAAAAACAATATGTCTAATAAAACCTAGATTTATCCGATAACATAAAACGTAATTCACAAAATGACGTTACTAATGGATTAAAACTGACAATACTATTTTTTTTTTATTAAAAGTAAACTTGTGTTTACAAAACAAGGTTTTTATGCAAAAACACAAAGGATAACAAATTATTATAAGCAATAACTATTAGCCTGAAACACAAATATAAATTGACAAATTTTCCGATAGCAAATAAATACCGCCGACGAGAATTGAACCCGCGCTTTCTGATTACCGGTCAGGTGCACGGAAACACTGTGATACGCTGGCTTATTTTTAACTGGGTTCAATTCCCGTCAGCGTCATTTATTTTTTCTCTGAAGATGTTTTCAAGTAATATTTGTGTTTAAAGCAAATAATTATTGGTTGTTATAATTTCTTACTCTTTTATGGGTATTTTTTACGTCGGTAGGTATTTGGGTTTAAGTGTAGTATTGTAAGTAGACAATATTTGTAAATTTCCTACTACCACCACAATAAGCGAAAAATGCTGCTTGTGTTGTGATGTGAGGACTTAGCCAGCCGAGGAATTTTGAATCAAAATACACTACACCTGAGCGGGACCCGAACGCGATGTCAACTCAACCACCGACCGGTGATTGAGTTGACAATGATGAGCAGTTTGTTTGAAATAAAGTTTTTGCGTAGAAGTAAAGTAGATGTAGGTTTTCCTTGGTTTTTTAAACTTAACTCTATGTGAGATGTCTACGACCGTCTGTGGCAAGTGTAAATAAAGATGTTTGGCAGAATTTTGCCAGAGAATGACTTTGTCGAACATCGTTATTTCCTCTCCGGGAGTCAGGGAATTTTGTACAGTAGAAGAAGACGAATACACTCATTGAGGGATTCACGAAAATGACAAAGCAACATTTTTCTTCCCTACTTAAACCATCGGAAGAAACGAGCGCACTTTCCCCACTTTTTCGGCTGAGCGGCTACGACAGCTAACCGATAATTTAAAATAAATACCTCGCATTTTAGAGAAATAAATCAGTTCAACTTTACCAACGAATAATATTCTTCTTATTACATTTATTCCCTGAAATTCCCTCCAGAACCACCAGCTGACCACCACGCCATGTATCTGCTTGAAGATATTCCAATGCCTACCTCTCAGTCAGTCTTATTAGGATACCGCAAGGCATCAGAATAAAGCAGAGACGAAGAACATCCAGTGCCACTGCCTTTCGAGCGGGAGGCAGTTCATAACCAATCATAACCATCAACGTCCCCAAAAGTGGAAGAAACGGTCTGAAACCGGTAGCTATAATTTAGTACTGTGAGAGTGGCCGACAGCAAATACCTGTCTTAACATAAATTAATTTGAGACCTCCAAGAACTCAAAAGTCTTCAAAAAACAACAACAATTGCGGTTTACTGAAGGTATTTATTCATTCACACCCTCTTTGGGCTTTTACACTTGATTACAAAGAATCAGAATAACTAGAGAGTACAGTAATAAAATATCGAGGATAGTTGGTACGTTGAAGGCGATTAGGCTCGGTAAATCAGGGCTGTCTTTAATTCCATTACCAATTTTAAAAATAAAAGTCTAGTCGAAAACAAGTTTTCTATCTGAGAGTAAAATAATTCAAATTCTTTCATCAAGTGGTTGAAATTGGTTATATAGAAAGACCGACTTTATAGATAATATATATCATAGACAATTAAGCTGATTTTTTTCAAGGGATTCGAAGTGGATTTTAAGGTGAGGGGATCAGGTAAAAGAATTTTATTCGACTTGACTTAAAGGTTTATTAAGTTTGCACCAATCTTCTTATATATTTGAACGTGATTACAATAATTTAGTTTTCATAAGTTTCAATAGCTTTAGATCGTCGGCGAAAAGAAAAAAAAACATTATAATCATTATCAGTTGATAGACTTTCAGTAACCATGGTGTCAATACATGACAAATTTCCTGAACCATGCAGTAGATTCAATACGGAATATACATAATTCTGCATTAGTCCCTACAATGTCGCAAAGTTATATTTAAATCGTATAACAATAACTAATGTGATATTTGAAAACTCGTGGTGACAAGGAAAAAAAAGAACAATTAACTGATTTGTAATATACAGCGTGCTGTAGAACTGTCACTTACTGCATTTTCATGTGAGATGTAGTTATTGCAGTCCTAATTTTCATTCAAAATTGTAGGTTCCAAAATAGGGTTCTGCAAGCTTTCAGCCGCCTTGTTATCCGTGAAAATGAGTTATGTATGAGACCTTTTTAGTTTTTTCAGCATCTACACAGAGGTATAAAGAGGGTTGTCCTACGACAGTGTGAAACTGTGTTAGGTCAACTTAACAGCTTTGGTATCCTAAATTACTATTTCCTGTCTCCTGAACAATTTCAAAAATGTGACAACCGACCTTTGACTTCTGAGATACAGCCACTATTTTTGGGTGAATTCGAGAAAACATCATAATATAACAATGGTATATTCTCTATTGGGGCCGCAAAAATATAATTAAAAAGTAGAACTAGGAACATTTAGGCAATTTAAAAAAACAATTTTTACCTGTGCCACAGTTATCGCTCAGGTGCGATAAAATAAATACTTTTCGTGTCACTTTATACTAACATTATCGTAAAATTATGCATAAAGGAGTTCAACAAGTTTATAATTTTATCTTTTTACTTCCTATTTAATACCTATACTGAATTGTATATTTCATACCATTCATATTCATTTTACCCACCACAGTGTCACCTACTCAAACCTACCACACACCCAACATAAAAAACAGTTCTAAATTTATGTATTATATACAAATGTAAATATTTGGTAGACACTGTAATGAAATAGAAATAAATAAATACAATTTATTCCTAATAAAAACGAGAACAAAGAATGAAAAGTTTTATCAGACACTAGCTGACGTGTACCCGGCGTTGCTTGACTTTAATCTACTTTCTACAAATACAATATGCATGTATTATATATGTAAACCTTCCGGAAGAGCTAAGCACACAAACAGACAGACGCGGATAGCGACTTTGTTTTATTCTATTTAGAGATGAATCAACTTTATTTCGCACATCCTAATAATAATTCTTATGAAAGTAAAAAAAATACTCTTAAAATAAAGCCCAAAGATTTTGAGGTATATGATTTCAATAATTAGAAACTACTGACAGCTAGGTTTTTTCGGTTTATGTATTTTTAATTAACTATAAAATTAAGGTATCTGTTGATTACTTAAAATCATTTTTTTGATAATTTTCAAGTTTCAAAATATGTCACTTTGAAACTTGATTTTGAAGAATTTCAGCAATTTTATATTGGAATGTGGTTGGAATTCATTCCTGATGATCACTTTGTATGCCTTATTCGAGAGATGATAGCCTCCATTCAAAGCTCTGGTAAAACTGTAACTCTGATTTGGATTCCTGGACATGTTGGTGTCTTGGGTAATGATATTGCGAATGCCTTGGCAAAACAAGGAGCGTCCAACCCTGTTGTTACCCTCGTAAACCACATTCCCCTATCTGACATTTTTTCCATCATCAAAGATAGATCCGCAATGTTTGGTCGGAGTATTGGCACATTGCTAGTCAATCCAAGGGAGCCTGCTATGCCTCAATACAAAGGACTATTCCATCAAAACCGTGGTTTCAGCAATTCCCTCATTTTTCCAAAAAAGAAATTTCTTCACTCATTCGAATGAGGATCGGACATTGTTCCGTTCCTTCCCGTCTTTTTAAAATTCACATCCTTGACTCCCCAGATTGTACATTCTGTGGTCTAGAAGTGGGAACTTTAGATCACATATTTTTTGGTTGTCCCTCTCTAAACAAATATCCTCTCTTCTATCAAGCCTTATCTAAAATTGCCTCCCCTCCATTCAACATCTCATCTCAAGTCTGAACTCGACTCCGATTTTCATTATAATTTTGAAAATTGCCTATTTAAATAAAATTAATATTTAAATTCACATTTCATTTTTCAATAATTTTAAATGATGGCCAAGAACACCCTTGAAGGGTGAAAGCCAGAAATAATGGAAAAAAAATGTGGTTGGAAAGAAGTATAGGGCCGTCTGCTACATTTTTAATCGCACTGTTAACATTATTTTTGGTGTAGTGAAGGTTATGTTGGAGAGTAATGTAATCTCTTTTGGGCTAAACTGTACAGAAGATAGATTTTGTACCCGATCATAAAATTTATATTGTGAAGATGGTGGCAGGTTATGGTTATTTTTAGAATTACAGAGGTTTTTTATTTTTTCTAGGATTAAACGTTTTTTGAATGATTCTATGGAAACATAATTCATGATTTTATCATAAAAGAGTACCCATTCAATTGGGTAAAGATTATGCACAAATTCAATGTGTAAAATTTAGATTTTTAATTTAATGTTATTTCGTTATTTATATGCATTAATTAAATCTTCTTTTGACCACGCATTTTTAGCTTTATGAATCGAAGAGGACACAGGTAAAAAATGCACTGTTTATTGAATTTGATAATGATACACATAATTTTAATTGAATACTTTTTATACATTATTGCTTGTTCGGCCGTACTCGCCGATATTAATTTTTCACTTGTAGCAAACACTTTGGGGGTATACTAGTATGTTTTTATAAACCCTGAAGAAGGTTCGGGTTGAACTAAAACCGGTTGGTTAGAAATATATATAATGAAGGCGTATTCAAACAAAATTTATTTTATTTTAATTATTATAATAAGGTTTTACTACTGAATGGGTATGAATGTGATGTTTTATTTGTTCCTTCCGTAAACATGGCTATTGCAGTCGTAACATGAATACGGTTTCCCTCAAGTGTTGTTCAGATTTCTGACTTTATAATTTTACCTCTCGTGAACATATGTAAATAACTGCAATCGAACATGAATAATGTTTATTTGCATTACGGGTTAAATGGGTACACTAGATGAGTGCACCATTTAAAGTTGAATTTGGTGAGCAGTACTAGCGGCAGTTGGAAGATGAATAACGTTTTTATGTCAAAAATGGGTAAGATTGTGACTTTTTAAAGTTCCCTTTCGAGAACATGAATAGTTGCAGTAGGAACATGAATACGGTTTAAGTCCAGTATGGGTACGTAAGTGCACTGTTAAATTTGACTTGCGTGAGCAGGAGTAGTTACAATGGGAACATAAATAAGGTTTTTCTCCAGTATGGGTGCGTAAGTGCACTGTTAAATCTGACTTGTGTGAGCAGGAGTAGTTACAATGGGAACATGAATGAGGTTTTTCTCCAGTATGGATAAGAATGTGATTTTTTAAATTACCCCTCCGAGAACATGAATAGCTGCAGTAGGAACATGAATAAGGTTTAAGTCTAGTATGTGTACGTACGTGCACTTTTAACGAAGGCTTCCGTGAGAATGAGTCGTTACAATGGGAACATGAATAAGGTTTTAATCCATTATGGGTGAGTAAATGCACTGTTAAACGTGATTTTTGTGAGCAAGTGTAGTTACAATGGGGACATGAATAGGGTTTTTCTCCAGTATGGGTACGCAAGTGCACTGTCAAAGTTGAATTATATAAGCAAGAGTATTTACAATGGGGACATGAATAAGGTTTTTCTTCAGTATGGGTGAGTAAGTGAATTGTTAATCGTGATTTTTCTGAGCAGGAGTAGTTACAATGGGAACATGAATTAGGTTTTTCTCCAGAATGCGCCTTCAGGACCGTTATTATGTCTGAAAATGATGACGGATAAAGCTCAATAAGTCGGTTTCCATAACGAAACGATATGATTGTTAAATCTGATTCAGACAAATAAAAATCCATTTTACCTGCAGTCTCAGTTATTCTTTCAGAGTGCTCTAAGCATTCCTTTTTAAGATCTGGCAGGTCTATGTCTATTTCCGTATAAGGGAGTTTCTCATCTTCTTCTGGTCCTGGTTTTGCCTTGATGGGTACAGTCTCCACATTAATGCTACCTGAAATAACGAAACGACTACAATTTTGTAATGCATATAATAAGAATATAACTTTAAAAATTCATCGCGAATTTTTAAATAATTTATTGTTAGACTGTGGTATATTATTTAACAAGACTCCTGGTGATAATCTACTTGCAGTAACGAAGCAGATACCAAATTCCACTCTACAAAATCGTTGATCCGATAGGTTTATTACGTCGATTAATATCTGAAATATATCAAAGGAGTGATGTTTATTTTCTAAAGTGAATCAAATTATTTATTTTAAATTACAGAAACGTATGATTTGTTTCGTCGTAATGTCTTATATGTTGTATGTATTTTTAGGGAAGAGATTAATAAAATGAAATAACTTGTTTTAATTCACGTCTAAGCGAATATTATTGGCTATTCAATAATTATTATAATTGAATTTTGGAAAATGAAAATAAAATAACTTTGTTAAATTTCTTTATCGTTTGTCTGAATTCTTCAAAAAACACTTCCAATTTTGAAAATAACACTTAAATTCAAAGCTAAATTTCGAGTTTTCATTGAACCGAATACGCACACTAGCTGAATTAAGTATAAACAGCAATTTTTCTCTTATTTTGGACATCGAGTGTGCAAAATTTCATCAAGAAGTATCAAAATTCTACTTGAAGGCGTGGGAAAAGGGGATTTTAGAAATCTCTCATGGACAGTCGCCTTCATTTTGTTTTGAAAGTCGAGTGTGCAAAATATCATCAATCTCGGAAGAAAACTGTAGATGTGTATATAAATCAAAGCCAGTCGCCTGCCACAGACATTCTTCCTTATATTAATAGATGTACGTACAGATAGCTTCTTCAATCTACTTTCATCATTCCTCCAATAGGTCAATGCCCCACTGCCCTTATATCAGGGTTGGCAACAGCACTCCATGGTAGACTGATGGTTGTGATTGTTCTGACTATTTTTTATTAGTGCCAACAGCGTTCAGTCCTGTTAAATTCTTTCAATATCCTCATCTGCCTTTCTATCTCTGTATTTGGGACTCTTTTTTTACTATTGCTCGGAGTATTGATCTTATTAATTTTGTACTGTCTTTTTCAAACACGATGACTTTGATTTATGTACATTCATCATTAACTTATTCTGCATACATACTTCGTTCATCCTAGACACGAGAGACTGTAATAGTAACTTAATTCGTTATTTAGTGTGCGTGTGTTGTAATATCTTGGAGAGCAGTTTAAGAGTTTAGTCATAGAAGGCACTTTATAGTAGTGTAAGACGTTACCCATAGATGGCACATAAGTGTCGATAATGCAGGGTTTGAGTCTATTAAAAAAACTACTAGAACCTTAAATTCGACGCCCAGAATGATTTTCTAACGCCTCCTAAAGAAGCCATCCGAGATGCATGTTATCTATCACAAATAAAGTCGAATGGTTTTGTTGACCTGGGATTTTTTATATAAATAGTTTGTGAGACAAATCCGGAGTTACAACATATGTGACAAGGCAACGGATTGAGGAATATGAACTGTTTACGGCCATAAAATTTTAATTGTTTCCTTAGTTCATCAGTTGCGTGTAAAGCAAAATTACTAAGGTTCAGGTTAATCAAAAGAATGGACGAAAAGAGGCGATGTAGGAAACAAGCATGTTCTTACTGCATCCATCTTAAACATCTCTATGATATGCAATGCAACTTACTAGTAGGCTGTACACTTTCAACACCTTGCAAACATTTTTTCTTCACATCCGAGAGGTGGATTTGTACATCCGTATACGCCATTTTACCTGAGCCTTCTTCCTGCGACCATGGTTCAGTCTTGATGGAAACACTCTCTGGGTTGGGAAAATCCATGACACTGCTGTGATAAATCAGCTGAAAATAAATAAGGGCGAATTAAATCTCCAAATACAAACATTAACATTATACGTGATTTGAGATTTTCACCGAAAGTATCATCGTGGGTTATTATGCCGAGTTGCGCGTCCTCCTTCTATAGCTAACGTTTCGAAAATCCTTAGAGTGTCCGTCATCGGGGCAGATGTTTAGAATGTGGTGAAGTGTGTTTTTAAGAATATAGAAACCATAGTTTAAGTATGAAATTATGTGCAAAAAAACGCAATCGCCCCTCGGGTAATTTTTCGCGAAAACGGAGCAATACAAATTATTCACTTATTATGAACTTTTGTATCGCTCTACAATAAACTGCCACTTTGCCAACGACAGAAGAGCGACCGCTCAGTTAAGGACTAACTTAAAGGACTTAACAAAAGCCAAGTTTGCTCCGTACAGAAAGTGAAGAACTCTCAATTTTTATTTTTGATTGGTTGGAACAATTTTTTCATACAATAAAAATACGTAACTGCGTACAAGCACTGTATACCCAAGAGTTAAGAAACTAATCATCATATGCAGTACAGTATAGTGTTTTGGGATGGTAAATGATATCAGCTCAAAATAAATAAGGTCTGTAACAAAACCTCTCTCTATGACCATTATACTTAGTTTTAACCGCTTTTATTGTTTAAAAAACCAACATATTTTGTAAACAATGATCATTTCTTCTTCTAAAAACATGGCGCCACAAAATAAGTTTCCAGTTTTTGAAGTGAATAATAAATTTTGTGATGTTCACTCACGGTCAAGATTAGAAGAGGTTACTAATCGCTTGATTTTAATATGTGACAGCAGCCAGTGTTAAGCGATATATGCTTAGAACAAACAATTTAATAACCTAATCATGTACAAGACGAAGCGCGGCAGACAATTTCAAGGCGTTTCACTGAAGCACGTCATCAGAAAAGTAGAACTTTGCTTTAAAAATGCTTTGGTTATTATAATAATCTCTCTTTTATTGACGAGACCGAAGCAAAGGAATATCCAGAATATATTGACATTAATGTGACAACCATTTATAGAGATGGTCGATATTCCTGTCCCGGTCACATAGAACCGGCTCCTTTGATGTTGCTGGAGCCAATGATAATAAATAGTTCTAGAGGGCTAGAACTGCTTAATTTTGTAACTTTATATGAAAAATTAAAAAAAAAATAGTATATTCTTTGATACTCTCTAGCAACCCACCCACGGTTTTATCTTTTTGAAGAACCGGTTCCAAAAGTATATGGATAAATTACCGTTACGCATTAGCATCTGGTAACTGGCATCGCAGTGACATCTCAGACAAAGCACTCTTTTTTGGGTTAATTACCTGATACGAAAAATAATCACATTTTAGATATCAAGACATAAAAAACGGATAAATGATAAAGTAAAAGTAAAAATAAAGCATGAACCTAAAAAGACCTGGACAGATGAACGACAAAAATTAAAAGACTTCATTCAGACTTTTCAGTCTTGAACCTATATTTATAATCAAGATGGCGTCAACTTTAATTATTCGTGCGAGCGTCTCTATAATTTCTGACATTTTGCAGAACGAACATGAGAAAATGTCATTGAAATAGCAAAAAATGTGACATAATTTATGTAGTAATTGTAAGTCATGGCCGACGAATTACTCAAATTTATTCTTCGTGATAATAAAGACACTTACTTAATGACTTAATTACTAAATGTTTGCACAACCGCATAATGTGAAATGTAATATGTATTCAGCATCTCAGCCGATTTGGAAATTCTTGACATGAAGGCTTGCTCTAAGAACTCTTTCAAATTTTTAGAATAATGTTCCGCTAAATAGCCTTGGCCGTGTTTGGTGACAAGAGATGTTTTGTCAGGTACTTCTCCACCTTCCTCTTGCCCATCTCCTTCCCCTCTTTACTACCTTCAGCCTCACAACAAACCACAATTGTGGATGCCATAGTCTCACTGGCTCCAGACAGTTGGGAGCAGTTGGGACTCTCGTGCGGTTTAACATAAAAAATCAAAAAAGAGTGAAAAATGTGACATCTCAATGTTATTTCTAATAAAGTTTTGACGAGGGAAAAGTTGTCTAATTCCGCTTCACGCAAGTATGCAAAATTCTAAAAGTAACACTTGATTTCAACTTAATTATCTACTACAAGAAACAACTATTTGTTTAGGGGAAGATGGTAAAGATTCATCAAAGTGCCATTAAACTCAATTTTGAAGGTGATAAAAACGCTTAAATTATTTGAACCCGAACAAATAATGTAATAACCTATTTTAGGCATGTATTTCCATCTCCCCCGACTTAAATCGTTATTTCCAGTAGTAATTAAGTTGAAATGAAATCACGTTACTGTAAAGTATGCAGCAATTCGGCAACTTTGTACAATTGAAATATTGCTCAATTAAAGTTGTTCAACTAATATCGAACTGTCTGAACCGCCATTTCGGAGTTTTCGTTCTGTATGTGCGGTTATAGAGGGTTCAGGCGTTCCGATTATGGTTGATCAACTTGTGATGATTTGAATACTCACATAAAATGAACGAAATGAATGTACCTACTCCAAAAAATTTTTTGTTTAGACTAACGACCTAAGATTTATTGACAGGCAGGTTTTATACGTAAACACGTTCCCACGGGAAGGTGGAAAGAAGAGATCGTTGGGACAGTCGGTTTTTGAACTCGGATACGTTGACAGCTCCGAGAAATCGATATAAATCAGAAGTGTTGTGTGAAATTACAGTTAATTAGTGAATTCAAATTGTGTTATAAAGTTGTGTTGATTTAAGCGTGATTTCGTATACAGTTCGAACTAGATTGCTTGTCTTAAAAACATGGAAATAATAATGATAATGATTGCGTTTAAAACAGAGTGAACGTATTTAAAGGCAGGAAGTGTTTGATCGGATTACGGAGGAATTAATGATTGGCGAGATGGCTTTCTATCCACGGAGACCGTAAACCAGAGAATCCAAACAAATCATAAAACTCGGGTTCGAATCCTGACAGAGATTAGGGAGGTACAATTTTATTTACAGAGTTATTTAATTACCCTTTTATAGGCGTAGGGAGGGGACCAAAATTGAACAAATTGCAAGGATTTCGCTAAAAGGAGGAAGGAATGCCGGTAGGGAGGAGACCGTAAAACTAAACTGATTTAGCTATTTAGTGTGTAACCAGGTAGACTTCACGCTGAGAGTGGGAGATGGCTAACTGGGTGAGTTTTTTTATATTATTTATTAAATTTCAGAGGACCCTTAAGGACGGATGCAACAGAACAACAGAAACGAAGTTTACAGCCCCTGCCGCCCAAATAATGTTTCAAAAGGGAATGTGTCAATCAGATTATCTATCAGCTGAAAAGGGAGACGGGCCAATGATCTTTTATATGTATATGTAGGCCGATAATATTTGTTTTAGGGGAATAATAATAATAATGATTGGATGACTTGTATGGCGCCGTTTTTGTGCAAAATCACCTCAAGGGCGCTTCGGACCGAGGGTCATATTGAGAATTTACCCAACCAATATAAATTCGCAGTATAAAAAAAACACCTATCTACAAAGTACCTACCAAAACACTGGCGTACCATTTAAAACGGCGATCACCACCAGCCGGGACAAGGCGCGGTGTACAGTCAGTCGAAGGGGGAGTTTTGCTAGCGTATGACCGCCCGAATAGAAAGCGATCGGATGCAACCAGACAGAACAAAAATGAATACTTTTCATCTGTTATTTGACTTTCTAATTTAATACTTTTTATCAATTGTTTGACTTTCTAATTTACAAATTGCAATACACAGGAACAAATCTAGAGTCAAAAGGGGGAGATGGTAATCTCCGAAATAAAACTACCATCCGAACAACTTTTCTCAAAAGGTTCCTTTCGAGAGGTAGGCAGCCTCTTTAAATTAAATGCCAAAAATCAAACCAATTGTCCGTTTATACCTACCTGAGAGGATAGGTATTCAATAGAAGTTACCCATACCTAATACACGAGGATGCTAGTATCCTCATGAAATAATTACTGGAACCAAATATTAAAATACAGACAGTCCTCATCCTAAATTTGGCATTTCGAGTAAAACCTTACATATATCTCACATGATAATTGGCTGAATGGGTAGGCACACAACCTATCGATAGAAGCGGGCTAAATGTCGACAAGATCGTCGTGTGTTATCTATGTTATTGACCTAGAAAGGGATGTAAATTCCCGACGACGAGGAATTTACAGCGTTTTCTAGAGGTGGCATGTAACTTAGGACCTTACGTGTCACATTTTCGCGACTAGATTCGTGACAAGGGATGTCATGGTTTTCCCCTTCTATATTCAGTAAAGTAGATTTTCCTGTAGGTGCATTGAGGTTGGGGCAATTCTGAAATTGGTGAGGAGACCTGGTATTCTTTATTCTGGCGTGACGGTTGCCAATTTGGAACAAGGGGAGACCCGGCCGGTTCGGATATCCAGACACGCAGATATCGATCGCCTTGTTCAAATTATCATCCATCGGTTTTGTTTGGTAAAGAGGAGGAGCCAACTTTAGTTTGAACAAATTTATTCCCGTTCCTCTCCCTTCCCTCCCAAAATATATACATGGATGGCGCCGACAACTAACACCATAAATTTATCGTATGTTTATCACATATATAAAATCTAACATTTTATTATACTCACATAACCCTATGACAGGTAGAATCACGTAGCTAGTTGAAGAGCAGGCGACTCAGAAAAATAAGGTTTATGAAATGGCTTTAAAACACAGCGGTAATGGATTCAACTCACTCTATCTCAAAAGAACCGAGGGGTACCACACACATACAAAGATAACTAGGTTTCTATACCGAGAAACAAAAAAGCCAACACAACGTTAGGTGAAATCTTTTTATACTGGACCGTCACGTGAAATGATTACGTTCAAGGCCATAAACCACGTAGACAAATTATGATGCACACAGTTGAAGGGGTGTGTAATAAAGAGAGGAGCAAAGGCTTGTAAGGACGGCAGGGAGGCTATTCCTACCCCGGATATATACATAAAATTTATCGTAGAAAGAAGAGAAGGAAAAGTTTGAAAAGTGCAGATCATTACAAACTCCACACTTGAAAGCGTATTGACAAGTTAACTTCGTTAAACAAAGATGCTCATGTTTTTAGTTAAAAATCCTGTCGTTCAATAAAAGTTGATCAACTAAAATGGAAACGTCTAAAAACGGCATATAGCTCTTTCTCGTTTCGCCTCACTAAAAAAAAAAAAGTGAAAATATACATGCAACCGTATAGCGCTGACCATTTTTTATCAAATATCCATAACTAATAGAAAAAAGCAAGAATCGAGGTGCACAAAGTAAATAATTTTTCGTGATTTTTGTGTTTTGCACTTTTGTAGTGAAAGTTTTTTATTCTTTTTTTAAATATTTTTATTTAGCTCTAAAATTTAAATTACATATCTAGTACATGTTGGGTTACATAATATACTTCATGAAGGAGGCACCATTTTCGGAGTAATTTTCAGTAAATACGTACAACAGAAAGAAAAAAGTATATAGGTAAACGTTAAACTGACGGATTCAACAATTTATTTTAAGTGTAACTAGTAAATAAATCGTAATAATAGTAATAAAAATAGTGAATAATAAATTTTAGCAAACCATTTTATACAATATACCAACAAAAATTATTAATTAATTAACAAATGGAATTTGAGTTAGTGAGAAAAAAATAACATAGGAATAAGGGGGAGGGAAATTCCGAAAATAACACAATACAAACGGCCATAATACTGGTCATCGCTAAGCCATCTGTTTGTTTAAATATTGTATTATAGGAATTTTTATTTTTTATTATAAGCTCTCGCTATGCCAAAGCAGTCAAAAGTAATTCTGTTTAAAAAAACATTGATAACTAAAGAATTTAATAAATTCTTCTTTTGGGGATACTTGGAAATAAATTTATTACATCTTAGGACACAAACTTAACGTGTTTAGGGATTTCCAAATTCTTTAAGTAATCGACTAATTCTAACGAATTTTTAACTGTGTTTGTTGGTTAAAACAGATTAGCATTAATAATTACATTATTTATTGTCGATGCTATTTTTTATTAATTTTGGGGCATTAAATTTAAAAACTACTGACATAAAACGTATGTTCAGTTTATGTATTTTTAAAAGACTATAAAGTGTGGGTATCTGTGGGTTAAGTAATTTTTTTGTTGTTGTTGTTTTTCATGTTTACAAATACGTTACTTTTATAACGTTCCACCGCTTCTGTCACCATCTATTGACAGTCATGTATTCACTTTTATCCACAATGTTAAATTAACTGAAAATTTCTAAATCGGACTTAAAAATGGAGAGATAGTTTAAAAAAATGTGAAAGAAAAAAATTGTACTGTTACAAAGGTAGATAACCATTCAATAAATAATGCTGTCACAAAATGATATTTGGTTAAAGGAACTTTTCTTCGAAAAATAAATATAGTTTTCCTTTGGAATGAGTAAGAATGAAATAGAAGAAAACATGAATAAAGTTTGTTGCCAGCATAGGTTATAAGAGTGCACTGTTTATGGGTGCAATTACAATATTAGGAGTAGTAACAGTTGGAATATGAATTAGGTTTTTATGTTCAGAATGGGTAAGAATGTGCCTTTTTAAAGTTCCCTTTCGAGAAAATGAATAGCTGCAGAAGGAACACATGTAAGGTTTTTCTCCAGAATGGGTGCGTAAGTGCACTGTTAACGCTGACTTGTGCGAGAAGGAATAGTTACAATGAGAACATGGATAAGGTTTTTCTCCAGTATGAGTACGTGAGTGCACTGTTAACGCTGACTTATGTGAAAAGGAGCAGTTACAATGAGAACATGCATAAGGTTTTTCTCCAGTATGGGTGCGTAAGTGAACTGTTAACGCTGACTTGTGTGAGAAGGTGTAGTTACAATGAGAACATGAATAAGGTTTTTCCCCAGTATGGGTAAGAATGTGACTTTTTAAAGATCCAAGTAGAGAACATGAATAGCTGCAATAGGAACATGAATACGGTTTTTGTCCAGTATGGGTGCGTAAGTGCACTGATAAATTTGACTTGCGTGAGCAGGAGTAGTTACAATGAGAACATGAAAAAGGTTTTAGTCCGGTATGGATGCGTAAGTGCACTATCAAATATGCTTTTTCTGAGCAGGAGTAGTTACAATGGGGACATGAATGAGGTTTTTCTCCGGTATGGGTAAGAATGTGATTTTTTAAATTTCCCTTTAGAGAACATGAATAGCTGCAGTAGGAACATGAATAAGGTTTTAGTCCGGTATGGGTGTTTAAGTGCACTTTTAAACGAGTTTTTTGGGAGCAGGAGTAGTTACAATGGGGACACGAGAAAGGTTTTTCTCCAGTATGGGTGCGCAAGTGCACTGTCAACGCTGAATTGCGTGTGCAGGTGTAGTTGCAATAGGAACATGCATAAGGTTTTTCTCCAGTATGGGTGCGTAAGTGAATTGTTAAACGTGATTTCTCTGAGCAGGAGTAGTTACAATGGGGACACGAATGTTTTTTTCCAGGATGCGTCTTCAGGACCGTTATCATTCCTGGAAAAGATGGCGGATAAAGTTCAATAAGTCAGTATATATATGAAACTCGAAGATTATTAAAACTGATTCAGACAAACAAAAATCGATTTTACCTGCAGTCTCGGTAATACTTTCAGAATGCCCTAAGCATTCCTTTTTAACATCTCTTATGTCTATGTCTTTTTCCGCAAGGTGGATCCGCCCTCCATCTTCTTCTCGGCGTCCTGGTTTTGCCTTGATGGGTACAGCCTCCACTTTAATGCTACCTGGAATAACAAAACAACAACAAATTGATAATACATATAAATACATGAGTATTACGTTAAAAAGTCGTCACTGGTCGGTGCTATTTATACGATTATTTGTATTTCTTGTTAGATTGTAGTAAATTGTTCAAAAAGCTAATGCTGATAAAGCTACTTCCAGTAACTAACCGGATACAAATTCCCATCGTATGAATATCAATAATCAGGTTCAGTTTGTCGATTTAATCAGAAATATATTAAAGAAGAGAAAAGAGAAAAAATCTTCTAAAGGGAAAGGTACGTTAATAATTGATTTATTTATTTGTTTACTATGGAGTTTCAGTGATAAAAAAATTTACAGATATGAAATATTTCAAGGTATTCTTATATGTGGTATTTTTATTTAGGGCAAAGTTTGAAATGGAGGACGAAAAGTAACTATCTAGAATTGTTGTTGCTGGATGAAAATATAAATTATTATGATGACAGAACAAATTATGTATAAATTATTAAATTTATACATAATTTGTTGTGTCATCAACGGTGAGATATTTTCACTATAATACAATGTATTTTTAAAATAAGTTTAGAGAGAGTTGAGAAAGTAAAATAGTAACTTTTAAAGATCCCACCACGAAATCACGAAGAAGGGGGAGCTGGGAGTAGGCTTGTGTGTATGGGACATTCCCCATGCACACAAGCCTAGATTTACTATGGTGGTTTATCTTACGTACCACCATAAGTGGTACATAAGATAACCCAAATATGATTTAAGATTTTCACGGCCAAAAGTATTATTGTTATTTGTTTTTGGGGTGTTATGCCGTGTTGCGCTAACTCCTTCTTTAGCCAACGTATCTGACAGCATTGCAGTGTCCATCATCAGGGCAGATGTGTTATTTTTTGAAAATAACACATTTTTTGAAAATAACACATCTGCCCTGATGATGTACACTTCAATGCTGTCCGAAACTTTGTCTAAAGAAGGAGTTAGCGCAACACGGCATAACACCCCAAAAACAAATAACAATCATAAGATAACCCATTTATAAAGCGAAATCTATTTAAATAAAAAATGTAAATGTTCGTTTGTTCGAAATCTTAAATCTCCGAAAGTTCTTCACCAATTCTTTTGAAATTTTGACACAACGTTATGTACTCGAAAACGCTTGTTTGTTTGTACCTATATTATGTAGATGTCACCTGTAAGAGGTAAAATATTTTTTTTAAAACAGCGCCATATATTTTACTTAAAATTAACACACGCTATTTTTTTCTATCTGGACAGACAGATTGAGCCACAGCATCAAGTGACAGGGAATAGCTGGTGATTAATATATTTTCTGCAAATTACGTTTGCAGCAACATTATTTTTGTTTTTAATAAACATAAAAAGTGGGAATTGGGCTTAAAGTAACTAACAGCAGGACTAGGCAAAGAGGATTGACCACCACACAAGTTTGTTTGGGCGCACACTCCTCACCCGACTCAAGCATTTGATTCACTTTATCACAACATATGTTTTTCGGGCATCACCGACTTCTTCTAACATTCACTCTACATGCTCAAACCATCTAAACGTCCAGTTCTTAATGTAAGCGTAATGATTAATGCAAGGTGGTGTCAGCCTTGAACTATTTCTGGTTCTCCGCATTATAACGCGGTCATACAAAGTTTTATCGCACATACGCCTCAGAGATCTCAATTCAACGGCATTCAATCGACTTTTAACCTTCCTCTGCCAGTTAAACGCCTCACTGCTCATACATCAGGGTTGGTCCGATGATTTTTTACGGGTCATACATATTTATTGGAGCACAAAAACAAACATGTTACATGTATTATCTTATAATATAAAATAACTTTTGGAGTAGAGAGCGTGAGATGATTTACTTTAATGATAAAATATAACAATACAACAGCTTGAGGAATGAGGAACTGTTTGAGGGCATAAAAAATTAATTGTTTTCTTAGTTGAGTTCATCAATTGAGTGTAATGAATATTTATATCTAAATATTGGGACACTTTACTATTAATTGTTTCTAGCTCTTTGAGATACATCGACTTAATTTCGCTATGCGAAACGTCTATTAATGAAAATAATATAAATCTTTATAAATTACCGGGATTTAATTCGTACCATTTTTGTCGAACAAAAAGATCGGGTGGCGGTATTATTGTGTACGTGAAAGATCACCTTACATTTGAAAAAATAAATATTATGACTAATAATTTTGAATGCGTTTACGGAACCATTTCAGTAAACAAACATATTCGCTTACATCTTTTAGCAATATATAGACCGCCTAATACAAAAAAAAAATTATTTCTTGATGAGCTGGAGACAATATTGGGAAATATTGATATAAAAGAATCCGTATTGGTTCTAGGTGATACGAATATTAACTTATTAAATGTACACGAACCCATAACTATGCAATATGAAAACCTCATGTCTCATTTTGGAATGACCAGATGTATAAATGATGTGACTAGAGAAGCGATATTGACTAACTATGTAACGGCTTCATGTTTAGACCATATCTATGTAAGAGTGAAGGAGACGACCGAAATCAGTTCATGCGTATGCGATTCAATAATAGCTGACCACTACCTAACTGCAGCTAGTATTAACTTCTGTTACTATGATAAATGTACCGTCGACAAATCGCACCAAGAGTATTACACTGCACTATCGGACAAAAGGATTGATTTATTGATCGAAATCACCGATTGGAATGCAATGTTAAAATTGTCTGAACCAAACATTATTTATGCAGAATTAAAATCGATTTTTAAAAATATTTATGAAAAAAGTACCTTTACAAAATTAAAAACAAAAAAATTTCGAAATAACCAAAAAACTTGGATGAATGACAGTCTCGCTGAAAGTATTCTAATACGAGATGCCATGTGGAAAAAGTGGAAAAACACGCCTAATAATAAAAAATATGAAATCGCTTTCAAAAAATATAGAAATAAACTTAATAAACAAATATTAAACACAAAAAAGGCATACTATAATAACAAATTTAATCACTGTTTCAAGGACATTAAAAAAACATGGAATGAAATTAATACAATTTTGGGTAGGAAAAATAAATCTGGTTGCGATGAAGTCTTATCTAAATATTTCCTAAAGTCACAATCTTCTGATGCAGTGGCAGAAAATTTTGCTAACTTTTTTGATGAAGGAGTTAATAAGTTGTTACATGAATGTGATTTCCGAGCGTCTAAACACTTGCAAGAATCCCTACCGCATTCAATGTACTTACCTAGAGCTAATGCTAAGCAAATTGAATATATTATCGGAGGTATGAAAAATTCAAAGTCACCGGGCATAGATCTAATTCGTATGTTTGATTTAAAAAAACATGTCAAATTACTTAGCCCTGTTATTGCTCACTTTATCAACAGAATAATCGATACCAGCCTCATCCCCGTTGAATTAAAAAATAGCATTGTAAGACCTATTTTCAAAAATGGAGATCACTCCGAAATTAACAATTACAGGCCAATTTCTATTCTCCCGGCACTAGAAAAAATTTTAGAAAAATATATTTCGATAAATTTAGATAAATATTTGAATAATTTGAATATTATAGATGAATGCCAGTACGGGTTCCAGAAAAAAAAAAGTTGTGATAAATTGCTGGAAAAATTTTCTGATTTTATAAATTCTCAACTTAATTCTAAAAAACATGTACTGGTGCTTTTTATTGACTACTCAAAAGCTTTTGACACTCTCAGCCATATACAATTAATTAAGGTTCTTGAAAACATTGGAATCCGGGGTAAACTCCTCTCATTTTTTTTAAAACTACTTAACTAATAGAAAAATGAACGTAAAGATTTTAAATGATATGAGTAAAGGAAGACATATTAAATCAGGAGTACCGCAAGGATCAATTTTAGGTCCAAAATTGTACATTATATATGTTATTGTTATGTCAAAACTCTTTAAAAAGGCCTTTAGATTCATTTTTGCTGACGATACTGCACTTGTAGTATCCAATGAAAATCCTATCATAGCTATTCAACAACTGCAAAGTGACTTTAACGAGCTACTTAAATGGGCTCATGATGTTGGTTTAATTATTAATGTTAAAAAAACAAAATGTATGTATGTAAAATCACCAAGCCTGGGAATATGGAATATACCCAAAATAATTGCTCATAATTCTGAATGTATTCATAGAAAAATTGAAAATATTTGCCACTGTGAAACAATTGACTTTACTAACGAATATACTTATCTGGGACTAATAGTAGACAATAAATTTAAATGGGATAAACAAGTGGCTAAAATCTGTAACCAGCTCCGATCTTTTGCAAGTAATTTTTATAAACTGAAATTTGTTTTGCCTCATTGTACTCTTAAAATAATTTATTTTTCTATGGTCGAATCCATACTCAGATATGGCATACGAACTTGGGGGCACTCAAGCAATATTTATATTAAATATATACAAAACTTACAAATTGCTATAATAAAAAAAAATTGTACCACCGAATATCTACAGACAAAGAAGTAATCTAAAACTACTGTATGGTTCTGAGGGCCTACTTCCAATAAAGGGTCTTCTTTGGTACATTATTATAATGGATAATGAGGGAGATAGCAAATATAAAAAGCAACCGGTGCATAATCACACAACAAGATTCACTGAAAATAAGGGCCTCATTATTCCAAGAGTAACAAATAAGTATGGAAGCCGAACGCTTAAATATTTAATACCAGAGATTTTCAATAAATTTAATAATTCTTTTAAACCTCAGAATAATGAGAGACCCTGCCCCAAAAACACTAAGCGTTGGCTAATAAGCGACGAATCAATGTATCTCTGAACTTTATTATTGATGTATTCCTGAACATCTCAACGTACCTGCCTAAATAATTTGTATATAGGTAGGTACTTTGATATATATTATTTTGTGATATTGTTTATTGTATAATTTTGTGTCATACATGTATTAAAAATTTAAAATGTTTATATATATTTTTTGTAGAACCTACAGACAAGCCGTCATGTGTGACAGCTTTGTGGGACTGCATAAAACTTGTATCTTTAAAAATTTATAATAAATTAAAAAAAAAAAAAAAAAAAAAAAAAAAATTTAAAAGGTAAAATCAAAATAATGGACAAAAGAGGGGAAGTAGAAAACAAGCTGTTATTCTGACTGCGCCCATCTTTAACACCTCTGTGATATGCAATGCAACTTACTAATTGGCTGAACACTCTCAGCATACTGCAAACATTCCTTCTTCACATCCGGGAGGTGGACTTGTATATCTGTATACGCCATTTCACTTGAGCCTTCTTCCTGCGACCATGGTTCAGTCTTGATGAAAACACACTCTGGGTTGGGAATATCCATGGCACTACTGTGATAGCGTCCTATTATGTAAAGGTTATTTTTCTTAGCTGAAAATAAGTAAGTTCTGTAACAAAACCTCTCTATATAAACAATCCACATCATTAAAAAATAATCGACGATAAACAATTTGGAAATCGGGTATAGGTACCGCCGACCTGGGAACCTTAATTGGATAACCAAGGTAGGTCACCCCAAGTGGTTCGTTATGTTTGGTGACTTGTCAGGGGTGCACTGGTCCATGGGGTGAGGAATATATAGGACTTCGGATGCGACTGCCCACGTAGAGATTAGTTGAGGCAGATATTTTTATCTCACCAGCAGAACTCACTCGACCAATCGCCTTACACCGCAGTGGAAGGGATGAATTCAAACGTCCGTCACTCCTGGACACACTGATCCCAGATTCCTACCCACTCGTCGTACCTATCTCCTTCTCTGATCTTCCTCTCCTTCGTTTCCTTATAAAAACTCTCCACACAGCATCCCCAAGGATGACATAGGCCCCGCGGGAAATTATTTTTAACTTATGTAAAAAACGTAGTTTGACAGCTTTTATTGCATTAAGAACCAACATATTTCGTTGAGAAGTACTTATCAAAAGAAGTTTACTGTGTTTGAAGAAATTAAAAAAAAATGTTTACTCAGGGTCAAGATTAGATGAACTTACGGTAAATATACAGGAAATAATAAACAATTTTCATAAAAAAACCACTGCGTAAGTGTAAGTATTCCAATTTCCGGAAATTGAAAATAATGCATTTTAGGTGCTATTTCAATAACTGAAAATTTTACGTCTTTTCTTCACGCCACGTTTTGACATATTAATTTTGGTAATTATTCGGGATCGCTTAATACGATATTTTTTTAATAAAACCTTTTGATTCACCTTAACTACTATAAAAGGAAACTATCTGCATTTGAGCAATTTTAAATGCCTCGCATTCTAATTTTTAATAATTTACAATAATTTCGTTCAAGTGTCAACGACAGTTTCATATTTTGGTATTCACAATAAAACCAAACCTAACCTAAGCAATGAAAGAAACTCAGCCAAAAACAATATGGTTTCAAATCGCAAAAAAACAGCTGAATACGCGATGTACGATGCAGTCGACGTCATAAAAAATAAAATGGAGGGAATTGACGAAGTAATCGTCACATCTCTAGACATCAAAAGAGCTTACGACAAAGCGTGGTGGTCACAACTGTTAAAACAGCTTATAGAAAAAATCTGCCCTTCCAGCCTGGTTAGATTGGCAAGAAGCCATACAGAAAACAGGAAAGTCAGAATAAGGGACGGTATCCATTCAAGAAAGAAAAATATTTAACGGGATGTATTTAGGGATCGATTAGCGGGCCAATCTTCTGGAATGTGTAATTCTAATTCTGAACGGGAAAAAACCTACGAACCGCAAAAGAAACGGCGGAAAAGGCCTTAGAAAATAAGCAATTGGGGAAAAAAGTTAAGCGGAATTTTTGGAACAAGAAACATAGATCATAATGAGAAAATGGAAAAAACCATTAACATAAAAATTTACGGCAAGAAGATAAAACCAATCAAGGAAATTATAATTTTGTGTATAGTAATCGACAATAAGCTTAGATGGGAGTGATGGGACCAACACAAAGAGCAAATTTTACAATCTTTAAAGCCTTATGCAGATCGGCAAAACCGACTTGGGGACTATCACCAGAAATTGTAAAAACCATATACGACGGGGCAATCGGTGCCGATATTTACGTACGGATCAGGTGTCTGGGGAGATACGTGTAAAAGAGTTTAAAATAGGAAAAAACTAGCCAGTACTCAGCAGCAATACGCAATTAAAATTGATAAAGGGTACAGAACAATCCCCACCACCTCAGCTTTAGCCAAACACCACCAATAGATCTGAAAATAGCCAAGTTAAATAGTAGAAGAAGTTATAACGATCTAGTTAGAAAAGGAAGATCCAATATAAATTTACACAGACGGAAGCAAGCAAAACGGTAAAGTGGGTGCAGGAATAGTAATAAAGTAGTTGGGCAAGATTGGGTTTGAAAGTCTTAAATTGAAAGATTATTGCACAGTTTACCAAGCGGAAATATTAGCTATTCAAAAAGCTATAGAATGGGTAGAAACAAAGGGGGTAATAGGCAAAGATATTACTGTGAACTCAGATAGCAAAACATCACTAGAAACATTAAGAGGAGAAAGAACTACGAATGAAATAGCAAGAGAATGTTTGGGAAAATTAGGAACATGCCGAGAAAATAAAAACCGTGTAAAATTTCAATGGGTTAGAGTGCACAAAGGTTTTTGAAGGAAATGAAAAGGCATATGCAGCAGCGAAAAAGGGAATATTATTATAAAAAATGTGCAGACAATGGTAAGGTGTCTTCAAGCTATACAAAAATTACACTTAAAAGAGAAGCATAAAAATATGGGACAACAGATATACGGAGGAAAGTACGGGTAAAATCACTAAGAAACATTTGCCAAATATAAACACGGCTCTTCACAAGGGAATATATATAAAATACTTAGAAAAAATTAACAAAATAATTAATGAAATAAATGAAGATAAAAAGTAGGAAAGTACAAAATGATAAAAAGAATTGGGTGTAATAAGAAAGGTACCCGCAGAAGATACTAACAATAAAAAAAACTAACCTATCCTATCCTAACCTAACCTATCCAAACTTAACCAAACCTAACTTAACCTATCCTAACCTAACCTATACTGACCTAAGCTATAATAACCTAACCTTTTTAAATATTTATTTATTTATAAAACATGCCTAAATGCCTATATGTTATTTCCAGAGTTCGGCCAAAATAGTACCTACCTAATTTGCATAGAGTAGTAGTAGTAGCCACTCGTGTAGTATTAGGAATACCAACATAAGAAAATGACATCAACAGATATTATCTTGACTGTCATCCCATACAACGAAAAAAATATTCATTTTGCGTAATTAAAAATAAAAATGCTAAAATTAAAAATTTCCCAAATGTAATCAGTTTCCTTTTACAGTAAATAAGGCGAATTAAAAGGTTTTGTTTAAAAAAAACGTATTAAGCCAGCGACCTAGAATATTCACCGAAAAACTAACCTTAAAATTTTGAAAACTTAAAACCTAAACTAACCTTAAAACTTTGACATATTGTTAATGAACAATGGCCGCCAAGTAACAAACGGTTAGAATTTTAACGACATAACTTTTAAAATGCACAATTTTCCATTTGCAAAAACTGAATTACTTACTTCTCATTTTTATCCAATTACAACAAAATTTATTTTTAATGTGCCTACATACTAAGCGTGTCCCTTCCGATGAACTTACTAATCGCTTGGTTTTAACTTGCGACAGTGGCCGTAAATTAACAATGAACAAACTCGTGCACTCTCATACGTCACGAGTTAACCTGGTTAGGGTTGGGTAGCTCAATATGTTTTCATATCACGAAAGCTGTCAAAACTGATCAATCTTACAACAAACAATCACCAATTTACGAGTTTAAGTGTTACATCGTTAGTATTACTAGAACCTACTTACATACAAGGCGAAGCACGAAGGTCAATTTTATTCATATACGTTGAAGAAAAGACACCAGAAAATTGGAAGCAGTTCGCTTTAAAAATGTGTTGGTCAATGAAATAATCTCAAGTGGTATAAATTGAACACCATTATTGAGTATTTCACACGATATTGCTTTAGAAAGACGGAGTAACAATTACTGACGATACAGAAGCGACGGAGACGCCGAATAATGTCGTTAATCTGACATATCCATTCATAGGGATGGTCGATATTCCTGCCCGGTTACATGGAACCGGCTCCTTGTCGCTGGATCCGTTAATGTTATTCCTCTAGAACGTGTTCATTTTTGCACTATTTATCAAAAATAAAAATGTTAAAAATGACAAAATGTTCTCAGAATTATTATAAGAAATTCTCTAGCAAACCACCGACGGCTTTTTTCTTTTTGAAGAACTGGTTCCAAAAGTAACTGGATAAACAACAGGTTCCGTGTCAGTATCCCAATCACCGAACCCCATCCCTTCTACCAACCATCTCTAATATCCACTGAAAACTGACAAATAATAAAGAAAATAAAATTAAACTTAAAAATCCCCGATTGGCGTGTTCAAACGGTGCGATTTTAGTTGAACGACTTTTATTGAACAAGATTTCGTTCAAATACACCTTTCAGACATGATTTTGATCAACTCTCTGTTGAATGACACTTGAAAGCTAATCGACAAGTACATAAATAAACCACTCTCGACAAGTATAAATTCCTTTTCAATAGAGTTGATCAAGTTTTTAGTTGAAAGCCCGTCCACTTTTGTTGTTCAAGTGTGAGACATCGTTCGAGTTTTACACCGAGTCGACACGCGTCACACGCGTCCTCTAGCGAAAGAAGACGTTTATATTTAGGAACATGGCATCTTCGTGGGAAAATGTCTGTAATGGTCGGATGACATAATGTTTAGGTTTATTGATCTCTACCAAAGCGATGCCCGTCTTTGGGATCAAAAACAAGAAATATATTAAAAATAAAAATTCGAATAGTATAATATTATTTTCGAAACGGAACATATAAAATTAAATTAAAACAATCAGAACCATACACAGTGGTAAGTGGTTTATTTATGACACCGTATGCGAGCTCAAAAAATAAACCACTCACCTGAGACTTATTGGTTATGTACAGACTGACAAGGTGTTTCAGTGGTGAGGTAATTTCTTCTCTGAGAAATTTTATTTTACTCGTTGAGATTATGACGTGATCCCTTGAATCCTCGATAATTCATTAGGTTTTTAGGAAGTAATTATGTTCTCAATTTCAGTAGCCGTTATCAGTTTGAAATAAAATTCCTTTTTCTTGAACTTCATTTACTTACAATGCATATTATCACGTTGTGTAGGTAACGTCTTTGACGTAGGTTAATTGTTTTACCTACTAATTTTGATCCTATATGTGTAAAAAAAACATCTATTCACATTATTAAGAATTTTGTAAGGGTTTTCGGCATATAAAGTGAGAAACATTTTTATGCTAAAATCGATAATTTCTAATGTATTACTGCCGGTGGATTTTGAGTTAGTAACTTATTTTATAATTTGCCGCATGCAAATTTTTCGATATAATTTGTTGATTTTAGTTGTGAGACTGCGTATTAGAAACTGTTTAACATTAATTTATTATAAACAATAAACAAATATTTAGGGCACATCATCACTAATAAATTAACAGATGTTGTTGACATCAACAGGTAGCGACCAGCACTTAGTATAAAATGTAACATGCTTAGAGTAGAAGATTTCGGCTCTGTGGTGAAAAGATTGGTGTTCTTAGTTTTGTACTACTATTTTGTAATACATGCGAGCTCTGGACCAATTTCAAAAAGAGAACTGTAGCGGCAGTTACTGGTAGGTTCTGGAACTTTGATATATGCAACCCGCATCGATCCCATTCTCATTTGCGTCAAGCAGTCAAGATTCACAGCATCTTCGGCTCTTACTTCACATTGGAGTACCTACCAGGAAGACTCAACGTCTTCACAAGTGATGAACACCACCTACATGTTTTCACACGCGACGGACACCAACTGCCATCAGCAAGTCCTGTATCTACCAACGTGCCACCGACTTCATCGCCTCGATCACACCACTACGTTCATCTCCGCTTCTTATGGTGTTGACCATCGACCTGGATGATTCGGCCTGCGAAATTCGCAACCGATCACGTCCACCGACTGCGCGAGCATCGGTCCGGAGTTATCTCTCACAACTATACTCAATAAACGCTCACAACCTCTTACATTTGTCTCCTTACCACATCCCCAATAACGATGGAAAGGGTGGTAGAAATGAGAGAAAGGATTGACAACTCCATCAATATCCTTATCATTGAATCCCGTCTGACTACGGGATCGAGCATCTAATAACATTGGAGAAAGATTTAGGCCTGCAAAATCTTCGATCCGATGAACCAATTAACGCATATGAGCGATAAATAAATATATATTATTTTTATTCATTTATATAATATGTTCACACTGTATTTTTATTTTTTTATTAATTAAACTTTTGAACATAATATTACAATTCAGGTTTTACATAATTTCTCTTCACTTTTCTATTTATACTAGGTACTCTTCCATCAAAAGCATTTGCTTGTGGATGGAAGAGGAGTGTACATTTGTGAAAAAATAAAAGTATTATTATACGATGCATTATTTGGTGCAATAATCAACATATTTTAAATTGAAGATTTATGTTACATTATTGTTATGGTTTCTAGTATTTATTTATTCTATTACTACTTACTCTCGTTTCTTTTCTTTTCCCTTTGGTTCTTTGTTTTTATTGTTATTCTTATATTTAAAAAAAATATGTTCTGTCTTGAATCTCTGTGCGTAGCTATGTACGTATACCAACCCTCACTACAGTATTTCCCAAAAAATTGTGGAATCATGGACTGTGTATTTTTATACATATCCTAAGCGACCCTTTGTAAAGGGGGTACACAAACATATTCGAAGAGTTCATAAAACGTGGATTCTTCCATTTAAATTCATGTAGCTTTTATTTATTTTATATGAAGAACGAGAACATCAGATCGGACCCCAGAACATAGACGAGATCGCGCCCCATATATCCCCGCCGTAAGCGCTTTCAATAAATGTAGCTCTAAAAAATACAATTACACAGAGCCGGCATAAAAAAATTCCGTGCAAAAGGTTTAAGATTATTTCGTTGTAATAACGTAACGATGTTTTCAATAAATGGTACAAAAGTAATATTAGTAAGTAGTTTCTTTCAATTGAGATGATTTGTCAACCGTGATTTTACTGAGCCGGAGTAGTTACGATGGGGACATGAATAAGATATTTCTTCAATTTGCCTGAACAGGAGAGGTTACAAGGATAAGGTTTGAACAGGGTTTTACTTCAGTGTGGGTGCTTAAGTGCACTGTCAAATCTGACTTGCGTGAGTACGAGTAGTTACAATGGGAAAATATATTTTGTGTTTTCCCGCATGGGTAAGAGCTTGACTTTTTAGAATTATCTTTAACGAAAATGAATAGCAGCAGTAGGACCACGAATAAGATTTTTATCCAGTGTGGGTGCGTAGGTGTGCTGTTAAAAAAGAATTGCGTGAGTACGAATGGTTGCAATAGGAACATGAATAAGGTTTTTCTCCAGTATGGGTGCGTAAGTGCACTGTTAACGAAGAGTTGTCTGAGCAGGAGTAGTTACAATGGGGACATGAATAAGGTTTTTCTCCAGTATGGGTGCGCAAGTGCACGGTCAATGCTGAAATGCGTGAGAATGTGTGGTTACAATAGGAACATAAGTAAGGTTTTTCTCCAGTATGGGTGCGTAAATGATTTGTTAAACGTGATTTTACTGAGCAGGAGTAGTTACAATGGGGACATGAAAAAGGTTTTTCTCCAGTATGGATGCGCAAGTGTACTGTCAACGCTGAATTGCGTGAGCAGGAGTAGTTACAATACGAACATGCATAAGGTTTTTCTCCAGTATGGGTGCGTAAGTGAATTGTTAAACGTGATTTGTCTGAGCAGGAGTAGTTACAATGGGAACAGGAATGAGGTTTTTCTGCAGGATGCGTCTTCACGGCCGTTATCATGTCTGAAAAAGATAATGGATAAAGCTCAATAAGTCAGTATCTATAATGAAACTAGAAGATTACATTGATTCAGACAAATAAAAACCGATTTTACCTTCAGTCTCAGTAATACTTTCAGAGTGCTCTACGCATTCCTTTTTAACATCTGGCAGGTCTATATCTTTTTCTGAATAAGGAATACCCCCTCCATCTTCTTTTTGGAGTCCTGGTTTTACCTTGATGGGTACATTCTCCACACTAATGCTACCTGGAATAACAAATCAAATTAACAATACGTGTAAAGACATGAGCGTATTAAGTTAAGAATTCGTCGTGGGTCGGTGCCATTTAAATGGTTATTTGTATGTATTGTTAGATTGCATTATATTGTTTAACAAAGCTTTTGCGGATATAAATAAGCTATTTGAAGTATCTAAGCGGATACAAATTCCTTATATAAATACGTATACGAAGGGTCTATAATGTTCATTTATACCTGAAATTATATTAAAGGAATGATTTTTATTTACTCAAGGGAAATTTATTTATTTATTTTATATTACAGAAACAAACAGTTCAATAGGTTTTAGCGACAAAAAAATTTACAGATATTAAATATTTCAAGGTACCTATGATAAGTTTCCTTGTAATATCTTACATGTGTAATTTATATATATGGAAGTTATTATATTTATCCCTGTATAGTGTATTTTGAAAATGAGTTCCAAATTTCCAAACATACAACAACACGGCTTGACTGTGCCAGGGGAAACCTAGTAAGGTTATGAACGGAAAAACATTGGAATATCCCGTAAAAACGAAGACATGTACGTAATGTTTAATATGATTGATAAACATCGTCAGTAAATGTGTCAAATATTATATTAAACTAAAAATCAAGAGATATTATAAATCGAATTTGATTTCGAATCCGAACAATGGGGCAATTTAACTATAATTATCCTGGAGTATTTTTTTCAATTCATTAGCAGAAGGTGTCCGAAATAACAAACACATTAAAGATTTTGGTAAATATTCGGGATCGCTGGCCATGCATCCCATACAACGAATGCAAATTTTCATTTTACATAAATTAAATTTAAATGCAGATAGTTGCCTTTGAGCCTTAGATACATAACGCTATTTTATGCGCGCATAAATTGGGCCTGGCATGTATGTATTATATGTTGGGTATGTATTATATATTGACGAAATTACAAATTCATCGTAAAGAAAAATAGAATCTAGTGTTTACTGCTAATTTTATTGTTGAAAAACGTTTTATAAAAATTTCCAACTGTTTTACATAGAATATTTTAATGATAAGGTGCCGTTTTTATTCATCTTAAATATAAATAACTTACATCCGTAGAGATCCCCTTAGAAACATTTGAGATTTTAGTATCACGTTTATCAGACTGTGAGCGTCGATCAAACCCCTGTTATTAGAGTCTTATGTCGCCTTGATGTAAGCGTAATGGTTAATGCAATGTAGGGTCAGCCTTACATTCTTTCAGGATCTCCACATTTAACGCGGCCATACAAAGTTTTACGGCACAAACGCCTCAGAAATCTTATTTCCACGGCATTCATTCTAAATCTATCCTTCCTCCGCCAGATTAATGCCTCACTGCCATCAGGGTTAATTTGATGATTTTTTAATACATATTTATTGTAGCACAAAAACACATGATGTTACGCTTTATATTATAAATAAAAAGAATTTTCGGATTAGAGAACAGCTTGACTAATAAAGAACTGTTTAAGAGCATAAAAAGACAAATGTTTTCTTAGTTCATTAGTTCAATGTAAAGCAATATTTCAAAGGTACAATCAAAATAATGTACGACCAGAAAGTAAGTAGAAACCAAGGCGCTGTTCTGACTGCGCTCATCTTAGACACCACTGTGATATACGCAATGCAACTTACTAGTTGGCTGGACATCTTCAGCATACTGCAAACATTCTTTCTTTATACCCGAGAGGTTGATTTTAATATCCCCATACGCCATTTCATCTGAGCCTTCTTCCTGCGACCATGGTTCAGTCTTGATGAAAACACTTTCTATGTTGGGAGGATCCATGGCACTGCTGTGATAGCGCCCTGTTTTGTGACGGTAATTATTATCAGCAAAAATATGTAAGGCCTGTAACAAAACCTCTATATGAACAGTTCACATAATTTAAAATAATAAACACTTAGTTTTATTGTTTTATTGTTCATGAAACCAACATGACTAACCAACTGTTTAAGAAATTCAATGATTCAGCTATAGACCATTATTATTAATATTATTACATAAATTTAGTTTGTTCGGAAACATAGAGCTTGAGAAAACGGCTTTCAAAATTCGAACCCTAGTCTAAAAATGCTATTTTATGTAATTTTTTCAATGATTCTGCTGGAGACCAATAATCTTCATACTATTCCAGAATTTCAGTCTGTTTGGAAACAAAGAGCTTGAGAAAACGGCTATCAAAGTTCGAACTCAATTCTAGCATTTATGCCCTTGAGAATGTTTTTTTTTTCTTAAATGATATTTATTGATTCATGTTTCACTTATTCAGAGTGTACTTAAAACTAAAGGTACCACAAAATAAGTTTGCTGTGTTTGAATAAGTGATTTTTACGATGCCTCACTCAGGGTCAGGATTAGATGAAGTTACTAATCGCTAGGGTTTAATATGTGACAGCGGCCGTAAATCAACAATGAACAAACTTTCTTCGGTAGATGTATATAAAGGACATGCTTAATAGACACATTTTGTTAAAAAATACCTTGTAATAGTAGTTCGATAATAATGAGACGGAATTATTTCAGTTTCCGAAATTGGAAAATAATTTTAATAGTTTTTTCGTTAAAACTGACAACGATTTTTACTTGGCTGTCTGTTGATGTCGAAGTTTTAAGGTTAGTTTGTTAATTCTCTTATTTAAACCAAAATGTGAACCAATGACCCTAAAATTGGATTTTAGGTTGTCAGTTTGGGTTTAATTAAGACATATAAACTAACCTAAAAAAAAATTAAATTATTATATCAAAACATGGCGTGAAGAAAAGACGCCAAATTTATCATTTTTTTACGACATAACTAAATTGCAATATTTTACATTTTCGGAAACTAAAATACTTACTTCTTATCGTTATCTAACTGATACACAGTAGTTTTTCTATGAAAAGTGCGTATTTCCTCTATATTTACCACCCATTTTTAAATTAAACAAGCACCAATATATGAGTTTAACGATGGGTTGTTTCACGGAATTTGAACAATTCGTGAAATTTCAACGTTCATTTTCGGGTTCTGTGAAAGTACTATTCAAGTTCTATTATCATACCTTTATAGGCTAGTTGCTTGACAGAACTGAAATAATAACAGAACTTGAAAAAATCTTTCACAGAACTTGAAATTAACTTTGAAATATGAAGAATAGTTCAAATTCTCTGGAACAACCCGTCCTAGTGTTAACATAACTAGAGCCTACTTACATATAAGGCGAAGCGCGGTGGTCAATTCCAAGTAATCATCGTTGAAGAAACGTCACTAGAAATGTCGAAACACTTTAATTTTTAAAACTTTGTTTTAAAAATATGTAGGTCATTGAAATAATCTCAAGTGGTATACATTTAACATCATTATTTCATACGATATTACTTTACAAAGACGGAGCAACAATTACCGACGAGAAGGAAGCGAAGGAAACGCCGAAAATCGTCATTAATCTGACGTATAAATAAACCACATATATCTGACGTATCCATTCATAGAGATGGTCGACATTTATGAGTTTCCAGTCACGTCCACGTGGAACCGGATTCTTTGCTGTCACTTGGACTGTTGCGATTATTTCTCTGGAAAAAAAGTAATTGGATAACCGGAGCTGCATCATTATCCAGTAACCGGAACTGTATCAACATCTTTTCTATATAGAGACAGCAAACAAATAATAAATCAGGCGTGTCTTGAGCATCCCTATGAGCAGCAGATTTAGAAAACCGAGACTTGTCTGTTGAGGTTTGATTGACAAAGTATGGAAAGGTTATTACTTCACTGAGAACTTTTATTGTATTTGTTGAAATTATGTCATCCCCTGGGTATTTAACACGGTCGATCGAAAAAGGATTTATCGATAATGTCAATAACTTGTGATCGTTCCCGTACAAACAACAGTTCACGTCGTATAAATTAAAAACACTTTGTAGTTTTGCACCATCGTTCGTTTGTTGGCGGTTTAGAGTCATGTTCAGGAACGATTATAAGTTAGTTACAAACATTATCGATAAAACCACTATCGATCGACCGTGCTAGGTACCCTGAAATCTGATAATTCATTTGGTTTTAAACAAGCCTACCGGAGTGATTTTTTGGGCATATTTTGCCATTTTGCGAAAACCTTTTTGAGTTATCGTTTGTGCCATATTTATGTAACCTAAAAATGTGTGAAAGCCAAAATAAGTAATAATAAAAATAAATTTTGCTTTAAGTACTGTAATTTATTAAAATCACACAATAGCTACTCTCATACGCGAGTTATTTAATTAATTATAATTGCAACGGCAACACTGAACAACAAACGTCAAACAGCGGTATTATCAAAATATTACCAAACTAACCTCAAAACATCACGGGAGTCGGGACCAGTAACTATAAATATTCCTTGATAAATACCACTATCAATCAATAGACATATTGTTATGTCGTCGGATGAAGAGAATGGCGAGCTGGGAGGCTGTGAACTGGGCACGTCTGTGTATTGGGATAAGGTGTATAATTCTGAAATGGCTAATTACAAGAGACACGGAGACGTTGGGGAGATATGGTTTGGGGAAGACAGCATGATGCGGATAGTCCGCTGGTTCCTGAATAGTGCTTTGGTGGAGAAGACTGACCCCATCATTGATCTAGGTGAGTTTTAATTCTAAAATTCATTTGGTATGACCGTTGCATAGAATACTAGCTGACGTTTACCCGGCGTTGCTAGAGGTTATGGAGGAAATTTTTGAGGTTGTGAATTCTGGTGTACCTGAAAACTGGGTGCATTTTTAAGCTGGAAATAATATTAGATAAACTTTTACCTACAACTATCGTTCTTAATACTCATTTAAAAAAAAAAAACAAATCTTTGATTCAACTTAAAGACAACTAGCTAACGTGTACCCGGCGTTGCTCGACTTTTCACTACTTTCTATAAATATAATATACATGAATTATTCACGTTGAAGACATTCCCAAACTTTTTTGCCCCGTAGACCACTTGCCAAATTTTTTTTTTCCATAGACCCCCTGCCTGCCAAATATTGAATTTTCATAATACTGTTATCATCCCGTGTGATAATCATTTATTTTTTTAGTAAAAATATTCCCTTCCCTTGCCTGTCCAACAACCGGGTGGCGGTATAGTTACTCTGTCTTTACATCGTGCAGACAGGGGCACCCTTGTGAGGTATTACACCAGATGAAAATGAAACAGGATAAGCAACGGGAATTTCTTTCTGTAGCTGGCTCTACAGAACTGCCCCTTAAGTTCTTTGTCGGTGCTTATTCCGGTCAGTTCTTCTTGTCACATGATATCCGATTCTTCAACGTTGCACTTCCATAGTCAAAATGTCCTCAAACTTAGTTTTGAAGTCTATGTGAAGTGCATTTAAATGTTGAACATCATTATTACCCTGGATGTTTTTCAAAAACAAGTTGGGGAACTAGGAAAATTCGGGGCTTCCAATGTGCAATGTTTTGCTTGAATATATTAATTCTGACGAGAAAAGGAACTTAGACTCTATTTATATACCTCAATTAACAACTTTACGAAATATAAATATACAAATATCAAATAAGTAATTTCTGAGTCTATTATAATTGTGTTAGGTCTATTGTGTCATTTACGAAACTCCTAAATGTTGAGTTGAGGTAAATGGGGATCTGTTCGTATGTACCCCCATTTGAATCTCGTGGACCCCCAAATTTTTTTCTCGCTGACATAGACCCCCAGCATGCCGATATCGACCCCTGGGGGTCCATATAGACCACTTTGGGAACCTCTGCTCTAAATGATAGTGAAAACCCTATCAAAATCCGTTGCGTAGCTTAGAAGAGCTAAGCGCACAAACAGACAGACGCGGATAGCGACTTTGGTTTAGTATAATAATAATGACGACAATAATACACTACTGGTTTACCTAATATTATTTTAAAGAATTGAAAAGTTTACTTTTTTTCAAGTATTTGTTTCACTTGATCGTGCCACGCCTTCCTCGGGCGTCTTTGACTTCTTTTGCCATTCACTTCTCCGTCGTATATTCTCCTTAAACCTGTTTCATCGGGCATTCTCAACTTTTTCTACCATTCATTACTGTATACCATATTTTTACCATTAAAAAACTAGTTAATTAAACTGCCACGCATCATTGTGTGCTATCTCTAACCAAATTCCATACATGAGTCCCAAAATGCCTTCGTGTCGATGAGAAAGTGTTTACATTACTCAAAAAACATTAGTAAAAGTCTAGGAATGAAATTTCATTAAATATTGAAGACAATATTAGTGATTTCTAAACGAAAATCTGAAACAGAAAAATCAGTGTGACCGTTTCCTTTTCTGATTTTTCTTTTTCAGATTTTCGTTTAGAAATCACTAATATTGTCTTCAATATTTAAATATTACAATTGAGTACCAGATGTGACCGTTTCCTTTTCTGATTTTTCTGTTTCAGATTTTCGTTTAGAAATCACTAATATTGTCTTCAATATTTAAATATTACAATTTGAGGTTTTACTCAATAAATTTATTCCGAAAAAAAAAAAAAAAAAAAAAATTTCATTAGCTTACTTATTATTATAAATAATAATACAATTACTTTCCGAATACATATATCAATGGACAAATGATTGGCTTCTAAAACTCAATGTCGAAAAATGCACTGTCCTACATGTTGGAAAAACTAACCCTACACTTGCCTACAAACTTAATGGAACACCTCTAAAAGCAGTGACATTACAACAAGACTTAGGAGTTACCATATCACAGGACTTGAAATGGGAACCACACATCGCTGAAATTGTGAAAAGAGCAAATTCACTAACATATCTAATCAGGAAAACCTTCCTTGACCTAACACCGGACATGATGTTAAAAATATATAAAACATATGTGCGACCTCTCCTGGAATATGCTTTCCAAATATGGAGTCCTTACTTCGCAAAGGATATAAATCTGTTAGAGAGAGTACAGAGACGTTTCACTAAAATACCAAGAGCTCTGAAAGATCTACGATGCGAAGATAGACTCAAGAAACTAAGATTACCAACCTTACAAGAAAGAAGAGAAAGGGGTGACTTGATCGAGACTTTCAAAATTTTATCTGGACATTACAGTTGCCCTAGCATCCAAGAAATCTTCACTACTAATAAAAATATAAATCTCCGTGGACACTCAAAAAAAATTACCAAAACCCCTTTTGCATCTAATCCTAGAAAACACTTCCTTGTAAATAGAGTAGTGGATGCTTGGAACAAACTCCCACAACATGTCATCGATGCAACAAATATAAATCAATTCAAAGCTCTATTAGATTCACATTTGGAGAGAAGAAAGGACTTAGTTCAAACTTAAAACACTCAATTGCTGTCAAACTTGTTGTGAAATCGGATATGAGCGCATCAGCAGAATGCTGCCTGCTCATTACATAATAATAATAATAAAAATAAAAATCACCTTTTGTATCCAGTCATAGAAGACAAACTTCCACAACATGTCATAGATTCTACTAATATAAACCAATTTAATACTCGATAGGATTCTTATTTCGAGAGTAGAAAGGATTAACTTTATTTAAATTTAAAACAATTCAATTACTGTTAAATTTACTGTGAAATCAGATATGAGCGCATCACCAGAATGCTGCCCGCTCATTAAATAATACACAGTAATAATTTTAAGCGCCATTAAAGAATTGAGATAGCGAATGTAGTATCACATAAGTATAAGAGGGACAACCGTAGTAAGTCGTCTCGTACAGAGTTTCGTATTCATCGTAGTTTAAGCGAGTAGTAAAGCGTAGTATCATCTCAATCACACCCGTGATGTAGAATATAGTGTGTATTCAATGCAACTTTTAATCACATAAACGCTGCCCCCTCTTATATTATTTATTTCGTTCAAACATACATTCTTTGAATGTCTATCTTTGTCAGAGACGGCCCTGAACCAAGCCTGCCCTGGCGCCAGTAAAAATCTTAAGGGCGCTGTATTAACCCATTGGCCTCCGAATTGTTTTGTACCGAAGTTTTAAATCTGCAGTGGTGTACTAAATCTTACATAACTTTTAAACTAAACATGCAAACGAAACAATTTTTTTAAATTTACTCGTTCATTGAATTAAGGTATGCAAAAAATATATGCAGTTTTTTAAAAAATAATAATAATATGATTAAACGAGGATATAAAAATATTTTTTTAATAAAAACCATTTTTTTTTCTTTTTTTTATAATTGGATTAAGAAAAGTTTTACATTAATCATACTTATGACCATTATATATTTTATTTCAATTTGGGCTGATGTTAGCCGCCCACCACGCATTTTACGAACAAGCTTGTCAATTCCCGAACCACACGCTATTTAAAAAAAAATTCAATGATGCTGAAATATAACAAAATTTCAATCGTAAATATCAGGAAAAAACTGTACCAACGGAGTCCTGCCAATTACTACGAAATGAATGCTTAATTATCTACAGAGCGATTGGCATTTAAAATTTTAAACACAGGTGTCAATAATGTATCCCTTTTTCGTTTTTAAGCCGACGAGACCAGACCCGCCGGGACGGCGTCGTTTGAGGCCAATGGGTTAATCGGAAAGTTGCGTGTTCAAATCACGTCGGGGTCTCCAGCATAATATTGTGTGAATGACTCCATTACTCCAAAAAGGACTAGTAGAATATCGCAGATAGATTTATTAAATATTTGGGGATTTGGTAGTGAGACAATGAAAGATGGTGGTTGTGATGTCACAGCGTTTATTTTGAGTCGGTGCAGTTGTGAGATGACTCCGGAACGATGACAGATGCGCAGGAGATGCAGGCCGGCGATAATGTCGCAGGGCCGAGGCGCAGACCGGTGAAGGTGTCGCAGGGTCTAGGTGCGTGAGGAGCGCAGGCCAGGGACGATATCCGGGGCCAGGGCGCTGATGTAATCCCGAGGAGTCCATGATAATCCGTCGCCTCTCTTACATGTCCGTGCAACGCCAGGCGCAGTAGGTAGGTCCGAGGTCTGTCAGAAGGACATGGAACTACTATGAATGGAGGGTGTTGACCAGAGCGGCTGCTGAAAAGGAATGTAAAGAAGCCAGGTCTGCAATGGGTGTGCAAGCTGCGGATGCGCAGACGCGGTGTTACCAGTGCACAAATTGATGCAAATAGGAATGTGTTAGGTATTATCAACAACTTGGCTCCTTGGCAAGTCGGTGCCCAGAGCGGACTGCTCTAATTGCGCTGGCACATTTGAATTGACTGGAAACGAAAGTGTGTTTGTTACTTGCCAAATTTTGTGAGACAATAACAATTCTGTATGTTTGTAATGTACTTGGTTTATGTGTATTCGTATTACATAAGCGTTTTGTATTTTTATTTTACAGGCTGCGGTAATGGCATGACGCTGATAGAACTGTCCAAGGAAGGCTTCTCATCTCTCTTGGGAGTAGACTACTCTGAAGCTGCCATCAAGTTGGCTACCACCGTAGCCGAGGAACACTCTTACGAAGTCAAATACGAGGTAAACGAAATGCCAACCGGTTGCATGACAAAATTACACAAGCGTAAATTTTGCATACAAATATTGCATTGCCAGAATTACACGAAAAATGATTATTTACTTAAAGAACCTGTGGCAAGGGCTTGTGTAGGGCTTGTTATTAGCTGTAATTTACGGCGCCTTCCCAAACCGTAAATAGTATTCAGGAGATGGGAGATTGAAACGAGCGTCTGCACAATTGATTTAGTTTATTCGTGAGGACGAATATTATAATTTATACAGAGCGCGGCGACGGTGGCAGAAAGAAGGTAGTACTTTTGAATTGCCACAATTGCCAGAATTGCCACATGTGGGGGGAAATAAAGTAGTCTCACAAAACCTTAATAATAACATTTTGACTTATTTATTTTTTACATAAATATCAAGAGTGATTCAATGTGAATATATGTTTAAAAAAAAATTAATGCATACATAAACAAATGGATGGGACAGGTTAAAACGCACACCTAAATACTCTAAAATTTAAACCTATTAAACACAGATTTTTTTTTACATGTGTAATTCTCCTCTGCCTGTATAATTCTGACAGTGTAAAATTGTTACGTGAAATTGAAGCTTGTGTAATTTTTTCCTGGCTACCTTAGCCTTAGCAAACACCATTCAAAACTTGTAAAACCTAACTAACTAACCATCGTGCCACATTTCCACAGGGGTAGGCTTGAGAGGATAGACTAAATTTTTCTTTATTCAGTGACATGGTTATTACAATTATTAGGTATGTCTAAACCACCAAGCTAGGCACATAACCTTGTTATGGTGACCCAACTCAAGTATTTGATTCACTTGATCGTGCCATGTCTTTCTACACTCCTTTCTGCATTCATTCACTGTACAAGTCTAAACCGTACAAGTCTAAGCGTCTTTTTCTTAATCTTATTCACTATGTTTACATCAGTCCTGCATTCTTTCATTTACTGTCAGCTGAATTAATTTTTCAAAGCTTTATTGCTCATGGTGGAAATGATAATCACTGAGAGTCGAAAACAGTCGTGCAAATTTCACACTGCCAGAGCTTAGTTTTCACAGCATAAAATTTTATTTACTGCTTCAAAACAGGTCAATAATAGTTAATAATTTTATTGACTGTCGTAAACAGTTATATCTGAGAAAATAAAATACCGACCGCTCAGTGTACACACGTGTTCTGTTTCCACCTAAGTGTAGTGGGATCAATTCCTCAGCTAGCTAAGCTCCATCATTGCACAAGCAACATCTTCCTATAGGGATAATTCGTAATCTGAGAATGTCGGTTTTTCATTTTTAAGAAGAAGAAAAAAATTGTTGCATTGACTGAAATATTCCCGACTGCTAATTTCTGAGTTTACACTGTTTCATACAACCAATTTAAAATACATACACAATAATATTTACCAGAACTACATCATTTATTCATTTATTGAATGCCCGTTGGGCTTTTACAAACATATCACATGTCGAAAATTAACAAACATACAGAAATACATATCAGTACAATCTTATTCTTCTTCTTTCGTATGGTGGGGGGGTCAGAGGGGGACATCTAGGTCTGCGAGCCAGTCTAGGGCTTCAGGCGTCGCCATGTGAACCTTATCAATCCCGCCGGGGAATGAATGGAGCGGGCATTCGTTGACCACATGTTCCGTGGTCTGCACCGCACCGCATTCACACGTCGCCGACTCTTTAAGGCCCTATCATGTGGGCACAGCGGCTATGAGAGCACCTTAACCTATTGATGGCGGACCAGGTTTTGCGAGGTAATGTGAACCCGGCCTGTCTCTCGGTGGGGTCCTGTATGAGATAGGCATTTCCCACGTTGGCCGTTTGCCACTCAAGTTTCCACCTATCTCCTGGGGTGAGAAGCAATCGAAGGAGCCTCTCTCCTTCCGTCCAGAAGGGCTTTCGGGACTTCAAGTGGCATGCCAGGTGGGAGACGACATCAGTACAATAAATTCTTATCATTTTACAAATATATCAGTTACTTTCACAACTAATTATTTTTGCTTTGATGTACGACGGAGATGTTTTAAATATATCGAAAAGGTCTGTATATGTATTGGCAGTTCGTTGAAATGGCGCTAGTGGGGAGTGATATAAATATTTAGTGCTATGGTTTTCAGTGGAAAATATGGTGGAGTCAAACAGATTTATGTGTAAATAGGTTATCTTATATGTGCCTAACAAGTATACTTGTGAGAGATCCCTTGCACTTTTTATGCTCCAAAAGCGAGGACTTCTGGCATAATAATAACATAGCATTTATATAGCGCAATTTAGTGTCATTTAACTTCAAGTGCGTCTATCAGAACACCCCAATCAACAGAGCCACTCACTGCTTAATGATTCTGCATTTACCATCGACATTTTCAACGTCACTTCTAGACAGTTCAGCAACATTCTTTTAACGCATGTCACAAAATAGTAAAACTGCCCCCACAATCTTTTATACTTACATGTACCTGAAATTTGTAATATTCTCCGTAATACGTTGGTGCGTAACATGTTTATGGAGAACATGAATAAATTAATCAATAAAAACTTTAAAAGGAAGCTACAAGCAAAAATGTGTATATTCTTGGTATACCTTAAATTGTAGGTAATAGGCATTAAAATCACTTGACAAACGGAGTCTAGAAACATTCGATTTCAAACACAAAACTGGTTTTTATTTATTTTGTAAATAATTTTATAAGAAAGCAAAAAAGTTAATCAAGTGAAACTGTCACAGATAATCTTAGCTATAATACTGTATTTTTTTAAAGTTGTTTCCTTTACGCGTTCATACATTTCTATTGGAAAAATAATTTTTTTAGTATGTTACATTTATATTTTTTACTGAGTAATTTATCTTTTTATTTGTATAACCTTCAATTCATCTAAAGCTTAGTTTTTGGTATTCATAATGTACACCAATTCGTTATAAAGATTAATCAAAATAGTGTTTTAGCAAAGCTACGCCTTAACATTTGAGGGCAATCTAGTACACACATAAATACAATACACTTTTTGATTGACCGGTTTCAAAAGTACCCTTCCTTCATCAGGATAATATTAAAACTTAAATAAGGTACAAAATGCTGACGGATGTAGGTACAAAATAGGTGAAAATCCTCAGGCCAATTTGTTCAGTTTTGGGAACAAACAGCTATTACCAGTAGAGTTAATTTTTTTTTACTTTTCGGAACGGCTCATATGGTCTCATAAAAATCGTTGTGTCTCCCGTAACGTCATCGTTAGAAATATGAACTAAACGGTGTAAGAAAAAGAAAATACCAAGCTTTATATTAAAATACTATCTGTACCCCGCCACGCGTTGCTGTGCCTCAGTCTGTCTCTGCAGATAGAGAAACAATGGCGAATGTTGATTTTATGTCCAAAGATGGGGCTGTGTATCGAAAAGAGCATATTTTTACCTGTCACAGGTGACATCTATATAATACAGGTATATAATAACACACGCATATTCGATTGCAAAACACTATGTCAAAATTTGAAAGTAATCGGTGAAGAACTTTTTGAGATTTAAGATTTTGAACAAACGAACATTTACATTTTTATTTATATTGTATATATATACAGGGTGTATCGGCACGTACCCGACAAACTTTAACCAGCTATTCCTTAGCACATTTGGAGTAAAAAATGTTATGGGCACTTTGCTGTCCGGTAACATTTTTTTTTAATAAAAAATTTATTATTCATATTTTCACCACATGTCACCAATGTTTTATCCTTTGTCAAAGTTTGAAAACCCATCTGGCAATATTTTGTTCAAGTTTCGTTGAATAATGTACGTACGTACCTACGTTGGCGCGCTTTTACAATCACAACGAAATGGCACGGCACCATTCGTCTCATTTTTAACTATTATTATTTAGTGTGTACGAAAGAGCGAGGACACTTTTTGACACACTTGCTAATAACAGCTGTTGAACGCGAGACACAATGCAAATGACAGTGACGGAGTGTGGATTTTTTATTTATTTTTTGTTTTTAATGGAAAAAAAATGTTACCGGACAGCAAAGCGCCCATAACATTTTTTACTCCAAATGTGCTGAGGAATAGCTGGTTAAAGTTTGTCGGATACTTGCCGATACACCCTGTACAGATAGAAGTTAACCACAGAATTTTTAAATTAATAAACGAAAGGTTCCGACAGCAATTTGAGAAAAATTTATGAAACTTTGTGATTTTTCATACGAAATTACAAAAAACTGAGGTGACAGTAATTTTTATAATACATTTATCTACTAAAAAATGTGTTTTTTTTGTTAAGTCATTTTAGTTCAGTGTTTAGACGAAAAACCTTAGATGCGCCATTTTTAGAAGTTTTTTGTGTTTCAAAAATTATGTTTAGTTTTTATAATAAAATTTGAAAACTGTTATTGTAAATCTTTCAATAACAGTTTTTTGTTTTCGGATATGTTCAGAAATATACTATTTATTTGGATTTTATTGAGAAATTGAAATACACACAAATTTTCCAACTTTCTGACAACGGCGTCTGAAATATAATGGTCAATATGCCAGAGACCTGAAAGGTTAAAACAAATTTAACTATTTATATTGTAATCATGGCAAGCTACAAAGTATGTATACGCTTTTTACGATTAAGCAATTTATAAATATTTTTGTATTTATTTTTCAGGTGCTCGACATTTTAAATGAAGACATCGACAAATACGCGGGAAAATTCAAAATAGTCCACGATAAAGGAACGTACGATGCCGTCAGCCTAAATCCTGAAGATACCAAAACCAAAAGACTAACCTACATTGACAAAGCGGCAGATTTACTCACCGCAGACGGCCTGCTGGTCATTACCTCCTGCAACTGGACAGAGTCAGAAATGACGGAGCATTTCAAACACAAGTTCCAGATGAAGAAAGTGCTTCCAACTCCGCAGTTTCAATTTGGCGGGAAAGTTGGCAACGTTATCACATCCATGATCTTTGAGAAAATAAAGCAGTGACATTGTTTAATCGTTAGCTGTGTTGTTTTATTTACATCCTGGTAGGATACTTATTACGTTAACAATAATTTACAAGATTATGAGATTGGTTTAGAAAAAGGCAAATACTCATATGATGAAATTGAACTAACTCTAAACCTCTCTCCTTTGGAAGTCCGTCGGGAAAGAAATGACCTCATTTGCTTCTTCAAAATTATAAATGGTATTATTGATTCACCTACTCTACTGCAACTCATTCCCTTCAATATCCCCTCGCACAGACTCAGAAATAACGAACTGCTCTTCCTCAACCATCATTCGACAAATTATGGATATTATTCACCATTGTCCAGAATGTGTAGACTGGTCAACTCAAGTCAAAACCTTAACTTTTTTGGGATAAGTCTGAATGATTTTTGCCAGTCGCTAAACAAGTGACGGAATATTATAAGTGTCCTGTGGTCCTGACCCACGGCGTATTCTTGACTTGATTCGACTTGTCACTTTATTTTCTTATATTATATCTGCCATATGTCTTTGCTTTCATGTACCTTTGTCTACTCCTGTATTTTTCATTTTACTTTATTCGTGTTATTATTTTGTAATTTGGACGATGTCCGTTAATAAATAAATAAATAAACATGTTCCCTAAATCTGCACGCCAATATTATGTACCATGTACAGTGAAACTCTCTTGACGAATTATTTGTTTTGCGTCTGCACATACGCAATATGTGATTCAATAGTTTTGTCCGCATACTAACTCAATTCTCTCAAGAAAGGCAAACAAATACAATATTGGATTAAATCACCGGTACATAAATATACACATAGTGTTGTGTATTTTTAAATTTCATAGGTAAAATTAATTAAAAATATTTTATTCTTTCCGGGTACAACATCAATACTTTTGTATTTTTTCAATCATAGCAAACACAAAAATCTCGAGCTGGCACTGTTTAACTCGCTAATTTGCTTCAACAAAGTTGTACATTTTATGACTGTTAAAAAGGGATTAATTTCAGGTACATACATTTTTTTTCAAATGTTTCTGAATTCTAGGTACACATGTTGTGACCTAGTTACTGGGTTCTAGGTAAACATGTTGTGACCTAGTTTCTGTATTCTAGGTAAACATGTTATGACCTAGTTTTTGTGTTCTAGGTGCACGTGTTGTGACCTAGTTTCTGTGTTCTGGTGTTCCGGTCGGTGGCCGAGTTGACATCGCGTTTGGGTCCCACCCAGGCGTAGTGTGTTCAATTCCTCGGCTAGCTAAGTCCTCCATCACAACACAAGCAACATTTTCAGCTTACTGTGGTGGTAGTAGGACATTTTCAAATATTGTCAGGTTATTCGTAACCCGGGAATGTTTGTCTTTCTTTAAAAAAAAAAAAATATATATATACATATATTTATTTTGTACAATAGATATGTGAAAAATGCAAAAATATATGAAGAAGAATAAATTAACAACAGAGTACAACTATGCAGGGCGTGGTTTTGAGTCAGCTTGGGCCCAGCGCTCAGGAGTGGTGCTTGGTGCTGGTAGGCTGCGGTCACCAACGTGTTGGCGTAGGCCATTAGCCGCATCCTGGCTCCAGCGACCCGGTGTCTCATCAGGCCGGCAAATCCATTCAGTCCTAGTTCCGTGAACATTGTCGATGCGCTGCTGTATCTTCGGTATCCAAATTTGATTCTACAGGCGTCATTATATTGAATTCGGAGTCATTCCATCGAGCAAGTTCGGTAGTGACACCATGTCTCACAGTCTATGCAGGCCAGTACAGAATGCGTTGAACAGTATTTTTTAACAGTATTGCTGCATTTGCAAAATCTGCGGGCAATCTTATTAGACACTATGCTTAGGCTTCTCCTTTGTTGTTCGATATCGCCATCATCAGATAGGTCTTGATTAATAATGTGCCCCAAGTATTTTACATTCGTACATGTATTTATTCTTGCCTCGTTAAGGTATACGGGGAGCATCTTACCTGTATCTGGATTTTTTCCGTGGTGGAATGTATTAGCAAAAAAGCACCAACGTCATATGTAGGTTACCTAATTTTTTATAAAGTTATCTATAATTTATTATCATAAAATAAACTATACATTTCACATAAAATGTATAAAAGAAAACCAAGGCGCACAACCCACACCGCTAGGAGGTGCTAGTGTAGCATATTGCCATTAGAAGTTGGAGATCATAAATAAACCATTGGAGGTATTATTGAAATTATATGGTATTTTTTTATCTAAATAAACATTCAAAAACAAAAGAATAATGAGAATCCATAATGTTTAATTTTAGAATAGAAATTGCTACAGATCATGAGGTTCCTACCCGCATTATAATGAAGACAAAGTAAATAAAAACAATTTTTTTACAACGGCAGCACAGTAACCATGACGATGAAAAAATAATACAACAACACAACCTTTCTGGTCATCATTGTATAATGACGGACCGGACCACTTCAACAGATGAAGAGGTGTTTGTAGAATGGTTGCTAAAAGACACTGAAATCACCCAAAAAAGAAATGCGAAACTTCTCAGGGTAAATAAATCAATATATTATTAAATTATCTCGCAATGCTTCATTATTGCTAATGTCTTTCTTATTTCTAATCAATAATTTATGCATATTTCCTAACCTTGAAACATTACTGTTATATCTGTCTTAACTTAGCAGATTTTGGTGTTGGGAACTCTTTGTTAAAAAGTAAAAGGTTCTACTTATAATTGTGTTTATTACGTTACAAATAATAGGTCTGAATTTAGCCACACTGTTCATTACCCGAGGGTTGGTAATTCTCTGGTTCGAGAAGCTTGTTAATAATAATAATAATAATATTGGACAATTTTTATAGTGCCGCTTTTGTGAGTTATCACCTCAGGGGCGCTTCCCTGTCACTATAACCTCACAAGCATCTGTTACAATCTAGCGACATCTGACGGACTCTGGAGTAAGCTTTATGACTAGCGCCATCTATCGCTTAAATACTCAACTTATTACCATACATCACAATTACTTTGATTGAGAAAAACGAAACTTTAATGGTATGATTTAAGATTTTCACGGCCAAAGGTATTATAGTGATTTGTTTTTGGGGTATTATGCCGTGTTGCGCTACCTCCTTCTTTAGCCAACGTTTCGGACAGCATTGCAGTGTCCATCATCAGGGCAGATGTGTAAATGACGGAGTGTGTACCACGTGACCTGCTAAGGTTTACCGTACTACTCAGTGGCGAGGTGAAAAAATAAATCATCGAACAGAGGAATCACTAGTTAAAATCCTTCAGATATGGGTCGTTATTGTGATTGGCAAAGAGCCATGTAGATCTTGATTAAGTCTTTTTTACCGAGGACATTCCTGATGACACCAACCCTGATGTTGGCATTGAGCCGGCAGAGAAATGATAAAATTAGACTTAATACTTTAGAAATGAGATCCTTGTGTGCATGTACGACTGTGTTACAAATAATGTTGCGTACCGAATAGATTGGTACTCGACGAATGAACTGTAATTTTTAACGAGAAAATAAGAATGAACAATCCTAAATAGGAGTGGGAAGAAGGCCTTTACCTTGTGAATGTTGTTGCTTCAATTGCAAGTTCTGATGTTGGTCTTGAATGTTCTGTGGGCACTATAGTTTATAGATGATCTAGTATTATTTCACCACATGAACGGTTTTTTGATCACTCTCGATAATTTACAACATTTACTTAATGTATAATGATTGGGGATGATAAATCATGCTGTTTTCCGATAATTATTATGAGGTGGCGACAAATATATAACGACGAAAATAACATCAATCAAACAAAAGACACTTGCTTTTGGCCTTTTTCAAATCTTCTTACTTCTTTTTCTAATGTAAGACCTTTAGGAAATGGAATAAAAACAAGGGGAGGGCAATCTAGGTAGGAACCGAATTATTGGAAAAACCATAAAAGTGTTTCAATATTAAACACATAATAATGCGAAGTTCTGGAAAAACGACAAGGCTGATGTAAGCATAGCGAACAAGATTGAAAAATGGACGCTTCGATGGTTTGGACATGTAGAGCGATGAACGGAGAGGAAGTGAATGAAAGAAGAAGTCGGGTACGCTTGAGGAAGACAATATGGCATATCGAGTGAATCAAATAATTGCGTTGGGACATGCGACATGTCAAGAGTCATAATATGTAACAGAAGGGTATATATTATATGAGAAGATGCACGGATGTGAATGAAACCCGGAGTTTGTGCCAAAACAGAGCTGTGTGGCGGTTCATTCTCTCTACCTACCCCTGCAGATTTGGCGTAATAGTAAGTTAACCAATTAATAATCCGATATTTTTAACGTTTTAGGATCTGGAGATAACAAAAGCAAAACTCTTTTCTCGCGCCATTTACAGTCCCATAGAACAAACTAAATCCACAGCCATTCAAAGATATAAAATGGAGCCTTCTTTGATGCCAATGAACATTTAATAAAACCTGATATTTATTAATAACAATAAAATGATTTCATCACAAAAGAGTATAAACATTCATACAGTTGCTTTGCTTGCGCACAGCTTGCTTCAAACTTGTCCAGTGAAATTTAATAAACTTTACATAAATTACAGACGACTAATTATTGCTTATAATTATTTGTTATCCTTTATGCTATACATAAAAATCTTGTCTTATAAACATTAGTTTATCATTAAAAACTAATAATATTCGACAAGTCATTCACCAATAAATGAAGATATAATATGTCTCGACACCATCTAGTGAGAAATTTAGCACTAACAAAGCCTTTCCTACAAAAATAAAGTTGGTTGTTTACAGGTGGAAAAAATACAATAAGCAGTAGTTGTTGATTGAGGTACTAGTACATATTGAATCATTTGGACAAACAAAATGCAATATTGTATTCGTGATTCAATTCAATATTGTATTTGAATGCCTTAATTAAAAGAATTGAGTTTTTATAAGGAAAAACTATTTATCTCTATTAATTTTTCATTTGTACGGGCGCAAACAAATAACTAGTTTTAATATTTTAAAGCGTAACTTACAAATTGTTATTTCATTTATCTACATATTTATTATTATAATTTTTTCTAGTCAAAGACACATTTTATCATTCTAATATTAAAAACTAGTGGATCAAGCAATTACAAATATCTTTCTTGGGTGTCTCCGACTTCTTACACCTTTCACTACAATGTTACTGTAAAACTACATTACATCGACTGTTTAGTATTGAAACAGTTTTTTGGATAATACCTACCATTTTTCCCATCATATACTATCCATCTCCTTCCCTAAAAACAGCCTTACGCACATTGGAGAAAATAAGAAGATTTATGCTGCACTGTAAATTGTCGCAAGTCAGTCGAATTCGTGTCGTATAGCAAGAAGGTGCAATCTTAGTATTGTTGTTACTATTCACATGCTTTGTGCTAAATATCAAAATTCTCTCGTTTATCTATTGCCCGGATTCATAGGAATTCCAGGTAGGCTGTTTCCTTCATTCCACTTTTCCCGTGATTTATTCAAAACCAATTGAATGAGCTCTTTACTGTCGTATTTTATTATAGATTTGATTTTCGGTTCATTTTATGTGTAATAGAACACGTTACATGGAAGATAAATAAAGACAAAACAAAGCTGCTGACTGTAGGCCGAACGCAACATCAGATGAGAGTAGAGATGGCAGGAGTTCCACTAAAGAACACCAAGGAGTTTGTCTACCTCGGGAGCAAAATAACTTGGGACGGTCGGTCTAAGAGCGAGGTCGACAGCCGTATACATCAGGCTAGGCTTGCATTCAATAAAAGGTCGAAAATAATAGAATCGAATAATATAGACCTAAAACTGAGAATACTCCTCATCAAGACCTATGTATGGAGTATCTTGATGTACGGCTGCGAAACATGGTGCCTATCCGAAAGAGATAAACGGAGACTAGAGGCTTTTGAGATGTGGTCCTATAGAAGACTGTTAGGAATTTCCTGGAGAGACCATATTACAAATGAGGAGGTTCTCCAAAGAATCGAAGGAGGAAGGCACCTGCTCAGGACCTTGTCCGAAAGGCGTGCAAGATGGATCGGCCATGTTATACGACAAGAAGGCCTCTTGCATGTCATAATGGAGGGTATGACCGAGGGGACCAACTCTAGGGGACGCCCACGCCGAGAGTACCTGGAGGACCAGCTGGTGGACGTGCGCTGCTCATCATATGCAGAAGTCAAAAGAGCCGCACAAGACAGGGAAGAATGGAAGAGGAGATTAGATGAAATTGCTGCAAACCAATCCCAGGATTGAAACCAGAGAGAGACATGGACTTTTATTTGAATCTGTATCTCTATCTCTCGAGATGTTGCGATAAGTATTCCTCAGACGTCCCCGACTTCTTCTACCATTCAAACAACTTTCTAAACGCTCCTTGCACTAATAACAACAAACGTTGAAATTTTCAGCGATATCGGTCGACTGCTTTTCGAGTTTTGTGAGCACAAACATAGGGAGGCTGAATTTTTATAAGTTACTAGCTGACGTGTATCCCCGTTGCTTGGGGTTACACCATCGCGGACTTTTCTGTAGGCCTTTTTAAGATATACAATTCCGTAGTGCATTATTTTGATGTATCTCATAAGGTTTAGCTAACGTTAGCATAGTAGTGATTATAAAACATCGACTTTTCTCTACTTTCTATAAAGATAATTTCCATGTAATATATATAAAAACCTTCCGGAAGAAATTCTCTAAATGATAGTGAAAATCCTATCAAACTTCGCTGCATAGTTTAGAAGAACTAAGTGCACAAACAGACAGACATAGATAATGACTTTGTTTTATACTATTTAGAAAAGATTATTCCACATTTCTACATAAGAATAAAATTTTGTTCACTTAACTCAAGATTTGAACAGTTTTTTTTTATTTGTTTGTTCGATTCTCCGTTTTCAGAATATCGGGAAGGAAATTGTAAATGAGTATACCCTCACGACCTATGCTTCTTTTAGCACTTTCAGTTTTTACTGTAATAAGTAAAATTCTTTTGTTTTTTGTATTTTTTTATTTATTTTAGAAAGAAAATTTACGTTGGATGATACATTTTGAATGTTATTTCAACCGCCATGCTAGGGATGCTCCTATGTTATGGCGGGTGAAGTTTACAGATTGAACAATTTAATAATTGCTGGCCGCCCGTTGAGAACTCTTCTCTGTGCACTCCGTGGTTGCCATAAATATACCACTCTGGTTGCGGTCGAGACCCCCCAGTCACACGCTAACATCTTCTTATTTTAATCTCCAACAATCGAGTGGCACAAACCTCCTAGTGTTGGCGTTTGTGTCCAGACGAAGTCAAGTAACAGTTCTTGCAAATATAATTGCTGGGGTGGCAAATATAACTGTTACAAATATAGGTAGGTAAATGCATTTTTTCAGATATACCGCGGCTTCAAATAGTTCTCGAATAGCTCCATCCAGGGCTTATGTGTAAAGGTCCGGCAACATGCGGGCCGGTGTTAAACAAACGAGAGTGAAAGAGTGGGGCAGCTTTATGTAAGTGGATACGTTAAATGGTTGGACTTTATTCGCATCACATAAATGATTGTTCTTTTTGATTGTTCGAGTCACTATGTGACGTTTTAAAACTACCCTTGCGTGATAATGAATAGTTGAAATCGGGACATTAAAAAGGTTTTACTCTAGTGTGCATAAGCCTGTGACGTTTTGAATATCTTTTTCGTGGACATGAAAACTGCAGTTCGAACATGAATCAGGTTTTTCTCCAGTATGGGTAAGAATGTGCTTTTTTAAAGATCCCTTTTGAGAACATGAATAACTGCAGTAAGAACATGAATAAGGTTTCTCTCCAGTATGGGCAAGAATGTGAATTTTTAAATTTCCCTTTAGAGAACATGAATAGCTACAGTATAAACATGAAAAAGGTTTTTCTCCAGAATGGGTAAGAATGTGATTGTTTAAAGTTCCTTTTTGAGAACACGAATAGCTGCAGTAGGAACATGAATAAGGTTTTACTCCAGTATGGGTACGAAGGTGACGTTTTAAAGATCCATCTTGAGAAAATGAATAGCTGCAGTAAGAACACGAATAAGGCTTTTCTCCAGTATGGATGCGTAAGTGCTTTGTTAACGCTGAATTGCCTGAGCAGGAATAGTTACAATAGGAACATGTATAATGTTTTTTTCCAGGGCGGATCTTTGGGTCAGTTATCATTTCTGAAAAAGATGGTGTATAATGCTCAATAAGTAGGTATCGGTATCGAAAAAAAAACGAAATCAGGTAAACAAAAGTCGATATTACCTGCAGCTATCTCGGTAATACTTTTAGAGCGCTCTAAGCATTCCCTTTTAACATCTGGCAGGTCTATGTGTATTTTCGTAAAAGGAATTCCCTCTCCATCTTCTTCTCGGGGTACTGGTTCTGCCTTTATGGGTACAGTCTCAACATTAATTCTACCTGGAATAAATAAAACAACAATACATATACTACGAGGCTACAATAAGTTAAAAGTTTTCTCAATCAGATTCATTTAAAGCAAAATTTCGAAGGAAAAATCTGAATTTCAGATGAAGGATAAGAGGGGAAGTAGAAAATAAGTAGCTGTTCTGACCGCGTCCATCTGAAACACCTTTGCGAAATAAGCAATGCAACTTACAAGTTGGCTGAACACTCTCAGCATACTGCATATATTCCTTCTTTACATCCGGAAGGTGGATTTCTACATCCACATACGCCATTTCACCTGAGCTTTCTTCCTGCGACCATGGTTCAGTTTTGATGAAAACACTCTCTGGGTTGGGAAGATTCATGGCACTGATGTGACAGCGTCCTGTTATTTATATTATACTATATTTATAAACAGATACAGAAGAATAGAACTAAGCTAACATTAGTTATCGTTGAGGTATGTTATTACAGCCTTCTTGTAACTATATTCGTAGTGTCATCAACTGCACTTTTTTTACATTAACCTCATATGAGACCCTGAGGAAAACAAATTCCCTCGGGTCCTATGTCATTTTTGGGGACGCTGTGTGGGAAGATCTTAAGGAAATTAATTTCTGGGAAGGAAAAAGGTATGAGTGAATCTAGTAATCTAGGGATCAGTTTGTCCAGGAGTGGCGGACGAACGATCTATCCCTCCCACTGCGGCGCAAGGCGATGGGTCAAGAGAGACCAGTTAGAGAGGTCAAAGGATCTACCCAAACCAGCCTCTCCCGATCTGGCACGCCATGCAGCTGGTGGGCAGGCGCACCCTGAACACACCTCACCCGATGAATCCAGGCACCCCTGCTAAATCACCAAACGTAGTGAACTACTTGGGGTAACCTTTGGCAGAAGTGATGGTTATCCAATAAATGGTTCCAGGGTCGGCGGTACCCAAACCTGCCTATCAAATTGAATATCTCCCTAATGCGATAGTAATTTATTGATATCAGCTGAAAATTGGCACTGAGGATGAATTATTAGAACCGATAAAGAGCTACAAAACAAATAGAATTCTTTTGGTATAAAATAAGGTTAACTTTTACCTGCTGCTACTGTTTTTAATAAGCATGTTTTTTTTAAACAAACCTTTGATTCAACTTAATGACAATAAGTATGCGATGATGGAAAATAGTGCTATTTCAAATTATGTTAGTACATATAAACATACGGATAAAATCCTTCATATTTAACATGACTTTTTTTTTATTCATAAAATATGAAACAATGGTTTTTCATTATAATGTGGATAATTTTTTTTATATAATCCGTTTTTTTATTTACATAATTTGAGTGTAATTCTGATTAAACGTTTGTTTGCTAATTTTGCAAAACATTTTTATGACTTATTTTTAGATTTTCATACCTAATCTGTGTATTTCATAAGGATCTATGCGTTTATGGCCCATGGATAAATGATTTATGTGTTATTTTTTAGGTTGGCAGTACCTACCTACCTAACCTCACAACGATCGACCTCCATAGCATTATTTTTTTATGTGAATACCGCACAAGAGTCCACAACTGCTCCCAACCGTCTAGAGTCAGTGAGATTATGGCATCCGCAATTGTTGTGAGGCTGAGGCCCATGCGAGGAGGCGCAAGGTGGATAAATACCTAGAAATCTGGTCACCAAGCAAGGCTTAAGCTATTTTAAGCAACGTTTCAATTCTGAATGAAGGATTTTACTGTTAAGTATTAAATAGCACTATTTTCCCCGTCGAATACTGAAATAGTCGTTTTTACCAAACATTATGGCTACAAGCGGTTTACCTCAGGGGGCACATTTAGACCTATTAACAACACAACATGTTACATCGCGAATGCTGTTAAAACTGATCAATCGAGTGTTAAGGTTAAACGCGACGCTCGGTATATTCTACGTGTTCATAGTTGGCGATAATTATTTTATTTTATTAAAATACGCTTTTTGCAAGTTATTGCTTTGCAAAATTAAGACAAAATATTTGTTTGTACCCGCACATACGCCATATTAATATGAACTAACAGTTTTTTACGTAAAAAACTAAATTATTTCAAGGCTTACAAATACAATATTTGATTAGATTATCGGTACAAATCCGTAAAATGTACACACAGGCATAGCCGCTAGCCGCACAGGCGCAAAAGGAGCCTTCCTTTCCAGACGCCGATTTACCAAGAAGCTGAGGCGCTGATGATATGTAACTTAACCTAACACAGCTTAACTGGTGCCTGGCGCAGTTTGACTCAAGACCGGCCCTGTACACAGATTTTTTTTATTATTCTTAGTTAGTTCACATCTTCTTGTGTGCTAATGATTATAGAAATGTATATTTTAAAATTAACATTACTTTTTATGCATTTCTCGTCCCGTGTCCGTGAAATGTGACCGTTATTGAAATAATCTCAAGTCGTATAAATTTAATACAACTATTGTATAGTTCATACGATATCGAATATAAATATATAAAGGCGGAACAACAATTACTGTCGACAACGAACGAAAGAAGCAAATCGAAATGTCATACTCATTATCCATAGACATCGGACCATAACAGATTTACCATATGCGATGGGCACAATCGATGACTCACTCGATCAAGACCATCGAAATATTTCGATTCATTGTCATGGGAAAATCGATTCTGTCAAAAATCATCACACAATCCTAGACAATCGTTTTGAAACGTCATTGATTCTGTCACAAATCATTACACATTTATTCTGTGTTCTTACAGAAATTCTTACTTTCGAGAGAACAAACCAGAAATAAAACCTCATTTAATATACAAATAGGTACATAAAATTACAGAAGGTATAATTTATACATAAAAAAAATCGAAACAAATAAAATATAATTAAATCGAAGCGCTTCAGCAGATTTTTTTTTTTTTTTTTTTTTTTTTTTCAGATAAAAAAAGAATCTTTTTTATTTTTTTTTTGTTTGGTACAATATTTTTTACATTTCAAAGTTTTCCAGTAATGTTGGCCTCACTGGGTGGCTTGCCCGTGCTGAGGCCTTCATTTTATAATATGAAAATATAATCTAAATACAATCTACAATATAAGATAAAATAATACATTTAATATATAATCTTTTTTTTTATTTTTATTTTTATTTTATTTTTTTTTTTAATTTTTTTTTTTTATTTAATATTTGAAAAGTATATATTTTTACATAGATAAGTATACAGGATATAAACAAGATATAAAACAATAGAAATTAAAGTAGCCTTTCCTCACCATAAAGAGACAATGCTCTTGTGTTTGGTGAGGGAATTCTAGTTCAATTATGTACATGTTAGTATTAAGGTAAATAAATTATTAAGAAACAACACAAGATTTAAACAATATTACTTCTAGATGTAAGTAGTGAAAGTATTTTGGACTTATAATAGTTTAAGGTAATTTTTTAATTTAAGGTGAAATTCCTGAATATTTTCGATATTTTTTAAATTTAATGGAAGGTTATTAAAATAAATTATGCCTAGATATAGATAGGTATTTTGAATGAGCTTAGTGTTAAATTTTGGGATTTTAATAGTTTTCTGGTATCTTGCTGATGTATTGAATTGCAAGTTATGAGTATTTGACTGTATTTCTTTGTAAATTTGAAGTATTGAATATTTTTGATACATTTTGTCTACTGTAGGTACTTTAAAAATTGTAAAAAGAATTTCGGTAGAAAATTTTGACGGTTTTTTCAAAATTACTTTGATTACCAATCTTTGAACTACTTTAAGTGGGTTCAAAATTTTATTATATGTTCCTCCCCAACCAATAATACCATATTGTAATATAGATTGAACAATCGCATAGTACACTCTTTTTAGGTTTTCTAGTCTAAGAATATTTCTAAGCCTTATAAATATATAAATACATTTCCTAATCCTTTTGACGAGTTCACAAATGTGTGTTTTCCATTTAAAATATTGATCTATATATACACCAAGATATTTGATTTTGGATGTTGGACTAAGGATAGGACAAGTTTGATTGCAGTTAGTTCTGCCACATTTGTGTTGGTGTATTATAATGTTTAATTCTGGTTCTGATTTAAATTTATTGATTGAAAATGGGATAAATTTTGTTTTTTCTGTGTTTAAGGAGAGAAGATTTTTATCGAACCAAATTTTCAGTATATTAATATCAGCATTTGCCAAGTTATTAACAGTATTCCAATCCGTACCTTCGATTATTATGACAGTGTCATCAGCATACGATATTATTTTCCCGTTTAGTTTTTGTATGAATATGTCATTAACATAGATGATAAACAGTAACGGACCCAGAACTGTACCTTGCGGTATGCCGAATTGACTCGTTTTTGGCAAGCTAAACACATTGTTAATTTTTACGACTTGAGGTCGTTTGGAAAGGTAACTTTTTACCCATTCTAGAGCTGTACCATTTAATCCAATGTTTCTTAATTTATTTATAAGTTTGTCATGTGATATGCTATCAAATGCTTTTTTGAGATCTATGAAAATTCCAAGGCATTTTAGTGATTTATCTAAAGAATTATATACTAGGCTACTCAATTTTGCAATTGCATCCTGTGTGCTTCTCCCTTCCATAAAACCGAACTGGTTTTCATTAATTATATCATTGCATTTTATAAATTGGCTCATTCTTTTAACTATTTTTTCAAAAATTTTTGCTATATTTGAGATGACTGATATGGGTCGGTAATTGTTTACTTCTTCTGGATTACCTGATTTAAATATTGGAGTAATGGTAGTTTGTTTGTAAACTGATGGGAATTCTCCGCTTTGAAAACTTGTATTTATTATATGCATTAATGGTTTGGAAATTAGTTTTTTGATGTTTTTTAAAATATCAACTGTAATTGCATCAAAGCCCGGAGCAGAACCTCCTTTCATATCAGTTATAATAGAAACTATTTCGTCCTCTGTGGTGATTTCAAATGTTGCCATTTTTTTTTCAGCATTAATATTACAGTCTGGAGATGTTATATTTGGGTCAATATGTATAAGATTGGCTAGATTTTTCCCTACGTTTGCAAAATAGGTGTTAAATATATTTGCAGCTTTTAATGGGTTTTCTTTACAACATGTTTTCGAGTTATCATGATTAATAGCACTGATTTCATTATTCCTGTATTTTTTTTTGTCAATTATTTCATTTATCACCGTCCATACTCTTTTACTATCATTTTCAGCCTGATCCAACTTATGTGTATAATAACTTTCTTTTGTATGTTTTATAATATAAGAAAGTTTGTTTTTATATGCTTTAAAATGATTGAGTAAATTTTTATTATTTGGTTGTTGAGTAGTCAATTTGTATAGAGATGAATTCGCAAATGCAATTTTAACATTTAATTCGGAAGACAAAACTGCTTTAAACTTGTGATTGAATCTTTGAGCGAGTCTCTTTGATTAAAACTACACCTAACACATGAAATTGGTACCCTCCAATTTTTGCAGCAATTCTGCATCTTGGGTTTTATAACCACGCTTCGTTAATTAAATATAATGTTTTTCTTCAAAATGCGTCAGCAGATGAATCCGCAACTGGAATTTAATCGTTACATTCTGAACATAAAACTAGTTAAACATAAGAATGCAGGTTCCTAAACTACATCCAGAAAACAAAAATGGAAACCTCTGATTTTTGCAGCAAAAAAAAATGTAGTCTGCGACCAGAATTTTAAATCTGCACTACAAATACGAGAATGGCTGCCTACTTAAATGTGTACGCAGATAAATTCACCACTGTATTTTTTTTTTACAACCTTTACAATTCATATGCACGTCTCCAACTTCAATTCATTATATTCATATCATTCTATATGTCATTCTTCGTTATATTCTCACTGCCATTTTAATGTAAATTGTACCACTTTGTTTTAAAATTACATCAACTTATTTCTTATGTATAACAAATATTATCCTATGTATACTAATGATTAGATGTATCACATTTTATGTAAAATCTTTTTCGGCGTATCAATAAAGGAATAAATAAACATGAAAAGATTTTCTCCTGTGTGATATTTTAAACTTCCCTTTCAGAACATAAATAATTGCAGTCAAAAATATTTTTCTCTGCTATGGTTAAATATGATTGAAATTTTAAACTTCAATTTTCTGATCATGAAAAATGTTTTTCTCCAATATGGGTTAGCGTGTGACGTTTCAAACTTCCCTTTCGAGAAAACGAGTAAGTACAGTATGAACATGAAAAGGGTTTTTCTCCAGTATGTGTAAGCTCGTGATTTTTTAAATTTCCCTTTTGTGAACATGAATAACTACAGTGTGAACAAGAAAAACGTTTTGGTCCAGAATGGGTAAGCATGTGAAGTGTTAAACTTCGCTTATGAGAAAACGAATATTTGCAGTTTGAACATGAATGAAGGTTTTCTCCGGTATGTCTAAGCATGTGTGTTTTCAAAGGTCCCTTTCTAAAACATGAATAGTTGCATTCGTTACACATAAAAGGTTTTTCTCCAGCATGGATAAGGATGTGAGTTTTTAAATTTTCCTTTAAAGAACATGTATAACTACAGTAGGAACATGAAAAGGGTTTTTCTCCAGTATGGGTAAGAATGTGCTTTTTTAAATTTCCCTGTAGAGAACATGAATAGCTGCAGTAGGAACATGAATAAGGTTTTTCCCCAGTATGGGTACGAAGGTGACGTTTTAAAGATCCATCTTGAGAAAATGAATAGCTGCAGTAAGAACACGAATAAGGCTTTTCTCCAGTATGGATGCGTAAATGCGTTGTTAACACTGAATTGCCTGTGCAGGAATAGTTACAATAGGAACATGTATAATGTTTTTTTCCAGGGCGTATCTTTGGGTCAGTTATCATTTCTGAAAAAAGTGGTGTATAAAGCTCAATAAGTAGGTATCGGTATCGAAAAAAATCGAAATCAGGTAAACAAAAGTCGATTTTACCTGCAGCTATCTCGGTAATACTTTTAGAGCGCTCTAAGCATTCCCTTTTAACATCTGGCAGGTCTATATGTATTTTCGTAAAAGGAATCCCCCCTCCATCTTCTTCTCGGGGTCCTGGTTTTGCCTTGATGGGTACAGTCTCCTCATTCATTCTACCTGGAAAAAATAAAACAACAATACATATACTATGAGGCTACAATAAGTTAAAAGTTTTCTTAATCAGATTCATTTAAAGCAAAATTTCGAAGGAAAAATCTGAATTTCAGATGAAGGATAAGAGGGGAAGTAGAAAATAAGTAGCTGTTCTGACTGCGTCCATATAAAACACCTTTGCGAAATAAGCAATGCAACTTACTAGTTGGCTGAACACTCTCAGCATACTGCATATATTCCTTCTTTACATCCGGAAGGTGGATTTCTTTATCCATATACGCCATTTCACCTGAGCCTTCTTCCTGCGACCATGGCTCAGTTTTGATGAAAACACTCTCTGGGTTGGGAAGATCCATAGCACTGATGTGACAGCGTCCTGTTATTTATATTATACAGTAATCATGAAGCAAAATTTGCTATTGAAATTATATTGAACAGATACAGAAGAATAGTACTAAGCAACATTATTTTTCGTAGAGGTATTATTATCATTATTTATTGTAACTATATTCGTAGTGTCATCAATTGCACTTTTTAACGTTAACCCCACATATGAGGCCCTGAGGAACATAAATTCCCTCAGGGCTTATGTCATCTTTGGGGATGCTGTGTTGGGGTCTTTTTAAGGAAATTAATTTCTGGGAAGGAAAAAGGTATAAGTGAATCCAGGAATCTAGGGATCAGTGTGTCCAGGAGTGCCGGACGAACGATCTATCCCTCCCACTGCGGCGCAAGGCGATGGGTCAAGAGAGACCAGTTAGAGAGATCAAAGGATCTACCCAAACCAGACTCTCCCGATCTGGCACACCATGCAGCTGGTGGGCAGGCGCACCCTGAACACACCTCACCCGATGAATCCAGGCACCCCTGCTAAATCACCAAACGTAGTGAACTACTTGGGGTAACCTTTGGCAGAAGTGTTGGTTATCAAATAAATGGTTCCAGGGGCGACGGTACCCAAACCCGCCTACCAAATTGAATATCTCCCTAATGTGATAGAAATTTATTTATATCAGCTGAAAATTGACATTGTGTCTGAATTATTAGAACGGACAAAAAGCTACATAACAAATAGAATTCTTTTAGTTAAAAAATAAGGTTAACTTTTACCTGCTACTACCGTTTTTAATAAGCATTTTTTTAAACAAACCTTTGATTCAACTTAATGACAATAAGTATGCGATGATGGAAAATAGAGCTATTTCAAATTATGTTAGTACATATAAATATACGCATAAAATCCTTCATATTTAACGTAACTTTTTTTTTATTCATGTAATAAAGCCAGGGTTTTTCATTATAATGTGATTTTTTTATATTATTCGTTTTTTTATTTACATAATTTGAGTGTTATTTTGATTAAGGCGATGCACTACGTCGTGTATTATTTTAAATTGAGCCGCTATCAATAACAACCCTTACGTAGATGGCGATAAGGTTTAAATTCCCGCCTGTTTTGATTTATGCATGAAAAAAAATGGCCAAAAAGTACCTTTTATTTTATTTTGTGGATGTTCAGGCATAAATATTTAATTTTTTCCGATCATTTTATAATTAACTTAATTTACCACATTATACAATAAAATCATAACCGAAAATGGGTTCGTAAGAAGGAGATTTTGAACTTTAAAGCAGTTTTCATGGGCCTATACATTATTTTTTTCTGGGCTTATAAAAAGACTAATATAAAAATTACTCGATTATTTCAAAGGCCAAGATGTATTCTACTCGCAGTATTTAATTAAAGCATCTGAAACATTTCTAGGCGACCAAAATTTCAAACCAAAAACACATGATTTTGCATTACTACGTATGGCATCGCCTTAAAGGTTTGTTTGCTAATTTTGAAAAACATTATTATTACTTATTTTTAGATTTTCATATCTAATCTGCGTTTTTAATTAGGATCTCTGCGTTTATGGCCCATGGATATATGATTTGTGTTATTTTTTAGTTTGGCAGTACCTACCTATCAAACCCCACAACGATCGACCTTATTTTTATGTGAATACCGCACAAGAGTCCCAACTGCTCGTACCGTCTAAAGCCAGTGAGACTATGGCATCCGCAATTGCTGTGAGGCTGAGGCTCATACGAGGAGGCGCAAGGTGGGGTGGATTGTGGTCTTCGTGTATGCTAACAATTATAGAAAAGTATATTTAAAAATTGACATTGATTTTTATGCATTTCTCGTCCCATGTCCGTGGATCTAATGGTTGTAATTTATTTTTCCTTTCATTTCCTTAGCGATCAAAATACAAATTAGAAAGCTTAAAACACCGTGAACAAGAACTAAATAAATTCAATGTGTGGCCTGGTGCGGCCATTGAAAGGAACATCAACGTCAACATGCTACACTAGCGGCCAACGTTGGTGAATCTGCCAATATTTTATTGGATTTTGGGGTATCATTAATATTAAAGGGTATTTACAATGAGGTTAAAATATATCTTTAGTCATTAATTTATAAAGGGTATTTGATATAACTAGAACCTACTTACGCACAAAGCCAAGCGCGGTGGTTAATTTAAATGCGTTGAAGAAACGTCAAAACGACAAATAGAAACACTCGTATTTTAAAAGGTTTGGTTAAATGTGACGGTTATTGAAATAACCTCAAGTCGTATAAATTTAACTCAACTATTGTATGGTTCATACGATATCGAATATAAATATATAAAGCTGAATCAACAATTATTGGCGACGACGAACGAAAGAAGCAAATCGAAACGTCATAATCATTATCCATAGACATCGGACCATAACATAGATTAGCGATGGGCAGTACATTTATTATGTGTTCTTAGGCTGGGTTTACACTTGTAAGTAAAATTTACACTTTCGTAAATTTTTGATAAGTTTCTCACAGGAGGGCTAGCATTACACTTGTAAGTTTTTTCGTAAATTTACGACTTCTAGCCAATGGGCGCATTGGATTTTCAAAATGCAAGATGCCCATTGGCTAGAAGTCGTAAATTTACGAAAAAACTTACAAGTGTAATGCTAGCCGAGCGCTTACATATGCATCCAAATAACAATAATGCTCACGGAAGTTGTTTACCAGTTAAATTTACGAACTTCTCACATAGACCGCTACACCAGTAATTCAATTTTTGGTAAGATGGCTTCCCGACAACAACGCGTTGCCGCCGACTTTGACAGCTGTCAGTTAGTAATATTTGATAACAGGGATTTGTTTATTTACGGTTAGATCATGGATCCCCATATAATACCAATTTCCGAACACAACGGATTACCGCTGCGATAATATGCAGAATGTTGTCAAACAAAAACGTAAAGGCCCGTAGAGTGTTGGATTAGAAGTTGGCTTCAAAGAAAAAGTCCTGATAGGGCTTTCGTTCGTTTAACGACAGAATTAAGAATTGAGGATCAACAAAAATTCTTTAATTTTATCCAAATAACAGCAACTGACTTCTAATACATATTGGAAATGATTGGACCGTTAATTAAAAAAGAATGATACTCGTTTTCGGAATGCTATTTCACCAGCTGAAAAATTAATGAGATTCCTGAGGCGTATGTGTGTAACACCATGTACGATCGTGTAAGAAATGCGGAGATCCGCAAAGAGTACAAGGCTGATGTAAGCGTAATGAATAAGATAAAGAAAGAGACGCTTAGATGGTTAGGGCACGTAGAGCGAATGAGCAAAGAAAGGAGTGTTAGAAGAATATACGATGCACATGTGACTGGTAGCAGAAGTCGGGGACGCCCGAGGAAGACATGGCACGACCAAGTGAATCAGATACTTGAGTCGGGCCATGTCAAGAGTCAGAATAATAGAAGAGTATGTATTAGACGATGTGAATGAGGCAAGAAGTGTGTGCCAAGACCGAGTTGTTTGGCGGTCCGTCCTATCAGCCTACTCCTGCGGGGAAACGGTGTGATGGTTTGTTAGTTGGTTGTTGCAGATTTCTGTTTTACCATCCCGACAGTCACGTCAAAACTTATTGAAAGCGTCTCAACTTATCAATCTATTTTGCGTAGAGCCGTAAATTCCCGCGTGAGCGATTAGACCTGTCAAAAACTTACGTAAAGCCGGCGCCAGACATGTGTTCAAAGAAGTGTTTTTTCATTTTTTTTTTTTTTTTTTTTTTTTTTTTTTTTTTTTTTTTTTTTATTTATTTCATATATATCCCGTTAAACTACAGTTAAGTAGTTTGTCAAACAGGATTTTTATTACAACTTTTTACAGATTACAACTTAGACCTTAATTTATACAATAACAATAAACTTACACATTAAATCGCCTAATACAAATTATTTCTACCTAGTAGCCACGTTTTCAGCAAATATCTGACTCTATTTGGAAATTCACATTTCTTAATATTACCAGGTAGCATATTATATATTTTAGGCACATTATACTCAAGGGTTCGCTGTCCGTATTTATTATTATGTTTAGGTACAAGCATGCCTTCATTCTTTGTGAACCTAGTATTGTGCCCATGTTCAACTTTCCTCTTATACTCAGAGTCATATATGTGCTGAATTAATATTTTATACCACAATAAGGCCTGCACCGGCAAAACTGTTAAATTTTGATACAAAAGTGAAATGTTTCGTCTTTGCGAAAAAATATTTTTTTTAACTAGTAATTTAACGATAGAATTTTGTATTGATTGTGCGTAATTTAAATTTGTTTTGCAAGAATGTCCCCAAGTGGTTATTCCATATCTTAAAGTTGATTCCGCGAGTGACATGTAAATAATTCTTAAGGTATTCACAGGAACGAAACACTTCAATTTGTATATTCTACCCACTATCGCCCGCAGCCGTTTACAAATTTTGTGTATTTGTATGTCCCATTTAAAGTAGCAATCAACAGTCACGCCCAAATAAACGTATTCGTTTACTAGCTCAATCGTTTCGCATGAACAGGGCTGCACAATATTTTGATGGATGCAGGTAAAGTTATGAGAAATTATTTCAGGCATGATGGAAACTTTTGCATGTGGAGATCTTATGTGCATGAGTTTGGTTTTTTTTGTATTTATAATTAATCCTACGTCATGACACCATTTAATCAGAGATATAAAGTCTTCTTGCATATATTTAATCGCAGTATATAATTGTTCATCCGATATGACCAGTGCCGTGTCGTCAGCATATACAAAGTGTTTAACATGTGAGAATAGTTTACTCATTATTGATACAAATATTATATAGAGGGTGGGTCCCAAAATTGACCCCTGCGGGACACCGGCGTACATTTTTTTTTTCCCACTCAGTTTTTCAAATATTTTTACACAGATATGTCTATTAGATAGATAATTTTTAAATAAATTTAGTAGATTTCCTCTGATTCCTATTGCTTCTAGAATATTTAATAATTTTTGCGGATTAATTGTGTCAAACGCCTTGGAATTATCGATAAATAATACTAAAACATGCATTTTTTTATTTAATTCATTATTTACATAATTCGAGAAATCCTGTAATAATATTTCAGTACTCTTTTTCTTTTGAAAGCCATATTGATTTTTGTCTATAATGGAAAATTTCTGTAAGTATTTGTTTAATTTTAAAGAAATATATTTTTCAAAGATTTTTTCAAGTGCAGGCAAGATACTGATAGGTCGATAGTTTCCTATCTCTGAGTGTACTCCACCTTTGTAAATAGGTCTAATTATAGCACACTTTAGATCATCAGGTATTTCTGCTTGAGTAATAAGTCTATTTACTAAGTGCGTAATAATTGGGGCTAAAATATTTATATGTTTTTTTATGTCGTGCATTCTTATACTATCCATTGCAGCAGATTTTGAGTTTTTAATTTTTTTAACAATATTTGTTATCTCCGTGATAGTTGCTTTAGGTAGGTACATACTGTGAGGTAATTCTACTGTATCAATATTAGATGCTTTAAAATCACACTTGTGCAACATATGACATATAGTATCTGAAAAATAATTCACATATTGGTTAGTTACACTTTCCACTGTCTGATCTTTTATCACATATCGCGAGATGACTTCATCACAATTGCTTTTAGTTTTTCTTCCTAAAATTTTATTTATCTCATCCCACGTTTTTTTAGTATTATTGAAACATGTTTTAAATTTATCTTTAAAAAAATATGATTTTTGTTTAGTAATTAGTTTGTTAACATTATTTCGAAAGGCCTTGTATTCATTTTCGTAATTTTTATTGGTTGGTGAATTCTTCCACCTTCGAAATAGCAAATCTCTTTTTTTAATTTTCTCTAAAATATCAGTAGTTATCCAATTTTTGATCCTGTTTGGTCTTTTATTCGGTTTTTTTTATTCGGTTCACATAAGTGTTCACATGTGTGGCACGGGCATTTGATACTGTGTTCACTTATTTGCGCACTTAAGTGCGCTTTGCCGTTCCGTGTCGGTTTCTTTGGCGCACATCAAAGGGATCAAAGTCAAAATGTTTGCATGCCTGCCACACTGCGCGAAGCCCAGTAGCGCGAGCGTCGCCGTGGAGAGTTGTCGTGCCGCATGCGTACACAAACAAGCCATAACCAAGCGAACTAGCGATGGAGTGGAATAATGAGGGCGTGTTTGAATTCATTAAATTATTACAAGGAGAGCCTGACATATAGGACCCAAAACGAAAAGGGCATAAAAACAGAAAAAACATTAATGACGCCTGGAGCCGTATTCAACGGAATTTCTCAATACCTTGCGCTATCGAGGAATTAAAGCGCAAAAGAAACACTTTACTAACCCAGTACAGAGATTGCTTGAAGAAAGTAAAAGAATCTACCAAAACTGGATCAGGATATTTACAAACCTTCATGGTTTGCATTTGATGCCCTCCATACGTTTATGGGGGGTATATATGAGTACCGTGTGACAATTTGTACTGAAGCTGTGGTAAGTAAATAAATAATCATTTTTGCTACATAATTCTTTATGTAATTTATTAATAATCGATACAAACACCTGATACAAAATTCTTAGAACCGTTACATAAAGACAAAATACTAATTTTTCGAAGAAAACTTCTTCGGAAAGGTTTTCACTTTGTGATGGCATTATTTATTTTAATAAAAAGACAAATAACTTTGTTTACATCACTTTATTTGTACACAATCAACATGTTTCGTGAACAATGTTCACTTCTTCAGGATCAAACGTATACATTTAAACAAAGTACTAACTATAGCCCAACAGATACCAAATGCACTCACAAAATTTCACACGGGGATTTTAAAATCCAGTTTAATGTATTTCTGAAAATCGGAGTTTTAGAGGGTGGTAGAAATAATAAGAAATGAAAATATAAATATTAAAAATATAATGGTGTGGTGCCTTTCGAGTTTGGGTTTTTAGGAGTTTTGACTGTACATTAATCCCCGTGTGAAATTTTGGGAGTGCATTTGGTATCTGTTGGGCTATAACTTTGTCGTTTAAGTTATTATGCCCAAATTTTATCTCGTTGTAGCGAAATATTCTGCAAACTCTTCTCTGATATTCTGTGCAGAATTTGCTGCTCTTCGAGGATGTGAATCAACTGGGATCAGACCGGTTTTCATTTCGCCAAGTTCCGGGTACAAATATACTATTTATAACGCGATCAAATGATTCTGGTGGTGAATAGATATGTTGTGATGCTCTGCTTTTTCTCAAAAAATTGTGCATATAAACGCAAGTCATAGTCACAATAGAAGCTTTATCGGGTTGGAGAAGCATAGGATGTTTGAAAACTCTGAATACTGATGTCATTATTCCAAAAACATTTTCCACTTTAACTCTTGCTTTTGACAATGCGCGATTAAAATTCCTTTTCTTACTTTGTGTTGGGTGGTTACCTGGGTACGGTTTCATCACGGTATCACTCAATGCAAATGCACTGTCAGCAACAAAGACATATGGCATATTAGCTTGCCTGCCTGTTAGTGGATGCGGGTTGGGTAAATTTAGCGTATTTTCATTAATTTTATCCCATAGTAGACTATTTCTTAGTACTCCGCCGTCACTCATTCTACCTTGACAACCAACATCGGCGAACATGAAAAGATAATCAGCGTCTACTAGAGCTAAAAGAACAACACTAAAACTTTTCTTGTAGTTGTAAAAATCTGATCCGCTGTGTTTAGGCGACTGTAGTACAACGTGTTTGCCATCCAAAGCTCCTAAACAATTTGGAAATGCAGCTCCATAACCAGCTGCTTTTATTAACCAATCATTTGGTGATTTGGGTAGCTGAAACAGATAAAAAGGGACATTGAATTAGTTTTGAGTAACATTTGTTATTTTGCAGGAAACAACAGAAGAAAGGCCACAGTCACGTGAAACAGACTCAACAGAAACTTCTTCGCTTTCTTCTTCTTTAAGGCCAGTCACGAGAATCCAACAATCGAAGTGGATCAGATTCTTTTCCCTCAAAAAGGCAACGTGGAGCGCAAGATATGCTGATTGCAAGGAAACAAAAGGATGAGGCTTTTTCCCTAATTAAAAATAGATGTAATCGTGGAGAAAATAAAAAAGAGGTTAACGAATGTGATTTATATGGCCAGCTGCTAGCTGAGAAATTGAAGCCCTTACATATGGATGCCAGGCTAGTGCTAATGAATAAGATTGATAATCTAGTATTCAAATATACTATGAATGCGAGACGGCGTAAAAGTTTACCTACAACTGCGTATTCGCCGTATATGAACCAAACTCAACAAGTAGTTTATCACCAGCCTGCCAATTTACCTGGATCATCCACTCTATTGATACCACATTCAGTTGCTCCGGAAACAAATTTACATAATTCGCCATCCATTTTAAATTATGATAATCACACCTCAACACCATTTCAGGACACCAATGCTCAAAACAACTGTGCCATTCAAATCAATCTGCCCGAAGTTCATCTGTCACCGGAAACTGCTAATTATGCATTGTATACTTCAGACAATAATACTTTATATGACTCTAATTTACCAAGTACTTCACGTAATCAATACAAGAAGTCAGAAGTCGGTAAAGATAAACAGATTAACATTATTTCTCAAACTATCATACCACCAAGAAAATACAACAAAAATATAATTAAAGAAGCTTATAACCTATGTGATGATCGTAATGACGATACTGATACAGACGATTATTGATATTATTTTTTAATTTTTATTTTTATTTAAAAAATTTATTCCAGTTAAAAGTTACATTTTCACTCATTTAACTAGAAATAATTTAACACATTAAAATTACTTAAATATTTCAATACAGCGCTATTCTATTTCATTATTTTGTTTATCAAGAATAAATATTGATAATTTTTTTTTTGTAATTTTTCCAGTTTTTTTCGTTTTTAATGTCATTCTGGAGGCAATTATATAAATTGCCCCCCGCGTAACTAATGGATTGTTTACCATAGTTAGTGTGAATGGTTACTTATTAATAGTCATTATATCATTAATTAATAAAAGTAATACATATTAAACATTGTTTTTACTCACCTTTACTTCCTCCTTAAGGGCTTGAATCAGAGCTTTACACACTTCGTACACAATGGTAGAGATTAACTGATGTGAAATTTTGAATAGATATTGTAGACTCATATAACTATCGCCTGTTGCTAAAAATCTTAAAGTCAATGCCAATCTCACTTTGGAAGGAACAGCTATTCTCCAGTTAGTGTCTAATTTTGAAATTAAAGGAGAAACTTTTTGTAATAGCATTTCAAAGTCTTCAGAAGACATTCTGCAAAAATTACTGAAGTAACCCACTGGTCTAGGCAACATTTCGTCAAGCATTTTTTTCATGGAATCTCTAAAACAAAAACAGTTTTTAAATAAAAACGACCAAAGGGAAAGCATTATCAACATTGTTCTATATACGGTGACTTTTCCTGATTTATTTTTGTAAGTGTTGTGCTAGCTGTTAAAATAAAATAAATAAAATTCACTTACCTTGTTCTATTACGATACATTTCACACATCCATTCACGTCTTCGTTTTGGCTGTTTTTGTTTATTTATTTGCACGTGTAATAAATAATTACTAGCACATAAATAATATAAGCAAACTGTGTCGACCAAATCGTCGTCCATGTTAAGTGAGGTCTATTTGAAAACTATGAGCTCAAAGAAGTGATCAAATCTTTGAACACATATCTGGCAGAGACACACATAAGTGACCAAATGTGTGAGCAAAGTCTTCAAATAAGTGTTCACTTATTTGAACACATGTCTGGCGCCGGCATAAGAAAAACTTCTGTAACTCGGTATAAGTTACGATAAGCGACTTATGGTGTCGTTTACATTGGTAAATTTGTCGTAAGTCGCTTACGTGAGCAACTTACAGGAAAAAACTTACAAGTGTAAAGGCAGCCTTACAGAAATTCTTACTTACATGAGAAAAATCCAGAAATAAACCCTCATTAAATGTACAAATAGGTGCATAAAATTACAGAAGGTATAATTTATTCATAAAAAAAATTCCAAATAAATAAAAAATATTTAATAATTACTTCGAAGCGCTTCAGCAGATTAACAATTGCAATTTTAACAAAAAAGACAAAACTGCTTTAAACTTGTGATTGAATCTTTGAGCGAGTGCCCTTGATTAAAACTACACCTAACACATGAAAATGGTATCCTCCGATTTCCGCAGCATTTTTGCATCTTGGGTTTTTTTTTTTTTTTATTTATTTTTTATTTATTTTTTTTTTTTTTATTTAGCAAAAGATTATACATTTAAATACATTATTTAAGAAATGTTTTGACTGCCCAACTAGGAGGATTCCCGTTTTAGGACAGTCAAATTAGGATGAGTATTAACATTTTGATAAGTTGTTTGATAAGTATAGTATTACAATAATAATGAAATAATAGGTATTTGTACTTTTAACTGGTGCCTAGGCCTACTAACATGTTTGTATAAATATGAATAACAAAGAGAAGAAATACCATAAAATACAATATTACATTAAACATAAGATTAACTGCTGCTTGGGTAGCATTCTAATTTAAAAGTATTAGGTAAGTACATATATACATATAATGATAAAGATTATAACATAAACGTATCTTTTACTGTTTTGTTGGAGTTTTTGTTGTTGTTTTTGGTTTGTGTTTGATTTCATTTTTTATGTAGTAAAAGTTCACTCTCCTTTCTACCTAATTGATGAAACCAATTAGTGGTCAATTTATGAAGAATAGCTGTGTTTTCCTTTTTCCAAGCATCGGGCATGAAGTTGTATAGTTTTGGACCTAAGAATGAGAAGTGTCTTTGAGCGAGAGATGTTTTAGTTGTGAGTGGTACAATTGGATTTCTCCGTGAGTGGCGGGTGTCGTGAGAGTGGTTGATAGATGGGTAGAGGTGGCGTTTTTGATGGGTGTTTAAAATTAATTTTCTCATGTATAGTTGTCTAACATCCAGAACTCGGAATTCTTCAAATAGTGCATCGCTATGATATCTAAATGGTTTTTTGAGGATTACCCTTAGTAGTGATTTTTGAGCTTTTGCTAATTTGTCCAAAACAGTTTTTGCACACCCACCCCAACCTAAGGATGCATAGTCTAGAAGTGACCCACACATAGCATCATAGATGAGTTTCAATTCTTTTTTACGTAAAATATTTCTGATTGTCATAAACATGTACGTAAGCTTTCTAACCTTTGTGGCAACTAGATCTATTTGTCCGTCCCATCTAAGATATTTGTCTAATATAACACCAAGGTATTTTATACTGTCTACGCATTCCAATTTATAGCAATTACAGTTAGTGGAGTCAATGCATTTATGTATAAAAATATTATGTGCTTCCTCGGGTTGGCCCGCTTCTGTCGCAGTAAATCGTATAAATTTAGTTTTTTCCGAATTGAGTGTCAGCAGATTATAGTCTAACCAAAGTTTTAGCTGTTTTATTCCACTTTCTGCTTTGCAGTGTACATCATTCCATGTTTTTCCTTCAAATATTAGGACAGTATCATCTGCAAATGTTATTATATGATTGGAAAAATTGCTGTTACACAGATCATTGATATAAATACTGAACAAAATAGGTCCTAAGGTACTCCCTTGGGGTACACCAAATTCTACAAGGGCTGGATCGCTAACAGTATCATTAATTTTAACTTTTTGGTATCTGTTAGTTAAGTAACTATCCATCCATTTGTATAGCAGTCCCTGAACACCTATAGCCTTTAGTTTTTTTAGAAGTATTTTATGCGAGATGGTATCAAAAGCTTTGGCAAGATCTAAAAAGAGGGCGATGGATTTATTACCCCGGTCAATATTATTGGAAATAATATCCGCCAGCTTAGCAATAGCATTTTCTGTTCCTAGACCTGGTCGAAAGCCGAACTGGTTATTAGATAAGATTTTATGTCTTTCAAGATAGAGGGTGAGACGATTTTCTCGATAATTTTTGAGAATGAGTTGAGTAGAGATATTGGCCGATAATTATGTATATCCGATTTGTTTCCATTTTTATGAATCAATATAACAACTGATTGTTTTAAGTGGTTTGGGAATGTGCCTGTCTTGAAACTAAGATTACAAATGTATGCAATGGGACTCGCTGTAAGTGGTTTCAATACTTTCAGCAGATTTGAGGAAATTTTGTCTGGCCCACAAGCATTCGATGGCTTCAGCTCATCTATCATTTTCATGACTTCACCAATCGTTGTTTGAATCTCGTCTGTTTAAAGATTAAGATCAGTTGAAGGTATGTTGGCTAGTTCAGATTCAGTTTTCTTACATTTTTCAAGGATTTTATTTGCGAGAGAGGCTCCTACTGAAGTGAAATATTGATTAGCAAAATTAGCCATCAATTTGGGGTTAGTAGTACTTGTGTTTTTCATATAAAATGATTGTATGAAAGACGATTTGCTGTTTTTTGTTTTGGTAATTTGACGAAATATTTCCCAGAAACGTTTTGGAGTTATGGTGTTTTCGTATATACGTTTTTTGTAGAAATTTTCTTTAGTGGAAATAATTAGTTTTTTACATATGTTTCTATATTTCTTATATTGTTCTTGAACTAGAATATTATCTGGTTGTCTTTTAGCATTTTTATGTTTTATAACTGCATTTCGGTAATTTAATATGTTTTCCTTCAAAATGCGTCAGCAGATGAATCCGCAACTGGAATTTTATCGTTACATTCTAAATACAAAACTAGTTTTATCTTAAGAGTGCGAGTTCCTAAACTACATCCAGAAAGCAAAAATGGAAACCTCCGATTTTTGCAGCAAAAAAAACTAGTCTGCGACCAGAATTTTAAATCTGCACTACAAATAATAGAATGGCTGCTTTCTTAAATGTGTATGCAGAGAAATTCACCACTAGTCTGCGATAGAATTTTAAATCTGCACTACAAATACGAGAATGGCTGCTTTCTTAAATGTGTATGCAGATAAATTCACCACTCTATTTTTTCTTTATATCCTTTACAATTCAAAAATGGTTTTAATTAAATAGTGAATTCTTATGCACGTCTGCAAATTCAATTAAAACAAACACCCATAACACGAAAAATTTTAAAACGGCACTTCAAACACAGGAATGGCTTCCTTCTTGAATGCGTCTGCAGACGAATCCACAACAGTAATTTTATCTGTGAGTGAGTCCCCAGTTTTACAGCATTTCACTCATAATTTCTCGTTATTAAAATAATAAATACCTGTCAGTTATGTTAAAACCTTTATCTAGGTTTTTTTTTAAAATGTCATTGAAATGTATTTGAAACACCGTGAAAAGAACCGTTTTCATGTTCTGAAAGTATTTTTTTTATAATCTAATTTACTGGTCAGCAAGCCGTCTTAAAAAGTTCGCGGGCCGCACCAAAAAGCCTCGAGGGTCTCGTGCGGCTCGCAGGTTCCCCACCTCTGCTTTAAAATTTTAGACTACTTTAGAGAACATAAATATTTGCATTCGGAACATGAAAAAGGATTTTCTTCAGTGTGAGTAAGCCTGCAAGGTTTTAAACTTCCCTTTTTCCCAAGAACATAGATATTTCAGTAGGAGCGGAGCATAGGTAACAAATAATATTGTTCTGAGGATACTATCAAATCGGAATTACATAAATACAAAGCAGAACTTACGGAACTCTTCCCATGAACCTGGTTTAATATTTTGCAATAACGAAAGTATTTCCACCATATTTAAATTTAATTATTCTTCATTATATTCTCATTGCCCTTTTAATATCAATTGTACCACTTTGTTTTAAAATTACATCAACTTATTTCTTATATGTCACAAATATTATCCTAAGTATAAATTATAAGTATATATTGTAAATATTATACTAAGTATATATTGTAAATATTATACTTAGTATACTAATGATTAGATGTATCACTTTTTATGTAAAACCTTTTTGGCGTATCAATAAATGAATAAATAAACATGAAAAGATTTTCTCCAGTGTGATAATGTAAACTTCCCTTTGAGAACATAAATAATTGCAGTCAAAAAGATTTTTCTCTGCTATGGTTAAATATGATATGAAATTTTAAACTTCATATCATTTTTCGATCCTTTTTCGGATCATGAAAAAAGTTTTTCTGCAATATGGGTTAGCATGTGACGTTTCAAACTTCCCTTTCGAGAAAACGAGTAAGTACAGTATGAACATGAAAAGGGTTTTACTCCAGTATGTGTAAACTGGTAATTTTTTAAATTTCCCTTTTGTGAACATGAATAACTACAGTGTGAACAAGAAAAACGTTTTGGTCCAGTATGGGTAAGCATGTGAAGTGTTAAACTTCGCTTATGATAAAACGAATATTTGCAGTTTGAACATGAATGAGGGTTTTCTCCGGTATGTCTAAGCATGTGTGTTTTCAAACGTCCCTTTCTAAAACATGAATAGTTGCATTCGTAACATATAAAAGGTTTTTCTCCAGCATGGATAAGCATGTGACTTTTTAAATTTTCCTTTAAAGAACATGAATAACTACAGTAGGAACACGAAAAGGGTTTTTCTCGAGTATGGGTAAGAATGTGCTTTTTTAAATTTCCCTGTAGAGAACATGAAAAGGTGCAGTAGGAACATGAATAAAGTTTTTCTTTAGTATGGGTAAGAATGTGATTTTTTAAAGTACTCTTTTGAGAACATGAATAGCTGCAGTAGGAACATAAATAAGGTTTTTCTCCAGTATGCGTACGAATGTGACTTTCTAAAGATCCCTATTGAGAAAATGAATAGTTGCAGAAGGAACATAAATAAGGTTTTTCTCCAGTATGGGTTCGAATGTGATTTCTTAAAGATCCCTGTTGAGAAAATGAATAACTGCAGTAGAAACATGAATAAAGTTTTTCTCCTGTATGAATGCGTAAGTGCCTCATTAAACATGATTTGTCAGAGCAGGAGTAGTCACACTGGGGGCATGAATGAGGTTTTTCTTCAGAATGTGTCTTCAGGTGCGTTATCATGTCTGAAAAAGATGGCGGATAAAGCTCAATAAGTAGTTATATATAAGAAAATAATAATTAAAACGAATTCAAACAAACGAAAACCGATTTTACCTACAGTTTCAGTAATACTTCCCGAGTGCTCCAAGCATTCCTTTTTAACATCTGACAGGTCTATGTCTATTTCTGTATAAGAGATTTCCTCTGCACACTCTCCTTGGGGTTCTGGTTCAGCCTTGATAGGTACAGTCTCAACATCAATACTAGCTGGAATAGCAAAACAAAAATGCATTGATATGTAAAGACGCCCTCAGCATTACATTTAAAAGCCGACGTCGGTCCTATTTTTATGATAATTTGCATTTATTTTTAACTTTATAAGGACACATTTCTTACTAAATTCGCTTTAAATATTGTGTTATACATACATTTTGTTATTTTGACTCTTGACATGACCGGACTCAAATATCTTATTATCTTGACCGTAAAATTTCTTCCTCAGGAGTCCCCTACTTTTTCTACCTTTCATTTTCACGTCATATATTTTCCTCACTCTCATTTATTAATTCATCCGTTATACGTGCCCAAACCATCTAAGCGCCCATGTCGTAAACGTAAGCACTACGCTTGTATCAGCCTTGCATTATTTCCGTTTTCTCCAGTATCTGTACAATTTTAACACGGTCATAAAAAGAGCTGAAAAGATCTCATTTTCACAACATTCTGTCTACATTCATATTTCCTCTGCCAAGTTCATGCCTCATTGCCTGTACATCAGAGTTGTAAGCAGTACTCCTTTGTTACTAATTGTGAATTTATATTTAAATAAAAATTAGGTAGATTCAAAATGTTACGCTTCATGGTGCATCGCCTTAACTGAGAATTATAAAAACTCAGTTCTGTTACTAATGTTAATTAATCAAATTAATAATTCATTGACATTCCGGACAGAAAAGCGTTTTGAAAAAACAACGCACTGTTCAACAATGTTCTTTAAACATCATGATACACAAATGCATTATGTCTAAAACCTCAAATTTATAATTTTTTTTTTTGCATAATTACAAAAATCGGCAACTTTTAAAGGTTTCATATTGAACTGCGATTTTCCGGAGTAAAAAAATACATGTACATGCATTTTCGGAGGAGAGATTTGTGATTTGTTTTTGTGACAAACTATGGTGGGCAACAGCTTAGGGATTTACGAACTGTTTGTTGGCATAATAAGTTAAATGTTTTCTTATTTCGTCAGTTTCCTATAAAATAAAATTACAAAAGTAAAGGTAAAAACTAAAAGTATTGATAGATAAGAAGGAAGTAGAAACCAGGCAGTTGTCCTAGCTGCGTCCATCTGAAACACCTCTGTGATATGCAATGCAACTTACTAGTTGGCTGAACACTCTCTGAATACTGCAAACATTCCTTCTTCACATCCGGGAGGTGGATTTTCATATCCACACATGCCATTTGACCTGAGCCTTCTTCCTGGGACCATGGTTCAGTCTTCATGGAAACACTCTCTGGGATTGGAAGATCCATTGCACTGCTGTGATAGCGTCTTGTTATGTGATGGTGATTGATCACAACTGAAAATAAATGAGGCATGTATCTAAATCTTTCTATCCGAACCTTCGATATATAAAAACAATAGATTAGCACTCTCATACGTAATTTCAATCTAAAAATAACACCACCTAAGAATAATTTCATAATGTAACTCCTCATCGAGTCGCGATGCCTCGGTTCGAAACATAGATGTAAATGCAAGTTCAGAATAATATAAAACAGAATGCAAAGCTATAGTTCACATCGAATTTTGTAATTTGTAAATACTATCCGCCTTTAAGTTTCTAAAAATGTACGCGAAACCAGATAAGATCGTTCATTTTGTGGAAAAAATGTTGTAATTGTAAATGTTGAGGAATTACGAACTATTTGTTGGAAACTTTTCTTAATTCGTCTGTTTCGTATAATACAAAATTACAAAGGTAAAGTATCGATAAGAGGTGGAGTAAATAAGCAGTTGTTTTGACTGCTCCCATCTGAAACATCTCTATGAAATGGAATGCAACTTACTATTTGGCTGAACACTCTCAGCATACTGCAAATATTTCTTCTTTACATCTGAGAGGTCGATTTCTATACCGGTATACGCCATTTCATCAGAGCCTTCTTTCTGTGACCATGGCTCAATGTTGATGGAAATACTCTCTGGGTTGGGAAGATCCATGACACTGCTGTGATAGCGTTCTGTTATGTGATGGACCTAAGAAACTCAATGAGATTAACAAAACCAAACGTAATAGGGTTAATTTTTTCAAGATTTGATTTTATTTAGACGATCAATCGCTTAGTGTTAATGTGTGACAGCGGCCGTAAATCAACAATGAACAAACTCGTGTATTCTCGACTTTCACGTGATAACTTGGTTGGTGTTGGGTAGCTCAATTTGTTGCATCGTTAATGCTGTATAAACTGATCAATCAAGTGGTAAGCGATATATTCTAACAATAAATAATCAATTTGACTAAAATCTTCTCACGAACAGGGGTAGGAACAGGGAAAAGTGCGGCGGTCAATTCCAAGGCGTTGAAGAAACGCCACTAGAAACATAGATTAATTATTTCAATGACTAGAAAAGAAGAAGAAGTTCAATTTTAAATCTTTGCTACTAACATATGAGGTAATGAAATAATCCTAGGTCGTTTAATTTAAACAAAATTATTGAGTATTTTATAAAATATGACTTTAAAAGGTGGGAGCAAACAATACAAGGCGACAAAGAAGTAAACGAAACGCCTAAAATCATATAAGACATGTACTATCCATAGACAACGGACAAATAAAGAAAATAACAGGATGTAAGCAACGGACGGTTCCTTTTTTAGTATGAATCAGTGATGGGCAGGAACGAAATAATTTGGTTAGCAGGGACCAGTTTTGACTCTTGTGCGATATTCACATGAAAAAATATCTAGCACCAAAATGATATTTATTTTAGCTCATATTATTTTGAAAATAATTTAAGCCAAAGGAAAATCCCAACCACATTAAAAATTTTATCTACTTTTACATTGGAGATGAGAGTGTTGTCATGATGCTGATATTAGGATATTTGGTGGGAAAAGTATTAACGATAATGCACAATTACTCAATATTATATTGATATCAGATTCAAGCGAAATTATAGCTTGTACCTTCTGTAATTTGTCTTATATCAGACTTCATCATTAAAAATTTTAAAGGCAGGAAGTATTTTGTGTGGAGAGATGAAGAAAAATTAATTAAATTAATAAGTACACGATTCCCAAAGATGACATATGCCTTGAGAGAAATTATTTTCCTCGGGACCTTTTCTTCCAGGAAAGTTTCTTAATTTATGTAGGTTTTTCGCCATTATAGAATTCAATAGATTTTTCCATCTCATTCCAGAAAAAAAAAAACTTATCAGTATCGCCCTTGTGAAAATGCACCATTCAAAATCGAGAAGTTGCTTTTTTATCTGATATCGCACAAAAGTCCCAACTGTTCCCAACCGTCTGGAGCCAGTGAGACTATGGCAATTAGAGAATGTTGGCTGAAGGTAGTGGGCAAGTAAAGAAGATGGGGAAGAGGACAGTGGGGAGTACTTGGCTGTTCAAATCTGGTCACCAAGCACGGCTAAAGCCATTACAAGCAACGTTTAAATTCTGAATGGTGGTCTTACACCAATAGTATCATCCGATAGGATAATACTGATAGTATCTTCCACACTGGAACGTGCCGCAAATATACTATACATTATTTTAAATAAATAATTTATGTAATACCACAAAATCCTCCTCAAATAAAATATACTTGGGCACGTCGGGATTTGAACCCGCGATCTTTGGTTTGCTAGTAGAGCGACTTCCCCCTCGACTACGGAGGTAACGGTATAAGTTACATATTTATTTATTTACCAATAAATGTATTTAATTCGGACCGCCATTGAATAACACAGCATAGCAATTTGAGTTGCCAACTGTTTTTTTTTCAGTTACCCCGTGAGCGAATGGACTAACAATATTTATCGGGCGTTCCAGGTAACCTGGACAAAGTATTTGGGACAAGTGGAGAGGATTGTGGTGGTTTATTTATAGGCATAAATATACCACTCTCTTTATAGGAATGTGTACCAATGATGTACCATCTCTATGCTACACCAAGCTGTCACATTGACCATAGATAAACAAATAAAAAGTATCCCAATGAGAGTGTTTATTTATGATCCCAATGTTTTTTAAACATTGTTTATATTCATAATAATTATAACAAAATTAAAATGTTCCCGAATAGCAGCCGAGTCAGAAAACCCAATTAGAAATGCTGTTGAACCCCCGGCTCCCCCCACGGAGTCCTGGCAGCTGCCCTAACTTCAGTTGTGGAAGCTCTTAATGATCAAACGAAAGTCAAAAGCTCCAAGGGATGTGACGGCCCCTCGGCAGCCCTTAACGGGTGAAATGCTTTACCTTTTACCTTTATTTTTATTTTGTTTGTGGGTGAGACACGGTTAATAGGCCCATTTTATTTTTAAAATACTTTGTATCAGTTAGAAAATAATGACAATGAACAACTATTTCAGTTACCGAAAATGAAAAATAATTCATTTTAAAAGTTATTTCGTTAAATTAAAATCTATTCTTCGCTTGGCGGCCATTAGCGTGCTATTTTAAAGATTAGTTTTTTTCTTCTCTTATAACCCAAACCCTGTTTAAACACAAGATTCTAAAATAGGTTTTTAGATTGGGTTTGGTAAAAAAAATATGTATAATTAAAAAAAAATAGCCTATAAAAGCCACTTTAACATTATTATGTCAAAACATAGCGTGGAGACTGATGTCAAATTATTGTTTTTTTTTATCGTAATTGCTTTTAAAATGCATTATTTTCGGCGACTGAAATAGTTGTTCCTCATTGTTATTTAATTATTCTAATGCAGGCATCACACGAGGACAGTACAATACTATTTTGTACCAGCTCCGGGCCCACTGTCTTAGTGTGGACAGTAGTTAAAAAGACAGAACAATGAACAAGACAATGTCTCAGAGATAGACTGGCAAACTATCTCCGTAGGATAGTCTCTTAGTCCCAACACCACGCCCGATCACGTTGTCCGCGTGTAAACGCGTATTGACACAACAGTAGATCAATACCCAATCACTCCGCGCGTACGTATCTCGCATTTCGACTTAAAATGTAACATAAATGGAACACCACAATACATCGTGGTATAAAAGACCGACAGAATTTAATATTTATCGCAAACTAGCACGTAACGCGCATCATCATGTAACCATTTGGACAGCGTTCTGCGTTTGAACTGTGGTAGAATTGTTGTATTGTCTTGTCCTACGCGGTCGAAGCTGTTCACCGTGCAGAGACAGTACATTATTTTGTATTGTATTGTCCTCGTGTGATCCGACATTACTGATGCAAAGTTTTTTTAACCGTTAAGTGACGTTGTGGACCCATGAACCCATATTGCCTCTCTCATCCTATTCACCTTCCTACATTCCAAGTGAGATTGCACAGGAGGATAGACAGCTATATGGCCAGCCCTGAGCCAAACGGCGCTTGGTGCGAGTGACCAGTAGACGGCTAGGCCCTAGGTAGTTAGTTAGTTAATATTCGGATGATTTGTGTTTTTGTGTAACAACGTGTTTGTGAAAAAAAAACTCAAGGGCGATGTGTTAGGACTGTTAGGTGTTAGATATTATCAGCGCCTTGGCAAGTCTATTTACAAGAGTCACATAGGTCCCTGGGACCTACCACGTCACTTATGTGATTTTTTTTTTAAATTTATTTTTCCAGTTTAATTGTCAAGATGGGTAGACAAAACCCCGGATACTTTAAATATCATATTTACCTCAAAGATAAACACTATCGAACGTTGGCTATTACTGGAGGAACTGTAAAACGACAGATAAATTGAAGATTTAATTCCAGATCGTCCAAGATGTGTTGCATTTAGTGCAAAAATACAAATAACTTTAGGTGACCGGGTATCTCACCAAAATGACAGATCAACACACTCACAAAAACTGATGTAAAGTCATGAAAACTGATGAAACAAAAACTAGGTTAAATAGGTTTCATAGGTAAGTTTTTAGATTCTCACGGCCAAAAGCATTTTTGTTGTTTGTTTTTGGGGTGTTATGCCGTGTTGCGCTAACTCCTTCTTTAGCCGACGTTTCGGATAGCGTTGCAGTGTCCATCATCAGGGCAGATCCGGTAGATCCGAAGATGTGTGTTTTTTCACACATCTTCGGATCTACCGGATCTGCCCTGATGATGGACACTGCAACGCTGTCCGAAACGTCGGCTAAAGAAGGAGTTAGCGCAACACGGCATAACACCCCAAAAACAAACAACAAAAAAGGTTTCATAGGTAACTATTTAAAATAGTTTTTGTTTCATCACTTTGAATGACTCTATATCACTTTTTAAAGGTGTGTTTAATTGTCATTTTGATGAAATATCAAGGAACTGTATGAATGTGAATGAGGCAAGGAGTGTGTACCAAGACCGAGTTGTTTGGCGGTCCGTTTTCTCTGCCTACTCCTGCGAGAAGCATGATGGTTAGTTAGTTAGTATGTATCTTATTTGTGGTAAAGATTTGTGATAAATTAAAATTATTTGGATAACTTTTACATTATCTAGTTAATTAGTTCTGAAAAATTAGTGCCCCTGGGACCCACGGAGTCACTTAAGTTTTGTTCACCAGGTCACAGTTAAAATTAAATGTGCCTATTAATCGTATCCCAATATTTATTTATTTATTGCATCTCACTATAGGTACATAAAACATATTTTATACTTACTTTTATATTTACTTTTCTGTAAATTTTATGTTATGGGAAATGGTAAAAGATGCTTTAAAGTTCCATTTTTTTCTCAATCAAAGTTATATTTGAAGGTTAGAAAATATGCATGAATTATTTAAATATCCCAAACTATGAACCTATTTGCGTATGTATTTCCATCTCACCCGACTTAAATAGTTATTTCCAGTAGTAATTAAGATGAATGACGAATGAGGAATGAGGAAAAAATAAAAGAGAGATGGATGAAGTATTTCGAGGAAGTCTTTGAAAGCGAAGTGAGTGACAGTGATTCTAGCGGCGAATCAGATATGAATGATGATGGACTGAATGTTACCGAAATTAGCATGGATGAGATAGAAAGATCAATTAAGTGTATGAAGAATGGTAAGGCTGTCGGTTTCTACAATATTGCTGCTGAATATTTTAAAGGAGGTAGCCGTATAATTCTCACATGGTTGTGCAATCTTTTTAACCAATGTTTAAAGAAAGGTTACACGCCTTTAGATTGGAGAAGGGCAGTGATCATGCCATTATACAAAGGTAAAGGGTTACGTATGGAATGTGGGAATCATAGGGCTATTAGCCTGCTAAGTTCAGTTGGCAAGCTGTATGGTAGAATTTTGATTGAAATGGTAAGAAAGGAAACAAAGGATAAAATATGGGATGTGCAAAGTGCTTTTATGAGTGGAAGGGGGTGCATGGACCAGATCTTCTCATTGCGTATGCTCACCGAGAAGTTTCTGGCAAAAAACCAGAAACTTTTCTGTGCCTTTGTAGATCTACAAAAAGCATACGACCGAGTCGACAGGAAAAAGCTATGGAAGGTGTTGTCCAAGTATGGAGTGAATGCGAATCTGACTCAGGCAATTGCGTCTCTGTATGAGGGAAGCGTTGCATGTGTTAGGGTGAACGGTGATTTTACGGGGTGGTTTGATATCACAAAAGGTGTTGTAATGTCACCGTGGTTATTCAATCTATACATGGATAATTGTATGCAAGAATTGAAAGAGGTGGGATTGGGCGCGAATTTGAGTAATTTGAAAGTATATTGCCTGTTGTATGCTGATGATGCGGTGCTGATTGCTAATAGTATGGATGATCTGCAGTCTCTCGTGTCTAGGATGAACGAAGTATGCGTGAAGAATGAGTTAATGATGAATGTAAGTAAGTCTAAAGTAATGGTGTTTGAAAGAGAGAGTACGAAAACAGTGTGCAATATAGCTGTGAATGAGGAATACTTGGAGCAGGTGGATGAGTTTGTGTATTTAGGAAGCATGTTTACGAGAGATGGGAAGGCTGACAGAGATATTGAAAGAAGAGTAAATGCAGGTAACTCCATTAATGGAGGACTGAACGCAGTTGGCGCTAACAAAAAATTGTCCAAAGAAGCGAAGTTAGCAGTCCACAATGGAGTGCTGGTACCTACCCTGATGTATGGAAGTGAGGCATGGAACTGGCAAAGAAAGGATGAAAGTAGATTGAATGCTGTTGAAATGAGATCCCTGAGGCGTATGTGTGGTAAAACCATGTATGATCGTGTGAGGAATGTGGATATCTGCGAAGAGTGCAAGGCTGATGTAAGTGTAATGAGTAAGATCAAGAAAGGGACGCTTAGATGGTTTGGGTATGTAGAGCGAATGAGCGAAGAAAGGAGTGTAAGGAGAATATACGATGCAAATGTGAATGGTAGTAGAAGTCGGGGATGCCCGAGGAAGACATGGCACGACCAAGTGAATCAGATACTTGAGTCGGGCCATGTCAAGAGTCAGAACAATAGAAGAGTATGTATGAGACGATGTATGAATGTGAATGAGGCAAGGAGTGTGTGCCAAGACTGAGTTGTTTGGCGGTCCGTCCTCTCTGCCTACCCCTGCGGGGAAACGGCGTGATGGTTAGTTAGTTAGTTAATTAAGATGAAATCAAATGTTTTTTTTTATTTGGAATTCGGCAACTTTACCAAAATGTCCATTGTCAATTGATTGGAGCACACAACACGGTATCACTTCTACATTCGTAAACACACACGTCACTACAATCTACACATCCACCCTGATGATGCACACTGTAACACCGTCAGAAACGTTGACTAAAGAAGGAGGAAGCGTAACACGGCTTAACAACCCAAAAATTTATCACAATAATATTAATTTCTCTCTGTTTTCAGGTTATGTGAGGTAGTTGGATGAGCGCCGTGAGACTCTACGGGCAGCCAAATCCCGCCTTGGCTTCGCTGAGGTCACCCGCTGCCTGGTCAGCGAATGGAGCCGTCTGCCGGTGCCGGAAAAGCAACAGTACCTCGATGCCACAGAGCAGGACGGGGACAAGTAAATCTCATTTATTCTAGATTAAGTCATAGAGGTATTCTACAGTGGAATAACCAGCCCGTACAAGCAGATACTTAAACCATGATTCAATTATGTACATGAAATCTGAAATGCTCGAATCAGCCGTAGGCGCTGGTGTTGTCAGATATCACGCCAGTCATTATTCCAATGCAATGGCTACAGTTTTTTACAAAAGTTTAGTAATAATGTTAATTAAAATGTCTCAATATTGTATTGTGCCTTTATGCGCATCGAGAACGTCTGGACAATATTGTATTTTGCCTTTATGCGCATCGAGAATGTCTGGACAATATTGTATTGTGCCTTAATGCACATCGACAACGTCTGGACAATATTGTATTAAGCCTTTATGCGCCTCGACAACGTCTGGACGATATTGTATTGTGCCTTTATGCGCATCGAGAACGTCTGGACAATATTGTATCGTGTCTTTATGCATCCCGAGAATGTCTGGACAATATTGTATCGTGCCTTTATGTGCCTCGATAACGTCTGGACATAGTTTTCCAAGTGATGAACGGTTAAGAAAAAAGTGGATTATGCCTTAAAAACACATAAATATAAACCAATAAGAAATTCTCGAATTTGAAATCTGTTATAATTGTAATACAGTCTAATTTTAGCAAAACACTATTTTAAAAGCAATGTTAATACAAGTAAGCACTATTTCAGAACTTAAATTTTTGGAGTGTGTGCCGAGACAGAGTTGTGTGGCAGTCTATTCTCTCTGCCTAGTTGATATATTTGATTACCCTCCTAATTTGAATGAAGCAAGGAGTGTGTGCCGAGACAGAGTTGTGTGGCAGTCTATTCTCTCTGCCTAGTTGATATATTTTTATTTTTTTTATTTTTATTTTATTAAAAGTATACAATACAGAATATAGTATATTATATAAAGCATTGTACTCCCAGGAGTTAATAAACTCATTGCGGGAATGATACGCATTACATGAAACATATAGCTGTATGTATTAAATGGACATATGATGGGACATACACAACATTATTATTTCAGATAGTCATTAATAAGATGAAGTTTGAGCATGTTAGTTTGGGTCTTTTTACATTGACTTGCACATTTGATCTCGTTGGGTAGTTGATTATATTTTGTGTGAGCTATGTATTCTAGGGATCTTAGTCCATATTTTGTTGATTTGATTTTTGGTATATGTAGTTTGTTGTGATTTCTTGTGTTGTGTTGGTGTACGTCGTAATTGTAATAGAGTGTAGTGTTGGAATGTGCCGAGTGTTGAATTACTTGTAATATAGTTTTCGTTATTTCAAAAGTGGGAATGGTATTAAAAGGAAGTATTTGGGTGTTTCTGTAGTTGTCTTTGACATGTGTGTCCCAAGGTAAACTGAAAATATTTCGCAGGGCTCTATTTTGGACGACTTGGACTTCTGAAATCATTTTTTTTGTAGCAAATCCCCAGATTCCGGCGAGATATATTAGATGTGAGTGAATCATAGCATGGTAAATCGATTTTAATAGAGAGGGAGGAAGTAACCCGCGAAGTCTATATAAAACACCAGTTATAGGAGTAATTTTGGATAGAACATGTTTAAATTGGTGATTCCATGTGAGTTGTGAATCAATGAAAAGGCCAAGATATTTTGTAACATCAGCCCTTTCAAGGCGGTTATTATCAAGACTTTTATTAAGACTTACATTTTTTTTATTTGCAAACAGTATGTAATGTGTTTTTTTTATGTTTAGGCTAAGTTTGTTTAATCGCAGCCAGTTTGCCAGGCAAGCTACATCCCTTTCCATTTCCTTTTCAAGTTCGTTTAAATCATTATTGTGATAAAGAATCACTGTGTCATCTGCATAGAGTTGTATTGTACCCTTAAGTCCCCATTTAGCAATATCATTTATATATATTAAAAATAGTAATGGTCCAAGTACGGAGCCCTGAGGCACGCTACATTTTATCGTTCCCATGCTGCTTGTCCCTTTTCCAACAAAGGTCTGACAGTGTCGGTTAGAGAGGTAGCTACACAGTAACTTCAGGGGAGTGCCTACTATGCCTAGGTGTTCTAGCTTCTTTAGTAGTATCCCATGGTCAACCGTATCGAAAGCCTTTTTTAAATCTATAAATAAGCCTGCAGCATGCTTACCCTGGTCTATATGCTTTTGGAGGGCGTATACAAAATCGAAGGCAGCACATTTTGTGTTAGATTGGTTTCTGAATCCATACTGTTGGGATGCGAGTAAATTGTTTGATAGGAGATATTTAGTGAGCCTAAGCTTAATAACCTTTTCAAAAACTTTAGAGACAACCGAGAGGATGGATATAGGACAGTAATTAGAAGGATTTTTTTTGCAATCATGTTTGTAAATCGGAATTATTTTTGCTATCTTTAGTTGATCTGGGAAGATTCCACTATCCAGGGATTGATTAATAAGAAAAACAAGGTGGTCAGCTAATATATCTTTGCAAAAGTTCAGGTACACTGGTGTAATTCCATCTAAACCTGGAGATGCATTAGACTTTAGTTGAGAGATGATACTGAGAACTTCTGTTTTATTTGTTTTGGCCATGTATAAGGACTGGATTGCTTTTTGATCCGTGTTTATAGTGATAGAATCATCTGGATATGATGCAATTGTAGCTGCTAAGTTTTCCCCAACTGATATAAAGAAGTTGTTAAAAGTTGAAGCTATCTGTGTTGGGCATGTTATTTCTTCATTCTTAATGAGAAGACATTCAATTTCATCTTTCTGGGGTGTCGAGCTATTTGTTAGAATTGCATTTATTATTTTCCATGTCTGTCGCGTATTACGCAGGTTTTCTTTAAATATAGTCGTGTAGTATTTGGTTTTAGCATATCTTCTATAGTTGGTAACTTGATTTCTTGTTTTATTTCTCAGTGCTGTGAATATATCACTTTGCTGATTTTTTTTCCAGATTTTAAACGCATTGTTGCGCTGTTTGATAAGTGCATTTAATTTTGCATCAAACCATGGAGTATTACCCCTTCGTTGGTCTCCTATGCGTAACTCAGATTTATGTTGGGATGATTTTATTGCTGTTTTGATGTATTCATTAAAATTATTATAGTTTTCATTGGCATTACTGGTGGTTTCGTGTGGAAAGTTGTGGGATTCTACATATGTTTTTAACATGTTTTTATCGGTTTTGGTGTTGTTTGAAAAAGAATGTATTCTATTATTAGTGTGATGTTTCAAGCTGTTTTGGTAATCTAATATCAAAATGTTATGATCACTTAGGTAGGCATCAATATTTGCAGTAGTTGAGGAAATATTTTGTCTGTTTGAGATGATATGGTCTATTAGAGAAGTAGAGGTATCTGTTACTCGTGTAGGATAGGATGTGTTACATATGAAACAGTTGTATGAGTCTAGCGTGTTGATGTACTTAAGAGATGTATTATTTTTTTGAAGAATGTCAATGTTGAAATCACCAAAGATAAGGGTATCATTTCTACAGTTATTTAAAATAGATTCAAGATACATTAAGAATTCGTTAATGTTTGAGGTAGGCTTTCTGTATATAACATAAATATTTAACGATTTAAAATTTCTATTACGGATATTAATTCCTAAGAAAGAATTTTCACTACAATGTTTTTCGATAGTTGTAGCATTTAGTGAATGGTGCGTGTAGAGAATCACCCCTCCTCCTCTTTCATTGGTGCGAGACGCAAATGTACTTTGGTAGCCGTCGATGTTGAAGAAGCACTCCTCACCATCTTCCAACCAGGTTTCGGATATTGCAAGTACGTGTACAGTGGGTTTGATGCTCTTTAAAGTTTCTTCAATCTCGTCAATTTTATTTTTGATACTTCTCGCGTTAAGATACATTATTCGAAGGCTATTTTTTATTGGCTTATAGTCTTCAATTTTCTCATATTTGTATTCATTTATACTGGCCTGGGTCCCGGATGCTGTAGTTACAGTTGAGTTAGCCATAGTCAACTCTCTCCATTGTGCGTGACATCATTATGGTACGGTAGGGGCAGTCCCTATCGTTTGATCTGTGTTTTGGTGCCTCAATTTTGCCTTTGGCCATTTTAAAGCAGTTCCAGCAACGGAATTCTTCTTTTTGTTCTTTTTTTGTGCAGTCAGATGATTTGTGTTCACCAGCACAGTGTAGACAACGATCTTTTGATTCAGTACATCTCGCGGCGGAGTGACCGTATCCCATGCATTTATAGCACTGCATGATTGGGCAGCTGTCTTCGACTCGGACTCGCTGGAAACCTATATTTATTCTTTCTTGTTTTAACATAGCTGAATGTACTTCTTTTTTGACGATCAGAATAACATTTCGTAGCCTATCATTTTTCCTGTTGTTTGTGAATCTTAGAATTTTAATAGCTTCCTTATCATTTCCAGTGGCTTCGTAGATAGTATCATTTTGTTGCAAGATCATGTCTAATATTTCAGAATCTTGTGTTTCTTTTTCGATCCCCTTCAAGATAACATTAGGTCTAAGACGTTTGCCCTCATGAGCAACCAAGTTACCATTGGTCAGCCCTGGAATTGCTGTTAGGATCTTCTGTGCATCTGACTTTTTAGGGCAGGTAATTATGACTTTGTTATTTTTGGCCTTTGACATACCACTGACACCCACTCTGAGGTCGGCTGGCTTGATAATATCTTTTATTGTTGAGGTGATGGATTCTGACGACGCTTCTTGGTCTGATGACGACACTATTATGGCATGTCTGGTGCGATCTCCTCGATTCCCTACTGCCGAGGCGTAACTGAGTACGGGTTCTTTTTGAGCGTTGGCGCAGAAAGCTGACATTTCCCTACAGTGTCTTTCTTCCATCTTCAGTTGACATTCTGCATTCTGCACCTTGGTTTCAAGTAATTCGACTTCCAGAGCATGAAGTTGTTTTCCCAGTGTGGCTCCTTTCTCAATTATCTCCAGTAAAGATAAGATTATTGTGTCGCGGACTTCTTTGGTTATGTTATTTTTGAGAGGCTCGGCTGCTTTCAGTGCCAGAGTGGCAATTTGGACAATATTCATGGCTGTCTCGGACTGTTTCGTTTTCTGGAGGATTTATAGATTTATTTTCTGGAGGAGGTATATTGGGGGATTTCAGCAGAAGTCAGGATCTGTTTGGTTTTGAGAGGAGGAATTTTGTCTTCGTTGATAGATGGAAGCGCTGGACTGGACTCGTGTGTTATTGGTGAGGATCTTGTAGTAGAGGAGAATGTTGTTGCGGTGGTGGTAGAAAGAGCAGAGTTGGTGTTAGTGGGGATTGACGCTTGTTTATTAGTCTTAATTTCCTTCTTTTGTCGTTTATCCACAACTTTTCTGCTTTCGGTTCGGGTTTGTCTTAGGGACTTAACTAGTTCTGGACTGCTACTGCTCCGGATTATTGGTGACCTCGGCGTGGTTCCCGATTTTTTAAAAGGATCTTTAGCCCCTGGGGGGGTACACGGTGGATCTGCCATTTAAAGTTTATTTTAATGTTTACATGTCACTAAGACTTGTATTGTATTTATTGTAATGTCCTGTTTTTTTTCACTTGTATATTTATTTTTATATTTATTAATATTTATGGAAAAAAAAAAAGATTTTTTTTTTTTTTAGAATGGGTGAGATTCGAACTGGTTCTCTCCGAATGTCAAGCGAGCACTCTCACCACAGGACCACCGCTCCTGTGAGACTTAGGACGGGTTGTTTCGGAGAATCTGAACAATTCATCAAATTTCAACGTTCATTTTCGGGTTCTGTGAAAGTCCTATTCAAGTTCTGTTATTATATCATTGTAGGTTAGTTGCTTGACAAAACTGAAATAAAAACAGAACTTGAAAAAATCTTTCACAGAACTTGAAAATGAACGTTGAAATTTGATGAATTGTTCAAATTCTCCGAAACAACCCGTCCTTAGTGTCAAATAATTTTATTATTACTTGTCTGCGAACATTATAATATTAATTGTCTGAGAACAGGTACGTTTATTTTTATTGTAGTAAATTGTTAGATTGAATTTGCGACACCAATCACTATCACTTCACAGATTTTTATCACTTAAAATTAAAATAACCAGGTCGTTTACACTTGACTTAATTAGATAGTTTATTTAAACATCTATCAGGTAAACACAAACCGAAGAATTTTTTGATTTTATGTATTATTAGCAACGTATTTAGATGATTTTTGTGGAGCGATTTTTGACGTGCAATTTATGATGGGTATTTGATTACCCTCCTAATTTGAATGAAGCAAGGAGTGTGTGCCGAGACAGAGTTGTGTGGCAGTCTATTCTCTCTGCCTAGTTGATATATTTGATTACCCTCCTAATTTGAATGAAGCAAGGAGTGTGTGCCGAGACAGAGTTGTGTGGCAGTCTATTCTCTCTGCCTAGTTGATATATTTGATTACCCTCCTAATTTGAATGAAGCAAGGAGTGTGTGCCGAGACAGAGTTGTGTGGCAGTCTATTCTCTCTGCCTAGTTGATATATTTGATTACCCTCCTAATTTGAATGAAGCAAGGAGTGTGTGCCGAGACAGAGTTGTGTGGCAGTCTATTCTCTCTGCCTAGTTGATATATTTGATTACCCTCCTAATTTGAATGAAGCAAGGAGTGTGTGCCGAGACAGAGTTGTGTGGCAGTCTATTCTCTCTGCCTAGTTGATATATTTGATTACCCTCCTAATTTGAATGAAGCAAGGAGTGTGTGCCGAGACAGAGTTGTGTGGCAGTCTATTCTCTCTGCCTAGTTGATATATTTGACTACCCTGCGAAAATTACCTGCTGAAATCTTATATTATAATACTTTTCCAGGTCAATTTAATTGCCAATTTTGAGGACTGTTTTCTTGGTGGTTTTTTTAATTTCTCTTTTTTTTCACAGGCAGGCTTAATGGGGCCTACAAGCAGAACGTCGAATAATACATGGAGTCCCTCTGCTCACTGGCCTACAGTTCCTACACAGAATGGAGATGCTACATAGACAACGAAACATCAATCATAGATATACGGCAACACGTAGTTTTATATGTCACAACCATAGATAATAGGAACAAAGGGAGATTGGCATGACTGTCGCTGAGCCACGACCAAGCTGCACATACTATCAAAGCGGTTATTTATTTATTTATTTTAAGGAACATAAAAAGTCTTAATATTAATTTAATATACAAAGGAGGATGGAAAAGAAACAGACCAATTATAAATGTTCAAAGATGGTTGAATTGGTAATATACAACTAAGTATTTAGTGAATGTAGAATAAAATATAAAAAGCAGGACTAAGTAACAAATTTAAAAGCCAAACTAAGTAACAAGTATTAAAATGGAAGTAGAAGAAATGTAATAAATCAACATAACGCATTATACAAGAATATATGTGTTTAAAAGTATACAGGACGGATAGCGTGGCAGACAGGTTTTAGCGTTGTAGCAGTATGGGGGAGGAAAGAGATGAGGGAATGTTGCCGTGTAACTGTAATTAAAAAAATAATAAATTTAGCAATTGAAAGATAAAAAAAAGTACAATTAATTTAATCATCGTGATTTTGTGCTATTCATACCTAAAATGATATACAATGAACTTTTGTAACAATAGTAACTAGCATTTCTGTAATTAAAGTTATGCGTTTGGTTTGTAGGTTGAAACAAAAACGAGGCGCTGCTGTGCGTGGAAATAATATGAACTATCTCCTACTACCACCACAATAAGCGGAAAATATTGCTTATGCCTTGATGGAGGTCTTAACCAGCTAAGGAATTGAACACACAACGCCTGGGTGGAACCCAAACACGATGCCAACTCAGACACCGCTCATTACGGGTCGCTAATATCAAATCTCTAAATAATATAAAATATAGTCGCTATCCGTGTCTGTCTGTTTGTGCGCTTAGTTCTTCTAAACTACTCAACGGATTTTAATAGGGTTCACACTATCATTTAGAGAATTTCTTCTGGAAGGTTTATATATTTCATAATTTTAATTCCCTCCAAACACGACGTCTAATTTTTGATCAAATCTTATTGTTTAAAATCCTAAATAATGGTCTGGACTCACCAGAACTTACCAATTTAATAAATCTTCATATTCCGTCTAGATCAACCCGACAATCTGATTTATTTTATTTACCCTCGTGTAGAACAAACATTCGAAAAAATTCCCCAATTCCTCGTATATGTGCACAATATAATACAAAATTTTACAGCATTGACATTTTTGGTAATAACCTAAAGAAATATCGATATGAAGTAATGCGTACGATCGATTATTAATATGAGAGTATGGAATGTATCGGGAGCATCTTTTTTTTTATTTTTTTTTTTTATTGTACAACAGAACATTCATTCCGGTTACAGTACAATTTTACATCATATCAGCATTTGGGTAAGTGACCCTTCAATAATTGTTTTAGGTCGTTTAGAGAACAGTCATTTACATCCAAATTCTTTGCTAGTTCGTTCAACAGCACCACTCCCCTCGTCATACTATGCTTTGCCAGGACGTCGGTTTTGCCTTTTGGTACTCTGAATAAGTCGTGGTATCAACTTCGGCTGTAGTGGTCTGGTACATATAAATCATAGCGTCCCAAGAGGAATGGGCTATCAATAAAATTGTTCCAAATTTTGAAAGATATAATGGCTAGGCTTGCTTTCCGCCTAGTTTCCAGACTCACGGAATTAGTTTCCTCAAGTAAGTCGATATGGTGCATGAACCTGGGATAGGTTCCATGCGTCCGCATATAGACATACCTGAGGAATTTCTTCTGGATTTGCTCTATCATTTCAATGTACTTCTGGTGGTATGGTGCCCAAACATCGCTCGCATACTCCAGCTTGCTTCTCAGTATGCCATCGAACAATGCTAACATAGCATCTTGGTTATTGAACTGCTTGCATGTCCTAATGACGAACCCAAGAAGTTTGTAGCAAGACTGAGTGAGCTGCGATATATGGCCAGAGAATTTCAGTTCGGGATCAAAGACGACACCGAGATCCTTTACGGAATTTACACGTGATAGTGTTTCGCCCTTTATCTTATAATCGTAAAGTATATATATCTAAATATTGAAGACAATGTTAATGATTTCTAAACGAAAATCTGAAACAGAAAAATCAGAAAAAGAAACGGTCACATCTGGGACTCGAACCCAGGACCCCTGTCTTTCCGGGACAGTGCTCTACCAACTGCGCTAATGGGACCCTATTCTCCTCGGTCACTTTTAACTGTATCATACTTTGAATAAGAACTACTAACATTGTCTTCATTTTTCACCGCACATTTTTATTGGCAACTATCTTTATGTATGATCGCAAGATTCAACCCGAACTAAATGCAATCCAGACAGCGTCTTTTAGATAAACCTATCTTATTTTTTTTTTATTTAATGTGCGACATAAATATTCATTCTAGACTTGCAGAAAAGTCAACAGATGTCGCACATTAAATAAAAAAAAAATAAGATAGGTTTATCTAAAAGACGCTGTCTGGATTGCATTTAGTTCGGGTTGAATCTTGCGATCATACATAAAGATAGTTGCCAATAAAAATGTGCGGTGAAAAATGAAGACAATGTTAGTAGTTCTTATTCAAAGTATGATACAGTTAAAAGTGACCGAGGAGAATAGGGTCCCATTAGCGCAGTTGGTAGAGCACTGTCCCGGAAAGACAGGGGTCCTGGGTTCGAGTCCCAGATGTGACCGTTTCTTTTTCTGATTTTTCTGTTTCAGATTTTCGTTTAGAAATCACTAACATTGTCTTCAATATTTAAATATTACAATTTGAGGTTTTACTCAATAAAGTTATTCCGAAAAATAAATAAAAAAAAATAAGTATATATATCTCTTATCCTCTTCCTATTTTCCTCTTCCTCTCCCCTTCCTTTAACACCAAATTAATTTTAAGATATTAAAACTTCATTTCCAATGAACTTTAGCAAAAGAAACTTCTGTGGCTTGACTTCAGTTAACTTGTATATTTATATCTATCATTGTATATTATGTAAAAGCTGTTTGTTTCTTACAAATAAATATATATAATACATTCTTATTATATTTACGGAAATTAGAGAAAAGTCGATTTTTTGTAATCAAGTCATAAAAAAAATATTTTCGGCACTTACATTGCTAACGCTGGCTAAACTTTATAAGATACATCAAAAAATTTACTACAAAATTGTCCATCTGAAAAAGGTCTCACAACTTCCAAACTTTACCCCAAACAATTTATAAATCCCCTAGCAATGCTGGGTAGAAACCAGATAGTAAATAATATAAAACATCAATGGTTGTACCTGTTTTAATTTTTTTAATAAATGGAAATTGTTTTTAATTTATTTTGTGTTAATTGATTTTCCACCTCTCCTTTGTGTAATTTTTTGCCCTAGTCCTTTCCTGCCGTATCTTTTCCCTGTTGTTTGTTACCAAGACGGCGAGATTATATTATGATAAATACTAGCACCAAATACTCTATAATATGTAGTTATAATATTTCCATACATTCTGATGGCAGTTTGCCTCACTAGCGACTCCTGGCAGTGTGGGTTGTGCGGCTAGGTTTTTTTTCATACATTTTAAAGGATTTTATGCCGTGAAGGGTAAATGCAGTTAACTCCATTAGTGGAGGACTGCACGCGGTTGGCACTAACAATAAATTGTCCAAATAAGCAAAGCTAACAGTCCACAAGTATTTTGCCTGCTATATGATGCGGTGCTGATTGCTAACAGTATGGAAGATCTACAGTCTCTCGTGTCTAGGATGAACGAAGAATGAGTTAATGACGAATGTAAGTATGTCTGAAGTCATGATGTTTGAAAAAGAGAGTACGAAAACAGTGTGCAATATAGTTGTGAAAGAGGAATACTTGGAGCAGGTGGATGAGTTTGTGTATTTAGGAAGTATGTTTACGAGAGATGGGAAGGCTGACAGAGATATTAAAAGAAGTGTAAATGCAGTTAACTCCATTAATGGAGGACTGCACGCGGTTAGCACTAACAAAAAATTGTCCAAATAAGCAAAGCTAACAGTCCACAATAGAGTGCTGTTACCTACTCTGATACAGGACAGTGAGGTATGGAACTGGCAGAGAAAGAACGAAAGTAGTCTGAATGCTGTAGAAATGATATAATTGAGGCTTAGGTTTGGTAAAACCATGTATTATGTAAAGATTTGCAAAGAATACAAAGCGCAATGAATAGGATTTTGAAAGAGATGCTTAGATGATTTGGGCATGTAGAGCAAATGAACAAAGAAAGGAATGTAAGGAAAATATATGACACAAATTTAAATGGTAGAAGAAGTCTGGGACACCCGAGGAAGACATGGCACGATCAAGTGAACCAGATACTTGAGTCGGGCCATGTCAAGAGTCGGAATAACAGAAGAGTATGTATGAATGTGAATGAGGCAAGGAGTATGTGCGAAGACTGAGTTGTTTGGCGGTCCGTCCTCTGCCTACTCTTGCACTTCTGGTGGTCAGAGTTGTCAGTAAAAAGGGGACGGCCCTGAGTCAAAAGGCGCTAGTAAAATCCTCAAGGCACTGTGTTAGGTATTATCAGCGCCTTGGTAAGTCGGCGCCCGGCGTGTATAGCCAATAATTAGTTGCAACTACTGCCAATACTGGAGTTAGGAGTATTATTAATATTCTTGCTGGCACAGTCCTTTCAAAAATCGTAGGATATTATGATTCCAGTTTTGAAGACAATTAAAATATTTATCTGTTCAAATATAATATTATAGGTAGGTACCTACAGTAGCGTAACTATAGCATTCACACCAGAGGGTAAAGGAGAACGAGAGGGATTGGAAAATTTATTAGAAAGTTTGTTGGTACCTTTACTTCACAGCTTATTATTTACATTACATTGATAAAAGACATAGTTCAAATAATATTTTTATTTTTTGGTAAACTTAACAAGTAAAACCTCAAATTGTAATATTTAATTATTGAAGACAATATTAGCGATTCCTAAACGAAAATTTGAAACAGGAAAAGATACGGTCACATCTAGGACTCGAACCCAAGGACCCTTGCCTTGCCGGGCTCCGCTCTACCAATTGAGCTAATGAGACCCTATCTCCTCCGGTCATATTTAACTGTATCATACTTCGAATAAGAACTAACAACATTGTCTTCATTTTTCAGACATTTTTTAGACAGTGTCTTTAAATAAATATATTTTATTTTAATGTGCGACATCTATTGACTTTTTCTGCAAGTCTAGGATGAATATTTAATTTTTTGGAATAACTTAACGAGTAAAACCTCAAATTTTGAAAAACTCACTTACGGCTGTTTTTTTACTAAAAAAACTTGTCACGCACATCTGCGAGGGTAATTAGTCGCGTTATCGGCCTTGAGTCACTTGACGGTCATGAGTCGGTTTTACTCCGGTCCTTGAAAATGCATAACGCGCGTAAAGAAGTTTCACTTCAATATATAAAAATCGTATGTAAAGTACATTAAATTTGAAATAAAAATTATGAACGTATATAGCATGTACCAAATAAGAATCAGCTAAGCACACCTCACAATAAATGTAATATTATTTTACTTATACAATAAAATGTTGTGAAGACGAATCGTATCAACCTAACTCGATGAACATCTCTGATGCCTGTCCTCAAAATCAATGACAAAACATATTTACATAATATACACAAGTGTGTGTGAGCATGTCCACGTCGAAAACTAACACATGTATAAACACGTGCACAGCAAGACCGTTTGTCAATTTATAAAAAATTACTGGCAAACTTCGTATATACAAGTAGGTATTATCTTCGCTGACTGATGACACGAAAGATTTTGTTGAAAATTCCAAGTGTCGTTCCGTGATTAACGCCATCTGTTGACATATTTAAAAATAAGCCTTCAGTTCTAATTTCTGCCGTTGTAGCTGAATTAATGTCGCCACTTTACGGCAAAATAATTTATTATTTTAATAAACTCGAAACTCTTAAACAAATGGTAATTTAAAAATGTGAAAATAATTTTAAAAAGTGGACAAAAATAATAGAAACTATTCCTCGTTCCTTTTTTTAGAATAAATTTAACCAAAGTTTAGTAAACCGCATTTCCAAAAACATTAAAGATAGTGCCTAGGAAATAATTATACCACAACCTTATTCTTTTTTTTTTTTTAAATTTCTGAACGAAGTCTTGAAGAAAAACCTTCAAGGTATTTTTTGATATATTCAAAATTTAAAAATATTTTTTGAACAATACGAAAGGACGGCCATAAAAAGGTCATATTTCTGATTTAATTTTGATAAATGCTAAGTCTTTATAAATAATAAAAATTTATAATATTTTTTTTTCCGGCTAAGAACATCATATTTACCGTATTGCGTAATAATATGTTCATTATTTCGAATTGATAAATTACTAGACACCGCCTTAATTATTGAAGACAATATTAGCGATTCCTAAATGAAAATTTGAAATATCTATCGTATCTTTATCTGATATTTCTGTTTCAAATTTTCGTTTAGGAATCACTAATATTGTCTTCAATAATTAAATATTAGTTTTTTAATGATAAACTTATGTTTTTGAGACATAGTACAAAGGATGCATAGCACAAAGGATTGCAAATTATTATAAGCAATTCAACTGAAATATCCACAAAAATTGAAAAAAATCTCCCAAAAGAATAAATGCCGCCGACTGGAATTGTACCTGCAACCCTATAATTTCCGGTCAGCTGCTCAAATCACTAAGCTACATCGGCTCATTACAAACCTGCCAAAAAATTCAATATGCACTAGTATTTTTCATTCAACAATTATTGTTTATTACGTTTTTTTCCACCTGAAAACATCCAGCTTTATTTTTGAAGGAAAGGCTTTGTTAGTGCTAAATTCCCCACTAGATGGCGTCGAGATATATTATATGTACAATTATTGGTGAAATATTTTGACATGTCAAATATTATTTTTTTTAATGATAAACTAATGTTTGTCAGACAAGATTTATATGCAAAGCACAAAGGATAACAAATTATTATACTTATACATAAAAATGCAAAAATCAGTCATTTTAAATACATGTAGGATTATGAAAGATTTTTTAAATATTTATATTGAGGGATCAGTAGGATTTATAGATCCAATTAGAAGTTCTACAGAGCCGAAACCCTCTGATATGAATATATCTGGAGTCGGTGAATTATTTTCCCATTTTATCTCTGGTGATTTTATGTGTTGTTTTTGTATTATTTTGAATTTATTATGCTTATATAATGCACTTGCATAATGTGGATTGACTAGATGATCATTTGTGGAAAAGTGAGTGGAAGGGTTTAGTTTTTCCTATGGGGAAGATTTAACCCGGACATAAAGACGGAAAAAATGATGTTGTATTTTCCAGTAATGTAATCCACGAGTAATTCTCTTTTTTTCTTATGCAATACTGAGGCCAACGGCTCAAAATTCAAAGTAAAATTGAGTTCATTGATCCAGATTTTGTGAGGACCCACAAACAACCGAAATTAATATTATGTTTAATTTGAAATGCGATAGTGGATTCTTTGTCCATCATAGCATAGTTACCTATCGAATATTTTTTTTATTTTATATTTTCACAGAAGCTTCTGAGCTGTCATATTTGGGGATGCTGTGTGGGTCCATGACTTCTAAACCAATTATTCAATACTATAATACAACAACAAAAAAACTTTTCCAAATAATGTATCATCTTAAAACTAAAACCCTTTACATAATATTAACTAAATGAAATCTAAAGTGTACATCTCAGATTAAATGTAAACACTTCTCCCCCTCAAATTGAAACATCGGAGTGTTCCCTTTTGAGAGTGGCTACCGCAGGTGTTCAGCATATTGGAGATCTATTTTTGGTTCATTCATCGAGAATTCCGTACGAAATCAATAAACATTTTTAGTGTTTATGGTTCATCTAGATTTGCTTCGTTCGCTTCTCTTTCTCCTAAGAAAATAACTCACCAATGAGAACGAAGGACAAATAAGTACGGCCAATCAGCGAAGAGAAATTTTGACAGCTAAGGGAGCTAAGAGCGAACGGAACGTATCTGATTAAGTTGTCAAAAACTGGTGTTTGGTTGGTGTTTGTTGTATGAATTTGTATGTCAATGATTAATTAACCCTTATTAATGGGTTTCTAATTGAAATAGATTCGAATGTGATAATCAATGTTATGTGAGTGTGTTTATCCGTGAAAATGGCGACAGGGGGCGAAGAACTGTGGAGAGAATGCGCTTCGTGGTTAACAAGATGCGGCCTTCTCCGGACGGACCACAAGGCGAACTGGCCTCAGAGCACGATCCAGGATCTGGCTTATACCCTCAGAGATGGAGTGCTTCTCTGCAATCTCATCAATGTTATAGACCCTGGCAGTGTGGACATGAAAGACGTGAACCAAAGGCCACAGATGGCGCAGGTTGGTGGTCCCTTTTCATTGCACTAATTCAACGCCAATCTAGGAATATTACTCCCCGTCCTAGACACAATCTATTACGTATTCTAATTTCCTTTAATTGCAAGTATCAAATCAAATATATCCGACTTTACTTTTTAATTTAGACTGCGCAATATATTTTTGAACGAAAATCTGCCAGCTTCTGTCAAAATTCAACCTTGTTTAACAGCTCAATTTCAAAGTTAATCAATTCGCTTTAAACGTATTTAGTTATTAATGATATTCATTTATGATTGTTTGATTCATCGGCTAGGAAAAGGAGTTATACGTGGTGAGAAACTTTATTAAAAACGCGTAATTAATTAGTGCTGCCAATGCTTAGTATAAAATTAGAAATCTTTACAGACATTTGTATAATGGCAGCTACCACTCACAAAAGTAACTATTAAAAATGTAAACAGTCGTTATTATTTTTTGTCAAAAGCTAGAATAATTATGTTAGAAAACACCATACTAAAATGCATACTTGTTTTTTCACAGCATCAACTTTTGTTTTTCTTCGCTATTTTGCGCTATTTCTTCGCCGTATCGAATTTTCATTTTAAAATTAGAGCGAGAGAATATTACAATAATCAAGTACTTTTAAATGATCAAAGCAACAACATATTTTATAAATACTAACCAAGTAGGTACTAGGTTTAACAGATCAAAAAGTATTTTCTAACCTTCAAACATAACTTTTATTGCCAAAAAATGTAACTTTAAGGCCCCGTAGTAAGCGTTCAAAGATGGTTTGAAAGGGAAATATGTAAATAGAAATGTTAGAGGGAGAGCGCTAATATTAAAAAACGATAATAATTAAGCGAAAATGGTGAAAATATTTAATAAAACACGACTCGTTTCAAATTGACCAAAAAATATCACGACAAATGCTTAAGTTGCATTTAAAGAATCACACTGGTTTTTTTCATGCCTATAACATATTAAATAACAGAACAAAACGTGTTTTTTAATAATTTTCGCAGCTTATTTTGTGATTTTTTTCTATTGAGGAAATTTCAAATAATTAATGTTTCTGCATAACAAATGTATAGATGCTATCTTCAAAAATAACATATATTTTTTTGGAACTTGAAAACTTAACAAGTTAACGAGAAACTTGTTATAAATCGGTATAAATTGGGCTTAATTCAACTGTTACCATCTTCCACCACATAAATAGTTGTTTCTTGTAGTAAGTAAGTTGAAACTAAGTGCTATTTATAATTTTGTTTGCATATTAAGCGTGCAGCGGAAGTTTATCTAACCGAGTCCTACATTTTACACACAAATACAGCTAATAATATTGGTAATTATTTACCTCACAGCCTCACTTTTAGGTCCAGACAATGGAAATCACACTTTTTTTCAACAATTACAACAATAAAAAACTATTTACATGCACAAAATAACTTATTAGGTTCTTAATTTTGGGTTGATTAAGTAATTAATGCATATTTACTAAAATAACCAAAATGCGGCAAAGGGATTGTTTTAAAAGGAAAATTTTGAACTTTGATTAAAAATTGCTATGATTCTTTAACCGCTCAGGCCCCTGGCATATTGACCGTTGTATTTCTGTCAGAAAGTCTGAAAATTTTGTGAATTTCCGCTTTGCATTTAAATCCAAATAAATGGAAAATTAGTGAAAAAAAAATTGTCCTAAAACCAAAATCTGTTTTTGAAAGGTGATTGAAATATGGTTTCCATTTTTATTAATAGAAATAAACATAAAAAATTTGTTATCAAAATGTTTAATCAAAAATAAAAAAGTATAAAAAATGGCCAACTGTCATCTGTCAAAGTGACAGATCCCATACAAAGAAATGATATTCGGCGGCAGTTCCCAAATTGATCTGACCCCCTCTCCTGAGTAAGATTATAGCGTAGTGTGTCACCCCAACATATAATACGTATGTAGTGTCTAAGGTTTTAATGATTCAAATAACGAAAAACTGACTTAAACGATTCAGATGCTCATACTCTTCTGTAATTTGAAATCAATTTAAGGGTAAACGTAATGTACGTTATAATCTATGCATTCATAGATGGTGTACAAAAATACACTTTTCAAGTTAAGCTTTAAAATATTAAAACATTATTTGAGCAGTGAATTACTGGGTTCTGTAAATATTTTATTATCTGTTATTCATTATTCAATCTTATACGTGGGTCAATCCGCACCAAATCATCCAGAAAATTTTGGATTTGTCACCCACCATCTCAGATTTTGATGAAACTTTAAATTTTTAATCCTTCCATATAGATAAGAAAATATACCAAATTTTACCTTCCTACCTCAACTCGTTTTTTTTTTATGGGCAGTTGAAGTTTGGGCAAAATAAGCGTTTTTACATATTCCGAGCACTCCGGAAGAGCTTGTACCTTCAATGAAAAAAAATTGTATTTTTGTCATTTATAGTGCAAATGCAATGAAAATTTTCAATATTATCAAGAAAACTATGCTGATTGCAGAAAAAAATAAATAAACCCTTTACATTTATCTACTTGACTTTAAAAAATTACCAAAAGTAATTTTTTAAGTAATTTTTGGGACGGAAAAGGTACTTTACAAAAAAGCAATATCTCGGGAAGGTACAGTGTTAATGAAGTAATTTTTTTTTTTATTCATATCTACAAATAGCATAGAATCACATACAAAAATAAAATTCATGGCATTTTACTTGCTTCAATAAATAAAATCCATTTTAAACTTTTTTCAAACTTTTTGTAATTTTTTTTTTATTCTTATCTACAATAAACATAGTACAACCTAAAAAAATAAAACTCCTGGTATTTTGTGTGCTTCACAGTGTAGAAACGTTTTTAAAATGAGAAATCTTAATCATACAGAATTGTTCCAAGTTTTTTAAAATCTAGATACTGTATTTGCAAATAAAAAAAGTCAAACTTATTCGGTCCTTTACAACATGCTGGTAAGCTTGCAATGTAAGCTTGAGGCACCAACAAAATAATGTACCTTGTTCCTTACCCTGAATGCATACACCATAGCAATATTTTATAACAAGATCAACTTTTTAACTAATGTCAGTTAACCAAGCTTTTTAACCAATGTCAGTTAAAGAAGTGTTGATTTCTTGTAAAAAAAATTCTTTGTTTAAAACATTTTCAACTTCACTTATGTCTTCTTGAAAAGTGTTAAGCTCTTCAATTTCATTGTTAAGGTTTTGGCTCTTACTAATTTTTGCTCTGCATGCATTACAAATTTTTTGTCCAGGGATTGCTTTATTAGTTACTTTTAGAATGGTATTAATGTTCTCTGAAAATTCCAAGGATACTGTTCTTAAAGTTTTTGTAATTTTCCTTTTGTGGCTTTGGAATGGGTCAAAACAAGCTTTTTGAAATGTTTCATATTTATTTAAGTTAAATATTCTGTGGTGCTCACAAATGTTGAAAACCAAGTCTGTAGATACAAAACTTCTTTGTTGAATAAGCTTTTTTTCAAATTCACTTAACAAATCCACACTCGTTAATTTCTCTGACTTAGTATAACTTTTTTTGTGACATTCAGTACCATTATGTTGTCCCACACTACATTTAACTAAACTTGTTTCGATTAGAGACATTTTAACAACGTACACCATAACATGAAACAACTACTGTATTTATATAGATGATCACTGCTTTGAAGCTGACTCAGAACTAAGCATGTCAGAGGAAACAAAGCATGTAGTATCCTGCAAACTTAGTGATGAGGCAGATAGTAATTTTCATGTTCTGTCTTGTTCTTGTTGCAGATACATCATTTCCATGTAGTGACTTGTCTCTAGGACTGTTTCTTTGATATTAGTCCATTCATTCAACCTATATTACTAGCTATATACCTAAACTATAACTTGCCCAATTACAAACTAAAAATAGATATAAAAAAAATCACAAAAAGTTTGAAAAAAGTTTAAAATGGATTTTATTTATTTTTGTATCTAGATTTAAAAAAACCTAGAACAATTCTGTATGATAAAGATTTCTTATTTTAAAAACGTTTCTACACTGTGAAGCACACAAAATACCAGGAGTTTTATTTTTTTAGGTTGTACTATGTTTATTGTAGATAAGAATAAAAAAAAATTACAAAAAGTTTGAAAAAAGTTTAAAATGGATTTTATTTATTGAAGCAAGTAAAATGCCATGAATTTTATTTTTGTATGTGATTCTATGCTATTTGTAGATATGAATAAAAAAAAAATTACTTCATTAACACTGTACCTTCCCGAGATATTGCTTTTTTGTAAAGTACCTTTTCCGTCCCAAAAATTACTTAAAAAATTACTTTTGGTAATTTTTTAAAGTCAAGTAGATAAATGTAAAGGGTTTATTTATTTTTTTCTGCAATCAGCATAGTTTTCTTGATAATATTGAAAATTTTCATTGCATTTGCACTATAAATGACAAAGATACAATTTTTTTTTTCATTGAAGGTACAAGCTCTTCCGGAGTGCTCGGAATATGTAAAAACGCTTATTTTGCCCAAACTTCAACTGCCCATAAAAAAAAAACGAGTTGAGGTAGGAAGGTAAAATTTGGTATATTTTCTTATCTATATGGAAGGATTAAAAATTTAAAGTTTCATCAAAATCTGAGATGGTGGGTGACATGGCCTGGATGATTTGGTGCAGATTGACCCATGTATCAATTTCCTTTTTAGTAAATCTTTGCCTTTATTTATATAAATAACAATCCATCACTGCTTCTTGTTTGTACACTTATTCAACATGCTTATTCTGATTTTTCAAAATATTTAGCTGAATGCCGTTTGAATTTCATCCAATTATGTTCAATTCAATTCAATTCAATTCTGTTTATTCATTTCAAAAACATTACAAAATTGTTAATTTCAATGCATTTTTAAAATATTTTTGTAATAAGAATTCTTAGATTAATATTAACAGTGTGTATATCAACTATAATAAGAATTAAGAATTTAAGTAATAAGAAGAAGTAATAAGAATTCTTAGATTAATATTAACAGTGTGTATATCAACTATACCAGTAATAATAAAGCTTGCCTTTTAAAGGAAGCTTCATTGATGCTAAAAATTTCGATATCCGAATTGATTCTGTTCAACAGCAAGATTGCTCTCCCCACAGGCATGCTGCATGACCATTGGCAAGTTAGTTCTGCTGGCCGGGAGATAAAATGGTCTAAGTTGTCGGTGACGTAGATAACCATCGGGAACATAGAATTGAATGCTCTCCATGATGAGCGAGTTTTCAAAACATCCACGAATCAATCTAAAGAATTGTGTAGCAATGCGCACATCTCTCCTGACCCGTAGATAGTTCATTCCGAGCATATCCAGAGCCACGGGTAGTAGCCATACTCCTTCTGAACTCTCTCCAACATGAGAGAATAATTTACCTATAATGCTGTCTATTATTCTGCCGAATACTGAATACCTAATAATGAAAATAAAAACGCATTTCAATCAAAAGTGTCTATTTGACAAGAGAATAGAATAGAAGCACGATATTAGAATATTTTTAAATCGTTATATAACATTTAGGACGGGTCGTTTCGGAGAATTTGAACAATTCATCAAATTTCAACATTCATTTTCGGGTTTTGTGAAAGTCCTATTAGAGTTCGGTTATTGTATCATTATAGTTTAGTTGCTTGAAAGAACTGAAATAAAAACAGAACATGAAAAAATCTTTCACAGAACTTGAAAATTAATTTCGAAATTTGAAGAATTCTTCAAATTCCTTAATGGATATTTACTTATCATATAGTAACAGATTTTTAATCCTTCAGGGTTCTCACAAGGACTCTAATTGTTTTTTGGTCAAACGACTTTAAATTTATTACAAAAACATAATTAACAGTATTAAAATATGCACAGGTATTGTGCGATAATCGCATAGACTATCGAAACATGGGTTAGATTATAATGGTTATAATCTAGGCAGGTATGTGCCTATGTAAATTAACGCTCCGTTCGCTGAACCAAAAAGATAGGTATTCGCAAATGTGACTTACGGAAGATATGGTTCTGTTGGCAGCGCTCGTATGGTGGAGGAATTCACAGGCACTCGTATAACATTGAACTAATTATAACTCCTGCTAAAAATCGAATTGACACATCGGTTGTTTTCTCGGTACGGTGTGTTTGTCAACTGTCATTAGATGACGTTTTAGCTCCCGCGCGGGCGGCTCGATTCCACTCAAAGCAACACTGCGCAGATTCAAACCAGTAAAATTTTAATCCTAGCCTCCTTATTGATTGGAGCGGAAAAATCTTTAAAACAATTCAGCGTCACGAAACAGGTATAGTTAAAATAAAATAATCACAAAAATTAATAATGGACGAAACAGCTGCTTGAAGACTAGGCCCTCTGTAGAGATAACAAAAATAAGAATTAAAATGAAAAAGAAAACACATTACATACAATCATGTTTTCATTGCAGGAATCTACATTTGAGATATACAAATTTTACAGGAGAGTATTCCACCTGTCCACTGGCAGTCCCAACGAGAAAGTATTGACCTGGTACCGTGGCTCCTGGTCTTAATGAATTCAGTCATGAACCATCGCTAGTATTATGTCTAATATATTTAATAGTCGGTTTATCTTTAAAAATATATATTTTAAGATAAATCGACTGTCACGATAGCAACGCGAAATATGAATTATTATAAGCAATAAATCGTCGCCTGAAATATCAATACGGATTGAAAATATCTCCAGAGTAAAAATAAATGCCGCCGACGGGAATTGAACCCGCACCTTCTGATGTCCGTTCAGGTGCTCTGGACCACTGAGCTAATTCGGCTTATTTCCATCCCGCCAAATAATTCAATATCTACAAATACTTCATTGATTACTCGCCTGAAATATACGTACAAATTGATACAGGCGACTAATTAATGCTTATTATAATTTGTTATCAATAAGTAATAAGTATAAGTAGTTGATAAACTAATATATATATAATATATATTAGTTTATCATTAAAAAAATAACATTTCTAGTACATATAGTCTTATCAAATTTTCAGGAGTTTTAAATCAAAGCATTAGATTAGTTTAAATGCTTTACAATATTTTGAGTAATGAATGAGAATATTTATTATTCATTAAGGCGAAGCTTAATGCCAAATCACTATTTTGATTAATCTTTATAATGAATTGGTGTACATTATGAATACCAAAAAATATGCTTTAGATACATTGAATGTTTTCCTATCGCTTCGCTTGAGTAGAATACAAATAAAAAAATAAATTACTCAATAAAAAATATAAATGTAAACTACTAAAAAAAATTTTTTTTCAACAGAAATATATCAACGCATAAAGGAAACAACTTTTAAAAAATACAGGATTATAGCTAAGATTATCTCTGAGAGTTTCACTTGATTAACTTTTTTGCTTTCTTATAAAATTATTTACAAAATAAATAAAAACCAGTTTTTTTGCTTGAAATCGAACGTTTCTAGACTCCGTTTGTCAAGCGATTTTAATGCCTATTACCTACGATATAAGGTATACCAAGAATATACACATTTTTGGCTTGTAGCTTCCTCAACACCCTATCGGGCTTTTATAATGAAAATTGACAATTTATGTATGTAGGTATAACAGGATACATTGATAATAACATAACTATATAAAATATATAATTCAAATACTAATACTAAGATTAACATCAAATCCAAATAACAACACCTGATATTGTAAATAAAGTTGAAATATAAAGTAAGTATGTACATTGTACGTTCGTATGCATACAATTATTCATGTTTGTTGCAAACCAGTAAGACTGAAAACGGGAAAATAAACGCTGTTATGATAGGGAGAGATAGTAGGATTCTGATTATAAATTTTTATTAATATTTCAGTGTAAAAAAGTACTATTTTCTGCAAAAGTTTTACTAATCACATTTGTTGATAGTATTTCTGTAGTGTTCATCAAATTTAACGAGTAAAGAATAATCAAATAACGTTTTGACAATAGAACAAAGAAGAAAACGAGGATTACCGTGTGGGTGTTTTTTATGATACAAAAGTACAACCGATCAGATTCAAAGTTTAAATTTAGAACTCCGCTCATTATTGTTGTGATAATTTAATTTCTCTTCATTTAATGTCAGGCAGTATAAAAGAGACAGAGCGCATGCTAGATGGGCTGAAACCAAACGTTATTATGTCATTGGCGACATTGGTTTCCTTGAATTTTGATTTGAATGCTAATTTTAGAAGTGAAAATTAATCCACTTCTAGACATCTGATCGAGCTAAAAGTCAGCAGATAGACTCGTCGATGACAGTGCATTCTATCAACTTTTGGTGGCACTCACTGCATTTCTCTGGAATCGGCTACTAGCTGACCCAAGAGAAATTGAAAATAGATCTATTATAGTGAATAAATTTTTTCTTTTTACATTACATGAATTTATTAATGCCTTGCGCCAGTGGGATAACGGTTGCTCTTCTTTACAATTACAAACATGACAACCTCCATGATAAACAAAACCAACAAATAAATTTTATTTAATTATCATGTTAACTAACCTAACTTACAGTTAAAATTTTAAAACGTTTAATATATTTGCGGCGCATTCTAGAATGGTAGATACTCTCACTATTACCCTTGTGAAAGACTACCATTCTTAATAGAAATGTTACTTTAAATGGTTTTAGACGTTTTTAGTGACTAGATCTGAATAGCCGACGTATAGTCGACGGCCGGCATAGTCCAGTGGTAACGCATTGGACTGCCATTCCGAAGGTCGCGGGTTCGAACCCGGCGTGCGCAAATAAATTTTATTTGATTAATTTGTGTTATTTCACAATTAATTAATTAAAATAATGTATAGTATATTTGCGGCACGTTCCAGAGTGGAAGATACTACCTACAGTATCGCCCTGGTGTAAGACCACCATTCAGAATTGAAACGTTGCTCCAAATGGCTTTAGCCGTGTTTAGTGACTAGATCTGAATAGCCAGGTACTTCCCCACCTTCCTCTTTCCCTTCCCCACTTACCTTCAGCCTCACAACATCCCCCAATTGGGGATGCCATAGTCTCACTGGCTCCAGACGGGAGCAGTTGGGACTCTTGTGAGGTACTCACTATAAAAAATAAAAAAAAAAAAAAAAGCCAGGTTCCTACCTCTCCCCAATAGCCAATTTCAGGAAGAACATACAATTACAAATAATTATGTAGGTGGTTTAAATCTGTATAAATAAAAATTTAAATGTTAGTTTGTTCAAAGTCTTAAATCTCCGAAAGTTTTTCACCGATTGCTTTGAAATTTTGACACAACGTTGCATTCGAATACGCATGTGTTTTTATATACCTATATTATATAGATAAATTGATTAAAGTAATATCTCTCATTCTATACAGTTGTATAATCTGTGATTTGATTATTATGCAATGTAGATTTGCCTTTGTAAATAATAGCTTCTAGCAAGTGAAAATGATATTTCAGATTTAGAACAATGAACTGTTCTGAACTATCATTGTTCTTATTTCAAATAATATAACATCCTTTGTATTATTTTGTGTTCTGCTCTCAATAATGGCCTGTGGAAAGCATATTTCCAACAAGATTTGGACAAGGAGAAAATATGTCGCGAATATGAATGCTAGAAGAATATTTCAGTTTGTACATAAGTATTATATAGCCAAAATAAACCAATTATGGATTTCCTCCTTGTGACTTCACCTCTACTGAGACAGCATAATAAGGAATAACTAAATCAAATTTTTAAGAAATGAATATGAATTAAAAAATTTATACAAAACAAAACATCTATACCCATGGAGAGAGGTTGTAGATATAAATCAAATCATAATAAAAATATAAACAATAGAGACATAGACATTCACAAACCATCAGAAAAATATTCTTTTATGGACCTCTTGTATTTGGTAAGTTTGCAACTGAAAATATCAACCTTGGATAATACGCTATTGTAATTATTGCGTAGTCTGTTCAGGCAAGAATTCTGCTTAGAGTTCGTTTTGCATTGATCCACCCTGAACAGGACACAAGAGCGTGTTGAACGCGCAGGTACATTGAATTGAATCTTATTTAGCAACTCTGGGCATTGAATATTATAGTTACTACTTTATACAAGAATAGTGCATCCTTATGATGCCTCCGTACACTCAGTGAATCAATTTTAAAGTATGATCTCTAAATAGTATAAAATAATGTCGCTATCCACATCTGTCTCTTTATGCGCTTAGTTCTTCTAAACCATGCAACGGATTGTGATTTCACTATCATTTAGAAAATTTCTTCCGGAAGGTTTATATGTATAATACATGCATATTATATTTACAGAAAGTAGAGAATACTACAGAATTTTATATCTTAAAAAGGCCTGCAGAAATGTCTCCAATGGCATATGTCTATCTCCTAAGGATAACTTCCAGCAACGTCGGATACATGTCAGCTGGTTCCATGATAACTCCTCAAAATCACAATTCAACACACCTATAAAAAGTGATATATGTAACCTATCATCACTTTTCATAACTTTATAGCCCTTTTTTATAGGTGTGTTGAATTGTCATTTTGATGAGTTTTCCGGTCACCATGTCAGCTGGTGTATGAATTGTTGTATTACGAGTTGTTTGACAGTTTGTCCTCTCTGCCTACCCCTTGTGATGGTTAGTTAGTTTATTTATTTATAGAGCGTAGACGGTTTACTTGTTCCCGTGAGCACTTAAGCCATAGGCCCATTTGCTATCTCTCATTTTACCTCATTCCTTTAACAGTAATTGTAAACAGAGTTGTCATTTGATATGTCTTCTGGTTCTACAATGTGTCTTCCCAGGTATCTGAGCCTTGTTCCCAACAGAGCGGGACATTGGCACCAAAGCTGAATTGGAGTATCTTCATCCTCTTCACATGTCCTGCATCTGTTAGTGTTTTCCACTCCCAACAACTGCATGTGCCTCCTGAGATGGCAATGTCCCGTTAGTAGTCCTACCAGTTCCCTCAGTGAGTTACTGTCCATATTGAGTAGTTATCTGGTTCGCCTTGGGTCTGGTCTGTTTATGAGTACTTTAGATTGCCTGATTCCGAGTGCCCTTTCCCATTCCTCCCAGTGCCGGAATTTGGCCTACCTTTCAATATGTATTTTAGTGTGGCAAGCTGCTACTCCTACGGCCGGCTTGGATCCCGCAAGTGGTGCTTTCGCCCCTTTCCTTGCTACTCCATCAGCCGCTCATTGCCCTCAATTCCGTTATGTCCTGGTACCCAAATCAGGGTTATTTTATTGATGGTAGCAAGTTCTACGTTAGACATTTTGCACAGTTTCATACTCTAGTAGTAATATTTATTTCTGAGATTATATTATCTTTCCTGGGAAAGGCATTATTAAATATTTGATTTTGAAAAAGATAAATTTGTAAGCAAACCATCTAACTGATAGTATTATTGATTTGTGTGATTACTTCTACAGACTTGGTACTATTATTATATTTTTTTAAACAAGGCACGACTAGTATGGGTCCTATGCGGAATATTTTCGTATAGTTAAATTAATTATGAAATTATCTCCACACAGGAGGTACCTACGAAAATAATTTTTCTTAGGGCCTATGTCATCTTTGCGGATGCTGAGTGGAGGGTTATTTTAAGGAAAGGAAGGAGAGAAAGAACTGGGAAGGAAAAAGGTAACGGTAGACCGCCAAGACCTAGACAATCCTCACCCCATGATCCCGGGCACCCCTGCTAACCGCCAAACGTAGCAAACCACTTAGGGTGACCTTTGGCAGATATCCAACGAATGGTTCCCGGGGCAACGGTACCCATACCCTCCACCAAAATTTTCTTATTTTTCTGCGTCTTGTTCTGTTTCATGTTTCGTTTCGATTCATCAATATTATCTTTCAATATGTTGTTTTTTTCCACTTTGTCGTTAACATTTTCCATATTTTTCTGAAAAAACACTATTGGCGGAAGCATATCTTATTGATGCGACCGAGTAAATAATGAATCGTCAAGTATCAAATTGTGTATGCAACGACATTTCTTTCAATATAAAAACATACATTTTTTTATAAAATTCGCAGACATAAAGAAAACGTATGCAATTTGATTCTTAAAAAAGCCGCAGGGTAATCTTATCTTCAAAATCTGGAAGATGATGAACGAGATTTTACGTAATCGGAAATAATAACATAATTATTCTTCGAAAGTTAGTTTTAATTAAATCAATATTCGTGTTTAATTGATCACATAATTGGCGCTTTTGCAATTCCTACGGTTACGGCACGAATGTAACAAAAACGTATGTTCTTTATCACGATAATGCTACAGCTCTTACACGTTACATAATAGTTTGTACGAAAGAGCCGTTGAAAATGAGACGAATGATTTACGTATGTAATTATTATCGTACATCTCCCTCACACGTATTCAAGAAATGAAACAAAATTTAAATTATAAAAAAATCCAATAACCAACTACTACGTAGAGTCGAAGGTACTCTCAGTATCACCCTTGTTTAGGACTACCATTTTGGCTTTGGCCGTGTTTGGTGACCAGATCTGAATAGCCGGGTACTTCCCCACCTTCCTCTTCCCCTCTCCTTACCCTCCTCACTACCTTCAGCCCCACAACATACCCCGATTGGGGATGCCATATTCTCACCGGCTCCAGAAAAGTTGGGAGCAGTTGGGACTCTTGTGCGGTTTCATATAAAAAAAACGGTGACTGGATAAATCATCACAATGATAATTCATCACAATGATAATTCATCACAATGATAATTCATCACAATGATAATTCATCACAATGATAATTCATCACAATGATAATTCATCACAATGATAATTCATCACAATGATAATTCATCACAATGAAAATTCATCACATCTTTAAAAAGTTATATAAAGTCATGGAAAGTGGTGAAACAAAAACTTTACTAACTAGGTTAAGTAGATTAGGTTAGGTTAAAAAAAAAATTTCATCGTTTCTAATGACTTTATATCACTTTTTAAAAGTGTGTTGAATTGTCACTGTGTTGAGTTATCATGGAACCAAAAAAACTACCATCAAATATTTTTTATTAACAGTGGGCTTATTGCCATGTGGCAATTTTTACCAACCATCCCAGATATGCAATTTGAATTAAATATTGAAACAGTAGCATTAACAGAGTGTTATGAATATAGATAATAAAAACTAGGGAGATGGGCCATGAACCATTATTAGCATGAAACCACATGCGCAATGCATGTCGCCGACATTCTTCATCCATATTACTGTAAATCGCATCCATACACAGCGGCGCCCTGCCTTGGTTTCTACCTACTCTGTCACTTAGCTTGGCGACAGTCGACACGCTTATATGTCATATTTCCCTTTGTTTCTATTATCTATGGTTGCTGAGAATAGTTACATTGACCTAGAAGTTCTAGATTGAAAAACTGTTCAAACTTCATAATTCCAGAGCTCACCAATCAAGGTGAAGAGCTGTGGCTCTTCCAAGTCGAGAGTTTCAAATTATTATTGATGTGAAACATCTTTTGACTCTTGCGTGGCAAGCATTACAAGACGGGCTTGCATGGATTGACACTTCAGCCAGCCTCGTGATTCATCGGCTCTTCCCAGCTGGCCCCCAAAACTCTGTGCAGGGAATGTCCATCGAAGTGTCCTGGAGCTGATAATAATAATAATTTGGATGATTTGTATAGCTCCGTTTTTGTGCAAAATCACCTCAAGGGCGCTGTACAAATATATAATACATTTCTACTATTATCTATGTTATTACTAACTATAGACTAGTCAAACTATTATCAATTTATATCCAACAGATTGCACCCACCGGATCGTCGATCACTGATATCTTTCTTCTTATAATCTCAAATATTTTTCTTCATTCCAAAGTAAAGTTTGTTGTTGTGCAAGTAAGACTTTCTGTAGCAAGAATATTTTTCTTTCTGTTGTGTTCCCACAAACATTTCTCCAACTCGTTGTGGACGGAGATTATAAATAATTGGTTCTTTGTGATAGATCAGGGATTTATTAATACTTCGCGTATTACAATGGTGACTCGATAGTCGACCTAACTAGAAGCTGGCTAATTGAGATCTGAAGCAGTAAGTTTGTCTGGGAGCATTCTCACTGGCCCTGGCGACTACTGGCCACTAGCTGCCATCTTACGGACTTCCAAGCAAGCTCTTTGCACTGCTCTCTACGAGTGCATCTGTGAAGCTCTTAACTAACTCACTTCTCATTACTTTCTATTTTATTATTTCATAATTGAAGACAATATTAGCGACTTTCGAATGAAAAATCAGAAAAAGATTCGGTCGCATCGAAGAATGACCGAAATTTCTAGATGCGACGACCAAATCTTTTTCCGATTTTTCACTTCCAAATTTTCATTTTGAGTCACTAATAATATCTTAAATGATTAAATATTACGATTTGAGGTTTTACTCAACTAACCCATCCAGTGTTTTTGGGTCATATATGACCGGGCGTCCATATTATTTAATCTTTTGGTGAAAAATTATAATAAGCAGTAATTGTTCATTGAAGTACTAGTACATATTGAATTATTTGGCGTGTTAGAAATAAGCCGACGTGGCTCAGTGGTTCAGAGCACCTGACCGGACATCAGAAGGCGCGGGTTCAATTCCCGTCGGCAGCATTTATTTTTACTCTGGAGATATTTTCAATTTGTATTGATATTTCAGACGACGAATTATTGCTTATAATAATTCATATTTCGCTTCGCTATCGTGACAGTCGGTTTAACATAAAAAATTGTTGGCGACAGATTGATGACTGACTGACTACTGACTACTGACTTGAGGTGAAGAAGGATCGAAGCGTGACGTGGGGGAACCGGCCATGGTGGCCGATTCCTCCATTATGCGGAGTCGGAGATCTCGAGTAGGATGATGTCGCGTGGAACTTGTTGAGTGGTACGATGTGGAATAATGACTGACTGTTGACTGACTGATGTACTTCGGTCCTCCACCGCTTATATACCTGCTGATTCCTTTGTTGTCTGCCACGGGTTGGAGTAGCGTCTGGACTTCGAATCCGCAGGACCGCTGACTCGGTTGTTTAGCACATGCCGTCTGGTTTATGATTTTGATGCGGTGACATAACCGCTACATATGTACCATAAACCTGTATGCCATGATAAAGTGCATAATATTTTTTTAACAGAATCGTTTGCACTTTTGAGTTCATTTTTGTTTTCCCTCAAAACAAAACTGGTGTTCCAAACGTTAAATTGATTTATATTAGTAGCATGGATGACATGTGGTGAGAGTTTGTTCCATGCTTCCACTACTATATTTACAAGGACGTGTTTCCTAGGATTGAATTCTGTTAGGTTCGTGGATTTGAGGGTACCCAGCGAGGGGGGTGTACAGTGCCGGCGACTAGCTCTGTGGTCGGCAAGATGGACACCTCAACTTCATGCATTGGTCGTCAATCGGACTTATGTTTCTGGAACTACCTTTTGCTGGAAAGGGTTCACGTCGCCTTCAGTTACCAAATGAAAGAAGTATCGTGATACAACGAGTAGCACATGGCATCACAATATGAGACAGACAGTATTAAACAACACAAATCATGGGTGATAAACATCTTAGGATTATCCTATCTAATTTCTCTCTGGGCTCCGGGGCATTAAAGTTAATAATTGGCAAGTCACGACACAGTAGGGAAAGAACAGGTAATAACAAATAAGATACCCATTTTATCTGAATGGGCTGCCGCTAGGCGGGGGGCCTCGGCACCACAATTGGCGTGCCCTAGCCCTAGGAGCGTTGACTTTGTTCTGTCGGGTCACGGGTCATGGCCGCGGGCAAGCTTTGTGCCGAGATCTTCCGAGAGTTTGCGGCACGTGTTGGAACTAAAAACTGGTAGGGTTTTATCCGGCATTCTGGGAGTCTGTAACTATTGCTTATTTGCATTGCGTTGTCGGGATACACGCCAAACACGCGCCCAACATTTGTACACAGTTGACACTTGTCACATGAGAACGGGTCGCTTCTACGATTCGTTCTTAAGTTCAACAGCTCGGCTGTGGAACGAACTGCCGGCCTCTGTGTTTCCTCCCTCCTACAACATGGGACTCTTCAAGACCCATGTTCACTCCTTCCTCTCCACAAAAAGACCCTCCACACAGCATCCCCAAAGATGACATAGGCCCTGAGGGAAATTATTTTCTTCAGGGCCTCCTGTGTGGAGTAAATATAAAAAAAAAAAAAAAAAAAAACGTAACAATACCAAAGATGTTTTGTGACACTCTGAGATTTACACTTTCATTGGTTGTAAAGATTTCTTGAATGCTGGGGCTACTATAATGTCCAGATAAAAATTTTTAAGACTTGTAAGTCAAGTCACTTCTATCTCTTGTTTCTTTTAAAATTGTTAAATTTATTTCCTTGAGGCTGTCCTCATATTGCTGGTCTTTCAAAATTCTTGGTATTTTTATGAATGTCACTATATGGGATATGTTTATTGATATTTATAAGTGGACTGGTTGTTATTATTATAATATTATTATTAAGTCGATGAACACATGAAACTGAAGAAACTAAGAAAGAAGTTATGATCCGGGCACGATATTACCAAGGGAATTTTCTAGGGCAATCGGCCTATATCATAAATAAACCATTCACTAGATCGATATCTTCGTGCTTTTTGTATGAAACAAATTGGTCCTAAACCATAGATATGCCAATATATAGACAGTACAAATCTCATCCGGAGCCTACTTATTATACTATACACTAGACTTTCAGAGTTTTTCATTGATGGATATAGTTAGGCAATAATATGATGTCACAATATTCGATTGGAGTTATACCCCCTTGACATATATCCAGAGTTGTTGATATTCTTCTGTTTCGAATATTTGAATTAAGGCGATGCCATACGCAGTAATGCAAAATCATGTGTTTTTGGTTTGAAAATTTGGTCGCCTAGAAATGTTTCAGATGCTTTAATTAAATACTGCGAGTAGAATACATCTTGGCCTTGTCAATAATCGAGTATTTTTTTAGACAAGTCTTTTTATAAGCCCAGAAAAAAATAATGTAAAGGCCTATGAAAACTGATTTAAAGTTCAAAATCTCCTACTTACGAACCCATTTTCGGTTATGATTTTATTGTATAATGTGGCAAATTAAGTTATTTATAAAATGATCGAAAAAAAATTAGATATTTATGCCTGAACATCCACAAAATAAAATAAAAGGCACTTTTTGGCCATGTTTTTTTCTTGCATAAATCAAAACAGGCGGATGGTGTTAAGCGGGAATTTAAACCTTATCGCCATCTACATAAGGGTTGTTATTGATAGCGGCTCAATTTAAAAAATTACACGACGTAGTGCATCGCCTTAATTGCTAGTTATTGCTGGTAGCTACACCACTGTTTTTGATAGACGGTTCTTAGCTAGTGGAACTAATAATGGCGCAAGGGTATCTTTTAAATTTAATTACTACATTTTAAATTAAATAAATAACTTTGTAAACACCACTATTATTTACTCAAAATGGGTCGACATGTTTCGAAATCAATGGCTTCTTCTTCAGGATAAACGTATAAAAAGACAAAGTTTATCCCCACACTAAAGAGGACCTGAGGAAAAGTAATTTCCCTCGAAGCCTGTGTCATCTTTTGAAATGTTGTGTGGACGGTCTTTTTTTAAGGAGAGAAAGTTCTGTGAAGGTAAAGAATATGAGGGTTGGGAAGGAATCTAGGGATCAGTGTGTCCAGGAGTGAAGGACATATGAACATAACCCTTCCACTGCGGCGCAAGGCGATAGGTCGAGATACCAGTTGGAGTGGTCAAAGGGTCTCCCAAAACCAGCATCTCCCGGCATGCTGGTGGGCCTGCCCACACGAACATGAACACACCTCACCCGATGAACCCAGGCACCCCTGCTAAAACACCAAATGTAGCCAACCACTTGTGGTGACCAATGGCATAGGTGTTGGTTATCCAATAAATGGTTAATTATTTTTTTATTAAATTAAAACAACACCACAAAGTGATTTTGCAATTATTGAAGAAGTGATTACCATGTTATTTTTTTTTTCATTTTAAGAAGATATATATATATAAAAACTGTGCAAGAGTCTCAACTGTCTGGAGCCAGTGAGACTATGGCATCCCCAATTGGGGTATGTTGTGAGGCTGAAGGTAGTAGAGAGGGAAGAGAGATGGGGATGAGGAAGTTTTGGAAGTAGCTAACTATTCAGATCTTGTTACCACACACAACCACAGCCATTTCGATCAACGTTTCAATTCTGAATGGTGTAAGACCAGGGCGATACTGAGAGTATTTTCCACTCTGATGTGTCGAATATTTTCTTGGCCATCCTCCCGATCCTGGAGATCCTGTGCTGAGGGGACTCCGACTTTGTCAATATGCCACAGAAGCCTGAGGATTTATGTATGTTTGACACTGGGTGGGAGTTTGTTAAATAACTTTACTACTAAAAATTCAAAGCTTCTTTGTCCAAAGGTAGTATTAAACTGAGGTATATGTATTTAGCTTTTCATGCTCTGGATTTCTGGTTTTATGTGAGGTGTTTGCCTCTTTGTCGTTTTTGAGGTGTCCTCTCCTGATTATTTTTTGTATACTTGGAACATCAAACTGTTTAAAGATTTCTGTTGCTGACGTCCTTATACGGACCTTTATGATGCATTTCTAAATTACCTTGAGTCGTTTTATGTGATTTGATGCCAGTAATGTCAGTGATGGCAGTATTATAAATATTGGTAGGTGTTTACGCGTGTGTATAGTGTGTTTGCGCCATAACTATGACCTATGTTTGTTTGTGCGCAGTTCCTGTGTCTGCGCAACATCCGCGTGTTCCTGAAGGCGGCGCACGAGCGGCTGCAGCTGCGCGAGGCCGACCTGTTTGACCCGTCCATGCTGTTTGACCTGAGCAACTTCCACCGGGTGCTGTGCACGCTGGCCAAGCTCAGCCAGTGCCCAAAGGCCAATACCCGCGGCATTCAGTGAGTACTTCCTCTTTCTTCTGGTGTTCTGACTGTTTGACCTGACCATTTTCCACCAGGTTAAAATAGCATCAAAATGATAAAATGCGTTGGGTAACTGAGTCACCCTTTGAAGATGGCGAGTGCAAAACCTCAGGGCCTCTTGTGTGGAATTAATATTTAAAAATTCGTCAATAATCATGTCTTTGTTTTTGACTCATTTTGTCAAAAAGTATTTTTGTACATGCCTAAATGCAACACCTTTTAAATTACATCCATTTATTCAGAATATGCCTGTATTTGTTGATAGTACATAATCTATTTCGTTGAATAAGATAAAATGTTTTATAGACATACGAAACACTTTGTAGTGCGTGCCTGCAATATTTTTACTTATCTAGGTTTCAAGTGTTTCAAAATGAACCGCCTATAATATATGCACAGCAATAAAGTTACAATCAAGTATAGTACGTTTTTGAAATTTCAGATTTAACTTTACCAATTACAAAAATTAAAAGTTACACTTCACATATTACAAATATAAAATATTTTTTTAGTAATCACATTCAGTAATGTGTGAAATAAGTATCGTTTGTTTCAAATATTTAACATTTAAGCGCCTTGAGGTGATTTTTCACAAAAACGGCGCTATATAATTATTTTTTTTTTTTTTTTAATAAAAAATAATTACATTACACAATATAGTACAGTTATTAATTACATAATATAATAAAATATAAGTATTTGATGTACCCCCATAAATAAGCAGAGCTTGTGTGTATGGGGGGGTGTTGTTATATTGGTTTATATTTGATATGATTCAGTTCAACTGTTCGGAATACTTTTTAAGGTGGCTTTTGAATTAGTTTATATTTGCATTCATGTTTCTAATTTTTTCTGGTAATGAGTTAAAAAATTTAACTCCGAGATATTCATTGTTGAACTGTCCTATTGTTTTTTTACATTTAGGAGTAGGAAGTATTGTCGTTTGTCTAAGATTTCTGTTATTTTTAAAGGGTGCAATTTTATTTTGAATATAGTTTTTATAAATTTGTAATGTTGCATGGTAGAAGTATAGTGCACTTAATTTTCTGACCTTAAATTGTTTGAATAAAAGTTCGGACGAATATGAATAGGGTTTTTTTAATATGGTTTTTATTATTAGTTTTTGTGATATGTAAATTGTTTGTGTTTTATTTTTATATGTAATTATTCAATTATTATTATTAACCCATCGGCTACCTGCCGCCAAGATTGGGGGGCTGCACTTTTTACGCATCGGCATATTGCCCGCCCCATTGGGGCGACTAAAACTTTTCCTACATACTTAGATAGTTCACAATAAAATTATAATCTATATAAAAGCATAAATTTGGGGAAATATGGGGTGCAATACTGCATGGTAATAATCCTTTTCAAATATGCACAGATGTCACAAATAAAAATTAGTATGGGTTAAGCTTGTATTTAGTGGTTTTTTTTTTTTAATTTCCTGCTTTCATTGTTTTCCCACATTCACAGTTTTTTTCAACAGGTCCCTTCAAAAACGATAGATAGATGTTTCACTTTATTTTAAGTTTGTCATAATTTGATTATAATATAAATAAAATTGCTGAATTAATTATTTCATTAGCTACCTATCATAAAATCAATACTATTTTTTTGTCCACCTAAAATCGTTAAAACTTTTGCATCTTCAGTTCTTTGGAGCACCTTCCATTGAAATTCCAGTAGAGTAATGATCTAAGAACTTTCCAATCTATAACAACTGAAAGTCTAGCATCGGTTTACCACGCTATAGTACAATCAAATCCCCAATGCGCTGTAGTCAGCTGGGGAGCTGCATACAAAACAAATATACTCCCTGTTGAAATACGGACAATGTACAGCGTCCTGATTATTAAAAAAATATTGAAAAAACCAAGAGATTATCCAAAACACCTAATTTTTTATGAGTTTAATGTATTAAAATTCAATGATCTTCTCCGAAAAAACATAATAATTCAAATAATAAAAGAAAAACAAAATCACAGCTTTTTAACTGAAAGTCGTACTCGTCAAAAACATATATTTCCTACACAAAAATGTAACACCACTTTTGCTCAACATTATTACATATATCTAAAAATAAAAATACTTCTACAGCCTACTCGAAAATATCAGAACAGTCGAAAACAATAAACACCTACTAAAAGCGATTAAAGAGAAGTTCAATCTAAAAATACCAAAATGACGAAACTATCTTCTTAATTAATTATAAATTTTGTTCATTTACATATATTTTTTAATATTCATATTTCATTAAATCATTATTACAAATACTAAATATTCTTCATCTTGATGCTCATCACTCTTTTACACAAGCGCCAGCTTCTAGAGAAGAGGAACATTAAAAAATCAAAAGCAGTGAAAACTAATTTTATGAATTATTTTATTTAACATAAATTATTATACTCTGTAAATTGATTAATTATTTAATAAAGAAAAAAAAAAACAAAACAAAGAAGTTTTTGGTGCAGATCATACAAACTTTAACCACAGAATTCCAGCTTTGCAACCTAAAATATCATATTTGAGACATGTATGGAGCACGCTATCAATATGGCATATATGATACAGTGGCATTTACAAGGTTAAAATATAAAATATGTTTTTTATTAATTACAGGAGCTTCTCTGCGCAGCGAACGCTATCTCAGGAAGACATCTATAAAGATCTGCAATCTATGTGAGTACCAACACCAACCTTTATCCAGATTAATCTATTAATCGATTAATCTGGGTGTATTGATTGTATGTAACAGAAACAAAAAGAGATATATGTCGCCCAGCTATGACCAAACTGCACAGACTATCAAAGGCGGGGCGCTGCTGTGCGCAGGTGCGATTTGCAGTGTGTACGATGTTGGGGACATTTATTGTGCACATGGTTTCATACTAATAATGGTTCATTGCCTATATACTTGTTTCTATTATCTATCACTGGTGCTGTCTCATAAGGTTTTCAAGATATCGGAAAGAAAACTTCCCTTTTCATATCTTTATCTGTTGAACTCCTCGGGCTAATTTGATCACTTTTGGTAACAATTCATGTGGTCTCATAAAAATCGTTGGCTTCCTTACTGTCATGATAAGATATATGATCGAAACGGTGTTAGAAAGAGAAAACATCACGCTTTATATTCAAATCTAGAAGTTAACCACAGAAGAATTAAAATGTGCACTTGTATGAAACCAAAGGTTCCGACCACAATTTGAAAAATTATGAAACTTTTAAATTTGAATTTTTTATTCATTATTTTCTTATGAAATGACAATAAAAGATAGGTGACAATAACGTTTGTAATATATTTGTCTAATAATCAGTAATTTTAGTTACAAAAAACGTGATGTGAGCCGTGTCTAATTTTTTAATGTTTTCATCAAAAAACTTTAGCATTTCAAAAATGATAATATTCATTTCTAATAATAAAATTTGAAAGCTTATTTCATCACCTTTCAAAGGCAGTGTTTAGTTTTCGGAAACATTCAGAAATATTTAATTTAATTGGATTTTATCGCAAATATCTTTTTTCAACCCTGATAAAATCCCATACAACTTATGCAGTTTGTTCCCGTTTAACCTTTACACCGCCCGAGCACATACATGTTTGCGCGAATATACCACGTCCCCAGCGCTACGCACATTCGTGAATGTTTTCATAGAATGCCACAAAAAGTGCGGCGCATCCTTTATTATATACACAGCAGGAACGCTTGAATCGTGAAAAGTTACTTTTTGCTGAATGATAATATATAATTCCCCAAAGAAAATAATTACCAAGCAATGCAATCTTACAAAATCAGGGCTGATGCTGCTGATGTAGACACCACGGCACTCCTGCCCGCGGACGAGGAGGCTGCCAATTCCTCGGACTCGGCAGTGTCGCCCTGGGTGCACTTCAAGATACCCAACGTGGCTCCCTCGGAAGAGAGAGTGGAAGCCATATACGAGGATCTCTGCTATATTCACGTACCGGCCATTAGACCAGAGGTTCATTGGAGCTGATTCCAAATTTCAATTTGAATGTTACTTTGTTTTTAGATTTTATTTGCAGTTGGTCCATAGATGATTCAAAATTAGAATTCCATATTATTTATTTGCAGTTGTTCCATAGATGATTCGAAATTAGAATTGTTTATTATTTTATTTGCAATTGTTCCATAGATGATTCGAGATTAGAATTGTTTATTATTTTATTTGCAGCTGTCCCATAGATGATAAGAAATTAGAATTTTTTATTATTTTATTTGCAGTTGTTTCCATAGATGATTCGAAATTAGAATTATTGGGTAAATTTTTGATTTAATTGACTATTGATTTTATATGTATATTTTTTGGCAAAGTTGTTCTCATAATCTTTTTCATTTGCAGTTGATGCTTAGAATGTAATTTTATAATACAGTAATGTTTTTAGCAATGTTATATTATATTATTATTTTATCCAAATTGATGTTTTCGTAGATAATTTAATGCGTGGTAATTACAAGGGAACGGATATTGCATAAAAAATGTGTAATTGTGTAAATTCATATTTCAGCCGTATTTTGTCATTAATTTCGAGGGTTTCTGCATATTTTACCCAAATTCTGCGTGAAATGGCAAACTGAGAAAAATATTACATCCAACAGCGCCCTTTACAGCGCCCTTGAGGTGTTTTTGCACAAAAACGGCGCTATACAAGTCATCCAAGTATTATTATTATTATTAACAGATTCATTGAAGAAATGGCCATCGACTTAAAGGGATCAAGCACTAATGAAGGGCCGTTTGCTAATAAATACTCAAATATTGTCCAGTGAAAGGAGGTGTATGTCTCTATAGCTGAACTGACGTCAACTGTGTTTGACTGTTTTTTTTTTATTTTTTTTTTTTTTATGTGACACCTCACAAGAGTGTCCCTGCCTGTGGAGTGCACAGACAGGGGAACTATGTCACCACCCGGTTGGGCGGCGTTGTGAGGCGGAGTAAGGTAGGGGCTGTGGGAAGGGATTTGTTAATGCGGGCCTTGAAGAGGCTCGGATTATAGGAGGGAGGAAAAACAGATGCCGGTAGCTCGTTCCACATACGAGCCGACTTACACAAAAACGAGTCGTAAAAACGGCCCGTTCTCATGAAGCCAACGTCAACCGTGAACGGGTGTTCAGTTCGTGTCCGTCGAGTTTCGCGCACGTGCACCGGTGCATCAGGAATCAATGCTGCTAGCTCCTTGGAGCAGGCTCCATTGAAATACCTGTAGAACAGACACAGCATGCCTACATTGCGTGTATGCATTAGAGAAGGCAATCGGTCTGTTAACAACGGATTGTCAATCAGACGGATCGCTCTCCTTTGCACAGATTCAAGCAGGTTTATCAAGTATTTTGGGGCACCAGCCCAAAGGTGGCTCCCAAATTCAATAGTTGGGCGGACTTGAGACTTGTACAGGGTCAGCAGCTGGTCACTGTTGAAGAATCTCCTAGCCCTGTACAAGACGCCCAACTTTTTGGAGGCCTGATTTACTCGCGCTTCTATGGATCCCCGATACTTGAGCTGGTCTGATATAGTAACTCCAAGCATTTCAATGGAGTCTTTATTGGGGAGAGTGCTCCCATCAAATTGCACCAGACAGTCATTGATCTCCCTCTTTGCCGAAATCAGACACGCTTGGGTTTTTGAAACGTTGAAACTGACCAAGTTGGCCTTACCCCAGGCACGAACCATCTCTAGGTGGTGGTCAATTTTTTGCTTCAAAACTTCCCGAGCTGTTCGGACATCATAGGTGGAAGGGGGCTTGTCAAAAAGATAACCCTCGTGAACGGTGCTGTCATCAGCGTAGCAGTGAATTGGTGCACATTCAACGAGATCATTGATGTGCAATAAAAACAGCGTCGGAGACAGCACAGATCCTTGTGGCACCCCCGCATTGATTTGGTGCGGTGAGGAAGAAGAGCCGTCAACCACGGTTTGAATTGTTCTTCCCCTCAAAAAGTCCGCAATCCAACTATGCAGGGTTGGGTGGATCCCATACGATGGTAACTTCCCGACAAGCGCCCGGTGCCAGACTCTGTCAAAGGCTTTGGAGATATCCAACCCAACGGTTTGGGTTTCACCAAAACGTTCCATGTACCGCCCCCCAATATGCGTTACATATCCGAGTAGATCGCCACACGATCGGTTACGACGAAATCCATATTGCCGATCGCTTAGGATATTGTTATTCTCGAGATATGTGAGCAATTTGTTGTTAACCACCCTTTCTAATACCTTTGAGAGTATGGAAGTGATGGCTATGGGGCGGTAGTTAGAAGGGTCGGAGCGGTCCCCCTTTTTTGGGATTGGGTGAACGATTGCCTTTTTCCAAAGATCTGGCACCTTTCAGATTGACTGTTGAATCTGGGAAGCTCAGATTTGACGTAATGTGGGTGCGCGTCAGTCTTGCCAGTATGGTAAAACTCTGTGCGTTTTTATACCGCTCTTCAAACATCAGCGAATCAGACGCAACCGAGCTATTCGAACATCTGACCGATACTATTGATGATCTCTTGCCCTGCTACCCTTCGTTGTGGTTCTGGGGGACTTTAATGTTCATAACGAACCATGGTTGAAGTTCTCTGGATCAACAAACGATCTGGATCAATGGACGACAGGCGGAATCCTCTTCCTTTCGCCACGGATTAGAGCAAATGGTGCAGGAGCCCACAAGGGTTCCTGATGATTCACCGTTCCAATCTGTTAGACCTATTTCTAACCACTGTGCCACGTGGATACCGGATCGAGGTCACAGCTCCTTTAGGTTCGTCCGGCCACTGCCTGGTGACGACATCAATCCCTGTTCACTTCAGACCACCAAACGAGAGGCTGATGAGAAAAGTGTGGCACTCTAGGTCAACAGATTGGTTTTGTCTGCGAGCACATTTTAATTCTTTCCTGTGGTCAGCTGTCTGTTTTCAGACTTCAGATCGTTCATAGATTCCGCCATCTTAACAGGCTGATTGCAATCTTTAGAGCACAGGCGTCAGGTAGGTATGCTGCCCTACTTCCATTGTACATTATACACCAGTATTACAATGGAAGATGCTCCGAGGAACTAGCGTCACTGATCCCTTAAGCATCGGTGCATAATCGGGAAACACTCCAAACGCGCGCCCAACATTTGTACACGGTTGACATCTGTCACGTGAGAACGGGTCGCTTCTTGAGTTCAACAGCTCGGCTGTGGAACGATTTGCCGGCCTCTGTGTTTCCTCCCTTCTATAACATGGGTCTCTAAGGAAAATCTCGGGGCCTCCTGTGTGGATTCAATATAAAAAAAAAATAAAATTTAAAATTTCACATATTTTTAATAAATGATCCGTTCCCTTATCCATCTTATCCGTTGCCATCATAATATAAAATCCAAGTATGCTATAATTAGTAATTTATTGTATGTAGCTTAGTTAGTATAATATATCATACTCCATCTTAGTACTGACTAGATATTGGCTGGAAATCAATTCATTGTGTCCTTCGATGCGTTACTGAATTTATGATGAATCAGACTGATTTGATTAATTACTGCCGTCACATGCTATCTATTGAAATAAGTGGTTTTTGTGAAGGAAATGAGGATATTTGGTGTCAAAATCTAATGCTAATCTAAAAATATCCAAATTTTCGTAATTTGTGTCGGTATTTTTGATGGTAGAAGTTGCAAATCAAACACATTTGAATTAACTAAATATTGTGAGTATACTGAATTGATTAAATTGGATATTATAAATAAACCCTCACTAGTCATTGGCACTCAAACTGATTTAATTCAATAGACTCTGTGCATCACACCAGATTGAGGCATTAGACGAATGAGTCACACTGAATTCTTTCAGTAGTTCGAATTAAACACATTGAATTGATTCACTATTTCGAATGAATCACACTGAATTGATTTGCTAGTTCGAATGCATCACACTGAATTGATTCAATAGTTCAAATGAATCTTACTGAATTGATTCAATAGTTCGAATGAATCATACTGAATTAATTCACTAATTCGAATAGATCACACTGAATTGATTCTAATGAAACACACTTACTCGATTCACTAGTTTTCATTGAACCACACTGAACTGATTCAATACTTAAAGTAAATCACACTTAATTGATTTACTAATTCAAATGAATATCTCTGACTTGATTCACTATTTCGACTGAATCACACTTAATAGATTCATTAATTCGAATGAATGAATCTGCCCAGGTCTAGTAAGCAAACCGTTGTTATTTGATGTTATCCTGTCCAGCGGTAGCGCCGCACCCCCCCGTCCCAAGAAGCCACTGGCCCTGGCACCAGAGCAGGAGGACGTGACGGAGTACGCCAGCTACTGCGAGCGGATCCGCCACGAGGAGATCTACCACGACCTGTGCAGCGTCAAGTCCTCTAAGCCGCCGCCCTACCAGGGCCCGGGCCATTCCCTGAGCCGCAAGGGAGGGGAGCACCACGCCACCTCGGGGGGAAGGGAAGCGGCCCACGCCGTATGTTTATAAACAAATAATCACAAAAGCAGAGAGTAAAATACTTCTGTCCAAAGTCATATCCTGTTTTTATTTTTTTTTTACAATAGCTCCACACAGATAGTCTGAGGAAAATAATTTCCCTCGGGGCCTATCTCATCTGTGTGGAGGGTCTTTTTAAGAAGATGAAGTTACGAGCAGGAATCTGGGGGTCGGTATGTCCAAGAGAGTAACCGGACAAGCCAAACCTCACCCCATGATCCCGGGCACCCCTACTAAGTTACCTTGTTTTGTGAAAGTCGGAAGAGCATTCTGTTTTATTATTATGTCCAATTGATATTATTCTCGGTCAAGACCAGGGGCATATATTGACTTATCCACAAACATCATTATTCATTGATTTGGCATGTTTCCTTTAAACTTGGTAGTTTTGAAGTAGACTAGAATTTGTAGTTTGAAGCTTATTCCTTGATGTGATTTTTATGTTTTTGTTGATTCCAAAAATAGTGCCACTTGGGCCAGATGAACTCTTGTCACATTTAGTGCCACTTAGGCCAGATGAACTCTTGTCCCATTTAGTGCCACTTGGGACAGATGAACTATTGTCACATTTAGTGCCACTTGGGCCAGATGAACTCTTGTCACATTTGGTGCCACTTGGGAAAGATGAACTCTCGTCACATTTAGTGCCACTTGGGCCAGATGAACTCTTGTCACATTTAGTGCCACTTGGGCCAGATGAACTCTCGTCACATTTGACAATGTCACAAATCAGCAATTATGTTTTCTTTAAATTTTGCCATTTCAAGTTGCAACCCCTCTATTAACTGCCAATTCTCGGCCCATGTTGGTCACAGATCAGTTGTACATAATCAAATATATACTTCATTTCTAAATCAACTTCTTAGATGATTTTATTAGCACAGTACGATCTTAAATCGAAACAAAAAATATGTAGAAGGTGAAGGCACGTTTAGCTATTTAATAAATAAAAAATTAAACATTGAGTTAAACAATTTTTCATGTCCATTTGACAATGTATCAGATTTGGAAGTTAAACTTAACCTCGCATTTGAATGTACATAATGTACATATATAGTGATTTGTTTTTGTTGTATTAGTGTTATTAACGTGTGTTTTGTATGACGCACGTACAGTTGGCGACTTCCTCGCACAGTCTGGAGAAGCGTGACTATGTGATACGAGAGTTGGTCGATACAGAGTCTAACTACGTGGACGTTCTCGGCAAAATAGACAAGTACTTCCTGAACCAGCTGGCGCAGGTGATGAAGCCGCAGGATTTGCAGCTCATCTTCTACGGAGTCAAGGTTGGCACAAGAGCTTATTTATTATTTTGAGTCACATCTTCTCCCGGAGTCCGGAGCTTGTGAGACCGATAGCTCTGGTAAACAAGCTACATAATTTAATTGCGGTAAGTTTATAAACCTGTGAATTGTTTATGTTATTTACCAGAAATGCCCTTCCTTGTACTTATTTTGGGCAATATCTGATAGTATTATTATCTCAATGACTCTACAGTTTAGGATTGTTGTAAACAGAAGTGGCGCCCTGTGTTATTTTCAAAAAGAACTTTTGGAGTTTTCAAACCGTGGCAGCGTGTTTTTATCTGCTAGTTGAATATGTATTTCTACTTCTGTAACTTCACACAGATTACAAGGTACAACAAAATTATCTTAAATATTCCATGAAACGAATATTAGTGACATCTTTTGGTATTCAATGGAAGCTTAATCAAGCTAGCGACTAAACATATTATCTGATTGCGGGAAGCACTAAATAAATTCGTTTTAATTCATAAAAATCACCCACCCAAATTTGGGTAGCCATCGCTTAAGTGGATACTATAAAAATTCTTATTCACTCACCAAGGTTATTGAGGGTATAAGACTGTCCAGGGTATTTTGAGGGTAAAGGTAAAATTCGTCCGTTTACTTTCCAGGAGCTATTTGAGATCCACAGCGGCTTCCTGTGCCAGATCCGGCTGGCCACAGCGCTACCCGGGCCCCCGGACATGGCCCCCCTTCCCCCACCGCCGCCGGGGCCCACACCCAAGCTCGGTGACGCCTTCCTCGCCTGGCGGGAAAAGTTTCTGCTGTACGGGGACTACTGCAGCAACCTGACTGCGGCACAGGACACCCTCAAGGGGCTGACGCAGAAGGACGACGCTTTCTCAAAACGGTTGGCGGTGAGTTGTGTTTCAACCTGTTCTATGTGTGATCATTGAGGTACGCATACACTACGACAATAGACACTCGACACTCACGCTAGAAATGTAGGCACTGGTGTATGAGCCGTCCACACGCCAACCATATTCGTCTGTCTAGATCAGCGTCCGCAGTTGCTGTGACGCTACATGCAGTGTCCAGGGTGTCTACACTACACTCGCGTACATTCACTGTTGTAAAGTCAATTATTGACAGATGTCGCAGGGTTGTGCTTATTATTAAATGACGTTGACGTAAAAATAGGAAGATTTGGATCAAGGAGTGGATGAAAAGGAGAGAGAAACATTGGAGTCGATTGGAAATAGTATAATATACCATGGAAATAGTATAATAGCCGAGCCGCCAGACTCCTCCTATCTGGACTGCCCGGGCTTTACCCTTGCAAGCAAGTTCCGACTCAAAGGAGGAGTCTGCCTCTATAGTCGAGCTGACGTCAACTGTGTACGACTATTGGTCTGGAAAACTCCAGATTCGACGTAATGTGGTATTCTACGCATGTCTATACCGCTCACCGAACCATAGCGAATCAGACACTTCCGAGCTCTTCAAACATTTGAGAGATACTATTGATGATCTCTTGCCCCGCTACCCTTCGGCCGAGTTTGTTGTTCTGGGGGACTTCAACGTTCATAACGAACCATGGTTGAAGTTCTCAGGCCCAACGGACTCGGCTGGCCGACAGGCGGAATCCTTTGCCATTTGCTACGGATTAGAGCAACTGGTTCAGGAGCCTACAAGGGTTCCTGATGTCCAGACTCACCGTTCCAATCTGTTAGACCTATTCTTAACTACTGTGCCACACGGTTATAAGATTGACGTGACAGCGCCTCTGGGATCATCTGACCACTGCCTAGTGTCGACATCAATCCCCGTTAGCCTCAGACCAACCAATGAGAGGCTGAGGAGAAAAGTGTGGCACTATAGGTCAGCAGATTGGTTCGGTATGCGGGCCCATTTCAACGCTTTTCCGTGGTCAGCTGTTTGTTTTCGGACTTCGGACCCTTCAAGATGTGCCCAGGAGATTGGTGAAGTCATCAAATCGGCGATGGATGGCTTCATACAATCGACTACTAAAGAAACTGGTGTGGGCTCAAAGCCGTGGTTCAGTCGACAATGCTCCGAAGCAGTTCGACGAAAAAACACTGCTTACCGAGCCTTCAACACATCTCAAACGCCCGAAAGCAGATCAGCATACAACAAATCGGCAAAGGAATGCAAAAGAATCATTAATAGGTCAAAATTCGAACACGACCTGCAGATCAGCAAAAAGCTGGCTGCCTGCCCGCATGGCAGCAGAGCATTCTGGTCGCTTTCGGGCTCAATAGGTCGGAATTTTCGTAACCCAGTTTGCCACCTCTTACCAGACCTGACGGCTCACTAGCAAACACCGCCACCGAAAAGGCTAACCTATTAGGGAAAATGTTTGCGGAAAAGCTGAGGATCCGGCATCGGGATGTACTCCACGTTATACGGGGGCTCGATGTTAATAAAGCTAGTGGACCTGATGGAATACCTGCCCTGGTATTGCAGAGGTGTGCTGCGGAAATAGTTCCAGTTTTGACAAAGCTCTTCAAAATGTCCCTGAAGTGTGCCACTGTGCCCTCTAGTTGGAAAAATGCGGTCATTCACCCTATTCCCAAGAAAGGTGACCGCTCCAACCCGGCCAACTACCGCCCCGTAGCGATCACATCAGTTCTGTCCAAAGTGATGGAACGTGTGATCAACGACAAACTGCTCACATACCTCGAGAAGAACAAAATTATCAACGACCGTCAATACGGATTCCGGCGGAACCGCTCGTGCGGTGATCTTCTCGCGTATGTGTTGCATGTTTGGGGGCGGTGCCTGGAACGTCACGGTGAGACCCAAACGGTCGCACTAGACATATCCAAGGCCTTTGACCGGGTCTGGCACCGAGGACTTAACAAATTGCCTTCTTACGGACTTCCCGCATCCCTGTGTACGTGGATTGCTGACTTTTTAAGGGATAGGTCGATTCAGGCAGTTGCTGACGGTTTCACCTCTTCCTCACACTCTATAAATGCTGGCGTCCCACAGGGATCGGTTCTGTCTCCGACTTTGTTTTTGTTGCACATCAATGACCTTTTGACATGTGCACCGATTCATTGTTACGCGGATGACAGTACAGTTCATGATAGTTTTTTGTTTGACAAGCCCCCAAAGGGCACACAAACTCCAACGGCTCGGAGGGCTTTGAAGCAGAGAATGGACGGTTATCTAGAGAGTATTTCCTCCTGGGGTAAAAATAATCTCGTCGAATTTAATGTTTCAAAGACCCAATCCTGTCTGATTACGTCTAAAAGGGATCTAAATGATAATCTAGTCTCCTTCAACGGAAGCAATCTTCCGAACAGGCCTTCCATTGATATGCTCGGTGTAACTATAAGTGACCAGCTCAGGTACGGGGGCTCCATCGAAGCCAGAGTAAAGCTGGCCTCTCAGAAGCTGGGCGTACTGTACAGGGCCCGCAGATACTTTAATAGTACACAACTGCTGACCCTGTACAAATCACAAGTGCGCCCTACCTTAACAATTCCCCAATCTTAACAAACGGACTGCAATCTTTAGAGCACAGGCGTCAGGTAGGTATGCTGTCCTTGTTCTATCGGTATTACAATGGAAGATGCTCTGAGGAACTAGCGTCACTGATCCCTTCGGCACCGGTGCGTAGTCGGGATATACGCCAAACGCGTGCCCAACATTTGTACACGGTTGACATTTGTCACATGAGAACGGGTCGCTTCTACGATTCGTTCTTAAGTTCAACAGCTCGGCTGTGGAACGAACTGCCGGCCTCTGTGTTTCCTCCCTCCTACAACATGGGACTCTTCAAGACCCATGTTCACTCCTTCCTCTCCACAAAAAGACCCTCCACACAGCATCCCCAAAGATGACATAGGCCCTGAGGGAAATTATTTTCTTCAGGGCCTCCTGTGTGGAGTTAATATAAAAAAAAATAATATTATACATTTAAAATAGTATAATATACTGATCAAAAAGTTTTCACATTTATTTTAAACGGAATGTATTTTTTTTGTTCCAGAAATGTCAAAAAGAACATAGCGATGGCAGGATACAGTTGCGGGACATCTTATCGGTGCCCATGCAGAGGATCCTCAAGTACCACCTCCTCCTCGACAAGCTCGTGCAGGAGACGCAACCGGTGAGATTGTAAAACAATCATTCATTAGCCTATTATTCAATTCCTCCATTTTCAATTGTATATTGTTCTGAAAAGACAGTAGCAATAGACAATGTATCGACACATGGCTAATCGCCAATCAAATGTCTTGCCGACAGTACTTATTTATACTTTGTAGTGTTATTAATAGTTGAAGTCCATTCTATTTTATTGTATACACGAAGAAGATTACAAATTTGAGGTACACGTAGATATAAAAGGTCATGGAGAGAGTTTTACTATTTTACGACGTGCGTCAAAAGATTGTTGCTAAATTGTCTGTAAGTGACGTTAAAAATGTTGATGTTCAACGCAGAATCGTTAAACAGTTGAGTCGCTCTGTTGATGGCCAAAAGTCCTCGCTTTCGGAGTATAAAAAAGTGAATGGGATCTCCCACAAGTATAGTTGTTTGTCCCCTATATGTATAACCCATATTTATTTTGTAATATTACAGAACCACGAAGATTTCAGAAGTCTGGAGAGAGCTAAGGAGGCCATGGTGGATGTGGCGCAGTACATCAATGAAGTCAAAAGAGACAGTGAAGTTTTAGTATTACTCAGCAATGTCCAGGTAAGAAACTCGTCAAATTACAGCTGTTATTATTTAGACGACTTTTCTTTTATTACTCTTTCTACCGTGTCAATTATAGACATCCAAATTGATATCCCAGCCGAATTAAAGCAAGCAAATTATTGCTAGCTGCGTAAAAAAGACTTTACTACAATTACAAGATCGAGTTAAAAAAAAATTAGGGCTTGTTTCCAAAATTGAATATTTTGTTACACATGTGTTTGGGGTTTTTGCAAGGAGACGAATGAAAGATATTGTGAGGTTCCAGCGTTTATTGAGTCAGTGTAGTAGCGTGAGAAGATGACTCCGGACCGATGCTCACGCAGTTGGTGGATATTGTCGACGGTGAATTCCCGAAGATCGACACCGCGTAGGTGGATGTTGTCAGCGGCGAATCCTCCATGTTGAAGATAGACACCAGATGTAAGCGGAGATGATGGCGGTGGAGTGGTCCAGGCGATAAAGTCGGTGGCTAGACACCGTGTTGGTGGAGACCGGACTTGTAGACGTTGGAAGATGTCGCAGGGCCTAGACGCGTGGGGACTGCACTCCCCAGGGAAGATATCACAAGGCCAAGGTGCTATTGTAATCCCGGGAGTCAATCTCTTTTCAATTCCCTTTTATGATTTGTTCAAATAATCTAATTATCCTATTGTTACTTCTACCATGTTATATCATCTGTTAGTTTTCATGTTGACATGAAGCACTGCTTTATCGACAACACGAAACGCAGGCAAAATTCAAAATTTAGAGGAATACATTTCGTTTAAATCTTCCCCCCTCGGGAAAGAATATATGGGAATTGGTAGTGAGACAATAAAATATGATGTTGTTGTTGTCACAGCGTTTATTGAGAGTCAGTATAACACATCAGTTGAGTTGCGCAGTTGGGAGATGGCTTTGGATCGATGATGATAATGACACCAGGCGTAGTCGGCGATGACTGCGGTAGAATGGTCGGGATGCGGGTCAGTGGGTCGACACCGCGTTGATGGAGATCGGACTCGTGGGCTTGTTCAGCACTGATGAAGGCGAGGAGTTTTCCGGGTACTTCAGCGTGAACGAGCTAGCCGAAGGTGCGATGGACCTGGTCGGCAGATGAGCGGGAGTCGCAGGCTGGTGACGTTGGTCACGGAGCCGAGGCGCAGACGGCGATGAGTTGGTCGCAGGGTCTAGGTGCGTGAGGTTAGCGCTGGCCAGGAATGATAGCCCGGGCCAGGGCGTTGAGGTGAAGAAGGATCGAAGCGTGACGCGGGGGAACCGGCCATAATGGCGGATTCCTCCATCACGCCGAGTCAAACTTCTCGAGTGGGATGATGTCGCGTCGAACTTGAGTGGAACGATGTGGAATGATCATGTACTTCGGTCCTTCACCGCTTATATACCTGCTGATTCCTTTGTTCTTGTCTGCCACGGGTTGGAGTAGCGTCTGGACGTCGAACCCACAGGACCGCTGACTCGGTTCATTGTATGAGCATTTGCATCACCCTGTATGCAAACATTCTCATATCAGCAGTTCACTTATTACGGTACTGATATTTTAATTGAAGTTTCGTAAGACTGATTGCTGTCTCAGCTTTTTAACTCGTGCAGTCTTGTTATGATATGATGACCCTAGGAGCGGTGACGTAACCGCTACAAATATTACTGTCAAATTTTCGCCAAATCTACTTGTCTTCGATGTCTTCTTCTCCAGATGCTCGAACTAGAATAAGCATTGTGATATGGAATAGGTGTGATTCTGTTTTCTTGTGACCGAATATATCATGTAGATGGAGTATCTATTCTGTAGAGAATTTTTTCAACTATCTTTATGGTCCAACTTTCACTTCATTTAATGTCTCCTGCAGTAAACTCAAAGTGTTTTTTGTTTTTATCAAATAATGTTTTACTGTAGTTATGTGATCTTATTGTGTTTTCCTGTCTCTGATACAGTTACTATTTGATTTTCGTTGTTTTAATTCATTCGGTAAAATCACGATTATAATATTTCAATTGTTGGTACATAAGAATATAAGATTCAACTCATTTGACAGTTGTGATAAAGGCGGGAAAAAGCAAAAAAAAAATAATCTTAATAAACTTTTTTTATTTGAAATCAGAACATAATTGCTACGGGTAAGTACCGTCAATATTCTTTTACCCAATATCATTACATTATTTATTATTTATTTAATTATAAATAATTGTTAAATTGTTACCAGGAGAGCATACTGGACTGGGATCTTCCGGATGGCGCCAGACTGGCCGACTATGGCAGACTCCTGCTGGACGGAGAACTGAGGGTCAAGGCTCACGATGACCTTAAATTGAAGTCCAGATACGTGTTTGTCTTTGATAAGGTTATGGTCATGTGCAAAGCTGTCAGGGTAAGAACTGTTTCAAAATATTATTACTTTTTTTATTTACCCCAGGCTAATTTTTTTGCTTTTGGGAACATCTCATTTATCTCCCTTATTGTCATGGTGAAAATATGATCTAAACAGTATTAGAATTGAAAACAATTCAAATCTAGAAGTTAACCACAGAAGAATTAAAATATACTCCTCTATGAAACCAAAGGTTCCGACCGCAGTTTGAGAAATATGAAACCTGATTTTTTTACTAATTATTTTTATATTAACAACAAAAAATTGAGGTGACAGTAATTTTTATAGTACATTTGTCTAATAAAATGTGTGTGTTAGAATGAGTCGTACTAGCTCCTCTTGATACTTGGAACAACTGGACAAGTATGAATTAATACCTAGTCCAAATACCTGTTTCCTAGTATTTGGCACATGTACTTGCTCAGAGGTGATGGTAAGCCAAAAGAAATTATTGTATGGGGTATTGCTCACTCGGTGCTGGATTCCCCACAATATTTTTTGGAATCCATGGGGGGGGTTTTCTAGATTATTTCTGCCCACGACGATTCCCCACAAAATTTCTACGTAAAATTGATTCCCCATTTCAAAAATCCATGGAGGGGCGAAAAATTCCCTACTTTTTTTTTCGTGTCCTCTGGTGCATTTGCATTGCGGATAATCCTTATTTCGGTTAGAGGAACACTCTTCTCAGCGTCTTGCAGCGGGCGAGTATTGCATATACGGGACGCACAAGACGTCCAAGACTCGAAAGACTGCGAAGTACTCGCAAGAAGCGCAATACTCGCTAAAACATGCAATACTCGCAAGACGCTCAATACTCGCAAGATGCGCAATATTTGCAAAACTCGTAAGACACGAAGATTCACAAGACTCGCAAGACGCGCATTCACTGTTTAGATGAAAAAGTGAAGGTGCGCCGTTTTTAAAACTTTTTTATGTTTGCGTTTAAAATTTGAATATTTCAAAAATTATATGTTTATTATTTTTCATCACCTTTCAAAAACAGTTTTTAGTTTTCGGGTAAGTTCTAAAGTATTCCATTTGATTTGGATTTTATTCCGAAGTGGAAATACACACAAATTCTCCAAACTTCTGACAGAATGTGCCAGAGGTCTGAGTGGTTAAATATAATATTGTGTTGTTATTTTTGTTGTACAGGATTTCCTAGTGACACAGGTAAAATACATCACCAATGTAATTCAATTAATAAAGTTGAATAAATAAAAATAAAAATGTAATTAATAAAGTTGAATGAATAAAAAAATAGGAATTTACTACTTTGTCACTCATTCGTAGTGTTTGTATGAGCAAATCATTTTAATAATAAATAAATAAGCATATCCTTTGTCTTTCAGGAGAACCAGTATTCGTTTCGATCCATCCTGCGCTTGTGCGACTGGCGTGTGGAGCAGGGTAACACAGGGCGGCGCGGGGACGGAGGGGGACGCTGGGCTGCGCGCTGGTTCCTGGTGCGTAGGTCGCGCGGCTCGGCGCTCACACTCTACGCACGGAGCGACGATGCGCGACGCCGGTGGATCGCCGCCATCAGGGAGGCCCTGTAAGTACATATATGTAATATGGTGCAACAAAATACACAGATTTATAAATCCTTTTCAAATTACCGTTACATTCTCGAAAGAACATGTCACAGGTCTCTAGAGGGTGTACATTAGGGTGTCCCAAAAAAATTAAAGTTGTTATTTTTGAACGCATACCCTCTAATTTTGTTTTAATAATGACAAAACACTTATAAATAAAATTTCGTTTACTTTGGACAACTGCAACCCGTGCCGACTTGCATCGAAAGATGTCAGTACTTGTACATTAAGACGCCAGCGAGCAAACGTATTGATGAGCTTGTAGTAACTTGCTATTTTGTTAGTAAACGAAAATCACTCGTTCAGGCAAGATGTTGTTAGATTTACGCACTTCTAAAAAGAGTATATTTTTAATAGGAGTCGTAAAACACCAAATATCGGGTTCTAAACTGCCATCTAATGGACAAGTTCTTGAAGTTTTGTTCTACAATATCCGGAAAGTGAATTTAACTGTCAATATATACCAAATATAGCCATAGTTGGTATTAAAAGCTGTGATTGAAGTAAAAATCAGTCAAGTGACTACAAGCCCTGACATACCACTCTTCAAAAAGTTTCGAGATAACTGTAAAAATGTTGATCCCGATAAAATTCAGTGCTACAGAGAAAATCTCACATTGCACCTAACCGCTTCCGAAATCGATGATTTGCTTGACTTTTACCGTACTGCACTGACAACAAAAATACTTGGAGATGACTATTGAGTGTTTTTAGAGCTCTGTGTGATAGTTTTTGGAGGAGATACAGCGAGAAAATTTAAGATTCGGCCTCCAGGTGCTCAATGGATGGCAAAGGCGCTTTATTCCTTGAAAATATCATTAATTTGTGCCCAATTTAAAATTACCGGTAAGGATAAGGCGGCACTTTTAGACGTTTGCCTGTTCATAGTAACATCCTATGTCAAGCCATGGTTACAATGTATTATAGCAGTTAAAGCACCTTACCAGGACTTGTGCTTTTTGAAATCGATGAAGGCTTACGAAAAAATTGATGAAAACATCTCAATGGCAGCTTTATTTCTGTTCAGTAAGCAGTTATGGTATTTGACCGATGAAGGATCTATTTTATCCCTGTTTGACGACGCTGTGGATCAAACAACTAAAATAAAAATGCTTGAAATATCAAAAAAAATTATTTATCAACCCATGACAAATGTTACATCCCATCGAAGGAAGATCTTGATGGTAAATTGTATGGTAAGTTTATTAAGTAGTTTAAATTATGTTTTGTATTGAGGTTTTTGTTCATATCATAATTTAGTGACTTTTGTTTCAGAGAAAAATATTTACGACTTAATTTCAGTCAAGAGCAAGTATTTGTTTGATCGTCTGAAAACAGATGCCAGTTTTTTTAACGAATTCCCTACAATGTGGTCAAATAATGCTTCGTATCAAGAAGTCAGAAAGAAGGTGTCGCCGCTGAGGGTAGTGAATGATACAGCTGAAAGAACTGTTAAGTTAATGCAAGATTTTCATGGCTTAATCTCACGGTCGAAGAGGAAAAAAAATAATTTTTGTTACGATGCGTTCAGGAACACCGGAAGATTTATCCTGACTGTAAAAAAAAATTATGAAGAAAAAATTTAATCAATAAACCATTTTCAAATATGAAATACTACATAATTGAACATTTGTGCATTTTCTGAAACTTTCGAATGAAAAGTTTTGACCCATTTCCATTTTGAATTTCAAATGGTTTTGGGGACCCATTTTGCACATCTCTGATAACATCCAATAATCAGAAAGGTTATGTCGCGCATTGCGCACTTCGAATTTCCAGCAGTTGGAAGTTGGAACGAATCCGCCTGTTCCCGGATGTCCAGTAGGTCCCTTTTTTACCGGCCGATAAGCGCGGGAGCTAGAGTAGTTTCCCTATTGGCCGACACAGTGGACCTCTGGTGGCATAAGAGCGAACCATGCGACCGTGGCGCCAATATTTAAATATGCACCTAACAATTGTCTCGTTTGTTTGTTTTCCTTACAGAGACAACATGGAGCCAGCAGGGTGCCGGGGAACTGACCACAAGTTTGCGCTGCACACATTCGAGAAGCCCGTCACCTGCCACCACTGCTCCAAGTTCCTCAAAGGCAGAATATTCCAGGTGCGTTACTTTGCTGCCCATCTTATGATGTAAAGAAATATGAAAGTTTTATTAAATTTTCCATAAAGCTTAATTATTTTTTTTTTCACAATAAAAAGAAAACTCACAACAAATTACAGAACTGCGCTTTAGGTGGACAGATTTAAAAACGACGCGGCTGTAATGTATGTATGCTTTTGAAAATTCCGTGAAAAGAATGTGTGTTTTGAACGATCCTTAAGGATACGTCGACGTTCAATGGGTACATATTTTTCGAAACTATTCGCAGGCAAACAAGCGGTAATTTTTTGAGATAATAACGTGTCTAGATGTATTGTAAATTGTAATGCCTCAGGCACAGTGGTGGCTCTTCTATGGAGGTCATTTGGTCAATGGCCTCCCAAAAATACGCTGCCATATTATTAAATTTAAAAAATATATATTTATTTAACTACTTGATTATTAATTTAGCTTAAAATATTAGTGTGGGTTCGTATAGTAATAGCGGATTCCAGTGCCATCTAGCGTCCAAATGAAAAGCTATTGCATATACCGTAATATATACCATAATAAAAACCAGGTCCTCAACAAATAAAACACTGAACATTCCGATAACACACACCACACACGGACAAAGACACTTTCAATACTACGCAACCAAACTTTTTAACAGTATGCCCATTACTTTGAAACAATTATTGACTACAAACACATCTACAAACTTTCTCAAAAAACATATCGTAGCCTGGATAAAAAATCAAGATATTCACTTTATTCAAAAGATTATAACTCCAAACCAAACATAACCAAAATATAATAAGTAAAATTAAATATTATACACGTTCTTCAAGAATTATCCACAAATACACACACTCACATATAAAAGTGTGTTTTCATGTTTCAATATATGTCTGTGAAAAAAAAAAATAATAATAATAACTTTCTACCACAACACATAAATACCTGTCACCCTTAATCACAAACACGTTAACACCTCAGCACAGGTTCTCCTAGTGAGGTGCTCACGTTACATATAATTTCACACACACACAGTTTTACCTAAATCAACCTATGTTCTTCATTTTTTATACCTTTTTTCTGTACTGCAATATAAACCACTGTAATAATTTGTAAAACGTGTATTCAAGAATAGACATAAATAAATACCAACCGCGGGTCACTTTAAATTTTGTCCCCCAACTAAATTCTTTCTTTCTCTTTGCCATACAGATAAAGGAAGTTATCGCTATCATGTCTGACATATGCTTAGTATCACACAATTTATTTTGAAGGGGGTTTCGGTCATGACCGCGGTGAGATAGAGAATCTGCGACCTAAAATTATTAAGGTATTGGAGGGAGATGACAAAAAATGTCAATCGAAAGTTTTGTTTGTGATTAACAATAGCCATCCATTGATCTTAATGTAGCCATGTGAGTGGTTTATTTATTGTAGCCATCTTGAATATTAGTTCACGAAATTATGTTTATTATTGCTGACGTTATTTGCATGGATTCATTTAAAATGTAAAATTCTGTGGATATCGTATTGAAAAAAATTCATTGAATCATGACAAACATTTTCAAGTGAAGTGTCAATTAGTTTATGTTACAGGAGATAAAAATAAAGATTAAAAACAATATTTTAATATGAAAAATTATAATTTTTTTATGTGTTTTCATGTGTTATAAAATGAACTTATAGGTATTTTTGCTTTCATTATTTACTTATTAACTCAACTGATTAGACTGAGATTGGAGTTAGTGATTTAAAAACATTTTATTAGGAAATGAGTTTTTTAACCCTAGATAACTAAACTGTTTTAATTGAAGAATTTTTATTCTTAAAGAAGATCAAGACAACAATCAGAAAATCCGGTTGTGGATTATTGGATCATCCATTTTTGATGATAACAATTGGTGTTATATCTGTCTTACTTAGCAGATATAAGGGTTGGGAACTCTTTGTTAAAAAGTAAAAGGTTCTACTTATAATTGTGTTTATTTTTATTTTTTTATATTAACTCCACACAGGAGGCCCTGAAGAAAATAATTTCCCTCAGGGCCTATGTCATCTTTGGGGATGCTGTGTGGAGGGTCTTTTTGTGGAGAGGAAGGAGTGAACATGGGTCTTGAAGAGTCCCATGTTGTAGGAGGGAGGAAACACAGAGGCCGGCAGTTAGTTCCACAGCCGAGCTGTTGAACTTAAGAACGAATCGTAGAAGCGACCCGTTCTCATGTGACAAATGTCAACCGTGTACAAATGTTGGGCGCGCGTTTGGCGTGTATCCCGACTACGCACCGGTGCCGAAGGGATCAATGACGCTAGTTCCTCAGAGCATCTTCCATTGTAATACCGATAGAACAAGGACAGCATACCTACCTGACGCCTGTGCTCTAAAGATTGCAGTCCGCTTGTTAAGATTGGGGAATCTATCAAACGGACCGCCCGTTTTTGCACAGAGTCAAGGGTTTTTCCGGTATTTAGGGGCTCCGGACCAGAGATGGCTACCAAATTCGAGAGTAGGGCGCACTTGCGATTTGTACAGGGTCAGCAGTTGTGTACTATTAAAGTATCTGCGGGCCCTGTACAGTACGCCCAGCTTCTGAGAGGCCAACTTTACTCTGGCTTCAATGGAGCCCCCGTACCTGAGCTGGTCACTTATAGTTACACCAAGCATATCAATGGAAGGCCTGTTCGGAAGATTGCTTCCGTTGCAGGAGACTAGATTGTCATTTGGATCCCTTTTAGACGTAATCAGACAGGATTGGGTCTTTGAAACATTAAATTCGACGAGATTATTTTTACCCCAGGAGGAAATACTCTCGAGATAACCGTCCATTCTCTGCTTCAAAGCCCTCCGAGCCGTTGGAGTTTGTGTGCCCTTTGGGGGCTTGTCAAACAAAAAGCTATCATGAACTGTACTGTCATCCGCGTAACAATGAATTGGTGCACATGTCAAAAGGTCATTGATGTGCAACAAAAACAAAGTCGGAGACAGAACTGATCCCTGTGGGACGCCAGCATTTATGGAGTGTAAGGAAGAGGTGAAACCGTCAGCAACCGCCTGAATCGACCTATCCCTTAAAAAGTCAGCAATCCACGTACACAGGGATGCGGGAAGTCCGTAAGAAGGCAATTTGTTGACAAGTCCTCGGTGCCAGACCCGGTCAAAGGCCTTGGATATGTCTAGTGCGACCGTTTGGTTTCACCATGACGTTCCAGGCACCGCCCCCAAACATGCGTCACATACGCGAGAAGATCACCGCACGAGCGGTTCCGCCGGAATCCGTATTGACGGTCGTTGATAATTTTGTTCTTCTCGAGGTATGTGAGCAGTTTGTCGTTGATCACACATTCCATCACTTTGGACAGAACTGATGTGATCGCTATGGGGCGGTAGTTGGCCGGGTTGGAGCGGTCACCTTTCTTGGGAATAGGGTGAATGACCGCTTTTTTCCAACCAGAGGGCACAGTGCCACACTTCAGGGACATTTTGAAGAGCTTTGTCAAAACTGGAACTATTTCCGCAGCACACCTCTGCAATACCAGGGCAGGTATTCCATCAGGTCCACTAGCTTTGTTAACATCGAGCCCCCGTATAACGTGGAGTACATCCCGATGCCGGATCCTCAGCTTTTTCATAAAGAAGCCGCAGTGAGGAACCGACGGCGGAACAGCACCTCCGTCATCGAGGGTCGAGTTTTCCGCAAACATTTTCCCTAATAAGTTAGCCTTTTCGGTGGCGGTGTTTGCTAGTGAGCCGTCAGGTCTGGTAAGAGGTGGCAGTCTGGGTTTGCAAAAATTCCGACCTATTGAGCCCGCAAGCGACCAGAATGCTCTGCTGCCATGCGGGCAGGCAGCCAGCTTTTTGCTGATCTGCAGGTCGTGTTCGAATTTTGACCTATTAATGATTCTCTTGCATTCCTTTGCCGATTTGTTGTATGCTGATCTGCTTTCGGGCGTTCGAGATGTGTTGTAGGCTCGGTAAGCCGCGTTTTTTCGTCGAACTGCTTCGGAGCATTGTCGACTGAACCACGGCTTTGAGCCCACACCAGGAAAACAAACAGCTGACCACGGAAAAGCGTTGAAATGGGCCCGCATACCGAACCAATCTGCTGACTTATAGTGCCACACTTTTCTCCTCAGCCTCTCATTGGTTGGTCTGAGGTTAACGGGGATTGATGTCGTCACTAGGCAGTGGTCAGATGATCCTAGAGGCGCTGTGACGTCAATCTTATAACCGTGTGGCACAGTAGTTAAGAATAGGTCTAACAGATTGGAGCGGTGAGTCTGGACATCAGGAACCCTTGTAGGCTCCTGAACTAGTTGCTCTAATCCGTAGCAAATGGCAAAGGATTCCGCCTGTCGGCCAGCCGAGTCCGTTGGGCCTGAGAACTTCAACCATGGTTCGTTATGAACATTGAAGTCCCCCAGAACAATAAACTCGGCCGAAGGGTAGCGGGGCAAGAGATCATCAATAGTATCGCTCAAATGTTTGAAGAGTTCGGAAGTGTCTGATTCGTTATGGTTCGGTGAGCGGTATAGACATGCGTAGAATCTTGCCGTACTGGCAAGTATTCAAGATTGACTCAAGATTGACGCGCACCCACATTACGTCGAATCTGGAGTTTTCCAGACTCAATAGTCGTACACAGTTGACGTCAGCTCGACTATAGAGGCAGACTGCCCCTTTGGGTCTGAACTTGCTTGCAAGGGTAAAGCCCGGGCAGTCCAGATAGGAGGAGTCTGGCGGCTCGGCTATCTGAGTTTCGGATAGGAAGAGAAGGTTGGAACGTTGGGATAAAAGATGGTGATGAACGGAATTTAAATTAGTGTGCAGGCCGCGAATGTTGGCAAAATTTACCAACAGTTTTGGCCCGCACCGGGGACGCCTGCTACTCGCCGCTGTAACGATGTTAAGTTTGTTTTGTTGTGGGTTCATGATTTTTTTTTTTTTTGTAAGTGTATGAGGTGAAAGGAAGGTCTGGAAAGGAAAGGTATGAGGGGTGGGTAGGAATCTGGGGTTCAGGCTGTCCAAGAGTGATGAGCGTTTGGTTCCAGCCCACCCACTGCGGTGCTAGGCGATAGACTGGGAGAGTCCGGCTGGAGAGGGCATCCAATGCGCCCCAAACGCTGCTGCTGGGTCCCCTCCGGTCACGAACCGGCACAACAGCAGTGGCGGGGTTTTTTCACTCGCTGATGGGGCAGCCCATCAAATAATAGGTCTGGATTTAGCTACACTATTCATTACCCGAGGGTTGGTTCTGACGGACTCTGGAGTAAGCTTTATGACTAGCGCCATCTATCGCTTAAATACTCAACTTATTACCATACATCACATGTTAACATTTCATATTCATTTTTTTTTTTCGATTGATCTCCCACTTCTGGACCCCTAGAACCGCCTCTGCTCAGATCTCTTATCTCATTAATAATAATGAATCAACTAATATATGTGTTAATGTTTGCCCAGGGCTACCTGTGTGCGGAGTGTGGCAGCAGCGTGCACAAGGCCTGCATCATCCTGTCGGGGCGCTGCGGAGCCACCCCCCCGGCACCCCCGCCCCCTCCCCCGACCCTGGCCGCAGTCCCTGACCACACGCTGCACTATTACATGTGGTAAGTCCTTTCATTATTCACTTGTATTTCTTAGTCACTTATTTTACACTTCTATCAAACTCTCAAATCTGTATTCCTGTCCCGGTTACCTCTCTCATTGGAACTGATAACTGATACGCATGAAATACTAGCGTGAGGCACGCTTTCGTGGAACACTAGCCAAGTGTTTGAAGTGTCTTGGGTTTGCCTCTGACGTCACAGGCAGCGTGACGGCTCATGCCTCAAATCAAATGTGTTAGTGACAATACATGGGAATTAGTAAAACTGAAAGCAATAGAAGACATAAATACTCTTAAATACTGGTTTGACATAAACTTACTATCTCTACATAGCGAAAAAACTCATGTTATACCATTTGCATTAAAATCAAATGACGTTCTACAAAATTTTAACAAAATTATACAAGACAATTAAAAAAAAACTGTACAATAAACTTTTTTGTTGTTTGTTTTTGGGGTGTTATGCCGTGTTGTGCTAACTCCTTCTTTAGCCGACGTTTCGGACATCGTTGCAGTGTCCATCATCTAAAGAAGGAGTTAGCGCAACACGGCATAACACCCCAAAAACAAACAACAAAAATGCTTTTGGCCGTGAAAATCTAAAAACTTACCTGTACAATAAACTGTTCAAAAACCTAAACTGGAATGATCGAGTCAACAAAATAAGAAAAGTAATTTACATATTTTTGAAAATTCGAGATTTTCCATCATTGGAAATTCTAACATTAGTCTATACGCTATAGTACAATCAAATCTCCAATACGCTGTAATCTAATGAAATTGTACTACATCTAATTATAAAAATATTATTAAAAAAACCAAGAGATTATCCAACACACCTAATTTTTGAAGAATTTAAAGTATTAAAATTTAATGATCTTGTCGGAAAAAACATAATAAAAGAAAAACAAAATCACAGCTTTTTGACTGAAAGACGTACTCGTCAAAAATATATTTCCAACGCAAAAATGTAACATCACTTTTGCTCAACATCATTACATATATCTAGGGAAAAAATACTTCAACAGCCTACCTGAAAATATCAGAACAATCTAAAACGATAAACACCTACTAAAAGCGATTATAGAGAAGTTCAATGTAAAAATACCAAAATGATGACAAAAACTATCTTCTTAATTAATTATAAATTTTAATATTAATATTTCCTTAAATCATAATTACAAACATTAAATATTCTTCATCTTGATGCCCATCACTCTTCTAGACACAACCGCCAGCTTCTATAGAAGAGGGACATTAAAAATTCAAAAGCAGTGAAAACTAATTTTATGAATGAAAATATAATAAAGAAAAATAAAAAAAAAAAGTTTGATTTTCATTTGTGAGTTCGCAACTACCAAAGTAAGATGTCAACAAACAGGACGATTCGTATAATCAAATTGCAGAAAAGACAGTCGAGGGCATCCACCACTTTCCCAAACCTTTAAGAACCAGATGGGTCCTGCTATCGGTTCTCACGTCAAGACTATTTTTATTTCTAAACCGACGCAACTATATGATTCTAAAAGTCCCCGATTGTCCCTACACAGATCAACGTTAAGTTTTCTCATCCTTGACGGTTTGTTCTTGTTCTTGAAGCTAGTGCAGAGACAACATTTATAAAAAGGACCATATCTTCGTGGTCTACGGGTAAAGCTCTCAACTAGCAAGCTAAAGGTCGCGGGTTCAAATCCTGGCGTGCCCAATTAAATTTTATTTGATTAATTTGTGTTACTTTGCAATTTATTCTTTTAAAATAATATATAGTATACTTGCGGCACGTTCCAGAATGGAAGATGCTCTTAGTATCGCCCTGGTGTAAGTACCACCAAGCGGAATTGAAACGTCGCTTAAAATGGCTATAGTGAGCAGATCGGAATAGCCAAGTACTTCCCAAACTTCCTCTTCGTCTCGCCCATCTCCTTCCCCTCCCCTCTACCTTCAGCCTCATAACGTACCCCAATTGTAGATACCATAGTCTTACTGGCTCCAGATGATTGGGAGCAGTTGGGACTCTTGTGCTGTTTCATAGGAAAAAAAATACGGACGTTTTGAAAATATTGTAGAACAAAGGAAAAATGCTTAATCGACAAACAGTGTTGTGTTCGAATTCTCGACATGGCGTAATTATCGCTTGAAATGGCTTTAGTCGTGTTTGGTGACCAGATTTGAGTAGCCAGGTACTACCCCACATAAAATTGAAAGACAGTGAAACTGTGCAGTTTGAACAGTGAACAAGTGTTGTATGATGCAAGAATCAGAGAATACAAAGACTGAAATTTAAGAATGGCAGCAGCTAAGAGAATTTCTAATGTCGATGGATTTGGACTCATGTATTGCAAAATAAAATCGTTTTTTATTCGGTTCTGCCATATTTTGTGCTAAAATAGCACGAAAAACCGAAATCACCCCAGGTCCACTCTCTATGTCGGCTTTCTGTGATCAACAAGTCACGTTTTCAGTCCATGTGAACTATCCTTGAACGATCACGACTGGTAGGTTCTTTCCAGCAGATGCCCGACAGCAAGTACAAAAGAAAAGAATTAAAAAAGGTGGGATTGGGTGCAAAATTGAGTAATCGGAAAGTATGTTGTATGCTAATTATGCGGTGCCAATTGCTAACAGTATGTAGGATCTACAGTCTCGTGTCTAGGATGTATGAAGGACAAGTTAATGATGAACATAAATAAGTCTAAAGCATGGCACACATTTGTTCACACTCCAAACCAGGTTAAACTAAATTATTTGCAAGACGTATTACGAAACCAATTTTATACCTTATTCCAATTATTATTTTTTTCATCATACTGGTTGTTTGCACTGGGGGTGGCTGCTCTAATGAATCTGTTTGTTTGCAGGTTTGTGGGGGAGATGGGTCGCGACGAGGCCACCAGCCGCCTGGAGCGCCGAGTGGACGGGACATTCCTGCTCCGAGTTCGCCCGCAGCCCACCCACGGACCGCACGACACCCACTACGCGCTGAGTTTAAAGTGAGTTACACGTATACCTGAATCTGAATATAATTGTGGCGGTTCCTAATCTTGAAATCAAATCTATTTATATCTTAGGGATGGTATCACAGATCCAGCTTCAGTGTTCATTGATAGCTTACGTGATCGAGGAGTGGGGCTCCCGGCATGCGCAAGTAAATTTTATTTGATTAATTTGTGTTATTTCACAACTTATTCATTTAAAATAATATATAGTAACTTACAAAAAGGGTTTTTTTAGAGCGATATCCGTTAGAGCAGGTATGCTGTCAAGGCATTTTCACTTTTGCAGTACAAACGTGAAAAAGATACTTTTCAACGCATTTTGCACTTCGCTGTACACGTCAGAACTATGGGTGGATTACACTGCATCCCAGTGGCATAAGCTGAAAGTCGCTTACAATAATGCTTATCGCCAACTATTCTGCCTACCGAGATACTGCAGCTCCACGGAAATGTTCCTGGAGGGAAGACTACACTCTTTCAGAGCGCTTCTCCGCCATCACATGGGAAGCTTATGGCGCAGACTACGCCTATCAAGTAACAAAATCATCACTGCCATGGTTGCCTGGATGGAATCCCCCCTAATGGCCCTCTGGGGACGGGAGATGTCCAAATATCCTCCATAAACTGCTGCTTACACTCATTTTTGTGTTTATCTTTTTTCACTTAAATTCCACTTTTTTGTGCCTATCAGAATCGCCTATCTATTATTATTTTTCTTACTCTAATTATATATATTATTTCAAAATATGAAATGTATTGCATTGCACTACCCCTGCATACATTCTGGAATAAATTCTTATTATTATTATTTTCTAAAATTATTAAATTAGCGCCATTTATGAACGAGGAGTTTATGAATAATTTTAGGTTTTTTATCATCTATGCCTACCAATGATAACTGTTTCTGCTATCGTGGTACGAGAACACGCCGTCAGATGGAATGCAGGAAAACACTTCTTCTTCTTGACATATAAATTTATTAATTCACAATATATTTGCAGAGGATCTTATTTTCCTCTGCTCAAACTTAAACTGAAAGAAATAAAGGTCTAGTTTCCTTTATTCTTCAGTTTTCTCTAGGTTTACATAAACCTAGTAATTATCTCACGACTGACTGCGTAGGTACGCATGTACCTACCAGTTATTTCAATACTCCCTCCTGCTTAGGTACGCCTGTACCTACCAGTTATATCAATACTGCCCTTTTTCTGGGAGGTATCTGTATTTAAACTAAATTCTGAAGGACATTTTACCAAAATAAAGATGTTCCACCCGCTCGTCGGCAAACAACATTCTTAAACATAAAAGATAATGCACTTAACTATCCTAAATGATACAGACGTGACTTAAACAATACAAATATTTTAAAGGGATTATTTAAGGGAGATGAAACTTTATTTGGGGTTTTATTACTATGGGACAGGGGTGGGAAAGGTATTGGCAAATATTTTTAGGCATAATGGTTTAACTAGGGTGATCATAAAATGGAAAGCGAACAGCTCTATTTGATTGCCGTCGCCGCTTGAAGTAAAATGTCACGAATTCTTAAATCATAAATGATACACAAACAAGACAATATTTTTATAAAAATACCAAGCCAATGAATTGTTTTATTGTAGGGTCGAATGTGCAAATGTGGGAAACTACGCTAACTTTGAAAATACGAACTGTGGGAACGGGCCTGAAGGCTACATTTTATTGAGCAATATGTAAAAGTCGCATTCTGGAAGAACCAATAACGGTTATGTTTGGTTTCCAGGACAGACAACACGGTGAAGCACATGCGAGTCTGCCGCCGGCCCATCGATACCGTGCAGCACTACTTCCTGTCCGAGTCGCGCTTCTTCCGCAGCGTGGTGGAGCTGGTCAGCTACTACGAGAAGACCAGCCTGGGGGAGAACTTTGTCGGGTAACTTGCTCATATCCTATACGTCTAGAGATCAATGTACCTTTGTCTATCGTTTGTAGATCTACAAAAAGCATACGACCTAGTCATCAGGAAAAAGCTACGGAAAGTGTTGTCCAAGTATGGAGTAAATACGAATCTCACTCAGGCAATTACGTCTCTGTATGAGAGAAGCTTTGCATGTATTGGGGTGAACGGTGATTTTACGTGGTGGTTCGACATCACAAAAGATGTTAAACAAGGCTGTGGTAATGTCACCGTGGTTATTCAATCTGTTCGAGGAACGAACAAGGGTTGGGATAGCCGTATTTTAAAGGGCTATTCCACACAGATAAAGCATGGATAACGCCTATGGCTTATGACAGGCGAATGCGATAACACAATTTGTAAGGTCAATTCACAGTCAGCTACGGCTCACGGCACTCCGTGATTATAGTTGACGTGTGCGATTTCAAACTGTACAGTTCAAAATCTGACCATACTATTGGTCAGCACACGGCCTGTCAAAAGCAAATCGGCGTGACGGAACACAATCTATACATAGATAATTGTATGCAACAATTGAAAAAAGTGGGATTGGGTGCGAAATTGAGTAATCGGAAAGTATGTTGCACGCTGATTATGTGGTGCGGATTGCTAACAGTATGAAGGATCTACAGTGTCTCGTGTCTAGGATGTATGAAGGAAGAGTTAATGATAAACGCAAATAAGTCTAAAGTGTGCAATATAGTTGTGAATCATGAATACCTGGAGCAGGTGGATGAGTTTGTGTATTTGAGAAATATGTTTACGAGAGATGGAATCGCTGATAGAGATATTTAAAGAAGAATAAATTCAGAAAACTTCATTAATTCCCGCTAAAAAAAACTGACCAAACAAGTGAAGCTGCATTATAGCATAAAACTGGCAGAGGGAAGAAAGTAGACTGAATGCTGTAGAAATAAGATCCCTGAGGCATATGTATGAGCAATGTGGAGATCTGCAAAGAATGCCAGTCTGATGTAAGCATAATGAGTAAGATAATGAAAGGAATGCTTAGATGGTTTAGGCATGCAGAGAGAATGAACGAAGAATGGAGTGTAAAGAGAACATATGACGCCAATGTGAATGGTAGAAGAAGTCCGGGACGTTCGATGAAAACATGGCAAGATCGAGTGAACTAACATGAGTCAGAATAACATAAGAGTATGTATGAGACGATGTATAAATGTGAATTAGACAATATGCCAAGACCGAGGTGTTTTGCGGTCCGTCCTCCCTGCCTTCTGCGGGGAAACGGCGTGATGATTAGTTGTGTAGTTAGTTAGGAATGTGCGTACATATTATTGTCCAGTATTCCTTCTGCAAAGTCACCGACCGCCACTTATAGGGTAGGCGTGGAATAGCCTATTGTATGTCCGATCAATAAAGATACTAAAATGTATATTTTTTGCAGTTTAAACGTGGTGCTCCGCTGCCCATTCAGACGGGTGGTTGCAACGGCCACGCACGACTTCCGACCGTCGGACGCCGGCCAGCTGCCGCTGCGCACCGGCGCCAAGGTGCTGGTGCTCAGCAAGGAAGGAGACGCCCGTGGCTGGTGGAAAGGCCGACCCCTTGATAGGGTAGGTTCATGCACCTCAATAAGGCTAATGTCAGAAAATAATGAATAAAATATTAATCCGGTCGACTTAATTTTTCGAATAAATCTAAATCTGAATCCATGTCATGAATCAAATGTCTCTTTACGTAGTTATTCATCGTCCTAATTCGTATTATTATTTTGTAAATCCTAATCTATTCACACCAATTTGATGAATTTATTCTGAATAATCAAAGGCCAACCGCAACGGAAATCGGCCTCGAAATTTAGATTTACGTGGAAATTTATCGTATTTTTACAAATTTGCTATGAATATCTAAAGGTAAAAGGCCAGCCAGGACGAAAATCGGTCGAGAAAATTTGATTTACGCGGAAGTATATCTTATTTTGACGAATTTACTTTGAATAACTAAACTTGAAAGACCGATCGCGGCGGTAATCGGCGGCGAAAATTCGATTTACATGGGATTATTACGAATTTACTATGAAGTACTACCCTAATTTGAAGGAGCGTCCGAGGAACTCAATTTTCGGCATTTTTTTTTTCTTAAATTTAGAATTACATGGGAGTTTGTTAATTCGAAATTTGATTTTTGATATCCCGTAGATTTCGAATCAACGGGATTCAACTGTATTTAAAAAATTGTCTAGTTTAATCATAGCTTTTCTTTTGAGCGTCGTAATGCACGTGTTCGGATAACATCTGAGAGGCGTTAGGTACATCCCTAGTAACAGCCGTTATTCATTTGGAAATATGTTCCAATTTACGTTTAAAAGATAAACAAATTAATTTATTTATTTATTTATTTTCAACATAACAATATAACAGCGGAAAGGTATATTTCATATTTTTGAAACTGACAATTCTTGATGGAATTCCATTAGAATGACATATTGAAACAATTTTCAAACTTTTAGGTTATTTTATTATTTAACTGTTATATGTGAGCTCTAGTACCGTCCACGCTGAGCTTTTTGCAATGAAACTTTAACCCTTATGCTTCGAAAATTGTATAAAGGTAAAAAGTAGAATCACTTGCGCTAATATCACTGTAGATTCTACTGTTTATTTCATGAATGTAGCCTCTAAGATAATTTGTCTATGAATTTCAAATTAATCAAATGAGTTTTTAAAATAGTATTAAGGTAATTATTTGTTATATTTTCGTAGAAAGCAATCACTTTGTGGTTTAACATTTTAATGAAATAAAAACAATATTTTTTGTTTAAAACTGTGGTTTTAAACAAAAAATATTGTTTTTATTTCATTAATTATTTGTTTGTTAACACCTTGTGTTCGTTGTTTTTCCTGTAGACTATGCATTTGTATTCAGGTATATGTAGAAATAATAAAATCACTATATATATATTAATCATAATGTAATAGTTTTTCTTTTTTATAAAGTTAGCTATTCTGCGGAAACATCTTACAATATAAACATGAAATATTACAGAGTGTCTCGGGGGTAAAGTGTACAAACTTCGGGAGATGATTCGACATGATGCTAGAAGTAAAAAAGAAAAATATATAATTTTTTCCATACAAACAATTCAACTTTTGTACCTGAAAACTAACTTAAAACATTGAAATTTCGAAAAAAACTTGTTCACCTTTTTTACTTGTACCGTCATGTAGAATCACCTCCCGGCTTTTTACCCCTGGACACCCTGTATATAAATAATAAGCTACATTATCTGGTAAATAGAAATCATAGTTTTTATTCCGATATTTGGGAAAAACTCATCAAGGTAATTTTAATTCCGCAAATTCTCAGCCGGCAGTTGGGGATTATTGAAGATTTTCTGCTGTTGTATTCAAGAGGTTAATAAAATCATTTTTGTAAAAGAATATGTATAATTTTGACATCTATGCAATAGTTAAAATGCGTCAGTGTTGCTATCGTAGGATTTTTTTTCCTGACATTATGTAATTTTTTTGATGTGGTTCTTTTTATAAATTGATCCAATGACAGAGTATGACAGCAACTTTACATAATGCGTTTATTTTTTCCTCAGCATTCGGACAGCCAATCAGGTTATTTCCCTAAGGACTGCGTGAGAGAAGACCCAGACTTCCTAGGAAACCTCGACTGAATTATTTTCCTCTGCCGATGCCAAAAACAAAAACATTAAACAATATTCTATTTATTCCCGACGGACTCAAACTTCTGCAAATGTTAACTATGTATTTTTTATTCATAATTACAGTGAAACTATCTTGTAATGATCTAACGATTCAAGGGACAGAAAAATCAAAATATATCCACTCGAGCGATGATGATTTCCATGTGTTAATTGATATCATACCTCCAAATATGAATACGCAAACCATCTCACCTAGTTTTCACCGTTTATCTCATATTTGTAGGAAATTTTAAGGTTAAATTTATAATTCATAAAAATCACCTACCCATATTTGGGTAGCCATCACTCGAGTGGTTATATGGGAGTAAACACTCTTATCCACTGGAGCGCTTTGTGTTGCGCAATCAATTCAGCCATTCGATACAATTAACATCATTCCTCAAAATATTAGTAAAGAAACAATATGAAATGATTACTGCGGTTTATAGCCAGTGAATCCACCTAAATTTCACAGTTTATTCCATATTTTTAGACTCAATAAGTACTCTAGGATGTACCTAGAGGTACTACTAAGATATGGCGCAATACTTGCAAAAAATTGTAGCAAAGCGCTCCAGTGGTTATAAGGTTTTCTAAACGGTTGAACCATCCAAATTTAGTAAGTGTTCACTGTATTATTATCAATTCAACAAAATGGAAACGATAATGCAACAAAATTGTAATAACTCATTGCTAATGTTATGTTCATATCTGAAAGTCAAATCAGATTTCAGACTTAGCTTCAAATGACTTAAGCTGCGTTTAATTGAGCCAACTACTTTTTAACTCGTCTATTTCTTTCTCTTAAACTACGCATGAAACGGAAAGTCAGGTTACGATGGACCTCTCAGTGCAAGATGACCATATTAAGAGGAGCGGCTGCGCTACCATTTTCATACAAAACTTAAATTTGGATTTGAGTTGGTTTGGTTGAATATTTTGGCCTCAAATCCAAATTTAAGTTTTGTATGAATAAAGCTGCTCAGCCATTACTCTTAACATCATTAATATTTTAAAAAAATTGGCTTGTATGTTTTTTTGAGTCTGTCATAATTGTATTTTTCCGGAAATTAAAATGAAAAAAATTGTATGTGTTTTACTGAAAACTTTTATTATCAAGTTTTAAAAAAACTCATTTCTCTGAGTTTAGATATTTTTTATCATAATATGAAAACATATATTTTTTATTTATTTCGTTTATAATTGATTATTATTGACCATTTGGAATTTTTTTTCCAAAGTGTTGTAAATTAATAGATTTTTTATGTAATATTTTTTTAAAGTAATATTTTTATTGTATATTTGTGCACAACCTGTTAATATTGTACAAAATATGAATCAAAAATCGGTTGTAACGTTGAATATTTTACCATTCTATTTAATTGTTATGTAGGTTTTTTTTAGTTTAGAAAATACAATATGAAGTCAAAATAAAAAAATACCATTTACTTGAATTTTAAGTAATAAAATTTAATGAAGTTTATCGGAATTTCAAATTAGGGAATATAATCTTTATTTGATTTTTTTTTTTTTTCTAAATCTATAATTATTGTAAATTAAAGAAAAATATCTCATTTACTTCTGGAATTTTGTAAATGTATATATTTGTTGTTGTAAGGCAGTAATGCACAATCTTTTTTAGAGAAGGGTCACTTTTATTTTTTCGGGTCTCATGAAGTACAGTCCGTATTAGCTTATGTTTGACAGAATGATGACATTGTAAAAATTTACAGCCGTTAACATACTAAATAAATCTCGGTACTATCCAATTAGGATTTGGCTTAAATGATAGCATGGTTCACTCATTTTAGTCAGTACCCAGGGAGGAAGGTTCAATCCTCAATCAAATTGAAAAAAAAAATTGTTTTTTTTTAATAGGTTGATTTTTATCTACCCTTTCTCGATGGACTGTACAATTGTTTTTTGGTGGGTGCAGTTTTTTCAAACTGATTCCTCAAATATACCCAATTTTTACTGATTCCAAGAATTGTACATATATGTTATTGAACCGATTTATGCAGCTGCATAATAATAAATTTTAATTTTTATGTTTATATTGATCGCCATTCATTATGACGTCTGATAGGAAATTTGATCGCCATTCATTATGACGTCTGATAGGAAATTTGATCACCATTCATTATGACGTCAGATAGGAAATTTAAGTTAATTTGATAATATTCAGTCAATTTTGCAGGAATATTATCAATTTTGCAATATGTATATATTTTTTAATTAAGTTAAAATTACTGTGACTGCAAGAAAAAATTTTATCACCTTAATACTATTTTCTTTTTCTGCGTAAAATAAATAGTTGAACTCGCTAATTTAACCACTCGAGAGATGGCGTATTTACAAAAAAAAATGCCTCGAGCAATGGAGGCTTCCGGCAGGATTCGCCCGCGCTTATTCAAAAATCGTAACTCTGAATTTTAATACGGAAACTGTTTAATGTGGTTTATAGCCAGTGAATCCATCTATATTTTATTGTTTAACTCGTGTTTGTAGGTTTTAATTGGCAAAAACCATCTACCTAAATTTAGACATCCTTGGCTCGAGTCCTAGGTGCAAAACACGCAAAGTGTACATTGAAATATGATATTTTATCTAATTTAAGAACTTAGATGCCCGGATTAAATTAGGGAGGAAGCCCGAAAGCCAGTAAGCATTGTTGTTTTAAAAACTCTTGTCCTCAAAGTTTCTTGCTGTTTTTTCGTTATGTAAGTGCAATAATTAAATCAATATTTTTTTAAACCTACAATTGTGTTCTCTATCTAAATCAACTTGTAATAGTGACAAATAGTATAATGACAACTTAGTGTCAGCTAAAATAACAGCTCAGCTTCAATGACAGCTCAGTTAAAATGGCAACATAGCTTTAATGCAAAAGAAATAACAGTATCTTCAATATGACTAAACTAACCATAACTTTGTCATATCTCTCGTCTTATTTATATAAATAAAACAATATTATTTACGACTTGAATCTTAACCGATAATATAAAGTGTGCATGAAACTGGGGTAAGTATGATCCCGTGTATTGGCCGTAGTGTGCCAATTTCTGTGCCAAAAATAATGCTAAATTTATTAGCGGCAATCAGCCAACGATATTTAATGCCGTCTACTTTTGAAAAATGTTGACATTTTTACCATGGAGACATAATATTTTGAAAAGTTTTACGAATTGTTGTGATTTATAAGGAATATTTCCCGTTGTTGTAGGTACATTATTTTGAATAATGTTTATTTTATTACAGTAAATTACCATTTGCCAACAATAGGAGTGTTCAAATTTGGAAATTGTTAAAAATAAAAAATTTTACTTTAAATTTCGTACCTAATATTGAAAAGAAAGAATAGATATTCGAAAGTGTTAATCACGGTGAATGAATCACGAAAACATACGGGCATAAGAACCAACAGACAAATTAATGACATCATTTAGATCGAGGGTCCGAAATCTTCCAAAATTGTTTATTTAAGTTTGCGATTTCGTCACCTTATAGCAGTCCACAGGGACTGAACAGCTGTGCATGTCTAAAAAAATGAAAGACAAATAAATTACAAAACTTTTTTTTTTTCTCATTATTGTTTTATATTAAAATTTCATATTTTTATTCTTGAGTCCATTCACTCTTTACATTCCTGTTTTATGTGAAAGTGCAAAACTAAATATCAATAGAAAGATCTTTATGTAGTTCTATAACCTAGTAACTAGTTCATTTCTCTCTAAATCATTGTCACAATGTCCACCATTCTAGCAAACCCATAAAGTAAATATTCACGACAGGTTATTTCGGAGAATTTGAACATTTCTTCAAATTTCGAAGTTAATTTTCAAGTTCTGTGAAAGATTTTTTCATGTTCTGTTTTTATTACAGTTTTGCCTGTAATGATATAATAACAGAACTTGAATAGGACTTTCACAGAACCCAAAAATGAACGTTGAATTTTGATGAATCGTTCAAATGCTCCGAAACCCGTCCTAAATCTTTTCAAATATTTTCCTTTTCAAACTTAAAAAACAACAATTAATCATTTGAAAATGTGCAGGGAGGTACTAAAGTTTGAGAAAAGTTTAATGTTGCCTGTCTAAAAAATATAACAATTGTGTTTTGGTAAAAACTTTTAAGCTACAAAATGAAAACTTTACAGGAGATGATAAAAACGAATATTTACAGAATAATGCCATTTTTTGTAATACTAGTACAAAAGATCGATTAAATGTATGAAGAATGGTAAGGCTGTCGGTTTCGAAAATATTGCTGCTGAATATTTTAAAGGAGAAAGCTGTATAATTCTCACATGATTGTGAGACCTTTTTAACCAATGTTTAAAGGAGGGTTACACGCCTTTAGGTTGGAGAAGGGCTGTGATCATGCCGTTACACAAAGGTAAAGGGTGACGTATGGAATATGGGAATTATAGGGCTATTAGCTAAGCTCAGTTGGTGAGCTGTATGGTTGAATTTTGATTGAAAGGGTAAGAAAGGATAAAATATGGGATGTCCGAGGTGCTTTTATGAGTGGAAGAGGGTGCATGGACCAGATCTACTCATTGCGTATGCTCACTGAGAAGTTTCTGGAAAAAAACTAGAAACTTTTCTGCGCCTTTGTAGATCTACAAAAACGTCATCAGGAAAAAGCTATGGAAAGTGTTGTCCAAGTATGGAGTGAATACGAATCTCACTCAGGCAATTGCGTCTCTGTATGAGAGAACGTTGCATGTGTTAGTTATCACAAAAAGTGATTTGATATCACAAAAGGTGTTAAACAAGGCTACGTAATGTCACAGTGGTTATTCAATCTCTACATGGATAATTGTATGCAAGAATTGAAAGAGGTGGGATTGTGTCTAGGATGAATGAAGTACGTATGAAGAATGAGTTAATGATAAATGTAAGCAAGTCTAAAGTAATGGTGTTTGAAAAAGAGAGTACGAAAACAGTGTGTAATATAGCTGTGAATGAGGAATACTTGGAGCAGGTAGATGGGTTTGTGTATTTAGGAAATATGTTTACGAGAGATGGGAAGGCTGACAGAGATACTGAAAGAAGGGTAAATGCAGTTAACAAAAAATTGTCCAAAGAAGTGAAGCTTGCAGTCCACAATGGAGTGCTGGTACCTACCCTGATGTATGGAAGTGAGGCATGGAACTGGTAGAGAAAGTATGAAAGTAGACTGAATGCTGTAGAAATGAGATCCCTGAGGCGTATGTGTGGTAAAACCATGTATGAACGTGTGAGAAATGTGGAGATCTGCAAAGAGTGCAAGGCTGATGTAAGCATAATTAGTAAGATTAAGAAAGGGACACTTAGATGGTTTGGGCATGTAGAGCGAATAAAGGAGAATATATGACGAAAATGCGAATGATAGCAGAAATTGGGGACGCCCGAGGATGACATGGCACGATCAAGTGTATCAGATACTTGAGTCGGGCCATGTCAAGAGTCAGAATAATAGAAGAGAATGTACGAATGAGGCAAGTAGTGTGTGCCAAGACCGAGTTGTTTGGCGGTACGTCCTCTCTGCCTACCCCTGCGGAGAAACGGCGTGATGGTTAGTTAGTTAGTTCTCCTAAAAGTTACGAGCCGCCACTTGTAGCTATTGCATAAAATTATGAGAGATTGGAGTGATTTAATTTACGGTTTAATCAAAATGTATGCATAAATTTAGTTTTTAGTGTTAAAAATGCCTTAATCAGCAAAATTACTTTACAATATTGTATCTGTACGAAGCCACTGAAAAGTACCATTCCCAAAAAATGTGGCTTGAAGGGTTTTACCAAAAAAACAGTTGAAAATAATAAACGGTTCTTACGCACTTTTTTATTATTATTTTTTAATAACAATGTTCAAATTTTAAATAGTCTTAGGACGGGTTGTTTCGGAGAATTTGAACAATTCATCAAATTTCAACGTTCATTTTCTGGTTCTGTGACAGTCCTATTCAAGTTCTGTTATTATATCATTGTAGGCTAGTTGCTTGACAAAACTGAAATAAAAACAGAACTTGAAAAAATCTTTCACAGAACTGGAAAATGAACGTTGAAATTTGATGAATTGTTCAAATTCTCCGAAACAACCCGTCCTTAATCGTTTGATTATGACAAGCATAATGAGGACAGACATTTGATATTATTATAGTATTTATAAATATGATAATATTATAAAGTAATAATATATGTCCAATTTGAATTGCCCCATTAGCAGGAACTGTAATATATTTTTTTGTAAATATACTTTTAAAAATTTTAGGTTAGAAAATCATATTAGTAAAATGTAAATTATCTATGGTGTTGTGTACACAATATTGTCTGTGTAATATTATGAAATCACGTACTAAAAATGTTAACGTACATTTTTAGTACCAATTGCTCCAACCATCGCCAGTATACAAATTGATCAACCAATTAATTTAAAAAAATAAATTGCCGAATTAATATTTTTTGTTTAATTGGAAGATTATATATTATATAAATTAAGCTTATAAAATAATGTAAAGAAATCCAATTCAGATTTGCTTATATACATATAAAATGGTGCCGCTACAAAAATACTATTTAGTTATTCATTTCTGCTATGCTTTTAATGTACAAAAAATAATATAGATTGTATTTACGTAGAGATGATAAATTATATTACATTATTAATGTAATTTTTTTTTAATGTACGCATTTTGCGTATAGTATTTTTACGCAAGAAAATCAAATGGTGCAGTGTTTATTAGTAATGATTTTTTACCAAAGAAATTGAATAAAAATGAAAACTTTCACGTAGTATAGATGACCATTATAAAATTAGACAAAGTTACATTGCTTTATTTAGTTGAAAATGGTTATAAAATCTCTAATTATTAAAGGTATTGCGACAATTTTTAATCGAACGCTATACTCGAACAGATGCATTGCTTGCGTACAGCATGTTTTAAACTTCAGAAAAAAATTTCATTTTTTTATTAAAAAACACGCTGTACAACTTTTTGAATAACAGTGAAAACTTTTCAAACATTTCTAATTCGATGATACATCATAAGTAGACGTAAGCAAGACAAAAAGGCTGTTTCTCGGTGACTTTTCTCAAGGACATCACCGTCGGGCGTGTATACAAATGCACCAATACACACAATTTTAAGTATGTGTTTTTCGGATCAACTCTAATAGGGTATTTTCACTGTTTTTTTTTTTAAACATAATAATGAATGCACATTTATTTTATTTTTATGTTGACGAATAAATTTTCTATAACGATTTAAATATGTGACATTTTCGATTTGCCGCCAAAACACACGACATGTTCATTTTTATTTGTGAATTCGGCGGCATTGACGTCACGCCGGGCGACGTTGTCGAAGCCGTCTTACCAGCAAGTGGTGGTTTATGTCTTAATGCTGTTGTAGCCAGTTGAAACCGTTTCGGAATGCGCGGTTTTTTAAAACAATAATTATCAGTGAAAATATTAAAATAACACATTTTTAATAAAATTATCAGAATCGGAAGAATAAATTTAAATCTTTCACACATTTTTAACGGCGTTCATAGTTTGTGAAAATACCCCATTGCGCTACCTATAAATTACAACATTTTTTAAATCTTTCAAATTAGAATTATAAATAACCATTAAGTTATTACTAATGCTGCTAATGTTATCCAAAATAATTCAGTCCTATTTCGCAGCTTCCAATAATTACTTTCTTACCTTTAGTAAGAAACTCAAAACTTCAATGTTTTAATTAACAACATATATATTGCATATAATATCTAGTTTTAAATGATTTTATGATAATATATTAAGCCATTTTTGTAGGTGCTTCACTATATGTGTATTAGAAATAAGATGTAAATACATACATATGAATTATCGTACTTTATCTTGCTTACAATAATTTTATCGCAGATAAATGCCTACTTATTTTTATATTGATTACAATAATAGTTTTAATTTGAGGGTCACCCGTGAAAATTCTCAAAATACGTATATTTATATATTGATTTAAATGTTAAACCCTCAGGAATATTTGTTCGCTTCATATTTATTTGACTAACATCAACATTGTTATTAAATATTGTTTCGCTACTACTTTCATAGTACCTATCTCGTACTCTTATTATAATTTATCGAACAACCATTACTTGAATGTACAATAACTCTCAACGATAACTTGTATTGTACCTGCTTATATTGTCCGTACTAGGCCTACTATGCTATGAAATATTCACTCATTATTGTACTTCTGATCAGCTTTCCTTAAACATTGTATACATGTAAAATTCTTCATGGCGTGAATAAAGAAATAAATTTCAGCTCATGTGGTCTCATAAAAATCGCTGTTTCTCCCTTTCTGTCGTGGTCATAAATATGATCTAAACGGCGTTAGAAAGAGAAAACACCACGCTTTATGTTAAAATCTAGAAGTTAACCACAAAAGAATTAAATTGTACCCCTCAATGAAACGAATGGTTTCGATCGAAATTTGAGAAAAATTTATGAAACTTTAATTATTTTTATATTTGAAACGGACAAATATGAGCAGGTAATTATGATTACAATACATGTGTCTATAAAATTTGAAATCGTATTTCATCACGTTTAAAAAACAATTTTTAATTTTCGGATACATTCAAAATTATTCCATGAATTTGGAATTTGTTTCAAAGCAATAATACTCTGACCTTCCTACAGAATGTGCCAGAGGCCTGAGGGTTAAAATACGAATATATTATTTGCATATCATATTTTAGGCGATTCGCACCAAATGCTTATAAATCGTGGGTACCTAGTTATTGTGTTCGCAATACTTAGTCTATTTTTTTATAAATCCATTAAATACTAGAAAGGAGTACAAATCTAGTACAATTAATTGATTTCAATAGTTTTTAACTATATTTTATTAATCTAGTTCAATTGAGTTGACTCTAATAATAATATTAGTTGTTTGGGTTTTAACCCGTTGGCTGCCACCGTTCTCAAGTTCGTTTGTTTTCGTCCTCAAAATTTAGTGGCAGCGAACGTGTTAAAAGTGAAAAAGCCGAATCATTAATATGTATGTAGAGTGTTAAATTTTATAAAAACTTTTACCATTAAATTGTGAAGAAAACTTTAATGAGGCGGAAGCTAACGGTTGATTTGAAAAGACTGAAAAAAAAAAAGAATTGTTCTCGATTAAGAAGTAAATTGATCTTGCAGAAAAAATTGTTATCATGAACTGACAAAAACAAAAGATTCTAATGAATTAATGGATTATATTCTTATGACAGTTTTTATGGAAATTTTCTCATAACTTAATGGAAATATTCTCACAACATAAACAACGAAACGTCTTAATTAAAAAGAAAATGTTCTCATAATTTGAAAAAGAAAGAGTCAATCAGTTTTCAGAACTTCGTGCTGAATATATTAATTATCACGATTTGATTAAGAATAGAATGTTCTCATGACTTAATGGAAATGTTCTCATGGCTCGATAATGAATAAATTATTCCATTTTCTAAACTTTATCATGACGATTGAGTGGGATATATTCTCATTACTTGATGAAAATGTTCTCACGGCTCGATAATGAATGAATTATTCCATTTTCAAAAAACTTCATCACGACGATTGAGTAGGATATATTCTCATGACTTGATGGAAATGTTTTCATGACTTCATAATGAAAGACCTGAAGTATATAATTAGTTTTCATAACTTTGTGGAAATAATATCCTGACTTGATTGAGAAGAAAATGTTCTCATGATTTAGAAACATTCTCATGTCTTAATGGAAATGTTAAACAAGCCATTAATTATTTAAAAACGCAGTTGGAAAGCTTGCTAAGTAAGGCTTTAAATAAATTTAAATATGTGGAGTCCTAAATTGTGATTGAAATGTATAAAAGTTTTAATATACAAAAGCTAGTTATTATAAGATAAAAGTATACCATTTGTAAGATATTAACATCTCACTGACGTTAAAAATTAAATGCGAATATTATTATTCTTTGTAAAATAAAATTAAATAAATTATAAATAATGGTTGTTGAATATTGTACTCAATTTGCTTTGTAATTAAAAAAAAACATTGCCACAAAATAAAATGCAGTTATTTAAGTGTAAAGAATGTATAAATATTCAGGCAAATGTTGCCCCGTCATAGAGGTATTAATCGCATCTGTAGATTATGCACAAATGTCAGTCTAACGCTACAGTGAAGTTAACACTAATATTGTGAACAACTTCCTTATAATGTGCAGGTTCTCTCATCTTGAGTGTTGTACAGAAATTCAAATGTAACACTGTCATTATTGTATCTCCGGAATTTCTCACAGCTCTAAGGACGGGTTGTTTTGGAGAATTCGAACAATTTATGAAATTTCTACATTCTGTGAAAGATTTTTCAAGTTTTGTTTTTTATTTCAGTTCTGTCAAGCAACTAGTCTATAATGATATAATAACAGAACTTGAATAGGACCCAGAACCCAAAAATTAATTGAATGGTTCAAATTCTCCGAAACAACCCGTCCTTAGTCAGTAAAATACCGGCTTTGACAAAACACTTTCGACTTTATTGTGATAGATTTACTGATTGTTTGTCTGTGCAGATAGAGAAACAATAGCGCAAGTCCAATATATGGCGCTGTTTTACCTGTCACAGGTGACAAAGAGCTTGTTTTTACCTGTCACAGGTGAGATCGATATAATATAGGTATATAAAAACACACGCGTGTTCAAATGCAACGTTGTGTCAAAATTTCAAAGCAATCGGTCAAGAACTTTCGGAGATTTAAGATTTTGAACATACAAACATTTTTATTTATATAGATTATTCTCGACAGTTAACCAAAATTTAACAGAAAACTCAAACAGACCTAGAATCTGTGTTTAACAGGCACTCAAATGTACAAAAAAAAAAAACAATATAATGCTGATTGACCATTTTATGACAATTTTACTTTGAATTTCTGCGAAACCTAAAGGATTATTCACACACGAGTGATTAATTTAATTTTTCGTGCTGTTCGTGAATAAAAACATACACTGTAATTGTGCGCAACCAGTGAAAAAAAGCATTTTATTATTGAAATCGATGGTGATAACGCCTGTTTCGCAAAACAAATGAAAAGATACCGCCTACACAGGCGGTACGGCAGAATTGGCAAGGTTCTAGCTTCACAAAAGCTCATACAAATATGATTTTCACTACCCATAGTGGCAGCGAATATTGCTTATGTCTGAATAGACCTTAAGTCTATAATTCGCTATAACATATTAATAATAATAGTATTTGGATGATTTGTATAGCGCCACTTTTGTGAAAAATTACCTCAATGACGCTGTACAAATGTGTAATATATTTCTAAAATTCTTTATCTATGTAAGGCCCTGTATGTCAGTTGATTATATGCTCGGCTTGGTTGGAATGTCGAGTTAAGGGCGGCTTGGATCATTATCCGTATATAGGTCAGAAGCCTAGATTACACTTACTGTCTATGATTTTAATAGAGGAATTTACTTCATTTATGTATGCGTTATTGGTATATCTATGCTCATCCGTCATCGGGAGATCGACAGCTTTCAAAATGTCAAATGTTTTTTATTGACCAGTTGATTATTTGATAAAGTTCCGCACTTTAATCAGCATGGTGCTATATGCGAGGATAATAATTTTAAACAGTATTTGTTTTGCTGGAGTCAATAATACTGTCCTGACGTTGAAAAATTCCTCGTTTAATACCTTACCAGACTATTTGTCTATTTTGGGTTGATTATCAATTAATTACATCCTCATCCCTAATCGCTCGATGAATGTAACCGTCCATACTGATCAAATTATGCAATATACGTATATTCGGTTAGATGTAATTACTCACGTAAACGTCATATTTGACATTTGTTACTGCTAGGCGCTTCGGTGTCTAAAAAGGGAACTCTTCTGCGGCTTACCAAGGCTTAAGCGGCCGATTTAGCCTGCTTAAATTTGCACGAGGAATGTTTGCACATAGCGTCCTCGCTACAGACTGACTGATATACCGGGCCTATGATCTGTATCGTTTGTAATGTAAAAAATGATAAAGGTCAACACAGATCAACTTTAAAACTGTGTAATTTTTTTACATGTAAAATATAATACCTTGACTTTTTTACGTGATTAATACCTCTATGTACTCCATTGTTCCGTGTTAGATGATAAATTTTATTGTGTTAATCTGAATTGTCCCAAAATAAATATTATTGAAGATTTGTGCCAATAATTAACCTCTAAATGTTTTATGTTGAATAAGTTTAGGAATAAATCATATCTTACCACATTTGTACAAGAGATATGTTCAAAATGCAAGGTTTGACCTTTTCATGTTATCAAATTTATCATATCGACATTTTTAATTTATAAAACAATTACATAATTGGATACTCAAAATTAAATTCGGGCTTTTTGTATGAAACAAATTGGTACTAAAAAACCATAGATATGCCAATATATAGACAGTACAATTCTCATTTGGAGCCTACTTATTATACTGTACACCAATGAAAAACTCTGAAAGTTTATTCCATAGATTTTTATTGGTGGATACAGTTAGGCAACAATATGAAGTCACAATATTCACGGTTCCAATTTTCGATCTGAGTTATACCCCGGTGCTGCACGGACTATCAAGGCAGTGAAAGTTATGCATTTGGTGCTTAGGCAGATACAAAGGCAAGGCTCCGCTATGCATAGATGCGATTTGCAGTAGTGTGGGTGAATGAAGTTGGCGAAACTTGACGACTTGAGTCGAGTAGGCGACTGAGTGCACATGTTCATACTAATAATTGTTCATGGCCAATCTCACTTTTTTCTATTATATATAATAGAAAAAAGTGAGATAAATATATAATAGAAAAAAGTTATCCTATACCAGAGCAGCTGTCTTAAGTAAAAACAACCCAACCTCCGATAAGAGTCACAGCTAGATTTCTAAGAAAAGAAAGGAATCTTTTAAAATGTGGTACCTACTTTATATTTTTGATTCCCTCTCCACTAGCTATAAAATGTTGTTTAAACAATAAAATATGTAATAATTCATATACACTTGTGATTATTGTGAAAACAATAGCCATTTTGGTAAAGTTGCCTAATTCTGCTGAATTTTTAATATAAAAGTTATATCAAAAATTCAACTTGATTACTACTGGATTAATTACTGGAAACAATTATTTAAGTTGGGGAGATGGAAAAACAAGCAATTTGGGTTATTTAAATAATTTATGCATAGTTCCTAACCTCCTAATAATTTGAAGAAAAATTAAACTTTAATGTGTCTTTTATCATCTCCCACGACATAAATAGTTCTTTTTTTGTAGTAATTAAGTTGAAACCCAGTGTATTTTTTTTACTTTTTACTTATTGCAGCCGAATTTGGCAACTAATCAACCCCAACCCCAATTTTTAGTATCTGAAGTAATAATAACAGGTTCAATAAAATAAAATAAAAATATTTCAGTATCATACTTGTTAATTGTGAAAATATGCACGTAAAACATTAGATTAATAAAAAAAATGTACAAAGTTGTATCGAATATGCTTTAAAATTACAAAATGTGTATCCTGCCACAGAGATGCAATCAATATTCAATACATAAAATATTAATCTATTTCGACAGTTGCATGCGTGTTGAAATTTTACAAGATGACAACAGAATCTTCAAAACATTCGTTGGGAATCACCTGATATTATATCATTCTGTTTACCTACCGTAGGATGACATATTTCTTACAAGACCGTTCTAATGCCACCTCAACTTAAACTTTTATATTTTCTTCATAAATATCGATAAGCCATTTTATAAACTGCATTTCCCTCCATAATATCTGTCACTCTGATTTCTTTGTTTTTGTTACTCACAATTTAAAAATAGAATAGGTACTGAAATAAAGTACCTACTCCAATTTCATTACAATATCAATAAGTTGTTCCTGCAACAGGAAACTGTTGTTTATAGAATATTTTATGTCAAATTAATATCTCCTTATCTAACTTCTCTGCTGTAGAATATTTTCATGTCCTGTAGAATCTTGGAACTATGTATTTCTAAGTACTTTTGACATTTTTAATATACTTACTATGGTATCATGTTTATGTAGTTTTAAACTAGCAGTTGATAAAAACAATAATGTCTGCACATATTAAAATAATCAAATTATAAAATTAAATGTGAATTATAAAAATAAATGTATTTTTAGATGTGAGAGCACTATTAAAAAAACAAACATGATTTATTAAAAATCTCAGACGGTGTCGCCATTACATAAAATAATAAATTTTATTTTTATTTAAGGTGTGTAAATTATTTATTTTGCATTTCTTAATTATAATGTTAAGTAAATGTAGTTCTTTAACGTATGTACACGATTGATAATTATTATTATTGCATGAAATATGTATTTATATAAAATATAAACCATACTTTGTAGAAAAGATTTATATTTAACACTGGTTAGCCCAAAATACAAGTCAATTGTTTGGTTTGGCACTTTATGCTTTATAATATTTGTGTTTTAAATGGTTGATAAAAACAGATTGTTTGTAACATATTGGTTAAAATGGTTTGTTAATAAATATGTGAAATTTGTGGCATAAATTGGATGACGTGTAATTGAAAAATAAAAACAAATATTTTGAAAAAAAAATGATTTTCTTTGTAACTAGCTGACGTGTACCCGGCGTTTTAAGGTGAAAACAATATTACTGTATTAAAGTATTTGTTTCATTTGATCGTTCCATGTATTCCACAGGCGTCCTTGACTTCTTCAATAATTCATTTCAAAGTCATACATTCTTCTTACACCTTGTAACAGTTTCAATTGCTACCCCAGGAATCTAATGTTGACTCATCAGTAAGTAGGAACTGATGTTGACTGGCAATTGACCGCCTAGCCTCTAGGGTGTATAGCCGCTCGTTTTGAAGGAGAAGGGAACAGCGCTACTTGCGGTGAACGAGTGAACCAGTGCTCAACGGGAAGCACTACGGTCTACTGAGAAGATTGATGGGTGAACTCTGGACGACATGTGGAACAAGTTAGCTAGCTTGATGTTACTGGACATCGTAAATTTTAATTATATTTTTTGAGATCAATCCTTGACAGTTCTTATGGTTTATTTAATGTCACATGTACAAAATAATGCTTTGCAATTATACCAATCTGCAGGTGCTTTCGGTGGAACTTTGCACGCGCTCTGAGATATTATTCAGTCCTAATTATAGAGATGACAGATAATGAGTTAAGTCTTCATCGGACGTCCCCGACTTCTACCATTCACTCTCTAAACACTCCCGGCACTAATAAGAACAAACTTTGAAATTTTCATCGCAATCGAATGAATGGTGTAGGAAGGCGTACAGGACAAACAAAGAAACATTATTTTTTTATTTATATATTTTGTATTTTATTTATAAGTTAACTAATTCACAGTTTGCTGATTCAATTAATCAGTTCGCCGTCGTCCTTGTCTGTTATTTGTATAATATAGTAGTGGTCATCCTGAAACAAATAAAATAATGTTAGACATAATTGAAGGCAGTTGTGCAGAAAGCAGCAAAACAATTTTGGAAAAAATAAGATATTGTTACCATCCTAAGGAGCTAGGTCAATCCTATTTTCTGCTAATACAAGCTAGGCTGCTTTTAAACAAAAATTTATAGGTATCGCATTCTGAAATATTTGTTGATCGCGAAAAAAAAACATTTTAAAATGTGCAGATAGCGCCCACGGCAATCAAACATTTTTAACCACTCAGAACATTAGAACGTCAAAAGACGTAAATATGATAATAGCGGTCAAGACATTAGAACGTCTTTTCACGTAAACGCGCGAGATTTTACAAAAATCGATTTATTTCCATCACTAGTATACGGATTGCCATGATTTAAAAAACAGAGTATCGATAATGAATAACGCTACGCGTCTGTATTCAAGAATATCTATGGAATGTAGAGGTGCATTATCTAAGTCGATTGGATCTGTCATCTTTTTCATTCATAATTTATTGCGTTTCTAAATAATTTATTAAAAATATTTTAGTTTGGACGGTTAATATTTTGAGGTGACTAATAGTTTTTAATTATATTTCTTCAATATATAAAGTGTTATTTCTTTATGATACTCAGAAAAAAGTACATTTTTCACAGCTTTGAAATAATGGTCAGCGATTTTTACATATTTTTGACGTTTTCAGAAAATGTATATTTAGAAACGCAAATATTTACGTACAACAATACAATACTATAGTGAATTTCATAATCTTTCCAAAACATTTTTTAGAATGAGGCTAAGTTTCCCAAAACGTGAGTTATGAAGCTTTTAACAAAACTCGTAAATATCACAAAAATTTTCACGTTTTGACAGTTCGCAAAGGGACACAAAGTAAATAATAGTCTTTGTCCGAGAGGTTAACAGTCAAGGTCCCTTTGGAGGTTCTCGTACAACTTTGAAGACCGATTTGATTTAGTGTCCCGGCCTTGTGATCTAGGTTTTGATTTACCCCATACTCTGTCTCTCTTATATTTGCCTGACATTGTGTATCCCGTTTGAATTTCATGACTTTGACATATTAGAATAACTAGCTGATGCGTACTCGGCATTGCTGGGAGTTATCCTTAGGAGATAGACTTTTCTGTAGGCCTTTTTAAGATATATAATTCTGGGTGACCGGATAACTCATCAAAATGACAATTCAACACACCTATAAAAAGTGCTATAAAGTTATGAAAAGTGATTAACCTAATTTTTATTGTCATGGAACCATAATTCTGTAAAAAATATCGATTTTTCTATGTATGTAAACCTACCAGAAGAAATTCTCTAAATGATCCTATCGAAATCCGTTGCGTAGTTTAGAAGAACTAAGCACACAAACAGACAGATGCGGATAAGGACTTTATTTTATAGTATTTAGAGATAGTTAGCTGTGCTAAACACAGATGGCATTATTTCAGAGCTACTGATATTGCAGAGAACTACTGCAGGGTCATGATAAATACCACTGCTTCTAAGGTTAAGTTCAAAGAAAGATTCCTACCGTCCACTGCCATCATAAGCAAAAGGGCAGCATTTCGAAGGCGCCCTGGGAACTACAGGGTTTTCCAATAAGAGGTGTTATTTTGATATTCAATCGTAAAAGATCAATGGTTTCGTTACTTGTGTGGCACGTAGCGCCGTCTTGTTGAAAGTAAACGTTGTCCAGATCAATACCATCCAATTCCGGCCATAAAAAATCATCAATCATCTCTCGATAGCGCAATCCATTCACCGTAACTGTTGCTCCAGCCTCATTTTCGAAAAAGTAAGGTCCAATGACTCCGCCGGACCATAAACCGCACAAAACAGTCACACGTTGAGGATAGAGAGGCTTTTCAACAATAACTCTTGGGTTTTCCAAGCCCCAGATGCGACAATTTTGCTTGTTGAGGAAGCCACCAAGGTGGAAATGGGCCTCATCACTCAAGATGATTTGCATTTGATTCACTCAAGAGAATTTTAATAATTTCAATGCGTTGTTGAAGCGTGTATCGTTCCATTTTTATTAATGGCGTAGTTTCTACTTGTCAAATGTCAAAAAATGACAGTTTCAAAAGTAACATCTACCGAAATAGCAGGCTATTCAATATAACACCTCTTATTGGAAAACCCTGTATTTAGCATTCATTAGATTCTTTCCTGCCAGAACGACACACTTCTAGTTCAGTGGTTAGATAGAATTAAAATATTACCTCTAAGGTTTCCAAATTGCTTTTCAGATCCGAACCAACGACATCTCGGTAACTGAGCTTATCACTCTGCGTCTCCTCACCACTGTCACTTCCTCCGTCTTCAAACATAAAGTCATCATTCTCATTATCTTCAAAATCAAAACCTTTGCTGGAACCTTCGTCATTCCAACTCATTTGATCTATATCACAATCGTCACTTTTAATTTGTCCGTCCAATTCAACATCAGAATCGCAGCTCGTCCGTTCTTCAAAATTCAAATCTTCAATTTGTTCGGCTTTTTGATTTGTTTCACCGTTTACTTTGACGAGTAAATGAAGGAGTTTCTGCAGGGAAGTTCGCTTGGTGGCCAGCATCGAGGCTTCTTCGTTGATGACTTTAATCTCAGCTTTCTGATTTTGCACCTTCCTTTGGGCCATCCTCAGCATCCTTACGGCTTTCTCTGGATTTTGCATTTCATCTGCGGTGAAATCTAATACATACCTACAAACAAAAGAAAACTGGCAAAATATTAGGCTAAATATTTACTATTTAGAAACACTCTTAATCCCTCAATTTATTCGGTTTTGCAAACAAATAACTATTATGTTGAATTATTATGGAAAATTAGTCAAGTAATGAATTAAGTCTGACATTCGCTGCAAGTATCTGGTTAAAATTGATACTAATGTTTATAGGTAGGTACTTTAATGTTTATAGCAAGTTTAATAGCCACACAAATTCTATTCCAAAAAACAAAAGAGATTTGCTGCCAATAAAAAAAACGTTTTCTATCACCGCCATCTTTATTAATACAGGCCATGCTGTAGAAACAGAACTGACAAAAAGAGACTTAAAGAGACCAGTTTTCGGACTTTTTGCACTGGATTTAGCAGATTTTAGTACTAAACCCAGTGCAAGAAGTCCGAAAACAGGTATATTTAACTGTCCTTGCATTTATATTTTGTTTACTATGTAGGGTAAATTATAGGGAGTTTACATCTCCCGAAAATAATAACAACATTACTTTTACCCACATTCTTGTGAGACTGGTATAATTGTGAACCTGCGCGCAATACCTAGCGCGGCAAATATTTCATTCTCTCTCCAGTGGTCTAGCCGCCGGTTTAGCCCTAAATCTTCTCTAACGTGCGCGATCTGTTTTGATGATAAAATTATTGTAACGTGAGTTTTGTTAAAATAAAAACTAAATTGAAAATATTCGAACTCTCATTTTTACACATCGAGAGTAATCACGCAACTATTGGATTCTGCGGATTAGAGAACCACAGAATCATTCAGCCAACAACGCATTAAAATTGGCGATAATTGCAATCCTCCAAAACTACAAGACCTGTATTAAATAAAAACAACATTATACAACAAAAATTAGATACAATATAAATAAAACGTGCTATTTGCAACAAACGAGAAAACCTCTACCTGCATAGTAAAACACAAGAGCCACTAAATAGCACCAGAATCCAAAGGAACACTTCTGTTAAACCTCAAACTATAACGTCTAATAATAATACAAATTTTCCTTTATATGTTGGTACCTACATACTTACAAGTACTTTTCGCGCAGAAGGAGATACAATGTCTGTGTTCTAAGCTGTCGTTATAAGAATTGTTGTAATACAGTTTGGGAGGCGTGTATGAGTACCGCTGCCCCGGGAAGCATTTATTGGATAACCAACACCTCTATCATAGGTCACCCCAAGTGGTTCGCTAAGTTTAGTGACTTAGCAGGGTTGCCCGGATTATTGGGGTGAAGTCTGTCTAGGTCTTGGTGACGGATGCGTCTGCCGTCTGGTTAGAAAAGACCGGTTGACCCATCAACTAGGACCGCAGTGGGAAAGATTGATTGATATGTCCGTCACTCCTAGATACACGAGATTCCTACCCACCTCAAGTTCTTCCTCTCCTTCCTTTCTGTGAATACCACACAAGAGTCCCAACTGCTCCCAACCGTCACCAGTGAGACTGGCATACCCAATTGGGATACGCTGTGAGGCTGAAAATAGTGGGGAGGGGAAGGATATGGGGAAGAAGAAGGTGGGGGAGTACCTGGCTGTTCAGATCTGGTCACCAAGCACGTCTATTTAACTAAAAAAGGGAAATTATTTTCCTTCGGGCCTCCTGTGTGGAGTTAATGTAAAAAAATGTACTGTTGAAACTTACCGATATCTTTTAACCTTTCCTAGGGAGACTTTTGGAGGTTTGGGGCGTTTGACTCGGGGTAAATACGACGGTCCCATGTGCTGTAATACAAAAGCCCTAAAAAAACAACAAATTGTTCTTATTTACAGCAATCATTTCATCTTAACTAAACAAGGGCAAAAGTAATTACATAATATGTTACGAAATATAAATTTTAAATACAGTCTTGGGCCCTAGCATGAAGACCAATATCGACACCATAAAAGTAATTTATCAACAATATTGGAGATTAATCGACAATCAAAAAACAAAAAGCTGATGGAGAAACAGACAAAACGATAAAATACATTGATTCGTCACCCAGAATAGTCAACGTCGCTACAAAATTTACATAACTTCTATCGTTGATACAGTTTTTAAATCCAAAGGCCACTGGAATTTTCTTAAAAAAATGAACAATGAAAACACAGATTACTCGCAAATCTTTGAATAGTATAAAATAAAGTCGATATCCGCGTCGATCTGTTTTTGCGCTTAGTTCTTCTAAACTATGCAACGGATTTTGATACGGTTTTCTAAATTAATATTATATTTATATAAAGTAGAGAAAAGTTGTTGTTTTATAATCAAGTCATAAAAATATGGTTTCGGGTACTAAAAATAATGTACTACGGAATTGTAAATCTTAAAAAGGCCTACAGAAAAGTCCCAGATATTATACGTCCATCTCCTAAGGATAACTCCCAGCAATGCACATAAATGAAATCAGTTCAAACAATATACAGGACATTGTAAATCATATTTATAATAATAATACATATTTAGTAAGACTATACATCAAATTGCCATATATCACACAAAAAATATTGCATAAAGAAATTACTTTCCTTAGACACTGACAAATCCGCTGGCAATATCTAAGCCACATACATTACTGTCCAACCGTTTCTTGTCCCTTGGATATTTTCCAAACCGCTGGAAATCAAGCTTCATTATACCAATCTTCAAAAATGTGGGCCGACACTGATATAACCAATTATCGCCCCATTCGTTTACAATCCGTACTCATCGAATCACTAGCGATTCGATGTTGGAACTCTTGTGCTGTTTCACACAAAAAATATTTGAAAAAAAAAATAACAGGGACGTGGAAACAAACTCAAAGGAATGAGGAGAAATGGAAAGTAGCACAATGGACTCATGGCCTGAGTGCTCACGGGAACTATCCTATACCGTCTCCATGTTAATTTTTTTTTAAAAGAACGATAATGTCACGTGCAATCTCTCTCTGGAACAACATTATGGGAGTATGTCTCATAATTTAGAATTGTAAAAAATACTCACGTTTTATCGAAAACATAGGGTTCCTCCTCTTTATTTTCATCCACACAAACTTTCGCCACTTCAATCGATGGTTCTATCTTTCCGGCATTTCTATAAAAATCATTTAAAAAAAAACCAAATTAAAACAAAATTTATCGATGGTTTAAAACAAGATATTTTATCACCAATTGCCATTATTTCAAAATAAACAAACACAAAAACTTTAGCATTGCGAGAAAATTCGATAATAATACTTTAAAATAATGTGTATATCTTTGTGCGTTAGAGATACCATATTTTTACATTTACAAATTTTGGTTCTCCTTAACACATTGAACGCCATGTAGGTCACCGGTGACCTCATAACGAAAATCGTCATTTTTCTCCCATAGCGCCATGGGTCACCGGTGACCGCAGTTAATTTTCTTGATTTTCATGGAAAATTTTGGTCAAAAAAATTTTTCTTCATTTCCACAATGGCGTTCAACGTGTTAACTAGTCTACTCCGTAACTAATTTTGGTTCTCCTTAACTAGTCCAGTCCGTAACTAATTTTGGTTCTCCTTAACTAGTCTAGTCCGTAACTAATTTTGGTTCTCTTTAACTAGTCCAGTCCGTAACTAATTTTGGTTCTCCTTAACTAGTCTAGTCCATAACTAATTTTGGTTCTCCTTAACTAGTCTAGTCCACAACTAATTTTGGTTCTTCTTAACTAGTCTAGGCCGTAACTAATTTTGGTTCTCTTTAACTAGTCTAGTCAGTAACTAATTTTCGCCAAAAAGTAATGAATCAATGTCTTGACTCTAATATTATGCATAAACATATACACAGTGAAACTCTCTTAAGGTTAAAGGCGACGCTCGATTTATTGTACGTGTTCATAGATAGCGTCAATTGATTAATTTTATTAAAATACGCTTTTTGCGAGGTATTGTTTTACAATATTAAGACAAATTATTTATTTGCGCTTGTACATACACAATATGAATATAAATAAATAGTCTGTAAAAAAACTCAATTCTTTCAAGAAAGGCATACAAATACAATATTGGATTGAATCATCGCTACAATAATGATAATAATAACATGGCATACAGTTTAGTGTCATTTCACTTCAAGTGCGCTTAACTATAACAAACTTAAAAATGGTAATTTAGTATTAGTGGTCATGTTCTTAAAATTATTCCTACAGTGTGCCTTACCCAATACAGATCTAATATTCTAATACAAAACTTAGAATAACAATAACAGCAGAACAGGACAAAACAAGAATATTAAAACTAAAACATAATGTAAAACATAATTTCGGAGGCAGTTTGTGCTCAGAAATGAGAATCTTCTGAGCAGACATTTTAAAAAGGTACAATAAATAGGCAACCGAAATCAAACAATTACCGGAAGTTTTAGAATATGGCTTATTATAAAATATTGAAAAGAATTTAAGATTTATGAATGGTAAGATTTTTTAATATTGTATTTGAATGTCTTTCTCGAAAAAATTGAGTTTTAAAACGAACAAAACTATATATTCAAGATTGAAAATAACTTCTTAAGTGGGAACCAAATTTGGCAGTTTTTTCTAGTACTGTACACATAGTTATTAGTATTATGAATTTTTACATTTCTATGGTAAAATGAATTGTGAAAAAGTGGGGAACTTCTTTAGCGAGTTTCATTGTATATATAATTTTTTTTTAATAGGTGTATGAGTGTTCCATAAAAAAAATTGTTGGTTATTTAACCCTGCCGCACCGAAGGGGTATTTTACACATTCCCCCAATTAAGTTTTGTGAGATATACATAAATATAGAAGTTGTTTTTTACATCAAATGCTCTAATAATTTAGGTATTATTAGGTAATCTGCAATTTAAAAAAATTATCCCTTGACTATTTTTTGAGATATTAAATGATATGTATCCAATTATGACAAAATTACTTTCCTCTCCCTCCCCGGGACTTATCGGACCCCCCTCACCATCAGATTTTTTAAATTCCTCGCCGCAAACAAGTCATGAATTTGGATGTAAAATGTGTATTTTACTGGAAAGGATTACAATAATACGTATTTGAGTTATCCTTGATTTTGTACCATCGCCTTTTCAGTTTTGCATTAATAAATGATTGATTGTTGGAGGAAGAAGGGCGATGTACGGTTAAAATGATAGCATTAAAAAAATAGTAACTTATATCTGAATATTACTGGAAAGGGCAGAATGGAGAGACACAATCGCTCCGCTATATATGGGGGCTCCTTGTGACCCCCTATGGTTGATGCATAATTTTTACCTTCCGGTACATAAAGGTTAACAGGGAGAGGATAAATTAATAAAACAATGACTCCTCATAGAGAATAAGGTCTTAAACATACGACAACTCCACCTAAAATTTTCGCTAATACATTTCCTGTTCAAATATAAAAACAAAACTCTTTTACAAGACAACTACACCACCAGAAAAATAAACAACAGTCCCTACAAAGTACCTTCACTACATACCACGTCAGCTCAAAGACAATTTTTCTTCCTAGCTCCTAAAATCTTTAACCTTATCCCTGAAAACCTAAAAACCGTGAGCCCATTCCTTTAAAAAAACAAATTACGAAATGGATCCTTACACACGGAATATATTACAACTACAATACCCATTCATTCTACACTCTATCAATTTAATCACCTTTCAGACAAAACATAATATATCCTTATTCCCTAACTTAGCGGTATAGTATGTACATAATTAATTAGTGTGATCTATTTACTAATAATTTCTCAAATTTTTCATCTTATAATTCTCTAACTTCTCCATTCTCTTCTTGCAACCCAAACTAGCTTTACATTATTTTTCTTTTTCATATTATAGTAATGTATAGATTCTGTACAAACTGTAAAATTCACCCGCCATAACACAGGGTCATCCCTAGCATGGACGGTGAAATATCACAAAAACCATATGTACCCTCATCAAGGCTGCCCAACCTTTTTAACAGTTGGGCGAAATTGACGATTTAAAAATCACTGGCGGGCCACTGAATCCTATTTCCATGGGGGGGGGGTTGTTAGAGAATTTCTATAAAACATAATTCCCCACAAAAAAAATTCAAAATGGGTGCTCCCCACAAAATATTTGAAATCCATGGGGGGAGGGGGGTTGTTACGGAACTTCGTTGAAAAAAATTCCGCACACCCAAATTCCATGGGGGGGTGGCTACAAGATTCCATTTCGGACACAAAAATATTATATCAAAAACCGGTGTATTTTTGTTTAAAAAGTAACTTAAAGAGGTTAGATTTTTTCGTCGCTGATTCTCGTTCTGAGTAGCCTAAATAGCGATAAATCGCCTTCGTTGGCAACACTGGTGACCGCGCGCAAGCTGCATTGTTTGTTTTACCGCAAGCCCGCGACACTTTTTCAAATTGGCGGGTTTTTTGAAAATGGTTCACGCGGGCCACTTATAATTCGTTCACGGGCCACAATGTGGCCCGCGGGCCTGGCAGCCTTGGGCAGTTGGGCAGCCTTGCTCTAAATCATGTATTAATAAAATAAAATAAAAATTAAAGTGGAGAGGTACCGGAATTAAAGTGGAGTAAAAAAAATAAATTTAAATATAATTTCTTACTTTCGTGGTCTGCCTCGTTTTTTTGTTGATTCAATGTTCGTCTTTTTTATATTTGTTAAGGATTCTTCCACAGTTTTTTCTTTTTTGGCAATTGGTTTAAATTCCTCTTCCCGTTTCTTGTATGGAGGTGTTTCTTCATTGACATCAACACATGCAAAGGATCCTGAGAAACATCATTAAATTAAATGAATTATTGTATAATTTAAACAATTTATTTTTTTTAAATCTATTTATTTTATGTCATTCATCGCTTCCCTGGAGAATGTATTTTGGGATAATCTTATTCGTTGATTTAATCCTTGACTGAAACTGATATCATACAATGCTTGGTCACCCAGGAAGCGTTAATAGTTGCATGATCTATAAAATCACTGAATCAATAGATATATGGGTATACTGCAGTGGCATGCATTGCTCTGACCAAAGGAAAATGTCCGCATAAAGTGTGTTAAACGTATTTAGAATAAAGAATTGTAGTATTCGAGCATTTCGCTAGTCTTACGCTCGCTAGTCGACGAGCAGTCGCCGGCCGCTAGCGATCAGAAGCATTTCAACAGCCGAATAGGGTGGCCGTCCTATTGCCTTAGCAATTACTCTTGTATCGTTATATTAAATAAATAGTAATTAGCATCGAAACTACGTGTATAATTGATATTAACACACTTCCGGCGGGAAGGGTACTTCTACCTTTGACACCGGTTCTACTCGAATGGCGGAAAGGCACTGCTGTCAGATAATTTTATATCAATCTCATTGTAAGGATCGCCACTATATGTATATGCATTTAAAAATGTGAACCACATATTCCCCCTCTTCAAATTCTTGTATTTTGTGTGGAAGAATATTTTATCAAAGGGAAACTATATTTGAAACCCTTAGAAAATGTTTGCAAACGTCACAATATGCCCAAAATCGTTTGAGTGGTTACTTAATTGTACATTTTGTCATAGAAAAACTTACTTTTTCTACGTTTTGACTGTCGTTTCTTCTCTCCTTTATTACTTAAATTAAAGACGGTTGGTACGGCATCTTTGTTCAGGAACATTCTTCTTAGAGCTCCGTGGAAGACGTAGCTATCAGGTGTGAAATGATTTATGCAAATTCTAGAATCTTTGGTAGGCACAAAGTCTTTCATTCCTATGTTTTTGAGCCATAGATCTTTTTTCTTTTTATCCCTCGGAAATCTAGAAACAGAGATTTTTAAAGTAGGTAAAGTTGCCGAATCCCGCTGCATGCACACATTTTTTTAAAGATAACCCTTGATTTCAACTTAATTACTACTGGAAATAACAATTTAAGTCAGGGGGAGATGAAAAAATAAATTATTAGGTTCTTAGTTTGGGATATTTTAATAGTAAATTTATGCATATTTCTCAACCCATTATCTTAACTTTGATGGCGAAAAAAATCAACCAGTGTAAATCAAGGTTTTTACTATTTGAAAATGTCTCACTGTTCAAAATTGTTTCACTGAGGATTGAAACTTCCTACCCAGGAACTGGAGTCAACAGCTGTACCAACCTTGCCAAATTCCGATCAGGTAGGACCGACATTTATTTTGTATATTAACTGCTGTAATGTTATCCGATTTCAGAGAAATGCGTATATGTCGGCTTGTGTGTACATGTTTGCCCACAAAATTTGAAGAACGTATTGTCATCAATAACGAGTCTATCTGCCGAGTTTCAGCTCGATCGGATGTCAGGAAGTGGGTTAATTTTCTTCCAAAATTTGCATTAATTCATGACAAAAACAAAAACTAAAATCTCCTTCGACAAAAATAGTTGTTTCTTGTAGTAATTTAAGTTGAAACAGAGTGTTTTTTTTAAATTTTGCATTCTAAGCGTGCAGCGAAATTCGGCAATTTTACCAAAAAACGTGTTAGATAATCTTGTGTGAATAGGATGACGGCTCTAAGAACAAAATCTGATAAACAAAGGTAATTATTTCCCCAACCACCGCACTTTTAGGCACAGATTATGGAAATTATATACTTTGTTTCAACAATAGGTGCTTAAGTTTTTAGTTTGGATTAATTAAGTAATTTAGATTGAAATAAAACTTTCGCAAGTGTAGCTCTCAATACTAAAAATGGCCAAAATGCCGGCAAATGGATGGCTTTGTAAGGTAAATTTTGAACTTTGATGGAATAAATACGGAATTATAATACTTCTTGCAGAATATCATATCATAAACCCTGGCACTGGCTCAAATGTCCTGAAAGAATCCAGTTCAAGGTATGCTGGATGGTATTTAAGTCACTTAACGGAATGGCTCCGGCTTATTTATCAGAATTGTGTATTCCAGAAGATTCCAATTCCCGACAGTCAACCCTTAGGTCAGCAACGTCATCAGCTATCGGAAGGTTGAAGGAACCAAAGCGCACACCAGATACTAAGTTCGGTGAGCGTGCTTTTGCCGTGTCAGGACCTAAAGCCTGGAATGGACTGCCACATGATTTAAGAATGATCGCAGACTCGACAGAATTTAGGTCTAAACTTAAAACGCACCTTTTCAGACAGTCGTATCCATAATTTCAGAAACCTCCACTTTCACAGTTGACGGCAATTTAAATTTAAATTTAAATTAACAAAATGTTAAAAATACTAAAAATAAAATAAAATAAATAAAAATAATAATTAAAAATAAATAAATAAAAATGATAACAAGTAACAATTTGTAGGCTTTTAAGACAGTTAAAATACATTTAAATTAAAATAAAAACTATAGCAGACTTAAGATCATGCGACGACCAGTGTTTTTTGATATAGTGTCCTCTGCGTGCAGTTCTATCTTTTATAAGCATAAACTTTTTAATATAAGTGTGTTTGTTGGAAGTGACTTGCCAGGTAAGTATGTTTTGGTATCTTTTCTAAATAAAAAATGTAGATCCTAGGAAATAAATTGTACAGCGCCCTTGAGGTGATTTTTCACAAAAACGGCGCTCTACAAATTATCCAATTATTATTATTATTATTATTATTATTATTTGATTTTGGCCAGATCAAACAGAAAAAAATTCCGAAAATTACTAAGGGTGAACACAAAGAAACACTTATTATTATTAGTCAACATTAAAACATATATATTTATTATTACTCTTGGTAAACAAAACATCACTTTTTAACATATGTGGCACTAGATGCTACTGCTTTTAATAATCGTTTATTGCCTGAAATTGTATCTTTAAATTCAGTGCAACTGACATTTAAATTGAAGAAAACATAATTCGCTTTTTATAGTATTCACACCTAGTAGATTTCTTTCGTCAGTCCATACATTACCCATTACACTAAAAACTCTTTCTACGAAGGCATTGGAGACGGGAACACTGCACACATATTGTTCCATTTTCAACAGATTTGGTGCTGATTCATCGTTTAAAAACCACATATTAATGGATTTTCCTTCAAGTGAAAGAAAAATACTTTGAAGTGTAGGCAGTTCCTCGTAAAGATTTTCAGGAGGAGTTTGCTGCTTCCATGGGGACAATGACCATATTTCAATTAAATAATATAAATAAATAAATAATAAATAAATATTGGACAATTTTTATAGCGCCGCTTTTGTGAGTTATCACCTCAGGGGCGCTTCTAGCATAAAATCTTCCACGTTAAATATCCAAGCAACTGAAAGTTTTGTAGGTATTGTTTTCAAAAGGGTAACAATTTTCAATATAGGCTTTGGTAAACGTTAAGAGCGTTTTCTCGTGAATGAGATATATATATCGCGTATTTTCAAAAAAACCGGACATTCTATTGTCCGGTTTTCCAAAATTTTCTAGACCGGACAGCCGTTCAAAAAACCGTACTGTCCGGTCCAAAACCGGACATCTGGCAACCCTAATCTATCCCGACGTAAACAGTAGTTTCTTGTAGTAATTGAGTTGAAATGAGGTGTAATTTCCATAATCTGTACCTATTAAGCGCGGCGATTAGGGAGTTTTATCATATGATGGCTGTATAAGCCTAATACGAGTTTAGTCTAAGTTTAAATAGTTGTATATTTAATTGTTTGATGTTTGTTTAGAAGGTCAGACATTTCGGAACTAGTTTGTTGTTTAAAGTGTTATTTTGTACGTAAACTTACCTGAAAAAATCCATAAATTTTCCTGTTACAAACGTATTTTCACATCCATGACAGCAACATGAAACGACCATCTTCATTCAGCTATTTATATATGGATATCAATAAAAACAAGGTAGTTTTTGACAACAGAACCCAAATGATCTCAAACGTCAAATATTAACTGACACCATAAATATACCACTCTCACTGCACTGACAACTGACAACCATAGATAATAGATATACCATAAATAAACCGGGAGTCGCTATATGCACAGCGACTAGTCGACAGGGGGCGTGGCCAACATATCCGAGCATACCCGAAGTGAAGTGTTTCGGCGCTTTATTTGAAATTGGTTCTCCGCTCAGATTTTTTTAGTGACGTCACGGCCGAGCATTTCCGAATATTGCCGAGCAGCCGAGAGCTAATTGTTTCATACGATTCTTGCACCTTGATTTCATTTGAATTTCCAAGAAAGGTGACCGCTCCAACCCGGCCAACTACCGCCCCATAGCGATCACATCAGTTCTGTCCAAAGTGATGGAACGTGTGATCAACGACAAACTACTCACATACCTCGAGAAGAACAAAATTATCAACGACCGTCAATACGGATTCCGGCGGAACCGCTCGTGCGGTGATCTTCTCGCGTATGTGACGCATGTTTGGGGGCGGTGCCTGGAACGTCACGGTGAGACCCAAACGGTCGCACTAGACATATCCAAGGCCTTTGACCGGGTCTGGCACCGAGGACTTGTCAACAAATTGCATTCTTACGGATTTCCCGCATCCCTGTCTACGTGGATTGCTGACTTTTTAAAGGATAGGTCGATTCAGGCGGTTGCTGACGGTTTCACCTCTTCCTCGCACTCCATAAATGCTGGCGTCCCACAGGGATCGGTTCTGTCTCCGACTTTGTTTTTGTTGCACATCAATGACCTTTTGACATGTGCACCGATTCATTGTTACGCGGATGACAGTACAGTTCATGATAAATTTTTGTTTGACAAGCCCCCAAAGGGCACACAAACTCCAACGGCTCGGAGGGCTTTGAAGCAGAGAATGGACGGTTATCTCGAGAGTATTTCCTCCTGGGGTAAAAATAATCTCGTCGAATTTAATGTTTCAAAGACCCAATCCTGTCTGATTACGTCTAAAAGGGATCCAAATGATAATCTAGTCTCCTTCAACGGAAGCAATCTTCCGAACAGGCCTTCCATTGATATGCTTGGTATAACTATAAGTGACCAGCTCAGGTACGGGGGCAACATCGAAGCCAGAGTAAAGTTGGCCTCTCAGAAGCTGGGCGTACTGTACAGGGCCCGCAGATACTTTAATAATACACAACTGCTGACCCTGTACAAATCGCAAGTTTTTTTTTTTTTTTTTTACAGTAATACCGCACAAGAGTCCCAACTGCTCCCGTCTGGAGCCAGTGAGACTATGGCATCCCCAATTGGGGTATGTTGTGAGGCTGAGGGTATTGGGGAGGGGAGGGAGATGGGGAAGAGGAAGGTGGGGAAGTACCTGGCTATTCAGATCTGGTCACCAAACACGGCTAAAGCCATTTCAAGCAACGTTTCAATTCTGAATGGTGGTCTTACACCAGGGCGATACTGAGAGTATCTTCCACTCTGGAACGTGCCGCAAATATACTATATATTATTTAAATTAATTAATTGTGAAATAACACAAATTAATCAAATAAAATTTATTGGCGCACGCCGGGTTCGAACCCGCGACCTTCGGATCTGTAGTCAAAAGCGTATACCACTAGACCACGCCGGCCGTGCGCCCTACTGTCGAATTTGGCAGCCATCTCTGGTCCGGAGCCCCTAAATACCTGAAAAAAACCCTAGACTCTGTGCAAAAACGGGCGGTCCGTTTGATAGATTCCATTTCACCAGCTGAATGTCTCGTTCACTTGGACGTAACCGATGGCACTGTCTCCGTAACTCTCTCTGCAGGAAATACAAATTATAATTACATTCATTATTATAAGGCACAATATATCTTTATGCTATTTCACACACCTAAATATTATAATTTACTGAAAGTCAGTATCAAACATGTTGAGGTATTTTAGTTCAGGCTTATCTTCATATAATTGTTGACTGTTATAACGAGTCGATTCACTGATATTTTATATTGTAGAAATAAACAGTACATGATTTACGGAGATGAAACATTATACAGGAATAAGATATTTCATGTTGGGTACCTATGATATGTTTCCTAGTAATGTCTGCTAAGTGGTAGATCGCAGACGGAACAACCCGGATAAACTACACATTACCTTCCACAACCTAAAAACAAGAGAATCGAAGCTATCTCTAAAAAATGCGGCCAAAACCTTAAATACAAATTCTCCAATTTTTCTAAGTGAAGTCCTTTCTTCTTATTTCAAGGAACTCTCATGGAAAATGAAGCAAAAGGCCAAAGAAACCCTCTACCAATTTGTGTGGTTCAAATCTAGCAAATTGCTTGTCCGCAAAGAAACTGGGGAAAAAATAATTGAAATCAAACATGAAAATGATCTGAAAAAAATGGGGATACAAACATAGATAAACATAACAAAATCAACTATATCTAAATGTTTCAAAATGTCATCACATTGTCTTTTCGAGAAATAAAAATAAAATATGATTTAATTATTCTTTAAACAACAACAACATTGCAACAGTCTCAGATATTCGTGATCTCGGAATAATCCTTGATAGTAAACTACAATATACATCAAATCACAAATAAAGCTGCTAAAATGTTAGGCTTCATCATAAGAAACTCAAAACTTTTTAGCATCAATATCAAAGCAACTCTACTTTGCCTATGTACAAAGTCATTTGGAGTTTGCATCAGTTGTTTGGTCTCCATTTTACAAAATCCACATAGACAAAATCGAAGCAATTCAAAACAAATTCCTAAAATATCTTTGTTACAAGTCATTTGTAAGATTTAATAATAATGCAGAGGCAGCTTCATACTTTAGAATTGATTCACTGAGTGTACGGAGGCATCATAAGGATGCACTATTCCTGTATAAAGTAGTTAACAATAATATTCAATGCCCAGAGTTGCTAAACAAGATTCCATTCAATGTACAATGTTACTGGTAAAAAACTACATTACCTTGACTTTAATTTGACTTTGCATCTCATTGTAGTACAGAGATTAATTTTATTTTTGGTTTTCTGTGTGTGTTATCATTTCAATTTTTGTTTTAAATTGTTCGATAATTGACATCTACCTCCTATTCTTACAGAAACAATGAAGAGTTTGTCGCCGAAGACACCAAAAACTTAGATGATGATTTAAAAGATAGTAAAGAGGACATGCTGGTAAAAATGGAAGACAGTGACTTTGAAATGGATCCGGAGGAAGAATCACTGGTGGAACCTCGCATGCCCACCGACACCAACTTCAGCCACATCAAGAACAAGCAGGTCCGCAGCGCCAAGGGCATGAAGCTGATGAAGGAAAAGAGGAGAGAGAAGAAGGCGGCCAGGGTGCAGCGGAGGAAAGAGGGGATAGAGCCGGAGAAGCCACACACCATTGAAAGCTTGAGGGAAAAGGACGAGACGACTATTGATAATATCGAAGCTGATGAACATGAAGAGGTACCTTTTTAAAAATATTTTCTAATTTACTTAACCCTTTTGCTGCCCGAATGTAAACACAAGATAGATACTCCCACGCCAAGGAATTTTAGAATTTTTTATATTGCCTCATTATTTATTATCCTCAGAACTTAGAGATTGTAAATTATTACCAAAACAAAATAAGCTTGTTTACGTTACACTCTTGAAAAGTCTAAACAAGATATCTTTATGAATTGATGTATTATTTGACGAATAAAAACTATGTATGAAACATCAACAAACTTCGACCCGCCGCCATTATCATATCAGTAATCCCACCAACACATACAGACATACTATAGTAATATCAGTACTCACGTCTCCGTAGTGGGACCTCTGCAACGGCTAACCATTTCTCACGATACAATTGTGATAATATTATTGTTTTAAACTTCATTATTTATTAAACTTTTATTTACAGTTTCTTATCGTATTATTTATGTTTATAGTTTTTATTCGAATGGTAGACTTAAAAACAGGAATGAATACACAATGCCACATTACACTGGGAACACATATCGAGCCATTTTTCTGTGGCTTTGTTTAAGTTTTGTATTCGCACAAACATGTATGGCTTGGATTGTTTTGATGTTGCCGGTATTGGCTCAGACATAATGGTGTGTCATGATGAGACGAATGAGGACTTGAGTATTTTTGAGGTGTTTTGCGATTAATTGTCTTATCACACATAACTGATAATCGGAGAAGCTCATACCTGAATTTTTTATGCTGTTGTGTACAATAAAAGAATTTAACAGATATAAGATCGAGACAATATTCTCTTATTTGGTCATCAGAGCCATGATAGAGGGTTACACAAAAAAAAATATTAGGAAAAACGACAAATTAACACAATAATTAGTTTCTAAACACAGATAATTAAAATAAAATGTATATGATTATTTTTTCACTCGAAAGGCGGATATAACAACTTATTTCATTTAAAATAACAAAACATGTTGATTAACACAAAACTTATTTGCACTAAAAATATGAATAGTTAATAAAAACAATTTGTTAAAATAATAACGTTAGAACCACGATTCGTTGCAGATTCTAAGTTTTCGCGAACCGTCGAGATAAGAAGGAACCACGTGATACACTAACACAACTACGCGCGCGCGGGGAATTCAAACACTGAGAGGGGAAATATTGTAGTCTCCAGTTTGACGAGGTCTTTCATAATATAAACAAAATCATTTGTCACATCTGTGTAGAGATGTCTCTAGATAAAGGTTCAAATTATTTTTTAAGCCTGAGTTTTGCGCCATCTATACAGAAAGTCCCGAGATATCGCAAGATGAAATTAAAATCACGTATGATTGCGAGCGGCAGCGAGGGCCCGGAATCTTGAATCAAACATAGATGCGCACGGCAGCCTCCGGGTTAAGCAATGTTTACATTCTGAATGGTGGTCTGTCACCAGGGTGAGAATACATGGGGTTTTAATAATGTAAGGTCAGCCATTAGTTTTAGAATATATTCAGAAATAGTCATTTATTTCGATTTTATTGCAAAGTGGAAATAGCTCAATTGAGGTGGCTTTGTTATGTATTGAGAATGTTAGAAGATCTGAGTGCTTTTCCAGAAGGATGACGTTCAGTGGGCCTCCCCAGATTCAGTTGATAGAAACAACTCCTGAACCTGTGTCAGGAGAAGGCCTGCTATCGATGGAGGCCGCTGGAGTAGCGCAGGATAGGGACTCCTTATGATGCGATTGGTCCTTGGCCCAAATAGGATGAAAGGAAGAAGATGTATGTATTTAACAAGACTGTGTTTTCCAGGCCAAAAAAGACATGGAGGTTGACGAGATGGCTGCGTATTACGAGAACTCTTACGCCCCCAAGGTGCTCATCACATTCTCCGACAACCCACTGAGGAAGACCAGGATATTCGGCAAGGAGCTTACGAGGATCATCCCTAATTCGGAGTACAGGTTCAGAAGAAGATAATGCCACTAAACTCTATCTAATGATAGTGCCACTCTATGCGTGGTTCTATCGTAACCTTTCCATCTTTTATATAAGGTCCGTCTACTTGCAGCGACCTGCACGCGCAATCAGTTTGTGCTAAATTTCACGCAAAAAACACGGTACACTGTGCAGCGTCTATATGACATTGACATGCATGCACAAACAGTCTCTGCAAAATTCGCAATCATTTGAATTGTTTAAGCCATTTGCTTATTGTACAGTTTTGCCATGTTATCAATATCCTGTCTATCTCCACCAACTGAAAGAAGGACCCGAACCCGTTGTTAAATACAGGTACTAACCTCTCGTTCTTTGATACAATGTTCCTGATTCCTGAATGTACTTCATTGGCTAATAATTTAATTAATTTTCCTTTTCAGACCTATCCGTATTCCGACGCGATACTATACCAGGTATTAGGATGCTAAAACTGCTAAAAAAAAGCCACGATTACATCAAACAAGGTCATTTAAACCTCTCCAGAATTGCATCATGTAAGTATTCAGATTTAACCAGCATTTTCCATGATGTTTGCTGACGACAAAGCTGTGGAAATTATATGAAACCCTTGCAGGAGAATTTGAATAACTTCTAGTGCTGTGGCAATAATAATTAACACTTAAATTTGTTGAATATGTATTTTGTGTATATATTCTTGTATTTTTGTGCAAGGTCAAATTAAATCCTATTAAGTTGTTGCAGTAAGACTGGGTTCGATTCCTAGTTGAGACCGTTACTTTTTATTTTTCTGTGTCTTGTTCTGTTTCATGTTTTGTTTAGATATATTAGTATTATCTTCTACTTCAATGATAAATCAATGCTCAATACATCGGTTGTACTGACCCTGTTTTGTATTACTGTCCATTGTCTTTTTGAAAATAAAAAGTATTTTTATGTGTGCATAGCTGTGGGTTTTTTTTATTTTCCTTTTCCTGCATTCCAATATTTTTATTTTTAAAATATAATTTTTTTGGGCTAGTGAATGAACGATGTTAGCTGGGTGCAGTTATATTGTCTATGTTTGCACTTTTTAAATGGCCTTGAGATTTATTTATGGTCCACAATATATTTACCTGTCTGGACCAAACGACCGTTTTATCTGTGGTCGTCTGTGGTTAAGGGGGTGACAAAATGGGGCCATACAAAAAGCCCGAAGATATCGATCTAGAGAGTGGTTTATTTATGACTGGGCCACTATCTATTACGTACTATTACAAAACAGGCTCATTGGGTGGCAAAGGCATGAAAATAATAGTTTATTACAGCAGTGGTTCCCTAACTTATTACACCCATTGACGCCTTCTCAAAAACTTGGCCATGATGAACACCAAAGTGAAATAAATCTGCACAACTGTTAAAACATATTTAACTTTGATGACCAGAATGATGAATGAAGACGTGCGAGTAACATAGTATAAGATAGTCACCACGAGTCCTTATTTGCAGTCGACTTCTTTTTTCGTGATGAGGCTCGTAACTATACTGAATCCATATTCTAATAAACAGGAAGACGGGAAAGCAATCAATAACCACTTCATAGTAGCCCATAAAGCAGGGTGTAAAAAACTATTGTAACCAGAATTTTTGATATCCTTGTTCAAACATCTGTGGATAATTTAATAGGTTGCTTCTATATTCATATTTTTAGTATAGATATAGATTTATTCGAGTTTGTCGTTCTACTTGCAAAGGGGTTGCACCCAATTTGTAAACGCCCAAGTGAATAATGTTCTCAAATCTTCAGCTGAGGTCAGAATGGAGAACTGCTGGAGTATTGATGGTAAGCGAGCAAAGTTGTATCTCTTTTTTTCAACACTGCACAAACTTCCACAATAGATTCGAATTAAACACACTGAAGGAACACTTAATCTATACACTGCACAGGTTTTCTTAACAGGCTGGTCATGTATAATTAAATAGTTGCAATGTCACTGAATGTAGGTTTTCCACACTATCAGACAGGGACAGGTAATTGGGCAATACGTAATTGGGTGGAGGAATGCAGGAACATATGTTAAAGAGATGTGCATATAGTTTTAATAATTTTAATTCTTTCATCAATTTTTACTATTTACATCAAATAACAGATAGTATGCCCTGGTTTTGTAATCATTTTCAATCATCTACAATAGGGTGTATCGATTTTTAACTTTTTTTTTGTTTTCAAATTCCAAGTTGAGAAAAAGTTGCTACTAGGTACCACAACTTACCACAAAAAGTTTTGGATTTTTAAAAAAATGTTTAGGTCTCCCGCACAAGGCTTAAAGTTTTAATTTTTTTCAAAAAATATAAAAAAAATTTAAATTTAAAAAAATAAAATCCTAACTTTTGTGTTCTGAACTCATTTTATGCCTTCTGTAAGAAAATTAAAATTAATTCCGGTAGTTTAAATTTAAAAAAAAAACATGGTTCATATATGTACACAAAATTACAAAATTTCATCAAAATTAACAAACTTTAGGGCTTGTGCGGGAGACCTAAAATCCATTTTTTATTAAAAAAAATCGTTTCTTACTTATTTTTATGCCCTAATATTACTGTTTTTTAACTTGGAATAAACACAAAAGTTACGATTTTATTTAAAAAAAATTGGATATTTTTTGAAAAAAATTAAAACTTTAGGCCTTGTGCGGGAGACCTAAACATTTTTTTAAAAATCCAAAACTTTTTGTGGTAAGTTGTGGTACCTAGTAGCAACTTTTTCTCAACTTGGAATTTGAAAACAAAAAAAAAGTTAAAAATCGATACACCCTAATCTACAATAAAGATTCATTGGAATAATATAATCTGCTAAACACGTCAAATGTGATTTTCTCACAACGCAATTTCAACGATAACGCCTTTTTCCCACCCAATGCTTCAATAATGATTGAGTTAAATAAGTATAATACCATCGCAATCCGAAGTGCTGACCTTGATATAAAGTTTGGTCTCCACTTTCACGCTTGTATTGCGAATTTCCGAACAGCACGTATGTTATATTTTTGCTCTTTCTTACTATTCATAAAATCCATGAAAATCATTATGTAGGTGTATATTAGCAAATAATTTATTAAAAAAATTACAAATTTAATAAAAAATGTTTTTTGATCATTTCCCTAATAAATTGAGAAACTAAAAAATGCGTTTAAAACTTTACGATGAGTATTAACGTCAGGAAGAATCATGTGGAATTGTATTTAAAATTTATATAGACGGTTTCAAAGGGCAGTGTCGAATGTGCAAATTTGTAGTTTTGCAATAGCTCACAAATACGGGATTACGTATAGGTAGGTACCTCCTACCTACATATTCATATGGCAGGTTCCTATCTACATATTCATATGGTGGGTACCTATCTACATATTCATATGGTAGGTACCTACCTACATATTCATATGGCAGGTTCCTATCTACATATTCATATGGTAGGTACCTACCTACATATTCATATGGTAGGTACCTACCTACATATCCTATGGCAGGTTCCTATCTACATTTTTTGTTTTTTAATGAGTTCTCATTAAAAAAACAAAAAGGAACTCATTAAAAAACAAAAAATGTCTAGAAATTGTTACATAGTGAATGCCAAAGAAATACAAAAAATCCTATCTACATATTTATATGGTAGGTACCTATCTACATATTCATGTGGTAGGTACCTACCTGCATATTCATATGGCAGGTTCCTATTTACATATTTATATGGTAGGTACCTATCTACCAGAGATGTGCTTTATTTCAAATAAATCCATTTCAAATGGAAATGCAAAATGGGTATTTTCCATTTTGCATTTTAAATGCTTTTCTAAAAAACATTTTGCATTTTGCATTTTAAATGCTTTTACAATGCATTTTCCATTTTAAATGCTTTTTTGCAACATTCTTCCCAGTATCTCCACTCATCTTTTTTTCATAAGCCCCAAATATCAGTCGGTCCTCAACCTCGCTATGAGAGATAATTTACATTTGTCAAGTTGCTCCCTGGTGGAGCCCTGGCAATTGAGTGATACCATTACAAAAAAATACTGATTCAAATACAGAACATGGGGCCCCGGCCATGACGCTGTAATATTAAATGTTAGATAGCAGTTTCTATGTTTTTACGTTGGCAACATTAGTCCCGCGCAATTTTTTTGTGGTTTCATAATCTGTAGTCGTGGCGTTTTTGTATTTACCATCAAGTAATATGTTTGTTCTACATTGATGTCCATTATATGACAAAATTGTTTAAAAATTCTATAATTATTTTAATTGTTTGACCTGAGAAACCATTTTGCATTTTCAATGCATTTTGAAAATAGGTATTTTGCATTTGAAATGCTTTTCTAAAAACCATTTTGCATTTTCAAATGGAAAAGTTCTGACCCATTTCCATTTTGCATTTCAAATGGTTTTGGGTACCCATTTTGCACATCTCTGCTATCTACATATGCATATGGTAGGTACCTACCTGCATATTCATGTGGTAGGTACCTACCTGCATATTCATATGGTAGGTACCTACCTACATATTCATGACTCCCATTAAACCGTAACCATGGCTCAATTGAACGGTTACTCTTTTTCATCAGGAGATATTAAGAAAATATTGAGCTGGTATCGTGGCTCCCACTATTAATAAAATAAGTCATGACCCATCACTATATTGGTGTTTGCACTCTGAGCTTTGTGTTTGATATTGCACTTTTCCAATAATTATAATACAATGCATCAAATGACGCCATTGAATGCTACCAGCGTGTCTGTATATTATCCGTATACCTGTGAAAATATTGTAATACCAGCAGATTAATATATCAGTATGTATTAGGCAATACACCGAAAGAATAGTTTAACCCAGGCTTATCATGGGCCAATATTTTGGGTGAGTCGTGCCATCTCACTCGCTCGCGCTATTACCAAAGCTGAGGAGATAGACATTACCCCATGCAGCAGGAACCAAATAGAAGCGTGTCAGTCTGAATCTGATTCCAAAGGCATTTTACTTATTCGGAGTACACCAAACAAATTCAGATTCACTCGTTTCGAACCGTGGGTGGATCTAAAAACCCTCCCCTTAACCTGGATTGGTTCCGATTCCTCGTCGGTAAGTTAATTTTTTTTTCTTTTTTTTCTTACCTACCCATTCATCCAGTGTGACGTATTTTTATCTCTACATAATTTTATTAAAAATCACCAAACAAACCAATAGTGAACTGAGTTTAAAGTGCTCAATTCTTCTAAATTGTAGACCGCCCGTCAAACCAGTGAATTTTTATCGCGTGAAATGGCTTGTTTTATTGCTTTTTTACCTACATTTCTAAACTACCTCGAAGTGTCAAACTGCCCTGAAGTGTTATCTCTACCTATTGGAAAAAATCATCGGTTGTGACGCTAAAGTGATTAACGAGTACCATCTTATAATATTATTACCCATTTAAACATCACTTTTTACGTAAAGACTGTGTCAAACAATATTACCATGAATACAAAGTGCATTATTTGCGAAAAAGACATTGACACTCCATCGGACTTCATAAGCTGTAGTGTCTGTGAAAAAAGCTACCATCTTGGCTGTGCTGACATTACTGAAACGACACGCCGTAGTGCAAGGAGTTTGCAGTGGAAATGCAAAAATTGTATTAAAAATATTAAACCAAAGCGCCCTTGAGGTGTTTTTGCACAAAAACAGCGCTATACAAGTCATCCAAGTATTATTATTATTAAAGCAGGCGAATAATGAAAGAACATTGAACAACGAAAAAGAACCGCCATCTATCGCCATACAAGCAAAAAAGTTTTCTCAAGCGCCAAAACCTAAACTCGCAATTCAAACAAACACAGAAAGCTTACCAACCTCAAATATAGATGGAGCTAATGGTCCATTAACCTCTCAAATATTTTTAAGAGAGATCACTGAATTCAAAATATCTATATTGAAATTTGTGGAAGACAAATTTGATTCATATGTAAATAAATATGAAGCTCTTATCTCACAAAATAACGAAATAATAAAATCTATACAATTTGTGACAGATCAACAAGAAGACTTAAAAAAATGGATAAATGTTATCGAAAAAGCACAAGAAATACTCAACGATGAATTTACTGCACAAAAAAATCATAATAATATACTACTCAATACTATTTCTAAATAAGAAGAAAAAATTGATAAATTGGAGTATTTAAGCCAAATCTGTAACATCGAGATAAGAGGTGTCCCGGAGTCTGACATTGAAAATAATGCAGAAGTTCTCAAAAAAATCTGTAATATCATCAACTACGAAAATACCGACGTGCATTCTGTAATAACAAAAATAAACAGGATGGGACCGAAGTTCTCCGACAAAAATCCAAGATCTATCGTGGCGACATTCAATACCATAACATCGCGGGACGAGTTCCTATCCAAATTCAAATCTTACAAGAAATCCACTACCAATGTGACAAACAAAATAAATAAAAGGGACCTAGGATTATCGCAAACCGCCAATCACATTTATATATCCGACCAATTAACTCCGAAAGGAAAATTTTTGCTAACTCAAACAAAAAAATTTGCTAGAGACCATAATTATAAACATGCTTGGTCCAGAGGAGGGCGCATTCTTTTGAGGAAATCTGATACATCCAAGACAATTCCAATAAATAATATTGCTGATTTGGACCGTGAAAATCGTCAATTACTGTGACTAATGATACAAATTACTGTGCTGCTATACCACTCCACTATATTAGACATTAATGTTTGTTTTATAATATATTTTTATCCGTTATTCAATAATAGTCAATATGTATTCTTACTTTCCCTGATGGATAATGTAGACAAGATAACACATACATGTAATGTACTCAAAATAATGTACTCGCTCTCTACCTAATATTATTATTATCTAGATCGACTGTTTTTTATTTTTATTTTATAAGTCATAATACCACCATGATATTGTACACGAGATATAAATTATTCTTCTATAATCTATCAAGTAGGTATATACATTGAAGTTTGTTTTATAATATGCTTTTATCAATTATTTTATAACACTACATATGTATTCTTACTTTCCCTATTGGCTACTTTCGACAAGAAAACACATACTCAAAATAATGTACTCACTCTCTACCTAATATTATTATTATCTAGATCGAATGTTTTCTTATTTTTGTTTTATGAGTCATAACACCACCATGATATTGTACACGAGATATAAATTATTCTTCTTTAATCTACCAAGTATATACATTAATGTTTGTTTTATAATATGCTTTTATCCGTTATTTTATAACACTACATTTGTATTCTTACTTACCCTATTGGCTACTTTCAACAAGAAAACACATACTCAAAATAATGTACTCTCTCTCTCTACTTATCATTATTGTTATTATATAGATCAATTGTTTTTTATTTTTGTTTTATGAGTCATAATACCACCATGATATTGTACACGAGATATAAATTATTCTCCTCTCATCTATCAAGTATTTACATTAATGTTTGCTTTATAATATGCTTTTATCCGTTACTTTATAACACTCAATATGTATTCTTACTTTCCCTATTGGCTACTTTCGACAAGATAACACAAACTCAAAATAATGTACTCTCTCTCTACTTATCATCATTATTATTATCTAGATCAGTCATACTCAACCTGCGGCCCGCGGGCCGCATGCGGCCCGCCAAGCTATTTTGTGCGGCCCTCAATACATTTAATATCAGGAACATGATTTACAAAATCTGGCATTCTATATCACGTTAATTTGAGATTAATTGCGACTTTGACGTACAGACATTGAAACCGAAGAGGATAGTCGTTGTCGTGTCAACATCAGATCTGGTATAAGAGTGTTGGTACTGCACACGCTAGATCTATCTCCAAAAAACACAGATATGACAGACAAATATGCGCACAAATAATTTTGCTCGTCGCAACACATACATTTTTGACAGTTCCAAAGTTAAATGTGTCACATTCACAGTGTTGCCAAAAAACGGGGGTTGTGGGTTTCATGATATTTTTTGTCATACCAGTATCAGTGTTGCCAACGAAAAAATCTAAAAACCGAAAAAATCTAAAATCGAAATGGAATTCCGTAGCTACCCCCCTCCCATGGATTTCGAAAAATTGTTGTGGGGAATCACATATGATGTTTTTGGCTGTGCGGAATTTTCTTTTAGCGAAGTTCTGTAATAACCCCCCCCCCATGGATTTCAAATATTTTGTGGGGAGCACTTATTTTTTTCGGGAGAATTTTTTTGTGGGGAATTATGTTCTACAGAAATTTTCAAACAACCCCCCCCCCCGTGGATTTCGAATAATAAAAGTGGGAATCAAGCTCACGTAGAATAGTGGGCAGAATTTATGCGAGTTCATTAGAATTACTGCAACTGAAATTCGGCTTCATTAGGCTACTTAATGTTTGAAAAACGGCGACATTAGGCCAAGATCCGTTGGCAACACTGACCAGTATAGTGTTGCGGCCCGCGTAGCTTTACAAACATATGAATGTGGCCCGCAGAAGAAAAAGGTCGAGTATCATTGATCTAGATCGACTGTTTCTTGTTTTTGTTTTATGAGTCTTACCACCACCATGATATTGTAACATACACAACAGCTCAAGTTCGATTCTATCATAAGATTGTAATGATTAAACATCACAAATTATAACAAATGAGATATATTATAGACATAGACAAATCACACACTTACTTTCACATATTTTGGTTCCTTGGAACGGGCAATTTGCCTAGTTAGGAACGATACAATAATCGATAGTTGATAACGTACAATAATCTATAATCACTAAAAATATTTTAATTATATCTTGTATCATATTGTACTGTGTGTAAATCTAAAGGAATAAATAAATAAATCTGATAACTTTCCCGACTCTTATCGTTCCCAACTCCGCGGCGTTCCACCAGATCCAGTGAGTCCGGCGGACCGAAAGAAACATATCGAGTAATGTAAATCGGCATAACCCAAGTCGTCTCCGGCCGTGTTCGTTGATAAAATGTGTTTTATAAAATTAACATTTTGATAATGACTTCATGAAAACATTAAATGTGTAAAAAATAGTAAGAATAATTGGCGAAAAAATGGTATTGCATCTTGACATGCCAAAGGTAAAATAAATAAAAATATTTTGAAACATCATTTTACTTTTTACAAAATTTTATTTAAACATAAGTAAGCTTTACCGATACACAGACATTAAACAATATACCCAATTTTCTTGTAACCTAGCAACATTATATTTATTTTTACTCGATACATTTAGTTCCACTTTTTTAAACGTTTAAATTTCAAATAATAATTTTGTCTGCTAAAATTTATCGTAGGTAGGTATTTCATCGCTTGTCTAGATATGAATTTCTCAAAGAGTCAACATTACTACATCAGTCCCGATTTTCAAAATGTGAAATCGTATTCGACAAAAGCTATGTACAATAATGTTTTATACATATGGCAATTTCAAGTTTTTAAATAGTTTTAAAGACAAGGTTACTTTTTATAAACATTATGTCTTGTGTAAAAATAAAGTTAAGTTTAATACAAAATAATAATTTAATCCAATGACAGTCAAATTTATATGAATTTGTTCACAAGGCGTAAACCAACCTTTAATATTAATTTAAATACAAAAATATGTATTGAATAATATTTTCCAAAATTTAAATTAATCAGGGCCGGTATTTCAGTTGCTTCTTAAGCTCGGCTTTAGGATCAGCACTCAAAAATGGCCTTAAGGTTAAACGTAACGTTCACTATAATCTACCGATTCATAGACGGCGCTAATTTTATTATTTAATGAAAATACACTTTTTGCAAGTTATGCTTTAAAATATTAAAGAGAATTATTTATTTGCGCCCGAATAATTTTTGTCTGTATAAAAACTTGATTCATTCAACATATACAATATTATATGGATGTTTCAATCCAATATTGTATTTGTATGCCTTTCTTGAAAGAATTGAATTTTTATACAGACAAAACTATTTATTCACATTGCGTATGCACGGGGCGCTAACGAATCTTGCAAAAAGAGCGTTTTAATAAAATAATTAAAATAATGAGCGCATAGATTATAAAGTATGTTACGTTTAGCCCTGAATATCACGTTGTTGTCTGCTAACTCCAGCAGCATTACAAATGATTTATTTATCTGTAAATTTTATACACCTAGTTGTTAGGAAGTGGACAAAAATAATACCAAAATGTCTGTAATTAAATTTACATATTTCATACAGAACATAGAAATTTTTTAGTCTGAGAACTTTTGATCACTGAAAACCACGTTATACATTTTCTTAACAACCCCTTTATATATGAGACTGTTATAAACTGTGCATTTTTGGGTGTTGACCGTTCATGATAATATTTTGATGATTTCTATAGCGCCGATTTAGTGAAAGAGGGTGTACTTTGAGGACCTTTGTCAAGTCGTCACTATCACCCGATAGAACCTGACAACGCAATCTGACTTATGAGTTATTCTTGAGTACACTGAAAAACCGGCTGTAAGGGACTCCTTTAGCAATTTATAAACATAAATAATAATAAATTTACTTTATTAAATTATGGTGGTGATTGCAAAAATTACAACACCGGACATCGTATCACACATTTTTACATTCCGGGGATCAACAAATAATACCGTGCACTTGTGAGTGCTAAGCATAGATAATAGAAACAAGGGAGATGGGCCATGAATCATTATTAGTATGAAACCGCAGGCACAGCGCATGTCGCCTATATCATTCACTCATACTACTGCGAAATGCACACCAAACAACTTTCATTGCGTAGCCGTTTTGATAGTCAGTGCAGTTGGTGATAGCTCGTCGTAGCATGTCATATATTCTTTTTTTCTATTATCCATGATTACACTTCTAGGCAATATCTGCTTAGTGATTAACCTTTACTTAGTTTCAAAAAACTTGAGTTTTCTCCCCCAAGATCTTCAATTGGTAACGTCAGTAATATTTTTAGAGTCTTGAAAAATGTCAAGTTAAGGTATGATTCGTCAATCCCCCGTTCCAAGATCCAATCTTTGTAGCAGTTCCGCAGCCTCTAATATCTCGGGCGGCTATCCCTGGAGTAGGACCTCCTTCCTCGGGGTAGCGGAGAGAAGGACCGGGACCGGGAGCGGCTGCGGCTGGGTGAGCGCCGCGACGAGTAGCGCGGCGAGTGGCGCCCCCGGGAGTAGGAGCGACGACGGGGGCTTCCGCTGCGGCTGCGACTTCTCGATCTAAATGGGACAATTAAATGTTAATATTTACGATATCTATGACTTTGACCTATCGAATGGTGACATCTAAGCTTCTGTTAGTTAAATGAAGGTTGCACATCAAACAAAGTTACATACAGAAATCAATGAATAAATAATAGAAAACTAGCAGATAAAAACCTGCTGACGCCATTTGCTGTTTGAAAACATTAACAGTTTTTTTTTAAATTAACAGAGGGCGCCACTTCCATTTGCAACAATCCTAAACTGTACAATCATTAAAATAATAATACTCATCGATCGGATAAGAAAGTCTGATGACAAAGTCCTTGCTTGTTGGCAGGCTGAGATTTAGGTTTTTTTTGCATGGATGCAGGCTCAGTTTCGCAAGTTAGTATACTATTTTTTATTTACAACGCATGGAAAAAATAATATCAGATTTTAGTATTATAAATCAACCTATGCAATCAAAAATATTAAAATTTTGAAGGCAAACATAGATAAAAGTTTACTGATAATTACCACTTTGCACCAAACTAAAAAACATATTCAATTAGACAAAGGTACTATTATAAAAGTCGAAATCTGTCACCTCATTTTTCTTTCGTTTTGTAAAAAATATTGAAATTTGCAAACCTTGGATAAATATTTTCCATGTTTTTTTTTATAGATTATTTAAAAATTTTCGGGAGCATCTGTGGTAAACTTTTGAATGCAAATACAAAGCGTGATGTTCTCTCTTTCTAACAATGTTCAAATCATATATCTCACAGTAATACAAAATGAGATAACATAACTTTTATGATTCCGTGTCAGACAAAGAGAAATATCTCCCAAAATGACTCTAGGGGTTTGCTGTTTGCAAATGTTTGTGAAAAGCAGTTACATCGAGTCTTGCCATACTCAAATGGAAAAAAAACTATTATTATTCATATTCCAATATGGCTTCTCAAGCGCCAAAATTGCATATTGGATAAAAAAAATTGTATTTGTAGAAAGACGGCATATTCAATCAGTAATCTGAAACAATACTTTCTGTTCTAGGCACATTACAGAGACATCAGGTTGAGGGAGTTCGGCATTCAAATGTTAATAAGATTCTAAGAAGCTTCTCAGTTACAAATAACTATGAATTTTAATATTTTTTTATAGCGAAGGAATTCTGTATCTGGATTGAAATAGCACATCGGACAGTGATTGTCCGGGTGTTTTGGATTCCAGCTTTATTCTTGCATTCTTATTTAACAAATCTGCCATCAATAGGCGGTATGTGGCTTTCTGAATGAATGCGGAATAATTGATACATATATATATATTATTTGCAATTACATCTATCACCTATGCTTTGTCATCCATGACCAGGGCTAACTGAGATAAATACCTGAAGAAAATCCAAACTTGTCGTTAACACTGCCGAAAGCAAGGATTCGAACCAAAGACAAATCTTATAGAATCAAAACAAAACATTTCATAGTGATAAGCTATTTTTTTCTTGATCTGAATTGCATATAAGTTAATATTTTAAAAACATAATTTTAAAACAACACACAAATTATTCCTACGTTTAAGAATAGGGTTTCTTTTAAATTGTTAAAACATATTATAAAAAATAACAATGAATAATATTATGAGATTAAGTACCAAGACACACGTCTCGTAGTGATGTGCTGTCGTCGGGGAAGAATAAAGGGTGGTTGGGGTGGTGATTGGAGCGTGGGGCGGCCTTCGGTGGGGGGTGGCGGTTGGTAGTTGACCAGCCAGTTGACTTGGCTAGTAGTCGTGCGTGCTCTCGACAGCCTGCGCCTCTTTTTATTTTAAATTGATGAATTTTCTCCACCGCAATGCGGCAGGCAACACAGAAGTGTGAAAAGTGTTGTGCAATGCATATCAAATGTTATCAACACTCCAACATGAAATGAAGTAATTTTCTAATGATTTTAAAGTGAGACTTTTACTTGGTTTAACAGAATAAATGTACATGTTTATTCATTTGGAAAATTTACAAGGTTTAAAGAAAGCGCACATCTATGACTTTTTCCTTTTTTTATGAAAACAATCAGTCTTTCGTTAGTTTCATGAGAAAACAATTTGTTTTTCAATCGTTTCGTACAAAAATAATCTGTATTCAATGATTTCTTGCAAAAACAATCTGTCTTTCAACATTTGGTGAAATTCTGACTTTTCGACGTTTCGCGCAGAAACAATCTATCTTTCAACGGTTGTGTATGAAACCAATCATCACAACAATGAGGTTAACTGCAATAACTAGCAGTAGTAGTTTAAAATCCGTATAGTTGATAATAACGGGAATTAGGTGATGACTGCCCCAAAAAGCTGACGCATCAGCGAGATGATGATCGGAGAATAGTCTATGAGGAACTTGGGTGGTTCCAGCGATGGTTGGGTGGGGGCCGGTTGGTGTTGTGGTGGAACGGATGTTGTGTTGTTGTTGGTGGTGATGGTTGTTGACGATGGTGCTTGTTGAAGTTGGTGGCACCTGAAAACGTCCCAACACCCAGCAACGTCAGTTAATTTGTTGTGGTTGCCAACAGTGCCACACTGCCACTCTCTATCCCCCGTGTTCGGTTGCGCATATTGCCAATGATCAAATTACTATTGGTTTTTAAATCGTTAATCAAACATGATATTAATATTTATCACAATAACATCAACTTGCAAACAACATGTTTCACTTTTCAAGATCATTAAATTTACTATTTTATTTAATAATTAAATCTCTTCAAATTATATTTGTCAAGTTCCAGATGATGAATGTAAAAAATAGAGATTCTAAACCAATAGCATTTATATCAATAATCCAGTATCCAATAATCACCCAAATCCAAAAAATTAGCAATTTAATATGATGACTAGAACGCGGATTCAACCGGAAAAAATTTAATTATTTTCCTCACAGGCGATCCGGGTCCTAATGATGGCATTAAGGCTGCTCCCACATGGGTTGGGTAGGGAATCGACATAAAGCAGGTGCAGTAAGAAAGCATGAAACGCAATTACTTAACACTGCTCGAATATGCCAATAGAAGTAAATGCAACAAAGCATTCTCGATATCACGCACCCGGTTTACATTGGATTCCTTTCTGACCCATGAGGGAGCGCCTAAGAGGATGATGATGATAAGAAATATGTTCCATTCAAATTTTCAGCATTTGCAAAAGCATTCCACATTCAATTCAATAGCAAATTTATTAATTCCTTAACACTCCAAATTCAATAGCACAGCATTCAAATTTATTTATTCCTAAACACTCCAAATTCAATTCCACAGCATTCCAAATTCAATTGCATAGCTTGGTTAAAATAAATGTATCTGGATTGAAATAGCACATCAGACATCGATTGTCCGGGTGTTTTGGATTCCAGCTTTATTCTTGCATTCTTATTTAACAAATCTGCCATCGATGGGCAGTATGTGGCTTTCTGAATGAATGCGGCGTGGAAAAATAAAATTTGTTATATACAAAACTGCTTTTGCGATAACATACAAAAGACGAGGAGTTCGAGCATATAATTCTTAACATTTGATAAATACATACATATACCAATCTTACATCAGATGAACTCACAATCAAAAGTATATAAATTATCATGGACTCATTCCAATATCATACCAATTATCAAATTAGAGATTGAATTGCAAGGGAGATGATATAAGATAAGATGGGAAAAGAAAGCGCAAAGTATGCATACCTATTTCTGCCCTCTCTTCTCGTTCTTCCTGAAGACATCTCCACACGGATCCTTGTTCCACAACACCGTCTGAAAATAAATTAAAAAGGACTTAGATGAACATCAGAGAAATGATGTGTGTGGGTGTCCCAGTGGAAGTGACCCTGGAGCAGACCGAGGAAGTGGTGGATTGGAGAGGAGTGGTGAGAAATATCCAGATATGCTGGACATCCTTATGACTCTTACAGACCACTCCATTTGGTCGCTTCAACCCAGGTCCAACTGCATACAATGCACCTGCGCAACTCAACTTCAACTCAACCAGATTGATAACAGTCGCAAACCAAATTGAGTTTTCTGATAGGTCCATAAATACGCACTAATTATTTAAAAAAACACTTTGTATCAGTTCAATTAGAATGAGGAGCATTTATTTCAGTCTACTGTGAAACAAAATAATGCATTTTAATAGTTATTTTGTTTACTTGGCGGCCATTTGTTGTTCACTACAATTATTAATGACATTTTTTAATGTTAGTTTTTTGCCTCTTTTATTTAAGATCTGTTTGTGTTTGAACAGATGGGGCTGTTATCTTTATAATATAGGTATATAAAAACACATGTATTCGAATGCAACGCTGTGTCAAAATTTCAAAGCAATCGGTGAAGAACTTTGGGAGATTTAAGATTTTCAACAAATGAACATTTACATTTTGGTTTATATAGACAGACTAGCTGTACCCCGCCACGCGTTGCTGTGCCTCAGTCCTTCTGTGCAGATAGAGAAACAATAGCGCGTGTTGTTTTTACTTCTTTTAATTTCTCATAAAACATGCCTCTGACCAAAATTATAGGGGTAGAATATTATCTACTTAATAAAATAAAAAATAGTTTTTATACCCCAATTTTTTGGATTACAATGTTTAAAAAAAGATTAGCATTTATAAAGAGAATAGGAGAATGTAATAATTAGATAAGAACAAGTAAACATGATAGAAATATATATAAATAAAAATGTAAATGTTCAAAATCATAAATCTCCGAAAGTCCTTCACCGATATCGCTGAAAATTCCAAAGTTTGTTCTTATTAGTGCCAGGAGTGTTTAGATAGTAGTTTGAATGGTAAAAGAAGTCGGGGACGCCCGAGGAATACTTATAACGTACTATCGTAATGAGATACGGAGGCGAATTAAAGTCAAAGTAATGTAGTTTTTTAACAGTAACATTGTGGTAGACAGAAGTGAATGGTAAAAGAAGTCATGGACACACGAGGAATACTTATAACGTACTGTCGTAATGAGATACGGAGGCGAATTAAAGTCAAAGTAATGTAGTTTTTTAACAGTAACATTGTGGTAGACAGAAGTGAATGGTGGAAGAAATCGGAGACGCCTGAGAAAGACATTAACTAGTCTGCTAGTATTATAATGAAATAGCTATTTAAATGCATTATTTTGTTTCACAGGAGACTGAAATAAATGCTCAATAATCAAAGCAAAGTGTTTTTAAAATAATTTGTACATATTGACAAAGTAAGCGTAGTTTTGTTCCCCACTCCCAGAGTAACTCCTTGTCCAGAGAAAAGCCCGAGGGCTTTGGGACGAGGAATACAGGTCTGAGTTTGGAGGTACCGTGTTCTAGCACACTTATGACTCTTTCATTTCTTAAGTAAATCAGAAATGGATCTAAGGAGTGTGCACAATATATAATTTTACACTAAAATCTAAATATACAACAAAATCAGGTAGATATCCAAAATTAATACATTTTTTTAGTGTTTCTTAAGGCGATGCACTACGTCGTGTAATATTTTGAATCGAGCCGCTATCAATAACACACCTTACGTAGATGGCGATAAGGCTTAAATCACACCATCCGCCTGTTTTCATTTATGCAAGAAAAAAACTTGGTCAAAAAGTGCCTTTTATTTTATTTTGTTCAGGCATAAATATTTAAATGTTTTTCCATCATTTTATAAATAACTTAATTTGCCACATTATAAAATAAAATCATAACCGAAAATGGGTTCGTAAGTAGGAGATTTTGAACATTAAAGCAGTTTTCATAGGCCTTATACATTAATTTTTCTGGGCTTATAAAAAGACTTATCTAAAAAATACTCGATTATTTCAAAGGCCAAGATGTATTCTACTCGTGGTATTTAATAAAAGCATCTGAAACATTTCAAGGATCAAACCACATGATTTTAAATTACTACGTAGTGCATCGCCTTAATATGAATATTTGGTAAACTTTCAGGATTGCTAGCCACACTAAACTTAATATGAATATTGTATTGAAAATTACATAAAATAAAAAATTTGCTTTCAACGTATGGGATCTCAGCCATATACAATAATTTCTGTCCATGACAGAATTTTGAAATAACACTTTTGATTTGATTTAATTACAATAAAAACCAACTATTTAAATCCAGGTGAGTGGAAAATAAAGCGTTAAAGTTCCATTTTTTGTCAATCAAAGTTTCAAAATTTAATGCAATTTGATAGCTCGGCCATGTTTTCTTATTGAGCCCGAACAGCGATTCTAAATGTTTACCCTTAATTACTATAAGCCAATCATTTACATCTGAGGGATGGAATATGCTGCATTTAAAGTTAAATAACGAAATGCATACGAATAGCCAATAACGATGCGTGAATAGACGAAATATCTATATATGCCTGCCTGAAGAATGTGTACGGCTGTAAAAGCTATATTTTCATGAACGCCTGTCATTTTGATAACATTTGGTCCACTGGCAAACAAAACTGTAACAAAAATCCATATGAATAATTGTATTTATTGAAATAATAAGTGATTTTTGAGCACATACGAATGGAAAGAAATTCCATCAGATTTGGTAGGTTTTACTCGAGAATGATTTGTGCAGTTCTCAAAAGCACAGGAAGGCATTTTAACACAAAAAGGAGCCTAGAGCAACGTGTTTGTGGCACCGGTGACAGCTTGTCTGACCAACGAACTTGTGTGCGATACTAAACGCAGTAAATCTCAAGTGTGTTCACTGGACCTAGTTCGGTGAAACCACGCGCGTTGTGTCGGTAACATATTTCAAAGACAAATTTGACACGCGGGAAAGCACAAAACCACGTTTTTTTATTTGGCTAAAATTATAATTTTTAATTTTCAATGTTACTCACGTGCCATCCAGACCCCTTACAGAGTCTTCTGCGTCTCTCGTATCCTCAAATTCAACAAAGGCAAAACCTGGTGGATTTCTTGCAACCCACACATTTTTGATCGGACCATACTTAGCGAAGACACGCTCGATTTCGTATTTTGAAGCAGAAGATCCGAGATTTCCTACGTACACCTTGCAGTGCAGATCCCACTCTCGAAATCTTGACATCCTGCAAAAAAAAAACAATTATCGAACCTGATTTCAATTTTACCACAATCGCCATTTTTTAACGTAGATTTCACATAATCCATAAAAAACATCACAAAACTAGCTATGGCGGTTAAAAATGAAAAAAAAACTTACTTTGCTGTTTGGAATGAAGATATTAAAACTGTTTGGACGATTTTAAGCAAAATTAGTTTTCAAAAAACTATATTTGCGAATAGCCGCGCTGTCACGAACACACGCCGTGCGCCAGTATTGTAAACAGTGTTGCCAACGGATCTTGGCCTAATGTCGCCGTTTTTCAAACATTAAGTAGCCGAATTTCAGTTGCAGTAATTCTAATGAACTCGCATAAATTCTGCCCACATATTCCCCACAAATATTCTCCGTGAGCTTGATTCCCTTTAACTTTTCTCCGAAGTAGCCTAATAAGCGACCAGTCGCCTTCTTTTAAATTTTTTCGTCGCCGATTCTCGTTCTGGGTAACCTAAATGGCGATAAATCGCCTACGTTGGCAACACTGCTCTGAACCATGTTGGGAAGTAGCTACCCTTTCCGGCCGGTCCAATGGAGCCACCCGCAGGATATTATCCATCTTCCAATTCTGCCAACCATACGAAAACTTTATTGGCCAGATTATTTGGCATTTTCGGCCAGTACCTACTTCATTTTTCATAATATAAACACTAAAAATTGATAAAACAAAGGCTTTGATATATTTTCTCAAATGGTTATTCTACTTTAGATTCGAACTTTGACAGTTGAAGAACTCTCTTGTCTTTTTCCGTTCGAATACAAAAAAAATCTAATTTTATTGCCTTTTGTAGGTTAAAACTATATTTTTTGTCCTCTTTGAGTGCCTTTATTGCTGACCAAGTCCAGTAAGTGTTATTTTATATTAATATACATTCCTTTTTGCCCCAATGGCATTTGCCATGGGGAAGAAACCACCAGATCCCGTCCCCCCTGATCCTGACCCTGTTAATTTTGAACATGACATTGCTAGCGAGGTTGAAATAATGACTGATTCCTCTACTCCCAAAAAAAGAAAAGTCAGCGTCCTTCCGAAAAAGGAATCTTCTCAGGTTACAGTTCCTGTAGAGACTGTCGCTCCTCCACTCGCTTCACTGTACCCGACTTCAGCAAAAGCCCCCTTCATCGTGTATGTGCAAAACAACACACAAGGCCACTCACTGCATCCCCTTGATTTTGGTAAATTTATAGGAAAAAAACCACTTGGCATTTCCCCAGGTGGTATCAGATCGGAGGGAAGATTCCGCATTTGTGTAGAGTTCACAACTGCACTCAATGCCAATAAATTTATAAATTCCATTGACTTCCTCTCTGCCAAAAAATACAAGGCTTACATCCCTTCATTTAATGTCTCCCGCATGGGTCTAGTGAGAGGTATCCCTACAGACCTATCCGAGGAAGAACTTATCACGGAACTTATTATCCCAGCATCTTCGGGGAAAGTTTTAAAGACTAGGCGGCTGAATTATAAAGATAAGACTTCCGATTCTATAGTTTGGAAACCCTCCCAAACTGTAGTTCTTACATTTGAAGGCCAATCTCTTCCCTCTCATGTATACCTTTTCCACAACTCTCTCCCAGTGGAAATTTATTCATACCCGACAATTCAATGTTTTAACTGTTGTCGGTTCGGCCATTCCAAGCAATCATGCCGTTCTTCTCCTCGCTGCTTTAAATGTGCAGAAAGTCATTTAGCAGAGCAATGCCCCTCCCCTTCCAATCCCCCTACTTGCATCAACTGCTCAGGCTCTCATACAGCCATAAATCCATCCTGCCCCGAACTTTCACGCCAAAAAAACATTAAAAGTTATATGGCTTCCAATAGCGTATCATACTTCCACGCTTCTAAAATAATAGCTCCCTCTAAAAAATCTTTTGCTGAAGTCGCCTCTCAACCCCAGTTATCTCAAAACATTACTTCTCCAAACTCGTCATACAGGAAGACTGTAATGACAAAATCTGCTTCTCGTCCTCTTAAATCCCCCGGATATGATCATCTTGGCCATAACTCCCAGCTCTTGTTCCCAAATGGTAACATCAGCTCCCCATTTCCACAAAATACCGTCTTTCCTAACACCAATTCTTTGAACTGCAATTCCTTTATCCCTGATTCACATCCCAATTCCTCAAACAACATCATTTCTAATGACAATTCTAATATTATTCAAACTCTCATCATGTTACTTATCTCTATAATTAATAACAATAATTCCCTACCGTCCAACGCTGCCTCTTTACTCTCCTCCTTAAAATCTCTTGTTTCCAATGGCTGCCCTGACAGCAGGGATTCTTCAGTGGAATAGTAGAAGCGCCTTCTCCAATAAGGCTGACCTCATCCGCCTTCTACAATTACACACAATTTCTATTGCTGCCATCTCTGAGACTTGGTTTAAACCATCTCAGCTCTTCAAGGTGAGTGGCTACCAATGTCTGCGGGACGACCGCATTGATGGGAAGGGTGGTGCAGCCCTTCTAATCAAAAACTCCCTGTCCTTCACCCCTATTTCCATTAAACCCCCAGATTCATCCTTCCAGTTAGTGGCAGCTACTGTCTCTAATATTACGTTTGTATCCCTCTACATTCCTCCTTCTACCCCATTTGACATTTCATTATGGATCCACATGTTTAGAAAAATATCTTCTCCCCTGGTCATTCTGGGTGACTTCAATGCCCACTCCCCTCTCTGGGGTTCTTCATCAACGGATCCCTCAGGAATCAAAGTAATTGACCTTATGGACTCCTTGAACATGTGCCTTCTAAATGACGGATCTCCAACAAGGTTAAGTCTGCCTGGGCAGAGCCCTAGTGCGGTGGATATAACTCTTTGTTCCCCAAGTATATATCCAATAATTTCCTGGAGAACTTCATCAGACCCCTGCGGCAGTGACCACTATCCAATCATTATAAATCTGGCTCAAGGGTTAAATACTAACCTCTTTAAAAGAAAGCCAAAATTTATCACAAAAAAAGCCGACTGGTGCCATTTTAGAGAATCTGTCCAGGGTCACACCCTTTCCCTGCCTACCCCTTCTTCAGATAACTGCACCTCCTCTTACAAATCTTGGTCTGATTCCATTCTAAAATCTGCAGTCAATTCTATTCCCAAATCATCCCCTGTAGGCACGAAGGCTCACCCTCCCCCCTGGTGGGATGAAGAATGCCTTCGAGTGCTGAAGGAGAGGAAAGCGGCCAATAAGACATACTGCCAACAGATGACAATGGAAAATTTCTTGAAAGCCAAGAATGCCCAAGCTCTTGCTAAACGTACATTTCGTTTTAAAAAAAAAAACAGCTGGCGTAATTTCTGCACTAATATATCCCCTGCTACTCCGGCGGGGGAGGTTTGGTCCATGATTCGCAGGTTTAGGTCTTCCTTTTCCCTGCCGAAGTCATCTCACAATTCTGATATTTGGATTTCTGACTTTCTTAACAAAATTGCTCCCCCTTATGTACCTAATCTTGACGAAGTGCCTGTTTTATCTTACTCCCCAAATTCTTCATCTTGGTTAGATGCTCCATTTTCCATAGACGAGTTAAAAAGAGCCACGGAAGACCTAAAAGACTCAGCTCCGGGCAATGACGAAATCTTGAACATATTCATCCGCCACACTGATGATGATTCCCTTTCCTACTTTCTCTCTCTCATCAATATCTTCCTGGACTCTGGTATTATTCCCCCGGACTGGAAAATTCAAAAAATCATTCCCATTTGCAAAAGTACCAAAGATCCAAGTCTAGGCTCAAGTTACAGACCGATTGCTCTCTCTTCAACGCTTTGCAAAGTAGCTGAAAGAATGATTAAGAATAGATTAGACTGGTTTGTAGAGAAAAATCATATTCTTCCCCCTTCCCAGTTTGGATTTAGAAAGGGTAAAAGTACCCTTGACAACCTTTCCTCTCTTGTTACAGATGTCAAATTAGCGTTATCTAAAAACGAATATTGTATTGCAGTATTTTTAGACATCTGTGGAGCATACGACAATGTAAATATACCCATTCTTAAAGAAAAGTTACTGGCGATTGGTATTCCTCCTAAATTGGTTCAATTCATTATCAATTTGCTCTCCGAGAGAACTGTTTTTGTAGATGGATCCGAATCCTCTCCCCACATAAGACAAATATTCAAAGGACTCCCGCAAGGGTCTGTCTTAAGCCTGATACTGTATAATATTTACACATACGATCTGGAAAAATCTATTAATTTCATGTGCAACGTACTCCAATATGCTGACGACTTAACGTTTTACAAAATATCCGCCAATCTTTTCATCGCAGCATCAGCAATTAACAACGCTCTTAGAAAACTCTTGGCGTGGTTAAATATTAATGGTCTTGAACTTTCCCCTGCCAAAAGCAAAGTTGTCATCTTCACTCGTCGACGAAAGCTTCCGGATATTCAGGTAATATTTGGCGATGAAGTGATCCCTATCTCGAAGGAAGTTAAGTTCCTTGGAATGTTTTTGGACTCCAAGCTTACTTGGAACTCTCATATAAATCACGTTGTTACAAAATGTGAAAGCAACATCAATCCTCTTAGATTTCTAGCCGGAGTGTGGTGGGGATCCCACCCAGCTTCTTTAAAACTTCTATACAATGCCCTCATCCGAAGCCATCTCGATTACGGATCTTGTCTGTTTGATCCAATGTCCACGTCAAATTCTCATAAATTAGATAAAATCCAGTCAAAATCACTTCGCCTTGTCTTAGGAGCCATGAAATCTTCTCCAATCAACGCAATGCAAGTGGAATGTTGCGAACCTCCCTTACATATAAGAAGGCGATGCCTGGCAGAAAAATATGTTTACAAAATATGTTCAATAACATCCCATCCCTTGATTCCTATACTTCAATCGTTAAAGTATGAGGTTAATACAAATCACTTTTGGAAAAATCATACCCCTCCACTTTTTTATGATTGCTACAATTCTTTCCTGGATTTATCTAGAAACACCTATCTCAATGAATCTCTTCCCTTATACTCATACCCCTATGAAAGCCTTACTTTCTATCCGAAGGTCCATCAATTTATCGGAATAAGTAAAAAAAACATTAAAAACTCAACTCAATTAAATAATGCAGAATTTAACACAATTATTGAAAACAACTGGCCAAATTACATAAAATTTTTCACAGATGGCTCCAAACTCAGTCAGGACTCCCATTGCGGGGCCAGTGTCTATGTTCCTCACAGAAAATTGTGTTTCCCACACAAACTTCCCAAAGAATGCTCCATTTTCTCTGCTGAATGCATAGCTATCATAGAAGCTCTTCAACTCGTCAAATCATTAAATATTAAAAACGCACTCATCCTTTCAGACTCGCTTAGCTCACTACAAAAAATAAGCGCATCCCCACTCAATTCCAGTAGCGACTCTCTAATCTGCTCGATCAGGAACCTACTGCATTCCATGTCACTGGTTCATGCATCAGTGGTCCTAGCCTGGATACCGGGACACCTCGGTATTACTGGGAATGACATGGCTGATTATATTGCTAAGGAAGCCACTGCCCATGGTCCGTTAAGTGATATCCCTATTCCGGTTAGAGACCATTTCCCTATTCTAAAAACTAAGTACCAACTCCAATGGTCTTCTGAATGGAAAAAATCTTCTCTGATAAAAGGTCACCAGTACTCATTAATCCAACCTTCTATTCCTGTTAAGCCCTGGTTTCACAAATACACTACCATGCCTAAAAAATATATTTCTTCCTTAACCCGAATGCGGCTGGGTCACACTTGTTGTCTTAGCCATCTTGCCAGGTTCCACATAGTCAGTTCGCCGTACTGTGATTGTGGGTCAGAGGATACTCTGGACCATAATTTTTTTGAGTGTCCTATCAATGACCAATTTCCAAACTTCATGCATGAATTGTTAAAACTTGATATTAAATTGCCTACCAGTATACCCTGCCTTCTTAGTCTAAACACTACTGAAATTTACTATTTGTTGGCAAAATTTATTTATAAAAATGGCCTTAATATCTGACCATAATAATAAATATAAACCAAATTTCTTTCACTTTCATTTGTATTCATTTGTTCAGGTTCCTATTTTCATCTTTATTTTCATCTATTTTTACTAATCCCAACTCTGCATATTTTGACTGAGTTAAAACACTATTCTTTATGCATTTGTATATTTTTCTTGATTCTTTTATTGTATTTGTTTATATTCATTTCATAGTACTGTTTTAAAAAAAATAATGCTTCTAATTTTGGAAAAATCTGTTCTTTTAAATAACAAAAATGCCCACTACTATTGTGCACAGGTTCCTATTTTTATAATTACCTATTATTACCAGCTCTGTATTGTTTTTGTTAAGTTATGTTTATGTTACACCCATGTTATGTTTATTATATGTTATGTCCATATTATGTTATGATATGTTTATGTTATGTTCATGTTATGTTATGTTATGTTGTGTTATGTTATGTTATGTTATGTTATGTTATGTTATGTTATGTTATGTTATGTTATGTTATGTTATGTTATGTTATGTTATGTTATGTTATGTTTATGTTAATGTTATGTTTATGTTATGGTTATGTTTATGTTATGTTATGTTATGTTTATGTTATGTTATGTTATGTTTGGTTTATTTATGTTACGTTATGTTATGTCATGTTGTGTAATCAATTTTATCCTGTAATTTGTTGTATTTATTAATAAGAAAAATGTTGTATTGTATGGCCAAGATCACTCTTAATGGGTGAAAGCCAATATAAAGAATAAAAAAAAAAAAAAAATATTCTACTTTATTTTTATAATAGTGCCTAACTTATAATTTAATGTTTATTAGCTGTTTGGTTTTGAAACGACAATGCATAACTATGCAGGAACTATGTTATTTTTCCAGTACCGACTTATCTCCAATCGCCTTGCAAGAAAAAGATTTTAAATTTCGAACAATAAACTTCGAGTGCTTTTGTTTGGAAAATTCCAGAGCAAAATTCTCCGAAGCCAAGATGGGAGCCACAACAAGTAATCACGAATTCAGCAGCGACATCAAGAAAATGCTGGCGCGGATGAGGGAACACATCCCAAAAGAAGACAAACGGACTCATCAATGGAGGGCGTCCCATCTCCCGTGGGATTTGGTATGATATTGCATTCTATACACACCGCACCGTATCATATACATTAATAACATACATACGTTTTTATTAACATTTTCGGAAAAAATTCGGTTTATGGGAGTCACTCGAATAACCGAAATTGAACTTGATTTAGACTAATTTAGGGCTGGGGAATCCGAATCTGTAAGAATTAGGTGGGGGTCGGCACTATTAACTGAGTTATAGGGTTTTGAAATTTCGTACGCGATACATAGAAAACCATGTTTTATTTATCAATTATGACATAAGAAAATCAAATTAATTACTTTTTAATTGTCTCACATTTCAGAAGTGCCAACCAAAAAATAAAAAGTGTAGCCATATAATAATAATATCAATGCATGGAAATTTCAGAAAATTAAATATCATTTGCCAGATTTGTAGTTTAGATATATATGAATGTAATTTTGTGATAAATATATTCATTGCTGAGTCAGTATCAATTTGGTCTTTTCTTTTTTTGGTTGGCACTACTGAAATTTCAAAAGTATTAAAATAGTTGTTAATTTGATTTTCTTATGTCATAATTGATAAATAAAAAATGGTTTGTATGTATCGCGTACAAAATTTCAAGACCCTATAACTCAGTCAATAGTGCCGACCCCCACCTAATTCTTACAGATTCGGATTCCCCAGCCCTAAATTAGTCTAAGTCAAGTTCAATTTCGGTTATTCGAGTGACTCCCATAAACCGAATTTTACAGATTCGGATTCCCCAGCCCTAAATTAGTCTAAATCAAGTTCAATTTCGGTTATTCGAGTGACTCCCATAAACCGAATTTTACCCACATTTTCTATTTAATAGATTGCTTTTGACGCATACACGCCCCCCCTGTGCCAGCTTGTGTGGGGCCACCTGCTGAAGAAGCAGCGCAGATTCAGGCTGCTGGAGGAGGTTTTGGCGGATGTGGAGCAATCGCTCCAGCAGCCGGAGCGGAATATAAAGGTAAATTGATTGAAATCCTCCAAAGAGGTAAATCTAGGGCTGCGCGGTCTTCTTCATACAAAACTTAAATTTGGATTTGCAGCCAAAATACTTGACCAAACTAAATATAATTATTTTTTAAAACGGAAATCGCTTATTTTAAACCCATCAATATAGTTTTTTTTAACAATTCATATAATTTATTTCATTATACTTGCATAGTAAAAAAGATTATTTTTTTAGTAATTACCAATTACTTTTTTACCAATGGCTTTTACTCAAATGGCTCCATATAATTGATAAGATTTTAAAATTTGCATTATTAACATTTTTTTCTTCATTATATGTATACACGGTGTCCGGAAACTCGTAGTACAAGCGGGAAACTGGAAAATCTACACCACATGGGGAACCCAAAAAAACATAAAGTTTTTTGATTTGAGCATTTTCACAAAAAAAAAAAAAAACCAAAAAAAAATATTTTTCGGCTATTTTTGGGTTAAAGTTTTTTCTGGTGTTTAGGGTTGAACAACAGATGTTTTAACCCTGCAGAGCAGAAATATTTTATGATTACACCGGATTAAATGAAGGGTGATTTCAAAATAATGCTTAAAATCCGAGTTTCTTCATTTGTTTTACTTTCAAATAGTTTTAATTAGTTGGGTACTTTGATCTTCAGTAATAATTTATAAGAATTTGATTAAAAAAAAAAAAAAAAAAAAAAAAAAAATGAACTTCTAACTCGATTTACTCGATAACGAAAGCTCAAATAAAAAAAAATATACTACAAAATCGACTCCAAATGTGATGTAGATTCACCAGTTTCCCGCTTGTACTACGAGTTTCCGGACACCCTGTATATATATTTTTTATATTAACTCCACACAGGAGGCCCTGAAGAAAATAATTTCCCTCAGGGCCTATGTCATCTTTGGGGATGCTGTGTGGAGGGTAATATAGACAATAAGAACAATGTTTTGAAATACAGTGTTGTTTGATATTTTGCATTAACACCTATTCATTTAATTGGAGAAATAAAAACAGTAAAACTGAAGAAACCAAACTCGGGACCGTTATCTAACGACTTTTCATTTCTTAAATATGGGTTATTTGCTTTTTCCTTTTCACATATTAATTCCAAATAATAGTAAGTACATTGTCATGTTTTAAACTAGTTTGGTATCAATTATGTTCTCAGAAAAGGATTAAAGAGATAGGGCAAAAGATGATTTCTGCTAGCCCAGAGGAGGAAACCGCCCTCAACCAGGAGATTCTGGACATCATTGATGTCCGGAAGCGGCGGCATCCGGAGGAAGCCTCCACATCAAGGTAATTATTATGTCCAACTAATGTTGTTTCTAGGTTTTAGTCCTTGTTGCATTGTGGGCAATTATGATACAACAAAAATACTACAAGTCATGGATGCAAAGATCAAGATGTGGCCTCTGTGGCCTCTGTGGTATCTGTCTCGGTCTCTGTGGCCTCTGTGGCCTCTGTCTCGGCCTCTGTGGTCTCTGTCTCGGCCTCTGTGGCCTCTGTCTCGGCCTCAGTGGCCTCTGTGGTCTCTGTCTCGGCCTCTGTGGCCTCTGTGGTCTCTGTCTTGGCCTCTGTGGCCTCTGTGGTGTCTGTGGTCTCTGTCTCGGCCTCTGTCGTCGAGATCTGAATACCTTCCTTCTTTCTCTCCTCCCCATTCACTCTCCCACACTAATTGCCATATTATGTAAATGCTCATGTTTTTCATTTATTCTAGATAAGACAAGGAGGAAAGGAGAAGGGAAAGGAGGGAAAGGAGGGAAAGGACGGAGCAAATTGAAGAAGAAGCAAGGTAATTATTATGTCCAACTAATGTTGTTTCTAGGTTTTAGTCCTTGTTGCATTGTTGCCAATTATGATACAATAAAAATACTACAAGACATGGATGCAAAGATCAAACCACCGGTTACAAATTTCACTCTCAAACTGGCCGTATAATTGAGATACCATTTCATCCGTATCTTTTACCATTGGCCATTAAAATATATTTAACCAAGATGACATGAATTAACACTTTCTACATAAAATGCTTAGTCTACGGTTTATATACACAACATATGGCGGAGGGGGGAGAGGGGTAGTTTATAAGGTTTTAATCAATTTTATTTGTTACTAAGTCGTTTAAGATTGTCGAATTTCTAAATATTTGGTAATTCCAGTAAGCTAATTACCTTGGGTTTGTAGCTCATTTCAATATTTATTAGGGAAAAAACCTCACAGGTAATATGCATTATTTTAGACCTAATTTTATTGTCAAATCATTATTTATGATGGGATTATATTTGCTTTTTGAAAAGATACATGTTTACATTTGAGAAATTATTATAAGAATTAAGAAAGTAGGGACTTAGCAACTGATACTAATAGCTTATTAATTACAAAGTTACTTATTGAAGGGGTACATGTTTACATTGAAGTAGGGATGGTCTTAACCTAACTACATATTTTAATGTCGAAATTATTATGAAAATTACAATGGATACAAGAGCGGAGACTTGGCAAATGATTCTAATTGTTTATTCATTACAAAGTTAGGGTCTATTTTATTAATTAAGCGAGTAATTTCTAAAGATTCTAGTCTATCAAGCTTGTGGCCTTTATTGCAAGTATGGAGGACTTTAACATCTCTGTCTTTATCAAACGAGTGTTTGTTTTCTAATAAATGTGATGCTACATTTGACAATTCGCCTTTATTATTTACCCAATTTGTAAAATGTTCTTTAATCAATAGGTGTGTCATTTATAAAGTATATGTGTCCGATTTGAAGAAATTACGATTTGATCCCAAAAGATTTTTGAGACCGTGCGGCGTACAGTCAAACTGAAATTTCCTGAAAATCTTCATAATTTTCTTTCATATTTTGTAATATTAGCACTCTAATACAACCAAAAGTCACAAGCCGCAACTGGTTGGGACTTTTATGCTACGTATACATCCGCGAGCCGAACTGCCTAACTAAACCTCAACTTATGGGAAAAAAACGAAGAAACCGCAAATGGAGCGATATGCCGCTTGCAGTTGATTCATTCCTTTCCCGTAATTCGTGGTACGGTTCGCGTTTCAGTTTCCAAATTTATCCGTATCCTTATGCAGTATTCACATTAAAAAATATATATTTGTGACAGGTTCCAGAGTAGTAGATACTCCCAGTATCGCCCTGACGACCACCTTTCAGAATTGAAACATTGCTTGCAATGGCTTTGGCCGTGTTTGGTGACCAGACCTTATTAAAATCATCAAGTTTGGCTAAATATAAATTTGAATAGATGTTGAATGAATCAGACCTTACTGAAAGTTATAATTTCGTAAATTTGATTTCGTAAATTACTGTCCACCTTATGCATAATAACTAATAACACTAAGAGAATAAGTGTGGATACCCATAACATACCACTAACACTATTACTAACGCTATAGCTACGGAGTTCCGTAGCTATAGTGTTAGTAATAGTGTTAGCGTATTAGTTAAGCCAAAGGGTATTTCACCGTCTTCGTGCAACTATTTAAGCATGAAACTAAAAGCTCAGTTTTGTTTAACTAGAGCGGTACACACAATATAATATTTTTATATCCGATAGGCCGAAGTTGGCAGCGTAAACTTTCCCCTTTATGCCAAATCACTATTTTGATTAATCTTTATAACGAATCGGTGTACATTATGAATACCAAAAATATGATTTTATTAATTTAAGGTTTTCCTATCATTTCGCTTGAGTAGAATACAAATAAAATAATAAATTGCGCAGTAAAAAATATAAATATAAACTACTAAAAAAAATTTTTTTTCAATAGAAATGTATGAACGCGTAAAGGAAACAACTTTAAAAAAATACAGTATTATAACTAAGCTTATCTGTGACAGTTTCACTTGATTAACTTTTTTGCTTTCTTATAAAATTATTTACAAAATAAATAAAAACCAGTTTTGTGCTTGAAATCGAATTTTTCTAGATTCCGTTTGTCAAGCGATTTTAATTCCTATTACCTACAATATTTGTATACCAAGAATATACACATTTTTGGCTTGTAGCTTCCTCTTAAGCGCGTGCTTATATTCTGTATATTTACCAAATCTGCAAACTGACACAGCATTTTCAAAGAACATAGGAAATTAGCATTTGTTTGTAGGCACTGCCGATACTGCCAATCTAATTCAAATCGATTTTCTTCCAACATGGTGCATCAGTTATTAGATTTTCGAGTGTAATAATTTTTACGAAATTAATGACTGAACGCCGTTGGCGCTAACAAAAAATTGTCCAAAGAAGCGAAGTTAGCAGTCCACAACGGAGTGCTGGTACCTACCTTGATGTATGGAAGTGAGGCATGGAACTGGCAAAGAAAGGATGAAAGTAGATTGAATGCTGTTGAAATGAGATCCCTGAGGCGTATGTGTGGTAAAACCATGTTTGATCGTGTGAGGAATGTGGAGATCCGCAAAGAGTGCAAGGCTGATGTAAGCGTAATGAGTAAGATTAAGAAAGGGACGCTTAGATGGTTTGGGCATGTAGAGCGAATGAGCGAAGATAGGAGTGTAAGGAGGATATATGATGCAAATGTGAATGGTAGCAGAAGTCGGGGACACCCGAGGAAGACATGGCACGATCAAGTGAATCAGATACTAGAGTCGGGCCATGTCAAGAGTCAGAATAATAGAAGAGTATGTATGAGACGATGTATGAATGTGAATGAGGCAAGGAGTGTGTGCCAAGACCGAGTTGTTTGGCGGTCCGTCCTCTCTGCCTACCCCTGCGGGGAAACGGCGTGATGGTTAGTTAGTTAGTTAGTTAATATTAAATAGTGCTATTTTCCATAAAGTTGTTGTTTATCATCATTAAGTTGAGCCAAATGTTTTTTTTTAAATGCTTATAAAGAAGGGTAGTTGTTGGTAAAATTTTACCAAAAACACTTTGTATCAGTTGGATAATAATGAAAAGTGACTATATATATACCTTAAAATTCCTTTGGATCATCTGTTGGGTACTTTCCGAAGACATGGAGAGCTTTAGTGCAGTTTTACAATGTTTGGCCTGAAGGGTTCAAAAGTAGTTTTTAAAATACAACCGTTCTCTCAGCTTACCAAGCTCACAATGTTAAATATTATATATAGTTTCCGGAAAAGGAAATAATGCATTTTCCTAACTATTTCGTTAAAAAGGGAATAATTTGATGACTTTTCTTCATGCTGTGTTATGACATAATAATATTAAATTATTTATTTTCTAATGAAATCCAAATTAAGAACCTGATTTAGGATCATGTTTAGAGTTAAATAAGAGCTATTAAAATTAATTATTTTCGACTTCCGGAAACTGAAATACTTATTTCGCATTATTATCTAACTGATTCAAAGTGTATTGTATTTTATTCCTATTAAATGTGACTAGTTTATCTATTTATGAAAATATATGTCCACTTCTTTATAGCACTAGTTATCCCTTGTGTATTGAATCATCAACTTATAGCACTAGTTATCCCTTGTGTATTGAATCATCAACTTATAGCACTAGTTATCCCTTGTGTATTGAATCATCAACTTATAGCACTAGTTATCCCTTGTGTATTGAATCATCAACTTATAGCACTAGTTATCCCTTGTGTATTGAATCATCAACTTAGTTCCAGTTGAAATATTGGAACTGTGTGGTGTTCTTCTATCCATTTATCGTAACGGATACGCTAGTACTAGACTAGTAGCTCACCACACTTGCCTCCATTTTATGGTATTTTGGACAAAAAGTGCTCCTAGCAGACTCAAATATATTTTACTCGCTTGGCAACGAAATAATGTTTCTTAATAATTCTAGCTTGACGGTTCATCACTATCAAAAATATTTATTTTAACGGTGAAAAAGTGCTTAGAAAATTACAGTCGATTCCTCGTAATTGCTACACAGGTTTATCTTGGGACGGCCGGTTATTTGAGCCAAAACCCAACGAGCAGAAACCAAATAAAGAAACTAATACTACTTCTTCAATAATCACAAAATAACTCTGTGACGTCATTTTAATTATATGAAAATGACGCCATAACACTTTGTATACACCACTTTTAATTAATAATATATAAGTCAATTTTGTAGCTCGAGCCGGTATGCATATCTGTGATGTACAAAATATACTGTGAAACAGCTCGAGCCGGTATGCATCCTTGAGGGAAGCCACTGGTTTAGATTATTTTATCATTTCTGTAGCCATTCTAAGGAAAATACATAGGATAGTTATTCACAATTTTTATAAATATACAGGGTGCAGCAGAGAGGACGGACGGTTTTAAAAAAATCATAAAATAGTTAACTTTTTCTCAAAAACAAATTTATTGATGGAATCAGGTTCGCGAGGACTGACTCATTATTTCGGACGAAACAATCATAGGCGAAAACGCGGTGCTCCACCGTCCACGGCTCCATGACGACAACTGGTAAAACAATGCTAGGAACTAACGAGTAAAGCGGCACCCCCCCACCTCTCTTGTAGACGGAGGGGGAGAGTACTACCCATCTCAAAAAGGTCCGTCTTCTCTGCCGCACCCTGTATAAGCACATTAAGAAAATAGTGTTCGCCGGCGCACGGCAGACCCTTCGGCATTTTACCCTTGGCACGCTAAGGCAGTAAAAAACAAAGGTTAGGCTGATGCATGGAGGATAGATTTTGGTTACCCTTTTTGACAACCGGGAGGTTAATATTATGTAATTAGTTTAATTTTAATGTATCATGTCATTTTTTGTGTTCTTTCCAGGCTACCCAAATCTCATTAAACACATCACATATTTCATGGATAAATACGGAAACGACTACAAAGCTATGGCAAAGGACAGAAGAAACTACAACCAAGAAACCTGGAAACAACTTCGGAAAAAGGCAAAGAAATTCATGAAAATACCCAACCCATACGCCAAGTTCTTAGATTCTAAAGGATTATTGGGCAAAAACACCGATGACGACCTGTTAAAAAAAGATGCTCTAGCACTAGAAATGGATAGTGATTAAAATTTAAAAACAATGCATTTTTATTATATTTTTAAGGACCATCGCTATTTTAATTTGTACCAAAAGTTTCCAGAATAAAATATTATGTGTCGATTGCCTTTATTATTGTATTATTTAAGTTTTTTTTTTAATTATTCTGAAAAAAGTAATTTAAATTTGACTTATTTAAGTTAACCCACTGGCCCAGACTTAAACAAACCCCCCATGAACATTCAAATTAGTTAGTAAAATTCGTTTGTCAAATATTATTTATTTATTACTCCGTAGATTGTTTGATGACCACGTCAACGCTGACTACCAAATTATTTATTTATTACTCTGTAGATTGTTTGATGAATCAGGGATGTCACCAACATTTCCAATTAAAGTGGGGGTACACCAAGGATCTGTCCTCAGCCCATTGCTATTCATAATGGTCATGAATTGCCTAACGAGTCAAGAAATGAACAGTATTCTCAAGACTATGTATACGAAACAATATTCCGTCCGTATAATACTGTAAATGCGTAGGTAGCTGGGTACACCTTTATTAGTGTTTCAGTCTCTGTAGATAGAATTTAATGTCAAAATCAGAGAAGGATTGATTCCCAAGTCTGAGTCGACGGAAGGAATTTAAGACTGGAAAAAACTGAATTTAATACTGAATTAAAACACTTGAAAATATTTTTCTTGAGATTTGTAGACTTTGGAGATGGTTTCTTCAGGAGAGAAGTTTCTCTTTTGGGGTAGTTTTTTGAACTGACTTTGTATGGAATTCGGTTCTCTATTTATAGAACGTTTTCAAATCGAACCCTATTGGGGGAGTTTTCATCCCTTTCATGAAGGGTGAGTTGGTTAGGTATTTTTCCTCTTTACAATTAATTTGTTTAGAGGAAAATTATATTTTAATATTATACCTTTTACCAGGTCAGTTCAATTTACCCAAACCACCTCCTTCAGTCCCGTTTATTTATTTTATAATAAATTATACAAAGTTTCATATTGGGGTTGAAGCAAAATATCCTTGGTTTGAACATTCCCCAAGGAGTGAAAAACATATTTAGGTACAATTCTTTAAGATATTATGTTAGTAATTAATTATTTCTTGATATTGATATTTATTCTGTGGTTATATCTTCTAATATTTTCTTGTAAATTGGATCTGATGTCATCATAGGTGGTTGCGATAATCCTCGTTATCAGTTTTTGATAAGGGCGTCAATGAAGTATGTTGAGCTGTGATTGGTTGAAAACTCGGCGGCCATCATGGAATTCCTTTCGGGTGGTATGGAGGGGGTTTCACGTAAATACTGGGTCGTCCCTTTAGGGAGGTTCATTTCGTGATTGGTGACTCGTCAATGAAGTATGTTGAGCTGTGATTGGTTGAAAACTCGGCGGCCATCATGGAATTCCTTCCGGATAGTATGGAGGTGGGGGTCACGTAAATACTGGGTTGCTTTCATAGAGTGAGCCATTCCGAAGGCGGGAGGTCCCGAGTGAGGTGCTGGATGGTTATTTTCAGATGTATTCTGCTGTTATATTTCTATGTAATTGTCTTGATTAATCACATACAGCACATAATTTCATTAAGGGCGAGTTGTTTCGGAAAAAATCACGTGTGAGAAAGTCATCACAACGTCAATCCACTCAATTTTCCATAAATTGGGTTGTTTCATCGTCCGTCAAGAGAAAATTCAACGAAATATTCATAAAATGTGATCACCCGAAATCGGCCGGTTAACGCGATCCGCCATTTTTAAAAAGATTGACGCATGCGCAAACGTCACAATTGCGATCTGACATATCGTATGTGCCAATTACTGGTGATAACGACCCTCACTATTTTGGCAAATAACGCAAAGAAAACCCAACGATTAAAATTTATGAAGTTAAAGGTTTTGTGGGAAGAAGTTTAGATACCTTTTCTACATAAAATATTGTCGAAATTCGTTTTTATATCGTTGGTTTCCGTGATTTAAAATGACGAAAAAACTGGTAAAAATATTGAAAAACTACAAGTTTGTTTCTTTTGTCGACCAATATATCACAAATTATGACCAACATAGTAGCCAGGTGGCCTGGAGATAACCATATTTTTAATAGTAGCAGCATCAAAGTAAGGTTGGAATGCGGTGAGTTTGGAGATGAAGTGATTGTTGGAGATGGTGGTTATGGAATAAAGCCATATTTACTAACACCCTTAAGGAATTCCGTTTCTCGAGAACAACATTTATATAAAGAAAGTCAGATCAGGACCAGAAATGTTGTTGAAAGAACTTTTGGAGTTGTTAAAAGATGGCTTCCAGTCCTTTCTTCATAAATTAAAATGCATGTGGGTACAAGGGATCATTGTAACAAGATCAACCACCTGTATTCATAGACCCCTTGGACGAGGTTAACGATGTACTGGCGCAAGCACCAATCTTTAACAGGGGAGATGACCACGTTCGTCAAACCCTCATTAACTCATATTTTGCCAGATTGATGGACTAATAAATAGTAAAATACTACCCAGCACAAAAAGCCCTATCTTACCTCCTTCTGTACCATTAAGCCTGTCGTCCCACGTGTCGGTAAGGAATCCACATAAGCCGAGTGCTGTAAAACCCTGCATTGCAAGAGAGGTTCCACAGTAGACCGCCTTATAAACTGTTTTCTTACTTTACTTCTCTGTGCAGAACTCGGTTTATATTGATTCTTTACCAACCCATGGGGCAACACTTTCTGTAACATCTTCCGCCTGGAGACTCGAACACATGTGTACAATCTCTTGGTACATGAGCTAAGATAATAAAAGTCTTTTGAATTTCAAAACAATAATGTCTTTATTCAAAAATAGCTGTACCCCGCCACGTGTTGCTGTGGCTCAGTCTGTTTTACCTGTAACAGGTGTAATCTAAATAATGTAGGTATATAAAAACACACGCATATTTGAATGCAACATTGTGTCTAAATTTCAAAGCAATCAATGAAGAACTTTCAGAGATTTTCAACAAACGACCATTTACATATATTCAGAGATAGATAGTTAACATGTACAAAATAATTAATGTAACGATAAATCTTCTGTTTGTTTTATACTTTAATGTTTATAAACTTAGTAAATTACTTTGTTTAATAATAGAGAATACATACTATTAGAAATGTTTTGAACAACTATCTCACATATACATATATTATGTAATATGCATTGGATCGTTATTGAATGTGAATAACTTAAGTGTAACTGCATACTCCTACCTAATTTCATAAAATAAATAGAGTACCAAGATGTAGTATATTCTTTTATTTGTGTTTTACATAAGTGAGGAACAAAATATATCAAAATAATATAACAGATTAAAATAAAAGAGAAAATAAGTAAGGCACCTACCTACACTGTAGAAATTGAAAAAAAAGAAAGATAAATGGACAAATAGAAAAAAAATTAATAAATCGGAAGGTTGCGGCTTCAATTTCCATCAGCGGCATTTATTTTTTCTCAGAGTTTATTTATTTTAAAATATGTATGGGATTTTCAGACTAATATTTATTGATTATAATAATTTGTCAATACAAATTCAGTTAAAAATAAGAAAATAAAGGTTTAAAATAATATTTATGGTATTTTCCAATTATGTTCTAAATCCTGTATTAACAATTAGTTAATGTTAATTAAGTATTAATCTTAAGTGTACCGTACCATACCGTCTACAGTACCATACTTATCTACCAGGTAACTATGGTACTGTATATTATCTCCATATATAGTTAGTAATAACATAGATCATTCTAGAAATGTATTACATAGTAAATCACATCAAGGTCGCTGTAGCGACTTGATTAGCGATTGTGATTATTTATTTTTTATTAATGCCCTGAAAAAAGTAAAATTATACCAGAATACTCTCTCGGAAGAAAGAATAATTTACAACAAAAATACATACTTATACAATGGGAAAGAAACATTTAAGAACATAATATAATGGACTAGTTCATTCATCTTGTTCTAACAATAATTGACAATAATTGAAAAACATTAGAAAGAACACAAAAGATTATACGGCCCATAAAGTAAAGGTCACACAGCATTAAAAATATGCATAATATAAAAACCTGGACATGCCATGCATAATATTGCATAAAATGCATTTTTTTTAATTTACAGTTTTAAAAGGAAAGAAAAGAAAAATGCGGTCTTACTGGAGTACCCCGTCGTAAGTACACAATGTACATTTGTTAGTATTATCATGTAATATAATGTAGGTAATTGTGAAGCCAGAAAATACTTCATAAGAATTGTGTACATAAAAAAGAGAAAAATTATTAAAATTAATATTAGTACATTAAAGAATTCACCCAGTAGATAGTGAACAGAGGGGAATAAACTGCTTTCATCTCAGTTTAGTTTTAGCATGACTCCGATATTACTCGTTCTTGTCTCAATAATCCAATTTTTTTTAAAACCGGAAATCGGTATGTATAATAATAATAGGGGGCGCTTCTGTCAAAAGGGTTGGATTTGGATGCTTCAACAACATGAGAATACATTAACTAATCAGATTATTATCTTAAATAAAGCAACGATAGTGAAATACAAATATTTTGTACTAAAATCTACTAATAGTTTGTTTGAAAACTTGTATTAAGTCAGTCAACAAATTCGTTTACATTTAAAGGAGATGAAATTGCTCTTAGGATTGAGGTTTCTGGGGCGCTGCTATCAAAACGGTTGGATTTGGATGCATTTACAACATAAGAATACATTAATTAATCAGATTAATTTCTTAAATAAAGCAACGATAATGTAAAATAATTGCTTTACACTACACTCTACTAGCATCTTATATAAAATCATTCGACAAATTCGCTTACATTTAAAAGGAGAGGAAATAGGTTTTTAGATCGTTGGTTCTGTGGAGCTGCTCTCAAAGGGGTAGGAGTTGGAAGCTTAAAATAATGTGAAAATGCATTAATTAACCAGATTATCTTAAATGAAGAACTAATATAAAACTAGGAAACATTGTAGTAGTACTTAGTAAACTGCAGTCAACACCATAATAAACCTCAGCTGTGGCGCTAACCAAACTCCCACCTTCTTCCACCACCAGCTAGCTCCTGCAGCACCAAAGTGCTGATGTCATCGTCAAACACGCTGGAGTCCGTCAATCGAAGTAGCCACTATGCTCCGCATAAAATTTGTGTCCACCGCCAGTCCTCTCCTGAATTTCTCTGCTACCGTCCTTGAAGCATTATTAAAAGTCAATTAATAAACATATATACCTGCATGAATTAAACAAAGCATCAGGGCAACCAATTACTAAATATAACAGTTCATTTAACAGCATTATGGCGTTAAGATTAATACCAATTAAGAAATATATTCCAACCTGCCTTGCCCGACGCTTCATATTTTCAAACCGAGCTCGGAGCTGTTTGACAGAATCCATCGCCATTGAAATCGGATATAAGAGTAAGCCATGTCGCCTCTCGTTGTTTGAAGATGACTGCGTCGGTCTTTTTATTGGTGAGAATATGGCTATACTTCCTCACCAACATTGCATTGTTTCCTGAAAACACATTTCATATTTATAAGTAACAAGATCGTACAAGGAATTGCTGATATAAAATTAAATATGCACTTGAAATATTATATTTAATAGGTCAAAATACACAAATCCATCTTCACGTTTCTTACGGATATTTTTTTAACGTTATTTATAATATTCCTCGGTAACACATTATTAAAGTGTGGCGGAATGCAACATTATATATAAAAATAAACAAAAAAATTGCCGCCATAATTCATTCTATTGCGGAACAATCCAGAAGGGATAAAACGCGATGCTTTTAGAGAGTTCCACCTGTCTCATTCCACAGAAACACCGGGTAATATTACAAGCGATAATTATGTAGAGGTATCGCAAATGTTTTCATTATGATCGTTTATGTTGTTTAGAAGACGAAACTCTACATAATATTATCAAGCTTTACATTGGGATTTAGGAAAACAAAATGCTTACTCACGTAACTATACGGTTACAAACATGTGTATTATTTATTCATAAAGTTCATATTTATTATGGAAAAAGGGTATAATTTACAATACTTACAGTAAGTTTGAATCCATTTTAAGTTTTCAACAATTGAGACAAAACAATCACAAAGCCTGACAGGCAGTCCAACAACGCGACGGCGGGAAAAAGTTTTGACAGATTGATAAAAATACGAGGTGTCGCCAGCGTAAAAATAATTCCTGTCTCGCAAAAAAATTATTCTCTGCAATAATTGCCCGATTCGGCGGGGAACACTGGAACGGATTATTCAAATATAACGGAAGCTTTTTCGGAGTTGAAACAACCCAATTTGTATTTGAATAAAATCGACGTGAAGATTTTCTTACATTTGAATAGAACTCGGGAATCTGAATAATTGTTCAGCTTTTCCGAAACAACTCGCCCTAAGTAATTATGATTTGAAGATTTCCAATTGTGTCGGCGACATGGTATCGAGCGGTTTCGGGGTTTGAGTGTTTTTGTAATTTTTACGTAAATATGAATTCCTCTGAAAGATTCTTGAGGTCTGGATACGTATGATACACTCCCCCCGTACAGTCTTGCCTGTACTCAGCTAGTTCTTCAGACGTATCTTCTTTTGATGTTTCCGCAGGTTGTTATGTCCTGGTAATGAGGGATAGCCGCTCAATGCTAGTCCATCGATGGAGTGTTGTCCAAGCTTTGCGATGTCAGTGAGGGATAGCCGCTCAGTGCCAGTGCCATCGAGAGGATGCTGTTTAGACTTCGCCGTGTCAGTGAGGGATAGCCGCTCAGTGCCAACTCAGTCGGGGGGGGCCCCCAGCGGGGTAGGAGGTGGGAGTCGATTTTGCCATGTCAGTGAGGGATAGCCGCTCAGTGCCAGCGCCATCGAGGGGGTGCGGGCCAAACTCCGCCGTGTCAGTGAGGGATAGCCGCTCAGTGCCAGCGTAGTCGGGCGCCCCCTGCGGGAGTAGGAAGTGGGAGTCGATTTTGCCATGTCAGTGAGGGATAGCCGCTCAGTGCCAGCGCCATCGAGGGGGTGCGGGCCAAACTCCGCCGTGTCAGTGAGGGATAGCCGCTCAGTGCCAGCGTTGTCGGGCGCCCCCTGCGGGAGTAGGAAGTGGGAGTCGATTTTGCCATGTCAGTGAGGGATAGCCGCTCAGTGCCAGCGCCATCGAGGGGGTGCGGGCCAAACTCCGCCGTGTCAGTGAGGGATAGCCGCTCAGTGCCAGCGTTGTCGGGCGCCCCCTGCGGGAGTAGGAAGTGGGAGTCGATTTTGCCATGTCAGTGAGGGATAGCCGCTCAGTGCCAGCGCCATCGAGGGGGTGCGGGCCAAACTCCGCCGTGTCAGTGAGGGATAGCCGCTCAGTGCCAGCGTTGTCGGGCGCCCCCTGCGGGAGTAGGAAGTGGGAGTCGATTTTGCCATGTCAGTGAGGGATAGCCGCTCAGTGCCAGCGCCATCGAGGGGGTGCGGGCCAAACTCCGCCGTGTCAGTGAGGGATAGCCGCTCAGTGCCAGCGTTGTCGGGCGCCCCCTGCGGGAGTAGGAAGTGGGAGTAGTTGTCTGGAGATGCCAATATAGACAAGTTCTGTCACTTGTGTCGATTTCTATTTGTTGGGGTTGCAGGAGACGTCCAGTGCGGCCGGGAGGATGACGGCGACTTTTACTGCCGGTCTTATGTAGACTCCAGTGCTTGTTTGGATCCGAACAGTTCGGACTTGACCATCGGCTGCAGGTACTGCTTCGATGACACGGCCACGTGGCCAGTTGTTCCGGGGTAGTGCTGGATCCATGATGATTACTAGGTCATCCTTTTTAATTGGTGTAATTGGATGGTGCCATTTTTGTCGGGCGGCCATAGTGGGTAGGTACTCGTGCAACCATCTTCTCCAAAAAGCGTCCGCGAGTTGTTGCCCAATGCGCCACTGACGGCGGAGGCACACTTCTTTTTTTTTTTTATTATTTTTTTTTTTTTTATTTTATTAAAAGTATACAATACAGAATATAGTATATTATATAAAGCATTGTACTCCCAGGAGTTAATAAACTCATTGCGGGAATGATACGCATTACATGAAACATATAGCTGTATGTATTAAATGGACATATGATGGGACATACACAACATTATTATTTCAGATAGTCATTAATAAGATGAAGTTTGAGCATGTTAGTTTGGGTCTTTTTACATTGACTTGCACATTTGATCTCGTTGGGTAGTTGATTATATTTTGTGTGAGCTATGTATTCTAGGGATCTTAGTCCATATTTTGTTGATTTGATTTTTGGTATATGTAGTTTGTTGTGATTTCTTGTGTTGTGTTGGTGTACGTCGTAATTGTAATAGAGTTTAGTGTTGGAATGTGCCGAGTGTTGAATTACTTGTAATATAGTTTTCGTTATTTCAAAAGTGGGAATGGTATTAAAAGGAAGTATTTGGGTGTTTCTGTAGATGTCTTTGACATGTGTGTCCCAGGGTAAACTGAAAATATTTCGCAGGGCTCTATTTTGGACGACTTGGACTTCTGAAATCATTTTTTTTGTAGCAAATCCCCAGATTCCGGCGAGATATATTAGATGTGAGTGAATCATAGCATGGTAAATCGATTTTAATAGAGAGGGAGGAAGTAACCCGCGAAGTCTATATAAAACACCAGTTATAGGAGTAATTTTGGATAGAACATGTTTAAATTGGTGATTCCATGTGAGTTGTGAATCAATGAAAAGGCCAAGATATTTTGTAACATCAGCCCTTTCAAGGCGGTTATTATCAAGACTTATATTAAGACTTACATTTTTTTTATTTGCAAACAGTATGTAATGTGTTTTTTTTATGTTTAGGCTAAGTTTGTTTAATCGCAGCCAGTTTGCCAGGCAAGCTACATCCCTTTCCATTTCCTTTTCAAGCTCGTTTAAATCATTATTGTGATAAAGAATCACTGTGTCATCTGCATAGAGTTGTATTGTACCCTTAAGTCCCCATTTAGCAATATCATTTATATATATTAAAAATAGTAATGGTCCAAGTACGGAGCCCTGAGGCACGCCACATTTTATCGTTCCCATGCTGCTTGTCCCTTTTCCAACAAAGGTCTGACAGTGTCGGTTAGAGAGGTAGCTACACAGTAACTTCAGGGGAGTGCCTACTATGCCTAGGTGTTCTAGCTTCTTTAGTAGTATCCCATGGTCAACCGTATCGAAAGCCTTTTTTAAATCTATAAATAAGCCTGCAGCATGCTTACCCTGGTCTATATGCTTTTGGAGGGCGTATACAAAATCGAAGGCAGCACATTTTGTGTTAGATTGGTTTCTGAATCCATACTGTTGGGATGCGAGTAAATTGTTTGATAGGAGATATTTAGTGAGTCTAAGCTTAATAACCTTTTCAAAAACTTTAGAGACAACAGAGAGGATGGATATAGGACGGTAATTAGAAGGATTTTTTTTGCAATCATCTTTGTAAATCGGAATTATTTTTGCTATCTTTAGTTGATCTGGGAAGATTCCACTATCCAGGGATTGATTAATAAGAAAAACAAGGTGGTCAGCTAATATATCTTTGCAAAAGTTCAGGTACACTGGTGTAATTCCATCTAAACCTGGAGATGCATTAGACTTTAGTTGAGAGATGATACTGAGAACTTCTGTTTTATTAGTTTTGGCCATGTATAAGGACTGGATTGCTTTTTGATCCGTGTTTATAGTGATAGAATCATCTGGATATGATGCTATTGTAGCTGCTAAGTTTTCCCCAACTGATATAAAGAAGTTGTTAAAAGTTGAAGCTATCTGTGTTGGGCATGTTATTTCTTCATTCTTAATGAGAAGACATTCAATTTCATCTTTCTGGGGTGTGGAGCTATTTGTTAGAATTGCATTTATTATTTTCCATGTCTGTCGCGGATTACGCAGGTTTTCTTTAAATATAGTCGTGTAGTATTTGGTTTTAGCATATCTTCTATAGTTGGTAACTTGATTTCTTGTTTTATTTCTCAGTGCTGTGAATATATCACTTTGCTGATTTTTTTTCCAGATTTTAAACGCATTGTTGCGCTGTTTGATAAGTGCATTTAATTTTGCATCAAACCATGGAGTATTACCCCTCCGTTGGTCTCCTATGCGTAACTCAGATTTATGTTGGGATGATTTTATTGCTGTTTTGATGTATTCATTAAAATTATTATAGTTTTCATTGGCATTACTGGTGGTTTCGTGTGGAAAGTTGTGGGATTCTACATATGTTTTTAACATGTTTTTATCGGTTTTGGTGTTGTTTGAAAACGAATGTATTCTATTATTAGTGTGATGTTTCAAGCTGTTTTGGTAATCTAATATCAAAATGTTATGATCACTTAGGCAGGCATCTATATTTGCAGTAGTTGAGGAAATATTTTGTCTGTTTGAGATGATATGGTCTATTAGAGAAGTAGAGGTATCTGTTACTCGTGTAGGATAGGATGTGTTACATATGAAACAGTTGTATGAGTCTAGCGTGTTGATGTACTTAAGAGATGTATTATTTTTTTGATGAATGTCAATGTTGAAATCACCAAAGATAAGGGTATCATTTCTACAGTTATTTAAAATAGATTCAAGATACATTAAGAATTCGTTAATATTTGAGGTAGGCTTTCTGTATATAACATAAATATTTAACGGTTTAAAATTTCTATTACGGATATTAATTCCTAAGAAAGAATTTTCACTACAATGTTTTTCGATAGTTGTAGCATTTAGTGAATGGTGCGTGTAGAGAATCACCCCTCCTCCTCTTTCATTGGTGCGAGACGCAAATGTACTTTGGTAGCCGTCGATGTTGAAGAAGCACTCCTCACCATCTTCCAACCAGGTTTCTTCTTCTGTTTTATTGTAGAACGATAATTGAGGTCGTTTCCCGGCTGACCCCAGTAAGAAGTGGTTGGGGGTCAGGGGCTCTTCGTCTCGTGGATCGACCGAAATGTGGGTAAGAGGGCGGTTGTTCACAATGAATTCGGCTTCCGCTAGGGCTGTGCGTAGAGTTTCTTCTTTAGGCGTTCTCTCCTTTAGCGTGGCGTTTAAGGCTTTTTTAACCGACCTCACTAATCTCTCCCAGGCTCCCCCCATGTGGGGACTCATCGGAGGTATGAAGTGCCATTCTATGCCCTGAGTGGCTATTGCGTCGATCATCTTGGTATCCTGGCTTAATGACATCAAGGCGTCTCTCATCTCAGCGTCGGCTCCATGAAAGTTCGTGCCGTTGTCAGAGTATATGGCAGTTGGTTGTCCTCTTCGTGCGGTCATCCTTTGTAGGGCCATGATTGCGGAGTCAGCTGATAGTGAAGTAGTTAATTCCAGGTGGATGGCACGTGTTGAGAGGCAGGTGAAGATGGCTCCGTAACGTTTTTCTCTGTGTCTGCCGACTGTTATGGTCATAGGACCGAAATAATCCAGCCCGCAATGTGTGAATGGGCGGACGTGATGCATCAGTCGTGGTGGTGGTAGTACGCCCATCTGGGGCGGATTGGGTTTGCTGCGTCGTATGCAGCACATTGGGCAGGTGTGCGCAATCTTTCGGCTTATTGTACGTAGTCTGAGTATGAAAAAATGGCTGCGTATTTCTGCTACTGTTTTTTTCCGTACTGGGGTGATCTGATTTCTTGTGGTAGTGATTAATCAGGAGACGGGTGTACGCGTTGTCGCCATCCAGGATGATGGGAGTTCGGGCTACTTCTTTAGCCTTTTCTAATGTTTGCAAGCGTGTTCCCATTCGGAGGATACCGTCCGGGCCGAAGAATGGGTTCAGGGGGTTGAGGCGGCTGCTAGCGGGTAATTTTTTCTTTTCTCGTAGGGTATGTAGGGCTGAACCGAAAGCGTCTTCTTGTGACCTTCTGATCCATTTGTGTTCAGCTGTTTTTATTTCTTCCGCTATTAGTGGTCCCTCTGGGGTTCTGTTGGGGCCCATCCGGCATCGTCTGGTAAAGCGGAGAATCCAAGCAGTCGAGCGGATCAGTCGGTGCCACGATGAGAATCGTTCAATTGCTGGTAGAGCTTCGCCTCTTTCGATGATGAGTCCGACGTAGAGAGGTTTGACTTCCAGAGTTAGGTCATTGGGTTTATGGGCGGGTGCGCGCTCTTTGGGCCATTTGTTTTCTGAGTGGGTAATGAAGGCCGGGCCGGAGAACCATCTTCCTTCTGGTGTCAGGTCGGGTATTTCGAGGTCCCGTGTGCCGATGTCAGCAGGATTGAGTTTCGTAGGTACCCATTTCCAGTCGGGTATTCTGGTCAGCTCGTCTATCTCTCCTAGTCGGTTGGCCACAAATGTTGAGTAGGATCGTGGGTCGGTGCGTAGCCAGCATAGTACTGTTGTAGAGTCTGTCCAAAAACATGTGCGGCGTATGTGGGCTGTGCTCTCCTTCTGGATTGTTTGGGCGAGTCTGGCTGCAATGAGGGCGGCTTGCAATTCGAGGCGAGGAATGGAGAGAGGTTTCAGTGGTGCGACTTTGCATTTGCTTGCAATGAATGTCGTATGCGTCTTTCCCTCTACTTCTTCGGTGAAGTAGGCTACGGAGCAGCAGGCTTGTTCTGATGCGTCACAGAAGAGATGTAGGGTTACGTTGCTCTGTTTGTTGTATAGGCAACGTCTCGGGATTGAAATGTTGTTTGTGTGTAGTAGGTTCAGCCAGTTTGCCCATTTCTGCGCGTGTTCGGTTTGATGGATTCGTCCCAGCCGATGTTTGATCGCCATACGTCTTGTAGAAGCATTTTTGTTCTGATCGTCAGGCAGCCGATGAAGCCCACGGGATCGAAAATTTTCATAACTGTTGATAGTAATTGTCGCTTCGTGGGTAATGTGATAGCTTCGGACGGAGTCATCTCGTTAAATGAGTATAGGAAGTGGTCTGTGGAAGGGTCCCAGATGAGTCCGAGTACTCGTTCTGTTTCTGGGCTCCCGTTGCTGATGGCTATTGTGGTGTTGGTGCGATCTTCGGCAGGAAAATTGGCAATAGCTGCTGGATTGTTGGATGCCCAGTTGGTCAAATGGAACCCTCCTTTCGCGAGGAGGGTACTCACATCTTGGGTGAGTTTGGCAGCTTCCTGGTGAGTGTCTACCGCATCCAAGTAATCGTCCATGTAGAATTTAGCGCGAATAGCTGCTGCGGCGGATGGGTTTTCGTGTTGGTACCTCTCAGCGACCTTGCCCAAAACAAATTGGGCGCTGCTTGGTGAACAGGTGGCGCCAAACATCATCGAAGTCATTTGGTATGTATCGGGTTCGTCCTTGGTTGATGTTCGCCACAGGAATCGCTGCGATTGTTGGTCTTCCGGTTTTATTTTTATTTGTAAAAACATCTCTTTGATGTCAGCAGCAATGGCAACGTTTCCTTCCCGGAAGCGCATGATGTTTCCCAGGAGTGATGACAGCAGGTCGGGGCCTGTGAGCAACTGGTCATTGAGTGAGGTTCCTCGGCATCGGCTGGCTGCGTCGAACACCACCCTGATTTTTCCTGGTTTATTGGGGTTGGTTACTGCAAAATGTGGCAGATACCATCGTCGGGGTGTACGTGTTGATGCTTCGTTGTTCGACAGCTTTTTCGCATAGCCTTTAGATATCAGCTGATTAATCTTGTCAGTGTAAGCTGTTTTCAGGTCCTTATCTCTTGTCAGTTTCTTCTCTAGGGAAATGAGCCGCCTCAGTGCGCACTGTCGGTTGTCAGGTAAGATGGTTTCTGGGTTGCGCCATATCAAGCCAGTCTCCCATCTTCCAGTAAGGAGGGGGCGGGTTGTTGCAGTCATCAGCGCAATTGCTCGTTGTATGTTTGTGTTGACTCGGGTTGCTGCGGTCACACCGAGTGAGTCGACGGTAAAATTTGTTTTCAGAAGTTCTTCCAATCGCATGTCTGAGGCAGTTTCACGTTGAAGTGCCAATGTGGTGGCAGGGTGTCCGTATCCTGGGTTTGATCCGCCATGGGCGATCCATCCTAGTGCGGTGCGTGAAATTATTCGTGTTGTATCATTATTTTCTTTCACTTCTCTCGACACAATTAGGTAGGCGTTATCTTGTCCAATTAGTATCTTTGGGATGACGGGTTTTCCGTGGATTTGTTGTTGAGGAAGGTTGAGGTTGCTTATGGTGTTGGCGATGATTTGATACGTGTCGCCTTGGCCCGCTCCTCTTATTGTCAGCCGCACTCGTTGTGATAGTTTGTCAGAGGTGCACATCCCTTTAGCACCGTGGATTCGTAGACCGTGAACTGGGCCGTATGCTCTGATTTGTGCTGCTGTATCGGCGTCGACCAGTGTCACTGTTGATCCTTCATCGAGTAGTGCAAATGTTGAATGTGTTTCTTGACCTGGTGTGCTGAGTATGACTGGTATAATCTTCAGGAGGACGTTCTGGTTCGTGTTCTGGCGTCACAGGTTTACGGTATTCTGAGGTGAGAATTGAGGATCGTGTAATAAGGTGTGATGTGGGAGCTGACACCCTTCTATGCTACACCATTTTGTTTCCTTGCATTCTCGAGAGTGATGTCTGCCCAAACACTTCCTGCATAGGTTGGCTGCGTTAACTGTCTCCCACCGGAGGGCAACGTTTTTGGCGGCAAACTCTTGGCACTCTCTGGTGGGGTGGTTGCTGCCGCACTGGGCACAACCGCTCGCGGTTACTTGATGTTTCTGGTTCCTCCCGGGATAGCTGGGTGGTGTGATTGCCTTGCGTTTGAGGGCGTATGGCGTTCTTCCTGGATTGTTGCTTTGTCCTTGGTATCCTGCGTGGACTTGGTCTCGGCGTGGGCGAGGTCGTGGGCGGTCTACCATCCCGCTGTTTGGTATTGCGTTGGTTATCTCCTTCATAAAGGCAGCAAGTTGGGTGATGGTGGCAGGGGGGCGCTGTCCACGGACTTCCATCAGCCAGGCTAGTCGTAGAGTGTTTGGTAGCTTGTCGGTGATGTCGCTCAGCAATGTAGGGTTGGTGAGGTAGCCATCGGTTTTCAGGATCCGGAGGGAGGCCACCAAATTTTGCACTGTCCCGGAGAAGTCTGTCAGGTCTTCCAGAGATACGTCAGGTGTGAGGTAGGGTAGCCTTTTTACTTTTTCGAGCATAAATTTGGCTATTGCTCCTGAGTTGCCGTACCGTTGCTCAAGTACGTTAAGGATCTCGGGCAGTTGAAAGGGATCCATCAGCAGGGGTGCTACTGTCTCTCGCGCCTTGCCTTTGAGGGCGCGTTGCAGTCGGATGAGGTTTTCACTAGCGGTCATTTGGCAGGTGGAAGTGGACTGCATATATTGCGCCTTCCAGGTAGGCCACTCGAGCGGGTCTCCAGAAAATAGGGGTAGATCCTTTGCTGAAGACTGCCTGGCGATGAGAGCTGCCATCCTTGAGTCGTCTTCCAGCGACCGAGGGGTGTCTTGGGATCTGGTGGAGCGGATGGCGTCTGCCATTATCGACGCTATTTGAGTCAGTGGGTCGGCGCCTTGTCGTAACCACTCTTGAGTAAGTCGCGCTCTTTCTTCATTTGTAGGAGGTGGTGGAAAGAGCGGAGAGTCCAGGTTTGTCAGGAATGGCTGTGGTTGGTACTCCATTGTGTTATGAGTTGGGTATTCTTGTCCTGATATGGTGATGTTAGCTGCTGGGCTCGGAGGTACATTTGGAGTTACTTCAGGTGCGGTTAAGTTGGGCATGGGTTGGGTAGCCGTTTGGCGTGTGGCTTCATTCAGGGCTGATTGTAGTTCTGTGATTTGTTTATTTAGTTGCTCCTCACGAATGCGCATTTCTCGGCGTAGCATTTGGAGAGAGTCTTCAGTTGATTCAGAAGGTGCATCGGGCTCTTGGGGGTTCTCAATAACAGGTTGGGTTCGGTTTCGGCTGGTCTCAGATGATGTTGAGGCCTTGCGGCCGCTGCGAAGTGACGGCATCACCACCTTTAATTGAGACTGAAGACGTGTGTAGATCCGGCTCGAAGGACCATATATACGAAACAATATTCCGTCCGTATAATACTGTAAATGCGTAGGTAGCTGGGTACACCTTTATTAGTGTTTCAGTCTCTGTAGATAGAATTTAATGTCAAAATCAGAGAAGGATTGATTCCCAAGTCTGAGTCGACGGAAGGAATTTAAGACTGGAAAAAACTGAATTTAATACTGAATTAAAACACTTGAAAATATTTTTCTTGAGATTTGTAGACTTTGGAGATGGTTTCTTCAGGAGAGAAGTTTCTCTTTTGGGGTAGTTTTTTGAACTGACTTTGTATGGAATTCGGTTCTCTATTTATAGAACGTTTTCAAATCGAACCCTATTGGGGGAGTTTTCATCCCTTTCATGAAGGGTGAGTTGGTTAGGTATTTTTCCTCTTTACAATTAATTTGTTTAGAGGAAAATTATATTTTAATATTATACCTTTTACCAGGTCAGTTCAATTTACCCAAACCACCTCCTTCAGTCCCGTTTATTTATTTTATAATAAATTATACAAAGTTTCATATTGGGGTTGAAGCAAAATATCCTTGGTTTGAACATTCCCCAAGGAGTGAAAAACATATTTAGGTACAATTCTTTAAGATATTATGTTAGTAATTAATTATTTCTTGATATTGATATTTATTCTGTGGTTATATCTTCTAATATTTTCTTGTAAATTGGATCTGATGTCATCATAGGTGGTTGCGATAATCCTCGTTATCAGTTTTTGATAAGGGCGTCAATGAAGTATGTTGAGCTGTGATTGGTTGAAAACTCGGCGGCCATCATGGAATTCCTTTCGGGTGGTATGGAGGGGGTTTCACGTAAATACTGGGTCGTCCCTTTAGGGAGGTTCATTTCGTGATTGGTGACTCGTCAATGAAGTATGTTGAGCTGTGATTGGTTGAAAACTCGGCGGCCATCATGGAATTCCTTCCGGATAGTATGGAGGTGGGGGTCACGTAAATACTGGGTTGCTTTCATAGAGTGAGCCATTCCGAAGGCGGGAGGTCCCGAGTGAGGTGCTGGATGGTTATTTTCAGATGTATTCTGCTGTTATATTTCTATGTAATTGTCTTGATTAATCACATACAGCACATAATTTCATTAAGTAATTATGATTTGAAGATTTCCAATTGTGTCGGCGACATGGTATCGAGCGGTTTCGGGGTTTGAGTGTTTTTGTAATTTTTACGTAAATATGAATTCCTCTGAAAGATTCTTGAGGTCTGGATACGTATGATACAACTATGCTTTTTGCAGATGATGTAGTACTGATAGAAGAAAATCATTGTGATCTACAAAATAGCCTGGAAAGGTGGAGAAAGATCCTGGAGGATAATGGACTAAAAATTAGCAGGAAAAAGACGGAATATTTGTATTTACCATTTGAAGACCCAAATGCTGTAACTCCTTCGATGCAATTGGATGGAGTAACATTAGCCAACTGTGACTCATTTAAGTATCTGGGCTCACTCATCCACAGAGACGGAGGATGTGCAGCGGATGTCAACCATAGGATAGGAGTGGGATGGATGAAATTTAGATCCGTAACAGGAATTTTGTGCGACACGAAAATGCCAATAAAACTTAAAGGAAAGACATACCAGACTATTGTTAGACCCGCGATAATGTATGGCTCCGAATGCTGGACTATGTACAACTCCTACTCTAGGCAACTCGAATCAGCAGAAATGCGAATGCTTAGATGGACGGCAGGAGTATCATTAAAAGATAAAATTAAAAGCTCACGCATTCGTGGTAGCCTGGGTGTCACTGACATAAACAGTAAGCTAGAGGAACGACAGTTAAGATGGTATGGGCACATAAGACGGAGACCACCAGACCACACAGTGAAGCAGGCAATGTCTATAGAGCTTCAAAGACAGTCATCCAGAGGTAGACCAAAGAACTCCTGGATGACCCAATGCTCCAAAATCCTACAAAGAAACGGCCTAGATGAAAGCGACACTCAGAACCGAAGAAGCTATAACCTGAGAACGAGAAGAGCCGACCCCAACAGCCTACCTAGGCAATGAGTTGGGATAGTGCTAGGAAGAAGAAGAAGAGATTGTTTGATGAACACGTCAACGCTGACTACCAAATTATTTGACAGAATGTAAAATTTGTCAAATTGCTAGAGCGTTTTTATAAGCTATTAAATTGCTTGTAAGAGAAAGGGTCCTTTTTGGCCCAGAGCTCTGTATGCCATTATTTCAAAAAGTCACCCAGGTGTTACTTTTGTACAAAAAATTGGAAATCATATTGGTGCACTAAATCTAATATAAATTTTAAAACCAATTTAAATGTATTCATTACTCAAAATTTAGTTTTGGATTGGATCAAGGGAAGTAAAATAAAATATTTGGACCTAAAAAATGGGCGTGTAAAATAACTATATTACATTTTTATTTGTAAAACCACAAATACACCCTGTATACAGGGTGCCCCGGGGTAAGATGCACAAACTTCGGGAGGTGATTCTAATGACAGTACAAGTAAAAAAGATATATAATTTTTGTCGGAATTCCCACATGCCTCAATACAAAGGACTATCCCATCAAAACCGTGGTTTCAAAAATTCCCCCATTTTTGCAAAAAAGAAATTTGTTCACACCCACCTTTTAAAAATTCACGTTCTTGACTCCCCAGATTGTACATTCTGTGGTCAAGAAGTGGAAACTCCCCAGATTGTACATTCTGTGGCCTAGAAGTGGAAACTCCCCAGATTATACATTCTGTGGTCTAGAAGTGGAAACTCCCCAGATTGTACATTCTGTGGTCTAGAAGTGGAAACTCCCCAGATTGTACATTCTGTGGTCTAGAAGTGGAAACTCCCCAGATTGTACATTATGTGGTCTAGAAGTGGAAACTCCCCAGATTGTACATTCTGTGGTCTAGAAGTGGAAACTCCCCAGATTGTACATTCTGTGGTCTAGAAGTGGAAACTCCCCAGATTGTACATTCTGTTGTCTAGAAGTGGAAACTCCCCAGATTGTACATTCTGTGGTCTAGAAGTGGAAACTTTAGATTACATATTTTTTGGTTGTCCCTCTTCTATCAAGCCTTATCTAGAATTGCCTCCCCTCCATTCAACATCTCATCTCTTTTAAGTCTGATCTCGACTCCAATTTTCATTATAATTTTGAAATTTGCCTACTTTAATAAAATTGGTATTTAAATTCACCTTTCATTTCTCCATAATTTTAAATGATGGCCAAGAATACCCTTGAAGGGTGAAAGCCAGAAATAATAGAAAAAAAACCTTTAGGTGTAAAGGTAAAATTGGTCCGACTTGTGCGGCCAGCATTGTTGTCAAATCTGCCGTCCAGCGCCCCTCACCACTCGCTGCCGATTCAGTCAGTCTATTTACTTGCCGTGTGTTGTGTCAATGTCTATTATTTTATTCTAGATCTGATAATTTAATGTACCTAGCAGAGTTTGACTTAACAAGTTGATGGTTATAATCAAAACAGGAAAGACTCAAGGAAGTTGTCGGAAAAAAACTAGAAATATTTATAGTGATTTGTTTTTGGGGTATTATGTTGTGTTGCGCTACCTCCTTCTTTATCCAACGTTTCGGACAGCATTGCAGTGTCCATCATCAGGGCAGATGTGTAATGTAAGTGTCATTGCACATCTGCCCTGATGATAGACACTGCAATGCTATCCGAAACGTTGCCTAAAGAAAGAGGTAGCGCAACACGGCATAATACCCCAAAAACAAATCACTTTAATACTTTTGGCTGTGAAAATCTTAAATCATACTAGAAATATTTACATACAAGCTGACCTGTAGTGTGTACCCGGCTTTGCTCGGGGTTATGAAATTAACTTAAGTAATGTTATGGTCTTAAAAATAACTTCATTATTAAACACAAAAAATGCATACTTAAAGCACTTATTTTTAGATTTTAGCATGCTAGGAATGTTCCTAGGTATTCCCCTCTCAATGACTCAACTCTTAGCAAATTTAGAATCAAACTAGATGGCATCTTCTCCTCAGAGAGATTGATAAGAGCCGGTGTCCCTCAAGGTTTTATTCTCTCACCAGCTCTCTTCAACATTTATTTAAATGACATCCTGTACCCAAGACATCCACACTAAAATAGGAAACAATACCGATGTCATGTCATCCCTCGGTAAGCGAAAATAAAGCTACTCGTAAAGTTCAATCCCACGTATCCAAACTAGAAACTTTCTTTAAAAATTGGCGAATTAGGATAAATCCCCATAAAAGTGCCGCCTGCTTTTTCTCACGTAGATACCCTAAAAGGCCACCTAATATTCACTTGTTTTGAGAAAACGTCCCGTGACCCTCAACTGTAGACTAACTAGGAAAAAGCACATCATTGAAATCCTATCCTCTGAAAATAAAATCCTTGCAGCCCTTTACCCCATGCTAAGCAAAAAGAATAAAAAACTAAAAATAAACTCCTAATTTATAAATCAACTATAAGGCCGAAACTAACTTATGCAAGCCCCATCTGGGCCTACACTTCAGAGTCTCTTTTGAAAAAACATTTCAGAAGAAAGCCATACGCATAGCCCTGGGTGCCTGGACTAGCAAGGAAAGGGGCGAAAGCACCACTTGCGGGATCCAAGCCGGCCGTAGGAGTAGCAGCTTGCTACACCAAAATACATATTGAAAGGTAGGCCAAATTCCGGCACTGGGAGGAATGGGAAAGGGCACCCGGAATGAGGCCCAAAGTACTCATAAACGGACCAGACCCAAGATGAACCAGACAACTACTCAATATGGACAGAAACTCACTGAGGGAACTGATTGGACTACTAACGGGACACTGCCATCTCAGGAGGCACATGCAGCTGTTGGGAGTGGAAAACACCAACAGATGCAGGAAATGTGAAGAGGATGAAAAGACTCCAATTCACTTTTGGTACCAATGTCCCGCTATGTTGGGAACAAGGCTCAGATACCTGGGGAGACATACAGTAGAACCAGAAGACATAGCCACATATCCAATGACAACCCTGGTCAACTTTATTAAAGGGACCGGATTACTGTTAAAGGAATGAGGTAACACGGGAGATAGCACAATGGGCCTACGGCCAAGTGCTCATGGGAACTATATGTAAACCGTCTCTGCTCTTTTTACTTATTTTTATTTAATAATTAAACAGTTAACAATGTATAATAATATTTGCTAACAATAATGAAATATAAAAATTAGTTTTCACAATTATTTTTTTTTAATTTTTTGATGTTACTCTTTTATGGAAGCAGACGCTTCTGTTTAAAAGAGATGTTGAGTATCGAGATGAACATTATTTATGTAAGTATTCTTATTAATAATTTAAGGAGTTAAGAACATTAAAAATATAAATGTATATCAACAATGTACAATTTAACGATTTATAACGTTACATTATTTATTTGACGAATTTCGTTATTTTGATTTTTTTACATTGAAGTGTTCTTTGATCGCTTTGAGTAGGGTTTTGTCCTCTTCGATTTTTCTGATATTTTCAGGTAGGTTATTAAAGTATTTTTTGCCTAGAAATGTGTAATGATGTTGTGCAAATGAGGTGTTACATTTTTGTATTGGAAATATATGTTTTTGACGTGTACGTTTTTCAGTTGAAAAACTGGGATTTTGTTTTTCTTTTATTATTTGAATTATTATGTTTTTTTCGGATAAGATCATTAAATTTTAGTACTTTAAATTCTTCAAATATAAGTTGAGTTGGATGATCTCTCGGTTATAATTAAATTAAATTTTTAAACACAAAAAATACCTATTAAACATTTATTTTTAGATTGCTTCCCGGTTTTAGCATGCTAGGGGTCGAGTATGTTGTCATTGTCAACAATAAAAGTTTATTGACTTACTATAAATGATATGAAATTATCTCGGAGTAGTCAATATTTTGTAGCAACGGCCTTTGCGGTCAAGGGGTAAGGCTCTCGACTAACAATCCGAAGGTCGTGGGTTTAAATCCCTTCATGCGCAAGTAAATTTTATTTGAGCAATTTGGTTTATTCAAAATTTATTCATTTAAAAATAATAATATAGTATACTTGCGGCACGTTCCATTATTATTTATTTTTTTATGTGTGTACCACACAGGAGTCCCAACTGCTCCCAACCTTGAGCCGTTGAGACCATGACATCTCCAATTGGGGAATGTTGTCAGACTGAAGGTAGTTGGGAGGGGAAGAGGAATGTGTGGAGTACCAAGCAATTCAGTTCTGGTCGCCAAACAATGCCAAAGCCATTTCAAGCAATGTTTCTTGAAATGGCTTTATCCGTGTTTCAGCATTCGCCATACGGTGTTAGGTAGTTTATGGCGAGCGATATGCTGAAATAGGCCACCCCATGATGCGTAATGAGTCGCCTACCTTATTATAGTACCTACCTGCCTGAAATTGTATAAAATTGACTTTTCTTTTCGTATCAATTATAACAAGATGTTTGAATGTGGGAGTCGAATGCTTGTCAGGATTCAAAATAAACTATGTATTGGCTATTTATACCAATCGTCATTACATTACATTTCTTATCTCTTTTGATTAGAAATAAGTACTTTTCTTGTTCACTAAATTCAGAAATTACCCTAATTAACGTGTTACTAAAAATCCCCTTTAAATAGTAAAGTAATTTCCTTATCGGTACATGGTTTATAATCACGATTACAGCTTATTGTTCGCACAAGGTTCAATTTCTGAAAAAATTATCTTGAACGATTTTAATAATCGAACGATGACGGATACGGTACAGAAGGGATGCTGAACAATAAATAGGTAGGTATATATTTACTATTAAATATACTGACTAGCCCACGAATAAGTTGAAACTGAAACTAGTTTTTAAACTGGCAAAAATATTATATCATATTAGCTCTAAATAACTAAACGAAGGATATTCAAGGTTTCAATAATGTTCAACTACATTCAAGGAACATTGTTAAATCTACCACGCAAACACTAATATACTCCATTCACACAGAGCGATTTTAGTTGATCAAGTCGGAGTTGAATGACACTTGAAAGCTAATCGACAAGTGCGAACAGAGTTGATCAAGTTTTTAGTTGAACGACGCAAGTTGAAAGGCCGTCTACTTTTGTTGTTCAAGTATGAGTCATCGTTCGATTTTCCCGCCGAATCGAAACGTGTGAACATATGTTTCAAGTCGCTTGGGATTTTTAGTTCCCTGCCATTCCCTGCGGTCAAAGTAATTAGACGTCCCTACTGAGTGATTTATTTATGCGTACTTAGTTCCTACCATCATGGCATCTACTTCGACCTAAGTAATAAGGTATGCTATTCTGTGCATTATTCGCACAAGAATTAAAGTCGTGTTTAGCATGTTGGATGCTCTAGGACTCTAATATGCATTTGGCCTTGAAATGACCAGGCAGGCGGAAGTGACTGATTTACATTATTTTAATAAATTTTCTGATAAAAAATCAACAATTTGGATTGTGGATGCCCAAAAGAAAATTACTACGACTGCTGTCAACGGCTATCAAAAAACATTTATTTCGATTGTGCGATGTACACTTTCACTCGAAAGAATTTTGTATGGTACGGCTACTTCGATTTTTTAGTTTCAGTTTGCCTCGAACTATTTAATCAATGTAAAAGCCTTTTTTAGGTTAGAAAATGGATTCTAATACAAATTTAATTAGGTGCGTATAATACTATTTTGAGAGAATTATATTCCTAAATATAATGGTCTTCTTTCGCTAGACGATGCAAGGAACTGTTTTCAGACGTGACGATTCGGTGTAAAACTCGAACGAAGACACACTTGAACAGCAAAACTAGACGGGCTTTCAACACGCATCGGGCCGCTTTCAAGCTCGTGACGTCACTCGAAGACCAGTTGGGAGTCCGAAAGGAACGATCTCTTTCACCTTTCACAAGGTACAATACGTAATATTATTATTTTTTTAGTTGATTTTCCCTTACTTATGTTTGTACATATGAGTCGAATTAAAGTTGCAAAAAAAATGTGGTAATCAGTAAATTAGTGAATGGTCGAAAAATCCGGGACACCCAAGGAAGACTTAAGACGCTGGAATGATTACTGGTGTTATTTTAACAGTAACAATATAGTGTACAGTAATGAAAGGTAGAAAAATATGCGGATCTAATGACCGAAGAAATAGTGTATGATGTGAAATTTAATAATAGAAGACTTCGAGAGCGCCTGAGGAAGACATGACGCGATCAAGTGAAACAATAATATTATGTATTTCCACCTTAACTACACCTTTCCTCCAAACCATTAATAACCCCGAGCAACACCAGGTACACGTCAGTTATAAAATATAATTTTTGGTATATCTTTCCAGGCACTGTAGGTTTGTACATACCACTACATACTTTAAAAATATGACCATTACATACGTTTAACCAATGTTAAATTTGGCAGCCACCTCTGGTCTAGAGCCTCAACACACTTGATAAAACCATTGACTCAATGCATAAACGGGCGGTCCGTTTGATTCATTCCCTTGTCTTAACAAACGGATTGCATTCTTTAGAGCACACTCAGGTGAGAATGCTGTCCTTGTTCTACCTGCATTTCAATGGAAGATGCTCCGAGGAACTAGTATCATATATCCCTTCGGCAACGGTGCATAATCGGGAAACACAACAAACGTGCGCCCAACATTTATACTTGGTTGACATTATTTTTAACATTCTTTAGTTCAACAGTTCGGCTTTGGAAAGATTTTCGTGTTTCATCCCTCCTCCGACATTGGTCTTTTCAAGAACCATTTTCACAGCGCCATCTTCTCAAAAAGACTCTCCGCACTGCACCTCCAAAGATGACATAGGCCCCAAGGAATTCATTTTCATCGGGGCCTCCTATATGGAGTTGATGTTAAAAAGGTCTTTATCCATGTTGAAATTTGGCTTATTTCGGAATAATTATGTTGTGTTATAAATAAATTGTATTGTTTCATTTGGATGTGCTGAAATGTTAGCTGGCTATTTCGGTATGGGAAGGAGAAGGAAATGAGGAAGACATAGGTGGAGAAGTACCTGGTCACCAAATACGGATAAAGCCATTTTAAGCAACGCTTCGATTCCGAATGGTTATCTTTCACAACTTTCACCAAGGCGATACTGAAAGTATTTACCACCATGTGCGACTCTTTGTATGAATACAATTATTCTCAACACTTTCCGTCATATCCTTGTCACGATCGTTTACCAAATGAGACTTCAAAGTAATGATGTCTTCAAAGGCAATATCTACAAGACGCTAATAAATAACCCCGATTCTAGATCATCAAAGTATAAGGAACACTGCAAATATTCCTGGGATTTTCCCCTTTTATTCTTAATATTAGTTTTACTATGGTAATTAGTACAATATTACAAAAGCATTATAAATAAATAATTGCAAATGCATTCTGCCACTTGTATTGCAGTAAATTCAAATCTCCCAGTGGAAATGGGCTTCTACTACGTCACGATTATCTAGCCAATCACCGCTCTATCCCCTCGATGAGCTAACCTTGTTATTCGTTTTCTACGAATCTTGGACCATGCTTGGACCTAGGCAATTGCATAAATAAACCAATCACGGCAATTGTAAATTGGAAAAGAAAATCAGTCCGGTTGGTGTTTGGTGTCAGGGTTGCCAACCGTAAAAAAAATTCGCTCGTACGGATGCAGCTAAAAATCTCGTACTTTGACTTTCAAACCTCGTACCAGGGATGGTATGCCCAAAATAATTATTTCCCCAGATTTCGAGGCGAAATTTCCCTAGAATTTCCCTACATTTCGCAAACCTTGAACGGTGGGGTAAGATTTGTGTGGTATTAAAAAAATCTTTATTGTTACTCTAGTTAAATCCCAAAAAATTAAATGTAAATCAAGGTAACGAATCTAATTTACATCTCCTCTCCAAATATTACGTCAGGAACATCCTCACTGTCATCGTTTTTTCTGCCGTATATATTTAAACTAAACAATTGGACGAAACAACGAAAAGACTAGGTATTTAACAATAAAAATCTTCTTCTTTTCAAAAACTTCAATTAGCTACACGTACTAACGTAGTACAACTAAACACGGCCGGCATGCAACAAATGGAACTCGTAAAAAACAGAGATAGTAGAAATTTGCGCTCTGTGTCACAGCGACGACTAATGCGAAGAACGAACGAACTGTTTTATTATTCAGGGATTTCAATAATTTTATTATTCGGGGATTTCTCGGTTGATGGGATAACTACCATAGACAATCATCGCGCAAATACGGCAATGTAATTTTTGGTGTAAGAGGTTCTTACAAGTTCTGATAAATGGCACTAGTTTTTACTGTTATATAATAGTGATGTAAAATGTTCGTATAGCCATAGGCATTATCAAAATCTCGTACATAATTGTACGAGGTTGAAAGTCTCCTCGTACCTCGTACGGAAGGCCACAAATCTCGTATTTGTACGAGGAACCTCGTACGTTTGGCAACACTGTTTGGTGTTGTCTGTTGTCACGGAAACGGATGGCTGATGATCGGTGTTGCCATGCAATAAAAAAGTAAAGGTAGTTACACACGAGGTGCATAATATGAAAATATGCATCTCTCTATGCTCTTGAGACAGATATTGCGAATGTCGGCGCCAAGGCTTGGCCAATAGGGTATTTTCACAAACTATGAATACCGTTAAAAATGTGTGGAAGATTTAAAGTTTATTTTCTCATTACGATTACTAAATCACAACGATTTTAGTGATTTTAAAATTTTCATTCATAATTGATTTTAAAAAAAGGATCCAAAACCTCATATTCCGAAACAGATCCAACTGGATACAAAGTCATTTCCGCATCACATAACCGCCACTGGCTGGTAAAATCGCTGTCACCACCGTCGCCTGGCGGCAACGCCGCCGAATTCAAAAATAAAAACAATCACATCGTTTAGGAGGCAAATTGGAAATGGAACATTTAAAATTTATATACAAACAATATTCTAGAACAAGGCTACCAAACCTTTTTAACAGTTGGGCGAAATTGACGATTTTGAATCACTGGCGGGCTACTGAATACCTGACGGTTCCTATTTCCATGGGGGGGGGGGTTGTTAGAGAATTTCTATAAAACATAATTCCCCACAAAAAAATTCAAAATGAGGAGTGCTCCCCACAAAATATTTGAAATCCATGGGCGGGGGGGTTGTTACGGAACTTCGCTGAGAAAAAATTCCGCGCACCCAAAAACATCATATGTGATTCCCCACAACAATTTTTCGAATTCCATGGGGGGGGGGTGGCTACAGGATTCCATTTCGGACACAAAAAATATTATATCAAAAACCGGTGTATTTTTGTTTAAAAAGTAAGTTCAACAGGTTAGATTTTTTCGTCGCTGATTCTCGTTCTGAGTAGCCTTAATAGCGATAAATCGCCTTCGTTGGCAGCACTGGTGACCGCGCGCAAGCTGCATTGTTTGTTTTACCGCGGGCCCGCGACCCTTTTTCAAATTGGCGGGTTTTTTGAAAATGGTTCACGCGGGCTACTTATAATTTGTTCGCGGGCCACGATGTGGCCCGCGGGCCTGGGGTTGGGCAGCCTTGTTCTAGAACATAAAAAAATTAAAAATAAATACCTTTATTATCGTAATTTTTTCGGGAATAAAAATTAAATAATGAAAATACCCTATGACGCACTATTCCCCTTTCCCGTTGCTCCGTGCCCCTTCCCCCTCAGCCTTGCAAGTATTCAGTAGTATAAATAGCTTCTCATTGTAGCGTGCACATAATCCTATCTTCGCTATGAGAGATATTTATTTCCGTCAAGTAGCTCCATGGTAGGAGCCCTATATTGTGCAGAAAAATATGTATGATTATTACATCCCTCGTGTGTTTTTTCATCTTTATGTTTTCGGAAGGAAAAAACCTATCAATTTACAAAATATATATTAACTGGTTTATTATTTTAGTAATGTAGCATCATGTTTTTAAGCTTAGGAATTCATACTATTTGTACTGTGCTCTCAAAGTTATTTTTCACAAAAACAGCACTGTACAAATTCCAAATATTTTTTTTTACTGGCAGCCCTAACTTTTTATTCTACGCATGCGTCTTGCATTCACCTGAAGTGAGATACTTAATAAACAAATTTGGCATCCGAATAAAAAAGTATAAAACATTTTCTAGATATCTTTAATCAATGGTATAACCTTTATCAACTTTTTTACAAGATTTTTTAAAAATTCCACCAATCGAAAAGAAAGCGGAGGAAAAGGTGGCTAAAATGTGAAATTCTCACAAACTTTATAAGAGTGGTATCACTGGTATCATTGCTTTAAAACGAAAACGCCGCTAAAACTAAAGCTATCGTCGAGGCTCCTTTTGATAAATATCGCTGGAGATATCTATTTTTATAGTAAACGTAGTAAACAGTGATTGTTTTGATTTGAAGTGCTCAGATGTGCGTTGTGTTATCAGTTTGTGCAGTTAATTGAATTATCTCAACAGTTTTTTTACGCAAATAGCATCTTATCGCTGCTTTCATCAAGTAACCGGTTTTCAGTGAGTTTTATTTTAGTTTCTTGAACATTATTGTGAAACTGTCCTTGAGAGTTATTTTGTTTTTCTATTTCTTGTATTTTGGCATCGTAGCTAAAATTGAACAATATTTCAAATTACGTGCCAAAATCTAACCCGTTAACGGAACTGAAATTTTGAAAAATTAAAAAATAATACTCTTGAGTATTGACGATTTAGTATTAATGTGTTTATTTTAAATACGTAGGTAACATTTTAACTACCTTTATTTTGTCAGATAATAATATTATGTATTCAATTAGTTCATCAATTTGTTTATTATTGCGGGTTGATATTATTGTAGGTTGTACGTGAATAAATTCATCACCACATCGAAAAACGATAATTTATTCTGCTGGAGTGCAAAACAATAACATCGGATTGTAAATTTTCAATTCGTAAATTAATACAATGTGTTATTCCTCATGGTTGGAATAATTAAACTATGTTTCCAATACTTGACTCTAGTTTAGAGATCATTTCTCGTTTAATGAAATGTATTCACTTGGAAAAATTCAAGTGAATAGATTTTTTTACCGAGAATTCGGAAATACTAAAAAAAAGGTCAATTTTTCATTATTGAAGACAATATTAGCGATTCCTAAAAGAAAATTAGAGGGATCTTTTCACAAGGTAAATTTTGAATAAAAACGGAATTGACGTAAATCGTTGTTTCCTGAAGTAAGCTGAAACGAAGTATTTGCAATCTGTGCCTATTGAAAGTGCGGTCGGTTAGGGAAAAATTGACCTTTTTTTATTTATTTTTTGGATTAACTTAATGAGTAAAACCTCAAATTGTAATATTTAATTATTGAAGACAATATTAGCGATGACACAGAAAAATCAGATACGATATGTGACCGCAGTGTCCTAGATTTTTCTCTGAATATCGTGATGGAACCTAATTTTAATTTAACATGTAAGTAATACACACGTTAAATTAAATCACTTATTATATTTATTCCCATGATAATTTTGTTTAGTTTTAGGATTTCTTAGCATTGTTGTATTCTATTTACTTGCCCTAGAAACCTGAACAAACACAGCAGAACAAACATACTCAAGTTGACAACTTGGGATTTCGTATTTTTAAACCACGATTCTCTTTAAATTCTCACATAAAAATCTTAAAATAAACAATTACCAACTAGACTCTTTCGACACCAACTTTTCACCACAGATAATAATATTACACATTAGTGTGGTTTTATGTTATGTCTATGTTGTAACTCATTCATAACTCAATTAAATATCTTGAAAGAGATAAGTATCTACCTAAACTCATAACTGGTTTTCCTTATGAGATAGACATATACCATCTCGGACTTTTCTGTAGGCCTTTTTAAGATATACAATTCCGTAGTACATTATTTTGATGTATCTCATAGGTTTTAGCCAGCACAGCGTTAGCGATGTAAGCGCCCGAAAATAATCTTTTACGACTTGATCACAAAACATCGACTTTTCACTACTTTCTATAAATATAATATGCAAGTTTTATTTATATAAAGCTTCCGGAAGAAATTTTCTAAACGATAGTGAAAACGTTATCAAAATTTGTTGCGTAGTTTAGAAGAACTAAGCGCACAAACCGATAGACGCGGATAGCGACTTCGTTTTATACTATTTGAAGATCGTGACTTTTTAATGGTAAATTATTCAATATTAACGATGAACTTTAAATTAACAGTGTACGTACCTACATATATAAAATGGTGAACTTTAAATTTAGTTCGACTTAAAAAAAAAATAAACAAGTTTTCGACATTTTTCGAGAGATTTTTTCTTCTTTTTATTTAATTAGCGCATTCCCTCTCATTTATATAATATTATCCCCTAGGAAAAAGATATACTAAGCTCGCCACGCTAGAGACCAGTGGCGGCTCGTGACTTTTCAGTGTGATAGAGTGCTAAGTTTGAAAAATTCGACATTACTGATGTTGTTGTAGCTGAAAACAAATTTTATAATTATTTTTACAAGCAATAATTATTCGCCTGAAACACTCATCCACATTGAAAAATCTCCTGATAAAAGATACATGACGCCAGCGGGACTCGAACCCGTGTCCCTTCGATCTCCGGTCGACAGCTCTAACCACTGAGCTATGGCGGCTTATCTCTTATCCGCGAAATAATTCAATATATACTAGTGTTTCATTCAACAATTACTGCTTGTTACATTTTTTCATCTGAAAACAACCAACTTTATTTTATATGAGAAAGGCATTGTAAGTGCTAACTCTCTCACTAGATGGCGTCGAGACAAATTGTCTACATTTTTAAGTGAAATACTAGAACTTGTCAAATATTAATTATTATTTTTTGGTAAACTAATGTTAAGACAAGATTTTCAGGATTTCCTGAAAATCTTAACACAAAAAATTAATTATTAAAAAAAAAATCGTTTTCAGCTATAACAACATCAATAATGCCATTTTTTGTAATATGAGCACTCTAGTATACCCAAAAGTGGTTCCATGATAAATCAACACATCGGCAATTCAACACACCTTTAAATAGTCATATAAAGTCATTAGAAACGATGCATTTTTTAAGTCTAACCTAGCCTAACCTACTTAACCCAGTTAATAAAGTTTTTGTTTCATCACTTTCCATGATTTTGTATAACTTTTTAGAGATGTTATGAATTATCATTTTGATGGTTTATCCGGTCACCCCCAAAAGTCACGAGCCGCCACTGCTAGAGACCAAATTATTGTAAAAGTATGACCAATTCTAAAATTTCAATCGATTAAATCACGTAAAATGGTAAATTAACATGTGCTGTTACTGTTATAGCAAAAATATCATTCTATCGATTGCTATGTTTTAATTACTAATTTATATTACCTACCTTATATCGTGGGTATGCCTATTCTTATGTTATGATCTGATTAAAAATACTATAGAACAATACACGTAGGCTCGTAGCATCTATCTTAATATATAAAAATCACGTATCACTGTGTTCGTACACGCTAATCTCCGAAACCGCGCAACCGATTTCAATGAAATTATGCGAATGGGTTGAATCTAACTAGCTAACCACCACGCCGTTTCTCCGCAGGGGTAGGCAGAGAGGACGGACCGGCAAACAAGTCGGTCTTGGCACACACTCCTTGCCTCATTCACATTCATAAATCGTCTCATACATACTCTTCTATTATTCTGACTCTTGACATGGATCGACTCAAGTATCTGATTCACTTGGTCGTGCCATGTCTTCCTCTGGCTTCCCCGAGTTCTGCTACCATTCACATTTGCATCCAGGTTGGCTGGTTGGTTGAATCCAGCTTGAAATATAGGATGGTTTTGGACCCGATAGGTGGCGCTGTTGTCGAAATATAAAAAAAAAGAATTCAACGAAATCTTATCCAAAAATACACACAAACACAAATTTTAACTTACCTACATAGAAGGCGGTCTGTGGCAGGACAACGTCTTCTATTATAAAATGCATTCCAAATGGTTGATTTAAATTCTAACTGGTTTATAATCTTAATATTTAAAAATTCTTCTCGTGCTCAATAAAACTCGAAAAGTAGTCAAGTAGTATTTCAAAGTTTGTTCTTATTAGTGTTTAGAAATGTTTAAATGGTAGGAAGTATCCGCCCCTAACGCTTGGAATAAACTTCCTATGGAATTGAGATGTATAACCAGCCCAACAGAATTTAGATCCAAACTAAAAACTCACTTTTTCAGACACTCATTTCCATAAATCCGTCATTCTATCCAAATATATATATATATATATTTTTTATACCGTAATTGTTACATTATCTAGCGATTCCGTTCATTCAATTTTGCTATTTGACTTGCCTACCAATGGGCAATGGACAATATCAGCGGGAACACAACAAGTCAATCGGTTTAATTGTTGGCATATGAATCATCTAGATGCGTTTAAGATTGACGATTGATTTTATTCATTCATTTAACATATATATCCAGCTAACAATAAAAAATACCCTAATATAATAGAACTTCCTTCTTCTTCTGGCGTTAGAAGATTAGATTGTTAATATTAATTTTAGTTGTAAGTTGCTAAATATGTAAATACTCGTATATATGTCGTTAAGATAGTAGTTATAGGCCTTAGTCGTAAGTCACTAGATATAAGTCTTAGATAAGTCAGTAGTTCTAATATTAACTATTTAAGAAATATATTTGTACAGCGCCCTTGAGGTGATTTCTCACGAAAACGGCGCTATATAAATTAGCCAAATATTATTATTATTATTATTAAGAATTCGGGGATTCCCGAGGAATACTTAACACAAAATCTCTGCACTGGAATGAGATACGCAGTCGAATTAAAGACGATGTAATGTAGTTTTTTAACAGTAACAATGTGGTATACAGTAGTGAATGGTGGAAGAAGTCGGAGGCGCCCGAGAATGACATTAACAATAGCGTTTATGTATACAGGGTGTATCGGCACGTACCCGACAAACTTTAACCAGCTATTCCTTAGCACATTTAGAGTAAAAAATGTTATGGGCACTTTGCTGTCCGGTAACATTGTTTTTCAATTAAAAACAAATAAAAAATCCACACTCCGTCACTGTCATTGGAATTGTTTCTCGTGTTCAACAGCTGTTATTAGCAAGTATGACAAAAAGTGTCCTCTCTCTTTCGTACACACCAAATAATAATAGTTAAAAATGAGACGAATGGTGCTGTGTCATTTCGTTGTGATTGTAAAAGCGCGACAACGTTGGTACGTACGTACATTGTTCAACAAAACTCGAACAAAATATTGCCAGACGGGTTTTCAAACTTTGTCAAAGTTAAGGATAAAACATTAGTGACATGTGGTGAAAATATTAAAGGTAAATTTTTTATTAAAAAAAAATGTTACCGGACAGCAAAGCGCCCATAACATTTTTTACTCCAAATGTGCTAAGGAATAGCCGGTTAAAGTTTGTCGGGTACGTGCCGATACACCCTATATGTGTTTTGTCTGACCCTTTTGTTTGTGTACGCGTTTCTATACCATGCGTCGTTAGAGAATGATAGATAGGTTTGAATTATAGAGGAAGCCTGAGAAAGACAACAATCTTTAGGAAGTACATGGTTCTCCCCACGGGTGAGTTCATGAACAAATTGGTGCGACTCGCTCTACAATAAACGAGGTTTTGGCGACGTCCTCAAGAGTGAGATTCTGGTACAAATAAATTTATTTGAGCCAGAATCTCATTGTCAGATATTTAACCGCTTATTAAAAATATTTAATTAGAGCAATACTTATAAGTATCTCTAAGGAATGGTAATTGGTCATGTCCAGGATATAAGCAGATGGGTATAGTCGGGGCATGCACAAAATGTACGTTACTTCGTTTGGGGCTTCGTGAAGTGAATGGTAGAAAAATTCGAGGATGCCCGATGAACACATTCACAACCTCAAAACTTAACTCCAAACCATTCACAACCCCGAGCAACGCCGGGTACACGTCAGCTGGTTATTTTAAAAAACATTTATATTTATCGCATGTTTAGAATAACACTACTTACCTGCTACTAACCGGTCTCGTCTTATGAAACATGATCCTCACAGTTCCATAAATATGTACGGTTTCTTTTGATATCATATGACAATTTTATATGTTCAATCGGGACTGGACCCTTAGTTTGTTATTATAATTTTATTTTTACGTGTAAACCTGTCCTTAGATTTTATTTGGATTGTTTATAAGTTTATTATTTTAAGATGTGTTGGTTTTAATTAATAAATAAAGTAAAATAAATATATGTCACCTGTGACAGGTAAAAACATGTTTTTTTTTAAGTACTATTGTCTCTTTATCTGCACAGACAGACTGATCCACAGCAACGCGTACAACAAGGTTATAGCTAGTTATCATAATATAGACATGTGAAGACCATTTTCCCAATCATCTAATCTTATAATTTTATTTCCCAAGATTATTAAATTTAGATCGTGCTGATATTGTTATGTCTGGACGCCGCGTGGCTTTTTGCTACGCAGTTATTTTCTTGGCCTTGTCTTCCAACATTATATTTGCTACAAAACATATAAACGCGTTAATATATAATGTACTGCGGACACAATGTGGATTTTGTTATGTTTTCCTGGGGCCGGACTTACCTTATCAAATATTAAACTAAGTATTCTAAGTGTGTGGCAATCTTTAGTTTATGTCTATAACACCCACTAGGGTCCACGCCTCAGGATGAAGCCACCAATCTCTTGAAAACCCGTCTCGCTGTTGTGATCCCACTTTTGACACTGATGTTGTTGATGTCGAGCTAAGTGAGATCTAGTTTTTTAGCTCCTTCTTCAAATATCTCCTGATATTTGTTAAATGTGAAGAGGCTGCTTTTTGGGATGTGATACACAATAAGTACTTTATTGAAGATGTAATCAAGTTTATTGACTTCACAACAATTTACAATTGACAAGTTTCAAAGTTACAATGGTTATGGTATAACAGTGAAAAGGCGAATGACAATGATTTGTGATTTGTATGGCTTATATACTATTCAGTTTTATTGCGTGTCAGAATATCATTAAATATTTGTGGTGCAAATATAATATTTTACTGGGATGTGGTTTTATAGTCATATCCTTTAAGTAGCTTAACTGCGTAGTTATTTAATTAGATCATCATTGATAATACATATTACACATTATTAGGTAAGCTAGGTACATTAGTATGTTGGGGTACATAACAGAACGGCAAAACGGTTTGCAGAGCAATATCACACTGTCGCATCACTGATTGCAGTAGTGCCACCACGTGAGCGGCTTCGTCAGCAGTAGTGTCCATTGGGAGTTGTTTTCTAGCGTTATTAGGATAAGTTCAAAAATAAAATGTTATCAGATTATATGTTAAAAAGTGTTAGTATTAATAGTACAGTCCATGGCTACCTTACAGGAAGCTGCAACGATTTTAAGCTTCTTATTTATTCATTCAATTTTGGGAAATCGACAGTTTACATTTAATCAGTTTATACATAAGTGTTATTTGGTAAAATAAAACCAATTATGGATTTCCACCTTATGACTTTAACTAAGACGGCATAATTAAAATTTGTGAGAAAGGAATATGAATTAAAAAAAATTATAAAAAACAAAAGATTATATAAAACGAAAAATATACAAAACAATACATTTATAGCCATGGAGAGAGGTTGTAGATATAAATCAAATCATAATAGAGATATAAACAATAGAGACTATTCACAAAATAAGCATTATTCACAAACTATCAGAAATATTCTTTTATGGACCTCTTGTATTTGGTAAGTTCGCAACTGAAAATATCAACCTTAGACAATACGCTGTTGTAATTATTGCATAGCCTGTTCAGGCAAGAATTCTGCTTAGAGTTCGTTTTACTTTGATCAACCCTGAACAGGACACAAGAGCGTGTTGAATGCGCAGGTACATTGAATGGAATCTTGTTTAGCAACTCTGGACATTGAATATTATAGTTAACTACTTTATACAGGAATAGTGCATCCTCATAATGCCTCCGCTGATATGACAAATTTATCAATAATATTAATTAAAAAGGTTTTAAAATGTTCAATGGACTCTATTTAAATGTTAAGGCCCCGTAGCAAGCGTTCAAAGATGGTTTGAAAGAGAGATATGTAAATATTAATGTTAGAGGGAGCGCGCTAATATAAAAAAAAACGAAAAAGGTGAAAATATTTAACACAACACGACTAGTTTGAAATAAAACAAAAATCTCTCGACAAATGCTTTAGTTGCATTTAAAGATACACTGTGAATTTTTTCATGCCTGTAACATATTAAATAACAGAACAAAACGTGTTTTTAATGAATTTCATATAATTAACGTTTCGGCGTAACAAATGTATAGATATTATTTTTTTGTGAAGTTCTGGTACATATATGAAAATTTCCTTCGATAATCGAATAAAAAAATGGATTTCCCACATTATTCAATAAAAACAAATCCGAAAATGGGTTTGTAAATGAGATATTTTGCACTAGACAGTTTTTTTAGGCCTGATACTTTATTTTTTTCTAGGCTTATAAAAAGTCTTATCAAAAAATTGATCTTCTGCTGACAAGGCCAAGATGTGTTCTACTTGTAGTATTTAATTAAGGCGATGCCATACGTAGTAATGCAATATCATGTGTTTTTTGGTTTGAAAATTTGGTCGCCTAGAAATGTTTCAGATGCTTTAAATAAATACTGCGAGAAGAATACATCTTGGCCATTGAAATAATCGAGTATTTTTAAATAAGTCTTTTTATAAGCCCAGATAAAAATAATGTAAAGGTCTATGAAAACTGCTTTAAAGATCAAAATCTCCTACTTACGAACCCATTTTCGGTTATGATTTTATTGTATGATTTGGAAAATTAAGTTCTTTATAAAATAATAGAAAAAAATATATATTTATGCCTGAACATCCACAAAATAAAATAAATGGCACTTTTTGGCCATGTTTTTTTCTTGCATAAATCAAAACAGGTGGATGGTGTTAAGCGAGAATTTAAACCTTATCGCCATCTACGTAAGGGTTGTTATTGATAGCGCCTCAATTTAAAATATTACACGAGGTAGTGCATCGCCTTAAATGAATACCTTACATAAACTAAATACCTCTGTTTTTTATTTATTATTTACATACATTTGTTAACATGTAATTGTTGGGTTATGTAATATAATGTGTATTTGTTGGGTTAGATGTTCAAACCAAAAACACTTGATATTGGATCGCCTTTGGATCGCCTGAACATTTTTTATGAATCATCATTATCTCCGGTAATATGCGGGTTGAGGCGTGACACACGATAAACCAATCAAATATTTGTGGAAATTACAGAGAAAGAAACCAAAAAGATAACATGGAGGTTTTCAATAAAATCAAGAAAAAAATATGAAGGTGTGAATACACACTGTATGCGTGTACGTTCACTGAGTGTACAGAGGCCTAGACACTGATCTCTGTTATAGTCACGACTCCGACACAAACTAGACAAAGCATACTCATATGTAAAGCATTTAAGCATTAAAATGAATCATCAACATTAAAAAAGTATTTTTCAACTTTGAAGATTTAAAAAAAAAGCGTAAGTTGCGCCACAATACGAAGTATGTCAAAAAAATACAAATAAATAATAGTATATCTGTGTGTAAGGATATAACGGCCAACCTTATGATTCCAGAGATAGCCTCATTTTTAATGTCAGTGCCATACAAATTTTTCTTAAAAAATGATAACTCCTTCATTTGTACACGCAATTGCTTCATACGAAATTTTATAGCATAGTAATGATCAGCAGAATCCATTTCTAGCCAAAAAAATACCCTTGAAAATTCAAGTCTGAAAATCGCCTTCCATAGGGAAGGCGATTTTCAGCCCACTGGGCGACGCCGACGGTGAGCTATTTTGTTCAAATATAATTTATTTAGCCAATTCTTGTTATTTTTAGATGTTGATATTTTTGATAAAATTCCGCTCCAGTTCGAAACAAAACTAAATTATGAAAATAATCATATAATAATAATAAAAACTTGAACAATGATTTCGATAATGTCATTATAATGTGAAAAAGTTATTGTATTTGTGTTTTTAATGGAAAAAGGCAGTTCAAGCAAAACAATACTTGATTTGGTTGTTTACTAAATTTGACCATGATACCGAAGATAATGCTGTTTTCCTTAGAGGACCTTTCTAGGGCAAGAAAGGAAAGAGGAAAAGGTTCTGGGAAGGTAAAAGGTATGAGGGTTATGTAGGAAGTATGAATCCATCGAGAGAGAGAGCCCAGCTGGAGAGGTCAAAAGGTCTACCTCAATCAGTCTCTCCGGATCCGACCCGCCACGCAGTAGGTGGGCAAATACAAGGGCCGCCAAGATCAACCTCACTCCATGAACCCGACACCCCTGCTAAGACACCGAACCACTTGGAGTGACCTAGGGCAGCGGTGTTGGTTATCCAATAAATGATTCCGGGGCAGCGGTACCCATACCCGCCTCCCAAATTGAAATCATTTAACAAAATATGCAGGGTCTCCGGGGGTAAAGTGCACTAACTTCGGGGGGTGATTATACATGATTTTAGAAGTAGAAAATATAACTAACTTTTTTTCGAAATTCGAATTTACGTTTGCTGAAAGGTACCATTTCAGTCTAAATACGCATATGTTGCTTAAATAACCCAAACTAAGAACGTTATAACCTATTTTGTGCGTGTCGCCGACGTAAATAGTTGTTTCTGTGAATTACGAGTATGTACTTCAATAATTTGGACGTATTTAGCAATAAGCATAGAACGCAAAATTTACCGTGATTTCTATTTTTTTATCCGGGTTACATGTTATATTTGCGCCTATTGATCCGGCACTGGTTTTTGTTTTACCCAGTTAGAAAAATCAATCATTTTGGCAGATTGAATTTACACGATAACTAAACTGACAGTCATAAATATATATTTTAGGATTGTGGCATGTCTGGGATGCCAGAAACATTTCAAAATGCCGCTATTTTAACATGCCGGATTTTGTGAAAAGTGTTTTTCGATGCAGTAAATATATTGCTATTTCCGCCAGGCCAATATAAAGAGACAGAAAGTCAACTGTTCAGGAACGTTTTTATGGTATCAAGCTATAATAAATATAACACATATTTTTGTTGTATTATAGAACTGCTATTTTTTAAATTTTATATTTGTATAAATTTTGAACATAATATTACAATTCGGGTTTTACGTAGCTTCTGTTTTCTATTTATACTTCTCTTATATTAAAAGCATTCACTTGTGGATGGAAGAAGAGTGTACATTTGTGAAAAAATAATGGTATTGTAATATAATGCATTATTTGGTGAAATAACTAACATATTTTAAATTAAATATTTATGTTACATTAAGAGGAAGCTACAAGCCAAAAACGTGTATATTCTTGGTAAACCTTGTATTGTAGGTAATAGGAATTAAAATCGCTTGACAAATGGAGTCTAAAAATTTTCGATTACAAGCACAAAACTGTTTTTTATTTATTTTGTTAATAATTGTATAAGAAACAAAAAAGTTAATCAAGTGAAACTGTCACAGATAATCTTAGCTATAATACTGTATTTTTTAAAAGTTGTTTCCTTTCCGCGTTCATACATTTATATTGAAAAAATATTGTTTTTAGTAGTTTACATTTATATTTTTTATTGAGTAATTTATTATTTTATTTGTATTCTACTCAAGCGAAACGATAGGAAAACCTTCAATTTAACTTAAGCATATTTTTTGGTATTCATAATGTACACTGATTCGTTATAAAGATTAACCAAAATAGTGATTTAGCACTAAGCTTCGCCTTAAGGTTATGGTTACAAAGTAAAAAATAATTACCATATTAAAATCCAAACAAATTGTTGTATTCGGAAAGAAGAAAAAAATATTATGGAGGATAAATAGAGTATCGTAGGATAATTTGTGAGATTTTCAAGTGAAACTAGGGGAATCAGTTTTTGTTAATGATTTCACTAAAATATTTTTTATGTAGTTCAATATTTGTTTTTTTTTATCATTAATGCTTCTGATTTCTTCTGGTAATTTATTAAAGAAATGTTTTCCTTGGTGGGTAAAATGGTGCTGGGCAAAATAAGTGCGTAGTTTCTGTATCTGCACAGATAGACTGAGCCACAGCGACGCGGGCGTGGTACAGCTAGTATTTACAAATGATTGCTTATAATAATTTGTTATCCTTTGTGCTATGCATAAGAAACCTTGTCTTATAAGCATTAGTTAAAAAAATATAATGCTGTAATATCATCCAATTAAAAAAAGCGTATATATCTGCGTGTATGTGCTTAATTGCCACCAAAAGTTGATAGAATGCGTTGTCATCGACAAAGAGTCTATGAACTCGAGAAGTGGGTTAATTTCCGCTTCTAAGATTTGCATTCTTTCATTACCGAAAACAAGAGTAAAATTCATATAAAAGTATTTAAAATATATACAATATAACCAAGTACATCACAAAATGAAAAAAAATATTCCGAAAAATGTGCCTCGCTAGATTTTTGGCATCATGATCAAATTTCGTAAACAACCGAATCAAGTATTGTTTTGCATGAGCTCCTTTTTTCCATTAATAACATAAATACAATAACTTTTCCACATTATTCGTTCTAAAACCCTCTTTAATTGTAACAATTCTAAGACTGAACCTTATAAACACTCGCTTGTACCTAGATTACATGAAATAGGTGATAGGTACGCAGATGTAGCGGATCTGTTTAAGGCGATGCCATACGTAGTAATGCAAAATCATGTGTTTTTGGTTTGAAAATTTGGTCGCCTAGAAATGTTTCAGATGCTTTAATTAAATACTGCGACTAGAATACATCTTGGCCTTTGAAATAATCGAGTATTTTTTAGATAAGTCTTTTTATAAGCCCAGAAAAAAATAATGTAAAGGCCTATGAAAACTGCTTTAAAGTTCAAAATCTCCTACTTACGAATCCACTTTCGGTTATGATTTTATTGTATAACGTGGCAAATTAAATTATTTATAAAATGATCGAAAAAAAAAAATATTTATGCCTGAACATCCACAAAATAAAATGAAAGGCACTTTTTGGCCACGTTTTTTTCTTGCATAAATCAAAACAAGCGGATGGTGTTAAGCGGGAATTTAAACCTTATCGCCATCTACATAAGGGTTCTTATTGATAACGGCTCAATTTAAAATATTACACGACGTAGTGCATCGCCTTAACTCAAAGATATTAGTTCTTCTAATATCTTTGGTTTAACTGCACAGAAGCTAGATACAAAAAGGCTTTTATATCATATCTTTTAAATCATGACCAATAAAATGTAGGTCTAATAATAAATGTAAGTCTAATAATCATACTTACGTAAAAAGTCAAATAAATATGTATATAAAATGAACTGCCTGGGGCAACTGAGGAATCTTGGGTCAATAATAATATTCAATACGGTGAACCAACAGCTTAATTGGCACTTACCTACTTTCAACCAAAACCTGAAAATAAATGCATACATTTTAGCTATTGTAATATATTATATCATGTATCTATACTATCATATATTTCAATCAATACTAATCTAACCTAGTCTACCTATAAGTTTTGCATGTACTTGTATCTCTAACTTTTTATATCCATCTAGAGTTTCTGTTAATTGTATATTTTCTGATGTCACTCTTTATAATTTACTGTACATGGTATATTTTATACCGTTGATATTAAAATAAATAAATTATAATGACATTTTTTTTATATGCTTCCGATTTTGTTGTCCGGGTTAAATCTTCCCCATAGGAAAAACTAAACCCTTCCACTCACTTTTCCACAAATGATCAGCTAGTCAATCAACACTATGCAAGTGCATTATATAAGTAAAATAAATACAAAACAATACAAGAACAACAACATGTCAACTCACCAGAGATCAAATGGGAAAAAAAAATTCACCGACTCCAGATATTTTCATATCAGAGGGTTCGGCTCGGTAGAACTTCTAACAGGGCCTATAAATCCTACTGATCCCTCAACATAAATATTTAAAAAATCTTTCGTTATCCTACATGTATTCAAAATGACCGACTTTTGCATCTTTATATATAAATTTTTTGATAGATCTAATACGCCTAAATTTTTAATGAGAGAGCTAGGTATAATGCCAGTAGCCGAAATAACGAATGGTAATATTTTTATAGTCTGAGAATGCCAAATTCTTTTTATTTCGTTTCCTAAATCTGTGTATTTTCTTATTTTTTCATTAACAGATTTTTGAATGTTACAGGAATTTGGAATAGCGACATCAATGATATAAGTTATTTTTTTAATTTTGTCATGTAAAACTATATCGGGTCTATTATGACTAATCGTTCGGTCTGTTAGTATAGTTTTATCATAATATATTTTATAAAATTCGTTTTCTAAAAATGAATTTGGTTCGTATTCATAATATGGTACTATATTACGGCAGTCAATCAAGTTATGTTTAATTACCAAATTTTGGTGAATTATTTTTAAAACTTGATTGTGCCTAAATGTATACTCGGACGGTGCTAATATAGAACATCCCGATATAATATGTTCTATAGTTTCCGGAAAAGCCAAACATTTTCTACACAAATCATCAATTTGATTTGTATCTTTGATTATATGCTTTCTATAATTTTTAGTATTAATGACTCTATCCTGAATGGCAAGCATAAATCCTTCTATTTCTGCGCTCAACTCTCCAATACTCAACCATTTGTTTGACGAAAATTTGTCAACATACGTTTGGTTGAGATAATTGAAGTGTTTTGCGTGTAAAATTTTATTTGACCAGGAATCTAATAGTTCCTGGTTGGGATTTATAAAAATGTTGGCATTCTCATCGTATAAATTTAAAGGTGTAATATTTCTATCTGCCTTGCAAATTATTTTGTGCATTTCTGAGCTATGAGCTTTCCTATGGAAAAAAGTTCTTAGCATTTCTACCTGATTATGTTTCAAAGAAGTTATTTTGACTATGCCTCTACCACCTAAATTTCTAGGTAAATTAACTCGTTCTATAGCTGAATTTGGATGATGGCAATTAAATTTTGTTAGCGTAGTTCTAACTAATCTTTCTAAGTTATCTAAATCTGTATTAGACCATTTAATTATGCCAAATGAGTACGTTAATAGAGGTATTGCCCAAGTATTTATTGCTTTTACTAAATTTTTAGCAGATAGATTGCATTTTAAAATCATTGTTAAAGTTTTCATTATTATTATTTGATTATTTTTAGATTTTAGTTTTGTGTCTAACTGGATAGGAATTTTATCAAAAATATCAATTTCTAAAAATAACAATAAGTTGATTAACTAAATAAATATGTTTGAACAAATTCGCTGACCGACTTCATTATCAGAGATCAGAGTCTAGGCCTTTGTACACTAAGTGAACGTACACGTATACAGTGTGTATTCACAACTTAATATTTTTTATTGATTTTATTGAAAACCTTCATGTTGTCTTTTTGGTTTGTTTTATCTTTAATTTCCACAAATATTTGAATGGTTTACCGTGAGTCACGCCTCAAACCTCGTATTACTGGAGATAATGATGATTCATAAAAATGTTAAGTCCCTGCATGCCGGATTTTTACTCTTTAAGTTTTTTAGTTCCAAATAATATGTATTTTTGAAAATTATATTTATACATTTGTTATGACGAAACGTTAATTATATGAAACTAGCTGACGTATACCCGGCGTTGCTGGGGGATATCCTTAAGGGGATGTTACCGCAAGCGCAGCATAATTGCGGTTTTTGACGTAGTTTTTTATAAATTTCCATATTGTTTATAAGAAAATAATATTATGTTTGGAACAGATAATTTATTCTTCTAAACAATGAGAAAACAAAACGCTTTAAAATGTTTAAAACAATTGCGTAAAAAAATATTTACAGAACCTCTAAAAATAGCTTTAAGTTCGATTATATCCTTTAATTCTAAATGCAGAAGAATTTTAAATAAATACATTATCACCACGTCAATGTCGTCTAAACGATGAGAAAATAAAATTATTTAGAAAAGCATTAAAACAATGCTTAAATAAATAAAAACAGTTTTTTAATACTAAGATATTGTTCCTTGTATCACCGCATTATATAAATCACAACGCAAGTTATTTATCTTCAGTAACCGAGGTGAGTTCGGCGTGAGAGCACGTTTCATTTTACAAAAAATAAATACGTAAATGTGTAGGCACATGAGAAAAGAGATCACACTAAAGGCTAGTCGTTAGGTTATTATGTATCATTTCTAGCCCAAGTTGACTTTTTTACTATAAATCTCGTTTTATGCAACACTTGGCCAGCTGGCTGACTACCAGCGGCACAGAATATTAGAGAGTGCCCCTTCACTAGAATCGTATTCCTAGTTTTATTTATTCACGCCCTACTGTGCTTTTACATAAATTTCTAATTATACAGTTATATTAGTTGTAACAATAATTTATCTAAAAAGAATTTCAAATACATGTTATTTTCAATTGACGTAAATAAAGAAAAAGTTTTGTTTACACAGGAAAAGAAGAAACCCTTTATTCTGGAAGGAAGAAGAATAGTAGATATACATTTTTTTTTAAATCAATTAAACAAAATTTCGCAGCACAACTCTCTTTATGAGTGTACATTATCTAACTTGGAGATAGTTGAAGAGAAGCAATCAGGATTTAATTCAGTATTGACATTTATTTGTAATATGTGCAAGAACAAATTTAGTATTTTTACCTGCGAAGACGTGAAAGATGATATGAATGTTACTGATTCGATGGTTTCTGGAATTATAAGTATTGGATCTGGCTATTCTAACCTAAAAGAACTAACGGCAGTAGCAGGGATCCCTTGTATGAGTAACAGACAGTACAGCAAATCAAATGAAAGGGTGTGTGAATGGTGGGACCGTACTAAGGTTAAGACGATGGCAGAAGCCGCCAAAGAGGAGGCTACGTTAGCCCAAATTGCCGGTGATGTTAACAGGGATGGGGTTCCAATGATTACAGTTGTGGCAGATGGGTGTTGGTCTAAAAGATCTTATAAGACAAAATATGCTGCTTTATCTGGCGCAGCTGTAATTATTGTTAGTTACAGCGTAGTTGATAGTATCGATAATTTATCAAGCAAGTTTGATAGAAATCTGATAATCTCATCTAAATCTCATAAAATCATGAGCTCCTTCTGCAATTCTTCTATCGAAATTTACCTAAAAAATGCATACTCAACTTAATAAACTTTATTTCAAAGACGCTCATTATTAAGCGTTTCATGTTCAAACCTTACTCATGGGTACCATCTAGTGGATTTCATCGCTGCTCTGTTCGAACTGAGTTGACCACAGCACGTCGCCGCGTGTTCCCCGTTCCAACATACTTCATTCCTCTCCGCCCCGAAATATTATTTCGGTTTTTGCAAATACCCCCTTAAGAGATAGACATATACCATCGCGGACATTTCTGTAGGCCTTTTTAAAATGTACAATTCCGTAGTACATTATTTTGATGTATCTCTTAAGGTTTAGCCAGCGTTAGCAATGGAAGCGCCCGAAAATATTTTTTTTACGACTTGATTACAAAACATCGACTTTTCTCTACTTTCTATAAATATAATATTCTTGTATTAAAAATTTAATAAACCTTCCGGAAAAAAAACTCTAAACGACAGTGAAAACCATATCAAAATCCGTTGACTGGTTTAGAAGAACTAAGCGCACAAACAGACGCAAATAGCGACTTTTTTTATACTATTTATAGATTCCTTCGAGAGAAAAAAATGGCAAAGTAAGCTCCGAAAATTATTAAAAACACGTTTTGTTCTGTTATTTAATATGTTTTAGGCATGCAATTCATAGTGTTTTTTTAATGACAGTCATTATATCATCATAATATCCGGTCAAAGTTAGCCAAAGTAATAAATACGGTCCAACTGACTTGTTACCCCCCTAACCTAACCTAACCTCACCAACCTAACCTAATCTAACTTATAATAACCCAACCTAACCTAAAACAACCCAACCTAACCTAAAATAACCCAACCCATCCTAACCTAATAATAAACCAACCCAACCTAATCTAACCTATAAAACCCAATCTAACCTAACCTATAATAACCCAACCTAACCTAATCTAAAATAACCCAACCCAACCTAACTAATCATAACCCAACCTAACCTAACCTATCCTAACCCAACCAAACCTAACCTAACCTATAACCAAAACTTATAAATTAAAGGCAAATTGAAATATAATTTTATAATCTTTACCTATTCCTACTTGTTTTATTACTTTATCCAAGTCTTTGAAGATATTATATAAAATGGCTAGTTGAAGTGATTAATTCTGTGTCAATTATCACTTTGTCTAAATTGGGTAGACGTTATAAATAATGGCTGGATAGTATACATAATATCCGGATTTATTACTTTGGCTGTGACATATATATACTTTTAGCAAAGAGAATTTTTAGTTCCATTTTATTAAATTTCTTCATTTTCTTGACGAATTGTAAATGTTTTTTTTTTCAGAAGCTGTGCAATGGCGGCAGACTGTGAAATAAACTTGGAGATGGAGTTCTCCCCCAGTATGTGGTCCAAGAGATTTTCACACCGGGATGAAGTTATTCAACACCACGTGAGGCACACCGAGAGAGGTGAGACATATTCTCAATGGCAGATAATCTGGAAAGCTCGAAGCAGATGGCGCTAGTGTGGTTGGCGGCCATTTGCATGACATGACAGCTAAGTGACACGGTTTCAATGTTATTAAAAAGGAGTTGAGAAATGTGACTCGTTCCACATACGAGCTGAGTTACACAAAAACGAGTCGAAGAAACAACCCATTCTCATAAAGTCAACATCAACTGTGAACGGGTGTTCCGCTCGAGTCCGCCAAGTTTCACACACGTGCACCAGGGATCAATGCTGCTAGATCCTTGGAGAAGGTTCCATTAAAATATCTATAGAACAGACTATCATACCTACATTGCGTCTGTAAATTAGAAGTGACAATCGACCTGTTAGCAATGGATTTTCAATCAGACGGACTGCCCTCCTTTGTACAGAATCGAGTATTCGTTCATTGAGTATAGGTTCATCAAATATTTTGGGGTCTCCAGACCAGAGGTGGCTCTCAAATTCAACTGTTAGGCATACTCGATATTTGTACAAGATGCCCATTTTCTTGAAAGCCAGATTTACTCGAACCCCGATACTTAAGCTGGTCTGATATATTCTTCTGGTAATCAGAGGCGGATTTGCCCTTAGGCCTATGTAGGCCCGGGCCTAGGGCGGCCAGATATTAGGGGCGGCCAATCGTGACAAAAAAGTCACAGATGATAACAAGAAATTACTTCCTAAGTACCTAAATATTCTACGTACGAAATAGTGATATGCAAGAGCGTGTTCACACACAGCACACAGCGCGCCCCCACGCCCCGCAGCTCGCCCTCGCCACACCTATCATGCTCCGTCGCTCGCCCGCTCGCGTATTTCCAATCCCTACCGTGATTCAGTTGCGCTAGTGACTGAACCGCGTTAGGTTTTTTGACATGTGCACCGATTCATTGTTACGCGGGTGACAGTTCAGTTCATGATAGCTTTTTGTTTGACAAGCCCCCAAAGGGCACACAAACTCCAACGGCTCGGAGGGCTTTGAAGCAGAGAATGGACGGTTATCTCGAGAGTATTTCCTCCTGGGGTAAAAATAATCTCGTCGAATTTAATGTTTCAAAGACCCAATCCTGTCTGATTACGTCTAAAAGGGATCCAAATGATAATCTAGTCTCCTTCAACGGAAGCAATCTTCCGAACAGGCCTTCCATTGATATGCTTGGTATAACTATAAGTGACCAGCTCAGGTACGGGGACTCCATCGAAGCCAGAGTAAAGTTGGCCTCTCAGAAGCTAGGCGTACTGTACAGGGCCCGCAGATACTTTAATAATACACAACTGCTGACCCTGTACAAATCGCAAGTGCGCCCTACTGTCGAATTTGGCAGCCATCTCTGGTCCGGAGCCCCTAAATACCTGAAAAAAACCCTTGACTCTGTGCAAAAACGGGCGGTCCGTTTGATAGATTCCCCAATCTTAACAAACGGACTGCAATCTTTAGAGCAAAGGCGTCAGGTAGGTATGCTGTCCTTGTTCTATCGGTATTACAATGGAAGATGCTCTGAGGAACTAGCGTCATTGATCCCTTCGGCACCGGTACGTAGTCGGGATACACGCCAAACGCGCGCCCAACATTTGTGCACAGTTGACACTTGTCACATGAGAACGGGTCGCTTCTACGATTCGTTCTTAAGTTCAACAGCTCGGCTGTGGAACGAACTGCCGGCCTCTGTGTTTCCTCCCTCCTACAACATGGGACTCTTCAAGACCCATGTTCACTCCTTCCTCTCCACAAAAAGACCCTCCACACAGCATCCCCAAAGATGACATAAGCCCTGAGGGAAATTATTTTCTTCAGGGCCTCCTGTGTGGAGTTAATATATTAAAAAAAAGGTATTGTTATTAGAGATGTGCCGATTATGACTTTCGCCGACTAGCCGACTAGCCGATTAGTCGGTTGTAATAAGACCGACTAGTCGGCTAAGCCGATTACGGTTTAAAGCAGAAGCTTTAGTCTTCTTACATCATAATTTACCTTTAATTACAATTGTGACTTTGATTTGATTAGATTATGTAGGTATGGTTATAAAAAATATGTTTTTTTCATTTTTTTTTGTTTTTATCAAACAGTTCATGTTTAGAATTTTTGGATATATATATAATATATACATATATTACTGTGCATCTTGTATATACAATCTTGCTTTAATACATATAACTGAGTTTGTTAATTTAAAAAATCTACTTTTTATTTTAATAATAAGAAATACTTAAAAATGTTCATTGAAGATAAGAAGATATTATGTTGTTTTTTATGTTAATTAGGATAGGTACTAATTTTGTTCAATAAATGTCATAATTATGTTTTCTTTACAAGCAAGTAATTTTAAAAACTGATTACCAAAGGAATGATTGCTTTACATTTTTTAATGTATAAGACTGATTATAAAATAAAAAAAATAATATATAATCAAGGTTTTTATTTCATGTAGTTCCCCGCATTCATATTATTGAGAAATACATACAACGTAAGAAGCCGGATAGTCGGCGCTCTTTGCCGATTAGTCGCCGACTAATCGACGACTACAATAGTGGCCGGATAGTCGGCTTTACCGACTAGTCGCCGACTAGTCGGAACATCTCTAATTGTTATGCATAATAGCGTGTTCACACACAGAGCTATAATATGCGTGGGATGGCGTATTTCAGCATATCGCTCGCCATACTTTCCAAGTATGGCGAAGCCTTTTCGCCGAAGCATTTTCCTTTACTGAAGATCTTCAAACCATTTATCCAAACGTGGATATTGCTCTTCAAATGTGTGTGTGTACTCCCGCCAGTAACTGTTCTGGAGAACGATCATTTTCTTGTTTACGACGTGTAAAAAATTATTTACGCACAACAATGGCGAGCAAAGGCTGAAAAATCTAGAAGCAGATTTTTTAAGGAAATTGGATTGCGAAGATCTAATTAATGATTTTGCTGCACTTAAGTGCAGACGAGAATTGTAACTGCCAGATTTTTGTTTTGAGTTCAGTTTTTTTTTATGTTAGATAATGCTTTACGTAAATTTTTTTACCAACGTTTTAATTTGTATTTTAAGTTTAGTAATTATATTCGAATATGTACTTTAAGTTGATTTTTATTTAAAAGAGGTGCTGATTTCTTTTATTTGTTTGGAGACTTAATAATAACTTTTTATACAGCCCGTATCTGGCAACCCTAATTGTAACTGTGAAACACTTATATATTATTGTATGAGAATAAACCTGAAACTAGTTAAATAAATTAAACCTAAAACTGTTTTAAATGTTTTATTCAAATCCTTGAAACCTTAGAAAGTATTACAAACTAGCAGCTATTATAGTTAACTAAATTTCTGAATCGATTTCGATAAAAGTTGTCAATAAAGTAAATTCATTATGTAGTCTATAGTCTATATCAGGGGTCTCCAAACAACGGCCCGCCAATGTCATCAATCCGGCCTGCGACAATCGACAATTATACAGTAATTGAACTAGCGAATTTAGCAAGCGTATTTTTTTACATTAATTCCACACAGGAGGCTTTGAGGAAAATATTTTCCCTCACGACCTATGTCATCTTAGGTGATGGTGTGTGGAGGGTCTTTTTAAGGAAGGGAAGGATAGGAAGTTCTGAAAAGGAAAATGTATGAGGGGTGGGTAGGAATCTGGGGATTAGTGTGTCCAGGAGTGACATATGTATGAATACATCCCTCCAACTGCGGTGCAAGGCGATGGGTTAAGGCTGGAAAGGTCAAAAGGCCTCCCTCACCCAGTCTCTCTCGATCCGGCCCGCCACGCAGCAGGTGGGCAGACGTATCCGCCGCCAAGACCTGGACAAATCTCACCCCATGAACCATGAATGATAATGGCAGGAAAATTAAAACGGTTTTGACCCTAGGAACTTACTGAAAAGTTTGGATACTCCTGGTCAATATGATGGGTACTGAGAAAGGGGCGGCTACATGGTCTGGGGCCTAGGGCGGCCAAGACTGCAAATCCGCCTCTGCTGGTAATTAAGCTGAAACTTAGCCCCATGGGTCGGTAAGCAATCGACATAAACGAAATGCTGTAAGACCTGCACTGAAAAGTTCCACACTGAACTGCGCTGACGAACCTTACTATAACAAACTTAATTTTCTGCAAATGGTCTTACAGCTTCCGGTTTATGTCGATTGCTTACCGACCATAATGTGTGCCTAAAAGTGTGGCAGTTATAAAACATTTATCAAAACTCAAAAGTTTAATGAAAGTAAGTAAGAAAAAGGGAATATTAACTCCTCTAATTAATATATTATTATTGTTGTTCTTTCAGCAAGCAAAGAGGTCCTGTCACTCCTGAAGTACAAACTTGACATACCATACGGCGATAGTGAAAACCAAAAGCTGGACATTCTTGGAACCGATTTACCAGCAGGTAATAATATATTTAGTATGGTAACCGGGCAATTCAGGACAGTGGCATTTCAACACACTTTTGAAAAGTAATTATAAGTAATTAATTTCCTGTCTGAGAACTTACTCTTCCTGTAATTGCCCGATTCTGGAACAAGTCACCCACATAAAATACCTGGGGGTCATCATTGATCAACATCTTCTCTGGGATCAGCACTTGGCCAGTCTAACCCCACGCATCTGCAAGCTCTCTTATGCTTTTCAAAATCTAAGAAATATCCTTACTACCTCAATTTTTAAAACTGTATACTACGCTCTCTGCCAATCCCTACTAGCTTACAACATCATAATCTGGGGTGGCTGTGCACAATCTACCATCGAACCTCTACTAAAAGCCTAAAAAATGGTAATACGTGTCATTAACAAGCGACCGACAAGATTCCCCTCCACTCGACTCCACATTGAGTATAAGGTCTTAAACATACGACAACTCCACCTAAAATTTTCGCTAATATACCACCAGAACAATAACCAACGGTCACTACAAAGTACCTTCACTACATACCACGTCAGCTCAAAGACAATTTTTCTTCCTAGCTCAAAAAATCTTTAACCTTATCCCTGAAAACCTAAAAACCATGAATCATCATCATACATTACAACTACAATACCCATTCATTCTACACTCTATCAATTTAATCACCTTTCAGACAAAACATAATAAATCCTTATTCCCTAACTTAGCGGTATAGTATGTACATAATTAATTAGTGTTATCTATTTACTAATAATTTTTCATCTTCTTATAATTCTCTAACTTCTCCATCCTCTTCTTGCAACCTAAACTAGCTATACATCATTTTTCTTTTTATATTATGGTAATGTATAGATTCTATGTCTGCAAACTGTAAAATTCACCCGCCATAACACAGGGTCATCCCTAGCATGGAGGGTGAAATATCACAAAAAACCACATGTACTCTCTAAATCATGTATCAATAAAATAAAAATAAAATAAAAGTGATCAAAACAAGACTAATTTAAATAGGTTACGTTAGGTTAGGTTTATAGGCCTTTTTTTCATCACTCTTAATAAAATTATAATTATTACTTTTCAAAAGTGTGTTGAATTGCCACTGTCCTGAGTTGCCACTAAACCATTTATTATAAACTATGTTCATCACCGTAATATAGTCGAGTATTTAGCTGTTGAATATTTGACTTATTTTTAAACATATATTATTTTCCGCTAAGGAGAGTCTGGCCGTTTCGCCTGTATTTTTTATTTCATTATATCTACGACCGGACCCTCACAAACTAAATTAAGACATTATCAAATCAACAAGTTTCTACGTACAGCACCACTCTTTGGTTCCCGGGTTTGCTCGAGAGGGCGCCCTGGCCATCCCGAACACCCGGGGCGAAGGAAAGCGGGACGTGGGCAAGCAAGACGTCACTATCGAAGCCCCACGTAAATTCAAAACCTCCCCCGCTCCCCGCATTGTCCATTCCATAGTGAGAGGTAGAGTTACCCAACTGAAGTTTTATTTAATAAGAAAGTTTGTGAGGAAACTCGAATATACAACAATTACCAACTCTCAAATTAACCTGTTTATCTTCGTACTGTTATCTAATTTATATTTTTTGTTAATAATTCAAGCCCCAAACAAGCCAGGTAACCATCAATATAATAATACAGAAAATTACTTACATAGTTTATAGGACTAAACACCATACTAAACACATTATGACAGCGATCCGTTAGCTTTTCAATCAAATAAGGTTTTTGAGCGACCCCAGAAGAAAAAAAATGGCCGAATTTACAAAGGCCTTGTATAAAAACATTAGAATTTATATTAAGAACAATTAAAAACTTTGATTTGTTACAAATCATAAGACTGGTGTACACATCCCCAGTCAGAAGCCTAATAGAACATAACTCCATAGTTTGGTCGCCCTTCTATAAAACTCATATTCATTATGTAAAAAGAGTTCAAAGAAAATTGCTACTTCATCCCTTTAGAGCACATAAATTACCTGTCGTCAATGGATATTTTAAATATTCCAACTTTAACTTGTCTACTCGCACCGATTATCGTGTTCTAATAGTGGAACACGTTTCATTAGTTCGCAATAGCTCTTCTAATTGTATAGCTCTATGAGTTTCAGGTATATGTCAAAGTAACTAGGAAACAGAGTTGCAATCGAAGACAGATCTGCGACCAAAATTCGTATTTTATTCAAGTTCAAGAAATAATTCCGATATTTGAAAATGTTAACTGAAGTATGAAAAAGTTGATGTAACTTTTTGAAATTACAGACGCCCCTATCCTCGTGTTTATCCACGGAGGCTACTGGCAGGAGCTCTCCCGGCCGCAATCCCGCTACCCCGCGGGGCCCCTCTACAGCGGAGGCATCAAGACTATTGTGGTTGGCTACGATCTGTGCCCCGAAGTCACTCTGTTCGAAATCGTCAAGCAAATCCAAAAGGCTGTCAAGTTTGTGTTTGAATATGCAGCAAAGGAGAATTCTAGGCAAGTACCTACTTAAGTGTTGAAATCGAAATTTAACATTGTTATTAGACGGCCATTCAGCGCCATTTTGTTTATTTGAAAGTTTTTTTATACAATTGGTATATTGATAGCAAAATTATAAGTTTCACATACAAAACAGTACACAAACAGAAAGAAGGAGGTTAAGTAGAACAAACAAAAAAGAAACAAACAGGGATTTACACATAAGCACAGAGCCAAGGTAAGAATTTATAAGAAGGTACTTACCGACCAATAAATTGGTAAAAATAGATTATGCTCGATTACAAATACAGGGGATAGAAAAGGAGAGCGAAAGAAACAAAACAAAGTACAACACGACAAGAATTACATATTTTCGTTTTTATGTTTTTAAAAAGTATTCTGTTAAGGTCTTACTTTGAATTTTCGGATTATGCTGGCTGTTTTTATACATATCTGGAAGAGAATTATAGAGTGTGTAGGCAGTTGAAGGGTCCCCGTTAAATGTCTGATTATAAGTCCGTTTGAGTAAATTGTGATAAGCAGAAGAGGACAACTATCATGTTAATAGCTTGTCAGCTTATTACAATTTGATGGAAATGTTGCCCCTCTAGAAATGTTTATTATTTTGACGTAGTTTCGTTTGGAATGCACATAAACATGATATTATTGTTCTGCGCCGTTATTGGTGTTTATTCTTTTGTAATTTTTAACCTTCTGTCTGTTGTGTGCATTATAAATAAAAGGAATTTCAGGGGAGTCTACTTTGCCGGCCATTCTGCCGGAGCACATCTGATCGCATCCATCCTCAGCGAGGCACCATTCCTGAACTCCATCCCAAACATCAACATCCTGCAAGGCGCCATCCTGGTGTCCGGCGTCTACGATCTGACCAGCATCACAGACACGTCCGTCAACAAGAACCTGCAGCTCACCCAGCAGGATGCTAAGCTCCTGTCTCCGCATTTCCGAAGTTACTTTCATCTGAAAGATTTCACGTTTCGTCTGTACATCATCGCTGGTCAAGATGACAGCTTCACTTTCCAGAAACAATCCAGAGACTTCTACGATATGCTGCAAGAGTGCTGCAACGTTGACAATATCAACTTTCAAATTAAAGAAGGGATGGATCACTTTGAAATTATGGAGACCATCACCGAAGAAGAGAACTATTTTAAAGCCATCCTTTTAGAAGATATTTATAGGTACTTAAGTCGGTAACCTTGAATTTTTGGTTGCATAACAAAATAGCCCCGCTAATGCCCTTGAGCTATAGCTACCCAAATTTGGGAAACTGTAGATAGGTTAATCTTATGAATTTATCTTTAACTTCTCGCAGACAGATAATGTTTTTAGTCTATCGACAAGTATTATTATTGGTTTAGGAAAACATTTATCAAAAAGAAAGTTCATTGTCTCACAATAGAAAGATCAGAAGAATTTTTTGTTGGTCTGCACGGAGCAAATTTGTCTTCCAGGAAGTTCCTCCCAACGCTCAATACTAGCTTTGTGAAGATCATTTATCAAACACGAAATTTTGCCAGTTATAAATATTTTAGGTAGGGGCTCTCGCGGGTACTTTATCATTAATAATTTAATCAGCTATATGAATATTTAAAAATATATATATCTTATAGAGAGCTTCAAGGCGGCGTATCGATAGAAATCTTACATTTCTTTCTAGCAAAACAACTATGTCACTCAACAAATTACGACACAACTTTTTAATCAAACTTATGAAGACTGGCCATAAATTAACAACACACGTACATCGGTCACGGATGCCAGCATCCAACTGATAAGTGGTGAGCGCTAACCCTTCTCAAGGGCACGTAATACGTGAATGTCATGCATAATACACATTTTCGGAATCAACCGCCCTGTCGCCTAATCTTACGGTACTTATTTAGCACGCTTCACCACATATGGTTGGGACTGATATATCATAATGACTAAACAAGAGTCCCAATCATTTTTCATCAATCAAATCTACTAATTATGGATACCGTTGTTCAAAGAGTCGAGACTTCTCAAATCGAGTTAAGGCGTTGAATTAATAAGACCGAGTTGTTTCACAGAAATCACGTGTGACAAAGTCGTCACTAGCCACACCGTATAATAAGGAATGAGTAAATTAAATTTGTAAGAAAGGAATATGAATTCTAAAATTTATTCAAAACTAAAGATTATATAAAATTAAAAATTTACAAAACAAAACATTTATCAATACATTTATAGCCATGGAGAGAGGTTGTAGATATAAATCAAATCATAATAGATATATAAACAATAGAGACATAACATTATTCACAAAGCATCAGAGAAATATTCTTTTATGGACCTTTTGTATTTGATAAGTTTGCAACTGGAAATATCCACCTTGGATAATACGCTATTGTAATTATTGCATAGTCTGTTCAAATCAAATCATTTATCAAGTGTTGTGGGGCTCCAGAGTAGATGTGGCTCCCAAATTCAATTGCTGGGCATACTTAATTAGCCCTATACAAGACGCCCAGTTTTTCCCTTGTTACTATTATCTGTTGTTAAATTGTATTATTTTTTTCTATTCTCGTATACATCCACCTGCTCTTTGAGCATTGCCAATAAATATAACCCATTTTTATTTAGATATGTCATTTGCCACTGAATTCTATTCCTGTATCGCTTGTTTATCTAGGTTAAGGGTTCCCCATACCAAAATATGTCCATTTCACAATAAACTCTTATAGAATTGTCATTGGCCTTGTTATTTCATCTGTCATCACTAACTTATAAACACCTGGTCAGACTAACAAGTCAAATAAATATTTATCAGCCTTCCCAGTGAATCAAATTAAATTATTGAAGACAATATTAGCGATTCCTAAACGAAAATCTGAAACAGAAAAATCAGAAAAAGATACGGTCACATCTAGGACTCGAACCCAGGACCCTTGCCTTGTCGGGACGCCGCTCTATCAGCTGAGCTAATGGGACCCTATCTCCTTCGGTCATATTTAACTATATCATACTTCGAATAAGAACTACCAACATTGTCTTCACGTAAAAATTTGTTTTCGGACACTACACTGTTAACGCTAGCTAAACCTCATGAGATACATCAAAATAATGTACCATGAAATTGTTTGTCTTAAAAAAGCCTACAGAAAATTCCACAATGATAAATGTCTATCTCCTAAGGAAAACCCCCAAAAACACCGGGTACATGTCAGCTGATAAAGTGACATTTTGATTTTTGTGTTTAACAAACCCAGTAGAAGTAATATCCAAAGGAAAATTAATGTATAAGGTCGACACTGCAATTGCAGTGCTTTGTAACGAGCATTGGGCACAATTCTTCAACACTGCAAATGCAGGGCTCCGGCCCGGGGGTTAATACTGAGTCTTGGGATGGGATGATGTAATTTAAGAAGCAAGTCACAATATTAAAGACTCTTATATAATTTATATATATCTACTTATCTCATCCAGACTAATCCCTTTACATTTGGCCACAGATTTAATAATTCTCTTCAGAGGTTCTTGCTGTTCACGACTATTCCTGTTTCGGTTGCTCAAGCGTTTGATCTGCATTCTCTGTTCTTTAATTGTTTTCTTGGCTAACTGAAAAGCAAGCGTGGCCAAAACTGGGTCGTTCATGTCATCCTCATTAAAATCGAGCACAGATCTGTAACAGAAGAAATAATTCAATTTGACTTTGTCGGACTGCATAGATATTTGGGGATCTGGTAGTGAGACAATGAAAGATAATGGTTGCTGTGTTACAGCGTTTATTCTGAGTCAGTAGAGTTGCGCAGTTGGGAGATGACTCCGGACCGATGAGGATGACACCAGGTGTAGGCGGCGATGACGGCGGTGGAATGGTCGAGGCGGTAGTCAGTGAAATGGTGAAGACGTGGAGTCTTCCGCGTACTCCAGTATGAACAAGGTACCCGAAGGTGCGATGGAACTGGTCGGCAGATGTGCGGGAGATACAGGCCAGCGACGATTCCGCGGGGCCGGCTCGCAGACCGGCGAAGGTGTCGCAGGGTCTAGGCGCATAAGGGCGATGATAGTCGGGGCCAGGGTGCTGATATGATCCCGAGGAGTCCATAATAATTGGAAGTCTACTAATTAGAATACCTGTACTAATTTTGAGCATATTTAGTATGTATGCACTATAATCTGCCGCTTTCACTAATTGGACATTCGCTCAGTTTTAGGGCTGACGGATTAGTGAGAGAGCATCAAGTATCAAACATTTTTAACCACTGCCAGTTTTAATTCTGGTCTGAAAGGGTTAAATCTTTGTACTTTGATGACCTCCATAGCAGAGTTGTAGGTTTCTGACTCTGGACCCTGAGATCAGAGATTCAAAATATTCAACAAAATAAATAAAATATTTAAAAGTTTATTACTTATAATGTGTGGTTTCATCGTTAGACGAAGCCGTGAAAGGTTTTTCTGGTGTTTCTGCAGCAACAACAGTAGGTTTCTCACTGTAAATAAGCAAAAAAAAATCATTAAACACTGCAAAAGTTAGTTAGTCAGTTAATGCGGAGTTTACACTTTACACAGGAGTAAATATTTGATTCGGCAGGACGCAGGCGACTGAAATCGCAAATGCCAAAGTAGACTATCTTTCGACTTGTGTCGTGCGGCATCAGGTCGCATGCGGCTGACGACTAGTGCAATTCCTCCATGAGAGAAATATGTGATGAAAGCGTGCTGACTGTCGCCAAGCTATGACAAAACTGCACGGACTATCAAAGGTGTTATTCAAAGAAAGTTTGCGTTTGGTGCATAGTCAGAATCAAAAGCGGCCGCCGCTATGCGTAGAAGTGATTTGCAGTAGTATAGGTGAAAGATGTTGTAAACACTTTTGTAGGTGTTGTTTTATACTAATAATGGTTCGTGGCCCAACTCCCTTGTCCTATTATCTTGCTCCCTGTCCCGCCCCTCAGAGGCGTGTTATTGTTGCATGAATTAGAATTGGGAACTGACTTACCCCTGGTCTTCTGAAGCACGTAAGAGCACATGAAAACATTCCCGAATCTCTTAGTATTCTCGATATTATACACCCGGAGGGTCACTTAACGTGTACATTGTAGCTTGTCTTAATAGGGTGACAAGGTACCGATAAAATTATCATTCAGGTAAGGTAATCCAAACTGTCAGACAGGGACAGGTAATTGGGTAAAGGAATGCAGGAACATATCGTCGCTGTGAAATCAAACCGGCATATCTGCAAAATGCTTGTTTTTCACCAGAGCGCTTTAAAGATTTCGCATATGATATTTTCCTTTTAACGTCCGTTTGGTTCATCTCAATGACACCTTATGAATGAATAAAATTTAGACGAATACTGCTTATTGAAGTAGTAGTTGCAAATAAATCGAAAATTGCTTAAATTAAGAGTAAAATGCAGTTATGCCAGTATGGCTTTAAAATCAGTGTAATATTTGCATTTGTGTCACAGTGGCTTCTTCTTTTGGAACCTGTTTAAGGTATAAAAAAAGACAATGTTGTCAATGAAAAAATAATTTATTGCTTCACAATTTTTTTTACAAACAATTAACATAATACTGCTTTTTCCTTTGCGGGTAACTTCAAAGTTTCCCAATCGTTTATGGAAATCTGAATAAATTGACGGTATTATCCCGGCGGTAACTAACTTTAGTATACCATTTTTCTTCTTCTCATCAATGGTCTCTTGGAATAAGCTTGCATCAGAACAGGATTCTCGCTCCCATTGCCCCGTTTGTTCCTTTTCTTCTCCTCCTCCCAGGCATGTGATCCGTAGGAGGTTTTGAAGTAAAAGTTGCCGTCGTAAATGAGACAAATATCACACTGATTTTTCTTCGGTGTGAAAGTTTGTATGACTTGAAAAAACCTCTGTATTAGCTGATTCCTGCAAGGTTTGACTCCTTTCTTTCTTTTAGATAATCTCTGTGATCGGCGATAGATTTTCCACCATCGATATACTCCCGAGAACTTTGAGTTCTGTAGTAATGACTAGGAACACTTGAGTTTACAGTTGTGGCAAGGAGGCTTCATGCTTCGTTGGTTCACTCTTCCACGGGTTTTAGACTCGTATTCCTCACCGCAGTTTTGCATCTTTCAGTTTGCTAAAGTTTTTTTTATTGAATTTGCCTATTTTAATTTATTTTTTTAACCGGGAGAAATTTTAGCCGGGTTAGACATTTTGGCATATATGCCGGTTTGTTTTAGTTGAGGCTGCTATAAACGCTTTTGTTAAGTGCAAACCGGATTATCTGCCAATAAGTCATACAATAAGTCATATTTGGTAGTAATAAAAATGTACTATTGTGAGATAATCCAGTTTTACTTACATGATGGACGCATTTCCCCCTTGAAAGTTTTGAAGCAACTGGCGTATTGCGGAATAGGTCTGTCTTCTGCTAAAAAAAATGGCGATTCACGCGTAAATGCATACCGGCCCAACGCCATCTGACAGATTTTTATTCAACTATACGACATGCCGGTTCGACATAAAAATAGAAGGGAAAAAAATAAATTTTTTGACACCAATAACTCAAAAGCTCCATTTTTGCATATATGCCGGTTTGATTTAACAGCGACGATATGTTAGTGTGAAATGCATATTTGCGTCAACAGTTATATTATATACAAAAAATAATTAAGAAGTTACGTACCTATCTGCTTCTGTAGTATGCCCCATGGTTGATTTTGATTCAGAAATAAATCTAGGCTTTGGATTAAGCAGAGTTGAAGAATCGGGAGGTGGCGTTGGAACAGCTTCTATAAAAATAATTAAAGCATTTGCTATAAATTATTACTGAATTAATTATTTATTTAACACTAACTAATGTGTACCCGGTGTTGCTCGCAGGTGTGGATGGTTTGGAGTTAATAGTTTGTCATTAGACAGTAGTTATAGGTCTTAGTCATAAGTCACTAGATATAAGTCAGTAGTTAGGAGCCTTAGTCGTAAGTCACTAGAAATAAGTCTTACATAGATGTAAATCACTAGTTATTACGAATCCTAGTCGTAAGTCAGCTGTATTTATTATTCAATAAATATATTTGTACAGCGCCCTTTAGAGCTTTTTACTTCCTTTATCTTTTCTTTCACATCGTACATTTTTCTCGCACCTCTTTCTTCGTTCTTGATGTACGCCTCGTTTTAGCATAAATAATTATTTGAGTTGTGTCTTCATCGCGGGTCCCTGAATTAATTACTACAGGAAATACCTATTTATGTGGTGGGAGATGGTAAAAGATGCACGGAAGTTCCATTTTTTCTCAAAGTTAAGTTGGAAGGTTAAGAAATATGCATAAATTATTAAAATAACCCAAACTAAACCTTTTTTTTTATTTTTAAAGCGGAGACGGTTCACACGTAGTTCCCGTGAGCACTTAGGCCATAGGCCCATTGTGCTATCTCCCATTTTACCTCATTCCTTTAACAACAACCCAGTCCCTATAATAAAGTTTTTGGGGATCAGGTGGTGAGGCACGAAATGAAAGAAGGTTGTGAAGGTCACATGTGTTTATTGGTGAGTCAGTAGCCGTGACAAGGAGATGATGAAGGACAGATGTAGAATACTCCGGTTGCTGCTGTGATGTGTTGGCAGGCCAAGCGCGGGTCAGTGAGTCGACGCCGGGCGCTGGTGACCGGGACTCGATGGAGGTCAGGCACTGGCGAAGAACGTAGGTCTTCAGGCACTCCAGTGCTGACGAGACGGCCGAAGGTGCGACGGACCTTATAGGCGGTTGAACGGGAACGATGTAGACCAGTGAGGATGCTGCGTGTCCTCGTGGTGGTCATGGTAGCGTGGAAGAAGCGCTGGTCAGAGACGCTGGAACCAGGGCGCTTGTAATCCGAGTAGCGCTGGCCGCGGACGTGGCCGAGGCGCTATGATGATGTCCCGATAGAGTCCATGATGATAGGGGCGAAGCCGGGTACGTGTCCCTCACGCTAGTAAGAAGAACGCGGGTGATCACTCGTTGAACCTTGTAGACTGGTGGCAAAATTATGACTGACTGACTGGCTCGCTGCGTCGGGCTTATTTATACTACTCGGCCGACGGCGGCAGTAGGTAGATGGATGGCAACTAAATTCTAGGCACTCGCACAGACTGTGTGTTTCGGGAACCTTCGACATTGCGGCGATTATGCATAGGCCGTAGACTCGAACCTTCTGGCGAGTTCTCGTAGTATCCCGGACTGAGTGCGCGTTAGTATTGTCGCGAGTATGCAAGTAGGTCTTGAAACAGGTAGGTTGCTTTGTTTTGATTTCGGCTGCAAATACGTACCTAAGTAGCAAGTACGTACCTAAGTAGATCGAGCGATTTATTATTAATTATTCAATGGATTAATATCGACGCTACAAGTTCACCAGGGTTGTTATTGGGTATGTGGCTATGTCTTCTGGTTCTACTGTATGTCTCCCCAGGTATCTCAGCCTAGTTCCCACCAGGGCAGGACATTTTTACCATAGGTGAATTGGAGTCACTTCATCCTCTTCACATTTCCTGCATTTATTAGTGTTTTCCACTCCCAATGTGTCTCCTGAGAAAACTAAACCCTAAAAACCTATTTTTTGTGTATGTTTACTTAAACCCCTGACTTAAATACAGTCGAACTTGGTTATAACGATCACGGCAATAGCGAGTTCACGGCTATAATGAGCAATTACTGTGATGTATGGTAATAAGTTGAGTATTTAAGCGATAGATGGCGCTAGTCATAAAGCTTACTCCAGATTCCGTCAGATGTCGCTAGAGTGTAACAGATGCTTGTGAGGTTATAGTGACAGGGAACAAGCTTCCCGAACCAGAGAATTACCAACCCTCGGGTAATGAACAGTGTAGTTAAATCCAGACCTATTATTTGTAACGTAAATAAACACAATTATAAGTAGAACCTTTTACTTATTACAAAGAGTTCCCAACACCAAAATCTGCATAGTAAGACAGATATAACATATAGTTCAGGCTTATCTCCATATAATTGTTGACTGCTATAACGAGGTCGATTCCCTGATGATATATAGCTATACTGAGCAAATAATTTTGTCAACACAATTTATGAATACACGAATGAACTAAATATATTGATAGTTGCATTTAGGTAGATACATACGACTTGGATATAACGATTAACGGCTATAAGGAGCAAATTTAGTTGGTCCCCTCGTGCTCGTTATATTTGTGCTCGTTGTTTGACTGTAATTGTCTCCATTAAATACTTAAGTTAAAGTCAAGTGTTGTTTTATTAAAGAGCCTTTGCAGGCAGCGGAATTCGACAAGTTTACCCTGACTTTTTCTACCATTCTCTACAGTATACCACATTGTTTGTTACTTTAGAAAAAAATTCCAGTGCAGAGATAATGCGTTAAGTCTTCTTCGGACGTACCCGACATAAATAAACCACTCACGTCCCCGACTTCCTTTACCATTCAAACCACAATAGATATACCACTCCGAACAGTTGTGACCGAAAACTCACACGGGGGGGTGTTTAGAGAAATTCTGAGGAGAAACAAACCCAAATTTTTGTGTGTCCTATGACCTGAGAAATTATTTTTATTTCTTGGAGGGGAGGAGGTGGCAGCTAGAGAAATTCTGATGTATAAAAACAAGATTTCCACACTAACATATCCGGTTCATAAAAAAATAACTCTTAAATTGTCATTTTCGTTAATGAGTTTTGAATTTTAAAAAAAGGAGCTAGGTTATCTGAAAAACGAGCTAAGAAGCTAAACCACTTTTTTGAAGCTGACTGCATCAATAGAGCTAAATCTAGCTCTAAAGGAGCGGAGTTGGCAACACTGCTACACACTGTAGATATACCACTCACCATAAAGTGGGTGACAGATTACGATATAAGTTCAAAGCATTTTATATAAATCCATATTGTTCGCCATACAATCCGATACAGACCAGTCACACCTAAAAAGATGATGTGTTATAAGTGTGGGAGTGGCAACAAAATGCGCCGTGATCAGCTAGCCAGGCTATATTTGAAAATTTTTCGACATTATATACAGGTAGCTACTGCTGCATGTTTTCCTGCACCTTTGCAGAATTCATCACCCGAGACGCGCCCATCTCCTTCTCCCAGAACGACATGCATTACCTAAGACGGAAGATGTTCCTGGGGATAGTGACTGGAGGGCTCCTGATGTGAACATTGAACGGGTGAAAATGATTTTTGTGGAAACAATTTGCCAATATTAACACATTTCTGGCGGGTATCATTCCAGGAATTGAATTATTACAATAACAAATAGTATACTATACCTTTGTTCAAATTGCCGATATGAACGAAAGGCACGAAGATAAATATAAAAAAAAGACTTACAGCATTAAGATTTGATAATTATGTGCATATAGTTGGGACCTTTACAAAGAGTATATAATATTCATATAAAAACATTGAATAATTCCGTCTTTTCTGGCATTGAAATGAGGCCTGCGCAAAAGTTAGAACTACCTTTCCTGGCCGATGTTTGTGTAAACATCATACACCCAGATCGCGGCACGAATTACGTCGGAGCTTAGATTCGGCTTAATTCAATCACGCAGACTGCTTCACAGCCACAGGTTCCGGTAGCGTATTCAAGATTTAGATTTAACCGGTTAAATCTCGTATTTGCCACTAGTTTCGAACCTGGCGACCCCCCTGTTGTGATTACATTAGCGAGAGACAACTTTGGTAGAGTGATAAGTTAGTGCAATTTAATATATTAGCTACTTTACTAGCGTTTATACTAATGTTTACCTACAGAAGTAATATTTACGCATTATCTTTTCCGATTTTATGTCCGGGTTAAATCTTCCCCATAGGAAAAACTAAACCCTTCCACACACTTTTCCACAAATGATCATCTAGTCAATCAACATTATGCAAGTGCATTATATAAGCAAAATAAATACAAAAAAATACAAGAACAACACGTCAACTCACCAGAGATCAAATGGGAAAATAATTCATCGACTGTAGATATTTTCATATCAGAGGGTTCGGCTCGGTAGAACTCCTAACAGGGCCTATAAATTCTACTGATCCCTCAACATAAATATTTTAAAAATCTTTCGTTATCCTACATGTATTTAAAATGACTAAATTAATAACTAATTGTTATTTATCATTATTATTGTAGATTATGATTTTCGAAATATCTTGGTGATATTATTGAGTGTATGCATTTGTTTCTTCAGTTAAATATAAGTAAGTTAATATTCTCGTGTAAATTGGGACATGGTTATTATGAGACAAATCGATTGCTTTGAATTGAACTTAGTCGGCAAAAGTAAAAAATACTTGTACAATCGTATTTATGATGTTATAGAAAGGTTACAAGAAAACATGAATTTTGCTTAGGCTGGTCAATTTTTTGTTTTTAGTCAGCTATCTAGAAGGGTTGTTCAATTTTAAGCATTCGAAGAACTGTGATCAAAATTTGTAAAATGTTCCCTAGATATTTTACTTCTAATAAAGTTTAAGAGGAAGCTACAAGCCAAAAATGTGTATATTCTTGGTATACCTTATATTGTAGGTAATAGGCATTAAAATCGCTTGACAAACGGAGTCTAGAAACGGTCGATTTCAAGCACAAAACTGGTTTTTATTTATTTTGTAAATAATTTTATAAGAAAGCAAAAAAGTATCAATCAAGTAAAACTGTCACAGATAATCTTAGCTATAATACTGTATTTTTTTATTGTAAGTTGTTTCTTTCATACATTCATACTTTTCTATTGAAAAAATGTTTTTTTTAGTAGTTTACATTTATATTTTTTATTGAGTAATTTATTTTTTTATTTGTATTCTACTCAAGCGAAACGATAGGAAAACCTTCAACTTATCTGAAGCATATTTTTTGGTATTCATAATGTACACCAATTCGTTCTAAAGATTAATCAAAATAGTGATTTAGCATTATTAAGCTTCGCCTTAAACTGACTTCTGATGAAATAAAATGACACTTGAGAAATTTAATATTTTTGGCCCTATAATATGTATGTATGTGATTTTCCCACAAATCCTTACAAGAGGGTATGTTTTAATAATTATTTTAATGCATTCTTCTGATGATTGGAAACCATTCATCATTGATGGTCTTAAATAATATTGAAGATGTTTTATATTATTGATGTAACTACGTAGTTTCTTGTTTCTTCCTGATACGCATTATTATTACAGCAATAAACAACAATAGTGAAACCTTCTTTGTCCAAAGAAGCGAAGTTAGCAGTCCACAATGGAGTGCTGGTACCTACCCTGATGTATGGAAGTGAGGCATGGAACTGGCAGAGAAAGGATGAAAGAAGATTGAATGCTGTTGAAATGAGATCCCTGAGGCGTATGTGTGATTTATGCTCGTGTGAGAAATGTGGATATCCGCAAAGAGTGCAAGGTTGATGTAAGCATCATTACTGATGAATAGATTAAGAAAGGGATGCTTAGATAGTTTGGGCATGTAGAGCGAATGAGCGAAGAAAGGAGCGTAAAGAGGATATATGATGCAAATGCGAATGGTAGCAGATATCAGAGGATGAAGAGGTAGAGGATGACATGGCACGATCAAGTGAATCAGATAATCGAGTCGGGCCATGTCAAGAGTCAGAATAATAGAAAAGTATGTATGAGACAATGTATGAATGTGAATGAGGCAAGAAGTGTGTGCCAAGTTGACGAAGAAGACCGTGGGGTAACGGCGTGATGGTTAGTTAGTTCTTTTATTTTTTATTTATTTCAGAAAAATTGAACTTACTACTATTAAACATAATATCGCTGGTTCCAATTTGGTTGAAATCGATTGTTATCACTTCAATTTGACTGTTTTACATCGGTGTTTACAAAAATAATTCAGTAATCAACACTTAGAACTCTGGAATAATGACAGATAAGAAATCAAAACAAATTTTGTCAGATGTCAAATGTCGGAGTTACCAACCATAAATCAACTACTGCCAACTACCAACTAAATAAAAATAGTGATGGGCATAATCACGACAATCGTGGTTATTGGAAATGCCCGTTTGCGAAACAAAAAATATTTTCAATTTAACGACAAAATATTTTAAAAACACTTTCAGAAAAAAGAAAGTCAGAGATTAATCTATTTGATTGATTCTTTGAAGTCTGAACATTTATTATTATTGCAATTTTACAACCAAAATTCTCTGAATATTGCAAAGGAGTAACTAACTCAATAGTTAGTTACCCCTTGGCAAAGAACTTTTATTATTTATAATGTATAGGATACAAGGCTAGGGGCAAAATTCTCTGGAGGGAAACTCAATGCAGAGAATTTTTGATATTTATAATGTATATGATACAAGGCTGTATATATATTTATCCCTATAATAAAATTGTAACAGCAACAATATTGGTTTACACGGTGCTCATTAGCAACAAAACCATTCCTCAGAAATAATCACAGGTGACGAACAAAGTCTTAGCTATAATATGTATTTTATACTAATTATTGGAAAATTTGAATATCAAATATAAAGCTCAAAGTCAATACACATAAGGGTCATGACACATTTAAGCGGAAGCCACGGTACAAAATTAATATCTTTCATAAGGCTTAAAGTATCAAATCAATTAAACGACGACTCAATTGTACGGGAGCCGTGAGCTCAGAAAGTATGAGCAATCAGAATGTTGTGCCCACCTGATACGGAATCAATAACGAAATTTCGGTAATGTGTCATTTGTGGAAAAAGTCATCATGGTCAAATTGCAAATGGGATCGAAATTTCAAGGCCGTTTTCTCAGGATTTATGTTGCCGAACAGATTCGTACTAAGAATTATAATCTGAAGTGGAATCAGTATATAAATCTTGAAATTGTGGCCTTTGTGGAAAAAATATCATTCTAACGGGACTTGAGCAAGACCGGTTCGAAGTTTCAAAGCCTTTTTCTCAGAATCTATGGTGCCGAACGGATTGAAATTTCGGATTCGTACTAAGAATTATGTTCTGAAGTGAAATCAGTATCAAAATCTCCGTGATAAGGCATTTTTGAAAAAATCGTAATTAATAAGTTAATCGTAATCGTAAGTAATGAAAAAATCATCATTCTTACGGAAACAAATTACATATCGTATATGCTACGAGAATGACTACGCTTTTAAATCAACTAGAGATAGTCATGTTTCAGTCAAACCTCAATAAATTCATGATTCGAATAAGTATTTTTTAACACGATGATGCATCGCAACTGATTAAATGTATAATATAATAGATTAACGTACTCGTAGGTATATGATTATCGTAATTGTAAATGTTGTGAAATGTTATTGTAATCACCGTTTATTACAAATAAACAGTAAATAAATAAATATTTTTCTTTTGGCATGATAATTTTTGCCATCAATAAAACAGGCCTGCGACCAAATTGCTTTCTTTAAAATAATGGGTGATTCTTATGTATTTTGGTGCGCTGAGTTCAGAAATGCCCCCAGTTTTTTTCCAGCACGTAAGCATTTTCCGCAAAATGCACTTTTCTGCGGGATTGCCTTCCTTATGGCGTATATTTATGAATATGCCGAAAAAAGTTGTTTTTCCCATTCGGCTTTATAGTTTTATATCAGAAACTATGAAATATGATAAAAATTAGTATATTAAACAGTATTAGTCAGCGTATGAATCATGGAAACCCAGTAGAAGGAAAAAGTGTGGCCAACGAGAACTTTGAAGGTTGGAGAAAAAAATGTTCACTTTGAGTCTTTGGTTGATCCCAAAAAAGTGCTTTTACCCCCACTTCACATCAAGCTTGGACTGATGAAGCAGTTTGTCAAGGCATTGCCAAAAGATGGCCAAACGTTCAAGTACCTTAAAAAGAAATTCCCGGGACTGTCTGAGGCAAAGTTAAAGGAGGGTGTTTTTGTTGGTCCGGACATTCGGAAAATAATGAAAGACAATCAGTTTGAAAAGGTGATGAAAAAAGCTGAGAAAGAGGCGTGGATATCATTTAAAGAAGTTGTGACTAAGTTTTTGGGGAACAATAAGGACCCGGATTATGAAGAAATTGTAAAGAAAATGTTGAAATGTTTTAAAACCTTGGGGTGCTCCATGAGCTTGAAACTTCCCATTTGAATTATTTCCCAGAAAACCTTGGTGCCGTAAGTGAAGAGCAGGGCGAGAGGTTCCACCAAGACATCAAAGAAATGGAACGGAGGTACCAAGGACGATGGGATGTGAATATGATGGGAGACTACTGTTGGATGCTCCATAGAGAACTTCCAGACATCCCACACAAACGGAAAAGCTCAAAACGGAGTTTTGAGGGAAAAAGATGTAGATATTATAAAGAATTATAAATCCTTATTGTAAATACATATTATTTTTATCTAATTGTATTTAAAAATGTAAATAAACCACTAGTAATATATATTTATTTTTCATTTCAAAATGCATTTTTACCTATATGTACTGCGGGTTTTGCATAATTTTCATTTTCATTTTGCGGAAAATTCCTACGTGCTGGAGAAAAACTGAGGGTATATTTGGACTCAGCGCACCAAAATACATACGATTCACCCATACGGTGAAAAAAACTATCAACAAGTGTCAATTTGCAGGCCTGTGATAATTAGTTCTGAAAATACTATCGTAAAATTAAAGGACTTCATATTTACTGGGACTAAAAAAAATTGTGTGTTGGAAATTTTATTTTATATTATATAGTATACTTGTTGCGTTCCCACAAACAGTTCTCCAAATCGTCGTGGAAGGAGATTTTAAATAATAGGTTCTTTTTGTTAAATCATGGATTTATGAATACTTCGCATATTACAATGGTGACTCGATAGTCGACCTAACTAGAAGCTGGCTAAATGAGATCTGGGAACAGTAAGTTTGTCTGGGAGCATTCTAACTGGTCCTGGCGACTACTGGATACTAGCTGCCATCTTGCGGACTTTCAAGCAAGCTCTATGCACTGCCCTCTATGAGTGCATCTATGAAGCTCTTACCTAACTCATTTCCCAACAATACTTAAGAGAATTCATAATCTACTCTTTCATAGATGGTGCTAATTTAATTATTTTAGGAAAAAAGTTTCTTTAAAAACGAACTTTTTTTATAAACGAATTCAAAAGCCACCTTAAAAAGTATTCCGAACAGTTGAACTGAATCATATCAAATATAAACCAATATAACAACACCCCCATACACACAAGCCCTGCTTATTTATGGGGGCACATCAAATACTTATATTATGTAATTAATAACTGTACTATATTGTGTAATGTAATTAGTGTATCTTTTTTTACTAATAAAAAAAATTAAATTAAAAATTAATTAAATTAAATTTTTATATTAGCATGAATTATTCGTTTGCACCCGTACATAGGGGCCGTTCAAGTATTACGTAAGCAGATTTATTACAATTATTTACCCCTCTTCCCCCTTGTCACCAAAAGTAAGCAAAGCTCTTACCCCCCCCCCCTCCCATGCTTACGTAAAAATTGGTACCTATATGCAGTGTTGCCAACGGGTCTTGGCCTAATGTCGCCGTTTTTCAAACATTTAGTAGCCTAATGTAGCCGAATTTCTATAAAATAAATTCTGCCCACATATTCCCCACAAATATTGTACGTGAGCTTAATTCCCCCTTTTATTTTATTATTCGAAATCCATGGGGGGGGGGTTGTCAGAGAATTTCTGTAAAACATAATTCCCCACAAAAACTTCGTTACAGAACTTCGCTGAAAAAAAATTCCGCACAGACAAAAACATTATGTGATTCCCCACAACACAATTTTATTTTGAAATCCATGCGGGAAATCCTTCGTTGGCAACACTGCCTATATGCATTTTTTTGTTAATATATTCTGTTTTTTAAGCGAGTATCTAAACGTATTAATTATTTGTGGGAATCCCCGAATATGTATGAACATAGACAATGTGTGGGTTGTCAATGTGTAAAAAAAAAAAAAAACTATTGCTGAGCAGTGCTGACGTAATCACTATCTCGACCCCCCCACCCCCTATGTCATCAAAAATAAGCAAAGCAAAGACCCCCCTGCCCCCCTATAGTGCTTACGTAATACTTGAACAGCCCCATACGCAAATTGGAATAAATAATTTTGTCTGTTTTAAGACTCAATTCTTTCAAAAAACGGCACACAAATACAATATTGGATGCTTTTCTTGAAAGAATTGAATTTGTATATGGACAAATTTGGTAGGCTGGTTTGGGAACCGCCGCCCCACGGCTCCACACTCACTGTGTGGAGTTATTGCAAAAAAAAATGTATGGGCACAAACCAATAATTCATCATTGATATGCCAGAGAGAAGATAAAAATTAAAAAATAGCCAAACACAACTAAATTTATCATTCTAGCTACACTTCAATTCTGAATGGCAGTCAGAAAAAGAACATAAATTTTAAAATATACTTACACATATTTTTCCGAGAATTGAAACTGCAAAATCTGAATCCAAAGCATAGATCTTACAGCTCTGCTATAATAAATATTATGGCATGCTTCAGCCCTCAAAAAAAAAAAAAAATTTAATTTGAAGCTAGAACACCGATAAAGATAGAAATCTTCGTTGCACTGGCATAATATCACACATGATTATCTATCTAACGTCATACAGTACAGACCTTTCAATTTGGTTGAGCGGTTTTACCAATCTGGTTGAGTTGAACTGTGTGGAGATTTGTTGTAAGTTGAACGGTTGTACCGCCAGAGCATCCAATCACCAATCAAGTTAAATCGTCTGTAGCTTGGTTGGGCGGTTGTACCAATCTGGTTGAGTTGAACTGTGTGGAGATGTGTTGTATGCAATAAGGGGGCGTGATTATCAAGTTAAACGGTTGTACTGCCAGAGCATCCAACCATCCAACTGCCAACCAAGTTGAATCGTCCATAGCTTGGTTGAACTAACTTTACTGTAGTTGTTTGTGAGCGTACATTTAATGAATAAAAAAAGATAAAATGACAGGCGCGACTAATGATCGTGAACAGAAACCAAATGCTGTAAGACCCTGCGCAGGAAACACCGTACTACGCTGCAGACCGTTTGTGATGAACTTAATTTTCTGCGCAGGCTCTTTCAGCACTTGGTTTATTTCGATTGCTCACCGACCCATGGGACGGCAGGCTAAAATATGAGGATTTAACTTGCGTGTGGGATACTACAAGCAAGATGTACTCTGATAGAGATACTAGGAACGTAGCGCTTGTGATCCTTTTGGAGCGGTTCAAACATATAGAAAAGGATGCAACGAATGGTCTATCGGGAGTCTAACGTGTAATTGTAAATACACAAAACAAAAGGCAATTTCATCTTTAGGGATGCTCTATAAGGGGTCTTTCCAAGTAAATGAGAGAGTGATTCTGAATCTTTAAGCCTGTCACCCTACTGGCTCGCTAACGGTACGAAATCGATAAAAACCGGAGACCGTGCACAGAAAAATAAAGTTCACTACTGCTTGCAGAGCAGCCATTGTGGGTTTTTCTGCACAGGGTCTCCGGTTTTTGTCGATTTCGTACCGTTACCGAGCCAGTAGGACGACGGGCTAAGATAGTCTACTGTAATAATTAAAAACACAGCATTGTTCTTGAAACTCTAGGAGGATACTGTGTTTTTACTTATGATGGCAGTATTGTTGTAGGAGGGAGGAAACACAGAGGCTGACAAATCATACACAAGAACAAGTCATAAAGAGATCCTTTCTCATATGACAAAAAATATCATTGATGTACAAATCGTTGTTTAATAAAATTCATGAAATTTTAATACATTTTTTTTTATTTACATATAAAATATGTACATGATTATTACATTAGATAATATTATTAAAAATTACACTTCATTATATTGAATTTCAGATCGCAAGCTGACAATTTAAAACTTATCGAAATTCAAAAGTGATTACCTAAAAGACTGCACTTACTCCCCGTAAGCACTATAAAGCATGCATAAACACATCTTCTGTAGATGGTTATTATTTATCTGTGGATAATATAAATGTTGCCACAACTATCATTGAGTATTTTTCCCAGAAAATAAAGTAGGTACTTTATATTTATAACTACCTACTTCATAAATTTTTAAATAAGTGGTAAAAAAATGTCAGATCTGGGTGAAAATGGTCTATGCTGTTACCATAGTACAGTCTACCAAAAGGGAGCAGTAAATAATTATGTATTGATGGCTTCAATTAGTATTTTATTGGTTACAATACATAAAAAGTTACTTCATGTTTCCAGCAAAAAAAAACTAACAATATTACTTACATAATCGATAATACGGGGGTATAAGAACGGGTTAGTCGAAAACGTTACTCATAAACATGTATTAGAAGCCAACAGATGTTTAAACCACCCGACCCCCAAGAATAGGAACGTATTACGATCATATTTGGTGGAAAATCTGGCTGATTTGACAAATATCAATCTTTCGCGTAATGAAAACATAAAAAAGCAGTAATACCCATTTGCAGCACTATCGGATATTTTAAATCAAATTATCAATTTACCAGAGCAATTTGGCCAGATTTCGATGCAATTAAAAATGGACAGGGTCGATGATATTACAAGTATCATCTGAAGAAACATGAAGTTAACAAAAAATGCGAAATTGACCGTGTTTTTGAGATTTGGAACAAAGTGATACCAGACTGAAACAATCTTACTTATTATTATGAGTAACGATTTCAACTCGAGCAGTAAACGGTCCTCTTCACCGTATAGCTATACCAACGCTGTAGCGGCGTATTAGGGAATCTTTATAAGTAAGACTGTTAATGTTTAAGAACAATGGATTTATTTGATGACCTTTCCTTGTTTACAAATATTATAAATGATACATCAAATAAAAAACTAAAACAAATAGGTATTTGAATTTAAAACAATTTTATATTGTTAAAGAAAAAAAAAATGACTGCCAGATTTTTAATTTAAAAAAAGGGCAAGTGTACAGAAAAATGGGACAGCGTTAATAAGCAAATTTTATTTTAAATCACTTTGTGTCAAACAATGAGAAGCAACTATTTCGTTGAATGGAAAAAAAAAGCATTTTAATAGATATTTCGTTAAAAAAGTTGATAATTAATTTGATAAATAATTAATTTTCTACGAGCCACGTTTTGACAAAATAATATTGAATTTGTTGTTTAGGCTAGTTTTTTTTTTTTATACTAATTTTATTTTTAATTAAGGCGATGCCATACGTAGTAATGCAAAATCATGTGGTTTTGGTTTGAAAATTTGGTCGCCTAGAAATGTTTTAGATGCTTTAATTAAATACTGCGAGTAGAATACATCTTGGCCTTTGAAATAATCGAATATTTTTTGGATAAGTATTTTTATAAGCCCAGAAAAAAATAATGTAAAGGCCTATGAAAACTGCTTTAAAGTTCAAAATCTCCTACTTATGAACCCATTTTCGATTATGATTTTATTGTATAATGTGGCAAATTAAGTTATTTATAAAATGATCGGAAAAAAATTAAATATTTATGCCTGAACATCCACAAAATAAAATAAAAGGCACTTTTTGGCCATGTTTTTTTTCTTGCATAAATCAAAACAGGCGGATGGTGTTAAGCGGGAATTTAAACCTTATCGCCATCTACGTAAGGGTTGTTATTGATAGCGGCTCCATTTAAAATATTACACGACGTAGTGCATCGCCTTAAGCTCAAACTTTAGGCTCTTGGTTCAAAGTTCAGGATACATAAAAGAAAAAAAACTAACCCCAAAACTTCCACATCAATAACAATGGCCGCCAAGTGAACAACAGATTTTAATTTTAACGAACAACTATTAAAACGACTTACTTTCAGGTGAAATAAAACTCGCTTTTTATTATTATCTAACCGTATCCTACTTATCTGTACATTCACAACAAAAAGTGTTTATTTAAAAGAATTCATCATCTGCTCAATAAGATGGCGCTAATTAAATTATTTTAGGAAAAAACTTTTGTTAACTTATTCTTTAAGATATTAAGACAAATTATTTTGTGTACGCTGTGCGTAAGCAATATAAATAAATGGTTTTGACAGTATACAAACTCAATTCTTTTAAGAAAGGTATACAAATACAATATTGGATTTAATCACCGATATAATATTGTATTAGCGCCATCTAAGAAAGAGCATATTAAGAATTATTTTAAGTAGACCTTTTATATTGCAGTACCCTTTTTTTTTTGGATTATTTATGCAATGGGATTTTCTGTTGTGGCACAATTCTAGGGTGTTTTGCACACTAAATTATTTAAAAGAAAACATTTGTTATCATATTGACTATTATAATAATAATGATAATATAAAGTACTTACTTACAAAATATAAAAAAGGGATTAACTAGTTTTGTATACAAATGTCTAGCAACAATAATATTACAATTTGAATGTGTGTTTTAACTAAGTCTTTTTTTATTTAATATATACCACACACCAAATGATTTAAGGTGCACAGAAACAGAAATGTAATATCACACACATGGATTTAAGCCTTCAACCCTTTCAATGCCGCTGGTAGAATAAAAATAAAAGTTTATTTTATAAATAATTGATTCCAATCGTATTCATACACTTATAAACCTTTTCAAAGGTTCCACGATAACTTCTCAAAATGACAATTCAACACACCTGTAAAAAGTGCTATAAAGTTATGAAATTTGATGAAACAAAAACTAGGTTAAATAGGTTGCATATGTACTAATTTAACCTAGTTTTTGTTTGATGTGTTATCCAGTCACCCTTTTAAACGCAAGCCGTTCCCTCATGCGACATGTTTTTACACCATATATGCGTTTTAGTGAAACTTCGTGAATCATATATTATGCAATATCCACGTAACGTAGAAGTGTCATTCCAGCCGGAACGAATCCGGATTCACTTTCACTAGTTCCGAACTGTGGTTTAACTAAAACCACCCACACCTAAACCTTTAACTGTATCGGTTCTGAAATCTGATAACTTCGTTAACTCTTGTAACTTCTATCGCTTCCCAACATCAAATTTTGTGAGTCCGGCGGAATGAGTTCAAGCAGTCCATTCGGCTGAACTCGGAATCAGACTTGAGTCCGTAAAATAAGTGGAACGATTCACCTCTAACGTACGGCGATAGCTGCCAATGTATCACATGTGCAACAGCCGCGTAGATAAGTTTAATACATGTTTTGTTACGACAGTCAAAAGTCAATAATGTAACACAAAGATTAACATCTCAAAATGTTTTAACTTCGGTAATAACGACTCAAAGGCAAATGCATTTACCACAGATAATAGAAAAAATGAAAGATAAGGCATGGAAGCGTGCCGACAGTCACTGAGCTACGATCAAACTGCACGGACTATCAAAGCGGCTATGCAAAGAAATTATGCGTTTGGTGTGTAGGTAGAAATGCGATTGGCAGTATTATGACTGAATGACATTGGCGACATGCATTGTGCGCATTCATACATGGGCATCTCAATTGTTTCTATAATCTAACCTTCTAATCTTCGATAATACAACGAAAGTTGCCTTTAATTCACAAGATAAACCCTGGTACAATGTATAAGGTAACTTCTTAATTCATTTCTAATCACATAATCATTTGCACTGATTTCTGACTATTCTTTAGTCTCATACTACAATATCTAAATCAAAGCTAACTAAAGAAATAATACATTTTCTTGATTAAAAGACTTTTAAAAACAAAATCAATATTATAAATGTTTTTTTTTTCTTTTTAAAAATTGAAGCTAAAATAATAATGCTGCAAGAAAAAATTTACATTTGGAATGCTTAAAATATTTACAAATTTAAAATGTGGCTATTTATTTTATTGAGTTTAAATCTTAAATGTGATTATCTTAAAACTAGATATCGACTGATCCAAGTCAAAAAGGTTAAGTCTAGTAAAGAATTTGTCACTTTTGCCCTTTATCGTGGGACAGTTGGTATTTGGACTTGTGTTGGCAATGCACCGACATAGCGATATAATAAGATACAGTATTTTAAAAGCGGACTGTATTCAATTCGTCACAGGTAATCTGGCCGGCAAGAAACTACAATAAATAAAAATATTTTTTTGTTAAAGCCAACATGTAGACAATACCATACATGATAAAGTGAAATTTTTATTTTTGTCTTTAACTAAACCCAGTAGATGTAATATCTGAAGGCAAAATTAATGTATAAGGCCGACACTACAATTGGAGTGCGCCATACCGTGCATGGGCAATTGCGCCCGAACAGGGCCGGGCCCTGATTACAGTAACATATAAAGAATGGTTGCATGTTATCACTGATTTAGAATAAAACAGATAATAAGCATTCTTATTAAATTAGATCACTTGTTTCGACGAATTGAAGAAATAAAGTCACATTTAAGAGAGACCAACACAAAGATGATGCACATTCTCCATAAACACCAATAATGCACAGTTTGATCGGCACAAATCAATACTACAGATAACATTAATTGATGCATTTTAGAAGTACCTACTTGTGGTGGGTAGTTACTCTCATTGTTTCATATTACTTATTTTAATAGATGGTAATACCGTGGCATTGAAAGAGTCGAAGGTATCGGCAACACGCAAGAATCCTAATTCCTGCTATATATATTTTTTTGGTTTTTCTAATAAAATGAAAAGAATTATCGAGCATTCCAATCGTACATTTCACATTTGTTTAATGTTAGAATAATATTTAGTCCGTAAGGTAGGGAATCTCTTATATTTGTAGAAAGTTATATTATTAACATTACACCTTTTATGAGAACATCACTGTAGGGCTTCAGAAAACTTCCTTCGACATAATGCTATGAAATTTAAGCTTATTAAATGGATATTTATTATCTATTTGCGTAAAAAATGTTGTAACCAAATTTAAATGGCGTTGAATCTTTGTTTGGTATTTAAATATACAGAAAATACAGACACGCTTAATATGCGAATTTTATTTAAAAAACACTTTGTAACAGTAAGATAATAATGACAAGTATTACATTTTCAGCAAATGGAAAATAATGCATTTTAGTAGCCAATTCGTAAAAAAAAGGATAATTTACTTCACACCGTGTTTTGGCATAATAATATTTAAATTAAACCAAAAGTAAGAACCTATTTTAGGATCCTTGGTTTATATTTTAGTTTAAATAAAAGAAGATAAAAAACTAACTTCAAAACATTGACACCAATAACAATGGCTGCCAAGTGAACAATCTATTCTAATTTTAATGAAATAACTTTTAAAATGCATTATTTTCCATTTCCGGAAACTGAAATACTTACTTCTCATTATTATATAACTACAACACAGTGTTTTTAAAATAAAATGTGCGTCCCTATGTTCGGTATATTTACCCTATGTTTTTGCACAAATAAAACAGTAATTGAAATACATTTTTGCATCATGATCTCACAGTGTTATTATTTTGTTTGAAATTCGTAACAATATTTATTATTGCCAATTTTACTAGTTTAGTACAAAAAATATTTACAATAATAGAGCACTGTAGGAAATGGAGCACTACTTCACTACAAAGTAACATATGACATGTGTTAATCTGTGTTTGCAATAACATTGTGTGGATGGACATAATTACTGAGTCATGAACATTGTTATAATTTGATCACATGTTTACAAACTATAATGAGTGAATGATTGCATTTTATTAGACTGGAAGTAGCTTTCCTGAAGCCAGAGAAATGACATAATTCGCTTTCCAACAAAAACCAATAAAACAAGTGATAAGGCAAAGCAATAAACCTCTTCCTTGGCCAATTCAACAAGCGTCAGACGCAGGAGTCTCCCAGCTCCAGCTCCTAGCTGGGCGGCGCGGTGTCCAGAGATTTTAGCAGGCGCAGTTGTCTCCATCCCGGCCCCTGCTGCCCTCATTGGCGTTGAGTTTTATCTGATCAGGGAACTCGTTGTACAGTTCTACTTCTGTTTCCTGTGCGAGAGCGTTGCGGGCGATCGTCTGGAAGGCCAGCTCCACGTTCAACGCCTCCTTAGCACTAGTCTCAAAGTAAGGTATTCCGTTTTTGCTCTGACACCACTGCTGGGCGCGCTTGGCAGACACAGTTCGACTCTCAAGGTCGACTTTGTTGCCCAGAATGACGAACGGGAAGTTCTCAGGGTCACGGGGCGACGCCTGGATGAGGAACTCGTCCCTCCAGCTCTCCAGAGATTTAAAGGAGGTGGGGGCGGAAACGTCGAAAACCAACACACAGCAGTCCGCCCCTCGGTAGAACGCGACTCCTAGAGACTGGAATCGCTCCTGCCCCGCGGTATCCCAAATTTGCATAGTCACCACTCTGTCGTCAACAATCACCTCCTTGGTCAAGAAATCTGCTCCGATCGTAGCCTTGTACTGATTTGAAAACTTCTTATTTACGAATTGGTTCATCAGTGAGGTCTTGCCAACGCCACTGTCTCCCAATATTATCACTTTGAGGAGGACCTTTTTTCTCGATGCCATTTTGCGAGTTATTCACGGACACTGATATGAAAATATAAAAGAAATAAATCGTCTTTGTTTGTCGGTTGTCGATGACATAAAACGAAATTGATGAAATGCGTCACCTGTTTATAGTGCTGCCATATTGATAAATGCACTTTGCTTCTAGCTTGAGAGTAAGTACCGCGGACAAATCATAATATTAGCAATAATCTGTGTTATTACATATTCACAAAGCAATTTTTATGTTTAAAAAAATAATAACTTTATGTCATTTGGTTCTAAAACGTTAAAAAAATTCGAACGAAATCATAATATGAGTCACCTGTTTACTGTTATTAATAAATGCTCTTTGCTTCTAGCGAGTAGGAACTGTGCACAAATCAATTCAAGAAACTTCTGTTTTCATTTTTAAATAGAAAATTAGGCTAGTAAAATAAGTTTTTAAAAATAATATCGTATTTATGTGAGTTCTAAAATTGAAAAATAATAAATAATAAAAAAAACACGAAAATAATGTCATAATATTGTCATGTAAAATAATTTCACGTCTGATTGCGCCTGCGCACTGAATTACGCCAGCAAGCATTTTTGGTTATGGGCGTATGTGAGCGATAGTAATTAACATTTTAACTCGTATAATGTTTTAATCACACCGCGAAAGCTCGCAGCGGCTTCTGGCTGCGCTGTGGTCTTCGTTGCGCTTTTTAAATTATTCATCTTTACAGCCAGAGCCAGGTAACTCGCTTTAAAAAAAGAATGGTTTTGACGTTCCGTTATCTGACATCGTTTCCGAATCGCTGACTGTCAAAATTGCTCTTGAAATCGTAGCTAGAAATTGTTGCAGAATGGAAGATAACTTGAGCCGGAGCGGAAGTCGGTCGAGCTCCGTGTGCGAGCTGGAGAAGGATTTCAGTGACATGGAAATTCTGAAAAAGTCACGCAGAAGCGTTATTTTGAGGACGCCGCCGGCTAGAAAAGCAAAGCGGGTTCGTTTTTTCCGGAACGGTGACAAATTCTACTGCGGTGTCGTGATACCAGTGTTGGCCGAACGCTATAGGTAAAGATTAGTGGAAATACATATTGCTCCCATTCAAAGTTTATTCTATTTGTGCACACATCAAGTTTAGTTACTAATAAATGATGGTTAACAGTGATACAGTGCGAGGTGTGGTGGTAATCGGCTAATTGGTTTGCAGGTCGTTTGATAGCTTAACAGCCGACCTGACCAGGGTGCTGGTGGACAATGTCACACTCCCCAGTGGCGTTCGGACCATATACTCACTGGACGGTAGAAAGGTATGTACATTTACATTTCTAACTGCATGTTTGTATACACCGCTACTAGCTAAAGTATTTGCTTATACACAGAGCATAACAGCAATAGCTGTTAATCTTACAACTCAATTAACTTAAATCCATATGAAAGTAATATCATTTAACCTCTGGTGTGTCGGAGTTGCATATCAGATACGTCATCCAGCATTATATTATCGTAAGTTTTTATACTTTAAAACCTATACAAAATAACCAATCAGAAGAGGGGTTTTGCATTGTTTGAAGTTCGCACAATTCTGGTACTTTTTTGGGTTAATTAAGTAATTAATGCATATTTAGATTGAAACAAAACTTTCGCAAGTCTCACTCTGTACAAAGAAAGTTCAAAATGTCAGCAAAGGGATTGTTTTGTAAGGTAAATCTTGAACTTTGATTGAATAAAAATGGAATTATAGTGGTTCTTTTACCATCTAACCTGATGTAAATCGTTGTTTCTTGTAGTAATTAAGTTAAAACGTATTATAACTTCCATAATCTGTGACTAAAAAAAATAAGTGAGAAATATTTATCTCTTTTAATCTACAAAACACTTATTAAGTCATCATCACAAATTTGATCCGAAAAAAAAAAATTTCGCCATGCGCCAGCTGTCTATTTTCGTAATAACCCACTTGTTTTTTGCAAAATGATGTTTTTGTAAATTGTAACGTCTAACCAGATAATGTATTTATCTATTTACAAATTTGGTATAACAATCTGCCATCAGTAGTTTCCCCAGAAAAGCTAGTTATATTTAGAGAAATGATTTTTTAAATGTATCCTTAAGGATACGCTGGCATTTAAGAGGTTAACATTTGGTGTGCCGTAGTTGCCTATCGGATACGTCATTCAGCATGATATTTTCATTGATTTCATAAATTAAAACCTGTTAGTAGCACAATATTTAGATGTACCAAAATTTTAAAATTTATTTAGTGAAAATATATTACAAAATAATAGCAACAATATTTATAACTCATTTACCAGTGAGTTTAAAAAAACTCTTTCGGGAAAGACAACATTAATAAAATAAAATAAATTTATTTTTACATAAGAAAACGAATTTAAAAGGGAGTTCAATCAACAGTACATAGATTTTAAAACAGACTACACAGACTTTAACACAGTTAAATGGAAAATATTTCATAAATACATTAAAAAAAATAAACACAGAAGTTCTTTTGGAGTTCTAAAGGAAGAATGTGTCACTCATTAATAAAACTGCCGAGGAAATAGCTTTTAAGAGCTTTTGCCAATTTTTTTTATTCGTTGCCGAAAGTTTTAGGTTACTAGGTAATGCGTTGTATTGCTTATATGCGATGTATTGTAAGAAGTTAATTCCAAATTTAGTCATGTAAGTAGATGACGATAAGTATATTTGATTTCGTGATTGCGTTTTGTGCTGGTGTATGTCGGAATTAAAGACTATTTTAGTGTTGGTGTGTGAGGAGTGTTGAATTATTTGTAGAATGGCAGTTGTGATGTTATATTTTGGCTGAATGGTAAAAGGAAGTATTTGTGTATTTGACTTGTGTATCCCATGGTAGATGATATATATTCCTTACGGCTCTATTTTGAATTACTTGTGTTTAGGATGTTTGTTTTTTGGTAATGGTGCCCCAGATACTAACTAGATAACTCAGGTGGGAGTGGATCATAGCATGATATGTGGGGAGCAGCACACCTTGAAGACGATAGAGTACACCGGTTATCGGGTACTTGGAGTACATTGCTTGGAGTTGAGCACAAGTCAGTTAATAAATATTACAAATTGTTACGCGTCATAACCGGTGAAAGTAAGTTACATTACTGTTTGTTTTTATTGAAATACTAGTACATTTTAAAATGTCTTTAAAAATAAAAATATATATATATATTTTACAAAAATACAGAGTAGGTACAAAGGGTATAGCTTATAGGTTACATCCTATTTCTTCCAGCTAACCCAACAAATACACATTATATTACATAACCCAACAATTACATGTTAACAAATGTATGTAAATAAAAAATAAAAAAACAGGTATTTAATTTATGTAAGGTATTCATTTAAGGTGTAGTGACATTTGTTTAAAAGAAATGTTTTTAGTGTTGATTTAAATTTAAGTATTTACTTCAACCACGCTAACAGATCGGGTAGGAGCGACATTTATTTTGTTTATTTACTGAAATGCGTAATATGTCCGCGTGTGTGTACGTGATTGCCACCAAAAATGGATAGAATGCATTGTCATAGACAACGAGTATATCTGCCTAGTTTTAGCTCGGTTGGATCTCAGAAAGTGGGTTAGTTTTCACTTCCAAATTTGTATTCATTCATTCCTGAAAACAAAAATTAAATTCAAGTACAGGGTTTTCCAATAAGAGGTGTTATTTTGATATTCAATCGTAAAAGATCAAAAGGTTTCGTTGCTTGTGTGGCACGTAGCGCCGTCTTGTTGAAAGTAAACGTTGTCCAGATCAATACCATCCAATTCCGGCCATAAAAAATCATTAATCATCTCTCGATAGCTATTCAAAATAACACCTCTTATTGGAAAACCCTGTAGATGTTTTTAAAAATAGAAAAAATATCTTAGATTTTTTAGTAACACGATAGAGCAAAAAATCATTTCTTCATTACCACTTCTATTACAAACATGCAGTTTTGATAAATGCGTTCACACTGTATCTGTTGAGATGGTACAAATTACAGTCAGCAAAGGAAAGTTGTAGCTCAAAGGTTAAATTTAATTTTAAACTAAGAACTGTTTAATTAGTGACTGAATTAAGTAAATTAGGGAAGGATCTCTGCTAGCTTAGAAAACTAAGTACTCACTCTCTTTGTATTTAACTTACATAGTGTTGCCATTATCAAAAAATCAACATTTATTTTAACGGTGGCAAAATAAATATTCTAATATTTTTATTGGTACTCTTTACAATTTGGTTAACTAGTGCTAATACAGAAGGTCGAAGTTTTTCAAAACATGATTTGAATCTCCGGAGTAAAAATAAATGCCGCCAATGGGAATTGAACCCGCACCTTCTGATGTCCGGTCAGGTGCTCTGGACCACCGAGCTACGTCGGCTTCTTCCTAACCCACCAAATAATTTTGTACATATTGAATCAATACAATATATTTTGTACATATTGAGTTATTTGGCCAAATAATTTTGTACATATTGAATCAATGCAATATATTTTGTACATATTGAATTATTTGGCGGGTTGGGAATAAGTCGACGTAGCTCAGTGGTCCAGAGCACCTGACCGGACATCAGAAGGTGCGGATTCAATTCCCGTCGACGGCATTTATCTTTAATCGGGAGATATTTTCAATTTGTATGGGTATTTCAGGCGAGTATTTAATGCTTTTAATAATTTGTTATCCTTTGTGCTGTGCATAAAAACCTTGTCTTATAAACATTAGTTTATTGTTAAAAAATAAAAATACAGCAAATTTATCTTGAATCGAATGTAATGTGAAAATATTTACCGCGCAATTTGCATTTTGACAGTTTGCTTAGGAAAAATGCCGTGCAAAATGTAGATGCTCTAGGAATTCATTGATTTAATTTTTTCTTCTATATACGGGTCTTAATTATTTATGTTTTTTATAAGCCAATTAAAATTGCATGCAATATGCTTATCGCAAGCATGAAGTGAGAAATGACTAGAAATAGACAGATTTCTCTCTAGCGACTTACTTGATTTCTTTTCAAATGAAATGTAAATTGGTTTAGATTTGCCCATCTGTACTAAATCGCTTATTTAGTACCCATAAATGTTTGGAACGAATCAGAGATAAACTCTACAATCATAATTTACGACCTGAGTTCTTGCTTTCAGAATGGTTTTTTTTATCACACAATAAAATCGTGGGGTAGTAATTACTTCGACTAGTCAATTCCGATATCGGCTTTTTCGATTTACACGTTTATATCCTAGCGTGTATGCCACAACACATATTGATTGATGTGTTTTAAATTTTATATTCTTCTCTGTAATATATTGGTGATTTCTTGGCAATACAAGTAGCATCTGACCCTATTGTTACCCTCGTAAACCACATTCCCCTCTCTGACGACATTTGAAACAAATATCTTCTGTTCTATCAAGCCTAATCTAAAATTGCTTCCTTTCTTTTCATTCAACATTTCTTCTCTTCTAAGTCTGAATTCGACTCTAGTCTTCCATATAAGTTTGAATTTCGACTCCAGTCTTCCATAGAAGTTTGAAATTCGACTCCAGTCTTCCATATAAGTTTGAAATTCGACTCCAGTCTTCCATAGAAGTTTGAATTTCGACTCCAGTCTTCCATAGAAGTTTGAAATTCGACTCCAGTCTTCCATAGAAGTTTGAAATTCGACTCCAGTCTTCCATATAAGTTTGAAATTCAACTCCAGTCTTCCATATAAGTTTGAAATTTGCCAATTTAAACAAAGTCAATAAATAAATTCACCTTCCCTCTCTCCATAATTTGAACTGATGGTCTAGAACACCCTTGAAGGCCGAAAGCCAGAAGCATTTGAATGAAAAAAAAAACTATATACACAGCGTAGTGAGTGTGAGTGAGTGAGCACGCACATCCGCTCTGTATCGCGCTGTGCCGCGATACGAGGCTAGAGGTGTGTGAAAAAAATAAATTATTATATTTAAATATTGAAGACAATATTAGTGATTTCTAAACGAAAATCTGAAACAGAAAAATCAGAAAAGGAAACGGTCACATCTGGGACTCGAACCCAGGACCCTTGTATTTCTGGGACAGTGCTCTACCAACTGCGCTAATGGGACCGTTCGAGTCCCAGATGTGACCGTTTCCTTTTCTGATTTTTCTGTTTCAGATTTTCGTTTAGAAATCACTAATATTGTCTTCAATATTTAAATATTACAATTTGAGGTTTTACTCAATAAAGTTATTCCGAAAAATAAAAATTATTATATGTTTTTGGCACACATGAGCGAGGAAATAAAGGTATTGTTTTGTGTGTAACTCGAAGAAGCTGGTTTCGGAGTTACCAAGATGTAGTAATAAATTACCCCTCAATATTATTGTAACAAAATTAGAGTAGGTATTTTTTTTAATATAAAATTAGTGGAATTTTGAACGATTCCGACGGGTTAATTTGATTGTAGGCATAGATTGTGCTTGTGAATACAAGTCAATTTAACATCATTGGTGGTTCCTTTGTGGCGACAACTACCCAAAATCTTCTTTTAAATTCTTAACTAACTAACTAACCATCACGCCGTTTTCCGCAGGGGTAGGCAGAGAGGATGGACCGCCAAACAACTCGGTCTTGGCACACACTTCTTGCCTCATTCACATTCATACATACTCTTCTATTATTCTGACTCTTGACATGACCCGACTCAAGTATTTTATTCATTTGGCCTCGGGCGTCCCCGACTTCTGCTACCATTCACATTTGCATCATATACTCTCCTTACACTCCTTTCTTCGCTCATTCGCTCTACATGCCCAAACCATCTAAGCGTCCCTTTCTTGATCTTACTCATTACGCTTACATCAGCCTTGCACTCTTTGCGGATCTCCACATTCCTCACACGATCGTACATGATTTTACCACACACAGGCCTCAGGGATCTCATTTCAACAGCATCCAATCTACTTTGATCCTTTCTCTGTCAGTTCCATGCCTCACTTCCATACATCACGGTACCAGAAAGTATTCCATTTTTCTAATTGGGTCATTTCTGGTAAGCGCTATCTGAAGTTTAATCCGCCATGATTCATCACCGAATTAAATTGATTCACTTGTAAATAAATCACTACATTCTTGTATTTCTTTGTGACACATTTCATTGAAATAGAGTCCAGCCATGATTCATATGAAAGATATAAATTCTTAGCAAATATTATCATTGTACCATAATATAACTGATAACAAATCCCTTGACTCCCATATGTGCAATGTTTAAGCTACAAAAAATTATGTACTGCTCTCATTCTTTGTACAGTTGTATTATATTCAAGACCAAATTAGAATGTTGCCTCATTGAAGCGTTATAGACTAGGTTAACCCTGCGTTAGTATTTTTTTTTTTTTTAAAGACGGTTTACACGTAGTTTCCGTGAGCACTTAGGCCATAGGTCCATTGTGTTATCTGCCATTTTACCTCAATCCTTTAACAACAACCCAGTCTCTTTTATAAAGTTCACCAGGGTTGTCATTGGGTATGTGGCTATGTCTTCTGGTTCTACTGTATGTCTCCCCAGGTATCTGAGCCTAGTTCCTTCCAGGGCAGGACATTGGCACGATAGGTGAATTGGAGTCTCTTCATCCTCTTCACATTTCCTGCATCTATTGGTGTTTTCCACTCCCAATATCTGCACGTGTCTCCTGAGATGGCAGTGTCTCGTTATGCGTTAGTGTTAGGTTGTCGTTTGGCATCTAAAACTGCAGATGGACACTTTCCCAGGGCGATACTGGTTATTTTTTGTGATACACACAGGAGGCCCTGAGGAAAAAATTCCCTCGGGGTCTATGTCACCTTTCTGAGGGTCTTTTTAGGGAAAGGAAGGACAGGAATTTCTGGGGAAAAGGTATGAGGGGTGAGTAGGAATCTGGGAATCAATGTGTCCAGGAGTGATGGACATACAGATCCAACTCTCCCGCTGCGTTGCAAGGCGATGGGTCGAGAGAGTCTGGCTGGAAAGGTCAAAAGGTCTCCCTCAACCAGTTTCTCCAGTTCAGGTCCACCCGGTAGGCGGCAAACGCATCCTCCGCCAAGACCTAGACAAACCTAACCCCACGAACCCGGGCACCCCATCTAAGTCACCAAACGTAACAAACCACTTTGGGTGATGTATGGCAGGGGTGTTGGTTATCCAATAAATGGTTCTCGGGGCAGCGATTCCCGCCTGTGACAATAGATAATAGAAACAAGGGAGATGGACCACGAATCATTACTAAATTCCCTACAGACAACTCAATTTGGTAGGTTCAACCTTCGAGTGTTGCGTACAGACGATGTGATGATTGGTTCAATTTTATCAGTTGCCACTTTATAAAAAAAACTAAAATTTGCAATCGTTCTAGCAGCTTCGTTAACTATTTAGACGAAAAGAAAAAGACAAACCTGGACTGTCATGTGAAGCAGCAGAAAGATTTAAATAGTGATTATATATGATCGTAGTATCTCAAAACATTAAATCGTTATATATCAAAAAGTACGTTAGAACTCCCGTTCATTACTCATGTCTAATATTTTATTTATTTTTATTTGTTTACACACAGCTATGCACAACGGCTTCCTAGGCAGACTGAGTAAAGTTGATTCGACTGCTCAACCACGCTACAGACGATCCAACTTGGTTAAGTGGTTGGATGGTGCTTGTATGCTCTGGTGGTACAACAACATACAACGCATGTCGCCAACTTTGTTCTCCATAATGCGTTCATTGCATAGCCGCTTTGATAGTATGTGGAGTTTGGTCGTAGCCTAGTACACTGCCATTCCGTGTCTCCACTTTTTTCTTTATTATCTATGAATGATGGATGTGACTTTTTCTAACCACGACGGCCACTCTTGCCTGTCCTAAATCTGTGGGGAGAGTTTTTTCTAGTTGTTATTTGCAAAGACATGGTTGACAGCACAACTGTTATTTGAAACTAGTCACCTGTGTTTTATTAATACGCTAAATGTAATGATTTTACACTTATATTGTACTGAGGAATGAGATAGCGGAACATTAGTCAAATGACTTTAATCAACTCTGCTCAAAAAATGTTCTGCCCAAATTTAAATAAAAAAATGAATACCTTACTGACCAACACTCTTACACTACAAGGATGACAACCTCAAATCTACTGAACATTACAAAATTAAATACATGTTTTGGCTAGATAAACCATTACTTCCATGCTACAAAACTATATAATGCCCTTACAAATGAAATTAAAAACACCATGAAGATAAAAAAGTTTCAAAACATCAAAATATCGCTAACTAAACATGAGGAAATCATTAAAATTATGAAGTAACTCGAACACAACTTACAGTTAACAAGCATGAAGACAGCCTACAGTCCGCCTCGGAACAGGAATACCTAGTGAGGAGGATTGTTAATAAACTTGTATTTATAAAATTAAAATTATGCATCACAATGCACTACCCTACTACCCTCGCAAAACCTGTTCCGCTATCAATAGGTTAAGGTGCTCCCATAGCCGCTGTGCCCACATGATGCACAGATAGGGCCTTAAAGAGTCGGCGATGTGTGAATGTGGTGCGGTGCAGACCACCGAACATGTGGTCAACGAATGCCCGCTCCATTCATTCCCCGGTGGGATTGATGAGGTCCACATGACTGGCTCGCAGACCTAGATGTCCCCCTCTGACCCCTCCACCATACGAAAGAAGAACAATGCACTACCTCGAATGATCTGACATCATACATAGAAGGGGCCGGACCTCTGCATTTGCAGTGTTGAAGAACATGCCCACGCACGCTACGAAGCAATGCAATTGCAGTGTCAATGTTATATATTCATTTTGCCTTTGGATATTACCTAATGGGAATCTAGGGATCAATGTGTCCAGGAGTGATGGACGCACAAATCCACCCCTCCCGCTCAAGGCGATGGGTCGAGAGAGTCCTGCTGGAGAGGTCAAAAGGTATCCCTTAACCGATACGGCCCACGCGGTTGGTGGACAAACGCTTCTGCCGCCAATACCCAGACAAACCTCTTGGGGTGACCTATGACAGGGGCGTTGGTTATCAGCGGTACGCAAACCTGCCTCCATTATAACATGTTTATTGAAATAAGGGAGATGGACCTTGTACCAATTCTAAATTCCCTACAGATGACTCAAATTGGTAGGTTTCCTTGAACCAATTCTAAATTACCTGCAGATGACTCAATTTGGTGGGTTTCCTTGAACCAATTCTAAATTACCTACAGATGACTCGATTTGGTAGGTTCAACTGTTGTGTGTCAACCGTCGAGTGTCGCGTACAGACGATGCCATGGTTGGTTCAATTTTGTCAGTTAAAAAAACTAAAATATGCAATCGTTCTAAGCAGCATCGTTAACTATTTACACGAAAAGAAAAACACAAACCTGGGCTAAAATAATGGCTCACGGAATGAAAATAATTCTGTCGTATGATGCTACAGAAAGATTTAAATAATTATCTCAAAAGCAAGTCAAATCCTTATATATCAAAGTAGGTATCCTAGGTTCATTAGTTTGTCGATCTCCATAGTCGAGGGGTACGGCTCTTGATTAGCAAGCCTATCGGTATTGCCCTTGTGTAAGACCACCATTCAGAATGGAAACTTTGCTTCAAATGGCTTTGGCTGTGTTTGATGACCAAATCTGAATATTCAGGTACTTCCCACCTTCCCCATCACCTTCTCCTTCCCACTACCTTCAGCCTCATATAACATACCCCATTGGGGGATGCCATAGTCTCACTGGTTCCAGACGGTCCGGAGCAGTGAGACTACAGCTCTCTGGGACACTTGTGCTATTTCACATCATTACATAAAACCAAAAACTAATTGCGACTCCAAAAGCTGTTTTTATTTTTATTTATTTATATATTCACTTATACATACAGTTTATAGGTATACATATTGACATTGGGTGCGAGTAATAAAGATAGATGTTCCATATATAAAACATGGTAGTAGAATGAAATGTGATATGCAACTGTATATACATGATTGAAGCTTAGGTAGTAATGTTCTGTGAACACCTCACTAAGAGAACCTGTGCCGAGGTGTTCGCACGGGTGTTATTCTGCCGTCATAGGTGGAAACACAATATCCTCCTTGGGTGTCTCCACCGTAGTTCCACCCATGGTGGCAATATTTTACATTATTAGGTTAGAACTTAGAAGCTGTGTTGACATGTTCATCATAATATTATATAGACACAATGTAGTCATTTGAGATAAGTATCAAGACACACTGAAGTACAAGAGTAAAGATACATTGTAAAAATGTAGAACATGATTTAAACTTCATAATATTCAATACCTGTTTTAATTTTTGGCATATTTTGTATGTATGCACTATTAAAGAATGCTGTAATTCGACAATTTGTATGGCGCCGGTTTTGTTAAACATCACCTAAAGGGCACTGTACAGTTGCATATCCCTAGGCTTTATCTACTTCTGAAAATCATCACGAAAATTTATTACTGTTAAGAGGAAGCTACAAGCCAAAAATGTGTATATTCTTGGTATACCTTATATCGTAGGTAATAGGCATTAAAATCGCTTGACAAACGGAGTCTAGAAACGTTCGATATCAAGCAAAAAACTGGTTTTTATTTATTTTGTAAACAATTTTAAAAGAAAGTAAAAAAGTTAATCAAGTGAAACTGTCGCAGATAATCTTAGCTATAATACTGTATTTTTAAAGTTGTTTCCTTTACGCGTTCATACATTTCTATTGAAAAAATATTTTTTTTAGTAGTTTGCATTTATATATTTATTAAGTAATTTATTTTTTTATTTGTATTCTACTCAAGCGAAGCGATAGGAAAACCTTCAATTTATCTAAAGCATATTTTTTGGTATTCATAATGTACACCAATTCGCTATCAAGATTAATCAAAATAGTGATTTGGCATTAAGCTTCGCTTTAAAAATAACAGTTGTAAAAATGTTATGGTTGATTTAGTAAAACAAATTATTCACTTTCTTTTTTCATTTAAAGAAAGTATAACGAATTAATTCCAATGTTTAACCGGAGGCCGTAAGAAATGTATTTTTTAAATAATCGCTTACAGCTTGACACACTTAACTTTGCAATCGCTAGTCTAGTAGATTTTGTTACACAGTTTTTTTTTTATTATGTCCCAGAGAGCCATAGTCTCAATCAGAGATGTACTTTATTTCAAATAAATCCATTTTAAATGGAAATGCAAAATGGGTATTTTCCATTTTGCATTTTAAATGCTTTTCTAAAAACCATTTTGCATTTTGCATTTATTTTTTATTTATTTTTTATTTAATATTTGTATGTTTTTTACAATAAATATACAATTATACATATTATACAGTGTTATCAAGGTAAATAATAATAGCTTTTCCTCACCATAAAGAGACGAGGCTCTTGTGTTTATTTTTCTTCATTTTAAATGCTTTTTGGCAACATTCTTCCTACTATCTCCACTCATCTTTTTTTCATAAGCCCCAAATATCAGTCGGTCCTCAACCTCGCTATGAGAGATAATTTACATTTGTCAAGTTGCTCCCTGGTAGGAGCCCTGGCAATTGAGTGATACCATTACAAAAAATACTGATTCAAATACTGAACATCGGGCCATGACGCTGTAATATTAAATGTTAGATAGCAGTTTCTATGTTTTTACGTTGGCAACATTTGTCCCGCGCAAATTTTTTTGTGGTTCATAATCCGTAGTCGTGGCATTTTTTGATTTACCATCATGTAATATGTTTGTTCTACATTGATGTCCATTATTAAATGACAAAACTGTTTAAAAATTCTATAATTATTTTAATTGTTTGACCTGGGAAACCATTTTGCATTTTCAATGCATTTTGAAAATAGGTATTTTGCATTTTGCATTTGAAATGCTTTTCTAAAACCCATTTTGCATTTTGCATTTTCAAATGGAAAAGTTTTGACCCATTTCCATTTTGCATTTCAAATGGTTTTGGGTACCCATTTTGCTCATCTCTGGTCTCAATGCTCCTGACCGTCTGGAACCAGTGAGTCAATGGCAACTCCAATTAGGATATGTTATTAGGCTGATGATATCGGGATGGAGAAGGAGATGAGGAAGATTAATGTGGGGGAGTACCTGGATATTCAGAACATGGCTAAAGCCATTTCAAGCAATGTGTCATTTCTGAATGATGGTGTAACATCAGGGCGATACTGACAGTATCTTCTACTCTGGAACGTACCGCAAATGTCCTATGTATTATTTTAAATCATTAATTTTTTTATATGAACCCGCCATCTCCGGCTTACTATTAGGAGGCCATTAGTTATTTTTATTTCTTTGGCCGCCTGAGCATTCGCAGATGACGAGTGCTGGTGTCATGAAATTTGCTTAGATTTTTATTCATTAGGTTGACAACTATTTTTAGCTTGCATCTTCGTTTCCAGCATGAACAACGGGGCTTATGAATAATGTCATTTCTTATTAGCTTTACATTTGCCAGAAATATATTTGTACAGCAACCTTGAGGTGATTTCTCATGAAAACGGTGCTACAAAAATTAATTAGCCAAATATTATTATTAGTAATTTTTTTTTTGCCAGCCATTATGGATCTTCACATTTCTCACACGATCATGCATGGTTTTACCACACGCACGCCTCAGGGATATCATTACAAACAACATACATAAGAACATACTTCCTAATTACACAAAGTCATCCACCTGCTCCAATTTTACTATAAAAAATAAACATATAAATTTTGAATGCAAACATAAAAAAATAAAAATGAAATGGTAAAATTACTGATATTGGAAAAAATATAAAACCACATGCATTTAATTGGGTAAATGTATTACAAAAGTTACAGTCACCTTTTTTTTTTCGTTTCGTATAAAAATAATATAAAATTCATGAAATGTCATAATATTTTTTTCAAATTGTGGTCGGAACTTTTGGTTTCATAAAGGTGCACATTTTAATTTTTCTGTGGTTAACTTATAGATTTTAGCATAAAGTGTGTGTTTTCTCTTTATAACACCATTTAGATCATACTAAGTAATGTGTAACCCGACGTTGCTCTGTGACTTATAAATGGCTTGGGGTAAAGTTTTAAAATTGTGAGGACTTTTTAAAGTATACAATTCCGTAGTATATTATTTTGATGTATCTCATAAAGTTTAGCCAGCATTAGCAATGTAAGCGCCCAAAAATATATTTTTACGACTTGATTACAAAACATCGAATTTTCTCTACTTTCTATAAATATAATATGCATGTATTATAAATGTAAACCTTCCGGAAGAAATTCTCTAAACGACAAAGAACACCCTATCACAATCCTTTGCGTAGTTTAGTTTGCACAAACAGACTATGTTTTATACTATTTAACTGGCTGACGTGTACCCGGCGTTCCTGGGGGTTATCCATAGGAGATAGACATATACCATCGTGGACTTTTTAAGATATACAATTCGTTACTACACTGTTTTGATGTATCTCATGAGGTATAGCCAGCATTAGCAATGTAGTGCCTGAAAATATATTTTTACGACTTGATTATAAAAACATAGATTTTTCTCTAAATGATAGTGAAAATCCTATAAAAAACCGTTGCCTAGTTTAGAAGAACTAAGCGCACAAACAGACAGACTCGTATAGCGACTTTATTTTATACTATATAGAGATAAAGATGACAGTATGACTGCATGAGATGTTCCCATAAGCGACAAAATATTTTCCTGAGGGTTTAAGTAGACGGGAATCGCCCTTCTGATCTGTGTCGCGGTGACTTTATTCAGACAGGTCTACAAATAGATTTTTAATATTAGCTTATTTAATAAACCTTTAAAATACGAATTATTCTCAACGGTTTCAATATTTGCTATCTTAAATGGGGTCAAACGATCGTGGATGTTTACTGAGGCAATAATCGTCTGTCTGCTCGATAGGTTTGTGGGCTGGTGGAATAGTGGGCGGGATGCCGCCTGCACAAGCTAAGGTTACACTACCTAACTACCTCCGCTTGTTTCCTTGTAAAGTATTATTCTACTTTGAATAGGACTTTCTGATTCATGTTCAGTTATGAGCAATCTGAAAGTGTGTTGTCTGTTGTATTCAGATGATGCGGTGTTGATTTATAACAGTATGGAAGATGTACCGTCTTTTGTGTCCAGAATGCACCAATTGTTCATGTTAATAATGAATGTAAGTAAGTCTAAAGTCATGATGTTTGAAAGAGAGAGTACGAATACAGTCTGCAATATAGTTGTGAAAATTGACATAAATACAAAGACGCATTATGTTCATACTAATGGAACAAAAAATTTATCATATTCTTTTTTTTTTTAGATGCAAGGCGAATTATGAATCGTATTAGAAATGGATAGCCATTCAAAGATTATGTGTGCATGGGTGAAATAGCTATATTATTATGAAGGCCCCCCATTTCTGTATGCGTACATCGCGACACCGGCTGAAGCTAAAAGCGAGTTTGTCCGCGGCCAGAATGACCTTATAGGCGAGCAATGAGCATTTTTGTATGCATGCGCGCTGGGCAATTCAATCCAAACGTACGTATATGCTCGCGTGACTTCATGTTCGAACTGCTCGCCACGGACATGCTCGCCTTTATTTTATTCGACCTTTAACATTTTCTGATGGCAAAAAATAAAACAAGAAAAAACATAGAATATTAATATGTAAAAATTAATTAGTCATTTGTAAACTTTAATGTACAAATTACTAAAATAAAATTAATAATAAAAACATAAAAAAAAGCACTATTTTTTTTTTATGTGAGAATACTGCACAAGAGTCTCAACTGCTTCCAACCGTCTGGAATGAGTTATACTATGGCATTCCCAATTGGAGTATGCTGTGTGTAGTAAGGAGGGCAAGGAGATGGTGAAGAGGAAGGTTGGGGAGTACCAGGCTATAAAACACCGCTAGATCCATTTCAAGCAATGTTTCAATTTTGAATGGTGGTCTTGCACCAGGGCGATATTGAGAGTATCTTCCACAGTGACTAAATAGTGAAATAACACAAATTCATCAAATAAAATTTATTGCGCATGCCAGGATTTGAACCTGCGACCTTTGGATTGCTATTCGAGAGCCTTACCACTCGACCATGGAGACCTAATATTTAAAAGCATTTATTAAAAAGTGATTTTTGAGTATGTACGAATGGAAAGAAATTCCATTAGATTTGGTTGGTTTTTACTCGAGAATGATTTGGGCACTTCTCAAAAGCGCAGGAAGGCATAGTTTTCACAAAAAGTGTCTAGAGCGACGTGTTTGTGGCAGCTGTTGACCAACAGCTTGTCTGACCAACGAACTTATGTGCGATGCTAAACGTAGTAAATCTCAAGTATGTCCACTGGACCCAGTTCAGTGAAACCATGCGAGTTGTCTAAGTAACCTATCTTCTATTTTAATTCATCTCAGCTTGCGAATGATGAATTAAAATAGTGCAAGTGGGTCAGGTTGTGTATGAGATGCAAAATTTTAGAATTGCTATAGATTAGTAATAAATAGATATTTTTTGAATATCGGTTTGCATTTAAAAATGACTTCATTCATTGATCTAAGGGTCATATTTAGTTTAGAGATAGTGCAAAATAAAAACAATGCAGATAGCGCGTATTGTATGCGTTCAGTCTTATCAATGCGAGCTGCAATTTACTATCACTGCACTATAAATTGCATTTCATTAGTTTAACCTTTGGATGCATATTAAACTGAGTTTTTTATGTTTATGGGTAAGACGTCAAATATTAATCATTTTCTTTGAACTAAATAATTTTGCATTACAGTAAACTCTTATAAGTTTTTCCAAGATAAATTTACATGCAGCTTGTTAAGAGATGAACTTGACTTACTTTAACCAGTGATTGACTGACATTATTTGTATTTACATTGTAAAAGAAATTTCGGTCTCCGGCGACTTTTTTCAAAATTATTTAAACTCTTGCGAACTTTACTTTTCTGCGCAGGATCTGAATGTTCGTTCTTAAACAAATTGCCTGACATAGCGACGTTAAAATTGAGTGAGGTGTATCCGACGTTTCTCGACTTTTCACTACTTTCAATAAATATAATATCTCATTTCTGAGTTTTAACGGCACGCACATTTACAATATATATATTGATTTTTTAAAGGTGTCTCAACTAAATAGTGTAACAAAATTTTGGAAACGAGCCTGAACTTTTGTTTTCCCGATTTGGGATATGTAGTTAAGTTTTTACGCAGCTAGCAAAGGGCGCGCTATTGTAAAAAGGACTAGTAATTCGTAAACAGATATTTTTTTTGAGGACTGAAAGTGTGACTCCTGTGCCCCGCGCAAGTTTCCCTGATTGGCTCGTCTATTATTTTGAATATCTGTGCATATAATAATAACAATCATATCGAACCTTCCCAAACTTGTTCACTGCTGGGAATACAACTAGATGTAAATGTAAACTGGAAAGAACATGTATCTAAAGTTGTAGCATAAATCAGTAGCTTTTATTTTGTTCTAGGCACCCTTAAAAATATCTTAAACATCGAGTCAGTAATCACCGCATACTATGGATACGTATACTCAATGATAAAATACGGAATAGTTTTTTGGGGAAACTCAGTAAACGCCAAAGATGTTTTTATCATCCAAAAGGGGCCGTTCAAGTATTATGTAAGCACTATAGGGGGGCAGGGGGTCTTTGCTTTGCTTATTTTTGATGACATGGGGGGTGGGGGGGTCGAGATAGTGATTACGTCAGCACTGCTCAGCAATAGTTTTTTTTTTTTTTACACATTGGCAACCCACACATTGTCTATGTTCATACATATTCGGGGATTCCCACAAATAATTAATACGTTTAGATACTCGCTTAAAAAACAGAATACATTAACAGAAAAATGCATATAGGCAGTGTTGCCAACGAAGGATTTCCCGCATGGATTATATGTATGAACATAGACAATGTGTGGGTTACAACCGACATACTTGAATTTAAATCATAACTAAAAACATTTCTTTTAAACAAATGTCACTACACCTTAAATGAATACCTTACATAAACTAAATACCTCTGTTTTTTATTTATTATTTCCATACATTTGTTAACATGTAATTGTTGGGTTATGTAATATAATGTGTATTTGTTGGGTTAGCTGGAAGAAATGGGATGTAAACTATAAGCTATACCCTTAACTCTGTATTTTTATGCAATAAATATTTTTTGAATTTTGAATTTATACAGAAGTATAATTCTTTCACGTCATTAAAACCTCATCCTCAAACGGTAAACATTAATAGAACAATTTATTCTGCGACGAGAATACTTAATTAGAATTGGGCCGTGTTCGAAATTCCTATGCTAATAAGGATGATTAATACTGTCCACATTGTACTACGTTGTACTGACAATGCACTATTTCCAAGTAGACTGTACTATTCCGTTATAGTTAAAGGTCGGAATCAGTGGTGGCTCGAGCACTTTTTCAATGGTGGGGACTGACATTTTTTTACGTGTGCTGAAAATTTTTTTATTTTTCTGTGATAGTTTTGAGTGAATAATCATTCGGGGTTAATATTTTATGATAATCTTTTAAATGCAAATTCAATTGACTGTTAGAAATGATGAATAATAAGAAAATTCAACCATCTTTATTTAAAATTTTGACAAATAAAAATGTATTTGAAAAAAAAAGGTTTTCACAAAGCAAAATATGAATGCATCTTAGTTTTACAATAAAATGATTTTTTTTTATGAAAACAAAAATTTATGTTTTCTAAAGAACCAATTCTCCTAAAATATTGTTATAAAAAATTTAAACACCTACCCTTGATACGTCCACACGAAAAATTCATTAGTAAATACCTAGGCTAAAATTTTGACAGGGAATCAGAAATAAAGTTGTTTTTTTTATTAAGACTAGTGGCCTACTCAGATTTTATTTACGTTCATAAAACAGGCATGATGCCCAAAAATTTAGATACAAACAAAAATACATTACAAACAATAATAGATAAAATTTTGAATACATTGAAATACTATATTAATGGTTCTTTTACATTACCTACCTAGTTATTTCACTCTCTATGGGTTAATAAATAATTCTCTAGGGAGATGCTCTAAAAGGATGGGGTTAATAAAGAATTCATTCATTTTAATGAAGTTTTTTTTTTTTTAAGTTTCTTTATTCATTGAATTGTTTGTTACATGCATTGAGGATTTTTTGACCACCATGCTAGGCACTGTTATTTTGCAGTTCACGTAAGAGAAATAAATTGCAAAATAAGGATGCTCTACGGGTTAATAAAGAATTCATTCATTTGGATGAAGTTATTTTGACAGTTCGCGTAAGAGAGATACACTTCAGAATATGGAGGCTGTAGAGGTTAATAAAGAAAACATTCCTTTTTATGAAGACAAAGCTTCAATAATTATTTTCTTTTAGTAATATCTGGTAGGAATCGTCCCCATTGTCCCCCCCTTTGAAGAACTGCCACTGGGCTGGGCCACTGGTCGGAATCTTATTAGTATTCAAGCCACTGCTGTTTATTTACTCAGCTGAGGAAGTCATCAAAGTGATTGAAAGGCATTGCAGGTGTGGATTTAATGGATTATTCATGGAACTGTTATTAATGGGTGTGAAATTTGTACATTGTTAGTGATTAGAATATTGTTAAGGGAGGTTAAAAACACAGACAAAAATCCAATTTATGTTGCTAATGTTTTACATTATTATGTATATTTATTTATTTATTAATTTTGGAGAAATCGACAGTTTAAATTTATTTCAGTTTGTACATAAGTATTATATAGCCAAAATAAAACCAATTATGGATTTCCTCCTTGTGACTTTACCTCTACTGAGACAGCATAATAAGGAATAAGTAACTTAAATTTCTAAGAAAGGAATATGAAATCAAAATTTATACAAAACAAAGATTACATAAAAGGAAAAATTTAGGAAACAAAACATTTATCAATACATTTATAGCCATGAAAGAGGGTGTAGATATAAATCAAATCATAATAGAAATATAAACAATATAGACATAACATTATTCACAAACCATCAGAGAAATATTCTTTTCTGGACCTCTTGTATTTGACAAGTTCGCAACTGAAAATATCCACCTTGGATAATACGCTATTGTAATTATTGCATATATACTTAATAATGTATATATTTTATTTATTTACTAGCTAACGTATACCCGGCGTTGCTGGGGGTTATCCTTAGGAGATAGACATATACCATCACAGACTTTTCTGTAGGCCTTTTTAAGATATACAATTCCGTAGTACATTATTTAGATGTATCTCATGAGGTTTAGCCAGCGTTAGCAAATGTAAAGCGCCAGAAAATATATTTTTACAACTTGATTATAAAACATCGACTTTTCTCTATTTTCTATAAATATAATATGCATGTATTATATATGTAAACCTTCCGGAAGAAATTATCTAAATGATAGTGAAAACCTCATCAAAATCCGTTTGGTAGTTTAGAAGAACTAAGCGCACAAACAGACGGACGCGGATAGCGACATTATTTTATACTATTTAGAGTTTTGGTTTACGCCCGGCTGCTCGGAAATAACAGTAAACCGATAAACTAAATATGAAACAATATTATTAAAACATGTAACAGTAATTTAAAATAAAATGGAAACTAGAACAATACTACATATTAGACAAATCACTAAAACTACATTACAACGCTAAAGTGTTGGTATAGATTACGCTTAATTCTATAAATGGAGTCAGTAAAAATATCAATAGTATCCCCAAACTTGTTGCCTATTGGTGAGTGAGTGTTTCTGATAGTTTGTGTTTATTTAAATATAATTTTGAAAAATTGAACCGTAAAAATTTTTTTTTTTTTTTTTTTACTATGATTTAAAAATATATACAGGGTTTTCCAATACAAGGTGTTATTTTGATATTCAATCGTAAAAGATCAATGGTTTCGTTGCTTGTGTGGCACGTAGCGCTGTCTTGTTGAAAGTAAACGTTGTCCAGATCAATACCATCCAATTCCGGCCATAAAAAAATCATTAATCATCTCTTGATAGCGCAATCCATTCACCGTAACTGTTGCTCCAGCCTCATTTTCGAAAAAGTAAGGTCCAATGACTCCGCCGGACCATAAACCGCACCAAACAGTCACACGTTGAGGATAGAGAGGCTTTTCAACAATAACTTTAGGGTTTTCCGAGCCCCAGATGCGACAATTTTGCTTGTTGACGAAGCCACCGAGGTGGAAATGGGCCTCATCACTCAAGATGATTTGCATTTGATTCACTCAAGTGAATTTTAATAATTTCAATGCGTTGTTGAAGCGTGTATCGTTCCATTTTTATTAATGGCGTAGTTTTTACTTGTCAAATGTTAAAAAATGACAGCTTCAAAAGTAACATCTACCGAAATAGCGGGCTATTCAAAATAACACCTCTTATTGGAAAACCCTGTACTATTGTTTGACTGTAGATTGTACCTCCCTCCTCATTACTGTGAACTTTAAAATGTCTTTTAAAACAAAAAAAATTGATGGGTTGAACCATCCTCCCAACCGCGCAACAACTGAGCCAAATCCTGATTGGGTAGGACTGACATTTATTTTTTATATTAACTGCTGTAACGTCATCCAATTTCAGAGAAATGCGTATTAGTCCTCGTGATTGGCACCAAAAGTTTATAGAATGCATTGTCATTGTCTATCTGCCGAGTTTCAGCTCGATCGGATGTCGAGAAGTGGGTTGATTTACGATTCCAAGATTTGCTTGCATTCATTTTAGAAAACAAAATCGAAATTCATATATGCAGATGTATTTATAAAATTAACGGTTGTACACCAACGATTTAGAAATTTAGAACATATAACTTGCTTAAATATTTTTTTCAACTAATAAACGGTCACTTATCTAATAATGAGATACTGGCCCAATTAAATTTTTTTGTACCAGAGTCTCACTCTCGAGGACGTCATCACAATCTTCTATATAGTAGAGCAAGCCGCACTAATTTATTTATGAACTCACCTGTGGGGAGAGCTACGTGCTTTTTGAATGCGGTAGATAAAAAAATAGATTTATTTTTTGTGTCCTATAGCGCATTTGCGAGATTTTTGGCATTGCATATACACTGCATAAATGGTACAATTATAACGTCTTAGGCTATATTACCTGTAATTGTTATAAATAAATGTACAAATTATATATAAATAAATAAATAACGGTACAGTAAATGAGAAATGGTTATGGGGGCAGTTTTACTATTTTGTGACAAGCGTCAAAAGATAGTTGCTGAAGCGTCTGTAAGTGACGTTGGAAATGTCAATGGTCAATGCAGCATCGTTGAGCCGCAGTTGAGTCGCTCTGTTAATTGGTGCGTTCTGATAGGCAAAGTCGTCGCTGTCGGAGCATAAAAGGTACATGGTATCTCCCACGAGTATACTCAACCTCTTAGGGACATAGGTATAAGTCAACCCCTTTAAAAATAGGTGGATCAATTACAGTTACAGATTTAATTATATTTTTTACCTATTAAATGCTATTGTTGTATTTTACCTCTGACACTGACTTAACCCTGGCTAAGCAACACTCAAAATTCCGAGGAAAATGGCTTCAATGATTTTATTTTACACATTCAAATTAGGGTTCTCCTTGGAAGAGAGACTTCATAACTTATTTTCATTTGTGCTCACTGTCGCCAAGCTACGACCAAACTGCACGCACTATCAAAGCAGCGAAATCAACCAAAGTTATGCCTTTAGTGTGTCGCTGTGCGTAGATGCGATTTGCGGTAGTATGGGTGAACAATGTTGACGGCACTTTTGAGCCCATGTTTTCTTTGCCTATCTTCCTCGTTTCTATTATCTATGACCTTTAGAGTTCATTGAAAATTATTAGTTCTTTGCAAATTCCTCTACGATATTCCAGATCACAAAAGTGTCCAGTCAAATTTATTCCGAGCAGTGTTCTCACTTAATCTCAATCATTCCAGATCGCCAAGCTGGAAGAGCTGGAGGATGGCAAGTCTTACGTCTGCTCCGGCAAGGGTGAGACCTTCAAGAAGCTGGATTACAACTCGCTGGCGACGCCCCGTCCCGAGAACCCTACCGGCCCAACGACGGAAAAGGTCGCCTCCAACCGGCTGTCCCGGGTCTTCAACGGGACTGGTTCGCCGTACGCTGCCGGCAATGGGACCACCTTAGCGGGCAAGGTCGGAGACGCATCGGTGGTGCAACCACGGATCGTGACAATCATTCGGAATGGCATTAAACCCAGAAAGGTAATACATACATATTTTCATGCATTCATGTCTTCTTTTCTAGTCAATTCCTCATTGCTGAGGATCGTGATTCCACTACGAATTTCCTGGTGGATAAGGTCCCTCCACTCCTCGCGGTTCTGCGCTGCATGGAGAGCCACTGACACCGACTTTCCAGATGCCAGTGATACTTGATCACTCCAGCGCATCGGTGATCGTACTCTGCTTTCCATTTTGCCAGCGACCATGTCATCTCTAATGGATTCACTTATAAATTCGCCTGTCCACCAGAATTGACTCATCTTTCGCTTGCCCCCTAGCTACCAAATCCGTGCCCATGGTTGAAAATTGATGATATAAATGTGGCGCCATTTGCGTCTGTTTCCCACCCTTGCGCCGTGAGTTCAATTCCTCGGCTGGTTAAGTCCCCCACAACGACACGAGCAACTTTTTCCCTCTTACCGAGGTGGTAATAGGAGATTTTCAAATATTGTCAGATTATTCGTAACCCGGGAATGTTTGTCTTTCTTTTTAAATAAAAAAATAATAATGTATGAAACCATACAGCATGCTATTTTTGCTTTACGACTAATGTCAGGGGCCGCGGCAGCGATCGACCGAGTAAAATAGTACAAAAGCGGCATGCTTTAAATGATTAATGCGGTAAAACGATCGATGATTTCTATTTTTGTGTTCAATTAATTCAAGACTGGAAGAACATGTACGTTAGGCCTAAGAGTGATGAAGTTGAAAAGTATTTATAAAAATTTTAAAAAGCCTCGGTATTGCCGTTCAAAAGAATAAATTTACCTTTTGAATGTTGTAAACATGAAAAATTACGACATATATCAAACATTTATACAAAAGAATTACATATTTCAAATAAAGTATTATTAATTAATTAAATTTTTTTAGTACCTACTTTATCACAATTCCAATTACAAGTTACAATTTAGACAATTAAAAGTTTCAATTAAATAATATGAATAATTATAATACGTAAGAATATTTTACATCCAACGTGTTTGCACCGATAACCGTAATTAGTATGTTTAATGAGATAATGGCATTGTTTTGCAGGTGTTCCGTCTGCTCTTGAACAAGCGCAACAGCCCGAGCTTCGAGCACGTGCTGTGCGCCATCACGGAGTGCGTGCGGCTCGACACGGGCTGTGTGCGGCGCGTGTTCACGCTGGCGGCGCGCCCCGTTCTGCAGCTCGAGCACTTCTTCCTCGAGGAGGACGTCTTCTTCGCTTACGGGAACGAGAGGTATACTCAGCTCAACAAAGTGTGGAGCGCTGCCATCGTCTAACTAAATAAAATAAAACTAAAAGATTTGTCAAAGAAAACACAATGCAATTAACAAAGTACTATTGTATATTTTTCACATCAACATCAAACAGTAATCTGGTATTACTGTCACTTTTTAAAGGAGCTATGAAACTATATCATATTCTAAAGAAATTTAATATTCGAACTTGTTGTTATTTTTAAATACACCTTTTTGAATTTCATTAATTAAAATTAACCCACTTCCAGACATTCGATCGAGCTGAAACTCGGCAAATAGACTCGTTGTCGATGATAATGCATGCTATCAACTTTTGGTAACAATCACGTACACACATGCAAACGTATACGCGTTTCTCTAAAATTGGATGACATTAGCTAATGTACGAAATAAATGTCAGTCCTATCCGATCGGCATTTGGCAAGGTTGATGGCGTGGTTGACTCGGGTCCTTGAAAAGGAAGGTACAATCCTCAAAAAATTAAATTAATCATGACTTAAAATAGATTTGGGAACAGGTCGTATGGTCTCCTAGAAAATGTTATGTCTCCCTTACACTGTCATGGTGAGAAATATGAAAACGCAATGCTTTATATTCAAATCTAGAAGTTAACCACAGAAGAATTAAAATTTGCACCTCTAAGGATGGGTTGTTTCATAGAATTTGAATAATTCATCAAATTTCATGGTTCCATGAAAGTCCTATTCAAGTTCTGTTATTATATAAGCCAGATATTTGACAGAACTTAAATAATAACCATAACCTGAAAAGAAATTCCACACAACTTGAAAATTAACTTTAAAATTTGAAGAATTGTTCAAATTCTCACAACCCGCCCTAAGAAACCAAAAGTTTGAAGAAAATTTATGAAATTGAATTTTTTATCAATTATTTTTTTTATATGAAACGACGAAAAAATGTGGTAACTATGACATTTGTCTAATAAAATGCGTGTGTTTTTAAATTATTTTTTCGCTATCCATAATTTTAGTTAACAAAAAACGTGAGAAATATTATATGTTTATTTCTAATAATAAAATTTGAAAGCATATTTGGTCACCTTGCTAAAATAGTTTTTAATTTTCCAATTTATCAGAAATATTCGATTTATACAGATTTTATTGCAGAGTGAAAATACTCCAACCTTCTGACGGAATATGCCAGAGGCCTGAGGGTTTAGCTGTTTATCACTTGGTAGCCTATTTTCAGACGTTCTCGAGAAGCACAAAGGCACAATTCAACATTTAGACATTTTATTTACAATATACTTTGGTCACTGCATAGGAATAAACAAGGCTGTACAGCTAGCATGACCGCCAGCTCTCTAACGCGTTGGCGAATCAGGCAATGGCTGATTCGAGCATTCCAGATTACCCGCCATTGATTCATATTGTGTCGACTTATGGGGCAGAATCGGTTTACCTTACGATTAACAAAAAAATAAACTTATAGTTTTTCATATCTTTTCCCTTGAGTAGAATTAAAATTAAATTGTTAATTACTTTATAAAAAAATATAAGCGTATGCTACTAAAAAAAGTATTTTTTCATTAGAAATATATGAACGCATTTAACAAACAACTAGAAAAAAATACCCTTTTTTGCTAATATTATATGTTACAGTTTCCCTTGATTATTTTTTTTCTTTCTAATAAAAGAATTCACAAAATAAATAAAAATCACTTTTGCACTAAAATCAACCGTTTCTAGACTCCATTTGCCAAGCGATTTTTATGCCTATTACGTGGTGATATGTATAAGGAACACATTATTTACACTAAATAAAGAAAATTAGAATAATATCTAGTTACATATTTAACTTTCCCATTTGGAACAAAGTTTTGCAAAAATCAATTTGTTTTACATGTTTTTCGTACTTTACAATTCGTCTCATATCTGATTAGTCAGGTAAATGAGTTAATTCCGAGACCTTTATCGAATAGCGGGATGTTGATTATAATAATTGATGAATTTAATTTGTTTCCAGATATACGCAGGAGGATTTCGAATTAGAATTTGAAGAGAGCAAAGCGATACAGCAATACAAAAAAACGCACATGATCAGAAACGGAACGAGGTTTGTTCAACACTCTATACAAGATGTCTTTGAAACAATGATAATAAAGTTACACCGATAATAGAAACAAATAGATAAATAAATAGAGTAGTTATCGGACAATCGTGTGGTTTAATACGACTGTATTTTAAGAAGTTCCTGGAGTATGGACTAACCAACCAATTAATAGAAGATACATAATTTCCTTTGTCCCTGTAAAATATTGTATTGATGAATCATTTTCTTCTTTCTATACAGGGTGTATCGGCACGTACCCGACAAACTTTAACCAGCCATTCCTTATCACATTTGGAGTAAAAAATGTTATGGGCACTTTGCTGTCCGGTTTTAAAAAAAATGTACTATTCATATTTTCACCACATGTCACCAATTTTTTATCCTTTGTCAAAGTTTGAAAACCCATCTGGCATTATTTTATTCAAGTTTCGTTGAATAACGTACGTACGTACCTACATTGGCGCACTTTTACAATCACAGCGAAATGGCATGGCACCATTTGTCTCATTTTTATCTATTATTATTTAGTGTGTATGAAAGAGCGAGGATGCTTTTTGACACACTTGCTAATAACAGCTGTTGAACACGACAAACAATGCCAATGACAGTGACGGAGTGTAGATTTTTTATTTATTTATTTCTTTAATTGAAAAAAAGTGTTACCAGACAGCAAAGTGCCCATAATATTTTTTACTCCAAATGTGCTAAAGAATAGCTGGTTAAAGTTGTCGGGTACGTGCCGATACACCCTGTATACAATAACATTTAAATAATTGGGGAGCTAGATGCAATAACAACTTACACGCGCACAAGTCGTTGTTGCGCCCTTTTGGTACCTCCAATCCCTTTTTTATTTACTGTATAAATATTAGTTGTGTAGGTTTGACACAGACGGAGCTATGCGCAAAAGTTAGAACACTAGTTACAAGTAAATACTATACATTTCAAAAAACTTTGATAGCATTTTACTCGAGACTTTAAAATTTATTTTAAGAGTAATTAAATAATATCTACTGTTTTAGAAATAATAAAACCATTACTCTTGATGTACTAGAACGTCTGTTCTGCCGTGGGGTATCTTTAACAAATTGGGCATGTGAGAGTATGAAGAAATTTGTGCTTCTCCGAGTGCTTCCAATTCGAAATCTGTCTTATACCGAGGGACGTATCACATTTAGGAAGATGAATTCTGATCAAAACCTTGCATTTGTGTACAGCCCAGCATAAAGTTTGCTTTTCCTTTTCTAAACACGCTCATTAAAGAACATTATTAAAATAAATACCGGAAAGTTCAATTTTTTAATTATGTCCTGTGCGTTCAAACCGTATCTAGATTTCTCTAATAAACAATAAACAGTGTAAATCTCAATTATATTATCTGCCTGTATAAAATGTAAATAAAAAATAATAATAACGTATGTACATTCTAGCATCATGTTTATCAATGAAATGCATTGTACGTATGGCTTTGTATTGGTGATCAACGAACTGGTGGATGCAATCTGTTAGACATAAATTGATAATAGTTTGACTAGTCTATAGTAAGTAATAGTAATAATAATTGTAGAAATGTATTATATATTTGTACAGCGCCCTTGAGGTGATTTTACACCAAGACGGCGCTATACAAATCATCCAAATATTATGTATTCCAATATTGAGGCTTCAGATGTCGCTCAGAGTGATTGTTGTGGTTATACAGGTTTTCCAATAAGAGGTGTTATTTTGAATAGCCCGCTATTTTGGTAGATGGTACTTTTGAAGCTGTCATTTTTTGACATTTGACAAGTAGAAACTACGCCATTAATAAAAATGGAACAATACACGCTTCAACAACGCATTGAAATTATTAAAATTCACTCGAGTGAATCAAATGCAAATCATCTTGAGTGATGAGGCCCATTTCCACCTCGGTGGCTTCGTCAACAAACAAAATTGTCGCATCTGGGGCTCGGAAAACCCAAGAGTTATTGTTGAAAAGCCTCTCTATCCTCAACGTGTGACTGTTTGGTGCGGTTTATAGTCCGGCAGAGTCATTGGACCTTACTTTTTCGAAAATGAGGCTGGAGCAACAGTTACGGTGAATGGATTGCGCTATCGAGAGATGATTAATGATTTTTTATGGCCCGAATTGGATGGTATTAATCTGGACAACGTTTATTTTCAACAAGACGGCGCTACGTGCCACACAAGTAACGAAACCATTGATCTTTTACGATTGAATATCAAAATAACACCTCTTATTGGAAAACCCTGTATTATGTATTCCAATATTGAGGCTGCAGATGTCGCTCAGAGTGATTGTTGTGGTTATATTGTGGTTATATACTCATTTACACAATATTCTTGGATCAAAAACTAAATTTACTTATATTCCTGACACGGGCGAAGATGGACTAAAGGTATTCGTGCTGGAACTTGAAGTTTTGAAGGCTGAAACGTTACAATATTAGTTAATGTTGTTGTTCCAGAAACGGCCCCAAGCCCAAGATGCCTGTGAAAGTTGGCAAGGAGCGAGCCAACACCATCAAGAGCGGCTCCCCCGACCTGACTTCCAGCAGCGAGAGCAGCAGCCTCGTGCTGCCGCAGCCCCTCAGAGTCAAGTACTCCGTGGGGAAGATCATCGGTGAGCTTCATACTTACTATGTTATGTACGGCAGCCAGATTTGCCCACTTCTCTTCTGTACCCCCATATCATTATATCCATATAGCTTTTAAAGACGAGCAATATGAACTAAAATTGCCAACATTAACCCCTGGAGCCAAATATTTTGCAATGCATTTCTCCTGTGAACTGTCAAAATGCTGATTGGGAAGTATTTTTGAATTACTCAAGATAAATTTGCTGTTTTTGAATGTATTTCAAAATAATTATTTAGTTCTGCTTTTTATATTTTAGTCTACATTCACTAAATACTTAGTTGTATATTACTAAATCAACCATCTCTGAACATTTATAATTGGTCTGTTTCTTTTCCCTCCTCCTTTGTATATTAAATTAATATTAAGACTGTTTATGTTCCTTAAAATAAATAAATAAAAATACCGTTTTGAATGTATTTCAAAATAATATACTGTTTTTTAATGTATTTCTAAGTCAAATACTGTTTTTGAATATATTTCAAAATAAAATACTGATTTGAATATATTTTTAAATAAAATACTGATTTGAATATATTTCAAAATAAAATACTGATTTGAATATATTTCAAAATAAAATACTGATTTGAATATATTCCAAAATAAAATACTGTTTTTGAATGTATTTCTAAATAAATTACTGTTTTTGAATGTATTTCAAAATTAAATACTGTTTTTGAATATATTTCAAAGTAAAATACAGTTATTAAATCGACATATCAAATACCCTAAAATATTAATAATATGTTCAACTCCAGTAAAATATTGTCAGTATTTACTCTGGCCGCTATTTAGCATGGCGTATGAAAGTAAACCAAGCCTCGCAACTTGTGCCACTAGGGATTCTAGTGTAGCATACTGCCATCAGAATTTACGGGAAGTTTCAGAAGTTAGAGGTATTATAACTATTCTACAGTATTTGGACATGCAATTAAAAATATTACCATCTTTCATACAAATATAGATAAAGTTTTTAAAGTCGCTTACCAATGGTTTTTATCGCGTAAACTGTAATTACAACTTTACCGGAAACTAAAAAAAATATTTAATTATACACAATATATATTATTTTTGTCACTTTTTTTTGCATTTATATAAAAATATGTACTAAAAAATTTGCAAATGTTGACAAATATTTTTCAAATACTACATAATTATTTCAAAATTTTCAGCAGTGTCTGTGGTAAACTTTTTAACACCTCGACTCCGGTGATGGGTCTGGTTTGACCCAGTGTTTTTAAAAAAAAAGATTTTGCCGCAAATATCTCGTTTAGGCTAATTTCCTTTTTTCTATTCTTTCATCAAATATTTACCCACATTTCGACTCAAAAATGATTAAAATCGGACACGTTTTAAAAAAGTTATAAGAATAATTGTGTATAAAAACACGCAAAAACTCCATTTCTTCTCAGTTGAATTCGAGCAGCCGACGAAACAGCATATCTCTCGCTCTGTCCTTCCGTCTTTGTCTCTCACAGTCCCGCGCAGATGTTGTCAACCATTCGGGCACATTTCTAGTATTGTGATTTTTGTTTGTGACTTTGTTTTAATTTTTTTTTTCGTAGCGTTCGAACGCAATGGCAAAGCAAAATTATTTATCTGATAATGAGATCGAAAAGCTACTTAACAGTTCGAACAGTGAGATCAGTGATGATGGCGACTTGGAATTCGAAACGTTAGATCCAGAATTTGAAAGTGATCAGGAAGAAATGTTATTAGAGGAAATATCTGAAAGTGGAAATGGAAGTGATAATGAAGTTAGTGTAGGAAATTCGAATGAATCCGTTGCAGATCAACATTTATACGTGTCAAATTCCGGATTCCGATGGAACTCTGCGCCACCAGCCAGCTTACGTACCAGAAGCCATAACATTATTTCTTCTACCCCTGGATTGAAAAACGCTAGCCAGAACATAGTATCCATCAGAGATGCTTTTGATTTGTTTATTTCAAATGAAATGGTGGAGGAAATTATTGAAAATACGAATAAATTCTGTCAGCTCAATCCGAAAAATTCCAGCTTTCCTAACATTACGAAGACAGAAATGTATGCATTTTTTGGAGTTCTTTTGGCTTCAGGAAGAAATCGCGGCCGAAAGTTTTTTTTTATTTTTTTTATAGTGAATACCTCACAAGAGTCCCAACTGCTCCCGACTGGAGCCAGTGAGACTATGGCATCCCCAATTGGGGGATGTTGTGAGGCTGAAGGTAAGTGGGGAAGGGAAAGAGGAAGGTGGGGAAGTACCTGGCTATTCAGATCTAGTCACTAAACACGGCTAAAGCCATTTGGAGCAACGTTTCAATTCTGAATGGTGGTCTTACACCAGGGCGATACTGGTAGTATCTTCCACTCTGGAACGTGCCGCAGATATACTATATATTATTTTAATTAATTAATTGTGAAATAACACAAATTAATCAAATAAAATTTATTTGCGCACGCCGGGTTCGAACCCGCGACCGTCGGAATGGCAGTCCAATGCGTTACCACTGGACTATGCCGGCCGTCTAAGAACTAAGTCTTAGACGTCTTAGAACTAAGCGAACTTTGGACTACCGAGGATTTATTTCGGCAGCATTTTTTCCCCTCCGCTTTATCTAGAGATCGCTTCCGCTATATTTTAAGCAATATACGTTTCGATGACATTTATTGAATGATATAATATATCGATGAATTATTTTTGTGAATTTTAGCATTTTTAATATATTTTAACTAATAAAAAACTGTTAAACTTTTTATAATTGGTAGTGCTATATAATTATTTTGCTGCTGAATTTGTAATAATAAATCCATTTGGTGTTTTGTGTATGTATATAAATTTTATTAATCGTCGAATCATTTTTGTATTTTCGTATTTAGAATGTTGCTTTTATTCCGTTCTTTTAAATGAAAATTGTTAATTTAAATTTGTTTTGTTGAAAAATAAAAGTTTTAGTATTTTTTAATGTGCGTCATTCAATGGTTTTAATTGTGACAAATAAATGTGTGAGGAAAGTAAATACTCAACTTGAATTTGAATGCCATTATATAATATTTTCTAATATTTGCATAAGCAATCATCGTTTAATATGGCTATAAATTGAATTTATTTTCTCTTTACACATCTTTCTATTAGAGGTACAGCCACAAGGAAATTATCAAATAAGTGATTTATTTCTGGTATTTTAAATAATACACGATATTCTTGTAAATGCACACCATCGAAAATTTTAATAATTATAGAAATAAAAATGTTTGTTTCCGCTGACGAACGCTTCCTGTCCCCCTCTCCCGCACTGCCCTCCTCATTCCCCTGACCGTCACCCGGCAGTCGGCACCCGCATCGTGTCGGGGCCGTCGTCGATTCAGTCGTTGATTAGCTGTTGCGCGGGATGTCCGCGCCGCTGTATATTGACGAACCGCAAAATTTACGGAATACTAATTTCTAAAACTTCCATCTTCATACAAGAAACACAACGGATATGTTATGAGTTAATGAGGAACTACATAATATAATATAAAAGTAAGGATATGAACGAAAAATGCATAAAAAGCCTTTTAATTTCATCATTTCAGCCGGGTCAATCTGGACCCACCACCGCCGCATGTGTTTTATTTTCAACCTCCGGGTATTACGTGTTAATGTAACTGACAGTGTTTTTAAACACTTATCTCACCCTAATACAAAATGATATAACATGCATTTTTTGAGTCCGTATGAGGCTGGTAGAAATATTTCATAAAAAGACTTTACGAGTGTTTGATGTCTGTGAGAAATATCTCCCTAAATTGCTCTAGAGGTTAAAGGAAACAAGTGACTTTCAAAATTTTATCTGGAAATTATAGTTGTCCTGGTTTTCAAGAAATCTTCACCACCAACACAAATGTAAATCTCCGTGGACAATGAACAGAAATGAACAAACCACCTATTACATCCAATCCTTGCAAATATAGTGGATGCATGGAACAAACTTTCACAATATGTCATCTATAAATCGATTCAAAGCTCTTTTCCGTTTCGTTTTTCCCGAGAGAAGAAAGCATTAATTTATTTTTTAATTTAATCGACTCAATTATTGTAAAACTTATTGTGAAACCAGATATTAACGCATCAGCAGAATAATGCCTTGAAAACTTCAACAGTTCTTTTTGAAAATAATAGAGGGTGCCACTTCTGTTTACAACAATCCTAAACTGTGTAGACATTAAGATAATAATCAGATTAATTCTGTCTTCCAGGCGACGGTAACTTTGCAGTGGTGCGCGTGTGCCAGGACCGCGCCACAGGCGAGGAGTTTGCCCTGAAGGCCATCGACAAGGCCAAGTGCCGCGGTAAGGCGTACTATGTGGAGGCGGAGGTGCGCATCATGCGCCAGATCCGACATCCGCGCATCGTCACGCTGGTGGCGGAGCAGGACAGCCCCGACTGCCTCTATCTCATCATCGAGCTGGTCAAGGGTACGTAAATCATATCTTTCCATATGTTAGGTGGTTGTGAATTGTGATAGTTCAAGCTACAAGACATAGATGGCTCTGCTGTAGATAGATCTAAGAGGTTATAGATTTATTCAACAGAGATGTCTTAGAAGTATTTTAGATTCGAAAATATTCAAAAATGTGTACGGCATTATAGGTTGGGGAGGATCTTACAAAAACAATCTAAACTCAGTAAAAGTTTCACAAAGAATTGTCGTAATAGTAATACTTACAATAAACTCGTAAGAAATGTAAATCAGTTTATTAAGCCTAATTTTAAAACTACTCAAATGCAAAAACATTTTATTATCAACCAATCAGAACAAATAAATAAAATTAAATAAAAACTTTATTTTTTTTTACAAAACGTATTATAATATCAACCAACGTAAGAATCGTGGCTTCCTTATCAGGCACAAGAGTTTCTCTTTTTTGATAAGATATAAATAATAATAATATTTGGCTAATTTATATAGCGCCGTTTTCGTGAAAAATCACCTCAAATGACCTTAAATATAATATTTTGTAAAATACAGGGTTTTCCAATAAGAGGTGTTATTTTGAATAGCCCGCTATTTCGGTAGATGTTACTTTTGAAGCTGTCATTTTTTGACATTTGACAAGTAGAAACTACGCCATTAATAAAAATGGAACGATACACGCTTCAACAACGCATTGAAATTATTAAAATTCATTTGAATCAAATGCAAATCATCTTGATTGATGAGGCCCATTTCCACCTCGGTGGCTTCGTCAACAAGCAAAATTGTCGCATCTGGGGCTCGGAAAACCCAAGAGTTATTGTTGAAAAGCCTCTCTACCCTCAACGTGATTGATCCATGATTTTTTATGGCCGGAATTGGATGGTATTGATCTGGACAACGTTTACTTTCAACAAGATGGCGCTACGTGCCACACAAGCAACGAAACCATTGATCTTTTACGATTGAATATCAAAATAACACCTCTTATTGGAAAACCCTGTATATGTAAAATATAAAATATATATAAGTATGGTACTGTATATTATCTGCCTGTACAAAATTTGAATAAATAAGAATAATAACATGTGTACATTTGTAGAAATGTATTATATATTTGTACTGCACCCTTGGGGTGATTATGCCCAAAAACGGTGCTATACAAATCATCCAGATATTATTATTAGGTTTGCCCCTCCATGTTCAGAATTGAGGTGGGCTAGCAGTTAGGTTTCTGGCATCAAATAGATTTTGAGAGCGTAATAGAAAGGAAATAATAACCTCCAGGCCATCCTACACACTCGTTCCTGATTGTAAGAGTTTTTAGTCTAAATAAAGACCAATTGTTTTGTTTTTAAGAAGGCGTTATTTATTTCAAGCAGTGTGTACAACTGTGCGTTCATCATTCTCGTTAAATTAGTTTTCCATTATTAAATTGGCCGGGTATATTTTCCCAGGTGGCGACCTCTTCGACAGCATAGCCGCCGCCTCCAAGTTCAGCGAGGAGCAGGCGCGCCTGATGACCTCCCACCTGGCCTCCGCCATGACCTACCTACATTCCATGTCTATAGTGCACAGAGACATCAAGCCAGAGAATTTACTGGTAAGTATGCTCACTGCAAAAGTGTTGCTGTTTTTCAAAAACAACCAACTTTTAGTTCAATGAATCAGGTTAGATATATTTTCATTTATTCTTGTTTCTAGGTGGAAATGGACGGAGAACGGATAGTGGGCCTGAAGCTGGGAGACTTTGGGCTGGCGTGCGAAGTGACGCAGCCCCTCTTCACGGTGTGCGGCACCCCCACCTACGTGGCCCCCGAGATACTGCTCGAGACGGGCTACGGAGTCAAGGTATGTGTGGTACCCTAGATATTAGTATGAGCTGTTATACACAGATGGCACTTGTAGGAGTAAGGTAAAGCTGTCGCTAATACAGAGATTCAGGGAGGGATAAAAGCTATTGCTAGCAAGGTTAGGGGCCCAGAATTATCACTACCGCCTGCCAATTATAACCTCTGGACCGTTTTTCGAGCACATGTTGATATGAAATAATTTACTTGCCAATTTTTACGACCGTGCTCGGCGTTTGCGCACATGTGTGAGCTCTAATACTATCCATGCTGGAATTTTTTTTTAATGCGGTTTTAATCTTTATGCTTTGAAAACTGTATAGAGGACAAAATCAGAATCGCTTGCGCTGATGTCACTGTAGATTGTACTGAATGTGTAGCCTCTTTGGCAGCTTACGAAATAATTTATCTATGAATGTCAAAATTTATTTACGTAAAACGGCGTCGCAATTTGAGTTTTAAAAGTAGTGTAAAGGTTGTAGTTATCGTGGTATATAAATGAAAGATCTCTCCAACTCAGGTATAGCGTTTATTGATAAGTTGAAAGCTGATTAAGAATCACAATATTTCACGTTTATTTATGCGCAAATACTATGGAATGCTCGCGAAACTAGGTCGTAGTACTCGTAGGTAGCAGCTGTTGACGATAGTAAATACTGAACACTAATAATATGCTCGCTGCGTCAGGCTTATTTATATTGTTCGGTCGGTGGCAACAGCAGGTAGTTAAGTGGCAACTAAATCGAGACCACTCGCTCGGTCTGGCCCTTTCCCGAAGTTTCGACGGCGTGGCAATTATGCCTAGGCCGTAGACTCGAACCTTCTGGCGAGTTCTCGTAATGTGTAAGACCGACCTGCGATATTATTGTCGTCGTTAGACAAGTAGGTGCTTGTAGTACGTAGATTACTTTGTTTATGATGCGATTTGGACTGCAGGTACATAATTCGGGAGTAGGTACTAAGTAGGTCGAGCGGTTTATTATTAATTAGTTAATCTAGATTTTTTCTCGACGCTACAAGGTCATTATTTCTATGAAAACACCTTTGATTGTTGTTTTTCATCTAGAGTATGTATTCAGACTTATGTAGAAATAATAGCACCGATTTATATATTCATATAAATATATTTTTTCCCAAATGGTAGATGTATTTTTTCTTTTTTTTTATATTAAATTAGCTATTTTCGGGAAACTTTTTACGATATGAAATATATATAAATAATAAGGGTGAATGGATAACTCATCAACATGACAATTCAACACTCCTTTAAAAATTGATATAAAGTCATGAAAAGTGACAAGAAACAAAAAAGTTTTTTTCATCGAAAATTGTCATTGTGTTGAGTTATCACGGAACCAATAATATATTACGGTTTGGTGATAAAAAAAAACTAACCCATAAACCTAACCTACGTAACTTATTTAACTTAGTTTTTTGTCTGGTTACCATAAGACACATAAATCGTTGTTTTTACTCTGAAATTTAATCAAAAAAAGTCATTTTTGCGCAGTTCCGCAAATTTTCTACCCAACAGTTATTTTAAGTGTTTTGACTTTTTCCTTCTCTGACGTTCAACATGTTAATGACACTGGTCTAATGGCTCTCCACCACTAATGAAAAGTCCAAAGTGTTATGTTGATTCCGGAGTTTTTATGTTTTTATTCGTGAAAATGTGAGACACTGAGAGTTACATACGGACAACACTTGTGACATTACAAGATGTCATACAGTTGCTACAATAACTAACTAAAAGTAACCTTTACCTTAACAATTCGTTGCAGATTGACGTGTGGGCCGCCGGCGTGATTCTCTACATCCTATTGTGCGGCTTCCCGCCGTTTGTGGCGCCCGATGGCAACCAGGATGCGCTGTTCGACGCCATCCTGTCGGGCCGGTACGACTTCCCGCGCCCTTACTGGTCGGGCGTGAGCCGGGGGGCGCGCGACCTCATCGCCAACATGCTGCAACATTCGCCGCATCTCCGCTTCGGGGCCGAGGACGTGCTGGACCACCCCTGGCTGAGTGGGACCTACATTGTGAGTCTAATACACATAAAAACTAATTATTGTTCAACCAAAAACAAAACACCTTTCCCTAGTGTTGTCTGAAATGGAATGCGGTGTCGGAAGCAAGTGCAGCATGGTATCAAGAGGAACGGCTGCACTGTCTTTTTCATATAAAACTTAAATTTGGGTTTGATGCCAAAATACTAGATCAAACTGAAAAATTATTTTTTTAATCAAAAGGTATTCCAAAGATCTAGTACGGATATGTGCTATTTTATTTATTTAAATTCTAGGAAACACTTACATACTTGCAAATAGAGTATTGGAAGCTTGGAATAAACTTCGACAACATGTCAATTATTCTACTAATATAAACTAATTTAAAGCTCGATTAGATTCTTATTTGGAGAGAATAGATAGACAGGTATGAGTGCATCAGCAAAATGCTGCCTATTCATCTATCTATATAAATTAAAATGTAAATGTTTGTTTGTTTAAAATATTAAATCTCCGAAATTTCTCCACCAAATTCTATATGTTTTCTATCAGCACAGACAGACTGAGCCACAACAACCCGTGGCGGGTTACAGCTAGTTAAATAATAATACAATATCATCTCTTCTGATCTTTAAACATGACCCGATGCTTTGCTATGCCTTCCTCGGGTGTTCCCGAATTCTTCTACCATTCGCTTTCATGTCATATATTCTCTGTTCTTCTTCTATGTGTTACACCGTGTGTAACTAATCTTTTGTTGTTTTTCCAGGATAATCAAGATACTGACGATTCAGCTCCTGACGATGACAACGGCTCCGTCTAGCACAGCATCCAATAGTAATATAAAGTATAAGGTCTGCGCTTAGTGTGATAATTACCAAATAATGACTGCGACAGAATGTATCAATGAGGCTTGTTAGCGAGCCGACGCTTTGTAGCGACAGTCTATCCAAAATGATTCAAACACATAACCTCAATCAATTATCACTTTGCTAAATAAGTCTTAAGTTTGGGTTGTTTCAAAGAAATTTAAATGTACAGAGCTTGCAGATAGTGACGGTAACGTAACTGTAACCCTTTACAAATCGCAAGTGCGTCCTTTTGTTGAGTTTTAGCATGTATCTCTTGTTTGGAGTCCTCTGTGATTCTCCACAAGTGCTTAGATTGGGTAATCTATTTGATAAGTTCCCTTATCTTATGAAATGGAAATGCTGTTTTTGTTCTATCGGTATTTCCTACTAAAGCAGCAATTCTGTCAGTTGGTTTAACACGACAGACGCTTTTCAGACTGCGTGACCAATGCAACGGAATTTGAATCTGAAACCACTAATGGAGTCCATCAATTATTTACCTGATGTTTTCAACGCCATGTACCCTATCACGTTGCATGTTTTGACACAAAGTAAATATGTGATTTAGTGAAACCTCGCGGATCATCGGCATACGGCGATAGCTGCCAATGGATCACATATGCAACAGCAGCATTTGTCAGGTTAATATTGGAAGGTTTTCGTCAGAATAATTTTGGACGACACGGTGTTTTTGGATAGGCTGTCGGGAAACCTAAGCTAAGTGTGCATACAGCCGTGAAATGAGAGAAATTAAGATTTTAAAAGACTTATTTAAATTTTGATTACACGTACCTACTACCTTCGGCGCCCGAATTCATAATAATTTTGTAAATGGCCGGGTCCGATAATAAAAAAAAAAACGAAAAGGAATCTAATTTACATTTTATAATATTCTTTAATTGTTTGATATTTTGTCGAAACTAAGTTAATCTACCATAATGTAATAGCAAATTATTAATATATTATTTAGTTTAGTTTGTTTAATGTAAGATTATTCTTAAGGAGTGGCCTTCTGATAAAAACATTGTTGCTTTTTTATTTTATACTTAATGCAATATTTATTTACTCTTAATAACACATTGAAAAAAAAAATCTATAGTGAAACTCTCTTTGTAATCTGGTCACTTCAAATACCATAACATTTTCACTGTATGTGCGTTAACCTCTGAGATCTTTTGCGATTTTGTCATCAACCATCATTTATTTAGAAATATTTCCGTTTAACATTAATTTTCAAATAGATTCGCTGTTTTTGAACATATCCCAAATTGAAATACAGTTTTTGAAAGCGGATAAATGACTCTTTCCGATTATGATATTACAAAAGGACATATGAAATTAAAAATATTAAAATTTGGATATCAATATCAGAGATTTTTTGTGATTGTTTTGTCGCTTGCAAACTGTAAACTGTAAAAATACCACTTTATATGAAACTAAAAAACATATTGATTTACAAACGTATGATAAAGGTTACTGATTTTCACCTTTTTTTCGTTTCATATTGTAAAAATAATTAATAAAAAAATCACAAACTTTGACCCAACATGAAAGTCTATGGTTAACTTTTAAGGCGATGCACTACGTCGTGTAATATTTTAAATTGAGCCGCTATCAATAACAACCCTTACGTAGATGGCGATAAGGCTTAAATTCCCGCTTAACACCATCCGCCTGTTTTGATTTATGCAAGAAAAAAACATGGCCAAAAAGTGCCTTTTATTTTATTTTGTGGATGTTCAGGCAAAAATATTAAATTTTTTTTCGATCATTTTATAAATAACTTAATTTGCCAAATTATACAATAAAATCATAACCGAAAATGGGTTCGTAAGTAGGAGATTTTGAACTTGCAGTTTTCATAGGCCTTTACATTATTTTTTTCTGGGCTCGTAAAAAGACTTGAAGGCCAAGATGTATTCTATTCGCAGTATTTAATTAAAGCATCTGAAACATTTCTAGGTGACCAAATATTCAAACCACAAACACATGATTTTGCATTACTACGTATGGCATCGCGTTAAATGAAAATACAAAACGTGGTGTTGCCACTTTAAAAAACTCCTCAGGCAAATTTGTTAAATTTTGAGAACAAACAGATAGTACCAGTAAAGTCAATTTGTTATTTTTTCTGTACACCTCATATGTCATGGATATATATGAATTAAACGGTGTTAAAAACAAAAAACACCAAACTTTAAATTTGAATGTAGAAGTTAACCATAGAATAATTAAAACTTACACCTCTATCAAACCAATGGTTCCGACCGTAATTTGAGAAAAATTAATAAAATTTTGTGAATTTTTTATTCATTATTTTTATATGAAACGACAAAAAAGTGAGGTGGCTATAATATTTAGAAAACATGAAAACATTTGTTTATTAATTTATTTATTTTTTATCAGTAATTTTTGTTCAGTGTTTTAACAAAAAATTGGAAGTCGAGCCATTTTTAAAACTTTATGTTTGAATTCAAAATTTTAATATTTTCAAAATTATATGTTTATTTCTAATGATAAAATTTAAAAGTATATTTTATCACCTTTCAAAAACCGTTTTTAATTTTCAAATACGTTAGAAAATAACCTATTTATTTGAATTTTATTGAGAAGCTGAAAAACACACAGCTTCTTTAATAAGTCTTTTAAGTCCTGGAGGCTTAAATCATATTTCTCACAGTAATACAAAAAGAGACACGACTTAGTCCTTATCAGCTTGAACGGATACTCTACTGCTGTCGGTGTTATGTGTACAAAAGGACACTAAAAGACCCAACGCGTTCAACTCTGAGTTTTGTTAAATTAATTATGTACTATCAGTGTTTTTGTAGGATGACTGTCCCATCAACCAATAGTTTAAATATTTGTGTATCACCTGTAGTTTAATCCGTGGTTTAAGTTTATGTAAAATATACAGCTTTCTATCACTAAGTAATAATTCGTTATTGTGATTCAAGTCCATTACTCTATAACTAATAATGTAAAAACCACTTGGGTGATAGCTACCCAAATTTTGGTTTACGAGCCATTTTTATAAATTAAAATAAATTATAATTTTTTATCATCTTACCGCAGTAAGCAGTTCATATGTTACTGTTTGATATTTGAAACACCTGGAAATCTCTATTACTCGAGTGAATAGTTTCAAAGGAAACATTTAGAATTATATAATTTCACTTCACAGTTTGCTGAGAAAAAAACTAAATTACATTGTGGACGGGTTATCAGTTGCAAATAACAATTTAGCTTTCGTTTCGGTAAAAACAGGTTTGAACATATTATGCTTTGTGATCGACTGCTTTTCAATTATGTGCAGGGATCATTGTACAATAATTCTTCTATACATTTATGAAGTAATTTCTTCTTTGTTTTTAAATCATGGCAATTTTCTAACTTTTATAGCATTCGTATAATGTAGGTATGTACATAGTATAATGAACGGGGAAAATAGTTTAATATGTTAATTTATTTGACTGTCGTATTAAAAAAAAAACACACACCAAATTCAACCATTTTATTCCGTTTAATTTAAAAGTTTCTCGGTGTTTACTTATTTTACGTCTACTAAGTCGTTGATCGCAGTTTCCATTTCAATAAGCATTCAACCAACATAATGATTTAAAAACCTAACAACAATATCTTTTTTTACTGTAAAATTGCCATGGATACTTTCCGTTGCAAAAAAACAACAAGTATTATCCACAGTCATATCTTCAAAATAACGTATGGTTGGCAGCAGTTATCCGTGAAGTGTGTAGTCACCGCCATCTTTATTTCTCAGGCCGTACAGTAGACTTGGTGGGAAAAAAAATTTCAAATACCTATTTACCCGACGAGGCAAGAAGTAAAACCAATATTCCAGTCTCAACAAATAAATTATAATTAAATATTGTATTAAACTTTTAGCAACACATAAAAATTATTTAAACTATGTTATAATTGTAAATATATTCAAAATATCTTATCTTAATGTTTCTACATCACCACAAATGCGTTTTTAACAATATGGAATACAAAATATTACAGAAACGTTTTGAAAAATGTTCGCATGACCCCTTTCAAAATTCGTACTAAACCCATAGAACAAACGGTTCAACGAAGTCTGAAAACAGAGAGCCTACTCTGTATCTTTCGGGTTAACAAACCAGTAAGTTCGTGGTTTAACCCTTGCTTGCCGGTGCTGTCAACTGAGTGAGCACCGTCTCTAATTAATAAAATATACTCAACACACGGTTCAATTTTTTTGGTATTCCTCCGCAATACATTTAAGTATTGCATTAAGTAATTGCAATATATAAACATTTACCGAGTGTATAACATCGGAAGACGTGAATTTTTTTAACACCGTAAGGGAAGGGTCAATACGGGTTTATGACGTGAGTAAACCGGCGGCAGTAAAGTTTCGAAAGATACAGAGCTTAACCTCTCAGACAAAGACATTTATTTACTATGTGTTCCTTTGAGAACTGTCAAAACGTGATAATTTTTGTGTTATTTACGAGTTTTGCTAAAAGCTTCATAACTCACGTTTTGGGAAACGTAGCCTCATTCTAAAAAATGTTTTGGAAAGATTATGAAATCCACTATCACATTGTGTTGTTATACGTAAATATTTGTGTTTCTAAATATACATTTTATGAAAACGTCAAAAATATGTAAGAATCGCTTACCATTATTTCAAAGCCGTGAAAAAAGTACTTTTTTCTGAGGATCATAAAGAAATAACACTTTATATATTGAAGAAATATAATTAAAAACTATTAGTCACCTCAAAATATTAACCGTCCAAACTAAAATATTTTTAATAAATTATTTAGAAACGCAATAAATTATGAACGAACAAGATGACAGATTCAATCGGCTTAGATAATGCACTTCTACGTTCCATAGATATTCTTGAATACAGACGCGTAGCGTTATTCATTATCGATACTCTGTTTTTTAAATCATGGCAATCCGTATACTAGTGATGGAAATAAATCGATTTTTGTAAAATCTCGCGCGTTTACGTGAAAAGACGTTCTAATGTCTTGACCGCTATTATCATATTTACGTCTTTTGACGTTCTAATGTTCTGAGTGGTTAACTGTCAGTGCATTTCGTACAGCTAGGCTTGAGAAATAAAGATGGCGGTGGTGTTGCCATGCTCTAAATTTTGCATAATTGCCATATCTACACTTAAAATTTGACATGAAACTAATATGATAAACCTTAACATTGATTAATCGATGAATAATTGTGTCTTTAATTACTGTTATTAATTTTTTTAGGATACTTTTGTCGAAATAAAAAATAACGATTTCACGTGAGAGCATATTTTTTACATATTTTCTTTATGGAAAATATCTTTCTGCCTAAATATGTGTTCTCATAAAATTAAATTGTCGTGCAAGGTTTTAATATGGTTTAATTTGGTCCAACTTATAGTTTAGTATTTCTAACATTTCCAGAAGTTTTTGTATGTGGCCAATGAATTCACAAGAAATAATACACTGCCAATCAATATAATAACATATTATGAATACATCTAGAACTTATGTAACTATAACCATTATGTTTTAATATGAGTTTGAATCTTGTATAATTAATTTCAATCAATGCATTATTTTTCTTCAAATTTTTTAATGGCGGCCATCTTAGAGTCACATCTTTATTTTTTATCTTGTTTGCTTTATTAGGCTGTTAGGTTATATCTAATCCAAGATGAAGGAAGCATAATGTGCCTCAATAACAACAAACAATTATTGAGCATTCAAATGGCAGCCATAGTAGGGTCAAATTTTCTTTTTTCTTAAGTGGAGAAAGCATCCTAATAATGCCATCTAAGAATCAAATTTTCATCTTTGTTGGTTGTGTTTTTTTATGTGCTAGTGACGTTAGGTTTGGACTACACAAAGAAGAAGGAAGAATCACAATGTAAATCAGTATGTTATAATTAAAACAAACATCTTAAATTGCATAAAAATGTCAAAAAAAATTTCAATATATCAAGTAACAACAATGTTTTCTCTATTTTAAGTAGATTAATTCAATTATTTGGTTCGACTTGATCGAGCCTACTTTTTCAACATTTAAAAATAAATTCTTATTCTTGGCAATTTTTTTTGGAAGTGTGCTCACTTAGACTATAATAATTATCGTGTATATATTTTTTTTGTATTCGTTGCCGTCGTCCGGTAAAACTTTAATAACTACTGTGAATTAATTATGTTAAAGGTTATCATTATTTATTTTAATTATCATAAATTATTTCTTAGCATAGGAATACCAATAATAATTACTCACGCAACACCAATTATTAAAGTTGGTGATTCGCTCGTAAGACTTGTAAATATGTTTTTAGATATTGCTATACAATAAATATAAATAGTCCAAGAAAAGGTTTACCCTGAAATTATTTTTCATACCAGTAAAAAAAACATTAAAAAAAAGAGTTAGAACATAGAAAGGTACTTAACCTAAGATAACAATGAATTTGCATTAGAAAACTTTGTCTATGGTACCATTCTTATTTAGAATTTATTTGTGTTTTATAAAATTTAATTATATTTCGATATTTTTGTTGAATCATTCATGAAATCTTTTGAGAAATTCATACCAATGTCATGTCGTTGAACACTGACGGTTATGAAGAGAAAGAATTAGTAATCTTTGTGAGGCTGATGGTATTGTTATAGATAATGAGGTGAAAGTTATTTGTAGGCCTGGCTGAAATGCCCATTGTTTTTTTCTAAGAGCCTCTTGCAGAAATATTTATTGTGGATTAGTGCACCCATAGACACGTCTGACAATTAATATTATATCTAAAATGTTTCAATTTCACCTGAGAGCTTAATTCAAAATCTTTGAAAATTTATCTGTCAAACGGTGACCATCTTAAAACAGTGATTTTGCATATTTATAATGAAATTCAAAATGGCCGATGATTTTCTGAAATTTGGAAAACATCTGAATGTGTTCTCTAGCGTAACTAAATATTCCAATCTCTTTTATTTTATTAAATATCAGACGTATTGAACGCAGACCTACTTGAAACAACGAATTAATTAGTTCAAATGATAATTTCTTTAGGCATTAAGTAAATTAAGAAATGAAATATGCATGCTATGAAATTAAAATGCAAACATAGTTATGTATTACATATTTGCATTCGCTTCCATTATAAATATCCTGTAAGTACATTAAATGTATCTCCGGCATTTCTAAATAAAAATTGTTTTTAATTCTAATTTAAACGTTTGATACATAAAAGTTCAAAATGGCTGTAATATTGCCAGAGAGTAACCATATCATCTTTTTATACTTCAAAACATATCTGCGAAAAAACTAACAGAATTGTACGTGTAATTATTTTCATTGATGGATACTTATGTAATTCTTATTATTAACTATGGACCACAAAGCATTATCATTGTTTGATTCCGTTGAATCTAATCACCATTTGCATTCGAACAGTTACATGTTTTAATGAATAAAATTACAGCCATCTTTATTAGTACAAGCCATGCTGTAGAAACTGTAACTAAACCCAGTGTAGTTTCTACAGCATGGCTTGTATTAATAAAGATGGCGGTGATAAAATGCATTTTCTGACTGGGCCTAGATTATTTCATGTTAACCGCACTTTGTTTAAAAATAAATTGACTATTAAATTAAATTTACTACACTGTCTAATGTTTCATAGTCTCTGAGAAACTTCCACTAAGTTAGTGTACGTGTGTAGATGCCACTTTGTAATGTACGTATATGTACACAGCTTTAGTGTAAAAACATTTTAAACAGTAGAACTTTTTCGTGTTGTGATTAGATTTGGCCAGATAATATATCGTGTCGGTAAGTCACCGCATCTTTTTATGGCACATTTAGCATCTGGACATCTTCGCCAACATTTCTACATGTCTTCATCATTTTTATATTTCCCATTATGTTTTATTTGTAAGTTTTCACCAATACCAGATTATTAGAAGTGAGGATTTTCTTTTTAAGTGCAGAAATTCTGGGACTAACTACCATAATAATAATATGTACTCCTCATTGCTCAGAATAAATACTATTGGAGGGTAATAATTTGGTTTCTTTGGTGGAGATCTTTAATTTATCACTTAACTTATTTTAAAAAACAGTACAATAGTAATATATTTTTTGAAACTATTCCAATGCAAAGGCCCCTAAAAAAGAATTGATTCTATATCAGAAACTTTAAACTTGATTTTGTTCAATGTTGGTCAAAATTTACATAAAAATTGCAAATTTTCAAAAAATATATTATGTTAAGATATTTAAGAAATTAATTACGTAATCAAACTTTGTTTCATTGAATGTAGAAATGGGACATGGTAAAAACACACTACCCTCTGATCTAAATAATTGATTAAAAATATATACAGGTTAAATTTACAAACTTTGGCAAAAGTGCCCGTCTATGTATTATTAAATATAAAATTTTTAGCTTCACAAAAAGATATCTTTCCAGATGTCATAACTGGGTGCCAATTACAAGGAATGAATAATTTAAATGCCAAATTTTGACTTCAACCATTTTAATTGTATGTTTTGGTGATTTTTTCAAGTCTTCGTCGAGGTGTCCCGAATTATTGTTGGTCAAATTGAATAATTTTCATTTTAGCTACTTGTTCGTTGGTGAGATCTTATTATGTGCGCAGATGAAATTCTTCTTGATGTGATTGTACGGATAAGTTAGACTGTCAAAATGGTGCGAAAACATGTTGTTTTATTAAATAACGTCAATAAATTATGTAAAAATGGATATATCAAGGAGTAAGGTTCAAGATGTCCAATCAATTTTTTAAACCCCAACTCTTTATATTGATTTCTGAACTGCGACTTATGAGAAAAGAAAGCAAGCAACCGCAGATGGTACAAAATGCCGCATTTGGTTGCTTCGTTCTTTTCTGCAATTCGTTGCGCGTTTTATCTCGTGTTTATATGCAGCATTATAAGGTGTATCTTGGAGGGTTTTGTTGTAAATAGCCGTTAAGTAGAAAAAAAATATGAAATTGTAAATTCATTTTGGTTGGATCTCTGAAATTTATTTTGTATTTACCTTATTATTTAATATGTACGGATTATATTCTGAAATATCGAACCTTATGTCCTGAATATTTTTAAATCAGAAATATTAGTGTTAAGTAATGAATGCCTTAACGTAAGAATTATTTATAATAAATTAAGCTTTTATAGAATACTTTTGCACTTTTAAGATGAATAGTAAAACATGTAATATGGCTGTTTATAAAAACAACAATATTTCAGCGTCAATTGAAATTTATTTTAAAATTAGATGCTTTGCTATAATTATGTATAGCATTTAAAATAATAACCTCTGTGCTATGTTTGTAAAATATTGCCAGATCGTGTTGTGTTGGAAAAATCAAAATCATTTTATTTATTTTTAAAGTGTAAGGTTTTTTTATAAAATGTTTGTAAATAAATTAAAAGTGACGTTTTGTAGAACTTTCAGAGTTATTGAAAATTAGTACCTATTCTGGTGCCAATATGTATGTATACATTTCGTAAACAGATGTTTTTATAAATTTTCATTTAATACTTTACGAATCTCAATAATTTATTTCCGCACAAAAAAAAATCATCACAACAATAAATAAAATTATAATATTGGTGCCAGAACATGAAAAATTTAATACATAAACATTCTTAGGTATAAACAGGTAAAAGTTAACTACTTAAATGAACATTTATACAAATAATGAATGTAAATAAACCCTGGAAGAGCTTTTGATCAATTTTACAAACAAAATTCTGGTTGTCGATTTGCATTCAAGGCTTTAAATGTTGTTTATTTTTATAAAATAGCCAATAAACATACTACAGCAATTTGCATTTTCATTTCGTTCCCATCTTTAGGTTCTGCGCTGATTCTGCCCCGGTTCTGTCCTCGAGAGGCCTGTAGATACAGATAACTTACTTTAATTAGTTTACTTGAAGTTGAATATGTATTATCCCCTTTACTAATAAACGTGTTTTAAATTTTACACAAATTGTTGATTAGCAGTTGTGTAAAATTTAAAACACATTTATTATCAATTAAAAGTTTAACAGAGATATTGCTGAGATTTCAAACCATTGTGAAATGTATCTGTTTGTGTGCTTAGTTCTTCTAAACTAGACAACGGATTTTGATAGGGTTTTTACCATCATTTAGAGAATTTCTTCCGGAAGGTTTATATAAATATTACATGCATATTATTTTTACAGAATGTAGAGAAAAGCTGATGTTTTGTAATCAAGTCGTAAAAAAGTATTTCAGGAATAATATTCACTACCTCAAAACCTTAGTCCAAACCATTCTCAACCCCGAGCGACGTCGGGTAATCGTCAGCTGGTATAACATTAAGAAAACAATAAAACAAATGTTTTCAACAAATAAAAGTCTAGATACCTGCCTTCGGTAAATAGACAACATCAACATTAACCTCTTGAACGCCAACGTATCTTCAAGGATACTATTAAAATATATATTATTATACTATTAATTTGTACCGATGGCTAGTTTCATACCTAAACGGACGCTCCCAGATAATAGCAGTAAACGGTTTCATATCTGAGATTGTCAATGTACCTTCAGGTGTCCCTCAAGGATCTCACCTGGGACCGTTGCTTTTTACTATATTTATCAATGACATTGTAAAATGCTTTAAGCATGCTAAAGTTTTACTTTTTGCTGATGACATGAAAATATTTCTTTCTATTAACTCTATTACTGAATGTTATAAACTGCAACAAGATCTTAATAGGCTTAATGATTATTGTACTGTCAACTATCTCCACATGAATACTGCCAAATGTTATGTAATAACCTTTACAAAAAATAAAAATAAAATTGAATATAATTACCATATTACAAACAGTCAACCACTCAAAAAAGTCAATCAAATTCGAGACCTCGGTGTACTGATTGACGACAAACTTTCATTCAAGGCACATGTGGATAAGATTGTCAAGAAATCATTGAGCATGTTAGGATTTTTATTCCGTATTGGAAAGGAATTCAACAATATCCATACACTCAAAATTTTGTATTACTCCTACGTCCGTAGTCATCTTGAGAACGCTTCTGCCATATGGAATCCTTTTTATAACATTCACACAAAACGCATTGAAGCTGTTCAAAGAAAGTTTGTACATCACTTGACCTTCAGGAGACAATTACGTTATTACGATATGGAAAGCTCTATCAAGCACTACGGACTTAAAACATTAAAAAGCAGGAGAGACACTGCGGACATGATTTACTTACACAAAGTCTTGAGTGGTCATATTGACTGTCCAGCCCTTTTGTCATCAATCAATATTAGAGTCCCAAGTAAGAAAACTAGAGACAAATCATTGTTTCATATCGAAATTGCTTCAACGAGTCTCAGGCAAAATTCTTTCTTACTAAGAACTTGCAATCATTATAATAAAACTTATTTTGATGCTGATATCCTGTCATGTACCTTAGGTGCTATTAAAAAAATTGTTAACAGAGTATTGTAATAATTAACCCTTTCTTAAATTTAATACATTACATTCATCATTTATTCATTATCACTCTTACATATTATTTGTATTTAGTATCAAATGTACGTGTGTGTATGTATGTATGTATGCATGGTATGTATGCGTATGTATGTATGCAACTATGTATATGTATGTCTGTACGTATGTATTTATATGTGTATATGCATGTATGTATATATATGTATGTGTTTATACGTGTATATATATATATATATACACGGTGTCCGGAAACTCGTAGTACAAGCGGGAAACTGGAGAATCTACACCACATGGGGAACCCAAAAAAACATAAAGTTTTTTGATTTGAGCTTTTTCACAAAAAAAAAAAAAAAAACAAAAAAAAATATATTTTTCGGCTATTTTTGGGTTAAAGTTTTTTCTGGTGTTTAGGGTTGAACAACAGATGTTTTAACCCTGCAGAGCAGAAATATTTTATGATTACACCGGATTAAATGAAGGGTGATTTCAAAATAATGCTTCAAATCCGAGTTTCCTCATTTGTTTTACTTTCAAATAGTTTTAATTAGTTGGGTACTTTGATCTTCAGTAATAATTTATAAGAATTTGATTAAAAAAAAAAAAAAAAAAAAAATTAACTTCTAACTCGATTTACTCGATAACGAAAGCTCAAATAAAAAAAAAATATACTACAAAATCGACTCCAAATGTGATGTAGATTCACCAGTTTCCCGCTTGTACTACGAGTTTCCGGACACCCTGTATATACATTTTCTCTTATTATTTCCTTGTTTTTAACATTTCTTTGTTTTTAACCTTTCTTTGTTTTCTTTGTTTGTTTATTGCTTTTTAACCTTCTCTATCTTTATTGCATGATGTGAACATTGGTTATTGGGTTGTAACCTAATTCTTTTACTTATTTTTTCTCTCTCTCTATGCATGTTATGTTATAAACCTGTTAATGTTCCTAATAAAATAAAATAAAATAAAATAAATAAATAAAATAGACAAAATCAACATTAACCTCTTGAACGCCAACGTGTCTTCAAGGATACTATTAAAATAGACAAAATCAACATTAACCTCTTGAACGCCAACATATCTTCAAGGATACTATTAAAATAGACAAAATCAACATTAACCTCTTGAACGCCAACATATCTTCAAGGATACTATTAAAATAGACAAAATCAACATTAACCTCTTGAACGCCAACATATCTTCAAGGATACTATTAAAATAGACAAAATCAACATTAACCTCTTGAACGCCAACATATCTTCAAGGATACTATTAAAATAGACAAAATCAACATTAACCTCTTGAACGCCAACGTATCCTCAAAGGATACTAACCTTAACCTGACCTATTATTTTATCATGTTCTATTTTGTGATTGTTATTTTTTTTATCCGGTTACCCTTTCATTTTGCATTGATAATTTTGCCATCATCAAATCTCTGATATCTTATATCTGTTCACTGAAAATTACGTATTAACCAATGTCTTCCCAAACTAGTTGATAACGCCCTCTAATACTTTCTGATAGAGTTATTTCATTATCTTCATAGACTTCCAAATTGATAGACTTGCCCTAACATGAAATCTGGGTATCATTTCGACGAGCTGGAGGCAAACCATGTGACCATTCAAGCTTTTGGCACCAAGAGGCTCTGAGAATGCTTTGAATAAATTATGACATCAGTCATAGATTAACCGCCGAAGATGAATTAACCAGACCTGTGCAGAAAAGTAAAGTTCGGTAATGTGAGAGAAATGTTTGCAGCGCAGTACATTGTGGAACTTTTTCTGTGCAGGATGTGAATGTTCATTTTTAAAGTAATCACCTGGCGTAGTGACGCTAAATTGTGGTAACACATTTGTAAAAGTGTCTAATCTGCACGCCATTGTAAAAGTGTCTAATCTGCACGCCATTGTAAAAATGATTAGTAATTCGTAAGCAGATTCTATTTTCGAGTACTGATTAATGATTTACAATGCGGGTTGCCTGTATACTATAAGCTTTATTTATTGACAAATTACAGAAAGGGTCGCGCGGTCTCCCGCGCTCCTCGCACTTGGTTTGTTCCCCTTTCCCTGATTGACTGGTGTATCAATTTGAATGTCTGTGATTTCTCTCTTTTTAAACTATGGATCTATTTAATTTGTTTGAAAATTTGGCGTAACATCTATCTATCCTCTGGTGATTTTTGTCTATGGGTGGAAAAAATTGTGTTTGTCCGCTTATTTTTTGTGGGATGCGTGCTTATAATGGTAGTGTCCAAAAAATAATCACATTTACTAAAAATTTCTGTTTTATCTGTCCATTTTTATTTACTTACACCCCTAGATGTTACATCATTGATAATAGTAATATTCGGTAAATTTTATTATGTTAGAATTTTCACATTATCCCTTTTTGTACTTATTTTAATTGCTAAAATAAAAAATTTTTAATAAATTTTTTTTCAGCATGGCAGAAAAATGTGTTTGATAAAAAATGTTGCACAATTTTAAGCGATTTTATAAAGTCCGTCAGAAGGGTGTTACACTTTTAATATCTAGTCTTAATTTAATTTAATAATTCCATGTATAACTAAAGAATTGAATAATTCGACGTAGAATAATAATTTTACTGTTTTTGATAAGTAGAACTTTATTAAATATAGGTATAATATACCTTAGTGAATATATTATCTGGTTTCCACCCTGAAACAACGATTCAAAATGTTTTTGAAATTTTTATTACCAATTATTATAAGCACGCTGGGTGTCATTGGGGTCAGCTTCCCTTCAAATGTTTTCCCAACGTCTGGGCCATCCAAGGTTAAGCCTCCAGAAACTAGCTCAGAGAAGTATGATGGATGCAATGGCAATACAGTCCCGATCGATTTTTATAAAAACATATCGATTTATGAATTGGAGTACAATGAACTTGAGTACAATATTTTTTGGACTGACTACGAGAGAGTTTATGAAAATGGACCATTCGTAAACTGGCGCATAGGAGATGAAAACATGGGAAAGGTAGAGAACTTTAAGTCGAGGATATTCGATGGATGGAACACGAGCGCCATGGGCAGTGCACCGGGAGACTGCGCCACGGTGGACGTGCAGAACAAGGAGCTGAATCCCGTGAGGTGCGACCAGAAGTTCCCGAGGCTGTGCGTCCTGCCAGCCGTACAAGGAGGCGATAGCAGACTGCACAAGTATTCTCCGGATCGAACCGAAGTGGAGATACAATATGCACGCACAGAGTAAGTCATTTGAAACATTTATTAGATTTTTTTTTTTTTTTTATATTAACTCCACACTGGAGGCCCTGAAGAAAATAATTTCCCTCAGGGCCTATGTCATCTTTGGGGATGCTGTGTGGAGGGTCTTTTTGTGGAGAGGAAGGAGTGAACATGGGTCTTGAAGAGTCCCATGTTGTAGGAGGGAGGAAACACAGAGGCCGGCAGTTCGTTCCACAGCCGAGCTGTTGAACTTAAGAACGAATCGTAGAAGCGACCCGTTCTCATGTGACAAATGTCAACCGTGTACAAATGTTGGGCGCGCGTTTGGCGTGTATCCCGACTACGCACCGGTGCCGAAGAGCATCTTCCATTGTAATATCGATAGAACAAGGACAGCATACCTACCTGACGCCTGTGCTCTAAAGATTGCAGTCCGTTTGTTAAGATTAAGGAATCTATCAAATGGACCGCCCGTTTTTGCACAGAGTCAAGGGTTTTTTTCAGGTATTTAGGGGCTCCGGACCAGAGATGGCTGCCAAATTCGACAGTAGGGCGCACTTGCGATTTGTACAGGGTCAGCAGTTGTGTACTATTAAAGTTTCTGCGGGCCCTGTACAGTACGCCCAGCTTCTGAGAGGCCAGCTTTACTCTGGCTTCGATGGAGCCCCCATACCTGAGCTGGTCACTTATAGTTACACCAAGCATATCAATGGAAGGCCTGTTCGGAAGATTGCTTCCGTTGAAGGAGACTAGGTTATCATTTAGATCCCTTTTAGACGTAATCAGACAGGATTGGGTCTTTCACAGTCTATTTAGTTTAAATGTTATTTTTAAAGACATCAAAACCTATTCCTAAATAATATGGTATCTTTATTTTAATTATTTTTTTATCTGCATTTAATCAATGTCTAAGTGTTGCATTCTCAAAATTTTAAAAAACTTATTTTTTGAAAATTTTCATTTTTCATCCTTTCTTGTCTATTATGGTCATCTCACGAAAAAAAAAAAAAAATTATATCGGCGATAAAATATTTTAGTTTAAAATAATAATGTTATTATGGTGTGTGGGGTATTCTTGCGTGATAACTTTTACATTTAAAATAAAATAATTATAACAAATAACAATGTGATTGATGTCTTTGAGAAATTTATGTATTAGGCTTCGTAATCGTGAACTAATTTCTATTAAATAATTCACCCTAAAAAAATTATATAACTTATTTTCTTTTCTTGTGTTTTATATCTTTATAAAATATATAGGTATATATCTATACACACGTTTTAATTTTGGGAGGGGAGTTAAAAAGGGGGGTTAAATCATTCATTTTGGGAGGGGAGCACATACTCATATGGTGCACTCCTTTAATAACAACTGTTTATGGTGGAAGATTATTTCTTTTTTTGTTATTTTTGGTGTTTCCAGCGCTGTGACTTTTGGTTTGTCATGTCAATTTCAAAAGCGACAACATTTTTACACATTTTTACCTCTGGCTAGAAAGTATAAACAACTTTATAGCCACAAATTAAACTTTTTAACCCTTTCCCTGCGGGAGACGCACGCCTGCGACGCACTGTACATGCCCTGTACGCGGGTGGCACATCTGTGCGACGCAAAGTTTCTTCGGCGTTATGGGTATGAAACATGCTTGAGCACGGTAAAACTTATACTCCTAAAAAATCTCACATCTTTACACTACTGACATCTTACGATATTTATCCATAATACGTATCCTAATCATCGATACAAAGATTTGAAGGGATCTTCCAACTCAGAGCGAAAAATGAATCAGTTTGAATTCTTCCCGCGTCTTTACACACGTTATTGCGCAGGCGCATTTTATAAGATTCTCAAACAGAGACGCTCGCCGTGTAGATTACATTGTTTTATCGAATTATTGTTTGCTTTTTCGTGGATATGAACTATTTTAATTACAGTGTACATTCATCTGATTTATCATATTTTAAAATAAGTTCAGTTACATACATTCATTCAAACTATTGAAGAAATATAAAATTTCGTCAGTGTTAGATTATTTTCAAATAAAGATACGTGGTTAAAACTTTTTTATAGTGAAAAATCAAGTGTAAAGTTGTACAAGTTTGACTTTTTATCAATTTTTGAAAGTATTTTTATTGCCAAAATACAAAATGTCGGGTCGTGGTCTTAATGACGAAGAAATATTTGGTGCTACTTTAGAAATAGATTCAGATTTTGAAATTAGTGACAGTGACGTCGATAATAATTGTGAAGCTGCTGAAATACATGAAAGCCATGATTCTGCCGTTATGCGTTGAGAACTGTTTCAAAATCACGATAAAAAATATATTAAGTGATACATATTTACGGTGACATAATAACAGAAAAATTATTTCATTATTTTTGTAAATTTAAGTGTAGTTATTTTTTATTATATGAACCTTTTTAAGTGTGTCAATATTTCATGTATCCAGTCAAACGCGACATCGCACCCATAAATAAACCACTTACATCGCACCACAGTTGAAGAGCTCTACTCCGGTGTGTTTATAATCATGTGTATCGTTATCCTTGAAATATTAACATGGCCGCCCGGGCATACCATATCAGTTACATTATGAATATATACTTCGAATTTTTATCAAGACCCATTGATGTTCGGATTGTTTATTTATACTTGAAAAGATAATTCAAGACATAAGCGACGTATTTTTTAAAACAAATTTTAAAATCCATGCGTGATTATTGTTTAAAGTCATAAATTAGATTGATGATAAATAGCCCCGCGTGTGAACGAAGTGATACAAATTAATGACGCATAGAAAAGGTTAAATTGATGTGAAATCATTCGAATGAAACTTTTATTTTCAAAAATAGAATGCGTATCGCTTGTGATTGGTTTTTTACTTCAACAAAAATGGTGACACATATTTTTAGCTGGTCAAATTTTGATGTGTGTATATTAAATTCTAAAGTTACCGAGTTGTATAATATATCACTAACACGTTATTTTTATCTTCTATTTACGGCATGCAATATAAAACTCAAAGAAATGAGATAGGAGTTTTTACGGTGATTTAACATTACATATCTATTCAATTTATTTTTATTATAATATATTAAACTGTTGAAGTTCAAAAGTCGTTTTAAAATGTTCACTTTGCTTTTACTGCTTTAATACACTGAACGTCAATGCATTGCTTTTCTCTTGCATTTTATCAGATACGTTGATCGTACAGTTCATTAGTCAGACATCTCCAAATATTGAGGAAGCAATATTCTAATAGTGATCATAAATCGAATGTTATTACTGCGGGCCTGCGTTTTACCAATTTGTATCATTTTGTACCATAAAATAACACGCGGAGGCGTGTGGTCTGGTACCATTCGAGGGCTCAATGTCAAACAACGTTATCTACAAAAAACATGCAAGCAATTCAAGTGCTTAAAAAGTCAAGCAACGTTACCTACAAAAAAATCAAACATAAAAATATCTACATAAAAAAAACGATACGCGAAAGTAACGACATTATCGAAATAACGCTGGTTTTTTTTTTGTGCAGATCCGTTCAAATTACGCACTGTATATATCCTTCTTTATTCACAGAAAAAACTGTTTTAAAATCTCATCAGTACAAGGCCTATGTTGACGACCGGTGGTGCGCTATCAAGACAAGTCGGCCATCACTTAATTGAAACTGACGTTTTGTGCGATCGGCACTTGGTATATTTTTTATTATCTGGCGATAAAGTTATATTTTTGCACTGTGCTATTTATTATTGTGTTGTAACTAACTGGAGTAAAGTTTTGTTAATATATTGATTTATGGAAAAATGGCATTATTTATTTTTTCTTTCACGTGTTTCTAAAACGTGATATGTTATTATACCTTATCTATAAATAAAAATGTAATTGTTTGTTTGTTCAAAATCTTAAATCACCGAAAGTTCTTCACCGATTGCTTTGAAATTTTGACACAACGTTGCATTCGAATACGCTTATGTTTTTATATATCTATATTATATAGATGTCACCTGTGACAGGTAAAAACATGCTGCTATGAAAAACAGCATAATATATTAGACATGCTTATAAAATGTTCATAAACATGCTTTTTTCATACAGCGTCATCTGTTGGACGCAAAAGCAACATGCGTGACATGCGATTGATTCTATTGACACAGGCAGACTGAGTCTCTGTTTGAGAATCTTATAAAATGCGCCTGCGCAATAACGTGTGTAAAGACGCGGGAAGAATTCAAACTGATTCATTTTTCGCTCTGAGTTGGAAGATCATGAGACTCCTCAGGCTATATTATTTATTATTATTTCTAATAATAATGTTTGAAAGCGTATTTCATTACCTTTCAAAAACAGTTTTTGTGCATGTGATATGAAACGTAATATAGTTAAGTAAAGCAATGACAAACGACAGATGTCAAATAATGTCCACCATCTTAAACTGAATGAAAATCGGTACCAAAATTGAACACATAATTTTTTTCATCCCGAAAAGATAACGCATGGAAACTGGATGAAAAAAAGCAAAGTGTAAGACGTCCATTAATTTTGTTGCCAATGATATTATGTGCTCTTTTATTCACAATTATACAAAAATCCTCATTTTCTTTAATATTTTAATGAAATCAGTTTGTCTTTCACTATTCCAGTTGTCGACGGAAGTGAGGTTAGCAGTTCGTAATGGATTTTTTTAAACAAAGTCTAATTTTTATGAATGGCATTTCAATATGGAATTGAAAGAGAAGAAACAGAAGTAAACTGAGATCTCTGAGGCCTATGTACAACTAATGCAAGACATATATAAGCGTGATGAATGAGATTAAGAAAGAGACATTTGAAAGTTTGGTGCATGTTGGGTGAATGGACGAAGAAAAGTGTGTCCAGGGAAAATATGACAATTAAACGGAAGGGATAAGAAATCTGGGCCCCCCATTGCCATTGTCAAGTACTCAAATTAGAGCTGGGTCGATTGATTATTTTGCATGACCCGGGTCGATTACGACCCACTGATGAAGTGAAGGTCTAAAGTACCGCATTTGATGAAAAATTCCATATATAGATCGATACATCACTGATGAAGTGAGGGTCTAAAGGTAAGGGTATCGCATTTGATGAAAAATTCCATATATAGATCAATACATCACTGATGAAGTGAGGGTCTAAAGTACCGCATTTGATGAAAAATTCCATATATAGATCGATATATTACTGATTAAGTGAGGATCTAAGGTACACCATTTGATGAAAAATTCCATATATAGATCGATACAACACTGCCAGCCACCGGGTCCAAATCGAAATTACCCAAACTTAAATAGGGTATTATAATAAAACAAATAAAAAACTTTATTCCACTTAATTTTATTTTGACCGTAACCGGTTTCAGCTCGTCAAAGCCATCTTCAGACTGGTACACAAAATTCTTAGTCTACGGTTTATATACACAACATATCGGGGAGGGGGGAGAGGGGTAGTTTAAAGGGTTATAATCAATTTTATTTGTTACTAAGTCGTTTAAGATTGTGGTATTTCTAAATATTTGGTAATTCCAGTAAGCTAATTACCTTGGGTTTGTAGCTCATTTCAATATTTATTAGGGAAAAAACCTCACAGGTAATATGCATTATTAATGACCTAATTTCATTGTCAAATCATTATTTATGATGGGATTATATTTGCTTTTTGAAAAGATACATGTTTACATTTGAGAAATTATTATAGGAATTAAGAAAGTAGGGACTTAGCAACTGATACTAATAGCTTATTAATTACAAAGTTACTTATTGAAGGGGTACATGTTTACATTGAAGTAGGGATGGTCTAACCTAACTACATACATATTTTAATGTCGAAATTATTATGAAAATTACAATGGATACAAGAGCGGAGACTTGGCAAATGCTTCTAATTGTTTATTCATTACAAAGTTAGGGTCTATTTTATTAATTAAGCGAGTAATTTCTAAAGATTCTAGTCTATCAAGCTTGTGGCCTTTGTTGCAAGTATGGAGGACTTTAACATCTCTGTCTTTATCAAACGAGTGTTTGTTTTCTAGTAAATGTGATGCTACATTTGACAATTCGCCTTTATTATTTACCCAATTTGTAAAATGTTCTTTAATACGGGTTTTGAAAGATCTCCCTGTTTGACCAACGTAATATGCAGGGCAGTTAGCGCAGTTCACTTGGTAAACGCCCGAGTTCTCGAGTTTTTCTCTTTTATCTTTGTTGTTAATTAAAATTCTACCTAGAGAGTTTACATTATAAAAAGCTGTTTTGCATTTATCATTATTGGTTAATCTAGATATTTTTGTTGATATTTCACCAATATACGGGATTTTAACCCATTGTTTAATACTATCTTTTTCATTTTTATTTTCAAGGCCTTGTGAAATGATTGTTAATGTAAGTTTTTTATCCTTTTTCTCTATTAGCCTATCAATAGTTTCGCTTTTGTATCCGTTGTTATTGGCGATAGTTTTAATAATATTTAATTCATTATTATAATTTTGAATAATGAATTAAATATTATTAAAACTATCGCCAATAACAACGGATACAAAAGCGAAACTATTGATAGGCTAATAGAGAAAAAGGATAAAAAACTTACATTAACAATCATTTCACAAGGCCTTGAAAATAAAAATGAAAAAGATAGTATTAAACAATGGGTTAAAATCCCGTATATTGGTGAAATATCAACAAAAATATCTAGATTAACCAATAATGATAAATGCAAAACAGCTTTTTATAATGTAAACTCTCTAGGTAGAATTTTAATTAAGGGCCCACTATTCGAATTTCATCCAATTTCCGACATACTTTCCTTAAAATTTTGAAGTTTTTAAGCTCTTAAAAAAATATATGTTATTCTTTAAGATAGTATCTATTTGTTCCAAAAGCCGAAACGGTAATTATTTGAAATTCCCTCGATAGAAATAAATCGCAAAGTATGCTCCGAAAAATATTATTAACACGTTTATTTCTGTTATTTTACAAGTTATATGTATGAAAAAAATCACAATGCTTCGTTTAATGCTACTCAATAGACCCCAAAAGTGATTTTTGCTATTTTTGAAATACGCCGTGATTTATTAAACATTTTCACAACTGTCGCTTACGCCTATTGCTTTTAAATCATATTTATTATAGCGCGCTCGCTCCGACTTGAAGATTAACCTATCTTCTTTGAAAAGTTCATTCGCCAACTCGAGGGCTTTGGGGGCAGACATGTCGTTCAACGTTCTATGATCTACAGACGTGCGATTACGTGCAAATATTTGAATCTATAAAGATAATTTTTACGCGTGTAAAGTTTATGAGTTAATAAATATTGTTTTTTCAAAGATGGGAAATACACGAAAGATATCCCGTATTTCAAAGAAAAAATGATATCTCATAAAATTATATCCTATCTAATAGGTGAGAAGAAAAAAATACAATTTTTGATTTATAAGCTTATATTTATTATAAACGATAATTTACTATAAAAATTAATAATTCATATTTTTATTTATGTATTGTGTAGTAAAAAGTTATAAAAATTATTATTTTATTTTTTTCAGAATACGATAAACGATAATTTATTATAAAAATTAATTATTATTTTTATTTATGTATTGTGTAGTAAAAAGTTATAAAAATTTTTATTTTATTTTTTTCAGAATACGTACTTTGGGAAATAAAACTAATTCCAAAACATTAGAAATTACAGGGCAAGTTCTTATTAATTCACAATGCAACGATGTCCGAAATATAATATAATATGTAATAATAATATACGGGCCATCTGTTTCAAATAACAATACTCGAACGTGGAATTCAGAATAATAATGAACATGCGAGCGAAAGAAGCTATTGAAAGTTCTGAAACTGTGGGGAATATAATTTAATAAAATAAAATACTTTTTTGTTTTAAAACCACGATATTTATTAATTTAAGAACCGACCGGTTTCGCTTTACTTAAGCATCATCAGGGTACAAATTAATACTAAACAAGAAGTACATAATGTGTGCATATATATAACAAAATATAGAGGGAGACAACATGATACAAATATAAGCAACACAAAGACGGTCATAAAATACATTAACATAAGTGCACAAGTAATGGAAAACCCGCTAGATAATTATGTAGACTAATGGGTTATACGAATAAATCGGGAGAAACAAAACATCAATAAAACCTCAATAATAACGGTTTTTCCGAATTCGCAAATCATTTGATCGATAGCTTGCCTTCCTGAATAAATCTAATTTTATTTAATCATTTACGGCCAAGATATTTTTGACAATGGTGTGTTTTTATCTTTCTGTATTCCAATCATTTAGCTTTGCTTTTAGGGTTGTGCCCCAGTATTGCTTTTTGGAGACTGTAAACGGATCTCTCGGCATTTAATGAAACTGCAGCAGAACAAAGGCTGTTGCTATATTGACGTTCATGGTATGTTTTGCTCAGATTGACGATAAGGTTTCCAGATCCGCATTTCGCTCGAAGCATGTTTAGGGTAATAAGTTTATAGTTTAGGGTTCTTTCACCGTATTTATGGGAACATTTCAGAACCACCAATCTTTCATTTTGAGTGAATCTTGTGTTTGTGATTAAATTATATTTGACGATTTAAACAAATAATATTTAGAGAAGTTAAAAATAAAATTGAAAGTTCACTGAAAGCTTAAAACTATTAAAAGTAGTAATTTCATAAAAATGTAAATAAATAGAGCCCCTTTCACATTTTAGAATGTAATTTTATGTTGCTTACATGTTTTATTACTCTTTATAATTATTGAATTGTTTAAATGAATAAATAAATAATTACAAAAAAGTCTTCTGATTTGTAAGTCCTCAGGAAGCACTAAGGATCTTTCTATCTATCTTTATAATATAATAAATTTGATGAGCATAAAAATGTAAACGTGTATATAATTTATATAAATGTACAAAAGTAGATATTACACGTGTATAAATATTATATTGCGCATATTATACAAGATGTCGGGGGTAAAGTGCACAAACTTCGGGAGGTGATTCTAATTGATAGTACAAGTAAAAAAGAAAAAAAAACTTTTTTTGGAATTCCAACGTTTTAAGATAGTTTTCGAGTAAAAAAGTTTAAAACCTTATTGATGTAAAAATATATTTATTGATTTTATAAAAGTTATAAATTACTTTTATAAAAGTGAGAATAGTATTTTAGTAAAGTAAAGTAATTTTTATACCTATACAAATAACTTTCGTAAATGTTTTTTGTAAAATTAAAAAAAAAAATAATTAATTAAATCCGTAATAAAACCCATATTTTGAGAACCATCTTCATTTCGACTTCCTTCTCATTTGGTCGGTGCATTATTACTCTAAGGTCGGTGCTAACTAAAAATGGTTCTGTTTTTCTAAAATTGCAATAGATGTCGGTAATTTAATTTCATAATCCCCAAAATTATTCCTAATACGAATTCAGACACCTCTGTCGGATTCTTTTAACACTAAATTTTGTAGGTGTTGCCCAAATCTAAATTCTTTACGCGGAAAGCGGGCCCTTAACAACAAAGATAAAAGAGAAAAACTCGAGAACTCGGGCGTTTACCAAGTGAACTGCGCTAACTGCCCTGCATATTACGTTGGTCAAACAGGGAGATCTTTCAAAACCCGTATTAAAGAACATTTTACAAATTGGGTAAATAATAAAGGCGAATTGTCAAATGTAGCATCACATTTACTAGAAAACAAACACTCGTTTGATAAAGACAGAGATGTTAAAGTCCTCCATACTTGCAACAAAGGCCACAAGCTTGATAGACTAGAATCTTTAGAAATTACTCGCTTAATTAATAAAATAGACCCTAACTTTGTAATGAATAAACAATTAGAAGCATTTGCCAAGTCTCCGCTCTTGTATCCATTGTAATTTTCATAATAATTTCGACATTAAAATATGTATGTAGTTAGGTTAGACCATCCCTACTTCAATGTAAACATGTACCCCTTCAATAAGTAACTTTGTAATTAATAAGCTATTAGTATCAGTTGCTAAGTCCCTACTTTCTTAATTCCTATAATAATTTCTCAAATGTAAACATGTATCTTTTCAAAAAGCAAATATAATCCCATCATAAATAATGATTTGACAATGAAATTAGGTCATTAATAATGCATATTACCTGTGAGGTTTTTTCCCTAATAAATATTGAAATGAGCTACAAACCCAAGGTAATTAGCTTACTGGAATTACCAAATATTTAGAAATACCACAATCTTAAACGACTTAGTAACAAATAAAATTGATTATAACCCTTTAAACTACCCCTCTCCCCCCTCCCCGATATGTTGTGTATATAAACCGTAGACTAAGAATTTTGTGTACCAGTCTGAAGATGGCTTTGACGAGCTGAAACCGGTTACGGTCAAAATAAAATTAAGTGGAATAAAGTTTTTTATTTGTTTTATTATAATATATTATAATGGAATTCCACCACGAATTATCGGTCTCAAAAATAGAAATATTAAATAGGGTCTTTCGTTTGACGCAGGTAGAGAGTAGGTAGGTAAGCCTTTCGAAAGTACCCGACCCTTTGTTAGTTTCTTTCATTTGCCGTAGATAGGGAGTAGGTAGGTATACCATAGATCTATAAATTGTGTAAACCGGGCGTCTCGAGTCTCTTTCTCGCGACACAGAAATCGAGATGGTTAATCTGATATGGACTCTCACTGCGTTTCCAGGTTCCAGTTACCGAAGACCGACATGGAGCCTATTCTTTATACAGTTACTTTTAGAACCGGTTCCCGGTAATAGGAAGTTTCATCATTAATACTAATTGCTAATGATCCGTTGTGCATACTAGCTCCAAACCTACCATGCTTATTTCTCTGTCGAGAATGAGATTCGAGACGCCCGGTCTACAAAATTTATACATCTATGGTTGCTCGCAACGCCCATCAAGGCAAAGGATGCTGACAGCTCATCGATCAAATGATTGAGTCTTTTTTGAAAAAATAACCCGATCGATCGTTGGTGGTTCGTGATCAGGTTAAAATGATCGGGTAGTTCACGATCGACCCGGGACTAAATCAAATCAAGTTGAGTTAGGTCACGAATTGAAATAACGGAAGAGTTGATGTATGAATGTTAGAAGAATTGATAATAGAAGAGTAGATGTATGAATGTTAGAAGAATTCCATCCTCTAGGTCCTAAGTAGAAATGAGATATACGTTACTAATTTGAGACTTACGATTATTTCAATAAATATATATGAAATTAAGTTTGAAAAAAAATTAGCAAAAGTCGGAGAAACGCCACTCTGTTGGCAACTGCATCTTCGGTTAGCAAACTTTAATCGTACGGTTGGATTGCCTAACTTAGTAAGTATCGACAGAAGTTAAGTGCAGTTGCATTGGGAGGAGCATAATTGAGCGTGATTGGGATCAATGGCGTCCATTCTCTCTTCCTACCCTTGAATCAAACACCATAATGTTAGTCAACAAAAATATATTTTTCAAGCTGCATGTCAACGACAAAAATTAGCACAATAGGTATCTATATAATGTTGAATATTTACTAACATTTATGTTTTTGTTTTTATCCACAAATTGTTTATGTGAATAACACGTACACCCATACACCATAAATAATTATTAATTTATTAATTCAATAATATACTCATTGGCCCTCCGCACAACCGACCTATTCCTAAAGTTTTACAAATTCTAAGATTCAAATGAAAATCTAAGACATAAGCAGCAAAAATAATCGTATTCTATAGATTTCCATTTTTTTTTTCAATTTATTTTGAACACTGAAATGAAACAATGAAATTACAAACTTGTAGACATGTTATTGTCTCACAAAATTAACATAAAATGTAGCAAGTAACAAACACACTTACTTTTCCAGTAAATTCTTAATTCAAACATTGGTCATGTTTGAGAAAGATAGGCTATCAATTACATAGAAACCGCACAGAAAACGATCTTAAAGGTAATACTAAAAAAAAATAGACTGACTGATACAGACCAAATATTTCAACAGCTGTGACGTACTAGATATACGCCAATTATACGTAAAAACACTACTAAACTACATTTTTGACAAAAAAATCATTTTCAACATACACAAAATAACACTAACAGACCAGTTAGACAAGCGTACAAAGAAAACTTCAAAACTCCGACAGTAAATTCAAGCTTTGGACAAAGACACTACCAATACCATGCTATAAAAGCTTTAAACAGTGTAAAACTTGAAATTAAAATTGAGGAAAATAAAAATAAATTCACACACAAAGTTACAAATTGGATTAAAGAACAAAAAAGACAATATTACCAAAATGTCATAGCATAAAATAAAAATAAAACCTACACGTAACACACAAAACCAATATAAACACACATTACTCACAAACACACAAGATTATTTTCAATGTCATTATTTTTTAATTTTAAATGTATTATTATGTAGATTATATTTTCATATTATAAAATGAAGGCCTCAGCAAGGACAAAGCCACCCAGTGAGGCCTACATTACTGGAAAACTTATAATGTAAAAAAATATTTTACAGAATAAAAACAAAAAAAAAATAGACAATCGATGAATATGTTTGTAAGAATGAAATACATGTGGCTGAGCAGCGTTCTTTCCCTCCTTTCCCTCCTTTCCCTTCTCCTTTCCTCCTTGTCTTGTCTAGAATAAATGAAAAACATGAACATTTACATAATATGGCAATTAGTGTGGGAGAGTGAATGGGGAGGAGAGAAAGAAGGAAGGTAATCATATCTCGACAACAGAGGCCGAGACAGAGACCACAGAGGCCGAGACAGAGGCCAAGGAGGCCGAGACAGAGACCACAGAGGCCACAGAGGCCGAGACAGAGACCACAGAAACCACAGAGGCCGAGACAGAGTCCACAGAGGCCGAGACAGAGACCACAGAGGCCACAGAGGCCGAGACAGAGACCACAGTAACCACAGAGGCCGAGACAGAGACCACAGAGGCCGAGACAGAGACCACAGAGGCCGATACAGAGACCACAGAGGCCACAGAGGCCGAGACAGAGACCACAGAGACCACAGAGGCCGTTCATTGCCTTTGCCCACATTTTATGTGGAAGGTGTTATTTCATGTCATCTTGGTTGAATATATTTTAATGGCCAATGGTAAAAGATACGGATGAAATGGTATCTCAATTATACGGCCAGTTTGAGAGTGAAATTTGTAACCGGTGGTTTGATCTATGACTTGTCACAATGCAACAAGGACTAAAACAACATTAGTTGGACATAATAATTACCTCGCTTCTTCTTCTATCTCCTCCAGCTTCTCCCTCCTCTCTCTTCTTCTCCTTCTCCTCTCCTCCTTGCTGTCTTGTCTAGAATAAATGAAAAACATGAGCATTTACATAATATGGCAATTAGTGTGGGAGAGTGAATGGGGAGGAGAGAAAGAAGGAAGGTATTCAGATCTCGACCACAGAGGCCGAGACAGAGGCCGAGACAGAGACCACAGAGGCCTCGGAGGCCACAGAAGCCGAGACAGAGACCACAGAAACCACAGAGGCCACAGAGGCCGAGACAGAGACCACAGAGGCCGTTCATTGCCTTTGCCCACATTTTATGTAGAAGGTGTTAATTCATGTCATCTTGGTTGAATATATTTTAATGGCCAATGGTAAAAGATACGGATGAAATGGTATCTCAATTATACGGCCAGTTTGAGAGTGAAATTTGTAACCGGTGGTTTGATCTTTGCATCCATGTCTTGTAGTATTTTTGTTGTATCGTAATTGCCCACAATGCAACAAGGACTAAAACCTAGAAACAACATTAGTTGGACATAATAATTACCTTTCTTCCTCTTCTATTTCCTCCCTCCTTTCCCTCCTTTCCCTTCTCCTTTCCTCCTTGTCTTGTCTAGAATAAATGAAAAACATGAGCATTTACATAATATGGCAATTAGTGTGGGAGAGTAAATGGGGAGGAGAGAAAGAAGGAAGGTATTCAGATCTCGACCACAGAGGCCGAGACAGAGACCACAGAGGCCGCAAAGGCCGAGACAGAGACCACAGACACCACAGAGACCACAGAGGCCGAGACAGAGACCACAGAGGCCACTGAGGCCGAGACAGAGACCACAGAGGCCACAGAGGCCGAGACAGAGGCCACAGAGACCGAGACGGAGACCACAGAGGCCACAGAGACCACAGAGGCCACATCTTGATCTTTGCATCCATGTCTTGTAGTATTTTTATTGTATCATAATTGGCAACAAGGACTAAAAGCACATTAGTTGGACATAATAATTACCTTGGTATTACCAGGTCCTCGAACTCCTGTTTGAGGGCGGTCATCTCTTCTGGGCTATCAGAAATCGTCTTTTGACCTATTTCTTTCAGCCGTTCCTGAGAACATAATTGATACCAAACTAGTTTAAAACATGACAATGTACTATTATTTGGAATTAATATGTGAAAAGGAAAAAGCAAATAACCCATATTTAAGAAATGAAAAGTCGTTAGATAACGGTCCCGAGTATCGTTTCTTCAGTTTTACTGTTTTTATTTCTCCAATTAAATGAATATATTTCAAAACATTGTTCTTATTGTCTATATTACCCTCCACACAGCATCCCCAAAGATGACATAGGCCCTGAGGGAAATTATTTTCTTCAGGGCCTCCTGTGTGGATTTAATATAAAAAATATATATATTTTTTTAATTTTTTTTTTTTAAAAAGAAAGACAAATATTCCCGGGTTACGAATAACCTGACAATATTTGAAAATCTCCTACTACCACCACGGGAAGCTGAAAAATGTTGCTTGTGTTGTGATGGAGGACTTAGCCAGCCGAGGAATTGAACACACTACGCCTGAGTGGGACCCAAGCGCGATGTCAACTCGGCCACCGACCGGTCAAAATATATATATAACAAAATATATATATATATAATGAATAAAAAAGTGTTAATAATGCAAATTTTAAAATCTTATCAATTATATGGAGCCATTTGAGTAAAAGCCATTGGTAAAAAAGTAATTATATTTAGTTTGGTCTTAGTTTGGTCTTTGGTTCTTAAGTATTTTGGCTACAAATCCAAATTAAAGTTTTGTATGAAGAAGACCGCTCAGCCCTAGATTTACCTATTTGGAGGATTTCAATCAATTTACCTTTAAATTCGGTTCCGGCTGGAGCTGGAGCTTCGCATCTTCCAACAGCAATTTCTTTATCTTATCATTTCTTGATTCCAAATCACGTGTTCCTTCCATCTTGGCTTCAGAGAATTTTGCTCTGGAATTTTCCAAACAAAAGCACTCCAAACAGAAGTTTATTGTTCGAAATTTAAAATCCTTTTCTTGCAAGGCGATTGGAGTTAAGTCGGTACTGGGAAAATAACATAGTTCCTGCATAGTTATGCATTGTCGTTTCAAAACCAAACAGCTAATAAACATTAAATTATAAGTTAGGCACTATTATAAAAATAAAGTAGAATAACCACTTGAGAAAATATATCAAAGCCTTTGTTTTATCAATTTTTAGTGTTTATTTTATGAAAAATGAAGCAGGTACTGGCCGAAAATGCCAAAAAATCTAGCTAATAATATTTTCGTATGGTTGGCAGAATTGGAAGATGGATAATATCCTGCGGGTGGCCCCATTGGACCGGCCGGAAAGGGTAGCTACTTCCCAACATAGTTCAGAGCAGTGTTGCCAACGAAGGCGATTTATCGCCATTTAGGGATTTAGGTTACCCAGAACGAGAATCGGCGACGAAAAAATCTAATAGAAGGCGACTGGTCGCTTATTAGGCTACTTCAGAGACAAGTTAAAGGGAATCAAGCTCACGGAGAATATTTGTGGGGAATATGTGGGCAGAATTTATGCGAGTTCATTAGAATTACTGCAACTGAAATTCGGCTACTTAATGTTTGAAAAACGGCGACATTAGGCCAAGATCCGTTGGCAACACTGCACAAAAAGGTTCTCCCCGGATAATATTGCTGACAATCTAAAATTATGAGATTTCATACAAAATTGCGTTATAAAGGCTATTTCACCATGACAATGTGCGGACGCAAGGCAGTAATCTGCCGCAGTAAACTTAAATATATGTAGAAACTCTAAATTTTTCAGATTTAATACTAAATTAGCGTTATTAAGGCTATTTTACCGTGACAACGTGCATTGATTGCAGACCACAAAAGAAAAGCTGTTTTACCGGCCGCTCCACTCAAGTGACGTGTATTTTGACATGACGTGTTGGACGTATAATATTTAGAAACAGTCGTTTGTTGTTTTCGTTTCCCGGGTTTATGTAGCCCGACTTATATATTTGTGAATTGTTGACAGTCCCGAAAAGCATAAAAATGGTTTTATTAACGATGATAGCGAGGATAGTCGACGGGCTCCCGTTGGCGGCAACAATCCAGGAAGACGAGCAGGTTGTGCAGATTTGTATTAATTGCACAATTAATAAGTGTCATTGCGCTGAACGAATGTCCAATAATTAACCTTTATACCTTGTTTCATGTTACAGTCCGGAAGAAATATGCTGGAATATCAAAACCAAGCTAAGATGCTATTTAGAAAGTTGGGGCCGCAATCTCCTAGTCGGTGTTCTATAGAAACTGGCGCTTATTTATTCCAGTGAGTGCTCGTTAATTACCCATTATTGCAAACATATTATGATATTGGTTGAAACTTATTTAATCATAGTTTTCTTTCTCTTTTAGCTACCTTATTGAAAAGGATATCTGTTACCTGGTACTCTGTGAAAGAAACTTTAGCAAACGCCTGGCGTACAGTTATTTGGAGGATATAGCTCAAGAATTTCACAATCAATATGGAAAACGGGTAAGTTACTGGCCTAAATGCAATTGGGAATATTCGTTGGTACATTGCGTTTTTATCATGTCCCACAATTATGATTGGTTTTTGCAGTAAACATACAGAAAATGGGGACACACTTAACACACTTTAATCGTGAAGGGTATTTCTACCCGTTTCGTCGATTGATGCTTAACGTCGGGAAGGGTATTTCTACCTTCTGCGCTTGCTTCATTTCAATGGCAGAAAAGAAGAAATTATCTGATGTTTTTATATGAATATCATATACCAATCTCTTTGTAAAGGTCCCAACTATATGTACATAATTATTAAATTGCAATGCAAGTCTTTTTTTTGTATTTATCTTGGAGTCTTTTGTGTACATCGATATTTCAACTAAAATGATCTATATTATTGAACACCTGACACTTGATAGGTATTGCGTTTGAAGATCAACGAAATAAGTAATTTAGATAACATATTCTGTTATTCTAATAATTCAATTCCTGGAACGAGGGTTTTTATGACCATGAAACCCGAAACAAATCTTTGTTCCGCATCCACTCAACTCCTAGGTGCGGCAGGTATCGGCAAACACAGTTAGGCGGATCATAATAAATATTTACAAGTGTATATATAAATATGGAGATAATATTTATATTTGCTTTTTCAAACCTTTCAAAATGGATTCTGAAAATTACGAAAATGATGACAAAATCGTCGCAGATAATTTATCTGCCTGTTCTTGTAATTATTTGCCTGAATTCCATAGTGAAAGAGAAGAATCTAGTGGAAGTGGAGAAATTCCTTGTAGAAGAAGAATGTCAGTGATGCCAAGTAGTTAGATAGTATTGTGAAGTATTTCAGTTTCCGAAGATGGAAAATAACCTATTTTAATCTATCTATATTATTTATTAACTACTGCCTGTACCCCGCCACGCATTGCTGTGGCTCAGTCTATCTGTGCAGATAGAGAGACAATAGTGCTCAAAAAATAATGTTTGTCCAACAAATGGTGCTGTTTTTTAAAAAAAACTTTTTTTACCTGTCATATGTGATATCTATATAATATAGGTATATAAAAACACATGCGTATTCGAATGCAACATTGTGTCAAAATGAAATTTAAGATTTTGAACAAACGAACTTTGACATTTTTTTTTATAAAAGAATATATACCATTATCTAGAAATACATTGAATTGTTTATATGTACACTTAATGGAAGGTTGATGTAATTTAATTTGCTCTATCCGCGCTTCTAGCGTTCAATGAAGTTCCCAACCAATAAAAAATGTTGCTGTCGGAAGAATAATAATAAATTGACTGTAATACATAATATATTGGACATTTTGCACCTTTGCTAATGTTCAACTATTGCTTGAAACTTGCTCGAACTCGTCTAGGTCATGCGTCACACCCTTCACTGTGTCAGAACGGAGCTATTGAGTAGTTGCATCGCCATGTTTTAGTAACTGTCTCTCTTGTGGTTGCAGGTTAACACTGTGACTCGTCCGTACACCTTCATAGAGTTCGACACCTACATCCAGCGTGCACGCAAGGCCTTTGCGGACGGTGGTCGCGCCCGTCGGAACATGACTGCGCTGGCCCCGCAGCTGCAGGATGTGCAGCGAATCATGGTGCAGAACATCGACGATGTCTTGCAGAGGGGTGCCGTTCTTTCTGGTAAACAAACTTGTGAATATTTACCTTAAATTTAACAAAAAGATTGTGCACCACTGCTCTTAATATGGCTTGTAATAATTAGGGATATAGCCTCGGGCATTCGATAATGTCGACAAACTAATTCTCATCAAAGAAATTATGTACAACGGATTTAACGGTTCGTTTCTTACTTAACTTTTTTATTTTTACACTGCTAAAAGAGATATTATGTAGGTGCAGATAATATTGTTGTATTTTCCAGGAATGTTAATATAATCTTTTTCTGTTTCAGAACTGGACACGAAGACACAAAACCTTTCAATGCTCTCTCAGAAATACAAGAAAGACGCCACCTATCTGAACACCAAGTCCATGTATGTCAAGGCCTCCGTAGGCGCTATCCTCGTTCTGGTCATCGTCGTCTACTTCTGGGTCTTATAAGTACGTCATCTCCCACCTCCCTTCAACCCACCCCTCTCATACAAACATTGTGCGTAATCCCCAATAAACATAACCCAGTGAATAGAAAATCTCTGGAAGTATTATACATATAATATGCATAGATAATAGAAACAAGGGAAAACCATTAAAAGCATGAAACCGCGTGCACAATGTGTGTGGCGCCCCGCATATATACCAAACGCATAACTGTTATTGCGTACAGGGCCGCCCCAAGCCAAACGGTGCCTGGAGCGAGTAAAATTTTAACCAGTAGACACCTAGGCCCTAGGTAGTAGGTAGGTGATCGCTGTAATCAATAATATTTGTATGTTTGTGTAGCGCTGTTTTATGAAAAATTATCTAAAGAACAATGTATTCTGGGTCAGGTATTATCAGCGCCTTGTCGATTCGGCGCTCGGAGTGGACTGCTCCAATTGCGCCCGATTGCGTAGCTGCTTTGATAGATTTTTCGAATTCGGGGGCCAATGTTACACTAGAAAATCGCTTTGAAACTTGCAAAAAAGAGAACATTCTACATAGGCCTCACGAAATTTGAAATTCTGACATTGTCCCTTTTAAAAGCGAGCAACATATATTATACATCATTCACGTTCAAATTGATAGACAAGCCAATTAAGAAAAGGGAAACAAACCAAGTTGCGCAGGAGGCGCTGTGACCTTCGCTCTTTCCGTGATTTCTTAATAAATAAATCTGGCAGTAAAGAAGCAACTCGCATTGTAATAATCACTATTCAGTCGAAAATAAAATCTTATTATAAATTACTTGTCCTTTTAGCAATGGTGCGCAAATTACTGTCTGCGTAAAAAACTTAACTACAAATCCCAAATCGGGTAAACAAAAGTTCAGGCTTGTTTTAAAAATTTAATATTTTGTTACACTTTTTCAAATGTCTTATTATTTATTCACCTCACTCATTTTTAACGTCGCAACTCCAAAGAATTTGGTTAAAAACGATTCTTTGACTTTTCATAGTACTAAAGACAAGGAATCTAAACTGAAGAAACTGAAAAATGCTGTACAAGTAGAGTTTAATAAAAAAGACAATCAAGATACAATACTGTCTAAATCAAAGAAACCAAGGAACGTTCCAGAGAAAGAACCTTCTGTTCTGTCAAAAAAAGTACTTCAAAGTCTGTGAAACACGCTAGTCCTTCTAATGCAAAGAAACAGAAAAATAATGTTGTTGAGCAAATATCTTTAGATTCTAAAGTGAAAAATGCACCTATAACCGATAATAGTTCTTCTAAGACTAATAAATCTTCAAAATTATCAGAAAACGAAACAGTTTCCAACAACAAACGCACTTCCCTGCCGTTCTCTGTTTCCTTAGACAAGAGTTCTTCCAAGACCCAGAAAACAAAGAAGTCCGTAGATCAAAAACCTTCTGAATCCAGTTCCAAACACACCTCAAAAGGTAACCTTAACAATGGCTCTTCTAAGGGAAAGAAATTAGAAGTTCCCGAGAAAGATCCTCCCGTTTCCAAAACCGAAATCGACTGCGCAGCAAACCGTTGTCATACTTAAGCGAATTTTAATTTTCTGCGCAGGTTCTAGTTATTTCAATATGCGCTCTTCGGTGGTCAACTTACGACTTATGTCGTAGTTTATTCAAAGCCTCCTGGTGCCAAAAATATGGTCACGTGGATTGCCTCCAGCTTGTCGAAATGATACCCAGATTCATTCCCAGATATTCTCATCCAACAGTTTTTATGTTAGGGCAAGTCTGTCAATTTTTATATCTATGCTATATGTACATCCATTTTATAAAGTTAGCCAAAAATAAAAATATGAAATGAAACCAAACACAAAATAATTAATAAAATAACCTGTGAAACAATAATGTGATGATTGTAACTTAAGCAGTTTTAAAAGTGAACTAATGTGTAGTTGGAGAAATAAAATTAATGACTTTCACATTTAAGATTATATTTAACATACATATATATATATGTAGGAATTAGAACAACTCCCGGTGTCTTGTCTGAGGCTGTATTTGGCTAGAAAAACAGCCTGAGTGTTTTTTTTACTTCTATTGTATACAGGAAATCACCTTTCTATCAGTTGCTAGTTAATTTGAACTCTATGGTCTTTGATCAGAAGTATAAATGCATAAATGATAGTATTAATTTCTAGAATAGTTTGTCATTGGTAAACATGAAACACATAGCAAGACAGTTGTAACAGTTTATACTGGTGCGCTCATAGCGGGACGGTTGTAACAGATAACCTTCAGTGCAAAGCGGGGCAGTTATAACAGTTCCTACTTGTGCACTCATAGTGGGATAGTTGTAACAGTTTATACTCGTGTGCTCATAGCCGGGGCAGTTGTAACAGATAACCTTCAGTGCAAAGCGGGACAGTTAAAACAGTTCCTACTTGTGCACTCATAGTGGGATAGTTGTAACAGTTTATACTCGTGTGCTCATAGCCAAGACAGTTGTAACAGATAACCTTCAGTGCAAAGCGGGACATTTGTAACAGTTCCTACTTGTGCACTCATACTGGGATAGTTGTAACAGTTTATACTCGTGTGCTCATAGCTGAGACAGTTGTAATAGTTTGTACTACTCGTAGCGAGACAGTTTTTACCGTGCATAGAGGAACAGTTATAACAGATTCTGCTAATGCCCATAGAGGGACAGTTGTTACAGACAATACATTTCCTTCTTGTGTGCTCATAGCGAAAACAGTTTATACTCGTGTGAGATAGCTGTAATAGTTTGTACTACTCGTAGCAAGTCAGTTGTTACAGATACACTTGAGTGCATAGCGGAACAGTTATAACGGATTCCACTTGTGTACATAGGTGGACGGTTTTAACAGATGGTGCATACGATTTCGCTAGTACCACCTACTGTATTTTTAGGTGGTGGGGATGTATCAGAATAATTTTTTAATATAATAAATCACTTTTTAAATGTACACGCTATTGATCGGGTGGCACCGTGCAATTATTTACATTACCTGCTTTTATATTAATAACTTTAAAATATTTGGTTTCCTCTCTGATGGTAATGTACAACATCAGTCAGTCTTTTGATAATTTTGTCCATTCTCTAATATAACAGGGTTTGTTTGTTTTAATGCTTATTCTTGTATTTTATATATGTTATGTAAGTATTTTAAAATGCACGAAAGTGGTTTGTTTTGATGATGATATTATTCAATTGATTTCAAACCTGTCAAGTGCTTCATAATGACATTAACCCAGAAGAGACGGCAAGAATATTCATATGTAGACAATACCATGCTTGATAAAGTGACATTTTTGTGTTTAACAAACCCAGTAGAAGTAATGTCCAAAGTCAAAATTAATGCATAAGATTGACACTGCATTTGCAGTGATTCGTGACGTGCGAGGGTACAATTCTTCAACACTGCAAATGCAGGGCTCACGCTCCTAGGTATTAAAATGTTGGGAATTTGGTAAGGAGACAATGAAAACAGATAGGTTGTGATGTCACAGCGTTTATTAGAGTCAGTAGCTCAGTTGTGAGATGACTCCGAACCGATGCACACGTAGTTGGTGGACGTAGATCGACGTGAATTCTCCGGGCCGAAGATCTACACTGTGTCGGTGGATGTTATCAGCGGCGAATCCTCCATGTCGAAAAGCAACACCAAGTGTGGGCGGTGGTGACTTTGGTGGAGTGGTCGAGGCGATAAAGTCGGTGGCTCGACACCGCATTGGTGGAGACCGGACTTGTGGATGTGTTCAGCCTTGGCAAAGATGTGAAGCAGGATAGCCAAAGTTATAATTGATCTGGTCGGGAGATGCAGGTCAGCGAAGATGTCGGAGGGCCAAGGCGCAGACGTCGCAGGGCCAAGGCGCAGACCGGCGCACACCATGTCGCAGGGTCTAGGCGCGTGTGGAGCGCAGGCCAGGGATGATATCCAAGGCCAGGGCGCTGATGTAGTCTTGCAGAGTTGATGATTTTCCGTAGCCTCTCCTTTAAGGTTCGAGCAAAGCTAGGCATAGTATGTAGGTCCCTAGCTCATGGCGGTGCGGCCGGGCGGCGGGCTCTCGCAGCGGGCACTCGCTTGTAACTACTGATTATTGAATAACTGACTAAATACCTACATGCTGTCGTTTATATAAGCGCGTGTGCATCGAGAATAATCCAGCGAGTATGTAGATGCGCCGTACCTACAATGCTTCGCTAGTAGGTTCTAATACAATGCGTTTTGCATGGGTGAACATTCTAGTAACGCGCCGCTACAAATTGACCAAAATTGAATTTGTTTACCTAGAAATTGTTATTGCGAGCTGTCTGCATTTGGCTACGGTATAAATTCAACGTATTACAAAACTAATATTTATTATTTTCGTTAGGTTTCCTTTCACTGTCCTAATACCGACAGCCGTCTCACTGCTGGGTGTGTAACACGCAAGGACTGTACGCAACATCTGCACGTCTGTCTCACTGCTGGATGTGTATTCCACAATTGCACCTCTGTTTACTATCATGTATTACAAACATTCAGTGCCAAATCTGTAATGGATGCGAATTTATTTAAAATATCTTTTGTAAAACATTCCCACTTTAATTGTGTTCCCGTTAGTTGTTTTAATTCTTGTAGGCAGTGGTAAGAAATCTAAGATTCAATCAAATAGCTATTATATTGCAAACAAATCTAAAATGCATTACATTCTAACATTCATTTTTTCCTGGCTACCTCGAAAAACTATTCAACTATTCAAAACATTTTTATAGATTTGCGATTGAATCTGAGATTTCAGTTGCTAGTGTGGACGGCTATTAAGGGTAAACGTAACGTACGTTATAATCTACGCATTGATCGATGGCGTTAATTTAATAATATGAATTATTTGTTTGCCCGTAAAATACGTAATATGAATATCAATAAATATTTTTGTCAGTATACAAACTCAATTCTTTCAAGAGAGAGGCATACAAATATAATATTGGATTGAATCATTAATAAAATGTTGTATTTGGATGCCTTTCTTGAAAGAATTGAGTTTTTATACGGAGAAAAGTATTTACTCATATTGCGTATATATATATTTTAGCATAACTTGCGAAAAGTGTATTTTCGTAAAATAATTAAATTAGCAGCATCTATAAAAGAGCAGATTATGAATTCTTTTAATTATTCCCTTAAGACTGTCGTCTGAATGTCCCAATGTGGCCATATTCTTTCAAAAGTTTATGTATTGCTTATTTTTAATTACATTTCGTTGTTGCGAATATAGACTCGATAAAATTCATATTACATATTTGTATTTTGAAATCTATTTGGATATGAAATCTATTTTCATTTGTAATTATATTGAGATTTGTAAACAGATATGAATTTAAAATCAATTTGGATTTGGAATCATATTTAGATTTGGAAACACATTCTTGATTCAAAATCAATTTGCATTTGAAATAATGTTAATTTAAATTTGGAAACACATTTGTATTTGAAAACACATACTTGATTTGAAATCAATTTGCATTTGGAATAATATTAATTTAGATTTGGAAACATATTTGGAATTAAAATCAATTTGGATTTAAAATCAATTTGGATTTGGAATCATACTTAGATTTGGAAACACATTCTTGATTCAAAATCAATTTGCATTAGGAATCATATTAATTTAGATATGGAAATACATTTGGATTTAAAACCAATTTGATTTTGGAGTCATGTTACGATTTCACTCACTCGTGGCTGGGTAAATTATAATAATTATAAAGCCACACTATTGTTGTCATAGAACCATTTCCTTCTATGGATTCCCAACAATGGTATAAGAACTCATTTTATTTGTGCTTTGGTTTACTCTACAGTTCTAAAAATGCTCCGCACTTGCCAATTATTTCCTTTCTGTACTGAATATTATATTATTTATTTAATGCACATTTTTGTTAATAAATTATTATTACTGTTGGTTTGTACTTTTTTTTTATTAAATCAAATTGTTCTATACATTTCAATAAAAAATGTTATTGAATAAACAAAGTTTTTCATGGACCTATTTACCTTACAACTAAAAACTAAAATGCAATTCCTAGATATTTTTCATGTTTTATTTTTATTTATACCGGGCTACCATAAGATATGTTTTCTTTTTGCTGGGAATGGCCGCTTGTGAAAAATATTTAATGTCTTGTAAATTATGTAAGTATACAATAATTATTCTTAATAATAAAATTATTTATGATTGTTAATTCAATGTCTTTACTTTTCACCTCAGTTTTGCATTGTCAATACTGGAGGTTGTTATCCACCCTTGTGTAAGTAACAGATGGTTACTCCTTCAGGACTCTATTTTTTTTAATAAACTATGAGCTACATTATTTTTGTACAAATTTAAATTTACGTCCCTGCATAGCAGGAGTTAGTATCCTTTAACAAGGTGATGTTCTTTCTAAACAAAGATACTAAGGTTAAATACGCTTTTTGCAAGGTATTGCTTTACAATATTAAGAAGAATTATTTGTTTGCGCCCGTATATACGAAATATTAAAATGAATTAATAGTTTTATCCGCATAAAAACTCAATTCTTTCAAGAGAGGCATACAAATACAATATTGTGTACTTTAAAGTCAACAATAAATTAAAAGTTGACATCTACATACAAGCGCCTGAGAAAGAAAGATTTCGCAAACTACATAGCTTCGAAGTAATGCAGATTGCAGAAATTCCGTTGGAAAGGCGCATATTTAAATTATGATTCAGTAATGTACAGTTGTGAGGGTTGCATAAATAAAAAGTTTAGGCGTGTATTTAAAACTCAAAGTTTTAGATGCTGGTTTTTCCTTCATTTCTGAACTGAGCATTTGAAAGTTGAAAGTCAACAATAAATAAACGGTTTATATCTCTCTACATCAGCAGAGCAGCAACATCATCAGCTGTAGGCAGACTGATGGAACCTAAGCGCAAGCCAAATACTAAGTTTGGTGATCGCGCTTTCGGAGCATCTGGGCCGAAGAAACTAAGATCCATAACAAGTCCAACACAATTCAGGTCTAAACTAAAAACTTACCTTGTTAAGCTGTCATTCCCTTAAAATAAATATATCATTCCTGAGAGAAAGTCCAGTTATATCCAATTATGTCCTAAATTCTGAAAGATATATTCCGCAAACTACACAGCTTCAATGTAATGCAGATTGCGAAAATTCCGTTGGGAAAGCGCATGTTTGACGCCTGATTAAGTTATGATTCCGCAATGTACATAGCTTCAGAGTTGTAAGGGTTGCATAAATTACATTTCTAGGCGTAAATTTAAAAACTCGGCTTTCTTTATAAAAGATAAATGATTAGTAATCACGTAAGAGTCCCCTGTGAGAGATTGTCTGGAACCAGAGGGACTGTGGCATCCTCAATCGAAGATTCAAGCTGTTCATGTTCACATTGGCCGTGTCTCGTGGTTCCACAGTGCATCATCCCAGTTATCTGATCGTGTTTTAGGGTAAAAGTGGAATCAATGAAAAAGCTATTATTTTGTAGAATAGACATTTTTAATAACATTTTACAATCATATACGTCGGTACACTTTTCTTTTTTACAATTATTACTATCTTTACACAAAATGACATCTAATCCATTATGAAACAGTAAATGAAATCATTATAATAATCTTTAACTTAAGAATAACTTAGATACAAAAAATAGTACAGAATTAACATTAGAAAATATCTATGAACAGAACAGAATAGTAAAATATGCTTATGTTATGTACAGACACTAATATATTACTATGAACATAATACCTAGTCGGTAGTTGTACCTCTCTTGTACCTGGTGACGTTGCTAACAACCAACCAACCAAACAAACAAACAAACTATTGAAGGAGCAAATACAAAATTACAAATATTCCGTTTTGTGAAAAAATACTCAACTCTTTAATAATTACCACGTTTATAGGAAAGCTATATCTCTCTACTACTTCCTCGTATTAGCAAAACTATTTCATCTCCTTCTTATCACAAATCAATGGACGCACTTCTTATTTGTTGATATTCGATACATCTAACTTACTTACTTACTTACTTACTCTACTCTAGAATAGCTCCCTCAACTCTCAAACACAGTCACATCTATTTTTAAGTTACATAAACAACACACTTCCAAAAGTTGAGCGTTAGAAATCATGTATTTTATTACGCAGGTAAATGTATGTTATTTACAAATTTCCTAGAATGTATAAAGTAAATAAATGGAGTGGAAAAACGAGCGCAGGCACCAACAATTCAATCAGCCTTTTTAATTTCTCCACGGCTAGCCGCAATCCAAACAAAATTATCAATTTCAAAAGGAAAAAATCACAGAAACGTTACATTTTTTTTGTAAAATATCTCCTAGTTTTTTTTGTACATTTAATATCTAGACAAAGTTCATGAGCCCAAGGTAGTTTATTCTCCAATTATTACTAACATAGATTGTGCTTTAAGTACAAGAAGAGACTGACGGCATTTGCAACAAACATACATACTTAGTTGTCTCCCTGAAACTATCCACATTACATCACGCAGAGAGCTTCCTAGGAACTACAGTCAGGATTATTAAAGAGATATTGCGTTATATTCAATACAGGTATATAGCTGCTTACACAGGACTCTGACTATAAAACCATGACGAAGAGAAGATCCTGTTAACAAGAGGAGTTGTGTTCAAATTCCCTTAAGCATCAATTTCCAACAAAATAACATTGGATTACATTTCCCGACAACATATTTTACACTCATCATTAAAGTTTAAAAATTTGAGCTACACAAATTAAAAAAGAAAAGCGGATTCAGCATGCCATAAGCCAACTGCAATCCGCTCTGAACAGAATAATATTAAAATAAATAAGTTAACTATCTACAAAGAATAAGAAAAATCATCTCCAATGGATTTAACACAATGATGTATTGCAAAATATTTAGCTATATTTATAAACAGGCAATATATTCATAACTTTTAAAAAATCTTCATTTAGTAGTTATTTGTTTTCAATATTTTCATCTCAAACGTTGAGATTGCAAAACAAGTTCGATATAAATTACTAAAATGTAATCAGATCTACAGAAACGTTTAAGTCGAGATAGAGATTTGGAACAAATCATGGTGACAGGAGACAGGTTATAGGAAATGAAAAAGAAGATTTAAAGAATCCCCGGCTTGTAGCTTAGACTCCTAAGCAGTAACCTTACAATAACATAATAACATTGGACCTCGAGTAACATGAATCAGGTAACGCATCAAGGTTTCAAAACAAAGTTGCCGCAGATTCCCCCCACTAAGGAAAACAAAACAATGCTTTTTCACAATAATTTATCAATTAATTCGCAATTTTCACATCAATTAAAAAACATTTATCGATCTAACATCAATAAATAATTATTTTAAAATGTTAAAATGCACAGATATAATATATATATCTAAGTATTGTTAATTTGGGTGGGTGAATTTGAATTATCCGTTATATCTGTGTGATTAAAAAAGAAGTATATAGATCATACTATAAAATGTACACATAATATAAATCTATCATAAAAAACTGTTAACTTTCTATTTGATTGTGTAATATATTATTATTATTTATAACAGGAAAACAATGGGATAATATAAATTTATTTGAAATATTTTTAAAATATCTGTAAGGAATAGGTACATATATATAATTATTAACAATTATTTGTTTTTCTGTTTAAATCAAGTTTCAGAGCACCAATCCTTATATTTTATACATATTATTTTAATTCTCATTTCGTTGGTTGCCAGTGAGCTTTTGTCTTATTAAATCTAAGTTGGACATTATATTATTTATGCATTTTTCCGGTCTCTCGGCATCTCCGGGAACGTCTATACAACTATATATTTACAAAAACACAACACAATGAGTTATTCACTAAACTAAACGTCACATCCACCTCCCGTCTCCACAGTTAACACTTAATATTTATATTATTAAACCGATATATTGTGCTCGTAGCCTATTTATGTATTAAATTCACACCTAAGTGCTTGACAATAAAGTTACACAAATGTCTTTTAACTTGGTACTTAGTCAGACAAAAGTAAATATATCAAATGTGAATTATATTACAGTTTGTAGTTAGATCCCATCAAGGACAAACAAAGGCATAAGTTGTACTACAATTGTATTATTTGAGAAAGCAGTCATTGAGAAGAGATACAGATCTGACAAACATTGTTTGTATTTTACAACATAACTGTTAAATCTGCTGAAAATATTTATATATTGATAAACTCTGAAACTACTAGGTTTGTAAAACTGTTGGCTTTGTCAATATCGAAGTAACAAATACGCAAGAACTTTTGAAGTAATTCGTAAAAATGTTTTAATATATCTCTTCAAATTGGCCACATTTTGGACAGAGTGTGCTCGCGGGTGTTTGCAAATTGGCCATAATATGGCCAAAAACGTAGTTAAAGATTATCTGCCTGATTTATGTCAAAATGCAGTTGTTATAAAACACGGTGTATAAAGAAGAAAATTTATCAAATATTAAACATTTTATCGAGCTAATTGAGGTGTTAACATTTATTATGGAATATCCTTAAAGAGTAACATACAGATTTTATCATTATTATTACAAATGGTTAAAATTTAAATCTCCTTTTAGTAATATAAATATAAATTTTGACCGTTTCAACTAATTTATAGAAAATTTTACTTGAGGCTCTGAAAGTTGTACTTTTGAGAATATTGAATATTTATTAATTTAAGGCAAGATGATGCAAAACGCAATTTGTTATTATTTTTGTAAAAATCAACCAACAATCTATTTATTAATTAATATTATATAATAATATGCAGTGTTTAGGAATTATCATTCACTTCTGTATAATATAGACGTTATTATTGTTTAATATCATTCGATAAAAGTGAAACTTCAAAATATTTCACAAAAAACAAAAAAAAATAGAAATTACGTTCTATGTAAATATGTAGGAATAAAGTTTATTTAAAATGTTCTCAAAAGAGCAGAAATATTCACAAATTGTTGATAAATAATTATATACTATTATTACTCAGATTCCCTTTTCTTAACATTATAAAATTTGAATAATGTTAAAGACAAGATTTAAAAATACAAGATGAGTTATTCCACAGTTGATTATTAAAAATTCAAATAGAATAAATGAATGTAGATTCTTAACATTGGTATACATATAATTTAACATTGACGCAAGTACCAGAGTATAATGCATACTGACGGACTATCCTCGGGTCCAGTTCCCAGTCACCAGTCAGAAAGTTAGACCACTTATGCAATATTAACCGGCTGTAGATCGGCTCAATCGACTTGTCTTAATCTAAAGGAGATCCAGTGATGCCACGCACACGCGAGCTTATCCGCCAGTCAAATCACGTCAGCGAACAATCTATCTCCACAATGTCTTTCGGCACGTCCACAAATTGGTAAACCAATCTTTGGCCGTCAACTTTGGCCAGGATTCCTCGCTGGTAATAGTAACGAAGGGCTCGACCCATGGTCTCGTAGTTCATGTCCGGTTTGTTCTTGTGAAGACCCCACAGACGGGAAACTGCCTTGGAGTCGACAAGCTTGAAGACTCCCTTTTCTCTGTTGGTCCACTTGATGTATCGTGGACAGTACTCGCGGTCCTGTAAGAGTTTTAACAGGAATTCCCAAAGGTACGTGGTTGATCCCTCCCTTGATTTGCGTTTGACTCCGGTGGGCTGATCTGGGTTCTTTAGCTTCTTGATTTTCTTGATCTTGTGCTGTGCGCGATTGTGGTAGTTAAGGTCCAGCATGTAGGAGAGGTCGTCGTGTGAGGGGTTGGAGTGCGGGGGCGGCGCGGGGGCGGGGGGCGCCGTGAAGTGGTGTCCCCCGTAGCCGGCGGGGCCTCCGTAGCCCAGGTAGCTGCCGTACGACTCGTTGGAAACTGAAAACAAAAACGACATTGATTAATCCCGAATTACTTTGATACAAGAATACTTTCATATAATTACAAAAATTGGAACGGAGTGATTATATATTTATTAATATTATATAAGTAAGGCATACAAATACAATATTGGATTGAATCACCAATACAGAATTGTATTTTGATGACTTTCCTGAAAGAATTGAGTTTGTATACATACTAATAATTCATCTTATATTGCAAATAGGGTTTTTAATAAAATAAATAATTTAGCGCCATAATACATAATATGTTATTATAGCCTTCTTGTATGGAAGTTTGATACAAAAGACAATATTGTCTAGAGTTGGTACATCAGAAAATTATTTTAATAGTTCATAAATAATAATAATACACTAAGAATTTCAATATGACCACATGGAGCAGCTACTACAAAACAATTATTGAACGTTAAATTCCCCCTAGAAATGAAAAAGTAAATTGGTTTGAACATCGGTGCTAAACAGATTGCAGATAATCAGGCGTCACCCAAGCCGAAATTAACTGACTAGTAAGTGTTCAAAAATGGTTTCAAAGATATAAATACGAATGTAAGAGGGAGCGCGCTAATATTTTAAAATAAAACGATAATAATTAAGCGAAAACGGTGAAAATATTTAATAAAACACGACTCATTAGAGCACAAAATTTCTCGAAAAATTCTTTAGTTGCGTTTAAAGATACACTATGATTTTTTTCATGCCTATCACATGTCAAATAACAGAACAAAACGTGTTTTTAATAATTTTCGCAGCTTACTTTGCGATGTTTGTCTATCGAGGGAATTTCATATAATTAACGTTTCGACATAACAAATGTATATATATTATCTTCAAAAATAACTTTTTTTTTAGAACTTAAATACTTAAAGAGTTAACGAGAAACTTGTTATAGGAGAAAAGTAAATATACGATTGTAATATTATTCTCGATTACACACGTATTTTTCTAAGAGATTCCCGACAACGATGTCATTTTCAATACATTGTCGAATAAAATTTTAATTTGATTACACAGACATGCGTTCAGATAAAGGCTTAAATTTTTCTTACAGTAACATCTTGCTATTTATAGTTTATTATGGAAATGCCTGCTCTGCAGTATATGTAAACATCTTTTTAAAATTCTACAGCAAATTGATGCTTCACACAAACACAGTTTCCTCTTTTTAAAAAGCTACAAAAAAGTGTAAAAGACTGTTTGTTCATCTCTAAACTCTCGAATGTTGATTGCAAAACTTTTTTGTGATTTGTATTTCTAGGTTAAAATCACGACAGTGTAACCTTGTATAACCGTAAAAATTATTTCATAAGAAGAACAAAAATTACACTGAAATCTCAGGCGAAACTTCTGATATAACCGACTAACAATCACGCTGTTTCCCGAAGGGGTAGGCATAGAGGAAGAACCGCCAATCATCTCGATCTTGGCACACTCTCCTTGTCTCATTCACATTCATACATACTATTCTATTATTCTGACTCTTGACATGACCGGACTCAAGTATCCGATTCACTTCACATTTATCATATTATTGAAATAATATCATACTTAAAAATATTAAGGCGATGTCATACGAAGTAATTCAAAATCATGTGTTTTTGTTTGAAAATTTGGTCGCCTAGAAATGTTTCAGATGCTTTAATTAAATACTGCGAGTAGAATACATCTTGGCCTTTGAAATAATCGAGTATTTTTTTAGATAAATTTTTTTATAAGCCCAGAAAAATATAATGTAAAAGGCACTTTTTGGCCATGTTTTTTTCTTGCATAAATCAAAACGGGCGGATGGTGTTAAGCGGGAATTTAAACCTTATCGCCATCTACTTAAGGGTTGCTATTGATAGCGGCTCAATTTAAAATATTACACGATGTAGTGCATCGCCTTAATATGAAATCATTCGAACTGCTTGTTGCGGTCTAAAGTCAATGAATCTCTTAGTTTTTTGGTTCTATAAATTTGGCATATTATGACAAGCGATCGCTCAATACGTCTTTGCAAACTTGCCATAATATGTCAGAAATCGCTCCAGTGGATATATAAGAATATAATGTGTAATAAACATAGGTATGTAATATTGAAGTTGAAAGTAAAAAAGCCACGGTACCGCTGTTGCTGCGCGCATGCACCGAGCGGGATGCAACAAACAACATGGCCGCGCTGCCATTGTAGTGGTATTGTTGTGTAGGAAATGCAACGTGCAATGACCAGGAAATGACAACCTACCGATTGACCTTCAGACCGACTGAGCTCACACACACACTGCAGAGCAATCCACTATGTATTGCATACCACGCACACCCATAAACGCTGCCTACTTGGGTTAGAATTCGCTTCGTTCGCTTTTCGCTTTCGATTCTCCCGCGCGCGCCATATTATTATTTGCAAGTTGGTATGCGTGCTGGTTTTTGTATATATTTTTTCTTCTACTTTCATTCTTTCGCGCTTGTATCTTTTGTGTTACAGGTTTTTCGCTGCACTATGTTGTGAATTGTGATTAATAGTAAGCTATGTTGTGGACACGCATATGCGTTGTTGTTGTTGCGTTTCGCGGGAGTTATCGCGAATCTTTTTTCTCCGCTCGTTGGGGCGATAATGATTATTGTGAATTTTACAAGACTTTATAAGAAAGGGGGCTGGGAAATTGGCTAATTGTTTCAAGCATGGCTAGTCGATGCAAAAAAAAAACTTTTCTAATAAAGATTAACATTTTTTGACCATATACAGGATTTTCCAATAAGAGGTGTTATTTTGATATTCAATCGTAAAAGATCAATGGTTTCGTTGCTTGTGTGGCACGTAGCGCCGTCTTGTTGAAAGTAAACGTTGTCCAGATCAATACTATCCAATTCCGGCCATAAAAAATCATTAATCATCTCTCGATAGCGCAATCCATTCACCGTAACTGTTGCTCCAGCCTCATTTTCGAAAAAGTAAGGTCCAATGACTCCGCCGGCCCATAAACCGCACCAAACAGTCACACGTTGAGGATAGAGAGGCTTTTCAACAATAACTCTTGGGTTTTCCGAGCCCCAGATGCGATAATTTTGCTTGTTGACGAAGGCACCGAGGTGGAAAATGGGCCTCATCACTAAAGATGATTTGCATTTGATTCACTCAAGTGAATTTTAATAAATTCAATGCGTTGTTGAAGCGTGTATCGTACCATTTTTATTAATGGCATAGTTTCTACTTGTCAAATGTCAAAAAATGACAGCTTCAAAAGTAACATCTGCCGAAATAGCGGGCTATTCAAAATAACACCTCTTATTGGAAAAACCCTGTATTTAGCCGCCGGATATGTTTGGTGCAAAGATATTAGAAGAACGAGATGTGCTATGAGCAGTTCATACTGTGTGGAATTGCTTTGCCGAGTGTCGCCGGTTTTGTTCACCAATACTACTGCACACCTTCGCTTACGCTAAGGCATCGCTAAGGTATCCGCACTAATACATAGAATAGATTTCTGTGCGTACACGTCCCGATACCGTTCAAAGTACCCTAATTAGTTACTACTCCGCCTACGGTCCGGCGGCCAACATAGCATATCTCGTTCTTCTAATATCTTTGGTTTGGTGTATCCTGCTTAATGGGATAATACGGAAGTAATGACAAAAAGTCGGGATCCAAAACACACCCCATCCGGGATGTCAATTTATATTAAATTAATAATTAATTTGACTGATATTGTTGCCATTAACCTTGTGATAATTTTATAAATATCAGAAAACAAACACGTTGCGGATCTATACGGAAAAGAGGAACTAACAAACGAATAAAAAAAAAGTTTTTTAAATCCATTGACAAAATCTACAGTAGCGACGTCCCCGACAGTATAAATTGACATAGGTAACTTTGCAGGAGGCCATAAGAGTATCTAACAAACGAAATAATATACAAATAGGTTATCTTTTATCAAACATACTTATTTTTGGTTGTGTGTGTTGTGCGTTAGTACTGCGTGAAATCTGATTCAATGAACTCAAGTTTGCTGTGAATTTAAGTGCCATTTCATAAATTGGAACTGATTGTTTGTAGAATTCATGCGAGCGTTAAATTACTTACCTATAATATAATATTTTAAACAGAAAATAAATTTGTATTGTATTTCAAAATTAGAAATGAAATGTCGAGAATTCAGGCTATCCCGTGATTTTTTCAAGTGTATAATATTTATTATAAAGAAGAATGTCTGCGGGTGGGTTTGTTTTTATACAAATCTACAGTTTTATTCAGAGATTGATGAAATTTTGCACACTTGATTTTCAAAATAAGAGGAAGTTCACTACTGTATATATGATATTTCGAAAAAGCATCCAAGAATTTCGATACTTATTGATGAAATTTTGCACACTTGAAATTCAAATACGAGGAAAATGACTATATACTATATATAATTTCGAAAAACATCTGACATCCTCATAAAACATTCGTATTTAACCGATAGTTTTTTTTTTAGATCTTTCAATTCTTTCGTTAAAGGTCTGCAGTCCCGTTTTTAACAGGAATACGAATATCAATGAAGATTAATAATGAATTGGCAATATTTTATATCAGTTTTCTTACGTGTAATGCTCGGGCAAAGACGGAGACTTCTAGTACAGTATCAAATAAATATGTCGATCAATATCGTAGAGCAAACTTAAGGCGATGTCATACGTAGTAATGGAAAATCATGTGTTTTTGGTTTGAAAATTTGGTCGCCTAGAAATGTTTCAGATGCTTTAATTAAATACTGCGAGTAGAATACATCTTGACCTTTGAAATAATCGAGTATTTTTAGATAAGTCTTTTTATAAGCCCAGAAAAAAAATGTATAAGGCCTATGAAAACTGCTTTAAAGTTCAAAATCACCTACTTACGAACCCATTTTCGGTTATGATTTTATTGTATAATGTGGCAAATTAAGTTATTTATAAAATGATCGAAAAAAAAATATTTATGCCTGAACATCCACAAAATAAAATAAAAGGCACTTTTTGGCCATGTTTTTTTCTTGCATAAATCAAAACAGGCGGATGTTAAGCGGAAATTTAAACCTTATCGCCATCTACGTAAGGGTTGTTATTGATAGCGGCTCAATTTAAAATATTACACGACGTAGTGCATCGCCTTAAGGTAGAAAATTTAATATTGTCAATGTTTAGAACAGAAAACAAAAGCATTTTTTCATCGTTTGTGATTTTTAGTTAAAAAAACATTTTGTATAATTTATTTTTCATCATATTTTTGATTTTTTATTCTCCATGTAAACAAAATTATGGTAATTAAATAAATTTGATAAGAAAAACATCATGTTGTTGAAATATTAAATATTTTTTACAATTGAAACAAATTAATATTAATTGACATTGATAAATATTAATCTACGCACTTAAAATTCAATCGGTAATTTAAATATGTTTGATTAATTAGAATTGGTGGCTCCATAATTAGGACAGAAGACATAATTTAGAAGTTCTTCGAGAAATTGAAAAAAAAAGCGTAATAATTTTTGTACTTTGATATAAAAATAACAAAACTACATCAACTGGTCACATCATAAAGAGCAACAAATAAAAATTATATTATATATACAATAGACAGTATCTAATAATAACTATTTCAACCCTTTAGGCCTCTGACATATTGACCGTTACATTTCTTGAAGATGCTGTCAGAAATTCGAATAATTTGTGTGTATTTCCTCTTCTCAATAAAATCTTAATAAATGGTGTATTTCTGAACGTATCCAAAAACTAATAACTGTTTTAGAAAGGTGATGAAAAAAGTATTATAATTGTATTATTAGAAATAAACATATGATTTTTTTAAATAATAAAATTTTTAAATAAAAAAAATTAAAAGTTTTAAAAATGGTACACCTTACGTTTATTGGTCTAAATACTATTATTAAATTACTGATAATGATAAAAAAAATACTTATTTTATAAGACAGATGTATTATAAACATTACTGTCACTTCAGTTTTTATTGTTTCATATAAAATAATTTGTTAAAAATTCACAAAGTTTCATAAATTTTTCTCAAATTGTGGTCGAAATCTTTGGTCTCATTGAGGTATACATTTAAAGACATTTGTTTATACGTTTAAAGACGTTTGGTATTTTTCTTTCTAACAGCGTTTAGTTCATATTTCTAACTATAACGGTAAGAGAGACACAATTATTTCTATGAGATTATATGAGCTGTTCCGATAAGCCAACAAAATTAGTCTACGGATAATAATTAGCTTGAGTTAAAACCTTTAATTATCTGCAGAATGGTAGATCTCAGTATCACCCTAGTGAAAGACCACCATTCAGAATCTAAAAGTTGCGCGAAATAGCTTTAGTCTTGTTTAGTGACCAGATCTGAACAGTCGGAGACTTTCCAACCTTCATCTTCCCCATAACTATCTTTAGCCTCACTACATATCTACCTCAATTAAGTATGCCATGGTCCTACTGAATGCAGACGGTTGTGAGAAGTTGGGATTATTGTGCTATTCACATAAAAAACATTGATATATTTAAGTTTGACGGACTTGTCAAATAAGTGAATTTGTGACAATAAGAAAGCACGTCTACAAAAAATCGTTTTCTATGCATTTCGAAGCGTATAAAACCGACCACACACGACAAACCAATTTCCTGAATCAAATATTCTAAATAAATTAATTTGAATTTTTTTTTATTCGAGTGCGTTGGGTGCAACTCTAATAAGCGCAGTCTAGACAAGAAGTTTGTTAGTACCTACCCACTTATATGCACTGTTGCAGTTTGGTGCACCTCTCGGCTGGCACTTGAGAGAAACAATGGCAGGATGCAGGGTACGTGTCCGTCCCATATCAATCTGTTTGCATCATCGGGATATTTAGAAGAATATTTTCACCACTGGTGTGTTCATAGCTAAAGCTTTTGATGTGTAGATTTAATGTCCAATGTGATTCCCTAACAGAATAGTGAACAAAAAGAGCAGACAAACCTAATCAACTTTTCTAACTCAGGAAAAGAACCAACAACCAACTAACCTAACCTAACTGAACGTCACCTAGAGAAATTATAAACACAAATAACCTAACTTTTCCTAACCTTATAGGATCTAACCTAGAAAAATAATGAACAAACTACACCTAAACTAACTTATCCTAACCTAACCGAACCCAACCTACATTCAGTGTTGCATACATATATTGTTTTGTATACATTGAGTTAATTATTACAGTCTTTGAATAATATTCGCAATCTTTAACTATTTCACAGTGCAATAAATACTGTTGCACAGATAAGTAAGTCTGTTTATTTAGGTATCGAACCCGTATCCGTCAGATTGCTAGCCGAGTGTCCTATCCACCGTGCAAAGAAACGCGGAATCGTGTAATCTGAAGGAAAACCTTCACCCATCACTGGGTACAGAACGACCAACAATGATGAAATTTCATACAATATTATGCACCCGAAATTACAAAATGCTACACGCAATTTCCTTTTGGTCGACGTGAAATCAACATCGATAAATTAAACGTTATATTATATTATAAAGAAGTTAGGTAGGTGGCTGCGTTTGAAGAACAGAATAAAAGTACAAACGAATATCTTATTCCTAGCGCAATAAAGTAAATACAAAAAAAAACAAATCGCAGCGAGGATACTATTCGTCTTGTACCTACCTCAACTGAGAATACAGTGTTCTCGGTCGACCTTGACATTGGTTATTTCTGTCCGCGTGTTTTAATTCTGTTTTTCTGGCGTCCGCTTCTTATCATTATTATCCATAATAACACAAGTGCTCGAGATTCTTGTGCAGTACCCAACACAGTACGCACACACGCGAACACTGCGTCCAGGATTCAGGGGTGGATTGGTAAAGTAAAACGTTTCTGTTACCAAGCGAATAGTCCGCATATTTATTCCATCCACAAAAATTACATCAATAGTGACTTACTCAGGTGAAAAACTTCGTATCTTCTGAATAGACTTCAATGTGTAAGAGTTGAGGTAATAAGTTTAGTGTTTTTCAGTGTCCTTCGGCGTACCTCAAGGTCCTCATTTAGGGCCATTATTATTTAATTTATATACTATATATCAAGATATTCAATTTTTTACAAGCTAATGTAGCTATTTCGTAGACGTCAAAAAAAATATAAGTGATTTTAAGCTTTTTTTGTTGATAAATAGTCGTTGCCATTACCTACCAGTGACATTCTGAATTACTATCGAAACTGCATTTACCCAAGTTCAAATCAGTAAAAAGCGCCTGTGTTAGTTGATATCCACGCCAAATTTTTGTCACGTAGATATTAGAGCTATCTTATAATAAATCTTTGCATGTGGACTAGTTAGACTAGATAAATGATATTGTAGTCGATTAACACTGTCAAATGTAATTATGATTATTGATAACTCATGTCGACTAATCACCAATATTGTTGATGTTGACTTAATGCAGGTCTCCAGAACTGTTCAAGGGTTGTAGCCACAGAGTATAACTTAAGTGGTTGTATACATTATTTATATATATACAAAATAGTTATTTTTTAATTTATAATACCTAATAATTTATGAGAAAGTTCGCCACTTTTTTTTTTTAAATGATCTTTTGCTCTCCGTGTATTTTCTCCTCTGCACAAATCAATGTCACAGATAACAGACGAGAGATTAGTTACTAGTTGGGTACTGAAAATTGGGAAACGGGAGAACATTGTTAATTACGAAACATAACTATACCATAGCTATTCCATAGAGTACTAGAACGCTGGACTAACGATGCATTCATTCATTATTAATTAATTATATTAATCGTAATTCTGTTGATTAATTAGTAATAATTCTATTCACAGAACTATCGACGTGATTAGTATTCAATTGAATATATTATTTATTACTGGCTTGTATTGTCACAAATGTAATGTAAAACGTATGATAAAAAAGCAGATAAAAATATAATACATATGTTTGTGCTTTACAATGCTTTGTGCTCCTGGGTGCTGCTTTGGGTTGATTGGTGTAATCCTTAGTTAATACTTATAATACAGGGTTTTCCAATAAGAGGTGTTATTTTGATATTTAATCGTAAAAGATCAATGGTTTCGTTGCTTGTGTGGTACGTAGCGCCGTCTTGTTGAAAGTAAACGTTGTCCAGATCAATACCATCTAATTCCGGCCATAAAAAATCATTAATCATCTCTCGGCGCAATCCATTCACCGTAACTGTTGCTCCAGCCTCATTTTCGAAAAAGTAAGGTCCAATGACTCCGCCGGACCATAAACCGCACCAAACAGTCATACGTTGAGGATAAAGAGGCTTTTCAACAATAACTCTTGGGTTTTCTTGTTTTCTTGTCAGATTTTGCTTGTTGACGAAGCCACCGAAGTGGAAATGGGCCTCATCACTCAAGATGATTTGCATTTGATTCACTCAAGTGAATTTTAATAATTTCAATGCGTTGTTGAAGCGTGTATCGTTCCATTTTTATTAATTGCGTAGTTTCTACTTGTCAAATGTCAAAAAATGACAGCTTCAAAAGTAACATCTACCGAAATAGCGGGCTATTCAAAATAACACCTCTTAATGGAAAACCCCGTATTTGTAAGTAACTAGATATTACAAGTCTTATATCAAGTCACTAGTTATAAGTAGTCTCAATAGTTAGTTGTTAGCTATAAGTCTCAGTTGTAAGTCACTAGTTATAAACCTAAGCTGTAAATTATTAGTTTAAAATCAACGAAGAAGAAAATAATACTGCTAAATCTAAATGAAACATGAAACAGAACAAGACTTATAATAAAGGGCAACGGTCTCAACTGGCAATAGAACCCAGGATATCTGTCTTACCGGGATAACGCCTCTATAATCATTCGGCCGTTACTGGCAAATTAAATTAAGTTATTAAAAGCAATAATTAGTCGCCTGAAATATACATACAAATTGAAAATATCTCCAGAGTAAAAATAATGCCGCTGACAGGAATTGAATCCACATCATCTGATGTCCGGTCAGGTGGTCAGGTGCTCTGGACCACTGAGCTACGTCGGCTTATTTCCAACACGCCAAAAAATTCAATATGTATTACTACTTCAATCAAGAATTACTGCTTTTAATATTTTTTTCACCTGTAACCAAGCAACTTAATTTTTATATTTCAGGCGACTAATTATTGCTTATAATAATTTGTTATCCTTTGTGCTATGCATAAAAAAATCTTGTCTTATAATCATTAGTTAATTAAATTAGGTTGTAAAGCGATTTTCAAGTGATTATTCCACACAAACAGCGCTGTAGAAATAATCCAATCATTGACTGTATTGTTAAATTTGTTTGTGTGTTCTGTGTCCGATATTATATTGTCAAGATGGTATATATATATTTGATAGTATTTTTTTCCGACAGATTGCTTGAGTATTGCTAACATTAACATTAAGGCGAAGAAGCTTAAAGCTAAATCACTATTTTGATTAATCTTTATAACGAATTGGTGTACATTATGAATACCAAAAAATATGCTTTAGATAAATTGAAGATTTTCCTATCGTTTCGCTTCAGTAGAGAATACAAATAAAAAAATAAATTACTCATTGTAAAATATAAATGTAAACTACAAAATAAAATATTTATTTCAATAGAAATGTATGAACGCGTAAAGGAAACAACTTTTAAAAAATACAGTATTATAGCTAAGATTATCTGTGACAGTTACAGTTTTTGATTAACTTTTTTGCTTTCTTATAAAATTATTTACAAAATAAATAAAAACCAGTTTTGTGCTTGAAATCGAATGTTTCTAGACCCCGTTAGTCAAGCGATTTTAATGCGTATTACCTACAGTCCTACAATATAAGGTATACTGTGTGACGAGATGTATAATTATTAGTAGATGCACAAAAACGTCGCTATACAAATCATCCAAGTATTATTATTTTCAGAGAGAGGAGTTTGAAGATGTATATACAAAATAAGATGGAAACAGGAGGAAAAACAAATTTGAAATATTATAAATGACTACCTAAATATGAAAGTGATCAGTAGAGAGATAATATGGCATAAGTGTATCTTGTCAGACTTGGCCTTTTAATCAGTGTTCTCGTCTGTAGTCAAGAGAACATTTTTTTCATCTCAATTATCACTGGCTATTGCAGAGAAAGGCAACATTTTATCTAAAAGTGGGTCTCAAAATGCAATAAAACATGTTTTTATGCCACGAACTATCATTAGTATTAATTGTATTAAACAGCGCGTACAAAAAAAACATATAATTATTTTTTGATGATAAACTAATGTTTATAAGACAATGTTTTTTATGCATAGCACAAATGATAATAAATTGTTTTTACTCGGGAGATATTTTCAATTTGTATGGATATTTAAGGCAAATAAAAAAAAAACATAGTTCAAACATACTATTACGAATTTCGCCTTTTCTTCTACTTACAAGGCTTCTGCTTCTACGTTGACCAGGCATTCCTGTTCGAGGGATAGGGCTGTCGACTAGCAAGCTGGAGGTCGTGGTTTCAAATCCCAGGGTATATATGGTAAATTCTAAGATACTCTCAGTATCGCCCTGGTGTAAGATCACCATTCAGAATTGAAAAGTTGCTTGAAATGCCTTTAGCCGTGTTTGGTGACCAGAACTGAATAGTCAGGTACTTCCCAACCATCCACTTCCCCATCTCCTTTCCCTCCCCACATACCCCAATTGGAGAAGCCATAGTCTCACTGGCTCCAAATGGCCGGGAGCAATTGGGACTCCTGTGCGGTAATCACATAAAAAACACAAACCATAGAATAAAGAAGAACGAAAGAAAATTGATGTGGGTTTGTTTCGTGATCCAAAATTCTGGCAAACTGGGTCTTATTTTCAATGTGATGGCGATATACGATGTCCGAAAAGTGTATGAGAGACAGAGCGCGTGTTAAATTGGCTAGAATCAAAAGGTATTAAGTCAGTGGCGACATTGGTTTCTATTGAAATGTTTATTGTTATATCTGCCTTACTTTGCAGATTTAAGTGTTGGGAACTCTTTGTTAAAAAGTAAAATGTTCTACTTATAATTGTGTTTATTTACGTTACAAATAATAGGTCTGGATTTAGCTACACTGTTCATTACTCGAGGGCTGGTAATTCTCTGGTTCGAGAAGCTTGTTCCCTGCCAATCTCATCTCACAAGTAATGGTTACACTCTAGCGACATCTGTCGGACTCTGGAGTAAGCTTTATGTCTAGCGCCATCTATAGCTTAAATACTCAACTTTATTACCATACATCAAAAAGCATTTGTAGTGTGTATTATCTATTTATGAAACATACTAACATATAAAACCATGATGGAGATTCAGGTCTAATCGAAACCGGTTGGTATATATATATATATATATTATACTCACATATAGTGTAGTAGTAACTTATTTTATTCTAATTATAATTGTGTATTTAAGTAATTTCTACATCTGAAAATATCTTATTAAAATACGCATAAAAATATATGTTACTAATAAAAAAACTAATTACTAATGAAATGAGCGCAGCTGATTTATTAAAATCATGTTGAAATGTGATGGCAGGCAAATTCCTAAAAAAATATTAGCACATTCAGAATATATAGGAACACGTGTTCATCCAGCTGCGCTTATCCTGATAATTATAGTGATGAAATGCTATAATATTAGAATTTTTATGAACACGCGCTCCGACATTCTCATAACACATTCGTGTTTTACTATTAATTTGTTAGAAAATCTGTCAATTCATTCATTAAAGGCATATAATCCCGTTTTTAACAGGATACGAATAAATTGTCCAGATTTCAAATAAATTTGCGATATTTGATATTGGTAAGTTTTCTCGGCCCGCAGAGAGTTTTAGCAGCCGGGCGGAAAAACCCGACGAGTCACGAGGCTGGCCGATTGAATCCGTGCAAAATATGTTTCACATAAACAATTGTTTAGCGTTCCTGCAATCCGGCACCGGTTTAAAACAAGTAGGTAAAAAAGTACATTATATTTGTTGTTTTGTAATTTGAAATCGGCAGCAGATAAAATAGAAGTCACATTCACGCATCGACAACAATCGCCGAATAAAGTATTGCTTATTATTTTAATAATAAAACATAATCTCTGAAAGTGGAGATTACCGGGGAGCTATCTCTCGGCGGTCTGGACCTTTCTTCGGAAGCAATTCTCAAACAACCACAATTATTTTAATGAAATTTAGCTTTTAAGATGAAGCTACAAGCCAAAAATGTGTATATTCTTGGTATACCTTATATTGTAGGTGAAAGGCATTAAAATCGCTTGACAAACGGAGTCTATAAACGTTCAATTTCATGCACAAAACTGGTTTTTATTTATTTCAAAAATAATTTTATAAGAAAGCAACAAAGTTAATCAAATGAAACTGTCACAGATAATCTTAGCTATAATCCTGTATTTTTAAAAAGTTGTTTCCTTTACGCGTTCATACATTTCTATTGAAAAAATATTTTTGTAGTTTACATTTATATTTTTTATTGAGTAATTAATTTTTTATTTGTATTCTACTCATGCGAAACGATAGGAAAACCTTTAATTTATCTAAAGCGTATTTTTTGGTATTCATAATGTACACCAATTCGTTATAAAGATTAATCAAAATAGTGATTTAACATTAAGCTTCGAAAGTAAATTACTTTGTATACAACACTGTACATACAAATCGACATGTTTCGTAACCAATGGTTTCTTCGTCAGGATAAACGTATAATGAAAAATAAATATATGAATAGACAAACAAGCATAGACAAATAAGTAGACAACAATATTCGGTTATTTTAACGATATTTAGCTTGATATTGGTTTAATGAAAATAAATAACTTTTTATGCACTTTCGAAACCAATGGTTATATATAAGAAGAATAGACAAATTTGATTACAAATTTTAGTACCTGTACACAAAAAATTACAATCGGTGGTGATTAATTAGATATTGCTATTAAAAAAATTATATAAGATAAATAAAATTATTTTAAAATAGGTTTTTATAAATTAAGGATTGTTTAATAAAAATGACGAAAATGGGATTGTTAACTATGTACTTCAAATCTTTCTTGTCACTTTCTCACTTTGGTCATATATGGCATGGATGCGTTCCGACTGCCGCCAAGCTACGAGCTACGACCAAACTGAACGGACTATCAAAGCGGCGATGAAGTGAAAGTTATATGTTTGTTGTGTCTGTTGTTTGTTCAGTTTATTAAATGCTAAGTGAGGTTAGGTTAGGTTGATATATTATAACACATCAGAACGAAGTAAAGGTAGAAAAAAGGCCAGACATAAAGAAATTGTGTTTTTTTCTTTCACATGTTACGCCTATCAATCGAAAAACTATTAAATTTCAATTGAAAATTTAAGATAAATACAAATTTTAATGTTGGTTTGTTCAAAATCTTAAATCTCCGAAAGTTCTTCACCGATTGCTTTGAAATTTTAACACAACGTTGCATTCGAATTTTGGAATTGATTGTATTCAAGATTTCAGACAAGCGATAAAGTAGATAAATAAAATTTAATATTTTGACAGAAAATTATTTTACATTGTCATTTTTCAAAATTGGAACTGAAGTGTTAAGAATTGCGCAATTGATAAAGTGGGTACCCAACTTATAAAAAAAGATTTTTAAAAAATCTATATTTTAAATGTGTACCTACTCCTATTGTTTACATTTCTTAGGGTTAATCTTAACAAGTGAGAGTTATCGATTTCTCAACTCGTGAGTTTGCACGTGCCTGCACTAGTAGCCAAATAATAATAATAAAGTTTTGGTTGATTTTTCTCAGATGTAATATTTCCCTAACAAAACGTTTGACAGTCTGATCTTCCCGGTGGTTCTGCGTTTGAAGTTTGAGAATTCCTGTTCAAACTGCAAGCAGCTCGTGAGGGTGTGTGTGTGCCTCTATCAGCGGTACACACACGCACTCAATGTGCATATACATAACAATGATGCACATATGTGTGTATGTATGCGCTGAGCTATGCCGGGACAAGTCGATGGTCAATGACTCTGTCGACATTGCGAACTTCGAAGGTCAGAAACTTAACTCGACGTGAAGGAGCAGCATTAGTTTGTGGGAGCATCTATATCATATAGCTGTATCATTTTCAAATGTGTGTGTATGCGTTTAGTTTGTTCAAGTACCTAAATAATATGCAATCTGCGGTTGTGAGCGTAGAGTGACGGACTGACACCCAGAGGGAGTGTTGCCAGTTGATAAATAAATATACACTAATTTCCCGCGCTGAATTTTCTAGCTTGAAAATTGTGATCGTTGATGCGCGCCAAATTACCATTTTCCGTATTTAAGTTGGCATTAACGATGCTAACAGCAGTGCAAATGTTTGAAAACTAACAGACATGATAATTATCTGAAAAATCTGCAAACTAAAGTAATATTTATTAACTATACGAATAACAAGTCATAATATTTTGATAATGGCAAGACCATCCCTAGCGGATATTTTCGGAACTAAAAAATTACTAAATTTTATCTTATTATTCTCACGGGAATATGAAATGACATTAGATTTTATAGTTTAAAAGATTTGGCTAAAATTATTCCAAATCTATAAATAATATAAAAGTCGCTATCCGCGTCTGTCTGTTTATGCGCTTATTTCTTCTAAACTACGCCACGGATTTTGATAGGGTTTTTACTATCATTTAGAGAAATTCTTCCGGAAGGTTTATATATATAATACATGCTTATTATATTTATACAAAGTAGAGAAAAGTCGATGTTTTGTAATCGTAACGCTGGCTAAATCTTATGAGATACATCAAAATAATGTTCTACGGAATTGTATATCTTGAAAAGGTTTATAAAAAGTCAGTGATCGTATATGTCTATCTCCTAAGGATAACTTCCAGCAACGCCGGGTACATGTCAGTTAGTACCATAATAATTAGTAGGTACCTACAAGCATAACTCGTACCATTTTTTCATCGTGGCAAGACCATCCCCTGGCGGATTTTTCTGGTACTAAAAGGAAAGCATTTTTTTTCTACCTTTTATGGCAAATCAATTTGGTCTTCTATTCCTAGTTCCACAGAATATAACGAGAAGTCGTAATTATTTCAATAATGAGGATGTATGTAATTAAATTGGAGATGATATCTTCATATTATTGCTTGTAGTGTCCGGTCCTGCTGTAATGAACGTTGGCAAAATACTGGACGGGAATATAATATTTGATGCGTGCGTGTACGTAACCACCAGTTCAGATCTAGGCATTCTAGGAGCCACTTAGGATAATGGCGCCATCATCCGCTGTCAATCAAAGTCATTAAAATCTTTTAACTAGTATTTGAGATGCGCCATTATGCCTACAATTTAAAATCGCTAATAGTTATTTTACGTGTTGTGTAGGTTATTAGGTAGGTCCCTACCTCCAATACGAGTATATGTATACTAATTTTTTTCATTACTATGGCAACACTGAAACACTCTTTTTTTTAACACCCTTAGAACAAATTATAGTAGATTCAACAAATGTGAGGTTATATTTAATTTCTGATCGATTATAGGTCCATTTCAGTTCTTTATCAAATTTTAATCAGCTGAAAAGCATAACAACATAACAGTTGTGCATTTCTGCGGGTCACAATTTGTTCAAAAGCCGAAACGGACCTAGAATCGGCGTTTAAAAGGGATGTTTAAAAAAACAAAATTGCGCTAATTGGCCATGATTTTCTGAGTAACACATCAACCTTACATAAATATGAAAAATACGCACAGAAAAAAATATGAAAAGCGAGTTATAATATAAAATAAAAAAATGCAAGTGATTTGCTAATGTGCTTCCATTCGGAAAGATTTTTAGATTTCCACATTATATGTGCTACGAACGAACACTAGGAAAACATATAAAAACTGTAGATAGTTTGCCTAATTCTATTAAAACTTTAAAGTGATAACAATAAAAATCGACAGTACAATTAGAAAATTCTTTGTAAAGCGGGGGAAAAAGAAAAAAAGCGGCTATGTTGGCGGCCATCTTGAAAATTGCTTTTCTACTCTCCAATGTTATACATATTCATTTTAAACCCATGGGCAATTTTGGGAGATATTCCTCAAAGACAAGAAAGAACAAGTCTTTTTACGAGATATATATCCCAACCTGACAGGGTCTCATAAAAGGTATGCTTTTTCATGATGTATTATGGTCAGAAATACGATTTAAATAACGTTAGATACCGCGATCAGTTTGCATTCAAAATTTTATCATTAACGCTCCCGAATTTTTTAAATAATTCTATGAAACATCTATCAATGTTTGCTAAATTAAAAAAAAAAAATATATATATATATATATAAAACCTTTGCCTAATTAAATATGTTTTTAGTTTAATGTCTTTAGTAATTATAAGATTTAAAAAAAACAAGAGTCATAAAAAAACTTTATCATTGTTTGCGTTCAATTTTTTTATATTTTTAATAGCATATGTCGATTTGTAATATTAAAATCTGAAATAGTATTTTATCTGCTTTCAAAGACAGTATTTTATTTTGAAAAACGTTTAAAAACAGCGAAAATATCTGTAATCAAATGTAATTTAAAAATCTGTAATTTGACAGTTCTCCTAATTCAGGACATTGCAAAATAGCAATTTAAAAAATAGTAACGCGTTCCATAATAGTGATAATATATATTATTATGGGTAGGTACCTACTTTGAAAATATAATTTAGTAGTATGCACCCGGTAGCGACTTGAATACCTAATTTCAGGTAGCTACCAACTGATAAGATTTGATGAACTAATTCGTTCGCATTTCAACTGGCAACATATTATGCACATAAATGTAGTGTATCCAGTTCTAATGCCGTTCGCACAATGACCCACATAACGAAGACTAGAAAGACAAATACGAGAATCTGATGCAGTTGCATTGTTGCTTTCATAATAAATATTATTACTGCATTACAAAAACTGAAGGGGTTATTTAAGACAACATTTATTATTCAACAAGGAAAACGTTGAATCTTGGGCTACAAAATTATATAGTTATTATGTTTTTTAAATTTATTATTCGACAGATTAATTTCATCATCCACTAGCTGACGTGTACCCGGCGTTGCTCGACTTTTCTCTATTTTCTATACATATAATATGCATGTATTATATATATAAATCATCAGGAAGAAATTATCTAAATTATAGTGAAAAAAATATCAAAATCCGTTGGGTAATTTAGAAGAACTAAGCGCTTAAACAGACAGGCGCGAAAAGCTACTTTATTTCATATTATCATAGACTAAATTAGACTAGACACGGCATATTCATTTAAAAATAACCCCAACACAATTTTGGTTTGGTTCACATGCACATTTATGAAAAGGCCCACGCATTATGTCGCAATGCGAAATGGGCACTGTGCATTGCGTTTTACCTTTTGTTGGTCTATTTTGCTTCTCAGCTATGCTGGGCAAGTTATTTTTTTCAATCACAAATATAACCCAGTTCCAAATATTTAAATTTGAATTATGTCCATATTACAACACCTCTGACAACAAATTCTCCGTGGTTTCGCTTACGAGTTTGAACGCTTGTACAAGGAGTTTAAACAGAGTTGGGTTGTTAAGTTCATCTCCATATTTGTGACGTACGCTACGTGGCGTTATTTTTTAAATGAATTTAACTAGACAGGGCTAATCTAGTATAATACATCAATGCATATTATACTATTTAGTGATTTAAAGTACTACAAAATTTCTAATTTTAAAGTGCTTAAAATGTTAGAATATATGTATCTAACTATACAAAAAGGTTATAAGGTTTTGTAACTATTGTTTTAGAAATTAGACACAATATTAGCGATTTTTTAAACAAATATTTGAAATAGAATAATTAGATAAAAGATAGGTTAGCTTCTATGACTTGAACCCAGTCCACTGAGGTAATGGGACCCGATTACTTCGGTCATATGTAATTGTATCTTACTTCATATAAGAACTATTTGTATAATGTTTGAGAGTTTTCGAGAAGGTTATAGAAATAAAAACATATTATAACCTCACTTTTTAATGAATATTGACACGAAAATAAGCACTGAAAACGTGGGAACTAAACAGAAAGAGGGAGAAGTTATAATTAGTATTAAGTCACTAGTTATAAGTAGTGTTAGTTGTTAAGTCACTAGCAATAAATCGTAGATATGTAAGTCAATAGTTATAAATCTCACTACTTAGTTGCTCGTTAATGTCTTAGTCGTAAGTCACTAGTTATAAATCTTAGCCGTAAGTCAATAGTAATAAATATTAACTGTAAGTAATTAGTTATAAGTTACAGGTTAAATAAATTAATTTGAAAGCGCTTTTAATGTGATTTTTTATAAATAATCCAATCATTATGAATACAGTATCTAGTATTTATAAAATAGCAATTAATATCATATTATTATTTGTTTTTAATTTATGTTGACGTCTTTCCACTGCATTATTATTTTTTATAGCATTTGATGTAATCGCGATGACCTTAATGTTTCGACGGAAGATATTGACTTTATCTGTGGTTGCATAAAAGTCATTTATCTGTGCACTTTCTACCAATAATTTAACAGAATAACGCAATATAAGAACACATCCATCGTTTAAACTTTATAGGGTTATTGACTCATTGGTTATTTAAATAAGATAAACTTAATCTACTGTTTTTATTTAATAATAATAAAATAAAATAAATCAACTTGGATATTATATACTTAAATAAGGTACGTCTTTGAGTTTATCACAATTTTTAAACAAATAACATTTCTCACGAAATTACAAAGTCAAATATGTTGATAAGACAAAAATAATCGACTGGGTATGTTGTGAGGTCACCAAACATGGCTAAAGACATTTGAGGCAAATTTGAGAAAAATGAGTAATTCTGATTTATTAAAACGGGATTTCAGACCGTGTCCTGATAAAAATTTAGTAAATTCTCAATATGTGTTCAAGCACCTGAATTTGCCTTGAAAATATACAATGACGAAATGTGGAAATATTAGGATCTTTATAAACCTATGAATTCAGTCGTTAAGGGCCTGCAATCCCGTTTTTAACCGGATTATGAATAATTTGCTATATTCAAAATTAGCCATTTTTTAATTAACTAGGGCGATACTGAGAGTATTTTCCACTCCAGATCGATGTGCTGATACATAAAACATACTAATGTTTCGCGTAAATTTTATTGTGATAATATTACTTAAATTTATTCAGAAATTACCGAAAACTTGCATGTCGCAAATTAAACTAATTTATAAATACATACTTAGTTAATAAATTGTCAACCGTCGCATTTCACAAGATTAACTTGGATTAAAAAATATCGTTTAAAAAGAGTTAGCACGAAGATTAAATAAATTATCAAAGAATGTTGAAAAATTTCACACGCTTTTTCAAAACAATTCGACAGCCAAGTCAAAATTATTAGAATAGTTCAATTTTCTTATAAGAATGTTCATTTTAGCCATATGCAAAAATTACAACATCGCCGTTCCAAAATGAATAATGAATTTCCGCAATAAATTTCACACTCAGAGCACCGAGTTCTAAATACAAACGTGATTTTGTAATTCCACCTCGAAGGGAAACTGACTCAGAATTAGTAGTTGCAACCGTTTAAAAATAAAGACTTCCTTTGCTAATAAAGAATGCCGCGTGTAAGACAGAGATGCTGCTACATTTTACATAGCTGTGTTCCTTTCGCGCGTCGTAATTTTCATCTGGGCGGGACAGGGTCAATGTCGCCGCCTCGCTCTGTCGCACGGCGATACGCGTGCCTCTCGCTCTGATTCATTTCCCTTTCTGCCAGACAGACGACGGTGCATCTAGCCACGCGGAATTCACACGGTATTAAAAGTTTTTAAGCCAAGTTTCAAACCATTATTTTTACTCCCGCGGAAAATGTAGAATGTTCACATCATTTTCTAGCTTGAATCATTTTATAAAACTACATTATCTTTGGGTTTAATTTCTAATAACTGTATTTTTTAATGAAATACACAAAAATGAAAACAACTTCACTTAAGCGAGCCTATTCCATCTAGATGTTAAAAATCAACTTATAAAATATACAATTCACTTACAATAATACCGTGTTCCCATCGTGATAATATATTCGTAATTTACTAAAAGCTTACAAGAAATCCAGTTAATTCAGCCGTCAGGCCTGCAATTGCATTTTTAACCGGATTCCCAATAATTTGAAGAGATTCTTAACAATTTTGCAATAACCTACATCTTCTATCTAAATAAATACAAAAATATAAATGTTCGTTTGTTCAAAATCTTAAAACTCAAAAAGTTCTTCATCGATTGCTTTGAAATTTTGACACAACGTTGCATTATTACCTATTATATATATGTCACCGATGACAGGTAAAACCATCTATCTGCACAGACAGATTGAGCTACAGCAACGCGTGGTGGGGTACAGTTAATTCATAATTTAAAGAAGCCGTTTTTTTTTTATTAAAATCTATCGATAAAAATAATAGCCGGTATAAAATAGACAACTAATTCCCTTCTAAATGATCTGTTTTTCTATGGATTTCAAGATTGGCGCAGTTAAATTTATCGCAATCGGATAGATTGATATATGATCAGAATCTTCAAAGCAAAACGTTTTCACGTTTCCGCGATTTTTGACTTGACCCAAATATCTGCTCTGAGAACTGAGGAAAGATTACAAAACCATTTTCAGTGCCTTAACAATCTACATGCTAGAATAAATTATAACTTCTTACAGTTTTACATGTTTTTTGTCGACTTTATGTGTCAATGTGGTTTTATAATTATTTAAAATTAATTTTCCCATTTCCGCTCGAAACGTTATGTGTTTAAGTTAATATTTTTGAACGACCGATATGTTCCGAGTTCTGACGTGATGAAGAAACAATGTTTAATGTGACATGAATATTGTGAAATCAACTTGAATCTTGTTTATGTGGGAACTTTGTAATCATTGGGAAAAAAATATGAAAACAGAACAAGACTTAGAAAATAAAAAAAAAAAACAGTCGCAACTGGGAGTCGAACCCAGGATTTCTGTCTTACCGGGATATCGTCTTTGACTAATTTGTGTTTATTTTAGGAATTTCCAAAGGTGAACAGATAAGAATACATATCAAAGTTTTTCTCAACCATCACCTTCCTCATCTCCGTGCCATTAGCCTCGCAACATATCCAGACCGGGCAAGGCGTAGTCCACCAGTGGTGCTTTTCTCTAAAGTTCGTTTGTGCAGTGAACCCGCATTCAAACTTGCATTATAATAATACTAGCACAAAAATCAAAAATGTCAAAGATCTACTCGATATTCCATGTTGTGCGTTATAGAATTAGCACAAAATACTTCATACAAAAATAACTAAAACAACACAATCCCGGTAAAATCTTATAACCTACGCCAAAATAAGACGATCTTTGTGCGACGGGAGAGAATGTTTGATGCCACGTGACATATCTTGATATTCTGAACCCCGGTGAAAAATATCACGAACCGCCACAGAGTACCACTGCAGACGAACTATTGGGAATCATATTATTTTTAGTTATAATAAAATCATAATGACATAAACCAATGTATTCTAGTTATGTATTAGAAATTATTTGCCAACTGTATTTGATTTATCTACAAAAAAATACCGGATACACGGAATGTACGTTTTAAAGCAATATTTTTGCAATGGAAGCACAATCTTTTGAAAATCAAGTTTACGAAATATTTTGTATGAAGCAACGTTACTTGTTATTTTGTATCGTTGAAAATTGAAATACTATTTCCTTTAAGACAGGTTATTTTTTATAATAAATTAATATATTATGGAGTTAATTTGTTTCTATTTGGCTTCGACCGAGATTCAACACTCATTGATAAAATTATAAAGCTTCGTAGCTCAACGTGAAAAATAAAAGTCGTGTTGAAGTATAAATTTCGGATAGAATGTGCAAATTTCACCACGCCAGAGTTCACTGTACGTCTATCTCTACAACAGCTTCCCCACGCCCTTTAGCCTAACAACATAAATCAGTTTTATAGGGGATGCCATAGTACTTCTGGTTCCAGACAGTTAAGACTAGAATTTTTGTTTATAATGTTGCAAAATCAAATGCTTTGACGTGCAAAATGTCATATTTACGAAACGCTTTTGAGATATCGATTTATTGCATACTGTGGCAAATTAAGTTTTTTAGATAATTATAGGAAAACATTTTTGAATTTTGTGTTTGAACATCACAAAAACAATAAAAAAACGTGCATATTGGCGACGTTTTTTGGGGAATTTCAACATTACCGCCATCTGTGTAAGGGCTGTGTGATTTCGTCCGATTTCGAATGATACACTTTAACCAGGACGAAATTGAGGGAATCTACAACTATGGTTGCAATGGAGCTATCGGCTGTACGGCGATATGTCTTAAGGATTGGTATGCAATAGCATATTTAGTAACATCCCGCCATCACAGCGATTTGCAAAGAATCCCGAAAAGAGGAAGCTGACGTCGCGGCAGCTCGTGTCGCAATACGAACGCCGAGCGAATAATCGGCGATTGCTTGTTGTAGCCGAGTTGCAAAAGAACCACAGCGTTGTGTAATGCGCTAACGGGGTCAGTGTTAGTTGCCCGCGTCCCACATCGCCCAAGCCAAGAGGAAAGGAGACAGACAAGAGTAATCTCCTTTGCTGTTATCCTCTCTTTAATTGCCACTGAAATAATATGTAATCATTACGATATACAATATAATAGTAAAAAGGACTGAGATGGTTGAGAATCGACAAGAATCTACAAAGCACATATGCCCCAAGTTGGGCGCCAAAAACGAAAGAAGAAAGCGTAAATTACAAGTGATCTATACTTCTCAACTGCCATTAGTTTACATAAAACCTTTCGACTCCTAGGAACCAGAACTGTCAGTAATTTTGATTATTATTTGTTTTGAAATAATGTCGATATTTTAAAATGTTTTGTCAATTGACCTTTGTAAATTCGCTTTATTTAAAAATGGTGCTTGCCATTTGACTGGATTTTTTAATTCATACTGGTACGCCATTTCCTTCAAGAGGAAATTGGCCCCATTAAATAGAAATACAAGCTAGAAGTGTCTTCCATGTCATTTTGAAAGAATCCAACTGTAGCCTTTTGGTTTTGGCCCGTTTAACACGCATATTGCTATTCCATTTGATCGAAATGAAAATATCTAAATGTACGCCCTATAAGCGGACTGGAAACCAACAAGAAACCAATAGGAACAGTTCCTACAAATTAGATTTTGCCTGCATCCATCTACAAAGGCATACCTTCTCAACTTTTCTATTATTAATAAAATTATTTGCAAATTTTACATTGTAGATACCAAGTGGGGTACTTAATCACTAAATTGTCACCCTTCAGCGTTAGGTAGGTTTCTATGGTTATATACAATAATTGTCACGTGTCTTCCATCTACAAAATCTACGCAAAAAAGATAAAATTAGATGTTTTCAGTACTATTCCAAAATGGTGTCTGCTTTGAAATCCGCGTGTTCCTATAATCGTTACGATGTACGCATTCCCAGTTACTAGGAAGGTAGGTACTATATATTTTAAAGCACCGGGGTAGGTACTACCTATACCTAGTCGGTCAGTTAGGTTAAGTTAGGTTAGGTTTGGTCGTTTTTAGGTCTGTTCTAAAATGGCGTCTTTTTTAAATCCGCGGGTTGGCATGTCATCATTTCTAAGATGGACGCATTCTCAGTCACTAGGAAGGTGGGTACCTATCCATTATGCAGCGGGGTAGGTGCATACGGTCGGTCGGTTAGGTAGGTATTCTGTTGCCCACCTAACCCATACCGCGGTTGCAGTCGACGGAAAGCGGGTTACCAACCCGCACCAAGGACACACTGACTTGCGCACACAGACGCGCGCTAAATTCACGGACACATGCGCAGTGCGCACGATGCCGACGTCTGCGTGCGAGTGTGCATCAAATCGCTAACGTTTGTATATTGCACGCGCACTGCTGCAGCGTTCAAATGTGCATACAAGTTCGCGAGTGTGTAAATGCACCGGGCAGACGAACAGAGGCAGGACAACCAAAAAAAAAACATTAGAATATTATAAATTATAATACACATCATTTTTAAAATGCATGTATTATAAGTAACTAATGTTATGAACAGTATACAGAATGCATAAAGAAGGCTTGTATTGGATTTTCGCCTCGTAATGTTGGGTGATTGCTGATTGTATATTATTGTTTTCATGTTATTTTGTTATTTGTTTTACACGGGTTCTAAGACTTTCCGGGAAGGCGTGGAATGACCAAGTGAATTCCTGAGACGGTATTGTACACGGTGTACGGAAACTAGTAGTACAAGCGGGAAACTGGTGAATGTAAAATCGACTTCAAATATGATGTAGATTCAGCAGTTTACCGCTTATACTATGTGTTTCAGAACATCGTGTATTATGGACGAATGTTGGAAATCTAATCCCAAAATGTGACGTGATATCGTAAGACAAGAGAGAAAAAAAATTGACAGATAGTATAATTTTTTTCTTTCTCTGTATGTTTTCATATCGGAGCTTGATTATCATTTAGTTAAACTTGATTTTGTCGGCGCTTATAATATTACTAAGATAATAAAGAGAAACATAACGAACGAACTTATGAAATTAATTGAAAAAAAAGTTTTATTGTCCCTTTCTACGAGTCGGCACTGCTCCCCCATTCGCGGTGCCTACTCGCATGAAAAAAGAAGAAGACGAAGAAAAGCGCGGCTGAAAATGGCGGGAGGAAGTGCATAGATCTATTATTATTCTGTGCTAAAGATGGCGTCAGGACTCGACATCCGGAAAGGCCGGTCATATTATCAAGTAAGTACCTACTTACAGATCAGTGATGGGAAAATAGGGATATAGCCACATTTCGAAATTATCAGTACCTACCTACTCTAATAATTGATTTTTTAATGAACCATTGAAAATCATTTGAATAAAATTACTCATTGAAATATTAAGAATCCACGGTTTTAAAACAGTGCAGTTCCAGTGAGAGTATTGCAGACTGCAGCCTGCACCGTTCACCAATGTGAATACTTATGTTAGTTAACCTCCGATTGAAGAAACTAACAAATTCACAAGCATAACAAATTCATCTGAGTAGGGAATAAGTCACCAGATGTTAGTATTAGTATCGAACTCGGTCCGTCCGATTGCTAGCTGGTAGCTGCCGACCACACCAACACCAACATCGGAAATCACACCAACTCTTAGTTGATTTATATTAAAAAGAAAGACAAACATCCCCGGGTTACGAATAACCTGACAATATTTGAAAATCTCCTAATAGCTCCACTGTAAGCGGAAAATGTTGCTTGTGTTGTGATAGAGGACTTAGCCAGCCGAGGAATTGAACACACTACTTCTGGATGGCACCCAAACGCGATGTAAACTCAGCCACCGACCGATACCGATACCACGCTTGTGTGGTGTTGTTTTTATTCGAAACAAAGTTTCGTAATCTCAAAATTGCGTTTTGCCCATCACTACCCATCTACCCATAGACAACTCACTGATTATAGGTATAGATTGGTGCATTAAAAAGAGGGTAAATAAATGCGTGAGAAATCGCATAGGGTAATTTGTAATCTCTAACCATAATACATTATTTTGCAAAGGATAATTTTTATTATATTATCGTGTCTATAGCAGACTATTTTAAGCACGACAAGGAAACGATTATTATAGAATCGTGTCTATAACAGACTATTTTAAACACGACAAGCATTGTATTATTATAGAATCGTGTGTATAGCAGACTATTTTAAACACGACAAGCATTGGATTATTTTAGAATCATATCTATAACAGACTATTTTAAACACGACAAGCATTGTATTATTATAGAATCGTGTATATAGCAGACTATTTTAAACACGACAAGCATTGTATTATTATAGAATCGTGTCTATAGCAGACTATTTTAAACACGACAAGCATTGGATTATTATAGAATCATGTCTATAGCAGACTATTTTAAACACGATAAGCATTGGCGTTTTCGATAAACACGCATTTTATCTTTAACTTAATTTATTTATTATTTTTTTAGCCATTTGTACATCCATGTTTACAAATGACTAAGTTAATATTGCATACATTATTACATTTTTATTATTTGTCACATTTTCTTTTGATTAATATGGCTGCTACAATTCAGCTTGAATCTATCTATTGGTGCAGACTTTATGGTTTTCGGCAGCGCATTATAATATTGCATTCATTTGTGTATTGGCTTTGTCCTTTTTTGATAGCCTAATTTCATTGCACACTCTTGAGTTATATCTGTGAATGTCCATGTTGTATTTAATTTCATTGCAATTTCTTGTGTTATATCTGTGAATGTCCATGTTGTATTTAATTTCATTGCACATTCTTGTGTTATATCTGTGAATGTCCATGTTGAATATAATTTCATTACACATTCTTGTGTTATATCTGTGAATGTCCTTGTTGTATATCATTTCATTGCACATTCTTGTGTTATATCTGTGAATGTCCTTGTTATATAATTTTCTTTGAAGTATTTTGGTTATTTATTATGTTATGTATAAATATCATCGCGTTCGTTAGCATCTGATTACTTGACTGGTAACCCTATTTTTTATATGAATCCTATATAATGGAGACCTTTGTGAGGGAGCGGTAAGATAAACGTCTTCTTCTTTTGACCTCTCTAATCAGAGGATGTGATCAATGATTAACTAAACAATTTTGTGTCTTAATATTGCTTATTGTTAATAATATTTGCGTAGTCATGGCATATGTAGGAACACCCATATCGGTCATGGAAGAATTTGGCCAAACAACACTTCTTATATGATTTGGGTAAACCAGTTTAACAGCGAGGATATCGAACTTATGACCTTCAAAAACACAGTCACCGCTCGCATTACTTGGCAGGAGAAATGCAAAAAAAAACCCTGGTCTGTTGCTAGCGAATAGCTTTTACTATTTTACGTAGATTGATACACAGAAAAATTAAGAATTTCTATGATATTTACAATTTCACATTAATCTACTCTTTCCGAGTCGACTTCAAACATTCTACAATGTGGTAAAATTTGAATAAGATTTAGGTTTCCTTTTTTTAAATGTATTTAATCTGTGTAATCCAGCTTTATCCATTTCAAAATCAGCGATCGTAACCTTTATCTCATGTAAAACGTCGGTTGAAAACAGTCGTAGAATTTATATTACAGTATTTTTTTTTAAATTGTGGATGAGGCATTGTTATTGAAAAAACGTATATTACCGGCTTACCACAAGAATTGTAACTCAAAACCACAGTATTCTAACAATATAACTATTGACGTAGGCACGCTATGTCTTGAATATGTAATCGATAGTATTATAAATTTAAAAATAATGATGAGAAGAAATTAATGAATACGTTAAAAATACATAGTTTAAATTGAATTCCATTTTAAAGAGGTATTCAAAAAAACGGAGTGATGTGGCAGTATAATCTATCGCTCTTATCGAATGATTGTTTTTAACGTAATCGAAAAGAAAACAAAACTAAATTTGAATCGGTAATGCTTTAAATCGTTGTGTAAATTATATGCGATATTTGAGAGCGATTATTCATCAGGAAAAAAATTTGAAAATCTTCGCTGGATTTAAGAGCCAAGAAGTGAGAATAATGTTTACATTAGCGAGATAAAAATAATAAGTACATCAAGTACTTGTCGCCGGGAGTTTGAGAACGTATTTTATATTTGTTTACGTCAGTGCAAGAATAAAAAAAATGGCCGAAGATGTTTGACATTGTGGAAGGTCAGTATCGGTTTAATTGCGCGCTGTTTTTTTCGGTGCCCGCGAACGGCGCGGCGGGGGGAAGAGAGGGAAGACAACCTAGTGGACTTGTAGCGATTGTGATTTTTAAAGTATTCATTTTAATAAATAATAATGATTGTGTGCTTGTTATGGCACGGAATTAAACGACAATTTAGGAGAGTGCTGAGAATATTCTGACAAAATACATGATATAAGGGGAATTAATTTAAAATTCAAATGGTGATATTTTGAAACCATATTAGAATTCTTCCTTGTCGCGATCTTCAGAAATTAAAAACACTCGTCACTATCAACTTATTATTTAACATGAAAGGAAACTTTAGGCATGTAGAACGAATGAGCGAAGAAATGAGTGTAATGAGGATATATGATGCAAATGCGAATGGTAGCAGAAGTCGGGGACGCCCGAGGAAGACATGTCACGATCACGTGAATAATATACTCGAGTCGGGCCATGTCAAGAGTCAGAATAATAGAAGAGTACGTATGAGACGATGTATGAATGTGAATGAGGCAAGAAGTGTGTGCCAAGACCGAGTTGTTTGGCAGGCCGTCCTCTCTGCCTACCCCTGCGGGGAAACGGCGTGATGGTTAGTTAGTTAGTTAGTGAGAAACATGGTGGAATTGGTAGACGACAAACGTAATTTACTTGAGGAAAAAAGCCGAGATGTTTTTCAAGGGAAATATTTTATATTTAACTTTATTAGGTAGCTACGTAATAATAACATAATTAAAAAATATCGTTTATCATTGAAAGTCGAAGGGTTATCTTAGTAGACACTTAACGAACCTGTTTATAAAAATGAGCATGTATTAGGTACTTATCGATTTCAGAAAACCATGTCAAGTGTTCCTATTTATGGATGTCAAGTAGCTACTCGAAAATACAACTATCACAATAAGGTTTACTCTTTCTACAGAAAAAAAGATTCTATATTTAATCTTATCAGAAAATAAATAAAACACATCTTATCAAATTTTAAAAGAACTAAGCAATGTAATTTTGTAAATTTAATAATAATACTATTGAATACATAAAAGAAAAACCAAAAAGTAAAATCGATTCGTTAGGTACTCAAATGTATCGTTATTCGTAAAAAGAAATCGAACTCAACTGGGTTTCTTAGTAGGTGGCCCACGTCTAACCCCCCTTTGCCCGGCATTATTGTCTATGGCCTGTGGAACGTGGAACCGCTATGTATATAGCATAATACGCTAGCGTTCGTCTATTCACGGTCAAGGCCGTTGCGATCATAGACACTCTCGCTTACACCGATAGAATAATAATAACAACATAGCATAGACACAGCGCACTAATACCGATAGAAGTACCGATAGAATGTTCCCAACACTAGCGGAGAAGCTAGAAAAACATAATACACTCACCAACACCAATAGAATCATTCCATAGATATGGGTACATTCCCACTAATACCACCATTAGAGTGACCAATATACGAGAAGCTAGACTCGCCGCGGGATAGCGGGAAGCTAGTACCCAGTTAGAATATAGAACAAGATGATAGGTTAGTTAAGTACCTATCAAGCCGCGCGTGGCCTACCGAAAATTGCGCGCCGAAAGGAGTTGTAAAAATGCATTTCACAAAAACCAATTACTCCAGAGATATTTTTTAAATAATTATGAGTAGGTACTAGAGGAGATAAATGTATACATTTATTATTTGCATGTTAGAATGTTGTTTTAGCATTTATATTTCCGCCTTCGTCATCTGCTGTTTTGACCAAATTCAGAGTCACGGTCAAGGTCACCATCTTGTCTGATTCGTTTTTTAAATTCGTTCGATTTGGAATTTGTATTCAAATAGAACGGCCAAACTTGCAAATCAGGATTCAGTTACATTGTGTTATTTTTTTCTGGCAACACTATTATTATTTTATGACAGACTAATGGATTCTGAAGAATTGAAACTTGGATATTTATGATATCGTAGGCTATTGATTTAAAAAAACTGTATTAAAAACCCTTTTAATTCAGGCATCTCTTCTGTTGATGATGGCAGACTTCAGACAAAATTAGAAAAAGTAAAACTATTGAGAGTAAAGTGAGGTTAGGTTAAGTTTTCACAATTATTACAAATTATAATGGTGCAACAAAAGTTCAATCGAAATGTAATTCATTTGAATTTTCCTTAGTTTAACGATGTATCTATTACTGAAAACGTGTATTTCTAATGAATAAAGAAAATTTGCTACAAATTGAGGAATTTTCTGACGTTCTTCCACACAAGCAGATCGTGCATTTTTTGTTTGTGCAGCCGTTTGCCCGCCATATTTGTTCACCTCTTCTGAATAGGAACTGCGACGATGTTGCCACACGCAGAATGGTCCTTGCAAAACAATTCCAAAAACGCAAACAGTACCTACCTAAATAATAATAGGTAGATACTCGTATACGTGATGATTGATGAACAAACACATAATACTGTAAGTTACAGAACAGGAATACGCAATTTGTTTTATCCACTTTGATATTTAAAACAAGAGAGATTATTTAAATTCAGTAAACCAACTCGGTACCATAGCCAAATATGGACAGATTGACAGGATTATCTCTGTATTTCCACGATCGCTAGCTTAGATTTGGTGAATTAAAAAAAAAATCGTTAGTTCATCTTTTGGCCGTCTGCAGAGATATCTCTGTCAACCTGTATGTACCTACCAGAAAACAAAGTAGGTAGTTGGAAGTTTAGCACGAACGATCGCTAAAGCTCTATGTTAATACGATATTGACGAAATCCGTCATCTATGGTCAGATAGCGATATTTGCGAGCACGGCTAGAATATGACTAACTTTCACAAGTTGTCAATATGCACAACTTTTTGCATAATATCGTTCGTCATGCGAAATAACTGGCTTATTAAACGAGTGTGAACTAACTAAGTTCTTAGAACTGAAAGAAATCGTATACACGATCCATATACTTAATTAATTCATACATTGTGAAGTACAGTATTTTTAACTTTTACGTAGTTGTCTGACGTTTAGGAATGTCAATACACAGAGAGATGCACCAGTGTTGCCAGTTTTTATCGAATTCCGATGTTTTGCGTTATCGACGTCGATTTGGATATCAACAGTGTGATTTGGCTCGGGAAATTGGTATAAAATCATCGGTAGTTACGCCTATTGATCCGATATTGTAAACTTATCAATATCAGCGTGCTAGACCACCTCGGTAGATACTGACCAAATGTGTTTGTTATTAGTTACTACAGAAGCCAAACGTTTGTACAAATTGACAAAATATCTACTATAACTCAGCCATTGACTTAACAGATAGACATGATGCATTTGACTTATATTTGCAGTCGGGGCATCGTTACCGTATACAGATATTCCTCACAAATCATTACATAATATCTATACAAGCATTGTGCTAGAATTACCTAACCTAAAAATTGCTCAAAAGAAAGAAATTACAAAAAAATAAATAGCACTACCTACAAAAGATAAGTTTTTAAAACACCACACGTCTCACGGACAATATTTACGTTAACTATTAAAATAATCGCTTTTAAAACCGATTTAGCGCATAGATATCAAATTTATTTGACAGACCATTTGTCAAATTAACCTGTCCGCCATCTTGGATATGGCCAAAAAACTACACAAAATATTTTTCGATAATAAAACATACGATTTTGAAGTAGCATTTATTGTGCTGTACAAATAGATGTACAAGTGTTCACGAATTAATTGTTCCTGTGCACAAAATGTACACGAACGCACACAAATTTATTATAACATTTGTTTGGTAAAATGTTAACTTAAGTTTGTTTACAGATCGTAAATCATGGAAAGACAAATTAAAATTAGCGAAAAGCAAAAGAAAGTGAAGATAAATATTCATTTTAAAAATAATTCTAGTTGTAGGGAAGTACCTGGTTATTCCGTCTGGAGGTGGATTCCCTTTCGTTATCCTTAGCTAAGGAACATACCTATCCCTTTCGTTTTAGCTTTGGCATAAACTAGAAATACAAAAAATATATGGAAATTTATACGGATATACGGAAACTATATCGGAACCCACATAAAAATCTTTGGTTTGAACTTTAAATGATAATTATTTGTCTGTGATGACGTGATTTTATACAGATTTTTGCCATTGGAGAAGAAATGTTTTGGGATAGTACTGAATCATCAAAAATGGCAACACCTTAAACACAACCATAGATCACATGAAAACATCAATTTGCTGTCAACAAATCGTCAAAACGATGGGCTAGCGCAATTTGAAATTTCAATTTATAAGAATACTCCAGATTATAAAATTAAAAGATGTGAAGCAACAAAATTAATGTAAATATCCTTTTTATTCATTCAAGATGAAATAAGTCATGTAAATTTCACAAGAAATATATATTTATAAAGTAAGTAATCTTTATAGATGCTTTACAAAACATGTAATTGTTATTTACTTTCTGTGCGTTAGGCCATAGAAAAATACGCACGAAATTCTCAAAACCGAGAAGTAATACACGTTCAGAATCAGTAATAAACACATTATTATAGTATTTATTATCATCATTTTAAATGTACAACGAAATAACTTGCAACACTTCTACATGATAATTTTTTACGCAAAACAATGATAGACGACAGATTATGTCAAATAATGTTTGCCATCTTAAACTGTACGCAAATCATTACAGAAACATGTCTTTTTTTAATCTAGAATCCATAAGAATTGACGACACGTATGGAACTGGATGGAAAAAAACATCGTGTAAAACGCCCGTTAGTACCAACTTTGTGTTTATTGGTGTGACTCTTGCTGAGTGACTCTGAGTGACCTCGCATTCACCGAGAAGTCAATAACTCTGCTCTTGCAACGAGACGATCGTATAAGAGGAAAAGCAGGATTTTTCAATGATGAAGACTTCAAGTCAATCGTTGAACTGGACGCATAGAGTCAACAAACCCTCACTTCAATGGATTATTTCAGCACGAAAAATAACAAAACTAAAAAAAAATTATTTTACTACAGTAAATTAAAACTTATTTTAAAGATTTTTTGTTTGACTGGGGGTTGAACCTTCCTACCCACTGACTGGAGTCGACGATTGATTACTTATTTGGACAGATATTTATTTCGAATGCTGTAAAATACGTGGGTGTAAGTTTTTTCTGAACATTTTAAGGATTTTGCAGCTTAAGGCCCCGTAGTAAGCGTTCAAACATAGTTTGAAAGGGAGATATGTAAACACGAATGTTAGAGGGAGCGCTCTAATGTTAAAAAACGATAATAATTAAGCAAAAATTGTGAAAATATTTAAATAGAGCAAAAATCTCTCGACAAATGGTTTAGTTGCATTTAAAGGTACACTGCAAATTTTTCATATAAAATAACAGTACAAAACGTGTTTTTAATAATTTTCGGGGCTTATTTTGCCATTTTTCTATTGAGGGAATTTCATGTAATTAACGTTTCGGCATAACAAATGTACAGATATTATCTTCAAAAGTAACATATATTTTTTTGGGGATTTAAACACTTAACCCTTTAAATATCAGGAACCCAAATTCGTATGATGTTTGGGGCCAAATTTGGTCTCCTAATAATTAAAGGGTTGGGGTTATATACAGTTAGAATTTTCAAAAAAACGATATTTTTTATTTCATTTTCGTAATGAAAAGTTCTTTAAGTACACACACAGAAAATTTCAAGCCAATCCGGCTATTATTTTCAAAGTTACACGCATATTTGTAAAGACGTGTCGGAGCGGAGACGGTGACTCCAAAACGTCAAATTGGCAATACTCATTTTTCTCCGTGTAAATTCACTGTCATAACATACCCCAATGAGGTTGTCTTATAATTTTTATTTTGATGCAGTTATATTATATTTAAAAATTAAAAAAAAACGAGTGTAAAATTAGTTTTCCGATATCTCCAAAAATGACGAAGTTACAAGCTTTCAAAGCGAACATTAGTAAAATATATGCAATTTTTGCTCGTGACTCGTGACGTCATACGTAGTTCAATTCAGAATATAAATGATGTGCTGCAGTACCATGATGCCACACGCTTTTCATATCAACGTTTGACGCATTATAACTTTGGTACTATTACGTACGTATTAAGATTTGTCCTCATGCATGCTCTAATTAAAATGATACATTTGTAAATAACATGAAATTTCGTTGTAGGAGACAACCTCATTATTGGGAATGCCATATGGGATGTGCGGTATCTGTAAATAGTATAAAATAATGTCGCTAACTGCATCTGTCTGAGCGCTTAGTTCTTCTAAACTACGCAACGGATTTTGAAAAGGTTTTTACTATCATTTAGAAAATTTCTTCCGAAAGGTTTACATATATAACACATGCATATTATATTTATAGAAAGTAGAGAAAATTCGACGCTTTATAATCAAGTCGTAAAAATATATTTTCGGGCACTACATTGCTAACGCTGGCTAAACCTCATGAGATGCATCAAAATAATTTATTTATTTATGTCTATTCTTGAATACACATTTTACAAATGATTACAGTGGTTTATATTGTAGTACAGAGAAAAAAGGTATAAAAAATAAAGAACATAGGTTGATATAGGTAAAACTGTGTGTGGGTGATATTGTATGCTACGTGAACACCTCACTAGGAGAACCTGTGCTGAGGTGTTAACGTGTTTGTGATTAAGTGTGACAGGTATTTATGTGTTGTAGTAGAAAGGTAATTTTTTTTTGTTCACTGACATATATTGAAACATGAAAACACACATTTAAATGTGAGTGTATGTATTTTTGAATAATTCTTGAAGAACGTGTATAATATTTAAATTTACTTATTATATTTTGGTTATGTTTGGTTTGGAATTATAATCTTTTGAATAAAGTGAATATCTTGATTTTTTATCCAGGCTACGATATGTTTTTTGAGAAAGTTTGTAGATGTATTTGTAGTCATTAATTGTTTCAAAGTAATGGGCATACTGTTAAAAACTTTGGTTGCGTAGTATTGAAAGTGTCTTTGTCCGTGTGTGGTGTGTGTTATCGGAATGTTCAGTGTTTTATTTGTTGACGACCTGGTTTTTATTATGGCTTTTGGTTGATTTGTAATATGAAGAGTATTATGGATGAGATGTAGGAGAGCAGTTTTGGCGTAAAGTTGTCTTATTGACATGACATCTAGTGTTTTGAAGATTATGTTTGAGTCTGTGTAGAATGGTACTTGCAGTATGAGTACCACGGAATTGTATATCTTAAAAAAGCCTACAGAAAAGTCTGAAATGATATATGTCTATCTTTTAAATATAACCCCCTGCAACGCCGGGTACACTTAAGCATCATTTGTTTGGCTTTAAATTTATTATATATTACCTAAGTATTATTAATTAGTCAAAAGACTCAGTTAAATGTATTATATATCGTAGGCGACACGTGTCATATAATATATATTCTCAATCGTCGATTTCGTCTCGTTGTTATATAATAATTTTTAATTTTTCACAACAGTTCTAAACTTAAGTTATTTATTACTATGTGGAAATGTGGCGTCATCAGACGAGGGCCAGTTATTTAAAGTGAAAAAAGTTAAAACATATTAAATAATATTTGAATGACTTGAACTAGACAAACAATTATTAACTTTTATGTCTAACAGATTGCATCCACCGGTTTGTCGATCACTAATACAAAACTATATGTACAATGCATTTGACCAATGAACGTGATGCGGCGTTAGAATGTACATATATTATTTATATTTTAAGGCCACGCATACTCAGTTTCTACAGATTTATAACAAGTTTCTCGTTAACTCTTTAAGTTTTTAAGTTACAAAAATATATATGTAATTTTTTAAGATAATATACATTTGTAATGCCGAAACGTTAATTTTATGAAATTCCCTCGATAGAAAAACATCGCAAAGTAAGCTCCGAAAATTATTAAAAACACGTTTTGTTCTGTTATTCAATATGTTATAGGCATGAAAAAATTCACAGTGTATCTTTAAATACAACTAAAGCATTTGTAGAGAGATTTTTGCTCTATTTCAAAGGAGTCGTGTTTTATTAAATATTTTCATAATTTCGCTTAATTATTATCGTTTTTTTTAATATTAGCGCGCTACCTCTGACATTCGTATTTACATGGGGCCTTCAAGTCAGAATCAAAGAAGAAACAATGAAACTGACAAAACCAAGATAAAGATAAAAAATACTGACTAGAAAGATAGAAATCTTCGTGTCACCTGTTCGGGTTCTACATTTTACTTAAATTCACTTTATTTTTTAATATTTATATTTTTTGTAATACCTGCATCAACTGTAAAGCGCCCCCGAGGTGATACCTCACAAAAGCGGCGCTATACAAATTGTCCAATAAATAAATTAATTAATAATAGAAGCCATTTAAAAGTGGAAATAGACATATCCTCAAAAGACTTTAGACAAATAGGGTAACTTATGAAAAATGTAATATTTCTACAATAATAATCTAATTACAAACACTAATTTCGGTTGTGGGTCTGTCTGTAACTGTTTGTAAGTCTGGTTCAATGAATTCGGATATGTTTTGAATTTAAGTGTCATTTTTACAATTGGAATGGATCAAGTCAAGAATTCAGACAGGCGATGAAGTACATACCTGTAATATAATATTTTCATTTTCAAAAATTCAGACAAGCGTTTGAGTTTCTTTTTAAATGTGATTATTTTTGAAATTAGTATTTCTTTTGTTTAAATTTCTTAGTGTTAATCTTGACAAGTAAAGACAGATTTAATGAGTTTACAAGGGTCTGCGCTTTTTTCTATTTTCAACAAAGCGTTATTTAGTAACTAACTAGATTTAGGTACTTACAAAATATCCCGTGATTTTTCACGAGTCTGCGCTGGTACCAGATATAACAATAAGATGTGAAGAATAACAATTGTTTTGTCTTTTTTATTTCTTATTTATAAATATTTTCTTACTTGAATCCTTGTATGTAATTATGTGGGTAATTTAATACTCTCTCTTTGATGACTAACATCGTCACACGGAGAAAAATGAGTATAGCTTATTTATTAAAATACTGTTAACGTGATTGCAATCCATTTCCTAATAAAATATATTAGTTCATTCGGAATATATCGGAACACGTGTTCAAGCAGGTGCGCTTTTCCTGATAAATATAATGACGAAATGAGATCATATTAGAATTTTTATGAACACGCGTTCCGACATTCTAATAACATATTCGTGTTTTACCGACAGTTTTATTAGGAAACAAATCATTCATTAAAGGTCTGCAGTCCTCTTTTTAACAGAATTATGAATAATTTGACCAGATATTTAATAAAATAGCAATAATTGATAATCAGTAAGTTTTGTACGTGAACATACCTGAATAAAGACCATTATTACCGGTATTGTTATTATTAATAATTTTACTGTCGGAAAATTCTGCGAGGCGATTTTTGAAAACGGTTCCATCCGCTGTAAGTTAAGAGGAGAAAACTGAGAATGCGAAATATTTTCGGACTTGCAAAATAACAAGTTATTTTTTAGAGCCGTCTTTCACAGTATTTTCGACTTGGCACCGTCGGCCGGAAGTTTGTCCGCAAATAGCTCGCACAACCAAAATAATAATAATAATAATATATATTTATTTCCCCATACTTCTGTTCGCGGCTAAGCAACGATGATCGAATTTCTTTCGTGACAGCTTGAATTTTAATGATTACTCATCTATAAATCTGCAAATCTGTGCGTTTGATGTTTATTTCTATTATATTTATGTTTGTTTATCTATGCATTTGTGATTTATTTCTTGTTTTTCTTTTATTGTGACAGTTTCCCTGAATAATTAACTTTTAACCGCAATGTTTATTGATATATGTAGACAAGTATCTAGGGAGCAAACGGGCTTGATATCCTAAAGATATTTTAGTCGATGTTAACTGTCAAATGCAATTATCGTCCTCCGAATCTCGGCTAGTAACCTAATATTGATGATAAAGACTTATCATGATGATTTTATTGATATATGTTGTCAATATTATGTAGACAAGTATCTAGGGAGCAAACGGGCTTGATATCCTAAAGATATTTTAGTCGATGTTAACTGTCAAATGCAATTATCGTCCTCCGAATCTCGGCTAGTAACCAATATTGATGATAAAGACTTATCATGATGATTTTATTGATATATGTTGTCAATATTATGTAGACAAGTATCTAGGGTGCAAACGGGCTTGATATCCTAAAGATATTTTAGTCGATGTTAACTGTCAAATGCAATTATCGTCCTCCGAATCTCGGCTAGTAACCAATATTGATGATAAAGACTTATCATGATGATTTTATTGATATATGTTGTCAATATTATGTAGACAAGTATCTAGGGAGCAAACGGGCTTGATATCCTAAAGATATTTTAGTCGATGTTAACTGTCAAATGCAATTATCTTCCTCCGAATCTCGGCTAGTAACCAATATTGATGATAAAGACTTATCATGATGATTTTATTGATATATGTTGTCAATATTATGTAGACAAGTATCTAGGGAGCAAACGGGCTTGATATCCTAAAGATATTTTAGTCGATGTTAACCGTCAAATGCAATTATCGTCCTCCGAATCTCGGCTAGTAACCAATATTGATGATAAAGACTTATCATGATGATTTTATTGATATATGTTGTCAATATTATGTAGACAAGTATCTAGGGAGCAAACGGGCTTGATATCCTAAAGATATTTTAGTCGATGTTAACTGTCAAATGCAATTATCTTCCTCCGAATCTCGGCTAGTAACCAATATTGATGATAAAGACGTATCGTGTTGATTTTATTGATATATGTTATCAATATTATGTAGACAAGTAGTCGATGTTAACTGTCGTTTGCAATTATAGTCCTCCGATATATGGCCTTGATTATCATGGAAATTGGAGTGGGGAAAACGATAAAATAAGAATGATTGAGACTCACCATGAGTCCTGGCCTGGAAGGCGTGGTGCTGGTGTTGATGTTGGTGCTGCATGTGATGCGGGGACTGTGCCAGTTGGGCGGGTCGCTGGGGCGGCTGCGCAGCGGGAGGTCCCAGTGGTGAGTGGTATTGCTGCTGGGGCGGTTGCGGCTGGTGGGGCGGCGGGTAGAAGGGCGGCAGCAACTGATGCAGGCGGGCGGCGGCCAGGCGGGAGGCGGCCAGCTCCTCGGCGGAGGCATGGCCCGAGCTGGATGAGTCCACGTCGGACACACCCGAATCGGCTGGACTCGGAGGCAGAGATCCTGCAACAGAATAAAACGTTGAAAAAGGTGAACAAAAATACTCAATTTAACCAAACCTAACCTAAACTAACCCAACCTGACTAATCGACGTTTTACACGACACTTTCTTTTGGTCCAGTTTACATACGAGTCATTTTTTAACGTGGATTTGAGACGAAAAACAAGACGTGTGTTATTTTGGTGCCGATTTTCGTACAATTTAAGATGGCGAACGTTATTTGACACTGTGTCTTCTGTCATTGTTTTACGTAAATATATTATGTTTAATGTTAAAATTTTTGCCTGTTTATTTCGTTTTATATTTAAGATATTGACGCAAAGACATTAGGAATGTGTTTGTTACTGATTGTGAAGTGTATTAATCGATATTATGAATTATTTCGCGTGTATTTTTAAAGATTTGTTGAGGGCAAAGACAAATGACATGTGATCTATGGTTATGTTCAAGGTGTTGCCATTTTTCAACAATTTAGGAACGTCCCAAAATATAATTCCTTTGGCGTTAGAAACGCTGGATAAAGAAGAAAGAAGTGCAACGCGGCATAATAACCCCAAAAATAAATCAAGATGTTGTTTATTGATGTTTTTTTCCAGAAAGAAGAGAAACCTTAGGGTCTGTTTATCTTTATTTTGAATTTTCCTGTAAAAAAAATCTACAAGGGGACAGTTAAAAATTAACATCACATCATCTTCAATCTATTGTAGGTATAGTTTACAAAAGAGAAAAATCATTCTTCCAATCAGAATTCTGTTGGAAATGATTAATAACATTGTTATTTCCATAAAACGAGATTAACCTCCCTTGCTTTTCAAAATGGCGCACCCCGTCGCAACACCACCCCATTTAATAACGTTTCGCAATGCACCCCACGAAAACAACATAGCATCAGACATCCCCATTTGTCTATGCCGTGGACCAATCGAGGCCCAGCATCCCTCACATCTGCCAATAAGGCACGGGGGTTGAACAGTTGAACATCGCACATCTGTTACGTCACACCCTGCTCGGATGTTGACGCAATTTGCTAAAATTAAAAGGGTGAAGGGAAAGCTGCGCTGTCAATGTGTGCAATATGCACATTGCGAAAAGCTTGCGCTCGTAATTTTGAATTCCACGGAATTTCGAACCTAACCCAGGTGGCACTATTCACAAAATGTTTCCAACTAAATCTGCACCATTATTCATGATTTTTTTTCCACCGCAGTTTTCAGAAATGCGTAATATACCAAGGTAGGTATCTATCAAAAGAAGGATATATATGCAACCCTTACGTACCCAGTTTTTTTTTTTTTTTTTTTTTTTTTAATACTTTATTTATTTTCATTTCTTTACACATATTATACATATTAATAGATAGTATATAATAACACAATATATAATACCAAATAGTATACACAAGAAATGAAAACCCACTAAGGCACTGCCTGAGTGTGGGTAATATAAAACGATTACTATATTTCAAGTACCTAAAGTATAATATACATTAGTAGAAGAGTTTTTTTGTTTATAGTTATTATAAAAAGTAAAGAGAAAACATTATGTACAATAGTTTATAAAGTTTCAGCAAGTGAGTTGAAGAAAGGATCAATAAATTTATAGTAAAAGCGTTTCAATATCTGCCTCATTTAGCCATAATTTTACCTCTTTAATATATTCTATCTTTTTATTTATCATTTGAGTTTGTAGTGGTAGAAGGTTAAATGTACGAGGACCAATGAAACTGCTATGTGTCTGCATTAATTTAGTATTGGTTTGGGGGGTGTAAAATATATTATTTGTTCTTTTGCTCATTCTATTTTCATTTATTTTGAAATTATTTTTGTTTTTAAATAAATATTTCATAGTTTGTAATATAAATAATTTACGAATGTTAAATAATTTAGATTCCTTGTATAATAGGTCGGTCGAGAATGTTTTATTTTTGTTATATATGACTTTAATTATGTGTTTTTGAATTATTTGTAGAGGCTTAATGAACGTATCAGGTGCACCACCCCATCCTATTATGCCATAAGTGATTGCAGATTGCACCAGAGAGAAGTAGATCATTTTCAATTTTTCAGCGTTTAAAATTTCCTTGAGTCTATAAAATATGTAGGTAAGATATCTTAGTTTAGAAGTGGTTTGATTAATATGTGATTTCCAATTAAGATTAATATCTATTGATACTCCTAAATATTTTATATTTTTGACATTAGCGAGTTCGTTGCACAGGAAGCACAATTCTTGATTGCAAGTTGTATTATGGATTCTAATTTTAAGGTTGTCTTTTGGTTTGTTTTTCATGTTTTTATAAAAAGGTAAGTAAAATGTTTTGCTGTAGTTTAAGACAAGTTTGTTGTATTTTAACCATTTTGAAACGAGTGAAATACATACAGTTGCTTTCGAAAAAGTTTCTGTCCAATTATTACCATCCACTATTATTGCCGTGTCATCGGCGTAAGAAACAATTTTACCAGGGATTTCAAAATTACATAAATCATTAATATAAATTAAGAATAAAATCGGGCCAAGAACAGTTCCCTGTGGAACTCCGTTTTTTATCTGTGTCTCTGAACTATAATTATTCCCAATTTTTGTTTTTTGTGTTCTGTCTTTAAGATAGTTTGATAGTAATTTTAGTGTGTCTTTTTTGAAGCCCAGTCGAGTTATTTTTTTAATGAGTAAATTATGATTAACGGTGTCGAAAGCTTTTCTTAAATCTAGGAATATGGCAAGACATTTCTTTTTTTTATCGATAGATGTATAAATATTTTTTGTCAATTCATATATGGCATCCTCAGTGCTTAGATCTTTACGAAAGCCGTATTGGTTTTTCGATAGAATTTTATATTTTTCTAAGTGTTCAATGACTCTAAATTTTATGCATTTTTCGAATATTTTTGATAGGTTTGAAACAAGGGATATTGGTCTGTAATTGTCTAGTTTATGCGTATCCCCAGATTTATGAATAGGTATTATAGTGGAGATTTTAAATTGTTCTGGAAAATGACCATCTTTGAGGCATATATTAAAAATATGTTGTAATGGCGTTAATACATGTTGTTTTATTTTTTTTAATGTATCACATGATAGTCCATCATTTCCCTTAGAGTTGGATGGTTTTAGGTTATCAATATATTTTTCAATTTCTTTAAATGTAATAGGAGAAAAATATTCTATAGAGTTAATTGAATCGTTATTAGAATCTAATTGAGGAGATGTCTCCATATAATCATGATTAACATTAATGCCGGAGGATTCAAGTACCTCGTCTACTATATTTGTAAAAAAGTTATTAAAACGTTCTGCAATGGTCGATTTGTTAGTTATTATTTCATTATTTATTTTAACCTCATTTACAATATTTGAAGAAATAATTTTTTTGTTGGCAATTTCATTTATAATATTCCACGTTTTTTTAGTATTATTTTTAGCATTTTGCAGTTTGCAGTTTGCAGCGTGTTATTGCGCTGCATATTGTGGATGATTGCATTTCTGCTTTATAATGCAACAATGCAGAATATAATAATGTGTAGGTACTTACTTAATAGCTGTCAAAAGCCAGCTGATGGATGTGGCACACATTTTTGGAAAACAAGGTTATAAACGGGGTGATTTTACGCAATGTTGAAACACGGGGTAAACGAAATATTAGATGGTAGGGTAAAATATATATAAAAGTATGATACAGTTAAATATGGGTCGAATTAGCTCAGTGGTAGAGCAATGTCCCGACAAGTCCTGGGTTTCTATACCTAGATGCGACCGAATCTTTTTGTGATTTTTCCATTTTAAATTTTCGTTTTGAGACTCGCTAATATAGTCTTAAACAGTAAATAAACAATAAAGAAACTTCTTATACATTCGTCAAGGTCCCGCTATCGAATATTGAAAATCACATTTGCAAAAATACCTGCTTGCAAATCTAACAAATTAATAGTTCTGCACCTTTCAGGCTATTTCACGGCATTAAATAGTGATTGGAATGGGTTTTATTGGTCGATTTATAGGTAGTAATAATTGAAAAACCTTTTCGCACCCCGTAAAAACCCTCTTGGCACGTTGTAAACAATTGCTACAAATTTCACGGCGGATTTTAAGTGCATATACTCGTCACATTTACCGTAATAATGCATCTTTAATCCGTGAAAATTGATAAAATTGATTTTTTATTGGAATTGGAATTGAGTTGCAATCATTTCTCGATGTTGATGTTTCCTGAACGACTTTCATATTGCTCAATGTATATATTTAACGGCGATCTTACAAATTTAAATCAAACGAAGATTTAAATTGTCTTAGGAAAAAAATTGAGAATTTATTTATTTCCGTATGGCAATAAAATTCAAATAATCAAAAAATAATAGTTTTATGAAACAAAGTTGCTCTCCGCGTCTGTATGTTTGTGCGCTTAGTTCTTCTAAACTACGCAACGAATTGTGACAGAGTTTTCACTATCGTTTAGAGAAATTCTTCTGGAAGGTGTACATATATAATACACGCATTTTATATTTTTAGAAAGTTGTCAACGCTGGCTAAACCTTATTATATACATCGATATACAATTTTACGTGTATTATAAGTTGATATAATTTACGTTACATTGTTGCAAAACATCCCTAAGCATCAACAAATTGATTTTTGGTCGTAAAAACAAACGTAAAGTCGCTTAGTTATTATTTCGAATATCGATCATAAAGATATCGATTGCATATAATATTACGTAGACTGTATACTGTAGAGTGTAGACCATAGACAAACAACTCGTTTTTCCACAGAATGGACAGATGTGAGTGGTGTTATTATTGCGTCGGCGATCGATGTACTAAATACTTACTTACAGCGGTCTGCTAGGGATGTCCGTTAATGACAATGAATATTTAAAATAATAAGTGAATAATGTAACTGGTGAATATTTTAAAAATATATTATGATGAAGCAAGTATTGTGCGCCGAGACAGAGATGTGTGGCGGTCTTTATAATCGTAATAGGTTTGCTAAATACAGGATTTTCCAATAAGAGGTGTTATTTTGATATTCAATCGTAAAAGATCAATGGTTTCGTTGCTTGTGTGGCACATAGCGCCGTCTTGTTGAAAGTAAACGTTGTCCAGATCAATACCATCCAATTCCGGCCATAAAAAATCATTAATCGTCTCTCGATAGCGCAATCCATTCACCGTAACTGTTGCTCCAGCCTCATTTTCGAAAAACTAAGGTCCAATGACTCCGCCGGACCATAAACCGCACCAAACAGTCATACGTTGAGGATAAAGAGGCTTTTCAACAATAACTCATGGGTTTTCCGAGCCCCAGATGCGACAATTTTGCTTGTTGACGAAGCCACCGAGGTGGAAATGGGCCTCATCACTCAAGATGATTTGCATTTGAGTCACTCAAGTGAATTTTAATAATTTCAATGCGTTGTCGAAGCGTGTATCGTTCCATTTTAATTAATGGCGTAGTTTCTACTTGTCAAATGTCAAAAAATGACAGCTTCAAAAGTAACATCTACCGAAATAGCGGGCTATTCAAAATAACACCTCTTATTGGAAAACCCTGTATAGACATGCTTTACGACAAACCGTTCATGTTTATTTTTATAAATATCAACAAAGTTACTAAACATTAATCTGTAACTACTTCCATACTACGTTATTATAAGTACTTATTTTGTACTCTCGTTATTATAACTCTTTTGCACAACATAATTCTCTATAACAACTTGTATTGTACCTGTTTAGTTTATTATGTTGTGTACTATACACTTATTATTGTACTACTGAACAACTCACCTAAAACAATATAGGTATACATGTAAAAGCCTTCAAGGAGTGTATATCAGAAAATATTATAAACTATGTTCAAATTAACTTAATGGAGGATTTAAACGCAATTGGCGCTAACAAAAAATTGTCCAAAGAAGCGAAGTTAGCAGTCCACAATGGAGTGCTGATACCTACTCTGATGTATGGAAGTGAGGCATGGAACTGGCAGAGAAAGGATTAAAGTAGATTGAATGCTGTTGAAATAAGATCCCTAAGGCGTATGAGATTTATCGTGTTAGAAATGTGGAGATCCGAGTGCTTTGCTGATGTAAGCGTAATGAGTAAGATCAAGAAAGGGACGCTTATATGGTTTGGGCATGTAGAGCGAATGAGCGAAGAAAGGAGTGTAAGGAGGATATATGATGAAATGCGAATGGTAGCAGAAGTCGGGGACGCCCGAGGAAGACATGGCACGCTCAAGTGAGCTCATATACTCGAGTCGGGCCATGTCAAGAGTCAGAATAATAGAAGAGTATGTGTGAATGTGAATGAGGCAAGAAGTGTGTGCCAAGACCGAGTTGTTTAGCGGTCCGTCCTCTCTGCCTACCCTTGCGGGGAAACGGCGTGATGGTTAGTTAGTCAGTTAGTTAAAATCATGTACACTATCAATTAAAATAACAATAAAATTATTATTTATCGTACGTCTTAAAAATTACATCATAAGAGAATCCTTTCCGCAGTCAATTCAAATAATAAAAATCATAACAATATCGACATTTTAGTAGGTATAGGTAGGCAGTTCGATTGACTGATTCATACCATCCCTTTGGTTCGAAAGTATTGCACCAGAGAAGGATGAAAAAAGGCACCTTGCACACTTCAAAGGGGTTCGTTCGCATTGTTGTTTGCACAATGCGGAGATATGGAAATGTGGATGGACGGAGTACCTACCTAAATAGTAATAGTCATAGAAAAAAAATCAGGTAGGGCAATATATTGCCGCCGAGAAAAAATCTAGGGTTAAGTTCCAAATTTCGGACACTCATGCAATGTGGTGCTTTCGGATTGATTTTCAGAGTTGGAACAACTTTTATAATATTATCATTTGAATTTGAAACATTTGGAGAATTTTATCAGTTTATGAACAGAAGCGTAAATATTATTCGATTTGAATTTGGAACATTTGGAGAATTTTATCGGTTTGTGAACACAAGCGTTTATATTATTCGATTTGAATTTGGAGAATTTTATCAGTTTATGAACACAAACGTAAATATTATTCGATTTGAATTTCGAGAATTTTATCATTTTTTGAACACAAACGTAAATATTATTCGATTTGAATTTCGATTTTGTTTTCGTGAATGAATGAGTGCTGCTAATCTTGGAAATGGAAATTAATCCTCTTCCCGATATCCAATAGAGCTGAAACTCGGCAGGTAGACTCGTTGTCGACGACAGTACATTATATCAACTTTTGGTGCCAATTATGCATAGACATGCGTTTTTCTGAAATTGGATTACATTATCTTTTAAAATTTACAGCAGTTAATATACGAATTAAATGTCGGAACAATCTATATATGTAATATTCTCCTCACACTCTTTTCTTTTTTCATACGCTTAAATCGGCCATTTATTTGCGAACCTCTACATTTCACACGATCATACTTGATTTTACCATACATACGTCTCATAAATCTCATTTCTACAGAATTCGGTCTACTTCAATGCCTCACTGCCATGCATCAGGGTTGGCACCAGCACTCCATTGTGGTCTGCTAGCTTCGCTTCTTGGGGCAATTTTAGGCTAGCGCCAACAATTTAATAGAATATAATTTTATAAATAAGACGCTATTTTTTGTGGTTCCGAACCCCTGGGAACAAAAAAAGATACATTCCCAATGATAACAATGGTGTATTTGTAATATTTTTTTCTCTGATTTGCACCTTGTCTATGCGTAGGTGCGCGCGCATTCTAATATACACTGCCCATGGAAGAAAGTAATGCGCAAAAATAAATAAAAAATGTGCATCAAATCTACTATGCATTTACTGCATTGTAGGTATCTAATTAAGTGTACGCAAGTAGCTATTTCCTCGTCAAGATATGAAAAAAAAACTGACCAAAATAAGTCAAATAATAATTATGCTAAGATTAAGAGGGCCAACCTCAGATAGAAGAAGAATTGTTTGATATCGTTTTCTTTCTTAAATTTTTCTCTGGAAGGACAATCACTAACGATAACATGATTGTTAACCCTATTTTTCTTGTCTTATTATTCGACACTTAAATTGATAATTTAAAGCTTTGTAATTGTAAAATTTGTAAAAAAATTTGAGACAGATAACGCTGTACAAATTTCATAATGCCAAAAAAACTCCAAATCGGTAAATTAATTTTCTTTTATCTCTTGACAGGCCAAGATGCCAAACAAAACGTCTGTAACCGAGTGGACCTGGGAATTCGTCTATTGGGCTTTTAAACTATAGAAATCACAATTATTCAGTCAATTATTAATGATAACTTATGTATTTGCGCAGAAATACGTAAAATATTAAAATGATATGTCAAGTATTTAAGCTAATATAAGGAGGATAGTAATTTTTAGATTAATACCTACTCCCCCACTTGACTGCGGGATAGTTTAAAAAAATCTGTATTACCGTCTGTAAAATTCATAATAAATAAATAAATTAATTACATCCTGGCTTCGTGGATTCAATTCCACTACTGGTTAAGTAAGAGTTTTTATCTTTAATTATGATTTTTTTTTTAAATTGTTCATTACTTTCGGATAGCGCTGTATAAGGGTGCAAACAAAGTTGTCGAAACTTTCGAAGGGGTAACGATATTGTGTCACGGGCATTGAAGTATTGTCACGGGACAGGAAGAAAGTGACGTGAACACCTTTCACCTAGTATTTGCATCCACACCATTTTACATCTGCCCATAATTACTTATATGCCAGGTATAAACGATCCTAAGTAACTCAAATTAAAATGTATGATTTTATGATTAAGTTGAAATTTGAAGTCGATAGCACCCACTTATGAAAATGATTTATTTATTTATTAATTTACAAGTTTACAATTATTTCAGTTTGTATATAAGTATTATATGGCCAAAATAAAACCAATTATGGATTTCCTCCTTGTGACTTTACCTCTACTGAGACAGCATAATAAGGAATAAGTAAATTAAATTTGTAAGAAAGGAATATGAAATCAAAAATTTATAGAAAACAAAATATTATATAAAACCTAGAATTTACAAAACAAAACATTTATAGCCATGGAGAGAGGTTGTAGATATAAATGAAATCATAATATAAATATAAACAATAGAGACATAACATTATTCACAAACCATCAGAGAAATATTCTCTCTAAGGACTTCTTGCATTTGGTAAGTTCGCAACTGAAAATATCCACCTTGGATAAAACGCTATTGTAATTATTGCATAGTCCGTTCAGTTCTGATATGATGATAACTTCACCAGGTAAAAGAATTGTATTTGACAATGATAGTGATGATTTCAATGGGGTAGTTTTAATTGACTAATTCTGTTGTAACTCGACCGTTTTGCATTTCCTGTCTGTAAATTTGTTTGTACGTTCCGTTTCTGTTTCAAGATCATGGTTCCAATTCCGCAATGTTAAAAGTTCCGCCACATCTGCATATCTCTTACTAACTTCATGTAACCTACCTAGGTTTGAAATGTTCAGTCCTGGTATTGTTACAACATTTAAACATGATTTTGGAACGAGTAGCTCTCGTAGGTATATGAAATTCGATAAGGTTAATAAATACGGGCTGTCTATACAACTATATACAATTTTGAACATAAATATTAAGTCAGATATAATTCTTAGATCTTAGATTTTTGATACATTTAATTAAAATAAGGAGATATGGTTGTCACCAAGTCAGACGAGAACAACTGCGAAAGTCAGAGACAAAATTTCTTATATATTGGATCATCTTAAAATGAAGTGAAATAATCCCCTCGATCTGTCAACATTTCGCACAACAACACGAGTTCGTGTTATTTAATATAAGTCTTTATTCTGTCCGACTTCATTGACTAATCACCCTTGAGTCCGAGCGGTTCCCACAAGCAAAGAATGCTACAATTGGGATTCGAACCTCGATCTTCTTGTACAATGGCCAATGGGTCAAGCGAATTGCTTCATGAGGTCCACAGAGCTGTATGGAACTGGTTATAACTGATTATACAGTTATGTATGGCATGTGGTCTGAAATATAGGACAGTTAAATCTTTACATTATGTGCTGGTTTTCGTGAATTACGTATGATGTAACTACGTTGTTTCTTTTCTCTCCACAATTCAATGAAGGTGAACATTTTAACGTATTAGTTTATTTATACACTAGCTGACGTGTCTTTATAAGATAGACTGACTTTTCTGTAGGCCTTTTTGAGATGTACAATTTCGTAGTACATTATTTTGATGCATCTCATAAAGTTTAGACAGCGTTAGCAAATGTAAAGCGCCCGAAAAATATATTTTTTCGACTCGATTACAAAACATTTTCACGATAAAATTTCATAATCACAACTGATAAATCCACGTTGAATATATTTTTAAAACCTCCAAGCTCCATTTTGATTGTCGATATGTTTAATTTTGTTAAAATTGCTTCCTGCACTAATGCCGTGGTTTTTCTTTCTGAACTTTTGTTCAATACTGCATTTCTTCTTTTTTTAAATAATTTAATTTTAAAGTGGACCCTGCTGTTTAAAATCTATCCACGAAGATTCCCATGCTAAGTAAACTAATAGCCGAATAGTGTCGTTATTTTTAACTGTTTAAATGTTTGACCCTTTCGTTTAAAGCATCCCGGTTAGAAGATTACAATAAATAACATTAAAATTTTTATAGGAATACCGGTTATGACATCTTTGATCCCCTAAGGGTAACCCCTTTGCTGCCGGACAATAAGGGTCCGTAACTCATTTCAATGATACGTCAGATGACCCTTGGTCGAGTATGACCCTTGGCGACCTAGGACTTTCGACACCGGTCTATGTGGCAACCCCAAGATGTGGAATATATTGATCCCGTTGTGACACATCAATGGGATTTCTCGATGAAAATGAAGCTGTTTTGTATATTCACTGAATAGTCGGAGGTCAGGGTGATAAAATAATTATATTTTTGGCATAGTCAGTGATATTTTTGTTTACTTTCAAAGATTTATAGCCCTTTTATTTCTTCAATAGTTGTAATAAATGTGCTACGGACGTCTTGTATGAGAGAGATGATGGAATCAAAGACAGACATCAATATAGTTATTATAGAAGAGCGTGCAAGATTAAGACATTCCAGTGTCTCTTCGTTATCGAGAACATCTTGCACGAGCGAGATGTCATCAAAGACAGACGTAAAGAGACGTAAGAGCGTGCAAGATTGTCCATTTGTCCAATGTCTCTTCATTATTACCTGTCTTCTGAGATAACATCTTATATGAGAGAGATGGCATCAAATACAGACGTAGTTATATAAGAGCGTGCAAGATTGTCCATTTGTCCAATGTCTCTTCATTATTACCTGTCTTCTGAGATAACATCTTATATGAGAGAGATGGCATCAAATACAGACGTAGTTATATAAGAGCGTGCAAGATTGTCCATTTGTCCAATGTCTCTTCATTATTACCTGTCTTCTGAGATAACATCTTATATGAGAGAGATGGCATCAAATACAGTCGTAGTTTTATATAAGAGCGTGCAAGATTGTCCATTTGTCCAATGTCTCTTCATTATTACCTGTCTTCCGAGATAACATCTTATATGAGAGAGATGGCATCAAATACAGAAAGCTCATTAAAAGGCTCGTCTGTCTATATAGGCCTGGAAGCACATTTATCGGAAATGCGACCTTAATTTGCATCTTGGTCGGTTTGCGTTACGAATTCACATATCCTGATTGCTACCGATTTATAAAATATCTCAAACGAGTCGTGTTTTATTAAATATTTTCACAATTTTCGCTTAATTATTATCATTTTTTAATATTAGCGCGCTCCCTCTAATATTCATATTTACATATCTCCCTTTCAAACAATTTTTAAACGCTTACTACGGGCTTTAAGCCACCATAATATTATGTATTACTCCAACAAACATATATTATTATCTTGAATAATTCATTTCCGAGAAGTCTGGGAAAGTGTCGAGAGGTGTTTATTATGCAAGGAGGCTGAAGGTCTAGGGTCCAGATGACCAATAAATAGCCACAATTGCAATTACTATTATTATAACAAGATGCAGCAGAAAAATAAATAAATTAAAATGTAAGTTTTCAGCTGTCGTTTGAAATTTTACTTTTTGGACGGTTACTTTAATCTAAAAGAACTCTTAAACGTCTTAAACGTTAGTTTACCAAAAAAATAATAATTAATATTTGACAAGTTCAAGTATTTCACCTAAAAATGTGGACAATTTGTCTCGACGCCATCTAGTGAGAGAGTTAGCACTTACAATGCCTTTCTCATATAAAATAAAGTTGGTTGTTTCAGGTGAAAAAAAATGTAACAAGCAGTAATTATTGAATGAAACACTAGTATATATTGACTTATTTTGCGGATAAGAGATAAGCCGCCATGGCTCAGTGGTCAGAGCTGTCGACCGGAAATCGAAAGGACACGGGTTCAAGTCCCGTTGGCGTCATGTATGTATTTTTCAATGTGGATGAGTGTTTCAGGCTAATGATTATTGCTTATAAAATAATTAGAAGAGGCGTTCGTCGTCCGGATTAAAGCGAAGCATCAACTACCAATGAAAGCTAGCGAACTACTTATAAATCACGCTCTTTCTGCGCATGGTAAGAGGCGAGCGTCTGCGCACTTTCTTTAGCTTGCGTTCTCGTTAGACCCGACTTCGCTAGAATTTCAACATTACTTAAAAAAACAATTCAATAATTTGATGTCTATTCTAATCTCATTTTCTGTCATGCGGGATTAATACAGTTTCGTTGACCTAGAAATTACCACTTAAAAAATCTATGCAAATTTCATGACGCCAGAGCTCGCTGTTTGAAAGTTTTTACTGCTTCACTAAACTACAGATATTTGGTATCATAGTATAGAATATTATTTTTAATGATCAATGAATTCCATGTTGACGCATGATGGATGTTTCGCCTGTCTTTGAAATGCATAGATAAAAGTCAAAGACGCAATTTTAAAAAGCGATTTAAAAAACTGATTTAAAAAAGGTTTAAATAAATTCCTAATGAAATACGTTCAAAACGAGATTACGATTCAAACAATAATTGATTCTCAAATGAAAACATTATTAAAAATTACGCGTGTAATGAACAAATCAATCAAAAATGTAGTTATTGCACATATTTAACACGCAACGCATTAATAATTTAAACAAAGTTCACTGCTAAAGAAACGGCAAAATATTCCATTAACGACTACCATAGGAAATATAAAAATACTTGAATCTTAAACTTCCTGATGTTGCGTGTAATGGGTTGAAATTCTCTATGAACAACCTGTTTTGATGCACCAAATTATGTACGAAAATAGCACTGAATAAAGGAAACATACTAGAAATGCTTTCCGTTTCCATTTAAATGGTAACTGATGTTGCCACTGACTTAGTAACCTTATGGTTCTAGCACATTTAGCACGCTCTACCTCTTTCTTGCACTTGCCAGGAGGCTTAGCACGGATGATCGATAAAACCCCATTATCAATACGATATTGACGAAATCCGTCATGTACAGTTGGCGATATTTGCGAACACGGTCACAATATGTCTCCGATCGTCGGTAGACAAATGCCGCTTCACTTAGCGCGGCCTCCAAGGTGTCGGTTAAGCTGTTCGGATAATGGCGTTAACTGGCTTATTAATGAACGGGGGTGAACTGAAGCTCTTAGAACTGAAAGAAATCGTATGCACGATCCATATTTAATTAATTTCGGACTGCCAATGAATATTAAAGTTAAAATTTCTATTTGAAATTGTCAATTTAGTAGTATGTTTAACATATACGTAGCCGTCTGACGTTTAGGAATAGGCTCTGACACACGTACTCTTCGGAGCGGCGGTACCACGCGCCACTCCAGGCCAATGTTTCACAATGGACTTCTCTGTAAACCGGAGTGGCGCGTGGTACCGCAGCTCCGAAGTGACGTGTGGCAGAGCCTATTGTCAATTCATAGAGAGATGCGCCAGTGTATATCGAATTCCGAATTATTGCGTTATCTACATCGGTCTGGATATCAAAAGTGCAACCGTGCAATCTATATAAAATCATCGGTAGTTACGCCTATCGATTGCACTGTGCTTAGACCCCCTAATTAATATTACATATTGATGATGAACACACAGTTCTGTACTTGAAATTTATGCATAGAATGGTCAGACTTTTGGCTTACAAAATACGCCCACATTACATTTCTTGTATTGTCCTTTATTCTATGGTAAATAGCATGCAGGGGTTAGAGTAATGTCGGTAAGCATAAAGCAGTATTACTGTTGGACTCTTCCTTTTTTTGGCAGGATTTTTCTTTTTATTTAACGGAGAAGAGACCTTGAAACCAAAAGCTTTCAAATTGAAAAAAAGCTAAGTAATATGTGATATACAAGCGTTACTTTTGAATAATTTTGAGTGATTAAGTATTTTTATGGCATATAGAAGCTTGTAAAATATATTTGTTCTGGAGTACCCTCAAAATAAGGCCAAAAAACAACACAAATTTAATGCTCCGTTTTAAGCGTTCAAAAAGAAGAAGAAGAAGGTTTGAAAGGAAGATATGTAAATAGGGTTGATGGAGGTAGCACAATAATATAAAAGAATGCAATTAATAGGCGTAAGCGACTGTTGTTAAAATCTTAAAGAAAACACGACTTAAATCGAGATTGTGGTGAAGTGTGTAATTATGTATGTAGATGCGATACCGTGTTGCCAACTCCAATCCTCTAGTATAATTCAAATTGGTTTTCTGCGTTTAGTTTCGGTGTAGCCGTCAAAATTAACAGACACCAAGAAATACTGAGCTTAGCCCCGTTGTTTTTATTAATATTAACAGGATTTTCATGAATTTCAATCGCCTACGTAATTGGGCGTGCTCTATGTGTTTTGGGTCTTCCTAGGACAGGACAATTCAAAGTAAGGCCGGTTTGAATTAAATTGCTTGCCTTTTCTAGACGTGGAGGTGACGCGAAAAAGAGATTATCTTAAAAATGACGCCCCGTCGTAAGCGTTCAAAAATGGTTTGAAAGGAATATAGGTAAATACGAATTTTAGAGCGAAAATGGACAAAATATTTAATAAAACACGAATCGTTTAAATTAGAGCAAAAATCTTCGGACGAATGCTTTAGTTACATTTAAAGATACACTGTGAATTTTATCATGCCTATAGCATATTAAATAACAGAGCATAACATGTTTTTAATAATTTTCGGAGCTTATTTTGCGATTTTTTTCTATCGAGGGAATTTCATATAATTAAAGTTTCAGCATAAGAAATGTATAGATATTATCTTCAAAAATAACATGTATTTTTTTGGAATTCAAAAACTAAAAGACTTAACGAGAAATTTGCTATAAATACGTATGCGGGGACTTAATGGAAGTCGTTGAATTAAATCCGGTTCGAAGGACCAAAATAATATAGAGAAATATGTTTTAAATCGGAAGAAATTAGGAATGTGGATTCGTAACGCAAACCGACACAAGATGCAAATTAAGGGTGCATTTCCGATAAATGTGTTTCCGGGCCTATGTAGATAGACAAGCCTTTTCATCCCTTGTTGAATTCCCGGAATAGGGACACAAGGTGAGGGGTATTTAAGGGTTGGTGTTTAGGCTTGGATCGAACAGGTTCGGATGGAGATACACCGGTCGCACGGTCAGTCTGCACAAAGGAAGTGCACATTCTTGAATGCATTAGCTGTTTGCAGCTTATATTGAAATAGGGGATGATTTCTTTACCGTGGAAGTAGGATTTTGGAAAGGATACAGGAAATAAATTATCGAAAAGCTTTTTGGACAATTGTAGTTGGGTTTCTTATCTAGTTATGTCATTTTTGTTTGAGTTTTGTTTATTTTTCACCTATCCAAACAACTAACTAACTAATCATTACGCCGTTTATCTGAAGGGGTAGGCAGAGAGGGCAGACCACCAAACAACTCGGTCTTGCCACGTTCACATTCATAAATCGTATCATACATACACTTCTATTATTCTGACTCTTGGACATGGCCCGACTCAAGTACCTGATTCACTTGATCTTGCCATGTCTTCCCCGGGCGTCCCCGACTTGCTATCATTCACATTAGCATCATATATTCTCCTTACAACCTATCTTAACAATCTTTCCTTTTATTTTGATGTGAATATCGCATAAAAGTCCCAACTGCTCTCATTCGTCTGGCACAAGTCAGACTACGGCATCTCAGATTGAGGTATGTTGTGAAAAAGGGAAGGAGATGGGTAAGATGAAGGTTGCGACGTGCATGACTGTTCTAATCTGGTCACCAGACACGGTTTAAGCCATTTAAATCAACGTTTCAATTCTGAAGAGTGGTATTTCACAAGGGCGATGCTGAGATTACCATCCATTCTGAATATGACTTTTATCTGGTTTATTTTTATTTAGTTAAGGTTATCTGCCTTGATGATGGACCCTGTACCGCTGTCAAAAACGCGAAGCGCATCACGGAACGATACCCCCAAATTTAGCCGTTAAAAACGCCCATATCATAGCTATTTAGATTGTGTTACATTTAAAAATTGTTAAGAATATATAAGAACTTAATTTTGTTATTGTCATTGTTACTATGCATATGTATTTAATTGTCATACGAACAGACAACAGTTGACAAAGACTATGGACGGATTGTTTCGCAGAATTTGAACAATTCATCAAATTTCAAAGTTGATTTAAAAGTTCTGTGGAGATTCTATTAAAGTTCTATTATTATATAATTACTGGCCAATAGCTTCACAATACTGAAATAATAAAAGAACTTGAAAATCAACTTTGAAATTTGAAAAATTCGTCAAGTTCTGTTAATACACAATTATGAGCCACTTGCTTCACAGTACTGAAATAATAACAGAACTTGCAATTTAACTTTTAAATTTAATGAATTGTTCGAGCTCTGTGTAACAATGCGTCCTAAGTATTCTTAATCAATCGGACTTGTTTAATTTGTCTATCGACCATGCTTAAATACCCGGAAAATACTTTGGCCAAATCAAAATTTGTAAAAATTAAAGCTAACCCACAGCTTTCGCAGCTGTCAGACTTTAGGATTACTTTGACGGGGTATTATAAAAATAACATCCCATAATGGTGAGCCCACCCCTTTGGTGCAGGAGCAATACGCATACCGGACACACAAAAGTGCATCAACACAAAAGGAGGTTAGAACTGCATTTTGCATAAAAGTCGTGTCGCGGCGGTCAGTTTAGCCCGAATGTGAGAAAATAGCTGACAATGGTCTAGGGTCAAATAACCGGTTCCTTGCCGGACCGGTCATTTGAACTTGCATCGCTTCCTTTAATAATAATGATTATTCTTCTACTAGAATTCTGTTGTTAAACGTTTTTTCGTATCAACCCTTCTATTTAATGCATTAATTTATTCAGATAATAAAATTAAAACATTTAAAAAGTGTGTGTAATCATTAAAATGGTGAGGGATAAATAAAGAAAACATTCCCGGGTTTAAAAAAATATCCGGCTCGAAGGACCAAATTAATGTGACATTTTTTTATTATTTTAAAGAATTTTGAAAGTAAATCTGACAATATTTGAAAAACTCCTACGTCTAATTGTTGCTGGTCTTGCAATGATGGAGGACATGGCTATTTTTATTTATTTTGATTTTTTTTGTTTGTTTCGTTAATTTTTAACAGAGTTTTTGATATAAGTTTTTAGATTGAATAAGAATTTCAAAGCGATTAACTAAAATAAACCAAAAATTTTAAAAAATATCTGAGATGTGATATAATATTCGGGCGGCAAAATAGTATCTACCTAGATACTTCACAGTTTTTTTTAGGGGTAGTTACTGACTGTATTGTGCGCTTCCTCCCCTTATTTGTGCCTACGTTTCTGACAGTCTTACAATTTTCATGATTAGGTCAACGCTCCTTGAATTAACTGAATGAGGTGATATTAACGAAAAAGCATTACTATTAATATAAATTGAAAAAAATCGAGAAAAACTAATAAATTTATGCCGCCGGCGGGAATTGAACCCGCACCTTCTGATTGCTTATATTTTATTTGTTGACTAGTTGAAGTCTCTGGCGTTTCCCGGGCTTAATACGGAATTTTTCTAAATCAGATTTAGACAGTAATTTTCCTCTCAATTTGAAAGTCAAGTGTGCAGAATTTCATCAAGAAAAATCAAAATTCTGCCGCAAAATCGTTCTTCGAAATTGACCTCTTTCCCGTTTTGAAGGTCAAGTCTGCGAAATTTCACCAATTTCGGAATAAAACTGTAGATTTGTTGAGTTTTCCATTACGCTACAAGCGGCATTTCCACTTTCGATGATGGTAGTAGGAGATTTTTAAGTATTGTCAATTGGTTATTCGTGGTCCAGAAATTTTTGTATTTCTTTTAAAAACAAACCCAGGGGGCACTCGTCTTTATATAACGTATAAAGATTCTTAGCTGTGAGCATAAATTAAATAATTAATTAATTCCATGAGAATCAGATCTGACCCTAGCTAAAATAATCAAAATCTAGTCTCAGATTCCAAAGAGCACATAAGAAGAAGAAGTAACTTCTAAAACCAGTTCAACGGTTTTCCTTATATCCAGCCGGTAATAAAGACTCAATACAGTGGAGAATGGGACGGTCCTTTTAATCGAGTCGGTGTGATGTAAAATAACGAGATGAATGGACCAACACAATGGGAAGGAAGGTGACCGTTGGTCGTAGATAGAAGCACACTGACCGTCATTCGAGAAGGAGGGTGCAAGATCATTTCATATTCACAAGAGATGTTCACACGCTCTCAAGATAGAGTTAACATATATAATATGAAAGAAGGAAATGGTGTGTAACTAACTAACAATCATAAAAAAACTCGGTCATAGGCCAAACAACACTCTGATCCTCATGCAAATTCATACACTGTCTCATACATCAAATCAATCAAGTATTTGGTTAACTTGATTGTGCCGTGACTTCTTCGGCTTCTTTTAACATTCACATTCTTGTCATATATTCTCCTCACATTTTTTCGTTGAAACCATTTTTTCGTTGAAACCATCCGCGTTTCTTTTGTAATCTATTTTTTTACGCTTACGTCGGACTTGCATTATTTGCAAATCTCACACGTACGCCTCAAGGGAACTCATTTCAACAGTTTCTCTGCCAGTTCCATGCCTCACTGCCATACATCAATCATTTGTGAATTGCTGCTAGCTTTGATAGTTTGGAAACATTTTAGTCAGCACCAACCGCGTTCATGAATGGAGTTAACTCCATTTACGCTTCTTTCAATATCTATGACTATGGCGATAATGACAACTGAATCCAGACGAATACTTGGACAGTGGTGTAGAATAATATATATGAGGTGCACTCACCATTGGAGCCCTGAGTGTACGCCTGCGGCCTATGCTGGTGCTGATGAGGGTGGTGGCTGTGATGCTGCGCTAGATGAGGGGGCTGCGGATGCGGCGCGCTCAGCAGATTGTGCAACAACGCCTTGGGCAGCGACGGAGCGCCCGGAGCGGCTTTCTGCAGTGGCAGCACCGTGTCTACTGCAACAGGACGAGATTTCTTTAGCAAAGGAACAAGGGACTATACCAAAGATATTAGAAGAACGAGATATGCTATGTTGGCCGCCGGACCGTAGCCGGAGTACTACCTAATTAGGGTACTTTGAACGGTATCGGGACGTGTACGCACAGAAATCTGTTCTATGTATTAGTGCGGATACCTTAGCGATGCCGTAGCGTAAGCGAAGGTGTGCAGTAGTATTGGTGAACAAAACCGGCGACACTCGGCAAAACAATTCCACTCAGTACGAACTGCGCATAGCACATCTCGTTCTTCTAATATCTTTGGACTATACATATAGGAGGGAACAAATTATTAAAATTAACTAGTGAATAACCGGAGAAGGTATGCTTAGACAAGACTATAGCATCTCCAATTAGTTCAATCAACATTTCGATTCTGATTTGTGGTCTTTCAACCGGGCAATTCTGAGAGAATCTAACAAAGATCGTGGCGATAGCACATTTTATAATACGATAGACGTAATTAATACATAATGAATATATCATTTCTTGAATCAAAACAAACACTTTTTACTACAAGCATATATGAACTAGAAGAATCAAGAAAAAGCGTGAAGGAACAAGAAATAACAATACAACACTAAAAGAAGCAAGATGGAGCAAGGAGGAGCAAGAAGAAACTTAAAAGTAGTTAGAAACAAAAAAGAAGCACAAGGAAGCCACAAGGAGAAGGAAGAAGTTAATACACTAGAATAAGCAAGGAGAAGATACAAGCAAGAAGAAGAAAGAGGAAGCGTGCTTTATATGCAAGAAACCCATTACTTTTCCACGTGTAACTTCCCACCCAACTCTCCTTAAGGCCCCGTAGTAAGCGTTCAGAGATGGTTTGAAAGGGATATATGTAAATACGAATATTAGAGGGAGCATTCATTAAGCAAAAAATGTGAAACTATTTAATAAACCACGACTCGTTTGAAATAGAGCGGAAATCTCTCGACAAATGCTTTAGTTGCATTTAAAGACACACTGTTAATTTTTTTATACCTATAACATATTAAATAACAGAACAAAACGTGTTTTTAATAATTTTTGGAGCTTACGTAGCTTGCGGGAAATTCATAAAATTAACGTTTCGGCAAAACAAATCTATTGATATTATGTTAAAAAATAACATGTATTTTTTTTGGAACTCAAAAACTAAAAGACTTAACGAGAAATTTACTATAAATAGGTAGAAATTTGGTATGCGGGGACTTAATGGAAGTCGTTGAATTAAATCCGGTTCGAAGGACCAAAATAAGTTTTAAATTACTTCGGCAAAGAAGTGCGGGTGAGCAATATTATGGATCAAATAACATTAAATTGAATTACAAAAACAAAATAACCTAAACAATTTTCTATTGTTTAGTTACGTCTTACCGAATCTGGTAATTGTTTGTTATTTTCAAATAGAAATAACTATTTACTCGGAGCTTTTAAAAGAAGCCTTCCAAAAAGAAATACTGCATAAATTAAATTAATCATTGAACTGTGTAAAGTCTATAAACGTTTATTGAACTTGTCTGGAGTAAATGCTGTCAAATAACTTTCCAAAGCATCAAAAGATTTCCGTAAGCACTTTTATTTTAATAGCCCTTTAAATGAGACAAAGAGGAAGCAAGGAGGGCCGGAAAAACTAAAGGGAGATTGCAAGGCACCTATATACTTCTCGGGTAGGCACTATATTCTGCAGAGTTCATTTCAGTGCCTTCACCTCGGTTCAAACCCGTGCTTTTAAATAGGGGTGACAGAAATTTTCCTACTGGAGAGGAGGCAAGTTTTCCATCAAGTTTGAATAGAGACAAGTACAATTATTAGTCATCTATGAATTTGTTTATCTGTGGGTTTTATGCATTTGAAGTTTATTGCCCAATCTATTTATCTGTGCAATCTATGAATTCGGTTTATAAATTTATTTGCTAGTTGTAACCTTGTTACTAATAGACTTTTCTCAAGTTTTCACTCAAAATACAGATTGCAATATTTAATGCACAGGCGTCAGATGGGGATGCTGTCCTTGTTCTACAGGTATTTCAATGTTAGATGCTTCGATAAACTAGCGTCATTAATCTCTTTGGCACCGATGCATGGTCGGGAAACATGTCACATGAGAACACATGAGAGTCGTTTATGCTGCTCATTCTTCAGGTCAACAGCTCGGCCGTGGAACGATTTGCTTGTGTTTCATTTTCTTTTCGAGGCCCTCCACATAGCATCTCCAGAGATAAAAAATAGTGTTTTCTCTTGTTTTTTACAGACTTTTTTCAAAGTTCAATAGGTAACGACAAAAATTTCGCATACACAAACGAAAACAGCTTACAGATTCAATTAGGGTAAGTAAAACAAATACTCTCTTTTCTCTTCTTATTTAATCTCTTCGTTGCTAGTCGCAATGTTACGGATTTTCAGAAAAATTACGATTTGTGGAAGAATTGAGAGTCCCTGAGTATTGGGATTTGAGACCTTGGCAACCTTGAAACTTGTGTACACGTGTGAACGGGGGCGACAAGGTCGAGTTCAAAGGGAGGGCGGAGAAATGGCACCCGCTTCTCGAGGGGTGGGGGGTGGTGGCCGTCGTGAGAGAGGGTTGAGGATTATACAGTTCGAGAGGAAGACCGGTGGTTAGAGGGAAACAGAGGGTGAGGGAAGTAGTCGAGGGATTGGGAAATGAGAAGCAGAATGAGGAAAACCCCTTTCGTGGTGTATGTAATGGTTTCATATATTCAAAATATTCCCTGTAACGTTTATATGTTGCGTTTTGAGTGACTTTTTTCAAGATATTATAGAATAATCTCAGTAATGTGTTGGGAATGTAAAATTCTTAAAAAGTATAATTTTCTATTCCTAAAAAAACAACCTAACCTAACCTAACACAAAAAAAGATTGGCTCGCATCTAGGAAATAAACCCAAGACCTCAGTCTTGCCGGGGATTAGCTATACCACTGAGCTAATACGACGCTATTCCCTTAGGTGAAATTTAACTGTATTATACTTCGACTAAGACATATCAACATTATCTTTACACGTGATTTTAAGCTCCTATACGAATTTAATTGCAATCTAGGTAGTGTCTTGGATAAATGTATCCATTTTGAATTTTAAAATGAGACAAAATCGACATTTTTTTTTATATTTTTTTTTATATTAACTCCACACAGGAGGCCCTGAAGAAAATAATTTCCCTCAGGGCCTATGTCATCTTTGGGGATGCTGTGTGGAGGGTCTTTTTGTGGAGAGGAAGGAGTGAACATGGGTCTTGAAGAGTCCCATGTTGTAGGAGGGAGGAAACACAGAGGCCGGCAGTTCGTTCCACAGCCGAGCTGTTGAACTTAAGAACGAATCGTAGAAGCGACCCGTTCTCATGTGACAAATGTCAACCGTGTACAAATGTTGGGCGCGCGTTTGGCGTGTATCCCGACTACGCACCGGTGCCGAAGGGATCAATGACGCTAGTTCCTCAGAGCATCTTCCATTGTAATACCGATAGAACAAGGACAGCATACCTACCTGACGCCTGTGCTCTAAAGATTGCAGTCCGTTTGATAAGATTGGGGAATCTATCAAACGGACCGCCCGTTTTTGCACAGAGTCAAGGGTTTTTTTCAGGTATTTAGGGGCTCCGGACCAGAGATGGCTGCCAAATTCGACAGTAGGGCGCACTTGCGATTTGTACAGGGTCAGCAGTTGTGTACTATTAAAGTATCTGCGGGCCCTGTACAGTACGCCCAGCTTCTGAGAGGCCAGCTTTACTCTGGCTTCGATGGAGCCCCCATACCTGAGCTGGTCACTTATAGTTACACCAAGCATATCAATGGAAGGCCTGTTCGGAAGATTGCTTCCGTTGAAGGAGACTAGGTTATCATTTAGATCCCTTTTAGACGTAATCAGACAGGATTGGGTCTTTGAAACATTAAATTCGACGAGATTATTTTTACCCCAGGAGGAAATACTCTCGAGATAACCGTCCATTCTCTGCTTCAAAGCCCTCCGAGCCGTTGGAGTTTGTGTGCCCTTTGGGGGCTTGTCAAACAAAAAGCTATCATGAACTGTACTGTCATCCGCGTAACAATGAATCGGTGCACATGTCAAAAGGTCATTGATGTGCAATAAAAACAAAGTCGGAGACAGAACCGATCCCTGTGGGACGCCAGCATTTATAGAGTGTGAGGATGAGGTGAAACCGTCAGCAACAGCCTGAATCGACCTATCCCTTAAAAAATCAGCAATCCACGTACACAGGGATGCGGGAAGTCCGTAAGAAGGCAATTTGTTGACAAGTCCTCGGTGCCAGACCCGGTCAAAGGCCTTGGATATGTCTAGTGCGACCGTTTGGGTCTCACCATGACGTTCCAGGCACCGCCCCCAAACATGCGACACATACGCGAGAAGATCACCGCACGAGCGGTTCCGCCGGAATCCGTATTGACGGTCGTTGATAATTTTGTTCTTCTCGAGGTATGTGAGCAGTTTGTCGTTGATCACACGTTCCATCACTTTGGACAGAACTGATGTGATCGCTATGGGGCGGTAGTTGGCCGGGTTGGAGCGGTCACCTTTCTTGGGAATAGGGTGAATGACCGCTTTTTTCCAACCAGAGGGCACAGTGCCACACTTCAGAGACATTTTGAAGAGCTTTGTCAAAACTGGAACTATTTCCGCAGCACACCTCTGCAATACCAGGGCAGGTATTCCATCAGGTCCACTAGCTTTGTTAACATCGAGCCCCCGTATAACGTGGAGTACATCCCGATGCCGGATCCTCAGCTTTTTCATATAGAAGCCGCAGTGAGGAACCGACGGCGGAACAGCACCTCCGTCATCGAGGGTCGAGTTTTCCGCAAACATTTTCCCTAATAAGTTAGCCTTTTCGGTGGCGGTGTTTGCTAGTGAGCCGTCAGGTCTGGTAAGAGGTGGCAAACTGGGTTTGCAAAAATTCCGACCTATTGAGCCTGCAAGGGACCAGAATGCTCTGCTGCCATGCGGGCAGGCAGCCAGCTTTTTGCTGATCTGCAGGTCGTGTTCGAATTTTGACCTATTAATGATTCTCTTGCATTCCTTTGCCGATTTGTTGTATGCTGATCTGCTTTCGGGCGTTCGAGATGTGTTGTAGGCTCGGTAAGCCGCGTTTTTTCGTCGAACTGCTTCGGAGCATTGTCGACTGAACCACGGCTTTGAGCCCACACCAGTTTCTTTAGTAGTCGATTGTATGAAGCCATCCATCGCCGATTTGATGACTTCACCAATCTCCTGGGCACATCTTGAAGGGTCCGAAGTCCGAAAACAAACAGCTGACCACGGAAAAGCGTTGAAATGGGCCCGCATACCGAACCAATCTGCTGACCTATAGTGCCACACTTTTCTCCTCAGCCTCTCATTGGTTGGTCTGAGGCTAACGGGGATTGATGTCGTCACTAGGCAGTGGTCAGATGATCCCAGAGGCGCTGTGACGTCAATCTTATAATCGTGTGGCACAGTAGTTAAAAATAGGTCTAACAGATTGGAACGGTGAGTCTGGACATCAGGAACCCTTGTAGGCTCCTGAACCAGTTGCTCTAATCCGTAGCAAATGGCAAAGGATTCAGCCTGTCGGCCAGCCGAGTCCGTTGGGCCTGAGAACTTCAACCATGGTTCGTTATGAACATTGAAGTCCCCCAGAACAATAAACTCGGCCGAAGGGTAGCGGGGCAAGAGATCATCAATAGTTTCTCTCAAATGTTTGAAGAGCTCAAGTGTCTGATTCGCTGTGGTTCGGTGAGCGGTATAGACATGCGTAGAATCTTGCCGTACTGGCAAGATTGACGCGCACCCACATTACGTCGAATCTGGAGTTTTCCAGACTCAATAGTCGTACACAGTTGACGTCAGCTCGACTATAGAGGCAGACTCCTCCTTTGAGTCGGAACTTGCTTGCAAGGGTAAAGCCCGGGCAGTCCAGATAGGAGGAGTCTGGCGGCTCGGCTATCTGAGTTTCGGATAGGAAAAGAAGGTTGGGACGTTGGGACAAAAGATGGTGATGAACAGAATTTAAATTAGTATGCAGACCGCGAATGTTGGCAAAATTTACCAACAGTTTTGGCCCGCACCGGGGACGCCTGCTACTCGCCGCTGTAATGACGTTAAGTTTGTTTTTATGTATATTCATGATTTTACTTTTTGTTTTTTTTTAAAATGGTATGAAGTGAAAGGAAGGTCTGGAATGGAAAGGTATGAGGAGTGGGTAGGAATATGGGGTTCAGGCTGTCCAGGAGTGATGAGCGTTTGGTTCCAGCCCACTCACTGCGGTGCTAGGCGATAGGCTGGGAGAGTCCGGCTGGAGAGGGCATCCAATGCGCCCCAAACACTGCTGCTGGGTCCCCTCCGGTCACGAACCGGCACAACAGCAGTGGCAGGGTTTTTTCACTCGCTGATGGGGCAGCCCACCCTTAGTCGTGAGCCTGAGGGTCGGGCCCCTGTACTATCGAGCGGCCCGGACAGCGGTAACCGGTTGTAAAGGGTCTCCCTCAACCAGCATCTCCCAACCGGCCCGCCACGCAGAAGGTGGGCCGACGCACCCGCCACCAAGACCTGGGCAAACCTTAACCCATGAACCCGGGCACCCCTGCTAAGTCACCAAACGTAGCGAACCACTTGGGGTGACCTGTGGCAGAGGTGTTGGTCATCCAATAAATGGTTCCCAGGGCGGCGGTACCCATTCCCGCCTACCAAATTGAAAAAGAACCGGCAATGCGGAGGTCGTGGGTTCAATTCATAGATTACACCGATTCTTTTATCTGATTTTCTGTATCACATTCTTCGTATGAGGACAATTTGAGGTTTTAATCAATAACATATGTAAATTATCTGTTTTTCGAAGCTTAATACAATATGTCCTAGGCAAAGCTAAATACAAGATTTAAACTAAAAGCTTTCTTGCTATAATGCTATAATATTGTTTATGAAGGGTAAATGTAGGCAATCAAACCCAAACTATATCGATTGGAGTCCTGTGGTTCAAAGTATACAATTCCAAGAAAGGGTATTATTCCTTAATATCCTTTGTTACAGAATCACGAAGTTGACTACTAACCGTGATACATTTTAATACATAAAACCACCTCGTGATATTACATTTATCCGGTAGGAAGGAAAGGCAAGCCGGTATATTCTAGGAAGTGAACAATTTAGTTTGTAACCAAGTAATATTATGTATAAGCCGGGAGATTTGCAGTGGAGATGGTAGCTACCTAGCTACAAGACTTCACTGGGAAATGTATTAAATTGTACCCCTACATGGGGGTGAGAAACCCCTGACTCCTTCGATACATCCTACCAAGAAAGTGTGGTAAACACAAGGTAATTGGAAAATATTGTTTGGATCGAATATCGTTGTGTTGTCCGCAAATCTGTACTTAATTTTAGCATATAAAGAAATAATGTGATAGTAAACATAAGAAAAAAATGAAGGTCCTCTTTATTAAACGCGGATTATATTATATTAATCAAATTTACATTTAAGAACATAATAGTTGTCCTCTTCTGCTGATCACAATATGTTCAAAAGCTGATTTACAATCGACATTTAACGTGAAAATTTCAACTGTCAAAAACAAAAGAATATAGAAGGCCCGATGAAAATGATTTCCCTCGAGAGTTGTGACGTTTTGGGGAATGCTGTGCGAGGGTCTTTTAAAGGAAAAAAGAGGAAGTTGAAGGGTAGGTCAGTCATAATAGAAATAGGAGAGATGGGCCATGAACAGTTATTAACAGATTTAGCCGTTTACTATGATCGCTCTTTTCGTGTAACAGGCCCGCTCATCTGGAATAAACTTCCCTCAGCTCTTCTTAATCTCCAAAATTTGGTTGAATTTAAACGGGATTTAAAAACTAAATTATAAAAAAAATCTTCATAAATCTTAACTTCTTTTCAATATTTTATAATAAGCCATATTCTAAAACTTCCGGTAATTGTTTGGTTTCGATTGCCTCCTTATTATTGTATCATTTTAAAATGTCTTCTCAGAAGATTCTCATTTCTGAGCACAAACTGCCTCCTGTTTTATATTATGTTTTAATTTTAATATTCTTGTTTTGTCCTGTCCTGCTGTTATTGTTATTCTAAGTTTTGTCATCACTTTGTATAAACAATGTATTTAGTGTTATAATATTAGATGTGTATTGGGTAAGGCACACTGTAGGAATAATTTTAAGAACATGACCACCAACACTAAATTGCCGTTTTTATGTTTGTTATAGTATATATATCTTGAAGAGAATTGACACTAAACTGCGCTATATAAATGCCACGTTATTATTATTATTATAAGTGAGACATCGTTAATTCATACTACTGCACATCGCATCTACGAACAGCGGCGCCCGCCTTTGTTACGACCTACACACCAAACGCATAACTGTCATTGAATAATCTATATTTGAACGACGATACGTTTGGATATTTAATTTCTATTAAATGAAGAAAAATCCACCCAAAAATGTGAAAATAAAACATGATTTTTTCTTTCCAATCGGGCTGTGGAAAATACTATAGATTCTATTTATATAGCCACCCCGAGCGGCGTCCGGATTTAGCTGTCAGTGGGGGTGGGAATTGGGGGGTGAGATCCGCTGCGGAAGGTATTTCCGGGGGGGAGGCGCAGGGGGTGGTGGGTGGGAAGTCTGTTGAAGGGTTTCCGGGTGGTGCGGCGGTCTGCTAGCGGGTCTAGACGGATCGATTTCCCGGTACAGCCATATTCTGTGCCGCTTTCACTTCCGCAAAAATTCCGTATGGATTTTCTATGGCGGTTTTTGACGAAGGGCGTTTCATGGTCCATTTTAATTTTGGTTTATCAATGTCAAAAAATTGTTTCGTTGTAAATATGACAGCACACTTGTTGTTAACATCAAATTGTGAATGATTGAATAAGAAAATTCAACGTTTAAGGCGATGCACCACGTCGTGTGACATTTGGAATCGGGCCGCTAACAATAATAATAATATTTGGCTAATTTATATAGCGCCGTTATCGTGTATAATCAGACATACTTAGATGTAGACTTACATCTAAGATTTACGACTAAGACCTATAACAACTATTTTAATGACATATATATTTCCATATGTAGAAACTTACAACTAGCATTAAAATTAACAATCTAATTTTACTAGCGCTAAAAGAAGAAGGAAGTTCTATTATATAAGGGTGTTTTTATCATTCATTTTAGAACACGGGTGCAAAAAAGGGCTAGCTATTGGGCAATCCTCACATACAGATTGCAGCACTGAAGGCGAAGCTTAATGTCAAATCACTATTTTGATTAATCTTTATAACGAATTGGTGTACATTATGAATACTAAAAAATATGATTTAGATAAATTGAAGGTTTTCCTGTCGTTTCGCTTGAGTAGAATACAAATAAAATAATAAATTACTCAATAAAAAATATAAATGTAAACTACTAAAAAAATATATATTTTCAATAGAAATGTATGAACGCGTAAAAGAAACAACTTTAAAAAATACAGTATTATAGCTAAGATTATCTGTGACAGTTTCACTCGATTAACTTTTTTGCTTTCTTACAAAATTATTTACAAATTAAATAAAAACCAGGTTTGTGCTTGAAATCGAACGTTTTTGGCTTGTAGCTTCCTCTGAACTGCACACGAACCAGTCACGTAGGCTTCTTCTACCCCGTTTTCCATTGACAGGGTTATAAAAATATGTTTATCATAACATTTTTTCAGTACATTACGCTAAAAAGAGACGTCAAATACATTTTCAGCATGTGTGCGACAGAAACAAGTAATTTATACAAGTTGTGACGGAACATTGCGTTAGAGCGGGAAAAACTTATGCACTTTCCTCAAAGTCGGAACGAGACAGATATATTATTATTAGCATACTATTATAATTTGCTGTGAAAGAGACAAGTAGATGGCGGTTAGCGCGGGAGCGAGGGAGACTGATATATCCACCACGTGATGAAACGATAAAAAGAGAACTTTTGCTTTCGATTGCGGCTGTGACCTTTATTTTGCGGTCGACAAGAGGCCGGCAACGGAATTAAATACAAATATTAAATTGAAAATAATAAAAGTTTTATATAATAACGCAGACCCGTGAAAAATCACGGGATAGTCTGAAATCTCAACAAATCTGTGCCAATTTTGAAAAAAACAGCAATTAAAATAATTTTCTTTTAAAAATATTATATTAGGGGTAGGTAGGTACACAAGCGCATTTTTTAATAAAAATATGTGACAAATCACAAGACCACAGTGTAAAGACTGCGGAACTATGTCGCTGCCCGGTTGGGCAGCGTTGTAGGGCGGGTTAAGGCAGGGCTGTAGGAAGGAATTTAATAATGCGGATCTTGAAGAGGCTGTCGTTGCCACAAAGCCAACATCAACAACTGTGAACGGGTGTTACGCTCATGTCCTTAAGTAGGAGATTTTAAACTTTTAACAGTTTTTACCACACATACGCCTCAAGGATCTCATTTATACAGCATTCATTCTATGGTTAATCTAACTGAATTACTTATCATCACGCCGTTTTTCCGCAGGGGTAGGCAGAGAGGACGGACCGCCAAACATCTCTGTCTTGACACACACTTCTTGCCTCATTCACATCCATACATCGTATCATAAATACTCTTGTATTATTCTGACTCTTGACATGGCCCGACTCCATTATTTGTAACCCGGTTAGAAACGGGACTGCAAACCGCTTCCTGATATTTTTTTAGTAAATTCGTATTAATATCGTAACACGTGTTCATGCAACTGCGTTTAATTTGACTATATAAAATGACGAAATGCGAAAATATTATGATTTTTACGAACACGTGTTCCGACATCGCGACAGTACATTCCTCGTTTAATAAAAGTTTAATTTGAAGAGATTCTTAAGAAATTAGCAATATTTGACCGGCGTAGTGTGTTCAATTCCTCGACTGGCCTCCATCACGACACAAGCAAAATAGGAGATTTTCAAATATTGTCAGGTTATTCGTAACCAGGGATTGTTGAAAATGAATGAAAAAAAAAATTATATCTGTAAGTTTTTTCTGTGTCGATGGTTTGACCACACAAACGCCTCACGGATCTCATTTCCACAGCGTTCAGTCTCAGTAAATTCATCGTACGTCGCCCATTGAGAACGAAAGTTTAAAAAAAACTCGGCCAAACGCACTCAACATTACTGAGAGAAGAAAAAAACAAGTAGGTACACAACACGTAAGAAACAAAGTTGTGTTCGTGTATATATACATTTCATATGTAACACTACAAGAACTCTATCTATGTATGTATATTTGGTTATCGTAACACCGAAATATAAACCGGCACAGAGCAAGAGTGACGTCATGGCACCGTGCAATATTCGCATTCGCACGGTAATTGGTCCATTGCGCAACACGACGTGCGCATTGGGTCATTCAAAAATGGAATGACAGGTAAAAAAAAAAGATAAAATATAAACCCGTCTCGCTCGTGCTTGTTACGGTTATGTTAGCGCTGTCGCGCTCTCAGGGCGTGCGAGCAGTAGTACGTTTTCTGAATTTGAATCTGCTAATGTTGCCATTGTTGAAAAATATATGTGTAATAAAAAAAAGGAGCATTGTTTTTTTTTAAGTTTTTTCTGTGCAAAAATTGAAATCATAAATCAAGACAAAATGGACAATATGTGATTAATTGTTTCTTCTTCTGGTGGCGCTAGTAAAATTAGAATGAGTATTTATTGATGTATTTTAAATGTTAGTATATTAGCTGTAAGTCTCTAGAGATGTAAATATATATGTCATTAAGACGGTAGTTATAAACCTTAGTCTTAGATGTAAGTCACTGGTTATTATGAATTCTAGTTGTAAGCTAGCTGTATTTATTATATAATACATATATTTATACAGCGCCCTAGAGGTGATCTTTCACGAAAACGGAGCTATATAAATTGGGCAAATATTATTATTATTATTATTGTGATTATTTTTGACACTCAACGTGGAAAACTATTATTTTTTTTTATTGGAGTTACCCTCAACAAAAATTATTTTATTTGGGATTGATCGATTAAAAATATATCTTCCAAAAATACATTTTTATCAAAAGTGCCTGATTGTTCGTCCCGCTGAAATGTGGTTCAATGAACTCAAATTTACTAGAATTAATTTTCAAAATTGGAATCAGTTATGTAAAGAATTAACATTGAACTTAAATTACTGATAACGAAAAAAACACACATTTTACTACTAAAATACGGCATTACTGCCACCTCACTTTATTCGTCTTATCTCTCCATTTGTGCGCTTAGTTCTTCTAAACTACGCAACGGATTTTGATAAGGTTTTCACTAACATTTAGAGAATTTCTTCCGGCAGGTTTATATATATAATACATGCATATTATATTTATAGAAAGTAGAGAAAAAGTCAATGTTTTGTAATCAAGTCGTAAAAAAAGAGATACATCAAAATAATGTACTACAGAATTGCATACGTCTATATTTTCTATCTCCTATGGATAACTCACAAAGTTTCATAAATTTTTCTCAAATTGCAGTCGGAATCTATGGTTTCATAGATGTACAGATTTTAATTCTTCTATGGTTAACTTCTAGATTTTAATATGAAGCGTGGTGTTTAGATCATATGATAGAAGGAGAGATACGACGATATGTATGATAACTGCAAGGTTTTCCAATAAGAGGTGTTATTTTGAATAGCCGATATTACTTTTGAAGCTGTCATTTTTTTACATTTGACAAGTAGAAACTACGCCATTAATAAAAATGGAACGATACACGCTTGAACAACGCATTGAAATTATTGAAATTCACTTGAGTGAATCAAATGCAAATCATCTTGAGTGATGAGGCCCATTTCCACCTCGGTGGCTTCGTCAACAAGCAAAATTGTCGCATCTGGGGCTCGGAAAACCCAAGAGTTATTGTTGAAAAGCCTCTCTATCGTCAACGTGTGACTGTTTGGTGCGGTTTATGGTCCGACGGAGTCATTGGACCTTACTTTTTCGAAAATGAGGCTGGAGCAACAGTTACCGTGAATGGATTGCGCTATCGAGAGATGATTAATGATTTTTTATGGCCAGAATTGGATGGTATTGATCTGGACAACGTTTACTTTCAACAAGACGGCGCTACGTGCCACACAAGCAACGAAAGCATTGATCTTTTACGATTGAATATCAATATAACACCTCTTATTGGAAAACCCTGTATATGAGCTGCTCCGAAAAGCGAACAAATTAACTCTTCGAGTAATATCTGTTTGTTCCCAAAGCCGAACAAATTAGCATAATTCCAGGAAATATTCAGTAATATTAACAGATACATTGAGGTTATGATAACTGAAATCATTATACGGCAATACTACTTCATTCTTCGTGTGCCTATTTTATGCTGTCGCCCCATATGGCGAAAAGCGCGCGCCTTTTGTGTCCGCCATTGTACTTTTCATTTATTTCTCGGTTTGAATTTGGAACGTGATTCGATATTCAAACAATCGGCGCGCGTTTTCCTCTCTGTCTATGGCCGGAAGCGGAAATGCCCGACGACAATAAATAATGATACTATTACAGGATCGATCGAACAAAATTATAATTATTTTTATTTTATGGTTTCGATTTGACGATTATTGAGAGATCTACCATATTTGGAAACGTTATTTAAACATTATGTAAAGTATGAAGTCGGGAGCTAAGAACTTTATAATATTACTAGTGAAAAATCACGGGATATTATAATTGGAGAATTGATAACTGCGTGATAGCTAAAGAATCCTTGAAAAATCATGAAATAAGATTGACCAGAAGTCGGGGACACCAGGGGAAGACATGGCACGATCAAGCGAACCAAATACTTGGGTCGGGCCGAATAAAGAGTCAGATTAACAGAAGAGTATGTATGAGGCGATGTATCAATGGGAAACGCCCTGATGATTAGTTAGTTAGTTAAATTAACCATAAGAAATTTAAACAAAAGAAAAATACATTTCAAAAATAGAATCAAAATAATTTTCTGGTAAAAAATAACATATCTTAGTTAGGTACTTTATCTGTTGTCTGAATTCTTCACGGATCAGTCCCAATTTTGAAAAAGGAAATTAAAAATAATTTTCTGTTAAAATATTATATTTTATAAGTAGGTACTAATGACAAAACAAATCCAAGTTCATTGAACGTACTATTACAGTCAGACCCATAATCGAAATTAGTATTTTTATTCAAAATTTCGATAGGAAATCGTGGAAAGTTGTTGTTATTTAGGAAAGTACTATGTGAAGGTACTTGCTATACATCTAATCAATAGTTATTGTTGATTTTGGATTTAAATGATTTTGTGATACTGACGTCTAACATAAGCGCGAGAAGAAAGGATTATAAAATAGTTAGTCCAATTCTTCTTCATAATCATAATCGACTAATATTCCGCCATCTGATTGAGTATTATTATCACAATGACTGTACAGTTTAGGATTGTTGTAGACGGAAGTGGCGCCATCTGTTATTTTCAAAAAAGAAATTTTCTTAAACCGCGGCAGCGTGTTTTTTATTTGCTAGTTATATAGTTATAATTTCTAATGAATAAATATATTATTAATTTAATGCTAAATTGTAAGGATAACCTATAAAATATGGCCAATCCAGGAACAATAGCTATTTGTTAGGTACACCAATAGACCTATATCACTAGATGTGTAGACCTACTGGTAGGTACTCTAATAGATTTGTAGACCTAAATTTATAGCAGAAACCTTGTACCGGCTTGGCTCGGGCTAATCTGGTATTATCTGTTCAAGTTCCGATGGAACAAACTAATCTAGTTGAGAGGATGTGTCAAGTTTGTTATTCAAATACAATAATGCATTTACACCTCATTCGGAGAAGCCGAATATTCCCAGTGTGGCCCATCATTGATGAATCGAAACGACGATGCTTGAACTATGTTTTGTGATTATAAGTTACTTCCCAATCTTAAATTTCCCATCTCCTGACCCTTTTCATGCCATTGTTTCATTAGCTCCGCGATATAAAATAATAATAAATACTAAAACTGGAAATTCCTTTAAAATTCTTTTAATTATTGTCTGGATATGTGCACCTACTAGATACGAATGTAGTATTTTTAAGCTTAACCAATTTCGAATAAGTATTTTTACAGGTTCTTAAATCCCGCATTAGTGTTTTTACCGCTTACTAAATTCCAAATTATCGCCTTCACTACAGTTACAAAAAACAGATCGGAGCCTCTTCCCTCACATTAATGCTATTACCGCTTTTAAATCCCACATTAGTGCTTTGACCGCTTTTTAAATCCCACATTAGTGCTTATACCGCTTCTTCAATCCAACATTAGTGCTGTTACCGCCTTTTCAACCCCACATTAGTGTTTTACCGCTTCTTCGACCCCACATTAGTGCTTTTACCGCTTCTTCAATACCATATTAGCGCTTTTACCGATTAGAAAACCCGATTTTAAAACCCACATTAGAGCTTTTGCCGCTTCTTCAATCCCACATTAGTGTTTTCACCGCCTCTTCAATTCTAAATTAATGCTTTTACCGCGTCTTTAATCCCACATTAGTGCTTTTACCGCTTCTTAAATACTACATGAATGCTTTTACCGCATTTTCAATTCCACATTAGTGCTTTACTGCTTCTTCAATCGCACATTATTGATATTACGACTACTTCAATCCCATATTAGTGCTTTAACCGCTTGTTTAATTCCACATCAGTGTTTTAACTATTTCTCCAATTACACATCCCTATTATGTATCTTCCATCGTTCAGCTGCATCCATTTGCACTAAACACTAACGGAGAGCGAACTTGCTTGCAGCTTGCCATGCTAATGTATTTACTACGCTCGTCGCGTACATTGCATTAACATCCTATATCCATGCATCTACATCATCCTGCCGCATCTGTATGCATTCTACATGGGTGCAGTGTTCTATGCAGTTCTGCTTTGCATTCTGAATCGTTGATCCGATTCCAAGCTTATTCAGATCTAGTCCACAGCTGGGCGCCAAATTTTTTCAGCTTTAATTGGGACACTACGCATTGAACAGTGATGGATTCCCTGCGAACGCATACAATGTAGATCAACAAGTATATCAAATTTAATATTCAAATAGTATATATTACACGAAGATAAATAATTTTTGCCTTCTCAATAAATTAACAGCATTTTTTTTTTTTTTTTTTTTTATTTTTATTTGGTACATTATTTTGTTACAATTTATGTTTTCCAGTAATGTAGGCCTCACTGGGTGGCTTGCCCGTGCTGAGGCCTTCATTTTATAATATGAAAATCTAAGATAGTAAATTTGAAAAGAAAATAATAAATTTAAAATTAAAAATAAAAATACATAATAATACATTTAAAATTAAAAAATAATACAATGAAAATAATCTTGTGTGTTTGTGAGTGATGTGTGTTTATGTTGATTTTGTGTGTTACGTGTAGGTTTTATTTTTATTTTATGCTATGACATTTTGGTAATATTGTCTTTTTTGTTGTTTAATCCATTTTGTAATTTTGTGTGTGAAATTATTTTTATTTTCCTCAATTTTAATTTCAATTTTTAGACTGTTGAAAGCTTTTATTGCATGGTATTGGTAGTGTCTTTGTCCAAAGGTTGAATTTACTGTTGGAGTTTTAATGTTTTCTTTGTACGCTTGTCTAACTGGTCTGTTAGTGTTATTTTGTGTGTGTTGAAATTTATTTTTTTTGTTAAAAATGTAGTTTAGTAGTGTTTTAATGTATAATTGGCGTATATCTAAATAAAACATCATTTGAGAATGTTTGCAATCGATTTAAATCACGACAGTGAAAATAATTTTCGTTGTAATGCAAAAATATTCGGATTTCATGACAATGTATTGGTAATTTACTGGAATTTTATAAGGAAACCTATTGATTCATTTGTGAGGGTTGAAATCCCGTTTTTAAGGCGATGCACTACGTCGTGTAATATTTTAAATTGAGCCGCTATCAATAAAAACCCTTACGTAAATGGCGATAAGGTTTAAATTCCCGTTTAACACCATCCACCTGTTTTGATTTATGCAAGAAAAAAACATGGCCAAAAAGTGCCTTTTATTTTATTTTGTGGATGTTCAGGCACAAATATTTAAATGTTTTTGGATCATTTAATAAATTACTTAATTTGCCACATTATACAATAAAACTATAACCGAAAATGGGTTTGTAAGTAGGAGATTTTGAACTTTAAAGTAGTTTTCATAGGCCTATACATTATTTTTTTCTGGGCTTATAAAAATACTTATCTAAAAAATACTCGATTATTTCAAAGGCAAAGATGTATTCTACTCGCAGTATTTAATTAAAGCATCTGAAACATTTCTAGGCGACCAAATAATCAAACCAAAAACACATGATTTTAAATTACTACGTAGTGCATCGCCTTAACCAGAATTACCATTTTTTATCTAATTTATTAAGAATCTCCTCAAATTATTCGTAATCCAGTTAAAAAAAGAGATTGCAGGCCCTTAACGAATAAATTGATAAGTTTCATTTTTAAATTTTATTAAATTACGATATCGGAAAACGTGTTCATAAAAAATTTTTATAATATTTTTGCATTTCGTCATAGTATGAAAAGCAAATGAATTTGCATGAACAAGTGTTCCGATATGTTATGAATTTACTAAAAGTTTATCAGAAATCAGGCTGCAATCCCGTTTTTAACAGAATTATCAATTATTTGAAAAGATTTTTATTATTTTTTTTTTTTTTTTTTTTTACAATTTTTTTTATATAAGATAATGTGTCCTTACTGGGGTACCCCGTTCTAAGGAGAATTAATAATACTCATATTTTCCTGGTTCAAGATGAAGTGCAAACAGAAAACCGCACACATAATATATACGTCACCCACATTCGATCAATATTATCGAGGAGATCTCGAAAACAAGACAATCAAAACAGGATGTTCCCAAACTGTGATCCTTTTGAGGAAAAACAATATACGAGACCGCAAACAATCTTCACGATCTAAACAACATATTTATTATTATTTTTATGTTTTCCGTGGTGTATGGTAGGTATTGACATTTTCTTTTTCTACAACCGCAAAAATAGGAAAAATAAACAAAAACAAACTAGGTACAATGCCGCAAGTAAAAATATGACGAACTGAAGTAAATTGTGCAGTTTTATAAATGTGGATATAAACATATTCTATTATTTTATTGAAGAATAAGATAATATTATTAAAATTAAACATGAAACAGAACAAGACACAGAAAAAGGTAACGGTCTCAACTGGGAATTAAACTCATTTTATTGGAACACCGCATCTAACATCTTGTTCATTGGGACTTAATTATTCATTCAATCAGTCATTTTTGTCAATCTCATATTTGAGAATCAGAATTAACAATATTATCTTGCAACTAACCAATAGAGGCGAACAATAACTGACGATATTTTAAAATCTCACCACAGTAAGCGGAAAAAATGTTGCTTGTGTTGTCTTATCGTAGAAATATTGTCTTAAGAGGAAGCTACAAGCCAAACATGTGTATATTCTTGGTATATACCTTGTATTGTAGGTAATATGCATTAAAATCGCTTGACAAACGGAGTCTAGAAACGTTCGATTTCAAGCACAAAACTGGTTTTTATTTATTTTTTAAATCATTTTATAAGAAAGCAAAAAAGTTAATCAAGTGAAACTGTCACAGATAATCTTAGCTATAATACTGTATTTTTAAAAAGTTGTTTCCTTTATGCGTTCATACATTCCTATTGAAAAAATGTTTTTTTTTAGTAGTTTACATTTATGTTTTTTATTGAGTAATTTACTATTTTATTTGTATTCTACTAAAGCGAAGCGAAAGTAAAACCTTCAATTTAACTTAAGCATATTTTTTTTGGTATTCATAATGTACACTAATTCGTTATAAAGATTAATCAAAATACTGATTTAGTATTGAGCTTCGCCTTAAGTGTTCCTCCGGCGTCCCCGACATCTTATACCATTCAAACTACTCTCTAAACACTCCTGGCAATAATAAGTACAAAGTTTGAAATTTTCTGCGATTTCGGTCCTATTTTTATATACAGGGTTTTCCAATAAGAGGTGTTATTTTGATATTCAATCGTAAAAGATCAATGGTTTCGTTGCTTGTATGGCACGTAGCGTCGTCTTTTTGAAAATAAACGTTGTCCAGATCAATACCATCCAATTCCGGCCATAAAAATCATTAATCATCTCTCGTAAGCGCAATCCATTAACTGTAACTGTTGCTCCAGCCTCATTTTCGAAAAAGTAAGGTCCAATGACTCCGCCGGACCATAAACCGCACCAAACACTCACACGTTGAGGATAAAGACGCTTTCCAACAATAACTCTTGGGTTTTTCGCGACAATTTTGCTTGTTGACGAAGCCACCGAGGTGGAAATGGGCCTCATCACTCAAGATGATTTGCATTTGATTCACTCAAGTGAATTTTAATAATTTCAATGCGTTGTTGAAGCGTGTATCGTTCCATTTTTATTAATGGCGTAGTTTCTACTTGTCAAATGTCAAAAAATGAAAGTTTCAAAAGTAACATCTACCGAAATAGCTGGCTATTCAAAATAACACCTATTATTGAAAAACCCTGTATAAAGATTAGTTACGATGTGACATATGCCTTCGTCTACGTTAGTTAACTTTTACACGTCTGCAATTCTGTTGGACGTACGTCGCTTGCGTTCACCTGCGATTGTGTTCCATTTACGATCGATTTTTCAAACTGACAGCAAATTTGGCGGGATGAACGGTGTTCGAAAGTTGAACAAACTTTCGAAGGTTATATATTATATTAGCACGTACGGCAATTTTTAAAAGCACAATACACAGTTTTTGTGTGCCAACGAGATTGTGCAAGGAGCAGCCATTATGAAGCAAATTGCGTTGGTTAAAAATAATCATTTATTTTAATAGAACCGTTGGAAATGTCATGTTGTTCTATTTTTGAAATTAACACATTTGAATTATGCATTTTTTATTTAGCTTAAGATGGTATTTCAAATACATGTTTAGTAATGACGTAGTATTCAATAATTTTTGGATTAATATTTTATGTAGAGGAAAACTACATATTAATTTAATGCTAATATTGAAGCAGAGTTTTTTGCAACACTAATCATCAGAAATACTCTGGTTATGTAATAATTGGTGTTATAAAAAGTAGTTTTTTTAAAGATCCTACGTCATAGACTCAGAGAAGTCTAATATCGCAGCGTTGCTGGGAGTTATCCTTAGGAGATAGACATATACCTTCTCGGACTTTTCTGTAGGCCATATTTTTGTTTGGTTTGAATGAGGATTTATCCTTCCTCCGCAGGGACTGGATTCAACCGCGCTAACAACTGGGCCAAACCTTAATTGGGTATGACCGACATTAATTTCGTATATTAACTGCTTTAATATCATCCAATTTCACAGAAATGGATATATGTTCCCGTGTCATTACAAATTATCCGATTGTCATCGATAACGAGTCAATCTACCGAGTTTCAGTTCAATCGGATGTCGAGAAGTGGGTTGATTTTAACTTCATTCAAAAGCAAAATTCAAATACAAATATGTATTTAAAAAAAACCCGCAGGGGTAAGCAGAGAGGACGGACCGCCAACTAACTCGGTTTTGACACACACTCCTCGCTTCATCCACATTCATACATCGTCTCATACATACTTTTCTATTATTCTGACTCTTGACATTGCCCGACTGGAGCATCTGATTCACTTGGTCAGATTCCATCTCCGATCTCGATCTCTTGATCTCATCTCCGGAAAGATTTTTAATATTGCGTAGGTACCTACCCCACCTAGAGACTATATCATCCCCAATTGGGGTTTGTCGTGAGAAGGGTAATGTTAAGAATTATCTGCCCATTTAAAACCACCAAACACAATTAAGGCGATGCCATACGTAGTAATGCAAAATCATGTGTGTTTGGTATGAAAATTTGGTCGCCTACAAATGTTTCAGAGGCTTTAATTAAATACTGCGAGTAGAATACATCTTGGCCTTTGAAATAATCGAGAATTTTTTAGATAAGTCTTTTTATAAGCCCAGAAAAAAATAATGTAAAGGCCTATGAAAACTGCTATAAAGTTCAAAATCTCCTACTTACGAACCCATTTTCGGTTATGATTTTATTGTATAATGTGGCAAATTAAGTTATTTATAAAATGATCGTAAAAAAAAAAATATTTATGCCTGAAAATCCACAAAATAAAATAGAAGGCACTTTTGGGCCATGTTTTTTTCTTGCATAAATCAAAACAGGCGTATGATGTTAAGCGGGAATTTAAACCTTATCGCCATCTACGTAAGGGTTGTTATTGATAGCCGCTCAATTTAAAATATTACACGACGTAGTGCATCGCCTTAAAGACATTTAAGGCAGCGTTTCTTCATTCTGAATGATGTTCTAGGTGGTACGGCCAGGGCGATACTGAAAGTATTTGTCTACCACTCTAAAAGCCAATTTATCAATAAACAAAAGAGCCTTGGTTCAAGTAAATGCATTGAATAAATAATTTGAATGTTTACATCATAAAAAAAACAACTCAACAAAAATTGTGTCAAACCTCGTCAATGATTGCAATAACGATTCCTGTCCTTCCGTATAAAATAGCAGTAAAAATGCGCTAGCAAAAATAAAGACACAGGTAACAAGAGACCTGTTACTTTTGAGGGGCACACATGCTGATGTGGTAATGAAAGATCACCTTTCGACGTGTGCCAAATTACTCGCACTTGCACTTGTATAAATGACTGTCGTATTTACCAACCAATAAATACAATTGCTCAAGTTTTTGATACAGTAAGTGGCACTTTGTCAAAATGTTGGTTTGGCAGAGAAAACAAATTTTGTTACGCATGAAGAGACAAGAATCAATTCCACAATAAAGCCTTAATAACATTTATATTATAACAGTTGATAAAGGAACACATTTTTTTTACTTATTTTTTACTATTGTCTTACGTAGTTAAAGAAATTTCAACGAGAAATTCCAGCATTCAGAACTTATTCATAAACGAAACAGAAGTTTCGTCTTTAATTTTTGGTTTATTATGCCGTGTTGCCGTTCCTCCTTCTTTAGCCAACGTTTCGAGAATGCCTAGAGGCAATTTAAATCCAAAAACGACTGGCATAAGCTTAATAGTTCTTGGTATCGAGTAATTTAAGCTACACCAAAACTAAACGCCGAAAACCACATTTATTTAAAAATTAAGAAATTTTATTGATTTTTTAAAGATGCCTGAAATTCTGCGTAGGTAACTTTTTGTAATTTTTTTTTTTGCAAATATTATAAATACATAATTTCTTATGATAAAACATTCTTATTTCAGTGGTCTGTATGTCATTGTAACTCTGGTTCAATGAACTCGGAAGTGTCATACCTACAACTCTAATATTTTAACATCAAAAATTACTTTTTAAAATTGGAACTGATGTGTCAAAAATTCAGATTATTCCGTGATTGCCACCAAAGCCGCCAGTTGAAAGAATGCACTGTCATCGACAACGAGTCTATCTGCCGAGTTTCATCTCGATCGGATGTTGGGATATTATTATTATTATTATTAGGAATCGAACTCAGAATCTCTTGTCTTACCGGAACAGGCATCTTAACCACTCGACTATTGAGAACTGTTTATTAAACGTCATATTTCATATTCAGAAATAACAGTGTCATCTTGTCAATTATAATTTTTTTACATTTTTATTGGTGGGCTTATTTTATCGCGAGTTGTTCTGTTGCCGAGATCGGATATTATACAATCGGCAGAGAGCGAACAGCAACAGAGTAGCAAGTAGCAAGTTTGCCACGAATGGTAGTTCACTAGAACGTGCGTTGAGGTAGTCGAGTCGCACGGCGCCCACCTTGACCTGATTAAACGCTAGTCGCTTGCAGTCTCGCCATCGCTGTGCTGGGCGCATTATCTAGTATCGATGTACATTGTACACTGCTGCGTTTGGTATAGAGATATGATAGAAGCAACGGAGATGAAGCTTTAAACGTTATCAGTGTCGCCAATATTACTGCAAATCGGATCTATACAAAGCGACGATTCCATTTTTCCCACCTGCACATAAACGCTTCAATGTAAATTTGATTGGAAGCCAATTTTGACTGACTTAGGACGGGTTGTTTCGAGGAACTTGAATAATTCTTCAAATTTCAAAGTTAATTTTCAAGTTCTGTGAAAGATATTTTTAAGTTCTGTTTTTATTTCAGTTCTGTCAAGCAACTAGCCTATAATGATATAATAACAGAATTCGAATAGGACTTTCACAGAACCCGTAAATGAACGTTGTAATTTGATGAATTGTTCAAATTCTCCGAAACAACCCGTTCTTAGGCTATGTAGTAAAGGTTCAACAATAATAATTAAAAATAAGATGTTAGACGGAGCAAGCTTTGTCTTTAGTAGCATTTAAAGAAACACTGTCAATTTTTTCATGCACATAACATGTGAAATAACAGAATCAGATGTGTTTTTTTTGTAATTTTCTAAGCATACTTTCATAAATTTAATTATTTTTTCAACTCGGTAAATGCACAGATCTTAAAAAAAACATAATATTTTTTTGAATTATAAATTCGGAAAGCGGTGTCTTAATACATTTTGGTTCTAGACCATTTAGTGCGCGCTCTGTCTCTTTTTAACTTGCCTGACATCGTATATGATGCATTTGATAGTCCAGAATTGCAAAGCTTTCGGATTCTACCGAAGTTCAGAAATTCTGGTACTAACTACCATATGTATTCCTCATTATACTTATGGAGGGGAATAATTATACCGAGTTGGTGGACATCTTTGATTTATCACTTAACAAATTTAAAAGATTCTTACTGAGACAGTTTAGTTAATAATATTTGGCTAATTTATATAGCGCCGTTTTAATGAAAAATCACCTTAAGGGCGCTGTACAAATATATTTCTTAAATAATAAAATGCAAAAGTAGAATGCATTGTCATCAACAACGAGTCGATCTGCAATGTTTCAACTCGATCAGATGTCGGGAAGTGGGTTAATTTCCGCTTCGAAGATTTTGTCAAAAGTGAAATTCAAATAGATTGTAATTAATGATTTTTAAAAAGGTTACATTTTGAATGTATTTGTAATGAATGATTTTTTTAAAAGGTTACATTTTGAATGTATTTGTAATGAATGATTTTTTTAAAAGGTTACATTTTGAATGTATTTGTAATGAATGATTTTTTTAAAAGGTTACATTTTTAATGTATTTGTAATGAATGATTTTTTTTAAAGGTTACCTTTTTAATGTATTTGTAATGAATGAATTTTTTTTATAAGGTTATATTTTGAATGTATTTGTAATGAATGATTTTTTTTAAAGGTTAAATTTTGAATGTATTTGTAATGAATGATTTTTTTAAGGTTACATTTTGAATGTATTTGTAATGAATGATTTTTTTTAAAAAGGTTACATTTTGAATGTATTTTTAATGAATGATTTTTTTAAAAAAGGTTTCATTTTGAATGTATTTGTAATGAATGATTTTTTTTTTAAATGGTTAAATTTTGAATGTATTTGTAACTAATGATTTTTTTTTTAAAGTTTACATTTTGAATGTATTTGTGATGAATGAAATGCAAGTTTCAAAGTTATTAGCGCGGAACTCGGTATATACACATTTAGTTTGTATCTATTTCATCGTCGTTGTCTTCCTCTACATTTGTATTAAATGCGCGATATCTTACAACGGCTGCTTTTCGTATTCATTGTACATTATTCACGGATATTCTGCCATAGAAAAAAAACACACCGTGGAAACGAATGTAGAAATACAGCGGCCATAGAGCAATACCCGTTTTCGGCTGTTGTTGGCAATAGGTATAATTTGCCAACTTATTTCGGGTATTCTAATTTTTGCAACGAATTATCATCGCAGTTCATGTTGGTGTGTAGATGTGGATTATAGAAAAACAATTGCCATGGGATTACTTATTAAATAATATATATATATATATGGTCACGAGACCACATTCTGAAATCAATATAATATCTATGTCTGTGGTTTTAACAAGATGGTAGTAGGATATTTTTAAATATTGTCAGGTTATTTATTAGTAACCCGGGAATGTTGTCTTTCTTTTTAAAATAAAAAAATTGTATATATATCATTGAAGAAGTATTTTTTTAGACTTTTTTACTGCAATATCAAACTGAAATATACCACCGCTTTTCCTAAGAAATAACGCGAATTAAGTCAAAATAACGCGAAATAAGCTAAAATAACGCGAATTAAGTCAAAATAACGCGAAATAAGCTAAAATAACGCGAATTAAGCCAAAATAACGCGAGTTTTTCAGGTCTCTATATATTACGCAATAATACTTGTAGATGAATCTGCCCATTACTAAGGAGGGGCCGTTCAGTTGCCCCCCCCTGATGTACGTTGGCCATCATTAGGACAATATATACCATCTCTGGTTATCAGTAATCAGTGGAAGTTCTTGAAGATGTCAGCTAAAAGCGTTTCTATGACCAAAACGATGATTTGTTCACTTATTTCGAAAGAATTATATATTGCCTTTCATATTTGCGTGTGTTAATCTTTGGTCCACGCAAGAGATTTTCCATTCAGCACTAAAAACTATCCATATTCGTCTCAAGCTAGACTTGGTAACAAAACGTGAAGTTACACAGGTTTCTTTATATCTTGATATACTTAAGTTTGTATTATGTTTACATTTTGTGATTACGAATACATAGTTGGTTAGTTCTTACCTCATTTGAACGCCTGCAAAGATAAGTTTGCTAATCTGTACAATAGTGCAAGGAGGAGAGATATATTTGATGGACAAGCTCGTCAAAAAGCAATCGGTGTTAGAGCTATCAAAAAGAATAAGTAAAGTGAAGTTTCGATAGTTTTGAAATGTTAGATAGACAGAATTCCGAAAAGTAACCACCTAATCTTACATAAACATTTCAAAAGGAGTCCGTATAAAGTAAGAACTAACTAACTAATACAACTGTGACCTTTCTATTGTTTTGAAAGTTAAGTGTGCAAATTTTCATCAATCTCGGAATAAAACTGTAGATTTGCAAAAGAGAACAAACCCATTCACCCACAGGCACACTTGGGACTTAATTCTTTAAATTTCTAAGTTAATTTTCAAGTTCTGTGAAAGATTTTTTTCAAGTTCTGTTATTATTTCAGTTCTGTCAAGCTCCTAGCCTATAATGATATAACAACAGAACTTGAATAGGGCTTTCACAGAACCCGAAAATGAAAGTTGAAATTTGATGATTTGTTCAAATTCTCCGAAACGACCCGTCCTTCTTAATATATTCAAATTCATACACTAGCTGAAGTCCACGACGTTGTCCAGGCTTTACGCAGAGATTTTCGAAATCAGATTTAGGCAGTAATTTTCCTCTTGCTTATGTAGTATTCATCAAGAAGTATCAACACCATGCTTTAAGGGGTTTACCATCAAAATTTTGAAACACAAATAACAACTTTCATATGGTAAACCTAATTAAAATAGTTTTACGAACTTGTAAATATTCGTTTTTATCGTCTGCTTGTAAAGTTTTCATTTTGTGGCTTGATGGGTTTTACCAAACCGCCGTCGATAAATTGTGACCGTATCTAACAAATAATTATTTATCAGTCTCTCGTGTCTAGGATGAACGAAGTATGTATGAAAAATGAGTAGTGATGCATGTAAATAAGTCTAAAGTCATGGTGTTTGAAAGAGAGAGTACGAAAACAGTGTGCAATATAGCTGTGAATGAGGAATACTTGGAGCAGGTGGATGAGTTTGCGTATTTAGGAAGCATGTTTACCAGAGATGGGAAGGCTGACAGAGATATTGAGAGAAGGGTAAATGCTGGTAACTCCATTAATGGAGGACTGAACGCGGTTGTCGCTAACAAATAATTGTCCAAAGAAATGAAGCTAGCAGTCTACAGTGGAGTGCTGGTACCTACCCTGATGTATGGCAGTGACACATGGAATTGGCAGAGGGAGTATGAAAGTAGATTGGATTCTATAGAAATAGATATGTGGTAAAACCATGAATGATCGTGTGAGAAATGTGGACTTCCACAGAGAATGCAAGGCTGAAGTAAGCGTATTGAATGAAGAAAGGAGAATATATTACGCAAATGTGAATGGCAGAAGTCGGGGACGCCCGAGGAAGACATGGCACGATCAATAGATACTTGAGTCAGGCCATGTCAAGAACCAGAATAAAGAAGAGTATGTATCAATGTGAATGATGCAAGAAGTATGTGCCAAGACCGAGTTGTTTGGCGGTCCGTCCTCTTTGCCTATCCCTGAGGAGAAACGGCGTGATTGTTAGTTAGTTATTATTTATTTATTTTTCGGTATTTACATTCAAGACAACGGTTCCAGTTGACCGGGTTTACGTCTTGTTTACATTTTTACTTGATATTGCATTGCGTACGCTTTAGACCTTGGCAGAGTTACAGGTATCTCCCAAACCGATAGGTACCGTCGGTAAACAACTACAGTTTTAGTAATCACGTACTTTCAGTAAGGTTGTAGGCGAAGACGTAAACAGGCTCATGTCGCAATCCTATCTGGTCAATTGGTGTTTTGTTGTCTAAACCGAACTACTTGAATATTATAGTATTTTTAATATGATTTAATAATAAATGGGAAGGTTCGGCGAGCGATATGGTGAAATAGGTCAAGCACAGATTTATTATTATGACGGTATGACGCTCGATGGTGTGAGACTAGCTTAAAAATTCAATTCAAGTCCATACCCCGAACCTTGTGGAATTCCTTTATTGACGTATTCAGTGACATTATTGAGAGACTTTCCCGGAACTTGAATTGATGAATTTACTATTCAAATTCTGTCTACATCTGATTTCTAAAGCACGGGCAACGCCGGGGACTTCAGCTAGTTAAATATAAAATTATATAGATTGTTAAACGGTATAAGTTATAAAAAACCTTTCGTATCGACGAAAGGAGGATTCTACCAAAACTGGTTCACAGTAGTTATTAAATAACGGTTTAAGTATGCTAGTCACAGCGAGAGATCGTACATGACGTCATCTTTCTAGCATCTTCTGTCTTTTTGGTCTCTTAGGAGTTCCGTACGAGCTCTCGCTGGGACTAGTTTATGCTATAAAATATCCAACAGGCAAAAATTATTGAGAGTGGATGAATTTTTTTTCTTAAACCATAAAAATCGAACGTTGAACTCTGGTGTAATGAAATTTGCACAAATTTTCGGTCTGGAATTTAAAAATGTCGAAGGTAATTAAACCTTTTTTTAAATAAATGCAGATTATTCAACATTCATTATCTGGTAAAGTACGTAACAGCGTTATACAAATTATCAAATTATTATTATTAAAATCTTCAAAATTAATTTGTATCTACGTTAGATAAATAATTATTTGAGATCAGACATGACATAATCTACTAAATTAAACACAGTTATATAAATCATGTTAGCAGTTGCGCATGACATACGAAAAAAGCTCGCAATTTGTAATCGAGCGTTTAACGTTGAACCACTTGAATCTATAAAGATTTTAAGTAAAACAAATATGGATTATGTATTCATATTAAACAAATAACAATAAAAAAACCTGAAAAGGCTGTTAGAACAAGCGGATTATTGTAATAGTCGATTTATGTGGATGTTTTGGTGTAAATTAGTTTGCACAAGTTGAAAAATTGACAAATTTGAGGAATTTGAGTTTTAAACGATCTAATAAATTGTCAATATGTATATACTGATATAAAATATTGTTCTTCAAAATTCGCAAGGCCGAGCGATTCTGTAAGAAAATGTCTGGTTATTCAAAAATTGATTCCTGATATTGCATATTTTCGTTCTGAAATGAAATTAATATTTCATGATGTAAAATAAAAATATATATTATGTTTGTCGCTAAAAATTGTTAAACGAAACGCTGTTAATAAACTTTTTAAAAAATTTAATGAAAATGATGTTACCATTAAATTAGGGAGCTGCCGTCGTCATGCGGCTGTCAGCTGTCAAAGTGACAGATCCCTATTTAATCAAAATAATCGATATGTTTTGAAACCAATAGTCAGGATAAAAATATGATGACAATTAACAAATATAAAAATAGACAAGTATGTTAAGGAAACATTATAAAAAATATCATTTGATAATTGTAATATTTATTACTTTATTTTATAAGCAATAATTATTAGCCTAAAACACTCATCCACATTGAAAAATCTCCCGATAAAAGATACATGACGCCAACGGGACTTGAACCCGTGTCCTTTCGATTGCCGGTCGACAGCTCTGACCACTGAGCTATGGCGGCTTATATCTTATCCGCGAAATAATTCAATATATGCTAGTGTTTCATTCAACAATTACTGCCTATTACATTTTTTCACCCGATAATCAGGAGATTTTTCAATGTGGATGAGTGTTTCAGGCTAATAATTATTGCTTTTAAAATAATTGTTACCCTTTGTGCTATGCATAAAAAATCTTGTCTTAAACATTAGTTTACCAAAAAATAATAATAATTTATTACTTTGATAATTGTATCTTCGCTTTTAATGCTTTTCAATTAAACTTTAATTCTTTTCTTTCATTTTTTTTAAATTTATTTCCTTCAAATCGCCTTTGGTAGATTACTTATATGGTAAATGAATTAATCTTCTTTTTTAAAATTTACAATTTGATATTACGTATGAAACAACAGAAATTAATGCTATTAGTAGTTGCTTAGAAAATGAACTGCCTAATCAGAAACTAATGTTGACTAGATCTTGACGTACGTTGTACTTCATTTGATTACATGTCTTGAGCACATGTCCAATATCCTACTATATTATTTGTCGTAATATGTTACTTATAAGTTTTTCTATAAGGTTTAGACGAAAATATATTTTTTAATGACTTGATTACAAAACATCGACTTTTCTCTACTTTCTATAAACAAGAAATGCATGTATTATATATTTAAACCTTCAGGAAGAAATTCTCAAAATGATAATGAAAACCCTATCAAAATCCTTTGCCTAGTTTAGAAGAACTAAGCGCACAAACAGACAGACGCGGATAGCGACTACGTACTATTTAGAGATGTTTGAAAAACTCCTATTATCATTATAATGGAATTCGTGGCATTTATCTTCTCGGCTACTAAGCGGATAATGATTAACACACCAGCTACATTCGAAAATTAACTCAAGTAATCGATGATAATAATGTTCAAATGAAAAAACTTAATAACTTCGCATCATCACGCAAGAAGTTCCAGATAAATCAAAATATATGTCAGATTAAATAAACTTACAGCTGAGTTTATATTGCAGGCATTTCAGGCCCAGATCCGCGTTATTACAGCAGATATAAAACACAGTGTTTGACCGTGAAAATTTCAAAGTCAAACATGCCATCGCACCGGAAGAACGTGGTGGTGGGTGTTGTACACTTCGAGGGGAGTACATCCGGCGAGGGGAGGTTTCAAACGAGAAATTCACTCAATTTATAAAGGGTGTTCTTCCCCCCTGAAGATGGGATTTGGACTTTGCAAGAAAGGGAAAATTCTCTTTACGGAAATATACAGAAAGGGAATTTGGATTGTATAAATACTACTACATTAAAAAAAATAGCGCATTCTGTGGGTAACTGCGATTTTATTTGGTTTTATGCTGATGAATCGACGGCAAAAACATTTGATTTTTAAATGAACATCTATTTGAATTTGTATGATAGAGAACTGATAGAGAAGAGATAGAGAAGTAACGGAGAACTGATAGAGAAGAGGTAGAGACACGGATAGAGATAGAGAAGAGATAGATACACGGATAGAGATAGAGAAGAGATAGAGAAGTGATAGAGAAGTGATAGTGACATGGATAGAGATTGAGAAGTGATAGATAAGTGATAGAGAAGAGATAGATAAGATATATAGAAGATATAGAGAAGCGATAGAATCATATATTAGTTTCATAATTTTTAAATTATATTAATATTTTTACACTGTATAATTGATTTGAAATCCCATTTTTGTAAAATATTTTTATTCTGTGAATTTAAAGGTAACTTGATGGTCTGATTCGTAGATAAAGTAGAAATCTATGTAGGTGAAAGAAATTAATAGACGTTCCGTGTAAGCGAGAGAGATTCATTGAAGAAGAACGTGCCAGTTAATAAAGTCGAAAGTGGCTTGAATGAGATAATGTACTCGATACAGGTATCGATTACAATCTTCACGTAAATACGAGAAGAACTTTTGCTGGGTTTGTTTCGAAAATTATCCTTAATGAGCATCCCAGTACTGATGAAAATGTACCAAGAGAGTAGTAGTGAAAAATCACGGGATATTATAATTGCTGGATTTGTGAAGCTAAAATAAAATATTAACTCAGGATTTTGCACATAATAAAATAATTAGAGAGACGATCAGAAATTTAGATCTGGCGAAAATTTAAACAAAATGAGTGCACATGTCAAATATATAATTATTATGGTCAACGTGTTTCCCAATCAGTTTAAATTTTGAAAATTAAAAGTTCATTGAACGCGAATAATTTTACGCATTACATTACGCGGAAACATTTAACATCACGCACGTGATCACAGACAACCGAAATTAATTTGTTTCATTACGAAATAAATAAAAACAGTACATATACACTTTTTTGTCACTGAAACGTCTAATTTTGTTGAAAGAAAATATATATATTTTTTAAAGAAAGACAAACATTCTCCCGGGTTACGAATAACCTGACAATATTTGAAAATCTCCTACTATAACCACAGTAAGCGGAAAACATTGCTTGTGCTGTGGTGAAGGACTTAGTTTTGGTGGGACCCAAACGCGATGCCAACTCAGCTACTGACCGGTTACCTTTATTTTTATTTTTTATAATACGCAAATTTAAGGTTTTTGAATAATTTTTAAATATTTTCTTAGCCCGGTTTAGGGATATTCATATTTTATGGCTTATAATACATGTATGTAATACCAAAAATCACAAAACGATAGTCAATAAATACATAACAATAACTTCGTGTTTGATTTTGTTATGGAGAGAATACATATACTGTGCAATGACTAAAAGATATCGATATTTTTTTCGATTTAAATTTTGAAAAATTCAAAGTCAAGTTGAGCGCTTTTTAATTAATGTATATATCGAGTAATCCCAATTTACGCCTGTGATTAGGTATTCAAAATATCTTTTCAATTTTTTATTTATTTTTAATTACTCGTATAAGGGTTCTTTAAAGATAGTGTGATAATAACTTAAAAATCATATTGTATTTAATGCTTTATTTTTTAATGTTATACCGTTGATTTAATTTAAACTTATTACCGTTATGTTAAAGCCCGATAGGACGTTTAATAATATTAAAAAGTGGCTTAAGTATGAAGGAAACCAACCAACCAAGCAGTCAATGCCAAGAGATGTTGAAAAGGTTTGGTTGATAGCTTCGTATCGATTTCACAAGACAATGATAGAAAATGGCACAAATTTTAGTGTCATTATTATTGCGAAATGGTTAGTTAATTCACGTATTTCCTAGTGTGACTATTTAGCGGTCTACAAAATGAGTTTTTGCTCATCAAGTTGACAGATCTGACAATAAGTTTTAGCCCTTAGGATTTATAAGTAGCCCACCGTACTTGACTCGATTTTACGGTATTTTTAAACATTTTTTTTATTCGCGTGACAAGGAAATACGGCATCTTAAGATTATTCTAATTTGTCGTTTCGTCACTTGCAAATATGTTTATTTTATCTGTTATAAATATATGATCATAGTAGATAGTGTATATGTTTAAAGGAAAATCTAATATGACTTATTTTTATTGTAAAAAACGCTTGTTTAGCTCAAAAATATATATTTTTTTATTATTTATTTATTTATTTTCATATTCTCCATAAAACGGTTATACACCAATATATCATGGAGAAGATTACAAATTAAAAAGTTTACATAGATAGTTTTACTATTTTGTGACATGTGTTAAAAGATAGTTACTGAATTGTCTGTAGGTGACATTGAAAATGTCGATGGCTAATGCAGAATCGTAAAGCAGTTGATTCGCTCTGTTTATTGGCGCGTTCTTGTAGGCAGAAGTCCTCGCTTTCGGAGCATATAGGAGTGCATGGGATCTCCCTCGAGTATAATTGTTAGGGACATAAAAGTTAACCTCTTTCAACATAGGCGGATTGTGTATTGTACCAGAGATTAACTTAAAAAAGTGTTTGCCTAAAAATATTTTTCTGCGGGCTTCTAATGTATTGAAATCGAGCATTTCTGTTAAGAACAAGGATGGATACAGGAATGGATAGTATGTATATTCCCTCATATACAGGTAACGCATAAACCTTTTTTGTACTTTTTCTATTTCTAAGATATGGTTTTGTTCAGAAGGGGCCCAAATAATGTAGCTGTATTCCAGGATGCTGCGGACAAGTGCTTCATATGTTCTTATAAATATAATTAATCTCAAGATCTTTTTCGGGTGTATTCTGCTTGGTTGGTATTTAAGCATGACAGCTATTATGAAAAGGCGAATACTGTTAAACCATAGTGGTATACATTTATGTATTATATTTAGATGAGATGAAGCGAAAAAATAGGTTCCACTTTTTTACCTCCAACTGACCTCCAACGCTCCCAACTTTCTAACGAATTCGCCAAACGCGCACCGCTTATCACGTTCTAACAGTAGAACACGTGTTAACGAGCCATTAGTATACAATACCGCCTCTAATTGTATAACTCTGTGTATATTAGAGTTAATGTTAACTAATGAATGCATTACTTAACCCATACAAATTATTGTGATAATATTGTAGGATAGAAAATATAGCAATTGTTGCAGGGAAAGATATCGCTAAATAGTATAAAAGAAAGTCACTATCCGCGTATGTCTGTTTGTGCGCTTAGTTCTTCTAAACAATGCAACGAAGTTTGATAAGGTTTTCACTTAGAGAATTTCATCCGAAAGGTTTATATATATAATAGAAGGTTTATATATGATAGACGTAAAATAAACCATTTAACGTTCTTATTCAAAATACTTAACTCTAAATTCGACTGTTATGAACTCCTGCAACTTATAAACATACATACACCCACAGTAACAACACGACAAAATACAATATTCTACAGCAGCACACATAAGCATAACTACATTGCCCACTCTCCGATACAACGACTTCACACCATGGGAAATCATTACTTGGGTGATGTTGACATATTCAATACCAACTTGGCAAGTTTTGTGGATCATTTAAAAAATTTATTTCAACAATACTCCTAAAACACATAATGTAAACCTACAAATAGCTGTAATTTTCTGTTTTTGTACGACTTGTTGCATAGCTTTTATCAAATGTAATTTTATTCTTTTTTTATGTTTCAAAGTATCTGTCAAATTAAAATTATACTACCAACCATGTAAAAGCCCTCTGGGCGTTAAATAAATAAATAAAATAAAATAAAAAATAATACAAGAATATTATATTTATTGAAAGCAGAGAAAAGTCGAAAAACTAAGCTAGTCTAAATATATTAAAATTCAGACTTCGTGTGTTTGTGCTTGCAAAACTCGAAAAGTGGTCGACAGATATTGCTAAGTTTCAAATATTTCAAAGCTTATTAGTACCGGGAGTGTTTATAAAGTGGTTTTGATGGTTTTAATAGTAGAAGAAGTAGAAGATTCGCAGTCGAATTAAAGTCGATGTAATGTAATTTTTTAACAGTAACATTGTGATATACAGTAGTGAATGGTGGAAAAAGTCGGAGATGCTTGAAAAAGAAAAACATTAGCAATAGTGAAGCATCGCAGGGTCCAACAGTCATTAATATTGAAAAGATTTTTTTGAAAAACAAATGAATAGTATTTTTTTCAAGTTATGACTGGATAGTGGAAAACCCCTTTACCAAACATTTCTTAACGCATTGACAAGCGATTCTTGGAGATTTTTCATTTCACAATCAAATTCTCAAGAATCAGCTGTTTAGAAGAATAAAAGTATTGTATTTCCCATTCCTTGTCGTGAAGGGCACCCTGTATAATCTGACAAAACCCCTTTTCTTGTAGAACCATCCTGAAATGCTGAAACGACGAAAACAACCTCTGAGCGCCGTACGATGAAAGGGAAAGCCAAATAACCCTTCCCCTCTGCCTGCAGAGAGAACAACATGTAATATTGCTAGTCTCGCAGCAAACTGAGATAAGCCCGTGATAATACATTCCAATTTCATGAAAATATATTCAAATTTCGTGATAATACATTCGAATTTCGTGATAATACATTCCAATTTCATGATAATACATTCAAATTTCGTGAAAATACATTCCAATTTCGTGATAATACATTCAAATTTCGTGATAATACATTCCAATTTTTGGATAATACATTCCAATTTCATGATAATACATTCCAATTTTTTGATAATAAATTCCAATTTCTTGATAATACATTTCTATTTCGTGGCAATATATTCATAATATGGTAATATACATCCTAATTTCGTGATAGCATTTTCTAATTTAATGATAATGTATTCTAGATTCATGATATTTATTATGAAATAATTATTTTAAGTATTTTATAAGCAATGTCAATATCACAAAGGTAGCACAATTTACCAAAGTAACGCTATATACATATATTTTCAGTATCACGAAGGGTATCCAGATAAAACAAAACAGAAACAGAAAATGATAAAATAATAGGTAATGTTAGATTAAGTCAGTTTTCATGACTTTTCTTAAATGTTCTGTTTTTTTCATGGACCCATCACAAAGTTAACTCTGTTTACTCTTTGTCAGTATCACGAAGTTAGCTCAGTTTACTCACACACCGTTACAAAGGAATAGCAAGGGGTGCGATGGGGTTAGTGGAAGTGGGTGGCAGCGACGAATCGATGCCGGCGTCTGGCCGTGACGTCACCGCGCCTCGGCGGTGGGCGTCGGACGGGGAGGGGGGGCGGGCAGCGGGTGGATAGTCTGACAGTAGGGGAAGGGAGGCTTCCGGGGGAATTGTACGTGATGCCGGAACGGCTTCAGCGAGTCTCGCTGAAAGAGCACCAACCAAATTGCCATTGTTCGACTTGGTGAAAGTTTGAATATCATAAAATAATATATGTTTTAATGAAAGTTGAATGAAAATGAACTTTTTAAGATTTTGAAGTAAATGACAAACTAACATAACCTAACCTAAAAAATCCAGTTCATTTCTTAACCTTTTAAGGTTAAGAAAGAGACGTCTAGAATGTTCTCGTGTGTATAGATCACATTACAGTGGCATTAATAGCTAATTAGAAATCATGCTAACGTCTGGGAAACTGAGAAAAGTGAAAATCTTCTTCGAGTCTCCCTCGTTTAAGCTGATATTTTCTGACGGAAGTATGAAATGTGTGATTTATACTAACAGCTGACAACATTGCTAAAACTTCCAACTTGTACAGTAGGCTTGATAAAAGAGTGAACGCGAAACGGCGAAGTAATGCAAAATCATATGTTTTTGGTTTGAATATTTGATAGCTTAGAAATATTATAGATGCTTGAATTTAAATACTGCGAATACACATCTCGGCCTTCGAAACAATCGAGCATTTTTTTGATAAGAATTTTTATAAGCCAAGAAATAAATAAAGTACCAGGCCTATAAAAACAGCTTTAAAGTGCATAATTAAATTATTTTTTCGGACTCGGTTTTAATGTATAATCCGGCAAAATAAGTTCTTAATTTCAAATTTAAAAAATCAAAAATGCGGCTGGCGTCAAGCGGGAATTTCAACCTTACCGCCATCTACATAAGGAGTGTTATTGTTAGTGGCTTGCTTCCGAATGTTGTTCAAACTGGGAATCAGTAGCTACACGAAGATAAATGACTATTGCTGGTTTATTAACAATCTCTCCAAATTGCAGGCATTACGAACAAATTTATAGGTTACCTGATAATTTTTTTGTGAATTACAAATACGTTATCATGATGACGGAACAGGTGTTCCAATTAGAATTTACAGATAAGTATTTCTCGCGTTCAAAGACTCAATGTGTATTTTTGAGTGCTGACTTATATTTTCAACCAGCATTTTTCGAGTCGTCAACATGATGGTCCGTTGTATTAATATACTGTCAGAGATTTTCCCTGGCGACCTTGCCTTGTCCGAGTCGCGGTTAACGGATATTAATTATTGTGGAAATCATTCCCACCTCTTCAAAGGAATACTTGTCCTTGTTGTATGAGGTAACTGTATTTGTTTTTCTCAAAGAAAACTCATTTGATTTCCTGGATTCGGAAATTGAAAAATTTAGAACAATAATTAACATTTGATATTTGCGTTATTTTTAAAAGTAACTATGCACGAAGTGTCAATTAAGCCAACATTCGAATTTTGTGATTTTAAAGTTACTATGCACCGAGTGTTAATTAAGCCAACATTTGAAATTTTTGTGTTCTGATTTTATAAAGTGATTATGCACGGAGTGTAAATTAAGCCAACATTCGAAATTTGTGTTCTTTTTTTGAAAAGTGATTATGCACGGAGTGTTAAATAAACCAACATTCGAAAATTGTGTTCTTTTTTTGAAAAGTGATTATGCACGGAGTGTTAAATAAACCAACATTCGAAAATTGTGTTCTTTTTTTGAAAAATTATTATGCACGGAGTGTTAATTAAACCAACATTCGAATTTGTGTTCTTTTTTTGAAAAGTGATTATACACGGAGTGTTTTTTAACATTTTTAAAGATTATTCTATATATTCTATACATTCTGACTCCTGTTTTGCATTATGTACATTTCTCGGACAGTTATCAAATATACACATACAATAATTTGATTTATTACATATCAATAATCACAAAACGTTCTTTAATAATTTACGATGTCATCAATTATAAGTGAAATTACACAAATTAATACGATAATATTTATTTGCGCACGCCTAGATTTGAACCAGCGACATCTGGATTCGTAGTCGAGGATTTTAACAATTTTTACAAATTTAATTTACAACCATTCTTAAACGTAAGAAAAAAATTATATTGAAGTTAATTAATTTGATTAGGTAATTGATTATTGACAATAAGAAATGAAGTCGTTAAAAATGATTTTAAATAAAATGCTAGACAGAATAAAAGTTACTTAGGACAAAAAAGCTAAAAACAGTCAAAGAACAAAAAAACATCCCCATTTATTTCGCAGAGTACAAAATTCAATGTCACGGTCTAGGGGAGGTTTTAGGCAGAGACGGGCGGGTCTAACCTCACACTCCAACCGCCGACTGGATATCGAACGGCGCTCAGAATGTGCCCCCACCCTTAACAGCTGATATTACCACCCGGGAAATGCTGTAGCATAACCCAGACCGTGAATTCGAAAGCAAACTTCGCTATTTTCATGTTTTTACGCTCTATTGAGAGCAGCGATGGTTTTTGATCAAATTTATTGCTATTTTCGTGTTCGTTGATTTTTTTCTATTTTTTTTTTCGGTAAGGAATGAATGAAAATCTTGGAAGCGAAATTTAACCTACTTACCGACATCCGATAGAGCTGAAACTCGACAGATAGACTCGTTGACAATGGCAATGCATTCTGTCAACTTTTGGTGGCAATCACGTAGATATATTTCTTTGAAATCGGATGACATTACAGCAGTTAATATACAAAATAAATGTGGTCATACCCAATCGGCATTTGGCGAGATTGGTAGAGTTTTCGACTTAAATTCCTATAAATAAAGTTTTAAAATACATATTACAATAGATGTTTTATGGCAAAAAAAAACTTTGTTATTAACGCGTTGATTTTTTTTGTTTGTTGTGTGATTCTGTGCAATAGTTTTGACTGCACGAAACCGGTGCGGTAGAACGATGGCATTTCTATTATATTTGATGGAGTGTTTAGGAAGGGAATGGTGAAGGTTTGGAAGACCTGTCTAGTGAAAACTATTACCATATTATAAAATATACTACTATAATAATAATATACATACACGAAAAATCCTATCAAAATGAAGGTTAGGTATATTTTTAACAGTTCGTGACGTGACTTTACTTCCGATATGCATTAAAAAATATTCAAAACACAACCAAAAACATCAAATATTATTTCTTTTAAATATATATTTGTCTTTGTTATTTTATCGAGTAAATTATGAAAAACAACAGCTTCTGATCAATTAGCCAACGCAAATATAAAGCAGAAACAATAGAGTACTACGTGTTGCGAAAAAAAACAATAAAATACCTGAATTCAAAAAGTATTATTGTACCTGTATTTTAATGCTAGCGAGTTCGTTACACTCGTAGTATTTCGGCCAAGAACTCTCTAGTCCTCAATTCGACCTTGTATCCAAAGCGCACTCCCAAAATACTATTGCCAACTTAACATAATACATTATTATGTTCATGCAATCATTTCAAAATTACGAAATTGGCGTCAGTCATTGATAGTAGAAACAGAGCGAGATATGGCATAGAAGCGTGCCGACAATCGCATAGCTACGATCAAACTGCACAAAAGGGTATATTATATTATAGAAGTCTAGTACGGACAATCGATAAAGCCCTGTGCCAAATCCGTCATCTACGGTCAGTTAGCGATAATTGCGAGCACAGTCAGAATATGATTCAGACAGTCGTTAGACAAAAGCCGCTACTTTTAGCGCGGCCTCCAAGGTACCGGACAAGCTATCAATATGCACAAATTTTTGGATAATATCTTTAGTTTTGCAAAATAACTGGCTTATTAATGAGTGGAGGTGAACTAACTAAGCTCTTAGAATTGAAAGAAATCATTTAAACGATCTATAGAACTAATTAATTCATGACTAAAGATCTCATGAACTAATGATAAAGTCCTGTGTCAAAATCCGTCATCTACGGTCAGTTACCGATAATTGCGAACACGGTCAGAATATGATTCAGACAGTCGTTAGACAAAATCCGCTACTTTTAGCGCGGCCTCCAAGGTATCGGATTATCAATGGTAACCGGATAAATCATCACAATGATAATTCATCACATCTTTAAAAAGTTATATAAAGTCATGGAAAGTGATGAAACAAAAACTTTATTAACTGGGTTATGTAGGTTAGGTTAGGTTAAAAAAAAAAAATTTCATCGTTTCTAATGACTTTATATCACTTTTTAAAAGTGTGTTGAATTGTCACTGTGTTGAGTTATCATGGAACCGCTATCAATATGCACAACTTTTTAGATAATATCGTGAATTTTGCAAAATAACTGCCTTATTAATGAATGGAGGTGAACTAACTAAGCTCTTAGAATTGAAAGAAATCATTTAAGCGATCTATAGAACTAATTAATTCATGACTAAACTTTTTAGTGTCAAAAAGTACACACGGACTGCCAATGTATATTAAAGTTACGGTAACCGGATAAATCATCACAATGATAATTCATCACATCTTTAAAAAGTTATATAAAGTCATGGAAAGTGATGAAAAAAAACCTTTATTAAATGGGTTATGTACGTTAGGTTAGGTTAAAAAAATTTTTTTCGTCGTTTCTAATGACTTTATATCACTTTTTAAAAGTGTGTTAAATTGTCACTGTGTTGAGTTAGCATGGAACCTAGAGTTGCTATTGGACATTCAATTTATTAGTATTTTAAACTTTTACAACGCCGTCTGACGTTTAGGAATGTCTATTCACAGACAGATGCTGCAGTGTTGCCCGCTTATGTCAATTTGCATGATCAGTAACGGCCTGGATATCAATAACGCGAGCGTGTTCAGAAAATCGTTATAAAATCGTCGGTAGTTCCGCCTATCGATTCGATATTGTAAACTTATCGATTTCACTGTCTAGGTCTAGCTTCTGGTCGAGTTATGCGAGAATCTCTGCTTAAATTTGGTTAGACAGTCATTTTTAGCGTACCAACTAGTGAAGGGTTTATGAATCTACAATCGAATCTGTGTGAAATACCTATTTTTAGTTTCGAAATAAGTTTGACTTTACACATAATAATTATACAGGCCCTTTCGCAACAGTCAGAATCGCCCGGCGTATATCCGCAAACTCTACTCTTCAATGCGATATGCGATACTTTCCATAGCAAACTTTCGACATATCCAAAGAATAATTATTATTATTGTACTATAACGGATAATTTTGAATACCTCAACGATACGTCGGATACCTCCCGGAGGTGATTTCAAAACCTCCCGACACTTCCGTCACATTTTGCAATAGTATTCATGACTATTTTTGATACCCGATCATTGTTACTTTGTAAAGTTAAGGACGACCCAGAAAGTCAATCAAATGTCACGAACTAGAAGCCTATTTAGGTAAAACGCACGGAGGTTTCGATCTAGAATATGTATAGGAAGACTTCTTAAAGCTATAAAGGTTATCCCAAAGATATTAGAAGAACGAGATGTGCTATGAGCAGTTCATACTGTGTGGAATTGTTTTGCCCAGTGTCAACGGTTTTGTTCATCAATACTACTGCACACCTTCGCTTACGCTAAGGTATCCGCACTAATACATAGAACAGATTTCTGTGTGTAGACGTCCCGATACCGTTCAAAGTACCCTAATTAGGCAGTACTCCGCCTACGGTCCGGCGGCCAACATAGCATATCTCGTTCTTCTAATATCTTTGGGTTATCCTCTACAATATCTTACATCAATTTTTCATTCAGAAAATTCATATCTGTTCCCTCTCATGAAGTATTAGTTACTACATTTGGAAACTTACTAAAAAAATCGTGGATTTCTTTGGGGATACTGGGTGAAGGATCTCTTTAAAGAAAGGAAGAAGTTCTGGGAAGGAAAAGGGTATTTAGGGTGGGGGAATCTGTCCAGGAATAACGGACGTATGAATCCATCTGTTCCACTGGAGAGAAACCTCGGGAAAGTCCTGCTCGAGAAGTCAAATGGTCTCCCGATCAGTAGCGCTTTGTTCATATATCACAATATTAAGAGGAATCTACAAGCCAAAAATGTGTACATTCTTGGTATACCTTATATCGTAGGTAATAGGCATTAAAATCACTTGACAAACGGAGTCCAGAAACGTTCGATTTCAAGCACAAAACTGGTTTTTATTTATTTTGTAAATTTTTTTTTTTTTTTTTTTTTTTATATTTACTCCACACAGGAGGCCCTGAAGAAAATAATTTCCCTCAGGGCCTATGTCATCTTTGGGGATGCTGTGTGGAGGGTCTTTTTGTGGAGAGGAAGGAGTGAACATGGGTCTTGAAGAGTCCCATGTTGTAGGAGGGAGGAAACACAGAGGCCGGCAGTTCGTTCCACAGCCGAGCTGTTGAACTTAAGAACGAATCGTAGAAGCGACCCGTTCTCATGTGACAAGTGTCAACTGTGTACAAATGTTGGGCGCGCGTTTGGCGTGTATCCCGACTACGCACCGGCGCCGAAGGGATCAATGACGCTAGTTCCTCAGAGCATCTTCCATTGTAATACCGATAGAACAAGGACAGCATACCTACCCGACGTCTGTGCTCTAAAGATTGCAGTCCGTTTGTTAAGATTGGGGAATCTATCAAACGGACCGCCCGTTTCTGCACAGAGTCAAGGGTTTTTTTCAGGTATTTTGGGGCTCCAGACCAGAGATGGCTGCCAAATTCGACAGTAGGGCGCACTTGCGATTTGTACAGGGTGAGCAGTTGTGTACTATTAAAGTATCTGCGGGCCCTGTACAGTACGCCCAGCTTCTGAGAGGCCAACTTTACTCTGGCTTCGATGGAGCCCCCGTACCTGAGCTGGTCACTTATAGTTACACCAAGCATATCAATGGAAGGCCTGTTCGGAAGATTGCTTCCGTTGAAGGAGACTAGATTATCATTTGGATCCCTTTTAGACGTAATCAGACAGGATTGGGTCTTTGAAACATTAAATTCGACGAGATTATTTTTACCCCAGGAGGAAATACTCTCGAGATAACCGTCCATTCTCTGCTTCAAAGCCCTCCGAGCCGTTGGAGTTTGTGTGCCCTTTGGGGGCTTGTCAAACAAAAAGCTATCATGAACTGTACTGTCATCCGCGTAACAATGAATCGGTGCACATGTCAAAAGGTCATTGATGTGCAACAAAAACAAAGTCGGAGACAGAACCGATCCCTGTGGGAAGCCAGCATTTATGGAGTGCGAGGAAGAGGTGAAACCGTCAGCAACCGCCTGAATCGACCTATCCCTTAAAAAGTCAGCAATCCACGTACACAGGGATGCGGGAAGTCCGTAAGAATGCAATTTGTTGACAAGTCCTCGGTGCCAGACCCGGTCAAAGGTCTTGGATATGTCTAGTGCGACCGTTTGGGTCTCACCGTGACGTTCCAGGCACCGCCCCCAAACATGCGTCACATACGCGAGAAGATCACCGCACGAGCGGTTCCGCCGGAATCCGTATTGACGGTCGTTGATAATTTTGTTCTTCTCGAGGTATGTGAGCAGTTTGTCGTTGATCACACGTTCCATCACTTTGGACAGAACTGATGTGATCGCTATGGGGCGGTAGTTGGCCGGGTTGGAGCGGTCACCTTTCTTGGGAATAGGGTGAATTACCGCTTTTTTCCAACCAGAGGGCACAGTGCCACACTTCAGGGACATTTTGAAGAGCTTTGTCAAAACTGGAACTATTTCCGCAGCACACCTCTGCAATACCAAGGCAGGTATTCCATCAGGTCCACTAGCTTTGTTAACATCGAGCCCCCGTATGACGTGGAGTACATCCCGATGCCGGATCCTCAGCTTTTTCATATAGAAGCCGCAGTGAGGAACCGACGGCGGAACAGCACCCCCGTCGTCGAGGGTCGAGTTTTCCGCAAACATTTTCCCTAAAAGGTTTGCCTTTTCGGTGGCGGTGTTTGCTAGTGAGCCGTCAGGTCTGGTAAGAGGTGGCAAACTGGGTTTGCAAAAATTTCGACCTATTGAGCCCGCAAGCGACCAGAATGCTCTGCTGCCATGCGGGCAGGCAGCCAGCTTTTTGCTGATCTGCAGGTCGTGTTCGAATTTTGATCTATTGATGATTCTCTTGCATTCCTTTGCCGATTTGTTGTATGCTGATCTGCTTTCGGGCGTTCGAGATGTGTTGTAGGCTCGGTAAGCCGCGTTTTTTCGTCGAACTGCTTCGGAGCATTGTCGACTGAACCACGGCTTTGAGCCCACACCAGTTTCTTTAGTAGTCGATTGTATGAAGCCATCCATCGCCGATTTGATGACTTCACCAATCTCCTGGGCACATCTTGAAGGGTCCGAAGTCCGAAAACAAACAGCTGACCACGGAAAAGCATTGAAATGGGCCCGCATACCGAACCAATCTGCTGATCTATAGTGCCACACTTTTCTCCTCAGCCTCTCATTGGTTGGTCTGAGGCTAACGGGGATTGATGTCGTCACTAGGCAGTGGTCAGATGATCCCAGAGGCGCTGTGACGTCAATCTTATAACCGTGTGGCACAGTAGTTAAGAATAGGTCTAACAGATTGGAGCGGTGAGTCTGGACATCAGGAACCCTTGTAGGCTCCTGAACCAATTGCTCTAATCCGTAGCAAATGGCAAAGGATTCCGCCTGTCGGCCAGCCGAGTCCGTTGGGCCTGAGAACTTCAACCATGGTTCGTTATGAACGTTGAAGTCCCCCAGAACAACAAACTCGGCCGAAGGGTAGCGGGGCAAGAGATCATCAATAGTATCGCTGAAATGTTTGAAGAGCTCGGAAGTGTCTGATTCGCTATGGTTCGGTGAGCGGTATAGACATGCGTAGAATCTTGCCGTACTGGCAAGATTGACGCGCACCCACATTACGTCGAATCTGGAGTTTTCCAGACTCAATAGTCGCACACAGTTGACGTCAGCTCGACTATAGAGGCAGACTCCTCCTTTCAGCCGGAATTTGCTTGCGAGGGTAAAGCCCGGGCAGTCCAGATAGGAGGAGTCTGGCGGCTCGGCTATCTGAGTTTCGGATAGGAAAAGAAGGTTGGGACGTTGGGACAAAAGATGGTGATGGACGGAATTTAAATTTGTGTGCAGGCCGCGAATGTTGGCAAAATTTACCAACAGTTTTGGCCCGCACCGGGGACGCCTGCTACTCGCCGCTGTAATGATGTTAAGATTGTTGTTTTGTATGTTCATGAATTTAATTAATTTTTTTTTTTTTGTAGGCGTAGGAGGTGAAAGGAAAGGTCTGGAAAGGAAAGGTATGAGGGGTGGGTAGGAATCTGGGGTTCAGGCTGTCTAGGAGTGATGAGCGTTTGGTTCCAGCCCACCCACTGCGGTGCTAGGCGATAGGCCGGGAGAGTCCGGCTGGAGAGGGCATCCAATGCGCCCCAAACGCTGCTGCTGGGTCCCCTCCGGTCACGAACCGGCACAACAGCAGTGGCGGGGTTTTTTCACTCGCTGATGGGGCAGCCCACCCTTAGTCGTGAGCCTGAGGGTCGGGCCCCTGTACTATCGAGCGGCCCGGACAGCGGTAACCGGTTGTAAAGGGTCTCCCTCAACCAGCATCTCCCAACCGGCCCGCCACGCAGAAGGTGGGCCGACGCACCCGCCACCAAGACCCGGGCAAACCTTAACCCATGAACCCGGGCACCCCTGCTAAGTCACCAAACGTAGCGAACCACTTGGGGTGACCTGTGGCAGAGGTGTTGGTCATCCAATAAATGGTTCCCAGGGCGGCGGTACCCATTCCCGCCTACCAAATTGTGAATAATTTTATAAGAAAGCAAAAAAGTTAATCAAGTGAAACTGTCACAGGTAATCTTAGCTATAATACTGTATTTAAAACGTTGTCCTTTATGCGTTCATACATTTCTATTGAAAAAAAATATTTTTTAGTAGTTTGCATTTATATTTTTTATTGAGTATTTTTTTATTGTATTTGTATTCTACTCAAGCAAAGCGATAGGAAAATCTTCAATTTATCTAAAGCATATTTTTTGGTATTCATAATGTACACCAATTCGTCATAAAGATTAAGCTTGGCCTTAATGAAATAAAAGAAAAGATGTCTCATTCCGATATTCAAGACACCGCTATTTAGAAAAAAAAAACTTGAATAATTACACAGCGTCAGAATTTTTTTTTCGAAATGTACATAGGGTACTTCCTTACACCCTCAAATAAAATAATATTATTATATATAACTAGAACAGTTGCTTAAAACTTTTTTTCTGTACTTCTCCGTCTAGCATTTATTACGGTAAAAGTTGTAGAGGTAATAAACCAACCGTTAGGCGTTTGGTTTCCTGGAAATGGTTTTAAAACGTTTTTAAAAAAGTACCGCAAACAAACATGTGCTTCTGTATGACAATAGATACCGTTGCAATGTGTTGTTGTTTTTGTGCGAATTTGGAAATTTGCGAATTCGTTTTTTGCACAATTACGGGGATGCAATTTTATTATGTTCATTGTCAAAATATCTGTATACCTGCTGTGTTTACAGTTCTCGAGGACATTACTTGTGCATTTGCTTTTTGTTGTTGTTATTGAATGATGTATTTAAAAAGAGAATATGTCTGGCAGGAGTTGACATTGAATTTAGTTGCGCAACTTTAAACAAGATAATTTTTAATTTGTTTTGAGATTTTTAGGAGAATTAAATACCATTTTAGTTTGATAGATTAGTCCGTCCTAAGGCAATTTTAGAAACAAGTGTATGTCATCTTTTGGGATGCTGTGTGGTGAATCTTTTTGAAGGAGAGGAAGGAGTGAACATGTTGTAGGAGGGAGGAAACTCAGAGGCCAGCAAATCGTTCCACAACCGAGCTGTTTAACTCAAGAACGAGTCGGTGTACATATATTGGGCGCGCGTTTGACGTGTTTCCCGACTATGCACCGGTGCCGAAGGGATCAATGACGCTATCTTACATTGTAATACCGGTAGAACAGGGACAGCATACATAGGAATGCAATCCGTTTGTTAAGAGAGGCGAATCTATCAAATGGACCAACTATTTCTGCACAGAGTCGATTCTTTTCAGGTATTTTGGGGCTCCAGATCGGAGATGGCTGCTAAATTCAACAGAGAGGCTAACTTGACTGTGGCTTCGATGATGCCCCCATCACCAGACAAATACCAATAATTTTCAAAGTAAAAATGTTTTCTGAAGTAAACGCGTTGCGAAATATTCCTACTATGGGTCATCCATTACGTGCGAATTTCCTTTCCAGCGACCACAATACATTTTTTTCTGAATCGGTCACGGCAGCAGAACTTGACACAGATGCACTTTTTCACAACTAAATCAATTATGTATAATATGATTTATGCTGTGGTGGAAATAACACCCAGCTTCATTCGTGTCTGAACACCGACATCCAATAAACAGTGTTAATCTTAAGTGCCCTCCCAAGTAAGCATAATGCTGTATATTATCTGCATGTACAGAATACTAATAAATAATAACACATGAACATTCTAACGCAGCACCACGTTCATTGGTCAAATGCATTGTACTAGTTTTGTAGCAGTGATCGACGAACCTGTAGATGCAATCTGTTTGCCTAGTCTATACTTAGTAATAAGATAATATATTATATATTTATTCAGCGCCCTTGAGGTGATCTTTTCACAAAAACGGCGCTATACAAATCATCTAATATTATTATTAACTGGGACGCTAGCATGAAAATCATATCGACATCAGAAAAGTCTTCAATCAACAACGAGGATATCGGGCAAATTATCAGAGGAAATTAAAATGGAAGAAAATGTAAATAAATTTCGAAAATATTAAATTAATTAATACTAAAATGTATTACGACATAAACAATATTCCGGAAGATGGTATTTTTACAGTTTTTTTAATTGTTGCAAATATTTAAGAAAATATAAATGATAATGATAGCATTTTATGTTCATGTTGAAAAATGATTTTTCGATTTCAAATGTGCCATTTTAATTTTGATTTTGACAAGCTCGTTTTTGTTCATGAATATGGCGTTGTTAACGTCACGCCGACCAACGTCTGTGACAGCCGCTTTGCCTGTCAATAGCGTTTTCTACGTCATAATGACGTTGTAGCCAGTTCGAATCTTTTAGGAATGTGTAGTTTTAGATCGTTTTTAAAAATCAAAATATGAAATATGAAATTATCACACATTTATAAAGAGTTATAAATTTTTTTTTGAATCTTCCACATGTTTTTAAAGGTGAAAATACTCCATTAAATTTGATAGTTGACGTCAACTAGATTATCGACAATATATCGGTAAAAATCATGCGAAACATCATCAAAACTTACACAGGTTGGTTTTAGCTCAACGCTAACAGTGTTTGTAGAGCGTTTTGTTTGTTACGAAGCTGTCTGTGTTTGCGTGGTTGAATCTGTGACCTCAGGATCAGAAGGAGCACACGCTAAACACTGTCCCATCTTCTAGTGCAAATTACTAATAAATATTTTCTCAGTTTAGCACGAAAGTAGAAGAAAAAACACACTTCAACTATTGCTAATATTCTTTCAGACTAATTGAATTTTGTATCTAAACTTCAAATAAGTTAAGGCGAAGCTTAATGCTAAATCGCTAGTTTGATTAATCTTTATAACGAATAGGTGTACATTATGGATACCAAAAAATATGCTTTAGATAATTTGGAAGTTTTCCTATCGTTTCGATTGAGTAGAATACAAATAAAAAAATAAATTACTCAATAAAAAAATATAAATGTAAACTACTAAAAAATATTTTTTTTCAATAGAAATGTATGAACGCGTAAAGAAAACAAATTTAAAAAATACAGTATTATAGCTAAGATTATCTGTGTCAGTTTCACTTGATTAACTTTTTTGCTTTCTTATAAAATTATTTACAAAATAAATAAAAACCAGTTTTGTGCTTGAAATCGAACGTTTCTAGACTGCGTGTGTAAAGCGATTTTAATGCCTATTACCTACAATATAAGGTATACCAAGAATATACATATTTTTGGCTTGTCGCTTCCTCTTAATATTAAAAATATATAGTAACGTTTTAATTCTGACAACGTCTTAGGACTGGTAAGGCTGACATATCATCAAAATACTAATTTCATTTCGTTTCGTTGTGTCAGTCTGTAACTCTGGTTCAATGAACTCTGGAACTCGGATTTTCAGTGATTTTTTTTTTGTTTTTATTCATAACATTTCCAGGTTACGAATAATCTGACAATATTTCAAAATCTCCTACTACCACCACAGCGAGCGAAAAATGTTGCTTGTGTCGTGATGGAGGTCTTAAAGTCTTATTCCAGTCGAGGAATCGAACGTACGACGCATGGGTGGGACCCAAACGCGATGCCAATTTAGCCAGTGACCGGTCGGTGCATTTCAGTGTCATTTTTTAGAATTGGGACTGATTGTGTGAACAATTCAAACAAGCCACAAAGTAAGTACCTACTATTAAATAATACTTTATCAGAAAATAATTTTAATTGTATTTTTTCAAAATTTGCATTATTAATATGATAATTGATTGATAATTCAAAATTAAATCTTAAAAAAATGTTTTTTAAATGCTGTTGGATGATCGGTTGATATAATAACATATGTTGGAGAGGAAAAACACAGCCAGCATCGTACTAATGTGTTGTTTCAAACAGACAATAATTACATATTAGTAAATTGACAATATTGCACTTGTTGCAGAAATTCGTGCGAATGCACTAATGGGAGAAAGCAATTACTGCACATTGTCCACGTGCCAAGTTCTGCAAAGCAATTATATGCGTTCTGCTTTTAAGACAAAACTAACTTTACACGTGTTATTGTAAACTGTTATTTTTTTGAACAAAACGCATTTACGTTTTTTTAAATTTAGACGAGACTTCATACAACTAGCATAGTACACACCATTTACTTCATTATTAAGCCACTATTTTAATTATAAGTCAATAGTTATGACACTTCGTTATAAGCCATTAGTATTAAGTTATATGTCTAAGTCAAGGCTGCCCAACCTTTTTAGCAGTTGGGCGAAATTGACGATTTTTCACTGGCGGGCCACTCCAAAGAATATTATGTCGAAAACCGGTGTATTTTTGTTTCAAAATAAGTTCAACAGGTTAGATTTTTTCGTCGCTGATTCTCGTTCTGAGTAGCCTAAATAGCGATAAATCGCCGTCGTTGGCAACACTGGTGACCGCGCGCAAGCTGCATTGTTTGTTTTACCGCGGGCCCGCGACACTTTTTCAAATTGGCGGATTGGCGGGTTTTTTGAAAATGTTTCACGCGGGCCACTTATAATTCGTTCGCGGGCCACATTGTGGCCCGCGGGCCTGGGGTTGGGCAGCCTTGGTCTAAGTGATAGGAATAGATTAAATGCACACATTAACTTGTTGAACGCCCTTTAGGTGATTTTCTCACGAAAACGGCGCTATACAAATAATCCAATCATAATTATGCTCTTCTGTTATTGTTATTGTTACTACAACTACAGATATATACATTTTGAGACCACACAAATATCAATTCGACTCAAGTGTCTGATTCACTTGATCGTGCTATGTCTTCCACACCTACACAATTCAAAATTTATATTTATTCCTAGTAAGCATACATTAATTTATTTAATTCCCTTAATTCCCTTCCACAACATAAACACTCTATATTCCCTTTACACCTCATATATTCGCCCGCACCTGGAACACTGTACACCGATCTGGACTCCTTTATACCAAGCCCATATCGAATGAATAGAAAGAATTCAAAAAAAATTTTTTAAACACATAAATTATAAACTAAACTTACACTTCTCAAATTATACCGAATCCATTAAATTTCATAATTTTAACTCCCTCCAAACACGACGTCTAATTTTTGATTAAATCTTATTATTTAAAATCCTAAGTAATTCTGGACTCACCACAACTTACCAATTTAATAAATCTTCATATTCTGTCTAGATCAACCCGACAATCTGATTTATTTTATCTACCCTTGTGTAGAACAAACATTCGAAAAAATTCCCCAATTCCTCGTATATGTGCACAATATAATACAAAATTTTACAGCATTGACATTTTTGGTAATAACCTAAAGAAATATCGATATGAAGTAATGCGTACGATCGATTATTAATATGAGAGTATGGAATGTATCGGGAGCATCTCCTATCCTCTTCCTATTTTCCTCTTCCTCTCCCCTTCCTTTAATACCAAATTAATTTTAAAATACTAAAACTTCATTTCTAATGCACTTTAACATAAGAAACTTCTGTGGCTTGACTTCAGTTAACTTGTATATTTATCTCGTATATTATATAAAAGCTGTTTGTTTCTTACAAAATAAATAAATAAATTAATTAATTTGTTTATAAGAATACCGCACAAGAGTCTCAACATCCCTCTCTAGTGCCAGTATATGGAATCCCCGATTATTAGGATTCATTGTGGGGTTGAATGAAGTGGGGGAAGGGAAGGAGATGCAGGAGAAAAAAATTAGGAAGTACCTGGATTATCAAATCAGGCAACATTTAGTTTCTGAATAATGGTTATTCACTAGTTCGATCTGAGAGTATCTACATAATATGTAGCACTCAGAATAAAAAATATTATTTCCGATATATATTTTTTTGTATTTTATCGGGTTCCAGGTAGATCGACACAAAGGACTATTTTATTATCCTTATAAAATGATGAAAGGTGCTTGTGTCTACAATATTAAATGGTAGTTTAATGTGACCTATATTCAAAACATAACTACCTGATTCATAGAAGAGGAAGCGGGTGTCAGAAAAAAAAGGACATAAAAAAGGATCTGGCACACAAAAAACATCCCGTTAGATGCTTTAAATGCGTCTAGAAAGGTAGTGGTAAAAATGGGATAAAAAATGGTCCATTTCTAAATAATATAATACCGTGTTGTACTCTATATCAGTGGCGGTGAAATGTCCTTGTAAAGTAATACATTCTTTAATGAGAAGTTTAATACTAAATCACTATTTTCGATTTATATTTACAACGAATTGGTTTACACTGTGAATACAAAAAAATATGCATTGGATAAATTGAAGGTTTTCCTATCGTTTTCCTTGAGTAGAATACGAATAAAAATTTTAATTACTAAATAAAAAAATATAAATGTACACTACTAAAAAAATATATTTTTCAATAGAAATGTATGAACGCATAAAAGAATCAACTTTTAAAAAATACAATATTATTGCTAAGATTATCTGTGACATTTTCCTTTGATTAACTTTTTTGCTTTCTTATAAAATTGTTTACAAAATAAATAAAAACCACTTTTTTGCTTTTTGACTCCGTTTGTCAAGCGATTTTAATGCCTATTACCTATATTCGTGACGATATAAGGCATACCAAAAACATACACATTTAGTTTTAAAGTTTTCTGACAGAAAAACATGTGGAACGTTAAAAAATAATAATTTATGTTAGCTTAGGTTATATATTATTTTTATTACATTTTATTTAAGTTGATATATTTCTATAGTAGAGGACTAATAAAATATTAATTTAGAAAATTACTGTTCTATTTTTAAATCCGTCCTGATTAACATAATTTCACAATTTTGTATTTTTATTTATTTTATTTTTGTTTTTGAATCTTTATTTACTCGTATGCAGATTAATGTTCCCAATGTCTGAGAAGGTTTTTGTAAAACAGGGTTTTCCAATAAGAGGTGTTATTTTGATATTCAATCGTAAAAGATCAATGGTTTCGTTGCTTGTGTGGCACGTAGCGCCGTCTTGTTGAAAGTAAACGTTGTCCAGATCAATACCATCCAATTTCGGCCATAAAAAAACATTAATCATCTCTCGATAGCGCAATCCATTCACCGTAACTGTTGCTCCAGCCTCATTTTAGAAAAAGTAAGGTCCAATGACTCCGCCGGACCATAAACCGCACCAATCAGTCACACGAGGATAGAGAGGCTTTTCAACAATAACTCTTGGGTTTTCCGAGCCCCAGATGCGACAATTTTGCTTGTTGACGAAGCCACCGAGGTGGAAATGGGCCTCATAACTCAAGATGATTTGCATTTGATTCACTCAAGTGAATTTAAATAATTTCAATGCGTTGTTGAAGCGTGTATCGTTCCATTTTTATCAATGGCGTAGTTTCTACTTGTCAAATGTCAAAAAATGACAGCTTCAAAAGTAACATCTACCGAAATAGCGGGCTATTCAAAATAACACCTCTTATTGGAAAACCCTGTAGTATGTACACATCGTGCAATTTTTTTTAGTAGTTGAGAACACTTGGAGCGCAGTGTATGGATGCGGCACTATTATGAATGGTATAAATTTATTTTAAAATACACGCTTATACATATAATATATTATTACATAATTAAATATGTCAGGACAGAAATAATCGACCTTCCCGCAACCAGGAGATATAAATATGCAAACTATTGTGTGTTTTATAAAAATAGATGACTTTACCACAAAGAACAGTGGCACGAGTGCCAAATTCAATTCCAAAGGTAAATAATACATACAGCAATATCGTTTATAATATTACTATACGTAGCTCTGAATTAGTTTTGAAATCCGAGCGAAACAGGTTAGTAGAATTTGAGGTAGATAATTTAATGTGTAAAAAATGAAAACAACTAAGCTTTTTTAAGGCGATGCACTACGTCGTGTAATATTTTAAATTGAGCCGCTATCAATAATAACCCTTACGTAGATGACGATAAGGTTTAAATTCCCGCTTAACACCATCCGCCTGTTTTGATTTATGCAAGAAAAAACATGGCCAAAAAGTGCCTTTTATTTCATTTTGTGGATGTTCAGGCATAAATATTTAACATTTTTCCGATCATTTTATAAATAACTTAATTTGCCACATTATACAATAAAATCATAACCGAAAATGGGTTCGTAAGTAGGAGATTTTGAACTTTAAAGCAGTTTTCATAGGCCTTTACACGATTTTTTTCTGAGCTTATAAAAAGACTTATCTAAAAAATACACGATTATTTCAAAGGCCAAGATGTGTTCTACTCGCAGTATTTAATTAAAGCATCTGAAACATTTCTAGGCGACCAAATTTTCAAACCAAAAACACATGATTTTGCTTTACTACGTATGGCATCGCCGGTTTTTTTTTAAATATTCTCCTAAATATTCTGAAGTCAGTGGAAATAATATCGCTTCTCCATTTGAGGTATGTTGTTAGGCTGTTATTATGGATGGGTAGACGATGTGAAAGCACCCGGCTATTCAGACCTGATCACCAAACACGGTTATTAATTGTAATTATTATTTTATTTTGTTAATTTTGGCACGCCACTGATATTAGTGTTTTTTTTTAAATATTATTTTCGTCGCATGCGGGTATTAATCCTCAAACGTTATTTGAGACTGTCTACGCCCTATACAGGATATGAAATTTCAGAATAAATCTAAGATTCAATTTTAAATTAACATAACTTAACCCAATCTAACCAACTCTCGTTACATATTAAAATATTATTAACTAGCTGACATTTCTCTTTACACTCTTTTATTTTGTTCATTCGCTATACTTGTCTAAATCATCTAAAAGTCCGTCGTTTTTAATTTTATTAATTACATTACACATACATCAGCCTTGCATCATACTTGGTTTTAACGCACATACGCCTCAGGGATCTCATTTCCACAGCATTCAGTCTACTTTCATCCTTCATCAGGGTAGGTACCAGCACTCCATTCTGGACTGCTGGCTAGACTTTCTAGATAAAATAAATTTTGGCCTTTTCAGTATTTATTGACGCTTTCCAAACTTCCTCTCCGCATCACTTTCTTCAGCCACACAACATTAATACTAATAATAATAATATTTAGCTAATTTATATAGCACCGTTTTCGTGAAAAATCACTTCAAGGACGCTGTACAAATATATTTACTAACTAGGATTCATAATAATAACTGGTGACTTACATCTAAGACTTATTTCCAATGAGTTCTAATACTAATGTTCATAATTACTGACTTACATGATATTTCATCAAAATGAAAATTCAACACACCTTTAAAAAGTGATATAGAGTCATTAAAAGTGATGAAACAAAAACTAGGTTTAATAGTTACGTATGTAACCTATTTAACCTAGTTTTTGTTTCATCACTTGTCACGACTTAATATCACTTTTTGGAGGTGTGTTGAATTGTTATTTTGATGACATACCCGGTCACCATATCTGACCACTAAGGCTTATAACTACTGTCTTAAGTGGAAGCTACAAGCCAAAAATGTGTGTATTCTTGCTATACCTTATATCGTAGGTAATAGGCTTTAAAATCGCTTGACAAACGGAGTCTAGGAACGTTCGATTTCAAGCAAAAAACAGGTTTTTATTTATTTTGTAAATAAGTTTATAAGAAAGTAAAAAAGTTAATTAAGTGAAACTGTCACAGATAATCTTAGCTATAATAATGTTTTTTTTAAGTTGTTTCCTTTACGCATTTCTATCGAAAAATTTTGCATTATATTGAGTAATTTATTTTTTTATTTGTATTCTACTCAAGCGAAGCGATAGGAAAACCTTAAATTTAACTAAAGCATATTTTTTGGTTTTCATAGTGTACACCAATTCGTTATAAAGATTAATCAAAATAGTGATTTGGCATTAAGCTTCGCCACTTACATTTAAAAATAAATCAATAAAAACTCTTTCTTATTTTACTAGCGCCAGAAGTAGCCAAAATAAATAAAAACAAAGTATTCGGTTATCTCCAATTTCATTATAAATAGATCAATTTGAGAGGTAAAATAATTACCTAATATGTTATTTAAAAGCGGTCAGAAAAATTTTAGAGTTCAAGGTTAAACAGATAACGAAACGGTGACAAAACAAACAAAAAAAACACTACTAAAAGGCTATTCAAATAAACCAAACATTCGTAAAAAAGTACAGATAATTATAATTTACACGAATATTTGCTGAGTGGTAATGATTCAACCTTTTTATTTGGTGGTTTCTACTTTCTGAAAAATTTATCTGAAATAAACGTCCATAAAACTATTATGTCTAGATAATTGTATGGGAGCATAATAATACGTAGTGTTAAAATGAAATTGTGACGTTTCAAATGTCTCTTTCTTTTTCAATGCAGCTTTAGTTTGTTGGAAAGAGATCAGTGATGATATTAATAAGGTTTTATAATGCATCTGATAGTGATTTCCTATTCAATATGAAGTTATCATTTCCGGGATAAAATGATTTGTTGTTTTTTCTTTGTAAATTGAGCGTTTGGAATGAAATTGATTTTTGGACAACAATTTTGTTCTTTACACAATTCTTCACAAAACTTACATTCGTGAACTCTTTCTACGTCAACATTATACAGGATGTTAAGTGATGTACTTGACTTACTTTAATCAGTGATTTTTGGCATTATTTGGAGTAAAAAATGTGAATCAAATTTTGGACTCAACTTTGACATTGCTGATGTTTTTTTTTCAACTAGAAACAGAAAATCAGCAGGATGTTGACATCTAAGGTCGGTTGTGAGAAGTTGTCTTTGAAAAAAAAAGAAAAAAAAAACATCTAAAATGTCACCGTAGAACAAAATTTTAATGTCAAGAATCGCTGGATGTAATCAAATCACTATTTTGATTACTCTTTATAACGAATTGGTATACATTATGAATACCAAAAAATTTGCTTTAGATAAATTGAAGGTTTTCCTATCGTTTCGCTTGAGTAGAATACAAATAAAAAAATAAATTACTCAATAAAAAATATAAATGTAAACTACTAAAAAAAATATTTTTTCAATAGAAATGTGTACGAAAACATACAGCGATTTTTTTTTTAAATACAGTATTATATCTAAGATTATCTGTGACAGTTTCACTTGATTAACTTTTTTGTTTTCTTATAAAATTATTTACAAAAAAAATAAAAACCAGTTTTGTGCTTGAAATCGAACGTTTCTAGACTCCCATTTGTCAAGCGATTTTAATGCCTATTACCTACGCTATTCCAAGAATATACACATTTTTGGTTTGTAGCTTCCTCTTAGAAGTAAGTCAAGTAAGTTCCTCAACACCCTGTATAACATTTATAACTGGATCCGAAATGATGTGTTCAACAACAGCACCTTAAAGGTCGAATAAATATTTTTCTCTTTTAATTTGTACAAAAACTCTTTTCTGTACAAAGCATAAAGGTAGAAAGAAATTTTACCTGTGAAATATGAAATAAAAAAACTTCCGTATAATTTATACCTCGATTAAACCCTTTCGACTTTCTATACCCGAAAAGAAGAGCTGACAAAAAACTACCCTTCGCAATTTCTCCGTTTAACCCCGCAAGAGAGAAAGGGAAAAATGCAGTATTATTTATACAACTTTTGGTATTTCTTGGTGGTGACGAATCACATACGAAGTTTTGGATGTTTGATTTAAGAATGGAAAGATTTGAATTATTAGGGGGTTGAATTAAAATATCAATTTTGTCCCGAATTCGGTGATTTTGCGTCAAGTTTGTAAGGGATTTTTAAACTGGGCACAGAGAATTTATTTTGGTATGATGGGGTAATCCTTTGAATGTTCCCTACAGATTATTACATTTATATCACTAAATTATCAGATTTTATACAATTCTTCAAAGAAAATAAGGAATTACGAAAAAGGGTTTTTTTTCACAGAAATTGATCAGTTTATCAAATATCAAAGTTGATTTTCAAATTCTGTAAATGTTCTATTCAAGTTCTGTTATAATTTCAGTTTTGTGAAAGAACTGGACAATAATTATATACTTTGAAATTTGATGTTCAAATTGTGTCAAACACCCCGTCCTTAGTAGAGAAAAAATTATGCGAGCAAATGGGTGACAATATTTATTTTTTGAATAATAAAGCTTTCATTTTTTTTAAGCACATTTTTTTTTCTATTGGCAACCGTACATGGGTCGGTGCGGCACCGGAGCGATTTTGCGTACTTCCACTGCACCCAATCTTACTGCACCCGGTTTATTTCGATTCCTTATCGTCCCGTGAGGGAGTGGGGTTACATTCTCATGCATCAAGCTTACAAAACGTTATTTTTAAATTATAATTTTTCCGACATTATTAAAGGGATTCAAAATACAAATAAATATGTACAAAGTTTGTTGTCTTGAGGAGACCAATATGAATTTGATAATGTGCAATTAAAGAGGAACAATGATTGCTGTTATCATTCTTAAACAGGTCATTAATAATAGTTGACTAGGAGATAGTACCTACCACAGTAGTACTAAACGATAGAGTTGATATATCTTAAGTAGCTTCCTTATTATGTCAGCAAAACTGAGTTAATGAGCCAATGTTATACATGCCTAGCAATGATCGTACCAAAATTCAGGAAAACGGAAACATTTCGTTGATTCACAATATTGTTATCATTCAGTACCATTTGTACAATTTTCATCAGCAGATATGCACAAATGTCATGATGTTATGCTTGACAGCTGAACACAATTTGGCAGAAAGCTTAAACGGACCGAGAATCAGCGTTTAACGGAGGCCTTTTAAATGTCAAAAAAACGTGTACCTACCGGCTGCGCCAAAATTATTTAAAGGTTTCTTTGTTATAGGAGACTCGATGGACCTGAGTTAAGATACTTTGTGCAACAGGACAATGATTTATTTAATACGCGATACCAATAACAATCTATATTGCGATGACTAACTTCCATTTTACTGGAAAGCTAGATGCAAAGGAGGTAGAGTGAGCACACACTATCGAATATAAACATTAGAATACTGTTGTCCCACTCCAATACTGCTGAAGTTAAATTGACAATGTAATTATCCCACGAAGTTGATTGGCCATTTGATGACAATATTATTTTTGAATTTAAGTAAAATTCCAAACTTGATTTTTCTGACAATTTTTTGTCCAGTTTTAGCAAATCTTTCTCTGAAGATAATGTTTCAAAGACAAACATAAAAATTAATGCAACCCTAAAACGTGTGTATTTAGCTATTTTGAAAATGTTTCTTCATGGCATATATTTGCCTGGTTTTAAAACGTATTATTCTGTCTATCTTGCGAGAAATTGTTATGAAATATTTACCGTGTTGACACGTCGTAATTGATTTTGCACGTGAAAAGTTCGTAGTATGAGTGCTAATAAAAGTGGTAGCGATTACATAAATAAACATAAAAACAAGTGCTAAAAATACATACCAAAACTTTTCTACTGACGAAGGAAATGGTGATGATGATGGCTCAAATAGTGTTTTCTTAAAGGATTCATATTATTGACACAAATAACAAATCACAGGAAGAAATGAAAGAAGAGATAACGTTTCACGCTTTGTCCTGGAGAAGGGTTTTTTTTTCAGAACCAGTTTAAATAAATACAGTGGTTTTAAGACAAGGTATTTGTCATTTTATCTAATTAGGGCAAACCACAATGTTGGTTGCTGCGTTTTACCAATACGAAATGTGTACATTTGAGATTTCCTGCTGAAGTTGACATGTAGGCAAATTGTTTTGTAAACAGCTGAAATCGCGTTCCTGGAAAAGCTGCAAGAATGATACAAACAACAACAGCGAACATTCGAAATGAAAAGTATTAGTGCACTTACAATATCGCTTCATGAGGCTTTTCTTGTAGGCTTTTCCACCCTTTTGGGGGTCGTCCGAAGGACTGAGCCTTCCTCCAGAGTCGTCGGACTCTGTTCCGGAATCACTGGGGTTGGTTTGTCGCACAAACTCTCGCGGGTCTCTAAATTCACCAGGAACGCCCATAAATTCGCGAGGATCTCGCGCTACAAAGTCTCTTGGATCTCTGATCATGTAGTCCTTGGATTCCCTGAGTAAAACTTCTCTTGGATCTCGTATCAGTTCTCTGGAGTATCTCGAGATGAAGTCCCGCGGTTCTCGAATGGCGACTCTGGCGTCCAGAATGATCTCGTCTTTGTCCTCATTTGCGTGCGCCGCTTCCCTCGCGAAATCTCGGACGGAGATCTCTCTGGGATGTCTGAAGAACTTGTCTTCCTTTGTTGTGCTGACGCTGAGATCCAGCGGGGTTTCCGCGTCTGATTCTGTATCTTTCTCCATCTTATCATCAACTTCCACAGGGCTCATATTCTCAGCTTTGCGAATCAGTTCACTTTCGCTCAGAATTATAGGTTTTTTCTCAAAGCTGTGTGACCTTTGAGGGACGTAATCGGAAATCGCGGGAACTTGTTTATAGATCACCCTCGAAAGCGCGGTTGATGTCGGTTCCCGCAGAACTGTCGGTTGGGGGGACGGAGTGTGCCTGTCGCCAGTTCTCGGACTTGTGGCTGATGTGATTTTGAATTCTGAATCATCTTGTGGATACATTTTTCTACCCGCGGCTGTTACTGGGGAGGAAGATTCTAAGTGTTTGGAGGCCTTGTTGATATCGGCCGAGTGGGCGTCTCGTTCTGGAATGTTTCTCTCAGTTTCCATGTCTTCCACACTGTGACTTCTAGCGCTGGTCCTGATGGAAGGGTATTCGAACGTTTCTTTGTTCAATGCATACTTAAGGAAGGAGTCTTTCCTGTCTCCGTTGGTGACAAACTGTTTGATGCTGGAGATGTAAGTATCGTTTTTGTCTGATTGCGTAGGGGAAGCTGGTGGAGTGCTCGGTGCAAGAGAGAACCTGGGAACCTCCGCTGTGAATGTCACAGCGGAAGACTGCCTGGTCTCCGCTCCCAGCGCGTGTTGCTGAAGGAGCATCATCTTTACACTATTGCAGAAGATCCGACACTATTAAATGTCTTCAAACGACTTATCTTTCAAAGACTATGTACATTGTCTCGGTGCGGAACAACAACTTTACATGGATTCAATGAATTCAAATACTGATATGACAAACTTATAAATATAATGATTTGCCACACCCTCGCGGTCAGCAGCAATGTTTCTGCTAAGTTTGGAGGTAGATTAGTTTTAAGTTTGTACGAGGAGTGATATGTATTATTTGACTTCGCCGCCACAGATAAAAAAATGCAGTCGCTTTCGTAATTTGTAATGTTTATCTATGCACAATTTTTTTCGGCAATGTCAATATTGATCTTGACTACCATCAGATTAGATAATATTCTATAAAATGCGTAAATATATATTGGTTACTGTCACATGTCACGTTCAGAGCACTAACGTCAATTTCACAACCTTTCTAAAAATATCCAAAAAGTCAGAAAGCGAAAACAATAACTGTCACAGAGTTTGAATCACAAAACATAAACAACGTTTTCAGATCACACTGCAGTCCGAAAACACTCTCTTCCCATAACAAAGTTCTCGGCGATCATTTAAATAACACACAATGTCACAACAAACAATAAATCACAAACTTAAGTTCAAAAAAGTTATAATTTTCTTAACGGGAAAATGTCAAAGGTTTTAGCAGGAAAACAGCGAACACCCGCGCCGTTAGAATATTTAAACACAACTGTGCGAATTAAATTATTTAAGTTGTGCCGGCGACCGCTCAGTTCGCGTGTCGGCGGGTAACTGTCAGGAAAAAACGGCAAGCGAATCCTCGTGCGAATTTTCGCTGCAGATTTTTTCCTTATTATTTTTATTAGTGTTATTATCGAATTGTCTACGCGTCCTCCTGTAATTTCGTATCGTGCGCCCGTCTCGGCAGCACCAGAAAAACTGATTCGCTGTTCCACATTCAGAGTATGTTGGCCGGCGGTACGCTCGGAGATGTTCGGCAATTTCCGTCAACTTTCGTTTTTCAGTCTGGGCTGATATGGCGAATGCGTGCGTGTGTGTGTTTGTGCTTCTGCTGTGTGATAGTAGCTGTACGGATATCAAAAGAAATACAGGTTTCCAAAGCATTGTGTATCTGTCTATGCTGTATATTGTATGTACGTATATTGTATAGAGCACACGTCACATTACATTAACATTATGCAGCGGATAAGTGCATATATGATGCAAAATTGCATCAAAATTCAGTGTAGGCAATTATTTAAGATACAAAATAAAAACGTAACTTTTCTAAATTAAAAACTAGGTAGGTAATTAAAAATGCTACTTTTGGTTGCGACTCCGTCTGTCTGTCTGTAAATCTGGTTCAATGAATACTAGAACTTTTGCTTTGAGTTTAAGTGTCATTTTCAAAATTGGAAGAATTCAGAAAAGCGATATTTTCCACTCTGGATCGTTTCGCAAATATAATTTAAAAATGATTTGCGTGACCTCCGGATTGCTAGTCGAGACACCAACTCCTCGACAAGGGGCGTTCTCAAATATAATATTTGTATCAAAAAATTATTTTAATTGCCATTTTCAAAATTGGAACTGATTTGACTAAAATTCAGACAATCACCGGTGATTTTTCACAGGAACGAAATACTAAGAGCACGAAAACACGTTTATTGAACAGTGACAGTGGTTTATGGGTCAACGCAAAATTTTCAGTTAGCAACGTCATATCCAGAGCGCAAATTGAAAAATAGGACTTTATTGATCGTTGTTGTACCTGAAAACGATTATTAGTTTTATTCAAAATGTTAACTTTATGGAAGTATTTAATCTAACATAATTATAATGTATAAGTGCTAATGGGAATGTTGTATTAATATAATTCTACAAAAAAAATACAGGCAAGTATGTATTATTATAATTTAAATCCCCAAAAATGTCCCAACTACTCACAATCGTCTGAAGCCAGTGAGACCACGCCATCCCCTATTGGGGCATGTTGTGAAGCCGAAGGGAGTGGTTAAGGGACTATGCCAGTAAAAAACACATAGACACACTGTATAAAGCTCAGAAAACCTTAATAAAAGTAATACTTAAAGTACCAAAACTAACACCCACTTCAACCATATTCAAAAAATTCCCAGTGTTGAAGATTCAAAAATTATATTCAAAACAAATACTTAGGATGGGTTGTTTCGGAGAATTTGAACAATTCATCAAATTTCAACGTTCATTTTCGGGTTCTGTGAAAGACTTATTCAAGTTCTGTTATTATATCATTGTAGGCTAGTTGCTTGACGAAACTGAAAGAAAAACAGAACGTGAAAAAATCTTTCACAGAACTTGAAAATGAACGTTGAAATTTGATGAATTGTTCAAATTCTCCGAAACAACCCGTCCTTACTTTCCTTTACAAGAACCTAAACACATTTAAAACTTCACAAACTTCTCGCAATACCAGAACAAGACATGCACACCAGCTACTAATACCAAAAACCAACACATCCTTTGGACAAAAACACTACAGATTCCAGGCTATTTTTTTTTATTTTTTTTATTTGGTACAACATTTTTTTTACATTTCAAAGTTTTCCAGTAATGTTGGCCTCACTGGGTGGCTTGCCCGTGCTGAGGCCTTCATTTTATAATATGAAAATATAATCTAAATACAATCTACAATATAAGATAAAATAATACATTTAATATAGAATCTTGTGTGTTTGTGAGTGATGTGTGTTTATATTGGTTTTGTGTGTTACGTGTAGGTTTTATTTTTATTTTATGCTATGACATTTTGGTAATATTGTCTTTTTTGTTCTTTAATCCATTTTGTAATTTGGTGTGTGAATTTATTTTTATTTTCCTCAATTTTAATTTCAAGTTTTACACTGTTGAAAGCTTTTATAGCATGCTATAAAACTATACAATTCACTTCCAACTTAATATAAAACATCTAATCTTACAGAATACAAAAAACACATATGGAACTGGCTACAATCCTTTTAATATTTAATTTTTTATATTTCACTTTTTTTGTTATAACTATGAAAAAATCGATTTTATTTTTTAATTTTTATTGTTACTCTGTGTAACTAACTCCACTGTATTGTTTTTGTATTATATAACTTTACAATTGAAAAAGTCCTCCACAACACAGCTGAACTCCTAGCGTGTGGGACAATATACTATACCTTTGTAATACAAATATATTTAAGAATAAATAAAAAAAAATAAATAAAAAAATGGGGAATACGAAGGTGGGGAAGTACTTGGCTATTTAGATATGGTCACCAAACACAGCTGAAGCCATTTCATGCAACATATTAATTCTGAATGGTGGTCCTACACCAGGGCGACACTGAGAATATCCTCCACTCTGTAACGTGACGCAAATATACTGAATATTATAATAAATAATTAATTTGTGAAATAACAAAAATTATTTGCGCTTGCTGGGATTTGAACCCGCGACTTCCCGCTTGCTAGTCGAGAGCCTTACACATCAACCACAGAAGCCATCCAATATCATATTCTTATAAGAATAACTGAAATAGCGTACAATAATTGTATCTAGTTCTAACTTCAATTCTAATCAATCTATTTATTTTAATGTCTTAAAAAACTTAAAATGTCTCTAATTTTAGTTTAAGGGTTAGTTGGAGTATTGAACCTTCCTGCCGAGGAAGTGGAGTCGGCAGCTCTAACAACCACGCCAAACGCCGATCGGGTAGAACCGTTGTGATATTTATATCGTATATTAACTGCTGTAATGATTCCTATTTCAGAGAAAGCTTATATATTCGCGTGTTATTGCGTGTGTGATTCCACCAAAATTTGATAGAATGCATTGCCATCGACAACGAGTATATTGGCCGAGTTTCAACTCGATTGGATGTCGAGTAGTATGTTAATTTACACTTACAAGATTTGCATTCATAATAGATGTCTTTAAAAATCAGATAAAGACTATATAGTAAAAAAAGCGAGTACATACTAATGGAAAAAGGTTATACAAAAAAAACATTGGTATTACAATATTTCTAAATAGTATAAAATAAAGTCGCTATTTGTGTCTATCTGTTTGTGCGCTTAGTTCTTCTAAACTACGCAACGGATTTTGATAGCGTTTTTACTATCATTTAGAGAATTTATTACGGAAGGTTTAAGTATATAAAACATGCATATTATATTTGTAGAAAATAGAGAAAAGTCGAGCAACGCCGGGTACACGTCAACTAGTATTCTTATAAGAATAATTTAAATGGCGTTATATAATTGTATCTCGTTCTAACTGGGATAGTTATTTACATCACAATCAAAAAGAAAATCGTTTTAAGAAATATTTTTTTATGATATTCATTAACTCATTTAGAACTACAGGGTTTTCCAATAAGAGGTGTTATTTTGAATAGCCCGCTATTTCGTAGATGTTACTTTTGAAGTTGTCATTTTTTGACATTTGACAAGTAGAAACTAAGCCATTAATAAAAATGGAACGATACACGCTTCAACAAAGCATTGAAATTATTAAAATTCACTTGAGTGAATCAAATGCAAATCATCTTGAGTGATGAGGCCCATTTCCACCTCGGTTGCTTCGTCAACAAGCAAAATTGTCGCATCTGGGGCTCGGAAAACCTAAGAGTTATTGTTGAAAAGCCTCTCTATCCTCAACGTGTGACTGTTTGGTTCGGTTTATGGTCCGGTGGAGTCATTGGACCTTACTTTTTCGAAAATGAGGCTGGAGCAACAGTTACGGTGAATGGATTGCGCTATCGAGAGATGATTAATGATTTTTTATGGCCGGAATTGGATGGTATTGATCTGGACAACGTTCACTTTCAACAAGACGGCGCTACGTGCCACACAAGCGACGAAACCATTGATCTTTTACGATTGAATATCAAAATAACACCTCTTATTGGAAAACCCTGTATAATTTCTTTTCCACGCAACTACGCGTAGAATCGGACTGCAAGGCCAGTTGTATATTTTTTGCTAAATAGGCTGCAATGATTATTAATAATTAGTTTTAAAAATAACACTAATCTGATTTCAATCTTTCCCATGTGTAAACACCAGCTGTTTACAGAATGTACTGCAATAAAATATATCAAATCAGCGGAAATATAAGTCGTTGAACTTGTGGTTTATAATAATTTCATCAATTTATTTAATGGGACGTTGTTTGCACATTTGTTTGCGACTAATTAGGAACATGTTGAGTCATTTTGTTGGTTACTGCGATTTTATTTGGAGCTATTTCGATGATTTTTAAACATCGTTGATGAATTGACGTCAAAAAAACATTTTATTTAGTTTCAATCACTCGAGCGATTGGCTGTATCTTTAAATCAGAGGTTCCCAAAGTGGTCTATATGGAACCTCAGGGGTCGAAATCGGCATGCTGGGGGTCTATGTCAGCGAGAAAAAAAATTGTGGGTCCACGAGATTCAAATGGGGGTACATACGAGCGGACCCCCATTTAACTCAAGTCAATATTTAGGAGTTCCGTAAATGACACAATATACCTAACACAAATAAAATGACTGAGAAATTACTTATTTGTATTTTTTATATTTCGTAAAGTTGTTAATTGAGGTATATAAATAGAGTCTACGTTACTTTTCTCGTCAGAATTAATATATTCAAGCAAAACATTGCACATTGGAAGCCGCGAATTTTCCTAGTTCCCCAACTTGTTTTTGAAAAACGTCCAGGGTAATAATGACGTTTAACATTTAAATGCACTTCACACAGACTTCAAAACTAAGTTTGAGGACATTTTGTCTATGGAAATGCAACGTTGAAGAATCGGATATCATGTGACAAGAAGAACTGACCGGAATTAATACTAACAAAGAACTTAAGGGGCAGTTCTGAAGGGCTAGCTACAGAAAGAAATTCCCGTTTGTTTATCCTGCTTCATTTTCATTTGGCGTAATACCTCACAAGGGTGCCCCTGTCTGCACAATGTAAAGACAGAGCAACTATACCGCCACCCGGTTGTTGGACAGGCAAGGGAAGGGAATATTTTTACTAAAAAAATAAATGATTATCACATGCAACGTTAATAGTTTTAGGAAAATTCAATATTCGGCAGGCAGGGGACTACGGAAAAAAAAAATTTGGCAAGTGATCTACGGGGTAAAAACGTTTGGGAACCTCTGCTCTAAATAGTATAAAACAAAGATCCGCGTCTGTCTGTTTGTGCGCTTAGTTCTTCTAAACTACGCAACGGAGTTTGATAGGGTTTTCACTATCATTTAGAAAATTTATTCCGGAAGGTTTATATATAATACATGGTTATTATATTTATTAAAAATTGAGAAAAGTCGATCAACGCCGGGTACACTTCAGCTAGTAATGATAATGACGATTTGAATACATTTTGGCTTCAGTAATAGAAATTTATCGAGTGTCTAACTATTAATGCAAGTTATTGCATCTATGTAAGTCGATTAGTCGATTTTTATAATCTGTAAAACATTTTTGTTGACACAATAATTTTTATGGTGGTACAGAGGCAATCTCAAAATCCTCTGGCGTGTAAATGAATGGATATCAATACTTTAAAAGCATGAAAATTTAAGAAAATATTAGCGATTTTAAACGAAAATTTGAATCAGAAAAAGATTGTTCGCATCTAGAACTTAAACCCAGGATCCTCGACTTGCCGGGGGGCTTATCTACCAACTGAGCTAATGGGACTCTATCTCCTTCAGTCATATTTAACTGTATCACACTTCGAATAAGAAATACCAACGTTATCTTTATTTTCTGACCGCACATTTTTATTGTATCTTTAGAATTCAAAAATGAAATATTACAATTTGAGGTTTACTAATCAAATTATTCCAAAAATAAAAAAAAAGTATATTTTTTCAAACTGGAATCTAAATCCGCCGATTCCGAGTCCGTTACAGCATTTAAATAAATTGTGATCAGCAGATGAAAATGGTAGATTATAATAATAATATTTGGATTATTTTGGCGCTGTACAAATATATAATACACTTCTACAATGATCTACTAACTATACATTGAGATAATATACATTACAATACTTACCTGGTCTGTCACTTGAGATTAACACTTAAGGCGATGCCATACGTAGTAATGCAAAATCAAGTGTTTTTGGTTTGAAAATTTGGTCGCCTAGAAATGTTTCAGATGCTTGAATTAAATACTGCGAGTAGAATACATCTTGGCCTTTGAAATAATCGAGTATTTTTTAGATAAGTCTTTTTATAAGCCCATAAAAAAATAATGTATAAGGCCTATGAAAACTGCTTTAATGTTCAAAATCTCCTACTTACGAACCCATTTTCGGTTATGATTTTATTGTATAGTGTGGCAAATTAAGTTATTTATGAAATGTAGGAAAAAATTTATGCCTGAACATCCACTAAATAAAATAAAAGGCACTTTTTGGCCATGTTTTTTTCTTGCATAAATCAAAACAGGCGGATGGTGTTAAGCGGGAATTTAAACCTTATCGCCATCTACGTAAGGGTTGTTATTGATAGTGGCTCAATTTAAAATATTACACGACGTAGTGCATCGCCGTAATTAACATTAACTAATTGTTTATTAGCGATATTTAGATACAAGATTTGGGACATAATTGGAAAATTGGATATAATTGAACTTTCTCTCAGGAATGGTATATTTAATTTAAGGGTATAACAGCTTAAAAGGGTAAGTTTTTAGTTTAGACCTGAATTCTGTTGGACTTGTTATGGATCTTAGTTCCGGAGGGAGTGTGTTCCAAGGCTTCGGCCCAGATACTCCGAAAGCGCGTTCACCAAACTTAGTATTTGGCTTGCGCTTAGGTTCCATCAGTCTGCCTACAGCTGATGATGTTGCTGATCCAAGAGTTGACTGCCTCAGACCAAACGGTTGTTTTAAGTTTTTCGGCTTATTCCGATTTGATAGAAAGCTGAAATGCACCTAGAATTGGTATTTAACAGGAACGTTTCAAATGTCAATAAAACAAAATGGCGCTGAATGACCAGTTGATTACAATGTTACATTTGAATTTCTGCGATACAATTGGGCCTTAATTGATTTCGATAGTAAAGTTTGGTTCTAATAGAAATCCAATAAGAAGCAATCAGTTTTTGGTTTTAGGGGTGTCCAACACTTTATGTAGGTACGTTAAATCAATGGATCCCATAAACATATGTTAGGTACCTACCTACGTTAAATCAATGAATCCCATAAAAATATTTTAGCTACGTTAAATCAATGAATCCCATAAACGTATGTTAGGTACCTACGTTAAATCAATGAATCCCATAAAAATATTTTAGGTACGTTAAATCAATGAATCCCATAAACGTATGTTAGGTACCTACGTTAAATCAATGAATCCCATAAACATATTTTAGGTACGTTAAATCAATGAATCCCATAAACATATGTTAGGTACCTACGTTAAATCAATGAATCCCATAAACATATTTTAGGTACGTTAAATCAATAAATCCCATAAACATATGTTAGGTACCAACGTTAAATCAATGAATCCCATAAACATATGTTAGGTACCTACGTTAAATCAATGAATCCCATAAACATATTTTAGGTACGTTAAATCAATGAATCCCATAAACATATGTTAGGTACCTACGTTAAATCAATGAATCCCATAAACATATTTTAGGTACGTTAAATCAATGAATCCCATAAACATATGTTAGGTACCTACGTTAAATCAATGAATCCCATAAACATATTTTAGGTACGTTAAATCAATGAATCCTTTAAAAATATATTATGGGTACGTTAACGTCAATGATATCAATGAATCCCATACATATTAGGACGTTTGTCGATAGTAAAAAGGTGATGGGAAAACTTTCTGATAAGAAATCATGATAAGGCTCCGTAGTAAGAATTCAAAAAGAAAAAGCAGATGGTTAGAAAGGGAGATGTGTAAATATGAACGTTAGAGGAAGCGCGTCAATATTAAAAAAAAAACGATAATAATTAAGCGAAAATTGTGAAAATATTTAGTAAAACACGACTAGTTTGGAATATAGCAAAAATCTCTCGACGAATTCCTTAGTTGCATTTAAAGATACACTGTGAATTTTTGCACACCTATTAAATATTAAATAACGGAATAAAGTGTGTTTTTAATAATTTTCGGAGCTTACTTTGCAATTTTTTTCTATCGAGGAAATTTCATATAATTAACGCTTCGGCATAACAAAATTAAAAACTTAAAGCGGTCAAGAGAAATCTGTAAATAGTATAAAACAATGTCTCTATCTGCGTCTGGCTGTGTGTGCGCTTAGTTCTTCTAAACTACGCAAAGGATTTTGATATAGTTTTCACTATCATTTAGAGAACTTCTTCCGGAAGGTTTATATATACAGAGTTTTCCAATAAGAGGTGTTTTTTTGATATTCAATCGTAAAAGATCAATGCTTTCGTTGCTTGTGTGGCACGTAGCGCAGTCTTGTTGAAAGTAAACGTTGTCTAGATCAATACCATCCAATTCCGGCCATAAAAAATCATTAATCATCTCTCGATAGCGCAACCCATTCACCGTAACTGTTGCTCCAGCCTCATTTTTGAAAAAGTAATGTCCAATGACTCCGCCGGACCATAAACCGCATCAAACAGTCACACGTTGAAGATAGAGAGGCTTTTCAACAATAACTCTTGGGTTTTCCGAGCCCCAGATGCGACAATTTTGCTTGTTGACGAAGCCACCGAGGAGGAAATGGGCCTCATCACTCAAGATGATTTGCATTTGATTCACTCAAGTCAATTTTAATAATTTCAATGCGTTGTTGAAGCGTGTATCGTTCCATTTTTATTAATTTCGTAGTTTCTACTTGTCAAATATCAAAAAATTGTCAGCTTCAAAAGTAACATCTACCGAAATAGCGGGCTATTCAAAATAACACCTCTTATTGGAAAACCCTATAATACATATAAAATTCTATCTATCGTCGTGGATATCGGAAGGTATTTATCTGTTCTGTGGGTATGTTAACGTATTTACTCACCGGGTTCATCGAACTCATAGCACGAGTCTTGTATGTAATAAAATAATATACATATTACGTTATATTAAAATTATATATTTATTACTAAGTTTTAGCTTTTGCTTTAACGGCGTATAACCTAGGTGACAGCAGAATATATTATTTTTTTAAGTCACGATAAGTAGATACTCGAAATGTTCGTAATTCATACTAAATACCTAATTATATACGAAAGAATTTTCTAAAAACAACCAATGAAAAAGAGAGTTTTTTTTACTATATTTTAAAATGTTATTTTAAATTTTTTTTGGTTAAACAGAGTATTGAACCTTCCTACCCATGAACTGGAGTCAAAAACTCTACCGACTTTGCCAAATCCTTATCGGGAACGACTGACATTTGTTTCGAATATCAACTGCTGTAATATAACCTGATTTCAAAGAAATGCGTATATATCCGCGTGTGTACGTGATTTCAAACAAAAGTTGATAGAATGCATTGTCATCAACAACAAGTCCATCTGTTAAGTTTCAACTCCATTTGATGTTGAGAAGTATGTTAATTTACACTTCTAACATTTGCATTCATTCATTACTGTCATGATTGCCACCATCCTCATTTCTCTGAAATTGGATAAAATTACAGCATTAAATTTCGGTCCTACCCGATCGACATTTGGCGAGGTTGGTAGAATTGACGGTATTATTATTTAAAAAAAAAACTTTGATTCGAAAACCCGTCGATTTTTCGTGTAATAATATTAAATGTTTGGCCAATAATTCTGACCCATCTAGGTAATATTCCGTTACAAATAATATTCATGTATATTTTTGTTATTGAAAACATAACTATCTTATATCTTTATCTGAATTGTGACGTGAGGACTTTAGCAGCGGAAAGCGGAATTATTATATACTTTGAATGTTATGCATTTAAAATTAAATTCGACCACGAGGCTAAATATTCCAGAATCCGACGACCACAAACATTCTGTTAATAAATTATTCAGTGATATTTAATTACTGAAACCTTTAGAAGTCGTGAAAATGAAGAACCTGATTAATGGACTCGCTCAAATGTGCTTGAATTTGAGATACCTATTTACAAAATTTACCCAAATTACAATCCAGGGGAGGAATAATGGAAACATGATAACCGACGCAGCTACAATCAGAAGAAGAGATTGGTGCATTATAGGGTGACCGGATAAATCATCACAATGATAATTCATCACGTCTTTAAAAAGTTATAGGTATAGGGTTTTCCAATAAGAGGTGTTATTTTGAATAGCCCGCTATTTCGGTAGATGTTACCTTTAAAGCTGTTATTTTTTGACATTTGACAAGTGGAAACTACGCCATTAATAAAAATGAGATCAATGGTTCCGTTGCTTGTGTGGCATGTAGCGCCGTCTTGTTGAAAGTAAACGTTGTCCAAATCAATACCATCCAATTCCGGCCGTAACAAATCATTAATCATCTCTCGATAGCCCAATCCATTTACCGTAACTGTTGCTCCAGCCTCATTTTCGAAAAAGTAAGGTCCAATGACTCCGCCGGACCATAAACCGCACCAAACAGTCACACGTTGAGGATAGAGAGGCTTTTCAACAATAATTTTTGGGTTTTCCGAGCCCCAGATGCAACAATTTCGTTTGTTGACGAAGCCAGCGAGGTGGAAATGGGCCTCATTATTCAAGATTATGTGCATTTGATTCACTCAAGTGAATTTTAATAATTTCAATGCTTTTTTTAAGCGTGTATCGTTCCATTTTTATTAATGGCGTAGTTTTTAATTGTCAAATGTCAAAAAATGACAGCTTCAAAAGTAACATCTACCGAAATAGCGGGCTATTCAAAATAACACCTCTTATTGGAAAACCCTGTAGAATTGAAATGACAAGGGCGAGGAAAAATAGATGAGATGAAAAGAAATTCGTTGGTAGGTAGATAAGTCAGGAAGCGTAGGTACGTAGATTAATTCTGTTGACATTTCGAGCGAATTCGTCCAGGAAAACAAAGTTTGTCGAGTTCAAATGTCAAACATTGTCGTGATAATGAATAAAACGTTTGGGACTAACGTGAGAGGTGAAATAACGCACAGACTCACCCACAGCAGTGGTATTCGACGACGTTTTGATGACAGAATGAGGAAACCATACCTGCAACAAGAATAAAAGTGGTTAGAAAATGAATAAAAATAGCAAGTTTACATTATATTTATAACTGACTAACCTACCATAAAGCCGTTTCTCTGCAGGACGGACCGCTAAACAAATTGGTCTTCGCACAAACTACTTGCCTGATTCACATTCATACATCGTCTCATACATACTCTTCATGGCCCGACTCAAGTATCTGGTTCTCTTGCTCGTGCCACCATTTCTTCTTACTCATAACGCTTACATTATTTATTTATAATGGTACGTATACGTTTGCGAACCGAAACGCGAACCGTACCAAGAATTACGGGAAAGGAACGAATCGACTGCAAGCTGCGTTTCATGCCATTTGCGGTTGCTTCGTTTCTTTCCCATAAGTTGATGTTCAGTTCGTCAGTTCGGCTACAGAATAATGAATCTTTGACTGTCCAACTGGAAAGGTTTCCTATTTCAGGACAATCAAATTGAAAGGTTTAGTTCATATGAAGTAGGTAATCTAAAACAAATACATAACACTAAAAGCATATCATTGAAGAAATTATTTTTTACATAACATTAAATTCTGGAAATTACTTTCATGTTTACAATATAAGAGATAAGTAAACATCTTTTTCATTGTTTTTATGATGTGTTAAAATATATATATTTAAGAATTATTATTTTAACCGATTTAAGACGTTTTATAGTACATTTGATTTGAGTTTGTGAAGTGTGGTGGGAATTTTAGGTCTAGAGACCAAAAATATTAAATAATTAGAATCTCCACATTTCTCACACGATCATATTTGGTTTTACTTCACATACGCCACAGGGATCTCATTTCTATAGCAATGAATCTGCTTTAGACCTTCCTCTGCCATTTCCATGCGTCACTGCCATACATCAGGGTAGGTATCAGTACTCCATTAGTCGATTGTGGACTGCTACCTTCACTTCTTTGGACAGTTTTTTTGTTAGCGCCAACTTCGTTCAGTCCTCCATTAATGGAGTTTTCTGCATTCACTCTTCTTTCAATATCTCTGTCAGCCTTCCCATCTCTCGTAAACATATTTCTCAAATACACAAACTCATCCACCTGCTTCAGGTATTCATAATTCATAACTATATTACACGCTGTTTTCGTACTCTCTCTTTCAAACACCATGACTTTAGACTTACTTACATTTATCATTAACGCATTCTTCATACATACGTCGTTCATCTTAGACCCGAGATACTGTAGATCTTTCATACTGTTAGAAATCAGCACCGCACAACAGGCAACATATTTTCAGATTACTCAAATTCGCGCCCAATCTCACCTCTTTCAAATCTTGCATGCAATTATCCATGTATAGATTGAATAAACGCGGTGATATCAAGTAGCCTTGTTTAACACCTTTTGTGATATCAAACTACCCCGTAAAACCACCGTTCACCCTAACACATGCAACGCTTCCCTCATACAAAGACGCAATTGCCTGAGTGAGACCTTTCATAGCTTTTTCCCGTTGACTCGACCGTATCCTTTTTGTAGAGGAACAGAAACGCATCTGGTTTTTTGCCAGAAACTTCTCAGTGAGCATACACAACGAGAAGATCTGGTCCATGCACCCCCTTTCACTCATATCACAAAATTTATAAATCTGGCTAAAAAGGATTTTTATTTTGTTTTTGTAAATCAGGCTGCCATGCCATATTGCAAACAAAATACTGTAATCACCATTTAATAATTATAATTACTTTACAGATACGGTTTACCGAAACCGGTTAGCATTATCTTGAAAATTTACGTGATTAACAACAGTTCTAATGTTTCATAGAAGGTGGTACCCTAGTAACTGTCAACAAATATTGAACAAATAATTTTTCATGATATTTTTATATTTTGCTAGATTATATAGGGTTTTACAATAAGAGGTGTTACTTTATTATGTATATAAATTAAATTCTTATTTATTTTATATACATAAACACACACTTGCCACAAACTACACATCACTTCTTATCACTTATCACTTTCTTATCACTTCTTTTACTATATTATGTATATAAATTAAAAATGACAGCTTCAAAAGTAACATCTACCGAAATAGCGGGCTATTCAAAATAACACCTCTTATTGGAAAACCCTATACATGTTAGCAAGTCACTTTTTATTATACATTTTAATATTCTGTTCAAATAAATTATTCTCTGTTATTATAACATTCTATACCTTAATAGAATTTATTTTATCTATTATCATAAACACCTCGACTTATATCGGGTCTTATACAAACCTAGTATTCATTCAACTATTATTACGCTGGTAGATATTTCTTTTAATTATGTATTTTCTCACTGCACTTCTATTAACAACTGTATCACTTGCAATAATATTTTATTGTACACATTACTTGTTCTGTAATTTATTACTAATATTCTCCTGTTTACCACTGTATGCTTATAATCCGATGTATCATTCTATTTTAAAAGCCATTTAAATAAATATATAGGGTTTTCCAATAAGAGGTGTTATGTGTATTTAATTCCGGCCATAAAATGATTTTTTATGGCCGGAATTGGATGGTATTGATGAAAATTGATTGATGATGATTGAAAATTTCATGAAAAGGATATGGTCCTGTAGGCGTGGTCGTGGTGGTCATTTGACTGATGTTATTTTTCACTATTAACGGCATACCTTCCTCTTTATAATGAAATTAACATGCGAGCATTTATATTAATAAATTGCATTTTTCTTTGAGTATCAAAATAACACCTCTTATTGGTAAACCCTATACTACTGCGGATTTTTTTTTCGCAAACGAGACAATCTCTGATCTGCAGAGTGATTGTAGCGACACAGCATCCAGAATTTCATTTTCTACTAACGCGAAGAAATTAAAAGTTAAAATGCATCGTACATACGTGCATAGCTGCATAGGTCTTAAGTAGGTCGCCGTTTCCGACTATGCACTTACAAACGAGTCGCGTGCGAACGGAGATAGACTTCACTTTCACAGCTAAATGCTCGCAGATACCTGTATCTATCTGCCATCTATCCCATGTGCATCTCAGCTATCTTGTTTCTACAAACACAGCTCTCTCGATTGGCATAATTGGATAAACTTAAACCATCAGTTAAAAATTGAAAAACGTCCAAAAAAAGTGAAAAAAATTCGTGCATTCATAAAACATCGATTCACATTAAGAGGAAGCTACAAGCCAAAAATGTGTATATTCTTGGTATACCTTATATTGTAGGTAATAGGAATTAAAATCGCTTGACAAACGGAGTGTAGAAACATTCGATTTCAAGCACAAAACTGGTTTTTATTTATTTTGTAAATAATTTTATAAGAAAGCAAAAAAGTTAATCAAGTGAAACTGTCACAGATAATCTTAGCTATAATACAGTATTTTTTTAAAAGTTTTTTTCCTTTACGCGTTCATATATTTCTATTGAAAAAAAAATTTTTTTTAGTACTTTACATTTATATTTATTTATTGAGTAATTTATTTTTTTATTTGTATTCTACTCAAGCGAAACGATAGGAAAAGCTTCAATTTATCTAAATCATATTTTTTGGTATTCATAATGTACACCTATTCGTTATAAAGATTAATCAAAATAGTGATTTAGCATTAAGCTTCGCCTTCAGTTAAATAACACAACAATTGAATTTAGGAGGCCACATTACTTGATAAACCTACTTGAAAACTTCTGTGCAAAGAAGAAAGAGCGGTCCGTCTGATTGATAATCCATTTTTAATAGACCGATTGGCATCTCTAATACACAGACGCAATGTGGGCGTGCTGATTCTGTTATACCGGTATTTGAATAGAGCCTGCTCTAAGGAGCTAGCAGGATTGATCCCCAGTGCACCTGTACATGTGCTTGAAACTCAGACACGAGCGGAACACCGGTTCAGTATCAGTTTTTTCCTCCTTCAGAACCACATTAAAAAATCTCTTCCCACAACCCCTACCTTAATCCGCCTCACTAAGCTGTGCTACCGAGTGGCGACATAGCTCCCCTTATATTACACTGTACAGACAGGGGCGCTTTTGTGAGGTGTCATATAAGGAATAATCTGAAGCTTGTGTTGGCGGCCTCGCGTGAAATTATTTACGACATAGAATCCTATTTTAGCCAGAATCTGCTATTGATAATAAACCGTTCATATGCTTATTAGCCATCAGCAATAGATAGAATAGAATAGAATCATCAAATAAAAACATATAATATGTGATCATAAACACGGTATCACGGTAAAATGAAGAATGGTATAAATATATTATTGACTAGCTGAAGTTAACCCGGCGTTGCTAGGGGTTACGAATGGCTTGGAGTAAAATTGAGCTTGCGTATTCTAGTGTACATGAAAACTATGTTTATTTTTATTATTTTAAAGACTTGAAAAGTTTACTTTTAATAAGATTTGTTTCACTTGATCGTGACATGTCTTTCTCGAGCGTCTACCACCATTAACTACTGTACACCACGTTGTTACTATTTAAAAAAAACTACATTATTTCGAATTTAATTCGAATCTACATCTCACTCCAGTGCATAGATAATGCGTTTTCCTTGCGACTTCTTCTACAATTCAAACACATCCTACACTATAAGAACAAGCTTTGAAATATTCTACGAAATCGGTCACAAAGGACAAACAAACAAGAATTATTTATATATATTGTCTTTGACGATCGCCGTAATCCAATTTTCCTCGAACTGGACACACCGTGCACACTGAATTAACTAGATAAGTACTTATTTTAACCAGTCCTTACTTCTGCAAAGAGAATATAATAAATCGGCCCCAGCGCGCCATTTGCCGCTGTGAGTTTGTGACCTTCGCGCGTTCCGTGAAAAGCGGGCGGAAATGCCGCCATCTTGGTCAGAATTACGCGCCTATCGGAAGCGTATGCATCTTGCAACACCGACCGCAGAATTAGATGCCAGATACGAGTAGCTACAAGTATAGCCAGTCTGCAGTACCCAGTACCTACCACAGTTACAGTAGTACTTGCTCGACGGGCTGCAACTATCCACTTGCTCGTAGAGAGTAGTCTCAAGGTTGGAAGTGGAAACCTATTAGAGTATGGCTTGAAAGTAAAATTGCAACGCGAGCTTCCGCTGGCTTGCTCAAGTAAAGCTCGTCCGATTTTAGCAAAGATAGTGGTCACTAGATTAATGTAAGACCCGGTAAAAATTGCAACACGAATTTGACTGTATCTACAAACCTGTCGTATATCTAGTGTGAAAATGTACTAAACGTCAAAACAGCGAATAGTACAGGAGACTAGTAGGAGAATAGTATTGAATATTCCTTCCCAGGGACTTGAGTCAACCGCGCTAACCACCTCGTATATCGTATATTAACTGGTATAACTCAACGCAATTTCTCTGCACAGTAATGAGAAACGGAGTCGAATTAAAGACGATGTAATGTAGTTTTTTAACAGTAACATTTTGGTATACAGTAGTGAATGGTGGAAGAAGTCAGGACGCCTGAAAAAGACATTAGCAATAGCGAAGCATTGTGGGGAATACACTAGTATATTATAAAAACAAATTAATTGATTTCATTTCACTAGGTGGTAATATGATAGAGGTGTAGTGTAGAAATTACCAACCTATGGTAGATATATAACAATGTCTCCCGTAGATTACCAATTACTTACAAATCTAGCAATTACTCGCCTCCTAAGCAGATTGGCATGGCGAGATCAGAGTTTTAACCACTCTGGCCGCTAATATAACCACCAGATAACCGCCAGAAGATACTAATAACACTGGTAAAGTGGCAAGCAATAACACGCCACACAATCTCACTAGAACGAGAGATTTTCTACTTGTAGCTAGTATTGACTTTCTCAGCGTTTTCACTATTACCGCGCTGCACGCTTCCCGGCGGCTGCATTTTCTACTGCGCCGGCACTTCATTCAAGTGCAACGAGGGGCATTCTGAATTCTGCAAGATACAGTCAGTTTAATTCATTATCATCATCATAGGCAAACTTCTGAGGGATCCATTGCAATCTCTCGCATAAAAGAAGGACACAACAAAAAATGTAATTCTTCCTATCGCCCTGTTCACCGATCGCCTATGTTGAGTTATGCAAAAAAAAAGACCACCAAAATCGAAACGTTGTTTATAATGCCATTAGCCAAGACTTGCTGAGGCCTGCAAAAACCAAGTTTCCTATTGAGACAGATGGAGTTTACAAACTCAACTGTTCCGGATGTGACAAGGTTTATATGTAATCCAAACAAAACGGACGATCTCCATAAGGATTTCAGAATACTTTCGAGCATGTAAACTCGTCCACCCTGACAAATAGGCAATTGCTGATTTGTCAGGGTGGAAATTTCCTGTGAAGATCCAAAGCAAATAACGCAATTGCAATTCATAAAAATCCCATTAATATCAATAAAGACGACGGCTAAGCTCAATATTTCTTAGTATACGATAATTGACTTAATATACTGTAATACCAGCTCTTAGAGGATTGGAATTGGCAACAAGGTATCGTATCTACATACATTAGTCCACAATTCACCACAATATTCGATTACATATCTACCCTAATGATGACACTGTTATACTGTCCCAAATGTTGGCTAAATAAGGAAGTAGCGCAACATGCCATAACACCCGAAAATAAATCACTACAAGGCATTAGCGTTGTTTGGTGACCAGATCTGAGAAAACAGGTACTTCCTTAGGTTTCTCTTCCCTATCTCTTTCTCATCTACACTCTTTTTAAGATCAAGCCATAGGTACCTCAATTGGTGACACAGTAAATAACAGACAATATTTATAACTATATTAAGTAAGGACAAGCTGACCAATCTTCAACAAACTAAACATTATGTCAATTAAACAATTACTTCATTCTAAATCAACATTTCTTTAAATTCGAAACACAAATATAAGTAGAAACACTAGATCTCACTACTCCGAATACAACATTTGGACCAAAAAATTTCTTATACTATGGTACAACTATACAACAAAATCCCACTACTCCGAATACAACATTTGGACCAAAAAAATTCTTATACTATGGTACAACTATACAACAAAATCCCACTCTCATCCAAAAAACACAATATTTAAAACTCAAATAAAAATCTGAATACAAAACATAGGCAGATCAGAAATAGAAAACATACTGAAACCGAAACCACTCGACTGCACCAAAATAATCAAGAGACGTCCAGATTTCATGATTTTCTCTCCCTTTTTATGCGCTCAAGAGAAGCTGTTATATTTATTGTTGTTAACTGCATGTGTATGTACACTGACCAGAGTACAACCCGTAGTACGGTAAGCTCACACAAAACCTAACATAACCTTACTTAACCGGCTGTGATCCAACCGCCAATTACCAAACTGATTTAATTCATATAACAGATAAAAAAATTCTAAATTTGTTTATGTCGATTATTTCAAAAGCTGCAAAATAGCTTAAAAATATAAATTTTACTGAAATAACACCTAGTAGTAGCAATCATTTTGAGAAGCGTTTTAACCTAGCACGCGTATTGCCGTGATTTAATTAGTATATAACAACTAACAGCAAATCGTGTCTTCTCTGTAATCATTGAAACGATGATGGCTGCTGTCCACTCAGCAATGACCAAATCCACTCCAAAGCACGCGATAAGATTCAATTTCAAGATGCCAATGTTAATTAGGTTCTGCCAATACATCTATTTAACAATGAGCAAATAGTGACGATGGTAACGAAAGAGAGATTATATTTGTTGAATACTTCTTCTCATGACGGCCGGCATAGTCCAGTGGTAACGCATTGGACTGCCATTCCGAAGGTCGCGGGTTCGAACCCGGCGTGCGCAAATAAATTTTATTTGATTAATTTGTGTTATTTCACAATTAATTAATTAAAATAATATATAGTATATTTGCGGCACGTTCCAGAGTGGAAGATACTACCAGTATCGCCCTGGTGTAAGACCACCATTCAGAATTGAAACGTTGCTCCAAATGGCTTTAGCCGTGTTTAGTGACTAGATCTGAATAGCCAGGTACTTCCCCACCTTCCTCTTTCCCTTCCCAACTTACCTTCAGCCTCACAACATCCCCCAATTGGGGATGCCATAGTCTCACTGGCTCCAGACGGGAGCAGTTGGGACTCTTGTGAGGTATTCACTAAAAAAAAAAAAAAAAAAATAACAAAAGTTTTGCGAAATATGTGTAAAAAATATAGTTCACCGTGGTTGGATGATTTTATAATATGTGTTATATAGAATAGTTTTGTGTAATTGATGAACGGAAGGAACTATCTAATTATTGTAATCAATTTTAAGGAGAATATCTTTTCAGGACGCAGTGAGTAAATAAGCGTCTAAAAAAACATTTATAAAATTATTTTGACTAGGGGCTATAATGTTGACTATGTATACATATTGTGCGCTACTAAAATATGAAATTTCGGAATTCACCAAGGAACAATTCTAGGACCTCTTCTATTTCTACTATTTACTAAACATTTTGGAAAGCCTGTAAATCATGTTTACCTCTCTTCTCTTCACTGGCGATATCAATTCAAAGATATCGAAAGTATTATTAAATCCAAAATCTGTCAGAATGACTTAAATAAGTGGAATCAGTAAAATAAGCATAACCTAATTAAAAAGGGAAGTGATTGGAAAGAGAAAAAAATTATGATATTATGCTAAAATGTAAACCCTAACGAGGAATGGAAATATAAGGAATATTATTGTTCTGAATAATTGGAAATGATATAATGACCAAGTGTTTGTGAATTATGTCGAAAGGGTACATGATTGGCAGACGATCTCGGTAGAAATGGACGTATACTCTGTGCTACAAAATACCGCTAAGTTGAAAGATGGAAGATGACACCAGAAGAAAAATAAATATACAAGAGCGTAGATTAATTCGGGAGTATGTTTTGAGGTCATGCCAAGTAGGCAGTATATAAATAGTAACATGATAAAACAGTGACAAAACAAAACATGAAAAAATAATAGGTGAGGTTAGGTGAAGTTTGTTTGCATTTTTTCTTCAACGTTTTATTTTGTAACTAAACCAGATGAACTGGCGCAACGTAAAGTAAACTAAAAACATCAAAGTTTAGGATCGCATTTTACTTTCTGACATTGGCCTAAATTAAAGTAATGTCTAAACACGAGTTAGACGTTTGAAATGGTCCTCGTGTAACACATTCTGCGCTGGCGTGATAAGATGCAATAGGACTAGTGCATAGTGCATGGCCCATAGTGCAACATCTACATCTGCATCTGCAACATCTATATTGCAGGAGTCGACAATCTTTCTAAAAACATATAAATGTATTTATATATATTTTTTTAAGAATACGTTTTCCTCATTAGAATTACCTGCAAAACAACAATTGCACTTCGCGAAATATGGAGTGGATATCAACGTGCACAGGTTGATTTTTGCTCAACGCTAAATCTGTTAGGAACTTAACCAATAGGTTGCATAATCTAGGCAACAAGTTTGGGGTGCTATTGATATATTTATTGACTCCATTTATAGAACTAAGCGTAATCTATACCAGCACTTTGTTGTATCCTACAAATTAGAGTAGCGTTGGTAATGTAGTTTTAGTGATTTGTCTTATATGTAGTATTGTTGTAGTTTCTAAATTATTTAATGTTAAACTAATATTGTTTTATTTTCATTTTATCAGTTTACTGTTATATCATGCTTTTAAAAAAAATTGTATGATTTTCGATAGCTCACTTTATATATTCTGCATTTTAAAATCCACGTAAAAGCCCGTCTGAACGTGAAACAAAATTCAAAAAAAACTTGAGGAAATGGCTAACGACCAATAATAAAAATGAAATATATATTATGTATTAGCACGCACCCGAAAGACTTCCATTTCCGATGACATTTTTTTTTCAAGTAAACCAAACAAAAAAATCCATCACACATCGCCATTGGGTACAGCCTAGCTTATTATGTGATATACCCTCCGTCTCATTTCAGCGGCATCGTACAGATGAGACGGAGCGCGTATCACGTGTTCAGTGGTGAAGTGTGATAGTAGAAAAAAAGGTCAACAAACAGCAAAACGACGTCTGCATTTTTTTCTCTGGAATCTCTGGTTAAAGTATTTCTGGTACGTGCTGATACAACCTGTGTATGTATAGGTGTGGCGTGCGGGTTTGTTTTTAATACAAATCTACATTTTTATTACAAGATTGATGAAATTTGGCACACATGATCTTCAACCCACACCCGCTTTTCCCACCCTTGAAGCACAATTTAGATATTTCTTAATTAAATTTTGCACATTTGATTTTGAAAATCGAAACTCTTTACAAAAGAAATACGTATAGCATTGACGTTTATGAAATATATTTATGAAACGCATCGTCGGGCGATCTGTCTCCTGAAATTATCAATTTATCTAACGCCGTTCATGCTCGCGACATTGATAAACAAACCTACCGATATTGCTTAGTTATCGACATGGTCAGCTCGCGCACCATCGATTCGTATTGTAACTAGTAACCATATACACGACATATACAGAAGTAGGGATCCCCTTTCTCGATTACGTTCATAGCCGTGACCCACAATTGTTAAACACCCGTTTAGCGTTTAAATAATAATCACTCATTATGGCCAATTGATCAGAGCTATACTCGCCAGCGTTCCCATTCACTGGCCAACTGAATATTCGCTTTCCTTCAACGAGTGGTTAACAACGTATAAATGGTTCCATCACAAAACATGACAATTTAGAAACAAGAAAAAGTACACAACTGCCGAATCTGAACAAATCCCAATTGCGAACCACTGTTGATTTTGGCTGCAATGTCTGGACTGGAGTCCCAAAATACTAACTCTTGACTCTGTGCAGATACACACGTTCTTTAGACCACAGATGTCAAGGTGGGAAAGCTGCCATTGTTCTATTACATATATATATTATATTTGAATGGAGCTAGCGTCATTGATCCCATCGGCACCGGTGCATATTCGGGAAACACCAAACGCGCGCAACATTCGTACGCAATTGACATTTATCACATGAGAATAGGTCATTTCTATGACTCGTTCTTGAGTTCAACAGCTCTGCTGTGGAACTGTGTCGGCCAGTGTTTTATCCCTCCCATTCCTTCAAGACTCAAGACCTTTTCACTCCAAAACATAGCAATCCTAAAGATTACATAGACCTTGAGGGAGATTCCTTCCTCGAGTTAAGAGGAAGCTACAAACCAAAAATGTGTATATTCTTGGTATACCTTATATTGTAGGTAATAGGCATTAAAATCGCTTGACAAACGGAGTCTAGAAACATTCGATTTCAAGCACAAAACTGGTTTTTATTTATTTTGTAAGAAAGCAAAAAAGTTAATCAAGTGAAACTGTCGCAGATAATCTAAGCTATAATACTGTATTTAAAAAAAAAGTTTGTTCCTTTACGCGTTCATATATTTCTATTGAAAAAATATTATTTTAGAAGCTTAAATTATATTTTTTTGTTTGGGTAATTTTTTATTTATGTGTATTCTACTCAAACGAAACGATAGGAAAACCTTCAATTTATCTAAAGCAATTTTTTTGGTGTTCATAATGTACACCAATTCGTTATAAAGATTAATCAAAATAGTGATTTAGCATTAAGCTTCGCCTTAATGTAAAAATAAACCTAACCTAACAAAACTAATTGTTTTATCATGCTCTGTTTTGTCATAGTTCTGTTTTATCCGGATACAATTAAAAATGTGTGAAATATTTAAATTTTAATTTGTGGTTCTAGTCGTCGCTCTGAAAATAAAATTTTAATATTTCCATTAAAATCATTGATTTAAAAAAACATCTAGAATCTCATATTCCTAAACGGTTCGAATTTGGCTATGGCGTCGTAAACGCCCTCCGCCCATAAACGAACATAATATCGTTTTGGACACGTTTTTATTAATAGATGTATTTAAATTTATTTCTGATTTAACTGAGGATTGGGTGAAATCACTCCCCAGGAACTGGAGTCAACCGCGCTAACAACTGAGCCAAATCCTGATTGGGTAGAATCGACATTTATTTCGTATATTTAAATTTAAAAGACCCAAAAGAAGTTTTAGTAAGAAAGAACCTATGTAGGTAAAAATAATACATTTTAGGTAAAAATAGAATTAGATTTTGAGCATGTAAACAGTTTATCTGTGAGATAAGGAATATAATGTAGGAAATGGGCTATATTTCTCGACAAGTGTTTTTTCGTGTTATTTTACACGCGTCAAATATTTTCATTGCAAAACAATAAAAATATTAAGTACACCATATTCAATTTTTATGTTACATGTCGGTAGTTTTTTACTCACGAAATGATAAAACTTCTTCGAATTGATAATGTTCCATTTTTTAAAACACTTGTTTAAGACAATTTTAAAAAAATATGTTCATCCGGCTCGAAGGACCAAATATGAACGTTTTTTTTTTTAGAATAAGATAAATATGTTACGAATAATCTAAAATTTGAAAAACACCTTGTGCCATCATTACAGTGGTAAGATGTTGCTTGTGCAACGCATCAGTTTAACTATAGTAGACAACAAAATGCTTTAGATGGACAAACTTATTGCAATAATTTAACATTTTTCAAAATGTGTTTCATTTACTTAATTAACATCAGGATATTTTTTTACGTCTCATAGAAATCGTTGTATCTGCCTTACTGTCATGATGAGAAATATGATTTAAACGGTGTTAGAAAGAGACAAAACCACGATTTGTATTAAAATCTAGAAGTTAAACACAGAAGAATTAAAACGTGCACCTTTATAATAACGCACTTTAAAAAAAAATCGTGATTTTTTTATTCATAATATTTAAATAAAATAAAAAAGTTAGGTGACTAAAACATTTGAATTATATTTTTTAATAAAATTCAAAAGGTTTTTTTAAATATATTTTGTCATCTGTAATTTTAATTACAAAAAATGTATGGCAATTGTTAATTTTTTTATTAACATTTTGGGGTTACGAATATCCCGACAATATTTGAAAATCTTCTACTATCACCACAGTAAATGGTGCTTGTATTGTAATGGAGGACTTAGGCAGCCGAGGAATCGAATACACTACGCCATGGTGGGACCCAAACGCGATGTCAACTCAGCCACCGACCAGTAAACAATAAAACTTGACAGCGTATTTTATCACCTTTCGAAGGCAGTTTTTAGTTTTCGGATACGTTCAGAACTATTCCAATTATTTGGATTTTATTGCAAAGCGGAAATACTACAACCTTTTATCAAAATATTGCAATCATCTTCTCATCTCCTGATGAGAAGATTATTTAAATAAGTGATCTATAGTGACGCCACCGACTGCACAGTAAACTGTGTCGGCCTGTAGTCCAATGAAGTACTTACCTATTCGATAATCACACTATATTAAGTAGAGTACTATTCGATTACCGGTACTAAATGAGGTTAATGATACTTCAGTGTTACTCCAAATCATTGTACGTTTTGATTAAATACGTCTACACACCTCAACACATACTTCTATTTGGCCCCTGTATACCCAATTTCTACCGATTTATAACAAGTTTCTCATTAAATCTTTTAGTTTTTAAGTTCCAAAAAAAAAGTTATTTTGAAGATAATATCTGTACATTTGCTATGCCGAAACGTTAATTATTTGAAATTCCCTCGATAGAAAAAAATCGCAAAATAAGCTCCGAAAATTATTTAAAACACGTTTTGTTCTGTTATTTAATATGATATAGGCATGAAAAAAATCACTATATTTGGGACACAAAGATGAAGCTCATACAGGAAAGTGAACACGAATTATTTCAAACTTATCGTACTAGAATTAAACGCAATATTTCAATAGCCCACAAAGATTATATTTCGGAGGTAGAGAATAACGTGAAAAACGATCCGAAATCATTTTGGAAATATATTTCTAACAAGAAACATGACAGAGGTTTCTTAAATCATGTTAATCTGAATGATCGCACACACAAAGGATCCGACATACCGGAAGCCTTCGCAAAGTATTTTCAATCTGTCTATAATTCAAAAAAAGATGATTTTGAATCTTATATGCCAGGACACACTGGATCAACAAATGCTCAAAATATAATTCATAGCGTTGAAATTGTAGATTTCCGTTTAGCAGTAAAGAAACTGAAACTAAAAACATCGTATGGTCTTGATTTCATTCCATCCTTTGTTATTAAGGGATGTTCTGAACCATTATGTAAGCCACTTCTATATATATTTAATCTTACGGTTAAAAACGGAATTTTTCCTAAACTACGAAGCTGTCGAAAGTCACCCCTTTACAAAAAGATGGCGACAAGTATCAAACGACTAACTACCGTCCTATAGCGATTCTCTCCGCACATGCTAAACTATTGGAATTAATTATCAATAAATATGTATATGCCAAAATGATCGAACCATTCTTGATCGAACAACAACATAGATTTAGACATAAATTTAATGGTATTTACAGATTACTTGGCGAGAGCACTCGATAACAACGAGCAAGTTGACACATCTTACCATAATTTTGCAAAGGCTTTCGATAGAGTTGATCACTTAGTGCTCCTAAATAGGCTCGGAGAAATTGGTTTTTCGGAAAACTTATTGAAACTCTTTTGTAACTATTTAAGTGAAAGAGAACAATTCGTGTCCTATGGTAAGTTCAACTCTAATGTATATCCTACAAATTCTGGTGTGCCGCAGGGATCCAATTTATAATCCCTATTGTTTTTAATTTTTATAAACAATATTCGGGAAAAGATTAAATTCGTCCGTTTTCTACTTTTCGTCGATGACAATAAACTCTTTCTGAGAATAAGGTCGTTAGAAGACTGTAGAAAGCTGCAGGAAGATATCGATGCAATTATTCACTGGAGTATTGATAACAAACTTGGGTTCAACTTCAAAAATGTTCAGTCATATGCTTTACAAGGGCACACAAGACCATATATTTTAATTACAAAGTGAAAGATACGTCACTGAAACACTGACTTAGGAATTGTATACGACATTCGCTTAACATTTCACGCTCAAATTGAAAAGATCTGTAAATCAGCCACTAAGATGTTGGGTTTTGTCATACACAATCCAAATGACTTGACCAACCTTGCAGTTATAAGGCTGCTTTACTTTGGCTTAGTGCGTAGCATTCTCGAGAGTGGATCTCAGGTATGGGGGCCAGAGGACGCTGTCTATGTACCAATGGTCGAGAAGATACAAAATATTTTTTTACGATACCTCTACATGAGAGAGTTTGGTTATTACCCATGGCTGTTTCCAACAGCATTTATCTCGGGAATGCTGGGTGTATGCAGCCTTAGTTCCAGAAGGGATGTTGCATTACTACTGATGGCGTATAAGCTTCTAAAAGGTTTAGTCTCAATACCAGATATTCTGGCTAAAATAGGATTCTATGTCCCGGATAATTTTGCGCGAGGCCGCCAACAGAGGCTTTTGATTCTTCCTAGGTGCAGAACTAACTTACCAATGGTGATGGTGATTGGGAAGAATCACTTAAGTTAATGAACTGCCTCGCAGGAAATGTGGATATTTCAAAAAGTTTCAAAAACCCAAGCGTGTCTGATTTCGGCAAAGAGGGAGATCAATGACTGTCTGGTGCAATTTTTTTTTTTTTTTATTTTTTTTTTTTTACTTTATTTATTTTCATTTCTTTACATATATTATACATATTAATAGATAGTATATAATAACATAATACATAATACCAAATAGTATACACAAGAAATGAAAACCCACTAAGGCACTGCCTGAGTGTGGGTAATATAAAACGATTACTATATTTCAAGTACCTAAAGTATAATATACATTAGTAGAAAAAGTTTTTTTTTGTTTATAGTTATTATAAAAAGTAAAGAGAAAACATTATGTACAATAGTTTATAAAGTTTCAGCAAGTGAGTTGTAGAAAGAATCAATAAATTTATAGTAAAAGCGTTTCAATATCTGCGTCATTCAGCCATAATTTTACCTCTTTAATAAATTCTATCTTTTTATTTATCATTTGAGTTTGTAGTGGTAGAAGGTTAAATGTACGAGGACCAATGAAACTGCTATGTGTCTGCATTAATTTAGTATTGGTTTGGGGGGTGTAAAATATATTATTTGTTCTTTTGCTCATTCTGTTTTCATTTATTTTGAAATTATTTTTGTTTTTAAATAAATATTTCATAGTTTGTAATATAAATAATTTACGAATGTTAAATAATTTAGATTCCTTGTATAATGAGTCGGTCGAGAATGTTTTATTTTTGTTATATATGACTTTAATTATGTGTTTTTGAATTATTTGTAGAGGCTTAATAAATGTATCAGGTGCACCACCCCATCCTATTATGCCATAAGTGATTGCAGATTGCACCAGGGAGAAGTAGATCATTTTCAATTTTTCAGCGTTTAAAATTTCCTTGAGTCTATAAAATATGTAGGTAAGATATCTTAGTTTAGAAGTGGTTTGATTAATATGTGATTGCCAATTAAGATTAATATCTATTGATACTCCTAAATATTTTATATTTTTGACATTAGCGAGTTCGTTGCACAGGAAGCACATTTCTTGATTGCAAGTTGTATTATGGATTCTAATTTTAAGGTTTTCTTTTGGTTTGTTTGTTATGTTTTTATAAAAAGGTAAGTAAAATGTTTTGCTGTAATTTAAGACAAGTTTGTTGTATTTTAACCATTTTGAAACAAGTGAAATACATACAGTTGCTTTCGAAAAAGTTTCTGTCCAATTATTACCATCCACTATTATTGCCGTGTCGTCGGCGTAAGAAACAATTTTACCAGGGATTACAAAATTACATAAATCATTAATATAAATTAAGAATAAAATCGGGCCAAGAACAGTTCCCTGCGGAACTCCGTTTTTTATCTGTGTCTCTGAACTATAATTATTCCCAATTTTTGTTTTTTGTGTTCTGTCTTTAAGATAGTTTGATAGTAATTTTAGTGTGTCTTTTTTGAAGCCCAGTCGAGTTATTTTTTTAATGAGTAAATTATGATTAACGGTGTCGAAAGCTTTTCTTAAATCTAGGAATATGGCAAGACATTTCTTTTTTTTATCGATAGATGTATAAATATTTTTTGTCAATTCATATATGGCATCCTCAGTGCTTAGATTTTTACGAAAGCCGTATTGGTTTTTCGATAGAATTTTATATTTTTCTAAGTGTTCAATGACTCTAAATTTGATGCATTTTTCGAATATTTTTGATAGGTTTGAAACAAGGGATATTGGTCTGTAATTGTCTAATTTATGCGTATCCCCAGATTTATGAATAGGTATTATAGTGGAGATTTTAAATTGTTCTGGAAAATGACCATCTTTGAGGCATATATTAAAAATATGTTGTAATGGCGTTAATACATGTTGTTTTATTTTTTTTAATGTATCACATGATAGTCCATCATTACCCTTAGAGTTGGATGGTTTAAGGCCATCAATATATTTTTCAATTTCATTAAATGTAATGGGAGAAAAATATTCTATAAAGTTAATTGAATCGTTATTAGAATCTAATTGAGGAGATGTCTCCATATAATCATCATTAACATTAATGCCGGAAGATTCAAGTACCTCGTCTACTATATTTGTAAAAAAGTTATTAAAACATTCTGCAATGGTCGATTTGTTAGTTATTATTTCATTATTTATTTTAACCTCATTTACAATATTTGAAGACATAATTTTTTTGTTGGCAATTTCATTTATAATATTCCAAGTTTTTTTAGTATTATTTTTAGCATTTTCAATTTGTTCACAATAGTATTTCTTTTTGCAGTTTCGTATCAGTCTATTTAGTAAGTTTCGGTACATTAGATATTTTGTTTTCAGATAAGGCATTGTTCTGTGATTATTATTTTGGCAATCCATTTGATATTTTAACATTTCTCTATATAATTTATCCCTTTGTTTAATTGATATAATTAATCCAACTGTAATCCAAGGTTTAATTTTTTTATATTTTCTGTTAGTGACAACTATTTTACTTTCACTTTTTAGAATATAATCTCTAAGAGTATTATAGAAATTCTCTAATGCTATATGTGGATTTTCTATTGATATTACATTTTCCCAGTTTTCTGACTGAAGTAAAGAGTTTAGAGTTTTATAATCAATGTCAACTTTTTCAAGAGTTACAGAATTTTGGTTTAAAGGTGTATTTTTGAAATGGTGTCCATAGAAGGTCGGGTAATGATCTGTGATATTAGTTTCAAGAATTGAAGAGATAATATTGGCCGCCTTGTGCGACTTGACAAATATGTGGTCTAAACATGCAGAGTTACTTAAGGTTACTCTAGTTGGTGAGCTAATATATGACATATATCCAGAGCTTGATAAACAATCTAGATACTCATTTTTTTATATGATTTCTATAATTTGATGGGAGCACTCTCCCCAATAAAGACTCCATTGAAATGCTTGGAGTTACTATATCAGACCAGCTCAAGTATCGGGGATCCATAGAAGCCCGAGTAAATCAGGCCTCCAAAAAGTTGGGCGTCTTGTACAGGGCTAGGAGATTCTTCAACAGTGACCAGCTGCTGACCCTGTACAAGTCTCAAGTCCGCCCAACTATTGAATTTGGGAGCCACCTTTGGGCTGGTGCCCCAAAATACTTGATAAACCTGCTTGAATCTGTGCAAAGGAGAGCGATCCGTCTGATTGACAATCCGTTGTTAACAGACCGATTGCCTTCTCTAATGCATAGACGCAATGTAGGTATGCTGTGTCTGTTCTACAGGTATTTCAATGGAGCCTGCTCCAAGGAGCTAGCAGCATTGATTCCTGATGCACCGGTGGACGTGCGCGAAACTCGACGGACACGAACTGAACACCCGTTCACGGTTGACGTTGGCTTCATGAGAACGGGCCGTTTTTACGACTCGTTTTTGTGTAAGTCGGCTCGTATGTGGAACGAGCTACCGGCATCTGTTTTTCCTCCCTCCTATAATCCGAGCCTCTTCAAGGCCCGCATTAACAAATCCCTTCCCACAGCCCCTACCTTACTCCGCCTCACAACGCCGCCCAACCGGGTGGTGACATAGTTCCCCTGTCTGTGCACTCCACAGGCAGGGACACTCTTGTGAGGTGTCACAAGAAAAAAAAAATGTCCTACAACGTATTTAAACGTGAAATATTATTATTCAAGACTTTAATCAATCTAATTTTATACATGAGATGTTCCACCATAATAAAACTAGGCTTGTGTGTATGGGGGATGTGTCATTTTAATATGCCAAAGTATTCAATTTATATTTTCAGTGTGTTTTTTTAACGTGAAGTTTTAAATCTTTCTTGTTATTAATATGTTGAATTGCCCCATTGTTTTTATTACATTTCAGAGTTGAGAATATTGACGTTCGTCTGAGTTTGTTTGTTTATTTTTTAGAATATTATCTTTGTAAATTTGTAATGTTTCAATATTTACCAAATAACGAAAAAACAATAATTAATCTATTTTATTTTAATGTAATAAATGTTATAACTATTAATGCATTGTATCATTGAAGAAGATAATACTCGGAGAAAAATGAATATTGCTTATGAATTAGTAATAATATCGGAACACGTGTTCACGAACCTGCGTTTTTCGTAATAATATATAATGACGAAATGCAAAAATTTTAGAATTTTTTTGAACACGTTTTCCGACATCGTGATAATACATTGCTATTTTACTAAAAGTTTACCAGGAAACCTAGCAATTCATTCGTTAAGTGCCTGCAATCCTGTTTTTAACCGGATTCCGAATAATTTGAAGAGATTCTTAATAAATTAGCTATATTTTTTATCAGTATGTTTTATTCGTGTAATAAATAAATCAACAACCAATAAATCGAAACGAAACATGAAACAGAACAAGAAAAATAAAAAGGTAACGGTTTTAGCTGGGAATCGAACCCAGGATCTCTATCTTACCGGGACAACGCCTCTAACCACTCAGCCATTGGTAAGAGGATAGCGAAAATAAGATAGCAGTAAAAAATATGGAAAAAGGATTTGAAGATAATATTGTTAATTCTGAATTTAAGGCGAAGCTTAATGCCAAATCACTATTTTCATTAATCTTTTATTATGAATTGGTGTACATTGTGATTATCAAAAAATATGCTTAAGATAAATTAAAAGGTTTTCCTATCATTTCGCTTGAGTAGAATACAAATAAATATTTAAAAAAATACTCAATAAAAAATATAAATGTAAACTACAAAATAAATATTTTTTCAATAGAAATATATGAACGCGTAAAGGAAACAACTTTAAAAAATACAGTATTATAGCTAAAATTATCTGTGACAGTTTCACTTGATTAACTTTTTTGCTTTCTTATAAAATTATTTACAAAATAAATAAAAACTAATTTTGTGCTTGAAATCGAACGTTTCTAGACTCCGTTTGTCAAGCGATTTTAATGCCCATTATCTACAATATAAGGTATACTTAAGGTAGCTTCCTCTTAAAACATGAGATTGACAAAGATTACGTAAAATAATTAGGTCCCAATGCAATAGTCCAGACAGTGATGAACAGTTCTCTTTGGCAGACAAATTCCTTTAATCAATCTTAAAAATTATATGATCCTTCTGATATGTTTGTTCCACGTACGAACTAGTGTCTTCTAAAACTTATTTAAATGTTAACACTCAATGCCAATCACTTTGTATTAAAATATATTTGCAAATTACGCCATAGGTATGCCTAGGTAGCCCAGGTACAAACACAGGTGATACTTCAGTGTCGGTAAATTTGGGGCGAATGACATAATGTCAACGAACGCAAGCAATCAGATCCGGTAAGCACATTTACAACTAGCCCCCGGCGACCGGCGACCACTCACTAGACTAGTAGAGAACCTGTGTGTCTATCTGCGTGCTATATGCAGTCCAATTAATGTTATAAATACCTTAGGTCAATGATAAGTGCAAAAAGGGTAATTTTGTGATAAGTGTGTCACTAAGACTTCGCGTCCTCTTTCGTAAACTGGGTGTATCAGGATGTACCCGAACAGAATTTAAGCGGTGCTAAAATTACTTAGTTAATATTTCATCATATAGAAGCCAACAACACTAATGCAACATATTGACACTACGAAAAATGACTACTGCAAAGTCCAATCAATTTTATAAATAACTTAGATCAATGGTAAATGCAAAATAGGGTAATAAGTGACACTTCCAAAATATCAAATTGACTAACTTCAATCAGTGTTTAATGCAGCAGCACGGCTCATAACCGGGTTTCTAAATATTCGCACATTTCAGAACACCTTCGTAACCTTCATTGGCTCAAGTATCCTGAAAGAATCCAGTACAAATTGTGCTGGATGGTGTTTAAATCCATCAATGAAATGGCCCCACCCTTCATCTCTGAAATATGCGTCCCGGAATACACTGATCTGAGGCAGTCAACTCTTAGATCAGCAACATCATCAGCTGTAGGCAGACTGATGGAACCTAAGTGCAAGCCAAATACTAAGTTTGGTGATCGCGCTTTCGAAGCATCTGGGCCGAAGGCTTGGAATAAACTTCCTCAGGAACTAAGATCCATAACAAGTCCAACAGAAATCAGGTCTAAACTAAAAACTTACCTTTTTAAGCTGTCATACCCTTAAATTAAATATACCATTCCTGAGAGAAAGTCCAATTATATCCAATTATGTCCTAAATCCTGTTTATAAATTTCGCTAACAAACAATTATTTAGTGTTAATTAAGTGTTAATCTCAAGTGACCTACCAGGTAAGTATTGTACTATATATTATTTCAATAAATAGTAAATAGTAATAACATAGATCATTGTAGAAATGTATTATATATTTTTACAGCGCCCTTGAGGTGATTTTGCACAAAAACGGCGCTATACAAATCATCCAAATATTTTTTAGTATTATTATTATTCGTTCGTTGGTAAACAGGGATTATCAGGTGTATGATAAAATTACTAACACATCGATTACTAAGTGAAAATAAAATATTTCCACTACGAAAAATTACTAGTGCAAATTGCATCTAAGCACCAAAAGCATAACTTTCACTGCATAGCCGCTTTGCTATTCCGTGCAGTTTGATTGCACGACACGCTTCCATGCCACACCTTCCTTTGTTTCTATTATTAATGACACTTTTATATGTACCCGGGTCTATTTCATCATTATTATCTCTCGAACAAATTAAATATCACTTCTATATTGCTACCATTTTACTATATCCATACGAGTATACCATTATGATAAACAATAATATTTTGATGATTTGTATAGCGCCGTTTTTGTGCAAAATCACCTCAAGAGCGCTGTATGATATACTTTAACTGCTACTAACCTAATATATTTATAGTATACTAATGTTTATAAGACAAGGTTATTTTATGCATAGCACAAAGGATAACAAATTATTATAAGCAATGATTAGGAAATAAGCCGACGTGGCTCAGTGGTCCAGAGCGTCTGACCTACGTATTGTACGAAAGTACGGTCGAATTTGCTCTGACAGGCACAGAAAATTGATCTTTCCCGCGAGGTTTATTTTAATTAATTGTAATAAACGTATTGCTAGAATCTCAGATGATTTCTAACATAATATCTCAGGAAGTTCCTAATTTTTTTTATTTTTTTTTTTATTATTTAATATTTGTATGTTTTTTACAATAAATATACAATTATACATATTATACAGTGTTATCAAGGTAAATAATAATAGCTTTTCCTCACCATAAAGAGACGAGGCTCTTGTGTTTGGTGAGTGAATCCTAGCTCAATTATATGGAATCATGTAAGTAAGTAAATAATATATTTGCAAAACCAAAGGGATAAGTAAGAAATAGGCAAGATTTATCAATAATACAGTTTCAAGATTTGAAGGAAATAATAATAAGAGTAAGATATGGACTTTTATAGTAGTTTTAGGTAATTTTTTAATTTTATTTTAAATTCCTGAATATCTTCAATATTTTTAGATATAATGGAAGGATGTTAAAATATGTTATACCTAGATAGAGATAGGTATTTTGTGTGTGCTTTGTATTAAGTTTTGGGATTTTGATAGTTTTTTGATATCTTGCTGATGAATTGAATTGTAAGTTATTTAACTGTATTTCTTTATAAATTTGTAGAATTGAATATTTTTTATATATATTGTCTATTGTGGGTACATTGAATATTGAAAAGAGAATCTCAGTAGAAAATTTGGATGGTTTTTTCAATATTACTTTGATTATCAATCTTTGAACTATTTTAAGTGGATTTAATATATTGTTATAAGTTCCTCCCCAGCCAATAATACCATATTGTAATATAGATTGTACAATTGCATAGTACACTCTTTTTAGGTTTTGTAGTCTAAGAATATTTAATTGGATGTCTATAAACATAAATAGATAATTTTATGGATGAAAAACGTTTTATAAAATTTACAAACCGTTTTACACAAAATATTTTAACTCTAAGGTACAATTTTTATTATGTACTAGTACTTAAGGCGATGCCATACGTAGTAATGCAAAATCATGTGTTTTTGGTTTGAAAATTTGGTCGCCTAGAAATGTTTCAGATGCTTTAATTAAATACTGCGAGTAGAATACATCTTGGCCTTTGAAATAATCGAGTATTTTTTAGATAAGTCTTTTTATAAGCCCAGAAAAAAAAATATATAGGCCTATGAAAACTGCTTTAAAGTTGAAAATCTCCTACTTACGAACCCATTTTCGGTTATGATTTTATTGTATAATGTGGCAAATTAAGTTATTTATTAAATGATGGGAAAAAATTAAATTAAATATTTATGCCTGAACATCCATAAAATAAAATAAAAGGCACTTTTTGGCCATGTTTTTTTCTTGCATAAATCAAAACAGGCGGATGGGGTTAAGCGGGAATTTAAGCCTTATCGCCATCTAGGTAATGGTTGTTATTGATAGCGGCTCAATTTAAAATATTACACGACGTAGTGCATCGCCTTAATCAACAATTACTGCTTATTATATTTTTCTCACCACTACTACACATTTAATTATTTGGCGTGTTGGAAATAAGCCGACGTAGCTCAGTGGTCCAGAACACCTGGCCGGACTACTTAAGAAGCTGCGGGTTCAATTCCGGTCGGCAGCATTATTATTGATATTACAGGCGACTAATTATTGCTTATACTAATTTCTTATCCTTTGTGCTATGCATAAAAGCTTGTCTTATAAACATTATTTTATCATAAAAAAAAATATTTAAATCTATAAATTTACGAATGAAAATAAAAGATATTATTGTTAAGAATTTATCTAAATTAATTGAAATGTGAGCCTCGAGCAAGCCCCCGTAATTACAGTATTTTGTCGCCTTTAATTATAGTACAAGTATAGAAATAAATTATGTGATACACTTATAATGTACAACTGGTACTTAGTTCTATAAATATAGTTAATTTTGTTACGATCACCTCTGACATATGACTTTGCTATGTTTCCGTTCCACTTTCGTAGAGTTGTAGGTAATTATTTTTGTAATACTTAATACGTTTAGTGGCACACCTATCTGCCACATAACTACAGATTATTTACACATAATCACTTATAATTATCAAAATGTAATGAATTTTGTTATTTCTATATTGAACAGAATTCGTTAATTCAAGTATTGGATAACCAACACTCTAAGATAATAAATTATTAAAAGCAATAATTAGTCGCCTGTAATATCAATACAAATTGAAAATATCTCCCGAGTAAAAATAAATGCCGCCAACGGGAATTGAACCCGCGCCTTCTGATGTCCGGTCAGACGCTCTGGACCACTGAGCCACGTCGGCTTATTTCCAACCGGCTAAATAATTCAATATGTACCAGTTCTTCAATCAACAATTACTGCTTATTATATTTTTTCCACCTGAAAACAACCAAATTTATTTTTGTAGGAAAGGCTTTGTTAGTGCTAAATTTCCCACTAGATGGCGTCGAGACATATTATATCTACATTTGTTGGTGAAATATTTTGACTTGTCAAATATTATTATTTTTTTAATGATAAACTAGTGTTTATAAGACAAGGTTTTATGCATAGCAAAAAGGATAATAAATTATTATAAGCAATTATTAGTCTCCTGTAATAGGGAGATAGTTTCAATTTGTATTGATATTACAGGAGACTAATATGTACTAGTACTTCAATCAACAATTACTGCTAATTATATTTTATACTTCTGAGAAAAGTCACCCCAAGCGTTTTGCAACATTTGGTCAGTTGGTCATTTTGTTCATGTGGCGAGGTTTGTTCTGGTCTTGGTGGCGAATGTGTGGCAAGGACTGGTTGACGGAGGCCGATTGACCTCTCCAGCAGGACTCTCTCGGAATATAGCCTAGCACCGCATTGTGAGAGATGGATTTATACACCCTGGAAACACTGAACCTCAGATTCCTCATGTCTTTTTCCTTTCCAAAACTTCATCTCCTTTCTTAACTAAAAAGACCCACCATACAGCATTCCCATAGATGGCATAGGCCCTGAGAGAAGATACCTCAGATATCTAGGAAAAAAACATATTTATATCGTAAGCTACTAATATTTAACTAACTAAATAACCATCATCGTTTCTCGGCAGGTCTAGGCAGAGAAGACGAACCGCCAAATAACTCGGTCTTGGCACACACTCCTTGCTTTATTCACATTCATACATACAATTCTGTTATTCCAACTCTTGACAAGACCCGACTAAAGTATCTGGTTCACTTGATCGTGTCAAATCTTCCTTATATGTTCTCCAAACCATCTAAGCGTCCCTTTCTTAATCTCGATTATTTAAATTTCTAAATTATATTCGCTAAATACCGGAAAAAATAGGTAAGTTGTTTCACTAATAAATGCAATGCTATATTAAACAATGGGTTAATATTACGTTAAAAAAATACAGCAAATCCAACATGTTTTGTCTCCCGCCAAGAAAGTGCATCCCACGCACGTGTTCAAATATCAAGTGCCATCTTGCGGCCAAACGTCAAAGTTTTATTTTTCTATTTGTAAATAAAATTGTAAAACGAGAGGCAGACGGCATTATTTCTGGATTTGTATTTAAAAATAGAATATTAATGGAATATTACACCCCCTGGGGGGTCGAAATATAAAACAAGGAAGAGAAAATAAATGATTTATGTTGCTATAATATTACAAGCTCTTGCATATTCTATGACCATGTTTGTGGGTCAATATTTGAATATATAATTTATGTGAAATGTTGCTTCAAAAGACTAGATCATACCCAATCCTTTATTTCCTGTTGAGGGAGACCCTTTGAACACTCCAGCCGAATTATTTCGACCCGATTGCAATGCAATTGGAGGGATGGATTTAAACGTTCACCCACCCATCTTACCTATTTTTTTCACAGAACTTTCCTTCTCTCATTTCTACAAAAAAGATCTTTCACAAAATATTCCATCCTCCCGTTTACCACGGAGGAAAATGGCGTTAGATAGACAAACAAAACACGGAGAAAACTATTTTTTTTAATGATAAACTAATGTTTATAAGACAAGGTTTTTATGCACAGCACAAAGCATAATTAATTATTATAAGCAGTAATTGTTGATTGAGGTACTAGTACATTTTGAATTATTTGGCGTGTTGGAAATAAGCCGGCGTGGCTCAGTGGTCCAGAGCACCTGACCGGACTTCAGAAGGCGCGGGTTCAATTCCCGTCGGCAGCTTTTATTTTTACTCGGGAGATATTTTCAAATTGTATTGATATTATAGGCGACTAATTATTGCAATAATTTATAATATTTGCTAAATTGTTATTATTACTATCCAGTTTTTAACCGGATTACCAATAATTTGAAGAGATTCTTAATAAATTAGCAACATTCATGTTTATAGTTGCAGATCCCTACAAAATGATAATTGAGACATTGACAACAACGATTATGATGGCGAATATATAAAAGTAAGAAAAAAGGTGTTTTCTTAGTATTTTTTGTCTGTTTCTCTGAAGTACCTTAACCTGTTTTCTAAAGTGCGTGATCTAGAAATCGATACAACCAACAAAAGTGACATCAATCATTGCACATACGTTATCAATCTGCTATTTTACAGAATACGAACAACATCGCAACAGCGCCGGAATAGATTTACCCAAAAAATAAATTAATAATTAATTATATTTGCTAATAACTATCTGGAACAGACCATACGAGAGAGATCTTAGATCTTCCATACTATTACAAATCAGTAGTGCATCATCGGTATACAACAGGCAACATACTTTCAGATTGCTCATTTTCGCACCCAAGCCCAAATATATTTTTTTCAAAGAGGGAATTTTTACTAAACCAATTAACCCACTTCTCGACATCATATCGAGCTGAAACTCGGCAAATAGACTTGTTGTCGATTACAATGCATTGTCATCAAATATGGTGGCAATCACGCATACACGCATGGACTTATACGCATTTATCTCAAATTGGATGAGATAGGACTCAGCAGTTCATATACGAAATAAATGTCCTTCTATCCAATCAAGATTTGGTGTACATACAGAAAAAATTACATATTTAAATTTTCTTATGGTAAAAAATCTTTGTTTTTTACCGGTTAATTTTTTAAGGGTATTTGGGTATAAATTCGGAATGCCAGGACTAAAATAAAATATGACAAAAAAGACACTGTCGAAGCTCCAGGGGGTCAAGACATCGATAACTTTACAATACCAGATCGATGTGTAACTACCGACGATTTTATACTGATTTCCCGAGCACGATCGCGCTGTTGATAACCAGACAGATATTGACAATGCAAACCGATATACGTTGGCAACACAGATGCATCGGTCTATGAAGTGACATTCATAAACGTCAAACGGCAATGTAAAAGATAAAAACTAATAAATTAACAAAGTGGAATTGAAACAATATCTTTAATATATATTGACAGATTACGTTTACTTTTTGACACTAAAAATGGAGTTAATTAGTTCATGATGTCTTTAGTCATTCCTAGAGATTCATAGCTTTATTTTTTAAGAAATGTAGCATTAATTATTGAAAAAAATAGCTTTTATAGCTTTAATTGCGATTTCATAGCGTTTAGGTATAGCTAAATAGGATAACGTCAAGGAATGGAAGTCGGCAAGAGGGGAAAAACAATTAAATTAGAAAAATCACTTGAAACATGTTTATTGTATTATTGATTGAAATTCAACATGGCACATGTTTCTACAGTAGAGTGTGTCATGTTCAGTCTACGATCTGTCTATACAAGATTATAACGACATTATTCACCCACACAGTCATCAGAGCTGCCTCAGCAAATTCTCTGTGAACAACAGAGCTTTACAGCTAAGAGTAGATGAATTATGTCTGCAGTGACTCCATCCCTCACTTGCTCTACAAGCTGTCTTTGAAAATAGCTGTTACCTTAATAATAATAATATTTGGATGACTTGTATAGCGCCGTTTTTGTGTAAAATCACCTCAAGGGCGCTGTACAAATTTATAATACATTTCTACAGTGATCTACAGGGTTTTCCAATAAGAGGTGTTATTTTGAATAGCCCGTTAGAACGTTTAGAACTGAATTCTGTTGGACTTGTTATGGATCTTAGTTCCGGAGGGAGTTTATTCCAAGACTTCGGCCCAGACACTCTGAAAACGCGATCACCAAACTTAGTATTTGGCTTGCGCTTAGCTTCCAGGAATTTGTCATCAAGAGATTTGAATTTATCGCTTTAATTCGTGAAAATATCGTTAATGCTATGAATGGGTGTCTCTAGTCATAACTCATCGATTGATCACGTCTTAATTCGACCCTGCGCATCCCTTCTCACGCAACAAAACACAGAAGCAGTCTGGTTGAGTAAGCAACAAGTAGGTATAAGAAATAGGCTCGCACACTTTCATTAATCGGTTCTAGTTTAGTGGCACACTTTTTTCTGCATGATTGTTTTTACCGGCTTTTCCTTTTCTATGCAACAATTCCAGTCGCTGCACGCGAATGGGATAAAAATGCACTTTCTTCCGATAGAAGAATGGCTGCATTATGAATTATGAGCACTTGGCGGCTGTCAGCGACGAAGAATCGATACAGACATGCATCTTTACATCTCATATTTATCCTTAAATAAAGTACGCGTGTATTTAGCGTCATTCGCGTTATTTTGACGTAATTCGCGTTATTTTTTAGGAAAAACGGTAGTATATTTTGGTTTGATATTTTGCAGTAAAAATGTCTAAAAAATTCGTCTTCAATAGAATAATAACAGTATATTTTTTTAATTTTAAAAAGAAATACAAACATTCCTGGGTTACGAATAACCTGACAATATATGAACATCTACTACTACCACCACAATAAGCAGACAATGTTGCTTGTGTTGTGATGGAGGCTTAGCCAGCCGGGGAATTGAACACACTACTCCTGGGACCCACCCTAATTTGATGTCTCATCGTTGAAATTTTAAAAAAAATATCATTTTCGGATACAACAACATCAATAATGCCATTGTTTGTAATATTAACACTCTAGTACACCCAAAAGTCACGAGCCGCCACTGGCTGAAGGTAGTGGGAAGGGGAGGGAGATGGGGAATATGAAGGTGGGGAAGTACCTGGCTAATCAGATCTGGTCACCAAATTACATCCGAATAGTGGACTTACACCAGGGCGATACTGACAGTATCTTCCACTCTGGAATGTGACGCAAATACACTTTAAAATATTTTGAATGTGTAAATTGTGAAATAAAACAACATAATCAAAAAATAAAAAATATATTTTTGGAATAACGTAAGAGAAAAACCTCAAATTGTAATGTTTAATTATTGAAGACAATATTAGCGATTCCTAAACGAAAATCTGAAACAGAAAAATCAGAAAAGAATACGGCCACACCTAGGACTCGAACCCAGGACCCTTGCCTCGCCGGGGCACCGCTCTACCAACTGAGCTAATGGGACCTTATCATATTTAACTGTATCATACTTCGAATAAGAACTACCAACGTTATCCATTTTTCTCACCGCATATTTTTATTTTTTATTTTTTTTTATTTAACGGCAATATAAAGTAAAGTAAAAAAGATACAATATTACGTAAAAAAAGATATAAAGTGATGTAGTTTGTTCTCAGTCCTCCTCACTAGGTATTCCTGTTCCGAGGCGGACTGTAGTTTGTTGTATTTGTGTTGATCATGATTTCCTCATCTTCTAATTTGTTGGTTCCCACAAAATATAAAATAAATTAAGCAAAAAGTATTTATGTTTGTTGTCTGTAGGTTGCGTTGGGGTTACTTCATAAATTTAATGATTTCCTCATCTTCATGTTTAGTTAGCCATAATTTGATGTTTTTTTAAATTTTTTTCTATATCCATGGTGTTTTTAATTTCAATAGGAAGGGCATTATATAATTTTATAGCATGGGAATAGTAGTTCTTCTGGCCGAAAGATGTATTTAATTTCGGAATGTTTAGTAGATTTGAGGATTTCGTCCTTGTAGTGTAGGTGTGTTGTTCAGCAAGGTACTCATATTTTTCTTTAAAATTGAGTAGTGCATTTTTTGAGTACAGTTTTATAATGCTGAACACGTTGAATTTTTTAAAAATTTCTTTTGTTGGAGTCCTTATGGGTACTTTCAGGATTATTTTTATTATTACGTTTTGTGTTTTAACGAGCTGCTTCATGTGAAGGTTTGAGGCAGATCCCCATCCAATAATCCCATATTCTATGCGTGATTGGCAAAGAGCATAGTAGACTTTATACACGGTGTCCGGAAACTCGTAGTACAAGCGGGAAACTGGAGAATCTACACCACATGGGGAACCCAAAAAAACATAAAGTTTTTTGATTTGAGCATTTTCACAAAAATAAAAAAAAACCAAAAATAAATATTTTTCGGCTATTTTTGGGTTAAAGTTTTTTCTGGTGTTTAGGGTTGAACAACAGATGTTTTAACCCTGCAGAGCAGAAATATTTTATGATTACACCGGATTAAATGAAGGGTGATTTCAAAATAATGCTTAAAATCCGAGTTTCTTCATTTGTTTTACTTTCAAATAGTTTTAATTAGTTGGGTACTTTGATCTTCAGTAATAATTTATAAGAATTTGATTAAAAAAAAAATTAAAAAAAAAAAAAAAAAATATGAACTTCTAACTCGATTTACTCGATAACGAAAGCTCAAATAAAAAAAAAATATACTACAAAATCGACTCCAAATGTGATGTAGATTCACCAGTTTCCCGCTTGTACTACGAGTTTCCGGACACCCTGTATAGATCATTTTTATTTAGTATATTGCGTACGTTTCTAAAGTAGTATATGAGCTTTGTAAGTTTCTTTGTAATGCTATTTATGTGAGTGTCCCATCGAAGATTTTCATCGATTTCAACGCCGAGATATTTTATATTTCTGGAGTGTGTTATGGTGGGACAGTGACATGATTGCGTTAAGTTTTTTCCTTGACAATCATGTATTTTGAGAGCATAATCCTCTTTAATATTGGCTGCAATCTTTATGCATGATCGCAAGAATCAACTCAAACTAAATACAATCTAGACAGTGTCTTAGATAAATAGATCTTATATTTTATTTCATGTAGTCCTAGATGTGATCGTATCTCTTTATGATTTTTCTGTTTAAAATTTTCGTTTAGGGATCGCCAATATTGTCTTCAATAATAATTTTAAAAAATTACTTGCGAACGCCAGGATTTTAACCCGCGTCCTGCGGCTTTCTAGTCCCGTCGAAGGCCGTTAGTTGCTGGCCTTTGCCGACCTCTATGTTCATCATCCTTCAAAATGGGTCTCTTTAAAAACCAATTTCAATCCTTTCTTTCCTCAAAACAACCCCCTTCACTGCGTTCCCAAAGATGACAAGCCTAGAAGGAAATCATTTCTCACAAGTTCTCTTAAGTAGAGTTAGTATAAAAAAAATAATACAAATTTAGTGCAGAAATTCAAAAAAATGCATATAATTTACAGAAGCCGTTTGTGGAGTTTGATTTCGTCAAAACAGTGACCCTAAATTTATTATAAGAACGGAAATGCATTGCCATTGTCAAAAATGCACATCACACAAACAATAAATAATCATAATTCCAATTATTACCATATTAATTAATGCAATCCAATTGCAACTCCGGAATTAGCGCGACAGGTCAATGCTCTTTGTTATGATTCACAAAATAAAGGAAATGTCATGATTTTTTATAACGAGAACTTTTACAAAGAAATATTGTTGAGTATGTGCAAAATGGATGGAATTTTTTTAATATACCTAAGACCTTTTTGGGCCTCCTGTTGAATTCATTTTTAAATACAGGGTTTTCCAATAAGAGGTGTTATTTTGAATACCCGCTATTTCAATAGATATTACATTTCAAGCTGCCATTTTTGACACTTGACAAGTAGAAACTACGCCATTTATAAAAATGGAACGATACACGCTTCAACAATGCATTAAAATTATTAAATTTCACTTGAGTGAATCAAATGCAAATAATCTTGAGTGATGAGGTCCATTTCCACCTAAGTGGCTTCGTCAACAAGCAAAATTGTCGCATCTGCGGCTCGGAAAACCCAAGAGTTATTGTTGAAAAGCCTCCTTATCTTCAACGTGTGACTGTTTGACGGCGGAGTCATTGGACCTTACTTTTTCGAAAATTAGGCTGGAGCAACAGTTACGGTGAATGGATTGCGCTATCGAGAGATGATTAATGATTTTTTATGGCCGAAATTGGATGGTATTGATCTGGACAACGTTTACTTTCAACAAGACGGCGCTACGTTCCACACAAGCAACGAAACCATTGATCTTTTACGATTGAATATCAAAATAATACCTCTTATTGGAAAACCCTGTACATCTATTTGATTACACTTTGGTTTTCGTAAATGAATATGAATGCAAATCAAACACTGCACATCTTCCATACTGTTAGAAATCAGTACTACATCATCAGCATACAACAGGCAACATACTTTCAGCTCATTATCACACCCATGCTCATTTTTTCTCATAGAGGAAATTTCATATGATTACTTTTGAATGAATGCAAATAATGGAAGTGCAAATTAACCCCCTTCCCGACATCCGATCGAGCTTTTTTGAGAGAGCGAGAGATGTAAAAGCATTTTTCTGAAGTCTGACGACATTACTGCAGTTGATATACGAAATAAATGTCGGTGTTATCCGATCGCCATTTGGCTAGGTTAGTAGAGTTGTCAACTCCAGTTCCTGGGAAGGAAGGTACAATATCCAGTCAAAATATTTTTTTATGTTTTAAAATAGTTGTTATAAAGTAAAAAAAACTGTATTTTTAAGGGGTGATTTAAAAAATATATGAATGCCGCACAAGTTTCCCAACTGTCAAGAGCCAGTGGGACTATGGCATCCTCAATAGTAGTAAGCATGCTGTGGGGGAGTGGGGAGGGGAAGAGTAGAGCCATATCAAGCGACGTTTCGATTCTGAATTATGTCTTTCAGCAGGGTGATACTGTAACTATCTAATATTACCTACCTAGACCTTAGACTTTGATATTTGTTCTAAATATTATGAAGGCCGATGTCTGGGATTTCGTTTTCAAAATTGCGTTTGATATTGATTTAGCTGGGTAGTTAGCAAATTTGAGTGGTCTGTCTCTCCAAACCTTCCTGGAACCCAATCTCCTTCCCTTCGTCAAATATTCATATGAAATATCCACAGTTTCACGGAGTTGGGACCATTGACAAGTCACGCCAGGACCAGTTATACGAACAAGTACCAAAATATTACACAAAATTACCAATTTATTTTTAGGTAAGCTTAGGTTGGGTTAGGTTATGTGATTATGTTATATTATTAATGCCAATTAAATCTATTAACCCAAATCGACTTCAAATGTTCTATTATTATAATGGTCGACAGACGAAAAATAAAATCTATCATAAGCTTTTATAAGATGTATATGATACAACAAGGGTTGGTTTAGGTGTTCTCTTTACTCTGGTCTTATGTGTCTTATGAGTACATATTATTTTTTAAATTACGTTTTACGGGAAATCATAGCTTAATGTTTGGTAACGGTCCTAATTTTAGTATTGCGATATCTCTTAGCGCGATTCTATTCAAATTTTTACTTTTGAGGTGTTGAGGTTTTGAGATTTTGAGCTTTTGAGGTTTTGAGGTGTTGAGGTTTTGAGGTGTTGAGGTTTTGAGGTGTTGAGGTTTTGACGTGTTGAGGTTTTGATGTGTTGAGGTTTTGAGGTGTTGAGGTTTTGAGGTGTTAAGGTTTTAAGGTGTTAAGGTTTTGAGGTGTTAAAATGTTAAGGTTTTTAGGTGTTGAGGATTCGAGGTGTTCAGGCTTTGATGTCTTGAGGTATTGGGGCGTTGATAACTACGTTTTACGGGAAATAGCTTAATGTTTGCTAACGGCCCTAAATTATGCGACTAAATTATGTAATGACTAAAAATCTCTTGCGATTCAATCCAAATCTTTTGTTTTTGAGGTGTTGAGGTTTTGAGGTTTAGGGTGTTCAATTTTTGAGGTTACTGAAGAAGCATATTATTATTTTGAAGGTGGCTACGTTTGCTAAATTCTATCAAATTCTCGCTCTGGATTACTTTACCTAATATACAATGCTAACCATTTACAATATCACATCTAAAATCAATAGAGATTAATTTCATACAAAATAATACTTTGTATTCATACCAAATTATCATTGTGAATTTATTGGCCATCGGACTTTAACGAATTACATCAATACTGAATGATATTACATAATACGGTTTACACGACGAACTACGGAAGAACGACACCAACGTTTCATTTAAAAACGCTAATTTGAAATTAAACAGTTAAATAATATTTGATGATAAATAGAATCGATTAGGCGAAACACAATTTCTCAGATTGTTAACCAAAGATATTATAGACATTAGAATAACAAAATCATACTTTAAAATATATAGACGTTAGAATTACAAAATCACACTTTAAAATCATTAGAATTACAAAATCACACTTTAAAATATATAGACATTAGAATATTATAGACATTAGAATTACAAAATCACACCTTAAAATATATAGATATTAGAATATTATAGACATTAGAATTACAAAATCACACTTTAAAATATATAGACATTAGAATATTATAGACATTAGAATTACAAAATCTCACTTTAAAATATATAGATATTAGAATATTATAGACATTAGAATTACAAAATCACACCTTAAAATATATAGACATTAGAATTACAAAATCACACTTTAAAATATATAGACATTAGAATTACAAAATCACACTTTAAAATATATAGACATTAGAATATTATAGACATTAGAATTACAAAATCACACCATAAAATATATAGATATTAGAATATTATAGACATTAGAATTACAAAATCACACCATAAAATATATAGATATTAGAATATTATAGACATTAGAATTACAAAATCACACTTTAAAATTTATAGATATTAGAATATTATAGACATTAGAATTACAAAATCACACTTTAAAATATATAGACATTTGAATTACAAAATCACACTTTAAAATAGATATTTACACTTTGGCCGCATACCAAAAACATGACGTACAATATACTAGCGCTCCTACTGAAAAACCGTCCCCTTCAGCATCTCCAAAGATGACATAGACCCCGAAGGAAATATATACTTTCCCAACAAATTAATTGATAGATTTCCTGTTCAACTTTGAGTAAAATACCGATGTATTGTCACGATGTCGGAACACATTTGTGGTCATTTTAAAAATTTTCACATTTCGTTATTAAATAGAAAAAGAGGAATTTACTAAAAGTTTATCAGGAAATGACCTGAAATCCAGTTTTTAACCAGATTACCAATAATTTGAAGAGATTCTTAATAAATTTGCAATACTCATTTTTCTACGTGTACAAAACATAACAAAAAATATATTTACGTACAATTTTCGAAAATATTATATTAAATACATTATTTACAATCAATTGCATACACCAATTAGCTACAGAGGTCGTTGATAAAATTATTAAAGCAAGAACATGAAAGTTAGGTGCGATTATCGTTAAGTAATTCTTCATAGACAAATTTCAATTTTCCTATGCCGATATTAATTCCAGTACGGACAACTCTTTGTTTTCAATATAGAGAGGTCCCAGGGGTATGGGGCGGCGTTAGGGGTGGGAATTCCGTGTTCCTGTTGCTACGGGCAGCCTTACGCCTTTATGACACACGGATATGGCCTGCCAAGCTAGAATAGACCTTGTATTCCATTTTGGCATGGGACGCGTCTCCCGACAGAATACAAGGGCGGTTCGTGGAGAGAGACTTGATTATATATTTATACACATTCCTTAGGGATACGAGCATCAGAGGGGGCGAGGGGTTTGCAACTAAAAACATTAAAAATATATATGTTCTAACAAATAAAATACTGTACATTTTACACGGGGAAAACTTACTGAAATAAAAGTTTGCAAATTTATTAAAAATGTGGTCAAATCACTCTTATTCGTGTTAAAAACGGGATTGCAGGCCTTTAAAGAATGAATTGACAGATTTCTAACAAATTAACAGTAAAATTCTTATATTGTCGCATTTCGTCATTATATTTATCAAGAAAAATGCAGCTGCGTGAACACGTGTTCCGATATAAGCCTTAACTAATATTGCCTCCCCTCCATTTAATATCTCATCTCTGAATTCGACTACGAAATTACATAAAATTTTAAATTTGCCAATTTAAACAAATTCTTATATGAATTCACCTTCTCTCTCTCTCTCCATAATTTTAAATGATGGCCTAGAACACCCTTGAAGTCTGAAAGCCAAAAACATTAAAAAAAGTTAATAATTCAATATTTGTGTGAAAAGCAGTAACTTTGTGGTTATTTTGTTAAACACTATTAAATAATAACTATTGTATGGTCTAATAAACTTATCTTTTAGTCTTATTCTAGTATATTTACAGTGAACCACTCTGTTCTTCCCAGAAATCCACTAATCCCTTTGAACACTTCCCACTCCAACACCATACATCTGTCAGTATAGGGTATATTCCGAAACCGGTTAAGTGTAGTCTAATTAATGTAGTCTAAACCAAATAATTCCACTTTGAACGAATATTATTTCAACACTCGATTCAGATTCGAGTCGTTATCGATCTTAACTATGATAGAATCAGAAAATGTCATTTTTTGTAGCACGCACAATATAGCTCTCGAACATTGAGTCATACCAATTTTCATGTACGTCTACCATAATACTCCATTATTGGATAACCAACACCTCTGCCAAAGATCATCCCAAGTGTTTCGCCACGTTTTGTGATTTAGCATGGGTGTCCAGGTTCATCGGGTGAGATGTGTTCAGGATGCGCCTGCCCAACAGCTGAGTGGCGTGCCAGATCAGGAGAGGCTGGTTTGGGGAGACCCTTTGACCTCTCCAACTTGTCTCTCGACCACTCGCCTTGCGCCGCAGTGGGATGGATATATTCATATATCCGTAACTCCTGGATACACCGATCCCTAAAATCCTACTCAACCCTTTTATTTTTTACTTTCCTTGAACTTTCTCTCCTTTCTTTCCTTAAAAAAAAGATCCTCCACACATCAACCGAAAAGATGACACAGGAAAATAATTTCCCTGCGAGACTCCTGTATAGGGGTTAGTATGAAAATAATTTCCCTCAGAGACTCCTGTATAGGGGTTAGTATGAAAATAATTTCCCTCAGAGACTCCTGTATAGGGGTAAGTATGAAAATAATTTCCCTCAGAGACTCCTGTATAGGGGTTAGTATGAAAATAATTTCCCTCAGAGACTCCTGTATAGGGGTTAGTATGAAAATAATTTCCCTCAGAGACTCCTTTATAGGGGTTAGTATGAAAATAATTTCCCTCAGAGACTCCTGTATAGGGGTAAGTATGAAAATAATTTCCCTCAGAGACTCCTGTATAGGGGTTAGTATGAAAATAATTTCCCTCAGAGACTCCTGTATAGGGGTTAGTATGAAAATAATTTCCGTCAGAGACTACTGTATAGGGATTAGTATGAAAATCACGAAAAATTGGACTTAATTTATAAAATTTATTAATAATATAAATTTGAAAAAACTAAAGTTCAGCATTAAAAAAAAATTATCACACAGTATATCCTGTTGTAAAAATATATTAATGTGATCGCTTTGACTTTAAAAATAAATAATTAATTTCCTTTTGTACGGCCCTGCGTGTTAACCCTGTCTCATCCCATCGAGTTTTCGTTAACCCATCCCCCGGTGGTGCCGGCCGTGACCTTCGCGCGTTCCGGGCGGCCTCAACCTTGGCTCGCATTCCGGGCCCTTGCTCTAGGTCGCGCTATCGACCCGCCCGCCCCGGCTGGCAGGGGCAGGCAGATAACGCTGGTGCGGGAAGTCTTCAACTAATGTATATTATATGCGTGGGTGTAATAGTTATGCTAGCGTTAAACGATGCTAAGGTCAGAATAAAAAAAAAAAACACCTCAAGCCAGGCCGGGACACTGAAACGTATCGGCCTTTTATTTATATGATCCTCCTTCAAATTTGAAATTTAACTTTTTAAACAGTTACAAACTACAGTAATTTTACCCTGCATTTCATTGTTTCCTTGTAAGTAGGCATATATAATATAATAGTAGTTCTGTGAACAGTAGAGTTCGCGTTCAAAAAACGTGTTACTTATTTTCTCTTATTTAACAGAGAACAATACCAAAATTTAGATTTATAAGAAGGTACAGAAATACCCACCAACTTGATTATAAACCATATGTTTTATGTAACATTTTGTTTAAATTTGAAATAAGTATTTATATCATTTTTCCAAAGCTACGTTACAATCTGAATGACAATTATTTTTTAAAACTTTCCTCAAGAATTTGAAATAATACAGGATTTTCCAATAAGAGGTGTTATTTTGAATAGCCCGCTATTTCAATAGACGTTATTTTTGAAGCTGTCATTTTTAATTTATATACATAATAAAGTAAAAGAAGTGATAAGAATTGATGTGTAGTTTGTGGCAAGTGTGTGTTTATGTATATGACGTCGTGACAAAAATGACATCAACTAATCAAATAATGATGTAGAATCTTCCCCCTTCGCCACAATTAAAATCAATTTCAATCAACGTGTACTAAGAAACCACTTTCTATATTCCTTTCCAACGAACCAACTTAAACCTCCCCCAACCCCTTCTGCAAATGTGTTAATTACATAACATTTACTGCTGTGGCAAGATACCGGACATTATTGAAACTTTACTCAATTAATTTCTGGAATCTCTTGTTTTCACTTAACTCAAACTATATTGTCTCTTGTTTTAGTTGTTTTATTTTTATACATTGTTGTACACCGATACTGAACGGTTATTATTTATTTTTTAAATGTTAACTCTCCGTTAAAAATAATTAAAAAATATAGATATGTAGGAATAAGGTAGTATAGTTAATAATATAATGATACAGGAAGATCTCACAGAAATAAGAGGCCGCTTTGATTAAGTATCCTGGCCTGGCTTGCGGTGGTTTTGGGCTAGACCACTGAACATACTGTAACTAATTCCCAGAAGGGTGATCTAATTTAATATTTTTGGGTTATTATGCCAAAGTTACGTCAGGGCAGATGTGTAATCTGATTGTGATTACAATACATAATGATTACACATCTACCCTCATGATGGATTCTGTAATGCTATCCGAAACATTGGCTAAAGAAGTAAAACATTAATCACTCTAATCAATCACGCAGTGAAAATCTCAAATCTTATCTACGAGTATATTTAATATTGATTTGGTGTTATTTTGTATACCAGTTTCTACTTTGTTGAATGTTCTGTATGTACACGAACCTAACCTTACAGATCCTAACCTAACCTATTTTAGCATAACCCAAGAGTGATTAGTCTGATCTTAACCGACTAGAAAGAAATAGGTTATCGCCATAGACATAGACATTTCGACACTCAGGCTTCAGTTAGGCTGACAAAATGAAATATCGGAAAACATCGAAATATCAATTCTAGATATGGCGTTTCTCACAAATTCGGTCCAACAATCATATCATAAGCAAATTCATATCAAAATTTGAAGATTCTAAATATTATACGTTTATTTCTAATGATAAAATCACTTCTAAAGCATAATATCTTGGGAGACAAATTTGGTCTTTAGGCTGGCCGCATACATACGTTTTCCGTATTCGATTTCCGAATTCGTTTTCCGTATTCGAAATTCCGTGAGACTAGCGCAAACTTTCGTTTTTCTTCATTCGGAATGTATAAACGTCAGTACCAGTGTTGCCAACAAGGGCGATATATCGCCATTTAGGCTACTCAGAGCGAGAATCGGCGCCGAAAAAAAATCTAAAAGGCGTCCCGAAATTCTCTAGCCATCCCCCCCCCCCCCCCCCCCATGTAATTTATTTTTCTGGGGACAAATTTTATATTTTCTTGAAATTCTCTAGCCACCCTCCCCATGAATTTTTTTTATTTTCTGGGGACAAATTTTATCTTTTTGAAATTCTCTAGCCACCCCCTCCCCCCCACGAAATTTTTATTTTCACGTAAAAACATCAATTTTAAACATGTCCCACCTAACAGCAAATTCGGCTACTTTACGCTACCTTATGTATGAGAAACGGCGATATTAGGTCAAGATCCGTTGGCAACACTGAATTACGAACGGAAATTTCCGTACATTTGCGTCGGCACAAACAAACTGTATGCAATAGCTGCGTTCCACATGACGTTAGTTTTTTTTCCATTCGGTTTCTCCGAACGCGCCGGCTCGCATTCGGAACGTGCGTAAGGATTTTGTTCCGTTCGGAACTAAAACGAACGTGTGCGGCAGTTAATGTATTTTCTACTGATTCCGTGCATTCGGATGTCCGAATACGGAAAACGAATTCGGAAATCGAATACGAAAAACGTATGTATGCGGCCAGCCTTACAGACCAACAAAAGGTGAAAATCAATGCTTTTTTCGATCTTTTCACTGCGAAATAATGCACTTTCTTTGTGATAATGGCATTCGTAACACAATTTTTGCAACCAATAATTTTGGTTTCGGTGGCATTTTGAACATTCACACGTCCTGTCTAAACTTTGTTGGTCGATGTCGGAAAAGAAAGAAATTATTTTTTTTAAATGTGAATCAATTGTTGCTGATATATTTTACCAAAAGTAAGGTAACATTGAGCTTACTTACAAAACTGACTTTTATCGATTTATCTCTTTAGTGGGGGCTATTGCTACTGAATCATCACGAACTAACTACATATACTGTCATACTGTTGCTAACTAATCATATACTAATAAGTAGATCATATAATAAAATAACTTTGCAGGTAGTATAACACGCAGGTATTGAAATTTAAAAAAAATGGGAGACTATCGGCTTCCCTGGTTGGAAATTGTTGTTCACTAGTTTTAAGTTATTATTAAATATTTAATAAATATATTTGTACAGCGCCTCTGAGGTGTTTTTTTTAGGAAAACGGAGCTATATAATTTATCCTCCAAATATTATTATTAGCTCTAAGAGGGTAGTTTTGGGGAGTGCTAACAACACTGTCAGTCTATCCCCTACGCCGCACCTCGTAGAGAATACTAGCAATTTACAACCTGCTGGAATTATCCGTGTGAGAACTTTGAACTAAAGTGGTGCCATCTCGACGCGATAAATAAATGTATTGCGAATATTATCGCCCAAGAGTTCCGAGGCATTGATGAGCGCTGTTCCCTGTAGACATTTCTCGGTGAGCTACATGTAATCCGCTCACACAACGTGACATATGATACGTGATACAAATAGCGAAAATTCGAGGCGGTTGAATTTAACTTTATATATTTGAATTTTGATTTTGTTTTCTAGTGGAATCTTGGAAGTCGAAATTAATCACTTCCCGACTTACGATCGAACTGAAACTCAGCAGATTGGCTCGATGTCGATGATATTATATATAGGAAAAATGAGAATAATTAGATTTAAATGGCCTAGTGTTTATAGGCATTGTGCCGGTAAGACAAAGATTCTGGTTTCGATTTCCAATTGAGACTGTTTCCTTTTTATTTTTCTGTGTCTTGTTCTGTTTCATGTTTAGATTTAGTAATATTCTCTTCTTCTAAATGATGAATTATTCTTCGACTGGTAGACATTTTAAAGCTCTATAGATCAAACTGAAAATTACGTAACTGGCTAAAAACAGTTGCTGTAAAGTCAAAGATCAACGGTGGAGAGTTTTTGCATTTAACCCTTCAGGTCTTGTCTGCTCAGAAGATTCACATTTCTGAGCACAAACTCCCTCCTGTTTTATATTATGTCTTTTGTTTTAATATTCTTGTTTTTTCCTGTCCTGCTATCATTGTTATTCTAAGTTTTGTCATCACTTTTTATAAACAGTATATTTGGTGTTATAATTTTGAAGGATTATGATTATCACCAATTTAAATGGGTTGTTGGTTGAATGATTCTTTGGTTCTCCGATCCACAGAATCTAAGGTTGCGTGATTACTCTCGGTGTGTAATAATGAGAATTCGGATATATTCAATTTTGTTTTTATTTTAACAAAACTCACGTTAAATAATTTTATGAACAAAACAGATCGCGTGCGTTAGAGCAGATTTAGGGCTAAATCGGCGGCTAGTACACTGGAGAGAGAATGAAATATTTGCCGCGCGAGGTATCGCGCGCAGGCTTACTGTGATCCAGTCTCACAGGAATGTAGGTAAAAGTAATGTTGTTATTATTTTCGGGAGATGTAAACTCCCTGTAATTTACCCTACATTATATTAGATTTGTATTGGGTAAGGCACACTGTAGGAATAATTTTAAGAACATGACCACTAATACTAAATTACCGTTTTTAAGTTTGTTATAGTAAAGCGTACTTGAAGTGAAATGACACTAAACTGCGCTATATTAATGCCGTATTGTTATTATTATTCGTCTAAACACTGAACTAAAATTAGTGATAACGAAAACAAACACATTTTATTAGACAAAACGAAATCTCTGCCACATCACTTCTTTGTCGTTTCATATAAAAATAATTTATAAAAAATTAACAAAGCTTCATAATTTTTTCTCTTACTGTGGCGAAAACTTTGGTTTCATTAAGGGGGTACATTTAAATTATTCTGTGGTTAACTTCTACATTTGAATAAAAAGTTTGGTGTTTTATCTTTCAAATACCGTTTAGTTCATATTTCCAACCATGGCAGTAAGCGAGACACATATGAGCTGTTCCAAAAACCGAACAAATTAGCGTGAGGAGTTAAGATTTACGATTTACCAATAATAAATTGTAAAATGAAGTAACACTCCATCATGTATGATTTTTAACTAATTTACATACTTAAGAGAAAGCTACAAGCCAAACATGTTTATATTCTTGGTGTAACTTGTATTGTAGGTAATAGGCATTAAAATCGCTTGACAAACGGAGTCTAGAAACGTGCGATTTCAAGCACAAAACTGTTTTTATTTATTTTGTAAATAATTTTACAAGAAAGCAAAAAAGTTAATCAAGTGAAACTGTCACAGATAATTTTAGCTATAATACTGTATTTTTTAAAAGTTCTTTCCTTTACGCGTTCATACATTTCTATTGAAGTTTACATTTATATTTTTTATTGAGTAATTTATTTTTTTATTTGTATTCTACGTAAGCGAAACGATAGGAAAACCTTCAATTTATCTAAAGCATATTTTTTGGTATTCACAATGTACACCAATTCGTTATAAAGATTAATCAAAATAGTGATTTAGCATTGAGCTTCGCCTTAATGTGCGTGTTCTCTTTATTATTCCTAAATTAATTCCACGTTAAAGCAACACAGAAGTCAGAACCGTCTCTTCTCAACCAGCCCCTGTTTAAAATGTATAATAAATGTAGACCATATCCGGAGCTTTGACTCCGTAGCGAGAGTGTTTGCATATCATTATAAACAGGATAAGTAACATTAGGTCGTTGCGCACAGTATTATTTTGTTCTAAGAAAGAAAAACACTGCGAAATCGTCAAAATCATATTAAGAGTCATGCTATGTCATGGATCTAATAATGAAACCGTAGTAAGCGTTTAAAGATAGTTTGAAAGGGAGATATGTAAATACGAATGTTAGAGGGAGCGCGCTAATATTAAAAAACAATAATAATTAAGGCGATGCCATACGTAGTAATGCAAAATCATGTGTTTTTGGTTTGAAAATTCGGTCGCCTAGAAATGTTTCAGACGCTTTAATTAAATACTGCGAGTAGAATACATCTTGGCCTTTGAAATAATAGAGTATTTTTTGGATAGGTCTTTTTATAAGCCCAGAAAAAAATAATGTATAAGGCCTATTAAAACTGCTTTAAAGTTCAAAATCTCCTACTTACGAACCCATTTTCGGTTATGATTTTATTGTATAATGTGGCAAATTAAGTTATTTATAAAATGATCGAAAAAAAATTAAATATTTATGCCTGAACATCCACAAAATAAAATAAAAGGCACTTTTTGGCCATGTTTTTTTCTCGCATAAATCAAAATAGGAGGATGGTGTTAAGCGGGAATTTAAACCTTATTGCCATCTACGTAAGGGTTATTATTGATAGCGGCTCAATTTAAAATATTACACGACGTAGTGCATCGCCTTAAGCGAAAATTGTGAAAATATTTAATAAAACAGGACTAATTTGAAATAGATCAAAAATCTCTCGACAAATGCATTAGTTGCATTTAAAGATACTCTGTGAAGTTTTTCATGCCTATAACATATTAAATAACAGAAAAAACTGTTGTTTTTTATTAATTTTCGGAGCTTAATTGCGATTTTTTTCTATCAAGAGAATTTCATATAATTAAATTTTCTTATGTCGTTATGTCAAAACGGTAATTATGTGATATTCCCTCGATAGAAAAACATCACAAAGTAAGCTCCGAAAATTATTATAAGCAAGTTTTGTTCAGTTATTTAATATGTTATGGGCATGGAAAATATTCACAGTGTATCTTTAATTGCAACTAAAGCATTTATCGAGAGATTTTTGCTCTATTTCAAACTAGTCGTGTTTTATTAAATATTTTCACCATTTTCGCTGAATTATCATCGTTTTTTTTTTATATTAGAGCGTTCCCTCTAACATTCGTATTAACATAGTTCGCTTTCAAAACATCTTTGAACGTTTACTAAGGGGCCTTAAGTAAGAGATAACAAAGATAATCTTTAAAGTTATTTCTTCAGTGACTGAAACATAGTGCCTTTGGCGCATTTTCTGCCCCTATTTTTTTAAAACCACTGAAAAATTGCTTCCTTCCCCTAGATTAGCTAAGGGTAAGATAAATGCACCAATTATAACGCTCAAATTGAAAATATTTGTGCATTATTGCTGGTTTATTTTATTAGCTGATGACTCTTACCTGATGGATTTGTATAGAGTAGGAAATGTACGAGATTATAAAACGTTTTTAAAAATACATCTGTTTGAATATGACATTTGTTTTCGGTGATGAATGAATGCAAATCTTGGAAGGGGAAATTAATCAACTTCCCGACATCCGATCGAGTTGAAACTCGGCAGATAGACTCGTTGTCGTAGACAATGCATTCCATCAACTGGTGGCAATCGGACATATAGGCATTTCTCTGAAATTGAACGACATTACTGCAGTTAATAAACTAAATAAATGTCGATCCGATCGGCATTTGGCAATGTTGGTAGAGTTTTCGACTCCAGTATCTGGGTAGGAAGGTTCAATCTTCAGTCAAACCATTTTTATTGTTTAATTTTTATTTTTATACGATTGACACTTACATTATATATTATGCACTATGCAATGTAATGACATTATTCAATTATAATATACATAGTGCATTGTGCTATGCAACAAGTATATCTAATTAAAACCTGCCTAGTAAAGTGTGTTGTTTTAGATGATCTAGTCTTTGTCATGAAGCAAAGTCATTATTTGAGAGTTTGTATTTAGATAAGGATTTTTATTTACAGTGAAGATTTTAGTATCATCGGATGGCGTTCTCAGTTGGGAAAGAAAAACAGAAGTCGCTCACACCTAAGATTGGCGGAATATTTGAAGATTACTACAAAAGAAGAGTGGACCTAAATGAGGGCCTTGGGGTACTCCTAATCGTACAGATTAATCGGTAACAGATTTGAATAATATGTGACCCAAACTGTTTGCTGCCTGCATGTCTATGTCCAGGGTATCAATTTTTCAACCCAGACCGCCCGCAACCGCCGTCGAAAGTACATACATTGGTCGACATTCTTATTCTTGAGTCTCGTAAAAGATACACACTTACATATGCCAAACGTCAAAAGTAATTCCACTCGTTATTTGAGTGAATTGTCGATAATCGAGGCCCAGAAGGTTAACGAAGAAGAATGATAAAATTTACGTTAATACCATAATACCGAACTGTTTAGTGTTTGAATTGACAAATATGTCGAGCTCGAGGAGTGGGCCTAAATGTGAGCCTTGGGGTACCCCCAGTTCGTAAAATAAAGGTGAATATTCCTTGTGACACAAACTGACAAAAAATTAACTTTAAAACCATAATAAAGAACGTTTAGTGGCTGGCTGACAAATGTGTCATGTTCCCACCTAGCCGTCGGCGTCGTGGGTTAGTAAGTCTTACCTCTTGCACAAGAAAGATTTTACGCTAATAATGATGTTAGTTGAAGCAATTAAAATATTTTCAGGTTACGTAATTTGCGAAGTTTTGGCTTTTGTAAAAATAAAATAATAAGAAATACGTTGGTAGTTTTTTACCCATTGATTCTACGTACAAAACATCTTGTATCATACTCTCATTTCAAAGCAAAAATTTCACTTTCGTTCAGCACCCCAATACAGTTTCACTTTCTTCCCTCCCCCCGTTCCACTTGTCTCCCGTCCGGTGCAACCTTGCACCCCGGCAGTACCCACTTGCGATGGGTGGGGGCGGGCAGGGTTCACCGCCCGGCGCCGAACTTTCGCCCTCCAGCCGCCCTGGCCTTCCCTCCCGCCCCCCCAGACCGCCCCGGGTCGCTGGCCGCCACGCGTCAAACCCGACCTTCAGGGGGGCATTAATTGAGACACATTGTCTAACCTTCACAGATCGGCTGTTGGATGAAAAATGTGACACTTTTACAACTTTGATAATGACTGAAAAATTGCAGATAAAATCGCAATGTGACACTGAAGAAAAAAATTAATTAAACGATTAACAAACCTAACCTAACCTACATATACTTGCTTACCAGATTCTTAGCGGGACAGATCAGAAGAGGCCGGTCAAGGGAGGCCCTTTAACCTCTCCAGCTGAACTCTCTGGATCCATCGCCTTGCACCGCAGAGGGAGGGATGGCTTCATACGTTCGTCACTCCTGGACACACTGACCCACGCCTTGTACCTTTTCCCCTCCCAGAACCAACTTTAATTATTTTTCTCAAAGACACCCTGGTGAACATTGGTTATTTGGTTGACACTTAACTATTTTTAAATATACGTCATCAGCCTTTAAAAGTTCCAAATTAAAAATAAAGTAAAATATCAAATCTACCCTCAACATGGTTGCTTATCAGTAGAATTGTGTAAAATTTGTTCTTAAAATAAAAATCTTGTTTTTTCACGGCACTCAATTTTTAGTCCTAGACAATAAATCCTCCCTACCCAACCAGGAGGAACTAAGGCAGACAGTCCCTCCCACGCCCCCCAACCCATTTTAACCTTCTACCCTTACAGTCGTATTGCCTCCTGTGTCAAATTATTGTGTCTTATTATCCTTCAAGCATATTGTGTATTGTGTTGGGACATCTCAATGAGAGATTGTCTCAAGGATGCCAACGAGTGAGACTATAAAAAGATTAAATTTTCTAAAGTTTTATGATTTGATTTTATTACTACATGATAATTTTTATAATTTTACCTGGCGTTGCTGCGGGTTACCCTTAGGAGATAGGCATATATCATCGCAGATTGCGTTAACTAATAACAATTTTTTTTAAATATCTGATGTGCTTTTTATTAACTTCTTTCGGTGCTATTTAAAATATCTGCAACTTCTGCATATTGGTTACCTAAGATGTGTACGCCGAGTATAAGGGGGTTTATAAACGAATTGCTATTGCTATTATGTGAAAACGAAAGAGAGTTTTAGTTCACGTGACTATATTAGGAACATGAAATGAAATCAATGGCAATAATGCAGGGCTGACAATAATGGAGTTAATTATTTTAAAAAGAAAAATGAAATGTATAAATATCAAAGAGATGTAATATATTTAGTTAGTTCTCCTCACGAAGAGATCTCGTGCTAAGGGGAACTAGGTTTTGAATCGACAATAATCGACTATTTGTCGACAAAATTTGCTTACTTTAGTCGACTTATACTGTTTATTTTATATAGAGCCAGTGCAACATATCAATATTTTTTTGGGATGAGAAGATTATGAAATAACTGGTTATTCAGGTAAGTATCCACCGCATGCGCACCATTAAATTTTTTTATCGACACTAACGGCTATTTGTTGATAAAATATGTTTAAATATTGAAGACAATATTAGTGATTTCTAAACGAAAATCTGAAACAGAAAAATCAGAAAAGGAAACGGTCACATCTGGGACTCGAACCCAGGACCCCTGTCTTTCCGGGACAGTGCTCTACCAACTGCGCTAATGGGACCCTATTCTCCTCGGTCACTTTTAACTGGATCATACTTCGAATAAGAACTACTAACATTGTCTTCATTTTTTCACCGCACATTTTTATTGGCAACTATCTTTATGTATGATCGCAAGATTCAACCCGAACTAAATGCAATCCAGACAGCGTCTTTTAGATAAACCTATCTTATTTTTTTATTTTAATGTGCGACATCTGTTGACTTTTTCTGCAAGTCTAGAATGAATATTAATTTTTCGGAATAACTTTATTGAGTAAAACCTCAAATTGTAATATTTAAATATTGAAGACAATATTAGTGATTTCTAAACGAAAATCTGAAACAGAAAAATCAGAAAAGGAAACGGTCACATCTGGGACTCGAACCCAGGACCCCTGTCTTTCCGGGACAGTGCTCTACCAACTGCGCTAATGGGACCCTATTCTCCTCGGTCACTTTTAACTGGATCATACTTCGAATAAGAACTACTAACATTGTCTTCATTTTTTCGTTTAGAAATCACTAATATTGTCTTCAATATTTAAATATTACAATTTGAGGTTTTACTCAATAAAGTTATTCCGAAAAATTAATATTCATACTAGACTTGCAGAAAAAGTCAACAGATGTCGCACATTAAAATAAAAAAATAAGATAGGTTTATCTAAAAGACGCTGTCTGGATTGCATTTAGTTCGGGTTGAATCTTGCGATCATACATAAAGATAGTTGCCAATAAAAATGTGCGGTGAAAAAATGAAGACAATGTTAGTAGTTCTTATTCGAAGTATGATCCAGTTAAAAGTGACCGAGGAGAATAGGGTCCCATTAGCGCAGTTGGTAGAGCACTGTCCCGGAAAGACAGGGGTCCTGGGTTCGAGTCCCAGATGTGACCGTTTCCTTTTCTGATTTTTCTGTTTCAGATTTTCGTTTAGAAATCACTAATATTGTCTTCAATATTTAAATATTACAATTTGAGGTTTTACTCAATAAAGTTATTCCGAAAAATTAATATTCATTCTAGACTTGCAGAAAAAGTCAACAGATGTCGCACATTAAAATAAAAAAATAAGATAGGTTTATCTAAAAGACGCTGTCTGGATTGCATTTAGTTCGGGTTGAATCTTGCGATCATACATAAAGATAGTTGCCAATAAAAATGTGCGGTGAAAAAATGAAGACAATGTTAGTAGTTCTTATTCGAAGTATGATCCAGTTAAAAGTGACCGAGGAGAATAGGGTCCCATTAGCGCAGTTGGTAGAGCACTGTCCCGGAAAGACAGGGGTCCTGGGTTCGAGTCCCAGATGTGACCGTTTCCTTTTCTGATTTTTCTGTTTCAGATTTTCGTTTAGAAATCACTAATATTGTCTTCAATATTTAAATATTACAATTTGAGGTTTTACTCAATAAAGTTATTCCGAAAAATTAAAATATGTTTAAGTCAACGTGTACTGTTAATTTTATATTGACCCAGTAGAACAACGATATCCATATATTTTGGGAGAAAAAAATAGTCCCAGGCGATACAACGGACAGATCCCAGCACGTGTGCATCAATAAAAAAATTATCGTCAATGTTGATAAAATATGCTTAATTTAGTCTATGTGTACTGTCAATTTTATATACAGAATAGAAGATTGTGAAGTACCTGGCTATTCATATGTAGGTTCCCCGCACACGGGCATCAATTGAAATAAAATTAAATTAACGATAATATCGGCTAATTTTCGAAAAATTCTGCTTAATTTAGTCGACACGTACCGATCTTTTTTTAGTCAGCGATCTGGAAAATAAGTAGGGGAGTAGAGTGATAAGGGAAGAGAAAGGTTGGTAAGTACCTGTTAATTCACTAAACGGGGTGGCAAATATAAATTTATCATTATTGAAGTACCTACCTACCTAATTCCAGACAAATGTATGGATTTTTCAAATCAATTCGCATTAGCGTAGGGCACCTTCGTAAAATAATGTAATCTAAATATAGCTACACCTACTCGCATAAAATCTACCTCCCTATTACATCAGTGATCGTTCAGCTTAAATGTTCCTTTGAGAGGCTTAAGTGTGGTTCAACAAATTAATTAAGCCGGATATTTGATTCTCCCTACCACGGGACTTAATTAAAAAAATATTGCTAAATAAGTATTTAAACTAAGTTATCGTATATTTTTAACAAATTAAGAAAATAATTTATTTAACTTTTCTTTAATTTCTAATTTATTTCTTATCGTCGATAGGTAAGGCTATCGACTATGATTCCAGAGCTCGCCAGTTCAAATTCCGGCGAATTTAATTTAATTAATTTTTCTTGTTTCATAATTAATTAATTTTAAATAACATCGCTGAGTTGACATCGTTTTTGGGTCCCACCCAGGCGGAGTGTGTTCAATTCCTCGGCTGGCTAAATCCACCATCACAACACAAGGTTTTCAGATATTGTCAGGTTATTCGTAACACGGGAATGATATGTCTTTCTTTAAAAAAAAACAACTCAGTATCGCCCTCGTAAAAGACCAATCAGAATTGAAACATCGAAATGGCTTTAGATGTTTTTGTGCTTTGCTACGGGCTTGCACATTCACATTTTAAGAATGTTTCAATTTTAAACAGATGTTTTCATGAAAGTTAGGTTAAAAAGGGTTGATTTTAATACTGTACATTTTTCAAATGTTTTTGGATCTCACCTTTAAAGGGTGCTTGTAAAAAATACCTGGCAATTCAGAGATAGCACTGCAAATGAGCATCAAACGAAATAAAATAAAATTAGCGATAAAAGCAGCTAATTGTCGAAAAATTCTGCTTAATTTAGTCGAAGTATAAACGTTGTTTTTTAGTAAGCGATCTGGAAAATAACCGAACAAGAAAAATTAGGTTAAAATTAAGAAAGGTTTATTTTGACACTATATACATTTTTGCAAATGTTTCTGGCTTTCACTTTTCAAGGGTGTTCTAGGACATCATTTTAAATTATGGAGAGAAGGAAGGTGAATTTATACATTAATTTTGATTAAATTGGCAAATTTCTAAATTATTTGGAAGATTGGAGTCAAATTCAGACTTAGAAGAGATGAGACTATGTATGAGGGGAACCGATTTTAGATACGGCTTGATAGAACAGAGGGACAGCCAAAAAATACTTGATCAAAATGTTCCACTTCTAGACCACAGAAGGTATAAAATCTGAGGAGTCAAGCACGTAAATTTTAAAAAGGTGAGAAGAAACGGAACAATGTTTAATCCTCATTAGAATGAGTGAGGCAATTATTTTTTGGAGAAATGGGGGAATTGTTGAAAGCACAGTTTTGATGGGATAGTCCTTTGTATTGGGGCATAGCAGGCTCTCTTGGGTAGACCAGCAATGTGCCAATAAACTGACTAAACATTGCAGGACCTATCTTTGAGGATGGAAAAAATGTCGGATGGGGGAACGTGGTTTACGAGGGTAACAATAGAGTTGGATTCTACTTGTTTATCCAAGGAATCTGCAACACTACACTATATAAAAACAGCAAAACTCATGAACGGAGAGGCATGGAGTCAGGAAATTTACACAGCTTCTCTTGCCGGAAATTCCTAGTCCCACGCATAAATGCGGAGCGTAATTTTTCAAGTACGTATTTTCCATTTTGACAGGATATTTATTAGCTGAGTGAACAAATGCGTCGACTTTCTATCCAAGTGTAGTGATTCAGTTCGTCTGCCATAATAATAACATGGCATTTATATAGCGCAGTTTAGTGTCATTTCACTTCAAGTGTGTTTAACTATAACAAACTTATAAACGGTAATACAGTATTAGTGGTTCTTAAAATTATTCCTACAGTGCGCCTTACCCAATACAGATCTAATATTATAACACTAAATATACTGTTTATAAAAAATAATGACAAAACTTAGAATAACAATAACAGCAGGACAGGACAAAACAAGAACATTAAAACTAAAACAGGAGGCAGTTTGTGCTCAGAAATGAGAATCTTCTGAGCAGACATTTTAGAAAGGTACATCGAGGAGGCAACAGAAACCAAACAATTACCGGAAGTTTTAAAAAATGACTTATTAAAAATATTGAAAAGAAGTTGAGTTTTATGAATGGTAAGATTTTTTAAATAATTTTGTTTTTAAAGCCCTTTTTAAAATTCAGCCTAATTCTAGAGATTAGTAAAAGCTGAGGGAAGTCTATGCCAGATGAGCAGGTCTGTTACACTAAAAGAACGACCATAGTAAACCCAAGTCCCCAAAAAAAAATTCCAGACACAATATATTTAAACAAAATATTTAATTTAAAAATATCAAATTTATCAAATAAGACATTATTTACAAAAATTATCATTATAAAAAAGTTCATAAATTAACACCATTCATCTTAAATCCAGACAAGAACAAAAAACACGTCCAATTTTATCAAATTAGAAAGCATCAAAGGTATATACATTTAAAAGCTCGTACATACGAATTAATATTAATAAATATGTTTGTACATACTCAATTCTTTCAAGTAAGGCATACAAATACAATATTGTACTGGTGATTCAAGCCAATATTGTATTCTCACGGACAAAACATTTATTAATATTATTGCGTATTTAGGGAGGGGGAGACTTTGATTTCATTGTTTTTTAATAAATTTAAAGCATAACTTGCAAGAAGTGTTTTTTTCTAAAATAATTAAATTACCGCCATCTATGGACGAGCAGATTACGAATTATTTTATGTTTGCCCTTAATTACCTAATGAAAAATAAAACTAGGTAATAAAAATAGCTTCATTTATTGGGCTGTCTCAGTCTGGCATTTCGTCTGGCCAGTGATATCTGTTACGCAAGGACGCCCTTAGCGCCGAGCCAAGGGCTGAAAGGTTGGGGAAATTAAAGGGATGGGTTGGGGTGGATTTGAGATAAGCCACGATAAGGGTGATTTGGGGGTGGGGGGGGCGACGCGACGCAGGCTGTGAGGTTCAACAAACCCTCTGTGTTGAGAAGGGCACGCAAAGACGGGGATTTACGCTATGTATTTTGGTGGAAATAAAATTAATATATAAAATAAATATATAAACCCAGATTTCTATGATTTACATCTATCTACTCAAACAAAAACATTTATGCGGTAATAATCTGCTGAAATAATCTCACTTTTACAAGACGGGAATTTCACGCGTCAGTCTGCTGAAATGCGACGTTGCCAGATCTTTCGCAGCCCACAATGTGTAAGAAAGACAAAGTGATTTTTACTAAGGTTCGTAATTTTTTTAAATAAATAAACAGTTTTGTTTTTTTTAATATATGTTCAAGTTTTAATGTTTGCAGACGACCTGAAATTATTCAAAGCAATCAGAAACATTAACGATTGCTATATATTGTCTAATAACTTGTCAAGATTTATTGTATGGTGTCGTGATAACCGCTTGCAACTTAACATAAGCAAAATGAGGATAAATTATGAGGTTTCATCGAATAAAGAATCCAATATTTTTTTTATTATTCTATTAACAATATGTCGTTAGTATCTGTCTCGGAAATTAATCTTAGGTATTTGGTTTGATACGAAACTTAACTTCATCAAGCATATTAAAATAATAACCAATAAAGTTTTGAAAATGTTGGGATTTATTTTAAGGGTAGGTATCTAGTGATTTCAATAATGTCAATACTGTAAAAAAATTATATATGTCACTAGTAAGGAGTCATGTAGAATACAATTCCACGGTTTGGTCCCCAAATTATGAGGTTCATTCACATACGATTGAAAGAATCCAAAATAAATTTTTAAGATATATAAATTTAAAAATGGGCATTCCTAGAGAAAACCTAAATTACGATAACGTACTTTGTTCATTAATTAAAATTATCTGATCGTAGAATTATTTCCGATTTAACCTGTTTGTATAAAATCATTAATTCAATGTTTGATACCCCTGATTTATTATATGTAATCTCTTTTCATACTCAAAGTAGGTCGGTTACAAGACAGTACCTACCATATTATTGTAGCAATTCTATATCAACGTCCCAATATCACACTCCTATGCGACGGATTCAACAGCTAGGAAACAAATATTACGATGTTGTTGATATATTTAGTACATCAATTTCAATGTATAAGCATACCCTATTGAAGTTTTTTTCATCAAGTAGTGGAATATTTTAATAAAGGTATTTAATTTGACTAACACAATAATTTTGTCAACTGAAACAGAAAAAAATATTTTGGATTTTTTATGTTTTGTGCCTGTATGCTGTGTAGATCAAGTTCAGTGATATTTTGACTTTATATTTATTTTTCTGCAATTGTTTTAAATAGTCGTTCCCTGCACTATTTTCGTGTAAAATTTCGTAAATATTTTTTATATATATGTATGTAAAAGCCTTAATAGGCGTGAAATAAATAAATAAATATATCCGTAAATCATTTTTATTTTTATTATTGACCAACCAAAAATACATTTTATTTTAATCAAAAAGGTGTCGAGTCTCTTGTAAATCCGGTATTTTTTAGAATAACGTTGCCTGACTTTAAGACCCCGCATTCCGAATTTGTACATATTTGTAACATACCTTGGAAACTTACAGTCATTTTTGAAGATAATTTACGTACATTGGCTAACCTGAAAACGTAATTATATGAAATACACTTAAAAAAAAAAAGTTAAGTGTGCTTCAAAATTATTTAACATGTATGAAAAAAAATCACAGTGTTTATTTAAATGCTACTTAAGACATTTGACGAAATTTTTGTTAGCCTATTAAAATTATAATCGTTTTTTTTTTTAACATTAGCGCACTCCCTCTAACATTCGTATTAACAAATCTCCCTTTCAAACCATCTTCTTCTTCCTTTTGAACGCAAGGCGACATAAGACTCTAATAACAGGGGTTTGCTCGACGCTCACATTTTAATTATTTCTGATGAACGTCTTTCTAAAATCTCAAATGTTTCTAGAGGGATCTCTACGGATGTAAGTTATTTATATTTAAGACTAATAAAAACAGTACCTTACCATTAAAATATTTTTTGTAAAACGATTTGAAATTTTATAAAACGTTTTTCAACTATAAAATAAGCAGAAAGTTTCTGATTTTATTTTTCTAGACGTTAAATTAGTAACTTCCCGAGAGATTCCTCTAGAAACATCTTTGATTTTAGTAATAGGTACGTTCATCAGAAATCATTAAAATAAACTCCGCGGAAAGATAAATTTTCTCGGCCTGCTAGGGCAAAGTCGAAAAGGTCCGTCCATTATATCGTTAATATTCCCACTTTATTTTAGAGATTTGCTAGGGCAAATTCAACCGTAGGTATGTTCAACACACCAGGGCTGCGCGTCGCATTTATTTGTGCACGGCTGCTTCACTTACGTCGTTAGGATTCTAGATTTATCGTAGAGTGTCGTCTCGTCTTAAGCCCTCGATTTGTGAAAATATTCTATTTGGCAACGTTGCGCCCCAGAGCTGCAGAGCTTCAGACTAAAGTGTCAACTTTAGTATTTTGTGTACCTTTTCAAGGTCAGCAGTTCGCGTCCTGCCACAAACAGGGTTGCCTACATCCAGTTTGGGGTCACATGGACCAGACGAGGCGGCAGGATTGATTGATTGCTGACTTGGACACCTCTGGTCCCGGGCTCCGGCCGTCTAAGTCTGGAGTCTGGGAGACATTAGACTTAGACGTTAGGCTCCATAGTCTGGAGGTTATGTCTGTTTGTTAATGAGATTAATACGTTTGGAAATTGTAATCTAGTTAGTACACTAGTGGTAAATGCGGGAATTGGGATAAATCTAACTACAGGGATTTCCAATAAGAGGTGTTATTTTGATATTCAATCGTAAAAGATCAATGGTTTCGTTACTTGTGTGGCACGTAGCGCCGTCTTGTTGAAAGTAAACGGTGTCCAGATCAACACCATCCAATTCCGGCCATAAAAAAATCATCAATCATCTCTCGATAGCGCAATCCATTCACCGTAACTGTTGCTCCAGCCTCATTTTCGAAAAAGTAAGGTCCAATGACTCCGCCGGACCATAAACCGCACCAAACAGTCACACGTTGAAGACAGAGAGGCTTTTCAACAATAACTCTTAGGTTTTCTGAGCTCCAGATGCGACAATTTTGCTTGTTGACGAAGCCACCGAGGTGGAAATGGGCCTCATTACTCAAGATGATTTGCATTTAATTCACTCAAGTGAATTTTAATAATTTCAATGCGCTGTTGAAGCGTATATCATTCCATTTTTATTAAAGGCGTAGTTTCTACTTGTCAAATGTCAAAAAATGAAAGCTTCAAAAATAACATCTACTGAAATAGCGGGCTATTCAAAATAACACCTCTTATTGGAAAACCCTGTACAACTTATTATACTAGCGCAGACCAGAGAAAAATCATGCGATGTATATTTTAATTTCAATTTTGAAAAACATAAAATATGATACTGTAGTTAGATATCTACTTTATCGCTTGTCTGAATTATTATTCACACAATCAGTTCCAATTTTGAAAATGACAATTATATTCAAAGCAAATTTTATTACATTGAACGTATAATACTTTCATTATTTACAAATATTTTCAAGAAGGAATATCGCACATCAAATAGAATCGTAAATATATTTAAAAAAGGGCCATTAATGCCAAAATATGAATTAGCAATGTCAAAATATGCGTTAAAAATACAAAATATAATGGAAAATATGCGTTAACAGTGCCAAAATATAGACTAGTAATGTGAAAATATGCCCAACAATATCAAAATATCAACTAGCAATGTCTCAATGTGGTATAACAATGCCAAAATATCAACTAGCAATGTCTCAATGTGGTATAACAATGCCAAAATATTGACTAGCAATGTCAAAATATGCTTTAAAAATATCGAAATATGTTCTAACAATACCAAAATATGACTAACAATGTCAAAATATGCTCTAACGATGCCAAAATATTGACCAGCAATGTCAAAGTATGCGCTAACAATTCCAAAATGCAGAATAGCAATGTGAAAATATGCGCTAACAATACAAAAATATGGACTAGCAATTTTAAAATGCCTGCTTAAATTACACGATAAAAAAACAGGAACGTATCTGTTGGAATTGGTTCTTTGGTATATTTTCACTGTAAATATTAACATTATGCTGTTATCGAACAAAAATATTAACATTGAATTGAAACCAATTCTAATTCTGTCTTAGTACATTTTGGTTCCAGCTCACACTTGTCTGACATCGTAAACCGACATTCCATTTGAATTCTACAATGATGGTGAAACACCATAGATCTGCACATAAAATTTAAGCGATGATCAACAAACGCGTCCGCAAGGCATTTCTTAGGTTCTTCATTATTATATGCGTAGGAAAATAAAATTAAAATAAACAGACTTACATGCTTCAGCGAATTTCTCGTTGGTACTTTAGTTTATACTATCCCTTACCTGGAAGAAAGAAGAAAAATAAATTAGTAACATTTAGAAAATATTAATTTGTACAATTAACATAATGATATTTTCCTAAGGAAGAACTATGAGCGTGAAAAAATATTTTAAAATTAGTCCAAACATTTCAGCACTCAGAAAAAAATTGTCTTAATAATATGTGCGGTGAGAAAAAAAAGTGAACACATTAATTTAAAAATGATCATAATTGATGAAATAATAAAAATGATCATTTTAATTGATGAAATTAAAAAATTATCATTTTAATTGATGAAATTATAAAAATTATCATTTTAAAGATCATAAAAATGATCTTTTTAATTGATGATATTATGAAAAATGATCATTTTAATTAAAGAAATTATATGTTCATTTTGATTGATGAAATCTTAAAAAAGATCTTTTAATTAATGAAATTACAGAAATGATCATTTTAATTGAGGGGATCATAAAAATGATCATTTTAATTGATGAAATTATAAAAATGATCATTTTAATTGATGAAATCATAAAAATGATCATTTTAATTGACGCAATTATAAAAATGACTTTAGTTATGTTTGCCGCCCATCCTTCGACTTCCCATATATTTATATATTTTCAAAAAGTGTGTACTTTCATAAATATGTTATTTATTATTATCCCCCTTTCTAGCCAGAGCGGAAGACACTCTCAGTATCGCCCTGGTGAAAGATTACCATTCAAAGTCCAAACGTTGCTTGAAATAGCTTCAGCCGTGTTTGGTAGTACTTCCCCATCTCCTCCCCCTCCCTTCTACCTTTAGCCTTACAATCCCAATAAGGGATATCATAGTCTCACTGGCTACAGACAGTCGTGAGCAGTTTAGACTCTATTTGCTTGTATAATATTATATTCAACGAGTAAAAAAGCTACTCCGAGTAGAATGTATTGTTTTATTAACAAAAAAAATCTCTTATTCTTCCAATTGATCTGTTCTATTATTCTGAAAATAAATTTACAATGTTTATATTCCCTGTAAAATTTCTGCAAATTAAACATGACAAACCATAAATTAATATTGAGAGATTTGTTCTTCCTACCAACAGCAGACAAAGAAATGAATAATGATCAATAAAGGTTTCGAAGAAATAAGTCTTTTCCTTTATTTAAGAACAAAAACTAAATATTGAAAGTGAAATCATTAAAATACTAAAAAAATATAATTCCTTGGTGGGAAGAGAACACAGCGATAACACAATACATATTTTAAAGTTGAAGCTAATAGCTCAAGTTTTAGAAGTACAAAGGTACGAGTATTTATTCATATAACTTTTATGTTTTAACCTCTAGTGCAGTGGGGTATGATTTTCACGGCCAAAAGTATTATATTAATTTATTTTTGGGGTATTATGCCGTGTTGCGCTACCTCCTTCTTTAGCCAACGTTTCTGATAGTATAGCAGTTCCATCATCAGGGCAGATCTAAGGTTGTGGTAAAGTGTGTGCTTATATATGAAGATGCGATACCGTGTTACCAGCTCCAACCCTCTAAGAGCTGACATTAACGTATAATTTGAAAGTGGTTTTCTGCGTTTAGTTCTGGTGTTAATTACCGGATAGCAAGTAATAATACCCCAAAAACAAATCTCTAGTGCAGAGTTTGCCAAACTTTTTTACTTCACAGCACACTTGTTAAGGCGATGCACTACGTCGTGTAATTAAATTGAGCCGCTATCGATAACAACCCTTACGTAGATGGCGATAAGGTTTAAATTCCCGCTTAACACCATCCGCCTGTTTTGATTTATGCAAGATAAAAACGTTGCCAAAAAGTGCCTTTTATTTTATTTTGTGGATGTTCAGGCATAAATATTTAATTTTCGATCATTTTATAAATAACTAAATTTGCCACATTATACAATAAAATCATAACCGATAATGGGTTCGTAAGTAGGAGATTATGAACTTTGAAGCAGTTTTCATATGCCTATACATTATTTTTTTCTAGGCTTATAAAAAGACTTATCTAAAAAATACTCGATTATTTCAAAGGCCAAGATATATTCTACTCGCAGTATTTAATTAAAGCATCTGAAACATTTCTAGGCGACCAAATTTTCAAACCAAAAACACATGATTTTGCATTACTACGTATGGCATCGCCTTAATGGGATTGGTTCTGCGTCGCACCAAATACAAATGCCTTTAAAAAGTAAATAAACTTTATTATTAAGAATAAAGGAAATCATAGTGTAGGTAACATTTTTTTTAATATTGTGCTCACTCACTTGCACTCATTCACACTTACTCACACTCACGTACCTGTATCCCTCGCTTGTGTCCAGTCTACCAATATGTACGTGGCAAATATTCAATCACTTATGTTTAACTGTTTAACTGATTGGAGTAAAAAGTTACACAAAAAAATACATTTTCAACACAAAATGACAGAATATATCGCACTAGAACGTTACCTATATACATATTTAATTTTGTCAAATAAAGTACCTGAAACTAAAAGTAATACCGTTTTCTCACAATTTGTAAATATTTATAAAAAATTTAACCCCAACATATTCTGAAAGTTATCTAAATATGACAAATTTTTAATATTATATCTGCTCTTAAAAAAAATTGTTTTCTCAAAAAAATTAATGTTTGCCTACATTTTGAATAGAATTTTATTATTTAAATAGCCGACGTGTACCCGGCGTTGCTGGGGGTTATACTCAAGAGATAGACATATACCATGGCGGAATTTTCTGTAAGCTTTTTTAAGATATACAATTACATAGTAAATTATTTTGATGAATTTCATAAGGTTTAGCCAGCGTTAGCAATGTAAGCCTGAAAATATATTTTTTTCTTGATCATCAAAACATCGACTTTTCTCTACTTTTCATCAATATAATATGCATGTATTATATGTATAAACCCTAAGGAAAAAATTCTCTAAATGATAGTGAAAAATTGTCAAAATCCGTTGCGTAGTTTAGAAGAACTAAGCGCACAAACTAGTGACTTTGTTTTACACCATTTACAGATTGATTAAATTAATTGCGTGAATTGGGTGTAGTAAATTTGATGGAAATTTTTTCAATTTGGCTTCAGTTAACATTTTAAAATTCAAGCATCAATTTATCAGTTGTAAATACTTCTTTATACATTTGCTTTTTGGTACACGTTTCCTTTTTTTGTGTTATTTGTCGTTTTAAAGATAAAATCTTTAGGAAGTTCAAACTTATTACGATAAACATAATATGTGTTGTCATATTTAATTGAATGTTGATGTAGATGTTGAATTTACTTAAAAATAAAGTTTGGAATGAACGGGAATTATTTGAACAGTTTTGAGACATACGGCTCACAGTTTGGCGAGCACTGTTCTAAATCCACAGTAATTTTGCTAGTGACTCACCGCACTTGCCTCTATTTTATGGTATTTTGAACCTTAGAAATTGCTCCTAGCATACTAAAAAATAAATTTTCGCTTGGCAAATAAATAATGTATCTTACTGCTAAAACATCTATTTTGAATTTAATTAACACTAGGCACGCTGAGGGTTAACTTCCCATCCATATTATTATTATTTTAAGCGTTCAAAGGGATATATGTAAATGCGAATGTTAGAGGGAGCGCGTTAATATAAAAAAAACGATAATAATTAGTTATTATTTTTTTAATAATAATTAATATTTGACAAGTTCAAGTATTTCACCTAAAAATGTAGATAATTTGTCTCGACGCCATCTAGTGAGAGAGTTAGCACTTACAATGCCTTTCTCATATAAATAAAAGTTGGTTGTTTTCAGGTGAAAAAATGTAACAAGCAGTAATTGTTGAATGAAACACTAGTATATATTGAATTATTTCGCGGATAAGAGATAAGCCGCCATAGCTCAGTGGTCAGAGCTGTCGACCGGAAATCGAAGGGACACGGGTTCGAGTCCCGTTGGCGCCATGTATCTTTTATCAGGAGATTTTTCAATGTGGATGAGTGTTTCAGGCGAATAATTATTGCTTGTAAAATGATAATAATTAGCGAAAACGGTGAAAATATTTAATAAAACACGACTTGTTTGATATAGAGCAAAAATCTCTCGACAAATGCTTTAGTTGCATTTGAAGATACACCGTGAATTTTTTAATATCTGTAACATACTAAAAAACAGAAAAAAACGTGTTTTTAATAATTTTCGGAGCTTACTTTGCGAACTTTTTCTATCGAGAGAATTTCATATAATTAACGTTTCGGCATAACAAATGTATAGATATTATCTTTAAAAATTACTTTTTTTTCTCGAAAAATTTGTTATAAATCGGTAGATATTTGGTATGCGAGGATTAATACACTTCCTAGGAGAAGTCGGGTAACACAATTTCTCTTAAATATACGAACTACGCATTGGAACCTCCGTGAAGGGCAAAGTCAAACACTCAACCCCAATAAATGTCTAGTAATCACATTGAACACAAAGTGATGAAGTGTTACGAAATTCACGAAAATAACCATTAAATTATATTACTTACATTTACCCTTCAGACGGTTACCGTGGTTGAGTAGTTATAACCCTTGCCCACGAACCCAAATGTAACGTGTTCAAATCCCGGAATCAGCAAGCAAATTTTATTTAATTAATTTGTATCATTTCTCAATTTATCACTGAAGAAGAAGATAATACTAATAAATTTCTTCATGCTCAAATGGATATGCGATGCCAGCTAGATGCCATTTATACGGATTATTCTAAAGCATTTGACCGTGTTAATCATTATATTCTTTTACAAAAGTTATTAGGTCTAGGAATTCACGGTGACCTCTATAGATGGATCGCATCATACGTCAATAATCGGCACCAAATCACGGTTGTGTCAATGGTTTTGCATCTTGCTTAACGGAAATCGTTTCAGGTGTGCCCCAGGGGTCGCATCTTGGACCACTCTTATTTAATATTTATATAAATGAAATTTATGTATGCTTTAAAAATAGTTACTTTGCTTTATACGCAGATGACATGAAAATTTATAAAGCTATACAGTGTTTACCCGATTGTATGGAATTGCAAAGCGATCTTGATAATTTGTGCACATATTGTGAATAAAATTTATTGTCCTTAAACATATCTAAGTGTCACTCGATTGCATTTACTAGAAATAAAAACAAAATCATCTATCCATACAACTTGAATAACAAACCTTTACAACCTATGTCTACTTGTAAAGATCTAGGTGTTTACTTAGATAGCAAATTAATTTTTGACAAGCACATTGAACACATTATTTCAAAATCCTACAGAATGCTAGGTTTCTTATTAAGAATATGCAAAGTTTTCAAAAGTGCGACTCTGAAAATTTTGTTTTGTTCATTGGTCAGAAGTCCACTGGAGTATGCTTCCACAGTATGGAATCCTCAATATAAGGTATACATAGATTTAGTAGAAAGTATACAGAATAAATTTTCGAAACGTTTACTCAAGAAATACAACAAAACTACAAATAACATGTTAACTTTACAAAAAAGACGCACATTGTCAGACCTGTTGTTTATACATAATTTGCTAAATAATAAAATAGATAGTCCCGAATTGCTATCCGTCATTGGTTTAAATGTTCCAACGAGGCGTACCAGGCACACTACACTATTTCACATTGAAGCCAACAATACCAATGCAGCAAACAACTCAGTAATTACTCGAGCAATCACAACATACACCCATTACGAAAAATTACTACATTTAGACATCTTTCATGATTCCTTTCTAACATACAAAACTAACTTATTAAATTTCTTATCATGACATATTTCAAAAATATTTTCACATAATTTTTCAAAACTTTTATGTATCAACAGTCAATTACAATTCGTGATCTTATTATAATTCTTGTTTTCGATTCATTTATTATTATCTATCCACACACTTCCTTCCTTTTATATCAATCTCAGGCGAAATTACGTAATGATATTTTATGGACATACGTAATAGGTACTACAACTATGTAATAACTAAAAATATCTAACTGTATCTTATTGTACTGTGTAATGTCTTAACAAATAAATAAAAAAATCAAAACGACACATGAAAAAGAACAAGACACAGAAAAAAAGGTAACGGTCTGAACTGGGAATCGAATAAAGAAACTCCGTCTTACGGAACAATTCCTTTAACTACTCCACCACAGGGATATTATGCGTAAATTTAGTTGACCTCATATTTCAAATTCAGAATGTTTGCAATATTTTTGGGCAACTATCTTTTTTAATGATTACAAAGTTTTAATGAATTGGTTTGTAACTCCCTTCTTTCCTGAAAACACACTCCACACAGCATTGCCAAAAGTGTGGAGTGTGAAATTTACTGTGATTTCCTGGAAATAACAGTAAAATCCCTTATTTAAGATAAAAAAGATTGACATTATAAAATACTCGTGGAAAACACAATAAAATCAATATTAAAACAAGACATCAGCTGTTTGGAAAGAATGTAAAAAAAAAAACAATATTAAAATAAAACATACTGGTAAAAAACAAGATACAAATATTAATTAATTTTTTGTTGTAATATTTTGGAATATTCGTCCGCTACGATACGCGGAACTCTTGTTCACCCACCCCCACCCTGGCGGGGTGCCGTGGGGTAGGTTAGTGGCGCCCTTGAACGACATTGAACCCCTCCCCCGTCTCACCAATCTACCCAGCTACCCACTCTCACATCTCACCACCCACCGCCCCCTCCCGCTGAGCAGCCCCGGCGACAGTGCTGCGCATGCGTGGGGCAGAGTGAATTATTACCATTTTTGAGAATCCGCAATTTTTTCATTTGACTTCTGGGACAGTGATGAGTTTAAAATCTCGAGTTTTTAGTAGTACCTAGACATTAATATTTATTTATTTAGTAGCTGACGTATACCCAGCGTTGCTAGAGGATTTAAATGGTTTGAGATTGAGAATTATAGGATCCATTTTTAAGGTGAATTAATATTTTCATTGCAAAGAATTAAAATTTTTTACGGTGTCCTAGACTTCTTCTACTATTCACATTCAAGTCATACATTCTTCTTATTAATTTCATGACGCCACGTCTTCCTCGGAACCAGACTCTAAACACTCCTGGCATTATTAAGAACAAGAAATGATTTTTTTAGCGAGTTCGGTCCGGATATTTTTGAACTACAGGGCACAAACAAACAATAATTTTTATATATTTCTTGGATGACAGATTAATCGTTCATTTACAGAATAAGATTTCTTCGACAAGAATTAATCGTCGATTTACAGAATATGATTTCTAGGACAAGAATTAATCGTCGATTTACAGAATAAGATTTCTTGGACAAGAATTAATCGTCCATTTACAGAAGAAGTTTTCTTGGACAAGAATTAATCGACCATTTACAGAATATGATTTCTTTGACAAGAATTAATCGTCCATTTACAGAATACGATTTCTTGGACAAGAATTAATCGTTCATTTACAGAATAAGATTTTTTGGAAAAGAATTAATTGTTTATTTACATAAAAAGATTTCTTGGACAAGAATTAATCGTCCATTCGCAGAATATGATTTCTTATGAGTTTTAAGGTAATTTAAAGAGTATTTAAATAAATCTATTCTTTTAGGAATTCCATTCAATGCCACCTTCTTGTCATGCTATGTTGTGCTAGAACATTTATTCTGCCGTGTGGTATCTTGAACATGTCGTGGTGATCTATGAATATACGAGTAACAAGTTAAGAACTTTAATGTTCAGCAATAAACTCTTATGCATTCTTATGATCTGTGCTAAATTTGTTTGTCTTAGTATCTGGCTGTTTTGCGAACAGACAGTTATTATCCGTAGAGTCTGTTTGTTCGCTTTTCGGAACAGCTCATATAAATCGTTGTGTCTGCTGTCGTGTTAGAAAGAAAAAACACCATGCTTTATATTCAAATCTAGAAATTAACCAGAGAAGAATTGAAATGAACACCTTTATGAAACCAAAGACCGCAATTTGAAAAAAAATTATGAATCTTTGGGAATTTTTCAATTCATTATTTTTATATGAAGTCATTAAAAACTGAGGCGGCAGTAACGATTATAATACATTTATCTCATAAATAATTTTGTTTTTCGTTTTCATTAATTTTAGTTCGGTGTTTAAACGTAGGTTAGTCAACCATTTTTAAAACTCTTATACGTTTGATTTTAAAATGTATTTGTTTGTTTCTAATAATAAAAATTGAAAGCGTATTTTGTCGCCTTTTAAAAGTTTTTAGTTTTCGGATACGTTCAGAAATATTCCATTAATTTAGATTTTAATGAAAAGCGGAAATAGTGATAAATTATTTAACGTTCTGATTGCATATTTAAGAAATATAACGCCAGAGTAATAGGCAAAAGTCTGATAGTTAATCTTTGCTTTGTGATTGGATTACACTGCATCCCAATGGCATAAGCTAAAAGTTGCTTAAAATAATGCTTATCGCTAACTATTCAGCCTACCCAGATACTGCAGCGTTACGGAAACATTCCTGGAGAGACTAGAGCTCTCTTTCAGAGCGCTTCTCCGCCACCACATGAGAAGCTTATGGCGCAGACTACACCAATCAAATAACACAATCATCACTTATTATTTTTTTTGGTAAACTAATGTTTAAGACCAGATTTTTTATGCATAGCACAAAGGGTAACAATTATTTTACAAGCAATAATTATTCGCCTGAAACACTCATCCACATTGAAAAATCTCCTGATAAAAGATACATGACGCCAACGGGACTCGAACTCGAACCAGCTCAGTGGTCAGAGCTGTCGACCGGAAATCGAGGGGACACGGGTTCGAGTCCCGTTGGCGTCATGTATCTTTTATCAGGAGATTTTTCAATGTGGTTGAGTGTTTCAGGCGAATAATTATTGCTTATAAAATAACAATCATCACTGCCATGGTTGCCTGGATGGAGTCCCCCCTGATGGTCCTCTGGAGACGGAAGATGTTTAAATATCCTCCATAAACGGCTACTTACACACATTTTTGTGTTTATCTTTCCACTATTAGTATTATCATCATTTATTACATTGCATAAAATCTTATTAGTATTTGCTAAATTTGGAAAAAACAATATCTCGGTGCGTAATAATATTACGTACCTACATAACTCTCCAATATTCTCTATTAGTGGCCGCGTATCGTTTGCCCTTGTGCCAACGCAACTCAGAAGAAAACGGAATAATAATTAACCATCTTATCCAATGTCATTTCTTTTGTAGGTGCCTCTAAATGAAATACGACTTGGTGTGCAATATTCTTGAATCGTTTTCTCCCTTACGTTTTTACGTTTCGTAAACTCTCATGTTTCATGTTACCTATATTTTGTTAACCTATGCATGTTAAATCTTATATTTTATGTAATCTGTATATTCTTATATATTATGTTACTTAACTCTATATTTTTAATGTATTTAAAAAAAAAATGCATTGTATATAAAAGCCCTATGGGCGTTTAAATTAAATAAATATCTCCCTTTCAAACCATCTTTTAATAACACACCTTAAGTAGATGGCGATAAGGCTTAAATTCCCGTTTCACACCATCCACCTGTTATGATTTATGCAAGAAAAAAACATGGCCAAAAAGTGCCTTTTATTTTATTTTGTGGATGTTCAGGCACAAATATTTAAATGTTTTTCGATCATTTTATAAAAAACTTAAATTGCCACATTATACAATAAAACCATAAACAAAAATGGGTTCGTAAGTAGGAGATTTTGAACTTTAAAGCAGTTTTCATAGGCTTTATACATTATTTTTTTCTGGGCTTATAAAAAGACTTATCTAAAAAATACTCGATTATTTCAAAGGCCAGGATGTATTCTACTCGCAATATTTAATTAAAGTATCTGAAACATTTCTAAGCGACCAAATATTTTCAAACCAAAAACAGATGATTTTAAATTACCACGTAGTGCATCGCCTTAATGCAATAAACTACAAGAATGCCAGCACAATAGTAATAGTTCATCCTCGAGATATGCGGTACACGAAGAGAAATGAATATTGCTGATTTATTAAAATCCTGTTAAAAACGGAATAGCATGCCGTGTCCTGATAAACTTTTAGTACATTCATGATATTTCTGAAAACCTGTTCATGTACCAGCGTTTGTTCTGATAGTATAAAATGTCTTCGTGTTTTACTGATAGTTTTTTAGGAAACCTGTTAAATCATTCGTTAAAGTTGTGCAGTCCCGCTTTTAACCGGATTTCGAATAATTTGAAGAGATTTAAAATAAATTAGCAATATTTTATCAGTATGTTTTCTCCGTGCATTATTCACGTCTGGAAATTGAAAAACAAACGTGATTTCCGTGAGGTATAAACGAAAGAGCTTGCTTGCGCCGTGCACTGTTATTACGCTACCCGAGTGTGAGAGTTTAAAACAGGGAGTAAAACCTCCGACAAAACCCAAACAAACCCCTATTCCTTACTTTCCATTTCATTACAGCACCCACCCCTAAACCGGCGGAGCGTCCCAACAAACTATTTTCAGCAAAGGACGATTTGGGGGCAGACGCTGGGTACAGTGCACCTGACTGCAGAGGGTGCCAGGGGGTGTACCATACTACCATGGTTGCGGAACTTTACCACCCTCCTACCCCCGGAATGACAACACGGGGGTAAGGGGGTGTCTGCTGGCCCCAACCTCGCGAATCCAGAAGTATAGTCAACGTGTAATATCCATTCACCTGTGACAAGTTGAAATGCTATTTGCCTAATGGGGTCAACTCTACAAATTCAAATTTAATTTCTGTTTAATTACCGCAAAGTTTAATCCTCTAACGTGCTAAAATTTCCATCAGGCTAATTTAGTCGGTTTTGAAAACGAACAGCTATTACCCGTAGGGTGAATTTGTTCGCTATTGGGAAAAGCTCATACGACCTCATACATCTCCCTTACTGTAATGATTAAAAATATGATATAAACGGTTTTAGAAAGAGAAAACACCGCTTTATATTCAAATCTACAAGTTAACCACAGAAGAATTAATAACACTTACATGAAACCAAAGTTGCCCACCGCAATTTTTGAAAAAAATATGAACCTTCGAATTTTTATTAATTACTTGTTGACGTTTACCCGGCGTTGTTCGGGGTTATAAATAGTTTGGAGTAAAGTTTTGAGGTAGTGAATTTTAGTGTACCAAAAAACTCTATTCTATTTTGAAGGTTAAAATAATATTCTTCTAAAAAATTTAATTTTTATAATTTTTTGTTTGACTTGATCGTGCCACGTCTTCCTCGGGCGTGCCCGACTTCCACCATTCACTACATTATACCACATTGGTACTACTAAAAAAACTGCATTTTATCGAATTTTATTCGACTCCGTATCTTATTCCAGTGCACAGATAATGCGAAGTCTTCACCAGGCATCGCCTCCTTTTTCCACAATCCAAACCACCCTCTAAACATTCCTGGCACTAATAAGGACAAACTTATAAATTTTCAGCGAAATTGGTACAGTAGTTTTAGAGTCTACAGGGGACAAACAAACAAACAGCCGAATAAGCAAACAACCATACATACAAACAAACAAGTGAGGTCGCAATAATTTTTTATTTATTTTATATTATAGAAACAAACAGTACATGATTTAAAGAAATGAAACAATATACAGGAATTAGATACTTCATGTTGGGTACCTATGATATGTTTGCTTGTAATGTCTGAAGTGGTATGTTTATTCCTTAATTACCAGGTAGTGCGTAGTATGTAGGTGTGTGTGTAATGTATCTGTGAGTGTTTGTGTGTGTGTGTGTGTGTGACTGTATGTACGCGCATTGAACAGTTTATATTATTGACATGATGCCACGTTTGAATTTGGGCAGTGATTCCGAAAAAATGTTTATAATACATTTGTCTAATAAAACATGTGATGTTTTATCGCTGTCGGTAATTTTTCACATTTTCCACTACAGCATGATAACATACACGATATAGCAAGCAATCCATTAGCTACGTGGGGGACAATTTATATTCTTGCTGTCCAGACGTCATAAGAAAAAAAAAACTTTAAGCTTATTTATTATATTCAAAGAAAATTTTCCTTCTGAAATTGTATGAACAAAATAATTAAAGTGTTCAATATTTTAATATACTTATTTAGAGACATAATCAGATCGCGTAGTGTGTCGGAGACTTAAATAAGTGAAAAGGTAATATTATTTTTTCTGGAAATAAAGAAAAGAAAACCGATTTTTACAGTTAATTTGAACAAGTGGCATTAAAAAATTTTATTGCGAATATCGCACAATGCACAAGAGTGCCAACTGCCCGGAGACATTGGGCTTAAGGCATCATAAGGTAATTGTTGTGAGGCGAGAGGAAATGAGGTGGGGATGAGGAAAATAAGAAAATGTTTTAGAAAAAAAAGGAGAGTGTTAGCTTAGGCAAGGTTAGGTTCGATTAGATTGTGGAGAGTGTCAAGTTAGGCTAGGTTAGGTAAGGTTAATTATTAATTTTTTTGGTAAACTAATGTTTAAGACAAGTTTTTTTATGCATAGAACAAAGGTTAACAATTATTTTATAAGCAATAATTATTAGCCTGAAACACTCATCCACATTGAAAAATCTCCTGATAAAAGATACATGACGCCAACGGGACTTGAACCCGTGTCCTTTCGATTTCCATGTAACAAGCAGTAATTGTTGAATGAAACACTAGTATATATTGAATTATTTCGCGGATAAGAGATAAGCCGAAATAGCTCAGTGGTCAGAGCTGTCGACCGGAAATCGAAAGGACACGGGTTCAACAGGAGATTTTTCAATATGGATGTGTGTTTCAGGCTAATAATTATTGCTCATAAAATAATTGTTACCCTAGGTAAGGTTAGGTAAAGTTGAGTGGAGTGATTGAGGTTAAAATGTATTCGTTAAAAATAAACAAAAGTTGACTTGTCAAACTTGAGATACCATAAAAAATAACAATACAATTATACAGCTTTTATATTATGTATTTTCTTACATCAAAGAGAAAATTTACTGATACAGGACTATTTTCGTTCGACAAAAAGCAATTAAAATCCTATTATTGAAAAATTGCCCAAGTTCTTCGAAGGCTTGCTGGAAATGTGATTATAATTAAAAGGGTTGCGTCGATAATAATATTAAGGGTCGTACAAACATTTTTTTTTTCTTCTCAATTATAAAAAAATATATTACTAACGTTAAAAAATTATTATTTTAATTAAATTAATTATTTACTCAATACGGTGAACCAACAGCTTAATTGGCACTTACCTATTTTCAACCAAAACCTGAAAATAAATGCATACATTTTAGCTATTGTAATATATTATATCATGTATCATATATTTCAATCAATACTAATCTTACCTAGTCTAACTATAAGTTTTGCATGTACTTGTATCTCTAACTTTTTATATCCATCTAGAGTTTCTGTTAATTGTATATTTTCTGATGTCACTGTTTATAATTTACTGTATATGGTATATTTTATACCGTTCGATATTAAAATAAATAAAATCATTCGATTATTTTAAGTAGCCAGAAGAAATATATAATAAGGAACACAGATAATAGAAATCAAAGGAATCGAAGGAAATCATGAAAGCTTGCCGAATGTCGCCGAACTGCGACCAAACAGCACGGACTATAAAAGCGGCAATGCGTTTGGTGTCTACACCGAGAAAAATGAATACTGCTAATTTATCAAAAATCTCTTCAAATTATTCATAATCCGCTTAAAATCGGGATTGCAAGCTTTCAACGTATAAATTGTTTTCTTTGAACAGGTTTCTTGATACACTTTTAGTAAATTTCGAATTTATGCCGCGATTAAATTTACTAAAATTTTAACAGGAAACCTGTTAATTTATTCGTTGAAGGCCTGTAATCCTGTTTTTAACTGAATTGCCAATAATTTGATGAGATTTTTAATTACCAATACTCATTTTTCTCCTTGTAGATCCTATAAATCACTATTTATAACTTGTTATTTTTATTCTTTTTTCTTTCATTGTTTCGTATCATCTATATGTAGTTAATGTTACATGTGTATTGTAAATGGACACACAGTCTGTAATACACAAAAAAATGGGTTTGCTTTTAATAAGATGCTTTTTTTACATTTGAGATTTTACTGTGATTGGGATGGCGTAACAATTAGTCAATAGACAGTTCTCGAAAGACAGAATATGAATTAGTTAAAATTGTAAAGTGAAATAGAAAAACGCAAAATTTTTTGTACGGATAATTGGCGATGTTGACAGGACGGCGAAATTTTTTGGATGGATAGTTGGCGATGTTGACAAGACGGCGAAAATTTTTGGATGGATAATTGGCTATGTTGACAGGACAGCGAAATTTTTTGGGCGGATAATTGTCGATGTTAACAAGATGGCGAAATTTTGGATAGTGGTTTAATTTAGGATTAGTAAGGTTATGTTATTGTGTTCTCTACAATTTTTTTAATTATTAACTACATCTATAGATAAGCGATATTTTTTTATGGGTATAATTGACATTAAAAGAAGTATTAAAATAATCTGCATTATTTCAAGAAATTTATATTTAATTGTTTAATACAATTTTGTATTTTGTTGCAGCCCTGGTCCGCTATGAAATCAAAGCGTAGGTCATGTCGCAGCGCCAAGAAAGTGAGAACAAATTTACTGTGGGACAGGTCAGGGATGTGCTACCCCGCTTTCTCCAGCGACATGACTTCATTAGTGACGCCGGAAATAATATTATTGGAACGAAACGGGGTGGGGTTCTTACCAACGTTATGATGAATTATTAAATTTGTATCATTTTTCAATTGTAACGGATTTTCATCAAAATATTTTATGTGCTGGATTACTTAAATGAAATAGATTTTCATTGACATTTTAAAATGTTGATTTATATAAAAATTTATATTTTTTAAAATATTTATGTAATGGGTCGGAGCAGAAAAAAACTTGACTTTTTGCCACAGCGTTTAAATGGTTAAAACGGCCTTAAATCAGGCTTAAGGAAGACTTTGACATATCAATGTTTAGCCGGCGTATAAAAATCTAATTAGTAAGACGGTAAGTCAATAATAAATTAGTCTGCTTTTGATAGATGAAAAATATTTTAGGGAAACTCAAATAGGGAAAATTGTAATGTGTTGGTTTCTAGAGTTGATGGAAAATTATAAATGTTTGACAAAGTTCAGCATTTAAGTTTGAAAATGTCACAGTATATAAGAACAAACTAAATATATCCCACAATTTGCTTCATTTAACAAACTGTATAGGTAGTTGTTATGAAAGACTGAAGGAATATTTACAATATAAATATACTTTTTATATAACACCGGGTAGGTGTAATGTCAAATAAATATTGTGTGGGCTTATTGTAGATTCTAGAACTTTCGTTGAAGACGGTGTATTATTATAAATTAAGTAACTAAATGTTTTACAGAGAAATAACATATATAGCGACAATAATACAGCAAAAGTAAGTATTTTAAATGCCGGGTGGTTGACATTGGTGGTTGACGTTGGTGGTGGATTGATAGTGATGTAAATTATTTAAATGTCGGGTGGTTGACATTGGTGGTTGACGTTGGTGGTGGATTGACAATGTTTGAATGTTATTCAAAATGTCGGGTAGTTGACATTGGTGGTTGACGTTGGTGGTGGATCGACAGTGATGTAAATTATTTAAATGTCGGGTGGTTGACGTTGATGGTGGATTGATAGTGATGTAAATTAATTAAATGTCGGGTGGTTGACATTGGTGGTTGACGTTGGTGGTGGATTGACAGTGATGTAAATTATTTAAATGTCGGTTGGTTGACGTTGATGGTGGATTGAAGGTGATGTAAATATTTAAATGTCGGGTGGTTGACGTTGATGGTGGATTGATAGTGATGTAAATTATTTAAATGTCGGGTGGTTGAGGTTGATGGTGGATTGATAGTGATATAAATTATTTAAATGTCGGGTGGTTGACATTGGTGGTTGACGTTGGTGGTGGATTGATAGTGATGTAAATTATTTAAATGTCGGGTGGTTGAGATTGATGGTGGATTGATAGTGATGTAAATTATTTAAATGTCGGGTGGTTGACGTTGATGGTGGATTGATAGTGATGTAAATTATTTAAATGTCGGGTGGTTGAGGTTGATGGTGGATTGATAGTGATGTAAATTATATAAATGTCGGGTGGTTGACATTGGTGGTTGAGATTGATGGTGGATTGATAGTGATGTAAATTATTTAAATGTCGGGTGGTTGACGTTGATGGTGGATTGATAGTGATGTAAATTATTTAAATGTCGGGTGGTTGAGGTTGATGGTGGATTGATAGTGATGTAAATTATATAAATGTCGGGTGGTTGACATTGGTGGTTGAGATTGATGGTGGATTGATAGTGATGTAAATTATTTAAATGTCGGATGGTTGAGGTTGATTGTGGATTGATAGTGATGTAAATTATTTAAATGTCGGGTGGTTGAGGTTGATGGTGGATTGATAGTGATGTAAATTATTTAAATATCGGGTGGTCGACGTTGAAGGTGGATTGATAGTGATGTAAATTATTTAAATGTCGGGTGGTTGAGGTTGATGGTGGATTGATAGTGATGTAAATTATTTAAATGTCGGGTGGTTGAGGTTGATGGTGGATTGATAGTGATGTAAATTATTTAAATATCGGGTGGTCGACGTTGATGGTGGATTGATAGTGATGTAAATTATTTAAATGTCGGGTGGTTGAGGTTGATGGTGGATTGATAGTAATGTAAATTATTTAAATGTCGGGTGGTCGACGTTGATGGTGGATTGATAGTGATGTAAATTATATAAATGTCGGGTGGTTGACATTGGTGGTTGAGATTGATGGTGGATTGATAGTGATGTAAATTATTTAAATGTCGGGTGGTTGAGGTTGATTGTGGATTGATAGTGATGTAAATTATTTAAATGTCGGGTGGTTGAGGTTGATGGTGGATTGATAGTGATTTAAATTATTTAAATATCGGGTGGTCGACGTTGATGGTGGATTGATAGTGATGTAAATTATTTAAATGTCGGGTGGTTGAGGTTGATGGTGGATTGATAGTGATGTAAATTATTTAAATGTCGGGTGATTGACATTGGTGGTTGATGTTGGTGGTGGATTGACAGTGATTATTTAAATTTCGGGTGGTTGACAATGGTGGTGGTAAATTTTCTTTAATTAATTTTGTGTTATTTCATAATTTATTAATTCAAAGTAATATATAGTATATTTGCGGCATGTTCCTGGGTGAAAGATACTCTCAGTATCACCCTAGTTTAAGACAACCATTCAGAATTGAAACCTTGCTTGAAATGGCTTCAGCCGGGTTTTGTGTCCAGATCTGATTAGCCAGGTAATCCCCCACCTTCCTGTTTCCCATCTCCTTACCCTCCCCACTACCCTTCAGCTTCACAACATAGCCCAGTTGGGAATTCCATAGTACCACTGGCTCCAGACAGTTGGTAGCAGTCGGTACTCTTTTGACGCTTAAATTTCCAACGCAAAACTCTGTTTACGAAATTCAAGTGGGATGGAGATATACGATTAGACAAAATAGAACATTGGTTTCCATTCAAATGTGTATGGAGTGTACTTCTGATGTTAACTTTATGAATTTAAAATAAATACTAAAAGATTCAATTTAGCTATATTATTACATAAACTTATGGTATATTATAAGTGTGTACCGTTAATATACGTAACATGTTGTTTTAAAAATCAGCTCAAAAAAATAGTTCAGACCAAAGCCCAGACATTAGAATTGCTGAAGGTTACGTGGAAAAGTTGTTTTCAAAGCGAACCTCCCGTCAAAACAGAATCGCAGTTTATTTTTGACGGGAAATTAATCACCTACTCTTTCCCCCTCCACCCAAAAAACACCCTAGAAAAGTCGCCCCGTGGAGAGGGTGGGGTATTTTTGCACCCTTCGGCATGGGGAGGGAAGTTTGTTGCCCCATAGGTCACAGCCGATGTTTCTGGTACCCTTGTCAAGTTTAGCGGTACAATGAACCTCGTAGCAGCCCTTAGACAATCCGTCTGGGGCGTGTCTCAATGATAAATCTAGCTGCGAAATTTCAGTTATTGAATATATATTATACATAACGTGGGGGAGTGGGGAAGATTTTTCGTCTGAGAGACGACGTGTGGTACAGACTTATTGAAACGTGGAGAGATTGCGTTACATTGTTGTGTGAATCTTTCTATGTACTACAAAGTGGAGAGAATTGAGTGATGAAGGCTTCAAATGAAAAAGGCTCATTATATATTAGTACAATTAGGAATAATTTTAATTTAATTGTGCTTGTTACGAATTTAACCCCTTCCAGCGTTTTAGGGTCATTTATGACCGGGCGACCATATTTTATAAAAGTATTTTTATCTTTTTTTCTATCATGCGGAAATACATAATTTTTTCACGTTAGAAAGGGAAATAATAATTCTTTTCAGTTTGCTTCAAATATTTATACTGGAATCCATTAATAAAATCCTAAAAATAGCCAAAATGAATAATTCATATTTCGCACCGCTATCGTAACTTTAAAAATTATTTTTTTATGATATGTACGAGATCAAAGTAAAGGTATATTTTGATTGCAAATTACCCAAACAAAACGAACGTATTTTAGAAATATCGAGTTATCTCATTTTTTCTATGATTGGAGTAAGTAAAAATGTGGTAAGCGTTTTTGACAACTATTATTTTTTTAATGATAAACTAATGTTTATAAGACCATGTTTTTTTATGCATAGCACAAAGGATAACAAATTATTATAAGCTATAATTAGTCGCTTGAAATATTCATACAAATTGAAAATATCTGGCGAGTAAAAATAAATGCCGCTGACGGAAATTGAACCCGCACCTTCGATGTCCAGTCAGGTGCAGATGACCATTGTTTACAGGTGAAAAAAAAATAATAAGCAGTAATTGTTGATTGAAGTACTAGTAAATATTGAATTATTTGTAAATAAGCCGACGTAGCTCAGTGGTCCAGAGCACCTGACCGGAGATTAGAAGGTGCGGGTTCAATTCCCGTCGGTGGCATTTATTTTTAATCGGGAGATATTTTCAATTTGTATTATTGCTTATAATAATTTGTGTTTTTGACAACATTTTTCACGTTTGATATTGAAATTTTATTATTTAAAAATAGTAATATTTATTTTAAATGCATAAAACGGAAAGATAATTTTATCTAGTTTCTAAAACAGTATTCCTTTTTTGGAAAATTAAAAAATAAGATTAAATAGCGCATTTTAAATATACAGAAAACATTGTAAACTGAAAAATGTGATGAAAGTACTGAAGGGTTAAGGAGGAAATAACTTATCGGTATACGCAGTTATCTAATTGAAACGTCTTCTTTACTAAGACTGTGACAGACCACGCTATATTCTGGTTTATTGTACTAATTCCAATTTGAAAACGACACTGAAATACAAAGTAAATCCAAGATCTAGAGATCATTGAACCAGATTTTTTCCAACCACCCCCAGCATTACAAAAGCCTGTACCTACCTATTTACAAAACAAAAAAATCCGGATATTATCTAGTCGTATAACCTTACTTAGAAATCTTTTTCGAGTTAATATAAATGCCTTAAATATTAGATTTGACTGTATTCCTCGAGTTGAAACGAGAGTATTGACATTTACCTGAAAGAAATTCCGGCTGGTTGAATAATATCGTTTCAGGGATAGTGCGCCTTATTTTCAACATTTTCAGGATAATCTTATTGATATTTAAACTATACCTATATTGTTTAAATATAAGGCATCACTTTCAAAATGACCGGTTAGGTTAGGTTGAGTTGCGTCTGGTTTCCCTCCAGATGTCGTGGGTGCAATTAATCTGCTAACAATCATTCCACAAGCAACATCTTATAACGATGATGGTAAGAGTTTTTCAAAACATATTGTCAAGTTATTCGTTAACCGGTTATCATTTCCTCAAAATAAAAACCTAAGTAAGTTGGTCCTTCTGAGCTTTTTTGTGAGGCTGTTGGTAGTGGGGAGGGAGAGAAGATGAGGAAGTACCAGGCTATTCAGATTTTGTAATCAATTATGGTCTTAAAGGCGTTCCTGAGAATATCTCCCACACTACGGAATATAAGCGCATGAGGTGAATTATCCATTAAATTTACTAAAACAAAGTTATTTAAACATTTTTTGGTGTAAGGGTTAATTGTTATCCACCCCTGACACCGAAAAATGTACATATTACATAGTTTAAGCAATGTGATCTCAAAATCGATCTGGTCTACCAATAAACAGTGTTAAAGTGTATTTTAATAATTTTAAAATGCAGTACCTAATCACAATTGAAAAAAGATCCTTTTTTGCCGGTACTGTGATCCTGCAATTGATGTGACTCAAAAATTGTCGACCTACCGAAATTTTAGGTTGTTAAAAATGTATTTGTCGCTTATTAAAAAGGAAGCCAATAATTCTATGAACAGTGAAAAACGTGTTTTGAAAAAGCGTAATATCGGCAAACGAACAAAGTTACACTTGAGGTAGGTTGTGAACAGTAATAATTAAAAACCACATTGTATTGCAACGTGCTCGGTGACATAATGGTAAGAAAAAACACAGTATCTTTATTTTGGAATAATTTTATAGGCAAAATCTTAAGGAGAAAACTCACTGATATGCAATAATACTGTTATGTATTAAATATCTGGTCAAATTATTAATTTTCCTGTTAAAAATGGGACTGCAGGCCTATAACGAATGAATTGAAAGAGTTTCTAACAAAGTATCAGTCAAAAGCAAATGTTTTATGAGGACGGCGGAACACGTGTTCACACAAATACTGATATTGATACTGACATACTTATATTGTAGCATAACGACATGATATCTATTCGGAAAAAAACACGTGCTCTCATATTTTATCAGGAATTTAACATGGTGTCACTTTTTGATTCATCAAATTTCAAAATTGATTTTCGTGTTTTGTGGAGGTTCTATTCAAGTTCTGTTACCGTTTCAGTTTTGCTAAACCACTGGCCAATAATGATATAATAACAGAACTTGAATAGAACCATCACATAACTTGAAAATCAACTTTGAAATTTGAAGTTTTTATTCTAGATAAAAGAAAATGACATTTTCACTTATTTAACTAGAAATAACTAATACATTACACGTAAATACATTAAATAACAATTAAATAATAATTCATTCCAGTTTTGTCTGGAAGGCAATTATATATGTTGCTCCCCTCGTAGCCAATGGATTGCTTGCCATAGTGAGTATGTATGGTGTTTAAAAGGAAGCTACAAGCCAAAAATGTGTATATTCTTGGTATACCTTATATAGTAGGTAATAGGCATTAAAATCGCTTTACAAACGGAGTCTAGAAACGTTCGTTTTCAAGCACAAAAATGGTTTTATTTATTTTGTAAATAATTTTATAAGAAAGCATAAAAGTTAATCAAGTGAAACTGTCACAGATAATCTTATCTATAATACTCTATTTTTTTAAAGTTCTTTCTTTTACGAGTTCATACATTTCTATTGAAGTTTACATTTATATTTTTTATTGAGTAATTTATTTTTTTAATTGTATTCTACGCAAGCGAAGCGATAGGAAAACCTTCAATTTATCTGAAGCATATTTTTGGTTATTCATAATGTACACCAATTCGTTATAAAGATTAATCTAAATAGTGATTATCATTAAGCTTCGCCTTAAATGTATTTTATTGTGTTGCCGTGTAAAGTGTGTGTGTACTTGGGACGTTAATGAATTCTGTATTTGTATGAATGAGTTTATAATGTACTTTGTATGTAAGGAGACATGTATTATATTCGTATTCAATTTTATTATTGTTAATAGTTTTGTTTCCATATACATTTTTGGTGGATGTTCTAGGTTTGCAGTGAAATAGCTTTTTGATTAACCAGTAGTTCATTTATATATGTTTCATATGCGTTTCCCCAGATTTCAATCAAGTAGTGTAAATGTGAATGTATAAGGCTATAATATAGACCTTTTTAAATTTTATTTGGTAACAGATTTGATATATAATACTTAGTACTTAGAGAGGAATTGAACCCATTTGGGTGGGAAACCGACCCAGTTGTCCACCCATCTACTAGGGTCATTTCATACGAATATGATGAAGAAGCGGACCCACAATGAGCACAGCAGTAAGTAGGACGCGTGACTGCCACTGTAATCTGCGTAACCTTGAGGGTACATTATAATGCGGACTCGGGCGTTCAACTTGTATTGCTGCTATCAAGAGCCGAAGGGCGAAGATGATGTAATAGAGTTCTTACCTAGAGTTCTTTTCATTATTGTTGTCGACTGTTTGTGCAATGTTGTATAATATTTTAAATACTGGTTTCCAATTGGTTTCCAGTTATATATATTCTTCTCGAGTGCGACAACTAAATAAAGAAAAAAATCTAATTAGAATTTTCGACCTAGTTGTGCCAACTACACGGAGATATATGAGTATTGCTAATTTATTAATAATCTCTACAAATAATTGGTAATCCGATTAAAAACGGCAGTGCAGGCCTTGTCACATGTTCATAAAAGTTCTAATATGTTCGCATATCAAGTCAAATTAGAAATTTACTAAAATTTTATCATGACATTGCAGACCATTGTCTGCAATCCCCTTTTTTACGGATTATCAATACAGTTTTGGGATAACTTAATGAATGAATGAGTAAAACCTCAAATTGTAATATTAAATTATTGAAGACAATATTAGCGATTCTTTAACAAAAATTTGAAACAGAAATATAAGAAAAAGATTAGATTGCATCCAGGACTTGAACCCAGGAGACCCTCACCTTGGCGGGAGCCGCTTTAACAACTGAGCTAATGAGACCACATCTTTTTCGGTCATACTTCGTATAAGAACTACATTATCTTCATTTTCTCACCTCACATTATCTTCATTTTTTTGGCTGCTATCTGTATGTATTAAACGTAGATTAAACTGGTTGAATAGTGCATCAAATTAAATAAACAATAAAATGCATTTTAATGTTTATTTGATTTATTTATGTAATTATTCGCCAGCACCCTTGATGTGATTTTTCACAAAAACGGAGCTACATAAATTATCCCAAAATTAGTATGACGTTTTGAAATAATAACAATGTTCCATCTGACAAACCAAAGCTATGCGATTGTGACCTCTAAAGTAACTTTCTTCAAAACCCTTTGTACAGAAATGTTATCGCAAAACATTTCTGTACAAAGGAGTCTGCTACGACAAAACGCGTCAAAAACACGTGGCGGAAATGCGAACATAATATATAAAAAATCACGTGTCACCGTATTCGTACACGCTAATCTCCGAAACCGCCCAACCGAGTTTTGGAACCAACGATTTTTTTTCAGATTTCTCATCCTAAAATAAATACAACCGCAAATTTTAACTTCCCTACAAAGAATGCGGTCTGTGGCAGGACAACGATTTATATTACAAAATGCATTATAAGTCGTTGAGTGAAATTCTAACTGGTTTCTAATATCTCTGAATAGTATAAAACGATGTCACTATCTGTTTGTGCGATTAGTTCTTCTAAACTATGCAACGGAGTTTGATAGGGTTTTCACTATGTTTAGAGAATTTATTCCGGAAGGTTGATGTGGTAATTGGAAAACAGCACACTTATAAAAAGTGTTAAAAAGTTATGAAAAGCGAAGAAACAAGAACTAGGTTAAATAGGTTACATAATAATAATAATAATAATAATAATTGGATGACTTGTATAGCGCCGTTTTTGTGCAAAATCACCTCAAGGGCGCTGTACAAATTTATAATACATTTCTACAGTGATCTATGTTATTACTTAACTATTTATGGAGAAAATATACAGTACAATACTTACCTGGTAGGTCACTTGAGATTAACACTTGATTAACATTATCTAATTGTTTATTGGCGAAATTTAGATACAGGATTTAGGACTTATTTGAAAAATTGAATATAACTGGACTTTCTCTTAGGAATGGTATATTTAATCTAAGGGTACGACAGCTTAAAATGGTAAGTTTTTAGTTTAGATCATATGTAACTATTTAACCTAGTTTTTGTTTCATCACTTTTAATGACTTTATATCACCTTTCAAAGGTGTGTTGAGTTGTTATTATATTTATTGAAAGTAGAAAAAAGTCGAACAACACCGGGTACACATCAGCGAGTTTGATATGTAAAAATTCAGCAGGCGTTTTGTTGTGCTCGCAAAACTCGAAAAGTGGTTAACCGATATCTCCACGAAATGACAATAAGTGAGGTTAAAATAATGTTTATAATACATGTGTCCAATAAATTATATGTTTTTTTGTCTATTAAAAATTTTAGATCAATTTTTAGACAAAAGGGTCATTTTAAATGTTTTTTTTATGTTTGATTTGAAAATTTAATTTTACAAAAATTATGTGTTTATTTCTAATAATAAAATACACTCATCTTCTTAAACTTTTCGACAGTATTTTTCAATAAAATATAACGTTAAATATGCTAGAGGATAGAGGGGTTAATTTAATGTTGAATAATGATGAAAAAAATTTAACGTTTTTCAGATTATTTATATTTCTTCATTATAAAAAAGCATAAAAAAAATATATATTTTTATAAAATTTTCTAAAAATGTTGTTCACAGTCTAAATGATGTTTTTTGTAAATGCTTAAGGCGATGCACTACGTCATGTAGTATTTTAAATTGAGCCGCTATCTATAACACCCCTTACGTAGATGGCGATTCCGCCTGTTTTTATTTATGCAAGAAAAAAACATGGCCAAAAGGTGCCTTTTATTTTATTTTGTGGATGTTCAGGCATAAATATATTTTTTTTTTCCTTTCATTTTATAAATAACTTAATTTGCCACATTATACAATAAAAGTATAACCGAAAATGGGTTCGTTAGTAGGAGATTTTGAACTTTAAAGCAGTTTTCATAGGCCTTATACATTATTTTTTTCTGGGCTTAAAAAACGATTTATCTAAAAAATTACTAGATTATTTCAAAGGCCAAGATGTATTCTACTCGCAGTATTTAATTAAAGCATCTGAAACATTTCTAGGCGACCAAATTTTCAAAACAAAAACACATGATTTTGCATTACTACGTAGTGCATCGCCTTAAATCAGATTTTATTTTTTCGTAGCAAGTGAAGTGTTTCGTGACGCTGAACGCTTTTTTCGCTCCAACTTGTTGCTTTGAGTTGAATCCAGCCGCCCGCGCCGGCGCCGTAGCGCCAACGTCATCTAATGACAGTTAACAAAACACTGTACCGATAAAAAAACCGATGTGTAAATTCGAATGTTATCCGGAGCTATAGTTAATGTAATTTTATAAGAGTCCGTGTGAATACCTCCACTATACGAGCGCTGCCAACATCCCAACCAACTCTTCCGTAAGTCACATTTGCGAATACCTATCTTTTTGGTTCAGCGAACAGAGCGTTAATTTACATAGGCACATATCTGCCTAGATTATAACCCTTATAATCTAACCGGTGTGTCGATAATCTACGCGAATATCGCACATGAACTGATGTCTCTATTTCCCCCTTGTTTTTAGAAGAGAGCTACTTTAAATTATGACTTCAGTAATAAATTCCCATTATTCCTGTCATTATTTTTTTTTGATAAAACGAATAAAAAAATACAAATGATTAAAAATATAACTTCTCTCTTCTATATTATAATTTGTTTCAAAATGAAAATTTACGGCGTAGTCTGAATTCTTGATAAAGAGTTTTAATTTTTAAAAATACAATTAAAATAATTTTCCATTAAGAAGAATCTTCAAGACAAAAATGTGTATATTCTTGGTATGTCTTATATTGTCACGAATGTAGGTAAGAAACATTCAAATCGCTTGACAAACGGAGTCTAGAAACGTTCGATTTCAAGCACAAAAGTTGTTTTTATTTATTTTGTAAATAATTTTATAAGAAAGCAAAAAAGTTAATCAAATGAAACGGTCACAGATAATCTTAGCTATAATACTGCATTTTTTAGAGTTGTTTCCTTTACGCGTTCATAAATTTTTATTGAAGTTTACATTTATATATTTTATTGAGTAATTTATTGTTTGTTTCCTTCAATTTATCTAAAAAATATTTTTTGGTATTCATAATGTACACCAATTCATTATAAAGGTTAATCAAAATAGTGATTTAGCATTAAGCTTCGCCTTAAAAATATTATGTTATTCTAGGTAGGTAATTTATCGCTCACTGATCAAAATGACAATTCAACACATCTTTAAAAAATGATATAAAGTGATGAAACAAAATCTAGGTCACGTAGGTTGGTTTTTTTCATCGCTTTAATGACTTTATATAACTTTTTAAAGCTGGGTTGAATTGTCATTGTGTTGAGTTATCATGGAACCAAAGTTATTCACACACTAACATAATGGCAGACAAATTAAAAACAAATTTGAGTTCATGGAGCAGAATTCACACAAGACGCACGGACAACCGAAATTAGCTATATAATGCATCCAATCAACTTTTGGTAGCAATAATGCATGCATACGCAAACATATACACAATACTCTGAAATTGGGCGACATTACAGCAGTCAGTCCTACCCAATTGGTATTTGTCTCTGTTGTTAGCGAGGTTGACTCCAGTCCCCGGGGAAGATGGTTCAATCCTCAGTCAAATTAAAAAAAAGTCTTTTTAAATACATCTAATAATAAAAAAAGATGGTTCGTGGATAACCTAACCTAAACTGACCTAACCTGACCTAACCTAACCTACTCAACCTATTTAACCTAGTTTTTGTTTCATCATTTTTCATGACTTTATATCACCATTGAAAGGGATGTCGAATTGTCACTATGAGTTATCCAGTCACCAAAATGAATGTATTCTCTGAAGTGAAATGCTTTATGTTTAGTTTTATATATATATATTCTCATTTTTTTTTTAAATTGTTTATAATTAACACTATTTAATATAATTAGAATCTTCTTTATCATTTCCTTCAGTACATTCATCACATTTTTTCAGTTTACAATGCTTTCTGTGTATTTCAAATGCGTTATATACATATTTTTTCTTAATTTTCCGTAAAAACAAATACTGTTTTAGAAATGAGATAAAATTATATTTCCGGTGTATGCATTTGAAATAAACATTACATTTTCTAAATAATAAAATTTTAATATCAAACTTGAAAAATATTGTCAAAAACGCTAACCACAATTTTACTCGAATTTTTACTCCAATCATAGAAAAATTGAGATAACTCTATATTTCGAAAACGTTTGAAGAATTTGTAAGAAAACTGTACCTTCACTTTTATTTTGTTCATATCATAAAAAATAATTTTTAAAGTTAAACCTATTGTTACTTTAGCGGTGCGAAATATGAATTATTCATTTTGGCTATTTTTAGGATTTTATTAATGGATTCCAGTATAAATATTTGAGGCAAACTGGAAAGAATTATTATTTCTCTTTATAACGTCAAAATAATTATGTTTTTTCGCATGATAGAAAAAAATAATAAAAATACTTTTAAAAAATATGGACGCTCGGCCATATGTGACCCTCAAATGCTGGAGGGGTTAAAAAAGTGATTTGTCTATATTATTTCAAATGTACTTAACTTAAACGTTTTGTAACCTTATTTATTTTATAAATCAATATACCCTGTACAGCTTTACCATTGTTACAATATAGAACAAATACCTAGATAATAAAACCGCATTATTTACATTTACGCATTTGCTTCAAGTAAAAGAAATTAAATAAATAAATAAGTTTTGTAAAAACTGTGTTTTTTAACCTTTCCGATTGTTTTAAAAGTGTTGTTGCATCGCCTCTTAACTATCGAAATCATACTTCCAAGAAAATGAAAGAAGAAACAAAGATAAGGTTCCAGAATGCACCTGCAATAATATTATGTATATTACCAGGTAAGTACTAGCAATGTCCCAGGTGTGTAAATTGCGGATAAATAAATATACACTTCTACCTTAAAACTGAATGCGTATAAGATACCTATATGTCACGGTGACCTTTCAAAATAATACGATTAATTTTACAGTGGCGTGGGTAAAAAAAAATTGTTGATGAAAAATATTATTTAATTAATTAATTAATTAATATTGTAGAGCTGAAAATGCCACTGGTTTTCTTCCTGGTGTCGATCGTCGTGCCAGCCAAGGTCTTCATCATTTCAACAAACACCATCTTTTCGCTTATAATGATAATAGTAAGAGTTTTTTTATTGCCATTAAAAAAAATTGTATTATAGACGTAATATTTTCTATTAAAAACGTAAAACGGTGAATCTACGTCACATTTCGATTGGATTTTGTGGTATGAGTTTTAATTTTCAAGTAAATGGAGTCAGAAGTTAAAATTTGTGGTAACAAAATTCAATTCAACACATGGACAATTCAAAACACATTTAAAAAGTTATATAAAGTCATGAAATGTGATGAAACAAACACTAAGTTAAGTAGGTTATGTTTATAGGTTAGTTTTTTTTTCATCGATTTTAATGATTTTATATCTCTTTTTAAATATATGTTGAATTGTCATTAATGCTGTATGTCTTTTAAAGTGCGTCAAATCGTAGGCCCGTCTCCAAAAGTTAAAAAAAAACAACTGAAATATGGCATTTAAAATATTGACGAGAGAAAGCGATTTAAAAACTCCACGCCACTGATATGATAGTGGGTCAACGAATACAGAAAACAGGGTTATGCAACATAAAACACACTATATACTACACACGACACAAAACACTACACACGGTTACCGAGAGTACCCACTCCGGTAATACCAACAAGTCAACAGACTGCCATGGTAACTAGTTACTGGTAGTTGCATGTATGTTACTATATGACACTTGACTCTTGACAATTGCAATTATATCATCACCTCCTGCAGATCTTTTGATCGATGGAATTCATAATGCAGTTCCAATTTTCCATAAAGCTAGTTGTTTAATTCACCTGTTGAGTGTTTTTAAGCAAACACAAGAAAAATTTCAAAGGAACAATTAACTGTTGATCTTTTTTTTATACAATTGTTTACATGATTATATTTTTTGGAAAAATTTATCAATAATTGAAAAATATTATCCGTCTCGGAAGGACCAATTTAATCGGAAAACTTTTTAAATTTTTTTTTTATTTTAAAGAAAGACAATCTTTATCCGTCTCGGAAGGACCAATTTGATCGGAAAACTTTTTATTTATTTTTTTAATTTTAAAGAAAGACAAACTTTCTCGAGTTACGGATAACTTAACATTATTAATGAGTCGTGCAATTTCTATACCCGCTATATCAACTTTCATTGATTTGGAGAAAACCGCAAAAATCTGTCACATCTCTAGCGTACATAAGTAATTGCATTACATTTTTTTATATAATGAATTGGAGTAATAAAATTTCGAAAAGCATTTATTTTTCTATATATGTGTAGCAATAATTAAGTAATTTCGATAAATAAAATGGATAAAGCGGATTTTGATGCTCACTTTGTGATATAGAGGCTTTTGAAAGTCAACTGAGCCGACATGGCGGGTTTAGAAACACACGCGTAGATCATTTTGACACACGAGCGTGGCGTCAGAGCGGCGGCCATATTGTATTTTGGCAAAATAACTGCTTGTGATTGGTTGAATCCGACATAGCGCGTTTTGATAGTAACTTTCTGTATGATATAGCGGATTTGGTTTCTCACTCGCAGTTTTAACATGGTTTTTGGTCGTGATAAGGAGGGTTTTGAAACTCAATTTTAGGCTCTCCTTGTTGCTCGCAAAAATGTGAACAAGATGTCATATTCAGATCATTTTGTCAAAAAATCGGATATAGCGGGTATAGAAATTATAGGATTCATTTGAAGAACTCCTACTAATATAGGCAAAGTTTTTTAAAAAATCCGGCTCGGAGGACCAATTAATTATTATGAAAGGATATTTGAAAGATTCTTACTTCAATCATCATAAGCGGAAATGTTGCTTGTGGACGCGACTCCACGCTGATAACGATTTGTTCAAAGTGGAAAGCATAGAATTAGGAACAAGAAGTATCTTTTGGGCGTGTTTCGTCATCTATATTTCCATGCAAAACTGTGTTTCGCTATAACTACGAAATTCAAATGGCGATATACAATTTCAGAAAAATGTAAGGGAGACAGACCGCGTGCTAAATGATCTAGAACCAAAAGGTACTAAGTCAGTGGTACATTTGTTTCCATTAAAATTTATACGGAAGGGACTTTTAGTTTTCTTCTATGGCTGAAACGGACGTAGAATCGGCGTTTAAGAGGAAGCTACGATACAAAAATGTGTATATTCTTGGTATACCTTATATTGTAGGTAATAGGCATTAAAATCGCTTGACAAACGTAGTCTAGAAACGTTCGATTTCAAGCACAAAACTGATTTTTATATATTATGTAAATAATTTTATAACAACGCAAAAAAGTTAATCAAGTGAAACTGTCACAGATAATCTTAGCTATGATACTGCATTTTTTAAAGTTGTTTCCTTTACGCGTTCATACATTTTTTATTCAGTAATTTATATTTTTATTTGTATTCTACTCAAGCGAAACGATAAGAAAATCTTCAATTTATCTAAAACATATTTTTTGGTGTTCATAATGTACACCAATTCGTTATAAAGATTAATCAAAATAGTGATTTAGCATTAAGCTTCGCCTTAACAAAGGGACCTTACAAAGATTAAAAAATGTATGCCAATTCGCCATTTTTGATCAAATACTGAATTGATGAATGAAGTAAGGTGCATAAGTATAACGTTTGAAGTGGAAGTGAATGGAAGAAGAGGTCGAGAATGTCCTAGAAAAACGTGACACAATCAAGTGGGACAAAAACTACTTATTCAAAAATCACGTTTTACTGTGTCCAAGTTGTCAATGCACTTCAAATGGTTGAGTTCAATTCTAACTGCTTTCTAATCTTAAGGCGATGCACTACGTCGTGTAATATTTTGAATCGAGCCACTATCAATAACACACCTTACGTAGATGGCGATAATGCTTAAATTCCCGCTTAACACCATCCGCCTGTTTTGATTTATGCAAGAAAAAAACATGGCGAAAAAGTGCCTTTTATTTTATTTTGTGGATGTTTAGGCACAAATATTCAAATGTTTTTCGGTCATTTTATAAATAACTTAATTTGAAAAAAAAAAAAAAAAAAAATAAAAAAAAAAAAATAAATAAAAATAAAAAAAAAAAAAAAATAATAAAAAAATAAATAAAATGGAGTTCTACAAATTAAACTTAATAACAATAAATAACTTAATTTGACACATTATACAATAAAATCATATCCAAAAATGGGTTCGTAAGTAGGATATTTTGATCTTTAAATCAGTTTTCATAGGCCTTATACATTATTTTTTTCTTGGCTTATAAAACGACTTATCTAAAAAATATTCGATTATTTCAAAGGCCAGGATGTATTCTATTCGCAGTATTTAATAAAAGCATCTGAAACATTTCTAGGCGACCAAATTTTCAAACCAAAAACACGTGATTTTAAATTACTACGTAGTGCATCGCCTTAATTAATTAATGATTAAATGGTAGAAGAAGTCAGTGATTCCCGAGGAATACTTAACGCAATATGTCTGCATAGTAATGAGAAACGAAGTCGAATTAAAGTCGATGTTGTGCAGTTTTTTTAACAGTAACACTGTGGTACACAACAGTGAATGATGAAAGAAGTCGGAGGCGACTGAGAAAAACATTGCGGGGGATCTACTAGTATATTTATATATGTCGTATCGTTGATAGCTCGCAGTATGGGAGAGTTGAATATTACTTGGACCATACCTTCTTGATGCTACCCCTGGTGACGGAGGTTGCCGTGGGAGGGTGTTGAGTGGCGTGGGGTGGAGTGAGGTGGTTGGGTGCCATGCGTCACCCGCCCCTACACACCTGTTATAAAAGGGTAGAACTCGCGGCTGCTTTCTGATGGGCCGTAATATTGGGACAAAATATACAATAAATTGAAAACCTTAAGCAAAATTTACATTAAAGTACCTACCCCTCTACAATTGTATGCATTTAATTTACGGCTAATGGATTCAATTTTATGTACTAAGTTAAGTACAGTTTTTTAAGAAAAAAATCGTTTAAAGAATTGCAATATCGAGTTATTATGTAACATCACACAAGAGAGCCACTGTCCTTAGAATTTAAAGGCAGGGGAACTATGTCGCCACCCAGTTGGGCAGCGTAGTGAAGAGGGTTAAGGTAGGGGCTGTAATAGGATTTTTTAAGACATAGAAAAGTTTGCGTAAATACAGGGTTTTCTAATAAGAGGTGTTATTTTGAATAGCCCGCTATTTCGGTAGATGTTACTTTTGAAGCTGTCATTTTTTTACATTTGACAAGTAGAAACTACGCCATTAATAAAAATGGAACGATACACTCTTCAACAACGCATTGAAATTATTAAAATTCACTTGAATGAATCAAATGCAAATCATCTTGAGTGATGAGGCCCATTTCCACCTCGGTGGCTTCGTCAACAAGCAAAATTGTCGCATCTGGGGCTCGGAAAACCCAAGAGTTATTGTTGAAAAGCCTCTCTATCCTCAACGTGTGACTATTTGGTGCGGTTTATGGTCCGGCGGAGTCATTGGACCTTACTTTTTTGAAAATGAGGCTGGAGCAACAGTTACGGTGAATGGATTGCGCTATCGAGAGATGATTAATGATTTTTTAGGGCCGGAATTGGATGGTATTGATCTGGACAATGTTTACATTCAACAAGACGGCGCTACGTGCTACACAAGCAACGAAACCATTGATCTTTTACGATTGAATATCAAAATAACACCTCTTATTGGAAAACCCTGTAGATGCCTTTTTTAAAGAAAAAAAAAATCACAACTAACAATATCTGAATTCCTTTCAACCTGAAAAAGTTTTTTTACAGCTATATTTCAGGTATTTCTCACCTAGATAGTAGAAACAGGAGGAGTTATTGATTGTCGCGAGCTACGCAAAATCACACGTAATAACAAGGCGCCTATGCAATGGAAGTTATGCGTTTAGTGTGTAGGTAGAAGCAAAGGACACGATGTGCAGTAGTATGGGCGAACGTTGTTGGCGACACTCTTTGTACACGAGATTTCATATTAATAATGGTTTATGCTTTTCATCAATCCGTAAGTTTTTATTTATTTTTTGAGGATTGAGGATTGAATCTTCCTCCCCAGACTGACTAAAATGAGTGAACCGCTCTATCACATAAGCCAAATCGTAATTGGACGGTATTTTATAGAAATGCATGTGTGAGTGTGCGTGTGCGTGCGAGAGTGCCAACAAAAGCTTACAGAATGCATTGTCATCGACAATGAGAGTTTCAGCTCAATCGGATGACATTAATTTATTTATTCACTTGCGGACTATCTGGCGAATATTTTCCTCAGACGTCTCTAACTTCTTCCACCATTAACTACCGTATACTACAATGTTACTCTTGAAAATACTACTAAGGCACAAACGTAGGAATATTGCCTTTTGTGCATTAGAAAGATTCATTCAAGAAAAAAAATTGGAATTCATTTTTTTTTAATTCATCGGTTTTTCAGTTGTTTGCCAAAAGTATCTCAGTTCCAGCCGGCCCTGTCTCTATAGCGCTATTTCTTCCAGGAAACTGGATGCAGACAACCTTGGAACTGGAAGTCTGGAGCAGGAGTATAAGTGGGTGGTTTCTGGAAGTCTGTCTCTATTCTCAAGGACTCTTCAGTACAGCGCCAATCTCGTTTTCATCTCACGTCTCATAAAAATAATCAGTTTTATAGTTTAAAGCATTTTTGTGAAATATCCCGTGAGGGGCACTTAAAAAACATATTAAACTATTTTCCATTCTACTTAGAAAAAAATAAAGCCTACGCAAGTTAAAATTTATAGTAGGTTGGTTCAGACCTGTTCACTCAGCAATCTGTTGGAAACAGAGAAGTTGTCGTCTATGCCCATTGAGAATATTAAACTCGAATCTTCAAGATCGACTATCATCTGTAATTGATTACATCTTTACAGATTTATTAGGAGATGGGGTCAGATCAATTGGGGGACTGCCGCGGAATATCATTTCTTTGTATGGGAGCTGTCACATTGACAGATGATAGCCGCGCAATCACGGCGCTCCGTAAATTGTTCTGATCGTAGGTAGGAGAGGGGGTCGCATAATTTATCAAATATAGCCTGTATATCGTCGAAACGCCCACTCTTATAGCACATCATATTTTTAGGTTTGGCAGGTATGTATGGGATTGTACTTACACGCTTTGAACTTATGGCGTAATCTGTCATCCCCTTAAGCCCACGCATACCCAATCGCAGCCGTTTTCTCCGTGCACATAAAAATGTGTGATTTAAGGTCCCGTAGTAAGCGGTCATAGATGGTTTGAAAGGGAGATATATAAATATGAACGTTAGAGGGAGCGCGCTAAATTAAAAAAAAAAAAACGATAATAATTCAGCAAAAATTGTGAAAATATTTAATAAAACACGACTCGTTTGAAATAGAGCAAAAATCTCTCGACAAATGTTTTAGTCGCATTTAAAGATACACTGTGATTTTTTTCATATCTATAGCATATTAAATAACAGAACACAACGTGTTTTTAATAATTTTCGGAGCGTCCTTTCCGATTTTTTTCTATCGAGGGAATTTCATATAATTAACGTATCGGCGTAACAATTGTATAGATATTATCTTAAAAAATAACATATATCCTTCTTGAAACTTAAAAACTAAAAGAGTTAAAGATAAACTTGTTATAAATCGATAGAAATTGAGTATGCGAGGGCTTAAGCAATATTATTTATCAGCAAAATAATACTGCGTGGGAACGTGATGTATTCTATGAGAATCTATGATAAATTTATATAAGGAGTTCCTATTCGATTTCGGGGTTCTCTTCCATAGAAAGGCCTAACCTCACCTAACCTAACGTAATCTATTTAACCTTTTTATCACTTTTCATGGCTTTACATCATTCTTCAAGATAAAATAGTTGAAATGTCTTGAATTGCCCGGTTACCCATGCATACGTGTACTAATTATATTTAGAGCGGGACTGAAAAGCTCCCATTTTCCTTTCGACTTTAGAGAAAACGTTTGATAGTATCTCCTAAATAAAAACAATGGAGACAACAGTCATGGTGATGCAACATCTTTCAGCATCTTTATGTGTCACGTGATCAAGTCAGTGCCATCGCGCAGCGACAGTTTGCATTTGGCGGTGATAATGATACTCGTTGTTACTGCAGATTTGTATATTGTTATCAGTATATATTTGTTATTATTATTTGACTATTTTAAGCGGTTAAGTTTACTTAGCGACAGCGCTGAATTTGATTTTTGTACTAACGTTTTTACTGCTGATATTTGTATATTGCTACAATACATGTTAAAGTTTGCTAATGACGGCATTATGCTTTATGGAGGCGAATATCGATCAGACCTAACCCAGCAACAGAATAAATGTTAACCTATCCCCGGCAGAGGGTGCGATCGAAGTAAATTTAACCCTTAACGACAAACCCCGGCCTCACAGACCACCACCGATATTATTTCTGTGAATAACTAAGGTAAATTTCGTGCATCTATGTAATTTCTCATAGCCATCGAGGACGCTTGTGTGCCCGTTGCATTTGGTAAGTAAACAACTTCACGGGTCTGAGAGACCGGGGGTAGGTAGAAAGTTATTAATTGTTTTGTATTATATAATAATAAATACGTAGCCCGGAAAACTCCGTAGACTTCAGCTACTAATAGAAGAATGTCTGCAAGTTTGTTTTTAATACAAATCTACAGTTTTACAGGAAAATTTACGAGAGTTACATTACCAACATTACCTTCAAAATAAGGTAATTATCAATTTCCACGCGATATTTTAAATACAATTTTTTTTTAAATACCCCCAGTCCCTTTTTTCAACCCTTAAAGCAGAAAAGCCCGGACAATGATGGGTATTTCAGCTCTATAAAAAATATCCTGGATCGGATAACATCCTTCAGTCGGGAGGAATACTGACTGAATAATTTAGGAAGGGAAACTGTTTATACTATCGTAAAATACAGCACGTTAAAAATGAAAATCTTTCGATTTCTTCCAATAACTTATATTTTTAGGTAATTAAATGCTTTTTGGAAGTTTATAATCCGAACATTAAAATGGTAAAAATCATCCCTTACGCCTGTTGCGACCACACGCCCCGTCACGTTGCAGAGATCCGTGCTGGGGGTGGTTTAGGGAAGAACGTGGGTGATAGGGGGTGGGGGGACTCCCCGTCGCAGGCCAAGGTCGCTCCCCCGTCACTCCGTCTGGGCCTGCCCGGCTACCTCCCACACCCCACACTCCCCTATTATTACCTATTTAGCTACAGGGTTTTCCAATAAGAGGTGTTATTTTGGATAGCCCGCTATTTCAGTAGATGTTACTTTTGAAGCTGTCATTTTTTAACATTTGACAAGTAGAAACTACGCCATTAATAAAAATTGAACGAAACACGCTTCAACAACGCATTGAAATTATTAAAATTCACTTGAGTGAATCAAATGCAAATCATCTTGAGTGATGAGGCCCATTTCCACCTCGGTGGCTTCGTCAACAAGCAAAATTGTCGCATCTGGGGCTCGGAAAACCCAAGAATTATTGTTGAAAAGCCTTTCTATCCTCAAGTGTGACTGTTTGTTGCGGTTTATGGTCCAGGGGAGTCATTGGACCTTACTTTTTTGAAAATGAGGCTGGAGCAACAGTTACGGTGAATGGATTGCGCTATCGAGAGATGATTAATGATTTTTTATGGCCGGAATTGGATGGTATTGATCTGGACAACGTTTGCTTTCAACAAGACGGCGATACGTGCCACACAAGCAACGAAACCATTGATCTTTTACGATTGAATATCAAAATAACACCTCTTATTGGAAAATCCTGTATATTACCAGCATATCTACTTGTTATATTCATAGCCAGCAGGGTTCGAGGGATATATATATCTTACGATATATTAAACCAATGATATTTATAATGTAGTAAATGTCTTTGTTTGTACGTGATATTCCACCGTTTATCCATATTTAAATTTACCGGGATTGCCCGGGCTCTGTCAAATAGCGTGTTTACAATGTATGTTTGAAACTCATTTAAAATAAATTGCCCATGGTACGATGGAAATCTATGACCGTTTAAGACAACTATTGGCAACTGTTTTTCGGATTCACTGCCCAAATTTAAAAGGAGCATCATGTCAATAATAATATAAGCTGTTCAAAGCGTGTACGTATACATACATACACCTATACACCAGTGGAGGCTCGTGATTTTTGGGTATATTAGAGTGCTATTATATTACACAAAAATGGCATTATTGATGTTGTTGTAGCTGAAAAGGTTTTTTTTATGTTTTTTGAAAATTCGATTTTTCGTATGAAGATTTTCAGGAAATTTCAGTATGGCCGAGCATATTTCCTGAAAAGCTTCATACAAAAAATCTTTTTCAGCTACAACAACATCAATGATGCCATTTTTGTAATATTGGCACTCTAGTACAACCAAAAATCACGAGCCACCACAGCTATTCACTACACACGTCACCCAGTATTACTAAATATGACAAGACATTGAAACATTTAACATCTGTAAATTATTTAATCACGTTCACCAATGTACTGTTTAATGTCTATAATATAAAAAAAATAAAAACGACAAAAAAGCGACTTCGTTTCACTCAGCAAATTATAACTTCACGTAGCAACAGAAACTCGGGTTTCCACCTGTAATTTATAGTATTGTTAACGTCCATTTCCCTTGAATAAATAAATGATTGTCACTTTTGGTATATACATATCAATATAATTAATCAAGACCTATTTACACAATAATTAAGACCTATTTACACAATAAAAAAATACTTACTTCAATTGTGCGTCTGCCCTGCGAAATTCCTATTCAATGATGAACTTAAATTTGAATTGAATTTGTTAAATTTTAGCTACAAACTATGTTAGGGTACGTATACATTTGCGAAACGAAACACGAATCGTACCACGAGTAACGGGAAAGGAACGAATCAACTGCAAGCAGCGTTTCGCGCCGTTTGCGATTGCTTCGTTTCTTTCCCATAAGTCGAGGTTCAGTTCAGCAGTTCGGCTCGCGGATGTATACGCAGCATAAGCAGACTAGTGAAGAGTAGGAACGTAAGCAAATAATGTATTACCTGAAACAAGTAAAGAAAAAAATTAGAAAAACATTTTTTTTAAATATGTTATAAGGCGATGCACTACGTCGTGTAATATTTTAAATGGAGCCGCTATATATAACAACCCTTACGTAGATGGCGATAAGGTTTAAATTCCCGCTTAACACCATCCGCCTGTTTTGATTTATGCAAGAAAAAAACATGGCCAAAAAGTGCCTTTTATTTTATTTTGTGGATGTTCAGGCATAAATATTTAATTTTTTTTTCGATCATTTTATAAATAACTTGATTTGCCACATTATACAATAAAATCATAACAGAAAATGGGTTCGTAAGTAGGAGATTTTGAACTTTAAAGCAGTTTTCATAGGCCTTTCTTTACATTATTTTTTTCTGGACTTATAAAAAGACTTATCTAAAAAATACTCGATTATTTCAAAGGTCAAGATGTATTCTACTCGCAGTATTTAATTAAAGCATCTAAAACATTTCTAGGTGACCAAATTTTCAAACCAAAAAAACATGATTTTAAATTACTACGTATGGCATCGCCTTAAAAGCATTTCAAAAAGTCTGCGTGTCCAACGGTCAGAACCACTCTCAAATTTGGGTTAAAACTCTCGAACGGTCAGCTCCGCCGTCAAGAAATTTGCACTGCATTTTCTGCCTGGAATTTCTAGATCTACAAATTTGTAATAAAATAATAATTAGATTCAGTTAGCTACCTTCACAGGTTTTTTTTTTAATATGATTTCTTCTTTGTGAATAGATTGAAGGTTGCTAAACACTACGAAGGCCCAATCTTACAAAATTTCTGGGAAATCCTTGTTCCTTAAGAACCCAAAAATGTTTATTCATAATATATCCTACGCTAATTTTCATAGCACCATTTTGCGAAAATTTGCCAGGCCAAACCATTGTTTGTTTAATTTGAGCGAAGTTTTTTTTACATTAACCTTACATAGGTGGCCCCGAGGAAAATATTAACCCTCAGAGCCCATGTATTTATTTAGGATGCTGTGTTGAGAGTATTTTTAAGAAAACTAATTAAAGGAAGTTCTGGGAAGGAAAAACGCATGCAGGAATCTAGAAATGTGTGTTCAGGAGCGACGGACCTATGACCCCAGACGCCCCTGCTGAATCACCAAACGTAACGTACCAACGGTTGGAGTGACTTATGGCAAAGTTGTATGCAAAATTCAATAAATGGTATCCGTGGCGGCGGTACCCAAAACCACCCCCCAAAATAAAGTAGCTCTTGGTAATGTTAGATTAGATATTAGTAAAAACATTATACATTTATTTTTATTAATAGAGAGATATTTAATTTTTTTTAGATAGACTGAGGATTGAGCTTTCCTCCCCTGAGAAGGACTGTCTGTGTTAAAACATAAAAAAAATATAATAATAATAATTTTTGTGTGATTGATATATTCTGAATGTACTATACTAGGAAATGTCATGCCATCACATTTTTAACAGAATTTTCAAAAAGGTTCAATGTTGACTCAACGCAATGAAAATTCAACAAACAGTGTGATATAAAGACAGGAAAAAAACTAACAAAACATATTTACGTTTTTTTCTCTCATCACTTGACTTATATTCCTGTTTAATTATAGTTGGCTTGTCATTGGGTGTGCAGTTACCGTAATATCGATCTGAACTATTTTATTAACGTGTTTTAAAATACAAAATTTCATAAAATAATTCAATTATTAAGGATTTTGAAGGACAATTATTTGTAGAATATGAACAGTAACTCCTCGCCTAATACTAGCCAACGTTTCGGACAACGTTACAGTGTCCACCATCAGGGCAAATGTGTAATTGAAAGTGGTGAAATGTATGCTTAAGTACGTCTGTGCGATACCGTGTTGCCAGCTCCACTACTCTACGAGCTGGTTTTACAGTAAAATTTATAATGGTTAATTACCGGATAGCAAGAACTATTGAGCCTAGCTCCGTCGTCTCTATTAATATTAATGGGATTTTAGTGAATTTCAAATATTGGCTTTTTCGAAAAGTTGGCTAAAGGAGTTGCGCAACACGGCATAACACCCCAAAAACAAATAAAAAAAATTACTTGTAGGTTTATATATTTATAGTGACAAATAAAACTCCTGCTTTCTCTCATCCATACTCGGTTGTCTCTTTCATACTTTTTGACAGTATGTAGCGCCCTTCGTGGCAACCGGACGCGTCCTCGCGTCCTCCAGCCGCTATGTTTTTTTTTAGTATTTTCAAGGGAAATGAGGCAACAACCCTTTGAAATTATTTTTAAAATCAGTCAATCAACATATTAAATTTACCTAACAATTAGTGATCCGAACTTTAAAGTAATTTGATTAGAGTGCAGTGCGTTAAAAATGAATAAACGAAAATTCTGCTAAAAAATATTCGAAATTCGATGAAGTTGAACTTGCGACCAGGATCGGTAACTTGGGTACGCCAGATGTTTTCAATGGAATTCTTGGAAACTAAGAAATTTTTTGCTAAGCCCTTTTTGGTAATTTATTATCCCGACCGTCGCCTTTTATTGCGGGCACAATGCACCACTAACACAATCACCAGGAACAAGATTACATGGAGATGAATGATGGACTTGTCGAACGTCACAGCGGTGCTGCCAAGGTATGTTATCTATGTGAGGATACTGTGTCAGCGCTTTATTAGCAGCAGACATATACCTGGCTGGATGACGAACCTCGAGCTGGCACTGTTGGTGGACGCGGTGGACTCTCTCGCTGCAGCAGCTTGTCCAGTTTCCTCACCACCTAGGATTCTTGCTGCAGAGTCGCCATCTTTTATCTTCATTTCACTTGTTCATGTACTTCATTTTATTTAACTTAATTTCACTTATTTTTGTAATACTTATATTTTTGTAATATCTGATATCAACTGTAAAGCGCCCCTGAGGTGATCTCAGAAAAGCGGCGCTATACAAATTGTCCAATAAATAAATACGTTCCCTGACGGTTACCTCCACTTACAGCAAGAGAGCTTTATTTAAAGGAATACAATATAATATTTGAACAATAAAGTAGCCGTGTCTAGATATAATGTTCTCGGTACTGGTTGCCTTTGCAAACAAAACAGCTGAGTGGGTTTTCCTTGGGAGATTTAGCTCATATGTTATTACGTTTCCGAGAAAATAACTCCGTTGATCCCCAGCGGCAACAGGCTCTATGAATAATATTATTTCAGCGCCTACAAGCTATACGCAGAGTGGGACTGGGTTGTTGAGAATATGCCTAACGTAGGGATTCTTGCCACAAATAGAGTTGCTAAATAAGATTCAATTCAATGTATCTGCGCGTTCAACACGCTCTTGTGTCCTGTTCAGGGTGGATCAATGCAAAACGAACTCTAAGCAGAACTCTTACCTGAACATATTATATAACAGAACAAAACGTGTTTTTGATAATTTTCGGAGCTTAAGGCGATGCCATACGTAGTAATTTAAAATCATGTGTTTTTGGTTTGAAAATTTGGTCGCCTAGAAATGTTTCAGATGCTTGAATTAAATACTGCGAGTAGAATACATCTTGGCCTTTGAAATAATCGAGTATTTTTTAGATAAGCCTTTTTATAAGCCCAGAAATCTCCTACTTACAAAACTATTTTCGGTCATGATTTTATTTTATAATGTGGCAAATTAAGTTATTTATAAAATGAAAAAAAAAATAAAATAAATAAAAGGCACTTTTTGGCCATGTTTTTTCTTGCATAAATCAAAACAGGCGGATGGTGTTAAGCGGGAGTTTAAACCTTATTGCCATTTACGTAAGGGTTGTTATTGATAGCGGCTCAATTTAAAATACTACACAACGTAGTGCATCGCCTTAATTAGCGATTTTTTTCTATCCAGGGAATTTCTTACAATTTACGTATCAGCGTAACAAATATACAGATACTGTAACAGTTATATTTGCCTCACCTGCTAGATAGAACTGTTACATTTATCTCTGCTGGCTGGCGACACCAACACTAAGCTGTTTACGCCTTTCTGGTGTCGTAAATTAAAGGAAAAAGACTTGAACGCGAGAGAGATGGGTTTTTGGCCTGCAACGTGAACTTCAGTTTCAAGCAGGAAAGCGGCTGGAGAAGACATTTTGGAAGGTTTGGACTTGGGATCTCAGACGGAAACGGCCGCGTTAGTTAGTTTCACCTTTATTTGACTGGACACTGTCTTCTTAAATTACTTGCTAAAGATATTACGTTGCAATGGCCCCAACGAGTCATTTGCTACATAGTAAAAATTCTATTATTACAATAGAAGTTAAAAACTTGAAGAGTTGACGAGAAACTTGTTATAAATCGGTGGAGATTGGGTTTGCGGGGGCTTAAGGGTCAACTTAAAAGAATTCAAAATCTGCTACTTCATAGATTAGGAAAACAAAACTTTTTGGAAGTTAGGCTTTACAATATTAAGATGTTTATGTACAGCACAGTAAATTAATAATAATAAATAGTTTTGTCAATACATAAACTCAATTAATTCAAGAAAGGAAATTATTATGTTTTTATTTAAATGGAAAAGAATATTTATTTATATTCATATAACTTATGTACATGAGCAAAAAAAACTATTCATCTTTTAGCTTTTTGAAGCATAACTTGCAAAAAGTGTTATTTTATAAAATAATTAAATTAGTACCATATGAATGACACTCATAAGTTTACTCTTAACCAGCAGCTTTTTCCATCACACGTCGCCACTGGGCACAACCTAGCACATCACGTGATGCGTACTCCATCTGATTCCAGGAGTACCGTATTTATGTGACAGAGCGCATATCACGTGATCCGTTACGCATGTTGCAGTGTGATCAATGGTGACGTGTAGTGGAAAAACAGTTTGTTGTTTATTTTTATAAATATCAACAAAGTTACTACACATCGCTCTGTTACTGCTTTCATAGTAACTTAAGAACTTCTTTTGTATTTTTTTTATTATATACAATTATTTAACTCATTTTTGAAACAGAATTCTCTATGTATAGATATGTATAGTTCATACTCAGTTGATTATGTTATGTACTATACACTAATTATTGTACTCCTGAATAACTTGGCTGTAACAATGTACACATGTAAAAGCCTTCAAGGCGTGAATAAATAAAAAGAATTTTAAAAATGCCGTGTGATGCCTGTGTTGCATAACGAACCTCTGTTTTCCAGCCTATTTCGGCAGTGTCCCTCAATGTGTATGTTCCTGAAGCTGTTATTTTTTTTTTCAATCTACTTCCTATCCTCGGAACATGTGTTCTAAGTCCCATCCAAAATATTTAGTCGGTACACTCTGATACATCGGTCGCACCGGGACAGGAGTGTTGCTTTCCTATTGTATCAACGTCAAATGTAGCAATAACACCCAGCCAGACTGACCTAGAATTTTCATTCCCAGCAGTTTTCATTGTCAGTTCGTCCCTGAGAGCTTTTCTGAAATCTCAGAATATGTAGAGTATTTGGCTTAAATCTAAAAGGACTCGTAGCCTAGGGTTATGCGAAGCGAATTTCAATTTGTCTACGAATTCAGCAACAGACAGTGTAAATACATTCAAACCTAACACGGGAAGACTGAAAGCTAACATCTGATAGTTAAAGGGGTAGTTTTTAAGGGTTGTTTTAACAAAATGCGTAATAAAAAAGTGTATATAATGCGGCTCGAAGTATGTGTTGCACACACATATATATATATATATATATATATATATATATATATAGTTGAGGAGGTAGATTTTAAGGATTGTTTTAACCAAATGCGCAGAAAAAGGTGTATATAATGCGGCTCGAAGTATGCGTTACACATAAAGTATATACATAGTTAAGAAGTTAGTTTTCAAGGGTAGTTTTAACAAAATGGCACCTTAATAAAAGAGTATATAATGTGGCTCAAAGAATACGTTACACACAAATATAAATATAATGTTAAGGGTGTGGTTTATAGGGGTTATTTTTAAAAAAATGGAAACTTAATAAAAGTGTATAAAATGTGGCTCAAAGTATGTGTTACACATATATACACAGTTAAGGGGGTAGTTTTTATGGGTTGTTTTTAAAAAAATGGCGCCTGAATAAAAGGGTATATAATGTGGCTCAGAATATGTGTTACACATGTAAACACAGTTAAGGGGGTAGTTTTTAAAAGGGTTGTTTTTTATAAAAATGGCGCCTGAATAAAAGGGTATATAATGTGACTCAGAATATGTGTTACACATGTAAACACAGTTAAGGGGGTAGTTTTTAAAAGGGTTATTTTTATAAAAATGGCGCCTGAATAAAAGGGTATATAATGTGGCTCAGAATATGTGTTACACATGTAAACACAGTTAAGGGGGTAGTTTTTAAAAGGGTTGTTTTTATAAAAATGGCGCCTGAATAAAAGGGTATATAATGTGGCTCAGAATATGTGTTACACATGTAAACACAGTTAAGGGGGTAGTTTTTAAAAGGATTGTTTTTATAAAAATGGCGCCTGAATAAAAGGGTATATAATGTGGCTCAAAGTATGCTTCTTCCAAATATATAAAAATATTTGAAAATGTAATACTAATTAATATACAATAATTTTAAGAAAACATGAAACAGAAAAAAAGGTAACTGTCTCAACTGGAATTCGAAATTTAATCCGAGATTAAGGTTACAAACCAATTCTTTGGAAGTTTTTATTCAATCAAAAAGATAGCTGCCAATAAAATGAGAAAAATTAGTTTTCAAGAAAATTCTGAATTTGAAATCGACAAAAATGACGTATAATAATTAGAAAAATAATTATGCAAAGTCAGTTGACCTCTACAATTTATCACTAAACAAATACAAAAGATTGTTACCGAGCAAGTTCAGTTATATATCAGTGATACTGTATAATTTTAACTTTGTTATTATTTTAATTCTTTGTAAAAGCCCCTAAAAAGGGCATTAATAAATAAGTAAAAATTAATGTTTTGTGATTTTGAAAAACTCTGTGCAAAAATATTTTAGGTGGGGAATACATATGGTAGTTAGTCCCAGAACATTTGCACTGAAATAAGCCCCGATGTAGTGTAGTTCACGTAGTGGAATCCTAAAGATTATCAACGCAAGCAATTCGGGACTATCAAAAATGCATAATTTAGAATTTGAACGATACATGATTAACGACGGATTGTTTCACAGAATTTGAACAAATCATCAAATTTCGATTTTAATTTTAATTTTCTGTTAAAGTTCTATTTAAGATATGTTATTATTACAGTTGCGCAAAGCAAATGGTCCATACTATGGATCAATGAAAATACTTCTGTTCGAATTTGAACTTCAGGTGTACTAAATTTCTGAAAAAATCTGAAAATGACTGAGGATTCAAACTTCCTCCCAAGGGACTGGCTTTTAAGTGCTGTATACTTTTAAAACACCTATTTTGGTTTGTATATATAATATACATAATAACTGACACTTATTTCATGTATTAACTGCTGTAATGTCATCCCATTTCAGAGAAATACGTATATATCCGCGTGATTGCCATAAAAAGTTAATAAAATGCATTGTCTTGATCGGATGATGAAAAGTGGGATAATTTCCACTTCCGAGATTTGCATTCACGAAATAAAATAAAAAATTTTCTTGAAAAAAAAAAATATATATTTGGGTTTGGGTGCGAAAATGAGCCATCTGATAGATTGCCACCAAAAGTTGATAGAATGCATCGTCATCGACAACAAGTCTATCTGCCGAGTTCCAGCTTGATCTGATGTCGAGAAGTGGATTACTTTCCACATCAAAGGTTTGAATTCATTATTTCATTAACAAAAAACAATTCGAAATTCAAACAAACGTATTTAAAAAGAAGTCGCAAAGTCCTGTATTTATGATTTTTTGTATTTCTTCTACATATTTTCCAAAATAACCTTTTCCCCAATCCTAATTCTCATTATTATTCTTCTGTGTATATTTGCATAGAGAATTTTAAAAAAATGGCCTTCAACAATAATTGAAAATTTCAAAAAAGACAAACAAAGTTTAATGACAAAGCAGTTAAATGAAAATTGGTTATTTTTCTCTTGACATATCTTGATTAGATATAAATTAAATTAAATATGCTTTTAAAATAGGTCACATACATGTTACATATTTTTTTATTTGTTTAAGGGCATAGAGGTATACAATTAGATGCGCTATTGCGTACTGATGTCTCGTCAAATCTTATTAACTATTAACTCCGCTAGTACTCGTAGTAAACTTTCAAAGATGGTTTGAAATAATAATATTTGGCTAATTTATATAGCGCCGTTTTCGTGAGAAATCACCTCAAAGGCGCTGTACAAATATATTTCTTAAATAGTTAATACTAGAACTAACTTATCTCTAAGACTTATATCTAGTGACTTACGACTAAGGCCTATAACTACTATCTTAACGACACATATACGAGTATTTACATATTTAGCAACTTACAACTAAAATTAATATTAACAATCTAATATTACTAACGCCAGAAGAAGAAGGAAGTTCTATTATATTAGGGTGTTTTTATTGTTAGCTGGATATATATGTTAAATGAATGAATAAAATCAATCGTCAATCTTAAACGCATCTAGATGATTCATATGCCAACAATTAAACCGATTGACTTGTTGTGTTCCCGCTGATATTGTCCATTGTCCATTGGTAGGCAAGTCAATAGCAAAATTGAATGAACGGAATCGCTAGATAATGTAACAATTACGGTATAAAAAAAAGAAAAAAATTTTTTTTGGATAGAATGACGGATTTATGGAAATGAGTGTCTGAAAAAGTGAGTTTTTAGTTTGGATCTAAATTCTGTTGGGCTGGTTATACATCTCAATTCCATAGGAAGTTTATTCCAAGCCTTAGGGCCGGATACTCCGAATGCACGATCACCAAACTTAGTGTTCGGATTTCGCTTAGGCTCTTTCAACCTTCCAATTGCAGATGATGTCGCTGATCTAAGAGTTGACTGCCTTAGACCAGTATTTTCCGGAATGCATAGCTCAGTAATATACGGTGGCGCCATTTCGTTGATAGCTTTAAACACCATCCAGCATAGATTGTACTGGATCCTTTCAGGACACTTCAGCCAGTGAAGATTTCGGAGGTGTTCCGAAATGTGCGAAAACTTGGGTACCCCGGTGATAAGCCTTGCTGCGGCGTTGAACACTGATTGTAGTTTATTAAAGGGTGATATGTAAACACGAATGTTAGAGGGAGCGCGCTAATATTAAAAAAAAACGATAACAATTAAGCGAAAATGGTGGAAAAATTTAATAAAACACAACTCCCTTTGAAATTGAGCAAAAATCTCTCGAAAATGCTTTAGTTGCATTTAAAGATACACTGTGAACTTTTTCACATCTATAACATATTAAATAACAGAACAAAACGTGTTTCATAAAATTAACGTTTCGGCATAACAAATGTATAGATATTATCTTAAAAAAAAAAAATATTTTAAACATAACTTAAAGAGTTAGTAATAATGCAAAATCATGTGTTTTTGGTTTTAAAATTTGGTCGCCTAGAAATGTTTCAGATGCTTTAATTAAATACTGCGAGTAGAATACAACCTGGCCTTTGAAATAATCGAGTATTTTTTAGATAAGTCTTTTTATAAGCCCAGAAAAAAATAATGTATAGGACTATGAAAACTGCTTTAAAGTTCGAAATCTCCTACTTACGAACCCATTTTCGGTTATGATTTTATTGTATAATGTGGAAAATTAATTAATTTATAAAATGATTGGAAAACATTTAAATATTTGTGCCTGAACATCCACAAAATAAAATAAAAGGCACTTTTTGGCCATGTTTTTTTCATGCATAAATCAAAACAGGCGGATGGTGTTAAGCGGGAATTTAAACCTTATCGCCATCTACGTAAGGGTTGTTATTGATAGCGGCTCAATTTAAAATATTACACGACGTAGTGCATCGCCTTAAGCATTTACAAAAAACATCATTTAAACTCAACAACATTATTAGTAAATTTTATAATGATATTTCTTTTTATTTTTATGCTTTTTTATACTGAAGAAATATAAATTATCTGAAAAACGTTAACTTTTTTCATCATTATTCAACATTAAATTAACCTCTTTATCCTCTGGTATATTTAGCGTTATACTATATATTTAGCGAGAAACTTGTTATAATTCGGTAGAAATTCGTTACGCGGGAGCTTAAGGCATGCCCTTAGACCGGTATCAGTAGTTTTAGTTAGCGTTGGAGGTCACATGGAGGTAAAAAAATGGAACAATTTTTTTCGCTTCATGTCTCATCTAATCATAATACGATTAAAATAATTTGTGTTTTAAAAGCAATTATTTCATTACTGCAAAGGCGAGGAATCCACGGAGAAAAAATACTAGTACCTACTAAATTATTATTATTAAGAATCTTTTTTAAATTATTGGTAATTCCGGTAAAAAATGAGAATGCAGGCCTTACGAATGAATTACCAGGTTTCCTGAAAAACTTTTAGTGAATTACGAATAGTGTCAGAACACGTGTTCATTAAAATCCAAATACGTTTGCATTTCATTGTGATATTTGCCTGATAAAAAAATTACCTTTAAAATAACGAATAATAATCGATTTCGATACACAGTCGTATTGGGTTCAATTCCTCGGCTGGCTAAGTCCTCCATCACAAAACAAGCAACATTTTCCGCTGACTGTGGTGTAGGAAATTTTCAAATATTTCCAGGTTATTCGTAACCAGTGAATTTTTGTCTTTATTTTTTTTTTAAATTATAAATTAATTAATTAATTAAAGGCTTATGATGTATGCTTTTGATAAAAAAATATTATTCAGTTTGGTAAAGTATTTTGGCGTCAAATACAAATTTAAGTTTTGTATAAAAAACCGCGCTGCCGTTCCTCTTAATCCTAAACTTTAAATAGATGATAAAAATCTTTTGAATGTTGTAATTTTGGTTGTTTCCTGTTTTTTTTCTGTTTATATGTAGATGCTGTTACCTTGTTTTGATGTTTTCACTGTAACTACTAATATATCTACGTTGTTTGATGTGACGATGTTGGAATTAGCCCGTACCATTGGTCCGTAACAGAGTCATAGGACTTTAACTATTACGAGGCCAGCCAGCGACGTCATCGCTCAGAGAACTGCCACGGAATCGACGCTCACCTGAACAACACAGTCGATAGTCGGTCAGCATCGTTCAACCCTTCAGATCCTCCTGCCAACTTTAGGTCTTCACAACAGCGCGAGAACAAGCTGAGAAGTCTCGCAATCATAGACAACAAAAAAAAGCAGATAGTAGTTCCGTGAACGGTAGTTTACCTCGCGTCCAAAAATGATGTTTCTAATTTCTTTGATTTAAAAAAAATAAAATTTCGTATGAAATCATAAGATTCGTAAGTGGACACTTAAGGCGATGCCATACGTAGTAATGCAAAATCATGTGTTTTTAGTTTGAAAATTTGGTCGCCTAGAAATTTTTCAGATGCTTTAATTAAGTACTGCGAGTAGAATACATCTTGGCCTTTGAAATAATCGAGTATTTTTTACATAAGTCTTTTTATAAGCACAGAAAAAATAATGTATAAGGCCTATGAAAACTGCTTTAAAGTTCAAAATCACCTACTTACGAACCCATTTTCGGTTATGATTTTATTGTATAATGTGGCAAATTAAGTTATTTATAAAATGATCGAAAAAAAATTAAATATTTATGCCTGAACATCCACAAAATAAAATAAAAGGCACTTTTTGGCCATGTTTTTTTCTTGCATAAATCAAAACAGGCGGATGGTGTTAAGCGGAAATTTAAACCTTATCGCTATCTACGTAAGGGTTGTTATTGATAGCGGCTCAATTTAAAATATTACACGACGTAGTGCATCGCCTTAAGGCGAAGCTTAATACTAATTAATTTGTGAACATTATGAATACCAAAAAATATGCTTTAGATAAATTGAAGGTTTTCCTATCGTTTCGCTTGAGTACAATACAAATAAAAAAATAAATTACTCAATAAAAAATATAAATGTAAGCTAAATGCAGTATTATAGCAAAGATTATCTGAGATAGTTTCATTTGTTTAACTTTTTTGGTTTCTTATAAAATTGTTTAGAAAATAAATAAAAACCAGTTTTGTGCTTGAAATCGAACGTTTCTAGACTCCGTTTGTCAAGCGATTTTAATGCCTATTACCTACAATATAAGGTATACAAAGAATATATAAATTTTTGGCTTGTAGCTTCCTCTTAATGGTAAACGTAACAATGGCGTTAATTTGAATTGAATCACCAATACAATATTGTATTTGTATGCCTTTCTTGAAAGAATTGAGATTTTATCCAGACAAAACTATTTAGTCTATTCATATATCGTTTTAAAGCATAACTTGCATAAAGTGTATTTTCATAAAATTATTAAATTGATCTATGAACGCGTAAATTATAACGTACGATACGTCTAACCAGAAAACCGGTTAATTATAATTCATTGTCACTATCTCGATAACAATTCTGTTTTCAAATATTTTTCATGCCGGTAGGTGTCATAATACTGATAACTCTAGCGGTACAAAAAGGTATTATCCAACACGGCCACCATCTTGAGATGAAAATGGAACGTAAAAAACACATATTTACAGACGAGTTCAAACGGGTCTTTGATACGCACAGTTTACAAAGTTGCTTTTTTGTTTTTTCAAAATGTGAATAATTCTTGACACCATTGCTCACCATTGGATAGTTTTTTGCTGGCGCAACACACGGATTGTCTGCTTTATGGTAGAGATTAAACAATTCTGCTTTCCATAACTTTAATGCTATTTTGCAATATCAATGCATCTGATTTTATTTATTAATGTCCTTGTCAAACGAATCTCTTTCGTTCTGTTCTATGACAGGTGACCGGGTACCGGGTATGTCATCAAAATGAAAATTCAACAAACCTACAAAAAATGGTCATGTAAAGTGATGTAACCTAAACTAGGTAAAATAGGTAACTATTAAATCTAGTTTTTGTTTCATCACTTTTAATGACTCCATATCACTTTTTAAAGGTGTGCTGAATTTTCATTTTGATGAAATATCATGGAACCATGCTTTTTTTAAAAAATAGCGCTATCTGTTGGACGTAAAATCAACGTACGACAACTTGATTAATCTAACGTAAACTGAATAAAGAAAAAATGAGTTTATTTGAAATAATAATGGGTCTAAGATAATTCCTTGAGGAACTCCGTAATTTATTTGAAGTGATTCATTTGGAATCGTTTTTCCACTAATTTCTACATGCTGCTCTCGTCCTTACATATACTTTCCACTCAGTACAATACTCGGTATCGGTCAGTATTAGAATTCAATTGTGGACTGCTAGCTTTGCTTTCTTGAGATGAAATACGATTTTAATCATCCGTACTGAATGGGTTGACTGCCAAAATTGAATAATGCATATTAAAACCAAACGGCATACGAAATCTTTCGCAACGGACATTGAAAAAACCATTGGTTGGGCAATAACTTCTGGGAACTTCTCTGTACGAATATATGAAATAATCATTCTGCTTATATTATATCGCCGTACGTCAGAGAGAAGTGGTAGTTAAAATGCCAAAACTAATTTCGAACGGAATAAAGACAGTTTAGTTAGATTTTTTCGAACCATTGCTGGGTACGTAAATCCATAGATAAAAATAACAAATGAAGATATGACATGGAAGGATGGAAGGAAATACTGACTGTCGCTAAGCCACAACTAAACTGCACAGCCTATCAAAGAGGTTATCCGATAAAACCTAAATGGTGTATAGTATAAACAAATATAGTTAAAATTTTATTTGTTAGTTAGTTTTAGTTGCGTATAAAATTTAACATTGAGTTAGAAATTATGGGTTTGAATTCGAATACCATCACAGAGTAAAAATTGCTGAAAAAAGATGGAAAAAGATCTGAAAAAAGCGAAAAAGATATGGCTGGATTTCTCATGAAAGTAGATACCTGCCTTTTATACAGCACAGTGAGTCTCAACTACTCCCTATTAACCGGTGCCAGCAATTATTTTAAATATTTGATTATTTTAAATCTGACTGCCTAGAATTGTACTACTTCTTCGTCTTAGCTGTTATACCCTATTCATAAGGGGGTGGGTAGCCCTTATCCCTGCCTAACATAGGTGGTTTTGTTATTTTCTGTATTTTGTAAGCGCTTAGTTTCCTGCGCTGTCCACTGCGCCGCTCGTGACGTAGCGGTCGTATCTTCAGTATTTTGTGGTCGTGTCGGCTGGAGTGAGTACTCACACGCAGTCCCCGGGGTTCTTCGGGAGTATCTTCTCCACTACCAGGGGTTAGGTAGTCCTTGTCCCTGCCTGGCATAGGTGGTGCCGTTTATTTGCTGTCCACTGCGCCGCTCGTGACGAAGTGATCGTATTTCAAATATTTTGTCGTGTCGGTTGGAGTGAGTTACTCACTTACCGGGGTTCTTCAGGAGTATCTTCTCCACTATCCCACCGGGCTCATAGGTTCCCGGACGGTGTGACCACCATCCTATCCCACTGTTCACTACAACTGTCTCTCGTCGGGACTGCCTGTGGTGCGCCAGAAGCTAAAGCTGTTCTTGTGTTGTTCGCTGCCATGGGAACTTGTTAAAATTTGCTTGTCTTTCTAACGCAAGTTCTTATTTATAAATGTTGTCTCTCCACTAGCTTCAAGAACATGAACAAACTACCTTGAACGAGAACACTGAAACGTTTGTGGTATGTATGTTATGTCGTGTAGGGTCAGTTGGGGGTTTTAGAATCATTTAATAGTAGCTTAACCACTCGGAACATTAGAACGTCAAAAGACGTAAATATGATAATAGCGGTCAAGACATTAGTACGTCTTTTCACGTAAACGCGCGAGATTTTACAAAAATCGATTTATTTCCATCACTAGTAAACGGATTGCCATGATTTAAAAAACAGAGTATCGATAATGAATAACGCTACGCGTCTGCATTCAAGAATATCTATGGAATTCAGAGGTGCATTATCTGAGTCGATTGAATCTGTCATCTTGTTCGTTCATAATTTATTGCGTTTTTAAATAATTTATTAAAAATATTTTAGTTTGGACGGTTAATATTTTGAGGTGACTAATAGTTTTTAATTATATTTCTTCAATATATAAAGTGTTATTTCTTTATGATACTCAGAAAAAAGTACATTTTTCACAGCTTTGAAATAATGGTCAGCGATTTTTACATATTTTTGACGTTTTCAGAAAATGTATATTTAGACACGCAAATATTTACGTGTAACAAAACAATACGATAGTGAATTTCATAATCTTTCCAAAACATTTTTTAGAATGAGGCTACGTTTCCCAAAACGTAAGTTATGAAGCTTTTAACAAAACTCGTGAATAACACAAAAAATTTCGCGTTTTGACAGTTCGCAAAGGAACACAAAGTAAATAAAAGTCCTTTTCTGAGAGGTTAATTTTAAAAATAACAGAGAAGTCTTGACGTGACAACCGATAGAGGTACCCATCTGGTCCTTAAAACGGTTCGGGAAACTGTTCTGTGGTGCCCTTGACTAACCGGAGTGATTTATCTCCCACTCTACATCACGTAACTTTTCATGGGTAACAAAACTAATGGGAAAATGAGATGATAAAAAAACACCTTTCAAATATGAAACCGTTCGTCATCAATGACTGCATTTCGACACTTCATAACTAAACCCAAATTGCAATATTTCTAATACATTCACACGTTTCCATTTAAATCTCGTATCGGAGAGGTATTTGACCCAATTAAATCGCGGTAAATTGAATCAATTCGGTAAATACATCTCAAAACGAACGGCGATTTGTTAAAAAGCGAATGGACGATAAAAAATGTTTACGAAAAGAGACATAACCTAAAAATGAATGAACTACCAGCGGTTCACGGCCGCGGGAGTATTGAAATATCAAAGGAAACGGGGCCGACAACATTTTAATAAAAAAAAATAAACAATCAAGAATTTTGCAATCAACAATCTATTTTTGACATACTGAGTTTTTTATGTGAATACCGCACACGAGTCCCGAATGCTCAAAACCGTCTGAATCCAATGGTACTATGACATCCCCAATTGGGGCGTATTGTGAGGCTAAAGGTAGTGGAGAGGGGAAGTAGATATGGAGGAGGAAGGTGTGGAGGTACCTGGCTACTAAGTCTGGTCACCAAACGTGGCTAAAGCCATTTTAAACAGTGTTTCAATACTGAATGGTGATATTACGCCAAGGTGATACTGAGAGTATTTTCCACTCTGGAACGTGCCGCAAATATTCCTTACAATATTTTAAATGATTTCATCGTGAAATAACACATATTAATCAAATAAAAAGGGTATCTAAATATTCGTACAATTCAGAACACCAACGTAACCTTCACTGATTCAAGTGCCCTGAAAGAATCCAGTTTTTAAATCCATCAATGAAATGGCCCCACCCTACATCTCTGAACTATGCGTCCCGGAAAAAACTGTTCTGAAGCAGTCAACTCTTAGATCAGCGACATCATCAGCTGTAGGCAGACTGATGGAACCTAAGCGCAAGCCAAATACTAAGTTTGGTGATCGCGCTGTCGGAGTATCTGGGCCGAAAGCTTGGAATAAACTCCCTCCGGAACTAAGATCCATAACAAGTCCAACCAAATTCAGGTCTAAACTAAAAAGTTACATTTTGGATAGCGTCGTTTTTGTGCAAAATCACCTAAAGGGCGCTGTACAAATATATAATATATTTCTACAACGATCTATGTTATTATTAACTATATATGGAGATAATATACAGTACCATACTTACCTGGTAGGTCACTTAAGATTAACAATAAAATAACATTAATTTATTGTTTATTAGCGAAATTTAGATACAGGATTTAGGACATAATTGGAAAATTGGATTATCTGGCTAACCAGCTGTTTAATGTGTTTTAAAATGCATCAAAGCTTAGACCCTGCTACAAAAGTTTTTTTTAAATCTTTAGTCGCAAAAAAAATGGAAAAAAAGTTTAAAAAAATGAAAAGATTATGTCGAAAAAAAAGGTTTTATGATTTCTCCATGCGATGTAAATTGAATCAGTTTCCCGCTGTACTAATAATTCCTGGACACCGTGTATAAATATATAAAAAGATTTGGGTTGATTTAGCACCATTGGCTGTTGGTTAAAAAGTTAAAATTAATCAAATTACGGATTGCTCGCGGACCAAAGGTTTGTTCTCACTGGCCGACGAACGAAAGTAAGAACCGACTCGGTTCGTACAATGTTTCGCAACACCCGCTCGACATCCGCGTTGCGCAACACCTGACGCTGAGAACGCCGCAGAACGTGGCCCGCCGTTTCGCAACTCCCTCGCGAAAATTTTGAAAATGGAACACAGCCGCCATGTTGTCGTTTTTTACTGCAGCTTTATTCGGCTGTTCGAGGTTAAATTATAATAGGTAGGTACCTACCTACCCGAAACAAAATGGTACACTTATTAGTACCTACATATATAATTTTATTGGTAGTTGTAATTTGTTATTATGGATAAGTACCTAATTACATAGCGCCGGTTTTGTGACAAATAACCTCAAGGTCGCTGTGTGACTACTGATTAGTTAATTAGACGTATTATTTCTGGTGCTTTTTAAGTGAGTAACGCACAAAAGTCCCAAATGACCGAAACTAATGGAAGTGTGACAGATAAGATAAACGGAAGACGGCAAAAATCTGGTTATTCCGATCTGGTCTAAAAACTCGGCTAAAACCATTTCAGGAAACGTTTCGATTTCAGATTGTGGTATTTTAGCAGATTGTGGTATCCAACACTGTGGAACGTTCTGTAAACATCCGCCAAATATACCCAACGCCTTCAGCATTACAGTATGCAGTAGTTTGACTGCCTCTGGGCAGTTGGTACTCTTGCGCGGTAATCTTTTTAAAAAGTTCTCGGGTCATTACAAAATTTTCTGTTTTAAATTTGAAGTTGCGCATTTTGTATCCGTGTAAATTTTTTTGTAAGTTCCGTTACCGTTTCAAGATGGTGACCGTTTTATTGGTTCTGTAAAGATTACTTTTTCAAATCTGAAATCTTCGTGTTTATTTTGATTTTTTTTATTGCAATACTGTGGTACCTTCCCGCCTGAAGAAAGTTTAAAAATATAATTGTCATTGAGTTAGTGACGTTTCATTGTTGTACAAATTGTATAATTACTCAATTGAAAGCTATATAAAATATGCGGATCATGGTGATCGGATAACTCATCAAAATGACAATTCAACACACATTTAAAAAGTGATAAAGTCATGAAAAGTGGTGAATCAAAAACTAATTTAAATGGGTTATGTAGGTTAGTTTTTTTCTATCACTTTTAATGACTTAATATGACCTTTTAAAGGTGTGTTGAATTGTCATTGTATTGAGTTATCATGGAAGCATGGTTCATAATTTAGCAGGTAAATATTTAAGTACCTACTAACATATCTTATGATTTTAGATGAAATATAAGTTATTGATTTATTAAAGCGATGCCATACGTAGTAATGCAAAATCATGTGTTTTTGGTTTGAAAATTTGGTTGCTTAAAAATGTTTCAGATGCTTTAATTAAATACTGCGAGTAGAATACATCTTGGCCTTTGAAATAATCGAGTATTTTTTAGACACGTCTTTTTAGAAGCCCAGAAAAAAATAATGTATAAGGCCTATGAAAACTGCTTTAAAGTTCAAAATCTCTTACTTACGAACCCATTTTCGGTTATGATTTTATTGTATAATGTGGCAAATTAGGTTTTTTATAAAATGATCGAAAAAAAATTACATATTTATGCCTGAACATCCACAAAATAAAATAATAGGCACTTTTTGGCCATGTTTTTTTCTTGCATAAATCAAAACAGGCGGATAGTGTTAAGCGGGAATTTAAACCTTATCGCCATCTACGTAAGGGTTGTTATTAATAGCGGCTCAATTTAAAATATTACACGACGTAGTGCATCGCCTTAAATCAGAAATTTAGAAATATACTTTTTGTTTGTTTTGGTGTACTAACGGTTCACAGAATAATTACTAGTTGTAGATTGAAAAAGATCGATACATAATATTTAATACCCGGCCCATCTGCATTTGGCTCAAAATGTATTTTTAACGTTTTGTAATCGAACACGATAAAACAAAAACAACAGGTATTGTAGATTCGACTTCGAATAATGTGAAATTATCTTTCCAATAACAAACACCTGACCTTTAACTGAAAATATGTAAATAACACAACCTACAAATGATAAATAAGTAAAAAATGGTGGGGTGGACACATTACCTGTGTTGGTTTCAAAGGAAATACAATTTTACTAACTTTTCCGCCAAACAACTCCGTCTTGGCACACATTCCTTGCCTTATTCACATTCATACATAGTTTTCTGTTTTTCTGTCTCTTGACAAGGCCCGACTCAAGTATTTGGTTTACTTGATCGTGCAACATACCACAGGATCCAGACGGTTGGAAGCAGTTGGGACTGAACTGGGTTGATTCCGGTTAGTTCTTCAGTCAAGAGGAAGCTACAAGCCAAAAATATTCTTGGTATACCTAATATTGTAGGTAATAGGCATTAAAATCGCTTTACAAACGGAGTCTAGAAACGTTCGATTTCAATAAAAAAACTGTTTTTTATGTATTTTCTAAATAATTTTATAAGAGTTAATAGTTTTTATAAAAAGTTAATCAAGTGAAACTGTCACAGATGATTTTAGCTATAATATTGTATTTTTTAAAAGTTGTTTCCTTTATGCGTTCTAACATCTCTATTGAAAATATTTTTTTTAGTAGTTTACATTTATATTTTTTATTGAGTAATTTATTTTTTTATTTGTATTCTACTCAAGCGAAACGATAGGAAAACCTTCAATTTATGTAAAATATATTTTTTGGTATTCATAATGTACACCAATTCGTTATAAAGATTAAACAAAATAGTGATTTGGCACTAAGCTTCGCCTTAAAGCAGCCAAATATTATTATTATAGATAAATAATCACAGAGATATCATAATTATTTCATGGTTAGTGCTGCCTCCACTTATAAAATCCTCGATAAAGGTACCAGCCCAGCTATACTAGTCCCAGAGAGAGAGGCTGACGTAAAGCCGACCTCCCTCTAGGACCACTTCAGCCGGACGAAGCGACGAAAGGCTGGAGATCCCGTATGGGTATTTTTTGTAGAATGGCAACACCTTGTATGGGAAACCGTGTCAGATTACGACACACCATACTGAAGTAATGCCCCCAGTGAATCATGGTAGGCAATCATTACAATTCTATGGTCTTGAGAGGTTAGGCACGGCAGAACAGATTGAATTGAGAGAGGCTCAAAGATCATTAGAACCATGTATTGCGTTATATTTTATTATTTCCGTTTAAAAATGATTAAATAATTGACGCAATCAAAGGATCAAAATCCAAACTTAATCTAAAAGGTATTGATTTTAATACTAGCTTTTTGCCCATTGCAGGCAACAAATAGGAAACTTATTGAGTAATACCTCAAATTTTAATATTTAATTATTGAAGACAATATTAGCAGAAAAAGATTTGGTAACATCTAGGACTTGAACCAAGTTCCCTTGCCTTTCCTGGGCACTTGCCTTGCTTGGTAGTGCCCCGGCAAGGCAAGAGTCCTGGAATCAAGTCCTAGATGTGACCGTATCTTTTCTGATTTTCTGTTTCAAATTTTCGTTTGGGAATCGCCAATATTGTCTTAAATAATTAAAAAAAAAACATTTATTTACAGATATACTCGTAACAAGGAGTGGGTGCCTACAAATATTTTGTAAGTTTGGCAACTTTACAGGAGAAACAAAAAACTGTTTATTATTATTATTTAATGAGGCAACATTCTGCTGATGCATTCGTATCTGATAGCACAATAAGTTTACAGTAATTGAGTCGTTTTAACATATTATTATAATCAATAATTAGTCGCCTGAAATATCAATACACATTGAAAATATTTCACGAGAAAAAAATAAATGACGCCAACGGGAATTGAACCCGCATCTTCTGATGTCCGGTCGATTTCCAACACGCCAAATAATTAAATATGTACTAGTACTTTAATCAATAATTACCGCTTATTATATTTTTTCACCTGCAAACAACCAACTTTATTTTTGTAGGAAAGGCTTTGTTAGTGCTAAATTTCCCACTAGATGGTATGGAGACATATTATATCTACATTTGTTGATGAAATATTTTGACTTGTCAAATATTATTATTTTTTTAATGATACACTAATGTTTATGAGTTTTATGCATAGCACAAAGGATAACACATTTTAAAATAATTTAATCCTTTCTTCTCTCCAAATAAGAATCGTATCGAAATCGAATTGTTTATATTAGTAGCATTGATGATATTATGTTGTGGAAGTTTTTTTTCATGCATCCATTACTCTATTTGCAAGGAAGTTTTTCTTGGAATTAGATGCAAATGGTGGTTTATTAATTTTGCTTAGTTTACACGTAGATTTACTTTTTTGTTGGTGGTAAAGATTTCTCAAAATTCCAGATAAAATTTTAAAAGTCTCAATCAAGTCATTCCTTTCTTTTAACGTTGGTAATTTTAGTCTTTAATTTTTTAAACTTATATTTGAAATGCAGAAAAGTGAAGGCCAATTACTCTAAAAAGGACATTTTTGAATTTATTTATGAACACCGAATGTTTTTGAGCTAGTTTCGAAAGTACACGTAAATTTACTGGTTACGTTGCGACATTTATCAACTATTATATTTATAAAAAATTAACATTCAATTGAATTTAAAATAAATATTTTCACCTAGAATTTATGCTATGTAAATTGTACACTATTATGTGCTATGTAGACCTTATTCTGAAGAAACGAAAAGTTGGCCACAAAACGCTAAATGCGAAATTGACTGTGTTTTTAAGGTTTGAAACAAAATAAAAAATATAAAATAATCTGACATGAGTATTATTATGAGTAACGATTTTAGACCACATTAAATACGTATTTTTTACTTATTGTATTTTTTTTAAAATATGAAAATATAATAATATTATGTTAAATTGTCATTATTATAACAAACTAGCGGATCCGGTAACGCTTCGCTATTACGAATATCTTCCACAGGCGTGTCCGACATCTTTTACGATTCATTGTACACCGTATACAAAATTTTACAGTTAAAAAACTACATTGTGTAGACATTAATTCAACTCTGTATCTCATTCCACTGCAGGGATACAATACATTATTGTATCGGTGATTCAAGCCTTTGTGTGTTTGTATGCCTTTCTCGAAAGAATCTAGTTTTTATACCAACAAAAATATTTATTCATATTTTAATACAAATAATTCGTCTTCAAATTTTAAAGCGTAAATTTCTAAAAGTGTATTTTAATAAAAAAAAAATAATAAATTTGCGCCATCTATGAAAGAGCAGTTATATTTTTATTTATTTATTTTATTGATACGTGTGGTTTTTTTGTGATATTTCACCCTCCATGCTAGGGATGACCCTGTGTTATGGCGGGTGAATTTTACAGTTTGCGGACATAGAATCTATACATTACAATAATATAAAAAAAGAAAAATGATGTATAGCTAGTTTGGGTTGCAAGAAGAGAATGGAGAAGTTAGAGAATTATAAGAAGATGAAAAATTTGAGAAATTATTAGTAAATAGATCACACTAATTAATTATGTACATACTATACCGCTAAGTTAGGGAATTAGGAAAATAAAATATTAAATTGATAGAGTGTAGAATGAATGGGTATTGTAGTTGTAATGTATTCCGTGTGTAAGGATCTATTTCGTAATTTTTTTTTTAAAGGAATGGGGTTGACTCACGGTTTTTAGGTTTTCAGGGATAAGGTTAAAGATTTTAGGAGCTAGGAAGAAAAATTGTCTTTGAGCTGACGTGGTATGTAGTGAAGGTACTTTGTAATGACCGTTGGTTATTGTTCTGGTGGTGTAGTTGTGTTGTAAGAGAGTTTTGTTTTTATATTTGAACAGGAAATGTATTAGCGAAAATTTTAGGTGGAGTTGTCGTATGTTTAAGACCTTATACTCTATGAGGAGTCGAGTGGAGGGGTATCTTGTCGGTCGCTTGTTGGTGACATGTATTACCATTGTTTGGGCTTTTAGAAGAGGTTCTATGGTAGATTGTGCACAGCTTTATGAATTCACCCTAAAAAGAGAGCTTTGTATGATTTTTTTAGTTTATAACACTTCTACAATAGTAATGCATAATTTGTTTGTTTACGATAAAAATAACAACAAAATATTAAGGCTGTGTCAATCTTGGCCTTAGAATTATGTCACCTTTCACCGTATTTTGAATAATAGTCATGGTCCTTATAAATAATATGCCCACGTTGCTAATGTGTCTTATTGATCTACTCTCTAAATAGTATAAAATAAAGTCGCTATCGGCGTCTGTCTGTTTGTGCGCTTAGTTCTTCTAAACTACGCAACGAATTTTGATAGGGCGTTCACTATCATTTAGAAAATTTCTTCCGAAACGTTTACATATATAATACATGCATATTATATTTATAGAAAGTAGAGAAAATTCGATGTTTTATAATCAAGATTTGAAATATTTTGACTTGTCAAATATTATTAATGAAATCAGTAAATGAAAAAAAGTGTCCTGAAATCCCGTTTGCGGCATTTATTTTTACTATGGAGATATTTTCAATTTGTATGGATATTTTTGGCGACTAATTATTGCCTATAACAATATTATCGTTATTTGTTTGTTTATATGTTATTTAATTCATATACGGTGAAATTTTAAATCTTTAAAATTCTTATTTAAATTTCTGAATCTTTTTGGTAATGAATTTAAATAAATTACTCCAATTATAATACTTTAATTATTTTCGATTCATAATTTATTTATTTATAATTGCATAGAATTCCGTATTTTCTAAATGCACATAACGAATAATAAAAAGCTAAATTTAGGTTTTAGATATCTGAAAAAAACTACCCACGTGAACTTTTAGCAGTTAAAACAATGTTGCTGAAATTAAGAAGTCATTTTTCTCATCTAGGCAACTTGTCAGGTTTGAAATCAAACATAACCTCAGATTTTAGAGGCGTATATCGGTACTACGGGTCGGTATCGGGTTACAACGTTTGGTGACTTAGCAGGGGTGCCCGGGTTCATGGTGTGAGGTTTGTCTCGAATGTGTGTCTGCCCACCAATTTCGTGCAGGACGGATCGGGAGAGATTGGTTGAGGGAGACCTTTGGCCTCTCCAGCAGGACTCTCTCAGGATGGAGACAACCCATCCTCATACCCTTTTCCTTCCCACACGGTGAAAAACGATCCTGTTAAAAAAGTGATAGCATGGCATTTTCCTGATAAAAAATATTTTAATATTTTACTAATAAGTCATTCAGAATATATCGAGAACACGTGTTCAAATATCAGTTTTTCAATATCAATATCAGCATTTGTATGAACACGTGTTCCGCCGTCCTCATAAAACATTCGATATTGACTGATACTTTGTTAGGAACTCTGTCAATTCATTCCCGTCATTCAGTATGTTTTTACTCTCTCTCCTTATTCTCTCCTTATCCTATCCTTAAAAAGGCCCTCCACATAGCATCCCCAAAGATGACAAGGCTCTGAGGGGAAATTATTTTCCTCAGGGCCTTTTGCGTGATTGTCATTAAAAAAAAATACTCATACTTTGTTCTAAAATCTATATTATTCGGTGTTACTATTGGAATGAAAAAAAAATCAATTTTATTAAATTTCTAACTTTTGTTGACACACTGTAGTAACTCAAAGAGTTGTATAGTATGTCATAGAATTATTTTTATTATTGACATTCATGACTCAGGAAAAGCCGAAAGTGCAACGCTGGAAAATGTTGGCAATTTGACAGCTGGTCCAAGATGGCGTCCGTGATCACGTGACACTACAGCAGTAGTCAGTTGGTCAACAAGGAAAATAATAAGGTTGGCAATGATGACTGCCACTGTGGGCTTGTGTGTATGTGTGTTTGGTCCGTCTGTGTTGGTGTGTGCATGAATACGGGCGTATTACTTAACGGCGACAAGGTCTTGGAGTGAACAAACTCTTCAGGTCACAGAACATTGCGGGGGACGGTTTTTCCATTGCGGTCTAGCTTGTGAAAGTTACCTATTTATTTATTTATTATTTATTAATTTTCGGGAAATCGACAGTTTACATTTATTTCAGTTTGTACATAAGTATTATATAGCCAAAATAAAACCAATTATGGATTTCCTCCTTGTGACTTTACCTCTACTGAGACAGCATAATAAGGACTAAGTAAATTAAATTTGTAAGTAAGGAATATGAACTCAAAAATTTATACAAAACAAAACATTTATCAATACATTTATAGCCTTAGAGAGAGGTTGTAGATATAAATCAAATCATAATATAAATATAAACAATAGAGACGTAAAATTATTCACAAACCATCAGAGAAATATTCCTTTATGAACCTCTTGTATTTGGTAATTTTGCAACTGAAAATATCCACCTTGGATAATAAAATAATATGTCGCGCAATTAAGGTTGATGCGACAACACAAACTTCGTATACTGTGGGGGTATTTCACTATCTCTGATTATGTTCTGACTAAGCACTAATCCGCGGATTAGTCATTTTTTCGTTTTCACTATATCTGAATAACGCTAACGCTCGGGTTAAAGTTCGATTTGACTAATCAGTGCTCGAACCTCACGTTAGGCGCTATTCCTCGAATCAAAGATGGCGTCAAAACATTTCGAGTTTGACAGCGGAGAAGTGAGTCGAATTTTGTTGAATGAATTTGAATGCTTGTATGATCCATCCTGAATTATTTTATTGTGTTCAAAATACGAAACAATGTATTGATTCGACACGAATCTATCTAAAATGACCTGATAATCAACATAACATAAGCAAAAAAATGCACACTTTGCGGTGTGCGGACTGTGACGCATGACAGCCGTGGCAGTAGATGGGATAACTGCAAACATTTTGCGATGTTGCCAGACTATTTCGAGTGTTATCTATCCGGAAGCTCGGCAACAATGGTGAAACGGTCGCCGTTGAATAACGAAGTTATTCTGATCTTTAAAGCCAGCCAACGGATAGCTAGTCAGATATTTAGCCCGACATAGTGAAATACCCCCTGTGTGTTTTTGTCACTGAGAAATAGTCTATTTAATCAGAGAGAAAGAAACAACAGATATAAATATACGATCATCTAATTTGAACATTTAAAAGTTGATGAACGTAGGTCGGAGACGGTAACCGAAGTTTTAATGATAATCAAATGATCGTAAGCAAAAAGATTGTAAATATCATTTGATCGTAAAATTATTTTATTTTCATATATTATCTACGTAAATTTATTGTCAACTGTTATTTAGATTTGAGCAATATAAACTCTGTAAAAACAGTATTTAATACGACAGTGACAAGTATTAAAATGTATATGTTGTGAATGCAGTGTACTGTATATTATCTGATAAAATAAATTATTACACGTTAATTATATCAAATACTTTTACTTTAACATGATACACATTGATTATTTGCTTACAATAATTGGGTTATCATTTTGCTTACGATCATTTGATTACGATCCTTTTGTTTACGATCATTTTGTTTATGATCATTTTGTTTATGATCATATTGCTTACGATCATTTTATTTATGATAATTTTATTTACACTCATTTTGTTTACGATCATTTTATTTATGATCATTTTGTTTACGATCTTTTTGTTTACGATCATTTTACCTATAATCGTCGGAGACTACGCGCTTTAGTCGCTCTCTTCCATTGCTGACATTTAACAGTTATTGCACATCAATAATATAATATACATATCGTCTCGTAGAGAAAGGGACAAAAAATGTACCTACCTATAAATTCATCGAATTTGAATATTTTAACAGTTTCACCTAACTCAACCTACCTCTTCCCTATCTCCTTCCCTTCCCCGTTCACTTCTTTCAGCCTCCCAAAATTGTGATACCATAATCGGGAGCAGTTGAAATTTTTGTGAAGTATTCACATAAATAAACATAAAGCAGATCTCCAATATAAAAATAAACAGGTATTTAAATGCAGACTAGGAGTGAAAAGCGGGCTCTCGGTGTGTCAGATCTGCGCATGCGCGGTCGTGTTTATTATTACCAGGCGACCAGGCAACCTTGGCCGACTGCGCGCGCCGCACTATTGCTATTACCCTACTATCTATTATTGCACACAATATGTCATAGTCAAGATTATCTATGTCTCTACTCTATGCCATAGTATACCTCTATCCTCTATATGTCTATGCCACGCCAATAGCACGAGCCTTTTAGCGGCGCATGGGCAACTCAGTGCGGGAAGCGGAAAAAGGAAGCTGCAGGAATACACAATGCACACACGGAGAAAATGAGTTATTAAGAATCTCTTCAAATTATTGGTAATCGAATGGCTGATAAACGAATATACCGGAACACGTGTTCATACACCTGCTTTTGCCTTGATAATACAGGGTGTCCGGGGTAAAGGTGCACTAACTTCGAGAGGTGATTCTACATGACGATAGAAATAAAAAAAGATACATATAATATTAAATATATTTTTCCCATTCAAACAATTCAATTTTTTAGCCTGAAAACTACATAAAATCTTAAGTTATTTATCTTTTTTAATTGTACTATGATGTAGAATCAACCCCCCCGAAGTTAGTGCACTTTACTCCCGGACACCCTGCATATAATGACGAAATGCGAAAACATTAGGATTTTTATGAACGGTTCCATGATAACTCAACACAGTGACAATTCAACAAGTCGGACAAGTCCAACAGAATTCAGATCTAAACTAAAAACTTACATTTTTAAGCTGTCATACCCTTAAATTAAATATACCATTCCGGAGAGAAAGTCCAGTTATATCCAATTATGTCCTAAATCCTGTATATAAATTTCGCTAATGAACAATTAGTTAATGTTAATTAAGTGTTAATCTCAAGTGACCTACCAGGTAAGTATTGTACTGTATATTATCTCCATAAATAGTTAGTAATAACGTAGATCACTGTAGAAATGTATTATAAATGTGTACAGCGCCCTAGAGGTGATTTTTCACAAAAACGGCGCTATACAAGTCATCCAAATATTATTATTATTAATATACCGTCACTAAAAGCGATGAAAAAAAAATTCACTTTTCTTTACTTTATATCACTTTTTAAATGTGTGTTGAATCGTTATTTTTATGAGTTATCCGGTAAACTTTATGAACATGTCCCGACATCGTGATAATATATTCGTATTTTCCTAAAATTTTAACAGGAAACCTTTTAATTCACTCGTTATGGCCTTCAATCCCGTTCTTAAGCGGATTACCAATAAATTTTAAGAGATTTTTAATAAATTTGCTATATTGATCTTTCTACGTGTGTCTATGATATAAGGAGGATACCCAAAATATGATAATTTAAAGTATCTACTTAAAAATAGAACAAATCCTAGACAAGCGAGGTTCAATATGGACAATGCATGAGTGAAGGAACTGGAAGGACTATTCACGACATACATACGACATACATGGACACGAGCCATTGATGTGGAAAGCAACAATAGATGCAGAGGATGAAGAGACTCCAATTGATATGTTGAGAACATAGCTCAGATACCTGGGAAGACACATCGTAGAACAAGGAATATAGCTCAACTCATAGATCAGCAACATCATCAGCTGTAGGCAGACTGATGGAACCTAAGCGCAAGCCAAATACTAAGTTTGGTGATCGCGCTGTCGGAGTATCTGGGCCGAAGGCTTGGAATAAACTCCCTCCGGAACTAAGATCCATAACAAGTCCAACAGAATTAGGTCTAAACTAAAAACGTACCACTTTAAGCTGTCATACCCAATACATCCTAATCACACTTTTCATATTGGATTTACATTATACGAAATCTGTCTTATGCTGGGGGACGAATCACATTTAGGAAAGTGAATTCTGATCCAATCCTTTTACTGTAGTACCTCAGCATAAAATTTACTTTTCCTTTCCTAAACACGCTCATTAAAGAACATAGACAAATATTATTAAAATAAATACCGGAAAGTCCAATTATATTCTAAATTCTGCATCTAAATTTCGCTAATAAACAATAAACAGTTTTAATCTCATGTGACCTACCAGGTAAGTATGATACTGTATATTATCTTCATATATATACTCTAGTAGTTAGTAATAACATAGATCATTGTAGAAAGGTATTATATATTTGTACAGCGCCCTTGGGGTGATTTTGCACAAAAACTGCGCTATACAAATCATCCAAATATTATTATTATAGCCGAATATCCAATGACAACCCTGGTTAACTATGAAAATACTGATTGCAAAGTTGGGATAAGCAACTGCAGAGAATGTGCGAGGAAAATCTGGGCCAGGATGCCAAGGAGACTAAGACGAAGATGACTGCATACTGCACAGGAGTAAACCACTACACACTGTCCGAAGCCAGAAAAAATTACTTTTCTACAAAAGAGTAGAAAAGTCAATAGATGTCACTAATTAAAATGTTAATTGATGTATTTAACCAAGACACTGTCTAGATTACGTTTATTTCGGGAAGAATCTTGCAATCATACATTAAAAGATAGAAGTCAATAATTATTTTTTAATGATAAACTAATGTTTATAAGACAAGGTTTTATGCATAGCACAAAGGATAACAAATTATTACAAGCAATTATTAGTCGCCTAAAATATCAATACAAATTAAAAATATCTCCCGAGTAAAAATAAATGCCGCCGACGGGAATTGAACCCGCACCTTCTGATGTCTATTAATTATTAATTATTTGTTATCCTTTGTGCTATGCATAAAACCTTGTCTTATAAACATTAGTTTATCATTAAAAAATTTGACAAGTCAAAATATTTCACCAACAAATGTAGATATAATATGTCTCGACGCCATCTAGCGGGAAATTTAGTACTAACAAAGCCTTTCCTACAAAAATAAAGTTGGTTGTTTACAGGTGAAAAAATATAAAATAACCAGTAATAGTTGAATGAAGTACTAGTACATATTGAATTATTTGGCGTGTTGGAACTAAATAGACGTGGCTCAGTGGTCCATAGCATCTGACCGGACATCAGAAGGACCGGGTTCAATTCCCGTCGGCGGAATATATTTTTACTCTAGAGATATTTTCAATTTGTATGGATATTTGAGGCGGCTAATTATTGCTTATAATTATTACGATCGAATATTTTGCTGTTCCAAATTTTCGTTTGAGAGTCGCTAAGATTGTCTTCAATGATTAAAGATAAAATTGACGTCTGGGCACACAACATAATTTCATCATTATAATTCAATGGTCTAAAGATGGTCCCTGTGAATTAGGGAGGTATCACTTACACTATCAGGTAAAATTTAGGTTGGTATTTGACAAGAAGAAGAAAACCAAGGCTAAGAGAAGAATGCTGAAGTTGTGTTTCACAATTGTATGTAAGCGGAATAGATTATTCCGGAAAACGTAAACAAATAAGTACTGAGAAGCAGCTATTGTGAAACATACGAATAACAAACATCTCAAAAGTAAAGAGAAGAAAATTTGTTTACGCAAAGCAGAAAAAATTCTCGAAAAGTTAATGTTGTCGTCATTTGCTCAGAAATTATTGATAGCTGTGCAAATTTACCGTACAAGTTCACTCTGACAACATAGACTCAAAAAGCTCAAAATTCTAATTGAAAACATTAGTTTGACAGGAGAATTATATCAGACCTAGTTTTATTCCACTAAGTCATTAACAACTTAATTGACTGTCCCGCCATAGTTGCCACTATTAAATTCCATGTGCCGACTAAGAACAAAAGACAAAATTTAACATTATTTTTCAATACATACACAACCAACTATCAGACACACTCACTATCCAATATAATGCATTATCTGATATTTCATATAGCCATTAACAACTTAATTGACAGTCCTGCCGTAGTTGCCACTATTAAATTCCATGTGCCGACTAAGAACAAAAGACAAAATTTAACATTATTTTTCAATACATACACAACCAACTATCAGACACACTCACTATCCAATATAATGCATTATCTGATATTTCATATAGCCATTAACAACTTAATTGACAGTCCTGCCGTAGTTGCCACTATTAAATTCCATGTGCCGACTAAGAACAAAAGACAAAATTTAACATTATTTTGCAATACATACACAACCAACTATCAGACACACTCACTAACCAATATAATTCATTATCTGATATTTCATATAGCCATTAACAACTTAATTGACAGACCTGCCGTAGTTGCCACTATTAAATTCCATGTGCCGACTAAGAACAAAAGACAAAATTTAACATTCTTCTGCAATACATACACAACCAACTATCAGACACACTCGCCAATGCATAACCTGGGCAACAAGTTTGGCTTACTATTTATATATTTCATTTAGTCATTAACAACTTAATTGACACTCCTGCCATAGTTGCCAGTATTAAATTTTATGTGCCGATTCGGAACACAAAACAAAATGTAACATTCTTCTGCAATACATACACAACCAACTATCAGACACACTCACTTACCATTATAATGCATTGCCTGGGCAACAAGTTTCGGGGTAACATTCTTCTGCAACACATACACAACCAACTATAAGACACACTCACCAACCAATAGAATGAATATTTTCTGGGCAACAAGTTTGGGAGTACTACTGATATATTTACTGACTCCATTTATAGAATAAAGCTTTATCTATACCAGCACTTTGTTTAATCCTACATACTAGAGTAGCGTTGGCAATGTAGTTTTAGTGATTCGTCTTATATGTAGTATTGTTCTAGTATCTATATTATTTTATGTTACTGTTCCATGTTTTAATAATATTTTTTCATGTTCAGTTTATCAGTTTACTGGTATATCACGCTTTAAAAATGTTTGTATAATTTTCGATAGCTCACTAGGTATATTCTGTTCTTAAAACCAACGTAAAAGTCACGCCATAAAATGAATTTACCAACAAATTGTTATGTTTATTAAATTAAAGAAAAATGGTACAACTTGCAAAAAAGTTGCTTTGTGGCAGTTTTGTCTTACTACTTTTTTTGTTATTATTTAAATTCTAACATATCGGAGACAAGATATGAGACAGAGAGGAGGATTGCGAGAAAGTACTTGGCTATTCAGGTTTCGTCACTGAGTAAAATAACGTGAAACCGTTTTTCGTAACTGTTTAAAGGTCTTAAGAGGAAGCTACAAGGCAAATATGTGTATATTCTTGGTTTACCTTATATCGTAGGTAATAGGCATTAAAATCGCTTGACAAACGGAGTCTAGAAACGTTCAATTCAAGCAAAAATCTGGTTTTTATTTATTTTGTAAATAATTTTATAAGAAAGTAAAAAATGTAATCAAGTGAAACTGTCACAGATAATCTTAGCTATAATACTGTATTTTTTAAAGTTGTTTCCTTTACGCATTCATACATTTCCATTGAAAAAAAAAATTTTTTGGTAGTTTACATTTATATTTTTTATTGAGTATTTTTTAAATTTTATTTGTATTCTACTCAAGCGAAACGACAGGAATACCTTCAATTAACCTAATGCAAATTTTTTGGTATTCATAATGTACACCAATTCGTTATAAAGATTAATCAAAATAGTGATTTGGCATTAAGCTTCGCCTTAAACAGTTGTAACAGTCTCCCTGATTATGGTTGATTGCAATAAAGCACATTTCGTTTGAGAATGGAACAGTTTTTTTTTTCAAGTAGATAACCGTTTATTTTGAGAAACCGGAACAGTTTCGGTTATTCGGTTAGTTAATATTTAAGTAATCAGAAATTCGTCTAGTATATGAACAATTGACGGATAATATATTATTTTAAAAAGCTGCATTATGCAATCCATCTTCAAAACATGTTCACCAAAATATCCGCAATGAATTGGTAGCATTCTTACAAGCAATTAAAAATCATCCCCACATCTGTTAAGGATCGTAATTCACCCCGTGTTATGACAAGAAACGTTGAAAAACTCCACCCCCCGGAGCTTAGAGCTTTCGAGAGCACGACCCCTATCGTACTTAAATCACGGACCTAACTAACTAACTAACCATCACGCCGTTTCTCCGCAGGGGTAGGCAGAGAGGACGGATCGCCAAACAACTCTTCTATTATTCTACACACCACACAGCATCCCCAAGATGACATATCTTCACACAAGATATGTCATATGAAGTGGGAAGCTAATGTAAAAAAGTAGACTTCCAATCTTGAAAAATACAAAAAACATTGTACTATAAGTGGGTACTTTTTCGCTTGTCTGAATTCTTCACCAAATATTCTGTTCCAATTTTTAAAATGACACTTAAATTCAGAGATTGAGTTTATTGAACCAGAGTTACGCACAGACATCTGAAATTTGATAAGGAATATTATTGTATGAATATGTACAATAATAATTGGATGACTTGTATAGCGCCGTTTTTGTGCAAAATCACCTCAAGGGCGCTGTACAAACATATAATACATTTCTACAGTGATCTATGTTATTACTTAACTATTTATGGAGATAATATACAGTACAATACTTACCTGGTAGGACACTTGAGATTAACACTTAATTAACACTATCCAATTGTTTATTAGCGAAATTTAAATACAGGATTTAGGACATAATTGGAAAATTAATAGGTATAACGTTTATAAATAAATGAATAAAACTGTTTAGGCAAACATTACAAAAACAATCCATTTTTTTGACGCTGACAGTCCCTTAATTTTTTAGTGATTTACAGTAGGCAAGTGCAAAAGTTAAAAATGTTCGTTCCGGGGGAAAAAAATACACATAAATGCTTGGCAAATACACTATTCCTGTAGCATCACAAAACACGTGCTTTCGTTCAAAAGTAAATACTGAAGAGAAGCGTTGACAGCACACATAAATTTGGTGAAGTAATTATTGTGTTTGAAATCTGTACGTCTATTTAATGTGTAATAATAATTTGGATGATTTGTATAGCACCGTTTTTGTGCAAAATCACCTCAAGGGCGCTGTACCTACAAATATATAATACATTTCTACAATGATCTATGTTATTACTAACTATGTATGGAGATAATATACAGTACAATACTTACCTGGTAGGTCACTTGACATTAACATTGTTTATTGTTTATTAGCGAAATTTAGATACAGGATTTAAGATATAATTGGAAAATTGGACATAATTGGACTTTATGGTATTTAATTTAATAATATATATTTTTTAATGAGCGTGTTTAGGAAAGGAATAGCAAATTTTATGCTGGCGGTACTACAGTACAAGGTTTTGATCAGAATTCACTTTCTTAAATGTGATTCGTCCCTCAGTATAAGACAGATTTCGAATAATGTAAATCCAATAAGAAAAAGGTGATTAGGATGTATTATAGGCAATACAAGAATACTACTTTCAGGAATCATATATTTAATTTAAGGGTTTGTAAATGCATTTTATGTTTCAGGAAGTGTAATGTATTCTACTGGCATCGCTTTCCGCATCTGTCTGTTTGGGCGCTTAGTTCTTCTAAACTACGTAACGGATTTTGATAGAGTTTTTACTATAATTTAGAAAATTTCTTCCGAAAGGTTTATATATATAATACATGCATATTATATTTATAGAAAGTAGAGAAAAGTGGAAGTTTTATAATCGAGTCGTAAAAAAAATTTTCGTGCACTACATTGCTAACGCTGGCTAAAACCTATGAGATACATCAAAATAATGTACTACGGAATTGTATATCTTAAAAAGGCCTACAGAAAAGTACTAAGTGATATACGTGTATCTCCTAAGGGTAACCCCTAGTCAGCTAGTGTAATATAAAAATAAAACTTCAACAAAATATATTCTACACTTTACTATGTGAATTAATCGGGTTAGGTTGGTAGCCAGTTTTTAATCCACTATTTGAAAAAATATATCGTATTTTTGGGTCATATTCTAGTTGTATCTTCCCACAAAAATACTGAAACTAAATACTTGGTGTCACAAATTACACGGACGGGCATGCCGATGACATGTGCGCGGATCGGGTGTCAAAAAAAAAAACTCACCCCATGTTTTGACGGAGTGTGGTAATGGATTAGAAGACTAGAGATTGCAAATCTAGAGCCGTTTCGGATCAAATAATAATAAACAAATAATCCAAAATACGGATTTTGTTTAGTTTAAAATCCGGAACTACTAAACTCAAAATCCGGATTTAGTAAATCACATAATCCGGATATCCGGATTACGTGATAATCCGGATGAAAGTCGCCTTTTTTGGAAAAGTTAAATTTAAAATTTCAATTACCAAAAATAATAAAATTAGAATTGAAACCTTGCATGAAGTGGCTTTAGCCATGTATAGTGACCGGGTCTAAATGGCCAGGTAAAAGTACTTCCCAACATCTTAGATCGGCAACATCATCAGCTGTAGGCAGACTGATGGAACCTAAGCACAAGCCAAATACTAAGTTTGGTGATCGCGCTTTCGGAGCATCCGGGCTGAAGGAACTAAGTTCCATAACAAGTCCAACAGAATTCAGGTCTAAGCTAAAAGCATACCTTTTTAAGCTGTCATACCCTTAAATTAAATATACCGTTCCTGAAAGAAAGTCCAATTATATCCAATTATGTCCTAAATCCTGTCTCTAAATTTGGCTAATAAACAATTAGTTAATATTAATTAAGTGTTAATCTCAAGAGACCTACCAGGTAAGTATTGTACTGTATATTATCTCCATATACAGTTAGTAATAACATAGATCATTGTAGAAATGTATTATATATTTGTACAGCGCCCTTGAGGTGATTTTGCACAAAAATTGCGCTTTACAAATCATCCAAATATTATTATTCATCTACCGAATATTCTTCTGTAATGACATTTTTTAAAATATCGTGTATAATATAATCAATGTGCCTAAATGTTTGATGATGGAAGGGCGAAACCGGTTCAGATCTAAATAGATAATTGGAACGAAGTAATAAAGAGTTTGGGCACAATAATATGTCATGGTTGACATTATGTAGGAATGATTTTAAACACATAATAAAATACGTGAAGTTTAAATGCTATATAAATAACTCATAAAATGTGTTAACATAATATTATTCTTTACCCCCGGGCAATAACACATCCGACTTTTAAAGTGCTTATTCAGTCACGTGATGGTTCAAGATTGTAATGATGCAAGTCAATTAAACCTGCTTAAAAATCACTACATAATTTCCGCCATTAGAGAGAAAAAATGATCAGAATACCTATGTATCTTCTATTTATATGATTGATTTTTATAAAAATCGAAAGTTTTATCTGGAAATTGATGAAATATTGCACACTTAACCTTCAAAACAAGAGGAAGGTCACCGTCTAATTCTAATTTCGAAAAACTCTGTATAAAGCCCGGGCAGTGCCGGGTATTTAATTAGCAGTAAATATTTTTGTTAATTATTGAAGACAATATTAGCGATTTCTAAACGAAAATCTGAAACAGAAAAATCAGAAAAGGATACGGTCACATCTAGGACTCGAACCCAGGACCCTTGTCTGTCCCGGCAAGGCAAGGGTCCTGGGTTCGAGTCCTAGATGTGACCGTATCCTTTTCTGATTTTTCTGTTTCAGATTTTCGTTTAGAAATCGCTAATGTTGTCTTCAATAATTAAATATTACGATTTGAGGTTTTACTGAATAAAGTTATTCCGAAAAATAAATATTTTTGTATTTATATTACACGCCCATACGGGCTTTTACAAACATGTTATATGTATACATAATAATTTAAGTAACCATGAACTATAATTTTATTAGTATTATGCTACCATTAATTATTATTATTATTGAGGTAGGTTATTATAGCCTTCTTGCAACTATATTCCTTGAAATTGAACATATCTACTATCTACTGCGAAAGTATTGCCAATTTCCTGAAATCTAGGTACAAGCGAGTATCTGCATGAGTCAGTACTGATATTGTTGTTGCAATCTATATAAATAATCTACTTCACCAAAAGTTCTTCACGGATTGCTTTTAAATTTTGACACAACTTTGCATTCGAATACGCGTGTTTTTATATGTATTTAACTGGCAAAAATGTTTTTTTTTTTAACAGCGCCATCTATTGGATGTAAAAGCAACACGCACTATTATTGTTGGTACAGCTAGAAAAAAATAAGTTTCAATCGAGTAGTTCTTGAAAATGATAAGGCTTAGTAAATCAGGGCTGTCTATAATTCCATTAACAATTTTTAAAATAAAAATAAAAGTCAAGCGGCATGGATTTGGTTTGTACACAAATCCACAGTTTTATACCAAGGTTGATGAAATTTTGCACACTTAACCTTCAGAACAAGAAGAAGGTTAATGTTTACATGAAATTTCGAAAAACTCTGCGTGAAGCCCGGGCAACGCCGGGGAATTCAGTTAGTTTATAAATAAATAAAAACTCACCCCAAAGAAAAATCAAGAAGATTGGACGAAACGAAGGAGAAAACTTCTTAGAAAACATACCTGTAAGCAAAATAAACAAGCATATTAGTACAAAATGCCAAATACACTACTGGTTTAAACGAAGTAACACTCACAAACAAAGGACGATTTAGAAGGACACAAACTGAGTGGAAAATTTGTTTGGAAAGGTATTGAAAATAATCTTGTTTTCATTTTAATGTCAAGAATGAATATTTTTTAAATGAATTAACATAATTTTAAAATTATTGTAGAAAGCAATCACTTTGTTGTTTGACATATTTAATAAAATAAAATACTTTTTGTTTTAAAACCACGAGTTTTTAATAACTTTTATAACCGACCGGTTTCGCTTTACTCAAGCATCTTCAGGGTACAAATTATTACTAGACAAGAAGTACAGAGTGTGAGCTTATATATAAAAAAATTTTTGAGGGAGACAATATGATATAAATATAACAAACACAGAGAAATCATACAATACAATACACGAGTACAAAAGACATGGGAAAAACCGAAAGATAATTATGTAGACTAATGGATTATAATAATATATATGGAGAAACAAAGCATCAACTGAAATGGTGATTAGGAGAACTTGGACATTTTTTAATGGATTATTGGAAACAAACTTAATATTGGACTACTTGATAGATCTAGTTGATTATTAAGAATAGGACTTTTGGTTTTTACAGTTTTATTCTATGTTCGCATCTAGGAATTGAACCCAGGACATCTTCCTAGCTGGGGAAGTGCTGTGACCACTGAACTAGTTCGACCATTTTTAAGTGTCTCACATTTCGCCAGAGAGCTACAAACATTATCTTCATTTTCTTAACGCATATGTTTTGGGTTGCTTTCTTTATGTAACAAGATTCTACCCTAACTAAATTCAATCTAGATAGTGACATGGATAACTATACAAATTTTTATTTTAATGTGCGACATCTGCAGTCGTATAACGTCACTTGTAGTGCGTTCGATTTTATACTAAAAACTAACTGAGGTGTACCCGGAGTTGCTAAAGGTTAACCTCAGGAGCTACATTGATAAATACATTGGTGGACTTTTCTGTAGGCCTTTTTAAGATATACATATCCGTAGTATACTATTTTGATGTATTTCATAAGGTTTAGCCAGCGTAAGCAATGTACAGGGTTTTCCAATAAGAGGTGTTATTTTGAATAGCCCGCTATTTCGGTAGATGTTACTTTTGAAGCTGTTATTTTTTGACATTTGACAAGTAAAAACTACGCCATTACGAACGATACACGCTTCAACAACGCATTGAAATGATTAAAATTCACTTGAGTGAATCAAATGCAAATCATCTTGAGTGATGAGGCCCATTTCCACCTCGGTGGCTTCGTCAACAAGCAAAATTGTCGCATCTGGGGCTCGGAAAACCCAAGAGTTATCGTTGAAAAGCCTCTCTATCCTCAACGTGTGACTGTTTTGTGCAGTTTATGGTCCGGGGGAGTCATTGGACCTTACTTTTTCGAAAATGAGGCTGGAGCAACAGTTACGGTGAATGGATTGCGCTATCGAGAGATGATTAATGATTTTTTATGGCCGGAATTGGATGGTATTGATCTGGACAACGTTTACTTTCAACAAGACGGCGCTACGTGCCACACAAGCAACCAAACCATTGATCTTTTACGATTGAATATCAAAATAATACCTCTTATTGGAAAACCCGTAAGCGCCCGAAAATATATTTTTTACCATTTGATCACAAAACATCGAGTTTTCTATTCTTTATATAAATATAATATGCATGTATTATATATGTAAACCTTCCGAAAGAAATTTTCTAAATGATAGTGAAAACTCTGTTAAAATCCGTTGCATAGTTTAGAGATGGTTAATGGATCATTTCTCCTGTTTCTATTGTCAGTGCCGTAAATAAGCAAATAAAAATATTAACACAGCATCTAGTAATCATCTCACTTGCACTCGTGGCCAACTGCATCTCACTCATCTGGGTCACCGTCTAATTTAAAACGTGAAGTCTGTTTTAAAAGTGCACGTCGCACTCTTTGAGATGGACTCGCGTCGGACTGTATAGTACGTCCTATGGTTGCGTTCACATTCTCAATCTGATGTCTCTGATGTCATATATTGCAACTTATAACTTTACCCGCCGACTGTCAATGGTACAAAATGCAACCACATATATCTAATTGGGCGTATAAGCTTGCGAGCGGAACCTGCGAACGAGTGGAAAGTGGAGTATCAGGGACTCGCCAGAGAGGAATCGTCCTAGTTGGTCAATAATCTGATTTTTAGGTGCTCAGACAAAATTACATATTGTAAAACAAGAGAAAAGGTCTACAAAACTAAAACCAAGCATAAATTTAAGGGATCTATTCATTTTAAATGGAACCCTTCGGAGTGGAGCCCCAATGTACTTAAAAGGTATAGTAAAAACCGTTGACTCTTTGCAGAAACACGCGTCCCGTTCTATAGATTTCCCTATAGTAACCAACGGATTGCAATCTTTATAGAACAGGCGTCAGATGTAATTGGTGTGCTTGTTTTACCTGTATTTCAATGGAAGTTGCTCCGAGGAACTAGCTTGATCCCTTCGACACCGGCGAATCACGCCAAATGCACGCCCCACACGATTGACATATGTCACATGATAATGGGTCATTTCTGCGACCTGCTGTGGAATGATTTGCCGTATTTTCTCCCTCCTAAAACATGGGTCTTTTCAAGACCCATTTTCAAACATTCCTCTGTTCAAAAAAGACTCACCACACGGCATTCCCAAAAATGACATAGGCCCTGAGAGAAATTATTTTCCTGTGTGAATTTAATGTAAAAAAAAACAACAACAAAAATTCTTGGATTCGATTAAATCATTTGATTCACGAACAGTGATACGAACAGTTGATATATGTAGATATACAGATATTATTATAGTTTATTCATGTGCACCTTTAATCGCTGTATTATTATGATCTGCAAAACACCCAATCTGGTATAATAAAGGTTAACTAAACGCAAACATGCTTCGCAACATACTTTTCATGTTTATTTTTACAAATACCAACAAAGTTACTACACATTGCTCTGTAACTACTTCCATAGTACCTTAAGGCGATGCACTACGTCGTGTAATATTTTGAATCGAGCCGCCATCAATAACACTCCTTACGTAGAAGGCGACAAGGCTTAAATTCCCGCTTAACACCATCAAGCTGTTTCGATTTAGGCAAGAAAAAAACATGGCCAAAAATTGCCTTTTATCTTATTTTTTGGATGTTCAGGCATAAATATTTAAATGTTTTCCGATCATTTTATAAATAACTTGATTTGCCACATTATACAATAAAATCATAACTGAAAATGGGTTCGTAAGTAGGAAATTTTGAACATTAAAACAGTTTTCATAGGCCTTATAAATTATTTTTTTCTGGGCTTATAAAAAGACTTATGTAAAAAATACTCAATTATTTCAAAAGGCAAAGATGTATTCTACTCGGGGTATTTATTTGTAGCATCTGAAACATTTCTAGGCCACCAAATTTTCAAACCAAAAACACATGATTTTGCATTCGCCTAAGTATTTATTTTGTATTGTTATTATAACATATTTGTACAACAGAACTCTCTACGATAACTTGTATTATACCTGATTATATCATTCGTACTCAGTTTATTATGTTGTGTACTATCCACGTATTATTGTAAATAAATAAATAATGTAATTTTCTGAAAGATTCCTCTTTATACTGTGGTTTGCAGTGCTGCTTACCCGTCAACCCGTCCCATCTCTAAATAGTACAAAATAAAGTCTGTTTATGCGCTTAGTTCTTCTAAACTACACAACGGATTTTTATATTGTTTTTACTATCATTTAGAAAATTTCTTCCGGAAGGTTTTTATATGTCTATGTATGGTATTTTATATGTCGCATGTCTTGCGGCGAGCGGTCGCCTAACGAGACGGACTCTGTAAAACTGTCTACAAATATAAAATTAACACCTTCGGGACCATGTTCCAACATGGAACTCAAAATTCATATAGAAAAAATACTGTCAGAACTCAACAAAATTGGCAGTACAAAAGCTGCCAAAGAAGCTAAAACTGAAATTGAAGCTATATTAATCAACATCGAAGATTCATGGAAGCTTGAGATAAAGTCACTACAAAACACAATAATTTGTCTACAAAATAAAGTGATTCAAGATCAAGATGATTATATCAAAAAATTAGAAAAATTAATAAAAAAAGGAACAAATGAAGAAAATAAAAATGAAGTTAAAAGCTATGCAATGGTGGTAAGGGAAAAATTTCACCCAATACCGAAGCAAATTTTGCTTTACTAATTACATCAAAAGAAGACAAACCTGCAGATGAAATCGAAAAAATATTAAAAGACAAAATAAAACTATCCAAACTAGGAATAGGAATTTCTGGACTAAAAAAAACATATCAAAACAAAATAATACTAACATGTGAGAAACAAAATGACACCGAAAAAATAATAAACGAAATCAACAAAAACCCGGATATTGGAATACACGCTAATGAAATAAAGAAAAAAAAACCATGCATTATCATTAAGGGTGTTGATGCTGGCTACAAAGAAGAAGAACTCCTAACAGATTTGATAAATCAAAATGAAGACCTAAAAAATGCCATGACCTCGGAAACAGACAATGAACCAATCGTTGTTAAAAAAAAGCTGAAGAATAAAAAATCGGAAAAATTAGCAAATTTCATCATCCAAACAACTGCAAAACTGAGAAAAATAATAATATCTAAAGAAAGAATTAATATTGGATATACAAGAGCACACGTAGAAGACTGTGATCCACTGATGCAATGCTATCATTGCCTTGGATACGGACACACCTCACTGAGATGCCTCGACAACATGAAGAATCCCAGATGCCTCCACTGTGCAGAAGAGCACAAAATACAAAACTGCACCAAAAAACAAGATTCTGCGAAATGCCACAACTGCACTAACAGAAAGGGGTATCAAAATGATCACGCTGCCAACAGTCACTTATGTGAATTCCGCAAAAAAATGATACAAAATGCCCAAATGCGAATTGAATATGAGTGAGTTGTATTTTGTATATTTATTCATTTAAAAATGAATGATTTCTTCACTGAGGAATTAGATAAAACTCTTAATATTTCGGAATATATTTGTCACACTTTAAATGATTGTAATAAAGTCGTGGATAAAATATCAAATTCATTCTCAGTACTCCATTTGAATATCAGATCGATGAAACAAAATTTCAATGAATTTTTACTCTCAATTAATTTACTAAATCATAAACCGGACGTCATAGTGTTAACTGAAGCATTCACCAACGAATACAATAAATTTTGCATTCCAGAATATAGCTACTTCGTAACATCTTGTGCTATTAATAGAAATAGTGGTATTGTTGTATTTGTTAAATCTTGTTATTCAAACATCGCAGTGGAAGAAGTACCTATGCAGCGAGTTAATTGCTTAGATATTAATCTAAATGTAAATAAAATATGTTTTAATATTATTGCAATTTACCGAACACACGGATCAAACGAGTATACATTTATGGATGAATTAAGAAGCATTATATTATCAAAAAAAAATAAACAGAACATAACAATAATCGGCGATTTCAACATAGATGTTTCAAATGAAAATAGTAACAAAATAAAAACTGAATTTATCAATTTTATGTCGGAAATGAATTTTATATTATGTATAAAAAAATATACTAGAGAAATTACGGGTCAACGTCCATCTTGTATCGATCACATATGGAGTAACACTAAAGATACCGACAAATTACATACGATAATATTAAAAAATAATATTACTGATCATCACACTTGCATCTATATACAAAAACTTAATATTAATAATCATATTGATTCAAAATGCAATACTTTTACAAAAAAGTCACTAAACCATCATAAATTAAGCCTAAAAATAAAAACAGAAACATGGCGTTCCGTATTAGAATCAACCTGTGCTGAAACATGCGCAAATATTTTTGATAATATTTTATGCAATTATATTACAGCATCAACAGATGTTAAAACTATAAAAATTAAATCAAAATTCAAAAAAATAAAACCATGGATTTCACATGGCTTAATCGTGTCTATTAGAAAAAAAGAAGAGCTATATCGCTTGACAAAGAAATTTCCCTTAGATAAAAAAATATTCACATATTATAAAAAATTTAGGAACAAATTAACCTGTTTACTAAAAACCACTAAAGAAAACTTTTACAAAAATGAAATTGATGTGGCTAAACAAAATGTAAAACATATATGGAAAACAATAAATGAAATAAATAGTAGAAAAAAACAAAAAAACTCAAATTAAAAAAATTAATATCGGAAAAAATTCTATTAATGCCTTAAAGGAACCGACAAAATGTGCTAATGCCTTCAATAAATATTTCGCTAACGTCGGTCAAAATTTAGCTACACGGATCGATGAAAATTATAAAATAGATAATTTCGAAAAGGACTGCCTTAAACAAAATAATCTGTCAGTTTTCAAACCGGTAACAACAGATGACATAAAAAATATTATTAGTGAATTAAAAGGTGCATCTGCACCAGGGTTTGATGGAGTCACAGTAGAAATATTGAAAAATTATAATGAATTATTAAGCATTCCAATTACACACATTGTAAATATTAGTTTAAATAGTGGAATATTCCCCTCCGTTTATAAAAAATCTATTGTAACACCTGTTTTTAAATCTGGCAACCCTGAAGAAATATCAAATTATCGACCAATATCTCTTGTCTCAAACATTGCAAAAATTTTCGAAAAGATCGTAAAAAAGCAACTTTTGTACTATATTGAAAATAATAAAATAATTAGTCCTAGCCAATTTGGATTTAGAGAGAAACTAGGCACTCATGATGCCATTGCAGAACTAACTTCAACTATATACCGTGCATTAGATAAAAAAAATAAATGCCTTGGCATTTTCATTGATTTACGTAAGGCTTTTGATAGTATCTCCCATACAAAACTAATAAATAAATTAAATGATATCGGTATTATTGGTAAGGTAAGGTATTGGCTGAAAAGCTATCTAACTCAAAGAAACCAAAAAGTAAAATTAAATAACTCACTAAGCGTGGATGAAACTTTAGAATTTGGAATTCCCCAAGGGACTGTTATTGGACCAATTTTATTTATAATTTACGTTAACCATATGTTTAAATTATCACTTAATGGTAAACTTATATCCTTTGCTGACGACACTGCAATAATTATCGAAAAAAAGACATGGAACGAAATTACCAATGCAGCCAATCAAGATATGAAGGTTATAAAAAATTGGTTCGATGGCAATTTATTATCACTCAACACAGAAAAAACATATTGTATTCCTTTCACTCTACAAGAAGATGTGCCAAATAACCAAATTAACATAACAATTCATTCTAAAAATTGTGTAAATAACGGTACATGTAATACGGACTGCGCGAAACTAAATCATAAATCTAATATAAAATATCTTGGTATCTTAATAGATAAAAATGTTAAATGGAAAGACCACATTAATCTCACTGTTGAAAGAATAAGAAAACTTATCTATATTTTCTATAATATACGAAATATTTTAAATAAGAAAACTATCAAAATTGTCTATTATGCATTAATTCAGTCCATATTGCAGTACGGGATTATCGGGTGGGGAGGGGCTTTTAAGGCTTCTTTACAGCCCATAATTACAATTCAAAGAATAATTATAAAAATCATCCTTAGGAAACCATATGACTCCCCTACTTTAGAGATATTTCGGGAATTTAATGTACCATCTATCACAGAATTGTATAAGAGAATCGCCTTATATCAAATTTATAAAGAATATTTTATTTATAAAATTCACCCCTCAGATAGCATAAGCAATAGATTCAAAACTAATGGCTTAATAGCCATTCCTATGCTTAGAACGACCACGGCTCAGCACCACTATTCATATTTAGGTGTAAGATGGTACAATATATTATTGTCCAAAAATAAAATTAGTGTAACCGAAACTGTGAATTATGAACAATTCAAAAAGTTAATTAAGCCCCTAAAATTGGATACTGATATATTGTACCCCTAATTTTCTTACACTTACTCAATTTGTACAAAAATATATATTAATTTAATTGTCGTTAAAAAACTATTTTTCTAATTTGTTTACCTGATATATTGTACCCTTAATTTCCTCACGCTTTCTTAATCTGTAAGAAGATATATTATTTTAATTATTCTTAAAAAGACACTTTTCTAATTTGTATACCTATGTTAATATTATGTTTGTATTTATATCAAAAGTTATGGATTATTGTTTAAAAAATCATTAGAACTAAATGTAAATACTCCTCCCATAAACACGAGCTCCTGGAGCTCAACTTATGGAGTAGTAGAATAAAAAACGAAAAAATTATGTATCTGTCTGCATATTGTTATCATTTATAATGTTAAATAATTTACAAGTAATAAATAAATAAAAAAAATATATATATATAAATATATATATATATCATACATGCATATTATATTTATAGAAAGTAGAGAAAAATCGGTATTTTGTAATCAAGTCGTAACAAAATATTTTCGGTCGCTTACATTACTAACGCTGGCTAAACCTTCTGAGATAAATCAAAATGATGTTCTATTGAAATGTACATCTTAAAAAGGCCTACAGAAAAGTCTGCGGTAGTATATGTCTATCTCCTAAGAATAACCCCCAGCAACGCCGGGTAGTAAGCCCAGCTTGTAACTTATATATGAATTAGCAAGAAGTACCAGGAGCCTATGATACCGCAAGAGATAACACTACTAATAAACTGCCGAAGAGAATAATATGTGACATAGACGAAATGAACGCGCATAATAACTACTCTTATATGTTGAGATCCGTGACCTCTTTTCCTATAAACTTGCAGCGAATACTTGCACACACATTATCATGTCCACCATACATACATTAACATACATATTAACAGCGCTGTCTGTTGTTGTTATGTGTTAATATTAATGTTAAAGCATAGCTTCATATGAGGTAATCATCAGTGTAGATAAACAAACAATCGAATGTTTCCAACGCTGATCCTACGCTCAATAATAGCATGTTTGACCTAGTGAGGAAAAGGATGTAGGAAGGAATGAAATGCACATGATTTCATGACTTTTGATATATTAAATATATATTGATCAATTGTATAGTACATTCTTTTTAGTCTTATAAATATATATATTATAAGTCTCCGGCGTTACCCGGGCTTTACACACAGTTAAATAAGATGTAGACAGTATTTTTGCTCTTACCAGGATGTCCCACGGGTCGGTAAGCAATCGATATAAACCGAACGCTGCAAGACTCTGCGCAAAAAATTATGTTTATTTATTTATTCATTTTCAGAAAATCAACAGTTTACATTGAATCAGTTTGTACATAAGTATTGTATAGCTAAAATAAAACCAATTATGGATTTCCTCCTTGTGAATTTACCTCCACTGAGACAGCAATGGAATAAGTAAATTAAATTTGTGAGAAAGGAATATGAATTAAAAATTTATATAAAACAAAAGATTATATAAAACTAAAAATTTAGAAAACAATGCATTTATAGCCATGGAGAGAGGTTGTAGATATAAATCAAATCAAAATAGAGATATAAACAATAGAGACATATTTCCATGCTACAAAACTATATAATGCCCTCCCAATTGAACTCTAAAACACAACGGAGACACAAAAGTTTAAAAACGAAATCAAATTATGGCTAAGTAAACATGAAGATGAGGAAATCAATAAAATTATGAACTGAACAAATGTGAACACAATTTTTTAAGTTTTTTTTTGTAGAAATTAACAAGGAAATCACGATCTACACCTATACAAAAACCTACAGTCCGCCTCGGAACAGGAATACCTAGTGAGGAGGACTGCGAATAATAAACTTAACTTTGTAATTATAATTGTCGTTAATAATAAAAAAAAAAAAATAAAATAAACATTATTCACAAACCATCAGAGAAATATTCTTTTATGGACCTCTTGTATTTGGTAAGTTTGCAACTGAAAATATCATCCTTTGATAATACGCTATTGTAATTATTGCATAGTCTTTTCAGGCGAGAATTATGCTTAGAGTTGGTATTGCTTTGATCAACCTTGAACAGGATACAAGAGCGTGTTGAACGCGCAGGTACATTGAATGGAATCTTGTTTAGCAACTCTGGGCATTGAAACGTTAAACGGTTCAGTGTGAAACTTTTCTGCGCAGTCTTACAGCATTCGGTTTATGTCGGTTTATACCGACCCGTGGGACGACGGGCTTACTTTGAACATGTGTGCAAAATATTATCAATAAGTAGGAACTTTAAGGAGTGGGAAAATGAGATGGGGTGGTTTTTTAGAATTCTGAAGGTCAAGTGCGCAAAATTTCATCAATCTCGGAATTAAAAAATAAAATAAAAGCTTTAGAAAACGTCGATAGGTGTCACACGTAAATAAAAATCGTATGTTTATCAGAGACATTATCTTAGTTACAAATAAATTCGTTTGTCATACAAAATATATGGGGAAAATTAGTTGAAGAACGTATTGTTAATTCTGAATTCTAAATACGAAATTGATAAATATGACGTAAAATAATTAGGTTCAATTGCCAGTTGAGACCGTTGCCTTTTTCATTTTTATGGGTATTGTTCTGTTTCATGTTTAGTTTTGATTTATTAGTATGATCTTCTCATTCAATGATATATCACATTGACAGGTATATCCGTGAAAAGTTAATTCCAATAATTATAATTCCAATCAAATCAAACTCTTAAAAGTGGGGCAAACAAAGTGTTCAATTTATATTTATATATAAACTAGCTTGATCTACACCCGGCGTTGCTCGACTTTTCTATACTTTCTATAAATATAATATATATAAACCTTCCGGAAAAAATCTCTGATAGTGAAAACAGAAGAACTAAACGCACAAACAGACAGACGCGGATAGCAGCTTTATTTTATACTATTTAGATATTGACTTATGATTTTCCTGCCCGTGATTTCAGTGGTAAAGTACTAATCTATTTATTCATGTTATCTATAAAACGTTTATATTAGATTACAAATTTGAGGTACATTTAAGCATAAAAGGTCAAGGAGGCAGTTTTACTACTCTGTGTCATGCGTCAAAAGATAGTTGCCGAACCGTCTGTAAGTGAATTTAAAAATGTCGATGTACAGAAGTCCTCCTTTCGATATAAGTGGATTAAATTCATTTACAGAGATTAGTTTAAAATACGTTTGACTAAAAATATTTTTCGGCGTGCTTCTAAGGACTTGAAATCGGACATTCCTGTTGAGGAAGCTACAAGCCAAAAATGTGTAGATTCTTGGTATGCCTTATATCGTCACGAATATAGGTAATGGGCATCAAAATCGCTTGGCAGACGCAGTCAAGAAACGCTCGATTTCAGGCGCAAAAGTGTTTTTTTTATTTATTTTGCAAACAATTTTACTAAAAAGCAAAAAAAGTTAATCAAGGGAAACTGTCACAGATAATCTTAGCCACAATATTGTATTTTTAAAATTGTTTCATTTATGCGTTTATACATTTCTATTGAATAAAAACATTTTTTTATTTAAATTCTACTCAGGGGAAACGATAGGAAAAGCTTCAATTTATCTAAAATATATTTTTTGGTATTCATAATGTAAACCAATTGGTTATAAAGATAAATCGAAAATTACTATTTTGCATTAAGCTTCGCCTTAAGAACAAAGATGGACACAGCGTACGTATATTCTCTCATAGATAACGCTTAGACTATTTTTGCCCTTTTTCTATTTCTAGAAAATGGTTTTGTTCATTAGGGGCACAAATAATGACTAAATAAAGCATACCTCATCAATACTGAAGGTTATGATGCATATTAGTCGATGGTGTTCGATAACAAGTGCCACATTTTGAGGATCCGTGTTGCAATTGAAAGCTCAACCCTTCCGTAGCCGTCAACAAGCAGCGAGCACTCATTCGAGGGTCATCTAAATTAACGTATTGCAGAGTAGGAAATTGGCCGCCCAGACGGCTTGATTGCTGGCCACGCTGTAATTTTATTATTTATTACCGGGCCGGCCGAAATTGCAGCGGGATTATTTATGCACTTGCAGTCGGCATTGCATTGGAGAGGAGAATGTCGCTGCTACAAGTATACCATGCCCATTCACTCCATAGCCTGGCTTCATGTTAAGGCGAAGCTTTATGCCAAATCACTATTTTGATTGATCTTTATAACGAATTTGTGTACATTATGAATACCAAAAAATATGCTTTAGATAAATTGAAGGTTTTCTTTTCGTTTCGCTCGAGTAGAATACAAATAAAAACATAAGTTACTCAATTAAAAATATAAATGTAAACTACTAAAAAAAATATTTTTTCAATAGAAATGTATGAACGCATAAAGGAAACAAATTTAAAAAATACTGTATTATATCCAAGATTATCTGTAACAGTTTCACTTGATTAACTTTTTTGCTTTCATATAAAATTATTTACAAAATAAATAAAATCTAGACTCCGTTTGTCAAGCGATTTTAATGCCCATTACCTACGATATAAGGTATACCAAGAATATACAAATTTTTGGCTTGTAGCTTCCTCTTAAATAACATCACGGATAAAATTTGGCGCGGATATCAACTTGCACAGTCAGTTTCTTACTGTGGGTCTTCTCTGTTGTCAGTTTTCTTCTTGTGGGTCTTTTAAAGACATATTTTCATTCCATCCTCTCTTCAAAAAGACCCTCCACACAGCATTTCCACAGATGACAAGGACCACCAAGAAAGTTATTTTCAAAAAATCCAATAAAACACTGGCTACAACGTCATTATGACATAGAAAACGCCATAGTCTGGTAAGACGGCTGTTACCAACGTTCGTGACGTCAACACCGCCAAACCACGAATGAAAACATGTCGTTGACAAATCGAAAATGGTACATTTTAAATCATTTTAGAATTTATCTTATAAATTATATAAATACTCTATTGTGGTAGGCACAGATTTTCAGCTTTTATGAAATGGACGACACTATAATGATGAACATCTTAGATGGGACCCACATATCTAAGGAATCACGGAAAAACTTACAAAACTGACATATTTCTTTAAAAATCTATGAAATGTGGTAAATAAAAAGGAAATACAAAAAAAATCTATTACGCTTTATGTCATTCTCGTATTGAACATTGAATTATAGGATGGGGATCTGCTGTATCTAAGTACATACATAACCTGAACACAATTCAAAAAGGATTCATAAAGACCATACTGAAAGTACCCATAAGAACGCCTCCGATTAAAAATTTCAATTTTTTTGATGTACCAAATGTACAAAAAATATATGCTAAAAATATATTATTAAAACTATTCAAAACTAATGAATAGATACTAAGTCAAATCACAATGACATAAAAAATATTCCATAAAACCACATCCAGGCAAAGAAATTATATTTATTTAACGACGAAACTTTACAATATACTTCTCCCTGATATGAAGCGAATTGAAAATTTGAACGATTACAAATCAAGAATAAAAATCTGGCTGAAAGAGATTAATGAAAAAACTCAGAACAAAACATTAAAAACGACAAAGAAAACTAATAAAACAGAAATGAATAACTTTATTCCGCCTCAGCACAAGACACCCTAGAGAGTAGAACTAAGAAATACATATATTTAACATCATATTTTGTATGTACAATGTTTAGAAAGTCGCTATAATAAAAAAAAAATAATAATACTGACTAGTACTTACAAATTCGAAATTATAATTATTTGATAATAAAATCAATATTATAATTATAATCATATAAGTAATTCTCAGAATGCCGGTGAAATTATCAGGTAGTCTGAGCAGTAATTGTGGCAAAGTGGTAATTATCGTAATAACAGTATTCTAGAACCTAGAGGTCTACACACACGATAGCTGATATAGAACAAATTGTTCCTCTACGATAAACAGCGAAACATTTTCTACTACCAATTATTGCACGCCAGCATACAAACATACAGCGCTGCCTATTGCTGCAAGCCGATATCAATTTAATAATGAGTGCAATCCATTAGTTGGTCCAACTAAAGTAGTTTTCATTTTTAAATATAATAATAAATGAAAACAAATTTCTAAAATATCTTTGTTATATATTTATTATGCAGAGGCAGCTTCATACTTTATAATTGATTCACTGAGTGTACGGAGGCATCATAAGGATGCACTATTCCTGTATAAAGTATTTATTGTTTTTGTGTTTAATTCGTAGAACTCCATTTAATTTTTTTTATAAATTTAATTTAGATTAAATTTGATAATATTAATATTAAGTTCTGCAAGTGTTTTAGTTTTTTATTATTGTGACAGCTGTTTCGGCTTACAAGGCCATTTTCAAACTGTGGTTATTCCACATTGAGACGACGTATTTATATTATTTCAAATGTAAATTTTGAAGGTGTATACATTGATTTATTACTGGTTATTATGTCATCGGTTTAACCAGTAATAAATCAATGTATACACCTTCAAAATTTACATTTGAAATAATATAAATACGTCGTCTCAATGTGGAATAACCACATTTTGAAAATGGCCTTGTAAGCCGAAACAGCTGTCACAATAATAAAAAACTAAAACACTTGCAGAACTTAATAATAATATTATCAAATTTAATCTAAATTAAATTTATAAAAAAAAAAAAACTGTATAAAGTAGTTAACAATAATATTCAATGCCCAGAGTTGCTAAACAAGATTCTATTCAATGTACCTGCGCGTTCAACACGCTCTTGTGTCCTGTTCAGGGTGGATTAATGCAAAACGAACTCTTAGCAGAATTCTTGCCTGAACAGACAATGCAATAATTGCAATAGCGTTTTATCCAAGGCGGATATTTTCAGTTACGAACTTACCAAACACAAGAGGTCCATAAAAGAATATTTTTCTGATGGTTTGTAAATAATGTTATGTCTCTATTGTTTATATTTCTATTATGATTTGATTTATATCTACAACCTCTCTCCATGGCTATAAATGTATTGATAAATGTTTTGTTTTGTAAATTTTTCGTTTTATATAATCTTTTGTTTTGTATAAAATTAACCTACTTTCCGACATCCGATCGAGCTGAAACTCGGCAGAGATACTCGTTATCGATGACAGTGCATTCTATCATTGGTGGCAATTGAACATGCGCACGCGGACATATCAAATCTGTCCTACCCAATCGGGATTTGGCGCAGTTATTAGCACGATTGACTCTAGTCCCTGGGGAGGAAGGTAAAACCATTTTTTTCTTTGATACTGGCTACTAGCCGGCCCCAGAGGTGGCGCAATATTATGCTTTATAAATAGAAAACAGTAGAAAAACAAACACAAAAATTAAGATACTTTCGATAGTAATAAAAAAATAAAATTTTAAAGATGCAATAAAATCATTACGACTGTTAGAATTTGCGATTTGCAGTAGTACAGTGAACAATGCTGGTGACACTTTAGTGTACACGGTTCATCACCCATCTAACTTGTTTCTTTTATCTATGGTGCCTACTTTTCAACATTGCCTCGTTGCAGTTTCTACACGCCAAAGCAAAACCATAGGCGCTAGATTCTAAAAGAAAGGGAAACGTCCGCTTCCCGCCAAAAGAAAGTTTTCGCGGGAAACTGCAGTGCCGCTGATGCGTGTTTTTGTCTATGCCCCTCCCCAATGACACTCTTGTCTATGGCACTTTCATTTTTTTTACTATCTCACACTCATGCATCCGTTATTCGATAGTTAGTTGAATTGATTGTCGTACAATCAATCATCGTTTTGCTGATGTCGATTTATCTATGGTTTTAGTATAAACTTATACAGTAGGTATACCTATCTTGGCATAGTTAACTCATCACGAAGTAATTTAAAGTCGAAGTTGGGTTAGCTGGAAGAAATAGGATATAACCTATAAGCACCCTTTGTACTCTTTTTGTGCAATAAATATTTTTTTGAATATGAATTTGAATTAATAAGAATAATTAAAAAGTCTCGCTGATAAAATATGTTCAATTAATTGCATTTCACAAATGAAAACTTGCGGCCTTTTTCATACACAGCTTCATTTTGGATTTGAAGCCAAAATATCCAACCAAACGGAATTATCGTATGTGAGCCAATTTATTTATTTTTTTTTTTAATTATAAATTATAGGCTAACAAATAAAATGATTTTACATGATTTTAGAGATAATTTTGACAATTTAATAATTTTAACGTTTTAATATAATGAAACACAAAGTAAACATTGTAAAAACTACGTTTTTTGGATCGAAATTTTAATTTATATACCAAAGACAAATTTGTGTTCCAACGTAAATCGATTGTTGATTGTTTTAATTTTATACTAGCTGTACTTCGACACGCATTGCTGTGGCTCAGTCTACCTGTGCAGATAGAGAAACAATAGCGCGTTATGCTTTTACGTCCAACAGATCGCACTGTTTTTAATAAAGCATGTTTTTACCTGTGTCACAGGTGACATCTATGTAATATAGGTATATAAAAACACGCGCGTATTCGAATGCAACGTTGTGTCAAAATTTCAAAGCAATCGGTGAAGAAGTTTCGGAGATTTAAGATTTTTAATAATTGATATTATCACACAAATAATTTCGAAAATGGCCTTCAAAATGGTGAAAAATCAAATCCTTTAATAGCGCATATTTTATAATTTAAAACACAAATAAATAAAAATAACTTACATCCATTAAAGATAACCGCTACACCTTTTGAATTTAATTTTGAATACCCATATCACTCATTTTCTGTATAAAGTATATTACTTTAACTACTTACACTTATATCACATCAGGTAAGTTTTTAGATTTTCACGGCCAAAAGCATTTTTGTTGTTTGTTTTTGGGGTGTTATGCCGTGTTGCGCTAACTGATGATGGACACTGCAACGATGTCCGAAACGTCGGCTAAAGAAGGAGTTAGCGCAACACGGAATAACACCCCAAAAACAAACAACAAAAATTATATCACATCTACCAATCATATAATGTAACTATTGTTTACGTTCTCACTGCAATGTACTTGCTAAAACACGTAATACCTATCATATTATTAATTACTTATAAATAACTACAATAATAATATTTGGCTAGTTTATTTAGCGCCATTTTGGTGAAAAATCACATCAATGGCGCTGTACAAATTATTTATTAAATATTAATTTAATAAAATACTATTTTTTAATAATAAATTAATGTTTATAAGACAAGGTTTTTAATGCATAGCACAAATGATAACAAATTATTAAATAGAAATATTCATACAAAGTGAAAATATCTCCTGAGAAAAAATAAATGCCGCCGACGGGAATTGAACCAGCACCTTCTGATGTCCGGTCAGGCGCTGTGGACCACTGAGCCACGTCGCCTTTTTTCTAACACGCCAAATAATTCTATATGTACTAGTACTTCAATCAACAAATATATAATTAAGTTTGAGAATATGGCTTATTATAAAACATTGAAAGAAGTTAAGATTTATGAATGGTAAGATTATTTAAATAATTTGTTTTTAAAGCCCGTTTAAATTCAGCCAAATTCTGGAGATTAGTAAGAGCTGAGGAAAGTCTATTCCAGATGAACGGGCCTGTTACACAAAAAGAGCAATCATATAAATAAATTATAACTAGAAAAGTTACTACGCAATTTATGGCAACTCTTAGATCAGCAATATCATCAACTGTAGGCAGACTGATGCAACCTAAGCGCAAGCCAAATACTAAGTTTGGTGATCGCGCTTTCGGAGTATCAGGGCCGAAGGCTTGGAATAAACTCCTTCCGGAACTAAGGTCCATAACAAGTCCAACATAGTTCAGGTCTAAACTAAAAACTTACCTTTTTAAGCTGTCATATACTTAAATTAAATATACCATTCCTGAGAAAAAGTCCAATTATATCCAATTTTCCAATTATGTCCTAAATCCTGTATCTAAATTTCGCTAATAAACAATTAGTTACTGTTAATAATGTGTTAATCTCAAGTGACCTACCAGGTAACTATGGTACTGTATATTTATTATCTCCATATATAGTTAGTAGATCATTGTAGAAGTGTATTATATATTTGTACAGCGCACTTGAGGTGATTTTGCACAAAAACGGCGCTATATAAGTCATCCAAACATTATTATTCTTAACCGGTCTACACAAATAAAAAACACCCCTACAAGTTACTCTAGATTATCACATAAAATCGAGGTCAAAACTTAACCAAGTAATCCCAAATTCCGACACGAAGCAAAAGGCGGAATTTTTCATTTCATAGTTATATTTCAACTCCACCGGGAGGGGACTCTTACTACCCTCTCCAGGAGGGAAGCTAGGGGTAGGCAAAGGCAAAAAATAGGGTTAAGTATCCCATTAGGGGTTGAGCCATCGCTGAGTGCTGGGGGATGTGTGGCAGTTTTTTGTTGTGGTTTTTTTGCATGATGAAGTTATGATACTTTAGTAGTATTAAGATAATCATGACAAAGTCAGACTTGCTCGTGTTACGATGAAAAATCTTCATAATTGTTGCAAAATTAAACTAAATTTAACATTTTTTTCATTTACATCTCTAGAAATTTCTAAGGCCTTGTTCTTTCGTGGCTAGTAAAACTAAGGCAGTTGTTCAAATCTATGATAATTTAGTCAAAACATCGCATTTGCATCTCAATGTTGTTTGTATTATCGTCTATCCATCTCTGTTTTTTTTGCCTTCGTACTGTAGTACTTGAAATGTTATTCTATTAAGCCCACGCATAACCAATTTCTACAGATTTATAACAAGTCTATCGTAAACTCTCTGAGTTTTAAAGTTCCTAAAAATATATATGTTAAATTTGAAGATAATATCTACACATTTGTTATGTCGAAACGTTAATTATATGAAATTCCCTCGATAGAAAAAAATCGCAAAGTAAGCTCCAAAAATTATTGAAAACACGTTTTGTTCTGTTATTTAATATGTTATAGGCATAAAAAAATTCACAGTGAATCTTTAAATGCTACTTAAGCGTTTGTCAAGAGATTTTTGCTCTATTTCATACGAGTTCTGTTTTATTAAATATTTTCACCATTCTCACTTAAAAGGAAGCTACAAGCCAAAAATGTGTATATTCTTGGTATACCTTATATTGTAGGTAATAGGCATTAAAATTGCCTGACAAACGGAGTCTAGAAACGTTCGATTTCAAGCACAAAACTGGTTTTTATTTATTTTGTAAATCATTTTATAAGAAAGCTAAAAATTTAATCAAGTGAAACTGTCACGGATAATCTTAGCTATAATACTGAATTTTTAAAAAGTTGTTTTCTTTACGCGTCAATACATTTCTATTGAAAAAAAAATTGTAGTTTACTTTGTATTGAGTAATTTATTTTTTTATTTGTATTATACTCAAGCAAAACGATAGGAAAATCTTCAATTTATTTAAAGCATATTTTTTGGTATTCATAATGTACACCAATTCGTTATAAAGATTAATCAAAATAGTGATTTAGCATTAAGCTTCGACTTAAGGTTTGAAAATTTGGTCGCCTAGAAATTTTTCTGATGCTTGAATTAAATACGGCGAGTAGAATACATCTTGGCCTTTCAAATATTCGAGTATTTTTAGATAAGTCTTTTTATAAGCCCAGAAAAAAATAATGTATAAGGCCTATGAAAACTGCTTTAAAGATCAAAATCTCCTACTTACGAACCTATTTTCGGTTATAATTTTATTGTATAGTGTGGCAAATTAAGTTATTTATAAAATAGATGCCTAAACATCCACAAAATAAAATAAAAGGCACTTTTTGGTCATGTTTTTTTCTTGCATAAATCAAAACAGGCGGATGGTGTTAAGCGGGAATTTAAACCTTACCGCCATCTATATAAGGGTTGTTATTGATAGCGGCTCAATTTAAAATATTACACGACGTAGTGCATCGCCTTAATTACTATCGTATTTTTAATATTAGCGCGCTTCCTCTAACATTATTATTTAAATATCTCCCTTTCAAACCATTTGAACGCTTACTACGGGGCCTTAATATTGTGAATTGACCTGCTGACGAACTGCTTTAGCTATTTAACGAGTGATTATAAAGAAATAAGTATTCGGAGGCTTAAAAACAGCATCTTTCATTGGTCAAATGCGTTGTACATATAGTTGTTTACTAGTTTCCGAACCGGTGTGTGTAGTTTGTTAGCTATACGTTCTTATAATAGTTTGACTAGTCTGTAATAATAATAATAATAATAATAATATTTTGATGATTTGTATAGCGTCGTCTTTGTGCAAAATCACCTCAAGGGCGCTGTACAAATTTATAATACATTTCTACAATGATCTATGTTATTAATTATTACTATCTTTATATGGAGATAATATACAGTACAATACTTACCTGGTAGGTCACTTAAGATTAACACTTAATTAACATTAACTACTTTTTTATTAGCGAAATTTAGATACAGGATTTAGGACATAATTGGAAAATTGGATATAACTTGACTTTCTCTCGGGAATGGTATATTTAATTTGAGGGTATGACAGTTTATAAAGGTAAGTTTTTAGTTTAGACCTGAATTCTGTTGGACTTGTTTTGGATCTTAGTTTCTTCGGCCCAGATGCTCCGAAAGCGCGATCACCAAACTTAATATTTGGCTTGCGCTTAGGTTCCATCAGTCTGCCTACAGCTGCTGATATTGCTGTAGTTTGTAATAAGATTGTAGAAATATATTAGATATTTGTACAGCGTCCTTGAGGTGATTTTTCACTAAACCAGGATGTCTCAAAATTAAATCTTAAATTATAAAACCCTACCATAGTAAAATTGTGTCAAAAACGCTACTTAAAACACTTCAACGTGTCATTTTTTCTTCTTCCTCATCAAAACGGCTTAACACGTTAGCAAAAATTCTAAAACGTGCCGCCAGTGACACTTCAACCCAATGTTGCCATCGCGCAAGTACTTACCAATGGTATTTTGTTATTTTAATGTGTTTTTTTTTCACCCTTGCAACTCCCGTGATGTTTGAATTTTAAGTTGAAACACGTGACACTAAAAATGGCGGAAAGAAACGTCAAAGTAGTAAGAATGAAAAACATAAAGTTGATGTGTTTTATTTCCCAAGTGTATTGGCTTGTGTTTCTGTGAAGTGTTTTTATAAATATCTTCAATACACTATTCTAAATAAAATTAAAAAAAACTAAAAAATACAATTATACTGTCAGCAATGTTTGCATCGATTAAACATCTTATAGACTGTTTACAGTCCAAGATTTCTAAAAAATAAAATTACTTCTATCTTGTTTTGATCTACTAATAACTTCACTCTATTCAAATCTCTGACCAATATAATCCACTTCCCCTAAAATTAGTCCTACTGCGTTTCTCTCCAAAACAAATTGAGTATTGATTTCAGTCTCAATATATAAAAATTCAAGCTGCGCATGTTTGTGCTCGCAAAACTCGAAAAGTTGTCCACTGATATCGCTGAAAATTTCAAAGATTGTTCTCATTAGGCCAATAAAATGCTGGGATTTATAATTCGCATAGCAAAACCCTTTCACAACATAAACACTCTATAATCCCATATGGAAAGAATAGAAAGAATTCAAAATAAAAAAATTAAAACCCATAAATTATATACTAAACTTACACTTCTTAAATTATACCAAATCCATTAAATTTCATAATTTTAACTCCCTCCAAACACGATGTCTAATTTTTGATCAAATCCTATTATTTAAAATCTTAAATAATGGTCTGGACTCACCAGAACTTACCAATTTAATAAATCTTCATATTCCGTCTAGATCGACCCAACAATCTGATTTATTTTATCTACCCTCGTGTAGAACAAACATTCGAAAAAATTCCCCAATTCCTCGTATCTATATGTGCACAATATAATATAAAATTTTACAGCATTGACATTTTTGGTAATAACCTAAAGAAATATCAATATGAAGTAATGCGTACGATCGATTATTAATATGAGAGTATGGAATGTATCGGGAGCATCTCCTATCCTCTTCCTATTTTCCTCTTCCTCTCCCCTTCCTTTAACACCAAATTAATTTTAAGATATTAAAACTTCATTTCCAATGCACTTTAACATAAGAAACTTCTGTGGCTTGACTTCAGTTAACTTGTATATTTATCATTGTATATTATATTAAAGCTGTTTGTTTCTTACAAAATAAATAAAATAGAAAGAGGTTTGAATGGTAGAAGATGTCGGGGATGCCCGTGGAATACTTAACGCAATATTTCTGCATCGGAATGAGATGTAGTTGTTATGGTATGCAGTAGTGAATGGTGGAAGAAGTCAGACACGCCCGGGATAAACATTAGCAATAGCAAAACATTGCTAATATATATAAAATTAGTTTTCAAAGTAAATCGTGTGTACCGTGATGTCACAGGCTTTTCGGCTGGCCGCATATATCAACACTTTGACGGCTTATATCATCGGTATTTATTTCCTCAGCACGATAGAGACTGTAACGCCTGTCCGAATCCTTGGCTAAAGAAGGATCAAGCGCAGCACGGCATGATAACTCAAAAAATAATCACGAAAATCGCAAATCATATCTTATATGGTGTTTTATCTTCATACTCTAAATAATATTTGTCTTAACTCTAACATTGACATTTCTTCGGATTCACTGCCCAAATTCAAACGTGGCATCATGTCAATAATTTAAACTGTTCAATGCGCATACATACAGACACACACATACACACAAACACTCACACATACATTACACACACACACACACACCTATTTACTACACACGTCACCTGGTAATTATGGAATAAACATACCACTTAGCAGACATTACAAGGAAACATATCATAGGTACACAACATGAAGTATCTTATTCCTGTATATTGTTTTATCTCTGTAAATCATATACTGTTTGATTCTATAATATAAAATATCCCACTTTTTAATGGCTAGTTAAAAATAGTTGCATTAAGCTGGAAATTTTAGGCAGAAAAATCTGTGCATTTTTCATAACGCTAGAGCTCACATTTTAAGAATTATTCGGTACAACAAACGTACAAAAATAGCAAATAATCGTAACGCTCTTGTTTAAGACCACCATGCAGAATCAAAACGCTGCTTGAAATAACAGTAGCCGACTTTGATGACCAAATCTGAACTTCTCAAATTAACTTTTTTATTCATCCCCACTCCAATTAGGGATGAGATTGCACCACTGAATCCACAACGGTAGGAGCAGTAGAATCTCTTGTGCTGAACCAAAAAAAACTGATTTTTGCTGAATAATCAAGAATTGATAAATGGCTTTTACGACAGATTATAATCGGTTAATCTATTTAACGAAGATTTATCTATGTAACTTCTTTGTGTGATTTATGCTAACAAATTCATGTCAGATGGAAATTTAAAGAGAACTAACGATATTTTAAAAATAAAAACGGGATAAGTCTATATCGAAACCATATCCTGTATTTAGTGACCTGGATTCTGTCATATTTAAGTGTGTCAGGAGAGGAATCTGGGCTATAAATGAGACGAAATGATACAGACATAGCAGGCTTCCAAAACTGTGCGATACAATAATAATAAAAAAAAAATTGGATAATCTATATAGAGCCGTTTTTTGTGAAAAATATCTCCTTCCCCTCTCCATTACCTTCAATCTCACAACATACCCCAATTGGGGATACCACAGTCTAACTGGCGGTTTCACTAATAAACATGTGCGGTTTCACTAATAAAAATTATATGTGGCGACAGTGGTTTCCATTCAAATTACTTTGAAATTTGATGAATTGTTCAAGTTCTGACAAACTACTGACCAAAAATATAATTAGTCTTGAATGCAATTTTCACTAATTTGGCACTAGAACTGCAAGACCAGTAGTCAAGCTGTGAAAAATTCGCAATCATCATTGATTTACTGACGTGATAAATCAATGCACTTAAAACACTAATTTATCACACCTTCGATGAGAGCATATCGCATACTAACCTTCATTATGCAGACATAACTTTGTACTTACATAAAATATGCATATATACGTAAAACAAAAGAAAACATTCATTTTATTTAACAGTTTTCGCCAAACATTAACATAAAAAGAAAGACGCGTTATGTTCCGTACTAATTGGACAAAAATATAGCACGTTCCAGTTTCTAGATGCAAAGCGAAATAACGAAACGCATGAAAAATAGCCAATAACGATGTACATATATAGTCTGCCTAGCATGGAACGGAACGCATTAGAAAGGGATAGCCATTTAAAGACTATATTTGTACGAGTGAAACAGCTATATTATTTATAAACGCCCTTCGTTTCTATATGCGGTGGCCCATTAACGGGCGAGCACATGGCAAAACTTCATGTGAATTCTTGTATTTATTGAAATAACAACATGTACCCCGCCACGCGTTGCTTTGGCTCGGTCTGTCTGGGCAGATAAAGAAACAATAGTATGTGTTGCTTTGGCGTCCAAGTGAAGGCGCTGTTTTTTATCTGTCACAGGTGACATCTATATGAATGCAACATTATGTTAAAATTTCATAGCATTCGGTGAAGAACTTTCGGACATTTAAAATTTTGAACAAACGAAGATTTGCACATTTGGAAAGATATTCCATTGGATTTGGTTTTGCTAGAGAATGATTTGTGCGCATCTCAAAAGCACAAGAAGTCATTTTTTGCACAAAAAAATGGCCTAGAGCGACGTGTTCGTGGCAGCTGGTGACAGAACCTCAAGTATGTCCACTGTACCTAGTTCAGTGAAACCACTCGCGTTGTATCATTAACCTATCTTCTCTCTTACTTCATCTAAGAGTCTAAACTTGTTTTTACCAATGGCGGTGCATATATAAACATTGTTCATCAATTTGATGAAAATGCAAAAATGCATTCACAATTCACTATTCGTGCATTTGCATTCGTTGCCGAAAACACGTTGTGTTATAGATGTGATAAAGTTATACGCCTATACAGGGTGTATCAGCAAGTACCCGAAAAACTTTAACCAGCTATTCCTTAGCACATTTGGAATAAAAAATGTTAAGGGCGCTTTGCTGTCCGGTAACATTTTTTTTCCATTAAAAACAAAACATAAATAAAAAATCCACACTCCGTCACTGTCATTTGCATTGTTTCTCGTGTTCAACAGCTGTTATTAGCAAGTGTGTCAAAAAGTGTCCTCGCTCTTTCGTACACACTAAATAATAATAGTTAAAAATGAGACGAATGGTGCCGTGCCATTTCGTTGTGATTGTAAAAGCGCGCCAACGTAGGTACGTACGTACATTATTCAACGAAACTCGAACAAAATATTGCCAGACGGGTTTTCAAACTTTGACAAAGGATAAAACATTGGTGACATGTGGTGAAAATATGAATAATAATTTTTTTATTTAAAAAAAATGTTACCAGAAAGCAAAGTGCCCATAACATTTTTTACTCCAAATGTGCCAAGGAATAGCTGGTTAAAGTTTGTCGGGTACGTGCCGATACACCCTGTATTTCTGAGGATTATTTATTATTAAATTTATCCGAGACACTATCTAGGTCACAAACCATTTTTTTAGAGCTTTGTAAACATTAAAAAAGATAGCTGCCAAAAATATGGAAAAAATTAGTTTGTAAGATAATATTGTCAAATCTGAATTTGAAATATGAGATGCACAAAAAAAAGTATAATAATTAGGTCCCAATGGTCGAGTAGTTAAAGACATTGTCCCGGTAAGACAGATATCCTGAGTTTGATTCATAGTTGAGACCGTTTTTTTTATTAGCTGACGTGTACCTTATTTTTATGTATCTCATTCGCTCTACATGCCCGAATCATCTAAGCGTCCCTTTCTTAATCTTACTCACTACGCTTACATCAGCCTTGCACTCTTTGCGGGTATCCACATTTCTCACACGATCACACATGGTTTTTCCACACATACGCCTAAGGGATCATGACAGCATTTATAGAACTGAGCACTATACCAGCACTTTGTTGAATCCTATAAATTAGAATGGCGTTGGTAATATAGTTTTAGTGATTTGTCTTATATGTAGTATTGTTCTAGTTTCTATATTATTTTATGTTACTGTCACATGTTTTAATAATATAGTTTCATATTTAATTTATCAGTTTACTGTTATATCATGCTTTTAATTTATTTTGTATAGTTTTCGATAGCTCATTAGGTTTATTCTGGTTTTAAAATCGATGTAAAAGCCCGTCTCACTATGGTCCCCTTTGAGGAAACTAGCTAGACAAAAAGATTTCAACGATGTTTTTATTTATGTACAAAAATATTCTCACAACATTGAAAAATGTCCATAGTATTATGTTCACATCGATAAAAAATTTAAAACAATACGCGCGATACGTGGCGACGTTGTAAACACGACACTTCGGATGTGCCAATCGTTCGCCCAGCGGTCGGACGCTTTCGGGTGTGCACGCTGTTCGATCGTTAGTGTTGTTATTTAAAATCGGAGAGAAATTATGTAAATACAAAAATTAAAGTCTATGGTATGTTCTTTCAAATTAATTTAATTATTTTATAATTTGCCTATTCAACATTACTTAATTATTAATTAAAAATCGTGAAAAAAGTATCAATATTTAAAATTATTTGCCAAAGTTTAATTAAACTTTCAAAATCGTGTACCGATTTGTACCACCAAACGAAACTAGTTTCATATAAAACCATTCCTTATGTATAATATCTTATAAAATTTGTTTGCTCAAACTTGCTCTTTTGTCTTTTACAGAGCCTCTACCTACAATCTATCGTTTAGATATTTTGGACATTCTAGAAGTAAAGGGCACGTCAAAGTTGAATTGTGCTGCAATACGGCAGTGTGTTTATGAACATTTAAAATATTTATTGAAGAAAAACAGTTTTTAAAGTCTCGAGGATAGTTTACTTAAGAAAAAAATCCCTTCGTTTATATTAATATTTTGAAAATGGTTTGAAGTCGGAAGAAGTACTTTAAAATTGAAGTTTAAACACGCAAAATGGCTTAACACAGTATTTATTCTTCCTGTAGAGACGCGTGATGAGAGACTACATGGTAGACCAGAAAAAGAATTTGGTTTATGCTCGTCAAAAAGCAAAACAAGAAAATCTCGAAGTCCACAAGAACTCTCTCATACTACTCAAATCAACTTGAGGTCACATGGAAAACGGGATGCTGCCAAAATATCAACAACACATTGCAATGTCTTACCTACTGGTGTCTTAAAATTATGTTGGATTCCAGAAGTTCTAGCGAAGAAAATACAGAAGTCTGTTAACAAAGCCAATGTTGGAACATTAGCATTTAATAATAGTGACGATAGCGACTCGGCTAGTAATTCATAAACAAAAAATGTCATTCGGTTTTGTTCTTATATTATGTTAAAAAAATATTTTTAACTAATAACTTAAAATAAGTGCTTCGTTATGACTTAACCGAACTATTATACTATGGACATTTTATTAGTAATTAATTTTGTTTTAAAAAATCTGCAACAATGGCTAAAATAAATGTATATTTTTTTAAGTATTTTTTTTATTACATTGTGACCCTTTTGTATCAAATGCCATAAAAAAATATTTTTGTCTAGCTAGATCGGGATTTGGGACCACTGTGGCGTCTGGGCGAAAACCAAATAAAGTATAAAATTCTTCATACATACCTCGTTCATCTCATGAGAGTTTGTCAAGTGCAATGACGCAATAATGAACAACTAACTAACAGAAGAATTGAGCCCACGATGCGACGCCTGTTTGAAACCCGGACGCATTTGTCAACTCAGCCACTAACATAATAGTAATAATAATAATAATTTGGATGATTTGTAAAGCACCTCAAGGGCGCTGTACAAATTTATAATACATTTCTACAACGATCTATGTTATTAGGTCTAAACTAAAAACTTACCTTTTTAAGCTGTCCTACCCTTAAATTAAATATACCATTCCTAAGAGAAAGTCCAGTTATATTCAATTTTCCAATTATGTCCTAAATCCTGTATCTAAATTTCGCTAATAAACAATTATATAATGTTAATTAAGTGTTAATCTCAAGAGACCTACCAGGTAAGTATTGTACTGTATATTATCTCCATAAATAGTTAAGTAATAACATAGATCACTGTTATAGGTTTGTACAGCGCCCTTGAGGTGATTTTGCACAAAAACGGCGCTATACATGTCATCCAATTATTATTATTATTATTATTTGATATATGGAAATAATATACAGTACAATACTTACCTGGTAGGTCACTTAAGATTAACACAACTAATTGTTTATTAGCGAAATTTAGATACAGGATTTAGGACATAATTGGATATAACTGGACTTTCTTTCAGGAATGGTATATTTAATTTAAGGGTATGATGGCTTAAAAAGGTAAGTTTTTAGTTTAGACCTGAATTCTGTTGATCTTAGTTTCTTCGGCCCAGATGCTCCAAAAGCGCGATCACCAAACTTAGTATTTGGCTTGTGCTTAGGTTCCATCAGTCTGCCTACAGCTGATGATGTTGCTGATCTAAGAGATTGGGAAGTACTCACCTGGCCATTTAGACCAGTATTTTCCGGGAAGCATAGTTCAGAGATGTAGGGTAGGGCCGATGGATTTAAACACCATCCAGCACAATTTGTACTGGATTCTTTCATGTCAATAATTAAGCATTACACATTGATTTAACCACTCTACAAAATAGTTATTTTCGTTTTCCTCGCCTAGGTACGTAATCATATATATACCCGGCTACTTACATACTTGACAAATCGGAACAAGGCAAAGGAGCAATAACATTTTCATGTGCCAACCTAGCTCGACCCTGGCCTCTATTGAACATCAGGTTCCAGCCAAACAACATAACCACTAAGCCAATAGACACCTCACTGAAAATCGCAACCATTATAAATAGATATCAAACGCAATCAAACAAATACAAGATGCACTTTTGCTCGGAGACGAAAAATCACAATGAAATTCTACAATTATCATCAGCAATGCAGTCAAGCATTTATGTCGTGGATGTAATTTGAAATGCAGTCAGAAAAATAGATGGTAAAGTCTTGAAACATTATCAAAAGTGTGCTTCGTTTGTTTTTGTTGTATGTCCGTTTCTTAGTAGTGATTTGTGCATTTTTGTATGTGTTCAGAGTGCATTTGATATTATTATTGTGATTTGTGAAGTGCAGATGGCTTTTAAGGAAAGGGAAATTATAAGAACAAGACAGATGAACGGAAATGAACAATGTTTTCCATCTCGTTTATGTGTCAATTAACAGGGTGTTTAATAAAGACCTAAATGCAGTACACGGCGAATAAAAACAATATTATTGTTTTATTTAAGATAATATTAACGATTTTAAACAGAAAAAGATACAGTCGTATCTAAGACTTGAACCCAAGACCCTCGCACTGCTCTACCAACTCGGCTAATGCGAAAATGAAGATAATGTTGATAATAATAATTTAAATTAATTTAGGCGTATTAGATCTTTCAAAGAATATATAAATAAAAATGCAAGAATCAGTCATTTTAAATACATGTAGGATTATGAAAGATTTTTTAAATATTTATATTGGATCAGTAGGATTTATAGGTCCAATTACATAGATATATGAATATTAGTAGACCTGCCCTAAGTGATTAAAAGCGTATTATCCCCACTCCCCATACCGGTTCCATTGGAGCCGGCTGTGCTCGCGTATGGCCTCAAGTGAAATTTGAAAACGTGACGTCATCATTCTTGTGCGAACTATGGTCGAGGCATCATCGGTTCATTTTACGAAATAACACGGCAAAATGTTGACTTGTACTATGAAAACTTGTAAAAATAGATGTGAAAAAGAGAATAAACCCAATTGTCGTATTACATTCCATATATAAGCATTATTTTACTTTATTTTATCGTATTACATTCCATATATAAGCATTATTTTACTTTATTTTAAGCATATTCACAACGTATAATATGAATCAGTTGTAACTATCACATCGAGAAACGTCTGGACGCGAAACACAAAGCTGGTTGGTTGCTGGGAAGTAAATTATGAACATTTATAAAAGTGTCTTAACTAAATACTTAAACGAAATATTCGACTCTGAAAATGGAACCGAATTTTTTTGCCGAATTTGGACTTCGCAAATTTGTTCATAACGTGGCGAGTAATTTGCGCTCCCATGTAAAAATGTCTATTCATTCAAAAGCAGATTTTACTTTTAAGAAGTAAATGGTGATATTATAATGCGAGATGCCTATTTACTGTCAGATTGATTTATTGACGAATCACAGTCAGCTTCACTCCCTTCGTTCTTCAACAGTTGATTTTACCCCTCACCATTATCTTCTCGTCTATTAATTCCTATGTCTGTGTCCAATTAGAAGTTCTACCGAGCCGAACCCTCTGATATGAAAATATCTGGAGTGGGTGAAATATTTTCCCATTTGATCTCTGATGAGTTGACGTGTTGTTGATCTTGTATTGTTTTGTATTTATTTTGCTTATATAATGCACTTGCATAATGTGTATTGACTAGATGATCATTTGTGGAAAAGTGTGTGGAAGGGTTTACTTTTTCCTGTGGGGATGATTTAACCCGGACATAAAGTCGGAAAATAATATTTAATTGGTTAATGAGCATCTAGTTGGAGTACATCTGTCGATCTGTCTTGGCTGATGATCCAAGACTTGGTGTCTGTTTTATATTTCAAAAAAATTGTGTCAGTCTAATAGCTAGTGGCAGAGCATTATACAGCCTTGTTGCAAAATATCTAACATTTCTCTGGCCAAAAGTTGTGTTAGCGAAAGGGATTAGTAAGAGATTATGTCCTACATTTCTACAGTTATCTATGTTATTACTAACTATGTATGGAGATAATATACAGTACAATACGTATCTGGTAGGTCACTTGAGATTAACACTTAATTAACATTAACTATTTTTTTATTAGGGAAATTTAGATACAGGATTTAAAGGCACTTTTTGGCCCTGTTTTTTTCTTTCATAAATCAAAACAGGCGGATGGTGTTAAGCTGGAATTTAAACCTTATCGCCATCTACGTAAGGGTTGTTATTGATAGCGGCTCAATTTAAAATATTACACGACGTAGTGCATCGCCTTAATTTAATAATCGATGAAAACGGTTATAAATTCTACTTCGGAAAGTTTGACATTTGCAGACGGCATTTTTTTACTGAATATTAATACTTCACCTTTCAAAAGTATTTGTATAATCATTTTAACAAAAGTGCGTTGAGGCATTTTTAAAGTATATTAAGTCGGGTGGAATAGTGAAAACGGACAAGAATTTTTTAAAGACATCTTATTTGATTATATATAAATTAATTACTATGTTACACCACTTGTAATTAATAATAATCTACATGTTTCAAAGGAATAAGCTTCTTCGTCAGGATAATTAAAATAACTAGTTAATAATTAAAATAACTAATTAGTAATTAAAATAACTAATTAATAATTAAAATAAATAATTATTTTAAAAGAATTTGGCATTCTCAGACTATAAAAATATTACCATTCGTTATTTCGGCTATTGGCATTATACCTAGCTCTCTCATTAAAAATTTAGGCGTATTAGATCTATCAAAAAAATTATATATAAAATTTTAAATACATGTAGGATAACGAAAGATTTTTTTAATATTTATCTTGAGGGATCAGTAGGATTCATAGGCCCTTTTAGGAGTTCTACCGAGCCGAACCCTCTGATATGAAAACATCTGGAGTCGGTGAATTATTTTCCCATTTGATCTCTGGTGAGTTGACGAGTTGTTCTTGTATTGTTTGTGTATTTATTTTGCTTCTATAATGCACTTGCATAATGTTGATTGACTAGATGATCATTTGTGGAAAAGGGTGTGGAAGGGTTTAGTTTTTCCTACGAGGAAGATTTAATCCGGACATAAATAATAATTAAAATAACTAATTAATAATTAAATTAACTAATTTATAATTAAAATAACTAATTAATTAATTAATAATTTTAATTAATACAATTTAAATTATCTCGACGAGGAAGCCATTGGCTTTAAACATTCAGGTTATCATTAGTTAAAAGTGGTGTAAACAAAGTAATTCATTTATATACAGGGTTTTCCAATAAGAGGTGTTATTTTGAATAGCCCGCTATTTCGGTAGATGTTACTTTTGAAGCTGTCATTTTTTGACATTTGACAAGTAGAAACTACGCAATTAATAAAAATGGAACGGTACACGCTTCAACAACGCATTGAAATTATTAAAATTCAATTGAGTGACTCAAATGCAAATCGTCTTGAGTGATGAGGCCCATTTCCACCTCGGTGGCTTCGTCAACAAGCAAAATTGTCGCATCTGGGGCTCGGAAAATCCAAGAGTTATTGTTGAAAAGCCTCTCTATTCTCAACGTGTGACTTTTTGGTGCGGTTTATGGTCCGGCAGAGTCATTGGACCTTACTTTTTCGAAAATGACGCTGGAGCAACAGTTACGGTGAATGGATTGCGCTATCGAGAGATGATTAATGATTTTTTATGGCCGGAATTGGATGGTATTGATCTGGACAACGTTTACTTTCAAGAAGACGGCGCTACGTGCCACACAAACAACGAAACCATTGATATTTTACGATTGAATATCAAAATAACACCACTTATTGGAAAATCCTGTATAACTACTGAAGAAGTGAAACATCTATTGAATTAATGGAAATTAACCCACTTCCCAATATCAGATCGCACTGAAACTTGACAGATACAATCGTTGTCGATGACACGGAAAAATACGCAATTATCTGTACCATCCAATTGGGATTTGGGTTAAGTGGCAGCACGGTCTCTCATGTTAGTCAGTCCCGGGAGGAAAGTTCAAACCAACTCACTCAAACCAAAAAAATAAAAATGTTTAAACACATATATTAATAAAACTTATATTAATAGGTTAAGTTTTCATTTTCAAAAATCATAATACTGTTTTTATTTACAGAAAACCTCAAACGACTTATTTTTTAATGAAAATTCTTCTTAAGGCGATGCCATACGTAGTAATGCAAAATCATGTGTTTTTAGTTTGAAAATTTGGTAGCCTAGAAATGTTTCAGATGCTTTAATTAAATACTGCGAGTAGAATACATCTTGGCCTTTGAAACAATCGAGTATTTTTTAGATAAGTCTTTTTATAAGCCCAGAAAAAAATAATGTATAAGGCCTGTGAAAACTGCTTTAAAGTTCAAAATCTCCTACTTACGAACCCATTTTCGGTTATGATTTTATTGTATAATGTGGCAAATTAAGTTATTTATAAAATGATCGAAAAAAATTTAATATTTATGCCTGAACATCCACAAAATAAAATAAAATGCACTTTTTGGCCATGTTTTTTTTCTTGCATAAATCAAAACAGGCGGATCGTGTTAAGCGGGAATTTAAACCTTATCGCCATCTACTTAAGGGTTGTTATTGATAACGGCTAAATTAAAAATATTACACGACGTAGTGCATCACCTTCAGCTGGAAAATATATGAAAACAAAGCCAATTTTTGGAAATCACGTGCACGCTGACATAAAAATTTCTCTGAAATCGTATAACATTACAGAAGTTAATATACCAAATAAATATCGGCATTCAATCTCCAGTCAAACAAATTTTATTTTAATGTTTTAAAGGACATTTTAAAATAGACGTAATTGTAAAAACGAAACTTGTTTTTTACGATATAATTTTTTAAAACCGAGCAATGGCTTGCTTCCCCTTAACCTTGTCCAATACAAACTGCGCAGTGAGACAAAAATGACTGTTTCCAAAGGCAACGGAGTCACCCTAGGAGTTCAACTAAAAAGTTTTAGGAATGATTTTCGTTAGAAGACTTCCTAAGGTCACATTCACTCGATTCTAGACTTCAACAAAGGGAATATTACACAAATTGTTTCAACTTTGACATACGCCATACATTAGTTTCATAATAAAATATTATTCAAGTTCAAGGGTTTCGCAGTCGATTGTATAGCTTTATCCTTTTCGGGATAGACTAATGATTGTATCTCGTCCTTTAGACAGGACCTGCGACTTAACCATATTCTACTAACGGTCGAATGTCGCGCACTGCGAGACAATCATATTTATGTAAATCGATTGCACGTCTGGCGCTGCGCGACACCTAACCTAACATAATGTAAGCTCATATAATGTAATCATATATTATTCAGTTTAACCGATCGAATGTCGCGCACTGCGAGACAATCGTATTTGTCTAAATCGATTGCAAGTCGCGCACTGCGCGACACCTAACCAAAACAAATATGTAATTTATTTTATTCAATCTAATGTATCGAATGTCCCGCACTTTGAGACAATCATATTTTTGTAAGTTGATTGCACTTCTCTTACTACGCGATACCTAACCTAAGCTAATATAAGCTTACCTAACTTAACCATCTTTGATTCAGTCTGACTGATCGAATGTTGCGCAGTGCGAGACAATCATATTTTTGTAAGTTGATTGCACTTCTCTTACTGTGCGATACCTAACCTAAGCTAATATAAGCTTACCTAACTTAACCATCTTTGATTCAGTCTGACTGATCGAATGTCGCGCAGTGCGAGACAATCATATTTTTGTAAGTTGATTGCACTTCTCTTACTGCGCGATACCTAACCTAAGCTAATATAAGCTTACCTAACTTAACCATCTTTGATTCAGTCTGACTGATCGAATGTCGCGCAGTGCGAGACAATTATATTTCTGAAAAATCAATTACTCTCCTGGTGAAAATCAAAATTCAGAATAAAAAAACTTTGCTTTGTTTTAGCCGTTTTTTAGTGACCATTCCGATTAGCTGGGTTCTGGATTAGCGAAATTTTTCGTTGACAGTTGAAGGATATTTTAAAACGAGTTAAGTTATAATTTTTGTCAGTGGATTTTCGGGTGCAATAAAATGAACGTTTAAAACGACTGAACGATTAAAAATAATAAGATTTGAATGCAGTCGCTTTAACATGTAGTTAGTTATGTAGTTTCAGTTGGTAGAGGATGTTGTAGTTTAAATGTAGGTAGTCTTATAAAAATAGCGAATGGCAGACAGAGGCGACATTGGGCCTCGCGTTTTCATAATGTGACTTCAACCTGATTCTTTATGTGCCCCTGGGACCAGGGGAGACAAATCTGAGAGAGATAAAACTCTGAGAAAAAGTTCAGAAAACTCTCGAGCCAAAAGAGAAATAATTTTTAAACGTCAGAGAGAGTGCCTATTGTAAATCATTATTATTTAATTGAAGTAGAATATAATACTAATATATCTAAACGAAACATGAAACAGAACAAGGCACAGAAAAATAAAAAATATAAAGCTCTTAACTAGGAATCGAACCAAGGATTTCTATCTTACCAAGAAAATGCTTTGTGACCTTATTATTTTATGAAATTTTTATCGATCTTCAACTAATTTTTCCTATATTTTTGGCTGCTATCTTTTTGAATGATTACAAAGTTCTAACAAATTTATTTGTAACATTTTTTTTTTTTTTTTTATATATTTACTCCACACAGGAGGCCCTGAAGAAAATAATTTCCCTCAGGGCCTATGTCATCTTTGGGGATGCTGTGTGGAGGGTCTTTTTGTGTAGAGGAAGGAGTGAACATGGGTCTTGAAGAGTCCCATGTTGTAGGAGGGAGGAAACACAGAGGCCGGCAGTTCGTTCCACAGCCGAGCTGTTGAACTTAAGAACGAATCGTAGAAGCGACCCGTTCTCATGTGACAAGTGTCAACTGTGTACAAATGTTGGGCACGCGTTTGGCGTGTATCCCGACTACGCACCGGTGCCGAAGGGATCAATGACGCTAATTCCTCAGAGCATCTTCCATTGTAATACCGATAGAACAAGGACAGCATACCTACCTGACGCCTGTGCTCTAAAGATTGCAGTCCGTTTGTTAAGATTGGGGAATCTATCAAACGGACCGCCCGTTTCTGCACAGAGTCAAGGGTTTTTTTCAGGTATATTGGGGCTCCAGACCAGAGATGGCTGCCAAATTCGACAGTAGGGCGCACTTGATAGATAGTGTCTTGGATAAACATGTAGAGTTGTACATTTTTACAAAGTTCTAACAAATTTATTTTTAACCTGGATAGACATAAACACACGAACATTGCCTATGTCATATTTATCAACATGACATAGGCAATGTTCGTATTTTTGTGCCCTAAATACTCAAAAACTACTCGACCGATAGCGCGGAAAATTTCAAACTTTGTTCTTATTAGTGCCAAGAGTGTTTAGAGAGTGATTTGAATGGTAGAAAGGGTCGGGGACAATCAAGGAATACTTAAAAAAAATTCTCTGATAAAGAAAAAAATTAAAAGCTGCCCTTTGGCTTATGACAATAATTTGTTTTATTTTTTAACTTTCTGGAGTGATTTTCATCTCCTGTTTTTAACGCGTTATGACACGGTTTTCCCCGTATAATAATGCACATGTTTTAACGGCTCCTGTTTGAACACCCCTGCCGTTAGAAGCTGCCGACCTTGGGCCCGGAGGAAGAGGCCCAGTTCAAAGCCCTGCCGCGTCGAGTTCTTTGCAGCGAGATGCACTCTTCAGCACTATATTGCACTCTACACATACCTACTTACTGCCATGTGGTCCTTGCACTTCATTCTTTATACACACACACTAACCATACTTCTACTCCTGATTCTCTATACGTGTTTCCTTCACACCTACTTCTAGCGAATACCTACATTATATTGTATGTGTTTTATAATATTCTTATGGGTACACCCAGTAGCTAAATCAGATGCAACTGTGAAGAAAATGGTAACTGGATGACTTATCAAAGTTACAATTCAACACACACTTAAAAAGTGTCATAAAGTCATGAAAAATGATAAACAAAAATCAGGGTAAATGGGTTAATTCGGTTGAGTTTGTAGTTTAGTTTTTTCATCTCATTGTGTTGAGTTATCATATTGATCGAAATAATTCGGGAGGAGGGTTTGGGTACCGCCGCCCCGGAAACCATTTATTGGATAACCAAAACCTCTGCCATACGTCACCACAAATGGCTCGCTACATTTGGTGATTTAGCAGGGGTGCCCGGGTTCATTGAGTAAGGTGTGTTTATCGTGTCAGATCGGGAGAGGCTGGTTTGGGGAGACCCTTTGACCTCTCCAGCTGGTCTCTAGCTGGTCGCTGAAGGATACCTTTGTTATTTTCCTTCTCAAAACTTTCTCGCCTTCCTTTCCCTAAAAGGACCCTCCACACAGTATCCCCAAAGATGACATAAAAATGTAATTCATTAAGGGCCTTCAATCCCGTTTTTAACCGGATTACGAATAATTTGAAGAGATTCTTAATAAATTAGCAATATCCAATATCAGTATTTTTCTCCGCGTACAATGAGGGGTGACTTAGCTAGAAGAAGATTGAAACTCAACGCATTGTTCCACACGGCTATTAACTTATAAAAATTTCATTTATAGCACTACAGCCATGTTAGTATAATTTTTTATGACTTATTTGTTTCGTTCGAGTATTGTTAGCAGGTTGGCGAACTTGTTTTCGAGTCGATTATTTAAGTTTTCGAATGTCACCTCCTTTGGAAGTCAACGAATCCAATTTGAACTTCACACCGCGCTGATTCATTATTATTGTAAATTAATGGTTCCACCAAAACCCGAACTCACCTGCTAAAATAATTTACAAATTGATTTGCAAATAAAGAAATTAAGGCAAAGCTTAATGCTAAATCACTATTTTGACGAATTGGTGTACATTATTAATACCAAAAAATATGCTTTACATAAATTAAGGTTTTCCTATCGCTTCGCTTGAGTAGAATACAAATAAAAAAAAAATTACTCAATAAAAAATATAAATACAAAGTACTAAAAAAAAATTTTTTTCATTAGAAATGTATGAACGCGTAAAGGAAACAACTTTTAAAAAATACAGTATTATAACTAAGATTATCTGTGACAGTTTCACTTGATTCACTTTTTTGCTTTCTTATAAAATTATTTACAAAATAAATAAAAACCAGCTTTTTGTTTGAAATCGAACGTTACTAGACTCCGTTTGTCAGGCGATTTTAATGCCTATTACCTACGATATAAGGTATACCAAGAAAATACACATTTTTGGCTTGCAGCTTCCTCTTAAATTACAGTTTTCACAGCAGAATGCATTTTTAAAGATGAAAGCGGGTTTTTATTTTGAATTAGAATAAATTTACAATAGTGTTGTTGTCAATTTTTCCAAAATACTTTTTTTCTGCAAACGGGAAAAAATGACTTTAGGTAGTTGATATGTTTTAAAATCGATTTTCAACTTAATTACCACAAGAAATAACTATTTATATGGTGGGAGATGGTACAAGATGCATTAAAGTTACATTGTTTTCTCAATGAAAGTGATGTTCTCAGGTTAGGTTAGGTTAGGTTAGGTTAACCCAAACTAAACCCTATTTAGGGCATATGCGACTTAAATGCTTGTAAACATTATAGAGAAGTTGAAATCAAATGTTTTCAAAATGATTTCCGCTCTTAAATTGCATTTCAAAATGTCAACAACCTGATATTTAACATCTCAATTGATCACAATGTATAAAATGAAACCTGGTAAACTTCGGAATAAATAAATTAATTTCTAACTCTAAAAAAATCTCTAAAAGTATTATCCACACTAATTTTAAAAGAATATCGATGTTGCCAATTGACATAAGACCTTTCCACACCGAGGCTCTAGGCAGGCCAACGAAACTGATCCGTCTAAGAAATAATTTCTGGATAATATGAACATTTTCTTCTAAGTTACTAAATATACTATAATAGTCTCAGTACTAATTAAAACACTAATTTTGTGACTAGTACTGCCATCTATTGGAATTTTATGAAAACACTGAATGGATTGGGAAGAATCTCGGCTATTTTATTTTTTAATACGTGTTTTCGCGACTAGTGCTGCCATCTATTGGTGCTTAGTCGAAACGATGAATATATTGGGATGAATCTCGGCCAAAACAATAATAAACAAACCAAATCTCACGCTGCTTTCTGCATTGGTGGGTAGAGAGGATGGACCGCCAAACAAATCGGTCTTGGCATACACTCCTTGCTTCATTCTCATTCATACATAATCTCATACACTTGATCATTTAACCATCTAAGCATCCCTTTCTTAATTTACTCACTACGCTTACATCAGTCTTGCATTCTTTGCGAATTTCCACATGGACAGCAATAATATTTTTCATATTATAATAAAATAGCGGACGTCGTTTCACAAAAATTGAATGATAAAAATCCTACCTTTAGAACTGCCATCTTGCTTATCGCTGATGTCTCCAATTCTCTGCATTACCGACGCACTTTCATAACCAAGACTCGAATCAGCATAGTCGTTTGAAAGAGGTTCCTGCTTGATGCCGCTAGGTGTCGCCGCTAGTTTCTCAGCCAGCAGAGGATTGGCTGAAGCAATATTGTTGAATTTTCCTCCGTTGAGGTTTTGACAGTTGGTAAGGGGATATTGAAAACTGTTCCTCAGGATGGCCGAGGCTGTGCTCTGAAGGTTTTGCAATCTCTGGTGGCAGTTGAGCTGTCCGTGCTGCATTTGCAGCATCTGCTGGTTATTTGAGAGCAGCATCGAGGTTTGGTGATGGTTGCTGAGATGGGACTGCAGAACATTGTTGTTTTCTTCTTGCTGTCAAATAAATAAACAAAATGTTGTATTATAATGAATAAGAGTGAACTACCACTTTAAAACTGGTCACAAAAATACTATAATATATGTTTATTTATAAATTTTCCTTTGCTGGTTTTCAAAATAACACCTCTTATAGACATTCTAGTACAGTGGTTCTTAACTTTGTTGGAGGTACTGACCCCCACCAGTTTCATATGCGCATTCACCGAACCCTTCTTAATTGGAAAAATAAAATATAAATTTTTCAAATTAAAAACATAGGTATATATTTTTACATAGGTGCGCATAATGAACAAAACCATTAAAACATAATTTTCTTACAAAAATTTTCAAACAATGTAAATACATGTGAATCCATATTGTACATATTCGTCCGACCACTTTCTTTTTTTTGCTCGACATAGTTAATATGAAGGGATTAAAATATTAAGAAAGGTATCACACAGTTACAATTGAGTCGTGTAATTTCTATACTCGCTATATCAACTTTCATTGATTTGGAGAAAACCGCAAAAAACTGTCACATCTCTAGCGTACATAAGTAATTGCATTACAATTTTTTATATAATGAATTGGAGTAATAAAATTTAGAAAAGCATTTATTTTTCTATGTATGTCTAGCAATAATTAAGTAATTTCGATAAATAAAATGGATAAAGCGGATTTTGATACTCACTTTGTGATATAGAGGCTTTTGAAAATCAACTGAGCCGACATGGCGGGTTTAGAAACACACGCGTAGATCATTTTGACACACGAGCGTGGCATCAGAGCGGCGGCCATATTGTATTTTGGCAAAATAACTACTTGTGATTGGTTGAATCCGATATAGCGCGTTTTGATAGTAACTTTCTGTATGATATAGCGGATTTGGTTTATATCACTCGCAGTTTTAACATGGTTTTTGGTCGTGATAAGGAGGGTTTTGAAACTCAATTTTAGGCTCCCCTTGTTGCTCGCAAAAATGTGAACAAGATGTCATACTCAGATCATTTTGTCAAAAAATCGGATATAGCGGGTATAGAAATTATAGGATTCAATTCAACTACTGGGCGCACCAAATTCCCTGCAGCACAGATAGGCCAAGCGAAGTTGCGTGATCACTTGCAGCCAAAGATGGACAAGCGGGGAGTGTCATCACGAATCATATTGAATCATCAAGAGTCGGGGGTGTATCTTGACCTCCGCCGAACCCGCGAGACTGACTCACCGAACCCTTGGGGTTCGATCGAACCCAGGTTAAGAACCACTGTCCTAGTAGGTACTCATATATTCCATTGAAGTTAAAAGGTTACAATTGAGATTCACTGGATGCTATAGATAAATCATATTTAGTATTGGTAACTAACTAATAACCGTTATACGGTTTCACCATACAACTCTGTCTTGGCACACGTTCCTTGCTTCATTCACATTCATACATTATGCAATACATACTCTTTTATTATTCTGAATCTTGACATGACCCGATTCAAGTAATTGATTCACTCGATAGTTCTATTTCTTCCTCGTTTGTTCCTATTTGTTCCCAACTTTTTTTATCATTCACCGATATATATCTTCATATATATTCTTCTTACACTCCTTTGTTTATTCATATGCTCTACATGCCCAAACCCTTTGAGTGTCCTTTTCTTAATCTCAAGAACACCAGAGTATCCTTAAAGATTTGTTAAAAAATATTTCTCTGAATATAACTAGCTGTTCTGGAGAAACTAAGTATTATGGTAGATTACATACTATTTTTATAAATGTATAAATACATTATCTGGTAAGACAATACAAATATATAAATACATTATCTGGTAAGACAGTACAAATATATAAATACATTATCTGGTAAGACAGTACAATTTACAAAAACATTGTTTTGCTAAAAGCGGGTTATTTATGATGAAAATAGAATCAGATAGTGCAAGGCAAAGATTTTGCATGGACGCTTCGAAAGTTAATCTTATTAATTACATTCTTTATGAATCTCCACATCTCAGGTATCACAATTCTACATACAGCATTCTGCTAACTTTCATCCTTTCTTTCTTCTACAATACAGTGTTAGTATCAGCACTCCATTGTGTACTGCTACCTTCGTTTCTCTCTTTAATTAAATAAAGTATGTTACCTTAATCTCAATATCCCCGCATCCCGTTGCGTTTACAATCCCGCTGGCCAAGTCGGTGAAGAAATTATCCAAGAATGCCGCCTCGCCCAGCTGCTTGATGAGGTCGTCAGCGTCTCCCTGCAAGTTGCAGGAGCTGTCGTCGTGGGGTCCGGGGCCACCTTGGCCCCCTCCGCCCCCCTGGCCACCCTGCCCGCCCTGCCCCCCCTGTTGAACCCCCATGGGGGACATGTGGGGGCTCAGACTGGAGTGGCCGTTCGCTACGGCGTCCTAGTCAGAAAAAACAACAGCATTACTAAACGAACTATATATCTAATTTGATTTATTTCATATCACCGATATAAAGTTCAGTCATGTATGACCACAAAATTGTGATGGAATGTGATGTTTCAAGTAACGTTTTAATTATGTGTACCTTAGTTATACTAATAATATGTAATTAATCGCAATGGGTTTTTACTATCCCTTCCGCACCGGAAGGAGGTAGTACACTTCCCCAAATTTGGAAAAATATATCCCATTACTATTTTTATGACATTAAAAAACATCCATCGAATTCCAACTAAATTACACTACGATGAGTGCAGTTGTAAAAGGTACATTTTACTGGTAAGGGCGACAGCAATAATATGTACTTGAGTTACTGAAAAGGGCAATTCTGAGATATATGGGGTACCTTAGTGACCCCACTTCAGGTAATGTGTAATTTTTACCTTCAGGTATGTAAAGGTTAAGGGTCAACTTAACACTATTCATAATCTGCTCGTTCGTAGATGGCGCTAATTTAATTATGTTTTGAAAGTCATGCTTTAAAATTTATTTATGATGAATTTTTTGTTTAACTCCGTATGAATATGCAATATGAATATTGATAATATTTGGCTAATTTATATAGCGCCGTTTTCATGAGAAATCACCTCAAGGGCGCTGTACAAATATATTTCTTAAATAGTTAATACTAGAACTACTGACTTATCTCTAAGACTTATATCTAGTGACTTACGACTAAGGCCTATAACTACTATCTCAATGACAAATATACGAGTATTTACATATTTAGCAACTTACAACTAAAATTAATATTAAAAATCTAATCTTACTAACGCCAGAAGAAGAAGGAAGTTCTATTATATTAGGGTGTTCTTATTGTTAGCTGGATATAAATGTTAAATGAATGAAATGAATGAATAAAATCAATCGTCAATCTTAAACGCATCTAGATTAATTATATGCCAACAATTAAACCGATTGACTTGTTGTGTTCCCGCTGATATTGTCCATTGTCTATTGGTAGGCAAGTCAATAGCAAAATTGAATGAACAGAATCGCTAGATAATGTAACAATTACGGTATAAAAAAATGATAAAAAAGAAATGTTTGGATAGAATGACGGATTTATGGAAATGAGTGTCTGAAAAAGTGAGTTTTTAGTTTGGATCTAAATTCTGTTGGGCTGGTAATACATCTCAATTCCATAGGAAGTTTATTCCAAGCCTTAGGGCCGGATACTCCGAATGTACGATCACCAAACTTAGTGTTCGGATTTCGCTTAGGCTCTTTCAACCTTCCAATTGCAGATGATGTCGCTGATCTAAGAGTTGACTGCCTTAGATCAGTATTTTCCGGAATGCATAGCTCAGTAATATACGGTGGCGCCATTTCGTTGATAGCTTCAAACACCATCCAGCATAGATGGTACTGGATCCTTTCAGGACACTTCAGTTTACGAATAATTTAAACTTAAATCTTTATATTAGGTGTTGCGATTGTTCGGGCCTCGAGCCACTCAACAAACCTCGGGCCCGGTTATTTATCCACCTTGAAACCACTCTCAATTACCTGTAGACATGACAGGTCGACCATCCTTCCATCGCTGTCAGGGCACCACAACAAATCGTCATCAAGAAATGGCATCGCCAGGGCTCCGGCTGGGCCCAGCACATGAGTTCCCGCCAATGTAATGATGAAATCCAGAGAAACAGCGGTAATCAAACCGCCGTGAACCCTAGCGAAGAGATAACAAACTAACACACTTTGTCTATTCACTCACAGATGTCTCTGCTTGTAAATTTATTTAATCGTTTGCTGCAGAAAACTTATTTCACTTTTCTACTCACTCACAGATGTCTCTGCCTGTTAAAAATATTATTAATTCTTTACGTAGAAAAACTAATTTCACTTTTTTTGTCGAAGTAACTGTGTATATTATATTATTAATATGTTATTTGAATATATTAATTTTCGAACACTTTGTTTACGAAGTATAAAATTGTAAAATTCGTTTAATTATTTTGTAAATAGTAATAATAATAATAAATAGCGAATTTGGCATCAGAGGACGGATTATCCAAGCTAGATTTATATCTATATATTTTTAGGTAATAGATGAACACATCTGACACTAGTTTAAATTCGTTATTAAATTTATAATATTAATTTGAACACTGTTTTAGTAGGGCTTTAAGATTTATTGTTATGTGGTTTCCGCGTCTGCGTTATCTCACGCCGTGCATCCAGCGCTTTTTCAAAAGCGACCTGAAAATAAAAGGAAATAATGTTAGTTATTCTACTTGAACATAGATGGCAATGCAAGACTAATATCAATAAATTAATCACATATTTAGTTATTCTATTCGACAATAGATGGCAATAGTACTCTAATTCTAATATGATCAGTAATTAGAATTTTTCCAACAGGTGGTGTCCTTGAGGCAATAACCTATATTTAATTTTTATAATAATTAAAAAATAATGCTGAATTTATAAATCAGGGTCTGTCTGTTTGTGCGCTTAGTTCCGCAAAACTGCTCATCTCTACCGCAAGGTTTATACAGGGTTTTCCAATAAGAGGTGTTATTTTGATATTCAATCGTAAAAGATCAATGGTTTCGTTGCTTGTGTGGCACGTAGCGCCGTCTTGTTGAAAGTAAACTTTGTCCAGATCAATACCGTCCAATTCCGGCCATAAAAAATCATTAATCATCTCTCGATAGCACAATCCATTCACCGTAACTGTTGCTCCAGTCTCATTTTCGAAAAAGTAAGGTCCAACGACTCCGCCGGACCATAAACCGCACCAAACAGTCACACGTTGAGGATAGAGAGGCTTTTCAACAATAACTGTTGGGTTTTCCGAGCCCCAGATGCGACAATTTTGCTTGTTGACGAAGCCGCCGAGGTGGAAATGGGCCTCATCACTCAAGAAGATTTGCATTTGATTCACTCAAGTGAATTTTAATAATTTCAATGCATTGTTGAAGCGTGTATCATTACATTTTTATTAATGGCGTAGTTTCTACTTGTCAAATGTCAAAAAATGACAGGTTCAAAAGTAACATCTACCGAAATAGCGGGCTATTCAAAATAACACCTCTTATTGGAAAATCCTGTAGTGCAATTTCATTTCGACGATTTACAATGATTGAGATTTTCAAAATTGTTTTTACAATTGTATGGTTGAAACGGATGTTATAATGATTAGGTGTTCCAGCCTATGTCTAGTTGCAGTAAGGTCGCAGGTTTGATTAGCATGTTAGTAAGGATTAGCTAGTTTACCTGGCTATATCTCTATGGATGTCAAACCTCCTGGGCCAGGTCATGAGGCCTCGCCTCCTTTTAGCCAGCTTCGGGCCCGCACACCAACTGGAACAACACAGTATCATTCATTAGTTAGGGATCATTTTATTTACTTTGCTTAAGGCGATGCACTACGTAGTAATTTAAAATCGTGTGTTTTTGTTTTGAAAATTTGGTCGCCTAGAAATGTTTCAGATGCTTTCATTAAATACTGCGAGTAGAATACATCTTGGCCTTTGAAACAATCGAGTATTTTTTAGATAAGTCTTTTTATAAGCCCAGAAAAAAATAATGTATAAGGCCTATGAAAACTGCTTTAAAGTTCAAAATCTACTACTTACGAACCCATTTTCGGTTATGATTTTATTGTATAATGTGGCAAATAAAGTTATTTATAAAATGATCGAAATTTTTTTAAATATTTATGCCTGAACATCCACAAAATAAACTAAAAGGCACTTTTTGGCCATGTTTTTTTCTTGCATAAATCAAAACAGGTGGATGGTGTTAAGCGGGAATTTAAGCATTATCGTCACCTACGTAAGTGTTGTTATTGATAGCGGCTCGATTCAAAATATTACACGACGTAGTGCATCGCCTTAAAGCAGCCTGAAAAGGTACATAACTTTGATTAAGGCCCCCTAGTAAGAGTTCAAAGATGGTTTAAAAGGAAGACATGCGATTTTTTGATTTGATATTATCTTAAATAATATCATTGATCTTTTTGTAACTTAAAAACTTAGAGTTAACGAGAAACTTGTTATAAATCGGTAGAAATTCTGTATGCGGGGTTTTACTGATAGTTTGTTAGGAAACCTGTCAATTCAACCGGAATACGAACAATTTGAACAGATTTTGAATAAAATATCATTATTGTATATCAGCAAGATACACTGTGGATTTTGTCATGCCTATAACATATTAAATAACAGTACAAAACGTGTTTTCAATAATTTTCTAAACTTACTTTGCGATTTTTTCTATCGAGGGAATTTCAAATAATTAACGTTTCGGCATAACAAATGTACAGATATTATCTTCAAAATTAATAAATATTTTTTTAAAACTTTAACACTTGACGAGTTAACGAGAAACTTGTTATAAATCGGTAAAAATGGGTATGCGAGGCTTAAATAAATAACTAAACAAACCACTTATCCATTTTTCCAGAATGTAAACCCGTTTTTATTATTTTCGCAACGAAAGATTCACCACATTATTGTTTTCTTGTCGGAATAATATGTGATTTTGTTATTAGTATTGTTATTATTTATTGTTGCATTTTATTATGTACCTACTGCTTACAATATTGCCAGCTCTATATATGCTATTATGCAAATATAGAACCAACTCTGCACCTTCCTACCTATTAAATAAATTTATTAATATTATTAACCGCTCAGGACTCTCGCGTATTGACCGTTATATTATATCTTAAATACGCTGTTCAAAATCCAAATAAATTAAATATTTATGAATTTATCCAAAAACTAAAAACTGTTTTTAAAATTTTAAGAAATACGCTTTTAAATTTTGCTATAGTAAATAAACATGTAGTTTTCAAAGAATTTTTTTGAAAGCAAACAAAATATTTTTTTAAATTACTCACCTTACGTTTTTTCGTCTAAACATTGAACCAAAATACTGAACTAGAATTACAATGATACAAATATTTTACTATACAAATGTATTATAAACATTACATTTTATAATACAAATGTATTATAAACATTAATGTCACCTCATTATTATGTCTTTTCATATAAAAATAATTCATAAAAAATTCACCAAGTTTCAAGCCTTTGGTTTCAGAAAGGCGTATATTTGAATTCTTCTGTGGTTAACTTCTAGATTCGGATATAAAGCCTTCGTATTTTTTCTTTCTAATACCGTTTAGATCACATTTCTCACACGTACACACGCAATATGATTATGAATTGTTTTGTTAGTTTAAAAACTGAATTCTTTCGAGAAAGGCATATAAATACAATATTGTACCGATGATTCAATTCAATATTGTATTTGTATGATTTCTTGAAAGAATTCAGTTTTAAACGAACAAAACAATTTCTTCATATTTATATTGCTTATGTACGGGCGCAAATAAATAATTTGTCTTAATATTGTAAAGCAATACATTTCAAAAACCGTACTTTAATTAAATTAATTAATTAACGCCATCTACGAACACGTAGATTATAACGGGAGTCACGTTTAACCTTAAGTTTATTTCTATTTCTTCTCTTTTGTAAATTTAAAAACTATTATGTTCATGTTTGTAACTTTCTGTTAAGGCGATGCACTACGTCGTGTAACATTTTGAATTCAGCCGCCATCAATAATACTCCTTACTTAGATGGCGATAAGGCTTAAATTCCCGCTTAACACCATCCAGCTGTTTTGATTTAGGCAAGAAAAAAACATGGCCAAAAAGTGCCTTTTATTTTATTTTGTGGATGTTCAGGTACAAATATTTAATTTTTTTCCGATCATTTTATAAATAACTTAATTTGCCACATTATACAATAAAACCATAACCGAAAATGGGTTCGTAATAGGAAATTTTGAACTTTAAAGCAGTTTTCAAAGGCCTTTTAAATTATTTTTTTCTGTGCTTATAAAAAGACTTTTGTAAAAAATACTGGATTATTTCAAAGGCCAAGATGTATTCTACTCGCGGTATTTATTTAAAGCATCTGAAACATTTCTAGGCGACCAAATTTTCAAACCAAAAACACATGATTTTACATTACCACGTATTGCATCGCCTTAATAATTATTATATTATTAAATATTGTTATAATTTGTAAAAAAAATGTAATTTTTTTATAAATATACTAATAACTATTTAAAATAAAGAGCGTTCGAACAGATTTCGCATTACACTCGCTGTATTACCCTAAAAAATTTTTAATTAGGATATTTTTTTGAGCGCAGAGCAGAGATTGAATTATGATTATAATTTTTATGCTAGACTTCATGCCGATTTAAAACGGGAGGGCTAAAAACGTGATACGCTTTAATTTTCATATAATGCCATCATTAGATTTAAAATCTTTTCTAACTTGACATGTTATCGTTTCAGTTCAGAAACTTTTAGAACTTCCATTATTTTTTTTTTATTTTTTTTTTTATAGTGAATACCTCACAAGAGTACCAACTGCTCCCGTCTGGAGCCAGTGAGACTATGGCATCCCCAATTGGGGGATGTTGTGAGGCTGAAGGTAAGTGGGGAAGGGAAAGAGGAAGGTGGGGAAGTTGATTATACGTTGTTGTTGTTGTTGTTATTGTCGATAGCGTTCTCATTATAAAGTTCAGATAACCTTTCAACAAGACCGATTGTTAGCAAGTTAACAGAACCGTAAGTTATCTAACCGTCTGGTTACTTTCACGAAAGCAACTGCTACTGGTGACTAGTGACTTATGACTAGTGACTTGTGCTCGGTGTGGGCGTCAGTAGGAGTTAGACTGGGCGATAGTTAAAGACTCAGTTAAGTTTAACTGTACCAGTTAAGGCTGAGTAGGCTTGGAACGAGCGCAGGGTCACACTAAGTTAAACCAATCGAACTTGTAGACAAGTTATACAGGGTTTTCCAATAAGAGGTGTTATTTTGAATAGCCCGCTATTTCGGTAGATTTTACTTTTGAAGGTGTCATTTTTTGACATTAGACAAGTAGAAACTGCGCCATTAATAACAATGGAACGATACACGCTTCAACAACGCATTGAAATTATTAAAATTCACTTGAGTGAATCAAATGCAAATCATCTTGAGTGATGAGGCTCATTTCAACCTCGGTGGCTTCGTCAACAAGCAAAATTGTCGCATATGGGGCTCGGAAAACCCAAGAGTTATTATTGAAAAGCCTCTCTATCCATAACGTGTGACAGTTTGGTGCGGTTTATGGTCCGGTGGAGTCATTGGACCTTACTTTTTCGAAAATGAGGCTGGAGCAACAGTTGCGGTGAATGGATTGCGCTATCGAGAGATGATTAATGATTTTTATGGCCGGAATTGGATGGTATTGATCTGGACAACGTTTAATTTCAACAAGACGGCGCTACGTGCCACACAAGCAACGAAACCATTGATCTTTTACGATTGAATATAAAAATAACACCTCTTATTGGAAAACCCTGTACTAATAATACATGTTAAAAAGAGAAATTATAACTTAGTAACTCACATATCTTTGTGTTTTTAGTATTATGTCATTTAAATCCTTGTATGGCGGATAAAATTACAGTACAAGATATCTTATTTATAACTTATGTAAGATAGGTATTCACACAAGTTATAAGATGATTTTAATAGTAATAAAAAATGTATTATATACAGTTTTAGAGGCTTCGTAGTAAGCGTTCAAAATGAAGAAGAAGACGGTTTGGAAATGAAGATATTTAAATAAAAGTTTTAGAAGGATAATAATTAAGCGAAAATTGTGAAAATATTTAATAAAACACGACTAAAATAGAGCAAAAATCTCTCGCAAAATGCTTTAGATGCATTTAAAGATACACTGTGAATTTTTGCACGTCTATAACATATTTAATAACAGAATAAAATGTGTTTTTAATAATTTTCGAAGCTGACTTTATGATTTTTTGATTAACGTTTCCCATAACAAATGTATGGATATTATCTTAAAAAATAACATTAATTGTTATGGAACTTAAAAACTTAGAGAGTTAAGAGGAAGTTACAAGCCAATAATGCGTATATTCTTGGTATACCTTATATTGTAGGTAATAGGCATTAAAATCGCTTGACACACGCAGTCTAGAAACGTTCGATTTCAAGCACACAACTGGTTTTTATTTATTTTGTAAATAATTTTATAAGAAAGCAAAAAAGTTAATCAAGTGAAACTGTCAAAGATAATCTTAGCTATAATGCTGTATTTTTTAAAGTTGTGTCCTTTATGCGTTCATATATTTATATTGAAAAAAAAAAATTTTTAGTGGTTTACATTTATATTTTTTATTGAGTAATGTATTCTTTTATTTGTATTCTACTCAAGCGAAACGATAGGAAAACCTTCAATTTATCTAAAGTATATTCTTTGGTATTCATAATGTACACCAATTCGTTATAAAGATTAACCAAAATAGTGATTTAGCATTAAGCTTCGCCTTAAACGGGAAACTTGTTATAAATCGTTATAAATTCGGTATGGGGGGGGCTTCACAATAGTGTTTTACTGATAGTTTGTTAAAAAACCTGTTAATTTGACCGGAATATGAACAATTTGAACAGATTTTCAATAATTTAGCAATATTTTATATCGGCAGGTTTTCTCCGTATAGCTAATGAATTAGATTTTAGATAAATAGTTCGAATCCAACCAAATAACAACAGCTCGGCAGTACGCGGTGAAAGTCTCTGTACTGCAATCATCGCAATGGTAGGTAGTACACCATCCATCGACTGCAGCGCGAACCTCTGGGGGTGGTTGACTTGCAACTTGCAACTTGCAAACTTGCAACTAACCACTTTTAGCAACACATCTAAGCAGTACAAATCAGCGCTATAAATAATAAAAACAATGGATGCAAAAAAAACTGCATTGATGCATGGTAGATCATCCAATGGCAAGGCACATATAAAAAAAATGAACCAACTCTATACCTACCTACATATTAAATACATTTATTAATATTATTAACCGCTCAGGCCTCTGTCGTATTGACCGTTATACTATTTCTTATGAACGCTGTCAGAATTTGTGTGCATTTTCGCTTTGCAATTTAGAAATTGGATATCCGGGGTTAAACGAATGAATTGACAGGTTTCCCAACAAACAGTAAAATGCGAATGTGTTATCGGGATGTCGGAACACGTGTTCCATAAAAATTCTAATATGTTCGCATTTCATCATTACATTTATTAGGATATACGCAGTTGCATGAACACGTCTTCCGATATATTTTTAATGTACTAATAGTTTGTTAGGAAATGGGCTGCCATCACGTTTTTAACAAGATTTTAATAAATCAGCAATACTCGGTTCCATGATAATTCCTCAAAATGACAATTCAGCACACCTTTAAAATTTGATATAAAGTGATGAAACAAAACTGGGTTAAATAGTTACATATGTAACCTATTTATATAACTTTATAACACTTTTTATAGGTGTGTTCAATTGTCATTTTCATGACTTATCCGGTCACCCTTTTTAAGATGTACAATTCGGTAGTACATTATTTTGACTTATATCATGAGGTTTAGCCAGCGTTAGCAATGTGGTGCCCGAAAATATATTTTTACGACTTGATTATAAAACATCGAATTTTCTCTACTTTCTATAAATATAATATGCACGAATTATATATGTAAACCTTCAGAGAGAAATTCTCTAAATGATAGTGTAAACCTTATCAAAATCCGTTACGCGGCTTAGAAGAACTAAGCGCACAAACAGACAGACGCGAATAGTGACTTTACCACATTTTCATATTTGTGTCTGAACTTCACAAAATAAAATAAGACAAAAAAAAGAAAAAAAATTGCTCATTATGTCTCCAACCCTAGTTTGTCGCCTTTCTCCCCCCACCGAGAGATGAATATCTACTGCATTTCAACCCCACCCCCATTTTTAACAATCTACCTCCTCCCCCGTGCTTACAATCATGATTATCGGAAATGTAGGAGGAAGGGGGGGGTGACAGCCAATTGACAAAACGTTGTTAAATTATTAATTTATAATCTTACTCAGAGAATTCAATTAATGATAAAATTAACATTTATTACAATATCTGCAAGTTGTGCACATTCTCCTTTCGTTTCGCCGCTAATTTACGACTCTATAACGTAATAAAATAATGCTAAAGATAAAACGGGGTACCTACGCGGGCTGGTCTAGGCTGGCTTGGCTGGCTAGGTAAGGGCCACAACTAGTTTTTACATCACTAGCGCGAAGTGCTAGCCGGAACGTACTAAATTCTAGCCTCTCGTTTCTCGATGACAATAGATAATTTGCCGACAGCGGCGTGACTAGAACTTTCTACGGCCTGCATGTAAACCGCTAAAGGAGATGCATTGTGCTAAATGGCCGGGAAACTGGATGTAGACTGAATAATTACAATTATTTTGAATGGAAAGGTTGATCCATTGAGAGCTTTAAGATTAGACGTTCAGTTTTAATCTGAAAATAAGGTCAGTATTAATACGTCGGAGTACGTAAGAGAGATGGAACATGAGTACCACCATTATTAGAACGACATCTTCACCCATCTACCTACAGAAAAAACCCTATCGTGGCATATATACAGGATTTTCCAATAAGAGGTGTTATTTTGATATTCAATCGTAAAAGATCAATGGTTTCGTTGCTTGTGTGGCACGTAGCGCCGTCTTGTTGAAAGTAAACATTGTCCAGATCAATACCATCCAATTCCGGCCATAAAAATCATTGATCATCTCTCGATAGCGCAATCCATTCATCGTAACTATTGCTCCAGCCTCATTTTCGAAAAAGTAAGGTCCAATGACTCCGCCGGACCATAAACCGCACCAAACAGTCACACGTTGAGGATAGAGGCTTTTCAACAATAACTCTTGGATTTTCTGAGCCCCAGATGCGACAATTTTGCTTGTTGATGAAGCCACCGAGGTCGAAATGGGCCTCATCACTCAAGATGATTTGCATTTGATTCACTCAAGTGAATTTTAATAATTTCAATACGTTGTTGAAGCGTGTATTGTTCCATTTTTATTAATGGCGTAGTTTCTACTTGTCAAATATCAAAAAAATGACAGCTTCAAAAGTAACATCTACCGAAATAGCGGGCTATTCAAAATAACACCTCTTATTGAAAAATCCTGTATATATCCATTTTCATTGTGCGTTCAGTTTGATTGTAGGTCTGCGACAGTCGGCAAACTTCCATGCCATACTCCCCTTTTTTCTAATATCTATGGATCTTACGCTCTACTATACTCTAAAATGTAATAGGCGACAGCACTAGGGATGTAAGGAAAATCTATGGATTTAATAAAATTGAATAAAGGGAGATTTCCATGGATTTAATAAAATTGAATAAATGGGGAAATCCATGGATTTAATGAAGGGGAAATCGATGGATTTAATAAAATTGAATAAATGGGGAAATCCATGGATTTAATAAAGGGGGAAATCGATGGATTTAGTAAAGGGGGAAATCGATGGATTTAATAAAATTGAATAAATGGTCGAAGGATTTAATAAAATTGAATAAAGGGGGAAATCCAAGGATTTAATAAAATTTAATAAAGGAAAAAATCTGTGGATTTTTATACAATTGAATAGGGGGAAAATCTAAAAATTTTAAAAAGGGGATCTAAGAATTAATAATATTAAAAAAATGGGAAAATCTATAGATTTCATAAAATTGAAAAGGGAGAAATTCTATGAATTTAATAAATTTGACAAAAAAGCATTTAATGAAATTATTCGTTGTTCTTTTGGCTGCCCTTTTCTCTATTTTATTTGATAATCGCATAAGAATTTCAACTGCACGGAGCGGGTAGGACTATCGCATCCCCATTTGAAATTATGTACAACGGCTGATGGTAGTGGTGTTATTCTGTGTATTACTTCCAAGTCAACACCAGCAACGGTATTTCCATCGTGCGCTTTGGATCTTTCCAGTCATTGAAAGGGTGACTGACGCCCACGTCACTTCAACATCGTTTGTTCTCCTCCCCCTTATCGTCCTGTCTACTATTTCTCATGTCTATGGTTCTGACTCAATAACTGTCAAGACGCCATATTGTATGTTCCACGATGTTTCAATCAAAACCGGATAGCAAAGCGAGAAGGTAGTTTTTAAAATATATAATATACTTATTATTTGACATGAAGAAGGCGGCGCATATAGGAAAAAACTAAAATTCAACACTCATTTCCATTATTAAAATAATTTTCTAAAACGCAATTAAATACGTAATAAAATAATAAATATTTATCACCGTAGATCTAGCGCCCCGGCTAGCGTTACAAACTTTCACTGAATTGCGTAACTAAAGAAATGCATCAAATTAATTTGCAAATATAATCCCAAACGAAATTATGAAATTCACCGCTAAAAACGTAAATTTAATAACAACGTTTGACCATAATAGTAATAATACTAATAATGAAACATCGCTATTGCGTTCTAGTCTAGCTTAGGGGTCGGCAGACAGTGGGTCGCGAGCCGAATATGGCCATTCGATTCTTGAGGGCTACATCAAAACTAAATGCCGAAAACCACAATAATTTGCGCGATTATTATACTGACTTAACTGACATTTAATCGAAACTGGCCATTACTTTGGATTTGGTCCTGAAGTCTTGTGACGACCCAAAACGCATCGAGCACGATTAATTACAGAGGCAGTAAATACATAGATACGATGGGGCTGCTTTATAGTTCTTGGTATCCGGTACTTGACTGCTATAATAAAACTAAGCGCCGAAAACCACACTAATTAAATAACTTACTATATTACATTGAATTGACTGACACTTAATTGAAACCGACCATATTAATTTATATATAATACTTATTTGTTCCTGAAGTCTTGGAAAGACCCAAAACGCACCGAGCACGCCTAATCTCGAAGGCAATTTAAATCCACAAAAATATTAATAGATACGATTGGCTACAGCAAAAACTAAATGCCGAAAATCACATTATTTAACTAATTATTTTACAGAAATAATCACTTATACATACATTAACACGCACTTCTCTGCCCTGAATCATCAGGACACTCTAACGCTGTCTTAAACGTTGGCTAAACAATGAGGAAGTGCAACACGGCATAATAACCCAAAAATTAATCACCGTCGCAATTAGCAATGCTTATTATCTACCTGCGTGTACGCACTAGTGTCTACAGTATCAAAATATAACCAGAAGTTAATCCATATTATCAGTACCTAACTGCATACTAATTTTATACAACGCAGTCCATGAATATGTATTGTTTTTTAGCAGCTTGTTGCCTAGTAAATAAAAAAGCATTAACAGTTTATTCTCCGTAAACGATATTATGCGTTATTCACATTGGTATGTTGATTGTGTTTGGTCTTCAAATAAAAATAATATTCTTGGTTCCTACCGGAATGTCATTTATCCAGTACCTACCCTTACTTAACCATAGCCGCTAGCCGGTAACTATTCAAATAATGGAACATTTTATTGCAAGAAAATAACTCCGATCGAAAATTTGAACCGAAATATTGTGACGTCACATGATTGCCTAACTATATCCACCAATGAAAAACTCTGAAAATCTATGGAATAAACTTTCAGAGTTTTTCATTGGTGCATTGTATAATAGGTAGGAATGAGAACTGTGCTGTCTATATATTGGCATATCTATGGTTTTTTAGGATTACTTTGTTTCATACAAAAAGCGCGAAGATTTCAATCTAGTGGGTGATTTATTTATGATTTAGACAAAGAAGGAGGATTCGGACTGTCATGGAAGCAAGTTGTTTTTGTTGTCGTATTGTATTATAATCTCATTCGAACTGATTTCTAAACTAATTCGTTCGTTTTGCAAATATTGTGATCTTTCGCAGAGATGTTATAGCTGTAAGTGATGGGTCATCCTTTTTCCTATTTATCTGACATATATTATCATTCAATTCCATCAAACACCTTTTCATTTCGTGTCGTCTAAAGTCAGATTTAAAATTTGTCACACTTAAAATGTGTAATTTTAATATTTACATTCATAATTATTGATTTAAATAACGATCCAAAACTGCACATTCCGAAATGGTTCCAACTGGCTACAACGTCATAATGAAATAGAAAACGGCAATTTCTGGTAAGACGGCAGTCGCCAACGTCGTTCGGCGTGACATCAACGCCGCCGAATTCGCGGCATGTCTTTATGGCGGCAAATTAAAAATGGCACATTTAAAATCGTTTTAGAAAACGTATTCGGAAACATGAAAATATCTTCGTTATATTTTTCGAGAGTTAAAAAAACAGTGAAAATACCCTTTCCGTATACAGTTTCGAGTGCAACAGGTTACCTTCCTTCTAGACTTTTTTCGTCATTTATAAATACATGTTAAATATATTTTTACATAATATTTGACTCTAACTAGAATGTCTGCCGACCCCTGGTTTAGCTAAATGAAAACATTGCTGTGTTTTTTGGTATGAATTTACATTGTGTTCTCCACGCAACACGAATGCACGATTTTCTATTGAACTTTTGCATAAGGGTCATGGAACTTGGTATTGTTTGACCAAAACAATATTCTGAAGTTTTTAAATGCCAATAAGTGCAATTTGAAGTCCGATTGAAGCTTGTATGTAAAAAATAACACCCTTAATTAAGTAATAAATTATATTCGTATATAATATGTATCAATGTTTATTTCTGTGCAGAAATTCTGGGACTAACTACCACGTGTATTCCTCTCTGCCCAGAATACTAATGGAGGGAATAATTATACCGAGTCTCTGGAAATTTTCAATTTATCAGTAAATAAATACAAAATGTTATTACTGAGGCAGTTATGTTAGGTTTAATAACAGTGTATAATTATTAACGATGTATAAGAATTGAATGTGTATACTATTCGTATGTAAAAGCTTCTAAAAAGTACATTAAGAGGAAGCTACAAGCAAAAAATGTGTATATTCTTGGTATACCTTATATTATAGGCAATAGGCATTAAAATCGCTTGACAAACGGCGTCAAGAAACTTTCGATTTCAAGCAAAAAACTGGTTTTTATTTATTTTGTAAATAATTTTATAAGAAAGCAAAAAAGTTATACAAGTGAAACTGTCACAGATGATCTTAGCTATAATACTGTATTTTTTAAAAGTTGTTTCCTTTATGCGTTCATACATTTCTATTGAAAAATATTTTTTTTAATAGTTTACATTTATATTTTTTACTGAATAACTTATGTTTTTATTTGTATTCTACTCAAGCGAAACGATGGAAAAACCTTCAATTTATCTAAAGCATATTTTTTGGTACTCATAATGTATACCAATTCGTTATAAAGATTAATCAAAATAGTGATTTGGCATTAAGCTTCGCCTTAAAAGCGGAATTTCAACAACTATCGGAGGCAGTCGGACTACGGCATGGCATCCCCGATTAGGAGATGTTGTGAAGCTGAAAGGATAGGGAAAGGAAGGAGATGGGGTAGAGAAAGGTTGGAAAGTGCCTGGCTATTCAAATCTGGTCACAATATACAGCTGAAATCATTACAAACAACATGTATGAAATAACAGACAAATTTAACAAAATGCCATTATAAAGACCAACATAACAAATCCTTTCGCAGTTTTTCAGTGGGTAAGAATGTAATACACAGAATGCATAGCACCGCCGTAGATAAGTGCAGGCTGCCTCGGAACTAAACTGCATCTAATCTAACCGCTGCGGAATATAGTCGATGCACCCAGGGATGGACTGACGATTTAAATAAAAAACTTTAAAACAAAACACTGAAAACTAAGTTAATTTTTTTTATAAGTTTTAACGCTTGAAGAATGTTTTTTTTTCGATTTTTGCAAGCGATTTAATTTAACAAACATACATCTATTGTTAAACATAAGCATTCCATACTAACTTTTGTATTTTAAGATATTATTTTTTTCTTTTCGCTTTTCCTTATAAGTACAAATTTGTATATTTAACTAAAGTTTCTAATAGGAATTCTATCTTAAGGCGATGCCATACGTAGTAATTAAAAATCATGTGCTTTTGGTTTGAAAATTTGGTCGCCAAGAAATGTTTCAGATGCTTTAATTAAATACTGCGAGTAGAATACATCTTGGCCTTTGAAATAATCGAGTATTTTTTAGATAAATCTTTTTAAGCCTAGAAAAAAATAATGTAAAGGCCCATGAAAACTGCTTTAAAGTTCAAAATCTCCTACTTAAGAACCCATTTTCGGTTATGGTTTTATTGTATAATGTGGCAAATTAAGTTATTTATAAAATGATAGGAAAAAAATTGAATATTTAAGCCTGAACATCCACAAAATAAAATAAAAGGCACTTTTTGGCCATGTTTTTTTCTTGCCTAAATCAAAACAGGTGGATGGTGTTAAGCGGGAATTTAAGCCTTATCGCAATCTACGTAAGGTGTGTTATTGATAGCGGCTCGATTCAAAATATTACACGACGTAGTGCATCGCCTTAATTTGATTTAAAACTTTAGTGTTGATTTTGGCTGTCATGCTAGGGCCAGAGTCTAATCTAGTCCGACCCTGAAAAGATTGCAGTTTGTCTTTAGTTGCAGTTGCAGTCGGCCAATGCAAGTGCAGGTACAAACGCGTCATGCTGGAAAGAGAAAGTATCAACTATGAAAGTGATTCTCTGAAGAAAACGTTCCACGGAGGCTGGCTGCAAAATGAAACTCATCGAGAGGGAAAAATCTACGTTGCTTTTTCTACATTATAAATATACTAGCTGATATGTACCCGGCTTTGCTGGGGGTTATTCTTAGAAGATAGACATATACCATCCTAGACTTTTCTGTAGGCCTTTTTAAGATATACAATTCCGTAGTACATTATTTTGTTGTATCTCTTAAGGTTTAGCTAGCGTTAGTAATTTAAGCGCCCGAAAATATTTTTGTACGACTTGATTACAAAACATAGACTTTTCTCTACTTTCTATAAATATAATATGCATGTATTATATATACAAATTATCCGGAAGAATTTCTCTAAATGATAGTGAAAACTCTATCAAAATCCGTTGTATAGTTTAGAAGAACTAAGCGCACAAACAGACAGACGCGGATAGCGAATACTTTATTTTATACTATTTAAAGATGTAGAGATTACACGGTAACAATGAAAGTTGCACTTAAAGCACTCTCGTCAATTTATTGATAATTATTATTAAAATATTTCAGTTGTGATTCAAGCTGTCTGTCTGTAACTCCGGCTCAATTAACTCTGCAACTTTCGTTTTGAATTTACGTTTTGTTTGTAGAATTCACAGAACTGATAAAATACCTACCTATAATGTAATTTCATTTTAACAGAAAATTGTTTTAATTGTCATTTTCAAAATTGGAACTGATTTGTCGAGCATGAGGGATTGTCTTCTACAATGAAATTTCACGTTGACGATAGAATTTTTTTTTATTTTTAGACAATATACCGTAAAATGTAGATACTTGCGGCCGGCCCGAAAAGCAAATGACATAACGGTATAAAGGCGGTGATACTGCAGCACTACCATTCGACTTTATACTGAATCGCGTTTCGTGTGACGTCACGATACACAATTGCATACGTTTTACCCAAGTTTAATTTGAAAGCTGATAACTTCGTCATTTTTGAAGATATCGAAAAACTAATTTTACTGTTATTATTATCTTATTATATTAGTATTAATACATTTCTATGCTACACTCCTACAACAAGTTTCATACGAATCTAAGTTTCATTTCAGTTTCAGCTAATTTGTAATAGATACTGTCAGTATCGCCCCGGCGATGGACTAAAAAAGCAAAATCAAAAAGTTGAGTTTTATAAAGAGTCCTAAATTCTTCGTCTGTGATGTAAGTCTGTCTGTAAGCCAGCGAGTCTGTGATATCACCAATTGGGTAGGTATGTTGAGGCTGTAGAGAATGGGGAATGGAATGGTAGAGAAAGGTTGGCAAGTACCTACCTGGATACTCAGATATAGTCACCAAAAATGCGGCTATTGCCAATTAAGTTATTTAAACTTATTATGATATTAGCAATCCGACACGAATTCAGGATATCATGCAAGCCATTTGGCCACGAAGAGTAAAAAATGCACGATAGAAAAAAATTATATCCCCAATTGGACATATTATTGTGTGCAATAATTACATTATTATTGTAGCGAGCGTCAAACAGTAAGACAGTGGTGGAAATGGCGTTCAACCGTTCCGGATTTTCTTAGTCGGTTCCGGAATTCAAACGATTCCGCTCCTTGTGAAACAAAAGATCAACTGGTTTATATAAGACTACTTATATAAATAAGAAAAAGAAAAATTACCAATTAAGTATTACAATATACAATATTGTACGGTAGGTACCAATCGAATTCTTATTATTTTTTGTTTTCAATTAACCACTAAAGCCTCTGACATTTTACAATGTACGACTCATATTTATGATTCCAGATAAACCAGACAACTGTTTTTTAACGTATTAAGAGGAAGCTACAAGCCAAAAATGTGTATATTCTTGGTATGCCTTATATTGTAAGTAATTGGCATTAAAATCGCTTGACAAACGGAGTCTAGAAACGTTCAATTTCAAGCACAAAAGTGCTTTTTATTTATTATGTAAATAATTTTATAAGAAAGCAAAAAAATTAATCAAGTGAAACTGTCACAAATAATTTTAGCTATAATACTGTATGTTTTAAAGTTGTTTCCTATACGTGTTCATACATTTCTATTGAAAAAATGTTTTTATTAGTAGTTTACAATTATATTTTTTATTGAGTAAGTAATTTATTTTTTTATTCGTATTCTACTCAAGGGAAACGATAGGAAAAACTTCAAATTATCTATCTTTCTTATATGTTCATTTTTAGACCTGGCCGTATTTTTCGTTTGCTATAAGAAAGATTGGTGAAAATATATATAAATATATTTTCATCTATCTTTCTATATATAAATATATATACTAATGTTTATCTGATATCCCCGATTCATTCCGCACAATTAAAGACCACGTAAGTTGCACGAAACAAAAACACGTATGAAATAACAATTAAATAACAGATTAATAACACAAATAATAATAGTTTTTGTTCGTGTTGTGAGTGCTATTATACTCAATTCGTTACAATTGTTTGTCTGTTATAATTGCTGTGATGGCCGTGCCATGAACAGAGAACGGTGAACGGAGAAAGTTGGTGCCGACCAGAATAAGACGGAGAAAATTAGCTAGGTTACCGTAATGGTTGATAGATAATTCATGTACTTAGGCTCTGTACAGTACGTACTGTATTCCAGGGTGGCCACTCTATATAGCAGAACATTGTCTTTGGAACGCCGCACAGTGGGCTGAAAATTGACTTTCATAGACATAGAGACTTGAATTTTCAAGGGTAATTTTTTTTGGCTAGAAATGGATTCTGCTGACCATTACTATGCTATAAAATTTCGTATGAAGGAATTGCGTGTACAACTGAAGAAGTTATCATTTTTTTAAGAAAAATTTGTATGGCACTGACATTAAAAATGAGGTTATCTCTGGAATCATAAGGTTGGCCATTATATCCTTACACACAGATATACTACTATTTATTTGTATTTTTTTGACATACTTTGTATTGTGGCGCAACTTGCGTTTTTTTTTTGTTAAAATCTTTAAAGTTGAAAAAAACGCTTTTTAATGTTGATGATTCATTTTAATGCTTAAATGCTTTACATATGAGTAGGCTTGCAGTGAAAATAAAATATTGTAAACTTGAAATAAATACCCTTAAAAATTCAAGTCTCTATGTCTATGAAAGGCGACTTTCAGCCCACTGTGCGCCGCGATCACCTTAAGGCGAAGCTTAATGCTAAATCACTATTTTGATTAATCTTTACAACGAATTGGTTTACATTATTAATACCGAAAAATATGCTTTATATAAATTGAAGGTTTTCCTATCGTTTCGCTTGAGTAGAATACAAATAAAAAAATAAATGACTCAATAAAAAATATAAATGTGAAATACTAAAAATTTTTTTTTAAAGTAGAAATGTATGAACGCGTAAAGGAAACAACTTTTTAAAAATACAGTATCATAGCTAAGATTATCTGTGACAGTTTCAGTTGACTAACTTTTTTCTTTCTTATAAAAAGCAATTTTGTGCTTGAAATCTAACGTTTCTAGACTCCGTTTGTCAAGCGATTTTAATGCATATTACCTACGATATAAGGTATACCGAGAATATACACATTTTTGGCTTGTAGCTTCCTCTTAAGTCTCCGCATACTTAATTTCTACCGATTTATAACAAGTTTTTAAGTTCCAAAAATATATATGTTATTTTTTAAGATAATATCTATACACTTGTCAAGCCGAAATGTTAATTATATGAGATTTCCTAGATAGAAAATATGTTCCGAAATTAATAAAAATACGTTTGGTTCTGTTATTTAATACTAGCTGTACACACTCTTCCTCTCAGTTGGAACCTTATAGAACCTTCTTGAACTTTCTCCTTCCAGAACCTTCAAGAGCATTCGAGAAACTTCATGAACTTTCTGGAACCTTCTACTGGGAGTCCCACCCACGCTCAGCCACCCCCATCGAACTCTCTTACTTTCGATGTGACACCAAGGGTTATCTACCACCATGACCACCGATGGGTGGCAGTGGCTGGTTGTGAAGAAAATTAGACGCATGGGGAAACACGGGTTTCTTTTTATAACTTATAAATGGTTGGGGGTAAAGTTTTGATGTTGTGGGGCCCTTTTAAGATATACAATTCCGTAGTACATTATTTTGATGTTTCTCATAAGGTTTAACCAACGTTAATTATTACCGTTTTTTAATATTAGCGCGCTCACTCTATACGTATTTACATATCTCCCGTTCAAACCATATTTGAACGCTAACTACGGGGACTTAACGCGTTCTAATAGCTCAACACGTTTTGACGAGACATCAGTACGCATTAGAGCCTTTAATTGTATAGCTCTATGCCCTTAAACAAATAAAAACATGTATTATGTCAATGTAAAATGAATCATAAAATTTAGACATGAATTACCGTAGATTTATGTCATAAATATGTTTAATTTATAGTTTTTCTGTCATTTTGAATAAAGTATTTGATATATCGTTACTTCCGTTTTAAATAATTGAATGAAACAATGAGAAAAATGTTAACGCGATCTGAAGAAACGGAGAAATGCATTTTCTGCTAGATGCAATTGTAATGCATTCTCTTTTTTTCAAGACAGAGAATTTTCAATGCAGTTTTGTGCCTAGCTTTTAAATGAGTCTAGATTTTAAATCCGACCAAAATATGTACTTTATTAAATAAGATATATCAAAAAAATAAGGTAAGTTCATATACAGGGTGTATCGGCACGTACCCGACAAACTTTAACCAGCTATTCCTTGGCACATTTGGAGTAAAAAATGTTATGGGCACTTTGCTGTCTGGTAACATTTTTTTAGAATTTAGAATTTTAGAATTTTAGCAGAATCGTTAAGGCGAAGCTTAATGCCAAATCACTATTTTGATCAATCTTTATAACGAATCGGTGTACATTATTAATACCAAAAAATATGCTTTAGATAAATTGAAGGTTTTCCTTTCATTTCGCTTGAGTAGAATACAAATAAAAAAATAAATTACTCAATAAAAAATAAAAATGTAAACTACAAAAAAAAAAACATTTTTTTCAATAGAAATATATGAACGCGTAAAGAGAACACCTTTTAAAAATACAGTATTATAGCTAAGATTTTTTGTGACAGTTTCACTTGATTTACTTTTGATTTCTTATAAAATTATTTACAAAATAAAAACCAGTTTTGTGCTTGAAATCGAATGTTTCTAGACTCCGCTTTTCAAGCGATTTTAATGCCTATCACCTAGAATATAAGGTATACCAAGAATATACACATTTTTGGCTCGTAGCTTCCTCTTATGCAGTAGAGTCGCTCTGTTGATTGGCGAGTTCTGATAGGCAGAAGTCCTGTATAAAAGCAATGTAATGACTTTATTAATTCTATATATATATAAACTTTCCGCAAGAAATTATCTAAATGATAGTGAAAACCCTATCAAAATGTGCAGTTTAGAAGAACTAAGCGCACAAACATAGAGAGGCGGATGGCGACTTTATTTTATACTATTTATTAGTTAAGAGATAAAACAAAAACCGTTAAAGATAAAATAAACCGCGTAGTAATAATAAAACATAATTATTGTAAAAAAATAAGTTTGTTTATAATTTATCAAACAGTGGCTGACAAACATGGCCCGGCAATAGGAAAAAGAGATGCGATAGGAAAAATGAAAGTGAATCATCTGTTATGTGAGAAGAGTGATTGACACCAAGCGGTAACAGCAGATTCCCCACCACTGCAGTTTAGTGCACGTCCAATCATGTCTTGTTATTTCAGCGGTTTTAAACCATAGCTTAGTGTGCCAAGAAATCCACCGTGGATTTGATAGATTTACATCGATTTTGTGGTATTTTGAACCATAAAAGAAGCTACTAGCATACTAAATGATATTTTATTCGCTTGACAAGGAAATAATGTTGGCTGCGTCAATTGTTATATCTGTCTTCTTTGCAGATTTAAGGGTTGGGAACTCTTTGTTCAAAAAGTAAAAGGTTCTACTTATAATTGTGTTTATTACGTTACAAATAATATGTCTGGATTTAGCTACACTGTTCATTACCCGAGAACCCCCGAACCCCGTTACCCCGTTGGTAATTCTCCGGTTCGAGAAGCTTGTTCCCTGTCACTATAACCTCACAAGCATCTGTTACACTCTAGCGACATCTGACGGATCTCTGGAGTAAGCTTTATGACTAGCGCCATCTATCGCTTAAATACTCAACTTATTACCATACATCACATTATTCTAGCTTGCAAATGTGTTTATTTTTTCTGTGAAAAACGCGTCGCGAAATTCCAAGTCAAATGTCATGATTAAGATTTTCAAAAGTCATGGTACTGTATTTATTTATAGGAATTCCTCATAAAACTTATTTTTATTGTGAAGAACGAATATTTAGCTGGAAAATAGAATAAAACTCAAGAAAATTATCGTATGTTGTATTATTTATTTTTATAAGATAAGAGAAAAAAATCTCTGAATATAAGAAGATATCCTGGGGATATCTGTATAATATAATATATAATAATATATATATATATATTATTATAAAGGTTTATCATAATTTTTACTTTTATCAGATATGTGATATTGAATAAGGGCTCAAATCTATATATATAAATAAAAATTTGAATGTTCGTTTGTTCAGAATCTTAAATCTCCGAAAGTTCTTCACCGATTGCTTCGAAATTTTGACAAAACGTTGCATTCGAATACGTGCGTGTTTTTTAAATACCTAAATTATAAAGATGTCATCTGTGGCAAGTAAAAACTTTTTTTTTTAAACAGCGTCTTCTGTTGGATGTAAAAGCAGCAAGTGCCATTGTATATTTAACTGCACAGACATATTGAGCCACAGCAACGCGAGATGGAGTACAGCTAGTAGATAATAGAAACAAGAGAGCAGAGAATATGTAATACTCATTTAGTGCGGAATCCACATAAAAATCGTTATCGGTAAAGTCCCTAATAAATGTTGCATCAATACAAAACTAATAAAACTGACAAATCAAACACTTGTTAGAATTAATTCAAGTTGGTTGATATGAACACCAGACAGATAATATGTAATTCCCAGCCATCAATGTTCGTCGTTTTACCTTCAATAAGGCCTTAGAATTGATAAATAAGCGGCAAGGTCTCCACGAGCGTAAACACCTACAAGTATAAGTAAAGACGTGTGGACCTACCTCTATAAACATAGGTATCTACATAGTACAGCAATATACAGGCCGGCAAAAAATTCTAGAAATATTCTTTAAAAAAAGTAGCGAAACTTTTTTCATCACTGTGGCAACTTCGATTTTAGAACAAATTATAATAGATTCAAATGTGAAATTATTTTCGTTTTCTAAATCTAAACGATTGGAAATGGGCACGAAGACAGTAAAATAATTTATGATTTTTTTTAAGGCTATGCACTACGTCGTGTAATATTTTAAATTGAACCGCTATCAATAACAACCCTTACGTAGATTGCGATAAGGTTTAAATTCCCGCTTAACACCATCCGCCTGTTTTGATTTATGCAAGAAAAAAACATGGCCAAAAAGTGGCTTTTTGTTTTATTTTGTGGATGTTCAGGCATAAATATTTAATTTTTTTTCGATCATTTTATAAATAACTTAATTTGCCACACTATACAATAAAATCATAACCGAAAATGGGTTCGTAAGTAGGAGATTTTGAACTTTAAAGCAGTTTTCATATGCCTTATACATTATTTTTTTCTGGGCTTATAAAAAGACTTATCTAAATAATACTCGATCATTTCAAAGGCCAAGATGTATTCTACTCGCAGTATTTAATTAAAGCATCTGAAACATTTCTAGGCGACCAAATTTTCAAAACTAAAACACATGATTTTACATTACTACGTATGGCATCGCCTTAATTTTAATTGATATGTAAAGCAACCCATAAAAAACGTATTTTTTTACTATAATACATCTATTTTAAAACTTAAATAAAAATGTTTTAACTGAGGATTGAACCTTCTTACACAGGAACTGGAGTTGACATCTCTAACCACCTTGTAGGTCTGACATTTATTTCATATATTGACTGCTGTAATGTTATCCGATTTTTAGAGAAAAGCGTATATTACCGCGTGTGTGGGTGCGTGATTGCAACCAGCATGAAAGAATGCATTGTCATCGACAATGAGTCTATCTGTTATATCTGGAAGTGCGTTAATTTCCGCTTCTAAGATTTGCATTCATTAATTAATTAAGGAAAACAAACCCTTCATTGCAATTATCAGTTAAAAAATAACAACAAACACGAATATTAAATTACCTTAAAACATAACGTAGAATCATCTAATTTCAGGAAGTAACTTTTTTCATGTGAGTACTACGCAATAGTCCCAACTGCTCCCAACCGTCTGTGTCCAGTAAGACTATGGCATCCCCATTTGGGGTAAGATATGAGGCTGAAGGCAGTGGTGATGGGAAGAAGCAGCTGGTGAAATACCTGTCAATTAAGATCTGGTCACCAAAGTCATTCAAGCGAATGGAGATCTTTCAACAAGGCAATAACGAGTAAAAATAAATGCCACCGACGGGAAGATTTGTATGGATATTTCAGGCAACTAATTATTGCTTGTAATAATTTGTTATCCTTTATGCTATGCATAAAAAACCTTGTATTATAAACATTAGTTTTTCATATAAAAAAAAAATTATAAAATTACAATATTTTTTCCATTTTTCTATGTTGGTGATGCCTTTTACATGATCGCTGCGACTTCCATTTTTGTCTACAATTTCTTTACAGACTGTACAATACTAACTAGTAATACTGGTAGTAGTGCGTTCTGTGATCACTTATAATAATAGTATGTATGAATTAATTTGGCGTGGAGGTCTGCCAGACTCGAAGGAGGAGGGGTAGGAAGAGAGAGAAGTACTTATCTGTTACCATTGGTTCCAAATTGACGAGATTGGAGCAAGAATCTATTTTAAAAGATTCTATTATACTTTAGTTGACTCTTGGTCAGACAGCAGGAAAAGATTGTTTTTCTTTTAAACTTTTTGAAGACATTAAAAATTAAATTTAATTAAAATTATCAATACTGCTACATTATTTATGGATTTTTCACTATATTGGAACATATTTCGAGATTTATATTGTTTCTTAGTGATATATTACCTAGCATTCGTTAAAGGTGCTAAATCATGTCAGCTTATTTTGTTATACATACAGTGAAATAACGAAGGCCCCAAGAAGCAGCCTTGTGGTTTAAAATAATTTAGATAGCGCCGTTTTGTTAAAAATCACCTCAAGGACGCTGTACAATTTCTAGTGTTCTTCTTTATTCGATGATCAGAGCAAAGGATTGTTTCCTAGCGCGGGTAACACCTAGTTTATTTTATATCACTGATGGTATTTTATTTTCAATGTCGCTTGAAAATTATACACTTCATAAAACCCTTTTGACACCAGAGTTATTTATTTTTAACAAGAGTTATTTCAGATTTGGCCTTTGAAAAGTCGGAGCTGATGCATGTACCTGTGAGTTATTTATAAATATAAAATATACTGATTTTGTGCGGATGAGCCAAATTTAAGCAGAGAGGTCGTTTAGTTTCACTGTTTACAAATATGAAAGAGCTGAGTTTAGTTTCACTGTTTATATATAGGAAAGAGTTGAGTTTAGTTTCACTATTTACAAATAGGAAAGAGTTGAGTTTAGTTTCACCGTTTACATATGGGAAAGAGCTGCGTTTAGTTTCACTGTTTACATATAGGAAAAAGCTGCGTTTAGTTTCACTGTTTACATATAGGAAAGAGCTGCGTTTAGTTTCACTGTTTACATATAGGAAAGAGCTGCGTTTAGTTTCACTGTTTACATATAGGAAAGAGCTGCGTTTAGTTTCACTGTTTACATATAGGAAAGAGCTGCGTTTAGTTTCACTGTTTACATATAGGAAAGAGTTGAGTTTAGTTTCACTGTTTGCATATAGGAAAGAGTTGAGTTTAGTTTCACTGTTTACATATAGGAAAGAGCTGCGTTTAGTTTCACTGTTTACATATAGGAAAGAGTTGAGTTTAGTTTCACTGTTTACATATAGGAAAGAGCTGCGTTTAGTTTCACTGTTTACATATAGGAAAGAGCTGCGTTTAGTTTCACTGTTTACATATAGGAAAGAGCTGCGTTTAGTTTCACTGTTTACATATAGGAAAGAGTTGAGTTTAGTTTCACTGTTTACATATAGGAAAGAGTTGAGTTTAATTTCACTGTTTACATATAGGAAAGAGCTGCATTTGGTTCATTTTGAAAACGGGTAACCTTCTGATTTCCGATCAGGTGCTTTACCAATTGCGCTACGTCGGCTTATTCAAAATCCGCCAAATTATTCAATATGTACTGGTATTATTTTTCATTCAAAAAGAAGGCTGCGGGTTCAATTTCCGTAGGCGACACGTATTTTTTCTCGGAAGATTTTTGCAATTTATATAGGTGTTTCAGGCGCTTGAAATAATTGATTAAAAATAATTTATAAACTAAATAAGTAACCGTCATGGTTTTTACCCGAAGGGGTAATCAGAGAGGATGGACAGCCACAAAATGTTTATTTACTGTTTTTCTGAAAGAATAACATGTTATCCTTTGTGCTTTTCCGGTCGTGAAAGAGTTAAATAATGAAATAAACACAATAAAGAGTTAGCCAGACAAAGAATACCATATTTAAATTATAATGAGTCGACAAATTGTAATTTTTCCTTCGCTGCCAATAGACAACCTACAGAATAGAGAATAATTTTACCATGAAATCAATGATAATAATCATTGAGTCAATGCTTATGCAGTTGCTCAAAGGTACCTAACTAATTGATTTTGTATTACGAGATGTGCTTTGCTACCCGGTTTCGCCCGAGAATACAACGAAGTTTTATTTAATTCCTTTTATTCTTATTGAACGATTAAAAATGACAAAATCTTTCTTTGGAACTCTCTAACTTCTGTATATATTTCTAAGGAGGGGTTGATTCACAGAATTTGAACGATTCATCAAAATTAAAAGTAAATTTTCAAGTTGAAGTTGAGAAAGTTATGTTCGGAGAAAAAATATTACTCATTTATCTCTTCAAATTATTCGTAATGTTATAAACAGGATTGCACGACCTTAACGAATGAATTTGATGGGTTTCCTGATAAACTATAACTAAAATACCAATGTATGTCACGATGTCTGAACACGTGTTCATAATAATCCTATAATTATCGCGTTTCGTCATTATATGTTATGAATACAAAAGCAGGTACATAAACACGTGAATTTACTAAAATTTTATCAGGAAACGGCCTGCAATTCCGTTTTTCACCGGATTACCAATAATTTGAAGAGATTGTTAATAAATTAGCAATACTCATTTTTTCCATGTGTACACACAGCGGCTACCCGCCTTTGTCTCCGCCTACACACCAAACGCATAATTTTCATTGATAGTCAGTGCAGCTTAGTCTAGACTTGAGAACGGTCGAAACGCTTTTCATCTCGTTTTATTTCTATTGTCTATGTATTCAATACTAGTCCCCTTACTTTGGAAAACGTGACGTTCGTTACAATCTATTGCCTATATATTCAATACTAGTCCCCTTACTTACGGAAACGCGACGTTCGTTATAATCTATTATCTATGTATTCAATACTAGCCCCCTTACTTACGGAAACGCGACTTTCATTATAATCTATTGTCTATGTATTCAATACTAGCCCCCTTACTTACGGAAACGCGACTTTCATTATAATCTATTGTCTATGTATTCAATACTAGCCCCCTTACTTACGGAAACACGACTTTCGTTATGATACTACTAAAGTATTCTAAATTTTACGCAACTGATAAACGCCCATTTTCCCTTCATGAATGGTTGTTTATCAGTTGTGTAATATTTAAAACACGTTTATTAGGGTTATAGGTAAAATGATTGCAAGCAAAATGATCGTAATCAATTGATCGTAATCAAATGATCGTATTCAAATTATTGTAGTTCTCAAATGATCGTAATCAAATGATTGTAGCTTTCAAATGATCGCGAGCAAAATGATCGTAGGCAAATAAGGAGTAAAAAAATAGTGTCCGTGTGTCAAGTTAAAGTAAAAATATTTTGTGTAATCATTTATTTTATGAGATAATGTACAGTTTACGATCAAATGGTAATTATGATTTTTACATACGATATTTTGCATACTATATTTTTACTTAGGATCAAAACGTCGGTTACCATTTATAAGTAATGCCCAATATATATAATTTAGTCCTGTGAAAAGTGTAGGTACATATTAGAAGTCCTTGAAAACGGATTTGTATTCCATTTCACAATGGGCCCCTATTATACATATATATGCATTACAAATTAGAATTGCATTGCTCGTGTTTACAAATTATCTATTATTTGTGGCAACACAGTCCATATCGTGTTATTTTTAATTTATCCTATTAGATGTATCCCACAATATTGCGTGCACAAGATGCCATTATCTCCCATCTTTATAAATCATGTTTTCTCTTTTATCTTATCAAGATGCAAAACATGTAATAAAAATGCGATTTGAAATCAACATTTTATCATAATCCTTCAAAAATTGAAATATGTATCAATTATGAACTGTCGGGTCATCTGGTTTTTAAAAAGGTCATTGCCAGACACAATGCACCGTGCCTCCATGTCATAAAACATAACCATGAAAGCAGTGTAGTCAAAATGTATTTTTAAAGGACCTCGGTATTTGGAAAGATTACCGGAGGTGAATTTCATTACCTTGTTATTATTTCTATCAATGCAGTTTTTTAATTCTAATAATTTAGGTAACAAAAAATCTACTCGGAGAAAAATTATAAAATATTGCTAAATTATTAAGAATCTCTTCAAATTATTCGTAATCCGATTAAAAACGGAATTTCAGGCCCTTAACGAATGAATTTAGTGTACGAATGAACTATTGTCACGATGTCAGAAGACGTGTTTATATAAATCTTAACATTTTCTCATTACGTCATTTTATATTATCAAGACAAACGCAGGTGCATGCACACGTGTTCCGATATTAGCCTGCAATCCCGTTTTTAACCGGATTATCAATAATTTGAAGAGTACATTAATAATATTAATTTTTCTCCGTGCATAATTTATTTATTATATAATCAACGCCCAAATGGACTTTTGCAAACATTTGATATACATAATAGTTTAGTCCAACAGTAATCAAGAAAAAAAGTAATTATTAACTAACTAAACATATAGAAAATGAATGCAGAAGAATAGTATTATGCTTAGCTTAGTTATTAATATTATTGAGGTATGTTATTATAGCCTTCTTGTAAGTATATGCCGTGCAGTTGAACACATCTACAATTTCTGAGAAATTATTGACAACTACGTGTAATTTAGGTGCACGTGAGTATCTAAATGACTCAATCCTGATATTGTTGTTGTTATCAAAAATAATTTTCGATCGAGTAGTTCTAGTTGGTATGTTGAAGGTGATTAGGCTCAATCAATCAGGACTGTCTGTAATTCCATTAATAATTTTACCATTTACAGTTTGCACCAATTTTGAAATTATTTAAATTTAAATAAAATCATCTATATTTTGTATTAGTTTGAAGTGCTTTAGACCTTCGGCGGAAAGCAACACTTTAACATTATTACCAAATACAGTAACGATATCATTGATAAACATTAAAAAAAGCACTGGACCTAAATACGACCCTTGTGGTACACTACTTGTGACCATGAATTTGTATGACAGGTTCGAATTATCTGTTACTTGTAGAATTCAATTAGTTAGGTAGCTCGTTATAAATTCCGATAATTTACCTTCTATTCCGATTTCGCTAAGTTTATTGAGAAGAATATTATGGTTTAATTTTAAAGTCGTTATAAATTGTGTCGAAGAAAGATTTGTTAGAGTGGGCCCGGCATAAAGCCATGTTGATTAGGTACAATGATGTTATTAATATGTATGGAGATTCGATCAAGTACAAATTTTTCAAACACTTCGAGGATTGTAGAAAGCATGCAAATGGGTCGGCTTTTTTGTAAGACCATGAGTATCGCCCTTTTTAAATACAGGTGTTAGATAACAGTTTTTCCATAGATCAGGGAAGCAGCCAGAATATAGCGATTGGTTAAATATTCGACATAGTGGTTTGACTAGTAATGTGATACACAGGTAATTTCAAAAGCCGGATTAACTTTGTCAGGGCGTGACCTTTTCTTTATGTCGAGTGATTTTATTTTGCGTATAACATCAGTAACATTTATATGAACCGATTCCTTTGGATGAAAGGGTGGAATTTGATCATTTGTGTTGTTCTCTTCGGAAACAGTTTTGAAGAAATCAGCAAAGAAGTTAACAATAGCAATAGGGTCACTACTACTTTTCCACCTTTTGTAGGTAGGCAGGGTTAATTTTTTCTTAGTGAATTTACGTGTTTAAAAAAGTTTGTAACATCTGAAGTTAAATATGTGTGTTTGATATAATTTATTGGCGAGCATTTTACAGTCAGTTCTATATTTGTGAAATATGTTGTAGTCTGAGATGGAGTTGCTATCCTTGAAATTTTTATGTGTTTTTTTTTTAATTTTTATTAAGCGTTTTAAGTCAATATTAAACCATTTGGGAAAGTTTAATTAATGGTTTGATGTGAATTGGGGGTATTTAAGTATTTATCGAAAGCCGTGTGAATAATGGAGTAAAAAGATTCCAGATTGTTGTTAGCATTTTTGTGGTTGACTAATCTGCACTTTCTAAGTGTTTTATTATAAGCGGATACTCTGCTTCGGGAAAATCATAAAAGTAGTTAGTGTTGGAGTGCGTGTTAAGGTAGTTGTTCATAATGGTGATATTGAAGCCCCGGCATTCCCAATTTCAACCGATTAATGACAAGTTTCCCTTTAACTCTTTAAGTTTTAAGTTCTAAGAAAACATATGTTATTTTTGAAGATATCTATACATTTATTGAGCCGAAACGTTAGTTATTTGAAATTCCCTCGATAGAAAAAAATCCCAAAGTAAGCTCCGAAAATTATAAAAAACACGTTTTGTTCTGTTATTTAATATGACATCGGCATGAAAAAATTCACAGTGAATCTTTAAATGCAACTAAAGCATTTGATGAGAGATTTTTGATCTATTTCAAACGAGTCGTGTTTTATTTAATATTTTCACAATTTTTGCTCAATTATTATCGTTTTTTTAAAAATATTAGCGCACTTCCTCTAACATTGGTATTTATATATCTCCATTTCAAACCATCTTTGAACGCTTACTACGGGGCCTTAAGAGAGGATGGTGGGAACCTACGAGGAGAATGGGGTCTATTGATTTACTTAGTTTTACTGAAGGATCGCTATTAAATGCGAGTTCTAAAATGTAGTAATTAGAATTACATTATCAATTTGACTAAGACCTAGAAAATTTGATATATATTTATAATTTGACGAGCATTAGCAGAGATATTAAAATAGATTGTTGGATTATTAATATGGGTAATCAGTCTGTATTTGGAATATTGTAGTCACCGATTAGCAGCATTCTAGCTTCTGGATATTTCTGCTTTAGGTCTTCAACATCTTCAATGTGGTTTTCGTATATTTGGGTAACTGATCGTGGTGGTATATAAACAAATCCAAGAATATTTTTTTCTTGTGCGACTTGCGTACGACGAAAAGTTGTTCAGTGTTTTTATGTATGCATTTTAGACTAGACTAAGTTTTTAATTTGGTAACACATATTGTTACACCCCTCCTCTTGATTTGTTGCTGGCAGTATTACTTCTATAGTAGCGGTATGTGTTATGAGAAGTGAAGCCAGTTGGCTCCAATCAAATATCATAGCTAATGAATATTAAAAAAAACAGGATACATGATTTTAAGCTCAACACGTAAAATCATTCCTCCTCACGTACCCTTAAAAATTGAATATAACAACCTGCAAATCCTGATACAGTAGAAATATCTTGGGCTGTGCATTAATAAACACCCAAATTTTAAACAGCATATTCAAGATATTAAAGATAAAATCTGATATCTGAATTGAAATCTGGGGAAACGCATATAAAACATATATAGATGAACTACAGGTTAATCAAAAAGCTATTTCACTGCAAGCCTAGAACATCCACAAAAAATATATACGAAAACCAAACTGTTAACATTAAGAAAATTATATGAATATAATACATGTCTCCTTATATACAAAATACATAATAAACTCATGCATACAAAACAGAACTCATTAAAATGTCCCAAGTACACACACTTTACACGGCAAAACTATAACGTACATTTAAACACCATACATACTCACTATGGCAATGTATTAGCAATCCATTGATTACGAGGGGGGCAACATATATAATTGCCTTCCAGACAAAATTAAAAATGAAAAACGCGTACGTACATTTGAAAAAAAAATTGTTCACTTTTATGCTCAATCAAATTAACATAGAATAATTTCTAACAAAAAAAAATTAATACCAAAAATTTTCTGAGGTATTATTAAAGCATTACATATTTTATATATGTGGAAACAATAATGCGGGTGTGAAAGGTTTAATTAACCGTGAATTAAAACCAATGTCTTTCAATTTTAATTGAATTGTAAATGTGTGTACTTCCGATTGTGTGTATGCGATTGCCACCAAAATTTGATAGAATGTTTTGTCTTCAACAACGAGTCTATCTGCCGAGTTTCAGCTTGATCGGATGTCGGGGAGTGGGTTAATTTCCGCTTTCAAGATATGCATTAATTCATTCCCAAAAACAAAAGTGAAATTCAAATAGATATATTTAAACTAGCCTATCCTATATCTGTATATTTCTATTAGCCTTTTTAAGATAATATACAATTACGTAGTACATTATTTTGATGTATCTCGTAAGGTTTATCCAGCGTTAGCAACGAGTGTGTGCCAAGACCGAGTTGTTTGGCGGTCCGTCCTCTCTGCGTACCCCTGCGGGGAAACGGCGTGATGGTTAGTTAGTTAGTTAGTTAGCAACGAAAGCGCCCGAAAATATTATTTTAAAAACTTGATTACAAAACATCGACTTTTCTCTACTTTCTATAAATGTAATATGCATGTTTTGTATATACAAACCTTCCGGAAAAAAATCTCTAAGTGATAGTAAAAACCCTATCAAAATCCGTGGCCTAGTTTAGAAGAACTAAGCGCACAAACAGACTCGGATAGTGACTTTGTTTTGTACTATTTACAAAAATAATTAACAAAAAAATTCAAAATGTTTCTTATTTTTTTTTCTTATTAAGGTCGAAACCTTTGGTTTCATATAAGTGTACATTTAAAATCTTCTATAGTTAACTTCTAGAGTTGAAAATAACGCGTAGTGTTTTCTTTTTCTACCTCCGTTTAGATCATGTTCCCAAAAGCGAACAAATTAGCCTTAAGGGTTAGGGTATTGTTCAATCGGTAACCAGATAATATAAATAACCCATAAAAATGTATATAAAGTCATGAAAAGTGATGAAACAAAAACCAGATTAAATAGGTTATGTATGTTAGTTTTGTCAACGCTTTTAATGACTTTATATCACTTTTTTAAATGTGTGTTAAACATAATAAATTAAACACTTTGTTGACACCATTTTGAATTAATAATAATTAAATGTTAATGATGTAAATAAATAATCTACTATGATTTGTTCTAAAAACGGGTTTACTCGGTGTTGCCATAGAAATGGAGAAATATATAATAATTGTATTAAATTTATACACTTTGTTGACGGACTCCAGCAATAAATTTTATTTTAAATGTATTAATTGAATAGTTAAAAAGATCGCTTCTCCTTATCGCTGAAAGCAATAATAATTTTAATTACATCCATATATAATTATAATTTGTCAATATGCATATGTTCCGTGTACTAAATACCATTAAAATACGCAATCAGCTACAGATATAATGTTTTTTATTAGGTGTATCAAATATTTGCCTTCAAACAATTCATAATTTTAAAAAAGTATCAAAAACATCAGGAATCATTAATATAGCGTCAGCAGAAGAAAACGACACGTGCATAAGTACCTTTAACAAATAATATTATGGTAATAATACAAAGAATCAAATATCGTACCTTATGATGTAAGCCTTGCTATTTTAAAAGATAAAAATAACAAACAATCGGAGTACATTAAAAACTTTTAACAGTTACTAGGCTTTGTTTCAATACTAATTTATAAATAAATAATCAAAGTACCTACGCGCGCTAATTAAAAAAAATCGCCACACTCGCGTAATTTATTCACAATGGCAACCCAACGATAAACAAACACGCACGTGAATTCGATGCTTTGTTTCAATAAACAAACTATCGTAAGTATCTACTCGCGCTATCAATACTTTCTATACTATGAGAGCCCAAGAGTGAATTACTAATAATAATATTATGAAAGTAAAACAAACAAATTGAATAATTCTTTATTATTGTATAAAACATTAGGCGCTTTGTTTCAACATATTTATAAACCAATCGCAGTACCTACGCGTGGGATGAATTTGTATAAGAACTCGCCACACTGAAATATATTATCCACGCTGGCAACACCGGTATTGTTTAGATTTTTGACAGCTTGACATGGCATCTGAGGATGATAAAAGTCCGCCTTCAAGCGACGAAAATGATAGCAGTGGCGATAGTTTAGACTTTTCGAGTTCTCGGTTTAATCCAATGAAGGCCCTTTATGCCAAGGATGTAAAGATTCCCGTTCCAAACGCGCCGGTGTACGATAATATCGCCATATTTACATCGCGTTTGAAGGCTGGCACGTTGAATATGTCGGTCGGTAACGCAGCGCGCGTCAGAGCCAAGCGGCAGGAAGAAGAACTGCAGAAGGAAGATATTGCCGCCAAAAATATTGAACGTTTTCCGGAACACCAGAGTGAGTACTACTTCTATTAGTTTAGTTGAATGGTTTTCTGTTATATTTTATTGTTTAATTCAATATTAGACGATACAAATATGCATCATAATACTTTTATAATAATACAGCCATATTTTGACAGAAGATAAAATATTTCCACTTTGACAGAAGATAAAATCAAAAAGTGGAATATTTCTGAACCAAAACTAAAACCTGTTATCTTGTAATCTTTATAAATAAAAATATAATTTTCGAAATATTAAAATTTAGAATGAGAACATAAAATAAAAATTTGGTTCTATGATAACTCAACACAGTGACAATTCAACACACCTAAAGTGATATAAAGTCTTTTTTTTTTAATTCTTTATTTTGGCTTTCGCCCATTAGGGGTGATCTTGGCCATACACAATAAACATAACGTAACATATTTAAACCAAACATAACACAAACATAATAGGTATAACATACTTAACATAAACGGTACAGAGCTGGTAACAGTAGATTATCACAAAATTATAAAAATAGAAACCTGTGTACAATATAAGTGGGCGCTTTTCGTTATTTAACCAAAGATTTTTCTAAAATTAGTGGCGTTTTTTCAAACAGAACTATGAAATTGGCAATCTTATAAACAAACACAGCATATGAGAGTAAAATATAAAGTCATTAAAAACGATGAAAAAAAATTAATTTAAACCTAACCTAACCTACTTAACCCAGTTAATAAAGTTTTTGTTTCATCACTTTCCATGACTTTATATAACTTTTTAAAAGATGTGATGAATTATCATTTTGATGATTTATCCGGTCACCAAAAATTTAAGTGGCTCATCTTACATTTTTCGCAACTGAAATTATAGGTAATTCTTTGACATGTCATTTTTTGACATTTGACAAGTAGAAACTATGCCATTAATAAAAATGGAACGATACACGCTTCAACAAGGCATTGAAATTATTAAAATTCACTTGAGTGAATCAAATGCAAATCATCTTGAGTGATGAGGCCCATTTCCACCTCAGTGGCTTCGTCAATAAGCAAAATTGTCGCATCTGGGGCTCGGAAACCCAAGAGTTATTGTTGAAAAGCCTCTCTATCCTCAACGTGTGACTGTTTGGTGCAGTTTATGGCCCGGCGGAGTCATTGGACCTTACTTTTTCGAAAATGAGGCTGAAGCAACAGTTACGGTGAATGGATTGCGCTATCGAGAGCTGTTTAATGATTTTTTATGGCCGGAATTGGATGGTATTGATCTGGACAACGTTTACCTTCAACGAGACGTGTCACACAAGCAACGAAAACATTGATCTTTTACGATTGAATATCAAAATAACACCTCTTATTGGAAAACCCTGAATATAAACCTTCCGGAACTATTTCTATGACACTATGACAGTTGTTCCCAAAAGCGAACAAATTAGCCCATAGGGTTAATGTATTGTTAAACACGTAACCAGATAATAGGTGACTCATGAAAATGTATATGTATACAGTCATGAAAAGTGATGAAACAAAAACCAGATGAAATAGGTTTACTTATAGGACTTTATATCACGTTTTAAATGTGTGTTAAATTATCATTGTTTTGAGTTGTCGTGTAACCAATATCATCTTTGGGGATGCTGTGTGGAGGATCTTTTCGAGGAAAGGAAGGAGTAAACCTGGAGTCGTATAAACGACCCGTTCTCATGTGACAAATGTCAACCGTTTACAAACATATTGGGCACTCATTTGAACTGCTGGATGTTTGGCGCCGAATGACGTTAGTTTTTCCGAGCATCTTTCATTGAAATACCGGTAGAACAAGGACAATGTTCCCACCTGACATCTATGATGCTTCAATGATTGGAATCCGTTCGTTAAAATAAGTGGAGGTAGAAATGATTATCCCTGTGGCGAATGAGTTGTAAAATCATGTATGATGAGTGAAAAATGTGTATGTACGAAATTGATACGAGGCTTGTGTAAGCGTGTAATGAGTAAGATTAAAAAAGGGCGCTTAGATGGTTTGGACAAGTAGAGCAGATGAACTAAGGAATGCAAGGAGAATATTTTTTTATTTTTTTATTTTTATTATTTTAATATACATAATATATCATATAAGTTACATTAATACATATTTTGCAGAAAATAATATTAAGGTTCATAATTGGTCATGTATACCTTATCAGAAAAGAGGAGCTCTTGTGCCTGATAAGGGAGCCACGATTCTTACTTAGATTCAATGTTATAAAATATATTTTTTTTAATATAAGTTTTTTTGGAAAAAAAGTTTGATTTTAAAGTTTGATATATTTTTTTTTAATATAAGTTTTTTTGGAAAAAAAGTTTGATTTTAAAGTTTGATATATATATTTTTTTAATATAAGTTTTTTTGGAAAAAAAGTTTGATTTTATTTATTTGTTCTTGTTGGTTCGTAATACAGCGCAATTCGGAAGGGAGATTATTATAGTTTTTTATGGCTTGGTAAATATAATGGTTTTGCATTTGAGTTGTTTTAAAGTTTGGCGTAATAAATTGATTTCCATTTCTCATGAGTTTGTAAAATTCTTGATATTCTGTGTTATTTTTTTCTTTACACATTTTTATAATGGAAGTTTGCTTAAATATATCATCAATATTTGGTACTGGAAACAATTTAAAAAGCAATTTTGTTGGGAAAGTAGTGTTTTTTTTAAGTATTACCTTTATAATAATTTTTTGCGAAACTTATTATAAAGGTATATATAATGCTAATGTGAATATTAGAAGCAGTCGGTGACAAATTTCCTCAGTACATTATTTAAATTACACTGATGGAAAAAACAATTCAAATAGAGTTCTAAATTTCCCTTTGTCAAAAGATCTTGTCATGTTGCATTTTGTTAGTATGAAGTGACGTTTGCCGAAACGTTCTGCTTCAATCTAAATGCGCACAAATTATTTATATAACTCAAACTATGAAACTAATAACGTATGTTTTTCGGTAACCGAGTGTCTCAAGACAATGGCAATATAACACACTCTTAATAAGTGATGTAAAGTCATGAAAAGTGATGAAAAAACTATGTTTAATAGGTTACACTAGGTTTAATTTTAAATTTAGTTGTTTCTTGTACCAAACAATGTGTTATTTCAATAATATGTGCGTATTTAGCAGTAAGATGGTTTTACACACATACGCGTCAGGGATCTCATTTCTACAGCATTCAGTCTACTTTCATCCTACCTCTGCCAGTTCCATGCCTCACTTCCATACATCAGGGTAGGTACCAGAACTCCGTTGTGGACTCATAGCTTCGTTTCTTTGAACCCTTCTTTCAATACTTCCCAAATATACAAACTCATCCACCTGCTCCAAGTATTAGTAAGTCATTCACAACTATATTGCACGCTATTTTCGTACTCTCTCTTTCAAACTACACTTGGTGTTACCTCAGGGAACTCATTTATACAGCATTCAGACTGTTTTCGTTCTTCCTCTGCTAATTACGTCACATCCCAAAAGATGGGTAACGTCTTACAACAGAGCGATACTGAAGACTGAAGCTCGCACTGTCACTATAGAGAGATTCGCATTCATTGCACAAGTCAGGAATGCCCATGCCCGTTTCCCCTCCCCTCCCCGTACTAGGAGCGAGGGTGTGTGGCCTGTGTGTTGGGTGGTGGAGGGAGGGGAGCCGGGGTCAGCGGCCGAGCCGGGCATCGAACCCGGGACGTCACAGCCACAAGCGTTCGCGAGCGGCGGCGGGCGCGATGCACTTTCAGACCAACATGCAATCAAATGCACTTTAGTGACGTGAAAGTTTGCACTGAACCGAGTCTCGCTGTTTTGTGATGCAACACGATGGAATTTATTCTTTCAGAAACGGTAATAGATCAGTTTTTTTTTGTTCCTTACCAAAGTTTGTCAGTAAGATCAATGTTAGAAATAATAATTATATTTGTAAGGGTCCATTTCGTGACTCAAAACTAACAATTCAACACATCTTTAAAAAGTTATATAGTCATTAAAAGCGATGAAAAAAACTATACTGCAAACCTAGTTTTTATTTCATCACATTCCCGACTTTCAAAGTTTCAAAGGTGTGTCGTCAGGCAATTGTAATAGAGACAGAGCGCATGCTAATTTGGCAAGAACCAAAAGCTACTACAAAGTCAATGGCGACATTGGTTTATTCAATACTAAACAATTCAGAATATGTATTAAGGCGATGCCATACGTAGTAATGCAAAATCATGTGTTTTTGGTTTGAAAATTTGGTCGCCTAGAAATGTTTCAGATGCTTTAATTAAATACGGCGATTAGAATACATCTTGGCCTTTGAAATAATCGAGTATTTTTTTAGAAAAGTCTCTTTATAAGCCCAGAAAAAAATAATGTATAAGCCCCATGAAAACTGCTTTAAAGTTCGAAATCTCCTACTTACTAACCCATTTTCGGTTATGGTTTTATTGTATAATGTGGCAAATTAAGTTATTTATAAAATGATCGAAAAAAATTAAATATTTATGCCTGAACATCCACAAAAAAAATAAAAGGCACTTTTTGGCCATGTTTTTTTCTTGCATAAATCAAAACAGGCGGATGGTGTTAAGCGGGAATTTAAACCTTATCGCCATCTACGTAAGGGTTGTTATTGATAGCGGCTCAATTTAAAATATTACACGACGTAGTGCATCGCCTTAAGTATTTTTCTTTTTCTGAATTGAGGTACACTTTTTTATTATTTTAACACCGCCTAAGAGTCCCAACAGCTCCCAAACTTCTGGATCCATTAAGACTATGCCATACCAAATTGTTGGGATATGTTGTGAGGTTGAAGGTAGTGGGAAGGGAAAGAGATGGGGAAGTACCTACCTGACTGTTCAGATCTGATCACCAAACACGGCTAAATCCATTTCTAGCAACTTTTCAATTTTAAATGGTGGATTTTCAACAGGGCGATACTCAGAGCATTTCTTCCTCAACTTCATCCAGATTCTAGATATAGCATTATAATAATATTTGGATGATTTGTATAGCGCCGTTTTTGTGCAGAATCACTTCAAGGGTGTAATCACATAAGGTGTAATCTATGAACTCATATTCTAATATTAATAAGGATAGATTTAACAGTCAATTAACACGTTTTCGAGCAATACGGTTCAATAAAGCATTTTTCTATTCTCACCATTGCAGTTATTACTTACAAAACCAAAAATGTAAAAGAAAAACACGCCTTAAAAAAGTTGGGTTTAAAAAAACCGTTACTTTTTCACCCTGTTTAAATGAATACTCCTTTTTGTCGAATTCCCTTACCAGTTGTAAGTTTTAATTCAAACCGGGTGCATGGGCCTCGTATCAAAAAAAGAACAAAATCGATAGAAATGTGTATAAAATTACCGTCCCTTACAAAAGGGAGAATCCGCGCCAAATTGCGAAAATCCTTGACCTATACAATAGAAAACCACCTTTTGCATTGCGTAATAATAACTTTCTTTCAGAATGCAGTACTGCAACTCGGGAGCAAAAGCCCGGTCGCGAAACAGCAACTAAGTCGACAGCAAAAAGGAAAAACTTAAAAAGGCTGCACCATTTATACTGCCCACGTTGGGCGCCACATCATTTTCTTGCCAAGTGGTTTAAAAATGCTACGCTGGCGTGTTGAAAAATTTGCCGGCGTAAGTTCAGGATTACGAGTGCATAGGCCTTAACTGCAAATCGTAAAACTTCAGTCAAGTAAACATGATAATATCGAAAGGGGCGAAGCAGTAATGTGTGCAGTTTTATATTGTGTCCATGTTTGGTAGTGTTTTTTTTGTGTGTGTTGTTCGTTTTGCTGGCGGATTGTTTGTGGTGGAGGTCGGGCAATGCACATCGCGGAGAAAGCACCAACACCAAAGTGGGGGGTACCCACCTGATGTGAATGATATTATTAGTCGGGGTTGTGTGGGTTCTTGCACTTCGGTCAAACAGGTGCCTCCACACTCTCTTCGCTTCTCTTAATCTTTTGCTATCACGCTTCTCGTTGCTAACTTCACTATTTTCTTCTTCTCTCTCTCTCTCTCTCTCTCTGATTATCACTTTCTGCACACTTTTCTCTCTCGGCTTGCCGGACTTTGATTAACTTGCGACGATAATTTCGTTGAACGATAATACTTTTATTTTTTTAAATGTAATATGTTTATTTGTTATCCTTTGTGCTATGCATAAAACCTTGTCTTATAAACATCAGTTTATCACTAAAAAAATAATAATATTTGACGAGTCAAAATATTTCACCAACAAATGTAGATATAATATCTCTCGACGCCATCTAGTATTAAATTTTTGCACTAACAAAGCCTTTCCTACAAAAATAAAGTTGGTTGTTTACAGGTGAAAAAATATAATAAGCAGTAATTGTTGATTGAAGTATTAGTACATATTGAATTATTTGGCGTTGTTGGAAATAACCCGATGTAGCATAGCGGTCTAGAGCACTTGACCGGACATCAGAAGGTACGGGTTCAATTCCCGTTGGCGACATTTATTGTTACTTTTTTAATATTACAAATCAAGCGTTCAAAAAAAAGAAGAAGATGGTTTCAAAGGGAGATGCGTAAATAAGAATGTTAGAGGGAGTGCGCTAGTATAAATGAAAAAAAAACTATTATAATTTACAGGCGTAAGATAAAATATTTAATAAAGTGTGACTTATTCAGAATAGAACAAAAATCTTTCGACATGTTGCATTTAAAGAAACACTGTGATTTTTTTTATATCTATATCATGTTAATTAACAGAACAAGATGTGCTTTTAAAATACGCCTATTTGAATTTCGTTAATGAGCGACGTGGAAATTAACACACGTCAGATCGAACTGAAACTCAGCAGATAGACTCGTTGTCGATGACAATGCATTGTATCAATGGTGGCAATCACACGAGGACATATATGCATTTACACACATAAATTTTGGTCCTATCAAATTGAGATTTGGTGTAGTAATTAGCGCGGTTGACTGCAGTCCCTGGGGAGGAAGATTTAATCCTCAGTCAAAAAAAATAATTCTTTGAAATTGGCAACTACAGGTTTTCCAATAAGAGGTGTTATTTTGAATAGCCCGCTATTTCGGTAGATGTTACTTTTGAAGCTGTCATTTTTTGACATTTGACAAGAAGAAACTACGTTATTAATAAAAATGGAACGATACACGCTTCAACAACGCATTGAAATTTTTAAAATTCACTTGAGTGAATCAAATGCAAATCATCTTGAGTGATGAGGCCCATTTCCACCTCGGTGGCTTCGTCAACAAGCAAAATTGTCGCATCTGGGGCTCGGAAAACCCAAGAGTTATTGTTGAAAAGCCTCTCTATCTCCCTATCCGTTTGACTGTTTGGTGCGGTTTATGGTCCGGCGGAGTCATTGGACCTTACTTTTTCGAAAATGAGGCTGGAGTAACAGTTACGGTGAATGGATTGCGCTATCGAGAGATGATTAATGTTTTTTTTATGGCCGGAATTGGATGGTATTGATCTGGACAACGTTTACTTTCAACAAGACAAAACCATTCCAACGAAAACCATTGATCTTTTACGATTGAATATCAAAATAACACCACTTATTGGAAAACCCTGTAGATTGTAAATGGAAAAAAGATGTATTATAGTAAAAAAGAAAACTATTAGCGGGTTTTTTTTAATTAAATTTTACCTTTAATAGTACCTTTTCATAATATTCGCGTTTTGTCCGGAATGGAAAGATTCGCCAAGTATTTTACGTAGAGATATAATAATAATAACTGGATAATTTGTATAGTGACATTTTTTTGCAAAATCGCCGCAAGGGCGCTGTACAAATTGATTTAATCTTTTTATGCGAGTAGGTTTCGCACAGGAATCCCAACTTCAACTAACCTAAAGTCTGGAGCCAGTGAATCTACGGAAACCCGGGAAGGTAGAGGAGAGGATTAAGAGATTTTCACCGGGGTGATACTGGAAGTATCTACCACTCTCGAACGTGTCGCAAATATACTACATATTACTGCTCATGACGGTCGAGAGCAGTTGGTACTCCTGTGTAATACAACTAACTAATTTACGCCGTTTCTCCGCAGGGGTAGGCAGAGACGACGGACCGCCAAACATCTCGGTCTTGGCACACACTCCTTGCTTAATTCACATTCATACATCGTCTCAATTATCTGATTCACTTGATCGTGCCATGTATTCCTCGCTTCCTGCTACCATTCACATTTGCGTCATATATATTCTACTTACACTCCTTTCTAAAAGGCGTCCCTTTCTTAATCTTACTCTTTACGCTTACATCAGCCTTGCACAAGTCATTAGTTATTTTCCAGGATTTTAAATAATCAATCAAAAATTACTTGTTTTCATAGAATCATTTTCTCTTTAAATTCCTATGTAATATTGCAGGTACAAATGGTTTTGTATGGTTCTATAACTAAACAGAACTGTGACAAAACAGAACACTTCAAAGTGAAAATGTCATTAAAAGTGATTAAAAAACAACTAATCTAAGTTATCCTAGTTACCATGTTTTTTTAAATCATTTTTCATGATTTTACATCACTTTTCAAAAGAGTTCTGTTTTGTCACTGTTCTGTTTGGTGCTGCTACCATTTGACGATAAGTAGTCTCATTTTGTTTTACATAACCTGCCTCACTAAGCGATACGTGTTGCCAGAGCTAAAATAAAAGCATAGAGTACCTACTTCAATGACTGCAACCTCTGTACAAAGCAAAATGAAAGGAGAAAATATTTCTCCAATGGCCTACGCTACAGACCAGGGCTAGGAACATTATATTTATATCATAAGATTTAAAAAAAAAACATTATTTAAAAATAAGATTATTCTAATAAATTTAAACGAAGCATGGAACAGATCAAGACATAGAAAAATAAAATGGATATACACTATCTAGATTACAAATAAATTCTCTAGAACTTGTAATCATTCAAAAAAATATCAGCCGAAAATATTCGAAAAATTATTTGAAGATAATATTGTTAATTCTGAATTTGAAATATGAGATCGACAAAAATGATGTATAATAATTAGGTCCCAATGGTCGAGTGGTTAATGACGATGTCCCGGTATGACGAAGATCCTAAGAAGTCAAAAAATATTTTTTTTTTTAAATTTCGTTTTTGTATGAATATTTTGAGGAAATCCGTTCGGCGCGCGGCCAAACTGAAATTTCATAAAAATCTTCATACAAAAAAAAAGAAGAAGACGTTTTCGGCTACAGCAACAATAATGTAATATTTGTAATATTAGCGCTATAGTACACACAAAAGTCACGATTCCGGGGTTCGATTTACAGTTGGGATTGTTTCTTTTTATTTTTCTGTGTCTTGTTCTGTTTATCTCATGTTTCGTTTCGATATATTAGCATTATCATCTTCTTCAATGATGCATTACGTTGATGGGTGTAGCAGTAAAAATTGAACATAAATAAGTAATCATTGAAACACCACAAATGATGCAGAAATTGGGGTTCAATCATCTCTATATAAATCAATCCATTACCCTGTCGATAAATAATAATATCTGCCGCTTTCAATTCCCGCTTATCCGCTCGCAATCCGCCGGATAACCGGAACTGCATAATATCCCTCAAGGACGTTACACATCCCTAAGTAAGAGTTTAACAAAACCCACGCGCAATAAACTGCATGACCTTCCGTACGAACCGACCACGCACGCTGCATAGAAATACAGTACAGGTACACCGACTTTAGTGAGGGGGCGTCTTGTAATATGCACATCTACTGGATCGTTGTCCTAGGTTAGTTCTCGGTCTGTCGGCGACTTTCAAACATTTTTTCCAGTACTGTGGTACTTTGTAAAAAGGTATGCTTATTAATAAGAAGTTAGTTATTTTGAGGGAGGCTTTTTTCGTTCTTTTTTTAATGATTGCGTGTTTTATGGTAGTTCTTATAGTTATTTTTTACTTTATTTTATGGGATCAAGCAACGTGCGTCGATGTTTATTTTGTCTTCTTTTTTCTATTATGTCATAAGACAAGTCAGACATATTCAGAATTTCTTAGTCATTTGAAATGCCATTATATGTGTTTATTGACTAGATCTGTACAATCAGGTGGAATGGGGACCAGATATGAACAGCCAGGTACTCTTAAGGCAATACACTACGTCGTGTAATATTTTAAATTGAGTCGCTATCAATAATAACCCTTACGTAGATGGCGATAAGGTTTAAATTCCCGCTCAACACCATCCGCCTGTTTTGATTTATGCAAGAAAAAAACATGGCCAAAAAGTGCCTTTTATTTTATTTTGTGGATGTTCAGGCATAATTTTTTTTTTCCGATCATTTTATAAAAAACTTAATTTGCCACATTATACAATAAAATCATAACCGAAAATGGGTTCGTAAGTAGGAGATTTTGAACTTTAACGCAGTTTTCATAGGCCTTTACATTTTTTTTTCTAGGCTTATAAAAAAGATTTATCTAAAAAATACTCGATTATTTCAAAGGCCAAGATGTATTCTACTCGCGGTATTTATTTAAAGCATCTGAAACATTTCTAGGCGACCAAATTTTAAAACCAAAAACACATGATTTTGCATTACTACGTAGTACATAAGATTGTTACTGAGGCTGTTTAATTTGGTCGGTCGGTGGCTGAGTTGACATCGTGTTTATACCCACCCAGGCGTAGTGTGTTCAATTCCTCGGCTGGCTAAGTCCTCCATCACAACACAAGCAACATTTTCCGCTTACTGTGGTGATAGTAGGAGATTTGCAAATATTGTCAAGTTATTCGTCACCCGGGAATGTTTGTTTTTCTTTAAAAAAAATGTTAGTAATAAATATGTAGGTATTGTATATTTTTTACTATTCATATGTAAAAGCCCCTAAAAGTTGAGTCAATAAATGAATAAATAAAACATATTTGTAATAAGCATTTACTTTGTGGCTTGTCATAATTTACAATAAGAGATATCAATTTGAGAATCACGGAACTAAATAACAATAATTTTTCAGAGTTTGCCAATCATCTTGTTGCCATCAATCATACTTTTAATAAGGACACAGGAGTTAAAATTCTTCACCGTAATAATAAAAGCAAAAGATTGGATAACTTAGAAGCCCTTGAAATCAAAAAATCCCTAAATAATAACGCTAGTATATTGAATAACCAAATTAATTTATCGTTTAGTCCCATTCTAGATATATTTCCAGTAAACCGCTCTGTTATTGCCGGAATTCCTGCAATTACCCTCCCCCTTTATTAACCTCCCACTCAAACACCTAAATTATATTGTTTGTGTATATATCTGTCAATATTTTGAATCATATCATATTTTCGGCTATCAATTACATAGAAACCGCACAGAAAACGATCTTAAAGGTAATACTAAAAAAACATAGACTGACTGATACAGACCAAATATTCAACAGGTGTGACGTACTAGATATACGCCAATTATACGTTAAAACACTACTAAACTACATATTTGACAAAAAAAAAGAAATTTCAACATACACAAAATAACACTAACAGACCAGTTAGACAAGCGTACAAAGAAAACATAAAAACTCCGACAGTAAATTCAAGCTTTGGACAAAGACACTACCAATACCATGCTATAAAAGCTTTCAACAGTGTAAAACTTGAAATTAAAATTGAGGTAAATAAAAATAAATTCACACACAAAATTACAAAATGGATTAAAGAACAAAAAAGACAATATTACCAAAATGTCATAGCATAAAATAAAAATAAAACCTACACGTAACACACAAAACCAATATAAACACACATCACTCAGAAACACACAAGATTATATTTTAAATGTATTATTTTCTCTTTAAATGTATTATGTAGTATATATTTTCATATTATAAAATGAAGGCTTCAGCACGGGCAAGCCACCCAGTGAGGCCAACATTACTGGAAAACTTTGAAATGTAAAAAATATTTTACCAAATAAAAAAATAGGTTAGTTTTAATATTCTCCTGACGAAGGAAGGGTGCTTCCGAAACCGGTAGAGTGCAATTAAAATTAAAGTGGTCTAAAACAAATTGATATCTTTTATTGGAAATAAATATAAACTGAGTGTACAGCTATTAAGTGTGTGTTATTTTTCTATAATTATTAAATTTGTTTTTTTTCTAGGGCCTGCTAAGATTGACAAGCCGTTTATAATGGGCACAAATCTGCTAACGAGGATTGCACGCCAAATGGGACCTCTGGCACGGCTTAAGCAGTGCATGGATACGTGCATCAAGGTCAAGGTGAGGTCACACGTGCTCTTTTATTTATTTTTCTTCGTGTTACGCTGCTGACAATGGGAGGTTGGATAACAGCAATAATAGAATCAAAGAGGCCACAGGAAGAAACTCCTCAATTCGTCATACGTCGACTCCACTTACAGCAACGTCTTAAGGCGAAGCTTAATGCCAAATCACTAGTTTGATTAATCTTTGTGTATGTATTGGTGTACATTATGAATACCAAAAAATATGTTTTAGATAAATTAAAGGTTTTCCTATCGTTTCGCTTGAGTAGAATAGAAATAAAATAACAAACTACTCAATAAAAAATATAAATGTAAACTACTAAAAAAAAATTTTTTTCAATAGAATTGTACGAAAGCATAAAGGAAACAACTTTTAAAAAAAATACAGTATTATAGCTTAGATTATCGATGACAGTTTCATTTGATTCCTTTTTTGCTTTCTTATAAAATTATCTACAAAATAAATAAAAACCAGTTTTGTGCTTGAAATCGAATGCCTATTACCTACATTATAAGGTATACCAAGAATATACACATTTTTGGCTTGTAGCTTCCTCTTAAAACACAATTACACTTCCAGGGTATCTAGCACGATCGACTAACAAACTTTTTATCGATAATGTCGGTAACTTATCATCGTTCTCTAGTATTATCGTCAATGAACAAACAAACGAACTAACAAACGACCAAGTATTCTTAGTTTATTCGACGTGAACTGTTGTTTATACGTTAGCGATATGCAGTCAAGCTCGGCAACGATGTGAAGTTACCGACATTATCGATAAAACCTTTATCGATCGACTATTCTCGATACCCAGAACTGTAGCCGAACAACACTATAAGTTTCAAAACTATATACTAAGTCAGCTCAAAGACAATTCAAACAACTAGGTAGCTCCTAAAATACTCAACCTTCTCCCTGATAACTTATGATAAAAACCAAAACCCATTCCTTCGAAAAACAAATAACGCTATGTATCCTTATATCTGCAATGCATCTCAATCAGACATATATAACTAGCTATACCCCGCCACGCGTTGAGTGGCTCAGTCTGCCTGTGCAGATAGAGAAAAAATAGCGCGTGTTTCAATTATGTGTTGGACGTATAATGCAGGTTTGGTGCAGTTAAAAAAAAGCATGTTTCTCCAACAGATGGCTCTGTTTTTAAAAAAACATGTTTTTACCTGTCACGGGTGACATCTATATAATATAGGTATATGAAAACACACGTTTGCACGCGAATGCAACGTGCGTTGTGTCAAAATTTCAAAGCAATCGGTGAAGAACTTTCGGAAATTTAAGATTTTGAACAAACGAACATTTTTATTTATATAGAAGACAGGAGATAAATAGATTGACTAGCTGTGTTGCTTTTACGTCCAACAGATGGCGCTGTTTAAAAAAAACATATTTTTACCTGTCACAGGTGACATCTATATAATATACGTATATAAAACAAACGCGTATTCGAATGCAACTTTCGGAGATTTTAGATTTTGAACAAACGAACATTTACATTTTTATTTATATATGTACGTATAAATCACACGGGAATATTATTTATTTTAATAATTAATTAACAATAATTATTGTGTCCCTTATTAATTTTAACATACCTTTGAGACGTACACTACATACAGTGCTATTCCACACGCTTAATTATAAAACAAATGCACCATCTAATTCACCAATTAACCGAGCTCTTCATACTCTAAATAATATTTGTCTTAACTCTAACATTGACATTTTTTCAGATTCACTGCCCAAATTCAAACGTGGCATCATGTCAATAATTTAAACTGTTCAATGCGCACACAAACACTCACTTATACAACACACACATACACTTATATACTACACACGTCACCTGGTAATTAAGGAATAAACATACCACTTAGCAGACATTACAAGGAAACATATCATAGGTACTCAACATGAAGTATCTAATTCCTGTATATTGTTTCATCTCTGTAAATCATGTACTGTTTGTTTCTATAATATATAATAAAAAATAAAAAAATAACATTATCAACCATGTTATGAATAAGTTAAATATTTAAACTTTACCCGCCATATCACAAGCAGTACGTATGGCGGGTGAAATATATTTACTGTACAAACATTATTGCATGCAATATATATTTTTTTAAATCGTACAGACTTTTCACATAGTCTCGATATAGTTTCCATCGGCATGAAAAAACAGCATCGTGTAAAACGCTCGTATATACTGTATATGCATATACATCCCAATCACACTTTTCTTATGGGATTTATATTATTCGAAGCATATATATACTCCTTAATCTATCTCATACCGAGGGACGAATCACATTTACGAAGATAAATTCTATACAAAACTTTGTACTGTAGTACCGCCAGCATAAAATGTGCTTTTCATTTCCTAAACACGCTCATTATTGAACATAAATATATATTATTAAAATAAATACCAGAATTAATAATGGCGTTTCCAATTATGTTCTCTGCGTGTGAACTGTACTAAATTTTGATTAATAAACAATAATCAGTGTTAATCTCAAGTGACTTCCCAGTTAAGTATGGTTGTATCAGACAGGAGTGTATGACACACAAGACTGCAAAATAGGGCCGGTGATCCCAATCCGTGGTGGCTGAAGGCGTCTTCCTTCAGTGGCGTCGGGGCGTCGAGCGGGGCGTCGAGCGGGGCGTCGAGCGGGGCGTCGAGCGGGGCGTCGAGCGGGGCGTCGAGCGGGGCGTCGAGCGGGGCGTCGAGCGGGGCGTCGAGCGGGGCGTCGAGCGGGGCGTCGAGCGGGCGTCGAGCGGGGCGTCGAGCGGGGCGTCGAGCGGGGCGTCTCTGTGGCCGTTGTAGCTGGTCCGATGCTAGTACTCGTCCTTGCTGTAGAATCCGGGTCTTGTCGTAGGGGCAGAGAGGTCCGGGGTGAGGCGAGGGTCAGAAGAAGATGAGAAGGCGAGTAGATTCAGAAGTCGGAGCGAGGTAGAAGGCAGAGCAGAGAGAAGTGTTGAGCTGGTGGAGGTTGCTGGCTATCTGACGTTCCAAGGGGCTGTTGCCCGTTTTATAGGACCCCGGCGGCCTTCGCTGACCGAGCGACGTTCACACGGGCCCGCTTTCTCTTTGATTCCTGGAATCGAGGCCCGTGTTTGTTACGTGCCCGCGGCCCGCCGCCGGGTTGGCTACCGCCCCTCGGCCGGTAATTTCGGGCCGTGGTCATTTGTGACGCTATGCCGGCGCATGGCGCACGGCAAGGCTTCCCACTACGTTTTGGCACGGTTCTAACAATCGTGCCCGAATTAAATATGAATATGATTTTGCCAGCTCTCATAGTATACTTCTCTGCCCGTGTCCCCTAGCCAAGCTCCGACGTTTCATTTATTGTTTACATAGAGGTTCAGACATACATTTTATACATTTCTTTCATTATACATAACAATTTCACATACATAGAGGACAGTTTATTCAGTTTAAGGACAGGCAAAGTTAAGGCAAATGGCAGATTTTAATATGGGGTGACGTCGGCTGATATCGGAGCAGTACGTCCGTTACACTCCCCCCGTGGAGCTCGGCTACACTCTTCGCAAGCGGCGTGCTGCGACATGGTCCCCGGTGGCATTGTTGCCGGTGGCATTGTTGCCGGTGGCATGGTCCCCGGCGGTATGGTCCCCGGCGGTATGGTCCCCGGCGGTATGGTCCCCGGCGGCATGGTCCCCGGCGGCATGGTCCCCGGCGGCATGGTCCAGGGCGAGGACGGTGGGGCGGCGTCCGGACAAGCCATCCTCAGTGTTGTCCCGGCGTCGGCGTCGCGCCGGGTGGTGCCCCCATGCGTGATCCAGCCGAGGGCTGTGGGCTGGCGGGCGGCCCGCTGATGTTCGACCGAGCTGCTCGGCCGCACTGCTCGGCTATTTTCGGTGAGGCCCGACCGCGGCACCGCGTTGGTCAGCCGCTTCAGGAACGCGGCAGGCTTTTTCGGCATCTGCACCGGGTCCAGGAGGAGAGGGCTGACGGTTTCTCGTGCCTTTCCCTTCAGGGCACGCTGCAGCCGCATCAGATTCTCGGCCGCCGTCATCCCGCAGGTGGCCGTCGACTGCAGGAATTGTGCCTTCCAGGCCTGCCACTCTATGGCATCGCCAGCGTAAGGCGGCAGGTCCTCTGCGCTGGACTGCCAGGCGATGAGCGACGCCATCCGCACATCTTCGGGGTGGGAGTGGGGCGTCCCGCCGGCCTGGGACTGCCGGAGGGCGTCGGCAAACATGGTCGTCACCTGGGCGAGAGGGACACTCCCCTGGTTCACCCAGTCCCGCGTCTGCCTCGCTGCCTCGTCTGCGCGGTTGAAGGCCCCGTATCCGTCCATGTGGGGCTGCGATGGCGAGTCTGCCCTCGGGGCAAATGCTGGGAACTGGGCGGGCCCGCGGTTCACACCGGGATAGCCGTACTGCGGCTCTGGTCCACCTCGCCGCGTCGCGGCGCCTGGGGAAGCGCCGTCCGTGAGTGGATCCGCAGCATGGTTTCTCTCCGTCCCGGTGTGAGCCCTCTCGGCGCGGCGCAAGCTCCCGAAAACATCGCTAGGCTGGGCTGTAGTTGGTGGCACAGTGGGCTCTCCCCCCACTGTGTAGGCAAGGCTGTGACTGGGGCCGCTAGAGGGCGCCGCAGTCTGTGGCAGGCCCATCCGTGGGCCAGTGGTTTGCGCCTCCGCTGCGTACCCCTGACTAGGTACGGCCGGGGGCGCCGGCGTCGGTTGGTAATCCAGCCGCGGCGCAGTGGTGTGCGTCTCCGCTGCGTGGCCCAGGTTTCGCTCGAGGCCGCTAGATGGCGCCGCCGTCGGTTGGTAGTCCGCTCGTGGTTCTGTAGCTTGCGGAACAGTGGGCTCTCCCCCCACTGTGTAGGCAAGGCTGTGACTGGGGCTGCTAGAGGGCGCTGCAGTCTGTAGCAGGCCCACCCGTGGGCCGGTGGTTTGCGCCTCCGCTGCGTACCCCTGACTAGGCACGCCCGGGGGCGCCGGCGTCGGCGTCGGTAGGTATTCCACCCGTGGTTCTGTAGCTTGCAAAACAGTGGGCTCTCCCCCCACTGTGTAGGCAAGGCTGTGACTTGGGCCGCTCGGGGGCGCCGCAGTCTGTGGAAGACCCACCCGTGGTGCTGTAGCTTGCGGAACAGTGGGCTCTCCCCCCACTGTGTAGGCAAGGCTGTGACTGGGGCCGCTAGAGGGCGCCGCAGTCTGTGGCAGGCCCATCCACGGGCCAGTGGTTTGCGCCTCCGCTGCGTGCCCCTGACTAGGTGCGCCCGGGGGCGCCGGCGTCGGTAGGTATTCCACCCGTGGTTCTGTAGCTTGCAAAACAGTGGGCTCTCTCCCCACTGTGTTGGCAAGGCTGTGACTGGGGCCGCTCGAGGGCGCCGCAGTCTGTGGAAGACCCACCCGTGGGACAGTGGTTTGCGCCTCCGCTGCGTAGCTCTGAGTAGGTACGCCCGGGGGCGCCGGCGTCGGCGTCGGTAGGTATTCCACCCGTGGTTCTGTAGCTTGCAAAACAGTGGGCTCTCCCCCCACTGTGTAGGCAAGGCTGTGACTGGGGCCGCTCGGGGGCGCCGCAGTCTGTGGAAGACCCACCCGTGGTGCTGTAGCTTGCGGAACAGTGGGCTCTCCCCCCACTGTGTAGGCAAGGCTGTGACTGGGGCCGCTAGAGGGCGCCGCAGTCTGTGGCAGGCCCATCCACGGGCCAGTGGTTTGCGCCTCCGCTGCGTGCCCCTGACTAGGTGTGCCCGGGGGCGCCGGCGTCGGCGTCGGTCCGTAACCCAGCCGCGGAGCAGTGGTGTGTGTCTCCGCTGCGTAGCCCAGGTTTCGACCAAAGCCGCTAGATGGCGCCGCCGTCGGTGGGTACTCCGCCCGTGGAGCTGAGGCGTGCGTCTCCGCTGCGTAGTCCGGATGTCGCCCGAAGCCGCTAGATGGCGCCGCCATCGGTTGGTACTCCGCCCGTGGAGCTGTAGCTTGCGGAACAGTGGGATCTCCCCCCACTGTGTAAGCAAGGCTATGACTGGGGCCGCTCGGGGGCGCCGCAGTCTGTGGAAGGCCCACCCGTGGGCCAGTGGTGTGCGCCTCGGGTGCGTAGCCCCAGCTTTGCCCGGGGCCGCTAGATGGCTGGCATCCGGGATAGGCTCCGTCGGGTTGCCAGGCTGCAGGTGAAGCGGTCCGCGTGAGGCCTTTCAGCGTGGCGACAAGCTCTGCAATCTGTCGGGCGTGGTCGTCCTGCAGCTTCTGGGTGCGCCGCCTCTCAGCTCTTAGCTCGAGCTGCACCTGCCGGAGCGTGTCCTCGCTAGAAGCCTCGCTTCTTGACGAGACGTCGGCCGCGGCAGGGGGCGTCTGTGGTGGTGATGCGCCGGAGGGACCAGGCAGTAGGTCCGCTCGGGGATCAGAGGGGGCCAGGGGGGCGGTTGGCCGGAGTCCGGGGGGCGCGGCTGTGGCCGCCCCGGTTGGTGTGGGATCATCGCTTCCCTGCGATGAATCCCCGTCAGCGCTGTTCTTCCCAGAGCGCAGTGAAGGTGACATCTTCCACAGAAAGATCCGGCGGCGAAGGACCACTTATGTATCAGACAGGAGTGTATGACACACAAGACTGCAAAATAGGGCCGGTGATCCCAATCCGTGGTGGCTGAAGGCGTCTTCCTTCAGTGGCGTCGGGGCGTCGAGCGGGGCGTCGAGCGGGGCGTCGAGCGGGGCGTCGAGCGGGGCGTCGAGCGGGGCGTCGAGCGGGGCGTCGAGCGGGGCGTCGAGCGGGGCGTCGAGCGGGGCGTCGAGCGGGCGTCGAGCGGGGCGTCGAGCGGGGCGTCGAGCGGGGCGTCTCTGTGGCCGTTGTAGCTGGTCCGATGCTAGTACTCGTCCTTGCTGTAGAATCCGGGTCTTGTCGTAGGGGCAGAGAGGTCCGGGGTGAGGCGAGGGTCAGAAGAAGATGAGAAGGCGAGTAGATTCAGAAGTCGGAGCGAGGTAGAAGGCAGAGCAGAGAGAAGTGTTGAGCTGGTGGAGGTTGCTGGCTATCTGACGTTCCAAGGGGCTGTTGCCCGTTTTATAGGACCCCGGCGGCCTTCGCTGACCGAGCGACGTTCACACGGGCCCGCTTTCTCTTTGATTCCTGGAATCGAGGCCCGTGTTTGTTACGTGCCCGCGGCCCGCCGCCGGGTTGGCTACCGCCCCTCGGCCGGTAATTTCGGGCCGTGGTCATTTGTGACGCTATGCCGGCGCATGGCGCACGGCAAGGCTTCCCACTACGTTTTGGCACGGTTCTAACAATCGTGCCCGAATTAAAGATGAATATGATTTTGCCAGCTCTCATAGTATACTTCTCTGCCCGTGTCCCCTAGCCAAGCTCCGACGTTTCATTTATTGTTTACATAGAGGTTCAGACATACATTTTATACATTTCTTTCATTATACATAACAATTTCACATACATAGAGGACAGTTTATTCAGTTTAAGGACAGGCAAAGTTAAGGCAAATGGCAGATTTTAATATGGGGTGACGTCGGCTGATATCGGAGCAGTACGTCCGTTACAATGGTCCTGTATATTATCTGCCTGTACAGAATATAAATAAATAATAATATTTGTACATTCTAATGCAGCACCACGTTCATTGGTCAAATGCATTGTACATATAGTTTTGTATCAGTGATCGACGAACCGGTGGATGCAATCTGTTAGACATAAGTTGATAATAGTTTATCTAGTAATAAGATAGAGCATTGTAGAGATGGTCGCAGAGGGCCTGGTAGGAGACAAATGTCTTGGCTGCGAAATATACGAGAGTGGACCGGCATTAGAAGTGTGGATGAGCTATTCCGGGCAGCGCAAGACAAAGAGACATTTTCTAGAGTGATCGCCAACGTCGGGGGGACCCAGGTACAGGTGTACAAATACATTTCAATAGGACGTATACTTACCATTTTAGGAAATATCTAAACGTGCAGATAGATCCATGTGTAACCAGCTGGGGCAAAATAATGAATTTCATAAGGTATTAACTACATTTCCTTAATGCCATTCATAGGGCCACATTATAATTTAACATTTTCCTTTAAACTATAATTCTTTACACAAGATTGAACCCCAATATCAAAAAAACTTTATTAAAATCTATTTAATTTATAAAAAAAATGTCCTTGCAAACATTGACACCTCAGAACATGATTAAGTCGAAGTTAGAACTCTATCCAACTAAAGTGACGAACTGCACTGCGCTTCGTAAAAACGATCAACTATCAGCTACAAACAAAACTGCAAAAGAGTCAAGATGATTCAACTTTAAAAACTTGATGGTGGAAATTTGTCATACAAGCATCTTGGTTGGTTCTGAAAGTTATTTTGGTTGTAGAAAATTGTTTTGCATTCGAAAGTCTTTTTTACTGTCAAGAGGTGGCGATTTATTATATATTTGTACACCACCCCTGAGGTGCGTTTTCACAAAAAACGGCGCTATGCAAATCATCTGAATATTATGCATCAGTCTTTATTAGCAACCGACCAATGACCATTGGCAGGACGGCGCATAGCAGCACTCAACAGTCAACACTGCATAGCGTATGTAACTTTAGACTCGTCGGGTTTGTTTAACCCGGAAGACTGCATACAGTGCATAGTGCATACTGCATGCTAGGCATAGTGCATAGTGAGGCGACGCGGGTGTTTACGGTCCGACCCGATGGCTATAGACTGATTGTTGCTTTTATGCACAGCACACATTACTCGGCTTATAGTTCTAGATTCAGAAAGGCTTGCTCTAGCTTTTACTTCGACGGTTGTAAGGATGCACTTCGTATAGTTGTTGCTTATTGCTGGTTTTACATTAATTAGTCATTCTCATTAGTCGTTATTCATTAATGAATGAGATTAAGTAAATCGTTATTATGTTATGAGAGATGGGAAGGCTGATAGATATATTGAAAGAAGGGTAAATGCATGTAAAGCCATTAATGGAGGACTGAACGCGGTTGGTGTTAACAAAAAAAATGTTCAGTCCACGTTTACTATGGAGTATGCCTAGAGACACCCACTCATAGCATTAACGATATTTTCGCAAATGGCTTGCACCAACATTCAAATCTGTTGATGACAGTAAATTCCTGGAAGCGAACAGCTATTTTCAAAGACAGCTTTTAGAGCAAGTGAGGGATGGAGTCACTGTAGATATAATTCAGCTACTCTTAGCTGTAAAGCTCTGTTGTTCACAGAGAATTTGCTGAGGCAGCTCTGATGACTGTGTGGGCCCCTATGAATAGTGTCGTTCTAATCTTTTATTGACAGATCGTAGAACGTTCATGACACACTCTACTGTAGAAACAATCGAGTTTCAATCAATAATACAATAAACATATTTCAAGCGATTTTGCTAATTTAATTGTTTTTCCCCTCTCGCCGACTCCCATTCCTTGACGTTATCCTATTTAATAATAATAATAATATTTGGCTAATTTATATAGCGCCGTTTTCGTGAGAAATCACCTCAAGGGCGCTGTACAAATATATTTATTAAATAGTTAATACTAGAACTACTGACTTATCTAAGACTTATATCTAGTGACTTACGACTAAGGCCTACAACCAGTGGCGGCTCGTGACTTTTGGGTGTACTAGAGTGCTAATATTATAAAAAATGGCATTTCTGATGTTGTTATAGCTGAAAACGATTTTTTATTTTTTTTGAAAATCGATTTTTGTATGAAGATTTTCAGGAAATTTCAGTATAGCCGTGTGCCGCACGGAATTCCTGAAAATCTTCATACAAAAAATCAATTTTTCTAAAAAAAAAAAATCGTTTTCAGCTACAACAACATCAGAAATGCCATTTTTTATAATATTAGCACTCTAGTACACCCAAAAGTCACGAGCCGCCACTGCCTATAACTACTATCTTAGCGACATATATCCAAGTATTTACATATTTAGCAACTTACAACTAAAATTAATATTAACAATCTAATCTTACTAACGCCAGAAGAAGAAGGAAGTTCTATAATATTAAGGTGTTTTTTATTGTTAGCTGGATATATATGTTAAATGAATAAAATCAATCGTCAATCTTAAACGCATTTAGATTATTCATCTGCCAACAATTAAATTGATTGACTGAGCTCTAAACGCTATGAAAACGCAAAATTAAAGATATTTATCAATAATTAATGCTACATTTCTTAAAAATTAAAGCTATGAATGGGTGTCTCTAAGTAAGCCTATCTACCCTGAGGTATGGAACTGACAGGGGAAGGATGAAATGCTGTAGAAATGAGAGCACTGAGGCGTAAGGGCGTAACCGTATATGATCGTGTGAGGAATGTGGAGATCCGCAAAGAATGCAAAGCTGATGTAAGCGTGATGAGTGATGAGTAAGATTAAGAAAGGAAGGTAGAAGAAGTCAGGGACGATCAAGAGAATAATAGAAGAGTATGTAAAAGACGATGTGTGAATGTGGCAAGGAGTGTGTGCCAAGAACGAATTGTTTGGCGACCTCCCTGCCTGCCCCTTTTGAGTGGAGAAGTATCTGGCTATTCAGGTTTTGGCACCTAACACGTCTGAAGCCTTTTCAAGCAACGTTTCGATTTATAATCGTGGTTATCCACCAGGGTGATACTAGAAGTAAATACCACCCTGGAAATGAACGTATACAGGGTGTATCGGCACGTACCCGGCAAACTTTAACCAGCTATTACTTGGCACATCTGGAGTAAATAATGTTATGGGCACTTTGCTGTCCGGTAACATTTTTTTTTAATAAAAAATTATTCATATTTTCACCACATGTCGCCAATGTTTTATCCTTTGTCAAAGTTTGAAAACCCGTCTGGCAATATTTTGTTCGAGTTTCGTTGAATAATGTACGTACGTACCTAAGTTGGCGCGCTTTTACAATCACAACGAAATGACACGGCACCATTCGTCTCATTTTTAACTATTATTATTTAGTGTGTACGAAAGAGCGAGGACACTTTTTGACACACTTGCTAATAACAGCTGTTGAACACGAGAAACAATGCCAGTGACAGTGACGGAGTGTGGATTTTTTTTATTTATTTTTTGTTTTTAATGGAAAAAAAATGTTACCGAACAGCAAAACGCCCATAACATTTTTTACTCCAAATGTGCTAAGGAATAGCTGGTTAAAGTTTGTCGGGTACTTGCCGATACACCCTGTATAGGTGCACCATTCGTCAGCTTCTAACAAATGGCTGGTGTTAGACTGGGCGTACGTAAACTCGCATCTGCACCGAGTACCCCATAAAAATTAACGCCCCATCACCGCGTTAAATCTTACACTCGAGAAAGTTGCAACGTGCAGCGGCTTCTTATAGACACTAAGTGCATCTCAAATCTCATGCAAAAGTTATGTGTAAGAAGTAATAACTAATTACAAAAACTAATTTAGATTGTAACTCTGTCGGTAACTCCGGTTCAATGAACTCTAGAACATGGATTTTATTTGAATTTAAGAGTCATTTTCAAAATTGAAAGCATTTGTTTGGAGGATTCAGACTAACGATAAAGTACTCACCTACAATATAATATTATTTACATAAAATTATTTTAATTTCAATTTTAAAAATTGGAACTGATTTGTCGAGAATTCAGACTATCCGTGTTTTCACGGGTCTGCGTTAGGTATAAATAATATCAGTCATCGTGGTCATAACGTTAAGAGGAAACTACAAGCCAAAAATGTGTATATTCTTGGTATACCTTATATTGTAGGTAATAGGCATTAATATCGCTTGACAAACAGAGTCTAGAAACGTTCGATTTCAAGCACAAAATTGGATTTTATTTATTTTGTGAATAATTTTATAAGAAAGCAAAAAATTTAATCAAGTGAAACTGTCACAGATACTCTTAGCAATAATACTGTATTTTTAAAAGGTGTTCTCTTTACGCGTTCATATATTTCTATTGAAAAAAAAATATTTTTAGTGGTTTACATTAATATTTTTTATTGAGTAATTGATTTTTTTATTTGTATTCTACTCAAGCGAAACGATAGGAAAACCTTCAATTTATCTATAGCACATGTTTTGGTATTCATAATGTACAACCAATTCGTTATAAAGATTAATCAAAATAGTGATTTAGCTTCGCCTTAACCTGTCGACAGGAACAAAATACCAGGAGCACAGAAATGTCATAAGATAATTTGTATGCATTTCTACAGTTACGCTAATGTCACAATTATCTACATAAATAAAAATGTTAATTTTATTTTGTTCAAAATCTTAAATCTTCAAAAGCTCTTCACCGAATGCTTTGAAATTTTGACATAACGTTGCATTCGAATACGCGTATGTTTTTATATATCTATATTATATAGATGTCACCTGTGACACCTTTTAAAACAGCGCAATCTGTTGGAAAAAAACATTTTTTTACATCGCCATCTGTAGGATGTAAAAATAACACGCGCTATCGTTTATCTATCTGCACAGACAGACTGAGCCACAGCAAAGCGTAGCGGGGTACAGCTAATTTACAAAAAATAATAAACGTCAAAACGTTTAGAAAACAAGAACAAAATACCAGGAGTACAGAGATGCGATTGGGTATTTCCATTTGGTTATTGTAATAAACATGTATTGCTTAGTGACAGTGGTAGTTTTTTTTTTTTACTATAACACATCTATTTTCAAATTTCTTTTTAAAACTTAATCATTTTGTTTTTTTGTTTAACTGAGGATTGAGCCTTCCTACCTAGGGACTGTCAACAACTTCGCCAAACGCCAATCGGGTAGGACCCACTTTTATTTCGTATATGAACTGCTGTATTTCGTATATGATTGCTACCAAGTTGATAGAATGCATTGTCATTGCTAACTAATCTATCTATACAATTAAAAATCACATTACAATTTATATAAATATATTTTTAAATTTTCCCGTGTTTTTTCATAACTAATAATCTTATCAGAAAAGTGTCGTGTAAAAACACTTTTTAATATTCCTAGTTGCACGAAAATCCTTCAACGATAATGTTGTTATAACTTCGTGTTTTTATTGGATAATTTGAAAAAAAAAATCAATCCGGAAGTCACGACTTGATTGCTTACTTAGTTTTTTTCATAATCGTCAAATTGTTTACGTTCTAGAAGCATCGACATTGTTAGCAGCGATATGAGAATGTAAACATAATTGAAGATTAATTAATCGGTAATCCTTGATCATACATTATTAAAGTAAAAATGAAAAAAAATAATGTAAAAAATAAGGTCATTGCAGACGTTCTCCGTTAAGATGCGTTTTATGTTTATACTAGCGCAGACCCGTGAAAAATCACGGGATAGCCTTATATTTTATTGTACCTAATCGAAATCGAGGTTTTGTATTCCTCTGCTTTCTCCTCCAAAACTGGACCAATTTTTAAGATGGTATTTTAAGAGGAAGCTACAAGCCAAAAATGTGTATATTCTTGGTATACCTTATATTGTAGGTAATAGGCATTAAAATAGCTTGACAAACGGAGTCTAGAAACGTTCGATTTCAAGCACAAAAGTGGTTTTTATTTATTTTGTAAATAATTTTATAAGAAAGCAAAAAAGTTAATCAAGTGAAACTGTCACAGATAATCTTAGCTATAATACTGTATTTTTTACAAGTTGTTTCCTATCCGCGTTCATACATTTATATTGAAAAAAAAAAATTTTTAGTAGTTTACATTTATATTTTTTATAGAGTATTTTTTGTTTAATTTTATTTGTTTACTCAAGCGAAACGATAGGAAAATCTTCAATTTATCTAATGCATATTTTTTTGATATTCATAATGTACACCAATTCGTTATAAAGATTAATCAAAATAGTAATTTAGAATTAATATTTAAATTTGATTTAAAATATGTTTTTATGTTTTTATGTAACCCTGATGAAGGGTTTGCTACATGTGAAAATAAAAAAAAATATATTTGCACTAGTTTCAAAATCCAGAGAGAAAATAGAGAATTACGTTTTTAATAGGATCAATGTGGAACAACATAATAAATTTAAAGTTAACAGGAAATGTTTCTATGGACATCAAATTTCAATTGAGTATTTACGTTGAACAGAATGTTATCTCAATTGTACCTACAAGGTCCATGTTCAACCTTCGCCTAGCGGTGCTTCAGACAGATCGAAGACAGACCGCAACATAACAATGCTAATATTAAATTATATAAAAATATTTACATTTTTATTCAATAATTGATTGCATTGAAAAAAATATGCAAAAAAACTTCACGTAGATATCTCGCAATGGAAGCAGGAAGATAAAATTAACTAGTTATTTTGTTTTTATTTATTTATTTAACGCCCAGAGGGCTTTTACATGGTTGGTAGTATAATTTTAATTTGACAGATACTTTGAAACATAAAAAATAAGAATAAAATTACATTTGATAAAAGCTATGCAACAAGTCATACAAACACAAGAAACAAAAACAGAAAATTACAGCTATTTGTAGGTTTACATTATGTGTTTTGGAGTATTGTTGAAATAAATGTTTTAAATGATCCACAAAACTTGCCAAGTTGGTATTGAATATGTCAACATCACCCAAGTAATGATTTCCCATGGTGTGAAGTCGTTGTATCGGAGAGTGGGCAATGTAGTTACGCTTATGTGTGCTGCTGTAGAATATTGTATTTTGTCGTGTTATTACTGTGGGTGTATGTATGTTTATAAGTTGCAGGAGTTCACAACAGTCGAATTAGAGTTAAGTATTTTGAATAAGAACGTTAAATCGTTTATTTTACGTCTATCTTCTAATGTATGTATTTTTAGAGTATTTAATAAGAAATTGTATTTTAACTCTTCGATTAATTTTTATTTAATTAATAATTTAATTTTGACTTAACGTTGCATTCGAATAAGCGTGTGTTTTTATATACCTATATTATATACCTATATACCTGTGACACCTCTTAAAACAGCGCCATCTGTTGGACAAAGCTTTTATTTTTACAGCGCCAGGATGTAAAAATAACACGCGCTATCGTTTCTCTATCTGCACAGACAGACTGAGCCACAGCAAAGCGTAGCGAGGTACAGCTAATATACAAAAAATAATAAACGACAAAACGTTTAGAAAACAAGAACAAAATACCAGGAGTACAGAGATGCGATTAGGTATTTCTATTTGGTTATTGTAATAAACATGTATTGCTTAGTGACAGTTGTAGTTTTTTTTACCACATTAACACATCTATTTTCAAATTTCTTTTAAAACTTAATTATTTTGTTTTTAGGTTTGACTTATATATATATACTTGACTTTATAATACATGCATATTATATTTATAGAAAGTACAGAAAAGTCGATTTTTTATAACCAAAGCGTAAAAATCGGACACTACATTGTCTTATATTATCATAAAAAGGCCAATAGAAATGTCCGTAAAGGTGTATATATATATATGGAACAGTCCAGCACATTCGAGAACATTCCACGACATTCCAGAACACCCTGGAATGTAGTGGATTTTTCGGGAAGAGCCTGGAACGATCGGGAACCTCCCGGAACATCCCAGATCATAATGAACTAAAAACGGGATTACAGGCCGTTTCCTGATAAACTTTTAGTAAATTCGTAATCGTTAGTATCGTTAGTATATAATATATATATGAATATTATTATAATTTTATTTATAAATCTCAATTAAAAATACGGCACCGTTTTTTTAAGTTTGTATGACCTAGACTAGACGCATAGATAGTACGGGGACGAAAGACTCTCATAAGAATTCTGTATGCATCAACACAACATAATACGTAACACAAAAACACCACGGAAAAGAATTTGACGTCATTTTGCCCAAGGAATTGGTATCTACGAAATTCTCGTACGGCCATGAAAATGCATTGCCTCTAGGCTATTTTGTGAACAGTAACAGTTCAACAAGAAAAAACAACATTAAAGGTATACGTAAATGAATTGATAATCTGCTCTTTTATAGATGGCGCTAATTTAATTATTTTATGAAAAACATTTTTGGAAAGTTACTCTTTAATTTATTAACATGAATTATTGGTTTGCGCACGTACATACGCAATATGAATAATTAGTTTTTTTTCCTAATACAAACTTAATTATTTCAAGAGAGGCATACAAATAGCACATACAATTGTTTTTTTCTTGCCTAAATCTTGGAAGTGGAAATTAACCTACTTACTGACATCCAATTGAGCTGTGAAACTCGGCAGACAGAACACTAACACACCCGGACACATACGCATTTCTCTGAAATTTGATGATATTATAGCAGTTAATGAACGAAATAAATGTCAGTCTAACAGCAAGTTCCTGGGGAGGAAGGTTCAGTCCTCAGTCAAACAAAAAATAAATTTAAATTGGCCATTAGTAGACACAAGAGATGGCGCAATTATGACGACATTTGAAAACAGATGTATTATAGCACCGCCATCTTTTTTTGTATCCATAATTGAAACCCCCTCGAACCGCTCTAATAAAAAGCAAGGTTTAAGGGAGAGGATAAACAACCCTGAAAACGTCCTTATCATGGAATCCCGATAGAGTCCAGACTCAAGCATCGCAGCGCACTGAAGAATATTATTGGCCCCGTCAATCTAATGCTTAACGTCTTCTCTTGATGTTCTTCTTTTTATTGTATATTATTGTAATATTATTGTATATATTTTATGGGATGTGTGGGATTGCACAAACCTCCCTACATTCCGGAAATAACTCGTTATTATTATTATTATTTTGTATATACAGGGTGTATCGGCAAGTACCCGACAAACTTTAACCAGCTATTCCTCAGCACATTTGGAGTAAAAAATGTTATGGGCGCTTTGCTGTCGGGTAACATTTTTTTTTCCATTAAAAACAAAAAATAAATAAAAAAAAATCCACACTCCGTCACTGTCATTTGCCTTGTTTCTCGCTTTCAACAGCTGTTATTAGCAAGTGCGTCAAAAAGTGTCCTCGCTCTTTCGTACACACTAAATAATAATAGTTAAAAATGAGACGAATGGTGCCGTGCCATTTCGTTGTGATTGTAAAAGCGCGCCAACTTAGGTACGTACGTACATTATTCAACGAAACTCGAACAAAATATTGCCAGACGGGTTTTCAAACTTTGACAAAGGATAAGACATTGGTGACAAGTGGTGAAAATATGAATAATATTTTTTTTATTAAAAAAAATGTTACCGGACAGCAAAGCGCCCATAACATTTTTTACTCCAAATGTGCTAAGGAATAGCTGGTTAAAGTTTGTCGGGTACGTGCCGATACACCCTGTATAGTAGTGTAGGGTAAATTATGGGGAGTTTGCATCTCCCGAAAATAATGACAACATTACTTTTACCCACATTCTTGTGAGGCTAGTATCACTGTGAACCTGCTCGCGATACCTCGCGCGGCAAATAATTCATTCTATCTCCAGTGGTCTAGCCGCCGGTTTAGCCCTAAATCTCCTCTAACGTACGCGATCTGTTGAAAAACTAACTTGAATATATCCGAATTCTCATTTTTGCACACCGAGAGTAATCACGCAACCTTGGATTCTGCCGATTGGAGAGCTACAGAATCATTCAGCCAACAACCCATTTAAATTGGCGATAATCACAATCCTCCAAAGTACAGGGTTTTCCAATAAGAGGTGTTATTTTGAATAGCCCGCTATTTCGGTAGATGTTACTTTTGAAGCAGTCATTTTTTGACATTTGACAAGTAGAAACTACGCCATTAATAAAAATGGAACGATACACGCTTCAACAACGCATTGAAATCATTAAAATTCACTTGAATGAATCGAATGCAAATCATCTTGAGTGATGAGGCCCATCTCCACCTCGGTGGCTTCGTCAACAAGCAAAATTGTCGCATCTGGGGCTCGGAAAAACCCAAGAATTATTGTTGAAAAGCCTTTCTATCCTCAACGTGTGATTTTTTGGTGCGGTTTATGGTCCGGCGGAGTGATTGGACCTTACTTTTTCGAAAATGAGGCTGGAGCAACAGTTACGGTGAATGGATTGCGCTATCGAGAGATGATTAATGATTTTTTATGGCCGGAATTGGATGGTATTGATCTGGACAACGTTTAATTTCAACAAGACGGCGCTACGTGCCACACAAGCAACGAAACCATTGATCTTTTACGATTAAATATCAAAATAACACCTCTTATTGGAAAACCCAGTAGTTGCTGAAACGGTTTCAGATTACGAAATACCTCTATATGTATGTAATATTACATAGTTTTGATTTCTTCGTAAAATGTACTTTATGTACTTCCTTCTGTGTTTTCACTGTTGACGAAAAAAAATTTATAACTACATTCGCTTAGTGACCTCCAATGAACACGATCTCGCCTCTCAATAAAAGCAATTTGTGTATTATATTATTTTAACTATCGGTTTGTTCTTCTATTTATGAAGACTTGCGCAGTAGTTGAGGTATCATTGTAGACTAGGAAGTCTGTTCTTGAATATCAGGGCCGAATGGATTTTTGTATGCAGAGAACGGCTTGTAATTGATTCACAGGGCTTTTGGCAAACTGAAGTTCGAAAGTTAAGGCGATGCACTACGTCGTGTAATATTTTAAATTGAACCGCTATCAATAACAACCCTTGTAGATGGCGATAAGGTTTAAATTCCCGCTTAACACCATCCGCCTGTTTTGATTTATGCAAGAAAAAACATGGCCAAAAAGTGCTTTTTATTTTGTTTTGTGGAAGTTCAGGCATAAATATTTAATTTTTGTCCGATCATTTTATAAGTAACTTAATTTGCCACATTATACAATAAAATCATAACCGAAAATGGGTTCGTAAGTAAGAGATTTTGAACTTTAAAGCAGTTTTCGTAGGTATTATACATTATTTTTTTCAGGGCTTATAAAAAGACTTATCTAAAAAATACTCAAATATGATTTAAGATTTTCACGGCCAAAAGTATTTTTGTTATTTGTTTTTGGGGTGTTATGCCGTGTTGCGCTAACTCCTTCTTTAGCCAACGTTTCGGACAGCATTGCAGTGTCCATCATCAGGGCAGACGTGTTATTAATAATAATAATAACACGTCTGCCCTGATGATGGACACTGCAATGCTGTCCGAAACGTTGGCTAAAGAAGGAGTTAGCGCAACACGGCATAACACCCCAAAAACAAATAACAAAAATAAAAAATACTCGATTATTTCAAAGGCCAAGATGTATTCTACTCGCAGTATTTAATTAAAGCATCTGGAACATTTCTAGGCGACCAAATTTTCAAACCAAAAACACATGATTTTGCATTACTACGTATGGCATCGCCTTAAAGTTAAAGTTAATATCCGTTCGGGATATTACTGTATTATGTGTATTGTATTTTATGTGATACCAACGGAAGACCCAAAACGCATCGAGTTCGCCTAATTACGGAGGCATTGGAGGAGTCAACACGCGGCAGTATAAGGAATCTTGATATTTAATTAATTAAATCGTATAAAACAAAGTCGCTATCAGCGTCTGTCTGTTTGTGCGCTTAGTTCTTCTAAACTACGGAACGGATTTTAATAAGGTTTTCACTATCATTTAGAGAATTTCTTTTACAAGGTTTATGTGTATAATACATGCATATTATATTAATAGAAAGTAGAGAAACGTCTCCGAGCAAAGCCGGGTACACGTCAGCTAGTCTATATATATATATATATATATACAGGGTTTTCCAATAAGAGGTGTTATTTTGACATTCAATCGTAAACGATCAATGGTTTCGTTGCTTGTGTGGCACGTAGCGCCGTCTTGTTGAAAGTAAACGTTGTCCAGATCAATACCATCCAATTCCGGCCATAAAAAATCATTAATCATCTCTAAATAGCGCAATCCATTCACCGTAACTGTTGCTTCAGCCTCATTTTTGAAAAAGTAAGGTCCAATGACTCCGCCGCCGGACCATAAACCGCACCAAACTGTCACACGTTGAGGATAGAGAGGCTTTTCAACAATGACTCTTGGGTTTTCCGAGCTCCAGATGCGATAATTTTGCTTGTTGACGAAGCCACCGAGGTGGAAATGGGCCTCATCACTCAAGATGATTTGCATTTGATTCACTCAAGTGAATTTTAATAATTTCAATGCTTTGTTAAAGCGTGTATCGTTCCATTTTTATTAATGGCGTAGTTTCTACTTGTCAAATGTCAAAAAATGACAGCTTCAAAAGTAACATCTACCGAAATAGCGGGCTATTTAAAATAACACCTCTTATTGGAAAACCCTGTATTTAGAGAATACCTTTTTTACTTTTAACGTTCATTTTAAATCCACACATTTGAACACGAATATTAATTTTCCCAATAGGTTTTACTTGCAATTTGCAAGGTAAAATTAACAAAGCCAGACCGTAGTCCATGCATATATCGATGGTAGTTGTTGATGGCTTTGAATTGGCAAACTCAACACCTTTGATAATTGCTTTAACGTTAATCAAATATCTAAATCTCTACCATTTCAATGTCTTTTCAGAGTACCTAATGAATTTTTCCCTACTTGTTAAAAGGAAGCTACACGCCAAAAATGTGTATATTCTTGGTATGCCTTATATCGTCATGAATATAGGTAATAGACATTAAAATCGCTTGGCAAACGGAGTCAAGAAACGCTCGATTTCAAGCGCAAAAGTGGTTTTTATTTTTTTTGTATACAATTTTATAAGAAAGCAAAAAAGTTAATAAAGGGAAACTGTCACAGATAATCTTAACCATAATATTGTATTTTTTAAAGTTGATTTATTTATGCGTTTATTTATTTCTATTGAATAAATAAATACATTTATATTTTATGTTGAGTAAATACATTTTTTTATTTTTATTCTACTCAGAGGAAACCATAGGAACAGCTTCGATTTATCTAAAGCAATTTTTTTTGGTACTCATAATGTAAACCAATTCGTTATAAAGATTAATCAAAAATAGTGATTTAACATTAAGAGGAAGCTACAAGCCAAACATGTGTATATTCTTCGTATACCTTATATTGTAGGTAATAATAAAAATCGCTTGACAAACGGAGTCTAAAAATGTTCGATTTCAATAAAAAAAACTGTTTTTTATTTATTTTGTAAATAATTTTATAAGAAAGCAAAAAAGTTAATCAAGTGAAACTGTCACAGATAATCTTAGCTATAATTTTGTGTTTTTTTAAGTTGTTTCCTTTACGCGTTCATACTTTTTTTTAAATTATTTTTTTATTATATAAGTACATTTTTGTTTATTTGTTACAATATATGATCAATATTTCAAGACCCCTCTTCCATAGAAGCATTAGCTTGTGGCTGGAAGAGGAGTGTACATTGTTTTATTACAGTATGTAAATAATTAAAAATAAAATGATTTTAAACTTATTTGAAGAATGGAATGTTACTTAAGGAAACTAATTGAGATGAGTTATTCTTAAGATTAATTCAATTGGAAACATTTTTATTTTTTGTAAGTTTGTCTTTAAAATATTTTTTCACAGTGTTTATTATTTGGATGTTATCATTAATGTTTCTAATTTCTTCAGGTAGTCGATTGAAAAAAATTCTCGCCCGGTAAGTGTAATAATTTTGTGCAAAGGAAGTGTTTAATTTTGAGCATGGATAAATATATTTAAGTCGAGTACGGTTTTCAGTTAGAAATTGGTACTTGTCTTTTTCTTTTATGATTTGAATTAATGCATTTTTATATAAAGATCTTTAAATGAAGGCACTTGAAATTCTTCGAATACATTTCTATTGAAAAAAAAAATAAAATTTAGTAGTTTACATTTATATTTTTTATTGAGTAATTTATTATTTTATTTGTATTCTACTCAAGCGAAACGATAGGAAAACCTTCAATTTATCTAAAGAATATTGTTTAGGTGTTTATAATGTACACCAATTCGTTATAAAGATTAATCAAAATAGTGATTTAGCATTAAGCTTCGCCCTAAGATATTTCTGGGATAGCAATATGAAATACCCACTCAAAACATTTCAAAGTGTATTTGTATTGTAAAGTGAGGTATTTGTAGTTGTGTCAGTAATTTCGCATACGAATTTCATTTGGCCTTCTATTCAAGTTTTTCGGGGTTATCCGGTATTCATTGTCCCTAACACTAACGCAATACAGCGATAATATTATTATCACACATACAAATGCAAATTTCTTAGTCTTACTGAGGTCTAATATTATTATCATCACTCATACAATAATGTAAATTCCTTGGTGTTGCGGAGGTCTATCTTGCTTTGGACTGTGGTGCATTATGACATTACAATTAAATGGAGATAAGAATCAGTTTTCTATGATTTTTTATGCTGTTACAAGGGTATTTAATACTGTAACAATGGATATTTTAGCGAAATTAGGAACTTAGATTTGACTCTAGATACTTAGAAATCATTAAGTTATCGTAATCGTTCGGTGATGAAATGAATTATCGTAATTGTACAATTATTAATTATAAGTATTTATCTTAGTGGCGCGGTTTAAAAAAAATCATAATATAAACACTACGATTATTGTACGAATTTAAATATTATTAAGAACGATTGGTTAGTGACAAAATATCTAATTGTTTTCGTACTATTTGTAACGAACTATTTGCAATAAATCGAATTTTGACTAAATGATCATTAGTTAAATGATCTTATGCTCTAAGATACTTACAAAATAATCGTAATCGTGCATTAATTGAAAAAATAATCGCAACTGAGCGATTATTTTACGATTACTGATAAAATAATTGTTTTGGATGATTACTGACAAAATAATTGTATTTGGACGATTACTGACAACATAATCGTAACTGAACGATACTGACAACATAATCGTAACTGAACGATTACTATCAAAATAATTGTAATTGAACGATTTCTGTCAAAATAAATGTATTTAGATGATTACTAACAAAATAAATGTATGTGAACGATTACTTGCAAAATAATCGTAAATGAGCGATTATTTACAGAATAATCATAACTGAACGATCACTGACTAAATAATCGTAATTTAACGATTTCTGACAAAATAATTGTATTTGAAAGATTACTGACAAAATAATTGTATTTGAACGATTACTCACAAAATAATCGTAACTGAGCGATTATTGACAAATTAATCATAATTGAACGATTACTGTCAAAATAATCGTAACTGAATGATTACTGACAAAACAATCGTAATTTAACGATTACTGACAAAATAATCGTAATTTAACGATTACTGAAAAAATAATTGTATTTGAAAGATTACTGATAAAATAATCGTAACTGAGCGAGTATTGACAAAATAATCATAATTGAACGATTACTGACAAAATAATCGTAACTGATCTAATATTGACAAAATAATCATAATTAAACGATTACTGACAAAATAATCGTAATTGAACGATTACTGAAAAAATAATTGTATTTGAACGATTACTGACAAAATTATCGCTATCAAACGATTAAATGCAAGTGAAATCCGTTGATATCGAGCATGTTAGAATTTTCGTCATTTTAAGTCCTCGACAGTGGCTTCAGGCTCTTAGCAGTGTTTTTGAGGCCTTCGAGATCTAGTCACGAATCGGAGAATTAATAAAATTAAAAAGTATAAAAAATACGTCTTGTTTAGGAGAAGCAAGGCCGGGTGACGCTGCGCCGCTAACTGTCAAGGTTCCAACGAACTAACATGGGTTTGGTTTTGGGGCTCAGGATGATAACGGTGCAAAAACAAAATAAAAAACATCTATTAAATAAAAGTAGAAAAATTATTTTTTACAAACGCCAAGTATTAAATGCCACTTCCAAAACTATAATAAAATTTATCCCCACCAGAATAAAGCATAGTACTTTCTACCAAAAAAAAATAACTGAAAGATTTGGTTCCACAAAGAGACAGAACAGTGACAAAACAAAACGTGATGAAATTTATAACAAAGAATTTTGAATTTTTATCTACAAAGTTTTTAAGATAAAACTACTTTCAAGATAAACTACATTACAATAAAGACTTCCACACACACTATACAAGACAGAAATTTCTTTCTGACACATTAGACTAAAAAGATTGGTTGCTTTATAAAGGCAACTATAAATAGTATAAAACGTATAAGTCGCTATCTGTCTGTCTGTTTGTGCGCCTGGTTCTTCTAAACTGCGCAACGGATTTTGATAAAGTTTTCACTATCATTTAGAGAATTTTTTCCGAAAGGTTATTATGTATAATACATGTATATTATATTTATAGAGAGTAGAGAAAAGTCGATGTTTTGTAATCAAGTCGTAAAAATAATATTTTCGGACGCTTACATTGCCAACGCTGGCTAAACCTCATGAGAAACATCCAAATAATATACTACCGAATTGTACATCTTGAAAAGGCTTACATAAAAGTCTCCAATGGTATATGTCTATCTCCTAAGGATAATCACCAGCAACGCCGGGTACATTTCAGCTAGTAATAAATAAAATAAAAGGGTAGGTTAGAATAGGTAAGGTTTGTTTAGTTAAGATTTGTTTGGTCTTTTCTCTCCCCTTTCTTCAAAGTGCTCTTCTATCATTGTGTTGTTTTGCCAATTTTTATTTTATTTTCAATAAGGTGTTTAATATTGAAACAGTTTTGGGACTATTCCTTATCCCAAGGTCCTGTTAAAATTGTCACCTCCTCTGTTCCTCCCCTTCCTTAAAATCTTACCTGGGAAGAAAGAAGACAAAGTATTGTCGTCGTTAATGGTTTATCTTATGTTTCTGCTTGGATCATTATTCTCGTTAAAAAGCCATTAAATAGTGTAAATCGAATCCCCATATCAATTTTATGTCGTCGTGTGGTAAAGTCCAGTTGTGAAAAAATAACATTAATTGTAATTATATGAGGTGTACACATATAAATTTTAGATCTTTCGATGGGCTTTTTCAAGAAACAAACAAGCCAAGGTAAGGATTTCTACATCTCTCCTCGTTTTCTCTTAGTGTTTAATCCGATCATAGAACCTATTTTTTAAAAATTACAGTCCATTTAACCGCCATTCGGGCATTAATCATAAGACAATCTGACAGTTTTGGATTTCAGTTTTTAAAATATACATATTGTACGCTAGCCAAAATTCTTGACAATAGCTTGCTAAACCTCGATGGCAATCTAACATAATTGTAACCTCCAGATCTGATGTCGGTATTCCTCTTACGTCGCGTATCTTTTATACCTTTTAATAAAAGGCTTTTATACGAGGGTTCATTATTGTAGTGGGTCAAGTGATAAACTTGAGTGAAAGAGTTCCGAATGAATGCTAATTGTCAAGGTTTCAAAGCCAAATTACTATTTTCCACCTACTCGGCTCGGGAAAATAACGGTACAAGTTTTTGTGATTATATTATTCAAATATAAAGATCAATATAAAAGAGTGACATTTAATAAATGATAAGAAATTGTCGATGTTGCATCATAGCTGTTTGCCTCTTTGGAAATCATCGATCATGCATATCTTAATCAAATATCGGAATTTTGACAGCGGCAACATTCGATTTTCTTTAAGGACCACTGCGTCGATTTAACAAAACAAAATTGTTTAAATTATTAATTATTGTAACTATCGAAATTGCATTAAACATATCAAGTGGCTCGGTGGGCATGGAATTTTCAATTAATTATCAAAGTGCATTTTTTGTACTTGACTTTTTAGACCCGAGTGTTAGTACTCCTTTTTCTTAGGACGGGTTGTTTCGGAGAATTCATCAAATTTCAACGTTCATTTTCAACCCGAAAATGAACGTTGAAATTTGATTAATTGTTCAAATTCTCCGAAACAACCCGTCCTTAGTAAACAATATGTGAAATATGAAACATGTTAAATGACGTTTTGTCTTTTATTTTTTTACAGTAAATGCATCTTTCATCTTATGTTGAAAATAACATCGCTAGTTTGAAACTCAACGCGTAAAAAACAAAGATTAAAAAAAATTATAATACCTATGTACATCTATTTTTAAATGTCTTTTTATTTCTTTGGTTTAAGTTAGGATTGAACCTTCCTACCCACTATTTTGGAGTCGACAATTCTACGAACCGAGTCAAATCCCGATCGGATAAGACCGGCATTTATTGCGTATATTAACTGCTGTAATGTCATCGAACCTCATAGAAATGCGTTTATGTCCGCGTGTGTGCGATTGATTACCACCATTATGATGCATCGACATCAACAACGAGTCTATCTGCTGAGTTTCAGCTCGATCGGATGTCGAGAAGTGGGTTAATTTCCACTTCACGAAAAAAAAATCGAAATTCAAATAGATGTATTTAAAAATAGTTGCGTTGTGATAGTTAATTCCAGACAAAAAAAAATCTGTGCAAATTTCATGACGTTGGAGCTCACGACTTGTGAGTTGATGCTGTTTTTTCTACTTTATCGGAATATATTCTGTAGCCTTGGAGCTCACCAAGGTTTAATTACGCGGAAATTAATAATATTTTAGCCTGCGGCGCATAAATACCTTCGCACCCTTTGTAGATGCGTTAAAGTATGTGAACAATGTTTAAATATTGTGTTAAATATGACTCAAACACCTTGTAAAATTAGTTATTTTCAAAATGTCCAATTATGAAAAAATAACATTACGAGAGAACTTATTGATAAAAATATTTCTAATTTGTTGAGAATTTCTTCATTTTTTTCTTATTCTGATTATAAGACTGCAGGCCTAGGACTCTAGGACTGCAGGCCTTTAATGAATGAATTGACAGAATTCATAATAAAATATCAGTAAAACACGAATGTGGTATGGCGATATCGGAATACGTGTTCATAAAAATTCTAATATTTTTGCATTTCGTCATTGTGTATTATAAGGACAAACGCAGGTGCATGAACACGTGTTCCGATATATATTGAATGTACTAAAAGTTTATTAGGAAATTGCATGCTATCCCTTTTTTAACAGGAATTTAATAAAACGGCAATGCTCATTTTTCTCCGTGCGCTGTTTTTTTTTTCAAGGACCACTGCGTCGATAGCCAAATTGAATTGATTTACTTTTTTTAAATATTTATTATGATAAAATTCTGATTTGACACTGACTTACTTATTAAGTAGACCACTGTCAGGTCTTTGTGACAATGAACCAAATCTTTCTACCAAAATGCAAAAGCGTAAATTTATTGCATAAAAAAACAGTGTGTGTTTGCGATTTAAATATGTAATGATATTCTGAAGGCTTTATTGCGTTTGTCGAAAGTGATTTCATTATCGCTGCTATTTTAACAATAATATTAGTATATTGCATATTGTGTGGGAAACGCATGCAAAGTGATCTCTTTTGAAGGGGACTTTCATTCTATCATAATATATCATACAAGGATGAGGTTTGTTTGTTTCTGGGTTTTTTCATAGAAATTCTAATGTAAAATTGCCATCAAATGGTCATTCAGCTACATTTAGATGGATGGTTTTAAAAAAATTGAACAATTCATCAAATTTCAAAGTTGATTTTCAATCTCTGTGAAGGTTCTATTCATGTTCTGTTATTATATAATTGGCGAGTTATTTAAAAAAACAGAAATAATAACAGAACTTGAATTTAACCTTCCCAGAACTTGAAACTCAACTGTGAAATTTGATGAATTGTTCAAATTCTGTGGAACAGACCGTCCTTATTAAAATTTGATAGAAAGCTGAAACGAACTTTAAATCTGCGTTTAACGGGGACCTTTTAAATGCCTAAAAACAAAATTGCGCTGAGTGGCCAATTGATGACTTTGTCACATGAATTTCTGTGAAACAACTGGATCTAAATAGAGTTTTAGTTTAAAATAGAAATTCAAATGTAACGTTGTCTTAATTTTTCACACTAACTCCAGACAGGAGAACCTGACGAAAAAATACCTCAGAGCCTATGTCATCTTTGGGGATGCTGTGTAGGAGTATTTTTAAGGAAACGAAGGAGAGGTAATTTTCGAAAGGAAAAAGGTATGAGGGGTTGGTAGGAATCTGAGGTTCAGTGTCTCCAAGAGTGACGAACATTGGAATCCATCCCTCCCACTGCGGTGCAAGGATGCAAGGTCGAGAGACATCCTGGAGAGATCAAAAGGTCTCTCTCAACCAGTCTCTCTCAATCTGTCCCACCACAGTTGGTGGGCACACGCATCAGCCGCCAAGACCTGGACAAACCTCACCCCATGAACCCGGGCACCCCTGCTAAATCACCAAACGTGGCGATTTCTGACCTATGTCAGAGTAACGATTATCCAATAAATGGTTCCTTGGGTGGTGGTACCCGTGCTGAAAATTTGTTGATTGTTGTTTGTAATTTTAATTGAAATAAATTACACTAATAAGAATTGGTTAAAAACTCTACAATTTGTATGTAAATTGATCGAGTTATTTTTTTCGTCGTTTTATTCAGCGCGTAGTTTTTAAATGGAATAATTATAATAAGTCTGATAAAAATAAAACCACATTGCTTTGTAAGGGCTTGCGATCGTTAAGGTTCAGGGTCGATTCGGTCATTTAAGGGCCCGCTTTCCGCGTAAAGAATTTAGATTTGGGCAACACCTACAAAATTTAGTGTTAAAAGAATCCGACAGAGGTGTCTGAATTCGTATTAGGAATAATTTTGGGGATTATGAAATTAAATTACCGACATCTATTGCAATTTTAGAAAAACAGAACCATTTTTAGTTAGCACCGACCTTAGAGTAATAATGCACCGACCAAATGAGAACGAAGTCGATATGAAGATGGTTCTCAAAATATGGGTTTTATTACGGATTTAATTAAAATTTTTTTTTTAATTTTACAAAAAACATTTACGAAAGTTATTTGTATAGGTATAAAAATTACTTTACTTTACTAAAATACTATTCTCACTTTTATAAAAGTAATTTATAACTTTTATAAAATCAATAAATATATTTTTACATCAATAAGGTTTTAAACTTTTTTACTCGAAAACTATCTTAAAACGTTGGAATTCCAAAAAAAGTTTTTTTTTCTTTTTTACTTGTACTATCAATTAGAATCACCTCCCGAAGTTTGTGCACTTTACCCCCGACATCTTGTATAATATGCGCAATATAATATTTATACAAGTGTAATATCTACTTTTGTACATTTATATAAATTATATACACGTTTACATTTTTATGCTCATCAAATTTATTATATTATAAAGATAGATAGAAAGATCCTTAGTGCTTCCTGAGGACTTACAAATCAGAAGACTTTTTTGTAATTATTTATTTATTCATTTAAACAATTCAATAATTATAAAGAGTAATAAAACATGTAAGCAACATAAAATTACATTCTAAAATGTGAAAGGGGCTCTATTTATTTACATTTTTATGAAATTACTACTTTTAATAGTTTAAGCTTTCAGTGAACTTTCAATTTTATTTTTAACTTCTCTAAATATTATTTGTTTAAATTGTCAAATATAATTTAATCACAAACACAAGATTCACTCAAAATGAAAGATTGGTGGTTCTGAAATGTTCCCATAAATACGGTGAAAGAACCCTAAACTATGAACTTATTGCCCTAAACATGCTTCGAGCGAAATGCGGATCTGGAAACCTTATCGTCAATCTGAGCAAAACATACCATGAACGTCAATATAGCAACAGCCTTTGTTCTGCTGCAGTTTCATTAAATGCCGAGAGATCCGTTTACAGTCTCCAAAAAGCAATACTGGGGCACAACCCTAGAAGCCAAGCTAAATGATTGGAATACAGAAAGATAAAAACACACCATTGTCAAAAACATCTTGGCCGTAAATGATTAAATAAAATTAGATTTATTCAGGAAGGCAAGCATTACGGTGATCGATGTTAAAAATCTAACATAGCCCTAGAATAACTCCAGTATCTTTAAGAAACCTTTCTCTTAAAGCTCAGAAAAAAACTTTCCATGACAGTTAGATATACCACTCTACAACAAGGCCGCGTACGGTAAAACTGTAAAAAAAAATAAAGTAATAAATAACAAAATAAATATTTCACAACACAATAATTTCATCGAAAATCTTAAATCCGTTTCACCTTTCTACATTTTCTATATTCTCCTTAAGAGTATAATCCTTAGATAATGCCTTTTCAAATTATTCGTGGAAGCTAGAAAAAAAATAAAATCATTGATTATAACTGCACTTCAAGTGACCTTTTAAATAACAGTAAAGGGCTCAAATGATTTTATTGTTACGTCCGTGCCTTTGCATCTTTACAAGACTTGGGCAAAACATTCTGTAGCAGAGTATAGATTTCACATCTGAAACATAATTAAAGAGTTTATTGAAAATAGAACACCAAGGTACGGTTAGTCAAAAAACGTACAATAAAGTTAATTCTGGGAAGAAATTGTACAGTTGACATTCAGGACAGGTTCACTCCCTCCTCCTCAAAAAAGACCCTCTATACAGCATTCTCAAAGATGACACAGGCTCTGAGAGAAATTATTTTCTTCAGGGCCTCCTTCCGACATAAAAAATAACATCACTGAACTAAATTATATTATTGTAGAAAGCAATCACTTTGTGGTTTGACATATTTAATAAAATAAAATACTTTTTTGTTTTAAAACCACGATATTTATTAATTTAAGAACCGACCGGTTTCGCTTTACTTAAGCATCATCAGGGTACAAATTAATACTAAACAAGAAGTACATAATGTGTGCATATATATAACAAAATATAGAGGGAGACAACATGATACAAATATATTATAGAGGGAGACAACATGATACAAATATAAGCAACACAAAGACGGTCATAAAATACATTAACATAAGTGTACAAGTAATGGAAAACCGCTAGATAATTATGTAGACTAATGGGTTATACGAATAAATCGGGAAAAACAAAACATCAATAAAACCTCAATAATAACGGTTTTTCCGAATTTGCAAATCATTTGATCGATAAAGATCATACATTCTGTCATAGAACCGGTGCTAACATCTTACATAAAAACGGGCATGGTAACAGACTAAACAATTTAGAGGCACTAGAAATTAAAAAAGCTGTAAAAACCAAAAGTCAGATACTTAATAATCAATTAGACATATCAAGTAGTCCAATATTAAGTCTGTTTCCAATAAACCCATAAAAAATTCCCAGTTCTCCTTACCTCCTTACCACCTTGCCAGTTGATGTTTTGTTTCTCCCGATTTATTCGTATAACCCATTAGTCTACATAATTATCTAGCGGTTTTTCCATTACTTGTGCACTTATGTTAATGTATTTTATGACCGTCTTTGTGTTGCTTATATTTGTATCATGTTGTCTCCCTCTATATTTTGTTATATATATGCACACATTATGTACTTTTTGTTTAGTATTAATTTGTACCCTGATGATGCTTAAGTAAAGCGAAACCGGTCGGTTCTTAAATTAATAAATATCGTGGTTTTAAAACAAAAAAGTATTTTATTTTATTTAATTATATTCCCCACAGTTTCAGAACTTTCGATAGCTTTTTTCGCTGGCCCGTTCATTATTTTTCTGGATTCCAAGTTCGAGTATTGTTATTTGAAACAGGTGGCCCATATTATTATTACATATTATATTATATTTCGGACATCGTTGCATTGTGAATCATTAGAGCAGATCTTAGAGTAATATTACTCTAAGGAGCAGATGTAAAGTGACGTGTGTATTTGTGTACGTAGAAAGTTAATTCGCAAATAAATCACGATCGTATAGGAACAAGAAAAGAGACAAGACAACAAGAAAATTAAATTAATAAAAATTTACCCCGTAATTTCTAATGCATTGGAATTAGTTTTATTTCCCAAAGTACCTATTCTGAAAAAAAAATAATAACTTTTTACTACACAATACATAAATAAAAATATGAATTATTAATTTTTATAGTAAATTATCGTTTATAATAAATATAAGCTTATAAATCAAAAATTGTATTTTTTTCTTCTCACCTATTAGATAGGATATAATTTTATGAGATAACATTTTTTCTTTGAAATACGGGATATCTTTCGTGTATTTCCCATCTTTGAAAAAACAATATTTATTAACTCATAAACTTTACACGCGTAAAAATTATCTTTATAAATTCAAATATTTGCACGTAATCGCACGTCTGTAGATCATAGAACGATGAACGACACGTCTGCCCCCAAAGCCCTCGAGTTGGCGAATGAACTTCTCAAAGAAAGATAGTTTAATCTGCAAGTCGGAGCGAGCGCGCTATAATAAATATGATTTAAAAGCAATAGGCGTAAGCGACAGTTGTGAAAATGTTTAATAAATCACGGCGTATTTCAAAAATAGCAAAAATTACTTATGGGGTCTATTGAGTAGCATTAAAAGAAGCATTGTGATTTTTTTCATACATATAACTTGTAAAATAACAGAAATAAACGTGTTAATAATATTTTTCGGAGCATACTTTGCGATTTATTTCTATCGAGGGAATTTCAAATAATTACCGTTTCGGCTTTTGGAACAAATAGATACTATCTTAAAGAATAACATATATTTTTTTAAGAGCTTAAAAACTTCAAAATTTTAAGGAAAGTATGTCGGAAATTGGATGAAATTCGAATAGTGGGCCCTTAAATGCGGCATCGTTTGTTAAAATATTCAATTATTTATCTGGCCTTGTCAAACTTTAAGATTATACATTCCTCTAAAAAATCTGTGACCGAATATTTCTCGAAGAAAAGAATTAATGCTTGATAGACTGAGAATCATTTAGTACCGGCTAAAAATAATATTATCAATATATTGTAAAAAATAGTTAGTCTCTGAAATATCCAAAGATATTAGAAAAATATCTGTAAAAATAAATGTATAAAAAAAGGGAATTAATTTTACTCGGGAGATATTTTCAATTTGTATGGATATTTCAGGAGACAAATTATTGCTTATAATAATTTGTTATCCTTTGTGTTATGCATAAAAAACCTTGTCATATAAACAATAGTTTATTATTATAAAAATAATATTATCAATTTATTGTAAAGTAGCCTGTACCTGTGTTACTGTGGCTCCGTCTGTACGTGCAGAGAAACAATTGCGCATGTTGCTTTACGTCCACCAGATGGTGCTGTTTAAAAAAAACATGTTTTTACCTGTGACAGGTGACATCTATATAATATAGATATATAAAAACATACGCGTATTCGAATGCAACGTTGTGTCAAAATTTCAAAGCAATTGGTGAAGAACTTTCGGACCTATGTCAGTCATTTAAAGATAATTTATTTCTAATTTTCTCAGTGACGCTAACTGAATTGTCTCAAATCCGTTTATGGTCATCATCCTTGGAAATACGTTCGGAAAAATCTTTGACAAGCTTTGTTCAGTGGTTCCACAACTTTTTCTATTTGGTACCTACTATACAATCTCAATTACAAAAAAAATAAAAATTATTATTAATATTAAAACAAATTATAATTGCGAGATAGGATGAAGAAATTTACTTTTCATTCTGATCAACGAGAATTAAAAATACTAATTTCTGTTGTGCCTCTGTCTGTAAATCCGGTTAAATAAACTCTAGAACTTTTGCTTTGGATGTGTCATTTTCAAAAAGTGTTTGTTTGTAGAATTCAGAAGAGCGATAAAGTACCTACATATTAATATAACATTATTTTAATTGCCACTTTTAAAATTATAATTGATTTGTAGAGAATTCAGACTTTCCCCATTGATGAATTACAATTAGATGAGAAACGAAGGTAAAAATTGGTTCCAATTTTGAACCTCCTCCAATTGATCCAATTTGACCTCCATTGATAAATCTATATCTGAATAATTATTTTTACTAATGGTGTTCATTGGTTGTTTCTATATTTTTTTTTTTGGTAGGCAATAATCCCGAGGAAAATAATTAATAATGCATACTTTTAGCGCTTCACAAATCCAACTATTATAATAACACGCGATTTTTCAAGGAAAAACGATCGTTTATTAAAACCAAAAAAGGTATAACAAAATTATTATGAAAGTCCCCGTAAGAACTAGCACTGACAAAATCTTTGACAATCTTAAAAACTCTATTATAAAACATACATATACGCCCTAAATACAAAACACAAGAAATAACAATTAACATGTATATTAGAAACAAGCCATATCCAACAAGCAACTACAACATACAGGGTTTTCCAATAAGAGGTGTTATTTTGATATTCAATCGTAAAAGATCAATGGTTTCGTTGCTTGTGTGGCACGTAGCGCCGTCTTGTTGAAAGTAAACGTTGTCCAGATCAATACCATCCAATTCCGGCCATAAAAAATCATTCATCATCTCTCGATAGCGCAATCCATTCACCGTAACTGTTGCTCCAGCCTCATTTTCAAAAAAGTAAGGTCCAATGACTCCGCCGGACCATAAACCGCACCAAACAGTCACACGTTGAGGATAAAGAGGCTTTTCACCAATAACTCTTGGGTTTTCCGAGCCCCAGATGCGACAATTTTGCTTGTTGACGAAGCCGCCGAGGTGGAAATGGGCCTCATCACTCGAGATGATTTGCATTTGATTCACTCAAGTGAATTTTAATAATTTCAATGCGTTGTTGAAGCGTGTATCGTTCCATTTTTATTAATGGCGTAGTTTCTACTTGTCAAATGTCAAAAAATGACAGCTTCAAAAGTAACATCTACCGAAATACAGGGCTATTCAAAATAACACCTCTTATTGGAAAATCCTGTACAACATTTGGGCAAAAAAGCTTCCTGCACTATCATGCTAAACTCTACAAAAAAATCCCACTCTCATTCAAAAATCACAACAATATTACATATAAATCTCAAATAAAAAGCTGGATAGAAAACACCAAATACATACTGAAATCGAAACTACATGGTGTTTAATACGAAATATTAATTAATTACTTCATTATATTCATACTACTACATTTGAATAATTTGTCAACGAAATTCTCAGCACCGAAGACCCCAGTAAACATATTATCATGTTATCTCCATTTGTTTCAATAAAAATTAAGATAATGTGGTGAACGTATGTCTGCCGGTATGAAAGAGACAGGCATATCTGAGTGAGACAGCATGACCGAAGAAACGTATAAAAGGCATGTCTGTTGTAACTCGTCCTCTTTTCGATAGCAAGCTCTTATATTGTCCATTATATCAATACTTGTAGCTACCTGAATAAAAACGAATAGTAATGGAGTACCCACATGCTTTTTAGAAGAAATCTGGAAGATCACCACAGATAATACAACGAAAGTAGCATCTCTCATCCAGAATAGATGGATTTCTTCATCAATTTTAACAGTACTCCAACATAAATAAGTTTCTCATCTCAAAACCGTTTGAGGATCTTTGTTCATGGACCTTGCATACAGAATCCAGTCGACCTCGCCGTGTTTTTGGCATTGCTTAAATTGCCTGTACCGCCTCTTGCACTATACTGTTTTGATCGATAATGCTTCAAGTCGACAATTTACCAACACTTTTCCTTTCTATTATAAGTAATACTTATAAATTTAATATGTACCGCCGCCCCGGCAACCATTTATTGGATAAACAAAGCCTAGGTTAGGGTTAGGCGTGTTGTTAGGAGAAAGGCTTCAACTAATGTATATAATCCAATCCAATAAGAAAAGTGTGATTGGGGATTAGAAGAAAAAGGGATTAAAACAAATACAAGAATGATACTCTTAGGCAGGTATATTTAATGGTACAGTTAAATGGTGCTAACAGGACGATACTAAAAGTATATTTAACTAAAAAAAACCTTCATACACGCATAATCCGGAATCTGTAAGCGGAAAATCGAGAACAACATAATGATTATTTATTATTTACACAACAGAATTATACTAAGGTACTCTCATTTGCCACACAATCATTTTCACGACTCATAATACCGCTTCAGGACAAATATATAAAAAAAACTTCATCCATATAAATAAGCCGATCAAATTATCACCGATCGTCTTGAAACGGTATAACGATCGAACGTGCACGATTCGTGTACAAAAGTAGGAACAATTTTTTACATCGCGTTCACTCTTCAAACAAGGTCGCAACCTTGTAAGTCAGGGTTGAGTGAGCGAGATGGCGCAGTACAACCGAGCGCCTTTCGTATGGCGGCGTCGCATTCACACGACCGAGAACTGATAATTATTTTATAATTTGATTAATACACTCATGTGTAAGGAATTTTTTTTGACCCTTCAAATGCCAATATTTTGAAAATTAATACAATTGTTTACATAGTACGTAGGTATTTTTATGTCGATTTTTTTACTATAATGCTTTTTTTTTCGTTTGATTGAAACGTCCTCCCTAGGGACTTGAGTCAACGGCGCTAACAAGTGAGCCAAATCCCGATCGGGTAGAACGATATTTATTTCGTATATTAACTGCTGTAATGTCATACAATTTCAGATAAATACATATATAATCGCGTGCGTATGCGTGATTGCCACCCAAGATTGATAGACTTATCGACAACGAGTCTATCTGCCGAGTTTCAGCTCTATCGGATCTCGGGAAGTGGGTTAATTTCCACTTCCAAGATTTGCATCAATTCATTTACGAAAACAAAATCTAAATCCAAATAGATCTATTTAAAAAGAAACCTGGATGGCCCGAGGAAGACATGAGACGAACAAGTGAATCAAATATGTGTATTTGAGTTGGGCCATGTAGAGAGTCAATACAGGGTGTATCGGCACGTACCCGACAAACTTTAACCAGCTATTCCTTAGCACATTTGGAGTAAAAAATGTTATGGGCACTTTGCTGTCCGGTAACATTTTTTTTTAATAAAAAAATTATTATTCATATTTTTACCACATGTCACCAATGTTTTATCCTTTGTCAAAGTTTGAAAACCCATCTGGCAATATTTTGTTCGAGTTTCGTTGAATAATGTACGTACGTACCTACGTTGGCGCGCTTTTACAATCACAACGAAATGGCACGGCACCATTCGTCTCATTTTTAACTATGATTATTTAGTGTGTACGAAAGAGCGAGGACACTTTTTGACACACTTGCTAATAACAGCTGCTGAACACGAGTTACAATGCAAATGACAGTGACGGAGTGTGGATTTATTATTTATTTTTTGTTTTTAATGGAAAAAAAATGTTACCGGACAGCGAAGCGCCCATAACATTTTTTACTCCAAATGTGCTAAGGAATAGCTGGTTAAAGTTTGTCGGGTACTTGCCGATACACCCTGTATAACGGAAGGATAGTAATGTGCACTCTGGAATATCCCCAGGTCTAATATAAATTCCCCATAGTCGGGAATTTATTTATTTTTATTAAAAAGTCTTTTTTGATGAACTCTAAATAGTATACAACAAAGTAGCTATCCGTGTTTGTCTTTTTGTGCGCTTAGTTCTTCTAAACTACGCGACGGATTTTGATAAGGTTGACACTATATATCATTTAGAGAATTTCTAATGGAAGGTTATATAAGGTTAAGAATATTTTCGGGTGCTTACATTGCTAACGCTGGCTAAACCTTATGATATAAATCAAAATCACTGAATTGTATATCTGAAAAAGGCCTACAGAAAAGTCCACAATGGTATATGTCTATCTCATAAGGATAAACCCCAGCAACGCCGGGTACACGTCAGCCAGTGTATTATATTTAAAAAGGTAACAACGACAGTAAAATTAGTTTTTCGATTTCTTCAAAAATTACGAAGCTATGAGCCTTCAAAGTGAACTCCGCGAAAACGTATACAATCGTGTCACGTGACGTCACTCGAAACACAATTCATTATTCGAATGGCAGTGCTCCAGTACTGCTGCGCCAGTCATTGTATGTAATATGCTTATATTTTCGGTACTATTCGATATATTTTTTAATTCTCTACTCAGCATGCTCAAGTTAATATGATAAATTTGTAAATAAAATGAAATTTCGATGTAGGAGACAAGTTTATAGAGATTTCATGATTTAGATGAAATTTTCTGCAATATTCTCTATTTCTATAAAAATAAATTCCCGGGAATTTGCAGAAGAGTTTAGTCCGTGCAGTAATCGTAGCTCGTCGACAGTCGACACGCTTCCACGCCATATCTCCCCTTCTTTCTATAATCTAAGCATGTGACAAATACGATAAATTATCCTTATAGGGATAATTAAAATGGAATGGTCCGTCTTTTGATAAAACGATTTGTAAAACACAACAACCGTTATAATATAACGATCATTGTAAATTATAAGGTATGGCGTACGAGGTCATTGATATCATTATATTTAAAATATATTCTTGTGGGATTATTAAACCTACTGGACGTAAAATCGTTAAACAAATAAAATATTTATTTACTTATTTCAACATATTGTTATTATTTATAATTCATGCTCGTGGTTGGTGATGATCTAATGGTTTGTGATTCTATAGAATTATAATTATTATTGTATGTGAGCAATACTATATGAAAACAAGTTTTTAGAGTGACGCCCATTTTGAGCTATGACAATGGCACAAAGATTGACGACCACTGGCTCATTCGCCTTTGGGACCCTAGCATCGAATCACGATAAAAGTATCTAATCAATCAAATTGACTTTTAGTCAAATGGATTATTTCATTTTTTCTATTTTTGTACGATTAGTAGTACCCCAAGACTCTAATTTAGACATACTCAATTAACCATCGATCTATCTTAACTATCCATCGGCACGCTTTAATATTGGTCGATATTCGCTAGGAAAGTTGACATTTTGTGTCACATGGAGTATTCGCATCTGTTCTATTTTTGCGTGACCAGGAGTACCCCAAGGCTCTAATTGAGGCCCACTAGTATTCTTCGTGTAAATTAACGATGTTTTAGATGTTATTCTGTACTCTAGACCTCTTGGATTTCGATATACTTAGCATCATCGAGGCTGATTTTAAACGGGAAGCTTAAACATTGCATATCCAAATTTATAAAGATAATATAATTTAAAAATTTGAAACCCACTTATCTAAAAGATATCAATACAATATCAAAATTCCAAAATGTAATACCAAAAAATGCAAAATAACTATACATATTTAGGAATAAAGTATTTCAACAACCTTTCGATTGAAATAAATAAATTAAAGGATATTAACATACTTAAACTAAAACTGAAGTTACTCTTTCAGAAATAATTCACTAAATAATTGCCTGTTTTTCCCTTCATTGATATTTATTATCAGTCTATACTCATCTCCACTGTATTTACATTTTGTCTCTTTATATATTGTTCCTATCATATATATACTTACTTATAGCATAATGATATTCTATTTTTCTTATAATTAGTGTAACTCTCTCACCAAGCACAAGAACCAGTTTCTTCATTGGTGAGATTGCGAACATAAATATATTTTGTAATGTAAATATATTTTTATGTACTCATATTATATCCTGTGTCTACCCACTTATATATATTAAAAAAAAACAAAATTTAAAAAAAAATTGGTTGATATTAGTCGATATTCGCTAGCACAGTTTGTCAGGTGGAGTATTTACATTTTTTCTAGCTTTTGTACGATCAGGAGTACCCAAAGGTTCTAATTTGGGCCCGCTCTTATTTTCCACATTTATTTCGGACGTTAGTCTGCACTCTAGGCGCCTTCTCTTAGATATCGACATATTTTGTATCAACGAAGCTGATTTTAAAAATGGATACGCCTGTCTACATGTCAAAAACATAGTGCACTTGTGAGATTCGACAGTTATTCATGATATCACGGGTAATACGTAACGATTGGTCAATAAGCAATCAACAAATGCCTGATATAATAATTAAAATCAGTTTTGAAAATTATTTCGCTTATTTTTGACGTTTCAATGCGCCTTTGTAATAGATATGCATCAGTATTGCCACCGTAGAGCGATTTTTTTCCAGACCGATTAATTCATTTATCGTCGACAGCTTAGTTTATCCAACCGATATTGCTTCGTTATCGATTCTCAGGTCGGTTAAATATTTAGTTAGATATTTTCTCTTCACTTTTCAACACCACGACAGTGAGTTGGTGAAGAGTCAACTTTACTCATCCCATCATCGCGGCAGACTAGTACCTACTTAGTTTTTACTAGTTTAGTTGTTATTATGAATAGTTAATATAAAGTACATTATCTGCGCTGACAGGCGGCGGCCGTGACTGCTGATGTTAAATATGCGGAAGATTTATGCAATAGTGCAGTGATGGTTGTAACACGTTCAGTCCCGCAAAAAAATAAATTACTATAATTGCTAGCGCAGACCCGTGAAATATCACGGATAATTTGAATTCTCGACAAATCAGTTCCAATTTTGAAAAAGTTAAGTAATTTTCGGTTATAATATTATATTATATTTGTGGGTTAGTTATTCACACAATCAGTTCCAATTTTGAAAATGATTCTTAAATTTAAAGCAAATTTGAGTTCATTGAACAGCACAGCACAGACAACCGATATTAGCATGTTTGATAATTAATTTTGTGTTATGTTTGGTTATATATGTATTCTTGTATTCTGTGTCTATTATTTCAACAATATAGGCATTTGATTATAGATTTTATTTGCTTAGTAAAATGTCTTTGTCCTTGGTTGTATATTATTTTGATGGGATATTAAGGATAAAATAATCTGGTTATTATTGTTGACTGGGATTGTAAAGGAATATGGAGATTGGATTTGATAGATGAATTATTGCTGATTTAGCGTAAAGTTGTCTAATTATTATCATAATGTCTATGACAGGGTACATGGGAAATCTATCAAACGTGTGACCAAGCAAACTTCTGGACCGTCACATGAAATTTTTGTGTTTGCTATACCGTCTATATTTCGAGGTTCTTTGAATAACTGGTGTCATTGATCCATTTGGAACTGTATAACATAGCAATATGATATGTTGTCCTATTTATTGACAATAAGATATTTCAAAATTTCATACTACCTACTCATGTCATATTTTTGTATGAACAGGAGTACCCCAAGACTCGAATTTAGGTCAACTCTTATTTTCAATATTTATCAACGATGTTATGTTAGACGTTATTCAGCACTCTAGGTCTCTTCTCTTAGATATCGACATATTAAGCGTATTAGCATTTTTTTATACTTTAAAGCACTCTGCTTAATATGTTGTTAAAGATTATTTTGTATAATTAAATTATTATTATTACGTATTTATATTTTTTTCTGCGCCCCAATGAGTTAGCATATCGGAAGTGCTTGAAGCCAGCGCAATAGTCCTTGCGATGATTGTTATTAATATTAGCATTTATTGTCCACAGCTCAGATAAACAATAATAATAATATAATTGTAAGCATTGCAGCCACTTATCTAACTACTGTTTAGCCGCTTTGTGTGTCATTGCTAATGATTGCACTACTGAAGAAAAGTCATATTGAAACATTGAAATCAGTTTTCCTCACAAAAAATAGTATTTTCATCATATTTTCCGGAGCCTGTGGGAGTATGACAATTTTAGCAAGATAAATTAAAATAGTAAGGATGAAAAAGTGTCTGACTTCAGATATTGAGATTTTAATAATAAAATAGCATACAGAACAAAGTGTAAGGAACATATGTGATGCTCTTGTGTAGGTAGAAGAAGTCCGTGACGCCCGAGGAAGACATGTCACAATCCAGTGAACAAAATATTTGAGTCAGGCCATGTCAAGAGTCAGAATGAATAATTTATTTATTAAATTATTATACTTCTAAACTTAGTTACTGTATGTAAACCATTATTTATTTATTACCGTGAGATAGGGTGGCAACAATTAATAAAATTGATTTGTAAAATAAAAAATAATGCTCTGTAAAGGATGGGGTTTTTGTATAACAGAAAGAAAGAGTTACGCATTAAAGAATTATATTCAATAAAAATTGCTTCATTAATTAAACTGGCAAAAAGTATACGTGATGTGTGTGAAGACAGCTTGTCGCAGTAATTCATCTGGGCTTGAAATGCAACAAATAATCTTTTTTCAGTTATAGAATCGCCTTGTCAATGTGAGATTATAAGAAGCTGTGAAAGTGCAGGATTGGAAGATGCTTTTAGATTATTAATCGTACAAGGATGAAGACACCAGTTTGTTAAATTTAATGAAGACGAAATTGAACGGATCCTTTGATCACCAGAAAAAGGATGCCCACTAGGTACTCTAGGCTGTTGAATAAGGAATTAATCCTGCTTCGATTTGAACTCCTCAGGTTTTGTAATTAGATCGCAGGTGCGACAAGGGTCCCCAATTTAACATAACATATGGCAAAACATGTGCCATTAACATAGGTATAAAGTTACACGTACAAAGGATAAAGTGTAATTAAATATAAAAAGACAAAAATAAAAATATATAATTGTAAGAAAATCAATAATCTCTTAAGAGAAAGCTACAAGCCAAAATTGTATATTCTTGGTATACCTTATATCGTGGGTAATAGGCATTAAAATCGCTTGACAAACGGAATCTAGAAACGTTCGATTTCAAGAAAAAAACTGGTTTTTACTTAATTTGTAAATAATTTTATAAGCAAGCAAAAAAGTTAATCAAGTGAAACTGTCACAGATAATCTTAGCTATAATACTGTATTTTTAAAAAGTTGTTTTCTTTACGCGTCAATACATTTCTATTGAAAAAATATTTTTCGTAGTAGTTTGCATTTATATTTTTTATTGAGTAATTTGTTTTTTATTTGTATTCTACTCAAGCGAAGCGATAGGAAAACCTACAATTTAACCAAAGCATATTTTTTGGTTTTCATAATGTACACCAATCCGTTATAAAGATTAATCAAAATAGTGATTTGGCATTAAGCTCCCACTTCGCCTCCCACAAAAGTGGGAACTTTAGTAAGGGACAATATACATGTAACACCATCAGATAAACAAGGCAGTTTACCTGAATCAAAAACAAGAAATACAAAAGGTTTCACAAACATTATCATATCAAACAACTATCTTTGCGTATGTATGAATTAAGAGTTTGCATCGGCTATGTGGGTTTCATTTATTCATTATATATTATAATATAAAAAAAATATTATACCAATAAAAATCAGAAAATAAATCATGAAATACATTTCTTACAAATCGCACAATCGATCTTATAATTAATTTGAGAAATTTTTGTGTTTGCTATACCGTCTATATTTCTAGGTTCTTTGAATAACTGGTGTCATTGATCCATTTGGAACTGTATGACTTAGCAATATGATATGTTGTCCTATTTATTGACAATAAGATATTTCAAAATTTCATTCTACCTACTTATGTCATATTTTTGTATGAACAGGAGTACCCCAAGACTCGAATTTAGGTCAACTCTTATTTTAAATATTTATTATTACATATTATATGATATATAATATAAAAAAATATTATACCAATAAAAATCAGAAAATAAATCATGAAATACATTTCTTACAAATCGCACAATCGATTTTATCATTAATTTAATTAATTAATTTGATTCATTGAGTGTACGTAAACAGTTTGCCTAAAAACCCTTTTGTTAAATTTAATGAAGACGAAATTGAACGGATCCTTTGATCACCAGAAAAAGGATGCCCACTAGGTACTCTAGGCTGTTGAATAAGGAATTAATCCTGCTTCGATTTGAACTCCTCAGGTTTTGTAATTAGATCGCAGGTGCGACAAGGGTCCCCAATTTAACATAACATATGGCAAAACATGTGCCATTAACATAGGTATAAAGTTACACGTACAAAGGATAAAGTGTAATTAAATATAAAAAGACAAAAATAAAAATATATAATTGTAAGAAAATCAATAATCTCTTAAGAGAAAGCTACAAGCCAAAATTGTATATTCTTGGTATACCTTATATCGTGGGTAATAGGCATTAAAATCGCTTGACAAACGGAATCTAGAAACGTTCGATTTCAAGAAAAAAACTGGTTTTTACTTAATTTGTAAATAATTTTATAAGCAAGCAAAAAAGTTAATCAAGTGAAACTGTCACAGATAATCTTAGCTATAATACTGTATTTTTAAAAAGTTGTTTTCTTTACGCGTCAATACATTTCTATTGAAAAAATATTTTTCGTAGTAGTTTGCATTTATATTTTTTATTGAGTAATTTGTTTTTTATTTGTATTCTACTCAAGCGAAGCGATAGGAAAACCTACAATTTAACCAAAGCATATTTTTTGGTTTTCATAATGTACACCAATCCGTTATAAAGATTAATCAAAATAGTGATTTGGCATTAAGCTTCGCCTCTTTAAGTTCCCACTTCGCAGTTTACCTGAATCAAAAACAAGAAATACAAAAGGTTTCACAAACATTATCATATCAAACAACTATCTTTGCGTATGTATGAATTAAGAGTTTGCATCGGCTATGTGGGTTTCATTTATTCATTATATATTATAATATAAAAAAAATATTATACCAATAAAAATCAGAAAATAAATCATGAAATACATTTCTTACAAATCGCACAATCGATCTTATAATTAATTTGAGAAATTTTTGTGTTTGCTATACCGTCTATATTTCTAGGTTCTTTGAATAACTGGTGTCATTGATCCATTTGGAACTGTATGACTTAGCAATATGATATGTTGTCCTATTTATTGACAATAAGATATTTCAAAATTTCATTCTACCTACTTATGTCATATTTTTGTATGAACAGGAGTACCCCAAGACTCGAATTTAGGTCAACTCTTATTTTAAATATTTATTATTACATATTATATGATATATAATATAAAAAAATATTATACCAATAAAAATCAGAAAATAAATCATGAAATACATTTCTTACAAATCGCACAATCGATTTTATCATTAATTTAATTAATTAATTTGATTCATTGAGTGTACGTAAACAGTTTGCCTAAAAACCCTTTTGCGGCTCGAATATCAAAGTGCCCGGGGAATGAACACATATTGCAACGCTACTGGTAACCTTCCTATATTTTCCATAGTAGTCTATTCGTTATCTGCGCAGGCTAGAACACAGTGACTACGGCTAGTCAGTATCGTATCTTTGACCATGGGTTCCCATTGCCACATGAGTTTATCTGGCCTAGAGAGTGACTCCTCTACTTATATGGCCCCTGTCGCAATCGTAGCCAGTATCTAAGTACCTACCTACAATCTGCTTACAATACCCACTGTTGTTGTATAATATTTATTTATTAACTAGCTGACGTGTACTCAGCATCGCTGTCTTTTGAGTGAAAGATCAAGAAAAAAATCCCTGCATTAGGTAAGCTAGAATATTCGATATATCTTTATTACTATTTAAGGCGATGCACTACGTCGTGTAACACTATCCGCCTGTTTTGATTTATGCAAGAAAGAAACATGGCCAAATAGTGCCTTTTATTTTATTTTGTGGATGTTCAGGCATAAATTTTTTTTTTTTTCGATCATTTTATAAATAACTTAATTTTCCACATTATACAATAAAATCATAACCGAAAACGGGTTCGTAAGTAGGAGATTTTGAACTTTACCACAGTTTTCATAGGCCTTATACATTATTTTTTTCTGGGCTTATAAAAAGACTTTTCTAAAAAAAACTCGATTATTTCAAAGGCCAAGATGTATTCTACTCGCAGTATTTAATTAAAGCATCTGAAACATTTCTAGGCGACCAAATTTTCAAACCAAAAACACATGAGTTTGCATTACTACGTATGGCATCGCCTTAAGTTTTGAGATCGTAAATTCTAGTGCACTTGAAAACTGGGTGCATTTTTAAAGTGGAATTTGTTTCACTTGTTTGTTCCATGTCTTCCTAGGGATTCCTTGACTTTTTCAACCGTTCACTTCCACGTCATACATTTTTCTTACAGCCTTTCTTCGTTTATTAACTATGCCACATTTTACCATATTTGTATTTGATTCATGTCTTCCTCGGGCATTCCCGACATTCTCTTCTATTCACTTCATGTATTATCATGAAATTTGCTACCGTTAAAAAAACTAAATTATATCGACTTCAATTCCACTACATATCTCATCTCAGTCTTCTTTGGGCGCTTAAAATTTGATCACATATGCTACGTATACATCCGCGAGCCGAACTGTCGAACTGAACCTCAACTTGAGAAAGAAACAAAGCAACCGCAAATGGCGCGAAACGCCGCTAGCAATTAATTCGTTTCTTTTCCGTAATCCTTGGTAAGGTTCGCGTTTCGGTTCGCAAATGTGTACATACCCTTAGATACGCTTTAATTAAATACTGCGAGTAGAACACATCTTGTCCTTTGAAATCTTTTTTATAAGCCCAGAAAAAAATAACGAATCACACCTATAAAGACTGCTTTAAAATTCAAAATATCCTACTTACGAACCCTTTTCGCTTGTGATTTTATTTTGTAATGTGACAAATTAAGTTCTTTAGATAATGATCGTAAAATATTTTAAATATTTGTGCCTGAACAGAGCAAAATGAAATAAAACATACTTTTTGGCGATGTTTTTTTCTTGCATAAATCAAAACCGGCGCTTGGTGTTAAGGCGAAGCTTAATGCTAAATGACTATTTTGATTAATCTTTACAACGAATTGGTGTACATTATGAACACCAAAAAAATATGCTCTAAATAAATTGAAGGCTTTCCTATCGTTTCGCATGACTAGAGTACAAATAAAATAAAAAAAATACTCAATAAAAAATATAAATATAAACTACTAAAAAATTTTTTTTTTTCAATGGAAATGTATGAATGCGTAAAGGAAACAACTTTAAAGAAATACAATATTGTAGCTAAGATTATCTGTGACAGTTTCACTTGATTAACTTTTTTGCTTTCTTATAAAATTATTTACAAAATAAATGAAAACCAGTTTTGTGCTTGAAATCGAACGTTTCTAGACTCCGTTTGTCAAGCGATTTTGATGCCTATTACCTACAATATAAGGTATACCAAGAATATACACATTTTTGGCTTGTAGCTTGCGGGAATTTAAGCCTTATCGCCTTCTACATAAGGAGTGTTATTGTTAGCGGCCCGATTCCAAATGTACGTGGTTATCTCCTTCATAGTATGACAGGGTGAAGAGTTCTCATATTTACCGCCACTGTTGAAAATAGCGCTAAAGATGTACTCTGGCGGTAGAACGACGAACCCTTTAATGAATGCATACAAATGTTATATAATGCTACGTGTACACACGGAGAAAAATGAGTACTTGAGTGAGGCTTTATATCAAGATACTGTTAAAAATGTAACTGCATGACCATTTCCTAATGTAATATTAGTCATTCAGAATATATCTGAACACGTGTTCACGCAGGTGCTCTTGTCCGAATAAGCGTAATGAAGGAGATTCAAAATATTATTAGTTTGAACAACATGTGTTCCGACTTCCTCATAACATATTAGTGCTTTAGTGATAATTTGTCAAATGATTTGACAAGATTTTGAATCAATTTCGAATCAGTAAGTTTGCTCCGTGTACGCGAACGGAACGAAGCAACCGCAAATTCGCCGCTTGCAGTTGTTGCGATCCCGTAATTCGTGGCTCGTCTCGCGTTTCGGTTCGAAGATGTATACGTACCATAAGACTTATTGTGTATGTATACACCACTTGTTTACGAGAGTTGGGAAGGCTGACAGAGATATTGAAAGAAGGGTAAATGCAGATAATGGAGGACTGAACGCAATTGGCGCTAGCAAAAAATTATCCAAAGAAGCGAAGTTAGCAGTCCACAATGGAGTTCTGGTACCTACCCTGATGTATGGAAGTCAAGCATGGAACTGGCAGAGGAAAGATAAAAGTAGATTATATGCTGTTGAAATGAAATCCCTTAGGCGTATGTGTGGTAAAACCATGTATGACCGTGTGAGGAATGTGGAGATCCGCAAAGAGTGCAAGGCTGATGTAAGCGTAATGAATAAGATTAAAAAAGGGACGCTTAGATGGTTTGGGCATGTAGAGCGAATGGGCAAAGAAAGGAGTGTAAGGAGGTTATATGATGCAAATTCGAATGGTAGCAGAAGTCGGGGACACCCGAGGAAGACGTGGCACGATCAAGTGATTCATATACTAAGAGTATGTATGAGACGATGTATGAATGTGAACGAGGCAAGGAGTGTGTGCCAAAACCGAGTTGTTTAGCGGTCCTTCCTCTCTGCCTACCCCTGCGGGGAAACGGCGTGATGGTTAGTTAGTTAGTTAGTTTTTACACCACTTTGTTTGAGTTTAAAGTCAACTTGTTTGGGACACAGCCGTGCTTTCATAAGGGCAGCATATGAACAGATGTTGCACTAACGTGATGAAGGCATGATAATTGATTATAAACAATAATACATATTTTATACATCGTAATGACCTCCAGTGGTGTCTGTGGTGGCATTGTTACTATGCGTTGTCCGCATTAATTTAAATCTTCAAGTTCCGCAAACGTTTATATAATAAAACTTCTATATTTATAGAATACGTCCTTTTTCATACAAATTCTATATGAAAAGACGAACCGTATGGAAATTGGACGAAAAAAATCAACCCGTTATCAACTATATAATTTTTTTTTTGGTTTGACCGATGATTAAAACTTCCTACGCCAAATGCCGATCGGGTATATTAACTGCAATAATGTCATACGATTTCGGGGAAATGCGTATTTGTCCAACAAAATAATATTGAAATTCATATAGATGTACAGGGTTTACCAATAAGAGGTGTTATTTTGATATTCAATCGTAAAAGATCAATGGTTTCGTTGCTTGTGTGGCACGTAGAGCCGTCTTGTTGAAAGTAAACGTTGTCCAGATCAATACCATCCAATTCCGGCCATAAAAAATCATTAATCATCTTTCGATAGCGTATTCCATTCACAGTAACTGTTGCTCCAGCCTCATTTTCGAAAAAGTAAGGTCCAATGACTCCGCCGGACCATAAACCGCACCAAACAGTCACACGTTGAAGATAGAAAAGCTTTTTAACAATAACTCTTGGGTTTTCCGAGCCCCAGATGAGACAATTTTGCTTTTTGACGAAGCCACCGAGGTGGAAATGGGCTACATCACTCAAGATGATTTGCATTTGATTCACTCCAGTGAATTTTAATAATTTCAATGCGTTGTTGAAGCGTGTATTAAGCGTGTGTGTTCTACTTGTCAAATGTCAAAAAATGACAGCTTCAAAAGTAACATCTACCGAAATAGCGGGCTATTCAAAATAACACCTCTTATTGGAAATCCTGTATTTGAGAAGCCTATTACATCACGTGATTATTGATTAGTTCGTTCTTTGACAACCTACAAACATTTTTTTACTAGTAGTTAGTTTTGTGAACAGTTGTAGACCTCGCATCCAAAAAAAAGTATGTTGTTTCTTATTTTCTCTTATTTAATAAACGAAATTAATTTTTTTCTCTAAATTAAAATAAATTTGTTAGTAAGTACTTAAATACCTACCTACTTAGTTATAAACCATAAATATTATATGTAACGTTTTTTTTTAAATTTCAAATATGGAATTATACATTAATTGTTTTCAAGTAAATTTAAAAAAATAAAATTAATTTGTACGTTTTATTAATTACAAAATTGGTATTCCTATTATTGAAATCAATTATGTCAATTTACGCAGTAAACTTAACTTATCGAAATTATCTGAAAGGCGAAAAATATTTGATCTCCTTTTATTATATAAAAGTGTTCATTCAAGGTTAGACTGCCCTGACACTATAAACTTGCTATCTTTACATATACCTTCAAAATATACTATACGGAATATTTTATTCTACAACAATAACTTCGCTACAAATACTGTGTTAGAAAGAATACATAGGTTGGGTAATGAACTAAGTGATGTCGCTGACATATTTAATTTAAACTTCAATACATTTAAAGCCAAATTAGTCCACCACTATTTAATTTCTTTTTTTTAAAGTTTCTTTATTCTATAAAATTATTAGTTACATGCATTGAGGAATTTTTCGACCACCATGCTAGGCACATGCCCGTGTTATGTAAATAATGTATGAGAAATCATTATATTTTATTTCGATTTTCTATTGTTTGTTTTATACTTTTGCTAAAAATGAAATTTGTAATTGTTATGTACTTAAAAGCCCAATAGGGCGTCAATAAATAAATAAATAAATAAAAAGTTTAATTTGTAGCACTTGATTTTAATTTTGCGTGACAGCTATTTCGCTTCTAAACACCCAAATGATAATAACTACGCAGCAGAACTTGTTTATAAATGAACTTTTCTTTTTATAATTGAATATATAAAAGAAAAACTTTAAAATAAAGAAAAAAGGAATTATACAATTTTTCCAAAGAAACGTCACTATCTCAATGACAGTTCTTTTTTCAATCTTTCTTCAGGCTGCGCTAGGTACCATAATATTTAAGAGGAAGCTACAATCTACAAACTACAAATAAAATGTGTATATTCTTGGTATACCTTATATTGTAGGTAATAGGCATTAAAATCGCTTGACACACGGAGTCTAGAAACGTTCGATTTCAAGCAAAAAACTGCTTTTTATTTATTTTGTAAATAATTTTATAAGAAAGCAAAAAAGTTAATCAAGTGAAACTGTCACAGATAATCTTAGCTATAATACTGTATTTTTTTAAAGTTGTTTCCTTTACGCGTTCATAAATTTCTAGTGAAAAAAATATTTTTTATTAGTTTACATTTATATTTTTTATTGAGAAACTTATTTTTTTATTTGTATTCTACTGAAGCGAAACGATAGGAAAACCTTCAATTTATCTAAATCATATTTTTTGGTATTCATAATGTACACCAATTCCTTATAAAGATTAATCTAAATAGTGATTTGGCATTAAGCTTCGCCTTAAAAGCACAAGTTCTGTTGGTCAGCTTGTCAAAATTAGCCACCTAGTAAAAAATTGCCATCTAGTCAAAGTAAGGCAAGTTTGAATTAAAGTGAATGCGGCACATTATCGAAACCAGATACGGAACGCACAATCAAATTTACAGACTAATGAAATATCGAACGGTTGACTTAAAACAAGACTTTACTACTCAGTCTACAATAATTTTGTGCCATCTTTTGACCAAACATGCCCGGCAATTCCGTTTAAACAAACCATAATAAAACACATATACCGTCGTAACAGTAATTTCATTATGTTCACTTCTAAAAATCTAATACTTTTAAACCTTTTTGGTGAAACTTTTATGATAAACGATGCCATAAAAATATTCACCGGTCCCATAGTAAGGTAATAAAAAAACTTTCGGAACCCTTTCGGTACTGGTTTTGTTGGGTAATTTGCAAAAACATTTTTAGCCCTTAAAATCAGGTAAATGGGCAGTTCTTCTGTCGTGGGAATAACGTGCAATTGCTGTTTTTTTTATGACAACCTTTTATTTTTTAATGGCACAAAATCTCATGTTTTGAAAACGGTGTAATAAAAAATTCGCCGACAGTGTTTCAACGACATTTTACAAAATTCAAAAAGGATTCAAACTTTGTCGCTAACCTTTTGGAACAACATTCTACTGCAACCATCTCTAAATGTATAAAGCGCGCAACACAACACAATAGCAATAAATAAATAAATTATAAGGCGCAGTTTTTTTATAGATTCCCTCAAGTATGCATGTACCTTCCACATCTGAATTTCCAGAACGTCCTCTGATACAAATATTGTATTAAAACTTTCAATTTAAAAAAAAAACGTTTTTTTTCAGGTCATTACAAGGAATGAAAAGGGAATAAGAGGTTACTGCACTGGATTCTTGCAAGCCTTTGACAAACAATGGAATATCGCCATGTCTGACGTCAGCGAGGTTTGGACTAGAAAGATCAAGAAAAAAATCCCTGCATTAGGTAAGCTAGAATATTCGATATATCTTTATTGCTATTTAAGTTCTCAAATGTATACGTACCATAACGTAGCATAACGTTCACTGATCAAATGCCATTTATTTATTTATGTCTATTCTTGAATACACATTTTACAAATGATTACAGTGGTTTATATTGTAGTACAGAGAAAAAAGTTATAAAAAATAAAGAACATAGTTGATATAGGTAAAACTGTGTATGGGTGATATTGTATGTTACGTGAACACCTCACTAGGAGAACCTGTGCTGAGGTGTTAACGTGTTTGTGATTAAGTGTGACACACAGACTTCTATGGTGTGTTGTAGTAGAAAGTTTTTTTTTTTTTTCTCATATACTGAAATATATTGAAACATGAAAACACACATTTAAATGTGAGTGTATGTATTTTTGGATAATTCTTGAAGAACGTGTATAATATTTATTTTTACTTATTATATTTTGGTTATGTTTGGTTTGGAATTATAATCTTTTGAATAAAGTGAATATCTTGATTTTTTATCCAGGTTACGATATGTTTTTTGAGAAAGTTTGTAGATGTATTTGTAGTCATTAATTGTTTCAAAGTAATGGGCATACTGTTAAAAAGTTTGGTTGCGTAGTATTGAAAGTGTCTTTGCCCGTGTGTGGTGTGTGTTATCGAAATGTTCAGTGTTTTATTTGTTGATGACCTGGTTTTTATTATGGCTTTTGGTTGATTTGCAATATGAAGATTATTATGGATGAGATGTAGGAGAGCAGTTTTGGCGTTAAGTTGTCTTATTGACATGACGTCTAGTGTTTTGAAGATTTCATTGTACGTATAGTTTGTATTATTGATCAACGAACCGTTGGATGCAAATAAATCGATAAGTTGATAATAGTTTGACTGTCTATAGTTAGTAATAAGATAGTTCTTTGTAGACATAAACTATATATTATTTGCTTATTATTGATATAATTTCAGGAACATTGGAAGCACCCCCAGTTACCAGGAAACAGCGAGTAGCGGTCGAAGTGCCCGTTGTTATAGTTAAATCCGCAGAGAAAGGCTTCGAAACCTGTGAACGACACATTCCCCAGTTACTGATGAGAGGAGAGCATGTGGTCATGATAGTCATTCTAGCGTAATAAACTAGGTACTGTCAGAAACACCCTGGTGTAGACCACCATCCACAACCTAAACGTAGTTGCTTGAAATGTCGTTAGTCGCACGGAGATAAATGACTATTGTTCATCTATTAAGAATATCTTCAAAATATTGGTAATTACGGTTTTAAACGGGATTACAAACCTTACGAATGAATTAACAGGTTTCCATACAAATTGTTAGTTGATTAGAATATATTATCACGATGTTGGAATGAAAATTCGAATATTTTTCGTCATTCTCATGACACATTATCGAGGCAAAGGCATGGCTCTACACAGTGGTATAGTGATATGAGATCTTTTGTGGGATATTTACATAAAATAAGGTTTTATAATAGTAGTAAAAGTGATGGAACATACCTCTCGGGGAGGGGTGGGATTTTTGAAAAATACATATTTACAAAGTAGATCGAATGAGGTATTGTTTACTATGTTTTAATTCGTGCTGAATCGAATGAGACCTCCAAGAGTCCTCCAAGTCGATAGAATCAATATTTGGTGAGATAAGACAGGTTTTTAGTAAAGTTTATAAGGGTTAAAACCCCATCACTTAATTTTGGGCAGGCCAAGAAGAATGTATGAACAAATTGTCATTTTGGTACTATTTTATCTGAACTGTAATATACCTACTACACGGAGAAAAGTGAGTATTGCTAATTTATAAAGAATCTCTTTAAATTATTGTTAATCCGGTTAAAATATGATTGCAGGCCGCTTCCTGATAAATTATAGTAGATTCCTAATATATCAGAAGACGTGTTCATGCAGCGAAATGTTAAAATATTAGGATTTTTAGTAACACATTTATTAAATTATTATCAGGAAACCATCAAATAATTATAAGCAATAATTAGTCGCCTGAAATATTAACACAAATTATGAAAAAAATATCAACGAAAATATATGCCGAGTAAAAATAAATACCGCCAACGGGAATTGAACCCGTGCCTTCTGATGTCCGGTCCATTTCCAACCCGCCAAATGATTCAGTATGTATTAGTACCTCAATCAACAATTACTGCTTATTATATTTTTTCCACCTGTAAACAACCAAGTTTATTTTTGTAGGAAAGGCTTTGTTAGTGCCAAATTTCTCACTAGATGGCGTCGAGATACATAATATCTTCATTTATTGGTGAAATATTTTGGACTTGTCAAATATTATTATTTTTTTAATGATAAACTAATGTTTATAAGACAAGGTTTTATGCATAGCATTAAGGGTCTGCAATCCCGTTTTTTTAAAAGATTGTTAATAAATTAGCAATACTCGTTTTACTTAGGAAGGATTGTTTCGAAGAATTCATCAAATTTCAACGTTCATTTTCGGGTTCTGTGAAAGTCTTATTCAAGTTCTGTAATTATATCATTATAGGCCAGTTACTTGGATAGAACTGAAATAATAACAGAACTCGAAAAGATCTTTCACAGAACTTGAAAAAACTAGAAGAATTCTTCAAATTCTCTGAAACACCCGTCCTTAGTGTAAGATAAATACGGAGGAATATCTCGAAAATTAAATGATATGCCTTAATAATTTAAGTATTGAATATTTACAGTTTGTAAGTAATAAAAGTGATAGATTATTGTTTTTTTAAATGCGTTGTTAAATTTGTATTTGTAAATATTTATATTTTGCTAATAAAATGTTTTTGTTCTTTCAAATTGCCTTGTTACTAACTAACTAACTAACCATCACGCCGTTTCCCTGCAGGGGTAGGCAGAGACGACGGACTACCAAACGACTCGGTCTTGGCGCACACTTCTTGCCTCATTCACATTCATGCATACTCTTATATTATTCTGACTCTTGACATGGCCCGACTCGAGTATCTGATTCACTTTATCAGAATAATTAATAATAGCAACAATCATGCAGTCTCTGTATTTGTATTGAGTCATTAACAACTTAATTGACAGTCCTGCCACTGTCGCCACTATTAAATTCCATGTGCCGAGTAGGAACACAAGACAAAATGTAATATTCTTCTGCAAAACGTATCAGATACAGTCACTAACCAATAGTATGAGTGATCTTGGGAACAAGTTGGGGGTACTATTGATATATTTATTGACTCCATTTATAGATCTAAGCGTAATCTATACCAGCACATTGTCGAAACCTACAAATTATAATAGCGTTGGCAATGTAGTTTTAGTGATTTGTCTTATATGTAGTATTGTTCTAGTTTCTATGTTATTTTATGTTACTGTTACATATTTTACTAATATTAATTCATATTTAGTTAATCAGTTTAATATTCTTAAAATCCATGTAAAATCCCAGCTGGGCGTAAAACCAAATACAATAAAATAGTACATAAAGTGCCTAAAATTTTCAATGCACAATAAAATTCATACGTGAACTTGAAAAATTACACACAGCGTAACTTTGGTCATAGAGCAATGCACGCCACTGGTAAACAGTAATCTAATAGAAAGTGTCCTACCTCTCTCGCCTTGCAATTCTGCCTTCCTTCCTAGCCGGCCAGCTGATGTCTGCTGCTTTCGACTCCAGCTGTTAAAAATCCTGAAAATAGAACAAAAATAACAATAAATATTTATATTCAATTTATTGGAATAACTTTGGGTATAACACACATTAATATTAATATATATATTGGGAGAATTGATCTTTGTCTGAGTTTTACATATTGGAGTTAGGAGAATTGGTGTTTGTCTGAGTTTTACATATTGGAGTTGGGAGAATTGATGTTTTTTCTGAGTTTTACATATTGGAGTTGGGAGAATTTATGTTTTTTCTGAGTTTTACATTTTGAAGTTGGAAGAATTGATGTTTATCTGAATTTAACATATTGGAGTTGGGAGAATTGATGTTTATCTGAGTTTAACATATTGGAGTTGGGATAATTGATGTTTGTCGAGTTTTACATATTGGAGTTGAGAGAATTTATGTTTTTTCTGAGTTTTACATTTTGAAGTTGGAAGAATTGATGTTTATCTGAGTTTAGCATATTGGAGTTGGGAGAATAGATGTTTATCTGAGTTTAACATATTGGAGTTGGGAGAATTGATGTTTATCTGAGTTTAACATATTGGAGTTGGGAGAATTGATGTTTCTCTGAGTTTAACATATTGGAGTTGGGATAATTGACGTTTGTCCGAGTTTTACATATTGATGTTTGTCTGAGTCTTACATTTTATATGGAGTTGGAAGTTGGAAGAATTTATGTTTATCTGAGTTTTCTATTCATTATAAATTGTGCAGTTATATTTAGAATATTATCTTTGGAAACTTGTAATGTCGCTTGTAGAAATATAATCCATTTAGCTTTCTCAAATTCTTTAAACAGTAGTTCTTATGAATGTATGGTTTAAGTTGAATTGTTTTTAACATTAGTTTTTGTGCTATATTTGATAATTGAAGAAGAATATAATATTAATAAATCGAAACGAAAATATAAAAGAAATAAAAGATTAAGGGGAGGGGATCGAACCCAGGACCTCTGCCTTACCAGGGCAACACTCTTACAGTATGAAATTTATCAAAGTTACCCCACTTTACGGTTAGTATTCCTCAGACGCCATAACATGAGCTCTACGCTATACTAAGTGCGCCCCACTGTTGAATTTGGCAACCACCTCTGGCCTGGAGCCCCGAAATACTGCAAAAAAAAACTGAAACGGACGGTCCGTTTGATAAATTCCCCTCTCACAACAAACAGATTGCAATCTTTAGAGCAAATGCATTACGTAAGAATGCTGTCCTTGTTCTACCGGTATTTCAACGGAAGATGCTACGAGGAACTACCGTCATTGATCCCTTCTGCAACGGTTCACAGTCGGAAAACACACATCTTGTACACGGTTCACTTGAGAACGGATCGTTTTTACGACTCGTTCTCGACGATTTGCCGGCCTCTGTGTTTCCTCACTCCTACAACATGTTCACTCCTTCTTCTTCTCAAAATAAGTTCCACACCAGCATCCACAAAGATGGCCTCCTGTGTGTAGTTATACACGCTGTAAATATCTAAATGTATAACCATGTCGTTTTTAAATTAGTTGTAGTTTGTAAATCTAGTCTGCGTCGTCCAGTGACGCAACGTTCGCCTTTCTCCACCCACCTCTTTCTCCTCTCCGGTGGCTATTTTCTCCTCCCGACGTCTATACTCGTACCGTCAATAGACGCCCGGGCGCCGACCCCGTGACGTCACAGACCGAGGTCTTCCTGAGTTTGACCAGGAAAATCTTGTATCTTTTCTTGTGTACTTTGTGATATAAAGTGATGAAACAAAAACTAGGTTAAACGGTATATGTACATATGGTTTTGTATGATATTTTTTTTATCGTAGATTTGCAGAAAAGCCAATAGATGTCGCCCATTAAAATTAAAATAATATATGTTTATCTAAAGACACTGTCTAGATTGCATTTAGTTCAAGTTGAATCTTGCGATCATACATAAAGATAGTTGTCGATAAAAATGAAGACAATTATAGTAATTCATTGTAAATATTTTATAGTATTTTAGTATTTTATAGTATTTAGTATTTTATAGTAAATATTTGACAACTTCAAGTATCTTCACCAAAAAAATGTAGACAATTTGTCTCGACGCCATCTAGTGAGAGAGTTAGCACTTACAATGCCTTTCTCATATAAAATAAAGTTGGTTGTTTTCAGGTGAAAAAAATGTAATAAGCAGTAATTGTTGTATGTATCACTAGTATATATTGAATTATTTCGCGGATAAGAGATAAGCCGCCATAGCTCAGTGGTCAGAGTTATCGACCGGAAATCGAAAGGACATGGGTTCATGTCCCGTTGGCGTCATGTATCTTTTATCAGGAGATTTTTCAATGTGGATGAGTGTTTCAGGCTAATAATTATTAGAATTAAAATTAAAAAACTTTTTCACTTTGTTCCACTTATTTATTATTGCCAGGACCGGTTTCATCCTACTACGGACATTTTCAGACTGGTAGTTGAAACTCTTATGCTACTGATTTCAAAATCAGTAGCATAAGAGTTTCAACTACCAGTCTGAAAATCAGTAGCATAAGAGTTTCAACTACCAGTCTGAAAATGTCCGTAGTAGGATGAAACCGGTCCTGGCAATAATAAATAAGTGGAACAAAGTGAAAAAGTTTTTTAATTTTAATTCTATTACAATGGAATTCCACCACGAATTAACAGTGCAAAAACTAGACTCATTAATAATTATTGCTTATAAAAATAATTGTTACAATTATAGTAGTTCTAATTTAAAGTATGATACAGTTAAATATGACCGAAGGAGATAGGGTCCCATTAGCTCAGTTGGTAGAGCGGTGCCCCGGCAAGGCAAGGGTCCTTGGGTTCGAGTCCTAGATGTGATCGTATCTTTTTCTGTTTCAAATTTTCGTTTAGGAATCGCTAATATTGTCTTCAATAATAAAAAAATGGCATTTTTAATTAATTTTTAAAAAGTGTGTTGAATTGTCATTGTATCGTAGAACTATTTTTTTCATAGCTTTTCATCGGAATTATCTCTCAGGAAAAGGTGTTCAGTTTCCAGGAATATTTCTTTAAAAATAAGGTTCATTAACAAAAAAGAACATTGACAAAATAGAGCATTGAAGAAAGATTGAGAAAAAGAACAAGCAAACAACAAACCTAACATAATGTATTCATTTATTCTGTTTTATCCGGTTACCAATAACAATAAAAATTACTAAATTTTGTTGTGTGTCTGTTTATAACTCTAACCTATTCATTTATCATGTTCTGTTTGTCGCTTTCTGTTTTATCAGGTTACCAAAAATACTTATTTGGGTTGTGTGTCTGTTTGTAACTCTGGTTCAATGAACTATAGAACTTGGATTTGGTTTCATTTTCATTATCTATTTATTTATTAATTAACGCCCTTTTTCGGGGCTTTTACATATGAATATTAAGAAATATACATTATTATAACTGAATTGCTTCATTAACAACATTTTATATTTGTTTAAAGATAAATTGAAGATGTCCACTGACTTGGTATAATTATTTACCTCCATTAGTATTCTGGGCAAAGAGGAATACATATGGTAGTTAGTCCCAGAATTTCTGCATTGAAATAAATCCGGACTTCTAGTATTACATTATGATGTCATTTTTTCATAATTTTTTGATGTCATTTTCAAAATTGGAACTGTTTATTGATAATCCAGACAAGCTACAAAGTACCTACCAACAAAATATAATATTTTAACAGAAAATTATTTTGATTCAAGGACTATCCCGTGATTTTCCACGGGTCTACGCTAGAAAAAAATACTGATTTCAAATGTGATTGTACAATGAATTCAGAATTGTTTTGAATTTAAGTGTCACTCAAAATAGAACTGATGTGTTAAGAATTCAGACAAGCGATAAAGTACCTAGGTACCTAATGAAATATTTCATTAGCAGAAAATTATTTTTATTCTAAATTTGAAATGTGTGAAATACATTGTTTAAATTCCTTAGGGTTAATCTTGAAATTCAAAGACGGATTTCATGATCAATCCTAGAATTAGTGATTTTTCTGTACAATACTGGGAGAATGGTCGTAACCAGTGGCGACAGGTGGTGACAACATAAAAATATTCTACATCCCTAAAATGTCTTAAACTGTATTCAAGAAAAAAATCATCCCGTTAAAACAACTATTTTTTTTTTCTTCAAAAAAAATTCTGTTGACTGATTATTGTACTTTCCTTCCCAGGGCCTGGAGTCAACTGCGTTAAAAACTTCGGCAAACGCCGATCGGGTAGGACCGACATTTATTTCGTATATTAACTGCTGTAATATCATCCGATTTCAGAGAAATGCGTATATATTCACGTACACGGAGAAAAATGAGTAGTAGAATATTGCTAATTTATTAAGAATCTCTTCATATTATTCGTAATCCGGTTAAAAACGGGATTGCAGGCTTTTAACGAATGAATTGATAGGTTTCTTGGTAAAATTTTAGTAAAATACGAATCAATTATTATTTTTTTTTTTCCATTATTTCTGGCTTTCACCCTTCAAGGGTGTTCTTGGCCATCATTTAAAATTATTGAGAAATGAAAGGTGAATTTAAATATTAATTTTATTTAAATAGGCAAATTTCAAAATTATAATGAAAATCGGAGTCGATGGAATGTTGAATGGAGGGGAGGCAATTTTAGATAAGGCTTGATAGAAGAGAGGATATTTGTTTAGAGAGGGACAACCAAAAAATATGTGATCTAAAGTTCCCACTTCTAGACCACAGAATGTACAATCTGGGGAGTCAAGGATGTGAATTTTAAAAAGATGGGAAGGAACAGAACAATGTCCGATCCTCATTCGAATGAGTGAAGAAATTTATTTTTTGGAAAAATGAGGGAATTGCTGAAACCACGGTTTTGATGGGATAGTCCTTTGTATTGAGGCATAGCAGGCTCCCTTGGATTGACTAGCAATGTGCCAATACTCCGACCAAACATTGCGGGATCTATCTTTGATGATGGAAAAAATGTCAGATAGGGGAATATGGTTTACGAGGGTAACAACAGGGTTGGACGCTCCTTGTTTTGCCAAGGCATCCGCAATATCATTACCCATGACACCAACATGTCCAGGAATCCAAATCAGAGTTACAGATTTACCAGAGCTTTGAATGGAGGCTATCATCTCTCGAATAAGGCATACAAAGTGATCATCAGGATGAAGAAGAGGACTGGATTTAAGTTTTTGGAGGGAACTGAGAGAGTCAGAGAGAACGAGGGAATGTTCAAAATTATTTTTGATTATATATTTGAGAGATTCTATTATTGCAATGCACTCGGCTGAAAATATTGAAAATTGATTTGAAATTGAATGAAATATTCTGTCATTAGAATTATTGTGGTAAACGTTAATTTATTATATAAAAATTTAAATATTTCGTCATCGATATATTATCAAGGCAATTTATTAAAAAATTAATAAAAATTTATCACGAAACGGCCTGCAATCCCGATTTAACCGGATTATCAATAATTTTAAGAGATTTTTTTTAATAAATAGCAATACTCATTTTTCTACGTGATTGCAACCAAAAGTTGATAGAATGCATTGTTATCGATAACAAGTCTATCTGCCGATATAAGTCTATCAGCTTGATCGTGGATCGCGAAGTAGGTTAAATTCAGCTTCCAAGAGCGGAATTAATTTCTTTTATTATCCCGAAAACAAAAGTGAAATAGACGTATTTAAAAATAAAAACCACCAAACAAGTTATAATATTTTATTTACCAACGTATCCAATCTTGAAAGGCCCATCATAATGTTTCCATCACATGTCGTGTAGCGTGGAAATAGCTTACGAACACGTGGCACGGAATAGCACGTAAAAGTGCTGGAGCCAGGAGTTGGAAAGTGGAAAATTACGGGCTATTCCGGAAAGTTAGTTTTCCGGCAATATTCGCGCCATTGGCACTTTACTGTGTGGGTTTATTAAGGGTCATAGGTCATTGAACGGTTCACAAACGATATATTACTAAACTTTGGAAAGAAAGGTTAGATTTAAGGCGATGCCATACGTAGTAATGCAAAATCATGTGTTTTTGCTTTGAAAATTTGGTCGCCTAGAAATGTTTCAGATGCTTTAATTAAATACTGCGAGTAGAATAAATCTTGGCCTTTGAAATAACCGGGTATTTTTAAGATAAGACTTTTTATAAGCCCAGAAAAAAATAATGTGCAAGGCCTATGAAAACTGATTTAAAGTTCAAAATATCCTACTTACGAATCCATTTTCGGTTATGATTTTATTGTATAATGTGGCAAATTAAGTTATTTATAAAATGATAAAAAAAAACATTAAATATTAATGCCTGAACATCCACAAACTAAAATAAAAGGCACTTTTTGGCCATGTTTTTTTCTTGCATAAATCAAAACAGGCGGATGGTGTCAAGCGGGAATTTAAACCTTATCGCCATCTACGTAAGGGTTATTATTGATAGCGGCTCAATTTAAAATATTACACCACGTAGTGCATCGCTTTAATAATAAAACAGTGTGTAACACGTAACGCATTTTGTAGTACCCGCAAGAAGCCCTTTTCAATGTGGTTTTTTGGGGTTAAGGAACAAGGTTAGGAACTAGGAACTGGGGTTAATTTAAAAATCAATCAATCAATTAAAAAAGATAAGATAAAATAACAAACATCAAGAATTCTAGAACGGTGAGCTCTGGTTTTATTTGTTTTATACTAACTGGCGTGTACCCGGCGTTGCTCGATTTGTATAGTCACGATTATGAATTTACTAAAAGTTTATCAGGAAACGCCCTGTAATCCCGTTTTTAGTTCATTATGATCTGGGATGTTCCCGAACGTTCCAGACTATTCCCGAACATTCCACACATTCCAAAATGTTCCGTGATATTGTGATATGGAATGTTTTCAATTCAATTCAATTTTGTTTATTCATTTCAAAAACATTACAAAATTGTTAATTTCAATGCGTTTTTAAAATGTTTTTGTAATAAGAATTCTAAGATTAATATTAACAGTTTGTATATCAACTATACCAGTGATAATAGAGCTTGTCTTTTAACATTGATGCTAAAAATGTCGATATCCGAATTGATTCTGTTCAACAGCAAGATTGCTCTCCCCACAGGCATGACCATTGGCAAGTTAGTTCTGCAGGCCGGGAGATAAAATAGTCTATGTTGTCGGTGACGTAGATAACCATCGGGAACATAGAAATGAATGCTTTCCATGATGAGCGAGTTTTCAAACCATCCACGAATCAGTCTAAAGAAATGTGTAGCAATGCGCACATCTCTCCTGACCCGTAGATAGTTCATACCGAGCATACCCAAAAAAAAGTCAGTGGGATAGAGCCACGGGTAGTAGCCATACTCCCTCATGTAGAGAAACCTAAAGAATTTCTTCTGAACTCTCTCCAATATGAGAGAATACTTTACCTGGTGTGGACTCCAAATCACCGACCCACTTTCAAGTCTACTCCTTACTAAGGAATTAAATAAAACTGTAAGCACCCGGTTATCTCTAAAATTCCTTGCAGTGCGTAGAACAAAGCCCAGAATTCTCAGTGAAGTGCTACATGCCGTCTCAATATGAGCATGAAATGTCAGCCTACTATCAAACATGATTCCAAGATCCTTCATTGTCGAATTAACATTGTCATTGTCGTTTTGGAATGCTCTCGAATGTTCTGGACTGTTCTAGAAAAAAATATGTCTTCAAAAGCACGCCATTCAGGTAAAAACAGAAAACTTCTTCATGGATAGGGGATAGAGGGCTGCCAAACCATATAACTCCCTTGATCGTACCGGGACTCGTTTCTGAGTTTTAACGGAACGCACATTGTACACTTACTTTACTTATAGATTGATTTTAGAAAAAAACAGTACATTGGTTACAGTGATAAAACAATTTACAGTTATTAAATATTACAAGATGTTTACCTATGATATGTACCGGGTGACGTGTGTAATGAATATGTACGACTGTGTAAGTGTCAGTGCGTGTATGTGTGTGTGTATATGTATCCGCATTGAACAGTTTATACTATTATTGATATTATGCTCCTTTTAAATTTGGAGAGTAAATCCGAAAAAAAGTCGATGTTAGAATTATGAACTCAACTATTACTAGTTCGTCATTTCCATAATGCGCTAATGAACTCGACAACACTATAAAAGTTGTCAAAATTAATAGATTATTACTATATTGTTGCGCTACTTCTTTCATAGTACCTATCTTGTACTCTTATTATAATTTATCGAACAACTATTACTTGAATGTACAATAACTCTCAAAGATAACTAGTATTGTACCTGCGTATACTGTCCGTACTCGGCCTATTATGCTATGAAATATACACACATTATTGAACTCCTGATTAGCTTACTTACATTGTATACATGTAAAAGCCTTCATAGCTTGAATAAATAAATAATTGTTCCAGTCAAAGTCCTGGCGTTGCCCGGGCTTCGTGCAGAGTTTTTCAAAATCAGATTTAGACATTGATTATTTTCAACAAGTGTGCAAAATATCATCAAGAAGTATCAAAGGGGATGGGATGGTTTTTCGAAATCGCATATATCACAGACAGTGACCCTCCTCCATTTTAGAAGGTAAAGTGTGCAAAATATCATCGATATCGGTATAAAAAACTGTTAAAAAAACAAACACATACCGGGAAGCTCTTCTGTCTGTATATGTAAATGTAGATAAATTTATACAAATAAAAATGTAAATGTTCGTTTGTTCAAAATCTTTAATCTCATGCAAAAAACATGCTTTTTTTAAACAGCGTAATCTGTTGGATAAACAAGCTTTATCGAAAAAAAGCGCTATCTGTTGGACGTAAAAGCAACACACGCTATTGTTTTTTTTATCTGCACAGACAGACTGAGCCTGGCGGGGTAAAGCTAGTATGATATAAAATCAAATGCAAAAAAGGTTTGTTAAGTACAGGGTTTTCCAATAAGAGGTATTATTTTGAATAGCCCGCTATTTCAGTAGATGTTACTTTTGAAGCTGTCATTTTTTCATATTTGACAAGTAAAAACTACGTTATTAATAAAAATGGAACGATACACGCTTCAACAACGCATTGAAATTATTAAAATTCACTTGAGTGAATCAAATGCAAATCATCTTAAGTGATGAGGCCCATTTCCACCTCGGTGGCTTCGTCAACAAGCAAAATTGTCGCATCTGGGGCTCGGAAAACCCAAGAGTTATTGTTGAAAATCCTCTCTATCCTCAACGTGTGACTGTTTTGTACGGTTTATGGTCCGGCGGAGTCATTACACCTTACTTTTTCGAAAATGACGCTGGAGCAACAGTTACGGTGAATGGATTGCACTATCGAGAAATGATTAATGATTTTTTATGGCCGGAATTGGATGGTATTGATGTGGACAACGTTTACTTTCAACAAGACGGCGCTACGTGCCACACAAGCAACGAAACCATTGATCTTTTACGATTGAATATCAAAATAACACCTATTATTGGAAAACCCTGTACAAGATTAAATCATTTGTTTTCTTGTTGAAATTTAAACGATAGCAAATACATATTTTATTAAATATTGGCTACCAATGTAATTACAAAAATGTGGTTTTCTCTATAAAGAGGGTGTCAGTACATGTCACGCATTGCTATGAATTATTGTTTGTTATTGTTGTTGGATTGTTAAGAGTCACGCATCACGGGAACTGGTACCATCTAGCGAACGCGGAAGAAAGGAGTCCGTCGCTTTCGTGGTAAGCCAAGCGTCGCATTTAAGGCCATGTAGTAAGGGTTCAAAGATGGTTTGAAAGGATATCTCCCTTTCAAATACGCCAGTATTCAAAATCTGTCAATACAAACATCTTAATTAACTTTTTAAATTTAACTAATCAATTAGTTGACTTAATATTATTTGGAAGAATATTAAACATAAGTGGTGACTGATGTAAATATTTTCTTTGACCAGAAGAAGTTTTAGTATGTACCTCCACAAAGTTCAATGTAGAGCCAATTCTAGTTCCACGCGTTTGTTGTGTTCTTTCAGCAAATTTAATATTGATAAAAAATCGGCAAAGTATTTGAGTGGTATATGGCTGTTTTATACACATAACGTTACATTCATACATCTATTCTTTTCATTTCATTTCATATATCTATACTTTTAATGATATATACGAGATACACAACTTTTTGTGTCACTAGAAACCTAAAATTTGATAAACATATAGTTGATTGCTAATAGTATGGATGATTTACAGTCTCTCGTGTCTAGGATGAACGAAGTATGTATGAAGCATGAGTTAATGATGAATGTAAGTAAGTCTAAAGTAATGGTGTTTGAAAGAGAGAGTACAAAAACAGTGTGTAATATAGCTGTGAATGAGGAATACTTGGAGCAGGTGGATGAGTTTGTGTATTTAGGAAGCATGTTTACGAGAGATGGGAAGGCTGACAGAGATATTGAAAGAAGGGTAAATGCAGGTAACTCCATTAATGGAGGACTGAACGCAGTTGGCGCTAACAAAAAAATTGTCCAAAGAAGCGAAGTTAGCAGTCCACAATGGAGTGCTGGTACCTACCCTGATGTATGGAAGTGAGGCATGGAACTGGCAAAGAAAGGATGAAAGTAGATTGAATGCTGTTGAAATGAGATCCCTGAGGCGTATGTGTGATAAAACCATGTATGATCGTGTGAGGAATGCGGAGATCCGCATAGAGTGCAAGGCGGATGTAAGCGTAATGATTGAGATTAAGAAAGGGACGCTTAGATGGTTTAGGCATAGAGAGAATGAGCGAAGAAAGGAGTGTAAGGAGGATATATGATGCAAATGCGAATGGTAGCAGAAGTCGGGGACGCCCGAGGAAGACATGGCACGACCAAGTGAATCAGATACTTGAGTCCAGCCATATCAAGAGTCAGAATAATAGAAGAGTATGTATGAGACGATGTATGAATGTGAATGAGGCAAGGCGTGTGTGCCAAGACCGAATTGTTTGGCGGTGAGTCCTCTTTGCCTACCCCTGCGGGGAAATGGCGTGATGGTTAGTTAGTTAGTTTGGAAGCGATTCGAAATCATTTTCTCGGAAAGAGCCAGTAAGACTCCACGTCCAGAACTGACAAAAATGACCACGAGTATCAACGAGAATCGTCGCCATTTGCAAACTGATCATTGATCGATGGCTCTGACTTGATCACGCGCCAAGGTTCTACTGTAGTCGGCCTTGCGCTACTGGTTGATAACACAAATGTATTGTAATCGGAAACCGAAAAAGCCTTCGGATTAAACTTGTCTTCATCGACGACGAATAAATGAGTTTTGTAGATTTGTGTAAATTCAATGCCGCACTGAATACAACATTCAGTTGGATGTTGTTTAGAGCGATTAGGTTAAAAAAGTAGCGAAGTAGCGGAGAAAGTTTAGCGGAGAGTCAGGATAGAAGTGAAAAAGGTCATGACAAGAAAAACTGTCGGTTTTATTTGTCTTTCTGAGTTATTTTGATGAATTCATGGTCCATTGCATGTTAAATTAAAGACTGCAGTTAGGTTTGAGCTGAACAGTTTCTAATTAGTCTTTTTTTCTTCCAGCGGTGGTGTTATTTCGCAGATTGATGTATTTTTAAGAGGAACAGCTACGCGGCATTTTTGACAAAAAAATAAATTTGGACTTAAAACTAAAATACCTATAGTAAAAAGTTGACCGGATATCTCATCAAAATGACAGTTCAACACACCTACAAAAAGTGATTAAGTCATGAAAAGTGATGAAACACAAACTAGGTTACATAGGTAACTACAGGGTTTTCCAATAAGAGGTGTTATTTTGATATTCCAATCGTAAAAGATCAATGGTTTCGTTGCTTGTGTGGCACGTAGCGCCGTCTTGTTGAAAGTAAACGTTGTCCAGATCAATACCATCTAATTCCAGCCATAAAAAATCATTAATCATCTCTCGATAGCGTAATCCATTCACCGGAACTGTTGCTCCAGCCTCATTTTTCTTCCAATGACTCCGCCGGACCATAAACTGCACCAAACAGTCAAACGTTGAGGATAGAGAGGCTTTTCAACAATAATTCTTGGGTTTTCCGAGCCTCAGATGCGACAATTTTGCTTGTTGACGAAGCCACCGAGGTGGAAATGGGCCTCATCACTCAAGATGATTTGCAGTTGATTCACTCAAGTGAATTTTAATAATTTCAGTGCGCTGTTGAAGCGTGTATCGTTCCATTTTTATTAATGGCGTAGTTTCTACTTGTCAAATGTCAAAAAATGACAGCTTCAAAAGTAACACCTACCGAAATAGCTATTCAAAATAACACCTCTTATTGGAAAACCCTGTATTTAACCAAAGCAAACAAAAATCGAGAAATCTTCTCTAATTGGTATAAAACAAAGATGCTATCCGCATCTGTCTGTTTGTGCGCTTAGTTCTTCTAAACTACGCAACGGATTTTGATAGGGTTTTTACTATCATTTAGAGAATTTTTTCCGAAATGTTTATACATATAATACATGCATAATATATTTATAGAAATTAGAGAAAAGTCGAGCAACGTAGTAATACATAAAAATTCAGCTTGCGTATGTTTGTGATAGCAAAACTCGAAAAGTAGTCGACCGATATCGCTGAAAATTTCAAAGTTTGTTCTAATTAGTGCCAGGTGTGTTTAGAGAGTGATTTAAATGGTAGAAGAAGTCGGGACGCCCGAGAAAGATATTATCCTAGTCATTTGAAGGGATAAACCGATAAAAAACATACTAAACACAATATTTCCTGTTGTTGAAATCGTTCAAGCATTTTCAGAGATAGATTTTTTTTACAGATCATCAATTTCATTCCTATCTGGGGCCCAGGAGTAACTTCCTGAGTTCTCTTCAGTTGCCATAGTCAAAAGACGCAATGGCGGACACCTTAACGGCCAATTAGACGCAGTTTTGTCGATATCCGATTTGGTCAGTTTCATTGGCAGGTTCTTAACGCCAATTAACGGTGAATTGAAGTCGCGGACCAATATTGAACTATTTTGATGAAACCTATTTTCTAACCGTACATGATGAGATTAAATAAGTTATGCCGAGGCAACTTTCTTACATTGAAACTGATTATTGCATTATTATTGATTAGATGCATTATTCCTGCGTAAATGAGATAATTAACAAAAATATCCAACGCCCAGAGTTGCTAAACAATATTCAATTTAAATTTACTGCGCGCTCCACACGCTCTTTTGTCATATTTGAAATTCTTGTTTGAAACAGACTATGTTATGATGGTGGACATCTTCACTCTTCTCTAAATAGTATAAAACAAAGTCGCTATCCGCGTCGGTCTATTTGTGCGCTTAGTTCTTCTAAACTACGCATCGGATTTTGATAGGATTTTAACTATCATTTAGAGAATTTCTTCCGGAAAGTTTATATACAGGGTGTATCGGCAAGTACCCGACAAACTTTAACCAGCTATTCGTCAGCACATTTGGAGTAAAAAATGTTATGGGCGCTTTGCTGTCCGGTAACATTTTTTTTCCATTAAAAACAAAGAATAAATAAAAAAATCCACACTCCGTCACTGTCATTTGCATTGTATCTCGTGTTCAGCAGCTGTTATTAGCAAGTGTGTCAAAAAGTGTCCTCGCTCTTTCGTAAACACTAAATAATAATAGTTAAAAATGAGACGAATGGTGCCGTGCCATTTCGTTGTGATTGTAAAAGCGCGCCAACGTAGGTACGTACGCACATTATTCAATGAAACTCGAATAAAATATTGCCAGATGGGTTTTCAAACTTTTACAAAGGATAAAACATTGGTGACATGTGGTGAAAATATGAATAATAAATTTTTTATTAAAAAAAAATGACACCGGACAGCAAAGTGCCCATAACATTTTTTACTCCAAATGTGCTAAGGAATAGCTGGTTAAAGTTTGTCGGGTACGTGCCGATACACCCTGTATATAATACATGCAAGTGATATTTATAGAAAGTAGAGAAAAGTCGACTTTGGTAATCAAGTCTAAAAAAATTGGGCGCTTACATTGCTAACGCTGGCTTAACTTTATGAGATATATCAAAATAATGTACTACGAAATTGTATACCTTAAAAAGGCCTACAGAAACCCCTAGCCACGCCGGGTGCACTTCAGCTATACATAAAAATTTAATAAAAAAAAAAATTTAATAAAACTCTCAGATCGAATAATTACATCGGACTTAATATTTATGTTCAAAATTGTAAATGGTAGTGTAGAAAGCCTTGATTTAATTAACCTCATTGAATCTCATATACCTTTGAGAGCTACTCGTTCTAACATCCTGTTTAAATGTAACAATTCCAGGACTGAGCATTTCAAACACTCGCTTGTACCTAGATTACATGAAGTTAGTTATATGTACGCAGATGTAGCGGATCTGTTTAACTGCACAGAAGCTAGGTACAAAAGGGCTACACTATCATACCTTCTAAATCATTATTAATATAGCTTGTATTCATTTTATACTTCCTGTTGTCATTTTATGATCAAATGCCACAGTTAATTGTTATTTTTGTTTCAATTATTACTAGTGTTTGATTATTTATTTATTCATTTTCGGGAAATCCACAGTTTACATTTAATCAGTTTGTACATAAGTATTTTATAGTAAAATAAAACCAATTATGGATTTCCTCCTTGTGACTTTAACTGGGGACAGCATAATATGGAAATAAAATCTAGTTACGAATAGTGGTTACTAGTCCTTTTGTAAAACTTAACTACATTTGCCAAATCGGATGAATAAAGTTCAGGCTTGTTTGCGACATGATGTTATCGACATATTTATAATAAATAATGGTTCGTGGCCTATCCTACCATCACTTCTAATATTTATTGTACTTGAAGAAGAAACTAGATCTACTAGAAGAAGAAACTACGACTAGAGGATCTACTTCCCTAACATAGTCCGTACTGGAAATCTAAATCAAATATTCTAAAAAAATATCAAAAAATTAAATCCTTAAATATCTGAGAAAGTATTACATTAGTTTACAACTTAATTCTGTGAATATCCTCAGTTTAGTTTCGTTACATCTGAGGTTTTTTTTTTAACAAATTTAGACAGGTACGTAGCACACAATTTCACAGACTCAATCTGCGAAATTGTGGAATGCCGTTTTTTTCAATTTGAAGATAACAGTTTCAACAATGAATGAAGAGTAACTGAAATTTAAAGATGTCAATTGGCTTTATGTTTAGCATGGTCGTGAAATCTTGACATTTCCAGTCATGATCATCGATTAAACAGTTAAATAAAAATGTGGGTCTGATTTTGCTGTTTTTATGTCGTCATGAATGTCATGATTTACAGAAAATTTCACAGAAATAATCGACCAACAATCAAATATCTCATTCTATTCATGTTATTTTAAATATACAATACTTTTTGGCCAGTGTAATAGCAGAAAAGTATGTAAGAGACGATGTATGAATGTGAATTAAGAAAATAATGTATGTGGGGAACATTTAGAAATACGTGTACAAAATAAATAATTTGATTTAAACCTAAAAAAACTTGAATTAAAAACTATGGTTTGCATTCAAATCTACTTAGAAGACACGCACTATGTATTGAAAAAACATTTCGTTTCAACTTAATTACTACAAGGAACATTTAACACATTAAATTTTCCCGTGTTTTAACCGTATTGGCGCCGTGTTTTTTTTTGCTGTTAGTATAATGCTACGCGATCCGAACTGCCGCAAGTTCGCAAATGTATACGTAACATTATGTGATGTTTGCCGGAAGGTTCCGTTTCAAGTTGATATGATCAAATTAGACCAGTAGCTCCGGCAAGGCAGAGCTCCTGGGTTCATTTCCCAGATGAGATCGAATCTTGTCTGTTTCACATTTGTCGTTTGACTGTGGTTAATATTGTCTTCAATGATTAAATAGATTGTGTGTTTTTAAATCAGTAGGTATTGATCACAGTCTTCGAACAGGGGGGTATAACTCCGCTCGAAAATTGAAACCGAAATATTGTGACGTCATATGATTGACGTCACAATATTTTGATTGATATGATTGACCACCAATGAAAAACTCTGAAAGTCTATGGAATAAACTTTCAGAGTTGTTCATTGGTATATGGTGTAATAAGTAGGCTCCGAATGAGAATTTTACTGTCTTTATATTGGCATATCTATGGTTGTTTAGGATCAATTTGATTCATACAAAAAACCCGAAGATATCAATCTAGTGAGTGGTTTATTTATGCTTCGGATTATCTGCGCAGCGACAGTAGCAGAACGGTAATGGCTCTGTATCTCCACGCTTGGTTGCGGATCGTGAAAGAAAGTTGGCGAAAAGCGCAGATAAAAAACGCAATAGACTGGGGACTGGCGGGTAAACTGTTTCTCGACCGTAATGGCGGCTGCATGAACTGAAATCGAAAGTGACAGTTGTTCGGTTGATTGTCTTTGTTTTTTGAGATTTACTGTTAGACTTGTAGATGTTAGGAGATGTCTTCATTATCATGAATTATATTGACTCGCCTACCAATGGACAATGAACAATATCAGCGGGAACATAACACGTCAATCGGTTTAACTGTTGGCAGATTAATCATCTAAATGCGTTAAAGGTCGACGATTAATTTTATTCATTCGCTTCATTCATTTAAGAGGAAGCTACAAGCCAAAAATGTGTATATTCTTGGTACCTATCCCTTATATTGTAGGTAATAGGCATTAAAATCGCTTGACAAACGGAGTCTAGAAACGTTCGATTTCTAGCACAAAACTGGTTTTTATTTATTTTGAAAATAATTTTATAAGAAAGCAAAAAAGTAAATCAGGTGAAACTGTCACAGATAATCTCAGCTATAATAGTCTATTTTTTAAAAGTTGTTTCCTTTACGCGTTCATACATTTCTATTAAAAAGATATTTTTTTTAGTAGTTTATATTTATATTTTTTATTGAGTAATTTATTTTTTTATTTGTATACTACTCAAGCGAAACGATAGGAAAACCTTCAATTTATCTAAAGCATATTTTTTGGTATTTATAATGTACACCAATTCCTTATAAAGATTAATCAAAATAGTGATTTAGCATTAAGCTTCGCCATCCAGCTAACCCATTGGGCGCATTTTGCAACCGTGTTCTAAAATTAATTATAAAAACACCATAATATAATAGAACTTACTTCTTCTTTTGGCGCTAGTAAAATTAGATTGTTAATGTTAATGATAGTTGTCTACATATGTAAATATATGTGCCATTAAGATGACATATATATTTATAGGCCTAGTCCTAAGACGGTAGTTATAGATCTAAGTCGTAAGCCACTGATATAAGTCTTAGACGTAATTACTACACGGAGAAAAACGACTATTGCTAATTTACTAAGGATCTCTTAAAATTATTGGTAATTACAGTTAAAGACGGGATTGCAGGCATTACGAATGAATTAACAGGTTTCCTAATAATTTTTTAGTAAATTACGAATATATTATCACGATGTCAGAATACGTAAATCCGAATATTTTTTCATAACAACGAAAATTCCTTTGTATCGTCATAGTATGTTTACAAGGCAAATCAATAAAATATTCCTACATTGATGTTGTTATTAATATGGTCTGTAAATTTATCGTGAAGGCAAAAACGATTTCTTTCCGTGTAGTCTTGTATTCCTCCTACTTATGGGACTCACAAAGCCTGAATGGGAAGCCAACTCATTTGTCAACTCGGCTATACTATGCACCTTCAATCTAAAACACAGGCGATTAACGGAATAACACAACGCTCTAATGCAGGGGTTCCCAACCTTTTTGTACTCTAGAGCACATTCTAAAATATCGACAAACTCGGGGCAGCAATCGCAATCAAAATGACAACAACGCGGTTCCAGGCGGGGAATGCTATTTGCACATCACTCCTTGTACAAGCCGAAAACCCGAAGTGACCCGATGATCGCCTAACCGATCGGAACGGTACGAGCACGTGACTACTGTCAGTTTGGCTGTCGAGGCCACGCTTATTGCTTTCACTGACAGAAAAAGCTGGCAGAGTCATGTGCCATGTGTTTTGGCGCCTTCGGCGTTCATCGGCTCAGTTCGTGGCGTTCGATCACTTCGGGTTTTCTGCGTGTACAAGGTGTACTTATTCGTGTAATTAATATGTTGTTAATGGACTATTTGTCCGTAAATAAATAAATAAATTACAATTCTAGAAATGTTTTTGTTCAGTGTCTAAAACTGAACTAGTCGCTTTGAAGAAAAATCAGTTTCGGGGAAAAAAAGTGTAGCGATTTCTCTCTTCGATGCCAAACGAAGAGTCACGATTTTAAAATCATTGTTCTACGTTAAATATGTAGTTGTATTAGTTCTTGTAGTTGGATAGCCCCAGAATCTAGCGTCTATAATATAAAAGACCATCGGTAAAACTCTGGATTTCTGATCTAGGTTACAGAATCATTGTTCTACGTTGAATATAGTTGTATTTGTTGAATAGACCCAGAATCTAAAAGGCCAACGGTAAAACTTTGACTTTCTGATCTAGGTTACAGAATCATTGTTCTACGTTGAATATAGAGTTGTATTAGTTGGATAGACTCAGACTGCGTCTAGAATCTAAAAGACCAACGGTAAAACTCTGGATTTCTGATCTAGGTTACAGAATCATTGTTCTACGTTGAATATAGAGTTGTATTAGTTGGATAGACCCAGACTGCGTCTAGAATCTAAAAGACCACCGGTAAAACTCTGGCTTTCTGATCTAGGTTACAGAATCATTGTTCTACGTTGAATATAGAGTTGTATTAGTTGGATAGACCCAGACTGCGTCTAGAATCTAAAAGACCACCGGTAAAACTCTGGCTTTCTGATCTAGGTTACAGAATCATTGTTCTACGTTGAATATAGAGTTGTATTAGTTGGATAGACCCAGACTGCGTCTAGAATCTAAAAGACCACCGGTAAAACTCTGGCTTTCTGATCTAGGTTACAGAATCATTGTTCTACGTTGAATATAGTTGTATTAGTTGGATAGACCCAGACTGCGTCTAGAATCTAAAAGACCACCGGTAAAACTCTGGCTTTCTGATCTAGGTTACAGAATCATTGTTCTACGTTGAATATAGAGTTGTATTAGTTGGATAGACCCAGACTGCGTCTAGAATCTAAAAGACCACCGGTAAAACTCTGGCTTTCTGATCTAGGTTACAGAATCATTGTTCTACGTTGAATATAGAGTTGTATTAGTTGGATAGACCCAGACTGCGTCTAGAATCTAAAAGACCACCGGTAAAACTCTGGCTTTCTGATCTAGGTTACAGAATCATTGTTCTACGTTGAATATAGTTGTATTAGTTGGATAGACCCAGACTCTAGCGTCTAGAATCTAAAAGACCACCGGTAAAACTCTGGCTTTCTGATCTAGGTTACAGAATCATTGTTCTACGAATTTAGAGTTGTATTAGCTGTTGAACTTGGATAGACTCTAGTGTCTAACATACAAAAGACCAATGGTAAAACTCTGGCTTTCTGATTTACAGCTTCGACTGGTTTTGATCCAAAATTAATTGTATATAATACCAACAATGGCAAAACGAAATATTTTTGTTAATACTGTTAGAACTCCACTCGAGTACAATTCTTCCAAAATTCTTATATTAGTTTTAAAATGGGTATTCCAGCAATTTTGTTGAACTACAACACTTTTAAATTATATGAATATGCTTAAATTGTCGGATAAAAATATTTTGACTGACTTGGTATTTCTTAAAATTTTAAATGGTGAATTCAATACCCTAGAATTGTTTGCATTGATAAGCTTTCGGATTCCACTACGAAATACTAGAAATCAGGATTTATTTCAGTGCAGAAAATCTGGGACTAACTACCATTTGAATTCCTCATTGCCCAGAATACTTTTGGAGGGAAATAATTATACCGTGGCCAGAATCTTGCAATCATGCATAAAAAAGATCCTGACGAGAAAGAAAATGTTGGTAGCACTTAGGGTCGAATTAGCTCAGTGGTAGAGCAAATCCCCGGCAAGGCTTAGGTCCTAGGTTCGACTTTTGGTGGCCGGGCAGAAAGAGCCGAAAGAGACGGTTTTACCTGTCTAGGCGAGCCAAAAGATGTTTACATCAATAATAATAATAATAATGATATCATCAATAAGTGTTCATCATAAAGTTTAGTTCAGTAAATTTGGTAACAAGCTGCTTACGACCTTCAAACTGTGATTCTTCATTCGGTTCTTATTTCCGCACTAAACATTTAGTTATTATTTGATCTTTTTCCCGCCCAAAGGTCGCCCGTCCAAACAAAAGGCCGCCTCCAAAGCGGGTGGTAAGTGGCCTCGTGCGACACCCCCCTCCCCCACCCGCCCAGGGAGGTAGAGGGGGCTGTTGACCCGCTGCGGCCCGCGAGGGCGGAACGCAGAAAAACTTGCTATCAACAAGACGAGAGGTGGGCGTAGCTAGGGCCACCACAATATAGAAAAATAATTCAAAGTGCAAAAAAATAAGCGCAGAGACAAATATCTAAAAGATTTTGAAAATCCTAACTAAACGCACAAACTGACTTTGTTTCATACTATTTACAGATATATAAGAAATTAATCCCGCAATATTTTGTCTGGTTACGCTTATGTTTACTATCGTGTAGTGTTGTTATTTGGTTGTAGTTTCGATACCGCTCACCAGATGTCGGTAGAGTGTGTCGATCATTATCCAGTTAATGTAGTTTTAAGATATTTCAATAGTTGGCAGTACTTACAGAGTGCCACATGACAGAGATAACATGTCGGTTGTACCCGAGGGGTTACGAAGTACAGCCGATCTCTAGCATCCCAGCTCACTTGCAGTTGCTTCACTTGTCTGAATGAAGACATTCCTTTGACTTTGAAGAATTCCCTTGAAGAATAATTGATAGTCTTTGATATAACAGACGTCCTGCAAGACATTCAATGTAATTATCTTGAGATAATAAAGATATTAAGAGTATTACATACTAAAATAATTGAACAGTACACTAGTACATTACCCATCGACTTCGATATCGTTTAATACATTGTCAATTGTATCTAATTTAGACGTCGAATGAAGATCACTAAATGTGTTTTGTGATCCATGAGTTTAACCATTATTTCCTTAAATTTCAGATACTATTTTTTTTAACCCAATGTCTGGAACTGTACTTAATCCAGCTACGTTGAAAGAGGTTAACTTATATGTGCCTAACAAGTATACTCGTGGAAGGTCCCATGCACTTTTGTATATACTCCGAAATCTCGCCAATCAACAGAGCGACTCAACTGCTTAACAATTCTGCATTAACCATCGATATTTTCAGCGTCACTTACAGACAATTCGGCAATAATAATAATCAACAAGGAGGATGAAAGACATTTTCTATATTAAAGCCTACCACACAAATACAGGATATTACCACGAACATTAAGAAATTATAACATTATACATGGCTCTAATAATGAAATAGACATTTTTAATGACCAATTGAAACACCTAAAAAAACGTATCATATTAAGCTGATATTGTGATGAAGCCCTTTATTTAAAGAGAAGCAACATTGTACCTACCTAATCAGTGTCTCACCAGTACAGGTGTGACAATAAAAAATCGTTTATGAACATATTTGTATTTACCTTTTACCCATTCTTATTTGTTATTTACTTCTGCATATTTAGCTCATTCATTTTGTTACTATTTTTGTTATTATTATGTATTTAAACATCCATGTATGTAAATTTTTGGGCACCATGCCTGTTTTATGTACTTAAATAAAAATAAATAAATAATAGTAAAACTGTCCGCATGACCTAATCTTTTCTGTAATATATTGGTAGCTAATCATTTTATGGAGAACATAAATAAATAAGTCAGAATGATTTTCTAATGCTCTTTATTCAATGATTTTAGACGCCTCGTTGCTTGATCTGACTTGTAACCTGATGGATTAATGTATTTGTTTTAAATGGTTTCAGGTTGAAAGTTGTGGCAACCCTGGTCACAAGAGTAGATACCAGACGCGAGCGCGGGGCGTCGGCCCGTTGCCTGGCAACGCGACGACGCCGACGCGCGACGTCTTGCCGGGGGCGAGGTTGCGTGGGCCGTACAGCACTACACTGTACACTTTACACAGCCTCCCTCACTGAACCGGCCCTGTACTCTATTGTAGTCCTACAGACCCTAAGCCAGCGCGCAGAGGTGGCAAACAGGTTAACCAATACAAGAGTGATCATCTTTTTGAATTTCACTTTTGTTTAAAATGAATGAATGCAAATCTTGTAAGCGGTAATTTACGCACTTCCCGATCCACTATCGAGCTGAAACTCGGCAAAACTCGGACACGTTGTCGATGACAATGCATTCTATCACCTTTTGGTGGCAATCACGTGCACAAACGCGGCAATTTAATGACATTACAGCAGTCAAAATAATAAATAAATGTCAGTCCTACCCGATCGGCATTTGGCGAAGTTGGTAGAGATGTCGACTCCAGTTCTTTTATAGGAAGGTTCAATCTTCCGTAAAACCTCAATCATTTTTTTTTTTAATTTTTACGTGTTGATTTATACAATTCGTTAAAATACTTAAAACATGAAAACACGTGCTAAACGGTGCACAGTTTTGCAATAAATCAAATTATATAATCACAATTATGACTTTTTTGTAATAAAAAAAAATGGGACAAAGTAATTCCAACGACGTAAATAGAAATAGATAATAATCACTATTATTTAAATCTATAAAATATGTAGGCATAAGCAAAGAGGTTATTTATTTTACTAAAATTACTTCCCTTAAGGCGATGCACTACGTCGTGTAATATTTTTAATCGAGCCGCTATCAATAACACACCTTACGTAGATGGCGATAAGGCTTAAATTCCCGCTTAAGACCATCCGCCTGTTTTGATTTATGCAAGAAAAAAGATGGCCAAAAAGTGCCTTTTATTTTATTTTGTGGATGTTCCGACATAAATATATTTTTTTTTTTCGATCATTTTATAAATAACTTAATTTGCCACATTATACAATAAAATCATAACCGAAAACGGGTTCGTAAGTAGGAGATTTTGATCTTTAAAGCAGTTTTCATAGGCCTTATACATTATTTTTTTCTGGGCTTATAAAAAGACTCATCTAAAAAATACTCGATTATTTCAAAGGTCAAGATGTATTCTACTCGCAGTATTTAATTAAAGCATCTGAAAAATTTCTAGGCGACCAAATTTTCAAACCAACAAACACATGATTTTTCATTACTACGTATGGCATCGCCTTAAAAGCGTTTTTTAAAGTTTATTATGGAAACAAGCAGTAGTACATATCTTATTGAAATAATTACATGTTACATGGTTGCATTCAAATTCATATTATATACAGAAAAACATAGAATTGAACTGATTACAAAATAAAACATAAAAAATACAGATTAAAATTATATACATAGATAATGTAAAATTTCGCTGACTCGGTATTTCTATATAAAATTCTAAATGATTTAGTTGATAGTCAGGTATTCCTAGAATTGATAAGCTTCCGGATTCCACAATGTAATACTAGAAGTCAGGATTTATTTCAGTGCAGAAATTCTGGGACTAACTACCATATGTATTCCTCTTTGTCCAGAATACTAATAAAGGGTAACAATTATATCCTAAAGTAATGGCAAGCCATCCCATCTTGAACAGGATTTTAATAAATTAGCAATACCCATTTCTCAGATCTCTCTAATTTGTTAACTAAATTACAATCAAATAATAAAGAAAATTGACAATATCCTATATGGTGACCGGATAAAAATGATAATTCATCACATCTTTAAAAAGTTATATAAAGTGATGAAATAAAAAGTTTATTAACTGGGTTTAGTAGGTTAGGTTAGGTTAGGTATAATTTTTTTTTTCATCGTTTCTAATGATTTATATCACTTTATAAAAGTGTGTTGAATTGTCACTGTGTTGATTTATCATAGAACCATCCTATATATAGTATAGTATCCTGTAATTTTTCACTGCTCTACGCTAGTTACTTATAATATGAAGGTACTATCTACAACTGGAATTTATAATTCAACCTTAAAATGTTTTCGATCTCTAGAAAGTACATAGAACAGCTTGCGCCCTACACACGCTGCTATACGGCCTTGGGGAAGGTTCCAAGGTCCTCCCCTTCTCCACACCACCCACCCACCCCATCGCCGACACCCTGAGGGGTCGCACGTGAAGAGGTAGGTTGTGATATAAGGATAGAATCTACTTCATTTAATAACTGTTACACAGGTAGTCATAAGTTCTACTTTCAAAATATAATTAACATCATCATGTTTTCACAAATAAGGGATGGTACCTACTGTTAAAAATGTTTAGAATACTTTATATTTAGTTTTCTTGTATCAGAAATGTACAATTTTTATTAAAAACTAGCTGTACCCCGCCACGCGTTGATGTGGCTCAGTCTGTCAGGACAGAAAGATAAAAAAATAGCGCGTATTGCTTTTACGTCCATCAGATGGCGCTGTTTTTACCTGTCACAGGTGACATCTATATAAAATAGGTTATAAAAACACACGCGTATTCGAATGCAACGTCGTGTCAAAATTTCAAAACATTCGGTGAAGAGCTTTCGGAGATTTAAGATTTTGAACAAACGAACATTAACATTTTTAATTATACAGATAATTGATATTAAAAGCGATATAAAATTGCTAATTCATTAACTGTATGTATGTATATTGGCTAATGGCTGCTTGCGTGGAGAAAAACCATTTTTTCCCTCGCTATAATTTAACAGGGCTTATTAATAAAATATCTATTGAATATTTTCCTTGATAATACGAGTATATCATGACGATTTATTAAAATTTTATCAGGAAATCTGTTAATTCATTCTTAAGGCCTGCAATCTCGTTTTTAACCGGAATTACTGATAGTTTGAAGAGATTCTTAATAAATTAACAATATTCATTTTAGAAAGGATGAAAGTAGACTGAATGCTATAGAAATGAGTTCCCTCAGGTGAGGATGTGTGGTAAAGCCATGTACGATCGTGTGAGACAAGTGGAAATCCGCAAAGAGTGCAAGGCTGAAGTCGGAGACGCCCGAGGAAGACATGGCACGACCAAGTGAATCAGATACTTGAGTCGGGCCATGACAAGAGTCAGAATAATAGAAGAGTATGTATGAGATGATGTATGAATGTGAATGAGGCAAGGAGTATGTGCCAAGAACGAGTTGTTTGGCGGTCCGTCCTCTCTGCCTACCCGTGCGGAGAAACGACGTGATGGTTAGTTAGTTGAGTCATTTTTCTTCGCGTATGCAAGTGTTACCGGTATCTGGAACTGCTCTATACAAACATTGGCCGACTAGAGTACAAGCCTGGGAGCGCGACTGTTTTTAAAGTGCCATCAAACAACAAAAGTTTATAAATGGCGGCGATTCTTGTGGACAACCGTTGTGACTATCGATTTGTCTGTTGTTTGACTGATTTGTGTATTGTAAACAGAGAGACTTAACTATTTTAAACAGTGAAGTTTACTTAGCGACAACGTGTGACAAAGCAAAAATTGCATATTTTAATTCTTAAAAAATTTATTTTATTTTTGTATAACTTAACGAGTAAAACCTCAAATTATAATATTTAATCATTGAAGACAATATAAGTTATAACAAACACAAAAAATATTCATCCTAGATTTGTAGTATAGTCAATAGATGTCGCACATTAAAATAAAAAAAAATGAATATATCTATCCAAGACACTATCAAAATTGCATGTTCGAGAAGAATCTTGTAATAATATACAAAGACAGCAGCCAATAAAAATATACGTTAAGATAATGTTGGTAGTACAGGGTTTTCCAATAAGAGGTGTTATTTTGAATAGCCCGCCATTTCGGTAGGTGTTACTTTTGAAGCTGTCATTTTTTGAGTAGAAACTAGTAGAAACTACGCCATTAATAAAAATGGAACGACACACGCTTCAACAAAGCATTGAAATTATTAAAATTCACTTGAGTGAATCAAATGCATATCATCTTGAGTGATGAGGCCCATTTCCACCTCGGTGGTTTCGTCAACAAGCAAAATTGTCGCATCTGGGGCTCGGAAAACCCAAGAGTTATTGTTGAAAAGCCTCTCTATCCTCAACGTGTGACTGTTTGGTGCGGTTTATGGGCCGGCGGAGTCATTGGACCTTACTTTTTCGAAAATGAGGCTGGAGCAACAGTTACGGTGAATGGATTGCGCTATCGAGAGATGATTAATGATTTTTTTATTGCGGGAATTGGATGGTATTGATCTGGACAACGTTTACTTTCAACAAGACGGAGCTACGTGCCACACAAGTAACGAAACCATTGATCTTTTACGATTGAATATCAAAATAACACCTCTTATTGGAAAACCCTGTACTTGGTCGAAGTATGATATAGTTAAATATGACCGTTGCTGATTTATTAAAATCCTGTTAAAAATGTGATAGCAGCCCATTTCCTAATAAACTATTAGTACTTCCCGAAAGCCCTTCTGGGTGAAAGGAGAGAAGCTCCTCCGATTACCTCTCACCTCAGAAGATAGGTGGAAACTTGAGTGGCAAACGGCCAACGTGGGAAATGCCCATCTCATACAGGACCCCACCGAGAGACAGCCTGGGTTCTCATTGCCTCGCAAAACCTGTTCCGCCATCAATAGGTTAAGGTGCTCCCATAGCCGCTGTGCCCACATCATGCACAGATGGGGCCTTAAAGAGTCGGCGATGTGTGAATGTGGTGCGGTGCAGACCACCGAACACGTGGTCATCGAATGCCCTAGACTTGGTCGCAGACCTAGATGTCCCCCTCTGACCCCCCCACCATACGAAAGAAGAAGTGATATCATAATTTATAATAACACGTGTTTATTCAGCTGCGTTTATATTATGTAATAACGAATATAAGATTTTTTATGATTTTTTTCCGGATAGTTTATTAGAAAATCAATCATTTCATTTTCCAAAGGCCTGCAATCCCATTTTTAACAGGAATACGAAAATTTTACATAAATTGGCAATATTTTATATCACTATGTTTTCTCTGTGAACGACTAGGCAATTAGCGCTTTTGGGGTGATTTTTCACAAAAACGGCGCTAAACAAGTTTTCCAATTATTATTATTAACATCAAATTATTGATACTACAGCAGCCCAGCTTACTCATAAATAAAATACGTCCTTTACGAAAAGTTTAGTCCAATCAATCTTTTTCCAATAGTTACAAAAATTTTACCATTTTTCCAGTTATTGCGTAGGCGACCCAAACACGTGTAGATATCGTAGGCAATTTTGAATTTGCTCTTCGTATTACACTGCTTTTGTAGCGAACGTTTTTCCGTTCTTTTGATTTCACTTACACAAATGCCCTTCAACTCTTGGCCATGGACTTGTTTATTGTTGAATTATCTCATCTGCCAGAATTCAATAAGGTTGTTTTGGATTATTTCATAATGCTTATGGTTCCATGGCAACTCATCAGAACAATGACAATTCGACACATGATATAAAACCATTATGAAAAACTTTCAGGTAAGCCTAACCTAATATGTATAACCTATTTTACCTGGTTTTATCCACCACTTGTGTGTGTTGAATAGCTACTAAATATAATTTTCTTTGTTTAAATCAGTATTTAAACTTATAACCCTTTGATAATAAACGTGTTTTAAATTTTACACAACATATAAACAACCGTTATATATCCTATATTAATGGTTGTTTACCAGTCGCTGCACGGAAAAAAATGATCATGTTCAAAAAGTGATAGCATGCCAATTTCCTGATAAAATATTAGTCATTCAGAATATATCGAGAAATGTGTTCTTTTCCTAATAAATATCGTGGCGAAATGCAATAATATCAGTAGGTCAATATAAATATCAGAATTTCTATGAACACGTGTTCCAACGTCCTCATAAAACTAGTTCTTATTCGAAGTATGATACAGTTAAATATGACCGAAGGAGATAGGGTCCCATTAGCTCAGTGTTAAAGCAGTGCCCCGGCAAGGCAAGGGTCCCGGGTTCGAGTCCTAGATGTGACCGCATCCTTTTCTGATTTTTCTGTTTCAGATTTTTGTTTACAAATCGCTAATATTGTCTTCAATTATTAATTATTAAAATATACATTGTTGAGGTTCATAATGACAATGGATTATGTCACCCAAGTAACCCGGCGACTGTCACCTGTTAGTGTTATTAAAAGAGATTGATATATTCAGTAGAAAAAGGTTTTTTTTAAATTCCGACACGTGTCAGCTTTTTTTGCCTAAAACATATTTATATCATGAAAAAGTTACCAGTAGCGTCCTAACAAATACATATTTTATGAAAAATTTCGTACAAAAATATCAATTTCTGTTTTACTTGGTAATGTTATTATTATGGTCGTATACATAAATCCATATTTAAAACTAATAATAAAACAACAACATCAAGTTCTGCTCTATTAAATATCTTCATATAATCAAAATTTATTACAAGCAGTGTCCTATTTATCACTTTTACGACATTACTTATTGTAAAATCCAATGAGACAGTCTAAAGAACTCATAATCGAACCAGGCAACAACTCAATACGGACAGAAACTCACGAAGGGAATTGATAGGAACACTAACGGGATATTGCCACTTCAAGAGATACATGCAGCTCTTGAAATGTGACGAGGATGAAGAGACTCCAAGGATGAAGAGACTCCAAGGATGAAGAGGCTGCAAGGATAAGGTCCTCCCACATCCACTGTGCGCCCTTTTAAAAATTAGTATAGTATAGTTTTAAAAATATTTCCAAGTTATTAGTAATGTTTGACTTTCTTTTTAAAAGGAAAGTAGACCAGACAAATATTACAGAGTAATACTGATTCAGTTCCTTAACCCTTTGACTACCCCACCCAGTCACTTGAAAAATAGCTGGCGTTTGAAGAGGTCATTATTCGCTGCCTGATAATTTGAGTAATTCATCAACGTACAAGAAAATCACGTAAAGGGTCAACGAGTTCACGCATTAAATGATTGTTAGAATTTCGCAAATTCGCTGAGACTAAGAATTAATAAAAAATAGAAAAACTAATTGCTACGAATTTTAGTTAAATTTTTATTTCTTAAAGCTATATAAATCACTGTACAAATAAAAAGTTATGGTGAGTTTAGTAATGGTATATCTTAGTAAAGTTATTTAAATCTACTTTATTTGTCTTTTCTTTTATAAGTCTTTTCATTGACCGTCAGACTAGCTGACGCGTACCCGGCGTTGCTGGGGTTATCCATAGGAGATAGACATATATCACGCAGTTTCCCCGCAGGGGTAGGCAGATAAGACGGACCGCCAAATAACTCGGTCTTGGTACACACTTCTTTCCTCATTCACCTTCAAACATCGTTTCGTACATGCTCTTATATTATTTTGACTCTTGACATGGCCCGACTCGAGTATCTGATTCACTTGATCGTGCCATGTCTTCCTATTTCTGCTACCTAACACCTCAATGCTGAAGAAGGTCGATGCAATAAGAACAAGTATCAGAAAGTATTGTAGGTACATATGGTAGTTTAGTTTTTTAACCAATAGCTCGCCACGTGGTTCTCGTTCGTGGCACGTGGGCGCAGTGCGCGTGTGTGCAGCGGCTCTGAATCTGAAATAGTCGCAGCCGCAGTCAGCGAGTGCCACAGCTTACAGTCAACAGTGGTGGTTATGCGTTATGGCATCCCAGAACCGTTCCGCGAAACCAAAACGAACATATAGTTAAAACGGGACGGTTATAGGATTATATTGAGGGAAGGGGTGACCCAAGAAAACCATTATCACCGGCATTTCTGTGAACAGTAATACCACTTTGAAAAGGAGATGTGTAAGTACGAATGTTCAAGGGAGCGCGCTTATTAAAAAAAACGATAATAATTAAGCGGAAATGGTGAAAAAATTTAATAAAACACGAGCCGTTTGAAATTTAGCAAAAATCTCTTGACAAATGGTTTAGTTGCATTTAAAGATACACTGCGAATTTTTTCATGACTATAACGTATTAAATAACAGAACAAAACGTGTTTTTAATGATTTTCGGAGCTTACTTTGCGATTTTTTTTCTATAGAGGGAATTTCATATAATTAACGTTTCTGCATAACAAATGTACAGATATTATCTTCAAAAATAACATATATATTATCGGTAGAAATTGGGTATTTGGGGGCTTAAGTAGGTACTAAAATATCTACCTACTTCATTATAAACCCTTACGTAATATTTTAAAATGAGGAATCATACAATTTATTCAAAGAAATGTCACCATTTCATTTTGCTAACTTTTTTCTGGCCGCTCGGAGTAAAATGATTAGGTTTTGCGAATTTAATAAAAATCTCTTCATATTATTGGTAATCCGGTTGTATTATATTACTTAAGGCGAAGCTTAATGCCAAATCACTATTTTGATTAATCTTTTTAACGAATTGGTGTACATTATAAATACCAAAAAATATGCTTTAGATAAATTGAAGGTTTTCCTATCGCTTCGCTTGAGTAGAATACAAATAAAAAAATAAATTACTCCATAAAAAATATAAATGTAAACTACTAAAATTTTTTTTTTTCAATGGAAATGTATGAACGCGTAAAGGAAACAACTTTAAAGAAATACAGTATTATAGCTAAGATTATCTGTGACAGTTTCACTTGATTAACTTTTGATTTCTTATAAAATTATTTACAAAATAAATAAAAACCAGTTTTGTGCTTGAAATCGAACGTTTCTAGATTCCGTTTGTCAAGCGATTTTAATGCCTATTACCTATCTTTATTTAATAAATTTGCAACTACAAACATGTAAATAAATGGAACAATTAGATAAAGTTGAAGATTCTCATAGCCTGCCTCACTAGGCTAGTGGCTAGCCTATGTTGAGGCAGTCATTTTAATAGCTAGTTTAAATACTTGTGGAAATATCGTATAATTGTAATATTTTGCGCACTTGAGGTAAATTATCACAAAACCACGCCATACAAATTATCTGCTATTATTACAACATAGTTATCGTTGTCAGCACAAACTAATACGGTGACAGCAGTCGATAAAACCCTAAAATCGTTGCTTGTTGACAGCTAACTGTTCAGGAACTCGTACCGCAATTCTGTGCTTATCCAAGAAGCACTATGATACATATAATTCATCCTTGATCTATCAAGACAATTTCACCTAATAACATATTATAATAACTTTGTCACTTCCTTATGCGAGCTTTCGACCATCTGCAAAGTGCGTTCTAGACCAATTCATATTTCAAAATGTACTTAAATTTTTCAAATATATGTATCACAAATTCTCGAGATGACATTAATGCATGACTAGGCACAATGTTTGGGCCCAGTGCTGCGAGATCTTTGTCAAACAGGAGAGTTGGTGAAGAGCCAAATCAGAGACAAGGTCGATTATTTCTGAAATCAACTTCGTTATGCGACCAAATGTGGAATTTTTTAAAGTCATATTTAGCGTGCGTATTTAGATTTCTTGAATTCTTGACCATCTCAATTCTGAAATAGCTGATTTCGTCAATGGTTCAGAAAGTATGCAGTATCACAGCTGCTTTTCGATCCTATGCGGGATTGACTTCTTCCACAGACGTGTTCTAGTGGCCACATTCCCTAGGAAATTGCCTTCATAAATCACTTCTTGCTCCAGTCGTAGGCAACGCGTTAAGATACCTGAACAACTTACATTGATTACTTTTTCTACGGAAATAAATGATTTAAAAAGACACTCGTCTCATACACGACGCAATCCTACGCTCTCCACTAAAAGCTGATCAGGACAGTGAAAATCAAAAAAAAATCTTTGTGGGACACGTGAATGAAAGACGGGATTGATGATTTGTTTGACATTTATCGCTAGTTTGGTTGCTAAGACGTTACGAAGTAATTTATAGCGAAAAATCCATTGAATATCGCAATACCACGATTCCAATTCGGACAAGTATGCACGTCGGTTTGGGAACGTAGAATTACATACTTCGCGTACGTAGGACCAGTGTGTCTTACTTTAATTTGGAGTCCAACGCAAGCTTTGGGACCTACAAAATTCCACCATGGTTTCATGCTAGAGTTTGTCTTATTTTAATTTCTTCCTTCGTTTCCTCATACTTTGAGGATCGTGACATTCTTTCCAATCACCCTGGTGAACAACGTTATTCCACTATTCACGGTCTTACATTGCGTGGAGAGCCGAGGACACCCTAGTTTCAGACATGGGTGACTTTTGATCACTCCGATGCCTTATTTACGAAAAATTAAAAACTGTCATAATAAAATCCATTTTGGTCGATTTGTCTTGGGCCATCCGTCATAGGTTCACTAACCCAAACGACAAATGGAAGAGAGTTAAAATAGATTGAGGCTTTAACCCAGTTCTGGGCTCCACGAATAAACATCATTCTGGGCGTGGTCCTCTCTCATTATTCTAACTATTCTTTCATCAAAATTTTAGTATGACAATCAAATGTGCACGACTGCGGGATATTATTACTGTGGGATTTAGGACCACATGAGAGTCCCACAGCTTCTAACCAACTGGAGCCAGTGAGACCATGGCATCTCCAATTGAGGTATGTTGTGATGCTGAAGGTAGTGGGAGAGGACGGAGACAGGAAGATACCTGGCTGTTACACAGATCTGGCCACCAAAAAGACCAAAGCCATTTCAAACATTGTTTCAATTTTGATGAAGGACCTCCGGCTTGCTAATCGATTGCCCTACCTCTCCACCACGGATGCAATGTGAAGTAGCTGGCCGTTTAACGGCTAAATTCATTTCAAGTAACTTTCAATTTTACTGTATTCAATTTCCAATTTATATTTCAATGGGGCTCAATGACTGGAAAGGCCACGGTGGAACATTTTCCTGCTGGGGGATGTGGACCTATAAAATACCGTGTTACGCCATCTTGCAATAACATCAGCAACATTTCCAGTAAGTTCTACTCCTTAGCGTCCTAGAGTGGTCTTTATGATCCCGCGAGTCCCGGGCAATATGACCACTGACCCTAACATCATGGTCGTAGCTGATAAGGAGAGGGCGAATGGCGAGTTTCCGGCGCCATAAAACCGGATCAGCTCAGCTAAGGGAAAATAACCCCTACAGAAAAATCCCTGGAGAAGGCAATGGGAAACCACTCCAGTATTTTTTCCCAGCATATCACTATGGAGAGCATTTTCTAGAGTGATCGCCAACGTCGGGGGGACCTGATCCGGCAAATAAAGAAGAAGATTTCAATCTCGACGCAATATTTTCTTCTGGTATGTCCCTGATTTCTTACACCCACTTTCTCGCCGTCTATCTCCACCTGCCACTTATTTCTTCAACTATAACTGTATTTAGATGATCATATAATTTTGCAGTTACGGAAACTTCAATGTCTTCCGCATACATAAAACCTTCACCTAATAGATATTAGGTTTCTCCAGCTCCCATTTTCCTAACAAATCGATCCTTTTTCAGAAGTTTTAGTTGTCTAACACCTGCAATCTTAAGTGTCATAATAATCTGTTATAAAGATAGCTAGATGTGGGTAGCGTATTAAGTGGAATTAGTGATAAAACAATTCGAAAGCAAGTGCTTTTAGTTGAAGAATTGTTATGTCAACAGCGGAGGCGTAGCAAAAAATCAGCGCTCCCAAGCAAACGTTAACCCCATAGCTAAAAATATTACACAAATGTTGTAAATAAAATCCTCAAGCTAATTTGTTCGGTTTTGGCAACAAACAAGAGTCAATGCGTTCGCTCTTGGGAACAGCTCATAGATAAAGTTGTCTTGTCGTCGTAGTTAGAAATATGAACTAAACGATGTTATAAAGAGAAAACAACAAGTTTTATATTCAAATTCAAAAAAGTAATCCACAGATTAATTCAAATGTATATCTCTATGCAACCAAAGGTTCAGACCGCAATTTGAGAAAAAATTGTGAGATTTTGTGATTTTTTTAAAAACAATTTTTATATGTAACGTTAAAAAATAATGTTTCTTTAATGTTCACAGTACATTTATCTATTTTTTTTCGGTATTAGTAATTTTAGTTCAGTATTTAGAAAAAAAACGTAGGTTGAGAAATTCAAAAAAGTTTCTTATGTTGAATTTAAAAATTTAATATTCAAAAAATTATATATTTATTCCTAATAATAAAATTTGAAATCCTATTTCATCACCTTTCATAAGCAGTTTTTATTTTTCGGATACGTTCATAAATATTCTATTGATTTGTATTTTATTGAGAAGCCGAAATACACGCAAATTCTCTTTAACAGAAAAACTTTCTGACGATATCTTTACGAAATATAACGGTGCATATGCTAGAGATTAGAAAATGAAAAAATAAAATCAAAATGAATTGTTTTTAACAGTTAAATTATTCACCAACCGGTTTCGCTTGTCTCAAGCTTCGTCGGAGTAAAAAGTGTTTTTTTTTCATTAAATAATGCGTCAATTCACAGAGCGATTAATTTCTGCGAAAAAGGTTTTTAAAAATATTAATAATGGATAAAATTATTCACTTTGTGATCCCATCATATTAAAAGCTTATTTTTTTTAATGATAAACTAATGTTTATAAGACAAGGTTTTTATGCATAGCACAAAGGATAATAAATTTTTTATTTTTTATTTGGTATAATATTTTTTACATTTCAAAGTTTTCCAGTAATGTTGGCCTCACTGGGTTGGCTTGCCCGTGCTGAGACCTTCATTTTATATTATGAAAATATAATCTACATAATACATTTAAAGAGAAAATAATACATTTAAAATATGATATTGTGTGTTTATGAGTGATGTGTATTTATACTGGTTTTGTGTGTTACTTGTAGGTTTTATTTTTATTTTATGCTATGACATTTTGGTAATATTGTGTTTTTTGTTCTTTAATCCATTTTGTAATTTTGTGTGTGAATTTATTTTTATTTTCCTCAATTTTAATTTCAAGTTTTACACTGTTGAAAGCTTTTATAGCATGGTATTGGTAGTATCTTTGTCCAAAGCTTGAATTTACTGTCGGAGTTTTTTATGTTTTCTTTGTACGCTTGTCTAACTGGTCTGTTAGTGTTATTTTGTGTATGTTGAAATATTTTTTTTTTGTCAAAAATGTAGTTTAGTAGTGTTTTAACGTATAATTGGCGTATATCTAGTACGTCACAGCTGTTGAATATTTGGTCTGTATCAGTCAGTCTATGTTTTTTTAGTATTACCTTTAAGATCGTTTTCTGTGCGGTTTCTATGTGATAGCCGAGTTTGTTGCTCCTCCTCAAGCAATAATTCCATATTCTAGTATTGATTGGCAAAGTGCAAAATATATTGTTTTCAATTGTTTTATTTTATATATGTTTCTTATGTATAGGAAAATGTATATTGTTTTGAGAAGTTTATTTGTGATTTGTTTGATGTGAGGTATCCATCTAAGGTTATGGTCAATTACGATTCCTAGATACTTTATTTGTTCTGTTTTTTCTAGAGGATGGCAATGTAAGCAACAATTAGTTGGTTGTTCGCAGGTGAAAAAAATATAATAAGCAGTAATTGTTGATTGAAACGTGTTGGAAATAAGCCGACGTGGCTCAGTGGTCCAGAGCGTCTGACCGGCCATCAGAAGGCGCGGGTTCAATTCCCGTCGGCGGCATTTATTTTTACTCGGGAGATATTTTCAATTTGTATTGATATTTCAGGCGACTAATTATTGCTTATAATTATGTATTAATATTAAAAGCTAGCTGAAGTCGCTGGCGGCGTTTCCCGGGCTTTGGAAAGATTTTTTCAAATTATGACTTATATTAATTTTCAAATTATGACTTAGATAGTAATTTTCAAATTATGACTTAGATAGCAATTTTCAAATTATGACTTAGATAGTAATTTTCGTCATATTATGTAAATTTTCATCAAGACGTATCAATTGGTTTTGAAGGTCAAGTGTGTAAAATTTCATCAATAGATTTGTATAAAAAACACACAGCGCCGGGGAAACCTTGCTTTATATATTACTAACTGACATATACCCGGCGTTACTCGGGGTTTGTTTGGAAGTAATGAATTTTATTAAACCTGAAAACTGGGTGTAGTTTTTATTTCACATTTTGCCATGTCTTCCTCGTGGTACATGACATCTTCTTCTATTTAGACATCTTTCTTCGTTCATCCCATATGCATAATTTTACCAATTTATATTTAATTATCTTGTCTTCCTCGGGCATTCCCTATTTTTTTACCATTCACTACTGTTGTATTTCAATCCATAAAGAGAAATTCGTATTAATGAAACGAACATACGTAGTTACAAACAAACTTCGATGAATATACAGGATTTTCCAATAAGAGGTGTTATTTTGATATTCAACCGTAAAAGATCAATGGTTTCGTTGCTTGTGTGGCACGTAGCGTCAACTTGTTGAAAGTAAACGTTGTCCAGATCAATACCATCCAATTCCGGCCATAAAAATCATTAATCATCTCTCGATAGCGCAATCCATTCACCGTAACTGTTGCTCCAGCCTCATTTTAGAAAAAGTAAAGTCCAATATCTCCGCCGGACCATAAACCAAACAGTCACACGTTGAGGATAGAGAGGCTTTTCAACAATAACTCTTGGGTTTTCCGATCCCCAGATGCGACAATTTTGCTTGTTGACGAAGCCACCGAGGTGGAAATGGGCCTCATCACTCAAGATGATTTGCATTTGATTCACTCAAGTGAATTTTAATAATTACAATGCATTGTTGAAGCGTGTATCGTTCCATTTTTATTAATGGCGTAGTTTCTACTTGTCAAATGTCAAAAAATGACAGCTTCAAAAGTAACATCTACCGAAATACCGGGCTATTCAAAATAACACCTCTTATTGGAAAACCCTGTATATATATAAGATGTAGATAGATTTAAAATTAACTAAATAACTACGTCAGATATAAAATCATCTGTATTATTACTGTTGAAGTAAATAGCAGTAAGGAAGAGGCAACCTTAACAAAAATAATACATGTTTCCAGGATAAATTTAAGGATTTCAACCAGGATTCCAGAATAGCGTAGGAGTAAGTCGTGACATCGCAAACATAAAGGAAGTGAAATGATCACAATTGAATTTATTATTGCAATATAACGTCGTAACCAGGAGGAACAAAGGGCAGGTGCATCGCAAGATTTTCACAAGTACAATACGAACAGACAGACAGGCTGATATAACATTATATATATATATATGTATTATTATGCGGAAGGTAATGGATTCTAACGACGGCGTGGGTGATGTTTTGCTAAGTCAGTATTTAGGAAGAGATTTTAGTTAACTTGGCAGACGGTTCATTTACTATTCAAGGTGATGGATTTAAATGAAACAACCAGTTCATAAACATTAAACTATTAGGACTGCTTCTGTTGGGAAGTAAGAGCTTCATAGATGCACGCACAGATGGCAGTGCATAGAGCTTGCGGGGAAGTCCGCAAGATGGAGCCAGTAGCCAGTAGTCGCCAGGGCCAGTGGGAAGGCTCTCAGAGAAACTTACTGTTTCAGATTCCAATTAGCCAGCTACTAGTTAGGTCGACTATCGAGTCACCATTATAATACGTGGAGTATTAATAAATCCCTGATTAATACAAAAGAACCATTTAATTATAAACTCCTTCCAAGACGAGTTGGAGACCTGTTTGAACGAACACAAGAGGTTCTTTCACAAAATTTGAACAATTCTTCAAATTATATCAGTTCTGTCAAGTAACTGGCCCTTAATGATATACTAACAGGACATTCGCAGAACACGAAAATGAACGTTGAAATAATTTGATTAATTGTTCAAATTCTATGAAACAACCCATTCTTAATATATAAAAATTCAGCCTGTGTATAATTGCGCTCGTAAATCTCGAAATAGGGTCGACCGATATCGATGAAAACGTATGAATTTGTTCTTATAAGTGCCAGGAGTGTTTAGAGAGAGGTTTGGATGTTAGAAGTGGGGGACGCTCGAGGAATACTTAACGCAATATCTCTGCACCGGATTGAGATACGTAGTCGAATTATGAAATGTATTTTTAATGTAATGTATTTTTAATGTTACATATTTGTAATGTAATGTATTTTTAATGTAAGGTATTTGTAATGTAATGTATTTTTAATATAATGTATTTTAAATGTAATGTATTTTTGATGTAATGTATTTTTAATGTAAGGTATTTGTAATGTAATGTATTTTTAATGTAATGTATTTTTAATGTTATTTTTTTTTATGTAATGTATTTTTAATGTAATTTATTTTTAATGTAATTTATTTTAAATGTAATGTATTTTTAATGTATTGAATTTTTAATGTAATTTATTTTTAATGTAATGTATTTTTAATGTAATTTATTTTTAATGTAATGTATTTTTAATGTAATGTATTTTTTATGTAATGTATTTGTAATGTAATGTATTTTTAACAGTATCATTGTAATACACAGGAGTGAACAAAAGACATTAGCAATAGCGAAGCTATACATATACGTAGTAACATATCATTTTCATATGTGAATACCACACCAAGAGTCCCAACCTCGTACTGTCTGGAGCCAGAGAAATTATGGCATCCCAAATGCCAAGGAAGGAGTTGTGGATGAGAAAAGATGAGAACTACCTGGCAATAAATATATTTTTTTATAATTAGCTCCACACAGGAGGCCCCGAGGAATAAAATCGTTCAGGACCAATGTCAACTCTGGGGATGCTGTGTGGGGGGTCTGAAAATGAGGGGTGGGTAGGAATATCGGGATAAATGTGTCCAGAAAACATTAGAAAGGTTAAGACTTAAAATAAAATAATAACAAACTTTGTTCAAATCACGATTTTTATTAAATAAAAACTAAAATTTTCATAACCAATGGATAAAACATAGATAATTATTTGTACGTATGCCACAAAATAAAATAACAATAATTGAACAAGTGAATATTAAAAATGCTATGGAATATACAACTCTGAGGCTTGCTTCTAAAAAGGCCATTGTTATTTTATCGATATATATATTTTTTTTTTTAGTTTCTTTATTCAATAAAATTGTTAGTTACATGCATTGAGAAATTTTTCTACCACCATGCTAGGCACATGCCCGTGTTATGGTGGTATATACAGGGTTTTCCAATAAGAGGTGTTATTTTGATATTCAATCGTAACAGATCAATTGTTTCGTTGCTTGTGTGGCACGTAGCGCCGTCTTGTTGAAAGTAAACGTTGTCAAGATCAATACCATCCAATTCCAGCCATAAAAAATCATTAATCATCTCTCGATAGCGCAATCCATTCACCGTAACTGTTGCTCCAGCCTCATTTTCGAAAAAGTATAATAACTCTTGGGTTTTCCAAGCCCCAGATGCGACAATTTTGCTTGTTGACGAAGCCACTAAGGTGGAAATGGGCCTCATCACTCAAGATGATTTGCATTTGATTCACTCAAGTGAATTTTAATATTTTCAATGCGTTGTTGAAGCGTGTATCGTTCCATTTTTATTAATGGCGTAGTTTCTACTTGTCAAATGTCAAAAAATGACAGCTTCAAAAGTAACTTCTACCGAAATATCGGGCTATTCAAAATAACACCTCTTATTGGAAAACCCTGTATATATTAAACCTTTCGATTTCGATTTTCGGGGATCAATGATACACCAGAAAATTTTGTTTTCCTAAAGTTAAAACTTGCTAAAAATAGCTAATTGCACATAGACCTCGTGAAAATTGAAAAAATGACATTAACCCCTTTAGAAACAAGCCAAATAAATGATAAACAGAATTTAAAAATAGTTTTACAAATGCAATATTGTATGGGTGATTCAATCAATATTTTAATTGAGATGAATTGAGTTTGCATACGAAAAATCTATTTATTCACATTTATATTGCGTATGTACGGGCGTAAACAAATCATTCATCTCTATATTTTAAAGAATAACTTCATCAAATAATTCAACTAACGCCACTATGGACGCATTGAAAACGTAAGTCACGTTTACGGAACACATATTTACAGACAATGAAATGCAAAATGGGCGAGTTAAACAACAATTTATCAGCCTTCATTTTCCTAAAAATTAATTGAAAAGTACGCTTAAGCCTAGCCTCGTGTAAAAGTTTTAAAAAAAAACCTGTGTTGAATAATAATAACACAGATTCTCCAGTTGTCGTGGTTACCCCCACATCTCCCACACCCCCTGAGAATCCTTGAACCTACCCCGTGAACTTTCAGGGCCGCACGCAATGTGACGTATAACAGTAAAACCCACCCCCTGATCTCTAAACACACGCTCAGGTGCGTATTGTAAGATAAACAAACTTACCCGGGTTACGAATAACTTGAAAGATTTTTTAATTTTCTTTCTTTTGCTAACAGAAATGACGGAAAGACCTAGTAATAAATGTCGAGATTTATTTTTTATTTTATTTTTATTTGAAACAAACAGTTATACAAATATATTTTAATACAAATCACTTTTACCAAGTTGCATAAACCAGTAAAGTTTCCACAGAAGATTAATTTTATATATAGGTAGAAAAACATATGAATATAAATAATACAATACAATATAAATACTAACTAGTAGAAAAGGAAAATCTCCAAAAAAATAAAAAATAAAAAGACTACAGATTTAACTCATACAAAAACAATACACACACTAACACTACTAAGTTTCCCGCAACGATCGAACGCTACTCTCTTAGGAATGCTATGAATCCTGCGAGGCTCGTATTGAACACATCGATATTTGTGCATAATCTATTAAAGGTGCTACAGCTTCTTCTTATAAATACGTTTTCAAGATAATTAGTATTGCTCTTAGGAATATAAAATGTGTCCGGAGATCGAGTTACTCTTAATGGACATCTGAAATGAATATTTTGTAAAAGGTATGGGCTATCAATAAAATAGTGGATTATCTTATATAGCATTACTAGGTCTCTGATATCTCGGCGTTGATCAAGAGTTTTAAGGTTCATGGACACATTGTTTTCATCATTTCGCATGCGATAAGAGACATATTTCAAAACCTTTTCTGAACTCTTTCTATGTCTTATAACTAGGTTAACCAGAAATTTCAACAATATTAATTGTATTCTGAAGTTTTATAAGTTTTAAAATGGGTATTCTAGCAATTTCGTCGAACTGTAAGGACGTATTGTTTCCTAGAATTTGAACAATTCATCAAATTTCAATGTTGATATTCAAGTTCTGTGAAGGTTAGGTATATTCAAGTTCTGTTATTACATCATTATTGGCCAAGTGTTTCACAAAACCTTCAAAAAACTGAAATTTGATGAATTGTTCAAATACTATGAAACATCCCGTCATAACACCCGTTTAAATGAAATGACAGAAGCATTTTCACTGACTTATAATTAAATTTCTTAATTATGCATTTATAGTCCGGAATTGCTTGCATTGATAAGCTTTCGGATTCCACTACGTAATACTAGAATTCGGTATTTATTTCAGTGCAGACATTTTGGTACTAACTACCATATGTATTCCTCATTCCCATAATACTTATGGAGGGAAATAATTATACCGAGTCAGTGAACATCTTTAAGTTTTCACTTAAGGCGAAGCTGCTAAATCACTATTTTGATTAATCTTTATAACGAATTGGCGTACATTATGAATACCAAAAAATATGCTTTCAATAAATTGAAGGTTTTCCTATCGTTTCGCTTGAGTAGAATACAAATAAAATACTCAATAAAAAATATAAATGTAAACTACACAAAAAAATTTTTTTCAATAGAAATATATGAACACATAAAGGAAACAACTTACAAAAAAAAAACAGTATTATAGCTAAGATTATCTGTGACAGTTTCACTTGATTAACTTTTTTGCTTTCTTATAAAATTATTTACAAAATAAATAAAAACCAGTTTTGTGCTTGAAATCAAACGTTTCTAGACTCCGTTTATCAAGCGATTTTAATGCCTATTACCTACGATATAAGGTATACCAAGTATTTATACATTTTTGGCTTGTAGCTTCCTCTAAACCCCCGCTTACCCAATTTCTAACAAGTTTCTCGTTAACTCATTAAGTTAAAAAAATATAGATGTTATTTTTGAAAATGCCGAAATGTTAATTAAATGAAATTCCCTCGATAGAAAAAAAAATCGCAAAGTAAGCTCCGAAAATTATTAAAAACTCGTTCTGTTCTGTTATTTAATATGTTATAGGCATGAAAAAATTCACAGTGCATCTTTAAATTCAACTAGAGGATTTGTCGAGAGGTTTTTGCTCTTTTTTAAACGAGTTTTCGCTTAATTATTATCGTTTTTCTTTTTAATATTAGCGCGCTCCTTCGTATTCTCTATCTAGTCGTAATTACATATCTCCCTTCCAAACCATATTTAAGTGTATCATAATTCGAATAAGAACTACCAATATTAGGGCTCAATTAATATCGCGGAGTATACAGAAGTGAATGGTGAAGTCGTGGAAAAACTACGAGAAAAACTTGGCACTAACTATTGAAACAAAAACCTTTAAAAAGTAAACTTTTATCAATTTTTTTGAATAATATTATTTCCACCTAGTCCATACTAGAATTTACAACATTAAAAATTCACCCCTAACCATTCTTAACCCGGAGAAACGCCGGATACAGCTAGTATTATAAATATTAACTTTTTATTTATTTTTCGGAATAACTTTATTGAGTAAAACCTCAAATTGTAATATTTAAATATTGAAGACAATATTAGTGATTTCTAGACGAAAATCTGAAACAGAAAAATCAGAAAAGGAAACGGTCACATCTGGGACTCGAACCCAGGACCCTTGTCTTTCCGGGACAGTGCTCTACCAACTGCGCTAATGGGACCCTATTCCCCTCGGTCACTTTTAACTGTATCATACTTCGAATAAGAACTACTAACATTGTCTTCATTTTTTCACCGCACATTTTTATTGGCAACTATCTTTATGTATGATCGCAAGATTCAACCCGAACTAAATGCAATCCAGACAGCGTCTTTTTAGATAAACCTATCTTATTTTTGTATTTTTAATGTGCGAGATGTGACCGTTTTCTTTTCTGATTTTTCTGTTTCAGATTTTCGTCTAGAAATCACTAATATTGTCTTCAATATTTTAATATTAACTTTGTCTAAAATGTATAAAAGTTAGTGAAACGCATTTCTTTGATCCCTCCCTGGTCTAACTCCCATCACCTCCCGGGGGTGGGTAGGACAATTCCGTGTAAGATGTGGGTTTGGTTTTCCTGGTGTTGGTGAGGGGGTGTTTTCCTGGATGGTTTGTGGGTGGCGGGTGCAAGTAGCAGTGCAGCGTTAACCCACTGAACTGACGCAAGAGGGGGGTGGAAATAATATTGATTCGGTTAGGTTAGGTTAGGCCTCTTGTGTTTGTTGTGTTTTGAGGGTGGTTTTATAAGTGATTCGGTGGGGTTGGGTGCAATCTAACCCACTGCAGTCTACGCAAGATTTATATTAAATTTTACCCCTAGAGGCCGGGATATTTTGTAAATATCTCAAAGCCAAATATAAAATTGAAAATTATTTTTGAAATAATTGACAGGCATCTACAATGTCCACGTTTTACGTAGGAATTTTCATGGACAGTATTGTAATGCGTTAAAAACTTGTAAAACCTAGCTCTATATTCTGAACATTGCAGTGCACCTGAAGGTAGTCATGATTTGTCATGAAGCTCCGATTTTTATAACATTTGCCAATGGTAATAATGATTAAAAAAAAGCGATATTTGATAGAAAGTCCTGCTGTTTAGAACATTTGACATGAGAATGGTAGAAAAATAGCAGTTTTTGACAAGAAACTCCGATTTTTATAATATTTGTCACTGGGAATGGTAAAAACTACGATATTTGACATAAAGCCCTTATGATATTTAATATATTTAAAAATGGGGAATTCAACTACAAATATTGTTGGATTAAATTTTTTAATTCATTACAAAAAGCATCCGAAATATTAATAACAAGAAAGATTAAACTACAAGTTAAAAAAACACACTGAAAATATAAACTGAATACTTTGGCATATTACATAAAAAAATGACGAACAAAATGACACATACCCCATACACACAAGCCTAGCTTTATTATGGTGGTACATCTAATGTATAAAATTAGGTGTAATAATTACTGTACTTTCTGTAAATTATGTAACATTATTTTTTGTGAATAAATATTAAAATTCTATCAAAAAATCTCACATCAAAAATACTCACATCAAAAAATCTCACAACAAAAAATCTCACATAAAAAAATCACACATAAAATTTTAGCTTTAACGGAAATCGAACAAACAAAAAAGCTAAATACAAATAAAGCGTCGGAACTTAACAAAATAAGTTATTTATTGTTATCAACTTTAATTTATAGAAGTCCATTTCAATTTTTTTAATTTTATATAATATTATTATTCAATTTATAAAAAATAGTTTATTAACAAGTTCTGCTGTGTTCATTTTGATAATGCTTTCAGAAGGAACAGAAGAACAAATATGTTTTAATAAATTATTATAAGCAATAATTAGTCGCCTGAAATATCCCGAACCCGCTTTCCGATGTCCGGTCAGGTGCTCTAAGACCATGAGCTACGTCGGCTTACTTCCAACACGCCAAATAATTCAGTATGTACTAGTACTTCAATCAATAATTACTGCTTATAATATTTTTTCACTTGTAAACAACCAACTTTATTTTATAGGAAAGGCTTTGTTAGTTCTAAATTTCCCACTAGATGGCGTCGAGACGTATTATATCTACATTTGTTGGTGAAATATTTTAACTTGTCAAATATTATTATTTTTTTAGTGATAAACTAATGTTTATAAGACAAGGTTTTTTTATGCATAGCACAAAGGATAACAAAATGTTTTTAAAAACCTTGTCTTATAAACATTAAATATGTTTTGTTCATTATAGATGCATCTAACGACTTCAGGAAATGAACAGATGAAAGTTTTATGTAAAGGGTGAGAGGGGTGGGATGTGAGGGAGACAGTATATAGAATATTAGGACACTGCGTCGGGTGGTTGGTTCGACAAAACTCGTAGAGGGAGATGTAAGATCTGGAGGCCGTTGGCTATTTTGATGAAGTTATAGAAGTTTTGTTGTGCTTTGATGTTCGTGGGAAAATTAAATCTGGAGGGTTAAAGCAGAATGCTGCTGGCATTCGGTTAATAGTGATCTATAACTCCAACAGTTACTTACTGATTTATCGAAAATTTTTGTGTATTTCATTAATTAATAAAAATACAGCATTCATAAATTAATATTTTAATGAAAACTGATTTTTTTTTTCAAAATGGTTGCAATTGAGAAGCGTTTCCGATTTGCCGATTTCAATTACACTAATAATAATAATTTTGATTATGTATATTATCTCTAATGTATGCAACAGTTGAATTAAAAATAAGCCGGAGGAAGCGAGGTTTTATTGTTTTATCAATTGATTATCATTAAAAATCGGCCTTGCTTACAAACATTATCAGACAACTTTCACAATACGTTTGTACAGGGTGCTGCAAAACAAACAGTGTAATTTTGAAGGGCCAGGAACCTTGGAGGGTTCTCATTGTGTCGGGAGGGTCGTGCGATTTTCAGTCGTTACCATAGTTTGGTCCGGACAACACCGGGGCACCCAGCGGGCCTTCCAGCTGCAATTTGCGACTTATTCCCGTGGCGTTACCTGAAGGAAAATGTTTTTAAACATCGGCCACACATCTTGGAAGAACTCAAGGATCGAATTCGGGAGTAATTCGCCGCTATACCCGTCGAGATGTGCCAAAATGCGTTCGAAAACTTCAGAAATCACCATCATCAATGTATCGCAGCTGGGGCCATCATCTTTCTGATGTCATCTTCAAGACTTGATGCATGAAACATTTGAATTCGAAAATGAGTTTCATGTGATGACGATAACGAGTCGTTGTCATTTGACAACTGTTTGCATTTGTTGGGCGAGTGTTTTCCGAATGTGCACCGGTGCCGAAGGGATCAACGACGCTTGTTCCTCGGAGCATCTTTAGTTATAATACCGGTAGAACGAGTACAGCACACATATCTGACTGTGCTATAAATATTGCAATCAGATAGGGGAATCCATCAAACGAACAGTCCTTTTCTGCACAGTCAAGACTTTTTTCAGGTATTATTGAAGTTTTAGACCAGACGTGATTGTCAAATTCAACTGTGGGGCGCAATTGCGAAGTGTACAGGGTTAGCAGTTCTGTATCAAAACGGAAAATAATACGCCTATGGAATGGAAGCGTGCTCACTGTTGTCGAACTACGACCAAACTGCACGGACTATCAAAGCGGCTATGCAACGAAAAAAACATCGCTGTGTGTTCCGTCACGCCGTTTGCTTTGACAGGCCGTGTGCTAACCAATCGTATGGTCAGAATTTGAACTGTGTAGTTTAAATTCGCACACGTCAGCTATAACCACGGAGGGCCGTGAGCCGAACTATCGCACAAAACCGATCGTCCTGTCAAAACACCATCGCCGGTTCTTTATCGGAATAATCACTTAAATACGTATTTTATCGCAATTTAATTTAAAATAACGAGTGCTAACGAACCACGATCACCGTTCTAGTTCTGACAGATGAGTCTCACCATGCAGATTTCATTCGCCACCCGGTAAGTTGATTGTGAATTAACCTTACGAATTGTGTTTTCGCATTCGCCTGTCACAAGCCATAGACTTCATTTATACTTTATCTGTATGGAATAGCCCTTTAAAGTACGGCTATCCCAACCCTTGTTCGTTCCTCGAACACTGTGCGTAGATGCAATTGCAGTAGTATGGGAGTATTTATTTTTGTTTATTTAGGAAACAGACAGTTGTACATGTGAATTAATTTTACATTTAAGTTGAATATAAGATAAACCAGTTAAGTTCCATTTACAATATTTTTAATGGTTACAGATTAGGAAGAAAGTAGATATTTAAAGACATTGGTAAAGAATGAATCAAAATATTAGATGAACAATAAAAAATAATCGTTATGATTAAGGTACATTGTACGGTTAATTTGTTTTTAAAAGTTAAAATATTGTAAAACTTGAATAAAATATCACAAAAATGCCATTTTCAAAACAATAATAATATAGCAAAGTAATTTTAACATTTTACGAGACGTATGATTTCCGATAACTTGATTAAAAGTAATTTGTTTACCGTAAGTTATAAAATCAAAGAATAGTTTAAATTGTGATTGCTACATAAAAATACTATTATGATTAAAAAATGTTTAAGGCGATGCACTACGTCGTGTAGTATTTTAAATTGAACCGCTATCAATAACAACCCTTACGTAGATGGCGATAAAGTTTAAATTCTCGCTTAATACCATCCGCCTATTTTGATTTATGCAAGAAAAAAACATGGCCAAAAACTGCTTTTTATTTTATTTTGTGGATGTTCACGCATAAATATTTATTTTTTTTCGATCATTTTATAAGTAACTTAATTTGCCACATTATACAATAAAATCATAACCGAAAATGGGTTCGTAAGTAGGAGATTTTGAACTTTAAAGCAGTTTTCATAGGCCTTATACATTATTTTTTTCTGGGCTTATAAAAAGACTTATCTAAAAAATACTCAATTATTTCAAAGGCCAAGATGTATTCTACTCGCAGTATTTAATTAAAGCATCTGAAACATTTGTAGGCGACCAAATTTTCAAACCAAAAACACATGATGTTACATTACTACGTATGGCATCGCCTTAGTGAAAAAATTGGAGTATTTGAAAGGAGTCATGCTATTTTGTTTATATCTGCCTCAGAGGAAATTCGGATAACAGGAGAACCGCGATATACATATTTATATATTTTCAGGAGCATAAACAGTCTTAATATTAGTATAATATACGGCTTTGGGTGGAAAAGAAACAGATCAATTATAAATGTTCACAGATGGTTAAATTGGTAATATACTACTAGGTATTTACTGAATGTAGACTAAAATATAAAAAGCAGAACTAAGTAACAAATTTAAAAGCCGAACTAAGTAGCAAGTATAAAAATGGAAGTAGAACAAATGTAATAAACTTATATAATGCATTATACAAGAATATATGTGTTTATAAGTATACAGGACGGATAGCGTGAGAGACAGGTTTTGGTGTTGTAGCGGGATGGGGGAGGAAAGGGATGAGGGAATGTTGCCGCACAACTGAACTCAAAAAATGATAAATTAGCAATTTAAAAATAAAATAAGGTACAATTAATTTAATCTTAATGTGATATTCATACCTAAAATGTGATGCAATGAACTTCTGTAACGATAGTAACCCGCAGTGAAGAGGAAGCTACAAGCCAAACATGTGTATATTCTCGGTAGGCCTTATATCGTCACCAATGTAGATAATAGGCAATAAAATCGATTGGCAAACGGAGTGTGGAAACGCTCAATTTCAAGAATAAAAGTGGTTTTTATTTATTTTGTAAACAATTTTATAAGAAACTATCACAGATAATCTTAGCCATAATATTGTTTTTTTTTTTTAATTGTTTTATTTGTGCAATCATACAATTTTTAGTAGTTAACATTTGTATTTTATGTTGAGTAATTAATTTTTTTATTTGAATTCTACTCAAGGGAAACGATAGAAAAAGATTCAAATTATATGAAGCATACTTTTTGGAATTCATAATGTAAACCAATTTGTTAAAAAGATCAATCGAAAACATTGATTTAGCTTCAAGCTTCGCCTGAATATGTCATCATGTATGTCTATATTTGCAAGTTTTTTGTTGTACCAATCGCAGGTTCTGTTCATAAATTCATTTTGATTGGAGTTGGTGTTGCGTTTGTCAATATAGAAAAGGGTTTTCTGTCTGCTATATAAAAGTGATTCATTGACCAACTTCCTTGTTTCCATTATCTATGACAATATTTTTTGCGATGCCACAGAAAGTGTAAAATAACCCGAAAACGTGTGCAATATTTAAATGCTTGATTACAAAATCATTATTACTCAATCGGAAAAGTACACGCACCTTGCAACATGTGCTAATTATCAATTATCATTTTGCAATAAATTAGTGTTTAAAATTTTTCATTATTGTAATAATGCTGGGGGGCTTTACGCGAAGACACTTAATTATTAATTTCACGTCTGGGGGTCTTGCACAGTGAAATCGATGAACTTTAGAACATCAGATTGATAGGCGTAACTGCCGACGATTTTAAACCGATTTTCTTAGCACGGTCGCGCTATTGATATCCAGGCCGATATTGATAATGCAAATCGACATACGCGGGCAACACTGGACATTCCTAAAAGTACTAAGCTACTAAACATTCCTAAAGTACTAATAAATTGACATGTCAAATTGAAATAATAACTAATATTTAATATTGACATATAGGCAGGGCATTAGTCCTTAACTAACAACTTTTGTTTCTCGATGCTTTGCGTCATAGATCAATTAATTTAGTCTATGGATCGTGTATACGATTTATTTATTTAGTTATTTATGAAGGGAAGGAACTATTTTAAGGAATGTCTGACATCATTAAATTAAGTTCATTTGCTTTATCATTATTTTTTTATTTAAATTCTGTTTAAAATTTATTTTTAAAATAATGAATTAATTTATCTTTATTTTCATTATATCAACAAGTAAAGTCATTTGTTTATTTGCCCATTTGTATTTATATTTATTTTATCTTATTAAAATCAACAGTTTGCTATAAGGTTGGTTTATTCTTGTGAAATGTACCTAGAAAACCGGTTAAAGTATTACCTATTTTACAAATACATTGCATTTCACAAAATAATATATTAACAAATGAACATGTATTACATTTATATTATTATTCACAAATTTCGACTACCATAATACGGACATGTGTCTAGTGTGGTAGTCGAAAACCATGTAAAAAACTGTATAAAAATATATTCTACGAATAAAGGAAAGCAAAAAAAAATTCAGTTCTAAGAGTTTGGTTAGTTTATCCCCACTGAGCCAATTATTTTGCATAACGGCAAAAGGGACGCCCGAGGAAGACATGGCACAACCAAGTGAATCAGATACTTGAGTCGGGCCATGTCAAGAGTCAAAATAATAGAAGACTATGTATGAGACGATTTATGAATGTGGATGAGGCAAGGAATGTGTGCCGAGAATGATATTGTATTGTATCGGCGGTCCGTCCTCTCTGCCTACCCCTGCGGGGAAATGGCGTGTTGATTAGTTAATTCTTCAGTGAAGTATTGTGTCCACAGTTCAGACGTATATAGGATAGTGGAGTACTTCTTAAGGCGAATCATAATGCCAAATCCCTATTTTGATTAAACTTTATAACGAATTGGTGTACATTATGAATATCAAAAATATGCTTTAGATAAATTGAAGGTTTTCCTATCGCTTCGCATGAGTACAATACAAATAAAATAATAAATTACCAAATAAAAAATATAAATGTAAACTACTAAAAAAAAAATATTTTCAATAGAAATGTATGAAGGGATAAAGGAAACAACTTTAAAAAATACAGTATTATAGCTAAGATTATCTGTGACAGTTTCACTTGATTATCTTTTTTGCTTTCTTATAAAATTATTTACAAAATAAATAAAAACCAGTTTTGTGCTTGAAATCGAACGTTTCTAGACTCCTTTTGTCAAGCGATTTTAATGCCTATTACCTACAACATAAGGTATACCAAGAATATACAAATTTATCGATTGTAGTTTCCTCATAAGGAGAAAATTTTCTGACATCTTCGCTACAGTAGTAGAACTGCATTAAAAGCATTTCGGCCCTTATTCCGATTGCTCAAATTTGTCGTTCCATATATTTTATATCCTTCGTATGCTGTCCCCGGGTTCAAAATTTCACGGGAGTCGCAAATGGAAATTAAAATTTTACAACTACATATTTAAACGATAATTTTTGTCGTAAGCGATAAGAAACGTAATGTTGCAATAAAATATAAAGATAATATATACCCACGTTAATATCACAATAATTATTATTATCAAACCTGCTCAAGTGACCACAGCTTACAATATCAACTGTTACTACTGTGTAAGGTCAAAGGAATCCCCACTATAGAAATAATAAAACATTACGCTATCACAAGTAGTACCTAGTTGTTGGCTGGTTACGAAATGTGGTGCCAATGTCACACTCAATGCCAAAGTTACCAAGTCGACATACTTAATAGCACTTCGTTTACTGTGGAATCAGCTAGCCACCATACAAAAAGCACATGACCGATATAACTTTACTATTATATATAGGGTTTTCCAATAAGAGGTGTTATTTTGAATAGCCCGCTATTTCGGTAGATGTTACTTTTTAAGCTGTCATTTTTTGACAAATGACAAGTATAAACTACGCCATTAATAAAAATGAAACGATACACGCTTCAACAACGCATTGAAATTATTAAAATTCACTTGAGTGAATCAAATGCAAATCATCTTGAGTGAAGAGGCCCATTTCTACCTCGGTGGCTTCGTCAACAAGCAAAATTGTCGCATCTGGGGCTCGGAAAACCCAAGAATTATTGTTGAAAAGCCTCTCTATTTTCAACGTGTGACTGTTTGGTGCGGTTTATGGTCCGGCGGAGTCATTGGACCTTACTTTTTCGAAAATGAGGCTGGAGCAACAGTTACGGTGAATGGTTTGCGCTATCGAGAGATGATTAATGATTTTTTATGGCCGGAATTGGATGGTATTGATCTGGACAACGTTTACTTTCAACAAGACGGCGCTACGTGCCACACAAGCAACGAAACCATTGATCTTTTACGATTGAATATTAAAATAACACCTCTTATTGGAAAACCCCGTACCTGGCGTTGCTCGGGTCTTACACATTGTGTGGGATAAAATGTTTTAAGGCTTTGAGGCCCTTTTAAGATGTACAATTCTGTAGTACATTATTTTGATGTATTTCATAAGGTTTAGCCAGCGTTAGCAATGTAAGTAATATGTTTTTACGATTTGATAACAAAACATCGACTACTTTCAATAAATATAGTATGCAAGTATTATATATACAAACCTTCCGGAAAAAATCTAAATCATAGTGAAAACCCTATCAAATCCTTTGCGTAGTTTAGAAGAACTAAGCGCACAAACAAACAGACTACAGCGACTTTGTTTTATAGTATTAAGAGATAACATACTTTTAAAAACTATATACAAATCTGTTTGGAACCAATATTACAATATTCATGTACAAGCTATTGAAAGAATACAAAATAAATTGCTCGTTTTAAAATTGGTATTCCAGCCTTATATGCATCCAACGGAAAATCTTCTTATTACAAATAATATATTAGATATTAGGAAACTATTCATTAAAAAGATCATTCAAATAAACTGCATAAAATCCTCACCATGCCACGTAACTCACCCACATAACACAAGGGCAAAATCACAGAATCAACTTCAAGTGCCAAAAATTAATTCAACCTTTGCCAAAAAGCACGAATCCTTCCTAGCACCTTTCATCTTCAACACCTTCCTAAAAGAAACCACTTACAGCAACACTCATAAACACCCTAACAGTTTACTTAAACATTTCAACACATGGTTACTACACAAAAAAGGGCATGCATCAGCAAGTTACTAGCAATCCCTTCTTAGTCTAACTCTCATTCCTTATTTACATACATGTGTTATTTACATTTATAGGGATTTACTCTTTCTTATTAAAACTGCTTATGTTTTACGCATGCCTAGTTTATCAATACCTAATACTGTTGTTTAAACTATTTTTTGATATATTTTATTATTATTATGAAATTTAAACGCTACCATTTTGTAAATTTAAAGTTCATACGAAATTCCTGTTTTTATGTAACTATATTTGTATGTAACTATATAGGGAATATATATATTTGTATAAATGTATGTGTATGTGTAAGCAAATATATGTACCCGCCTCAGAACAGAAATCTTCTAGTGAGGCGGGTTACTTTCATGTTTTTAATTTTGATCATGTTATTGCAATAAACGCCCGGGTTGCCGGCAATTAAAAAAAACTACGTCACACTTTTAAAGGTAAACGTAACGTACGTTAAAATCGTAAATTTAATTGTTTTATGAAAAAGTAATTTTTCGCGTAAACTTGCGTAAATTTAATTGTATTTTAATAAAACAATTAAATTTACGCTACCTGTGAACGCGTAGATTACAACTTACGTTACGTTTAACCTTTAAAATGATCTGAATTTGATTAAATTGTCTGACAGAAGGATTTTCATTGACTAAATATTTCTATATAAAATTCTAAATGATGCATTTGTCAGTCCAGAATTGTTTGCACTGATAAGCTTTCAGATTCCACTACGTAATACTAGAAGTCGTGATTTAATTCAGTGCAGACGTTCTGGGACTATCAGGGGAATAATTATACCGAGTCAGTTGGCGCCTTTAATTTATCACTTAACAAATACAAAAGACTTACTGATGCAGTTGAGTTTAGCATAAAAAATGCTGTATATTTTTTACTATTCATATGTAAAAGCCCCTAAAAGTGGCGTTAATAAATAAATATAGAAATTTGATTTTTTACCATAGTTTTTTGGCTAAACGCAACGTTGTTTGCATAGAACGTTCTAAACATTAAAAAAAAAACTCAATTCACTATTTTATTAATGTTTAAAAAAATTATTTTTTTTGTATTTCACACAAATGACAGATCATACCTTCTTTTCAGAATGGTATTCGCTTGTAAATATAATGGCAAATGAAATCATGTTGCTCCAAAAATATGTTATCTATGGCAAAACTATGTTGCCCGAAAATTTTCAAATGAAACCATGTTGTCCTAAAAATGAATATAAAGGGTTTTAGATAGAACTTTGTTGCATTATTATCTGCGAACCTACATAGAAGTTGGACATAGATATTGTTTAAAAAGCAAAAAAAGTTAATTTTGACCAATTAACATCGCTCTACATGCCCAAACCATCTAAGAGTCCCTTTCTTAATCTTACTCACTAAGCTTACATCCGCCTTACACTCTTTGCGGATCTCCACATTCCTCACACGATCATACATGGTTTTACCACACGTACGCCTCAGGGATCTCATTACAACAGCATTCAATCTACTTTCATCCTATCTTTGCCAGTTCCATGCCCCACTCCCACACATCAGGGTAGGTACCAGCACTCCATTGCGGACTGCGAGCTTCGCTTCTATGGACTATTTTTTGTTAGCGCCAACTGCGTTCAGTCCTTCATTAATGGAGTTACCTTCATTTACCCTTCTTTCTATATTCTTCTGTCAGCCTTCCCATCTCTCTAGAACATACTTCCTAAATACACAAACTCATCCTCCTGCGTCAAGTATTCCTCATTCACAGCTATATTGCACACTGCACACTGTTTTCATAATCTCTCTTTCAAACACCATGACTTTAGACTTACTTACATTCATCATTAACTCATTCTTCATGCGTACTTCGTTCATCCTAGACACGAGAGACTGTAGATCATTCATACTATTAGCAATCAGCACCGCATCATCAGCATACAACAGGCAACATACTTTCAGATTACTCAAATTCGCGCCCAATCCCACCTCTTTCAATTCTTGCATACAATTATCCATGTATAGATTGAATAACCACGGTGACATTACGCAGCCTTGTTTAACACCTTTTGTGATATCAAACCACCCCGTAAAACCACCGTTAACCCTAACACATGCAACGCTTCCCTTATACAAAGACGCAATTGCCTGAGTCAGATTCGTATTCACTCCATTCTTGGACATAACGCTTTATTTCTATTATCTCATCTTAAGTGAATATAATAGTATAGCCACCCGGTTGGGCTAAGTTGTGAGGCGGGTTGTTTAATAATAAGCAGTGTATAGTTATTATCTACAACTAATGGCTGTGACAAGCTTTCTAAATTAGGTTTATTATACATTGATAACCCTGAAATATTGTTTTAAATGTACCGCTTATCGATAAAAAAAAATGTGCAAAAAGCGACTTATTTTATAGTATCACGATTTCGTTTTAGTTTTATGGCATTTAGTAGAAAATTTAATGATATCAATAAAGTATAAGGCCTCGGTAATATTCGATCGCACGATCATTGGGCCAACAACACGATGATGCAGAATTGATTGACATTTTTATGAAAAGGAAAATACTGGATTTGATTACATTAAAGTTAGTATTTTATTATGTAAAGCAAAATAACTGTAAACGAACCGTGAATACTAGATATTCTAAGACAGGAGTCGGCTTTCTGCAAATGATTTTGCTGCACTTCAGATATCAGGTCCAATTTCACTTCCAATCAACCAGCATCACGAGATTGAGCTGCCGAACGAACGTTGACTCGAACAGCATCAGTGTTGCTAACTCTACTCTTTTAGAGCTAGATTCTTTAAGATATTCTAGCTCTTTATTTGACACAGAACTCATAAAGTCGAACGAATATAGGTAAATTCAACTGAGCGTTGTACAAGGCTAGCACATTCTTCAATAGTGACCCAGCAATTGAATTTGAGAGCCATCTCTGGGCTTGAGCCCCACAATCGCTAAATAGTCTGTTTGTGCGGTTAGTTCTTCTTAATTACTAAACGGATTTTTATAGGGTTTTCCTAGTGTCGGCTCGTGAATTTTGGATGTACTAGAGTTCTAATATTACAAAAAATGGCAATATTGATGTTGTTGTAGATGAAAACAATTTTTTTTCGTTTTGAAAATTCGATTTTTTGTATGAAGATTTTCAGGAAATCCGTGCGGCTAAACTGAAATTTCCTGAAAATATTAAAACAAAAAATCGATTGTTCGAAAAAATTTAAAAAACATTTTTCAGTTACAACAACATTAGCATGTAATATTAGCACTCTAGTACACCAAAAAGTCACGAGCCGCCACTGGTCACTATTATTTAGCGATTTTCTTCCGGAAGGTTTATATATATAATACGGTTCCATGATAAATCAACACAGTGACAATTCAACACACTTTTAAAAAGTCATTAGAAAATGAAAAAAAAAAATTTAAACCTAACCTTACCTACTTAACCCAGTTAATAAAGTTTTTGTTTCATTACTTTCCATGACTTTATATAACTTTTTAAAGTTGTGATGAATTATCGTTTTGATGATTTATCCGGTCACAATATAATACATGCATATTATATTTATAGAAAGTAAAGAAAAGTCGATGTTTTGTAAACAGGTCGTAAAAAAATGTCGGAGGCTTACATTGCTAACGATGGTTAAACCTCATGAGATACATCAAAATAATGTACTACGGAATTGTACATCTTAAAAAGGCCTACAGAAAAGTCCGTGGTAGTATATATCTATCTCCTAAGGATAATCCCTAGCAACGCCGGGTACACTTCAGCTAGTGTATTGTAATTATCAAATTATCCAAGAAAGCAAACACTTAGTGGCTTGACATTATATAAATGATTTTTTTTTTGTTTGTTTTAAACCAATTTCTTTGAGTTATATCGATAAAAACTTTTCTGTGTGTTTCTGCCATGAGGTTGGACATGAATAGAAAACCGACATTGTGCGTTGTAATATTAGCACATTATTATCTAATTATTATTTTTTTGGTAAACTAACGTTTAAGACAAGATTTTTTATGCAGAGCACAAAGGGTAACAATTATTTTACAAGCAATAATTATTCGCCTGAAACACTCATCCACATTGAAAAACCTCCTGAATAATTGTTACCCTTTGTGCTCTGCATAAAAAATCTTGTCTTAAACGTTAGTTTACCAAAAAAATAATAATTAATATTTGACAAGTTCAAGTATTTCATCTAAAAATGTAGACAATTTGTCTCGACGCCATCTAGTGAGAGAGTTAGCACTTACAATGCCTTTCTCATATAAAATAAAGTTGGTTGTTTTCAGGTGAAAAAATGTAACAAGCAGTAATTGTTGAATGAAACACTAGTATATATTGAATAATTTCGCGGGTAAGGGATAAGCCGCCATAGCTCAGTGGTCAGAGCTGTCGACCGGAAATCGAAGGGACACGGGTTCGAGTCCCGTTGGCGTCATGTATCTTTTATCAGGAGATTTTTCAATGTGGATGAGTGTTTCAGGCGAATAATTATTGCTTGTAAAATAATCATTATTATCTACATCCCCGGATCTACATCCTCTAAAGTTATAAAAAGCCAGATACCTACGCGTTAAGCGCATCTGTAGCGTATCCACTTGGCAATCCCTTTGATGTACCTACCTATATTAATTATTATCACACCTCACAAAATACAGGGGGAAAATTCAGTTTATTCCTAAACTATAGAATTCATGCAGTAACGTTTAGTAATTATTATTTTTCTATTTTCTGATTTTATGTCCGGGTTAAATCTTCCCCATAGGAAAAACTAAACCCTTCCACACACTTTTCCACAAATGATCATCTAGTCAATCAACATTATGCAAGTGCATTATATAAGCAAAATAAATACAAAACAATACAAGAACAACACGTCAACTCACCAGAGATCAAATAGAAAAATAATTCACCGACTCCAGATATTCTCATATCAGAGGGTTCGACTCGGTAGAACTTCTAATTGGACCTATAAATCCTACTGAGCCCTCAACATAAATATTTAAAAAATATTTCGTTATCCTACATGTATTTAAAATGACTGATTTTTGCATTGTTATATATAAATTTTTTGATAGATCTAATACGCCTAAATTTTTAATGAGAGAGATAGGTATAATGCCAGTAGCCGAAATAACGAATGGTAATATTTTTATAGTCTGAGAATGCCAAATTCTTTTTATCTCATTTCCTAAATCTCATTTCTAAATATTACAGGAATTTGGAATAGCGACATCAATGATATAAGTTATTTTTTTAAATTTTGTCATGTAAAACTATATCGGGTTAACTTATTAACCTTATTATTGTATACGCGATTATTACAAACCTTCGTCAAATCGGCTAAGCGTTTGAACAAAAATGGTATATATACAGAAAATACGAACATTTTTAAAACGCACTTTTTTTTTGAAACCACTTTGTAGTTAGATAATAATTAGAATTATGTTTCAGTTTCTGGACATCAAAAATATTGCATTTTAACAGTTTTTTACTTAAAATTTGGCAAAGTCTTAGGGTATTTTTTTTTTCTTTTTTTATTTAAACCAAAATATGTACCTATGAACCTAAAACAGGTTCTAAGGTTGTTAGTTTGAGATTAATAAATAAATAACTATTTTAATAATATTATGTCAAAATATGGCGTGGATAATTAATTAATTTTCATTATTCTCTAACTCTAACTGTAACAAAGTGTCTCTATTTTCTGTATATTCACCACAAAAATAATAGTACAGGGTTTTCCAATAAGAGATGTTATTTTGATATTACAATCGTAAAAGATCAATGGTTTCGTTGCTTGTGTGGCACGTAGCGCCGTCTTGTTGAAAGTAAACGTTGTCCAGATAAATACCATCCAATTCCAGCCATAAAAAATCATTAACCATCTCTCGATAGCGCAATCCATTCACCGTAACTGTTGCTCCAGCCTCATTTTCGAAAAAGTAAGGTCCAATGACTCTGCCGAACCATAAACCGCACCAAACAGTCACACGTTGAGGATATGGAGGCTTTTCAAGAATAACTCTTGGGTTTTCCGAGCCCCAGATGCGACAATTTTGCCACCGAGGTGGAAATGGGCCTCATCACTCAAGATGATTTCCATTTGATTCACTAAAGTGAATTTTAATAATTTCAATGCGTTGTTGAAGCGTGTATCGTTCCATTTTTATTAATGGCGTAGTTTCTACTTGTCAAATGTCAAAAAATGACTGCTTCAAAAGTAACATCTACCGAAATAGCGGGCTATTCAAAATAACACCTCTTATTGGAAAACCCTGTATTATATATACACTAGCTGACGTGTAGCCGACGTTGCTGTGGGTTATCCTTAGGAGATAGACATGTACAATTGTATACTTTTCTGTAGGAATTTGTAAGACATACAATTCCGTAGTACTCGTACATCATTTCGATGTATCTCATAAGGTATATCCAGTTTGTTTAAAACATCGACTTTTCTCTACTTCCTATAAATATAATATGCGTGCTTTGTATATGTTAACCTTCTGGAAGAAATTCTTTGGATATTCACATAAAAAGTTGTTTTGGCGTTGTCGATTCGACTAAGGTCGATGTTCTAAGGTTAATCAAAGTGGTTAAAAGTTTTTCCGCTATCGAAAGCGCTTGCGAATAGTCCCCGTCAGTGACACGTCACAGCAACGATCACCAACCCAATAGGTACACACTACACAGTCTCAGTATGTTGTATTTGTGATGTTGACTGTTTTGGGAGCCACGAAGGTCGCTATCGGCTCGCAAGGCCGCGGCACGAAAACACTCGCTTTATTTATCGGTTCTGCCGATAGACATAGAACGATAGGGGCGTGGGAAGAAGCGCTGATATAATATTGTCTAATGCCACGTTTCAATCTGCAATTTGAATTCTAATATAAGAACGTTCTTCCGATGTGGTTGCGAAAGATTCATTCGTGCGGATATTGGCTGCGAACCCTAATATAAACAGGCTAGCAGATAAAAACCAGCTTACGCGGTTTGAAAACTTCGACGGTTCTTTCTGAAAATAACAGATGGCGCCACTTCCGTTAACAACAAACAAACTGTACAGACATTATGATAACAATACTATCAGAATAGCGTGTGATATTATGTGGTTTAGTGACATTCAACACACCTTTAAAAAAGTATATAAAAAAAGCTAGGTTAGGTTAGGTTTATAGTTCGTTATCATTTTATGTATACAGATCATATAACAGATTTTTTTTTACATTACTTCCAAACAGGAGCCCCCGAGGAAAATAAATTCTCTCGTGGGGATGTTGTAGGAAGAAAACAGAGGGCGGCAAATCGTTCCGCAGGAGAGCTGTTGAACTCAACAACGAGTCGTAAAAACGACCCGTTCAAACTTTTATACATACCGAAATTATTTCTTGAACTGATAATCAATTTCATTGGCTGTTGGAGATCTTTTTATATCAACTCTATACAGGAAGTTTCAGGGGAAAATAATCCCTTGGGGCCTGTGTATCTTGGAGGATGCTGTTCGGAGAAGAAGGTGTGAAGATATTTTAAGAGGGAGGAAACACCAAATCGTTCCTTTTTAACTCAATAACGAGTCGTAAAAACGATCCGTTCTCATGTGACACGCACACACTCTTCTCAAGGATACCATTTCTACAGTGTTCAGTCTACTACATGGTTAATATGTCAGAGTATCATCAGAGTGAATTTCCTGAGTTCTTCAAGTCACGTTATAGTATGTTGATAGTGTTGTTGCAGTATATACATTTATTTATCAACGCATCTTATATAATAAATAAATAAAACCCGATCGGCCTTGCGTTTGTTTACAATATCTCCAAATACAAAATACGTCTTCAATGATTTTAATAATCCGCTGGCAAACAAACCAGTTACCCGCATAAATTCATCATTTCTAATTAACCTGTCATTTCACAAGCCAACTGTATTAATACAGGCAAAATATTTGTAAAAATAGAAATCATCATTCTAATCGATTTTTATCAGACTGTCCTTAAAATTCTTTCAAGGGCACTTCTAAAATTCGTACCGAAGAATAAATTAATAAATCCATTTGATTCCTAAAATGTTTTTATTTTTATTTAAGATAGGTATTACACGGCAGAGTAGATTTTCTAACACACTGTAAAAATTATACGAGACCCTGTTTCACAGACGTTCACGTGTGACAAAGTCACCAAACGGCAACTAAGCGCATTTGTTTTGACAGTTGAAATGATACCGATTCTAAGATCGTTTCAGCTTTGGACAGTTGAAGGGAACCGATTCAAAGATCGTTTCAGCTTTTAACAGATGAAGGGATGCCGATTCTAAGATCGTTTCAGCTTTTAACAGTTGAAGGGATACCGATTCTAAGATCGTTTCAGCATTTGACAGTTGAAGGGATACCGATTCTAAGACCGAATGAGCTTTTGAACAAATTGAAGTCAATAATTTTTAACTTCAAGTGCGCTAAATAGTTTTTAGAAATATCGTGAAGACAGTGATCTTCGTCTTGTTTGAAGTCGAGTGTGCAAAATTTCATTAATCTCGGAATAAAACTGTAGATTTTTATAAAAATCAAATCCATGCCGTGCGCCCGTCCGCTACAGACATTTTTCTTTATATAAATAGATAAGTAGATAGATAGATAGAAGAAAGATAGAAAACAGATATAAAATAGATAGAAGAGAGATACATAGAAGATAGACAGAAGAAAGATAGAAAACAGATTTAAAATAGATAGAAGAGAGATAAATAGGAGAAAGGTAGAAAACAGATTTAAAATAGATAGAAGAGAGATAAATAGGAGAAAGGTAGAAAACAGATTGAAAATAGATAGATAGAAGAAAGATAGAAAACAGATAGAAAATAGACATAAAACAGATAGAAGATAGATAAAAGAAAGATATAAAACAGATAGATAGAAGAAAGATGGAAAAGAGATAGATAGAAGATGGTTGCGACATTTTTTTTACACTTTTTTAAGTGCCTAAAAAATGACGTTTTATTTTCAAATGTTGCTGGCTTTCACCCTTCAAGGGTGTTCTAGGCAAATGTATATGTTGTTTTTTAAAATGATATCTATATATCTGTGGAGCCAAAACTTTAAATATATGAAATTCTCTCGATATAGAAGCAATAACTCGTTGGATTTCTTCAAACAAGCTGAAGCTGAATCCATCTAAGACGGAGTTTTTCAGGGCGGCCGAAAAACAAACGTCAACACTTCGTAAACGATTCACCTATTTCTATTTCCGGCAGCGATATCATCCCAAAAACAACAGTTAAACTTCGCGGTGTCAATTTAGATTTGGACTTTTCGATTAAAAGTCAAATAAATATGACTGTAAGCACTGGTTTTTTTCACCTAAGACAACTCAAGTCTGTCCGAAGAAACCTTCCTACAGAAGAAACAAAACTACTTATCAACTCTTACGTAGTCTCACGTCTCGATTACTGCAACGGCATTTATGCCAGTCTTCCAAAATATCAAATTGACAAACTTCAATCAGTGTTTAATGCAGCAGCACGGCTCATAACAGGGGTTTCTAATTTCACATTTCAGAACACCTTCGTACCTTTACTGGCTCAAGTGTCCTGAAAGAATCCAGTACAAATTGTGCTGGATGGTGTTTAAAATCCATCAATGAAATGGCCCCACCCTACATCTCTGAACTATGTGTCCCGGAAAACACTGGTCTGAGGCAGTCAACTCTTAGATCAGCAACATCATCAGCTGTAGGCAGACTGATGGAACCACAGACATAGGAATTAATAGACGAGAAGATAAGGGCGAGGGGTAAAATCAACTGTTGAAGAACGAGGGGAGTAAGGCTGACTGTGATTCGTCAATAAATCAATCTGACAGTAAATAGGCATCTCGCATTATAATATCACCATTTACTTCTTAAAAGTAAAATCTGCGTTTGAATGAATAGACATTTTTACATGGGAGCGCAAATTACTCGCCACGTTATGAACTAATTTGCGAAGTCCAAATTCGGCAAAGTAAGGCAGCTTCTATTTCAGAGTCGTAGTTAGTTTCAGAGTATTTAGTTTAGACACTTTTACAAATGTCTCATAATTTACTTACCCCAGTAAACAACGATGAGCACACTTGAGAATCGCTACATTGTGATGTGATAGTATATGTTTCTAAAACTGATCCATATAATACGGTGTGAATAAGCTTAAAATAAAGTAAAATAATGCTTACTTATGGAATGTAATACGACAATTGGGTTTATTCTCTTTTTCACATCTATTTTTACAAGTTTTCATATCAAAAGTCAACATTTTGCCGTGTTATTTCGTAAAATGAACCGATGATGCCTCGACCATAGTTCGCACAAGAATGATGACGTCACGTTTTCAAATTTCACTTGAAGCCATATGCGAGCCCAGCCGGCTCAATGGAACCGGTATGGGGAGTGGGGATAATACGCTTTTAATCACTTAGGGCAGGTCTACTAATATTCATATGTCTATGGATGGAACCTAAACGCAAGCCAAATACTAAGTTTGGTGATCGCGCTTTCGGAGCATCTGGGCTGAAGGAACTAAGATCCATAACAAGTCCAACAGAATTCAGGTCTAAGCTAAAAACTTACCTTTTTAAGCTGTCACACCCTTAAATTAAATATACCATTCCTGAGAGAAAGTCCAATTATATCCAATTTTGCAATTAAGTCCTAAATCCTGCATCCAAATTTCGCTAATAAACAATTAGTTAATGTTAATCTCAAGTGACCTACCAGGTAAGTATGGTACTGTATATTATCTCCATATATAGTTATTAATAACATAGATCATTGTAGAAATGTATTTTATATTTGTACAGCGCGCTTGAGGTGATTTTCCACAAAAACGGCGCTATACAAATCATCCAAATGTATTATTAAAAAAATTAAAAGTAAGCGTTGAAAAATATTAAAATTTTTGTTTTGTTATTTGACATGTTCCATATATGAAATAATCAACAGCGTATCTTTAAATGCAACTTGCAAGTTGCAAGGCATTTGTCGAGAAATTTTTGCTCTCTAACATTCGTATTTGCATATCACCCTTTTTAATCATCTTATTCTTCTCTTTAAATGCTTACTACGAAGCCTCAATTACAAAAATTTGTAAACGAACTCAAAATAATCTTGTTTAAAATTTAAGATCACTAATTAAAGCATGGTAAATGGTTATTTATCAGTTGTGTAGAATTTAAAACACGTGTATTAATTAGTAAGGGAGTTAATGTTTAAAAGTGTAGCGTAGGTATACGAAGTTATATTGAAATAAAAGCATACACTTAGTAAGACACCACTTTATTTTTGAATCAATAACGATAGCCAACCGGGTTTCGCTTGTCCCAAGCTTCATCAGGGCTAAATATCAACTAAAGCTAATTAGATACAGGCACATATATATAGGTAAATGAAAACAATGAGTGAAAGAGATACAAAACAGATAGAAAGAGATGCAAAATAGAAAAGGTGGAGACAAATTATTAAGGACGAGGAGGAGGGAGGAGGGGGGGAAGGAAAGAACAGTTTCAGCGGCGGAATAAATTTAATATGGGACTATCAGATAAATTAAATTGGTTATTTATTATATTTAAATTATTATTAACTGCTTTTTTTTATTTCAGGGGCTTCTAAGTTGTTTAATCTAATTCCAGATCCATTTTTATGCAATATTTTAGTTCCAGAGATTTTATCGAATGAATGATTAGATTCTATTAAATGATTCGTGAATTCTGAAAAGGCATTATTGTTTAAACATCGTATATTATGTTCTTTTACTCTTAAGTTGACATTCCGGGCCGTTTTTCCGATATAAAAAGCAGAACAATCATTACAATTATGTTTATATATGCCCGAGTGGCTTAGTTTGTCGTCTTTATCTTTAGTATTAATTAAGTATTTACCTAAATTATTATTAGTGTAAAAGGCGGGTTTTATTTCAGATGGGAATTTTTTAACGCTTAAAGAAGAAAAGTTATTTGTATACAGAACTCTACGCCATAAGAATGTTTGCTTTATGTCTATATTATTAGGGTTATAAGATTTGTTAAATACGAATTTATTTGATGCTATTTGTTTCAATTTTTTATTAAGAATATTGTCTATTAGTTTTGTATCATACCTGTTGTTTATAGCAATTTGTTTAATGATGGATAATTCGTTGCAAAAAATATTATTATTCAATGGTACGGTAACCAATTACAGAGCAAACGGAGTAATAGGAAAGATGCGGAGATTGAACCATTACTACGGAGCCGTATATCTCCAAAGTATCTAAAACTTATCTTTAAATGTCTGCAAACTAAAAATTTGCAATCCAACTCTGCGTCTCCAATAGAGAAAAAAAACAACTTACATAGGGGTATTAGCAATACAAGACGAGGACATTGTCAGTTACACGACCTTTCTATAATCGCATGACACACTGATCTTGAATTGTTGTTATCAATTTAAAAACGATGCAATTATCACTTGCAGTTATTGCATATTACATCCGATGCGTGATGCATTTAATGCACTTTCGTTATCGGTAATCTGATCTGTATGAAATACTTTGCAGGGTTTTTTTTCTATTGCAACCTTACTGACGTAATTTATTGTGATATTTTTATTATTTCTCAAAGTCCGCTGCAGAGGTCAGGCATTTGATTCCAGTGAAAGTCCTTCAATAACTACTATGCTTTTTTAGTAAGTATTTATGGTTGTACGCGAAACTGGCATTTCATAATAGAGTGCTGGTACCTACACTGATGTATGGCAGTGAGGCATGGAACTGGCAGAGGAAGGATGAAATTAAACTGAATCCTGTAGGAATGATATCCCTGATATGTGTAGTAAAACCATGTATGATTATGTGAGAAAAGTGAAGATCAGCAAAGAATGCAAGGCTAATGTAAGCGTAATGATGAAGATTAAGAGAGCGACGCTCAGATGGTTTGAGCATGTAGAACGAATGAACGAAGAAATTAGTGTAAGGAGAAGATAGTGATAGAAGTGATAGTGATAGAAGTGAAGTCACTTTTTATTTCAAGTTTAAAATGATTATTTTTGTTCCTAATACTTGATCTTCATTGTTGTTATTATTTAAATTTAAATTTACGAATCTTTTGCACGGTTTTATTTCGATTACTGTATAATAATGACTAGCCATTTAATAAATAAAGATTCGAAATTTTAAAATTGGAAATTCATATGTCATACGGCATATATTCTGGTCTAGTAATGTGTAATTTCTATCACCTAAGAAATTCTAAAAATATAGTACTATAGGATTCATATGTCTTATACTGATTTATAAATGTGGAAATTTTAACTATACAATTGTAAATGTTCTCCAAAATGCCCTGGAAAGAATTTCAGACTTGTGATGTCCCGAAAGAAACCATTCATCTGTTCTGAATGCAATTACTAATGTTATCCAAATTGACCCTGGTAATAAATTACATCTTTGCGATTCTTTCAAGGATAATGAAACCATCCTGTCACTTCGAATGCAATCAACAATGTTCTCAAAATTTGTTTTGACAGCATCGCCATTCCATTGTAAGAATATTATGTACTAAATACACAAATTGGCTGTCCTGAAACGGGAATCCTTCTAGTTTTGTGGTCGTCACCACGACTTGTTCAAGATACCACACTGCAGAACAGATTCTAGCACAAAAATTTGCAAATTCACATAGCGCATACTCACGCGATACACCCATCAATACCAGTAACCTCATCCATCTAATATTTTCAAGGAGAGTATCTGTGCCTGGTGGTTTGAGTTGCATGCAAATCAACAGTTTTATTCCGAGATTGGTGAAATTTTGCACACTAGACCTTCACAGCTCGAGGAAGGTCACTGTCTACAACTAATTTCGAAAAACTCTGCGGAAAACCCGGGCAACACCGGGCACTGCGGTTGGTATAATATAAATTGATAAAAGGGACCAGAGAGTGCTTCCGAATTCAGTCGCGTGGTTTGTTTTGAAGTCAACAAAAATAGTGACAAAGGAAAGGAGTAATTACGCGCTGCACCCAATTTTGAGAGTCAACAAATATTTTTAGAAAATGACGCAAATATGAAAAATTTATCTTAAAGTATGAATATTGTTAATATTTTCATCTCTCATCTTCTCTTTTATCAAAATAGTATTAAATCTTTCAGATTTGTGTTGTGAAATGTTGTAAGGGATTTATTAATGCGGGTCTTCAAGAGGCCTGGAATATACGAAGGAGGAAAAACAGACTCGTTTCACACAAGGCCTGTTCTCATGATGCCAACATCAACATTGAACCTGGTGTTCTGATGCACCGGGACCAATGCCGCTAGCTTAGGATATCCATTAAAATACCTGTATAACAGACTCAGTATGCACAAATTGCGCCTGTGCATTAGAGATGGCAATGGGTCTGTTAAGGCGAAGCTTAATGCTAAATCACTATTTTGATTAATCTTTATAACGAATTGGTGTACATTATGAATACCAAAAAATATGCTTTCGATAAATTGAAGGTTTTCCTGTCGTTTCGCTTGAGTAGAATACGAATTAAAAAAAACCAAATTACTCAATAAAAAATATAAATGTAAACTACCAAAAAAAAATATTTTTTCAATGGAACTATAACTTTTTTTAAATACAGTATTATAGCCAAGATTATCTGTGACAGTTTCACGTGATTAATTTTTTTGCTTTCTTATAAAATTATTTACAAAATAAATAAAAACCAGTTTTGTGCTTGAAATCGAACGTTTCTAGAATTACATTTTAATGGCTATTACCTACAATATAAAGTATACCAAGAATATACACGTCATTTTTGGCTTGTAGCTTCCTCTCAACAATGGATCAGACTCCATCCTTTGCACAGAATCAAGTAGGCTTATCAAGAATTATGGGGATCCAGCCTAGAGGTGGCTACCACATTCAAATTTTGGGCTAGCGCAGTACAAGACGTCCAGTTTCATGGAAGCCAGATTTACTCGGGATTCTATAGAGCTCCGATACTTGAGCCGGTCTGATATACTACTTATTCCAAGGATTTCAATGCAGAGATGATATCGCTGATCGCTGAGTACTCTTATAAATCGCGTACTCAAAAAAAAAACCAACCCTGCATGTCCTGAACACCTATACTGTCTATAGAGACAAAAAAGTATGAAAAAATCTTTTTTTGGGTATTTTGGCGAGAAAAGGAACGTAGACTCTATTTATATACCTTTATTTATTTATTTATTGCATCTCACTATACATAAAACACTTTTTTTCACATAAAAATAAACCTCACTAGGACTAAGCCTGTATCGAGGTTAACAATTTACATTTGAGTGAAGCAAACATAAGAGTATCACAAACATAAAGTAATTCTACATGCAAACACAAAATATTTCAAAATTAAAGAAAAAATGAGTATTAGATGTGTTACCAGATAGGTAATTTGACAGTATATTGTAACAATATTTGAACCATAACTAATCATTAATCATTATTCAAAATAAGAAGCAAAGTAGATAATAAAGACAGATAGGGTGACATTCAGTTTTTAGCAAATGGGACTTATATAAAATCTTATTATTTAGGAAAGGACAAGGATGAAAAAATATTAAGACAATCGTCTGTCAATACATAAACCTTAATTAAGTTTTTAAATTTAACTAAGGAATTGGTAGACTTAATATGATTTGGAAGAATATTAAACATAAGTGGTGCCTGATATAAATAATTTCTTTGACCAAAAGAAGTTTTAGTATGTACAGCCACAAAGTTCAATGTAGAGCTAATTCTAGTTGTCCGCATTTGTTGTGTTCTTTCAGCAAATTAACCTAAATTAACAACTTTACGAAATAAAAATATCAAATGAGTAATTTATCAGTCTATTATATTTGTGTTAGGTCTATTGTGTCATTTACGAAACTCCTAAGTAAATGGAGGTCCGCTCTTATGTACACCCATTTCAATCCCGTGGACCCCCAAATTTTTCGTTTTTGTCGAATTCAGCATTCAAGTAACGGACAGTGACGATAGCCACAATAATTGTAATTGCATAAACCGACCACGCAGAATAATCTCGCCGAGCCAGTGGCGGCGGTTGGTATTGACGGTTGGCATTGGCCGTGGTACTACATATTGAAGTGCCTACCGCGCTAAAACTGTGTCACGGCCGCGTACGCATGCGCGGATATCTCTGACTGTACAATCTGTGTGTTTGTGTTGGTCACCCATACCACTAAACCAATCGGTGATGATGATGATGATGACATTCGGAGTGGTGACGCTGATAATGACGTTCGTCAAATTCCATTAAATTTGAAAATCGGACTTATTTTTGAATTAGGAAACTTTGGGACTATAAAAACTCGAATCATTCATAGCGCAAATGAATAATTCGTCTTAGTGTTTTAAAGAATAACCTGGAAGAAGTATATTATTAGATTATCTTCAAAAATAACATATGTTTTCAAGTGTTCAAGGGAAGTATGTTATAAATCGGTAGAAATTGAGAATTCGGGGGCTTAATTCTCTAAATAGTATAAACAAATTCGCTATCCATGCCTGTTCGTTCTTTTAAACTACGCAACTGATTTTGATCGGATTTTTTTACTATCGATTAGAGCAGAGGTTCCCAAAGTGGTCTGTATGGACCCCCAGGGGTCGATATTGGCATGCTGGGGGTCTAGGTCAGCGAGAAAAAAGTTTGGGGTTCCACGAGATTCAAATGGAGGTACATACGAGCAGACCCCCATTTAGATCAACTGAATATCTAAGAGTTCCGTAAATGAGACAATAGACCTAACACAAATATAATAGAATGAGAAAATACTGATTTAATATTTGTATTTTTATATTTCGTAAATTTGTTAATTGAGGTATATAAATATTCAAGCAAAACATTGCACATTGGAAGCCGCGAATTTTCCTAGTTCCCCAACTTGTTTTTGAAAAACGTCCAGGGTAATAATGACGTTCAACATTTAAATGCACTTCACACAGACTTCAAAACTAAGTTTGAGAACATTTTGACTATGGAAATGCAACGTTGAAGAATCGGATATCATGTGACAAGAAGAACTGACCGGAATAAGCACCGACAAAGAACTTAAGGGGCAGTTCTGTAGGGCCAGCTACAGAAAGAAATTCTTGTTGCTTATCCTGCTTCATTTTCATTTGGTGTAATACCTCACAAGGGTGTCCCTGTCTGCAAAATGTTAAGACGGAGCAACTATACCTGTCCTATACAGTTCCTCTGTCTTTACACTGTCTGCACAATGTAAAGACAGAGGAACTATACCGCCACCCGGTTATTGGACAGGCAAGGTAAGGGAATATTTTTACTAAAAAAATAAATGATTGTCACATGGGACGGTAATGGTTATAGGAAAATTAAATATTCGGCAGGCAGAGGGACTACGGAAAAAAAAATTGGCAAGTGGTCTACGGGGAAAATAAGTTTGGGAGCCTCTGCTCTAAATGGTATAAAACAAAGTCGCCATCGACGCCTGTCCGTTCTTTTAAACTATGCAAGGGATTTTGATTGGGTTTTTTTTTACTTTCGTTTAGAGAATTTAGTTTTTCAATAAGAGGTGTTATTTTGATATTCAATCGTAAAAGATCAATGGTTTCGTTGCTTGTGTAGCACGTAGCGCCGTCTTGTTGAAAGTAAATGTTGTCTAGATCAATACCATCCAATTCCGGCCATAAAAAATCATTAATCATCTCTCGATAGCGCAATCCATTCACCGTAACTGTTGCTCCAGCCTCATTTTAGAAAAAGTAAGATCCAATGACTCCGCCGGACCATAAACCGCACCAAACAGTCACACGTTGAGGATAGAGAGGCTTTTCAACAATAACTCTTCGGTTTTCCGAGCCCCAGATGCGATAATTTTGCTTGTTGACGAAGCCACCGAGGTGAAAATGGGCCTCATCACTGAAGATGATTTGCATTTGATTCACTCAAGTGAATTTTAATAATTTCAATGCGTTGTTGAAGCGTGTATACCATTTTCATTAATGGCGTAGTTTCTACTTGTCAAATGTCAAAAAATGACAGCTTCAAAAGTAACATCTACCGGAATAGCGGGCTATTCAAAATAACACCTCTTATTGGAAAACCCTGTATATTATACATGCATATAATATTTATAGAAATTAGAGAATAGTCGAGCAACGCCGAGTACACTTTTGGAAGTACTTCATAAATTAAACTGCGCCATTACTCAATGAAATAAGCAGCATTGATATAACTAAACCATTGGCCTTGGAGTATCCGCTTTAATTTAAATTTGGTATATTTTTGAACAACATTTGATAAGTGGAACTAATAATTTATCTATCGCGGTTCAGTTGTAATTATCTGCAGTGCCAAGGACAGTAATACCTAACTATAATATTATTATTAATTAGGTTTAAAGAAAAACTTGATACTCCAGTAACCTACTGATTTATATTTTTGTAAGAAAAATACAAACAAAAGATAAGACATATTTATAGTTCTTAGTTATCACAAAAAAAAATATTTGTCTAATTATTGAAGACAATATTAGCGATTCTTGAACGAAAATTTGACACAGATAAAGATACGGTGACATCTAGGATTTGAACCCAGGACTGGTTGCCTCGTTTTAAGACGAGGGTCCTGGGTTCAAGTTCTAGATGTGACTGCATTTTTTTCTGATTTTTCTGTGTCAAATTTTCGTTTACGAATCGCCAATATTGTCTTAAATAATTACATATTACAATTTAAGGTTTCACTCATTAATTTATTCAAAAAAATAAATATATATTTATCATTAAATTATATAGATATTTCAGTTAACCTACTCGGATAGAAGACAGGGTGATTACAGCATCAAAATTGTTAGCAACGGAGAAATATTTGGCACACGTGAGTGCTAAATCAACCATTTGCGCATGCGCCGGTCTGCCAGCGGTCTCTCTTCCAGACAAATTATATGTTGAGAGGATTTGCGGCCATTGAAAAGCACCCATAAACGATTCCACGACGCTTGATCCCCAGAACATTTGATCCCCCGGACAGTTGATCCCTCGGACACTTGATCCCCCAAAGGATCGATACGAGTTGCAATTATCGTGATTTATGTTTAGGGATAACGCCGTGTTGCACCTCTTCCTTCTTTAGCCAATGTTTCGGACAGCGTTACACCGTCCACCATCAGGATGAGTCCTTGATCTGCTGTCAAGGTATCCAGAGTCGAATCACCCCCGAAAATAATACCAATAATACATGTATAAATATGTTTTCCAATTACTGATAAATACAACATTCGTATTTATGAGTGCTATTCCAAAGTGAAGACGTTTAGCGGTCCAGGAAAAACAACACCAGATGCTAAACGAGGAGGACTGGACCTGCTGACGAACGGAGGTCAGTGAATTAAAGGGATGCCATGACTGAGGCGCATTTTCGATGCTTTGGGTCCCCAGCGACCACGACCAGAAAATATGTATGTAGAATATGTCCACGATTGTTCTTTAATTATTTTCGGACGTTCCCTGACCTACACCAGACATTTTTGAAAGCACAGTTTTACCACTTCACGTCAGTCCCGACGAGGCCTTGAACATAGCTCAACACGAATCACAGAAGGTACCTTCGTTATGCCGGCAATCGATTTAACTCTGTCTTCGAAAAAACCACACAAAAAACTGAACGATGCAAAGACTTATGACTTTATACCTAATTGATTTCGTATAATGATAGATAAATCGATGGGGTAGTCACACAGAATAGACACCATAATAACAATAGCCAATGGATAATATAAAATGGGAGATATTTATACAGCTTGGAAGATACGACCAAACTGCACGGACATGCGTTTGTATTGAAGGTGGGAAAAATCTCATAAAACTCATAAAAAGTTAGGCAACGATTTAACTTTGACAATTACGATTACTGTGTATAATTGAACAATTTAATGAATGATCTGAAAAGATAATAATTGATTGAAAAACTAATTAAAAGATAGAACTAAGCGAACAAGTCCATAGGTCACCCCAAGAAGTTCTTAATGAGAGTACTGTAAGAGTTCAAACTACTCCCAAACGTCTAGAGCCAGTGAGACTATTTCATCCCTAATTGGGGCATGTTGTGAGGCTGAAGGTAGTGGGGAAAAGGAAGTAGTTTGGTGAGTTAGCAAGGGTTTTTCAGGTTCTTGGAGACGAATGCATCTGCCCACAAGCTTGGCAGGCCGGATACCCTTTAACCCCTCCTGCTGGAATCTCTTGACCTATCATCTTGCACCGCAGCATGAACGGATTCATACGTCCTCTCATCATACATCCTACCAGTCACACCTTATCCTTCCCAGAACTTCCATTATAAAGACCATCTACACAGCATCTGCTCATCAAATAACAATAACACTAATGCTATATTATTTTAAGCAACAACGTTTCGATTATGAATTGTGATCATTCTCCAGGACGACAATGAGAGCATCTACAACAATCGTTTGACAATCATACAAGTTGTAAGTACTCCCAAAATGTGAGTCATGCTATCTACGATGGCAGACACAGCCTTCCAAATGCATAGTATTTTTTATAATTGATTGGCACTGGTAAAACAGTAATGCCAATGTGTCCGCACACCTCAGCGGCAAATTGTAAGTAAGATTGTAATGAATAAGTAACTGCCTGGCGACCTTGTGGTTTGGGAGCGTGCACCCAAGGTTCCGTTCTTGGTTACCAACCCGACGAGGCCATCGGTTTTTGGTTTGCTAAGCGGATCCTGCTCAAATTGAGAGCGACGGAATTGTAATTTTTCCTATCTGAATCTAAACAATAACCAACAAACTAATCTAAAGGTTAGATGTTGGAGAAAAATTTGCTTTGGCGATTCTGTACTAAGATTTTTCGTCAGAATTTGTAATGTATGGAATATTATTGTGCCTTTATTGTAGCGTGTCGGGTAGTATGCAATAATACTCTTAGGTGATCTATGTACTGTTATTTATTGGGGAGCTGCTTGTAGCAAAAGAAGCACAAAACTAACGTGCATCGCCTTTTATAAAATCTTGCAAGTATTCCATCTCGCTTGCACTCATCCACATTCGTACAGACATCACAGAATTCAAGAAAATCTAATATAAATGGTTGAAAATTTTAGAATTTATTCATTAAGGTGATGCACAACGTCGTGTAATATTTTAAATTGAGCCGCTATCAATAACAACCCTTACGTAGATGGCGACAAGGTTTAAATTCCCGCCCGCCTGTTTTGATTTATGCAAGAAAAAAACATGGCCAAAAAGTGCCTTTTATTTTATTTTGTGGGTGTTCAGGCAAAAATATTTAATTTTTTTGGATAATTTTATAAATAACTTAATTCGCCACATTATACAATAAAAACATAACCGAAAATGGGTTCGTGAGTAGGAGATTTTGAACTTTAAAGCAGTTTTCATAGGCCTTTAAATTATTTTTTTCTGGGCTTATAAAAAGACTTACTTATATAAAGACTAAAATACTCGATTATTTCAAAGGCCAAGATGTATTCTACGGGCAGTATTTAATTAAAGCATCTGAAATATTTCTAGGCGACCAAATTTTCAAACCAAAAACACATGATTTTGCATTACTACGTATGGCATCGCCTTAATTCATTTAGCATAAACAGTCATTATTATATTAATAATTAGAATTAATGGAACAATATTAGACCAAAAATGTTCCATTGATTCTAGTCGTTGATTCAATATTTGCACCTATTCAATATATTTATAAATGACAAAGAAATATAAATAATAAACATTATAAGGAATTACAAAATGTTATAAAAACAATTAAAGACAGTTACTAGTAATACAGTTTTCGCATGGTTATAATAAAAACAATAAAATAAACAAAGATGATAGGATTATTTCACAAAATAAAAAATTAAGTTATCAGTTTAGTAAGTTTCATTTTATATGTTTTCAAGTTACACTTGAAAATGTCTACATCTCGTAAGGCATTGTGAGTTTTACAGATACGTCCTATTAAAGTTTTGCGCATATTTGGCTTTACAGTATGGTGTTCTATCTGGTGTTGTGTTCAGGGCAACGAAATGCAATCTTTTCTAGCAGATATGATGAATCAACAAAACTGTTTACGATTTTGTAAAAGAATAGGGCATCAGAATTTTTTCTGCGTTTATATAAAGCGGTAGGGTCAAACCGATGATCACTAAAGCGATACGATAGGTGTTTAATAAATTTGGATTGGATATTTTCAATAAGATCAATGTATGTTTGATATTGAGGATTCCAAATGACTGAGGCAAACTCGAGTTGTGACCTTACATATGACATATATAGCAGAATTAGTGTGCGTGCTATGGTGAAAGGCTTTGTAATGCGTATAATAAATCCCAATTGTTTATAAGCTTTTCCTAAAATATGTTCAATATGGTCCTTAAATAACATTTTAGAATCTGGCAGTACTCCAAGATCTCTGATTGATTCTGCTCGTTGTAGGGGTACATGGTTTAATTTTCAACTACCGTTAATATTGCGTATAAGTACGTTTATTAGAAAGGGGCATAACTTCCATAAATAAAACATTCGAAACTATTGATACACCAAAAATACATCATTAAAATAGGGCAAATAAAATCGTCCATATATCTATATCATAGACTAAATTAGACTAGACACGGCATATTCATTTAAAAATAACCCCAACACAATTTTGGTTTGGTTCACATGCACATTTATTAAAAGGCCCACGCATTATGTCGCAATGCGAAATGGGCACTGTGCATTGCGTTTTACCTTTTGTTGGTCTATTTTGCTTCTCAGCTATGCTGGGCAAGTTCATTTTTTCAATCACAAAAATAACCAAGTTCCAAATATTTAAATTTGAATTATGTCCATATTACAACACCTCTGACAACAAATTCTCCGTGGTTTCACTTACGAGTTTGAACGCTTGTACAAGGAGTTTAAACAGAGTTGGGTTGTTAAGTTCATCTCCATATTTGTGACGTACGCTACGTGGCGTTATGTTTAAAATGAATTTAACTAGACAGGGCTAATCTAGTATAAAACATCAATGATCTATATAAATAAAATTGTTCGTTTGTTTAAATCCCCGAAAGTTCTTCACCGATTGCTTTGAAATTTTGACACAACGTTGCATTCGAATTGGCGTGTGTTTTTATATACCTATATTATATAGATGTCACCTGTGACAGTTAAAAACATGGTTTTTGTCACCTGTAACAGGTAAAAACATGCTTTTTTTGAAAAAAATCGCCATCTGTTGGACTTAAAAGAAACACGTGATATCGTTTCTCTATCTGAACAGACAGACTGAGCCACAGCATGGCGTGGTACAGCTAGTATAATTATATAAATCGTCTCAGTGTGGCATAACAACAGTTTGATTGTAGCCAAAACAGCTGTCACAATAATATCAATATTAATTTTAATTAATTTTACACAGAAAAATTGCAGGAACACTTCAACAATCCACAAGATGCTACTGCTTTAAATAATCGTTTATTGTCTGAAATTGTATCTTTAAATTCAGTGCAACTGACATTTAAATTGAAGAAAACATAATACGCTTTTTACGGTATTCACACCTAGTAGATTTCTTTCGTCAGTGCATACATTACCCATTCCACTAAAAACTTTTTCTACGAAGGCATTGAAGACGGGAACACTGCACACATATTGTACCATTTTCAACAGATTTGAGCAAGTCTTGCTACCATCCGCTAGAATCGCTCACGGCTTTTGCTCTGTAAATTATCTCGCGAGTGAGGTATATATGTCGCATATTTTCAAAAAACCAGACATTCTATTGTCCGGTTTTCCAAAATTTTCTAGACCGGAAAAACCGGACCGTTCTAAAAACCGTTCTGTCCGGTCCAAAACCGGACATCTGGCAATCCTATCTGTCTCTCTTCCAGACAATTTATATTCTTGCATCCATTGAAAATGCACCGATATCCGAAGGAAACGTTTATGATAATAAATATATCGCAAATTTATTATATTCGAGGAATCGTGACTAATACAAAGCTTTGAGCCTAAGGAGTGCCGCGATATTTAAGTTTGCTCTAAAATTGCTTTCTTTCACGGGCAGTGCATTTGCAACAAGAAAAAAGGTAGGTCAACCTCTTATTATTATAAATAATGGTGGATTGCGGTTAAAGTCTTCCGAGTTTTTTCGCGTTATTGTCCTTGGCTTCGTTAACCATTGAAGGTGAACTATTGCGGATTGGGTTAGGTTTAGAGCAAGACAGATAGCTACCAAAAAAGGAGTTAGCTGATTTATTCTAATGTTGCCTGAATTAAAATTTTCCTTGAGTCTTGAAAAGGAAAAGACAACTAAACTAGAAATTTAATGTATTATTTGATTAAAGAATTTAACAGATATGCACTAATTTCAAATACACAATTAATATAACTAGGCTAATAATTAATGTTGGGAAGTGAGTTAGCTAAGAGCTTCGCAGATGCACTCATAGAGGGCAGTGCAAAGAGCTTGCTTGGAAGTCCGCAAGATGGCAGCTAGTAGGGCCAGTTAGGCTGCTTCCAGACAAACATGGTGTTTGCAGATCTCATTTAGCCAGCTCATAGTTAGGTTGACCATCGAAGTCCCAGTATTGAATAAATCCCTGATTTAATATAAAGAACTTATTCTTTAAATTCTCCTTCCACGACGAGTTGGAGAACTGTTTGTGAGAACAAAATAATATACAGGGTTTTCCAATAAGAGGTGTTATTTTGAATAGCCCGTTATTTCGGTAGATGTTACTTTTGAAGCTGTCATTTTTTGACATTTGACAAGTAGAAACTACGTCATTAATAAAAATGGAACGAAACACGCTTCAACAACGCATTGAAATTATTAAAATTCACTTGACTGAATCAAATGCAAATCATCTTGAGTGATGAGGCCCATTTCCACCTCGACGGCTTCGTCAACAAGCAAAATTGTCGCATCTGGGGCTCGAAAAACCCAAGAGTTATTATTGAAAAGCCTCTTTATCCTCAACGTGTGACTGTTTGGTGCGTTTCATGGTCCGGCGGAGTCATTGGACCTTACTTTTTCGAAAATAAGGCTGGAGCAACAGTTACGGTGAATGGATTGCACTATCGAGAGATGATTATTATTTTTTTATGGCTGAAATTGGATGGTATTGATCTGGACAACGTTAACTTTCAACAAGACGGCGCTACATGCCACACAAGCAACGAAACCATTGATCTTTTACGATTGAAAATCAAAATAACACCTCTTATTGGAAAACCCTGTAGATGTGGGCTGATAGATTCGTTTTAAGGCGACATAAAACGGGGGTTTACTCGACGCTCACATTTTAATTATTTCTGATGAACGAATTACTAAAATCACAAATGTTTCTAGAGGGATCTCTACGGTTATAAGTTAATTTAATATTAATAAAAACAGTATCTTACCATAAAAATATTTCATGTAAAACTGTTTGAAAATGTTATAAAACGTTTTTCAATTATAAAATTAGAGGTAAGTACCAGTTTTTATTTGAAACGTTTGAGAATTCAGTAATGAGTTCATCAGAAATAATTCAAATAAACCCCACGGAGAGATCGATTTTATAAGCCTGCTAGGGCAAAGTCGACCGTCGGCCCGTCCATTAGGCCGGGCCGCGCTGAATATTGTTTTTACACGACTTCATCACTTATATCGTTAAGATTCCCACTTTATTTTAGAAATTTGAAAGGTCAAATTCAACTGCACGTCTGCTCAATACACCAGGGCCGCGCGTCACACATTTTTGTGCACAGCTGTCTTACTTAAGTTGTTAAGATTCTGGATAATTTTAGGGTATTGTGTCAAGAGTCAGAATAATAGAAGAGTTTGTATGAGACGATGTATGAATGTGAATGAGGCAAGGAGTTTGTGCCAAGACCGAGTTGTTTGGCGGTCCGTCCGCTCTGCCTACCCCTGCGTGAAAACGGCGTGTTGGTTAGTTAGTGTCGTCTTAAGCTTCGATATTGCATGTATATAAACCTTCCGGAAAAAATTTCTCAAAATCCGTTGCGTTGTTTTAGAAGAACTAAGCACACAAACAGAAAAACTCGGATAGCGACTTTGTTTTATACTATTTACTGTTAAAAAAATTTGTATTTTATTTATTTATTTTATATATATATAAATTACAAACAATACAAAACAAAATGAACCTTTGTCTGTCCAACTGGGAAGGATTCCCGTTTCAGGACAGCCAAATTGTGTATTTAGTACATAATATTCTTACAATGGAATGGCGATGCTGTCAAAACAAATTTTGAGAACATTGTTGATTGCATTCGAAGTGACAGGATGGTGTCTTTATCCTTGAAAGAATCGCAAAGATGTAATTTATTACCAGGGTCAATTTGGATAACATTAGTAATTGCATTCAGAACAGATGAATGGTTTCTTTCGGGACATCACAAGTCTGAGATTCGTTTCCAGGGCATTTTGGAGAACATTTACAATTGTATAGTTAGAATTTCCACATTTATAAGTCAGTATAAGACATATGAATCCTATAGTACTATATTTTTAGAATTTCTTAGGTGTAAAATATACATTTCCATTTTTATGTCAAGGATTAAAAATTTGTCATTTTTGAATTGCCTCAAAAACGACATGTTATCAACCAGTAAGGGTTTCCTACGTCGTAATGACATTATAGCCAGTTTTAACTGTTAAGAAAAAATGTACGGTTTTATATCGTAAATATTAAAATTACAGTTTTTTTAAAACGACGCTCAAAATCATAAAAATGATTTTAAAACTTTCATAATTTTTGCGTGCGAAAATACCCTATGTTATAGCGTAATACGTTACACGATAATCATCAAGTCATTACATAACAGTGAAAATCTATCACTTCATAAGTAGAATGTATTCGTCAAAAAACTTCAGTACAATATTAACAAACTATTAGCAATGACTACGTCAACAAAGTCATAGAAAAGCTGCCTGGTCCACGTTGATTCTCTAACAAGGTCACTTGAGTTTGGGAACGATTGAGGCAGGCTTGTACAAGGAATGTTGCAACCAATGAATGGTTCCTCCGCCAAAATTAATGTAGGTAGGTGGCTGCCAATATTAAGGACAAGGCCATTGAAAAAATTGCATGATTTGAAAAAAAAAATAAGTGTTACAAATATATGATTGTAATTCATTGATGAATAATTTTGATGATTTATAAAAATGTATATTTAATACTGAAGTCCCCGGCGTTGCCCGAGATTTAAGTAATTTTTTTCCGATAGCCGTTGATACTCTTGTGCTAAAATTGGCTTCATACACCGAGAAAAGTGAGTATTTCAAATTTATTAAAACTCTCTTCAAATTATTGATATCCGGTTAGAAACATGACTGCGGGCCGCTTCCTGATAAACTTTTGGTAAATTCGTAAAAATACCGGAACATGTGTTCATGCATATGCGTTTGTCTTAGTAATATATAATGACGAAATGCGAAAATGTTAGGATTTTTTATGAACACGTGTTACGACATCGCGAAAATTCATTGGTATTTTAATAAAAGTTTTTTGGCCTGCAGTCCCGATTTAACCGGATAACGAATAATTTGATGAGATTCTTTATAAACCATTTTTTTTCCATACAGATGCAGTCAGTAATTCTCCTCTAATTTTGAACTTCAAGTGTGCAAAATTTCTTCAAGAAGCGTAAAAATTCTGCTTTACGGGGAAGAGAATGGTGATGGGAGTGATTTTTCTAAATCTCACGTAGGCAGTTAACTTCTTATTGCTTTAAAGCTCAAGGGTGGCGAAATTGTATCAATCTCGGAATAAAACTGTAGATTTGTATAAAAATCAAATCCACGCCTCCCGCCACAGACACTCTTATTTATAAAGACATTATCAAACTGGACGGTTTCATAAAAAGAAATACATCAAATTAAAATGTAGGTTTACAAATTAAACCAATTAAAAATTGCCAACTTTGGAAATTTGACAACTTAAAATTGCCAATTTTGGAAATATGCCAACTTAAAATAGCCAACTTTGAAAATTTGCCAACTTTGGAAATTTGACAACTTAAAATTGCCAACTTTGAAAATTTGCCAACTTAAAATTGCCAATTTTGGAAATATGCCAACTTAAAATTGCCAACTTTGAAAATTTGCCAACTTTGGAAATTTGACAACTTAAAATTGCCAACTTTGGAAATTTGCCAACTTCGGAAATTTGCCAACTTAGAATTGCCAAATTTGGAAATATGCCAACTTAAAATTGCCAACTTTGAAAATTTGCCAAATTTGGAAATTTGCCAACTTTGAAAATTTGCCAACTTTGGAAATTTGCCAACTTTCGAAATTTTCCAAATTAAAATTGCCAATTTTGGAAATATGCCAACATAAAATTGCCTACTATGGAAATTTACCAACTTAAAATTGCCAATTTTGGAAATATGCCAAATTAAAATGGAATCCAATCTTGGAAATATGCCAACTTAAAATTGCCAATTTTAGTAATTTGCCAACTTAATATTGCCAACTTTGGAAATTTGGAAATTCCGTTAAAAAAACCCATTTCAGTTGAAAACATTCCCAAACATGTTGTTGGAGGGATAATCGAATAACAGAGGCCGGCAGTTGGGACTCTTGTGCGGTAATTACAATGATTAAATTTTAAAATACCGTCGAATTAATTAAATATTATTTATCAATAATTATCTGAAGTGTACCCGGCGTTGCTCGGGGTTATGAATATTTTGAAGTAAAGTTTTGAGTACCTGAAAGCTGTATGCATTTGTAAGGTGGCAATCGTAACAAATGAAAAAGCTTACTTTTAAGGTCTTTTTTTCACTTGTTGAACATGTCATTTCTGCATTGGACTTCCTCGACTTGATCGATGATGATACTGCAATGCTGTCCGAAACGTTGGCTAAAGAAGAAGGTAGCGCAACACCGCATAATACCCCAAAAACAAATCACTATAATACTCCTGGCCTTGAAAATCTCAAATCATACTTTTATACATACAGATTAATCCAGATCCCCCTCTTACAATTGAACGGCATCCGAAATGGAGCGCATATTAAATTCGCTGCGAAAAAACACTTAGAATTTCAATTACGATATATTAATTCAATCATATTCCAAATCAGACATAAACCTCAATGTGTTTGTCGCCGAATAATAGTTCTTTGTTTACTCCATTTCATTAAATTAACATACATTTCAATTTAAATTGATAAATGCCGCCATTAGCGGTGCGCCGTTGTTCCCGTGACAGCTGTGTACATATTTTGACACGGTGGCAATATTTAAATTACAATAATTCACGCAGCGTTCTTGAAGCCGTTAATTATTTATTAATTTATGACTGTGCTATCAACGACTGGCGGTATTTCGGGGGAGTTTAAAAAAATTACGGACAGAAAAAAATAGACAAGATTGTGTGAGAAAAAAAGGGATTTAAGGGTAAACGTATTAAGAAGAAGCTACAAGCCAAAAATGTGTATATTCTTGGTTTACCTTATATTGTAGGTAATAGGCATTAAAATCGCTTGACAAACGGAGTCAAGAAACGTTCGATTTCAAGCAGAAAAACTGTTTTTTTATTTATTTTGTAAATATTTTTATAAGAAAACAAAAAAGTTAATCAAGTGAAAATGTCACAGATAATCTTAGCTATAATGCTGTATTTTTTAAAGTTGTTTCCTTTATGCGTTCGTATATTTCTATTGAAAAAAAATATTTACTAGTAGTTTGCATTTATATTTTTTGTTGGGTAATTCAATTTTGTATTTGTATTCTATTCAAGCGAAGCGATAGGAAAACATTTAATTTAACTAAAGCATATTTTTGGTATTCATAATGTACACCAATTCGTTATAAAGTTTAATCAAAATAGTGATTTGGCATTAAGCTTCGCCTTAAAATACACTTTTTGCAAGTTATAAAAACTCAATTCTTTCAAGAAAGGGATAAAAATATTATTTACAAGCACGTAATCTTCATCTTATTTAGTTAGGATATTATTTGACCACTGGTTCGGTGGTCTGCAATGCACCGCATTCACACATCGCTGACTCTTTAATGCCAAACCTCTGCATCATGTAGGCACAGCGGCTGTGGGAGGACCTTATCCTATTGATGGCGGACCATAGTCAACGAGGCAGTGAGAATCCAGGCTGTCTCTCAATGGAATCGTGCACGAGATATGCATTTCTCAACTTTCCACATATCTTCTGGAGTGAGAGGTAATGCGTGGAGCCTCTCTCCTTCCCATGGACATTAAAACTCTGGACAGAACATTAGTGTGATTTTGTATGAATGGCATTAAAACCAAATCTAGGGTGAGGAGAAATTGCCTCGCAGCCATCTCGTATGACTAACTTTTGAACTGTTATCTATGCAAAGTGGTTCATAATGAACTATTATTTTTGTATTGTTAATGCAATTATAACGGATCATGATTTTTTGAGGTAGGATAACACAAGGAATGGAATACGTCATTAAGTGTGTTTTGGCATTTTCCATACACCTTCAAATTGTTCTCGAATTTCTCCGTCCAGGGATCTTTAAGTCCATGCTCCTTCCACCCAGAAGGGTTTTCTGGACTTCAAGCGGCATGCAGGGTGAGAGACGACATCATCGTGCAAAGGCATTGCACTTTTTTGCAGTGCCTTCTTGTATATCCTCAGTGTTGCAATCCCTCGCCTCATATTTGGCCGGGTTATATTTGCAAATAGTCCTGCTGATGGTTCGCATACCCCTTAATTTTAAGCCCTAAAACATACCCTTTAATTTTAAGAATGGCCTAATTCCACGAACTTGTGGGAACCCGCCAAACATCCCTTTAGACCTACGCCATCTTTTGGGATGGAGTTTTTCGAGTCTTGTGGAGAGCTGTGGGAATCTAGTGCGGTAGTCACATAATATTTAAGAGTATTAGAAAAGTGTGTCAAGGTTATTTCGTATATGTCTCTTCATAGCCCGACTAGAACTCGGATTGGTGATATATTTCAACACGCTATCATTTCAGCAGAGATTCAGTCAACATTATATCCTGAAAGAACATCTACTCTCTACTGACCATCACAACTAAATGTATTTATTAATATTACACGACGCTGCAAGGTTTTTTCTCCACTTTCTCCGTAACGTAATATCCACACTACTGTTTTTGCAATCGTTGGAATTACGAGAATTTCATATCGTGATTTCCTGATGATCTGTATGTCGAGATGAAGTATTTTCATAAATCTTTACGTTTTTCGGTGTAAATTCGTTACAATTTCTCATATCGTGTGCGGTTCGGCTGCAAAATCAATAAATGAATTCTTTGAATCATTGATACAAAACCATTAGAACTTATATATTTTAAATACTACTAATTTTGTTTTTTTAATGAATGTATTAATGAAGTGGAATAAAGTAGGCGTCGGTAAAAATGCATCTACCAACATTTGGTGGCAAAAAATCAACCTTAGTCGTAAAAATAAAAAATAATACAACCACCATAGACTAGGAGAAAGTAGTCCCAGAGTGACGTCATTGTCCAAGTATCTTCCGTTTTTTTTCATTTTCAAACAATCGATGACATATAAACGATCTCTTTCTAGTACTACTAGTTATTTTTGTTTCAGTTGAATAAAAAAGATTTAAAAATGACTCACGCTCATCGCTTTAAAAATTACAAAAAAAAAAAATTTTTTTGGCCAAATGTATTACAAAAATTACTGTCACATCCATAGACATATGAATATTAGTAGACCTGCCCTAAGTGATTAAAAGCGTTTTATTCCCCACTCCCCACACCGGTTCCATTGGAGCCGGCTGTGCTCGCGTATGGCCTCAAGTGAATTTAGAAAACGTGACGTCATCATTCTTGTGCGAACTATGGTCGAGGCATCATCGATTCATTTTACGAAATAACACGGCAAAATGGTGACTTGTGCTATGAAAACTTGTAAAAATAGATGTGAAGAAGAGAATAAACCCAATTGACGTATTACATTCCATATATAAGCATTATTTTACTTTATTTTAAGCATATTCACATCGTATAATATGGATCAGTTGTAGAAACATATACTATCACATCGAGATACGTCTGGACGCGAAACACAAAGCTGGTTGGTTGCTGGGAAGTAAATTATGAACATTTATAAAAGTGTCTTAACTAAATACGTAAACGAAATATTCGACTCTGAAAATAGAAGAAATTTATTTTGCCGCATTTGGACTTCGCAAATTTGTTCATAACGTGGCGAGTAATTTGCGCTCCCATGTAAAAATGTCTATTCATTCAAAAGCAGATTTTACTTTTAAGAACTAAATAGTGATATTAAAATGCGAGATGCCTATTTACTGTCAGATTGATTTATTGACGAATCACAGTCAGCTTTCCTCCCTGCGTCCCGCAACTCTTGTTTTAACCCCTCGTCCTTAATTTCTCGTCTATTAATATTCATATGTCTGTGGTCACATCACTTTTTGTAGTTTCACATAAAAAAAATTGCAAAATTTTTCTAAAAATTACGGTCGTAATCTTCGATTAAATTCTAAATTTGAATATAAAGCGTGGCATTTTCTCTTTCTAACACTGTTTAGATCATAGGTTCTCAAACTTATTTCGACCACCGCCTACTTTGAGATTAAAAAAAATCTAGTGCCCCCATATTTTTTAACTTACCTTTTTACATTACCATATGTTGCGCTTCTTAAAAACAGTTATTGCAAATATAATTTTTAAACGTGCATTATTATATGTATAAGATAGATAGGGTGTGACCTATATCCTATTTCTGAGATCAAATAATGTTTCAATGAGAAGAAATAAAACTCGTACTCATATTTAGAAGTATTTTTACTAGCATTAAAAGAATGCTTTGAATTTGAAACTTATCTAATTTGAAGGAAGAATCTGAAGCTTTTCGACGAGTTTGTTAATATCAGATTCTAATTTACTTAAAAACAGTAAGTCGCCGCGTTCCGTAACTTGCAGCCCATTTTTCTTTTAGTTAGCAACGTTTCTACAGCAAATTAGTTAGTAAAAATCGCGTGGTTAACAAAAAAAAAATAGAACTTGATTGCCTCAAACACCGCACGAACTGAGGCTGGATAGTCCGATACAGTTTTCCATACAATCTTTGAGGATCCAATGACGGTGATAGAAAAGATTTAATTCCATTATTAGTTTTTTACTTAATTTTAAAACTAAATAACAAATTGGCGAATACTCAATTTGTTATTCGGAAGTAAAACAAAACTATTATTATTTAATTCAACTAGATTCCGTCGGATTTTTATAGATAGAATTTGTCTGCCGTCGCCACTCTAGATTTCCTTAACGCCCTCTCCTAATTTTCTTTGAGCCTTCTACCGCCATCAAGAAAGCCTTCAGCGCCCACAAAGGGGGCGTTATCGTCCGCTTTGAGAAAGACTGGTTTATATCATATAAGTAAGGGAGACACAACGATGAGACCATATGAGCTGTTCCCAAAAACGAACTAATTGACCATACGGGGAATAGCTGTTTGTTCCCAAAACCGAACAAATTAAATTGAAGGGTTAATATTTATATTAACAGAATTTAGACAGCGAGTTTTTGCTGCTAGTAAAAATCTCCTTTTATATATTAACCCCCATAGGTTTTATTGTGTCATAATGTTTGTTTCAAACATTATGACACAATAAAAATGAAAATAGTATATATGTATAAGTATAAAAAAAAGTTGCTATCCGCGTCTGTCTGTTTATGCGCTTAGTTCTTCTAAACTACCCAACGGATTTTGATAGGGTTTTTACCATCATTTAGATAATTTCTTCCGGAAGGTTTACATATATGATACATGCATATTATATTTACAGGAAGTAAAGAAAAGTCGATGTTTTGTGGTGAAGTCGTCAAAATATATTTTCGGGCACTACATTGCTATCGCTGGATAAACCTTACGAGATACATCAAAATAATGTACTACGGAATTGTATATCTTTAAAAGGCCTACAAAAAAGTCTACGATGGTAAATGTCTATCTCATAAGACGGGTACATGTAAACTAGTTTAAAAATAAATTATAATTTTATTTTGTAAAGTTTATAAAATGGTTGAATTAATTACATTGTTAGGCTAGATTATCGAATTGTTTCACTTCTCCGCATGCCCTGTTGCCATCCAGACAATCTGTCGATGTATTGGTAGTGAGTATATCTAGGTATAGTCGATCGAGCAATACCGTGCACTATGTAGCAGCGAATCTGTGTCATTATCATTAGGTTAAGTTCGCGAGAACTTCGGACGAAGGCCGACGGCGCGACTGCCGCTGGCGTAACGCTCTATTCGCCCGACGCGAACACCAGTGACGAAATGTACAACAGAACGCAACACGTGGATCGTAGCGCCTACCCTATTGACGAAATTTTAACATATGTGGAGTTTTTTTTAAGTTATGGAAGGAGATGAAGATCTGGGAGGCAGTGTGTCCAAAAGTGACGGACGTTTAAGTTCATCTCTCCCATTGACGTGCAAGGCGATGCGTCGAGAGATTCCCCTGGAGAAGTAAAAATATCTTCCTCAAGCAGTCTGCTAAGTCACCAGAAGTAGCGAACGACTTGAACCACAAGATCTATAGCAGTGTTTGTTTTTCTCCAAAATTGTATACATTGTTATTGGTGAGTTCTTCAGAAGTACAGTGATAAGTGTGTACATAACATAATGAACTGAATTCAAACGATATAAGCAGTCTCAATACAAGTTTATTTATTTATTTATTTAACGCCCGGAGGGATTTTACATGGTTGGTAGTATAATTTTAATTTGACAGATATTTTGAAACATAAAAAAATACGAATAAAATTACATTTGATAAAAGCTATGCAACAAGTCATACAAACACAAGAAACAAAAACAGAAAATTACAGCTATTTGTAGGTTTACATGATGTGTTTAGGAGTATTGTTGAAATAAATGTTTTAAATGATCCACAAAACTTGCCAAGTTGGTATTGAATATGTCAACATCACCCAAGTAATGATTTACCATGGTGTGAAGTTATTATATAAGTTATTATAGAAAACTAAAAACTATTAAACAACACAGGTGAACTCCTAGCGTGGAGGACAATGTACTTTACCTTTGTAAAACTAATTTATTTAAGAATAAATAAAAATAAAAATAAATAAATAAAAAACTCTATAGTACAAAGGAGTTCAACGAGTGTTTACAAAACAAGAGTACAAAATAAGGTAGTATGAAAGTAGTTACACATCAATGTGTAGTAAGTAACTTTGTTGATATTTAAAAAAAATAAACATGAACAGTTGTAAAGCATGTTTTGTATTTAGCAAACTATTGTTACGCCAGATTGTGTGTTTTACAGAACATAGCTAAATTAATACAGCGATAAAAGGTGCACAAGAAAAAGACATATTTATAGTAATATAATAAGTAAGTTTGTTAACATAATTATGAAAATAAACGTGAACAGTTTGTTGTAAAGCACGTTTGTAATTAACAAATCTTTATTACGCCGATTTGGTATTTACAGAACATAGATAAATGAATACATCTCTAAAAAGTACAAAATAAAGTCGCTATTTATGTCTGTCTTGTGCGCTTAGTGCTTCTAAACTACGCAACGGATTTAAAAAATGTTTTCACTATCATTTAGATAATTTCTTTCGGAAGGTTTATATATATAATACAAGCATATTATATTTACAGAAACTGAGCTAGTATAAAGATAAAATGATCACATGAAAATATTTTTAAAAGACTGAATTTTAGTTTTTCAATGTAATGTTATGTAAACTACCGTCAAGTTCTATAAAATTAATTATACATACTTGGCTAATTTACATAGCGCCATTTTTTGTGAAATATCCGTTCAAGTGGCGTATGTGTGTTAGACCACGTATGCTCGTATTACGAGAGGAGATCTGAAAAGAATGCAAGGACGACTGAAGCGAATTAATTACTGGATTTAAAACGAAACGAAATATTTGTAGGAAGAAGACATAACGCGCTAGTTAGTAGATGAGAGATGTATTCGGTGACGTTCAGGTAGACAAGGCACGATCAAGTTCAATCAAATCGACGAGAAGTTTTTTCTTGCGTAAATGAAAAAGAGCGGCTGATGTTATGTGGGAATTTAAACCTTATCGTCATCTATATAAGGAGTTTTATTGTAAGAGGTCAGTTTCTAATCTGACGCATCGTCATAACTTATAGCGACAAACATAGTTAGAAAAATATTAGATTTTTTTTAATTTAAAGCATTTGATAGAACCTTCACAGAAATTGAAAATCAACTGAAAATTGATGAATTGTTCAAATTCTGTCAACTCCAAGGAGTTTTTATCATCTAATACTAGATATCAACAGTGCTAACCACCCCAATGTATTAAATTATCACAACGCCTTGCGTAACATAATACAATAAAAACTGTATTATTAAACCCATACCTTATAAATAAAATATGAAAAAAATTACGCTCTTGCTACAAGAGTATTATTTTTATATAAAAGCCGCACTCACACATTAAAATCACACCAATACACGCAAGCATAAGACATGTAGTATGTAATACAATACACACTATAAAACTTGCACACATGTAAGCAAGCGTACAGTCGCGATATTTGGGAGAGACCCTGACCCAGTTAGGTGGCCCCGATTTTTATTCACTTCACCAATACATGGATCAGACTGTACTTCGCCGAGTAGGACGCCCATAATACTAGTTTTATTAAAAGATATTATCGTAGAATACACTTGCCTTGTGACGTCATAAGTACCCGGCACCAAAAGGGGAGAATGCTCAATACGTACTAACAGATTGATGTGTATAGGAATGATTAGATTTTTTGTTGATAACTTTTACTTTTATAATTATTATACTGGTCGCTTTCGATACAACGTTAGGACACAGTGTAAAAATGATTGCGTTTTTTAGGTGCATGAATTCTGCTCGCTGAATTGCTCGTTGATCGCGTGTCTAAGTACGCATTTTGGCATTTTATCCAAAGTTTGTATTTTGAGGACTTTTACATAGTTACGTTTTACGGAATATTGGAAAAATATATGTTTTCTAACCTCAAAATTTATTCACTTACTTTCTTTATTCTATTAAATATTACTGTCGAACTGAAATATATTTTTTAATTCATTATTTAACTGAAAAGGTAGTGTGTCTTTACTCATTTCTACATTCAATGAAAGAAAGTGTGATTTAGTAATTAATTTTAGGTCTGTAATATTAATTTGGTTCTTTTTTTAATAGCTTGCATAATATATATTTTAGTAAATATACAACTTTAATTTTTATTTTTAATTCTATTATTTTTTTAATGATAAATTAATGTTTTTAAGACAAGGTCTTTTATGCATAGCACATAGGATAACAAATTGTTATAAGCATTAATTATTCGCCTGAAATATCCATACAAATTGAAATTATCTCAGTAACAATAAATGCCGCCGACGGGAATTGAACCCGCACCTTCTGATGTCCGGTCAGGTGCTCTGGACCACTGAGCTACGTCGGCTTATTCCCAACCCGCCAAATAATTCAATATTTACAAGTACTTCAATTGACAATTACTGATTATTATTTTTTTTTATTTCAATTAGTAATTAATGCTTATAATCATTTGTTATCCTTTAAAGCGAAGCTTAGTGCCAAATCACTAAATTGAAGGTTTTCCTATCGTTTCGCTTGAGTAGAATACCAATAAAAAAAATTATTACTCAATGAAAAATATAAATGTAAACTACTAAAAATTATTTTTTTCAATAGAAATGTATGAAAGCGTAAAGGAAACAACTTTTAAATACAGTATTATAGCTAAGATTATCTGTGACAGTTTCACTTGATTAACTTTTTTGCTTTCTTGTAAAATTATTTACAAAATAAATAAAAACCAGTTTTGGGCTTGAAATCGAACGTTTCGAAGCGATTTGAATGCCTATTACCTACAATATAAGGTAAACCAAGAATATACACAATTTTGACTTGTAGCTTTCTCGCATGAGAACATGACGGATGTACTTTTCTGCTGATCAAAAATTGTTCAAAACCCGAAACGGTAAATGTAAATTAAAATGACGCTGACTGACCATTTGATGACAATGTTACATTGCCAACAAAACTTTAGTTGATAACGAGTTCTTATAGAGACTTTTTCGGGTTTCTTTTCCATTGCAGACAATAAAAATTACACTATAAAAAATAATATCTTCTAAATAAGTATCTATTTACAGAGTAGCGATTTTTTATTCGCCATTTAAAATATAATGTACAGGGTTTTCCAATAAGAGGTGTTATTTTGAATAGCCCGCTATTTCGGTAGATGTTACTTTTGAAGCTGTCATTGTTTGACATTTGACAAGTAAAAACTACGCCATTAATAAAAATGGAACGATACACGCTTCAACAACGCATTGAAATTATTAAAATTCACTTGAGTGAATCAAATGCAAATCATCTTGAGTGATGAGGCCTATTTCCACCTCAGTGGCTTCGTCAACATGCAAAATTGTCGCATCTAGAGCTCAGAAAACCCAAGAGTTATTGTTGTAAAGCCTCTCTATCCTCAACGTGTGACTGTTTGGTGCGGTTTATGGTCCGGCGGAGTCATTGGACCTTACTTTTTCGAAAATGAGGCTAGCGCAACAGTTACGGTGAATGGATTGCGCTATCGAGAGATGATTAATGATTTTTTATGGCCGGAATTGGATGGTATTGATCTGGACAACGTTTACTTTCAACAAGATGGCGCTACGTGCCACACAAGTAACGAAACCATTGATCTTTTACGATTGAATATCAAAATAACACCTCTTATAGGAATACCCTGTAGTTTTATGAAGCTGGCTGCAATAGAAAGTGTGCGATTATCAGTCAGAGCAGAGCGCCATCTAGTGGCTACTGGTGTTCAGTGTTAATACACACAACTGTAGGAAATTGTCCAAATCACTTCACTCTCTCCGACGACTTGCAGATTCTTATAAAATGTTCACAGAGCAATGGCTAAAGATCTAAAGAGGATGCCGTCTCAAATTTATCGCAACGTAAAAGGTTTGACGTTAATTGAAGGTTTTAAACATTTTTAGAAGTTATTTGATGTTTTTAGACGTCATTTGACATTTTGGCGTAAGTAATTTGACGTTTTTCGGCATTATTTAACGTTATTTAACATTATCTGATGTCATTTGATATTTCAGACATAGTTAAGTTGACGTTGTTAGAAATCTTTTAAAATTAGTTTTGTTTTTAGACGTCATTTGACGTTTTTGATGTTATTTGACATTTTGACGAAAGTAATTTTACGTTTTTGGCATTATTTAACGGTATTTGATGTTTCTATATGTCATTTGACGTTTTTTTCCATAGGTAGTTTGATGTTTTTAGACATTGCTAAACGTCATTTAACGTTTTTGATTTGATATTTTAGACATAGGAAAGTTGACGTTTTTAGACATTTTTGGAGTTATTTGATGCCTTTAGACGTCATTTGAAGTTATTTTACGTTTTTAGACATCTATTAAATTTGTTTGATACTATTTGATGTCATTTGACGTTTTTTTTCCGTAGGTAATTTGATGCTTTTAGACATTATTTAACGTTTTTGTTGTAATTCGATATTTCAGACATAGGAAAGTTGACGACGTTCTTAGACATTATTGTTGTTATTTAACATTGTTAAACGTTATTTGACGTTTTTTACAATCATTGAAATCAATCTCTGAGAAGACAATAAAGATTAAATGAATATCCGGCTTGAAGTGAGAGTAAATAAAATTGAAAGCGTTTTCTACTGTATTAACGAGGAAAATATACATTTTACGTTAAGCAATGAATCAATTAATGATTGAATACTGCTCCAGTGTTTCCTATGCGATATCTACGGTCACAACGATTGGCTGTTTATCGAAGTTTTTTTCTCAGTTTTTTACAACTTTCTCAACAAACCTGCGATGTCATCTCTGCATCTCTATAATGATATTAAAGTAACAAGTCACTACATTATTAGTGTGCAATACACAATCACAAATAGTGCGCATGTATTTGATCGTATGGCTGTCGTAACATATTATTCGCTTCGTTTACTTTCGTACACCTCAATATTCTCTCTCTCTAGCCCAGAGGTTCCCAAACTTTTTTGCCCCGTAGACCACTTGCAAAGTATTTTTTTTTTCCGTAGACCCCCTGCCTGCCGAATATTGAATTTTCCTAAAACTATTAACGTCCCATGTGATAATCATTAATTTTTTTAGTTAAAATATTCTACCTCAAAAAATTTTAATTTTTTTTTTTTAAATTTTTTTTTTTAAATTTTTTTTTTTATATATAAGCTCACACTCTGTACTTCTTGTCTAGTAATAATTTGTACCCTGAAGATGCTTGAGTAAAGCGAAACCGGTCGGTTATAAAAAATATTAAAAACTCGTGGTTTTAAAACAAAAAGTATTTTATTTTATTTTATTAAAATATTCCCTTCCCTTGCCTGCCCACAACCGGGTGGCGGTATAGTTGCTCTGTCTTTACATTGTGCAGACAGGGGCACCCTTGTGAGGTATTACACCAAATGAAAATGAAGCAGGATAAGCAACAAGAATTTCTTTCTGTAGCTGGCCCTACAGAACTGCCCCTTAAGTTCTTTTTCAGTGCTTATTCCGGTCAGTTCTTCTTGTCACATGATATCCGATTCTTTAACGTTGCATTTCCATAGACAAAATGTCCTCAAACTTAGTTTTGAAGTCTGTGTGAAGTGCATTTAAATGTTGAACGTCATTATTACCCTGGACGTTTTTCAAAAACAAGTTGGGGAACTGGGAAAATTCGCGACTTCCAATGTGCAATGTTTTGATTGAATATATTAATTCTGACGAGAAAAGGAACGTAGACTCTATTTATATACCTCAATTAACAACTTTACGAAATATAAAATAAGTAATTTCTCATCTATTATATTTGTGTTAGGTGTATTGTGTCATTTACGGAACTCCTAAAAGTTGACTTGAGGTAAATGGGGTTCCGCTCGTATGTACCCCCATTTGAATCTCGTGGACCTCCAAATTTTTTCCTCGCTGACATAGACCCCCAGCATGCCGATATCGACCCCTGGGGGTCCATATAGACCACTTTGGGAACCTCTGCTCTAGCCAAACGAAAATGAAACTGAATTGCATTTTATAAAATGGACATTAATTACGAAGTGAAACAGGTAGGTAGTCAACTTATTGAACGGACGGTTAAATAATAAACTTCTCTTTTATTAATTTTAATTTTTTTATTACAGTATACAGTTAAATTAATGCGGTGCCGTGACAACTCAACACAGTGGCAAATCTATACAACTTTGAAAAGTGATAAAAACTCATTAAAAGCGATGCAAAAACTAATCTGTAAGCGTAACTTATTTAAGGCGATGCCATACGTAGTAATGCAAAATCATGTGTTTTTGGTTTGAAAATTTGGTCGCCTAGAAATGTTTCAGATGCTTTAATTAAATACTGCGAGTAGAATACATCTTGGCCTTTGAAATAATCTACTATTTTTTAGATAAGTCTTTTTATAGGCCCAGAAAAAAATAATGTATAAGGCCTATGAAAACTGCTTTAAAGTTCAAAATCTCCTACTTACGAACCCATTTTCGGTTATTAATTTATTGTATAATGTGGCAAATTAAGTTATTTATAAAATGATCCGAAAAAAAATAAATATTTATGCCTGAACATCCACAAAATAAAATAAAAGGCTCTTTTTGACCATGTTTTTTTCTTGCATAAATCAAAACAGGCGGATGGTGTTAAGCGGGAATTTAAACCTTATCGCCATCTACGTAAGGATTGTTATTGATAGAGGCTCAATTTCAAATATTACACGGCGTAGTGCATCGCCTTAAACTGTTTAACTGCCTAACCGCATAACCCATTGCTTTTCATGACTTTATATCACTTGTCCGGTCCTGTGCAGGCGCAATTGGAGCAGTCCGCTCCGAGCGCCGCCTTATCAAGGCGACAAGCAGCCCAGAAGCCAAGGCGCTGATAATAACTACCCTAACCTAACACAGCATCCTTGAATGTGTATTTAATACAAGCTGAAGTCCCCGGCGTTGCCCGGGTTTTATCCAAAAACCCAGGTTTTCGAAATCAGAAAACGTTGACAGTATATTTTCTCTTGTTTTGTCAAGTGTGTAAAATTTGATCAAGAAGTATCAAAATTCTGCTGTATCAGGTAGGAGAGGTGGGTGAGTAGGGGTGGTTTTTCAAAATCTCATTTAAACAGTGACCTTCTTCCCGATTTACAATATTCAAAATTTCATCAATGTAAAACTGTAAAAAACTGTTTCAAACTGTAGATTTGTATAAAAAAAACCTGCAGATTTGTATTAAATAAACTATAGATTTGAATTAAAAAAGAACTGTAGTTTTGTATAAAAAAAACTGAAGTTTTGTATAAAAAAACTAACTGTAGATTTGTATAAAAAAAACTTTAGATTTGTATAAAAAAACCTGTGGATTTGTATTAAAAAAACTGTAGTTTTGTATAAAAAAAACTGTAGATTTGTACAAAAATCCACGTGGCCTGCCCCTACATTAGAAGATATATTTCTCATTCATCCAAACATAATAATCAAAGATAGTTATAGTCATCCCGCAGAAAGATTGTACGTGACGTCATTGTTTTAGTATCTTGTCTTTTTCGTTTTAATACAAGATTTGTCATCGATGCCGTATGTACAACTTCTCTCTGGGAATACTGTATGCTGTGTTTTACCTCTGAAGCACGAGTTGGATACATTTTATTGAACATAATAGCGGTAAGTTGAACGAGAAACGTTTCTCTAAGCGTGGACCGAGTCGGAACAAACCCGCAAAGAGAAAACCGAAAGTAAATGACGCTGACTTGTATTTTATACTCTACTGTGAGTTGTAATGATACTTTTTACATATTTTTACTTCCGAAAAAGCAATAGCGGCTTCTGCACTATGCTTTCTTGTCACAAGTTGGTGCGATCGTTTGAATGGTTTTAAATGACAACACCAAGACGGTTTACACAAAGTTTTTTTTTAATATAATATATCTATGTTTATAGATCTACTACATGGAGGAAAGAAGGAAGAGGAGAAACCGAGCACAACGCGTCACATAATCTCAATCGTGCTTAAGAGGAAGCTACAAGCCAAAAATGTGTATTTTCATGGTATATCTTATATCGTAGGTAATAGGCATTCAAATCGCTTGACAAACGGAGTCAAGAAACGTTAGATTTCAAGCAAAAAACTGTTTTTGATTTATTTATTTTGTAAATAATTTTATAAGAAAGCAAAAAAGTTAATTAAGTGAAACTGTCACAGATAATATTAGCTATAATCCTATATTTTTTTAAGTTGTTTCCTTTACGCGTTCATACATTTCTATTGAAAAAATATATTGTTTAGTAGTTTACATTTATATTTTTTATCGAGTAATTTATTTTTTATTTGTATTCTACTCAAGCGAAGCGATAGGAAAACCTTCAATTTGTCTAAAGCATATTTTTTTGTTTTCATAATGTACACCAATCCGTTATAAAGATTAATCAAAATAGTGATTTGGCATTAAGCTTCGCCTTAAGCAAAACCTCCTAGATCACAAGGCCGGGACACTCATTCAAAGCAGCGTCCTAACTTGTATGGGATTTTACATAGGTATATATTCTTTTTTTTCAATTTATTCTTAATTATTAAAACTTCTTAAAATGTTTTAATTAATTTTACAATACATTTTTTGGAGGTTCCCATACAAGTTATTAGGCTGATTTGATTCAGTGTCCCGGCCTTGTGATCTAGGTTTTGGCTTTAGCCCCCGCAATCCGCATACCCAATTTATACAGATTTATAACATTGTTAACATTGACGTCAACGTCTGAACCTAAGCAACGACTTAAAAATTCAATGATGATTCGAATTATTTTTTCCATAAACTTTCTTAGTGTTGTTTTCTAGAACTGAATAAAAATTTCACCGTAGTTGTTCTTTGTTCACGCTCGCGAAAATTATATTGAGAAGTCTTGTATATTTTCGATATGTTTTGATTGTTATTGTTTTAATATTATATTACCAACCTCACTAGGACTAAACCAGAGTTAATCAGAGAATATAGTCTGGATGCTGATATTGCTGATAAGGCGTACTTTCTTCACGATCAGCATAAACGAAAGTCAAACTTACTTTATCTATTTGTAGATTTAAATAGCAAAAAATAGACTGCTTTTGGAGTGCACGAATATTTACTCGGAAATGGAAAATGTTAGGTTTCACTTCACTCAACTCTACTGCTGAAATAAAAGCAAAATAAGGAAGCTTCGAATGCACTTTTACCCACTAAAATTCCAGTATTCGTAATACTATTCAGTAATTTGCCGAATTCTCATCGTGATTAATTTATGATTTTTTTAAAAGTCAATTGCCTAAACACTCTTCTGTTATTTAGACTGGTCCAACTCAAGTATTTAGTTCTCTTGATCGTGCCATGTCTTCCCCGGGCGTCCATTCACAATCTAACAGAAGCCGTGAATTATATATTATCTCTGTAAGGGCATTTAACCCAAAAACTAACGGTTATTTGAGGGTCAACATTCTCTTATCGCTGTATACCTGATATATACGAGACGCACAGTGGACAAAGGGATAAATTTAAGAGGCATCAAATGAATTTTCAATCAACCATGAAATAATTTTTTTTTTGAGGATTATCATCACTATTTCCTTTTCCACAATCTTCCATATTTTAATTCGGTCACAATCAAGCTTACATTGCGAGAAGTCATGTACACATTATATTAGATAAAATAATTAAAGTGTTTTTTTTTAATTGAAAACATTGCTAGTAAAATAATGAGCAGGCAGCATTCTACTGATGAGCTCATATCTGATTTAACAATAAGTTTAACAGTAATTGAGTTTTTTTTTAAATTAAAATAAATTAATCATTTCTTCTCTCCAAATAAGAATCAAATTGAGCTTTAAATTGGTTTTTATTAGTAGAATCAATGACATGTTGCGGAAATTTGTTATTTTCATATAAATATTTAAGTTTAGTCTAAAATAGATGACGTGTTCCCGGCGATGATCAACTATTGTATATATAAAAACCTTTCGAAAGAAATTCTCTAAATGATAGTGAAATCCGTTACGTAGTTTAAAAGAACTAAGCGCACAAACAGACAGACGCAGATAGCGACTTTTTTAGTATAAAAGAGGTAAAGAGTGTTGTTTTCGAGAACTGAATAAAATTCAGACCGTAGTTGTTCTTTGTTTACGCTCGCGAAAAGTATATTGAGAAGTCTTGAATATTTTCGATATTTATTTATTTAACGCCCAGAGGGCTTTTACATGGTTGGTAGTATAATTTTAATTTGACAGATACTTTGAAACATAAAAAATAAGAATAAAATTACATTTGATAAAAGCTATGCAACAAGTCATACAAACACAAGAAACAAAAACAGAAAATTACAGTTATTTGTAGGTTTACATGATGTGTTTAGGAGTATTGTTGAAATAAATGTTTTAAATGATCCACAAAACTTGCCAAGTTGGTATTGAATATGTCAACATCACCCAAGTAATGATTTCCCATGGTGTGAAGTCGTTGTATCGGAGAGTGGGCAATGTAGTTACGCTTATGTGTGCTGCTGTAGAATATTGTATTTTGTCGTGTTGTTACTGTGGGTGTATGTATGTTTATAAGTTGCAGGAGTTCACAACAGTCGAATTTAGAGTTAAGTATTTTGAATAAGAACGATTTTACGTCTATCTTCTAATGTATGTATTTTTAGAGTATTTAATAAGAAATTATATTTGAAGTCTTCGACAGGGATATTTAATTTAAAATTTTGAAAACGTAGAATTTTTTTTTGTATTCGCTCAATGTTGTTAATGTGAATTTTGTAAGATGGAGACCATGTTTTTTTATTGTTTTACTATTAAATTACCAACCTCACTAGGTCTAAACCTCTATTTTTCTCGATCAAAAAATCTCGATTTAAGATTATATCCAGTTAATCGGAGAATATACTCGGATGCTGATATTGCTGATAAAGGCGTACTTTCTTCAAGATCAAAATATATATATATTTTTTTTCATTAATAAATTGTTTCGTCTAATTTCGCAATTTAGCCCACTGTGTGTCGGTGGTATATCTACCACACTAACAATACTAAAGTAATATATTGTGTTTATGAATAAAATACGAGTAAGATCTCACCAGGACCTCAAATGACACCGTCTACGTGAAGAGAGTCAGTGACTCCGAACTGCAGTAATTAGTTTATTATCAGTAACGTTCAGAGTAACCCGAAACTGTATAATACTGATAAAAAATTAGGAAGCCAATGCACTTGGAGTTGCATCCGATTGTGTAGAGGATGCATTTTTATCTTGTTTTGATGTAAGGTGAGCGTTATAAATCTATTTAATATTGTTTGGTTCAATGTCCTCAGCGATACAGAAAAAAAAAATTGCTTAAAAATTACTATTAATTAGTCAATATTGCTAATTTATTAAGAACCTCTTCAAATTGTTCGTAATGGAATTCTTAACGAATGAATTGACAGGTTTCCTGATAAACTTTTAGTAAAATACAAATGTATTACCACGATGTCAGAATTTAAAAAAAAAATAATTAAAATCAAATTAATATAATTTTTTTTAATTTTTTTTTTTAAATAATTATATTATTAAATTTGATTTTAATTAATTTAAAAAAAAAATTAAATGGAGTCCTACGAGTTAAACACAAAAACAATAAATAAAATACGATGTCAGACCATTCATAAAAATCCTAACATTTTCGCATTTCGAATATATATATTATCAAGACAGACGCAGGTGCACCACGTGTTCCGATATTATTACGAATTTACTAAAATTTTATAAGGAAACGGCCTGCAATCCCGTTTTTAACCGGATTATATTAATAAATGAACAATACCAATTTTTCTCGGTGTATGAAGCCAATTGTTTACCAAGGTTCGCCTTTTTTTCTTTTTTTATGTGAATACCGCACAGGAGTACCAACTGCTCCATGCAGTCCGGATGTAGTGGGATTATGGCATCCCCAATTTAAGTATGTCATGAGAAAATTTTCAATTTATCTAAATTATATTTTTTGGTAATCATAATGTACACCAATTTGTTAAGATTAATTAAAATAGTGATTTAACATTAAGCTTCTCCTTAAGGCGATGCACTACGTCGTGTAATATTTTAAATTGAGCCGCTATCAATAACAACCCTTACGTAGATGGCGGTAAGGTTTAAATTCCCGCTTAACACCATCCGCCTGTTTTGATTTATGCAAGAAAAAAACATGGCCAAAAAGTGCCTTTTATTTTATTTTGTGGATGTTCAGGCATAAATATTTAAAATTTTTTCGATCATTTTATAAATAACTTAATTTGCCACATTATACAATAAAATCATAACCGAAAATGGGTTCGTAAGTAGGTAATTTTGAACTTTAAAGCAGTTTTCAAAGGCCTTATAAATTATTTTTTTCTGGGCTTATAAAAAGACTTATCTAAAAAAAATCGATTGTTTCAAAGGCCAAGATGTATTCTATTCGCAGTATTTAATTAAAGCATCTGAAACATTTCTAGGCGACCAAATTTTCAAACCAAAAACACATGATTTTGCATTACTACGTATGACATCGCCTTAAAGCCTTTATATATAACATCTATATTTGCCTCAGAGGATTGTTTGGTATTGAGATGCAGTTAACAGTAGTTGTTACAGAGCTGGTGCATTCTGTGTTGTGTGTATAGAGTTGCAGTGCAGTCCTGCGCGTCAACGACCCTTGTGGAAGTGCTCGCACGTCCTATGTAGATTAGCCGAGGCTTGAATTACTAGACCAACCAGCGGAATATCAGTCTCTGCTCTCCGGTGTCGGACCGAGACGAGCCAAGGACCTCACCACTCAATAATGTTTAATAGAAACGGTTCCACGATAAAACAGAACAGTTACAAAACAGAACAATGAAGAAAAATAACAAATAATACTGTCCGAAGACTCTGGCATTCTTAATTGGGATATATTGTGATACTGGCAGTACCGGACTATTCACCAAAGAAGGCTAATTTTTTCCATTCAGGATGGTGGTCCTATGGTGAGTAAACTATTTAAAAAAAAACTTTCCATGTTCCTTTACAAAGAACCAAATTAAACATTTTCCCAACCGCTTGTGTGAATGTGTTGATTATATAACATCCACTGTATTTGGCAAGATTCCAGACACATTTAGCAGAATTTTTACTAAATCTCACGAATCTTTTGTTTTTACTTGACTTCACTTGACCCAAACTTTATTGTCTCTTGTTTTTGTTGTTGTTCAACGCACTTATTGTATTACATATTGTTATACACCGTATTTGGACGGTTAATATTTATCCTTTGTAATTTTGTTTAAAATGTGTACCCTTTGTCTGTTGTATGTATTAAAACTAAAATAAATAACTGTTTTGATGGCGAGTTCCAGGTTTCAAGACGAGACCTATAGTTTTAATATTTTACGAAAAGTGTTTTTTCTCACTGATTTTTGATTTCTTGTCCGAAAGGCGGAAATTCAAATCACATTATCATTCCAACTCTCCCAAGAATAATCTAACTCGGTTAATCCCATACATATTTACGTTTTTGTTAGTTAACCCAACGCACCATCTTGATTTTGTGATGTTGACTTTACTATCAAAATGATGCATTTACTGTAGATACTTTTGGGTTCGTTGACTTCAAAATGTTATCTTTTTTGTTTCATATTTATTTTTGTACTATTTTAAATGATAAATATGATTACAGTGGCATTCCCGATTAAAATACCGGTTAGTAACGGAGTGGACGAGAGCGTCAGGTTCCCATCCAGGAGTCTAGGATTCAATCCACTGCTAGCTAAGTAAATTACACACGCAATAAAAACTTAATTACAAAGATTGAAGCACATAATAAGTAGAAAAATTTAAAGAGTATATATTAAAAAAATTCTAAACCACTAAACAATTTTTTTATTTATTTTTTTTTTATCTAAGTACAGAAATCGTGGAGATATTTCTTGAAACAAGTTATATTATTTGCAAAAATATCTATGACAGTGTGTGTTTTAGCAAGATCATTGTATGATCGAGACATTCTAGACATAGGATTAAAAAATCCAGTGTTATTAGCAAAAATTTCGGTCCAAAATATGTTCATATTTCTAGTATATTTGGGCCTGGCGTAAAAATTGATTTGATTGACTAAGTTACTATTTACACGATTATTCCATCTCCTTCCCCTCCCCGCAACTTCAGCCTCACCTATAACCCAATTATTAACATTTCCATAGTTTCTCTGGCTTCAAACGGTTAGGAGCAGTTGGGACTGTTGTTGTGAGGGCTATGCGACTAAATCAAAGTAGAACATGTTTATTAAAAAAAATAGTAATCTAGTTCACATAATATTATTGTGTGCTCATTAAAAACCGAAATAAATACTAAATAGGCAAATATTAAAATCTAGTTATGGAAGAATATATATTTATTGTTATTTACTACGAATTAGTTTTGTTCTTTGTTTACGTTTGTTCGTTGCAAAACTGCATTTGCTGCATTTTCAACGAAGACGCCCTGCTTTAAATTGGGTTGCACTTGACACAATTACAAATGCACCGAGTGACATTAATTTGTGGTTTTTACACAAATAATAATGCAGTTTTTGAACAAAATCTTCGTGTGACATGTTTTAGTTTTAAAATAAACAACATATCATATAATAACTGTGAACAATGTACCATCTAACCTCGTCTAAAAGCCCAAAAAATGGTAATACGACGTCATTAACAAGCGACCGACAAGATACCCCTCCACTCGACTCCTCATAGAGTATAAGGTCTTAAACATACGACAACTCCACCTAAAATTTTCGCTAATACATTTCCTGTTCAAATATAAAAACAAAACTCTCTTACAACACAAATACATCACCAGAACAATAACCAACGGTCACTACAAAGTACCTTCACTACATACCACGTCAGCTCAAAGACAATTTTTCTTCCTAGCTCCTAAAATCTTTAACCTTATCCCTGAAAACCTAAAAACCGTGAGTCAACCCCATTCCTTTAAAAAACAAATTACGAAATGGATCCTTACACACGGAATACATTACAACTACAATATCCATTCATTCTACACTCTATCAATGTAATCTTTTCTTTTCCTTATTCCCTAACTTAGCGGTATAGTATTATGTACATAATTAATTAGTGTGATCTATTTACTAATAATTTCTCAAATTTTTCATCTTCTTATAATTCTCTTCTTGCAACCCAAACTAGCTATACATCACTTTTCTTTTTTATATTATTGTAATGTGTACATTCTATGTCCGCAAACTGTAAAATTCACCCGACATAACAAAGGGTCATCCCTAGCATGGAGGGTGAAATATCACAAAAAAGCACACGTACTCTCTAAATCATGTATCAATAAAATAAAATAACGAACCCATCCTAACCTATCCTTTTATTTTATTTATTACTAGCTGATATGTACCCGGCGTTACTGGGGGTTATGCTTAGGAGATAGACATATACCATTGGAGACTTTTCTGTAGGAATTTTTAAGATATACATTGCTGTAACACATTATTTTAAGATATCTCATAAGGTGAAGCCAGCGTTAGCAATGTAAGCGTCCGAAAAAAAAAATTTACGACTTGATTACAGAGGATCGACTTTTCTCTACTTTTGATAAATATAATATGCATGTATTATATATATAAACCTTTCAGAAGAAATTATCTAAATGATAGTGAAAACTTTATCAAAATCCGTTGCGTACTTTAAATGAACTAATTTATTAAAGAAGAAGATAATATATTCAATTTACAACAATAAGAAATCAGTTATAAAAAAATTGTGCTGTGCAATCATTATTACGACAAGCTTTATGTTTTATTTTACGACCTTTGATTAAATTGAAACAATTCAATAATGGAGGTAAACTCAAGGCTAATTATGAATACACATCCATTAATAATTTTTTTTATATTTTACTCGGAAATCAATAATGGCGTAGGTAATAATACAAATATATCGTCTATAAGTGGCTTGATCACAGTTTGATAATGCCTTCAGAGAGCGAAACAGCTGTCATGCGTAATAATAACCACACATCAGGACTTGTCGTTGGTAGAAATTCAGAAAGCGGAATCTTAAACAATGGAAATGGAAAATAAAATTAATTTATGTACTTTACTATTACTGTTATAAATATTTGATTTAATATACAGCTGTTTTTGGTATTACAGTATGAGCAATAGAAATTTCATTACAGGCATTATTATATAAAATAGGTTAAATTTATATTAGCATTTTTTCTGTGTCAACTGACGTCACAAACTATCAGTGATCAGCCGATCAATGTAAACCGGGCTAGCTTAATTTGGTTCGTCAGAAATTTAAATCAAACCCGTATTTGTCGCGTCAGTATCTGTGGGCTCCAGCCTGGGATGGCTTCTAAATTGCATACCGATATATCAGAGTGAATTATTGATAAGTCCAGCTGCGATTTATAATATATTTGACAGATCACAATTATTTACAATGGAAGGTTTAACCCCTCCAGCGTTTTAGGGTCATATATGACCAGGTGTCATATATGACCGGGCGTCATATATGACCCAATTATTGTTTGAGTATTTTTATATATTTTTTTCTATCATGTGGAAATACGTAATTTGTTTGACGTTAGAAAAAGAAATAATAATTCTTTCCAGTTCGCCTCAAATATTTATACTTATTGCCATTAATAAAATCCTAAAATACATATTTCGCGTCGCTATTGTAACAATCGGTTAAACTATAAAAAAAAAAAAATTATTATATGAACAAGATAAAAGTGAAGTTACAGTTTTTTTTCGAATTCCCCAAACAAAACGAATGTGTTTTCGAAATAAAGAGTTCAAAAATTTGTCTACGATTGGAGTAAAAAATTAAGTAAAAATATGGTTAGCTTTTTTGACAACATTTTTCACGTTTGATATTAAAATTTTATTATTTAGACATGGTAATGTTTATTTTAAATGCGTACAACGGAAAGATAATTTTATCGAGTTTTTAAAACAATTTTTTTTTACGGAAAATTAAAAAATAATATGTATATAGCACATTTTAAATACACAGAAAAAAATGTAAGCTGAACAAAAGTGTTGCAAGTACTGAAGGGTTTTATATATACGACAGACAAATAGTAGCAATATTAGAACTGGTTCACACAAATTACAGCTCTCATTTTTGTATCCCTGTCTCACTCTACCAAACTCACATGCACTACACAAATACAAAAGAAGTTTTTTTTTTTGTTTTATCGATGGTTGTGGGCGGGAGACGGGATTGGAAAATAAATATAGCTAAATCCATCAATTTACTGCAGTGATGCAGAACCTTTTTAGCAGAAAAGACTTTTCTGTCTCGAATGGTAAATGTCCAGATACGCTGTACATCCTTAATACAAACAAATCATTTTTAAAACAATCGGTTCAATTACAATGAGGAGCATCTACTTCAGTCTCCGGAGAAATAAAATAATGCATTTAAATAGCTATTTCGCTAAAATTAAAATGTAAAAAATCATCGATTTCACTTTGCGGCCATCTTAAATGTTCATTACTAAATTGATGTGATATGTTAAGAAAATAATTTTTCAGGATAGTTTTTTTTTAAATTTTTTTTATTCAACTCAAACTAACAACCTAAAATATGTCCTAAGTTATTAGTTTGGGTTTAATCAAAAAAGAAAATATTTTTTAAAATAAACTAAAAACATGTTTCCATTATGTCAAAACATGGCGTGAACAAAATGCGTTATTTAAAAAATGTCCAATATATCTGGATATTTACCATAAAAATATTAATTTAAGACCGAGACTCGAACTCTGAACCTGTACTTCATCCTAATATTGTGCTATCGACACGTTTCGATTATCGTAAGTCTCAAAATGTTTCGATTATATTACATTAAATAAGACAGAATAACATAATTTTAATCAAATTTAAATTGTTAAAATATATATAGAAAATGAACGTTGAAAGTCGGACAAAGCCGGATTGGATTTAATAATGTCGTCATAACTGTAATAATTTATTTTCGTGAGATACCCCGTGGCCCGAGCTAATATCGAAAGTTAAAAAGTGAAAAAACGAGCGTGAGCGGTTCAATGAAAGTGAATTAAGAAAATTTATTTACACTGTTTAAAAATCAAGTATTTTATCAACTAACTAATCAACTAACCCTCACGCCGTTTCGCTGAAGGATTAGAAAGAGAGGATATACAGCAGCATAACTATTTTTCTGCTTTATTCACAGTTATACCTTCAGTAATTCTTGATATGACCCGACAAAATTATTTGAAAATTTTATTCAATTCTATTTTTAAATTTTAGCAGAACCTCAATTATCCTCGATTAGACGAGCTTTCGATTATTCCGCTTGTAAAAAAAAAAAACGGAAAATCCAAGAAAATTGCACGTGATTTGGTAAGTTTCTCTTTAACTCTTTAAGTTCCTAAAAAGATATATCTCATTTTTCACGATAATACCAATACATTTGTAAATCTGAAACGGTAATTACATGAAATTCACTAAATAGAAAAAAATCGCAAAGTATGCAATGAAATAATTAAAAACACATTTTGTTCTGATATTTGACATGTTATAGATGTATGATAAAAATCACAGTGTATCTTTAAAGGCAATTTAGGCATATGTAGAGAGATGTTTTATCAAATTTTTTCACAATTTTCGCTAAATTCTACACTAGCGCGCTCTCTTTAACGTATTTACATATCACCCATTCAAATAATCTTCTTCTTTTTCTCTTTAAATGCTTACTACAGAGCCTTAATTACAAAAATTTGTAAGTGAACATCACAAAATAATCGTGTTTAAAATTTAACACCACTAATAAACACTCATTAAATCATGATAAATAGCTATTTATCAGTTGTGTAGAATTTGTAAGGGAGTGAATGTTTAAAAGTGTAGCTTGGGTATACGAAGTTATATTGTAATAAAAGCGTTCAATAGACATTTGTTTCTCTTTTAGATTATACGAATTTGTATGTTCTACCATCAGAAGTAAAAAAATGTGTTTTCCTTGTTTACTTTACAGTGCACTACCATTGCAGTGCACTGTAAACAAGAATTTGTCCAACTGCATGAGCAGTGAACGCAGCCAAGAGGTTAAGTAACATTTTTGTAATTGCGCGTTAAATTTAAGAAATTTCAAAATAAAAACTCACCAAATTATATTCGATTATAATCCCATGTCATCTGTAATCCATAATATTTCACTAATCAAATACGTCACAGTCATTTTCTAATTCAAAAACAATCACAAGTAATTTGCCACTTCGAAATAACGCCACAAAATGTTTTAAAAAACCAATCACTCTCAAAAAATCGATAATCCGAAGAAAAACAAAACGTTGTATTGTTGAGAACACAAAATGGTTTAAATTATGTTTGTATTTATTTCTTATTATAACTGTTTTAATAAAAATCCATTAGAAAGAAAATCATTTGTGTTATTTTTATGTTTGTAATGAAAGTAAATCTCCGCGTATTATTTCTGTTTTATAACAAACTGTCCATTAAAGCTGCATTAAAATCAAAAGTGTTTCTAGTCTGTAGGAAAAGAAAGCCAAATTCACTTTCACATTCAATACAAATCACGTTTGTTTATTTCATATTTTCCGTTCAGTCGCTGCATTGTATGAACACATAAATTGCACAAAAACTCTGTTGATCACGTTAATAAATCCATTTATTGAAACAAATATCCTTGCAAAATCGTTAAGGATAATAAAAAACGTATAATTCAATACAATCGGTGCATTTGTAAAATGTACACGCCCGAAATTTGGGGTTATGAAAATGTTTCCCGCCAAACACGAGTGGAAAAACGAAGGGAAGGACTCGAACTAGCGAGTGAGAACTCGATTCGTACTATCGTGTCCTTAGAAAAAAACGGAGTAACGAGCGGCACAACCTTCCCGCGCGAAAGACTAAAAGTCACTGACTTTTCTAGCTAAACAGAACCGATTTGAAAGAGCGCTTCCATTCTAAACTTATACCGCGCGATAAAGACTGAGGTGTTGTGTTGTTGTCTCGTTCTGCCTCGTGGGCTGGGAAGGGTATCTCTTGCTTTGTTTAGTCGTGAGAAGTAAGCGGTCGAACACCGTTGAACGCCGAGAGAATTTTCAACGCATTATCATACTAATATAATACGTAGCAATTACGTTTTTATATATTTACGTGAAAAATGAATAAAACGGGATATAATAATTGTTATATTTTAGACAATGAAGGTATTTATGAAAAAATATTAGCCTCAGGATTATGTATTACCTTTCAAAAGACAGATAAGATAATAAATTGACCTTCCAAATGTACACCGATAGTAAACTTAAAAAATTACGACATCTGTCAAAAATTTATCAAAAGAACTACGCATTATTAATTAAAACATATTTTTTATTCTGATTGTCTGAATCGTTCCCACAATCAATTCCAATTTTTCCATCAATTTCATCGATTCCCATTTTCAAAGCAAATCCCAGTTTCTGAGTTCATTTAACCCAAGTTACACAGACATAGAAACACGCAACTGAAATAATTATTTTTAAATCAGTTTGTCTTTGAGTTCATAAAAAATTGGAAGTTTTCAGAAAATCTGCAATAAATAAAGATAAAAAATTAAACAAACAAATTGATTACCGTTTACTAGATTGTTTTAAATATGATTCAATTATGTGAAAGTCTGAAATATAATATTTTTTTAAGTATTTAGTGAAAAAAATTCAAGAAAACAATTTAAAAAAAAAAAAATTTATCTGCCAACTTTTGTGTTTTCTTCCTCCTGCAACATTTGTTTCTTCAAGGCCTTGGTTTACTCCTACGTGTCATCAAAAATACACTCGACACAGCACCCTGGTAACCGGGCAACTAAACACAGTGATAATTCAACACATCTTTAAAAAGTGATATAAAATCATGAAAAGTGATGAAACAAAAACTAGGTTAAATAGGTTACTTTTCATCGCTTTCAATGACTTTATATCATGTTTATAAAGGTGTGATGAATTGTCATAAGGTTGAGTTATGGAACCATCATCCCCAAAGATGATGCAAGTCATGGGGAAAATTGTTTTTCTCTTGGAGTCTATTTGATATTGAATAAGGATTTTTTTTTTTAAATATTCAGTTTTCTCTCATAATTCTCTGCAGAACCCTAAAAACACACTTTGTGGAGTTTTCTTTAAAAATAAATTATCTTTTAATTTTAAAAAAATGTTTCCCGGCCCATATTCATAACACTCACACCACTCTAACTACAATGCATTTCACATAAGTGTGTCTCTTTTTAGGAAAATCATTCTACGTAACATGCGTCGGTCTCTTTTCTTCGGTTGCAAAGTGTCTAGCTCCGTCCTTGTCGACGTGCGTAGTAAACCCTTTACGATTTTACTATAGAATTACTGTCTCTTTTCACGAAAAGTCATTGCTTCTTGGATTCAGTGAAGGCATTGTTTGCTAAAAGCATATTTTTACATTACATAATATTAATTAATTCCATACTTAGGGGACGTACCTTACTTATTTTAACCAGTGATTTCTGACATTATTAGGAGTAAAAATTTTAATGAAATTGTTGGATCCGGTGACTTTTTTTGATGTTTTTTTTTTCAAAATTTTACTCAAAATAATCAGAAATCATTGATTAATATAAATCAAGTACGTCCCTTAACACTCTGTATAAGGTATTGAAGTAATAAATGTCAATAATTTTAGAAACGTTACTTGAAAGGGACAAATATAATTTATTTATTTAAACACTTAAAGAACTTTTAAATATTACATGGCGCATCTTTTATAAAATGTCACATCTTTTATAACATGGTACATATTTTATAACTTGGCACATCTTCTATAACATAGCACATCATTTATAACATTGCACATCTTTTATAACATGGCACATCTTTTATAACATGGTACATATTTTATAACGTGGCACATCTTTTATAACATGTCACATCTTTTATAACATGGTACATATTTTATAGAAGTGGCACATATTTTATAACGTGGCACATATTTTATAACATGGCACATCTTTTATAACATGGCACATATTTTATAAGATGGCACATTTTATAACATAGCACATAATTTATAGCATGGAACATCTTTTATAACATGTCACATATTTTGTAACATGACACATCTTTTATAAGATGATACATATTTTATAACGTGGCACATCTTTTCTAACATGGTACATATTTTATAAAAATGGCACATATTTTATAACATGGCATATCTTTTATAACATGGCACATCTTTTATAACATGGCACATCTTTTATAACATGGCACATCTTTTATAACATGGCACATCTTTTATAACATGGCACATTTTTTTCTAAAATGGTACATCTTTAATAACGTGGCAACATCTTTAATAACATGGCACATATTTTATAACCTGGCACATATTTTATAACATGATACATATTTTATAACGTGGCACATCTTTTCTAACATGGTACATATTTTATAAAAATGGCACATATTTTATAACATGGCACATCTTTTAGAACATGGCACATCTTTTATAACATGGCACATCTTTTATAACATGGTACATATTTTATAACGTGGCACATCTTTTATAACATGTCACATCTTTTATAACATGGTACATATTTTATAGAAGTGGCACATATTTTATAACGTGGCACATATTTTATAACATGGCACATCTTTTATAACATGGCACATATTTTATAAGATGGCACATTTTATAACATAGCACATAATTTATAGCATGGAACATCTTTTATAACATGTCACATATTTTGTAACATGACACATCTTTTATAAGATGATACATATTTTATAACGTGGCACATCTTTTCTAACATGGTACATATTTTATAAAAATGGCACATATTTTATAACATGGCATATCTTTTATAACATGGCACATCTTTTATAACATGGCACATCTTTTATAACATGGCACATCTTTTATAACATGGCACATCTTTTATAACATGGCACATTTTTTTCTAAAATGGTACATCTTTAATAACGTGGCAACATCTTTAATAACATGGCACATATTTTATAACCTGGCACATATTTTATAACATGATACATATTTTATAACGTGGCACATCTTTTCTAACATGGTACATATTTTATAAAAATGGCACATATTTTATAACATGGCACATCTTTTAGAACATGGCACATCTTTTATAACATGGCACATCTTTTATAACATGGCATATTTTTTCTAAAATGGTACATCTTTAATAACGTGGCAACATCTTTAATAACATGGCACATATTTTATAACCTGGCACATATTTTATAACATGGCAAATCTTTTATAACTTTTTTTTTCAAAAAGTCTATTATGTGAGAAAACAAAATATAATACGCAAAACAGAAAACATAAATACTAGGCACATAAAAATAGAAATTTGGCGCATGTTTCTAACGTGGCACATAAAAATAGAAATTTGGCGAATGTTTCTAACGTGGCACATATTTTATAATATGGCACATCTTAAATAACATGGCACATCTTTTATAACATGGCACAACTTTCATAACATTGCACATCTTTTATAACATGGCACATATTTTATAACATGGCACATCTTATATAACATGGCACAACTTTTATAACATAGCACATCTTTTATAATGTGGCATATATTTTATAACGTGGCACATATTTTATAACGTGGCGCATATTTTTTAACAAGGCACATCTTTTATAATATGTCACATCTTTTATAACGTGGCAAATCTTTTATAACTTTTTTTTTTTAAAGTCTATTACGTGAGAAAACAAAATATTATACGCAAAACAGAACACATAAATACTAGGTACATGAAAATAGAAATTTTGCTAAAAATCCACCAGATCAACCAACGTTAATGTTAATTAAAATTAACCCGTAAAAACCTGTTTTTATCTTTGATAAATGTATTTTAAGATAAATGCATTGTCATAGGCTCGTCGTAACGAGCCTATCTGCCGAGTTTCATCTCGATCGGACGTCGGGAAGTGGGTTAATTACCGCTTCCAAGATTTGCATTCAGTCACTATCGAAAACAAAAGCGAAATTCAAATAGATATACAGGGTTTTCCAATAAGAGGTGTTATTTTGATATTCAATCGTAAAAGATCAATGGTTTCGTTACTTGTGTGGCACGTAGCGCCGTCTTGTTGAAACTAAACGTTGTCCAGATCAATACCATCCAATTCCCGCCATAAAAAATCATTAATCATCTCTCGATAGCGCAATCCATTCACCGTAACTGTTGCTCCAGCCTCATTTTCGAAAAAGTAAGGTCCAATGACTCCGCCGGACCATAAACTGCACCAAACAGTCACACGTTGAGGATAGAGAGGCTTTTCAACAATAACTCTTGGGTTTTCCGAGCCCCAGATGCGACAATTTTGCTTGTTGACGAAGCCACCGAGGTGGAAATGGGCCTCATCACTCAAGTGAATTTTAATAATTTCAATGCGTTGTTGAAGCGTGTATCCAAAAAATTCTTAGCTGATTACATTTTTTACACTTTAGTGGACCGTGAGGATGAAAGATTTCTGACTTAATGGATATGACCGTCTGAAAAGGTGATTTTTAAGTTTAGCTCCGAATTATTTGCATGTTGAGTGTTAGGATCAAACATAGGATATTATTGATGTTCTCTTAGCCCATAATATTTTGATTTTTTTTTTCGAAAATTCGGTTTTTGTTGAGTTTTGTTGTTTGAGTTCTTGAAAATCTTAACGAAAATCAATTTCAGAAAAATAATAAAATTGGTTTTGGAGAAAACAACATCAATGATATCGTTTTTAAAATATAAGTACACTTAAGACACTGATAATGATATATAATAGATACAAATAAAGAGATATATGGTATGAATGCGTACCGACAGTCGACGATCTACGATCGAACTGCACGGACTATCAATTTTTTTATTTTTTTTTTATAGTGAATACCTCACAAGAGACCCAACTGCTCCCGTCTGGAGCCAGTGAGACTATGGCATCCCCAATTGGGGGATGTTTTGAGGCTGAAGGTAAGTGGGGAAGGGAAAGAGGAAGGTGGGGAAGTACCTGGCTATTCAGATCTAGTCACTAAACACGGCTAAAGCCATTTGGAGCAACGTTTCAATTCTGAATGGTGGTCTTACACCAGGGCGATACTGGTAGTATCTTCCACTCTGGAACGTGCCGCAAATATACTATATATTATTTTAATTAATTAATTGTGAAATAACACAAATTAATCAAATAAAATTTATATGCGCACGCCGGGTTCGAACCCGCGACCTTCGGAATGGCAGTCCAATGCGTTACCACTGGACTATGCCGGCCGTCAAATCAATGCGGCTATGCAATGACAATTATTCGTTTGGTGTGTAGGTAGAAACAAAGGTGGGTTCTGCTGTGGGTAAATGCGATAAATGTAAATGTATTAGTGAACCATGTTGACGCAAAACCTCCTAGATCACAAGTATGTACTGATATGGGATTCGACAAAAAAATTGGTTCAAATTATTTTTTTCAATCAATTCTTATTTATTAAAAGATCTGAGGTTTCAGTTGATTAAAAAAAATAATTAAAATACATTTTTCGAAGGTTCGCATACCAGTTATTACGACGCACTTTCTGTGCAAGGATCCATACTAGTAACCTAAAATATAAAATGAAATAAAAAATTTCTTAAAAATTTCAGGATGGCGGATGTTTTGTTTTTATTTTATTTTTTAATACTATATCAAATCATAAATAATGAATATTATTAATTTATTTCGGTTAAAGTAACAATTTCTTTCTTAGATTATTGTAGTGGAATATTAAAATTTGTGCCCGTCTCTGTTTTGTTGGTAATTTTCTCATAGTGCTCTCTCTTTTGGCCGATGACTAAAGATTGAAACGCAGTAAGCGATACATTATTAATTATTGTGTATTAAATAAATACATTAAATTAATTATATTAAAATAATTGTATTAATTAAATTATATTTAAATAATTATATTAAAATTATTGTATTAAATTAATTATGTTAAATTAATTGTATTCCATTGATTATATTGTATTTAAATAATTTTATTAAATAAATTATTATTTTGATTTAAATGTATTATTTATTTAAATTATATTAAATTAAATGTATTTAATTAATTATATGAAATAAATTAAATATATTTCATTAATTATACTAAAAATATATAAATATAATAAATATGTATATTTCATTAAATTATTATATTGAATTAACTACGTTTATTTCATTAAATTATACTAATAATACAAAATTATTTTTATTTACTTGATTACGTACAATCAATTAAATCAAATTATTTATGGGAAATTAATTACACCAAATAAATTTTATGAAATTAATAAATATGCTATAATTTATAAAGTATAGAATTCCTTGGTTTTTTCACTCATATATTTTTTCATTAATTAAATTAGAATTTATATGAATAAACGGAGTCAGTGGAACGTGGGACTATTGCATTCGCAAAGGGGATATTTTATAAAACTAAAGAGAGTGGGGAAGGGATTGAGATGGAGAGAGAAAGGTTGGGAAATATCTGGTCATATTTTTACGTACGCAATATTATTTCCTTTCAAATGTTCATTAAGAACATAAATAAACGAAAACTCAGTATTAAATTAAGAATATCAGTTGTAGACGGACTGTAACCACTTACTTTATTAAATTATCGTCGCCATTTTGTAGAAACCAAAGTGTAATAATTGAAGTGAGAGAATTAACAAAATATAATAATAATCTCCACGTACAACTCATCTTTAGAAACATGTACCGATTCGGGCACATTTTACAAAATAAGAAACGTCCATCTTTAATACAAAAAAAAATTATTAAATAATGTGTAATACATAATATATATTATTTTCTTGCGTACGGCGTTTTTTCTTCCAATCAGAACTTTCCCCTGGGCAGCCTTGCCGAACGAACGGCGAGGCCGATCGCTGCCGACCTTTACCGAGGTTACCCGAACACTTCCAAAGAGACCCGAGCGCTTCGGAAAAACCCGAACGGCTCCGGAAACTACCGAACACTGCCGATGTCGCGCGCCATAGAGAGTGACGTAGCAGCAACGAACTTGGCTAGGAAAAATGCGCGGGTTTTCTCGGTGCATAGAACATCCGTTTTTTCAGCGCGGTAAAAATATTCAGGAACTTTTCAGATTTCTCTATTGATATCTGATTTACAGACGTTATTAATGCATTGATTATAAAACTTTTTTGAGCTTTTCACTCTCAGGCTTATTTGTTCGGTTTCGGGAACAAACAGTTATTACCTGTAGGGTCAAATTCTTTGCTTTTCGAAACAGGTCATATGGTCTCACAGAAATCGTTGTGTCTCCCTTACCGTCATAGTTAGAAATATGAACTAAAGGGAGTTAGAAAGAGAAAACACCAAGCATTATATTCAATTACAGAAGTTGACCACAAAATAATTAAAATGTACACAAATGTATGTATGAAAACAAATGTTTCGATTGCAATTTGAGAAAATTTATGAAACTTTGCGCATTATTTATGAATTATTTTTATATGAAACGACAAAAAGTGAGGTAGCAAAAATGTTTATAATACATCTATCTAATACAATATGATTTTTTTAATATTATCAGTAATTTTTTATTTCAGTGTTTTGACGAAAAAACGTAATGTGAGTCATTTTTAAACATTTTTCATGTTGATTTGAAATTTTATATGTTCCGATGAAAAGAAATACACAACCCCAGTTTGAGAAGTAGTTACACATAAAACACAATATTGAAACATATTTTAATTGTCTAATTAATTTTAGATTAGAAATTCACATTGGAAATTAATTATCATTATTTATTTTATATTTATGAAGCTGCATGTCTAACCTTTCACTTAACTTCACTCGGTAACCTTTCACTTTAAAACATCATTTTGTAAATTTTGACTTTAAACTTCTCTTTGAAGATCAGCACTTTATAACTTAAGGCGATGCACTACGTCGTGTAATATTTCAAATTGAGCCGCTATCAATAACAACCCTTACGTAGATGGCGATAAGGTTTAAATTCCCCCTTAACACCACCCGCCTGTTTTAATTTATGCAAGAAAAAAACATGGCCGAAAAGTGCCTTTTACAATAAAATCATAACCAAAAATGGGTTCGTAAGTAGGAGATTTTGAACTTTAAAGCAGCTTTCAGCCTTATACATTATTTTTTTCTGGGCTTATAAAAAGACTTATCTAAAAAATACTCGATTATTTCAAAGGCCAAGATGTATTCTACTCGCAGTATTTAATTAAAGCATCTGAAACATTTCTAGGCGACCAAATTTACAAACCAAAAACACAAGATTTTGCATTACTACGTATGGCATCGCCTTAACTATAAAAATTTTCATTTTATAACTTTACACATTACTTATATATGTCAAACTTTTCACTCTGTAACCTTTCACTTTAAAACTTCACTTTGTTACTCTTTTATTTAAAATTTAAACTTCGCTTTGAAAATCATCACTTTATTAATTAACATTATATTTTCTTTCAATTTATAACTTTACATATTTCTATACATGTCAAACTTTTCACTTAACTTCACTCTGTAACCTTTCACTTTAAAACTTTACATATCTAACTTTTCACTTAACTTCACTCTGTAACCTTTCAGTTTAAAGCTTTACATGTCCAACTTTTCACTTAACTTCACTCTGTAACCTTTCACTTTAAAACTTTACATATCTAACTTTTCACTTAACTTCACTCTGTAACCTTTCACTTTAAAACTTTACATATCTCACTTTTCAGTTAACTTCACTCTGTAATCTTTCACTTTAAAGCTTTACATGTCCAACTTTTCACTTAACTTCACTCTATAACCTTTCACTTTAAAGATTCACTTTTGTAACTTTTCAATTTAAACTTTAAACTTCGCTTTTATTCTTATTTTTTTCGTATTTATGTAATTAATATAAATGTATATTATCATGTTGTAATAAAATTTACGGAGAAATACAAAAAAATGTTTGGCTACTATAGCCTCACAATATAGGCACCCCAATTAGGGATGCCATAGTCTCATTGGCTCTAGACGGTTGAGAGCAGTTGGGACTCTTGTGCTGTATTCACACTCAAAATAAAAAAAATATTAATTCCAACAACCTTTTCAAAAATTTAAACCATGCGCCCTTTTCCTAAAAGGCTCTTAACAAAAAATTCGTTATTGAAAATGATTTATATAAACTTTTAAAAAATGAATACTCCACTGCGCAACATAAATACTCAACAAGACATAGAAACATGTCATGGAGTGAAATCGTGAAATGCCATACCAAATCAAACAAAAACGTTACGGAAATTAAAACTAAAGTAAAATCATGGACGAGAGAATAGTATTATAATAATGATATTTTGATGATTTATATAGCGCCGTTTTTGTGTAAAATCACCTCAAGGGCGCTGTACAAATACATAATACACTTTTACAATATTATATATTTTGATATACTAACAATATATGGAGATAATATATAGTACCATACTTACCTAATAGGTCACTTGATTGATACTTAATTAATATTAACTAATTGTTTATTAGCGATATTTAGATACAGGATTTAGGACATAATTGGAAAATTGGTTATAATTGGACTTTCTCTCGGGAATGGTGTATTTAATTTAAGGGTATACAGCTTAAAAATGTATGTTTTTAGTTTTGCCCTGAATTCTGTTGGACTTGTTATGGATCTTAGTTTCTTCGGCCCAGATGCTCCGAAAACGCGATCACCAAACTTAGTATTTGGCTTGCGCTTAGGTTCTATCAGTCTGTCTACAGCTGCTGATGTTGCTGATCAAAAAGTTGAGCTATGTCTCCTTGTTCTACAATGTGTCTTCCCAGGCATCTGAGCCATGTTCTCAACAGATGAATTGTATTCTCTTCATCCTCTTCACATTTCCTTCATCCATTGTTGTTTTCCACTTCCAACGGCTCATGTCCATGTATCTCCTGAGGTGACAATGTCTCGTTAGTAGTCCTTCCAGTTCCTTCACTCACGCATTGTCCACATTGAACCTGGTTCTTCTCGGATCTGATCAATTTTTAAGTACTTTAAATTATCACATTTCGGGTATCCTCCTTACACAATGGATACACGAAGAAAAATCAGTATATTAAAAATCATATACAGGGTTTTCCAATAAGAGGTGTTATTTTGATATTCAATCGTAAAAGATCAATGGTTTCGTTGCTTGTGTGGCACGTAGCGTCGTTTTGTTGAAAGTAAACATTGTCCAAATCAATACCATCCAATTTCGGCCATAAAAAATCATTAAATATCTCTCGATAGCGCAATCCATTCATCGTAACTATTGCTCCAGCCTCATTTTAGAAAAAGTAAGGTCCAATGACTCCGCTGGACCATAAACCGCACCAAACAGTCACACGTTGAGGATAGAGAGGCTTTCCAACAATAACTCTTGGGTTTTCCGAGCCCCAGATGCGACAATTTTGCTTGTTGACGAAGCCACCGAGGTGGAAATGGGCCTCATCACTCAAGATGATTTGCATTTGATTCACTCAAGTGAATTTTAATAATTTCAATGCGTTGTTGAAGCGTGTATCGTTCCATTTTTATTAATAGCGTAGTTTCTACTTATCAAATATGAAAAAATGACAGCTTCAAAAGTAACATCTACTGAAATAGCGGGCTATTCAAAATAACACCTCTTATTGGAAAACTCTGTAAAAGTAATCTTGTTGAAAACGGGGTTGCAGGCTCTTAACGATTGAATTAATAGGTTTCCTGTTAAAATTTTAGGAAATACGTATGTATTATCACGATGTCGGAACATGTTCATAAAGGTTACCGGATAACTCATCAAAATGACACACATTTAAAAAGTGATGTGCAAAGACAACCAGAAACTAAATACAAAAATAAATAAATAAAAACTTGCTTTATTCTTACATTTTGCTTACACATTCAAACATTGCCAAAGAAACTAATAAATAAATCAAAAAGAAACACCACCACAAAAGTCCACCCTGTGGAGAACTTTTTGACTTACATTTTCTGTCCGCAGCTTTGTATACAATATGGGTCGTTCAACTTGCCGCGGGAAGTTTTTTTAGACGGTTTATTTTTGTGATTTTTAACTCTGTAATAAGGTCACCTTTACACCTGACGCTGGCAAGGGCGACGAATTGAAATACATTTTATATTGCTTATTAGTCTTATTACTGTTTTTAAAAAAAATCTATTTGAATTTTAATTTATTTTTCGGTAATTAATGAATTCAAATCAAAGTGGAAATTAACCCACTTCCCGACATCAGATCTAGTTGAAACTCTGCAGATAGACTCGTTGTCGATGGCAGTGCATTCTATCAGTGTGTGTGGCAATCACACAAAGCGTTTCTCTGAAATTCGATGACATTACAACAAGGAATATACGCAATAAATTTCTGTCTTATCCAATCGGGATTTGTCGAAGTTTGTAGAGTTGTAAAACTGAGGCAAATATTTTTTTATGATATATTTATTTTATAATAGATCTGTAAGAAAAACTTTGTTTTTTGTCTGTTATTTTTTGTTTGTTTGTTATTTAGACATCTTTAAGTTAAAAATATTAGTTTAAAAATAACATGAAAGTATTAATAAGTAAACACAAGGATGTGGGAATCAACAAAAATAGTAAAAAATATTAAAAAGATATGGAAATCAACAAGCATGAAGATGAGGAAATCAATATACATAGTCAACGAACATCAAGATGACAAAATCAACAAAATTGAAGATGAAGAAATCACGATATAACACCGACACAACTACATTCAGTCAACAAACACGAAGATGTGGAAATCAACATAAAAATATAAAATGCAACAACTACAATAAACAAACAAGAATATAAGTAAATCAACAAACATGAAGATTAGGAAATCAACAAACATGAAAGTTAATGAAATCATGTTGTAACCCCACAACAGCAGTCAACAAACACGAAGGTGTGGAAAGCAAAAAACATTGTCAACAAACTTGAAGATAGGGAAATCAATAAACATGAAGATGGGGAAATCAACAAACATTAAGATGAATAAATCAACAATAATTAAGATGAGGAAGTCATGACGTAAAACCAAAACAACAACCTACAGTCTGCCTTGAAAGAGGAATCCCTAGTGAGGAGGACTGCGATTAAACTACTATACTTTCAGCCTTATAAATAAAAAACACTTCCCAAACATTAAATGCTGTTTTTGTTACTGTTTGTATAAAAACTGTATTTATATCTTTGTTCAGAGAATATTTCGAATTATTACGAATAAAAAAAAATCTTTAACTGGCTGCGAGAGAACTGGCAACATTGAATATTGGCAGACTTACGCATGCACCATGCACATCAGTTTCCCGAAAAAATGACAGTCTTGATTTGTGATGTTTAATTCAAACGATGCTTTGGTTCATAATTTCTATTCTAATGCCCAATTCACTATTTTATTAGAATTCAATATATTTGTGTTATTTTACGTCAGTTTTAATCCACCATAGTTTCATGCTATCGAAAAGATGTCATTTTGGACATATTATTTTCTAATTGACTTTTACCACTTAAAATTTATAACACTTCCAATAATTTGATTTGTAATAATATAATAATTGCATGTACATTGTACATGTGGAGGTAAATAAAAATTCAACAAATTAAAGTTGATATTGTGCAAAAATAATCCAAAATGTCAGGTTTTTTAATTCTTTTCTAAGAATTATTAACATATTTTTTAATCATTTCTGTAGCTTTCTTGTAAGACTGTATTTTTTTAAATTTAAATTATCTGAAATTTTTTTGATTAAAAATATTTCTTGCAAGCTTGTTTTTCAACTTTTTTTCATGATTGAAATTAAAATTTTGCACTTTTTTATTGATAAAATATATTTCAAAAAATCTAAAATGAAATTTTATCTAGTTTTCAAAATGGTATTTGTTTTTACGACAACTTCAAAAAGAAGAAATATATAGAACATTTAAAATACCCTGGAAAAAATTCGGAATTCGACGATTCATTATTATTTCAAGTTTATGCGACAGATAAACTACCCTCCTTGGCTGGATAAGCAATGTGTCTCTAAGGTTTCCTAATACACGTTCGTTTATCAATTGAATAAAATTTTCAAATTTTGATATATAAATAGTTATAAACGGGGCGACGGTACCCTTGCCAAATTATTTTTATCAATCTTTATTTTATTTCGTTCAAAATCATTATCGATTTTAAAAAGATAAACTGCCAAAGTAAGTACCTGAACAGATTTAATCTTTTCTTTGCATTTACATCACTATGTTATAAAACAACACTACGGTGCTAATCTGTGATTGGTCGATTTCTGATTGGCCAAAAGCCCGATTGGTTTCTTCATTACCTAATCGCAACCTAATTCCTCCAACATTGCACAAACAACATCTTCTGCTTACAATGATGTTAGTAGGAGTTTTTCAAATATTGTCACTTTGTTTGTAACACGGGAAAGTGCGTTTTTCTTTTAAGAAAATCTTTGCCTAGTAATAGTGAAATGGCAGCCCTGTAGAGACATTTCCAGTCAAGTCGGCGATACTTGGTTCGATGCCAGAGATTTATGAGCTAATTTTTATGTTTTTGGTTTATTTTTGTCGCGTGACATAAGCGACAAGAAGCTGGCATGTGTCAATGCGAACACGCATAAACTGGGTTCCACTAGCAAACTTAATGGGCCCATTGAACCTAGACAATCAGCTAAGGTTCAGAAACGAACCTAAAACGACGGAAGTATATTACAACGGAAAATTGGATTTGGAGTTCTCCTTTTGGTTCCATGATATCTCAACACAATGAAAATTCAACATACCTACCTTTAAAAAGTGATATTTATTTTGTAAGAAACAAATAGCTTTTATACAGGGTGTCCGGAAACTCGTAGTACAAGCGGGAAACTGGTGAATCTACATCACATTTGGAGTCGATTTTGTAGTATATTTTTTTTTGATTTGAGCTTTCGTTATCGAGTAAATCGAGTTAGAAGTTGATTTTTTTTTTTTTTTTTAATCAAATTCTTATAAATTATTACTGAAGATCAAAGTACCCAATTAATTAAAACTATTTGAAAGTAAAACAAATGAAGAAACTCGGATTTGAAGCATTATTTTGAAATCACCCTTCATTTAATCCGGTGTAATCATAAAATATTTCTGCTCTGCAGGGTTAAAACATCTGTTGTTCAACCCTAAACACCAGAAAAAACTTTAACCCTAAAATAGCCGAAAAATATTTTTTTTTGTATTTTTTTTTTTTTTTTGTGAAAATGCTCAAATCAAAAAACTTTATGTTTATTTGGGTTCCCAATGAGGTGTAGATTCTCCAGTTTCACGCTTGTACTACGATTTTCCGGACACCGTGTATAATATACAACGATAGATATAAATATACAAGTTGACTGAAGTCAAGCCACAGAAGTTTCTTATGTTAAAGTTCATTGGAAATGAAGTTTTAGTATCTTAAAATTAATTTGGTGTTAAAGGAAGGGGAGAGGAAGAGGAAAATAGGAAGAGGATAGGAGATGCTCCCGATACATTCCATACTCTCATATTAATAATCGATCGTACGCATTACTTCATATCGATATTTCTTTAGGTTATTACCAAAAATGTCAATGCTGTAAAATTTTGTATTATATTGTGCACATATACGAGGAATGGGGGAATTTTTTCGAATGTTTGTTCTACACGAGGGTAGATAAAATAAATCAGATTGTCGAGTTGATCTAGACGGAATATGAAGATTTATTAAATTGGTAAGTTCTGGTGAGTCCAGACCATTATTTAGGATTTTAAAAAATAAGATTTAATCAAAAATTAGACGTCGTGTTTGAACCATTAAAAGCAATAGAAGACGAACGTATAAACCTAACATGAAAACTTATTGCAAATTTATTAAGAATCCCTCCAAATTATTCGTTATTCGGTTAAAAACTGGATCGCAGGTATTTAACGAATGAATTGACAGGTTTCTTAATAAACTTTCAGTAAAACACGAATGTAAAATAGAAATATTTTCGCATTTCGTCATTGCATATTATCAGGACAAACGCAGGTGGATGAACACGTGTTCCGATATATTATAAACGTACTAAAAGAAAACGGCCTGCAATCCCGTTTTTAACATAATTTTAACAAATCAGTAATTCTCACTTTTCTCCGTGATCGTAACCTATTTAACATGGTATTTTATTTATCCCTTTTTATGACTTTACATCAATTTTATAATGTTGTGTTGAGTTGTCCGGTTACCCGTTCACTGATACTACAGCAAATTGTATCCCCGCCTTCGTTTCTACCTACAAGACAAACGCATAACATTCATTGCACAGCCGCTTTGATAGTCCGTCAAGGCCGGCTGGACTGCAGGTCGCGTGATTAAGTCAGTGTCATCGAGCAGCGACAGTTTGCAAATGGCGGCGATTGTTGCTGTCCTCGTTTTTATTGTTATCATACTAATTTTGGCGCTTCCACGCCATATCTCCCTTTGTTTCTGTTATCCGTGTTTATTTGTGATTAGCTGAAGGTAGGTATGTATATATATTTTTTTTATTTTTCAGTTAAATTATTAGAATTAAAATAATAATATAAACATTTCCTCATACATAAATTACACGTAGATTTTGTTTACGTTTTGTTCTATTAAAGTAAGAACTAGCAGATAAAAACCCTAAAATGATATAAGAACATATCTTGAATGGAACTTTTACAGAACCAGTAAATGAGCTTTGAAATTTGCAGAGATGTGCTTTATTTCAAATAAATCCATTTCAAATGGAAATGCAAAATGCAAAATGGTATTTTCCATTTTGCATTTTAAATGCTTTTTTCAATACATTTTCCATTTTAAATGCATTTTTGCAACATTCTTCCTACCATCTCCATTCATCTTTTTTTCATAAGCCCCAAATATCAGTCGGTCCTCAACCTCGCTATGAGAGATAATTTACATTTGTCAAGTTGCTCCCTGGTATGAGCCCTGGCAATTGAGTGATACCACTACAAAAAATACTGATTCAAATTCTGAACATGGGGCCCTGACGGTGTAATATTAAATGTTAGATAGCAGTTTCTATGTTTTTACGTTGGCAACATTAGTTCCGCGCAAATTTTTTGTGGTTTCATAATCTGTAGTCGTGGTGTTTTTGGATTTACCATCATGTAATATGTTTGTTCTACATTGATGTCCATTATTAAATGATAAAAATGTTTAAAAATTCTATAATTATTTTAATTGTTTGACCTGAGAAACCATTTTGCATTTTCAATGCATTTTGAAAACAGGTATTTTGCATTTTAATTTGAAATTCTTTTCTAAAAACCATTTTGCATTTTGCATTTTCAAATGGAAAAGTTCTGACCCATTTCCATTTTGCATTTCAAATGGTTTTGGGTACCCATTTTGCACATCTCTGGAAATTTGACGAACTGTTCAAATTTTCCGAAACAACCCGTCCTTATCGATTATTTGAAAGATTTGTTCAGTATTTAATAAAAGCATCCAAAATATTTAATATTTCTAAGCGATCCAATTTTCAAATAAAAATCACATGATTTTGCATTACTTCGTCTTAAAGAACATTATAAGAAAGACAAAAAACAAACAGATTGATGATGTGTTGGTACTGTAAATAATGTTATTTTTTATATACTATCCTGCTGAGATAGCTTGCCCGTCTATCTCTGAGACACTGTTTTGGATCACTGTCCTGTCCCCCAAACTAGGACTAGTGGACTGTTCACACTAGGACAGTGGTTTCGGAACTGGGACAAACCAGTATAATATGAATATTTATTTATTAATTTTCGGGAAATTGACAGTTGACATTTATTTAATCACTTTACTTAGATGTATGAATTCACGACTCCGTAGTGAATACACTTTTATTTTTATATTTCTGTTTTTCTTGATACATATTTTGCTTTCCATAATCCACACTATTAATTTTAATTTACTTCATCATAAAACATTATTTATTGTACACTATGTACCTAATACAACTGTATTACTTGTTACCTATTTTTGTAAAAGCCCATTAGGGCGTATTCATTTTTGGGAAATCGACAGTTTACATTTAATCAGTTTGTACATAAGTATTATATAGTAAAATAAAACCAATTATGGATTTCCTCCTTGTGACTTTAACTGGGACAGCATAATATGGAATAAGTTATTTAAATTTGTGAGAAAGAAATATGAATTTAAAAAATTATATTGAACAAAAGATTATATAAAACGAAAAATTTACAAAACAATTCATTTACAGCCATGGAGAGAGGTGGTAGATATAAATCAAATAACAATTGAGATATAAACAATAGAGACATAAACATTATTCACAAACCATCAGAGAAATATTCTTTTAAGACCTCTTGTATTTGTTAAGTTCGCAACTGAAAATATACACCATGGATAATACGCTATTGTAATTATTACATAGTCTGTTCAGGCAAGAATTCTGCTTAGAGTTCGTTTTGCATTGATCCATCCTGAACAGGACAGAAGAGCGTGTTGAACGCGCAGGTACATTGAATTGAATCTTATTTAGCCTAATTTATAAAATATTTTTTAATGAACCTCTTGTATTTGGTAAGTTCGCGACTGAAAATATCCACCTTGGATAATACGATATTGTAATTATTGCATAGTCTATTCATATTATAGTGTTTCGCGAACACCTCACTAGGGAGAACCTGTGCTGAGGTGTTTATGAGTTTTTTTTTAGACAGTTAAACAGTAATTATTAAAAGATAGTGATTTGGGGAAACTCTGAAAAAGATACATGTTAATGTTTATGTTATTATAATTATTTAAATATTAACTCTACACTTGAGGTCCTAAAGTTTTCCTCGAGACCCGAAACTGAATGCCATCTTTGGGGAAGCTGTAAGTTAGGTATGTAGGAGAGAACATGCCTCATTTAACAAACTCAAAAATTCAACAATAATTAGATAATCTACAACCTATCTAACAAACTTCCAACTGAAAACTTTTGAAGTATTTTTCCTTAGAACTACTAGTTACTAGTTTTGTTTCGTCCACGTTAGAGCTCTCTCTCTCAAACGCAACCCGTCCACCGCCTAAGGCAGGCCCGGAGCGCCGTAATTTAGGGGGAACAATTTTAGTTTAAATACACCGTTGAAAAGAAAAGAATGTCTTAATTTATTATTTAATGCTTAAATAAACGAATAATGATCATGTTACCATAAACCCACGCACAGTCACGTAGAATAAAACTGATTCACAAAAAAGATGTTTAAAGAAAATAGAAATTAAAGTATTAAAATACACACAAAATTATTTTATATCTTGGTACGTGCTTATCTAGAATTGTACCTACAGGATTTTCCAATAAGAGGTGTTATTTTGATATTCAATCGTAAAAGATCAATGGTTTCGTTGCTTGTGTGGCACGTAGCGCCGTCTTGTTGAAAGTAAACGTTGTCCAAAACAATATCATTCAAATTCGGCCATAAAAAATCATTAACCATCTCTCGATAGCGTAATCCATTCACCGTAACTGTTGCTCCAGCACCATTTTCGAAAAAGTAAGGTCCAATGACTCCGCCGGACCATAAACCGCACCAAACAGTCACACGTTGAAGATAGAGAGGCTTTTCAACAATAACTCTTGGGTTTTCCGAGCCCCAGATGCGACAATTTTGATTGTTGACGAAGCCACCGAGGTGGAAATGGGCCTCATCACTCAAGATGATTTGCATTTGATTCACTCAAGTGAATTTTAATAATTTCAATGCGTTGTTGAAGCGTGTATCGTTCCATTTTTATTAATGGCGTAGTTTCTACTTGTCAAATGTCAAAAATGACAGCTTCAAAAGTAAGATCTACCGAAATAGCGGGCTATTCAAAATAACACGTCTTATTGGAAAACCCTGTATTTACGGTCACATTTGAATTGAGCTATGTAAAAAAAATGATAGAGTTAAAACTTTTTTATATTGAGATTAGAAACTCTTTTAATAGAGTGTGTAGGATGGCCTGGAGTCAGGAGGCCAACGACCTCTATCTTATGCTCTCAAAATATCTCTGTTGGTAGAAACCTATCTGCTAGTTCACCTCGGTTCTAAACTGCAGGGGTGAACCTATGCACCAGATGCACCTCTTCGATAATACTATAAATATTATGAGCTACCATCATGAGAGACATCTCTTGGATAACTTTATAAACTTTATGAGCTACTAGCACTAGAGACATCTCTTGGATAACTTTATAAACATTATGAGCTACTAGCACTAGAGACATCTCTTGGATAACTTTATAAACTTTATGAGCTACTAGCACTAGAGACATCTCTTGGATAACTTTATAAACATTATGAGCTACTAGCACTAGAGACATCTCTTGGATAACTTTATAAACATTATGAGCTACTAGCACTAGAGACATATCTTGGAAAACTTTATGATCTACTAGCACTAGAGACATCTCTTGGATAACTTTATAAACTTTATGAGCCACTAGCACTAGAGACATCTCTTGGAAAACTTTATAAACTTTATGAGCTACTATCACTAGAGACATCTCTTGGATAACTTTATAAACTTTATGAGCCACTAGCACTAGAGACATCTCTTGGAAAACTTTATAAACTTTATGAGCTACTAGCACTAGAGACATCTCTTGGAAAACTTTATAAACTTTATGAGCTACTAGCACTAGAGACATCTCTTGGAAAACTTTATAAACTTTATGAGCTACTATCACTAGAGACATCTCTTGGATAACTTTATAAACATTATGAGCTACTAGCACTAGAGACATATCTTGGAAAACTTTATGATCTACTAGCACTAGAGACATCTCTTGGATAACTTTATAAACTTTATGAGCCACTAGCACTAGAGACATCTCTTGGAAAACTTTATAAACTTTATGAGCTACTATCACTAGAGACATCTCTTGGATAACTTTATAAACTTTATGAGCCACTAGCACTAGAGACATCTCTTGGAAAACTTTATAAACTTTATGAGCTACTAGCACTAGAGACATCTCTTGGAAAACTTTATAAACTTTATGAGCTACTAGCACTAGAGACATCTCTTGGAAAACTTTATAAACTTTATGAGCTACTATCACTAGAGACATCTCTTGGATAACTTTATAAACTTTATGAGCCACTAGCACTAGAGACATCTCTTGGAAAACTTTATAAACTTTATGAGCTACTAGCACTAGAGACATCTCTTGGAAAACTTTATAAACTTTATGAGCTACTAGCACTAGAGACATCTCTTGGAAAACTTTATAAACTTTATGAGCTACTAGCACTAGAGACATCTCTTGGATAACTTTATAAACTTTATGAGCTACTAGCACTAGAGACATCTCTTGGAAAACTTTATAAACTTTATGAGCTACTAGCACTAGAGACATCTCTTGGATAACTTTATAAACTTTATGAGCTACTAGCACTAGAGACATCTCTTGGATAACTTTATAAACTTTATGAGCTACTAGCACTAGAGACATCTCTTGGATTACTTTATAAACTTTATGAGCTACTAGCACTAGAGACATCTCTTGGAAAACTTTATAAACTTTATGAGCTACTAGCACTAGAGACATCTCTTGGAAAACTTTATAAACTTTATGAGCTACTAGCACTAGAGACATCTCTTGGATAACTTTATAAACTTTATGAGCCACTAGCACTAGAGACATCTCTTGGATAACTTTATAAACTTTATGAGCCACTATCACTAGAGACATCTCTTGGATAACTTTATAAACTTTATGAGCAACTAGCACTTGAAACAATTCATGGATATACTTTAAACTTTGTATTACTATCATTAGAAACGTAACTCGAACTATCACTGAAAGAAATTCAATATTTTAAAAATCGTGATCAAATTCAACGAGAGTGAATAAAAATCGAGCTTACTTCGGGCCCACTGACACGCTCACAACACTGCTCTATCGACTTATCTCTACTCACCTACTCAATAGTTAATAATATATTTATGGTTGAACATAAAGCCAGTGTAACACGGCGTTTAAAACGACGCGACGCACAGTGGGCTGAAAATCACCTTTCATAGACATAGAGACTTGAATTTTCAAGGGTAATTTTTTTGGCTAGAAATGGATTCTGCTGATCATTACTATGCTATAAAATGTCGTACAAAGCAATTGCGTGTACAAATGAAGGAGTTATAATTTTTTTAAGAAAAATTTGTATGGCGCTGACATTAAAAATGAGGCTATCTCTGGAATCATAAGGTTGGCCGTTCTATCCTTACACACAGATAATACTACTATTTATTTGTATTTTTTTGACATACTTTATATTGTGGCGCAAGGAGCGATGTTTTTTTTAAAAATCCTCAAAGTTGAAAAAACCCTTTTTAATGTTGATGATTCATTTTAATGCTTAAACGCTTTTAGGCTTGCAGTGTAAATAAAATATTGTAAACTAGACAAAGCATACTCATATGTAAAGCATTTAAGCATTAAAATGAATCTTCAACATAAAAAAGTTTTTTTTTCATCTTTGAGGATTTAAAAAAAAAAAATCACAAGTTTCGCCACAATACGAAGTATGTCAAAAAAATACAAATAAATAATAGTATTATCTGTGTGTAAGGATAGAACGGTCAACCTTATGATTCCAGAGATAGCCTCATTTTTAATGTCAGCGCCATACAAATTTTTCTTAAAAAAATTATAACTCCTTCATTTGTACACGCAATTGCTTTGTACGACATTTTATAGCATAGTAATGATCAGCAGAATCCATTTCTAGCCAAAAAAAATACCCTTGAAAATTCAAGTCTCTATGTCTATGAAAGGCGATTTTCAGCCCACTGTGCGACGCCCCAGTTTATAGGTCACAATGAACTTTAATACATGGATAAAACACAAATATAGTGAGTACAGGTCGCGGGGAAGCCTGTACGTTACAATCTATCCAAAACATATCATTCACCCAATTTAGTAAAATATTTCAATTTTTAATTACTGTAAAATAGAGCTATGAGAATTTTACTGAAGAAAAATAGGCATTCAAAAATCAAGGAAATGTTTAAGGCGTCAACAGTATATCATATCTGGTCATTTAAACAAATTATTTTCTTCTATACATTATTTTTAGTCAAAAGAATAATTAATGGTCACACATCAATGTACACCAGAGGTTCCCAAAGTGGTCTATATGGACCCCCAGGGGTCTATATCGGCTTGGGGACCATGTCAGTGAGCGGACCCCCATATACATTAAGTCATCAACATTCAGGAGTTCCGTAAATAACACAATACACCTAACCCAACCTAACCTAACACAAATATCACAGTTTACGTAATACTAATAATAGACTGAGAAATGACTTATTTTAAATTTCATTTAATTGTTTATTGAGGTATATAAATAAAGTACGTTGCTTTTCTTGACAGAATTAATATATTGAATGCACATTGGAAGCCGCAAATTTTCCTAGTTCTCCAATTTGTTTTTAAAAAAAGACCAGGGTAATTACGTTTTAGTCTACGTTCAACATTTAAATGTACTTCACACAGACATCAAACCTAAGTTTGAGAACATTTTGACTATGAAAATGGAACGTTGAAGAATCAAATATCAACTTTTTTTAAATAATAACTCTTTCATCTACAGGATGCAACAAAACAGAGAGTTCAGCTTTGAAGGACTATCAAAAAAGGCAAAACTTACAGAAATCTAGTTTATTTTATTTTATTCTCTATCATGCCATTCTATGCAACAAGTCCTGAAGATGTGATCAGAAAGATGATGGCCCCCAGCAGCGATACATGAAGGCGATTTTAGCCGCATTTTGGCACATCTCGACGCGTAAAGCGGCGATTTTCTCCCAAATTCGATCCTTGAGTTCTTCCAAGGTGTGGGGCCGATGTTTGAAAACATTTTCCTTAAGACGGGAAGAAGTCGCAAACTCTCAAATCAGGTTAGCACGCGGCCATCCCAAGTCTCCTAGGACATATGTCACAGTTTCGTCATTGAAACTCGGCTGTAGCACCGTCCTGTTGAAACCATTTTTTTTCCAGATCTCTTTCCTCCGTTAGTTCTTCCAATTAAGGTACAGAAAAAAATCCAACCTGGAAACATAACGTTGAGCGTTGACAGTCACGGTTCGTCCATTTTCACTGTTGGGTAGTTAAAAGGTTTCTCGTGAAGTTGCCTGTCTGAATTTTCGCGCAAGATTGAAGTGCAGCCTGGAGGCCCGCAGAGTTGTGACGACTGACGACGTAGTGCCAGTGTTGCCCGGACCAAATCATGGTAACGACTGAAAACAGCACGACCCTCCCGACACAATGAGACCCCTCCCGGAATGTACCGGCCCTACACTGTCTGTTTTGCTGCAACCTGTATCATGTTAGGGCCCCAGGTCGCCACATAGACAAGGTCCGGCCCTGCTTCGCATAGACTCGTTCCACTGGATATTTTAAGCGTGGGAATGTCCATACAACATTGGCATAGACCAATGCGCCCAGAGCCGCTTAGACCCGCATAGAGTCGCATATAACATCAATGTGAACATTTCTCTTCTAAACTGCGAATTCCTGGGTTGGATTTACACTCCCAGCTAGTCCGACTGCACGTGGTGTTCAGAGAGATAAGGAATCGATGCATCTTGGTGCATACATTCTGCTTAACCCTCAGAATGCCACGAGTAAAATGCCACCATAGGCTGACACTATTTTCGTAATAACATAATTGGTTTTTTTATGCAAAATTATGTTTATGTAAATTTTACCGTCTTACCATCGGTAGTGACATGGCAAAGGATTGTAGATGTATTTTTAATATTTAGGAAGTTTGAAAAGATATGACTTAATGCCATCTGAAAATCTGAAAAAAGTGCAAATGTATCTTATAGTCAAACTTTTTTATGTGTGAATAAAAAATGTTTGTTATTTACTTTATATATTGATAGTAGTATTTGTAATAATAAGCGAAGTGTGTTTAATTCCTCGTCTGGCTAAATCCTCTATCACAACACAAGCAACATTTTCCACTTACTGTGGTGGTAGTAGGAGATTTTCAAATATTGTCAGGTTATTCGTAACCTGAGAATGTTTGTATTTCTTTTTAAAAAATACTTATAAATAAATAAACAGATTTAGGAAATGAGATTAAAAGAATTTCAGGCATTCTCAGCCTATAAAAACATTACCATTTGTTATTTCGGCTACTGGCATTATACCTAGCTCTCTCATCCAAAATTTAAGCGAATTATATCTAGTCTCTAGTCAAAGAATTTATAGATAAAAAATCAGTCATTTTAAATACATGTGAGATTACGATTTTTTTTTAAATATTGAGGGATCAGTAGGATTTATAGGTCCTGTTAGAAGTTCTACCGAGCCGAACCATCTGATATGAAAATATCTGGAGTCGGTGAATTATTTTCCCATTTGATCTCTGGTGAGTTGACGTGTTGTTCTTGTGTTGTTTTGTATTTATTATGCTTATATAATGCACTTGCATAATGTGGATTGACTCGATGATCATTTGTGGAAAAGTGTGTGGAAGGGTTTAGTTTTTCCTGTGGGGAAGATTTAACCCGGACATAAAGTCGTAAAATTAAATAATAAGCCAAAAAATTGTTCTTTACAATTAAAATAAGTCGTATAAGACTTTCCTGTAGATAAACGCTGTACTTGGACTTAAATCTGAATTATAGTGACATTTAACATTGAATTTCACGACAAGCTTTATCACAGATAAAAAAATATTTTGAAGTAATGAATCTAGAGCCATATATTTTTATTACGAAAAACGATCATTTGACTGGAAAATATAATAAAACTCAAAAATAATTTTGTATGTCGGTAGTGATATGGCAAAAAATTATATCTTTGGTTGACACAATTTTACAGGAGACCAAAACAAAGCTTTTAAATCGGTTGGACACTTGCACAAATATAATTTCAAGCTTAATGCATGAAAATCCCAACACAACTTCTTTATTATTTTCTTAATCATATTGAGGTTGTTGGATACTTTTAGCAGATACATCTTTTTGTCATATCAAAGTCACAATTTGCCACCACTGAACTGTACCATTAAAAAAATATTATTGTTGACTGAGTATTTAACCTTCATATCCAGGAACTGGAATCGACAACTCTACCAAACTCGCCAAATGCCGATTGGGTAGTACCGACATTTATTTTTTATATTAACTGCTGTAATGTCATCCGATTTCAGAGAAATGCGTTTGTGTCCGCATGTGTATACGCGATTGCCACCAAAAGTTGGTGCTAGTCTCTTTGCCGAATTGCAGCGCAATCGGATGACGCGAAGTGGGTTAATTTCCGCTTCTAAGCTTTGTATTCATTAATTACCGAAAACAAAATTCAAATTAAAATAGATGTTAGTAACAATATTTTTTTATTAATGACTTTTAAAAGACATTTTAAAATAGATGTATTATAGTACAAGAAAAAAAAATTACGTGTAAATTTTTTAAGGTTCAAATACCGTAAAATCGGGGTAAAAACGATGAGCTACTATAATAGAAAATCCACGGTGGATTTCTCGGCACTCCAAGGGTTAAAAACTCTATTGAGAGGACGTGAGAAGACTTAAAAATGAGATTCATATATGTCGAATAAGAACCCTGGTACAAGAGTTTGTGTTACTTTCGCCTTTAATGTGAACACACAAGAGTACCAACTGCTCTCCACTGTCCAGAGCCATTGGGACTATGGCATCCCCAATAGGGATGTTGTGAGACTGAATGGAGTGAGGAAGGAAAGGAAGCGGTGAAGAGCTAGATTGGGAAGTACCTGGCTATTCAAAACACGGCTAAAGCCATTTCAAGCAGCATTTCAATTCTGAATGGACGGATTTTTTCACTATTTATTTATTTATTTATTTATTTAATCTTTTTATACGCCCATCCCATGGGGCTTTTACATTGGGTACATTAAAATGTTTATAATTTTGTACAAAGGGTTATAAACAATGATGGCAAAAAACATTTTTTAACATTATAGTGGTTTACAATTGTAGTGGTTTATTAACATTATAGTGGTTTACAATTGTAGTGGTTTATTAACATTATAGTGGTTTATTAACATTATAGTGGTTCACAATTGGATAAAATAAAAACAATAATTATTAACTGAAATTAATATTATAGTGGTAAACAATTGTATTGTTTTATTAACATTATAGTGATTCACAATTGGATAAAATAAAAACAATAATTATTAACTGAAATTAACATTATAGTGCTAAACAATTGTAGTGGTTTATTAAGATTATAATGATTTACAATTGGATAAAATAAAAACAATAATTATTGACTGAAATTAACATTATTGTGGTTTACAACTGTAGTGGTTTATTAACATTATAGTGGTGTACAATTGGATAAAATAAAAACAATAATTATAAACTGAAATTATCATTATAGTGGTTTACAGTTGCAGTGGTTTATTAACACTATAGTGATTTACAATTGGATAAAATAAAAACAATAATTATAAACTGAAATTATCATTATAGTGGTTTACAGTTGCAGTGGTTTATTAACACTATAGTGATTTACAATTGGATAAAATAAAAACAATACTTATAAACTGAAATTTACATTATAGTGGTTTACAATTGTAGTGGTTTATTAACATTATAGTGATTTACAATTAAGCTCCGAAAATTCTTTAAAAACAGTATAAAATTTCAGTATATCTTCAGATGCAACTAAAGAATTAATCCACATTTTTTTTGTTCTATTTCAAACGAGTTCTGTTTTATTAATTGATTTTATTAATAACACTTAAATTGACCAGACTCGACAGTTCGCAACAGTCGAGATCCGAATTTACAATTTTGAAAAAGAAGCATAAGCGTTTTGAACAACTCATCAAATTTCAAAGTTAAAATACAAGATCTGTGCAAGTTCTATTTAAGTTCTGTTATTATTTCATCATGGGCCGGTTATTTTACAGACAATAACAAAACTTAAATAGGTCTTTAATGGACTGTTCAAATTCTGTGAAATAACCTGTAATAAGAATATTTTCTACTCTGGAACATGATGCAAATATAGGTAGGTACCTACTCATTCATTTGCCTACTAATTCAATTTCATCTGAAATTAGAGACAATTAAAGAATGGCAAATTTGATTGGGGCAACAATTTAATAAGGGTAACATGGTATTTTCTCAAACTATGAATACCGTTAAAAATGTGTGGACGATTTAAATTTTCTTTTTTCTGAATCATAAAATTAAAACACCATCGTCATCATAATTTTAAAAAAAATTGTCAAGACAAAAAAAAACAATTGGTTTACGCATCTAATAAAAATAATATTATTGTAATTCTTGAAAGATATTTGCGGTTAAACCTATCTCTTTCACCGACAGCTTTCTATCTCACTCTGTGGCTGGGACCCACTGATGAAAGATCTTTGGAGAACGTGTTTATTATCTATATTCGATTATTTTTTAATACATCAGTTCGAATTTCGACTTTGTTTTCTTAATTGAATGAATAAATAAATGAATTAATGAAATGGAATCTTAGAAGTGGAAATCAACTCACTTTCCGATATCCGACCGAGCTGAAACTCGGCAGATAGACTCGTTGTCGATGAAAATGCATTCTGACAATTTTTGTTGGAAATCACGCATACACACGAGGATTTATACGCATTTCTCTGAAATCTGTAAACAGCAGTTAATATACGAATTAAATGTCGGTACTTTCCAATATGAGAATTTAGCTTAGGTATTGGTTATGTTGATTCCAGTCCCTGGGGAGGAAGGTTCAATCCTCAAGCAAAAAAAAATATTTTTAATCATGGAAGACAATATTAGAGACTTTCAAATAAAAAATTTTAACCGTAAAATCAGAAAAAATACGGTTGCATCTAGAAATTGAACCTAGGACCTTAGCCTTGCCGGGGCTCTGCTCTTACCACTGAGCTAATTCTACCCTTTAACTGTATCATACTTCGACTAAGAACTATCAACATTATTTCATTTTCTTAAGGCAAATAAGACTATCATAACGGGGGTTCGTTCAACGCTCACTTTTTAATTATTTCTGATAAACGTATTACTAAAATCTCAAATGTTTCTAGAGGGATCTCTACGGATGTAAGTTATTTATATTTAAGATTAATAAAAACGGGACCTTACGATTAAAATATTTTATGTAAAACGGTTTTAAAATTTTATTAAACGTTTTTCAACTATAAAAATATAAGTAAGTACCAAATTTTATTTTTCTATATGACGAATTAGTAACTTCCCGATGAATTCCTCGAGAAACTTTTGAGATTTTACCAATAAGTTCATCAAAAATAATTAAAATAAACCTCACGGAAAGTTCAATTTTTTAGGCCTGCTATGGCAAAGTCGACCGTAGGTCCGTCCATTACGCCGGGCCGCGCGCCGATTATTGTTTTACACGACTTCATCACTTATGTCGTTCAGATTGAACTTTATTTTAGAGCTTTGATACGCCAAGTTCAACCGCAGGTCTGTCCAATATACCAAGACCGCGTGTCGCATATTTTTGTGCACGGCTGCTTCACTTATATCGTTAAGATTCTGGCTTTATTTTGGGGTATTGTCTCGTCTTAACGTATGTTTTTATTATATTTATACCCCAGCAAGGCTAAGGTCTTTAAATGTTGTTCAATTCAATTCCTGCAACCGTATTTTTTATGTATAATTTTTTTTTAATTCGTAAATATTGTCTTAATTATTAAATATTACAATTCGAAGTTATTCCACTATTAAAAACGCTTGACTGCTCGACCATCTAGCCAATTGTTGAAGCACAGTTGTACACGTACACTCTGATTGGATTCCTACCAATAACAGAATATAGAAGAGCAAAAGAAATGTGATATTGACGTGTTTTGTGATTCAAAATTCTGACCTTTCCTTGCTTAATTTAAATTTCATGAAGTCAATCAGTACAAATTCGAAATCAAATGGAAATTGCAAATACGATTTCAGGCATGTGTAAGAGAGACAGACCTCCGTGAACTCTTCCCTTGTGGGGCCTTCACGGAACCAAAGGGGAATGGAGAGAAGAGGTAAGGCTCTCTTCCCTTGTGGGGCCTTCAGGGAACCAAGGGGGATTGGAGAGGAGAGATGAGACCTGGGAATACACATTGTGGAACCAGAAGACATAGACACATATCAAATGACTGTGAAAGGAATGAGGTAAAATGAGGGTTTGCAGAATGGGCCTATAGTCTGTGCTCACGGGAACTATATGTAAACCGTCTCCGCTATATAAAAAAAGTACACAATTTGGATTGGCTATCTCGATCTAATAGTCAAAAGGTATCTAATAATAGTGCCGACATAGGTTTCCATTCAAATCTTCATGGAAGGCATTTCTATTTGAAGTTGTGTGTATTATCTTTTCTGTGGTGGTCACTCTCTCTCTATCGCTACTATCCCCGGCATAAGCGACCTTCTACCACTTCACTTCACTCTGTACTCGATGTACTAAGCAGTTCGAGCAACGTGTGGAGTTAAGACCGCCCCGGGTGCTGACAGGTTTTAATTTTAATTTTAATTTTAATTTTAATTTTAATTTTAATTTTAATTTTAATTTTAATTTTAATTTTAATTTTAATTTTAATTTTAATTTTAATTTTAATTTTAATTTTAATTTTAATTTTAATTTTAATTTTAATTTTAATTTTAATTTTAATTTTAATTTTAATTATTTTAATTTTAATTTTAATTTTAATTTTAATTTTAATTTTAATTTTAATTTTAATTTTAATTTTAATTTTAATTTTAATTTTAATTTTAATTTTAATTTTAATTTTAATTTTAATTTTAATTTTAATTTTAATTTTAATTTTAATTTTAATTTTAATTTTAATTTTAATTATTTTAATTTTAATTTTAATTTTAATTTTAATTTTAATTTTAATTTTAATTTTAATTTTAATTTTAATTTTAATTTTAATTTTAATTTTAATTTTAATTTTAATTTTAATTTTAATTTTAATTTTAATTTTAATTTTAATTTTAATTTCAATTTTAATTTTAATTTTAATTTGGATTTTGATTTTAATTTTAATATTAATTTTAATTTTAGCGTAGCGCTTAGTTCTTCTAAACTACGCTACGGATTTAGTTAGGGTTTTCACTATCATTTAGAAAATTTCTTCCGGAAGGTTTATGTATACAATACATGATATTTTGTTTAAAGATAGTAAAGAAAATCCGACGTTTTGTAATGTAGTCGTTAAAAAAATATTTTCGTAATAATGCACAATATACACAACCTCAAATCTTACTACAAATCATTCGCAATCTCGAGCAACGCCGGTTACACGTCAGCTAGTTAATCTATAAACTATTTATAATTTGTCCAAAAATACGTCGCTATCTCAATGACAATTTTTTTCAAACATTCTTCAGGAGGTAAGTGTCACACATAATATTAAAAAAATGTCCAAATAAACACGATGCAACAAATTTGAGAAAACGGATACGGAACACACAAAAAATGTACAGATAGACAAAATGGTTATTATATATAACTTTCAGGTTTTTTTTAAATTCGAATAAAATTAGGATAATAGAGGTATTTGCATTTTTTTACTTGGTAAAATAAATCTTCTATACCGATATAAATTATCCATTTTTTGATTTTACACTAAAACTATATGTTTATAAATAGATTATTATTAAAAAAACTTTTGATAATTTGTTAGTCGCGCTTTCGGAGTATCTGGGCATAAGGCTTAAAATAAACTCCCTCCGGAACTAAGATCCATAACAAGTCCAACAGAATTCAGGTCTAAACTAAAAACTTACCTTTTTAAGCTGTCATACACTTAAATTAAATATACCATTCCTGAGAGAAAGTCCAGTTAGATCCATTCATGTCCTTAATCCTGTATCTAAATTTCGCTAATAAACAATTATTAGTTAAGGTAAGTTTTTAGGTAAGTTTTTAGATTCTCACGGCCAAAAGCATTTTTGTTGTTTGTTTTTGGGGTGTTATGCCGTGTTGCGCTAACTCCTTCTTTAGCCGACGTTTCGGACAGCGTTGCAGTGTCCATCATCAGGGCAGATCCGGTAGATCCGAAGATCCACATCTTCGGATCTACCGGATCTGCCCTGATGATGGACACTGCAACGCTGTCCGAAACGTCGGCTAAAGAAGGAGTTAGCGCAACACGGCATAACACCCCAAAAACAAACAACAAAAATTATTAGTTAATGTTAATTAAGTGTTAATCTCAAGTGACCTACCAGGCAAGTATTGTACTGTATATTATCTCCATATATAGTTAGTAATAAGATAGATCATTCTAGAAATGTTTTACATATTTGTGTATTACCCTTGAGGTGATTTTGCACAAAACGGCGCTATACAAATCATCCAAATATTATTAGGTTGTGTAAGGTTAGTTTAGTGTAGATTATGCTAGGTTAGGATAAGCTTGACTCGGTTAATTAATTAAATGAATATAATTTCTCCCCCCGCCCTGGCAGCACTGGAGATAGCAAAGCCGTTCATTGCACCCAGCCGAGAGGTGAACGACTTCTCTTTCTCTCGCCGCTCCCGCTCTCTCCTGCACCCCCGCCGCATAGCGCCGTCCCTCTCCCACGCGCGAAAACTAATTTCTTCGCGCGATGTTACGTGTGTCGTGCGAACAACAAACAGGGATGCGAAAATGCACGGTGACGTAATTATTTGTTATTGTAATCGTTTCATCACCAAAACAGAACTGTAACTAAATAGAACAGTGACAAAATATAACAGTGACGAAACAGGACAGTGACAAAACAGAACAGTTACAAAACAGAACAATGATGAATTATTCCACAGATGACCACAAAAACGAATCGTAGAAGTGACAATGTCAACACTGTATGCACAGATGCAGAATGGATTGATGACGCTAGTTCCTCAGAGTATCTTTCATTGAAATACTGGTAAAATACCCGCAGTTTATTAAGATAAGAGATAGCCCGTTTCTGCACAGAGTCAAGGGGTTTTACAGGTGATTTTGGGCTTCAGACCAGAGATGGCTGCCATATTCAACAGTGGGATGCACTTGCTATTTGTACAGCGTCATAAGTTTTGAAAAGAAAGAAGAAAAATTAAACATAGGAAAAAAAAAGCTAAGATAAAAAAGTGGGACAGCAAGGAAAAGGAATAAACAAATAAAACAAAAAAAGAAAAAACAAAATAAAAGATAGAAAAGAAAGAAAAGAAGGAAAGGAAAAAATAAAAAAAGGAATTAAAATAAAATATACAAGGAAAGAAAACGTAGAAAGTAAAAAATAAAAGAAAGGAAATAAAATATAGAAAGAAAGAAAAGAAGGAAAGGAAAAAATAAAATATAGAAAGAAAAAAAAAAGGAATGTATTATAAATAAAGAAAAAAGAAAAGAATGAATGAAAAAAATTAAAAGAAAGAAAATAAAGAAAAGAAAAGGATGTGAGAAAAGAAAGTAAAGAAAGTTTAAACAACATTTTAATATTAATTAAAGAAAATAAAGAACGAAAGAAAAGAAAGATGAGAAAGTAAATAAATAAAATAAAGAAAAGAAAGTTTAAAAAACATTTTAATATTAATTAAAGAAAATAAAGAACGAAAGAAAAGAAAGACGAGAAAGCAAAGAAATAAAATAAAGAAAAGAAATAAAATAAAGAAAAGAAATAAAATAAAAAAAATAAATAAAATTAAGAAAAGAAATAAAATAAAGAAATGAAAGAAAGAAAAGAAGGTAAAGAAAGAATAGATGGAAAAAAAGACAATACTGAAAAGGAAAGTAAAAAAAAAAGAGAATACTGAAAATATTATTATTTTACAATGACAAAAAAGAAAAGCCGTTGTGCCAACCCCACAGCATATCGGCACAAGCAACGGGCCCAATAATTGTGTGTGCAATGGCAGCAGTGATTAGCTACAAACACACCAACCAACGTACGTATTACTTGTTGCTTACTGGACAGTGGACAGGCCCATTGTGTGTGCACACAGCACAGACCCTTAGTCTGTCAACGCCAGGCCGCGAAACCGGTCACCACCACTTGTAGCGCTCCCAACAAATGCCCGGAGCCTGTGGAACTATGGCGTCCCAATGTTATGAAGCTGAAGAGAAGGTCACCAAACCTGAAATCACCTAGTCAACAAACACGGCTAAAGCTATTTCAAGCAACGTTTCACATTTTTAATGGTGGTACGGATGATCGATAAAGCCCTATATAAAAACTATATTGACAAAATCCGTCATCTATGGTCAGTTAGCGATTTTTGCTAGCACGGTCAGAACATTAATCCGACAGCTGGTAGACATAAGTCGCTGCTTTTAGCACGGCCTGGAAATTGACGGATAAACTGTCAATATGCACAACTTTTTAAATAATAACTGGCTTATTAAAGAATGGAGGTAAACTAAGCTCTTAGAATTGAAAGAAATCGTATACACGATCCATATACTTTATTAATTCATCTAAGACGTGATGAATTGAATCCGTTTTAGCTTTGAGAAACAAAACTTGTCAGTTACGACTGTTATGAGGTATATGTTACTAGAGATGGCAAAATTTCGTTTTAACTAAAAACGCCAAAAAATATTTATGGTTCGAAAATAGGGCATTTATAAGTTTTCTTTGCGTTTCAAGGCATTTGAAAGTGTTTCCAGTGATTTCTATTTCGCGAATTAACGCGAAAAACGTGATTTTGGCCGTATTTCAGCTAAATTATTCTATTTAGCGAAATAGGCGCGAATTTCCCGAAAATATCGGGTATTAAAATAATATGTGAGAATTTCAAAAAATCGATATTTATCAGCGGAAATAAGACGTGATTAAAATCATCTCTAACTAAAATCAAAATCATTTCAAATATGCCTACTTTATTTCATTTTTGGAAGCCTGTCCTACCTCTTTTTACAATTTTGTTACTATTTTATGTATAAATATTTAATATTTTTGTACTGTACCTATGCTGAAATTGCTTTTTGACATTACACAAATTGTGCGAAATAAATTACGCCTATTGATGTTAATCGCAATCTGCATTTGTTGTGTTTGTGTTCGACCCGTACTTAATATTAAAATTAATTATTTAAAATCTTTCACATACTTGCAAATGAAGGTTAAACATTTATTTTACCAAAAATACTTAAAATATGCGCTAAAAACATTCAGGAAATACATTTTTTTCTATTTTGCTACAAAACGCTAAATTATGCCTCAAAATGCTATAAAACGCTAAATTTCCAATTGTTAATGCTAAAAAATCTGAAAATTAATGCTAAATTTTGCCATCTCTAGGTACCTATGACTAATGACCTCATTAACTAAATAACTACCTTTTTGCTGTCAAAAAGTTCAAGCGGGCTGGCAATGTATATTAAAGTTAACATTTCAATTGGAAATTGTCAATTTATTAGTATTTTTAACTTTTGCATAGCTGTCTGACGTTTAGGAATGTCAATTCACAGAAAGAAATGCTGCCAGCGTATATCGAATCTGATTCATTGCGTTAAGGAGAAGCTTAGTGCTAAATCACTATTTTGATTAATCTTTATTACGAATTGGTGTACATTATGAATACCAAAAAATATACTTTAGGTAAATTGAAGATTTTCCTATCGTTTCGTTTGAGTAGAATACAAATAAAAAAAAAACTACTCAATAAAAAATATAAATGTAGACTACTAAAAAAAATATTTTTTGAATGAAAATGTATGAACGCATAAAGGAAACTATTTTTTAAAAAAATACAGTATTATAGCTAAGATTATCTGTGACAGTTTCACTTGATTAACTTTTTTGCTTTCTTATAAAATTATTTATAAAATAAATAAAAACCAGTTTTGAGCTTGAAATCGAACGTTTCTAGACTCCGTTTGTCAAGCGATTTTAATGCCTATGCCTATCCCTAAAACATTGGTCTGGTTATGAACAGCGCAACCGTGCTCTGGAAATCGGTATAAAAATCATGGTTACGTTATCGTTCCGATATTGTTATCGATTTCACTGTACTAAAGGACCACAGAATGAACTTTTCACAGAGAATCATCATTTTTTTTAATACAGCTACGCTGTCAAGTTACATCCCGTGATTTTTCATGAGTAAAGTTTGAAAGTAATAACAGCTAGTAATAGAGAAAACGTCTTACAACTATATTGTTATCAAAAGAAGAGTGTGTTATTAACACGCAGCAATATAAGATACATTAAACGACAGCCATAACAAGAAAGGCGAGAATCTCTCTTGGTCGAGATTTATGTAGCGTTGCCTTACAGTTGCAACACGAGCCATAATCAATTCGAATCCAATAAAACTAACCTAACCTAACCCAAAATACATACGCCTAACCTAAGCAAGACTTGTACGGTTGTGGAGTGAAGTCAGAGTCTCATTTTCAACGGTAGATAATATCGTTTTTTGTAATGATTAACTCACTTGAGTCCCCTACGTTGCCCCGACTTAGGCCAGTGTCCGCCAAACTGTGTACCCATTGAAGTCTGCAAGGAAGAAGCCTCAAAATTGTTTATTTTAAACCAGCTGACATGTACCCGGCGTTGCTGGGGATTATTCTTAGGAGATAGACGTATATGATTAGGGACTTTTCTGTAGGCCTTTTCAGTATATACAATTCCGTAATAAATTATTTTAATATATCTCATAACAATTAGCCAGCGTTAGCAATGTAAGCGCCCAAAAAAATTTTTTTTTACGACTTGATTACAAAACATTGACTTTTCTCTACTTTCTATAAGTATAATATGCATGTATTATACATAAAAATCTTCGATGATAATGAAAACATTTTCAAAATCCATTGCATAGACAGACGCGGATATCGACTAAATATAATAAAATAATGTCGCTATTTGCGTCTGTCTGTTTGTGCGCTTAGTTCTTCTAAAGTACGCAACGAATTTGGATAGAGTTTTCAGTATAATTTAGAAAATTTCTTCCCGAAGGCTTACATATATAATACATGCATACTACATTTGTGAAAAGTATAGAAAAGTCGACGTTTTATGATCAAGACGTAAAAATATATATTCAGGCACTCCTTTGCTAACGCTGGCTAAACCTCATAATATAGATATATCATAATAATATACTACGGAATTGTATATCTTAAAAAGGCCTACAGAAAAGTTCAATGTCATATATGTCTATCTCCTAAGGATAACCTCTAGCAACGCCGGGAACACGTCAGCTAGTTCATTTACAATGTCTTCATTTTAAAGTAAATTCAGCATCTACATCAATATTCAAATAATTATTTGTCACGTTCATAGTTGTCGACGCGACACATGCGAGGGATACAGTCCCGTTAGTGTACAGTAGACATGGGCAGATTCATTCACAATAATGAATCAATTCAGTCTTATTCACCTGGTCAAGTGAACTAATTCATTCATTTAATTCCTTGATTCGACACTTCATTTTGGTTTTGTAGCTAGATTGCTCACATTTAGGAAACTTAAAGAAAGCAATAATGAACCATTTTTTCGCATTCACATAAATGTGTTCGTTTTGAAAAAAACATTTTAAATAAACACACAAAAAATATCAAATACAGGGATTTATTTTGTACATTGCAGAAGTACATTTATAACTTTACTTAGAAAACCTGTATTTGTAAGCTTTACACTTTATAGCAGAGTTAAAATAATTAACTTAAATCGAAGGTTTAGCCACGCGGGAACTAACGACGAACCGATTGACAGCTGACATAGTGCAATGAATTAGGAACTTCTGACTAGTAAGTGTGTTGTGTCTATCTGCGACATCAATGACTTGCGTTCTTGCAGACGGTGCGGACGGACCTGTAACTAGTAACGAAAGGGACTCGATAACGAATAGGGAATTGGGAACTCTGTCTCGAGTGTCTCTGTCTCTGTCCTGTTTCACTTATTCCCTGAGATTGAGATTGACCGCTTGTCCGGACAGACTCGGTACATGGGACATAGTATTTGTGTCACGACGCGTGACGTCACAACTGAAAACGGAATAAATTCATTAATTCCTTGACTGGGGACTCGATGAAAAGAGTCTTTTGGATTACGGCGCGGGACGCGGGATTCTAGATACGCGATTTAGTGTGACAGGGCACAGTAGGTACATATAAACTTCGCGGCGCGCCGCCATAGTACCGTAATAATATTTAATTAGATTTCTATGAAACACTATAATATTTAAATCATTTAAAGTGCACATCATTATTAATTATTACCTTATTATCATGAAATAATTTTATTGTAAAATGTTTAGAAAAAAATGCCAACGATAAGGAATTAAGATTCAATTCCTTTTGAAAATGAGAATAAGATCGATTGTGTTACAAGATTGAATTAATTCATGGAATTAATTCAATCAATTTTGCTCACCTCTAGTGTACAGTGACACAGCGTGGTGAGTGTGAGCGAGTGTGAGTGAGTGAGCACAATATTTATAAAAAACACGTTTACTTTAAGGCGAAGCTTAATGCCAAATCACTATTTTGATTAATCTTTATAACGAATTGGTGTACATTATGAAAACAAAAAAATAAGCTTTAGATAAATTGAAGGTTTTCCTATCGCTTCGCTTGAGTAGAATACAAATAAAAAAATAAATTACTCAATAAAAAATATAAATGCAAACTACTAAAAAAATATTTTTTCAATAGAAATGTATGAACGCGTATAATAAACAACTTTTAAAAATACAGTATTATAGCCAAGATTACCTGTGACATTTTCACTTGATTAACTTTTTTGCTTTCTTATAAAATTATTTACAAAATAAATAAAAAAAAGTTTTTTTCTTGAAATCGAACTTTTCTATACTCCATTTGTCAAACGATTTTAATGCCTATTACCCACGATATAAGGTATACCAAGAAAATACACATTTTTGGCTTGTAGCTTCCTCTTGCCGCGGAACAAATCCCATTTACCAGAGTGCCGTAAAGTAAAAATGTTTGACAGACACTGCCTTAGATGAATTAATAGAGTGAAGATAAGTTACTGAGTGAAATTAAATAATATAAGATATAATAGTGTTAGGTGGTTAAAACTGGGGATTTTACCCCATTCTGGCTAGATGGATGGGTGTGTCCATTTTAAATCCCACCAATACTTACCGCGCGCACATTACTTCTTACCGCAAACTGGCGACAAAATTGTCATGGAAAAAGTTTCTACGACCACCTCCATTATTTTCCTTCCTCCGTGGTACAGACGCATCCACAACCAAGGCATGGACTAATCTCATCCTTTGAACCAAGGTACCCCTGCTAAGTCCCACAACTTAGCGAACCAATTGGGTGACCTATGACAGAGGTGTTGGTTATACAATGAATGGTTACCGAGGCAGCGGTACCCATACCCGCCTCACAAAGTGTAAACTAAACTGCTGCCATTCATTATAAGATTATAAGATTCATTATAATAACAAATCAAGCATTGCAATAATAATAATAATAATAATAATAATTGGCTGACTTGTATAGCGCCGTTTATGTGCAAAATCACCTCAAGGGCGCTGTACAAACTTATAATACATTTCTACAGTGATCTATGTTATTACTTAACTATTTATGGAGATAAAATACAGTACAATACTTACCTGGTAGGTCACTTGAGATTAACACTTAATTAACATTATCTAATTGTTTATTGTCGAAATTTAGATACAGGATTTAGGACATAATTGGAAAATTGAATATAACTGGACTTTCTCTTAGGAATGGTATATTTAATTTAAGGGTACGACAGCTTAAAAAGGTAAGTTTTTAGTTTAGAACTGAATTCTGTTGAACTTGTTATGGATCTTAGTTCCGGAGGGAGTTTATTCCAAGCCTTCGGCCCAGATACTCCGAAAGCGCGATCACCAAACTTAGTATTTGCAAGCCTGGCTAATAGTCACCAATCAGTATTTAGTGTCAGTAGGTAAGCACTGACAGGTTGGGTAGGTACCTGCGGAACAATTCAACCTAATTTTTGACACGTGCTCTATTTATTTAGGTCGCAAAAGGTGGTATAATCGACGACGACAAAACTACAGAGAACTTGTTACATTTTAATTAAGTTTAATTTAATTATGAAAATATAAAATAAATTATATTGTGTAATCAATCATCATTAAACAAATTAATTTCCGTTGTTTGTCTGTAGTTGTATTGTAACTTTAATTCGAAATAATACAAAATTGGTTTGAAAATTTAATCGCAAATTCTTCGAGTAGAACACATCTTTGAAAAAATCGAGTCTTTTTAGAGCCTAAAAAATTAACAGTATCAGGTCAAAAAAACTGTTTTAAAGTTCAAAATCTCCTACTTGCAAACCGCTTTTCGTTTATAGTTTTATTTTATAATGTGGCAAATTAAGTTCTTTAGAAAATGATCGTAAAACATTTTAATATTTGTGCCTGAACTTCGCAAAATTTAATAAAACAAGACGGCTGGCGTTAAGAGGAAGCTACAAGCCAAAAATGTGTAAATTCTTGGTATACCTTATATTGTAGGTAATCGGCATTAAAATCGCTTGACAAACGGAGTCTAGAAACGCTCGATTGCAAGCACAAAACTGGTTTTTATTTATTTTGTAAATAATTTTATAAGAAAGCAAAAAAGTTAATCGAGTGAAAATGTCACAGATAATCTAAGCTATAATACTGAATTTTTTTAAAGTTGTTTCCTTTACGCGTTCATACATTTCTATTGAAAAAATATTTTTTTTAGTAGTTTACATTTATATTTTTTATTGAGTAATTTATTTTTTATTTGTATTCTACTCAAGCGAAACGATAGAAAAACCTTCAAATTATCTAAAGCATATTTTTGGTATTCATAATGTTCACCAATTCGTTATAAAGATTAATCAAAATAGTGATTTAGCATTAAGCTTCGCCTTAAGCGGGAATTCAAACCTTGTCGCCGTCTGCATAAGGGATGTTATTGTTAGCGTCCCGATTCCAAATGTTACACGACGTGGTGCATCGCTTTTTAAATTATTATTTTTTTTAAATTTTAAAATGATTGTGACAAGATTTCAGACAAGCGGTACAGTACTTAGAATTAATTCAATTCAATTCAATTCAATTCAATTTGTTTATTTCTTTAAAAACATTACAAAATTACATTTTATTTCGTTTTTAAGTATATTTGTAAAATGGTATTACATAATAGTTAGCGGTGTATAAACTATACCAGCATCAATAAAGCTTGCCTTTTAAAGGCAGCTTCACCGATGCTAAATATGTCGATATCCGAATTAATTCTGTTCAACAGCAAGACTGCTCTCCCCACCGGCATGACCATTGGCAAGTTGGTCCTGCAGGCCGGGAGATAAAACAGTCTATGCTGTCGGTGACGGAGATAACCATCAGGAACATAGAGACTAATACTCTCCATGATAGTCGGATTTTCAAACCATCCACGAATCAGTTTGAAGAAGTGTGATACAATATGCACATCTCTTCTGACCCGTAGATGGTTCATACCGAGCATGCCCAAGAGAAAGTCAGTAGGATAGAGCCACGGGTAGTAGCCATACTCCCTCAGGTAAAGGAATCTCAGAAATTTTTTCTGCACTCTCTCCAACATAAGGGAATACTTCACCTGATGTGGGCTCCAAACCACCGACCCACTCTCAAGCCTACTCCTAACCAACGCAATGTATAGCACTTGGAGAACCCGGGTGTCTCTAAAATTCCTCGCAGTGCGTAGGACGAAGCCCAGCATTTTCAGTGAAGCACTACACGTCATTTCGATATGAGCATGAAATGTCAGCCTACTATCAAACATGATGCCAAGATCTTTCATAGTGGAGACACGTTTTAAACTTCGGGCATTCATGGTATACCGGTAAAACCAAGTATGACGTGCCCGTGTGAAAGAAAGAATGAAACATTTACAAACATTGAATTCGATCCGATTCCGTTTACTCCAGTCAACAATTCTATTAATGTCCGATTGGAGTCGAATGCAGTCTTCTAAAGTTTTAATTTCCAAGAATAGTTTTAGGTCATCAGCAAAAAGAAGTGACCTGGAATGCAGAATATTTTCTGTAATATCGTTAATAAAAATCAGAAAGAGGAGCGGTCCTAAATTAGAGCCCTGTGGAACGCCTGACAGCACAAGGAATAATTTTGACAAGAATATTCCATGAGATACAAATTGCTTTCTTCCAGTAAAATAGCTTGCAAAGAATATGAGAAACCGTAAAGAAAAACCTATAGTTGACAATTTATTTAATAATATGTCATGGTTTACGGTATCAAATGCCTTCGAGAAATCATTATATGAGCAATCTACTTGGTAGCCCTTATCTAAAGATTTGGAAATATAATCTGTGAGTACCAGTAGGTTAGTATCTGTTGATCGACCTTTTCTAAACCCATGCTGTTCCGATATTAAGAAAGGCTCTACTTGAAACAGCACATGTTTATGAATTATCGATTCGAATAACTTAGCCGGGGCGGAAAGTATTGCCACTGGCCTGAAATTTTCGACAGATGTCTTTGATCCACTTTTGAAAATGGGACAAATTTTTGAGACTTTCCAGGAATCAGGAAATATACCAGTATCTAAAGATAGGTTGAATATAAAACTTAGTGGCATTTTTAAAAATTCAACACATCCTTTTAAAAAAAATACTGGAAGAAAGTCTGGCCCAAGTGAATGTGTATGTTTCATGTTATTAATTGAAGATTTAACATCTGATTCGTCTATATGACTTATATCAATGTTTTGGGCTCCCTTCACATTCAACTTGGAAGCAGAAATGGGATTTAGTAATGGAGGCTCATTACTGTACACTGATTGGAAATGGGTTGCAAATGCATTGGCTACATCCGCTCCTCTAACTTCCCGATCACCATGCATCATGATGTCTGTTATACCACCATCCTTGCGCAGTGATTTTACGTAGTCCCAAAATGCCTTGGGATCATGCTTGATATCACTCTCTATTGAGTCGACATACGTTCGGAATGCTATATGAACATTTCTTCTAACAACTGCTCTGAGATTACTGAACATTTCATACTCATTTTGGTCACCAGTAGCTTTCCATTTTTTATGGTGAGCATGTTTTTTCTCAATGCTCCTGATGGTATCTCTAGTGAACCACTTCGGATATCTACGTCCACCTCTGTTGGGAGGTTTCCTAGGGAAGCAAGCGTCAAATACATTATATATACATGAATAAAAATGGTGTACCGCCTCATTAACGGTATCGAATTTAGAAAGTTCATGCCAATCCAATTGGCTCATCATCTGATAAAGTTTGACAAAATCACCCCTACCAAAAATCCATCCCCGCAAAGTGCCGTCTGTAGTTTTAGGTAAATTGGTAGTCTTCGGAGGCTTTTTACAAGAATACCGGAACTCTAATGCGGGGTGATATTTGTCCTCATATACGAGGGGAGAATCGCTATGTATGACATTTAATTCAATGTTACACAAAACGAGATCCAACATCCTCAACTCAGAATTGGGAATACCATTATTCTGGGTGAGCCCAAACACTTCGCATAAAAAATTGAGGTCATTTTCAACATCCTTGCCGCTACGCGCTGAATGGATGTTGAAATCTCCCAAAACAATAATATTCCTTCCTCCGAGAAGATCCACGTTTTCGTGAAACTTATCGAAGAATAGTTGATATGTTTCCAGAGTTGATGCCGGTGGAAAATATATTACACATATAAAAGTAACAAACAAATCGATTGTAATGTAGAATAGTTCCTTTATACTCGTATATGCGTTGGATGCTGCGCATCCCTTGTGCAATTACCTACAAATAAAAATAATTTATTTTGAATTGGAAAATTGGAACTGACGTGTTGATTGTGATTCAGACTATTCCGTGATTTTCACGGGTCTAAGTTAGAAATATTTAATCGTATACTGCAGTAACACTAGATTAGCCAACTTGAAAAAGTAATTAATTGGATTTTCTTTGATAGAAAAAAAACCCTAAAAGATTTTTTTAGTAAAATACATCTATTTTCAATTTTAGACTTAGTTGCGCCATCTCTTAGGCCGGCTAGTAACCAATTTCAATTAAAAAAAAATTACTGCGGATTGAACCTGTCTTCCCAGGGACTGCAGTCAACACCGCTAACACCCGAGCCAAATTCTAATTGGATATTACTATAGTACCGACAATTATTTCATGCAAATATGTTGTAAATTTTTAAATATAATGTCATCCAATTTCAGAAAATTGCGTTTCTGCACGCGTGTGTGTGAATGAGTTCCAATTGATAGAATGCATTGTCGTTGACAACGAGTCTATCTGCCGAGTTTCAGCTCGATCGGATTTCGGGAAGTGGGTTGATTTCCACTTCCAAGATTCCATTTCATTCGTTCATTTATTCTAAATTGTTTACTAATTGTTTTTTTGATGTTTTTAAAAATACATTCTTTCACGGTTATGTTCATTTATTCGAAATTCAAATAGATGTTTTTAAAAATACATTATTATTTCACGGTTATGTTCATTTATTCGAAATTCAAATAGAAGTTTTTAAAAATAATTTTTGTCACGGTTATGTTCATTTATTCTAAATTCAAATAGATGTTTTTAAAAATACATTCTTTCACGGTTATGTTCGTTTATTCGAAATTCAAATAGATGTTTTAAAAAATACATTCTGTCAAATAGAAGTTTTTAAAAATACATTCTTTCACGGTTATGTTCATTTATTCGAAATTCAAATAGATGTTTTTAAAAATACATTCTTTCATGGTTATGTTCATTTATTCGAAATTCAAATAGATGTTTTTAAAAATACATTATTTCTTTATATGTACCAGTACATATTGAATTATTTGATATTGTCTTGGAAATAAGCCGACGTAGCTCAGTAGTCCAGAGCATCTGACCGGACATCAGAAGGTGTGCGTTCAATTCCCGTCGGCGGCATTTATTTTTACTCGGGAGATAATTTTAATTTGTATGGATATTTTAGGCGACTAATTATTGCATATAATAATTTGTTATCCTTTGTGCTGTGCATAAAAACTGTGCATAAAAAACATCATTAAAAAAAAATCCAATGATTGTTTTTGAGGATTCTATGCGTCTTAAACTGGCAACTTTTGTGTTTTTTAATCGATATAACTATCAATGCTCTACATCTCTACAATATATTATTGCAAGACGATATTCGGGGAATAATAATAATTCTGATTTCATAGTGTGCACTTTTTATTGTTTCGCGGCGACCCAATTAATTCGACCGTGTCACAAAGCGCATATTTTTAGTTTCAAAGTTCTAATCAACGCAAAAATACCGAAAAAATAAATGCCCGTAGCCATGTTTAATTGCATGCCGAGTTTTTTTGCCAAATTTTCAAGCACTTTCACGTTATTTCGCGACTTTCTTTAAATCTGTGAAAAAATGCGATCGGAGACAATTGGCCGCAAAAAGCACGGGAACGAACCGTCTAGAACTAGATATTATAATGGTGCTGTATAGACACAAATAAACTCAAGTAAAACTGTAAAATGTCAATTTATTTATTTATAGTTGGCCCCCGTATCTCCAAAAAAATATAGGTACGGAATTACAGCTTGTAACAAACGTGAGACTGACATCTTCTATGAGAGGGACGGCGTGAATTACGGTTATCCAGTATCTCTTCGTCATCACCTGTCATCCGTGACAAGTCCTAGGATGCTACAAGCCAAAAATGTGTATATTCTTGGAATACCTTATATTTTAGGCAATAGGCATTAAAATCGCTTGACAAACGGAGTCTAGAAACGTTCGATTTCAAAGAAAAAATGTTTTTATTTATTTTGTAAATAATTTTATAAAAAAGCAAAAAAGTTAATCAAATGAAACTGTCACAGATAATCTTAGCTATAATACAGTATTTTTAAAAGTTGTTTCCTTTACGCGTTCATACATTTCTATTGAAAAAAAATATTTTTTTAGTAGTTTACATTTATATTTTTTATTGAGTAATTTATTTTTTTATTTGTATTCTACTCAAGCGAAACGATAGGAAAATCTTCAATTTAGCTGAAGCATATTTTTGGTATTCATAATGTACACCAATTCGTTATAAAGATTAATCAAAATAGTGATTTAGCATCAAGCTTCGCCTTAATTATCTAGCCATTGACTCCCAAACTGGCAATATCGCCCACCAGTGAGAAATTCAAGTAAGCTTGTTGAAATTGCTTTGGGGGCGATTTTACGTACATGATTTGGTAAACGATAAACATACTTTGTAACTAAGTAACAAGCTGTTTCCATGCAGGGGTAAGCAGAGGGGACAGACCGCCATCAACGTTGTCTTTGGCACACACTCCTTTTCATTCATACATCGTACCATGCATGCATTTAGAAAAATAAGTATTGCAATTTTTTTAAGTATCTCTTCCAAGTTATTTAATCCGGTTAAAAACGAGATTGCAGGCCTTTAACGAATGAATTAACAGATTTCCTCATAAACTTTTAGTACATATATTATCACGATGACGTGATAATATACTCGATATTACGGATAACCAATAATTTGAAGAGATTCTTAATAAATTAGGAATATTTATTTTTCTTCGCGTACTCTTCTGTTGTTCTGAATCTTTACATGGCCCTACTCAAGTATTTAGTTCGCTTGATCGTGCCCTCGGGCGTCCACTACTTCTACCATCCACATTTGCATTACACATTACGCTCTAGATGACCAAACCAAAGGGTTCAATTCCTAAATGCGATGAATCTTGTTCTAATTTCAAATCATATCGTCTTCAGAGATTAAACTATTATATATGGTGAAATAGTGAACATAAGAGGAATCGTATGTTGCGCCATCTTTTACGTGAATTTGTCTGGTAATACTTATCAAATTATTTATAACACAACAATCTAATACTTACACACATAAATATTCAAATTAAATAATAATTCATTTCACTTTCTCTTCGACCTACTGTGTCCTACTGTGCATAAAATGAAAATCATAACAAAATGATTTAAAGAGTTTTCCAATAAGAGATGTTATTTTGATATTCAATCGTAAAATATCAATGGTTTCGTTGCTTGTGTGGCACGTAGCGCCGTCTTGTTGAAAGTAAACGTTGTCCAGATCAATACCATCCAATTCCGGCCATAAAAAATCATTAATCATCTCTCGATAGCGCAATCCATTTACCGTAACTGTTGCTCCAGCCTCATTTTCGAAAAAGGAAGGTCCAATGACTCCGCCGGACCATAAACCGCACCAAACAGTCAGACGTTGAGGATAAAGAGGCTTTTCAACAATAACTCTTGGGTTTTCCGAACCCCAGATGCGACAATTTTGCTTGTTGACGAAGCCACCGAGGTGGAAATGGGCCTCATCACTCAAGATGATTTGCATTTAATTCACTCAAGTGAATTTTGATAATTTCAATGCGTTGTTGAAGCGGGTATCGTTCCATTTTTTATTAATAGCGTAGTTTCTACTTGTCAAATGTTAAAAAATGACAGCTTCAAAAGTAACACCTACCGAAATAGCGGGCTATTCAAAATAACACCTCTTATTGGAAAACCCTGTATTACACAGATCGACATAATACATTATAACTTTGCTGTAGTTTTTTCATATTTTATCTTGATTATTTTTTGGGTAACCAAGCCGTGTTGAGCGTCTTCCTTTTATAGCCAACGTTTCAGATTACAGCAGTGTCCAACATCAGGGTAGTTGTAACGCTGTCCAAAACGTTGACTAAAGCAGAAGGGAGCACAACATGGCATAGTAACCCAAAAATTAATCACGATGTGTGCATTGTTGGATGTTAGATAATATTAAAAAAAACAGCTGAACTTTTCAAAGCACAATTAGCAAAGTAACTCTTAGATACGAATCCTTCAATAATAAATAATTGGTAATATCGTATACGCAATTTCTACCGATTTATAACAAGTTTCTCGTCAAATCTTTAAGTTTTTAAGTTAAAAAAAATATATGTCATTTTTGAAAATAATATCTATACATCAGTTATGCCGAAACGTTAATTATATGAAATTTCCTCGATAGAAAAAAATCGTAAAGTACTTTTGCTCTATTTCAAACGAGTATATTTTCACCATTTTCACTTAATTGTTATCGTTTTTTTTAATATTAGCTCCCTCTAAAATTCGTATTTACATATCTAGCTTACAAACTGTTAAGAAGCTTTGTAGATGCACGCACAGATGGCAGTGCGTAGAGTTTGCGGGAAAGTCCGCAAGATGGAGCCAGTGGCCGGTTGTCGCCATGGACAGTGCGAAGGCTCTCGGACAATGTCACTGGCCCAGATTACAATTAGCAAGTTTTTAGTTAGGTCGACTAACGAGTCACCAATATAATACGTATTATATTGGTGATAATAGTATTAATAAATCCCTGATTAATATAAAAGAACCTTTTTATTTATAAAACTCCTTCCAAGACGAGTTGGAGACTGTTTGTGCGAACACAGCACAAACCATCTTTGAACGCTAACTACGGGGCCTTAAATAAATAAATAAGTTACTTTGTAAACACCACGACTAGCAATCCAAATCCTCAAATCCCGGCGTACGCAAGTAAATTTTATTTGATGATGTTTTTCACAATTTATTCATTTAAAATAATAAATAGTATTCTTGCAGCACGTTCTATAGTGGAAGGTATTCTGAGTATTACCGTGATGTAAGAATGCAGACTACCATTCAGAAGTGAGTTGTTGCTTTAAGGCTTTAGCCGTATTCGGTGACCAGATCTGAATATCCAGGTACTCTCCCACCTTTCTCTTCCTATCTCCTTCCACTCCCCGCTACTTTCGACCTAATAACATAAATTTATATTTGTATATTTCATACCATTCTTAGTAGATTAGTTAGGACGGGTTATTTCACAGAATTTGAACAAATCGTCAAATTTCAAAGATTAAATTCAAGCTGTGAAAGTTCTGTTATTATATCATCATTCTTTCACAGTATATGCATAGTAACAGAAATTAAATATGAATTTCACTAAACTTGAATATTAACTTAGAAATTTGATGAATTATTCAAATTCTGTGTAACCATCCTTTCCTTGATATTTCATTTTCTGGATTTAAATACCACTAAACAAATTGCAACTAATAAACGTTATATAGTACGAGATTATTAGATAACATGATCCCTAAAGATCTTACATACAGCAGGAGTAGAGAGTTTGTAATTATTTTTTTTCCAATATGCATTTAGTAAATTGACCTGAGAAAAAATTGAAAATATCAGCGTGAAAATATATTATTGTTTTCCACGATAAGCTTCCAAAATGACATTAATATCCATTTTATTTGTCAAATTTACGTTATTTTGTTTACTGCTAAACTGCTTTAACTTTACTGCTTGTTTGTCAAACATTAGCAACAAGTTTGTTGACATTATTTGAAGGAAATGCCGTACACGATTGTCGCTTTTCAAAATGTTTGCTTAAAATGCAATATCACTAGCACCATCTATGGTCAAGTAACATAATCATTTGGTTTGAATCTTCGCTAGAACTCATGAAAATATTTTTAAGCCTCTTCGAGTACCCGATAGTGTCGCTACTGTAAGCAGTTATAACTAGTACAATAACCGCGACGTTCGTTATAATCTACGTGTTCATATAAAGCGTTAATTGAATTATTTTATTAAAATGCGCTTTTTGCAAGTTATGCTTTACAATATTATGACGACCGGTCAGTGGCTGAGCTGGCAATGGCATCGCGTTTGCGTCTCACCCAGGCGTGGTGTGTTCAATTCCTCGGCTGGCTAAGTCGTCCATCACAACACCTACAACATTTTCCGCTTACTGTGGTGATAGTTGAAGATTTTAAAATATTGTCAGGTTATGCGTAGCCCATTAATAAATAGTTTTGTCCGTATAAAAAATCAATTCCTTCAATCACCGATACAATATTTGTATGCATTTCTTGAAACAATTGAGTTTTTTTTCGGAAAAAACTGTTTATTTATATTCATATTGCGTACATACGGGCGCAAACAAATAATTTGTCTTAATATTGTAAAGCAATACCTTAAAAAAGCGTATTTTAATAATGTAAATTAATTAACGTCATCTATGAACACGTAGAATATAACGAACGTCGAGTTTAACTTCAAACCTGCTTGCAATGTTGTTGTGTTCTCACAAACAGTTATCCAACTCGTCGTGGAAGGAGATTATAAATACATGGTTCTTTGTGATAAATCAGGGATTTATTAATACTTCGCGTATTACAATGGTGACTCGATAGTCGACCTAACTAGAAGTTGGCTAAATGAGATCTGAAAATAGTAAGTTTGTCTGGGATATTCGCACTGGCCCTGGCGACTACTGGCCACTAGCTGCCATCTTGTGGACTTCCACGCAAGCTCTATGCACTGCCCTCTATGAGTGCATCTGTGAAGCTCTTACTTCCCAACAATCAATCAATCAATAAATTCTAGGCGTATGTTATGTTATGTAATGTTATATAAAGTAATCCCTCTTCACTTTATTATTTTTTTGATACATCTTTGAATTTGGATAGCCAACACCTCCGCCATAGTCACCCCTAGAGGTTTGCTACATTTGATGAATTAGCAGGGGTGCCCGGGTTCATCGGGTGAGGTGTGTTCAGGATGCGCCTGCCCACCAGCTGCGAGGCGTACCAGATCGGGAGAGGCTGGTTTGGGGAGACCCTTTGACCTCTCCAACTAATCTTTTGACCCATCGTCTTGTGCCGCAGTGGGAGGGATATACTCATATGTCCGTCACGCCTAGACAGACTGATCCCTAGATTCCTACCCAACCCTCATACCTTTTACCTTTCCAGAACTTCCTCTCCTTAAAAAGACCCTCCACAAAGCATCCCAAAAGGTGACATAGACCCTGAGGGAAATTATTTTCCTCATGTTCTGTTGTTCTTCTTGACTCTTCTTGGGTCTTCGTGGCTTGCTTTAACTATTTTGCATCTCCGGTATTTTCTCGCCCCTGCTTGTCTCTTCTTGGTTCTTCTTGACTCTTCTTGGCTCTTTTTGGCTCGCTTTGACTGTTATTGCATCTTCTCGGGCCATCTTGGCTTAATCTAGGCTTTTCTTCGCTCTTCTTGGCTCTTCATGGTTCTTCTTGGCTCACCGTGACTCTTCTTGCATTTTCTCCCTCCCCCCTTGCTTCTTCTTGTCTCTTCTTTCTTCTTCTTGGTTTTTCTTGCTTCTGCTTGTTCGCACCCATACATACGCAACATGAATATGAATAAATAGTTTAGTCCGTATTCATACTCAACAGAGATGTGCTTTATGGAAATGGAAATGCAAAATTCCAAAATGGGTATTTTCCATTTTGCATTTTAAATGCTTTTCTAAAAACCATTTTGCATTTTAAATGCTTTTCTCAATACATTTTCCATTTTAAATGCTTTTTTGCAACATTCTTCCTACTATCTCCACTCATCTTTTTTTCATAAGTCCCAAATATCAGTCGGTCCTCAACCTCGCTATGAGAGATAATTTACATTTGTCAAGTTGCTCCCTGGTAGGAGCCCTGGCAATTGAGTGATACCATTACAAAAAATACTGAATCAAATACAGAACATGGGGCCATGACGCTGTAATAAAAATAATAATTATTACGCTGTAATGTTAGATAGCAGTTTCTATGTTTTTACGTTGGCAACATTAGTCCCGCGCAAATTTTTTGTGCTTTCATAATCTGTAGTCGTGGTGTTTTTGGATTTAACATCATGTATAATGTTTGTTCTACATTGATGTCCATTATTAAATGACAAAATTGTTTAAAAATTCTATAATTATTTTAATTGTTTGACCTGAGAAACCATTTTGCATTTTCAATGCATTTTGAAAATACGTATTTTGCATTTTGCATTTGAAATGCTTTTCTAAAAACCATTTTGCATTTTCAAATGGAAAAGTTTTGACCCATTTCCATTTTGCATTTCAAATGGTTTTGGGTACCCATTTTGCACATCTCTGCACGTAACATACGCTTTACCGCCACTGATGACCTCTGTGCCAACAGTGGAAGATTTGTTTCTAGAACAGAACTAATTGACCGATTAGTCCAACAGCTGGAATGAGGCAGAACGGCAAACAAGCTGAATACTTCTTCAGACAGCAGTTTAGAGTGACGTACCCCACAAAGGGGGAATGGGACACGGTTCCAGGCCCTACCCACAAACAGGAACTAATCTGGTTCACATATAGGTCCAAGATGGAGGATGGAACAGGGACCGTGTTCTGTTTACAGGGTTCCAAGAGGGACTTTAGCATACCTCAGGGAACACATTACATTGTATTTCAAGCTGAGATGGAGGCCATCTTAGTTTGTGCACAGGAGAACATATGTATCGGGTACAGGAATAAGAATATAGGCATATGTTCTGATAGCCAGGCAGTCCTAATGGCACTGGAAAGTAACCGATGCGACTCCAGACTGGTGATTGAAGAACTTGCTACCATCAATAGAATAACCCTGATCTGGGTACCAGGACATAAAGGAATTGAGGGCAATGAGCGGGCTGATGGACTAGCAAGGATAGGGGCGAAAGCACCACTTGCGGGATCCAAGCCGGCCGTAGGAGTAGCAGCTTGCCACACTAAAATACATATTGAAAGGTAGCTCAATTACCGGCACTCGGAGGAATGGGAAAGGGCACCCGGAATGAGGCAATCCACAAGTACTCATAAACGCACCAGACCCAAGGCGAACAAGACAAATACTCAATATGGACAGAAACTCACTGAGGGAACTGGTAGGACTACTAACGGGACAGTGTTATCTCAGGAGGCACATGCAGTTGTTGGGAGTAGAAAACACCAACAGATGCAGGAAATGTGAAGAGGATGAAGAGACTCCAATTCACCTTTGGTGCCAATGTCTCGCTATGTTGGGAACAAGGCTCAGATATCTGGGAAGACACATTGTAGAACCGCACGACATAGCCACATATTCAATGGCAACCTTGGTTAACTTTATAAAGGGGACCTGATTATTGTTAAAGGATTGAGGTAAAATGGGAGATAGCACAATGGGCCTATGGCCTAAATGATCACGGGAACTTTACATCAACCGTCTCAAATAAATATAAAAAATTTGACCCCTGCATCACTGCCACCATTCCCTGTCTATTAAATACCTTTACATTTTATTTTATTTTACTACACATGTTGTTCGGAAACTCATAGTACAAACGGGAAGCTGGTGAATCTACACCACATTTGGAATGGTTTTTGTATTATACAGCATCAAGTTTTTATGCTAGCAATCTTCGAATCTGCAGCTTATAAGCGCCTACCTTTTCTGAAAGCATTATGGAGATCTGAGATTGGGACATTTCTTCAAACAAATGGCGAGCTGCCAATAATAATCCAAGCTTTATGATCAAAGTTTTTCTATATTCGTGCCTATTAATTTTGTGACTGACTCCCGAATTTTTTTAATAACTAGCGCAGACTTGTGAGTTATTATGTTAGTTTATAACATTTTCTCGAAAATGGAACCTTTGAAAAACCAGAAAATGTATTTGTTTATTTATTCAATAGCTGACGAGTTCCCGTCGTTTCTGTGGGTTATCCTTAGGAGATAGATAAATACCATGGTCGACATTTTTGTAGGCCTTTTTAAGATGTACAACTCCATGGTACATTATTTTGATGTATCTCATGAGGTTTAGCCAGCGTTAACAATGTAAGAGCTGAAAATATTTTTTTTACCACTTGATTACAAACACCAACTTTTCTCTACTTCCTATAAATATAATATGCATGTATTATATACATAAACTTTCCGCAAGAATTTCTCTAAATGATAGTGAAAACCTTATCAAAATCCATTGCATAGTTTAGAAGAACTAAGAGCACAGACAGGCAGATGCGGATATTGACTTTATTTTTATCGTTTTTGTGTTTAATTCGTAGAACTCCATTTTTTTTTGTTTTAATTTAATGTGAATCAAATTTAATTATATGTATTATTTATTGATTTAAATTAAATTTAAAAAATATATATTTTATACTATTTAGAGACAACTAACTAAACTAACCACAACGCCGTTTTACCGCATGGGTAGGCAGAGAGGACGGACTGCCAAACAACTCGGTCTTGGCACACACTTCTTGCCTCATTCACATTCATACATCGTCTCATACATACTCTTCTGTTATTCTGACTCTTGACATGGCCCGACTCAAGTATCTGCTTCACTTGGTCGTGCCATGTCTTCCTCGGGCGTCCCCGACTTCTGCTACCGTTCGCATTTGCATCATATATCCTCCTTACACTCCTTTCTTCGCTCATTTGCTCTTCATGCTCAAACCATCTAAACGTCCCTTTCTTTATCTTACTCACCACGCTTACATCAGCCGTGCACTCTTTGCGGATCTCCACATTTCTCACACGATAAATCTCATACGCCTCAGGGATCTCATTTCAACAGCATTCAATCTACTTTCATCCTTTCTTTGCCAGTTCCATGCCTCACTTCCATACATCAGGATAGGTACCAGCACTCCGTTGTGGACTGCTAACTTCGCTTCTTTGGACAATTTTTTGTTAGCGCCAACTGCGTTCAGTCCTCCATTAATGGAGTTACCTGCATTTACTCTTCTTTCAATATCTCTGTCAGCCTTCCCATCTCTCTAGAACATACTTCCTAAATACACAAATTCATCCACCTGCTCCAAGTATTCCTCATTCACAACTATATTGCACACTGGTTTCGTACTCTCTTTCAAACACCATTACTTTAGACTTGCTTACATTCATCATTAACTCATTCTTCATACAATCTTCGTTCACCCTAGACATGAGAGACTGTAGATCATCTATACTATTAGCAATCACCACCGCATCATCAGCATATTTAGAAATGTTCTCCATAAAACGGTTATGCACTAATTAGTTACAGAGAAGGTTACAAATTTGAGGTACATGCAAGTATAAAAGGTCATGGAGGTAGAATTACTATTTTGTGACATGCGTCAAAAGATAGTTGCTAAACTGTGTTTAAGTGACATTAAATGTTGATGGTCAATGCAGAATCGTTAAGCAGTTGAGTAGCTCTGTTGATTGGTGCGTTCTGATAGGCAGAATCGGAGTATAAAAAAGTGCATGGGATCTCCCACGAGTATACTTGTTAGGCATGTATAAGTTAACCTCGTTCAATATAAGTGAATTAACTATAGTTCCAGAGATTAGTTAAAAATATGTTGCATAAAAATATTTTCCGGCATGCTTCTAAGGTTTTAATATAGAGCATTCCTGTTAAGAACAAGGGTGGATACAGGAATTGATAGTACGTATATTCTCTCATATACAGGTAACGCATAAACCTCTTTCGTACTTTTTCTATTTCTAAGATATGGTTTTGTTCGAAAGGGACCCAAATAATGGAGCTATATTCCAGGATATTGCGAACAAGGGCTTATATATGTTTTCCAAGAATAAATCCAAGCATCCTTTAGAAATTTAAACAAATCAAATACAATTATTTATAAGCAATAATTATTAGCCTGAAACACTCATCCACATTGAAAAATCTCCTGATAAAAGATACATGACGCCAACGGGACAAAAAAAAATGTGAGAAAAAAAATGTAACAAGCAGTAATTGTTGAATGAAACACTAGTATATATTGAATTATTTCGCGGATAAGATATAAGCCGCCATAGCTCAGTGGTCAGAGCTGTCGATCGGAAATCGAAAGGACACGGGTTCATGTCCCGTTGGCGTCATGTATCTTTTATCAGGAGATTTTTCAATGTGGATGAGTGTTTCAGGCTAATAATTATTGCTTATAAATAATTGTTACCCTTTGTGCGATGCATAAAAAATCTTGTCTTAAACATTAGTTTACCAAAAAAAATAATAATTAAATGAAATACACATTTCAAACACAGAATTAATTTATTATTATTATTTATTATTACAGGACTGTGACAAAGACCATGCCAACAGCAAATTTAGAAATCATAGACTGGGTCGTTCAGAATTAACATTGCTATCGTTCATGACAACGTCATTATTGTTGTTCCCCCCGTGTGGAGTGTGAGGTTGGTGCGGAGTGTGGGCGTGGGAGCCGTGGGAGGCGTGGGGCCCCACGGTGGGCTGCGGGGCGATGGGGATGTCCAGGGGCGGCGATCCCACCCGAAGCCCTCCCTCGGGACCCCGAGTGTAAACTATTTCCTCTTCATCCTCGTCGTCGTGCGTGTCTTCTGTATCATCAGAATCATCATTACCTGAAAGAACATATAAAACTATTATAAAAATAGTCTTCGGGCTACCTCTAATTACAGACTCGAACTCAATCTTTAATATTATGAATATGTTTGACGTTCGACAGATATACGAAGAAACGATCCACACGCATACAAACATACATAAACACTACGCAAAAAGATTAAATACTCGCTGTACTAGAAACAATAACAAAGATGTACTCTAAATTCCTGTGTTACATACTACTTTCAGTCGACAAAACTTTAGACAGTAAGATTTTACAATACTTTTCCACATATATAAAAAAATGGGATACACAAGCTAGCCGCTGGCCACTAGCCACTGGCCTAGTGAGGTGAGGTATGAGAAACCTCAAATTATGACTATACATTTTTATTCCCTAATTTGTAAACAAATGTACGCTGTGCATACTTAACCTTCCAGCGGGCGCGTTGAAAAATTTTCCTTGAGCGGGCGCTTGTCGTAAATTTTACGTCGTCGGGTTTTCTCCATGTAATTTGTTTTTTCTTTATATAAATGATAGGAAAATTCTTTAAGGTTATGAAAAATGATAATAGGCAGTACTTAAAAAAAAAAATTTACTTTCTTAAAAAAAAACGAAGCAACACTCTAAACATGTTAATATTTCAAAACAAAATATTTTATCGACCTATTTAGTCAGAATCAATATTATCATCCTTTCAACTGAAGAATAGTTCTTGCATGTAAAGGACTGGCAATGACAACATTTCATTGATGCTGAGGATCTTTTCTTATCCAGTGCACATAACCGACAAACACCGCGTTTTGGAAGGCTTCTATTTTCTTCTTCTGTTATCGTTTCAACTTCCCGACCGTAATTCACTTTGAGAAAAGCACTTCTATCTTGCGGTAAATGTTTGACATTTGATTTGACTATAGCATAGCTCAATGCTCGATGCTTACGACTAAGTGGTAAGAGTGGGGGAAGCGATAAGGCGCGTCTGTCGTAAATTTTAAGAGAGCGCGCCCGCTGGAAGGTTAACATGTATTTTTAGTTATATATAGATGCAAATTTTGGAAAACATACAGAAAATAGGGACACGCTTAATACGCACATCAAGTTAGTATTTCAGTTTCCGGAAATGGAAAATAATGCATTTTAAAATAATTTATTTAGTTAATTATTTCGTTAAAATCAAAATCGATTGTTACTTGGCGGCCATTGTTATTAATGTCAAAGTGTTAAGGTTAATAGTTGTTTTCCTTCCTTTATAAAACCAAAATATGAACCTATGACCCTAAAATAGGTTCTTAGGTTGTCTGTTTGGGTTTGAATAATAAAAAAACTAGCCTAAGAAAACAATTTAAAATTATTATGTCAAAATAAGGAGTGAAGAAAAGATGTAAAATTATCCGTTTTTTCAAGAAATAGCTTAAACGCAGTATTTTCCATTTTCTGAAAACTAGAATACTTACTTCTTATTGTTATCTAACTGATAAACACTGGTTTATCGTAAGTATCAAGCATGTCCCTATTTTCTGTAAATTATCTAATAGAGATATATTATTATTACATAGTAGGGTAGGGAGTGCGGCAAATCCATTGCACGGGGAGTGGAAACACGACCTGCGATAGCCATCCCAAGCCAAGTTATATGAGCTAGCTTTAAAATTGAGCGTTTCTATATTTCCTGCATATTTACACAGCAAAGATATATTATTATTACATAGTGCGACAAATCCATCACACGGGGAGTGAAACACGACCTGCGATAGCCATCCCAAGCCAAGTTATATGAGGTAGCTTTAAAATTGAATGTGTCCCTATTTCCTGTATATTTACCCCAATTTATTCACTTGGGTTTCTCATCTAAATATAATACATGGGTAAAGGTTACGAATTCCGCTTCACGGTAAATATGGAATGTTTACTTTGAATTAATACTTGAATTTAGTTATATTATTACTAAAAGTTACTATAAATGTTGGGGAACCTTTAATAACGCCTGCTCGTGTCCCCTTTAGAGTTATATCCCAGTTTTCAAGTAGTTTGTGGGCTACGCTAGGTTTGTATAGACTGGTTTGTGATTTAATTCTAATACGATATTATGAATATAATCCAACTCTTGATATGAACATAGTCGCCGTCGGCTGCGACTATAACGGCGCCGCATACTAATTGACATATCGCGTAAGTGACTTAATAAACGAAATTAAAATTAAAAGTGCGTATTTTTCCATCTCCCCCGACATAATAAATCATGTTTTGAATTAATAAAGCTACATCCATTTATTTGAAAGTGAAATATTGCATATAAAGAGTGAAGCGGAATAAGAGAAAAATAATGTAATTTTATAAGTACCTTCTTCTTCGTCAGTTTCAGCTTCTTCTTCCATAGGTTCTGGCGCTACTTTCCCAAGAGGGTTCATATTCAGGTATCTTTGTCCCACCGATGTGAGCTAAAATTATAGGAACATATTATTTAAACATCATCTTACTGTTGATTATCATGATTCATGAACTCGCCAACCGAGCAATAAAATCGATTTCTTTTTTTAGCAATCTTTACCCATATTTGAAATTTTTGTTCAATCATTGCTACTTCTATTTCTTCATCGCAGGGAGTGTCCGCAGTGAACCATCTAGGATCTACTATTCTAGGAGTTAGTGTCGGAAAAGGTAAATTCATTATTAATGACGTTTCAAAACGAAAACGCGTAAATTCAAAGTAACAACGGATTTCCGTTTTTGATGTATTTAACGTTTGACATTTGACAGAAGATCGGGGTTGCCAATTAATAAGTAATGTTTAAAAATACCCACAATAAGAATTCCTAAAAAAGTAGTAATAATAACATGATATCATATATAGCACAGTAGTGCGCTTTAGTAAAATAAACTTAAAAATAATGACGTGTTCAGTGGTCAAATTCTTAAAATTACTCCTACAGTTCCTTGCATGTTATTATCAAATAACATGATATAAATGAATAGTAAATATAAAGCAATGATAAGAGAACAAATAACTAACATTATCAGGGCTATTGATAAACTAAGTACATTAAAACATAAATAAAATATAAAACAGGAGGCAGTTTATGTTTAGAAATAAGAACACTCTGAGTAGACATTAAACATAAAAAGTATAATAAGGAGGAAACCGAAACCAAAAAATACCGGAAGGTTGAGGAAAATGAGATTTATGAGTAGTAGGATTTTAAAATTATATTGTTTTTAAAGCCCGTTTAAATTCAGCCAAAGTGGATATTAGTGAAAGCTGAGGGGAGTTTATTCCAAATGAATTTATTAAATTATTTTTCTTTATAACAGCGCTACACAAAAATACAAATCATCCGAATATTAATAATTACAGTAATCACCTACCTAGGCGTCTACTGACTTTGACAATGGTTGCCAAAATTGTTCTTGCGCCAGGCGCCGTTTGGCCAAGGTCTGGCCCTGAATGACCGGGCCAGTTACACAAAAAGATTAATCACATAAAACGGCTCGATTTGAACTAGAAAGTCAGAGTAAGCTGTCTATCTCTTAAGTTTTGTCCAACACATAATTCAGATATGTATGCTGGCGCCATTCCTTGCAGTGTTTTGAAAGTCATTAAGCAGATCTAGAATTCTATTCTTTCAAGACATCGACTGGCTGGATTACATTGAATTGTTTCTGAGATAGGCCAGCATACGTACTACTACAATAGTCTATACGCGAGATGACTTACGAATTTGTGAATGGTTTGCTCCATCAGAGGGAAGGCATCTCCTGGTTGATTTATCTGCCTTTGATAGAAAAATCGGGAACTCATCATCCTCAAATTATTGTTATCATTATTACATTCTCTTTTTTAAGTGTAAGTATTATTTTTCAATATGGTTGGATAGTCAAGACAAAATGCTCTTTCAATCGATATTACATCAATTTTCATGTAGTAGAATCCCCGCATTTTCCCTCAAAAAGGTTCTCCCCTCAAAATACCCAATCAGTTTCAATTCTTAGAAATTTCCCGCAATTTGGGGAATTCACCACAAGTTGGTAACCCTGTAAAAGATAACTCACACACAGTAGTTAAGAAGTACAGAATGTTTCTATGGATTTACTAAAATAACATGTTGCCATAAAAAATGAGATGAAAGTAGGCTATTTCAAAAATACGTTTCATAAAAATTAATAACACGCTCACAAACTTATCTGACTTTATTTCCCTGGGGCCTGCTGTGTGGAGTTAATTATGTATAATAAATTTTATCAAATAATGTATTATATTAGTTGCAACAAATTACCACAACCGCAATGAGCAGGCACTCTTTTTATTGTATATTTGATTCAGAATGTGTTGTGGCATCACTGAGTCTGTGAAGGGGGGGGGGTAAATAAGAATGGCGCCTCCTTTTTCGTGCTCGGTGACGTTTTTGTGAGCGTATTTTTGTATTGTAAGTTAAATATTTACACGATAATCGTGAATAAACCATATGAAAATGTTACTTTAGTTGTTCTTCCTTTCGTCTCAAGGATTGGTTGAAATCGGTACTGTCGCATACGTATGATACGCTTTACATTGTTTTCCAATAAATGAAAGGTTGGGTTTCCATTATATTCATTCTCTCGTTTTAATGTTCCATTTAAACATGCGATTCGACGTTTAGAAGCATTATCCCCGAGTCACGCTCCAATGCAAATACTTTTACAGTAATTGAATTAATGTTTTGTGTTTTTTTTGGCTAATATTGAAGGACGTTTTCAGATAAGTATCGGAGATATGCCTATAAGTCCGACAACAATCCAAACCGGTACAACTTCTAGCGTAAGAGAGGGCAAGAAGACGGCCAGCGAGGCCATGTGCGACACCGACATCGGGCACAGCGAGGGAGACATCCCGGGTGTGCGGCGCCTGCTGTGGGGTGACAATATCAAGGAGGATGTGTTCCGGCGGTGGTCACAAGGCTTCCGCTTCAGCCGCGCCGAGCCCAGCGCGCTGGTGCAGGACGAGGGTGGACCTTGCGCCGCCATCGCGCCCGTGCAAGCCTTCCTCCTCAAGATCCTGCTCGCCGAGACCCCCGGACACTGCTTCCAAGACCTGACCCCCGAAAAGTGCAACTCGCTCCTGGTACGCGCCATCTGTAATGTTCTATCGCAGTGCAACGTGCAGAACTTTAAACTGGCAGTGCTGAGCGGCAGTCGCGCGCATCCCAGCGAAGAGGGCTGCTCCTCGGACCCGGAGGCGGCAGAGAGCCCGGAGCACCTACCCTGCGGCTCTCCGGAGCCCAACCTTCTACATTCCGACTCCTTCCACGAGAGACTCTCTATAGAAGACTTTGCGGGAGGAATTCATGACGTGGAACGATTCTACAGCAGAAATTTCCGAGTTCTGACGGATCAGTACGGAGTGCTTCTCCTGTTGTATTCGGTGATCCTTTCCAAGGGGGTGGAGAATGTGAAATGTGAACTGTCGGACTTGTCCGATCCGCTGATCCACGGCACCTATGGGTACGGCTCGCAAGGGCTCATCAACCTCATGCTAACGGGGCGCGCAGTGGGACACGTATGGGATCACGACCAGCACGTTGGGGGACTACGTCTTAGTGGGATCGACCGCCAGCCTGACGTGGGCTTCATCACCGTCATGGAGCACATGCAGTACTGCACTGTGGGCTCCTTTTATAAGAACCCCAAGCATCCCGTGTGGGTGATGGGTTCGGAGACCCATCTCACAGTTCTCTTCAGCTTTGAAAAGAAGCTGGTCTCTCCGGAGACAGCAGCGGAATCGGCCCGACGGATATTCCGCTCGTTTGATCCGGATGGTAACAACTTCATTCAGAGCGTGCTACTGCAAGACTTACTGTGTGCCGTGGACCTGGTCAGCGACCCGGAGTACGTGGACATAATGAGGAAAAAGCTGGACTCTGAGAACCTGGGCATAATCCTGCTGAACGCCTTCATGGACGAGTTCTTCTCGGGGCAGATCCGGTCTACGCCAGACACGTTCAACCTGTTTCACTACAACGGGCTAGCGCGGTCCAACATCGGAGGGGTGGTGGCCTACCGCAGTGGGAATGCAGTTAGGCTGGAGGGGGACCTGCGGGCCTCGTGCGAAGACCCCATGTTGACGTGCCTGCAGACCAAGTGGGCTGGGCTGGAGGTCAGCTGGATGGGCGGCAAGCCCCCCTCCCTGAACTGACCGAGGCGCCCCCGCGGCCGCTTGTTTATCCGGAACCAGTTGGAACGTAACCCTCGGTGTTTGTAGTTTCGATGCCTTATCGTATCCAGCGGAATATCGATATCGTCATCCGTATCGCGTACATATATTTTTACAAGTAGCTGCGAGGCATTTGTCGTTGTGAATCGTCGGACCGTATCGCTGTATATAAGAATCCTCGGAGATAACTACTCGGTGAAGGCGAGTAATTAAAATATTTTTATTCTGTAAATTTAATTTTACCCATTATTGGTATTCCAAATTTGTGTGATGAAAGCGAGTGCAAAAGTGCAAAATGTGTGGCATCTAACAGTGGTACCTAGAGTGGCAAAATGTAACCAAAAACTGCATCATTTATGTGTTATCCATTCGAGTGAAAACGTACCTTTATTATTATTTGTTAGTTTCGCCCTAGAAATGAAATTATATTACTACAAGTGAGGAAAATTTTAATTAATAATATTGTATAAATATAAGCTGCAATTGTCAATAATGTTGTTTTTTACCCCATTTTCTTTTTAAATATTTAAATCTCTTCCGTTTTTATTTTATTATATAAAATTAGATTCCCCTCTATTTTGTTTTCTTAATGGTTCTGTTTTTAAATAGTTAGCTTCCATAGAAAGTATATAGCGTTGAGTGTTGCCACGTGTAAAATATTTGCCGCAGCCCAAAAGATTGTGTAATCGGGCGCAGGCGGTTGTAAAGAGATTGGTATGAGACTGACAAGGGTGTAGGAAATAAAACGAAGAGTATTGATTTATTGTTTTGTATGAATTATAAGCTATAACTGTGTTGGCAGCCGCTAAATTCTATTGACTTAAATTCAGGTGCATATTTTATGACAATTATATGTTTTTACAGCCAACTTTGTAGTAACTGCAATTTTCTTATATCACCAAATAAAGTAGACATTACTTTCTAGACGCTTGGCATCCCCAATGTTTGCATTACAAGAAAACAAGTAAAAACATTATTGGTTTTACAGACCCTTTGTGCTTTCTGGTAAGAACGATCTTGGTTTTACAGAACCTTTTTGTGCCCCTAGCAAAATGTTATCAGTTTTGCAGACCCTTTTGGTGACAACAGCAAAAGATTGTTGGTTTTACAGACCCTTTTTTGCCCCAAGTAAAAATGATTATTGGTTTTGCAGACCCTTTGTGCGTTCTGCTAAAAATGACCTTCGTTTTACAGAACCTTTTTGTGCTCTTAGTAAAAGATTATTGGTTTTGCAAACCCTTTTGGTGACAACAGCAAGATATTGTTGGTTTTTCAGACCCTTTTTTGTGCCCCTTGTAAAAGATAATTGGTTTTGCAGACTGTTTTGGCGACAACAGCAAAACATTGTTGGTTTTACAGACCCTTTTAGCTACAACAGCAAAACATTGTTTGTTTTTACAGACCCTTTTTGTTCCCTTTGATAAAAGATAATTAGTTTTGCAAAACATTGTTGGTTTTACAAACCCTTTTTGTGTCCCTAGTAAAAGATTTGCAGAACCTTTTGTCGACAACAGCAAAAATTGTTTGTTTTACAGACCCCTTTCATGCCATCAGTAAAAACATGGTTTAACATACACTTGGTACACTTGGTTTGCAAACTGCATGTTGTGTAGATTATATAATATTATATTATGAAATAGAAAAAGAGAGAAAGTAAAAAGATTAGGTTGTGACCAAGACGGAATAGTCTTTCAATAATTAAAATCACAATGAAAAGCAAAGCCGACAAGTAAAATGTATGTTTTATTAATTAATAGTTCACAGATCATTAACATGAATATACTAAACATTGTTTCATATTTTAGTAGGTAGATTATGGTCTTTCCTCATATTTCTTTCTTATAATTGCTTTAGTTTATTCAGGGGCACAGTTTTACGTGTAATATTGTCTTTGGTTTTTTTTGAGAGCACTATTGTCAGGTTTGCCTCAGAATCCTTATTTTGTATTCCAACTAATTTTCCTGAAACAATGTAAGCATAGCTGGATTTATTTGTTTATCTAGCTTCTTTTCAGAACTACGTTAGAATTTCAATTTCAGAATTAAATTAAAAAAACCCTACAATTTTTATTAACATTGCAATCAAATCTTTCTCAACAAAATAATTTGAAACATTTAGGCCCAGTTGTTTCGTAGAAATTCATGCGTGATGGAGTCATCAAATGGCAGTTCTCTTGAAAGCTTTCTGTTAAACGTCGATTTTAGGTGCGTTAACTATTTTATAACCGATAAGTGCACAATAATTTCATATTTTTGCTTTTTACTTTCCGAGCACCATGTAACAGAAATTCATACACAATATTACAATTAAAAATTAATTATATTATAAATCATTATCTTGTAGACATGCAAATTGATAGACTTGCCCAACTTGAAAATCTGGGTATCATTTCGACGAGCTGGAGGCAAACCATGTGACCGTATTTTTGGCACCAGGAAGGTTCGAAAATCGCAGTATCTGAATGTTCGTTCTTAAATGAATCGCGAATTTTGGAAAAAAAACCCAAACTTTTGTCTTAGTTTTTTTTACATAGCCAGCAATTAGCACGCCATTGTAAAAAGGACTAATAATTCATAAGCAAATTTAATTTTTGAGGACTGAATGGTGATATTATAATGCGAGTCGCCCGTATACTGTCAGATTCATTTATTAACAAATCACCGAAAGTGGGACATTAACGCCGCCTCCTGCACACCTCGCTGATTGTCTCGTCTATTAATTTGAATGTCTAAGCATTATTTGAAGAAAAAAAAACAACGCTCCCTACAAGTATTTGATAATTAAATATAATTTGATCAGAAAACTTCCACATTACTAACACAATTATGTATTAAGAATAATGCACACATAGATAACCAATTTGTGAACCAGCGACAATAGGTACTTATGTAATACGATGATTATCATCAGTCATCGAATAATACTGTAACAGAAAAACCTTCAAATTATTTACAATTTTACTTTGTACCAATATTAAAAACTAACTCTAAAGTTCCTCGATATAAGCTGGGTTATCTACAGACCATAGATAATAGAAACAAGGAGGTTGGGCCGAGAACCATAATTAATATGATATAACAACGCACGTCGCTAAAATCAATCATATGCCAAATGGGCATTTTCGCTTAAGTTTGTACATGTTCTCCATTCTGTTATTTTTTGTTACCATTAAAATTTCATATGATTGGTCTGCCCATAGGAGTGATTGGCATTGAACCTGTTGAAGACAAGGTTAACACCTAAAATTAATTACAAAAAATTGTTTAATTGAATGTAGAAATCGGACACGCTAAAAACACACTATCTTGTTTTATCTAAATAATTGATTAAAAATATATAACTTTCCAATTGACCAGTATCTCTGAAAATCTCAAAGTTTGTTCTAATATAAAATATAGTCAATGTAATGTAGTTTTTTAACAGTAACATTGTGGTATACAGTAGTGAAAGGTGGAAAAAGTCAGAGATGCCCGAGAATAGACATCAGCAATAGCAAAGCATTGGGGGATCCATTAGTATTCTATAATACACTAGTGGGCCCGGGCAGAAGTTGTCCTGCCACAGACAGCCTTCTATGTAGGGAAGTTAGAATTTGTGGTTGTATGTACTTTTGGATGAGAAAACTGAATCTTAGATCTCGACTACTGACCACCTATCGGGTCCAAAGCTATCCTGTATTTCAAGCTAGAACCAACCATTCAAGTTCATAACATTTCATTGAAATAGGTTGGGCGGTTTCGGAGATTATTAAGTACGAATCCAGTCACGTGTGATTTTTATATATTAAGATAACTATAACAAAATCGAGGAACGTGCGTAGAGCTATACAATTAGATGCGCTGTTGTGTACTAATATCTTGTCTAAACAAGTTCCTCTAGCGATGATCGGTGCGCACTACGCGTAGACCAGATTTTTTAATTTCCTGTCAGTCAGCGAGCAGTCAGCAGGTTCATTGAAGACCAAATCGGACGAAAGTTGAACCCGTTTTTTCACTTCATGTCTCGACTAATTATCATACATCAATGGGGATACGACAAAAAAGCAATGCACAAACTTTGGCGAAAATGCACCGCGGTAGTTCAACTTTCATTGGACATCCGCTTTGATAATTCGTGCAGTTTACTCGTAGCTCGGTGACAGTCGGCGCGCTTCCATATCATATATCCCCTTGTTTCTGTCATCTATGACCAGTTTACTGTAACTTTAGTAATGCTTATTTTGTTTGTACTCTTGGTTTTTGTGCATATATTATGTTAGATGTTGTTGCATATATGTTTACATGATCCGATGTATGAAAAATCTATAATAAATACAGACTTCTTTTCCCAGTGAAATTCTCCAAATCAGATACAGACCCCAGCTTGCTGTGATTAAAAATTAAAATACGAAATCTTCACTTAAATACTGTTTTTTTATTTTCAAATTCCATATCGTTTGTGAACTGCGAATTTTTTATTTACATTAACTCCAATTTAACCGTTTAACGAGGGTATTATTATTGTTGTTTTTTTTAAATAAATTACAGTATTCAAACTTTAGTTTGCAATTTAAAAAAATAAATAAATTAAGAAAACCTCTCGTACTACTACATTATTTAACAGGATCCTTTTTTTATTTTTGCAGATTGCATAATTTTTGGTGAAGTTATGATGCTGACAACGGTTTTCATCAGTAGTCCATTTAAAACCCGTAAAAAAATAATGTTAATATTAAAAGAAAAAAAAAATTTCTGTTATTTGAAAAGTTAATAAAAAATGTGGAATCAACAATTAAAAAACATTATCACCATATAACCTTTATGATTATTTTTCAAATTTACTCCGTTTTCAGCGCGCACAGGTGTATGTGAGCCCATAAAAAAACCAACCTCACAGTACCCCAAAAATGACATAGGCCGTAGGGAAATTATTTTCCTCACTGCCTCCTGTGTAAGGTAAATGTAATAAAGCTCCACGCAGGAGGCCCTGAAGAAAATATTCCCCTCAGGGCCTTGTTATCTTTGGGGATGCTCTGTGGAGGTCTTTTTAAGAAAGAAAGAAGAGGAAATTCTGGAAATGAAAAGGGTTAGTGTGTCCAGGTATGTTCCAATACCTCCTAAGTTGCACTTTTTTAAGATTTAGCATTTTTGCACAATTGCACGATGCAATAATATATGGATCTACACTAGAAAATGGATCTTATGAACTAGTGATGAGTCGTTCATAAATGAGCTAGCTCCTTTTGATGAAACATATTCGTACAACTCCCGATAAACCATAACACGGCTAAATTGCACGGTTACTCTTTTTCATCAGAAGATATTATAGAAAAATAACACCATTAAAATTATCCAAGTATTGAACGTCGTCTGACAGTCCAACATCTGGAATTATACATTATGTACCTATACCTACTAACTACCTAGCATCTTATTATAAGCAATAATTAGTCACCTGAAATATCCATAGAAATTGAAAATATCTCATGAGTAAAAATAAATGCCGCTGACGGGAATTGAACCCGCACCTTCTGATGTCAGGTGCTGTGGACCACTGAGCCACGTCGGCTTATTCCCAACACGCCAAATAATTCAATATATACTAGTAATTCAACAATTACTGCTTATTATATTTTTTCACCTGTAAACAACCAACTTTATTTTTGTAGGAAAGGCATTGTTACTGCTAAATTTCCCACTAGATGGCGTAGAGATATTATATCTACATTTGTTGGTGAAATATTTTGACTTGTCAAATATTATAATTTTTTTTTTTTTTTAATGATGATGAAGGAGTTTTAGACATAGCACAAAGGGCAGCATTTATTTTTAATAGGGAGATATTTTCAATTTGTTTGGATATTTCAGTCCACTAATTATTGCTTATAATAATTTGTTTTCCTTTGTGTTAGCATAAAAAACCTTGTCTTATAAACAGTAGTTTATCATTAAAAAAAATAACCTAGCATCTTATTTTTCTCGTGGTACAATGTGACGTACTGGTACCAAGAGTCGTATGATCAGTCATACGCTTCTGCTGGAGCTGGGAGTTATATCGGTTGAGCACAGTATTCACATTGCTTCTGAGTTCACGGCACCTGTTCAATTGTGCTGTGCGACTCTTTGAGCTGGTACCGTGTCTCCGGCTCTTAATAAAATGAGTCATGACCCATCGCTATTATGCACTGACATCAGAATAAATAGATCAGCCCCAAAGCCAAATTTGCATACCATTTGGACGGCCTGGATGGAACCATGTGACAACCTGTTTTGGCACGAGCAGGGTTTGCATTTTATTGAATAAAATAGTCTTCAATCATATTTTGACTCCTGGCTTGTGTAGGTACATTGAAACTCGTCAGAATATCGCAATACATTCCACAGGAATGTGTTATTTTATATAGGATGGGTTTTTTCATAGAAATTCAAATGTAACATTGTCATCAAACGCATATTCAGCACCATTTTATTTTTTGATAGTTGAAAGGTCCCCTTTAAATTCCGTTTTAGTTTTTGAAAAATATTCTCAGAAGAAAGGTGGTTTAAGTCATTCTCCCCAAAGACACGATAATTGGCAGGGCCGGTCCTGAACCAAGCGGCGCCTGGCGCTAGCATAAACCCCAAGGGCACTGTTAGGTGTAAGGTATTATCAGCGCCTTGGCAAGTTTGCGCCCCGAGCGGACTGCTCCAATTGTGCCCGCACAGGGCCGGCCGATGGAAAATAATTTCCCTCAGGGCCTGTCATCTTTGGGGATGCTGTGTGGGGAGTCTTTTCAAGGAGAGAAAGAGAGAGAAAAGGTATGAAGGGTGGGTAGGAGTCTGGGGGTCAGTGTGTCCAGGAGTGACGGACATATGAATCCATCTCTCCCACTACGATGGAAGGCGATAGGTTAATAATTTGTTTTATGCAGGTATGTGTACTATGAAGAGGGTTTTAGGGTTTTTAGGTAACAAATTTTTCCCTACAGAGAAAAATACAAGGCCTAGCCTAGTCTATAATAGCCAGGTAAAATTTTAAACACCCATATGAGGTAAAAATTGTGAGGCGCATATAACGCTGTTCTATTTGTATAAAGAACATTAAATTTAAATGATTCACCACTTCATGGCAAATAAGAATCTAGAAAAAAAGTACTATGCTGGGCAAATAAATAAATTTATTTATTTTGGTACAATATTTTACATTTCATAGTTATCCAGTAATGTTGGCCTCACTGTGTGGCTTACCCGTGCTGAGGCCTAAAACACAAAGAACGAACAAAAATGCCAGTGTTATAATGCCCTTTCAACACTCTCGGCGAGATCGCACTTGAGGGAGCTTGTCACATTTCCTCTCGATTTTTGTGTCTGAAACCATCACTACTCAGGAAGTAAATATATATTTTTTAAAGAAAGACAAACATTCCCGGTTACGAATAATCTGACAATATTTGTAAATCTTCTACTACCACCACAGTAAGCAGCAAATTTTGCTTTTGTTGTGATGGAGGACTTAGCCAGCCGAGGAATTGAACACACTACGCCTGGGTGGGACCCAAACGTGATGTCAATTCAGCCACCAACCGGTCTTATGGTGTATATGGAAGGGATGTACAGGTTCGACCTTAAGGGAGGAGGAGGATTCGATCCTAATCCTGTTCTATCCAGGGTTGGAAAATTTATTAGAAAGTTTTTTGAGATGTCTACTTACCACAACTTACTATTTATTTTGATAAGACAGATGGTGCATATAATATTGTTATATTTTCCAGGAGTATAATCTATCAGTACTATTTTCCTTTTCAATACTGAAGCCAATAGGGGGATCCTCCCCCCTTGAGTACACAACTAATAATAAATATCCAAGCAACGACTGCGCTATACTATAATTAGCGGTGACATTCGAGGCCTCGGGCTGGCATAAATACCCTTTCGATAATTTTACAAAATGTCCATACTATTTACCTTGCATTTGAGTTCATTTGAGTCAACAATTTTCGCTGCCGATTAGGTTAGACTCCTATCATAAAATCCACAATTCTGTAAATCCCCTACCAATACTTGCTTACCAGCCTTAAATTATTAATAAGTAGTTATTTCTGACTTTAATTAATCATTCAAGTTAAAAAATCTATGTATTTCAAACCAACATTTTTAGCAGACCTTAAAATAAAACTACTTTTTTGCGTAAAGTTTTTATTTTCCCTCATCTGTCATAGTAGTATTATCTGTCGTAGGTACTATAAACTGGACATTTCGTGAAAAAGTTTTGACTGGTCACATCGATCTTAATAAAATAAGAACAAACTAACTATCTTTTTTACTAAGTGATTTCAAGAAAATTTTTATCTATGTATTTAAGGAGTTCAAGATAATCTGGTTGCGAGTGGTTTATTTATGTGATGTTTATGTGCTTGCCTGTTGTGCGTATAAATCTCAGTGAGTGTTTTATTATCTATGTCAGTTCTCATTATCTTATTTGGTGATTGGTTTATTTATGCTTATTTGGTTCTAATAAATGTACGTTTAATGTACTCAATGTATACAGGTTAAAAATTAATAATTTGAAGTCTAAATTTTGTTGTGAAAACAGTGAATTGTGAACGAAATGTAAACAGAGCTGTCATTTTTTTTAGGTTAAAACTGAATGGACTACAAAGATATCAAGGGCCGAAGAAGTCTCCGCGAGGAAAGTGATTCGAATTATATTGCTGAATTAGAAAAAACTATCATGGCCAAGTTTAAAAATCGATCTCCAGGAGCTTCGTACGTATTTAATCTATTCAAGTGCAAATATTATATACTTATTATTGATGATAACGTAGTCTTTATTGCGACAGTTAGTAAAAAAAGTGTATATAGTGACCCATACATACGATCACGCCCTAAATACGAATGAATGAGTACCTAGTGTTTTTATTTATATACACACAATATGTATTTGTGTTTTTTTCCTCACTTATTTGATTGAGAATTGGACATTGTTTCGTTCCCTCTCACTTACTTTCTGTGTCTTGTTCTGTCTCATGATTCGGTAAAGGTTACGAATTCCGCTTCACGGTAAATATGGAATGTTTACTTTGAATTAATACTTAAATTTAGTTATATTATTACTAAAAGTTACTATAAATGTTGGGGAACCTTTAATAACGCCTGCTCGCGTCCCCTTTAGAGTTATATCCCAGTTTTCAAGTAGTTTGTGGGCTACGCTAGGTTTGTATAGACTGGTTTGTGATTTAATTCTAATACGAAATTATGAATATAATCCAACTCTTGATATGAACATAGTCGCCGTCGGCTGCGACTATAACGGCGCCGCATACTAATTGACATATCGCGTAAGTGACTTAATAAACGAAATTAAAATTAAAAGTGCGTATTTTTCCATCTCCCCCGACATAATAAATCATGTTTTGAATTAATAAAGCTAAATCCATTTATTTGAAAGTGAAATATTGCGTATTAAGAGTGAAGCGGAATAAGAGAAAAATAATCATGATTCATTTAGATGTATTAGTATTATCTTCTTCCTCAATGATATCAAAACATAAACTATTTATTTTGATTTTTCTTTCCAGGTCTTCCAAGTCTTCCAAGTCTGATGATAAAATGGTAATTTCTTTAACCACCGAATCACAAGCCTTGCGTGTGACTGTGGAATCAATTCCAATAACGAAATCAATCTATCCAGAGCTTCCAGATAATGTTACCAGTCATGAAAGAGAATCAGACGGCATTGATGAAACTGAATCAGACGGCATTGATGAAACTGAATCAGATGGTACTGATGAAACTGATCAAAGAAAACAAAAGTAAGAAAGAAGTATGATAATTATAATAATGGTTTTGTTCCAGGCTAAATGCAGGGAGTGTGCAATACAATGTAATCTATATTAATTATAAGCAATCATTATTTGCCTGAAATACAAATTGAAAAAATCTCCCGGGTTAAAATAAATGGTGCCGACGGGAATTGAACCCGCAGCCTTCTGATTGATGGTCATCTGCCCTACCAATTAAGCTGAACAATTTTTTTTAAAAATACATTCATTTTACCGACTTTCAGGCATTTCGTTATACATACATCTTTTATACATTAAGAAATCCTGTGATTCTGTTTTACTCATACACGGCAATCTAATTCTATTAAAATTTCTGGTTTCATAATGTTAGATTGAATCACAAAGCTATACAAATACAATATTGTATTGTAACATTTTCACCTGTTCTCATCATATTTTACTACGCCTTTGTGGGGAATGAAATAAAAGATGATGACAATTTAAGCATTTATTAGCAAGTGAAACATACTCGTGTTTTTAAAACAAAACCTATACACTTCATAACCGAGACTCTATATCTTATTTAATTAATTTACCTCAGGGTGTGAACAAGGTTCGAAGTTGATAATAAATTGCAAAGCATTTAATTCGTGACATTATTAACATGAAATACTAACCTTATAAGAAATAGGCGGGGGGCATGTGTGTCATATGATTGACATACAGTCAGAGTAATTATAACTAGAATTAAGATAACCAGTATAAAGAAACTATATAACTCCTTTTACAAGTCGACTGAAGATTCACCCATCGGTCCTTCCCAGGATTCACTTCCACTGTGACTTGTTCGCTGAGCACTGACTTCTTCAGTTGCCGGCTGATGCCGCTGGTCTCTTTCCTTTCATACGAGCGGCTACACTCTCGCTTAAGCAAGGTGCTCGATGAACTCAACATCCAGTAACATCAGTAACTATTAGAGTCAACATTCAAATTACCGGGGTTGCAAGTATAACTGCTACAGTATTTTTATGTCTTTCTTGAAAGAATTGTTTGTAAACAGACAAAACATTTTATTCCTGTTCATATTGCGTATGTACAGGTGCAAACAAATAATATAACTAAAAACACAGCCTAAAAATACAGTCTAACTTGGTTAAAACAAGCACGGCAATAGCGAGTTCACAGCTATAATGAGCAAGTACAAAATGATATTTTGGTTCAGGCTTATCTTCATATAATTGGTAACTGTTATAACGAGGTCGATTTCACTGATATACCGTGCAAATAATTTTGTCAACACAATTTCTGAATACTTGAATGGGTCGTTGGGTCTGAAGAAAAAAGAATAATTAGGAATTATTTTCGAAGTAAGTAGTAACAAACAAAGGGGCAGTATAGCGCGGCGGTTAGCTGTACAGCGCACAATGGCGGCTGGTGGGAATTCACCATCCCGTTAGGGACGGATTAATATTTTCATGACACTTTGCGCTTTATTTGAGCTATGCCAATTTATTCCATTTTTACGTCTTTTGTATTACAACTCATCGTAAATTTTGTTTTAAAATCCAGTAAATATGTTTATGAAGGTACCTAGTTACAAATACCTACATCCCAGCATGGGGTAAATTTATGATAGTGATGCACAACTTTTTCAGAAGGGGGACCACTTTGCCTATTTTTAAAACAGGCCGCAACCCACAAGTTGATTTTTTGTTTTTGTTTTCGTTGAGTGGGAGAGTTGACAGCGAAATTCATGATTTAGGGTTTCTATCACAGACATAGGAATTAATAGACGAGAAGATAATGGCGAGGGGTAAAATCAACTGTTGAAGAACGAAGGGAGTGAAGCTGACTGTGATTCGTCAATAAATCAATCTGACAGTAAATAGGCATCTCGCATTATAATATCACCATTTACTTCTTAAAAGTAAAATCTGCTTTCGAATGAATAGACATTTTTACATGGGAGCGCAAATTACTCGCCACGTTATGAACTAATTTGCGAAGTCCAAGTTCGGCAAAGTAAGGCAGCTTCTATTTTCAGAGTCGTAGTTAGTTTCAGAGTATTTAGTTAAGACACTTTTACAAATGTTTCATAATTTACTTACCCCAGTAAACAACGATGAGCACACTTGAGAATCGCTACATTGTGATGTGATAGTATATGTTTCTAAAACTGATCCATATAATACGGTGTGAATAAGCTTAAAATAAAGTGAAATAATGCTTACTTTTGGAATGTAATACGACAATTGGGTTTATTCTCTTTTTCACATCTATTTTTACAAGTTTTCATAGCAAAAGTCAACATTTTGCCGTGTTATTTCGTAAAATGAACCGATGATGCCTCGACCATAGTTCGCACAAGAATGATGACGTCACGTTTTCAAAAATCACTTGAGGCCATACGCGAGCACAGCCGGCTCCAATGGAACCGGTATGGGGAGTGGGGATAATACGCTTTTAATCACTTAGGGCAGGTCTACTAATATTCATATGTCTATGGTTTCTATTGATTTTTTAGAATTAGGTGTTATTCAAACCGGTTCTTCAAATTTAGTTTCGTTTAGAACATGCACTGTATTAAATTAACCAAAACGCTGTAAAAAAAATATTCTCAGCCAAATGTTCAAGAATTACCCCAAACGTTTAGATTTTATCTATAGCCAAGTGGGCCGTGTGAAATTGACGTGCGGGCCACAAGAATTGGGCTGTAGGTTGTGCATTACTGGTTTATGACAAGTAAAATTCTACAGCCGAAAAGCATAATAATCCGGCAAGCTAGTTATTTATGACAAGTGAGATTTTACAAGCAGTACCTTACTCACAAGCTAATGATGATATGATAGACAATTTAGTGATATTATTCTTGGAAGCCTAGAACCAGGTGATGATAGTTAGTATATAGTGATTGTGCGATGACGCTGGAATTGCATCACCGTAATTTTGGGCAGAGAAAGGCGTTATCCTTTCTCAGTTGCAGGAGACTTGTAATTCCAAATGGAGATTGCGCTACCCCAACCAACACACAAAGTCATCGCCAGATTTCTGCATTTACCAGGTTTGGTGATTCTTTGGTTTGATGTCCAGTGGGTCCTGCACTTGGGAAGAACGTTTGATTAATCACAAGTCACCTTTTTCACATGAACTAATGCACACAATCGACGAGCATGTGCTACGAATAATGATGTTAAAACAGCGGGTTTTCTCTCCGGTCTTTAGTCGCTGATGTTACTTGCCGCACTTTTTCTCGGTGCGGGCCTTTTTCTCATGTACAAAATTAAGCGCGTAGTTTGAGTTCCTGCCCTATGGGTGGTGGGAGCAGAACAAAGCTGATGATGCCAGAAAAATTACAAACGTCATAACGAAACAGCGATAGTTACATGCATTGATTATTTTAACCACTCAGAACATTAGAACGTCAAAAGACGTAAATATGATAATAGCGGTCAAGACATTAGAACGTCTTTTCACGTAAACGCGCGAGATTTTACAAAAATCGATTTATTTCCATCACTAGTATACGGATTGCCATGATTTAAAAAACAGAGTATCGATAATGAATAACGCTACGCGTCTGTATTCAAGAATATCTATGGAACGTAGAAGTGCATTATCTGAGCCGATTGAATCTGTCATCTTGTTTGTTCATAATTTATTGCGTTTCTAAATAATTTATTAAAAATATTTTAGTTTGGACGGTTAATATTTTGAGGTGACTAATAGTTTTTAATTATATTTCTTCAATATATAAAGTGTTATTTCTTTATGATACTCAGAAAAAAGTACATTTTTCACGGGTTTGAAATAATGGTAATCGATTCTTACATATTTTTGACGTTTTCATAAAATATATATTTAGAAACGCAAATATTTACTTATAACAATACAATGCGATAGTGGATTTCATAATCTTTCCAAAACATTTTTTAGAATGAGGCTACGTTTCCCAAGACGTGAGTTATGATGCTTTTAGCAAAACTCGTAAATAACACAAAAATTATCACGTTTTGACAGTTCTCAAAGGAACACATAGTATATAAATGTCTTTGTCTGAGAGGTTAAGGAGGAAATTGAGAAGCATTAAAGCCAAATCTTTAAAACAATCATTGATTATAAATTTGGTTGATAAAAGTTAATTTGGTATAACTTTGCAATTTATTTTTTGAACGAGTAATACTTACTCGTATTTTGAAAATATACTGTACATTTAATAAAATAATAATAATATTTGGATGATTTTTGATTTGCATGGTGTAATATATATTGACAGTTGTGGTAGGTAGGTCAGTACATATGACTTTTAAAAAACCTATTTTGGATGCAACGATGAACGGCTATAAGTAGTAAATTTTGTCAGTCCCCTCGTGCTCGTTATAACCAAGTTTGTCTGTATTTAAATTAACGACATCTATGAATGCGTAGATTGTAATGTACGTTACATTTACCCTTAAGGTTACTATTCAAAAATCATTTCCCTGAATACAACGAGATCTTCTGAGGAAACTACTTATGGTAGATTGTATACAATTTTTATAAATATATAAACAAGCTATCTGCTAAAACAGTATGATTTACAAAAATATATTTTTGAAAAAAAAAAAGTAAATTATTAGGAAAATAGAATGGCGGTAATTTTGCATCGGCGATAAAGAAGTTAATTAAGCATTGCGAGAAGAACACATCTTGTCCTTTGCTCTAATTTAGCATTTTTTTCAAGTCTTTAATAAGCTTTGAAAAAAATAAAGTATCAGAGTTATAAAAAATGTTTTGAAGTGTGAAATTTTCATCTTTATCTCGTTAAGATCCATTTTGTTGTGTAGGTCCATATCGCCTTTATTTATTTTAATAATATTACATGTATATATCTCATTCTAGGAAGCGTGAAAAACGTCAGAAAAAAGAAGAAAAAGCTAAAAAAGAGAAAGAAACTCTTAACAAGAAAGCTTTCAAACCAAAACCGCCTAAAAATACAAACTTACTGAATTACTTGATGGTATTAATTGTTCCGATTATTGCTATTATTGTTGGAATAGTCCACTGTTTTACATTTGTTGATCATCCAACTTCAGATGGTTTTGGCTTTAATATGACCACGGCTCTGGCGGATTTGGCCAAAGACTATCCCAGACAACTGCCATCTACGTGGAGCCGTTTGAATTTTGGAATTGAAGAAGTGAAAACGCATTCAAGACCAACTGTGTTTCTGTTGGTCCATTCTGGTAGCGATGATTCCTCCAGTCGGATTGCAAAAGCTGTTGGAGGCATTGCGTCCAAGTATCTGCGTAAGTTTTAACTTAAATTATTATGCATGTTATCTTCTTTTCCTGTTTGTTATCGTCTCACTGCACCTATTAGATAATTTTACACCGCACAATCATCTTCTCCAAGAAATCTCAATCCTTTCCCTTAAATTTGATAACATAATCACAAATTATCAGGATAAATTAATAATTCGTAATGTTTTATTGGTCGTGCTCACCGGGGGTTCGTGTGCTTAGGGGGACTAGGTTTTATTCAAGTACTGTTTGTTTCATATAAAAAAGTAAGTCATTACAGAAATAGAATCAGCTGGCGCACGCGAAAATTTAGCATCAGTGATCTAGAAGATAAGCCAGGTTTTGATTTTTTTTTACTGTTGGAATTGAATTATAGAGCTTAGCGAAGAGGTATTTGTAGTTCCTTTGTTCAAATGAAGTTTTTAATTTAAGTATATTCATATTACCATTCTGGTTAGCTCGTGTTGGGAAAGAATGTTTTTTTTGTTAAATGTTTAATCAAAACATTCTTAGTATATATATTTTTAATGTTTAGGACTGAAAAATACTTCTTTTGTTAGCGTTCTTATGGGTATTCTCTAGAGACCCATCGGCATTCCACTAGTTAACAATCTAAAAACTCCCATAAGAACTCTAACAAAAAGACTTTTATGGGAGTTTTTAGATTGTCTTATTCTCCAGAGACCCATCGGCATTCCACTAGATAACAATCTAAAAACTCCCATAAGAACGCTAACAAAAAGACTTCTTATAGGAGTTTTCAGATTGTCTTGTTCACCAGAGACCTATCGGCATTCCACTAGTTAGCGGGGATCTTTCAAATGTCAAAAAAACAAAATTTCACTGAATGACAGCTTGATGATTTTGTTACACGTGAATTTCTGCTATACAACTTGACCTTACCTTACTATTGTTATTATTTATCATTTTAGGTTCTGCAAAAGAGAGTCCTTTGATTCTAAATGCTGAGGATTTTCACAGCATGGATGATCACGGTGAACTAAACACCAACTACAGGGAGAAGTTGGAAGCCAGCGGCTCTATGGTGGTCCTAGACCTCGAGAGCACTCCGGGCAGCATAGCCCAAGGACTGAGATATTACTGCGATGAATACAATCCACTGGTTAAGAGCGCGGCCATATTCTTAACGGTCAATCTCAACAAATGCAATGCAGACTTGGAAAAATTCCACAGAGGTATACATGAACAATTTGTAACGCACTACAGATCAGCATACTCAACTTTGCAGTCGGTGGCGTCACTAGTGTAGATAAAAATCTAGCTTCAGTTCAATTGTTGAACTATTGACTATTCAATTGTTGACTGTTATAACGAAGTCGATTCACTGACATACCGAGCAAATAATTTTGTCAACACAATTTCTGAATGGGTCGTTGGGTCTGAAAACATAGTTAGGGGAGAATTCATATTTTGATGGCACTACCTGTGTAAGATTTTTGGCTATGTGAACCATTTGCTATCCATCGGCAAAATGTAAAATTGTCATCAAATCTGCCAAACTCATTTGTTCCCTCTTTACTTCTTCTTTTGTATTACAACTCATCGTCAATGGTCAGACTTGTCTACTCAAGTCTTCAATTTTTTGGTGTACACCTAAATGATTTTTGTTAGCATAGTTAGCAAGTAATATTTTGTATTGATATGGCTGAAGTCGTGAACCTATTTTTTTGCCCTATTTTTGTCGTAGCATCTTTTATTGTAACATTTCTCCTTGTATTAACCTTTCCCTTACTGTGCTAAAAAATCCACGCGTTCCGGTGCTGTATAGTCAACACACATCTCAATATAAGCTATTTAATGTCGGAAACATATGAATATTCATAGCTAATCGCTTATGTTTATTATGTTTTATATCAAAAGTGATAATAATTGTAATTTAATTGCTGAAAACATGAAAAAACCATCGGCAGATGCTAAAAAAACGTGCGAGGGGTCCACATCTAACGACGGTCCGCGACCGACTAGCTGGCGGCTAGCACACACACAGCTATACGGTCGTAGGTATCGATGGTCTAAATCAAAATACAACTGCGGACGTGTGGATTTCTCATGTTCCCACATAGCGAACTAAAGCGGGACATCAATAGCGTGTCATTTCCTCGCACACTCTTCGCGTAGCAGTGTCACACAGTTGATTGTATTGGTGTGTTTGTTTCCGATTTTTAACAAAAATCTTCTGATTTTTAATTGAATTTCAAAACTATGTAAAATTTTATTTTTTAATTCAGTGCATAAATGTATAACAGGAATACCTAAAATCTGAACCCAGAATTTATTATATTTATAGGAGTTATTAAAGTTATTAGAAGCAATGTGTAGAAAATACACATCACAGATAAGGAAAGGTTAACTTCGTGTAATATGTAATGTGTTAATTGGACTTCGTCCATTAGTAAATAAATAAATAAATATCTCACCATAATACAAAATCAAAATAGCATTACTTTTATGATACGGTCTTAGGCTGGGAAATATATTTTCCAAAAAGACTCAATGGGTGTTTGTTGTCTGTGAAAAATATCTCCCAAAATTGCTGACTATACTTGTTTTACGATAGTTAACATTTGTGTATTTCAGATCCTGAGGTGGCCGCCAACAGTATAGCAGAGAAATGCCTCACGAACAGCTGGAGCAAAGAACTCGGTCCTGATATATTGCAGCCTCTTCTCTCCGCTAGAGTAATGGGCATAGTGTTGAAGATAGAGCGTGAAAATTAACCCAACCCACACGCGGCTGTCGCAAATCTGATCCGTCGGCGGTCATCCCGTACGCGGATGTCGCATATCATCGGCTTAATTCGTAGAAAGCGTAACTCGAATTAATTTTTAAAATTTTCAAGAGTCACAAATCAATTTTTTGTGTTGATTTTTTTTAAACTAGTAAGAATTTTTAAATTTTGAGATACACTTTGAAAATGGTGAAATCTACATCACATTTTTAGTCGATTTTGTGATATGACTTTTTTTAATTTGAACTTTGTTTTCGAGTGAATAGAGTCGAAAGTTTTTAGGTCAAATTTGAAAAAAAACCGTCACTGAGGGGTTAATATCAGCTGTTCAATGTGTTTTTTTAAATGCTTCGAAGCGTAGCCCCTTCTCCAAAAGTTTTTTTTAACCCTTTAGTTGCCTGCATTGGAAAAAAAGATTTTTCGGTTTCTTGTGATGTTGATTTACCAGTTTTCCGCTTGTACTACGAGTTTCCAGACACTGTATTATATTATACACAGTACAATAATTTTAAACTTTTCTTTTGTTTCAAAAATGAATTGTATTATGTATACCCTAACACAAATATTTTTTATGTTAACAAGCGAGCATTTTTTTTCATATTTATAAATTAATTATTTATTTCTTCCTATTATTGCTTTTACTTGGTACGATTTTTAGCTAAATTATAATAAATTACCATACAGGTATGATGTTTTTGTAGTGATTATGTTTAAAAAGGGATAATGCTAAAAGATGGCGTTCTAATCAAAAAGACTTTGAACAAAATAGACTTATCGCATTCTACAAATGAAGCAGAAGATAATATGTGATCCATGAAGTTTCACTGAAACACGTAAATTGTATCAGAACTATGGTTTCTGCACCTTTTGTAAATCCTGCGGGATTGCGGGATAGAATTAAGAAATCCTACGTGATTCGTGGGATTTTCATTGAGGGATATTAAAATTATGCCAACATTACATAAAAAAACATTATTTTGTATCAATTATCTCTGATACTAGTGTATTATTAAAAAATCTGTTGAAAACGTAATATAATTCTATATAAGTATTTTACGAAAACTTTGATTTAAAAAAATGGTGACCGGATAAATCATCAAAATGATAATTCATCGCATCTTTAAAAAGTTATATAAAGTCATGGAAAGTGATGAAACAAAAACTTTATTAACTGGGTTAAGTAGGTTTGGTTAGGTTTAAATTTATTTTTTTCCATCATTTCTAATGACTTTATATCACTTTTTAAAAGTGTGTTGAATTGTCACTGTGTTGAGTTATAATGGAACCAAATAAATATATCTCACTGACAGGACTCTCCAGTCATTAGATATCAATCATTTTAAGTTCTAGTGATATTATAAAAGATGTTGAAAATGTTACATTTTAAGTAAATTTTGATTAAAAATAAGATGGTAAAAAATATACACTATGGAGAATCCTGGCGCACATATATACGAAGACATTTATGCCTAAAAGCCCGACAGAGGAAAACACTCTCGCTGACTGAAATTGTTTCCCTCTGAAGTCTGTTCTAAAAAAGGGACTTCTGTTTCTACAAAATCGATCCCAGTTCTTGAAGATATGATTTGAGATTTTCACGGCCAAAAGTATTGAAGTGATTTGTTTTTGGGGTATTATGCCGTGTTGCGCTACCTCCTTCTTTAGCCAACGTTTCGGACTGCATTGCAGTGTCCATCACATCTGCCCTGATGCAACACTGCATAATACCCCAAAAACAAATCACTATAATCCAGTTCTTGAAGTTTCTGAGCTTGAGATGCAACTCTATCCTCTCTTCCTCAACATCATTCCTCTTTCATTGCCAGAGATTGACCACTGCTTGTTTCACTCCAGCTCTGCTCATCTCAATTAACATATCTTCATTTCCTATCTATTGATCTCATTAAAAATTTTTAACTTCATTCCTGATACAGGCTCAAATATGGTGGGCAGTCATCGTCATTGTTATGTGCTAACTTTAGGACATTCTGACGCTTGCGTATCCCGTGATTCGTAACTCGCGAGGATGTGCAAATCAAAACGCATGTATATGGTGTAAATTTAGTTTTTTTTTTTCAACCCCGGACATGAAAATCCTGCAAATTCGTGGAATTAAATATTGCTGGAATTCCGCAGAACTTGGGGATTGACAACCCTAAAACATTCCACATGATGGGATAGATTACATTGAAATAACAGCATTGTAAAGGTTACAGTTATTTATAGTTATTTGAATGTATTGAGGATATAACCGAGTAAAAAGACTTGCCAATTTGTGTTGAATTGCATCACCTCCAGGACAGGAGTGCTCGTACTCACCGAGATTCACTTTCAAATTATTAGGAGTCAAGCGATTGACTGTTCGCTACAGCTTGATATACTTATCTTTGGAGTCAAGCTATCGACTGTTCGCTACTGCTTGATACACTTAACTTTGGAGTCAAGCGATCGACTGTTTGCTACAGCTTGATACACTTAACTTTGGAGTCAAGCGATCGACTGTTCGCTACTGCTTGATACACTTAACTTTGTAGTCTAGCAATCGACTATTCGCTACAGCTTGATTCACTTAACTTTGGAGTCAAAACGATCGATTGTTCGCTACAGCTTGATACACTTAACTTTGGCTAAACATGGAAATAACAAACCAATTAACTGGGTTTAATGATTTAGCCCCTATTATTTATATTATTATTGGTATTTTGTGGTTTTTAATTTATTTGGAAATATGGCATTAATTTTCAAATAGATTCGCTGTTTTTAAATTTATACCAAAATGAAATACTGTTTTTGAAAGTAGATGAATGACTTTCAGATTTGAGTATTACAAATCGACATATGCAATTAAAAGTATTAAAATTTTTAACAAAAATATACTTAGTTATTTGTATTTAAAGTCGCTTACCGATGGTTTTTATTGTGTAAACTGTAATTATTACTTTACACAAAACTAAAAAACATCTTTAACTAGACAAAGGTACTATAAAAGTTATTGTCACTTCACTTTTAATAGTTTATATTAAAAAAAATTTACTAACCTTGAAACATATCTTTCAAATCCTAAATGTTGTTTTGTAGAATTATTTCAATTTTTCTGGAGCGTCTATAGTAAAATTTTAAATAGACACACATTGTGGTGTTTCCTATACCTAACATTGTTTAAATCATATATCTCACCTTAATACGAAGAACGAATTTTACAAGTCAATCTCAGTTTGTGCCCTAAAGAACATAAAAATTTGGGTAATCAGTAGCAAGAGGTAGAATCGCCATACAACGTTGTCTTGGCATACAATCCTTACTTCATTCACATTCATACATACTCCTTGTTATTCTGATTCTTGACATGATCCGACTCAAGTATTTGATTCACTGTACCGTGCCGTGTCTTCCTCGGCCATCCCCGACTTGTTTTACCATCTACTTTCGTGTCATGTTATATTTGTAAAATCTACGCTAATGACATTAGAGACTACAAAGTTAAGCGTTTCAAGCTATTGGTATATTTAAAAAAAAACTATTAAATCACACTTCATTCATTACATGTGTCAAATGTTATTTTTTAAATTTGAATAGTATGGTAAAATTGGATTCTATTAAAACACACAATAGGAAAAACCAGGTTAAAAAAACATGAAATAAAAATGTGATACAGAAATAATTATGATTAACAAAATGTTGGATGATTGTACTTACGAGAAGAATTTGTCTATTTTATATTTGAGGAGTGTTCTCACATTGAGAGATATTTACAATAAATAAATTATTGCATAAGACAGTAGTGAATAATCACTTTGAGTTAATAATTTATGTTAATCTTTATGCAAATTTAATTAACTGTTAAACATGACGAATAATAAGAAAACTCAATTGCGTATTTTGACCAGAGAGAAATATGTACACACGTACAGGGTGCTTTTATGTTCCAGGTTGATGTTTTTTTTTAATAACTTATAAATGAAATACAATTTTATAATTAATATTTTATTGATTGATTATATGGTCCTTAACCCTAGATAACTAAACTGTTTTCATTGTTTCATTGTAACTACACTTTCGTCGAGTGGACTACGCAATAAAACACTAGAAATAAATCAAAAATATTTAATTAAGATAGGAACTTGTTACATGGCACAAAAGTAAGGTTTATAATGAACAAATTAATATCAAAATATCAGTCTACACAGTGACCACACATGTCAACATTATGTGGACCACAAATAGCCCCTCTACATCTGGTGCAACGGTGTTTGGTCATCCTCCGGGCCTTGGATGGACACAGGCAGCAAATTTTACGCACGTGTGACGTAGATGGAACCGGAGCTTCTATTGTAGAAGATTTGCCAACATTAACAATAAATATAAGAATATATGAATGTACGTACCTTAAAAATAAAAATTGTTGTTATAACTAAACTTTCGTCCAGCGGACGACGAGACGGTCATAGGGCACGTCCTAGTATGCGTATGGCCGCAATCGCGTCACGTGCTGCACTGTTTACTCAAATTAGGAAGGTAATGAAAGAGTCGAGGTCGGGGAGCGGGGGGAATTAGGTGATTTCGAATTTCACCGAGTAGCGCGTCGTCGCCTCGAGGAGTGATTAGTTATCTAGGGTTAATAATATGATGTTGGTCAAGTGTTCGCCTCTGGCCGTGGCGCAAAGGCGATCTCTTTTAAGCTCATTTTTTACAACATTTTCTCGGACTTCTGGCGTTATTTCAGCAATTTCGTTTTGAATGTTGTTCTTAAGCATGGAAGTTGTGGTTGGTTCATTGGTGTACACCTTTTCCTTCAAGTACCCCATAGGAAGAAATTGGAAAGGGCCAACTGACAAATTTCATCCTGACCAAAATGGCGACAAAAACACAATCGACCTGGAACATAAAATGCACCGTATGTATGAAAAAAAAAATTTCACAAAGCGAAATACATATAATAAAAACCAAAATATATGTTTGGCTTATCTTTCAAAGTACATAATTCCACAAAAAAATAATTTCATATAAAAATTTCAAATATTAAAGCCTACCGTGGAAACCTATGCAAAAAAATTTTTAGGGAATTGGAAATAAAGTTTATTTTTTTATATTACCTGCGGCCTACGCAGATACATCGATATATAATGTATCATTTTCTATTACACACAAAGCAGGTTTTTATTGATTTTTGATAATTTGAATACGCCATTTCGTAGACACCCACAGAAAGGAGAAGAATAAAAAACCGTTTTGGTTAGATATCTCTTGGTGAAAACACTCCTCATTTGATGTATGGATGTTTGTTTAAAAATTACCAAAAATTATCTTCAATTATTTATTGTTATAAATAGAATTTGTTATTATAACTTCTAGTATTGAAAATGTTTTATATATAAATTTTATTGTTTAATTACTTATGTAAAAATGCAATATTTAATGTTACTTGCCTATTTTGTACTTTTTGAAATATAATTAATATTTTTAATTAATTGTGTATACGCAACTATATGGATCTCCCTACAACATAAGTTTCTGCATTCCCTTAATTACCTGTCCCTGTCTGACAGTGTGCAATACCTACTTCATTGATATTTGCAACAATTTATCTATAAATTGTCTGACCAGTCTGTTAAGAAAACCAGTCCATAATATCGATCGAAAAGACCAAGGGTAAGTCTGAATCCTTTCCAATTCTAACTATTAACTACAGCTACCTCAACAGTTGTGCCTAATATTGATTAGTCCACACTAAAACCACAATCTGATTCACTTTATAATATTGGATATCATTTCGACGAACTGGAGGGGTAAACTGAGATTCTCAATCATGTGTCGTTCGTGCACTGCAGCTTATTCTTACTTTATTTATTAACGCCCTATCGGGCTTTTACATAGTAAATTGACAGTATATGTATGTAAGTGTAACATAATACATGGATAAAATAGCTAAATATAATTTTTTCGAAGGAAGCAAATACTTTGGGGTGTGACATATTATAATTTAAAAATATAATATAATTTACTCATAAGGTAATTAGAAAATATATTTATGTAATATACTGATACGTATTATAAAACAAATGTTTAAAAAAAGAAGAAAAATAATGTCTGTTGTATCTATAGAGAAAAAAACTAATAAGTAATGGCAAAATACCAACGCCATAATTAATATTGAATTTAAATAATAGTACTTGAAATGGAAACGTAAATCAAAGTATAATATACAAATCAAGTATGACCGTACATGCATACAGTCATTAATATGCGTCCAAAAAAATAAATAGCAAATAAACTAAGGAGTATGTGAGTTAAACGTTGGAAGGTATTGAGACAAGACTTTTTTTTAAAGCTAATAAATAATGCAAGTTAATAACTAGCAAATAGGTCTGAAATTAGTTGCCTTTTGAAACTCACAAAGTTATTAACACCAAAGATATCAATAAGTTCACAGTATTTGTTTGCAAGGTAATGAATTCTTGGAATTGGTGAATACATAGAGTAGTTAGTATTGAGGTTATTGTTACATTTAAAAGTGTCTTTGCTTCGAGTTTGTCTGGCAGGTACATTCATATAAATTAATTCCAATAATTCAGGGCTGTCAATTAGAGATTTGATAATTTTGAATAAAAATAATATATCAGTTAGAACTCTTCTATCTGATAGTTTGAGAATCTGGTTTCGGTACGTAATTATTGTATACCTATATCCCCCACCTTCCCGATCCTTTTGTCACCGGGAGAAGTTATAGTGCCAGTAATCAGTACAATTCAACCGTTCAACAATCAAGTACAAATGATGAGATCAATCATATTTTATTTTAAAAGACTAAATAATGATTCTACAATGTGAGTTGCCTGTAGACTGTCAGACAAATCACTGAAAGGGACATGCTCACGCCACTTTCTCCGGTCTGCACAACTCGGTGTGTTCCCCTCACCCTCACGGGTAGGTCTATCTTCTCTTTGGTATGTGCTTCGTCCATAAATAATTAAGCCATCGGAAGTTAAAATAAAGTGTACAAAATCATTTGCGACTATAATAATATATGTGGACATTTCCATTAATGTCCAACTATTGCTTTATCGCCTTCTTGTCTAACTCATGCATCAGACGAACCTATTGAAGTGTATAGAACAAACCAAACAGCACCCTACGACATTATACCTTACTCTAGCAAACTTAATTTTCTGCGCAGGGTCTTGCAGCATTCGATTTATGTCAATTGCTTACAGACCTGTGGGACAACAGGCTAAAACAGCACATTGACTTATTTACTGACAGTTCAATGTATATATTTTTTAAACTAGTTGAAGCACCCAGCATTGTCCAGGCTTTATTTTTCTTTAAGAGGTGTGAATAGGGGATGAGGTTGATTTTTAGATTTTCTCATGTAGACAGTGACCTTCCTCTTGCTTTGAAGGTAGAGTGTGCAAAATTCCATCAATCTCGAAATAAAACTGTAGATTTGTTAAAAAAATAAACCTACAAGCCATACTGGAACATTCTTCTTTATATTATTTTTAAATGAACAGTCAGTATTTTACTGATGAGCTCAATATCTGATTTCACAATAAGTTACAGTAGTTGAATTTTTTTAAGTTTAAAAATAAGTTATTTCTTTCTTTTCTACAAATAAGAATCCAATCACGCTTTAAATTGGTTTATATTAGTAACTACGATGGCATGTCATGGAAGTTTGTTCCATGCATCCACAACTCTATTTGCAAGGTAGTGTTTCGTAGGATTAGATGCAAAAGGTGTTTTGTTAAGTTTTTTTTTGAGTGTTCAAGGACATTTATATTTTTGTTGGTGGTGAAAATTTCTCGGATGCCAGGGCAACTATAATGTCTAAATAAAAATTTGAATCTCAATCAAGTCACTCATTTCTTTTAACATTGGTAATCTTAGTTCCTTCATATTGCCGGTCTTTCAAAACTCGTGCTGTGTACTTTGTGCTGGCCCTCCAGTTTTTTAATTTTCCTTTCAAATTGTTATGCCTAGTTCACACGAGGACAAAACAATATTGTATAGTCCTAGCTTCCGACCTTTGTCCTAGTGTGAACAGAAGTTTGGAGGACACGACAATTTATTTATTTTTTCCTCCGCTGCTCATCTCGTCACAGGAATTCCTGTGTCGAGATGAGCAGCTTTACAATTTATATTCAATCAATTAAGTAAATCACATAACACATACACACATGGATCACATCGAATATGGGGCTCCTAAGGTGATTCATGATAGAAGCCACGATATGGGCAATCCAAAATCACCACTCTCAGTTAGTATGGAATTTTTTACCTTTCTTTTTTCTTGAATAGATTCAACGAACCTATACTTTTTATATTTTCACTGATCATATTATAAAGCAAAGGAGCTTTATAAGAAAAACTCCTTTGGCCAGTGGCGGTTCTTCCCTTAGGTCAATTGGTGTTTGACCCCCCAAAATTATAAGACAACAATAATAATCAATTATGTGCATCAAAACAACTGGTCTCATTCAAATGTAACGCGAAACAGCGGCGGCGGCGACTAGCAGTGACATCTGTTGTCTCTAATAGAAGCTTTCATTCACAAATCCATACGATTCGCTGGGTTAATTTAAAGAATGTCCATTTTGGCATCTTCTGTCCCTATGCGCGCCATAGAATAAACGAGATGGCACTATATTTTTCGTTGAAGTAAAAATTAGGTACCGAAGAAAGCTTAGGGACGCTTAGGTCATGACCGTGAGGGAGACAACACGATGAATATTATATGTGTTACAGAGATGGTGACATAAACAAATGTCGGCTTTTCATTTTTTCACGGTTGCAATGTGTGGAACAATGGTTGTTTTTCAATTGGATAGTTCGGGAAAGGTTTGGAATAATTATTTATTTATGTTGTTATCAATTTAGAATGAAACAAAACAAAAAACGTAAAAGATCATTGTCAAATAGAATCAAACTCTTATTTTATTTACTTTAATGTTGTGCACAACTACATTAAAACTTAATATCTTAAAAATAATTTGCCATAAGTACATGGATTGTGTATGTATTTCCAATTTACTATATGTATTTAAAGTCGGGGACTCTAAATACTACAACAAATTGATATAGATACTATATGGGCATTTTTCACAATATCAAATAAAGATTAGTCACACATTTTTTTCAAATGACATACCACAACTGGATCCTTAGAGCCGCCTCTGCCCTTGTCCAAAGGATGTTGCGGTATTCACCGGCCGATACAAAAAAGAACCCAATCTAGTGTTGCGCATTTGTTGTGATCTTTTAGCAGTATCAATGTTGTTGAAAAATTTACAGAGAGCCTGTACAACTGCCTTTTTGACATAATTTTACTTTCACCATATAATAACTGTGACGAATACAGAAAACTTTTCTTATACATTTTTAAAACCTGGCCAAAACATTATCCTAGAGATAAACGGCCCGGCTATCTCCTGTCCTACCCACTCCACCGCATATCGCCCGCATATGAAAGCGCACGAATAGGACAGTAGGACAATAGCCAGTTCGCTCCCGCACAATTATGGTACCTGGAATAGATTACTAAATTGATAACTGTAGTGTTGTGCTGATAGGTGTGTCTGTAATAAGATAGTTGCGAGACTTCAGAATCGCAGGAGATTGCCAAAGGCGGAAAGGGGCCTTCGGTACGGATTTGTCCCGGGGGGGACAGGCTCCTCAGATCAAAACTGCCCGCTCCTCGAGCTAGACGTAGCTATTCAGTGATTGTAACTACAGTCGTAATAAAGTTCCACTGTTCAGTAAGAACCAACGTGTATTATTGGAAAATACCCAAATTCCAAGAGCATCTTAGACTGGAGATAAGGGCCCAGTCTAAGTGATAAATATTAACGGTATTTCTGGAGAAATACTGATAGAAAACCCACTGCGGTTTATTACAATAACCATAACCACTCAAGCAATAGGTGTTCGGTTTTAGAATTGGCATTTCAATTTGATTAACTGCTTACTGCAGTTTAAAGCCAATGAATCCACCTAGATAGTCTTGTCCCATTATTCTGTCCTGCGCGGTTAAGGCTGTGCACGGAGCTGGGACAGGACAATATTAAATTATCTCAGAGTAACCCAGCATTATAGCTGGCACTTCTAGTTTACTCGTCCGTGGTTAAAAAGCAAACACAATCGGTTGAATTTGAAGTCAGTTTATTTAAAAACATTTTACAATAACATACAGTGGTGTGCCTATTTTCAATCAATACATGCTTACTTCAATAGTAAAACTAAAAACTGTTAATCAATACACATTATAATATAATAATAATTCTCATCTATCTAAATCATTACATCAACAAAATATGTCATACTAGGTTCACCATCCACTTTATTATATTTACCTAAAATAAATAAATTTTATTTTAACAATAATATTAATCATAATTACACGTGCTTAAAATAATAAATATATTAACGGCAAAATGATTAGGCATCTAGAATACACAGAAATTTTGAGAAAAGTAGTGATTTTGTAAATAAAAAAAATTATAAACATCAATTTTTTTCACATGGTCATACAATCCTATACTAATATGCTTAAAAACACTATTTAACTTCCTTAATATGTCTGGGAAAAACCACTTTGGTCTAAAATAAACAAATTATTGTAAAGAAAGTTTTATCGTAGTGTTTTTAATCATATTATTTATTACAATGGAATTCGACCAATTAATAGAAAAAATATTTTAAAGAGCTCCCTTATTTATTTATTAACAAGGCATCAAGCGCATGTGGCTATTTTTTGAAGTCACAAAAATATGTACACTTAATTCTGTTTTTTTACGAGCGATACAGACGCATTACAAAGTGTACCTTAATAACGTGTAAAAAAAAATAAAATTCAGTGCCGTATAGGAAGATACATTCTGTAGTATGAAAATCGTAGTGTATGATTGATTCTAATAAGAACGCATATTGCCATTATGCTTTGTTGACAGTGTTAAAACAGAATTGACCGTAGCTTATTCGTTAGTCCCTCTTTCGATTACGATTGTAATGCGCAGATGAAAGGAAGGTATTAAATATTTCAATGGAGCCCATTGGGAGTGACTAGCATTGATTTCCAGCGTACCGATGCAACACCGAGAAACTCGTTAGAAAACACAGATCACCCTTTCTTATTTGAAATCGGCTTAACGAGAATTTACTTAATCTTCCTCGCAACGTTACTCAACTACAGTTACCCCCGATGTACGCAGTAGGAGCCACGGTCCCAGCTCAATAATTTCGTACAGCTCAAACGGGAGCCGTTAGCTCGCTTGCTTGATACAACTCCCCCGATACGGCTCTCAGCTCCTAGCTCCCAGGGTATGAATGATCGAATGACTCTTGGTACCGGTAGGCTGCCTCGCAACACGATAGAGAGGTACATCGTCATTGACCGGTCGGTGGCCGAGTTGACATCGCGCTTGGGTCCCACTCGGGCGTAGTGTGTTCAATTCCTCGGCTGGCTAAGTCCTCCATCACAACACAAGCAACATTTTCAGCTTACTGTGGTGGTAGTAGGAAATTTTCAAATATTGTCAGGTTATTCGTAACCCGGGAATGTTTGTCTTTCTTTTTAAAAAAAATAAAAAATAAAAAATAAAAAAAAAAAAAAAAAAAAAACATACATCCAAGACCAGATTTCGGACTGTCAGATGCCGTTCAAGTCTCTGAGTATGTAATAACATTTAACACTTGGATAATTTTAATGGCACTATGTTTCTAAAATATTTCCCGACAAAAAAGAGTAACCGTTAATTTTAGGAGTGGTACAGTTTACCGAGGGTCGTAAAAATATGGCTCATCAAAAAGACCTAGCTCAATTATGCAGCTCGCTCATTAAAGACTCATCGCTAGTACACTTTACAGATGGGCAGCTAATGAGAGGTATCCATTAAATTTTGATGTTAAATTAGATATCATGTTGTGAAACCAGAAGATATAACCGGGAGGTGTAGCACGGTCAAATCGATAACTTAACTGATAACGATTTCATATTGTTTTCTCGAGCACGATCATGCTCGTTAGGCTTGTCGATAGCCCATATTGGCAACGAAATAAATAAGGAATCGCCCTACGATGGCAACACTGGCGGGTATTGTCTATGGATCGACAATAGTAAATGTCAAACTGCTACGTACATATGAATGAATTGACAATGTTAAAATGAAATAAATTCAATTTAATATACATGGGCAGTCCGCATGTTTTCGACACTAAAACGGGAGCCAATTGGTAAATGAGATCTTTAGCCATAACTGGTGATATTCTGAACATCACCAGTTATGCAAGCTCAAACGGATTCAACTAGTCACATACTTTCAATTCTATGAGCTTCGGTAGTCTGCCTCTGTTCATAAATAAGCCAGTAATTTTGTATTTTTGTATATTGACAGCCTTTAATTAGGCAGCATTTTATATCAATTGCAGCCTAATAACCAGACGAAACACTTAATCAATATCGTATTGATATAGGGTTTCATCGATCGTCCGTGCTAGGGCCCAAGATTCCAAATGAACTTTAGAGAACATTATCAACAGAACTGAAACAGGTCAAGCAGGTGCTCGCAGGAACCATTGCGACGGTCTCCCAAATCAAATTTTCACTTAAATGACGACAATTTTGCGAACTTACTTGTGAAGGAAAATTAGAGAAGAGATATTTTACCTAGAGTAATATTATAATGTACACTATGTTATATTTCTATTTGATGCTAAAACAATAGGAATTTCATTTTAATTCTAAATGTCAACAACAAAATTAACAACTAATGAAATTAAATTAAGGCGATGCCACACGTAGTAATGAAAAATCATGTGTTTTTGGTTTGAAAATTTGGTCGCCTAGAAATGTTTCAGATGCTTTAATTAAATACTGCGAGTAGAATACATCTTGGCCTTCGAAATAATCGAGTATTTTTTAGATAAGTCTTTTTATAAGCCCAGAAAAAAATAATGTATAAGGCCTATGAAAACTGCTTTTAAGTTCAAATTCTCCTACTTACGAACCCATTTTCGGTTATGATTTTATTGTATAATGTGACAAATTAAGTTATTTATAAAATTAAATATTTATGCCTGAACATCCACAAAATAAAATAAAAGGCACTTTTTGGCCATGTTTTTTTCTTGCATAAATCAAAACAGGCGGATGGTGTTAAGCGGGAATTTAAACCTTATCGCCATCTACGTAAGGGTTGTTATTGATAGCGGCTCAATTTAAAATATTACACGACGTAGTGCATCGCCTTAACCGAAATGATTTTTAGAAAATTTTCACAGTAATCTAATTTCAAGTTTCTATAACAAATGACATTAGGTACTATTATTTGTTGTAAAACTATTTCAAACGTTAAAAGTATCGTCAAATTATTCAGCTAACTATAAATTGAAAAACAAACATAGAATAATTAATATTTTTACTAGTAATATCTCCACTAATCCATGAAAAATGTCGATTAACCCCCCAGGCGTTTTGCATATTAACTGTTATGTTTCTTAAAGATGCTGTCAGAAAGTCACAATAAAATCCAAATAAATGGAATATTTCTGAATGTATGCAAAGAATAGAAATGTTTTTGAAAGGTGATGAAATACACTATTTTTAGAAATAAATGCATAATTTTGAAATCAAACACTGAACAAAAATTTCTGATTATGAAAAAAAAACATATTTTATTATAAAAATTACTGTCACTTCACTTTTTTGTAATTTCATATAAAAATAAATAATAAAAAAATTGATAAAATTTCATATTTTAACTCAAATTGCATTCGGAACCTTTGGTTTCACAGAAGTATACATTTTAATTCTTCAGTGGTTAACGTCTGGATTTGAATATAAAGCGTGGTGTTTTTTCTTTCTAACACCGCTAATTCATATATCTCACATTGACAGTAAGGGAGATACAAAGATTTCTATGTAATATCTGCTTGTTCGAAAACTGAACAAATTAACCTGGGGAGTTAGTGACTGTACAAAGTTATTTGAAAATTCAACTTTCAGAATGACGTTATTATCTTTGCACAAAATGCTTTATTCATTTCGGGGTTCACATTTTGATAATATGTATTTAAGTAAGATGCAATACACAAGTGATTTTACACGACTAAAGTGGATGGATTGAGAAAATAAGAATTGGGTGTCAATTCGATTGAATTTCTATTAAACCGGGTGTAATAAATATCTGCCTAATAACTTAACTCTGATAAAACCTCTAAGTACCTCTTGCGGCAGATGCATACTGTTCAAATACATTATTTTTTGTAACAACATGCAAACATCGTCTAAGTATGAAAGACGGCATGAATAAAGGACTATAATGCTACGTGTACATCTGCGAGCTGAACCTCAACTTATGGGAAAGTAACGAAGCAACTGCAAGCGGCGTTTCGCGCCATTCGGTTTGCAAATGTATACATACCCTAAAAGAGTGAGAACGGTTGTCCAATTTCTCTTCATCACTTGTTACTCAAGATAGGATTAGTTACTCCATTGTGTTGATTCTATAGACTATTATTCAGCCATCCCTTGGCTGTCGATGCCTAGAATTTTATAAAGGAAATATTTTGTTGAGACTCAGAATGATGCAATTTAAGTTTTACTTGGTAGTTTTGCTTAAAGACTGATTGAAACTATTTTGTTACAAAAAGATACGAAAGCTGGATTTAACGTGAGACATCAAAGAATGTGAGAAAAATTAATTTTGCACTAGGTATATAAGATAAAACTTTTTTTTATCATTTGTAAATATTATGGGTGATGATATAAAATTTTAAAACCCGTTTAAATAAAAAAACTTTCTAAACATTTCTGTGGTAAATTTAAGGGTTTACATCACAGAAACAAATTATTTTAATAAATAAGTTACAGCCAAAAACTTTACACGTCTATCGATTAGGTTTGTCTACGGTGGACGATCTAGAGCTAGACACTGTTAACTTTGAAGTCAGTGGTGTAGCTATGGCTAGAGCGCAAGCAAAAGAAGATGCGCAGGCGCACGTCTCTCGTCCCGAGCAGATAGAACGAGATTTATTGGTAGTTCACAAGCGCAGGTGGCTGAACTTTCAACATAATTACGGATCGACAAACTTATACAGTAAAGAACGTCGCTAATGTAGATATTTTGTTTGAAATTTGAAGTTTTAAAAACAATTTATGGAACTTTCTCTAACGAGCCATTAATAATTAACAATTTTTATATGCTCTCCTCTAAACTGATTGTATTTTGAGCAAACGTTTAATTGCTCGACTAATCGTCAAAATACCTGGACGAGCTTCGCTCCATCTTTTTCTAATTCAAAGATGTAATTTAAAAAAATATGTACAATAACAAAATATTTTGAAACATACTCAAAAAGTGAGCGACGGGGAAGACAGCAGAAGAGTGTTATTAGCCTTTACAATGTAATCTATCCCAAACTTCGTGTATCACATAGGCATCAGATAGAGATTCCAGTTACCTGCGACCGATGTGGAACCGGTTCTTTATCCAGTTACTTTTGGAACCGGTTCCTCAAAAAGAAAAAAAAACCATGGTTTGAAAAATTCCGCAAAAAAAAGGAACAATTTTTCATTTCCTCAGAAAAATATTATCTGCTGTTACGTGACATCAAAGGAACCGATTCCTTGTAACCGGGACAGGAATATCGAGCATCTCTATCTACAGCTGCGCAAAAAAGCTTAATAAAACAAAATATATGATTTCTTTTTTACATTGGAAATGAATACATAAAAAATCCGATTTCATAAAATAAAATTTGTTGCCAAAACTATTAATAAAAACACATAATTCCAATAATTGTCATTTAATACCTGATTTAAATAATAATAACCATTGGAATCATGCATTTCTGTAATTTTATATTATATAAATTAGAGTTGATTTCATCTCAGTTCGTTTTAGCATTTCAACAGCAAGCCCCCAGTTAAATCTATAGACATAGGTTGTATTAAGAGTATTTAGTTTATGTTTAAAATATTGCCCGGTTTTTTTCGATAAATCATAGCAGTACATACAGCATGCACTTATTTATTGATATTGGTCTCCGTAAAACAGTTAATACACCAATCAATACATTACAAAGATGTATATACACGACCCAAAAAATGATGGTTTCCTATGCATTAGCCAACAGCCCTCGTTATCGAGCCTCGAAAGGCCTCAGATCAAATTATTACATCCTCGTACAAAAATATAACACTTCCTCGTTACAACAATGTTACAAACACAAAAAGAATATGTCATCGAGGCGAATCCGTCCAATAGTAAGTAATATTTAAATTCCATTCAACAGTAGCAATATATTTGCAGATATAAAATTGGTATCGACTCTTCTCGGCAGTTCATAAAAGTTGCCTAGATAAAAATACCCTTTTTTCTTGTGTTATTTTCTGATTCACTATTGATTGAATTACTGTATTGTCCCATTTTCCAGTCCTGCGCGGTCGAGGCAATTCACGGAGCAGGGACATGACTATATTGTCTTCTGTATTGTCCTCGTGTGAACTCGGCATTATGCGAGAAATAGTCGATGGTCTTTCACTTATCGTGGAAACTAAATAAGACTTTTGCCGAGACGGATTAGCTCAGACGACATATTGTACGCTAAATTGTCAATGTTAATACAGCCCTCCTATTGTTTAGTGAGATTGATAAAAAATTAATTAAAAGTTATCACATATTACAGAAGATTCGCTAAGCAAAGAATTCTCTTTAGAAAATATATCATTATCATAGAGCATCATTCTTCCACACTATGGCAAACACAAAACAAGCTACAAACTTTATAAAATGTGAGCAGATTATCGTTATGTGTTTCTTGTGATTTGTGCTCTTGCGTACAGACAGTAGTTATATCATACAACAAAATCATTATTGCTACTAAATCAATGCGCCTCTTCACCGCCATCTTTATTAATACAGGCTAAGTGGTAGAAACTGTTTCCGGACTTCTTGCACTGGGTTTAGCAGATTTTAGTACTAAACCTGAGGCAAGAAGTCCGTAAACAGATCGCTTTAACTGTAAGTGTAGATTTTAGTACAAAACCCAGTGCTAGAACTATCAGTGCAGTTTCTACAGCATGGCTTGTATTAATAAAGATGGCGGTGGTTTGAAATAAAGCACAATCCGTTTACTTTACAGGAACAAACGCAGAAGTTTTATATTATTCTGAAAAGTTCATATTTCATTATCTTACTGTAAATACCGTGCCACTAACGTCTAGTAAAGGGGTTCCCAGCCCCGTGCCCGCGGGCGCCATGGTAACGTTTCGTATGTGCCCGCCACTATTTGACAGTGAAATAATTTTTTCATAAACATTAATTAAAAATGTGAATTATTTTTATTTATTTGTTAGTTTTAATTTTTTTGAATGCCTAGGTTTATTAAATACGTTTCTATGTTTGTGATATTGTATGTACGAGTGGTTCCTATGCTGACAGTACTTGTCGCAACCTGTCTAGCGGCGAGCCAGACTGCACTCTTTACGCTAGCCTGGAACGGAGAGTTATATTTGCACATCACTCCTTGTACACGCAGAAACCCCGAAGTGAACGAACGAACTGAGCCGATGAACGCCGAAGGCGCCAAAACACATGGCACATGACTGCCAGCTCTGTCTGTCAGTGAAAGCAATAAGCATGGCCCCGACAGCCAAACTGACAGTGGTCACGTGCTCGTACCGTCCCGATCGGTTCGGCGATCATCGGCTCACTTCGGGTTTTCGGCGTGTACAAGGAGTGATGTGCAAATAGCATTACACACCTGGAAACGCGTTGTTGTCATTTTGAATGCGATTGCTGCCCCGAGTTTGTCAATTAAAAATAGGTGGTGCCCGCCACCCTACCGATATTTTAGAATGTAAAAAGGTTGGGAACCCCTGGTCTAGTAGGTCAGAGATGGCACAAGAGAGCGAGTAGGACTATAAAAGAGTGTGACCGTGTTAATACAGAGTGCTCATTAGTGTGTTGACTATTATTCCACCATCTCAAAGAACGATATAAGTCATCACACCTAGTAACACATTGTCGCTAAAACATTATATTAGTTAACAATAAAAAAAAACACTATTTTTCGCCGCTACAATTACTTACTTTGATTTTTTAGATTCATATTATGTTGGAAATACATATCAGCACAAATACTCACATATTTGGTCAGATCAGGAACTTAGAGATGAAAATTTAATAATATGTATCTTATATTTAAAAATCTAATGGTTATATTCAAATGCATACATACTCAGTTTCTGTACATGATTATTGTTAAATCGAGGGCTAAACGTCAAAAAACGATATCTAGAAAAAAACATCCAATAATTCGAGAGCTTAAAGTCAAACAAAGTTATCGACCAAAAGACATTGCAATTATTATAATTGGTACATTTTTTATGTAGATAAAGATGTTTGACTTTAAGCTGTCGAATTCTTTGAATGTTTTATGTAGATAACGTTGTTTGACATAAGGTCTGGGAAATATGAAGAACTACTTATTGAAAATGAAAACTTCAACATTTATTTGTTCCTGCAAAATATAAATACGAAAGGTACTTTAAGGGCGCGTAGGTAGTTACTAATCTTGGTTGAGAAAAATAGAAATATGCGGCGCCCTGTGGGCAAACATTCAAACCTTTCATCGGATTACGCCGAGGCAATTTATCACATGTAAATTTTATACAATAAATACTAAATGGTCACATTACTTCTTGGTGGGGGTGCCGCGTTGAGTCAGCCCCTCGAAGCGCTTGAATGTGTAATTGATAAACACCCAGTCTTTGTAGGTCACTTCTTCATCCTGAGGAGTGGGGGCAGCGGGTATCTCTAGCTTCACATCGGGGAAGTCGTCAAAGTTGGACGTGTCGTCGATGGACTTGACCTGGACGGGAATGGCGGCCGGACGTTCCCGGACGTGGCCCCAATCCACGCCGCGGAAGAACGTGGTGGAACGGACCTCGTCTATCCCCCTAGTGGCACCCAGCCTTCGGTCGGGTTCGCAACAGAAGCGAAGGATCGTCTCTTTGGCCTCCTCGGAGATGGGCACCTCAGGGGGGAAGATCAGAGTGTCCCGCCACGACATGACCTTGCGATACGTCTCTTGTGGGTTCTCTGAACAGAACGGCGGGTAACCGATGAGCATTTCGTACATAATCACTCCCAGACTCCACCAGTCTGCTTGCGGACCGTAGCCCGTCTGCAAGAACACCTCGGGGGCAATGTAATCGGGGGTTCCCACAGTGCTGTAGGCTAGAGCTCGTCGGTTTTTCTTCCAAGATTCCGCCCGGCGCTTTGAATCCATGGGGCTGCCGCTGTTCACGATGAAGTCGGAAGGATTGGCTCGGGAGAGATCCCTGTAAAAGTCCGTACGATGGCTTTTCTTCAGTCCCGTACACAGTCCGAAATCGCTGAGTTTAATATGTCCCCGTGCATCCAGCAGCAAGTTGTCAGGCTTGATGTCCCGGTGGATAAAACCGAGCTTGTGAATGCTGTCGATGGCCAGGGCCGTCTCCGCCACGTAGAACTGAGTGCAGTCTTCACTGAGTGTATCTTTCTTCATGAGCAGCGTCATCATGTCCCCACCGGGCAGGAATTCCATGATAAGGTAAAGATTCATCGGATCCTGGAAACTATAATACATCTTAACAACCCATTGATGGTCGGCCTCCACGAGCATGTCTCTCTCAGCACGTACATGAGCCACTTGTTCCTTCTCCAGCATGTCGGCTTTACGCAAGATCTTCATGGCATAGACATGTCCAGTGTCCTTCTTTTGAACGAGGCGCACCTCTCCAAAAGCGCCTCGTCCGATGACTTTGAGAGGTTCAAAGTCTTCGACGCCTAGACGGGATCTTTTAAGACGTAGAAACTCGGTTTCTTTCTGAGCGTGCTGCTGGAGTTTCTCCTGCTTCTGTGACTCGGTGAGGCCCTCGTCTTTGAGGGACTCTTCGAGCTTGGCCAGGCGCTGCTTCCGCTCCAGGTGCTGGGCGATGAGGTTGCTGTAGTAGTTCTCCAGGGTAACCTTGGCTTTGGTTGCCTTGTCCAGCGTGTGGCCGCTGAAGCGGATGGGCGTATCGGTGGCCATGGCCTCCCCCTCCAGTTTGCTGCTTTATTGGCTGGAGGACGATGAGCTCATTGCTACACCCAACTTCCTGGAAATAACAAAAACCGGGGATCAGATTGAGGGTACAGGGAACAGACTTCCAGAACAGAGATTCTTGTGAACATTAACTTTAAGGGAAGAAGGGAAAAGGAAAGTTGGGAGACACCTAAATATTCAACCACTTGGGGTGACTTATGGCAGGGGTGTTGGTCATCCATTCCGACCCATACCCGCCTCCCAAATTGTAATACACATTGCTCTGTAAGTACTTTCATAGTACTCTTGTTATTATGTATAATTATTGAACTCCTTTGTACAATATAACTTTCTATAATAACATGTATTGTACCTGCTTACATAGTTCGTACTCAGTTTAAGATGTTATGTACTATACACTTATTATTGTACTCCTGAACAACTTACTTACAACAATGTATAAGGAGGGATTAAATAAATAATATTGCTTTAGGTATGATTGGAGATTATCATGGCCAAAAGTATTATAGTGATTTTTGGGGTATTATGCCATGTTGCGCTACCTCCTTCTTTAGCCAACGTTTCATCACCACCAGAAATTTTAAAATTATATGTTAATGTCAGCTCTTAAGAGTTGGAGCTGGCAAAACGGTATCACATCTCCATACATAAGCACACACTTCACCACAACCTTAGATTACACATCTGCCCTGATGATGGACACTACAATGCTGTCCGAAACGTTGGCTAAAGAAGGAGATAGCGCAACACGGCGTAATACCCTAAAAACAAATCACTATAAAACATTGGTTTATATTTCACAATGGTAAGATTATTCATCAGAGATAACGGGAATATGGTAGAGTAATTGGCATGTGCGTAGGTTTTATTTGTCATAGTTTTATCACCAACAAATTGACAGTATTTTCCTGCATGAAAATAATATTATAATATTAATGTCATTAAATATGTGATTTTCAAAAAGTTAATTTTTAGTTTAATATAATAGAGAATTGCATTCGGCAAAGATTCCGTAAAATTTTCATTATTTTTGTTTATTTAGGAAACATACATTATCCGGGCGAATTAATTTTACATTAATTATTATTATTTAAGTTAAGGGAAACGGTTGCACGGCCTTTATATATATGTGCTACTTTATTAAGCAAAGGTTGTAGCAAATATCTAGTATGGATATGTGCTACTTTATTATTCAAAGGTTGTAGCAAATATCTAGTATGGATATGTGCTACTTTTATTATTCAAAGGTTGTAGCAAATATCTAGTACGGATATGTGCTACTTTATTATTCAAAGGTTGTAGCAAATATCTAGTATGGATATGTGCTACTTTATTATTCAAAGGTTGTAGCAAATATCTAGTATGGATATGTGCTACTTTTATTATTCAAAGGTTGTAGCAAATATCTAGTATGGATATGTGCTACTTTATTATTCAAAGGTTGTAGCAAATATCTAGTATGGATATGTGCTACTTTTATTGTTCAAAGGTTGTAGCAAATATCTAGTATGGATATGTGCTACTTTATTATTCAAAGGTTGTAGCAAATATCTAGTATGGATATGTGCTACTTTATTATTCAAAGGTTGTAGCAAATATCTAGTATGGATATGTGCTACTTTATTATTCAAAGGTTGTAGCAAATATCTAGTATGGATATGTGCTACTTTATTATTCAAAGGTTGTAGCAAATATCTAGTATGGATATGTGCTACTTTATTAATCAAAGGTTGTAGCAAATATCTAGTAAGGATTTCGTACAAGTCATCTGGAGTTTGCATCAGTTGTTTGGTCTCCATTTTACAAAATCCACATAAACAAAGAAGCAATTCAAAACAAATTCCTTAAATATCTTTGTTACAAGTCATTTGTAAGATTTAATAATTATGCAGAGGCAGCTTTATACTTTAAAATTGATTCACTAAGTGTACGGAGGCATCATAAGGATGCACTATTCCTGTATAAAGTAGTTAACAATAATATTCAATGCCCAGAGTTGCTAATTAAGATTCAATTCAATGTAGCTGCGCGTTCAACACCATCTTCTGTCCTGTTCAGGGTGGATTAATGCAAAACGAACTCTAACCAGAATTCTTGCCTGAAGACTGTTTAATAATTACAATAGCATATTATCCAAGGTGGATATTTTCAGTTGCGAACTTACCAAATACAAGATGTCCATAAAAGAATATTTCTCTGATGGTTTTTGAATAATGTTATGTCTCTTTTTATGCTTCCGATTTTTTTGTCCGGGTTAAATCTTCCCCATAGGAAAAACTAAACCCTTCCACTCACTTTTCCACAAATGATCATCTAGTCAATCAACACTATGCAAGTGCATTATATAAGCAAAATAAATACAAAACAATACAAGAACAACATGTCAACTCACCAGAGATCAAATGGGAAAATAATTCACCGACTCCAGATATTTTCATATCAGAGGGTTCGGCTCGGTAGAACTTCTAACAGGACCTATAAATCCTACTGATCCCTCAACATAAATATTTAAAAAATCTTTCGTTATCCTACATGTATTCAAAATGACCGACTTTTGCATCTTTATATATAAATTTTTTGATAGATCTAATACGCCTAAATTTTTAATGAGAGAGCTAGGTATAATGCCAGTAGCCGAAATAACGAATGGTAATATTTTTATAGTCTGAGAATGCCAAATTCTTTTTATTTCATTTCCTAAATCTGTGTATTTTCTTATTTTTTCATTAGCAGATTTTTGAATATTACAGGAATTTGGAATAGCGACATCAATGATATAAGTTATTTTTTTAATTTTGTCATGTAAAACTATATCGGGTCTATTATGACTAATCGTTCGGTCTGTTAGTATAGTTTTATCATAATATATTTTATAAAAAAAATGGAACAGGACTTTGTCAATAATAATCCTAGAGAAGCATATGGGGGAGTAAACTTCTTCAAGAAGGGTTTCAAACCGAATACAACACTATGCAAAGACGCTGATGGATCAACTATATCAGATAAGTAACGAATAAAAACAGTGTGGAAAAACTACTTCTATAAACTTCTCAACCCTAATAGCGACCTGAGAAGTCACCCTACCAACATCCCCACTGAATCAAGTAATGAAGAATCAGCGAATCCACCAACAATGCAAGAAATAAATTCTGCACTAAAGAAACTTAAAAACAACAAATCACCTGGGAAAGACAACCTCCCGGCAGAGTTGTTCAAATATGGAAATGAGCATCTGAGAAATCTGCTACTCAATTTAATAACTAAAATATGGACACTGGAAAAAATCCCAGAGGAATGGCAAATAAGCATAATATGCCCAATTCACAAGAAAGGTGACAAATTAAAATGCGAAAATCATAGAGGCATATCACTTCTATGCACAGCATATAAAATCTACACCATGATACTGAAACAAAGAATTGATAAATATGCAGAAAACCTACTGGGAGAGTATCAGGCAGGCTTCCGCACCGGTAGATCCACAGCAGACCAACTGTTCACCGTCAGACAGATCTTGGCAAAGTGCTGGGAATTTGACATAGACATACACCAACTATTCATTGATTTCAAGCAAGCATATGATAGCATAGATCGGGAATGTCTATATGACATACTACTACAATTCCAGATTCCACCTAAATTGGTTAGGCTCATAAAAGCCACAATGTCAGACTCAAGATGTCAGGTCAAAATAGACGGAGAATTGTCGGAAGAATTTACAGTATCACAGGGACTTAAACAGGGGGACAGTCTGGCTCCCACTCTCTTCAACATTGTGCTTGAACATGTAATACACTAATAGACACTGGCTCCAATATTTGTTTCAAGAGCAGTCAAGTTGTCGGATATGCGGATGACATCAACATTGTCGGAAGATCAATTTCAGCCATTAAGGAGGTCTTCGACCCTTTAGAAACAGCGGCGCGGGAAGTAGGACTGCGAGTTAATGTTGACGAAACAAAAATGATGGTACAGAGCAGGAACCCTTCACACAGAAGAAGAAGTAGCGCACTATTTAAAGACAACTACTCATACGAAGTGGTCGATCAATTCACCTATCTGGGCTCCAGCCTGACAGAGAACAATGAGGATCCAGCATAAATCAGAAGGAGAATCACAGCAGCCAACAAAACATACTTCTCTTTGCTGCCAGTGTTTAAGTCACGTAGTGTCCACAGAAAAACGAAAATAACCATATATAAGACCATTGTAAGAACTGTATTGGCATATGGATGTGAGGCGCTGACACTGACAGTAAAGATGGCTGAAATGCTGGATACTTTTGAAAGAAAGGTGCTGAGAAGAATATGTGGACCCGTGAAAGAGGGCGAACAGTGGCGTATCCGGCACAATATAGAATTGTATGATATATATAAGGCCCCTAGCATCTCTGCACACATGAGACTCCTCAGGCTGAGATGGGCTAGGCATGTACAGAGAATGCCGGATACACGCGTCCCAAAAAGAATTCTGACTGGTCACCCAGGTGGAAAGAGAAAAGTGGGAAGACCCAGACTGAGGTGGGAAGATGAGGTAAGAGGGGATGCAGCACAGCTTCTCCAGGTGACAAACTGGAAGTCAGCCGCTGAGGACAGGAGGAGTTGGAGGCGACTGTTGCAGGAGGCCAAAGCTCGATATGGGCTGTAGCGCCATCGAAGAAGAAGAAGAAGATATTTTATAAAATTCGTTTTCTAAAAATGAATTTGGTTCGTATTCATAATATGGTACTATATTACGGCAGTCAATCAAGTTATGTTTAATTACCAAATTTTGGTGAATTATTTTTAAAACTTGATTGTGCCTAAATATATACTCGGACGGTGCTAATATAGAACATCCCGATATAATATGTTCTATAGTTTCCCGAAAAGCCAAACATTTTCTACACAAATCATCAATTTGATTTGTATCTTTGATTATATGCTTCCTATAATTTTTAGTATTAATAACTCTATCCTGAATGGCAAGCATAAATCCTTCTATTTCTGCGCTCAACTCTCCAATACTCAACCATTTGTTTGACGAAAATTTGTCAACATACGTTTGGTTGAGATAATTGAAGTGTTTTGCGTGTAAAATTTTATTTGACCAGGAATCTAATAATTCCTGGTTGGGATTTATAAAAATGTTGGCATTCTCATCGTATAAATTTAAAGGTTGTAGCGCGCGGTATTTCGACCGACGCACGGATCCGAATACTTTCTCCCTCACACGCATAGCGCCGTCTCGCGCGGCCACTCACAGCCCATTCCCCGTACAGGAAGACACCCCATTGGCCGAGCTACCCCCACCCCTTTGTCAGCGGCCGGTACTGCTCCGGCCAAAGGGTATATAACGCCGTGCAGCCCATTTTGAAGGCAGAGTATCCAGTCTCCTGGTTAACTAAGCAACAGAATCCTAGTGGTCATTGCCCAGTTAAACACTCCCCAGTACCAAGTCGAGAGAACCCTCCGGGTCCTCCTTGGGAATTCGAGTAACAGCTCCCTCGGGGACATTACTAAGAGACCCCCGGGTCTTCTGTTGTGGCTGTTACGATGTGTTTAAGTGCTATTGAGAACTTTAAGTGATCATTGTTTTTACTATAAGCTGTGAACCCTGTATGTAAGATAAATAAACTGACCGACGATAAAAAGCTATTTTCTTACAAACACCCTGACACAAGGTGTAATATTTCTATCTGTTTGCAAATTATTTTGTGCATTTCTGAGCTATGAGCTTTCCTATCGAAAAAAGTTCTTAGCATTTCTACCTGATTATGTTTCAAAGAAGTTATTTTGATTATACCTCTACCTCCTAAATTTCTAGGTAAATTAACTCGTTCTACAGCTGAATTTGGATGATGGCAATTAAAAGATTTTATTATGATTTGATTTATAATTACAACCTCTCTCCGCTGCTATAAATGTTTTGTTTTGTAATTTTTCGTTTTATATAATTTTTTGTTTTGTATAAATTTTTGAATTCATATTCCTTTCTTACAAAATTTAATTTACTTATTCCTTATTATGCTGACTTAGTAGAGGTAAAGTCACAAGTAGGAAATCCATAATTGATTTTATTTTGGCTATATAATAATTACGTACAAACAGAAATAAAGGTAAATTGTTGATTTCCATCGATTGAAATTTTCAATAGTTTTGATGTACCAAATGTACAACAAATATATGCTAAAAAAAATATACTATTGAAACTAATCAAAAATACTGAATCCTCTACAATGCAGCGTATTCATCAAACAAGGTCAAATCACAATGACATAAAAAATATTCCAGGTCATAAAACCACATTCGGACAAATAAATTACATTTATTTAGCGACAAAACTCCACAACATCCTTCCCCAGATATAAAGTGAATAGAAAATTTGTTTTTTTTTTAAATTTTTTTTCATTAAATAATTTATCAATTTACAGAGTATAATAATGTATGTTAATTAACCTGTTAACCGGGCGGGACGTATAAATACGTCAAACGTAAACAGTATCGGGTACGGGTAGGACGTATGAATACGTCCTTGAAATATATGTTGCGCCCTGGAACGAGCGGGACGTATATTTCCGAGCATATCACACGGAAATTGAGTTTTTAATTTTTACATATTTTAATTTTTTAAACTCAATGTTTCTCTTTTATCTGTGTGCTTTTATTTATTGTTCTGTAATTATAACCTTTTTTATATTTTTTGTAATCTTTATAATTGTTTGTAAATATTCTATTTTTTTAATTCAATGTTTTCACTTTTTTTGATGCATAAATAAAAAAAAAATAAAAATATGAAATTACGTCCACCGGGCGTGACGTACTGATACGTCCTAGTGAAGGAGTTCGCGCCCGTTATATGCTGCGTAATTCAAAACTGAACTCCCTGGTTAACAGGTGAAGATAATCCATAAGACTAGTTTTCACTGCTTTTGTTTTTTTTTTATGTTTCTCTTATATAGAAGCAGGCGCTTGTGTTTAGAAGAGCATCAAGATGAAGAATATTTCATGTTTACAATTATGATTCAAGGAAATTTGAATATTAAATATATGTAAAAGAACAAAAATTTAAATTTATAATTAATTAAGAAGATAGTTTCATTATTGTGGTATTTTTACACTGAACTTCTCTTTAATCGCTTTTAGTAGGTGTTTATCGTTTTCGATTGTTCTGATATTTTCAGGTAGGCTGTTGAAGTATTTTTTCCCTAGATATATGTAATGATGTTGAGCAAAAGTGGTGTTACATTTTTGTGTTGGAAATATATGTTTTTGACGAGTGTGATTTTCAGTTAAAAAGCTGTGATTTTGTTTTTCTTTCATTATTTGAATTATTATGTTTTTTTGGACAAGGTCATTAAATTTTAATACTTTAAATTCTTCAAAAATTAGGTGTGTTGGATAATCTCTTGGTTTTTCAATATTATTTTTCTAATCAGACGTTGTGCAATTTCAACAGGGAGTAGAAGTATGTAGCACCCCAGCTGATTACAGCATATTGGAGATTTGATTGTACCAAAGCGTGGTAGACCGATGTTAGATTTTTCAATGAGAGGAAATTTCGAATTTTCAAAAATATATAAATTCATTTTCTTACATTGTTGATGGTAAGGTTTTTGTCTATTATTATTCCTAAGTATTTAATTTTATTTGAAATTTTCAATGTGGAACAGTTGATTGTACAGTTATTTTTATTATGTTTTTTTAAATTGTTATGTATAATTATGTCAAAATTTTGTGGAATGTCATTTGAATGATTACAAATCAAGAATAAAAATCTGGCTGAAAGAGATTAATGAAAAAACTCCTAACAAATCATTAAAAACGACATAAAATGAAAACTAATAAAACAGAAATGAATAACTTTAGTCCGCCTCAGGACAGGTCACCCTAGTGAGGAGGACTAAGAAATTCAATTTACTATACATATATTTAGAATAATATATTTACAATGTTTAAATAGTCGCTATAATAAAAGATATAAATTATTAAAAAAAACTATTTTGATGGGTTTCAATTTAATTTTTAAACGACAGATTTACTTGGAAACCAATGTTTTTGTACATAAACTTTTAATTCCGACCCAAAATCTTCTTTTTTTTTACGATGTTTTATTCTTTAATATATATTTCATTGTATTTACATAGTAAGTTGGAAAGATTATTTTTTTAATGATTATCACGAGCTCACAAAAAATTGACAAAAGTTGCCTTGTGATTGTGAAAAATTGAAATCCATAATGGCCTATATTTTCTAATTTAAAGCAGAAATAAATAAAGCAGCACATATCTGTACTAGATATTTGCTATACCGTTTGATTAAAAAAATAATTATACAGTTTGGTGAAGTATTTTGGCATCAAATCCAAATTTAAGTTTTGTATGAAGAAGGCCGTGCAGTCATTCCTCAGTTCAATTTTAAATTTTCGATTTCGAATAAAAAATTAAGATTTCGAAGCGAGTGGATAATAAAAGTTATAAGTAAAAAATGAATGAAAAAAATAGAATAGAACAATAAACAATTAATTTTTAAATTAAGTACATTGTAAGGATAATTTGATTTTGAACATTTTAAGGGTATACTTGAAAATACCAATATCTCTTATGGTATTGTAAAATTTGCCGATATGTTCTTGTGCGTATTTTGATTTAAAATGTTGTATTTAATCTGGTATTGCGTTCAGGGCAACTAAATGCAATCCTTTCTCACGGAGCTGGTAGGTCAATTATCACCATATTGCTTTCAATGTTAGAACATGTCATACTTGGAGCGCAATATTCCTTCAAGATTTTGATTGACTTGTATATATTATTCGGCCATTTCGATTCTCAACTCATTTTCGACATGAGAGTGAAGATATTATCTACTTTCTTACTATAACTAATAACACTATCGTAGCAACTTCAAATCCAGTTTAATTATAAATAATTTTAAAAGTGTATTTTCTCAATTTCGTTAATCTTAACCCTGTTGACAATAATTTACAACTCTTTTCCCATCTCTCGTGATATGGCCCATCTCTGATATTTTATACAGGGTTTTCCAATAAGAGGTGTTATTTTGAATATTAACCGTTTGAGTGCACAAAAAAATTCATACAGTTGCTTGTAAAATGCCACCAAAAAAACATTACTTTTTATAAAACTATATATTTTTTTAAAACCCCATAAATTCTTTGAATTTTCAAGGATTTCGATGATTTTTTCGGTGTTTTATTAATGAAAATTGGTTTAAAATCACGCGGAGGAGGATCCCAAAGTCCAGGCGTTTCGAAAAAATGAGAATTTTACGTACCGACGTACGTGCGAATCAGAACACGACTGACGCAATCGACGGAAATCGACGATTGGCAATCTTCGTTAAAACACGAATCGACGAAAGTCGACGATTGGCAATCAAACGGTTAATTAAGGAATTAATGATTTTTTATGGCCGGAATTGGATGGTATTGATCTGGACAACGTTTACTTTCAACAAGACGGCGCTACGTGCCACACAAGCAATGAAACCATTGATCTTTTACGGGAAAAGTTTCCAGACCGTGTTATCTCTCGAAGAGGTGATCACAATTGGCCACCGAGATCTTGTGATTTAACACCTTGCGACTCCTTCCTTTGGGGCCACGTGAAAGAGAAGGTCTACGCCAACAGCCCGGCGTCGATTCAAGACCTCAAAGATGGAATTCGTGAGGCTATCGAGGACATAAGGCAGCCACTTTGCGATTTGGTCATGGAAAATTTCATGAAAAGGATATGGTCCTGTAGGCGTGGTCGTGGTGGTCATTTGACTGATGTTATTTTTCACTATTAACGGCATACCTTCCTCTTTATAATGAAATAAACATTCGATCATTTATATTGAAAAATGGCATTTTTCTTTGAATATCAAAATAACACCTCTTATTGGAAAACCCTATAGATAAGTTACATTATGACAATTGTTGTGAAAAGGACATTGCTGCACGAGAATGAGTTACTTTTTTTTACGACTCAGCCTGCCGTTACACGGGTCGGTAAGCAATCGATATAAACCAAATGCTGTGAAACCCAGCAGAAAAAATCCAAACTGAACTAAAGACTGTTACCTTACTATAGCGAACTTAATTTTCTATGCAGGGTCTTGCAGCATTCGGTGTATGTCGATTGCTTACCGACCTGTGGGATGATGGGATAATTCTTGTGTTCCAGATTCCATGATTTTCCAGCTCCTGTGTTTCCTCCCTCCTACAACTCTTCCAAGACCTAGGTACTCCCTTCCTTCCCTCAAAAATACCCTCCAATTAGCATCCCGTAAGATGACTCCTGTGTGATTTTAATATATACAGTCGACTCTCGTTAATTCAAACCTGCGATAATTCGAACCTCTCTATAATTCAAAGTTATCACGAGTTCCCTACGAAATCTCTTTATATTTCGAACTAAATCCGTACATTTTTGTACACTTGGTAATTCAAACGAAAAAATCATTGCTATATAACAAAACGACGCGTTAATTCGAACTCATCGGCGTTCAACATTCGACAATTCAAAGTTGCAGAGAGAAAGAGGCGGAAAGATTGTTACACACACGTTAGTACAAATACAATTTTGCGTCAAGTTCAAACGTTTATTGAATTGGAACTCTACTTCTTTCCGCCAAATACAACTTCCAAATTGCAACCATTGGACCAAGGGATCATCCATAATTTTAAGACGTTCTATCGCAAAGAAATTGTTAAGCTCGTTTTAAAATCTCTCGACAAACAGCTAACTGCAAATATCACTGTTCTGACAGCTATTTTACTGATTGACAAGGCATGGAGAGCTGTAACACCCCTAACGATTCTCAACTGCTTCAAAAAATCTGGTTTCTTAAAAGAAGATCAGGAAAATCTTCCAATACTTATGGATGATGAAGAACCAGCAATAGAACCATTAATTGACATCAGCGATGTGAATTTTCTTGACTTTGTTCAAGTGGATGAAGATGTTGCTGTCTCAGGTTCACTAACCGATGGCGAAATTTTATCTGCGACAGATACTAATGAAAAAAGTAACGATGAAGATGAGGACGATACATCAGAACCTTTGGCAGAAGTGTCAGTTAAGGAAGCAAGATCCTCATTCGATACCTTCTGTCTACAAAACGAAAGTGATGAAAAAGCATTTCAGGCACTTTTTCTCTTAAAAAAAATTATTGAGAAGTCTGAGCAGCAGCAATGTGCTTTGAAGCAAACCTATAACAGAGTTCTTTCTTTCGAAAGATTAATTAATTCACATTATGATTACATGTATGTACACGAATGTACCTATAAACTTTTGTCATTGTTATAGAATAGGAGTTAATAAATAATAATTGATCAACACTTAAGAATTCGAAGTTTTATTTATTTACTCTCACAAATTTCGAACCATTTGATATTTCAAACACTCGATAATTCGTAATATTTTAAGAGTCCCTCGAGTTTCGAATTATCGAGAGTCGACTGTATCTCTAAATAGTGTAAAATATATAAGTCGCTATCCACGTCCGTCTTCTTGTGGGCTAAACTAACAACAGATTTTGACAGGGTTTTTCACTATCATTTAGAGAATTTCTTCCGGAAGGTTTATATATATAACACATGGGGTTAAGTTTTGTAATCAAGTCGTAAAATCAAATATTTTCAGGCTCTTACATTGTCAACGCTGGCTACACCTTATGCGATACATCAAAATAATGTACTACGGAATTGTACATCTTAAAAAGGCCTTAGATCCTCAAACCATTTATAACTCTTCTAGAAACGCTGGGTACACGTCAGATAACTTTTAAATAAGTTACACTGAAACCAAATATTCCTGAATGATATTATTTATAAAATTTCACAGAAAACAAGTTCCCTGATGTTTCCAAGTTATTAAATCATTCACTTGAAACACAGCCAAGTTACGGAGGTTGAAATTGCTCATTATTACCACAGTATTAATATCACATTAAATATGTTGTATTTACAATTATAGCGGACAATATATAACATATAAACAAAAGTCTTATCTCACTTCCTATGTTTACGAGATACTTGTTTCAAAACGAAACCTCGTTTTTGAGAACTATTAATTTAATACTTATCAGAGTAGATGGAAATTTGCAGTTAAAGGTCTAAAAATAAACTACAGGTTTCAGAAGGTTAAAAGTAAAGCATATTTAACGTCTTGTTCGCCAGCATATCCTTAAATATTGTTAAAAAATTATTTTTCTGAATATAACTAGCTATTCTGGGAAAACTACTTATGATAGATTATATACTATTATTATAAATTATAATAATTATCTGGTAAAACGGTATAATTTAAAAAACAAGTATATAGAATCATCTGACACACGGTGAAAAAATAACAATTGTGCATAAATAACAAGCTGAGACACGGTGAAAAAATAACAATTGTGCATAAATAACAAGCTGACACACGGTGAAAAAATAACAATTGTGCATAAATAACAATGTTATAGTTTTTATTGATTGAGCTGAATGAGAAAAATAGGTTTATTAGGTACCGTTAAAGAACACAAAATTCTTATGTAGCAATGTAAAACCACGTAATATTATACAATTTTTTTGTTGTTCTTATTTTGTTTAAGGAACAAACATTTCCCGGATACAAACAACCTGACAATTTTTGAAAAATTCATACTACCATCACTATAAGCCGAAAATGGTTCTTGAATAATGATGGAAGACTTGGCATTTGTCGGCTATTTGAATATAAATAGAAACTGACTGACCAAAATTACTGATAAAAATCTATTGTTTAGAGTCTCCATAGACGTTTTCTATTCCCAAATACAGAAATAGTTAATTTATTTCACTATATGCACAAAAATCTATTGTTTCCTCTAATACAAATGGATGACCACTCAAATGGAAGTACCAGAAACTCACACTTATTTACGACAGTACTAAAAATTATTGTAGCTGTAGGATTTATGGTACATTATTTTTCATTGTTATTAATTTATGCAACGTATTTGCTAAAAGGGGACCAGTCAATAAAATGTCAATACCAATCGGCTAATAAATATTACATCACACATCGTTAGTGTTTGCCGAAGATGGTTTCAAATAAATAAAACGTAAACCGCTTAAGTTTGACATATTATAATACAATATCGGATAAAACAAAAGATTTAGAAGTACATAGGAATTGATAATACCTTTGTAAATACGATCACTTTAAGGAGCTTTCGCCTTTTTAATCCTCCTTATACAGAACCATCTTCCATTGTCCTTCCAGAAAATAACTATAACGTAACACGTTAGACCACGGTATTGTATGTTATTTGTTATAAAAACACGTTATACAGAAAGATAGGTATTGAGTTTTGACAATACAAGTGTCAAAGCTTACTCTATTTATAATTATAATTTTTTGCGGTGTTTACAGTTCGCGAATTATAGCAAAGGGTGTTATGTAAAACTGAATGAAAACGATTTTATGGAATATAAATGGATGCGCTGATCGGATAAATGGAAAATGACGGAAATATAATGAACAATTTGTACGCTAGCAGAAATACCAGAATACCGTAATATCACGAATCACGACACAAACAGACAAAGTATGAAAGTAATGACGATGTGGCAAGCATACAAAATACATTAAAAAAAATGTACGGTACGTAAAGCAGGAATTAGGACATAATTAGGAACTGAAGAAATTCAATGCCATTGGGCCGGTATATCAGTATTTTTCAGTAACGGTATTGCTAGGATTATCTTGCCAGGGCTCTTACCAGAGAGCAACCTTACGGACGTAAACACCTTTTAAAAAACAACTGAGCAGGCCACGTATTTACAAAGCCTATACCGATGTAACTGTAACGATGACGGCTGAAATAGGTTAGCTTTTGCACAACAAAAGCTACTCTATTTCAGTTTTGTTTGTTTGTGCAAAATCGCTTACAAATCATATACCTATTCAGTTACAGTGATAGTTCGAATCCAAGCCCTGCATTTATGCCCGTAAGAATTGTGATTTTTCCACAAATGCCACTTTTCAGAGATTTCTAATTGATTTCACTTCAGACCGTAATTCTTAGTACGAATCCAAATGTTCAGTCCTTTCTACCATAATTCTTAGAATTTATATATAATACGAGCCCTCTGGGCCTGTCGTAGCCCTTTAGCAAGCCTCCCCTCTCGCTGAAAAGAACCTGCTCAGCAATATGGAGAGGATTAAAATAAGCTATGAACTATTTTATTTATTTAAGCTGGGCCGTCCCTGAGCTAAATAGCGCCTGGCGCGAGTAAAACTATGTGAGTACATTAGTGAGGTGATCACTGTGATCAACAATATTCGGATGATTAATATTTTTTCGCCGTATTTACCGCCGTTTTATGAAAAATAATCTCAAGGGCATTGTGTTAGGACTATTAGCCGTTTTCATATCTGCCTTGGCGGACTATTTCAATTGCGCCAGCAAAGGGCCTGCCCTATATTTAAGTCCCAACCACAGTAAGAAAGCCGCACACTTGACTTTCAAAACAAGAGAAAAATTACTCTCTTCATTTAATTCGAAAAACTCTGCGTAAAGCCCGGTCAACGCCGAGGACTTCAGCTAGTAACATATGTATATTTATTTATTTGAGACACAAACATTACATTTAAGAAACATGCTTGTAGGTAAAATAAAAATGATTACTATACAAATAGAAATGTCCCTAGACTAATGCGTCTGCTGTTTTCGTATTAATACACATTCACAAAATAAACACTTAAATATAAAATGAATGTATTCAACATGACACGCGCACAGAACACAGAACGTGTTTGCACGATAAGGAACTCCAGTGAATAATTATTATGGCTTAAAATATATATATTCATATTGTTCAATAAACAGTTCAGATATACATAAGTTTTATTATACATAGAATTTATAAATCGTCATCTAAAATCGAATAAATCACATTAAAACACACCGTTTGGTTGGTACGACTGAATCCGCTGATTCGTCACAACCAGTCTACGAGAGTAATTTATCTATGGTCTACAAAATCCACATTAGGGTTGCCAAATCATGGAGAATTACCCAAATGAGGGGAATTTCTAAAATGTTTCGAGAATTGGATTTTCGAGGGAGAACTTTTTTATGGGGAAAATGCGGGGATTCTGGGCATTTCTTGATCATCGAACCACACTCAAAAATAATATTTACAATAATTGTGAGCACGTACTATATTTCATTTTCTTTTGCAGCACATTAAAAAAATCTATTTCTAAATCCTGAACGAGAGAGAATCCGAAATTGACTAGATAATAAAAAAATAAATACCGATTTCAATAGAATTTTGTTTATTTTGAAGGTAGAGGAACTTGTGGGATTTAGAATATCTCTTCTTCTCTTTTGTGTATTTTAGAAAATGAGAATTGGCAACCCTGGTCTACATTTACCCGATGAAAATGTTGTAATGAAGGTTTTTAAATTTCGGTAAATTGTCAGTCAGTTGTGGTCATGCATGAATTTTTCTACTTTGGTTCAATACACTACCATTAGTGACGAGATTAAAAAAAATAAAAAAAGCTTTTGAAGCCGGGTAAATAAAAAAAAAATGATGTTTATCATCAAAATAACTACCTAAAAATATCGTCCATCTTTTTTCTCACTTATTCTGACCTACGTATCAGTGTTGCCAACGAAGGCGATTTATCGCCATTTAGGCTACTCAGAACGAGAATTGGCGACGAAAAAATCTAAAAGGCGACTGGTCGCCGATTAGGCTACTTCAGAGACAAGTTATTTAAATCAGACAAGTTACAAATAATAAATAATTGAAATGAAATTTTTTAATTTTTTTGTTAAAATGTGAGGAATTTTTCGAAATGGAATTCCGTAGCCACCCCCCTCCCATGGATTTGAAGATTGTTGTGGGGAATCATATATGATGTTTTTGGCTGTGCGGAATTTTTTTTCAGCGAAGTTCTGTTACAACCCCCCCCATGGATTTCGAATAATAAAAGGGGGAATCAAAGCTCACGTAGAATATTTGTGGGGAATATGTGGGCAGAATTTATGCGAGTTCATTAGAATTACTGCAACTGAAATTCGGCTACTTAATGTTTGAAAAACGGCGACATTAGGTCAAGATCCGTTGGCAACACTGATGCCTAGGTCCAAGCATGGTCCAAGATTCGTAGAAAACGAATAACAAGGTTAGCTCATCGAGGGGATAGAGCGGTGATTGGCTAGATAATCGTGACGTAGTAGAAGCCCATTTCCACTGGGAGATTTGAATTTACTGCAATACAAGTGGCAGAATGCATTTGCAATTATTTATTTATAATGCATTTGTAATATTGTACTAATTACCATAGTAAAACTAATATTAAGAATAAAAGGGGAAAATCCCAGGAATATTGGCAGTGTTCCTTATGCTTTGATGATCTAGAATCGGGGATATTTATTAGCGTCTTGTAGATATTGCCTTTGGAGACATCATTACTTTGAAGTCTCATGTCTCATTTGGTAAACGATCGTGACAAGGATATGACAGGGAAAGTGTTGAGAATAATTGTATTCATACAAAGAGTCGCACATGGTGGTAAATACTTTCAGTATCGCCTTGGTGAAAGTTGTGAAAGATAACCATTCGGAATCGAAGCGTTGCTTAAAATGGCTTTATCCGTATTTGGTGACCAGGTACTTCTCCACCTATGTCTTTCCCATTTCCTTCTCCTTCCCATACCGAAATGGCCAGCTAACATTTCAGCACATCTAAATGAAACAATACAATTTATTTATAACACAACATAATTATTCCGAAATAAGCCAAATTTCAACATGGATAAAGACCTTTTTAACATCAACTCCATATAGGAGGCCCCGATGAAAATGAATTCCTTGGGGCTTATGTCATCTTTGGAGGTGCAGTGCGGAGAGTCTTTTTGAGAAGATGGCGCTGTGAAAATGGTTCTTGAAAAGACCAATGTCGGAGGAGGGATGAAACACGAAAATCTTTCCAAAGCCGAACTGTTGAACTAAAGAATGTTAAAAATAATGTCAACCAAGTATAAATGTTGGGCGCACGTTTGTTATGTTTCCCGATTATGCACCGTTGCCGAAGGGATATATGATACTAGTTCCTCGGAGCATCTTCCATTGAAATGCAGGTAGAACAAGGACAGCATTCTCACCTGAGTGTGCTCTAAAGAATGCAATCCGTTTGTTAAGACAAGGGAATGAATCAAACGGACCGCCCGTTTATGCATCGAGTCAATGGTTTTATCAAGTGTGTTGAGGCTCTAGACCAGAGGTGGCTGCCAAATTTAAAATTGGTTAAACGTATGTAATGGTCATATTTTCAAAGTATGTAGTGGTATGTACAAACCTACAGTGCCTGGAAAGATATACCAGAGATATATAAAGATATAACTGACGTGTACCTGTGTTGCTCGGGGTTATCAATGGTTTGGAGGAAAGGTGTAGTTAAGGTGGAAATACATAATATTATTGTTTCACTTGATCGCGTCATGTCTTCCTCAGGCGCTCTCGAAGACTTCTATTATTAAATTTCACGTCATACACTATTTCTTCGGTCATTAGATCCGCATATTTTTCTACCTTTCATTACTGTACACTATATTGTTACTGTTAAAATAACACATTATATCGACTTTAACTCGTCTCCGTATATCATTCCAGTGTCTTAAGTCTTCCTTGGGTGTCCCGGATTTTTCGACCATTCACTACTGATTACCACTTTTTTTTTGCAACTTTAATTCGACTCATATGTACAAACATAAGTAAGGGGAAATCAACTAAAAAAATAATAATATTACGTATTGTACCTTGTGAAAGGTGAAAGAGATCGTTCCTTTCGGACTCCCAACTGGTCTTCGAGTGACGTCACGAGCTTGAAAGCGGCCCGATGCGTGTTGAAAGCCCGTCTAGTTTTGCTGTTCAAGTGTGTCTTCATTCGAGTTTTACACCGTTATCGACACGTCTGAAAACAGTTCCTCGCATCGTCTAGAGAAAGAAGACCATTATATTTAGGAATATAATTCTCTCGAAATAGTATTATACGCACCTAATTAAATTTGTATTAGAATCCATTTTCTAACCCAAAAAAGGCTTTTGCATTGATTAAATGGTTCGAGGCAAGCTGAAACAAAAAAATCGAAGTAGCCGTACTATACAAAATTCTTTCGAGTGAAAGTGTACATCGCACAATCGAAATAAATGTTTTTTGATAGCCATTCACAGCAGTTGTAGTAATTTTCTTTTGGGCATCCACAATCCAAATTGTTGATTTTTTATTAGAAAATTTATTAAAATAATGTAAATCAGTTACTTCCGCCTGCCTGGGCATTTCAAGGCCAAATGCATATTAGAGTCCTAGAGCATCCAACATGATAAACATGACTTTAATTCTTGTGCGAATAATGCACAGAATAGCATACCTTATTACTTAGGTCGAAGTAGATGCCATGATCGTAGGAACTAGGTACGCATAAATAAATCACTCAGTAGGGACGTCTAATTACTTTGACCACAGGGAATGGCAGGGAACTAAAAATCCCAAGCGACTTGAAACATATGTTCACACGTTTCGATTCGGCGGGAAAATCGAACGATGACTCATACTTGAACAACAAAAGTAGACAACTTTCGTCGTTCAACTAAAAACTTGATCAACTTTGTTCACACTTGTCGATTAGCTTTCAAGTGTCATTCAACTCCGACTTGATCAACTAAAATCGCTCTGTGTGAATGGAGTATATTAGTGTTTGCGTGGTAGATTTAACAATGTTCCTTGAATGTAGTTGAACATTATTGAAACCTTGAATATCCTTCGTTTAGTTATTTAGAGCTAATATGATTTAATATTTATGCCAGTTTAAAAACTAGTTTCAGTTTCAACTTATTCGTGGGCTAGTCAGTATATTTAATAGTAAATATATACCTACATATTTATTGTTCAGCATCCCTTCTGTACCGTATCCGTCATCGTTCGATTATTAAAATCGTTCAAGATAATTTTTTCAGAAATTGAACCTTGTGCGAACAATAAGCTGTAATCGTGATTATAAACCATGTACCGATAAGGAAATTACTTTACTATTTAAAGGGGATTTTTAGTAACACGTTAATTAGGGTAATTTCTGAATTTAGTGAAGAAGAAAAGTATTTATTTCTAATCAAAAGAGATAAGAAATGTAATGTAATGGCGATTGGTATAAATAGCCAATACATAGTTTACTTTGAATCCTGACAAGCATTCGACTCCCACATTCAAACATCTTGTTATAATTGATACGAAAAGAAAAGTCAATTTTATACAATTTCAGGCAGGTAGGTACTATAATAAGGTAGGCGACTCATTACGCATCATGGCGTGGCCTATTTCAGCATATCGCTCGCCATAAACTACCTAACACCGTATGGCGAATGCTGAAACACGGATAAAGCCATTTCAAGAAACATTTCAATTCTGAATGGTGAATTGCTTGGTACTCTACACATTCATCTTCCCCTCCCAATTACCTTCCGTCTGACAACATTCCCCAATTGGAGATGTCATAGTCTCAATGGCTCAAGGTTGGGAGCAGTTGGGACTCCTGTGTGGTACACACATAAAAAAATAAATAATAAAAGGGCGATACTGTGAGTATCTTCCACTCTGGAAGGTGCCGCAAGTATACTATATTATTATTTTTAAATGAATAAATTTTGAATAAACCAAATTGCTCAAATAAAATTTACTTGCGCATGAAGGGATTTAAACCCACGACCTTCGGATTGTTAGTCGAGAGCCTTAACCCTTGACCGCAAAGGCCGTTGCTACAAAATATTGACTACTCCGAGATAATTTCACATCATTTATAGTAAGTCAATAAACTTTTATTGTTGACAATGACAACATACTCGACCCCTAGCATGCTAAAACCGGGAAGCAATCTAAAAATAAATGTTTAATAGGTATTTTTTGTGTTTAAAAATTTAATTTAATTATAACCGAGAGATTATCCAACTCAACTTATATTTGAAGAATTTAAAGTACTAAAATTTAATGATCTTTTCCGAAAAAACATAATAATTCAAATAATAAAAGGAAAACAAAATCACAGTTTTTCAACTGAAAGACGTACTCGTCAAAAACATATATTTCCAATACAAAAATGTAACACCTCATTTGCACAACATCATTACACATTTCTAGGCAAAAAATACTTTAATAACCTACCTGATAATATCAGAAAAATCGAAGACGACAAAACCCTACTCAAAGCGATCAAAGAACATTTCAATGTAAAAAAATCAAAATAACGAAATTCGTCAAATAAATAATGTAACGTTATAAATCGTTAAATTGTACATTGTTGATATACATTTATATTTTTAATGTTCTTAACTCCTTAAATTTTTAATAAGAATACTTACATAAATAATGTTCATCTCGATACTCAACATCTCTTTTAAACAGAAGCGTTTGCTTTATTCTAGACAAGACAACAAGGAGGACTACCCTTCTTTATAAGCATTTAAAAAAAAACATTTGGCTCAACTTAATAAACAACAACTTTATGCATTTATGATTAAGGAAAATAGTACTATTTGAACGAAACTATAAATACATCAGGTGGGATCTCAGCTTAACAGGGAGGGTGACGCAACTACCAGATGGCAGAAAAAGACAGGTTACAAAGGAGTTCTCAAAGGCAGGACAAAGGTTTCATAACACATAAACACGTAAAATATGATATTGTGCAGTACTTACTTTGGTGGGGGTCTCGGCTCTCCTTCAAACAATGAAATTGTCTGCCTTATACTATTCAAAGTTTTACCTATCCGTATAATAATACAAAAACAAATGAGATTATTTCTCACAACAATATTTTTATTTGCGAACTGCAAGCTAAAATAATAAAATCTTATTTTTCAATACATATTACACTTCCTCTCTTGCTTCCTCTTCCCTATGTTTCCTCCTTTCCCTTCGTTTTCTTTTCCTTTCCTCCTTGTCTTGTCTAGAATAAAAGAAAAACATGAGCATTTACATAATATGGCAATTAGTGTGGGAGAGTAAATAGGGAGGAGAGAAAGAAGGAAGGTATTCAGATCTGGTCACTAAATATACCTAGGTCTACCCCTAGAGCTGAGCGGAGTGACCTTCAGCTTGTTAGTTGAGAGCCTTACCCCTCGACCATAGAGGCCGTTATTTAGATCTGGTCACTAAATATACCTAGGTCTACCCCTAGAGCTGAGCGGAGTGACCTTCAGCTAGTTAGTTGAGAGCCTTACCCCTCGACCACAGAGGCCGTTATTTAGATCTGGTCACTAAATATACCTAGGTCTACCCCTAGAGCTGAGCGGAGTGACCTTCAGCTTGTTAGTTGACAGCCTTACCCCTCGGACACAGAGGCCGTTATTTAGATCTGGTCACTAAATATACCTAGGTCTTCCCCTAGAGCTGAGCGGAGTGACCTTCAGCTTGTTAGTTGAGAGCCTTACCCCTCGACCACAGAGGCTGTTATTTAGATGTGGTCACTAAATATACCTAGGTCTTCCCCTAGAGCTGAGCGGAGTGACCTTCAGCTTGTTAGTTGAGAGCCTTACCCCTCGACCACAGAGGCCGTTCATTAGATCTGGTCACTAAATATACCTAGATCTACCCCTAGAGCTGAGCGGAGTGACCTTCAGCTTGTTAGTTGAGAGCCTTACCCCTCGACCACAGAGGACGTTATTTAGATCTGGTCACTAAATATACCTAGGTCTTCCCCTAGAGCTGAGCGGAGTGACCTTCAGCTTGTTAGTTGAGAGCCTTACCCCTCGGACACAGAGGCTGTTAATTTTCTGTTGGAGCCTTTGCCCACATTTTATGTAGAAGGTGTTAATTCATGTCATCTTGGTTGAATATATTTTAATGGCCAATGGTAAAAGATACGGATGAAATGGTATCTCAATTATACGGCCAGTTTGAGAGTGAAATTTGTAACCGGTGGTTTGATCTATGACTTGTAGTATTTTTATTGTATCATAATTGGCAACAAGGACTAAAACCACATTAGTTGGACATAATATTTACCTCGCTTCTTCTTCGAGCTTCTGCCTCCACTCCCTCCTTTCTATTCTTCTTCTTCTCCTCTCCTCCTTGTTGTCTTGTCTAGAATAAATGAAAAACATGAGCATTTACATAATATGGCAATTAGTGTGGGAGAGTTAATAGGGAGGAGAGAAAGAAGGAAGGTATTCAGATCTGGTCACTAAATATACCTAGGTCTTCCCCTAGAGCTGAGCGGAGTGACCTTCAGCTTGTTAGTTGAGAGCCTTACCCCTCGACCACAGAGGCCGTTATTTAGATCTGGTCACTAAATATACCTAGGTCTTCCCCTAGAGCTGAGCGGAGTGACCTTCAGCTTGTTAGTTGAGAGCCTTACCCCTCGACCACAGAGGACGTTATTTAGATCTGGTCACTAAATATACCTAGGTCTTCCCCTAGAGCTGAGCGGAGTGACCTTCAGCTTGTTAGTTGAGAGCCTTACCCCTCGACCACAGAGGCCGTTCATTAGATCTGGTCACTAAATATACCTAGGTCTACCCCTAGAGCTGAGCGGAGTGACCTTCAGCTTGTTAGTTGAGAGCCTTACCCCTCGGACACAGAGGCTGTTAATTTTCTGTTGGAGCCTTTGCTCACATTTTATGTAGAAGGTGTTAATTCATGTCATCTTGGTTGAATATATTTTAATGGCCAATAGTAAAAGATACGGATGAAATGGTATCTCAATTATACGGCCAGTTTTAGAGTGAAATTTGTAACCGGTGGTTTGATCTTTGCATCCATGACTTGTAGTATTTTTATTGTATCATAATTGGCAACAAGGACTAAAACCACATTAGTTGGACATAATAATTACCTTGCTTCTTCTTCGAGCTTCTGCCTCCTCTCCCTCCTTTCTATTCTTCTTCTTCTCCTCTCCTCCTTGTTGTCTTGTCTAGAATAAATGAAAAACATGAGCATTTACATAATATGGCAATTAGTGTGGGAGAGTTAATAGGGAGGAGAGAAAGAAGGAAGGTATTCAGATCTGGTCACTAAATATACCTAGGTCTTCCCCTACAGCTGAGCGGAGTGACCTTCAGCTTGTTAGTTGGGAGCCTTACCCCTCGACCACAGAGGCCGTTATTTAGATCTGGTCACTAAATATACCTAGGTCTTCCCCTAGAGCTGAGCGGAGTGACCTTCAGCTTGTTAGTTGAGAGCCTTACCCCTCGACCACAGAGGCCGTTCATTAGATCTGGTCACTAAATATACCTAGATCTACCCCTAGAGCTGAGCGGAGTGACCTTCAGCTTGTTAGTTGAGAGCCTTACCCCTCGGACACAGAGGCTGTTAATTTTCTGTTGGAGCCTTTGCCCACATTTTATGTAGAAGGTGTTATTTCATGTCATCTTGGTTGAATATATTTTAATGGCCAATGGTAAAAGATACGGATGAAATGGTATCTCAATTATACGGCCAGTTTGAGAGTGAAATTTGTAACCGGTGGTTTGATCTTTGCATCCATGACTTGTAGTATTTTTATTGTATCATAATTGGCAACAAGGACTAAAACCACATTAGTTGGACATAATAATTACCTCGCTTCTTCTTCGAGCTTCTGCCTCCTCTCCCTCCTTTCTATTCTTCTTCTTCTCCTCTCCTCCTTGTTGTCTTGTCTAGAATAAATAAAAAACATGAGCATTTACATATTATGGCAATTAGTGTGGGAGAGTTAATAGGGAGGAGAGAAAGAAGGAAGGTATTCAGATCTGGTCACTAAATATACCTAGGTCTTCACCTAGAGCTGAGCGGAGTGACCTTCAGCTTGTTAGTTGAGAGCCTTACCCCTCGACCACAGAGGCCGTTATTTAGATCTGGTCACTAAATATACCTAGGTCTTCCCCTAGAGCTGAGCGGAGTGACCTTCAGCTTGTTAGTTGACAGCCTTACCCCTCGACCACAGAGGCCGTTATTTAGATCTGGTCACTAAATATACCTAGGTCTACCCCTAGAGCTGAGCGGAGTGACCTTCAGCTTGTTAGTTGAGAGCCTTACCCCTCGGACACAGAGGCTGTTAATTTTCTGTTGGAGCCTTTGCCCACATTTTATGTAGAAGGTGTTAATTCATGTCATCTTGGTTGAATATATTTTAATGGCCAATAGTAAAAGATACGGATGAAATGGTATCTCAATTATACGGCCAGTTTGAGAGTGAAATTTGTAACCGGTGGTTTGATCTTTGCATCCATGACTTGTAGTATTTTTATTGTATCATAATTGGCAACAAGGACTAAAACCACATTAGTTGGACAAAATAATTACCTCGCTTCTTCTTCGAGCTTCTGCCTCCTCTCCCTCCTTTCTATTCTTCTTCTTCTCCTCTCCTCCTTGTTGTCTTGTCTAGAATAAATGAAAAACATGAGCATTTACATAATATGGCAATTAGTGTGGGAGAGTTAATAGGGAGGAGAGAAAGAAGGAAGGTATTCAGATCTGGTCACTAAATATACCTAGGTCTTCACCTAGAGCTGAGCGGAGTGACCTTCAGCTTGTTAGTTGAGAGCCTTACCCCTCGACCACAGAGGCCGTTATTTAGATCTGGTCACTAAATATACCTAGGTCTTCCCCTAGAGCTGAGCGGAGTGAACTTCAGCTAGTTAGTTGAGAGCCTTACCCCTCGAGCACAGAGGCCGTTAATTTTCTGTTGGAGCCTTTGCCCACATTTTATGTAGAAGGTGTTAATTCATGTCATCTTGGTTGAATATATTTTAATGGCCAATGGTAAACGATACGGATGAAATGGTATCTCAATTATACGGCCAGTTTGAGAGTGAAATTTGTAACCGGTGGTTTGATCTTTGCATCCATGACTTGTAGTATTTTTATTGTATCATAATTGGCAACAAGGACTAAAACCACATTAGTTGGACATAATAATTACCTCGCTTCTTCTTCGAGCTTCTGCCTCCTCTCCCTCCTTTCTATTCTTCTTCTTCTCCTCTCCTCCTTGTTGTCTTGTCTAGAATAAATAAAAAACATGAGCATTTACATAATATGGCAATTAGTGTGGGAGAGTTAATAGGGAGGAGAGAAAGAAGGAAGGTATTCAGATCTGGTCACTAAATATACCTAGGTCTTCACCTAGAGCTGAGCGGAGTGACCTTCAGCTTGTTAGTTGAGAGCCTTACCCCTCGACCACAGAGGCCGTTATTTAGATCTGGTCACTAAATATACCTAGGTCTTCCCCTAGAGCTGAGCGGAGTGACCTTCAGCTTGTTAGTTGAGAGCCTTAACCCTCGACCACAGAGGCCGTTATTTAGATCTGGTCACTAAATATACCTAGGTCTTCCCCTAGAGCTGAGCGGAGTGACCTTCAGCTTGTTAGTTGAGAGCCTTACCCCTCGACCACAGAGGCCGTTATTTAGATCTGGTCACTAAATATACCTAGGTCTTCCCCTAGAGCTGAGCGGAGTGACCTTCAGCTTGTTAGTTGACAGCCTTACCCCTCGACCACAGAGGCCGTTATTTAGATCTGGTCACTAAATATACCTAGGTCTTCCCCTAGAGCTGAGCGGAGTGACCTTCAGCTTGTTAGTTGAGAGCCTTACCCCTCGACCACAGAGGCCGTTCATTAGATCTGGTCACTAAATATACCTAGATCTACCCCTAGAGCTGAGCGGAGTGACCTTCAGCTTGTTAGTTGAGAGCCTTACCCCTCGGACACAGAGGCTGTTAATTTTCTGTTGGAGCCTTTGCCCACATTTTATGTAGAAGGTGTTATTTCATGTCATCTTGGTTGAATATATTTTAATTGGCAATGGTAAAAGATACGGATGAAATGGTATCTCAATTATACGGCCAGTTTGAGAGTGAAATTTGTAACCGGTGGTTTGATCTTTGCATCCATGACTTGTAGTATTTTTAGGACCGGTTTTATAACCATTTATAACCATCCGTTAGTCACGCTTGATACCATTTTTAACAAATATTTGGTCTACTGCTTGATTTCGCCGTTTTATAAACATTCGCCAGGCTACCGGTCGGTTAAGTAGCGGTTAACGCTTTACCGACTGATTTCGGGCAGTTAAATGGATAACGATCCGTTTGCTGTTCATATGCTGACGTTTTTTGACAATTCTGTTATCAGTAGTTGTTCCCGGCGCTCACTTATTTGGAACCGTGCACTATTTTTGAAATAATATTACTAAGTATATAATTTGTGTTTGTGCAATGGATTCCTCATCGAGCAGTGAAAGTGAAGATGGGCGATTGATAATTCTCGAAGATAGTTCATCGAGCAGCAGTGAAGACGAAGTTGCAAGACGCAGACAACCGCGTGTTTTTATGCATAGACTGGACTATTTTAATTATTTCGCAGATATAGATTTCAAAATGAGATTTCGTTTGTCAAAGAGGACCGTTGCTCAAATTTTAAATATAATTGGAGCTCAAAATGCCGGCGACATATCGAAATCAGCCAGTTACGCCAGCCCAGCAGTTATTATTAACACTACGATTCTACGCTCTGGGATCAATGCTTCAAGCAGCCGGCGATTTTACAGGAGTCTCCAAGTCGACGGCGTGCATTGTTGTATGGAGAGTGACGCAATTAATAGCCTCCATGAGAAACGTATACATAAACATGAATAGTGACGGAGTTCAAGACTTCTACAGGATAGCAAGATTCCCAAAGGTCATCGGTGCCATTGACTGCACCCATGTCAGGATCCAGTCACCCGGAGGAGACCAAGCGGAAACTTATCGTAACCGGAAAGGTTATTTTTCTTTGAATGTGCAAGCCGTGTGTGATGCAAAACTTGTGCTTAGGAATGTAGTAGCAAGATGGCCAGGTTCTGCTCATGATTCAAGTACATATATTTAATAACTCCTCTCTTAAAGCCAGATTTATATAAATAAGAACCCGAAATTGAATCGAGCGTTGCTTTGGTGTGTGGAAACGTAGGTTCCCTGTGTTATTCTTACCAATAAGGCTTTCCCTACACCGCGTTGAGGGTGTCGTCGTGGCTACTGCAGTACTGCACAATATTGCAAGAAAGGAAAATGAAGATGACTATCCCATGGAAGCACCCTAACCACCGGACCAACAAGATCCACAAGATCAACAAGACCAACAAGATATTGTTGATGAGGATATGACTATTGATAATGAACTATATAACTTCATTAATACTTATTTTGGGAGTCTGCTTTAATAGTGCATCTGTGTGTATTGTGTACTACTAGCTACTAGGAGATTCGTTGGTATAACAACAATAAATAAAATGCTATTTTTCATCCAATGTTTCACATTACTTCTAAATACATATATTGTAAAATGCTGTTCTTCATCCAATATTTCACATTACTTCTAATGCTATAATATAATTACAGCATGGCTCATATTTTTATAAAGAAATATATTATTTCAGACAGACTATAGTTTTATTAAAAGAAAAATTCTCTACCTTATATACCCCTAATTTAGCCTTAAAAATAGTTCAAATTTGAATGTTACATTCGATACTCACTTTAAATCCCTCTCCTCCGGGTAATCTAATTGTATATAGTAAAATAATTCATCTTCAATAAACTTACTTTTTATTTTCAAATACAAAGTATACAAGCGAAGAAAATAAATCTTAATCAACATATATTTTAAAAGAAAGTGTTCTACAATGTGCGTGCCGATAAAACGCTAAAGTAAGATACAATTGTAGAAGATAGAATTTTCAGAAGATCATCGACTCGTGTTGGATGCAGGGAATAGACGTAGCATTGGACAGGAAACGATAAAAGACTAAAAATCAAATAGTTGAAGGGCCTCAAAGATCCTCGAGATCAGAAATAACATCACAAGCAACAGGGGGTGACAGCACTTGCTCAAGTGGGATGGTTGGTATCTTCTTTAATTTCTTCAATTTTTGTTCGTAGTACAGAGCAATGGCATTATTTTTCCTTATTTTGGAGGTCATCACTTGATCTAGTAAATTTTTCTTCTTGCTCTGCTTTAATTTGTCGTTAACCGGAGTCTTCAGAATTGTAGGATTCCAACAATCCCACTTATTACCTCCAACAACTGCTGCCACCGCTACTCTTGGTGTTTTTGTTTCATCTACCTGCATACTTTGTACTTGTGTTGTTTCCTGTTGTGCGTCGGATTTAACCTCTGCATCTAATACAAGTCCACGGTCTTCTGAAAATTCTAATACCACTTGGCCGGCGTCATCATCGAAGACACTCCGAGGGCCAACACAATTGATCAATTTAATGATGGAAATTATTTAATCCAGTATTGGATCTGGGATGATTGCTGGCCTTTCCCCTCCGCCAGTAGCTCTAGAAAATAAATTAAAACATGTAAATAACATGAAACTCCTTGCTCGGGTGTATCTGCAAATCTTACAATGCCTCAAGCGATATTGACACTTCCACTATACCTACCCTTAAATCGTTTAAAATCAAATTAACCTTACTTTGTACCTAAGTTAAAACTATTAAGGTAGAATCATATTGAGTCGACGTACGTATGCATCACTAGGCCTAACAATATCTGGACAGCTTAGCAACCATACATTTTATATGAAAATATTTGTTTTAGAATCACACTGGCCATACGTTGCGATGCGTGTGGTCAGTGTGATTCTAAAACAAATATTTTCATATTAAATGTATGGTTGCTAAGCTGTCCAGATATTGTTAGGCCTAGTGATGCGTACGTACGTCGACTCAATATGATTCTACCTATATATTCATATAAAATGTATGGTTGCTAAGCTGTCCAGATATTGTTAGGCCTAGTGATGCGTACGTACTTCGACTCAATATGATTCTACCTTTTTACTGTATTGTTTAGTATTCTCTTTTTAATAATTTTTCACTCACACTGTGTATGAATGTTTGAATTAACTTCTAGCTGCTATAAATATTATATGAAACATAACTGGTTTAAATCATGTTCTCTATTTCATGTTCAATTATTTAAAAAAAAAACTGTATGTGTCCTAAATAAACTTAAATAAAATAAATTAAAACATATAAACAACATAACATGCTCTTTTGAACGATCTAATAAACTCTATGTATAAAAATGACCATGCAAATGGTGGGAAAAGCTATTTAAGCTGTTTTTTTTATTATATAGCTATTTAAGTTGTTGTTTATTTAGCATTCGTGAAAGAAGAGAAGGTATCATTTTACATTATCCAAAGAAAATCATACAAAAAATGATACACACCTGTTATTGGAGTTTATTGTGGTTGCCCGCTTCTTTGCTGCCTTCTTTAGATTATCCCACTTCAATTTCAATTGAGATACGTCCCTGTGAATGCCCCCGTTGTCTGCGTTAAAATTTTCGGCCACTTCGCTCCACGCTGTTTCCTTTGACGCATTTGTGACGGCGTCTGTTTTTTTGCAGGTTAATGCCGGTGTTTTTTCTATTAAATTCAGAAGTCTGTAGAGATCTTCTGTGGTGAAGTTTCGGCTCTTCGTTCTTTTGTTCATGTATATTTCTGAAAAATTACAATAATTTCATTAAAACCACATCACGATAGTGTAAAAATATGTCAACCTTTTTAATATACGTAGGTTAGTTTACGCGCATATAAAACTACAAAATAATGTTGATCAACACTATATGCATTCGTATCCACTGTATTATAAATATAAACTTACTTATTTTTGATGTATATTGAAGATTTATAAAGTTATTTAAACGTATAGCTTAACAACGATTGGCAACGATCTTGACAGCCATTTGACAGCTGACTAAATCCAAAGATATGCCATAGATGAAAATAGTATCACAGACAATTATTTACCAAAAACATTGCTAGTAAAAAACTTTCGGACTAAATGTAACCGATGACCGCTAGTAATGCAAATATGTTTATAGAACGCAAAATAAGATAACGAACGGATAGCGGCCCGTTAAAGAAAAACGGTTCGTTACGTAACCGAAATTTGGTACTTCGTTTATAAAACCGGCCCTTATTGTATCATAATTGGCAACAAGGACTAAAACCACATTAGTTGGACATAATAATTACCTCGCTTCTTCTTCGAGCTTCTGCCTCCTCTCCCTCCTTTCTATTCTTCTTCTTCTCCTCTCCTCCTTGTTGTCTTGTCTAGAATAAATAAAAAACATGAGCATTTACATAATATGGCAATTAGTGTGGGAGAGTTAATAGGGAGGAGAGAAAGAAGGAAGGTATTCAGATCTGGTCACTAAATATACCTAGGTCTTCACCTAGAGCTGAGCGGAGTGACCTTCAGCTTGTTAGTTGAAAGCCTTACCCCTCGACCACAGAGGCCGTTATTTAGATCTGGTCACTAAATATACCTAGGTCTTCCCCTAGAGCTGAGCGGAGTGACCTTCAGCTTGTTAGTTGAGAGCCTTAACCCTCGACCACAGAGGCCGTTATTTAGATCTGGTCACTAAATATACCTAGGTCTTCCCCTAGAGCTGAGCGGAGTGACCTTCAGCTTGTTAGTTGAGAGCCTTACCCCTCGACCACAGAGGCCGTTATTTAGATCTGGTCACTAAATATACCTAGGTCTTCCCCTAGAGCTGAGCGGAGTGACCTTCAGCTTGTTAGTTGACAGCCTTACCCCTCGACCACAGAGGCCGTTATTTAGATCTGGTCACTAAATATACCTAGGTCTTCCCCTAGAGCTGAGCGGAGTGACCTTCAGCTTGTTAGTTGAGAGCCTTACCCCTCGACCACAGAGGCCGTTATTTAGATCTGGTCACTAAATATACCTAGGTCTTCCCCTAGAGCTGAGCGGAGTGACCTTCAGCTTGTTAGTTGAGAGCCTTACCCCTCGACCACAGAGGACGTTATTTAGATCTGGTCACTAAATATACCTAGGTCTTCCCCTAGAGCTGAGCGGAGTGACCTTCAGCTTGTTAGTTGAGAGCCTTACCCCTCGACCACAGAGGCCGTTCATTAGATCTGGTCACTAAATATACCTAGGTCTACCCCTAGAGCTGAGCGGAGTGACCTTCAGCTTGTTAGTTGAGAGCCTTACCCCTCGAGCACAGAGGCCGTTAATTTTCTGTTGGAGCCTTTGCCCACATTTTATGTAGAAGGTGTTAATTCATGTCATCTTGGTTGAATATATTTTAATGGCCAATAGTAAAAGATACGGATGAAATGGTATCTCAATTATACGGCCAGTTTGAGAGTGAAATTTGTAACCGGTGGTTTGATCTTTGCATCCATGACTTGTAGTATTTTTATTGTATCATAATTGGCAACAAGGACTAAAACCACATTAGTTGGACATAATAATTACCTCGCTTCTTCTTCGAGCTTCTGCCTCCTCTCCCTCCTTTCTATTCTTCTTCTTCTCCTCTCCTCCTTGTTGTCTTGTCTAGAATAAATGAAAAACATGAGCATTTACATAATATGGCAATTAGTGTGGGAGAGTTAATAGGGAGGAGAGAAAGAAGGAAGGTATTCAGATCTGGTCACTAAATATACCTAGGTCTTCACCTAGAGCTGAGCGGAGTGACCTTCAGCTTGTTAGTTGAGAGCCTTACCCCTCGACCACAGAGGCCGTTATTTAGATCTGGTCACTAAATATACCTAGGTCTTCCCCTAGAGCTGAGCGGAGTGACCTTCAGCTTGTTAGTTGAGAGCCTTACCCCTCGACCACAGAGGACGTTATTTAGATCTGGTCACTAAATATACCTAGGTCTTCCCCTAGAGCTGAGCGGAGTGACCTTCAGCTTGTTAGTTGAGAGCCTTACCCCTCGAACACAGAGGCTGTTAATTTTCTGTTGGAGCCTTTGCCCACATTTTATGTAGAAGGTGTTAATTCATGTCATCTTGGTTGAATATATTTTAATGGCCAATGGTAAAAGATACGGATGAAATGGTATCTCAATTATACGGCCAGTTTGAGAGTGAAATTTGTAACCGGTGGTTTGATCTTTGCATCCATGACTTGTAGTATTTTTATTGTATCATAATTGGCAACAAGGACTAAAACCACATTAGTTGGACATAATAATTACCTCGCTTCTTCTTCGAGCTTCTGCCTCCTCTCCCTCCTTTCTATTCTTCTTCTTCTCCTCTCCTCCTTGTTGTCTTGTCTAGAATAAATGAAAAACATGAGCATTTACATAATATGGCAATTAGTGTGGGAGAGTTAATAGGGAGGAGAGAAAGAAGGAAGGTATTCAGATCTGGTCACTAAATATACCTAGGTCCTCACCTAGAGCTGAGCGGAGTGACCTTCAGCTTGTTAGTTGAGAGCCTTACCCCTCGACCACAGAGGCCGTTCATTAGATCTGGTCACTAAATAAACCTAGGTCTTCCCCTAGAGCTGAGCGGAGTGACCTTCAGCTTGTTAGTTGAGAGCCTTACCCCTCGACCACAGAGGCCGTTCATTAGATCTGGTCACTAAATATACCTAGGTCTTCCCCTAGAGCTGAGCAGAGTGACCTTCAGCTTGTTAGTTGAGAGCCTTACCCCTCGACCACAGAGGCCGTTCATTAGATCTGGTCACTAAATATACCTAGGTCTTCCCCTAGAGCTGAGCGGAGTGACCTTCAGCTTGTTAGTTGAGAGCCTTACCCCTCGACCACAGAGGACGTTATTTAGATCTGGTCACTAAATATACCTAGGTCTTCCCCTAGAGCTGAGCGGAGTGACCTTCAGCTTGTTAGTTGAGAGCCTTACCCCTCGACCACAGAGGCCGTTCATTAGATCTGGTCACTAAATATACCTAGGTCTTCCCCTAGAGCTGAGCGGAGTGACCTTCAGCTTGTTAGTTGAGAGCCTTACCCCTCGACCACAGAGGACGTTATTTAGATCTGGTCACTAAATATACCTAGGTCTTCCCCTACAGCTGAGCGGAGTGACCTTCAGCTTGTTAGTTGAGAGCCTTACCCCTCGACCACAGAGGCCGTTATTTAGATCTGGTCACTAAATATACCTAGGTCTTCCCCTAGAGCTGAGCGGAGTGACCTTCAGCTTGTTAGTTGAGAGCCTTACCCCTCGACCACAGAGGACGTTATTTAGATCTGGTCACTAAATATACCTAGGTCTTCCCCTACAGCTGAGCGGAGTGACCTTCAGCTTGTTAGTTGAGAGCCTTACCCCTCGACCACAGAGGCCGTTATTTAGATCTGGTCACTAAATATACCTAGGTCTTCCCCTAGAGCTGAGCGGAGTGACCTTCAGCTTGTTAGTTGAGAGCCTTACCCCTCGACCACAGAGGCCGTTATTTAGATCTGGTCACTAAATATACCTAGGTCTTCCCCTAGAGCTGAGCGGAGTGACCTTCAGCTTGTTAGTTGAGAGCCTTACCCCTCGACCACAGAGGCCGTTCATTAGATCTGGTCACTAAATATACCTAGGTCTACCCCTAGAGCTGAGCGGAGTGACCTTCAGCTTGTTAGTTGAGAGCCTTACCCCTCGGACACAGAGGCCGTTAATTTTCTGTTGGAGCCTTTGCCCACATTTTATGTAGAAGGTGTTATTTCATGTCATCTTGGTTGAATATATTTTAATGGCCAATGGTAAAAGATACGGATGAAATGGTATCTCAATTATACGGCCAGTTTGAGAGTGAAATTTGTAACCGGTGGTTTGATCTTTGCATCCATGACTTGTAGTATTTTTATTGTATCATTTTATTTCATATCAATTGCCCACAAGGACTAAAACCACATTAGTTTGACATAATAATTACCTTGCTTCCTCTTCTATTCTCTCCCTCCTTTCCCTCCTTTCCCTTCTCCTTTCCTCCTTTTCTTGTTGTCTAGAATAAATGAAAAACATGAGCATTTACATAATATGGCAATTAGTGTGGGAGAGAAAGAAGGAAGGTATTCAGATCTGGTCACTAAATATACCTAGGTCTTCCCCTAGAGCTGAGCGGAGTGACCTTCAGCTTGTGTCCAGGTATTACTAACATATGTATTTTGCTTTTTTTTATACTTGTTCAGCGTGCAAGGGTGACCTATTCTTACCCGTGCGCATTTAATGTGTGCATATGAATGTACATAGTACTAAATTTTGTAAATTTATATATTCAAGTCATCAAATTTTGAATAAGTTTGGATGTGTGTGAGTACATTGTACATCCGTTTGGGATTTTGATGATTTTCATATGTACTTTTATCATATTCATTTTGGAAATGGTTATGTAATTAACTGTTTTCAAGATGCGCTTGCTAGTCCGGAATGGTGGGCGTATCTTCAAGATAGTTTATAGTAAAATACAGTTGGGTTTTATATTTCGTCATCTTGTTCTGTTTCTTTGTCTTGTTCTGTTTCATTATGCCCTTTGGGATGTTACATACTATAAGCTGGAGAAATAGTGCATTTTCAATTGCTAGGAACCATTTGTATTTTAAATGGGGAGACATTCTAAGAAATATAACGACAAAAACTCAAGCAAATCACTCGTAAACAGACAATAAGTACCACTGAGTACCACTATCACGTACTGTCAGAAGCCGGCTAGAAAATGGCAATACGCTTATGACGTCACACGATAGCCCTGCCCCAACATTTCCTTTTGGCGGTATTTCAAAAATGGTATTTTAGACTCGCTCTAGAAAATTTATTCGTCAACATAAAAATAAAATAAAAATTCCGTAATCATCGTAATTTTTTGTACCATGTTATTGCAAAAATGTTGTCATTATGTACCTGCTGACAAACTACATAAGTAGTTTAGCAGGTTTGAATGTTAATAAATAAATAAAAATAAAAAATAATAATTACCTTGCTTCTCCCGGGGGCCGCCGCTTCCGGTCACCAATGATATCCAGAAACTCCTGGTTGAGGGCCACTTCCTCATCGGGAGCAGCTCCCATCATTCTCCGGCCTAACTCTATAATCCTTTCCTGAGAACATAATTGATACCAAACTAGTTTAAAACATGACAATGTACTATTATTTGGAATTAATATGTGAAAAGGAAAAAGCAAATAACCCATATTTAAGAAATGAAAAGTCGTCAAACAACATTATATTTCAAAACATTGTTCTTATTGTCTATATTACCCTCCACACAGCATCCCCAAAGATGACATAGGCCCTGAGGGAAATTATTTTCTTCAGGGCCTCCTGTGTGGAGTTAATATTAAAAAATATATATATATATGAATAAAAAAGTGTTAATAATGCAAATTTTAAAATCTTATCAATTATATGGAGCCATTTGAGTAAAAGCCATTGGTTTTAAGTAATTGGTAATTACTAAAAAAAAATTATTTCAATCAATTTACCTTTACATCCTGGGGATGCTGAGACGACTTCTCACAATCTTCTATCAATTCTCTGAGAGTTCTGAACTTTCTTTGGCCTTTTTTTAAGCTGGCCCACACATGCTTGCATACCTCCGGGGTATAAATGCCGAATGCCACCTATTAAATAGAAAATGTTAATAAAAACGTATGTATTGCTACGGGCAATGGAAAGCTTTCTAAATTCGTTGTAGGTAATATAATATATGGTACATAGATGCAATCAATTTGCACAGTGAACATTTCCTTTGATGGAAACTTGGACGCCAAACTATGCCTGTGAAGACAAAGTATGCTGAACAGTGTGGTAGAGTATGAGAGCTATACTATAATATCTGTGGACCAATTATACACCTGAGCTATCTATCTAGTACCTAAGATCACTCGATGCGACGATTCGGGTTCCTGGAAACGGGGTGGAGACTCCACGGGCCTGAGGAGCCCTCCATGTCCCTCCTCATGGCATCAGCGTCTGGACTGGACCCTCGACATGAGGTCGGTGGAATCCCCAAATTCCACAAATAAGCCGACCCGAAGATACGGTAATGCGATGTGACGTTTATTCCTCCGCTGTGCAGCTCGAACATGGTCGGATGACTTAAATATCCCGCGGATATGAATGTTACAAAGACGGTATCACCGCCCGCCATTATAACCGGAATTCCGTACTTGAATTTCCCGATAAGACAAATAAATCAGCGCGGTCGCTCCTCGACCGGCTGTAAACTTAACGATCACATAATACTACTAAATTGCACACCGATCCGTTACACTTTATTAATAAATAATCCACATTTTTGTGACCAGTCGGTGGCCTGTCGGCGCGTTCCCAAAAAGTCACTCGAACGACCAATAACCCTCTGTAGATCAAATCTTAAACTATTCCCGGAGACAGACGGGTCCAAGATGGAGGAAGGAACAGGGGCCGGGGTCTGTCTACAGGGATCTAAGAGGGAACTCAGTATACCTCTAGGAATGCACTGCACTGTGTTTCAAGCTGAGATGAAAGCCATCTTAGCCTGCGCACAGGAGAATATGAGTATCGGGTACAGGAATAAGAACATAAACATATGTTCGGATAGCCAGGCGGCCTTAATGGCACTGGAAAGTAACCGATGCGACTCCAGACTGGTGATGGAATGCAGGACTATCCTAATAGAACTGGAGACCATCAATAAAGTAACCCTGCTCTGGGTACCAGGACATAAAGGTATTGAGGGCAACGAGCGGGCTGACGAACTAGCAAGGAAAGGGGCGAAAGCACCACTTGTGGGATCTGAGCCGGCCGTAGGAGTAGCAGCTTGCCACACCAAACTACATATCAAGAGGTGGGTCAAAGCCCAACACTGGAAGGAATGGGAGAAGGCACCCGGAATGAGGCAATCTAAAGTACTCATAAACGGACCGGACCCTAACCGAACCAGGCAACTACTCGATATGGACAGAAACTCACTGAGGGAACTGGTAGGACTATTAACGGGACACTGCCATCTCAGGAGACACATGCAACTGTTGGGAGTGGAAAACACCAACATCTGTAGGAAATGTGAAGAGGAGGAAGAGACTCCAATTCACCTATGGTGCCAATGTCCCGCTCTGCTGGGAATAAGGCTCAGATACCTGGGAAGACACAGTGTGGAACCAGAAGACATCGCCACATATCCAATGACAGCCCTGGTGAACTTCATAAAAGGGACCGGGTTACTGGCAAGGGAATGAGGTAAAATGGGAGATAGTACAATGGGCCTATGGCCTAAGTGCTCGCGGGGAACGTAAGTAAACCGCCTCCGACTATAAAAAAAAAAAAAAAAAAATTCCCGGAGAAAAGATGAAACTGTACGTAGCCAGTTGATTATAATGAACTGACTGCAATTTACCCGGGGTAATATGAAACATTACTAACTTTACTTAGGAAAATAATTATATATAAAACCAAAGTAATTATTTTCATAACAGTATGTTATTAATGTATATGATACGGTATAGAATGCAATATCATACCAAATCCCATGGGATATGCGCCGCTCTCCACTGATGCGTGCGATTATCGCTGTCGGGCGCATATACCTTCATCCTCCTTAGCATTTTTAACATATCCTTAGATAATTCCTTACTTATTGTCGAGCCCATTTTGATTAAATTTTGATCTGAAATTTTCCAAACAAAAGCATACAGTTTATTGTTCGAAATTTAAAATCTTTTTCTTGCAAGGCGATTGGAGATAAGTCGGTACTGGAAAAATAACATAGTTCCTGCATAGTTATGCATTGTCGTTTCAAAACCAAACAGCTTATAAACATTAAATTATAAGTTAGAGGCACTATTATAAAAATTAATAAAAAAAAATTAATAAATTAAAATTAATTGGTTGATCAATTTGTATACTGGCGATGGTTGGAGCAATTGGTACTAAAAATGTACGTTAAAATTTTTAGTACGTGATTTCATAATATTACACAGACAATATTGTGTACACAACACCATAGATAACTTACATTTTACTAATATGATTTTCTAACCTAAAATTTTTAGAAGTATATTTACAAAAAAATATATTACAGTACCTGCTAATGGGGCAATTCAAATTGGACATATATTATTACTTTATAATATTATCATATTTATAAATACTATAATAATATCAAATGTCTGTCATCATTATGCTTGTCATAATCAAACGATTAAGACTATTTAAAATTTGAACATTGTTATTAAAAAATAATAATAAAAAAGTGCGTAAGAACCGTTTATTATTATCAACTGTTTTTTTGGTAAAATCCTTCAAGCCACATTTTTTGGGAATGGTACTTTTCAGTGGCTTCGTACAGATACAATATTGTAAAGTAATTTTGCTGATTAAGGCATTTTTAACACTAAAAACTAAATTTATGCGTACATTTTGATTAAACCGTAAATTAAATCACTCCAATCTCTCATAATTTTATGCAATAGCTACAAGTGGCGGCTCGTAACTTTTAGGAGAACTAACTAACTAACCATCACGCCGTTTCTCCGCAGGGGTAGGCAGAGGGGACGGACCGCCAAACAACTCGGTCTTGGCACACACTACTTGCCTCATTCGTACATTCTCTTCTATTATTCTGACTCTTGACATGGCCCGACTCAAGTATCTGATACACTTGATCGTGCCATGTCATCCTCGGGCGTCCCCAATTTCTGCTATCATTCGCATTTTCGTCATATATTCTCCTTTATTCGCTCTACATGCCCAAACCATCTAAGTGTCCCTTTCTTAATCTTACTAATTATGCTTACATCAGCCTTGCACTCTTTGCAGATCTCCACATTTCTCACAAGTTCATACATGGTTTTACCACACATACGCCTCAGGGATCTCATTTCTACAGCATTCAGTCTACTTTCATACTTTCTCTACCAGTTCCATGCCTCACTTCCATACATCAGGGTAGGTACCAGCACTCCATTGTGGACTGCAAGCTTCACTTCTTTGGACAATTTTTTGTTAACAGCATTTACCCTTCTTTCAGTATCTCTGTCAGCCTTCCCATCTCTCGTAAACATATTTCCTAAATACACAAACCCATCTACCTGCTCCAAGTATTCCTCATTCACAGCTATATTGCACACTGTTTTCGTACTCTCTTTTTCAAACACCATTACTTTAGACTTGCTTACATTTATCATTAACTCATTCTTCATGCGTACTTCATTCATCCTAGACACAATCCCACCTCTTTCAATTCTTGCATACAATTATCCATGTAGAGATTGAATAACCACTGTGACATTACGTAGCCTTGTTTAACACCTTTTGTGATATCAAATCACTTTTTGTAATAAATCACTGCTCTTAAATCCCAATGGTTCACCTCTTTCAAATGCCACAAATGGGTGTGCAAATAATTATAATCCGTCCTCAATGAACTCTCTTAAACTTTCTGAAAAACTCTCCCAAGACAATTCTTCATTTATCCAAACTCTTATTTTGCTTCTAATTGACCTTATTTCTTCTCAAACTAATCTACCGTCCAACGCTGCTACTATTATTTCCACATTAAAATCATTTATTCAAAATGACTCTTCAGGATGTCAGAATACTTCAGTGGAATAGCCGAAGTGCTATTTCTAACAAATCTGATCTCCTTAACCTATTAAATTCCAACATTATTTCTTTGGCTGCTATCTCGGAGACTTGGTTTACTCCATCCACCCACTTTAATGTGGGAGGGTATTCCTGTCTCCGCGACGACCGCCCGGAAGGTTCGGGCGGTGGTGCTGCCCTTTTTATTAAAAAATCCATATCATTTTCCCCAATAAATAATATCAAACCCCCCAATGCTGACTTCCAAATGGTTGCAGCTAAAATAAAGGACACATCCTTTATTTCAGTCTATCTTCCCCCAACAGCCCACTTCAATAAACAAATTTGGTTGCAAATTGTAAAACTAAGCCCACCTTTCTTTATATTAGGCGATTTTAATGCCCATTCCCCCGTCTGGGGTTCTGCTTTCTCCGACCGAGATGGTCGAAGTGTGATGGATTTCCTAGATCAATCCAACCTTTTCCTTTTGAATGACGGATCTCCTACTAGGATCTCACGCCCCAGCACAAACCCCAGTGCAGTGGATCTCTCGATATGTTCTACTAGTCTGGCTTCTCTCTCCTCGTGGGTGGTGTCCCCCGACCCTTGCTCCAGTGATCATTTCCCGATCACCATTACTTATCAAACTTCTTTCCAATCAGACAAGTCTCATATTTCGACAAAAATTAAAACAAAACACACCAAATGGGATGAATTTAACTCTCATATGGACAAGTTCCTATTAAATTCACCCGCCACCGATATATTTTCCAAAAATCCACTCAAGATAACCTTGCCATCATCAGTACTGATATTAATTTATCAATTTCAAAACAGGAAGTTAGTCTTGCCGTCTTTATAGATATAGAAGGCGCCTTTGACAATGTTTCCATCCCAATCTTGAAAAAAAAACTTCTAGGCCTTGGCCTTCCCCCCATGTTTGTCCAATCTATTATCAATCAGATATTTGTCCTCAAAGTAGGTCTATTTGGAAGGGTTTACCACAAGGCGATGTATTGTCCCCCTTACTGTATAATATATACACATATGATATGCATGTCGCTATTCCCCCACAAGTAAAAGTTATTGAGTTCGCAGATGACATAGCTTTCTTCTTATCATCCAAAATCATCCCTCTCGCCGTCAAATATCTTAACGAAGCCATGAATGCCCTTTGCACATGGCTCACGTTAAATGGTCTTGAATTTTCAATCCAAAAGACTCAGTGTGTCACCTTCTCAAACCGCCATAAAAACCCCCCATTCAAATTTTATTTAAAAATTCTCCAATCCCCAACGCTTCTGAAGTAAAATTTTTGGGAGTAACATTTGATAGGAAACTTAAATGGTCTTCCCATGTTAATAATTTAGTTACTAAATGCGAAAAAAATTTAAATATCATCAGATCATTATCTGGCGTTTGGTGGGGTGCTCACCCTACTTGCATTAAGTTGCTTTACAACGCACTTATTCGAAGCCATCTTGACTATGCCTGCCCACTTTTTAGTACTGCCTCAAAAAATGTACTTATTGTTAATAATAATAACTGAAGACCTTGTTTTCCTAATTGGAATTCACATTCTAGGGAAATGAATAAATTTGTATTACCTTATGTATATTAAAACCATAGAAGTACTTGTTGATTATTTCACTTGATATATTCATTTGTTCATATTAATTTCATTTGTGCTTGTTTTTGTTATATGAGGCTTATACTGCTTCTTACATATTTATATTTATACAATTCTGTAATTTAACCAACTTGTCATTTATTGTTAATTTATCATCAACATTATACATACCTACATACTGTTTTACCATTGTACCATGTTATTACAAAAATGTTGTCATTATGTACCTGCTGACAAACTACATAAGTAGTTTAGCAGGTTTGAATGTTAATAAATAAATAAAATAATAATAATTACCTTGCTTCCTCCGTATGTCGCCGCTTCCGGTCATTCATAATGTCGCCTGAATCTTCATAATCTCCTGCTGGAGGGCGGCTTCCTCCTCGGGGGCAGCTTCTATCATTCTCCGGCCAATCTCTTCAATCCTTTCCTGAGAACATAATTGATACCAAACTAGTTTAAAACATGACAATGTACTATTATTTGGAATAATATGTGAAAATGAAAAAGCAAATAACCCATATTTAAGAAATGAAAAGTGGTCCAAACAACATTATATTTCGAGACTTCAAAACATTGTTCTTCGGGACCGTCGATATTGTCTATACATATATATAATGAAGAAAAAAATGTTAATAATGCAAATTTTAACATCTTATCAATTATATGGAGCCATTTGAGTAAAAGCCATTGGTAAAAAAGTAATTGGTAATTACTAAAAAAATAATTATATTTAGTTTGGTCAAGTATTTTGGCTGCAAATCCAAATTAAAGTTTTGTATGAAGAAGACCGCGCAGCCCTAGATTTACCTCTTTGGAGGATTTCAATCAATTTACCTTTAAATTCTGCTCCGGCTGTTGGAGCGATTGCTCAACATCCGCCAAAACCTCCTCCAGCAGCCTGTATCCCCGCTGTTTCTTAAGCGTCACGGCCCACGCACGCTTGCACATGGAGGCCGTGTATTTTCCGAAAGCAATCTATTAAATAGAAAATGTTAATAAAAACGTATGTATGTTATTAATGTATATGATACGGTGCGGTGTGTATAGAATGCAATATCATACCAAATCCCAGGGGAGATGGGACGCTCTCCATTGATGGGATCGATCATCTAGGTCAGGTATTTGTTCCCTTATCCTCTGCAGCATTTTAAAAACATGTCTCTTTAAATTCGCACTTGCTGCGCCTCCCATTTTAGCTTGTTTAACTTTGATCTGGAATTTTCCAAACAAAAGCACACAGTTTATTGTTCGAAATTTAAAATATTTTTCTTGCAAGGCGATTGGAGATAAGTCGGTACTGGAAAAATAACATAGTTCCTGCATAGTTATGCATTGTCGTTTCAAAACCAAACAGCTAATAAACATTAAATTATAAGTTAGGCACTTTTATAAAAATAAAGTAGAATAACCATTTGAGAAAATATATCAAAGCCTTTGTTTTTATCAATTAATAGTGTTTATTTTATGAAAAATGAAGCAGGTACTGGCCGAAAATGCCAAAAAATCTAGCTAATAAAATTTTCGTATGGTTGGCAGAATTGGAAGATGAATAATATCCTGCGGGTGGCCTCATTGGACCGGCCGGAAAGGGTAGCTACTTCCCAACATGGTGCTTAGCAGTGTTGCCAACGTAGGCGATTTATCGCCATTTAGGTTACCCAGAACGAGAATCGGCGACGAAAAAATTTAAAAGAAGGCGACTGGTCGCTTATTAGGCTACTTCGGAGAAAAGTTAAAGGGAATCAAGCTCACGGAGAATATATGTGGGCAGAATTTATGCGAGTTCATTAGAATTACTGCAACTGAAATTCGGCTACTTAATATTTGAAAAACGGCGACATTAGGCCAAGATCCGTTGGCAACACTGTTTACAATACTGGCGCACGGCGTGTGTTCGTGACAGCGCGGCTATTCGCAAATATGGTTTTTTGAAGACTCTAATTTTGCTTAAAATCGTCCAAACAGCAATCTAATAATATCTTCATTCCAAACAGCAAAGTAAGTTTTTTTCCATTTTTAACCGCCATAGCTAGTTTTGTGATGTTTTTTTATGGATTATGTGAAATCTACATTAAAAAATGGCGATTGTGGTAAAATTGAAATCAGGTTCGATAATTGTGTTTTTTTTGCAGGATGTCAAGATTTCGAGAGTGGGATCTGCACTGCAAGGTGTACGTAGGAAATCTCGGATCTTCTGCTTCAAAATACGAAATCGAGCGTGTCTTCGCTAAGTATGGTCCGATCAGTTGCAAGAAATCCACCAGGTTTTGCCTTTGTTGAATTTGTCTTTGAAATATGTTACCGACACAACGCGCGTGGTTTCACCGAACTAGGTCCAGTGAACACAGTTGAGATTTACTGCGTTTAGTATCGCACACAAGTTCGTTGGTCAGACAAGCTGTCACCAGTGCCACAAACACGTTGCTCTAGGCTCCTTTTTGTGTTAAAATGCCTTCCTGTGCTTTTGAGAGCTGCACAAATCATTCTCGAGCAAAACCTACCAAATCTGATGGAATTTTTTTCCATTCGTATGTGCTCCAAAATCACTTATTATTTCAATAAATACAATTATTCATATGGATTTTTGTTACAGTTTTGTTTGCCAGTGGACCAAATGTTATCAAAACGACAGGCGTTCATGAAAATATAGCTTTTACAGCCGTACACATTCTTCAGGCAGGCATATATAGATATTTGGTCTATTCACGCATCGTTATTGGCTATTGGTATGCATTTCGTTATTCGTTATATAACTTTAAATGCAGCATATTCCATCCCTCAGATGTAAATAATTGGCTTATAGTAATTAAGGGTAAACATTTAAAATCGCTGTTCACGCTCAATAAGAAAACATGGCTGAGCTATCAAATTGCATTAAATTTTGAAACTTTGATTGACAAAAAATGAAACTTTAACGCATTATTTTCCACTCCCCTGGATTTAAATATGTAGTTGGTTTTTATTGTAATTAAATCAAATCAAAAGTGTTATTTCAAAATTCTGTCTATTATTGTATAGTGCTGAGATCCCATACGTTGAAAGCAAATTTTCATTTTATGTAATTTTCAATACAATATTCATATTAAGTGTGGCTAGCAATCCTGAAAGTTTACCAAATATTCATATTAAGGCGATGCATTACGTAGTAATTTAAAATCATGTGGTTTGATCCTACAAATTCAGTTTCAGATGCTTTAATTAAATACCGCGAGTAGAATACATCTTAGCCTTTGAAATAATCCAGTATTTTTTAGATAAGTCTTTTTATAAGCCCAGAAAAAATAATGTATAAGGCCTATGAAAACTGCTTTAAAGTTCAAAATCTCCTACTTACGAACCTAAATAATAAATAATAATAATAATAACCTAATAAATCTGCAGTTGATTTAGCTTGCTTGATATGAACGTACAGACACGGATCTATTGTGAGGATTAACTTGGCTTTTGTCTTGGCATCGTCAGCTACTGATATATCCACAGTTTTCATGCACTGTTCCATACCTTCCAATATAAGTAAATTTTCCACAGCGAACGCCAACTCATTGTAGTTTTCTCGTCCTTTCAGCTTGGTTATACTTGCGAGGTATGAATTTGACGCCATTTCTGTTAAAATGTCCAACACTTTATGAGTTCGTAACAACTCCTTAACCCTATTCCTAACACGAAAAATATATCCGCGACAACAAGAAATTAGTTTTTAACACAAACACAATTTGACTATTATCGCAACTGAATATTAAAACGCCTGGAATTATCTGGGCCCAAAACCTGATAAAACACGCTCTTTGTTCCTGGAGACAGGATGAACCATGGATGAACTAACGTTTATTGAATAGGTTATCGTACACAGATGGCGTTAGTAGTAGTAGTATTTTGATAATTAATATAACATGATGTTTTTGCTTCTTGAGGAAATAGGCCTCTTTACTTTGAAATTTGACTTCCCGCCAAATCTACAGCACGACTTGTAAATAGAGACGGCAGTGCACTGTGTCACATTTCATGAAGGATAAAGACACAAAGGTGTGAAAAGATTAATGATATTATGGAAATATAAATAATTACTTTTTTTTAAGAAAGAAAGACAAACATTCCCGGGTTACGAATAACCTGACAATATTTGAAAATCTCCTACTACCACCACAGTAAGCTGAAAATGTTGCTTGTGTTGTGATGGAGGACTTAGCCAGCCGAGGAATTGAACACACTACGCCTGAGTGGGACCCAAGCGCGATGTCAACTCGGCCACTGACCGGTCGGTGCGTATATGATACGGTGCGGTGTGTATAGAATGCAATATCATACAAAATCCCAAGGAAGGCGAGCAGCTCTTGTTCGGTGCATTAGGTGATCATTTTGGGGAATATACAGTCTGTGAACTCTTGTCACATTGACATCATAAATCATTCTGAGCCATTTGGAAAATTGAACGGACCCCGTTAAATCCATTAAAGCATTATTATCAAAAGCGGAAACGGATCAAGAATTGGCATTTAACGAGGACTGTAAAAATTCAAAATGAAGCTGATTGTAAATTTGATGAATGTGATGGGAGTATAGAACACCCTAATGTCCCTAATGTTAGTCTAAGGTGTTAATTCATGTCACCTTGGTTAAATATATTTTAATGGCCAATGGTAAAAGATACGGATGAAATGGTATCTCAATTATACGGCCAGTTTGAGAGTGAAATTTGTAACCGGTGGTTTGATCTTTGCATCCATGACTTGTAGTATTTTTATTGTATCATAATTGACAACAAGGACTAAAACCACATTAGTTGGACATAATAATTACCTTGCTTCTGCAGGATGCCACTGCTTCCGGACATCGATAATGTCCGAAATCTCCTGGTGGAGAGCGGTTTCCTCCTCGGGGGTGGCTCCGATCATGATTTGGCCAATCTCTTTCAGCCGTTCCTGAGAACATAATTGTTGCCAAACTAGTTAAAAACATGACAATGTACTATTATTTGGAATTAATATGTGAAAAGGAAAAAGCAAATAACCCATATTTAAGAAATGAAAAGTCGTTAGATAACGGTCCCGAGTTTCGTTTCTTCAGTTTTACGGTTTTTATTTCTCCAATTAAATGAATAGGTGTTAATGCAAAATATCAAACAACATTATATTTCAAAACATTGTTCTTATTGTCTATATATATAATGAAGAAAAAAGTGTTAATAATGCAAATCTTATCAATTATATGGAGCCATTTGAGTAAAAGCGCTATACAAATTATTCAATTAGTAATGGTTCTATATCATTTCCTTGTAATATCCTTGGGAATTACTATTTCGTTAAATAAAAGAGTTTGAACAAACCAAGTGAATTGAGGGATATCCTAATTCGCAAATTGATTTCAAAATTGCCTTTGATAGTAAACAATTACATGTATTGTGTTTTTACAAAATATTAATTGTTATATTTAATCATTGAAGACAATATAGACAATTATTGAAGACAATATAGACAATTATTGAAGACAACCTAGATATGACCGTACCTTTTTCTGATTTTTCTCATTCACATTTTCGTTTAAGAATCGCTAATACATCTTCAATAATTAAATATTACAATTTGAGGTGTTACTCGTTAAGTTATCCCAAAAATAAATATTCATCCTAGACTATTATTAAATGTTTTCTTTCCTGTCTCTTGGAAAACTTTACGAAGACTGTACTCTGCAAGGATTCCAGAACCTAACATTTGTTTAGAGTAAAGATTATAAATGTTTTCTTTCCGGTCTCTTGGAAAACTTTACGAGGACTGTACTCTGCAAGGATTCCAGAACCTAACATTTGTTTAGAGTAAAGATTATAAATGTTTTCTTTCCGGTCTCTTGGAAAACTTTACGAGGACTGTACTCTGCAAGGATTCCAGAACCTAACATTTGTTTAGAGTAAAGATTATAAATGTTTTCTTTCCGGTCTCTTGGAAAACTTTACGAGGACTGTACTCTGCAAGGATTCCAGAACCTAACATTTGTTTAGAGTAAAGATTATAAATGTTTTCTTTCCGGTTTCTTGGAAAACTTTACGAGGACTGTACTCTGCAAGGATTCCAGAACCTAACATTTGTTTAGAGTAAAGATTATAAATGTTTTCTTTCCGGTCTCTTGGAAAACTTTACGAGGACTGTACTCTGCAAGGATTCCAGAACCTAACATTTTTTTAGAGTAAAGATTATGTTGGATGGTGGCTTGACCGGTTTCCCATTTTGTCGGTCGTGCCTCTTCTTCGCGGCCTTCGTTAACGTTGACTTGGCCAAAGGATCAGTCTAAGAAAAATATTATTAAAATATGTGCCCACATTCATGAACTCATGCACTGGCCTTGCATATGTGTGATTTTTTGTTATGGTTACATTAAAGAATGAAAAATGTAATTATATACGTACAAATACATCTTATATTTTCTTTTACATTTTTATTTTATTTCTATTACTTTTCATTTATTCCCTATATTATTTTTTTTTGTTATTTATTGCCGCTTGTAGAGATGGCTTGTTTTTATAATATGTATATAAATAAATATATGTAATAAAAAAACTATTAACAATATATGTTTTTAAATAAATACATTTAATAAAATTATTTAAAGAGAATTTGATATTTAAAAAAAATAAAAAAATAATGGCGCTATAGAAATAATACAAACATTATTATGAAAACATACAAACAATTCTAGGGCTAGTCAAACAGCGTTTTGTACAAAAAAACATACCTATAATTCGAGGGTTTAAAGTCAAGCAACGTTTATCTACAAAAAAACATACCAATAAAAATAATTGGTGCCTTTTTGTAGATAACTTTGTTTGACTAAGCCCTCGAATTATTGGTACTTTTTTTTTGTAGATAATGTTGTTTGACATTAAGGGGAACGGATGTGCAGCCTTTTTCATGCAAAACTTAAATTTGGCCAAAATACTGAACAAAACATAATAATATTTTTTTTTTATAAATCAAAGGGTGGTGATGTGCTAGTTTATTTATTAATGTTTAAAATTATAAATATAGGAATAAAAAAAAACGTTTTTTCATAATTTTAGAGGCAAGTTTGGCAATTATTTGTGACTTAAAGTAATTGGTAATTACTAAAAAAAATAATCTTTTTTACTATGCAAGTATAATGAAATATAAAATAAATTATATGAATTGTTAAAAAAACTATATTGATGGGTTTAAAATTAAATTTTCAAATGTTTAAAAAAATAATTATATTTAATTTGGTCAAGTATTTTGGCTGCAAATCCAAATTAAAGTTTTGTATGAAGAAGACCGCTCAGTCCTAGATTTACCTATTTGGAGGATTTCAATCAATTTACCTTTAAATTCTGCTCCGGCTTCTGGAACGATTGCTCCGCGTCTGCAATGATCTCCAGCAGCCTGTATCCTCGCTGTTTCTTCAGGATCATGCCCCACACATGCCTGCACAGGGGGGCCGTGTATCCATCGAAAGCAATCTATTAAATAGAAAATGTTAATAAAAACAAAATGAAAATAATACTATGGTTTGCGCAGCTACTGGATTCTCATGAAAGTATTTTAATTGATTGCTAAAAAGGAAAGGTTACAGAACTGGAGTCCAACATTAGAAATTCCCCACTTGGAAAGACAGCTGTTCCAACTGAGCTATTAGAGCGGGAGCACACAGAGAGCGGTAACAACAACGCACACAGCGGGCGCGGCGGTCAAAACGGAACGGCGCGTTCTAAGAGTTCTTTTCCCGCCGAGGCAGAGAACGCCGCGATGTCAAAAGTTAATTGAATTGGTTAGGGAAAGGAGTTTATTATACGATTTGAGTGATGTAAAAGCCGAAGCTTGGTGTGAAATTGCTACAGAAATGGAGATAGTAAGTAAAACAACACATTGTTGTGTTGATTGGGTGCACCCAATACTTACTTTTCTTTTTAGAAGCTGCTAAGCTCCACAAGAGCAATAATTCTTCATCAGATGATGGATCAATGATTGAAGTGGTTATTCCCCAAAACGAGTTTATGGTCACAATTTGTTGGTACGATATCATATTATTAATATAGATGACAATGTTAATTATGACGACAGAATACTGTAAATAATCATTTATTAAAAGCTCATATTTATTTAAAGTCCGCACTAGACTCTGCCAGTAGTCTTGAATATGAATTTAAAAACTCTTCTTTTAGATCAGGTTAGTTTATAACATCAATAAGGAGACGATATAGTACTACCACTTTAATCTTTAATTTGAATGCCTTTTTAATTGTACTGTTGCTTTCTATGGTAAATATATCTCTCAGATCTTGAAATTGGGCATGTCTTATTATTGAGTTGTCGTCAAAATCTGGATATGAGAATGAAATCTTTTAAATTGATCCAATTATTTCTAATATTTTTAAATATGTGCACAAAATCATAAAACATAAAAATTGGCAGATTAGTGTGTAAAGGATTAACAAAATTATCCAAGGGAGATATTTGTTTGAACATATTTTGGTTCACCCGATTATTGTCAGTAATAATGCAAGGGACCGTAGTTTTTTAACAATAATTTGCGTGACGTAGCTCTGCATTGTATCACAAGTTTCAAGGCGAATCGATATTAAACTCCTTAATAAGGTAATGCGTCTAGAAAAACCATTATCATCGAACATTTGTTTCAGCCTTTTCCATAAATCTGCAGTTGATTTGGCTTGCTTGATATGAACGTACAGACACGGATCTATTGTGAGGATTAACTTGGCTTTTGTCTTCGCATCGTCAGCTACTGATATATCCACATTTTTCATACACTGTTCCATACCTTCCAATATAAGTAAATTTTCCACAGCGAACGCCAAGTCATCGTAGTTTTCTCGTCCTTTCAGCTTGGGGGTAAAATTAGGTTTAGGGGAGTCACTCGAATAACCGAAATTGAACTTGATTGAGACTAATTTAGGGCTGGGGAATCCGAATCTGTAAGAATTAGGTGGGGTCGGCACTATTAACTGAGTTATAGGGTCTTGAAATTTTGTACGCGATACATAGAAGCCATGTTTTATTTATCAACTGTGAATGTGTGAATTAAAAACAATCAAACTAAGTTTGCAACTGTTTTTTTTTGAAATTTCAGCAGTGCCAACCAAAAAAAGAAAGGTGTTGCCATATAATAATAATATTTTTTTACAAAATAGGTTAGGTTTTTGGTTTGGGTTAGAGTAGGCAGAAGAACATGGGAAAAAGGTATTAGAATTAAATCACAAACCAGTCTATACAAACCTAGCGTAGCCCACAAACTACTTGAAAACTGGGATAAAAGGGGACTGACATAGACTGGTTTGTGACTTAATTCTAATACCTTTTTCCCATGTTCTTCTGCCTACTCTAACCCAAACTAAAAACCTTACCTATTTTTCTTTTTTTGGTTTGCACTACTGAAATTTCAAAAGTATTAAATAGTTGTTAATTTGATTGTTTTTAATTCACAGTTAATAAATAAAACATGTTTTCAAAGTGTCGCGTACGAAACTTCAAGACCCTATAACTCAGTTAATAGTGCCGACTCCCACCTAATTCTTTCAGATTCGGATTCTCCAGCCCTAAATTAGTCTTAATCAAGTTCAATTTCGGTTATTCGAGTGACTCCCCTAAACCAAATTTATTCCCTTGTATTTTCGAAACATAAGCACTTGAAGTTTATTGTTCTAATCCTTTTCTTGCAAGGCGATTGGAGATAAGTCGGTACTGGAAAAATAACATTGCAGTACGAGTTCCTGCATAGTTATGCATTGTCGTTTCAAAACCAAACAGCTAATAAACATTGAATTATATGTTAGGCACTTTTATAAAAATAAATTAGAATAACCATTTGAGAAAATATATCAAAGCCTTTGTTTTATCAATATTTAGTGTTTATTTTATGAAAAATGAAGTAGGTACTGGCCGAAAATGCCAAAAAATCTAGCTAAATTTTTTTTCGTATGGTTGGCAGAATTGGAAGATGGATAATATCCTGCGGGTGGCCACATTGGACCGGCTGGAAAGGGTAGCTACTTCCCACCATAGTTCAGAGGTTCAGAGCAGTGTTGCCAACGAAGGCGATTTATCGCCATTTAGGTTACCCAGAACGAGAATCGGCGACGAAAAAATCTAAAAGAGAAGGCGACTGGTCGCTTATTAGGCTACTTCAGAGACAAGTTAAATTATAATTATGTGAGGAATTTTTTCGAAATGGAATTCCGTAGCTACCCCTCCCATGGATTTCGAAAAATTGTTGTGGGGAATCACATACGATATATATTTTTTTTTCAGCGAAGTTCTGTAACAACCCGCCCCCCCCCCCATGGATTTCAAATATTTTGTGGGGAGCACGAATTATGTTTTACAGAAATTCTCTAATAACCCCCCCCCCCCCCATGGATTTAGAATAATAAAATGGGTAATCAAGCTCACGGAGAATATTTGTGGGGAATATGTGAGCAGAATTTATGCGAGTTCATTAGAATTACTGCAACTGAAATTCGGCTACTTAATGTTTGAAAAACGGCGACATTAGACCAAGATCCGTTGGCAACACTGCTCCGTATATCTATGCCTATGTGATTTGACAGCTGGCAAGTGCATAGGTTATGTTTAATGTTTATTATTTATTTCTTAATAAAACTCATATAATAACTAGCAGAATCATCACATTTTGTAAGTAAGTCATAAATATCTTTGACATATATTTTTGTGCTAAATGCAGAAGTTTGGAAGGCCATATTGTTTGCAAACTTCGCTTTTATGAGTTTTCTGGCAAATAGATCAGCACAATAATATAACTACGTGAATAAGCTGATTTTATGTGTAAAATGTCAGTTTTTGAACGTTCAGCATATGTTTTTATTTATCGATTGAAGATTTTATGAAAATGCGGCGCTTAACCGTGTATTTTTCATGTTTCAGGCTTAAGATGGATATGTCAATATATTTCTCACATCCACTCAAGTTGGATGAGGTCTGTCGAGCCTGCTTGGGGAAGAAAGGACAGATGCAGCAGCTATATGGGTCCTGTCTTGATGATATGATGATGTCCATCACAAACTTGGAGGTAAAATAAATTTCTCGTAAAAAACTAACCAACGAATCTCGTAAACACAGTTCTGTATTGCAAATTTAAAGTTCGGTTAGGCAAATATTTGGCGTACGAAACACGCCCACAAGGCACTTCTTGTGTTATTCTTTATTCTATGCATATTACATAATATAAAGGTTTAAATTCTATTTTAGTCTGATTTGGCATGGTAATTTGCAGGTGCGTGAAGATGACGGGTTACCCAAGCTGCTCTGCAAGCAATGCGTAATCGCTATCAGCCGCTCCTTCGCCTTCAAGAAGATGAGCGAGCGCAGTGACAGCATCATCCGCACCTACATCAGTGACGACTTCCAGGTTATATTCATCTCATCTTTGGTTTGATATTTCCGAAAATTTATTGAAACTGTTTATCTGAAAAGAAGGGAACAATCGTTTCCTATGGTGAGTACTCTGGCACATATCCTACGAACTCTGGTGTTCCACATGGATCCAATTTAGGACCCTTATTATTTTTAATTTTCTGTAAACAACATTCGCAAAAATATCAAACTATTCTTGAGAATAAGATCTTTGAAAGATTGTTGAAAACTCCAGGAAGATATTAAGGCAACTATTTATAATAGAAAAAGTGTTCAGTTAATGTGACCTTAGAACGGGGTACCCCAGTAAGGACACATTATCTTATATAAAAAAATTGTTAAAAAAAAAAAAAAAATGTGCTTTACGAGGTCACACAAGACCATATATTTTTTAATTCCATGCCTCCACTCCAGTAGAGACTTGCAAGAAAGTATTTACTAGGATTGAATGCAAAAGGTTTGTTAATTTTTGTGTCTAACGTGTCCATGGATATTTACATTGGTGTTGGTGGTGAAGATTTCTTGAATACCAGGTCAACTATAATGTCCATTAATAATATGGTGTCCATTTTTGGAAAGCCTATTCCAGGAGAGGCACACAAATTTATTTTAACCTTTCCCTTACTGTGCTAAAAAAATCCACGCGTTCCGGTGCTGTGTAGTCAATACACATCTCAAAATAAGCGATTTAATATCGGAAAAATATGAATATTTATAGCTAATCGCTTATGTTTATTATATTTTATATCAAAAGTGATAATAATTGTAATTTAATTGCTGAAAACATGAAAAAACCATCGGCAGATGCTAAAAAAACGTGCGAGGGGTCCACATCTAACGACGGTCCGCTTCCGACTGGCTGGCGGCTGGCATACACACAGCTGTGCGGTCATAGGTATCGATGGTCTAAATCAAAATACAAATGCGGACGTGTGGATTTCTCATGTTCCCGCATAGCGAAATAAAGCGGGACATCAATAGCGTGTCATTTCCTCGCACACACTTCGCGTACACACACGATTGATTGTATTGGTGTATTTGTTTCCGATTTTTAACAAAAATCTCTGATTTTTAATTAAATTTGAAAACTATGTAAAATATTATTTTTTAATTCAGTGCATAAATGTATAGCGGAGGAATACCTAAAATCTGAACCCAGAATTTATTATATTTATAGAGTTATTAAAGTTATTAGAAGCAATGTTTAGTAAATACACACCACAGATAAGGAAAGGTTAATATAGATATAAGTGGGTACAGTGGTGTTATATAAATTACATATCGGTACAAAATATATTTATAATCGCAATCTCACCAAAGAAGAAACTGGTTCTTGTGCTTGGTGAGTGAGTTACACTAATTATAAGAAAAATTGAATAACATTATGCAATAGGTAAGCATATATTTATATTTAATAGGAACAATTTATACTTCTGGATCATCTATATGTGTAAGTGTACATACATAGGATTCTGTTACATACTAAATATTGAGCAGCTAAGAGAGTAATTAGAAACATCTAGATTAAGTAGAGATGAATATAGACTGATAATAAATATAAAGAAAGGGAAAAAGCAGGCAATGATTTAGTTAATTATTCCTGACAAGTATAACTTCAGTTTGTTGATATCTTTTAATTTCTTTATTTCAATCGGAAGGTTGTTGAAATACTTTATTCCTAAACAGATATAATTTTTTTGCATTAGTTTGGTATTTTGATGTAGTATTGATATCTTTTTGATAGGTGGGTTTCAAAGTGTTTTGATGATATTATCTTTGTAAATTTGGATAATTACATTTTTCTTGAAGATATCCTCCACTCGGGGCACCCCGAAATCTGCGAATAGCGTTTCTGTTGGATATGTGGAGGGTTACTTTAGAATTACTTTGATGATTAGTGTTGTGTTCGTACAAACAGGTCTCCAACTCGTCTTGGAAGGAGTTTATAAATAAATGGTTCTTTTAGATTAATCAGGGATTTAATTAATACTCCGCGTATTATAATGGTGACTCGGTAGTCGACCTAACAAGTATCTGGCTAATTGGAATCGGAAACAGTAAGTTTCTCTGGGAGCCTTCCCACTGGCCCTGGCGACTACTGGCCACTGGCTCCATCTTGCGGACTTCCACGCAAGCTCTATGCACTGCCATCTGTGCGTGAATCTATGAAGCTCTTACTTCCCAACAATTAGCTTCTGGACCACTCTGATTGGTATGTTTTGTATATTTTTTACATCATGTCCGTTGTTAGATCAAGTAAGATGAAGCCTTTCTGTTTCAGGAAAGACTCAAAGACCACCTCAAAATGGAGGATGATTACTCGGAAGAGAACATATTCCTCGACTCGGAAGACCAACAGGGAGGTTAGTCAAATAATATATTATCATTTTGGTAGAATCCCAGAAACCATTCAATGGATAACCAACACCTCTATCATAGGACACCCGAAGTGTTTCGTTACATTTGGTGACTTAGCAGGGGTGCCCGGGATCATGGGGTAAGGTTTGTCCCGGCTTTGGTGGTGGATGCATCGGCCAAGATGTAGAGGCCAGTTGAGGGAGACCCTTTCACCTCTACAGCTGGACTCTCTCGACCTATTGTCTTGCATCGTAGTGGGAGGGATGGATTCATACCTCTTTGGCTCCTGCACACACAGGTTCCTACCCACCTCTCATACCTTTTCCATTCCCATTCCCTCCTATCATTTCCTTAAAACACTTAATGACAAGGTTACGTTGCAATGTTATGCTGGCAGTAATGGCAATGCCCTGGCCCAAAGTATACAGGACCACTTGGCGTTTAGTGTGCCAACCCGATTATTGTCGGCTTTTCGTGCACACGTTGGCCCAATATGTGGGGCATTAAATTATTTATATGTAACATGTTAACGGTTATATTTGTTTTACATTGCAGCTTGCATTGAGATAGGAAGTTTTGACATGGAAACAGCTGAACTGTCACTGGATCACATGGCAGGTAAAATACATTTAAAACAATAAAACAAACTCTTGATATTATATTCCCCTAATGTAGTGAACAGATTGCAATCTTTAAAACCAGTGGCATGCATTGATCTATGACCAAAGGTAGGCTGTGTGCAGTTCTTGATATTATATTCCCCTAATGTAGTGAACAGATTGCAATCTTTAAAACCAGTGGCATGCATTGATCTTTGACCAAAGGTAGGCTGTGTGCAGTTCTTGATATTATATTCCCCTAATGTAGTGAACAGATTGCAATCTTTAAAACTAGTGGCATGCATTGATCTATGACCAAAGGTAGGCTGTGTGCAGTTCTTGATATTATATTCCACTAATGTAGTGAACAGATTGCAATCTTTAAAACCAGTGGCATGCATTGGTCTATGACCAAAGGTAGGCTGTGTGCAGTTCTTGATATTATATTCCCCTAATGTAGTGAACAGATTGCAATCTTTAAAACCAGTGGCATGCATTGATCTATGACCAAAGGTAGGCTGTGTGCAGTTCTTGATATTATATTCCCCTAATGTAGTGAACAGATTGCAATCTTTAAAACCAGTGGCATGCATTGATCTATGACCAAAGGTAGGCTGTGTGCAGTTCTTGATATTATATTCCCCTAATGTAGTGAACAGATTGCAATCTTTAAAACCAGTGGCATGCATTGATCTATGACCAAAGGTAGGCTGTGTGCAGTTCTTGATATTATATTCCCCTAATGTAGTGAACAGATTGCAATCTTTAAAACCAGTGGCATGCATTGATCTATGACCAAAGGTAGGCTGTGTGCAGTTCTTGATATTATATTCCCCTAATGTAGTGAACAGATTGCAATCTTTAAAACCAGTGGCATGCATTGATCTATGACCAAAGGTAGGCTGTGTGCAGTTCTTGATATTATATTCCCCTAATGTAGTGAACAAATTGCAATCTTTAAAACCAGTGGCATGCATTGATCTATGACCAAAGGTAGGCTGTGTGCAGTTTTTCAAGTTTGTGTACCAATTTGATGGGTGATAAACACAAAAATGTATCTACAAAAAGTCAAATGTTCAGGAGAAAAGAAAACATCTATTTTTAGAGTTTGATTTAATTTCTTTGCAAAACTATATAAATAAAAAATATTTGATATTATTTTTTAATGATAAACTAATGTTTATAAGACTGTAGGGTAACTTAAAGGGAGTCCATATCTCGCGAAAATAACAATAAAATTTACAGTTCTCCACATTCACATGCGACTGGTAACATTAAAACCTCGCGCGCAATCCCTCACGCGGAAATCATCTCATTCTCTCTCCAGTGGTCTCAGCCGCCGGTTTAGCCCTAAATCCCCTCTAACGTACGCGATTTGTTTTGTTCATAAAATTATTGTAACGTGAGTTTGTTAAAATAAAAACTAAATTGAAAATATTCAAATTCTAATTTTACACACCGAGAGTAATCACGCAACCTTGGATTCTGCGGATTGGAGAACCACAGAATCTTCCAGCCAATAATCCATTAAAATTGGCGATAATCACAAACCTGCAAAAGACTATCATCAGAAGGCACGGGTTCAATTCCGGTTGGCGGCATTTATTTTTTTACTCTGGAGATATTTTCAATTTGTATTGATATTTCAGGCTTCTAATTATTTTTAAAATATTGAGTTCTAAATTCCATTCCTTATGTCGGGATAAGGACAATACAATATTGTCTTGTTCCTGCTCTGTGACCAGCCTTGATCGCACAGGGCAAGACAATGAAACAATATAATGATTCTACAGTAGTTCAAATGTGGAACGCTGCGAAAATGAATAGACGACGATGTGCGTTATGAGCGAGTTTGCGAAAAATATTAAGTCTTTTATACTGAGATGTATTGTATTCTTCAATTTATGCGACATTTTTAAGTAGAAATACGAGATCCAAGAGTAGAGAATGTCGAGAGCCGAGATACATACGGGTGGAGCGTCTGACTATTGTCCTACTATCTTGTCCAACCGCACAGACAATGTGCGGTGGTGGGGTAAGACACTATCCTGTGGATACTGTCTTTCTCTAGGACAATGTCTTAGTTCATTGTCCTGTCCTCCAAACTGATTGAACTGATTACTGTATATTACTATTGTTATTTAATAGTTATAAAATAACACATCTGCCCTGATGATGGACACTGCAATGCTGTCCGAGACGTTGGCTAAAGAAGGAGTTAGCGCAACACGGCATAACACCCCAAAAACAAATAACTAAAATACTTTTGGCCGTGAAAATCTTAAATCATATTTGGGGATACCCTCTTTCGTTTTTGTATTTTTTATGTCTTAATATATATATGTTTTAACTATTTCATAATTAACTTGATGCTAAATTGTATTGTAATCTAAAAGGGGGAAAACAAATGATTTGGTAGTAAATTATTACGATATACTGTCACCACGCAATAATGTTGGTAACACAAAATTGTTAGTGCCCGATGCGTTTCTAACTTTTCATGAGACACACGGAATAGCATCAGAAACACAAAACATAAGAGGCGTTGTGTTTCTATGTATACATGGATAATGAGATACATTTTAGATTATTTTGACTGTTATTCCTTGCACATAGCACAGACCCATTGGTTTTACTATGCCTCTCTAAATAACCTAATTATAATTTGTCTGCCATCAGGATATGAGGGAACGCCCGGTGTATCCATTACCGACAACCTGGATGACAATCTGGACGAGAATCTAGACGACGACGCCATGAACGATGTAGATGAGGAAGACCCCGGCAAGATGCAAGGATCTGATCTACAGCCTCAGCAAACGGTTATCATGAGCAATGACAGAGCGCGGAATCTAAAAATTATCGAGATTTGCAGCGACGGTACCGCTAGAGTTATAAGTGAAAAAGGTTAAAAAAAAATTACTGTCTTCTGACCAGTTTTGGGGAGCACAATTTTCTATCTTTCTGATGACTAGGACCTGGATTTGCAGAGATGGTATACATATAATTCTCGTGAGCACTCAGGTCATGGGGCCATTGTGCTGTCTCTCATTTGACCTCATTCCTTTAAGTTTATTTTCAGGTCCCGTGAGGGTTCCTGTTTTCCCGCGCATGAATCCTCTGGAGGATCTTGTAGCAGTAAGGGTTTTCCCAACAGAAGTCCCTCTTTGTTTGGGTTCCCAAAGGACCCATGAGGAAAGAGTCCACTCCCTTTGGTTCACTGAGGTGGCCCCAGCTCTCCTCTACCCCTATGTTGAAAGCACCCTAATTTGATTGAATGATCCAAATCTCATCTCACGAGTATCTGGAGAAATAGAATGTCCACTCCAGTAGAGCTCCGAGTGCTGGAGTAAGGTCTAAATACTCGGAGATGCGACCCTGTTTCTCGGAGGCACCGTTCGTGACACCGTTCCCCAGGTCATTCAGCCTGAGCACGGTAGCTCACGCCTTAGCTTGGGATGGCTATTGCAGGTTGTGTTTCCACTCCCTGAGCAATGGGTCCACTAAGCTGTTAAATAAAATAATTTTTAAAATTGATTGATAATAAGATACTAGGCAAATTGAAAAAAAAAAAACGACATATTTGCTTTATTGTCCTTGGAAGAGGTGTTATATTACACACTCAGCATTCTGTGAATGAAAATGAATTGAATGGTTTGAATTGTTCAAAACATTTGCAGTATAATAATTGTCCTTGAAAGCGGTGCTACATATTTTCCATCATAACGATTTACTTTTAAAATTATGATTTTAATAATTCCATTTTCTTTACAGAGGAAAGAGAGATGCGTCTTTTAAAAACGTTGTCGGCAGACCTGATGTTCAAGTTCAAATGTCCTGTTTGTGAGGATCTCTTCAATTCCAAAGTTGACCTTAAGGTATCTATATCACATGACTTAAATACAATTATCTTCTTGATGATTATCCTATTGATGCAGCTCCTCCTGGCGTCCCTGTCCTGGAATGTGTCAGTGGCCTCCGTCCAATGCAAGCCACATCACTATGTGCACCGGGGAATATTCCCCGACCTGATTAGGACGGGTTATTATGTTAAAGTAGATTTTGAAGTTCTGTGACTGTTCCATTCAAGTTCAATAATTAAAGCGTCAATAATGACAGTAAAATTAATTTTTCAATATCTCCAAAAATTATGTTACGAGCTTTCAATGTTTTGCAAAGTGGACTTTGTAAAACTTATACAATTGTATCTGTCACACAAGACACAATTCACATGGTAGTTCTGCAGTATTTGCTGCACCAGTCATTTTATGTACCGTGACATCACGCGCTTATTGCCCGGCTGTAAATATCAATATTTTGACAGCTTATAATATTTTCGGAATATTATCTAATAAATATGATACATTTGTAAATAATATGGAATTTCGCTACGAGACAACCTCATTGGTTAGCCTGGAGATTTCACCATTTAAATCAGAAGTTCCCATTTTCCTTTGCTTTATATTTTTTTAACACCCCCTCTCCCCACCTCTCCGTAACTAAAGTATATCAGCATATAATATGAAAAAAGCGCCGCAGACCTAAATTTTTTAAAGTGAAAACTACATGCTATGATATGAAATATCACGACCAACGGGATGGTAGAGTGGTAGTTATTGGTTTCCACTTGGGCATTGCGGGTTCGATCCTCTTCCTCTACTAGTTAGTCCTCCATCATTGCACAATCCACATTTTCCACTTATAATAATGCAAGTGGGTGGGTTTTCAAGTCTAAAAAAACAAGATTTTTTTCTACAATATTATCAAAACACTCAACATATTATCAAGTCCATCAAAAATACCTAATCACTAATTGAACGGTTCAAATTCAAGATTCTTGCAATAGTGTACCTATGACTTATTTGAATTCATTAAGAAAATGTTTTTTTTAAATTCCTCTGACTGCCATTTCAGCCCTTTATTTTTTATTTTTTAGTTTTATTTTAGTAATTTGTACATTTAAGTTTACAAATTACTAATTAATTGTTACATGCATATATGCTATATTTTCTCCTGCTTGAAGTGCCTTCTACACAACATCTTGAACCTTCCAATTGGTGCAGACTTTAAGTTTTCCAGCAGCGCATTATAGTACTTCATCCCTTTATATAGTATACTATTCTGAGTATTCGTCTTGTCCTTTTTTGGTAGCCTGATTTCATTGCACATCCTTGTTTTATGTTTGTGTATGTCCTTGCTTTACCTATACAATTTTATTTGCGAGATATTTGGGTAACAGGTTGCTGCCCCCTCGTAGCCTTTCACTGCCCCCAATTGCCCTTGAGAACACCACCGCCCCCCTCGATCTTACCAACGCTCCCGGGGGGACGGTATCGCCCCATTGGGAATCACTAATTTAGATGAAATGTCATTTGACGTATTGCCTCATTCAATTTTATTTGCGAGATATTTGGGTAACAGGTTGCTGCCCCCTCGTAGCCTTTCACTGCCCCCAATTGCCCTTGAGAACACCACCGCCCCCCTCGATCTTACCAACGCTCCCGGGGGGACGGTATCACCCCATTGGGAATCACTAATTTAGATGAAATGTCATTTGACGTATTGCCTCATTCAATTTTATTTGCGAGATATTTGGGTAACAGGTTGCTGCCCCCTCGTAGCCTTTCACTGCCCCCAATTGCCCTTGAGAACACCACCGCCCCCCTCGATCTTACCAACGCTCCCGGGGGGACGGTATCGCCCCATTGGGAATCACTAATTTAGATGAAATGTCATTTGACGTATTGCCTCATTCAATTTTATTTGCGAGATATTTGGGTAACAGGTTGCTGCCCCCTCGTAGCCTTTCACTGCCCCCAATTGCCCTTGAGAACACCACCGCCCCCCTCGATCTTACCAACGCTCCCGGGGGGACGGTATCGCCCCATTGGGAATCACTAATTTAGATGAAATGTCATTTGACGTATTGCCTCATTCAATTTTATTTGCGAGATATTTGGGTAACAGGTTGCTGCCCCCTCGTAGCCTTTCACTGCCCCCAATTGCCCTTGAGAACACCACCGCCCCCCTCGATCTTACCAACGCTCCCGGGGGGACGGTATCGCCCCATTGGGAATCACTAATTTAGATGAAATGTCATTTGACGTATTGCCTCATTCAATTTTATTTGCGAGATATTTGGGTAACAGGTTGCTGCCCCCTCGTAGCCTTTCACTGCCCCCAATTGCCCTTGAGAACACCACCGCCCCCCTCGATCTTACCAACGCTCCCGGGGGGACGGTATCGCCCCATTGGGAATCACTAATTTAGATGAAATGTCATTTGACGTATTGCCTCATTCAATTTTATTTGCGAGATATTTGGGTAACAGGTTGCTGCCCCCTCGTAGCCTTTCACTGCCCCCAATTGCCCTTGAGAACACCACCGCCCCCCTCGATCTTACCAACGCTCCCGGGGGGACGGTATCGCCCCATTGGGAATCACTAATTTAGATGAAATGTCATTTGACGTATTGCCTCATTCAATTTTATTTGCGAGATATTTGGGTAACAGGTTGCTGCCCCCTCGTAGCCTTTCACTGCCCCCAATTGCCCTTGAGAACACCACCGCCCCCCTCGATCTTACCAACGCTCCCGGGGGGACGGTATCGCCCCATTGGGAATCACTAATTTAGATGAAATGTCATTTGACGTATTGCCTCATTCAATTTTATTTGCGAGATATTTGGGTAACAGGTTGCTGCCCCCTCGTAGCCTTTCACTGCCCCCAATTGCCCTTGAGAACACCACCGCCCCCCTCGATCTTACCAACGCTCCCGGGGGGACGGTATCGCCCCATTGGGAATCACTAATTTAGATGAAATGTCATTTGACGTATTGCCTCATTCAATTTTATTTGCGAGATATTTGGGTAACAGGTTGCTGCCCCCTCGTAGCCTTTCACTGCCCCCAATTGCCCTTGAGAACACCACCGCCCCCCTCGATCTTACCAACGCTCCCGGGGGGACGGTATCGCCCCATTGGGAATCACTAATTTAGATGAAATGTCATTTGACGTATTGCCTCATTCAATTTTATTTGCGAGATATTTGGGTAACAGGTTGCTGCCCCCTCGTAGCCTTTCACTGCCCCCAATTGCCCTTGAGAACACCACCGCCCCCCTCGATCTTACCAACGATCCCGGGGGGACGGTATCGCCCCATTGGGAATCACTAATTTAGATGAAATGTCATTTGACGTATTGCCTCATTCGATTTTATTTGCGAGATATTTGGGTAACAGGTTGCTGCCCCCTCGTAGCCTTTCACTGCCCCCAATTGCCCTTGAGAACACCACCGCCCCCCTCGATCTTACCAACGCTCCCGGGGGGACGGTATCGCCCCATTGGGAATCACTAATTTAGATGAAATGTCATTTGACGTATTGCCTCATTCAATTTTATTTGCGAGATATTTGGGTAACAGGTTGCTGCCCCCTCGTAGCCTTTCACTGCCCCCAATTGCCCTTGAGAACACCACCGCCCCCCTCGATCTTACCAACGCTCCCGGGGGGACGGTATCGCCCCATTGGGAATCACTAATTTAGATGAAATGTCATTTGACGTATTGCCTCATTCAATTTTATTTGCGAGATATTTGGGTAACAGGTTGCTGCCCCCTCGTAGCCTTTCACTGCCCCCAATTGCCCTTGAGAACACCACCGCCCCCCTCGATCTTACCAACGCTCCCGGGGGGACGGTATCGCCCCATTGGGAATCACTAATTTAGATGAAATGTCATTTGACGTATTGCCTCATTCGATTTTATTTGCGAGATATTTGGGTAACAGGTTGCTGCCCCCTCGTAGCCTTTCACTGCCCCCAATTGCCCTTGAGAACACCACCGCCCCCCTCGATCTTACCAACGCTCCCGGGGGGACGGTATCGCCCCATTGGGAATCACTAATTTAGATGAAATGTCATTTGACGTATTGCCTCATTCAATTTTATTTGCGAGATATTTGGGTAACAGGTTGCTGCCCCCTCGTAGCCTTTCACTGCCCCCAATTGCCCTTGAGAACACCACCGCCCCCCTCGATCTTACCAACGCTCCCGGGGGGACGGTATCGCCCCATTGGGAATCACTAATTTAGATGAAATGTCATTTGACGTATTGCCTCATTCAATTTTATTTGCGAGATATTTGGGTAACAGGTTGCTGCCCCCTCGTAGCCTTTCACTGCCCCCAATTGCCCTTGAGAACACCACCGCCCCCCTCGATCTTACCAACGCTCCCGGGGGGACGGTATCGCCCCATTGGGAATCACTAATTTAGATGAAATGTCATTTGACGTATTGCCTCATTCGATTTTATTTGCGAGATATTTGGGTAACAGGTTGCTGCCCCCTCGTAGCCTTTCACTGCCCCCAATTGCCCTTGAGAACACCACCGCCCCCCTCGATCTTACCAACGCTCCCGGGGGGACGGTATCGCCCCATTGGGAATCACTAATTTAGATGAAATGTCATTTGACGTATTGCCTCATTCAATTTTATTTGCGAGATATTTGGGTAACAGGTTGCTGCCCCCTCGTAGCCTTTCACTGCCCCCAATTACCCTTGAGAACACCACCGCCCCCCTCGATCTTACCAACGCTCCCGGGGGGACGGTATCGCCCCATTGGGAATCACTAATTTAGATGAAATGTCATTTGACGTATTGCCTCATTCAATTTTATTTGCGAGATATTTGGGTAACAGGTTGCTGCCCCCTCGTAGCCTTTCACTGCCCCCAATTGCCCTTGAGAACACCACCGCCCCCCTCGATCTTACCAACGCTCCCGGGGGGACGGTATCGCCCCATTGGGAATCACTAATTTAGATGAAATGTCATTTGACGTATTGCCTCATTCAATTTTATTTGCGAGATATTTGGGTAACAGGTTGCTGCCCCCTCGTAGCCTTTCACTGCCCCCAATTGCCCTTGAGAACACCACCGCCCCCCTCGATCTTACCAACGCTCCCGGGGGGACGGTATCGCCCCATTGGGAATCACTAATTTAGATGAAATGTCATTTGACGTATTGCCTCATTCAATTTTATTTGCGAGATATTTGGGTAACAGGTTGCTGCCCCCTCGTAGCCTTTCACTGCCCCCAATTGCCCTTGAGAACACCACCGCCCCCCTCGATCTTACCAACGCTCCCGGGGGGACGGTATCGCCCCATTGGGAATCACTAATTTAGATGAAATGTCATTTGACGTATTGCCTCATTCAATTTTATTTGCGAGATATTTGGGTAACAGGTTGCTGCCCCCTCGTAGCCTTTCACTGCCCCCAATTGCCCTTGAGAACACCACCGCCCCCCTCGATCTTACCAACGCTCCCGGGGGGACGGTATCGCCCCATTGGGAATCACTAATTTAGATGAAATGTCATTTGACGTATTGCCTCACTCAATTTTATTTGCGAGATATTTGGGTAACAGGTTGCTGCCCCCTCGTAGCCTTTCACCGCCCCCAATTGCCCTTGAGAACACCACCTCCCCCCTCGATCTTACCAACGCCCCCGGGGGGACGGTATCGCCCCATTGAGAATCACTAATTTAGATGAAATGTCATTTGACATATTGCCTCATTCAATTTTATTTATTTATTGGCTAGCACAGAATATCCAGCATAATTTTACAAATGATAATAATTATTTATTGGTATCTATATTTCTACTGTATTGTGTTTCCGATTCTAGATGCACTCCACTGTCCACCTGGAAGAGTTCAAGTGCGAGGAGTGCGGCAAGTCCTTCCCGGCGGGACGGGCACTGCGCCGCCATCTGAAGACGCACCAGGAGGTGAAACCTCACCGCTGTCCTGTCTGCCTGAAGACCTTCGCCGAGAGCAGTAACTTGACCAAGCACAAGAAGCGCCACACGGGCGAGCTGCGCAACGTGCAAGGGAAGCCGCATCTCTGCAGCGTGTGTGGTAATAATGCACTTGATTGATTATAAACTTGCTGACTTGACCGTTGTCCCATGGGTCGGCGAAGAATCGACATAAACTGATCGCTGTAAGGATGTGGTAAAGGTTTCGTGATGAATTCTGCGTGGTCTCTGCACACGGTAGATATCAAGTAATCATTTTGTGGCTTGTAGCCCAGTAAACTGTCAGTATTGCAAATTTCTTTTTTCGCATTTACCGCCTATATACTGAATATCATTATCTTATCATCATCAAATTAACTCACGGGTACTATCGTAACAGGTAATCTATCTTATTAATAAAAATGTAAATGTTTGTTTGTTCAAAATCTTAAATCTCCGAAAGTTCTTCACCAATTGCTTTGAAATTAGGACAAAACGTAAATTAGGACAAAACGTTGCATTCAAATATGCGTGTGTTTTCATGTTTATTTATTTATATATATATATATATATATATATATATATATAAATTACAAACAATACAAAACAAAATGAACCTTTGTCTGTCCAACTGGGAAGGATTCCCGTTTCAGGACAGCCAAATTGTGTATTTAGTACATAATATTCTTACAATGGAATGGCGATGCTGTCAAAACAAATTTTGTTGATTGCATTCGAAGTGACAGGATACATAGTTTCTTTATCCTTGAAAGAATCGCAAAGATGTAATTTATTACCAGAGTCAATTTGGATAACATTAGTAATTGCATTCAGAACAGATGATTGGTTTCTTTCGGGACATCACAAGTCTGAGATTCTTTCCAGGGCATTTTGGAGAACATTTACAATTGTATAGTTAGAATTTCCACATTTATAAATCAGTATAAGACATATGAATCCTATAGTATCTATATTTTTCATAAAAGTCACCTATGACAGGTAAAAACAGTACCATCTGTCGTTTTTCTGAGATAGACTGAGCCACAGCAATGCGTGGCGGGGTACAGCTAGTTTAATATATTAATATAAATTTTAATTTGACAAAATACTGAGAAGACAGCTGAATGGAATATAAACACGTAAACTAGCATGAACTGACTTGAGGTTGTGGAATATTTTGTGACATTCTAATTGTGCCTAAATAATACATTTTTAGGAATATTTTAAGTCAAATAAATGTAATTTGCTAAAATGATAATTAGAAGTTCGTTATGCGATATTGGCGATGATGCAATAAATATCGAGCACCCACTGAAACCTTTTACCGCTAGCTGTATACGGGAAGTACATCGCATCGCTCCCTCTCCCCCTATCCGTTTGAACTGTTTGCGGGCCCAGTACAAATATATGGATCGGTGGCTTTCAGTATAATGCACTCAGTTTTTGTCGATTCTTTACTGACCTGCGGGATGACTGCCTTAGTTGATGCGCCGCCACATGATGAAGCACTGGTTCTCGGGCCCCTAGAAGTGAAATACAACAATGCACTTTAACCCTTCCGAACCATATGTATATTCAGTATAGTCTTTATAATACAAACAAATAATGAGAAAATTCAAGTATGTACAACAGATAAACAACCCTCTTTGGCTGTGTAAACAATGTATCTATCTTTCCACAAACTATTTTTTGGCAATTTAAATTTCAGTAAGGTCTTTTCAAACAGAATTGAATACAATATTCACCATGATTATTAGTAAGGCTGAACAAATAATTCTACAGGTCGTTATCAACGTTAACCACTTCCAGTTTTAATTCAGGTCTGAAAAGGTTAAAGCAATATTGGTGATGCTATCATTGGATTCACTTGAATAATATCCTTACAGAAGTGTTGGCACTAATGTTGAATGCTTACAGTAATGTGTGTGTGTTAACAGGGCGCGGCTTCAAGTGGGCCACGTCTCTCTCCAAGCACAGCAAGTACCACACGGGCAACAAGCTGCTGACCTGCAAGTACTGCCAGAAGCAATACGTGGAGATGAGATCTCTCCGCATTCACCTCAGGTAATTATGCACTTAAGTTCAACAAAAAACCGTATCCTAGCATCAGCGACATCGACAAGTCACCAATGAACGCTAGTGAACTGCTAATAAATCACGCGCTTTATGCGAATGGCAAGAGACGGGCGTCTGCGGACCTACTTTTGCTTATTGAAATGCTGTGATGGATAGAGAGGTGTAACGTAGGGAGTGTGGCGAACAATCGCTCAGGGAGTGGAAATACAACCTGCAATAGCCGTCCCAAGCCACGGACGATGCCTCTGAGATACAGGATCGCATCTCCGAGTATTTAGATCTTACCCCAGCACTCGGTTCTCTGCTGGGGTGGATCCTATTTTCCTAGATACTTTGGGACCAAAAAAGGACGATTAAAAACAAACTAACTGCTTTTGGAGAACCTAGGCTGGAGTGTAGAGGAGAGCTGAGGCCACCTCCGTGGATTCTTCCCTCGTTGGGCCTTCAGGAAACCCTAACAAAGAGGGATTTCCGATGGGGAAACCCTTACCGCTACAGGATCCTCCAGGGGATCTACATGAGGGAAAACAGGGACCCTCACGGGACCTGGAAAGAATCTTAAAGCAATGAGGTGAAATGGAAGATAGCACAATAGGCCCATCCGTATACCACCGTCTCCGCTTTAATAAAATGAATAATATATTGGTACTTAAATGTTAAATTTGCAATAAATTGATCTCCTTTTATTGTATAAAATTGTTAATTCAAGATTTGACTGCCTTGACGCTATAAATTTGCTTTTATAATGTATGGACTCCCCGGTCAGATTTGTCCTTCAGAGCCTCTAATGAAATATGATGTTAGTGGCTAGTAATGTCCTTCCAAGGCCTGAAGGGTTGAAACGTAAATTGTATTTAATACTTAATTTATGATTAGTTTTCGATTTAATTTATAATCGTTATAAAGCCCGATGGGGTGTTGATAAATAAATAAATGTTATTTTCTCCTTTTGCATAGCTTGGAAACATTTTATATACTTGATGTATTAATACTCGCGTCAACATAACCTCACATTCCCAGGAGCCACACGGGCGAAAAGCCGTTTGTGTGTAAGATCTGCGACAAGGGCTTCACACAGCAGTGCAACCTAGAGAAACACCTGCGTGTCCACACTGGCGAGAAGCCCTTCGTGTGTCCTGTCTGCAGCAAGCGCTTCTCGCAGAGAGGTAAGTGACCATAAACCACTCTATGTATTGGGAAAAAAGTAATTTTTTTGTATTTTTTAAGTACACATAAATATTATTAAAGAAGCCATTTGTTCATGTTAAATCAAAATAAAAACTATGTGGAAGAAATGCGCACCTTTAGCAATTTATAAAATATAAAAATGTGTAGAATAATTGAGTCTTGCCATTTATCTTGTCCATTTTCAATCTGTTTGAATCTTAAGTCAAACATAACCTCACATTTCAATCTACTATAATTTTATAGTGATTTACTTTTAGCCAACGTTTCGGACAGCAATACAGTGTCCATAATCAGGACAGATATGAGGCTTATATGTGTAGATCTGGGACCCAATTTTCATTTCAGTAGACAACTGCTCGCATGCGATAATTATCTACGTTGTCTATGGTTTTTCTATCATCGAGTACTAACTTTCTACTAATCTACTAATTTTCGATAGAAAGCATATTTTGGAATTTCTAATAGATAATTATCTATTACAAAGCAGTAGATAATTGGACTATTGGTTTTAGTAGTAGTTCAACTGTCAAAAAGTGTTACTTGTACGGTTTGCGTGTGTCGTATTTTTGTTAATTATTATAAAAATGGTGAGTTTTGAAGATTTGACGCACATACAAGCGATCGAAGACATGGAACATGCCGAATATTTAACTGAAAGGCCACCAAGAAAACTTTTTTCAAGAAATGATGCATTTAGTCTGAGTAATGAACTGTTCATAAAAAATTTTTCGACTATCTAAACAATTGGTGCTCAAATTAATTGATTTATTGTCGCCTTTGATGAAAGAACCTTATAAAATCAAGTCTGTAGATGTTAAAACGAAGGTAAGAACGATTAATGATCCCCGTTATATGCAAACAAATCATTTTTTGTACTCAATCAGTGATATGATAATAAAACATTGTTTTTTTTTAAGATTTTAATTGCGTTGAATTTTTTTGGCACAGGATCTTACCAACATCCTGTTGGGTCAAATTTAAATATGGCAGTATCGCAATCTACTGTATCAAAATCTATTTGTGAAGTGGTGAATGCTTTAAATCATCCTACCATTTTTGACAAATGGGTGCGATTCCCATCTACATTAGCTGAGTTAGAAGCAAATAGGAATGTGTAAGTTATTATTTGAACCGTATTGAAATTTTAAAGAGCTGTACATTTTTTTCAAAGTATGTATATAGTTTGAACATTATTATTTTAGATTTTATAATGAACATGGATATCCCGGAGTTGTAGGATGTGTGGATTGTACACATGTGGCAATAGTTCCACCTTCAAACATATCCTCTGATGAACGATCATATGTGAATAGGAAACAATATCATTCCATTAATGTACAGTTGGTAAGTAATTGAGTTTTCCTTGCTAGAAACATAATTATTAGTGATATATCAAATGAATATAATAAATCGCACACCATCGAAAATGTACTTTTTTTAGATATGTGATGCATGGCTCAAAATCATACATGTTAATGCACTGTTTCCTGGAAGCACACATGACTCGTTCATTTGGAGGAATTCTAGCATTGAACCTTTATTAGAGATGTTATATAGAAGAGGCCACCGGGGATTCTATGTGATAGGTAATATTTTATCTAATCATCTGTCGTCATTTACTTGAAAATAGAACAAAGTTAAGGTCTTCAAAACAAGTTATATTTCCCCAGCATTCATCATTAGATATGTACCTATAGGTACGGTACGTCTAATGAGTTTCCGATATGTATGTTCCACTGTTATATTAAAATAAAGATCATTGATCATTTTTCACCTATGAATGTACATATATGTATTTTTACAACAATATCATTATTCATATTCCTATTTTTAGGTGACTCTGGATACTATTTGCGGCCATGGATATTGACCCCAATTGCAAATGTGCAACCTCACTCAGTCGAAGATCGCCATAATACTGTGTTTAGAAAAGTACGTTCAGTGATCGAAAGGTGCAACGGTGTGTTGAAAATGAGGTTCAGGTGCTTGTTAAAGCATAGGTGCCTGCATTATAAGCCTGAAAAGGCATCTCAAATAATTAATGCATGTGTCGTCTTACACAATATGTGCATTGATAATAATGAACCAGTATTAGTTCATGATGAGCACATCGATTATGATTTCGGTGATATCAGTACAACCGACAATGTTGGAGGGAGTTCAACAAATGTTGATTTGCTTGCTGGAAGGGCTCTTCAGCGTCAAATTGTAAATAATTATTTTAGAAGGTGATTTAGAAACTATTTAAGATTTATTTTATTGCTGTTTATTATAGGCACATCATAGGTTTATCGTTTGTTGAATTTACATTCGCATTATTTTTTTTAATTGCTGCTTCGTTCTGTTTTTTTTTTCTATTTTTATTAAATTAGTTTTATGTTTCTGAATAACTATCTGTAAACATTAATGATTGGTCTGTTTTTTTGCCATCCTCTTATGTATATTGTATTGCTAAGACTGTTTATGTTCCTCAAATAAATTAATAAATAAAAACATATGTATGTATACATATTATTAAATAAATAGTAAAAAAAAAAAAATATTTGACAGTGTTCCTATTAGTTGCCCGAGGATAAAATATATAAAAATTTGTAGTACCTTTATTTTTTATTACTCACCTTACTTTACTTTCATTCCAACATACATAGTGGTACATTCATTTGTATAACATGTGGTACGATGCATTTTAGTAAGCATGTGTGTGTGTGTGTTACAATGCAATAATTGATATCAAATATCTCAGGAGATTTGGTAATAATTAAAAGAAATATTTATTTTATTTATTTATTACAAAATCCTTTTTACAATGTATAACAATTTTTGACAATAAAATATAAAACTATACAATATTAAGTTTAAAAGTTGAGTAATCAGTATACTATTTTATTGCATTTTTGTTTAATTTGTGGATTATGCTATTCTACTAGGCTATGCCTGTCCCAGAGTAGCGTTATAGAACGCAATTCTATTTTATTGTATTTGTCATAGTATTTACTTTTATAAGAACCTACATAATATGTTAAAACATTTTTATTAGTTCCCAGTATGCAAACCATTGAAATATATTAAATAAATGTTATTTTATTAATACATGTTCATTTGTGTACTAAAGTGTTTTATTTCTTTTACCGTTGGAAATGATCAATTTTTTTGGTATATGACCTTCGACTTAACTTATGGAAAATAGAAAAAAGTTAATGGTATTACTTTTTGCTATTTTCCATAAGTTGTACAATTTTTTTCAAGTATAGATTAGTTTGCCTTACTAATCTATTTTTTTTTTAGCCACAACTGATTGCTGCTTTTGTATCTCAAGCTTCTCCCTTTTGATTTTCATGTTCTCTTCAGAATATTTCATAATTTTTTTTGCTGCCATAATGCTCCCTACACTTTTTTTTTAAAAATAATTTGGTGTTGATTGTCCCAAGATGCAATCTACTTCAATATCACTTTGATCACCACCTATGGGACTGGTAAGTTTTTAGATTTTCACGGCCAAAAGCATTTTAGTTGTTTGTTTTTGGGGTGTTATGCCTATGGGACTGTTCACAGTTCCAACTATAGAAACCTCTATAGAAATTGATCTATAGAAACCTCTGTATTGAAATCATTGGAATTGTGGAGTGTTGTGACTGCATCTGTATCATCTATCCCCATATTAAACGTCGCTATAGATTCGGAGACACCCACGTGTCCCTGTATCGATGCTGGGTTTATTGTCTCCAGAATTCTGGCTTCGTCTTCCGTGAGGTCTTCTTCAAGAGACGGTCCTCCACCTGTGCCCCTCGCATACCGAACTAACTTGGCCTGTTTATTTTTAGTTTTGGCTTTTAAGTCTTGCCAACACTGAAACATGAGAAAGTTAAAGGTTAATAATGTATTCAACACAACAAAGGAATATGTACTAATATACTCAATATACATGTTTTAATTTATTATTTTGTCAAAATGCTTTATCAACGTGATAACTTTTCATCTATCTCTCAATACTGAAATTTTTCAATTTATTTTATAGAGAAACAAAGTACTTAGATAGCATTATTGGCCTATATTCAATTGTTCAAAGTTGTTTGCAAAATATGTACTGACTCATAAAAATTTCTTCGTAAACATCATAATGTGATAAATGGTTCACGTCACATAACAAATAAATCATACAACTATGATGCTTGATTGGTACGACTATCGCAAGGAGCGATCTCTTTGATCTCACCAAAATGATAATTATTAGCTTATGAATTTTCATAAAAAGTAAACTTTGTACTAGGATCAAAATATAATCATTTCATACTAGCTAACACTGCACTGCATATTTATTTATTTATTTAGACGCCGTAAAAGGCTTTTACAATATACATGATTTATGTTTACAGTGGTTCACAGGAGCGAAACAGTATTATGTTAAACAGAATAATATTATGATTAGATACAATAACTACTTACTTTTCGCCATTGTTTCCAGTCTTTGCATCCACCGGGAATGGCATTCAGCGTATTTGCGATGTATTCCCATCGATTCTTCGCCTCTTTAAAAGTAAACGTGGGGCTGAACTTCCCACTTATCAACTGGGTATCCTCCATCATCAGTTCCGTCAACTTCTTTTTTTGCATTACTGACAAATATCCAATTCGAATAGACATTACGAAGAAAGGTCCAAAAACACAGCCAAAGTTCAAATTATAACAAAAAGAAAAGTCCAGAAACACAGCCAAAGATCAAATAGTAACAGAAAGTCCAAGAGTAAAGCAAAAGTCGGTAATATTTTGAAAAACACGCAAGAGGAAACAACTACTTCTTCAACGAACAACAAAGTGAATTGAAAATTGACAGTCGTAAACAGATGTATATAGAAAAATGTACCAAATCTATGGAGTTAAATACACGGGTTACCATATAAAAAAATAAAATTGTTACATTTTTATGTTGGTATTAATATCGGTTCTTTTACATTATCTACGACGGTCGAAAATACGTATTTATCGAAACAGTAGATAATTTATCGTGCGCGATCCTCGCATGCGAGCAATTGTCTACTGAAATGAAAATTGGGTCCCTGGTATTACAGTATAATTTAAACTCTGCGCTTTCTTGCCTTTGTGTTCACAATATTACAGCCAGAATTGCCCGATTGAGGATCTCCAAAAGGACATCAGAACATTTTGGAGCATATAAACTTGGCCATCCTGACATCCGACCATTCTAGAAAGTATTGCCAACTGCATGCAATCTAGGTACAAGCGAGGACAGTTGCAATTAAAAATGTTTCTAGTTGGTATATGGAAAGTAAATGAGGGCTGTCTATAATGCCATTAACAATATTTTGTTTGTTTATTTTCCTCTTCTACGGAAGCAGTTAGAAGAGGATTGAGAATCATGATGATTAGAGTAAATGTATCTAATTTAAGTAATTGCTTTTGGAAGTTAACGCAGTTAAGTTTTTTTTACATTGAATTGGTCTAATTGCTTTTACTAGGCATTTATCTATTTTTTTAGGTTATGTCACGGTTCATATGAGAACTCATACTGGAGAGAAGCCATTTTCCTGTCCCACTTGTGGAAGAGCCTTTGCAGGTAAACGCACAATAAAAACGCACTTAATATTTTACCACACTTTCTAAATTAGGCCACGTAGTAGGCAACCTCCGCCCCGGGAACCATTAATTGGATAACCAATACCTCTGCCATAGGTTAGCAGGGGTGCCCGGGTTCATGGGGTGAGGTTTGTCCAGGTCTTGGTGGTGGATGCGTCTGCCGGACTCTCTAGACCATCGCCTTGCACCGCATCAGGAGGGATAAATTCATATGTCAGTTACTCCTGGACACACTGAACCCTCCTGCTTCCCTTAATAAGACCCTCCACACAGCATCCCCAAAAAATATTTTCATCGGGGCCTCTGTGGCGTTGATGTAAAAAAATTTTACTAAATAAGCAACTCTCTCAAAATATCTTTTTTCAAGAAGTCTATATTGCTTTGATTGCTCGACATCTTTACTGACGTTAGCTAATGCTGGTTAAAAAATATCAGAGTGGAAGATACCCTCGACCACCATTCAGAATTGAAACGTTTCTTGAAATGGCTTTGGCCGTGTTTGGTGATCAGATCTGATTAGCCAGGTCCTTCCCCACCATTCTCTTCCCCACTACCTTCAACCTCACAATATACCCCAATTGGGGATACCATCTGGAGATTGTTGGGAGCAGTTAGAACTCGAAAAAGACTCGTTCTCTAGGAGATCAAATCTAAGTTACACGCGACCCAATTAATCATAACTCATCCCCTCGATTGATTGACATCTATATTGAGTTATTGTATGTTCCAGGTGCGAACACGCTGGCAATCCACCAGCGCGTGCACAGCGGGGAGCGTCCGTACCAGTGCTCCACATGCAGTAAGGTGTTCACCCGCCAGGAGGGGCTTATGGTGCACCAGCGCACACACACGGGCGAGCGCCCGCACGTCTGCTCCGTGTGCAACAAAGGTAGGCTTGCATCATAAATAAACCACTCACTAGATCGATATATTCGGGCTTTTTGTTCAATTCAGGAGCCTATCCTGCACCTCCACAGCGATATCCTTGCTGGCATACTACGGGAGGTTCATTTAAAAGTCAAATACTTCTTGACTCCATCTCCGTATGCGATGAAAGCAACCCGAGCGTCATCTGCAAAGTATTTTTCGATCAAGGGTTTCGGCCATCCTCCGGTATCGGCATATTACACGGCCATAATCCACAAGCCACAAACTGACTGACATCTCGCTAATATCGGCTAAACAATATATTCAATTCTCTCCAACACAACGGCGTGCTTCAAGTTCAAGATGTCAAACGAAACCACCACAGATATCCATTCAGCCAGTACTGAGCTGTCAAAATTCTGAGTTTTTCATTGGATAGTTAACTTGATGACATTTTATACCACAGAAATTAGGTACCGTGTCTTTTTTCGGTTTCACTTTTTATACCCCCTGATAATTCCGATCGAAAATTTGAACCGAAATATTGTGACGTCATATAATTGCCTAACTATAACTACCAATAAAAACTGTCTATGGAATAAACTTTCAGAGTTTTTTATTGGTGTATAGTATAATAAGTAGGCTCCGAATGAGAATTTTACTGTCTATATATTGACATATCTATGGTTTTTTTAGGACCAATTTGTTTCATACAAAAAGCCCGAAGTTATCAATCTATAGAAGTTGATTTATGGGAATTATCCCCCCCTGCTCTTAATTTATAAATAGAACGATAATAGTAGATTCCTCTTTTACCATAGTAACTAGTTTCTTTTATTTGTCACCAGAGCGACATTAGTAGATTCCTATTTTACTGTAGTAACCATTTTGTTTTCTGATATATTTTTTCTCTTAAATTTTTCATACTAAACAAGCAACAGAATGTTACTAAAGCATCCTTCTGTTTTATCATTGTAAATGGAAAGGTAGTGAATATAAATGTGATTGACACTGTAAAAAGTGACTTTATTTAACAAGTATGAATCATTTTAAATAAGCAATAAAGTAGGTAGCAAAATTATTTAATTTATTAATAATTCTTGTTGGAATCTGTATTTGTTTTGCAAATGTTTGACAGATATCGTAATTTTTCATGTTTACTAACATTCGAAAGGTAAATTTCTTCTTTTATCAATGCAATGATCCTAAAGCAAATATTTTTTTGGTAATTATTCGGAATCGCTGGACACGGATTATACGAAATATTTTTTGATAAAACCTTCTGATTTACCTTAATTAATATAAAAGGAATCTGACTGCATTTGTGATATTTTTAATTTTACCATTTTAATTTTTAATTACGTAAATCGAAAATTCACTTTCGTTGTATGGGATGACAGCTGGAATGGTTTCTGTTGATAACATTTTCTTTTGTTTGTATTCCTGATACGAGTAGCTACATTTTTTACCATATGCAAATACTAGGTAGGAACTATTTTAGCCAAACTCGAAAAATAAAATAAAGATATTTAGGTATGTTTTATAAAATAGAAAATTTAAAAAAGGTGAGGTTATTATAGGTTAGGTTGGATTATTATAGGTTAGGTTGGTTTATTATTAGGATTTAGGTTAGGTTAGGTTAGATTGGATATTATAGGTTAGGTTAGGTTGGATTATTATTAGGATATAGGTTAGGTTAGGTTAGGTTTGATTATTATCGGTTAGGTTAGGTTAGGTTGGATTATTATAGGTTAGGTTGGTTTATTATTAGGATTTAGGTTACGTTAGGTTAGATTGGATATTATAGGTTAGGTTAGGTTAGGTTGGATTATTATAGGTTAGGTTAGGTTAGGTTGGATTATTATAGCTTAGGTTAGGTTAGGTTGGATTATTGTAGGTTTGGTTCGATTATTATAGGTTAGGTTGGATTATTATTAGGATATAGATTAGGTTAGGTTGGATTATTATAGGTTAGGTTAGGTTGGATTATTATCGGTTAGGTTAGGTTAGGTTGGATTATTATAGGTTAGGTTAGGTTAGGATTTAGGTTAGGTTAGTTTAGGTTTGATTATTATAGGTTAGGTTACTATAGTTTAGGTAAAATAAAACAATAATTATAATAATACCTAAATAAAAATAAATAAGTTTTTTAAATAGTAGATATAGATAATAGATATAGTTTTACATGACAAAATTAAAAAAATATCTTATATCATTGATGTCGCTATTCCAAATTCCTGTAACATTCAAAAATCTGTTAATGAAAAAATAAGAAAATACACAGATTTAGGAAACGAAATAAAAAGAATTTGGCATTCTCAGACTATAAAAATATTACCATTCGTTATTTCGGCTACTGGCATTATACCTAGCTCTCTCATTAAAAATTTAGGCGTATTAGATCTATCAAAAAATTTATATATAAAGATGCAAAAGGCGGTCATTTTGAATACATGTAGGATAACGAAAGATTTTTTAAATATTTATGTTGAGGGATCAGTAGGATTTATAGGCCCTGTTAGAAGTTCTACCGAGCCGAACCCTCTGATATGAAAATATCTGGAGTCGGTGAATTTTTTTTTCCCATTTGATCTCTGGTGAGTTGACGTGTTGTTGTTCTTGTATTGTTTTGTATTTATTTTACTTATATAATGCACTTGCATAGTGTTGATTGACTAGCTGATCATTTGTGGAAAAGTGAGTGGAAGGGTTTAGTTTTTCCTATGGGGAAGATTTAACCCGGACAACAAAATCGGAAGCATAAAAAAAAAAAAAAAAAAAAGTAAATAACATAAAAATATTTTATTTTTCGAGTTTGGCCAAAACAGTACCTAACTAGAATTTGCATTCAGAAATGATTCAAATTCTAGCTACTCGTATCGGGAATACCAACAAGAGAAAATGTCATCAACAGAAATCATTCCAGCTGTCATCCCATACAACGAAAGTGAATTTTCGATTTACGTAATTAAAAATTAAAATGCTAAAATTAAAAATATCACAAATGCAGTCAGATTCCTTTTATAGTAATTAAGGTAAATCAGAAGGTTTTATCAAAAAATATTTCGTATAATGCGTGTCCAGCGATTCCGAATATTTACCATTTTTTTATAAATACTTTCAACTTCACAAGTCCTGTGATTTTTTTTATAAATACTTTCAACTTCACAAGTCCTGTGATTTTTTTTATAAATTCTTTCGATTTTTTTTATAAATACTTTCAACTTCACAAGTCCTGTGATTTTTTTTGTAAATACTTTCAACTTCACAAGTCCTGTGATTTTTTTTATAAATTCTTTCAACTTCACTTTTTTCACGGGTCTGCGCTATTTCCATTTCGTTTAATTTATAGACTTTGTTATAATAAAACTTGTTAATGATTCTGTTTGCAGGGTTTACCAGCGCGGGCCATTTGACAGGGCACATGAGATCTCACACGGGCGAGAAGCCTTATATTTGCGACGTGTGCAATAAAAGGTTTGCTGGAAAGGGAAGTCTCAAGGTAACTCTACAATGCTCATTCGAATAATTTACGCCCGATTACAATCGCCTTATATAAAACGTACCTCCAGATGTTTTATTACATATTATTATTGAGTATTACTATTTGATTTCTTATATTAAAAAAATCTCACTTTTTTTTTTTACGACATTCAGTAGTAAAATTTTATCTTGTTTCAGGTGCACATGCGTCTGCATGTCCGTCCCGATTCGCTGACGGGACCGTATACGTGCCTGGTCTGCGGCAAGGTGTTCTCGCTCATGTCGCAGCTCACAGCACACAACATGACGCATTGCCAGGCTACAGCTGTCATCATTCAGGGGACGGACGGGCTGTGGGCGGGTGAGCATCTGTGTGTGTTTTTTTTTTTAAATACCAATTTCCTGGGTTATAAACAACCCGACAATCTTTGAAAAGCTCCTACTATCATCATACTAAACGAAAATATTGCTTGTGTCATGATGGAGGATGTAGCTAGTGGATGATGAAAAATGTTTGAAACTTGTCTCGATCTATGAACTATCTTGAAAACATGACACTTTTGATAGTAGGCTGACATTTTATGCACATATTAATACAGACAAGCGTATTAATACTATCCGAAGATATTAGAAGAACGAAATATGCTATGTTGGCCGCCGGACCGTAGCCGGAGTACTACCTAATTAGGGTACTTTGAACGGTATCGAGACGTGTACGCACAGAAATCTGTTCTATGTATTAGTGCGGATACCTTAGCGATGCCTTAGCGTAAGCGAAGGTGTGGTAGTATTGGTGAACAAAACCGGCGACACTCGGCAAAACAATTCCACTCAGTACGAACTGCGCATAGCACATCTCGTTCTTCTAATATCTTTGATACTATCAGATGGCTCGTAGCACTTCATTGAAAATGCTGGGTTTTGTTCTTGGCACTGCAAGAAAATTTATAGATATGTAGGAAGTTGGATGCTTCTCTACGCCAAAGAGAATAATCAGGAAACTCAGCAGAAGATTTTACAGATTTATTAAGTTAATAATCATTAAGTACAGAGTGTTCGATCGTGCAGAGTAACGTTATGCCGAGTCGGACTTGTTGAAGTGAGTGGAATGATTTATTTATTTATATTTTAAATGCATATTTACAGAATAAAAATTCCAATAACAAAGATACATTATACAAATACACAATCATAATTGCCCAATTAGCGATTTAAATTTATTAATGCTCAGGTGGAAAATGTCGATGTCAGAGGCTAGTGAGCTTAGAAGGACTATCATTCTTCCGAGAGGCATTGCTAATGGTAAGTTAGTCCTACATCTCGGAAGAATGAATGGTTTGTGTCTATGCACTCTTGCGAAGTTATCAGGGACGTAAAATAAAATTTTATTTAAAATTTCTGGATTGTTGATGTGACCGTTCAACAAGTTATAGGCCATCATCAGCAACGCAGCTTTCCGCCTGTTGACAAGACTATCGATACCTAGCATTCCGGAAAGGAAGGCTGATAGGTATAAATAGGGATAGTTAGGGTCAATCCGCACCAAATCATCCAGGCCATGTCACCCACCATCTCAGATTTTGATGAAACTTTAAATTTTTAATCCTTCCATATAGATAAGAAAATATACCAAATTTTACCTTCCTACCTCAACTCGTTTTTTTTTTATGGGCAGTTGAAGTTTGGGCAAAATAAGCGTTTTTACATATTCCGAGCACTCCGGAAGAGCTTGTACCTTCAATGAAAAAAAATTGTATCTTTGTCATTTATAGTGCAAATGCAATGAAAATTTTCAATATTATCATGAAAACTATGCTGATTGCAGAAAAAAATAAATAAACCCTTTACATTTATCTACTTGACTTTAAAAAATTACCAAAAGTAATTTTTTAAGTAATTTTTGGGACGGAAAAGGTACTTTACAAAAAAGCAATATCTCGGGAAGGTACAGTGTTAATGAAGTAATTTTTTTTTTATTCATATCTACAAATAGCATAGAATCACATACAAAAATAAAATTCATGGCATTTTACTTGCTTCAATAAATAAAATCCATTTTAAACTTTTTTCAAACTTTTTGTAATTTTTTTTTATTCTTATCTACAATAAACATAGTACAACCTAAAAAAATAAAACTCCTGGTATTTGGTGTGCTTCACAGTGTAGAAACGTTTTTAAAATAAGAAATCTTCAAAAAGCTTGTTTTGACCCGTTCCAAAGCCACAAAAGGAAAATTACAAAAACTTTAAGAACAGTATCCTTGGAATTTTCAGAGAACATTAATACCATTCTAAAAGTAACTAATAAAGCAATCCCTGGACAAAAAAATTGTAATGCATGCAGAGCAAAAATTAGTAAGATGAAATTACATACAGTGCATGGGTAACTACTGATAGAACACAGCAGGTTTCAGTTACAGTTCCCTTTCATGAATATGTAGAACATCTTGTGAAGAGTCTTGTAAAACTTCTTCCTCATTCTTTTATAACAAAGTCTCAATCAAAATATCTCAAAGAGTCCCTAAAAGCACAGCTTCAGATAAATGAAGCTGTTGTGTTATTAGACTTCAGTGAAAACTTCTCCTATGTTATCCAGAATGAAGTCAGAGTTCACAGTCCACTGGACGCAAGACAGTTGTTCACTCCACCCAGTGGTAATTTACACTTGTGAAGAGCCTGGCAAAGATCTCACAGCACGTGTCAAGCTTGTGTGTAATTTCAGATGACTTGGAACATGATGTAAGTTTCGTTTACGAAACTCAAAAAATTGTTGCTCAATTTTTAAATCAAAAATTTCCCCAAATTCAAAGTGTTCATTATTTTACTGATGGTTGCGCAGCGCAATATAAAAACTGCAAAAACTTTTTAAATCTGTGTCACCATCAAAAAGACTTCAACTTGAAAGCATGTTGGTCGTTTTTTGCTACGAGTCATGGGAAATCTCCCTGTGATGGAATAGGTGGAACAGTAAAACGTCTTCTAACTAGAGAAAGTTTGCAACTTGGCCCTGGCAACACTATCACAACTGTAGACAAAACTTTTAAGTTTTGTCAGTCGAGAGTAGAAAATATATATTTTTACTTGCTGAGAAAAGAAAGCTTATTCACTTGCAGGCAACAATTACAGCAGCGTTTTTCACAAGCTAAAACAATACCAGGCACTCGAGGTTTCCACTGCTTTGTTCCTCTGTCTGAAAATGAAGTTGGCACAAAAAGGATAAGTTCAGATTCAGATTATGCTTTGATTTTTAACTTCAGTGGGGAACGAAATCGCTCTGAGCAACTAAGTATGGTACAAATTTGTACAAACTCTTATGTAGCTTGCGTATATGACAACCATTGGTTTTTTGGACTTGTGGTTTCCAAAGATGAAGACGAGTGTGATGTATCAATCAAGTTTATGCATCCTTTTGGCCCAGCTCCATCCTTTTACTGGCCACATCAAAAAGAAGATATTTGTTTTGTTCCACTACAAAATATTTTTAATATCGTTGACCCTCCCACAACAAAAGGTTCAGGAAGAGCTTACTACTTTCTTGAAAAAGACGTTCATCATGCTGATCAAAAGTTCAACCATCTTATGGGTCAGATCAAGAATAAAAGTAAAAAATGAACTTGAACATTTATTTGTAAACAATATGATTGTAATGTACTTTCATTTAACCTAATCCTACATTGCCTGTTTTATTTTTATTGTATTTGTTTTTTAAAGAGTTAACTTTGTATTGAAAAGAGTTAAAAAGTTGATCTTGTTATAAAATATTGCTATGGTGTATGCATTCAGGGTAAGGAACAAGGTACATTATTTTGTTGGTGCCTTAAGCTTACATTGCAAGCTTACCAGCATGTTGTAAAGGACCGAATAAGTTTGACTTTTTTTATTTGCAAATACAGTATCTAGATTTAAAAAAACTTGGAACAATTCTGTATGATTAAGATTTCTCATTTTAAAAACGTTTCTACACTGTGAAGCACACAAAATACCAGGAGTTTTATTTTTTTAGGTTGTACTATGTTTATTGTAGATAAGAATAAAAAAAAAAATTACAAAAAGTTTGAAAAAAGTTTAAAATGGATTTTATTTATTGAAGCAAGTAAAATGCCATGAATTTTATTTTTGTATGTGATTCTATGCTATTTGTAGATATGAATAAAAAAAAAAATTACTTCATTAACACTGTACCTTCCCGAGATATTGCTTTTTTGTAAAGTACCTTTTCCGTCCCAAAAATTACTTAAAAAATTACTTTTGGTAATTTTTTAAAGTCAAGTAGATAAATGTAAAGGGTTTATTTATTTTTTTCTGCAATCAGCATAGTTTTCATGATAATATTGAAAATTTTCATTGCATTTGCACTATAAATGACAAAGATACAATTTTTTTTCATTGAAGGTACAAGCTCTTCCGGAGTGCTCGGAATATGTAAAAACGCTTATTTTGCCCAAACTTCAACTGCCCATAAAAAAAAAACGAGTTGAGGTAGGAAGGTAAAATTTGGTATATTTTCTTATCTATATGGAAGGATTAAAAATTTAAAGTTTCATCAAAATCTGAGATGGTGGGTGACAAATCCAAAATTTTCTGGATGATTTGGTGCGGATTGACCCAGTACCCGAAGTCTCTAAGATAAAGATAACGTAGAAACTTCTTTTGTACTTTCTCTACCATTGAAGTGTACGTTGCATCCCCGGGTCCCCATATTACTGAGCCACTTTCCAAAATACTACGTACTAGGCTAAAATATAGCAAGCGAACCACGGCAGAGCTGCAGAAATGCCTGGAGTTACATAGCACAAATCCAAGCATTCTCAAAGTCCTGATGCATATCGTTTCAATATGAACGTGAAATGTTAAGTGTGGGTCAAAGGTTATTCCCAGATCTTTCGGTTCAGAAATATGTTTAAGAGAACATTGGGACATCCAAGTATGCTATGATGCAAGTACTTAGGTCCTCCTCCGCTTATATAGGTGATGATTCCTTTGTTCTCGTCTTCCACGGGTTGGAGCAAAGCGACTGGACATCGAACCCGCATGATCGCTGACTCGGTTCATTGTATGAATGTTTTGCATCACCCTGCATTCCCACGTTCACGTTCGTCTTATCAGCAGTTTTCGTATCGCGCTGTCAAAGGTCGATATTTCAATTCGTGTTTCGTAATACATTGTAGTCTGATTGTTGATTCAGCTTTTTTTCGCCTTCCTACACGTGCAGTCTGATCTATGATATGATGATCCTAGCAGCGGTGACGCAGCTGCTACAGATATCCGGTTCTTATATCTTTATTAAATTCCTTAGTAAAGAGTAGACTTCAGAGTGGGTCGGTAATTTGGAGTCCACACCGGCTAAAATATTCCCTCATTTTGGAGAGAGTTCAGAAGAAGTTTCTATAGAAGAGAGTATGGCTACTTCCCGTGGCTCTATCCTATTGACTTTCTCTTGGGTATGCTCGGAATGAACCGTCTACAGGTTAAAAGTGATGTACGGAGGGATCTCCGTCACCGACAGCATAGACTATTTTATCTCCCGGCCTGCAGACTTACTTAACCGTTCAGGCTAATATTTGTCTTACAGAAATCGTTGCGTCTTCCTTACTGTTGTAGTGAGAAATATGATCTAGACAGCGTTAGAAAGAGAAAACACCACGCTTTATATTCAAATCTGGAAGTTAACCACAGAAGAATTAAAATGTGCACCTATATGAATAATGCAATTTGAAAAAAACTTATGATTAGAGCCTTTGTGAATTTTTTCATTACAGTAAAACTCGCTTAAGAAGTTCCCACTTAAGAAGTTTTCACGCTTAAGAAGTTTTGATTTTTGGTCCCTTGAAAATTCCATACAAAAAACACGATTTTTTCCCACATAAGAAGTTTTAGAGCTAAAACTGCTTCCCGCTTAAGAGGTTTTAGAAATCCGGCGGTATAATCAACACAAACGAAATATTGTGTCGCAAAATATCTAAAATGAACCTTTTTCCAAGTCATAAATTGAAAGACGTTGACTGAAACCCATACCTAGTACCTGAGACCATAAAACCCTTTGTCGGCCGCCGGGCCGTAAGCCGTAACCTGCCGTAACGTGGCCGTAACCAATAAATAAACCAAATACCCCGTCTCCTAATCCCCTAACTAGGTAAAATAGCAATGGAACGAACAAACAATGCGGAATTATGTAACAAATATGCAAGCGTCTTTAAGGCCGAAATAACATGAAAGATTATATTAAACTCAACCTTAATGACAACGTGGGCTAGATCTACATTTGCATACATTTGACGCCTCCTTCAATAATCTTCCCTTTGATAATGAACATAGAGATGTTTCGTAATATTATTGTATAAAAAATTTTATTCCATCGAATTTGTAAAACACGAAAAACTTTTGATAATCTATCGGATCACGGTTAATACGGAATATTTCACCTTTAAATACATAACAACATGATTATATGGCGGGGGAAATGGTAAAATATGCATTATAATTACGTTTTTTTCATTCAAACATCAAAAATTGCCGTGCATCATGTTTCATCTGACATTTGTCGTAAATTAAGTTTGAAGGTTAGGAAATACATATGCATAAATTTAAAATGTAGATTGAAACGAAACTTCGCAAATGATTTTTGTAGTTTTTGGATGCGTTCACAGATTATAATTCCAGCGTCAAACAGCTCGTATGATATAACTTTCTAATTCAAGCATCAAGCCATTTATTTATGTGCGAAATCGTAGCTATTCGATGTCTGTTAGTTAGGTAGGACCATAAATGAACCTACAGGTAGGACATAATATTGAGCTGCGCACATTATTTTCATAAGGAATTTCTGGAAAAGGATTAAAATATCTTTAAAAATATACGATAGTCGACTGTGCCTGGCGAAAATACATCATAACAATAGTCTCTCAAATCTCAAATGCCATTGGAGCAAGCAGCAAGCGTGCAAAAAAGTTAAAGTCCGCCAACTAATAAGCAGTTTGCCGCGTAGACTTTGTGAGATTTTTCTGTGCAGTGCAGTGCCATGGCAGGGTTGCAGTACGCAAACGGTTCTGAGGCAAAGAACCCGCTATCATTAGTTTGCGGTTAACAAAATTACTTGCGGTGTCCTTTTATCAAACCGCTTGGTAAAATTAACCACAACAAGTCTTTCTTTCTCCCTCAGTTCATATAGTAAACGAAAGCGTAAAAAAGAGACGGCGTATATCCACAGCTCTGTCTTCAACTGTCAAGTTAAGAGTGAGTAATCACTAACAAGTAAATATGTATAATCCATTGCCTTTACACCAATTTAAAATAAGATCAACAGTATGAACCTTTTGGAATGCTGCAACTTTTACTATCCGAATTCGAGTGGCTTTTTCGAGGGATGTACTTTAACAGTTTTAAAATTGTGTTTACTTTGTCCATGGGATGGTTTTGTTTTGATTTGATAATCAACTATGTTCTACCATTTTTCATTTATTTCACATTCCCACCTTTTTCTAAATACATATGTAATACTAATTACCATGATAACTAGAAGATGTATATATATATATTTTTTTTTGACCGCTTGGATCATATGAGCTTGTTTTCACGAAAATTTAACGTAGGTAGACATAGGAATGACGTATGCACCGAACTCGAGTTATTAAATTGCTAAAATTGAATCCCACTTAAGAAGTTTTCCCACTTAAGAAGTTTTTTTTCCCCGGTCCCTTGGAAAACTTCTTAAGAGAGTTTCACTGTACTTATTAAGTGTATTTTTATATCTTAATTTCTTTCTCTTAAGTGAATCATAATTTTTTTTTTGTGGTTGCTTTCAAAATTTTAGTATTTAAAAAAATATATATTTATTTTTAATGATAAAATATGAGAGTGTATTTTATCACCTTTCAAAAACAGTTTTTAGTTTTCGGATACGTTTAAAAATATTTAATTTATTTGGATTGTACTGCAAAGCGGAAATACTCCAAACGTCTGACAGAATATGGCCGAGGAGTTAAACTTCAAGCCTTGTTGCTGCTAGAATAGTACTTTAAAAGTTTTTGTTTCATACAAACATATACATACGCTGTATATTATTATATTTATTGAATTTTTCTTTATAAATTATGTGTGTTATTTAAAATGGACATTTCGTAATGTTTTTTAAATAATAAATTTGAATACAATTGAATGAATTGATCCCACGATGCTTCGGTGGGAATCCAACGCGTTTCTCCACTCAGGTACTAGTGGTTGTTCATGCTTTATTTAAGTTACATTTTAATCATGTTTCAACAATAATTCTTTGTTTTTTATCAGCCCAACAATCTGAAGAACCACAGGCGGGAACTTCCACATCTTTCCACACCTTCTTCAAGGCCGAATCTTCCACCAAGGATTAGCTACCCTGTTTCTATAATCAATGTTTAAGTCAACCAATTCCATTTATCTAGAAAGCGAGAACAGACTCTATAAATAAACTAACCATATTTGAGTTGTCCAGTTGCGGTGTTTCACATTAATTCGATACATTTAATGTAACATTGTAACCAAATAGCCAATCAGCGCCATTTGTTTTTTTTTCATTTGAAAGTTCCCGTTAACCTTTGGAACGCCGAGCTCCTACGATTGAATACTCCACAGTGTGCCAGGGGTATATTTTGCGCACCGCCGTGCATGGCTGAGTCTATTTCCGTAATAACATATTTGTTAACATAAGTATTTTATAGCTGCTTATATTCAGAGAAATGTGTTTTATTTCTCTCGTGTTTATAAATATTTAAAAGAAATAAGAAAATATTCTTGAGGTTCTTGAAGTATTCTTCACAATAAAAAAATAAAGAAAACTAACAACACAAAATCCACGTTAGACGGGCGCGTTGAAGAATGACACATTAGTAACATTGTTATTATTTTTAAATGGCTGCTCTTTACAAAAACGAAAAGCAAGAACTTTTATCTGATTTATTATTTTGTTGACAATCGAATATGATTTATTTTAGTATGCCCGGGGCATATTTTAAGGTACAAAATCCCACAAAAAGAGAGTATGTTTTTACCTTGCAGGCAAAGACGGCATTCCACTGATAAAATTTTACATTGCTAGCGTACAACCTATTCAACATCGATTCTAAATTAGTTTAAGTTTTTGAACCAATTGTGGTCATCAGAAAAGGACAATTGTCGTGTTCTTATGCTTTTGAGCTGATAACGATTTGATTGAAAGCTAAAACGGACTTTCAGTTGGCGTAAGGAAACCTTTCAAATGTCAAAAAACAAGATGGCGCTGTTTGGCCATTTAATAACAACGTTACCTTTAAATTTCTGTGAAACACTCCAACAGGCTATTTGAATAGTATGTAGTAAACTCGAATGGCAAGTCTTAATTCAGATAAAATTAAAGTTATTTTGCTGCTAAAGTATTTTTAAAGGCTTGTTTTTGTATATACTTGGTCAACGATTAAATTCCTAAAGCCGCATATCCATCTGCGAGCTATAACCGTAACCATTGCAGACACGGTAACCAGGCTGTAGCATGTACATGTTAGGTACGCTAGCGTACACTAGAGCTGTTATTCAGGCGTCAGCTCGCAGTGATTCGCTCACGAATCACGTTTTATTAGTAACAGTAACATGTTACTTACAGCTCAGATGAGTATTCTAATTAACTGACTGATGACTTGCACATACAGGTTATAATATTCCATTAATATTGAATTTAAAATACATATTTTAGTTTTAAAACTATTCTCTGTATATTTTGGTCCAAATCATGTACTATCTATTAATTGTAAACACATTTAACTTATAAGATAGTCAAGTAAATTGTAGATATTAACGTATTATAAGAATAAATTTATGGTAATTATTGATACCTTTAATTATATTGTTAATCGCCAAAAAGCCCTCGTTGCCCGTTTCTTTGATATAAATTGTTTTATAATGATCTCTATAATTTAGGGTAACCTAATAAATTTTCCTTGTCTAAATTTTACTGTCTCACTACACAAGTGATAAATAGTAATAAAAGTTTTATCTCAATTTGTAATTTTATTTTATTAATTAACCCTTTCACAGGTCCTGGACGCCATGTTGCATTCATTTTACGAATGAAGTTTTTTACATCATCGTAAACAAAGAAAAAACTAACGAAAATATTCATGTAGGTATATCACAGAAATACATACAGGGTGTTAAGGGACGCACTTGACTTACTTTAACCAGTGATTCCTGACATTATTTCGAGTAAAAAGTGTAAATGAAATTTTGGTCTCCGGTTTAGCAGATACCAAAGTGCCTTTGATTTTATGAAAATCTCCCTTTTCCCTGGAACTCTGTTTATCCCAAGATCTGGGGAGAAATCTCCGGTATAGGCAATGTTGTTTCCATTCAAATCTACATGAAAAGCCTTGGTTCGGAATTCATCCCGTTACGCTAATGCAAATCATTTACTGCATTACTTTTGACGCTGTTGTCAGCATATATATATATATATATTGTTACGTAGCGGTTTGAATCGAAGTAAATAATAATAATAGTCATACTCGCCACTTGCTAGTTCTTGCAATCACCGCAAGTGGCAGCACATTCGGTCTATAAATTCTCGCCATCAGCGTCCGCGCCGCAAAACACGGAACCAATCGCCCTTTTGGGATCCCGACCTCAGCGCGTCAACACGTTGCTTCGGAGTCGCGTCTCGCGCTCTGGGACCCTAATCCAGATACAAAAGAATATCCAGACTAACGTCTGGATAATCACACTAAAATCATTACCTTTTAACAGGGCAATATAGTATAAACTCTTGGCCGAACTTCTCGGCGAAACTAACTTGTACGCTCATGGTTCGATGTGCACTCCATGCGTGGACAATGGCCGCCCACCGATTAAAGAACCATGTAAGCTTGACCATTCTACCCCTTTTCAATGTGCTTTCATGAATTCAGTGCCTATTTCGTAACTTAAATTCAGAAAGAGAGATTGAACTTAGTTAGGATTATATTTTGTACCCGTAATGTTTTTCATGCCCCTTGTGTGTAAAAATGTGTTCCATGTGACGATGTGATTATGTTGTAAGATTGCCCTTTGCTATAATATAACGTTGAAACCTGACTCCTTTGTCTTTACTGAACTTCTTGTCTCGTTCTGAATGATGGGAGCAGAAGCTGATAGCTGACTTCACGCCTCGACAGAGAATCAACATCATGCCTTTATAAGAGCTAGTCTGAGGTAATGCTCGGGGATAGAACCCCTGATGCCATCTATGTTGATTGACTTATATTTTAAATCCTACGTATATTACACTGTATTATTGCAATATATATATATTTGGCCTTGCCGTTCGCCCCATAGCCATATCCTTCCAAGAGTTTTAACATGTAGGTACTGTATAAATATATATATACAATATCTGTACCCGAGAAGCATACGGATGCAAGTCCAAAAAGCTAAATGTTCAGGAGAGCCAAAATACTTTTTTTTCTGTAAGTTTGGTCTCATAACTTCTGCGGATATTCATGATAATTGATTTTTATTTTTTATCCTATTGAATCAATTAATTTTGTATCGAAAATGAGAAAATAAAATAAAATATTTTATATGCAAAGCCTAAAAAAAATGTTTTAATAAAAGCATTGTGGACTTGAGTCCTTCTGCTTCAAAATGATATTGAATATTTTGGTATGACACATGGTATATTATAAAGGGATCAATGTTGAAAACTTCACTTGGAAGTAAAATAATAACTATATAACAGGTAAATATAAATATCTATTTTATTTATATTTATATTTCCCTATAAATAAAATAGATATTTATATTTACTAGGTAAATATAAATAAAAAATCAAATAGATATTTATAGGTAAATATAAATAAAATAGATCAATGCTGAAATTTCATTTGGAAGTAAAATAATAACTATATAACCGTTATATATAAATATCTATTTTATTTAATTATTTTTACAAATTATTGGTATTTTCCATATCTTCGTCATCTGACAGAGAAAAAAAAGATTAAAAAAAATAAGTGTAAAAAAAGTGCAGTGGCTCTGGTACCCACTGTAACATATTTTGTAGAACACCAAAATTTGGTGTATTTGATGCGATTGGAATTGTATTTACCTGGGGCAATACCTCCGGGGTGCTCAAAACGGTTCCATGATAAATCGACAATTCAACACACCTTTAAAAGTGATATAAAGTCATTAGAAACGATGAAAACAATAAATTAAACCTAACCTAACCCACTTAACCCAGTTAATAGAGATTTTGTTCTTCACTTTACCATCACTTTTCATGACTTTATATAACTTTTTAAAAATGGGAAATTATCATGAATTATCATTTTGATGATTTATCCGGTCACCGCTCAAAACACCTCTCCTTTTTCTTCTAATATAATAATATTTAAATTCAGTTTCCTGAAAACCATTTTTATACAGTAGCATCCCCGACACATTTACGTCAGCTCGTAGCCGTAATACCGTTGATATTAGGAAACCCTTACCATTCATATTCTTCTTTCGATATACAAAAGGTGATTGTGAACCAGTTTTAAAGGGAATTTAAATATTTGAAATTTTCTAAGTTCATTGAGTGTACAATATACTGATTATTAGTTTTGCAATATCTGATGAATTGTTCCCGTTAATTTTTTTTGTCGTGCGGTAAAATATTTGGAATTGGGTAGTTTTTTTTGCCCTTTCAATCGCTGAATGGACAGAGTCTACTTCCAGGTAATAAAAATTTAAGATGAATGATCTTGAGGTTTTTAATTTTTTATAAAACCTGCCATACGTAGGATATGGCTATTGTTATATTTCTATGTTGACCTGCACAGTTGTCAGACGATACGGTTATTTCTTCAACATTATTCCCCATATCGCTGTATATCCACTTTAAGAGGCAAGAAGCTACTTCATTTGCCACCTGTTTTCCATCCCTATATAGTCCATTCAGTAGTATAATGATGAGGTAAGGTAAATGTAAGTAAATAAATAAATAAGTGACATGGTCAGGTCTTCAATAATAATATCACCACCTATGTTTCCATCAGTCTCTTAAGAAGAATTCTGTTTCTTGAGCCTCGTCGTACATTCATACACGGAAATACTCTTTTTCATCATTATTTATTGCAGGAATGCAATAAATAATGATGAGAGCACTGGGATTGTTCTGTTTAGTTCCACAGAAAACATAGAAATTAGAGGCAGAAGGACTCAAAATGGACTTGAGTCTACATTCAAATGTTTACTTCCATGGAAAGCGTAGTAATGTTAGAGGCAGAAAGATGCAAGTCCAATGTACATCTTTATGCTTCTACGGTGTGAATGTGCTAATGGTTCTTGCATCCTTATAATATTTTTGAAAATACCATAAATATTCAAGATAGGGCTTGCATCTTTCTGCCACTAATGAACATGATAATTTACTTCATGTCTTCATCAAAAACTCATTTCTTCAAATTTTGGACTTGCATCCGTATGCTTCTCGGGTACAGATATACATCCATGAATTCCAAAGAATAAATAAAATACCCTATTCAATGATGAATTGGTTACCAAGGCTGCAGGCATTTCCATTTGAAGTGTATGTGCATTATGTATCTCTATTCGGTGACTGTATGTGTTTAAAACTGTCAATTTCTATAAGTAAAACAAATAACCTATTTAAATAATGCTTTTTATTCAAATACCATTAAGGTTATACGTAACGAACGTTATAATCCACGCGTTAACAAATGATTCGTCCAAACGTTTACAATCCCATTGTCTCGTGTTCTGGACCCTAAAAAAAAGATTAAAAAATTTTGTTATTCCATTCATGTTCAGATTTATATGATTTTTGTACTAATTGAAACTTTCAGAGGTGATAAATCGTTTTGCTTGAATCATGATTATCATCGGTTAGCAAAGGTCATCATAAGATTAGGAGGTAAAGAAAATAAAAGTGATGATGTTTATACATAAAATAATAAACAACCTGTTACCAAGATTACACTTAATTCTATGAATGGAGTAAATAAATATATCAATAGTACCATCAAACTTGTTTCCCAGATCATGCATTCTATTGGTTAGTGAGTGTGTCTGATAGTTGGTTGAGTATGTATTGCAGAAGAGTGTTACATTTTGTCTTGTGTTCCTGGTCGGCGTGTATATATATATATATGGTATTCTTATTAATTATTGTAAGCAATATTAGCGATTTTTAAATGAAAACTTGAAACAGTTAAATCAGAAAAAGATACGGTCTCATCTAGGACTTGAACCCAGAACCTTCGCCTGGCGCTGCTCTACCAACTAAGCTAATGGGACCCTATTTCTTGCAGAAAAATCAATAGACATCGCACATTAAAATAGTATATATTCAAGACGCTATCTAGATTGCATTTAGTTTGAGAAGAATCTTGGGATCATACATAAAGATAGCAGCCAATAAAAATGTGCAGTGATAAAATGACGATAATGTTGGTAGTTCTTATTCGAAGTACTAGCTGTACCCCACCACGCATTGCTGTGGCTCTGTCTGTCTGTGCAGATAGACAAACAACAGCGCCTTTTGCTTTTAACTCCAACAGATGGCGCTGTTTTTCAAAGAAGCATGTTCTTACCTGTCACAGTTGACATCTATATAATATAGGTATATATTAACACAAGCTTATTCAAATGCAAAGTTGTTTGAAAATTTCAAAGCATTCGGTCAAGAACTTTCGGAGATTGAAGATTTTGAACAAGCAAATACTTAAATTTTTATTTATAGATAGATGATACAGTTAAATATGACAGAAGGAAATAGGTCCCATTAGCTCAGATGGTAGAGCAGCGCCCCGGCAATGCGAAGGTCCGGGATTCAAGTCCTAGATGCGAAGGTATCTTTTTCTGTTTCAAATTTTGTATTATTACATTGTATTATTATAATAGTAATAGGTCGAACAACCATAATATGTACCTATACATAAAAAAAACTTACTTCAAATATGTTATATTGTTGGTTTTCACTGATAAACCATCAACTGTTGTACTTTTATGCAAGTCAGATTGGTTCTCCATGCTGATACAATTTGGATGAGATCCTTTCGCGTGGGTCTAACGTCACCAATCAGCAGTTCATCCAGGAGATGTCCGACAATCGATTGTTAAACACACAGCTTGTATGCCCTGGTTTTTCATCCATCCCAAACTTCTATCGGACATTTGTCACACTCTGTAGACAGCATTAGGTTGGAAATATTTCTTGGATGGAATATAGTATGCCGATTAACTTCACGAAGGATAGCCCTGAACCTTCCATCCTCTACTATACTAAACGGCTGATAGCCCGTGGTAAATAGCAGCATTAACTGGCTATCAATAAATTTCATTGCACATTTTCCAGTCTTCACTAGATATAACTGGTAACGCCTTTATCGATTAAACCTACGGTGTATCCGATTGCCTTCCCCAGGACAACAAATCTCTCCAGCATAAAATATTTGGAGTTCCACCACGATGCACGAGTTCCTTTGGATGCGCTTCTCCCATTTGTACCTGGTGCTGGAGCAATTTCTCAGTTCACACGCGTTTTATCCTGCAAAAATGATAACATAATGTTATATGTGATTCAGAAACCTAATTAATAAACATGATTAAAAATTTCAGTAAATATTTATTTAGCCGCCGCACCTATAATAGGCACAGCCATTTCCTTGAAAAAACGGATAATTTGACGTTCTTTCCAGAAACAGTTTTTTTAAGGAAATAGCTACTAAAATGTTAATAGTTGTTTCTTGTAGTAATTAAGTTGAAACGAAGTGTAACTTCCATAATCTGTTCATATTAAAAATGCGACGGTTAGGTAAATATTTACCCAAAACGCATGGCTTTATTTGGCTAATTGGACAAATATTAATCCCACAAACAGAAGCACACATACCCTGGGTTAGCTTTCTCAAGCTGAAGAAACTTTTCGAATATTCGCGAGCAGAGCCTCAAAACTATCTCCAAAACAAATTGTGTACTTACAATACAAAACAAATTAAAACTTAAAAATAGTCGAACAAAATAGTCAGTCAAAAGTACAACCATAGTACAACCCATAAATGAACCAGTACAACCATAGTACAACACATGTACAACACAACGGTAATTTCTATCATGAGTGTTGCCAACGGATCTTGGTCTAATGTCGCCCATAAATATACCACTCTATGTCGCCGTTTTTCAAACATTTAGTAGCCTAATGTAGCCGAATTTCAGTTGCAGTAATTCTAATGAACTCGCATAAATTCTGCCCACAAATATTCTCCCTGAGCTTTGATTCCCCCTTTTATTATTAGAAATCCATGGGAGGGGGGTGGCTACGGAATTCCATTTCGAAAAATTCCTCACATTTTTCCAATAAAATTAAAAAATTTCATTTCAATTATTTATTATTTGTAATTTGGATGATTTAAATAACTCTCTGAAGTAGCCTAATCGGCGACCAGTTTAGATTTTTTCGTCGCCGATTCTCGTTCTGAGTAGCCTAAATGGCGATAAATCGCCTTCGTTGGCAACACTGTGATATGTCCCTAGGTATATACGTGACTTGAATTCACAGAAAGGCCAAAGCAAACACGTGTGCCCGCATCTATGTCTGTAATTTCACACGCAGATGGAGGCGGCAGTCGGGTATTATTAGACCGAAATATTTAGTCAATAGCGTGGCCGGAAATCGCAATAAAAAATTAGAAAGCTAATTTTGAAATACACCCATTAGTCGGCAGATTTATCTCTAGACCCTCATTAAGTAGTAATTCTGAAATGGGAACGTTAAGTCAGCGACCCGGCAGTAAAAACCTTCGCCCAAGGCTAGGCCATTGTAATTGTTTTGAAGGTCTTTTGTACAAATTTTAACATCTTTTAAAAATAATAGTAACTCTAGCGGTGAGAATGTCGATGCCAGCGCCACGGACTCAAACAACGTACCGAAGTGGTGTAGAGCGGAACCACTATAGTTCAGCACCCCACCACAGGCGCGCTACGGTCACCGATTGCGCGGGTGAATTCAACTGATTCAGCTCTGACAGTCACGCTCTCGCCCCCCCCTTGGGGCGGTCGCCCAGGCGCTTCCTACCAGGAAGCTGCCCACCCAACAGTCACGCTCTCGCCCCCCCTTGGGGCGGTCGCCCAGGCGCTTCTTACCAGGAAGCTGCCCTCTCGACAGTCACGCTCTCGCCTCTCAAGAGTCATCATCTCGCCTCCCCTTGGGGCGGCCGCCGAGGCGCCTCCGCCCAGGAGGCTGCCCTCTTGGCGGTCACGATCTCGCCTAGTTCTCAACAGTCACGCAGTCATCATCTCGGAAGTCATCATCTTGCCCTCCCCCTTGGAGCGGCTCCGAGGCAGCTTCCGACCAGGGAACTGTCCTAGCAGAAGTTACCGTCTCGCCTCCGCCGAGAAACTTCCTGCTCTCCCCCTTTGGAGCGGCACCGAGGCTCTTCCGACCAGGGAGCTGCCCTAGCAGAAGTTACCGCCTCGCCTCCGCCGAGAAACTTCCTGCTCTCCCCCTTGGAGCGGTGCTGAGGATATCCCTACGAGGAAGCTGCCCTCTCAGGAGTCGCTGCCTGCCGACTCCGCCCTTCGGAACCAGCCCAAGTTGCCGCTTTTGTGTATCAGTGATAAGTGCGAACATGGAGATCCGCGGTTCCTGATAAGAACTATAATTTACGACTAGTATTAACCTAGATTAAGACTCACCCTTCTTTATACATGTTTTTTTAAATAAATTTTTAATAGTGTTTACAACTAAGTTAATTCCTTTTTTACTCGTTCCTCCTTTTATTTTATATGAATAGTATTAATTATTAACTTCCCTTAAGTAGAGTGATAACAACTGTCCATCATGACAAATCAACAACAATAGAAGATAGAAGATGATTATTTATGCAAAAACCATAGACGATAGTTGTATAATATTTATAATGCTCAATATCTGCGTTTCCCAAGCGTCGGTAAGCGGAAATTTCCTGCCGGTCCGCGAAAGATTCGGGCGCTACAGATAATGAACCACTTCGTCCAGACAGCCTGCACAAAGAGCGTGAACGATTCAAAACTAGCAAATAAATAATTAAGCATTCAAATTGGCATAATAAAGTGTACGAATTCAATTACTTTTCTAGGTCGAATGGCTGAATCAACTGCAAAAGCTTTATTCCGCTAAAGTTAATCGAGAACAGCGACCGCGGAAGTGGGGGGCAGAGGGGGCCAAATGCCCCCCTAAAATCAAATGGGGGGGGACCACGCCCCCTCCAATTTTACTACATGGGTAAAGAAGGATTATCTGTGCTGGTAAAGATTATCTATATCTTTCACAGTGCTTTTTTTCATTAGTGAAAAAGTGTCGAATGAGGCGTTCACGCAACTGATTTTGATATTGACTCACTAGCACTGCAAATGAAGATAGCTAAGAAAGCAATACCTCACGTGAAGACTGTCCGAGAGTACGCAAGAGAACTGTCTAATCTACCTAAAGTTTTATTTGTTTGACCTAGTCATCTCCGTTTTGTCTTATTTATAACTAGTTAATTGACTGGAGAGGAGACTGAAGGAAGAGGGCGACTATACAAGTTTGCCCCCCCCCCGTCATAGAGTACTTCCGCGGTCCCTGATCGTGAACTAAGTTGCACTAATGTTTTCGAAGGTATTAAAAATAACAAGGAACGAGAGAAATAGTGCACTTTTTCAGAAATTTTTATAGCTCGCGAACCACAATGAGCGGTGGAACCCAATTAGCCAAGGCCTGCAACGTAACCATAAACATCGAAAAATCCCTTTCAAAGAGCTAATAATATAATATATTGTTTCTTGAAATATAAGTCAGGAATGTGAATCTTGTGTAAATGGAAACTTTTGGAAAACTATTTAAGACAGATGTTTTAAAAACCGAGTAGTGATTTATATTTTTAATGATCTTTGAAAAAAAATCCAAACCAGTAGGTACACTTTGTGAAAAATAAATGTATCAGTCTAATAAGGTTGGGAAACGCTGCTCTTAATGGCCGTTCGTTTTGGTGACATCTATTTTTCGTTCGTCTGTATTATATTTTTATTTGTGTTTTCCATTGCACCGCCTTGCATTCCCTGCACTTTCTATGGTCATGAGCTGGGTTGCCAATACATATGTTATAAAATTCCCATAATAGATGTTCTACCTCCAAAAAGAAACAAAATTCTGCTAAAATGTGCAATTATTTTTTTATTATCTAGTTATTTTCTCTTTCGTTCTGGCTTTTTTTTTTTTTTTTAATAAATGGCTTTTCACCCCAGTGGAGTGTTCCGGCCAGTGTCAAGTAGAGAGTGTGCGGAGTATTTGTATTTGTGTATGTGTAGGTTAATATTTATTTACCAAAGAACTACAAATACACAACATAAATATATAATATACAGTTCACTAAACACACTAAATACGAATAAATAATAATAATAAAAAGATATATATATATATATATATATATATATTATCTATACACACATACATACATATATACGCACATACATACACATACATACATATATACATACACGTATGAATAATTCGGTAAGTAAATTTACAAGTTGATGCCATTAACTTTAATAAAATAAGAAATGATTTTATATACTCGTTTGTCAATGGAAGATAACAAAAATGCAATGTCGTAGGGGGGCAATATACCTGTATTGATCAGATCAGGTATGAAATTTTTATAATTATTATTTAAAGGGCAATTGAAAAAAATATGGTTGAGGTCCTCCTCTTCTAGACGACACTCACACATGGCAGAATTCTTAACCTGAATTCTTGTCAGGTGAACATTGTGGCAGCAATGTCCTATTCGCATACGGCAAATGGAAGAAGTTGAAAATTTGTTTAAAGAGAGCCCAGAAAACCACGGTTTTGAAGGAATCGTGGGCTGTAATTTGTAAAAATGATTACCCTTTGTTTTACTCGACTCATTCCAATGATTTTGCCATGTGGAGATCATGTTTTCTTTCAGTTTTACTAGAAGGTCGTCAGGGTTTAAGAAATTGTACAAAAACTCTCCGGTGTCGATGGCATCTTTCGCCAATAAATCTGCCTTTTCATTACCAGGGATACCGCAGTGGCTAGGAATCCAAGCCAACGCGATCTCTCTGCCAGAGATAGCTAACGTATGTAATAAGGAGCGGATTCCAATACACAAATCATCTTCCGGGTAGTGGAAAGGGGAGGAGTTTAGTTTTTGAAGAGCACTCAGGGAATCGGAGAGAATTAAAAAATTTTCAATTTGAATACTTTCAATGTATTTTAAGGATTCTAAAATTGCTATGCATTCAGCTGTGAAAATTGAGGCTTCTTTATGAAGTTTTATTTTTTTACTAATTTGGTCTCTTGGGCAGTGGAACGCCGCTCCCACATGGTTAGATAAGAAAGATTTAGAACCATCTGTATAAATAGTTTTCCAGCCGGTCCATTTCAAGTTTAAAATATGGATAAATTTACTTGGGGCTTCGTGGTTGCCAGGAAAGCCAAGTGAAAAAATAATATTAGGTTTGCGCGAATGAATTTGAAAGGAATTTATATATAATGGAAGTCTGTCATGGGGATTTAAAATAGGTTTATAAGCATTGTAAGTATGGAGGCTTTTGACGAGAAGTGGGATTGTTTTGTTCCTCCAATATGAAAGTGATCTAACTTGAGCAGAGAGAGCAGAAATTTTGTCCATCAGTGGGTGATTAGACAGTCTGAAACATTTGAATAAGAACTTGTCTGCCAAGAACTGTCTTCTGAAATGGAGAGGAGGGTCAACAGCCTCCACCTGCAAAGCGTTAATTGGGGAAGATCGCATGGCTCCGATAATTAATCTTAGGCTTTGAGATTGGATACGGTCTAACCTTGTAAGGTTTTTTTTCGAAGTGGGCTCAATAAGGAATGACGCGTAATCCAAATGGCTTCTAACATAAGCATTATAAAACAATTTTTGCGAGCATGGATGGCTTCCCCACCAGACCCTTGACACGGCGCGCAGGGCGTTAAGGCCAGCTTGACTTTTGTTAATAATGAGATTTACGTAAGAGTTCCACGTTAGCTTAGAGTCTAGTATGACCCCCAGAAATTTTATCTGAACCTGGACGGGGAGGATTATGTTATCGATTCGGATTGAAATGCATGGGGCAACACGTTTCCTAGAGAAAACGATGACATTGCTTTTGGTTGGAGAAATTTCCAGGCCGTGATTTCTTAGAAAAATGCAAAGATTTTTCATGCTAAGGTTAATCATTTCCTCCAGAAAAGCAATAATTCGTCCCGATATATAGATAAAAAAATCATCTGCATATTGAAGAATTTTACATGATGGGTGTATACTCTGATGCAGGTCAGAGGTGTAAATATTAAAAAGGATAGGGCTAAGGACGGAACCCTGAGGCAAACCCTTGTTTACCGTTCTCAACAGAGAAGGGGAATTCAGAACCTGTATTTGAATTTTTCTGGTAAGAAGAAGGTTGATTATGAAACTGGCAAGCTTACGGGGGATGCCGATTTGTAATAATTTTCTCTGTAGAACGTTTAATAATACATTGTCAAAAGCTCCGGTAATATCTACGCAGACACCGACAAGAATATTTTTTTCAGCTAGGACCATCTGTATATCAGAAGTGAGAATTGAAATGCTTTCAGTTGTACTTTTTGATTTTCGAAATCCAAACTGTGAGCTGGGAAGAATTTTCTCACTTTCAACATACCAGTCTAGTCGTCTTTTTATCAAATGTTCTGCAATTTTAACTAAAGAAGAAGAAAGAGCAATGGGTCTGTACGAAAGACCAGAACTGGGGTCCTTTTGGGGTTTCAGAATAGGGATAATTAATTGGGTTTTCCAGGAGGTTGGAATTTTACCTGTGTCAAACATCAAATTTAAAAGTGTAAGAAAATAATTATGTATTGCAACATCACAGTTTTTAATGAGGCTATACGGAATACCGTCTTCGCCGGGAGCTGAGTCTCTAAGGTCGTTTAAAACCTCTCTTAGTTCAAATATATTGAAGTGTGAGTCTATCCACCCTTGCGTACGAAACGAGTATGTGAATTCCGTTTCGTTCCAGTTACTCGCAGTGGGAGGAGCTAATTTATCGGCAAATTCCTTCACCCACTCTGAAGAGAGTGGATGAGGTACGGGTGGGACGTAAGAACCTCTGAATCGGCGGATTGAATTCCAAACAGCTGAGAGTGGGGTATCGGGAGATAAGGAAGAACAAAAGTTTTTCCATCCTTGCCTTTTTTTATTTTTGAGCAATCGCTTGGTCTTAGCTTCAATCTTTTTGAAGTTCAGGAAATTATCAAGGGTCATGTTCAAAGAATATATTTTAGCATACCTCTTCCTGGAATCTATTGCATCTGCACATTCATTATCCCACCACGGGGCAGGGGGAGGTTTTCCTTTATTGCCAGGTAATTTGATAGGAATGCATGTCTCTGCAGCCGCGATGATTGATGAAACTAGCAACTCGTAACATTCCGTGACATTATCTTTAGTCGGAGAGGGCAGACTAAGCATGGAGAGCTTTATGAGCTTTGAAAAATCAGTCCAGTTGGCCTTCGAGGTTACAAATCTCGGTTTACGATTACGAAACGTGAAAGCTTTGTTGGTATGGAGCATGTTGGAGGATTCTATGAGGATTGGATAGTGATCACTCCCGTGCGGGTCCTCCAGAACTTTCCAGAACAAGGATCCGGCTATGTTTGAGTTGCAAATGGTAAGGTCGACCACGCTGGGACGTTGACCTGGTACCTGAACACGGGTAGGGGAACCGTCATTCATAATGCAAAGATCAAGATCGTCAAGAAGGTCAACAATGTCTCTGCCCAATCTGTCGCAAGACACAGAGCCCCATAATCCGTGGTGAGCATTAAAGTCACCCAGAACAAGGAAAGGTGGTTCTATCTTAGAAAGCATTGCTTGAAGAATTGATTTAGAGGGTTTATTAGAAGGGGATATATACAGGGAAAGGATTGTAGTGCCAAAAACCTTAGCGGCCGTCACCTGAAAAGGGCAACCGGCTGGCTTAACATCTACTGGGGAAAAGGGTAAGGATGTTTTAATGAGAAGAGCGGAGCCACCCTTCCCATCTTGGCGGTCGTCACGAAGACAGTGGAATCCTCGAACTCTGAAATGAGAGTCCGGTTCAAGCCAAGTCTCAGAGACGGCAGCTACTGCAATGGAGAGTGAGTTTAATGTGTGTAAGATGTCTACTGATTTGTTTCGGAGACTATGGCAATTCCACTGAAGAATCCTCGTCAGAGGGGCCATTTCTAGAGGTATTTATAATCTGTACAATCTGTTTGGCAACGTGGGACGGTATTTGTATATTGTTTTTATTTAAAGTCTGAAGGATGTGTAAAAATGACGTGATAAGTGTAGAATTAAGATCGTTAATGTTATGTGGGTCTGCGTTGACAGGTGACTTGGGTATTGTTCTATCAGAGTTGGGAGGGAGTTGTCCATTGGGGAACCATAACAAGGATTCGTGACTAGTGGCATTCTTTTTTGGGAGAACTCGGGGTTTACTGAACTTTAAAACTGTTTTCTTCGTTGATGAAGAAGAAGATTGATGAGGGGAGGAAATATTTTTGGATGCAGTTTCAGCATAAGAAATGACAGCCTTATTGAACATTTTGGATGCTTCCGCATACGAAATGTTCTTTACAGCCATTGTATGTTTGATGTTGCGTTGCCTTGACATTTCAGGGCAAATTTTGCTGGTCGACAAGTGGTTTCCTGAGCAGTTTAAGCACTTATAATTTTCCTCCGTTGAGTTACAGCTATCGCCACTATGAGACAAAGTGCACTTATAGCATCGAGGTTCTGATCTGCAGAGGGTCTTCGTATGTCCAAACCTACAGCACTTGTAGCACTGAACAGTTGGAAACACGTAGAGATCCACTGGTAGGGATACGTTGAACATGGTGACATTTTGAGGGAGATCTTTGGAGTCGAATGTGAGGACAACAGACTGAGAGGGTCTCCATTCTATGGCGTTTCCAGTGTTAAAACGATAATTTAGTCTGCGAGCTTTAATGACCTTTCCGTAACCCTGGGGAACCTTAATGTTCTCCAAGATGTCGTCTGTCGTCCAGTGTGGAGGAATCCCCTTAGTGACTCCAAGTTTAGTAACCTGGTAAGAAGGAATGAATACGTTATAGGAGTTTTCCTTGGCAACCGCTGATTTAACAAAATTATTGGCTTCAGCCGCTGTCTTAAACTCGACGGAAAGACGGTTACGACCAACCGACTTAACTCCATTCCAGACAGGACTGATTTTATTTTTGTGGAGAAAGTGACCAAAGTCAATGTCATACAATGTTGTTGGACCTCCTTCCTTTGAAATTTTAGTGACATGTGTGATGTATGGAGGCCTGTCTAAATTGTTGTAAATTCGTGAGGGTGTAGGGGCTGGTGTCGGTATGGGGACAGGAGTAGTTGGACTAGCAATTGGCGTTGTGATCGACGAGTTGAGTGGCTGGATAGATGGGGTCTGCTGATTGGACGGAAGAATACCTTTGTCTACAAAGCTTCTATTTTTATCAAGGGTAGGAATTTTGTGGGGTACTTTTTCGGAATCTGTACTGGAATTTCGCACAAGCTTTAAATTTTTCCTTTTTTTAGTCGTTACTGTGATGAAGTCTGAGGGTTCTGGAATATCGGTGGCAACCGTTTCCATTGAGCCCACCGAGGAGTCTGACAAAGAGCCATCGTTGATTTCGTCCGGGGGATCAGGAGGTTTAGCCCGTTCCATCTTTATAGTAATATTTTTAACCTACCTACATCAAGTATTTAACAAGACTTACCGACAAACAGATAAAAACAACACAATATTTAACAATTAACACAAATATAGTTACACAAACTAAATTACAAAAGAATAAATTACTAAATGGGTTAAAATAACTAATATGTTTGATTTGGTTTGATTTATGTGGTGATGAGACACTCCGACCTAACTGTCACTTCAAAAACCCCATAGACCTCTCGTTCTGGCTTAAAAGATAGGAAGTTGTTTGAAAATTTGCTGCTAAAGAAAACTAAATTATAGTACATTTTACAATTATAATAGGACAGTCCGACAATTCTACCGTTTTTCAAAGGCGGAACGCTGCAAAAATGGATACACAGCGACGCGCGTTACGAACGAGTTCGCGAAAAATATTGGGTCTTTTATTTGGGGGTAAGCAGGGGGTGTGGGGGTAAGCAGGGCTGGCCCTATGCGAGTGCAATTGGAGCAATCCTTTCCGGTCGCCGAATTGGCAAGGCGCCGAGGTGCTAATATAAAACACAAAACAGTCCTAATCGTCCTGTACCGTCTTCAACCCGTTTTGGGTGTGAAATAGACCTCGTCCCTGCCTAATCAGACGCCTCCCCCACCGGACAAGTGTTCACACAGAGTCGACTGCGCCTCCCCCATCGCCATGGCGAGCTTGAGGAATGGCCGAGCAAGCTCGGCAACCTTCCACTCACCCTCCGAATAACTGACGCTCACTTAGTCCCCAGGGTCTTCGGGCACGCCCCCAACCTTCCCACATACTTTTTCTTCAGAGCATAATCAGGTAATCCGGTGGAGGGGCGCGGTAGTCGTTCTTTATGTACGGACAGACCGATCGCCATGCACATTCTCGATGGGACTGCCAGTGGACGGGTGTAATACTCTCCGGTAATATTTATATATGTTTAAATGTAGATTCCTACAATATAAACACGAATGTATATGTGTTTCTTTTCATTTTTTTTTCTTTCTCTACAGATGGCCTAGTCTTTAAGCAGTTATTTCGTCCTGTATTATTTTTAGGCTTATTTTATTTTACTATACCTGTGCATATTTTAATATTGTTATTTGTGTTTTTGTGCATATTGTAGGCATCCTGCAGCCTAACCACTATGCAGGGACATTGGAGGTCTAGATTCATTTTATAATAAATGTAGAGTCGTAAACAAAAAAAAAATAGAGTCCTTGTGAGAGCCCTGAAGGAGTAACCATCTGTTACTTATACCAGGGCGGGTAAGCGGTGGAAAACCTCCAGTCCTAATACACCGCCCTTAAGATTATTTTTCACTAAAACGGCGCTATACAAAAATACAAATCATTCAAGTATTTTGATTATAGTGTTCACCTACCTAGGCGTCTACCGTTTTTGACAACGGGCGTCAAAATATTACTCGCGCCAGGCACCGCTTGGCTCAGGGCCGGCCCTGGAGGTCATTCCCGTCTATCTCTAGGAATTTTTCCTAGAGACATTTGTCTTGGTGAATTGTCCTGTCCTCCAAACTACCGTTCACACGAAGACAATATGGGTCCGGAACTAGGACAAAACAGTATTGTACTGTTCTCGTGTGATCCTTGCGTCATTTGCATTTTCCACACAAAAAGGTTCTCTCCGCAAAACACCTAATATTTAAAAAATCTCCCGGAATTCCCACGAACTGGCAACCCTGCTTATGAGCGAAAATCGTATCGCGACTATTTGACACAAGTCTGACAGAAGCGCAGATTTTCGAATATATCGCTTGTAAACATCAAAATGTTTTTACAAATTGTGCATAACAATATAGAATTCGAATGGCGAATCCACCGCGCGGATAGCACGGTCAATGTCGCCTTACCGTCTGTGTTTACATCTTGAATTGAATTTTGACGTTTGTAGCGGCGTTTTAATAAGATCAGAATGTGCGAAAAACCATTCGATACGACGTTCCGCATACGCGGGAGGAAGTATTTCGCCCACCGCAATGTCCTGGCATCGAGTTCGCCATATTTCCAGGCCATGTTCAGCTCGCAGTTCAATTCGTGCGAGCGGAGTGTATTTCGCTTGAAGACCTTTGACCCTCGAACCTTCCTTGATATTCTGGCCTTTATGTACACTTACGAATGCGACTTTTCCGGCGATATCGTAGATCTGTTGATGATGAGCGAGCTGATGATCCTCCCTAACTTGTTTGTCTACATATCTGTGAATGTAGAAGCGATTCTAAACCAGGACAATTGTCTGGACATCCTCCATTACTCTCTGTACAGCGGCTACGAATACATCAGCCAGACTGTCACCCAGCTGATCATAACAAACAGGATGTTGATAAATTGCTCAAAACCTCACAAAGACTGGAACTTTGACATCTTGAGGATGGTCCTCACCGCACATTCCATGCGCTATTGCCACAAATTGCGACTGCTCAAGTATTTTAAGTATTGGATAACCGTGGACCCTTTAAACCGCGTTCCTCTGTTGTTCAAAGTTATCAACAGCATTCTTGTTGAAAATGTCAAGCCATCCATCAGGGAGTACGCTGAGGAGATGCGCAACCTTCTCCTGACTAGCGAGATTAAATACGTCATCTCGAACAAGCCAAACTTCGATCTCTACGTGATCGGGGGCCACGCTCATAACCACATAGTACCGGATCCGTTCATCTCTCACAACGAGTTGCTGACTTTGCATCCCGGCAAGAACAACACCTACAGCAAGAGATATAGTATTGGACATATGATCACGCAAAGAATTCACTTTGCCAGCGCGTCTGATATGAATGGCTTTTTTTTAATCGGCGGAATCGACGCCAAAGGAACCATTCTAGCATCCGTCGAATATTACGATTACGACGATAAGACTTGGACTCAAATCCCGGAGTTGAGGAAAGGAATCGTTTGGGGAGCCGCCACTTCGATGAACAGCCGGATATATGCTTCCGGAGGACTCACAAGGAAGAGGCATATATCATCGGCCTCGTATCTCTTCATTCCTAAGCACAGCCTCTGGAAGCCGCTGGGCAGAATGAATCAGCAGCGTAGAGGTCACCGGATGGTCAACGTGAACGGGGTTGTGTATTCCATTGGCGGACACGATGGCCGCACTCCGCTCAACTCTGTGGAGATGTATAATCCGTTCCACAATTTTTGGCGAAACGTATCGTCGTTGAAGATCGCACGTCATCGCTTCGGGGCGGTTGCAGTTGGAAGATTCATCTTTGTGTTTGGTGGGTTAGGTTTGTCGGGGCCGATAAAAGCAGTTGAAATGTACGACACCTTCAACAACCAGTGGCAAATAGTTGCGGAGATCTATCCTGCGTACGATCTGGGCGTTACGGCTTGGGGGACGGATATCTACGTGTGCGGAGGATTCAACGGGATCCACGACCTGAATAACATCATCTGCTTCGATACTGTTTCGTACGTGAGTCGTCTTATCAGTCAGTTGAAGATTGCACGCCACGGGCTCTCTGCCTTTATCCTTCCCAATAACAAACCGGGCAATATCTGGGGGCAGATTTGATACAACGCCCGGGGAATGTACAATATCGTGTACACGCCCCCAAAGTGTTTGGATTTGACCCTCTGAACTGAGCGTGCTAATGGTGTTTGGCTTTAAGTCATGACCACTAGAAGTGTGCACTAATGGTGTGTTGCCGTAAGCGACTATACTAGTCATGTGTGTGTACTAATGGTGTGTGGTTATACTAGAAATGTGTACTAATGGTGTGTGGCCTTAAGCGACCGTACTAGACATGTGAAAGTTGTTATAATTCACAATGATGAAAAGGTGTGTTAATAGTATTTGGACTCATGTTTCTGAGCTGGAATAGCGTATAAATACTGTATTAGGTTATGAATCTCCTAACTGAGCACTGTAATAGTGTTTCTGTCTGCAATAGTCTTTAAAATGAAAGGGCCTATTTATTGTATCAATCAAAATATCTGAGTTGAAAAGGTAGTTAAAATGGTTATTGGTTTTGGCTTAAGAGGAAGCGTGGGGTGCCGAGATATTAGAGTAATAGGTATACAATACAAAAACTGTTTCTGTCCCTTGCTCCCTTCCTAGCGAAAGGGACAACAGCACCTCAGGATGATTATACCTAACTGTCAAAATCCATTGGATAACTAGACGTGGTTGGCGCTATCAAACAACTGTCCAAAGAGGCAAAGCTAGCAGTCCACAATGGAATGCTGGTACCTAACCCGTTGTATGGAAGTGAGGCATGGAATTGGCAGAGGAAGGATGAAAGTAGACTGAAAGCTGTAGAAATGAGATCCCTGATGCCTATGCGTGATAAAACCACATATGATTGTGTAAGAAATGTGGAGATCCTCAAAGAATGCAAGGCGAATGATGTAAGCGTAATAAGTAAGATTAAGAAATGGATGGTTTGGACATGTAGAGCGAATGAACGAAGAAAAGGAGTGTAAGGAGAATATATGACGCAAATGTGAATGGTAGAAGAAGTCGGGGATGCCACGAGGAAGACACGGCAGGATCAAGTGCATCAGATATTGGAGTTGGGCCATATCAAGTCAGAAAAATAAAAGAGTATGTATGAGACGATATTTGATTGTGAATGACGCAAGAAGTGTGTGCCAAGACGAGAATTGTTTTGCGGTCCTTCCTCTCTGCCTACCCGTGCGGAACAGTTATTTAGTTTAATCAAAATCAAGGTTTTGTTTTCTCTGTTTTCTCCTTCAAAACTGGGCTGATTTTTTAAAGATATTTTACACCAACTGTATTATAAAAAATAATCTATATCTATACATTTTGCTATCTAAAAATGCATTTCTTAATTTGTATACTGAACATCTATTGATGGCGTTCAAACTAGGCATTATTAAGTGCTTTTTGAGGGTCCTGACTCCTATAAGAAGTAACTTATCAAAAAAAGCAAAATTGTAAGGACACCAGTTATCGATATGTATGATATTAAAAATTTGTTTGCACACTTGTCAAAATCCAGAGAGGAAATAGGGGAATATGTTTGTATGGACATAATGCCGTCTGCGCTTCCTCTTAAGATTGACTTCAATATCCAATTGAGAATTTCATCTACGCAATACAAACATGTTTCATTCTGTACACATTGGTACACAGTATCTCCCCTGTTAAGGAGCACTGTTTAGAATCGAATCATTGCTTGAAATAACTTTAAGCGTGTTTAGTGACCATGTCTGAATAGTCAGTTACTTCCATAACATGCCATAGTCCCACTGTCTCTGAGCAGCTACGGTACCATTGTTATTATGCCACCAATTGTGAAATCAAAATGACTGATCTCTATAAATTCTAGTCGAATGAAATCTTTTCTTGTACAAATTGATACCGTCATTATTAAGTATTAAATTTATAGTAACGGTCGGTTTTCAGTATACCGTAAAATGGGATGACTTTGATTAATCATGGTGATCAATCAGCTTTCGGAGTGGGGTGACTTGGATATGCCATTTCTTATAACCTTATTTAAATGCTTGTTTGAATATTCAAGTAGTCCTATTTGTATATTGATAGACATTGATATATTTTACAGTATAAATGACGCAAAACTACTACATATAATCGTTGAGTAATTTACAAAAGATGTTAACATTTTTCTCTGTCTGAAAATAATTAAAAATCATCTTCACAATTCAACCGGCAATATGTTTAAATATCGATGACTACTGCATATAATCGCTTAACTAATATTTAAAAACATTTTGAAAACACTTCAGTTAAGTTAAGCAAAATTAAAATAAAAAAAATTGCTTTGTTTTGATACATAAAAGCGGTCATTTCCATACTCTTTGAATAAATCACGACCTTCAAGCTTACATTAAGTTACAAGTATGTTCAGCATTCTGCTGAGGGTTCTATTGCGGCGAATATGTGAGCAACGTTCAGTTGGTCGGAACGTAGGACTTTTTTTTCGCATCGTGGGACAAACATTCAATTTATCGATATTTTGTGATGGTTACAAGAAACGTAGCCTCATTTCAAAGTTATTTTGATATGTGATGATTGTAGTCACTGGCATATACGGCCTTGTACCACTTTAACTGATAGTAAGAAAGTACGAATCGATGGATACAGGTGGAACTACATTTCTTTCTTAAAATACAATTAATTTAAGAAAATAAAAGCCAACGCTGAAGTAAGTTTGTACTGAAAATATCAAATCGCTTGGTGAATTGTTTAAGAAGTTCTAACATTTCTTACTTTAAACTTTTTAGACCGGTCTGTGGCTGAGTTGACGTTCGCGTTTGGGTCCCACCCAGGCGTAGTGTGTTCAATTCCTCAGCTGGCTAAATCCTCCATCACAACACAACCAACATTTTCCGCTTACTGTGGTGGTAGTATGAGATTTTCAAATATTGTCAGGTTATTCGCAACCCGGGAGTGTTTGATACAACTAAAAATCAATTATTTTGACATTTATTTTAGATGATCAAAGTCGCCCCATATTACGGTACTCGGTAATGTTACGCATGAATCTGATTGGGTTGTCAGGTTTGCTACCAGAAAGCAACTTGACGAATGTAAATATGTTTCTCTTAAGGCGAGCTTAAAAAGCGACTGAAATACCGGCCCTTAGTATCTAAAATCTATCCAAATTTATATGAATTAAGTTATAAAATATATTTAATAAAAGCTTTAATATATTTTTCCAAAGATTACTGTTACGAAGATGCAATTAATTGTTTATAATTTATCAAACATACAATATTAGTTTCTTATTTGTTAGCTTTTTCATTTTGTTTTGTTGTTTGTTTTTGTTATTATTGGTTGTATTTATACAGTGCTATTTGGTGATTAAATCTCCACAAAGATGTTTTAAATAATTATAAGCTGTTTAATTTAGCACTCATACTTGTTGTTGAATAACTTTTGTATAAAAATGAGATACCTGACTATGGGCAGAGTGATTTTTTTTTATTATTAGATTTTCAAAATCCCTATATGACCCTGCAGTACTTACTACATGAGAAAAAAACACAAATTTTTATTGATCTGCGATGACCTCAGGAGATCTTCTGGTGGTGCGGTTAACCTTAAATTTACACAAAACCAATTTTTTACATGTCACTAGATCTCCATAAAAAGTACAATTTAAGTAACTTTTATTATTATTATTTATGGTGGATCGTTTTGGACTGTTGTTCCATGGTCTTGCAAATCTTTCTAGTGACTTCCGTTAAAACAAACAGTCGCAAATCATCTCAGACGCAAAGCGCATGAAACTCAAAATCACACCTGCGCATTGATTTCTTGATGCGGCACTTAACTAAAAAATGGTCATACAAGAAAAGATGTGTTGGGTTCAAATGCAGTTTAAATGCAGCATTAATTATTTGTGAAAACGGAAAAAGTGTTTCGATTAGAGAAGTTTGTGAAAAGTTTGGTAAAAAGCTGCTATTTCTGTCGTAATCCATTAGTTATTAATAAAACAATTTTATAATAAATATCGGAGCATAAACATTCTTTCCAAAAATAGACTTCGTTGTTTTGAGGAATTCTCGTTTGGTATTAGTACTGTTGGATATTTAAACAGTTCGGCAACCGTTCATTTGTACAGAGCAATGTCAAAAAGTTCCTTAAGAGTAAACGCGACGTTCGTTATTATCTACGAGTTCATAGATAGTGTTAATTTAATTATTTGTTTAAATACGCCTTTTGCAAGAGAGGCATACAAATACAATATTGGATTAAATCACCAATACAATATTGTATTTTTATGCCTCTCTTGAAAGAATTACTTAAACAAATAATTTGTTTTAATATTGTAAAGCATAACTTTCAAGAAGGGTATTTTAATAAAATAATTAACGCCATCTGTCAACAGATAGATTATAACGAATATCGCGTTTAACCTTAAGGGCTTCTTCATAAAAATCTTAAGGGGATGCACTACGTCGTGTAATATTTTAAATTGAGCCGCTATCAATAATAACCCTTATGTAGATGGCGATAAGGTTTAAATTCCCGCTTAACACCATCCGCCTATTTTGATTTATGCAAGAAAAAAACATGGCCAAAAAGTGCCTTTTATTTTATTTTGTGGGTGTTCAGGCATAAATATTTAATTTTTTTTCGATCATTTTATAAATAACTTAATTTGCCACATTATACAATAAAATCATATTATTTTTTCTGTTCTTATAAAAAGACTTATCTAAAAAATACTCGATTATTTCAAAGGCCAAGATGTATTCTACTCACAGTATTTAATTAAAGTATCTGAAACATTTCTAGGCAACCAAATTTTCAAACCAAAAACGGCATCGCCTTAATAAAAAATAATGAAAATTTAGAAACATATTGTTTAAGATGCAATGTCTACTGTTCACAGGTATATTATTTATTTACATGTATACATATTATTTGTATACTAGTCCCAGCAAGAGCTCAAACATACATCATCGGTGATCGTCCTCTTCATTCTCACATATCTTGTATGAAAACGAAAAAACAGAAGATATTAGAACGACGACGTCACATACAACCTCTCGCTGGAACTAGTTTATTGCATGACATCATCTTGCAGTTTCATCTTCGACCATTTAAAGGCCATTTATGTTATCAAAACATAATATATTCGAAAGTTTTATTGCATCGAATTGACCCGAGATATTGCGCACAGTAAATGCGGGTTGACCTGTGATAGCTCTTTGTAAAAGCGGTAATTAGATGGGATATCGCTTTTTGGGTCAAATGGTAGCTCATTTCTTAATTGGCATGTGCCAATACAATGATGTCATATCGGGCTGTACCATCATCGTATTAAAACATAATAAATAACACATCTGCCCTGATGATGGACACTGCAATGCTGTCCGAAACGTTGGCTAAAGAAGGAGTTAGCGCAACACGGCATAACACCCCAAAAACAAATAACAAAAATACTTTTGGCCGTGAAAATCTTAAATCATATTTTCATAATAAATAAGTTATACCCATAATAATGATAACAAATGTACATTCCTTACTCTAAACATTACCATATTTATATTTTATTAATAGTATGCATTATCCAAAAATAACTAACAGCCAGATTCCATCAACCCCTAATGCTATTGATGAAAATTTGCATCTTCAGTTGGTTATAATTTTTTTTTGCAGTGACGATTTACCATTTTTCCCGGGAGCACTCAGGCCATGGGCCCATTGTGCTGTCTCCTATTTCACCTCATTCATTTAACATAACCCGGTCCCTTTGATAAAGTTCATCAGGGTTGTTGCATTGAATATTTTCCTGTCTCCTGTTTCCACAATGTGTCTTCCCAGGTATCTGAGCCTAGTTCCCATCAGGGCTGGACATTGGCACCATAGGTGAATTGGAGTCTCCTGAGATTGCAGTGTCCCGTTAGTAGTCCTATCAGTTCCCTCAGTGAGTGCACTGTCCATGTTAAGTAGTTTTCTGGTTCATCTAAATCTGGGTATCATAGTGCTGGGATTTGAGCCACCTATCATCATGTAGCTTGATGTATCAAACTGCCACTCCTATGGCTGACTCAATCCCACAAGTGGTGCTTCCACCCCTCTCCTTGCTAATCCGCCAGCCCGGTCTGTTATAGTTATTGATACTATAAGTAACTACATACGAATATAATTCAACACATCTCATCGGAGTCTGTGACTATGTATTTTATTAGCTGTTTGTCGCTAAATAAATGAAAAGGTGTAACAGTTTACACATTGTGAACGTCAAGCAATGTATGTTATGACCGGTGGCAACCAAAATTATAGCTTCTTTCGTTATGTTGGAACTCCCAAAAGTTGCGATTCCCTAATGTTATTAGGATTCTAATTTATGATTTTTATTACTGCTCGTGTCAATGTCGATGTTATTTCCAGTGGCTATCTTCAACAGTTGATAAAGTTGTTGTGATTCTCCCAAAAATGTAATATAAAATATGTTATTTACTTTCCTTGAACATCATAGTATTGTTTTCTTAGTATTTAAGATGATTTTATTAATTTAATAAGAATTTATTGATTCTCCTTATATAACATATAATTTGATTTGTTTATAATACTTGACAATGTTTATTTCAGAGTAAAAATAAATAAATACAAAGACCTAGGTAGTCTTCTTAATTTTGTTACCGAATACATACAGAGATCTGTTTAAATATTAAATAAGTTAATATTAAAATTCATTTAGTATTTATTTAAATTAAAAAATCTATCAAGCCCAAAGAATTGCCAAATTTGTTGAAAAAAAATCACATTTTTTGAATTCAAGATGGCTGCCTTTATATTGTTAAAATTATTCCAATTTTACTATCTTTAATTCAACAGTGTAATATAATGTTTACAAATATATATATTATTAAAACATATGTAGTTTTTAGATATAAACCATATGTGTGATTTTAAGTTGTTTGGCTGTGGAAATGGAAAAGTTTGTTAGTCAATACCGTAGACATTCAAATTCATAGACTAGCCCATCAGGGAAAGAACAAACCGAGTTGCGCGCGGAGTGTGGAGGGGGTGTGACCGTCTCCTTTTCTATAATTTATCCATAAATGTATCTGATAGTATACAGGCAACTCGCATTGTAATACCATCACTGAGTCTGCATACGAATTACTAGTCCTTTTAATCAAATTGCTGGCTGCGTAAAAAACTTAACAAATCCCACATTGGGTGAACAGAAGTTCAGGCTAGTTTCCAAAACTGAATATTTCGTTACACTTAAAATTTAGTTGAACACTTTTATACTCGTAAATGTTTTATAGTTTTGCCTCCTCACTCATTTTTAACGTGGCTATGTAACCCGATTTGAAGGTTATTTAACCATTACATATTACGAACATTCCGATCCTGCACAGAAAAGTCCCACAATGGACTGCGCTGCAAACCGTTGCCTTAGAGCAGTGTCTAGTTGTTTCAACATGCTCACTTCGCCGTTCAATGTCGACTAATGTCATAGATTATTCAAAGCATTCTCGAACCTTTCTGGTGACTTTTTTAGTTTTTTTTTATAAAGACGGTTTACACGTAGTTCCCTTGAGCACTTAGGCCATAGGCCCATTGTGCTATCTCCCATTTTACCTCAATCATTTAACAGTCACCCAGTCCCTTTAATAAAGTTCACCAGGGTTGTGATTGGGTATGTGGCTATGTCTTCTGGTTCTTCTGTATGTCTCCCCAGGTATCTGAGCCTAGTTACCACCAGGGCAGGACATTGGCACCATAGGTGAATTGGAGTCTCTTCATCCTCTTCACATTTCCTGCATCTATTGGTGTTTTCCACTCCCAATATCTGCATGTGTCTCCTGAGATGGCAGCGTCCCGTTAGTAGTCCACAAATATAGTCACGTGCTTTGCCTCCAATTCGTTGAAATGATACCAGGATTTCTGTTAGGGCAAGTCTAATAATTTGAATGTTTATGATCAAGACAGATATTATGTGCACTGCTCTGGCCTATATAATTTTTGTACGTATAAATATAATTTCTCATTGCAATACTAAGAACATATTCGTCTGTCTTTATTCGAGCTACAATAAAAACCATATCAATAATAAACCTGGTGTTGCAATTTAAAACCTTTTTAAACAATTGCAGCGCCATCAATTTCTGTCTACTATAAATGCCAGACTGTATGTTGTGTTAATTTTTATTTTCTCAATAAAATGATGTTGAATAATATAAATTTTTAGATTTTATCACATATTTTTACAACCCTTTAGATCTGGCAACTTGGAGGCGTTTGCAATGATGCTAACAAATTATTTTTTTGCCAAATACTGAAATTTGAACCTTCAACCTCTGTTTTGGACTGGCTCTGTAGCCACGGAGTTTTTCGCCCTGCCTCGTTATAGTAGTCACAGAGAGAGGTTGTACGTGACGTCATAGTTATAGTATCATTTGTCTTTTTGAATAAATAAATGCAAATCTTGGAAGCGGAAAATTACCCACTTGAAGCTGAAACTTGGCAGACAGATTCTATCAGCTTTTGGTAGCAATCATGCACACATAATTTGCCGACATAGAAGCATTTCTCTGAAATTGGATGATATTACAACAGTTAATTTGGCGCAGTTAGAGAGGTAAACTCGGGGAGGAAGGTTCAATCCTCAGTCCAACGAAAAAATAAAAAAGTTTGAAATTGGCTACTAACCAACCCGAGAGATGGCGCAACTAGATCGAAAACAGATGTGTTAGGATGTGTAGAATTTGAACAATTCATCAAATTTCAAAGTTGATTTTCAGGAACTGAGAAGGTTCTGTTCAAGTTCATATAGTTTCTGCATACCCAATTTATAACAAGTTTTACAGTAACGTTAAGTTTGGAAATTAAGTTTTTAATTTCCAAAAAAATATATGTTATTTTGAAGATAATATCTATACATTTGTTAATTATACGAAATTCCCTCAATAGAAAAAAATTGCAAGGTAAGCTCCGAAAATTATTTAAAACACATTTAGTTCTGTTATTTAATATGTTATAGGCATGAAAAAATTCACAGTGTATCTTTAAATGCTACTAAAGCATTTGTCGAGAGATTTTTGCTCTATTTCAAACGAGTTGTGTTTTATTAAATATTTTCACTTAATTATTGTCGTTGTTAACATGCGTTTTTACATATCTCCCTTCCAAACCATCTATCAATGCATACTACGGGACCTTAAGCTTGGAGAAGATACAACTTTGCACGCAGAGGAGACTAAATTACAAACACAGTATATTGCATGATTTACAGTTGCTATTTTTATCTTCCATTACTTTACATAATTTTTTAAACTATAATGTGCAATATCCTTGATATTAGTGTAAAATCTTCCACCCCTTCTCAACCCTTGCTGGAGTTACTTACCCTTTCCGATGTTATATGAACAGGTACTTCTGCCTCTTGGTATTGAATTAACGAATTAAACTTCTACAAGAGCGCTTATGAACTTAACCCCCCACAAAGTTAAATGCTGCTTTACTGACAAAAAGAAAAAATATATTTGTATTGACGGAAAAATACAAAAGCACAAATGTAATTAATTTTAAACCACTGAATTCTTTATTTATTTCCATTAAGAAGAGAAATCATGCCATTTTTTTTCAGAAAGTAAGTAAAAGGGGGAAGGGGGTTGTCATAAGGCGATGCAGCACGTCGTGTAACATTTGGAATCGAGTCGCCAACAATAACATTCCTTATGTAGATGGCGATAAGGTTTAAATTCCCGCTTATCACCTCCCGCCTGTTTCGATTTGTGCAAGAAAAAAACATCATCAAAAAGGGAATTTTATTTTATTTCGCGAAGTTCAGGCACACATATTTAAATGTTTTACGTTTCTAAAGAACTTAATTCGCCATATTATAAAATAAAATCATAACCGCCGAGGGGTTCCTTAGTAGAAGATTTTGTATTTTAAAAAGCAGTTTTAATAAGCCTGATACTTTTTTTCTGGGCTTACAAAAAAATCTCCTTTTCTTAGGATTTACAAAGAGATGCGTTCTGCTGGTATTAGTCTATTAGGTTACCCATAGATGGCGTATAGCTGTCTATACTGTAAGTTTTCGGGGTCCAGGTCATTCCAACCGCTGGCTAAATAAGATATCGGAGCCCATTGTCAATCCATCAAATTAAAAGTCCAAATAGTAAGAGAGTTTGAGAAAACCCTGAAAAAATTTACAATATTTGTTTTTATGAGGCCCACAAATCCTTTTTTTATGTCAATACTGCACAAGGAACCAGTAAGACTATGGCATCCCCAATCGGGGTATGTTGTGAGGCTGAAGGCATTGGGGAGGGGAAGAGGAAGGTGTGGTTGTACCTGGTTATTCAGACTTGGTCACCGAACACGGCTAAAGCCATTTTATGCAACGTTTCAATTCTGAATGGTGGTCCTTACACTATACATATATTATTTTTCATGCGCACGCCGAGATTTGAACCCGCGACCTTCGGCTTGCTTGTCGAGAGCCTTACCCCTCGACCATGGAGGCCATCAATCCTACAATAATTATAATATCCCGTGATTTGTCACGTCACTTGTACATTTATAGTTTCTGCAATATTAGTATTTATTTGCGAAATGTTTCAAAAGTTCCGCACAGATGGCGGTAGTATTTATATGATAGCGTAAGAAATTTCCAACAGATGGCGGTAGTATGCAGAAGTCTTAAAAATGAGAGGTATGATGTTGAAAACAAGATTCGCGCAGGTGCAGAGAGCTGATAGCTAACAGGTTGTCTTTGTATAAATTGTATGGTGTATGGTCATGGAACAAATGGGCGTAACTCGTTCAATGAATAATATTATTATGTTTGTGATTTATAATACTCATTGCTCGCTGCTGACTGCTGACTGCTCACGGAAAGCACTGAATAAAAAACACAGATTCCGCTCGAACGATGGTTGACTAAATTGTTCACCTTGTCATGAGGCATTTGTAATAATATATGTGTATGTTTAATCCACCAACTATTGAATTAATAATAATTATTACTCTGTAGGTATTGAATACGTTTTATATGATATATATTAGGTTTTCGAGTTTGCAAGATGTGAATATTGGTTATTGGGTTATAATCATCTTTGATATCGCTGTATCCCCCAGTGGTTCGCTACGCTTGGTGACTTAGAAGGGGTGCCCGGGTTCATGGGGTGAGGATTGTTTAGGTCTTGGCTGCAGATACGTCTGCCCGCCTACTGTGTGGCGGGCTGAATTTATAGAGACTGGTTGACGGAGATCTTTTTAGTTTTCCACCAGTACTATCTCAAACCATCGCCTTGCAAAGCAGTGTGATGGATGAATTTAAACATCCGTCACTCTTGGACACACTGACCCCAGATTCTTACCCACCCATCGTACCTTTTTCGTTCCCAAATCTTCCTCTCATTCCTTTCCTTTAAAAAAAACCATTAAACAGCATCCCCCAAAGATGACATAGTCTCTATGGACCCAGTATTTTTGGGCATTTGCAGGGTAAAAGGGGATCGCGAGCTGTGGTTCCAAACTAGTTTTGAACATGTTTGTAGAGTCACGTGGGGTAACCGTACGCGGAGTGTAAGTGTTCGCAGTGATGTTTCCGACAAGATTGTGCCTGTTAAGCGCCCGCGCGTTCCTTAATTCAGTAGCGTTCTGGATCGCGCCGAAGCAGGACATGTGTACAGTGGATGCTGATTTGTCAATAAAAACTGGTAGGTAAATTACTTTTTTTCGTGCTTTTCTTAAATTTTTCATCTCCGTTACCGATGTGTGCTATTGTGTAACCAGCTGTGTCAGAGCGACGTGGTCTATGATAATTTTTAGTGAAATATTGTTAGTTAAACGGGTGCAAAGTGATAATTCTAATAAAGATAACCACTAATCTGATTTTTAAAGTTTATTGAATTTTGGTGTGATGGGGTAAGTGTGCTGGGGTAAGCGTTCGCAGTTGGACGAGTGCGAACACTTACCCCGATAGATAAAATTGATTTTATAGCATAATATTTCAACTCTCGTTATTTTTTTACAGTGAAATATGCCGCGTTTGTACGTGAGAAAGCACCCGGAGAGGTCAGTTTGCACCCAAGAGCAGATTGAAACTGCAAAAAGGCTTATGAAAGAGGGGAAGAGTCAGCGGGCTGCTGCAGATATTGTTGGGATCAGTGAAGCCACTCTGCGTAAACGCCTAAAAGTAAAATTAATAGCAACTTCAATGGGGATATAATGTTGTAGGGACCACGGAATAGTAGTCCTGACATTACCGCCTCATAGTAGTCATAAAATGCAGCCACTAGACAGGGCATTTTTCAGTCCTCTTAAAGGTCAATACGCAGTGGAATGCGAAAGATGGATGGGTCAGCATCCTGGTAGAGCAATCAACCAATACCAAGTTGTCTCGATTTTCGATAAAGCCTTCAAGAAAGTTGCAACTGTGGGGAATGCGGTAACAGGTTTTAAAGTAAGCGGAATACATGCTTTAGACAGTGAATTCTTCACCAAAGCTGATTTTGCAGCTGCTTCTGTTACTGATATGTTCGAGCCCCAACCTGACGTATCCATTATCTCTCCGTTAGCTAATCAAGAGAAAAGTGACATAGGATCTATAATTAGGACAGATATTCTGAACAATCAGATCTCTTGCTATGCCGAAATACTTGCGGCACCGAGCAGCCCATAAACGTCTGTCAGACCTAATAAAAATTTTATTCGTCAGCTTCTTACTACTCCGATTGAAAATGTAATTGGAGTTTAGGCCAGCTCTCCACCACAAGATGCAATATCAGTCCATCCTATCCCAATATTTGTTGTAAGTCCACTGCCAAAAGCAACACAAACACAAAAACGATGAAAAAATGCTTGCAAGTCTGAAATAATTACCTCAAGTCCCTATAAAATGCAGATGCAGATGCAAAAATCGTCCGAAAACTAATATTTAAAAACATGGAAATCGGACGACCACATCTTTTCAAGAAAGTCACACCACAAAGCGTAAGGCGGGAGATTCCAGCGTGCATAACTGTTTAAAGAGAGCACAAAAACAGACGTCTAAGGACTATTTTAGCCCACAATGCAAGGAGAAATATCGAGATCCACCAACAGAAGATTGGATAGAATGTATTGTGTGTAAAGCATGGTGGCATGAGACTGCAAAGACTACGATAAGGGGCAATTTAAGTGTGATAATTGCAATGGGGGGTAACTCTTCGCGGTGCGAACACTTACCCTACGGTATGCGTATACTTACCCCGCACACGGGGTAAGTGTACGCAATCGACATGCATGTAAACTTTTTTATATAACTGTTTGATTTATGAACCATATGAGGTTTTTATGGTTGTTTGAGATGCCTTAATAATCGATCATATTAATCAACAAAAAAATTGAGTAAAATACCTAAAGCTTTTTAATACAAAAATCCCAATGTAAAAATTGCGCACGGTTACCCCACGTGACTCTACAAATAGTTTGTTCAAACTTGTAAACTCTTTAAAGCGCACAGCGTTCATAGGTAAGTACCTCATTTTTTATCAAGTGTTCATCTTTCCCTATAATACTTTCTTTTATTTTTAACATACAATAAAAGAAGAACACGGAATGTGGACGTGTTTCGTGGTTCAAATGTCTGGCCAAGTGGGCCTTAAATTTAAAATACAAAACTGTGTTCCATCGTTTCTCGTGTCTATGGTTTCATCTTTATTATGAAATTCAAATATTGTGACGTCATATGATTGCCTAGCTATATCCACCAATGAAAAACTCTGAAAGTCTATGAAATATTTCATTGATGTATAGTCAGAGGTTCCCAAACTTTCATGCCCCATAGACCACTTGCCAAATTTTTTTTCCGTAGACCCCCTGCTTGCCGAATATTGAATTTTCCTAAAACAATTAACGTCCCATGTGATAATCGTTTATTTTTTCGTAAAAAGATTCCCTTCCCTTGCCTGTCCAACAACCGGGTGGCGATATAGTTCCTCTGTATTTGCATTGTGCAGACAGGGGCGCCTTGTGAAGTATTACACCAAATGAAAATGAAGCAGGATAAGCAACGGGAATTTCTTTCTGTAGCTAGCCCTACAGAACTGCCCGTAAAGTTTTTTGTCAGTGCCTATTCCGGTCAGTTCTTCTTGTCACATAATATCCGATTCTTCAACGTTGCATTTACATAGTCAAAATGTCCTCAAACTTAGTTTTGAAGTCTGTGTGAAGTGCATTTAAATTTTGAACGTCATTATTACCCTGGACGTTTTTCAAAAACAAGTTGGGGAACTAGGAAAATTCGCGGCTTCCAATGTGCAATTTCTTGCTTGAATATATTAATTCTGACGAGAAAAGGAACGTAGACTCTATTTATATACCTCAATTAAAATATCAAATAAGTAATTTCTCAGTCTATTATATTTGTGTTAGGTCTATTGTGTCATTTACGGAACTCCTAAATGTTGACTTGAGGTAAATGGGGGTCCGCTCGTATGTACCCCCATTTGAATTTCGTGGACCCCAAATTTTTTTTTCTCACTGACATAGACCCCCCAGCATGCCAATATCGACCCCTGGGGGTCTATATAGACCACTTTAGGAACCTCTGGTGTATAGTATAATGAGTAGGCTCCGAATGAAAATTGTACTGTCTATATATTGGCGAATCTATGGTTTTATAGGGCCAATTTGTTTCACTCAAAAGCCCGAAGATATCAATTTAGTTAGTGGTTTATTTATGGGGTTGGCGATGTACGGTGTCAGGCAAGTGTAAGAGAGATAGAGCGCGTGCTTGAGGATTGTACCTTCCTTCCCAGGTCAACCTCAGGCATACCCTTCATCACATTCTGGGCGAAAGTTTAACAATAATTTGTTTTGTTTGTAAAACTGTCCCCTCGTGAGAATTAAATCAGTGGGTAGGTATTTAAATTACTCAGAGACCTGTATTAACCAGTCGCCACCAAAACCACAAGATTGTACATACAATAGCCTTATACAACGAAATACTTGGAATTCTTTTGATGTTTACGCAGTAGGTAGGTACCTACTGCTGAGATAAAAAATATATATATGCGCGGGTGGTCCGGGCTTTGGCCCAACGTTTATAAATTAATTACACATGCTGTTTGATGCGAAAATTCATCTACATGCTTATACTTACAAGCATCGCATTGCAGGCAGTCAAGAGATGAACTAATCTATGAACGTATCTACTATATTTTGAATCAATAGCTTTTGCACTAACAAAAAAAATGCACTAAGAAGTGAAGCTAGTTTAGCTAGCAGTCCACAGCTGATATATGGCAGAGAGGCGTGGAAGGATGAAAGTAGACTGAATGCTGTAGAAATTAGATCCCTGAGGCGTATGTGTAGTAAAACCAAGTATGATCGTGTAAAAAATGTAGAGATTCGTAAAGGATGCAAGAAAGGGTACGCTTAAATAAATTGGGCATGTAGAGTGAATAAATGAAGAAAGAAATATTAAGATGTTTGGCCCACCCCTGCCTACCCCTGCGGATAACCGACGTGATGGTTAGTTAGTTAGATTTGCATCCACTAAATCTACAACACCTTCTTGACTGCATATAATTCATTGCCTATGTAGGTAAGTTAGTATATTTATGTATTTGAAAAATATGATCATTATGTTGCTTGCAACATTGTGATAATGATTTAGTTTTAAAATTCCTAGTAGGTTAGGTATGAAGCAGTAACTACCCGTGGTTCTATACGACCGACTTTGTTTTGTGTATGCCTGGAATGAAACATCTAATGGTCAGAAGGGATGTATACATTGGATTCGTGGATGGTTTTAAAACTCGGTTATCATTTCTATGTTCCCGGGAGTTATCTGCGTCACCAACAGCAAAGATTCCATAGACAGTTCTATCTCCCAGCCTGCAGAACTAGCATCTTGCTGTTGGACATAATCAATTCGGATATCGACTTTTTTAGTATCAATGAAGCTGTCTTTAAAAAGCAAGCTCTGTTATTGCAAGTATAGTATTTTTCCTTAACAGATGTGTTTAAAAACGTATTAAAATGAAACAATTTTGGTGACGTTTTTAAAATTAATAAATAAATTGAATCGAATCGAAACTGCGCGTGTTTTCATTTTGCTGAATACTTTTTGGTGAAGTCTTCCTCGTGTTTTAATAATTTAAAAGTCATTGTATTCTGCTATCAGTACAATAATAAGTAATAATTATAACAAATGATATTAAGCTTGTCGCAATCAGTGAGTAATGCAACGGATGCCATTATTTTTCTTATAAACAAATGAAAAACACAAAGAACCGCGCTATAATACTGTGCATTATAATTAATACCTTTTATCGATAGCCAAGGTCACGAAGGGACGCCATTATTCATTCCCAAGTACTTAGCTGTTCAACACTAAGGCCCGGAATATCCGTTTGTTTTTAAGCTCGGCTTGCTTATAATATCGAGCTTAGCGCGGCTTGGAATATAATCCTTATATTTTAGGTCTTAAGCCTAGTTATCGGCAATATTTGACGTATTTTCTATGATTGTAATAGAAGAAAGGAATTGATTTTAATAGAAATAGTATTTGTTTTGCTGGATTCAGTGAACTATTGATAAAATTACGAAAACAAACTGTCCGTATGTTGAAAAATCCCCCATAATACCTTACCAGACTATTTGTCTATTTAATATTGTAACATAAACATCCCTCATCGCTCAATGAATATAATAGTCCACACAAATTAGGCAATTTTCTTAAATTTCAATTGAAAGAGATTTTAAGAGATGGAAGTATGTCGGTAATTACTTACGTAAACGTCAAATTTGACATTTGTTACTGCTAGCGCCGCGGCGCTTAAAAGAGGAACTATTATCCACTTGAGCGGTTGGTGTCATATATGTACATTTGCCATAATATTTAATTAATGCCATTCCTTAAAATATTAATACGGAAACACATGAAACTGATTACTTCGGTTTATAACCAATAAATTCACCAAGATTTCAACGTTTATCCCATATTTTTAGAACCTATAATGGCAATCAATCGCTCAAAATGTTATTGCAAACGTGGCAAAAAGCCACAAATCGTTCAAATGGTTATGCCGCTTACCAAGGCTTAAGCGGCTGATTTAGCCCGCTTAAATTTGAGCGAGGAATGTTGCATATGGCGAGGAGATCGACTGATATACCGGCCGTGAAGCCTTATAGATTCCTAAGTAGATAGGTACTTTTTTGTCCAACACAGAGGCATTCTGTTGTATCGTATGAAGTGTACAGACATTGCTGTACGAGTCATTGGCTAAGGTTAAAAACATTGCATTCTTTTTGACATAAAAGGTAAAAGAATGAATTAAATATTATATTATCAAGCGTAGTTAGCAGTGATACTGGTTTTTCCTTATATCTTATAAATCTACAATAGGTACCCACCGTGAATCTGTCAAGAAGGTTGGACAATGATAAAATTGAATTCCTTTTTATTGTGGTGAGACCTGCTACGCCGGGATTTTGATTTTCAATTGCCCGGAGCAAGGGAACTATGTCACCCCCGTTTTGAGAAATTAATGAGATGTTTGAGGTTATAATTGTGGTAAAATCATTATGATCGTGTGGGAAATGTGGAGATTTGTAAAGAATGCACGGCTGATGTAAGTGCAATGGACGCTTAGATGGTTTGGGCATGTGGAGCGATTTAACGAAGAAATGAGAGTAATAAGAATATATGACGTGAATGTGGCACGATCGAGTGAATCAGAAACATGTTTCATGGCCATGTCAAGAGTCAAACATTTAAAAAAAAAACTATACAGGGTGTTCTTTTGTATATACATTCATTTTTAATAGATGAGTTATATTATATTATTTAAAAATATATTTTTTTGGTTTGATTGAGGATTAAACCTTCCTCACCAGGGACTGGAGTCAACAGCGCTAACAACTAAGCCAAAACACGATTGGGTAGGACCGACATTAAATTCGTTTAATTTCAGAGGAATGCGTATATGTTTTGGGTGTATGCGTGATTGCCACAAAACGTTGATAAAATGCATTGTCATCGACAACGAGTCTATATGCCGAGTTTCAGCTCGAGCAGATGTCGGGAAGTGAGTTAATTTTCACTTACAAGATTCCACTTCGTTCATCTTAAATTCGTTTATTTATTCATTCAACCAAGAAAACAAAATCTAAATTTAAAAAAAAAAATGGATTTTAAAAAAAACAGCCAGTTAAAAGTAAACTGACAAATCAGACAAGTACCTACCTAATCAAATTCCAGTGAATTAGTTTTTTTTTTTAAATAGTAAAATGAACACATTGAAAACATTCGAATAACTTTATACAAGGCTATCGGAAGTGCAAAAACACCAAACACCCTTATCATTGTATCAGTAATACGCAAACTTTAAGAAAGAATGACAAAGAGATTATTGCGTTGAAACGTGAAATTATTGCATAATATAATATAACATATAAAAGTAATGCATTCTTTGACATGACACAACATGGCATGGCGTTCTGCGCACAATGGCGAGAGATAACGTTCTTAGAAAATGATAATATTATTTTTAATTACGTTGGTAGGTACCTACGTACCCACGGCTTAGCGTTAGTCATTCGTCATTCTCCATTTTACATTTTGATTTTTTTAATATACCTACCGCACAATAATTCCAACTGCTCTTAACGATCCGGAGTACCTACGTGGGTCTAAGCACCGCCATCTTTATTACTACAGGCCGTGCTGTAGAAAATCAACTGACATGTTTTCGGACTTGTGCACTGGGTTTGGTACTAATCCCTGCTACTAACCTATTCTGACTATACTACTATATACGGGTTTTCCAATAAGAGATGTTAACCTAATAATAATACAATGAAGGCACTGTAATGTTGTCCGAAAGGTTGGCTAAAGAAGGAGGTAGCGAAACACGGCATAGAACCCCAAAAGTAAATCACTATAAAAGGTACTTTAAATCATATAAGACTGATGTCATTTGAGTTCGATTCTAAATATCTGAATGGCAGTCTTTCAACAGGGTGATACTCAAAGTGTCTACCAATATGATCACACCTGTATGGGCGATATTTTAGCTGCCAATCCGGCACTGTTTATAAACGAGAAAGTCAATAAAAACTGAGCTGACCGGGAACTTACGGTGACGTCAATCGAAAATGAACATTTTTGTTGTACCTAATTAGTAACCATTCGTAAGCCAAGAAAGATTCGTCACTATTTAGCTATTTGACGCAAAGATATGTCAAAGACTTGACGCTATTTCTACTAGACTACGTAAGTTGAGATCGTAAAAAACTAGTCATTTGATAAAAAGAAAATAAAAAAAACTATTATATTACAGATGTCTGAAGGAGGTACAGATTTAAAATTATATCTGGGCCTAACTATACAGTACAGCTTGACAACATTTTTTATGTCAACGCCGCACAAGAGTCCCAACATTCCAGAGGCAGTGCAATGGCTAAGCGCTCATCAAAATACCCTCGCAAATGTCAATCGCTTCAATTGACTCTGTAAACGATCAATCAGAAAATTACGTAACCTTTGACAATTGATATTGATAATATTATATACCCACTGGCGCTTAAGGCTGAAGGGAGTAGGAGATGGAGTAGAGGAAGGTTTGGTAGTACCTGATTATTTAGATATGTTTGTGAAACAAGGCTAAAAAAACTGTGTCAACTGCATAGATATCAATGGTAAACTGTGGGAATTGTGGGTGAATGTGGGTATATAATAATACATACTACTACATCTAATTAGGCACCCAGCATTATTTAAAAAAAAAACTGCCCGGTTCCTAACCTAACTAATATTATAAATATATATTATAAGTGACCCGTTTGGTAGCCCTGGCAATACTGATGCTAATAATACGAGGCTAATTCCGAAATGGTTGACAACAGCATCCGTTGCCACTGTTGCCAGACCATCAGCATCAGCCCACAGGCGCCAGCCACCTTGTGTGCCGTGTGCTTGTTTTGCTATAATTCATCTTAATATCGGGTACCTAAATATGTAACAGAAAGTGAGGTTACAACGATAAATATTATTCTGACTTGCTTAGTTATTTGCCAGCCGCTTATTTGGCACAAAATTTCTATTCAAACGAGAACGAACAAGCATTCAAATTACACGATAAAAGTATTTATTATACCATTACGCCCAGTTCAAGATGTACTCGGTCACAAGTCAAACAAGCGATAACCCGGCAAATAATATCAAACACATGTAGAATGTAGATGTTATAACATGTCATGATGGAAGAAATGAAACAGTGTGCGTTGAAATAACGAAGCCCGCTTCGGTAGACATCTTGGCGACTTGACTTGACTCCGCTCTCGGGCGGTTGGAGAATAAACACACAATGATATACAATAATAATAATAAGGCTGCCCGTTCGTGTTGTGTTATATTTCGTATTTATATTATCGTGTGTGTGTTAGACTATGAGGCTATGTTGATGGTATTAGCGGTATCAGTTGGCAGTAGGTTTTCATGATAAAATTATTATCATTATCTTCGCGGTGGGTGTACGTGGAATCTCTCACAATACAATATGATGATAATATTATATCATACTGCAAGATTACAATAATATTGTAAAACGATGTTGTGTTGAAATGCATGAGTTGGATTGTTTTTGAATTATGTTTACAGATAAAGAATGCTTTGTACACATGGCGGGGTAGTGATCCACTCTCTACTCACGGTAGAATAGATATTAGACACAGTGTGAAGTAAAAACTGGAAACGGGAAGCAAGAGGGACCTGGATACTTGAAACGGGAAGCAAGAATCAGTGATAAGCGGGAAGTGGGGAACAGTTAGCAAGAAGCAGGCGAAAGCGTGAAATGGGAAACGTGAAGCAAGCAGCTAGAGGCACGAAGCTAGAATCAGCAAAAAGCAGCCAGAAGCGCGAAGCGTATGAAGCAGGAAGCAAGAGGCAGGCGAAAGCGTGAGATGGGAAACATGAAGCAGGAGGGTAGAACCAACGGGAGGCAAGAAGCAGCCCAAAGCGTGAAGGAAAGATCATGTTACAGGAAGCTAGAAGCAAGATTCAGAGAACTATGTAGAGCCATAAAAAAACATGAAGCAAACCTAGAACTGTTTGCTGGGGTGGTACATTCGTATCATATCGAATAACATTGTCAATCGCAAAGCAATGACGTCTCATTATTTCGTTATAAAGGTGTCTTATTTGAAAATCATGTACAGGTCTCGTCACGTAGTTAGGTACCTACGTAAATACTTGCGAAATAACGTGTTTTCAATGTTGTGATAATGACGTGATAAATTAATTTTCAAAATGACAGCACGTAAACAAAAATACATCTAGTCATAGAAGAGATAATGGGAACAAAGGGAGACATGGAAACGTGCCGCATGTTGCCGAGCTACTTGCTTTGTTGTTGTATGGGTGAACTATGTTGGCGACAGGCGTTTTGCGCGCGGTCCCATAACTAATAATGAGTCTCTACCTAACTCCCTTGTTTCTATTATACGGGATACTAGCTTCCCGCTAAGTCCCCGGCGTTGCCCGGACTAAACAGAGTTTTTCGAAATCAGATGTACACAGTAATAATTTTCTTCATATTTTGAACGTCGTCAACGTAAATTGTGGAAAAAGAGGATACTAGACAGTGACTTTCCTCTTGTTTTAAATGTCAAGTGTGCAAAATTGCATCAATCTCGGAATAAAACTGTAGATTTGTATAAAATTCAAATCCTTTCCCGCTACAGACTATTTTAGGACGGGTTGTTTCGCGGAATTTCATGAAATTTCAAAGTTCTGTAAAGGTCCTATCCAAGTTATATTATCATATCATTATTGGCTAGGGGCTTCACAAAACTGAAATAATAACATAACTTGAATAGAACCTTCGCAGAACTTGAAAATCAACTTTGAAATTGATGAATTGTTCAAATTCTTTAAAACAACCATCCTTATATGTGGGTGACAGTGAAAATAATTTTCTGTTAAATTATTTTATACGTTTCGCATGTCTGAATTATTGACACAAACAGTTTCAATTCCAAAACGAAAATTCAAAACAAATCATTGAACCAGTGTTACAATCGCTCAGAACAGATCCATAACTGAAATTAAGGCGATGCCATACGTAGTAATGCAAAATCATGTGTTTTTGGTTTGAAAATTTGGTCGCATAGAAATGTTTCAGATGCTTTAATTAAATACTGCGAGTAGAATACATCTTGGCCTTTGAAATAATCGAGTATTTTTTAGATAAGTCTTTTTATAAGAACAGAAAAAAATAATGTATAAGGCCTATGAAAACTGCTTTAAAGTTCAAAATCTCCTACTTACGAACCCATTTTCGGTTATGATTTTATTGCATAATGTGGCAAATTAAGTTATTTATAAAATGATGGAAAAAAATTTAAATATTTATGCCTGAACACCCACAAAATAAAATAAAAGGCACTTTTGGCCATGTTTTTTTCTTGCATAAATCAAAACAGGCGGATGGTGTTAAGCGGGAATTTAAACCTTATCGCCATCTACGAGTACTTAAGGGTTACTATTGATAGCGGCTCAATTTAAAATATTACACGACGTAGTGCATCGCCTATGTATGATTATTATGCTACGTAGGATTATTATTTGTCAGTGGGAGTGTTGCTACCTGCGAACGGCGTTGGCACTGGCAGACAAGATGGTGCCTAGTGCCAGCGCACACGGCTGTGATATAGCCTACATACTAATGCGGACTAATACCACTAACATAATGCTACGAAACCCTGTTGTTGCAGTGTTTAACTTGGCAAACTTAAATACTAGTAACTAGATCTGATGTAAGTAGTGGGAAACTTTGTGATCTCAGGGTCAAAAACACACCCAGCAAGCAACGACAAATGCAACTTTTAGGCAGCAAATAGTAAAGGGTTTTCCAATAAGAGGTGTTATTTTGAATAGCCCGCTATTTCGGTAGATGTTACTTTTGAAGCTGTCATTTTTTGACATTTGACAAGTAGAAACGACGCCATTAATAAAAATGGAACGATACACGCTTGAACAACGCATTGAAATTATTAAAATTCACTTGAGTGAATCAAATGCAAATCATCTTGAGTGATGAGGCCCATTTCCACCTCGGTGGCTTCGTCAACAAGCAAAATTGTCGCATCTGGGGCTCGGAAAACCCAAGAGAAATTGTTGAAAAGCCTTTTTATCCTCAATGTGTTACTGTTTGGTGCGGTTTATGGTCCGGCGGAGTCATTGGACCTTACTTTTTCGAAAATGAGGCTGGAGCAACAGTTACGGTGAATGGATTGCGCTATCGAGAGATGATTAATGATTTTTTATGGCCGGAATGGATAGTATTGATCTGGACAACGCTTACTTTCAACAAGACGGCGCTACGTGCCACACAAGCAACGAAACCATTGATCTTTTACGATTGAATATCAAAATAACACATCTTATTGGAAAACCCTGTACTTTGGTACTAAACTATGTAACAAAATTCCACTATCGTTCAAAACTCACAACAATATGAGATCAGAAATAGACTCCAGGGCCGACTATAACCGAACCAGTAGATCACTGTAATCTGTAATCAATCATATTTTTATGATTTGTATGTTTGTGTAGCGCCGTGTAATGAATTATGATCTCAAGTTCAATGTGTTATAATAATAATAAGTGTTTTATTATTATTATTTTTTGTAACAAATAGATATAATGATATCCTCACTGGGATCTCCCGTGCTGAGGATTTCATTTACATATTATGTATAATTTAATTATAAGAAAATTAATATTCCAACAAAGTTACATATGAATATAATTATGAACATATATCATGTAATATAATTTTTTTTTAAATAATTTTAAAATAAGTATAGTGTTTTTTGGTATAGTTTATTTGATTCTGTTTTAGTCTGTGTTTGATTTCAGTAAATTTTCTATTTCAGATCTCCCTATAGCTTTTTATTTGAGATTTAAATGTTAAAATGTTGAGGTTTTTGAGTGAGAGTGGTATTTTATTGTAGAGTTTAATACTATGATATAAGAAGCTTTTTTGCCCAAAAGTTGTATTAGTAGTAATTTGTTGGATAAGTTTTTGACCATGAGATCTAGTGTTTCTATTGTGCGTGTTTGTTGTTATTTCTTTGGTTTTGTACTTATGAATGTAAATGAGTATAGTTTTAGAATATAGTTGTTTAATTGACATGATGTTAAGATTGGTGAAGATTTCGTCAGTGCTAGTTCTTACAGGAACTTTCAGTATAATTTTCATTATGGCTTTTTGAGTTTTAATTAGTGGATTTAGTATATTTTTATTTTGCACTGCCCCATCCGATAATACCGTATTCTAACAGTGATTGGCAGAAAGCCATGTAGATTTTGATCAAGTCTTTTTTAATGAGCACATTTCTGATAATTTTGAAAAAATAACTTCGTTTTTTAATTTGTTATGTGTTAGTTATTATCAGGGTCCTTTCCAACTAGGCGCCCAGAACGTTCTATGAAATTGCTCCGGCCCTGTTGACACCAAATAAAGACTGAATCCGAAGCCACTCAACTGCACTAAAAAAATACCATGTAATATATTTATAATTATTTAGATAAAAAACTTTTTTAAATACAACAATATTTGGGTATGTTGTGACGCTGAAGTTACTGGGGAGGGGAGGGAGATGGGTAAAATGAAGGTGAGGGAGTACCTGGATATTCAGATCTAGTCACCAAATACGGCTAAAGCCATTTGAAGCAATGCTTCAATTCTGAATGGTGCTCTTACACCAGGGCAATTCTGAGAGTACGCCGATACTATATATTATTTTTAATTATTAAATTGTCAAATAACACAAATCCATCAAATAAAATTTACTTGCGCGCGCCAGATTCGAACCCACGACGTTTGAGGCGGTCATGCTTAAAATATTTATAGTTACTTCATATTATCCATACTAATAAATTTTAAAATAAATAAATGAAATCCTCAGCACGGGAGAACCCAGTAAGGATAACATTACCTCTATTTGTTACTAAAGAATGAAGATAATAAAACGTTTATTTATTATTATAATGGCAATAATTAGTCGCCTGAAATATCAATACAAATTGAAAATATCTCCAGAGTAAAAATAAATGCCGCCTACAGGAATTGAACCCGTACCTTCTGATGTCCGGTCAGGTTCTATGGACCACTGAGCTATGTCGACTTATTTCCAACACGCCAAATAATTCAATATGTACTAGTACCTACTTCAATCAACAATTACTGCTTATTATATGTTTTCACCTGTAAACAACCAACTTTAATTTGCAGGAAAGGCTTTGTTAATAATATAATATTTGGCTAATTTATATAGCGCCGTTTTCGTGAGAAATCACCTCAAGGGCGCTGAATTTCCAAGGGTGCTAAATTTCCCACTAGATGGCAAAAAATGTAGATATATTATATCTACATTTGTTGGTGAAATATTTTGACTTGTCAAATATTATTTTTTTTTAATGATAAACTAATGTTTATTAGACAAGGTTTTTTCTGCATAGCACAAAGGATAACAAATTATTATAAGCAATAATTAGTTGCCTGAAATATCCATAAAAAAATAAAATTTAACTAGCTGACATGTACCCGGCGTTGCTCGGCTTTCCTCTGCTTTCGAAATATAATAAGAAATGATAGTCAAAACCCATCAAAATCCGTTGCGTAGTTTAGAAGAACCAATATAATGACTATATTTTAGTACCTAGTATCTGTACCGCCACGCGTTATTGTGGTCAAGTCTGTCTGTGCAGATATATAAACAATAGCCGCAGGTTAGTACGTAGGTTATAGAATATTATTATAGTCGTTTTAAAATCGATATAAAAATATTAAAGTCATTTCCAGTGACTAGTGATAGTATGTTACACATGAAATCTAGTGGTCCATGACAAATAATGTTACATCTAGTGGTCAGTGACTAATAATGAGAATATTATGTAACATCACATCTAGTAGTCCATGATCAATATAGTGACATCTAGTGGTCTATGACTAATAATGAGAATATTATGTGACATCTGACATCTAGTGGTCCATGACTAATAATGAGAATATTATTTGACATCTGACATCTAGTGGTCAGTGACTAATAATGAGAATATTATGTGACATCACATCTAGTAGTCCATGATCAATATAGTGACATCTAGTGGTCTATGACTAATAATGAGAATATTATGTGACATCTGACATCTAGTGGTCCATGCCTAATAATGAGAATATTATGTGACATCTGACATCTAGTGGTCCATGATCAATATAGTGACATCTAGTGGTCTATGACTAATAATGAGAATATTATGTAACATCTGACATCTAGTGGTCCATGACTAATAATGAGAATATTATGTGACATCTCACATCTAGTGGTCCATGACTAATAATGAGAATATTGTGTGACATCTGACATCTAGTGTGTCCATGACTAATAATGAGAATATTATGTGACATCACATCTAGTAGTCCATGATCAATATAGTGACATCTAGTGGTCTATGACTAATAATGAGAATATTATGTGACATCTGACATCTAGTGGTCCATGACTAATAATGAGAATATTATTTGACATCTGACATCTAGTGGTCAGTGACTAATAATGAGAATATTATGTGACATCACATCTAGTAGTCCATGATCAATATAGTGACATCTAGTGGTCTATGACTAATAATGAGAATATTATGTGACATCACATCTAGTAGTCCATGATCAATATAGTGACATCTAGTGGTCTATGACTAATAATGAGAATATTATGTGACATCTGACGAGTGGTCCATGCCTAATAATGAGAATATTATGTGACATCTGACTTCTAGTGGTCCATGACTAATAATGAGAATATTATGTGACATCACATCTAGTAGTCCATGATCAATATAGTGACATCTAGTGGTCTATGACTAATAATGAGAATATTATGTGACATCTGACATCTAGTGGTCCATGACTAATAATGAGAATATTATGTGACATCTGACATCTAGTGGTCCATGATCAATATAGTGACATCTAGTGGTCTATGACTAATAATGAGAATATTATGTAACATCTGACATCTAGTGGTCCATGACTAATAATGAGAATATTATGTGACATCTCACATCTAGTGGTCCATGACTAATAATGAGAATATTATGTGACATCTGACATCTAGTGTGTCCATGACTAATAATGAGAATATTATGTGACATCACATCTAGTAGTCCATGATCAATATAGTGACATCTAGTGGTCTATGACTAATAATAAGAATATTATGTAACATCTGACATCTAGTGGTCCATGATTAATAATGAGAATATTATGTGACATCTCACATCTAGTGGTCCATGACTAATAATGAGAATATTATGTGACATCTGACATCTAGTGGTCCATGACTAATAATGAGAATATTATGTGACATCACATCTAGTAGTCCATGATCAATATAGTGACATCTAGTGGTCTATGACTAATAATGAGAATATTATGTAACATCTGACATCTAGTGGTCCATGACTAATAATGAGAATATTATGTGACATCACATCTAGTAGTCCATGATCAATATAGTGACATCTAGTGGTCTATGACTAATAATGAGAATATTATGTGACATCTGACATCTAGTGGTCCATGACTAATAATGAGAATATTATGTGACATCTGACATCTAGTGGTCCATGACTAATAATGAGAATATTATGTGACATCACATCTAGTAGTCCATGATCAATATAGTGACATCTAGTGGTCTATGACTAATAATGAGAATATTATGTAACATCTGACATCTAGTGGTCCATGACTAATAATGAGAATATTATGTGACATCTCACATCTAGTGGTCCATGACTAATAATGAGAATATTATGTGACATCTGACATCTAGTGGTCCATGACTAATAATGAGAATATTATGTGACATCTGACATCTAGTGGTCCATGACTAATAATGAGAATATTATGTGACATCTGACATCTAGTGGTCCATGACTAATAATGAGAATATTATGTGACATCACATCTAGTAGTCCATGATCAATATAGTGACATCTAGTGGTCTATGACTAATAATGAGAATATTATGTGACATCTGACATCTAGTGGTCCATGACTAATAATGAGAATATTATGTGACATCTGACATCTAGTGGTCCATGACTAATAATGAGAATATTATGTGACATCACATCTAGTAGTCCATGATCAATATAGTGACATCTAGTGGTCTATGACTAATAATGAGAATATTATGTGACATCTGACATCTAGTGGTTCATGACCAATAATGATGTTCTTCCAGGAGATTTCTCTCGCTTTTATCTAATCTCTTTTATTCATTTAACAATAATTAAAATGTGAATCATATAATCAGCTTCATTTTCTATAACAGACATCATAATTATTTCATACCTCAGTAGTTATCGAATGCTTATTTCAAAGCTCCATAGCTCATGAAAGAAATGACGTAGCGAGCACAGCATTATTGCGTTGACCTATAAATTTCACACCGAACAAACTAGGCTAATTTCATGACGTTGGTACACGCTGTTATAGAGTTATAGCTGTTTTACAAAACTGTTATCTGTAAGATCCAAATGTCATACAAACGTCTCATGCCGCCCCTGTCTAGAATAAAGCAATATTATTATTCGCTAAGTTATTTTTTTAATATTCGTGTGGGAAGTTTAAAACATAAAATTCTACACTCATTCGACGGCAAAGCCAATGATCGTTGTACAGAAAAATCTATAATAATATCTAATCAAGCATTATGAATCAGAAATAATAATAATAATCGCAATGACGTCGGTATCCTGTACCTACTTAGGAGTGTTATAGTTGCCTACATATTTCAGAATCACCTGACGCGACGCCATCTTGTTTTATATATCTACAAGTAGTGTCGGTATTATGGTACATGATATTTTAATTGCACAACGGTTTGTCATCGCTTCACATCATAAATAAATAATCAACAAGATAAATGGATGGCGTACGTGGCAAAAGGTATTAACTTGGCATAGTTAACTCTGCAACGTAACCGTAGAAAAGAGGAAATGCGACGCCATGTTTTCATTATGTTGGTATTTTTAAAAAATCATCTGGGTTTTGTCAATCTTGAGTTGTACTACAGGATTTTCCAATAAGAGGTGTTATTTTGATATTCAATCGTAAAAGATCAATGGTTTCGTTGCTTGTGTGGCACGTAGCGCCGTCTTGTTGAAATTAAACGTTGTCCAGATCAATACCATCCAATTCCGGCCATAAAAAATCATTAATCATCTCTCGATAGCGCAATCCATTCACCGTAACTGTTGCTCCAGCCTCATTTTCGAAAAAGTAAGGTCCAATGACTCCGCCGGACCCTAAACCGCACCAAATAGTCACACGTTGAAGATAGAGAGGCTTTTCAACAATAAATCTTGGGTTTTCCTAGCCCCAGATGCGACAATTTTGCTTGTTGACGAAGCCACCGAGGTGGAAATGGGCCTCATCACTCAAGATGATTTGCATTTGATTCACTCAAGTGAATTTTAATAATTTCAATGCGTTGTTGAAGCGTGTATTGTTCCATTTTTATTAATGGCGTAGTTTTTACTTGTCAAATGTCAAAAAATGACAGCTTCAAAAGTAACATGTACCGATATAGCGGGCTATTCAAAATAACACCTCTTATTGGAAATAAATAAAATAAAGCGATACAAATTAAATAATGTATGAAAGGTGATGCATATTACATTGTTCTTTAGATTTTAGCGTTCACGAACTATAAATAATAATAACAATAACGTTTCTTTATTTCAGCTGAACAGATCGGTGAGTGTAATACTCTGTCCATAAATATCACCTTGATTGATAACTCCGGGCTTTGTATGAAACAAATTTGTCCTAAAAAACCATAGATATGCCAATATATAGACAGTAAAATTCTCATTCGGAGCCTACTTATTATACTATACACCAATGAAAAACTTTGAAAGTTTATTCCATAGATATTCAGAGTTTTTCATTGGTGGATATAGTTAGGCAAACATATGACGTCACAATATTTCGGTTCAAATTTTCGATTGGAGTTATACCCCCCTGACTCTGTCTGCAATATAAATACATAAAATGTGGAAAATTTCCGTTATAGTGTTGCCAGCTTCGGGGATAATCTTCTATCTATATAAATAAAATTGTAAATGTTCGTTTGTTCAAAATCTTAAATCTCCGAAAGTTCTTCACCGATTGCTTTGAAATTTTGACACAACGTTGCATACGAATACACGTGTATTTTTATATACCTACATTATACATGGTGTCCGGAAACTCGTAGTACAAGCGGGAAACTGGTGAATCTACATCACATTTGGAGTCGATTTTGTAGTATAATTTTTTTTTATTTGAGCTTTCGTTTTCGAGTAAATCGAGTCAGAAGTTGATTTTTTTTTGATCAAATTCTTATAAATTATTACTGAAGATCAAAGTACCCAACTAATTAAAACTATTTAAAAATTTAAAAGTAAAACAAATAATTACGAAAAAATTTGAACCCTGAAATAGCCGATAAATATATTTTTTTGGTTTTTTTTTTTTTTTATAAAAATGCTCAAATCAAAAAACTTTATGTTTATTTGGGTTCCCCGTGTGGTATACATTCTCCAGTTTCCGGCTTGTACTACGAGTTTCCGGACACCATGTATAGATGTTATCTGTAACCCTATCTGTTGGACAAAGTAGCGTTTTTGAAAAAAGTGTCATGTGTTGTTTCTCTATTGCACAGACAGGCTGAGCCCCAGCAACGCGTGGCGGGGTTCAGCTAGTAACTAATAAAATTGGGTACCTACCATTAGCGTGCAGTCCACAAATGCTGAATAGAGTGGGAACTGCGAAGCGATGGAGTAGAGGGAGGTTAGGAAGGACCTGGCTATGCAGATCAAGTTACTAAACAAAATTTATTGTCTCATTTCAATCAACGACGTTGATCGTTTCTGGTCTCTGGTGGTCTTTCCCAGTTGTTTTTTCAGAATTTTTAAGTAAATTTTCAAGTTCTGTAAAGGTTCCATTTAAGTTCTGTTACTATACTATTATTGGCCAGCTATTTCTCACAGAACTTCAGTAGAACCTTTACAGAACTCGAAAATTATCTTTGAAAATTGATGAATTGTTTAAATTTCCTTGAAACAACCTATCCTAACTTTTATAACGTATATTTCACTATAATTCCTTTATTGCACCTACACACCTAACAAAATACACAAGGCACATGTGTAAGACCCATTTAAAACTTCGAAATAGGATTAAGTAAATATCTAGTTATATAGATAGGTAGGTAAGTAAGTACCAATTTCCTCAAACTAGGTAGGTACTTAGATATTTCACAGAAAAACCCAGAAAATTTCAAACAATTCATAAAAATGACAATAGAAGCGGCTTTTGTGGCTTACTTCATCGCCGGCTTATCTTCCTTCCATCCCTCACTCTAAATAGATACAATCATGTTATTTGTAAAAATGCAAATACGTGTGTTAGTTGTAACTCTCTAGTTTTTAAGCGATGCCATACGTAGTAATTCAAAATCATGTGTTTTTGGTTTGAAAATTTGGTCGCCTAGAAATGTTTCAGATGCTTTAATTAAATACTGCGAGTAGAATAAATCTTGGCCTTTGAAATAATCGAGTATTTTTTAGATAAATCTTTTTATAAGCCCAGAAAAAAATAATGTAAATGCCTATGAAACCCGCTTTAAAGTTCAAAATCTCCTACTTACGAACCCATTTTCGGTTATGATTTTATTGTATAATGTGGCAAATTAAGTTATTTATAAAATGATCGAAAAAAAATTAAATATTTATTCCTGAACATCCACAAAATAAAATAAAAGGCACTTTTTGGCCATGTTTTTTTCTTGCATAAATCAAAACAGGCGGATGGTGTTAAGCGGGAATTTAAATCTTATCGCCATCTACGTAAGGGTTGTTATTGATAGCGGCTCAATTTAAAATATTACACAACGTAGTGCATCGCCTTAAGCGACACATAGTAGTCATATTACCACAGTAAGCAGTTTGCAGTAGGTTATTATTAAGACCCATAAAAAATATGTATAAGTTAGTTACTAGTTATAAGTGTTGATGTAATTCACTATACAGCATGTCAGGGGGTAAAGTGCGCTAAATTCGGGGGGTGATTCTACGTGACAAGTAAAAAATACAAATGACTTATTCAAAAAAATTTATGTAAAAAAAAAGCTGAGTTGTTTGTATGGTAAAGTAAATATTCTTCTATGGAAAATATTTTTGTATCGGAAAATAAACATTGGAATTTCTAAAAAAGTTATTTATATTTTTTACTTCTACCATCATGTAGAATCACCTCCCAAAGTTAGCTCCCGGGCACCCTGTATAGTTAAGTCTCAGTAGTTTATTGTTATTAAGTTTAATTTGTAGAACTCCATTTTATTTTTTTTATTTTTTATATATTCAATAATATTATTATTGGGTTTATAAAAACAGTTTATTTTTAAACAAGTTCTGCTGTGTAATTATTATTACGCGTGACAGCTGTTTCGCCTTCTGAAGGCATTATCAAACTGAAAAAAAAAACATGAAGGCATTATCAAACGAAGGCATTATCAAACTGAAAAAAAAAAAAACTCAAAAAAAAAAAAAAAAAAAAAAAGTCTCAGTAGGTACTAAGTAATAATATTAATAAATAATAAAATTTGGATGATTTGTATAGCGCCGTTTTTGTGCAAAATCACCTCAAGGGCGCTGTACAAATTTATAATACATTTCTACAATAATCTATGTCATTACTAACTATATTTGGCGATAATATACAGCACAATACTTACCTGGTAGGTCACTTGTTAGGTCTTTTGACATCCCGATTCTTCTACCACTTCACTTCCAGGTCATACAATCTCCTAACACCTGTTTCTTCGTTTATATTTGATTTATGGGTGTCCTCGACTTTTTCTACCATTCACTTTAACAAGTATCAAGAAATTCACATTGTTACTGTTAAAAATACATTACATCGACTTTAATTCGACTTCGTATCTCATTCCAGTGCAGAGATAATGCGTTAAGTCTTCCTCGGGCGACACCGACTTCTTCCACCATTAAAACCGCGTGCGACAGCAGCGTGATCACGTCGCTCTCATTTTCAAATATAACCTGGCTAGCAGATCACGGCGCATCATCGCATCGGTGGGCCGTCATCTATCAAAGTGAGAGATCCCATACAAAGAAATGATATTCCGCGGCAGTGCCTCAGTTGATCTGACCTCTTCTCCTGAAGAAGATTATATCGTAGTGTGTCATCCCAACATATAATACGTATATCTATCAAAGTGAGAGATCCCATACAAAGAAATGATATTCCGTGGCAGTGCCCCAGTTGATCTGACCTCTTCTCCTGAAGAAGATTATATCGTAGTGTGTCATCCCAACATATAATACGTATATGCCAAGCCCAAATTATGCACGCATAATATGTCTAAGGCTTTAACCTATACACTATCACTTATAACTTCGATTACTAACTAGTGGCTTATAAATAAGTTCATTATATAGTGACTTTCCACTAAGACTAGTGACTTAAATAGCCTTTTATTTAGAGATAATTCTAAGTGATAACTTATCAATGATAAGTTATAGGTTAAATAAGTTATGTTGTAGAGAGCCCTTGTGGTGATTTTCTTAAAACAGCGCTATAGAAATAACAATATCATTATTAGTATAGCTAGGTACCTACCTACCCAGATAGGTGCCCTAATAATAATACAAATACAATAGAGATCCAACGATTCGCGTTTTCGGATTCTGTGTGACCGGTACGAATGCAGTTCCAGACCGCAGTCTAACAGTAGGAAATTTCCCTGATGATAGACTAGCTCTGATGGAAGAGGTGCCAGAAAATAAAATACTTATGTACCTACTTACCTTTTCTTTAGCTGTTCAATTGAAAATATGCAATTCATATAACCCATATAGGTACCCACACTTAGGAATTTGTAGGTCAAAGCAACTATTTTCAGCTGCGACGCTATTTCCATAAAGATTATTTATATAGATTTGAAATGTTCCGATAAAATAATACACAAACGAGACGCCATTGTACCTACCTAGTTTCTTCCATATTTTGCAATACAACTGATTCTCAAATCATTTTTACTTATTTGTAAGTAGGTATGTAGATAACATAAAAGATAGGTTTCGTCAAAAAATGTGTTGAAACTCTGGCGAAGCCGGGTAGTAACAACTGTAAATAATGGGAGCGGCTCTGAAAACCGAGAGCATTTTTACAAAAAGCCATTCACGCGTACCGAGAAGAAATCAATGCATTAAAAAAAATCCCGCATTCAATCTACAATGGCCTCGAACGGTGCCGACATGACATGGGCCCGAAGTTTCTCAGAAGAACGTGGTGGCGCTTAGCTGAGCTCTATTGAGGAAGGTAACACAGCCAAGCCCCAACCGGCCTCTCCCAATGGACGATCATTTTAAAATCATTCAAAATGCTACGAAAATCTATCAAAAATAAAGCATTCACATTGTAAAAACACGCCTACAATTGTATGTGTTAATTTTTAATATCCATTGCTGGAAATTCTCTTTTTAATTAGAAATATTTAAAATAATATACGTCTGATTTTGATTTCATAGCGCTTAATTTCGTCCCCGGCGCTAAGCACTTGTAACATTTTGAATTCCAAACGCCCGCGCGCCGCGGTCAAGTGTTCAATATCCAAAATGTCGTAAGTTCTTCTCCCGTGGCGTGTTATTAGGCCTCTGTGCTGTAGGACTAGAAGCCACGCGAAGGCGGCCATACCAAAATAAAACATGTAGGTATTGTGCAAGTAGGTACTGCTGAGCGACGAGTTGTCTGGGCCGAGCGGCTGGCGACACCGTGTCTGGCCCGACCGTTGCGGCATTGCCGGACTTCTGCAACGCACCCACATTCCACAACACGACACAAGCGAGCTTTTCTTCAATTTACCGTCCACAACTAAGATCAAACTTTATGTCCCACTCATTTGCCGATGAGCTGTCTATATCGCGTGATTTTTAGAGGAATAAATCTATAAAATGTACTTATATTATGCATTGAAAATGATCTGACAACGCCGCGTCTAAACTCGTTTCACAAACGGATGTTGGCATATACCTCGGCAGATAAGAGGTCGGACAAGCGTCTCGCACGCTGTCTCTTTCATACGCGGCGGCCAGTTGGCGCGGTAAAGCGAGATGGGGATATTTCAGGTTGTCTTGAATTCACGTTCGGCCGCAGCGACTCCCCACTTACGGCATTTCTGAGTTGGAGAATGAAGTGAGATTACCGTTTAGTCATAAGCCAGTAGGGGTTTACGATGGTCGATCTGTAACCTTCTCAATAACATATTTGCGTCGTTTTCGGTTGTTTTGATTTTGTAAAGTGTTATAATACAGTAATTGTACAAGTTAGCGCCATGGCCAACGGATTTAACTCTGCCACGAAGAGAGTAGCGGCGGTCCGCGCGCCCGGGGAAGGTTCCAAGTTGGGATCTCGGCGAATCTTTGCCCCGATGTTCAAGCTTCAAGTATTGGACTCGTACAGACACGATGTCGACTGCAAGGGCAATCAGAGAGCTACCGCGAGGAAGTACGGGATCCACAGGAGGCAGATTCAGAAGTGGCTGCAAGCTGAGGCTGCGTTACGAGGGGCGGCCAAAGGGAGAGTCTCTCCCGCCTTGCCTTTAGATTGTACTACGGGCAGGCGGTCAGTTTCTCCGCCACCTCACGCCGCCTGTTCCCCCGTCGACCTGAGCCTCAAGCGACCCGCGTCTCCCGCTCCGAGAGACCCGGCAGCCTGGGATTTATCATGGAAGCCAGCACTACCTGTAACCGCTTCCTACGAACACTTGTTCCACAACAACAACATCTCTCGCAAGTACGGTTACGAAGTTGAAGCTCCAGCACCCCTTATTCCAGTGCCTGCACCCACTCCCGCCCCCCAGCAGAAACCCTTCAAGTTATTCAGGCCGTATTTACTGGATGGAGAAGAGGACGAGCCCCCAAGCTCTGCCTTCGAGCGTGTGGTTCCCTCGGCAGGCTGGCAGGAACAAGACGTCCACCCTAGGAGCTGCTACAGCTTGGACTTCACCATCAGGAGCTATTACCAGGAGGACGAGATGCAAGCGACAGCCAACATCCACAGGAGACAGGCCCAGAAATGGATAAAGCAAGAGCCGACGCTCGTGAGCTAATCCCTAGACTTTAAATTTTCAGAACCATTTGTATAAATTAATCGACGCTATATTCCTTTGTCCGCTGGACTTGGGACGTATAGATAGGATATAATATTACTGTGGTGGAAAACGCCAGCACTCTGAAATATTATTATCTTTTGGTGTTGTTGAGCTATTTCTACTGCATTATTTAATTTAAATGTCGGGGATTTGTCGTGATCCCCGCGCGACGTCTGTGATTTATATTAAAACGAGTTTATTGCTACTTTTTTGCCTTCTCACCAATATAATATGGGTTTTACATTGTAATTAACTATTAAATAGGCTAATATATTAATTTTATCGTCAACCTGAAGTGATAATCGTTACTAGGCTAAGCATTTCTGATTCTGTATATCCCAGCTCACTAGCTCGTGATGTCAAGTGCGATCATTGCCACGTTCGTCCTGACAAATAAATAATTATAATCTCAGTGTTACAATTGTAATGAAAGATGCTTTATGAATTAAGAAAACCAAACTAATTTTGTAGTTATATTCGCAATATAACTTAGATATCAATTTGTATGCGTCCAAATAACTTGTCATTCTCATTTTTATGACTTATCACCTTGTCATTCTCACTGCATGATTTCCGAGACGGATGACGTCAGAACTCATCCCGACCGTTTAGGTATTTTAGTGTTTCAAATCATTTAAGACCGATTTATTAATGTTACGTATAATTTTATACAATGAATCTGTGTGTTAATCTATATATTTTAATATTATGTTTCATTGAATTATGGATTTATACGCTGTAATGTCAGAATAATGAAATTCCCAATGTGTGTGTGTGGCCGTTCGACGCAGACCGAGCGGCGTATTATAACGCCATTTATTAGTCATGCATAAAAAGTGGACGCCTGTCATTATTTTGTTTCCACACATAAATGTGTCTATTTTTAAAAATTATCTAACCAGCGAGAATAAAAAATAACTAACCTGCTAATTAGGCGGCGGTTTCCGAAACTAAACTTGTATTTTTGAATAAAATTAAAACGTTATTTCGCGCCGAGCGGCCATTTAAAACATTTGAATATCGACTCGATGAATAAAATTGCCTTATTATAAACATATACAATATTTACAAGTGTCGCATTTTATCTGTTCCAAAATTTTCTGTATCTGTATTTTAAATAGCAGCTTTATCAAAAATGGCTGTTGATATTTGCTCAGTTGATGTAAATTAAATAATATATGTGCAAGTTCACATAAATAATGTTATAGGTATATCGGCTTTTTAGCTGTAAGATAAATTGTCCACCGTTTTTGGGTAATGTGCCTTTTTATGTGCCAACTAATAATATAACCTACATATCCATTCATTATAATATACCTATATTTATATTGTAGTTACATATTATATTATTTATGGTTGACTTTAAATAATTTGTACATATCTTTGACCGTAGGCAGCTTAGAATTATAATGTAATGGTTATTATTATTATTATCAATATTAGATAGGTACTATTGAATCTATCATTCAGAACAATGTGTATTTTTATATAAAATTTATAAACATATTATATTATAAAAGACATTATAAGAAATAATAATAATTCCTGTTTTATAAGAACTCTCTGGTTTTATTTCCTACACAAAATCAAAGAAGAAAATTCATTACAGTTCTATTTAAATGTTTAAAAAAGAACTACATACATTATACAAGTAATGTTCTCATATCAGGGTTGTCACCCGCTGGAGAAAGATTTGGTATCGTACAAGATTACGTGCAACGTCACCAAACTTGTTACATTTACAATCTATGTAGGTAAGTACGTCGTAGATGATATAGAACATATCATTATTGATAGTATAAAATTGACTCAACATAACCAAGTTTGTTTTACTCTTCTAGAAGTAGGTTCTATTCTTACTATTTTAACTTTGCAGATAAGAACGTATGTTGTAAGAAAGATAGGTACCTACCTACACAAAGAAAGAAGACCACAATTAGGTATTCCTTTCTTGCCTATTAATTTTTGGTCAGGAGTGACAACATGTGTGACCTCCAACGTCAAAAAAATTGCTCTGATGTGTTTTTGGTAATGCAAATATTTACAGTTCGCAACAACATTTGCGTCGTGGACTATGGAGATTTGAAATTTCATTGTCTGTCAATAAATACGATAAGATGGCATAAAGCAGTTGAGTGGGTACCGACCCATTGATTTCTTGATTATAATTGTAATATCCTAGTATATCTGTTCCAAATGGGAACATCTTTACTCGTTAGTAAGTTGTTCAGCCACTGTCATATTTTAAGTTTTTAATTTAATATTCAATTAACACATAAAGAAAAAAATATAAATAATAAAATAAACACACCTAGTTAAATTAAAGATCATCCTTTAGGGTGGTCGTAGTATTAGAGGTAAGTATGTACAATTTTTATGGCACGATGGTGGACAAATTCTACGTGAGATTTTTAGTAGGTATGGGTGAACGATCTCGAGAACCCGCATTTTGCGCGCGGTTTCATACTATTAATGGTTCATGGCTCATCTCCCTTGTTTCTAAGTCAAAAGTTGAAAAATCAAACATATAAATATAGAATTTACATGTGCTAGTTTTGGCCGTGTGCAGTGTGGCGACGACATGTCTAGCTTTGCGTAAAGCGCCCTTGAAGTGACGTAAGATATAATGTGATGTTATGTCATAAAATGGAGTTGAAGAAATCAGCCAAGAATATTATTTTCATTGAATAACAGCATTGAGTAGGCGAAAAAGACTGCCAAAACTAAAAGTTATTGGGTATGCTTACCGAGACGTAAACACACAATATGCACTCCAGATGCTCTATTTTATGTTGATGTCTGCAAGCGATTTCTCCCACTTTCCATCCACTTATGCCAGCTTTTCTTCCTTCTTTCCTGCCATTCAGACCGAGAAATTCTGAATTATAATTCTAGTTTCCCCTAGGAAATTCCCATGGTGTTTATTATTATGGTTGCATTGTTATGTTGCCAACTATGGTGGTATAAGTATTTATTACGCAATTATATTCTTGCTGTTCAAACAATACGGGTATTCCTACACTCTGTTTTTTTTAGATTTGTACAATAATAAGGATGCCCCGCAAAGATCACCCAAGTGGTGGATGTTGCTTTTGACTTTTTTGATAAATTCTTGTACAGAATACCTGACCAATCAGGTTCTCCGCTCTTTCAAAAAGATTATCGATGGCCGTATTTTATTTGTATACAGGTACACCCGTTATTTTTTTTAGGTACGAAACAAACGTTTCTGTCACGAAAACCACCCCGGTTAGCTTCAAATTTAATTAATATACTAAGGGGGTTTTTCACTATCTCTGATTATGTTCTGACCAAGCACTAATCCGCGGATTAGTCATTTTTTCGTTTTCACTATATCTGAATAACGCTAACGCTCGGGTTAAAGTTAGATTTGACTAATCAGTGCTCGAACCTCACGTTAGGCGCTATTCCTCGAATCAAAGATGGCGTCAAAACATTCCGAGTTTAACAGCTGAGAAGTGAGTCGAATTTTGTAGAATGAATTTGAATGCTTGTATGATCCATCCTGAATTATTTGATTGTGTTCAAAATAAGAAACAATGTATTAATTCGACACGAATCTATCTAAAATGACCTGATAATCAACATAACATAACCAAAAAAATGCACACTTCGCGGTGTGCGGACTGTGACGCATGACAGCCGTGGCAGCAGATGGAGAAACAGCAAACATTTTGCGATGTTGCCAGACTATTTCGAGTGTTATCTATCCGGCAGCTCGAAACAATGGTGAAACGGTCGCCGTTGAATAACGAAGTTATTCTGAACTTTAAAGCCAGCCAACGGATAGCTATTCAGATATTTAGCCCGACATAGTGAAATACCCCCTTAGAGGCTTCACGACTTAAAAAAAAACATTTAAAAATAATAAATGTGTTATTATTGTATAGAGAACACAATCATTGGCAGGTCTGCATTAAAAACAAGTGAAAAAAAAATTCTAAAATTTATCCCATCTCTTTGTCGTTTTTTGGATTTTTTATGGAAAAGCTGCTTCAATAGGCACCTAATGACATTATTTTTTTATATAAATTTTTAGTTTGCATCAGTTACATGGCATAGAAGCTTATAATAAGTCATAAAAAACGAACTAGTGTTAGAAGCGTGATCAACACCGATTCGAAAGAACACTGATGTAGCTAATTCATCCGACTCCTAGGCCCTAGGCAGGCGAATGAAATTGATTTTTGGTTTCCTAGCCTTTTTAAGCGCCCTTGATGTAATATTTCACAAAAAATTATGCTTTATATCGATATAAGTATATTGTGGAAGTTTCCTGCCCGGCGTAAGTTCAACATGACCGGTCATTGGCTTTTCCATCACAACACAACCAACATTTTCCGCTTACTGTGGTGATATTAGGATATTTTCAAATATTGTCAGGTTATTTGTAACCCGGGAATGTTTGTTTTACTTTTTAAAAAATCGTTAGGTAGTTACTTTTGGCGAAATTGATCAAATATATTAATATTCCTTCTTCACAATTTATTTCATTACATTGATGCAAAAACATTACTAAAGAAATCACACAGCAATTTAGGTACACTCAATGGTAGAGTAAAATGCACACGTAGCAGTGATAACCCTACGTACAAAGCATAGTACAGCGTAGGGCTGGCGGGCGAAGATCGCTTAGCTAGACGCTCCGGCGCCTGTGACTGGAGTTACAGGAGGTAACTATCACAACACCCGCCGAACTGTTGTCAATAGGTAGGTACCTACTCCAAAAACATTTTATAAACACACATCAATCATAATGTTATTTTTATTTAATAAATGTGGCCACACCGAGTTCCATGGATTGTGGAACATAATTATAGCAGATTCAAATGTGGGGTTTGATATTGAACGGGAATACAGAAAAAATGATAACTGATTTTTTCTAAACGTTTTTAACTGGATAAACGTGAGCGTTTCTTCTACTTTCCACATAAGTAGTCATTTTTTATAATATTGATAGACATCAAATTTTATACTTCTTTAATTATTATTAATTATTTCCTTCTGGAAGTAGGTAGTACCTACCACTAATTTCTGAACAGCGTTTGATGTTGATGTAAAGAATGTTTACTTTGACCATAGTAATTAAGCCCCGTCATACCCAATTTATAACAAGTTTATCGTTAGCTCTTTAAGTTTTTAAGTTCCATAAAAATTATGTTATTTTTTAAGATAATATCTATAAATTTGTTATGCCATAACGTTCATTATATGAAATGTTCTCGATAATAAAAAAAATCGCAAAGTAAGCTCCGAAAATTATTAAAAATACGTTTCGATCTGTTATTTAATATGCTACAGGCACAGACATAGGAATTAATAGACGAGAAGATATGGGCGAGGGGTAAAATCAACTGTTGAAGAACGAGGGAACGAGGGAACGAGTGAAGCTGACTGTGATTCGTCAATAAATCAATCTGACAGTAAATAGGCATCTCGCATTATAATATCACCATTTACTTCTTAAAAGTAAAATCTGCTTTGAATGAATAGACATTTTTACATGGGAGCGCAAATTACTCGCCACGTTATGAACAAATTTGCGAAGTCCAAATTCGGCAAAGTAAGGCAGCTTTTATTTTCAGAGTCGTAGTTAGTTTCAGAGTATTTAGTTAAGACACTTTTATAAATGTTCATAATTTACTTCCCAGCAACCAACCAGCTTTGTGTTTCGCGTCCAGACGTTTCTCTATGTGATAGTAACAACTGATTCATATTATACGATGTGAATATGCTTAAAATAAAGTAAAATAATGCTTATATATGGAATGTAATACGACAATTGGGTTTATTCTCTTTTTTCACATCTATTTTTACCAGTTTTCATAGTACAAGTCAAAATTTTGCCGTGTTATTTAGTAAAATGAACCGATGATGCCTCGACCATAGTTCGCACAAGAATGATGACGTCACGTTTTCAAATTTCATTTGAGGCCAAACGCGAGCCCAGCCGGCTCAATGGAACCGGTATGGGGAGTGGGGATAATACGCTTTTAATCACTTAGGGCAGGTCTACTAATATTCATATGTCTATGGCTACAGGCATGCAAAAATTCACAGTGCATCTTTAAATGCAACTAAAGCATTTGTCTAGAGATTTTTGCTCTATTTCAAACGAGTCATGTTTTATTAAATATTTTCACCATTTTCGCTTAATTATGATAGTTTTTTTTTAAATATTAGCGCGCTCTCTCTCATTCGTATTTACATATCTCCCTTTCGAACCTTTTTTGAACATTTTACTACGGGGCCTTAATTGTTCAATGCTAAACTCTTTTCCTTTGAACCATGTTGGTGTGGCCAGTTAAAATCATTTAAACGATGCATCCCTCGAGTTTTAGTTTTTTTTTGCACTTTCTCAACGGAGAGTGGTGCTAGCCCGGTGTCCCATGGTTCGGTAAGTAATGGACATTAACGGAGTGATTAAGCACTGCAGGTAGGTACTCGCAAAATGTAAATTAATGAAAAAACAATACCGACCACCTTTATTGAAATTTTGTTTTTCACCAAGTTACTTAGGTACTTTATTTTGTCTAATAATTTGGGCATACGAATTTGACTGCGGTTTGGGCATCACCTTATCAAATTGAATGGCGTATGTCAAGAAGGGTTAAGATATTAATTCTTAAAAAAATGGTAGGAACTGGAGTAGACAACTTTACCAACCTTGCCAATAATGCCGACCGTGTAGGACCGACTATTATTTCGTATATTAACTGCTGTAATGTCATCAAATGCGTATATGTCCGAGTGGGTCTACGTGATTGCCACCAAAATTTGATAGAATGCACTGTCATCGACAACGAGTCTATCTGCCGAGTTTCAGTTCGCTAGGATGTCCGGAAGTGGGTTAATTTCCGCTTCCAAGATTTGCATTAATTCATTGATTGTCCAAAATAAACCCCGCCCCTCTTTCTTACCGAATCCCTGTGTGAATGCTATAGCAACCTCCTTAATGATAAGTACCTAAATTATAAAGAAAATACAAAACCTGTACCTGTACCTCTTTTGGATTTTTTTCAATTATTATTATTATATCTAAATAATATATGTATAACAAAGTCGCTATATGCGTCTGTCTGCTTATGCGCTTAGTTCTTCTAAACTACGCAACGGATTTTGGTAGTTTTTTCACTATCATTTAAAGAATTTCTTCCGGAAGGTTTATGTATACAAAACATGCTTATTATATTTATAGAAAGTAGAGAAAAGTCGAGCAACGCCGGGTACACATCAGCAAGTATGAACTAAATTAACATTTCAGAACGATAGATTATGCATATTTATAATAATATAGAACAGTCAATGTATTTATTTAATTTTGTCTTATCATTCTTTTCCGATTTTCTTGACTAGGTATATGTTTAATTGCCATTTTTTTTTTTTTTTTTTTATACCTACATTATCAGTTGAAAACCGCTTCCATAATTTTATTAAATTTATTTATCGACAAGTACCTACTTCCCCGAGAGTTCAACGGGGTGAATACAGTATTATTTTTTTTTGGTAGATCGACAGTTAACATTTTATCAGTTTGTACACGAGTGGTACCTATATCGATAAAAAAACATATTATAGGTAACGTTAACCTTGATGATAACTTTATATTAGGTTAAAGCCAAATAAATACGACTAAGGTCAAAAAATAAAATAAAAACCGTTAAAAAGTAACGAACACGAATTGTATGTACAAGGTGACTTGTTATTATTTTTAAACTACAGGCTTTTCCAATAAGAGGTGTTATTTTGAATAGCCTGCTATTTCGGTACATATTACTTTTGAAGTTGTCATTTTTTGACATTTGACAAGTAAAAACTACGTCATTAATAAAAATGGAACGATACACTCTTCAACAACGCATTGAAATTATTAAAATTCACTTGAGTCAATCAAATGCAAATCATCTTGAGTGATGAGGCCCATTTCCACCTCGGTGGCTTCGTCAACAAGCAAAATTGTCGCATCTGGGGCTCGGAAAACCCAAGAGTTATTGTTGAAAAGCCTCTCTATCCTCAACGTATGACTGTTTGGTGCGGTTTATGGTTCGGCGGAGTCATTGAACCTTACTTTTTCGAAAATGAGGCTGGAGCAACGGTTACGGTGAATGGATTGCGCTATCGAGAGATGATTAATGATTTTTTATGGCCGGAATTGGATGGTATTGATCTGGACAAGGTTTACTTTCAACAAAACGGCGCTACGTGCCACACAAGCAACGAAACCATTGATCTTTTACGATTGAATATCAAAATAACACCTCTTATTGGAAAACCCTGTACATTTTAAAGTACTGTAAATACATCAACGATTATAATAATTCATTTTTGCACGGTAAAAAATAACTATTGCTAATTTATTAAGAACCTCTTCAAACTATTGGTATATCAGTTAAAATCGGGATTGCAGGCCTTACGAAAGAATTAACAGGTTTCCTGATAAACTTTTAGTAAATTACGAATATATGATGTCGGGACACGTGTTCATGAAAATCAGAATATTTTAGCATTACAACTAAAAATCTTTGTATCGTCATGGTATATTATCAAAGCAAATCGATAAAACATTAATAAATTGATGTTTTATTAATAAGGCCTGTTAATTTATCATGAGGGCAAAAATTGTTTTCTCTCCGTGTTTGCACATATAAAGGCAAATAAAGTTTTTACGACAATTTCTTGCCGGCAAGTTTTCCGTATTGTCAGTCAATATTATCGTACGTTGCTCTGTCTTGCCGGTAAGTTCTATCGGCCATAAATTTTCTTCTATTGTTCACCACCTACCCGCTACATAAACTTATTTTAGATGCTGTGTTTTTATTTATGGCGGAATGATAACACTTTAAGGCAAAGCTTAATGCTAAATCACTATTTTGATCAATCTTTATAACGAATTGGTGAACATTATGAATCCAAAAAAATATGCTTTAGATAAATGAAGGTTTTCCTATCGCCTCGCTTGGGTAGAATACAAATAAATATATAAATTACTCAATAAATAATATTAATGCAAACTACTAAAAAATTTTTTTTTTCAATATAAATGTATGAACGCGTAAAGGAAACAACTTTTAAAAAATACAGTTTTATAGCTAAGATTATCTGTGACAGTTTCACTTCATTAACTTTTGTGCTTTCTTATAAAATTATTTACAAAATAAACAAAAACCAGTTTTGTGCTTGAAATCGAACGTTTCTAGACTCCGTTTGTCAAGCGATTTTAATGCTTATTACCTACAATATAAAGTATGCCAAGAATATACACATGTTGGGCTTGTAGCGTCCTCAATAATAATATTTGGCAGATTTATATAGCGCCGTTTTCGTGAGTAATCACGCCAAGGATTTATAATATATGTCTTTAAGTTATAATTAATACATATATATGTTATTTTTTAATTTACATTTTTGTTATGCCGAAACGTTAATTATATGAAATTTCCTCGACTGAAAAATATGAGAATAAAAAAATAATATTTAATATATTTTTTACGCCCAGACAGGATTTACATGGATTTTAAGAACAGAATTTACCTACCTATTGAGCTATCGAAAATGATACAAAAAAAATTAAAGCATGATCTAACAGTAAACTGATAAACTGAAAATGAAACAATATTAGGAAAACATGTAAAAGTTACATAAAATAATACAGAAACTAGAACAATACTACATATAAGACAAATCAATAAACTATATTACCAACTCTACTCTAATTTGTAGGATACAACAAAGTGCTGGTATAGATTACGCTTAATTCTATAAATGGATTTAGTGACGTAACGGGATAAAAGCACGTATATACCTACCTACCTGTTTAATTTATTAAAAAAACACACACACTATTTTTTTCTACGAATGTCTTATTCACAGCAAAAATAGTATAAAAGAGAAGGTGTAAGTACCTACCTGTTTCTTCAAAGTAATATAAAATAAAATTTGTGCGCAAATACATTTCTAAACTAAGGTTTCTAACCGACAACATAAAAAAATAGTGAATTATGAATGAAGCCAGGTATTTATAAGGCGAGGCGACAGACTGTCTGGCAGGTTACAGACTCAATACCAATACATGTCTAGGAAAGTCTAATCCCCATTTCAAAGGGCCCGTTTCCCTTTGTCCCCTAAAATCACAGACCCACTTCGGTTAACGCCACTATTAAAATCCCGGGATGTACCTAAACTTGACTTGCATCTTGCATATTATGTAGTTCCACTATTAAAGTATATTTTTTCAGACAATTATTATTATTAATTCTATATTTGAAATATGTGTACATTATGGCTTATGTTTGCAGATCATTATTAAAATAAAATTGAAAATATCCAAAGTTGATATTTTCAATTGCGAATTTACCAAATACAAGAGGTCCATAAAATAATATTTCTCTGATGGTTTGTGAATAATGTTATGTCTCTATTGTTTATATTTCTATTATGATTTGATTTATATCTACAACCTCTCTCCATGACTATAAATGTTTTGTTTTGTAATTTTTCGTTTTATATAATCTTTTGTTTTGTATAAATGTTTGAATTCATATTCCTTTCTTACAAATTTAATTTACTTATTCCTTATTATGCTGTCTCAATAGAGGTAAAGTCAAAGGAGTACATCCATAATTGGTTTTATTTTGGCTATATAATACTTATGTACAAACTGAAATAAATGTAATTTATCGATTTCCCGAAAATTAACAAATAAAAGTGGAACTACATAATATATGTATATTTGTACAGCGCCCTTGAGGTGATTTTGCACAAAAACGGCGCTATACAAATCATCCAAATATTTTTTATGCTTCCGATTTTGTTGTCCGGGTTAAATCTTCCCCATAGGAAAAACTAAACCCTTCCACTCACTTTTCCACAAATGATCAGCTAGTCAATCAACACTATGCAAGTGCATTACATAAGTAAAATAAATACAAAACAATACAAGAACAACAACATGTCAACTCACCAGAGATCAAATGGGAAAAAAAAAAATTCACCGACTCCAGATATTTTCATATCAGAGGGTTCGGCTCGGTAGAACTTCTAACAGGGCCTATAAATCCTACTGATCCCTCAACATAAATATTTAAAAAATCTTTCGTTATCCTACATGTATTCAAAATGACCGCCTTTTGCATCTTTATATATAAATTTTTTGATAGATCTAATACGCCTAAATTTTTAATGAGAGAGCTAGGTATAATGCCAGTAGCCGAAATAACGAATGGTAATATTTTTATAGTCTGAGAATGCCAAATTCTTTTTATTTCGTTTCCTAAATCTGTGTATTTTCTTATTTTTTCATTAACAGATTTTTGAATGTTACAGGAATTTGGAATAGCGACATCAATGATATAAGATATTTTTTTAATTTTGTCATGTAAAACTATATCGGGTCTATTATGACTAATCTTTCTATCTGTCAGTATAGTTTTATCATAATATATTTTATAAAATTCGTTTTCTAAAAATGAATTTGGTTCGTATTCATAATATGGTACTATATTACGGCAGTCAATCAAGTTATGTTTAATTACCAAATTTTGGTGAATTATTTTTAAAACTTGATTGTGCCTAAATGTATACTCGGACGGTGCTAATATAGAACATCCCGATATAATATGTTCTATAGTTTCCGGAAAAGCCAAACATTTTCTACATAAATCATCAATTTGATTTGTATCTTTGATTATATGCTTTCTATAATTTTTAGTATTAATGACTCTATCCTGAATGGCAAGCATAAATCCTTCTATTTCTGCGCTCAACTCTCCAATACTCAACCATTTGTTTGACGAAAATTTGTCAACATACGTTTGGTTGAGATAATTGAAGTGTTTTGCGTGTAAAATTTTATTTGACCAGGAATCTAATAGTTCCTGGTTGGGATTTATAAAAATGTTGGCATTCTCATCGTATAAATTTAAAGGTGTAATATTTCTATCTGCCTTGCAAATTATTTTGTGCATTTCTGAGCTATGAGCTTTCCTATGGAAAAAAGTTCTTAGCATTTCTACCTGATTATTTTTCAAAGAATTTATTTTGACTATGCCTCTACCTCCTAAATTTCTAGGTAAATTAACTCGTTCTATAGCTGAATTTGGATGATGGCAATTAAATTTTGTTATTGTAGTTCTAATTAATCTTTCTAAGTTATCTAAATCTGTATTAGACCATTTAATTATGCCAAATGAGTACGTTAATAGAGGTATTGCCCAAGTATTTATTGCTTTTACTAAATTTTTAGCAGATAGATTGCATTTTAAAATTTTCCTGATCCTAGTTTGAAATTTAATCCTTATATCATTTTTAATACTAGTATGGTCTAATCTATTTGATTGTGGGTATCCTAAATACTTATAAACCTCATCCTTTTTCATACTAGTAATTTGGAAATTTCTAAATATACTCTCGTCCCCATCTACAATTTTGCCTTTCTCTATATGGATCGTTCTACATTTATCTAAACCAAAAGTCATTTTGATATCATCTGAAAAGTTTTTAACTACCTCGATCATTTTCTCTAAATTTTGTTCAGAATTCGAAAATAATTTTATGTCATTCATATATAATAAATGCGAAATTGTACTACTCTCCCTTGTATTACCCTTAACTTTTATTCCAAACTTGCTTTTAATTAACATTTTAGATAGAGGATTCAATGCTAAGCAAAACCAAAGAGGACTCAATGAGTCTCCTTGAAAAATTCCTCTTTTAATTGAAATGCCCGGTATTACTATTTTCTTACCTTTTAAATTGATAAGTAAATTGGTATTCCAAAAGGACATAATATTTTCCAAAAAGCTAATAATAATGGGGTTAATTTTATATATATTTAATACTTTGATCAGCCACGAGTGCGGGACACTATCGAAAGCCTTTTGGTAGTCTATATAGCAAGTATGTAAATTACGTTTTCGAGTTTGAATCTGTTTTAGAATTACAGAATCGATAACTAATTGTTCTTTACATCCCATATGTTTTCTGCGACAACCTTTTTGTTGTTCAGATAAAATATTTTTTTCATCTAAATGAGTATATATTAAATCTGTTAAACAAGAGGTTAAAATTTTGTATATTGTCGGTAAACATGTAATGGGTCTGTACTGAGAAGGATTATTAATATTTTCGCTTTTGGGTAACATATAAGTAATGCCCTTAGTTAGAAAATTTGGAAAATTTTGAGGTTGACTGACAAATTTTGAAAGATTTTTTGCCAAAAGAGGATGTAAAGTAGTCAGACGTTTGTACCAAAAATTATGTATCCAATCGCAACCCGTGGCTTTCCAATTATGAGTATTTTTAATAATTTTGGTTAACAATTCAACCGATATATTAGAAAAACTCATTTGTTCAATACCTGAAAAATTGAGTTCTTCATTTTCTATCCATGGAGTTGAATCGTTATGTTTTATATCTTTACTCCAAATTTTAGTCCAAAAATCGCGCATATCTGATTCAGATGGCAACGGAATATTATTATTCGAAATAATATTTTGTTTATCGTCAAGTTTGGAATAAAATATTTTTTCATTTTTCTGGAATAATCTATTATTATTTTTTTTATTATACGTATAATTATATCTTTTTAATCTACTAGCTTTTACGCCTAATTTTTGTTTTAATAAATCCAATAAATCATTGATTATATTTTCATTATTATGACTATCAATGTTATAACCAAATTTTCTACCAATTTCATCTACATGTCTCAAAATTTTCCTACTTCTATTTCCATTTTTATATTCTATTACTCTAGCTATGTTACTTCTTAAAAAGACTACATCATTTTCTAATCTGATCTGCCATTCTTTTTTACTATAACTATATGATCTATCGTCAGAGGATGATAATTTAATTCCTAACTTATTACAAACAGTAATCGCACTAGCGTATACTATTGTATGAAGATCTAAAAAACTAATTTCGTCAAATATGATTTTTGGTAAAATTATGTTATTTAATTCAAAAATTAATTTAGATAATTTCTTTGACGTATGCAATTTCGGTAATTTTGGTCTAACTGTTGGCTCTACATCTATATATCTGTTTATATTATTATGAAGTAAGTTAGCTAATTCTACTACATTTTCATCAACAAAGTTTAAATTTGCAATGTTGATTTCCTTAAGATTATAAATAACGTCTAAGTTATTTGAATCTACTGTAATATCATTGGACATTTCGACTAGAATATTATCCAAACTATCTACATTCAATGCATCTGATATGACATTATTACTTGTGTTAATTTGTTCTAAATTATTTTCCCTTTGCAATCTATCTGCTACTTCTCTTTTAATCTGTTCTAATGTGACTACAGAAATTAAATTATTTTTGAAAATAGCTCGCTTTTGGTCTGCTAATCTTTGTTCGCTTACTTGGGCAATCGGATAATTTTGTGAGAAAAGTAAATGTAATTTTTTCCTGTATAACAACATATCTGTTTCTACTTTGGTTACATAAAAATATGAACGAACAATGAACATATTGACAATAATATTAATATTAATATTAATATTAGAAATAGAATTGTTCTTCTTAGTATAGGTACATCCTGAGATTTTTCGCGGCTTATTACATAAAATATTTATACATATATAGTTGATCCATATTTGAATCAATCAGTTACTTTTTCCAACCTTCATCTTTCACTTCTCATTTTCCTTCATCAATTCTTTTCTCCTTACTACATTCCCCAAAATTGGGGATGCCTCTTTTAATTATTTATTGCACAACAAAAGAATGTTACAAATACATGACGTATTGTAATTTTGTTTGAACAATTATTTTCCTTTAAGATAATACATTTTAAAAGATAACAAACAACTGATAATAATAATACCTATATATATAAGGTACATATACCTACATTTTGTTTTATTCTGAAAAATAAATGAAATATTAATAATGGGGACTTTTATGGGTTGGTACTACTAGCAATAATTATTTTGATCTGGCTAAATTGAGATTGTTTCTGTTTTAATATTTTCTGGGAGACAATAACAATATTATAGACTGTCCCCCTCGTAGCTAATGGATTGCTTACCGTATCATATGTACGGTGTTCAACCTTTCCTTTCCGGTGCTGTCGACTGAGATGATATCCTGTACAATTATTTAAACATTTCTGCAAATATACTAAACACAAAGTTCATATAAGTGTTTCGGCATTTATTGTATTCGGGATACATTGGCTAATTAATACATCAATGAATAGAATACAGGGTGTAATGAATAGATTCTTCGCGTCTGTCTGATCTCGGATTTTGATGGCGTTTTCACTACCATTTAGAAAATTTCTTCCGGAAGGTTTATATATATAATACATGCATCTTATATTTATGAAAAGTAGAGAAAAGTCGATGTTTTATAATCAAGTCATAAAAATATATTTTCGGGCACTACATTGCTAATGCTGGCTATACCTCATGAGATACATAAAAATAATGGCTTACAGTAAAGTCCGAGAAGGTATATTATGTATATCTCAGCTATACATAATATACCTTGTCAGCTAGTATATTATAAAAACAGGAAGTAGCATTCCTGTAAGATCTGTTTGGCTTGACTTCACTGCCTACTAATACCAAAATCCATTCCATGACTTATCTTTTTGCAACTCGCGGCACTTTTAATGATCTTTCGAGGAATGGCGAACATCCTGCCGGCGTTTTTTTATCGCTCATGAGCCGGGCTTAGTTCTCAAACCTAACCTATTTCGGGCATAACCATGTGCGAAAAATGAAAATGGATTCCGAAGAAACTTCGATTCAATTCCTAGTGCAAACACACGATAACATTAGATAATAATTTATTTGTTTCCTGCCAATATCTCTGCTTTACAATCAGATACATATTATTATTGCTGGCAATATTGATTATTTTAGATTTGTGGGTATTTTTGAATTTCTTAGACACGTAGGCGATCAGATACCTGTTATATTATTTGGTCGATGCACGTAGGTCCGTATTTATTTGTAGACATTCTGTCTCCGCGTGGTTTTTTTATGCACATACGTCTCAGGGATCTCTTTTCTGCAGTATTCGGTCTTTTTTACATTACCTCCACACAGGAGGCCTTGAGGAAAAAAAATCCTTTTTGGTGATGCTGTGTTTTTAGGAAAAGAACGAGAGGAAATTGTGGAAAGGATAAAGGTATGAGATGTGGGTACGAATCTGGGAGTCAATATGTCCAGAGTGACGGACGTACTTCCACTGCGGTGCAAGGCGATGAGTCGAGAGAGTCCGGCTGCAAAGATCAAAAGGTCTCCAGCCCGCCACGCAGTGGGTGGACAAACGCATCTGCCGCCAAGACCTAACCAAACCTCACCCCACGAACCGGGGAACCCCTGCTAAGTCACCAAACGTAGCAAACCACTTGGGGTGAAGATTGTTGGCTATCCAATAAATGGTTCCCGGGGAGACGGTACCCATACCCGCCTCTCAAATTAAAAAGTCTACTTTCATCTTTCGTCGTTCCTCTGTCAAGACCATGCTTCACTGCTGTACATCAGGGTACGTATCAGCTCTCCATTGTGGACTGCTAGCTTCAATTTTGAACATTTTTTTTACTAACATTAACCGAGTCAAGTCCCCTTGTAAGTAGTTTATCCTCTCTGCCTACCCGGAAAAAGTATGATGGTCAGTTACCTTGTTAGTTTGTCTATGCGTAGCACTTCGCAAAAAATTAACATTTTTCTCGGAAACACTAAATCCATGTTTGAAATTTCAACCGACAAATTTTTGGCTATGTCGCCATTGACACTCATAGAATAAAGAAAAAACTAGAGGTGTCTTACGTGTAAATTTGAACGGAAACAAACGTGTAACTGATTTAAATTTTTCGTATGTTTATAAATACAGCAAAACGACAAAAATATCTTTTTTCATGGTTTGCAAAATGTGTTTTTAATGCTTTCAATAGTCCGGTGAGCAAGTCCCATAGATAAAAATAGAATTTATGTACAGCGGATGTAATATTCCATAAATAATGCAGGAAATCACGTACCTACGTACGTAAGCGTATCGCGTACTTAACCTACATGACAATTCTATATAATTAATGAATCGATAAATCACAAATCATGCGAAACCATCGAATTCAAATACAAAATAATGAAGTTATCAAAGTTGATTCACTGGGAACACAACATCGTCACCTCAATAAGTGAATATCATGTCAACTTCGCAGTAGAAACAAAAAAACTGTTGATCTAAAGTTCAAAGATTCAAGACATTTCAACTAAATCAAGCATTTTTCTTCATCTTCAGATGGCAGGTGCAAAAATAATGAACTAGTCATTCTTATTATTATTTACAGTCGAGAGTCAAAAGTGTTTGAGGAAACTAGAAATAAAAAGTTGTATTAAATTACTCTTTTTATAAATAATCAGTAGGTGAGTAGGTACATATGTTGTTTGGAATCATTTTGAAAACTTTAGTTAAGATTAGGTGCTATATCCATACGATCAAACTTACAAATTTCGCGTGTAGGTCTGTTTGTGAGTGATTTTACTATTCTGGTTCAATGACCTCGGATTAGTTCTGAATTTAATTGTCATTTTCTAAGTTGGAGCCGATTGCATTCTACTCACGAGCCGACAAGCGATAAAGTAACCACTTAATTATCATTTTTAAAATTGGAACTGATCTGTCAACTAGTACATTTCATGAATATGTTAATTTGATCATTTTGCAGCAATTATTGTCATTTTCTGATCTGCTCTAGTATATTTAGTATTTCTTATCGTCACGTTTTTTAAATGTAATCGCTAAGTAAGTACCTCTACATTACTTATAATCTTTGATTATATAAATGTCTAGATAGAGTGTCGCACTGTTATTCCGACAGAAAGAACAGGCCAGATTTGAAATACTTGTGTGCGTGTCACGCACACAAGTATACGCAACTTATATCGTTGACGTAAGCGCTTAACGTCACTGTAGGCGTATTGGGTGATACCAGCTCCCTAGATTTCCCAAAAAAGTTGGGAAAAAATATGTTTCGATTTTGCGGGACCTATAATTCGTTTAATTTTGAATTCATTTAAGTAAGATAGTTTTCTACATAAATATAATGATATAAATGAAAAGAAAATCATTGTTAAAAGAGATTTATTTTTATTTGATTATTTTTAACAAATAAACAAGAAATACGGAAAATAAGAAAGATACATTCCTAGACGCTGCCAAATGGCCGGCAGGTATCGCTGTGTCTAAATTTATTTTTTTTTATTTACTAGATTCTTATATTTCTTAAAGAGATGAATCATTTAAATTGATTGAATTTAAAGTTAATGTTCTTTATAAATAGAACGGCGTCATTTGCGCCTTGTGGGTATTTTAATTTGAAGAACAGGCAACCCTGTAAACAATGCGTCAAAATATGGCGTTGTCAAGACGATTGTAAGACTAAATTACACTATTAAAACTGAATTGTTTCTTTAATTAAATGGTTATTATATGGCTTTGAAAAGGTAACTTATCTATGATAGGAAACATTTTTAGTTATTTTCAATCGTCCTTTGTAATTTCTGCACACTGTTATAGCGCAAATCGTCATTTTCAAATGTCACACAATACGTGTTTACCGCACAGCGATAGTTTCTCAACTGTGCGGACTGAACGAGCTTATCAGCCAACAGTTGGCTGATATTTTTTTTGGCGTTTCTTCGCTAGAACGCTCAATCTAGACATTTATATAATCAAAGCTTATAATTATAAAATTTAGTTGAGAGATACGGTAGAATAAGTCGGGATCGCCAGAAGAAGATTGTATGATACAATGTATGAATGTGAATGAAGCAAGGGGTGTGTGCCAAGACCAAGTCGTTTGGCGGTCGTTACTCTACCTAATCCTACGGAGAAACGGCGTGTTGGCTTGTAATTTAATTAGTTAGTTAGGTAATACATCTAAAACATTGGATGTAACTCAAACGTTGTTTGAGTTACATCCAATGCAACATGAAATAACATAGATTAATAGTATTATGTAAGTATCGAACCTAACTAACAGTCAAAGGATGTATAGTGTATGTGGATCATAAACATGGGAAAATAATAAAATAATTGAAATCAAACAAAAGAATTTCAACAAAACGTCAAGCTTCGCGCCATTTCCTGTCTTCTGGCGGTAATAGTAGGTACCTACCTATTTATGAAATTTTCGGAACTTATTGTTTATGCCACGTCGTTTGACCATAGACAGCTCATAAAGGCGAAGTAGGTACCTAAATTAGTATCGCGGTCCTTTCACGCCATATAATTGCTTGCGGATTTGTTTGAGAATTTCACCTGCAAAGACGTGTGAAGGCATCCTTTAGAAATAGTTTTACAACCATATTTATTGTCTGTGTGTCCAGCGCTAGAGGAGACGCCTGTCTTTCTCTTTGTGGACCGCTTAACCTTGAAAACGGGGTGAGAAGGGCGACACGTGAACTTATAAATTGACTCAAACAAATAAAACTTTTTCAAATTGATAAGCCTCCATAACATTTCGATTTTATAAGATTATACTCACATTTAGTGTATGTCTGATAATATGATTTTTTTAAAGTTGTGATAATTTTAAATAAGAATTTAAAAAATTAAATCGAATGAAATAATAAATCGCGCTCTATAAACGAAACTTATTTTTTGTTTACAAATATTGAGGAGTAAGGCGAAAGGTTTTTATAAAACTTTATACTTAAATAATATATAACTCAATACGAAGACAATTTAACACTCCTGTAAAAAGTGATTAAAAGCGATGAAAACATTAACCTAAAAACCTAACCTACGTAACCTATTTAACATGGGTTTTAAAACTTTTCATGACTTTTGATCACTTTTCAAAGGTGTGTTGAATAGTCATTGGGTTAGTTGTCCGGTTACCTTCTTGAACATTCTAAACTAATTAGTTAAATAAATAAGTATTGACGTTAGACAAAGCATGGGAAATGTTGTTGTTTAATAAAACAACATTTATTTGTATAGATTCAGGGTTATGTCGAAATAAATAAACTGACAAACTTTAATATGAGGTTGCAATAATTAGAACTGATACTTAGGTATAGTATATTAGCTGAAGCTCCCGGCGTTACCCTGGCTTTACGCCGAGTTTTTCGAAACCAGATGTAGACAGTGACCTTCCTCTTATTTTGAAGGTTAAGTGTGCAAAATTTCATCAATCTTGGAATAAAACTGTATATTTGTATACAAATCAAATGCACGCAGCCCTCCAGCCACAAACACTATCTTATTAATAGTAGAAGAAGAAAAATTGAGAGCTACTCGTTGGTAATTTTTTGTTACATTCTATCCTGCCTTCATACAGCTAAATACAAGAGAGGTCTTCAGTGGGTTTATTAGTGTTTTTTATTACTTAAAGTAATATTTATGATTTGGTAACTGGTAACAAAATAATGATTGGCTGAAATCTGTGATCATCGAACTTCAAACATTGACTCATTATGCCGAGCCTCTGTATTCTCAATAACTGTGTTAAAATAAAATACTTTTAGTATAAAAAAATCCACTAATTTGGAAAAACCGTATAATTTATTACAAAATAATATCACACCAATGAACCGACGATTCCATATCAGTGATAGGTACTTAAACTAAAACGATAGAACATCAAAGTTCAAAAAGCAAAGTTGTGGTATTTTTAATGATTATGTCATTTTGTGAAAATACTTATCACTTTATCAGTCACTATCTCGACTGTCCGTAAAAATACTTACAAACATTTATTATTATTACATATCAAAAAGGTACCGCGTTATCGAATTGGCAAGCTTCATGTCACAAAGAAGTTGTCAGCGCTCGAATTCATAAAAGATAACACATTCGAATGTTTGACAATATTCTCCAGCAGAAACTTATTTTTTACGAAGCAAGGCATATCATTTGTTAGTCCGTTTTATATTATCGTTTATTTTTGTGGCAATTGACTGACGGGATCAAAGCACCGCTAAAGCGGGGTCAACTGACTTTGATAAACATTTTGCTTTTAGCCGACAAAATCAATAATAATAATTGATGCAGTAATCTTCATATGTATACATAATACTGACCATTTATCTTGTATTTATTGTTTGTGATACCAACTGGTGTGATATTTTACGTTGAATTCGTTAAATTATGCAAATACATCTTTGGAGGTACCTACTTAGTATACATATCGCTATTAACAATAATATATTATACAAAATAATAATCGACGATATCACAGGCCAGAGTACCGTTATACAGGGCCGGCCTTGTAAATGCAAAATTCGAGCAGTCCGCTTGGAGCAAGGAGCCAAGGTGCAGATAATAATGTCTGGCACCTAATACAGCGCCAGGGGCCGTTCGGCTTAGGGCTAGCCCTGCCGATATAGGTATGATATAATTATTATTACTTTGCCAAAAACTGCGAAATGATGTAAAAAAAACTCTAATAGGAGTGATATAATATACCGGCTTATATAACTGACGATCTAGAGGGAGATTGGTGGAACACGTCCTAGAGGATGATTGAAAGTAAGCCTCTGGATTCGATTAATAAGTAGGTAGGTACACGGAGTTAAATTGAAAAAAGATTTTTGACAGATTAGCGTTCATTTTTCTCCGTGTGTTGACGGAATTTGCATTTAAATCGTTTATTTATTATTCGTTAACCAAGATAAATATATATTTTGTTAGAAACCACCTCACTACCTCACATGGTTATTTATACATAGTTACACATGCTTTAGTTATTTTTTAAATACATATCTCATATCGTTGAGTTAAGTTCACAAGAACTCTTCAAGTTAATATATCTTATAAAATGCTTTCGCAATTCATGACAAGTTTGTGAGCATGCATATACAATTTAGATGCCTAGATAAATGCAACAGTCATCTACAACAGACGCAGAAGATTCATCGATACGCGGAACTAATTAGTTGATTTATTAAATTAAATGTTTAAAAAAAATTACATTACCACGAGTCTCCTTTCGTCCAGTGTCGTCAGTATGTCTGGCCGGGCCGAGAGATGCCGGCTAGCGCCGTTCCCAGAAATTTTCAAGTGCCATAACCGAGCCAGCAAACGAAACCAGCCCGAACCGACACCACAGCGCATACAACCCCATCGACAAATTCCCATCACGGCGGGTCACGGATTAACGACGTTCTCGATATTCCCGCGCAAAACCATGGAAAAAAACGTTGAATAGGTATTGAATGGCGGACAATTTTGAGCCGTAGGACGCTGGCGTTTGGGTGTAGAATCCCGTGGGTGTTTGGGTGCGTGGGTTTGTTTCAAATTTAAATGCGCCCATTCTATAATTCTAGGAAAACGATCGGTTGATCCGAGTGGGTTGTAGTTTTTACTACATTCTTAGTGGCAGGGGCCGCCATTTTACAAGAATGCACAGAAATAACAATCCCAAAATTTCCCCTGAAATCATTAGATTTGTAAGTAGGTACTTAAATACCTACATACTTAAATTATGAACTTCATATTATATGTAACATTTTTTAAATTTCAACTAAGAATCATACAATTTTTCAATCAAAACATACCATTCCTGAGAGAAAGTCCAGTTATATTCAATTATGTCATAAATCCTGTATCTAAATTTCGCTAATAAACAATTAGTTAATGTTAATTAAGTGTTAATCTCAAGTGACCTACCAGGCAAGTATTGTACTGTATATTATCTCCATATTTAGTTTGTAATAATATAGATCACTGTAGAAATGTATTATATATTTGTACAACGCCCTTGGGGTGATTTTGCACAAAAACAGCGCTTTACAAATCATCCAAATATTATTGTTATTATTAACGAAAGGTTACTATTTGAATGACAATTATTTTGTCAAACTTTCTTTAGGCAGGTAGGTACCTACCATAATATTGAAAAGCTCAGTTAAAGTTAGCCATCTAGACAAAGTACATAAGGCTTGCTTGAATAATAAACTTTAAATTTGCAGACAAATGAAATTCCGAACGATCGAGTTAAAACAGGACTTCGCTACGCCATACAACACTGTTTTCGAACTCCTTCCCTTTCTTAAATTATTTTTTACCTACCTATTAGATTAAAAAAGCAATGCCTTCAATCGTACCTACCTACTTGTTTTATTTGACAGTTACTTGAGTATCCCTGCTAGGCCGCAGGCGACAGCGCGGCTGGCAAGTCTCTTTCCCCCTCTCCCCGTCCATCTCTCCTACACCCCTCTTGCCAACATGCTGGCGCACCAGCACCTACTCCACCCATCCACCCGTCCACCCGTCCACCGTCCCCTGGCCATGGCTATAAGGCGAGCCGATTCGTGCTGTTGCTGCATCTACACCACGCTACACCACGCCACACCACGCCACGACACCACGCAGCGGATCACGTAATGCCTGAATTTGTCAGAGCCGCATTGGATTCTCCCATGAAAAAACAAAGGACAAGAATTTGAACTGTTCATCAAATTTAATTTCCAAGTTCTTTTAATGTCCTATTGAAGTTCTGTTATTATATCAACATTGCCCAGTTGCTTCACAGAACTAAAATAATAATATAACTTTAACAGAACTTTCACAGTCCTTGAAAATTAACTTTGAAATTGACAAAGAGTTGTTTTTTGAACAATTTGAACAATCCATCAATCTCAAAGTTAATATTCATGTTCTATGAAAGTTCTATTATATTTCTGTCATTATATAATTACGGAAAAGTTGCTTCACAAAACTGAAATAATAACAGAACTTAAATATAACTTTCACAGAACATGAAAATCAACTATGAAATTTGATGAATTGTTCAAATTCTGTGTTATCCGTCCCAAGGACCAGAATTTGATCAATGCATAAATTTTTTTAAAGTAAATTTTCTAGTTTTGTAAAGGTTTTGTTATTATATTTTAAGGTAATTTTAAGATTCTAAGGTCCTACTGTTTGTAAAACTTTTTGAAAAGAAACAATATCTTAAAGGTTGGGACTATTGACATCTGGGAATAATCCCGTTTTTGCATCTAACGACAGCTGCACAGCAACATTACGAATACCGTGGCCATAATAATAATAATAATAATAATTGGATGACTTGTATAGCGCCGTTTTTGTGCAAAATCACCACAAGGGCGCTGTACAAACTTATAATACATTTCTACAGTGATCTATGCATTTCTACAGTGATCTATGCTTATGTAAAGCTTTCGAACAATTTACCTGACGAATTAAAAAGTGTGATAGGCTATCACATATTAAAAAAACAACATTTCAAAGTTAAATTTCAAGCTCTGTAAAAGTTCTTTTCAAGTTCTGTTACACACCAAAGACATATATATATATATATATATATATATATATATATATATATGTATTATTTTTAAATGGACTGGAGTGTTGTTGTAAGGTTGCACATTTTGACACAGGAATTCCCTAGTGGGATTTTATTTAATTTGGTTTTACGCCCAGCCGGGCTTTCATATGGATTTTAAGAACAGAATGTATCTAGTGAGCTATCGAAAATTGTACAATAACATTTAAAGCATGATATAACAGTAAACTGATAAACTGAATATAAAACAATATTAGTAAAACATGTAACAGTTACATAAAATAATGTAGAAACTAGATCAAAACTAGGAATAAAGAAATATTATTATTAATACTACATACAAGATGAGTGGTTTATTGTAATATACTATTTTTTAAATAAATCATTATTAAATTCCGTTTTACGTTAGTCCGCTCCTGCTCTCACCAATACCAACACACAGCTGATGACTACTCCTCCCCCCCTCCCCTGGCAGTCAGCCCACTCTTCAAGTCATCCGGTTGTCCCGGAGACAGGTACCCGGTTATGGTACCTACCCAGATATGTGCTGTGTGTTTGACCCATTCACGAATACACGGCTACTCGTTTTTAAAAATAATTCTAATGTAGAATATAGGTACTCATTTGAATTATTTTGGTTAAATCATTTATTTCTTTATATGTAGAAGCACACAGAAGGCCTTGGAGAAAATTCTGCTTAGGACCTATGTCGTCTTTGGGAATGCTGAATGGAGGATCTTTTGAGGAGAGGAAAGAGTGAACCAGTTGTAGAACACAAAAATGAGTCCTAGAAGCGATCCTTTCTCAACATTCGTATGTTAACGGTGTTGGGGGCGCGTTCGTTCCGCGCAGCATCTTCCATTGAAATACCAGTAAAGACTACTAATTTAGTTAGTTAATCGTAAGTTAATGTTATGATATGTTGGTGCTCCAGATCAGAAGTGGCTGCAGATTATTTATTTGTTAAGACAAACACACAGTACAATAAGATACAGTTAGATATTTTTAGTTATTACATAGTTGTAGTACCTACCTATTACGTATGTCCATAAAATATCATTACGTAATTTCGCCTGAGATTGTTGTAAAAGGAAGGAAGTGTGTGGATAGATAATAATAAATGAATTGAAAACAAGAATTATAATAAGCTCACGAATTGTAATTGGCTGTTAATACATAGAAGTTTTGAAAAATGATGTGAAAATATTTTTGAAATATGTCATGCTAAGAAATTTAATAAGTTAGTTTTGTATGTTAGAAAGGAATCATGAAAGATGTCTAAATGTAGTAATTTTTCGTAATGGGTGTATGTTGTGATTGCTCGAGTAATTACTGAGTTGTTTTCTGCATTGGTATTGTTGGCTTCAATATGAAAAGTGTAGTGTGCCTGGTACGCCTCGTTGGAACATTTAAACCAATGACGGATAGCAATTCGGGACTATCTATTTTATTATTTAGAAGATTATATAGAAACAACAGGTTAATTATAAAAGTATCCGCGTGCCTCTACAAAATACGCCATACAAGAGGCTTGATTTCGTGTGAGTGTTTAAAGTATTCACGTTAGAATTACACCAAGCATATCAATCGATTTCTTCCGTTGAAGAAACTAAATTGCTATTTCGATAAGAAGTAATCAGACAAGATTGGGCCTATGAAAGATAAATTTCGACTAGGTTATTTCAAGAGGAAACCCTCTAGAGGTTCCATTATCTACTTCAAAGCCCCCCAAGCTGTTGGAATTTGTGAATCCTTTGAGGGCTTGTCAAACAAAAAGATTTCATTGATTATACTGTCATCTGCGTAGCACTGAATTGGAGGAAGCGACAAAAGAACTCTCCATTATAACTTGTATTGTACCTGCTTATATCGTTCAAAATCAGTTTATTACGTTATTTACTCCTGAAATTAGCAATGTATACACGTAAAAGCTTTCAAGGCGTGAATAAATAAATACATTTTTTAAAAGTCATTGATGTGCAACATGAACAAAATCGAAGACAGCATCGATCCCTGTTGTATGCCAGCGTATTTTTTTTAAATGTGAGGAACAGGTGAAACCGTCGGCATCCGTCAAAAATAACTGAAAAATTGCGTTGAAATCGCTTCAGGGAATAAGCCGCCACCGACTTTGTTCAAGCCGCAAGCCGTGCCGACAGGTCTGACGTGACCAGTTCGGAGGCCACAAGGAATTATTCCAGTAAGCAACCATCTCAGAAAAAGGTACCATCCTGCAACCTACAAAGAGTAAAAACCCTTGGAGTAGGTGCAAACCATTCCCCCATGTTGCCTTTTGCAAAGTGTCTTCATTTTATTGGTGTTATTTTTAATCACGTTAGAAGTAGGTCTATAATTCTATAATAGTTCCAATAATTGCCGATCAGTTGGCCTTCTAGGAACAAGGTACTAAGAACATCCGTTGACGTTGTGGTTCTTATCGATTTCTACCAACTCCTCGCCACGTGTTAAAATGCAACAAATTAATGTATGCCACTGAGAGCTTCCCTGTGACGTTAACCCCTAGTTCTGCAAGAATGGGGGAGGAGTAGGTATGAATGCATCTAGGAGCAGAAATTTTGCATCTTTTCTTATCAATGGCAACTCCTTTACCAATAAAAGCGATAATCTAAATTATACTTAAGTTGTAGCACCTTAGGATGGTCCTAATTTCATCATTGCTCATTTTAATCTCCGAGTTTTAAGGTTTTTCTGTAGCCTGAAGGAAGCAGATTGTTCCGATGTTAGCCAGAGGAGAGGGAAACAAGAAGAAATTAAAATCTGAATCTGCAACAAAGTGTTACGCAAGCATTTACTTACTAAATATATTTACTTACTAAATAAGCAGGTACAATACATTTATCTACTACGCCGTATGCAAATCAGATATTATTATTTTATAGAAATATTTTCTTTATAAAATAGTGTTCACAAAGAAACTGATAACGCGGCTTTATATAGCCAAACCTTTGATTCATCCCATCGCATACTTTGTTTGATAAACATTATCAGTTTTAATTAAACAAATGCTATTATACTTGCATTTTGTAATCAGATCATTGAAAAAATGATAATTTTCGTGCTTTGCAAGGTCGGGATTAGTTCTACAATATCTTAGGCTACATGGCTCCAAATTAATTCATACATGGTTTTATCCTGTCCGGCCCTGAGAAAGTTTGCCATAAGTCGGAAACATTGAAATCCCCAAAAAATTATGTATTTTGAGAGCTCGATAATCATCACATGACGTGGCGGCCATTTTAATAATTCCATGCGCTCCCTCGCTCCCTGAGATGGGTAGGTAGGTACTACCTTACCAGCAAACAATCTTATCGCAGTAGTGTTTATAATTTCTATCTGATCTGGTTGTCATTTAGAGAAGCTGGAGGCAAACCATGTGACCATATTTTTGGCACCATGAGGGTTCGAGAAAGCCTTGAAAAAACTACGACATAGTCGTGCATTGAGCGCCGAAGATCGCACATTGAAATAACCAGATACTAAAGTTCGCTAAAGCAAAGCGAAGGTTTGCAGCGCAGTCTATCGTGGGACTTTTCTGTGCAGGATCGGAATGTGCCTGAATGAGTGAGATGGGTAAATTATAACACACCCGTAAACGCGTCGATAATGTAACAAAATATTCAATTTTGGAAACAAGTCTTTGTTTATCCGATTAGAGATTTGTAGTTTTTTTATGCAGCCAGCAATTGAGCGCCATTTGTAAAAGAGGAGTAGTAATATATAAGCAGATTTTATTTTCGAAGACTGAACAATGCAAATTGCCTGTATGCTGTCTAATTCATTTATTGACAAATCACAGAATGGGAAATGTTTACGCCAACTTGGTTTGTTTCCCTTTTCCTGATTGGCTTGTATATTAATTTGAATGTCTAAGACTAAATACAGTCATGGCTGTGCAGAGAATACTTTTAAATTTAGTGAACAAAAAACATTTACAGTGTGTGAATGTGTTCTAATATAGATCTGTACTAACTGATACAAATACACCGGGCGTTTCTGATGGGAAACATGCCAAACGAATGGTTTACCGTGATGTCATCTTCTACAATTAGGTACTTATAACGTCTACCTACAACGGTTTGTGTTGTATTCAATACTTAATTCTGTTTTCACGGGGGCAAGGTAGGTATATGTTCCACAAAATACAGTGCAATAGTCAAATAGTGCATACGAAAATGAGGGACAGAACATAGATGAGTTTTTTGCTCACCGTTTTCTACTATAGTTTGAAAATCATTCAAGATCAGAATGTAAAAATTAAAGCATATTTTAGTTTATTCTACTACTCTAGTATGCTATATATGCTGTGGAAATGAGATTCCTGAGACGTTAGTGTTGTCACGAAAATAATTCCTATTGTCGAAAATAATTATTTTTCTGACTTTACCTGGCCAATGAAGGAATAAATTCACTAGCTTGAATTTGACTGGCAACATTTTTAATTATGGCACCGTTTCCGCCAGTGACGGCACTGCTTGAATTCTGGGAGCGACGACTATTCGATTAGGTCACATAATTCAAGTTATTGACTTGCTTTTGAATTTTCGGGCAATCCTTGTTGTTAGTACCTATGATTGTGCCGCGTGCCATAGTGATAATTTGGGTTTTCAAAATGAGTACTCTCTTTTCGGTTTTAATTTAAAATGTGATGAGTGACACCGGGAGTTTTGCTTTTCCTTGCTAATCGAAAGTCATCTGCCGCTGGAGATGATGGAGTACTTATTTAATAAGTAGATACTTATTATTAATTAATTATTAAACCACATATTTAATATTTATATTTTTTTAATTTCTAATAAAGAATTATATAATTTGTCCAAAGAAACATCATCATCTCAATGACAATTATTTTTTCAAACTTTTACAAAAGTTTCTCAACAATTATCTTTTCTACAGACAGGTACCATGAAATTAAAAAAAAAAACGAATAAGAAAGTCTTAATAAACACGACGATTTTACATTTGAGAAAGGAATCTTTACTGAACCATTAAACGGTCACCATCTTGAACAGGAAACAGAACGTAAAAACTAATTTACGCAATGCAAAATGGTTGAGTCAAAACAGGGCTTCGCTACGCTCATTGTGTCATTTCAAAATGGTATAAAAACAGAATTGACTGTAATTGGATAAAAAAAACACAGAACAAATAATAACACAAGAACTGCCTTGTGGGCGTGTTTCGTGATCCAAATATTTGCCCAAACGAGGCTTAAATTTCCTATACATAACTGTGTTTATACGAAATTCAAATGGGATGGAATAATATGATTTCAGGAACGATATCAGATCTACGATGTCACGTACAACCTACGATGTCAGGTACATCTACTATGTCACGTCTCTGATGTCAGGTACTTCTACGATGTCAGGTCTATGATGTCAGGTACGACCTACGATGTCATTTCTATGATGTCTAGGTCTACGATGTCAGGTCTATGATGTCAAGTACATCTACGATGTCATTTCTATGATGTCTAGGTCTACGATGTCAGGTCTATGATGTCAAGTACATCTACGATGTCAAGTACATATATGATGTCAGGTACATGTACGATGTTAGGTCTACGAAGTTAGGTTTGACCTACGATGTCAGGTACATATACGATGTTAGGTCTACGAAGTCAGGTTTGACCTACGATGTCAGGTAGGTACATATACGATGTTAGGTCTACGAAGTTAGGTTTGACCTACGATGTCAGGTACATATACGATGTTAGGTCTACGAAGTCAGGTTTGACCTACGATGTCAGGTAGGTACATATACGATGTTAGGTCTACGAAGTCAGGTTTGACCTACGATGTCAGGTACATATACGGCGTCACGTCTACGATGTCAGGAAATTCTCTGACTTTCTGATAGCATCTTTAAGAAATATAACGGTGAATATGAAAGAGGCCTGAAGGGTTAATATGGGTTTCGGTGTGATTTCCATATAACTGATAGCCGAATTTGCTGCTCTTTCTGTCCCTGATAATATAACTATTGAAGAAGAAGATAATACTAATAAATCTAAACGGAACATGAAACAGAACAAGAACTCGTCATAACTAGGAATCGACCCAGAAATATGAATTATTACATTTATTATTTCATATTTCCACAGCACTTTTCACAATTTCCAGCAATAAATAAACATGTAATCAATTATGGATCCGATACCAAAGGTCGTTCATTATCACCGTTTATCGGGCACTGTAGAGTACTATCAATTATAATCTATCCACGGTTTTGTACGTTTTTATCGGTAAATATAGAAATAGGTGATAATAATGAAATAGCTCTACGGGAGACATGCCGCACAGCACGGACGCCAGACCCTCTGTTGCTGATTTATCAGTATGACGTTATCACGCGGCCTTGCTGGCGTGTGACTAATTCGCCAATGCCGATTATAAGTACAAATGATAAAATACAGATGAATGATGAAAAGATTTAAAGATACCGTCTTGGTGACGCAGTTGGAAATGATACCGGCGCTAGGAACGTAGCGCCACACAGCAAATAGAACGTTCTACAGCAGGTATGTGCAAACTGCGCCTCGCAAGCTATGTATAATGGTATCCATAAATAAACCACTCGCATCGTATTTCCAATCACCACAATGGTGACCGGATAACTCATCAAAATGGCAATTCAAACCAATACCCTCTAATATTAATAAAATACATCCAACTAAATCCAACTCAAATAAAATGTTGGCGATAGCAATAACTTTTATCGCTAGAGGCGCTAGTGTAGAATAATTGACGTTGACAGTTCTTTCAATGGCGGCAAATTGAATTTATATTTTATTTATTTATTATGTGCATCTATATAAAAAGGTTTACATATATTTTTTTGGCTTTGCCTGTCTCACTAGGAAATCCTTTGTCGAGACAGACTAGTTTACAAATATTTTATAATATTAAAATAAAGAACATTTTTCAATAAAGCAAAAATATTTGACAAAAATTTTCAGGTTGGTAGGTAACAATAATGAGATATAGGATTATATTTGGGTGAGGTGACTAATTATTGCACGACCTTTTTCGATGATCCATTGTTTGATCAGGATTTTGTATTTGCTAATATTTTTAACTTCCGATTTTATTGTCCGGGTTAAATCTTCCCCATAGGAAAAACTAAACCCTTCCACACACTTTTCCACAAATGATCATCTAGTCAATCAACATTATGTAAGTGCATTATATAAGCAAAATAAATACAAAACAATACAAGAACAACATGTCAACTCACCAGAGATCAAATGGGAAAATAATTCACCGACTCCAGATATTTTCATATCAGAGGGTTCGGCTCGGTAGAACTTCTAACAAGGCATATAAATCCTACTGATCCCTCAACATAAATATTTAAAAAATCTTTCGTTATCCTACATGTATTCAAAATGACCGACTTTTGCATCTTTATATATACATTTTTTGATAGATCTAATACGCCTAAATTTTTAATGAGAGAGCTAGGTATAATACAAGGTATCATACAACAATACCTATAATCGAGTGACAGCTGTGTTTTGATCTGCTCCCGAAATAAATAGTTAACAATCTGGTACAGCGAGAAAATTTCCCCGTGGATGTGTCAAATCCGATGAGAATTGTTAGTTTTACTAAGTCAGTGTTCGATTTGTCAGTGATTGACCAGTGAATAAATAATTATCAGTATTTTAAAATCGAAAAATTAACAGTACATCTCAAGTTAACCAAAAGGGTAATAGAGGCAGTGTTTGACCTACAGTGTCTACCAAAATGGCAAATTCAGAAAAAAATCTGAGAAGCAAAGGACAAACGACAGCTGCTAACCTTTCATCTGAGCCCCACGTTTTAAACCTCGACAATCTGCTGGAAAAAATTGAGATGAAAATGGAAAAAAAATTGGAATTATTTAAACAAGCAATAATAAAGAAAATAGATGATGAAAATCAAGAAACCAGAAACACAAGGGACTTCATCAGCCGTCAGTACGATGACATTCATCTTAAGATGGAGACCATTATCAAACTGGTTTCGGAAGTTGAATTAATGAGAAAGGAGCTAACGGAAAAGGACAGAATAATAAAGAGCCTGGAAGTCAGACTGGCAGAAGTGGAGCAAGTAACTCATGAAGACACCCTTGAATTTACAGGGATCGAAGTAAAAGAGGGTGAGCAGCCTGCAGAAATGATTAAACGGGTTGCCGCAGTCTCAGGAATCGAATTAAAAAGCGATGACATCCTCGACATCAAGAAAATTCCGGACCGACGACCTGGAGTCCCCCCAAAACTCCACGTCAGATTTACTAACCCCCAAAAAAGACGACAAATTCTACTGAACAAAAGGCAACTTAATACAATTACAGCACTAGGAAACGGATTCCAGAAGATTTTTGTTGGTGAAATCCTTGGTCACCACAGACATAGGAATTAATAGACGAGAAGATATGGGCGAGGGGTAAAATCAACTGTTGAAGAACGAGGGAACGAGGGAACGAGTGAAGCTGACTGTGATTCGTCAATAAATCAATCTGACAGTAAATAGGCATCTCGCATTATAATATCACCATTTACTTCTTAAAAGTAAAATCTGCTTTGAATGAATAGACATTTTTACATGGGAGCGCAAATTACTCGCCACGTTATGAACAAATTTGCGAAGTCCAAATTCGGCAAAGTAAGGCAGCTTTTATTTTCAGAGTCGTAGTTAGTTTCAGAGTATTTAGTTAAGACACTTTTATAAATGTTCATAATTTACTTCCCAGCAACCAACCAGCTTTGTGTTTCGCGTCCAGACGTTTCTCTATGTGATAGTAACAACTGATTCATATTATACGATGTGAATATGCTTAAAATAAAGTAAAATAATGCTTATATATGGAATGTAATACGACAATTGGGTTTATTCTCTTTTTTCACATCTATTTTTACCAGTTTTCATAGTACAAGTCAAAATTTTGCCGTGTTATTTAGTAAAATGAACCGATGATGCCTCGACCATAGTTCGCACAAGAATGATGACGTCACGTTTTCAAATTTCATTTGAGGCCAAACGCGAGCCCAGCCGGCTCAATGGAACCGGTATGGGGAGTGGGGATAATACGCTTTTAATCACTTAGGGCAGGTCTACTAATATTCATATGTCTATGTTGGTCACTATTTCAAAGATCTTCTGTGGAGGTCTAAAACAAGGGCAAAAGAAATGGGCTTCAAATATGTCTGGTACAAAGACTGTAAAATAATGATTAGGAAAAATGACGGCGACAAACAAATACACTACATCAAACATTCTGATGATCTTAAAAAAATTGATTCGTTTCTTTGATTGAGAGCCCCACTTTTACCGGTCATTCACTGGGTCGATTCCCCCAATATTGGTGAGTCATATCTTTTATGCTTATTTTCGCACTGTAACAATAATGAACTCCTGCACTAGCAATGAAAGGTTGAAACCCCCAGTGATGGCCACGGATTAGTGGAGCTCTCATTGAAGGGAATTAAACAATTCTTTTTTTGTTTAGTATAAATTTTATAATGGCTATTAACTTTAATCGCATGTATGCAGAACATGGTGATCAAATCAACCCTTTTACTACTTCAGATGCCAAAATTTGCAAATATCTTATAGCAGAGGTAAAAAACACTACAATTATGCACCAAAATATTAGGTCAATTAATAAAAACTTTAACGAACTCCAGATACAGCTTAACCACCTTAATATAGACTTTGATATAATTATTCTCACGGAATGTTGGTTGTCAAACATTTATACTCCAAAATTAATAAATCACTACTCTTCCTTCAATTCGACAAAACATGATAGCCAGAACGATGGAGTCGTGGTATACACAAAAAATGATCTTAACCCTATTGTAACGGAAATAGACATTATTGGTGCGAACTGTTTGCAAATAACATACAATAATGACACTTGCATTCTAGCAATATACCGCTCTCCTTCGAATCGTAATATTACACCATTTCTAAATAGTCTTAATAGCATATTATCCAATCTTTCCCATACTAAAAATTTGATAATTATGGGAGATTTAAATATCAACATACTCCCAAACAATTCACATCACCAATGTCATGACTACCTAAACATGTTAGAATTCCATGGATTAATTAGTACCATCAATACACCAACAAGAATAGTCAATGAATCAACTTCATGTATTGATCACATAATGGTCAAAACTAATAAACAAAACAAAAGCATCATTTACAAATCAACAATTACAGATCACTACACAACAATCTTCACTTTGCAATCCGACACCACAAAAAATAGACGAGATCAGTCTCTTATATACAATAATATTAACTTTGAAAATTTAAAAGCCTCAATTAAAAATAAATCTTGGCAAGAGCTTTTCCAAATAAAAAACTCAGATGATGCATGGATATATTTTGTTGACTTTCTGAAAAATGAATTAAGTAATAATACCACAATTTTGTCAAAAAAAAATTCCAAACAAAATTAAACCCTTGAAATCATGGATAATAAGTCATTCAATCATCAACTGCATTCGTAGAAGAAACGCACTACACAAAAAAGTGAAAGAAAATCCATATGACATAATAGCAATAAACATCTACAAAAGATACAGAAATACGTGCGGTGACGTCATCAGAAAGGCAAAAGAAATCTATTACGGAGTCAAAATCAAAGAAAGCAACAACGATCCCAAAAAAATATGGCAAATTTTAAGAGAAGCCACAAATACACAAAACACTAAAGACAAACAAGACATAAGTAAACTCTGCATTGATGGAGAAATTATTGATACCTCAAAAAACCCAAAGCTCGTTGCGGATCACATCAATAATTTTTTTATTAATATTGGGTCACATCTTGCTTCTCGTCTACCAAATTGTGGGAATGCTCAAACTTCTGAAATAGGACTCCAATTTTCTCAAAGAAGATTTAACTTTTAAAAAGTGTCTGGGGAAGAGATTCTAAAAATAATTAATTCCCTAAAAAACACGTCTAGTGCCGGAGTTGATGGGTTATCAACCAAGATTTTAAAAACGCTGTCTACGGAAATTGCATTGCCCCTAGAACACTTAATAAACTCTAGTATCACTCAGGGCCACTTCCCCTCAAACCTGAAACAAGGTATTGTTATTCCTATACATAAAACAGGTAACAAGACAGACATAAACAACTACAGACCAATAACTCTACTAACTAGTCTATCTAAAGTATTTGAAAAGGTTGTCAATGCACAGTTGGTAAAATTTCTCGTGAGCCATAAACTGATTTCAGAAAATCAATACGGGTTTCAAGAAAACAAGAGTACCTCAGACGCTATTGCTGCTGTCACTGATTTCATTGTTAAAAACCTTGATAAAAGCAAAAAATGTATTTCAATCTTCTTAGACCTATCTAAAGCCTTTGATACCATATCGCACAGTAAATTAACAAATAAACTTGAAAAAATCGGTATTGCGGACAACGAACTTAAATTCTTTAAAAGCTACCTTAATGGGCGTAAGCAACAAGTTAAAATAAATAACATATTAAGCAACACCTGCTCAACTAATTATGGTATACCACAAGGAAGCATATTAGGACCGATTTTGTTCCTGGTGTATATTAACGACTTATGTAACATTAATATTCAGGGGAAAATAGTTAGTTTTGCCGATGACACTGTTCTTCTGTTTGAAGCTGACACTTGGCCAGCTGTCTACAAAAAAGCTGAAACGGACATAAGCATTGTAAAAAAATGGTTGGATACTAATACGCTCACACTGAATGCCGAGAAAACCAAATACATCACATCAAGCATTAATATTACAGGTCAACCTCATGACGATGCCTCTATTAGAATACAAACATGTTTGAATTCTGAAGAATGTTGTCAGTGTCCCTACATTGAGCGCACTGCTCAGATAAAGTACCTCGGCCTCACCATTGATCCATACTTCAAATGGAATCTTCACACTCAAAGTATTGCAAACAAAATAAGAAAAACCATGCACTTCTTCAGAACGATACGAAACTTCCTCAACTTACAACACTTGAAAATGGTTTATTTTGCACTTTGTCAATCTATTATTGAGTATGGTATCATAGCGTGGGGAGGTGGAACTTTATCTGCACTAGACCCAATCATAAGGGCACAGAAAACTATTATAAAAATAATTCTTAGGCTTCCTCTAATTACTGACTCGAACTTGATCTTTAAAATTATGAATGTGTTTGATGTTCGGCAGACATACGCAAAAACAATACTCACTCACCTATACACAAATAAACATACATACTACGAAAAAAGATCTAATACTCGCTGTACTCGAAGCAATAACAAAGACTTACTTCAAATTCCTTTTGGACAACGAAATTTTAGATATCTTGCGACTAGACTTTATAACATTCTTCCTGATAAAATAAAAAACATGTCATTCACAAAAAAATTTCAAAGATAGCGTAAAAATTTGGATTAAAAGTAATGATAGGGCCTTTACCGGTGCACTCATCCAAATTCGCAGTCATTGATGCAACCTAATTATTGTATGTATTTTCATATAATTGTAGGTATATTATTAGGACTAGAAACGAACTTGGTATATGATGTATTGATATTGATGCTACCTAACTATTGAGTGTTCATATTTTTATATAATTGTAGGTACGTTATAGTACTATAAATAAACTTGGTGGATAGCTGCCTCAACACAGGCTAAGCCTAGTGAGGCGGGCTATGATAAACCTTAACATATAACTACATTAACATTTCTATTATTTACATTTATTTTACCTACTGTTTACATATTAATTTCCATTGATAAAATTACATACTCTTCTAATTTATAAACCAATGTACACAAAACAGTCTTACATGTATTTCCATAGTTATAGTTTGAAAATTTGTCACAATAAAGATATTTATTATTATTATTATTATAATGCCAGTAGCTGAAATAACGAATGGTAATATTTTTATAGTCTGAGAATGCCAAATTCTTTTTATTTTATTCGATTGCCTTGTTTTTTCAGGTAGGCTATTATTTATTTAAGACGCAATGTATTTGAAATTTCTTTGACCAAATGTTGCGTTTGTTTTAGGTGTTTGTACGGGTTCTTTGGTTTTGTGCCTTGTGTTTATAAAATTTTGGGTATTTTCATAAAATGTATGTGTTTTATTTTTAGATAGTTTTGGGTAAATTTGTCGAATATCTAATACATGGAATTTGTTGAATATATCTGCAGTACTTGTTATTAAGGGAACTTTAAGAATAACTTTCATAATTAATTAATTATTTTTTGTGCCTTCGATAGTGAATCTATAGCTGATAGTGTTGCACCTCCCCATGCGATTATTCCATACTCAATGATAGATTGACAAAGAGAGTAATAAACAATTTTCATAGATTTGGAGTAAGTTTTCTAAGTTTATTCGTGATAAGTAGGCAATGTGTATTCCACATATTGATCAGATGTAAGACCAAGGTACTTAACTTGTGGCGGTGTGATCTGCGATTCCTAATTTATAATATATAAAAATGTCCCAAAAAGGTGGTTCTGTGTGTGCAAGATGTAATAATTGCAACCAACAAAAACACTTCAAATCGTTTTTTAGGATGCCTGAAATTAGTTAATTGTTGGAATTGAAGTTAATTACTAATAAATAATTAATTACAATAAATCCCCTATATTAGTTCCCATTAAAGCTTACATAAATAGAGTTAATAATAATAATTTTTATATTTTTTTATGAAATATTTCATTAACTTTCGAAACCATCAAAGACAGAGTTAATATTTTTGTTATGTATGAGCAAAAACAGCAGTAAGGTCGTATGTAGATTACCTATTTTTCGATTTGTATAATTTATAAACGTAAAATAAATATCACAAAAAATAAATACCGCTAGGGGGCCCTATTTTAGCATGTTGCCATGGAATATAGGGTATTTGATTCAACACCTTTGACTCTGTGCAGAAACGGGCGGTCCGTTTGATATATTTTGCAATTTTTAGAGCACAGGCGTCAGGTAGGTATTGTATCCTTGTACCGGTATTACACTGAAAGATGCTACGAGGAACTAGCGTCATTGATCCCTTCGGCACCGGTGCATAATAGGGAAACACGCCAAATGCGCGCCGTACATTTGTTCACGGTTGACATTTGTCACATGAGAACGGGTCGCTTGTACGACTCGTTCTTGAGTTGAACAGCTCGGCTGTGGAACAATTTGTCGGGCTCTGTGTTTCCTCTTTCCTAAAACATGGGTCTCTTCAAGACCCGTGTTCACTCCTTCCTCTCCTCAAAAAGACTCTCCATCTCCAGAGATGACATAGGCCTAAGGGAAACTATTTTCCTCAGGACCTCCTGGGTGGAGTTAATGTTAAAAAAAACACCTACACACACCTTTAAAAAGTGATTTTAAGTCATGAAAAGTGATGAAACAAAAACTAGCTTACGTAGGTTAGGTTTATAGGTTAGTTTTTTTTTCATCGCATTTAACCCCTTAGGCCTCTGGTAACTTGACCGTTAAATTTACATATAACTTTATTTATATTATAAAATCCAAATAAACGGAATATTTCTGAAAGTATCCGAAAACTAAAAACTGATTTAGAAAAGTGATAGAATACGCTTTTACATTTTATTATTAGAAATAAACTAATATTTTTCAAACTATTAAAATTTTGAAATCAAACATAAAATAAGTTTTATGTTTTACCATAACAATTTCCTTTCCGTTATGTTTTATTATTGTTATTCTTAGATGAATCATGTGCGACTGCCAAAATACGGGCATGAGCCTAGTATGGTAGTTGAGAAGTCATCAAAATTGTAATTTTTGAATATTTATAAAATAAAATAAAAACCTAAAAAATGGCTCACCTTCAGTTTTTTTCGTCTAAACACTTAACTAAAATTAGTGATAAACAAAAAATAACTTATTTTATTAGAATAATGTATTATAAACATTACTGCCACTTCATTTATTGTACTAGACCAGCCCTGGCCAACCCAAATTGCACCCCGGGCCGCATTGACGACCTAAAATTTACAAAGGGCCGCACGTACAGACATTATACAAAAATAATTTTTTTATCACAACAAATTTCATACTTAATTCTTTTTTTGTGAGTATTATAAATAATCTGATTGCAGAGGTAATCTGAAAGTACAATCAGGTAAATGTGAAGAAAACAATACTACGAGTAGTACAAGTGGGTTGGCCAGGGCTGTACTAGACTAATGTATTATAAAACATTATTGCAACTTCACTTATTGTACTAGACTAATGTTTTATAAACATTACTGGCACTTCTACTTGCTGATGAGCTGTTCACAAAAGCTGACATTACTCTACGGGTAATTTTTTTATTTAATATTAATTCACAATAAATAATGTTACACAATTTACAGAAAATATTACAGTAATTATTTCACCTAATTTTATACTGAGATGTACCACCATAATAAAGCTAGGTTTGTGTGTTTGGGGGATGTGTCATTTTGTTCGATATTTTTTATGCAATATGCCAAAGTATTCAGTTTATATTTTCAGTGTGTTTTTTAACGTGAAGTTTAAAATCTTTGTTGTTATTTATATTTTGGATACTTTCTGGTAATGAATTAAAAAAATTAATCCAAGATTTATATGTAGTTGAACTGCCCCATTATTTTTTTACATTTCGGAGTTGGATGTATTGACGCCTGTCTGAGTAATCTATTGTTTTTAAAAGTTTAATTTTTATTTAGAATACTATCTTTGTAAATTTGTAATTTTGCATGGGAGAAGTATAATGTATTTAGTTTTCTTACTTTCAATTCTTTAACAGAAGTTCTGATAGATATGTATATGGTTTAAATAGAATTGTTTTAATATAAATTTTAGTGCTATATAAAGCGGTTGTGTGTGTGTTTTTGTTAAGTGCCACCCCATCCTATAATGCCATACTGTATTAGTGATCGGCAGAAAGCCAAATATGTCATTCTGAGTAAATCTTTATTCAGTATAATATGTCTTAAACATCAAAAGATGTATGTTAGTTTTCTAACTTTAAGTATGTTTATGTGTGTGGGCCATTTTAGGCATTGGTCTTCTGTAATGCGTAGGTATTTTATTTCGGTTTTGCTTTTTATTACAAAATAACTGTTTGTTATTTTTAAGTGACTTTATAGCACTTTTTAAAGGTGTGTTGAATTGTCATTGTGTTGAGTTATCATGGAACCGTTTAATATATATTTTTTTAAATATGGCGATTTTTCATTTGAGACTCAAACTGATTCAATATCACATTCAAAATTTTGGAAAATCTATCAGTAGCACCAGAACATGAAGTAACACTTTTATTAACATACGCCAAGAAATATCATTACTGCAATTCTCATAACTTTCAAGCTATGTACATTGCAGAATTAAATTACCCAGGCGTCAAAAATGTCTTCATAATAAATAATATTTGGATGTTTTGTATAGCTCCGTTTTGTGCAAATTAATATTTCATTAGTTATAATGATAAAAAAATTATTAGTTTCCGTACAAAGTTTTTATATGATGTATGTAAATTACCTATAATATTAATAATACGTCAAACTCCAGTGAAATATTGGCAATATCAACAATGCTGGCCGCTAGAGGCGCTAGTGTAGCATATAGAATATGACATTTCTTTAAATGGCGGCAAATTGAATTTAGTTAGTACTGGCCGTGTTTTGCGCTTTCTAATTTGCATTTTGATCAATATTGATAAAAAATGTATTTAAAAATGTGCCAAAAAGTAGGTTCTGTGTGTGCAGTTTACAGATGTAATAATTACAAACAACAAAAACACTGCAAGTCGTTTTATCAGATGCCGAAAAACGTTGACAGGTTAGTTGGTGAAATATAATATGAATTCGAAACCGTGGATTACGCCATGAAAATATAATTATAAATAATTTACGGTTAATTCAGGAAAGCTGTGTTAGCATTTTGTATTGAAGTTATAAATCATCGTCAGTATTGATGTTGAAAGCATATTTTTGTACTGTTTTGAATTATCGAATACTAGCTGACGTGTACTCTATCAAAACCGTTGCATAGTTTAGAAGAACTAAGCGCGCAAACAGACAGACGCGGATAGCTACTTTGTTTTATACTATTAAGGCGATGCCATACGTAGTAATGCAAAATCATGTGTTTTTGGTTTGAAAATTTGGTCGCCTAGAAATGTTTCAGATGCCTTATAGAATTAAATACTGCGAGTAGAATACATCTTGGCCTTTGAAATAATTGAGTATTTTTTAGATAGATCTTTTTATAAGCCCAGAAAAATAATGTATAAGGCCTATAAAAACTGCTTTAAAGTACAAAATCTCCTGCTTACGAACCCATTTTGTGTTATGATTTTATTGTATAATGTGGCAAATTAAGTTATTTATAAAATGATCGAAAAAAAATTAAATATTTATGCCTGAACATCCACAAAATAAAATAAAAGGCACTTTTTGGCCATGTTTTTTTCTTGCATAAATCAAAACAGGCGGATGGTGTTGAGCGGGAATTTAAACCTTATCGCCATTTACGTAAGGGTTGTTATTGATAGCGGCTCAATTTAAAATATTACACGACGTAGTGCATCGCCTTAAGAGATAATATACATAATAAGAACATATTTCATATAATAATCAAACACGTTTACCTTTAGGAGAGTCTAACACTCGCTTGTAAAGGGAAAAAATAAAAATTAAAACTTATATAACATACATATATTTATAGAAGAAAAAAATTATAAAAACAATATAAAGTGAAGAGATTTTTGTTTTTCATATAATAATATATAAAATAATATAATGAGATGTCATCGTGATTCTAATTAGCTAATTAATATTATTATGGCATGTAAGGGTGGTGCGCTATGGTTTTTATATTTTCACTAAGCATATTATAAAGGAAGCGATAATGTAGCATGCAGGCACCCCCCTTAAGCACTAAGCATATTATAAAGCAACGGAGCTTTATAAGAAAACTTCTTTTCTAAAGGATGTTCTGGTATTTGCCGGCATTAGTCATTCCACGCATCTAAACATAAATTTTGATAAACTTTTAGGAATCCCATATTGGATCCATTGAATGGTGATCAGAGATAGATATATCGGAGCAAAGAATTATGAAGGAAATGATTGGCGCAGTATCTGGAGGGAATATTGGACCACCTCTTGAAGATCCCTTTAAGTTGAACAATTAATGTCTCTGCTCAGTAGTCAATCTGAGAGAGTGGAATTATACGGATGAAGAAGGACATAATGCGGTATACCACGCAATCCGCTTCAGTAATGTGGAACTCCTGGAAACGCTCCTGACACTTCTCAGTAGCTCTGCATGTCCTGAATTACTGGATCAGCTTCACTTAATGTCCCTAGAAGAATGACTCTTAATGTCCCTAGAAAATGTCCTTATAGAGGATGATATGCAATTGTTTGTCTAATCTAAGCTGATTAAGTTGCGTTTCTACTCTAAAGACAATGAATTCCCCACTACTCCAGAAAAAGACAACATCCAACAGAGGCTTCAATTAATGATGCAAAATCTCAACTCTTCTCATCTCTTATGGCAGAATACTCCCACAAGTAGACAGTCGGTATTATACAGGGTTTTCGAATAAGAGGTGTTATTTTGATATTCAATCGTAAAAGATCAATGGTTTCGTTGCTTGTGTGGCACGTAACGCTGTCTTGTTGAAAGTAAACGTTGTCCAGATCAATACCATCCAATTCCGGCCATAAAAAATCATTAATCATCTCTCGATAGCGCAATCCATTCTCCGTAACTGTTGCTCCAGCCTCATTTTCGAAAAAGTAAAGTCTAATGACTCCGCCGGACCATAAACCGCACCAAACAGTCACACGTTGAGGATAGAGAGGCTTTTAAACAATAACTCTTGGGTTTACCGAACCCCAGATGCGACAATTTTGCTTGTTGACGAAGCCACTGAGGTGGAAATGGGCCTCAATCACTCAAGATGATTTGCATTTGATTCACTCAAGTGAATTTTAATAATTTCAATGCGTTGTTCCATTTTTATTAATGGCGTAGTTTCTACTTGTCAAATGTCAAAAATGACAGCTTCAAAAGTAACATCTACCGAAATAGCGGGCTATTCAAAATAACACCTCTTATTGGAAAACCCTATATATATATTGCCAAGTTCGTAGCGCATATTTCAAAAAAAGGTATTGAATTCTACATATTCTGCGGTGCCTTGTGATGAAATTGAGGTTTGTTTGGTGTTTTTCATATCTACTCACACCAAGTTCAAACATATGAACTTGTTTTATCTGTCTGTACTGAGAAAGGGTCCATTGCTAAAGGCTTTGACTGTCTTTTCTCAGCCCATGCGTGTTTTGGAAGGATCCATTCATAGTTCCGACGTCACCAAGCTTCCTTCCATAGTCTGTTTGAGCCGTGAAAAGGTAATTGCAGGCATCTTCAGTAAATACCCCCAATTAATAGGTTTATACACGGATTACAAGGTCATATATCTATTCTCTGGATATTAGAGCTACATTGATTCAGCCTTGCCGGTGGACCCTGCGAAAAGAGAAGGGCAGCTGACCATCAAGAGGACTCTGCAGTTGCTGGGAGAACACCTTACGGACACCCTAGACGGCCTAGACAGTCCCAATCTGTCCACGGCTGCGAGTGACCTTCTACGGTCGATGGCACCAAAGGCAACCAGAAATGTTCTTAAAGACTAATGCAACTCAATATTACCCATCCACTTTATCCAAGGCAACGACAATGCAATAGAAGTTTCTAAATTTTTCTAATTATTTCTTGAAATATTGATCATATATTGTAACAAATAAACAAAAATGTATTTATATAATAAAAAAATAAAATAAATAAATAAATAAAAATAATATTCTAAACAAGTGACATTGATAATATGAATAAAATTAATGTTTGAAAACAATTAATTTCAGATGAACAAATAAATAGAATAAAATTAATGTTTGAAAACAATTCATTTCAGATGAACAAATAAATAGCGAAAATTCAATAAGATTTTGCAGTTTTAAAGAGTGTGGTAGACTGTTGATACCAAAGATATTAGAAGAACGAGATGTGCTATGAGCAGTTCATACTGAGTGGAATTGCTTTGCCGAGTGTCGCCGGTTTTGTTCATCAATACTACTGCACACCTTCGCTTACGCTAAGGTATCCGCACTAATACATAGAACAGATTTCTGTGCGTACACGTCCCGATACCGTTCAAAGTACCCTAATTAGGTAGTACTCCGCCTACGGTCCGGCGGCCAACATAGCATATCTCGTTCTTCTAATATCTTTGGTTGATACATTATGGATATGGAAAGGTTAATTAAAGTTGGGGACTTGCACAAGGATTCACTCTTAAATTAAAAACAGTTTTGTGTTTAGAATGTTACGATAAGATTACAGTTGTGGATCCATCTGCAGATGCATTTCGAAGGAAACCACTGTCGTGTTTGAAGTGCAGTTAAAAAATTCTAGTTGCAGACTATGTGATGAGAAAATCGGAGGAAATCATTTTCCTGTTCTGGGTGTAGTTTTAATTAATTAAAGTTGGGAACTTGAACAAGGATTAACTCTTAAGTTAAAACCAGTTTTGTGTTAAGAATGTAACTATAAAATTCCAGTTGTGGATTCATCTGCTAACCTACTTTGAATGAAAAAATTTCATGTTCGAATTGCAGTTATAAAATTCAAGATGCAGTCTGTATGATGCAAACATCGGAGAAAACCATTTTCTTGTGCTGGGTGTAGTTTTTATCAAAGCTATAACTTAACCTGTGTTTGGTGACCAGATCTGAATGGCCAGGTACTTCCCCATGTTCCTCTTCTCCATCTCTTTCTCCTCCCTATTACCTTCATTCTCACAACATACCCCAATTGGGGATGTCATAGTATCGCTGGTTCCAGACGGTTGGGAGCAGTTGGGACTCTTGTGTGGTTTCACATTAAAAAAAGCAATAGACTCATTTACGAACATGATATTTGGTCACCATTTTCCATTTTTTTATTCAAAGAATTCTTGTCAGGTGTGACATAAAAATAATTTAAAATTAGGTTATAATAAAATATCGAAGATTCCGACCCCCACTCCCAACAAAATCTAAGTGTGTCCCACGAGTACAAACATCCAAATGCCCTTTGACGGTGAAAAGGTACCTCACCCCTGATCTAAAGAGACACAAATTCTAGTAGATAAAAAATTGTCTTTATTGGCAGGTAACTTATCATATTTCTTTTTACAATTATTCTTAAAATTAAAAATCAAATCATAATGAAATGCAACCTGTCGCATGTTACTGTCTATCTAATCTCGGACTAATACTTCTCTATACTAATTATACAGCAGCCATTTAAACGATCTTGGGTCATTGCAGTTCTAGAAAATATTTTTACTTTGAGTGTGAAAAAGTAGCGCTAACTTAGGTATCGTGCAAATGTTAGCGCTACTATTAATGTAATAATGCAAATGCTAGCACTACTAATCCATCAGCACCATACAAAACAATCAATTCGTTTTTTAATTTGACATTTTCGAGGAAATATAGGTTTTCATTATTTTTTTATTGTAGTCGGAAATTTTTCCGGGTTTTAATAAATTGGAGGCTATGAGATGGTTAATTAGTTCATATCTGTCTTTCGATTGGATAAAAAGAACATCACAGATATCCTTTCACATTATTAAGTGGGTATTTTATTACGATCTTGGGTCGTTGCAGTTCTAGAAAATATTTTTACTTTGAGTGTGGAAAAGTAGCGCTAACATAAGTATCGTGCAAATGTTAGCGCTACTATGAATGTAATAATGAAAATGCTAGCACTACTAATCCATCAGCACCATACAAAACAATCAATTCGTTTTTTAATTTGACATTTTCGAGGAAATATAGGTTTTCATTATTTTTTTATTGTAGTCGGAAATTTTTCCGGGTTTTAATAAATTGGAGGCTATGAGATGGTTAATTAGTTCATATCTGTCTTTCGATTGGATAAAAAGAACATCACAGATATCCTTTCACATTATTAAGTGGGTATTTTTTCTGCGAAGATGTCGGTGCACTGTCGTTTCAGATCTTTGATGGATTTTTCGAAAGGACTATTCTGCAATCCTTGAAATAAAATGAAAATGTTTGACGAATAACAGTTTAAATTAAAATTGGTATATGTTGTGTGATAAATATACGAACCTTTAGTTTGTCATCATTGTTTAGTTTAATAATTCAGCAGCGATGACTTTTGCAATATGATCTTTTGGTGTTACATATTCGCTTCTAGAAATGTTCGTAAATCTTACCGTTATCATAAAATAACAATAAGCTGCCGAACGGTCAGTAGTTTCATCAGCTTGGTTAGTAACGAAATCGGCTGCGGTCTCCTGCTGCATTATGTGTTGCACTTGCAGGCTGGTATATAAAATATCATTTTGCATGCCATCCTGCAAATTTGAATGTTCCTATCAAAACCCTGCTTTCCGACAATTGTTATATCATAGACTGATCGATTTCGGATATGAAATCCACAGTTCGGTACATCCCCGTATTCATCGATTCTGAAGACTCATCACGTTCTCGGGGGGAAATTTGAAAAGTTCTACAAAATTTAACACAATACGTCGCAATAAAATGTATTGTTTGCTAAATCCTTTGATTGATTTTCGTTAAGCAGAATCCAACTTCTGGCGGATATCGAGCCTGCCAATGGATGCCAATTTCCCTTCATTCAACAGATGGATTTAGGAAGCCGAGTATTTTTTCATTTTTGGTGTTAACCCTAGATAACTAATTGCTCGTCGAGGCGACGATGCGCTACTCGGCGAAATTCGAAATCACCTACTTCCCCTTCCTAATTTGAGTAAACAGTGCAGCACGTGACGCGATTGCGGCCACACGCATACTAGGACGTGCCCTATGACCATCTCGTCGTCCGCTGGATGAAAGTTGAGTTATAACAACAATTCTATTGTTAAGGTACGTACATTCTTATATTTATTGTTAATGTTGGCGAATCTTCTACAATAGAAGCTCTGGTTGCATCTATCTCAAACATGCGTAAAATTTGCCACCTGTGTCCATCTAAGGCCCGGAGGATGACCAAACACCGTTGCACCAGATGTAGAGGGGCTTTTGTGGTCCACATAATGTTGACATGCGTGGTCACTGTGTAGACTGATATTTTGATATTAATTTGTACTTAATTGGTTCATTATAAACCTTACTTTTGTGCCATGTAACAAGTTCCTATATTAATTAAATATTTTTGATTTATTTCTAGTGTTTTATTGCGTAGTCCACTCGACGAAAGTGTAGTTACAATGAAACAATGAAAACAGTTTCGTTATCTAATCTAGAGTTAAACGAGAAATATTGATTACTCAATTTCACACCATGCTGAATTGCCTCCGAAAACTAGGCAGGGAAAGTAAAGTAAGTGATTGGTTTCTTCATAATCCTAAAACCAAGAACACTTCACTGTGATATGATTGGAGATCTTTTACATGTATAAATTTTTCATTCTGAACCATCTACATTTTAAAAAGTTTTTTTTTGCTCTTGAAATTGCAATGCAAAATATAATTAAAAAAAAATATGTATATATATATATATTTGATTATTTTAACCCTTTCAGACCCAAATTAAAACTGGCAGCGGTAGAACACATTTGATGCTTGATAATAATTGGTAGTTATTTTAAAATTTCGGCTGTTTTTCAATAGTTTGGAAGTTATTGCTAATTTTGTTTGAATGAAAATTAGGTTTCAGATGGCGTATTTCACATAACAATGACAAATAGTACACTGTGAAAAAAAATATATAACATTTTATTAAATTTAAAAAATGACATACAAATAAAACATTGAAAAAAATACCTTCATTTACATTTTTAACTCTTTGCACGCGGCCGTATCAACTGTTGTTATACAGCAAAAAGTCTATACTCACACGCGGCTGTATCAACAGTTGATACGGAAACTTTGACGGCCGATATTCCAGCGCTCTTTCGTCATAAATGTATTTCTTGCTCACTTGGACATTCGTAGAACTATCACGATGCTGACATCTACAAGAATTTCTCAAAAATAAAATTGTATTTCATAAAAAAAGATCGATAATCAAGTGCGCCTTTTAGTCCTTTAGTTTACATTTTTGTCAACAGATGGCGTTAGTACTAGTATGTCATTCACAACTTTTCATAACTAAAAATGATAAGTGATCATGGTTTTTTTGTTATTTGTTTTTGGGGTGTTATGCCGTGTTGCGCTAACTCCTTCTTTAGCCAACGTTTCGGACAGCATTGCAGTGTCCATCATTAGGGCAGATGTGTTATTTTGACACATCTAATATAATAACACATCTGCCCTGATGATGGACACTGCAATGCTGTCCGAAACGTTGGCTAAAGAAGGAGTTAGCGCAACACGGCATAACACCCCAAAAAACAAATAACAAAAATACTTTTGGCCGTGAAAATCTTAAATCATAAGTGATCATGGTGTCCCACTTGTGTCTATCACCTAAGTACACACACGCCGAGTGAATGGCCACATGTGACCACATTCAAAAGATACGGTACGTCTTTGTATGAAATTTTATGTTTTTGTTTTTATAAACATCTAAGAGTGTTGACACACGAGGATTTGTTTTCATATTGTGGAGAATAATCTGTTGTCTATATAGTCCAATAAATCATGCCAGAATGCTATAATTTGACATATAATTGCGTGCATAGGTATTTGAAAATATGTACCGCGTACGGGTGTAGATAAAACGGAGCAAATTAACGCTTTCAAAAGGTTAAAAAAAATGGGGAGATTGAACACAAATATCAAATATTAAAATGGCTACCGCCTAAATAAGTAGCTAATATCCAGTAAAAAAAAAAATTTTGCATTTAAAGCCAGTTATACCAGTAATTGAAAATCGAAAACTGCCAACAATATACCCTCTGAATAGGGAAGAAAAAATTATCAAATCTGTGTATTTTCAAATATACACAAGGTGCGAAAGGGTTAATATTATAAAACATTTTATTGTGGAAGAGTGTTACATATACATTTTATTATTATTAACTATTTACAAGCTTAATTACCTAAGAGTTTCGTTATTTATTTAGTAGTTTGGTACATAAGTGCCTGGCATACGCTTCACTGTACAAATCCTTAACGTTCATCAGTGTTTTTTGGAAAGAAAAAATAGGTTTTTGAAAATACCAATTTTTGCGCATAATTTTAAATTTTTACATGCGTACATATTTTGATATTTTCTCGAGAAAAAAATAACACCGCTTTCCCAAAATTTCCACAATAATAACGCGAAATTCGCTAAATTTTATTTCATTTCATTTTTCATCGACACATTATTTACGTCCAGCTTAGCATCCGATAAATATCACGGGAAATTACTTAAACAATCAACAAATGCCTAAAATAATGAATAAAATCACTTTTGGAAAAGTATTACGAAACATTTTGACGCCGAAGATGGAATGCTTCAGTGTTGACACTGTAGGGCAATTTTTTGACTCAGGACTTCGATAAATAATCCTTTATCTTACTGATATTGTTTCGTTATCGAAATGGCCATGCTAGGGCCATTGCAGACATGTTCACTTCTAGAAGTATTTATTTATTGTTGTAGAAGGGACAATCGGTGCTGCGTCAGAAAGGCTACGTCCAGCATGACGTCTGGTTTGAGCAGGTCCTTGGCGGACTCGTATTTCAAGCTCTCCTCGTATGCGCATAAGATGGTGGTGTCGTACAGCATCACCTTGCTGGCGGCCAGTGCGTGAATGCAATTCTTCAGACGTGCCATCACTTCTCTGTCCGCTTGCGGAACAGCCTGAAAAGTCATATTCATTAACAATACAAATTAGTTGATCAAAAGATCGATAAGTTTTTCATGTCTTATAACGCACTTACAAGGTTTTCGGCTCTGCAAATACTTTGTTTAAATGGTAAAATTGTAACGACTTAGACCCTAAATTTGTATTGTTATTAAAAAGTGTACAAATTGAATTGAATAAATAAATAAATATACAATGTGGGGCAGTGAAATAGAGACAGAGTGGGCAAAGTTGATTGACTCTCGATCTAGTAGTCAAAAGGTGTTGTGTCATTTAGCGACATTGGATTTCAGTCAAATTTCCATGGAAGGCAGTATTTTTTTTATTTATTTTTTTACTTTATTTATTTTCATTTCTTTACATATTAATAGATAGTATATAATAACATAATATATAATACCAAATAGTATACACAAGAAATGAAAACCCACTAAGGCACTGCCTGAGTGTGGGTAATATAAAACGATTACTATATTTCAAGTACCTAAAGTATAATATACATTAGTAGAAAAAGTTTTTTTTTTTTGTTTATAGTTATTATAAAAAGTAAAGAGAAAAACATTATGTACAATAGTTTAAATTATCTATAGTTGTATCATACCTCTTCTAGGTTCTGTACAAAGCCGCCGCCAGGGGTGTCTGATGAGGTGGTGGGGTAGAGCCAGATGAAGCCGTTGTTGCCGATGACCAGCGATACTCCGCAGGGGAGGCTGTGGAAGTGGGTCTTCCATCTTCTGACCAGAGAGGGGAACACCTTCACCATTACTCCTTGACTTAGCTGAAATTAAAGTCACATTGTTAATAAAAACACAAAAAATATTGCTCAAGGTGAAGGGTTGGTTTGCAATCTTCACTTAATGTCCCTCAATACTATCCAAATTCAATCTATCTATCTTTAGAAATGGCCTTGTACAGTGATGTCCTTTCCCTTGGGTCAATTAGTCAATGACCTCTCAAAATTATAAAATGATAATAAATTATAATACATATTATGAAATATATTAATATTATTGGCATTCTCAGACTATAAAAATATTACCATTTGTTATTTCGGCTACTGGCATTATACCTAGCTCTCTCATTCAAAATTTAGGCGTATTAGATCTATCAAAAAATTTATAAATAAAAATGGAAAAATCAGTTGTTTTAAATACATGTTACGAAAGATTTTTCAAATATTTATATTGAGGGATCGGTAGGATTTATAGGTCCAGTTAGAAGTTCTACCGAGCCGAACCCTCTGATATGTAAATATCTGGAGTCGGTGAATTATTTTCCCATAAGATCTCTGGTGATTTGACATGTTGTTTTTGTATTATTTTGTAATTATTATGATTATATGATGCACTTGCATAATGTGGATTGACTAGATGATCATTTGTGGAAAAGTGTGTGGAAGGGTTTAGTTTTTCTTGTGGCGAAGATTTAATCCGGACATAAAGTCGGAAAAAAACAAAAAATTTATATAAATCAAAACAACAAACTAACTGGTCTTATTCTAATTTATTTTAAAATGTACCGCGAGATAGCGGGCAGCGACGAATAGTGACATCTATCGCCTCAAATGGAAGCTTCCATTCCCACGCACCTATGATTGGCTGGGGCAATTTATCAAATGTTCCGCTATGATATCTTGTCTCTTTACGCGCCATACAATAAACGATATGGCACCATGTCGTCTAATAAAAATGCTCTCGCATGCTAAAGACAGTTTGGGTCTTTGCAGTGAAGGAGACGTCACGATGTATGTTATTTGTTTGAATGAATAAACGTAGGTTGTTTTTGCATATTTCATTCTTGTCGCATGAAACAATTTATTATTAAATGTAATTTGACTCTCGAATTCCTGAGGTACCTACTAATGAATACATTTGGATAATATCAGCGCATATCACAATTTCAAATGACCTTCCACTTCTGGACACCTGGAGCCGCCCTCTGGCCTTGGATGGTAGCGCCTCACGGACAGTGGGTCATATTTTTATACAATTTGTGATAATATTGTGAAATGTTTCTGTCTTTATGCAATATTAAACTCTATGCTACATTATCCTCTGGCCTTCGTATGTGCGTGAAAATTGAGTTCCTTTAAACTGTGCATTTTTCAAAATATTAACATTTTTTGTTGAATTTTTGAGTCCCTTTGCGTTCGATTTTGTTTACGTTAACCCTACAAAAGAAGCCCTGAGAAAAATAATATCCCTCAGGGCTTATGACGCCTCTTGTTGTGTGGTGGTCTTCTAGAGGAAAGAACATGGGACTTGAAGAGACCCATGTTGAGGGAGGGAGGAAACACAGAGGCCGACAATTCGTTCCACAGCTGTTGAACTCAAGAAAGAGTCGTAGAAATGACCTGTTCTCATGTGATAAATGTAAATCGTGTACACAGAGATAAGGGCGAGAAAATATTGATTTATGTAAGTATATTTTTGTACTCACAACTATACCTCTGTCAAGATTCAATTGATTGCTATCTACATATTGTATATTATGTAGTTTTAAAATATTCCTTTACCTCAATATATAGGAATTCAAAAATGCATTAAAGATAGAGTATATATAGAGTGCATTGCAGCATTTATTCCGAAGAGATTTGAAAACAAATCTACTATTGAGGGCTATTGACTGTGTATCCCGTTCCTATACACAACGTAACTTAGACCCGTGTTACATGCTTTCTTCATAGAACCCATAGAGCAAAATAGATTTTTCCTCACCTTTCCGTACTTAAGACTCCGGGTGTGAAGGGACAGAGCCCCGTCGGAGTAGACACTCTGTACCTCGGCGCTGATGAGGTCCCCTTCCTTCAGGTATCGCCGCATCAGCTGCTCGTCTTCGGAGGAACGGCGCCGCTGGGAAATGAGATACAATACGATAAGTTATTACGATACTTAATATGATAAGTTATTATTACTGTGGTGGTTCCTAGTCTCTCGCTTTGTGCTGTTCTATCATGCCCGCCACTAGCCTATGGCAGATAATGTAGAATGCTCGAGTCAGGCGTTGGCGCTACAGCGCAGTGACGATTTTTTTTACAAAAGTTTATTAAAAATTATAATTAAGATGCCTCAATTTTGTATTGTGCCTTTGTGCTCCTTGAGAACATCTGAACGTCAGAAAATTTCAAAAATTATATGTTTATCTTTAAATAGTATAAAATAAAGTCGCCATCTGCGTCTGTCTGTTTGTGCACTCAGTTCTTCTAAATTATGCAACAGATTTTGATAGGGTCTTCAATATCATTCAGAGAATTTCTTCCGGAAGGTTTACATATATAATACATGAGTATTTCTCAAAAACAGTGTACATTTTGGAAAAATAAAGTGTGCCTAGAAACAGTTCGAAAATTACATATGTTTTTAATTAATCATACAAAAAAAATATGCACCATTTTGTAGAATAAATATTAGGCTTTAAAATATCGAAGAATAAACATTACAATCGTCTTAATTCGCAAATATTTTAATTTTTTTTTAAATATCGATTTTTACCTTCCATACAAAATAAAATTGCCACCCTACCCACTACACTTGTTTATACTTCATAAAATGCGATAATAACGTTATAATATGTGATTTTTTGTAAGTTTTAGGGTCTTAATTAAATGTAGTTTCTGTACAATGTAATTTTCTATGGGGTTTCATAATAAATTAATAATTTATGCACAAAAAACAAAGTGAGACATAGTCATTTACTTTTTAGTAACTACTCTTTAGTTACGTTTTATTAGTACTTCCACCGTAATTTTTGAACCCATTCGTCAAATTTAACATGGGCAACACTAGCCTCTTTCTGATTGGTTGTTGGTCTGACTTCTCCGCCATAAAATTAATTGTTAAAATCAGTAACAACGTGTTTCTTTAGTGGGACCACTATTTCGTAACAGGAAATATTATAGCCTTTTTTTCACAAAACGGTAAGTCTTTTTCTACTCATCTTTTTGTAATATGTGCGGTACAAACATTGCTAAGCTTGCATATTAACACTTTTAAATTTTATCAAACCATTGACTTTATATAACATAAATTCTTATTACAATTTCGTAACGTTTGTTATGAATTTCGTAACGTAACGAAAAAGTTCAATGTAAAGCTGAGTGTACACAGTTACAACGTGATTAAGAAAAGTAAGTATATTGTAAGTGTGGCTAGCATTTTTATGAAAGTCTTATGTAAGTTTGGTAATAATGTAATATATTATGCACAATGCACAAATATACATATGTATTTAGATATATAAAAAAAAAAAATTATTATAACATAGAGCAGATCTGTTAATGGCGCTGGAAAGTAGGTAGGTTGTAATACATAGGATGCGCTGGAAATTCCTGATGGTCAATGGCAGAGCAGGTGTCGTCGGACTTGTATGTTTTATTATCGCGATTATACGGCATTATACATAATGACAAGTACTTGAAGATCAAGCTGAGCCGTCCAATACTGGTTTTATTTTAAATAAGCTTGAGGCACTCATACACACTATCCGTTCTACAGGCGCTCTATACAATATTTATAAGTGCCTTAAGTTTTTTTATAAAAGTTTATTTAAATATAAAATTTAAATTTATTTACTCTTGATAAAACCATAACTACAGCATAACTTTTTTTTAGGAATGCCCCCAAAAACCAATGCCGAAAGGCAAAAAGCTTACAGAGAAAGACTGAAAAAGGAAAAGCCAAATAAATATGAGGAAATCCGAACTAAGCATTTAACAAAAGTTAAAGAAAATATAAAAAAGAAATTCTTACAGAAGAAGAAAAAAAAGAGCTACGAGCAAAGTGGAGACAAGCCAATGATTAAAGAGCTCAAAGAAAGAAAAAGGCTAATCCTACGACACAAGACAATAATACATTTGAAGGTAGAAAAAATAATAAAAAAATCCTAAAGGAAAGACTACAAAAGCTGACTGAAGAAAATACTCGATTAAAAAGTCGAAATAAGAATTTAAGACAGTGCTGTAATCGGATGAAAAGGCAAGTGAACATTCTGAAAATATTATTGCATAAACAAACTAAGACTAATAATGATGCTATTCCCGTTGAAACTACGATATTCCCATAGAATCGAAAACCCACAAAAAAGAAAAAGCAACAAAGTCATCTTCATCAAAATTTATATCTGCAAACCGTACTTTCTATGATACTGAAATAAAATGTCTCAAAGAAGAAGGATTAATAACTGAAGACGAAACATATCCTACACAACACGATGAAGAAAAAATAAAGGGAAAGGAAAAGGAAAAAACAACAGTAAAACACCAACAAGTTATAAAAGAACAAAAATATCCCATTGATATAATACAAACAGATGACACAGAAAAACAGAGTAAAGAAATAAAAAGTCATATGATAGAAGGATTAACCACTGATTTAAATTCAATGCCAATAATTTTTTTCGACAATTTAGTAAGTGACGAAGTTATAATTACTGGTGATAAATATATGTCGGATGCAATAACATTTAATGAAGCAGAATTTAATTTCAATGATTTTGATGACAACATCGGAGATGTTATAATAGGAAATAATAATGCCATAGAAAATAACACTGATATTGAAAATATGAATAATGAAAATGAAATTGAAGATTCTCACAAAATCAAAGATAAACCATGTGGAGTGACTATTCTTAAAAACGAAAAACTGGAAAATATCCATACAAAAAAGAAAGTGGTTTGTAAGGGCCTTTATCTCTAAATCTCTATCACTAAATGACTATATTCATGCGCCAAAGCGGAGTGATAAACCAAAGACTGAAAAACTGACTGTGAAACCAAATGTGGAAAGATTTCAATTATTATAAAGATGAGGAAGAAATTTATAAAACGCTAATGGATAGTGATTCAAACTAAATAATTGTATGTTATTAAATTTTTAATAGTTTAAACAGTGCCTGTTCTTTAATTTCTTAAGATTTTTTTAATATTGTGTTAGGTACTTAAATTTGGGAGCTGATAATTTGATTAAAAAACATTTACTTATACTCCCTTGTTTTTTTTAAACCCCTTACAATGGGTATAACAAAATACAAGTATTTGGGTCGTGAGCTTATGTATGTTTGTAGTGTGTACAATAAATAAAAAAGTAAAGGATAATTACTTACATTTAAAAAAGACGACAACTAATTAAATTTAATAAATAATAAAAAAAGTAAAATAAAATTTGCTATTGTGTAAACAAGCCTTATGTTTACTATTTAGTTACGTCTTATGACTATTTCGTAACTACATTTTCGTTACGTACATTTATTTTGAGAAATACTCACATGCATATTACGTTTATAGAAAGTAGAGAAAAGTAGATGTTTTGTAATCAAGTCGTAAAAAATATATATTTTCAGGCGCTTACATTGCTAATGCTGGCTAAACCTTATGAGATACATCAAATAATGTACTACGAAATTGAATATCTTAAAAAGGCCTACAGAAAAGCCCGTGATGGTATATGTCTATCTCCTAGGGATAACCCTCAGCAACGCAGGGTATAACGTGTACCCTGCGTTGCAACGTCAGCAACGCAGGGTACACGTTAGCCAGTTTCTAATAAAACTGATTCATTACTTTTCAATAACAGTTTTTATTTTTCGGATACATTAAAAATTATTCCATTTATTTGGTTTTTTATTACAAAGCGGAGATACTCCAACCTTCTGATGGGGTTAAATCCTTAGAACAATAACTTTTAAACCGTATAACATCATGCAAACGACCTCCGACCTCACTAGCGCCATCTGCTTCGAGCTTTCCAGATTAACTGCTATTAGAGATGGACTCACCAGTTCCCCGCCGGGCAGGTTGACGGAGGAAAGCAACAGGATGGAATGCAGGCGCGAGCTGGTATCCACCTTCCAACGCTTCTGCTGCACCTCCAGCACGCGCGCAACCACCACATCCCCGATCTCGCCCACATAGCGGCTCTTCAGGGGGCGCACGCAGATCAGCTTGTTCACCTGCTCCATCACGCCCGCCACCGAGGACTTAAGGCAATCATCTTCCATGTAGGTCCCATGACCTCTGGAAATAGCGTTACAGTTTTAGAGTGGAGGTCAATATTAGCACAGAATCAAAATATAACTAGCCATTGGAAATAACAATGTCTAATGCTTTTCAAGAAAATTTGTCTCAACAGATGGATATACAATCGATACATAGTGCCCGAAACAAAGTACGTTATTAAAACATTATTTTTAAGCTTTTTTTATATGTATATCTTAACTAATTTTAGTATGCGAAAGTGTGTTTGTTTGTTTCTCCTTCTTTCACGTCGCAATGGAGCGACCGATCGATGTGATATTTTACATGGGGATAGTTGGAGGACTGGGAAGTGACATAGGATACTTTTGATCTGGGAAAAATATTTCATTCCCGTGGAAAAATTCTTTGTACAGTAATTTCTCTTGAATAGCTAACACGAAAATATTAGGTTTATTTAAGTTCTCTCGAGTGTGTTTTTAAACTTTACATAGAAACAATATGTACCAATTATGAAAAAATAAAATAAACAAATAGGTACAAAGAATTTTTTTTTTTAAACATGTGCAAACAATAACATATATTTTTGACAGTAACCCAAATAAATACGTATGAAAAGAATCTGCATACATTAACAAAATATTTCTGCCGGAATTCTTCAATAAATTGTAGCCTGTCTTGTGTTTTCGTAGAGTTGCAATTATACAAAATCTTATTGTTAATACAATTGATGTCTTACACACACGGTAGTGTACTGCGAACTGAACTTTACGTTGATGAAGGCCAGCAGACGGCGAACATCCGGCGTGGGCAAAGTCTACCGGATTACTGCCGAATGAACTCGAAACTTATCCGATTTGCATACTGCACGCCTTCCCTTCTTAACTAAAATTGGTTTACTAAGACACGTTTTGCATGGAATTCTGATGGGAATTTGTCCCAATTAAATGGAATGGTGTCCCAGATAACCGAAGCAAATTAGTATTAGTGTCTGTTCCTTGGGTTTTGGCCCAAATAACTAGCCCCGATAAACCGGTGTACCAACTTGGTATCAACTTGTAATCAACTTTAATCATTATTATAAATAACTACACAGGAATGTTATTCAAAACAACACAATGTAGTTTATGTATGATACTATGCATAATTTTGAATGGTTTTTCGATTATATGCCTTACTATTAGACGCTTTTGTGGATTTTTCTATCCGATGCAGCCGATACGTAGTGCCTAAGCATCAAAGCGATTCTGCCGGTGGCAAGTAAAATATACCTGATGTCTAACTAACCACCAAATTGTTTCACAGCAAAGATGGGTAGAGAAGACCGACCACGCAACAACTTTGTTTTGGCACACACTCCTTGCTTCATTCACATTCATACATACTCTTCTATTATTCTGACTCTTGACATGGCCCGAATCAAGATTTGGTTCACTTGATTGAGCCATGTCTTCCTCGGGCATCTCCGACTTCTTCTATCATTCACATTCGCGTATGTGATTCTCGATACACTCCATTCTTCGTTCTGTTGTCCTTATAACAATCCTAACAGGAACAGTTACCATTATTATCCTGGTATATCTAAGATTGTACAGAAATTATCACAGTAAAGCGAACTTGAATTAATACAAAACTGCGATAAACAAATGTTACTATCATTAAATTAACCTTTAAAACCTCTGAAATAAACCTTCACTGTTATTGTTGTTATGAGCTATTATTATTGTTCATATTCTATACTAACTATGCGAAACAACTTCAGGTCTCGATGTAATTTCAGGAGCTGACTGGTATAGGTATACAGGAATAGCTGAAATGACAGAGGACTGATAAAGAATCCTCGCAGCACTGGAAATCATACTCGTTAAGGAATAGAGGAACTAAAATGAATCGACAAAAACATAATGTGTATCCTAACCTCATAAAACCTTGTTGTTCAGTTACGATTTCACCCGGCGTGAAAAGCCGAGGAATTTCATCGGAAGTGGCAACGCAGTGGTTCACCCTCTGCGAAGCCAAACGTATATTAACGTTGCTGGTCATTTTTATAAATGTGTAAACTATTTGTTAGATCAGTACTATGAAAACAAATACGAACACGCCGCCTTTTTAGATTTATCTATGGCTAGGGCCATGCTAGGGCCCCAAATGTCAAAACAAATGTTGTTGCCAGAGCACGGAAAAATCAAAGTATTTTCAGAGCACGGAATGGAATTATTATTATAACTCATATAAATAACTTTCTATTGGCTTGACACATTACGCTATATTATGGGCGCATAATTGCGCACGGTGTGGCATATACGTATAATATGTTGGGGTGACACACTACGCTATAATCTTCCTCAGGAGAGGGGGGTCAGATCAATTGGGGGACTGCCGCGGAATGTCATTTCTTTCTATGGAATCTGTCACTTTGACAAATGACAGCCGCGTAGTTACGGCGCTCCGTAAATTATTCTGACATCCCACGGGTCGGTAAGCAATTGACATAAATCGAATGTTGCAAGACCCTGCGCAGAAAATGAAGTTTTTACCGACTAATGGAACGACGGGCTTAGTTGATCAACTCGACACTTAAAAGAATATTGACAAGCGTGAACCTTCTTTCAACAAAATTGATCAAGTTTTTAATTATAAATCTTGTAGTTAAATAAAAGTTAGTCAACTAAAATTGAAAAATCTGATCTCGCTATTTCCAAGTTACATTCAACACGTGCTAAGATGGTGGGAGGCAATATAAAAAAATTAAACACAATACCTGTTATAAAGAGCAATACCAACAGTTTGAAAGAACAAGAATGTTAATCTAACGAAACGCACTAAATTATTGTAAAACGATGGCAACACTAAAATAGCAGTGTTTTGAAGTGTCAAATAATAAAACGTCAAACTCAACATTAGTGCAAAGTCGCGAGCTCAAAGATTAAAAATCTAATCATTGATCTAAATAACGCATATAAGTTGAAGTTCTCGCTCAGTAATCATAGCGCGGATAACGTAGATGATGCTTAGCCGAATCTGTCATTATCAGCCTAGACAATTATAATAGAAGATGGCTTCTAGTTTTCTATTTCCCATACGTAAATACAGCGCGAGTGCCTTGGCTAAAAAACATGTTTGCATCGTTGGGGCCGGGCCGGCGGGTTTCTACGCAGCCCAGCATATAGCCAAGGTTCTGGACGATGTTAGAATTGACATAATAGAGAAACTTCCCGTACCGTTTGGCCTCGTCAGGTATTCATTAATATTCATGTTATTTTTCAGTCCGTTGATCCCCCACCTTCGACTGCCCTTAGAATGAAAATAACTTGGGTAAACTTGTGGAATTCCGCTCCATGCATTGGCTCTTAAAAAAAACAGCACACTTTTTTTATTTAAATATCTAGTGGAGACAAATATTTAAGTTACATGCCCAAAATCGGTTTTTTAGGGTTATTTTAATAATTTATGCGTATTTCTTAACCTTCAAACATAACTTTGATTGAGAAAAATAGAACTTTAATGAATCTTTTACCATCGCCCACCACATAAATAGTTATTTCTTGTAAAAATTAAGTTGAAACCAAGTGCTATTTATATATTTTTTGTGAATGAAGCGTGCAGCAGAATTTGACAATTTAAAAAAATGGAAATATAAGGCTCGATAATAAGGGGAACGATTACTCTGCCTTTTTCATACATAACTTAAATTCGGATTTGAGGCCAAAATACCCAGTCAAACTGAATAATAATTTTTTAATCAAACGGTGTAGCAAAAATCTAGTACGGATATATGCTGCTTTATTTATATGTGTTTCAAATTTATAAAATATGGGCAATTAAAAAAATGTTTCTTTCACGATTTTGTAGGCAAGTTTGGCAATTATTTGTGATTTAATGATAATTGCTAAAAAAATAATCTTACCTTTTTTACTATTTTAAAATAAAAAAAAATACTATTTTGATGGGTTTAAATTTAACTTTCAAACGACCAACTGATTTATATTGGAACACAAAAATCTAATTTGAAAATTCCGACACAAAAAACTTATCATTAAATCACAAATAATTAACTTGCAAAAAATTGTCAAAGTTGCTTCTAAAGTTGTGAAAATTGAATTTTTTAATTATATTAAAAAAATTATAATTTAAAACACAAATATTATATTTGTACGTACTAGATATTTGCTATATCTTTTGATTAAAAAAATAATTGTTCATTTTGGTCTAGTATTTTGGCCTCAAATCCTAATTTCAGTTTTGTATAAAGAAGGCCGCGCTGCCGTTCCTCTCAAGTACTATTTTTAAATTATTTTAAGGTACTTATCTCATAATTACATAATGGTAAATATTTGCCTAACCACCGCACTTTTAATAGGCACAGATTATGGAAACTACACTTCATTTCAACTAGTATTTACATACTTGAAATAGGTTGTTAGGTTCTTAGTTTGGGTTAATTAAGTATTTTATGCTTATTTCATTCTTCAAAAGTGTCACTCTATACAAAAAATTGGCATCAAAGGAATCGTTTCATAAGGTAAATTTTGAACTTTGAATACAAGTGGAATTATAATGCATCTTTTACCGGCTATCCCGATGCAAACCGAGTTGTTTCTTGTAGTAATTAAGTTGAACCGAAGTGTAATTTAATAATCCGTGCCTATTAAAAGTACGGTAGTTGGGGAAATATTTACCATAACCTATTTGGACTTCTAAATAGTTGTTTCTTGTAGTAATAGTTGCTTCTAAAAGGCCTCCGTGGTCGAGGGCAAGGCTCTCGACTAACAAACTGAAGGTCACGGGTTCAAATCCTGGTGTGCGCAAGTAAATTTTATTTGATTAATAATGTTATTTCACAAATTACGTAATTTATTTATAGTATATTTGCGGCACATTCCAGAGTGCAAGATACCCTCAGTAGCGCCCTGGTGTAGGACCACCATTGAGAATTGAAACGTTATTTGAAACTGCTTTTGCCGTGCTTGGTGAACCACCTTCTACCTTCAACTTCACAACATACCCCAATTTATAAGAGATGCCATAGTTTCACTGGCTCCAGACGGGTGGGAGCAACAAAATTCAGGGTTTTCCTCATATATTTGATTCGTACTGTCGTTTTCTTCCAATACTACTGTAAATCACACTTACTAATAATACTTTTTGCAGATTTGGCGTGGCACCCGACCATCCAGAAGTGAAGAATGTCATCAACACGTTCACCAAGACGGCGCAGAATGACAAGGTCAACTTCTACGGCAATATCACTCTTGGAAAAGACATCACCCTAGCGCAGCTCAGAGAAAACTATCATGCTGTTTTATTGGTTAGTATTTTTTGGTTGTCCCTCTCTAAACAAATATCCTCTCTTCTATGAAGCCTTATCTAACATTGCCTCCTCTCCGTTCAACATCTCAAACCTGAACTCGACTTCAATCTTCTATATAATATATTATGTATTCAATAGTGTGGTCCCCATACTACCAGATTCATATAAAAATATCAGCCCATCAGGGTGTTTAAATTAATAAATAAATAATCATGAAAATTGCCCATTCATTAAAATTAACTTATAAATACACCATCTCTGCAGACATCCAAATTAATAGACTTGCCCTTACATGATATCAGGATATCATTCCGACAAGCTGGAGGCAAACCACGTGACAATATTTCAATATTGTTTAACCACATTAATGATTGTATTACACTTCAAACTAACTTGAGATATCTTTTTGAATGGTGCTCAATCAACAAATTAGCATTAAACGTAAATAAATACCAGTTCATTCATTTTTCCAAAATAAGTAATCCTATTTTTTTTCAATATTCATTAAATGATGAAAATTTAATTTGTGTTAGTAAAATTATTGATCTAGGCATTATGTTCGTCAGTAAATTCACCTTTGTATGTCATATTAATAATATTATCAACAAGGCCCTAAAGACTCTTGGCTTTGTTTTGAGAGCTGCAAAAGATTTCAATAATTTAGGAACATTTATTATGTTATATAAAACCCTTGTCAGATGCCAACTTGAGTATAACTCTACGTTATGTTCTCCATTTTTCAATATTCATTCAGATAACATTGAAAAGATTCAACGGAAGTTTCTTAGGTTTATAAATTATAAATTGCATATTCCTGTACAAAACATAAATTACAATTACCTCTTGGATAAAATGTCTCTATTGAAACTTTCAGAAAGAAGAATAAGCACAGATTTAATATTGTTACAAAGAATACTACATTTTAAAATTGACTGTCCCGAATTACTTCAATGTATCAATATCCATGTTCCCAAGAAATCATGCCGACATTTCTTATCTTTTTACTTCAATAACACCAGGACACTATCTTACCGAAATTCTCCGATTCCGAGACTTCACAATCTCGGAAACAAATATTCTGATCTGGGTGATATATTTCATTTGAAAACTAATCAGTATAAATGTTGTATATTCTATCACTTTTATTCTTCTAGACACAAATAGACCTATGTACCCATATAACTTCTCCGCTTCTACTATTTTGTTTTGTTGAATCTTTTAAATTCAATTATATGCGTGAGGATTCATTTTTGCCATTATGTTTACATTCTTCTTTATTTTATTAATTTTTAAGTGTTTACTCTGATACAAAATGCTTGTATTTTTTTTTTTTAAGAAAGCCCACTAGGGCGTGTAATAAATAAATATTTCCTTCACTCTTTTCGTAATTTGAAATGATTATTATTGATACATTGGCATACAGAGTGCCAGGTCAATTAGCAATAATTATAATATTTGAGTATTAAGGAATTCGTCAGATATAGTTTGAATTTTCACGGCAAAAAAGCATTATCATGATTAATTGGTTGGCCATGAAGTTTATAAACTCATCTGCTCGGTATTTGACAGGGTGTATGTAGGCCAGACAGAACAGATCATCTCCAAAAGAATCTCAGAACATTTTCAAGCATACAAACTCGACCATCCGGACAAATCGGCAATTGACGAACACTTAATTGAAACTGGCCATTACTTCGAATTTATTTCTGAAGTCCTTGAAAGACCCAAAACGCGTTGAGCATGCCTAATTATGGAGGGAATTGAAATCCACAAAAACCTCATTAATATTAATAGAGATGACGGGCTAATCTTAATAGTTCTTGGGACCTGACGACTTCACCAAAACTATATTAATTTAACTAATTATACGGAAACACGGTATCACCTCTACATAAATACAACCTTCACCACAATCTACACATCTGCCCTCATGATGGCCACTGTAATGCTGTCTGAAACGTTGGCTAAAGAAGGAGGAAGTGCAACACAGCATAATAACCCAAAAATTGTTTACAATATCTTGGACTTCATCTAACACCCTTTGGTTTCCAGGCTTATGGGGCGGACGAGGATAGAAGGCTCGGCATTCCAAATGAAGAGTCGGCCAATGTCTTGTCTGCCAGGAAGTTCGTTGGCTGGTATAACGGAGTTCCTGGTGACCAACAAGTAAAGGTTTGTATCTGTTTTATATCCAGAATGTTTTCAAACATGTTGATATTATGCAGGAATATTCCCCGGCCGGGAATTTTTATTTTTTGAAAGTTATTTCAGTATGATAATTTTTTTATGAAAATGTATTATATTTTAAGAGTTAATAACAAGAGTAAAATTAGTTTTTCGATATCTCCGAAAATGACGAAGTTATAAGTAAAACGTTGTGTCTCGTGACTTCACAAAAATTTTTGTCCTCAAATTAATATGATACATTTATAAATAACATGAAATTTAGTTGTAGGAGACAACTTCATGGAGATTTCACTATTTAGATGAAATTCCCAAAAACAAATACCCGTCACTAGGTCACTGGATGCTGTAAATTTAAAGTAATATATGCCTTTCTAGTCGATCATATTTCAATTTACATATTTGTAGGTAGATCTTTCGGGAGCATCTGTAGCTGTTCTCGGCCAAGGCAACGTGGCGATGGATGTCGCCAGAATACTCCTCACTCCCGTAGACATCCTGAGAAAGACCGACATAACGGAGCACGCTCTGGCAACACTTGCTCACTCCAAAGTCAAACATGTCCATCTCATCGGAAGGAGAGGACCCCTACAAGCAGCTTTCACCATTAAAGAACTGAGGGAACAAATCAAACTCCCGGAATGTAAAACTGTTTGGAGAAGTTCAGACTTCTCCCATATAGAAGACATAGTCAAAGACCTACCTCGACCGAGGAAAAGAATTACGGAACTCATGCTTAAAAGTTTGTCGGAAATGGCCGGCAAGTTACCACCGCATAAAAAGATCTTTTTCCCTATTTTCTGTAGAAGTCCGGTTAAATTTCTAACATCGGATTCGGGAAGACTAAAAGGAATAGAGTTGGCACTCAACAAGTTGATAGGAGATGATATTCTTACAAAATCTTGTATCAGTACCGAGCAAAGAGAGATTTTAAACTGTAATATGGTGTTGCGAAGTATAGGATATAAAAGCATTCAAGTTGATAACGATATCAATTTTGATACAAAACTTGGACACGTTGTGAGCAAGTTTGGTAGAGTTTTAGCGGCGGATTCAAGTAGCGGAACAGAAATGGACGGAAATATCATAGATCCGGGTCTCTACGTAACTGGATGGCTTCGAACCGGTCCCGTTGGCGTGATTCTATCAACAATGTCTAGTGCTTTTGAGGTCGGTGAAAATATCTGCAAAGATTTTGCTACCGGTTTGTTAAAAGGCGATGTTAAAAAAGATGGTTTTAAGGGACTTGATCGTATTTTGAACGAAAATAATACGCAAGTCGTCAACTGGGACAGTTGGGAAAAGATCGATAGGGAGGAAGTAAAGATGGGGGAAAAAATCGGTAAACCCAGAGAGAAGATTTGCGATGTGAAAAAAATGTTGGACTTGTGCAGTTAAAATTTAATTTGGTGGTAGAGATTTACTTTGAGCTTAAATCATTTTTTATTAACCTTTTCACTGCATTCTTGATGTACAATATATATAAAATATCACTCACTCTTACACTGCACTCTTTTTGACAATCGGATAGTGATGCAGAAGGCAACCAGCCACAAAAAGATAAAAACACTTACAGACAGAGAAAAAAAAACAGAGATATTGAAAGAAGGGTAAATGCAGGTAACTCCATTAATGGAGGACTGAACGCAGTTGGCGCTAACAAAAAATTGTCCAAAGAAGCGAAGCTAGCAGTCCACAATGGAGTGCTGGTACCTACCCTGATGTACGGAAGTGAGGCATGGAACTGGCAGAGAAAGGATGAAAATAGACTGAATGCTGTAGAAATGAGATCCCTGAGGCGTATGTGTGGTAAAACCATGTATGATCGTGTGACGAATGTGGAGATCCGCAAAGAGTGCAAGGTTGAAGTAAGTTTAATGAGTAAGATCAAGAAAGGGACGTTTAGATGGTTTGGGCATGTAGAGCGAAGAAAGGAGTGTAAGGAGGATATACGATGCAAATGTGAATGGTAGCAGAAGTCGGGGACGCCCGAGGAAGAAGTGGCACGACCAAGTGAATCAGATACTTGAGTCGGGCCATGTCAAGAGGTAGAATAATAGAAGAGTATGTATGAGACGATGTATGAATGTCCTCTCTGCCTACCCCTGCGATGAAACGGCGTGATGGTTAGTTAGTCTAAAGATTAATCAAATCTACCCAACACCTAGAATGTTTTTTACTTAAAAAATAATAATATACAAATGGATACCGATTTCCTATAACTTTAAAGTGGATTCAAATTATTTATCGTATTTTCCAGGTCTGTCTGCTTTCTGTAGAATACATATTAGTAAATGTTCTGCTCTGCAATCAACTGGCTGACCTTAATATGTGAAATATGCGTTCTACACAAAGCAGCCAGAACTGATATTGCACATACAGAGAAAATATTTATTTATTTATAAAACATGCCTAAATACATTTATTATATTTTTTGAGTTTGGCCAAGATAGTACCTACCTAACCTAACCTATAATAACTCAACCTAACCTAACCTAACCTTAACCCAACCTAACCTAACCTATAATAACCCAACCTAACCTATCATAATCCAACCTAACCTAACCTATAACAACCCATCCTAACTTACCCTATAATAACGTAACCTTCTTTTAAATATTTCTTTATTTATAAAACATGCCTAAATACCTTTATTTTATTTTTTGAGTTAGGCCAAAATAGTACCTACCTAATTTTTACAGAGTAACTGGTAAACATTCTAGCCACTCGTATGGTATCAGGAATACCAACATAAGAAAAGCTCATCAACAGAAATTATTTTGGCTGTCATCCCATACAATGAAAGCGAATTTTCATTTTAGGTAATTAAAATTCTCCCAAATGCAGTCAGTTTCCTTTTATAGTAATTAAGGTAAATCAAAAGGTTTTATTTAAAAATATTTCGTATTAGCCGTGGCCAGCAAATGTTAACAATATCTTATTTTTGTTAAAATTATGAACTGGCTGGTTTCTGCATAACTAGATTCAATCACAACTCATTTTTTGAACTGCTTTAACTTTCTTATTTCTTGACAGACTTTATGAATTGCTTATCACAAATGGTTCATTAATTCTTCTGCATTATGTTGAAACACCATCTTTCTCAAAATGTTTTATGATAACAAAAAGAATATTTTAACTGGTGAGGTTTAATTTATATTTTGGTTTACTTATCTGTATACAGATAGTCGAATGCATAAATATGTGTATCTAGCGGCGTATAGTTTGAGATTGAATTTATGATCTTTTCTGAGTTTGTTGAAGATCCCTAGACTGTAGATAGTTCTTTGTTTAATTTGAACTGACATTATAATAATGATTCGATAATTTGTGTAATGCCGTTTTTATGAAAAATCACCTCGGCGCATAAAGGCGCTAGACAAATATGAGTTCCTGACTCTATCTAATCATTTACAAACAGATATACAGGATTTTCCAATAAGAGGTGTTATTTTGAATAGCCCGCTATTTCGGTAGATTTTACTTTTGAAGCTGTCATTTTTTGACATTTGACAAGTAGAAACTACGTCATTAATAAAAATGGAACGATACACGCTTCAACAACGCATTGAAATTATTAAAATTCACTTGAGTGAATCAAATGCAAATCATCTTGAGTGATGAGGCCCATTTCCACCTCGGTGGCTTCGTCAACAAGCAAAATTGTCGAATCTGGGGCTCGGAAAACCCAAGAGTTATTGTTGAAAAGCCTCTCTATCCTCAACGTGTGACTGTTGTTTGGTGCGGTTTATGGTCCGGCGGAGTCATTGGACCTTACTTTTTTGAAAATGAGGCTGGAGCAACAGTTACGGTGAATGGATTGCGCTATCGAGAGATGATTAACGATTTTTTATGGCCGGAATCGGATGGTATTGATCTGGAGAATGTTTACTTTCAACAAGACGGCGCTACGTGCCACACAAGCAACGAAACCATTGATCTTTTACGATTGAATATCAAAATAACTCCTCTTGTTGGAAAACCCTGTAGAAAATATACTTACCTGGCTTTAGATAGACACACTTTTATTAGAAACTTTAAGCTTGGAGAAGTTAAAACTTTACACATTGAATACACTATATACTGTAATATCTTTCATATTAGTGTAAAAGCTCACCCATAGATGGCGCTAGATATTAGTCTATTAGGTTACCTGCAGACGGCGTTTAACTGTTGAGTATAATGTGGGAATCGAGGTAATTCATTATAAACTCGATCTCTACAATACTCGACAGCTAAATGCCATCTACGGTTAACCTAATAGACTAATATCTAGCGCCATCTATGGGTGAACTCTTACACTAATATCAAGGATATTACATACATTAGTCCCAGCGAGGGATTGTGCGTGATGTATTCATTATATTATTTTCTATCTAGAGGACGAATGTCGATTACGTCCGTACGAGCTCTCGCTGAGACTAGTTTATTAAAAACACCGCACATATACATTGCAAAGTCGAGTGTTTTTGGTTTGAATTTTAAAGATTACAATTTAAGGGGATGCAACACAAAATAATGCAAAATGTGAAAATTTTATCAAATTATAGAGCTTTAATTAAATACTGCGAATAGAACACATCTTGGCTTTTGTTTCCACCTGGCATATTTTTATCGAGTCTTATATTTCTGGCATTTAAAAATGCTTTGAAGTGTAAAATCTCCTACTTTTTTCGAATTTGGTTTTATTGAATATTGGGTTTTTAGACTGTGACTGGAAAACAATTTAATTTTTGTGCTTTAATTTCACAATATAAATATGCTTTTTGGTGATGTATTTTTTTAATGATAAACTAATATTTATAAGACAAGGTTTTTTAATGCTTAGCACGAAGAATAAAAAATTATTATAAACAATAATTAGTTGCCTGTAATATAATGCCTGTAATGAAAATATCTCCCGAGTAAAAATAAATGCCGCCGACGGGAATTAAACCCGCGCCTTCTGATGTCTGGTGAGGTGTTCTGGACCACTGAGCCACGTTAGCTTATTTCCAACACGCCAAATAATTCAATATGTACTAGTACTTTAAACAACAATTACTGCTTATTATATTTTTTCACCTGTAAAAACAACCGACTTTATTTTTGTAGGAAAAGCTTTGTTAGTGCTAAATTTCCCACTAGATGGCGTCGAGACATATTATATCTACATTTGATTGCTTACCATAATTTGTTATAAATCGTAACAGTGGCAACCTTATCGCCACCAGCAAAGAGTGCGTGATTTCGTTTAAGTTTCAAAGACTCGAATGGCATCGCCTAGAATATTAGTTACCTAGAATATTTTTTATGATTTTTATTAAGGGCAATATAATGATTTATAATATGATATATAGATAGGTGAATACAATAATAATATTTTTATAAAAACACACATAAAAAAGTAAAATTTTACATTATTTTTAAAAGATCTTAAAATGTACATTGGCGGCATTTTGTCACACTTGTGTCATGTATATCTTTCGTACTAATGTGGGTACGTACTTATTAATTTCAATAAACTTGTTAACTTGTTAAAATAATTTTGTTTTATACTGCAATTAAAAAAGGAATTAACAGGGAACGTGCTTACCTCTTAACGTGACGACTTCGGTGGCATGGTGCTAAGCAAGCTTCTGTGTTTATGATCAAGCAATTGCAGGTCCAAATCCATGCACAGGTAAATGAAAAATTATTAGAATAATGTATATTTTCACCTCATTACAAAGTGAAATATGTAATATGTTCTCAGTGGTGACCGGATAAATCATCACATCTTTACAAAGTTATATAAAGTCACGGAAAGTGATGAAACAAAAACTTTATTAACTGGGCTAAGTAGGTTAGGTTAGGTTAAAAAAAAAATTGTTTCATCGTTTCTAATGACTTTATATCACTTTTTAAAAGTGTGTTGAATTGTCACTGTGTTGAGTTATCATGGAACCGTTCTCAATACACTGACATCAGAAGAGATAGACATGCCCTTATGCAAAATTTGGGTATCATTTTGACGACCTGGAGGTAAACCATGTGTCAATCTTTTTGACACCAGGAGGGTTCAAGCATTTCTTAAATAAATTACAATGTCATTTGTATATTGATCGCCGTAGAGAAATAAGTTTCAAGAATGCTTTGAATAATCTACCACATCAGTCGTACGTTGAACGCTGAAGAGCGCTCGCTGGAACAAACAGACCCTGCACAGAAAAATAATTTTCGCTTAAGGCAACGGTTTACAACGCAGTGTCTGAATGTTAATTTCTTAACCGTACCATCAGGTACTCATCGTTCACATGTTCGTTTACTGCAGGGAGTAAACGATAAAAACTTTAAAAAAAAGAAGTGTCAATAAAATATACCGTAACAAATATTCGTTTTTTGAAACTACTTTTTTTTCACCCGATTGATTTGCAGTTACGGTTAGTACTACAATAGCAATACTTCAATACAAGTCTGAAGACTGTCAGGCTAAAAGTGCATGTGTAACCCGGTTTGTTCCCCTCGCCCTTATTTACTCTGTGACTCAGCCGCCAAATCTGAATGGCTTCTTCTTCTCTACACTGCCTTCATCCTTACAAAATTCCTTCAAGTAGGGATGTCTCAGTCCCATTGGCTCCGGCAGTTGCGAGTCTTGTGTGGTGTCACAAAAAATAAATTGAATAACAAAAACAACATTGAATTTCAGATATCATATTTATTGAATTCAATATGGACATGATAATTCATGATGGGCCAGACATTCTCAACTTTTGAATCACATGACTTTAACCTAAAAAATTATATTGTACTGTGAAATCTCAATAGATTTTATCATTCTTTATTTATGACCAGTGTGTACGGATAATTGAGTCAGCCTTCTGCGCACTACACCTTCAGCAAGCAACACATTGCATCAAATGCCATCACATGAATGTCCTAAGTTCTTTAAGAACCTGCAGTAAGGAATATAGAGATTTGACTGTAAATAAAGTATTTTTTAGATAACATACTCATAAAACTATTTCAAATTGAACCATGTTCGGGATAGCCGGTTTCTTTGGGCTTTTGACCAGTCCGATCTAACAATAATTAGATTTCGGCGCATCAGTAAAAAAGATATCCCAAAAAGAGTGCTGGATCCAGATTGAATGTTTATCGTGAAAAGATTCAAGTTGGCGGTGTTAAGAATGCAAATGGTAGACAGGAAAGCAATAATAAACCACAGATAATAGAAACAAAGTGAGCTGTAGCATGGAGACGTGCTGCCAGTCGTAGACTACCAAAGCGGCTGTGCAATAAAAGTTATGCTTTTGGTGTGAAGGTAAATTTGAGAGGCCGGTATATGTACCGCTTCATCCATCTATTGGATAACCAACACCCTGCCGTAGGTCACACCGAGTGATTCGCTAAGTTTGGAAGTCTAACAGTTAACGCGTGGCATGGTCGGTTCGGGAGACTGATTGAGTGAGACCTTTTACCGGACTTAGTTGATCTGTCGCCTTGCATCACAATGGGAGGGATGGATTCATACGTCTATCACTCTTGGACGCACTGCCCCCCCGATTCCTACCCATCCCTCATACCTTGTCCTTCCATTCACTAAAAATGCTCTCCACACAGCATTCCTAAAGATGACACAAGCTCTGCGGGAAGCTAATGTAAAAAAAGGGTAGAAAAAAATGCAGGGCACCGCTGTGCATAGATACCATTTGCAGAAGTACAGTTGAATGATATTACCAACAATCATTTTGTGTGCACTTTTACACTAATAATGCATCATGGCCCATCTTCATTGTATCTATTATCTGTCGAGTTACAGAAATATGCATTAATTCCTGTGACAATACGTATCATGTTTAAGTATACAATAATTGAGGTCTTTATATAAAGTACACTTTTGCCCAAAACACTTTCCCCTTTACTAATAAACGTGTTTGTTTTAAATTTTATAACTGATAAAAACATCTTATTGTAAATGGTTGTATAAATTTAAAACACGTTTATTAGTAAGGCCCATAGTAAATTACACAGATTCAAATCATAAGCGTTTTCTTTTTTATTCATCCCTCAGTTTCCAAAATATGCACTAGGAACAATATTAATTCTAAATATTATTTAATAAAATGTTATGTACACCATATCTAACTATTTACATTGATTGTTTTTATTATGTATTCATTTCATTTGTAAAAAAAAAAAAAAAACTATATTTATCTAATTATAATATTTACAAAATTTATAAGTACTTAAAATATAATATATTCCCGTTATTGCAATCAATATTATCTTTAAAAATGATGCATTTAAAAATTAATAAAATATTGTTATTAACTAATGTGAAGTTTCGTTTGATACAAACTATTAACAGCGTGTAATTTCACAACAGGCAGTCATATTGTAAATTCATTGCTTCCTTTAACTTTGACTCAATTTAATAATTTATATAAATTCAGTTACATTGCACTTGAATATAAAAGTGGGTAATATTAGGCGTGTTTTACCACCTCCGAGTTAACAATCGATTGGCGCTAATCATCAGGTAGCCTCCGCGGTCGTGAGGTAAGGCTCTCGACTAGCAATCGCGGGTTTAAATCATTTGTGCGCGTTATGTCACAATTTATTCATTGAAAATAATTTATAGTATACTTGCGGCACATTCCAGAGTGGAAGATACTCTAAACATCGCCCTTGTGTATGACCAGCATTCCGAATTGAAACTGTGCTTGAAATGGCTTTAGCGGTGTTTGCTGAACAGATCTGAATAGTCAGGTACTCTCCGCCTTCCTCTTTTCTCTCATCTCCTAAGTCCTCACAACATACCCCAATTGGGTATGCCGTAGTCTCACTGGGTCGAGATGGTTGGGAGGATTTGAGAATCTTGTGCGGTATTCACTCAAATAATCTGTTTTAACATCACTTGTCAAGTAAATACCAGTTAACCCTGTGATTAAAGTTACTTGACAAGTACAGGGTTTTCCAATAAGAGGTGTTATTTTGATATTCAATGGTTTCGTTGCTTGTGTGGCACGTAGCGCCGTCTTGTTGAAAGTAAACGTTGTCCAGATCAATACCATCCAATTCCGGCCATAAAAAATCATTAATCATCTCTCGATAGCGCAATCCATTTACCGTAACTCTTGCACCAGCCTCATTTTCGAAAAAGTAAGGTCCAATGACTACGCCGGACCATAAACCGCACCAAACAGTCACACGTTGAGGATAGAGGCTTTTCAACAATAACTCTTGGGTTTTCTGACCCCCAGATGCGACAATTTTGCTTGTTGACGAGGCCACCGAGGTGGAAATGGGCCTCATCACTCAAGATGATTTGCATTTGATTCACTCAAGTGAATTTTAATAATTTCAATGTGTTGTTGAAGCGTGTATCGCTCCATTTTTATCAATGGCGTAGTTTCTACTTGTCAAATGTCAAAAAATGACAGCTTCAGAAGTGACCTCTACCGAAATAGCGGGCTATTCAAAATAACACCTCTTATTGGAAAACCCTGTAGTTACTCATTAGTTTACTCAAAAATGGTAAAACACCCTTGTAATGTTTTAAAATAAAAATATAACCTTAAAATGAAGTCTATCCAATTACTATGTTCACATTGTTAATTATTTTAAGTCACATTTGTCTCCAATCCGGTTATCTCGTAGTAAATAACATTAAATATTTCTGGCACTTGGCAAATTGCTTATCAACTAATTGCACAAATTTTATAAACCCAATCGCCCCCAAACTTTAAAATAACTATGCATAACCACTTTTCAGATGGCCTTGAGTTTATATAAAAAACTTATTTAAAAATATTTTCATATTAATTGAAAATAATTTATTGTTTTGTTGGAAATGCAAATGAGATTTAAACTTACCGTCGAAAGAAAAAACACAAAATATCAATATGTATGTCAATTGAGGAGCGGAATGCATATCAACTTCACCTGTTGAACATCAGAGTAGGAAAAATCGGCTGACAATTTGCAGAACTGCGCAAAAATTACCTCGATGAGTTTTTATCAAATGTCGAAATAAAAACTATGATTTATGTTTTCAATTGTTTTCTGTTTACCGGATAATGTACCTGATTATTCATAGATACTTATCGTAAGACATTTCCCCAGAATACGTGTTTCAGAGACAGCTACTGTTAAAAAAAACGGTGACCGGATAAATCATCACATCTTTAAAAAGTTATATAAAGTCATGGAAAGTGATGAAACAAAAACTTTATTATCTGGGTTACGTAGGTTAGATTAAAAAAAAAAAATTTTCACCGTTTCAAGTGTGTTGAATTGTCACTGTGTTGAGTTATCATGGAACCAAAAAAAAAACTATGTTTATACAAATATGCAAGCTGGTTTAATAGATTCCATACACGAAAAACAACAATCAAAAGGTGTTTTTAAAGAAATAATGATCTTTTACTACTATGAAAGTCGTTTTATGTGAACAAATTATTATGCATTATTTAATGAGCAGGCAGCATTCTGTTGATGGTCATATCTGATTTCACTATAAGTTCAACAGTATTTGAGTTATTTAAATTTAAAATAAGTTAATCCTTTGTTGTCTCCAAATAAGAATCGAATGGAGATTTAAATTGGTTTATGTAGCATCGAAGACAGAAGTTTGTTGCGTTTCCACTACTCTATATGCAAGAAAGTGTTGCCTAGGATTGGATGCAAGAAGTGTTTTGTTTCGTAAACTGTCATATGGGTTAGATTAATTAAATAAATAGTTGAATCTACAGTGACATTAGTGCAAGCGATTCTGATTTTCTCCTCTATAAAGTTTAAAATCACATCGAAAAAAATTCCAGTGGAGATGGTATTAAAGCTCACACATGTGTGCGAGCGCCAAGCAGTCGTCAAAATTGGTTCACATTGTGCTTGAAAAACATTGGTTAAAAGCGTACAAGCTGTTTTTGCTCCCATCGCCTTTTTGTTATCTCCAATCCTTTCTCTATCCGCTGTGTAAATATTACTTCTGTAGGTATTACACGCAGACAGAGCTACACGCAAAAGTTTATACACTAGTTGCAAGCAAATACTACAATTATTTTCATTAAAAGTTGTAATTGCATCTCGCTCCTCAATTAAAAATAAATAGAAAAAAAGGAAATCAGTACGGAAGCATGCTGGGCTACAACCGAAGATATTAGAAGAACGAGATGTGCTATGCGCAGTTCGTACTGAGTGGAATTGTTTTGCCGAGTGTCGCCGGTTTTGTTCACCAATACTACTGCACACCTTCGCTTACGCTAAGGCATCGCTAAGGTATCCGCACTAATACATAGAACAGATTTCTGTGCGTACACGTCCCGATACCGTTCAAAGTACCCTAATTAGGTAGTACTCCGGCTACGGTCCGGCGGCTAACATAGCATATCTCGTTCTTCTAATATCTTTGGCTACAACCAAACTGCATGGGCTGTCAAGGCGTCTATGCAATGAAAGTTGTGCATTTGGTATGTAGACAGAAACAAAGGCATGATGCCACTATGCATAGATACAATTTGCAGTTCGACATGCGTTGCATATGCTATTTCGTACTAATCACAGTTCATGGCACATCTGCCTTGTTTTTATACCGTATTTTAACATTGGACAGCCAAGTTATGTATTATAAATAAAAATAATTTATTTAATGCAAATTTACTTATAAATTATTACAGTTCCTAAAGAAATATAAAATGGCACACAGAATTAGAATACTATCTGAATGCAAAACTGTAAGTGACTCTGTAGGAATAATATTATCCATTTATTGGAAGACATGTCGTTTTAATCCAATTGATATAAAATAGAAAAATAAATCACTGTTCATTAAAAGAACAACTGCGATTTGTCATTGAGGGATCGATTCCTTGAAGCAATGTTACCTGTTGATACATAATTTACACGGTGTCCGGAAACTAGTGGTACAAGCGAGAAACTGGTGAATCTACATTACATAAAAGTTATATGTACCACAAAATCGACTCCAAATGTGATGTAGATTCACCAATTTCCGGACGCCGTGTATATTACGTAAAGGGTAATTGTGGAATTATTTTAATACTTTTATCGCAAACTAGGCAGTATTAGTAACTTCACATCACATTATTGTGATATCAGCTGACAAGCATTGAAACAAGAATGTTATGCTTGACAGCTGATCACAATTTGATAAAAGCTAATACAGGCTGATAAGCAGGTGTATCTTATATTTGTAAATTTTTTGCATGGATTCTATTAAACGTTTCGCTGATAGTGTAAAAAAAAATGCATTATTAAAACCTGTAAAAAGCGACACAGCGAATTAATACGAGCCATTCACAGCGCAACTTAGAATGTTAGAAACCTCCAGTATGGTCTGCGCGCAGCGTAGCCTGGAAACTTCGTAAGACGCGACGAAGGCGCTCCGCTCTACCTGCAACATCTAGAATTCTTCAGGCAGTTCTAAAAGGCATGAGCTTCTTTAAAAATGCTCCCGCTTTAGAACTTGCTTCGAGTTTAGAACTCACAGCCAGTCTAGTTCCATCATATATACACACAACTCACTGTCTGCAGATAAAAACATATTGATTCATCATTACATCTTTCATTTGTTTCTACTTACTGTTTTTACCCACACAAAAATTTACAAATATGAGTTACAACTGTTTGCATTGTGGGTGATGAGTGATTAAAGTTTGAAGCATCCCGACTGAAGTCACCCAAAGTTCAAGACATCTCAATATATATTAAAAAAAAAACTAGCTGTAGTGTACTAGCCGTTGCTCGGAGATATGTATAGTTTGAATTCTCTACTCTTAAAGCCAATTCTCCTTTTTTACAGACAGTGTGAAAAGAGTGTTATCCTTTTTACCGCCGGTGGTGAAGAAATCAGCGCTATTGCACTCTAGAGGTAAAACGGCGTACCAAGCGCTCTTTTTTTTATAAAATGTGCTTTTAGTAGCACAGTATTGCTGGTTTTTGTATCCATTCTGGATGAATTAGGCCATCCACAATAATAGACTATCAACTGTCTGCCTATAGAGTATCCTAAGATATTTTAAACACGTTGCTCTTCGAACTGAGAACTCAAACCAGGAGAAACTCGTGGTCACTGGCAAAGTGGAAAGCAGAGGAATATCACAGAAGTCCAGAAGGTGGGTGTCAGCAGCTCTCTGTGCAGCGTAGGAGTTGATGAGCCTTCTCCACCAGGGAAATGGAGTAGGGCGTCAGTAGGGGGATAGAAGGGTTAACATTGTGGCTAGTTAGCTACCAATGGCTCAGCTCGGGGGGGTGCTACAGTCCTACATGCTCTGCTGCTGGATGCCCTGCTCCTGGACTTGTTGCTCCACTGAGTTCTGCGAGGTGGGATTCGCTTCGACCGAAGCCTGCTGCTGTTGTCTCGATTGTATGGGAGTGGTTTGACCTGGAACAAAATTATGAGAATTAGTCCTGCAGGCTGGGAGATAAGGGTAACGGATGAATGATATGTGAATAAATGAATGCGCTCCATGATAGACAAGTTTTCAAACCATCCACGAATCAGTCTGAAGAATTATGTACATCCCTTCTGGCACGAAGATGGTTCATTTCGAGCATACCCAAAAGAAAGTTGTTGGATAGAGCCACGGGTAGTAGCCATTCTGCCTCATGCAGAGAAATTTCTTCTGAACTTTCTCCAGCATGATAAGATATATAAAAAAAATGCTACTATAATTTGTAGGATTCAACAAAGTGCTGGTATAGATTACGCTTAATTCTATAAATGGTGTTATTAAATATATCAATAGTACCCCCCAATTTGTTGCCTAGATCATGCATCCCATTGATTAGTGAGTTTGTCTGATACAGTAGAACCTCGTTAATTCGAAATCCATGGGACATAAAAAATCAAATTTCGAATTAACGAATTCCCACGTAATTCGAAATTTTATGAAAAAAAATAAATTAAAAAATACGCCGAAATCGATTTTCTCGGCCGCCTCTTCAAATCCGGGTGGTATTTTAGAAGTAAATTCGTATTAATACCAATTATTTCTTTATTTTCGCGGACGATTACCATAGCGGCCGGCCCTTTAAATTCAGTTATTCGAAATAAATTCGTAAAAATGCTATATATTTACACGTAAATCGAGATTTAGCGGCCGATTTCGTCGCGGCCCACCCTTTATTTCGAATATCTGAATTTAAATTCGTAAAAATACGATATATTTCCGCGTAAATCGAGAATTCGCGGCCGTATTCCGTCGCGGCCGGCTCTTTAAATTCAGATATTCGAAATAAATTCGCAAAAAATACGATATATTTCCGTGTAAATCGAGAATGTGCGGCCGATTTCCGTCGCGGCCGACCCTTTAAATTCAGATATTTGGTGTAAAATAGTAAAAAAATGATATATTTTCGCGTAAATCGAATTTCATCGGCAGTTTTTCGTCGCGGCTTGCATTTTAAGTTCAGATATTTGAAATAAATTCGTAAAAATATGTCATATTTCGGCGTGAATCGAAATTTTTCGGCCGATTTCCGTCGCGCCGTATTTTTTAAATCGGATATTCGAAGTAAAGTTAGTAAAAATACGATATATTTCCGAGTAAATCGAAAATGCGCGGCCGATTTCCGTCGCGGCCGACCCTTTAAATTCAGATATTTGATGTAAATTCGTAAAAATATGATATATTTCCGCGTAAATCGAATTTTATCGGCAGTTTTTCGTCGCGGCCGGCCTTTTAAGTTCAGATATTTGAAGAAAATTCGTAAAAATATGTCATATTTCGGCCGATTTCCGTAGCGCCGTATTTTTTAACTCGAATATTTGAAGTAAAGTTAGTAAAAATATGATATATTTCCGCGTAAATTGAAATTTCGCGTCCGATTTCCATCGCGGCGGGCCTTTTAAAATTCAGATATTTGGAACAAATTCGTAAAAATACGATATATTTACGCTTAAATCGAGATTTCGCAGCCGATTTCCGTCGCGGCGGGCCATTTGAAATTCAAATATTCGAATAAATTCGTAAATATACGATGCATTTACGCGTAAATCGAAATTTCGCGGCCGAGTTTCATCGCGGCCGACCCTTTAAATTCAGATATTTGGTGTAAACTCGTAAAACTATGACATATATCCGCTTAAACGTATTTTATCGGCCCTTCAAACTCAGATATACCAAATTAATTTGAAAAAATACGACATTCCACTGTAAATCGATTCAGATTTATAAAATAATAATACTAATTAGGACGATGTGTAATCACGTAAAAATAGATTTTTCGGCGTTTTACCGCCCCGGCTGACTTTTAGATTCAGATTTACGAAATATTATGATTTATTTTCGCAAAAATCAAATTTTTTCGAATTATACGAACAAATTTTCGTGCGCGGACAAAAATAAATTTCGAATTACGAATTAACGAATTTCGAATTAAAAACCATTTTGTATGAAAAAATTTTTCTGCGGAAATTTTTTTGGCGAAAATTTCGAATTACGCGTTTTTTCGAATTATTGGGGTTCGAATTAACGGGGTTATACTGTAGTTGGCTGTGTATGTATTACAGAAGAATGTTACATTTTGTCTTTTGTTCTTAGTCGGTACATGGAATTTTATAGTGGCGACAATGGCAGGGCTGTCAATTAAGTTATTAATAACTCTATGTAATACAACCAGGTTTGACATAGTTCTCCTGTCAGATAGCGTTATTCAGTGCAATTAATTCATCAAACTGACATTTTTTTTTTTTTTTTTACAGTAATACCGCACAAGAGTCCCAACTGCTCCCGTCTGGAGCCAGTGAGACTATGGCATCCCCAATTGGGGTATGTTGTGAGGCTGAGGGTATTGGGGAGGGGAGGGAGATGGGGAAGAGGAAGGTGGGGAAGTACCTGGCTATTCAGATCTGGTCACCAAACACGGTTAAAGCCATTTCAAGCAACGTTTCAATTCTGAATGGTGGTCTTACACCAGGGCGATACTGAGAGTATCTTCCACTCTGGAACGTGCCGCAAATATACTATATATTATTTTAAATTAATTAATTGTGAAATAACACAAATTAATCAAATAAAATTTATTTGCGCACGCCGGGTTCGAACCCGCGACCTTCGGATCTGTAGTCAAAAGCGTATACCACTAGACCACGCCGGCCGTCATATCACATAATTGATGTATTCAATTGGAATTTTGAGCTTAAAATTTATGTACCTAAGACATTTGTGCTGAACTCATTCTATATTGTTAGAGTGAACTTTATACAAAGGGGACCAAATAGGTGAATTATAATTCCACTTGACTTCTGACTAATGAAATATAGAGGGTTCTCATACAATCTAAGGACTTAAAATCAGTTAAAGTTCTGCAAAGGAAGCAAAGCAGCTTTAAAGCCTTATTAGTTACTAGCTGACGTGTACCCGGGGTTGCTGCAGGTTGTCTTAAGGAGATAGACATATATCATCACAGACTTTTCCGTAGGCCTTTTTAAGATATGCAATTCGGTAGTACTTTATTTTGATATATCTCATCAGGTTTAGACAGCGTTAGCAATGCAGTGCCCGAAAATATATTTTTACATCTTGATTATAAAACGTCAACTTTTCTCTACCTTCTATAAATATAATACGCATGCATCATATATGTAAACCTTCCGGAAGAAATTCTCTAGATGATAGTCAAAACCCTATCAAAATCCGTGGCGTAGTTTAGAAGAACTAAGCGCACAAACAGACAGACGCGGATAGCGACTTTATTTTATACTATTATTTATATTATACAGATAATGTGTGTTAAGTTACTGCATTTTACATATTATTATGCCATCCCATTAAACGGATATTACAGAGAATAGGTGGTTACCGTATTTGTCGTGTATCCCCCGGTGGCGCTTGAGCGCAAACCTGTCGGCGAATGCTGCCGTGCAGATGTCACACTTGAAGGGCTTCTCGCCAGAGTGCACCTTGGCGTGGTTCTTCAGGTGGGCGGCTTGGCTGAAGGCTGACGAACAGATGTCACACCTGCACAACACACATTATAATATAGTACTAGCGCAGACCTGTGAAAAATCACGGGGTATTAGAATTAGAAGTAGGATTTGTGAAGCTGATAGTTAATGGAAAGAACACAATTGCTGCAGAATGATCCAGAAAAAATATTCACAAATCTGTCTTATATTATGTGAATTCTTCACATAATATTTTACAATTTTGAAAATTAATCTTAAATTCAAAGCATATTCGAGTTCCAGAGTTCATTGAACCAGTCACACAGGACACACAACAACAACAAAAATTAGTAATTTTGATGATTAACACAATACATACTTCAGAAGGCTGATCTTCTGACTTCTCAACGTGGAGATGGTTCAGTCTATTTTGACAGATTCACAGATGATAAAAACAAAGAGAGATATGACATGGAAGCGTGGCGACTGTCACTGAGTTACAACCAAACTGCACTCACTATCAAAGCAGCTATTCAATGAAAGTTGAGCTTTTGGTTTGCAGGTAGAAACAAAGGTGGGGCATTCGTCCCCACTCGAAAAGAGTAACTGATAACTAACCCTTTACTCCATTCCTCTGTAGGGGTAAGCAGAGAGGATTGACTGATGCACAACTTTGTTTTGACTCAAACTCTTTGCTTCTAGGTATTTTTTGTTTACTGCATTAGTCAGTGGTTGGTTGGAGGAACGAGATGGGTGAAAGATGACTTACTTGTATGGTTTCTCTCCCGTGTGAATCCTTCGGTGGTTCCAGAGTGTCGCGTGCCGGGCAAATCCTTTGTCACAAACCTGACGGACAAACACATACATATTACTTTATTGCAACTAAATAAATACACATAATGCTACTTTTTCAGATATCAGTCATTACCGCACATTACTATTTTAAAAAATCAATTATTTTTAACATTTGTAATATTATCCAAAAAATACCATGGCTGAACGAAATAAACAGAAACGCATGCGACTGTTGCAAGAACACACAGGAGGACTAATAGAGTGTCCTAAAACAACAATAATGAACCCTGGTGACTGGTAAAATGGTCAATTCTAGCAAGCTAAACGGCTATAGTAACCAAGTGTGTAAGAGTAAGATAACCCAACACGTAGGTGTACAAAGTGTGGCACTCGAGTCTAGGCACGCGCAAATTATAGAGCTTGACTTTGTGCTTTCAACTAGTCAAAATGAAAGTAGTTGTCGGATAATCGAGAGACAGATTACTGAGAGAGTATGTGGGAAAAATTTGGAAAACACATATGTAGCGATGCTACTAGAATATTTGGGAATGTTCGCCCATGAAAAACGCATCATAGCTAGAACTCTCTAGATACGATGCTAGCATTCAGCGCATCTACCTACAGGCCCGAAGATTCTCGACACACCGGGCGCTTATAAAACGGGCCACATCGAGAAGTAATCAGTCAGTCTGCGGGCCCTGCGAGTGCTCGCTGCCTACTGAGCCCCCACGTCGCGCCCCGCCGTTACTCCACTGCGCCGCTACAGGCCACGGACCTACTCACCACGTCTGGCTTTGCACGAACCTTATAGGAGAGGCTACAGATTATCATGGAGTCCGCGGGATTACATCAACCCCCTGGCCCCGGATATCATCACTGGCCTGCACTCCTTAGCGACACCTTCGCCAGTCTGCGCCTTGGCCCTGCGACATCGTCGCCGGCCTGCATCTCCCGCGCATCTGCCGACGAGGTCAATCATACCTTCGGCACATACCTTGTTTAACACTGGAGGACTCCACGTCTTCGCCAGTGCTGAACACATCCTCAAGCCCGGTCTCCACCTACACGGTGTCGAGCCACCGACTTTATCGCCTCAATCACTCACTCAATCGCCACTTACACCTGGTGCCATCGTCATCGGTCCGGAGTCATCTCACAACTGCGCTACTGACTCAAATAAACCCTGTGACATCACAACATTCCTCTTTCATTATCTCCTTACCACATCGCCAAACATATTTCAGTATTCAAGGGACCAAAAAACCATACCTACATAAATAACACGTTTCACTGTACATAAACAATCCAGTTGGCCATGATTGAATGAATCAAAGCTGAATCCAAGACTGCAAGGGCGAGAGAAAGGAAGAGGAAAGAATACTCACTTCACAAACGTAAGGCTTTTCACCGCTGTGCGTTCTTTCGTGATTTTTCAAATGCGGGGATTGGGAAAACTGCATACCGCACGTGTTGCATCTGGAAATTGAAAACATTACCATTACAATTTTATCATTTGAATCTTAAGCTTAACCGTTGACCTCCGAGTTGTTGAGCTAAAAAATCGGCCCTCACCTCCGAATTAATTATGCACCAAAAATTTCTTTCATTTAAAAAATCCTGTGAGTACTTTTCGTTACTGGGTACAATGAGTACAGGTACAAAAAATACCGGTGACAAAATACTTAAGTACTGATGTCAAAACTGTACGAAAATCAATACCAAAATAGAACACGTCCTTATTTTCACCCTGAATCCACATGAAAATACGACCCATGTGAAAACTGGACAAAAAAAAGCATTGTGTAAAATGTGTAAAGGAAATACCCAGGCAACAGCATGCCGCGACGGTTAAACCAAAAATAAAAGACCGTTCCCTAGCATCGTCCGGAATGAAGCGCAGTGCGACATAGCAAACCCCCAATATGCACCATCTTCTTCTGCTTGCCCTCTAACTATATCTCTGCATGATTATGAGACAGGCATCATATATTGATGTATGTAGGGATGGATGATGGATTTTACCTGTAGGGTTTCTCGCCTGTGTGGATACGCGAATGATTCTTGAGGTAGACGGCCTTGGCAAAGGCCAGTCCGCAGATGTTGCACTTAAAGTTCTTCTCGCCCGAGTGCAGCTTCTTATGTGACCATAGCGACGAGTAACGCGAGAATGTGCCACCGCAGATGTTGCAGTGGAAGGGTTTCTCTGTGCTAAAAACAACAATAACACACAGGTTATATATTGCAGAATGGTCGCTAAATGTTGTAATTTGTTTAAATCTGAGGGGAAAATCCTTTCTTCCACAGGGATATGATACCTGGCGATTTAAATATGTTGGAGACTACTGCTATGCATCTGTGTGGAGATTCATGCACAGGCACCACATTTTCTCATTCTATAAACACATTTTCTAAACTTGTCGGCAATGCCAGTCTCCAGGTGAGACTTTAAACTTGGCATCACTCGTATCAAACATGGCGTCACTTGTAACAGTGCAAGTACATGGGTTGTGAGTTATGACATTACGAGTGAGGTTATGACATTCTAGATTTTATCTATTTATTTATTCATTTAAACACCCATGGGGCTTTTACATTGAGTGCATGAAATGTTAACAATTTTTTAAACAAGAGTTTTTAATAAACAATAGTTGCAAAAAATAATTAAGTACACTATTCTCGAAATATCAAAGGAGAAGAAATATTGGTTGAGACACGAGATCTAGTGGTTTCAGTAATGATGTCGCTACACGTACAGACTATGCACTAAATGATGTTTGTGACTGCTTTTATTGCTGATCTTATCAACGCAATCTAAACCACCACACATTACATTTTACACAATGTAAGAGTTTTAACACTTAAGTGACAGACTTATAGAACAGGTTAATGATTAGGTTCACACGAGATTTATTATGCTTCGACCAAAGAATGTATAAAAAGGTAGGTTTTGCTTACTTGGCCGTGTGCATCTTGTTTTTGTTTCCCCCAATGAAAATAATTCCAGACCCGTTACATTTGTGGCACTTAGTTACAGAGGCAAGGTTTCTCTTTTTCACAGGATGGTGGCCGGGCACTGAAATCACAAATATTCATATTAACGTTTACGCATTTCACGGTGAGTGTGAGTATTGTAAATACTTCACAAGAGTCCCAGCTGTTCCAAGAACCAATGGGACTATGGCATCCGGGTGTGTTGTGAGGCTGAATGAAATGGGGAAGGTAAGGAGATGAGGAAGGAAGGTTGGGAAGTAGAGATGATCTGGTCACCATTCAAGCAACGTTTCGATTCTGAATGATGGTGTTTCACCAGGGCGATACTGAGAGCATCTTCTTTGGATTTGGGTTTCATTCTCACATAGAACAAAATAAACTGCCAGGTACTCATTACAACTATTTTCAACAACTGTGTAGCAGCTACGTCACCACTGCTAGGATCATCATATCATAATCAGACCGCACGTGTAGGATGGCGAATGAAAAAAGCTGAATCAACAATCAGACTTACGAAACATCAATTAAAATATCGACCGTTGATACCGCGAATGTGAAGGAATGCAGGGTGACGCAAAACGTTCATGCAATGAACGGAATCAGCAATCTTGCGGGTTCGATGTCCAGACGCTGCTCCAACCCGTGGAAGACGAGAACAAAGGAATCAGCACCTATATAAACAGAGGAGGACCTAAGTACATCATCATTCCACTCGAGAAGTCCGACTCGGCGTAACTGAGGAGTCGGCCGATGTATTCAGCACTGGTGAAGGCCGGTTCCCCCCGCGTCACGCCTCGCTCTTTCTCCACCTCATTGCTACAGGACCTACTCATCTACACCCGGTTTTGCACGGACTACAACCATGGACTCGCCTGGGATTCACCTCAGCGCCCTGGCCCCGGTTATCATTCCTGGCCAGCGCTGACCTAACGCGCCTAGACCCTGCGACTACATCGCTGGTCTGCGCCTCGGCCCCGCGGCATTGTCGCCGGCCTGCATCTCCCGCTCAACTGCCGACCAGGTCCATCGCACATTCGGCTACCTCGTTCACACCGGAGTACACAGAAGACCCCACGTCTTCACCAGTGCTGAATACATCCACGAGTCCGGTCTTCATCAACGCAGGGTCGACTGACTGACCCACATCTCAATCACATCATCGTCGTCATCGGTCCAGAGCCATCTCCCAACTGCGCAATTATACTGACTCGCAATAAACGCCGTGACACAACAACAACATCCTCTTTCATTGTCCCACTACAAGATCCCCATAATTATCATTATTATCTACGGAACTTTGAATATCCTCATAATTTTATTGCACATACGTTTCGATCGTAACTGGATTAAAAAGAACCGTGACAATAGAGAATGTGAAAAAAATTGACCGGTTAGTGGCTGAGTTGACAAATGCTTTGTGTTTCCACCCGGGTGTCCTGAGAAGCTATTCCGGTTTTACTTAAGGAAAAGGAATTGTCCTCAACCATAAAATTGTCATCTGAGAGAACTGGAATCGCATCCTACATCACTGCGCAAAGAAAATTTTCTGCTTATAATGATCGTAGTACAGTGAAACTCTCTTAAGAAGTTTTCCAAGGGACCGGGGAAAAAAAACTTCTTAAGTGGGAAAACTTCTTAAGTGGGATTCAATTTTAGCCATTTAATAACTCGAGTTCGGTGCATACGTCATTCCTATGTCTACCTACGTTAAATTGTCGTGAAAACAAGCTCATATGATCCAAGCGGTCAAAAAAAAAAATATATATATACATCTTCTAGTTATCATGGTAATTAGTATTACATATGTATTTAGAAAAAGGTGGGAATGTGAAATAAATGAAAAATGGTAGAACATAGTTGATTATCAAATCAAAACAAAACCATCCCATGGACAAAGTAAACACAATTTTAAAACTGTTAAAGTACATCCCTCGAAAAAGCCACTCGAATTCGGATAGTAAAAGTTGCAGCATTCCAAAAGGTTCATACTGTTGACCTTATTTTAAATTGGTGTAAAGGCAATGGATTATACATATTTACTTGTTAGTGATTACTCACTCTTAACTTGACAGTTGAAGACAGAGCTGTGGATATACGCCGTCTCTTTTTTACGCTTTCGTTTACTATATGAACTGAGGGAGAAAGAAAGACTTGTTGTGGTTAATTTTACCAAGCGGTTTGATAAAAGGACACCGCAAGTAATTTTGTTAACCGCAAACTAATGATAGCGGGTTCTTTGCCTCAGAACCGTTTGCGTACTGCAACCCTGCCATGGCACTGCACAGAAAAATCTCACAAAGTCTACGCGGCAAACTGCTTATTAGTTGGCGGACTTTAACTTTTTTGCACGCTTGCTGCTTGCTCCAATGGCATTTGAGATTTGAGATACTATTGTTATGATGTATTTTCGCCAGGCACAGTCGACTATCGTATATTTTTAAAGATATTTTAATCCTTTTCTAGAATTCTTTATGAAAATAATATGCGCAGCTCAATATTATGTACCTGTAGGTTCATTTATGGTCCTACCTAACTAGCAGACATCGAATAGCTACGATTTCGCACATAAATAAATGGCTTGATGCTTGAATCAGAAAGTTATATCATACAAGCTGTTTGACGCTGGAATTATGTATAATCTGTGAACGCATCCAAAAACTACAAAAATCATTTGCGAAGTTTCGTTTCAATCTACATTTTAAATTTATGCATATGTATTTCCTAACCTTCAAACTTAATTTACGACAAATGTCAGATGAAACATGATGCACGGCAATTTTTGATGTTTGAATGAAAAAAACGTAATTATAATGCATATTTTACCATCTCCCCCGCCATATAATCATGTTGTTATCTATTTAAAGGTGAAATATTCCGTATTAACCGTGATCCGATAGATTATCAAAAGTTTTTCGTGTTTTACAAATTCGCTGGAATAAAAATTTTATACAATAATATTACGAAACATCTCTATGTTCATTATCAAAGAGAAGATTATTGAAGGAGGCGTCAAATGTATGCAAATGTAGATCTAGCCCACGTTGTCATTAAGGTTGAGTTTAATATAATCTTTCATGTTATTTCGGCCTTAAAGACGCTTGCATATTTGTTACATAATTCCGCATTGTTTATTCGTTCCATTGCTATTTTACCTAGTTAGGGGATTAGGAGACGGGGTATTTGGTTTATTTATTGGATGTTTATTGGTTACGGCAAGTTACGGCTTACGGCCCGGCGGCCGACAAAGGGTTTTATGGTCTCCGGTACTAGGTATGGGTTTCAGTCAACGTCTTTCAATTTATGACTTGGAAAAGGGTTCATTTTAGATATTTTGCGACACAATATTTCGTTTGTGTTGATTTTACCGCCGGATTTCTAAAACCTCTTAAGCGGGAAGCAGTTTTAGCTCTAAAACTTCTTATGTGGGAAAAAATCGTGTTTTTTGTATGGAATTTTCAAGGGACCAAAAATCAAAACTTCTTAAGCGTGAAAACTTCTTAAGTGGGAACTTCTTAAGCGAGTTTTACTGTAGCAGCTTTTCAATTATTATGAAGTTATTCTTAACCCACAAATGTACGTCTTTCTTTTAAAGTTAAGTTACGTTATTTTTTTCCTTCACTTTTCTTCAATGTTCTCTTTTGTTATGGAACCATTTGAATTGTAAGAAAGAAAGTGTTTTCAAATGGAGTTTATTTTCTTTACACAAAATGTCATCTTTGAGGATGCTGGGGGGAGGGACTTTTTACCGAAAGGCTGGAGAGGATGTTCTGGGAAGGATAAAGGTATGAGGGGTGGGTAGGAATCTGGAGGTCCGTGGATCCAAGAGTGACGGACGTATGAATCCATCCCTCTCCCTGAGGTGCAAGGTGATGGTTCCAGAGAGTACTGCTGGAGAAGTCAAATGGCCTCCCTCAACCAGTCCCAATCTCATATTATTGTTATAAAACAGCATGAATGGTCTGTACTAATACTTGAATGGTATGTACTAATACTTGCATATTTTCTGTCCGATGGGTATGACGTTCTGTGACCCGAGCGCGTCAATGTTTCCCGCGTCCGGCTGGTGCTGGTTGTGCGGCGTGGACGGCATCTCGCCCATCTCGAACTTCACGTTGCCGTCGGATGCCACGAAGATCTGCGTGGCTTGCGATACTGCCAAAACACAATACTATCAATTAACATAGCCGAAACTATTAAATATTAAATGATTTGAATCACACTGGCCCGGTATATCAGTTGATTTTAAGCTCGGCTTGGTTGGAATGTCCAGCTTAGCGCAGCTTGGAACATAATTCGTATATAGGTCGAATTTAATACAAGAACGTTATTTTTTATTTGTAAAACCAAACTGCTGACTACGTGAGTGGTATATCCAAAGATATTAGAAGAACGAGATATGCTATGTTGGCCGCCGGACCGTAGCCGGAGTACTACCTAATTAGGGTACTTTGAACGGTATCGGGACGTGTACGCACAGAAATCTGTTCTATGTATTAGTGCGGATACCTTAGCGATGCCTTAGCGTAAGCGAAGGTGTGCAGTAGTATTGGTGAACAAAACCGGCGACACTCGGCAAAACAATTCCACTCAGTACGAACTGCGCATAGCACATCTCGTTCTTCTAATATCTTTGGGTATATCTATGCTGTCTACTGTCATGCGATCTTTCAAAATGTCAATGACAGCAGTTTATTTTTAGGCGGGTTTAATTTAAGAGCAGATTTTTTATAAAGTTCCCCACTTCAATCGGCATGGTGCTTCTAAAACGGTGGTTCCATGAAACTCAACACAGTGACAATTCAACACACCTTTAAAAAGTAAGTAAGTGATATAGTCATTAAAAGCGATGAAAAAAACTGACATATATAAGTATACCTCTAACCTATGTAAACTATTTACTCTAGTTTTTTACACTTTTCATGACTTTACATCACTTTTTAAAGGTGTGTTGAATTGTCATTTTGATGTGTTATCCAGTCACCCTCCGGTTCAATGACTTCTAGAAATGGGATTTGCTTTGATTTTCAAAATTCGAACTGACCGTGGGAACGATTCAGACAGGCGATAAAGTAGGTACAAAAAGGATTTGATTAAATTAATAATATGTAATTATTGAAGATAATTTTAGCGATTCTTAAACGAAAATTTGAAACAGAAAAATCAGAAAAAGATACGGTCTAAGATCTTGCCCCGGTAAGGCAAGGGTCCAGGGTTCATGTCCTAGATGTGACTGTATCTTTTTCTGATTTTTCTGTTTCATATTTTTCATTTAGGAATAGCTAATATTGTCTTCAATAATAAGGAAGTTGAGTGAAAAATATTTTGACTTATAAAAAATATGTTCATGTAGATCAAAAAATATCGATTCTAAATATATAAATATATTTCTATATTATTATTCTTAGAATTAGTTAAACGTTCTTGAAAAAGCATTCAATAGCAATAGACTGTATACGCTCCACGATTGGTCGAAAGAATTCTGACGTCACATGTGTCGTGACTTGTACGTACAACGGATCACTTATGGTGCATCTCTTTCTATTGCATGAGAGATGGTCGGTTTAGATGAGAGAGGTGTATAGGCCAAACGTTTATTTAAGTTTGTCAAATATATGTACGTATTTGTTGTTATTATTATATGAAATGGATTTCTAAAGATACATATTCGTATAGTGCTTTATAATAATATGTTGTTTATTGCATAACTTAGAAGTTTTTATTATTATACATGTCACATAACATGTGATACACTTCAGGCCGCCGGCCGCCCAGAAAAGTCTCACAGTGAACTGGGCTGTAAACCGTTATTTTACTTTTGGTCTTTACTTTTCTGCGCGGTGGTCCTGAATTCGCGCGGGGCAAGTCAACAAATAGCGACGACAATACCGTACCGGGCTTGAAAATCAAATATTCTAACTTAAAATATTAATTTAACTATGAAATCTTAATCAATTTTCTTTTTTTTTTAATAACATCAATTCTAATAGACGGTTACCATTGGTAAAAAAATTACTGGAATTCCTTATTGAAGAATTAATTTTTTTTCCATACATAATCTTTAAGCGAAGTGGTTCTTACAGTTTGAATGACGTCACACCCACACCGCTCGGATTCCGCTCGTTTTGGCGGGCTTAATAAAATTCAAACTTTGAGAATTAATTTAACTATGAAAACAAACTTTAAAAAAAAAAAAAAAAATACTCGTATTTAAGTTTGAATGCGAACATTGATAAAAAAAAATTTAAAAAATGGACTCAACTTCCTTATTAATTACATATTACAATTTGAGGTTTTACTCAGTTATTCCAAAAATATTTTTTTTAAATAATAATTCTACAAATGTGTATTTCTTTTGTTTAAATTTTGGACAGATTTCGTAATTTACTAACAATGTTCATTCGAAAGGTAATTTTTAATAAATACTTTCAGCTTCACAAATCCTAAAATAATAACATCCCGTGATTGAATGGTTTGACTTACTTCTCTGCTGATGGCTGAGATTGTCCTGGTTGATACATTGCTCGCACCGAATGAGCTTGGGTCCTTTCCTCTTGGGGTTCAGGGTGATGGGGCCGTTGCACGTGATGCATTTCTGGGTTTTGTCAATGATCACTGCTTTTGAAGTTACTGGAAAGAAAGGTTAAAGGTGTTGAAATTTACATACAAGATTCAACGTTAATCCTGGGTAAATCATAGACAAACAAAATATCATTCACATTTAACTACAAACTGTTGTCTCCAGATTTTCTCAAAACTCCCGCTCAATAAAAACACTTTGAACTTTAACCCTTCAGTACTTTCATCACTTTTGTACAATTTGCAATGTTTTTTGTGTACTTCAAATGCGCTATATACATCATATTTTTTAATTTTCCCAAAAAAAAAATACAGTTTTAGAAACTAGATAAAATTATCTTTCCGGTGTAAGCATTTAAAATAAACATTACTATTTTTAAATAATAAAATTTTTATACCAAAAACGCTAACCACATTTTTACTCCAATCATAGAAAAATTGAGAGAACTCGATATTTCGAAAACATGCTCGTTTTGTTTGGGGAATTTGTAAGAAAACTGTACCTTCACTTTTATCTCGTTCATATAATAAAAAATAAGAAATGATTTTTAAAGTTAAACCGATTGTTACAATAGCGGAAATAGCGAAATATGAATTATTCATTTTGGCTATTTTTAGGATTTTATTAATGGATTCCAGTACAAATATGTGAGGCAAACTGGAAAGAACCATTATTTATCTTTCTAAGTATTTCCACATGATAGAAAAAAAGATAAAAACACTTTTACAAAATATGGACGACCGGTCATATTTGACCCTCAAACGCTGGAGAGGTTAATGTGATAGATTGACAATGGACTCAGATATCTTAATTAGCAGGTGGTTGGAATAATCTGGACCCCGACCTTGAATTTCAACCTCGACAACTAAATGCTATCTATGGGTAACCTAATAGACTAATATCAAGGATATTACAAACAATGCAACTTATGGCATTTATATTATTTTTTGTGTATTTTCAGCCTTTCAGTTACTCGGACTAGCGAATGGACCGTCCCAACGGCTGGGATTGGATATGAGCAACTTAACGTTATTATTGTCATTTAAAACATGATGAATTGTTCAAATTCTGTGAAACAACCCGTCCTTAGTGTTTTTTTTTGCTTTTAAAGCAGGACATATTTTCTTATCTGTAGGTGGAATTTTGTCTAAAAAATTAAATTTGATGATGAAAAATCAAAATATTTTTTAGCCTGATTGCTGATAAGTATATTCTACTGTATGGTGGTGCCTGACTTTTAGCGACACTGAATTCTTGGCATTCAAAGGGTTCGGTTAAAGCAACCAACTCTGGAAAGTGCTGCAAGTATACTTTATAATATAATTGTGTTTGAATGAGTTTTTATACCTTCTGTGATCTGCACCCCGTGTTGCTGCTGCTGTTGTTGTTGCTGGTGATGCTGCTCCGGCTCTGCGGCCACTATCTGTATCTGCCCCTGCACAATGCCGGCCGGGGTGCCGTCAGCCTGCACAGCCTGCAGCCCCCCGCCTCCCGTGGTCTGTACCAGGCCTCCGCCAGTCACCACCGTGATGTTGCCTCCTAACGGGTACAAATTAAAACATTAGTGTGCTGCTGGAGAAAAATGTTCAGGATATCATGTCTATTTAATATTCCCATATCTTAACAAACAGATTGCAATATTTAGAACAGTCAGGTGGGAATGCTGTCCTTATTCTACCAGTATTTTAATGGAAAATGCCCCGAGGAACTAGCATCATTGATGCGTTCGGCACCGGTGCATAGTCAGGAAAAACGCTAAATGCGCGCCCAACATTTGTAAACAGTTGACATTTTGTCACATGAGAATGGGCTGTTTCTAAGACTCGTTCTTGGGTTCAACAGTTCGAATATGAAACGATTTGTCGGCCTGTGCTTCCTCCGACTTAAAACATGGGTCTTTTAAGACCTGCGTTTACTTCCTCTTCTCATCACAAAAACCCTCCACACAGCATCCCCAAATGCATGACACTGACCCCGGGGGAAATTATTTTCTTAAAAAATAAACAACAAAAAACATACCGGTGTCTTGACTGTGAATTCTTTTGTGAGCATTCAGCAGCGTGAGGTGGGCAAACATCAGTCCACACACGTCACACTTGAAGCTGATGTTGGAGATGGTGTTTTGTACGGTGCGGCCGTCGATGGTGACCCCGTTCTGGGCCAGCTGCATCTGGTTGACCAGCGCATAGTTGTAACTGAATGGCTGCGCGATGTAGCAGGTCTTGGTGTCCTCGGCAGATGCCAGCTGCGTCAGGTTGACGGTGCTGCCGTGGCCCTGCACGGCCGGAGTTAGCTTCTGGATCATGTTCACGTTGGTGGTGTAGCAGAAGGTCTGGAATTCCTGGGGAATTAATTAATTAACTATTAGCATCTAAAACTTTAGTCGCAACATTCTCTTACACTCTAATTTTATGAAAATAATTGTGGATCGATTATTTTTCATTAGGGAATTAATTTATTCTACAAAGAATTCAAAATATATTGCCAATGGACAGGAAACATAGCATAACTCCAATGATGTTACAAGATATATAGAAATCTCATTGGCAAGCCGAAAGGAAGACAATTGTATTGCTTTCGATTTTGTAGTTTTAGTACTACACTGCCAGGCGTCGCGTAAGGTTGTGTGCTACCTCTAAGTAAATTGAATTAAAAAAGTACCAGAATGTCCTCGTGTGTGATGAGATAATATTTTAATTACTCTGCAAACACTAGTAAAAACCAAGAAATAAGATTTCATTCGTAAATACAAACAAATTATTATAAAAAATAAAATTATTTCAATTGTTCCCTGTAGATTTTCAGCGCCATTAGAGAAAGAGAGATGGCAAACGTAGCAACACATAAGTATAAGAAGGACAACCTAATAGCAATAGGTCGTCTCATACAGTATTCCGTGTTCGCCTTATTGTGTAAACGAGTAAGCTTTATCTTGTTATCTCAGTCACACCTGTGATATAGAATGTAGTATTCGATGTAAATTCGAAAATGACTCCCGCTATTATTTATTTCTTTCATACGCACATATTCATTGAATGCCTATCTTTGTCATACATGAACTATGTTTGAATTAATAATTTACTGGAAACATAAAGAGTGTTTCTTACTTGCCACAGTTTGTGAGACAATAATGAGTGTACATGTATTGTAACGTCATTGCATACCTCAATTATGTTTTATTTCATTACTTGCTGATATTTTTTTGCATAGTTTTTATTTTGATTTATCATTTAAAAACATGGTTTCTTGGATATTATGTACACTTTAATGCTATTATATTCAAGTTGTAAATATTTAATTTCTTTAAAATATGATGTAGAATTACCAATAATTTTTGAATACCGTTGAATGCTTTTTTTAAAGGAACATTAATTTTCTTTATCATCTTCAAGTTGCCGTTACAGATTATTTAGAATCGCATCGCAGTGTAAAGAATTGTCAACTTTATTAATTTATTATCTGCAATAAATTATAATGTGTTATGTTACTTTATGCATTTAAAAAAATATATATCTGATATAACTTTTACTTGCCTATAGGCAAAAAATTTTCATCATTGAAAAAAAAACTTGCCTAAAAACCTTACCTAACCTAGAAGCTAAATACAACACTTTATTGTTATGCATACAAATGAATAAATTTCTGTCGACTGCATGTTTAAGTATTGCGCAAAGAGGTAGATACGCTAAAGTGGCACCAAATCTTAACGTTATGTTATATTAAATATTATAAATTCACTGTTCCAAGACTTTTGAGGATTTTTTAATGTTGTAAAATAATGTAGCATGTTTACTGGAATCTTGAAAGCAGTAAACATACCACTAGTCACGTCTCCAGTTAAGTATGCAGAGAGGATAGTGACCATACAAATAGTGACAATGGAGTTCTGACTTCCAATATTTTTTGTTCATCCCTGATACATGCCTTGCTTTGCTCTTTTTTATGTTTATGAGCTATTGAATAATGCAGTTTACTGACCTGTTGCCCTTGTGAATTTTGTTGGGTCTGCTGTGTATTTTTTTGTTGTGAATTTTCCATGTTTTTCCCTTGGGACTTTTGTCCAGGGTGCTCTTGGTACTGTAGGGTAGGTACCCCAGTGGTCACAGCATTGGCGGTAAACATGTTTATAAAAAACACAACACACTTTCACATAAATGTCAACACTGACTCACTGATAAATTCTCAAACATGTTTCAAATCGGAGATGTTTTTCAATTGTTATATTTTTTAATATATCTAACCAAAACCACACACAACACTTTTAACCAACTAAACTTTGGACGAAAAAAAAACGTAAACAAATGCACAATTTATTTTTCGAATACGGAATACAGTTGACGGCGGGTGAAAATATACAAATGGAGGATAGAATGGTGGTTGGAGTAACTCGATTTTAAAGCAGTCCGCGTTATTATTATGTATTATTTACTATGAGTAGTAAATAAAAACGGGTAGAATTTCGAATTCAACAAGACGTGAGATAATAAAAGTGTCGAGCGACAAGAGAAGAGAGAGAAGGCTACAATACAATCGTGCGAATGTAATAGGAATATACTTTATCCTTTGTTGAAAAGTACGTTTCCACGAGAAGCGCGCCGACTTTTACGTTATCAATATGCGCGAGAAAGGGATAACGGGTGTCTGAAACTTTGGAAAGACGCCATGCACGGAGCGATGAACAAGGTGACGCTTGTCTCTCAAAAAAATTAAATACGTAACACCGGCGGTGTAACGACACCTGGACGCCACAAACACTACGAAAATCACGCTTTGGCCGAGTATTACCTTTTATTTAACTTATAAATCGGTTTTACGGCGGATAATTGCCAAAAACTATTGGTTTTCTATCTCGCTTCAATGGCGACTCAACCTTTCTCACGAGAAAAATGAAATGGCTATAGAAAAGATGGCGTGTGTGGGGAGGCCAGCCAAAAAAAAACTAATGACAGTAAAACTTATTTCGGTGCAAGTAAGAACTTTTATGTGGACTTCATTTTACGGCTCATAAGCGTGACAAAATCATTCTATTTTTAACACTTTCAAAAGTGATACATGTAATAAATATTATACTTTCACATATATTATCACTCAGCAGGTGTTTTCATTTATCATCGAAATCAAAACTATTTCTGCAGAATGTGATTTTTATTTTTAAGCTCATAGAGAATTATTTTTGGACAATCTATTGAAACTCTCAGGACTTTTTAAGGACAACTGCTTTCATTTTGCGAATGCAGAAATTTTGAGCATTCCAGACTTCGGGGTAGATATTTCTGAAAACAATCTGCAACAATTAAGAATGCTCCAAAATTAGGGCAGTGCAAAATGAGATGTTAGTTTTTTTTTAGATTCTTCAGTCATACGATGACAATCCAAACATTTTTTTTTCCTTTTGAAAAAAAGCACTAGGGAAGGGCTTAGATGAACTAATAGGGTGAAGATAAATAACTTTGACAACGTGAGTGGTTTTACTGAAATAGGTCAAGTGGAAACATTTTAGCGGGTCGTTCATATTAGCTATTTCATCCGTACATACACATTATTTGTATGGCTATTCTTTTCATAAGCGGTTCAACATTATTGTGATTAGTATAAATTTATTTATTTAATATCAACGGCATAAATATACCACTCACAATAATTATGTTACAGAATACAACGTTACTTGTATTTTTGTGCTGTATTGGGGCAGGACCACATGTTTTGAAAACATTTTGTCTCTGGGGTCGGAGACCCGATTTGACCTTGAAGTTGAGGAAGTACATACACGTTTTGTCTATGATTTTAATAGAGGAACATATTTCTGACGTTTTCTATACAAAACTAAACTGTCAATGTCAACTACTGTCATCAAATGAAACAAAACAATGTGTAGGTTCATTTATGAAAACAATTCAAACGTCAACGTTGAGTGGTTCATTTATGCGCAATGTCTGCCATGTCATTTACTACGGTCAATGTTTTGCTATTTCTGGTAAGTTTTGCACGTATTTTATGTAGGATAATGATGATTTTAAAAGCTCAGTTGTCGTACAGTATAATATTATGTTAAAAATCCAGAATTACTTGACATGTGATGCGCACAAATTATTTTAAAAACACTTTGAATTAGATTGAACAACATTAAGGTATACAGATAGAGCTAACATTGGCGTTCGAATTCTGATACCATACAAGTGGCTAGAGTTACCATTTACTCTATGTAAATTAGTTAGGTACTATTTTGGCGGAACTCTGAAAATAAAAGGTGTTTAGGCATGTTTTATAAATAAAGAAATATTTTAAAAAAAGGTTAGGTTAAGATAGGTTAGGTTAGGATCAGTGGCGGCTCGTGACTTTTGAGTGTGGTAGATTGCCAAGTTTGAAAAATTCGAAATTTTTTATGTTGATTAGTCCAAAATGATTTTTTATTTTGGTAATTATTCGGAATCGCTGGACAAGGATTATATGAAATATTTTTAAATAAAACCTTCTGATTTACCTTAATTACTATAAAAGGAATCTGACTGCATTTGGGATATTTTTAATTTTAGCATTTTAATTTTTAATTACGTTAATCGAAAATTCACTTTCGTTGTATGGGATGACAGCTGGAATGATTTCTGTTGATAAAATTTTCTTTTGTTGATTTGCTGATACGAGTGGCTATATTTTTTACCATGTGCAAATACTAGGTAGGTACTATTTAAGCCAAACTCGAAAAATAAAATAAAGATATTTAGGTATGTTTTATGGGTAAAATTCGGTTTGTGGGAGTCACTCGAATAACCGAAATTGAACTTGATTTAGACTAATTTAGGGCTGGGGAATCCGAATCTGTAAGAATTAGGTGGAAGTCGGCACTATTAACTGAGTTATAGGGTTTTGAAATTTCGTACGCGATACATAAAAACCATGTTTTATTTATCAATTATGACATAAGAAAATCAAATTAGTGACGATTTATTAGTCTCACATTTCAGAAGTGCCAACCAAAAAATAAAAAGTGTTGCCATATAATGATAATATTTTTTTACAAAATAGGTTAGGTTTTTAGTTTGGGTTAGAGTAGGCAGAAGAACATGGGAAAAAGGTATTATAATTAAATCACAAACCAGTCTATACAAACCTAGCGTAGCCCACAAACTACTTTAAAACTGGGATATAACTCTAAAGGGGACGCGAGCAGGCGTTATTAAAGGGGCATTTTTTTGTAACAGGAAATACCATGGAAAAAAGGTATTAGAATTAAATCACAAACCAGTCTATACAAACCTACCGTAGCCCACAAACTATTTGAAAACTGGGATGTAACTCTAAAGGGGACGCGAGCAGGCGTTATTAAAGGGGCAATTTTTTGTAACAGGAAATAACATGGAAAAAAGGTATTAGAATTGAATCACAAACCAGTCTATACAAACCTAGCGTAGCCCACAAACTATTTGAAAACTGGGATGTAACTCTAAAGGGGACGCGAGCAGGCGTTATTAAAGGGGCAATTTTTTGTAACAGGAAATAACATGGAAAAAAGGTATTAGAATCAAATCACAAACCAGTCTATACAAACCTAGCGTAGCCCACAAACTACTTGAAAACTGGGATATAACTCTAAAGGGGACGCGAGTGGGCGTTATTAAAGGGTCATTTTTTTGTTATAGAAAATCACAGTTAGGTTAGGTTATATATATATATAAATTTAATATTTACAAGATTTTAAATAATAAACTACAAATCTGGCAAATGATATTTAATTTTCTGAATTTTCCATGCATTGATATTATTATTATTTTATTTTTCGAGTTTGGCCAAAACAGTACCTAACTAGAATTTGCATTCTGAAATGATTCAAATTCTAGCTACTCGTATGTATTCTAGCTACTACTACCAGAGAAAATGTCATCAACAGAAATCATTCCAGCTGTCATCCCATACAACGAAAGTGAATTTTCGATTTACGTAATTAAAAATTAAAATGCTAAAATTAAAAATATCCCAAATGCAGTCAGATTCCTTTTATAGTAATCAAGGTAAATCAGAAGGTTTTATTTAAATATATTTCATATAATCCTTGTCCAGCGATTCCGATGTCCACCGAAAAGTCACGAGCCGCCACTGGTTAGGATAGGTTAGATTAGGTTAGGTTAGGACAGGTAAGAATAGGATAGGATAGTTTAGGTTAGGTTAGATTGGTTTAGGTTAGTATATGTTACGTTAGGTTAGATCAGGTAAGGAGATGTTAAGTTAAGTTTTTTTACATACAAAAATATAAAAAAAATTGTTAAAAGAAACTTACCTTAATACCCTAATTTAATTTAATTTTATTTCCAGTGTTCCTCCAAAATAGTACTTCCCTAATATGCATGAATTAAATGGTATGGTTTCTACTTGCCCCGCGTGTTGTTTCGGGAATACCAACATATGAAAATATCGTTGACACTTTACAGAAATGATTGGAAATGGTTGTCATCCCAAACAATCTACATTTTACTTTGTTAAAATTAAAATGTTAAAATAAAAATTTCCCAAATGCAGATAGTTTCCTTTTATTGTAATTAAGGTGAATCAAAAGGTTTTATTTAAAAAAAAATCGTATTAAGCGTGGCCAGCGATCCCGAATAATTACCCATCGGTTAATTGTCCGCTGTGCTGTGAGATACCACAGGCTTCAGTCGGTTATAAGTGCTCGCGGAGTCAGTTCTCCGGCGATAACTTCATGATGCTTCAAGTTCTTCAGGCCGTGGCGCGCCAGGCGGTCATCGGCAACTCCATTCGTTGAGTTTGCTCAATATCAACAGCCACCACACCCCCTTCCTACTTCCCTCTAGACTCTATTTATATATAAATCAATGAATGACAATGAGAAACAACTATTTCAGCCACCGGAAAAAGTAAATAATGCATTTTAATACCTTTTTCTTCTCTTATTTAAGCCAAAATATGAACCTAAGAACCTATAATTGTTTTGTTTTTTTTTTTTTTTTTTTTTTTTTTAAATAAATTTAAGATAAATCAAATTTAATAATGTTATAATAATTATTAAGTTCTGCAAGTATTTCTGTTATTTTTACAGTTTTTAATGTGACAGCTGTTTCGGCTTTTGAGGCCATTATCAAACTGTGGATATGTCCACACGGCGACGGCTTATTTATATGATTTTATTTATCCCCACCCATTAAATCATATAAATAAGCCGTCGCCGTGTGGACATATCCACAGTTTGATAATGGCCTCAAAAGCCGAAACAGCTGTCACATTAAAAACTGTAAAAATAACAGAAATACTTGCAGAACTTAATAATTATTATAACATTATTAAATTTGATTTATCTTAAATTTATTTTAAAAAATTAAATGGAGTTCTACAAATTAAACACCAAAACAATAAATAAAAAAACTAAAATTGGTTCTTAGTTTGGTTTAATAAGAAATAAATACAAAAAACTAGCCAAAAAAAACCTGTTTTAATATTATTATGTCGTTGTGCTATTATTATTGACAAGACATGAACAAAAATGTCAAATCTTAATATATAAAAATTACATGTCCGTACATACAAATCTACGAAACCGTTCAAACCGATTTCAATGAAATTTTGTGAATTTGTATGGTTGGTTCCAGCTTGAAAGATAGGATAGTTTTGGACCCGATAGGTGACGCTGTTGTCGAGATTTTTCAGATTTCTCGTCCAAAAATACATACAACCACAAATTTTAACTTTCCTACATAGAAGGCGGTCTGTGACAGGACAACGTCTTATATTAGTTGACTTATATTCTGAATGGTTTCTAATCTTAATATATAAAAATTCAGCGTGTGTAAGTAGTCAACCAATATCACTGAAAATATCAAAGTTTGTTGTTATCAGTGCAAAGAGTGTTTAGAGATGTTTAAAAGGTAGAAGAAGTCGGGTACGCCTGAGGAATACTTAACGCAATATCTGAGAATATACTGAGTCGAATTAAAGTCGACGTAATGTAGTTTTTCAACAGTAACATTGTGGTATACAGTAGCGAATGGTGGAAGAATTCGAAGGTGCCCGGGAAAGAAATTAGCAATAGCGAAGTATTGCGTTGGATCCACTAGTGTATTTATAATTTTAAGTGTCGTTATTTAAAAAATTTTCAGACTCCTCTTTACCCGAGCTAATAAAATTAAGTATTGAGTTATTATTGGACTGTTTTAATGTTAATATCTGGGTGAGATTTCACTTTTCAATTTTGGTCTCAGAAATGTATATTACGTCTTTGATTATTTGTCCAACTGCTCCTTGGGACTAGGAGATACTGGTGTGACTTCTCATAATATATTTATGGTTAATTTTTTAAAGTTTTTCTATGTTTTTCCTGTGATAACTCTTTACGTAAACATGAACATCAAGGATATTACACACTTTGAATGGCTCGTCGCTAGAGAATCATTATGGTATTTTGTCTCTCATCTTAGATATAGATAAAATTGATTTAATACTTTTTGTATTTATGGCGGTCTGTGGCATGACAACGTCTGCCCAGGCCCACTAGTGTATTATATTAATTTTGAATGAAATAGCTAAAATGCATTATGAGTCGAATGTGGTGCGCTGGAATGCAAATAAAATGATTGGGAAAAGCTAGTTCAATGGCAAGTTAGATTGCTACTATTTTCTTCGCTACTTAAACCATCGAAAAATGCGATTGCACTTCCCCCAATTTTTTCAGCCGGTTGGCTATGACCGTTAACGGATCGGTAATTTCAAATAAATACTACGCCTTTTTAAGAAATAAATCAGATCAACTTTACCAACAAACAAGTCTTGTTATTACTTTCTACCCTCGAAAATCCCCCCGGAACCACTAGCTCCCACACCACGCCTAGTCTCTGCTTGAAGATATTCTGGAGCCTACCTCTTCAAGGTCAGCCGGCCTTGTTAGGACACCGCAAGGTGACAGAATCAAGCAGACACGAAGCACATCCAGTGCCACTACCTTCTGAGCACTGGGTGCGGGAGGCAGTCCATAGCCCATCACAACCATCAGCATCCCCAGAAGTGGAAGAAACGGTCTGGAACCGGCAGCTCCAAATTTATAGTCTTGTGTAGACATACCGTCTAGTACAAATACCACCGGGACTAAAATATGGAAACTGCCTTGGAATTCCGTGGTTCAAACATCAACTATATCGACATCAAATATCTCTACACATAAAATATAGGTTGGGAAGCGCTGCCTTACGGGTATGGAAACATCTACTTTCAATTATTAGGTGAATTTTTAGGTTATTGCCATAGACATACGAAACAACAGACCCGCCCATGAGGGAAAGGGGAACAAACCAAGTGCGCAGAGCCAGGAAGTAGCTTGACTGGCTCCCTTTTATGTGATTTGTCAATAAATGAATGACAGTATATAGGCAACTTGCATAGTCCCATTAGTATCTAGTCTTCAAAAATAAAATCTGCTTATGAATAAGTAGTCCTTAAAAAGGTGCGCAAATTGCTGGCTGCGTAAAAATCTCAACTGTAAACCCTAAATCGGGTTAACAAAAGTTCGGGCTTGTTTCCAAAATCGAATATTTTGTTACACTATTTAGCTAGCCACTTTTACAAATGTGTTATAATTTACTCACCTCACTCATTTTTGCGTCTCTATGCAATCCGATTTGTAGATGGTTCGGTTAAAAATGAACATTCAGACCCTGCGCAATAAAGTCCCACAATGGACTGCGCTGCAAACCGTTACCTTACTTCAGCGAACCTTACTTTTCTGTGCAGGGTCTAGTTATTTCAATGTGTGCTCTTCGGTGGTCAGCATACGACTGATGTCGTAGTTTATTCAAAGCATTCTCCCACCCTCCTGGTGCCAAAAAGATTGCCCCCAGTTCGTCGAAATGATACCCAGATTTTCCATTAGGGCAAGTCTACTCTTTTGTAGTTAGTGTCTTTCTCGTGTTTAGTAGGGGAAAAATAATATCAAGCAAAGTAAAACAGTCTTTAAATGGTAATAGCTTCTTTATTGTACATTTAGCTAAAAAGGAACATAACAAATAGCTCATAAAATTCATTAGAAAACTCAATTTTTCAAAAAACAAAGTGTTTACATTTGCTCGCCCAAACACAAACAAATAATATGAATACATTGTACCCCTACTTTACTAAGTGTAACATTAATCCTGTTGCACACGGTTGGTTTGTGGTACTTTAAGAATGTGGTTGTTGCATAATGCAGGTAACTTTAAGTTAGTATAATAATAATTAAATATGGGAGACTTCCGCATCATGGCAACACAAATTCAATTTTTAAAACTCTTTTAGAAAGAAGTTATTTAGTCACTAGAATGTTCTTTTCACAAACAAAGACAACAAGATTGTTTCTTATGATTTATAATCATTCAGAAGCCATATTAATTTTTCTTTCTACTCCATTTTTATAAAAATAAAACAAAGATTACAAACCGATAATTTTTTCATCAATATGGTTGATAATACTACAATTTGATACATATATTATAGAAACATGAAATATTAGAAAGTCAGTTATGTATATGATTTTTGAATAGACGTGGAAATCTCCCAAGACCTTATAAATTAAAGCAAAGTAACGTTTTATCATATTGGCATCATTGGTAACTCGTGAAATATAAAAGACAAGAAAACAAACTAGCCGCAGGCGCGTACGGACACCCGACTAAAAACGCGCTTGTCGGCGGACCGATGCACGTACCATTTCATGAAATCAGTAATGGAAAAAAATGCAAAAAACCTACAAGTAACCTAAGAAGACAAATTTAATTTGTTCTTTACATAAAAAATACTTATTTACCATTTCACTGGTCTATTTTGCATATTATCATCCATAAATAAATGAATATATATTCATAAGGACATTTATTATTCTTTCGACCGACCTAATCAACACATTGTTATTTAAAATATATAAGATTTAAATTTTATATTTTTCATCAATGTTTTTCACACGCGCGACATTAATTTTAAAATCGGTAGTATTTTTAATTTCTATTTACAAACACCGTTTTGCGTCGAACAATTATTATTATTATCGTAATAATATATTATTCTCTTAATTGCTATTACAATGATCTATAAAAAAGTCTTATTCACTTCGGACATACAAGCGGGCTGAGAACGACATCTTGTCATAATTTACAACAAATTAATCTTAATCCAATATAACATTAATAATCTTATCTACACGGCTGTCGCATATGTGATTCATTTAAAGATGTATCATATATGATCCGTGAAGTTCTACTAAATCATAGGTTTTATCAAAATGTGCCGCGTGGTGGGATAGATTGAAAAGGTTAATGGTTGTCGGGATCTTAAGGTTAAGATGCACTATTGTGACCTAAATAAGAATTTTAGAAACAGTAATCAATAGCGACTGTTAAGTTCATCTTAAAATGGAAACAAAATAACCTAACCTAACATGTTAGTCCTACGGTAAGATGTTGTCAAAACTAAAAGATTATATCAAATACTGTAGAATAGTTATAATATCTCCAACTTCTCACATTTCACACACATTCTGGTGGCAGCATGCTACGCTAGTGCCTCCTAGCGGAACGAGTTGTGAGACTTGTTTTACTTTATGAATTTTATGCATGATTATGACACGCTACAGTAGCGCCTCTAGCGGCCAGAGTTGCTAGCCAATACAAGTAAATACTGCCATCATTTTACTGAAGTTGGACATGTTATTAATATTCTAGGGTATTTGGTTATATTAATTTAACTTGTCTTTTAAACAAAATTTCCACAGAAACTTTCACTTGGTAACCCAATCAGTCGAACATTAAAGATACGCCGTAATGAATATAGATAAATACTAATTTTATTGAATCGCAATCTGTTTCTAAGTGAACTCAGAATAGCAGTAATTTCTAAACGAATTAGTGAAAATTGTAGAAAAATGAAGAGCGTTAATTGAATAATAAATATGTATATTACACGAAGATACTTGCTCTGCCCGCTTGCTAATCAACAACAATTTAACTTAACCACTATTAAGAATTTATTAACATTAATATTTTTAACAATTAAAAAGGCAATCCCCGTCAGACTTGAATTAATTTTTGAGAAATTCCGTTTTCCGCTAAAGTAGAAAAACGAAACACGATTCTCTCAGTATTTTTATATTGTGTTTGTTGAAACTCACTGTTTGCAACTTAAATGATGATGAAGAAATGGGTGAATTTATTCCAATCTGACACTCTCTTGTGGATATCGTGTGAAAACATTTCAATAAATTTACACTAAAAAAATGTCAATAATGATATTTTACATTAGGTATGCATACCTAAAAATCAGAGAATATTACTTCATTATGTAGGTACCCACTTAAAATCAGAAAGTATTAAGCTATTGTGTAGTTACCCACCCAAAAATAAGAGGATATTCATATATTATGTAGGTACCCAACTAAATATCATTGAAACTCATCTATGTAGGTACCTACCCAAAAAAGAATTTCAGGTGTATCATTTTATACAGGTACCAACATATCCACCTAAAAATCAGAATATTCATCTACTATGTAGGTACCTACCCAAAAATAAGAGAATTTAATCTGTTATGTAGGTACCCACCTAAAAATCGGAAAACATAAGAGTATTGGGTAGTTAATTGAAAGGTGAAACTGATTTACCATTTAGTAGTTTTGAAAGTGGTCTTTAGTAGTATCTACAAATTTTTCTCTTTCTTATTACTATTTCATTCAAAAATCTCTAATATTTGTGATGCAATGGCTGAATGAATAATGAAATTTTATTAATGCGCTATGTTCATGAATTTAGATACTATTGGCAAATTTGAGAGATCATAGTTTTATAAATGCAACAATACAATTTTTTTTAAATAATTTTGAGATATTCTTTTCAACACATTAATTTTAAAACTAGCTTAGGATCAGCAAATATCAACTATTTAATTTATGCGTATTGTATTTATGTGTGATTTTTTACAAAAATTGACTCTTTACAAAATAATTAAAAAATATCGCTTTACTTTTAACATTTAAATCTAACTTTATCCCATTATAACAAAATGATGTTGAAAATAGGTCCTTAATAAACGGGGAGATGTAAAAACATAGCTATTAAAAAAGGGAATAGTAAATAATTATGAATACAATGTGTAATATTGTCACTGTTATAGCGTGCAAGTGTTTTTTCTAAGGACAGGAACTGTATTGTGTTTTTTTTACGTTAAGTTTTAAGTGATACAAAGCGCAAAATTATTTAATTTGTATATTATAATTGGTGGAGCACATCATTTGTGGACAGTAACCATAGAAAAATAGACAGAAAAGATTGGAAATCATTGAAATTATCTTTATAGTCTGATCCAAAATTTATGCATTTTTTTATGGTTTTACTGAGATTTTTTGTATGTTTCAATTTTTTTAAAAGAAATGCCACTATAATACAATGGCAGAAATCAACTTAATCTCTCGATTTCGGTAAGCCTCATAAGAATTTGTTGATTAAAAGGATGTAATGAAAATTGCACGCAGCATGTGATATTAGAAAAAAATTTAATTGTCGAATACTTCTAAGATTTGTGTTTTATTCATTATGTGAAATATTATTATTTGGGGGTACAATATTAGGTAGTTTCTTTAAACATAGGCAGAGAATCTTCAATAATAATAATAGTAATAATAATAATGCATATTGCATTTGGTTAACAAATACATTGGGTTATACACAAACCGCATAAAACGAATGAAAACATTTGGAGATACCTCGGTATCGTGCAATTACCTTACACCATCAATATTAATTATATGATAGACTGAGTATTGACATTTCATTATTATAATTATTATAGTCTTTCAATAGTGCGCCATCTATTTAATAAATTTAAAATAAAATTTTCTGCAAACGAACGTCCGGGCATTTTGTTTTTTGCACGTAGAATAATAAACATATCCGCATTGTAAAAATTATTAAATTTACGTTATCTTACGAAGAATAATGTGATGTGAAATATGTTCATTGTTTACTTAAACCATTATCTGTATTTCACGATATTCTGTTATCTTGAATTATAATTATGTGGCATTAAGCGTAAAATATAATTTTGAAATATTCAGAACTAATTTTTAAAAGAGGCTGAATCTAAAAAAAAAAGTTAATTATGAAATTGAATAATTTTCAATAGGAAAGTTACAACAATGATGAGGTGTTGTTATACATACAAAATGCAACTATCTTTTTGATAAAGTGACGTTTATGAAACACAAAATGGGCTGGAAATATAGTATTTCTACAATAATACAATCTTCAAAATAGTTATGTAACATGTAATAGAAATTACAGTGGATAATATATTATAGATTAGAGAAGAAAGGAAATAATAACTTGGTTCGTAAAATAATTTAAAAAATGCGAGTTGAATCTTATAAATAGTTGAATAGGAAAATGTGAATGAAATGAGTAAAAAGGAATCATTATTATATTTACTGTTAATTACTATGGTGAAATTATAATTACGTCCATGAAACTGGAAAATGTTTATTATTATGCATGTTAAAGTTACATATCCCAAAATAAGTTATCGGGTTAATACGACAACAGAAAACTAGAACATAAAATAATAGTGCCGTATTGTTTACTCAATAATAATTATAATAGATTGTTTGCTAATTATAAGCTAGAAGCTACAAAAAAAAAACAACTTCAAAGAGACAGCATGGAGGCTAATTAATCTTTTCTACTACGCCAAAGGCATGTTGGCCCCAATCATAGATGTTCAAATTAATGAACGAGCTAATCAGGAAAGAGCACGGGAGGCGGCGTGACCGTCCCACTGAATCTGCTAGCATTTGCCAATCTCAGAAATCTGCTTACGAATTACTAGTCCTTTTTACAATTGCTGGCTGCGTAAAAAACTTAACTACAGGGTTTTCCAATAAGAGGTGTTATTTTGAATAGCCCGCTATTTCGGTAGATGTTACTTTTGAAGCTGTCATTTTATGACAACATCCGGAATTGGATGGTATTGATCTGGACAACGTTTACTTTCAACAAGATGGCGCTACGTGCCACACAAGCAACGAAACCATTGATCTTTTACGATTGAATATCAAAATAATACGTCTTATTGGAAAACCCTGTACATATCCCAAATCGGGTAAACAAAAGGTTGGGCTTGTTTACAAAATTTTATATTTTAGTTACGACTCTTCCAAATTTCATGATAGGGCAAGTCTATTAATTTGGATGTCTATGTATATCAAATGCTGATTTTGTAGTCATCAATCCATCGGTGACCACCTCTCGCTGACTACTATGAGGTCAGTGAGGTGCGATCCAGTCGTAACACGAACCATGATGACGATATGTGCGGCTTATTTGTGGAATAAACGGCGACGCAAGAAAAGAATACAGACGCGTACTATGATTACTCAAAGATTGCTGATTGGAGCGTTCGTATAATTTGATAAAAAAATTAGCTGAAGTAAATGATGCTGCTTAACGCAAGTTGTTTTCCGGTGATTTACTTGGTACTTGGATTTTCAGGGTTAACGTGATGTGCCAACGTTATTATTCAATATTGGCTCCGAAGAAGTGTAAAATGCCACGAAATCACTGGTATTGTCAAGCATGACTATAAAATTGGCCTCAGAATAATAAAGTTACATCTGACACAACATTGTCATGAAAATTTTCAACAAGCTACTTTACAGTTTAATATCGCATAATAGTGCTGTGTCACACGCAAATTTGTGGGGCGATTTTCAAAGATGGTCGGTTTCTTCGAAAGTAATTTAGTTTCTCGGTGTTGAATTTAAATAACTCCATGCTCTCTGGTTTTTGAACTGGTAGGCGTGGCTTTGGCCTTTCAATAACATCGCTATTACATCTATTTCCTAAAATACAAAGGTAACTTAGCACTGTTGGTTTGTGCGTCACGTTATACAAACGACGCACAAATGACTACCTAGTAGCGTTAACATAATAAGGTGCAATCATTTTTCACACTAACAATAGTAAATATAACACGTTTTTAAACTAAAATAATATAACCACGATAATAATATATTAAAAATGCATTGTGTTGAACACTAAGGGTTATTTGATTTTTTTTCAATGATTTTCACGGGTTTTTTTTTTTAATAAAATAATTTTTTTAAATGACGTCAAGTACGGATTTTTGTTTTGAAGAAGGCTACCTTTGTTTAAAAACAGTCGGACATTGAAAAGATGTAATAAAATTATATTCAAATGTGATTTAAAGAGAAAAAGAAACAAAAAAAACAAGATTTTAGTTAAGTGGTCAAACTAAGAAAAAACTAATTTTGTAATAATTATGTAAGTATATACTAATTAACTGAATCATAATATTACTTAGGGATATAGTTTGTTCAGTTCAGACACCTTCAAAATGTTATATTATGTAGTTTAGTAAATAAATGCAAGAATCATTCACATTCTTACGCTAGAAAAATTCATGTCCAACTGTCTTTAACCTTATAGCTGTGTATATTATAAGTCTAACAATGTTACAAAATTTTACTTTATACACAACAATTACCACTTTACACAATAATACGTAATAAATGTTCTTCCAATTAAGTTAAAAATATCACATTTTTATTAACAATACATATTTACTTATAAATATAATATTATTTACACATTTACTTCTCCGCACACTGGTCCATAACGTTCAGTCACTTCTCATTACAGCTCGATATGATGTACGCATCCCTGAGTATGTTTTAATCATTCCAGCAATTGACCGCAAATCTTCAATAATGTTTGTTCCTCGCGAAACCCCATATACCTAGCAGTCTTTATATATGCATCCCGAATCAAATTCAATATAACACAAGAATCCATTCTAACCCTGAACAAAATAACTACACAATTCTAATGTGCAAAGTATGTTGGGTAGCTTCGTTTGCAAGTGTTAAATTTGACGAAGGCAATAATATTATGTGAATTTTCTATATTATAATTAAGCCATTTTGCATTTTATTGCAATATATTTCAAGTGCAGTAATTCTATATACAGATCTTTTCTCTGTAACTCCGTGGTTCAATAGCTTTTATTCTTCAAAACTCCTAAAATACATTTGTACGTAGCGGCGTATGCTCTTGATAATTCTGTACAATTTTCAGTCGTTGATACTATTTTACAATTTTAAAGCATAATCTCAAAGAAATATTTAAAGACAAGACTTAAAACATCATCTTGTTGAAAATTAAAGAGATCATGTGAGGAGATTTTCATATTCTAACACTGTTTCAATGTGTATTAATTTCAACCAATAATAATATTACAAAGGATTGAAATAAAGTTTTATTCCAATGTCTCATTTTTGAATCTTTTCAAAAACCTTTTCACGCGCACCTGTCTATTATGCTTTTCATTGCTATGAGCAAGTAGTTACTTCACTCTTTATCTGCCTCAATTTATTGGGGGTAAGTCGTTATTTTATTCTTCAGCTGCCTCAAATTGTTGGGGGTCGGTTGTTATTTTATTATTCAACTGCCCCAAGTTATTGGGGGGTCAGTCGTTATTTTATTATTCAACTGCCTCAAGTTATTGGGGGTCAGTCGTTATTTTTATTCTTCAACTACCTCAAATTACTGGGGGTCAGTCGTTATTTTATTCTTCAACTGCCCCAAACATTGGGGGCTAGTTGTTTTACTCTATAACCGGGGTCGTTTGATTCATTTTAACTGTCTGCAAGCATTAGTGGGGTTTCAGCGAGGAAGATCCTAGTGGCTACGAACAAATTCCGCCACACAGGGCCAGCCACTACCTAACCTCGGCCGAGTTCAGTACGAAGGGCACGTAGAACATCTTGCTCTCCAATAGTAGGGCGGCTGCTGCCTGAATCTGAAAACAAATAGTCATTAAAGAAAACGTAAACGAATCAATGAGAGAGCAGTTAATGAATAAAGACTCAAAGTTTTGAAAGGTTGGTTCATATTCACGTAGGATTAAACATATGTTTGTGAAGTTAGCAAGCGGTTTGTGTAATATTTAGATATCGCAGCGAATGTTGATGCGAATACTGTACAGTGGACCAGTGTAATGGGGGAGATGGTTAAACTTGTTATTCGAAAAAAAGAAAATTCCAGTAAAATTGAACATTTGCAGTTGTCGCGAGTGGAAAGCATTCAGAGCTATAGAAAATGGGATAAAGAAATTGTCTTAATTCACCTATGGTGCCAATAGCTCAATTCAATTCAATTTGTTTATTCCTTTAAAAACATTACAAAATTACATTTTAATTTGATTTATCGACATATTTAGCATCTCACTGATGCTAAATATGTCGATATCCGAATTGATTCTGTTCAACGCAAGACCGCTCTCCCCACCGGCATATGACCATTGGCAAGCTAGTCCTGCAGGCCGGGAGATAAAACAGTCTATGCTGTCAGTGACGGAGATAACTATCAGGAACATATAGACTAATACTCTCCATGATAGTCGGATTTTCAAACCATCCACGAATCAGTTTGAAGAAGTGTGATACAATATGCACATCTCTTCTGACCCGTAGATGGTTTATACCGAGCATGCCCAAGAGAAAGTCAGTGGGATAGAGCAACGGGTAGTAGCCATACTCCCTCAGGTAGAGGAATAGGAACAGGAATAGGAACTCAGATACCTGGGAAGTCACCTTGTGGAACCAGTAACCCAATTGGTTATTGGGTTACTGGTTGAGTTTACAACCCTGGTAAAGTTTATCAAAAGGGTTGGGGAACAGTTTTGGCTTGCGACTTTTGAGTGTGATAGGGTGCTAAGTTTGACAAATTGGACATTATTGGTGTTGTATCCGAAAAAAATAAAAATCATTTTCGGATACAACAATATCATTAATGCCATTGTTTGTAATATTTGCACTTTAGTTCCCCCCAAAATCGCGCCCTCCACCGCTGGGGAATAATGTAGACATAAGAGGAAGCGCTTATAATTGTAATGCGTAGTATATGAAGAATCAACACTGCAATGCTAATGTCCCAATCAAATACCTGAGAATCCACTTTGTGGAACCAGGAGATATAGCCGAATACTTGATAACAATCCCGGTGAAGTTTATCAGAGGGATTGGGGATAAGGTAAATATATAGGAGAAAGCACTAATAGCCATAAGACATAGTATGATGAATCTAAATTTCATCTATGGTGGCAATGCTAATGTCCCATTCAGATACCTGTGAAGTCATGTTATCGAACCAAGAGACGTTGCTGAATAGAATGAAGTGAAGCGTATCAAGGACTGGAGTATAAGGTAAATGTAGGAGAGTAAGTAAGAGATATGGTAGTGGGCATCTCTAGATAGTACAAAATAAAGTCGGTATCCGTCTGTCTGTTTGTGCACTTAGTTCTTCTAAACTTGGCAACGGATGTTGATAAGCTTTTCACTATCATTTAGAGAATTTCTTCCGGAAGGTTTATATATAAAATACATGCGTATTATATTTATAGAAAGTAGAGAAAAGTCGATGTTTTGTAATGAGGCGTAAATTTTTTTTGTTCGGGCACTTTGCACATTGCTAACGCTGGCTAAACCTTATGAGATACATCAAAATAATGTAAAACGGATTTGTATATCTTTAAAAAGAATTCAGAAGAGTCCTCGATGGTATATGTCTATCTTCTAAGGATAACCCCCGGCAGCGCCTGGTACACGTCAGCTAGTAATCTATAACTTACCTCGGGTATTCTGGCAAACAGATCGTGTAGCCGGGCGGGGTGGTGTGGGGCGGTGTGCTGCAGGAAGCTCCGCAGCGCCTGGACGTAGCGGTCCTGGATGCCTTCAAGCTCTTCTTCTGAAACAAAGCCGGAAAATACATTTATTTACATTCTTGTATTTTATGGCTGATACGATACCCATAGATAATAGAAACAATCGAAAATATACTGTGATGTATAAGAAATACTGTTGCCGAGACGGACTAACAAGCATATGTAATGAAAACTATGCGTTTGGGGTGTAGGTAGAAATAAAGGACGGGCGTCGTTGTGCGTAGATGCGATTTGCAGTAGTACGGGAAGGTTAGAAAACACTCATAAATTATTCAAATACCCCAAACTAAGGAACTGATAATCTTTTTTGTGCATGTTTTTCCATCCCCCAACGAACAGTTGTTTCTAATAGTAATTTAGTTGAAACTAAGTATTATTTTTTTTACACCTTAGCATATTTAAGCGTACAGCGGAATTCGGCAACTTTACCAAAAAAAATTTCATTCACAAGAAATATTTAATATTATGTAAATATGAGAAAAAATATTAATTCAACCACAGAATAAATAATTTATTCTATGATTTAAACCTATTCATTGTCAAGCGCCGCTCGTTCAGGTGATTTTCAACAAAAAATGGCAGTATAAAAATGATTTTCAAATAACGCAGGTAAAAGCATTTCCTGATGCCCTACATTGTATAGAAATAATAATAACCATAGATATACTATAAATCTTTATTTCCGACGCATAATGGAAACTGCATTACCGACGTGACGCAACTACCGGCCGCTAGATGGCGTTGACGTATTTTCCCGCGCTACGTAACAAGTCAGCGAGGAACGCAACCGCCAACAATGCGCGACGTAACGGTCGTGTAGGATTGTAGGCTGTCGCAGTCGGTATTATTATTATATTATATTTATTATTGGCGTTCGCTCAGTGGGTCAGGCGCGCGGGGCAACGACCGCCGGCAGGCGTCGACCTCGCAAGACACTAACACACGCGCGCAACACAGGGTTGACACCCCTTTTGCTTTCATGTAATAAATAATTAATTAACTATCTTACATCATAACTCGGATGCACTGCCATGCGACACAAACCGTCTTACTTTAAGATTGTTGAGCACTGGTTCAGCGATGAGTTGAAGCTTTTCGCTATTCTGATCTTACACGCGGCGTAATATTTAAATCCCGTTTATTTATTCGATTTGTACAACTTTTTAAAATAATATTACAGATGTTAGGTCTAACTTGTTTTAATTGTACTATTTAAATAATGTACATATCTGCAATTCTAAAAACAACAAAGAAGCAGAGTTTTATACACGGAAAAAAAATAGTATTGCTAATTTATTAAGAATCTCTTAAAAATATTGCTAATCAGGTTAAAAGCGGGATTGCGGGCCCTTAACGAATGAATTAATAGGAATCCTAATAAACTTTTAGTAAACTACGAATATATTATTATCACGATGTCGTAACACTCGTTCTAAAAATCATAATATTTTCGCATTTCGTCATTATATATTAACACGTGTTCCGATATATTAAGGACTTACTACAAGTTTATCAGGCAATGGCCTGCGATTCCGTTTTTAACCGAATTACCAATAATTTGAAGAGATTCTTAATAAATTAGCAATACTCAATTTTCTCCTTGTAGGATATGAAAAACATATCGATCTTATGATCCACTGCATTTAGGAAGTACGTGACTCTTCCCACGGGTGAGTTCACTTGACTTTGATAGCAATTAAGAGCAATAGAGCAATTAGCTTGGTTTACAAGCTCTAGCTCCTTTCTAATGATGGGAAAGTAGGTGAGCTCATAAATGAATTATGTATATCCTTACGCATTCCATTTATACGTCGTCTCATACACACTCTTCTGGAATGTGTTCTGATTGACCCGACATATATTTTATTGAATTACATAAGACTACCGATAATAATACAACAGGTTTTTAATGAAATGCCTAATTTAATATCACATGTCCGTTTCATTATTGAGTGAATAAAGATTTAACACAAAAAAATCCCTTTCTAGATTCTGCAGAATCAGACCCTTTCAGTACTTGCTTATTATGTATCATCTGGAATCATTCATAAAATTGAGGTTAAGAATCAGAAAAGAAATCTCTGTAAACTTAGGTATGTGAACAATAAAAGTATAGTTACTCTTGTAGGTAGTGTTATGTAAGAAGATCCCTAATAATATTATGTGGCACCGGGAAAGAACGAGTATTTTTGATAATGTCGGTCATAAATTAGCCACTTGGTTTTGCAGAAGCGGGGTACTTAAAATCAAAATAATTAAGTTATTACCGACTTAACATGATTTTAAACGTCTATTTAAATGAAACCATCGATATATCAACTCTAGACATGGCGTGTCTTACAAAATCAACAAGGCATAAGGTCGGTTTACTTATATACTAATCCATTCTCACGCGCCGCGTAATATTTACACTGCGTTTAAGACTGTTTAGACTATAACGTGATCGCGCCGGGTTTTCCTGGGTTTTATTACCCGGACTTATTATTTCATTCACTTGCGCGTCATATTTTGACACTCATTTCTACGTCCTTGGATACATACTATCCAAAACCATCATAGTGTAATCAATCTAGTTCATTACGCTAACATCAGCCTGCATTATTTTCGGATCTTCATATTGTTCGTAATACGGTTTTACATAGTTTTGCCACAAATCTGCATTTGTCATTACTGCACTATTTTTAAACCCCTTTTAAATTCCACTGAGGAGTCAACATAGATAAAGACTATTATATAAATATAAAAAAGAGAATTCAGCGGCATCCTAAACTATTTGTCAGAGATTAAGATTAAAGATAAGAAATTATTAATACAAATATATTTATTTCGTATTTCCTATCCCTATTGTGGCAACCCTGGCTTTCGTTACCCTCTCTACGGAGTGTCACCAACACTTTCGCGTTCACTGCACGGCCATTTGCACTCGACTATCCGCGAGAGAATTCTGCCTTCTGTTATTCGATCACACGTTTTTTTAATGATTGCGGAAAATTGTAATGACGCGCCATTCATAAAACGTTAGACAGTACCTACAACTAATTAAATATGCCATTCAACACGAGGCAGACACGAGATACAAAATAATATTGAATCAGATATATCAAAGAATCAGTATTCTTTTAAATTTTAATATAATTTTATTGATTTTCGTCAGTAAGTGCGTAGGTATCTACCGAAAAAGTTTTCACTATCATATCGCTGAATTTTGGAAGGCTCACATGCATACACGCATACACACGACCTCACTTTATTACAATATAGTGTGGCTCTTGTATGTATTAGTGCAGCAAATAAATTATCTAGAGGAAAGTGAGTTTATGTCCTTCGCGTTGCGAGATGCGATATAAAATGTCGTAGTGAAGCAGCGGAACTTTTTTGAAGCTTTTCAGATAAATTATTTTTAACAAGTTTAGTGGTTTTGGTAAAATCAATAATTAGACGAGAATAAAATAAATCACGTTTATTTTACAAAAAAAAAATAAACTGGTTATCGTCGCCCGTGATCGTTAAAATCATGGACATGGGCGAATGATCTGAATTTTTCAGAATCCATGCCTTTCTTGAAATATTCAGTACCTACTTAGATAAATTTGTATGGCGCGTTACACAACATCTATCCGCCATTTATATTTTCAACGATGCGATGCAACCTTTCCCAACATCGTGAGCAAACAATAAAAAAAATCGTAAAAAGTACCTACTTACTTCGTACAAAAATAATATAAATATTTATGTGTAGTAAACACTGAAGTAAATTTACAAAACCACGCGCAGTAACGCATGGAATGTTCACGATGCTAAAAAAAAATATGATTGCATCTTGAGCAGCGAGTTGTCACTTTGATGCGTTCTTGTAATTCGCACGGACGTCAAATTTACGAGCTTCCGCGCATGCGCTAATGGAAATGGCGGCTCGTTGTCAGTAGTGGGGTAATATTAATTATATTTTGTCGTAATGTTTGCAGCTTTTAACCCACTTACAGCAGTGATAGGCAGTGACAACGAATCGTAAATGAAGCGTTATTCGTCCATTAATAACGGCGGCATGCTTTACACTTGAAATCATTCTATTCCGCGTATTTCTTTCTACTTTTCCGACGCGTCACGGAAAAATTCTCAACCTTGGCACTTGTCGGAGGTGAAAAAGTTTTTCCCGAATCAAATTTTTCAACTTGTTAAAAATCCATTAAGGCTACGCAGTAAGCGTTCAAAAAGAAAAAGATTACTGAAGATGGTTTGAAAGGAAGATATGTAAATATGAACGTTAGAGCGAGCGCGCTAATATAAAAAATATTATAATTGATGGGCAATGTTGTGAAAATATTGAGCAAAACACGACTTATTTAAAATAGAGTAAAAATGTATCGACAAGTGAAGCATTTAAAGAAACACTGATATTTTCTCAACTATAACATGTTAAATAATAGAACCAAATGTGTTTTTTTATTATTTTATAAACATTAAACATTTCTGGAAATTACACTATTTTAACAATTACTATAAAAAAACTATTTACACGCACAAAATAGGTTGTTAGGTTCTTAGTTTGGGTAAATTCTTTAATTTATGCGTATTTAGATTGAAACGAAACTTACGCAAGTGTTACTTCGTACAAAAAATTTTAAATGGCGGCAAAGGGATCGTTTCATATGGTAAATTTTGAACTTTGATTGAATAAAATTTGAATTATAATGCATCTTTTATCATATATTCCGACGTAAATCGTTGTTTCTTGTAGTAATTAAGTTAAAACGAAGTGTAATAATAATAAATGATAATATTCTGCTAATTTATAACGCTGTTTTCGTGATAAATCACCTGTAATTTCCGTAATAAGTGCAGCGGTTAGGGAATTATTTATTGGGAATCCTATATTAATTTTTCAACTCGGCCAACGTACAGAGATTATCTTAAAAAAATATTGTTTTTTTAAGAGCTTAAGAACCTAAAAGCATTCAATGGAATATATGTCATATATCGATAGATATTCGGAATACAGGATCCCAATGCCAAAACTTTAAGAATAATACGTGTCCATCACTTTTCATAGATTATTATTTTATAGGTTAAGTCGAATAACAAAAAAAACATGGCGCGTCTTTAGTTAGTTCCTCTTGAAGAGACCTCATCTGGCTACCCGCAAAGTTAACTTAAGTGTGTCAAGTTGTAATTTGACGTTTCTGATTTGATTTAACTTGTTTACATGTACGAAAAGGATTGTAGTTGTTTTCAAGGATTGTAGGCTGATTGTTTTCGTCGCAAGTCAAATACATAAACAAAGTTTTTCGTTCACTGTTTGGATTCAAAGATGAGGTTCTATGAAAAGTTTTTTGAAAATAAAACCTTGAGCAGTACCTACCTATCTACTAAAATAAAAATAAAATAATAAACAAGAAAACATTTTTAAAAAACTTTCCATTTTCTTATTTTTGGTTAAAATCGTCAATTTCAAAATGTCAATCGTAATTCCTTTCATTGAATAATATCACAGTAAAATTTTGAAATAAGAATCTGTATTTTAAAATATTTTTAAAAGAACATTCTGATTTCAAAATTTATGACGGGTTGTTTCAGAGAATTTGAACAATTCTTCAAATTTCAAATTTAATTTCCAAGTTCTGCGAAAGTTCTTTTCAAGTTCTGTTACTATTTCAGTACCGTCAAGTAACTGACCTATAATGATACAATAACAGAACTTGAATAGGACATTCACAGGACTTGCAAATGAACGTTGAAATTTGATGAATTGTTCAAATTCTATTCATCGCAATTCAATAAATGTCCAATCATCGTAATTTTTTTAAAGGTTTAAAGTCGATTATAGATTCGTTTCAGCTTTCTATCAAATTGCTAACAGATGACAAGAATAACAACATGATAGTTGTGCATTTCTGCTGATAACGATTCGTTCAAAAGCCGAAACGGACTTGAAATCTTTTTAATGTAAGAGAAAAACAAAATGGCCTTTTGATGATAGTGTTTGAATTTTTGCCAAAACACCCCGACTAAGAATTCTACAAATTTAAAAAAATTATTACCTATATGAATGATTAATTTACCATCACTGTCACAGTCGGCTAGTTTTCAGTATCGGTACTATATCATACTAGCGATACGCCGCGCCGGTCGTATCAAATCGGCATTTGAAACAGATGCACTCCGATAATAGATCCAGAACTAGGGCGGGTTCAGCCAGGTTCACGTGGACGGGCGGTCGGATTACACAACGGTCGCGACTATACATGTATACCGTATACATACGTCAACAATACATTTTAATATTTCCACTTTCCTACTGGCTGGGGAATTATAGATTTTTTATCGAAGGTTGTTATTTTTTTTAAGAAATAGCGGAAAAAATTAATTCTTAGCGGGTTTTTTGATTTTTTAAACGGGTGGGTTTAACGGCCCTCAACAACAACAGTAGATTGATTTTTAGAATTATACTGAATGAACTCTCTAGTCAGTAGGTAGGTACCGCTGTGCGTTCAGTGCGGCAACCGCGTTAGCTTCCGTGTATAATGAATTAATTGATTTTAATATCCCTACTGAGGCACAGGATTATGGCACTTCGCACACAGAGATGCTTACAAGCTACGCGACTGTGACGCAACTACAAGTAGTCTACCGATATGCTACTCGTGAAAGTTGGTTTCCGTATACTGTGCTACCCGAATTATACTGAAATTAATACGTTGTCGAGTGTCTCCAGCGATGAAGATAATATTATTATTCGTCTTTATATTTACAAGCATATAAAACGAGCTAAAAGAAGATTTCGGGACACCTATACAACGAAATATATTATGTTGATTGTATGGCATTTTTAGCTTCTAAGGAACGAACCACACGAGAATGATGTCAAATTGACTTTCTTTCCAACACAATCCACCCCTTCTACGTTAAATCCTTTCCAACGTATTCCGGTAATTTATAGTTACATAAACATGTATATTAAGGCGATGCACTACGTCGTGTAATATTTTGAATCGAGCCGCCATCAATAACACTCCTTACGTAGATGGCGATAAGGCTTAAATTCCCGCTTAACACCATCCAGCTGTTTTGATTTAGGCAAGAAAAAAACATGGCCAAAAAGTGCCTTTTATTTTATTTTGTGGATGTTTAATATTTAAATGTTTTCCGATCATTTTATAAATAACTTAATTTGCCACATTATACAATAAAACCATAACCGAAAATGGGTTCGTAAGTAGGAAATTTTGAACTTTAAAGCAGTTTTCATAGGCTTTATAAATTATTTTTTCTGGGCTTATAAAAAGACTTATGTTAAAAACACTCGATTATTTCAAAGGCCAAGATGTATTATACTCGCGGTATTTATTTAAAGCATCTGAAACATTTATAGGCGACCAAATTTTCAAACCAAAAACACATGATTTTGCATTACCACGTAGTGCATCGCCTTAAATATTCAAATTATGATCGGACGTCATTTCTGTCAAACGAATAGTAGATGCAAACGCAACTCGCGTACCCTGCTACGAGCACTGTCAGTAGCGTGCAACTGACGTCAAACACGTATTCGACGCTTCTCGTCTTGTACAAACACTAGAAAAATAGTATGCTACGCGCACAAAACTCGAGTCGCTTGTAAGTATCTCCGTGTGCGAATGGCCTATAACATAGTCATCGATTGAATCGACGAATTTATAGTTACAAGTACAAATTAATTTATAATGGTAATAATTTTCAACATGCGAAAATATGACTACATGCTTAACTAGCATTTACCACATGTAATTAATATGATAGATTGATGTGTGTAAGCGATAAGGAATGCTTTTTTTTCCAATATTTCCGGCTTTCACCCTTCAAGGGTATTCTTAGCCATCATTTAAATTTATGGAGAAATGAGAGGTGAATTTAGATATTAATTTTATTTAAATAGGCAAATTTCAAAATTATTATGAAAATTGGAGTCGAGTTCAGACTTAGAAGAGATGAGATCTTGAATGGAGGGGAGGCAATTTTAGATACGGCTTGATAGAAGAAAGGATATTTGTTTAGAGAGGGACAACCAAAAAATATGTGATCTAAAGTTCCCACTTCTAGACCACAGAATGTACAATCTGAGGAGTCAACGACGTGAATTTTAAAAAGGTGGTAAGGAACGGAACAATGTCCGATCCTCGTTCGAATGAGTGAAGAAATTTATTTTTTGGAAAAATGGGGGAATTGCTGAAACCACGGTTTTGATGGGATAGTCCTTTGTATTGAGGCATAGCAGGCTCCCTTGGATTGACTAGCAATGTGCCAATTCTCTGCCCAAACATTGCGGGAAATGATTGCAAGGAATGCTTGCAGAGTTCTATAAATAAGGGCACGTGTTTGGTAAGGGCCTCTTTTGTCATTTGGCTTAAACCCACGTTGAACAATTATACTCTCTAGTTATTTCAAAGAACCCACGAACACCACATTGGCGCAGCCGGCAGGATAGAGTTTAATTTTGCGTGAAGACGGAAATATTTCGCAAGAATATTCAAAATTGTTAACAAATTTGAAATACCTGGAGTAACTTTAGCTATCGAAAGCTTTCTTAAAAACCGACTGAATTTAGATCGCTTGTATTAGGTTCTTTTAAAATTTCATTGGCAACATTCCTACCTAAAATTTAAAATATGTGGATTAAACCCTTGCAATGCCAGGGGTAAAATTCCAATTGCCCGCCGTACGCCGGCTGACATTATTTTCATAATAACTTACTTGTATTTCGCTAAATTATACTTTTGTAAATTGTACCTTCTTACTAGATGCGTTTATATATTTATATATATTTTTCAAATATCTATCCTATGTAGTTTCTCCTGGAAAGTTACTTATATTCAGAAAAAAATATTTTTTCTCAAATTTAAAACAATAAATAAAAGAGAGTTTTATTATACTCGCATTTTACAGCTAAACAAGCTTTCTTCACAATAATTTTTTTTTATGAGTTTTTGAAATCGGAATTATGACATTTGACATGGATTTTTGCGACGGGCTTTTTCACAGATAAAATAAAAATAATTGCGAGTGACGAAACGAAAAGTTATAATAATATTACGATAGATATTTCCTTGCCAAGCGAATAAAATATATTTTCGTATGGCTTGGATCATTTTTTAAGGTTCAAAATACCATAAAAACGAAGCGAGTGCGGTGAGCCACTAGGAATTCCATTGTGGATTACTTGGCACCCTAGGGTTAAGCCTAGTATTCACGGGCAAGCATAACGTCGCAATCCGAATCCGGACCGTCGGCCGAAATTTATCGGATTAATAAATTCAGAATAGAATAGAGCAGAACTCACCATTGTTGAGCAGGATGTACACTTTGAGACAGACGTATTCCTCCATGCGCAGCTTGATGCGGCGGAACATGATGGTGATCTGCGTCATTCGCTCGACCACCAGCCCGACGTCCAGTCGCAGCTGTTCCATGGTGATAGGACGACCCATCAGCGTGGTCAGGCACGTCTGCAAGGTGCGGAGATTGGCGTTCACCTGGAGAGGAAGAAAACACGTTAAAGAAATGGCGGAAAATATTTACTTGTTAAGGTTATGAATGGCTTGGAGTAAAGTTTTGAGTCCTCCTCGGGCGTCCCCGGCTCTTCTACCATCAAAACCATTCTCTAAACAGTCCTGGCATTAGTAAAAACAATGCGTCTGTCACCACTAGCGGAGACAGGAAGGGAATAGATACTGGAAACATAGATATATATATATGGCGTGGAAGCGTGTCAATTGTCACCGAGCTACGACCAGAATGCACGAACTACGTAAAAAAGGATAATTACCGATCTCCTTTTATCTATTAACTTTGATAGGACCCTTGTTAATCGATATACGTATATAGCGTGCGTAAATAAGACAGAGTAATTGCTCGATTTCAACTGCCCCCGTGTTTCAACTGCCCCGGTCTCCTCTACAACGTGTCTATTTGGAGAGCTGTCAATAACAAAGGTTAAAAAACGGCTCCGTTGGGTAGGACTTTAACTAACTTCACTTAACTTAGCGATCATGATTGATTTGGTATTTGTTTGAGATTCACCACGTCGTGTAACATTTTTAATGTAACACTCCTTATGTAAAAGGCAATAAGGTTTAAACACCAGCCGCCTGTTTTGATTTAAGCAAGAAAAAACGTCGAACAAAAGTGTGCTTTATTTTATTTTGCGAAGTTCAGGCACAAATATTTAAATGTTTTACGATAATTTTCTAAAGAACTTAATTTTCCACAATATACAATAAAACCATAACCGAAAAGGGGTTCGTAAGTAGAATATTTTCAACTACAGAGCAGTTTTTTATTGGCCTGATATTTTAATTTTTCTGGGCTTATAAAAGTAATTGATCAGATCAAAAAAATGCTCGATTATGTCAAAGGACAAGATTAGGCTTCGCCTTAGTGTAGGTTTAAATAAACTTAATTAGAATTGGGAACGAAAGCATGGAACGCAATAATGGTGTCCAAGAAAGTTAAATATATTATTAGTATCTCTTGTGCTTTTCTCAAAATTTTTGTCCCATTTATTTTGTTTTCGAAGCAGTTGTTGTTATGACATTTAAGACGTGTGCAGTTGGACGTAATTTATTATGACTGAGCTATTTACAAATATATCATAATTAGCTTCATAAAAACAACACAGGAAATTTCACGAAGAAATGCGAAACGACAACGGGCTTCGTTGCAAGAGACTTATTTTTTTTACATTGTATTACTCGACCAACAGTGAAGAGTTTGGAAAATATTTTATTTTATACAATAGAAGTTTAGACTTAATTTTACGATTTTTTTAAGATCATCGGCAGAAAGGCATAATCACAGTTTAATTTTGAACCAATGTCTTTTATGAATATTAGAAAAAGCAGGGGCCAAGATTTGACCCCTGTGGTACACCAGAATTTACAAAATTGGGAGATGATTTGTATCCATTAATAAGCACTAGTTGTGTTCTGTTATATAAATATGATTTCACCCGAAATAGTTCTCTATGTATTCCTATTTGATCAAGCTTTTTCAGCAATGTAAAGTGGTTAAATTTATCAAAAGCTTTTTGGAAAATCTGTATAAAATCTGTAAATATAAAATTAATTTTTCATAAAAATAATTATACTCATAATTAAAAGTATTTACATATCTCCATTTCAAACCATCTTCTTCTTCTTTTACTACGCTTACTACGGAGCCTTAAGATTCGAGGGTACCATTGCCGTAACACGTGTATTACTCGCAAAAGTAGAGCTATGTAGGTAGGTAGTAAAATAAAGCCTTCCCCGGGGAATCAATATCACTCGCGCATCCAATAAATCATTTTGCAAAACAAAAACAACCTGTTTTGTTGTTCCATTCCTGGTCCTGTGTATTTTAGAATGGCGTCCCCCCCGACCAATCACCGACCGGCAATAGCGGAGTGGGGGGGTTGCGACCTATATAAGTATCGATCGGGGTAACTGCAGGTCAGAACTTGGCGCCAGGGCAGTCGCATCGGTCACGTAGGTGGGTGAGATGCTATTTATAATGGCAGACATACCTGGATAAGATAGCATGGAGAAACTGGCTCGATATGACAAGAAGAACACAAAAATTATTCCTTCCCATTTTTTTTCTAAATGTACGTTTCCGAAGTTGAGGGCAAACTGCAAACTGCATTAAAAATCGGAAATAATTGTCAGACAAGCGATAAAGTATGTACCTACTCATAGTATAATATTGAAGTAGAAAATTATTTTAATTGTTTTTGCAAAATTCACACGAGTTTTTTTTACACACATGATACCTAAATGAGTGTTTATAAGTTTTATGAAATTTAAAACAAGTTTATTATTAGTAAGGCGGTTAATGTTTAAAGAAGAACTTCTGCAAACCCTAAGAAGAACCTAAACAAGGGCTTTGGCCAAATGCTTTTTGGGTATTAGTAAATTCGCATTTGAGACTTCAATTTCCCTTCATAAAAGACATTTCTCCTTAACCTTCAGAATACCATCGAGCATTCAGCGTGAAGGGAATCACGTAGCCGTTGCCACCCTGACCTAAAGTATATCCTGTGCAACTCATTGCGTTGAAAGGTTTCTTAATGGAAACGAAGATGAGAGGAAAATGCTTTGCACAGATGCATCTCAGCACGTAGACAACAAAGTAGAAAAGTAAATAAAATATACCTACAAATTAGAATCGTTCTATAATACGATTGAAGATTAAAAAAATACACAACTGTTTTTACAGTACGGTAAAAATAACATCAATTAAAATAATGATAAAAAGTTGGAGAAAACAACGGTGACAGCCTTAGAAGGATGCCATTCAGGACAGTAACCCCTGGAGGCGCCTTGTCTAAGCGATACCTGAATAAGTTAAGAGGAAGCTACAAGCCAAAAATGTGTATATTCTTGGTATGCCTTATACTTAGATATGGCAAAATTTCGTTTTAACTAAAAACGCGAAAAAATATTTATGGTTCGAAAATAGGGCATTTATAAGTTTTCTTTGCGTTTCAAGGCATTTGAAAGTGTTTCCAGTGATTTCTATTTCGCGAATTAAATTAAAAACGTGATTTTGGCCGTATTTCAGCTAAATTATTATATTTAGCTAAATAGGCGCGAATTTTCCGAAAATACCGGGTATTAAAATAATATGTGAGAATTTAAAAAAAAAAAGTTTCTGAGCCAGTACGAGAACATGAACGCCAGCGCCGAATTTTTGCTGGAGCAGCAGAGGGACCCAGTCGCCTGGCAATCGGTCAAACTGCAGATGGTGTTCGTTGCAGACTCATGTAAAAAGTTTGTGGAACTGATCAACACACTTGAAGCTCAAAATTTCCCTATGCCCATCTGCTCTGGCACGAGCTGGAAGCTCTTATGTCAGCCCTAAAGCGCTTGTCGAATGGAAATTTCTCTCAGAGGACTCAATCTCTCCTCGGCAGCATCACAGGTGTAACCAAGCTGGAGGAGCTCAAGCAGTTGTTGTGTGGGTGTGCCCAGAAGAGCGCCTTGAAGTTAGCGAAACACATGGCGCCGTGCAAGACAAATAATTTCTACAAGGCTGCCGGCCATCTCTTCAACCCGGCAACTGCAGCACAATCCCTGACACCTGATGAGAAGTGCGTGAGAAGAGACTTTGAAATGCTTCCTGTGTTCTCAAAGCTGACCAGCGACGAGTGTGTTGAGTGCTATCTCTACCTTCACAAACTGATGGGACAATTTGTGCGTGAAGGTAAAGTGTGTGACTTGGTGCAAATGTTGATGGCAATGAAAGTGACAAACTCTGCCTTTGCTGGGCCAGCCCTACAGACAATTTGTAAATACTACTACAATTTAGTACTGACTGACAAGCGTACGAGAATGAAGGAGCACATTGTGTGCAATAACGTGCGCAATGCTATTATTCAATCAGTAAAGTGCCATTTCTATTGTTTTTTGTATTTCAAATATGCCCACTTTATTTCATTTTTGGAAGCCTGTCCTACCTCTTTTTGCAATTTTGTTATTATTTTATGTGAAAATAGTTAATATAATTTATACTGTACGCTGAATTTAATCGCTTTCCGAGAATATAGCGTATTTCAGAAGTCAAAGAACCATACAAATTGGAGAAGCTGATACAGTTATATTTAGTCCAGTACAACTAAAGAAGAATTGAGAAAAATGCATAAGGAAGGTAGTTTCATGTGAATGTGCAGGGAAAAGTATTATGCCTACTTTATTTCATTTTTGGAAGCCTTTCCTACGATTTTTTATAATTTTGTTACTATTTTATGTGTAAATATTTAATATTTTTGTACTGTAGGCTAAAATTGCTTTTTGACATTGCACAAATTGTGCAAAATAAATTACGCCTATTGATGTTAATCGCAATCTGCATTTGTTGTACTTAGAGTTTCCTTCCTTATTAATTTAATATTAAAATTAATTATTTATAATCTTTCACATGGAAATACTTGCAAATGAAGGTTAAACATATATTTTACCAAAAATACTTAAAATATGCGCTAAAAACATTCAGGAAATACATTTTTTTCTATTTTGCTACAAAACGCTAAATTATGCCTCAAAATGCTATAAAACGCTAAATTTCCAATTGTTAATGCTAAAAAATCTGAAAATTAATGCTAAATTTTGCCATCTCTACTTATACTGTCACAAATGTAGATAATAGGCATTAAAATCGCTTGACAAACAGAGTCTAGAAACGTTCGATTTCAAGCACAAAAGTCAATCAAAAACTGTCACAGATAATCTTAGCTACAATACTTTATTTTTTAAAGTTATTTCCTTAACGCGTTCATACATTTCTATTGAAAAATTTTTTTTTTAGTAATTTACGTTTATATTTTTTATTGAGTAATTTATTTTTTTATTTGTATTCTACTCAAGGGAAACGGCAGGAAAACCTTAAATTTATCTAAAACAATTTTTTTTTGTATTCATAATGTACATCAATTCGTTTTATTTCCCTTAGGCTTCGCCTTAAGAGGAATAAGAGATAAGACAAATATTTTCAATGGGCCGCAAGAGGTTCGATATTGTTTCTGTCGTTAATAACTAATCGTATATAATAAGTGGTAACAAGGATGAGTAGGCGACACATTACGCCATACGCATCATGGCTTAGGCCTGAAATAGGCCACCACGAAAATATAGCACGGTCTGTCACAGACTTGAACTGTGTGCTAGTTCTGCGTGAAACCTGATTCAATGACCCCAAATTTGCTTTAAATTTAAGTATCATTTTCAGAAGCCTATGAAACTGTTATGCTGTTTACCTTTGTGTGTGTGTTTGCTTATTAGTATTTTCACTGTCTTATCATCTATGTATTGTATGTCTTTGTATTGTGGTCCCTTACAGAGGCGGTCCCTGCCTTAGTGCATTTGTGCACTGCACTGCCAAACATCGATATACGTCAGAAATGTAAATTCGTATCTCACGAAGAATTCCCGCCAGATCATTATAATATTCTTACCAATCAAAGTTTGTACCAGACTCCCGCGCATGCGTAAAACAGTGTAATATATCAACCCGTGCATTTTTCGCTTTGCACGAGACATGCCATGTACCTTCTATAGGCACTGTCTCTAGAGGTCGGAACCGTGAAATGAGCGAGACAGGTAGAGACCCATAACGGCTGTTGATGTGTTAGAGTAGTGAAGATAGAAGCTGGTCGGTGCATTATCGGCGCATGCGCCGAAACATCCTGATGTATATCAAATACCTTAAACATGCGTAAAACGTTTGGAATGCATTAGTTAGGATTGACAGATTTCGAACTAATTAACAATGTTATAATATTCTAGCGTTACCGGCGCGATCTACTCGATCTCGAGTATTGGCGTTTGACGCGACGTTTTAACGGTTTTTGCGAGTTTTGCTCTGCAAAAAGCTTTTTAAAAATGAGTGCTAATGAAAACATTGCGGTTAACATTGATTTTATCAAAAGTAACCGAAGTTCATTTGAAAATAAATTGTTTTTGAAAAATAATGGCCCTCCCAAACCATTGCTGAACATAATACAAGTTTGTAAGGTTAAGGAAAAAACTGTGAAAAGAGCATTTAAAAAAGAACTTTATTCGAAAGCATTTTGGCTTTGTGGATGTGATCGTTTAAACACATTTTTTTGTTTTCCGTGTACAATTTTCGGAGGTGATAAATCGTGGAGTGAAAGTGGTATAAATGATATTGCTCATTTTACTGAAAAAGTAAATAAACACTCATTGTCCCAAGCACACATAAATAACGTATTACAATTTAGTTTGTTGGGACGAGTTGATATACGATTACAACTTGATGTTGGTTTTCGCGAATCTGTTAAACAATTTAATGAGAAAGTTCGCCAAAACAGATTGATTTTGTCCAGAATTATAGACTGTGTTAGATTTTGTGGCGCATTTGAACTAGCTTTAAGAGGACATAACGAATCTGAAGATTCTACGAATAGGGGAGTGTTTCGTGGTCTGATAGATTTTGTAGCTGAAATTGATTCGTCTATGAAGGATCATCTTGAAAAAGCAACTGTGTTTAAAGGCGTTTCTAAGACCATTCAAAATGACTTATTGGACGCAATATTACGTGTTTGTCACGAGAAAATTTTGCAAGAGATTTCGGAAGCCGATTTTTTTTCGATCCAAGCCGATGAGACCACTGACGTCTCTATATCAACCCAGATGGTTTTAATTGTACGATACGAAATGAAAGGAGTAATATATGAACGGTTCTGGAAATACCTAACGCCCAGAGACCAAAGTGCATCAGGATTAAGCCAAGTCATTTTGACTGAAGTACATCAATTTAACAAGAACAAGGAAAACATCAAACATAAATTTATTGCACAAAGTTATGACGGGGCGAGTGTCATGAGTGGACATTTAAATGGAGTCCAGGCAAAAGTAAGAGAGGTGTATCCATACGCACATTTTACTCATTGTTACGCACATCAACTTAACTTAATTCTTGAAAAATCTGTTTCGAAAAATATACATGTGAAAAATTTTTTTGCACATTTACATAGTTTTCCAAATTTTTTTTCGCGCTCAGCAAAACGCACCGCTATTTTAAATGAAATCGTGTCCAAAAAAATAGAATCAGTCCCCCAAACACGATGGAGCTATAATATTCGAACTGTTTCTACTATATTCGGTCACAGACTCTCATTAATACAGTGCATGGAAAATATAACAAATTCATTGACAACTGATACTAATACTCTAAATCAAGCTGAAATGCTATTACATTATCTAAACGACGAAGAGTTCAATTTTTGGCTTTCTTTTTTTAATGATGTATTACCGCACTGTGAAGTACTTTTCAAACAATTGCAAGGACGGTCAATAGATACTATCCAAGTAAAATCGTTCATTGAAAACTTTGAAAAGTGCATTCAAAACGTTAGGAATTCCTTGGATAGAAGAGTGGAGCCACCAGCAAAAAGGATACGACTCGAACGACCTTTTTCTGCATTATGTGCAGAAGTTTGCGATCTTATAACAGCCGGAATTACTGACCGTTTCAAATTCACGCAGCACTTGCTAGCCGCAAAATTATTTTTTACTGAAATGTTCCCTTTGTACAAAAATAATTTCCCGGAGGAAGAGTTTAAAGTGACTACGAGTGTGTACGATTTTTTGGATAAAGTGAAACTTCGAAACGAATTACGTGTCCTTTACTCTAGAGATGATTTTGCGAATGCTGACGGAGCAATATCAATTTTACAATTATTTTACAAGTGTAACTTGGTGGAGTGTTTTAGTGAAATAGTGAAACTGTTAAAAATAATTTGTACTATTCCGATGACAACTGTCGAGTGCGAAAGGTGTTTTTCTACGTTGAAACGTGTAAAAACATTTCTGAGGAATACTATGTCCCAAGATCGTCTCAATGCTTTATCAATGATGAGCATCGAAAAAAGTTTGATCTCGTCTATACCAGACTTTAATAATCTTGTAATTGAAGAATTTTCTCAAATGAAAGAGCGACGAATGGATTTTCTCTACAAATGAATTATTTGTACTGGGTATGTAGTTCCCTTTAAATCACTTTATTTTCCTATTTTACATGTTACCATTATTTATGAAATGCACTGCTGGCAAATTCTGTCACGAGCCGCCTCTGGTCCCTTAAAATATTATTCTTCTGTATCTATTTGATTGTGGCTTCTCGTTATATAATTAATATTGCGAACATGACCTGCTGACAAACTGCTTTGGCAGCTAAGCAAGTGTTTATATTGAATAAAAATAAATTAATTCAGACAAGCGATAATGTAGGTACCTACCTTTAACACAATATTTCAACAAAAAATATTTTAATTAGCATTTTGAAAATTGGAACGGATTTGTCATTCATAATATGACATGTCTGCACTAGTGCATACTAATTGTTCAGGGAGCGCCATCAATAAGAAGATTTATAAAGCTGGGACGGCTCTGTTGGTCAGGACGCGTATTGTTGATGTAGCAAGAATTGAATGGACCATCAAAGAGACTTCTCTATAATGTGATGCCTGCAGGACGAGGGATAGGAACCCTAAACAGAATGAACTAAACGCCAGAACTATACAAGGTTGAAGTGGATAATATATATTTGAACATACCTCTTGTGCCAATTCTGCTTCTTGATCTTGATGCTGCATATGTAAGGGTGCTGCATTTTTCCCGTGCATGGCCTGGTAGGCAGCCGTGGTCAGCACTGAGATCTCGTGCCACTTGTCCATCAGCAGCTTCGAGTGGATCTTCATCGGAATCTCCAGGATGAATGGCAGCTTCTTGGTCCACGCGACCATCTTATGGACTATCGAATCTCCGATCTTGCACAGTTTGTCTCCAATCTCCGACTTGTCTTCTAACAGATCTGGTAAATGCTGGACCGTTGCTATATCCTCCATGGCGTCGCAGTCTATCAAAGCTTGGATCATTTGTGCCGCACGCTCCGCAGGTAATGATCGTTCTCTCTCCCATTCACGCTCTCTACTCGATGAGGAACTAACGGCAGAATCCAGCCTGTGTCTGAGATGGACTATCTCGCTAGGGTTGGTTAAGGCAGTCTTGAGGATCGTCCCGTTGGCTAATGGCTCTTGGCGTTGCGGGATGGACATTTGAGAGGAGTTCCCTACTGTTCCCTTTTGGCCAGACTTCTTGTGCTTTTTGTACTTGACTTTGTAAAGGTTGTAGACGGCGCCACTGTTGCGGCCTCCGGGCATTCGGTCCTCGCGAACCGCTATTGAATAACACATTTTTGTTTGTTAATTTTACACAGTCAAGTTAAATGCTAGAAACATAATCAATGTACCCCCATTAACCAAAATTTAATGCACATACTTCGCGACTAAAACCTTGCGGTTGCATTCCCATACAATCAAAATAAATAACAGAAAAATCATCCACGCATAAACACAAACATATTTCCTCATGTATTCAAAAACAAATCAATCTCAAACATAACAAGTATGCAATCAAATCAGCTAACTAAGCTAGCTTTGTAACACACACCAACAAGGGTACATCTTTCTAACATAGACTCTTGAAACCTGGGTACTGATTAGGCAAATTACAACACACATTACACATTTACAGTAATTTCATCCACACGCTAACTTTACAATGTAAAATATTTTTTTTTACCTTGCAATACCATTCCTTGCTCGATGCATTTTTTAAACCGGCAGTACTGACACCGATTTCTCTGCGCTTTGGTGATTTCACAAACTCCATCAGCGACGCACGTATACACTCTTCTGTTCTGCACTGTCCTCTTAAAGAACCCTTTACATCCTTCACAGGTGATGATGCCGTAATGCAGGCCGGTGGCCTTGTCTTCGCAGATCATACAGATCATGGGTTGCTCCTCTTCATCTGGGGGTGCTTGTGGTTCGGGGGGAGCGTAAACTAAAGCTTTCATCGGAGGGGGCAGACCACCGAACTGCCCGGCTCCCGCTACGCTCGCCGCGCTGAGGTTCAAAGCGTGGAGTTGCTGCGCTGGAGGTAATTGAGACAGATCTCCAGCCCATAATCTTTCCATATTTAGTGGTCCGTGCGACTGTCCTCCCAAACCTAGTAGTAAATGCGCGGCGGATTCATCATTAACTGGTGGAGGAGGTCTGGGACTTCTAGAAGGTCCGCAAGCCGGCATTGAAGATTCACTCTGCGGAGGGGTGATCGGTGGGGGGGCAGGAGACCAGAACATAGTCCTAACACCGCCAGACTCTCCCATGATGACTGTTGGAGTCGTTCTTGGACCTCTGCTTTGCTCGTGCATCATTCCTCCCGGAGGAAAGTTGCCTCCTATCAGTTCTGGCTTGACCCCGTTGATGCGACTTGCTTGCACCCAGAGATGATGCTGTTGCGGAGATAAGGGTGGGAGGATTTGAGACATTTGGGGCGGCATCTGTTGTGTTTGCGGGAGAGGTGCCCTGGGGCGTGGTGCTGGACTGAGACGCGAACACACAGGGTTTTGTTGCACATGTTGTTGTTGATGTTGTTGTTGCTGTTGTTGCTGTTGCTGTTGTTGCTGTTGTTGCTGCTGCTGTTGCTGTTGTTGTTGTTGTTGTTGTTGCTGTTGCTGCTGCTGCTGCTGTTGTTGGTGTTGTGTGATGGATTGGTTGTTGGAGTATTCTCGTTTGACGAGGACGCCCGGGCAGCCCTCGCTCTTGACGAGGGCGCCCGGGCAGCCTTCGCTCTTGATGACCGAGCAGGAGGCGATGGAGCGAATGACGCCCGGGTTGGCGGGACAGGGGTGCTGGGGGGGCCCCGGGCCGGGGGGCGCAGGAGGGGCGGCCTCAGGGGACCCCCGCCCAGGCGGCCCATCGCCCCCCATGCGCGGCGGGGACGGCGGCACGGGGTCCGGGGACGATGTGCTCGTGTCCGCCACAGATTCGCCTAAACAAAAAAAAAAATTATGATTACTTATAAATCATGAAAAAGCTGTGTGATTCGTCCGGTTTGTCTGATGGGCGCTCTTAATTGAATTGTTTCAAGTGCCCCGAACATTCTATCATAGATGTGGCAATTTTTTGTAAAAATAGCACGTCTGCGGAATTTCTACGACTTTCCAGTGACGAAATCCTGAAAAATGCGGCATAGCCTTATTGACTCAGATGAGGATATAGCCCCAATCATTTATTAAAGTTAAATTAGTTACCACATTCATTTTCAACTTTTGTTTTCGTATGCAAATCTTGGAAGTGGAAATGAACCCATTTCCCGACATCCGATCGTGCTGCAACTCGACAAATAGACTAGACCAATGACAATGAATTCTATCATCTTTTGATGGCAATCACGCATACACACGTGGACATACATGCATTTTATGAAATTGGATCCTACGGTCCTACCCAAGTTGTTAGCGCGGTTGACTCTCTTAGGAGAAACGTTCAATTCAATTATATTTAAATACATCTATTAATAAAAACTGATGTATTATACTAAATATGTCATATTTCTTTAGGCAGCTTGGTGAGTTTAAATATTAACGTAACATTTACAGATACGACGCATACAATGTACTTATATATCAACATATTCCGAGATATTAGTGAGCAATGTAACAAAGCAACTAGACTCGACTATTTTGTTACAAGGACATCACCATTTCGTCGCTATATCCTGAAGCGAAAATGACGCGTAGATGGTAAATTAATTCTTAGTGAATCACTCTCTCTCTCTCTCGATTTGTTTCTCGGGAATTGGTCAATGCCACTCGAATACGTACGATTATACCTGGAAATATTACGTAGGTACTGTGCTAGTTTGCAGGGGCTTAGCACGGTTACAATGATAGGATAAATAGAGCTGTCAACGTTTGTTCATCGACGTTCTGAACTTAGTCAATGTCGGAAAAAACCGCCCTAAGATAGCAACACTAGCGCATTTTATTTGAAATGAAATATCGAATATATAGCGAACGTTTCCCATAAAAAGGTTACAAACCAATTTCATTGGAAAATTTGTGATCGTTTAAAAAGGTAGCTGCCAAAAATTTAGAAAAATCAGTTGCAAGATTATTAATTCTGAATTTGAAATATGAGATCGACAAACATGACATTTAATAAATATGTCCCAAAGGTCGAGTGGTTATGACGTCTGTCCCGGTAAGACAAAAGATCCTGGATTAGATTCCTAGTTGGGACCGTTATATGTTTATTTTCTGTGTCTTGTTCTGTTTCACGCTTTTTAGTTAATGTTGGCTTTCATGACTTCAGAGAGTATTAAAAAACATCATTCTTGTATGTTAGACATAGGGGGTATTTCACTATCTCTGATTATGTTCTGACTAAGCACTAATCCGCGGATAAGTCATTTTTTCGTTTTCACTATATCTGAATAACGCTAACGCTCGGGTTAAAGTTCGATTTGACTAATCAGTGCTCGAACTTCACGTTAGGCGCTATTCCTCGAATCAAAGATGGCGTCAAAACATTCCGAGTTTAACAGCTGAGAAGTGAGTCGAATTTTGTTGAATGAATTTGAATGCTTGTATGATCCATCCTGAATTATTTGATTGTGTTCAAAATAAGAAACAATGTATTAATTCGACACGAATCTATCTAAAATGACCTGATAATCAACATAACATAACCAAAAAAATGCACACTTCGCGGTGTGCGGACTGTGACGCATGACAGCCGTGGCAGTAGATGGAGAAACTGCAAACATTTTGCGATGTTGCCAGACTATTTCGAGTGTTATCTATCCGGAAGCTCAAAACAATGGTGAAACGGTCGCCGTTGAATAACGAAGTTATTCTGAACTTTAAAGCCAGCCAACGGATAGCTATTCAGATATTTAGCCCGACATAGTGAAATACCCCCATAACCTAACTTTTCACATGCGTCAGTCTGTCAAAACATGACGCTGCCAGCTCTTTCATAGCCAGAAAAATACATTATTTAATAGTAATAATTCTAAATTGAGCCTGTAGAGTCTATGTGTAATTAAAACACCGTTCAACGATTGTGAAGTGAATATTTATTAGTAAGGTCGTTTTTTTTATATTTGGTTGTTACTCTAATTACATAAATATTTATGAACTTCTGTTTGAATTTATTGCCATGAATAATAAGAAAAAAATATATATTTTGATTTTGGGTCGATTCGCTATATAATATGAGCAATATCAACAACGTAGTTTACACTATGGACGTGGTTGCCTTGAATGAAGAATAAAAAATCCTGGCTAGAAAGAGCGTTGTATTAAGTTCATTGTCGAACAAAACAAGTTTCTACGCAATTGATAAAAACACAGTGACTTTGGAAATAACGTGGCAGAATGGGCAAAAAAAACACGAAGATCGTACGAGACTGTGGCATCCCAATTGGGGTGCATTGCGAGGCAGAAGGGAATGAACAGAAGAGGAGATATGGAAGAGTTAGGTTAGGAAGTACCCAGCCATTTAGATCTGGCAATTAAACTCGGCTAGTGGCATTAATAATAATACAAAATTTTAAAAATAATAACCTAAAGAATGAATATGATGTAATGCGTACGATCGATTATTAATACGAGAGTATGGAATGTATCGGGAGCATCTCCTATCCTCTTCCTATTTTCCTCTTCCTCTCCCCTTCCTTTAACACAAAATTAATTTTAAGATATTAAAACTTCATTTCCAATGAACTTTAGCATAAGAAACTTCTGTGGCTTGACTTCAGTTAACTTGTACATTTATCATTGTATATTATGTAAAAGCTGCTTGTTTCTTACAAATAAATAAATAAATAATTTTCAAGCCACGCTTCGATTCTGATTGGTGGTCTTTCAGCTATATCGTAATCGAAACGTTAAAACGAAACTTTAGCCGTGTTTGGCGACCAGTTCTGAATAGCCAGCCAATTTCCCCCAATCCTTTTCATCAGCCTCACAATATACCCCCCAATTTAGGATGCCGTGACAGTTGGGAATATTTTGCGGTATTCATAAATAATAATCATTTTTTGTTGTTGATATATTTAATAGAATGGTGTTGCAAACAATCCAATGCTTCAACAACAACATCTCATTTGCTTCTTCAAAATTATAAATGGTATTATTGATTCACCTACTCTACTGCAACTCATTCCCTTCAATATCCCCTCGCACAGACTCAGACATAATGAACTGCTCTTCCTCAACCATCATTCGACAAATTTTGGATATTATTCACCATTGTCCAGAATGTGTAGACTGATCAACTCAAGTCAAAATCTTAACTTTTTTGTTGACTTGTCACTTTATTTTCTTATATTATATCTGCCATATGTCTTTGCTTTCATGTACTTTTGTCTACTCCTGTATTTTTCATTTTACTGTATTCGTGTTATTATTTTGAAATTTGGACGATGTCCGTTAATAAATAAATGCTGATTGGTAACTGATTTAAATGATAGATTGCCCGATGGTTCGTCCTTCTGGAAGATTTCCAGTAGGCAACTGTTTTCTGTGCTAAGAGAAATAAAGGTTCTCAATTTTCATTTAAATTTGAATCATATGCTACAAAGAATAACTGAGAAAAACTGTGTCCTTCCGCAAGTACTTAAAGTCCTGCTAGCAGGACTCATTAAAGACTAGTAAAAATAGAATTTCCTACGGAAAAGCTCGTCGCTCGACCAGTGACGTCATGCTCGCCCGTGAATACTAGCCTTAAGCCTCCATATCATAAGTGTTTACGTTAAGTTTGGAGGTCCGAGTTTCGCAACTCAGAAATTTGAGGTCAATAATGACCGGGGCCGATCCGGTCGTAACTTGTAGTCAATGTTACATTATATTTAAGTTATGGCATGGGTTTAACGTGCATTCATATAAAATACGGATTTTTTTTTACATTATTTGATGCGTAAATATTAAGGAAGCAAGGGATATATGGACAATGAACCATGCTTGTCGCCAACATCGTTCACCAATAATACTTCTGTAAATCGCGTCCACGCAAATGTTTCGTGGGAAATTTACATAACTCTAAGCAAAATTCTTGCTGAACAGACTATGCAATAATTACAATGAGCGTATTATCCAAGGTGGATATTTTCAGTTGCGAACTTACCAAATACAAGAGGAATAATGTTGTCTCTATAGCCTATATTTCTATTATGATTTGATTTATACCTACAACCTCTCTCCATGGCTATAAATGTATTGATAAATGTTTCGTTTTGTAAATTTTTCGTTTTATATAATCTTTTGTTTTGTATATATTTTTTAATTCATATTCCTTTCTTACAAATTTAATTTACTTATTCCTTATTATGCTGTCTCAGAAGACGTAAAGTCACAAGGAGGAAGTCCATAATTGGTTTTATTTTGGCTATATAATACTTATGTACAAACCGAAATATTTATTTATGAAAATTAATAAATAAATAAATAGCAAGCGAATATTCACAGTAGGTACTCTACTCTTTATTAATTGAGTTAGCTGTAAGAAATATGATTTACCTATAAGGAAATACCCTTTAATATTAATAATGCGTTCTGAATCTGAAGATTTTCTTAATAAATTTTCAATATTTTATATCTGTTTACTCCGTGTAACTGTAAAATTTCCTCATGTATCAAAAGGGGTGGTAGAGTGGGGGAGAGGTGGTTTTTAGAAATCTCATGTAGACAGTCACCTTCCTCTTGTGTTGAAGGACAAGTGTGCAAAATTTCATCAATCTGGGAATAAAACTGTAGATTTGACATTATTCACTTCATATATGTACATAGATAGAGATGTAGAATGTTGCCATCAGCATGTATGGGATGTGTCAGAAGTTGGAGGTATTATTAATACTATAGGGTATTTGCTATAAGCTATTTAAATACCCTATGTATTTTATGATTGCTTATTTTGTACAGTAAAGGTTTTCAAATTTGAATACTATTCATAGTTTTATTTTATTTAAACTGTTTGAAAGTAAGTCGGTAGGTACTGCAGATTTATCTAACATACAGTGCCACCCCATTGACCTGGTATTATTTTATCTCTGTTTTCAACTTGCCCTAAATATTAATGAATTATTTTAACATTGTTATGGAAATCGTGCGTCTACTTTAAACAACGATAGCTTTATGAGGAAAGTCATACTAATTCGTAATACTGAGTAATGACGCCATCACTAATTTATTTTCATCACTGATTTATTTACAGGCTTTGGAGAGCTGGGACTCTTGTGCTTTAAAAAAAAATCATAACAGTAAACGCAAAAGGGATGCCTTATTCTCACTGTCTCCGGCAAGCAAAACTCATTAAAAAAAAACGATGTTTAGTTGGCCTATAAAGTAAAACGCAATACCAAAATCGGACGCGTAGTTAGATTTCTTATCTATAAATACATTTAAGATTAACATGAATTGAGGTTAGACTGGGTTAGACCAGGTTAGACCCATTTCATTGTTTGTACAGCTTGACACATTTATATTTGCAGGCGGCCAAAGAAGGAACTAACGAAAGGACGACGAACTATTTTTTACAGCCATAGATTTTTTGTAATCACAAAATCTACACTAGCGACGCTATCGACTGCAAAGATAAACATTGATTGCCGATCTGAATTTTAGGTTAGTTTTTTGGAAAATGGATTAACCTATAAAATATAAAAGAAAAATTCATTTTCTTGACAACAAGGTGATTTTTTTTATGTAGAGTGGATTAGAACTAAAAAAACAAACATCAACAAGTCATCGATTATCAATGTTTATTACCTCCCATGGACAACGGGTTCAGTTCTACTCAACGCAGTTGGAGTCGATCTATAAAGGTTTCAATTGAATTTAGGATAAATAATAATATTTTGTATTTACTTGGTTCTCCATTGCTAGGAATAACGAAAAATCTGGTCCGGAACAAACTCCGAGTCACCAACTTGTTGCACGCTTTGTATAAACTGAACGAAGTCGGCAAAATAGCTCTCCATCGTAATTTGAAAAGTGAGGTTATGTGGTTGTTTACGTTTTAACTGGCCTTGCAAAGTAAATGTAATATGTACGTAGTTAGAAAAGTGAGGTTATGTGATTGTTTACGTTTGAACTAGCGTTCCAAAATGTACGTAGTTCGGAATAGTTGCGTGTTGCGCTGCGACCGAACAGTTTGAATTCCGCGTAAGTACTGGGTCGTTTTCTTTTCGTTCGCAGTTGCTTTTGGTACCTACCCGACGCACACAATACAGGCTGTTTTTTTTTAAATCATAAATATTGATAAATTTTCTCACCTGTCCAAATTTCGCTATCTGCAAAGAAATACACAATTACTTAGTACATTGAACGAACATCGTAAGTTTATACTTACGACGCTTTAGAAACATTTAGCTAATATTAGAGTACTTTTAAGAGGAGAATGTACTATGAGCATGATTATAAAATATTATTTATCTATCTATGTACATATATGAAGTGAATAATGTCAAATCTACAGTTTTATTCCCAGATTGATGAAATTTTGCACACTTGTCCTTAAACACAAGAGGAAGGTGACTGTCTACATGAGATTTCTAAAAACCACCTCCCCCCAATTTACCACCCCTTTTGATACGTGAAGAAATTTTACAGTTACACGGAGTAAACAGATATAAAATATTGAAAAATTATTAAGAATCTCTTCAGATTATTCGTAATCCGGTTAAAAACGGGACTGCAGGCCCTTAACAAATGAATTGATAGGTTTCCTGTTAATTTTTTTAGTAAAAGAGGAATGTATAATCATAATATTTTCGCATTTCGTCACAATGTCATAAGGCATGGTGCATTTTCATGAACACGTGTTCCGAAATATATTAGAAACGTACTCAAAGTTTAACAGGGAACGGTTTGCAATCCATTTACAACTGGATTTCGAATAATTTTAAGAGATTTTTAATAGAACAGCAATACTCATTTTTCTCCGTGTAGTCCTATCTGATTTCCAATACTCTAAAGCTTAGGTAATGCCGTGGACTTAAGGCCCCTTAGTAAGTGTTAAAAGATGATTTGAAAGGGAGATATGTAAATACGAATGTTAGAGGGAGCGCGCTAATATAAAATAAACTATAATAATTCAGCGAAAATGGTGAAAATATTTAATAAAAGACGCCTCATTTGAAATAGAGAAAAAATCTCTCGAAAAATGCTTTAGTTGCATCTGAAGATACATTGTGATTTTTTTCATGCCTATAACATATTAAAAAACAAGTTTTTAATAATTATCGGAGCTTACTTTGCGATTTTTTTCTATGGGGGGAATTTCATATAATTAACAAATTTATAGATATTAACAACAAAAATAACATTTTTTTTGGAACTAAAAACTTAAACAGGTAACTATAAATTTGTTATAAATCGGTAAAAATTGGGTACGCGGGGGCTTAAGCTAGTACACTAATAAAGGACGCTTAGGTGGTTTAGGCATATACAGGGGATGAACGAAGAAACGAGTTTAGGATAATTTATTTATAGTATACACTTTTACAGACATGTGATAATATGTACACAATAATTTAGTGAAACTAATCACGACGTAAAATTTGAATTTAAAATTATATAGAACCTACGCGGAATAGTACAGGGTTTTCCAATAAGAGGTGTTATTTTGAATAGCCCGTTTTTTCAGTAGATGTTACTTTTGAAGCTGTCATTTTTTGACATTTGACAAGTAGAAACTACGCCATTAATAAAAATGGAACGATACACACTTCAACAACGCATTGAAATTATTAAAATTCACTTGAGTGAATCAAATGCAAATCATCTTGAGTGATGAGGCCCATTTCCACCTCGGTGGCTTCGTCAACAAGCAAAATTGTCGCATCTGGGACTTGGAAAACCCAAGAATTATTGTTGAAAAGCCTCTCTATCCTCAACGTGTGACTCTTTGGTGCGGTTTATGGTCCGGCGGAGCCATTGGACCTTACTTTTTCGAAAATGAGGCTAGAGCAACAGTTACGGTGAATGGATTGCGCTACGAGAGATGATTAATGATTTTTTATGGCCGGAATTGGATGGTATTGATTTGGACAACGTTTACTTTCAACAAGACGGCGCTACGTGCCACACAAGCAACGAAAACATTGATCTTTTACGATTGAATATCAAAATAACACCTCTTATTGGAAAACCCTGTATTATGCTAACATTAATTATTATTACTATCGAGGTACGTTATTATATCCTTCTTGTAACTAAGCGAGTATCTAAATGACTCAATCCTGATATTGTTTCAATTAAAAATAATTTTCGATCGAGTACTTCGATTAATTATTATTGAGGTACGTTATTATAGCCTTCTTGTAACTATATTCCGTGCATTTGAACACATTTCGCAGAATAATTACTGAGAAAGTATTGACAACTACATGCAATCTAGTTACAAGAGAGTATCTAAATGACTCAGTCCTGATATTGTTGCAATGATTAAGAATTTTCGATCGAGTTCTTCTATTAATTATTATTGAGGTACTACGTTATTATACCCTTCTTGTAACTATATTTCGCAGAACAATTTCTGCGAAAGTATTGACAACTGCATGCAATATAGTTACGTATCTAAATGACTCAGTCCTGATATTGTTGTTGTATGCATTTAAAAATAATTTTCGATCAAGTCCTTCCAGTTGGTATGTTGTATGTGGTATCACGCGGAGGCAAATTGTAGAAGTTGGGGTAGCCGGAGGAAGACATGACACGATCAAGCGAATCAAATAATTCCCACCCACAACAGATTCAATCGATTAAAAAAGTCTTGCGATAAAACAAGATTTAAAATAAATCGTCCTGTATGTATTATTTCTTTTGTGGGTAGAAAAAATATATGCCGTTAGAGAAATGTCAAGGATTTTCCTGGCGTATTATTATTGAACGAAGAAAAACAGGGACCGGTCGTGGGTTACTTAAAAAATATTTCTGGGTCACACAGAATATGTGCATAAGTTATATTATCATTGCGTGTAGGTACTGTATCATTTTACAAACATACCTACATTCATACGTGTTTTAATGTTGAGAGTTTTATTGGTTTGAGTTAGCTTGCATTGCTTGGGAGGTTAAGGACAGCGAAAACTCTAGGGGCCTTACCAATAAACGTGTTGTAAACTTAACACAACTGATAAACAATCAGTAATGTATGGTAAATTGCTGTTTATCAGTTGTGTAAAATTTTAAAATGTCTTTTATTTAAATCTTGTTTTAATTAAGGATTGTACCTTCCCTCCCAGGAAGTGGAGTAAACTGCGCTAACTACCTCGCCAAATGCCGATCGGATAGAACCGACATTTATTTCGTATAATAACTGCTGTCATGTCATCGATTTCAGAAAAAAATTGATAGAATGCTTTGTCATCGAAAACGAGTCTTATCTGCCGAGTTTCATCTCGATAGAATGTCGAAAAGTGGGTTAGTTTCCACTTCCAAGATTTAAATTAGTTCATTCACCATAACAAATTCAAACAGATGTATTTATAAAACAAAATGGCGCTGAATGGCTATTTGATGACAATGTTACATTCGATTTTTTGTGAAACAACTTGCCCAAGAGTTAGTTCGTGTCTGTATTGTTGCAAACATATACACAGTCATAATCTGTTGCGGAACTGCGACGGGCGACGTAAACACAGCACAAGGTGAAATGTATATTTTCGTTGTCGAGTAATATTATGTTGTTGACGTCGTGAATCGTAAACTGAGTACCAACACACTCAAGATTTGTGTTCATTGACTGGTACCGTTTGTGTACGTAGTAAGTTTTAATGATGTCTGTGTACTTCTTATAGAGTTTAAGTCCAAGTGTGTCTATGTGAATGCCATCAAAAGTTGATAGAATGAATTTTTATTGACAGCGAGTCTATCTGCTGAGTCTCAGCTCGATCAGATATCGGGAAGTGGGTTCATTCATTCAATCACTCAAGAATACAATATCCAAATTCAAATAGACGTATTTAAAAAGAAGAATTATTGCTACGTGTTTTGTTTACTTATGTGATACAACGTGAGAGTTTCACCTGCCTGGAGACAGTGGGATTATTGTATCTATGTTGTAAGGGTGAAGAAAGTCGTGAGAGGAAAGAGATGTGCAAGGGAAAGGTTGGGAAGCATTTGTCTATTCAAATCTAGTGACTGAGCGTCAGTCTTTCTCAATATAAATCTTTATATACCTGTCCTGGTCTGGTTTTGTTTTTTATACAAATCTATAGCTGTATTCCAGATTGATGAAATTTTGCACGCTTGGCCTTCAAAACAAAACAAAGGTCACTGTCAACATAAGTTTTGAAAATTTTTGATACTTCTTGATGAAATTTCGACACTTGACGTTCAAAATAAGATGAAAATTTTTGTGTACATCTAATTTTAAACAACTCTGCGTAGAGCCCGGCCTACGCCGGTAACTTCAGCTTTAAATCATAAATCAGCATTTTTTTTTACTTTTAGAAGGCAGACATTCATTTTGTTGTCCCGGGCAAAGCTTGGGAAAAATCATTAAGAAGTTGTGGAAGAGATACTGGTCATTTAAGGCGAAGCTTAATGCCAAAGCACTATTTTGATTAATCTTTATAACGAATTGGTGTGCATTATGAATACAAAAAAATATGCTTTAGATAAATTGAAGGTTTTCCTATCGCTTCGCTTGAGTAGAATACAAATAAATATATAAATTACTCAATAAAAAATATAAATGCAAACTACTAAAAAATTTTTTTCAATAGAAATGCATCAACGCATAAAGGAAACAACTTTTAAAAAATACAGTACGATAGCTAAGATTATCTGTGACAGTTTCACTTGATTAACTTTTTTTGCTTTCTTATGAAATTATATACAAAATAAATATTAAAAAAAAAACAGTTTTTTGCTTGAAATCGAACGTTTCTAGACTCCGTTTGTCAAGCGATTTGAATGCCTATTAACTACGATATAAGGTAAACCAAGAATATACACATTTTTGGCTTGTAGCTTCCTCTTAAGGCCACTAAAGTAGCGCAACGGATGCTGCTTGATAACCAATGAAACATCGATAGATTAAGGAAATAGGACGGAAATGACAATAATGACGATCACTGCGCTACAGGTAAACAATTTTGATTTTTTTAAATATCAAATGAAGCTTGTAATTAGTCGAAAAATGATCGAGTTCGCTAGACAGAGTAACGAATGTGAGACTAATCTACAGTAGGAAATAAACGGCTTGAAAGAAAGAGAAAAAAATATTATAAAAGAGTGTTCATGGTTGTTTTATATCAGTCTCTTCTTCATCACCTGTAATTATTCTGCCACCCAAATCTTCTGTGTAAATATTAAAATATAAGATCATTACTTTTTTAATCTTTAAAACAAAATAATTAGAGGAGGTGAGCAGCCTTAAAACAAGGGGGTTAATATGTCAATTTGTGTGTATGTAATTTGAAATAGAGTGATTCTAAAATATGACAAAAAATAACTTAATAGATATGCAATACGTTTTCTAAATGATTCATAGAACATATAAAACAGGCACAATACAAATATATATATTACGTCATGGATATTAAACTTATTTCCTGATGCTGAGATTGTGCGAATATTATATGAATCACAAATAATGAAATACTAATAATTGCATTTAATGTATGTGAATAAAAGGCAATGTTCGTGTGTGTTTGCCATTTGTTCTCTTATGGTGCCAAAAGTGTTTAGAGCAGTGTTCCGCAAACTTTTTGTGTTCAAGGTACACCTATCAAATCAAGAAATTTTAGAGGTACACCAAAGAAAAAAGCAATGTTTATTTAATATTTATTTATTACTAAAATCAATATAACTAATATGAAAAGATGTTTAGTGAGAAATGAGAGCCTGTTTAACTGAGCACAGACGATCGAAATTTGGAGCAATCGTTAATAAGGCTGCTCTCATCTCTTCATTGATCGTCCTCAGGCGTTCTCTTTTTATCTATTTAATAGTAGTGAGAGTTGAAAATCCCAATTCGCATAAGTAGGTTATGGCAAATGGTAATATATTTTTAACAGCACGCTTTGAAAGCAGTGGATACTCATTTTTTATATGCAGCCAAAAATGTTGTAGCGCTACTTTGGAAAATTTTAGTTTTAATGTCCGATCAGTTTTTAACGCTATGAATTCTTCCTGCTTGTTTATCGGTAAGTGTCCAAGGGAAATATTACCCGAGAGTGGATTTCGTACCCAGTCCATAAGTTGTAGGTCACACTTAGGAAAATAACAGTTCATTTTTTCTGCTAATAGCTCCAAGTGTTTTACTATCAAAGCCTGCACTTTATTTCTGAATCGGCAGCCATGACATTTGGAAACAATTCATTACTACCATTGACAGCGTGGCTGATCCATAATACCAACTTAGCGCGAAAGCTTTCAATTTTGTCCGAAGACGTTAAAATACAAGAATTCCTGCCTTACATTTTTCTGTTGAGCTCATTTAAATGAGCGAATATGTCTGCCAGATATGCAAGTTTTACTACCCATTCTTTTTTAAACACAGAAGCAAAATCTCAACCCTGGTCTTATAAAAACGCCTGGAACTCATTTTTTAGCTCTTAAATCCAAAATAGCACTTTTCCACGAGAAAGCCATCATACTTCTATATGAAACAGAAGTGACTGATATTATCTCTCGTATTTGTAAAAAACATTCGCTTTGTGGCTCATCATAATTTACAATAAAAAAACACATAAATTTGTTTTTGACCACTATGTTCTTCCTGGAATTCCCGTAATTACCCCTTCCACTTTGTCCACCCCTCCCTCAAACACTTAACATTTTTGTATATATATGAAATATTTTGTGTATTAGATCAGTTTTTAATATTCTCCTGACGAAGGAAGGGTTCTTCCGAAACCGGTAGAGTGAAAATAAAACTATAGTGGTCAAAAACAAATTTATGTGTTTTTTATTGATATTATCTCTCATCTGCTCTCTTATTATCTTCACAATACCTTGATTTTTTTCTGCGGCACATCAACTGATGACCACGGTACACCAGTGTGCCGCGGCACACGCTTTGCGGAACACTGGTTTAGAGAATGGTTTATTTGGTAGAAGAAGTTGGTGAGACCCGAGGAAGAAACGCATTGTCTCTGCACTGGTATAAGATATAGAGTCGAATTAAAGATGTTATAATGTAGTTTTTGAGAATAAAAACGTGGATCTCATGATTCTAGTTGAAGTGAATGGTAGCAACACCGGGTAAGAAAACTTCAGTAGTAATTTAATGCAGTAAAAACATGAGTCAGTCTAAATATTGTAACAATTTAATATAATATCTTTTTAATGTCTTAAAAAATTAATGTAACGTCTGTTTAATGTCTAATAAATTAATGTAATGTCTGTTTATTGTCTAACAAGTAATGTAATATCAGTTTATTGTCTAACAAATTAATGTAATATCTGTTTAATGTCTAACAAGTTAATGTAATATCTGACAAATCAATGTAATGCCTGTTTAGTGTCTAACAAATTAGTATAATATCTGTTTAATGTATAACAAATTAATGTAATGTCTAACAAATTAATGTAATAGCTGTTTACTGTCTAACAAATTAATGTAATGTCTAACAAATTAATGTAATAGCTGTTTACTGTCTAACAAATTAATGTAATGTCTATTACGTAAATCAATCTAAGAAATAGGATGGTTCAAGATAGTGTAAATTAATAACATACTGAATTATCTCGATGGTGATGAAAAAGAGACATTGGACAACCGTTTATGCTAATAAACAATCATATTTTAATGATATCTCATTGAAAAGATGTAAATATCAAATTCACAACCTAACTTATTCCCCTTTTAATTGAAATACGGGGACAATTAAATAAAATAAATAATTACTCCAATTTCAAAACGAACTTGGCGCCTGTAGTATAGGCAAAAATCTTAGCACCTTGGCTTAACTCAGAATTCTGAAATAAAACATTTTATGGAAAATAATATTAAGAAAATCTCTCAAAAAAAAAAAACGTTCTTAACAAAAAATATTATATAGCAAGGTAATTTAAATACTATTAAAGTAGATTAGACGTAGAGGGTTAAAGTTTTAGATTTACAACGATTTATAACTTAAATCTTCGATCTAATAACGAGAACTTAGTCGCTAGAATGAAGGGCAGTCGGACAATGAGGTATATTTGATAATTTGTTTGATGTTACATTTAAAATAAGCTCAGGTAAGGATTTGACAATGGAATAAAGAGTTGATATATTTTGATAATCCAAAATCGTACGCTAGAGGGAATGGAAAATAAATCGTTGGACAGAATGGAATGGATTGTTATGAAGTAGATGACGAAAATGAAGTAAATTACTAAAAAGAAGGAGATAACGATAGTGACAAAGTAGTTTATAAAAACAATCTAGGTAGATGACTACAATGACGAAGAAGATGAAGACGAAAAAGCACAATGATGACAAAATGAAGTAGATTATGACAATATGATTATGACATAAAGTACATGACTATAACAAATAAGAGGAAGAAAATGAAGTAGACGACGAAAAATAAGTAAATGATGAAAAATAAGTAGATGACTAAAAATAAGTAAATGACAAAAAGAAGTAGATGACTAAAAATAAGTAAATGAAAAAAAGAAATAGATGACTAAAAAAAAGTAAATTACGAAAAAGAAGTAGATGACTAAATATAAGTAAATGACGAAAAAGAAGTAGATGACTAAATATAAGTAAATGACGAAAAAGAAGTAGATGACTAAATATAAGTAAATGACGAAAAAGAAGTAGATGACTAAATATAAGTAAATGACGAAAAAGAAGTAGATGTCTAAACATAAGTAAATTACGAAAAAGAAGAGATGATTAAACATAAGTAAATGACGAAAAAGAAGTAGATGACTAAATAAAAGTAAATGACGAAAAAGAAGTAGATGATTAAATATAAGTAAATGACGAAAAAGGAGTAGATGACTAAAAATAAGTAAATGACGAAAATAAGTAGATGACTAAATATAAGTAAATGACGAAAAAGAAGTAGATGACTAAAAATAAGTAAATGACGAAAAATAAGTGGATAACTAAAAATAAGTAGATGTCTAAGAAAAAGTAACTGACGAAAAAGAAGTAAATTACGAAAAATAAGTACATGACAGTAAATAAGTAGATGACGAAAAAAAGTAGATGACTAAAAATAAGTAAATGACGAAAAAGAATTAGATTGCGAAAAATAAGTAGATGACGAAAAAAAGTAGATTTCGAAAAACAAGTAGATGACGATAAAGGACTAGATGATTAAAAAGAAGTAAGCAACAAAAAAAAGTAGGTAGTAGAAGTAGTGAAGTAGATGATGGAGTACTAACCGTCACTGCTGCACCTGGAGTCGACCTTTCTGCGCTTCAGCTTGAGGTCTTGGAACAAGCTCATGTTGTCGAGGTCACACGGGCCGCGGGTAAGTGTCATCATTCCTGGAATAAACAAAATTACCAACCTGTTAATATTAACGCCTTCGAAAATCAAATATATGATTCACCGACAAAAATAAAGAATGGAAAATTCCATAACAAATTTCCGGTAATTTGTGAGGATGAATTGAGATTTTAATGAGGTTGATTTTTCCTTCTATTGTAATATTATAATACAAGGAAAATAAAATAAATAAATAATAAAAACAAACAGTAAAGTATTACTTTGGAAATTAACATAAATGTATGCGTATTGTGTGCATAAAAGCACATATCGAAATAATACAAATTAATTTTAATAAATCTATATAAAGAAAAATATATTAGTGTTCGTTTGTTCAAAATCTTAAATCTCCGAAAGTTCTTCACCGATTGCTTTGAAACTTTGACACAACGTTGCATTCGAATACGCGTGTGTTTCTATATACTTACATTATATAGATGTCAACTGCGACCGGTAAAAACATACTTTTTTATACAATCTGTTGGATTTAAAAGCCAAACACACTGTTGTTTCTCTATCTGCACAAATAGACTGAGCCAACAGCAACGCGTGGCGGGGTACAGCTAGTTGTAAATATAAGGATTGTATTATATGCGTTCTCTGCAAGACAAGTGTCCTAGAAAGTAGAAAGATATTCTTAAATAGAAAAATAAATGTGTAAAATGAAATTATGAAAAAAAAAATTGACTTGAAAAGGTTATTTTATTTTTAATTGTAAATGAAGAATTAGAATAAGTCAGAAAATATTTTAATTGAAAGTTAAAATAAAGAATGTCTTGATTCAGTTCTTTGTTGTGTGTGTCGGAAAGCAGGTCAACTGCGACATGTTCCCAAGGACACTTGAACTTGCAAGGACATCTCAAGGTTCGCAATATTTGGGTTTACGACCTCTGGCTGGCTCGGTCAAGGTCACAAGGTCAAGTTCGAAGGACTAAGGACACAAAACTACGAAAATTATCCATCTAGGGCCTTACTAATAAACGTGTTTTAAATTTTAGGCAACTGATAAACAATCATTCAATTATGGTAAATGTTTGTTTGTCAGTTGTGTAAAATTTTAAACACGTTTATTAGTAACGAGGTTAACCTTTTATTGTGGTGTAAATAATTTAATTCATCATCACCAATCTGTAATCATTCTTTTTCACTTACTGGCTGAAGTCCCCGGCGTTGTCCGGGTTTTCCGTATTTTTCGAAATCAGATATAGACAGTTTTTATTTTCCTATTATTTTGAGCGTCAAGTGTGTAAAATTTCATCAAGGAGTATCAAAGTTCTGCTTTACGGGGTAGATAAATGTGATGGAGGGTGGTTTTGACAGTCAAATTCAAGTGTGTAAAATATCAACAATCTCGGAATAAGACTATAGATTTGAATAAAAAATAAATCCATGCCGCCCGCCACAGACACTCTCTTTTCATAAATAAAGTATACTCTGGTAGAAGTAGGTAAGAACCTACCGCATACTTTGGACCCAGAAGCCTTGAAACTTTGTTATCTACGTATCATAATAATGGACCCACATTTGAATACTATATTTCTGCAACATTGTCTTTGACAAATATATTGAATACTAGCTGTACTATCCCACGCACTGCTGTGGCTCAGTCTTTCTGTGTGGATAGATAAATAATAGCACGTGTTGCTTTTATGTCTAAAAGATGGGGATGTTTTTCAAAAAAGAATGTTTGCCGACAGATTGCTATGTTTAAAAAAAATGTTTTTAACTGTTACAGGTGACATATATATAATATAGTATAGTATGTTAAAACACATGCGTATTCAATTATTACTACTGCAAATCGCATCGCATATTTGTTTCTACCTACACATCAAACGCATAACTTTAATTGATAGTCCGTGCAGTTTGATCGGTGGTAGTCGGTACACCTTTCATGCCTTTACATTATCTATGGTCTTGAATGAAAATAGAACTGTAGCTAAAAAAAAAAAATAACCGCTGTAATTTGATTGAAAAGCGAATCTTTCTGAGAAATTTACTGTCAGTGGGTCAACACTAGCTGATAGTACAATGGCTCTCCGGTTGTATACAAGTATGTATAAGACAATAGAATTTGTGGTGGTGTTTGTTGTATGGATGTATTTCCCGTTATAATCGTTAGAACATAACGGAGAGGGACAGTAACGAACGCAGCGGAGCGTCATGCGGAAAACGAGAGTGGTTGTAACGCCGTTAGAACACTACTTTCACGCTCTGGCAGTGGCTGCGCATGGATTACAAAATATTGTAATATTCCTTCCGGGATTTAATGCTAGAAATATACCTCATCTTTCGTTTGTTGTTTCTTCACAAGGTATCATTGATTATTACATTTAATTTTTTTACCTTACTAGGACTAGCTTAGAGAAGATAATTAAAAAAATAAAAATAATACATTGCAAGACCAAATATTGTTGCATTAATTTTTCTTAAAAAATAGTGGGTACCTACTTAGTTAAAGGAAGCTAATTCAATAATGTAGTAAACATGTGTAATAACAACAATTCTGCTTATTTTTTAAGAGAAAATAATCACCTTAAGGCGATGCACTACGTCATGTAATATTTTAAATTGAGCCGCTATCAATAACAACCCTTGCGTAGATGGCGATAAGGTTTAAATTCCCGCTTAACACCATCCGCCTGTTTTGATTTAGGCAAGAAAAAAACATGACCAAAAAGTGCCTTTTATTTTATTTTGTGGATGTTCAGGCATAAATATAAAAAAAAAATTTCGATCATTTTATAAATAACTTAATTTGCCACATTATACAATAAAATCATAACCGAAAATGGGTTCGTAAGTAGGTGATTTTGAACTTTAAAGCAGTTTTCATAGGCCTTATACATTATTTTTTTCTGGGCTTATAAAAAGACTTATCTAAAAAATACTCGATTATTTCAAAGGCCAAGATGTATTCTACTCGCAGTATTTAATTAAAGCATCTGAAACATTTCTAGGCGACCAAATTTTCAAACCAAAAACACATGATTTTGCATTACTACGTATGGCATCTCCTTAAGGTTGTAAATACTTTCAGAATGCATACTGGCTTCAGATGGTTGAGAGCAGTTGGGACTTTTGCGCGGTACTCACATAAAAAGGGCGCTTTACAGCTAATCACCCAAATATACGAACGTCCTTACTTATAAACACAGAGTACCTACATAAATATAATGCGGCGCGTAAGGTCGGAACATCGGAACTGTGAAAACTTGACTTATTACCACGGCGTTTGTATAGTTACAACGACATTAGATCAGGCTCAAGGCCGGCTTTACCATACCAACGTTGAACCAGCGTATATTAATGTAACTAGTAAAATAGCAACAGCCTTACTAAAACAACGTGGTGTACATATTATTTACGGTCGCACAGTAAAAAGCTTGACTTATTCTCATGGCGTCTGTTTGGTTAAAAATGTCTTAAACAAGGTTTTACTACAACAACGTTGAGCGAGCGTGTAAGAATCTAATTAGAAAGACGGTACCTTACTAAAAAACGTGGTGTAAATAGCGCGCGGCGCGTAAGGTCAGAACAGTGAAAAACTTGCCTTATTACCATGGCGTTTGTTTGGTTAAAACTCATGAAATGAGATCCCTGAGGCGTATGTGTGGTAAAACCATCTATGATCGTGTGAGAAATGTAAAGATCGGCAAAGAAAGCAAGGCTGATGTAAGCATAATGAGTAAGATTAAGAAAGGGAGGCTTAGGTGGTCTGGGCATGTAGAGCGAATGAGCGAAGAAAGGAGTGTAAGGAGGATATATGATGCAAATGTGAATGGTAGCAGAAGTCGGTGACGCCCGTGGAAGATATGGCACGATCAAGTAAATCAGATACTCGAGTCGGGCCATGTCAAGAGTTAGAATAAATAGAGTATGAATGTGAATGAGGCAAGAAGTGTATGCCAAGACCAAGTTGTTTGGCAGTCCGTTCTCTCTACCTACCCCTGCGGGGAAACGGCGCGATGGTTAGTTAGTTAGTTAGTTAGTTAGTTAGGACTTAAACCAGGTTCGCGGCCCGCTTTGTAAGAATTTAAAATCAAATTCTAAAATTGTCATCAATTTTTTTAATTTGAAATTATGTTAAAATAAATAATTAATTTCTACCGTTAAAATGATGTTGGTACGCCACTGTCTTCCGTACACTTGTGTAATAAAGAGAGTGAAAGTTCCAGACCGGTTTATATGGACAAGTCGTGCAGCAGCGTGCGGTGGAGCGGGCAGAGGAGCGGGCAAGCGGAAGAGCAAACCACGGAAGACAATAATGTCACTGTTTACGGTTTCCATAGCTACGGATTCTTGGACTCCACGTTTCCTGATTCATAATATTGCTATAAATTATTATTTGACTGCAAATAACGTTTATGACCTCCACGAACCAATGGCTAGAATACTAAAGTTGATTAGTATTTCACCATCTGGTTTCTCATCAAAAGGTTATGTGGTTTATTTCCATTCTTCTTTATGTCTTGGAAACTTTGACACTACACTCTAAATTTAAAAGGAAAATTGATACTTTCAAATAATAACATTGGCGCAGCCTCAACACACTAAAAAAATCACTCGTATAATTTTTAAAATTTAAAAATGTCTTTTAAAACTTATTTATATATAAAATGGTGGCTTGGCTGAGTATTGCATCTAGGTAGGACTGACATTTATTTCGTATATTAACTGCTGTAATTTCATCCAATTTGAGAAAAATGCGTATATTTACCACGTGTGTTTACGTAATTACAACCAAATGAAAACCGCACACAAAAAAGTACCGTAATTTAGAAAAAAAACTTGGTACCGACATTTATTTCATAGATATATTACCAGTTGTAAATTTTTAAAATATCATCCGATTTCAGAGAAATGTGTGTGTTTGTGTTTGATTGCCACCAAGATGAAAAAATGCATTGTCATCCACAACGAGTCTATCTGCTAAGTTTCAGCTCGATCGGATGTAGGAAAGTGGGTTAGTTTCCACTTCTAAAATTCCACTAAATTCATTCACTTATTCATTGATTCCATCAAGAAAACTAAATCGAAATTCAAAGATGTTAAAAGGAAAAAAAATACATTTTGATAATGACGAGGGTACAGTTATTTCGTTTTATCTGTCAAGGAAACTATAAGCAAACATTTCTTTGTCTTGCATTGTAAAGGGGCCCATGAGAATAGATTATACTTGCTGATAATATGCAAAAATGCAATGAACTTGTTTTCTGGGTAGTTTAAAGTCAACATATTACATTATACTCTAAGCAGAATTATCCAAGGTGGATATTTTCAGTTGCGAACTTATCAAATACAAGAGGTCCATAAAATAATATTTCTCTGATGGTTTGTGAATAATTTTATGTCTCTATTGTTTATATTTCATTGATTTATATCTACAGCCTATAAATGTATTGTTTTGTAAAATTTTTTTTTTTGTATAAATTTTTGAATTCATATTCCTTTCTTGCAAATTTAATTTATATTTTTCCATATAATGCTGTCTCAGTAGAGGTAAAGTCACAAGGAGGAAATCCATAATTGGTTTTATTTTGGCAATATAATACTTATGTACAAACTGAAATAAATGAAAATTAATAAATAAATATTTTTTATTTTCACTGTGCAAGACTCAATGGCAAATACTAGAGATTTGGCGTGGAAGCTTGCTGATCGTCACAGAGCTGCGACCAAATTGCACGCACTATAAAAGCTGATGTGCAATGAAGGTTATGCATTTTGATTGACGGCTCGTGGTTCATCTCCATTTTTGACGTGAAACATCTTTTGGCGCGCCTAGGGTACTAAAACTGAATTTTTAATTAATAATTATAATGTTGCTACAGAAAAAAATTACTAATCAGATTCAAAAAAAGATTTGTTAAAAATTATTGATGCTTATTTAAAAATTTAATTAAACTTTTCGTTTTGTATCTATTGAACCTCCCTCGAGGAGTGTTTAAAAACACCGTAAATGTAATTTACCGTAATATTTACCGGAAGTCCGTCGCACTGTGTTTTCACCATCACTTCCGCTCTAATCTAACCTAACCTAACCTGTAAACCTGCACCCAGTATCTACTTACCTGGTTAATATTTATCTGACTCAACGTTTCTCGGTAGTTAATAAATAATTACGTAGAGTAACGTGGGGTAAAAGGACGCAATTTTTACGTTATTTGTATTGAAACCTTCTGATATTTAATTCATTTTTTAATCTCTAAATACAGAGTTTTCCAATAAGAGGTGTTATTTTGATATTCAATTGTAAAAGATCAATGGTTTCGTTGCTTGTGCGGCACGTAGCGCCGTCTTGTTGAAATTAAACGTTGTCCAAATCAATACCATCCAATTCCAGCCATAAAAATCATTAATCATCTCTCGATAGCGCAATCCATTCACCGTAACTGTTGCTCCAGCCTCATTTTCGAAAAAGTAAGGTCCAATGACTCCGCCGGACTATAAACCGCACCAAACAGTCACACGTTGAGGATAGAGAGGCTTTTCAACAATAACTCTTGGGTTTTTCGAGCCCCAGATGGGACAATTTTGCTTGTTGACGAAGCCACCGAGGTGGAAATGGGCCTCATCACTCAAGATGATTTGCATTTGATTCACTCAAGTGAATTTTAATAATTTCAATGCGTTGTTGAAGCGTGTATCGTTCCATTTTTATTAATGGCGTAGTTTCTACTTGTCAAATGTAAAAAAATGACAGCTTCAAAAGTAACATCTACCGAAATAGCGGGCTATCGGTTTTGACATTTGTGAAGACAAACGCAGAATACAAATCGACAAGACATGAATCAGTTTACTCCGCAAGAACGCGGAATAACAAGCAGTACCACAGTTTATCATTAAAAAAAATTACAGCAAAAGAACATCGGGTGATTACAGGAGATAAATGTTTGAAATCCATTAATAATTATCGTTCCTACGTGTATAATACACATTAAAAGTCTACGGATAAAATCTTTTGTCTTACTTTAAGTTATAAAGAGCGATAAAAAGTCGAAATAACCATTCTTAGAATGTTTCCTTGTCTTATTCACTCAAGGGATACTTGCCTGAATAAAAATTACGTGTACAGTTACGTATGACCTCATTAACCACACGCATACAGGTGTCAGCAGGTGTGGTTCTCATTCAATATCCCCTAACCACACAAATATCAAACTCCCACTTATCCATACTAATAATATTCAGCTGCAGTAGGGTGGACGGACCTTAACATCTTTGGGAACCAGTATTTTGATAACTTTATTATCTCTCTTACAACACAACTACACCGCCAGAACAATAACCAACGGTCACTACAAAGTACCTTCACTACATACCACGTCAGCTCAAAGACAATTTTTCTTCCTAGCTCCTAAAATCTTTAACCTTATCCCTGAAAACCTAAAAACCGTGAGTCAACCCCATTCCTTTAAAAAACAAATTACGAAATGGATCCTTACACACGGAATACATTATAACTACAATACCCATTCATTCTACACTCTATCGCTTTAATCAGCCTATTCCCCTTATTCCCTAACTTAGCGGTATAGTATGTACATAATTAATTAGTGTGATCTATTTACTAATAATTTATCAAATTCTTCATCTTCTTATAATTCTCTAACTTCTCCATCCTCTTCTTGCAACCCAAACTAGCTATACATCATTTTTCTTTTTTATATTATAGTAATGTATAGATTCTATGTCCGCAAACTGTAAAATTCACCCGCCATAACACAGGGTCATCCCTAGCATGGAGGGTGAAATATCACAAAAAACCACGTGCACTCTCTAAATCATGTATCAATAAAATAAATAAATAAATAAACTAGATGAAGTTAGCGTTCTTCTAAATAAGATGTATTTGGAACAGATAGTAATTTTCCTCTTATGTTGGCCGCCGTAGACAATTTTTTATGAAGAATTGTCATCGTTCTGTTTTAAGTGATGGGAAAAGATCAAATCTAATGTATACAGTGACTGCCCTCCTTCTTTGAAGATTGAGTGTAACAAATTTCATCAATCTTGTAATAAAACGGTAGATTTGTACAAAACATAAACCCACATAGGAAACTTTTTTCTTAAATATATATATATATTGATTTGTATTTAAATTCAGTGCCCAAAGAGTAGTTTAAGGCGATGCACTACGTCGTGTAATATTTTAAATTGAGCCGCTATCAATAATAACCCTTACGTAGATGGCGATAAGGTTTAAATTCCCGCTTAACACCATCCGCCTGTTTTGATTTATGCAAGAAAAAAACATGGCCAAAAAGTGCCTTTTATTTTATTTTGTGGATGTTCAGGAATAAATATTTAATTTTTTTTTGATCATTTCATAAATAACTTAATTTGCCACATTATACAATAAAATCATAACCGAAAATGGGTTCGTAAGTAGGAGATTTTGAACTTTAAAGCAGTTTTCTTAGGCCTAATACATTATTTTTTTCTGGGCTTATAAAAAGACTTATCTAAAAAATACTCGATTATTTCAAAGGCCAAGATGTATTCTACTCGCAGTATTTAATTAAAGCATCTAAAACATTTCTAGGCGACCAAATTTTCAAACCAAAAACACATGATTTTGCATTACTACGTATGGCATCGCCTTAAGTTAAAAAGACCGATATTTTTGTACATAACCCAAAGTTTTTGAGATTACCTTGATCATGCCATGTCTTGTTACTTACTCTAAACTACCTAACCTACTAACTAGTAGAGTAACTGGTAGAGTAAGTATACTCTACCAGTTACTTGAGTCGGGTCAGGAACTGTATGAGACAAAAAATGCATGCCAAGACTGTATGGCGTTTCATCTTCACTACCTGAGTTAGTTAGTTTAAATTAAAATTAAACCATACATTTTTTTAATTTCGGTTCACCCCACCCTAAAGTACCACATTTTTTCCTTGCCAAGGTAGTGTCCAAAATTCAACATGGTGCTATGGATTTCTTGGGCCTTCCCGACTCTTTCTACCACTCTCTTTACAAAAAATACAGTGTGTGGCAAGCCTACGCACGACGGAAGTGAAACTTTTAGTATTCTTCTCTCTCTCTTTTCATTTCATTCACTCTTTTTTCTCACTTCTATCTCGTCACTACTCATTTTAGACAATAAAACTCTGTTCCAAATCGAATAAACCACAATCAATTACGTATTTCACTCGTATTACACTCACCGCGCAGTACACGAAGCAAGCAGCTGATACCTGGCGTGGCGTCGTTGGCTAGAGAGAGAGGAAAAGAGAAAAGAGAGAGAGAGAACGTTCGTCAGTGGCTCCCTCACCTCAGTAAGCGACTACGGTGAGAGAGCGACAGTGAACGGTGAGCGGTGGTGGGGGTCCCGTACCCCCACCACCAAATGATCACGGTTTTTCGTGACGGTCATGAGTCGGTTTTACTCTGGTCCTCGAAAATGCATGACGCGCGTAAAGAAGTTTCACTTCAAAAAACATAAAATGAACAATGAAAAAACAACAAATTACTTCATATTTCGCTCTCTCCACTACTGAGAACCAAAGTTTTGATAGAACAAAGCTATACTGTCTGATAAACTGGACATCTCCATCTTGAAAAGAGATCTAATAATTCAACACACATTTAAAAATGATATAAAGTCATGAAATGCTATGAATCAAAAACTAGGTTATGTTTATAGGTTAGTTTTGCGCCAATTCGATACAGCAGACAAAATACCCTTTTCTACATTGATAGATGCAATACCAATTCCAATCAAAATGAATTTATGCAAAGGACATGTAACTACTATAATAATAAATTTGCAAATATAGACACTCGTGCTGACATATTCACTGCTAGTTACTATCACTACAGAATTTCATTGTATCACATTCTAACTCATATTCACGACTGTTAAATTGATTGTACCTAATATTTTAATATTACTTGCGTGGCAACTTTTCCTTATCCCTCTCCTCCCCTTTCCAGTTCCAACCCAAGTCTATTTAAGTATAGTTATAATCACATTTATTTTATTGCTGTTTATTGTAGACATATTATAGGTTTATCGTTTGTTGAATTTATATTCGTGTTATTATTTTTCTTATTTGCTGCTTTATTCTGTTTTTTTTTCTATTTTTATTAAATATTCTAATTAATAATTTCTGAATATCTATCTGTGAACATTAATAATTGGTCTGTTTTTTTATTATCCTCTTATGTATATTGTATTACTAAGACTGTTTATGTTCCTCAAATAAATAAATAAATCACTTTTAATGATTTTATATCACTTTTAAAGTTGTATTGAATTGGCATAGTGTTGTGTTATCATGGAACCAATGAGTACCATTACACTAAAATGCAAACACTTGTTGATTGTCTATCAAACACATTTAGAATTGAGAGTCGAACCGGTGACCTCGTAGTACAGTATCGTGACCTCAACATTTAGACCACAGATCCAAGGTAGTCGGGTTTAGTCGTGTATCGATACGTTCCTTGCAATAATATTATGTGTAATAATATAACTAAAGTAGTATGGTCACATTCTGACGCAAAATGATAATGAAAATTCATTACTTTGACTTGGTTGACAGAAAAAAATTTGGCCCTCCCCCTCTAGAGAAATAATATGAACTAGATGGCAGCACTTCTGTTTGTAGCTGTACATGGAGCGAATGCGTATGTCAGACGTTAGCGTAATAATATCATAGATTGACAACATCGAAGTCAGAAGACACAGACATGCCCTAACGCAAAACGAGCTAGAGGCACACTACGCGACAATCTTTTTGGCAACTAGCAGGTTCAAGCATGTCTTAACAATAATGAACAATGACAACATTCGCAAATAACCAGAATCCCAAGCAGAAAAGTAAGGTTCGCTAAATTAAGGTAACGGTTCGCAGGGCAGTTCATAGTGGAACTTTTCTGCGCAAGGTCTGAATGTTTTTTCTACCGGACGGTAAGTATAAAAAACAATTGTAAAAATGTTTAACTAAAAACTGTAATAAAATAGGTTCCATGCATAGACATATGAATATTAGTAGACCTGCCCTAAGTGATTAAAAGCGTATTATCCCCACTCCCCATACCGGTTCCATTGAGCCGGCTGGGCTCGCATATGGCTTCAAGTGAAATTTGAAAACGTGACGTCATCATTCTTGTGCGAACTATGGTCGAGGCATCATCGGTTCATTTTACGAAATAACACGGCAAAATGTTGACTTTTGATATGAAAACTTGTAAAAATAGATGTGAAAAAGAGAATAAACCCAATTGTCGTATTACATTCCATAAGTAAGCATTATTTTACTTTATTTTAAGCTTATTCACACCGTATTATATGGATCAGTTTTAGAAACATATACTATCACATCACAATGTAGCGATTCTCAAGTGTGCTCATCGTTGTTTACTGGGGTAAGTAAATTATGAGACATTTGTAAAAGTGTCTTAACTAAATACTCTGAAACTAACTACGACTCTGAAATAGAAGCTGCCTTACTTTGCCGAATTTGGACTTCGCAAATTAGTTCATAACGTGGCGAGTAATTTGCGCTCCCATGTAAAAATGTCTATTCATTCAAACGCAGATTTTACTTTTAAGAAGTAAATGGTGATATTATAATGCGAGATGCCTATTTACTGTCAGATTGATTTATTGACGAATCACAGTCAGCCTTACTCCCCTCGTTCTTCAACAGTTGATTTTACCCCTCGCCCTTATCTTCTCGTCTATTAATTCCTATGTCTGTGGTTCCATGATATTTCATGAAAATTCAAATTCAACACACCTTTAAAAGGTGATACAGAGTCATTAAAAGTAATGAAACAAAAACTAGGTTTAATAGTTACCTATGTAACCTATTTAACCTAGTTTTTGTTTAATCACTTTTCATGACTTTATATCACTCTTTGTAGGTGTATTGATTTTTTAAGATACACAGTTATATAATATCGCCTTTTCGATACTTAATCCTTCATTCTTTTATCTTGATTTCGAAGGTGAAATAATTTTTGGTTTTCCTCATTTTTTGTATGGAGTGAAGTGAAGTTGAAGTTTGTATTGTCTAATGCTTTTACTGCATTGTTTTTATAGTGTACTTGTCTAAAGCTTGTGCTTATCGACGGAGTTTTTGGATGTTGACGCTTGTCTATTAATGTTAGTTTGTGTTTGTTGAAATTTGGTTTTTTGGTAGTACGTTAAATATATTGAATATTTGGTCTGTGTCAGTCATTCTATGTTTTTTTTAAGTATTACCTTTAAGATTGTATTCTGTGCGATTTTTATATGACCGATAGCTTAGTTTGTTGCTCCTCCCCAAACAACGTATTCTATGATGGAGTGCAAAATATATGGTTTTAATTTGCTTTAGTTTAAACTTGTTTGTAGATATATCTTTTTATCTTTATCTAACGCTCCCCCTGCAGCAATTTATGAAGTTATCATTGTGTGTTTTATTATTAACAGTATATAATATCTCGGCAAGGTTAAGCAGTCGCTATTGACATTGGCATCTCCGAGGTTCCAGCCTCGTTGACCATGGTATGATCCTTATAAGACTGACAACTCCAAGATATTTTTATGAACGTATCTTGCAATTTTATAAATATTACATTTAAAATACAATATGGATTCAGACGTTCTTCAACTGTGTACTTTAGAGAAATGTGTTATTCGACTGATTCTAATCTTCTTGTGCGTTTCTTTTACCTGTCTTTCCTCCTGTATTTAATACGGGCCTTTTCGCGTACAGCCCCCTTCTTGACCCGCTTTACAACGTTGTCCAACTGAGTGGCGATATATTAACTATCTAGCTTTTTCAATACGGTTCAATACTCCGCTAACAAAGTCTTCCGTTATTTTCGTTTTTTTACAACTTCATTAATTTAAAATAATAATTTCCCTAAGGACTTGTGTCGTCTTTGAAGATTTTCTGAAGACAGGAAGGAGTGAACATGGTTCTGGAAAAGACTTCCATAGATGAGCCGTTGAACTCAAGAACGACCTGTTCTCATGTGACAAATGTCAACCATGTAAAAATGTTGGGTGCGCGTTTGGCGTGCTTCCCGACTATGCACCGGTGTCAAGGGGATCAATGACGCTAGTTCCTCGGAGCATCTTACATTGTAATACCAGTAGATCAAGGACAGCTTTCCCACCTAACGCCTGTGCTTTAAAGATTGCAATCCGTTTGTTGATGGAACATCTGCTTATGCCCAGAGTTTAAGTAGTTTTTTTCACATTGTAGCAGTAGGTTTTGAAATACTGTCCCGTTATTCGTAACCCGGGAATATATGTCGTTCTTTAAAAATATATATTTCATCTGGTTGATATCAGAACTTGGCAAGTGTTGTCATAGACGGAATTAAGAACGGTGCCCTTTACCGGTCCAGAGGCTGTGCCGATACGGGTTATGATCTGCCATGATTCATTAATGACTTCACTCACTTTCTATCTGAAGACATCAGAAGAGTATTTATAATTCAACACGGGCTTCAAACTTGAATCAATTTCATTAGTGATAAAAGATGTTAAACGAAATGTTAACCGGATAAAATAGCAGAACATTAAAAATAATTGGTTAGGTTAGTTTGATCTTTTTCTCCGCTTTCTTCGATGTTTTGTTTTTGTCATAAAACCTAAAACTAAACGTAAATTGATATCGCAAACTTTCTTCTGGATATGCTCGGATTCGACTCTACCATTTATTTAGACTGTTGTGAGACTGTAGAGAGAATCCAGCTATTTTGGAACTTGTATGTCTCTATGCATGTTCTTGATGACTATCTAAGACAGCGTCATCATAGATTATCTTCCTGCCTGTAAGACCAACCTGCCACACGGAGAAAACTTCCTGATATGAAATACTCAAATTATTTGTCTTCCTGTTAAAAATGGGACTGCTATAACCAATGAATTGAAAGAGTTCTTAACAAAGTATCAGTCAGGCGGAACACGTGTTCATACAAATCCTGATGTTGACATTGACGTTCTGATATTGTCGCATTCCGCAATGACATATATTAGGAAAAGAACGTGTGTTTTCGATATATTCTCAATGACTAATATTTAATCATTAAGTTGGCATGCTGTCACTTTTTAACAGGATCTGTGTGCGATTGTTCTCCCGATGGGCAGGGGATATTGCTCACAAAGAAAACTTATTTGGATATAGACATATTTTGCGTCAGTGAAGAGAGATTAAAAATAGAAATCCTAATAATTTTGACTCATTGACCCGATTTCCATCAACAACGGCAATATTTTTCAGTAACGAAGGATTTAGGAAATACTTGCCGGTGTGCAACACTGCCATGCGAATGCCACGTTTTGTAATCTGCAAAATCTTTTTCCAATACGGCAGTACTAAAAAACGCTTTATTTTACTCTGATTCGCATCATTCTCGAGGGTGGCTCGATAATATGGGGACCCGAAGATGCCTTCTACTCAAATGATGAAGAAAAGGTGCAAAAAAAATTGTGCGGTACCTTTACGTGCTAGAGTTTGAGTACTAACTACCCTCTGTTGTATCCCTACGACTTTCTCGTTGGAATGCTAGGACTAGATCGTCTAGATTTCTAGACGTTAGGAGAAAGATTCATATTGTGTTACTAGCACATAAGCAGTTCAATGGACATATTTGCAATCCTTGCAAACGTTTTACGTTTTATGTCCCCGATAACTTCGTCAGAGCTAGGCAGCACAGGCTTTTTAATTTTCCAAGCCTTATTATGCCTCTGGGAAGAATGACTACGCTTTTAAACCAACTCTCTTCTGAGTTAGACATTTTTCAGTGAAACCTCAGTGAATTCAAGATTCGAATAAGTAATTTTCTAACACGATGCTGCACGATCGCAACTGATATGACTAAGGTAAGTATTTGATTAGTGTAATTGAACCTATACAATTAAATGAAAATTTTATTTGAAAATCACTTTAAGGTAAATCTTTATATTTGCAATTTATTTGCAATTTAAAAAAAAAAGAATTTTGTTTCTTTGTTTTTAATATACCTAAAAGGTTCACGTTCAATAAACTCAAATTTGCTTTGAATTTAAGTATCATTTTAAAATTTTTAACCGATTGTGTTCGAAATAATTCAGACAAGTGATAAAATAGGTATAGGTATAGGTAGAAATTTTTGTTAATTGTCTTTTTCATAATTGGAATTATAATTTTTTTTTTTATTTTTTTTTTATTATTATGTAATAATTAAACAGTTTACAATATATAATAATATTTGCTAACAATAATGATATATAAAAATTAGTAAACACAATTTTTTTTGAATTTTTTTGATGTTTCTCTTTTATGGAAGCAGACGCTTGTGTTTAAAAGAGATGCTGAGTATCGAGATGAACATTATTTATGTAAGTATTCTTATTAATAATTTAAGGAGTTAATAATATTAAAAATATAAGTGTATATCAACAATGTACAATTTAACGATTTATAACGTTACATTAACAACGTTCAACAATGTACAATTTGACGATTTATAACGTTACATAATATCTATAATATCTAGTGATTTTTAAAGAGGTCTGCGCTAGTTTGAAATAAAAAAAAATACTTTTGTTTTTAGTACTGTCACGTTTAAATAAAGCTTTGTGGACGTTTTGCACGCACATTCCCACAGACAGTGGCACTAAGGCAGAACTCAGCAGCTGTTAAAGTGTTCAACTTTCTTCATTGTGTCGGTAGGTACTTCCTTCCGGTCCCAGGCGAAAGTTTTGCCTTCTCGTCACCTTCGTTATCTTCATCTCTGTGTAACAACTGTATATTTACTTACTACTGTTTATTTATTTATTCATTTATTCCACGCCCGTATAGTCAAAATCCCACTACTGTCTATGGACAGTCGGAACCAGTTGAGATTCACATTAAATAAGTAAAAAATCTAAGCTCAAGTGCACGGAGAAAAATGATGCATGCCAACTTCCTGAGGAAATATTAGTCATCCAGAATGTGACAATATGCTGTACTGTACGTACTGACGTCAATATCAATATGAGTATTTGTATAAACACGTGTTCCGCCGTCCTCATAAAACATTATCTTTTCACTGATACTTTGTTAGGAACACTTTCGATTAATTCGTTCCAAGTCCCATTTTTAACAGGAAAGCGAATAAATTAACCAGAATTTTAATAAATTAACAATTTTTAAAATATACAAATTTGGTACTAAAGGGTTTTCCAATAAGAGGTGTTATTTTGAATAGCCCGCTATTTCGGTAGATGTTACTTTTGAAGCTGTCATTTTTGACATTTGACAAGTAGAAACTACGCCATTAATAAAAATGGAACGATACACGCTTCAACAACGTATTGCAATTATTAAAATTCACTTGAGTGAATCAAATGCAAATCATCTTGAGTGATGAGGCCCATTTCCACCTCGGTGGCTTCGTCAACAAGCAAAATTGTCGCACCTGGGGCTCGTAAAACCCAAGAGTTATTGTTGAAAAGTCTCTCTATCCTCAACGTGTGACTGTTTGGTGCGGTTTATGGTACGGCGGAGTCATTGGACCTTACTTTTTCGAAAATGAGGCTGAAGCAACAGTTACGGTGAATGGATTGCGCTATCGAGAGATGATTAATGATTTTTTTATGGCCGGAATTAGATGGTATTGATCTGGACAACGTTTACTTTCAACAAGACGGCGCTACATGCCACACGAGCAACGAAACCATTGATCTTTTACGATTGAATATCAAAATAACACCTATTATTGGAAAATCCTGTACGTTGGCCAGTGGCAAGAATAATATATATATATATGTACATTAGGGTGTATCGATTTTTAACTTTTTTTTTGTTTTCAAATTCCAAGTTGAGAAAAAGTTGCTACTAGGTACCACAACTTACCACAAAAAGTTTTGGATTTTTAAAAAAATGTTTAGGTCTCCCGCACAAGGCTTAAAGTTTTAATTTTTTTCAAAAAATATTAAAAAAAAAATTAAATTTAAAAAAAAAAAAAACGTAATTTTTGTGTTTTGAACTCATTTTATGCCTTCTGTAAGAAAATTAAAATTAATTCCGGTGGTTTAAACTTTAAAAAAAACATGGTTCATATATGTACACAAAATTTCATTAAAATTAACAAACTTTAGGGCTTGTGCGGGAGACCTAAAATCCATTTTTTATAAAAAAAATCGTTTCTTACTTATTTTTGTGCCCTAATATTACTGTTTTTTAACTTGGAATAAACACAAAAGTTACGATTTTATTTTTAAAAAATTGGATATTTTTTGAAAAAAATTAAAACTTTAAGCCTTGTGCGGGAGACCTAAACATTTTTTTAAAAATCCAAAACTTTTTGTGGTAAGTTGTGGTACCTAGTAGCAACTTTTTCTCAACTTGGAATTTGAAAACAAAAAAAAAGTTAAATATCGATACACCCTAATGTACATTGCGTTATTGGTGTAGAAAAATAATCAAAGGTCTACCACAGATGAGAGAGGTTAAAGACCTGAAAACAATAAGAATGTGAAGATCAAAATCAATCAACATTTACAAGCGTGTTTGGTGACCGGATTTGAATAGGCAGGTACTTCCCACATTCCTTTTCCCCGTCTAATTCCTCTCCCCAGCCATCAGCCTCCCAACAAACCCCGATTGAAGATGCCATAGTCTCACTGGCTCCAGACGGTATTCACATAAAAAATTAAATAAATAAACTCCGAAACTTTTCATATTCCTTTTCAAAGAACCAACTTAAACATCTCCCAACCTGTTGTGCGAATGTGTCGACTATGGTTCCATGATAACTCAACACAGTGACAATTCAACACACTTTTAAAAAGTTATATACAGTCATTAGAAACGAAAAAAAAAAATTAACCTAACCTAACCTAACCTACTTAACCCAGTTAATAAAGTTTTTATTTCATCACTTTCCATGACTTTATATAACTTTTTAATCTAACCTAACCTAATCTAACCTAACCTAACCTAACCTAACCTAACTTAACCTAACCTAACCTAACCTGACCTAACCTAACCTAACCTAACCTAACCTAACCTACTTAACCCAGTTAATAAAGTGTTTGTTTCATCACTTTCCATGACTTTATATAACTTTATAATCTAACCTAACCTCACCTACTTAACCCAGTTAATAAAGTTTTTTTTTCATCACTTTCCATGACTTTATATAACTTTATAATCTAACCTAACCTCACCTACTTAACCCAGTTAATAAAGTTTTTTTTTCATCACTTTCCATGACTTTATATAACTTTTTAAAGATGTGATGAATTGTCATTGTGATGATTTATCCGGTCACCGTCGACTATATAACATCCACTGGCATGAGAGAAATTACAATACAAAGAATTTTCCCATGAAAATTAAATGTTTTTTCCGGGATTTTTATCCCGAAAATTTATAATAATTTATTAATTTATTTTCTTTTTAGTAGCCAATGTCACTTCCCAGTCCTCCAATTATCCCTAAGCAGAAACTCATGTCATGGCGTGAAAGAAAGACAAACAAACAAACAAACCCACTTTCACATTTATAATATTGCTTAGGATTCTTACATATTTTGTTGTTATTTGTTTTATCTTAACCCTCTACCTGTGGTGTACATTATAAAGAAATAAATTAGAGATGTTGCACTTGAGTCATTTGAAGTAGGTCGTTGTTCAAAGATTAACACTAGAGGGTTTATGAAAGCGAAGAAGAAGATGAAAGAAATTTTAGGAGGTTAAGGAGAAAGGAAATAGAAAGGTGTCGAGGAAGAGCGTGACCGCTGATCAGCTGTATTGACTTATTACAATAGTTATAGGTTGAGATTTTTGTGTAGCTGCGATGTACTGACGATAGGTCCAATATCAGGAGTTAATATACTCGATTAACCTTTTTAATTTGTTTACTTTGCCACGTACCAATATCACATTTACCTTAATTTATTGATGAGATTAAAGCCCAGTAGTTTCGCAGAAATTCACGTGTGACAAAGTCACCAAATGGTCACTCAGCGCCATTTTGTTGTTTTCACAGTTGAAAGGTTCCCGATAAATGCCGATTTTTTTTAAATAAAATGTGATGAACAAAATTTGACAAATTTCGTGTTTGTCAGCTTTTTACAATTTGATGGAAGGCGGAAACACACCTAGATTCGGCGTTTTAAATGCCAAATAAAATTGCACCTATCACACTAACATATTTATGTGTGCAAGATAGTTATGTAAATGTTATGATGCTAATACTTGTCAAAGTCGTGTGAATGTATGTTATACAAATTAACCGTTATTAAACTAATCTCTGGAACGATACTTAGGGGGTATTTCACTATCTCTGATTATGTTCTGACCAAGCACTAATCCGCGGATTAGTCATTTTTTCGTTTTCACTATATCTGAATAACGCTAACGCTCGGGTTAAAGTTAGATTTGACTAATCAGTGCTCTAACCAGACGTTAGGCGCTATTCCTCGAATCAAAGATGGCGTCAAAACATTCCGAGTTTAACAGCTGAGAAGTGAGTCGAATTTTGTAGAATGAATTTGAATGCTTGTATGATCCATCCTGAATTATTTGATTGTGTTCAAAATAAGAAACAATGTATTAATTCGACACGAATCTATCTAAAATGACCTGATAATCAACATAACATAACCAAAAAAATGCACACTTCGCGGTGTGCGGACTGTGACGCATGACAGCCGTGGCAGTAGATGGAGAAACTGCAAACATTTTGCGATGTTGCCAGACTATTTCGAGTGTTATCTATCCGGAAGCTCGAAATAATGGTGAAACGGTCGCCGTTGAATAACGAAGTTATTCTGAACTTTAAAGCCAGCCAACGGATAGCTATTCAGATATTTAGCCCGACATAGTGAAATACCCCCTTAATCTACTTATATTGAAAGGGGTTAATTATATGTTCCTAACAAGTATACTCGTGGGAGATCCCATGAATTTTTTAAACTCCGAAAGCGAGGACTTCTGCCTTTCAGATTTCGCCAATCAACAGAGTGACTCAACTGCATAAGTCCCCGCATACCCTTTTTCTACCGATTGTTAACTTTAAGTTAATTTTTTTTTATTTTTAAAGATAATATCTATTCATTTATAATGTCGAAACGTTAATTATATGAAATTTCCTCGGTAGAAAAAAATCGCAAAGTAAGCTCCGAAAATTATTAAAAAACACGTTTTGTTCTGTTATTTAATATTACATATGCATGAAAAAAATCATACTGCATCTTTAAATGTAACTAAATCATTTTTTGAAAGATTTGTTGCTCTATTTAAAACGAGTGGTGTTTTATTAAATATTTTCACCATTTCGCTTAATTATTATCGTTTTTAATGATAGCGCGCTCCCTCTAATATTCGTATTTACATATCTCCCTTTTAAAGCATCTTCAAACGCTTACTACAGGGCCTTAACGATTCTGCATTGACCATCGACATTTTCAACGCCACTCACAAATAGTTCGGCAACTATCTTTTCACACATGTCACATAATAGTAAAACTTCCCCCATGATCTATCTTTTAAACTTTCTTGTACCTCAAATTTGTGATCTTCTACGTGATATATTGGTGCATAACCGGTTTATAAATAAGTAATTCATCGAAATTTTTATATCTATTAACAAGAGAGAATTCATTAAAAAAACATAATTTTACGACTGTCTGACAATTATTTGAAGCCGAGAAAAGGTATTTTGGCTTCAATTCCAAATTTATGTTTTGTATGAAAAGGGCTGCGCAATCGTTTCTCGGTGTTTTTTGAATATAACTTAATGAGTAAAACATCAAATTGTAATATTTAATCATTGAAGACAATATTAACGGCTCTTAAACGAAACTTTCCAACAGAAAGATCAGAAAAGATTCGGTTGCGAGAGTCTTCATGAACTAAATGCAATCTAGATAGTGTCTTGGATTAATATATCCATTTTTATTTTAATGTGCGACATCTATTGAATTTTCTACAAGTCTATGATGAATATTTATATTGTTTTTAACGTAATCAAGACAATTAAGACAAACAATTGAAGCGAGACAATAATATTAGAGTCGCTAATATGATTAAAAATATACGACTGACAAAGGATAATAAATTATTATAAGCAATAATTAGTAGACGAGAATTGAACCCGTGCCTTCTGATGTCCGGTCAGACGCTCTGAACCACTGAGCCACGTCGGCGTATTTCCAACACGCCAAATAATTCAATATGTACTAGTACTTCAATCATAATTACTGCTTATTATATTCTTTCCACCTGTAAACAACCAACATTATTTGTGTAGGAAAGGCTTTGTTAGTGCTAAATTTCCCACTAGATGGCGTCGAAACATATTATATCTACATTTGTTGGTGAAATATTTTGAATTGTCAAATATTATTATTTTTTTAATGATAAACTAATGTTTATGAGACAAGGTTTTTTTAACGCATAGCATCAGAAGGCGCGGGTTCAATTCCCGTCGGCGGCATTTATTTTTACTCTGAGATATTTTCAATTTGTAGTGATATTACAGGCGACTAATTATTGCTTATAATAATTTATTATCTTTTGTGCTGTGCATAAAAATAACCATGTCTTATAAACATTAGTTTATCATTAAAAACATAATATAAATGACAAGATTGAGGAAGCAGTGTCAGCAGTTTTCTTCATTGAAGAAAGTGCATTAATAATTACAACTCGGGAAGTTACAAGTATATCAGCAAGTCAGTCAGACCACATTATAAAGTATCCCATTCACACGACTATAACATGTATTAGCATCGTAACATTTACATAACTATCTTGCATACATAAATATGTTAGTATGATAGGTTGTATTACCACTTTCTCTTTGTGCGTCTAAACGTTACAACGAGCCGCTTGTCGAAGTGAATTAACCTAGTCATTTACGTAATAATAAGAAACTAGCGGTTCTTTTTAAAAATAACGGAGGGCACCACTTCCGTTCAGAATAATTCTAGACCGTACAGTCATTAAGATAATAATACTATTAGAATAAACCTATATAAGTTAAACACATTTTCATTATAGAAAGAGTGTTAACAATCTTTATGTTGTATCTTTGGGGTTTTATCACAAACTCTCTTAATCAATAAAACTCCGGCGTCAACAAAACACTTGGACTTTTATTGTGATAGATTGACAATGGGCTCGTATGGGTTGGAATAATCTGGACCTTGATGTTCTCACCTTATTTATTCTCCTATTATTCTCGATAGCTAACGTCATCTATGGGTAACCTAATTAACTACTACGAGTGCCATCTATGGCTGAATATCATACTGTAAGATATGAACATATCTAGAGAAAGACATACAATATACATTCCAACAAAATCAAGAACTGTTATTTATTTTTAAATACTACATAATTTTATTAATTATTATAAGTATTTTTCAAGTTCTGTGAAAGTTCAATTCAAGTTCTGTCATATTGTTTCACAGAACTAAAATAATAACAGAACTTGAAAATTTTGAAATTTGAAGCATTGTTAAAATTCTGTGAAAGAACTGACCCTTAATATACTTATTTAAAATTGTATTTATTCATCAAAAAAATATATACATTATACACACGTTTATGGGTGCAGCCTCGAAGTGCCCTGGGTAGATAGGGCAATTAATTTTAATTAATTAAACCCAAGTAGAATTTATAATCGTTTTAACGAAATTTGATTAAAAATTCTCCAGTCCTAAAATTTAAAAATAAATATTTAAAATAAATATCAACTCTAATTTTGCAATTCATCTTAATAATTAATGTAATATCACATAATGTACCGCGTTTTCAAAATAATGTCCTCTGCGTGCTAAATCCTTCTCCAAGATTAAACTTTCTAATAAAACTTTATTTATCTGAAGTGATCCGCCAGGAAAGTATGTTTTCTGTATCTGTTTGTCAATAATTAGATTGAGCCTAAGAATTCATATTTATGCAGCCCCTTAAGGTGGTTTTTCACAAAAAAAACGGCGCTATACAAATTATCCAATTAGTATTATTCGTCATCGATTATATGTAAAAAGAAAATCATTCTTGTAACATCAAGAAGGGTGAGAAATATAAGATAACCCAAAATAATCGAGGGTTACATTGATTAAAGACGTCACACCTCGTGGATTCAAAAACTGCGTGAAAATTAAGATTTTTTAAGTTTCCAGGACGTAGTCTACACCGAGAGTAATGCGCTTAAGGCCCCGTAGTAAACGTTAGAATAGAATATATTCTAACGTTTACTACGTATTTACATATCTCCCTTTCAAGGTATACCTTGAAAGGGAGATATGTAAATACGAACGTTAGAGAGATTGCGCTAATATTAAAAAAAAACGATAATGATTAAGCGAAAATGGTGAAAATATTTAATAAAACACGACTCGTTTGAAATATAGCAAAAATCTCTCGACAAATGCTTTAGTTACATTTAAAGATACACTGTGAATTTTTTCATGCCTATAACATATAAAATAACAAAATAAAACGTGTTTTTAATAATTTTTGTAGCTAACTAAGTGATTTTTTTTCCATCGAGGGAATTTCATATAATTAACGTTTCGGCATAACAAATGTACATATATTATCTTCAAAAATAATATATATATATTTTTTTGGAATTAAAAAACTTTCTTAAAGAGTTAACGAGAAACTTGTTATAAATCAGTAAAGATTGGGTATGCGGGGATTTAATAATAAACCGTAATACAGAAAAACAAAGACCTGAGGTTTGGGAGGCAGAAGTTGGTATGTAGAGAGCACTTTCCATACTTCCAACTGCAGAAGTCATTTTCCAGTTTGCAGAACTGTCCAAAAGCTCACTTTTCCGATTTGATTAACTTCAAACTTCACCCCGAAACTAGGACAGAAAAGCCCCCTAACAACGAAGGGCAAAACAGCCCAAACAACGGGCAAAACTGCCAAAATTGATGGTATTTTCAACACTTTCTTGTACAGTTATCCATTTTTCTATGGATTTAAAACACGCTCACCTTAAAGAGTCGATAAAACTATTGTTATTATTATTACACTATTTAAAATTCGAACACATTTTTGATTGGTTTTTAGAATTATTTGAATTTTTGAATAACGAATGTTTGACTTTCCGAATGTCGATTCACTGTGAGTTTCAGGAGTGCGATTTGCGATTGAACCGTCCCGCGAGGAGTGCGGTTCGCAATTGGCCCGGGCGAAACTTTCACCGCCGAATTTCCGAGTTCATTGCACGTTTCGCAACCGATTCGGAGAGAAGTGCGGACTTTTTAGCGGCCCCCGCGCGCCGCTAACTCTTTGAGCCCCGGCGGCAATGAATAATCTATTGAATAATACAGGAAACGTGTCATATCTGAACAAGAAACCCAACAGAGAAACTAAAATGGATAACATCCTAACAACAAAAAGAATTGTAGATTTTACGTAAAAGACAAGCAACATACAGCTTGTTGACCATAGATGATAGTTGAAAGTATACGATGTTAGAATTAGAACACAGGGTATATACTTTCTAAATAATTTATTTCTTAATACTTCTGAAACCATAGAGTGCTTGTACACTACCGGTGCGTTTTATTCAAAATACGCGCGCACGGAAGTATATATGATTATTACACACAAATCGTGTATACTTTCTTAATACTTCTGAAACCATAGAGTGCTTGTACACTACCGGTGCGTTTTATTCAAAATACGCGAGCACGGAAGTATGATTATTACACACAAATCGTGTATACTTTCTTAATACTTCTGAAACCATAGAGTGCTTGTACACTACCGGTGCGTTTTATTCAAAATACGCGCGCACGGAAGTATGATTATTACACACAAATCGTGTATACTTTCTTAATACTTCTGAAACTATAGAGTGCTTGTACACTATCGGTGTATTTTGGCCTTGTATACATTCAAAATACGCGCGCACTAGATGGTAGGAAGTAAATATGATTATTACACACAAATCGTGTATACTTTCTTAATACTTCTGAAACTATAGAGTGCATGTACACTATTGGTGCATTTTGGCCTTATGTACTTTCAAAATATGCGGCAATAAACCATTATTACATAGTATGAAGCCATACGACTGCAAATCGCATCTATAACCAGCCAACAGCGTCAAGCCTTTGTTTCTACCTACACACGAAAGGTTTAGACTGTCATTTCGTAGCAGTTTTGATAGTCCGTGCAGTTTGATCGTAGCTCAGCGGCAGGCTTGCCATCATAATCAAAAAGGCAGCTAGGAATTTGTGAATGTGCAAATACTATACTCATAATTATAATAAAAAAGTATAAATGTAAATTCACAGCTGCCTTTTTGCTTGCAGTCGACATGCTTCCACGGAATTCCTCATGTTATATATTTACATCAACGGGTGTATGAAAAACGTGTCGCAAATAATGTGCTAAATTGATAAATTTTAATTCATTCATGGCAGACAAAATTCAATATAACTTTCGTTAAAAATGCTAAGTTGCTTAAAAATATAGTACGGGCTAGACTGTCAGTGACCACACAGGAATTTAAGACAATGCATTCACACTTATAAAAATATGATTATTATAGCCATTGAATCAACAATAACATCTGTATTGTGTCATCTGGTATTGATTAATTACCTATTTTTAAATACGGTTAATGAACTTGAATACATTGTGTTTGATTTTAAAATTGGATTAGTTTGCTCAATTTAGTTTGATGACCTTTTTATATGAATTATTGTTTATTTAAATAAAACTTGTTGTCAGCGTTTATTTTAGAAGTGAAGTTCAAAATGAGAGTTGACTGTTAAAAATACTCGTGATATACTTTATATTGCTTTGTCAGCTTTTTTTTCAATTTTTAATAATTGCAGGAAATAAGACACCATAAAACAAAAAATTAGGTTGTGTAACACTGGTTCAATGAACTCAGTTTTGTTTTTAATTTAAGTGTCATTTTCAAAAATCTGAATTGTATCAAGAATAAAGAACTCATGATTTTAACAGAAAATTATTTTAATTGTCATTTTCAAAATTGGAACTGATGTGTAAATAATTTAGGTTATGCGATATCCGTTCATAAAATGAAGGCTAAGACTGAAAATAATAAAATGACAGGCGGAATACGGCACATTTTGTCACGCTAATTTCTGTCGAAAAAATATTTAATATGAGACGTATCAAATTTATACTCTTTTTAACGTTGAAATGCCACACGGAGAAAAATGAGTATTGCTAATTTATTAAAGATCTCTTCAAAATTATTCGTTGACCTCAGATCAAGACTGGGAAATGCATAAACTGCTATAAGCAAGCCTTCACACAGCATCCATGAAGAAGACATAGGCCCTGAGAGGAAAGTGGAGAAAAATAGTTTTTCTCAGGGCCTCATGTGTTAAATTTTGGAAAAACATGTTTATATTACATGGTCAGTATTGAATTGACATACAATTAACTGCTACAAGCAGTCGATATCGACTGCTTGTAGCATTGGAGCGGACCCACCCTTTCCCAACGCCTGTGTGAAGAAAATGATTGTTTAAACTCCTTAGTCGCACACGTCAGGAGTCTAATTTGTTTGTAAAAAGGAAGCTACATTTATTTTTAAAACGATTCTAGATCCTCTAATGTCCCTGCATGCATGATTGTTAGTACAAAATAATGTATGCATTCATAGTAACTCAATATAAGGACGCATCATAGATGTGTTCGCCTGATGGTTTTGCATCTAGAGTGAAATAAAAAAGAAAGAAAACAATATTTACAGGTGTAAGTATGATTAAAACATGAAAATATACAAGTCGCGTATAGAGGGCAGTTAACCCCACTATCACGGTGCAGTCCCGGCAAGAATGAAAAACCCGGCCTGGCTACAACGAGCCCAAGCACCCGCATCCCTGTTTGAAAACTCGGTCATCATGGAGAGCATTCATTTCTATGTTCCCGATGGTTATCTACGTCACCGACAACATAGACTATTTTATCTCCCGGCCTGCAGAACTAACTTGCCAATGGTCATGCCTGTGGGGAGAGCAATCTTGCTGTTGAACAGAATCAATTCGGATATCGACATGTTTTGCATCAATGAAGCTTCCTTTAAAAGGCAAGCTCTATTATCACTTGTATAGTTGATATACACCCTGTAAATATTAATCTTAGAATTCTTATTATAAAAATATTTTAAAAACGCTTTGAAATGAACAATTTTGTAATGTTTTTGAAATTAATAAACAAATTGAATTGAATTGAATCCCTTAGCCGGTTTGCCGAGAGTACCTTCGAAGAAATGACTTCCTGTAGAAGTTAAATTATTCTCGAATGTGCACCCAACGCGTTCAGTGCTCTGTCTCTAAACCAGGGGCTGATCTAAGACTAAAAAGGCAGTCAGCAAACGAATATAAAGGGCTCGTTTTACCCATAAATTTTTGAAATATTTTTTAATAAGTTTTGGCATCTAGTTGGGCCCTTCAGGTTTGGAGATTTCGCTATGGAAAATGTTGTTACATATTATTTTCCGAGTCCTGTTCTCCCCTCCTCGCTTCCAAGGTTTAGGACCTAGACTCGTACTCCACGTGCCCATAGAGTAAAGACGGAACTGGAGGAAGGCCCTGTCAGCATTTGCTGAATTGCGGACCATTAGATCCGAACCTGCTCCAAACCCCGCAACATTCATACCAGAGGGTTATACCAGTCTATTGAACGCATCATAGACTTAGGACGGGTTGTTTCGGAGAATTTGAACAATTCATCAAATTTCAACGTTCATTTTCGTGTTCTGTGAAAGTCCTATTCAAGTTCTGTTATTATATCATTGTAGGCTAGTTGCTTGACAAAACTGAAATAAAGACAGAACTTGAAAAAATCTTTCACAGAACTTGAAAATGAACGTTGAAATTTGATGAATTGTTCAGATTCTCCGAAACAACCCGTCCTTAGCCTATCTATATGTGAATAATTCAAGATATATATAATACAGGCCTCCGTGGTCGAGGAATAAGGCTATTGACTACGAATCCGGAGGTCACGGGTTCAAATCTAATATAATTTATGTTGATACACAGTATACCTATTTGCTTTGCTTTTCTTTTCAATATTTTATAATAAGCAATATTCAAAAACTTCCGGTAATTGTTTAGATTCGGTTGCCTCCTTATTGTACTTTTTTAAAATGTCTGCTCAGAAGAATCTCATTTCTGGCCACAAACTGCCTCCTGTTTTATATTATGTTTTAGTTTTAATATTCTTGTTTTGTCCTGTCCTGATGTTATTGTTATTCTAAGTTTTGTCATCACTTTGTATAAACAGTATATTTAGTGTTATAATATTAGATTTGTATTGGGTAAGGCACACTGTAGGAATAATTTTAAGAACATGACCACTAATATTAAATTACCGTTTTTAAGTTTGTTATAGTTATGTGAAATGACACTAAACTGCGCTACACAAATGCCATGTTATTATTATTGCTGCAAGTTCCAGAGTGGTCGATACTTTCCTAGATAAATCAGATCTTAATAGCAAGATACTTCTCAACCTTCCTATTAATCATCTCATTCTTCTCCCCACTAATGTCAGCCTCTCAACATACTCTAATTGCGGATGCCTTAGTTTCACAGACTCCAGAAGATTGTGAACATAATTCACATAAAAAAAATATATATGTTTATAAATAAAATATGCATATTATTAAAATATGTTTGATCCTAGGTCTGAAAGTGTTTTGGACCCTCTCGGAGTCACTTTCCCCGAGTGCGTGTGACCTTAGCGCAGCGCGCCAATCACTTTCGGTCTTGCTGCTCGTGCTCGACCCGACCGGCGCGGTGACGCGACTCCGGAAAGTAAGAGTTTTCAAGATGCCACGCCATGTTACCGGTCCTCCACTTACCTACTGAACTTAAGTTACCGGTGCAGTTACTTTACAGCACAACACTTGAGTTTAATACATTTAGGGGGTATTTCACTATGTCGGGCTAAATATCTGAATAGCTATCCGTTGGCTGGCTTTAAAGTTCAGAATAACTTCGTTATTCAACGGCGACCGTTTCACCATTGTTTCGAGCTTCCGGATAGATAACACTCGAAATAGTCTGGCAACATCGCAAAATGTTTGCAGTTTCTCCATCTACTGCCACGGCTGTCATGCGTCACAGTCCGCACACCGCGAAGTGTGCATTTTTTTGGTTATGTTATGTTGATTATCAGGTCATTTTAGATAGATTCGTGTCGAATTAATACATTGTTTCTTATTTTGAACACAATCAAATAATTCAGGATGGATCATACAAGCATTCAAATTCATTCAATAAAATTCGACTCACTTCTCAGCTGTCAAACTCGGAATGTTTTGACGCCATCTTTGATTCGAGGAATAGCGCCTAACGTGAAGTTCGAGCACTGATTAGTCAAATCGAACTTTAACCCGAGCGTTAGCGTTATTCAGATATAGTGAAAACGAAAAAATGACTTATCCGCGGATTAGTGCTTAGTCAGAACATAATCAGAGATAGTGAAATACCCCCTTAATGTTGTAGTTGTGGGCGAGAAATTATGTTTCTACGGAGATTCTGGGATATGTATTCGCGCCATTGGACTAAGACATTATTCTTTTCAAGTCTTAAGAAGATATTTCTATTCTCCTCGACGTGTAACATTTAGAATCATGCGAAATCACGCACTCCTTACGCAAATGGCGATAGTAAAAAACTTTGCCCACTCGAATGATTTTTGGCATAAGTTTGCAAAAACGTTTTGAGAGATCGCTTGCCAAAACTATGAGATTATCAGTGAAATCTAGGTGAAATCATTGGCTTTAAACGGCACCAAGCAGTTTTATATGTTTCCATATTAATATTTTGAGGAATATACATACGAGTATGAGACCAATCGCTCGGGTTGGTTATGCATATTTTATTTTATTTTGTGAAGTTCAAGCACAAATTTAAAAATGTTTTTCGATCATAATCTAAAGAATTTAATTTTTCACATTATACAATAAAACCATATCCAAAAAGATGGTTCATAAAGAGGAGATTTTATAATTTAAGGCGATGCCATACGTAGTAATGCAAAATCATGTGTTTTTGGTTTGAAAATTTGGTCGCCTAGAAATGTTTCAGATGCTTTAATTAAATACTGCGAGTAGAATACATCTTGGCCTTTGAAATACTCGAGTATTTTTTAGATAAGTCTTTTTATAAGCCCAGAAAAAAATAATGTATAAGGCCTAAGAAAACTGCTTTAAAGTTCTAAATCTCCTACTTACGAACCCATTTTCGGTTATGATTTTATCGTATAATGTGGCAAATTAAGTTATTTATAAAATGATCGAAAAAAAAAAAATATTCATGCCTGAACATTCACAAAATAAAATAAAAGGCACTTTTTGGCCATGCTTTTTTCTTGCATAAATCAAAACAGGTGGATGGTGTTAAGCGGGAATTTAAACCATATCGCCATCTACGTAAGGTTTGTTATTGATAGCGGCTCAATTTAAAATATTACACGACGTAGTGCATCGCCTTAAAGATTTTTTTGTAGGCGTGATACATTATTTTTTTCATTATAAAAATTATTGAATAAAACAAAGGCCAAGATGTGTTCTACTCACTTTATTTAATTGAAGTATCTAGTAGAATCTAGGCAATCAAATTTTTAAGCCAAAGACACAAGATTTTGCAATGATTTAGTATTACTTCGAATTGCATCGCTTTAAGTCACCAGAACAGAAAAACAATTTTAATGTTTAAATCAAATCCTTCCTCTGCTGTTGTTAAAGTGAATAATTTCAAACCTTTGTTCAACAACTTCTCAAAATTATTTTTAGGGAACGTACGTACAAAAGAGACAATTTATGATAACAAATGTTTATGTCTGTTGTGGTAGATTGTCTTTATTAACCTAGTTTCCAAGTATGTAAATTTGAATTTAAATTCAACAGACGATTAACAGCATCACACAAGAATTATTATTGTCTTATCAAAGTATTTTTCTTGGTGTTTGTCGTCATTATCCCAAGATGAAAAATCACCACAAGTATTTACTAATATTGGTAACCAACGCAAATGAGATAAATAATATAGGAATCTTGTAAAGCAGACAATAAATTATTGCTAAAATAATTAAATTAAATTAAATATATTAGAAAAATATAATTATTAGGGTATTTTCGCCAAAGTTTGTACATTGCATCTTTGTTATATTTTATATATTGTAGTAGTTAGTCCTAGAATTTCTGCAGTGAAAAAAAATCATGACTTCTAGTAATATGGTATTTATGGAAACATAAAAATAAAACGTTAGAGTAACGGAAAGCATGGAGAAAAATTAATATTGCTAATTTAGAACGTGATTAATTTTACGCGTTACATTACATTACGCAGGAACATGTCACATCACGCACATCACCACAGACAATTGAAATTAGTATGTTTGATAATATCCTACATGGAAAAATCTTGCTGATTTATTAAGAATCACTCCAAATTATTCGTAATCCGGTTAAAACGGGACTGCAGGCACTTAACGAATGAACTGATAGGTTTCTTGTTAAAATTTTAGTCAAATACGACTGTATTATCACGATGTCGGAACACGTGTTCATAAAAAATCTAAAATTTTCTCATTTTGTTATTATATATTATCAAGGCAAATACGTGTTCTGATATATTAGAAATTTACTGATAAAATATCAGCAAACGCCCTGCAATCCCGTTTTTAACCGGATGTTAAATAATTTGAAGAGGTTTTTTAATAAATTAGCAATAGTCATTTTTCTCCATGTGGAAAGCATAAAAAAATTATAAAACATGTACAAACTTTTTTTTTTTAATGAACTTAAACCCTTGCACATTGAAAAAAAGGGCCTTAGATTAAATTTACTTGAACAATTAGAAATCAATAAAAGAACCAATGACCCTAATATAACATTAATTAATAAAGTAAGGAAAATTATTTATTCCCCGCTTCTAAGTATGTTCACAAAACCTAAACAATATAACACATTTAAATAAATTAATAACTACTACATCATTATTAAACAATTAAGATAACATTAATGAGGGGAAAACAGACTTCAAAATACCCCCACAGAATATGAAATCTATTGTCACAATTATTTTTATCAGTAAATTGGTTTAACCGGTAATAAATCATTTTAAATTGGGAGGGGGTAAAACACAATCATATTAATAAGTCGTCTAAACGTGGCTAAACCACAGTTTGAAAATGGCCTTGAAAGCCGAAACAGCTGTAACAATAACAAAAAACCAAAAAAATACTTGCAGAACTTAATAATTATATTATTAAATTTGATTTCAATTAAAGTTAAAAAAAAATAAATGGAGTTCTACGAATTAAACACAAAAGCAATAAATAAAATATGTACAAACTTAAAAACGTCCCGTGATGAAACTATTAATTAAACAAAAATATGTATATATCTACATACACGACGAGGAAGCCCAATAGAAAGTAGGAGTTGGAAAAATACCACGAAACGTTGAAAAGTCAAATGCCTCTGGAAAGTAAATATTTCCAACCTAGACCTTACGAAAAGAGACTTTAACGCCCGAGAAAAAAACCTGATTTTGATCATCTGTCCTCACAGGGACCAGTTTCAACACGAGAAATATCCCCACCACAGCAAAGTGACAATCATTTAAAAGCCTTGACAATACACACGAAATTTCAAATTGTATATTTTTACAAAGTGATCTCAATTTACTGCAGAATTTTCAATGTTTTTTTTTGCTGTTTGTTTTCACTTTCGCGGCCGAGTCTTAATATTTTTTTACTGTTTATTATCCAATGCGAAAAGAAAGTTCTCGTTACGTTACTTGAGTAGTGACGAACGGAAATAGAAAATATGAACATAATCAACCGGTTTTATTCAATGTGTTACAGCCAAAATAGTTCCCAGTGGCAGAAAGCGATTATTATGATTATTACACTGACGCTATACAGTTAGATAAATCACACTGTTATCATTTGAGCGTTATGATCACTCATGGAAAGTAGCGGTTCGTGGATTATCTCATTGGAAGTTAGAAAACAAATTTATGTTTGACTTTTCGATGTTATCTATATATATTTTTTTTCCCTGGATTTAAACGAATCTCATCATATCAATGCACCAAAGATTAGTGACCTAGCAACGAAATACGATTTGGCAATTCAACGTCTGGGGCAAATGAATACAATGTCGTAGGCAACAAAAATAGTAATTATTATTTTTTTTTTGGTAAACTAATGTTTAAGACAAGATTTTTTATGCATAACACAAAGGGTAACAATTATTTTATAAGCAATAATTATTAGCCTGAAACACTCATCCACATTGAAAAATCTCCTGATAAAAGATACATAACGCTAACGGGACATGAACCCGTGTCCTTTCGATTTCCGGTCGACAGCTCTGACCACTGAGCTATGGCGGCTTATCTCTTATCCGCGAAATAATTCAATATATACTAGTGTTTCATTCAACAATTACTGCTTGTTACATTTTTTCACCTGAAAACAACCAACTTTATTTTATATGAGAAAGGCATTGTAAGTGATAACTCTCTCACTAGATGGCGTCGAGACAATTGTCTACATTTTTTGGTGAAGATACTAGAACTTGTCAAATATTAATTAATTAATAATTAATTAATGTCCCGTTGGCGTCATGTATCTTTTATCAGGAGATTTTTCAATGTGGATGAGTGTTTCAGGCTAATAATTATTGCTTATAAAATAATTGTAACAAAAATAGTTTTAAATACAAGAATCACAAATTACACAAGAAACTGTATTTTTTAATATAAAAAGTAAGTTTTTTTAATGATGAACTAATGTTTATAAGACAAGGTTTTTATGCATAGTACAAAGGATAATAAATTATTATAAGCATTAATTACTCGTATGAAATATCTATACAAATTGAAAATATCTCCTGAGTAAAAATAAATTGAATGGGTAGAGTGTCCACTGAGCCGACGTAGCTCAGTGGTCCAGAGCACCTGACCGGACATCAGAAGGTGCGTGTTCAATTCCCGTCGGTGGCATTTATTTTTACTCGGGAGATATTTAAAATTTGTGTGGATATTTCAGGCGAGTAATTAATGTTTATAATAATTTGTTATCCATTATAAAAAAGTAACATCTTCATTAATTAATTTATTATAATAACTATATAAAACACGATTCTTCCAAATATTCTGTACAAATTTGGTGTCGACTAATCACTTAGTAAAAATCCAAGGTTTTTACGTCTACCGCTCTGGCACTAGTGTGCGTAATTCGCTGCTAGTGCTGATTGTGTGAATTATTTCTTGGAACAGTAGTCCCATCTTCGCTGACATTCATAACACACAAAAATGGGATTCGTATCAGACTTGCTCTTGCACAGGATTTGAATGGTGAGCTGTTTAAAGTGCGATAAAATTAAAATACACGTTCATTTATTTATACTATTTTCTCTACAAACGCACTTTAGAAAAAACCGCCACTGCGCGTGATACACTAATCTTGTATAATTGTAAATGCAATTTTGTGCAAGTTTATCTCACCTTGCGATTTTCTTACAAACACGCATTTATAAATGAAATGTTGACGTTTAAAAATTCAACGGCGACTTTATGTTGGATTCAGGATATAAAATTGAAGATTCGTCAAAGACTTACAAAATTAAATTTTAAAAATGATTTTTTATGTGAATAGTCTCTTTAAGAGGAAGCTACAAGCCAAAAATGTATATATTCTTGGTAAACCTTATATCGTAGGTAATAGGCATTCAAATCGCTTGACAAACGGTGTCTAGAAACGTTCCATTTCAAGCAAAAAAACTGGTTTTTATTTATTTTGTAAATAATTTTATAAGAAAGCAAAAAAGTTAATCAAGTGAAATTGTCACAGATAATCTTAGCTATAATACTGTATTTTTTTAAGTTGTTTCCTTTATGCGTTCATACATTTCTATTGAAAAAAATATTGTTTTTAGTAGTTTGCATTTATATTTTTTATTGAGTAATTTATATTTTTATTTGTATTCTACTCAATCGAGGCGATAAGAAAACCTTCAATTTATCTAAAGCATATTTTTTGGTATTCATAATGTACACCAATTCGTTATAAAGATTAATCTAAATAGTGATTTGGCATTAAGCTTCTTTTTCTTATAAAATTATTTACAAAATAAATAAAAACCAGTTTTGTGCTTGAAATCGAACGTTTCTAGATTCCGTTTCTCAAGCAATTTTAATGCTTATTACCTACAATATAAGGTATACCAAGAATATACATATTTTTGGCTTATAGCTTCCTCTTAATGCACTACTTCGCTAATAAATAAACCATTTGCTAGCAACTTTTGAGTATGAAAGGGTGATCTTTCTCCAGGGCGATACTGACAGTAGATATCTATCACTCTGGTATTAGTTGGTTCACGCAAATCAAGTGTTTAAGTAAAGTGATTTATATTGGTACCTAAAAGTTACTGTTTAGCCACCAAATTATTCTACTAAATAGTGGCTTCGTGTAAACAGGTCATGAGAGAAATTTATCTTAATTTTGAGTTATCCTTTGAGACTATAAAATTCACATAATATCGACATACCAATCCTTTTTTTCTCGTTTCGCTTCCACGATTTCTTTCGTAAATTTCTCCGAGCGTTAAAAACTTTGAATTAAATTTAAGTCTTGGACAGAAAAACAACAAATTGTATTCTTTCTAGACCGCCATGTCTAATTTCTGCCGCGGAAGAAGTGTTGCAAAAGCCATTGCATAACCATTTGGCATTCTAACCAAAGGAGTCAATGACCGCAAGCTAAAACACTTACATATTTGGCTTTGTAATTCTGTTTATTTTAATTTCATTATCAGACTTACTTAAATCGTTGCCCGGTAAAATCTCTCCCAGGGTCTAGGGAGAAATCCCTAGATCTAAGGAGAAACATAGAGTTAAAAGCACTGAAGGCTTCGTAGTAAGCGTTCAAAAAAAAGAAGATGTTAAGATAAAGCTGCAAGCCAAAAATGTGTATATTCTTGGTATACCTTATATTGTAGGTAATAGGCATTAAAATCGCTTGACAAACAGAGTCTAGAAGCGTTCGATTTCAAGCAAAAAACTGGTTTTTATTTATTTTGTAAATAATTTTAAGAAAGCTAAAAAGTTAATCAAGTGAAACTGTCACAGATAATCTTGGCTATAATACTGTATTTTTTTAAGTTGTTTGCATTACGCATTCATCCATTTCTATTGAAAAAATATTTTTTTTAGTAGTTTGCATTTATATTTTTTATTGAGAAATTTATTTTTATATTTGTAATCTAATCAAGCGAAGCGGTAGGAAAACCCTCAATTTATCTTAAACTAATTTTTTGGTGTTCATAATATACTCTAATTCGTTATAAAGATGAATCAAAATAGTGATTTGGCACTAAGCTTCGCCTTAAATAATTATTTTTTTTTGGTTTGATTGAGGATTAAAGATTCGTTCCCAGGGACTGGATTCAGTCACGCTAATAACTAAGCTAATTCCCGATTGAGTAGGACTGACATTTGTTTCGTATATTATCTACTGTCATGAATGCCACCAAAAGTTGTTAGAATGCATCGTCATCGTCAACGAGTTTCAGCTCGATTGGTTGAAATCGAACGTTTCTAGACTCCGTTTGTCAAGCGATTTTAATGCCTATTACCTACTATATGAGGTATACCAAGAATATACACATTTTTGGCTTGTAACTTCCTCTTAAATCCTGTTAATAAAAATAGATGATTTAAAGAAAAAATACTTAGTCTTTTATGGATTGATTTTGTATGTGGTAAAAATATAAACGTCCACAAAATCATAAATGATAAATCTTTTATGGGTGTAACCAACGGCATCTAAAAAACTGGAGAAAGTTTCGTTTATACTTTGAACTAGCCAATGCGCTTTCCCGTGGTATATGACAAAGATAATAATTTTACCACAACTATTAGTATTAAAATTGTTTAAATGTATATATTATTATTATATGACAGTCAGAATGCAGCTTCTGGTTGATGGAGACCATTAGACCTCTCCAACAGGATTCTATCGATCCATCACACTGCATTTTGGCCTATAATCCGAATATAAGTTTTGTATGAAAAAGACCGCACAGCGTTCCTTCTAATGCGAACAGCGTAAAAAATATTTATAATTACTAAGGCACAAGTTGATTCACATAACTTGAACAATTCAACAACATAACATTCAAGTTCTGTTATTATTCCATTGTAGGCCAGCTATTACACAGATTTTGAATCTCAAAATCTGTTTGTGTGCTTAGTTCTTCTAAATTGTACAACGGATTTTGATAGTGTTTTCACTATCACTTAGAGAATTTCTCTCGAAAGGTTTATGTTTATAATACATGCTTATTATGTTTGTAAAAAATAGAGAAAAGTCGATGTGTTTTAATTAATCAAGTCGTGAAAAAATATATATTCGGGCGCTAACTACATTGCTAACGCTGGCTAAACCTTATGATATACATCAAAATAATGTACTACGGAATTGAATATCTTAAAAAGGGCTACAAAAAAGTCTGCGATGGTTTATGTGTATCTCCTAAGGATAACCCCTAGCAACGCCGGGTACAAATCAGCTAGTTTTAAATAATAACAATACTTGAATTGAGTAACTTACAAGGAGATTCTGTTTACTTAAATATATGACATTAAATCTAACCATTAAGACGAATTTTTTTTGCATTATATCATTTATTTATAGGCTTATTATTAGGCTAATAATTATTGCTTATAAAATAATTGTTACCCTTTGTGCTATGCATAAAAAATCTTGTCTTAAACATTAGTTTACCAAAATAATAATAATTAATATTTGACAAGTTCTAGTATTCTCACCAAAAAATGTAGACAATTTGTCTCGACGCCATCTAGTGAGAGAGTTAGCACTTACAATGCCTTTCTCATATAAAATAAAGTTGGTTGTTTCAGGTGAAAAAATATAACAAGCAGTAATTGTTGAATGAAACACTAGTATAAAGAGATAAGCCGCCATAGCTCAGTGGTCAGAGCTGTCGACCGGAAATCGAAAGGACACGGGTTCAAGTCCCGTTGGCGTCATGTATCTTTTATCAGGAGATTTTTCAATGTGGACGAGTGTTTCAGGCGAATAATTATTGCTTATAAAATAATTTATTTATTCATTTATTCACGCATTATTATATGTAAGTTGTTCAGGAGTACAATAATAAGTATATAGTACACAATATAATAAACTGAGTACAAACGATATAAGCAGGTACAATACAAATTATCATAGAGAATTCTGTTGTACAAAGGAGTTCAATAATTGTACATAATAACAAGAGTACAAAAGAAGTACTTAAGGTACTATGAAAGGAGTTACAGAGCAATGTGTATAACTTTGTTGAATTTATAAAAATAAACATCAACAGTTTGTAATAATATGTATTATTATTCAATTACGTTTGATAATTTTGAATTATAAACTACGCTTTAATCGTAATGTTAGAATAATTAACTAATTAATATTATCTCACGTGTTACCCGCTTTATTTTACGTTCTCTCTTCGTAATGAATGGCAACTTAGTACTAACGTTACGTAATATGGACAAGTAGTTAAGGCCTGGTTTTTCCATCGGCTCTTAACATAAAACTAATTATTATTATTACCGTTGAAAAAACAAACGGATAATAAGATTTGGTGTAATGAAGGCTGCACCATTTTTTTCAGTACGGAGTAAAAAGTGGGAATCGAACCCAGGACCTCTGTCGTTCCGGGAAAGTGCCTTAACCAACTTTCCCTTTGGTACCTAATTATGATTTTGTCGATCTCATATTTCAAATTCACAATTAGCAAAATTTTCTTGAACTGGGTTGGATTCACACACGGAGAAAAATGAGTGGGTATTGCTAATTTATTAAGAATCTCTTAAAATTATTGGTAAATAGGTTAAAAACGGGATTGCAGGCTGTTGATGTAAAGTGCGCTAACTTAGGGGGGTGGATGATTAAACATGATTTAAGAAGTAAAAAATTTAAAACAACTTTTTTCGACATTCCATTCATGTTTTAAGGTAGTTTTTAGGTAAAAAGTTGTATTGTTTGAATAGGAAAATAAATATTCTTTCATGGAAAAATATTTTTGCATGGGAAAATAAACATTGAAATTAGAAAAAATATATTTTTAATTTTTGCTTCTACCATCATGTAGATCACCTTCCTAAGTTGACTCACTTTATCATAATGTAGAATCACCTCCCTAAGTTAGCGCACTTGATCATCATGTAGAATCACCTCCCTAAGTTAGCGCACTTGATCATCATGTAGAATCACCTCTCTAAGTTATCGCACTTTATCACCATGTAGAATCACCTACCTAAGTTAGCGCACTTGATCATCATGTAGAATCACCTCTCTAAGTTAGCGCACTTTATCATCATGTAGAATCACCTCCCTAAGTTAGCGCACTTTATCATCATTTAGAATCACATCCCTAAGCTAGCGCACTTTACCTCCGGACACCCTGTTTAATGACGAAATGCGACTAACCGGATTACCAATAATTAGAAGAATAATAATAAATTAATAATAAATTTAATAATAATTAATAAATTTGCAATATTCATTTTTCGCTGTGCATTTTAGAACGTTACTTTTTTATTTTTCCGTGTCTTGTTCTATTTCATGTTTCGTTTATATTTGTTACTAGTATCTTCAATATCATATTGATGGGTATAAGCTTCAAATGATATTAAAAAAGTCTTAAATAAAAAAATAATAAAAAATTATTTTTAAATATTTTTGTAAAACTATAGCTTCATTTGAAAAACCGTCCCCGGGAAGTCATGTCAACTTTTTCTCTCTGCACCTTTTTCCTCTGTCTCTCTCTTTCTTTCTCTGTTTATCTTTCTGTCTCTCTCTATCCCTCTCTCCTCTCTAAGTTAGCGCACTTGATCATCATGTAGAATCACCTCTCTAAGTTATCGCACTTTATCACCATGTAGAATCACCTACCTAAGTTAGCGCACTTGATCATCATGTAGAATCACCTCTCTAAGTTAGCGCACTTTATCATCATGTAGAATCACCTCCCTAAGTTAGCTCACTTTATCATCATGTAGAATCACCTCTCTAAGTTAGCGCACTTTATCATCATTTAGAATCACATCCCTAAGCTAGCGCACTTTACCTCCGGACACCCTGTTTAATGACGAAATGCGACTAACCGGATTACCAATAATTAGAAGAATAATAATAAATTAATAATAAATTTAATAATAATTAATAAATTTGCAATATTCATTTTTCGCTGTGCATTTTAGAACGTTACTTTTTTATTTTTCCGTGTCTTGTTCTATTTCATGTTTCGTTTATATTTGTTACTAGTATCTTCAATATCATATTGATGGGTATAAGCTTCAAATGATATTAAAAAAGTCTTAAATAAAAAAATAATAAAAAAATATTTTTAAATATTTTTGTAAAACTATAGCTTCATTTGAAAAACCGTCCCCGGGAAGTCATGTCAACTTTTTCTCTCTGCACCTTTTTCCTCTGTCTCTCTCTTTCTTTCTCTGTGTATCTTTCTGTCTCTCTCTATCCCTCTCTCCTCTCGCTGCGCATTCTGCCGGGAGAAAGTTGCGCATTTCCGCCGTTATTTAGAAGTTACGCTATTATATGTGGGTTGGTAGGTACTTGTCAGATATTATGTTCTGTTGTATTATTCTGAATGACTCTGAAATTATAATCATTTAGCGTTCAGTACCTACTTAATATTGCTTTGTACTTTAATTGTGCTTTTTGACGGATGGATTAAAAACGATTGTCATACCTAGTGGGATTTTTAAGATGAAAATTTCAATAATAATATTTAATCACACGGCTATCTCCGTGAACTCTTCCCTTGTGGCGTCTTCAGGGAACCAAAGGGGATTGGAGAGGAGATATGAGACCTGGGAATACACATTGTGGAACCAGAAGACATAGTAGCCACATATCCAATGACAACCCTGGTGAACTTTATAAAAGGGACTGGGTGACTGTCAAAGGAATGAGGTAAAATGGGAGATAGCACAATGGGCCTATGGCCTAAGTGATCACGGGAACTATAAGTAAGCCGTCTCCGCTCTATAAATAAATAATCGTAGACCAGTTAAAGAATGATACAGAAAAATATAACGGAAGATATGGTCGAATAGGTTAGTGCTCAAAGCATTTCCCCGACAAGAAAAATAATGTTTAACCTTAAAAAATGACTTACAGCCCCGTAGTATGTGTTCAAAGATGGCTTGAAAGGAAGATATGTAAATACGAATGTTAGAAAGAGTGTGCTAATAAGTATTAAAAAAAACGATAATGATTACGCGAAAATTGTGAAAATATTTAATGAAACACAACTCGTTTGAAACAGAGCAAAAATCTCTTGACAAATGCTTTAGTTGCATTTAATGATACACTGTGAATTTTTTCATGGCTATAACATATTAAATAACAGAACAAAACGTATTTTTAATCATGTTTGGGGCTTATTTTGCGATTTTTTTCTATCGAGGTAATTTCATATAATTAACGTTTCGGCATAAGAAATATTATCTTAAAAACTAAAAAACTTAAAGAGTGAACGAGAAACTTGTTATAAATCGGTAGAAATTGAGTATGCGGGGGCTTAATATCTGATAAAGAATCCGGCTATATATTTAATCTTATTTTCGTGGTCAAAGTTAAAGGGATGTGAGATTTTCTGAACACCAACTACGAAAATCAGTTGAATAGCTGAATTTATTACAAAGGTTGCACGCTTTACCTTACGTTGAAATCCCGACATTATGTATGTACAGGGTTTTCCAATAAATGGTGTTATTTTGAATAGCCCGCTATTTCGGTAGATGTTACTTTTGAAGCTGTCATTTTTTGAAATTTGACACGTAGAAACTACGCCATTGACAAAAATGGAACGATACACGCTTCAACAACGCATTGAAATTATTGAAATTCACTTGAGTGAATCAAATGCAAATCATCTTGAGTGATGAGGCCCATTTCCACCTCGGTGGCTTCGTCAACAAGCAAAATTGTCGCAACTGGGGCTCGGAAAACCCAAGAATTATTGTTGAAAAGCCTCTTTATTTTCAACGTGTGACTGTTTGGTGCGGTTTATGGTCCGGCGGAGTCATTGGACCTTACTTTTTCGAAAATGAGGCTGGAGCAACAGTTACGGTGAATGGAATGCGCTATCGAGAGATGATTAATGATTTTTTATGGCCGGAATTGGATGGTATTGATCTGGACAACGTTTACTTTCAACGAGACGGCTCTACGTGCAACCCAAGCAACGAAACCATTGATCTTTTACGATTGAATATCAAAATAACACCTCTTATTGGAAAACCCTGTAGTTTGTTTGGCTTCGCGCTAGAAGTAAAAAAGCTGTTATAAAATAATTATCTCTTGCACAGGTGAATTTTAACTTCCTTCGATTAACTTACTAGAGAGGGGGAGACTGATAGAGATGTTGAAAGAAGGGTAAATGCTGGTAACTTCATTAATGTAGGACTGAACGCAGTTGGCGCTAGCAAAAAATGTCTAAAGAAACGAAGCTAGTAGTCCACGATGGAGCACTGTTACCTACACTATGGTTGTGAGGCATGGAACTGGCAGATAAAGGATGGAAGTGGACTGAATGCTGTAGAAATGAAATCCCTAAGGCTTATGTGTGGTGAAACCAAGCACGATCGTGATTTTTTGTTTGACTAAGAATTTAACCTTCCTCCCCAAGGACTGGATTTAACCACGCTAACACCTAACCCAAATCCTAATGGAAGATCACCGACATTTATTGAGTATATTAACTGCTGTACTGTCATACAATTTCAGATAAATTCGTATGATTGCCATCGCTTTGTCATTTGTCATGCTTTATCATCGACAAAATACCAAATTTCAGATTGACCAGATGTCGGGAAGTGGATTAATTTCCACGTAATTCATACATACATTCAAGAAAACAAAATTGATGCTGTTTTTTTAATTGAAGATAAACTTATGTCTACAAGACAAGGTTTTTATGCGAAGCACAAAGGACAAAACAGTATTAAACACAAATATAAATTTTAAAAATATTCCGAGGAAAAATAAATGCCGCTGACGGGAATTGAAATATATTTCTGTTTCAGGCTAATAGTTATTGCTTATAATAATTTGTTATTAAATATGTGTGTTAATGCACTTATTTCTTATAAAATAATGCATGAATATTCTAAATTGTGATTGCATAAACTTTTTTGTTAGCTGTGAGAGAAAACGCAACCGTTATCTCATTGGCATAGAACAGAAACGTCCGACACTATATACAATACATGATGTTATTCTAAGAGCGAATGTTGTTTATAATATTGATGATGCTATTATTACGTAACGAATCTTTCTATCTAAGTCGACAGCAGGTGAATGGCCAAACATTGGATAGTCTACGAACAGTTCTAAGAATAAATAAAAATGATTTAATTTTTATTTCTTGCTAGAGCAATCTCGATGAGTTATAAAACTCATTGTAGGACGAGAGGAACTTACAATACATATGTGGGAGTATAGGTACAATTTTACATTGGTATTTTGATATCAACATTATAAGTTTCACATACGAAAATAGAAAAATGGAAGTTAAGTAGAAGAACTAGAATTTACAAAAAGGTACTTTCCCTCTAATACATTTGTAAAAATAGATTATGGTCGATTACAAATACAGGGAATAGGAAAGGAGAGAGAAAGAAATAAGACAAAATACAACACGACAATAATTACGTATTTTAGTTTTTATATCATTTAAAGCACTACTTTGAAATTTTGTTATAGAGTGTGTAGGCAATATAGTTAAGAGATTTTATTTAATATTTGATGGTGTATGTAATATTAATTTATTTTTTAAATGACATTTTAATTACGAATTTTTTTCATTCATTCATTTTATTTAACTTTATTTGTTAAAAATCACGCATACCCGATCGGGATTTGGCTCAGATATAAGTGCAGTTGACATCAGTCCCTGGGGAGGGACGTTCGATCTTCAGTCAAACCAATACAAAATAGATGTATTATGGCAAAAAAAAACTTTTATTTATTTATTTATAGAATACATGATAATACAATAATACATTTTCTTACATGTGATACATTAAATTACCACACTAGGCGACTGCCTGTCTCGTGGCGACAGGTAGTCGCTTTAAAAGTTTTTTTTTTTTTTTTCTTTTCAGTCAACTTTATTTTTACTCGTTGATTTTTTCAATTTTATGCGTACAAACAAAATACAAGGAAACGCAATTTAGATACAAACAAATACAAAAGTCCCAACAGCTTCCAACCTTCTTAAGTCAGTGAGACTATGTCATCCCCAAACGGGGTATCTTGTGAGTAATTGGGGAAGGGAAGGAGATGGAGGAGAGGAAGGTTGGGAGGTACATGGCATGAATAATGCAATGATCTCCAATTTTTGTTGAATATGTATGATAATTAACTGATTACTTGAAGAATAATTCATACAAGCGATAAAGTAGGTACCTACCTATACTTAGAGAACTATTTTGTATTTGAAATGTGTATTTCTTGAAAGATTTCTTAATCTCTGACCCACTCTCTAATTTATCAAAAAAAACTATTATTTTAGATACTATACATTTTTTTTTTAACTTCAATTTGAGACAAATTTATTTATTTAACGCCCAGAGGGCTTTTACATGTAGGTGGGACAATTTTGAAACATGAGAAAGAAATAATAAAATTAAAATTACATTAAAAAATAATATTTGCAAGAAAAAAATAAATAAAAAGAACAAGAACATAAAATTAAAAAAAACAGCGATTTGACTGGTTTACAAAAATACAATTTCCATTTAGGAATAGTGTTGAAATAAATCTTTTACGTGATTCACAAAATTCGCAAAGTTAATATTAAATATTCTATATGTGCCTACTTTCAGCTTCATATAATATCCCGTGATTTTTCATGGCTCTGCGCTAGTCACAAAAAAATCCCTTTAAGTGAACTGTCACATTTCACATCCTCAGGATAAATATTGAGATAAAATACGGAGAAATCTATTGTCAATAGATGTGATATTCTCTACCACAGACAGTGTAGATACAAAGTGTACAGTTGTCTTAACGGGAAGATGAGTGCCCCAGTGACTATTGACTAGTGACTAGTCAGCCTAGTAGTATATCATACCAGCCTATCCCACTACGCAAGGTGCCGTAGTGCAGTGGTAAAAGTGAAAGCGGTACTGCTTGTCGAGTCGAGGGTTCATTACCCTTCCGGGTCTCACGATCTGCTGCCGGCAAGCAGAGGCGAACTAGGAAACTAATAAATCAGGAAATAAATTTAATTTCACTGGTTCAGTCAAGCGAGATTCCTGAATATGATAGTATTGAATGAAACAACAGAATTCTAGATGTTAAGAGAAACGGCTGTGCTGCCTTTTTCATACAAAATTTAAATTCGGATTTGATGTCAAAATAACCAACATTTTTTTTAATCACGTATAGCAAAAATCTAGTATAAATATGTGCTGCTTTATTTATGTGTGTTTTAAATTATACATAGAATACAGGCTATTGAATAATTTAATTTTTCATTATTGTAACAAACTTTGGAAATTATTTGTGAGCAAATGATAAATATTTTAAAAAACAATTTTGCTTAATTTATTGTATAAATATGAGATATGTAAAATAAAAATTAAAAGTTGTTAAAAAAGCATTTTGATGGGCGTACATTTAAATTGCAAACGGTCAATTTACAATCATACCGTAAAGTCAGAAATGTGTAAAAAATTAAAATAACTATTGATTTTTTTTACTAAACAATAAAACTACCAATATTTAAAATATATATCAACTATAATTTTATCAATATTCTTTAAATAAATGTAAGTATAGTGTATACCAAGGCTGCCCAACCTCAGGCCCGCGGGCCACAATGTGGCCCGCGAACGAATTATAAGTGGCCCGCGTGAAACAATTTGAAAAAGTGTCGCGGGCCCGCGGTAAAACAAACAATGCAGCTTGCGCGCGGTCACCAGTGTTGCCAACGACGGCGATTTATCGCTATTTAGGCTACTCAGAACGAGAATCAGCGACGAAAAAAATCTAACCTGTTGAACTTACTTTTGAAACAAAAATACATCGGTTTTCGACATAATATTTTTTGCGTCGAAATGGAATCCTGTAGCCACCCCCCCCCCATCATCATGATGATGGGGGGGGGGTATCACATATGATGTTCGGAATTTTTTCTCAGCGAAGTTCCGTAACAACCCCCCCCCCCCCCCATGGATTTCAAATATTTTGTGGAGAGCACTCATTTAGATTTTTTTTGTGGGGAATTATGTTTTATAGAAATTCTCTAACAACCCCCCCCCCCCATGGAAATAGGAACCGTCAGGTATTCAGTGGCCCGCCAGTGATTCAAAATCGTCAATTTCGCCCAACTGCTAAAAAGGTTGGGCAGCCTTGGTGTATACTGTCTATCGATCATGACTTGTACATGACAGTGTTACTATTATTGTTGCGAACGATACAAGTGGAAAACACTGCCAGTGTATCGATTCTCCAATCCAGGTCGCTCGCAATCGCCGTCGAAAGTACATACATTGGTCGATGTTCTTATTCTCGAGTCTCGTCGAAGGTACAAAAGTCATTCCATTCGAACAACGAGTGCATCTAACCACTCGTTGTTCGAGTGGAATGACTTCGTCGAGAATCAAGGCCCAGGCTTCTTGTAGGTCAAAGAAACAGCGAGCATTCAAGTATTTCATCACAAAGGTCATACACAATAGATTCAGAAGTCGACGGAATATCAATTTTGTCACGATATTAAGCTATAAGATGTATAACATATTCCTCTTGAACACTTTTAAGTGTTTGAAGATAATATCCATACATTTCTAGAGCTAAAACAGTAATTATATGAAAAAAAAAAATCGCAAAGTAAGTTCCGAAAAATATTATAAACATGTTTTGTTATATTATTTAACATATTATAAGTTTGAAAAAAAAATAATTACAATCATCTTTAAATGCTACTTAAGCATTTGTTGAGAGATTTTAGCTCCATTTTAAACGAGTTGTGTTTTATTAAATTTTTTTTTCACAATTTCGCATAATTATCATCGGGTTTTTTTTTCTCCCTCTAACATTCGTATTTACATATCTCCCTTTTAAGGCGATGCACTACGTCGTGTAATATTTTAAATTGAGCCGCTATCAATAACAACCCTTGCGTAGATGGCGATAAGGTTTAAATTCCCGCTTAACACCATCCGCCTGTTTTGATTTATGCAAGAAAAAAACATGGCCAAAAAGTGCCTTTTATTTTATTTTGTGGATGTTCAGGCATAAATATTTAACTTTTTTTCGATCTTTTTATAAATAACTTAATTTGCCACATTATACAATAAAATCATAACCAAAAATGGGTTCGTAAGTAGGAGATTTTGAAATTTAAAGAAGTTTTCATAGGCCTTTACATTATTTTTTTCTGGGCTTATAAAAAGATTTATCTAAAAAATACTCGATTATTTCAAAGGTCAAGATGTATTCTACTCGCAGTATTTAATAAAAGCATCTGAAACATTTCTAGGCACCCAATTTTTCAAACCAAATACACATGATTTTGAATTACTACGTATGGCATCGCCTTAAGGCGAAGCTTAATGTCAAATCACTATTTTGATTAATCTTTATAACGAATTGGTGAACATTATGAATACTAAAAAATATGCTTTAGATAAATTGAAGGTTTTCCTATCGTTTCGCTTGAGTAGAATACAAATAAAAATATAAATTACTCAATAAAAAATATATAAATGTAAACTACTAAAAAATATATTTTTTCAATAGAAATGTATGAACGCGTAAAGGAAACAACTTTAAAAAATACAGTATTATAGCTAAGATTATCTGTGACAGTTTCATTTGATTAACTTTTTTGCTTTCTTATAAAATTATTTACAAAATAAATTAAAACCAGTTTTTTGCTTGAAATCGAACGTTTCTAGACTCCGTTTGTCAAGCGATTTTAATGCCTATTACCCCTACAATATAAGGTATACGAAGAATATACACATTTTTGGCTTGTAGCTTCCTCTTAAACCGTATTCATCTTGAGAGATGTAGAGTTGCGAATCAATTGCCTTGTACCTTTCGGAGCCAGTGAGTTTGGAGTTGTGAGGCTGACGGTAGTGGTGAAGGGAAGGAGATGGGGACGAGGAAGGTGGGAAAGTACCTGACCAAACACGGCTAAATCCATTTCAAGCAACATATCGATGCTGAAGGCTGATATTTTACCATAGTGATACGACAGTATTAATTACCCTAAATGTTAATGAATCGAGGAATGTGTAACAGGACATAGGAGTTTGGCGTCTGTCCTTTGGTGAAATGGCGTAATGACTATTTTTTAATTCGTAGTACACCGTACATACTTTAAAATGTAAAATAAACTAATTGATTTTTTTTTGATTTTCGTCAAATTTAAAAAAATAAAATCTTTTCAACCTAAGTTCAAAATCTCAAAAACAAAACTTGTTCAAATTTCACTACACTAGAGCTCAGCGTTCAAGTAAATTTTCTGCTTTAAAATTAATATGATATCATCTGGTCAATTCAGTTTGCGCGTATCATTTAATTTAATTACATAATATAATTATTTTCGCATTCCTATTGACTCCAGAATTACAATAACTAGTAGTTCTATGAACAGTAAACATTGCACCCTTATTATTTGATAAATCGAAAAGAAAATTTCCTCTGAAATCATAAGATTTGTAAATATGTGCTGAAATACCTACTCTTATTTATAAATCATTCAAATTTGAAGTAAAATCCAAAAAAATTACAATATATTTTTTTCATTGGTTGATTATTTTGAACTAGTCAATATATAATTTAAAATGAATTATTGTGTAAAACTGCACCAGGGGTGAGCATTTCATTAAAAAGTGTCCAATTAACATTAATTCACTTTTGATTTTCATATATTCCTCTAGTGTAAATCTGGTTCCACATTTCCAAGCCATTTTCTATTGCCTCAGTCAAGTTGCGCAATAGCCTTCTGACCGTGCTGCCGCGCTGTAAGGTGAACGAACTTGCCAATGAGCAACGGGCAACGAGCAACGAGCAACGCCAACGTTGCAATACGCCGCGTTGCTCAACAACAGACCAACCAACGACCAAGACACAAGAACAACCAGGGGCGGAATAGGCAGACAACCAAAAGATTCAAGTCTCCAAGAAATACCATATTCATTAATTCAACTGGGTTGGACAGTCAAGGATTCATTATTCTGCAATTGTATTTTTTAGTATCTAATAAATAAATAAAATGAAAAATTAATGATGGAAATGGAATCTTGGAAGTGGAAATGAACCCACTTCCCGACATTCGATCGAGCTAAATAGACTCGTTGCTGGTGGCAAATCAAAAAAGTACAAATCTTTCTGAAATTGGATGACATTACAGCAAACATGATTTAAGATTTTCACGGCCAAAGTATTTTTGTTATTTGTTTTGGGGGTGTTAGGTTGGGCACCCATCGCAGAAGAGAGGACTTATCCATAAATTGGTGACCCGAGCGACCAGAATATGTGAAGAACATAAAATCGGAGCGGAACATACAAAGCTGACCGATGCACTGGAGCGTAACGGTTACCCAGCAAGTCAGACAAGGCAAATCATAAGAGCCAAATCTGCCCCAAACGAAGACAGAATTGAACAAGCCTGCCTTATGTGCACAATGTGACAGACAGAATTGCCAGGCTATTGAGAAAGGAAAGTATGAAGACTGTCTTCGGAACAACGACAAAGATACAAGACTTACTGAGGTCTGCAAAGACTAAGTTTCCTCTGGAAACAGATGGTGTGTATAAACTCAGCTGTTCCGGATGTGACAAGGATTTCAGAACACTTCAGAGCTTGTAAACTCGGCCATCCTGACAAATCGGCAATTGCCGAGCATTTGAGTCCGGAACGTCGGCTAAAGAAGGAGTTAGCGCAACACGGCATAACACCCCAAAAACAAATAACAAAAGAAAGACATCAGAGCAGATGATGTACTGGACTTTGTGATTCACATCCCAAAGTTACTGCACTTTATTTACCCCCTGACAAAAAAAAATAATAAGGCGTCGTGGATTCAATTCGTCTCCTAGCTAAGTTCTCCAACATTGCATTTTTATTTTATTTTATCCGAGACACTTTCTAGGTTACAAATAAATTCATTTTTATAACTTTGTAATCATTCAAAAAGCATCCAAAAATAAGGAAAAAATAGTTGACGATAATATTGTTAATTCTGAATTTGAAATATAAGATCGACAATAATGACGTAAAATAATTAGATCCCATTGGTCGAGTGATTAGGGGCGTTGTCTCGGCAAGATATAGACAGTTACCTTTTAAGTTTTTCCATGCCATGTTTCTTTTACATTTATTAGAATTATTTCTTCATTAATACATTATATTGATTGGAATAACCTTAAAAAATCTATGGGTTCGTTCATAGATGTCGTTAGTTAATTTATTTTGTTAAAATCCGCTTTTTGCAAGGTATTATTGTTTTGCAATATTAAGACAAATTAATTAACAATTAATTTGCCTTAAAATTGTGAAGCAATATCTTGCAAAAATATTATTATAATAAAATAAATTAATTAACGCTATCTATGAATACGTAGAATATAACGAGCGTCGCGTTTAACCTTAAAAGGAAGCTACAAGCCAAAAATGTGTATATTCTTGGTATACCTTATATTGTAGGTAATAGGCATTCAAATCGCTTAACAAACGGAGTCTAGAAACGTTCGATTTCAAGCAAAAAACTGGTTTTTACTTATTTTGTAAATAATTTTATAAGAAAGCAAAAAAAGTTAATCAAGTGAAACTGTCACAGATAATCTTAGCTTTAATAATGTATTTTTTAAGTGTTTCCTTTACGCATTCATATATTTCTATTGAAAAAAATTTTTTTTAGTAGTTTACATTTATATTTTTTATTTAATAATTAATAATTTTTATTTGTATTCTAATCAAACGAAACGATAGGAAAACCTTCAATTTATCTAAAGCTTATTTTTGGTATTCATAATGTACACCAATAAAGGAAGTTATTTCAATAAAATTGCAATTTTTTATTAACGGTTGTTTAAATAATGTAAATGATTGATTTGTTTGCCAGTTCGTTCCCGACACTGGTCGGAGAACATAAGAACGAAGAGTGTCGCAATCGAGCGGAGTATTTCGACGATGACCTAGTGTCTCTACGAGCTTAAGGTCGGGTGAATTGAGACTCGGGCCTAGGATTATTAGGAGGGAACGCTCTGTTGTCTATACTCTGTAGTCTGTTACTGCAGAATCAATCTATGCTAGGTAGGTACTAGAGAACATTGAAATGTATTTATTATACTGGAATTTCACCACAGACCACAAGAAAGAAGAACACAAGAAATGCGATATAAACTTGTTTCGTGATTCAAAAGTTAGCCCAATTTGACCTTAGATTTCCAACACAAAACTGTGTTTCATTATATTATTATGAAATTCATATGGGATGGTGATATTTATTTATTTATTTTGCAAAAATGATAAAACTAAATGCATTAGACTTCTATGATGCAGCATTACGAATTTACAGCGATAATATTCCCTGATCCCTGAGGCGTATATGTGGTAAAACCAAGTACGATCTTGTGAGAAATGTGGAGATTTGCAAAGAGTTTAAGGCTGATGTAAGCGTAATAAGTAAGATCAAGAGAGGGACGCTTAGGTGGTTTGGGCATGTAGAGCGAATCAGCGAAGAAAGGAGTGTAAGGAGAATTTACAATGCAAATGTGAATGGTAGCAGAAGTCGGGGACGCACGAGGCAGACATGGCACGACCAAGTAAATCAGATACTTTAGTCGGGTCATGTCAAGAGTCAGAAGAGTATGTATGAGATGATGTATGAATGTGAATGAGGCAAGGAGTATGTGCCAAGACTGAGTTGTTTGGCAGTCCGTCCTCTCTGCCTACCCCTGCGGGGAAACGGCGTGATGGTTAGTTAGTTAGTATATTATAAATTATACTCAAGAAGCCGTCAGCATTTGCAGTAAAATCCAAATAAATGGAATATTTCTGAACGTATTTGAAAAATAAAAATACTATTTTTGAAAGGTGATGAAATAAGCTTTCTAATTGTATTATCAAAAGTAAACATATAATTTTAAAAATAATAAAAAAAAATAATGCAAAAAAAGTTTTAAAAATTTACATTATTTATTTACGACATTACGTTTTTTCGTCTACACACTAAAATAAAATTAGGGAAACGAAAAAAGGACACATTTTAATAGACAAGTGTATTGTAAACATTACTGCTACGTTATATTGTATAGTTTGTTATGAAAATAATTTATTAAAATTTAATAATTTTTAAGTTGTGGTCGAAACCTTCGGTTTCAAAAAGGTGCAATTTTTTTAAATTATTATACAGTTAACTTCTAGATTTCTAACACCGTTTAAATCATATTTTTCACTATGACAGTGAGGGAGACAACGATTTCTGTGAGACGAACAAATTGACTCTACGGGTAATAACTGTTTGTTCCCAAAACCGAAAAATTGTCATAAATTAAGTGACTAACTTGAGGATTATAAATAATAGAGAACTCAGATATGCATCAATTCTCCCGACTCTAAAGTGTTAAAAAGCAGTGGGGCAATTTAATCTTATTTATATATAATTAACGCCTTTTGGACTTTACATATGATACTTATATTATTAGAAACACGAGTTAATAACAAAACAAAATTGAGATCTTGTTTAAGTAATACAATATTGGAAAGAAAAAAAAAATATAAAAAATTTATATATTACCATATATGTCTTAAGTAACTGATTTAAGATAGATGAATAATAATACTGTATTAAAGTATATTAATACATTACTGGAACGTATCAGAAATATAGATTAAAATAAAGATTTTAAATTTCATCAAATATAAACTGAATATATATAAATAAAGAACACGATAACACATCCCCATTACGCATAAGTCTAGTTTTATTATGGTGGTACGTCTTATATATGTACGGGGGTTTTAAAGGATGTACTTCATTTATTTATTTGAACCAGTGATTCCTGAGACTATTTGAAGTACAAATCGTAAATGAAATTGTGGAATCTGGTGACCTTTTTAATGATTTTTTTTTCAAATTTATTTTTTCAAAACTAAGCATCAAAACATATTTTTTCCACATTTCGCCAATGGTCACTCAGCGTAGGTACCAATCAACTCCTCACCCCGATCCTAACGGTCCAATACATTCTGATATTTTTATGTTTTCAGTTAAAATAAATCACCGGTTAAAATAAATCAAGTACGTCTCTTAACACCCTGTAAATAAAATTATGTGAAATTATCAATTTGTATATTGTAACATGGCAAAAAAATACAACAAAATATAGTTGGCACAGATAATGTAGGAAAAAAATCTAACAATAAAAAATCTATCAACCCCCCTAAAAACATTTAAAAAGAAGTTTTTTTTCGTTTGGCTGAGGATTGAATCATCCCCCCAGGAACTGATCAAAATGAATGAACACCACCTAAGTCTAATCATAATTGGATGGAACCGAGATTTATTCCGTATATTAACTATAATAATTAATAGCCAAGTACTTCTCCACCTTCTCCTCCCTATCTCCTTCCTTTAACCACTACCTTTATTAACTGCTACAATTTTTTATAACGTCATCCAATTTCAGAGTAATGCGTGTGCGCGCGTTTGTGTGAATTTATTTTGTCTAAATTTTTAACAGACAATCTGCCAAAAATTGCCTGATCTAAATCTGAATCACCAATGATTTTAAAGATAATTAACAGTATTCATTAGAAAGGTAAATTTATGATTGTCTCTGCAATTATTTATTTTCATAATAATCAATACTTTCAGCTTCACCAATCATACAATTATTGTAATACCAAGTATTTTTTTCACAGGTTCGCTCTAGTATATACTAAAATTAATTTTAAAATAATGATTTTGTAAGTGAATTTTGTATTCATAAATTTATAAAATTATAGTTATGACGAAAACAGCTTTCGCCCAGCTATAGTTCTCTTATGTTGCTCCCAAGATGTTTAAATCACTGATTATTGATACCAGGAAATCGAAAATCTGATGATCTTTATACCAATACCGTCTAACTTAAAAGATTCCATAACGCGCCGCTGTAGCGCTGGTATAGCTATACTACGGTGAGAAGGGCCATAATATACTGCTCGGGTTAAAATATTTGCTCATAATAATATTCATGCAAGATTTTTTTAGACTGGCACCATTTTGTTCCAATCCTCAAAAACACGATCATTTTTTCATTTCGCGTTTAGTTGCTAACTTCACGTTTCTTCATATGACATTTGCGATGTCATTGACCCGGCCTGCTTCGATATTTGACCAATTTGATAATGCGTTCCGTATTTGCTTTAGTAAATCGATATTTCGATTAAAAAAAATCCTCTGATAGTGCTGCCAATGGGTATTACTGCTTTTTTACATTTTCATTGCGCGACCTATCGATATTTTTCAAATCAGCCAGATTTTTAACGTCCGCGATCTCCATCTTAACCATGGTAATTCGTCACTAATCCTGGGGGTACGCCGGTTTAAAAATCTGTCAGACACTAATACTGCGGTATAACGGCCGATTATGTGTAACGTTTTAACCTGTTCTTATCCCTCCGTATTATCTATTATGAATAAGACAGTAAGAGAATTATATTTATAAAGGAGAGGAACTATTTTGAACAATGCTTCACATTATTAAAATAAAAAATAAATCATAAAATTTGAAAAAGGAAAACCAGAAAAAGATTCGGTCGCATCTAGAAAATGAACCCAGTACATCAGCCTTGCCGGGGATTTACTCTACCACTGAGCTAATCCGACACTATCCCCTTCGGTCATATTTAACTTTGGCATACTTCGAATAAGAACTACCAACATCATCTTGATTTTCTTAACGCATATTTTTATTGGCTGCTATTTTTTTTGTATAATTACAAAAATTCTTCCCGAAATAAATGCAATTTAGATAGTGGCTTGTATAAATATATTATTAAAATAATTTACTTAACCTTTTTTTTAATTATATTTTTATTTTTCAATAAGAAATTTAAGGTTGGTTCGCACAATTTAGTTTAGGTTAGGCTATTTATTGTAAAGCTCATTTGAAGCGAAGTACCACATAACTGCGCTATAAAAATGAACTGTTATTATGCTTATTATAGTAAAATATTGAATGTTGAGTCCCATGTTCACCGTGGTAACTAGTGCCTGCACACACCCGGAAGAAGAACATCGAACGCGGAAGCGAAAAACAAAGAGAAAGTGAACCGGAGTTAGATGCAATTATAGCTGTATGAACCGCGTTGCATTCAACGTATATATTGCACTTTTAGCTGCCTAAGAATGGTAAGAGAGAGAGAGAGAGAACTTGGTTGCAGCGAACTAGCTGACTGACTGTATGAAAATATTGCCTCGAAAACTTTACTAATTGCTAATGCAAACAGAATAGACGAGTTGTTGGAAACCTCGGTCATTTCTCTACTAGTATTTTTATGGCAAGTTGTTAATTTTTAGACTGTAGGAAAAGTTGTATGTTTTAAATGAAACCGGGTTGGAATAGTATAGCAGGTCTAGGGATAAGGCTCTCGACTAGCAAGCCGGAGGTCGTGGTTTCAAATCCCGGCGGTTTACAAACCAAAACTCAATTATTTTGGGTACTATCCAATTTCGATTTTGTCAGTATCGCCCTAGTGAAACTTTGCTTGAATTCGCATTTGGTTAGTTTGGTGACCAGATCTGAATAGCTAGGTACTTCCCAACCTTCCTTCTTCCTATATCCTTCGCCTCCCTACTACCTTCAGCCGCACAACATACCACAATTGGGGATGCCATATAATATAATGGTTCCAGATGGTTGGGAGCAGTTGGGACTTTTCTGAAAATCAAATCGTCAACACGTGTTCCGATACCGTGATAACATATTTGTGTTTTACTGAAAGTTTATTAGGAAACCTACCAATTAATTATTTAAGTGATTACGAATAATTTGAAGATGTTCTTAATAAATTAGCAATATCCAATATTAGTAATTTTTCTCCGTGTGTAATTAATACAATATTGTAATGATAATATATAAAAGTTTTTATTTAAATATGTAATTTACTTAAAATAAAGATGGGGTATTTATTAAATGCTTAAGGGTAGGTATATAATACATTCCAATGAAACACAACAAAGTGTACACAACAAGGTAGCATCTTCTACAGTGTGTTAATTTTCCACAGTTTCGTTTGTCAGTAAAATTCTAACCACAAAATAACATGGCCATCATGAAGAGTACCATCTTTTTTTATTGCACAATATCAACTTCGTTCTGCATCTCGTATGACCAGTAAAAAGCTGCATTAGAATGCACCAAGTTCCTCTGCTCCAACTGATTGCATAAGAGAGAGATTGGTCTCTCCGCTTCTCTAGTTAATGTTAAGGTAAAATGAGAATTGCGCAACAATCTGTTGCGGTTGTTAAGCGCTAGGTTATCTAACCTAACCCAACGCGGTTCAACTTGATGAAGCCGACATCATAAGCCCCAAGAAACACAGCAGTATTAACCTAACCTAACCTAACTGTATTATGAAATAAAGGCACGATTTATTTTCGCAGAAGAAAGGAAAATCAATGATTTGGGCCAACCCCTTAATACCGGCTGCGCCAATGCATTGTTCGCAGGTTCTTTGAAATAACGATAGAGTTACAACGTTTAATGTGGGTAGACGCCGAAAGACAAAAGACGACCTAACCAAATATGGATAGCTTGTAGTAAAAATATTGTATCTCCTGTATATTGCATCTGAGATTGAAGACTTGCATACCTGGAAATATTAGATTTTGTGATATAAAAACAAGTTTTTAGATAAATATTACAGTATCTGTATCTGATGCACATACAATATTTTGCCATGGAACATCGTTTAGCATGAAGGTATACTACATAATTGTTAAGGAGATACAAAATCTGTGCTCACAAACACATTGTTTGTAGGATTTACTATATATATTTGAATATGTTTATTTCTTTGGAATAGTAGGTTTAAATAAAGGCTATCTTTGGTACACATCAGTTCAATATTGGAGATACAATATTTTAACTCTAAGCCATCAAAATGTACCTACACTCATTTATAGAACTCTGCAAGAATTCTTTCTCGCTTGGACACATCAATCTATCACATTACATTGCATTCTATACAGTAGTGTCAAAAATCGGAGAAATACGTACACCGTCCTTCTCACGCGTCTTGTATGAAAATGTAAAAAGGTGATACTAGAACGGTGATGTCACGTAAGACAACTATAATAGAAACAGTTGATATCTACTTGAATGAATTTTTAAAAGTAAAGCATCAATTATTATTATTACGGTTAAGGTCAAATTTTTGTCCGTTTGAAGTCTGTCTTGAAAGTTATCTTCATTTTAGAATGTTGGATTAAGATAACTTTGAAGACATCGTAACATCGAACGGAACCGCACAAGAGTATCAACTGCTCACAACCATCTGAGGTCAGTGAGATTATAGCATCCCCAATTGAGGTAACTTATGTTTTGCTTAAAATGGGTACATATCCATTCGTGTGTATATTATTTCTTGGCCATAAATATGTAGGAATTAGTTTTAAGTCACTAGTAATTCATATATATATAAATTTTAAAGAAAGACAAACATACCGGGGTTGCGAATAACCTGACAATATTTGAAAATCTCCTACTACCACCATGGAAGACTTAGCCAGCCGAGGAATTAAACTCACAACGCCAGGGGGGAGGAGGTACCCAGATGCGATGTTAACTCAGCCACTGGTAAAATTATAAATCTTAGTAAAGTCTAAGTGAAGAGTTATAGGTTAAATAAATTAAGTTATAAAGCACATTTGACGTGATTTTCAGACGAAAACGGCGCTATAGAAATATGGCTAATCATTATTATTAAAAATCTCCCTCCTCACGCGTATACTAGAACGATAAAGTCACATTCGACCCCTCTTTAGGACTACTATTTTGCAATATTATTTGCAGATTGTTTATGATATTGCATGCAAAAGAAGATTAAAAATCATGATTAAGTGCATGCCCCAATGGAAGTGATATAGGAGCAGATCAAAGAAGAGATGACTGATTGTTTGGAAGGGGTTTGAAGCACGATGACAAGATCTGAGGACTGGACACGAATAGCCAGGAATCGAAGGCAGTTAAAATCATTTGTGAAGGAAGTTACATCCTACTGAAGTATGATAACGGTGATGATAATAAAAAAATATATATTTATAAAGATAACATTTTCAGAAATTCAAAATACACTTTTGAGAACCGGCTTAGAATAAGCGACATATGCTTCCTTTTAAAATTTTAAATATGGAACTCGACTGTTGCCAACTTCTAATCTAAGTCTAATCAATTTAAGAGTACCTACTCGACACACTAGGCACAAGGACCTATTTCAATATCACCATTCACAAACAAATTACGTAGCAAACTACATAGTTTAGCAAATGAATATACCAATGATATTGACATCTTTAATGTAACAAATTCGATGTTTAAGACGATGCACTACGTCGTGTAATATTTTAAATTGAGCCACTATCAATAACAACCCTTGCGTAGATGGCGATAAGGTTTAAATTCCCGCTTAACACCATCCGCCTATTTTGATTTATGCAAGAAAAAAACATGGCTAAAAAGTGCCTTTTATTTTATTTTGTGGATGTTCAGGCATAAATATTTAATTTTTTTCCGATCATTTTATAAATAACTTAATTTGCCACATTATACAATAAAATCATAACCGAAAATGGGTTCGTAAGTAGGAGATTTTGAACTTTAAAGCAGTTTTCATAGGCCTTCAAAGGACATTATTTTTTTCTGTGATTATAAAAAGACTTATCTAAAAAATACTCGATTATTTCAAAGGCCAAGATGTATTCTACTCGCAGTATTTAATTAAAGCATCTGATACATTTCTAGGCGACCAAATTTTCAAACCAAAAACACATGATTTTAAATTACTACGTATGGCATCGCCTTAAAACGTACTTGTAAAAATTTTTAAGTTAATTTTCTGAAAATTTCAGATTATTATTTTTTTAAATTTATTAATTTTATGCAACTGTGAAACACTGTAATGTAGGTAAGTCATTATTTTTTTACAACCATCGTTTATAACCCTTAATATGTAAATATTTCACTGTAGTAAAATAAAATAAATAAAAATATAATATAACTACAAAGTAGAGATGGTATATTGATAATTTGCCAAACTCCGTGACACACGTTTTTAACTATAAAATTAAGTTATTTTGGTATCACTTGTTAAAGGATGCTAAATATTAGATAGAAGACCTATTTGAACTCGACCATTTGGTATTTTATCTGTCTGTAATTTTTTTTTTGTTACGTTCCGGTTTCAAGATGGTGGTCGTTTTAATTGTTCAGCAAATATTTTAAACACATCTATTTGAATTTTAATTTAGTTTTCGTCAATGAATGAATTATTGCAAATCTTGGAAGCGGAAATTTACCCACTGAACGACATCCGATCGAGCTGAAACTTTGTAGACAGACTCGTTGTCGATGACATGATGATGTATTTTATCAACTGGTGACAATCACGCACACACACATAATCGCATTTTTCTGAATTTGGATGACGATACAGCAGTTAATATACGAAAAAATGTCGGTCCACCCGATCGGAATTTGGTGAGGTTGTTAGCGCTGTTGACTCAAGTACCTGGGAGGGAAGGTACAATCGCCAGGAAAACTATTTTATTTTTATTTGAAGTGCATTTTAGAAGAGATGGATTATAAGTTTAAAAAACTTCGTTCTCTTATTTACTTTGAAATCGTTGTGTTAATCAATTAAGTAGGTATCTACGGTACTTTTTCAGAGGATATTTAACAAATATATAAAATTAGAAACTTGCTTTTTGGACTCTATTCTTTGAAGTTTAAATCTCTTTTATTTTGTAGAGTTGAAAAATATTGAACAAACAATACGCCTTTTTGTGTATTTATTTTAGTTATTTTAATATTCGGATTTTTAGTATTAGTAAAGTTTATTAAACTTTTAAAATAAAAGTCATAAAACGTTTTATATTTCAAAAATAAAAATAAAATATTGTTTTATGAAAGTCCTGCGCCAACCCTGCCCTAATGCCGGGGCATTCCCTTCCCGCTCCCGCCCTGCGCGGGCAATGGCAGCTAAGTGGGTCACGGCACCATCTAACCCAGGGCTGCCACAAACCACAAACCAAACCACTTGTACTTTCAGGAAATTTTAATTAAATAACTGTTTCTAACTACAATACTGCTGCATAATGGATATAGTATGTTGATAATAGAAACAAAGGAGAATCTGCGTGCAAAGTATCGCCAGCATTATTCACCCATACTAACGCAAATCACATCTATACATCAAACATAACTTTCTTGTAATATCCGCTTTGATAGGCGTTGCAGTTTGATCGTAGCTCAGCGACAGTAAGCACGCGTCCATGCCATATCTCCACTTTTTTCTATTATTCGATTCACTTCTCTACTAGTTTATGTTTATGAACAGAAAAAAATGTTAAAGAAATTGCTACAAAATATATCCGATTGTGTAGGTACCTACGAAGATATTTCAAAAGAAGAAATTTAGTCATTTCAAGGGTGAGTTCTGGAGCTTTTAAATACGCATTTGTCAGTAAAAAAATAAAATTTCATATCCATAATTTATTATCAATGTTTTTTTCGTATTTTTTAATAGTTTGGACAAGAAAAACGAAATCGTCAAAATAGTGAAAGTTTGATAACCTAGAAATGTTTCAGATGCTTTAATTAAATACTGCGAGTAGAATACATCTTGGCCTTTGAAATAATCCAGTATTTTTTAAATAACTCTTTTTATAAGCCCCGAAAAAAATAATGTAAAGGCCTATGAAAACTGCTTTAAATTTCAAAATCTCCTACTTACGAACCCATTTTCGGTTACGATTTTATTGTATAATGTGGCAAATTGAGTTATGTATAAAATGATAGAAAAAAATTTAAATATTTATGCCTGAACATCCACAAAATAAAATAAAAGGCACTTTTTGGCCATGTTTTTTCATGCATAAATCAAAACAGGTGGATGGTGTTAAGCGGGAATTTAAACCTTATCGCCATCTACGTAAGGGTTGTTATTGATAGCGGCTCAATTTATAATATTACACGACATGTTTTTCGCGGGTTTTCAATAGTATTATATATTTTTTGTTTAAATAATTTGGTTTTAATAATAATATCGACTTTACCATTTGTGACCAAATGTTTTAAAACACTACACAAGAATTGGTTGCAGAGTTACAAGTAAAAGTATAATAAAACTTTTGACTTATCACTTTTTATTATTTTTGGCAACCCTACGCATGCGCACACAGCAGCACATGTCCCCGTGTGCGGGTACTTTATTGGCTGGGAGTACCTAGCTAGTAGCTAGAACCGACCTAGTACTTAGCTAATTCCGACTGCTGCCAACGAATAGGTAGGAAAATGTATAATATTATTATTATTACGTGTGATTTTTACACTGTCACGACCATCGTGTCCGTTGAGATAATAAATTGGATCTTGGAGCCTGATGTTTTCAGCGTGGTCCAGTGCAAGCACCAGCTTGATGGTAGATACTTTAACAAACAGAATCAAAGCGGTGCTCGAAACTGTAGATGGACCAGAGCTGAATATCTAAGCGTTTTTCAATCTACAGGGTTTTCCAATAAGAGGTTTTATTTTGAATAGCCCGCTATTTCGGTAGATGTTACTTATGAAGCTGTCAATTTTTGACATTTGACAAGTAGAAACTACGCCATTAATAAAAATGAAACGATACACGCTTCAACAACGCATTGAAATTATTAAAATTCACTTGAGTGAATCAAATGCAAATCATCTTGAGTGATGAGGCCCATTTCCACCTCGTTGGCTTCGTCAATAAGCAAAATTCTCGCATCTGGGACTCGGAAAAACGAAGAGTTATTGTTGAAAAGCCTCTCTATCCTCAACGTGTGACTGTTTGGTGCGGTTTATGATCCGGCGGAGTCATTGGACCTTACTTTTTCAAAAATGAGGCTGGAGCAACAGTTACGGTGAATGGATTGCGCTATTGAGAGATGATTAATGAATTTTTATTAGGAATTGGATGGTATTGATCTGGACAACGTTTAATTTCAACGAGACGGCGCTACGTGCTACACAAGCAACGAAAGCATTGATCTTTTACGATTGAATATCAAAATAACACCTCTTATTGGAAAATCCTGTACTTTCCCTCCCAACTCCCTTCAGCATTACAGCATGCCATGCGTTGAAAAACTAAATCAGCCAAAAACTTAAATTTAAATTATGTTTATTCAAAATCTGTTACTTTGTAGATGGCGCTAATTGAATTATTTAAATAAAAACACTTTATGCAAGTAATGCATTAAAATATTAAGGCGAAGCTTAATGCCAAATCACTATTTTGATTAATCTTTATAACGAATTGGTGTACATTATGAATACCAAAAAATATGTTTTATATAAATTGAAGGTTTTCCTATCGTTTCGCTTGAGTAGAAGACAAATAAAATATAAATTACTCCATAAAAAATATAAATGCAAACTACTAAAAAAAATATTAAAAAACATAAAAGAAACAACTTAAAAAAAATACAGTATTATAGCTAAGATTATCTGTGACAGTTTCACTTGATTAACTTTTTTGCTTTCTTATAAAATTATTTACAAAATAACTAAAAACCAGTTTTTTGCTTGAAATCGAACGTTTCTAGACTGCGTTTGTCAAGCGATTTTAATGCCTATTACCGACGCCATAAGGTATACCTCTTAAGATGAATTATTTGTTTGCGCCCGTACATACGCAATATGAATGTGAACAAGTAGTTTTGTACGTACAAAAACTCAATTCTTTCAAGAATGACATACAAATACAATATGGTGTTGATGATTCAATCCAATATTGTTGTATTTTTGTATGCCTTTCTTGAAAAAATTGAGATTAATTGTGTATAATTAATTAATTACTTTTAAGTTTACCGTTAATATTATAAATTAAGTCAAAGCAACAAACTCACACCATAATTTCCATGATGAGCTAAAAGCATTGTAATAACCATTGAATTAGAATATTTTTTTAAAATTCTCTTTCTCACAAATATACTAATAAATTTAACGAAACATGAAACAGAACAAATCACAGAACCAAGGATCTCTGTCTTGCCGGAACAACGCTTCTAACTACTAAGCTATTAAGAGCTGTTCATTTCCCGTCATTTTTTTTAATCTCAATTTAAGAATTACCAACATTATCCTCAATTAATTGCCGACTAAAAATATTACATTGCACGAGAACGTGTAGGGGATCAAGTGTATTTAGTTTTCTTCAATGAACACGTACAGCAGTTGTAAAAATAAAAACAATTAACTTAGTCATTGAAATAATTCAATGATATATAAATTGACACGTGCAATGATAGCAGATCATACCACGTGTATTATTTATTTCAAGTTATTTTTTAATTATCGAAATATTTTCTTTTTTCTTTAATGCCACCTAGGAGTCTCAACTGCTCTCAACCATCTGAAGCCAGTGAGACTAAAACATCCCCGATTGGGGTATGCTGTAAGGCTTAAGGTAGTGGGGAGGAAGTACCTGGATTTTCAGATCTGGTCACCAAATACAGCTTAAGTCATTTCAAGGAAATTCGGAATGGTAGTCTTTCACAAGGGTGAAACGAAATCATTTAGTACTCTGGAACGCGCCGCGTTGCTTGAAATGGCTTTAGCCGTGTTTGGTGACAAGATCTGAATAGTAAGGTACTTCCCCACCATCCTATTTTGCATCTACTTTCCACCCCAACTACCTTCAGCCTCAAAACATACCCCAATTATTGGTAATGCAACAGAATAGTCTCACTGGAGAATTGGGAACCAAGTGCTGGTCGCTTCGTGAAATCCTTTCTAACCTCTCCCTCTTTTTCTTGGTTACCGGGTAACTCATCAAAATGCCAATTTAATACAACTTTAAAAAGTGATATAAAATAAAAATAAAACTATATGAAATAGGCTACGTAGGTTAGTTTTATTATGTGCAAGAATTTCTCATATACGATGTATGTAACAGAAAGAGATGATACAAAGGAGCTCAGATTCATCCGGATGCGCAGATGCATTCTGGAAAAAAATAATGCGTTCTGGTTTAACATAAAGCGTTCTGGAAAATGCGTGCAATTAAGATTTCCAAGCGTTTGTCAGTGATGTTATTATAATCTCGTTTAAATATAAACTGAGTGAGCAGTTTTATGAAAGGGAGAAAAATATGCTGGTAAAAGAATAAAGAAAATAAAACAGAATGAAAAACAGTGTTTTTATGAAAGCTTTTATAACATTTATAAAGTTACTTTCAAGCGGAAACTTTTAATATCATACTATTTCTGTGGAAATTTTTTAAGATTTATTTATTTATTTATTCTCGCATTCAAAGTTTTAACATATATACATTGTTATAGGTAGTACAATAATGTGTGTATAGTACATAACATACTTAACTGAGTACAAACGATATAAGCAGATACAATGCAAGTTATAGAGAGTTCTTTTGTACAAAGGAGTTCAACAATTGTATATAATAACAAGATTACAAAATAATTACTTAAGGTACTAGGAAAATAGCTACAGAACAATGTGTACTAACGTTGTTGATATTTATTTATAAAAATAAACATGAACAGTTTGTTGTAAAGCATGTGTGTATATAGCAATCCTTTCTTATACCAGATATTGTGTGTTTTACAGGACATAGCTAAATTCATACAGCGATAAAAGATGTATTACATTACGTAAAGTGATAACTAAGTATTAAAACTATGCGAAATTTCTTCGAAAGGATACACAGATTGTAATACTTATACTTTATAATAAATTAATTGCTTTACTAATCGGTTTCGCTAAAAATTTTAGGCATACAAAACAAAATACTTAACTGTGGCAATGACGTTGTAAGACTTAAAAAGTTCGGTAACGTATAAGTTTCGGACAGAAAAATTGGTGCAAATTCAATGGAGACAGAATTCACTGTTGGTGTGTTTTTCTATTTAACTTTGTTTAGTTACTGTAAACATTTTTGTTTATTTTTCACACAAGAGTCCCAACTGCTCTCGACTCTCTAAACCAAGCGGGACGATGGCATCCCCGATTTAAATATGTTGTGAAGCTTAAGGTAGTGTTTCTCACCAGGGCGATACTGTGAGTACCTTTCTAACCCTCTGTACATGACTTGATGTGTAGGAATTATGGTATGGGTATTGCAACTGTAGCAACATGACGAATAGCACGTAAACATGATAAGAAAGGTAGAAGGTTACCTGGGGTAAGTATCATGCTGTTTCAATTGTTTAAACAATACGTTATTGTTATTAGGTGTACCGCTGATATCTCCGTCGTACAGCCCTATCTTAAAAATGACGCAACCACCCTAATACCAGATATTAACGGAACTCTGACATTAGTATACTTTCTTATATTACTATATAGTCCTTTACATTATTTATGTTTTACTTTCACACTATTTTCACGTTATTTATGTTCAATACTTTATGTTCTATACTTTCATACTATTTTTATATTCTACTATATTCTTCCATACTTCCTTATATTACTATACAGGGCGTATCGGCAAGTACCCGACAAACTTTAACCAGCTATTCCTTAGCACATTTGGAGTAAAAAATGTTATGGGCGCTTTGCTGTCCGGTAACATTTTTTTTTTCATTAAAAACAAAAAAATAAAAAATCCACACTCCGTCACTGTCATTTGCATTGTTTCTCGTGTTTAACAGCTGTTATTAGCAAGTGTGTCAAAAAGTGTCCTCGCTCTTTCGTACACACTAAATAATAATAGTTAAAAATGAGACGAATGGTGCCGTGCCATTTCGTTGTGATTGTAAAAGCGCGCCAACGTAGGTACGTACGTACATTATTCAACGAAACTCGAAAAAAATATTGCCAGACGGTTTTTCAAACTTTGATAAAGGATAAAACATTGGTGACATGTGGTGAAAATATGAATAATAATTTTTTTATTAAAAAAAAATGTTACCAGACAGCAAAGTGCCCATAACATTTTTTACTCCAAATGTGCCAAGGAATAGCTGGTTAAAGTTTGTCGGGTACGTGCCGATACACCCTGTATAGTCATTTACATTATTTATGTTCTACTTTCATACTATTTTCACGTTATTTATGTTCTATACTTTCATACTATTTTTATATTCTACTGTATTCTTCCATACTTTAATAATATCTTATTTTATATTCTTTTATATTCTCTCACATTATTTATGTTAATGTATAGAAAATCGACCACCATAACACGGGCATGTGCCTAGCATGGTGGTCGAAACATCCTCAATTCATATAACAAACAATTCAATGAATAAAGAAACTTAAAAAAAAAAGAAAAGTGACTGCAGTCGAATAGTTAGAAACTTACTCTCCAAACTTCTTATTTTTCCTTCCCGTTTATTCCGCTTGCCTCAAAAGATCCATTGCATCCAGAAATATGGTGTTAGGCGTTACTGGGAGTAATCTTTATAGATAGACATGTGCCCGAAAATATTTTTTTACAGACAATTACAAAATATCGACTTTTCTCTACTATATTTAAATATAATATGCTATTTTTGTTATTTGTTTTTGGGGTGTTATGCCGTGTTGCGCTAACTCCTTCTTTAGCCAACGTTTCGGACAGCATTGCAGTGTCCATCATCAGGGCAGATGTGTTATAATATGCTATTATTATATATATATAAACCTTCCGGAAGAAATTTTCTAAACGATAGTGAAAACCATATCCAAATCTTTTGCTTAGTTTAGAAGAACTAAGCGCTCAAACAGGTAGATAGCGACTTTATTATACACTATTTAGAGAAGAAAAAGACCTCGGTGAAAGAACCACACTATTCAGTGGTTACGATCCTCGGCTAGACATCCGGAGGTCACGGGATCAAATCTCAGAAAAAAAATTAAAATTCCTAGTGAAAGACCACCATTAATGGACTTGTGGCATTATTGCTTGAAATGGTATTAGCCGTGTTTGGTGACCAAGTGTAAATAGCCTGATGCTTCCCTACCTTCCACTTCACCATCTCCTTCCCCTCCCCCTACTAGCTTCAACCTCACAACATAATCAAACGATTGGGAGCAATAGGTATATTGCAGTGCTTACATTTAAAAAAAATCTATCATTTTTCCTCATCACAGCATTACCAAAAGCATAAATATTGTCATACGTCGCGTGAATTTTATTCCCTCAAACCCTCCTGTTTGTAGTAATACATATATTTATATAAAACGCATCAATACTCATTGAAAATTCATGAGAGATCATCGTTCAGCTTATAAATGTTGTTTAAAATGTCTTTAGCCGTGTTTGGTGACTAGATATGAATAGCCTACGACTAGATATTAGGTGACTAGATATTTTTCAAAAACGGGCGGTCCGTTTGATAGATTCCCCAATCTTAACAAACGGACTGCAATCTTTAGAGCACAGGCGTCAGGTAGGTATGCTGTCCTTGTTCTATCGGTATTACAATGGAAGTTGCTCTGAGGAACTAGCGTCATTGATCCCTTCGGCACCGGTGCGTAGTCGGGATACACGCCAAACGCGCGCCCAACATTTGTACACGGTTGACATTTGTCACATGAGAACGGGTCGCTTCTACGATTCGTTCTTAAGTTCAACAGCTCGGCTGTGGAACGAGCTACCGGCCTCTGTGTTTCCTCCCTCCTACAACATGGGACTCTTCAAGACCCATGTTCACTCCTTCCTCTCCACAAAAAGACCCTCCACACAGCATCCCCAAAGATGACATAGGCCCTGAGGGAAATTATTTTCTTCAGGGCCTCCTGTGTGGAGTTAATATTAAAAAAAAGCCAGGTAATTCCCAACCTGCCTCTACGTCTACTCTCTCATTCAAGCTTACAATGTGAGAAATTCAGTAACGAACGTGCCTTAGATACACTGGCTACGGACAGTTTAAGATGGCTTACAGCGAATCTATTAGCAGTTGGAATTGTATATTTTGACTTGTTTTGATCTTCTCCTCTGAATCCTCTGAATTTTATTTAAAATTCATGATACTCATGTGGTTCTCTGTTCTATCTAGCTTTATCTAGAAATAGACTCAACTTCCCAATACTTTATGATGCCTCCAGTTCAAAGTCTAACCCATTCATCTAAATTATTTTGAATTTTGCTAATTTAATTGATACAATTTGAAATTAAATACTTTACTAAATATTCGGGACATGACTAAAGATCATTTATTTTTATATAAACTCCACACAAGAGGCTTTGAGTAAAATAATTTCCCTCGGGACCTGTGTCATCTTTTCGGATGCCGTGTGGAGGGCCTTTTTGAGGAAAGCAAAGAGTCTTGAAGAGATTCATATTGTAGAAGGTAAGAAACACGAAATCACCCGTTGTCATGTGACAAATGTCAACCGTGCACAAATATTAAACGCACGCTTGGCGTGCACCTTTTCCGAAGCTTGATCAATGACGCTATGTAGTTCCTAGGAGCATCTTCCATTGAATTACAGGTAGAACAATAAATTAACAGAAGAGTATGAACGTGACGATGTTTGATGCGAATGAAGTAAGTGTGCCAAGACAGAGGTTTGTGGCCGTCCATCCTCTCTGCCTCCCCTGGGATGAAACGACGTGATGGTTAATTAGTAATTTTCTTCATATGAAATTCAAAACGTACATAAGAAAATTATATACCTTTTTGCGTGGTGTAACCGCTGGGCGAGTAAGGTCTTCCTTCTCCCCCCCTCACCAGTCTCTCCGGATCCTCCACCTTACAATCCAGATCTAGTCACTAAACAGACGATGGGACCCGGGTGCCTGTAGGGCAGACACTAGTCACTAAATCCTAGTCAACTAGTAGCTGCAGCGAAACGTTCAAACGCATCACAAGATTGTTTATAAGTTCAAACGAAATATAAACGTCACTTCGCCAAAAAATGTCACTGAATTCACAAGATTCCAATTAACATAATTAAAGATTTGTCCTTAGTTATTATTTTATAAACAATCACTAAATATGAAATTCTTTTACTTATTTATTAATTCATTTAATTATTAACAATAATACTTTATGAAGTTGTTGAATAAACAATTTGCGACAGATAGTGTTTAGAAGTGACTTTTCAATGTCTTTTAAGTGTAGGTAGTTACCACCTACTATCAATTATAAATGTGAGGTCATTGACCCCAAACTATTACACAATAGATAATATATATGTATTTTAACCATAATATCAAACTAATAATCTTAATTCACTTTTAAACAAAGTTTGTTTTCAACAAATAAACGCACTTAGAAGTTATTTTCAAATTAAACTGCATTAAATTAATGTTTTTTTTTTCTATACGAAGTTTGAATTAGACGCGCGTAAGTTGCAATATTGCAATTTGAAATGCGGACGAGCTACGTGCCTGCTTGCGTCCCGCGCGACTTCTGGCGGCATACTGAGCTGCGAGCGACTTTGGTTCGAATCTGGAGCGACTGTTGCCCCTTCCCCCCAACCACCCCCTTTTTCCTTTTCCTGCACAGTTTTCACCGGGTAGGTACCCCTCCCCCCACGCTCATTATCCTCCCACCTGACCCCCCCTTTGCTGGAACCAGGAAGTCAACGGGCGGCCGTGGAAAACGCACACAGCAACCTGGACAAGTGCATTATTTGTGCAACGTCGCGTTGTGCAAGTTGTTGAAGCTTCCACGTAGGAAAATGAATTAATTCTATTGATTTTTCATTTCACATAACATACATCATACGGCGTTGGATTAGCGCGATTTACTCTTATGCTAATAGGGCTATTGGTGTACATAGGACTGGTAAACATGTCATTGTAACCAGAGATGTGCTTTATTTCAAATAAATCCATTTTAAATGCTTTTCTAAAAACCATTTTGGATTTTGAATTTTATTTCTCAATGCATTTTCCATTTTAAATGCTTTTTTGCAACATTCTTCCTACTATCTCCACTCATCTTTTTTTCATAAGCCCCAAATATCAGTTGGTCCTCAACCTCGCTATGAGAGATAATTTACATTTGTCAAGTTGCTCCCTGGTAGTAGCCCTGGCAATTGAGTGATACCATTACAAAAAATACTAATGCAAATACTGAACATGGAGCCATGATTTCCAGGCCAGTTTCCATGTTTTTACGTTGGCAACGTTAGTCCCGCGCAATTTTTTTGTGGTTTCATAATCTGTAGTCGTGGTGTTTTTGGATTTACCATCATGTAATATGTTTGTTCTACATTGATGTCCATTATTAAATGATAAAATTGTTTAAAATTTCTATAATTATTTTAATTGACCTGAGAAACCATTTTACATTTTCAATGCATTTTGAAAATAAGTATTTTGCATTTTGCATTTGAAATGCTTTCCAAAAAATCATTTTGCATTTTACATTTTGCATTTTCAAATGGAAAAGTTTTGACCCATTTCCATTTTGCATTTCAAATGGTTTTGGGTACTTATTTTGCACATCTCTGATTGTAACAAATATAAGCAATAATTAGTCGCCTGAAATATCCATAAAAATTGAAAATATCTCCCGAGTAAAAATAAATGCCGCCAACGTGAATCGAACCCGTATCTTCTGATGTCCGGTCAGGTGCTCTGGACCACTGAGCTACGTCTGTTAAAAAAAAACTTGTCTTATAAACATTAGTTTATCATTATAAAAAAATTATGTCATTGTAATCCTGTAATCGAAACCAACGCTTCCTTTGTAGACAAATTAAAAAAAAGGAAACACGTTAAGGCGATGCACTACGTAGTAATTTAAAATCATGTGTTTTTGGTTTGAAAGTTTGGTCACCTAGAAATTTTTCAGATGGTTTAATTAAATACTGCGAGTAGAATACATCTGGGCCTTTGAAATAATCGAGTATTTTTAGATAAGTCTTTTTATAAGCCCAGAAAAAAATAATGTAAAGGCCTATGAAAACTGCTTTAAAGTTCAAAATCTCCTACTTACGAACCCATTTTCGGTTATAATTTTATTGTATAATGTGGTAAATTAAGTTATTTATAAAATGATGGAAAAAAAATTAAATATTAATGCCTGAACATCCACAAAATTAAATAAAAGGCACTTTTTGGCCATTTTTTTTTTCTTGCATAAATCAAAACAGGTGGATGGTGTTATGCGGGAATTTAATCCTTATCGCCATCTACATAAGGGTGGTTATTGATAGCGGCTCAATTTAAAATATTACACGACCTAGTGCATCACCTTAAATACCCGCAATAAGGGTTCAAAGATGTTTTGAAAGGGAGATATGTAAATACGAATGTTAGAGGGAGTGCGAAAAAAAACCTAATCAATATTTATTAAAACACAACTCGTTTGAAATAGAGCAAAAATCTCTTGAAAAATGCTTTAATAATTTTTTTTTGTATCGAGGGAATTTCATATAATTAACTTTTTTGGTATAAGAAATGTATAGATATTATCTTCAAAAATAACATATATTTTTTTGGAACTAAAAAATTTAAAGAGTTGACGAGAAACTTGTTATAAATCCGTAGAAATTGGGTATGCGATATTAACAAATATTATTGAAGGATTTTAGTATCTAAGAGTTACTTTTCTAATTGTGCTTTGAAACGTTCAGCTGTTTTTTTTTAATATTATTTAACATCAATGCACACATAGTGATTAATTTTTGAGTTACTATACCATGTTGTGCTTCCTTCTCCTTTAGTCAACGTTTCGGACAGCGTTACATCTACCCTGATGTTGGACACTGTTGTAATCTGAAGCGTTAGCTATAGAAGGAAGAAGCTCAACAAGAAGCAGCTTGGTTACCAAAAAAATAATCAAGATAAAATATGAATTTAAAAAAAAAAGTGATACACTTGAGTCTTCTCTCCTACAACCTGATTTAACTAAAAACACTTAGTTTAACCATCTAATAAAGTATTGGCATATTGCTAGTCAATCTAAGTGAGTCTGTTACACCATATTACAAAGGACTATCCCAACAAAATCGTGGTTTGAACAATTCCTCTATTTTTCCAATAAGAAAATTCTTTCCTCATACGAATGAGAATTGGACACTGTTCTGTTCCTTCTCACCTTTATAAAATTCACATGCTGACTCCTCATATTGTACTTTATGAAGTCTAGAAGTGGGAACTTTAGATTATATATTTTATAATTGTCCCTCTGTTTCGATAGCTCTTGAAATATACCGGAATATTTCCAGCCGCGAGTCTCTTGTATAGGAAAAATAGTAAATAAAACGGAATGGACCTATGACAGGATGCCACCAGAATAATGTAAGTCCTACCTTTGGTCTTGGTGTCCTCGATGTTTCCTCTCTCTGCCACCACGAAATAACTCCACGGCGTATTGCACTTAACCCGGAATTGCAACCTAATAATCTGTTATCAGTAGAACGGCAGAAATGGTACTGAAGTTACTTCCAGTCTCCTGGTTACAGGACGGGAAGGTAGGGAGTAAATTATTGAAGATAACAATCAGTTATATGCAAAAACACCCTCTCTAAACAAATATCCTCCCTTCTATCAAGCCTTTTTCTAAAATTGCCTCCCCTTCATTCAACATCTAAGTCTAAACTCTACTCCAATAATCCATTTAATATTTAAATTTGCCAATTTAAACAAAATTAATACATAAATTCACTTTCCCTCTTTCCATAAATTGGAACGATGGCCTACAACACCCTTGAAGGGTGAAAACCAAAAACTTATGAAATAAAAACCCTCCTATACTTAATCCTTTTTCCTTAAGCCAGCTCAAAATGATCCAAAAAATCACCGGTTTGCTAACTGAACCTGCAATTATTATTGCACAAGCAATTATTATTGATCGACAAACCAGACTAAGTCATATATTAAACATCCCTCAATGCAACACTAACACAAAACAAAACACACCAATTCAGCACCTCACAAAACAAAATAAACTTCAAACCTAAAATGAATAAATATCATTCACACAACATATATAACTCAACACAGTCCTTTCCCTCTCACAATCCCATCCCCATAGGCTATTGTAATTTTTTTCTTTTTTTTATAATACATCAGTGAAAACCCATCGTTGGTGCAATTATCATATATATTTTACCAAACTTCATAAACCTGTAAATTGTTCACGGGTTGTAAGGACAGTGTGTAAGTTTGATATTGAGAAAAATCATCAATCCTTTAACATTTGAAATCGAGCCACTAACAACAAAACTATTTTATGATTATACGTGTTTTATTTTAATTTATCTCTAAATAGTATTTCTGTTTGTGCGCTTAGATCTTCTAAGCTGAGCAACTGATTTTGATAGAGTTTTCACTATCATTTAGAAAATTTCTTCCGGAAGGTTTATATATATAAAACATGCATATTACAGTTATAAAAAGTAGAGAAAAGTCGATGTTTTGTAATCAAGTCGTACAAAAAATATTTTAGGGCTCTTACATTCAAAACAATACAAAACTATTTAAATGTTTTACTATAATTTTCTAAAAAACTTAATCTGCCACATTGTACATTAATACCACAGCCGAAAATGAGTTTGCAAGTAGATTATCTACACAGTTTTCATAAGACTAATGCTTAATTTTTTTCCGGGGTTTATAAAAAGTCAGTAAAAAAATCAACCAAAAATCAAAGTTTTATACCTGCTCATATATTACAAAAAACTATTATACATCCATTTTTATGAATAAATAATGTTTAAATATTGAAGACAATATTAGTGATTTCTAAACGAAAATCTGAAACAGAAAAATCAGAAAAGGAAACGGTCACATCTGGGACTCGAACCCAGGACCCTTGTCTTTCCGGGACAGTGCTCTACCAACTGAGCTAATGGGACCCTATTCCCCTCGGTCACTTTTAACTGTATCATACTTCGAATAAGAACTACTAACATTGTCTTCATTTTTTCACCGCACATTTTTATTGGCAACTATCTTTATGTATGATCGCAAGATTCAACCCGAACTAAATGCAATCCAGACAGCGTCTTTTTTTTAGATAAACCTATCTTATTTTTTTTATTTTTAATGTGCGACATCTGTTGACTTTTCTGCAAGTCTAGAATGAATATTTTTTTTATTTTGAACCCCAGATTTGACCGTTTCCTTTTCTGATTTTTCTGTTTCAGATTTTCGTTTAGAAATCACTAATATTGTCTTCAATATTTAAATATTACAATTTGAGGTTTTACTCAATAAAGTTATTCCGAAAAATAAAGAATAAATAATGAATTAAAAAATACATTATTTTTTTGCGTTGACTGAGGATTAAACTTTTCTACCGAGGGACTGAAGTCAACCGTGCTAACAACTGAAACAAATCCCAATTTGATAGGATAGGACCGACATTTATTTCATATATTAACTTCTGTAATGTCATCCAATTTCCAAACACACGCATGCCCGCGTGTGTTCGCGTGATTTTCGCCAAAATTAATAGAATTCATTGCCATCGACAACAAGTCTATCTGCCGAGTTTCAGCTCGGATGATGGGAAGTGGGTTAATTTCAACTTCCAAAATTTGCATTCTTTTATTCACGAAAACAAAATCAAAATTCAAATAGATGTATTTAAAAAGAACAATATCTTAATTGCGCTTCGCGAAATAATTCTACTTATTTCTTTAGCAGACTTACGGAGGAAATAATTCCTAGAGTTCATAGATATAACCTTAATAACTCTGCATCTAGCAAACATATAATAACCCTGATGAAAGTATTATCTACGCGAATGCCAGAGTTCAAGCATCGTGCACAGGATGTTGTCGACCAGGCATGCACAACCTGCTTATTAATAGAAGATTTATTGCGACCCAAAATGAAGTTTTCAGCTTTCAATTTATTATACTTGTATTATATTTTGTAAAATTATAACTTTCTTGTTATCAGACCTCGGACTCTCGATGGGGGTTTTGATTCATAGCTTGAAAAGTGCCAGGTACATTTTCAGTGCATAATCAGCAAGCGTGTGTAACCGGCAATACAATAGTGAGATTGAGACGGCTATAGTCTAAACATTGACCAATCGAGTAATCGTACACTTTTTAAGCAACTGTTTATATGGTTTACTCGTGTTAGCAATTTTTTTTAAAGGTAGTAGTGAATTCACAAAAATGTACCAAAGTTTTTGAAAACTCGTAGATCTTGGTTGGTCACCCCTATTGTAGACAGTTTAGCTTGTCGAACAACAACGGAAGATCTTCCTATCTAGTCGATATGTAATTATACCTTAAATATATTTACGCTATACTTAACCACTTTCTCTAGCATGACAGGTCGAAAATACTTAGAATACATTATGATAATTTATTATATTCATATTGTGCAAACAATTGACTAGTTAAAATTGATAATAAATATTCTTTAATCATTGAAGACAATGTTAACAACTCTCAACGATAAATAATGTTATAATAGAAAATACAGAAAGAAAAGATTAAGTTGCATCTACGAATTGAATCCAAGACCTCTTCCTTGCCGGGGAAGTTCTCCGACTACTGAGCTCATTCGATCATTTATATAATTTTTAATAATTTCTGCAATACATACACAACCAACTATCAGACATACTCACTCACCAATAGGATGCATGATCTGGGCAACAATTTTAGGGGTACTATTGATATATTTACTCACTCCATTTATAGAATTAAGCAGAATCTATACCAGCACTTTGTTGAATCCTACAAATTAGAGTAGCGTTGGTAATGTAGTTTTAGGATTTGTCTTATATGTAGTATTGTTCTAGTATCCATTTTATTTTATGTTACTGTTACGTGTTTTAATAATATTATTTTGTATTCAGTTTATCAGTTTACTGTTATATCAAGCCTTAAATTTATTTAGCACTAGGTGTAATCTGTTTTCATAATCCACATAAAAACAAATAAAAAAATTAAATTGAAAATTTAACTGATACCATTTCTAGATACGACTGAATTTTTTCTGTCTATTCTACATTTTTATTGGCTTCTATGATTAAATATTACGATTTGAGGTTTTTTACTCACTAATTCATTCCATCAGAAAAATATATATCATTGACTTGTAGAAAACTCAATAGATGTCGCACATTAAAATAAAAAGGGTATATTTATCCAAGACACTATATAGATTGCATTTAGTACGAAAAGAATCTTGCAATAATACATAAAAATATGCATTAAAAGATGAAGATAATGTAAAGTACTTCTTAGCCGAAGTATGCTACAGTTAAATATGAGATTAGATTTTAATGCAATCTATTTAGTGTCTTGGATAAATATATCCATTTTTATTTTTAATGTGCGACATCTATTGACTTTCCTACAAGTCAAAGATATTTTTCTGATGGAATGAATTATTGAGTAAAAAAACTTTTTATTGTAATATTTAATCATAGAAGACAGCAATTTTCTGATGATATTTCTATTTAAGGCGATGCACTACGTCGTGTAATATTTTAAATTGAGCCGCTATCAATAACAACCCTTACGTAGATGGCGATAAGGTTTAAATTCCCGCTTAACACCATCCGCCTGTTTTGATTTATGCAAGAAAAAAACATGGCCAAAAAGTGCCTATTATTTTATTTTGTGGATGTTCAGGCATATATATTTAATTAATCGAGATTTTGAACTTTAAAGCGGTTTTCATAGGCATTTACATTATTTTTTTCTGGGCTTATAAAAAGATTTATCTAAAAAATACTCGATTATTTCAAAGGCCAAGATGTATTTTATTCGCAGTATTTAATTAAAGCATCTGAAACATTTCTAGGCGACCAAATTTTCAAACCAAAAACACATGATTTTGAATTACTACGTATGGCATGGCTTTAAAATTTTTATTTGAGAGTTTTAATATCTTCTTCAATGATTAAATATTACATTTTTTATGTTTTACTTGTTAATTTATCACAAAAAAATGATAACTATATTTTGACTTTTTTACTACTACGCCATTGGTCCGTAAAAATGTGTTTGTTGTACGATGCAAATACCTTGTTGTGGAGAAAACAATGAGTAATTGTGATAAACCAAGTGTCGTAAAGATGTCGGAGAGACGAATGCACTTGCCACACTACAACATGTGCATTCACCACTGGTACAGGCGTAGGAGGCTGGAGGCTATATGCAAACAGATGCATTCCTTTGCTCTCAAAAATCTGCATATCGTGACGTATTGAGCGGAAGAAAGGAGATTAACATAACAATATAGACCGACTACGTATGTAATTAAAAACTATGCACAAGGATACAGATAAGGCAGTAGATCTCAAGAGAAAGTTGTGCGATTTTTGATATTCTATCTACCTATATATAAATTTATTAAAATATTTTGATTGATAAATCATTTTAAAATTATTTGCATTTATACTAATTTATTTATGGGGTATTTTGCCGTGTTGCGCTAGCTCCTTCTCTAGCCAACATTTTGGACAGTATTGCAGTGTCCATCATCGAGGCAGATGTGTGACACGGTATAATACACGAAAACATAAATCACTATAATACTTGTGGAAGTGAATATCTCAAATCACATGTATTTGCACTTAATTTTTATTAATGGTCGATTATAATAGGGTATTTGCAATTTTTAACTCTGTAAAAAAATACGTTATCGAAGATATTTTTATTTTATTTTTATGTTGACGTATAAATTTTCTAGAGCGATTTAAAATTAAAATTTATTCGTGAATTCGTGAATTCAGCGGCGTTGACGTCACGACGGGAGACGTTGAATTCAATTCAATTCAATCTGTTTATTAATTTTAAAATTATTAATTTCAATGCGTTTTTAAAATATTTTTATAATAAGAATTCTAAGATTAATATTTACAGTATGTATATCAACTATACCAGTGATAATAGAGCTTGCCTTTTAAAGGAAGCTTCATTGATGCAAAACATGATATCCTATCCGAATTGATTCTGTTCAACAGCAAGATTGCTCTCCCCACAGGCATGACCATTGACAAGTTAGTTCTGCAGGCCGGGAGATAAAATAGTCTATGTTGTCGGTGACGTAGATAACCATCGGGAACATAGAAATGAATGCTCTTCATCATCCGAGTTTTCAAACCATCCACGAATCAGTCTAAAGAAATGTGTAGCAATGCGCACATCTCTCCTGACCCGTAGATAGTTCATTCCGAGCATACCCAAAAGAAAGTCAGTGGGATAGAGCCACGGGTAGTAGCCATACTCCCTCATGTAGAGAAATCTCAAAAATTTCTTCTGAACTCTCTCCAACATGAGAGAATACTTTACCTGGTGTGGACTCCAAATCACCGACCCACTTTCAAGTCTACTCCTTACTAAGGAATTAAATAAAACTATAAGCACCCGGTTATCTCTAAAATTCCTTGCAGTGCGTAGAACAAACCCCAGAATTCTAAGTGAAGTGCTACATGCCGCCTCAATATGAGCATGAAATGTCAGTCTACTATCAAACATGATTCCAAGATCCTTCATTGTCGAGACACGTTTTAAACTTCGGGCGTCCATTGTATACCGGTAATACCAGGTATGACTCGCCCTAGTGAATGACAAAATTAAACATTTAGAAACATTAAACTCAATCCGATTTATTTTACTCCATTCAACAATTCTATCAATGTCTGACTGGAGTTGATTGCAGTCTTCTAAAGTCGTTGGTGACAGCCGTCTTGCTAGTGGCGGTTTCTATGTCATAATGAAGTTGTAGCCAGTTGGTACCGTTTCGGAATGAAAATATTATAACTAAAGATTTTTGGTACAATGATCAGAATCAAGAAAAAAAAAACTTTGAACCGTGAACACATTTTTAACGGTATTCGGTTTATGAAAATACACCATTCGATTAAAAAAAATCTCCACTTACTTTCTTCCTATTAAGTATTTTTTATTATTATTCTTACCTACCTCTTTGGTAAGGATTAAGAACAGCAATTTTTATCCTAGACGAAATGAAGACATTTTAAGGACATACGTAATAGGGACATTAAATACGTATAATTTAATATTTAGTACCTCGTAGTAAAGTGTACTATTAATGTCCATTTAAAGTGTACTATTAATGTCCATTTAAAGTGTACTTTTAATGTCCATTTAAATTGTACTATTAATATCCATTTAAAGTGTACTATTAATGTCCATTTAAAGTGTACTTTTAATGTCCGTTTAAAGTGTACTATTAATGTCCATTTAAAGTGTACTTTTAATGTCCATTTAAAGTGTACTATTAATGTCCATTTAAAGGTGTTTTAAGTGTCTGTGGCGGGCTGGGTCGCTTTTTTTTAAACTAATCTAGACTTTACTCGGAGATTGATAAAATTATGCAAACTTGACGTTCAAAACAAGAAGTACATTACAGTTTACATTTCTATTTGAAAAACTGTGCGCTTCAGCTTATTTATCTTCTCTTTTTCTCTTTCTCTTTAATTATTAAATAGTATAAAACAGAGTCGCTATCAGCGTCTGTCGGTTTGTGCGCTTAGTTCTTCTAAACTACTCAACGAATTTTGATAAGGTTTTCAACATAATTTAGAGAGAGTCCGAAAGGTATATACACATATTTATAGAAAGTAGAGAATATTCGAGCAACGCCGGGTACACTTCAACTATTTATAATATATAGTGGTGTCCCGGGGTGGGTTTGTTTTTTATACAAGTCTACAATTTTATTCTGAGATTCATCAAATGTTTTACACTTGATCTTCAAAACAAGAAGACTGAGATTTAAAAAAATCACCTTTTCGCAATTTTTCCATTAATTTCTACATGTAAAATAAGAAGAAAATTTCTTTCATCCTCTTGATTTAAAAAAAACTCTGCATAAATCAGAGAAACGCCGGGGACTTCAGCTAGTCAAAATAAAATCAACACAGTAGTAGTCTCAAGTCACAAACTCTACCACGTACAGCTGAAACTTCATGAAACAATTTCAGCAAGTGTTTCAGAACTGCGTATAAAGGTATATTAGATTCAGAGCAAAACAGAGAGTAGCCACCCCTCAGAAGTAGGTACAACTGTACCCTACATCTTTCTGGGTGAACCCAGCTTCCCCGTCCGTCCTAGTTTGGAGGTCATTAACACCGTTCCCAGGGTCTTCTCCCCAAAATACCCCCACCCCAAGTATGGACCCAGTTTCAACACAACTATAGAATCAGCATCTCGGTAAAATAAACGTCTTAAACGTGGATGTCTCAGATCGTAATTTTTTTAGAATATTTTTGTTATTTTATTACAGTACATAAAACAGGCTTGGTGCCCAAAAATTTAGATACTTTTGGATGTTTTAATAAACACTGATAACAAAAATAATTAGCTAAATACGCAAAAGTGAATGACAGGCAGGAAAAATGGTAAAAAGGTAGAATACAAACATGTCAAATCTATACCAGCACTTTGTTGAATCCTACAAATTAGAGAAGAGTTGGTAATGTAGTTTTAGTGATTTGTCTTTTTTATTTATTTATTAAATATTTAAATTACAAACAAAATGAACCTTTGTCTGTCCAACTGGAAAGGATTCCCGTTTCAGGACAGCCAAATTGTGTATTTAGTACATAATATTCTTACAATGGAATGGCGTTACTATCAAAAAAAAATTTGAGAACATTGTTGATTGCATTCGAAGTGACAGGATGGTTTCTTGATCCTTGAAAGAATCGCAAAGATGTAATTTATTACCAGGGTCAATTTGGATTACATTAGTAATTGCATTCAGAACAGATGACTGGTTTCTTTCGCGACATTACAAGTCTGAGATTCTTTCCAGGGCATTTTGGAGAACATTTACAATTGTATAGTTAGAATTTCCACATTTATAAATCGATATAAGACATATGAATCCTATAGTACTTATTTTTGGAATTTCTTAGGTGATAGAAATTACACATTACTAGACTTAATTTTTCAATTTTAAAATTTCGAATCTATATTTATTAAATGACTAGTCATTATTATATAGTAATCGAAATAAAACCGCGCAAAAGATTCGTAAATTAAAATTCAAATAATAACTTCAATGAAGATCAAGTTATTAGGAACAAAAATAACAATTTTTAAACTTGAAATAAAAAAGTGACTTTAGATCCTTATCTCTCATAAGTATAAAGTAGCCTTTTGGAAGATAAAAAATAAAATTTAAAATAATGTTATCAACGCTATTTTTTTTTCTATCTAAGTACTAAAAAAAATAAAAAAAATTTAACTTTTTTTTTTTAAATAAAACTTATTAGTTCATATTAGATATGTGCGTTTGTGTCTTGTATGTAGTATTGTTCTAGTTTCTATATTATTTTATGTTACTGTTACGTGTTACGTGTTTTACTACCTACTTACCGAAATTGGATGGTATTGATCTGGACAACGTTTACTTTCAACAAGACGGCGCTACGTGCCACACAAGTAACGAAACCATTGATCTTTTACGATTGAATATCAAAACAACACCTCTTATTGGAAAACCCTGTAAAACTCAAAAATAACTACTTTTTGGGTAACGTGAACACAAAGACGTTAACGATTCGAAAATAAGTGTCAAATTAGGTGGTTCGTGGTTATATTCAAACATATTGAAGATTAAATGGTAAAGATATTTTTTTAGATATTTGGAATTATTAGAAATAATGTAGGATAAATTTTAGGATTTGTGCAGCTGAAAACACATATAAAAAACTTTTCTCTGACTTTTTAACAAATTAAATATACATTTCAAATTTAGAATTATGAATTAATTTGGTAACACTTTTTCTGAATCGTTCTCACGTTTAGTTTCAATTTATATCAAATCAAATCTCAGTTCTAGAGTTCATTGAAATGTAGTTATACACAGACACGGAGACACAACACCGAAAGAATGATTTTTAACGGGATGATAATTTACTTAACTTACCCCTATCAATAGATTGGTGAATTAAGGTAGAGATATTCTTAGGCACTTACCTGAAACAAAAACAAAAAACACATTAGCATTTTTAAATGTGAATACATAAATACCGCTAAACAGTCCCAAGTGCTCTAAATCGCCAGGTACTTTATACCACACCACATTCCTCTTCTCATCTCCTTCCCCTCCTTACTACTTTCAGCCTCACAACATATTCCATTTGTAGACGCCGTAGTCTCACTGGATCCAGACGGTTGGGAGTGGTTGGTACTCTTGCACGGAAATCACATTCATAAAAAGGTGATGATCTTATATAAGTTAATTTGCGACAAGGTAAACGGGGTTTCTTGACCTTTTATACTTACATGTAGGGTGGGGCGGGGCTAGTTGAACATGATTTTGCTAATTTGACCCCAGACTCGAAACTCTTATAGATATTGTTGTTTTTTCAATTTATTAAGATAGCTTCATTATCTGGCTTTATAATGTTATTCGTGAAATTATATAATACGTTGATCTTATGGAAGATATTTTAATTTTCACGCAGAAGGAGAAATGGTTCAACTTGCCTCATAGGTGGGGTTAGTTGAACCACCCCACGGGGCTTGTTGAACAATATAGTGTCAAATATGTATTATCATTCACACGCATGGTTTTATAAAACAAATTGAGTTATTTAAGCAAATTTATTCAAATAATGAAAAAATACAGAATTAGGTAACGATTATTTTATTTAAAAAACGAGTATAATAAAACAGGTATGTTTTCTTAGAATTATTATTATTTAATCGATAAAATCGGAAAATAAACATTGGAATAGTTCCAGATGTGCACTTTTGGCGTACCCAGAGCAAGAACAGAACAGAACCAGAGCAGAACCCACTCTTCTCCTGGAAAGCTCTCTGAATAAATCTCATCACAAATTAGGCAAGCATATTCTTCACTTTTTTTTTTTTAAATAAATTTAAGATAAATCAAATTTAATAATGTTATAATAATTATTAAGTTCTGCAAGTATTTCTGTTATTTTTACAGTTTTTAATGTGACAGCTGTTTCGGCTTTTGAGGCCATTATCAAACTGTGGATATGTCCACACGGCGACGGCTTATTTATATGATTTTATTTATCCCCACCCATTTAAATTTCTATAATGTTCAAAAATGATTCATTAAGAATTGGAATAACCAAAATATTTGGAAATGCAGCAGTGTTTATACACCTGTTAGAATTAATGGCCTAAGGGTTTTCTTAATTGTTGGTACGTGGGTGATTATGTTAAGGAATTATATTTTATAAATGATGGTCTTCCCATGGGATCACCGTTAAGCCCGCTTCTAGCGGAGATATTTATGGATTATGTTGAAAACATAATTCTTCAATCCCCCTTAGCAAAACATATTATATACTATGTCAGCACCAACCGACAGTTAGATATTTTTACGAATTGGGCCAACACCATTAATAATAAAATCTGCTTCACAGTAGAACACGAGATCGAAGGTAAAATAATTTTTTTGGATTTAACAATCGGTAAAAATAATAATAAACATACCTTCGAAATATTTAGAAAACCAACATTTACCGACACAACAATAAATGCAAACTCAACTCACCCTTGGTCCCATAAATTATCAGCTTACCACTCAATGGTACATAGATTAATTAACATTCCCTTAGAAAATAAAGCATATCAAAAAGAAAAAGAAACAATCAAAAAAATCGCGGTTAATAACGGCTACGAGGCAAATAACATCGACAAAATTATAAGAAAGAAAAAATATAAAAATAAAATCAATTCAATATATCCGGTACATAATAATAAGTTAGATAAATTTGCATGTTTAGAATTTTTCGGTCCAATATCTTTAAAAATAGCGAAAGAAATTAAAAAAATGTGGTCTAAATATTGCTTTTAAAACTAATAATAATATAAGAACTAACCTCAAAAACTCTAAAAGTAAAATCCCTAAACTTAAAAATACCGGCATTTATGAATTGAAATGCGACCATATAGACTGTGATGCCGTTTATATTGGACAGACTGGGAGAGCCTTTTCAACTAGATTCAAAGAACATATGCGTTGCTATAAAAATAATAAAATTGATTCAAAATTCGCAGCTCACCTCTTGGAGAAAAACCACGTCCCACTTGACAACAACGAGCCTAAACCTTTACACATAGAAAGAAAGGGTTTTAGATTAAATTTACTAGAACAATTAGAGATAAATAATGAACTAATGATCCAAACATAACCCTAATAAATAATCAAACAAAAATGATCAATTCTCCCCTGCTTAATATTTTCAAAAAACCCAAAAAATATAATTCCTTAACATAATCACCCACGTACCAACAATTAAGAAAACCCTTAGGCCATTAATTCTAACAGGTGTATAAACACTGCTGCATTTCCAAATATTTTGGTTATTCCAATTCTTAATGAATCATTTTTGAACATTATAGAAATTTAAATGGGTGGGGATAAATAAAATCATATAAATAAGCCGTCGCCGTGTGGACATATCCACAGTTTGATAATGGCCTCAAAAGCCGAAACAGCTGTCACATTAAAAACTGTAAAAATAACAGAAATACTTGCAGAACTTAATAATTATTATAACATTATTAAATTTGATTTATCTTAAATTTATTTAAAAAAATTAAATGGAGTTCTACAAATTAAACACCAAAACAATAAATAACATATTCTTCACAACTGTCGGATGATGAGTCTGACAATGTGAAGACTTTTTTCGTAATTGCCTTGTTTTTTGCCTTATGTGTTCCTGTCTTTTGCTTCTTAGATTGCTCTTGTGCAAGAGAATCCCTTCATGAGTGTCTGTTAAAATAGCTGCTCTTCTTTTCTTCCTCTCTGTTTTCTAGGCCCTGCCTTTGGAAATGGTCTAACGGTCTCGGGTGAAAAGTAAACGCCACTTCTAGATGTAGATTCTACAGTGTTGTTGTTGATATTGGGGGAAAAATTATCTTTTCCTGTTGTCGGTATACCGTGTACGCATCTAGAAAGTTGAAAAAAATCGGTATTATTGATTTGTTGACGAGTGAAATAAATACACTACGTATAAAATTACAGGAAGGAATCTGAATGGGGCAAGTTGAACCAAATGGTTCAATTAGCCCCACTCATGTTTTATTACAAATTTCATCGGATAACTCATATACCACTAAATGTATTACAATTTTACAATTGACAAGATAAAGTTAAGTAAACACCAATTTCAAATTGACTTACCTTGACTTGGTACCTTTTTCTTTGGTATCTATTTTCAAAAAAGCAGTCGATCGTCTTTTTTTACTTTTGGAGCAAAAATCGTACAAAATCCCCGTACACACGCTATGGATGCCATGTGCCTACTGAATGCTTAGTGGCGTGGTCCCTACACTTCTAGCTTACTAGAACATGTTCAGCATTCTTCGTAAGTCTTTCGGCTCCGAAGATATTGGCGTGGCCCAATAAGCCCCTTGGTTCAACTAGCCCCGCCCAACCCTACCTCAAATGCGTGATGTTGTCCAAAATATATTGGCGAATAACCGTTTTATGCAGAACATGAATAAATAAATAAATTGTTATTGAAGATGAAAATAATATTAACAAATCTGAACGGAACATGAAACAGAACAAGATATAGAAAATAAAAAGGTAACGTAAGTTCTTTTTTCCCAGCAAGACAGAGATCCTGGGTTCGATTCCTAGTTGTGACCGTTATCTTTATTTTATTTTATTTTATATTATAGAAACAAACAGTACATGATTTACAGAGATGAAATAATATACAGGAATAAGATACTTGACGTTGGGTACCTATGATATGTTTCCTTGTAATGTCTGCTAAGTGGTATGTTTATTCCTTAATTACCAGGTGACGTGTGTAGTATATAGGTGTGTGTGTGAAATCCTTGTGTGAGTGTTTGTGTGTGTGTGTGTCTGTATGTATGCACATTGAACAGTTTAAATTATTGACATGATGCCACGTTTGAATTTGGGCAATGAATTCGAAAAAATGTCAATGTTAGAGTTTAGACAAATATTATTTATGTAGTATGAAGAGCTCGGTTAATTGGCGAATTAGATGCTGCATTTGTTTTATAATTATGCGTATGGAATAGCACTGTATGTCGTGTACTTCTCAAAGGTATTTTAAAAATAAATAAGGGACAGAAGTTCGGTACAGTCGATTATTGTTTAAAATTCTATGTATAAATATTGAGTCAGCTACTACTCGTCTTTGCTGCAAAGTTTCAAATGTCTACTTTATTTGTATTGTTCTGTTTCATATTTCGTTCAGATTTGTTTTAGTACTATTTTCTTCTTCAATGATATTTTACATTGATGGGAATAACCTTCAAAAAGTTTTTAAAATACATATTTATTTATTTAAAAACAAAACGTTGCTTCTGTCTACCAAAGAATTTCCGAAATAACCTAAATTAGTGTAAAACCATTTCCCAAGTTTTGCAATAATTGAACGCAGTAGAGGGTGGTGGTCCCGGTTCCCGGAACGGGGGGGTGTTGGGGCCGAAAGTGGAAAGGGCGGGAGACCTGGAAACGGTGTTAATGACCTCTAAACTGGGCCATGACGTGTTCATGGCAACCCCTCCTGCGTTCAAAAGGAAACTCCAGGAAAATCCATATAAGGGTTGGTATAAGACCCTACATTACCTGCCATGAAAAATATTTATAAATTATGTACCGTGGTTCGAACGTTGATACAATTATGTATTTTTCGTGGAATTTAAATGTCTTAATTTGTTGTTTTATCAAGAAAAATCATCGTAATTGTGTGACTTAATTGATTTTCTAATAAAATCAAAGTATGATTTCCTCCGTGGTTGAGGAGTAAGGCTCTCGACTAGCAAGTCACGGGTTCAAATTCCGGTGTGCGTAACTAAATGTTATTTATATATAACATTAAATACTTTGTGTGCTCCAGCTAGCTAGCTTTGTTTGCATCACGTAACTTAGTGGTTCATAGCACCTGACCGGCAATCAGATGGTGCAGGTTCAATTCCCGTCAACGGCATTTATTTTTTCTTGGAAGATATTTTCAATTTGCATATTGGATATTTCAGACGAGTAATTATTGCTTATAATTTTTCTTATAAACATTAGTTTATCATTAGAATAACACTTCTTAATCGATAATAATCTACATGTTTCAAAGCCTATGGTTTCTTCGTCAGGATTATGAAAATTAACGAATTTAAAAATAGATAGGTACATATACATAGACAAAAATATTGTAATGAAAGGTGATTAATCAGTTTTTGACGGCCGGCATAGTCCAGTGGTAACGCATTTGGACTGCCATTCCGAAGGTCGCGGGTTCAAACCCGGCGTGCGCAAATAAATTTTATTTGATTGATTTGTGTTATTTCACAATTAATTAATTAAAATAATATATAGTATATTTGCGGCACGTTCCAGAGTGGAAGATACTACCAGTATCGCCCTGGTGTAAGACCACCATTCAGAATTGAAACGTTGCTCCAAATGGCTTTAGCCGTGTTTAGTGACTAGATCTGAATAGCCAGGTACTTCCCCACCTTCCTCTTTCCCTTCCCCACTTACCCTCAGCCTCACAACATCCCCCAATTGGGGATGCCATAGTCTCACTGGCTCCAGACGGGAGCAGTTGGGACTCTTGTGAGGTATTCACTATAAAAATAAAAATAAATAAAATGATAAAAACTAAAAATAAAATATTTAATTATTACATTTATGCATAGACTTTTTTTAATAACACATTTATGTAAATATCGAAAACATGTTATTTTTATTTTTATTTATTTTCATTAATTTGTGTTATTTTACAATTTAATCGTTTAAAATCTCGAAATAAATACTATAAAATAAACTCGCTATCCGTCTCTGTCTATTTGTGCGCTTAGTTCTTCTAAAGTACGCAACGGATTTCGAAGAAGTTTTTTATATAATTTAGAAAATTTCTACTGGAAGGTTTATATATATTTAATACATGCAAATTATTTTTATGGAAAGAAGAGAAAAGTCGATGTTTTGAAGTCGTAAAAAAATATTTTCAGGCGCTTACATTGCTAACGCTGGCTAAATGGTATATGTCTACCTCCTAAGGATAATCCCCAGCAACGCCGGGTACAAGTCAACTAGTAATATATAGTATATTTGAGGCACGTTCCAAAGTGGAAGATAGACCATTTAGAATTCAAAAGGTTACTTGATATGGCTTTAGCCGTGTTTGGTGACCAGATCTGAATAGCCAGGTACTTCCCCATCCCCCCTTCCATGCCTCTTTCTCCTTCCCATCCCCGATGCCTTCAGTATGACAAAATCTCTTGTGCGATACTCAAGTAAAAAAGATTCAAATCACAAGGAATCTGGTAACTCAAGTATTTTGCGTACTATCCAATCACGGTTTAGAATCGTGATACTCTCTCAGTATGCGGTATACGTTTCCCCCCTTTTGTGGGTGGCGGGGTGGTGTAGTAGCCGAGAGGTAGGGGCGATGGGGTGCTCTACCCACACAGGGAGACAGGACGTGAACCCTGCCGATGCAACCAATAACCTTTTGACCCAGATATGACGTGGAACGCAACCGAGCGAAATACGAATAGCGTTGATTTCACTCGACTCGATTTATCGATTGCTTTTGATGTTTTGTGAATTTATTGACGTGCGTGCGTAGTTCGCAGTATTACCCTGGTGAAACGTTACTAGAATCGTTTAAATTATGTCGCAAATTACACGTAAAAATGTACAATAACCAGATAATGCTTGAAAAATTGCTACAACCATCATTATAAGCGGTAAATATTGCTTATGCAAATTTTACCGTCTTATATTTATTTAAAAAATAGATATACCTATATCCTACGTAGTTTCCCAAGGATAGGTAACTATATTCAAAGAATTTTTTCCCTCTAAAGTTATAAAAATGATATAATATAGACAATGAAGACATACGACGGTATAATGAGGACAATGAAGATATAATGAAGACAATGAAGATATAATGAAGACAATGAATATATAATAAAGACATACGTAAATATTGTCGAGTATAAAATATAGACAATGAAGATATAATGTAGACAATGAAGATATAATGAAGACAATGATGATATAATGAAGACAATGAATGTATAATGAAAACAATGAATATATAATGAAGACATACGAAATAATTGTCGAGTATATAATATAGTCAATGAAGATAAAATGAAGACAACGGAGATATAAAGAAGACAATGAAGATATAATGAAGACAATGAAGATATAATGAAGACAATGAATTTATAATGAAGACATATGAAAATATTGTCATGTATAAAATATAGACAATGAAGATATAATGAATTCAATGGAGATGTAATAAAGACAATGAATATATAATGAAGACAATAAATATATAATGAAGACATACGAAAATATTAGTATATAATATAGTCAATGAATATATAATGAAGAAAATGAAGACATATTGAAGACATAATGAAGACAATGAAGATATAATGAAGACAATGAAGATATAATGAAGACAGTGAATTTATAATGAAGACATACGAAAATATTGTCGAGTATAAAATATAGACAATGGAGATATAATGAAGTCAATGAAGATATAACGAAGACAATGGAGATATAATAAATGAATATATAATGAACACAATGAATATATAATGAAGAAATACGAGAATATTGTCGAGTATAAAATATAGACAATGAAGATATAATGAAGACAATGAAGATATAATGAAGTGAATGAATTTATAATGAAGACATACGAAAATATTGTCGAGTATAAAATATAGACAATGAAGATATAATGAAGTCAATGAAGATATAATGAAGACAATGAAGATATAATAAAGACAATGAATATATAATGAAGACAATGAATATATAATGAAGACATACGAGAATTTTGTCGAGTATATAATATAGTCAATGAAGATATAATTAAGTCAATGAATATATAATGAAGACAATGAAGATATAATGAAGACAATGAATTTATAATGAAGACATACGAAAATATTGTCGAGTATAAAATAAAGACAATGAAGATATAATGAAGTTAATGAAGATATAATGGAGACAATGACGATATAATAAAGACAATGAATATATAATGAAGACAATGAATATATAATGAAGACATACGAAAATATTGTCGAGTATATAATATAGTCAATGAAGATATAATGAAGAAAATGAAGACATAATGAAGACAATGAAGATATAATGAAGACAATGAAGATATAATGAAGAAAATGAAGATATGATGAAAACAATGAAGATATAATGAAGACAATGAATATAAAATGAAGACAATGAATATATAATTAGAAAAATGAAGATGAAATGAAGATAATGAAAATATAATTAATACAATGAAGATATAATCAAGACAATGAATATATAATGAAGACAGTGAATATAAAATGAATATATAATGAATACAATGAATATATAATGAAGACAATGAAGATATAATTATTATATTTTTTTATATTAACTCCACACAGGAGGCCCTGAAGAAAATAATTTCCCACAGGGCCTATGTCATCTTTGGGGATGCTGTGTGGAGGGTCTTTTTGTGGAGAGGAAGGAGTGAACATGGGTCTTGAAGAGTCCCATGTTGTAGGAGGGAGGAAACACAGAGGCATAATGAAGACATACGAAAATATTCTTGAGTTTTATTACATTTTCCATCTAAATACCGTTCTTCGCAATAGACATAAGTCATAAGGGTTTTCTGTATATAAATACAGTACTATAATATGTTTTGAAATCAATTATAAAAAGACTGTAAAAAAACATGGGCGAAGCCGAGTAGTAATTGCTTTTTTATATGTGAATATCCCAATTGGGAGTCTTGTGACTCTGAAGGTAGAGAAGGAGACGGGGCAGAGGAAGGTGGGGAAGTACCTGGCTATTCAGATCATGTTACCAAACATAGACGAAGCCATTTCAAGCAACGTTTCAATTCCGAATTTGGTTATTACACCAGGGCGATTCTGAGAATATCTTCCACTCTGGAACGTGCCGCAAGTATACTTTATACTATTTTATTTATTGGATAATTTTTATAGCGCCGCTTTTGTGAGATATCACCTCAGGGGCGCTTTACAGTTGATGCAGGTATTACAAAATATAAATATTACAAAAATAAGTGAAATTAAGTTAAATAAAATGAAGTACATGAACAGGTGATGAAGTACAGGAACAGGTGATACGAAGATAGAAGATGGAGACTCTGCAGCAAGAATCCTAGGTGGTGAGGAAACTGGACCAGCTGCTGCAGCGAAAGAGTGCACCGCGTCCACCAACAGTGCCAGCACGAGGTTCGTCAACCGTCCAGGTATGTGTCTGCTGCTAATAGAGCGCTGTCACAATATCCTCTCATAGGTAACAGACCTTGGCAGCACCGCTGTGACGTTCGGCGGAGATAGAGGATGGAGACTCTGCAGCAAGAATCCTAGGTGGTGAGGAAACTGGACCAGCTGCTGCAGCGAAAGAGTGCACCGCGTCCACCAACAGTGCCAGCACGAGGTTCGTCAACCGTCCAGGTATGTGTCTGCTGCTAATAGAGCGCTGTCACAATATCCTCTCATAGATAACAGACCTTGGCAGCACCGCTGTGACGTTCGGCGGAGATAGAGGATGGAGACTCTGCAGCAAGAATCCTAGGTGGTGAGGAAACTGGACCAGCTGCTGCAGCGAAAGAGTGCACCGCGTCCACCAACAGTGCCAGCACGAGGTTCGTCAACCGTCCAGGTATGTGTCTGCTGCTAATAGAGCGCTGTCACAATATCCTCTCATAGATAACAGACCTTGGCAGCACCGCTGTGACGTTCGGCGGAGATAGAGGATGGAGACTCTGCAGCAAGAATCCTAGGTGGTGAGGAAACTGGACCAGCTGCTGCAGCGAAAGAGTGCACCGCGTCCACCAACAGTGCCAGCACGAGGTTCGTCAACCGTCCAGGTATGTGTCTTCTGCTAATAGAGCGCTGTCACAATATCCTCTCATAGATAACAGACCTTGGCAGCACCGCTGTGACGTTCGGCGGAGATAGAGGATGGAGACTCTGCAGCAAGAATCCTAGGTGGTGAGGAAACTGGACCAGCTGCTGCAGCGAAAGAGTGCACCGCGTCCACCAACAGTGCCAGCACGAGGTTCGTCAACCGTCCAGGTATGTCTTTTTTTTTTTTTTTTTTTTTTATATTTACTCCGCACAGGAGGCCCTGAAGAAAATAATTTCCCTCAGGGCCTATGTCATCTTTGGGGATGCTGTGTGGAGGGTCTTTTTGTGGAGAGGAAGGAGTGAACATGGGTCTTGAAGAGTCCCATGTTGTAGGAGGGAGGAAACACAGAGGCCGGCAGTTCGTTCCACAGCCGAGCTGTTGAACTTAAGAACGAATCGTAGAAGCGACCCGTTCTCATGTGACAAGTGTCAACTGTGTACAAATGTTGGGCGCGCGTTTGGCGTGTATCCCGACTACGCACCGGCGCCGAAGGGATCAATGACGCTAGTTCCTCAGAGCATCTTCCATTGTAATACCGATAGAACAAGGACAGCATACCTACCCGACGTCTGTGCTCTAAAGATTGCAGTCCGTTTGTTAAGATTGGGGAATCTATCAAACGGACCGCCCGTTTCTGCACAGAGTCAAGGGTTTTTTTCAGGTATTTTGGGGCTCCAGACCAGAGATGGCTGCCAAATTCGACAGTAGGGTGCACTTGCGATTTGTACAGGGTGAGCAGTTGTGTACTATTAAAGTATCTGCGGGCCCTGTACAGTACGCCCAGCTTCTGAGAGGCCAACTTTACTCTGGCTTCGATGGAGCCCCCGTACCTGAGCTGGTCACTTATAGTTACACCAAGCATATCAATGGAAGGCCTGTTCGGAAGATTGCTTCCGTTGAAGGAGACTAGATTATCATTTGGATCCCTTTTAGACGTAATCAGACAGGATTGGGTCTTTGAAACATTAAATTCGACGAGATTATTTTTACCCCAGGAGGAAATACTCTCGAGATAACCGTCCATTCTCTGCTTCAAAGCCCTCCGAGCCGTTGGAGTTTGTGTGCCCTTTGGGGGCTTGTCAAACAAAAAGCTATCATGAACTGTACTGTCATCCGCGTAACAATGAATCGGTGCACATGTCAAAAGGTCATTGATGTGCAACAAAAACAAAGTCGGAGACAGAACCGATCCCTGTGGGACGCCAGCATTTATGGAGTGCGAGGAAGAGGTGAAACCGTCAGCAACCGCCTGAATCGACCTATCCCTTAAAAAGTCAGCAATCCACGTACACAGGGATGCGGGAAGTCCGTAAGAATGCAATTTGTTGACAAGTCCTCGGTGCCAGACCCGGTCAAAGGCCTTGGATATGTCTAGTGCGACCGTTTGGGTCTCACCGTGACGTTCCAGGCACCGCCCCCAAACATGCGTCACATACGCGAGAAGATCACCGCACGAGCGGTTCCGCCGGAATCCGTATTGACGGTCGTTGATAATTTTGTTCTTCTCGAGGTATGTGAGCAGTTTGTCGTTGATCACACGTTCCATCACTTTGGACAGAACTGATGTGATCGCTATGGGGCGGTAGTTGGCCGGGTTGGAGCGGTCACCTTTCTTGGGAATAGGGTGAATTACCGCTTTTTTCCAACCAGAGGGCACAGTGCCACACTTCAGGGACATTTTGAAGAGCTTTGTCAAAACTGGAACTATTTCCGCAGCACACCTCTGCAATACCAAGGCAGGTATTCCATCAGGTCCACTAGCTTTGTTAACATCGAGCCCCCGTATGACGTGGAGTACATCCCGATGCCGGATCCTCAGCTTTTTCATATAGAAGCCGCAGTGAGGAACCGACGGCGGAACAGCACCCCCGTCGTCGAGGGTCGAGTTTTCCGCAAACATTTTCCCTAAAAGGTTTGCCTTTTCGGTGGCGGTGTTTGCTAGTGAGCCGTCAGGTCTGGTAAGAGGTGGCAAACTGGGTTTGCAAAAATTTCGACCTATTGAGCCCGCAAGCGACCAGAATGCTCTGCTGCCATGCGGGCAGGCAGCCAGCTTTTTGCTGATCTGCAGGTCGTGTTCGAATTTTGATCTATTGATGATTCTCTTGCATTCCTTTGCCGATTTGTTGTATGCTGATCTGCTTTCGGGCGTTCGAGATGTGTTGTAGGCTCGGTAAGCCGCGTTTTTTCGTCGAACTGCTTCGGAGCATTGTCGACTGAACCACGGCTTTGAGCCCACACCAGTTTCTTTAGTAGTCGATTGTATGAAGCCATCCATCGCCGATTTGATGACTTCACCAATCTCCTGGGCACATCTTGAAGGGTCCGAAGTCCGAAAACAAACAGCTGACCACGGAAAAGCATTGAAATGGGCCCGCATACCGAACCAATCTGCTGACCTATAGTGCCACACTTTTCTCCTCAGCCTCTCATTGGTTGGTCTGAGGCTAACGGGGATTGATGTCGTCACTAGGCAGTGGTCAGATGATCCCAGAGGCGCTGTGACGTCAATCTTATAACCGTGTGGCACAGTAGTAAATAGAGCGCTAATAGAGCGCTGTCACAATATCCTCTCATAGATAACAGACCTTGGCAGCACCGCTGTGACGTTCGGCGGAGATAGAGGATGGAGACTCTGCAGCAAGAATCCTAGGTGGTGAGGAAACTGGACCAGCTGCTGCAGCGAAAGAGTGCACCGCGTCCACCAACAGTGCCAGCACGAGGTTCGTCAACCGTCCTGGTATGTGTCTGCTGCTAATAGAGCGCTGTCACAATATCCTCTCATAGATAACAGACCTTGGCAGCACCGCTGTGACGTTCGGCGGAGATAGAGGATGGAGACTCTGCAGCAAGAATCCTAGATGGTGAAGAAACTGGACCAGCTGCTGCAGCTGAGTATATGAGTAATTTGTGAAATAACACAAAATAATCAAATAAAATTTACTTGCGCACGCCGGGATTTGAACCCGCTACCTCTAGCTTGCTATTCGAGAGCCTTATTATTGTATATAGTTGTGAAGCGTAACAATAAAAATAATGATAATGCGTACTGCAGACGTCAGCGTAATAATAATTTAGAAAATAATTCGTAGGTATTATTTTTAATTTTGGTTTACAACTAAATGTAAGGTAAAGTCGAGTGCGTATTGGCCTATGGCCTGCGTTGCCCATATCTAACGTGCTTAATGATTGGGGCATTGTTTCATGCACCAGGTATTTGTGTGCCATTTTCAGGCGCTGTATAATGCAATGGAACTTACGTTTTATGAAGGTACTGATAATATTATGTGACAGGGACGTGAAATGCTTACAGGAAACGGGAATTTAAATATTAATTTTATTTTTATTCTATTTATAAACTAGTAGTTGAAAAATAAACTTTAAGGCGATACCATACGTAGTAATCCAAAATCATGTGTTTTTGGTTTGAAAATTTGGTCGCCTAGAAATGTTTCAGATGCTTTAATTAAATACTGCGAGTAGAATACATCTTGGCCTTTGAAATAATCGAGTATTTTTTAGATAAGTCTTTTTATAAGCCTAGAAAAAAAAATTGTAAAGGCCTATGAAAACTGCTTTAAAGTTCAAAATCTCCTACTTACGAACCCATTTTCGGTTATGATTTTATTGTATAATATGGAAAATTAAGTTATTTATATAATGATCGAAAAAAAATTGAATATTTATGCCTGAACATCCACAAAATAAAATAAAAGGCACTTATTGGCCATGTTTTTTTCTTGCATAAATCAAAACAGGTGGATGGTGTTAAGCGGGAATTTAAACCTTATCGCCATATACGTAAGGGTTGTTATTGATAGCGGCTCAATTTAAAATTTTACACGACGTAGTCCATCGCCAAGGTGAATATTTTCTCTTAAAAAATACGGAGCATTGTTGTTATTACAGGTATATTATTATAGGTATATGTTACCAAAAAAAATGTCAACACATGTTTACTACATTATTGAATTAGCTTCCCTTAACTAATTAGGTACCCACTATTTTTTAAGAAACATTAATGCAACAATATATTATAGTCTTTCAATATATTATTTTGTGTTTTTTTTTTATTATCTTATGAATGATTGAAATTCCCTTAAAATTTTCGTTGAAAGCGACAACTAAACACTTCAAGTAATGTCAATTAAACTGTGAAAAAATTATAAATATCAGAAAATTTAAGAGAAAATAAATTGTTTTAAAGAAAATTAATATCTTCAGGTACCTACTATAACGATCGTGGACTGACGACTCATATAAAATGTATATTATTCATCAGCCGTTGTTCCAGATAATGGATCGCGTTAGATCTATTATTCCGCCATCCCATTTTACAGCACAAAAAAATTGGTCATAAATCGAGAAGTAACCGATTTACAACGACCAGTTTTCGTCAACTTCATCAACAAGAGAACGGGTCGTTTTTATGACTAGTTCATTTGTTCTACGGTTCGGCTGTGGAATGATTTGCCCACCTCACTCCTTCCTTTCCTCAAGAATGCCTCCAAGCATCCCCAAATATGACGTAGGCCCTCGGAGAAATTATTTTCTGTGTGGAGTTTATCTAATGAAAAAAGGGATTAAAGCTAAGAATACACTGTGTTAATTATATTATTTTGTCTAATATTCCGCCATCCAAAATCATGGCACAAGTAATGCAATAAAGACGGAACACGGGTACGTAATAATTTTATTTAATTTTAATTTCAAAATAAAAACTGAATAAAACCCATTTTTTGAACGAAGCAAACATACTGTCTATCGACCATTATTCAGCCATCCTAAATAGTACAGGATTTTCCAATAAGAGGTGTCATTTTGATATTCAACCGTAAAAAATCAATGGTTTCGTTGCTTGTGTAGCACGTAGCGCCGTCTTGTTGAAAGTAAACGTTGTCCAGATCAATACCATCCAATTCCGGCCATAAAAATCATTAATCATCTCTCGATAGCGCAATCCATTCACCGTAACTGTTGCTCCAGCCTCATTTTCGAAAAATTAAGGTCCAATGACTCCGCCGGACCATAAACCGCACCAAACAGTCACACGTTGAGGATAGAGAGGCTTTTCAACAACAACTCTCGGGTTTTCCGAGCTCCAGATGCGACAATTTTGCTTGTTGACGAAACCACCGAGGTGGAAATGGGCCTCATCACTCAAGATGATTTGCATTTGATTCACTCAAGTGAACTTTAATAATTTCAATGCGTTGTTGAAGCGTTACATTACAATACTTGTAATTAGTTTTTATTTTTTTATTTACGAAGCCCTAAAAGAAAATTGCACGATGAACGGAACAGAAGAACAGAATAGCTATATAATCGCCCTAAGCAGTATACTCGTTGACCTATTTCTGCAGTCTGTTCGCCTGGTATTGCGGGATCGATACTAGTAGTACTAGAGTTAGCTAGGCGGGTTCCCCCTGGTGGGGTAACAAGTCCCCACCCCCCTCAGCGCCGGGGCAAGGGGTCTATGACACTGCGAGGTCGAAATGCAGCTGTGTCCTTGGAGAGTGCAGTCATATAATTAATTAAATTTGTCAAGTGCCGCAAAAGTTTTTACCAATACTACTTATGTTATCTTGAAAAAAAATTAATGGAAAAATATCAGAATAATTTTATAAAATAACTAGCTGATGTCCCCGGCGTTGTCCGGGATTTACGCATAGGAAATCTACACAGTAATTATTATTATTTTGAAGTGTGCAAAATTTCACCGAGGGTTGTGTTAATTCAGATTTTAGAGGTGGGAAAGGGAGATGGGGTGGTTTATCGAAATCTCATGAAAACAGTGACCTTCCTCTTGTTTTGAAGGTCAAGTGTGCAAAATTTCATCAATTCATTCAACATTCAGAATCAAAACGTTGGTGACGTTTGGTGACTTAGCAGGGGTGCCCAAGTTCACAGGGTGAGGTTTGTCTTGGCGGCGGATACGTCGGAGAGAGACTTGTTGAGGGAAGCCTTTGACCTATCCAGCTGGACTCTATCGACCACATCGCCTTTTATAGACGGATTCATACGTCCGTCACTCTTGGACACACTGACCACCAGATTCTTACCTACCGCTCATACCTTTTTCATCCCTTAAATTTCCTTTCCTTAAAAGACTTTCCACACAGCATGTAAAAAATAATTTAAAAAAATAATTTCACTCGTGTTTGGTGAGCAGATCTGAGATAGCCAGATGCTACTTCCCAACCTTCCTATCCATCATCTCCTTCCCTTTCTCACTATCAAAACACCCCAATTGCGAACGAATGCCTCCGGACAATCGAGAGCAGTTGGTAAACGGTTGTTTTTCAAGAAAATATCAATGAATTCTATAGAAGTTTAAATAAATATGAGATGAGCGAAACTACAGAACACATACACTCGTGAAAATCGGTTAGCACTATATTACAATGGTATGCAATGTATGCATTATCTCAAGGACTCCCCCGGCACAGGTCAGTGCACGGAGCTGAACAGCCTTCAACTCATCTTGTAATACGGCCCAATTTACCACATTCACACATAGACATTGTTGCACCTAATTGCATGCAATGCTGGGAAACTAAGCATCATATTTAGTCATACATAATAGGAACAAGGGAGATGAGCTCTTATTAGCGTGATGTGTCGCCAACATCGTTCACCCATACTCTATTCTAAAACACTACTCATTTATGTTCATAAATACTAAACACAAAAATATTAAGGACACAAAATATCTCAGGGTGAAAACATATCAAACGAGCAACTACAAATACAAGATTTGGGCAAAAAACCTTCCTTAACTTTGGTACTAAACTCTACAACAAAATCCCACTTTCATTCAAAAATCACAACAATATTAAATCTCAAATAAAAGCTGGATACAGAACGTATGTAGATCAGAAAAACGAACATGTCTACACCAAATAACAGACTGAAATCAAAACCACTCAACTGCACTAAAAAAAACTTAAATAATATGCAAATGAAATCCTCAGCACGAAAGATCCCAGTGAGGATATCACTTTCTCTATTTGTTATAAAAAAGGAAGATAATAAACATTTATTCAAACGCATAACATTCATTCCATAACCGCTTTGATAGTCCGTGCAGTTTTGTCGTAGCTTGACGACAGTCGGCACGGTTCCATGCCATATCTCGCAAGGTTTCATATATAATAATATATTGATGATTTGTTTCGCACTTTTCGTGAACAAACATGTATGCAATGATTGAATGCATTTAAATAATTGCACATAACCTATTAATTGCGTGCGGCCGCCATTTTAGCTTTTCCACGAAGAGACGTTACCTAATTATCTATCGATTTATTTTGTGGTTAGCGAGAAAATTAAAGCGTATAAAATATTGTCATGTCGTAGAGATCTTCAGAAATAGCAGAAAATGACTAAACTAATATATTTTGTGAAAATTACGTATTTTGTGAAAATTACATATTTTGCGAAACTGACATAATATTTAGTGAAACTGACATATTTTGTGAAAATTACATATTTTTTTATGAAATTGACACATTTTGTGCAAATTTTGTGAATAGTAAAATGGCTCTTCAAAAAACACTTTAAAAGTATTACAAAAAAATGATAATGAAATGTCAATACAAGTAACAAGAATTTAATATTAATTTATTTTAATATTAAAGGACTATAAAAATTTGAACCATAATTAACGTGTAATTTTAACAATTTAATTTAAAAACATAGATTATATTATTTTTTAAATCAACAAACCGCAAAACGCAAAAAAAACTAAGATAAATATATTTTTGGTTTAGTTGGATTGATCCTTCCTCCCCAAAGACTAAACTAAAATGAGTGAAGCGCGCTATCACTTAAGCCAAATCCTATTTGGATGGTACCGAGATTTATGTCGTATATTAACTGCTGTAAATTTTGATAATGGAAACCAAGTTATCAAAACTTTTAATTAAAAGTTTATTGCTTACTGGTATGTGGTTATGATGAAAAAAATATATAAAACTCGCAAATGTATGTTTGAAATATTTATTATTATTTTGGCAATCCATTTTCTACATCAATTGGTTATTCAATTGGGTTAACCTTAAAAGGGTAAACTAACCTTAAATTAGAATTACGTACGAGCTACTATTTATTAAAATAGGCATTAATTAGTAATAAGAAAACTTTTTCAAAGAAATTAACAGTTTCTTTTTCCTTTTATTAGAATAATTCGTAAAAAATATTCGTTACACACTAATAAATATTTTATATCTAGCGTCCATTTTCCTAACCCTAAAAAGCGCTGCGTTTCCCGCGCGACCGACTACAGTTTTCCAAGAAGACACGAGCGTTTCCGAAAGATTCCGAAGTTACCCGAACGATGATAATATCCGAACGCTCACGGAGTTTTCCGAACGTTTCCGACGCGATGCTACGAACGGTCGTTCACCCGACCGTTCTAACTAGGTCAACTTTCTCCACTGCGAACTGCGAAGCACGAGACATTTAAATTAGAGATCAGCAAATTTATAAACACTTGTAAAAATGTATGTTTTATTCGTATGATCTTGAATGTGAGAACGAGTTGACATTTGAGAATTTCGGCTATTTTTAAGAGTGGATGTTTCTGTATTGGATCAACCTTTGGATATTATTTTTGGCAATGACAAATTATAGTACACACCGTTTTTTGTCAATAACGCACAGTCTGTCAAGAAATAGTAGACCACAATGGAGTACTCAGCTGTCGATTAAATTGTTTTAAATGGCAACATCGAGAAGGTTTGAAGGAAAAATATTGTAAATTGAAAAAACATTGTGAACCAAGTGAATATTTGGCTAAACCAGCATCAAACGGTATTCATAAATAAATTAGTGGTAATTTTTGAAAAGGAAAATAAATAATTGATGTTTTCGTACTTTTTAAAAATGCATTATTTGAATTTTACTTTTGTTTTCCGTGATAAACAAATGCAAATCTTGAAATCGAAAATTAAAATACTTTCCGACATCCGATCGAACTGAAACTGTGCAAATAGGTTTGTTGTCGATGACAATGCATTCTATCAAATTTTGGTGGCAATCACGTACATAAACACCGACATATACGCATTTTTCTGAAATCAGTTGTAAGAGCGTTTGACTCCAATCCCTGGGGAGGAAGGTTAAATCCTCAGTCAAACCAAAAAATATATGTATAATATGAACATATTTTTAAATACAGATAGACGTATCGTAGCAAAAAAACTGTTCTTTAAGAGTTGATTTTTTTAATAAATAAAAACGTTCAGAAAAATTAGTTATGTCATTTTTCCCCGTCCAAGTATCTGTCAGATTTCAAAGTCAAACATAACCTCACATTTGTTCTATAATCGGTGTTGCCATAGAAATGAAAGTTTTTATATGAGATCTATAATTTGTTGAAAGACTGTACACGACATCGAAAAAAAATATACATTGGTAATTTTTAATATAAGGTACAAAGTAGAATACAATATGTAACTTGTCAGAGTTCGCATTATCATGTTGGTACGCTTGTTTATTAAATGCCTGTAAGTTAGCACAATGAATTCAAAGACAGTTGTGTTATAAATTCCTGAATATGCCATTTTAATTGTAGTCGGGCGACGCGCCGAACGTGTGTACAATATTATTACATGGTTGACTTTCCGCATGAGAACGGGTCGTAATTCCCTAAGACATGAGTCTCTTTCAAGACACAAGTTGATTTACTCCTTTCCTTTTAATATGACAGTCCCATAGTCCCGTATTTGAATTTCACTTTTAAACATGAATAAATGCAAATGTTGGATGTGGAAATTTAACCACTTCCCGACTTCCGATAGAGCTGAAACTCGGCAAATAGACTCGATGTCAATTACAATATATTCTATCAATTTTTGGTGGAAATCACACATACACACGCGGATATATAAGCATTTCTCTGAAATGACATTACATCTGTTAACATACGCAATAAATATCAAATGTAAAGTTTTCGACTCCAGTTGAAACGGGTAGGAAGGTTCAATCGTTCAGGGTTCAGAGGTTCAGTCAAACTTTTTTTTTATTAAGTTTTAAAAGACAATTGAACATAGATGCGTACATTAATATAACTGTGTTTTTTAGTGGTTGTTTGTTTTATGTATGAAATTGTTGACTTTGACGATTATTTGTACCTATGTTGGATGTAGAGAAGTATAATAGATAAGAGCAAGATAAGGACGCCTAGATTGTAAGATAACTCAGTACCAAATTTAAAATCTATAAATATTAAAACACGTTGAAAAAACGCGGTCATAGCTCATGATGGAAATTACGTTGCCAACTGAAGACAGTTACTTAACTTATAGATTTTCAAATTTCACGATTTCAGAGCTCATCTTTCGTGAAATTTTAGTGGGAATAAAGTATCCTAACAATATCATAATTGAGGAATTAACTAACAAATTCAGGACCACATAATACTCTTATGATATAATTTGAAAATAAAACTACTTGTGAATTATTATTATAACTGTCACGCTGTTCTAAATTCCTAGATAAAAAATGTTGCACTTTTCCGTTTTACAAATGGCCACCATTCTGCCAGCAGTCCATTTCCGTCTGTGACGCAACGTCATAGCTTGCACTTTAGTAGTTCCGGGCTAGCGGTCGGGGGGGAGGGTGAGGAAGATAGTAGGTGGGAAGAAGGATGGGAAGTAGAATGAACAAATAAGTAGAATAGATTTTGATAGGATTATGTATGGAATAACTGGAATAGGGGAGACAAACCCAAGCTTCCCCTAGCAGTTCAAGGAGAGTCTCTACTCGTATAAGGGGTGCTACCAGGATCTGGATTTGTACTATTTTTTATTTTTTTTAAATCTCACAAGAGTCACGCTATCCGGAAGAAGTGCGATTAAGGTGACCCCAATATTGGAGACTGTTGTGAAAGGATATGGAAAGAAAAGATAAGAAAATGTGGAAGATTGATTAATAAAAGGTTACGACACACTAATATTGAGCATTGTTTGAGTTCAAAGGACATTTTCATTTAGAAAACAAGTGCAAAATTTCAGGATGTCAGGATTCACTGTTCGAGAGTTTTGGTCTAAATGTGAACTTATTTCTAGCTTTTACACGCTAATTTCTGTAGGTAAGGTTACAACCTTATATTCTATTATCTTTGGTTACAACGTTAAAATAGAATTTATCTCAAGAGATGTATTATTAGGTGAACAATATAGAACATAATATAAAATTGACATTTTTTTATGCAGATTTGGCAAATAATTTTTTTTGGAAATAAAATGAAACACACTTTTAGCGATGGTTTTTTTTTTGATATATAAAAACCGGCGGCTGGTGTTCAGCGGGAATTTAAACCTTATCGCCATCTGCACAAGGAATGTTATTGTTAGTTTCCCGATTCCAAATATAACGTGACGTAGTTTATCTCCTTAAATCCTCATGTTCAACCATTTGACGCACTGTAAGGGGAATGCATAAAGCTTTAGATATACAGTAACAGTATAAACTGCTTACTTCTAGAGGTATTATTAAAACCATGGTCGTTGTTATAAGACGAGAGGTAGGCTTTCGTGGAAGGGCGTGGTGTGTGCAGTGGGTGGGACGGGTGGTGTGAGGAGAGGGTAAGGAGGTGGGTGAGGTTTATGAACTGCAAAGGTCACGCAGCACTGCAACTGCAACTGGTCGAGGCAGGTCACCGATTATGTCATAAGGTCTACAATGCATATTAAGGTTCTAGGTGAATATGTCTCAAAGACAAAGAATCAGGGATATTAAGGACGGAGTTTTTCTGAGAATTTGAACAATTTTTCAAATTTCAAAGTTCATTTTCAAGTTCTGTTATTATTTCAAGCAACTAGCCTACAATGATATAGTAACAGAACTTGAATGAACAGAGAACGTTGAAATTTGATGAATTGTTCAAATTCTCCGAAACAACCCGTCCTAAATATTATATTTTGTGAACAATGCGCTATAATTCGTACCCTTATGAACGTTTCAAACAATGTTTTTTCACGTTTCACGTCAATCAAATAAGTCGGAAGAGATGCCTGACATATTTTGTTAGAGTTTAAAACCAATAAGTTAGCTTTATGATTAATCGAAAATTTCAACGCGGTGGAGCTTATGAAATAATTCCAATAAATGTTTTAAAATATCTCGCCCATTGCCCACATTTTGGCCAGCGTGAGCTCGCGGGCGTTTGCAAATTGTCCAAATTGTGGAAAAATAAGGTTGAGTAAATAAATGCAAAACAGATAACACGTACCTACAGTACAAATGTACAGCATAACTTCAATTGCATTTATTGAACAACATATTTATATAGACAAGAATGTCTGTGGCGTGCGGGCGGTATACAAATTTACAGTTTTGTTCCGATATTGATGAAATTTTGCACACTTAACTTTCGAAACAAAAGGAAGGTTACTGTTTACATGATATTTCGATAAATCACCCCTATTTTTTCCATCCCTTAAAGCAGAAATTAGATATTTCTTGATGAAATTTTCCACAATAATTGACGTTCAAAAAGAGGAAAATTATCGATTTTGAAAAACTCTGGGTAAAGCCCGGGCAACGCCGGGAAATTCAGCTAGTTTTAGTAATAAAACAAAAATAAAGGTTTACGCGAAACCACAAATAAATACCTAGTAAAATATATCACATATAATATTGTTTATATCTCGTATAGGTACTGTGTTCTCGGTTTAATCGTACGAAAAATGGGTCACAGCTTTACGTGCGTCATGTTGACGTACTGATAACGCTGTATTTACAATGTCAGACACAATATGGTTTCCACACGAAACAGGCAGACTTGTGATGTAGTAGTTGGCCTTTTTCCCTAAGTCTAGGTTTCAATGTATACTGATAAAATCCAAAAAAACAATGTGAAGACATCACATAGGTGCATTAAATGCATGGAGTTACTTAATGAGTTTAATGTACCTGCGCGCTCCACACGGTCTAATGTCAACAAACTGCTTCCAAACTGCTTCCAAACCACTCCCAACCGTCTGGAGCCAGTGAGACTATGACATCCCCACATGGGGTATGTTGTAAGACTGAAGGAAGTGGGGTGGGGAAGGAGATAAGGAAGAGGAAGATGGGGAAGTATCTAGCTATTTTGGTCTTAAACCATGGTGATACTGAGAGCATCTTCCACACTACATTCTAATTCATTTTTAATTCTGTGCATTTCTTATCACAAGGAGGAGATCTTCAATTGGTTGTATTTTGGGCACCTATAACGTAAAGAATGATAAAATTCAACTATTGATGTCATTACCAATTTTTGACAACACATGTTTCTTTCCAATTTTTTTTATTTTTTTTTATTATTTAATAAATGTTGACATGTTACATTTTTTGACATTTTTTTAACTACATACTAGGCTAATGCCCATGTTGTGGTAGTTATAAATGAAATAATAATTATAAATAAAAGAACTAAAAAATACTATTTTATAGAAACATAAGTATGCAATGAATCACACATGAAATAATAATAAAATAACTTAAAAGAACTATAAAATACTATTTTATAGAAACATAAGTATGCAAGTATAAATCATACATGAAATAATAATAAAAATAACTTAGAAGAACTAAAAATACTATTTTATAGAAACATAAGAAAGAAGTAAAGAAAAAAACAAATTTAATGATAAATAAAACTAAAAACAAATATATTAAAATTAATAGTAAACTGAAAAATAAAGAAAAAGTATAAGTTTATTTAAAAAGATACAAATAAAAATTTAAAATACTAAACATTAAGATTAAAATATAAACATAATTAATATAGATTGTTTAATGCATATAATTGTTTGTGTGCATTTTTATTTATTGTAGGTATTATCTATAAGACAACATGTTTATGTTCAACACTTAATTTTAATTTTCGTGAAATGAGACAAGTTGGACAGAAGTTTTTATAATTTATTTTTTATTGTGTTAGGAATTATTTATCAATTAATTATTTTTTTATTAATTATTTATTTAAATACAGTTGTTAATTATTGCCAAAATTAACATTAAAAACTTACTGATGCTTTGGGGTGGAGTTCTTTGATGTATTCCAAATGTTCCCTTCCGTCACAAAATCACAATGTTTCTTTCTATTTTGTATTCAATGTTCCTCAACATCACTACAAAATTGAAATTTCACAATGTATTCAATGTTCCTTACCGCCACTACAGTATGTATAACAGTCACTACAATAACTTATTAGATTCACAATGTTCCCCACTATCACTACAAAATTAAAATGTTTCTGACTGATAAATTTCAGTGTCATCTCTGTACAAATGATTGCTAATAATATTGCTGAATTGAATGACCTTGCCTGTCATTATATGTTACCATTACAATACAATGTTTCTTGTCATCTTTATAATTTCAGAATATTCCCATGAATCAATAATATATAAATATCGTGTATTTAATTGAATCTGTTCAACATCGGTTCGAGGGATTGCTAGGAGGCTAGGTTTAGAAAATGGCAAATACTCATATGATGAAATTGAACTAACTCTAAACCTCTCTCCTTTGGTAGTCCGTCGGGAAAGAAATGACCTCATTTGCTTCTTCAAAATTATAAATGGTATTATTGATTCACCTACTCTACTGCAACTCATTCCCTTCAAAATCCTCTCGCAAAGACTCAGACATAATGAACTACTCTTCCTCAACCATCATTCGACAAATTATGGATATTATTCACCATTGTCCAGAATGTGTAGACTGGTCAACTCAAGTCAAAACCTTAACTTTTTTGGGATAAGTCTGAATGATTTTTGCCAGTCGCTAAACAAGTGACGGAATATTTAAGTGTCTTGTGGTCCTGACCCACGGCGTATTCTTGACTTGATTAGACTTGTTACTTTATTTTCTTAAATTATATCTACCATATGTCTTTGCTTTCATGTACCTTTGTCTACTCCTGTATTTTTCTTTTTACTTTATTCGTGTTATTATTTTGTAATTTGGACGATGTCCGTTAATAAATAAATAAGTATATGTTCCTCACTGCCACAATAATACTATTACAATGTTTCTTTAGCAAGTTGTCCCCGTACTTTCACAATGTTCTTAACTTCACTATATTTACATGTTCTATGCTGGTATTTTATGTCAATGTTTCTTACTGTCATTATAATATGATCGCAATGTTCCTTATTATCACTGTAATCGTATCTTCTATGCCGGAACTGTATTTCAACGTTTCTGACTGTATAGTTTTATAAATTTTTCCATCTAGCATCACATTAATGTCATATACCGGCTAACCGGCACTATATATTCTAACATGGATTTGATTTGTATACAAATCTACAATTTTATTCCGAGGTGGATGAAATTTTACACACTTGACCTTCAAACCAAGAGAAAGGTCTCTGTACACATGAAATTTCTAAAAACTCTGCGTGAAGTCCGGGTAATGCCAGGAAATTACGCTCGTTGTTTTTATTTATGTTCCTCACCGTCACTTTAACAATTCTACAATGTTCCTCAGTGTCATTTTAATAATACTACAATGTTTCTTATTTTCACTTTAATAATACTACAATGTTCCTCAGTGTGACTTTAATAATACTATAATGTTTCTAACTGTCACTATACATATTACAATGTTACCCATCATCACGAGTTCGACAACATAGCCTCTCAATTTAAATCAATATTCTTTCTAACACATTCGTTTACATGAACAATTCACTTTCAATATTATGAACACTATTCTTTGTTTACTTCGTTACAACGAAATGATTTTTGTTTAGACTAACAAGTAAACAAGATGACCGAGATATTAATGAATCGCAAATCGTAATGATTGCAAAATTAACTCATTAAACCAACACACGACTCGCAAAAGATGTAGACATTAAATATACTTGAACTCGACCGCAACTTGAATCTGTACAGTGCGAACTTTTTATCGAAAACATAATAACAAAAAACGTAACCTATTTTCAATGTTTCATAACGATAAAACCATCTTTATCGTCTGCCTTTGAATGCCTCGGTTTGGAGACGAAATATTTATGGAGAACATGTCACGTTCAACGCCTTGCGAGATGTAATTAAATAAGCAAATAAGGTGAAGAGATTTGTTTTTGGATAACATGGTCATCATCTATTCTTCTCTTCGTTAATGAACTAAAACTAATGTTAGAAGTACTAACTTTAGATGACTGATATCAACTCAAGTCAGATATTGAAAATTTCTGACATCTCTTCACGAATAAGTTTATCTATTACCGTGGCTCCATTCTACTGACTTTCTTGTGGGTATGCTCGGAATGAACCATCTACAGGTCAGAAATGATGTATATATTGCTACACGTTTCTTTAGACTGATTAGAGGATGTTTTGAAAACTCGATTATCATGGAGTGTGTTCATTTATATGTTCCCGATGGTTATCTCCGTCACCGATAGCATAGACTGTTCTATCTTCCAGTCTACAGGACTAACTAATTGCCAATAGTGAGAGCAAGAGAGCAATCTTGCCGTTGAACAGAATTATTTCGCATATCTGCAATGAAGCTGCCTTTGAAGGACAAGCTCTGTTTTTTTTCTTTTTTTTTTAGTTATTTATTAAGTTAAAAGAAATACATATTTCGCTTTGTTAACTTAAGTGTACATTGATTAAAACAAAAATAATATATATATATATAATTATTAATATATATATGTATATATATTAATAATTATGGTTTACTACCAAAGTAACATATTTTTCTTAAGTAAAAGCATTTTGGGTTTGCTCATTGATCTTGAGGGCAAACAGCAACTGTTACTACTAGTATAGTGTGTTACATAATATAGGTATATAAAAACAAACGCGTATTCAATTTCAAAGCAATCGGTGAAGAACTGTCGGAGATAAAATTATTGTACATACATTTAAAGCTAATTTTGACAAATTCATCTTTTTGATAAGTTGGGAATAAAAATATTTGATAGGTTTATATAATTCAGGTTGTTATTTTTATTTTTTTACATTAACCCCACACGGGAGGTCCCGAGGAAAACAATTTCCCTCAAGGCTTATGTCAAATTTTGGGATGCTGTGTGGAGGGTTAATTTTAATAAGGAGAGAAAGGAAAGGAAGTTCTGGGAAAGTAAAAGGTATGAGGGTTGGATAGGAATCTAAAGATCAGTATGTCCAGGAGTGACGGAAATGTGAATATATTGACAAGTCAAACATATTTCACCAATAAATGAAGATATTATATGTCTCGACGCCATCTAGTAAGAAATTTAACACTAACAAAGCCTTTCCTGCAAAAATAAAGTTGGTTGTTTACAGGTGAAAAAAATATAATAAGCAGTAATTGTGGATTGAGGTACTAGTACATATTGAATCATTTGGCGGGTTGGAAATAAGCCGACATAGCTCAGTGATTTCAGAGCACCTACCGGACATCAGAAGGGACGGGTTCAATTCCCGTTAGCGGAATTTATTTTTACTCGGGAGATATTTTCAATTTGTATTAATATTTCAGGCAACTAATTATTATTATTTTTTTGGTAAACTAATGTTTTTAAGACAAGATTTTTTAAGCACAAAGGATGCATAGCACGAAGGGACACGGGTTCGAGTCCCGTTGGCGTCATTTATCTTTTATCAGGCGATTTTTCAATGTGGATGAGTGTTTCAGGCGAATAATTATTGCTTGTAAAATAATTGTTACCCTTTGTGCTATGCATAAAAAATCTTGTCTTAAAAACATTAGTTTACCAAAAAAATAATAATTAATATTTGACAAGTTCTAGTATTTCACCTAAAAAATGTAGACAAGTTGTCTCGACGCCATCTAGTGAGAGAGTTAGCACTTACAATGCCTTTCTCATATTTCGAGGTTGGGTCTTGAAAGAGGAGAGTACTCATATGATGAAGTTGAACAAACTTTAAACATTTCTTCTTTGGAGAAACGTAGAAGGGACACTGATCTGATCTGCATATTTAAGATTATCAATGGTATTACAGACTCACCTGCTTTGTTGCAACTTATCCAATTCAACATCCCTTCCCGTAGACTCCGAAATAATGAATTGCTGTTCGTCAATCAACATTCTACCAATTATGGATACCATTCTCCTTTGTCCAGAATTTCGAGACTTGTCAACTCACTGTCAAGTCAAAGCATTGAATTTTGTGGTATATGCCTAAATGACTTTCGACAGTCAATACGCAATGTCTAATTTCTAATGCCCTTTGAACCATCTTCATGCTTTGATTTATTATTATCTCCCATTCTTACTTTTATATTATTATTGTCATTATTATTGTCTTCGCTCCTCATTTATATATGCTCTCCTTTCACTGTCATCTCTGTTTATAAAACTTATTCGTGTAATTAATATGTTGTTAATGGACTATTTGTCCGTAAATAAATAAATAAATAAATAAAATAAAGTTGGTTGTTTTCAGGTGAAAAAATGTAACAAGCAGTAATTGTTGAATGAAACACTAGTATATATTGAATTATTTCGCGGATAAGAGATAAGCCGCCATAGCTCAGTGGTCAAAGCTGTCGACCGGAAATCGAAGGGACACGGGTTCGAGTCCCGTTGGCGTCATGTATCTTTTCTCAGGAGATTTTTCAATGTGGATGAGTGTTTCAGGCGAATAATTATTGCTTGTAAAATAATTGTTCAATTAATTATTGCTTATAATTATTTGTTATCCTTTATGCTATGCATAAAACCTTGTCTTATTAGTTTATCATTAAAAAATAATAACTTATTATTTTTTAAGTATCTGAGTCAAAATGATTTTGTGTAAATTTGTCTTGAAGTCAATTGCTCTGCAATCATTTATCATTGTACAAGCAACGTTTTTGACTCAGTAGTAATGATGGCAGTAATTCAAATAAAACATGTGAAGTGAGATTTTAGTACTAAGTGTTATTAATAAAAATATTCATCCATGATCTTCATCCTAGCCACTTGCTTATCATCTACGGTAGAGAGTTTGTTGAAGGTATAAGTGTGGCATACACGATGATAAATAATTGATAAGAGGATTTTCAAAAATCGTAATTAGGGCAACTTGATAAGGAAACGTGAATGTGTCTTGCCAACTGACAAAGAAAGGAAGAGGTGAGCCCTCTCGGTACGAAAACTGACCAAATCGTATTTAGAGGAAGCTACAAGCCAAAAATGTGTATATACTTGGTATACCTTATATTGTAGGTAATAGGCATTAAAATCGCTTGAAAAACGGAGTCTAGAAAAGTTCGATTTCAAGCACAAAGCTGGTTTTTATTTATTTTGTACATAATTTTATAAGAAAGCAAAAAAGTTAATCAAGTGAAACTGTCACAGATAATCCTAGCAATAATACTGTATTTTTTTAAAGTTGTTTCCTTTGTGCGTTCTTACATTTCTATTGCAAAATAACATTTTTTTTCACATTTATATTTTTTATTGAGTAATTTATTTTTTATTGGGATTCTACTCAAGCGAAACGATAGGAAAACCTTCAATTTATCTAAAGAATATTTTTTGGTATTCATAATGTACACCAATTCGTTATAAAGATTGATCAAAATAGTGATTTGGCATTAAGCTTCGCCTTAAGTGAAATCATTACGATTTTATCCCTATCATCGTACATACAGGGTGTATCGGTACGTACCCGACAAACTTTAACCAGCTATTCCTTGGCACATTTGGAGTAAAAAATGTTATGGTCACTTTGCTGTCTGGTAACATTTTTTTTTAATAAAAAAATTATTATTCTTATATGCACCACATGTCACCAATGTTTTATACTTTGTCAAAGTTTGAAAACCGGTCTGGCAATATTTTGTTCGAGTTTCGTTGAATAATGTACGTACGTACCTACGTTGGCGCGCTTTTACAATCGCAACGAAATGGCACGGCATCATTCGTCTCATTTTTAACTATTATTATTTAGTGTGTACGAAAGAGCGAGGACACTTTTTGACACACTTGCTAATAACAGCTGTTGCACACGAGAAACAATGCAAATGCCAGTGACGGAGTGTGGATTTTTTATTTATTTTTTGTTTTTAATGGAAAAAAAAATGTTACCGGACAGCAAAGCGCCCATAACATTTTTTACTCCAAATGTGCTAAGGAATAGCTGGTTAAAGTTTGTCGGGTCCTTGCCGATACACCCTGTATATATATTATTTTGTTTTTTTGTATTACCATTTGTATTATGATAATTTAATAAAAAAAAATTTAATAAAAACATTTATATTTGTTTTTCTATTTTCTTATTTATGTTACCACCATAATACGGGAATTTGCCTAGTTTGGGGTATTAATAATTAAAAAAATAACATTCCTTTAAAGACGAGTTGTTTCGGAAAATTTAAACAATTCTTCAAATTTCAAAGTTGATATTCGAGTTCTGTGAAAGATTTTTTCAAGTTCTGTTGTTATTTCAGTTCTGTCAAGCAACTAGCCTATAATTATATAAAAACAGTACTTGATAGGACTTTCACAGAACCCGAAAATGAACGTTGAAATTTGAAAACTATTACTGCTATTTTAGAAGATAATCTCTTTTCAAAGTAATCAGCAACCGCTCCGGAAACCATTTATTGGATAACCAATACATTTGCCATGGGTCGCCCGAGTAGTTCGCTACGTTTGATGATTTAGCAGGGGTTCCTGGGTTCATCGGGTGAGGTGTGTTCAGGATGCGCCTGTCCACCAACTGCGTGGCGTGCCAGATTTTGAGACGCTGGTTAGAGGAGACCCTTTGACCTGTCAAAGTGTTCTCTAGACTCATCGCCTCGCACCGCAGCGGGGTGGATATATGCATATCACAAAGGGTAACAATTATTTTATAAGCAATAATCTTGTCTTAAAACATTAGTTTACCAAAAAAATAATAATTAATGTTTGACAAGTTCTAGTAATTTTCACAAAAAAATGTAGACAATTTGTCTCGACGCCATCTAGTGAGAGAGTTAGCACTTACAATGCCTTTCTCATATAAAAAATAATGTTGGGTGTTTTCAGGTGAAAAAAATGTAATAGGCAGTAATTGTTGAATGAAACACTAGTATATATTGAATTATTTCGCGGATAAGAGATAAGCCGCCATAGCTCAGTGGTCAGAGCTGTCGACCGGCAATCGAAAGGACACGGGTTCAAGTCCCGTTGGCGTCATGTATCTTTTATCAGGAGATTTTTCAATGTGGATGAGTGTTTCAGGCTAATAATTATTGGATATATAATTTGTCTGTCACTCCTAGACACGCTAATCCCTAGATTCCTACCCACCCTTCATACCTTTTTTCTTCCCAGAACTTCATATCCTTCCCTTCCTTAAAAAAACCCTACACAAAGCATCTCTAAAGATAATATAGGCCCAGAGGGAAATTATTTTCCTCAGGACCTTCAGTGTAGCGTCAATAGCAAAAAAAAAACGCAAAAGTTGCTAGGGAAATATTAAAAACACGTCTGTTTCTGTTGTTTGACAAGTTAAAAGTATGAATTATTTCTTTGAGGCCGCTATCAATAACACACCTTACGTAGTTGGCGATAAGGCTTAAATTCCCGCTTAACACCACCCACATGTTTTGATTTACGCATTAAAAAAACATGGCCAAAAACTGCCTTTTATTTTATTTTGTGGATGTTCAGGCAGAAATATTTAAATGTTTTTCGATCATTTTATAAATAACTTAATTTGCCACATTATGCAATACAATCATAACCGAAAATGGGTTCGTAAGTAGGAGATTTTGAACTTTAAAGCAGTTTTCATAGGCCTTATACATTATTTTATTCTGGGCTTATAAAAAGACTTATCTAAAAATACTCGATTATTTCAAAGGCCAAGATGTATTCTACTCGCAGTATTTAATTAAAGCATCTGAAACATTTCTAGGCGACCAAAATTTCAAACCAAAAAGACATGATTTTACATTACCATGTATTGCATCGCTTTAAATGCTAATCAACTAAAATGTCAAGAGATATTTGCTTAATTTTAAATAAGTCGTCGTAATTCATTTAATATTTTCACAACAGTCGCTTACACTTATTAATTACGTTGGTTTAATGTTATATCATCGTGCTCCCTCATTCGTATTTACATATCTTCCTTTTTTTTTTTTTTTTTTTATTTATTTATTGGCTCGCCAACAGAATACATCACATAATTTTAACAGTAATTTACATTTATACATGGTTATAATGATGTTTCTAATTATAGGTGAGCACAACATTCATCTCAATATTATTTGTGTAATAATAATTGGTTAGTTACAGTAATAATAAATTTAATTAAAAGAGTGTATATAAAAACAATGAGGATCGAAATCAATTATTAGGAAGAAACTTACATACTTATTAATATATTATACATATATATGTATACGCATACATGCATACATCTAAATACACATATAAATACACATACATACATATATACACACATACATAGATGCGTACATACACATTTAAATACAAACACACTCATAAGTGTGTACACTGTACGCATATTGTATGCAAACATATATACACATATGCACGCACGAATCATATATAGTGGAGCTAATGCATAAGTAGGTGATTGGTAAAGAAAATGAAATCATCAGGTATAAGTATGTGTAAGTTCTTTCTGAAGGTATTAATTGAGTTTGAAAATATATCTAAATCTAGAAGATTGCAGTATCTATTATACAATCGAGTCATTCTCGATGTTGGTTTGAAAAAACTTGTATTACTACGACAAGTATCTATCCAAAAGGTTTCAGGGTTTCTTGTGGATTTCGGTCTTATATTAAGGTTAATTTGATTAATTAAAGATGAATCATATACATTGTTAATGATTTTAAACAGAGAGATTATATCTGATACGTTTCTTCTTTTGGCGAGTGAGATTTCTTTAAAGTGAGTAAGTCTTTCAGCATAGTTACTGAGATTCCGATGTACTCCAGATTTGTAAGCTAGTATTCTTAAGTATTTTTTTTGAACGGACTCCACTTTCCTGCTATGAATTGCATAATGTGGTGACCAAATCACAGAGCCGTACTCTAAGATGCTTCTTACATATGAGTAGTACAAGATTCTGAAGCTACTGGTGTTCTTAAATGATTTAGTGACTCTGGTGATGAAACCGAGCATTTTATTAGCCTGATTGACAATGTTTTGGTAATGGTTTCTGAAGGTTAGCTTCGAGTCAAGTAAGATTCCCAGATCTCTAATGGAGTCTACTCGTTTTAGGATTTCATCACAGATCGTGTAAGCGAAATCAATTTTACGGACATTTCTCGTGAACGAGATGACATTACATTTGCCAATATTTAATTCCATGTTATTATCTATACACCATTGAGACAATGTGAGGAGGTCTTTTTGCAAAGTTTTGCAGTCTTCTTGTGAATTCACGGGTTGAAAAATTTTTAAGTCATCCGCATATAGTAAACATTTACAAAAAAGTTTTGCCGTTAGATCATTTATGAATATAATAAAGAGTAGTGGTCCTAAATGGGATCCTTGAGGGACACCAGATGTGACAAGTTTGGGAGAGGACTCATAACTATTAACTTGTACATATTGACTCCTGTTAGAGATATAAGATATGATCCATCTCAGGAGGTTGCCATGGAAACCTGTTCTTTTTAGTTTTTGGATCAGAAGAGGATGACTGACTTTATCGAAAGCCTTTCGGAAATCAGTATAGACTGCATCTACTTGTGTTCTTTTGTCAAAATTGGTACATAAAAAATCTACATATTCGATTAAATTTGTGGTAGTGGATCTTTTGCATACGAATCCATGCTGAACAGAACTTAAAATATGTTTAAAATGTGTAAAAATGCTTTTATAGATTAAGGATTCGAAAATTTTCCCAAAACATGAGAGTATACTTATTGGGCGATAATTAGAGATGTCACTTTTATTCCCAGATTTGAAGATAGGAGTGATACGTGCTGTTTTCCAAAGATCAGGAAAAACACCTTCTTTAAGAGATTTACGAAATATAACATGAAGAGGATAAACAAGAGATTTAGCACAGTTTGATATAAATAATGGTGGAATGGCATCTGGACCTGGACCTTTGTTTGAGTTTAGTGATTTCATAGCGTTGAATATTTCAGTCTTTGAAATTTCGACATGACTGAGCTCATAGGTACTTTCTTGAGAATCATAATTTACATGTTGATTTGATACATCATTTGTATTAAAAACAGAGCAGAAGTAATTTGAGAAAAGTTCACTAATTTCATGACCATTGTTTGCTACAGTTTCATTGAAGTGCATTATTTTAGGAATTAAGTGAGTCATACCTTTTGATTTTGCATAAGTCCATAGTGGTTTTGTACTATGATGTAAAGTGTCTTCGATAGAATTAATATAAGATTGGAAGCATTTGTGAATTCCAGTTTTGACCCTTGATCGTAGGATTGTGAAACTATCATAGTCTCTAGGATTCCCAAACTTTTTGAATTTTTTTCTAAGTTTGTCTTTTTCTTTGATTTGATGGATAACAACACTGGAATACCAGATAGGATATTTGTTTTTATTCACTTTTTTTGGTGTGTGTTTCTCTATAATTGGCCAGATGCTATTATATAGGAATTGAAGAGACTCATTGCAATTTAGTGTTACCATTGGGGTCCAGTCGATTAGGGATAATTCATTGGTACAATTAAGATAATCAGTTTTCTTGAAATTGAATAAAGGACGTTCAAGGTTATCATTAAGATTGTGCATTGTATTAATAGTTAGATCCATTTCAATTGGTGGATGGTGCACGTCAATTTTAGAAAGAGCGAGGGCAGGTTGAACATTAAGCGTAAAATCAGAGAGAGCTAGATCAAGTATTCTACCGTTAACATTTTTTGTATAGTTATACTGATGTAAGTTAGAGAAATGTAGAAATTCTAATAACAATGAAGATTTTTGATTAGCAAATGATTCAACATAATTACTATCATTGTTGGCGTTAACTGACCATTCAATGGAAGGGATATTAAAGTCTCCCAGTATTAATGTATGAGAATTGATGTGTGATTTAATACAGATATCTTGGCACTTGTTGATGAAATTAGTAAATGCGTCAGTTGCAATATCTGGTGGAAGATAAGCTATACAAATATTTATAAATTTTTTATTTGATCCGTTTGATTTAATTCTTACCCAAATATGTTCAATATTAGAGGGTTCATCATATATTTGATAGGCTACAATGTTTTTCTTGATAGCTATTAAAACTCCCCCTCCGTCTTTCTTTCTGGATGTTAGTTTTTCTCGGTCTTGTCTGAAAATAGTGTATCGTTTATCCAGTATCTCTGCATCTTGAATTGAGGAATTTAGCCATGTCTCTGTTAAACATATAACATCATAGTTTGAGGAGAGAGTGTTTAAAGAGATTTGATCTAATTTGCTTCTCATCCCTCTTATATTCTGATAATATAAAGACACTTCCATTTTGATTATCAGAGGGATGTAGAAATGTGTATATGTATGCAGAAATTAGATTTTCTCTAACACGTCTTTGCTACTTGCCCATATTGCCGGGGAATTCTCATTTTTTCGAATAAATATTTTCCCATTCCGTACCCAAATGAATTTAATGTTTTTTTCCTTGGCTGCGTGACGTACTGCGGCGTGAAGTTCTTTATTGTTGGGAGTAAGTTGTTCCGATACATATACAGGGGTTTTTCCAGTAATCTCCAGATGTTCACTGTTGAGTTTGCAATTTGGGTATTTTTTATTGTAGTTTTTTACTGCAGACAGTAAAGCATCTCGGGTATAGCTGCTAGGTAGTTCCACTACAATATTTTTAGGTCGAATGGAGCTTTTGTTTGATTGAGGGACACGATGACAAGCTAATATCTCTTCTGTCCGAATTGGGAATGAAACTGCTGAACAAAGTTTTTTAAACAGGTTCACTGGATTTTCATTAGATTTCTCAGGAACCATTTGTATTTCTATATTATTTTTCCGATTAAATTGTTCAAGAGAATCAATTTTCTTCGTAAGAATATCATTGTTTGTTTGGAGACGTTGGTTATCGACACATAATTTATTTATTGTTGAGGAATTTTCTTTGGCTTCTTTGCATAAGCGATCATATTCTGTAGATAGGAAATCCAGTGAGGTCTTTATTTCGTCGAGCATGACAAATTTTTCTTTTATTGAGTTCAATTCCATTGTCACTTTACTTGTAATTATATCACTAAATTTTTGAATTAGGTTATGTTCCAGAGCTGCCGTCAGTTTTTCTAGTTTATCATCGATGTACTTGGTGTATTGCTGAAAGTCATCTTTATTGAGTGGTTCGACATTGATATTGTGATCGGTTTTTGTAGAGCACGCATCTGAACTTTGCTTCGCCCTTGTGTTTTTCATGTTGATGTTTTTAAAAGTCGTCAAAAGTGACAACACTATTGACCAATCACGAGGCAGATGACAACACTATTAACCAATCACGAGGCAGATTACAACAGTATTGACCAATCACGAGTTAATGTCAAAAACTATCTGTGTTTCTTACGGTGTTGGACTTTGTTATATTTTAAATCACGATATTTAACAGCAAGCACTCCAATGTAGAAAACAAATTGAATGAATTATGAATTCATAAACTGATTTCAACTTTTACGCACTTGAAGATGCGAGGATTAGCAAATTCTTCTTGTTTCGTTAGATATATTGGGGAGCGAAATTCACTGTTGCAGATTTGACAGATGCGACCATAGACAAATTTTAAATCATCTTCAATAGTAATATTGTCTTCTTCTCTTTACACGCCTATAACGGAGCCTTTAAGCTATTCAGTCACGCAGGTATCGATGAGGTTGAAATTGGTACCTGGTCCCAGCTTTTCATTCAGGTAATTGCCAAAAAGCATTTATTTATTTTATTTTGTGATGTACAGGCACAAATATTAAGGTAGAGTCTAAAACCTTCATCTGCACTAGACCCAATCATAAAGGCTCAGAAAATAATTTAAATAATAATTATAAGGCTACCTACAGACTCGAATCTAATTTTTAATAGTATGAATGTGTTTCATGTTCGGCAGCTATATGCAAAAACTATCCTAACTCATCTATACTCAAATATACATAATTACTACGAAAAAAGTTTACTACAAATACCGATAACACATACTACGTTTGGTCAACGAAACTTTAAATACTTTGCGACAAGACTCTACAACATTCTTCCAGACAGCATAAAACAATGTGATTCACAAAAAAATTTCAAAGATAATGTAAAAATTTGGATCCAAAATAAGAATAGGGCCTTCACCGGTGCATTCACCCAAATTCGCAGTTATTGAAGTCACCACATTATTATAGGTATGTTCAAAGGTATTAGCAACTAACACGAAAAATTCTGCCTCAACACAGGCTAGCCTAGTGAGGCGGTATTTGAGAAACCTCAACTGTACTTTTATTTTCTTTTTACCTTCACAATATTATGTTTGTATTTTTCTGTTAATTTTATAACCTTAAATATAAAAGTTACAAATCAATGTCCACCATAATATGTATGTATAGTTTTAATGTGTAAACTTTCCTAAATAAAGATATTATTATTATTAACCTTTTATTTCCACACTATACAATAAAACAAATTCCACTAAAAAGTTCGCAAGTTTAATATTTTACACTGAAACTCTTTTACATATTGAGCCCAATAATGAGTAGGTTCATTTGCGAATTTTTCTATCGAAGGGATAATCTAGTTTAAAACGGGTCTATGGTTTTATGTTAGCAAGTTCAATGTAAAAATTGTGCACTTGATAGAATTCAGTCAGATTGGAATAGTGAGAATTAAAAGTAAGTCTGTTATGACTGAAGTTTTGGCGACAATTTTGACATTCAATATTCAATCCCAAGGTAAGGACTAGATATCACAATAACAGCATAGCGTATTTTGAATGCATTCATTATTTGTTACGATAAGATACGTTATTTATTTATTCAAAAAATAGTATATAACGATGAAATCATAAGCCGCTCATCTCACTAGGGAATTCCTGTGTCGAGATGTAAAGCAACTCTAACTAACTAACTATCACGCCGTTTCCCCACAGGGGTAGGCAGAGAGGACGGACCGCCAAACAAGTCGGTCTTGGCACACACTCCTTGCCTCATTCACATTCACACATCGTCTCATACACACTCTTCTATTATTCTGACTCTTGACATGGCCACCGAGTATCTGATTCACTTGATCGTGCCATGTCATCCTCGGGCGTCACCGACTTCTGCTATCATTCGCATTTGCATCATATATCCTCCTTTCTTTGTTCATTCGCTCTACATGCCCAAACAATCTAAGCGTCCCTTTCTTAATCTTACTCATTACGCTCTTTGCGGATCTCCACATTTCTCACACGATCATACATGATTTTACCACACATACGCCTCAGGGATCTCATTTTAACGACATTCAATCTACTTTCATCCTTTCTCTGCCAGTTCCATGCCTCACTTCCATACATCAGGGTAGGTACCAGCACTCCGTTGTGGACTGCTAACTTCGCGTCGTTGGACAATTTTTTGTTAGCGCCAACTGCATTCAGTCCTCCATTAATGGAGTTACCTGCATTCACTCTTCTTTCAATATCTCTGTCAGCCTTCCCATCTCTCTAGAACATACTTCCTAAATACACAAACTCATCCACCTGCTCCAAGTATTCCTCATTCACAACTATATTACACACCACATTACATTGGAGCAACTCAATTATAGTTAAATCCTAAGCCGCTAATCTCACTAGGGAATTCCTGTGTCGAGATGTGCAGATACTCAATTATACAGGGTTTTCCAATAAGAGGTGTTATTTTGAATAGGCCGCTATTTCGGTAGATGTTACTTTTAAAGCTGTCATTTTTTGACATTTTACAAGTAGAAACTACGCCATTAATAAAAATGGAACGATACACGCTTCAACAACGCATTGAAATTATTAAAATTCACTTGAGTGAATCAAATGCAAATCATCTTGAGTGATGAGGCCCATTTCCACCTCGGTGGCATCGTCAACAAGCAAAATTGTCGCATCTAGGGCTCGGAAAACCCAAGAGTTATAGTTGAAAAACCTCTCTATCTTCAACGTGTGACTGTTTGATGCGGCTTATGATCCGGCGGAGTCATTGGACCTTACTTTTTCGAAAATGAGGTTGGAGCAACAGTTACGGTGAATGGATTGCGCTATTGAGAGATGATTTATGATTTTTTATGGCCGTAATTGGATGGTATTGATCTGGACAACGTTTACTTTTAACAAGACTACGTGCTACGTGCCACACAAGCAACGAAACCATTGATCTTTTACGATTGAATATCAAAATAACACCTCTTATTGGAAAACCCTGTAGTTTAAAAAAAAATTAAATTCATGTGAACTGAATTAAATATTGAAAATATAAACCTACAAAAAGATTACAAAATAAACATTAATGTTCAAAATTCAAACTAAAATTACGAATAACACTCTACTGACTAAATAAGTATAACAAAGGTATAGTGTTGGCGTATCAGCCACAATCATAGAGTGACCATACTGACGTTATCCGGAAATGTTAGATTCTGTGAATTTCAGAGAAACGAAGCGGATATACGTCCTTGAAATGTGGTGCTGGTAAAAAAATGCTCAGGATTCCAAATCTGATTCCAAATCTTCCTCAAATCTGAAGAAACTCATTGTGGCTAGTCGTGGAAGACAGGAGAAGCCAAGGAAGTGATGCGTTGGAATGATGTACTATCAACTATGTCCGCAACTAGGGTCTTCTTGGCTCTCCACGCACTGCAGGACAGCGAGGAGTGACGGACTCTGGTCCACCAGGGAAATTAGAGTGGGGTCACGATCCTTAGCAATTTGAATCAAATGAGTTTTCTACTGGAGGCGATCTAGAGGCGTTGTTGTATCTGATACTGCTTCCGAATTACAGATTCAGATGAACATGAATTGTAGACTGTAAATGAATTTAAAAATGGATTGCTTTTGCGGGAATTGGGTGGTGGCATGTGTAAGGAAATGAACAAGGTATGGAAGATGGTAAAAAGGGAAGTCCAATCACTTAGCACTGTATCTCTGCAAACACAATCACAATATAGTGAGTTCAAGAAAAAGCAATACAATCACAATATAGTGAGTTCAAGCACAACAATACAATCACAATATTATGAGCTCAACTGCGATACCTCAAGGTATTTATAGCCACAATACAACGAATATGTTTTATTAAGCATTTTCAACATAGTCAACTTCCTTCTTTCAAAGATTATGACCACGATAAAACACAAACAACTTGCTTCAAATCAATTCTTTTTCTGTTTTTTTCAAAACAAATGCACTCGAATTTGCACTGTGTTCTTGCCATTGTTCCAAATTTAAAAAAAAACTTTTCCAGCACGATGATGATTAGGGATAGGTAGGAACTCGAAAAATGACATTGCGGTAGGAACTACTACGCATATTCTCATTTTAAAAACCAAACAGATAGATTGGGTAAGAAGTGGACTGACTGCGTGGAAAAAGATTCGAAGAGGACGGGAACTACTACTATTAAGGATAAGGAATTGTCCTTAACCTTAAAAATAACGACTTTAGGGGCCATTCCGGTTCCACTTAAGGATAAGGAATTGTCCTTAACCTTATAAATAATTACTTTAGAGGCGATTCCGGTTCCACTTAAGGATAAGGAATTGTCCTTAACCTTAAAAATAACTACTTTAGAGGATTAAGGATAAGGAATTTTCCTTAACCTTAAAAATAACTATTTTAGGGGCAATTTCGATTCCACTTAAGGATAAGGAATTATCCATAAGGCTCCGTAGTAAACATTCAAAAAGAAAAATAGTTTAAGATAGGAAATACGAATGTTAGAGGGAGCGCGCTAATATTAAAAACGATAATAAATAAGCGAAAAATTTGAAAATATTTTATAAAACATGAATCGTTTAAAATCTCTCAAAAAATGTCTAAGTTGCATTTAAAGATACACTGTGTTAAACCAAACAGACAAATTGGGTAAGAAGTGGACTGGTTGCGTGGGAAAAGATTCGAAGAGGACGGGAACTACTACTATTCAGGATAAGGAATTGTCCTTAACCTTAAAAATAACGACTTTAGGGGCCATTCCGGTTCCACTTAAGGATAAGGAATTGTCCTTAACCTTATAAATAATTACTTTAGAGGCGATTCCGGTTCCACTTAAGGATAAGGAATTGTCCTTAAGGCTTCCGTAAACATTCAAAAAGAAAAAGAAGATAGTTTGAAAGGGAGATATGTAAATACGAATGTTGAAGGGAGCGAAAATGCTGAAAATATTTAATAAAACACGACTCGTTTAAAATAGAGATAAATCTCTCAACAAATGCCTAAGTTTCATTTAAAGATACGGTGTGATTTTTTTTCATTCCTACAATATAACAGAATAAAATGTGATTTAATAATTTTCGGAGCAAACTTTGTGATTTTTTTATATAGAGGCAATTTCGTATAGTAACCGTTTCAGCTCTACAAATGTATAGATATTATCTTTAAAAAATGACATATATTTTTAGGAACTTAAAAACATAAAGTTTCAAAGAGAAATAAGTCATAAGTCGGTAGAAATTCGTAATGAGAGGGCAAATCAGTTTGATTGTGATGAGATTACAATTTACTATAATATTTTAAGATATTGACGAATTTCTCATTTCTCTCTTATTAGAAAGTTAACCGATAAGAGTTCCGAATTCTCACATGGAAATCGTGCTAGGATAATGCACGACTCGAATAAGCGAAAGCTCTGAACTAAAAGTATTGTCTAGTTTCGTGCTATCGGTGATTTTAGAATGGAGAGAAGCGAATTTGATCAATCTCAACCCTTCAAGTTATAATTTGTGTGTATTTCCGCTTCTCAATAAAATCCAAATAAATGGAATATTTCTGAACGTATCCGAAAACTAAAAACTGTTTTTTGAAAGGTGATGAAATACCCAAAGTGTATCATTAAAAATAAAAATATAATTATAGAAACATTAAATTTTATAATCAAAAATTAAAAAGTTTTAGAAATGGTGCGCTTTACGTTTTTTAATCTGAACACTGAACTAAAATAACTGATATAGAAAAAAATACATATTTTATTACAAAAATGTAATATGAATATTATAGCAACCCCTTTTTTTTGTTGTTTAATATAAAAATAATTAATGAAAAAATCACAAAGTTTCATAAATTTTTCTCAAATTGGTTTCATGAAAGTGTACATTTTATTTATTCCGTGGTTAACTTCTGTTTGAAAAAAAATATTGGTGTTTTTTTTCTTTCTAACAAAATTTAGTTCATATTTCTAACTGTGACGGTAAGGGAGAAACAATGATTTCTATGAGATCATAATGAGCTGTTCCGAAAAGCGAACAAATTGATTCTAGCGGTAATAACTAATTGTTCCCAAAACCGAACAAATTAGATTGAGGATTTAAAGGCTTTAAAATGAAAGATTTCAGATTCCTTTCCTCTGTAGAAATAATATTACATCTCCAGATATATGTCTAAATAGTATAAAGTAAAGTCGCTATCCGCGTCTGTCTGTTTGTGCGCTTAGTTCTTCGCAACTACGCAACGAATATTTATAGGGTTTTCACTATAATTTATAAAATATCTTTCGGAAGGTTTACATATATAAAACATGTATATTATATTTATTGAAAGTAGAGAAAAGTTGATGTTTTACAATAAAGTCCTAAAAATATTTTTTCGGGCACTACACTTCTTGCTTCTTTCACATCCATACCTCGTCTCTTACTCGTACATAGTCTTCTATAATTCTGACTCTTGACATGGCCCGACTCAAATATCTGATTCAATCGATCGTACTATGTATCTCATATGATCATACATGGTTTTACATCACATACGTCTCAGGGATCTCATTTCTACAGCATTCAGACTACTTTCATCCTACCCCTGCCAGTTCCATGCCTCACTGCCATGCATCAGGGTAGGTACCGGCACTTCATTGTGGACTGCTAACTTCGCTTCTTTGGGCAATTTTTTGTTAGCGCCAACTGCGTTAAGTCCTCCTTTAATGGAGTTACCTGCATTTACCCTTCTTTCAATATCTCTGTCAGCTTTCCCAGTAACTGGCTCCACCACACTTAAACATGAATCAACCCAGCCTTAATCTTCGTGAAAGTGTACTTTATTTTGTTTAATTCCGATAATATAACTATAATTTTACTTATTACAAAATGATAACAAATTTATAATGTATTATTCCCAGTGAGTTTACAAAACTCATTTCGGGAATGACTCCATTAGATTAAAGACTAGACAACATAAATACATTAAAATAAATAAACGCAGAAGTCATTTTGAAGTTCCAAAGAAAGAATGTGTCAGTCACTAATAAAACTGCTGAGGAAATAGCTTTTAAGAGCTTTTTCCAATGTTTTTTGTTCGTTGCCGGAAGTTTTAGGAAGTTCTAGGTAATTCAATGTATTGCTTATGTGCAATATATTGTAAAGAGTTAATTCCAAATTTAGTTGTGTAAGTAGATGACGATAAGTGTGTTTGATTTTGTGATCGTGTTTTGTCACTTACTCCAACAGCATCTAAACACGAGGGAACAAAGCAAATACATTAAGAGGAACGGCTGCTACCCTTTTTCATACAAAACTTAGATTTAGATTTGAAACTAAAATACCCAACCAAACTCAAAAATTATTGAAGTGAAACTTCTTTACGCGCGTCATGCAATTTCGAGGACCGGAGTAAAACCGACTCATGACCGTCACGAAAAACCGTGATCATTTCGCTATAGGAGCCTAGCTAATATTATATACCTAGTTTAGGTCACTCTCCAAACTCAGCTTCGCGGTCTAGAGGCAGAGCGCCCGACTGTGGTCGTGAGGAACCGAGGTTCGATCCCCGCTTAAACTAATTTTTTTTTATTTTTGTGATTTTTTTAATACGAGGAAAAGTGATAAAATGCTCTCGTGCTGCGACTTTTAGATATTTTGACTATATGATATTTTGGTCGAAATATAGCTTACAAATCGAGCCGGTAGAGTCGCTCGGTATTTTGATTAATTATTTTTATTTTGAATCATTAAAATTACTAATCAAGGCCGATAACGCGACTAATTACCTTCGCAGACGTGCGTGACAAGTTTTTTTAGTAAAAAACACAGCCGTAAGTGAGTTTTTCAAAATTTAGAAATGTTTTTCAAATTCAGACTTCATACGGGTATGAGACTGTTAAAACACGATAGATCTTTTCCAAAACGGACAAATATACGGAAATATTTTGAAAAACGACAGATATGACTTCACACTGCTGATATATTTTCGATTCGACCCTATATAAAGCGTTAACGAGACGTTATGTGATATTATTCATTTGCCGTGTTTGAAAACGAATACGAAAAAGAGGAGTACACGTTGTATACGCGGTTCTCGTCACGCGAGATACCTCTCCTTGCGGTCTAGAGGCAGAGCGTTCGACACTCGTTATGCAGGACCCGGGTTCGAATCCCATATTTTTATATCTTTTAATTTTTTTTAATCACATGCTACTTATAAATATGTCAATATTATGAATCTAGTTAAACGTTCTTTTGTTAACAACACGCCTATAAATAAATTTATGCTTTTTAAAACTATAATGTACAGCATTCTGAATAATAATAATATGAAATGAAAATAGAGAGAGAAGAATACTAAAAGTTTCACTTCCGTCGTGCGTAGGCTTGCCACACACTGTATTTTTTTTTATACATAGGGTGTTTAGCAAATATCTAGTACGGATATGTGCCACATTATTTACTTATGTTTTTAATTTAAAAAATACTATTAAAGAATTCACTTTTTAATGGTTTTAGAGGCAACTTTGGCAATTATTTATGAGTTAATGACAATTATTTAAAAAAATAATTTTGTTTATTTACTATGCGAACATGATTAAATATTATATGAAAATAAAAAAATATTGAAAAAGCTATATTATAGGCGTAAAAAAATAAAGTAAAAAAACAAAGTAAAAAAACAACGCTTTTTTGACGATGTTCTATTTTTATTTTTTTAAACTATATTCACACCCTACGGTGTGAATATAGTTAATATATATATATATACCAAAGATACGGTAAGATTTAATTTTTTTCATGGACTATATATCAACATTTAAATCATAAACAAATTAAATAGCAAATATCCGTACAATAAATATGATTCTACTGTTGATTTAAAAAAAATATTAAATTTAATTTTTAATGATAAACTAACGTTTATAAGACAAGGTTTTATGCATAGCATTAAGGATAACAAATAATTATAAGCAATAATTAGTCGCCTGAAATATCAATACAGATTGAAAATAACTCCCGAGTAAAAATAAATGCCGCCAACGGGAATTGAACCCGTACCTTCTGATGTCCGGTCAGGTGCTCTGAACCACTGAGCTATGTCTAGCTATGTCTTAGCACTAACAAAGCCTTTCCTACAAAAATAAAGTTGGTTGTCTACAAGTGGAAAAAATATAATAAGCAGTAATTGTTGATTGAGGTACTAGTACATATTGAATCATTTGGCGGGTTGGAAATAAGCCGATATAGCAGATGGTCACAAATCCAAATTTTGTTTTGTATGAAAAAGCCGCGCAGCCGTTGCTCTTAAGATACATAAAAATGTACATCTATATGTAGTTAGTGTACATTTTACAAGTCAATGCCTACAACACTAATAATTTGTCATAAAATTAGAGTACATTGGAGTACAACAGAGTAAATTGGGTCACCAGTGCTAACGGGACGCTAGAACCTTGTAAGGTCGTTGACCCCGCAGGAGGTACCCGGCTAGCAGTGGACGCTAAACTAGTCGGCAAGTGAATCGAGTGATCGATTATAGAGAATGTATTTGAAAGAGAAACATCAAAAACACCAACTTACGCTTGTATTTCTGAGAAGTTGTTACGACATGCATTTTATTAAAAGACTTTCGCATTACGTTTTATCAAACATACTAAATTCAGTTGTACGTGCGTTAGTCCTGCGTGAAATCTGGTTCACTGAGCTCAAACATGTTTCTTTTAGATGTATTAGTATTATCCTGCATAACCTTACACATATATGAAACTTTCAAAATAAATAAAAACAAAAATTTTTTCCTGAAAATCATTTTAATTGCCATCTTCAACATTTAAACTGATTTGTCGAAAAATTCAGACTATGAAATGATTTTTCCCATGTCTGCTCTAGTTTTTGTATTAGTTGCTTCATCTAAATTTGTACCCTAAAAATTAAAATTATCTATATTTATGGGTGTATAATTAACATGATCGTTAATTATACACCCATAACAAGTTCCTCACAAGGGTTCCAACTGCTTAGAGTTTGTTGTAAGGTTAAAGGGGGGAGGGTAGATGATAAGAAGAATGTCAGGAAATACCTGGCTATTAAGATCTGGTTACCAAACATAGCTAAAGCCATTTAAGCAACGTTTTGATACTGATTGGTGGCCTACCACAACAGCGATCCTAAAAATTGAATTGATAATCAATCGAAAATTCTGACTATCCCATGATTTTTCCCGTGTCTGCACAAGTTTTTGTAGTAGTTGCTTCATCTAAATTTGTATACTAAAAATCAAAATTATCTATTTTTCATGGTTTTTTATTTAAAATGATCGTTGAACTTCCTAACAAGGGTTCCAACTGCTTAGAGTTTTTTGTAAGGTTGAAGGGAGGAGGGTAGTTGATAAGAAGAAGGTCACGAAGTACCTGAATATTCAGATATCACCCAACTTAGCTAAAGCCATTTAAGCAACGTTTTGATACTGATTGGTGGTCTCTAAGAGTTGCAATCGTAATCAAAACTGTTTTCAATCATCAACAAAAACCGTTACATCATATGGATGATAATCTTTCATAAACCAATGTCACTCTTGTTGTGATGTGTAACGGTGTGAAAGAGAGCGATGTAGTCTTGTATGCGAGTGAAAGTGATGGCAGCATAACCGCACGTTTTTTAGCGTTCACGCGAAAGTGTAACGTCATCATTATATGTTTTTCTAGGTTAAGTAGATAAGTAATTCTTTATACGTAATTAAATACATAATATTAGATGTAACAGATATCTGGAAAAGCAAATAATGTTGTGTGATTATAAGTAATAAGTGAAAAAATTGTGTGGTTATAAGTATTAAGTGTGATTCACTTATCTTTGTTATTTTAAATTGTATTTCATATACTTTACGGTTATTTTAATACACTTTTGTTTTCTTGATTGAATGTATGAATGAAGTGGTGTCTTGAAAGTGGAAATTAATTCATTTTCCGATTTCCGATAGGGCTGAAACTCGTTATTGATGACAATGTGTTCTATGATTTTTTGGTGGCAATCGCGCATGCACACGTGGATATATACGCATTTCTCTGATATTACAGCATTTAATTTACGAAATAAATTTCGGTACGACGCAATTAGGGTTTGGCTTAGTTGTTAGCGCGGTTGACTCCACTCTTCGCGGTTGAGAATCTAACCCCAATCAACTGCTTCGAAGACAACTGTGCTGAACATTACATCACCGGCTATTGTAAGAACGGCTGCATAAATTCATTATATTATTTATATACTGAAAATATTATTTAGGTACCTACTTTATCACTTCTATGAATTCTCAAAACAACTGATTCCAATTTTGAAAACAACACAACTATTCAAAGAAAATTTGAGTTCATCGAACCAGATTTGTTACAGGACGGAAGTTCACGAGGACTAACATATCACGCACAGACAGCCGAAAATAGTGTTTTTGATTTAAAATAGCATAAAGACGGAAATATACTCTCAGTATCGCACTGGTGTAACGTTGAAACGTTGCTTGAAATGTCTTTAGCTGTGTTTAGTGACTAGGTCTGAATAGCCAGGTACTTACCAACCATCATCTTTTCTGTCTCTTTCCCTCCCCTCTATCTTCAGCCTTACAACATACCGCGATTGGGGAGGCCATAGTCTCACTGGCTCCAGGAGGTCTCTTGTGCGATGTTCACACTTATATATCTTCTATACACATATATATATATATATATAAATTAATGTTTCTTTAATTATGTTGAAATAGGAACGCGTTTTCGTTTGTTCTTATTAGTGCCAGGAATGTTTAGAGAGTGGTTTGAATGGTGGTAAAAGTCGAGGACGCTCGAAAAAAGACTTAACGCAATATCTCTGTACTGGAATAAGATACAGAGTCGAATTAAATTCGACATAATGTAGTTTTTTAACGAGTATAAATTTCATATGAAGTGGATAGTAGAAAAAGTCGGTGATGCCGGGGGACGACATCAATTAAAAAATAAGTCGTAACTGATGAACAAAGAAAGACATGTAGGATTTTTAAGTGAATTGTTGAAGAGGTCGAGAACGTCCCAAGAAGACATGGCACGATCAAGTGAAACAAATGCTTTTTACAATGCAATAATATTATTTCCACCTTAAAAATGCACGCACGTGTGTAGCCATATTTTTTTTAAAGAAAGACAAACATTCCCGGGTTAGGAATAGCCTGTAAATACAGGGTTTTCCATTAAGAGGTATTATTTTGACATTCAATCGTAAAAGATCAATGGTTTCGTTACTTGTGTGGCACGTAGCGCCGTCTTGTTGAAAGTAAACCTTGACCACATCAATACCATCCGATTTCGGCCATGAAAAATCATTGATCATCTCTCGATAGCGCAATCCATTCACCGTAACTGTTGCTCCAGCCTCATTTTCGAAAAATTAAGGTCCAATGACTCCGCCACACCAAACAGTCACACTTTGAGGATAGAGAGGCTATTCAACAATAACTCTTGGGTTTTCCGAGCCCCAGATGTGACAATTTTGCTTGTTGACGAAGCCACCAAGGTGGAAATGGGCCTAATCACTAAAGATGATTTGCATTTGATTCACTCAAGTGAATTTTAATACTTTCAATGCTTTGTTGAAGCGTGTATCGTTCCATTTTTATTGATGGCGTAGTTTCTACTTCTCAAATGTCAAAAAATGACAGCTTCAAAAGTAACATCTACAGAAATAGCGGGCTATTCAAAATAACACCTCTTATTGGAAAATCCTGTATTTTAAAATCTCCGACTACCACAGTAAGCGGAAAATGTTGCTTGTGTTGTGATGGAGGACAAAGCCAGCCAAGGAATTGAACACTCTACGCCTGGGTGGGACACAAACGCGATGTCAACAGTCCTGGAACAACGTCGGGTAAACGTCAGCTCGTATATAATAAATCTTCCTACGTTGTATGTTAGATTCTGTTGTCCGTTCATCCATCAGTGACTTCCGGACCGGTGTGTATCCAGATAACTCATGACCTACTGCTATTTTAAATCTCTCGCAGCCCCCCTTCTCCTTGCCCCTCTCCGACCAGCAGACTGCCACGAAGGTGGAAGGTGGAAGCGGTGACGAAGCATCAGCGGCTCCGACAGCAGAGTTGCATTACACAATCAGCGTTGTGTAACCACTGTGTAACCAGCGCCGTGCAGTTACACTTTCTAAGTCGGTTAACTCTTCCTGGTATCTGATGAGAGGGGACTGCCGCTTGTCATGAGTTTAACTCATTATTATCATTATTTATGACTAGGAGTCCAAAGGTACAAAAGAAAAACCGATAAAAGTGCGATGTCAAACTAAAAAAAAAAATTACTGATTTTTTTTCTTAACACTCCCGTTCCGAAGGGGGTAATATACTTACCCCAAACGAGAGTTTTGTGCGATATCTTAGTTATGTTACATCACATACTCCATAATTTAGGTTATCCCAAAAAAAACTATTCGGTCATCGATCAGCATTTAAAAATATATCTCGGAAAATAATTTCCCTCAGGACTTATGTCATCTTTCGGGATGCTGTTTGGAGGGTATTTTTAAGGTAAGCAAGGTGAGGAAGAAAAGGTATGAGGGGTTGGTAGGAGTCTGGAGATCATTTTCCAGAAGTAACGGACGTATGAATCCATCCCTCACACTGCGGTGCGAGCTATAAATTTAATCTACAAAGTTTTTAACAATTTACTACTGACCTAGTTTAGAAACAGATTATAAGGACACATACCATTAAAAACAGAAAGAAAACGTCAGGATAAAAAAAGAAATGAAACAAAAATTATTTACTGTACAAAGGAATACAGATGTATAGCTTGGTTCCTAGTGATATTAAAAATGTACTTAGGTTAGTAAACTTTATGTTTGTAATAAGTATTAGAAGTGTAAAATAAAATGTACCTATGTTTATATCAGACCACGCAAATGGATCTATTTTAAGTGTAATAACTAAAATAATTTATATTTATTTGAGTTAAGCTTAATTTCTTACTCTCTTTTACAATTTTGGATTAAGAATGATTGCTGGGCGAAGATGGGCAATGTCCGATTAAAACGGAAGTTAGTAACTAATATCTGAGTGTTACTGTAAAGGGCTAAAAGAATTGTATGGGGGAGCACGAGTGTATGGGGGATTTAGTAACCCCCATACGGATCGATCGTGATTTTTAACATCAGGAATGAAAGGTTAAAAAAAATCAAGTTCGTTGCCCTCTCTGCACACTATGCAGATTGACAATGCAATTGAATTCATACATAAAAATACCTACTCAAAATCATTACATTTAAAACCATTTTTTAACAAAGCGATCAAATCTTAGCAGTGTAAACAATTGCAACAAATAAAAGCTCATTTTTGAAAGCCGAGTTTTGACAAAGACACTAAAAATAACAAAATTGTAAAACTCCTGTAATTGTTTGTAGAAATATTTGAATTGTATCTTTTACTCATTTTTACTATCTATTAAAACATGTGGGTATGTGAATTTCTGGGCATCATGCCTGTTTTATGTACACAAATAAAAAAATAACTCCAACATATCATCTTCTAAATTATATAAAATACGCGGACCAAAATCTGAACGGAATAATACCAATGGACAATATAAGGTAACACTCAACAACCAGTTTTAAAATTCGAACAAATACTTATAAAAAGTGACAGTCGTTATAACCCAGTAAAAGTAAAAGTGTTATATCTCGACTAACCATCAAACGATAGTGAAAACAATGACAGGACAAGCCAAGCCAAGCCAGGCCAAGCTAACTGTATCTCTCGTATATCGTGATGCGCATACCAAGTCAGAAACACGTATCTAGTCCCTGTACACTTTAAGCCGCTACGATATAACGTGTTATATCTATACTGTAAGTAGTATGTATTATAATTAGAGACACCCATTCACGTAGCATTAATTATTGAAAAAATAGCTTTAATTTTGCATTTTCATAGCGTTTACAGCTAAATAGGATAACGCCAAGGAAGAAGGGAAAAAACAATTAAATTAGCAAAATCACTTGAAACATGTTTATTGTATTATTGATTGAAATTCAGCATGGCACATGTTTCTACAGTAGAGTGTGTCAGGTGCGTTCTACGATCTGTCAATACAAGATTATATCGACCAAAAAATCTTTTTTATTATCGCTTTAAAATCGTTAATGCTATGAATGGGTGTCTCTAATTATAATAATATGTATGTTTGTCTGTCAGTCTATACATTTACATTAATTAATGTTAATTCGTCTGTGTTCCGTACTAGTGAACGCTGAGATGCTATATTGGAAAAAAAAGAATGCAAATTAAAAATTTAAGCCCCCGAGTTCCCAATTTCCACGGATTTACAACAAGTTTCTCTTAAATTTTTTAATTTCTAAAAAAATATATGTTATTTTTGAAGATAATAACTATACATTTGTAATGCCAAAACGCTAATTATATGAAATTCGCTCGATAGAAATAAATCGCAAAGTAAGCTCCGAAAATTATTTAAAACAACGTTTTGTTCTGTTATTTAATATGTTATAGACATGAAAAAAATCACGATGTATCTTTAAATGCAACTAAAGCATTTGTCGATAGAGTTTTGCTCTATTTCAAACGATTCGTGTTTTAATAAATATATAAGCGATATATTATATAGGTTATTTCTGACTATTGTCTTTTAATTGACTGTTACCCCGTGAATTTAACAAGAATTACACGAAAGTGATTTTTTTTAATAACGTAAATGCCTTATGCAATTTTAGGTAAATACAAACCCAAGCAATGTTCCTATTGCGCTTGCAAAAATCCAAACTGTAAATTTTTGGTTACTCTCCGCACATATTATTTGAATGGCAATTCGTGTCATAAGCTGTGCTAAATTTTTGTATGAATATAATGTGTCTTATAATTTTATAATATCATTGGATAGGTGTCGCAATTTTATTAACATTCGTAAGGTACATTTCTTATTTGAAGGCAATATTTTCAGCTTCACAAATCCAATAATTTTCAAACTACCTACATAGAAAATTGAGAATTTCAACTGGTTCGACAAAAATACCATATTAAATACTAATGGTCTGGCTTTTTTTCAGAGGATAAACAACCATATTACATATTTCCTAACAACCACACAGATATACATACACATCAACTCCACTCAACACTGGCGTTGGTTTTATCAAACTATGATGTAACCAGTAGCATTCAAAGCGGAACATTTCTCTCTGTACACTTCCGGGGAAGAGATTCGCTGAATGTTAGAGAGAGGCAGAGGAAAGGTAAAGGTAAACGACCTTAAGAGCATGGCATAGGATACACCATCGATTCTCAACCTTTTTAGTGTCGCGACCACGGGGGTCGCGACACAACAAAAGGACCCTGTCATTAAGTATTTTAAAGTTCATTAAAGTTTTACATTATTACAGCGAAAACAATGTTTGAAATATGAAAAACTCACAAACAACTAATTGAAATATCGGCTGAAAAAATACTTTAATTTTTGTTTGATACATTAGCAGTATTTTTAAACACATCTGCAAATCTTGTATGTGGAAATTAATCCACTTTCCGCTATCCGATCGAGCTGAAATTCCGCGGTTAGACTCGTTGTCAAGGACAATGCATTATATCAACTTTTAGTGGCAATCAAGAACACACACGTGGACATACACACATTTCGGATGAAAGACTTTGTCACAAGTCAATTTCTGCGAAATAATTGGGACTTGTAAAGGATGCTTTTAAATTGATCTGAAATCGAACCACTTTTCACTTCTTACTTGTGCAAAAAAGGCCTCTCGTCAACAGTGGCTTTCAAAATGAAATACAGAAATCTGTATATTATTATGGCGATTCACGTATAGAAAACCTTTTTTACCACTCGAGCCTTGGGTGTTCGGTTTTCGATTGGGACATTCGATTTAATATATGTATAAATTGCTTACTGCGGTTTAAATCCAATGGCTCACTAGATTTCTCCGTTTATCCTATTTTTTAGGTTCTATATATTTGGAACATTATTGCAAACGATAGCTCAAGACGTTTTAGCAAACTTGCGATAATATGCCGAAACTGGAGCCATTAATGCCTTAATTGACATTTTTAAGGATAAACTAATATTTACAAGACAAGGTTTTTGTGGACAGCACAAAAGATAACAAATTATTACAATCAATAATTATTAGTCTGAAACGCATACAAATTGAAATAATCTTCCGAGAAAAAATAAATGCCGCCGACGGGAATTGAACCCGCAGCAAATGTAAATGTTCGTTTGTTCAAATTCTTAAATATCCGAAAGTTATTCACCAATTGCTTTGAAATTTTGACACATCGTTTCATTCGAATATGCGTGTTTTTTTTGTATACAGATGTCACCTGTGACAGGTAATTATATAGATCTCACCTGTGACACGTAAAAACATGCGTTTTAAAAAAAACAGAGCTATCTGTTGGACTTAAAGAAACACGCGCTATTGTTTCTATATCTGCAAACACACACTGAGCCACTGCGTAGCGTAGCGGGATACAACTATTTTTTTTTAATAAAAATACTGGTACATATTGACTTATTTGGGGGGTTTAAAATAAGCCGACGTAGCGTAATGGTAAGCGAATCTGACGGAAGCTGCGGGTTCCATTCCCGTCGGCGGCATTTATTTTTCTCTTAATTTCAATTTGTATGGGTTTCAGACAACTGATTATTAATTATAATAATGACTTAATTAACACGTTAATACTTTATCAGGAAGTATTACAACTTCAAATTTATAATTTAATAAGGTTTTTTCGCACACGTGACTTATTTTTTTGAGATCGCGACCCCCAGATTGAGAAACGATGACATACACTATACAGCAGACGTGTCCACAATAATATTATTGCTAAGCTATGGTTATTGCCTTTGAACAAGGCTCAATGTTCCGTGTTGCAAACATGCACCTTCTCGCTTATATATATATTTATCCACTGTAGCGATTGGTTGCATATATATTTATACGTTTACCATATTATTCATTTGATATCATTCCTCAAAATATTATTACGGAAACATATGAACTGCGTACTGCGGATAATAAATTATTGTAAGCAATAATTAGTCGCCTGTAATATCAATACAAATTGAAAATATCTCCCGTGTAAAAATAAATGCCGCCTTTTGATGTCCGTTAAGACGCTCTGAACCACTGAACCACATCGGCTTATTTCCAAAATGTACTAGTACTGCGTACTGCGGTTTAAAGCCAACGAATCTATCTAGATTTGCCAATTAATCATTCGTTTACAGTTCAAGATTTCTTATTCTAACATTTGAGAAGATATGTGAAGAGTTCCTACTGTTCCCAACCGTTTGGAGCCAGCGAGACTATGGCATCCCCAATTGGTTGTACGTTGTGAGGCTGAAGTTAGTGGGGCGGAGAAGATGGGAAGAGGAAGGTTGGGAAAGGACCTGGATATTCAGATCTGATCTCCAAACACGGCTAAAGCCATGTTTCAATTCTGAATGGTGTAAGCACAAGGGCTAGTCGAAAGCTATAGGTACTCCTCGACCACGGAGACCGTCACCAAATACTATTAAATGTATATAATGTATTAGAAATTTCATTCAATCGCACAATTCTTCTTGTCACGCTAATACGGCTGAAGTTTTCAGGTAAGTAATTCACTATATTAAAGTATTTCAAGATTTGCATAACGTCTGATTTCCAGGCTAAATTTATTAATTTCCTCAAGTGCATGAACCCCGGATAAGTTCCATGCGTCCGCAAACAATATCTGAAGATTTTGTTTTGGATTCGTTCCTGCATATTATATTAATATATTTAGTGTGGTGCAGAGTCCGTACCGCACTAGCCTACTCCAGCTGGCTTCTTAAAATGCCGCCGAACATGGCTATCTTTGCATCTGGATCTCAAACTGTTTAATAGTTCTTTAGTAGTTTATAGCAAGCTAGAGTGAGCTGTGATTACGTGGTCTGAGAAAGTTAGTTCGGGATCAAAGACGAAAGCGAGATCTTTAAAGCTATTGACTCAGTATGTTTGGCCTTTTATGCTGTACTGAAAACTGGAAGCGGGTTCAACTGGGTATTACACTGGGCGGTTCAACTGGCCCTACAACTCAGGTTCACTCCTACCTTTCATTAAAAATACACACACAGCATCCCAAACTACATAATATACACATGAATTATAAAACCAAAAAGTAGATAAAAAAAAATTATTACTAGAATACATCTATTTAAAATTTAAATTTATTTTACATAAATTTAAATGTCTTATAAACATAAAAAAAAAAATTTGATTAAGAATTATACCTTCCTTGCGAGGAACTGTAGTCAACCGCGCTAACAACCTCTTCGAATGCCGGTCAGGACCGACATTGTCGACAACTGCTGGAATAATCCAATTTTCAGAGAAATGTGTATATTTCCACATGTATATACGTGATTGCCACAAATATGCGATTGATAAAAATGCGTTGTTATCGACATTGAGTCTATTTGCCGAGTTTCAGCTCGATCTGATATCGGAAAGTAAGTTAAATTCCGCTTCCAAGATTTAAATTAATTTATTCCCGAAAAGAAAAGTGAAATTCAAACAACAAATTGATGTATTTAAATTCAAATTGTTTCAATACAATTTTAGATTAATCAATTAATTTTTAAAAATGCAAAACAAGTCTAATACTTTCTGGCCAAACTCAATTGCCATGACCCACTGAATCATTCAAGTACCAGGTGAAATATTGAACCTCGCTTTGTAAAGACTCAGTACAACTTTAGCCAACAATAATATACTGGCAATAATCACTTTCACATTCATGTTGACTCCGAGTGACCGTGTACCTCCAAAATACCGGGCCTATTTGAGCCAGAGTCGGCATGATCAAGATATTGGATAAACGATTCATGATTAAGCAAACAAGGTGGAGAGATGTGACCCGTCCAAGCCGAGAGACGCGAATATCTTTGTTTTTAGATAACACAGCGTCTGGGACGTCATAAACAATAATTCATTTTACGATTTTTAGATTTTATATAGTGCTATTTTGTCTTATCAAGCCGATATCAGTTCCTAGCTACACAGACTGCCAGTTCTAAGGAACAAAACATATATAGATATTTATTTAAAAGATGCCCGAGTAAACAACCAAGGTCAATATATGTGGTTCGTCCAATTCGAAAATGTATTGTTTTTGACCGAGTGACCATGTACCTTCAAAATGGCAAGCCTATTTGAGCCAGAGTCGGAGTGCCCCAAGGTCGCCACTTGGGCCCGAGTTAATATAAATAAGCGTTTAATAATAAACGTTTTAAGTGCTTATCTTGAGGGTCGAGGTTTATTCGAAATTCATTGCAAAATGAACGTTGATATTGTTATTGATATATCTATAAACCAGTGAAACCATTGATGGAATGAACAAAACCAAAAAAACCAACGTCATTCGTCAAGAACGTGTAGACAAAATAGTTTTAAATGAAAACCAAGATGATTCAAAGGAAAAAAAAGTATGTATCTTTGAAAATGTTCTTTGGTCCGAGTGAATATTTTTCATACAAACATCAAACGGTGTACAGAAATTAGTTTTAATATCTGGAAGGAAATTTATCATTCGATTTTTGTTATTGTAGCAATTTATTAAAGTTAAATCAAAATAATTTTCGGGAGTCAACCATAACCTCACATTTGCATCTACTATAATATGTTCTAAAACTCTTACTCGGTGTTGCCATAGTAATGAAAACAAACATAGGTTTTATTAAACGTCTACACTTTCATTCGAAAATACAAAATATAACCTAAGAATTAAAACAATATTTCAAACCTTTCAGGGAATATTTTTCTTAGAAGTTGAACTTACCTGTAACAAAGAGAAATCACAATTAATAATGACAAATGAAAATACTTCAAAAATAGCATTATTAATAGTTATAAAGATAGTTGTCATAGTGGAAGAAACTGTCAATATCGCTCTTGTGAAAGACCACCATTCACAGTTGGAAGGTAGCCGTGTTTGGTGACCAGATTTGAATATTCAGGTACTTCCCCACCTCCTTTCTCTTCCTCTTCCCATCTACTTCCCCTCCCACAACCTTCAGCACCAGAATATACTCCAATTGAGGATGACATAGTTTCACTGGCTCCAGAACAAAAATGTTCTTGCCTCCAGCTTATTGAGGTTGATCAACAAATCGATAGATAGCCTCAGAATCCAGAATCAACCGTGTTTGGTGACCAGATCTGAATAGCCAGGTACTTACCAATCTACCGCCTTACTATCTTTTTCCCTTCCCTTCCCTTCCAGTTCTTTTAGCCTTACAACATACCTCAGGGGATGACATTATTCATGACTCACTAAGTGGGCAGAACTCAGGACTCTTATACAGTTAAAAACAAGAGTTTTAGATTGTTTATAGTTCGTTTCCTTGCCCCAAAAGCTTCCCATCAATCTGACAACTTTTGATTCCCACAACCTGCTGCTCTCGATTATCCGACATTGTTACAAAACCTATTGCACAATCCGCAGTAAAACTTGAACTCTTGAATTTCCCACAAACGGTTCTTTTTCACAACTCGAGAGCCGCCGATTCGCAGTCTGTTCAATTGATAGATTCAACTGTTTTTAGTTCCACGGCCAGATGAGGAAATGAGCTTGAGAAATGGCCAATGAACCGCCCACGGGAAAGATCAAGTTAAGATAAATGGTGATGTCAATCAACAGGAAATCTCCGCAGAGAGACGGTGACAGTTTTGCGGAGAAAGTTTCGAAAAAGTATGCTTAAATGCGAGAACTTGAACAGGTATTACAGGAAAATGTATATTTGCCCTTTAATGACAATAATAACAATAAGATTATATATAGTGCAATTCTAGTGGGAAAATTACCTAATTAATATGGTAATAATTTTTGGAAGTTCCCATACAAGTTAGGAGGCTGATTTGATTCAGTGTCCCGGCCTTGTGATCTAGGAGGTTTTGGTAAAACCCTTCAAGACAAAAATGAAAAAGTTCATAATGCGAAAGTGATTATTTGTTTTTAAAAAATTTGATGTAAAGAGATCGCTCAAGACCTTATACAAACTTGCCATAATATGTCAAAAACCGTTCGAGTAGTTTGTTGTCATATTTTAGTTTTTTTATATGATGTATTTTTGGGTTATGTTATTTGATCAATATTATGTAAGGAGCACTTTAAGAATATGACCACTGAATATCAAATTAACCGTGTGATATCCTAGAGAGTAGTTTAAGAGGTTACTCATAGACAAAATACACTATTCCACAGCAACACACATAAGCGCAATTACATTGCGAACTTCCCAACACAACGGTTTCACACTATGGGAAACCAATACTTAGGTGATGTCGATATATTTAATATTAACTTTGAGAATTTTGTGGATCACGTAAAAGATTTATTTCAACACTATTCCTAAATGGAAGTTATATTTATGTTCTTGTTCTTTTTATTTTTGTTTCTTGTATATATTATTTATTAATGTAATTTTATTTTTATTATTTCTTTCTCATGTTTCAAAATTGTCTGTCATCAAAATTGTACCACCTACATGTAAAAGCCCTCTGGGCGTTAAATAAATAAATAAATAGGCGGCACTAGATAGTAGTTTAAGAGTTACTCATAGACGGCACTAGATAGTAGTGTAAGAGGCTACCCATATATGCCACATAGCTGTCGATAAGGAGGGGATTGAACTCAAAGTCGTGGATGACCGGTGATGGATGAAGCTATGCATTTTGTGCGTATGTAGAACCGAAGCAAATGCATACTGCTGTAAATTTGCATCAGCATGGGTGAACGATGTTAACGACACTTCATTGCACACAGTTTCTCCTTGTTTTTATTATCTAGGTATGGTTGAAACCCACTGAAGAAAGACATGACTATTCGACATCGACATCAAAAATATATCGATGACACCATCGCAAATTTTTTAGAAGATAGAAAATCGTAAATAGAAGAATACTCATACTTTTAATGTAATAGATTAAAAATTTATCGCCTTGTTAGAATTCTAGGTCAACGATGGATTACCGTTGATATGAAGATCATTCCTGATAACATTGTTCCCTTATCGATTGAATATTACCTACCTGCCCATAATATTATAATCTATTGAAAATTAAAACAATATTTGCTAATTGGCTATCATGTTGAATTTTTGTCGTTTTTTTGTGCCATTACCGCGTAAGAGTTCCTATTGCCCCAACTGGCCGGAACAAGAAGCCAGAGCCATAATGGAGAAAAATAACTAGCTAATTTATTAAGAATCTCTTAAAATTAATGGTAATTCCGGTTAAAAACGGGAATGCAGGCCTTACGAATGAATTAAAAGGTTTCATGATAAACTTTTAGTAAATTACGAATATTTTTGCAATCCAACGAAAATTCTTTGTAGCGTCGTGATAAATTATCAAAGAAAATGGATAAAACGTTTGTTAATTGATATTTTATTAATCAGGCCTGTGAATTTATCGTGTGTGCAAAAATCGCTTTCTCTCCGTGTGGCATCCACAATTTTGGGTTTATAGGGTATCAGTCGTAATCGTCACCACAACTTGTTTAAGATACCACACGGCAGAACAGATATTCTAACACGGAATAGCATGACAAAAGGAATGGTGCTATTGAATAACATTTCTAAAACAGTTAATATTCTTATATTATTCTTTAAATAACTTTGAAACCTTTTTATATATTTATTTTCCCTTCTTTTTGAAAGATGAATAATTTGTTGTACAATTATTTAAAAAATAATAAAACAAATACATTTTGAGACTGAGGGAAGAGGGGAGGAGAAGAAGATGAGGAGGATGACAGATGAGAAGTGCCTGGCTATTCATGTTTGGTTCCTGTTAAAGCCATTTTAGGTAAAGCTTCTATACTGAGAGTTTAGAGGAAGCTACAAGCCAAAAATGTGCATATTCTTGGTGGTATCCGGATAAATCAGCACAATGATAATTCATCACATCTTTAAAAAGTTACATAAAGTCATGGAAAGTGATGAAACAATAACTTTATTAACTGGGTTATGTAGGTTAGGTTAGGTTAAAAAAATTTTTTTTTTCATCGTTTCTAATGACTTTATATCACTTTTTGAAAGTGTGTTGAATTTTCACTGTGTTGAGTTATCAGGGAACCATTTTTTGGTATTTATAATGTACACCAATCCGTTATAAAGATTAATCAAAATAGTGATTTAGCTTTAAAAGCTTCGCCTTAATTCAAACTGGAAAAAAATTGCCAATCCATGTACAGGGTTTTCCAATAAGAGGTGTTATTTTGAATAGCCCGCTATTTCGGTAGATGTTACTTTTGAAGCTGTCATTTTATGACATTTGACAAGTAGAAACTACGCCATTAATAAAAACGCATTGAACTTATTAAAATTCACTTGAGTGAATCAAATGCAAATCATCTTCCAATAAGAGGTGTTATTTTGAATAGCTCGCTATTTCGGTAGATGTTACTTTTGAAGCTATCTTTTTTTTACATTTGACAAGTAGAAACTACGCCATTAATAAAAACGGAACGATACACGCTTCAACAACGCATTGAAATTATTAAAATTCACTTGAGTGAATCAAATGCAAATCATCTTGAGTGATGAGGCCCATTTCCACCTCGGTTGCTTCGTCAACAAGCAAAATTGTCGCATCTGGGGCTCGGAAAACCCAAGAGTTATTGTTGAAAAGCCTCTCTATCCTTAACGTGTGACTGTTTGTTGCGGTTTACGATCCGGCGGAGTCATTGGACTTTACTTTTTCGAAAATGAGGCTGTAGCAACAGTTACGGTGAATGGATCGCTATCGAGAGATGATTAATAAGGAGGCGTGGCTTTGTTTTTTATGTAAATCTACAGTTCTGTTCGGAAATTGATGAAATTTTGCACACATGACCTTCAAAATTAGAGGAAGGTCACTCTGTACCCATCCCCTTTTCCAACCCTTCATAGCAAAATTTTGATAATTCTTGATGAAATTTTGCACACTTGACGTTCAAAATAAAAGGAAAATTACTTTTTACATTGCTGATTTTTTTTAAACTCTCCGTAAAGCCCGGTCAATTGAGTGAGTGTCATTGAGTGCGCAAAAAGTCAGCGCATGAAAAATATTATTTTGATTTATACCGACAACATTTAGGGACAGAGACAAGGAGCTAACGGCTCTGCCACACAGGTAGCCATGACGTGCCCACGTCTACGTTTTGAGCCAGAGTTCAGATAAATACTTCTAGCACCGCCATTTCGTCACGATTTCTATTCACAGATGTCCCAAAAACCAGAGGATTATATTTTTAAATTAGAGGGATTATTAGTCATTAAGAGCAAATTTCTATTTGTGAAATCCCTGCTAATGTTGTCTAGACAGCGTGGTGAACGGTGAATTTAGCGGCCTTCCTCCAGCTCTACATAGATAATGGCTGATCGTCATGATAATAGTATTGTTATTATATCTGATAGTTCGAGCTGAGTAGTATAGATGGTGATTTTGTTTGGTTTTGAAATTCAGAATATGCCTTAACTTATTAACTCAGCCAACTATAAAATTTAAAAAAAAATACTGTTATTTATAAGTTGTTGATAAAACAAAAATTAAATGGACTAAAGTTCCTTATTCTAGTTTTGCATCGTAGTTGTTAATTTTGCAGTCAACTACGGATCCCGAGAACCTAAAAGATGTTTTGTTTGTTTTTTTCGTAAGCTACTAAAGCTAAGTATTAAAAAAATCTTCACTACAATTTCCTATTTGTATCTACATCGTTTCAAACCTGAGTAGAAAACCTAGCACGAATGGAAGAAGCCGTTTACCGAAGAAGCGTATCGCTGTGCGTATGTAATGCATAAATGGTGCTTGAAGGAATCTAAATTTACAAATGCGTCCATGTCTTCTTCCGATGCCGTGTACTATTGGATAACCTCAGCAATCTACCATCACATCAAGTGACTGCAATTGAAAAGGTTTGGTGAGGTCCATGTCTTCTTCTGATGCCTTCGACTGGTTGTATAACCTCAGCAATCCACTATCACATCCTGTGACTGCAATAGAAACAGTTTAGTGAGGTCCATGTCTTCTTTTGATGCCTTCGACTGGTTGTATAACCTCAGCAATCCACCATCACATCCAATGACTGCAATAGAAACGGTTTAGTGAGGTCCATGTCTTCTTGGGTAAAGGGAAAACTAGCAGTTTAATACATTCCGAATTTCTACCGAATTTTAACACAATTCCCTTGAATACTTTGAGTATTAAAGCTCTTATGCAAAGTTATAAGTTTCATTTGAAGATAATCTCTATAAATTTGCTCAGCTGAAAAAGTAATTACACAAAATTCCTTCCTTAGAAAAAAAATCGCAAAATATGCTCCGAAAATTATAAGAACACATACATCTGGTTCTGTTATTTCACATGATCTAGGTATGAAATATTTACAATGTTTCTTTAAATGCTACTTAAGGCTATGCACCACGTCGGGTAGCATATGGAATTGGGCTGCTAACAATAACACTCCTTGTGCAGATGGCAATAAGGTTGAAATTTCCACTTAACACCAGCCGCCTGTTTTAATTTTTATGCAAGATAAAAACATTGCCAAAAAGTGTGTTTTATTTTATTTTGCAAAGTTCAGACATAAATATTTAAATGTTTTACCCTCATTTTCTAAAGAACTTAATTTTTCACATTATACAATAAAAGCATAACCGAAAATGGGTTGGTAAGTAGGAGATTTTGAACATCAAAGAAGATTTTACAGGCTTGATACATTATGTTTTTCTGGGCTTATAAAAAGACTTAATAGGCTAAAAGGCTCAATTAATTTAGAGACCAAGATGTGTTCTACTCGCAGTATTTAATTAAAACATTTATAATGTTTCTAAACGATCAAACTTTTAAACCAAAAACACAAGATTTTGCATTTCCAAGTAGTGCTTCGCCATTTACACCGTTAGAGTCACTGAGTTCGCAACTATTAATGGAGGTACGTAAACAGATAGTATGTGTTTTAAACATCGTAGTTTTTTGACAAAAGCTTTGCAAAAAAACCGGTAGGAAATATTACAAAATTTGAAAAAAATTCATCTTTCACAGAGAATTCAACACACAACAGCGACATAGAAAGTTTTTTTATGATGAATCACCACCTCGTCTAAAGCGTTGTTTATACTAGAAAGCCCCGTTGTTTTGCTACAATCCATTGTGTATATGCAGTTATAAAGTTCACTCGTGTTACCTGCATTATCCGGTATACGTAACTTGCATCATAAATCATATAATATCACGGCTAGGAAGTGCGATGCGAAACCGGTCTAGTTCTGAAGTCTAGTCACTTTCTCTTCGAGATAGAGAACGGCAATAGAAGGTTGGGATAATACAAATGTAGAAGTGACAATGATACAAAGAAAAAAAAGTCCACATTAGAGTGTTGATGGCAAGACCAGATGAATCAAATACTATATATATATTCGGGTTAAGTGTTAGTTAGTAGAAAATTTCAAGTTAGAAACATTAAGGACAGGTTGTTTCAGAAAATTTGAACAATTCTTCAAATTTAAAAGTTATATTTCAAGTTCTGTTATTATTTCAGTTCTGTCAAGTAACTGGCTTATAATAATATATTAACAGAACTTGAATAGGACTTTCACAGCACCAGAAAATTAACGTTGAAATTTTATGAACTGTTCAAATTCTGTGAAAAAAACAACCCATCTTAAAATGAAAGTCGTAACAAAATTACATCAAATTTCTTTTCAAAATTATAAATAAAACATTTAGGATCTTTGTTTTTGGTCACAATCAAAATAAAAATCAATGACAATTATTTTTTATTAAGAAACCACGAAACTTTCCATATTCCTTTCCATAGAACCAACTTAACCTTTTTCCAAATTATCATGCGAATGTGTCGACAGTATAACATCCGCTGTAGTGGCAAGATTTTGGACATGTTTAGCGGTAGAATTTTATAAAATTTCTGGAATATCTTGTTTTTATTCCACCCAATCTTTATTGTCATTTTACCCCTAGATTCCTACCCAACCGTCAAAATTTTACCTTCTGTGAATGATAATTTGCACTATTTTATGGACTTTTCACGATTTGATTGTTAAGAAAAGCGAAATGATATGCGACGACTACATTGACGAAAATTCGACCATAAAACAAATGACACTTGGGTCGGTCATGTTTTTAAAAAACCTTCTTTCTTCTAAGGCAATTTGACTAGGAACTGGGATTTGGAATAACCATAAAACTGTTTCAATATTAAACAATGATGTATGTACAAGTTCTCTCTGAGACTACATTAATATTTAGTTGGTGTGTATGAAATAATAATAATGAATTATGTCTAGGTTGTGACTTTCCAATGAGTAACGTTACAATTTTTTCCATTGCATTTACAGAGTTTTCCAATAAGAGGTGTTATTTTGATATTCAATCGTAAAAGATCAATGGTTTCGTTGCTTGTGTGGCACGTAGCGCCGTCTTGTTGAAAGTAAACGTTGTCCAGATTAATACCATCCAATCCCGGTCATGAAAAATCATTAATCATCTCTCGATAGCGCTATCCATTCACCGTAACTGTTGCTCCAGCCTCATTTTCGAAAAATTAAGGTCCAATGACTCCGCCGGACCATAAACCGCACCAAACAGTCACACGTTGAGGATAAGGAGGCTTTTCAACAATAACTCTTGGGTTTTCCGAGCCCCAGATGCGACAATTTTGCTTGTTGACGAAGCCACCGAGGTGGAAATGGGCCTCATCACTCAAGATGATTTGCATTTGATTCACTCAAGTGAATTTTAATAATTTCCATGCGTGGTTTAAGCGTGTATCGTTCCATTTTTATTAATGGCGTAGTTTCTACTTGTCAAATATCAAAAAATGACAGCTTCAAAAGTAACATCTACTGAAATAGCTATTCAAAATAACACCTCTTATTGGAAAACCTGTACAAAGAACGAAATAAAGATTTACTCAGAATAACAAACTTTGCTTTCTGCCAATCATTAATACAGTATGGCATTATAGGATGGGGTGGCACTTATAAAAAGCACACAAAACCGCTGTATATAGGACTAAAATTGATATTAAAAACAATTTTATTTAAACAATTTACATATTCATCAGAGCTTCTGTTTAAAGAATTTAAAGTCAGAAAACTAAATACATTATGCTTCTATCTTTACAATTTACAAAGATAATATTCTAAATAAAAATGCACCTTTTAAAAACAATAGATTACGCAGACAAACGTCAATACTCCCAACTCCAAAAATGTAAAAAAATAATGGGGCAACTCAACTATAAATATCTTGGAATGATTTTTTTAATACATTTCAAGAAAGTATCAGAAATATAAATAACAAAAAAGATTTTAAAAATCACGTTAAAAAATTTCCTGAAAATATAAACGGAATACTTTGGCATATTACATCAAAAATAACGAGCAAAATAACACATCCCCCATACACACAAGCCTAGCTTTATTATGGTAGGTCATCTTATGTAATTAGGTGATATAATTAATATATTTTCTGTAGATTATGATTTCTTATTACATTCATTGAAATTGCTTAAGTTAAGTGATAAAAGAAAAATTTTTGATCTTATATTTTTATACAAAATTATAAATTATCAGTTGGATAGCCCTGACATATTAATGTTGATTCAATTTCATGTACCTACCATTAGATCAAGGTCCTCTAGTATGTATTATTGTGACAATTATACCACAGTCTCAGGATATAACTCAGTTATAAATAGATTGCACACACTTGGGAACGTTTATGCTAAATTCGCAGATACTTTTAATATTCCCCTTGTAAAGCATAAAGCTGCACTAATAACACATTTTAACGCCACTTATTTTAATGAGGTCACTACATAACAGGCTATTGTCATTGCTTCTTTCTTTACTGTTATTTTATTTGTTATGTTTTAAATTAATTTAATTCTTTAATTTTTCTCATCAAAATTTAATACTGCACTATGTAATGTAAAAAAATAAAATAAAAACTTTGTATGTAAATGGCACTTGTGCCGTAAATTCTAAATAAATAAATTACGTAACGTTATTTTTTTTCATAATTTATTATTAAATATATATTTTTGAACAAGTAACAAATTCTCTATATATTTTTAACCATTATTAAAGAGATGGCATCGGATAATTACTGGATCTAGTGAAGCGCGATTTTCTGAAGGTACACAAATGCTATGAATTAAGTTGGTTACTCTGACTTCATTTCGTCAAATTGATTCTGTTATATAATTATAACGAAAGGTTTAGTGAGATTTTTAATGAGCTTTGAGTCTATATTTTTTTGGTTACTTACTGTAGCCATTTATGCTACTGACTTTAATCAGCGAATCTTGAGTATATTTGGAGTTATGGCCTAGTGTACACACGTGTTAAGGCGAAACTTAATGCTAAATCACTATTTTGATTAATCTTTATAACGAATTGGTGTACATTGTGAATACCAAAAAATATGCTTTAGATAAATTGAAGGTTTTCCTATCGCTTCGCTTGAGTAGAATACAAATAAAATAATAAATTACACAATAAAAAATATAAATGTAAACTTCTAAAAAAAATTTTTTTTCAATAGAAATGTATGTAAAGGAAAAAACACGTAAAGGAAACAACTTTTAAAAAATACAGTATTATAGCTAAGATTATTTGTGACAGTTTCACTTGATTAACTTATTTGCTTTCTTATAAAATTATTTAAAAAATAATAAAAACCAGCTTTGTACTTGAAATCGAACGTTTCTAGACTCCGTTTGTCAAGCGATGTTAATGCCTATTACCCACAATATAAGGTATACCAAGAATATACACATTTTTGGCTTGTAGCTTCCTCTTAAGTGTAGTTTTAAGTAAAATCGAATAACCTGTTTTGTAATGCATTTATCAAGGATAAATAGATGTTTTGTGGGGAATAATAACTTATTTCATCTGGAATGGATAAAAAGCGTATATTCACTTTGATTTTGTTGCTCTACATCACTAACCTAACCTAAACTATCTTAACCTAACCTAACCAGGAGGAATCTTATAAATTAAAGGAATATTATAAATTGCACTCAACACATGTGAACGCTAGGCCGTCGATATGTAGATAGTTTTTTTTTGGTCTCCGGTGCCATTTTTTTGCAATCATTAAAACCTTAACAAAATATCTTCTTGAAGTCACTTCTGTGCATAACTGTCACATTGACATCGACAGACCCTCTCCAACGTATTTTTTATTTTATTGGTTTTTTAAATGTGAATACCGCAAAAGAGCCAGTGAGACTATGGCGTCCCCAATTGGGGTATGTTGTGAGACTGAAAGTAGTGAAGAGGGGAAGGAGATGTGTAAGAGGAAGGCGTGTGAGTGCCTGGCTATTCAGATCTGGTCATCAAACACGGCTAAAGCCATATCGATAATCCAGGGCGATACTGAGAGTATCTTCCACTCTGGAACGTGCCACAAGTATACTACATATTATTTTAAATGAAAAAATTGTGGAATTTGAACCCGCGACTTTCGAATTGCTAGTCGAGAACCTTACTCCTCGACCACGGAGGCCGCAAATAATAATAAGAAGAAAAACATCTTGATTCAAATGGTGATCTTCCACCAGGGCGATACTGAGAACTGAGAGTATTATGCACTCTGAAAGAATGGCTTCTGTGCGATTGGAAGCTTACGCTTCTCACACGTGAAATCATTTGTAGTATGCATCGCTTTTTGTCTCGGCGGTTTATTTATTTAACCTATCGATTATCAATGAGGAGAATTCCTTGCAGTTTGTCCACCCTTGGTCTATTTTCATCAGTGCATTTCCATTCGGTAGCCGAGTGCAGCCGAAGTGAATCGGAAGTGTTCGGTTTTGCCTATGTCGAGCCCGCTCTATGCGACCTACTTAACGGTCATGCGCCCCGGGGGAGCGCTTGTGCAGGACAGTCGACTTGATCAATTCGCCTAGACAAGCAAGTTGACTTGCCTATATCGTATTTTTACCAGAGTTTCTTTTTTTTCAAAATTTCTTTGTACCAGAGTGTCACTGTGAGGACGTCGCGTCGCCATAACTTCCTTTACTGTAGAGCCAGCACCAATTTGTTCATGAAAGTTATCAAATATGAGTATTACTGATTTATAAAAATTCTGATAAAAACGTGATTGCAGGACATTTCTTAACAGACTATTAGTACATACAGAATACATCGGAACACGTATTCATGCAGCTGCGTTTATCCTTACAAATTTGTAAGAATTTTGATAAAACACGTGTTCCGACATCCCCATAACACATTCGTGTTTTACTGATAGTTTGTTAGGAAACCTATCAATTCATTCGTTAAAGCCTGCAGTCCCGTTTTCAAAAGGAATTCGAATAATTTTACCAGATTTTTCATAAATTACCAATATTTAACAAAAATTAACAAGTAATCCACTAGCAACTTGACTTGATTTTATTGGATTCTATGATTCTATCGAAAAAAACTAAATGTCGCATGTATCGTATATGTACAAACGATTTTATATATTAAAAAAAATAACACTAAATAGAGTGAATAGTTACTTTGTATTTCAGTTTTCTTTAGTCATTTTTGGTAAAGTTCTTTTAACAGCCGAAGATTTAAGCTTTAAACGTGTGAACTAATATTTTGAAAAAATTGGTTGTTTAAAAAAAAACAATAAACACGTCATTGAGACCAAAATTTCAGTAAGAATTTTACTCCAAATTATGTCAAAATTCATTGGTCAAAGTACGTCAGGTAAGTCTCTTATTTCACCCAGTGAATTATTCTATCATTATTGATTATACTAGCTGTACCCCATGCATTGCAGATAGAGAAACGTCTAACAGATGGTACTGTTGTTTTTACCTGTCACAGGTGATATCTATATAATATAGGTATATAAAAAACACTTGGCTTATTCGAATGCAACGTTCTGTTAAAATTTCATAGCAATCGGTGAAGAACTTTCGGAGATTTAAGATTTTTAACAAACGAACATTAACATTTTTGTCTTATACAGATATAGATAGATATTAATTTAGTCCATTGCTAAAATTATGTTAATTTATTTAGCAATATCTCATGTTTTCTTTTTTACTATTCTCTCTTGTATATGACTATGTAAAATAGATAATATTGCATGTATGCTGCTTTATGATGTTACTTGTATGTAAGTTGTTATAATTGTATGATATATGTAGGGTTACAACCACACATAAAGACATTATAGTTAGGCTATTGACGTCGTTTTCAAGGAGATATGGAACAACGTACAGAGACGTCTTTAAGGCGAAGCTTAGTGCCAAATTATTTTGATTAATCTTTATAACGAATTGGTGTACATTATGAATACCGAAAAATATGCTTTAGATAAATTGAAGGTTTTCCTATCGTTTCGTTTGAGTAGAATACAAACAAATAAATAAATTACTCAATAAAAAATATAAATGTATACAACTAAAAAAAATTTTTTCAATATAAATGTATGAACGCACAAAAGAAACAACTTTTAAAAAATACAGTATTTTAGCTAAAATTATCATTGACAGTTTCAAAAAAGTTAATCATTTGATTAACTTTTTTGCTCTCTTATAAAATTATTCACAAAATAAATAAAAACCAATTTTTTGCTTGAAATCGAACGTTTCTAGACTCCGTTTTTCGAGCGATTTTAATGTCTATTCCTACAATATAAGGCATACCAAGAATATACACATTTTTGTCTTTTAGCTTCCTCTTAAGTCAAGGACGCCGCAAAACCAAAATGTTCTTGATCACAAGGTCTGGACACTCATTTAAAACAGCCTCCTAAAATTTCGCCTTATTTAATAAAACATTTAAAAATGTTTTAGTTAATTTTTAGGTTCTCTTACAAATTAGGAGGCCAATTTGATTCAGTGTCCCGGCCTTGTGATCTAGAAGGTTTTGGTACAACGGACTGGGAAGTCTAGTTTTGTATAGCAGTAGTAAGTAGCCTGTCTATTTGTGTCATAACGAGAACACTTCTTTATTTTTTAGTGTCACACTCTAGGTGTGCATTTTTAAATACATCTTTTTGCTTTTCGATTTCGTTTTCTTGGTTGAATGAATTAATGAATTAATTAATTAATGATTTAACTGTAATCTTGGAAGTGGAAATTAACCCACTTTCCAACATCCGATAGAACAGATAGGCTCGTTGTTGATGACAGTGCATTCTATTAACTTGGCAGTGGCAATAATGTATACACACTCGCGCACACATGCAGTTTTCTGAAATTGGATGACGTTAATTTGGATTAGGAATTAGGTGTGTTAGCGTTGTTGAATCCAGTCCCTGGGGTGGAAGGTTAAATCCTCAGTCAAAAAAATAAACAAATTTAGTCATGCCTATAAACTTACTAACATCTTACATATTCTGTCGAATAATCAATTTTCTGACGAATTTTTAATGTATCGCACTTTGACACTTTCCTGATTAAGTTGCCAGTCATATAAGTATGAGATGTAAACCCGCATCGCGCATGAACTTTGCGGGACACACATATTATACTGTTCTTGTTCTATCTCCCCTCCCTCCTCCACCCACTGTTCCCACCAAACCGCTTGCCCTTCCTCTCTCCCTCTCTTTGCCATTCTACACCCACACTATCGTTTTCCTACATTTTCTAGCAAATCCAATGATGAAAGAATTACATCATGATCGTCATTATTTTTTGGTTCATTTTTGCAGAGTTCCAACTGCTCCCAACCGTCTGGAGCCAGTGAGACTATCGCATCCCCAATCGGGGTATGTTATGAGGCTGAAAGAAGTGGGGAGGGGAAGGAGATGGGTAATAGGATGGTGGGTAAGTACCTGGCTGTTCAGATCTGGTCAACAAACACGGCCAAAGCCATTTCAAGCAACGTTTACTGAGATTATCTTCCAAATTAATCAAATTAAATTTACTTGCGCACGCCGCACTCTTGAACCCGGTCAGAGCCTTACCCGTTGTCCACATGTTGCTCTTCCTACGTCATAAGCCAACGTATCAGGTAGCTTTACAGTGTCCTTCATCAGGGCAGATTGTAGAGTGTAGATTTTGGGTAAGTGTGTGTTTATGCAAGGGAGTATATAAGGTGGGGTGGGAGGGGGGGGGGGGGGTTTAAAGGGTTCTAACCTCCCCCCCAACAGCCTTAGTATTATGTAGGATAAAAGGGAACAGTACTTGTACTCATAGATTACATTCCTGGAAAATACAACAGCATCATTTGCGCCATCTTTTATATCAATGTGATGTAAATAATAAATTGTGGTAATTAGTGTTTTAATTTTCAAAGAAATATTCCAGCCCCTCCTCTTCCTCTTTTAAACCTTGCCGAACATCCCCCCATTTGAATGCTATAGCTACACCGTTATATTCATGTATGTTGAAGTGATATAGTGCTTGCGTGAATCCTCTGAGAGCCGAGAATTTCAGTATGGTAAATAGTGATATTAATGTGGTTTTTTGCGTTTAGTTTGCTGTGATCGTCAAGTACGAAATATCTTATCGGAGTTTGATTATCATCAGAGAAAACTTCACCTACACTGTCGTTTTCCTCTGTTTTCTGTCAAAACAAACGAGGTAATTTTTTTAAACACTTCTATTTAAAAAAATTTCACCTTTGTTTTCTGGAATTAATGAATGAATTAACCCACTTTCCGAAATCCGATCGAACTGAAACTCTGCGAATAGACTCGTTGTCAAGGACAAAGCATTCTATCAACTTTTGGTAAAAATCACGTACACACACGAGAACATACACACATTTTTGTAAAATCGGATGACATTTCGGCAGTGAATACAAGAAATAATTCTCGATTCTATCCGATCGGCATCTGGCGATGTTGATAGAGTTATCGATTCTATTTCCTGGGCAGTAAGGTTCGATCTTCAGCCAAACCAAAACAAAAAAGAGATTTGAAACAATTTTAAAATAGACGTATTAAGTTAAAAAAAAACCTTGGTTTTTTACTGGTTATTTTTTATTAACTGTAGTCTCAACTGCTTCCAAGTTGGGGTATGTTCATGTTATGAAGCTGAAATAGGTGGTTTAAAATAGAGGAAGGTTGGTAGGTTGACTATTTAAATGTGGTCACAAAACTAGGCTAAAGCCATTTCGATCTACCACTCTGGAATCCATCACAATTATATTATCTTAGATAAAACGCACACAAATACATAATTTTGTAATGGTCGTCAACAAGTGCGTTTCTAAGTAATTGTAAAATACATTGCGTCACTGCGGGAATAGGTTTTTCCTTGTCAGGTAATTAAAGCAGCTGCGTTTGTCATAACGAAGAAGATAGAGAAAGGTACACCTTTGAGCTACGCTAAAATTTAGTATAAATGCTGGTGGTTAGTATAACGCACTGCGGAGGTTTTGTCATTATGCTGAAAAACTGCCAAAATAGGAAAAAACTGTATTATCATTTTATCTTAACACTAGCAACCAAATACATACTTATTTTATTTATTTAGACATATTCAGTACAATCCTACAAAGTATAAGGTAGATATATCACTATATTTTCGTAGTTACAGTAGTACCTATTACGTATGTCTAGACAATATTTTCATTTTGTCTAAAATGAGGAACAGCAGCGTGGCCTTTTTCATACATAACTTAATTGTGAATTTGAGGCCAAAATGCACAACCAAACTGAATATATATTTTTTTAAATCTAACAGAACAGTTTGAACTTAAACGTATTGTAAACAATTGATTAACAAACGTGTATCAAAAAACCTTACTGGTAGAAACTGTCATCTTCATGGGAAGATGAATTAAGGCGAAGCTTAATTCCAAATCACTATTTTGATTAATCTTGATAATGAATTGGTGTACATTATGAATACCAAAAAATATGCTTAAGATAAATTGAAGGCTTTCCTAGCGTTTCGCTTGAGTAGAATACAAATAAAATATTAAACTACTCAATAAAAAATATAAATGTAAACTACTAAAAAAAATTTTTTCAATAGAAATGTATGAACGCGTAAAGAAAACAACTTTTAAAAAATACAGTTTTGTAGCTAAGATTATCTGTGACAGTTTCACTTGATTAACTTTTTTGCTTTCTTATAAAATTATTTACAAAATAAATAAAAAACAGTTTTTTGCTTGAAATCGAACATTTCTAGACTCCGTTTGTCAAGCGATTTTAATGCCTATTACCTACAATATAAGGTATACCAAGAATACAGACATTTTTGGCTTGCAGTTTCCTCTTTTTCCTCTTAACGTATTTATATTTGGTTGTATAAATGCACTGTTTATTCAGCCACAGGGCGTTGTCTATCTGTTGTGTAAACTTAAAATATCAGATTCTTTCTAAAGTATTAAGCGTGCCATATATTTCTTCTTTTGGAAGATGTCGTAAAAACAAACACAATTTTAAAAACTTGACAAAACTTACTTTTAAATTGTTGCATTTGAAATATACTCTATTATTCAGAAATTGGAATATTTTCATTTCAAACATGGAAAGTTGAAAAAAAACTCATATAGGATATCTGCAAGAAAACTGTCACTTCACTTTTTAAAGTTGTTTATACTAAAAAAAAATAAAAATAATAATTTCCAGAGAAAATCAAAAAATAAATGACATTTTTGAGCAATATAAACGTTGATTTCTACGATTATTATACCGAAGCATGCGTAAGACGTCGATTCTATTAAAAAAATCATCATATTCATAGAATTCTTATAAAATTCACATGGTAACAACAACTGACAATAAAAAAATAGTTTGTCCAAAATAACCTATCTTTTTTAAATTCATGTGTCATTCTGCCGAAATGTGATGTTGCCAGATCTTTCGCAAGGGTAAAGACATTTTTTATTAGTACCAAATCGAATTTGAACTTATACATTCTTTTTTAAGTGTTTTTTTTTGGAAGTAAGGCTTAAAATAAAAAAAGTAAACATCTGAAACGGATGTTAGCTGTTTATTTTTGTTTTAAATTATGAAATCGATTTTTCATGATTTAGCGAAAATATGATGAAATATAAAATAAAAAATATATAGCATTAGGGGATCAAATTTAAATAAAAAAGGACTGATTTAAGTTGGAACACAAATTTGTCGAATATAATTTTATAATTCGACCAAAAAAATGATTCTTTTACAATGTTTTATTTTATTATAAATGCACAGTAGGTCGGTTTAGATTATCTGTTGTATTTTTGTTGACCTTTCTTCAAATGTTCTACAGGGTTTTCCAATAAGAGGTGTTATTTTGATATTCAATCGTAAAAGATCAATGGTTTCGTTGCTTGTGTGGCACGTAGCGCCGTCTTGTTGAAAGTAAACGTTGTCCAGATCAATATCATCCAATTCCGGCCATAAAAAAATCATTAATCATCTCTCGATAGCGCAATCCATTCACCGTAACTGTTGCTCCAGCCTCATTTTCGAAAAAGTAAGGTCCAATGACTTCGCCGGACCATAAATCGCACCACACAGTCACACGTTGAAGATACAGAGGCTTTTCAACAATAACTCTTGGGTTTTCCGAGCCCCAGATGCGACAATTTTGCTTGTTGACGAAGCCGCCGAGGTGGAAATGGGCCTCATCACTAAAGATGTTTTTCACTTGATTCACTCAAGTGAATTGTAATAATTTCAATGCGTTGTTGAAGCGTGTATCGTTCCATTTTTATTAATGGCGTAGTTTCTACTTAGTCAAATGTCAAAAAATGACAGCTTCAAAAGTAACATCTACCGAAATAGCGGGCTATTCAAAATAACACCTCTTATTGGAAAACCCTGTATTTTGTCTGTTAAAATGAAATGCAAAATACTGCCTTATTACTATTATGGTCCGTGGCTCAACGTTTTATAAGTCTGTTTACCAGCGGGTCCGTATATGTATTGAACTTGGTACCGGCGATTGCACAACCATCGCGTTACCATTGGCCTTACGGGACTTTCTCTTTCGACAGCACTATTGTATGTTGTATCCGTGGAAGACTTAACAACTTGTTGCTTGGTGCGATCCCACTCCTTAGCGGAAACGGTGGGCCTGTGACGGCATACTAAACTTGTAGACGTACTTTGAACAATGCCGTTGAGATGCAAGAAGAGACAAGAAGGGGCAAAAAGAGCCAAGAAGAGAAAGGAAGGGGCGATAAGAGGTAAGAATATGCAAGAAGAGACAATAAAGCGTGGTAAGAGGTAAGAATATACAAAAAGTGCCAAGAAGAGATTAGAAGAGAAAATAAGGGGCGATAAGAGGTAAGAATAAACAAGAAGAGACAATAACAGACTAGAAAAGACAAGAAGGCGCGGTAAGAGGTAAGAATATGCAAAAATAGCCAAGAACAGATTAGAAGAGAAAAGAAGGGGCGATAAGAGGTAAGAATAAACAAGAAGAGACAAGAACAGACTAGAAGTGACAAGAAGGCGCGGCAAGAGGTAAGAATATGCAAACATTGCCAAGAACAGATTAGAAGAGAAAAGAAGGGGCGATACGAGGTAAGAATAAAAAAGAACAGACAAGAACAGACTAGAAGAGGCAAGAAGGCGCGGTAAGAGGTAAGAATATGGAAAAGAGCTAAGAAGAGATTAGAAGAGAAAAGAAGGGGCGATAAGAGGTAAGAATAAAAAAGAAGAGACAAGAAGGCGCGGTAAGAGGTAAGAATATACAAAAAGAGCCAAGAAGAGCTTAGAAGTGAAAATATGGGACGATAAGAGGTAAAAATATGCAAGATGAGACAAGACAATTCAAGAAGAAACAAGGAGAGACAAGACGAGCCAAGAAAGGGCGATAATTTGCAATAAGAGCCAAGAAAAGCTAGATGAGACTAGAAGAGACAAGAAGAAGCAAGAAGAAGAAAGACGAAGTTTAAAGCCAATCAATTCCTTTCTTCCTGCCCATCCTAAATTCCAATATTGGCTCATTATACCGGGGCTTTAGCACTCCTGGCTGGGGTGGTACAATCGTATCGAATCGTACATTGAACAATGCCGTTGGTTATATTAGGTTAAATCAAATTGGTAGGAACACTTATTGGATAACCAGCACCTTTGCCATGTCGGCTTGCTTCATTAAGTTCACTTCGAGTAGTTGGTTCATTCAATTTGGAAGGCGGGTATAGGAACCTTCGCTCCGGGAACTTATTGGATAAGCAACACCCCTGCCACAAGTCACCCCAAGTGTTTCGCTACGTTTGGTGATGTAGCAGGCGAGCCCGGAGCAGGAGGGATGAATTCAAGCATCCATCACTAATTTTTTTGTTTGTTTTTACATTAGCTCCACACAAGAGGCCCGGATAATTTCTCCCACGGCCTATGTCACCTTTGGGGATGGTGTGTAGAGCGTGTTTGAAGAAAAACGGTATAAGGGGTGGGTAGCAATCTGGGGGTCAGTGAGCCCATTAGTGACATTCCTTTGAAATGAATTGAATTCTACTGCGGTGCAATACGATGTGTCGAGAGAGTCCTTCTGGAGAGGTAAAAACATCTTCCTCAACCAGTTTCTCCAAATCCTCACAGTACCCCCAGATTCCCATCCTTAATATATTTTTCCTGCTCTGAAAGAAATTATTTTTCTCGGCACCTCCTGTGTGGAATTAATGTAAAAAAATATAGTCTCAACCGCCTGTAGCCAGTGATATTATGGCATCCCCAATTGGGGTATGTTGTGAGGCTGTATGAGGTGAGGAGGGGAAGGAGATTGGAAAAAAGAAGATGGGAAAATACCTGGCTTTTAAACAAGCCTAAATCATTTGAACATTTAAAGACAAGGTTACATTTGAAATTCTGTAAAACAACTCAACCTAGAGTTAAATGTTTCATACATCATCGTGTGCACCTTTTATCGCTGTATTAATTTAGCTATGTTTTGTAAAACAACCAAATTGGCGTTATAAAGGTTTGCCAAATACAAACATGCAAAAACAACAAACTGTTCACGTTTATTTTTATCAATAAAGTTACTACACATTGCTTTGTAACTGCTTTCATAGTACTCATGTTGTACTCTTGTTATTAAATACAATTATTGAACTCGTTTGTACAGCAGAACTCTCTATGATAACGTATATTGTACCTGCTAATATTGTTCATACTCAGTTTATGATGTTATTATTATTCTTCTGAACAATAACAATCTATACATGCAAAAGCCTTCAAGGCGTGAATAAATAAATAAATAAGTAATTTTATATTTCGCATCTCAAGTGAATGCGGACTAGTGGTAATGTTCTCAGCTTTCTATAGTGGGGTCAAGGGCTCAAAGCCGCGCCGCGCAGCAAATACACAACAAAGGTTTCGAAACCAGAGGTCATTGAACCCAACGGAGTTTGGGAACCAACCGCGAATTTCGTTATTGCAATCCACTTGCGAAAAGGTTTGTCATTGGCTAATAGTCGATAGACTGTGAACAAAATTAAGTGATGGATGTAAAAACTATGACGCAGATCGACCACAGATAATGGAAAAGGGGAGAAATGGAATCGTGCGGACTGTCGCCAAGCTACGGCAACAACTGCACCGACTATAAAAGAGGCTCCCCAAAGAAATTTCTGCGTTTGATGTGCAGATGCGATTTACAGGTGAACGACGTTGGCGACACGCGTTATGCGCTTGTTTATAATGCTTCATGACACTTGTTTCTAGTATCTGTGAGTAGCACCAAGCAGCAGGTCGCACCCGACTTTACAGAAGTGCATATGTCTTTATGCAATAACATTGTATGAAATCTTATTATAATTATTTTGAGTAATATTGATACGTCAACGTTTCATAAGATTTACGTTGCGAGTTATAATTTGTTTGGTTTTACTTTCAGGAAGACAAAGTGTGCAAAAATTTTAACTCCAGAACTCACTGTCCGAGTGTTTTCATAGCGCCAAACAGTGTGCTTTCTGATTTATAGAAATTGTCGTAGAACACAATATATTCAAACGAATATGTATTTAAATTCTAATTAAAAATGAAAGCTGTTTCTGTTCCGTTTTCTTAAATACTTAATTATCAATAATTAATTGCTCCGAAGGCTTCTAAAAAGAAAAATAAAACCTGCAAAAGTGAAAGCCTTGGAGAAAAAAATAATTATTGGCCGCAGAACGCAACTGATATTGCCATCTATCGGCGGAAAACAGAAACCGTAGATTTTCCGCACAGCTCCACGCTTCGTTATTTTATCGACAGATGGCAGTAAAAGTGCCGTTATTCTGTTATTTATTTGCTTTTCCGGGTCTTTGATTTTATTTTTCTATGTTTTTTTATGTTTCTTTTCCAAGATTCGAACCATTAAAATTAAATCTATTGAAGGTAATAGAATAATTCTTGCTTGTAATTTAATAATAATTTTGTATTTGTTGGGAAGCTGAAGAATTAAACTAAAAAAACGTTAAAAACATTTCAATTTGAGAGGCGGGTTTGGGTGCCTCCGTCCCGGTAACTATTTATTGGATAACTAACACCTCTTCCAAAGGTCACCCCAAGTGGTTCGTTACGTTTGGTGATTTAGCAGGGGTGCCCGGGTTCATCGGGTGAGGTGTGTTCAGGATGCCCCTGCCCACCAGCTTCGTGACGTGCCAGATCGGGAGAGGCTGGTTTGGGGAGACCTCTCCAACTGATTCCTAGATTCCTACCCACACCTCATACATTTTTCCTTCCCAGAACATCCTTTCCTTTCACTCCTTAAAAATGTCCTCCACACCGCATCCCCAAAGATGACATAGGGCCTCCTGTGTGAGGTTAATGTAAAAATAAAATAAAATTAAAAATTTCATCGCGAGCCGAAATTTAAAAGGAATTGACACGTTATTACCCACTATATGTGGACATTTTCGGGGTAAGAGGGGACTGATGAAACTTTCGTTACCATTCTTTGGTTATATTTCATATGCACTTCTAATCTCCCGAGTAAAAATAAATGCCGCCGACGGGAATTGAATCCGCACCTTCTGATGTCCGGTCAGGTGCTCTGGACCACTGAGCTACGTCGGCTTACTTACGGCTAAATATTTTCAATTTGTATTGATATTTCAGGCGAATAATTATTGCTTATAATAATTTGTTTTTTTTTTTTTCTTTTCCGATTTTATGTCCGGGTTAAATCTTCCCCATAGGAAAAACTAAGCCCTTCCACACACTTTTCCATAAATGATTTCGAAAAATTAAGGTCCAATGACTCCGCCGGACCATAAACCTCACCAAACAGTCACACGTTGAGGATAGAGAGGCTTTTCAACAATAACTCTTGCGTTTTCCGAGCCCCAGGTGGGACAATTTTGCTTTGTTGACGAAGCCACCGAGGTGGAAATGGGCTTCATCATTCAAGATGATGCTTGCATTTGATTCACTCAAGTGAATTTTAATAATTTCAATGCGTTGTTGAAGCGTGTATTGTTCCATTTTTATTAATGGCGTAGTTTCAACTTGTCAAATTTCAAAAAATGACAGCTTCGAAAGTAACATCTACCGAAATAGCCGGCTATTCAAAATAACACCTCTTATTAGAAAACCCTGTACAAGGTTAAGATTTAAATATATATAAAACGTGAATAACGGTATTACCAATAACAAAATTAATTTGCTACCGCCGGTAGATACAGTATAAAACTAGACTGCATCAAAACTTAGCTTGATTGTGTCCGTGAGTAAAATGCATACTGCACTTTAGAGCGTGCGATTTGCATATAGTTAGATATACCTATAGTTCCGATAGCGTTGCAGTGCGCAACTTGAAGTGAGTTGGGATAGGTCCGGGACATCGACAAACGAACTCTAGCCGATAGTTGCAATCTATTTTAAATACTTCTGTTATAATTTTTTAATGGTAAGCGTTTAAACAGAGATTTAATTTATGGTAAATGTTTCATCAAATTAATAATTAGAACGATTTTGTTATTTTTTTAAACACTTCTATTTGAAATTCAATTTTGTTTCCGTTGATGAATGAATTCAATGGATGCAAATTTTGGAAGCGGAAATTAAACCACTTCCCGACATCCGATCGAGCTGGAACTCGGCAGATAGACTCGTTGTAAATATCTTTTTTTAATATGAATACCGAACAAGATTATCAACTGCTTTCAACCGTCTGGAGCCGGTGAGACTATGACATCCCCAATTGGAGTTGGTATATTGTGAGGCTGAAATTAGTGAGAAGGGGAAGGAGATGGGGAAGAGGAAAGTATGGGAGTACCTGACTATTCAGATCTGGTCAACAAACACGGAGAATCTTCTACAAATACAAATTAATCAAATAAAATATATTTGCGCACGCCGGAATTTGAACACGGGACCTTTGGCTTGCTGGTCGAGATCTTTACATGCATTCTATCAACTTTTGGTGACTCACGCTCACACAAGCATTTTTCTAAAATTGAATGACATTATAATTAATAAATAATAAAAAATTACAGCAGTTGGTGGCAACCACGTACACAAACGTGGACATGTAAGCATTTCTCTGAATTAGGAAAAAATTACGGCAATTAATGTACGAAATAAATGTCGGTCCTACCCGATCGGTTTTTGGCGAAATTGGAAAAATGTTGTACTCCAGTTTCTGCACTGATAAAAAATTAAACGTAATCCGGTTAAAAATGGGATTGGAGGCCCTTAACGAATGAATTGATAGGTTTCCTGATAAACTTTTAGTAAAATACCAATGTATCCTAACATTTTCGCATGTCATAATTATACATTATCAATACAAATGCATGTGCATGAACACATGAAACAGCCTGCAATCCCGTGTTTAACTGGATTACCAATAATTTGAAGAGGTTCTCATTTTACTCCGTGTAGAAACGAGTCTTGGCTAAATGTTCTATTACGGAAATACCAATAACGGAAATAGGCAATTTGTTAGATAGGTTATATGGATGAAATGCAATACATATTGTCAAGTGAGAATGCTGTGTTTATTCTACTAGTATTTCAATGGAAGATGCTATAAGAACCAGCGTCATTGATCCCATTGCCACCCGTGTACAATCGGAAACATGAACACGTGTCATTTTTACGCGCAACAGCTCAGTTAAGAATATAGTTTTTTGGATTTTGTGTTTTCAATCTTTCTACAAAATTATTATCTTCGATACCCTGGATCACTCATTCCTCCATTAAAAACATCCCTCACACAGCATCCCCAAAGATAAAAAGGCACATTATTTGACGACCTTCTTCGTCGAGTCGACCGGTTAAGATTGCGAATATGTATCTCTAAGAACTGTCTATCTATACTAGAAAATAATTCTGATTGAGTTAGTTTATATTGTACCATATCTGCCACTGTACTGAATCCCGCCCTACCTCAACAACCATACAACCGAACTCAGAGCACTGCATATTGCACTGGTATGCAGTGAAGTCAGTAACCTGCAGGACTGTATTGCACATTGCAGTACCGTTGCATACTTGCAAGAGGGTAGTTTTACCAATACCACCCTAGCAACTACAATATGCACTGGCGCTCGTCTAGGGGTACATTTAAGTTGGTTGTATGTACAGATATACAATAACTAAACCTACACTCGCAGACAATAAGGAAAAGCATTTCAGATGGTTTTTTTTTTCTGTCTGTGATCTACAGTCTGTAGCGAGTGGAACTGAGGACTCGCCCTTGAGGTGATTTTTCACAAAAACGGCGCTCTACAAATTATCCAATTATTATTATTATTATTATTATTATCTCTGAATAGTATAAAATAATGTCGATATCCGCAATTCCGTGCAGTTGAACACATCTACTCTTCCTGAGAAAGTATTGTCAACTGCATGCAATCTAGGTACAAGCAGGTAACTAATTGAATAGAATACATTACTAATTCATTTATTTACTTGCTTGTATCTAGATTTTACAGAAACTCCACAGTCTTGTAGATCGCAGTTACACGACAAAACTAAGAACAGAACAAAGAGTGTAAGTACCAAAAATGAATACATCGTTGGGACAAAGTTTTCATTTATTATTCCTAGCGCCTAAAGTATATAATGGAATCAAACAGCAACAGCGAAATAAAACAGACACTCTTAAAAATCAAATTAAAGTATGGCTGATAGAAAAGGACAGAATAGAATAGGAAAGCTTCCTGAATAAAATCATTGTATGACTGAATTGAAAGCTGGACTGGACTGGACTGGGCAGGATGACGGAGGACTAAAGAAGCAGATTTAGAATCTGTTTTATACAATCTCGGGATTTACCCAAATCCACTTTTAGTTTTTTTATATAATTTTTATTTTTTTATATTATTTTTGTTTTTTAATTTAATTTTGTTTATTTACATTATTTTTGTTTTTTATATTCCTTCTGTTTTTTTTTATTATTCTTGTTTTTTAAATATATTGTTTATAGTTTTTTATTATTTTTGATTTTTTTTATTATTTTTGTTTTTTTATTTTTTTATATTATTTTTGTTTTTTGATATAATTTTGATTTTTTACAATTGTTTTTTTGTTTTTTTTTATATTATTTTTGTTTTTTGTGTTATTTATGTGTTCTTATATTATTTTTGTTTTTATATAATTATTTTTTTTTAAATATTATTAGTTACAATATATATATGCATATTATTGAATATGTTCCTCTTTGTTTTATGTTACCACCATGATACGGGCATTTTCCATAGAGCTACAATTAGAGGCGCTATTGCGTACTAATATCTCGTAGAAACTTGATCCACTATTAGAACGCGATAAGCGGTGCGCGTAGACCGGATTCAGTAGTTTTAGTTAGAGCGTTGGGAGAGTTAAAGGTATAAAAGCGGAACCTATTTTTTCGCTTCACGTCTCATCAGCAATGGCAATTGCCTAGTTTGGGGTATTTAAAAAAATAAATAAATCAGACCTGATATTATTGTTGCAATTAAAAAGATTTTTTGGATCTTTGATTATATCATAATACTATATGGCAGATTTCTACAAATTGAACTTTTTTTTCCAAGATGCGAACCATAAAATAAAATCAGTTACAGATTATTATTACATAATTTTAAAGATTTCTTTACTTATAAATTAATAATAATTTTGTTTTTGTTGGGAAGCTTGAGAATTAAACAAAAAAAATATAAATAGAACATTGTGAAATTGAATCGCGAATCTAAATTTAAAAGGAATTGACACGTGATTACTCAGTATATTTGGGTATTTGCTGTGTAAAATCGACTGCGGTAGGTATTACATAATATTATAAATATCGATAAAAATAATTTAAAAATTCAATAAAAAAAAGAAAGTATTGCCAACTGCGTGCAATCTAGGTGCAAGCGACTGTCTAAATGACTCAGTCCCGATATTATTGTCGGAATCAAAAATAGGTTTTGATCGAGTATTTCTAGTTGGTCTCTTCGTCGAATGTCACAGCGGTGCTGCTTGTCTGGTATCTATGTGAGGATGTTGCGTCAGCGCTTTATTAGCAGCAGACACGTACCTGGACGGATGACGAACCTCGTGCTGGCACTGTTGGTGGACGCGGTGAACTCTCTCGTTGCAGCAGCTGGTCCAGTTTCTTCACCACCTAGGATTCTTGCTGCAGAGTCTCCATCCTCTATCTTCGTCGAACGTCACAGTGGTGCTGTCAAGGTCTGGTATCTGTGTGAGGATATTGTGTCAGTGCTTTATTAGCAGCAGACACATACCTGGACAGATGACAAACCTCGTGCTGGCACTGTTAGTGGACTCTCTCGCTGCAGCAGCTGGTCCAGTTTCTTCACCACCTAGGATTCTTGCTGCAGAGTCTCCATCCTCTATCTTCGTCGAACGTCACAGTGGTGCTGTCAAGGTCTGGTATCTGTGTGAGGATATTGTGTCAGTGCTTTATTAGCAGCAGACACATACCTGGACAGATGACAAACCTCGTGCTGGCACTGTTAGTGGACTCTCTCGCTGCAGCAGCTGGTCCAGTTTCTTCACCACCTAGGATTCTTTCTGCAGAGTCTCCATCCTCTATCTTCGTGTCACCTGTTCCTGTAGTTCATTTTATTTAACTTAATTTCACTTTATTTTTGTAATATTTATATTTTTTGTAATACCTGCATCAACTGTAAAGCGCCCCTTGGGTGATATCTCACAAAAGCGGCGCTATACAAATTTTCCAATAAATAAATAAATTGATATATGGAAGTAAGTCAGGCTAAATAGGCTTGAATCAAGAGTTATTAAATCAGTGTCTTCATTGGTTTCCATTTAAATCTACATGAAAGGCAAATATAATAATTAGAAAGTTACTTATTAATTAGTAGTTACTGAAACTAAATCAAACATCTTTACAATTATTTGCTTTTACTAGACAAACATTGTACCCATGTTCCACCTCAGTTGTCCTCAGAATACAGAGATTCACAGAACAAACATTTATCATATTTTTCATTACTTCTGTCGGGGCTTTCATCTAAGCAGTTCTAGGAAGGTTCACTAGCTTCTTCCGAGGTGAAACATGGTGAAATCCTGCTCATCATTTTTTGTGTAAACTTTAATTTTAATTTCCATCTAATTTTTTCCTTTTACCGTTGATATATTATTTTTCACCTTTCTCGGTATTATTCATTCTTTTTTAACGAGTTTTCAAGTACCGATTTATATCAGAATGGAGTCAGCAACGTAAATTACGCAGTTTTACTTGGGAAAATATTCAGAATTTGAAATATATCAAAAGGAATAATGTAGTTTTGTACTGTTGGGACGCAGTAATAATGTTTTGCGTTATTGAAGTTGAAAGCTTGGGGAACACAGTAATAAAGTTTTGTGTTGTTGAAGTTGAAAGCTTGGGGGACGCGGTCATAAAGTTTTGTGTTGTTGAAGTTGAAGGCTTGGGGTACGCGGTAATAAAGTTTTGTGTTGTTTGAGTTGAAGACATGGGGTACGCATTAATAAAGTTTTGTGTTGTTGAAGTTGAAGGCTTGGGGTAGGTACGCGGTAATAAAGTTTTGTGTTGTTGAAGTTGAAGGCTTGGGGTACGCGGTAATAAAGTTTTGTGTTGTTTGAGTTGAAGACATGGGGTACGCAGTAATAAAGTTTTGTGTTGTTGAAGTTGAAGGCTTGGGGTACGCGGTAATAAAGTTTTGTGTTGTTGAAGTTGAAGGCTTGGGGTACGCGGTAATAAAGTTTTGTGTTGTTTGAGTTGAAGACATGGGGTACGCAGTAATAAAGTTTTGTGTTGTTGAAGTTGAAGGCTTGGGGTACGCGGTAATAAAGTTTTGTATTGTTGAAGTTGAAGGCTTGGAGTACTCAGTATCAAAGTTTTGTTGTTGTTGAAGTTGTAGGCTGGGAGGACGCGGTATAGTACAGTTTTTTTGTGTTGATGTCAAAGGATTGAGAGTCGCAGGAGAAGCAGTTTGGTAGAAATTAATGAGTGATTTCATTTTTTACTTCAGCTGTAACTTCTTTGTTCGCTGCTAAGCATCTCAGAATTGAACTAAGCACCTTGTACTGCTTAGAAGCTTTGATTAGCATTTTCTTGATTCTTACATCTAAATGAACTTTCTCATGGATTCTTGGCTATATGTCATGGTTTTTTTAATTAGAATCTGGTACTAAGGGAGCAATAAACTGAATTTTGTTTTGTATATAATGGCAAAACAGTACGAGAGTAATTTGGCCTACCCGACCATGTTGTGGCCATATTACTATAGAAACAGTACAAAAGTACGTAAAAAATGATTCGTCAAAATCCTTAAATAAGACCTATCTTAGCATATTGTTAAAGTTGAAAAGTATTGCAATCAATTTTATATCATGCTCAAAAACTAACCAAAAAATTACATCGAATGTTAAAAATAGATATCTACTCGTAACATGCGCATGTCTAGTCACCGAGTCGCAACTCACCCAAATTTTATTTATTTGTTACATTCGTTTCCCGCGACCTCATGATTATTAACCCCTCAGCCACGAGTTGATAAAAGTTAAACGGTTCCATGATAACTTCTCAAAATGACAATTCAACACTCCTTTAAAAGGTGATATAAAGTCATTAAAAGTGATGAAACAAAAAATAGGATAAATAGTTACATATGTAACCTATGAAAAGTGATGAAAGGAATTCTACGATAAATAGTTTCATATGTAACCTATGAAAAGTGATGAAACACAAACTAGGATACATAGTTACATATGTAACATATGAAAAGTGATGAAACAAAAACTAGGATAAATAGTTACGTATGTAACCTATGAAAAGTGACGAAACAAAAACAAGGATAAATACTTACATTGATAACCTATCAAAAGTGATGAAACAAAAACTAGGATAAATACAGGGTTTTCCAATAAGAGGTGTTATTTTTAATAGCCCGCTATTTCGGTAGATGTTACTTTTAAAGCTGTCTTTTTTGACATTTGACAAGTAGAAACTACGCCATTAATAAAAATGGAACGATACACGCTACGTGCCACACAAGCAGCGAAACCATTCATCTTTTACGATTGAATATCAAATAACACCTCTTATTGGAAAACCCTGTAGTTACATATGTAACCAATGAAAAGTAATGAAACAAAAACTACGATAAATAGTTACATATGTAACTTGTGAAAAGGGATGAAAGGAATTCTAGTATAAATAGTTACATATGTAACCTATTTAACCTAGTTTATGTTTCATCACTTTTCATAATTTTATAACACTTTTTACAGGTGTGTTGAATTGTCATTTCGATGAGTTATTCGGCCACCAAACATCTCCCTTCGCTCATTCCCCATTACTTTATTTAGTATTAATTAATTAGCTTGCAGTCGGTCTACACAGATATACCTATCAATTGTACGCATCACCGCTCTGTCAACAACAACCAAAACGTTTTATGACCTGGAGGTTCAAGGTTCGGCCCTTTACAGCACGTGGAGCTTGCACGTGCCGTGTCCCTCCCTTCCCTTCACCACCTTCCTATGACAATATCCCATATTTCATTTTTCATTCTTCCTCGTACCTCTCTCGTCATGCATTCGTTGACAGAGTAAACTAAATTCCATGATAGGGGGACTTATACCTATCTTATGAAAATATGTATTTTTGTTGTATTTACGTTGATTCTTTATCATTTCTTCATAGGTTTACTCTTACAAATATATAAAACCAATACAACATTTGGAAAGAGAAATTTCAAGTACAATTAAAAATAGTAAAATTACAAATCTAAACAAATTTAAAATCTTGGCTAAATATTGGATCATCAACTCAGGTCCTGCAAACAATATTAATCATCTCACACAAATCTAAATTAAACATTTTCTCAACCCATTATTGTTAGCAATACACCAACCTGAATGAATTCTATCATATGTTTTATGCTTTCAACTCATTATAAAAATGTTTCGATCGAAATTACCCTTAAATATATAAATTATTAAGTAAACTAGCCTACTCCCAGGACATCCCTAGAGAGACAGGATATATTTAGAGAGACAGGATATACCTAGAGAGACAGAATATACCCAGAGAGACAGGATATCCATATAGAGAGAGGATATCTCTAGAGAGACAAGATATCTCTAGAGAGACAAGATATCCCTAGAGAGACAGGATATATCTAGAGATACAGGATATCCATAGAGAGACAGGATATCCCTAGAGAGACAAGCGCATTCCAAAATTTGCGTAAACCTACTTAGATGTGTTTTTTTCCCTTAGTTTTGAAATAAAGGTGAATAATTAATAAATGTACCTCAACACAGGCTTGTCCTAGTGAGGTTAAAAATTCTAACCTAAAAAAATACAATGTAAAGAAATAATAAATATATAATTAAAAAGTATTCCGTAGTAGGTATAGTTAGTTGATAGTTAACAAGGAGGCGTGTTGGGTCGGATGACACGGGCGGTGAGGGGAGTTGGGGGTGGGGCTCTGGAAGGATGCGGGGTAAGGGGGGCGCTGCAATCGATACAGGCCGCTGTCAGGTCGACGAACCCCGAACCCAGAGTTGCACCGAGTGCAGTGTGACGTCACACGGCGTCGACACTTAGGACTATATTCAAGTTCAACTAGTCCAAGCAATGACCGTAAAAATTATATACGATAGGCCACTTCAACTAAATGAGTGCTGGACGTTAACCCCAAAGAAGATTGGTAAAAAAACACGTTCGAGGAACAATATTATGTCACTGTGGCAGACACGATTATTCGAGCGAAAAAATGCCTTTCTCCTAATTAAAGCTGTTAACTAAACCAACGAATTCACGGGTTTACCTCTAATATTAGGCCAGCAGAATTATATATTCTTAAAGAGGGAACCTTTGCCTAAATTCTAGAGTTTGTTTCATTTAGGTAGCGGATCAGTTGTCGCATTGCCAGGTGATCTTTTGGGTCATCTGCCAGGTACTAGTTACCTCCAGAAGTAGTCAACCGCCACCCGAATGAAACACAATGCGCATGTGTGAGTTTCCTCCCCCTCATTGATAAGCAGTCTATCTGCTGAGTTTCAACTCGATTAGATGCCGGGAAGTGAAAATCAAATAGTGTATTTAAAAATGATTGCTTATCAACCCTTGGTCAAGCACCATGGTACAGACTTCCCACCTGGAATATAAATTCTTGGTCAGGCACCATGGTACAGGCTTCCCACCTGGAATATTAATCCTTGGTCAGGCTCCATGGTACAAGCTTCCCACCTAGAATATTAATCCTTGGTCAGGCACTATGGTATAGGCTTCCCACCTGCAATATTAATCATTGGTGAGGCTCTATGGTACAAGCTTCCCACCTAGAATATTAATCCTTGGTCAGGCACTATGGTACAGGCTTCCCACCTGCAATATTAATCATTGGTGAGGCTCTATGGTACAAGCTTCCCACCTAGAATATTAACCCTTGGTCAGGCACTATGGTACAGGCTTCCCACCTGGAATATTAATCATTGGTCAGGCACTATGGTACAGGCTTCCCACCTGGAATATTCACCCTTGGTCAGGCACCATTGTGCAGGCTTCCCACCTGGAATATTCACCCTTGGTCAGACAACATGGTACAGGCTTCCCACCGGGAATATTAATCCTTGGTCAGGCACTAGGGTACAGGCTTCCCACCTGGAATATTCACCCTTGGTCAGGCACCATTTTACAGGTTTCCCACCTGGAATTTTTCCATTCCTAAACAGTCAAATGCTTCTGGGCATCTCATAATATTTTTAAAACAGGACAGTGAATTATTTGTAAATGGCAAACCAAACTTTTGAGCGTGTTTTGTCATGCACCAATGTTTTGCCACGCACTTTTTATTAAATAAATAATTAAAATCAAAATGATGCGTTGCAATTTCATCATATATATAACTAGCGAAATTTTAGTACAAGATATATCAATCAACATGCTTTGCCAAAAGTATTTCACGATCTATGATTCAATCGAAGATCTACCGAAAGCATAAAATAATCAATAATGCAGCTGTGCTAATACAATTTACAAATATAATTTTGTGGTGATAGATACAAGACGAAAGAACAACATTCAAATCTAAAAATTGCTACTGACCAGATCTGAATAGAATAGATTATTTACATCTCCACTCCCTTCAGACTCACATTATGTGAATATCGCAAAAAATTCCCAACCGCTTGGAGCCAATGAGACTATGGCATCCCCAATTGGGGTATGTTGTGAGGCTGAAGTTAGATAGGAGGGAAAGGAGACGAAGAAGAGGAAGGTAGGAAAGTACCTGACTATTCAGATCTGGTCACCAAACACGGCTAATGCCATTTCAGGCAACGCCAACTGAGAGTATGTTCCACTCTGAAACGTGCCGCAAATATGCTAGGTATATTTTTTTATTGCATATGTCTGGATTAGAACTAGCGACTTCGTAGGTAAGAACCTCAAGAGGAAAATGAATATGGCTAATTTTATTAAGAATCTCTTCAAAGTATTTGTAATCCGGTTTAAAACGAGATTGCAGGCCCTCAACGAAAGAATTGACAGAGTTATTAACAAAGTATCAGTTAAAAGCGAATGTTTTATGAGGACGTCGGAACACGTTTACATACAATTACTGATATTGTCGCATTCATTCATGATCTTTATCAGGAAATAACACGTGCTTCGATATATTCTGAATGAATAATATTTTATCAGGAAATTGGCATGCTATCCCTTTTGTTTCTATCACACTTTTTTATTAATTAAAAAATATAAAAATGAATCATTTTAAAATGTATAATAACTTGTCTCATTTTACGTGCGGACCCCCAAAGTGTATCACCAACACAAGCAAGGTGTGTTGTAATAGGTACACGTGTATTCATACAGACAGACAAACATAAATGTTGATCATACTTGCTTACGTAAAAGCCACACTGGCCCGATCGCCGATTTTATTTCACGACCCATGCTAGATTTGTTACGATTTTCACGATTCTTTTTTCATGTTCGTTTGAGCAGTCAAAGTTACATATTTTCTTGTGAAAACCGAACAAGAGTCCCAACGTCCGGAGCCAGAGGGGAACACCAGGTAAGTGTGGCACTGTATATTATCTGCATGCATAAAATGTAAATAAATAATAATAATAACAAATGTACATTCTAGCATCACGTTCATCAATCAAATGCATTGCACATATGGCTTTGTATTGGTGATCGACGAACCGGTGGATGTAATCTGTTAGACATAAATTGATAGTAGTTTGACTAGTCTATAGTTATTAATAATATAGATAATTGTAGAAATGTATTATATATTTGTACAGCACCCTTGAGATGACTTTGAACAAAAATTGCGCTGTAAAAATCATCCAATTATTATTATTATTATTATTAACACGGCATTCACAATTATTATATTGTCAGGCTGAAGGGAGTGAGAAAGAAAAACAAATGGGGAATTACCTGGTAACTGGTTACCAAATATGGCTAAAGTCGTTACAAGCAAAGTTTCTATTGAAATTGCTGCTCATATATATTTATCTTTTGATTTTTATCATTCATCAACTGTTGAATTTTATCATTTTAGACATAAAACATTTTTTTAGGGGGGTAAAAGCGTGGCAAGACGGGATGACGGGACGACGCTCTTCATTCGGCCAGCTTTGTTACTCGTCAGCTCTTTCCGCCCGGCCGCCAAAACTCTGTGCGGGAAAGACTCATCAAGGAGTGTTTTGTTGTCCTGGAACTAATCTCAAATATTTTCCTTCATTCCAAAGTAAAATTTATTGTTGTACATTGTACAGTACTTCAATATCAAAATTTTCTTGAGTGATATATGATATTTCTAAATTTAAAACGATGGAACAACTTAACAACATTGCATAAATATAATTTTTTAAATTTATAATAATCTGTGAGTAAGAATTGTTTTATTATCAAAAAATAATTATAGTTGTTTACTTTCATTTTCACAACTTTATAAATTTCAATTTCGTTGTTTGTTCCCGTGACGCGGCTATTTCTTTAAGATTAGATAAAAAAAAATACAACCAATTATAGATTTCCTACTTATGGTAGATAGACAGAATTTATACGTAAAACAAAAACTATAAATATAACAGAAGAAGAAGACAGGATGTACATAAAACTAATCTTTAAATAGTATAAAATAAAGTCGCTATCCGCGTCTGCCTGTTTGTGCGCTTAGTTCTTCTAAACTACGCAACAGATTTAGATAAGGTTTTAATTATCATTTAGAAAATTTCTTCCGGAAGGTTTGCATATATAATACATGTATATTATATTTATAGAAAGTAGAGAAAAGTCGATGTTTTGTAATCAAGTCGTAAAAATATATTTTCGGGCACTACATTGCTAACGCTGTCTAAACCTGATGATATACATCAAAATAATGAACTACAGAATTGTATATCTTAAAAGGGCCTACAGAAAAGTCTAAGATGATATATGTCTATCTCCTAAGGAAAACCCCTAGCAACGCCGGGTACACCTCAGCTAGTCATATTTATAACAGAAAGGTTACTCGTGAACTCATGATGTGTTTCTCATCTTTATGGACTTTTTAACATATATTTAGCTTTATATTATTGTAATTTATTACATAGCCTATTGAAGCAATCATTTTTTTTACAATTTGTTTTGGCATTGATCCACTTTGAACAGCACAGAAGAGCGTATGGAGCGCGCAGGAGCATTAAATAGAATCTTATTTAGCAACTCCGGACAGCATTTGTTTCATAATCATACGTCCATAAAAATACAGTAGAATATCAGAAAAAAATATTTCAAAGCTCAGTAGCTCATGATGGATGACATTGTAAGGTGTTTCCCTAAAAATTACAGACATAGAAACTAAACTTACTAATAAACCACCATTTACCCTACATTCGTCAATTGTGTTAAATTTAAAAAAATACGTTTATTAGTAAGTCCACCAGTCTATAGATGATGATAATTTATTTTTATTTGAACATAAAAAAAGTAATATTTAGGTAGGTAGGTACCATCACTCTGTTCTTAATACAAAATAAAACAAATAAAAAAGATTTTACGCACAAATCAGAGTAATATATACTTTCGGTATCGCCATAGTGAACGACTACAATTAAAAATTGATACGTTGCTTGAAATGGCTTTAGCCGTGTTTGGTGACCAGATCTGAAAAGCCATGACTTCCTCACCTCCTATTCGCTCCCACTACCTTCGGCCCCTCAACATAACTCAATTTGTGATGCCATGGTCTCAATCGTGTGCGATGTTCACATAATGATTTTTTTATGTTTAAACTAAGCGCAATCATAAAGAACGCTGTTTCCACACTGTTAATACTACTTGCTTCATTGACATTCATATATACGATTGACATCGCCCAACTCAAGAATCTGGTTCACTTGATCGTGCCATGTCTTTCTATTTTATTTCTTTTATACCATTCATATATTCTCCTTATCTCCTTTCTTCGTCCATTCGCTCTACATACTCAAACAATCTAAGCGTCCCTTTCTAAACCTTACTCATAGTAAAAATAATTATTGTCATCATCAATCATTAAGTTACCATTGCCAAAATAAATAAATAATAATGATAAATTATTAAAATGGCACATGTATCACTCTATTACTGGGGCGACAATACAAAACATAACGTCACGTCACAAACACACTCAGATATTCACACACACAATCAAACGAGTCTAGCAAATGCGGAACCCGGCGGGACATTGACCTCCAAGACGGGTCAATGTCCCGCCTATCGCCATCGTATAATACACACACCCCGACACCACTACGCACGCTCACTAACACTCTCATACAGAGAGCTGTATTCGTTCATCACTCACACGATCGTACGGCACCGGCTGATTTGCATTTTACTAACTCACACAATTATTCACTGTAAGTTAACATAGCGCCATGATAGTAAGAATATTCGAATGGCATGCTCTAGCGTCATGAAATTTTCAGTGATTTTTATGCATGTTTATGACGGCGATATAAAAATCATCGAAATATTTTTATTTATAGTCGAAAATTTACGAAACTTCATACAAAAATATCATGTCAGTACAATAAATACTTGACATTCTACAAACATAATACAAACACGTGTTAGCTATATTTGGCAAACATAATACAGTGTCTTTTCAAACTTATTGTAAGTTTAGAATAAAACCATACTTATTTTTAAATAATTTATAAAAATACATAGCAATTTTTATACGGCCACTTTTGTGAAAATTATTTCTAGGGCGCTTTTTGTTTGTGTGAAATCACACAAGAGTCCCAACTGCTCCAATCCGTCTGGAGCCAGTGAGACTATGGCATCCCTAATTGAGGTATGTTGTGAGGTTTGAAGGTAGTGAAGAGAGGAAGGAGATGGTGAAGAGAAAGGTGGGGAAGTAATCGCTGAGCAAAAATTTAGAATTTTAGGAATCATAAACTTGTAATCCCCAATTATTGGGTTACGTTGTGAGGAAATTGGGAAGTACCTGGATGCTTAGATCTGGTTACCAAACACGGCTAAATCCATTTGAATCAACTCGCAACGCTTCAATTCACATGCGTGGGTAGGTTTAGCGAAGTCAACATCCCTAGGGGTAGTTTTTGTCGGTTTCAGGATATCAGGAAAGGTAGAAATTTGGTCTTGTTGTATTTTTAGATATTTTTATTATCCTAACATTGAATTTTGCTATTCGTATTCTAATTAAATATACGAAACTGTGGCGTTTTTGGCACGATACGATATATTTTATACAGACATGGTGGAGACCTATACAGGGCCCAAATTCATAAATATAACCGTTTCATAGAATCAAACTGATTGGAATCTTTGGAGCCCATACGTCAGGTGGAAAAGCTGTCCTCGTTCTACCGGTATTTCAATGGAAGATGCTCCGAGGAACTAGCGTCATTGATCCCTTCGGTACTGTGGAGAAAGAAGCCAAACGCGCGTCCAACACTTGCACACTTTTGAACGATTTGCCGACGGGATTTGTTTTTTTCCAGCAACATAGGTGACTTAAAGACCTTTTTGTCCTCAAAAAGATACTACTCCACACAGCATCTCCAAAGATAACATATTATAAATCATTCGTCGCTATTGCGTACTAATATCTCGTTGAAACATGTTATACTATCAGGAATCATGCGAGTAGCAGTACAAGGGGACCAGATTCGGCAGTTTCTGGTCGTTCGGCGTCAGAGTGTTGGATGAAATTTCACTAATTGGAAATAAAAAATTAGAACAATTTTTTTCCATTCATTGTCACATCTAAATAATATTTAAATAAATGGAAATATGAATTCCCAACACCTCAGTTCCAATTTTGAAAAGTGTTACAGACAAAGCGTTATATTAGTATTTTTTTATGTGCATAACGTGTGTAATTCAAATTACAGCTACTCATAGACATATGAATATTAGTAGAGCTGCCCTAAGTGATTAAAAGCGTATTATTCCCCACTCCCCATACCGGTTCCATTGGAGCCGGCTGCGCTCGCGTATGGCCTCAAGTGAATTTAGAAAACGTGACGACATCATTCTTGTGCGAACTATGGTCGAGGCATCATCGGTTCATTTTACGAAATAACACGGCAAAATGTTGACTTGTGCTATGAAAACTTGTAAAAATAGATGTGAAAAAGAGAATAAACCCAATTGTCGTATTACATTCCATATATAAGCATTATTTTACTTTATTTTAAGCATATTCACATCGTATAATATGGATCAGTTGTAGAAACATATACTATCACATCGAGAAACGTCTGGACGCGAAACACAAAGCTGGTTGGTTGCTGGGAAGTAAATTATGAACATTTATAAAAGTGTCTTAACTAAATACTTAAACGATATATTCGACTCTGAAAATAGAAGAAATTTTTTGCCGAATTTGGACTTCGCAAATTTGTTCATAACGTGGCGAGTAATTTGCGCTCCCATGTAAAAAGGTCTATTCAATCAAAAGCAGATTTTACTTTTAAGAAGTAAATGGTGATAATATAATTCGAGATGCCTATTTACTGTCAGATTGATTTATTGACGAATCACAGTCAGCTTTACCCCCTTCGTTCTTCAACAGTTGATTTTACCCCTCGCCATTATCTTCTCGTCTATTAATTCCTATGTCTGTGCAGCTACTATACCAAAATTGTTTCATAAGTAGTGAATTACAAGATTTCGTAGAAGAAGTAGGATTCCCATCAATTCGTTTTGCTAACAAATTCCTCCATCATTGCACAAGCAACGATGATCGCAGGAGGAATTCAAATAGTATCGAATTATTTAAAATCATAACCTGGAATAAAAATATATTATAAGCAATAATTAGTCGTTCGAAATATCCATACAAATTGAAAATATCTCCCTAGTAAAAATAAATGCCGAACACGAGAATTGAACCTGCACCTTCTGATGTCCGGTCAGGTGCTCTGAAACCACTGAGCTACTTCGGCTTATTTCTTACACCCCAAATAATTCAATATGTACTAGTACCTCAATCAACAATTACTGCTTATTATATTCTTTTCACCTGTAAACAACCAAATTTATTTTTGTAGGAAAGGCTTTGTTAGTGCTAAATTTCCCACTAGATGGCGTCGAGACAAATTATATCTACATTTGTTGGTGAAATATTTTGACTTGTCAAATATTATTATTTTTTTAATGATAAACTAATGTTTACTATTAAAACAACACAAAGGATAACAAATTATTATGAGCAATAATTACTCGCTTGAAATATCCATACAAATTTAAAATATCTCCCGAGTAAAGATAATAATTTGTTATCCTTTGTGCTATGCATAAAAAACCTTGTTTTATAAACATTAGTTTATCATTAAAAAAATAGTTGGTTTCTTTAGTTAAAATAAGTATGTAAAATTTCATAGTTAATATTGTTTTTTTTCAGCATTCCTGGGTTACCAATAATCTGACAATATTTTAAAATCTCCTATACTAGCAGAGTAAGCGGAAAATATTACTTTGATGGTGTGATGGAGGACTTAGCCAGCCGATGAATTGAGTTCACGTCACCTACGTGGAACCCTGACGCAATGTCAATTCAGCTACTGACCGGTCATTTGGGGCGGCAATATCCCTAGCGACGTCACTGTGTTTTAATAAAATAAAGATTAAAAAAAATTAGATTAAAATATATTGTCTCTCATTTTAACAATGTCTTCCAAGGAATATCAAGTATAATAATTACGTAGAAATGTGTACTCATTTCTTTATCGGTAACTTATGTATATGTCTGTGTTGTCTTAGCATTGTTATTATTTATTTTTACAGATAAGGAAAGCTGTACAAACAAACGCTGTTTACGCAATGATCAATGGGTTAATCTTGTGTACTATTTTTATGTAAATACACAAGATTCTCAACTGTCCGACGACAGTGGAACTATTGCATTCCTAATTGGGGTATTTTGTGTGAACAACGAAGAGGGTTGATTTTTCACATAAAAACGGCGTAACACACCAATTAAGGCGATGCCATACGTAATAATTGAAAATAATGTGTTTTTGGTTTGAAAATTTGGTCACCTAGAAATGTTTCAGATGCTTTAATTAAATACTGCGAGTAGAATACATCTTGGCCTTTGAAATAATCGAGTATTTTTTAGATAAGTCTTTTTATAAGAACAGAAAAAAAATAATGTATAAGGCCTATGAAAACTGCTTTAAAGTTCAAAATCTCCTACTTACGAACCCATTTTCGATTATGATTTTATTGTATAATGTGGCAAATTAAGTTATTTATAAAATGATCGAAAAAAAATTAAATATTTATGCCTGAACATCAACAAAATAAAATAAAAGGCACTTTTTGGCCATGTTTTTTTCTTGCATAAATCAAAATAGGTGGATGGTGTTAAGCGGGAATTTAAACCTTATCGCCATATACGTAAGGGTTATTATTGATAGCGGCTCAATTTAAAATATAACATGACGTAGTGCATCGCCTTAAGACGAAACAATACCCTCAAATAAAGTCAAAATCTTAAGGACGTAAGTGAAGAAAGCGTGTACAAAGGTATGCGATGCACGGCCCCGTTTTACTGGACGGACCTACGGTGGAATTTTCCCTGCCAGGGGTCTAGCACAGTGAAATCGATAACTTTACAATTTCGAATGGATAGGCGGAACTACCGACGATTTTGTAGCCAGCACGGTCAAACTATTGATACGATAATTTATACTACATATAAAAATGTATTTTTTATAACTAAATAAAAACTTACATAAATAAAATATTAATATTATTATGTTCTTAGATACAAGTTACCCCATTTGCCAGCCAAAGGGCGTTGTCTTCTGTGGGGCACAGTGCGCAGCGCAATGCGGGGTTTAGAAGAAAACTTATACGCTTTAAAAATACATTGCTTCCCTCTACACCAGCGACCAACTTCACAATTATGGCCTATGAATGAATCGGTGACCGGATAAATCATCAAAATCATAATTCATCACATCTTTAAAAAGTTATATAAAGTCATGGAAAGTGATGAAACAAAAACTTTGTTAACTGGGTTGGGTTAGGTTAGGTTTAAATTTTTTTTTCATCGTTTCTAATGACTTAATATCACTTTTTAAAGGTGTGTTGAATTGTCACTGTGTTGAGTTATCATGGAACCGAATTAATCAAAAATTTGAGCTATATAAATCATTTGAAAAAATCAACCGGTAAAAACATTTTTTTATATACTCGCATATATTTAAAAACATATTATTTTTTTGATTTGTGTGAGGATTAAACCTTCCTCCCCAGGAACTGAATTCTATCAAGCGTATGACGTATGGTGTCGGAAAGTCGAAACTGTTTCACTATATAATAAAAATAGATAAATGCTTATTAAAAAAATCTTCGTTTTTTACGAGTTGATGTTTTTCAAATGGTACGAAAGCTTCGTCTACTGCAAACTTTTTAATGCAAATTAAACCAAAACCAAACTGCAGGCCTGTGGAGAAATGAAAAATAAGGTGGCCAAGCGATATATCAGAGGTGTACCAATCTTACTTGAGGTATTGCATAATGTTAATGATCGTTTCGCTTGAGCGATCTGTTCTCTTTGCCTAGATCTAGTCGACAAGCCAACCTAACCTAACCTAACCTAACCTCACCTGGCCTAGCACTTCACTTTCCATCTTCTTTGAGTTCTTCCCACGTGCGACTTTACAATATCTACCCACAGCCAATAACTAACAACAGGACAGGGCCGCCGCACAGTGGGCTGAAAATCGCCTTTCATAGACATAGAGACTTGAATTTTCAAGGGTATTGTTTTTGGCTAGAAATGGATTACTTTTTTATGTTGATGATTCATTTTAATGCTTAAATGCTTTACATATGAGTATGCTTTGTCTAGTTTACAATATTTTATTTACACTGCAAGCCTACTCATATGTAAAGCATTTAAGCATTAAAATGAATCAACAACATTAAAAAGTGTTTTTTTTTTCAACTTTGAGGATTTAAAAAAAAATCGCAAGTTGCGCCACAATACAAAGTATGTCAAAAAAATACAAATAAATAGTAGTATATCTGTGTGTAAGGATATAATGGCCAACCTTATGATTCCAGAGATAACCTCATTTTTAATGTCAGTGCCATACAATTTTTTCTTAAAAAAATGATAACTCCTTCATTTGTACACGCAATTGCTTCATACGAAATTTTATAGCATAGTAATGATCAGCAGAATCCATTTCTAGCCAAAAAAAATACCCTTGAAAATTCAAGTCTCTATGTCTATGAAAGGCGATTTTCAGCCCACTGTGCGCCGGGAGGAAATATTTTTTCTGCTAACAAAATATTATTACAAGAGCTACTCATATATAAAAATGTTTTTTAAATAATAAAAAATAAAATAAATATATCTGGACAGTTGCACTAGTGCATTGATGGTGCAGTTGACGGCCTCTGTGGTCGAGGGGTAAGGGTGCGTGTAAACAGAACAAAATAAAACACAAGCTAAACGCCGCTTGCGGTTGTTTTGAGCCTTTACCGTAATTCATGGCTCGGCTCGCGGAAATTTTGTCCTGTTTATACGTAGCATAAGGCTCTCGACCAGTTATCAGTGGGACTAAACTCCGGCATGCGGGAGTAAAATTTTATTTAATTAATTTGTTGTTAAAATACGATTACTATTGGTTTTGTGGAAGACCACGAAGCGTTGCTTCAAATAGTTTTAGCCGTGTTTGATGGCCAGATTTGAATAGGCATGTATTCTCCATGTTTCTCTTCCCCGTTTCACTCTCGTTCCCACTACTTTAAGCTTCACAACATACTCCAATTGGGATTACTATAATCCATGGGCTCCAGATGGTTCGGAGCAGTTAGGAATCATGTAGATACGGTATTCACATAAAAAAGAAAAAAAAATCTTTAAAAAAACATAGAAATAAGAAGAGAACAAACAGGAAAAACGTTTTTTTGATACTGTTAGATGTTTCTAAATTTCAAAGTGTATCTTTTAATTACTTGTAAAATTTTCATAACTTATATTTTATAACGCCCTATTAATGATTATAATTAAATTTAAAAAAAAACAACAGATTAACATAATAAACAACAACAAAAGATAAAAATAAACTATTAAATACAATATCTCTTGCCTGAACAGCGATTACAATAGTGTATTATCCAAGGTTGATATTTTCAGTTGCGAACTTAAAAAATATTCCATAAAAGAATATTACTCTGATGGTTTATGAATAATGTTTATGTCTCTATTGTGTATATCTCTTACAAATTTTATTTACTTATTCCATATTATGATGTCTCAGTAGAGGCAAAGTCACAAGGAGGATATCCATAATTAGTTTTATTTTGGCTGTATAATACTTATGTACAAACTGATTAAATGTAAGCTGTCGATTTCCCGAAAATTAATAAATACACAGAAATTGAAATTTATATACGAGTAATTAAAAAAAATTAGAATGATATTACAAATTATTATTACTCGTTATTAAGATTAACTAAAAAGTGCTGAACTAATTTTGCTTTGAATATGTTAAAATTTAAATCTAAAATATCATCGCCTAAAAATTACAGAAAACCTATTGAAATGACAGAATTAAACACGACGTTATTCTCGTAAAAAATATATTCCTGCTTCGGAGGTACAGCAAAATTATAGCGTCAGGGCAGTCAAATATTATATTAATAATAGGCCGCCCATTGACTCGGCAGCCCGTGTGCGTGCCACTCAACGCGCAAGAGACTGAGCGCGCGACGGCCCTGTCTAGAACTGTCAGTTTACGGTTAGTAGTTAGTAACGGCAAGTGGTTACCACGGCCATCATCAAGTATCACGTTTTCCGACCACTCTTCCTTTCATTTTAAACACGTTTCCTCTTCGTCTCGCTTCTATAACTTCTTCGACACAACAGATTAAACATAATTACACTACTGCACTGGTATTTCTTTAAAATATTTTTATTTACAAGTCCCAACGACACGGTGAAATTTCAAGGAATTTCAAAATGATTGCGAGGTATTTTAAATGCCCTATAAAGTGCGATAATTTTGGGAGGTGATTCTACATGATGGTAGAAGTAAAAAAAATATAAATAACTTTTTAGAAACCCCAATGTTCCCATACAAGAATATTATTATTCTTTTTTCATACAAACAATTTAACTTTTTTTACCTAAAAACTACCTTAAAACGTTGGAATTTCATAAAAAGTTATTTATATTTTTTACTTGTACTATCGTGTATAATCACTGTATATTTATTACCCCGCCACGCGTTGCTGTGGCTCAGTCAAACAATAGCGGGTGTTGCTTTTACGTCCAAGAAATTGTTTCTTCAAAAAATGCAGGTTTGTCCAACAGATTACGCTGTTTTTTTTAACATATGTTTACCTGTCACAGGTGATATCTGTATTAGTAATATCTATCGGAGATTTAAGATTTTGAACAAACGAATATTTACATTTTTATTGATGTAGATTTTTGAGGCTGCTGTAAAACCAAATACCATTTCAGAAACGATGTAAATATCTTTGAGTTGTTTGTATTTGAAATAAATATTTACATTCTTAGATTATAAAATTTTAATATCAAACTTGAAAAAGCATTTTAAGTAGAAACATGCATAATTTTAAAGATTTCGATGTTTAGGAAGCAGATTCTTGATTTTGTGTAGGGAATTATTAAAAAAAACTGTCACTTCATTTTTTATGCCGTTTATAATATGTATACCAACGAAAAAATCCGGCCAATTTGTAATCATGCACTTTCTATATTTTTTATAAATTTTATCTATGGAATCAAGTATTTATTTATTACAAAATAATACATTAGAAAATAATATGTTATAATGTATTATTCCCATAGAGTTTACAAAACTCATTTCGGGAAAGAAAACATTATATTAAAGACAAGACAACATAGATACATTAAAATAAATAAACGCAGAAGTTATTTTGGAGTTACAAAGAAAGAATTTGTCAGTCATTAATAAAACTGCTGAGGAAATAGCTTTTAAGAGCTTTTGCCAATGTTTTTTTGTTCGTTGCCGGAAGTTTTAGATTACTAGGTAATTCGTTGTATTGCTTATGTGCAATGTATTGTAAGGAGTTAATTCCAAATTTAGTCGTGTAAGTAGATGACGATAAGTGTATTTGATTTTGTGATCATGTTTTGTGCTGGTGTATGTCAGAATTAAAGACTGGTTTAGTGTTGGTGTTGTATAAATATTTGAGACAGACTGAGAAGAAAAAATAACCAACGAGGAAAAAATCACATTATAAAGAAAAAATCTTTATAATGTATGGACGCCCTGGTCAGATCTGTCTAATAATAATGGACTCTTTTTAAATTAGCCCACACGGGAGGCCCTAAGGAAAATAATTCTCATCTTTGGGGTTGCTGTGTGGAGAGTGTTTTTAGGAAAGAAAGGGTATTAGAGGTGAGTAGGATCTGGTGGTCAATATGTCCAGGAGTGACGAACGTATGAATCCATCCCTTACACTACGGTACAAGGCGATGTTCTGAGAGAGTCCTGCAGGAGAAGTCAAAAGGTCTCCCTTTTCAGTCTCTCGGAATATGAAGTTTGTGGCAAGTAAAGCCCTTCCAAGTCTTGAAGGGCTTGTCTAGTACCTTTAATTGGGAGCAACGAAAGTAAACCTTTTTGATAATAACACCATACCAATATTTTTTTCTCAGGGCCTATGTCATCTTTGGGGATGATGTGAGAGGGTCTTTTTAATGGAAGGAAGGAGAGGGAGTTCTGTAAAGTAAAAATGTATGAGGGGTGGGTAGGAATCTAGCGGTCAGTGTGTCCAGGATTAACGGACGTATGCGTCTAGCAGATGGGTCGAGAGAGACCAGCTGGAGAAGTCAAATGGTCTCCACAAACCTGCCTCTATCAATCTGGCTTGCATCGCAGCTGGTGGGCTGGCGCATCAGCCGTCAAGACCTGGACACCTGCTCACCCGATGAACTGGGCATCCCTGCTAAGTCACCAAACGCAGCGAACCACTTGGGGTAAAATAAACAAAATAAACGGTTACCGGAGCGGCATTTAATTCTGAATGATGATCATACTCCTGAAATCATTCTGGAACGGGCTGCAAATACATAATGAATAAATGGTTTACTATAAATTAATCAAATAAAATCTACTTGCGCACGCCGTAGCTAGAGCCCGCGACCTCCGGATTGCTAGTCGTGAACTTTACCCCTATACCACGTAGGCCGTGAGAGTTTAACGGCGGTCCATCGTCTCCGTATACCCCTAGTTAGTTAAAAAAAAATCTACACGAACGAAGCCACCGGCTGCAAAGTTAAGTATGACGATCATCTTGGCATTCAGCTGTAAAATATGATGTGTCGAGCCAATGAACTTGACGATGAGAACAATATATTAAAAATAGAACACTGATAAGGCCACTGCTTTTACCATTTGTGTTAGAATTGTCGAATCAATTAAAATAAAAATTAACGAATTAATTTGGTAAAAGGAAACATATCGTAATTTCATCATTAAATTATTCATTAAGGCCCCGTGGTAAGCGTCCAGAGATGGTTTGAAAGGGAGATATGTAAATACGAATGTTAGAGGGAGCGCGCTAATATTAATAACGATAATAATTAAGCGAAAATGATGAAAATGATTCGACAAATACTTTAGTTGCATCTAAAGATACACTGTGAATTTTTGCATGTCTATAACATATTAAATAACAGAACAAAACGTGTTTTTAATAATTTTCGGATCTTACTTTGCGATTATTTTATATGGAGAGAATTTCATACAGTTAACTTTTCGTCATAACACGTGTATAGATATTATTTTCAAAAATATATATATATATTTTTAAAGTTAAAAACTTAAGGCAATGCAACACGTAGTAATGCAAAATCATGTGTTTTTGGTTTGAAATTTTTTTAAATTGAAAATTTACTCATTTAAATTATTTATAGTATATTTACAAGTTTCATAGTGGAAGATACTCTCAGTATCTCCCTGATGTAAAATCCTGTTTGGTGACCAGATCTGATTAGCCAGGTACTTCTCCGCCTTCATCTTACCGATCTCCTTTAAAAACAAGGTTTCGATTTAGAATAGTGAAAATGTGATCTTTCACAAGGATGAAAATGAAAGTAACTGCCACTGATCTGTTTAAATACAAATTTCTGACGAAACCGGGTAGTAATTACTACCTCTAATAAAACTTAATCTAAAAATAGCAAATTGATTTTAGGTACATTTATATTTCCTCAAATAGTCCAAAAATGTCAATTGAATTCAATGAAATTGTAAAATCCAGAAAAATATTGTAGTACTTAGCAAATTATGTACACTTAGTAAAAAAAAACTAATTCAATTGCTTGATTTTTTGCTATAATGTATGATTTTAATCTGTACCTTGTTATGCGTAACTTAAGAATCGGTCAACGCTCTTCGAAGATGTTTGCATGTGTTCGTTATTTGTATGCGTATATAGGTGAAGCAAAAATATCATAAAATGTAAGCAAAATGTGTATACTTAGTAAAAAGGATAAAAATTATTTCTATTAATACATGGAAAAATTAGTTAATTTTGTTCTACCCTTTGCGGCGAGATGTCTTTTTAGTTCAACGACATCGTCAATGCTTGCGAGTGTTAGTAGGTGAAGGAAAAACATAGTAAAAAGTTTGCAAATTAAGTACACTTATTAAAAAAAGCTTTTCAATTGTACTATAAATATATTTTTTTTGTATAAGTGGTTTGTACACTTTTGCGTGTGTTCTTTTATAGGTTCAACGACTTCGGCAATGTTCGTGTGTTTCCGTCGCTTGTATGTGTATGTAGGTGAGTGCGCTCGGGTCGACGACCGTCCTCCGCCTCGAGAAAAAACAACAAAAGCATTCTTGTCTCTTTCAGTCCGGCTAGCCGTGTCTCGTTTTTGCGTATACAATTTCAATAGAACTCGATAAGGTTTTTTCTGTACTACGTTGTCTCGCTCAATTGCATGGCGGCATCCCGTTCTGACAATGACAGCAGCTGTTAAAGGTTTTAACCCGTTGAAGTCAGATTGCTTCCGAGATTTTAAGGTCATCGAACCGCATGTTATGATATTTTTTAATGCAAGTTGCTTGTTTCTTGAACAATTTGAATATAAAAATTTATGAAATATGACATTTGAATAATTACTACGCATTGAAGAAGAAGATTATATTAATAAATCTAAACGAAAGATGAAACAGAATAAGACAAATAACAAAAAATAACGGTCTCAACTGGGAATCATACCAGGATATCTGTCTTATCGGGAAAACGTCTTTAATCACTCGACCATTACGACCTAATTTTTTTACGTAATTTCTGTTGATCTTATATTTCAAATTCAGAACGAACAATATTATCTTACCAACTAATTTTTCCCATGTTTTTGTCAGATAACTTTTTGAATGATTTTAAAGTTCTAAAGAATTGGTTTATAACCTAGATAGTGTCTCGGATAAATATATTTGATTATTATTAATATAAGATACCTACTGACTTTTTCTAAATGTCAAAATTAATAAAATCTTTTTATTTTTATTTTTGTGTGTCTTATTCTGTTTCATGTTACGTATATATTTAGTAATAGTGTATTTTTCTTCAGTGATATATTACATTGATGGGTAAACTTAAAAATGTATTAAAGAAAAGTTTTTCCAAAAAAAATTAAATAAAATAGTTTAAATAGGAAAAAGACAAATTTAAATTTGTAAAAAATATTTTTGAATTCATTAAAAACAAAATATAATAATTTCAGCGTATTTCTACAAAAAAATTAAATTCTAACAAAATCTCAATTTATTATTTATTTAATAAATTGTTTTTCACAGAACAGCTGCCTGAACGGGTTACATTAGCGGAGTTCGTTCCCCCTTCAAAGTTTATATATCTTTTTCACAATTCCATATAGCGATGTCTCTTTTCAACACATAATATGATGTAAGGATAATAAACACACTTTTACAACATCGTCTCATTCACCCGCGATAGATGTGTCCCTTTCAAAAGTTCAACCGTTGACCGTCTGAACCAAAATAAACGTGACTTTATTACTGTGTCTCTTTTATTCCGTATGGGCGCGTCTCTTTTTATGATACAACAGCTGTTTATGTCTTATGTTTCTTTTTGCTTAAAAAGCGTAATACCCTCTGGAAGTGGCAACGCCGCAAATTTTTCAGCCGGTGAATAATTTTTGGTAACAGAATTTTCTGTACTAGGCGTTGAATAATTATCAAAAGGTATTTTTTTAAATTTAGAACAGAACGTTTTTGAATTATGACATCGTTTTAGGACGGGTTGTTTCGGAGAATTTGAACAATTCATCAAATTTCAACTTTCATTTTCGGGTTCTGTGAAAGTCCTAATCAAGTTCTGTTATTATATCATTGTAGGCTAGTTGCTTGACAAATCTGAAATAAAACAGAATTTGAAAAAATCTTTCACAGAACTTGAAAATGAACGTTGAAATTTGATGAATTGTTCAAATTCTCCGAAACAACCCGTCCTAAATAAGTCAAATGGATTACGTTGACAGATTATTTAAATCCTTTAAAATTTTGTTTTATTTAATAAAAAAGAAATGTACGAGCTCTAGGTCATCATAAACGTTACGTTTCGAGATGGAATTATTTCATACATTAAAATCTATGCAAATTTCATGATACCGGTGCTCACCATTCACGAGATATTATACAGCTTCATACGAGTAGTTTTTTGCGAAAGTTAGTTATTTATTTATAATTTTCATATAAATAATGTTTAAATTTATATTTGGTGTAAATATCAAAGTAATCAACAATTAAACATATCAGGAATACCTTTCAGAATAGACTTTTTCAGAATGGATTAGAATAGGACCACATTTCAGAATAGAATAGCTTAAAATTGCCATAACATGATATATATTTTTTAATGTATATTTTATTTAGTTATAAAATTTTACATCTTATACCTAATATATTATTTTCTAGGACTACTATAATATTATTGCTTTCGCTCGAAATAGCTACAGGTTTAAATTGCTATATCTTGAAATTGCTTTCGCTTGAAATTGCTTTCGTTCGAAATAGTTATAGGTTGAAATTGCTATAGCTCTAAATTGCTATAGCTATAGCTCTAAATTGCTTTCGTTCGAAATAGCTAAAGGTTGAAATCGCTATAGCTCTTAATTGCAATAGCTTGAAATTGCTTTCGTTCGAAATTGTTATAGCTTGAAATTGCTATAGCTGTAAATTGCTATAACTTGAAATTGGTTTCGTTCGAAAATGTTATAGCTTGAAATTGCTAGATCTGTAAATTGCTATAACTTGAAATTGGTTTCGTTCGAAATTGTTATGGCTTGAAATTGCTATAGCTGTAAATTGCTATAACTTGAAATTGGTTTCGTTCGAAATTGTTATAGCTTGAAATTGCTAGATCTGTAAATTGCTATAACTTGAAATTGGTTTCGTTCGAAATTGTTATAGCTTGAAATTGCTAGAGCTGTAAATTTCTATAACTTGAAATTGGTTTCGTTCGAAATTGTTATAGGTTGAAATTGCTAGAGCTGTAAATTGCTATAGCTTGAAATTGCTGTAGCTTGAAATTGCTATAGCTTAAAAATGCTATACCTTAAAAATGCTATAGCTTGAAATTGCTATAGCTGTAAATTGCTATAGCTTGAAATTGCTGCAGCTTGAAATTGCTTTCGCTCGATATTGCTATGGCTTGAAATTGCTAAAGCTGTAAATTGCTTTAGCTTGAAATTGCAATAGCTTAAAATTACTGTAGTTTTGCAGTTGCTATTTTCCATTCATCCTCTTCTATTTCTCATTCCAATTTCTTCAGCTACACGCAACAGTGGTACATGGAAAATCTCAGTATCGCCCTACAGAATCGAAACGTTGCCACTTGAAAAGGCTTTAGCCGTGTTTGGTAACAAAAGTAAAAGAGAAACAACAGGCGAAATAAAATCATTATATTTGAAATTATCAGTGGATATTTTTTAATCCTAATTTTTTTCAAAAAGAAGAATTTTTATAAAAGTACATATATATTGTGCTTTTTGTACAATCAAAAATAAAACTGTTGACTTATAAGAAAAATATATCTATTTCGATGTATTTAGCCAAGATTTCAAGTGTTTTTTTTTAAATAATAGTTAATGTTTTGACGTAATAATGTCTCATCAAAAGTTGTACAGTAGTGTGTTGTACATTTTAGGGGCAATAAAAGTATCTACAAGAGGTATGCTATTGAAACGTAATGAATGGGAAACGATGATGCCCTTTTCTAATGTATTTGGGTTTACAGAAAAAATTTATATTGTCAAATAAATCACTGTATTTACCAATATAATTAATAATTGATAGTTAATATAATTAATTATTGATGTATAAAAAAAAATTCTGTTTTCCATCCAACCTACTTTATAAGGAATGCAATGTTATGTGCATAAAACAGCTATATATCACTCAAATACTTTGTCGATTTTTTATCAATATTAAATTTGCTGAAAGAACACAACAAATGCGTACAACTAGAATTAGCTCTACATTGAACTTTGTGGCGGTACATACTAAAACTTCTTTTGGTCAAAGAAATTATTTATATCAGGCTCCACTTATGTTTAATATTCTTCCAAATCATATTAAGTCTACCAATTCCTTAGTTAAATTTAAAAAGTTAATTAAGGTTTATGTATTGACAGACGATTGTCTTAATATTTTTTCATCCTTGTCCTTTCTTAAATAATAAGATTTTATATAAGTCCCATTTGCTAAAAACTGAATGTCACCCTATCTGTCTTTATTATCTACTTTGCTTCTTCTTTTGAATAATGATTAGTTATGGTTCAAATATTGTTACAATATACTGTCAAAATTACCCATCTGGTAACACATCTAATACTCATTTTTTCTTTAATTTTGAAATATTTTGTGTTTTTATGTAAAATTACTTTGTTTATACTGTCAAAATTACCCATCTGGTAACACATCTAATACTCATTTTTTCTTTAATTTTGAAATATTTTGTGTTTTTATGTAAAATTACTTTGTTTGCGATACTCTTATGTTCGCTTCACTCATATGTAAATTGTTAACCTCGATACAGGCCTAGTCCTAGTGAGGTTGATTTTTATGTGAAAAAAAAAGTGTTTTATGTATAGTGAGATGCAATAAATAAATAAATAAATAAATTGGCACGTTTAAAATAATACTGTTTTGTTGGATACTATATTTACTTTATACACATATATGATATCCTTAGGAGATAGACATATACCACTACGGACTTTTCTGTAATAAGGAAGTTGAGTGAAAAATATTTTGAGTTATAAAAAATATGTTCATGTAGATCAAAAAATATCGATTCTAAATATATAAATATATTTCTATATTATTATTCTTAGAATTAGTTAAACGTTCTTGAAAAAGCATTAAATAGCAATAAACTGAATACGCTCCACGATTGGTCGAAAGAATTCTGACGTCACATGTGTCGTGGCTTGTATATCACCGCAATGTCTATGGTGCATCTCTTTCTATTACATGAGAGATGGTCGGTTTAGATGAGAGAGGTGTATAAGCCAAACCTTTATTTGGGCCAAATCACAGCCGGTCGTGGAGTTAAAGCTTCCAAGTAAGTATATCAAATTATTAATTGTGTTCATTTGTACGTTACGATAAATTTAATACATTTTTACAGTATAATAATCATTGCGTATCTACCCATCTGACATTTCGCCATAACCACTAGTTTTGTGCAGGTATATTTATTGATTTCGCATGACATGATAATTATTCTCTACTCATTATAATATATATTATAATGTGGTGATGGCTTTTAAATATTTCATCTTTTGTTTACCATATAATAAGGCACTGCTGAAAACCATCTGCATTCCCGGAGAAACCCCTTTGTCAATAGGATCTATGTGAAAAAAAATAGCTCCCATCTATTGTCAAATATTTATGTAGGTATTTGTTGTTATTATTATATAAAATGGATTTCTAAAGATACATATTCGTATAGTGCTTTATAATAATATGTTGTTTATTGCATCGCTTAGAAGTTTTTATTATTATACATGTCACATTACATGTGATTACACTTCAGGCCTCCGCGCAGAAAAGTCTCACAGTGAACTGGGCTGTAAACCGTTATTTTACTTTAGGTCTTACTTTTCTGCGCGGCGGTCAACAAATAGCGTCTTCAATACCGTGCGGGCGGGAGAAGCAAATATTCTAACTTAAAATATTAATTTAACTATGAAATCTTAATCAATTTTCTTTTTTTTTTAATAACATCAATTCTAATAGACGGTTAACATTGGTAAAAAATTTACTGGAATTCCTTATTGAAGAATTAATTTTTTTTCCATACAAAATGTTTAAGCGACGTGGTTCTCACAGTTTTGAATGACGTCACACCCACACCCCGCCTCTTACCGCTCGTTTTGGCGGGCTTAGTAAAATTTAAACTTTGAGAATTAATTTAATTATGAAAACAGACTTTAAAAAAAAAAAAAATACCAGTATTTAAGTTTGAATGCGAACATTGATAAAAAAAAATTTAAAAAAATGGACTCAACTTCCTTATTGTATTTTCTGTTTTTAAGATATACAATTCCGTAGTATATTCTTTTGATGTATATCATAAGCCAGCGTTAGCAATGTAAGCGCCAGAAAATATTTTTTTTACGACTTGATTACAAAACACCGACTTTTCTCTACTTTCTCTTTCTATTTATTTTACTTTTCTCTACTGTAATATGCATTTATTATAATAAATATAAACCTTCCGGAAGAAATTTTCTAAATAATAGAGAAAACCCTATCAAAATTCGTTGCGTAATTTAGAAGAACTAAGCGCACAAACAGACAAATGCGGATATCGACTTTATTTTACATTAAGTATTTAATTAATTAAACATTTGTTGTTCATATAAAAGTGATTTTAAAATATGTTGAATTATTTGATTTGTTTTTTTTTTTTAAATAATATTGGAACTTCAACGCATCTTTTACCATTTTCCCCGACATAAATACTTATTTTTTGTAATAATAAATAAATTAATAAGAATTTTGCGTGAGGCGGAATTCGGCAAATTTACCCAAATATTTAATAAACAAACAAAAAATATTTGTGTTTAGGTTTATTCGACCGGAAAGTGGCCGAGTTAGTATCGCGTTTGGGTCCCACCCACGCGTAGTGTATTCAATTTCTTGGAAGGCTAAGTCCTTCATCACAACACAAGCAACATTTTCCGCTTACTGTGGCGGTAGTAGGAGATTCTCAAATATTGTCAGGTTATTCGTAACCTGGGCATGTTTTCCTCTCTTAAAAATAGAGGGTACTATAATATCTTTAATTCTATCAGCAATTCTTATCTCCTTTAAATTTCATCAGCCTCACAAAATTCCCCAAGTGTGGTTGCCGTAGATACCCTGGCTCCAGGAGTCCCAGAAACAGCGCATAACCCGATCATCGATAAATAGGTATTAGGTACAGCTTCATGTGTACACAGCTATTTTGGGATGACATTTCGGTATCCGCACATATAGCGTCCTCAGCCTGTCACAAGCGCATGTACATTGGCGATTACAGAGAGAGTGTCGAAAGTCAATATATAAACAGTTTAAAGATGATGAGAATTATTGGCGCTTTAAATTGAATACTAATTTAGAAAAGATTTACTAGTACTCCTGTTAATAGTTCAAAAAAGTGTATTAAATTTTTAAATCGAAACCAAACGTTTTTTTTAAATCATAAGAAATTGTAAGTAGGTACTTAAATACTGTAGAAATGAGATCCCTGAGGCGTATTTGTTGTACAACCATGTGTATGATCGTGTGAGAAATGTGGAGATCCGCAAAGAGTGCAAGGCTGATGTAAGCGTAATGCGTAAGATCAAGCAAGGGACGCTTAGATGATTTGGGCATGTAGAGCGAATGAGCGAAGAAAGGATGGTAAGGAGAATATACGATGCAAATGTGAATGGTAGCAGAAGTTGGCGACGTCCGAGGAAGACATGGCACGACCAAGTTAATCAGATACTTGAGACGGGCCTTGTCAGGAGTCAGAATAATAGAAGATTATGTATGAATGTGAATGAGGCAAGGAGTGTGTGCCAAGACCGAGTTGTTTGGCGGTCCGTCCTCTCTGCCTACCCCTGCGGGGAAACGGTATGATGGTTAGTTATTTAGTTAGTTAGTTACATAAATACATACCTACTTTTAATTATAAATCATATATTTTATGAGAAATTTTTTAATATCCAATAAGGAATTATACAAATTTTTCAAAGAAATGTCACCATCTCAATTACAATTTTTAAGTCAAACTTTCTTTAGGCAGGTTGGTCGAGTATCATAATATTGAAATACAAATGAAAAATTTCAAGTAAACACGACGACATCTTTTTGAAAAAATAACCGTTATCGAACCATTTAAACGGCCTGCGTCTTGAAAAGGAAACGGAACTTACAATCAAATTTACAAACGAAATGCAAAACGGTCGAGTTAAAACTAAACTTCGCAATATAATTAATTCAAATTTTGGAATATCTTGACAAAAATTTACTTAAATTATTAGGTCACAATGACCGAGTACTTAGAGGGGTTGTTCCGGTAAGACAGACATCCTTGGTCTATTTCCCAGTTGAGACCGTTAACTTTTATTTATTTTCTGTGTCTTGTTCTGTTTCATGTGTCGTTTAGATTTCTTAGTATTATCTTCTTCTTCCATGATATATTACATTGACGGGTATAGCCTTCAAAAGTTATCAAAAGTAGTCAATCAAATAAAATATATTTAGAATTCTCCAATTTATGTAACGAAGCCCAAAATAATAAACCACAGGTTTTACAACATTATGGGATGAGGATGATTTTAAAATGCAACATTTTTACTAGAGTTAAAATTATGTTACAAAATTTAAATATGATGATAACCAAACAATATATAATATATAATACGTTAACAATGATGTATAAGCTTCAAAATAATATGCTCCCAAACTTCTAAGACCCAGAGATTTTAGGCTTCCCAAACTAAACTTTCATGCACACCAAACAGCACGTTTTATAAAGGGCTAAAACTTTATAATAACCTACCAAATGTCATAAAGGAAGTCCCAAGCCTTACCACTTTTCGCAGGACATATGCTTGATATGTAAAAAATAATTTGATCTTATGCAGGGTTTTCCAATAAGAGGTGTTATTTTGATATTCAATCGTAAAAGATCAATGGTTTCGTTGCTTGTGTGGCACGTAGCGCCGTCATGTTGAAATTAAACGTTGTTCAGATCAATACCATCCAATTCCGGCCATAAAAAATCATTAATCATCTCTCGATACCGCAATACATTCACCGTAACTGTTGCTCCAGCCTCATTTTCGAAAAAGTAAGTTCCAATGACTCCGACGGACCATAAACTGCACCAAACAGTCACACGTTGAGGATAGAGAGGCTTTTCAACAATAACTCTTGGGTTTTCCGAGCCCCATATGTGACAATTTTGCTTGTTGACGAAGCCACCGAGGTGGAAATGGGCCTCATCACTCAAGATGATTTGCATTTGATTCACTCAAGTGAATTTTAATAATTTTAATGCGTTGTTGAAGCGTGTACCGTTCCATTTTTATTATTGGCGTAGTTTCTACTTGTCAAATGTCAAAAAATGACAGCTTCAAAAGTAACATCTACCGAAATAGCGGGCTATTCAAAATAACACCTCTTATTGGAAAATCCTGTATAATGTAATTTTGTGTATTTATCCTTGCTCTTAAAATGTAATTGTCAATGTTATTTTTTGTATTTTTTATATTTTCCTACTAGATGTGTGAAAAAATTTGCATCTTCATCTAAATAAAGATTCAAAAACAAATAAAACAAAAACAAGGGGAAGTAAAAATAAACAAGAAGATGTATCAACTGTTGTTTTGTGTGGATGATTTCAATGCCAAATCAGGTGGGCAAAAACAATTTGGTTCATTGACATCGCCTCTGATATTGAACTAATTCTGGGCCACATTTTTCAAATGGAATTCTTAACAATAGTAATTTAAATTTTATTTATTTATAAAATACATGGTATTTAATTGACATTTACAATGCATTGATACATTGAATCACCATACTAGACAACTGTTTCATGGTGACCAATACATTATACTTATTTTGTATCAAGTGTAAACAATAGATTGTACAATTTTGGATCTTACTAATAAACGTATTTCAAACCCTACACAGCTGATGACCATCCCTTAATGTAGAGTAAATGGTGGTAGCACAAAATCTAGCATAGATGTAGTTTTAAATTAACGTTTTGATTTCTTCGTAAAAACGCATTTGTTCAAAACTACAAGGGTTAAAACATTGACTAATAAATATAATTAAAATCAGAAAAATTGTTTTTTTTTTATTTATTATAATTGTAGCGGACGGAATCAAGGTACCGTCGCACAGCGGATAGAAAAGGATTGGAAATGCGGAATACCGACTTAGCGTTTTTGTTCTTCCCTGATTCAAATACTATAATTTATATTTTACCACCACAAACTCGCGAGTTCACGATGGCTTTACAGTTTAGGTGTTGACTTGTGATTTTCAACTTGACTATACGCATGTTGTAGTCGGGATAGGGAGGTAGGAATTAGGTTTAGTGGACAACAATAATATTCATCAAGGAAATCAAAAAGAAAGGTATTAAAGTATATTAATTACTAGTCATTTTAAATACAGGGTTTTCCAATAAGAGGTGTTATTTTGAATATTAATTAAGGAATTAATGATTTTTTATAGCCGGAATTAGATGGTATTGATCTGGACAACGTTTACTTTCAACAAGACGGCGCTACGTGCCACACAAGGAACGAAACCATTGATCTTTTATGGGAAAAGTTTCCGGGACCATCTCTCGAAGAGGTGATCACAATTGGCCACCGAGATCTTGTGATTTAACACCTTGCGACTTCTTTCTTTGGGGCCACGTGAAAGAGAAGGTCTACGCCAACAGCCCAGCGTCGATTCAAGACCTCAAAGATGAAATTCGTGAGGCTATCGAGGACATAAGGCAGCCACTTTGCGATTTTGATATGGAAAATTTCATGAAAAGGATATGGTCCTGTAGGCGTGGTCGTGGTGGTCATTTGACTGATGTTATTTTTCACTATTAACGGCATACCTTCCTCCTTATAATGAAATAAACATTCGATCATTTATATTAAAATATGGCATTTTTCTTTTAATATCAAAATCACACCTCTTATTGGAGAACCCTGTACATGTAGGATAACGAAAGATTTTTTAAATATTTATGTTGAGGGATCAGTAGGATTTATAGGTCCTGTTAGAAGTTCTACCGAGCCGAACCCTCTGATATGAAAATATCTGGAGTCGGTGAATTATTTTCCCATTTGATCTCTGGTGAGTTGACGTGTTGTTCTTGTATTGTTTTGTATTTATTTTGCTTATATAATGCACTTGCATACTGTTGACTAGATGATCATTTGTGGAAAAGTGTGTGGAAGGGTTTAGTTTTTCCTATAGGGAAGATTTAACCCGGACATAAAATCGGAAATATGATAAAATAATATACATAACAATGCTAGGTACCAACAACAATGCTAGAAAAAATATGATTTATGATTTAAGTACAATATAAATATAACATAAGCATTTATGAAGATAATAGGTGAATGTGATAATTAGATAAAAACAAGATAAGTGCTGGAAAGAAATGATTGCAATAAATATTTAAAATAAACAGATATAACTCATAACAGAAATCTTCTAGTGAGGCGGGTTACTTACTTGTTTGTATATGATAATGTTTTTTTTTTATATTAACTCCACACAGGAGGCCCTGAAGAAAATCATTTCCCTCAGGGCCTATGTCATCTTTGGGGATGCTGTGTGGAGGGTCTTTTTGTGGAGAGGAAGGAGTGAACATGGGTCTTGAAGAGTCCCATGTTGTAGGATGTAGGAAACACAGAGGCCGGCAGTTCGTTCCACAGCCGAGCTGTTGAACTTAAGAACGAATCGTAGAAGCGACCCGTTCTCATGTGACAAGTGTCAACCGTGTACAAATGTTGGGCACGCGTTTGGCGTGTATCCCGACTACGCACCGGTGCCGAAGGGATCAATGACGCTAGTTCCTCAGAGCATCTTCCATTGTAATACCGATAGAACAAGGACAGCATACCTACTTGACGCCTGTGCTCTAAAGATTGCAGTCCGTTTGTTAAGATTGCGGAATCTATCAAACGGACCGCCCGTTTTTGCACAGAGTCAAGGGTTTTTTTCAGGTATTTAGGGGCTACGGACCAGAGATGGCTTATTTCAATATACGCCCGGGTTGCCGGCAATTAAAAAAATAATAATAATAATGAAATATGCAGAATAATAATAATAATATAATACAAAAATGATATCAAAACGAAACATTAGCATTTCAGTGAAAAAAATCCACATTTTATCTAGTATTGCGATAAATGTATCAAGTGCTGCAAGTATATTGATATAAAATGTATTGCTGTTTTTCAATTGTGAAATAATATAAATTAATCAATAAAATTGACATGCCGGGATTTGAACCCGTGTCCTTCGGCTTGCTAGTCGAAAACGTCAAATGTAATAATGTACTTATAATGAAGTAGGTAAGTATTTAAATACCTAATTATAAATCACATTATTTCAGGGGAAATGTATGCTAAGATTTCTTAAATAAGAGAAATTAGAAAATTAAAATTTTGGTCGCGAGGTCAACTGAGCACAGAGTTACTAGTTATTTATTATGCTGCCAGGTTCAGCAAAGATAATATCTGTTCTGTTGATATCAAACATTTATCATTATCTGGCACGAATTGAAAAACTGAACAATGACACAGATTGTCGACCGGTGACAGTGTTATATATCTAACGTCACGTAACTCACTGGAAATTGTGATTAATGGAAGGAAAGATGTGTCACTGCGGTCATATTCAGGGTTGAAGGTCACAGATCACAGATCACAAGCAGCCAACACTGTCACAAAGGATAAGCAGGGCCAGGCAGAGAAAGAAAAATCCCACCAAAGTCTATATGAAAACATAATACCAGAAATTCCATAGTGAAAGAACAGCAAAAACGATAAGGATTTACTGAAAAGAATTCATAATCTGCTCTTTCATAGATGGCGCTAATTTAATTATTTTAGTAATAAACACTTTTTGCAAGTTAAATAATTAAGATGAATTATTATTTTAATTCAATATCGGTGATTTTTTTTTGGTTTAACGCCACACAGGTTTACTGCATATGTGATCTTTTGGGATGCTATGTGAAGGGTCATTTTTAAGGAAAGAAAGAAGAGGAAGTTTTGGAAGGTAAATGGTATTAGAATTGGGTGGTAATCTAAGTATCAGCGTGTCTAGGACAAATGATATAGCCCTCGCACTGCCACGCAAGGCGATAGGTCGAGAGGCCAGTTGGAGAGGTCAAACCAGCCTCTCAGTCAATCGAGAATTGTATTTGTATGCCTTTCTTGAAAGAATTAAGTTTTTATACGGACAAAACTATGTATTCATCTTCCTATTGCATATGTACGGGCGCAAATAAATAATTCATCTTAATATTTTAAAGCAGAACTTGAAAAAAGCGTATTTTCATAGCATAATTAAATTAACCCTTAACAAAAATCTGTTATGTTTACCCTTAACGGATTTTGGTAAACAGATCTGAAGATCAAGGATTTCCCAACCATCCTCTTCCCCTTCTCCTTCTTTCAGCCTCACAACATGTAGCACCAGAGAAAGATTGTACGTGACGTCATCGTTCTAGCATCTTGTATTTTTCGTTTTCATCAACAAATCACAACACAAGACGTGTGAGAAGAAAGAGGACGATTGTCAATGATGTACGTACGACTTCTCTCTGGGACTACTATTATACCCCTTTTTAACATTTAACATTCATAAAACATATGTTTATTTCTAATAGAAAAATTTTTACCTTTAAAATTCATAAAACATATGTTTATTTCTAATAGAAAAATTTTTTTCCTTTAAAATTCATAAAACATATGTTTATTTCTAATAAAAAATCTAACATTTAACATTCATAAAACATATTATGTTTATTTATAATAATAAAAACTCTAACATTTAACATTCATAAAATATATGTTTATTTCTAATAGAAAATTTTTTAACATTTAAAATTCATAAAACGTGTTTATTTTTAATAGAAAATTTTTAAAATTAAAATTCATAAAACATATGTTTACTTCTAATAATAAATTTTTTAACATTTGAAATTCATAAAACATATGTTTATTTCTAATAATAAAATTTGAAAGCGTATTTTATCACCTTTCAAAAACAGTTTTCAGTTTTCGGATACGTTCAGAAATATTCCATTTATTTGTATTTTATTGCAAAGCGGAAATACTCCGATCTTTTGACAGAATATGCTTTAATACTTTTTAAAATATAAATCACTATAAAATATATATATTGACCTTGATTTAAATGACCTTGAAAATGAAGTGACATTGACCTTCAACGCCAGTGTAATGACCTTGGTTTTAGCGAGTTTGACCTTGGCATTTTAATGATTACAGCCAACTCGTGAAACTTGTCGTCAGGTTTTCAATTTTTTGAGGGAAACATTAAATTTTATTATTTTTTTACCTCAAACATTTTGGAGTAAATAAGTAATTGATTATATTTGTTCTGTCTCTGATGATATGCAGGGAATTTTCAGTTGGATTTATATAAGGAATATTTAATAAACTAGCTGGACCCCGCCACGCTTTGCTGTGGCTCAGTCTGTCTGTTGAGATAGAAAAACAATCGCGAGTGTACTGGTGACCATCTATATAATATAATATATAAAACACACACGCGTATTCGAATGCAACGTTGTGTCAAAATTTCAAAGCAATCGGAGAAGAACTTTTGGAGACATAAGATTTTGAACAAACGAACATTTACATTTTTATTTGTATAGATAGATTGTTATTTTAATTTTATTTTATTTGGTACAATATTTTTTACATTTTAAGTTTTCCAGTAATGTAGGCCTCACTGGGTTGCTTGCCCGTGCTGAGGCCTTCATTTTAAAATATGAAAATATAATCTACATAATACATTTAAAGAGAAAATAATACATTTAAAATTAAAAATACATAATAATATATTAAAAAATAATACATTGAAAATAATCTTGTGTGTTTGTGAGTGATGTGTGTTTATATTTGTTTTGTGTGTTACGTGTAGGTTTTATTTTTATTTTATGCTATGACATTTTGGTAATATTGTCTTTTTTGTTCTTTAATCCATTTTGTAATTTTGTGTGTGAATTTATTTTTATTTTCCTCAATTTTAATTTCAAGTTTTACACTGTTGAAAGCTTTTATAGCATGGAATTGGTAGTGTCTTTGTCCAAAGCTTGAATTTACTGTCGGAGTTTTTATGTTTTCTTTGTACGCTTGTCTAACTGGTATTATTTATTATATTATTATTTATTATCTTTTCAATCTTTTACAAAACGTAAACGTTTTAAACGTTGCGTGACATGGCGGTGTTTGGTGACGAAATCTCAATAACCAGGTACTTTTTTATGTTAAGCCGCAGAAGATTTCTAACTGCTCTTAACCGTATGGAGACAGTGACACTATGGCATCCCAAATTGAGATATGTCGTGATGCTGAAGGTAGTGGGGGGGGGTAAGATGGGGTAGGTGAAGGTGGGGAAGTACCTCTCTATTCAGATCTGGTCACCAAGCACGGCTAGAGCGATTTTAAGCAACGTTTCAATTAGGAATGGTGGTCTTACACCAGGTCGATACTGAGAGTATCTTCCGAAAAAAAAAACTCTTCCCAATCTTCCTCTATCTCATATACTCCCTTGAGACTCATTTGGCTCCGGACAGTTGGGACTCTTGTGCAGTATTATGATTTAAAAACGCTTAAGCTATGTGTTTTTTTATTTTTTTTTAAAGAAAGACAAACATTCTCAGGTTACGAATAACCTGACAATATTTGAAAATTTCCTACTACCACCACAGAAAATGTTGCTTGTGTTGTGATGGAGGACTTAGCCAGCCGAGGAATTGAACACACTACGCCTGGGTGGGACCCAAACGCGATGTCAACTCGGCCACCGACCGGTCTCCTACGTGTATTTCAATTAGAAGGTGCTACACCGTTAACAGACAGAGCCCAACATTAGTTCGACTCATAAATAAAGCGAAAAATCTAATAATGACATTGAAAAACGTTATTTTTGGTTTCTTTCAAAAGACCTTCCTCGGTTCTTATTATTGATTAGTTAGTAATAACAATATTAAAGTTTATTTTTTGACCTCAGACCTCTAGATGCGGAAATGTTGTATTATTACGACGCATTTGATAGCCATCGAATATATCGAAATATGTAATGTCATGGTCGTACAGACGACATCTTAAATCAATGCGTTTACATTCCTGATTTATAAATCCACAGTAGGAATCTCTAACCTTTAAATAGTACAAAACAAAGTGACTAGCCGCGTCTGTCTGTTTGTGCGCTAAGTTCTTCTAAATTACGCAACGGATTTTGATACGGTTTTTACTATCTTTTAGAGAATTTATTCCGGAAGGTTTATTTATATAATACATGCACATTATATTTATATAAAGTAGAGAAAAGTCGAGGATTTGTAATCAAATCGTAAAAAGATATTTTTTTGGGCACTTACATTTCTAACGCTGGCCAAACCTTATATCTTAAAAAAGACTACAGAAAAATCCGACATAGTATATAGCATATCAAATCATACCATTTAACTTGGAAACATTTGAATTATTTCATTATACTGTCAATTACTGTAAATCAGCGTTCGGGGAACTTTTTTAACCATTACCCCAAAATATTTTTGCGTAAGTCGATATTACCCTTTCCCCCCATTTTCAAAAGAAGACAATCAATGTATATTTAAATAAAAATTATTTATTGAATTAATTTAGACGGAAATAAAAAAAAAAGTTTCATGAAAATAATAAGTACGTAATAGACAAACAAAATAAAAATCTCAAATTGGATCAAACAAAAATTCAGATTTTCAGGTTTCCCTTTCAGTTTTTTGGAAAAATGATGTTGCTTCATGTTTGATATTACTTCAAAATTGGGATTTTTTGGTGTAAGAGCAATTTGAATGCAGTCTTCGGCGTCTTTTTATAAGCCCAGAAAAAAATTATGTATAAGGCCTATGAAAACCGCTTTAAAGTTCAAAATTTCCTACTTACGAACCCATTTTCGGTTATGGTTTTATTGTATAATGTGGCGAATTAAGTTATTCATAAAATGATCGAAAAACATTCAAATATTTGTGCCTAAACATCCACAAAATAAAATAAAAGGCACTTTTTGGCCATGTTTTTGTTCTTGCCTTAATCAAAACAGCTGGATGGTGTTAAGCGGGAATTTAAGCCTTATCGCCATCTACGTAAGGTGTGTTATTGATAGCGGCTCGATTCAAAATATTACACGACGTAGTGCATCGCCTGAAGTTAATAAGGAAAGAATGAGTTCATACATTTGTACTACCAGTTACTAGGTAGAACTTTTATCAGGGCAACGGCCGATAAGCATTGTATAGTTCATTCCACAATTAGCTCATACAATACAATGAACACAGTGTGTGTATGATAATTGTGTAATGTAAAGTATACAAGTATACATGGGTGTGTGCACGCGCGTGCGTCCCACGCCTGTACGCACGTGGCGTTTTTAAAACAAATATAATTACTCTTGAAAATGAAGCCACGTGAACGGAAGATACATAATACATATTAATATAGAGTGGTAGAGTAGATTTTTATTTATTTATTTTATATATATATATATATAAATTACAAACAATACAAAACAAAATGAACCTTTGTCTGTCCAACTGGGAAGGATTCCCGTTTCAGGACAGTCAAATTGTGTATTTAGTACATAATATTCTTACAATGGAATGGCGATGCTGTCAAAACAAATTTTGAGAACATTGTTGATTGCATTCGAAGTGACAGGATGGTTTCTTTATCCTTGAAAGAATCGCAAAGATGTAATTTATTACCAGGGTCAATTTGGATAACATTAGTAATTGCATTCAGAACAGAAGAATGGTTTCTTTCGGGACATCACAAGTCTGAGATTCTTTCCAGGGCATTTTGGAGAACATTTACAATTGTATAGTTAGAATTTCCACATTTATAGATCAGTATAAGACACATGAATCCTATAGTACTTATTTTTAGAATTTCTTAGGTGATAGAAATTACATATTACTAGACCAGAATATATGCCGTATGACATATGAATTTCCAATTTCAAAATTTCGAATCTTTATTTATTAAATGGCTAGTCATTATTATACAGTAATCGAAATAAAACCGCGCAAAAGATTCGCAAATTTAAATTTAAATAATAACAACAATGAAGATCAAGTTAGGAACAAAAATAACCATTTTTAAACTTGAAATAAAAACTGACTTTAGATTCTTATCTCTCTTAAGGCGATGCCATACGTAGTAATGCAAAATCATGTGTTTTTGGTTTGAAAATTTGGTCGCCTAGAAATGTTTCAGATGCTTTAATTAAATACTGCGAGTAGAATAGATCTTGGCCTTTGAAATAATCGAGTATTTTTTATGTAAGTCTTTTTATAAGCCCAGAAAAAAATAATGTATAGGCCTGAGAAAACAGATTTAAAGTTCAAAATCTCCTACTTACGAACCCATTTTCGGTTATGATTTTATTGTATAATGTGGCAAATTAAATTATTTACAAAATAATCGGAAAAAAAAAATATTTATACCTGAACATCCACAAAATAAAATAAAAGGCACCTTTTGGCCATGTTTTTTTCTTGCATAAAATCAAAACAGGCGGATGGTGTTAAGCGGGAATTTAAAGCTTATCGCCATCTACGTAAGGGTTGTTATTGATAGCGGCTCAATTTAAAATATTACACGACGTAGTGCATCGCCTTAAGTATAAAATAGCCTTTTGGAAGATAAAAAATAAAATTTAACATAATATTATCAACGCTATTATATTTTTTTTTCTGAATACTTAAATAAGTACTAAAAAAAAAAAAAATAATAATTTACATTTTTTTAATTAAACACTTATTAGTTCATATTAGATATGTGAGTTTGTGTTAGCATGAGTTCGCTTGCTTGCGATGCTTTCAGTATCGCCCTAGTGAAAGAGCACCATTAACGTTGCTTGAAATAGGTCTAGCAGTGTTTGGTGAGCAGATATGAATAGGCAGATACTTTCTAGAGTAGTAAATACTCTCAGAAAAATTAGTATTTCTGATTTATTAAAATTTCCTCAAATTATTCGTAATCCGTTTAGAAGGTAAATTGTAAGTCGTTTCCTGATAAACTTCAGGTCAAATCCTAATATAAATTAGCACGTGTTCATGCACCTGCATTTGCCTTGTTAATATAAAATTACGAAATGCGATTATGATTTTTGAATACGTGTTCCGACACGCTGATAATCAACTCCTCAATGCATTCGTTAAAGGCCTGCAATCCCGTTTTTAGTAATATTTTAAGAAATTCTTATTAAATTAGTAATACTCATTTTTCTCCGTGTGAAAGATCACCTTTTGCTTGGTCTGAGGCAGTCAACTCTTGGATCAGCAACATCACCAGCTGTAGGCAGACTGATAGAACCTAAGCGCAAACCAAATACTAAGTTTGATGATCGCGCTTTCGGAGTATCTGGGCCGAAGGAACTAAGATCCATAACAAGTCCAACAGAATTCAGGTCTAAACTAAAAACTTACCTTTTTAAGCTGTCATCCCCTTTCAGAAAAGGAGGATTTGACCTTTCACCGGTGACATGTATATAAAAACACTCACGTATTCGAATGCAACGTTGTGTAAACATTTCGAAGCAATCGGTGAAGAACTTTCGGAGATTTTGAACAAACGAACATTTACATTTTTATTTATATATTATTTATAATTATGATGATAACAAACTGGCTTAGTTTGTCGAGGACATTACTGTCGGAAGTATGTACATAATATGCACCAATACACAGTCATAAGTGTTGTTCGCCTCAACCAAAATTACGACCTATAGTATAATAATACGATGATTTGATTCGAACCAATAACAGTTGATAAACCAATACGAAGATTTGAGTCATACAAATTCCCGATGATCTATTACCGACAACGGAAGTTTTTGATTTTGAAAACCTGTCGGTTTTTTGAATGAGTCGAAGCCACCCTTCTACCAAGTCAAGTTATGTCATTAGTTTTTGAGCGTTTACCGTTACCCTAATAAATAATATACCCTTAAATCTGAAAGGTTGCACGTCACATTTGTTAAATTGTTTAACAGGGAGTTTAATGCTTTTTTAAAACTACAAATCTGTTTACGGGTTAAAGGTTTAATTTTAATTATTTTTTAAACCACACATATAGACTATTATTATGGGTATGAGGTAGAGAATTTATCTGTTAAGGCGATGCAATACGTGGTAATGTAAAATCATGTGTTTTTGGTTTGAAAATTTGGTCGCCTAGAAATGTTTCAGATGCTTAAACTTATTCATATCAATGGGGTTTTTGTGAATTTCAATTGCTTCCGTAATCAGGCTCGAAGAATTGTTTACCTTCACAAACACACTTCACGACACAATTAAAGCGTAATACGGCATAATAACCCAAAAATTAATCACGATAATATGTTTATTTGACCGTGAAAATTTAGAATTTTTTTGGAAAATCATTAAATAAAAATATGTTTTAAAACTTACATGATTGCGGCCCAGCCCATCGGCCTAAGTCGGTGCTTGGGGTCCTGGCATATTGCTCCTCCAGGATTCAGGACTGAAGTTTCACGCACTCCAACTAAATCCTTTAGGTGTCCTCCAAAATCCGAAACACCTTTATAAACCTCCAAGAACTGCCGTTAAAACACTACTCTTTCACACACGAAATTCAGTGCACAATCAAAAAACAATTCTTCAAATTTTACGCCACAAAATTTGTACAATTTTCAACTTAAATTTCTTTTCTTCACTCTTTTGTTATCACTAGTTTGAAAATTTTGTTTAACACAACTATGTATTCTGTTGGTTTGAACACTATTTGACTCTTTTGTTTATCACTTGTCGAAATACCGGCGCTCGATTATCTGGTTTCAAACGAACTTACTTTGCTTCCGCAATTTCGAAGTCTGAATTGTTGACGTCTGAAGTCAACAAATAATAATATTGTTATATCTCAGCTATCAACTCTGCAAATATTTCACAAAGGTTTACCGTATATTTCAAAGCAATTGCAATGATTTCACAAAGAAACACTCTCACTGTTCTTTCACGGGTTTTCACTGTGTTTAAAAAGTACTGTTTCAAGAACGACTGCACTTTTCTGAGTGGAATTTTTGTAGTTACCTTATAGGTGCCTCCTATAAGCATTACAACCTCAATTTCAAACGGTCGTTAGTGACACATCAGCTTCAACTTTCGACTGAGTCAGTGTCCTCATTTCTTTAAAATAAATCTCAGAAGTTTATCTCGTTTCTTTAATTTACACTGGATTTCTGAGTATTACATATCGTATATTTGAATATCCTCAATTCCACAGATCCTTTTGCAGATTTATTTTTCGACTCATACATCTCTCAGTATAATTAAGGTTGACTTGTGTTTTCTTATTAACTTATTTATATACACAACCTTCTTAGGATTAAAAGACATAGAAAAAGTTAAGAAATGTCTGATTTTGGTTGATATTATTTATACTTTCTTTGGTTATCTACGTAATCGAATAGATTTTAGGATAAATACAAACTATTATGCGCCATTTTACACAATCTTTGGTTATTGGCAAGACTCATAACAACCATCTTGTTTCCACATTACTTTAATTGAGAATGCAATTATTGCAAGTACTCTTATTCCTGAGACTTAATCGTAGGTTATAGATAGACCACAACATTTAGGCAAGAATGGAAAATCACTTAGGGAGAATTAGGATTGAGATGACCACTGCACTGCCGCACTGTGGTTCGAAGTTCTCGAGGATCTTCAAGACACGATATTACACGAAATGATGTTTCACTGATAACTCCGCTGCAGGAAGCTGTTTCTTTCTTTCAATCATGTATTTTTGCTGATTAGTTGAAATAATCAAAGTCAGGAATCTGCGTCCGCATTCCGTTAGGTGAGGCGAATGACTGTCAGTGGGAGAAAGTGCATGTGACGTCTAGGCGGTCCCAGACTACAACCTCACCAGTAGATAGCGGAACCTGAAATAATACATAAACAAGTTAGTACAGTTATAGTATCGGAGTGCGTGTGAGGTTTCAGCATACAATTTAGTCACGTTTCTCTTTCTTTGATGGTAAGTCGCGCGTTACCTCCTGAAGTGAGTGCACGCTGCGCGCTTTTCTTCAATATTTTTGTATTCATGAGAATTGAACTGGCATCCTTCTTATCATCTGAATATCTACCGTCTTGTGAACTACAGATTTTGTTATAATTCTGTTTTTGATACTGACAATTACAAAAACTGGTGTTTTGAATTAAGCTTGGTTTCGGTAATGCCGTAATCATATTTATTATTGACACGAAGAGATACAATTGGGTATATCATTTGGGCATATGAGCATTCCAATCTTTATCTGCGTTTATCTATAAAAGTATGTTTTTTTAGATAGGCCCCTGTGATCCTGAACCTCGAATTCGTTGCGGAATTCTATTATAAAGATATATTGAAAAAAAAAACAAAACTTTTTACCACTTGTTTAATTTTTTAACGTTGCCGGTTTCAGGTTATTATAGCCATCTTTAGACTGGTACAGGGGAGGGGTGGGGGTTCACAGGTATGGTATCCAATGATTTTAATATAATTATAATATAAAATTCATATAAATGAACTATGAACCCTCCCCCAAATTTTGTGCCATAGTTTAAGGATTAATTGTACCAGTCTGAAGATGATTATAAAAATGATCTGGTTGTAAAAACGACCCGTTCTCATATGACAAATATCAACCGTGATGCGTTAGGTTGTACTCAGTGGCGACATGTGATATAAAAATACAGTTTTTTGTTTAAAAATGACATCAACTTATTTACTCAAAATATGCCCAAAGATCGCTGGTTAGTCTTTCAGGTACGTACTGCAGGTATACATAGTTAACCTAAATCAAAATTGAATTGGAAAACAATAGAATACTTTTAAAATCTCTATTTTATATCTATTTAAAATTTACTCCAAACAAAATAAATCATTAACAAACAAAACAAAACATTAACAGTACTTAGGTATTTTAATACCGTAAGAGTAATTTAATTTGTTTTAAAATGCATTGAATTAAAAAGAAAGTGAAAACCATCTCTACTGTGTAAAGTGGAGTGAGATCTCGATGAGATATTTGCATATTTATAGCATTTTAACTATCTCTAGAAATGCAACAACTTTCGACTCGTAAAACTGTAATGAATAATGCATTATTTTATTACAGTAATATGTTGTAAACATTCGTATATACATTATTATTAGCTCTAACGTCTAACGTTTCGCAGATTGTTCCGTTGTAAGTAGTAGTCCTCGGTCGAACGTGAATGACCCGCTCATTGGCACCCGCTCACGAGCTTTCAAGGTTGTATCTACCGGGTGCCGGTGTGGCGCGGCGAACGCCCATAGATCGTCAGCACTCGGATGTGGTCAGTACTCAGTAGTCGACGGGGTTTTGGTAAATTTTATTTTGGTAAATATCGAGAAAGGCTAGACAAGTTTATAATTAATATTTAAAATGAGGAACAACTATTTCAGTCTCCAGAGAAGGAAAATAAATATTTAAATAGCTATTTCGATCAAATTAACATACGGGGGTTTGACGCCATGTTTGGATTATTATTTCATATTATTATCTTATATCAACGGTAATGTCTTTAAAGATGGCCGCCGAATGATAACAACGATTTTTTAAATTTTAATTTAAACGAAATAACTAACTAACTAACCATCACGCCGTTTCCCCGTAGGGGCAGGCAGAGAGGACGGACCGCTAAACAACTCGGTCTTGGCACGCACTTCTTGCCTCATTCACATACATACATCGTCTCATACATACTCTTCTATTATTCTGACTCTTGACATGGCCCGACTCGAGTATCTGATTTACTTGATCGTGCCATGTCTTCCTCGGGCGTCCCCGACTTCTGCTATCATTAATCTTACTCATTACGCTTACATCAGCCTTGCACTCTTTGCGGATCTCCACATTCCTCACACGATCAAACATGGTTTTACCACACATACGCCTCTGGGATCTCATTTCAACAGCATTCAATCTACTTTCATCCTTTCTTTGTCAGTTCCATTCCTCACTTCCATACATCAAGGTAGGTACCAGCACTCCGTTGTGGACTGCTAACTTCGCTTCTTTGGACAATTTTTTGTTAGCGCCAACTGCGTTCAGTCCTCCATTAACGGAATTAAAATGCATTATTTTTCTTCTCCGGTGACTGACATACGAGTGACATGACTCGTAGATGCTCCGCATTGTAATTGAACTAATACAAAGTGTTTTTAAAATAATTTGTGCATATTAACGATGGTCGCCGATTAGATCCGTTACAGCATTCGAACAATTTTTGATCAGCAGAAAAGCACAACTGCTGGAAGCAAAAAAGGGCAATTCAGTAAAATGGTAAGTAACATCACTGATAATTTTTTTTATTTTATAAGCAATAATTATTAGCCTGAAAGACTCATCCACATTGAAAAATCTCCTGATAAAATATACATGACGCCAACGGGACATGAACCCGTGTCCTTTCGATTTCCGGTCGACAGCTCTGACCACTGAGCTATGGCAGCTTATCTCTTTATCCGCGAAATAATTCAATATATACTAGTGTTTCATTCAACAATTACTGCTTGTTACATTTTTTCACCTGAAACAACCAACTTTATTTTATATGAGAAAGGCATTGTAAGTGCTAACTCTCTCACTTGATGGCGTCGAGACAAATTGTCTACATTTTTTGGTGAAGATACTAGAACTTGTCAAATATTAATTATTATTATTATGTATCTTTTATCAGGAGATTTTTCAATGTGGATGAGTGTTTCAGGCTAATAATTATTGCTTATAAAACAATTGTTACCCTTTGTGCTATGCATAAAAAATCTTGTCTTAAACATTAGTTTACCAAAAAATAATAATTAATATCACTGCTGATTTTACCTTTCAACGTGGAGCAGCATTATTCCCTTCGACGGACAGCACACGAATACCAACACTTTTAATTAATTATGATAATTATATATATAGAAGCTATTTATAAATATGGCACAGTTATCTAAAACAAACGGGAAAACCAGTAACGGTGCTTCAAAATGAGACTAGTTATTGGAAAACGTACCGTGTACTTAATAGTTTGGGTTTGCTCTGGATGTGTTTTGAGTAGATGTTGTATGGGGAAACCTTTACCGTTAGATTGAAAAATAGCTTCATCTTTTCAAGGAAATCAGATAAAATGATTATTTTATGTTACTTGCTTACTTTATTAAATAAAAGGGCTTTATACAGAGTTTTTCTAAATCGCATGTAGTCAGTTATTTTCCTCTTATTTTGAATGACGAACGATGTCTGCAAAATTCTGATTTAAGGGGTAGGAAAAGATATTGGGGTGGTTTTAGGAAATCTCACGCAAACAATGACCTTCCTCTTGCTATAAAGGCCAAGTGTGCACAATTTCATCAATCTCGAAATAAAACTGTAGATTTGTATAAACAACGAAACCATACCGCCTGCTCTTCTTACACTCTTCTTTGTATGATATAGATGGACTAGCTGAAATCTAGCCTTTCACAAAGTTTTCTAAATCATATAGAGTAATAATTTTCCTCTTATTTTGACCGTTAGTGTGCAAAATTTTATCAAAAAGTATCAAATCTCACGTATACAGTGACCTTCCTCTCGTTTTGAAGGTAAAGCGTGCAAAATTTCATCAATTTACGGATAAAACTGCAGATTTGTATAAAAATCAAATCTACGCCGCCCGCTACAGACAAGTTAATTGTTGATATTTTCTATATTTGAACAAAACTCTACGCGAAGTGTAAACACTAAGATATCAATATATAATTTATATTACTGATAAATGCAATGTCAGACACCATAATAACCTAACCTAAATTAACTCCTGGGATTTTTGTCCTTATTTGCCCTAACCTATTCTTGAATTTTTTGTTAAATATGTTGGGTTTTGTCATACACAAGTCAAAGGAGTTGACTTGTAAGTTATAAGGATGAATCACGTTACCTTCGTGCGTAGCATTCTCGAGAGTAAATGTATCTCAGGTATGGGAACCTGAGGACATCACAAGGCTAGAAGGCTATATAGTCGGTTTTTACACATGGTTGATTCCAACAGAATTTATCTGGAAAAGCTGGATATCTGCATCCTTTGTTCTAGGAGGGATGCAGCATTACTGCTGATGGCTTATTAAATAAGCATCTGAACGGTTTATTATCAATACACATTCTGGCTAAAATAGGATTCTACATCACACGAGGCCGCCAACACAGGCTTCTGATTCTTCTCAGGTGCAACTAACAATTACCTGGGAAAACTTACTAGGTTTATTAAATGCCTCCTAAGAAATGTAGTTATTTTCCTTCAACAAGTTTCAAGCTTGAGTTAAAAAAAAATATCTCCATAAAACATAATATTGAGAAAACTGAGTTTGAAGGTTTGCAAGCTGTTTGGATGGAGACATTAGCTTTAGTTGTAAGTTACACATTACAGTATATGTATCTTATGTAAATACAATATTTTATGGTGAACTTTCGTTTAACGTAAAGATAAATATAATTGCTAAGGAGATACAATATCTAGCAGTGACATTACAACAAGACTTAGGAGTTACCATATCACAGGACTTGAAATGGGAACCACACATCGCTGGAATTGTGAAAAGAGCAAATTCACTAACATATCTAATCGGGAAAACCTTCCTTGACCTAACACCGGACATGATGTTAAAAATATATAAAACATATGTGCGACCTCTCCTGGAATATGCTTTCCAAATATGGAGTCCTTACTTCGCAAAGGATATAAATCTGTTAGAGAGAGTACAGAGACGTTTCACTAAAATACCAAGAGCTCTGAAAGATCTACGATACGAAGATAGACTCAAGGAACTGAGATTACCAACCTTACAAGAAAGAAGAGAAAGGGGTGACTCGATCGAGACTTGATTACAGTTGCCATAGCATCCAAGAAATCTTCACTACTAATAAAAATATAAATCTCCGTGGACACTATTACCAAAACGCCTTTTGCATCTAATCCTAGAAAACACTTCCTTGCAAATAGAGTAGTGGATGCTTGGAACAAACTCCCACAACATGTCATCGATGCAACAAATATAAATCAATTCAAAGCTCTATTGGATTCACATTTGGAGAGAAGAAAGGACTTAGTTCAAACTTAAAACAACTCAATTACTGGCAAACTTGTTGTGAAATCAGATATAAGCGCATCAGCAGAATGCTGCCTGCTCATTACATAATAATAATAATAAAAACATTGCCTGGAGGATAACAATATATATTTTAATATGTTTATAACTTAAGGGGTAGAACTCAAAAAACCATAAGCTATCTTTGGTTCATTTCAGTACTTATTTTCGTTCAAAATTGGAGACACAATATTCTCTAAGCCATCATAACTTTTAACTATGTGTACCTACGTGTAATCTTTTTTGTCCTTCATGTAACCTTTCGTTATATATTTAATATTCTAACTTTATTTTTTTATCGCCCTTGCAATGTATTGATTTTTATTGCGTTTTTGAAAAATAAATAAATACAATAATTTGCTAACAAATTGACACTGCTATGGAAACGGATTTATCCCCACATTTAAAATTTCTACAGATTTATAACAAATTTCTCTTTAAATCTTTCAAGTTTAAAGTTCCAAAAAAATATATGTTATTTTTTAAGATAATATCTATACATTTGTTATGCCGAAACGTTAATTGTATGAAATTTCGTCGATAGAAAAAAATCGCAAAATAAGCTCCGAAAATAATTAAAAACACCTTTTTTTTGTTATTTAATATGTTATGGGCATGAAAAAATTCATAGTGTATCTTTAAATGCAACTAAAGCATTTTTCAAATGATTTGTTGCTCTATTTCAAACGAGTCGTGTTTTATTAAATATTTTCACCATTTTAACTTAATTATTATCGTTTTTTTTAATATTAGCACGCTCCTTCTAACATTCGTACAAATCTCCCTTTTAAACTATCTTTGAACGCTTACTACGGGGCCTTAACGATTCTACATTGACCATCGATATTTTCAACGCTACTTACAGATAGTTCAGCAACCATCTTTTGACACATGTCACAAAATAGTAAAACTTCCCCCATGACCTATTTAAAACACGTTTTGTTCTGTTATTTAATATGTTATGGGCATGAAAAAATTCATAGTGTATCTTTAAATGCAACTAAAGCATTTTTTGAAAGATTTGTTGCTCTATTTCAAACGAGTCGTGTTTTATTAAATATTTTCACCATTTTCGCTTAATTGTTTATCGTTTTTCTTTTTAAATTAGCGCGCATTCTAACATTCGTATTTACATATCTCCCTTTCAAACGTCTTTGAACACTTACTACGGGGATTTAAGACAACAATCTCGTAACTTTGAATACGGATTTGATAAGTGCATGGTGCATGCAATGTGCTTGTGGTTGATATGCAGACGATGCAGTAAAAATGCATAAAATCAAAAATTTTGACAAAATACTTGTGTTATATTATTTATTTTTGTTTAAAATTATGAAATAAAGCCGTTAAATAAATAGATTGTACATAATTTTATAAGCAACGTTGACATTTTGAGAGTTGAAGAGTTTATTGTAATATAAAAAAACTAATCTTCCCTGTATAAACTTATTATGTGTCAATTTAATGAAATATAAAATAAATATTTATATAGTAAGTAGGACAAAAATTATTTCAGCGTGATCGGCCACGGGGACGCAATACTATCAAAGTAATGCGTGGATGCAGCACGACCGTCGTTGTATGATTCTTGAACGGAGAGTTCCGACGTTGTTTCTCTAAGCACTTTAAAAATGTGACTGAATTTTTTATGATAATTCAGTCAAAAATAATTGCCAAAGTTGTCTCTAAAATCATGAATAATCGTATTTTTAAATGGCCTATATTTCATAATTTTAAACACACATAAATAAAATATCATTATTTACTAAACATTTTGATTAAAAAATATATATTATTCAGTTTGGTTGGGTATTTTCCTCTAATCCAAAATTATGTACTGTACGCTTTTCCATGAGTTCCTCTTCTGATCTTATGCTTTTTTCCTGAATCGAATACACAACAAAGTCTATTTTTACATGAATACATTCTAAGCGCAAATTAAGTCCATATTTAGAAAAAATGTTACCATTAAAAACAACATATAAGTAAAAATATTTGTAGCCCTTCAAATTTATACATAATAAGTAATGACATTTGATTAATTATTTTAATATATAATTACAAAGGGTAACCGACATTTTGATCGTAAGTAAAAAGATGGTAATTATCATTTGACCTTAAATTACCATTTGATCGTATCATTTGCTTATTATTTGTATACGATCATTTTGCTTACGATCATTTTGCTTACGATCATTTTGCTTACGATCATTTTGCTTACGATCATTTTGCTTACGATCATTTTGCTTACGATCATTTGTGAGTTACGATCATTTTACTTGCGAGCATTTTGCTTACGATCATTTAGCGTACGATCATTTTGCTTATGATCATTTGTGAGTAACGATCATTTTGCTTTCGATCATTTTGCTTACGTATATTTGAGAGTTACGATCATTTGATTGCGATCATTTTACCTATAACCATTACAAATATATCTTTTTGTAACACTCATAAATAATAACAGTCCGTATTTTTATCTTACTTTTTTCGTACTTCTTGTCACTCGGTATAACATTTTTTCGGCATATCTTTCTTTCTGTGTCTTTCTTCTGTGTTTGTTTCTTTCTTTATGTGTCTCTTTCTTTCTGTGTTTGTTTCTTTCTTTATGTATCTCTTCCTTTCTGTGTATGTTTCTTTCTTTCCGTGAATCAACATCATACTAATATAACCTTATTCTGTGCATTTTTTTACCTTCTAAAATGTGTAACTTTTTCTTAACATGGACCAAATTAAAAAAAAAAATTGTTAGTGGTTAGAGAAACTATATCACAAAACGTAAAAATCAGTTTAAAAACGATAATAGCGACTTTAGCATATTTCGATAACACGTTCAACGCAACCTACTCAATTATAATATATTGTGCAATACAAGCTTAATTACCAGGATTTCCCATTTCATGCAACACATACATGCGCGATTTTCGTTCCTCTACGAACAACCAAATCAATTGTGTTGGTCAGTTATTAAAAAAAAAACTACGAAAGTATGATAGTCAGTCTAGTCCATTAATTTCTAAAATGGGCACATATTCTGTGTTTATTGCTTAGAATACCCTTAAGAACAACCATAGATAAGAGAAACAAATGGAGATGGCATGGAAACGAATGCGAATGTCGCAGAGTTGCTAAGAAATAGGTCGTACGTACGTCACCGACGATTGTCATTTTCCTTCGCACACATCTTGCACACGGAGAAATATGAATGTTGCTAATTTATTAGAAATCTCTTCAAATTATTAATAATCCGGTTAAAAACGGGATAACGAATGAATTAACTGGTTTTAACCGGATTACCAATAATTTGAAGATAGTTTTAATAAATAAGAAGATACTAGAACAATGACGTAATGTACGATCTCTCTCTGATACTACTTTATGCAAAGAAAGTAATGCGTTTGATACGATTTTCAGTACAATGGGTGAACGATGCTGGCGACAATTTCTTACTGAGAATGGTTCATGACCCATCTTCCTTGCTTCTATTATCTGTGGTTCAATAATAATTTTTTCTCTAGAAAATTAATGCCAGTACCTTTTACTCTTTTTGGCATTTTCCACAATATGTTAAAATTATATAATAATAATTTAAAATAAAATATCACATGGTTACTGTTATTTTTTCTGACCATCACAATTGATTTATAATGGTCACCCCTTTTCAAGAATGCCATTGGACAAAACATGAATTAATAATATGAAAATGAACTATACAGTCAAATTAATTATAGTGTAAAACCTTCACCAACTTTCTCTGTTAATGTTCATTCATAAAATATATATAATGAATCTCAAATCGTTACAAATACCTAAGTTCATATCTGTCACAATATGGTCTTAAGCTGTACGTAAACTGTTCTGGGATTATTCCTAGAATTATAATCCGAGATTGAATACTTACGTGTATTGGTAACCGAATACACAGCTTACGGTTGTGTGTTTACTAATTGCTATCTGGGATGTGAGAGAGATCATACTAATACATGGTCTTTTATACTATTATATATCTGTCTCACTCTACACTGACGGAGTCAAACACCTGACTTTACTGTCCTACAATTTTCTGATAGATGATTGATTACGCACGTTGATAGCGGCCTAATTCACGAACAGTTAACAGGCAACACTTAATGATTTAATCGAAGATTGAACATTTTTCTTAACTTACTTGTGTTTGTAAAATTGTTATTATTTTTGTAAACTGTAACGTTTTACCAGATAATTTTTAAAAATATATTTATAAATTATGTGTCTTATGTATTTCCCCAAGGATGTTAATTATATTCAGATAAACGTTTTTTAGTATAAAAAAACAAATCTGTAAAAAATAAAGCGTTTTAATTAATTAAAATACAAAATAAAATACATTGGTTTGGATTGAACCTTCCTATACAGGAACTGGAGTCAACAACTCTAACAACAGAGCCAAATTCCGATTGGATAAGACCGACATTTATTGCTTATATAAACTGCTGTAATGTTATCGAATTGTCATCGAGAAATGCGTTTATGACAGACACTTCCCAACCTTCCTCTCCTCATCTCCGAAGACCACCATTCAGAATTTAAAATCCCTCCCCACTCCCGACAGCACCTCAACATGCCCGTGAGATGCCATAGTCTCACTTATTCTGAACAGTACTGACCCTTGTGCGATACATACAAAAATAAACTTTCAGAAGGCTTTACAAATTTAGATTGATACGAAATGTCGCCGCTTCAAATTGCTTTAATCGTGATTGATGACCAAATCTGAACAACTAGGTACTTCCCAATTTTCTCCCATTCGCATTTTTTTTACGTGTGAAGATCGTCTCATTTTTATTCTTTACTTAACTTTAACTTCTGTAACTTTCATCATCAGAGTAAAATAACAATGACAAATATCTAGAACCAATCGATTAGCGCTTGTTTGCAGGTGAATGGACGTGCAACCAAAACACGTGTTTTAGTACTATGTACCAGGTACATATTTAGTACTATGTACCAGGTACATATTTAGTACTATGTACCAAATACACATTTCACGGTACCATTATGTAAATCCCTGAATTCTGTCATAAGCAAAAATATAATTACCAAAAGAACACGTCGATCTGAATATGCAGTTTTAAAACAATATATATTTTATAAGCAATAATTATTAGCCTGAAACACTCATCCACATTGAAAAATCTCCTGATAAAAGATACATGACGCCAACGGGACTCGAACCCGTGTCCTTTCGATTTCCGGTCGACAGCTCTGACCACTGAGCTATGGCGGCTTATCTCTTATCCGCGAAATAATTCAATATATACTAGTGTTACATTCAACAATTACTGCTTGTTACATTTTTTCACCTGAAACAACCAACTTTATTTTATATGAGAAAGGCAATGTAAGTGCTAACTCTCTCACTAGATGGCGTCGAGACAAATTGTCTACATTTTTTGGTGAAAATACTAGAACTTGTCAAATATTAATTATTATTTTTTGGTAAACTAATGTTTAAGACAAGATTTTTTATGCATAGCACAAAGGGTAACAATTGTTTTATAAGCAATAATTATTAGCCTGAAACAATCATCCACATTGAAAAATCTCCTGATAAAAGATACGTGAGGTTCAAGTCCCGTTGGCGTCATGTATCTTTTATCAGGAGATTTTTCAATGTGGATAATTGTTTCAGGCTAATAATTATTGCTTATAAAATAATTGTTACCCTTTGTGCTATGCATAAAAAATCTTGTCTTAAACATTAGTTTACCAAAAAATAATAATCAATATATATTTCTTGAGTTACGAACAACCTGACAACATGTGAAAATTTACTACTACCATCATTATAAGCGGAAATGGTGCTTGTGCGGTGATGGAGGATTAGAAACATGACGGCCTCGTCGAGGGGTAAGTAAAGCTCTCGGATAAGGTCGCGGATTCAAATCCCGGAGTGCACAAGTAAAATTAGATGAATTTTTGTTATTTCACAATTTACTCATAAAAAAATATATATAGTATTTTTTCGGCCGGTTCTAAAGTGGAATATACTCTCATTATCGCCGTAAGATCACCATTTAGAATTGACACGTTGCTCGAAATGGCTGTGACCGTGTTTGGTGACCAGATCTGAACGGCCAGGTCCTTCCCCATCTCACCCCCCCCCCCCCCCCACTTCCTTCCACTTTACAACATACCCCAATTGGGGACTCTTGTGCGGTTTCACAAAAAAAAATCAGTCAAATTGAACCCTCAACGCCTGGGGTGAGTACTCGACATATTTGACCATCTAGCTACGCGTTAATTGTAAAGAAAATTGAGGATATAAAATTGGTAAATGGGAAATTTATTATTATTGATGATGTAATAGAGGAAGACGATGCAACGCATGGTTTAAAAATCTACGTGACCGCTGCGAGTGCAGTTCCGAGTTGTTCCGTGATGCTTGCAGGATTGCAGATTGATTGGGGACGCACATTTAAACAATAAATTTAAAATTATTTTTATACCAGAAGCAGCGAAACTGCTCTCAAAACTAGCTAAGAAATTGACTGGAATTATTAAGCCATTGCAATTATTTAATATTTTTTTAGCTAGCTACATATAGAACTTTAAAAAATTTCAATTTAATAAACATAGAATATTCAGACGAGATAAAAAAATGCTTCTTTCACACATTTCAATTGTGCCATAAAGCTGATAAATTTCCATCGAGAGCTTTGAAATATCGAGTTAACTATAAAAAAAACAAGTCATCTAATTGGTTGTTACATATTATGTTATGTTGCAAATATGCAATAAATAGAACGAAACCGGGTAGCAAGACTTGTGTGAAACAAGGTCTCACATTCAAGAATTGAAGTACATAAGTTTAATGTAATTTGAAAGTAGATATTCCCCAAAACCAACAACACTATTTGAACAAAAATATGTTTAAATATTTTATTAAACTCTACCGACAGTATGTTATTAATTTGTATACTTCGTTATGGCACTATTTATTGTGGATTTACATTCACTTTCAGCACTTTTTTTATATTCACTTCTGAAAATTACAAAAAACACACGTTTTTAATTCACACTGTTGTAATAGATTATAATTTTTATCAATGACCTCATTTTTTATCATTAGAATTGAAATTTCACTGCCAACTTTTATCCGGTACAATCAGTCTCGTAGTAAAGTGATTTGTCCAACAATTAACGTGCAATAAATACTACCCATTATCTCTTGTATTACTTAAAAGAAATATCAACAAGAATCAAAATGACATATTTTCATCAAAAGACTACGTACATATTTATTAATTGTTTAAATTTCTAGCAACCTTATATTGGGCATTGCTATATGTTGGAAATTTCATCAAATATTATGTTTTAAAGCAATAAATTTACATCGTTTGCAAACCGGTTTCGCTAGAACCGTGCTTTTGACCGTGAAAGAAAACAATGATTTTAATTTTTTTTAAATATTCAAAAAGCAAAGAGTGTGGCGGTTTGTCTTCTCTGCACACTCCTTCAGGAAGAACGTCATGTCTTGATGGTTAAGCTTCAAAAGGTTTGTCAAAGATAAAAATATACTATAATTTTTTTAATAGTATTCAAGCCTTTTATGAATTTTGAATGGCAAACAAAATATACTGCATGAACAAAAAAAATCATTACGAAAACTTTTGAGATTCTAAATTTTAACGGATAATTTGTATTTTTTTAAGCACATTTTTTTTAGATAATTTTTAACGTATTCACTTTTTTTATGGAAATTGGTGTTTTTGACAATTTATTTTTTGTCGTTTTTTTTGTAGTTCACGATGTTTTTTGGATATATTTTATTATCGTGCGTATCCGACAGAGTACGGAGTGCTCGCCCGGCGGCGTTTGGCGGATGACTGGGGAACGCCGCCCCCCTCCAGCGCTGCATTCCCCACCTCTTGCCCATCTCCCCCCCCCCCAACCACACTTACCCCCCTCTGACACTCGGAACGGCGGTGGGTACTTTATTCCCGATTATTCCCTGGTCGTTGTTCCTTCTTCCGGGAGGAACGTCACCGTAAAAGGGGACAAGTAGCTATTAAAAAATTGATCAAATTACTTTGATCGCGATGCGAATGGACGAGGAATCCTCCAGAAGGAGAATAATATATATTATTTGTAAATTTAAATAATAAAGAATTTTTTATAAGCCAATAAAAAATGCTTTAAGGTGCTAAATCTCATACACACGAACCCATTTTCGTACATCATTTATTGCATAACTTGGAAAATTAAGTTCTTTAGTTTGTGATGGATTTTAAAATTTGTGCGTGAACTTAACAAAATAAAATAAAACATTTTAGTGATTGTGTTTTTTTTTCGCATGAATCATTGTCCAAACCTTTGAATTGAACATTGAATCCATGGTCCAAAGCCAAAAGGTCATCAGATATTAAAAAAATACATAATGACCTAGTAATTTTATTAAATTTCACTCACGACTAAACCAACCCAACTTAACCCATACTTTAATTACTATATGTGATAATTCTTATATTTATATTATATTATATTTATTTAATCATTTTATTTTAGCCATTTGTACATCCAAGTTTACAAATGTCTAATTTATTATTAACTAGCTGACGTGTACCCGGCGTTGCTCGACTTTTCTCTACTTCCAATAAATATAATATCCATGTATTATCTGTATAAACCTTCTGGAAGAAATTCTTTAAATGATAGTCAAAACCCTATCAAACTCCGTTGCATAATTTAAAAGAAATACGCACACAAACAGATGGTGACTTTGTTTTTTACTATTGAGAGATACTAATGTATTGTCAAGATTACGAATATACTAAAAGTTTATCAGGAAACGGCCTGTAATCCCGTTTTAAGTTCATTATGTTCTGGGATGTTCCCGAACATTGTTGTTGATTGCTGTGGAATGCTCTCGAATGTTCTGGACTGTTCTAGAAATGTATAGAGGGCGAAACTTCCTGCCCTTATATCTCCAAAAGCACTCCCTTCAGGTAAACACGGGAACCTTCTTTATGGATGGGGGATAGAGGGCTACCACATCATATAACTTCCTTGATCGTACCGGGACTCGCTTGTGACTTTTAGCGGCACGCACATTGTGCACTTACTTTTATAATATATATTGATTACATACATAAATTATTACATTTTATTTTGAGATATTAATTGTACAATCCAGCTTGAATCTATCATTTGGTGCAGACTTTATTCCTTTTATCGTGTATTTTCATGGTAATACATGTAATGTTCGGTAATTTTTGTATTTTATTTATTTATTCTATATAATATTTACAGTGTTCACATAATTATTTATATTTGTACATGATATATTTCAAACTTATAACTATAATATGTTGTGTGTAAGGTAGGTTTGAGACGTTGAAACTGTATGTGAGTAATATTGTATGCTTCGTGAACACCTCACTAGGAGAACCTGTGCTGAGGTGTTTACGTGGTTATGTATAGGTGTGACAAGTATTTATGTGTTGTACAAGTATTTAAAGTTTTTATTTTATATAAGTTTAAATTTTAATTTATTATTTTTTTTTTTTTGGTTTTTGTAAATTGAATATTCATAAAATTTTAATGGTTTTTGTAAATTGAATATTCATAATCAATATGTAAAAAAAAATATTAATATATATTAACATATATGTAAGTGCATGTATTTGTATTGTAAGTGTGAGTATAGTTGGTAAAATCTCAAAAAACGTGTTTATTTTTTATACACTTTTTATGGTTTAGTTATGTTTGGTTTGGAGTTATTATGTTTTGAAAAAATAAAATATCTTGGTTTTTGATCCAGGCTGTGATATGCTTATTGTGAATGTTTGCGGACAATTAAACAGTTTAGTAGCATAGTATTGGAAGTGTCTTTGTCCGTGTGTGGTGTGTGTTATCGGTATGTTTAGTGTTTTATTTGTAGGATCTGGTTTTTAACGAGGTTTTTGGTTGAATTGGAATATGGAGTTTGTGTTGGAGGGGGTGTAGTAATGCAGATTTGGCATAAAGTTGTCTTATTGACAAGACTTCTAATGTTTTGTAAATTTCGCTTATCTATCTAAATATATTATCTAAATTTATTGGACCTCAGTCAGAAATATACGGACGAGCTCAGTTTTTAAAAGACTAAGGATGGGTTGTTTCGCACAATTAGAACAATTCATCAAGAATCAACGTTCATTTCCGGGTTCTGCTAAAGTGTTTTTCAGGTTCTGTTATTATATCATTATAGGCTAGTTGCTTAACAGAACTGAAATAATAGCAGAACTTGACGAAATCTTTCACAGAACTTAAAAATTGCCTAAATTCTCCGAAACAACCCGTCCTTTGAGTGCATAATAATTCAATAATGTTTTTGTATATACAGGGTTTTCCAATAAGAGGTGTTATTTTGAATAGCCCGCTATTTCGGTAGATGTTACTTTTGAAGCTGTCATTTTTTGACATTTGACAAGTAGAAACTACGTCATTAATAAAAATGGAACGATACGCGCTTCAACAACGCATTGAAATTATAAAAATTCACTTGAGTGAATCAAATGCAAATCATCTTGAGTGATGAGGCCCATTTCCACCTCGGTGGCTTCGTCAATAAGCAAAATTGTCGCATCTGTGGCTCGGAAAACCCAAGAGTTATTGTTGAAAAGCCTTTCTATCCTCAACGTGTCTATCCTTTCTATCCTGTTTGGTGCGGTTTATGGTCCGGCAGAGTCATTGGACCTTACTTTTTCGAAAATGAGACTGGAGCAACAGTTACAGTGAATGGATTGCGCTATCGAGAGATGATTAATGATTTTTTATGGCCGGGATTGGATGGTATTAATCTGGAATACGTTTACTTTCAACAAGACGGCGCTACGTGCCACACAAGTAACGAAACCATTGATCTTTTACGATTGAATATCAAAATAACACCTCTTATTGGAAAACCCTGTACTTCTAATATGTAAGTGCATAATTAATAATGAATTTGTTTACTATTTTGTGAATTAGCTTTGTCCAACCTAATTTCATTGAACATTCTTGTGTTATGTCTGTGATTGTTGTATATAATTTTCTTTGAAACATCTTTTGGTACTAGGTTTTTTATTATTTTATGTATAGATATCATCGCGTTCAAAGTCAGCATCTGTTCCACTGTTAGCCAATTTAGTTAATTTTGAAAGTATTATTCTCATTGCTCTATTTTGTGGAATTTAACTTATTTTGTTCATAAGAAAATTATTGCATAAGAAAAGAACAGTTTAGCAGTAGTTAAAACGTGGAGCAATAATGGAGTTACAAATAGTGATTTTTTTTTCTGTAATTTTTTGACGGATTCTTCCCAAAAAAGAAATCTTCTTTCGAATTTTCTTTTGTCAAAGGCTAGCTTGGAATCTAATATAATTCATATCAGTAACATTTTAAATAAATTTACCATCAATTTTAATATACAGTGGTGATCAATACCAAGTGTAATCCCATTATCATGCTGTTGGTTGTCTCCTCCATGTATTTAGAACTAGCGTGTACCCGGCGTTGCTGGGGATTATCCTTAGGAGATAGACATACACCATTGCAGACTTTTCTGTAGACCTTTTTAAGATATACAATTCCGTAGTACATTATTTTGAAGTATATCATAAGGTTTAGACAGCGTTAGCCATGTAAGAGTCCGACATTTTTTTTTACGTCTTGATTATAAAACATCGACTTTTCTCTGCCTTCTATAAATATGATATGCATGTTTTATATGTATAAATCTTTCGGAAGAAATTCTCTCAATGACAGTGAAAACCTATCAAAATCTGTTGCGTATTTTAGAAGAACTAAGCGCAAACAGAGAGACACGGATAGCGACTTTGTTTTATACTAATTAGAGATTACGTTCAATGATGTAATGACACTACACAGTACTCTTCGCTTGCAGTCTTCAGTCATCCACAATCAAGTTCATTCGTGATGTTCTATTTACAAAATGATCCATCGCTACTAGATCACATACCACACTTGTCCCCTTTTTCAAATGGCCAGCTAGTACAATCGCCTATACCACTTATATCCCCATAGCTACCTAGACACAGAAGAGCTACACATATGTAGGTATTAATACGTATACTATTGACAACGGATTCGATTGTGTCTGTGACGAGATATTGTGAGTGTATGTGTCGGTGGATAGCCGATCATTTGGCGCCAAAATACAACTGTCAAAATAATATTATTCAATTTGTTTCACGTGACACCTAATTGCATAAGAGTTCATCTGTTCCGATCAGTGGTTATGGTTAAAATTTATAAAAGTTATTAGCCGAAAGCAGCAAAAATCTGTCGTAAGATTTCCTGGGACTCAATTAGCCCCTTGTGGAAAATTCCAGATGACAGAACAATGAAAATGATGACTAATTGGAAGCAGCCCAGGAAGAGGTGAACTGAATGCTTTGAAGAAGGTTGGCCTGATGACTTGAGACCAAAGATATTAGAAGAACGAGATATGCTATGTTGGCCGCCGGACCGTAGCCGGAGTACTACCTAATTAGGGTACTTTGAACGGTATCGGGACGTGTACGCACAGAAATCTGTTCTATGTATTAGTGCGGATACCTTAGCGATGCCTTAGCGTAAGCGAAGGTGTGCAGTAGTATTGGTGGACAAAACCGGCGACATTCGGCAAAACAATTCCACTCAGTACGAACTGCGCATAACACATCTCGTTCTTCTAATATCTTTGCTTGAGACCAAAGCCAAGGATCGTAGCCGAACTACGACCAAGCTGCACGGACTATCAAATTTTTGCAATTTTTATTTTATTAGATACGTCTGTGTTGACTGGACAGAGTTTACACTGTATATACACGGTGACCGGATGATTCATCAAAATGATAATTCAACACACCTTTAAAAAGTGATAGAAAGTCATGTAAAATGGTGAAACAAAAACTAGTTTATATACTTCAGATTTATAGGTTAATTTTTGCTGTAATAGAATGTGTATGGTTAGTTCCTGCTTGAAAAATAGTTTTGTACCCCATAGGTGGCGCTGATGTCAAGAACTAAAAAAAAAAAAAAATTGTCAGGTTTCTCATCCAAAAATACATACAACCACAAATTTTAACTTCCCTACATAGAAGGTAGTCTGTGGCAGGACAACGTCTGTCCGGACCCATAGAATGTGTTCTGTGGCAGGACATCGTCTGTCCGGACCCATAGAATGTGTTCTGTGGCAGGACATCGTCTGTCCGGACCCATAGAATGTGTTCTGTGGCAGGACATCGTCTGTCCGGACCCATAGAATGTGTTCTGTGGCAGGACATCGTCTGTCCGGACCCATAGAATGTGTTCTGTGGCAGGACATCGTCTGTCCGGACCCATAGAATGTGGTCTGTGGCAGGCCAACGTCTGTCCGGACCCACTAGTATATTATATTTTACAAATGAAGTGATTTTTTATATTATTCTTTTTGTAGTAATAACATTAGTCATGTAGAATAACATAAAATACGCAAATAAACATTCGTAGGTAATACAGAATCCTTCGGTGGTAATAAGAAAAATTAATTATAATGACTGGAAAAATATAAAAATTTAAAACATTTTGTTAATTTTTTGTTAAACCTTAGACAGCAGACCCTGAGGAAAATAACTATCCTCAGAGCCTCATCATCTTTGGGAATGCTGTGAGGAGGGATTTAATACATTTCTATATATATTATTTTCAAAATTTTATGATTTTGGCTGATAAGCCGACACAGGTACTTTGTAATACAGGGTTTTCCAATAAGATGTGTTATTTTGAATAGCCCGCTATTTCGGTAGATGTTACTTTTGAAGTTGTCATTTTTTGACAATTGACAAGTAGAAACTACGCCATTAATAAAAATGGAACGATACACGCTTCAACAATGCATTGAAATTATTAAAATTCACTTGAGTGAATCAAATGCAAATCATCTTGAGTGATGAGGCCCATTTCCACCTCGGTGGCTTCGTCAACAAGCAAAATTGTCGCATCTGGGGCTCGAAAAACCGAGTAAAAAAAAAGAGTTATTGTTGAAAAGCCTCTCTATCTTTAACGTGTGACTGTTTGGTGCGGTTTATGGTCCGGCGGAGTCATTGGACCTTACTTTTTCGAAAATGAGGCTGGAGCAACAGTTATGGTGAATGGATTGCGCTATCGAGAGATGATTAATGATTTTTTTGGCCGGAATTGGATGGTATTAATCTGGACAACGTTTACTTTCAACAAGACGGCGCTACGTGTCACACAAGCAACGAAACTATTGAACTTTTACGATTGAATATCAAAATAACACCTCTTATTGGAAAACCCTGTACTTATTTAGTCAGTAGAATGTTATTGTTGCCATCTTTAAACGTACTGAACTAACTAACTAACTAACCATTACGCTGTTTCCCCGCAGCGGTAGGCAGAGAACAAGACTGCCAAACACTCGGTCTTGGCACACACTTCTTGCCTCATTCACATTCATTCATCGTCTCATACATACTCTTCTATTATTCTAACTCTTGACATGGCCCGACTCGAGCATCTGATTCACTTGATCGTACCATGGGAGTCCGTGACTTCTGCTACCATTTGCATTTGCGTCTGCCCAGCTGTAATTTTAGTTTTGAATAACTGTAGTGCTTATTTGTATGATAAATGTATTTTTTTTAATTATTTACTATAATTATTGTGTTGCTGCAGTTCTCTACACAGGAATTCCCTAATGAGTACTGAGCATAAATAAACCACTCACGTACTGAGATAAGCGACTTGTGATTTTATTGTATGACACTATTTTATGTATAAATAAATATTTGACTTGGGTGAGTTGACCAATTTTATTGCATGACCTTTGTTGATCCATTGACCTATTGTTTAGTCAACATTTTAGATTTTTTTAAATGTCTTGTTTTGTCAGGAAGATTATTGTATATTTAAGTCAATCGATTAATCTTTATAACGAATTGGTTTAAATTACGAATACCAAAAAATATGCTTTAGATAAATTGAAGGTTTTCCTTTCGTTTCCCTTGAGTAGAATACAAATAAAATAAAATAATAATTACTCAATAAAAAAATGTAAATATAAACTACTAAAAATAATATTTTTTCAATAAAAATGTATGAACGCATAAAATAAACAATTTTTAAAAATACACAATTATAGCTAAGATTATCTGTGACAGTTTCCCTTGATTAGCTTTTTTGCTTTCTTATAAAATTGCTTACGAAATAAATAAAAACCACTTTTGTGCTTGTTTAGTATTGAAACAGTTTTGGATAATATCTACCATTTTTCGCATCATATACCTACTGCCATACCTACTATCCATTTCCTTCCTTAAAAGCAGCCTTACCCACACTTGAAAAGAAGAAGATGATTTGTTGCATTGTAAATTGTCGCAAGTACAACATTCGAATTCGTGTCGTGTAGCAAGAAGGTGCAATCGTCGTATTATTCACATGCTTTGTGCTCTGTTTGCAAATATCAAAATCATATTTAAGATTATCTCGTTTCGGAAGAAATTTCACCCAGTGAACAGTGCAAGTTTGTCGAGAGTCCTATTGCCGGGATTCTTGGGAATTCAAGGTAGGCTGTTCCTTCATTCCACTTTTCCCGTGATTTTTCAAAAGTGAATGAGCTTTACACTGTCGTTTTTTTGTGGATTTGATTTACAGTTCATTTCCGTGTAATAGAACACGGAACAGTGCTTGAAATCGAGCGTTTCTAGACTCCGTTTGTCAAGTGATTTTAATGCCTATTACCTATATTGGTGATAATATAAGACACATCAAGAATATACACATTTTTCGCGTGCAGCTTCCTCTTTAAAAAAATGCGGTAGTATGAATGAGTGAACGATGTTGGTCAAAGGGTTGTGCTGGCGGTTTTATTTTTGCGGCTAATGGCCCATCTTCCTTGTTTCTATTATCTATGACATACACATATCGGTCATGACTTGTAAGCAGGGTTTATATACACATCCAGGATCATTCATTATCATCTACATTTGTTCAATATCTACAACAAATACCATTCTTATCTTTTGTGATTGTTGGTGTTCATATTAACTACTCAGTATCTCACTGAAGAAAGAATCCGGTCGTAAAACGCATAATGGCAAATGTTAAAATTTTCAAACTAAATCTGAGTAGATAGGTTCTCCTAACCTTGCTCTATCTTTTTTCCATTCCCCTCCCCAAATTTCTATCGTCATTGTGTTAAGGCTCCATAGTAAGTGTTAAAAAACAAGAAGAAGATTGTTTGAAAGGGAGATATGTAAATACGAATGTTAGAGGGAGCGCGCTAATATTAAAAATGAAAACATTTAATAAATCACGACACGTTTAAAATATAGCGAAAATCTATTAACAAATGTTCAAGTTGCATTTAAAGATATACTGTGGATTTTTTCATACCTATAACAAAAATAACAGAACAAAATGTGTTTGCACACTTTGCGATTTTTTTCTATCAAGGAAATTTGGTATAGTTACCGTATCGGTTCTAAAAATGTAAAGATTTTATCTTTAAAAAGAACACAAATATTTTTTTAGAACACTTAAAGTGATCAAGAGAAATATATTATAAATCGGTAGAAATGCGGGGGCTAAATTTACTCTTATGTCTCATTCCGTCCTCTATTCTGTCCCAATATCAATCTGTTCTCAATTCCGTCTCAATTTACAGTCTCATTCCGTCCTCTATTCTGTCCCAATATCAATCTGTTCTCAATTCCGTTTCAATATACAGTCTCATTCCGTCCTCTATTCTGCCTCAATTTACAGTCTCATTCCGTCCTCCATTACATCCCAATATTATTCCGTCCTCTATTCTGTCTCAATTTACAGTCTCATTACGTCCTCTATTCCATCCCAATATCATTCCGTCCTCTATTATATCTAATTTTGCAGTCTCATTCCGTCTTCTATTCCGTTTCAATTTACAGTCTCATTCCGTCTTAATTTTCATTATCTTTACGTCCTCTATTCCGTCTCAATTTACAGTCTTATCCCGTCCTCTATTCCGTCTCAATTTACAGTCTTATTCCGTCCTCTATTCCGTCTCAATTTACAGTCTTATTCCGTCCTCTATTCCGTCTCAATTTAGGGTCTTATTTCGTCCTCTATTCCGTCCCAATATCACACAAAAGACAGACAATCGTAGTCGTCACCATATACATCAATGGTCGTCACACTGCAGAACAGATGTGCTAGCACACCATAGCACGACAAAAGCATATTACTATTAAATGAAATTTATAAAACAGTAGAAGTGGATATTAATCTCTCTTTAAAAATACTTTTTCGTCTACCTATCTTCCAAATTTTAAGAATTTAAAAAAAGATACGATGAATATGAATGACTAATCTGAAGTCCACTAAAAAAAATGAAAATGAATTATAGTAATTAAATACTTTATATTTAATTACTAATATGTTGCAGATTTATTTTTACAGTTGGAATGGCATTTCAACGGAAGGTGTACGTATTACGGTGCGCATACGAAGGGACATATCAAACGCGTGCCATTTGTACATGGCTGGCATTTGCCGCAATTTGATATTTACCTAATCTGTTCTTCATTATAAGATACCAGTGGATGCTTAGCTATTGCTAATGTCTTTCTCGGGCGTGCCCGACTTCTCCCACCATTCACTACTGTATACCACAATGTTACTTTTAAAAAACTACATTACACCGATTTTAATTGAACTCCGTATCACATACTGATGCAGAGATGTTGCGTTAAGTACTCATCATTAATACTCTATAAACACTCCTGACACGAATAAAAACAAACGTTGAAATTTTCCGCAATATTAGTCGACTACATTCGTCGATTTTTTTTAATATTAAATATACTTTTTTATATAGCAAATATAAAATAAAAAATTCTGTCGTAGAAATCAATAGAGAAATGTTCTGAATATGGTGGCAAGGCCGGTTGACATTTAGAATCGGGCCGCTAACAATAATACTCCTTGTGTAGATGGCGATAAGGTTTAAATTCACGTCCAAAACCAGCCTCCTTTTTTATCTATGCAAGAAAAAAAACATCACCAAAAACTGTGTGTTATAATTTTATTTAAGGCGAAATAGGTAGACTTGACCTGAAATTTGGCATTTTTGAGGCCACTTTTAGACGTATGGACACTTTTCTTGAAAAAAACACAAATTGATTTCGAAAGATCGTTATTTTATCTTGTAAAGTAAGATGTAAAATTTTGAAAAATAATATTATTTTCATATCATAATAAAGTGTTACCGTTGGACGATGCGCAGATTTGTTGCATTTTCAAATGTGAAGTTGTATTATACAACAAATATTTCAAATCACATAATAATACAGTATAAACAATCAATAAATTATCTATCATATGTATGTATAAGAATTTTGTTTTTATTTCAAATAAAATTACTAATAAATAAGTCCGAGCACGCGTTTTGTGACGAAAATCCCTCAATTGGACTATTTATTTATGGTCTTACAAATTGGTATAGTTCAGATTTTTTTAGAAAAATAATTTACCAAGACATTATTGAAACATTAGAAATAATTTATGACCAAAAAATATATTCTTAAAGTATATAATAGTAATTAATTTCGATTCGCGTTTGTTGTTTGTGATTACCCCGGCGCAAGCCGAAATTTTATCATTCCCCGCTGCGACAGAGCGGCGAGCGGACGTCTATTCCACGCCAGTCTACTTGATAACATTTTAAAGAAATTCCTCGCTTAAAAATGAGGAGGAAAATACCCTCGAAAAAAAGTTTTATTAGATAGCACAAATTACGACATCAAAAACGTACGTGGGAGATATATTTTCAGAAAAAATAAAGGTTAGTGATATTTAATTATCCGTGTACATTGTACGTACTTAAATGGTACAGAGTCGTTCGAAAGAATCAGTCAGAATAAGCACATATTTTTTATAACATTTGGCGATAATTTTGTGTTGTTTAATTTCCAGGGAAAAGAATCAACTATGGACAGGAGTTTATGTCTGCCATCGTTTTTTCATGTATAAATGTTAAAACTTATGCCAAAGTACGTGAAACTGTTTGTGATTGGTAGTCAAAAAGTGACACGAACCAAATGAATTTCGATTCGTGATGTGCGATTCAAATCATTTTTTTGTTCATAATTTCTCTTTTATTGTCCAATTCACTATTACATTGGTATAATTCAACATATTTAATATTTTTTGTGTTACTTTTTGTCAGTTTCATAATGTCATATTGTGAATTGACCTTCTTGTTTTAGGAAAAAAAAGGTTATTTTTGACATACTAACCTATAATGTTTCAATCGAAATTTACTCGTGAATTTAATTACATTTCTAAAATTAGACGAGTCAGGTCGCTCCGTTAATCATGAAAACAAATACATGAAAGCGATACAATTTTATGCAATCACATAACTACATATGCAGGTAGGTACCGTAGAATATAGTTGGAAATAAAACCTAGTTTTAATATATGTATTACTTCAGTTGTAAGGAATAAACCCTCTTTTCAATGTCATTTATTTATTTATTTATTTATATATATACGCCTAAAAAGGCTTTTACATAGAAGTGATACATGATGCAGTACAATAAGAGAATATGTATTATACAGGAGATATTGACAGTAAATAGATGTAATCCATTTTAAAGAAGGTAAAAAATACACACTTGTAAAATTGTGATTACAGGTATAATGAGAAAATATTAAAAAATATGAAGCAATATTAGTAAAACGTAAGAGTAACATAAAGTAAAAAAGAAATTACAAAAACACTACATATAAAACAAATCATAAAAACTAATTTACCAAAGCTACTCTAATTTGTAGGATTCAACAAAGTGTTGGTGTAGATTATGCTTAATTCTATATATGGAGTCAATAAATAAGTCAATAACACCCCCATACTTGTTGCCCAGATCGTGCATCCTATTGGTCAGTGAGTGTGTCTGATAGTTGGTCGAGTATGTATTACAGAAGAATGTTATATTTTGTCTTGTATTCCTAGTCGGCACATGTAGTTTAATAGTGGCAAGGATGGCAGGACTATCAATTAAGTTGTTAATGACTCTGTGTAACACAACCAGGTCTGAAATAATTCTCCTGTCAGACAGTGTTATTAGATGCAATTGATTCATCAAACTGACATAATTAATGTAATCAATAGGAATTCCGAGCTTAAAATTTACGTACTTAAGAAATTTGTGCTGAACTCTTTCTATATTATTGGAGTGAACTTTATATAAAGGGGACCAAATAGGTGAATTATACTCCAATTGACTTCTGACTATTGAAATATAGAGGGTTCTCATACAATCTATGGACTTAAAATCGGTTAAAGTTCTGCAAAGGAAGCCAAGCATCTTTATGGTTTTGAATAGCCATAAGTCGCGTTTATAACCGCTCAATTAAAATGTCAACAAATTGCGCCTGTCGAGTTATTATTAACGAATTATTAACATTCGTACAAAATAAAGTGGATGTTCTTGATGAAGTGAGCATTGTACAAATATGTTCCACAAGCTTCCAAGAGGAAGAAATTGAAAGTGCTAAATGCCTCCTGTTAGAATCCGTCCCTGGCCGTCGTATCACGAGAAAAGGCGATGGCAAAATAACGAAAACATTGCAAGATATCATAAAGATCATGAAGGAAACCGATCCAGACCAACTTCCTACGTTTGTCGCCCGTGATCTCAACAAGTTACCACCAGTTACTTTTGACCACGTCGACGTTACAAGACTTCTTAAAGATTTAATATTACTGAAAACCGAAATTGCCGCAAAGGCAACAATATTAGATATGAATGCTTTGAAGCAGGAACTTAGTCAAATCAAAGAAACCGTCAGCCATATCACACATGAACGCTCAAATTCTAATGCACAACCAAAAATTGTGAGTCCTTCTATAAACTCTCTTGACATTTCAAACGAAAACAATGCAAATCACGAGAATACGCAAATATGGCCGCAGCCTACAGCCGCTCACGACGGCAAATCTAAACGAAATGCTCGTACTTATGCTAGTGTTAGTGAGAAAGCCCGAAGAGAGCCGGAAAAAACCGAAGCAGCCCGAAGCAGTTCACTGTCAAACGTAAACAATGGTTTTACGGTTGTTATGAATAAACATCGCAAGAAGCGATTCATAAATAATCGTGGAACAGGAAGTAATGAAGGAAATTTAAAAACAGCAAACCTTTCAATAGGGTTATATGTATCTCGTTTCGCACTTGAAACAAACACAGAAGATGTAAAATTATTTTGCGAAAATAAAGGTTTAAAAGTAATTAATGTTGAAATCCTAAAACCTTTCAAAGAAACTCCATTCAGGACATTTAAAATCATGATCCAGCAAAGCGACATTAAAACTGTGATGAATCACGATTTCTGGCCCCAAGGCATCGTATTCAGAAGATACAGAGAAGCTATCGAGCGAACCACGAAAGGAACAACACAAAATGAATAAGTTAAACATCACTTCGATCAATTGCCGATCTGTAAAAAGAGTAGAAAAATTTATTTCTGATCTGTGTATTACAAACGATATCATTCTATTACAAGAGACATGGCTTATACCAACTGATTTAGATTTTCTTAGCGAAATTCACCCTGAATTCATGAGCTATGGTACCCCAGCGGTAGACGTCTCTAATGGCCCACTTCGAGGACGACCATATGGCGGACTAGCTATACTATGGAGGAAATCATTCAAGGCAGTGACAATCGACTGTGAAACTCCCAGGATAATAGCGATTGATATCACACTCAACACTGGAACATTACTTGTCATGAGTGTATACATGCCAGTGGACAACACTGATAATTTACCGGAATATTTATCCTGTCTATCAAAAATGCACACGATAATTGAGGAAAGAGACAACCCTAATTGTATTATTCTGGGAGACTTAAATGCCGACATGAATTCGCCATTTGGACGTGAGCTTAAATCATTCTGCTCCGAATATAACCTACAAATTGCGGATGTTGACATACTCCCGCTCGACTCCTACACATACGTAAGCGATGCACATAATACCACGAAGTGGCTCGACCACTGTCTAGTGACTCAGGCAGTACTCAATACAATAGAAAATATGTATATTGACTACAAGTCCGACTGGTCTGATCATAGACCAATGCACACCACTCTAAGAACTAATGGGTTACCCACATATACCGCAAGTCACACAAAAGTAGAGGATCCGTGTCGATGGCGGCCCAAAAGTCATGTAGAAGTGCAGTCCTACTCCAGGTATGCCCAATTTGCAATAGGTCAACTTCAGATAATTTATGGAACCAACACAGAAACTTATGACAGCACCACGATGAATGTAGCCCAAATCGACGACCTATACAAAAACATTGTACAAGCATTGAGTAACTCAGCTATATCTGCGTTTAACATAGGGAGAAGGCCAAAAAATGGGAGAAAATGGAAGGCTACAGCGGGTTGGAATGAGCAGGTTGCCTTATATTATGAAGCGTCTAGAAATGCACATATAAATTGGCTGCAGAATGGACGACCTACTGAAGGTCCTATCATGGAAGCTAGAAAAGAAACCAGATTGCTTTTTAAGAAAAAATATAAGAATTGTCAAAGAAGCTTTGAGCAGAACAAAATGGATAAAATAGCGAACAGCTTTGAATGCAAGAATTTTTCATCTTTCTGGAATAAAACCAATGCCGTATTGAAAGCAAAATACACCGCACCGAGCCAGATTGATGGAAAATCTGTAAATAAAGATATTGCTGAAGTTTTCAGAAATACATTCTGCTCCGCACCAGATCAACCGCAAATAATGGTTAAAGAGATTGAGACAACAATGCATCAACCAGAACAACAGCCGTCCATCGTCATATTACCTGAGATGATCCAGCGAGCAATAAGCAACATGGCAGGAGGTAAATCTGCAGGTCACGATGGACTAGTGATAGAACATGTAAAGCATGCGGGGGAGTATTTAACAATACTGCTTGCCTCTCTCTTCACTGCCATGATCGGCCTCGGACATATTCCGAAAGAGCTGTCCAAAACAATAATAATACCGATCCCAAAAAGCCGCCAGTTGAACTTGACATCATCTGTTAATTACAGACCCATATCTCTTGCCACAATAATTGCAAGAATCTTCGAAAAGGTCATCTTAAATTTAACGGAAGACAAGCTCAATACAGAGGACTCTCAAATGGGCTTCAAAGCTGGATGCTCTACTGATACGGCCATATATAGCATGAAACAAACAATCGAATACTATAAAGCCAGAAAAACAACGGTATACGCATGCTTCCTAGACTTAAGCAAAGCCTTTGACAGGGTTTGTCATAATGCGTTGTGGAAAAAACTGACCGAACGACAAGTTCCACCACAAATAGTCAATATATTGAGAACATGGTACAACCAACAGGAAAACTTTGTCAGATGGAATGAAAGCCTATCAGAAGCAGCCAAATTAAAGTGCGGCGTTAGACAAGGAGGCTCAATGTCCCCAGTGCTTTTCAACGTATAGGGTAGTTCCGGGGGAGATGGCCCTAGTAACTTTAAGACTCTATTGTGAAGGAATTATTATGAATAAAACATTTAATCACTATAGAACATAAACTTTATTTATTAATCTTATCAAATATTAACGATAAATCACTTCAACTAATGAAAACAATATAATTTTAAACTTAAAAAAAAAACTAGGACTGGCCATCTCTCCCAGAGTGTCCGGGGGTGATGGCCATAGTGGTTGGGGGGAGATGGCCAGTACTTTTTTGCCTTTCCCTTTGCCCTTGTGACATTTTAACTCCATTCTTTTCTTATTGCCGCAATAAGAACACATGTCCTCAAACTCGGTGCAATTTTCATGCACCAAAGCATGCAAATATTGCATTGTATCCAATCTTCAACTAATTGTGTCCTGTAATAATTATCACCGCAACCTCTGCAATTATCTTTTTCTCTATCTTCAGATTCACTTTCAGAGGTATCGTTGAAATCGATGGGAATTTCTTCACAACTGCTATCAGACAACCTACGAATTGCCTTTCGTTTCTTAACAGTATTTTTTTCTTAGGTCTTTCAGTCTTAATTTCCGTTTTTATTATTTTTGTTTTTTTTTTTTATCTTTCTTCCCTTTTTTCCTTTTCATTTTTCGTTTTTCCATATGCTCTTCAGATGTCAAGAGAATGCTTACTTGTTTGGCTCGTTTCCAAACCTGGTTTAGTTTTACAGGCAGTGGAGATACTTCGCTCAGTAATCTAGTCGGTGTTGATTGGTCCACAGTCTGAAAGGATGTACTTGGGCCTGAATCTGAAATCGATTGGACCTGCGCTGTATGTTCGATGTTTCTTTCAATAGGTTGCTCAATGTTCTCACTAAATGCGTACTCCGGAATGGCTCCTGGATTTAATGGGAAAACTCCCGCTGCCCAGAATCCTGATATTGCATTTCCACTTGTCGGTGATTTTCCCCAGGCTTGGTTTAATAAGAAGCCAAATTGTTGTCTTGATAGACGGCGTCCGGGGTGCTGTTTCATCCATAACCTGCAGGATTCGTAGAAGAAAGTTTTCACAGACTTGAACACAGCCACATCCAGTGGCTGTAGATAGTGGAATGTGTGTGATGGCATTGACAGTAAAATGATGTCATTATCATTAGCAAACTCCAGCATTTTAACTGAGTTGCAGTGTGTAGAATGACCGTCCAGCAAAAGAAGCACTTTGCCATCTGGTTTTCGAGGAAAGAAATGCGATTTCATCCATTCTAGAAATATGTCAGAGGTTATATAGGCAGATTTTTGTGACATATAAACCATTGAACCTGGAGGCAGTCCATCTTCAAATTCAGGTTTCTTCCTTTGCCCTTTCATAATACATGCAGGAGGTATAAAATGACCTTCAGCATTGCAGCAACCAATGACCGTGATCGTTTCTCCTTTTTCTGTAGACGTTGACATAGCTACAGCTTTGGAACCTCTTTCAGCCAAAACGTGACCTGGTCGATTATTCAATTGCAACCCAGACTCGTCCATGTTACTCTACATTATGGCCAGGTTTATTTATTAGCTCATTATCACTGAGAATCCTCTCAAGCATCCCTTTACTTCTAGCATATGACACCCCTTCTGATTTCCTTAATGAAATATTGGAATTCCTTCTCAAAAACAATTGAACCCAATCATAGCCCGCCTTCTCAGATTTCATATTGAATCTGTGTTTAATTCCTAATTGCTCAGCATACTTAAATGAAATTCTTCTTAAATCATCGATAGTCAATGGAAAGCCTCTCGATTGCATGTCTTTTATATGCTTGCTCAGTCTTTTTTCGTTATCTGCAAAGGTTGATGATGGTCCCATAGATCCCTTTGTGTAGTTGTTTTGTTTTAACCTTCTTTCTTAGTGTTTTTCTTTGGATATGGTAGATAAAAGAGGCCCTATAAACAGTCATCTCTCCACTTTTTCCTTCTTCCATAGCATTTTTTAAGTCTTCTTGGCTCCAGGCACCTTGTCCAGCAGCTTCCTTCCGTATGTATTGGTTAGGCATCTTGTAGAAAATATTAAATATTAAAAATAAATTAAAATTAGGACATTAAATTTTATGGCTATCTCTCCCGTAAATACTATGGCCATCTTTGCCGATTGTCCGGGTGAGATGGCCACATGACATAATAAAAGCAACTTCTCAATTTATTAGTTAATTTTGAGGTTAGAACACGAGAAAGTTTTTTACTTCACAAAGAAATCACGAAAACGGGCAAAACTTTGAAAACTTTAACGTAAGTATGTTAATATCTTAACCCCTTAGTTTAAATCGAACGTGTTATTAAAAAACAATGTCAAATTACTCACCTTTCCATAATTTTTACGCAAAAAACTCCGCTAATACTTGTTGCCCGTGCCGAAACGAAGCGAACTAAGTTTAAAGAAGCGCCATCAATGAATTATTCCTAGAACTTTTTTCTATTGGCCATCTCTCCCGTACGGCCATCTCCCCCGGAATTACCCTATATGGATGAACTTAGTAAAACACTGAATACAACAAGAATCGGATGTCATATTGCCAGGGTATGTATGAACAATATTAGCTATGCAGACGACATGGTCATACTAGCTCCATCGATAAGAGCGACGAGAAAACTTCTGGCAATATGCGAAGCTTACGTTGATAGTCACGGGCTGATGTACAATGCTAAAAAGTCATCCCTGCTGATATTTAAAGCAAATACTGGTCCCACTGTCATTCCACCCATACGTCTCGACGGGGCCAACCTGACAATTTGCAGCGAAATCAAATATTTGGGGCATGTCATCACCGATGACCTAAATGATAAAAAAGACATAGAACGTCAAAGAAGAGTACTGAGTGTGCGAGCTAACATGCTTGCCAGGAGATTCAACAAATGCAGTCCTCCGGTGAAGAAGCAACTTTTCCAAACATATTGTATGAGCTTCTACACTAGCGAGCTATGGACGACATACACACAAGGCGTCATGAACACACTCCGAGTACAGTACAACCACGCATACAGAGCCCTATTTGGCCTCCCCTGGCGATGCAGCGCCTCACAGATGTTCACCGAAGGAAGGGTGCATGGGTTCGCTGCTTTGATGCGCCACAGAATAGCCGGGACGAGTCAGCGCTACCAGAGATCGGACAACACTCTTGTCCAGGCCGTTGCCCAGTGGCAGGGAGCGCCTCTACACCGGAGATGGAGAATTTCACTGAAGCCACCATAAAGACCTAATGTGCACATCAATGTATTGATTTTTTATTTATTATTTTTATTTTTATTTATGTCTTTATTCATTTTATTTTTATGTATTAACTTAAATGTAAACTTTTATGGCAGGCAGAGCATTGCACACACCGCTCTGTCCAGCTGAAATAAACATTATTATTATTATTATTATTATTATTTAAAGCCTTATTAGTTATATAGTTGATGTGTTCAATGAATGACAAGTTTTCAACGAATATTACACCCAAGTCACGAATATGTGATACTGGTATTAATTTAATATTATTTAATGTATATTCATGTAATATATTATAACGAGTTTTGGAAAATCGTATTACTTGACATTTCTGAATGTTCAAAAATAAAGCATTTTGTTCACACCATTGATGAAGTTGTTCTAAATTACTCTGTAAAATTTGACAATCGTATACATTTCGTATTCTTTTATATATTTTTAAGTCGTCAGCAAATAGCAGAACTTCTACATCATTAAATTGGTCAACAATGTCATTGATGAATAATAAGAAAAATATTGGGCCGAGGTGGGACCCTTGAGGAACCCCACTTGTGGCCTCGAATATATAAGATTGCACAGAATTAATTTTTACACTAAGCACCCTATGGCTAAGATAACTAACAATCCAACTCAATAATTTACCTTTGATGCCCAACAATCGAAGTTTATAAATAAGTATGTGATGTCGAACCTTATCAAAAGCTTTACTAAAGTCAGTGTATATACTGTCAACTTGTTGTTTGAGACCCAGAGATTCAGATATGTAATTTTCATAGATCATTAAATTACTTAAGGTAGAGCGACCTGTGATGAAGCCATGTCATACATATCAAATCAAGTAATACTTTAAAGATAAGTATTAGAAATAAAACTTACCGGTAATACCTTTCGGACAAACGAATAAATAAGTAAAACAAAAGATTTTTACTCACCTTTGGAAAACTCGTGTAAAATATTAAAAAAAAAACAAATTAAACAAATATTTGACATTTTTTTTAAATGTATATTCATATACCTACATATTTTATATCTACCATGTCAACAAACTGCATTTGTATTTATTTATGTTTACGCACTCCGACGTATAATTTACAAATATGTAACTACTTATTAGGAAGAAAGCTACAACCGAGAATTTAACAACAATAATTGTTATTTCATCGGAACCATGCTGTAGTTTTCACAGCCGCGCAAGTGGACGGCTTGCAGCGGAATGAATTCGGTATTTCTGTCTCGGTCTAAAAAAACGTCCGATCGCGAAACCGTCTTTTAACGAAATTTGAATTCTCGTCCGCTGGTTAAACCACCTTAAGTTCAGACACAAATTTTCTCAAGTACTTATTTTCCACTTATAAACAATAAACGCATAACCGAAATTTTTAACTTTAAAGCAGTTTTTATAGGCCTTATACTTTATTTTTTTCTGGGCTTATAAAAAGATTTGGAAAAATAAATGCTAGATAATTTCAAAGGCTAAGATGTGTTCTACGACCAGTATTTAATTAAAGCTTCTAAAATATTGTTAAGCGATCAAACTTTCAAATCTAAAAATAATCAAATATTCATCAAATATTCACTATTATGCCACTATAATACGAGTATCATAAAATATTTCAAAAGATATAGCGAACCATTAAATGCAGTATTGGTTCCGGGACTACAAACCTCCCTTGAGAAAGACAGCAGATTCTCTCTAGGGGTAAACATTCTCTCACACAGGCAATGGCAGCAGGGGCGCGCGGAGGCTCCAGGGGGGGAGGGTCGATGAACCCGAGGTTCACTGTCAGTGGGTTAGTCCGGGGCAACGACCTCTGCTACGGGGCACACAGGGTGCACTCACACCACCACAAGAAGCGCGCCTGTATTGTTGGCAGGGTAGGTTACTACTATAATCCTGTCTTTGTGAGTGAGAATTTATTTTTCATCCCTGCTATTTTTATAAGTTTGTGATTTGGTTTGTGGTATTGTCAGTGTCAGTCGATTTGTATTGTGAAGCATTATTTTAGGTGCAGGTTGTAAGAATTCTAATATATTTTCAGAAGAGGGAGTATTTACTAATTCAGGCAATGCATCTCGACGTGAACAGAGGATCGTATGTAAAAGATAATAAGTATTCACTTAAAAGCATTTTTATTTGTATTTATTTTAGGCTTATAATTTCAAAACAGCTCGAATAAATAAAATATATTCTACTCGCAATATTTAATTAGCCACAATCAGATTCTAACCGTTGCTTAAAACAGCTTTGGAAGGCGGGTATAGGTACCGCCGCCCCGTGAACCTTTTATTGATTAATCAACCGCTATAGGTCACCCCAAGTGGTTCGCTACGTTTGCTGACTTAGCAAGGGTGCCTGGTTTCATGGAGTGAGGTTTGTCTAGGTCTTCGCGGCGAATTCGTCTGCCCACCTTCTGCGTGGCGGTCCAGATCGGGAAAGACCGGTTGAGGGAGACCCTTTGACCTCTCCATCAGGACTATCTCTCTGTACTGCATTTGGAGGGATGGATTCATACCACCGTCACTCCTGGAAAACACTGACCCCTAGATTCTTAACCACCCGTCTTCCTCTTCTTTCTTTCTTTAAAAAGACCCTCCCACAACATCCTCAAAGATCATAGGCCCCGAGGATTTTTTTCCTCCCCCTGTGTGGAGATAATGTAATAATAAAACTTTTCATAACAAAATGTTAAAAAATCTTTAGCTGTATTAGGTTAGATTTTCAGATCAGAACTGAAAATCCAGGTAGATACTTCCGCACTTCATCTTCCCATCTCCTTTCCCTCCCCATAACCTTTAGCCTCCCAACATATACCCATTGGGGATGCCATAGTCTCACTGGCTCCTGTTAGCAGGTAGCAGTGGGGACTCTCATGCGGTATTCACATAAAAATCAACCCGTCAAATTTTAAACTATAATACAAGTATTTTAAAATGACTTTTAAAACTTCAAACAATTTTTTGACTGAGTATTGACTTTTCCTACATGGGAATAAGAATCGATAATCTTCGCCAAATGCCAATCAACTGCTCTATATGGGATGTGGTTGCACTAACCTCCCCACATCGTGGAATAAAAATTATTATCATTATTATATCATCCGATTTCAGAGAAATGCGTATAGGTCCGTGAGTATATATGATTGCCACCAGTTGGTAGAATACAACAAAATTATCATTGACAACGAGTCTATCTGCCGAGTCTCAGATCGATCGGACGTCAGGAAGTGGGTTAATTTCCGCTCTCAATTTTTGAATTCATTACCGAAAACAAATTGAATTTTAAATGGATGTATTTAAAAATGTCAGTTACCACGTGGCATGTGGACTTAAGAAGTCAGCATGGTTGGTTTTGGATATGTGCGTAGGTAATATAAATACTGATAGGTATTGATCTATTTCTGTTTGGTTGTCCAAAAATACACACAACCAAACCCACCCAACTTGGCGTCTTCGCAGATCGTTACAGACAGATTTCGTAACTGGGCCTGTCGGAAAAGCCGATATACTGTCACGGGGCAGGGTGATAAAACTATTTAATTAAAATTATTTTATTGTGTGTATTTACATCTAGCTCGAGAGGATATAACGAAACGAAAATAATTACGAAAATAATTCCCCTCGGAGCCTGTGTCATTTTTAAGGATGCTGTGTCGACGGTCTTTTTAAGAAAGAAAGGGGAAGAAAAATGTATGAGTATATAAAAATCTAAATAACATTTGTCTTAACTCCAACATTGAAATTTTTTCGGATTCACTGCCCAAATTCAAACGTGGTATCATGTCAATAATTTAAACTGTTCAATGCGCATACATACAGAATTTTTAAAATAAAATAAAAATGAGGGTTGGGTAGGAATCTGGGGGTCAGTGTGTCCAGAAGTGACGGTATTCATCCCTCCCATTGACTGAGAGTCCTACTGGAGAGGTCATAAGATCCTCCCTCAACCAGTCTCTCCCAATACGTCCTGCCACTTCATTCCATGAACCCGGGCACCCCTGCTTAGTCACCAAGCGTAGCGAACCACTTGGGGTGACCTATGGGAGAGGTGTTGGTTTTCCCCTTAAACCTTTATAAAACCTTATAAATATTATTAATTTATAACCATTTTTATGAGAAACATCTTTTGACGCGCCTAGTGGGGATAAAAACGATTATTGCGTAGCAAGAAATTTCTCGTGACTCGAAGGTTCTTTCTGCCCGGCCGCCAAAACTCTGTGCTCTTGTGTGGCGTGATGGAACAGCGCCTCATTCAGCGAGTTAATGACTCTGCTGTTGATTGTGTATAAATGTATATATTTTAATTTGCAATATATTTCTTTGTGTATATTTATAATAATAAAATAAGTTATTATCAAAAATATTAAGGCTTGTTTACATAATTTTTAAAGACTTCTTGAAGAATTTTTTTTTTCATAATTTTTTTTGTTTACATATTGTTTATTTATTTTTGTTATTTACATATATTCTAAAATACAATTTACCTATTATATACCTACCCATTTACTGTGTACCTCATCCTTATCACCCCTCCAGCGTTTTAAGGTCATATATGACCGAGTGTCCATATTTTACAAAAGTATTTTTATCTTTTTTTCTATCATGCGAATATACGTAATTTTTTTTGACGTTAGTTAGAAAAATAATTATTCTTTCCAGTTTGTTTAAAATATTTATACTGGATGCCAATAATAAAATTTTAAAAATAGCCAAAATGTATAATTCATATTTCGCGTCAATATCGTAACAAGACTAACTTTAAAAAATATTTCTTATTTTTTTATTATATGAACGAGATAAAAGCGAAGTTACAATTTTCTTAAAAATTCCCCAAACAAAACGAATATCTGATTTCTCGAATTTTTTCTACGATTGGAGTAAAAAATTAAGTAAAAATGTGGTTAGTGTTTTTGACAACATTTTTAACGTTTGATATTAAAATTTATTTTTTCAGAAATGTTTATTTTAAATGCGTACACCGGAAAGATAATTTTAAGTAGATTCTAAAACAGTATTTTTTTTAAGGAAAATTAAATAAATGACACACATAACTGAACAAAACTGTTGAAAGTTCACTATGGTGTGATTTGATGGAAAACTAGACATGATTTTTTTTTTATTACCAAATAATGAACTGTTGTTTTTCCCTCTGTTGATATTTTTCTTAATTAATGTAGACATTCGACTGTAATAAATAAAACACTAACCCACTTGTCTAACCTAACCTTACCTACTTTATAACACATTTACAACTTAGATCTACAGTTTATAGCATTAATAATGATTTTAGGCAATATTTTTCATTTAAATATGTAGATAATACACACAACCATGTAATTGCTATGTCTTTTAATCGTAGTGACATATGTTATTATAAATAATTAAATAAATACTTCATTTGGCACCAAATGTCACATTTCACGGTTTTGTATTATTCCTAGTGAGAAGACCTCGGTGCTAGAAATGAATCTATGCGCTGTCATATAAAACTTAGTTTGGCACTTTCGCAGAATTTTATACACGTTTTTATAATTTTTATACTTTCCATTCCGTTAGGTTTACGTTTACGTTTTATATATACGTTTCCACCAATCCCAGATTACTACAAGTCGAGATTTTTAAACTTTCCATTTCGTTACGTTTACGTTTTATATATACTTTTCCACCAATACGAGATTACTACACGTCGAGAATTTTATACTTTCCATTTCGTTACGTTTACGTTTTATATATACGTTTCCAACAATACCAGATTACTACAAGTCGAGATTTTTTTTCAGCACTGAAATTCTGGGATTAACTACCACAATATCTACTTCTCATTGCTCAGAATACTTATGTAAATTTTACTATCGGCTTTGCACTTCGACTGTTCAGATAGTTTCTGTTTGACTATATATAGTATTATAGTGATTTGTTTTTGGGGTATTATGCCGTGTTGCGCTACCTCCTTCTTTAGTCAACGTTTCGGACAGCAGTGTCAATGTGTAATCATGATAACACATCTGCCCTGTTGATGGACACTGCAATGCTGTACAAAACGTTGGCTAATGAAGGAGGTAGCGCAACACGGCATAATACCCCGAAAACAAATGACTATAATACTATTTATTCATATTTATATTGCGGGCACAAACAAATTATAACTGTTAACATTTTAAAGCACAACTTGCAAAAAGTGTATTTTAATAAAATAATTATATTAACTACATCTATGAACGCATAGATTATAACGTACGTTACTTTTACCCTTAATGTAACAATAACCCTTTTGAAAATGTCTGAAATAAATAAATCAGAAAAAAGTCAATTTACAAATTATTCAATTATTGAATGTCATATCCACAACATCACCAATATACCAGGAGCGCCATAGACCCACTTGTTCTGTGAGAAATCTTTAACAATATCATTCCAATAAAATAAAATACAATACCACGACATCAAATAGAATTTTTCAACTTTACTTTGTACTGTTTTTCTTAAAGTTCAATGTACCGAGTCTTCCAGCGAAATATTACATAAGATTTAGGAACGAAACTGTTCTTAAAAATAAATTCTCCGAGGGTGAACGCACCTCCTTTATGTAGGCAGATATAAGTTGAACTTAAATGTCGACGAAACGAAGCAATACGCCAGCCCCTGACTACGTTATGGAGTACAGAACAGAGTACCTACAGACAGCGCCGTGCATTGACATCGTAACTACGCAATAACCACGTAATATCTACGTGAAAATACCGAACCTATACTTGTTAATAGTCTATAAAGCTATACTTAGAGTACTAAGTCTGGGAGAGATCTACGCAGTTCCAGACGCAGTTGACGCAACCAGGTATTCCGTAGTTCTTTTATCCCGTTGATCTTAGATTTTCGGGGGTCGCGAATCTTTGATAAAATCGAGACTAAGGCCCTGTTTTTATCAGAAATTCGCTTGTGACGAAGTGATCAAATGGTCATTCATTTACAGTTGAAAGATCCCCGTTAAGGCGATGCACTACGTCGTGTAATATTTTTAATTGAGCCGCTATCAATAACAACCCTTACGTAGATTGCGATAGGATTTAAATTCCCGCTGAACACCATCCGCCTGTTTTGATTTATGCAAGAAAAAAACATGGCCAAAAAGTGCCTTTTATTTTATTTTGTGAATGTTCAGGCATAAATATTTAAATTTTTTTCGATCATTTTATAAATAACTTAATTTGCCACATTATACAATAAAATCATAACCGAAAATGGGTTAGTAAGTAGGAGATTTTAAACTTTAAAGCAGTTTTCATGGGCCTTTACATTATTTTTTTCTGGGCTTATAAAAAGACTTATCTAAAAAATACTCGATTATTTCAAAGGCCTAGTTGTATTCCACTCGCAGTATTTAATTAAAGCATCTGAAACATTTCTAGGCGACCAAATTTTCAAACCAAAAACATATGATTTTGCATTACTACATATGGCATCGCCGACGACACAATGCCATAAAATAGAGTCGAAATCTTAACGACTTAAGTGAAGAAGCCGTGTACAAAAATGTACAACGCGCGACCCTGGTGTATTGGACAGACCTACGGTCGAATTCGCTCTGGCAGATGCCCTCAAATAAAGTGGAAATATTAACGACGACGTATTGGAAGGCATATTGGACGGACCTATGGTCGAATTTGCCCTAGCAGATTTATAAAATGTATTTTTCCGCGGGGTAGGATGAAAGCCCAGTCCAGTTTCTTTACCACCTAGTTTTCAGTAACCACCGACGGATGTCAAAGAAGCTAAAAGCCTTGCAGCTTTTCACGGGTTATACTTAAATGCTATGGAAATGAGATCCCTGAGACGTATATTGGAAGACAGGCGTAAAATAAACGACTTAACTTTTTTATTCAAGATTCTAAACTCTAAATTCGACTGTTGCGAACTTCTGCAACTCATAAACTTACGAATACCTACAATAACAACACGACAAAATACATTATTCCACTGCAACACACATAAGCGCAATTACATTGCGAACTCCCCAATACAACGGTTTCACACTATGGGAAACCAATACTTAGGTGATGTCGATATATTTAATATTAACTTTGCGAATTTTGTGGATTACGTAAAAGACCTATTTCAATACTATTCCTAAATGGAAGTTATATTTTTGTAAACCAGTCAAATCGCTGTATTTTTTAATTTTTGTTCTTGTTATTTTTAATTTTGTTTCTCGCATATACTTATGTAATTTTATTTTTATTATTTCTTTCTTTTCTTTCTTATGTTTCAAAACTGTCATTAAATTTGTACCACCCACATGTAAAAGCCCTCTGGGCGTTAAATCAATAAATAAGTATGTGTGGTAAAACGCTGTATGATCGTGTGACAAATGTGGAGGGCTGAATATGGAAGAATGCAAGGCTGATGTAAGCGTAATGAGTAATGAGTAAGCTTATGAAATGGACGCTCGGATGGTTTGGCGTGTAGAGCGAATGAACGATGAAAGAAGAAATGGAAGACCGAGGAAGACATGGCACGATCAAGTGAAACAGATACCTGAGTCAGAATAATTGAAGGGTATGTATGAGACGATGTATGAATGTGAATGAGGCAAGGAGTATGTGCCAAGACCGAGTTGTTTGGCGTTCCATCCAACGGCGTGATGGTTAGTTAGTTGGTTCGAGCGTTGATACCAACTCAGATGAGGCAGTGAGGCTGGAACTGACAGAGGAAGGATGAAAGTAGACGGAATACTGTAGAAATGAGAACCTTGTCACAAATGTAGAAATCCGGAAACAATGGAAGACTGATAAAAGCGTAATGAATAAGATTAAGAGAGGGTCCGATCATGTCAAGGGTCCGAATAATAGAAGAGGTGGTATATATGGGACTAAAAATATCCTTTCTGCCTAACCCTGCGGTGTAACAGCGTGATGGTTAGTTAGTTTTTCAAGAATTTCAAGCTAAAAAATCAATGCATCAAAACGCATTCAAAGTTGTCGATCGCTTCGTCTAACGCTCTTTGGATGCCAGGGCCTCTGACAGGGGTGGACTCCCACCCCACACAGCCTCCCATACGCACACACGCACAGCAGTGCCAGCCTATAGCCTACACCCTGCAGGGCGGGGGCCGCCCAAACTCCCGCCCGCGCCATTGACCCCCGAGGTGCTTCAAATCAATGCCTCGTCAGGTGAGATATTGTCATCTGTCATCTGTCATATTATTATTATTATAATCACATCAATCAAAAGTACCAATTTCGGTTGTGTGTCTGTGATTGTAACTCTGGTTCAATGAACTCGTATTTTCAAAATCGGAACCATTTGTGTCATGAATTCATAAAAGCAATAAAGAACCTAAATATAATATATTATGTTTTATAAGAAAATTATTTTAATTCTATATTTGAAGTGTGTATTTCTTTTGTTTAAATTTCTTTGTGTTAATCTTGACAAGTATAGTCAGATTTAGTGATTTTTCAAGGGTCTGCGCTTTTTACCTAATATGCAATTATTAATCCTACAATATTACAATGTCCCGTGATTTTTTAATTTTTTCCCCAATAATAGATCAATGTGGCTATTTTTATAGCGTATTTTTGTTAACTATCATCTCAAGTGCATAACAACCAGTAGAATTCTGACATTCCTAATTGTGTTATGTTGTTAGGCTGAAGGTAGTGGGGAAGGGAGAAGATAGGGGAGATGGAGGTTGGGAAATACCTGGCTATTCCGATCTAAGTCCCTAACATCATAACGTACCCCAAGTCCAAGATGCCACTGGTTCTAGAGCTGGAAACGTTGTAGGAGGGAGGAAACACAGAGGCCGGCAGTTCGTTCCACAGCCGAGCTGTTGAACTTAAGAACGAATCGTAGAAGCGACCCGTTCTCATGTGACAAATTTCAACCGTGTACAAATGTTGGGCGCGCGTTTGGTGTGTATCCCGACTACGCACCGATGCCGAAGGGATCAATGACGCTAGTTCCTCAGAGCATCTTCCATTGTAATACCGATAGAACAAGGACAGCATACCTACCTGACGCCTGTGCTCTAAAGATTGCAGTCCGTTTGTTAAGATTGGGGAATCTATCAAACGGACCGCCCGTTTTTGCACAGAGTCAAGGGTTTTTTTCAGGTATTTAGGGGCTCCGGACCAGAGATGGCTGCCAAATTCGACAGTAGGGCGCACTTGCGATTTGTACAGGGTCAGCAGTTGTGTACTATTAAAGTATCTGCGGGCCCTGTACAGTACGCCCAGCTTCTGAGAGGCCAACTTTACTCTGGCTTCGATGGAGACCCCGTACCTGAGCTGGTCACTTATAGTTACACCAAGCATATCAATGGAAGGCCTGTTCGGAAGATTGCTTCCGTTGAAGGAGACTAGATTATCATTTGGATCCCTTTCAGACGTAATCAGACAGGATTGGGTCTTTGAAACATTAAATTCGACGAGATTATTTTTACCCCAGGAGGAAATACTCTCGAGATAACCGTCCATTCTCTGCTTCAAAGCCCTCCGAGCCGTTGGAGTTTGTGTGCCCTTTGGGGACTTGTCAAACAAAAAGCTATCATGAACTGTACTGTCATCAGCGTAACAATGAATCGGTGCACATGTCAAAAGGTCATAGATGTGCAACAAAAACAAAGTGAGAGACAGAACCGATCCCTGTGGGACGCCAGCATTTATGGAGTGCGAGGAAGAGGTGAAACCATCAGCAACCGCCTGAATCGACCTATCCCTTAAAAAGTCAGCAATCCACGTACACAGGGATGCGGGAAGTCCGTAAGAAGGCAATTTGTTGACAAGTCCTCGGTGCCAGACCCGGTCAAAGGCCTTGGATATGTCTAGTGCGACCGTTTGGGTCTCACCGTGACGTTCCAGGCACCGCCCCCAAACATGCGTCACATACGCGAGAAGATCACCGCACGAGTGGTTCCGCCGGAATCCGTATTGACGGTCGTTGATAATGCCTTAACTGATTATAACCTTATTAGGTGACCAGATCTGAAGAGTCAGGTACCTACTTCCCAACCTTTCTCTCCATCATCTCTTTCACTTCCTCACTCTCTTCATCATCACAACGTAAGTAGGAATGGGATGCAATAGTCCGACTGACTCCAAAGAGTTGAGAACAGAAGTTGAAAATCTCGTGCCATAAAAAAAAAAAAATTGTAACATTTTCTATAATTCTATTTTTGAGAAAGGTACTTTACAATCATTAGGGAGGTATCCTGTCACTTTTACAGTAATATAGTATAGTCAAATCATCAGAAATCCAAATTTCAGTTGTTGAACTGAAATTTGGATTTCTAAAAAATGGTAGTTTTTCCTGCGTGAATTTTTCATGTTCTTTAAATTTGCTTTGAATTTAAAATTAGACCTGATAGTTCAGACAAACGATAAAGTGGGTACTTACCTACCTAACTATAGTAAAAATAATTTTATTTTAATTAATAAATTAACAATTCTATATTTTAAATGTGTTTTTTATGTTTAAATTTTTGACAGATTCAGGTTCGGTGTTCTTTCGAAATGTAAATTTCTGATATTCTCTTAAAAGCTATAAAATAATAATAAAATAATGTCATAAAAAAATTTGACCAATTTTAGTTTTTGAATAGAAAATCTTTGTAAATAAAAATGTTAATTATAGTGATTTGTTTTTGGGGTATTATGCCGTGTTTTCGCATAATACAAATCACTATAATACTTTTGGCCGTGAAAATCTCAAATCATACAAAAATGCAAATGTTCGTTCGTTCAAAATATTAAATCTTTTAAAGTTTTTCACCGATTCCTTTATATATTATATAGATGTCACCTGCGACAGGTAAAAACAGCGTCATCTGTTGGATGTAAAAGCAACATGCGCTATTGTTTCTCTATCTGCACAGACAAGCTGAGCCCCAGCAACGGGTGGCGGGGTACAGCTAGTATTTTATAAATACTTTACTACTATACTACTATAATATCCAGTGATTTTTCAAGGGGAAATAATTCACACTATTCAAAAAATAATTTTGAATTCCTTACAGATTTGTATAGCGTTGAAAAAAAGAGAAAACTTTATTTCTACAAACTAAGAAAAAAGCAATCTCTTTGATAAAAACTATATCTCTGTCACGTGACGCCTAAAATTTGCAAATTAAAACGGTAAAAAGTCAACAATACAAAAATAAAAATCTATTAAAATCCAATAATGGTAAATAATACACGTAGACTATCTCAATTTTAAAGCGTCAGTTACATCACACCAATACAGACAGAACCCTATGTGTCCGTATTGAACATCTGTCTGCCTCCGCTTGTATTGGTGACTACGTTTGCCTGTGTCAGTCGCAAGTAACGGAGTTTATTGACCCGAGTTCTGCGCTGTGTTGCCGTGGCTCGTTTATCTTCAACACGGAGCGGATGAAAGACAAATTAGTGTACAGACTGTCTCGCTCGCGCGGTTGTACCGTTTTAGACGGAACGGATTGCGATTGGAATGCGCGGGAAATATTTGGCGGGAGTTGTTTATTACGTGCGGTTTTAGAGGTTAATTTCAATTGCAAATGTCACATTTATAAATATTACAATCTGTTTACGAAGACAACGGGTAGCGTTTTTTGTACTTTTTGTTACAGCACCTTCGATTGAAATACCAGCAGCACAGAGCATTTAAAAAAATATATTTTGAATGTTGGAAAAGCTCCTTTGAGATGATTTTTCACAAAAAATTGCACTTTTCAAATAATATAAATAAATCACGGGATATTTTGTTAGTAAATCTATTTAGTTAGAAAATCATGAATTCTGACTTTACTTCAAGATTATTAACCCTGAGATATTAAAATAAATTAATGCACATTTACGGCATCCGTGGTCGAGGGTAAGGCGCTCGACTAGCAATCTGGAGGTCATGGGCTCAAATCCCGGCGTTCACGAGTAAATTTTATTTGATTCATTCGTGTTACCTATTTCACAAATTACTCATTTAAAATAATATATAAGGATATTTACGGCTCGTTCCAAAGTGAAAGATACTCTCAGTAACGCCCTCTAAGTCCAACATTCAGAATTGAAACTTGATTAAAATGGGTTTGGCCGTGTTTGGTGACCCATCTCGTTCCCCTCCACACCACCTTCAGCCTCGCAAACATAATAGGTGATCCGCACAAGCAGTGCGTGTGCGGATTCACAAAAAAAAATTAAAATAATATTATGTTAAAATATTATACTACAGGTAGGTTCTTTATAGATTGGCTGAATTCTTGACACAATCAGTTCCACTTTTGAAAATGACACTGTAATTTAAAATGAGAAAACAGAGTAATTGACCGGTAGGTGGCCGAGTTGACATCGCGCTTGGGTCCCACGCAGACGTAGTGTGTTCAATTCCTCGGCTGGCTAGGACCTCCATCACAACACAAGCAACATTTTCAGCTTACTGTGGTGGTAGTAGGAGATTTTCAAATATTGTCAGGTTATTCGTAACCCGGGAATGTTTCTCTTTCTTTCAAAAATAGTAGTAGTAATAGTAATCAGAATAACGCGTGACATTATTAGAAAAAATCCTACTACCATCATTATGAAAATGTTTCTTGTGCAATGATGGAGGACTAATCCAGCAGAGGAATCGAACCCACTACATCTGTATAGGGAACTGACGCATTTGTTCACTCAGCTTACCAATTCCAATTAATATTTACCACTGAAGAAAAATATAATAGGTACTAAAATTCTAAATGAAACAGAATAATAGAAAAATATAAAGGTAACGGTATCAACTAGGAATCGAACCCAGGCCTCTGTCTTACGGGGGCAACGCCTCTAACTACTCGGCCATTGGGAATAGTTATGAGAAGAAATTATTCCGATAAAATTTATATTTATAAATGACAAAAATCATTATTGTGTGCTGATTATAATTTTTTTGAATACCTCCTCCCAAATAATCACCAGTTAATGTTAAGTTAGGAAATAAATGTTTAATTGTTATTTCTTGGCAAATTTGTATAGCGCCGCTTTTGTGAGACATCACCTCAGGGGCGCTTTACAGTTGATATAAATATTACAAAAAGAAAGTGAAGTTAAGTTATGTAAAATGAAGTACAGGAACAGGTGACACGAAGATAGAAGATGGAGACTCTGCAGCAAGAATCCTAGGTGGTGAAGAAACTGGACCAGCTGCTGCAACGAGAGAGTCCACCAACAGTGCCAACACGAGGTTCGTCATCCGTCCAGGTATGTGTCTGCTGCTAATAAAGGGCTGACACAATATCCTCACATAGATAACAGACCATTGGCAGCACCGCTGTGTCGTTCGACGAAGATAGAAGATGGAGACACTGCAGCAAGAATCCTAGGTGGTCTTAATGGTATAATAGACAGCCCTAATTTACTTAGCCTAGTTACCTTCCATATACCAAATAGAAATATTCAGAAAATTTGTTTTTAATTGCAATAACAATATCAGGACTGAGTCATTTAGATCCTCGCTTATACCTAGATTGCATGCAGCTATTGAAATATTAGATGTGTTATCGGCACAAGAAGGCTATAATAACATACCATAAATAAATATAAATTCAAAATTAGAATTATATTTTATTTATTTATTGCACCCTGACTATACATCCATCATGTTTTTTATCATAAAAATCAACCTCACTAGGACTAAGCCTGTACCGAGGTTAACAATTTACATTTGAGTGATGCAAACATAGAGCAATCACACACTTAAAGTAATACTACATACAAACACAAAATATTTCAAAAAGAATATGTATTTGATGGGTTACCAGATGGGTGATAGACAGTATATTGTAACAATATTTGAACCATAAGTAATCATTAATCATTATTCCCAAGAAGAAACAAAGTAGATAATAAAGACAGCTAGGGTGACATTCAGTTTTTAGTAGATGGGAATTATATAAAATCACTATTTTGATTAATCTTTATAACGAATTGGTGTACATTATGAATTCTAAAAAATATACTTTAGATAAATTGAAGGTTCTCCTATCGTTTCGCTTGAGTAGAATACAAATAAAAATATAAATTACTCAATAAAAAATATAAATGTAAACTACTAAAAAAAAAAATTTTCAATAGAAATGTATGAACGCGTAAAGGAAACAACTTTTAAAAAATACAGTATAAAAGCTAAGATTATCTGTGACAGTTTCACTTGATTAACTTTTTTGCTTTCTTATAAAATTATTTACAAAATAAATAAAAAGCAGTTTTGTGCTTGAAATCGAACGTTTCTAGACTCCGTTTGTCAAACGATTTTAAAGCCTATTACCTACAATATAAGGTATTCCAAGAATATACTCACTTTTGGCTTGTAGCTTCCTCTTACGACAATCGTCTGTCAATACAAACATCTTTATGTCCTGTGATTTTTCACAGCTCTCTGCGTCAGTATAATTGAAAAATTTGTATAGCAATACTGTTTTTGTGAAAAATCAACTCGAGGGATAAATTAATTGTCTGACTCTCAAAGGATGATAGTGAAAAGGTTCCACATCGTCGCAACCTTTACAATGGATAAAATGTAGGCAGTGGTGAGTATATTTTACAGGTATTACAATGGAGTCTATTCGAAGTAACTAACAACAGGATTGATACTGTGATTGGAAAGAACTGTTTGCATACTTCACGTCATCTTCTTCCCCTCGTCCTGTTCGGGTCGGGTCTCATCACCTCGACGCATCACCTCCTGGCATCCCTGTCCCGTGCTACTTCAGACCCAGCCTCTCCTCCAATTGAATTCGATCTTCTTGCATTCTTAAAAGAATTTATAATCAGGACTTTCATAGATGGCGCTAATTTAAATATAAGTGGAAAAAATATTTCAATTTGTTTTAATACATCATAATAATGGAATTTTTAAAAAAAGCTACATTAATTATTTTGGAAATAAAACACTTAATGTGCCCGTACATACGCAATATGAATAAATAGTTTTGTCCGTATACAAACTCAATTCCTTCAAGAAAGGCATACAAATACAATATTGTATTTGTATTTTGTTAAACAAAACATAATTTTGGATTTGAGGCTTCTTAAATCAAATGGTGTAGCAAATATATTTTAAAGTTTTAAATTATAAAATACAGGCTATTAAAAAATTGGATTTTTCATGATTTTAGACGCAACTTTGGCAATTATTTGCGATTATTCTTCTGCATGGCTCATTGATATCTTATAGTGTTAGCTAACATATGTATTACTTTATTAAAAAAATATTTCCTATCCATAAGTATCATTGAATCGCCCTGAATTGTTAATGCCAAGTTGCGATGCCTACTCAGCTATTCCAAGTACAATTAATTTTGTGGGTAACAATGAACTCACTACTGACTATTATCATAGACACCTCATACTTCGACTTATGACAGGTCTTATACAAGCCTAGTATAAATTAGTTCAACTATTGTTACACTGGTATATATTTCTTTTGAATTATGCATTGTCTTACTGCACTTATATTAATAACTGCATCACTTGCAGTAGTGTTTTTGTTTACACATTAATTGTTCTTTAATTTATTGCTAGTATTATTATCCTGTTTACCACTGTACTCTTGTAATTCGATTATCACTGTATTGTAAAAGCCATTAACTCTCTCTCTGGTTTCAATCCTGGGATTGGTGTGCAGCAATTTCATCTAATCTCCTCTTCCATTCTTCCCTGTCTTGTGCGGCTCTTTTGACTTGTGCATATGATGAGCAGCGCACGTCCACCAGCAGGTCCTCCGGGTACTCTCGTACTACCTAGAGTTGGTCCCCTCGGTCATACCCTCCATTATGACATGGAAGAGGCCTTCTTGTCGTATAACATGGCCGATCCATCTTGCACGCCTTTCAGACAAGGTCCTGGTGCCTTCCTCCTTCGATTCTTTGGAGAACCTCCTCATTTGTAATATGGTCTCTCCAGGAAATTCCTAACAGTCTTCTATAGGACCACATCTCAAAAGCCTCTAGTCTCCGTTTATCTCTTTCGGATAGGCACCATGTTTCGCAGCCGTACATCAAGATCGCCATTATATGGCGTTTGAATAAATAAATAAATAAATAGATTATTTTCAAAATCAATTTAAATATTATGAAATGAAAAGAGACTAACAGACAGTGCAGTTTTCAAGGATATTAAAAAACACAGCACAACTGACAGAAATGGGGTTTATTTTCATTTATTCATGCCGTTTTATGCATCAAGTCCTGAAGATGTCACCAGAAAGATGTTGGGCCCCAGCATCAATACATTGATGAAGGCGACGGGTATAGCGGAGTGTGAGGCTGAAGTTAGAAACATTTTCCTTCAGGTAGCCCCACGGGAAGAAATCGCAAATGCTCAAATCAAGTGAGCGCGCAAGATTGAAGTGCAGCAGCAAAACCCGCTGAATGACGACGAAAGAACAGCCATTTTCAAGAAACGTGCGGATGGCGAAGCCCCGGTGTTGTCCGGGCCAAACAAACCATGGTAACGACTGAAAACGGCACAACCCCCCCGACACAATGAGACAGGTTCCTACCCCTACCACACGGAATGTACCAGCCCTTCAAAACTGTACTGTCTGTTTTATTGCACCCTGTACAAATAAAAATTAAATATTTAATTACAAATGACTGATATATGTTGGAACACATTTTTTTCATATGAGATCCCTGAGGCGTGTCTGTGGTAAAACCATGTATGATCGTGTGAGAAATGAAAATCGAAAATAATGCAAGATGATGAAAGCGTAATGAGTAAGATTAAGAAACGTACGCTTAGATGATTTGGGCGTGTAGTGCGAATGAATGAAGAAAGAAGTGTAAGGAAAATATATGAAGCGAATGTAAATGGTAGAAAAAGTCGAGGAAGACATGGCACGACCAAGTGAATCAGATATTTGAGCCGGGCCATGTCAAGAGTCAGAATAATAGAAGAGTGCGTGAGATGATGTATGAATGTGAATGAGGCAAGGAATGTGTGCCAAGACCGAGTTGTTTGGCAGTCCATCCTCTCTGTCTACCCCTGCGGAGAAACGGCGTGATGGTTAGTTAGTTAGTTAAATAAAATAGCTCACGTGTATAGATGGTTGTAAAACAATTTGATTTTTAAAGAAATGATTCAATTTGTTTGAGTATTTTGGCGTCAAATTCAAAATTTTGTATAAATAGGGAAGCGCAGTCGTTCCTCTTAATACATGACCAAGACAACTCAATTACGACTTTCTAAGACAAATATCAATACTTACCATGTTACCCGTGGGCAACACTTTGAACTCACGCAGAGTTCAGATTTGGGAGAAAAGATAGGTTCAAAGATATGCGCTTATGAAATGAACCTGTAAAAAACAATGTTTTTTTTACTATTTTATTTATTTATTTATTTATTGGATGATTTTTATAGCGCCGCTTTTGTGAAATATCACCTCAGGGGCGCTGATATCACCTCAGGGGCGCTGATACAGGGTTTTCCAATAAGAGGTGTTATTTTGATATTCAATCGTAAAAGATCAATGGTTTCGTTGCTTGTGTGGCACGTAGCGCCGTCTTGTTGAAAGTAAACGTTGTCCAGATCAATACCATCCAATTCCGGCCATAAAAAATCATTAATCATCTCTCGATAGCGCAATCCATTCACCGTAACTGTTGCTCCTGCCTCATTTTCGAAAAAGTAAGGTCCAATGACTGCGCCGGACCATAAACCGCACCAAACAGTCACACGTTGGAGATAGAGAGGCTTTTCAACAATAAGGTTTTCCGAGCCCCAGGTGCGACAATTTTGCTTGTTGACGAAGCTACCGAGGTGGAAATGGGACTCATCACTCAAGATGATTTGCATTTGATTCACTCAAGTGAATTTTAATAATTTCAATGCATTGTTGAAGCGTGTATCGTTCCATTTTTATTAATGGCGTAGTTTTTACTTGTCAAATGTCAAAAAATGGCAGCTTCAAAAATAACATCTACCGAAATAGCGGGCTATTCAAAATAACACCTCTTATTGGAAAACCATATACATTTTTATTTGGTTTGTCTGAGTATTGTACCTTCCTTCCCAGGGACTGGAGTAAACTGCGCTAACAACCTCACCAAATGCCTATCGGGTAGGACTGACATTTATATCGTATACTAACTGCTGTAATGTCATCCGATTTTAGAGAAATGCATATATATGCGCGTGTCTACGCGATTGCCACCAACGGTTGTTTTTTTTTCTTCAATATAAACACACACTAAGCAGTTTGTCAGCAGGTCATGTTCACAATATTAATTATATAACGAAAAGCCACAATCAAATAGATACAGAAGAATAATAACATTTTAAGCGATTACAATACAAAGACAGATAAAAAGATAAAACTGTCGATAACCTCAAAAGCATATTTATACAATAACATGAATACGAGTACAATTAATGGATACTAGTGTATTTATAAAGAATATCAATATAGAAAAGTTTGATCCATTAACCACTGTTTTAGATTCTTTTTATATTATTAAGGCGATGCACTACGTCGTGAAATATTTTGAATCGAGCCGCTATCAATAACACACCTTAGATGGCGATAAGGCTTAAATTCCCGCTTCACACCATCCACCTGTTTTGATTTATGCAAGAAAAAAGCATAGCCAAAAAGTGCCTTTTATTTTATTTTGTGGATGTTCAGGCACAAATATTTAAATGTTTTTCGATCATTTTATAAATAACTTAATTTGCCACATTATACAATAAAACCATAACCGAAAATGGGTTCGTAAGTCGGAGATTTTGAACTTTAAAGAAGTTTTCATAGGTATTTACATTATTTTTTTCTGGGCTTATAAAAAGACTTACTCACTTACTTATAAAAAAATACTCGATTATTTCAAAGGTCAAGATGTATTCTACTCGCAGTATTTAATTAAAGCATCTGAAACATTTCTATGCGACCAAATTTTCAAACCAAAAACACATAATTTTAAATTACTACGTAGTGCATCGCCTTAAGTAATTAAGTATTATTAGTAAGGAGATATTTTCAATTGGTATGGATATTTCAGGTGACTAATTATTGCTTATAATAATTTCTTATCCTTTGTGCCATGCATAAAAAAGCTTGTCTTATAAACATTAGTATTTCATTAAAAAAAATAATTAAAATATTTGACAAGTCAAAATATTTCACCAACAAATGTAGATATAATATGTCTCGACGCCATCTAGTGGGAAATTTAGCACTAGCAAAGCCTTTCCTACAAAAATAAAGTTGATTGTTTATAGGTGAAAAAATATAATAAGCAGTAATTGTTGATTGAAGTATTAGTACATATTGAATTGTTTGTAAATAAGCCGACGTAGCTCAGTGGTCCAGAGCACGTGACCAGACATCAGAAGGTGCGGGTTCAATTCCTGTCGGCGGCATTTATTTTTACTCGGGAGATTCTTTTTTTAGTTCAGTTGTGCAGGTTGATTCGATTTTTACATCCATTGGCATGTTATTAAATATAGAAGGCACAAAATAAGTAAATGTCCGTTGACCGTATTTAATAGTAATTTTTGAAATGGACATACCTTCATTTTGACTAAATCTTGTGTTGTGGGTGTGATCTACTTTTTGTTTATATATGGAATCCGACAAAAGATTTTGGCGTACAATTTTAAACCATTACAGGTAATATCAAAGATATTAGAAGAACGAGATGTGCTATGAGCAGTTTATACTGTGTGGAATTGTGTTGCCCAGTGTCGCCGGTTTTGTTCACCAATACTACTGCACACCTTCGCTTACGCTAAGGTATCCGCACTAATGCATAGAACAGATTTCTGTGCGTACACGTCCCGACAGTATTCAAAGTACCCTAATTAGGTAGTACTCCGCCTACGGTCCGGCGGCCAACATAGCATATCTCGTTCTTCTAATATCTTTGGGTAATATATTAACTATTTATTTTTTGGAATAACTGTAGTGAGTAAAACCTCAAATTGTAATATTTAATTATTGAAGACAATATTAGCGATTCGTATACGAAAATCTGAAACAGAAAAATCAGAAAAAGATACGGTCACATCTAGGACTCGAACCCAGGACCCTTGCCTTGCCGGGGCACCGCTTTACCAACTGAGCTAATGGGAACCTATCTCCCTATCCGTAAGGAGATAATATTGTCTTCAATAATAAAATATATAAACTGACTCCTGCAATAACTTTATATACCTTCTTTGTGCATAAATACTTTTGCTTACCAAAAACTTGGTCATAGAGTTTGCACGAGTTTTCCCAAGACGTTATTTCGTATCTGATTAGAGTAGATTCCGCTAGTGACAAATAGATTATTTCTAACGTACTTATAGGCATGAAATATATAATTTTGTAAATTCGCCCCGCAATATCTCGAAGACCATTACAAATGTAGTGGTACGCCACTACTTGATTCGAACGGCATTCTAGAAGTTTCGGTTTTTTCCAAACAAGCTTCTTGGATGTTCTTTTATTTTTTGATTTTAGTTTGGCAATATCTACATAGCAACCAAAATGTTCGAGAAGTTTCTTCACCTTATAAAAGCGGCAGCATGAAGGAACTCGTCAGTCAGTCAGTCATCAATCCGCCATCAGTTAACAAGGCTCAACGAGTGATCACCCGCGCACCTCTTACCCGCGCTTTAGGACGACATTCTTCCCGGCTCTGCTCATGGACTCCATCGGGACATCATTATAGCGCCTTGGCCCCGGCCGTCGTCCCTGGCCAGCGCTACAACGGATTACAGCGCCCTGGTTCCAGCGCCTCTGACCAGCGCTTCATCCACGCACCATGACCACCACGAGGACATGCAGCATCCTCACTGGTCTACGCAGCTCCTGTTCAACCGCCTACAAGGTCCACCGCACCTTCGGCCTTCTCGTCAGCACTGGAGTACTGATTGCCAAGATCGCCAGTGCCTGACAGTCAACGAGTCCGGTCACCAGCGCCCGGCGTCGACTCACTGACCCGCGCTTGACCAGTCATCACAGCCAGCATCCGGAGAATACAACATAAGTCCTACGTCAACTCTCATCACGACAAACTGACTCATCAAATAAATCACTGTGACCTTCACGACACGTCTTTCATTTCGTGCCTCCTCACCAGATCCCCAAACAAATATTACTTATTTGAGCATCCCATTTCATGAGCGTATCTACAGTTATCCCCAAATATACATACATTTGTACCAGTTTGTAACAGTTTTAATTGCTACCCCAGTAATCTAATGTCGACTCGATCAGTAACTAGGAACTGATGTTGACTTGCAATTGACCGCCTTGCCCTTTCGGGTGTATATCTGCTCGTTTTGGCTGAGAAGGGAACAGCGCTACTTGCGGAGAACGAGAGAAGAGTGCTCAGCTGGAAGCCGACGGGACCGGTCTCTGGAAGGATTTTGATGGGTGTATCTCTGGACGACATGACAACGAGTTAGCTAGCTTGATGTTACTGGACAGCGTGTTGCTAGTTTTTATTATATTTTGTGAGATCAATCCTTGACTCACATGGCACCCAAGATTATGTAACAAGGTCAGTTCTTATGGTTTAATTAATGTCACATGTACGAAATAATGCTTTGCAGTTACTCCAATCTGCAAGCGCTTCTGAAGGGAACCTTGCACACGCTCTGAGATAGAATCAGTCCTAATTTTAGTCTCGGGTTTTGTTTTTGTCTCTGCTTTACTTGCAGATTTCTGTGTTGGGAACTTTTTGATAAGTAAAGGTTCTTTTACTATAATTTAGCTACACTGTTCATTACCTGAGGGTTGGTAATTCTCTGTTTCTAGAAGCTTGTTGTCTGACAATAATATCCCACAGGCAATTGCTCCACTCTAGCGACATCTGTCGGACTCTGGAGTAAGCTTTATGACTAGTGCCATCTATCGCTTGAGTACCCAACTTATTACCATACATCACAGGTTTTATTATGTATTTTATATTATGTATAGTGCAAATGTTACAAGTTCAATAGTTCCACATTAACAGGGATAGAACGCATTGTCATCGACAACAAATCAATCTGCAGAGTATCAGCCCAATCGGATGTCGGAAAGTGGGTTAATTTCCAGTTCCAAGATTTACATTAATTCATTTCCAAAAACAAAACTTTACATACAAGAAAAAACAGGTATAGATAGATACAAATAATTATTTTTATTTAAAAAATCATTTTAAATACAGTAATAAACACAAACAAAAAATGTACAGTTGTACAAAAACAAATTAAACAAAGATATACCCAAACTTACACTTAATATATTTATATTCATTATAATAATAATTATTATTCTACATAATATATTTTGTATAGTAGAAATAAAAATAAAATTTGGTTTCATATTTTAAATTATTTTAAGCCTTAATAATAATATTTGAATGGATTAATATTTCCAATTTAAAAAAGTTTTATAATTATTTGTACGCACTGTAGAAGTTGCCTTCTGTAAATAAAAATTCAGGGACTTAGGATCACAGGGGTCTAACTACAAAAACTGGTGTTTTGAGTTAAGGCCACATAGTAAGTGTTCAAAGATGGTTTGAAAAGGAAATATGTAAATACAAATATTAGAGGGAGGGCGCTAATATTAAAAAAATGATTATAATTAAGCGAAAACCTCTCGACAAATGCTTTAGTTGCATTTAAAGATACACTGTGAATTTTTTCATGCCTAAAACATATGAAATAACAGAACAAATGTACAGATATTATCTTCAAGAATAACTTCTGTTTTTTTTTTAACTTAAAGAGTTAACGAGAAACTTATTTTATTAGTGACACAAAGCTCTATCTCTTTCATACAGCCGTTTACGAGACACAAATGGGCAATCTTTATTTGCATTTTTGTAGATACACCCCTGTGATCCTAAACCCCCGAATTTAAGCAGTAAATGTAATTTTTAATTAACTAATAATTACCAATAAACAGCGCCCATTTATAACATCAGGACATGTACTAGACAGGGTAAGCAGTGATGAAATGGCACCACATGAGTGCTTTAATTTTCATGAAAAACTAAAAAAAAAAAAAAAATTATAAAAAGGTTATTTTTTTATACTTTCATTGGAAAATGGCTATTATGAAACATAAATAACTTTATATCCAAATAAAGATGTCATTAAATAATATTTAACTTATTGTTATAAAATCCTTAATTTAAATATTTTACAAAAAAATAACTGGTGACAATTTGTTTTTCAATTTCTCTTTGGTATAGAGGTATGGAAATAAAACTATTATTAAAGATATAGAATTCCCAACAAAATCTGAGCCTTATGGTCTTAAAGATCATATTGGTAAATCACGATATTTAATGAGTAATGCGTCAAGTTTTCAAATTCACACAAAAAGCATAAAACGCATTTATTTTTAAAATGTCTTTGATTGAGGATTGAAACTTCCTACCCGAGAACTGAAGACCGACATTCATATATTAACTGCTGTAATCTTATCTGATTTCAGAGAATTGCGTATATATCTGCATGCGTGTACATGATTGCCACCAAAAGTTGATAGAATGCATTGTCATCAACAACGAGACTATCTGACAAGTCTCAGCTCGATCAGATAGCGGGAAGTGGATTAATTTCCCCTTCCAAGTTTTATTTCAGAGAAATGCGTATATTTCTGCATGCGTGTACATGATTGCCACCAAAAGTTGATAGAATGCATTGTCATCAACAACGAGACTATCTGACAAGTCTCAGCTCGATCAGATAGCTGGAAGTGGATTAATTTCCCCTTCCAAGTTTTATTTCAGAGAAATGCGTATATTTCTGCATGCGTGTACATGATTGCCACCAAAAGTTGATAGAATGCATTGTCATCAACAACGAGACTATCTGACAAGTCTCAGCTCGATCAGATAGCGGGAAGTGGATTAATTTCCCCTTCCAAGTTTTATTTCAGAGAAATGCGTATATTTCTGCATGCGTGTACATGATTGCCACCAAAAGTTGATAGAATGCATTGTCATCAACAACGAGTCTATCTGACGAGTCTCAGCTCGATCAGATGTCGAGAAGTGGGTTAATTTCCGCTTCCAAGATTTGATTTCAGAGAAATGCTTATGTCTACATGCGTGTACGTGATTGCCACCAAAAGTTGATAGAATGCATTTTCATCAACAACGAATCTATCTGACGAGTCTCAGCTCGATCAGATGTCGGGAAGTGGGTTAATTTCCACAAATAAAAGTTAAATTCAAATGTGTGTATTTAAAAAACATCAAATTAGTTGGATGTTTCATGCAAATTTTTGTTGAAAAATTAATCAGCATTTTGATGGAAAACCTACCTCTTTATATTTAAGACTAAAAAGAAACATAATAGCTAAATAGTTTTAAAAAAGCAAAATGCATAAAATATGGTGATGTTTTTGACAAAACATTGTTCAATGAGATATTAATTATACATTTATGTTATATTTTTTACGCTCTATGTTAGAATATACTTAACCACTCGGAACATTAGAACGTCAAAAGACGTAAATATGATAATAGCGGTCAAGACATTAGTACGTCTTTTCACGTAAGCGCGCGAGATTTTACAAAAATCGATTTATTTCCATCACTAGTATACGGATTGCCATGATTTAAAAAACAGAGTATCGATAATGAATAACGCTACGCGTCTGCATTCAAAAATATCTATGGAATCTTGAGGTGCATTATCTGAGTCGATTGAATCTGTCAGCTTGTTCGTTCGTAATTTATTGCGTTTTTAAATAATTTATTAAAAATATTTTAGTTTGGACGGTTAATATTTTGAGGTGACCAATAGTTTTTAATTATATTTCTTCAATATATAAAGTGTTATTTCTTTATGATACTCAGAAAAAAGTACATTTTTGACAGCTTTGAAATAATGGTCAGCGATTTTTACATATTTTTGACGTTTTCAGAAAATGTATATTTAGAAACGCAAATATTTACGTATAACAAAACAATACGATAGAGAATTTCATAATCTTTCCAAAACATTTTTTAGAATGAGGCTACGTTTCCCAAGACGTGAGTTATGATGCTTTTAGCAAAAGTCGTGAATAACACAAAAATTTCCGCGTTTTGACAGTTCTCAAAGGAACACATAGCATACAAATGCCTTTGTCTGAGAGGTTAAGTGTTAATTTTGTGAAATAATTGTAATAATAATTAACGTTTGTTAATTCGAAAATATTCGAGTTGCGCTAGAGATAAATGATATTCAAAAATAATGATAATAATAAATGTTTTGTATGTTTGAAGAAAATAATACTAAATAGTAATACAAGGCAGTTAAACATTTCAATAAAATTACTGCAAAGTTACATTTTAAATGTAAACAAAAAAAATTGGAAAAGAAGTAACACAATGGAGAAATGTAATAATTATTTGAAAAAATAAAATACACATTGTAATACTGAAGATATTATATCAAAAAAATAATTAAATATTATATGCTATAATTTTATCCATTTTTCTTGCAAGAATAAATTTTGAAAAACATAAATTAAATTGTAATATTTACAAATCATGTATTATTAACCCTAGATAACTAATCGCTCGTTGAGGCGAAGACGCGCTACTCGGCGAAATTCGAAATCACCTACTTCCCCCCGCTCCCCGACCTTGACTCTTTCATTACCTTCCTAATTTGAGTAAACAGTGCAGCATGTGACGCGATTGCGGCCACACGCATATAAGGACGTGCCCTATGACCATCTCGTCTAAAGTTTAGTTATAACAACAATTTTTATTTTTAAGGTACGTACATTCATATATTCTTGTATTTATTGTTAATGTTGGCGAATCTTCTACAATAGAAGCTCCGGTTCCATCTACGTCAAACGTGCCTAAAATTTGCTACCTGTGTCCATCCAAGGCCCGGAGGATGACCAAACACCGTTGCACCAGATCTAGAAAGACTATTTGTGGTCCACATAATGTTGACATGTGTGGTCACTGTGTAGACTGATATTTTGATATTAATTTGTTCATTATAAACCTTACTTTTGTGCCATGTAACAAGTTCCTATATTAATTAAATATTTTTGATTTATTTCTAGTGTTTTATTGCGTAGTCCACTCGACGAAAGTGTAGTTACAATGAAACAATAAAAACAGTTTAGTTATCTAGGGTTAAAATATATATTGAAATGGACATGTTCAAATATGTACTTGCTTTATATATATATCAAAATTTTATATTTAAATGCTATAAGTATCAATTTTGGACAGTTTTTATAATATAATACAATACGGATTTTGTAAAAAAATATTTATAAATAAAGAAGTTTATGAACTTGAATAAAAAGCTGTGATGTCACTTTAGTTAGGTTCATCAAATGTTTAAATGTGAATGTACACAAGGTTTCAGACAGACAACACAATGAAAATATATATTTTTTAACATAAACGCCACTTGTTATGTCATGTTTTGGGATCTGGGTGTATTTCCGTTTCAAAAAGAAATCTTCACATTCAGTCTAGTATAATAATTCCTTATTAATAAGTTCAAATCCTTCAATTTTAGACCTTTTAAAAATATGTAACCTAGTCACCGTTAAGTGGATTGTCGAACTTCTTCTATATTATTTTTTTTCGATTTTTCTTCACAGAAACAGCGCTACTACTTGGCTGTTACTATGCCAGCCGTTGTACATATTCACAAGAAACGACACGGTGAAAAGGTTGAAAACTGATAATTCTACATCAGTTGCAGATTCAAATTAAGGACATGAAATTAAATATCAATAATGCTGCAGAAACTAACGCTAACACACTTTCTAATAATAACAATATAACTCCACATAATATTGCAAAGAATCAATTTACAAATTATACGGTAATCATCGTCAAATTAGCAGTTCAAGACATTCGGTCGAAGAATCTTCCTCAACCTCGTGACAATGTTATGGGTTACCGTAATATACAGTTGGTTGGGTTGATACAACCGCCTGATGACCGTCAGCAGGAATGAGAGGCCTCTCAGTTTGGATAAATTGCTGCGTCATCTCGATATTGGGGCCCCGGTAACTCCTGGAACTCAGCGGGTCGCTGTTACGATTCACATCACTTTGAGAATAACGACTGTACTCTGAATCGTTGTGTAGATTTGTTGCATTTTTGTTTTCTTGGTACCCAATGTGTTGGCGCGAATCAGACTGCGTAAGCGGGGAATGCTCCCTGTTGTAGTACAACTGCTGGTTGGACGATGAACGTTCGATATTGCGCAAATTGTTCAGATGCACATTATCGTTCTTGTCGTGGTAGAACTGATGCGTTGGAGATTTGTCAGAAGAAAATAACTGATGCTGTGCAGAAGTGTTTTTGTCGGCGTACCCTGACAATTTATCGGTATTAAAGATCTGATGATGCTTGAATTGACGGCTCGGCGATTTTTCAAGTGCGTATCTCGGGGGACTATCGTCGTTTGGGCTTCCGTCATTTTTACGATAATCATCTTTGACACTCGTCTGTTTGAGTTTATCTTGGTAACGCTTATCGGACGTATCGTCAGCGATACGTATCTTTTCTTGTGTGTAAGGATACGTATTGCTCGTATCTTCTTCTGGTTTCTTAGCGTCTTTATCGTATGCGTTGTTGTAGTTAGCAGCAGGCGGTTCTCGGTAAGGGGGGATTTTGGGTTCGTTGCTGTAATGCGAGCGCTGCTGTATGGGGCTGTCGTAGAGCGGACGCAGATCTGCCTGCAAGTTGTTGAGCAGCTGTTCACTGTGTCCGATGATGATGTGGTCGGTGTTGAGGGATGGCGGGGCTGCCAGTTCTGGCTGAAGGTGGTGCAGGGCGGATAGCAGGCGAGCGTTGGCCGCACCCAGAGCGGCAAGGCGCTGGCCCTGGCGCTCGATGACGCGCTGCTTGCGGTTGAGCGCGGCGGCCATGGCGCGCTGTTCACGGCGGAGTTCTTCTTCCACGCCCAGCAATCTGGAAGCGCAATTAAAGGTTTGTAAAATAAATGCACATAAGGATAAGGTATATTGCCTTAACCTCTTGTTCGACAGCGAATCCTTAAGGATACTATAAATAAATCATTTCTACTAAACTATATATTTTAATTCATAGCTTAATTTATATCTTATGATAATTTCTGTACTCATTCCTTTTTCTGTGGTAAAACTAACCATTAAACTGTTTCTCTGCAGGGGTTGGCGGAAAGAATGGACTGCCAAGCAACACACTCCTTGCCTCATTTACATTCATACTCTTCTGTTATTCTGACTCTTGACATTGCTCGACTCAAGGATCTGATTCACTTGATCGTGACATTTCTTCGTCGGGCGTCCCCGACTTCTTCTACCATTCACATATATATTATCCTTACACTCCTTTCTTTGTTCATTCGCTCTACATGCCAAACCTGTGTCCCTTTCTTAATCTTACTCATTATGCTTACATCAGTTCTTTGCGAATGTCTCGCACGATTATGAATAGTTTTACCTCACATACGCCTCAAGGATCTCATTTCTACAGCATTCAGTCTGCTTTCGTCCTTCCTCTGCTATAAATCAGTGTAGGTGCCAGCACTCCATTGTGGACCGCTAACTTAGCTTCTTTGGACAATTTTCTGGTAGCACTAACCGCATTCAGCCCTCTATTAATGGAGTAACCTGCATTTACCCTTCTTTCAATATCTCTGTCAGGCTTCCCATCTCTCGTTAACATACTTCTCAAATACACAAACTCATCCACCTGCTCTAAGTATTCATAATTCACAACTATATTAGAAAAACTAAAAAAACAACCGAATTAAAAAGTAATGAAGTGACAGTTTGTTTACCTGGTGATGATTCCCTTCATCTTGGAGTCGGCCAGATCAGTGCCGCGGGTGTTGGGCTCATCGGTGAGCTCCACAGACTCTAGTTTCTGACGCAGCATGTCCACTGAAGATTTCAGTCTCTCAATCTCTCGTTCATACTGAAATGACAAACACAATATGTAATGTTAATTATTTGAGGGATGCACCATAGATCCACTGTCTAGAACTACATTACGACAGCTAGTTCTGCATCAAAATATAACTGTAAATGTCTGAAAAATTTGCCTCGGTACTCTCTCAGTAATCTGCCATTCTTTTTACTAGTTGAAAGCACAAAATCAAGCTCTATAACTTGCCGGCATTTAAATATCAAATTCCGTAGACCGCCGCATGCCTAGACTCGAGCGCCAAGCTTTGTACACCGGCAGTTTTGGTTATCTTAGTCTTGCACTCTCCGGTATTACTATACCGCCATCTAGCTTACTAGGGCTAACCATTTTACCGCTCACAAGGGTTCATTATTGTTGTTTTAGCAGGTTTTAGTTAGTCCTCCGTTTATTCAAGCTACTGTCGCATGTGTTTCAGTCTATTAAGTTCTGTCACGTTTTTTGTTTGAATGTATTTAAAAAACTAATGAAGCATATATATACGTACATGAAACCTTAACTATAAACCAAAAAAATGGAAAATTTATGGTAGATCAATAGTGCAGAGAAACTACTGTATAATGACAGCCTTTATGGTTTACGGGAAGGATCTCAACTAGCAATGCGGAAGTCGCGGGTTAAAATCCCGGCGATCTACAATGTCAGGCGAGTGTAAGTGGAGCAGAGCTGGATTATTGGGCTAAATATATACAGTAGAACCCCGTTAATTCGAACCCCGATAATTCGAAAAAACGCGTAATTCGAAATTTTCGCCAAAAAAATTTCCGCAGAAAAATTTTTTCATACAAAATTTTTTTTAATTCGAAATTCGTTAATTCGTAATTCGAAATTTATTTTTGTCCGCGCACGAAAATTTATTCGTGTAATTCGAAAAAATTTGATTTTTGCGAAAATAAATCATAATATTTCGTAAATCTGAATCTAAAAGTCAGCCGTGGCGGTAAAACGCCGAAAAATGTATTTTTACGTGGTTATACATCGTCCTAATAAGTATTATTATTTTGTAAATCTGAATCGATTTACACTGGAATGTCGTACTTTTTCAAATTTATTTCGAATATCTGAGTTTGAAGGGCTGAGAAAATACGTTTTACGCGGATATATGTCGTAGTTTTAGGAGTTTACACCAAATATCTGAATTTAAAGGGTCGGCCGCGACGAAACTCGGCCGCGAAATTTCTATTTACGCGTAAATGTATCGTATATTTACGAATTTATTTCGAATATTTGAATTTAAATGGCCCGCTGCGACGGAAATCGGCCGCGAAATCTCGATTTACGCGTAAATATATCGTATTTTTACGAATTTATTTCGAATATCTGAATTTTAAAGGGCCCGCCGCGACAGAAATCGGACGCGAAATTTCAATTTACGCGGAAATATATCGTATTTTTATTAACTTTACTTCGAATATCCGAGTTAAAATATACGGCGCGACGGAAATCGGCCAAAAAATTTCGATTCACGCCGAAATATGACATATTTTTACGAATTTACTTCAAATATCTGAACTTAAAAGGCCGGCCGCGACGAAAAACTGCCGATAAAATTCGATTTACGCGGAAATATATCATATTTTTACGAATTTACATCAAATATCTGAATTTAAAGGGTCGGCCGCGACGGAAATCGGCCGCGCATTCTCGATTTACACGGAAATATATCGTATTTTTGCGAATTTATTTCGAATATCTGAATTTAAGGAGCCGGCCGCGAATTCTCGTTTTACGCGGAAATATATCGTATTTTTACGAATTTAAATTCAGATATTTGAAATAAAGGGCCGGCCGCGACGGAAAATTACCGCGAAATCCCGATTTACGCGAAAATATATCGTATTTTTACGAATATCTCAATTTAAAGGGTAGGCCGCGACCGAAATCGGCAGCGAAATCTCGATTTACGCGTAAATATATAGCATTTTTACGAATTTATTGCGAATATCTGAATTTAAAGGGCCTGCCACTACGGTATTCGGCCGCGAAAATAAAGACATAATTGGTATTAATACGAATTTACAACTAAAATACCACCCGGATTTGAAGAGGCGGCCGAGAAAATCGATTTTCGGCGTTTTTTTTTTTTCATAAAATTTCGAATTATGTGGGAATTCGTTAATTCGAAATTTGATTTTTGATGTCCCGTGGATTTCGAATTAACGAGGTTCTACTGTAATTTGTTTTCATTAAAATTTGTATGGAAGGCATTTCGAATTTTCTTTTTTATTCTATGAGTTCTGCTAATTTGTTCCAGATTGCAGGGTGTAGGACGAGGATAGGATAAGTGACCAGTAGAATAAGATGACATACCTGGTGAATGGTTCGGTGATTCTTGGGCACGCGCCTCCTGCCGGCCGTGTGGTAGCAGCCATCCTCCTGCTCGCTGGAGCTCTCCCCCCCGCCCCCCTCCAGGCTCAGTCGTCGCACCGCCAGCTCGGCGCCCTCCACTGGAGATTTGCCGCTGTAGCTGCGCTCCAGGGGATAGCCATTCTCCGCACGCGGCTCTTCGTTTATCCTGGAAATTATAATATAACATTAACCCCTAGAGCAATTTTGGGAGATATTTCTCTCAAACACCAAGTCTTTGTGTATCTCATTTTTTATTACGATTTAAATAGTGTTAGGAAGAGAGAACATCACGAAACTCTTGACAAAATTTGAATTAAAATTCATTTAAATTTTATGCAACAACATTAAGCATTTGATAAATATTTGTCAATGTTTTAATATTTTTTAAGATTTTCTATTGGAAAACGCTATAACTTTTGCAAATGGCGCCAAATGTCAATTCAGTTTTGAAATTTGTGTAGTAAACAAACGCAGAATACAAATCGGCAAGACATGAATCGGTTTACAAACAATTGAACAAATTTCACAAGCAGTACCAAAGTTTATCATAAAAAAAAAAAAAAATTACAGCAAAAGAACATCGGGTGATTACTTTTGCCCCACTAAACATAAAAAAAAGTGAAGTGACAGTAACTTTTATAATACTTTTGTGTAATTAAATGTTTTTTTTTAGTTTTGTGTAAAGTAGTAATTGCAGTTTACACAACTTTAAAACTAAACACAAGTAATTTGTTTTGAATTTATCTGCAATCGAAAGTATTTCCCACTTAAAGCATTTTGACATTTTGCAAGATAGACAGAACAAACTTCCAGAACATGTCATCCATTCTACTAATATAAGCCTATTTAAGGCTCTATAGTGATTTGTTTTTGGGGTATTATGCCATGTTGCGCTACCTCCTTCTTTAGCCAACAGTGTCCATCTTCAGGGCAGATGTATCTGGGCAAATGTATCTGCCCCGATGATGGACACCGCAATGCTGTCCGAAACGTTGTCTAAAGAAGGAGGTGGCGCAACACGGCATAATAACCCAAAAACAAATCACTATAATACTTTTGGCCGTGAAAATCTCAAATCGTACCTATTTAAGGCTCGATTGGATTCTTATTTGGAAACTTATTTTAAATTTAAAACGACTCAATTACTGTTAAACTTATTGCGAAATCAGATTTGAGCGAATCAAATAATAATGATACTAAAATATCAGAGGCTCTAGGGGTTAATAATATCATATTTTAAGCGTCCCTTTCTCAATCAGAAAATAAACACATAATGAAATGACAAACCTGTTGTTCGACAGGTTCGTTTTGGAAGAGTAGTTCCTTTCCAGCGGATATCCATTCTCCGTGACTCTGAGCACTCCGTAGTCAATATTATTCTTCACATAGGTAGACTTGGCTCCATCCAAGAGCAAATCACTTCTGACGCTGGCTCCATCACCTGAACTTCCTTTTCCGTCGTACTTCTCCAACATCTTGGGAAGATTGGAGTTGCTGAAGTTATCCAGGTTATTACGATCGTACAAAGTTTTCTGACTGCGAGATATCTGCAGGCGATACATCTCTTTATTGGTTTCTTCCACATTAGAGTCTGGTCGATTCGGAGTTTCGTTGTTGTAACGTGAATCGTTGCGTGCGTAATTCGGATACGCAGGCTCCAAGTTGTTCTGACCGAAGTGTGTCACATTGTTTTTGTTGGGTGTCACAATTGCATTAGGTTGATTGTACGATGACAGTGGATTTGTTCGTGGCAATCGTGAATTAGCGGTTCTACGGAGTGGCGCCACAGGTTCGACATCCATATTGTGATCGGTAACGTTTGAAGATAGTTCGGATCCGTTGCTGCGAGATTTTCCTACTAAGCGTCGATGCGCCTGCGGTTCTGCATTGGATTTCGTGTGCCGAATGGCATCTTGATAAGCATTATTAGCTTTGTTCTTGTCATTTGATCGAGCCGTTCGCCGCGGATGTTTAGGGTTTCGTTCCCGGTAGTTTTTGAAGTTTCCTTCAGAGTTAGTTTCCATGTTATCTGTAGTGTCATCATCGTCCACCGAGGAGCTGGATGTAGTGGAGACGCTGCGTTTAGGAGGTTGTCTCATGAGATTTCCGTTATCCTCGCGTTGAAACGGGATTTCTTCAACACGATTTTCAATATGATAAACGGGGTTTGTAAACGTGAGTGGGCCGTTAGACAAAGGCTTGGGCGAGTTGGCTCCGGTATCCCTTGTGAAATTTTGAATTCCAATCTTCTGTCGTTCGTATTCGTAGCGTTGCTGATTGTTGTTTGTTTTGCCGTAATTATTGCGACGGTTATCGAGCATGATTTGTCCGGGACGTCTGTTTTGGTGCGCCGGACTGCCGTCGCAACAGTTTGGATTGGCGTTGGGCTGCCCCGCGTACAATTCTACGGGACTGGAGCTCTGACTGTAGGTGGCGAAACTCTGATAGCCCGAGCTGGCCACGTTTGATAACGCACTGATGGATATATTTGAGCCATTATTGTGGACGTTATGATTACCGTTAGCGATTACATTGACATTAGTTTGCGGCACGATATCGTGATTTGTAATTCTTTGATTGATTAAGTTTTCTTCATTATTTTCGTGTTCTTGATCATCCGCATATCGTAGAAGATCCGAAAGCTCTTCCAAATTCTTTGGCATGTTTCCGTTATCATTATTCCCTCGACTGTAGACGTCACGTGGATTACTGTTATAATTGCCGACCATCCTATCTCCATTGCTATCGAAAGCGTTTCTTGGAGTCTGGTAAGCGTCGGCATTGGACCGATTACTGTTAACACTCCTTTGTGACGAGGACTGCATGTTTCCGCTAGATCCGTTAATCTTGTTAACCAAACTGGGTGATGAAGCGTTCTTGTTGTCGAATCCGATCTGAACCACTTTCATATTGACGCGGTGTTCGCGGTTGTTATACTGCGAGCTGTATCTGTCGGGGTTGTTAGTGCTGACGTTATTGTAGTTGTTTCTGGGTAATGTGGTGGCCCGCACGCCGCCCAGGCTGGGAGATTTGCCCACGGCCATGTTGTGTGAGAGGAGGGAGTGGGAGGTGGGTGTGCCGCCACTGTCTGGTTGGCTGGAGCCACTGGAGCTGATGGTGTTGACTTGGAGCTGGTTGCGGCCGAGGAGAGGAGAGCTGTGGACGAGGGTGTTGTCAGCGGACGGACTGTATGTGGGATCGTTGAACCTGAAAACAAATTCAATGAAATCAATTTAAATCAAAGATGTGAGATGCACACCAGTGAATTTATTGATGTCGCATTTGTACTTGATGCAATGACTAATAAGAAATCAAATCGCCGCGACATTGGGCCATCAGGTAGTATTTTATAGATTTAAGCTGATTATCACTTCTTACACATAGTTGCATTTTCAAACAACGTTGGATTTGCAGAAATGTATTCATTAGGTATTTTAGTCTAGTGTTGGGTTTTGGTGAAATTTTAGAGTTGTCTGCATGCAAAACTGAGGTAAAACTGGTGAGAGAAATTCTTTTAAATCATAACTAACGGTAAATATTTATATGAGAATGGATGGAATGAGATAGGACTCGGCTTTTTTGCGTAAAAAGCGAAGTTTTACCGTGTTGTACAATACATTTACGTGAATTTTACCACCACTGAGGAGGGCCTTAATAAATCTTTGGATAAATACTGCATTGATGCTGTCCCCAATACAAGAAGAAACAGAGTATAATGCAGGTGTCAATAGAAGTCAGCTTACCTGAAGATATTGTCGTGTATGGAGGAGGGAGAGTGCATGTTGAGGTCCGCCTGAGACCCCGACTGTTCCCTCAGTTCCTCGGTCAGCTGCTCCAAGATGCTGGGCAATGGATCCAACTCCTAGAAACATTTAACACACATATAATTAACATGTGCCTGAAAGCCAATGTTGAAAACAATATTCGTGATAAGTCGACATGAGCGATCAAGACAATACATCTGTTTCGATAGTTAATCAGAATATCACGGGTATTGGCTAACGACCATTGGTCAAAATACACTCAATTTATATAGCGCCGTTTTTGCGAAAAATCACCCCAATACAACTAACATACTTACATTTAAAAATACATCGATAAATGTCTAAAATAATCAAGTAATTTAGTTTCTTTATCGATATTGTTTCTTTATCGATATGGTTATGCTAGCCCAGGGTATTTTGAGGAAGCAGTAAACTATTGTTAATGTCATAAACGAATATACTGGCACCGCAGATGCTTGCTTCGCTAAACCATCGCCAGAGACGCCACTCTAGTCTCTGATGCAAGTAAGGCAACGACTATACTTACTCGTCACCCGCAAGGAGCATACAATCCAACGGCCGAATTGGAATAGAAGGTCAAAACCAACTTACGGGCAATTGTTCCCTTTTGGAAACAGCTCATATTTCGGTCCCCTCGGGCCTCTGGCATATTCTGTCAGAATTTGTGTGTATTTCCGCTTTGCAATAAAATCCAAATAAATGGAATAATTTTGAACATATCTGAAAACTGTTGTTGAATTTTGTTTTATTATTCGAATTAAACATATAATTTATAGTATTAAAATTTATAATGCAAATTGTAAAGGAAACAACTTTTAAAAAATAGCTAAGATTATCTATGACAGTTTTCCTTGATTAAATTTTTTGCTTTCTTATAAAATTATTTACAAAATAAATAAAAACCAGTTTTGTGCTTGAATTCAAACGTTTCTAGACTCCTTTTGTCAAGCGATTTGAATGCCTATTACCTACAATATACGGTATACCAAGAATATACACATTTTTGGCTTGTAGCTTCCTCTTAACATTTTTTCGACTTAACACTAGACTCAAATTAATGATAACGAAAAAACACACAATTTTACTGGACAAATGTATTATGAAAATTAATATAAAAATAACTGAATAAAAAAGTCATGAAGTTACATAATTTTTTTCTCGAATTGCGGTCAGAACCTTTGGTTTTATAGAGGTGTATGTTTTAATTCTTCTGTGGTTAACTTCTAGGTTTGAATATAAAGCGTGGTGTTTTCTCTTTCTAACACTGTTTAGATCATATTTCGAACCATCACATTAAGGGAGACACAATGATTTCTATAAGACTATATAACTGTTCCCAAAAGCGAACAAATTAGCCCAAGGTGTTTAACTTGAGCACTTAATTTTATCTAGGCACGAATGTGCGTATTTACGCACTTGACTCTTTCTTTCTTTGATATCTTGCACAGATAAAATAATGGGCCGCACACACAATGAAAAAATTAGAGAGAACGTTGCTAATAATATTGACCTGCTGCGAGATGACGGAGAGTCTGGGGATGCTGTCGGCTAGCAGGACGTGGAGAGAGGCCAGCTGCTTGCCGAGGTCCAGGAAGCCCGCTGGACAGCCGCTGCCCCACTCTTCATGCAGGGTGCTCTCCATACCGGGTGGGAGGGTCTGAAACACAGATGATACATAGTTATGATGATGAAATAGGGATTCCTAAATGTAAAGAAATCTATTTACATTCATGTCCAAGCTCTGCTTCGAGAAACTAAATAACTTCTTTCATAGTTAGTAACTTCTTTGCTTCTGATAATTAAAAGTTATACATATATATACTAGTGAAATGGCCCCACCCTACATCTCTGAACTATGCGTCCCGGAAAACACTGGTCTGAGGCAGTCAATTCTTAGATCAGCAACATCATCATCATCATCGGCAGACTGATGGAACCTAAGCGCAAGCCAAAGAGCTAAGATCCATAACAAGTCAGCACAACAGAATTCTGGTCTAAACTAAAAACTTACACCATATTGAATCCGAACCGGAGTGTAACAAAAAAATTTACAGGCAAATGAAATGCCAAATGGTCGAGTTAAAACAAGACTTCGCTACACTCAGTAGTATACCATACATCTTTTACACGGTAACTATATCAGCTCTAAACTGGTGTTTTTGGTGATGAAGAACTTGGGACACAACTTCCTAAATGTCACACCTAAGGGTAGGCCCGGGATATGGAATAACACATAACACTGTTTAGCGCACACAGCTGATGAATAAAGACTTACGGAGATATCCTGGAGGAAGGCTCTCATGTTGGGGGCCTCCTCCTCGAGGAAGTCGTTGAGGAACTCCATGTAGGCCTCCTTGCCCTGGAAGCGGGTGAAGTTGGCCAGGGTCTGCAGCGTCTTGGCCACCAGCGTGAGGTTTCGGCCCGCTCTCTCGTCAGGGTATTCTGGAATTCATTACATACAAAATTAAATGATTTATTGCAAAACAGAACAATAAATGAAATCTGAAAATGCCACAACTGTTGAATACAATCAAACGCAATTTTTTTTTATTTAATAGCACCATTCCTCTTGTCATAGAATACTATGCTGTGTGAGAATGTCTGTTCTGCCATGTGGTATCTTAAACAAGTTGTGGTGACGACTACAGCTGTACAGGCAAGTAAATGCATAAGGTGCATGAACCTCGGGTAAGTCCCATGCGTCTGCATGTAGTTTTACCTGAGGAGTTATTTCTGGATTAGTTCCAGTAAATTTATGTAAATTGTTTGGCGTTGAATCCATACACCACTAGCGTGAGTGAATGTGCCTAATATTTGCAAATGGGTTTATTTAACTGTAATTTTTTAATGTTAAGGTGATAGAATGGTTCAAAGCTCACCGTGGGTAATGCCAAACAGACTGGGAGAGAGGATGGCGGGACACAGGAAGCGCAGGAACACTGACGCACTAACAAGGTGATCTGCCAATTCTTCACGCTGCATGGACCTTAATCTGCAAAGATAATAAAACAAATTACAAAACATAAGAAAAGAAATTCTAACCCTTTCCAACTAGTTCATGGGTCAATTGTGAACTACCCAATCATTAACCCAATCACGAACCACAAACGATCGATCTGGGTCATCTTTTCAAAAAAAAAATATAAACAAAAGTACCCGATCAAAGTTCGCGTATTTTCAACTTCAACCAAAACAGCAGCCGGTGGTTCGTGGCAGCTGCACATAGATCTATCTGTGGAATTTTTTTCATTTGTAAAAGCATACAATTAAAGATCGGGTACATCATCAACCGGGTACTTGGTACGGAAACAATCACTTCGTAAGTGGATTGTGATCGACTCGGTTTGTGTGAAATGAAAGATCGGGCACTTTTGACCAAATCAGTTCACCAGTGCGTTGTGATCGACACGGTTTGTGTAAAAAATAAATGAAGAATTGTATAGCTTACTTGTCCCTAAAGGCGGCGAAACAGACGCGCAAGTCTGGCGGGAATCTGGCAGCGCTGCCCAGCACGGCGCGCCAGGCTCGGCTGACGGCCCCGCGAAGGCGCGCGCGCTGGCGGCGGAGGCTAGACCCCGCACCGGCCCCGCGAGCAGGATCTACTTCCCAGGCGCAGCCTCCGGACATGGCGCCAGATACGCACTCCCACAGGGTTTCCTGTGATTTAATACATTTGTTATAATATTTTGTATTTTTTGTTATGTGAATACCGCAAAAAAGTCTCAACTGTCTGGAGCCAGTGAGACTATTGCATCCTCAATAATTGGGGTATGTTGTCAGGCTGAAAGTGGTGGGGACGGAAAGTATATGGGGAAGAAGATGGGGGAGTGCCTGGCTAATCAGATCTGGTCACCAAACAAGACCAAAGCCATTTTAAGCAACGTTTCAATTCTGAATGGTGGTCTTCTACCAGGGCGATAGTGAGAGTATCTTCCACTCCGGAACGTGCCGCAAGTATGAACTTCTGCAGTGAAAGTATGGCATCCTCATTGGGGTTTGTTATGAGGCTGAAGGTAAAGGAGAGTGAAAGGAGATGGGGAAGAGTTAGTATTCAGATCTGGTCTCCAAACATGGCTAAAGTAATTTCAAGCAGATTTTCAAATGCACCACTGAATAGAGAATACAGATCTTTACCCCTTAACCCCTCAGGCCTCAGTCAGAAGGTCGGAGTATTTCCACTTTGCAATAAAATCCAAATAAATGAAATATTTCTGAATGTGTCTGAAAACTAAAAACTATTTTTGAATGGAACTGATTCTGAACTTGCCCTTGTATTATTTAAAGTTAAATAAATAATAATAATACCTGAAGGTAAGTCTCGCCCAGCATCTTCATGTAGGCCTCGGTGGCCTTGGTGGCCAGGGAGTTGGCCCGAAAGGCGAGGGCGGCGTGGGGCGCTCGCCGCACCTCCAACGCGGCCGCGGCTGCCAGGAGTCGAGCAGCGGCTGCCGCACCGCCAGCACAGCGCACCGTGCCCACCAGCGCTCCCGCCACCTCCTCTTTGCTCTTAACTCCTGGGAAAGAATAATTCATTTAATTTAAAGTCGATGGATAATTTACCATTATCCGTGATCATACCATCCATGCATACAGACCAACAAAACATGTGTTCAATGAGAGCTTTAATTTCTGTGTTCACAATGGTTTTCTCCGTCACCGAAAGCATAAACTGTTCTATCTCCCAGCCTGTAGGACTAACTTACGTGCCGGTGGGGATATCTTGTTGTTAAATTGAATCACTTCGGATATTTCTATACTGAACACCAAATAAGCAGAATTTAGACGGCAAGCTAGGTTGTTGCTAGAATAAAATCTGCTTTTATACGTTTACCCCCTTGCTGATGGGTGTTGGATTTTGCACGGCTGATAAACAGCCATTTACGATACGTTAATGGTTGTTTGTCAGTTGCGTAGGGTTGAAATGAATTGAAATGTGGTCAAGTAATTCCTCAGTGGAAAAGATGTTCTCCTCTGACCCCCCACCATACGAAAGAAGAAGAAAAAGACCAATGCGAACGGTATAAACTAGCAACCAAATTCACGCTGATGAAGATGATGTGATTATATCCTGATAATCCTGGACTAACCTATGACGGGTTCCAGGTACTCCACCAGCTGCGAGTAGTTGTCCCTTAGGAAGAGCAGCAGCGGCTGGTAGTGGCTACACGGCAGCACTTCGAGACTCTGGTAGCGGCACTTGGCGCGCAGACTGGCACCGCCGGCTGTTTCGCCGCCCTCCAGGGGATGCCAGCGCTCGCTGTTGTGACGACCCGACAGGTCGTGGATGGGAATCTTCACGGAACCTGTAAGGGAAACATCAGACACGTTTAAAACAGGTTTGATTATAGAGGAAAGCCAAAAATCGCTTGAGTGGTTATTGTTTTAAGATATATCGGACGGTTGGTCCTTTGTTTACTCTAGCAACTGTTTCATATATTTCTGTTTGTTTCATTCTCATTTTTGATTGAATAAGTTTGAAATAGGAGATTTTAAAATGGAGTCTTTTCTAGCGAGTAAACTTAACTTTAAAACAAAAAAATGAAAATTTTACAAAAGATCGAAAGATATTAATTTGTACATATAATCAATTAATTATATTTATCTGTTGAGGTAAATTTTCGTCAATGGCATCGGGTGTTGCCGCCATCTAGCTGTTATTTCCAATGTCCAGTTATATTTTGATATAGCACTAGTGGTATCCACTTCCAGGATTTAAAGAGACTTTATTCTTTCTTGAATGAATTATTCTTACCAACTAGGAATCTCTTGTCTCTCTTTCTGGGTTTTCTGTCTGGTTCTCTGTAGACGTCCACTGTGATAACGCCTACATGCGGCAGCCCGGTGAACTCAAACACCTCTCCCCAGAAACACAACTCTGTTTTCAGTTTGCTCGATGTTCTGGAAACAAGAAAACACTATTTATTATACTAATAAAAAAAATAAAACGAATATATATATTAAAAATCTACTTTGCCCGAAATTTTCGGCTGTGTACTTTGTATTATAGCCTTTTACCAGTGGCGGTTCTTCCCTTAGGTCAATTGGTGTTTGACCCCCAAAATTACAAGACAACAATAATAATAAATTATGTTCATCAAAACAACTGTTCTTATTCTTAATTTATTTGAAATGTACCGCGAAACAGCTGCGAACAGTGGCGGCGAGTGACGAGCAGTGACGAGCAGTGATGAGCAGCGACATCTGTTGTCTCTAATAGAAGCTTTCATTCACAAGTCCACACGATTCGCTGGGTCAATTTAAAAAGTGTCCCCTTTGGCATCTTCTGTCCCTATGCGCGCCATATAATAAACGAGATGGCACCATGTCTTTCGTCGAAGTAAAAATTAGGTACCGAAGAAAGCTTAGGGACGCTTTGGTCATGGCCGTGAGGGAGACAGTACAATGAATATTATATGTTTTAAAGAGATGGCGACATAAACATATGTCGGTTTTTCATTTTACACGCTTGTCGTGTGTGGAACATTGGTTGTTTTTCAATTGCTTCGCACCGTGGAGGGGTGTTTCTTATTTTATTTACTTTAATGTTGTGCACAACTACATTAAAACGTAATCAACGTAAAGTACATGGATTGTGTAGTTATTTCCAATTTACCATATTAACATAATATGTATTTAGAGTCACGGACTTACAAATTGATATAGATAATAAATAATGTATGGACATTTTTCACAATATCAAATAAAGATTAGTCACACATTTTTTTTCAAATGACCCACCACGCCTGGATCACTATAGCCGCCTCTGCCTTTTATAATATTTATTTTACTGTGATATGGGGATGGCGGAATATTAGTCAAGAGACTGTAATTAACACAATGTATTTAAGTCGGCCTATTCATTTCAAATGTCAATGAAGAACAATGTCAGATGTGCATATTTGTAGTTTTGCAGTAGAGCTGTTTAAAGTTTCGTTTCTGGATGTTTACTTTTTTCAATAATATATTTCTCCAACTAAATAAATAGAGGTTAATGTAAAATATCAAAAACAGTAAAAATACAGAAACCAAAATTTAAAACAGCTCTACTGCAAAACCACAAATTTTCACTTTCGACATTGTTCTTCCGGACCGTCGATATCTATTAATTTTGTGATTCATTTTTGGGTTATTATGCCGTGTAGCGCTTCCTCCTTCTTTAGCCAATGTTTCGGACAGGGTTACAGAGTCCATCATCATGACAGATTTTTAGACTGTGGTGAAGTATGTTTATACATTTAGCGCGGTAACCCAATTTTTTTTCTTACCCTGATTCATTTTGCATTAGAACAGTTGCGAAGGTTGAAGATTTGTTCGGTGTTGAAAGTAAACCATGTAATATTTTATAATAGATTTATTACAGCAAGGATTATTTAAGTAATCACGGCGCAAAAGAAGTAAGTTATTTTGATTAACGTGTTAAAACGTAGCGCGTAGTAGACTGACTGACTACCTTCCCGCTGTCGCTTATATAAGGTACCAATACGATTCAAGTTGCACCTAAGAACGTTCCCGAGCATTCTAGTTGCTATGGCTACAAACATTGCCACCCGTAACGCTGAGCAACGGCCGAAATTTCCAGTGTGTTCTATGACGGCCTAGGTACCTTAGCTCTTGGCACTGTGTACTAAGTAGTACTTGACACCGTCCGACTGTATGTGAGTAGTGGCGTACCACTATAGAACTATGAAAATTGTAAATAGTTTGAGATAAAGTTATAAAGTAACACCTGCATTAAATGCATTCTTTGTCAATAACAATTAGTAATTAATGGCACCAGCGTTGGAAGTGTGCTTGCATTCTTTGTTAGATTACAAAGCTTCACATTGCATTGATTTGCGTCCATTTTGAAGGAACGTTACGTCTCAATGGGTTGTTTAATACGACTAATCATATTACATTGATTTTTATCACCAGATCAATCTTTCGAATTGAAACACATTGTGTTAAGAATTTACAAGAATGATGAAAATGATAGAAAATTTAAGCTAGCTAAATTATTCCACTTTAAAAATATGAATAAGAAGTTATGCATTCATTTTTTTTATTTCGATTCCACAGAAGATAATACAAATAAATCTAAAAGAAACAGAACAAGACACAGAAAATTAAAAAAAGTTAGCAACTTGGAATCGAATCCAGGATCTGTCTTACAGAGACAACGCCTCTAACCACTCTGCCATCGTGACCTGATTTTTTGATGCGTTTCAGAACTAACAATACTATATATATATATAGTTTAGTTGGCTGCTATGATTTTCTATGATTACAAAGTTTAACACGAATTTATTTGTAATCTAGATAGTGTCTCGGATAGATATATATCAGATTTTATTTACATGAGACACCTATTGACTTTTTCTACGTCTAAGTCTAGAATGAATATTTGATTTTATCGGAATAAATTTTGAAGGTTATACCACCCATCATTGAAGAAGAAGATAATACTAATAAATCTAAACAATGAAACAGAACAAGACACAGAAAATTTTAAAAAGTAATTCTTCTTCAATGACTAAATAATATTTCAATAATTAAAAAATGTTATTCCAATAAAATTACATATAATATCTATTTATACAGGGTGTCTGGGGGTAAAGTGTGCTAACTTCGGGAGATGATTCTCTACATGGTGATAGAAGTAAAAAAGATAAATAACTTTTTTCAAAAATCCAATGTATATTTTTCCATTCAAAAATATTTTTTCCATGAAAGAATATTTATTTTCCCATACAAACAATTAAACTTTTTACCCAAAAACCACCTTAAAACACTTACTTTTTACTGTATAAACAAGAGTATCTGTGGTGGACGGCACAGATTTGAATTGCATACAAATCTTCAGTTTATTCAGCGACTGATGAAATTTTGCACACTTGACCTTCTAACCAGAGGAAGGTCACTGTCTGCATTACATTTCAAAAAACTGTTTTTAAAGCCCGGGCAACGCCGGGAACTTCAGATAATACTTTAGAAAAAAATTACAAATTTTTATTGATGAATGACACCAGCATTGAGTTTGGTTGCATTCTTTGTCATTGTGATAATGCAGTTTCTAGTTGCACTGATAATACTAAAAGTAATTGCGCATAATAGCTAATAATGCAACTGCAGTTTAAACTGGAGAAGTCATCGTCCCAGATGAATGCGCATGGACCGTGGGTCGACCCGTCGGTGGCAAGTTGGTTGCATTTGCAAAGCGCAGCGGAATTAATAGATTCAACCTCCACAAATCATCGTGGTTCAAATTACCCAATTAGGCAGGAATTTAACGCAGCTAAATGTCCTGACCGTATAACCCTCTCAGAACGAATGTACATTTAAAAATACAGTTTTTTGACAATACTAGCTTTGTGTGCTATTTTTTTCGTTGGATTCTAGCTACTCGTTCAGGCGGTAACTATGCGGTAAAATTTCCGTACCCTGATAACTTCTTAATATGCAGAAATCGTTAAACCTCTTTTTTCACTTTTGGTAACAACTCATAGATATCGTTGTGTCTCCTTTAATGTCAAGTGTATTTCAGACACTTTCAGACATATTCCATTCCTTCCGTAGATGTATTAATTTTAACTAAATTGGAAATTTGAAGCATTTTTTAAAGAAAAAAGGTGTTCCTTGTAGTAATTAAGTTGAAATTCGTTATTTAAATAATTTGTGCGTATTAAGAAGTGAGCAGAGTTTTTGAGAAAATTTTGCAATCACCATATACAATGTATGATTTATCAAAATGGTAAACCTGAAATTATTCGTAAACTACTCGTTCATAGATTGTGCAAATTTAACTATTTAAAAAAAAAAAAACAATTTTCTCAAGTTATGCTTTAAATTTTAAAATGAATAGTTGTTTGTTCGCGGAATACAAATAAATTGAGGCAGCGATTTCATCCCAAAAACAACAGTCAAACTTCTCGGTGTCAATTTAGATTCGGACTTTTAGTTTAAAAGTCAAATAAATAAGACTGTAAGCACTGGTTTTTTTCACCTAAGACAACTCAAGTCTGCCCGAAGAAACCTTCCTACAGAAGCAACAAAACTACTTATCAACTCTTTCGTAGTCTCACGTCTCGATTACTGCAACAGAATTTATGCCAGCCTTCCAAAATATCAAATTGACAAACTTCAATCAGCAGCATGGCTCATAACCGGGGTTTCTAAATATTTGCACATTTCAGAACACCTTCGTAACCTTCACTGGCTCAAGTGCCCTGAAAGAATACAGTACAAATTGTGCTGGATGGTGTTTAAATCCATCAATAAAATGGCCCTACATCTCTGAACTATGCGTCCCGGAAAACACTGGTCTGAGGCAGTCAATTCTTAGATCAGCAACATCATCAGCTGTAGGCAGACTGATGGAACCTAAGCGCAAGCCAAACAAGTATTCATCAATCTATATAATATTAGCATAACTTGCAAGAGTTTTTCCTAAAATAATTTTATGTTACCCGTAAATGAAACACACCCTTTGAGACTTATATTCTTTCAAATGAATGTAACATAACATTCATTTGAACAGACAAGGTGTTATCAAGAATTAAATATAGTATTTTACCACTGCGAGTTTTCATTCGGGTCTGAAAGGGTTTATGCTGTCAGTTGGATTTAGCTCAGCCATTTATTAGACCAATTATCTCGACTTGTTTGAATAAAACATGAAGCTTTATAGAAAACAGGCGAGAACGTTGAAAGGCGACTATAAAATATTGTTATTGATTGATTTGATTATAAAGTGGCTATGTCAAGTGATTTTATCTGACTGCGTAATCTACAAGTAGGTTGAACTCATATATAATAGAAACATGGGAAATGGATCATGAACCATTTATTGATTTCTTGAAACCACTCGCACAAAGCGTGTTGCATCCGATACTGCTTTTGCATTGCTTCACATAAAAGTGGACTGCAAAAAATTTATACGAAATGAAATGATGTTTGTTGGAATTGGGTGATAGTATGTGTAGGAATTAACAGTGTATGGAAGGAGGAAAACAGAACGAAAAATCATTTACCACTGTATTTCTGCGAAGGAGCGCACAACACAATCACAATATAGTGAGTTCCGTCGCTATACCTCGAGGTAATTTCAGCCACAACGAAACGAATGAGCACTTAAACGATATTATGCATTTTCAAGACAGTCAATTTCTTTCTTTTTTACTTTTCAACGAAATTATGTACATGAAAAACACCAACAACTTGATTCCAAGGTAGTCCAAATCCTTCTTCTGTTTTCAAAACAAATTCACTCGAATTTTCTTTATGTTCTTGTCATTGTTCCAAATTTCAAATACTTTTCCAACAAGGTGATGGTTAGGGATAGGTAAGAACAGGATAAATGACATCCTGGTAGGAACTAAGCATATTCTCAATTTCAAAATCAAACAAAGCTTGTCGCCAACATGGTAGAACGCATGTTTTCATACAAATCATGGTTCATGCACCATCTTCCTTGCTTCTGAGACTGAGGTTTAATTAAAAAACAATCTCAAACTGTTAATAATATTATTGAAAAAATCGTAATGGTAGACCACAAATCCAACCTTAAATGTCTGCAAATAGTCCTTCATTAACCAGTTATTAACTGGATATGAATCCCGCCAGTTTGTTGTGAATGTATATTGATAACAATAACATATTCACAACAAAAAACTGTGTTTCATGGTTCCTGTACCTTGGTACCCACCATGGAGGGGCACCCCTCTTACTACCGACATCTGTGGGATAACTAAAAAACCTCAAAGATCTATCTGCACTGGAGCCATCTATGTCTTGTAACTCGAACTATTACAGTAACCGAGTGGACAAATACATCTGGTATTTTCCGCCCAGGTATGTTCAATTATCTTGCTAGCTTATTCCACCACAATTGCACAAGCAATATTATCTGGTTATAATTAAGGTAATAGGAATTTTTTTAAATACTGTCACATTATCCATAACCCAGGAATGTTTATTTTTTTTAAATGATTAGTAATTAATAGCAAGAAAAGAATTGGAGCCTACCTCGCGTATAGCGTGGAGTCGATCATCAGTTCGCAGTAGTACCGCTTCTTGGTGGGAAGTCCCTTGGCCTCTAACAGGTAGAGGCGCAGGGAGCGCTCCGTCCTCCTGATGTTGTTGCCCCCCTCAGCTTGCAGGGACGCTCGGAGACTGAAACCACAACAAAGAGATACATTGAGACGGAAAATCAATAAAAGGATTATCTCGGACAATAGATGCTGCTACGGTCTCCAAAGAAGGATAACCCTGGACAATAGATGTTGCTACGGTCTCCAAAGAAGGATCACCCTGGACAATATATGTTGCTACGGTCTCCAAAGAAGGATCACCCTGGACAATAGATGTTGCTACGGTCTCCAAAGAAGGATCACCCTGGACCATAGATGTTGCTACATTCTCCAAAGGATCACAGGAGTCAGGAACTCTCCAGAGTTAGGTACAGACAGACTTTTTATTCTCTCAAGAGGCAGGACTGATTCATTCATAGGAATGAAGTGTACACAAATGGACCGCTGACCCGAATAAGACAAGGACAAGAAGATAAGATTAAACAGAATAATGATTTATGTTTACCTGTTGATCCAGGTGTCGCGTTCAATGCGCGATCCACAAGCGAAATGGCGCGCAGTGGCGGGGGGGCCTGGCAGTTGCAGAAGGAAGCAGTGCGCGCGCCCGGCCAGCGAGGCGTGCAGCGCGCGCACTGACCCACCGCGCACCGAACCGCCACACGATAGCGGAGAGGACAGCAGGCTTTCGTGTGATCTGCAGACAGTTAACATTAAAAAAAAAAAAAAAATTATTTTATGTCTGGTAAGTATTTTTCTCTTTTTTTTATGAACGTGAGAAATTTTGAGGAATGTTTGTTTCAGTTTTTCTTTATTTAATGTTATTGTGTTTAATATGCAGAACTCCATTTAATATTTTTTATATATTTACTACACATATACGGCCGCCACGCAGCTGGTGGGCAGACACATCCACCACCAAGACCTGGACAATCCTCACCACATCCAATGAACGATCCTAAGGGCGTCGCTACCAAGTTTAAAAACATGTTTGTATGTTTTCTCTATTTTTCTAGCTATGGGATGGTCAAGGTGGTTAGTATGAATGTTTAGTCACCTCGACGATCTCAGTGGCGCACGGGGTGCCAGCTTGGCCGCGCTGCGCGCCCTCTTGAGCGGCGAGGCCCGCAGCGAGCGCTTGCTGAAGAAGAAAGCTGCCAGCCGCGAAGGACTGCCGGTGGGGGTCCCCGGGGCTGCGCCGGCTGTCGACTCGACCGCTGCTGTACCGCTGCGACATGCCTTCTCGTAGGATGTGTCTGAGAATAAAGAGAATACTAGTCTTAGTAAGGTTGTTCAACTACACATTTTATTTTTTTAAATTATTGTATACAGAGTGTCCGGGGGTAAATAAAGTGCTCTAACTTCGGGAGGTAACGCATGATATGATGATAAGACGTAAGCCATGATGATAGAAGTAAATTAGTCTCATCAAAGATTCATCATCGATGTAAACAGTGTTAATTAGTCTCATCAAAGAGCCACCATCGATGTAAACAGTGACAAATAGTCTCATCAAAGAGCCATCATCGATGTAAACAGTGACAATTAGTCTCATCATAGAGCCATCATCGATGTAAACAGTGACAATTAGTCTCATCATAGAGCCATCATCGATGTAAACAGTGATAATTAGTCTCATTAAAGAGCCACCATCGATGTAAACAGTGAAAATTAGTCTCATCAGAGAGACATCATCGATGTAAACAGTGACAATTAGTCTCATCAAAGAGCAACCATAGATGTAAACAGTGACAATTAGTCTAATCAAAGAGCCATCATCGATGTAAACCGTGACAATTAGTCTCATCAAAGAGCCACTATCCATGTAAACAGTGACAATTAGTCTCATCAAAGAGCCATCATCAAACAGTGACAATTTGTATTGACTGTCTCTGGGGGAGCTCGAAATTTTTTTTATTAAAAACAACAAAATCTTTCTTATATTCGAGGGTTAACCTGCACATTAAACCTGTTGTATGAGGTCATTTTAAAGGCAAAGCAAAAATACATAAATATCTCTCTATAATGTGATTAGTACTGCTATTTCGAACAATGAGGAGGCCAACACTGTATCCTTAATCGTGAGGAAACAGTTGTTTTGTAGAAACTTGGTTATTCGAAATATTTCGCTGTAGGAGACAATCTATATCAATATCCCATCCCTAGACCTAGATGTGGAGTTATGACACCCCTAATTTGAAAAATGTTGCAAGGCAGTAAGAACTAGGGGTAAAGAAGGAGAAAACGGAAGAAAAATATTTCCTTTCTTATCATTTATATCAGAGGTTCCCAAACTTTTTTGCCCCGTAGACCACTTGCCAAATATATTTTTTTCCGTAGACCCCCTGCCTGCCGAATATTGAATTTTCCTAAAACTATTAACGTCCCATGTGATAATCATTTCTCTTTTTGTCAAGAAGATTTCCTTCCCTTGCCTGTGCAACAACCGGGTGGGGGTATAGTTCCTCTGTCTTTACATTGTGCAGACAGGGGCGCCCCTGTGAGGTATTACACCAAATGAAAATTGTGCAGGATAAGCAACGGGAATTTCTTTATGTAGCTGGCCCTACAGAACTGCCCCTTAAGTTCTTTGTTAGCGCTTATTCCGATCAGTTTTTCTTATCATATGATATCCGATTCTTCAACATTCCACTTTCACAGTCAAAATGTCCTCAAACTTAGTTTTGAAGTCTGGGTGAAGTACACTTAAATGTTGAACGTCATTTTTACCCTGGACGTTTTTCAAAAACAAATTGGGAATCTAGAAAAATTCGCAGCTGCCGATGCGCAATGTTTTGCTTCAATATATTAATACTGACTTGAAAAAGAATGTGTAATTTTATTTATATACCTCAATAAACAACTTTACGAAATATAAAAATACAAATATCAAATAAGTAATTTCTCAGTCTATTATTAGTATTACGTAAACTCTGTTATTTGTGTTAGGTGTATTGTGTCATCTACGGAACTCCTAAATGTTGACTTAAGGTAAATGGGGGTCCGCTCGTATGTACCCCCTTTTGAATCTCGTGGACCCCCAAATTCTTTTCTTGCTGACATAGACCCCCAGCAAGCCGATATCGACCCCTGGGGGTCTATATAGACCACTTTGGGAACCTCTGATTTATATTGACAAAAGCAGACGCGATAAAAAGAATTTGACATAAATATATCCGAAGACATATTTCGCTAATGACATCCATGACAGAAAACGACAAAAAAGCGTTGCCACCATTTTAGATATTATTTGTGACCTTTTCAACCCATTAACGAACGGATAGGGAGGAAGCTATCCGTCAGACACGACAAACATTTGTAGCCGGGCGCTAATGGGTACAGGGGGTTGAGATATCAGGAGTTTTGTGTTTGTATTATGTAGAAAATGAGTTTGACATTCGAAGAATACAAGAACGTATTATTTACAAAGACATATTTAAGAGAATTGCTTTTACGAGACATTTGACGGGGTCAACTATAGGCTATTTATTGTTTAGCATTTAATTCTGAAAGTAGGTGGTCAGACATATTTTAACATTCAGCGTGAGTACTAAATACGTCGCGCCTTTGTACGTGCTTTCCAGGACCGTAATATAAAAAGCATTTTTGTTTGCGAGAGCGAGAAGAAAGGAATGTAAAGGATCGCGAATGGTTTTCCAATATCTCTTCTTTATGAGATAATACATTATTCTATTATTCCGCCATCCCAATTTGTCTATCTATCTAATCATATAAATAAATGTGGCGGGCGTACACAGGGCGGGCGGCGCCGAGGATTTGATTTGTATAAAAACCTACAGTTTTATTACGAGACAGATGAAAATTTTCACACTTGACCTTCGAATCCAGAGGAAGATCACCGTCCATATTAGATTTAGAAAAATCTAGCGCAAAGCCCGGGCAATGTTGGGGACTTAAACTAGATAAAAAAAGGATGTCTGTGGGAGGATTGTTTTTTATACAAATCTACAAATTTTCTCCGAGACTGATGAAATTTTGCACACTTGACCTCCTAATCAAGAGGAAGTTCACTATCCACATTATGGTACGTATACATTTGCGAACCGAGCCACGAATTAACTGCAAGCGGCGTTTCGCGCCATTTACTGTTTCTTAGTTTATTTCCCATAAGTTGAGGTACAGTTCGGCAGTTCAGCTCGCATATGTATGCGTGGCATTAGATTTCGAAAAAACCCATGTAAAGACCGAGCAAGAAGAACTTCAGCTAATTTATTCTCAATCTTATATATATATAAATAAAAATGTAAGTGTTCGTTTGTTCAAAATTTTAAATCTTCGAAAGTTCTTCACCGATTGCTTTTGAAATTTTGACACAAAAATTGCATTCGCATACACGTGTCTTTTATACACCTACATTATATCGATGCTCTCAAAAAAATTGTTTCAAAGACGAAGTTTAAACGTAAACATAAACATTATGACATCGTTGTGTATTTTGCATTTCAGTGACGTAAATAACATAATAAATAAATTATAACATCTTCAGCGTAATTCGCTCGCCCACGCACCGCCTCTGTCTATTATATTGGGCTTGTTGATATGTTAATAATAATGCTAATCATAATCACGTACGTAATTTTGATACATCGACAGTGACATCACACAAGTGTTTGGATATTGAAAAACAGCGTATAATTGAAGTAGAATCCGGTTTTTCATCAATAGCTTTTTACAACCTGGCTATTTAAGAGGAAACTACAAGCCAAAAATGTGTATATTCTTGGTACACCTTATATTGTAGGCAATAGGCATTAAAATCGCTTTACAAACGAAGTCTAGAAATGTTCGATTTCAAGCACAAAACTGTTTTTTTATTTATTTTGTAAATAATTTCATAAGAAAGCAAAAAAGTTAATCAAGTGAAACTGTCGCAGATAATCTTAGCTATAATACTGTAATAATTACTGTACGGGACCAAGTTAGTGAAGCCCGCACAAATACTGCAAATTCAATAGGGCACCGGCACGCATTGACACCTTGATCTGAGAGTTTTTGCAGGTGCAGTAGGAAAACATTAAATTAAACAAGTATTACTTTCCCGAGTACTCTCGGATGAGAAGTGACTGTTTGTACCAGTTACTTCTCTATTTATTGGACAAAATTATACATTAAATTTCACACATGTTCAATGAGAGTAATTAGCGATCACCCTTATCTCTTCACTGTGTTGAACAAACAAAACATTAGTTTTTAAATGTATGGTGGCGCCGAAAACCCATTAATATTAACTATAGCAGTCGCACATTAACGGCCCTCGCTACTAAATGTTTCTAGCTCGAATTCGAATATCGAACTCGCTGCACCAGCAGCTGGCAGGTGCGTTCCATTCAAAATCAACACGCACAGAGCAAAACAATTTATTATTAATTAAAGATATTGTGATTATGAAAAGTATGTTAAAATATATTTTAGAATGTAATGCAATTTAACGATAGCTTGATTCATGGAGGAGGTTCTCAGTAACAACATTTAATATAACTTTTTATTTGGAACTTTTTTGATACATGCATAGATGAGATGTATTACTATGTGTACCATTGTACCCATACAAAGGTACACATAGTAATACATAAAGAGTGACAAAAGGCTTGGCCTTTGTTCCTGCCTGGTTTCGCAGTGCGGCCGGGCACTGTTAATACTAAATTGTCTAGTTTGATGTGAGGTCACGGATTCAAAATAAATTTAATTTAATTTATATGAGTATATCATATTGTAAAATCATTTTTTTAAATAGGTACATATAATGAATCTGTACTTCGTTCCAAAGTGGAAGATACGTTCAGTATTATCCTGGTGAGAGACCATAATTCAGAATTGAAAGTTGCTTGAGAACGGCGTAGATATGTTTAGTGACTAGATCTGAATACTGAATAGCCAGGAACTTTCCAACCCCCTCTTCCCTGTCTCTAAATATGTGGACTACATACATTAGGAATATAAATAAAATTTCTTTTGAAGACACTTCAATGAAATAAAATGTTATTGATTTCTTCTTAACAATTCCTTCTTACATGTTTTGGTTTTAGCTGAAACGAATTTTACTTTACTTCTTTTCGGTATTATGCACTTTTTTAAATACTCAGGATTTCAAATAGGCATGCAGCGATTATGTCGAGGATCAATTAATTCAAAATGCAAAAATTGTAAAAGCGTTTCAGCTGTTTAACCATATTAGTCTGCCAAAATTCGTCATCCCGTAAAATTTTTCGATTTCAATTTCGAGTTCAATCCATACAACAAACATACAAATCCATACAACAAACAAATATCTTTTTTGTTCCATGAAATTGGCCCCGAACCTGGTAAAACCAGTCGTGAGATGTATTTACTAGCATTCCTCCATTTTTGTTAAGTTTCCAAAAGGTAATTTTTTCGGATTATACTGCTTCATATATGAGCATGCTGCGAAAGGATATTTAATTTTAATCACGGTGTCTTCAGAAGAAATTCCATCTGGGGTCGCACCCATATACGGATACTCTTCTATGAAAAGACCACACTTTTCTATGGTAATGCTTTTTAGTCCTGCAAGCTCCTTCAGGACATTGTATTCATGTTTTTGTCCTTGTCAAATTGAAGGAATATTTGATAAGGATTGCTGATACAGTATATTTTTGACTAATGGAGCGCAACTGATATTTTGCCGCCGTTTGCACACTTTTCCAAACCACGATGCCGTAATCATATTGCGGCGCATCTCGATCCACTTTCCACTAGATGCTTGAAGTACTGTCGCCCTTTTAATTGCTTGCCTATCTTTGGCTATGGTAAAAAGCCTTTTAAAAAATCATCTTTGGCTGCCTCATACTGATACTTGGTCCATATCAGGTTTTTCTGCATTGGAACCATAATGCTGATCTTTTGCTGGAGCGAGCTGCAGGGTTTTTCTTTTCTTTTTTTTACTTAATACTTGTTGATTATTTTTCTGCAATCTTTTTAATTCTAATTTCTTTATGAGTTTTCCGGGGCTATTACCAGTTGCAAATTTATGCAAAGAATAGTGTGGACGATTGGTGTTGAACGCCACTACTGCTGCAGCGCACCTTCCATTGTAGGACTGTTTTAGAAAATAGTTGATACGCTTTCCGCCAACAAATTTAGCCACATCATTATTATAACACTCCACATTTTTGCTGTCTACATCACGTATTAAACTTCGAGCATTAGATGCCAAAAATCGAACGTGCTGCATGATTCTGGGCATTTTCAAGCTCGAAGTCATATTGGGTACGTAATTAGTGTCGCCAGTATCCCGTTTGCAAAAGTATTCCCGTTCCTTGCATAGTGAGTGGTCTCCAAATACGTGTTTTGGACCATTCAATATATCCAAATAAAACTGTTTTATTTTTCCTCTTGACTACAATTCATAGCCTTCCGGTACGTTATTGCACAACGTACAGCCGTTCTCAGGCGTAAAATACGGCTTGACACAATCTTCTTCAATGCTAAGGAATACTTTGTATCTTCTGTCAGTGATCTTTTTTGCAATAATTTCGAAGTAAGTGATTTCGGCATTCGATCTTTTCGACTGAAACATTTTTATACGACGTGTTTCTTTTATTTTATTGTAAGTGCTGGAATTGTTTATTTACTTTTATATTTTAAAAACATCAAATTGTTTATTACTTTATTTATTAGAAACCCGAAAAAAAGTTAACAATAAATTAATTCTTAATAATATCAAATTGTTTATTACCTAGAAACCCGAAAAAATGTTAACAATATATTAATTCTTAATAATATCAAATTGTTTATTATCTAGAAACCCAAAAAAATGTTAACAATAAATTAATTCTTAATAATACTATTTGACACTACACAGCTTCGACGGAAACGCACAGATGAAACATAAAAAAGGCGACACACTATTATAGTTCCTACGCGCAACGCATAGAGTGGAATATTGTTGAAACGTCACATGGAAGTGTAATAATTACGCGGAATTTCGAACTTTGAAAAAAGATTGACACGACGGACCGTAAGAAGCGTGCATTCACGGCCACCTCGTAGAGCCGAATGAGTAGGAGAATTCTTAGATGTTCATTATATAGTATTTAACGAAAATAAATTGTTAGTAAAAACATATAACTCGACAGAAAAATGTATTTATGATAGCCTAGCGTGGCTACATTATCGATATTTTGACGATTAATAACTTAGATTGTCGTTTGAATCTGACAATTCATGATTCTCCATACAACGATTGAGATCGCTAGTAAGGAAGGCCCTTAAGGGGGTATTTCACTATGTCGGGCTAAATATCTGAATAGCTATCCGTTGGCTGGCTTTAAAGTTCAGAATAACTTCGTTATTCAACGGCGACCGTTTCACCATTGTTTCGAGCTTCCGGATAGATAACACTCGAAATAGTCTGGCAACATCGCAAAATGTTTGCAGTTTCTCCATCTACTGCCACGGCTGTCATGCGTCACAGTCCGCACACCGCGAAGTGTGCATTTTTTTGGTTATGTTATGTTGATTATCAGGTCATTTTAGATAGATTCGTGTCGAATTAATACATTGTTTCTTATTTTGAACACAATCAAATAATTCAGGATGGATCATACAAGCATTCAAATTCATTCAATAAAATTCGACTCACTTCTCAGCTGTCAAACTCGGAATGTTTTGACGCCATCTTTGATTCGAGGAATAGCGCCTAACGTGAAGTTCGAGCACTGATTAGTCAAATCGAACTTTAACCCGAGCGTTAGCGTTATTCAGATATAGTGAAAACGAAAAAATGACTTATCCGCGGATTAGTGCTTAGTCAGAACATAATCAGAGATAGTGAAATACCCCCTTAGGATGTGGGATAATATTATAGTATCATATTTATTTTGACGCAGATATCTCAATGGTTTTATCAAAGATATTAAGGACATCGTAAAAACTTGAGATCTTGTTATCTCATAATGACTTTGGCTCTGTACGTCCGATATAATTACTGTTGAAAAAAAAAATTTTTTGGTAGTTTACATTTATATTTTTTATTGAGTATTTTTAAAAAAAATATTTGTATTCTACTCAAAAGAAACGATAAGAAAACCTTCAATTTATCTAAAGCATATTTTTTGGTTTTCATAATGTACACCAATTCGTTATAAAGATTAATCAAAATACTGATTTGGCATTAAGCTTCGCCTTAAGGTTAAACGCGACGCTCGTCATATTCTAGGTGTACATAGATGGCGTAAATTCATTATTTTTCATTAAAATACGCTTTTTTGCAAGTTATTGCTTTACAATATTAAGACAAATTATTTTTTTGCGCCCCGTACATAAGTAATATAAATGTGAATAAATAGTTTTGTTCGTTTGAAAACGCAATTCTTTCGAGAAAGGCACACAAATACAATATTGTACCGATGATTCAATCCAATATTGTATTTGTATTCCTTTCTTGAAAGAATCGAGTTTTTTTAATTAATCTTTAAAGCATAACTTGCAAAAAGCGTGTTTTTCTAAAATAATTAATAATTAGCGCCATCTGTGAAAGAGCAGAATATGAATTCTTTTAAGTATATCCTTAACACCTCGACTCCGGTGATGGGTCTGATTTGACCCAGTGTTTTTTAAATAAAAGATTTTGTCGCAAATATCTCGTTTAGGCTAACTTCCTTTTGTCTATTCTTTCATCAAATATTTACCCACATTTCGACTCAAAAATGATTAAAATCGGACACGTTTTAAAAAAGTTATTAGAATTATTGTGTATAAAAACACGTAAAAATTCCATTTCTTCTCAGTTGAATTCGAGCAGCCGACGAAACAGCATATCTCTTGCTCTGTCCTTCCGTCTTTGTCTCTCACAGTCCCGCGCAGATGTTGTCAACCATTCGGGCACATTTCTAGTATTGTGATTTTTGTTTGTGACTTTGTTTAAAAAGCCTTTTAATTTCATCATTTCAGCCGGGTTAATCTGGACCCACCATCGCCGCATGTGTTTTATTTTGAACCTCCGGGTATTACGTGTTAAGATTGTTAAAGCCATTGACGCATTATATTTAGATGAGACATGAAGTGAAAAAATAGGTTCCACTTTTGTCCTACAATACTCGCCGACCGATAGGAAATTACAAAATCCGGCCTATGCGCAGTGCGCACTGATTATAGCTAGTGCAGCACGTTTCAACGAGATATTAAAAAATAAAGCTTTACGTTTTGAGCAACGTTTCTATTTTTAATCAAGGGCGATACTGATAGTATATTCAACTCGCAAAATAATATTGCATCCGTACGTTACCAAAGTGGTTAACACAGAAACAAGCTAAATCAATACATAGTTATAATTGTCGGCTCATCTCCGCAAACAAGTTTTAACCAATTTACATTTTTAACATCGATTCATCGTTAAATAATTATATATTTATGTAACGACAACTCAATTTTAAAATGTTAATGAAAGCGGGGATCTAAATCAATTTCTGCTCTCGGAGGAGAATATTTTGTCTCTAAATAGTATAAAATAAAATCGCTATCCGCGTCTGTCTGTTTGTGCGCTTAGTTCTTCTAAACTACCCAACGGATTTTGATAAGGTTTCCACTATCATTTAGAGAATTTCTTGCTAAAAGTTTACATATATAATACGTGCATATTATATTCATAGAAAGCAGAGAAAAGTCGATGTTTTATAATAAAGTCCTAAAAATATATTATCGGGAACTAACTACATTGCTAACGCTGGCTAAACTTTATGAGATACATCAAAATAAAGTAGGTACTACGGAATTGTATATCTTAAAAAGGCCCACAGAAAAGTCAGTGCTTGTATAATATGTGTCTATCTCCTAAGGATAAGCCCCAGCATCTCCAGGTACACGTCAGCCAATTTATTAATAATTTCCACATGACGTTACAGCAAGTTTTGGCTTGAAATCTATTAAATATTTTGATGGGTAAATTATTTTTGGAAATATTCCCGATTCGGGGAATATTGAGGATATTGGATCCACACAGGAATCACTGAGGATTTTTCCTTTCACTCCCTCAGGCCTACGTCATGTGTGGAGTATCGTTTTAAGGAAAGGAAGGAGAAGAAGTTCTGGGAAGGAAGAATGTATGAGGGGAGGGTAGGAATCTAGGGATCAATGAGTCCAGGAGAGACAAGACGTGTGAAACCATCCCTCCCACTGCGGTACAAAACGATGGGTCGACAGAGTCAGGCTGGAGAGGTCAAACAAAAGCTTTCCCTCAATCAGTCTCTCCCAGATGGTGGGTAAACGCATCCGCAGCCAAGACCCAGACACCCCTGCTAAATCACCAAACCACTTGGGGTAACCTATGACAGGGGCGTTGGTTATCCAATACATGGTTCCCGGGCGGCACTACTCATATATCCGCCTCCCAAATTAGGTTGAGGATTAAGTTGGTAGAATACCAATCAATCGACTGCAAATATTAACAATGTATTTTTGTCTCTTATTAATATCTTATCTCCCTTTTCTCTAATTTGGTTGATTTCATATCAGACGTCAATCGGACAAATAGTCCATTAACAATATAATATTTTTTACACGAATAAGAAACAGAGATGTTGGGAAGTGAGTTAGCTAAGAGCTTCACAGGTGCACTCATAGAGGGCAGTGCAAAGAGCTTGCTTGGAAGTCCGCAAGATGGCAGCTAGTAGTCAGTAGTCGCTAGAGCCAGTTAGCCTGCTTCCAGACAAACATGGTGTTAGCAGATCTCATTTAGCCAGCTCCTAGTTAGGTCAACCATCGAAGTCACAGTATTGAATTAATCCCTGATTTAATATAAAGAACTTATTTTCTAAAATGTCTTTCCACGACGAATATGAGAACTGTTTGTGGGAACACAACAGAGAGCACATATAAATGATGAGCAATGACAATATACATATAATATAAAAAATACAGATGGAAGACAATTACAAGTGTTACAATACCATTACAATGCATGAAGAAGGTTTAAAGGGAAATATGATTTAAGATTTTATGCCGTGTTGCGCTAACTCCTTCTTTAGCCAACGTTTCGGACAACGTTACAGTGTCGATGTTGAACTGGATGAGTTGCAACAAAGCAGGTGTGTCAGTAATACTGTTAATAATTTTGAATATGCAAATTAGATCAGATCAGAAGAATGTTCAAAGTTTGTTCAATATCATCATATGAGTACTCGCATCTTTCAAGTCTTAACATCCAAGCAATTCCTCTTAGGAAGCGATGCTGTACGGATTCGATGTGACAAATGTGGACAGCATAGAAAGGAGACCAAATGACACTAGCATATTCAAGGTGAGGGCGAACCAACGAGAAGTAAAGAGTTTTAATTGTACTTTGTTTAAAGTCGGAGGTTATTCTATGAATGAAGCCGAGTAGTTTAAGTGATTTGTTTACGATGTTATTAATGTGATCACGGAAAGAAAGTTTGCAGTCTAGAGTTACCCAAAGGTCCGTGATAGTCTTAACAAAAACCAAAAACATTTATTTTATAAATTGAATGACGCGCTTTGTCAAGGGGGCCAAATAATTAAATCGGCGAAGGTGTGAAATCTGAAATCAAGAATCGTGACCCAGCTGCGGAATACATTGTAATTCATGAACTGTGTCATAAATAATAGACGAGGAAATACTATATATCTACTGTGTAATTTATCGAACGCTCCTTGAAATTTTTATTAGCGCTCGAATGAGCAGAGCATTTAATTATTTGTTAAAAATAGAGGCCATAGAGATATACAAATAGAGGCGCTATTGCATACTAAGATCTTGTCGAAACGTGTTCCACTAGCGCGTAGATCGGATTCTGTAGTTTCCTGTCGGTCGGCACAGCATTGAATGGCAAATGGGACTAATTGGACGGACAAAAGTGGAACATATTTTTCCACTTCATGTCTGATCTAAATATAATAAATATATCAATGATCAATCAGAGAAGCACAATTTCAATCTTTCACTAAATTGTCTATGCCACTAACTAACCATCACGCCATTTCCTGGAAGGGTGGGCAGAGAAGATGGACCGCCAAACAAGTCGGTCTTGGCACACACTCCTTGCCTCATTCACATTCATACATCGTCTCATACATACTCTTCTGTTATTCCTACAATTGACATGATCTGAGTGTTGGGTTCACTTGATCGTTCCATGTCTTCCTCGGGAGTCCTCGATATCTTCTACCATTCGCTTTCGCGTCATATATTCTATTTACACTCCTTTCTTCGTTCATCCACTCTACATGCCTAAATCATATATGAGTTTCTTACTTTATCTCATTCATTACTCATATATATTATTATATATTTGTACATCGCTCTTAATGTGATTTTGCACAAAAACGGCGCTGTACAAATCACCCAAATATTATTATTATACCTTGTTTTTACACAGGTCTCCCTAATACCGTACATAAAAGCTTACTCAATAGAGTCAAGTGACAATTTAGGTAATTCTTCATTGCGTTGACACCAAACGACCAAATTACCTACAGGTGGTGCGAGGGTAGTTCCTTAATGAGATTATACATTATAAGGCAAGCTTACACGGACTGGGTAGCTTCCGCCACAATAAGAAATAGGGCTTCTTGGGTCGTGTCCACGGGCTTAAGGATTAGTCGACACGCCAAGGAAATAAAAGATTGAGGCGATTGCTAACGAGGAATAATTTAATTAATGTCTATCCTCCCCTGATATACAAATGTTATAATATAACATTTGGATATATGTTTATGTCACCAAAATATTGGAAAAAGATGTGATGTTTCAAATTCCGCCAAAACTATAGAAATCTGACGGCGCACAGTGGGCTGAAAATCGCCTTTCATAGACATAGAGACTTGAATTTTCAAGGGTATTTTTTTTCAATACGATGTATGTCAAAAAAATACAAATAAATAGTAGTATATCTGTGTGTAAGGATATAATGGACAACCTTATGATTCCAGAGATAGCCTCATTTTTAATGTCAGTGCCATAAAATTTTTTCCTAAAAAAATGATAACTCCTTCATTTGTACACGAAATTGCTTCATACGAAATTTTATAGCATAGTAATGATCAGCAGAATCCATTTCTATCCAAAAAAAAGACCCTTGAAAATTCAAGTCTCTATGTCTATGAAAGGCGATTTTCAGCCCACTGTGCGGCGTACGCGTGACGTCATACGTACCTCGATTTTGTCGGTTTGATCTCTTTTGAAATAATTTGTAAACCGCAGTAGCGACCCGTGTGCGAGTATACGCAGCGCAACTTGGCACCATTCTTAATGCAGTCGTTCGGCCAACCCTTGAGGTAGCGGTTTAAGCACCCGCATTCCGAATTTCTAACGATTTATGACATGTTTATTTTACCTTTTAAGTTCCTAAAAAAATCTATGTAATTTTTTAAGATAATATATACGTTTGTAAAGTCGAAACGGTAAATATATGAAATTCCCTCGATAGAAAAAAACAAGCTCCGAAAGTTATTAAAAACACGTTTTCTTATATTACTTAATATGTTATTGGTCTGAAAAAAATCACAGTGTATCTTTAAATGCCACTTAAGCATTTGACGAGAGATTTTTTGTCTATTTCAAACGAGTCGTATTTTATTAAATATTTTCACAATTTTCGCTTAATTATTATCGTTTTTTTAATATTAGCGCGCTCCCTCTAACATTAGTATTTACATATCTCCCTTTCAAACCATCTTTGAACATTTACTTCGGAGCCATAAGTGCTGTCAGAACCCGCCGACCAATCGCAGAGCGTTTGGGTGTCTCATGGTTTTAGTCGTTTTTAAATGACGATTTATTAATTCTACGTGTAATTACACATACTAAAACTTATATATTCAGAATCGGCGTTTATTGATCGGTATGAATATATTTTTTAAGACATAATATAAGATTGTTATTATCGAAAAACTAACATAAGATCTCCCTTTTATAATCTCCGATTGAAGTCCCACTGGTAGGAACTATTGTGCAGTATTCACATTAAAAAATGCTTTCATTTCGAACACCATATCTTTGCCACATTTCTGCAAAAAGTCATTGCACTCATCGTCATAACTCATAACATTTACAAGTCAAGACCAAAACTCACCCGGTCGGCAGATGATCACTGCATACATTGTATGTTATCCGTTTTGGTAGACTACATCAGCGTTTCTCAACCGCCAGTCCGCAAAAAATTCGGGCGCTTCAGCCTGCACAATGCACGTGAGCGTTTTGTAACTAGCAAATTAATAATTAAAACTAACTATTTTTATTTATTACAAAATAATAAGTTATAATGTATTATTCCCAGTGAGTTTACAAAACTCATTTCGGGAAAGACAATATTTAAGACAAGATAACATAGATACATTAAAATAAATAAACGCAGAAGTTATTTTGGAGTTCCAAAGAAAGAATGTGTCAGTCATTAATAAAACTGCTGAGGAAATAGCTTTTAACAGCTTTTGCCAATGTTTTTTTTTTCGTTGCCGGAAGTTTTAGATTACTAGGTAATGCGTTATATTGCTTATGTACTAACTAACTAATGTAAGTATATTAGTTGTTAGTCTCTACTTATGTAAATATATATATGTCATTACGACAGTATTCATAGGCCTTAGTCGTAAGTCACTAGATATAAATCTAAGATGTAAGTAACTACTTATGAGCCTTAGTTATATAAGTCTTGGATGTAAGTCAATAGTTATTAGGAATCCTAGTTGTAAGTCAGCTGTATTTATTATTATTATTATTTTATTTTTTTTAAAGAAAGACAAACATTCCCGGGTTACGAATAGCCTGGCAATATTTGAAAATCTCCTACTACCACCACAGTAAGCTGAAAAATGTTGCTTGTGTTGTGATGGAGGACTTAGCCAGCCGAGGAATTGAACACACTACGCCCGAGTGAGACCCAAGCGCGATGTCAACTCGGCCACCGACCGGTCAATATTTAATAAATATATTTGTACAGCGCCCTTGGTGTGATTTTTCGCGAAAGCGGCGCTATATAAATTAGCCAAATATTATATTATTTATTTATTTATTTTTATTTATTGTTGTTATACGCCCATAGGGGCTTTTACATAGATTATAAATAAGTTTTACATAAGTTATCGAGTTAGAATTTATACTAAGAGTTATAAAAGTGAAGAATTTTAAAAAAATATACAAGTAGTTTTTGAAGAATATGGCGTAAAGAAACATTTTAAACAACATAATATTTAACAATAACAAAGAACAAAATATAATATAAAACATTACAATAACATATCTAATCGTTAAATCTATTACAATAATTTGTATGATTCCACAAAGTGTTGGTTTAATTTGAATTTAAGATTATAAAGGGAATCATGGAATATATCTATAATACCACTTATTACCGTTATTAACTAACCATCACGCCGTTTCCCCGTAGGGGTTGGCAGTTAACTCGGTCTTGGCACAAACTCCTTGTACCATTCACATTCATACATCGTCTCATACTCTTCTGTTATTGCGACACTTTACATGGCCCGACTCAAGTTTACTTCACTTTATAGTGCCACGTCTCTCTGGCGTTCCCGACTTCTTCCACCATTCACATTCACGTCTTATCTTACACCCCTTTCTTCATTCATTCGGTGTACATGCCTAAACCATCTAAGCGTTCTTTTCTTGATCGTACTCGTTACGCTTACATCAGCCTTGCATTTTTTGTGAATCTCTTCATTTCTTACACGATCATACATGGTTTCACAACTCATACGCCTCAGAGATATCATTTCTACAGCATTAAAAAATACAAAATGAAGTGTACAAAATTAATCGTGATTCTTGTAATATATTCGGGCCCTCCCGCCAATGTTTTAGAATTTCTTAGCTTGCTTGTTAGTTGTCATAGATTTGAAATGAAAATCAGAAAACCAATAACGATTTTTATAGATCTGCAGTCTAAAACTGTTGGGAAACGATGGGACTAAATAATCATTATAATTAATTACATTTTGTTATGATATGATTTTTTTTTCATTCGCCTCCTTTGTGAGTCATCTTGCCCGCCGTATCTCTAAACGCATAAGGAAAATGTGCGTTTTTGGTGTTTTTGTTTTATCATGTAAATGGACCGAATAACTAAACCCTTTTTTAAATCTGATAACCTTTTTAGTCTGCGAACTTGATATGATATCACGCCATATTATATTAATATTTATTAATTGCACCCACTATCAATTTAAAAAAAAAACATTACATTAACTCATTGATGTAGTATATTTAGATGAGACATGAAGCGAAAAAAATGGTTCCGCATTTTAACCTCCAACTGACCTCCAACTGACCTCCAACTCTCCCAACGTTCTTACCACCACCTAGGATTCTTGCTGCAGAGTCTCCATTTTCTATCTTCGTCGAACGTCACAGCGGTGCTGCCAAGGTCAGTCATCTATGTGAGGATATTGTGTTAGCGCTTTATAAGCAGCAAACACATACCTGGACGGATGACGAACCTCGTGCTGGCACTGTTGGTGGACGCGGTGGACTCTCTCGCTGCAGCAGCTGGTCCAGTTTCTTCACGACCTAGGATTCTTGCTGCAGAGTCTCCATCTTCTATCTTCGTGTCACCTGTTCCTGTTCTTCATATTACTTAACTTAACTTCACTTTAGTTTTGTAATATTTATATTTTTTGTAATACCTGCATCAACTGTAAAGCGCCCCTGAGGTGATATCTCACAAAAGCGGCGCTATACAAATTGTCCAATAAAATAATGAATTGATTACTAAAGCTACTGAATCTGATTTACGCTCACCGTTTATCACGTTATAATAGTGGAACAAGTTTCGTTGAGATATTAGTACTCAGTAGCGCCTCTGCTCCATGCATTCTCCACACAGGAGACCACGAGGAAAATAATTTACCTCAGAAGCTGCGTCATGAACGGAAAGGAAGTTATGAACCTGGATTTTGATTGGTGATTGCAAACTGTTTATTAAGATAGGAGAATATCTGCGGGCCCTGAATCTTATACTGTACGCTCAGCTTTTTAGAGGATAACTTGAATATGGCTTTGATAGAACCCCCGTGTCTTAATTGGTCACTTAGAGTTACACCAGGCGTAGCAATGGAAATAGTGGTAGAATTATACTAATGCTAGTAGTGTTACATATTATCTAAATATGGAGAAGTGTTTATTTATTCTGACTACATCTGATAACACTGACCTATTCTATTAAGGTGTGTCGGATCTACAATTAACCTTTGCGTGTATGACCGTGTTCACAAAAACCTGTGTTAAATTCGTGATGAACTTTGTAGCCTCATTAACTAGATACAAATATGCATATATTATGCGCATGAATTGGAAGGATAAAACGTTGTATTTGGTTAGATTAAAGCTAGTTCAATCGGGTTTAAACTAGTCCCACGATTTTTTACAAATTGCAAGTTTGATTTTGATGAGTTTCACAGCTTCCTTTTGTCTAGAGTCCCTAAACTCTAGGTAAACATCTGATATCAATACAGATGATATCGGTTTAACTGGTATTTCAATGGAAACTGATAAAAAAACTAGAGGTATTTATACCTTCGTCAGCGGCATACAAGGATGAAATTTGCCGCCTGAGATTTGATATTTTTACCTGTTGTTCTCTATTTAAAAAACATACCACACGTAAATCATCCCTCAATGATGGCAAAAATCAAACATACTAATTTCGGTTGTTTGTGATGTGCGTTAGTTATTCCTGCGTGAATTCTGGTTCAAAGTACTCAAATTTGCTATGAAATTCATGGTCATTTTGAAAAATGTATCTTAATTCTTTGAAGAATTGGGACAGGTGATAGAGTACCTACCTATAATATAATATTAACAGAAAATTATTTTGATTGCCAATTTCAAAATTGGAACTGATTTGTCGAGAATTCAGACTATGCCGTAACTTTTCACGGGTCTGCGCTAGTGAATTACTAATATTAAAAAACAAATCCTTAATAAAAACTTTTACAAATCAGAGAGATTCTGATGATCTAACTAACTATCACGCCGTTTCCCCGCAGGGGTAGGCAGAGGTGACAGTTCGCCAAACAATTCGGTTGTCTTGGCACACACTTGCCTCAATCACATTCATACACCGTCTAATATTCTGTTTTTTCCGACGCTTGAAATGACCGACTCGAGTATCTGGATCACTTGATTGTGCCATGTCTTCCACAGGCATCTCCGACATCAACCATTTACATTCATAGTAAATGCTCCTTCCACCTTTCGACCAGGTGTGACCTTATTTTTATAAATTAACAGTCATTATTGCATTAAAAAATACCTCCATAAATCACATTCCAAATAAACAATTTAGACATTTGAATAATTTCATCTCGTGGGAGGCTGTGCCGAAGGCAACGTTTATAAAAATTATTGTCCTATCCCAAATAAGTCCAATTTAAAATTGAACAACAGTGACAAGTTGTTATTACAATAATTTCGTGTTGGAGTTAATGTCGTCGTGACTTGTTTATTGAAAGATAATTTTTTAAAGTAGGCATCCGCATGTGTGATTTTAACAATGAAAACAGTTGTATTTTTTCAATTTCGATACGATACGAATGTACCACCCCACTCCAAGCAATCCTGCGACGGATGGTAAGAATTCTCACTTTTTCAGACACTCATTTCCATAAATCCGTCATTCTATCCAAATATCTCTTTTTTTATACTGTAATTGTTACATTATCTAGCGATTTCGTTCATTCAATTTTTCTATTGACTTGCCTACCAATGGACAATGGACAATATCAGCGGGAACATAACAAGTGAATCGGTTTAATTGTTGGCAGATGAATCATCTAAATGCGTTTAAGATTGACGATTGATTTTATTCATTAATTTCATTCACTTAACATATATATCCAGCTAACAATAAAAACACCCTAATATAATGGAACTTCCTTCTTCTTTTGGGGTTAGTAAGATTAGATTGTTAATATTAATTTCAGTTATAAGTTGCTAAATATGTAAATACTCGTAGTCTAAATATGTAAGATAGTAGTTATAGGCCTTAGTCGTAAGTCACTAGATATAAGTCAGTAGTTCTAGTATTAACTATTTAAGAAATATATTTGTACAGCGCCCTTGAGGTGATTTCTCACGAAAACGGCGCTATATAAATTAGCCAAATATTATTATTATTATTAATTGAGCGATGTTTATTCTTCCTTGTATCTTCCTTCTTATTGCCTCTTTTTGGTTCCTCTTGACTCTTCTTGGCTCTTCATGTCTGTTTTTGGTTAGCCTTGACTCTTTATGGCTCACCTTGACTTTTCTTGCATCTTCTCGCCTTTTCACGGCCTTATCTAGGCTCTTAACTCTTCCTGGTTCTTCTTGGATCTTTTCCCCCCTCCCTTGCTTCTTCTTGTCTTTTTTGGCTTTTCTTGACTTTTCTTGCTTCTCCTTAGTTTTTCTCGCTTCTTCTCGCTTCTTCTTGACTCTTCCTGACTTTCCTAGACTCTTCATTTATCTTCTTGCGTCATCCTGACCTCTCTTTGTCTTTCTTGGCTGTTCTAGTCTCTTCTTGTATCTCCTTGGTTTTTATTGCCTCTTCTCGACTCTTCCCGACTCTCTCCTACTCTCTTCATCACCTTCTTGCGTCATCCTGGCCTCTATTTGTCTTTCTTCCCTTCTTGCTTCTTCTCCTCCCCCCCGTACTTCTTGCTTGTTATTTTTCTTAATTGCATGTTAATGTGCCATTGAATCATTATGATAATCAATAAAATATCTCCGCCGGGAGCGATTTATAGAATATCGTAAGAAAAAACGTTTATGACACGAGGGGTCGGGAATAGGACGATATATTCTGCAATAATACGATTTAAGGAGTGGAAAAGACTATTAGGAATAACCCAGAATATAATGATGATTAAAGGGTAATATTGAATAATTAATCAATAATAATTGGCAGCGACATTTAGATGAATATTCTATTATTGTTATTTGATTGACATTATACTCGTAGTTGATTGCTTTGACACAATACAACAAGGTCAGTTTTCTTTAATATGAATTTATTATTATTAGAAATATTGCAATGCGTTGTGAAAATATGTCCTCAAAAATATCTGTGTTGGCACACCCTCGATTATTTTATTCCCAAATATCTGTGTTGGTACACCCTCGATTATTTTATTCCCAAATATCTGTGTTGGCACACCCTCGATTATTTTATTCCTAAATATCTGTGTTGGCACACACTCGATTATTTTACTCCCAAATATTTCTGTTGGCACACCATCGATTATTTTATTCCCAAATATTTCTGTTGGCACACCATCGATTATTTTATTCACAAATATCTGTGTTGGCACACCCTCGATTATTTTATTCCCAAGATCGACTCGGCCATGGCAGCTTTTCAAATTTTTAAACTTCAACCAACTTTTAAAAAACTCTCCCTCCGTCCAGCATCAAAGTTAAATAAATTGTTCTGATCGTATCTGATACTAGCTGAAGTCCCCGGCGTTGCCCGAAATTAGAAGTAGATAGTAATTTTCCTTTATTTTGAAGGTAGTGATTGGTTTTTCGAAATCTCTATAGACAGTCAGCCTTTCTCTTGTTTTGAAGGTCAAGTATGCAAAAGTCATTAATCTTGGAATAAATATGTAAATTTGTATATAAAAAAAGCCACGCCGACTGCCACAGACACTCTTCTTTATATATTACAATAGCTGAATTCTCGACGTAGCCCGGGTTTAGCTCAGAGTTTTTCGAAATCAGATGTACACAGTAATAATTTTCTTCTTATTTTGAACGTCCAGTGTGGAAAATTTAAACAAATACATGATATCGAGGGGTGGAAAAATGAAATTGGGGTGGTTTTAAGAAATCTAGTGTATACATTGACCTTCCTCCTGTTCTTGTGAAGTGTGAGAAATTTCATCAATATCGGAATAATACTAAAGATTTGTATAAAAATCAAATCCACGCCCGCTACAGACACTGTTCTTTATATATAAGACAGATGTATTTCGGTAATTTTACGTCTACTGGTTTGGGCATGTTGAGCGAATGAATGAAGAAAGGATTGTAAGGAGAATATATTACGCAAATGTGAATGGTAGAATAAGTCTGGGACGCCTGAAGAAGACATGGCACGATCAAGTGTACCAAACACTTGAGTCAGATCATGTCAAGTGTCGGAATAACAGAAGCGTATGTATGAGACGATGTATGAATGTGAATGAGGCAAGGAGTGTGTGCCAAGACCGAGTTCTTTGGCAGTTTTCTGCGGTGAAACTGCGTGATGGTTCAATTCACTTAATTCTGCTTAAAGGTTTGGGAAAAGGCAGAAAGTATATAGTTGTGTTTGTTTAATGTTTTTCTGTAATTTTACGAGTCTACCATTATTTTTGCAATGTTTAACTAGTTAGTTATCAGTTGATGTACTGTACTCCTTCTTTTATCTTCTCATATATTATGTGTGTAAAAGATTACAGGCGTTCAATAAATAAAACAATACATGTCCGCAGAGACCAAAGCGAAGAGGAAACTGGTTTCAGAATCCTGAGGAGATTGCTCTACGCACGGTACATGTCTGTCTCAGAAACATCAACGAACTAAATAAATACCGCTGGTAGCACCGTTCTAATCTCTCCCTCTCTCTCTCATACACGATCGACGCATGTTAGGGAAAGATCAGGACCGGCCCTGAGCCAAATGGCGCTTGGCGCTAATAAAAACCTCAAGGGTGTTAGGTGTTATCAACGCCTTGGCTCCTTGGCGCCCGGAGCGGACTGCTCAATTGCGCCCGCACAGGACCGGCCCTGAGAAAGAGAGCTAACAGCGGAGCTCTGGGCGGTGCTACTACAACTATGGAGGAACGTAGTGTTATATTATAATAGTTCAAGCAATTCACCCTAAAATATATAATAGTTGTTAGCGAGGATACACATCAACTGAAATGATAGAGAGATTCTACAATGTTATATTTTGCAAATATAAATACTAGCAAAAGTAGATAAAGCACTAAGGACTAAAATTATTTTGCAAAATTTATAAATTATTATCCATACAGCACCAAAGTTAAAACTCTCATCCAAAACAGTAAAAAAATAACACGATGCTTTTTTTATCCAGTTTCTATACGGATCGTCGTCTTTTCATATGGATTCGGGCTGAAAAAAGGACTTGTTCTGTTTTAGTACCGATTTGCGTATAGTTTAAGATGGCGGACATTATTTGACAACTGTCGTCTGTTATTGTTTATCTACATTATGTGGAAATGTTGCGTGTTTATTTCGTTTTATATTTAAAATATTGATAAAAAAATACTACATTGTGTATTTATTATTAATTGTGATCGTGTAATTTACTTTACTTAATAACAAACGCAAATGACTTGAGACAATGCTTTCATGTGATCTATCGATCTGTGGTTATGTTCACGGTGTTGCTATTTTGTAACGATTTAGTACCGTCCAAAACAATAATTTCTTCTCTAAAGGCAACTCTACCTGTATGAAATCATAAGTATGAAAATAATGATCTTGTAAAGCAAAAATTTTCGTTTGTGTCCCTATATAGTTTCCATATGGTGTTCGATATGAAAAACAAGATCGTGTAAAACGCTCATCAAAACCGGGTTCCCGAGAGAAACCATGAAACAATTTGATGCGGAGATAGAACTCTCGCGTTTGTCAGTCGAACGATATTCACGGATCATGCCAAAATTGGCCGAACCTTTGCCAAACGTCATGTTTCATAAGATGCGACCATGAAATTTTAGGCAATATAATTGTATTATTCTGTCTAAATCTCATTACACGAGTATGAAATGTTCATAATATCATAATGTTATAACAAAATTGTTAACACGTCGTTTTACGCGCACCCCCGCCGTATTAAAAATAAGATAAATAATCACACATAGATGCGGGCGGAAGTGACAACGGAAAAGGAAGTAAAAGATTAATTACGTATACCGATGTCAGGCAGCGTAAGGACCATCTCTCACAGGAATACGAAAGTGTCCGATACTTACGTTGTGAACTCAAGTCAACTTGTCAGGCATAGTCCGTAAATATCGCTACTGAAATCACGAGACCAGCGTCGCCTACACCTTTTGAAACGTCAAAACTAGCCTTAATGCGAAGCTTAATGCCAAATCACTATTTTAATTAATCTTTATAACGAATTGGGGTACATTATGAATACCAAAAAATATGCTTTAGATAAATTGAACGTTTTCCTATCGTTTCGCTTGAGTAGAATACAAATAAAAAAAAATTACTCAATAAAAAATATAAATGTAAAAACTACTAAAAAATTTTTTTTTCAATAGAAATGTATGAACGCGCAAAGGAAACAACTTTAAAAAATACAGAATTATAGCTAAGATTATCTGTGACAGTTTCACTTGATTAACTTTTTTGCTTTCTCATAAAATTATTTACAAAATAAATAAAAACCAGTTTTGTGCTTGAAATCGAACGCTTCTAGACTCCGTTTATTAGGCGATTTTAATGCCTATTACCTACAATATAAGGCATACCAAGAATATACAGATGTTTGGCTTGAAGCTTCCTCTTTAAAAAAAAGTACATTTTGAATTCATTATTTACGCAATTTAAACGTTGATTTCTGGGATTTATATTTACGTACGAAATACCCACACTTTTTCAAGACGGGGATTTCAAGCGTCAGTCCACTGAAATGCAACGTTGCCAGCTATTTCGGTGAAAAAATCTGACCATTATACACTCATTAATCAACGTGTAACTAAAACACCATTTAACGGTTGGAAGTGTTTTTTTATTAGTAAGGTTAAACAATGAAAGAACATAATACTTAAAAAGTGACAATGTTTTCTGGTTTTGCGTGTTAATTGTCAGAGGCGGAACGGTCTGAAAGCACATTGCGGTTTCGGTGAAGATAAGGATAATATAATATATTGTTTGACAACACTCGGTTTTGCCGCAGACCAATTATTTATTATTCTTATCGCTATATAGTATTATTTGCTTATATGGTTTGTAGTATTTACTACGCATTAAACAAAGAAATAGTGCAGATTATGGTTTTGGCTGTGCGCATCTATTTGAATTTTACTTTCGTTTTCGGGAATCAATGAATGCAAATCTCATTAACCACTTGGTGGTAATCACGTGCACTTTCACTGAAATCAGATGACATTAGAGCAGTTAATGTCTTCTATAATATAGGGTTTTCCATTAAGAGGTGTTATTTTGATATTCAATCGTAAAAGATCAATGGTTTCGTTGCTTGTGTGGCACGTAGCGCCGTCTTGTTGAAAGTAAACGTTGTCCAGATCAATACCATCCAATTCCGGCCTTAAAAAATCATTAATCGTCTCTCGATAGCGCAATCCATTCACCGCAACTGTTGTTCCAGCCTCATTTTCAAAAAAGTAAGTTCCAATGACTCCGCCGGACCATAAACCGCACAAAACAGTCACACGTTGAGGATAGAGAGGCTTTTCAACAATAACTCTTGGGTTTTCCGAGCCCCAGATGCGACAATTTTGCTTGTTGACGAAGCCACCGAGGTGGAAATGGGCCTCATCACTCAAGATGATTTGCATTTGATTCGCTCAAGTGAATTTTAATAATTTCAATGCGTTTTTGAAGCGTGTATCGTTCCATTTTTATTAATGGCGTAGTTTCTACTTGTCAAATGTCAAAAAATGACAGCTTCAAAAGTAACATCTACGGAAATAGCGGGCTATTCAAAATAACACCTCTTATTGGAAAACCCTGTATTTTGAGCAAGCATATTATTTAGTCGACTGGTGTTCGTTGGCGCTCTGCAGCGATGCTCGGGAATGATGTTAAGTTTCCGAAAGCATAGATTGAACCTTTATCGGGGTCGGGACCCTTTGCACAGCTTGTAATAATTCATGTGGACCTAATAGCATGGGTAAAAAAATTACACCTATTTCCTTTCATGTTTTAAGGAGTTCTACGAAATTGCTTACACGAGTACACGTCAAAATTATAAGAGGGTGAAGCGATAGTAATTAAGTTATTTACGCTGGTATGAACGAGAATAAAAAAAAACAAACTATGGGATCAATATGTATTTAGAAACATTAACATGCTAAAATATCAGGGATGTTTGCAGTACATAGAGGTGAACAGAATATCAGTATACAGGGTGTATCAGCACGTACCCGACAAACTTTAACCAGCTATTCCTTAGCACATTTGGAGTAAAAAATGTTATGGGCACTTTGCTGTCCGGTAACATTTTTTTTAATAAAAAAATTATTATTCATATTTTCACCACATGTCACCAAAGTTTTATCCTTTGTCAAAGTTTGAAAACCCGTCTGGCAATATTTTGTTCGAGTTTCGTTGAATAATGTACGTACGTACCTACGTTGGCGCGCTTTTACAATCACAACGAAATGGCACAGCACCATTCGTTTCATTTTTAACTATTATTATTTAGTGTGTACGAAAGAGCGAGGACACTTTTTGACGCACTTGCTAATAACAGCTGTTGAACGCGAGAAACAAAGCAAATGACAGTAACGGAGTGTGGATTTTTTTTATTTATTTTTTGTTTTTAATGGAAAAAAAATGTTACCGGACAGCAAAGCGCCCATAACATTTTTTACTCCAAATGTGCTGAGGAATAGCTGGTTAAAGTTTGTCGGGTACTTGCCGATACACCCTGTATACAGGTGAAACCGGAAGATGCCATGACAAATCAGAACACGTTTGAAAAGTGATATACATTTTTTTTTACATTAGCACCACACAGGAGGCCCTCAGGAAAATGATTTCCTTCAGGGCCTGTGTCATGTTTGGGGATAATATATGGATAAGTTGGGGAGGAGCTTACAAAACTAGCCTGACCCCCATAGAAATTGTTCAAAAAGTAATAATAAAAATAATACAAAAAAAAAACCTCCAGACTTCCCCACTGAACGCGTATTCGAAGAATTCAAAGTTCCTACATAATACTTATTTATGAATAATTCAATTATTTAAATTATAAAAGAAAAATATAAATACTCATTCATAGCTGAAAATCGAACCAGACTTAAATATATATTTGCATGCCCTAAACTACACACTTCTTTTGCCCAGCACCATTATACCCACCGAGGAAAACATTTCTTTAATAAATTACCATAAGTAATTAAAAGCATTAATGATAAAAAAAAAAAACAAATATTGAACTACATAAAAAAAATATTTTAGGAAACTCGTTAACAAAAAAAACTGATTCCCCTTGTTTCACTTGAAAATCTCACAAATTATCCTACTATACTCATATAAAATGTAATTTTTTTTTTTATTCCTTCCAAATATAATAATTTGTATTTGTAACCTAGTTTTCTTATTTTTTCGCAAATGTACACTCCTCTTCCATCCACCAGCAATGATTTTAATGGAAGTGTAGTATAAATTAAAACAGTATGACTAGTAAACATTGCAAATCCGGCCCGCCACACAGTACGTGTGCAGACGCATACGCCGCCAAACCTGGACAAAACTTCATCCCATGAACCCGGGCACCCCTGTTTAGTCACCAAACGCAGCGAACCGTTTCGAGTTACCTGTGGCAGAGGGGTTGGTTGTCCAATGGATGGTTCCCGGGGCGGCGGCACCCATTCCCACCTCCCAATCTTCTAAGCTGATATTAATCGTTTTTAACGCTGCAATTTTTTGTTATATCCGCATTTGAATGCATGTAAAATACTGAATGACCTTGCGGAGTTATTTTAAACCTTTTCTTGCGGCTTATTGAATCGAGATAAATCACTTGCTATTATGTCGGCCAATGAAACTGAGAGGAAAGTGAATGTTTCCATTCTACTTAGATAATTGAATCCAACGGCGACCTTGTTATTACTTCTCTTCATATACAACACTGTCCTGGGGTCGATCCCTGAGGCAAATTAACTTCCGTTGTTACTGTATGTGTCCTAACTATACAGGGAATTAGTACCGTTGATAAAAGAAACAAGGGTTAGAATCAAAATTTTCCAATTATGTCCTAAATCCTGTATCTAAATTTCGCTAATAAACCATTAGATAATGTTAATTAAGTGTTAATCTCAAGTGACCTACCAGGTAAGTATTGTACTGTATATTATCTCCATAAATAGTTAAGTAATAACATAGATCACTGTAGAAATAATAAATTTGTACAGCGCCCTTGAGGTGATTTTGCACGAAAACGGCGCTTTACAGGTCATCCAATTATTATTATTAAATCATTTCATACATGAATTAAAATGTGCACAACTATGAAACCGAATATTCTGACATCAATTTGAGAAAAAATTATGATTTTTTTATATGGAACGACAAAAAAAAGAGCTGACAATATCTCTAAATAGTATAAAACAAAGTAGCTATGCGCATACGTCTGTTTGTGCGCTTAGTTCTTCTAAACTACGCAACGGATTTTGTTAGAGTTTTTACTATCATTTAGAGAATGTATTCCGGAAGGTTTATATATATAATACATGCATATTATATTTATAGAATTTTCAATATTCTAAAACTTCCGGTAATTGTTTGTTTTTGGTTGCCTCCTTATTGTACCTTTTTAAAAAGTCTGCTCAGAAGATTCTCATTTCTGAGCACAAACTGTCTCCTGTTCTATATTATGTTTTATTATTATTTTTTATTATTTTTTTATTATTTTCCTGTCCTGCTGTTATTGTTATTCTAAGTTTTGTATCACTTTGTATAAACAGTATATTTAGTGTTATAATATAAGATCTGTATTGGGTAAGGCACACGGTAGGAATGATTTTAAGAACATGACCACTAATACTGAATTACCGTTTTTAAGTTTGTTATAGTTCTGCGTTCAAGCGATCTGCAAATCGGGAGGATAAACTAAACACAAATATCATAGGAATGGCAGGAAAGAGCTCCCAGATTTATATCAATGAACACTTGACATTTCGAGCTAAACATCATTGGTTTCTTGCACGTAAGGCTACACGAGACAATATTTTTAAGTTTGCCTGGACCAGAGGGGGACAAGTATATGTACGCAAAGACGTTGGGACGCCCGTCATACTTATCAATGAAAAAACCAAAAACCTTTTATCTCCCTCACCAAATAACTTATAATCAATTTTCATCCTTTGGTATACTTTTATTTTACTTGATTCTCCTGTATACTATTATATATTCATCTATATATTACTTGATACTCTCTGTTACAAAAAACATATTATTGGATTTTTCTAGCCCAAAGACATTTAACAAAAGCATGTACCCCATCATTGTTTTTAATCCATCAAATAACTTAATACAATCACCTCTTTCCAGTAATCTAGTTGTCTTAACATGTAAAAAATGTGTTATTGTAATTGCACCAAAACCATTACAACTTACTATGCTTTATACAATTATATACATTGCTTATTTTGTTATTGCTTTTAATAACTGGCGAACTAACTCAAAAGTTTTCATTCTTTTCATTGCCTTTCTAAACAATAATTACAGTTTTAACATGTCCAACTTTAAATCAATTATTGTATTGTACTATTTTATTATACCTTTTGCACTCAAGCATCACAAATATTTTACTGATGTCAAAATCAATTACCTTGTATTTTGTATTATATTTATTGCTTTGTTAAACAACATTTACTGTCGTAACATAACCAATTGTAAATCTCTTACTATGTTCTATAATTATAGTATCCCCTATGCCTTGAATTATCACACATGTTTAGCTACTGTCAAAATCAAGAAAGTTAAATTTAATGCAAAACAAAAAAACAAATAATGGAAGACATAACAGACTTACTAGATAACATAACACCGATTCCATGTACAACTACTAATGACACTGAAGTAGTACGTCAATTATTACTAGTGAACTCTACCCTTACGATATTCTCTATGAATATAAGAAGTATAAACCAAAATTTTGATGAACTCTTAATTCTTCTCACTCACCTTGCCTCAGATTTCGATGTAATTGTTTTGAGCGAATGCTGGATTAAAGAAAATTTCGTCCCAAAAACGATAAAAAACTACAATCACTATAATACACTACAAAACCAAACTCAAAATGATGGCGTTATTGTTTACATTAAAAACCACATCATACATTCAGTTAAAGAGGTCACAATTAAGAACGCAAACTGTCTTAAAATTCAACTTGATAATCATATAACAATCATTACTGTATACAGATCCCCAAGCACACATAATATAACCCCATTCATACAATCTCTGCATGAAATTTTAACAAATATAGAACACCGCCAAAACACCTATCTTATTGGTGATCTCAACATTAATATAATCAACAGAATGCATCCACAAGCGAATGAATACCTAAATACACTAACTTTATTAGGATATTTGCCAGCCGTCACAGCCCCAACTAGAGAATCAGATTCAAACATTAGTAGTTGTATAGATCACGTCTTTGTTAAGAGTAAACTAGGCAGCAAATCCATTGTATATCAATCAACTGTCACAGATCACTATGCAACCATCACTTCCATCAACCAAAATATTCATAAACTACCACAAAATACTCTCCCTCAAAAAAAAATTTCCTATGACATTCTCCTAAATACTGTCTCTAAAGAAAACTGGGAACTTGTCTATTCTTGTACCGATACCACTTCTGCATGCGAAATATTTACAAATACTTTACAAAACCACTTGGCCGATGCAACATCATACACAAAAACTAAAAAAAACCAATCCGACACAAAACTCAAACCATGGATCACTACAGGTATTCTTCACTGTATCAGAAAGCGTGACAAGATTCATAACTTCTGTAGAAAAAATCCCAATGATTATGATTCACTCATATTTTATAAACATTTTAGAAACAACTGCAAAAAAATGATTAACAATGTTAAAAGAGATTACTACAAAAAACAAATCAGTGAAGCTACTGATGACAAAAAAAAAATTTGGAATATCATAAAAGATATAGCCAATATTCATAAAATCGACTCACCCATTGTTAAAATTAACATAGAAGACCAAACAACTCATGTCAATTCCGAACCTGAAAAAATATCCGACCATTTCAATCAATTTTTCTCCAATATCGGACATAAATTAGCAAAAAATATTCTAGACCAAAACACCGTCTCGGAGAAAGATCTTGCAAAAAATATACATGTCAATAATCTCAGCTATAACCCTTTTCACTTCACTCCCACCACTGAACTAGAAATAATAGAACTTATCTCATCTCTTAAAAACAGTAACTCTGCAGGGAAAGATCAAATTTCAACAAAAATTATTAAACACATTCAAAAATTTATAGCCCCACCTCTTAAACACATTATCAACTTAAGCTTTAAAACTGGAATATTCCCTAACTCTTTAAAACAGGCCACAATAATCCCTATCTTCAAAACAGGTGATAAATTATCTGTTAATAATTATCGACCGATATCATTACTCAGCACAATTTCTAAAATTATAGAAAAGGCGGTGAAACATAGACTCTGTAAGTTCCTTGAAAATAATAAAATAATATCGGATAACCAATATGGCTTCCGCAAAGGGAGGAATACCTCTGATGCAATAGCTGCTCTCACAAAAATTGTTTCCCAAAATCTTGACAAAGGTCGCAAACCACTTGCTGTTTTCCTTGACCTCGCAAAAGCATTTGATACGGTTTCCCATCCCTTACTACTTAAAAAACTTCAACAGATCGGCATTACAGGGATAGCCTACACATGGTTTAAAAACTACTTAGCAAATCGTACACAACAAACCCTTATCCACTCTGACAAAATATATATGAGCAAAAAATTATCCATGTCCTATGGGGTCCCTCAAGGTAGTGTACTAGGGCCAATTCTATTTCTCATATATATCAACACACTATGCACTATGAATATTGGAGGCAAGATAATTTCATTTGCCGATGATACAGTCCTAATATTTGATGATGAAACATGGGAATCAGTTACAAACAAAACTAATATTGGCCTAACAAAAGTTAAACATTGGCTAGACACAAACCTCCTCACACTTAATATCGACAAGACACAATACATGACGTTTTCCATACCCAAACATAGCTTTCCCAATAACTGCCCCAAACCTACCATCCACTCGTGTTCACTCAACATACAGACTCCTGAAACCTCACCTAACATTCAATGCACGTGTTCAACTCTTAAATCTTCAAAGGAAGTTAAATACTTGGGAATAATAATCGATGACCAACTACGCTGGGAAACCCATATAAAAGAAACAACAAAAAGACTTCGTAAACTCTCCCACATATTCTGCTCTCTTAGATCCATCTTAGACCTAACGACTCTAAAATGCGTATATTTTGCCCTTTTTCAATCGATAGCAACATATGGTATTCTGGGATGGGGTGGCTGTGCAGAATCCGTCATTAATCCAATAATTACAGTACAAAAACTAATTCTCAGAATTATATTTAAATGTCATCCTACCTATCCCTCCAAAATACTATTTACTAAAATTAAGGTCTTAGATATTCGCCAGCTATTCATTAAGACAAGCTTATGCTACATACGAAAAAATGACTTGATAGTGGCTCCTCAACACCAAGTAAACACCCGCTTTTCATCAAATCTGGGATGCGTGGTGCCAAAAACTAGAACCACATTCGCTCAACGACAATTCTGGTCTATCGCCCCTAAAATATACAACGCGTTGGACAGGGACATAAAATCAACTAATACTATATCCCTTTTTATTATACGTGTCCAAAACTGAATATTTGAAAGGGGACGAGCCTTTTTTAAAGAATACATGAGTTCCTAACTTTTAAACCATTATAATAAAATTAACCATGTATCTGTGTACTTATGTTTATATGTGAATACACATTACATTTGTGTGTGTTCATATATAGATGTGTATGAATGTATTTATGTATGCATCTATGTATGTCTATATATGTATGTATATGTATATATATCTGAGCATATATATATGTGTATGTATGTATGTTTGCATGTATGAAAAACATATATTTTGTTTTATATTTTCCTTAAATATGTTTATTTTCTTTTTTTTCCTTCCATATTATGTTTTATTTTTTCTTACTACAACATATGGTTTTATTGTAATTTATAGCATTATGACTACCACAACACGGGCATTAGCCTAGTGTGGGAGTAATTAAGTACACAAAAATTGTAATTCATAAAACTCACTGAATAAAAAAAAAAAATAAAAAAAAAAGTTAAGCGCACTTGAAGTGAAATTATAGAAGGTATTAACAGAAAAAAGTCTCCGAGTACACGTCAGCTAGTTATTAAAAATTATCTTTCAAAAATAGTTATTGGTTTTCGGATTCTCACGAATTCTCCGAATACGCTAGAAGCCTGAAGAGTTAATATTTCAAACTATTTAAGCTTATTTTAACTTTAATTATAAATTACCGCAATCTATGAAAGAGCAGATTATGATATCTTTCAAGTAAACCCTTAAGAGAAAGCTACTAGCCAAAATGTGTATATTCTTGGTGTACCTTATATCGTACGTAATAGGCATTAAAATCGTTTTGACAAACGGAGTCTAGAAACGTTCGATTTCAAGTAAAAAACTGTTTTTATTTATTTTGTAAATAATTTTAAAAGAAAGCAAAAAAGTTAATCAAGTGAAACTGTCACAGATAATCTTAGCTACAATACTGTATTTTTAAAAAGTTGTTTCATTTATGCGTTCATACATTTCTACTGAAAATAAATAATTTTTTATTAAAAATTTTTTATTAGTTTGCACTTATATTTTTTATTGAGTAATTTATTTTTTATTTGTATTCTACTTAAGCGAAGCGATAGGAAAACCTTCAATTTATCTAAAGCATATTTTTTGGTATTCATAATGTACACCAATTCTTTATAAAGATTAATCAAAATAGTGATTTGGCATTAAGCTTCGCCTTAATTGCTGGTTCTCCCGGCTTAGGTCGTTGTGCGTTGTTCGTGTGGACGGAACTAATAACGATCAAATTCCCTCGAGACGAAAGGCAGTAGTAGTGTTGCAACGTCCGCTTCGTGACATTATTCCAAACTCCGTGATTAAAAAGGGTGTGGAATGGTTTACTGCTCGAAACGACAGACAGAATAATAATTAATAACTAATGGTAAAATTGTCGCGTCTAGCCGGACTTGATAACTTCACCGTTAAGTGCGAGATATCACGAATAGCAGGGCGTGTTTTGTCACTATTTTGCAACAATAATAATTTAAGGTAATACAGTTGTATATACAAAAAAGAGTGAGTGCAAAATTTGAATACATTAATGTTGTGTTAAGAATAAGTTCTTTGTGTTAAATCAGGGATTTAATATATACTTCGCGTATTACAATGGTGACTCGATAGTCGACCTAACTAGGAGCTGGCTAAATGAGATCTGAAAACAACAAGTTTGTCTGGGAGCATTCTTACTGGTCCTGGCGACCACTGGCCACTAGCTGCCATCTTGCGGACTTCCAAGCAAGCTCTTTGCACTGCCCTCTATGAGTGCATCTCTGAAACTCTTAGCTAACTCACTTCCCAATACTTAACAATCATTGCAAGCAATAATTATATAAATTAAAATATCAAAATAAATGCCGCAGACGGGAATTGAACACCCGCCTTCTGATTGCCGGTCAGGTGCACGGAACCACTGTGCTACGTCCGCTTATTTTTAACCGCCAAACAATTGAATAAATACGAGTATTTCATTCCACAATTATTGCTTTTTATATATTTTTTGTGCTTTGCAAAAAACCCTGCCTTGTAAAAACGGTTCCATGATAACTCAACACAGTGACTATGCAATATACCTTTAAAAAGTGATATAAAGTCATTAAAAACGATGAAAAAATAAATTTAAACCCAACCTAACCTAACCTACTTAACCCAGTTAATAAAGTTTTTGTTTCATCACTTTCCATGACTTTATATAACTTTTTAAAGATGTGATGAATTATCATTTGGATGGTTTATCCGGTCACCGTAAAAACATTTGTTTACCTTTAATAAAAAAATATTAATAATTATAATTATGGGAAAAAGATGTAGATATTATAAAGAGTTATAAATCCTTATTGTATATACATATTATTTTTATCAAATTGTATTTAAAAATGTAAATAAACCACTAGTAATATATATTTATTTTTCATTTCAAAATGCATTTTTACCTATATGTACTGCGGGTTTTGCATAACTTTCATTTTCATTTTGCGGAAAATCCCCACGTGCTGGAGAAAAACTGAGGGCATATTTGGATTCAGCGCACCAAAATACATACGATTCACCCATTACGGTGAATCTGTAAAGTGTAAACTATCAAAAAGTGTCAATTTGCAGGCCTGTGTTATTGATTGAAATTTTGACTTATCTGCGAACTATGGTAAATCTATGGGGAACTATGGGGAAACTGGATAATCTACGTTACAATTCGAGTCGATTTTGTGGCACGACTTTTTCATTTGAGCTTTCGAGTAAATCGAGTCAGCAATTTTTAGGTTAAATTTGAAAGAAATCGGTCGTTAGGCGGTTAATAGAACTGTATTTAATGGAGCGAGGTCTACACCCGGCTATAAAAAAAAAATATCGGCAACTACGCGGAAAAAAAATGCTCAGATCGAAAAAAATGTGTTATGTAGATTCATTCCCAGTACGCCGCTTGTACTACTAGTTTCCGGACACCGTGTATAGTATATAAGACATTATTTGTGGCGGATAAATCGGATATGTATACGTTAATAAGTACGTAAAAATAGTTTACATTCGCATTTGCCACTCGGTGTCGCTTGAGTAGATATAATATTGAACACAATACATTAAACGGGCATTAAAATTAACTTAATATCTAGTTATAGGCACTGTATAAACTACTAGGAATTAATCATTGAAAAGAATATAATACTTTTAAATCTATACGTAGCAAGAAACAGAAAAATAAAAGAGAACGTTCTCAACTGGGAATCGATCCCAGGATCTCTTACCGGGGCAAGGTCCATAGGAATTATAACAATTTTCTCGTCAATTCTTTAAGCTTTTCATTTCCAAAATAAAAATTATTTTTGAAGGTAATGTCTAAACATTTATCATGCCGAAACGTGAATTATAAGAAATTCCCTCAATAGAAAAAAATCGCAAAGTAAGCTCCGAAAATTACGCTAACTACGGGGCCCTAATTGTAAAAATATATTATCAAAAAACATTAAAAATTAAGAAACTTTAAACAGCTCTACTGCAAAACTACAAATTTGCACATCTGACATTTTTCTTTGCGAAAATTCTTTGCGTAAATTGCGAGCTGAGATGTGAGAGAGATGAAGCTAATCTAATACATGGACTTTTATACTACTATACACTAGCGAAATCAAACAGATTGTCTCACAATAATAAAACATTTATCGATTATTTTTTTAATATTAAACAAGTACTATTATTAGAGCTGACAGGTTACTACCATCTTCATATTAAAGTTATGAATTTATTGATGACTAACAATAACCTCTTGTAAATAAATTATAAAAAATAAACGCTTATAGCTTCGTTACGACATCTCCCTCTTTCTCGCAAACACCGCACATAAGAAGAAAGAGATACTACAGGACCATAATTTTATTCTCCACACCAATCATGAAATTATTATTGCTTATCCGGATATTACGATATTATGTTTGATTTTTTTTTAGTATGGCGAGGATTAGTGTTGAATAGGAGATGTTATTGTTATTTAAGATGGATAATAGATACTTGAATTGCTTGTTACGGATGCTGTAAGGTCAAGGACGATCATTTTATTTCATCTAATCTTAGAAAGGATGCTGTTTACATCATCTTTTCATTAGAACGTTAAGACGAGACGATACCCTAAAATAAATCCAGAATCTTAACGACATAAGCAAAGCAGCCGGGCACAAAAACAGGCGAGTGAAAATAAGGTAGTGGGTATGTAGGGGTTGAAATAAATAGGGGTCCATATAAAATATCAAACAACACTACATTTCATGATTTCAAAACTACAATTTTAATCTCGCATAATCGGCCATTTTAGGAGATGATTTAAGTTGGTTTCCTTGGAAAGGAATATGGAAAGTTTCGGGGTTTCTTAATAGAGAGTGATTTACACTAATTTTGATTATGGCCAAGGGGGGAGATTCTACTGCAAGATATTAAAGGCAAAGGTCAAACGCTGACAATGCTTGTAGCTCGAATATAATGATGGTACAGTGGATGGATCAACCTCCATCTAAGTGGAGTCACTTTTATCGCTCATACAATTACAACATGTGCCTAGATTACATGAAGTTAGTAATAGGTACGCAGATGTAGCGGATCTGTTTAACTACACAGAAGCTAGGTACAAGAAGGATATACTATCATATCTTCTAAATCATTACAAATTAAACCTAAGACTACTCATACTTGTATCTCCTTCTAGAGCTTATATTGATTTTATACTTTCTGTCGTCATTTTGTGATCAAATGCCACAGTTAATTGTTATTTTTGCTTAAATTATGTTTGATTGTGAATGTTTTCTGTGACATGAAATTATTGTGCATGGTATATTTATACCGTTGATATTAAAAAATATATTATTGGCTAGCAGCGTTCGGAATCTGTGATCAAGGTATGATGGAAGAATTCGAAGTTTTACCTGGTTTGAGATAATTGCAACCGTGCACTAGCGATGGACGTTTGAACTCACCTGTAACAACAGAAAAAATACATTCATTAGTTGAGGTAAACATTACCATTTTGAGGTATCAATTCGAAGGATTGATTTGTAATGAATAAATGAAATGAATAGCATTTAAATAATAAGCAAATAAATATATTTTCTTAATTAATTGCACAAATATATTTAACAAATCTCCCTCAATTACTGAGCAAGTCAATGTCACAAAACAGATGAGATAAAAACGGTAACCGAGCCAAACAGAACAGTGACGAAATAGATCAGATGAAAACGGTAAAACGGGCCAAACAGAACAGTGACAAAACAGATCAGATGAAAACGGCAACCGGGACAAACAGAACAGTGACAAAATAGAACACTTTAAAATGCATATAAAACAGTGGGAACTAAAGTGGTAAGATTGAAAATACAACATTATTGATGTTGTTGTAGATGATTTTTTTTTTTTAAATATCAATTTTTGAACTTAAAAAAATCTTCACACAAAAATGGAAATCCAAAAAAATAAATATTTTTAGCCACGACAATATCAATAATGTCGTTTTTTTCAATATTATTACCACACGGAGAAAAATGAGTAATTTAGTAGGCAAGTAAATGTATTAAGAATCTCTTCAAATTATTGGCGATCCGGTTAAAAACGGGATTGCAGGCCTTAACGAATGAACGAATAACTATCTTTATGTGAGAAAGTCAATAGATGTCGCACATTAAAATAAAAATAAGATATTTTTATCAAAAGACACTGTCTAGATTGCATAAAGATAGTTGCAAATAAAAATTTGCGGTGAGAAAAATGAAAACAATTTTGGTAGTTCTTATTCGAAGTATGATACAGTTAAATATGACCGAAAGAGATAGGGTCCCATTAGCTCAGTTGGTAGAGAGGTGCTCCGGCAAGGCAAGGGTCCTGGGTTCGAGTCCTAGATATGACCTATCTTTTTCTGCAATCACATTTTAACAGGATTACCAATAATTTGAAGAGATTTTTAATAAATTTGCAATATTTATTATCCGTTCAGGAGTTTCAAAGGTTCTTATCTTTCTGTCTATCTCTTTGCTATTTGTTAGATACAAGTTAGTCACTGCACTCGGCATTCAGGAGAAAGTGGCACAGAATAGCTAGCAGTAATATTATATTAGTCATGGCGTCGCAGCTAATTTACAACTACGTAGTAATATCGCTGAGGTGAATCATCTCGTGGCATTTATGCAGGTGATGACTAGCACTGGATGGCGGTGGTCCATTGGGAATGAGGAAACTGGAAAGGTCTTTGTGTCCTCCGACAATTCGCTGAATCAAATTACTCATACGATCTAACAACCAACAAAAAAAAACACGACAGAGGTTGATCATTATTTGCTGGAATCAAACGCGTTAAAATATTTATATAGAAATTAATTTATTATACGATACTAGCTGACGTGTATCCGGCGTTGCTAGGGGTTATCCTTAGGAGATATACTATACATATACCATCACTGAGTTTTCTATAGGCCTTTTTGAGATATACAATTCCGTAGTACATTATTTTGATGTATATCATAAGGTTTAGCCAGCGTTCAATCTAAGTGCCCGAAAAAAAAATTTTACGACTTCATTACAAAACATCGACTTTTCTCTACTTTCTATAAATATAATATACATGTATTATATATGTAAACCTTCCGGAAGAAATTCTCTAAATGATAGTGAAAAAACCCTATCAAAATCCGTTACGTAGTCTAGAAGAACTAAGCGCACAGACAGACGCGGATAGCGACTTTATAAAAATAAGATCGTTTTTCACAAAGAAGAAATTCATTGTGATAATTTACATAACTTTTTAGTCCATATTCCTAGTAATATCAATTAAATACTCAGCCTTACTAATAAATAAAACACTTACCAATCGTTAAACGGTGTTTTAGTTAGACGGAGAAAACTTATTGCTAATTTATTAAGAACCACCATAAAATGTCTGTAATTGTATTGTAGTCCATGAACGAATAAATTAATAGGTATCCTGATAAACTTTAAGTAAAATAGTAATGTTTTTTATTCATTTCGTCATGATAAGCCCAGGTACATGAACACGTGTTCTGATATTATTTATTGTTGGTAAGTAAGAGCTTCACAGATGCACTCATAGAGGGCAGTGCATAGAGCTTGCTTGGAAGTCCGCAAGATGGCAGCTAGTAGTCAGTAGTCGCCAGGGCCAGTGAAAATGCTTCCAGATAAACTTATTGTTTTCAGATCTCATTTAGCCAACTCCTAGTTAGGTCGACTATCGAGTCACCATTGTAATACGCGAAGTATTAATAAATCCCTGATTTAACACAAAGAACCTATTATTTAAAATCTCCTTCCACGACGAGTTGGAGAATTGTTTGTGGGAACACAACATTTATTTATAAACGCCCTTTTTCGGGGCTTCTACATAAGAATATTAAGAAATATACATTATTTATTGTACATAACTGAATTGCTTCATTAACAACATTCTGGGCAAAGAGGAATACATATGGTAGTTAGTTCCAGAATTTCTACACTGAAATAAATCCTGACTTCTAGTACACGTATTACGTTGTGGAATCCGGAAGCTTATCAATTCTAGCAATATCGGACTATCAACTAAATCATTTAGAATTTTATTTAGAAATATTCAGTGAAAATTCTTCTGCCTGACAATTTGATCATGAATTTACTAATACTTTATCAGGAAGCGGTTTGCCGTCCCGTATTTAACAGGATTACCGATAATTTAAAGAGATTTTTTAATAAATCGCATTACTCATTTTTCTCAGTGCAGTAAAATTTTAGTCGCAATGCAAAAATATGCAAGTCATACGATTTCTCAATTTTTTTGGTACTTGGTTGTATTTTCCCAATTTATACCAATTTAGTGATTCATCTCGCTTGGTTACTGGTAATATTCTATTCTTGTCAATACGGTGATTGGAGCTAAATGACGTTGTGCAAGGATGGTGTTGTTACTAAGAAATAACGTGGGAATGATTCAATTTTCAGTCTTTATCTTAATAAGCAAACCTTACCGGAATTGGATTTTACAATCTTGAAAATGAATCATTCAGGATGTACAACATTAAGTTATTTATTATATTAGTACTTTTTATTGAAGAGATATTTGATATTATAGAATTCTTGCCAACAGCCAACTCTAAGTGCATATGCTAGCAGTTTTGGGTTGTGGGCATTGATGTATTATATTTAGATGAGACATGAAACGAAAAAATAGGTTAAACTTTTTTAACTTCAAATGACCTCCAACGCTCTAACTAAAACCGAATCTGATCCACGCTCATCGCTGAACGAGTTCTAATTAATAGTGGACATTTCGATAAGATATTATTAGTACGCAATAGCATCTCTAATTGTATAGCTCTATGGTTGTAGGTAGCAAAAGCCTATTTTAAGCATAAAGGGGGTGACAGATTACGCTATAAGTTCAAAGCGTTTTATATAAATCCATATTGCTCGCCATAAAAACCTGTCACACCTAAAAAGATGATGTGCTATAAGTGTGGGCGTGGCGACGATATGCGATGTGATCTGCTAGCCAGGCATTATTTGAAAATTATGCGACCCCATCTCCTACCCACGGCAGGAAGAGTCAGAACAATTTATGGAGCGCCGTAATTACGCGGCTGTCATCTGTCAAAGTGACAGCTCCCATACAAAGAAATGATATTCCGCGGCAGTCCCCCAATTGATCTTACCCCCTCTCCTGAGGAAGATTATAGCGTAGTGTGTCAGCCAACATATAATACGTATATGCTACGCCTAATTTATAATATAGGGTAATGTATCTAAGGCCTAACATCGATATGAAATACTCATTAGAAAGTTTAAACAAATGCAGTTAGGTAGGAACTTACGTGGAAAAGATAAAGCAATATAATTTACTGGAAATGAATGCACATACTTGAAAGATTGCAGCGGAATTTACAAAATAAATGGTTTATCCAATCGGTACCGACCACTGAAAAATACAAAGAAAATTATGCTTCTTAAGGAATTAAATTATATTTACAATGATTTCTTATCTCGTTCCGGTAATTTCCCGGTAATTCAAAGAACTTAATGAAAAACGCAGTCAAACCTCTGTTTTTCCTCCTTCATATAATCGGACCAATTCAATACCCGCGTTAATAAATTTCTTCCTACAGCTCCTACCTTAACCGGCCTCACAACGCTGCCCAAACGGGTGGCGATATAGCTATCATGTCTTAACACTGTCCAGACAGGGGCTTTCTTGTGAATATTGTGTTCAACGATCAAATATTACAATTTGAGGTTTTACTTACTAAATTATTCCAAAAATAAATATTCATCCAAGGCTTGCAGAAAAGTCAATAGATGTCTTACATTGAAATACAAATGGATATATTTATCCAAGACATAATCCAAGACAGTTCTTAGTCGAAATATGATACAGTTAAATATGACCGAAGGGAATAGGGTCAGATTAGCTCAGTGGTATAGTAGAGCCCCGGCGAGGCTAACGTCCTGGGTTCAATTCAATGCAACCGTATCGCTTTCCGATTTATCAATTTCAAAAGAATCGCATATGTTAATATTGTCTGCAATGATTAAATTTAAAAAAAAATGGAAAAATACCTATGTTTTAAAATTGGCGTAAGATGATATGAAAAAGGAAATGAAATGTCAGCCTGTGTGTGTCTAAATCTTCCTTGGAGGTTGACAACCTAAATATTTTTTATACTATTAATGAACCGTGGAGAATTATAATAGTAGACTTAGAAGTTATTATGTAAAAATGTCGCAAGCAATAAAGTGGATGAACTTCAAAATAAAATCATTTAATTAGCAATGCTTTGAAAATGCCGCCCCATAGAATGCTAAAAACTTTAAGCTTCGAAACAAAAGCTTGAAATGTCCTCTTTTCAAAAGACGTATTTGAAAAGACCTTAGCAACAACTATAAAAAAAGACAAATGACCTAAGCCTGTCATTAGGTTTTTGCGAAACAGACACCAAACTGTATGTTAATTGTCCATATCTGAGTTTCAAAAACATTATGGACTACGGATCACTTTTGTTTACAAACAAAAGACGTCACGTGTTATATTTAAAAAATTTGAGAAAGTCAAACATATGGTTGTGACTTGTGATTGGCTCGTAAAATTTGGCTAAGGGCCAATTTAGGACAAAGTAAAAAAAATATTATATGACCACATGTTGCAGAGCTTTTTGTTGAAATTTTTCAGTAATGATTTATTTTTAGAAACCAACCATCACGCCGTTTTCACGGAGGAGTACGCAGAGAGGATAGACCGTCACACAGTTCTGTTTTGGCACATACTATTATTGTTTAATTCACATAAAATGCTATTGACTTGCCTACCAATGGACAATATCAGCGGGAACATAACACGTTAATCGGTTTAATTGTTGGCAGATAAATCATTTAAATGCGTTAAAGATCGACGATTAATTTCATTCATCCATTTAAGATATATTTCCAGTTAATAATAAAAACTAATTTTATACAACACCCTAATATAATAGAACTTCCTCCTTCTTCTGGCGATTGTAAAATTAGATTGTTCATGTTAATTTTAGTTATAAGTTTCTACATATGTAAATATATATTTTATTAAGATAGTAGTTATAGACCTTAGTCGTAAGTCTCTAGTCAGTAGTTCTAGTGTTTACTACTGATTTAACTACAGGTTTTCCAATAAGAGGTGTTATTTTGATATTCAATTGTAAAAGATCAATGGTTTCGTTGCTTGCGTGGCACGTAGCGCCGTCTTGTTGAAAGTAAACGTTGTCCAGATCAATACCAACCAATTCCGGCCATAAAAAAGCATTAATCATCTCTAGATAGCGCAATCCATTCACCGTAACTGTTCCTCTAGCCTCATTTTCGAAAAAGTAAGGTCCAATGACTCCGCCGGACCATAAACCGCACCAAACAGTCACACGTTGAGGATAGAGAGGCTTTTCAACAATAACTCTTGGGTTTTCCGAGCCCCAGATGCGACAATTTTGCTTGTTGACGAAGCCACCGAGGTGGAAATGGGCCTCATCACTCAAGATGATTTGCATTCGATTCACTCAAGTGAATTTTAATAATTTCAATGCGTTGTTGAAGCGTGTATCGTTCCATTTTTATTAATGGCGTAGTTTCTACTTGTCAAATGTCAAAAAATGACAGCTTAAAAAGTAACATCTACCGAAATAGCGGGCTATTCAAAATAACACCTCTTATTGGAAAACCCTGTATTTAAGAAATATATTTGTACAGCGCCCTTGAGGTGATTTCTCACGAAAACGGCGCTATATAAATTAACCAAATATTATTATTATTATTAAATGGAGACCAGGAACTCATATATAGACAGCGTCCTTGAAGTGATTTTTCAAATGAACCGCGGTGTCCAGGAAGATTAATTTATTTCATGTGTTATTATCGTCGGTTAAGACCCAGTCCAGTGGTAGGTATTCCCAACAGACCACTTCCCCACCGGAAATACACACACATTGTAGACACCCATACCTACGTATACAGCGCCACAAAAGCGGTACCTGCAATCTGCCCGCATAATCCGATGTTATATTCCGCTCATGTGCATCTTGCTTGATGTGGACATCACCACCGACATACAGGGCAACCGGTCTGCCGACAACACGAGCGGGATAACACCTTGGCCCCGGTGGGTTGGAGTCAAGACACCGCACTTCCGCAACTAAATATTATCATGTACAATAACCTTTACGTAACTGAAGGTTAAAATCACGTATCACACGAAGGGGGTCACTAGGGTCCCCCAGATATCGCAGAGAGATCACGCAATAATATTCACATGTAAAAGCCCCGAAAAATGGCGTTAATTAATAAATAAATTAATAAAAGTGATGATATTCATTTTACCCTTTTAAATTTACACATTCAGGTATTAGTTAATTTTAATTTACCTGAGCGATTTTTGGCATATTATGCAAGTTTGCTAAAACGATTTGAGCGATCACTTGCAAAAATGTGCCAAATTTATAGAACCTAAAAATATGAAATAAACGGTCAAATCTAGGTGGATTTATTGGCTTTAAACCGTAGTAAGCAGTTTAATATGTTTACATAATAATATTTCGGGGAATCGTATTAATTATGTGACTACCAACCATGGGTCCTAACTGCCTCCAACCGTCTGCTGCAGCCAGTGACGTCCCCAATCGGAGTGTAGTGTGCGGCTGGAAGTAGTGGGAGGGGAAGGAGACGAAAAATGAAGGTGGGGGAAGTACCTGAATATTCAGATCTGGTCACCAAATACGGCTAAAGCCATTTCAAGCAACGTTTCAATTCTGAATGGTGGTCCTACACCAGGGCGGTACTAATAGTATCTTCCACTCTGGAACTTGCCACAAACATACTATATATAGTAAATTATTAGATAACATAATTTAATCAACTACAATTTACTATTGCACTAGACGAGAGAGAGCCTTACCCCTCGACCACGAAGGTCATGGACGTGACGTAATGCAAACCGGTAAAAGAGATCGAGCGTAACTCAAATATGTAGTCCTTTTCATTAAAAAAAAAAATTTACGTCTGCACTCGCAACTTATTTACGGTAAAGAGCGGAGAGTAATTTCGACCGAATTGAATAGATATTGTTTAATAAAAACTTTAAAAAGAGTTAAGGGGTATTTTTTAAATGCAGGTCGATTACTTATAACTTATGTGATATATCACAAACTCGTTTGGGGTTGTGAATTACCCCCCTCCGGTGCGGGAGGGTTAAACACACGCTGGCAACACGCAGGAGCTGTGTAAGCGTTCTGTCGTGGATTTTTATACAAGCTACGCTTCGTTGGTTACTGAGTAATTTTACGCATAATACAATATGGGAAACTTCAGTCAATCGGGCAATTTTTAAAGATACTTTGAATGTATTCATTAACACCGATGGTATCAAAAGTTTCAAACACACCAGGGTAGGAGCTACCAGCACTCCATTGTAGATTAATTTTAATTCAAGCAAAAATAAATAAATAAAATGTTTAGAGAACATAATTATATACGTTGGTGAACCGTAAATGATGGTGGAATCTGGACTCTGGCAGGATTCCATGATGCGGACATTTCCAGAGTGGTTGGCCCTTTCCCTAAATCCTTCCACCAGGGTTCTTATGAGTTACAGGGGCTGCAAAACCAAGAATTCACTAGTGAGCATATGAAACACTGCAGTATTTGGGAAAGCCAAATTGATTGTCAAAGACAATTGACAAATAATAATGATAAATGCACACCTGCGTGCAATTTATGGTATTATTATTTGGGTTTGTGGATACGATCTACAGCCTACGCTGAGAACCTTCGAGGTCCAAACTTCTGAATAAAAGCATCATCGCCCACTTTGCAGTACACGCACTATAATAGAGATTGCTCTGATATGACTTCCTACGCTAAAATGAAACACAATAAAGCTGTTCTGAATTTGATTGAATTATGTATTATTTCGTTGCATCATTTTAATCTAAATTTTATTTTAACTAACTTAACAATGACAGAATTTAAACCAGTGATTTCTAAGCTTATTTGAAGTCAAAGGCGTGGTTGGCACTTGGGCCTACCGTGACATTTTTGTGTATGTTTTTTTTATTATTATTATTAATCATTTTTATTCACTTAAAAACTGCAAAAATATTAGGTATTGATGAGTGGGGGTTAGGATGGGGTGAACAATGACATATTCTGAAACAAAATTGTTACTGTACTAGCGCAGACTCGTGAAAAAATCACGGGATATTATAATTGTAGGATTAATATTACGTATTGTGTGATATATAAATATAATTTTTCTAATTTTTAATATTATGAATGCGTTTGATGTTCGGCAGCTATATGTAAAAACTATCCTAACTCATCTATACTCAAATATACATAATTACTACGAAAAAAGTTTAAATACACGATGTACTCGAAGCAACAACAAAAACTTACTACAAATACCGATAACACATACTACGTTTGGTCAACGAAACTTTAAATACTTTGCGACAAGACTCTACAACATTCTTCCAGACAGCATAAAACAATGTGATTCACCAAAAAATTTCAAAGATAATGTAAAAATTTGGATCAAAAATAAGAATAGGGCCTTCACCGGTGCATTCACCCAAATTCGCAGTTATTGAAGTCACCACATTATTGAGCGAATACATCTTAATACAAGTATAGGTATGTTCAAAGGTATTAGGAACTAACACGAAAAATTCTGCCTCAACACAGGCTAGCCTAGTGAGGCGGTATTTGAGAAACCTCAACTGTATTTTTATTTTCTTTTTACCTTCACAATATTATTAATAATGTGTAAACATTCCTAAATAAAGATATTATTATTATTATTATACCATATTTGCCTCAGAATCATCACCGTCTTTCAAAAACAAATATTGGAAATTTTTTTTAGATCTCTGCCTAGTTTTTTGAAAATCAAGTGTGCAAAATTTTGTCAAGAAATATAACGATTCTGCTGTGAGGGATGGGAAAAGGGGATGGGTGGAGATTTTTCGGAATATTGCGTAGACAATGACCTTCCTCTTGTTTAGAAGGTCAAGTGTGCAAAATTTCATCAATCTCGGAATAAAACTGTAGATTTGAAAAAATATATCGAATCCACGCCACCACAGTAATCTTATTAACAAATTTATACTTTTTTTATTTACAAATTAAAGAGACGATCAGAAATTTACCTCCCGAATGAACGTCGTTAGTAAATTTTAAAAATCACGAAATCTGTTAAAAATTTAAACAAAAGAAATACACATTTCCAATACAGAATTATAAATTAATCATTTTTTACACATAACGATTTTCAGATTATAGGTAGGTACCTACTCTATCGATTGGCAGGATTATTCTATAACATTTTAATGACGGGTAAATGAAATCCTTAGCACGAGATATCATTATCTCTATTTGTTGCAAAATGGAAGGTAATAAAACATTTATCATTATTACACAATCAATCCAAGTTTGAAATTGAAATTGACATTAAAATTCAAATCAAATTTGAGTTCATTGAACGACAACAGAAATTAATATTTTAGATGACTTGACAAGTGGGGGAATAGGTAGTACCCAATATTACTATCCTCCTAATATTAGCTTAAATACTTGACATATCACTTTAGTATTTTACGTATTCCTGCGCAAATACATAAGTTACCATTAATAATTGACTGTGTAATTGGGATTTCTATAGTTTAAAAGCCCATAACACAAAAGAAAAATGCATGGGGTCGTCGGAAGACCCACATGGTTACGGACGTTTTGTTTGGCATCTTGGCCTGTCAAGAAATAAACACAAACAGAACAGCTGACCTATGATGTAATGAAGTATAAACAAATAGCATTTTTCAGTGTGATAATGATATTCGAGGTAACGTAACTTTACCGTTCTAGCCGGCTACCGTGATGTCGGTAAAGTTATCTATCTAAAATGTCATCGCATGTGATAATAGAAATTGTCGCCAACGCAAGAGAAGAGAACTTGTCGTGCATTCCTAATGTAGTTGTATCGGAACAATGCCGTGCTAACTGTACAGACTAGGCGTGTTTACATTATGGTCGCAAACGCCCAAAGAGATTTTCTAGTGATGATATTCAATATGCCATCCAGTCATTGATGAAGACTATATATAATTGATAATACATAGGTTTATTTTTTTTTATAAAATGAGCACAGATACTCGAGATGCTTTCTTGTACATCGTATGCAGCTCACAAATTTATAAAATTTGATATAATCTTGGATTACTGAGATTCTTATCGATAACGAAGCAGTATAGATAGGATAAAGAATCAATGTTTTTTTATAGATGTGTCAAGAAAGGCATCGATAAATTAATCAGTATCAGAAAAAATTTACCTGTAAAAAAAATATACATGGTTGGACTGAGGATTGAAACATCATCCCCATCAGGGAATGGTGTAAACAACGCCTACGTCAAATTCGAATAGGATAGTACCGACATTCATCATTTCGTACATATTGGGTATCCGAGGGTAAAGTGTGCTAACTTCATGAGGTGATTCTTGACATTATAGTAGAAGTAAAAACGATAAATAAATTTTTCGAAATTCCAACGCTTGAAGGTAGTTTTTAGGTTAAAAAGTTGATTGAAAGCAGAAATTGTTTGTAGGGGAAAAAAAGGTTTTTTTGAAAAAGTTATTTATCATCAGAACTTAATGAACTAAAAACGGGATTACAGGCCGTTTCCTGATGAACTTTTAGTAAATTCGTAATCGTGACAATCATTGGTATCTCTAAAAAGTATAAAACAAAGTCACTATCCGCGTCTGTCTGTGCGCTTAGTTCTTCTAAACAATGCAACGGAGTTTGATAGGGTTTTCACTATCAATTAGAGAATTTATTCTGGAAGGTTTACATATATAATACATGGATATTGTATTTATTGAAAGTAGAGAAAAGTCGAGCAACGCCGGGTACACGTCAGCTAGTTTCTATATAAATACAAGCATATCGCGTGCAGAAAGTTCAATGCGTTAAGTTCTGATGGCTGTGTTCGGGCAGCCACAGACGGACAGCCGGATCTTTACCGTAATTCAACATACAATACTTGTATTATAGGATAGGAATGAAGTTGTTATGCGTGTTCATGTTATACGGAGCCGGAAGGGTCAAATTGTCTATCTTGTTCAAATACCACCACATTTGGGGACGAGTTAGAAGAATTATTAAAAACCTAACTTTATATTCAACATGTTCCTAACCCAAACTAAAACTTACGTCTTACCAAATAATTTGAATTGGGTGTTCAAAAGATTTGTAAACTGGTTGATGGTAAAACAAAGAACAGATATTAGAAATATTCTAAACATCTAATGCATTTTACAAACCATACTGCACACAAATTCTAACAAAATTACAAAATTTTACAATTAATTATAATACGATATACTCATTTCATATTTTTATACATAATTTTTCAACATATATAGTACTACACTTATTTTTCTATTTTTATATTACTCATTTTTTTACTTCAATTTTTTCTTATTATTTTTATTTTTTTATAATTTTTTTACTAAACATTTGGTTTATATATAAATTGTTAATTACCAGCCTCAGAACAGACTATGTCTAGTGAGGAGGGTAATGAAAAAAAAACATCTGTACAGAACCAACCTTAAATAAACGCCCGGGTTGCCGGCACTGAAACTGAATATCAAAATTTCCCATGAAACATGTATTTGCAAAGTTAGTAATCTTGATAAATGTTGTAAAATGGGGTATTATGCCGTGTTACTACCTCCTTCTTTAGCCAACGTTTCGGATAGCATTAAGGTGTCCATCATCACATCTGCCCTGATGATGGGCACTTTAAGGCGAAGCTTAATGCCGAATCACTATTTTGATTAATCTTTATAACGAATTGGTGTGCATTATGAATACCAAAAAATATGCTTTAGATAAATTGAAGGTTTTTTTATCGTTTCGCTTGAGTAGAATATAAATAAAAAAATAAAATATCAATTAAAAAATATAAATGTAAACTACTAAAAAAAATATTTAGTCAATAGATATATATGAACGCATAAAAATACAGTATTATAGCTAAGATTTTCTGTGACAGTTTCACTTGACTAACTTTTTTGCTTTCTTATAAAATTATTCACAAAATAAATAAAAACCAGTTTTGTGCTTGAAATCGAACGTTTCTAGACTCGGTTTGTCAAGCGATTTTAATGCCTATTAACTACAGTATTTGGTATACCAAGAATATACACATTTTTGGCTTGTAGCTTCCTCTTAATGCTGTCCGAAACGTTGGCTAAAGAAGGGGGTAGCGCAAAACGGCATAAAACCCCAAAAAAAAAATCACTATAAAACGTGATGGTGATTATTTAAAAATTCCCGTGAAACCGAAAAAAAAACGTCTTTTAAAATGTTATTTACGTCAGTCAATATTGTATTTCCCAACCGGACATTTTCAAGCATACATCTATACTCTTGACAACTTTTACCTGCAATACAAACATTCTAATCTAAAAGCAACTTGGTAGCTTGTACCTAATACGATTACAGATTTAACATTGAAGCCAGAGAAACGGAAATTAATAGAACGGACCTGAACATACATTTTTTTAAACATTAACCCCACTGCGGCGCAAGGCGATGCGTCGAGAGACAGTTGGACAGGTCAAAGGGTCTCCCCAAACCAGCCTCTCCCGATCTGGCACGCCACGAAGCTGGTGGCCAGGTGCATCCTGAACACACCTCACACTGGAACACGGGCACCAATGGTTCCCGGGGCGGCGGTACGCAAACCCGCCTCCCAAACTATACATACCAATATACAACGCACCACCATTTAACATTCGTATACAAAACTATACAGTTTTCCAGAAAAGCTTATCAGCAGGTACCCTAAAGACTCTATAACCAGCTATTCCTAAACATGTTTGGAATAAAAATGAAGCTGTCATTTTGGAAACCGACTATGTATTTTTTCAATTGAAAACAAAAATATATAAATGAACATATATTATTACGCGTTAAAGTGGGGGTGAAGGCGTGATGAGCGATTAGTTGGGAGCAGATAGAACGGTGCTATTTATAATGCATAACCACACAGTTATAGCTACATTCAAGTACAAAAATAATTATATCACACGTCGCTACTGATCACACTGCCACACATCGCAACAGATCACGTGATACGCGCTATTTCTCGTCTGTACGGGGCTGCTGGAACGAGACGGAGTGCATATCACGTGATGGATTAGGTTGTACCCAGTGGCGACGTGTAATGAAAAAAAATAATAGAAAAACATAATATTATATTTTAAAATAGAAGTCAAGTATAATATTTTATCTGCGTTATTGTCCACAGACAATATTTTTGTTATGCTAATACCGCACAAGAGTCCCAACTGCTCCTAACCATTTGGTGCCAGTGAGACTATGGCATCCCAAATTGGGGTATATTGTGAGGCTGAAGTTAGTAGGGAAGATAGGATTGATAGTGTCTTTGTCCAAAGCTTGTATTTAATGTCGGAGTTTTTATGTTTTCTTTGTACGCTTGTCCAACTGGTCTGTTAGTGATATTTTGTGTATGTTGAAATTTGTTTTTTTGGTCAAAATGTAGTTTAGTAGTGTTTTAACGTATAATTGGCGTATATCAAGTACGTCACAGCTGTTGAATAGTTGGTCCGTATCAGTCAGTCTATGTTTTTTTAGTATTACCTTTAAGATCGTTTTCTGCGCGATATAGTAATAATAATAACATGGCATTTATATAGCGCACTTTAGTGTTATTTCACTTCAAGTGCGGTTAACTATAACAAACTTAAAAATGGTAATTCAGTATTAGTGGTTCTTAAAATTATTCCTAAAGTGTGTCTTACCCAATACAGATCTAATATTATAACACTAAATACACTGTTTATACAAAGTTATGACCAGTGTTGCCAAGTTAGCATATTATATGCTGAATTTGGCATAATTACTCCATGTTTAGCATATAGCATATTTATTTGGCTTATTTTTACAGAAACATGAAAATAATAAAAAACAATTTTTTAACTAACAAAAATGATATCGATTGAAAAACTGGTGTCTCAATGGAGAAACATAGTTCACATTAAATGGGAATCCTTGACTTCCACTGTATAGTTTTGGAATGAAGTCATGTAGGTAATATAAAGATGCAGCTAATAATAACCCCTTCGGTGATTTATGTCAGTTTGCAATGTCTATGTTAACATTGCCGCATTCAAATGCGGACATTGAACGTGTATTTAGCCAAATGAGTCTGGTCAAAACAAAACTCCGAAATCGTTTGGCGGTGAGAACCCTGAATGCCATTTTGTACGTGAGATTTGGCCTAAAGAGAGCAGGAAAGTGCTGTTATTCTTACACTGTTCCTGACGAAGTACTACGCTGCATTTTGACCAAAGAAAGTTACGACTCCGTCTCTCAGCCTTCCACATCAGCTGCTGTTAATGAAGAAGAAGAAGATGAAGATGAAGATGAAGATATTGATATTTTATTTCACTGATTTTATTTCTAAATTAAATTTATGTTAGCTTTTTTTGGCATTTTTTAAAGTAATTTAGCGTTTTTCTGGCATATTTTTCCCATCACTCTATTTCTCAACAAATACTAAGTTAAATTTATGTTGGCTTTTTTTGGCATTTTTTAAAGGAATTTAGCATATTTCTGGCATATTTTTCCCATCACTCTAGCATATTTTGAAGTAGTTGAGTTGGCAACACTGGTTATGAGAAAACTTAGAATAACAATAACAGCAGGACAGGACAAAACAAGAATATTAAAACTAAAACATAATATAAAACAGGAGACAGTTTGTGCTCAGAAATGAGAATCTTCTGAGTAGACATTTTAAAAAGGTACAATAAGGAGGCAACCGAAACCAAACAATTACCAGAAGTTTTAGAATATGGCTTATTATAAAATATCGAAAAGAAGTTAAGATTTATGACTGGTAAGATTTTTTAAATAATTTTGTCTTTAAAGCCCGTTAAAATTCAGCTAAATTCTGGAGATTAGTAAGAGCTGAGGAAAGTCTATTCCAGATGAGCGGGCCTGTTACACTGAAAGAACGACCATAGTAACTAATGAATCCATAGCGGTATTTGTTGCTCCTCCCCAAGCAATAATTCCATATTCTATAAATGATTGGCAATTTATTTCGGAGTCTACGGGAAGGGATGTTGAACTAGATGAGTTACAACAAAGCAGGTGTGTCAGTAATACTGATATAATAAATACTATATACTCCTGATTGAACTAAGTTCATGACTCAATTGCTCACACAGTGTCAATGACACCTGAAACATGACTTATGTTATATACAATAATTATTGTGATTATGGCTTAAATCTTTAAATGGTTACCTCAATACGTACCTGTTTGCGAAATAAGAATGATTTAATACTAGATTGATGGATATCATAATTATTTTTACCGTGCGGGCGTCAGTTAGTCAGTCAGCGAGCTTTTTGATAGGCGTGTACATGTTTGACGGATTTATCCAAAATGCTAAATCTGTCAGATTTGATTGATTTAATAAGTAATCAAGCTATGTCCTGCCCACTGTCATTATAGCATGTAATAATAATCAATTATGAACGTATACACTGAGACAATTTATTTATTAGAATGAGCCGATCCGCCAATACTTCTCTATTGCGAATATCTCCGTCTTCCTCCACCATTCCCTACTGTATACCTCAATATAAAAATATTAAAGTAATCCAAGAGCGTTCCCGACTTTTTATACCGTTCAAACCATTCTCTAAACACTCCTGCCGTTAATAAGAACAAACTTTGAAATGTTCTGCGATATCGATCGAGTAGTTTTTGAATTCATAGGGCACAAATATACGAATATTTCCTTTTATTATATAGATTTAAAAGATAATAATTTATGTTTGGCATAGTTAACAAATAATTCTTGCGAGTCATTATTAACAATTTTTTTTCTTACCTTTTGTACTTGTTTTTTGTAATTTATTCTTTATAATTAACTTAACTTTATATTTATGTTAATGGCACATGTCGTGCCGTTTGTATTCAAATAAATAAATAAATTTACATACATGATAGTTATTGACAGTTATAGTACAATATAGAAAGAAGAACGAATAGAATAATTGTAAGATTATTTAAGGCGATGCCATACGTACTAATGCAAAATCATGTGTTTTTGGTTTGAAAATTTGGTAGCCTAGAAATGTTTAAGATGCTTTAATTAAATACTGCGAGTAGAATACATCTTGACCTTTGAAATAATCGAGTATTTTTAATATAAGTCTTTTTATAAGCCCAGAAAAAAATAATGTATAAGCCTATGAAAACTGCTTTAAAGTTCAAAATCTCCTACTTACGAACCCATTTTCGGTTATGATTTTATTGTATAATGTGGCAAATAAAGTTATTTATAAAATGATAGAAAAAAAATTACATATTTATGCCTGAAAATCCACAAAATAAAATAAAAGGCACTTTTTGGCCATGTTTTTTTCTTGCATAAATCAAAACAGGCGGATGGTGTTAAGCGGGAATTTAAACCTTATCGCCATCTACGTAAGGGTTGTTATTGATAGCGGCTCAATTTAAAATATTACACGACGTAGTGCATCGCCTTAAACAAACGAAAAAAAGTATATAAATTAGTACAAAGTTAATGAAGCTATGAAGAAGAAACAAAACAAAAACCTGCTGTGCTTGTTACCTCGTTAAAGTATGGACTGCTAAAGTGTTCAATTAGTACCGCTTTATACTTCAGTAGAGGCACATTAAAAACATCAGCAAATTAGCATAAGAGTTACCAATGGTGTGTAAACTATTTACAACAGAATTGTAGCCGTAATCTGTAGTATAATTGTCACAATAATAAATACTAGGGAGCATTGATCTAATTAAATATAATTTTAACCAAATCATAAATATGAAATTTGGCACACTAATTTTGCTTCATCCACATTCATAAATTGCATAAAATATTTTCTTTACCGATTAGTTGCCTGCACACACATCTAGCTTCATCCACACTCATACACTCAAAAAATAAATACGTATTAGTTGCCTGCAACGGGCAAAAAGCTAATTTTAGGCAAATACATTCAAACAGGTTCCATGATAACTCAAGACGGTGACTATTCAACACACCTTTAAAAAGTGATATAAAGTCATTAAAAACGATGAAAAAAAAATTTAACCTTACCTAATAATAATTATTATTATTATTGGATTATTTATATAGCGCCGTTTTCGTGAGAAAATCACCTCAAGGGCGCTTAACAACTTAATTTATGCATTGATCACTTAGACTTAATTACTTTTGGTTTATAACTAAGTTTCATAGATAGAGAGAGACTTATAACTAAGACTAATGACGAGTTATTTACAACTAAGACTTTTAACTAATGACTTAACCTACTTAACCCAGTTAATAAAGTTTTTGTTTCATCACTTTCCATGACTTTATATAACTTTTTTATGGTGTGATGAATTATCATTTTGATGATTTATCCGGTCACCATTCAAACATAAATTTTTTGGCCCACACTCATTGCTTCATCCACATTCAAACATCACATCATAAATATAAAAGTAGTCACACACCTCTTGCTTCATCCACATTCAACACCAAATCATTCAATCCTTTTGTTTTTACACTTTCATTTAATCAAATATTTTTTACTTATTAGTTGCTTGCAACGGGCAAAAAGCTAGTATTTTTAATTCGTTGGAAATCCTTAATATAAAAACCCAACATTTTCATCGATATAAAATACAAAAGTAACATTATACTTTACAGACGTTCTTACATAAAGCATTGCGGCTTGATTTCAATAAAACTACCTCCTCTTTCCCATTTCCTTCTTCTATTCACTACCCTCAACCTCACAACACACCCCAATAAGGGACGACAAAGTTCCACAGGTTCCAGACGATTAGGAACAGATCGTTGTGCGCGGTATACACACAAAAAATATTAAAAATCAAACCTCTAACTTCTATCCTGTCGACCAAATACTAGAAATCTAATAGTGTCTATCGGTAATTTATTAAAATATTTTCTAGTTTCTTTAAGCGTGTATTTTCAGAAATTTTTTCTTTTTTGTTTAATACGTAGGTTATGTTTACTTTGAATTTCTCCAATAACAGAAACTATACAGTTCATTGTTTGGTCATACAACAGTGCGTTATTATCGCGTGCAACATTTGAATAGATTTTTCTTTGTGTTCAAAAACATTAACGAAGGAGAAAATGCTTAAAAAACCATTAAGAATAATTTTACCTTAGCGACCCATTACTAGGTTCTTTCAAATTGTAAGGGAATTCACTCACGGTTCGTTATGATATATAATTTGTTTTGTTACGAAATTAGTTTAGATAATAACGCTGTGATAATTGTGTATCATTTCCGCAAACTAAAAATGCTAATTTCTGGTGTGTATGTCCGTGTAACTCTACTTCAAAGATTTGCTTTCAACTAAGTGTCATTTTCAAAATTGGAACTGATTGTGAGAAAAATTCAGAAAAACGCTGAAGTACCTACCTACACTGAGAAAACTTAAAAAATTTGCTAATTTATAAAAAATCTATTGAAAACATATTCGTATTCCTGTTGAAAACGGGACTGCAGGCCTTTAATGAATGAATTATCAGATTTCCTAATAAACTACCAGTAAAACACGAAGGTAATGTCGGAACACGTGTTCATAAAAATTATAATATTTTCGCATTTAGTCATTACCTATATAATAACAGGATAAACGCAGCTGCATGAGCACGTGATACGATATATTATAAAATTAATAATAGTTTATGAGGAAATCGCCCGCTGTAAATTTTTTTAACAAGATTTTGATAAATCGACAATACTCATTTTTCTCCGAAAAAATATTTTTTATATTGGAACTCATTTGTCAAGGAACGGGAACCATCAATGTTTTTTATGTTCTAAGCATCGCAATATATACGTTCAGATATATATACACGGTTTTCCAATAAGAGGTGTTATTTTGAATAGCCCGCTATTTCGGTAGATGTTACTTTTGAAGATGTCATTTTTTGACATTTGACAAGTTGAAACTACGCCATTAATAAAAATGGAACGATGCACGCTTCAACAACGCATTGAAATTATTAAAATTCACTTGAGTGAATCAAATGCAAATCATCTTGAGTGATGAGGCCCATTTCCACCTCGGTGGTTTCGTCAACAAGCAAAATTGTCCCATCTGGGGCTCGGAAAACCCAAGAGTTATTGTTGAAAAGCCTCTTTATTCTCAACGTGTGACTGTTTGGTGCGGTTTATGGTCCGGCGGAGTCATTGGACCTTACTTTTTCGAATGGATTGCGCTATCGAGAGATGATTAATGATTTTTTATGTCCGGAATTGGATGGTTTTGATCTGGACAACGTTTACTTTCAAAAAGACAGCGCTAAGTGCCACACAAGCATCGAAACCATTGATATTTTACGATTGAATATCAAAATAACACCTCTTATTGGAAAACCCTGTATTATAACATCCTCAACTAATATTACGCCATCCCAACATACCTACTGGTAAAACTATACTAATGTACAAAGGGCAAAGACTTTACAATAACGTTGCGTATTATTCTTTAATTTTTGTTGGCACACTAATTACGGGATGTTTCACAGAATTTGAACGATTCATCAAATTTCACAGTTAATTTGCACGTTCTGTGAAAGTCCTATTCAAGTTCTTTTATTATATCACTATAGACCAGTTGCTTCAAACTTAACTTTTAAATTTAAAGAACTGTTCAAATTCTGTGAAACAACCCACCCTAACAAGACTCTTTATTAAGGCGAAACTTAATGCTAAATCACTATTTTGATTAATCTTTATAATGAATTGGTGTACATTATGAATACCAAAAAATATGCTTTAGATAAATTGAAGGTTTTACTATCGTTTCGCTTGAGTAGAATACAAATAAAATAATAAATTACTCAGTAAAAAATATAAATGTAAACTACTAAAAACTACATTTTTCGATAGAAATTGATCTTGTAAACAACTTTAAAAAAATACAGTATTATAGCTAAGATTGTCTGTGACAGTTTCACTTAATTAACTTTTTTGCTTTCTTATAAAATTATTTACAAAAGAGTAAGTAAGTTTTTTGCTTGAAATCGAACGATTCTAGACTCCGTTTGTCAAGGGATTTTAATGCCTATTACCTACAATATAAGGTATACCAAGAATGTACACATTTTTGGCTTGTAGCTCCTCTTAAGATAGGAGAAACCTTCAAATAGACCGCCCAGATGGTGATTTGACAGATTTGGTGACCAGATCTCAGCCAGGTACCTTCTAACCCCATTTTCCTTTTTTGTAAAAAAACACAGCATCTTCCTTGAGATTCTCAAGGAGGATTCTGTGGCGTCAGTATTGTATACCTGTTAGGTTAGTAGCATTTAAAGTACATCATAATATTTCATAGACACTACGTGGTAACAATTTAGTGAAAAGAAAAGGACAACATATAAGGTGTACTTAATGTTGCAGTTAGACGAGAAGAGAATAAAACAAAACAAAGTAGATGATAATTAACGCTAGTATTTTAAAACATTACCAAATAATAATCTATTTAGCAAAACTAAAAACATGTACATGCTAATTAAATTGTGTTTCACTTAGTTTCTACTTTTGACACGGTATAGTAGGGCGGTCAATGGGAAGCGCGGCGCTGCAATTCGCAGCAGGAACTTCGCGCGTATTTATGAAAGTATACATAGATTTTGTGCAATAATTTTATTTTTATCTGGATAATGTATGGTTGACAGTGCTCATGTATCCATATGGAATGTACGCCTCTGCGATTGAGATATGTAATACCTGAATGCCCTAATTTTATTATGTCAACACTTCACGAATACCAAGTGTACCAAGAATATACACATTTTTGGCTTGTAGCTTCCTCTTAAAGCTATTATTTCTCATGAATATTCATGTTTTTGGAGTATAAATAATATTATTAATAACACAAGATAGGTATAACAATTAATAGCGTTGGTTGCGGAGCCGTGAAGCTCACAGAGCTGAAATAAAGGTGAAGGTCACACGTTCGGTTCCTGTTTACTGAACAATGTTTGTTCCGCTCCAGTTTATTTCACACACACACACTGCCGCCTTTAGCCAACTATATCGTCATATTACAACGTATTCTCGTAATCATTGTAAGTTTGTTATTACAATGGAATGCGGAGATTACGCAGTCGTGGTGACAAATGGCTACCAATTCGTTTTAATACAATCAGATTGATTAGACGAGTTTTTACATGCTTTTCGACTACCACACTAGGCACATGTCCGTATTATGGTAGTGGAAATTTGTGTATATTATTAAATTGAGAATAAATAGTATTAAAACAACAAATAAATAACCTAAATGATTGTATCACATTACAGGTGACATAAATTCCTTAGCCAAGTTACTACCAAGAGTAAGTAACTTACAAAAACATGTTTTGGAATAAAGTCAGAATTTTGGAAAATAATTTTAATGTTGATTTGAAAAAAAATTATTAGTGATGTTTTAAAAAATATGCTTATTTTTGTAAGTGTTTTTACAATATTTTTCTTGTCTGTTAATTATAAAAAAATGAAGTAACAAAGTATTTAAAACCTACTTAACCACGTAAAAGACCCAAACATATTCCAGACATAGATTATAAATATTAAAATCATCGCTAACTCAAAAAAAAACAAAAATTATAGTTATTTTATTATTTTTTACTAGTTGTACCCCGCTACGCGTTGCTATGGCTTAGTCTGTCTGTGCTGATAGAGAAACGATAGCGCGTGTTGTTTTTTAAAAGAAGAAAGTTTGTCCAACAGATAGCGCTGTTTTTTTTAAAACACATAAAAACAAACGCATATTCGAATGCAAAGTTGTCAGTCAGATAGACAGAAGATAGATGTGAATACCGCACAAGAGTCCCAACTGCTCCAAACCGTCTGGAGCCAGTGAGACTAAGGCATCCTCAAAAATTGGGGTATTTTGTAAGGCTGAAGGTAGTGGGGAGGTGGGTAAGATTGGGAAGGTGGGGGAGTAGCTGCCTATTCAGATCTGGACACCAAGCACGGCCTAACTTATTTCAAGCAACGTTTCAATTCTGGATGGTGGTCTTACACCAGGGCGATACTGAGAGTATCTTCCACTCCGGAACGTGACGCAAATATACTATATATTACTTTTAATGAGTAAATTGTGAAATAACACAAAAATAATCAAATAAAATTTACTTGCGCACGCCGGGAATTGAGCCCGCGACCTCCGGCTTGCTAGTCGAGAGCCTCACCTCTCAACCACGGAGGCCGTACCTAAATGATTGCATCAAATGACAGGTGATTTAAATAGCGTAGCTATTTATTGTCGGAATAGCCATTTATTTTAAAATGGTTGAAAATGTCACCACGTCATATTCTCAAGAAATGAAAAAAAAAATTGTACATCACATCTGTTAAATGAAAAAAATTGTGACCAGCTCCAATATGTGCGACTGTCGATAGTTAGTTACGTTTATAAATGTTTTATTAATGAAACCACAAACTAAAATCATCAATTAGGTAGAAAGGAGAGTGAACTTTTACTACACAAAAAATGAAATCAAACACAAACCAAAAACAACAACAAAAACTCCAACAAAAAATAAACCACGTAAAAGATACCTTTATGTTCTAATTTTTATCATGTATGTGTATATACAGGATGTATCGGCACGTACCCGACAAACTTTAACCAGCTATTCCTTAGCACATTTGGAGTAAAAAATGTAATGGGCGCTTTGCTGTCCGGTAATATTTTTTTTCCATTAAAAACAAAAAATAAATAAAAAATCCACACTTCGTCACTGTCATTTGCATTGTTTCTCGTGTTCAACAGCTGTTATTAGCAAGTGTGTCAAAAAGTGTCCTCGCTCTTTCGTACACACAAAATAATAATAGTTAAAAATGAGACGAATGGTGCAATGCCATTTCGTTGTGATTGTAAAAGCGCGCCAACGTAGGTACGTACGTATATTATTCAACGAAACTCGAACAAAATATTGCCAGACGGGTTTTCAAACTTTGACAAAGGATAAAACATTGGTACCATGTGGTGAAAATATTATGTACCTACCTAGTTCTTTTAAATTAGAATGAAACCCAAGCAGCAGTCAATCTTATGTTTAATTGGATATTTTATTTTATTCTATTTCTTCTCTTTGTTATTCATATTTATACAAAATATGTTAGTAGGCTTAGGCATCAGTTAAAAGTACATATACCTATTATTTCATTATTATTTTAATACTATACTTATCAAACAACTTATCAAAATGTTAATACTCATCCTAATTTGACTGTCCTAAAACGGGAATCCTCCTAGTTGGGCAGTCAAAACATTTCTTAAATAATGTATATAAATGTATAATCTTTTACTAGAAAAAAAAAAACATATATATATAAACATCTGGTTCAACTCCTCCCACATCAAATGCAGAACTGTCATTGCATAGGCGATTTGGTAGTCCGTTCATATTGGTCGTCGCTGGGCGACAGTCCCACGCTTACAGACCACAAATCATTTTGTTTCTATCATCTATTGCGTAAAATCAGTGTTGTTTTTGCCGCGATAGATTTAAGTTTTTTTTGGCGGATATGAAAGTAACGAGAATTGCTATTTCAGCGTCACAAAAAGCGAGGTAATCAAGAAGTTTCTGTCTCGAAGATTATTGGTTCATCAATGCATTACTTATTTATTTAGGTTGGTATTAAAAACTGGTATAAAAACTAATATATATTTACATAACGTAAATATATATAATTGAAATAAATATGAGAATTAATACATAATGGCATTTCCAATTACAAGTGCCTATAATGTACTGTGAAAGCGAACTGTATATAAATTTCTCTTAAAAACAATAAACAGAGTTAATCTCAAGTGATCTCCCAGGTATGTATGATTCTGTATTTCATCTGCCTGTACAGAGTATAAATAAATAATAATATTTGTAGATTATAACGCAGCTTCACGTGCATTGGTCAATTGCATTGTACCAAAGATATTAGGAGAACGAGATGTGCTATGAGCAGTTCATACTGTGAGGAATTGTTTTGCCGAGTGTCGCCGGTTTTGTTCACCAATACTACTGCACACCTTCGCTTACGCTAAGGCATCGCTAAGGTATCCGCACTAATACATAGAACAGATTTCTGTGCGTACACGTCCCGATACCGTTCAAAGTACCCTAATTAGTTAGTACTCCGCCTACGGTCCGGCGGCCAACATAGCATATCTCGTTCTTCTAATATCTTTGCATTGTACATATAGTTTTGTATTAGTGATCGACGAACCGGTGGATGCAATCTGTTAGCCATAGGTTGATAATATAATAGTTTGTCTAGTCTATAGTTAGTAATAGGATATAACTTTGTAGAAATATATTCAATATGTGTACAGCACCCTTGAGGTGATTTTTCCCAAAATCATCGATATAATTTTAATTATTTTCGTAGTCACCTATCTGTCGAATGTTTATACAATTAAAACCAATCACACTAGTCCAGAGCACCTGACCGGACATCAGAAGGTGCGGGTTCAATCCCCGTCGGCGGCATTTATTTTTAATCGGGAGATATTTTCAATTTGTATGGATATTTCAGGCGACTAATTAGTGCTTACATTTATTTTATTATGTTTTATTTTTAATGTTCTTGTTTTGTCCTGTCCTGCTGTTATCGTTATTCTAAGTGTTGTCATCACTTTGTATAAACAGTATATTTAGTGTTATAATATTTATTGAATCATTTTAAGAACATGACCACTAATAGGTACTAAATTACCGTTTTTAAATTTGTTATAGTAAAGCGCACTTGAAGTAACATGACACTAAACTGCGCTAGATAAATGCTATGTTATTATTATTTTTAAATAAAACTAGGTATTCACGACTCAATGTCTTAGAGTACGTATACATTTGCGAACTAAACGCGAATCGTGCCACGAATTACGGGAAAGGAACGAATCAACTTCAAGCGTCGTTTCGCACTATTTGCGGTTGCTTCGTTTATTTCCCATAAGTTGAGGTTCACTTCGTCAGTTCGGCTCGCGGATGTATACGTAGGATTACGTATGGAATGAAATACTATAGTAATTCGCCTCACCATAAACGACATAATATGTGTGTTTTTAAACCTGATCTCTAACTCCCAGTGATTGCCGTTAATTACCGATACACGTTTATCCGGTGGATAGTTGATTACTCCCAGTCAGTAATCCGTCCACCGTTGAACCGGTCATTAAGAGGAACGGCGGCCTTCTTCAAACAAAACTTAATGTTGGAATTATGGCCTTAAGAGGAAGCTAAAAGCCAAAAATGTGTATATTCTTGCTATACCTTATATTGTAGGTAATAGGCATTCAAATCGCTTGACAAACGGAGTCTAGAAACGTTTGATTTCAAGCACAAAACAGGTTTTTATTTATTTTGTAAATAATTTTATAAGAAAGCAAAAAAGTTAATGAAATAAAACTGTCACAGATAATCTTAGCTATAATACTGTATTTTTTTAAGTTGTTTCCTTTACGCGTTCATACATTTCTGTAGGAAAAATATTTTTTTTAGTATGTTACATTTATATTTTTACTGACTATTTTATTTTATTATTTGTATTCTACTCAAGCGAAACGATAGGAAAACCTTCAATTTATCTAAAGCATATTTTTTAGTATTCATAATGTACACCAATTCGTTATAAAGATTAATCAAAATAGTGAATTAGCATTAAGCTTCGCCTTAAATACCCAACCAAATAAAACTATCTTTTTTAAATACATTGGAATTTCGATTTTATTTCGTGAATGAAATAATGCAAATCTTAAAAGTGGAAATTAACACGCTTCCCGACATCCGATCGAGCTAAAACTCGGCAGATATACTCGTTGTCGATGACAATGCTGACAATGCATTATATCAACTGGTGGCATATCGCTCGATTGCTGCAATAACGACATAAATCAAACATAAAATATCTTGAAAAATTGCCAATTTTGAATTGTGTCATTACTGCTGCAATCGAGCAATTACGACGCATTTCTATGAAATTGGGTGACATTACAGCAGTATATGAAACAATTGTCTAGTCCCTGGCCAGGAACGTTCTATCCTCAGACCAAATTAAAGATATATTATAGTAAAAAAAAAGGTTTATTTTATAAAAAAATAAATGTTTAGCAAACAATATTTAGTTCTGTTTAGAAGTATTTCATTTATATTTCTTTTTATTATTTATAATATAGGCAATTATTGAGATCGATTTATCATGAATTTGGTGGCAAGTTAAAGGCGGAAGCACTACGAAGTAATGCAAAATCATGTGTTTTGGTTTGAAAATTCGATAACCTAAAAATATTTTCGATGCATTAATTAAATACTGCGAGTAGAACACATCACCTTTGAAATAATGCAACGTTTTTATAAGCCCAGTAGTTATTTTTAACGACGTGATGCATCGCCTTAACACCTCAAGTTAATTTGTTCGATTTCGCGAACAGGTCATACGATCTCTTAGAAATCTTTGCGTATCCCTTACTGTCATGGTTAGAAGTATGATCTAAACCAAGGCTGCCCAACCTTTTTAAAAGTTGGGCGAAATTGACGATTTTGAATCACTGGCGGCCCACTGAATACCTGACGGTTCCTATTTCCATGGGGGGGAAATTCCGCGCACCCAAAAACATTTTTTTTTTTTTTTTTTTTAATTTATTTAATATTTGTATGTTTTTTACAATAAATATACAATTTATACATATTATACAGTGTTATAAAGGTAAATAATAATAGCTTTTCCTCACCATAAAGAGACGAGGCTCTTGTGTTTGGTGAGTGAATCCTAGCTCAATTATATGTAATCATGTAAGTAAGTAAATAATATATTTGCAAAACCAAAGGGATAAGTAAGAAATAGGCAAGATTTATCAATAATACAGTTTCAAGATTTGAAGGAAATAATAATAAGAGTAAGATATGGATTTTTATAGTAGTTTTAGGTAATTTTTTAATTTTATTTTAAATTCCTGAATATCTTCAATATTTTTTAGATATAATGGAAGGATGTTGAAATATGTTATACCTAGATAGAGATAGGTATTTTGTGTGTGCTTTGTATTAAGTTTTGGGATTTTGATAGTTTTTTGATATCTTGCTGATGAATTGAATTGTAAGTTATTTAACTGTATTTCTTTATAAATTTGTAGAATTGAATATTTTTTATATATATTGTCTATTGTGGGTACATTGAATATTGAAAAGAGAATCTCAGTAGAAAATTTGGATGGTTTTTTCAATATTACTTTAATTATCAATCTTTGAACTATTTTAAGTGGATTTAATATATTGTTATAAGTTCCTCCCCAGCCAATAATACCATATTGTAATATAGATTGTACAATTGCATAGTACACACTTTTTAGGTTTTCTAGTCTAAGAATATTTCTAAGTCTTATAAATATATAAATACATTTTCTAATTCTTTTGACAAGTTCACAAATTTGTTTTTTCCATTTAAAATGTTGATCTATATATATACCAAGATATTTAATTTCAGAAGTTAGACTAAGTATAGAACATTCTTGATTGCAATTAGTTCTGTTACATTTAAGTTGATGTATTATAATTTTTAATTCTGGTATTAATTTAAATTTGTTGATAGAGAATGGGATACATTTTGTTTTTTCAGTATATTAATATCAGTATTTGCTAAGTTATTAACATTATTCCAATCAGTACCTTCAATTATTATGACAGTGTCATCAGCATAAGATATTATTTTTCCATTTAATCTTTGATTGAATATGTCATTTACATAAATGATAAACAGTAACGGTCCCAGGACTGTACCTTGAGGTATGCCGAAGTGACTTGTTTTTTGTTGACTAAGTACATCGTTGATTTTTACGACTTGAGGGCGTTTGAAAAGGTAGCTTTTTATCCATTCTATAGCTGTACCACTTAATCCAATGTTTCTTAATTTACTTATAAGTTTGTCGTGTGATATGCTATCAAAAGCTTTTTTAAGATCTATGAAAATTCCAATGCATTTTAATGATTTATCTAATGAATTATGAACAAGACTAGTTAATTTTGCAATTGCATCCTGAGTGCTTCTACCTTCCATAAAACCGTACTGATTTTCATTAATTAATTTATTACATTTTACAAATTGGTTTATCCTTTTTTTAACTATCTTTTCAAAAATTTTTGCTATGTTCGAGATTACTGATATGGGTCGGTAATTGCTAACTTCTTCTGGGTTACCAGATTTAAATATTGGAGTAATGGTAGTTTGTTTGTAGATTGATGGAAACACTCCGCTTTGGAAACTTACATTTATTATGTGTTTTAACGGTTTAGAAATTTGATTTTTAATATTTTTTAAAATATTAACTGTTATTCCATCAAAACCCGGGGCAGAACCTCCTTGCATACCGTTTATAATTGATATTATTTCGTTCTCTGTGGTGACTTGGAATGTTGATATATTATTGTCAGTATCAATACTACAGTCTGGAAATGTTATATTTGGATCAGTGTGAATGAGATTGGCAAGATTTTCCCCTACGTTCGCAAAGAAGGTGTTAAATATGTTTGCAGCTTTTGAGGGATTTTCTTTACAACATGTTTTCATGTAACATCATATGTGATTCCCCACAACAATTTTTCGAATTCCATGGGGGGGCGGGGGGGTGGCTACAAGATTCCATTTCGGACGCAAAAAATATTATATCAAAAACCGGTGTGTTTTTTTCGTCGCTGATTCTCGTCCTGAGTAGCCTAAATAGCAATAAATCGCCTTCGTTGGCAACACTGGTGACCGCGCGCAAGCTGCATTGTTTGTTTTACCGCGGACCCGCGACACTTTTTCAAATTGGCGGATTGGCGGGTTTTTTGAAAATGGTTCACGCGGGCCACTTATAAATCGTTCGCGGGCCACATTGTGGCCCGCGGGCCTGGGGTTGGACGGCCTTGATCTAAACTGTATTAGAAAGAGAAAACACCACGCTTTATATTCAATTCTAAGTTTTACCTGCTTTGAGATAATGGGAACCGCGCAGTAGTGATGGATGTTTTAACTCACCTGTAACAACAGAAAAAAATGCATTCATTAGTGGAGGTAATCATTATAATATTGATAATAAGTATATTCCAGAATGTATGCAGGGGTAGTGCAATGCAATAATTCCATATTTTAAAATAATAAGAATACTTAGATATGCACAAAAAATTCGGAATAGAAGAGAAAAATGTGTGCAAGCAGCCGTTTATGGAGGATATTTGACCATCTCCCGTGTCTAGAGGGCCAACAGGGGGACAACATCCACTATCTGAACTACGCGTCCCGGAAAACACTGGTCTGAGGGAGTCAACTCTTGGATCAGCAACATCATCAGCTGTAGGCAGACTGATGGAACCTAAGCGCAAGCCAAATTCTAAATTTTTGGGGCCGAAGAAACTAAGATCCATAACAAGTCCAACAGAATTCAGGTCTAAACTAAAAACTTACCCTTTTAAGCTGTCATACCCTCAAATTAAATATACCATTCCTGAGAGAATATCCAATTATATCCAATTATGTCCTAAATCCTGTATCTAAATTTCGCTAATAAACAATTAGTTAATGCTAATAAATAATTAAGTGTTAATTTCAATTGACCTACCAGGTAAGTATGGTACTGTATATTATCTCCATATATAGTTAGTAGATCATTGTAGAAGTGTATTATATATTTGTACAGCGCCCTTGAGGTGATTTTGCACAAAAACGGCGCTATATAAATCATCCAAATTATTATTATTATATTATCATGCTGAGGTTATTATCAATTCGAAGGTTGCTAGACACTTAACCCCTCAGGTTAATTAAACGGTGTTAAAAAAAGAAAATACTACGCTTTATATTCAAATCAAAAAAAGTTAACGAAAAAATAGTTAAAATGTACACTTACAGAAGTGTGTCCAAAAGTTTCGACCTCAATTTGAGAATAAAATGATGAAATTTTTTTTTGAAACAACAAAAAGTGGGGTGGCAGTAATGTTTATAATTTATTTGTGTAATAAAATAGGTGTTTTTTGTTTCGATATCAGTAATTTTAGTTCAGTGTTTAGACAAAAAGTTTGATTTAAAAGTATTAATATTCAAAAATTATATGTTTATTTCTAATAATAAAATTTTAATGTCTATTTTATCGCTTTGCAAAAACAGTATTTTAGTGTTCGGACACGTTCAGAAATATTCCATTTATTTGTATTTTATTGAGAAGTGGAAATACACACAAATTCTCAGACTTTCTGACAGCACCTTTAAGAAATATAACGGTTCATATGCCAGAAGCCTGAAGGGTTAAGGATATCACGATCATGCTCTGATAGTTATGACATAATGAAGTAACATAACGTTGGCGACCTTGAATAAGAAACTGTATGCAAATAATAATACAAAACGATTGCATGAAAATCAGCATTGTTTTTTAATGATTTCCAATCATGCACACCCAATTATCTTCGCATCCCATATAGTTAAATCGATAAGAAGAGAAGATACCCATGCAAATGGTTCAAGGAAATTGCTGATTTCTCATTGGCTTTTAGTACAGTAGTACTAGTTAGACATAGGCGAAGACGAATGAATCAATTCAATCAAGAGAATCAATCGTGACGCACTCGGTCTTATATTCAATTTGACACGGAATTGATTCTTCATTCCTTAGACATGGCTTCCGTAGTATACGTGTAAAGACGCTTTGCAGATTTAACAATATTAGTATTGCGAAAAGAACGCAGCAAATTCGTACTACAGGATTTTCCAATAAGAGGTGTTATTTTTAATAGCCGGCTATTTCGGTAGATGTTACTTTTGAAGCTGTCATTTTTTGACATTTGACAAGTAGAAACTACGCCATTAATAAAAATGGAACGATACAAGCTTCAACAACGCATTGAAATTATTAAAATTCACTTGAGTGAATCAAATGCAAATCATCTTGAGTGATGAGGCCCATTTCCACCTCGGTGGCTTCGTCAACAAGCAAAATTGTCGCATCTGGGGCTTGGAAAACCCAAGAGTTATTCTTGAAAAGCCTCTCTATCCTCAACGGGTGAATGTTTGGTGCGGTTTATGGTCCGGCGGAGTCATTGGATTTTACTTTTTCGAAAATGAGGCTGGAGCAACAGTTACGGTGAATGGATTGCGCTATCGAGATGATTAATGATTTTTTATGGCCGGAATTGGATGGTATTGATCTGGACAACGTTTACTTTCAACAAGACGGCGCTACGTGCCACACAAGCAACGAAACCATTGATCTTTTACGATTGAATATCAAAATAACACCTCTTATTGGAAAACCCTGTGCATTATTCTGTAATGAATTGGCTGAAATTAGCTTAATAGGTACCATGTAGGTACTCAATTTGGAGAAACATTAATGTAAATGTTGTTGTCTATTTTGTAAAATTATTAGTTAAAAGTTAAAAAGATACAATGTAAAGAAACAAGACGATTGTTTTATTGTTTTTTTAATGGTGTTTGCTGTGGACCTGTGGATCTTGAGTAATCAATCGGGTGGAAACCATAACAATATAGCGATTTAGTTTGTCCCCTATACAGGGTGGCCACAAAAAACGGATTTCAAAATTCCCTGATAATTCCAGGTTTTCCAGGGCAGTTTCTATATTTTTCCCTGATATGTTTTATTTGGTATAAGGACATATCATCAAAATTTTATTTTTGAAACACGATTTTCATCTACGCCAGAAAATTAGAACAGATACATAAATAAAGGGAATTCCGTCATCTAAAACATTTATTATTTCCTTGCACCACAATGATCTATTCAAAACAAAATACACTTATTACAAATTTATGATATTTCGCCTGAAGACAATTTGTGTACAAATGAAAAGACCAGACAAAAATAGACAAATAGACAAAAGTAAGTACAGTAGAACCCCGATAATTCGAAAAAACGCGTGATTTGAAATTTTCGCCAAAAAAATTTCCGCAGAAAAATTTTTTCATACAAAATTTTTATTAATTCGAAATTTGTTAATTCGTAATTCGAAATTTATTTTTGTCCGCGCACGAAAATTTGTTCGTGAAATTCGAAAAAATTTGATTTTTGCGAAAATAAATCATAATATTTCGTAAATCTGAATCTAAAAGTCAGCCGTGGCGGTAAAACGCCGAAAAATTTATTTTTACGTGGTTATACATCGTCCTAATTAGTATTATTATTTTGTAAATCTGAATCGATTTACACTGGAATGTTGTATTTTTTTAAATTTATTTCGAATATCCGAGTTTGAAGGGCCGAGAAAATACGTTTTACGCGGATATATGTCGTAGTTTTACGAGTTTACACCAAATATCTGTATTTAAAGGGTCGGCCGCGACGAAACTCGGTCGCGAAATTTTGATTTACGCGTAAATGTATCGTATATTTACGAATTTATTTCGAATATTTGAATTTAAATGGCCCGCTGCGACGGAAATCGGCCGCGAAATCTCGATTTACGCGTAAATATATCGTATTTATACGAATTTATTTCGAATATCTGAATTTTAAAGGGCCCGCCGCGACGGAAATCGGACGCGAAATTTCAATTTACGCGGAAATATATCGTATTTTTACTAACTTTACTTCGAATATCCGAGTTAAAAAATACGGCGCGACGGAAATCGGCCGAAAAATTTCGATTCACGCCGAAATATGACATATTTTTACGAATTTACTTCAAATATCTGAACTTAAAAGGCCGGCCGCGACGAAAAACTGCCGATAAAATTCGATTTACGCGGAAATATTTCATATTTTTACGAATTTACATCAAATATCTTAATTTAAAGGGTCGGCCGCGACGGAAATCGGCCGCGCATTCTCGATTTAGACGGAAATATATCGTATTTTTGCGAATTTATTTCGAATATCTGCATTTAAAGAGCCGGCCGCGACGGAATACGGCCGCGAATTCTCGTTTAACGTGGAAATATATAGTATTTTCACGAATTTAAATTCAGATATTTGAAATAAAGGGCCGGCCGCGACGGAAAATTACCGCGAAATCTCGATTTACGCGGAAATATATCGTATTTTTACGAATATCTCAATTTAAAGGGTAGGCCGCTACCGAAATCGGCAGCGAAATCTCGATTATAAATATATAACATTTTTACGAATTTATTGCGAATATCTGAATTTAAAGGGCCCGCCGCTACGGTAATCGGCCGCGAAAATAAAGAAATAATTGGTATTAATACGAATTTACAACTAAAATACCACCCGGATTTGAAGAGGCGGCCGAGAAAATCGATTTTCGGCGTATTTTTTTTTATTTTTTTTTTATAAAAATTCGAATTACGTGAGAATTTGTTAATTCGAAATTTGATTTTTGATGTCCCGTGGATTTCGAATTAACGAGGTTCTACTGTATTGACACTTTGTGAAAATGTTGATAATGATGATCTTTAAATTTTATTACGACCGTACTGGCCCTTTTGACACTTTGTTGTAACTTTGCCAGCTTTTTCTTTACAGATTTCGCACCTACATAGTATAGAGGAAAAACCAAGGCGGGTGGTTTACGACACGATTGTGTTGCAAGGGCTATTTACGAAAAAAGCCTTTTTAGGCGTATATATATATAAATAAATAAATTATAAATCATTATAAAACAAATAATAATAATAATAAAAAATACCTACTTATCTAGTTTGTCTTTGTCGGCATATTTTTTGTTACACACGCCGCAAGTAAAAGTAATAAAACACAACTTTGGGACAAATCGTAAATAACGAATTTCGTTTTATTTTTGGAATTCCCTGATATTTTAAGAATATTTTGAAATTCCCTGACATTTCCCTGATAATTCCCGGTTTTCCAGGTCTGTGGCCACCCTGCTATACTATACCTAACTTTATGGTAACACAACCGCAGTACGCATAAAGCTTAATTTAAAAATGCTTTACCTGCACAGTATCTAATGTGAGCAAAAACAAAATTAAGTATGGAATATATATTAAATAATTTATTTGACTAGATGAATTTAATGAATTAATTCACAGGACTGACTGAATTGAATGAATTGATTCACTCAATAAGGTGAATCACACTGAATCGATTCACCGCTACGGTTGAATCTGCCCGCGTTTAGGTGCGCTAATAATGCAGTATTATTCTAGTTGGCACACGAGAGCCGTAGCGATGAAAGTTGGCGGACAATCAAAAAAAGTCGGAGAAAGCTGCACCAATATGCAGTATTAGCAATAACATAACAGTGGGTGCTGGAAATAGCGGTACGTGCAGTGAGGCTGTAATCTGCAGTGCATTGCAGTCAGTAGCAGCATGCAACACTGCATCTATAATCTCAACGGAACACCAGCAGTGTAAACTAGATCCGATAAATTGCAGAATTGATTATCATAATTAATTGATTACAGCTACAGACATATCATTTTCTAGTTAGAACGTTATTCAGACTTACAATAATAAAGTTGGCAATACGGATTTGTAAACCTTGTACATTAGATTTTGTCATATAAATACATTATTTTGACATAGTTTTTCATTTGACATAAGCTAGCTGACTTGTACCCGGCTTTGCTCGGGGACTTATGAATGGTTTGGGGCAGAGTTTTGAGGTTGTGATGTATCTCATATGGTTTAGCCAGCGTTAGCATTGTAAGCGCCCGAAAATATTTTTTTCACGACTTGATTACAAAACGTCAACCTTTCTGTGCTTTCCATAAATGTTATATGCATGTATTATATATATAATCCTTCCGGAATAAATTCTGTAATGAGATAGTAAAAACCCAATCGAAATCCGTTAAATAATAATATTTGGATGATTTCTATAGCGCCGTTTTTGCGCAAAATCACCTCAAGGGCGCTGTACAAGTATATAATACATTTCTACCGTGTTATTACTAACTATATATGGAGATAATATACAGTACAATACTTCCCTGGTAGGTCACTTGAGATTAACACTTAATTAACATTAACTAATTTTTTATTAGCGAAATTTAGATACAGGATTTAGGACACAATTAGAAAAATGGATATAACTGAATCTTAAAAAGGTAAATTTTTAATTTAGACCTGAATTCTGTTGTACTTGTTATGGATCTTAGTTCTGGAGGGAGTTTATTCCAAGCCTTCGGCCCAGATACTCCGAAAGCGCGATCACCAAACTTAGTATTTGGCTTGCGCTTAGGTTCCATCAGTCTGCCTACAGCTGCTGATGTTGCTGATCCAAGAGTTGACTCCCTCAGACCAGTGTTTTCCGGGACGCATAGTTCAGAGATGTAGGGTGGGGCCATTTCGTTGATGGAGTTAAACACCATCCAGCACAATTTGTACTGGATTCTTTCAGGGCACTTGAGCCAGTGAAGGTTACGAAGGTGTTCTGAAATGTGCGAATATTTTGAAACCCCGGTTATGAGCCGGGCTGCTGCATTAAACACTGATTGAAACTGGAAGAACTAAGCGCACAAACAGACGCGGTTGGCGACTTTGTTTTATACTATTTTTGGCATAAATATTATTGTTAAGGAGATGCAATAACTGTGCTCATAAAGGCATTGCCAGAAGGATTTATAATATATTTCAATTTATTTATATTTCTATTTGGCAGGTTGAGGAGATGCAATATGTATCCATATGTACCCATAAAAATAAAGTTTATCGTTGGTATAATTACAGAACTCTTTTCTACTAAAATTATAAATACAATATTTTTACTCAAAGATATCAAAAGATAGGCGTGTGGCATAAAGTATTTCTTACAATTCCACTTAACTGGGTATTGGTAAATGTGCGTCAGTGAAACTGTGGATCCCCCAAATGGGGTATGTTATGAGGCTAAAGGTAGTGGGGAGGGGAAAAAGACGAGGAAGAGGAAGGTTGGGAAGTATCTGGCTATTCAGATCTGGTCACTAAACACGGCTATTGCCAATTCAAGCAACGTTTTGATTCTAAATGGTAGTCTCTAAAATTCTGTTAAGTTTTTAAAAGTAGACTGACGAGTAACTTTTTTGCTCTCACAAAATCTATGGTCGGATTATCCCTAGTATAATAATTGAATACAACTATTATTATATTGTAATGTTCGTTTGTTCAAAATCTTAAATCTCCGAAAGTTCTTCACCGAATGCTTCGAAATGTTGACACAACGTTGCATTCGAATACGGGGGTAAAAACGTGCTTTTATTTGAAAACAGCGCCATCTGTTGTACGTAAAAGCAACACGCGCAATTGTTTATCTATCTGCACAGACAGACTGAGCCACAGCAACGCGTGGTGGGGTACAGCTAGTAAGTAATAAGGAAATGTCAAATGGATACTAATTGGCCATACAATAATAATTTTTTTTTTTTTTTTTTTTTTTTTTTTTTTTTTTTTTTTTTTTTTATTTGACACCTCACAAGAGTGTCCCTGCCCGTGCAGTGCACAGACAGGGGAACTATGTCACCACCCGATTGGGCGGCGTTGTGAGGCGGAACAAGGCAGGGGCTGTAGGAAGGGACTTGTTAATGCGGGCCTTGAAGAGGCTCGGATTATAGGAGGGAGGAAAAACAGACGCCGGTAGCCCGTTCCACATACGAGCCGACTTACACAAAAACGAGTCGTAAAAACGGCCCGTTCTCATGAAGCCAACGTCAACCGTGAACGGGTGTTCAGCTCGTGTCCGTCGAGTATCGCGCACGTGCACCGGTGCATCAGGAATCAATGCTGCTAGCTCCTTGGAGCAGGCTCCATTGAAATACCTGTAGAACAGACACAGCATGCCTACATTGCGTCTATGCATCAGAGAAGGCAATCGGTCTGTTAACAACGGATTGTCAATCAGACGGATCGCTCTCCTTTGCACAGACTCAAGCAGGTTTATCAAGTATTTTGGGGCACCAGCCCAAAGGTGGCTCCCAAATTCAATAGTTGGGCGGACTTGAGACTTGTACAGGGTCAGCAGCTGGTCACTGTTGAAGAATCTCCTAGCCCTGTACAAGACGCCCAACTTTTTGGAGGCCTGATTTACTCGGGCTTCTATGGATCCCCGATACTTGAGCTGGTCTGATATAGTAACTCCAAGCATTTCAATGGAGTCTTTATTGGGGAGAGTGCTCCCATCAAATTGCACCAGACAGTCATTGATCTCCCTCTTTGCCGAAATCAGACACGCTTGGATTTTTGAGACGTTGAAACTGACCAAGTTGGCCTTACCCCAGGCACGAACCATCTCTAGGTGGTGGTCGATTTTTCGCTTCAAAACTTCCCGAGCTGTTCGGACATCATAGGTGGAAGGGGACCTGTCAAAAAGATAACCCTCGTGAACGGTGCTGTCATCAGCGTAGCAGTGAATTGGTGCACATTCAACGAGATCGTTGATGTGCAATAAAAACAGCGTCGGAGACAGCACAGATCCTTGTGGCACCCCCGCATTGATTTGGTGCGGTGAGGAAGAAGAGCCGTCAACCACGGTTTGAATTGTTCTTCCCCTCAGAAAGTCCGCAATCCAACTATGCAGGGTTGGGTGGATCCCATACGATGGTAATTTCCCGATAAGCGCCCGGTGCCAGACTCTGTCAAAGGCTTTGGAGATATCTAACCCAACGGTTTGGGTTTCACCAAAACGTTCCATGTACCGCCCCCAAATATGCGTTACATATCCGAGTAGATCGCCACACGATCGGTTTCGACGAAATCCATATTGCCGATCGCTTAGGATATTGTTATTCTCGAGATATGTGAGCAATTTGTTGTTAACCACCCTTTCTAATACCTTCGAGAGTATGGAAGTGATGGCTATGGGGCGGTAGTTAGAAGGGTCGGAACGGTCCCCCTTTTTTGGGATTGGGTGGACGATTGCCTTTTTCCAAAGATCTGGCACCTTTCCACCTTTGAGAGAGAGCCTAAATAATTTCGCGAGCACTGGAGTCATTTCTGCAGAACACCTCTTGAGGACCAAGGCAGGTATTCCGTCCGGCCCACTGGCTTTGTCGACTTTCAGCTCGTTCAAGACTCGGAGAACCTCTCTGTTCCGGATCTTCGGTTCCTCCATTTGAAAACCGCAGTGCGGAATGGAAGGGGGAGTCTCTCCGTTATCTTGAAGAGTTGAGTTTTCCGCGAAAATTTTGCCTAATAATTCAGCTTTCTCGCGGGCCGAGTTAGCCAGCCGACCATCAGGCTTGGTCAGAGGATTAATTATTAATTATATTAATTAAAACTAAAAACACAGCCTACCCATAAAAACTCTAAGTGCATGATTTTTTTTTATTTTTTATTTTGTGATACAAAAATCCCAGAAGGCCGGACCTAGTTAAAGAAGAAAGGAACTTGGAGAGCAGAAAAGGCAATGGTACAGAATTGAAAAGTACAACAGATTTATTCAGATGTCGTGAACACATTAACTATTCAGAATGTGAATCTATACTATATTGGCAAAAAACCGTTATTGTTGACAATGTGTGCCACACGGTAGAAAGTGCATATTTTATTTAATACAATACAAATTGGCATTCTTTTCATATAAAATTGAGTTCGAAAAAAATGGTGTCGAACTCAATAATTTCGCAACCATTTTGGTAGAAAATACAACAATTGATTAAAATCAAATTTAAACAGACACTAAAGCGATCTAATTCGTAAATTAAGAACAAAATTACGAACGTACGTTATAATCTATGCGTTCATAGATGGCGTGAGGAAATAAGAATGAGAATGAAGCAAGGAGTATGTGCTCAGACCGAGTTGTTTGGCGGTCCGCCCTCTTTGCCTATCCCTACGGGGAAACGGCGTGATGGTTATTACACAATTACCCCGATGATGGACTCTGCAATGCTGTCCGAAACGTTGGCTAAAGAAGGAGGTAGCGCAACACGGCATAATACCCCAAAAACAAATCACTATAAAGTTAGTTAGATAGTTTTATATATCGTATGAAAACTCATTATTCAAGAAATGCATACAAATATATTGGATTGAATCAGCGATATAATATTGTATTTGTATGCCTTTCTTGAAAGAATTGATTTTGTATACGGACAAAACTATTTATTCAAAAAGCGTATATTAATAAAATAATTAAATTATCGCACCCCTGACATTTCACCTGTGGTTTTAACAAAGAGAGACATCGCTAAAATGGATGTTTTTTATTATTATTTTGTGAAGTTCCCTCACAAATATTAAAATGTTTCCCGACCTTACTCTAAAGCATTTAATTTGCCCCATTTTACACTAAAATCAAATCCAAAAAAGGGTCGTAAGCGGTAGATTTTACACTACAAATATTTTTTATAGATCTGATAATATATTTTTTCGGTTCCATGCACTCAACACAGTGACTATTCAACACACCTTTAAAAAGTGTTATAAAGTCATTAAAAACGATGAAAAAAATTAAATTTTAACCTAACCTAACCTACTTAACCCGGTTAGTAAAGTTTTTGTTTCGTCACTTTCCATGACTTTATATAACTTTTTAAAGATGTGATGAATTATCATTTTATTTTATTTATTTATATATACGCCTAAAAAGGCTTATACATAGAAGTGATACATGATGCAGTGTACATAGGAGAAAATCTGTATTATACAGGAGTACTGACAGTAAATAGAAGTAATCCACTGTAAAGAAGGTACAAAATACACAATTATAAAATTGTGATTAAAAGTATAATGAGAAAATATTAAGAAATAATTTGAAGAAAAGAAATATAAAGCAATATTAGTAAAACTAAAAGCAATATTAGTAAGAGTAACATAAAGTAAAAAAGAAATTACAACAACACTACATATAAGACAAATCATTAAAACTAATTTACCAACGCTACTCTAATTTGTAGGATTCGACAAAGTGTTGGTATAGATATAAAAAATATCGATATGAAGTAATGCGTACGATCGATTATTAATATGAGAGTATGGAATGTATCGGGAGCATCTCCTATCCTCTTCATATTTTCCTCTTCCTCTCCCCCCTTCCTTTAACACCAAATTAATTTTAAGATATTAAAACTTCATTTCCAATGAACTTTAACATAAGAAACTTCTGTGGCTTGACTTCAGTTAACTTGTATATTTATATCTATCATTGTATATTATATAAAAGCTGTTTGTTTCTTACAAAATAAATTATGCTTAATTCTATAAATGCATTTTGATGATTTATCCGGTCACCGTTTTTTCTAGCCTTATTGCTCGATTAAATCTAAGGTCAATAAGTATTCTACAGAATTCAATTAACAAATTTTCTAAAATATTTTTTATCGAGTAATTTCTCAGACCAAAACACACGATTTTGCATAACTCTGAAAGCACAATATAGGTTTCTGTACGTTTGTAATTCACGACTAGAGTTGATGGTTGTTTGTGGCGATGCGAATTCGTGCCTACACGGGTGATTAGCGTTGGTATAGAGTCTGTAGTTCTATGTTCTCGGGTAGGAGCAGAAAAGCAGGAGGCCAGGAGATTGGTGTTCAGACACGAGTATGCATTATGCATCTGGTAAAAGTGCTAGTTATTTTGTTTGGTAGAACAGTTCACGGAATCTAAATTCTAAATCTCCATTCGAAGAACAAGTACAGATGCCAGTTATAATAATAAACAGGGTATTAAGAGACGCACTTGACTTACTATAAGACGAGTAGTTTGTAGTTTTGTTAACAGTGTCCCAATTTTCAATAATTTGTCCAAAGAAACGTCACTATCTCAATGAACAACTATTGTTTTTTACTTTCTTCAGTCAAGTAGGTACAATAATATAGAAAAAAAGCGAATAAAAAAGTCCAAATGAACACGAAGATTTTCACATTTAAAAAAATAATCTTAATTGAAATATTAAAACGGTCACCATCTTGAAACATCATGTAGAAACACCTACTGACGTTTCTGCACTTTACCCCCGGACACCTTGTATAAACGTTTTCTTTTCACAGTCGCCTAGCACGGTTTTCAACGCTAATTCGAAAACTTTGTCACGTTTTGCGAATTTGCCTATTAATTGCTTTTTAATCAGAGAAACTATATGCCAACCGATTAAAGTCACGAGATCACACGTCAAAAAAGCTATAGCGGTATGCTGAGCAACTAGACGACAGCCAGGACGAGAGTAGTAACAGAATATTATTATTTTACGTCCAGTGTTGTATGTTAAATGTAAAAATAATTAAATTTGCATTGAGATATCCAGTGCCACGATTGTACGTGAAAGGATTACCAAATTGAAGATCGGTAAATGAGTACATTCATACTAATGCAGTAACTGTTTCAGACTGGCATTGACCTTTCCACGTACATTTTTTGTTGGGAAGATTCAAGCTGCCAGTAAACGGTGTAAGAAATACTAAATCATATTTTATTAGAAGGTGAGATTGTGTATTATATTCTTCATTGTTATTATACGTTAAGTTTTTTTATAGAGGTGATTTGCAAATGTCGAGTGTCGCTGAATGCACGTGAAGGAAAAGTTGTTTTAACTTCATACCTTATTCGAGCTATCAGTGTTTGACATTACTGTTTGAAATGTTACACTGTAAGGTATAATTATAATCGATTATTCGACGATAATGATTACAAATTATGATAGAACTTTACAAGAAAGACCTTTTAAAATGAACACATTCTTAGGCAACAAGGAACGAATCGCTGTGGTGACATTTTTATAAAGAATTTCTTCATAAAAACGTGTTAGTGATTTAAACACATTTTAATGTGGTTTATTATGATGAAATAATGCTAATGATTCATCACGTAACACTACTTGTTAATACGAAATTGGTTTCGAAATATACACTAAAAACCATTTCAAAAAAATCGCTGGAATTCAAAGTGACTAATGTATTCTCAATAAGATAAGAAGAAATGAGTAAAAAAATAAATAATCAATGACAGACCGATAAAGTTATGCTGATAATGTGAGAGAGAGGTTTGTTGTCACCATCAAGGACAGATAAAGGTTCTAAAGGTAACAGAATAAAAATATAATGAATCTTTTACCAGAATGCACTCCTTCGTCTTCTGCATCCAAGCACCCCCGGATTGCACTTTTCCTCGACACCAGTGGAGAGAGTCCAGCCTCCGTGGCACCCTGCACTAGAGTCCCATACACCAGGGCTTGCACCAGGTCCTTCTTCCCACAGCTGTCCTCGAACTCTTGCAAGAGAACTCTGAAGTACTCCCCGTCGATATCACTGAACGGAGCGTCTATGAATTCTGGTTCGTGTTTCGTGAATGCCTTCAGAAGCGAATTACTTCTGGATAGCTTTGTACTGTGCGATCTTCTGATCAAACTGAACCCTGGACTCTTGGGAGCTGTCTTTTCTTGGGTCAAGTCTGATTTAGAAGGAGAAAGGAATAATGAAGAACCACTTGCGCTTTTGATTGGACCCTTCGATAGTAGACTCTGAGGAAGGGTTTTAGACTTTTCTTTGCCAGGCGTAGGACTCGTGGATGAATCCACGGCTAGCAAAGACATGTTGCTTTTAGAGCTTGACTTCAAAATCTTTGGCGTACTTAATATAGACGTTCTAGGAGACTTGCCATCTGATGATAAATTGATTCTTGAAGCTGATTTTGATGTCGAGAGTCCAATAAAGCTCCTTTCTTTTTTTACAGGTTTTGAATCTGGACTTCCACAACTTAAAGTACTTTTTAAAGGAGTTTTACATACTTCGATTTCCTTCGCATGCACAGTGACAAGCATTATGGAAGGAATGTCAGAAGACGACTTGGAAGTCTCCGACGCTTTAGGATGCAAACGCATCGCGTCCTTCATGATTCTGTCGTTACTATTAACAATGCTTAAAGACAGAGATTTGGTTGAGTTGGTAGCGCTGCTGCACCGGAGATCACCAGTGCTGCAATTGTCTTTTAACTTGTTACTAGGTTCGTTGAAGTCTATATCACTGGAACACTTGGACAGTCCGAGATTCTTTGGCGCTGCTTTTGTAGGGAATGTGTTGAAGGTTTTAGTCTTGTCTCTGGCAGGGCTCAGTGAAGATCTGGTGACGCTCTTCCTCGCTCTGAGAAGGAGCCTCTGTGGAGCGGGGGTGTATACTGGTGGAGGGGGTGGCGACGGGTGCGGAGTGGGTGGGAGGTAGTTCTCGAGACTCTCGGCGAGGGGGACATAGAAGGTGGACTTCCGCCTGGTACTCTCTTCCACATCGCTCGTGCTGAGACTGGCGCTGGAGTTGTCCAACATCACTGAACACCTGGATTCAACATGCCATGGATGCAATGCTTCTGTACGGTACTTCACGCAACAGACTCACAATCATTTTAGGATAAATTAAGTTCACTTCATTCTGCTGAAATTCAATGATAAGCTTAAAAGAACGTGTCAAATAAACATGTTTGGTCACATTTTTACTACGCATCTTAAAGTAAAATACTATTATCGATAATTTTTTCATGTTTTCTAGAAAGGCGATCGAAGCGACCAATCAATTTTAAGTATAAATCGATATAAATCTCGTTTTCTTTATGAACAAGACTTAAAATATGTGTAAATTATTTTACTCGTTAATTTCGTCAACATCGGATGTTTAATTATATTGAGTTCGCTAACGATGCTAAATTTGCATACCAATAAACCAATTTAATTGTTATTGCTTTGAATTAACATGTAAATTTTGATTCAAGACGAGATCTGATTAAGAATTTATGTAGTACGAAGTTAGTTTCCGATAGAATCAACGCGTTGTTCTAGTAGGCATGTATCAAGCAAGTCAACATCCTGTATATTACGAAATTAATTAATAAGTCGAGTTAATTAAGCAAGAATTAGTATACAGAAAAGGGCAGAATCGACGTTTACACGATAATTAAACTTAATTCCCGTTTGTTCAGATTGTAACTTGTTTAACCGGTTATAACGCGAACTTTAAGTTAAGTCATATAATTCATGAATAAGCGTAGATATAAACTAGTAGTTCTGTGAACATTAAGTACACTTTGCGTAGTGTTGATTATTCAGATTTTGCATTTTGTGTGCCAGAGCGCCCTCTGGCGGAATAAAAAGGTACTATCAAACACGGCAACCATCTTAAGGCGACACAAGACTCTAATAAAAGGGTTTTGATTTATATATATACATTTTAGAGCGAACCCTACGGATGTAAGTTATTTTTAATAAAAACAAACAATACCTCACCATTAAAATATTTTACGTAAAATTATATGAAAATTTTATAAACCGTTTTTAAATTATAAAATTAGCGGTTAGCACCATATTTTATTTTTCTAGACGATGAATTAATAACTTCCCGATGTATCCCTCTAGAAACATTTGAGATTTTAGTAATCCGTTCATCAGAAATAATTATTCTCAATTCACCCACGGAAAGATCAATGTTCTAGGCCTGCTAGGGCAAATTCGACCCATCTGTCCATTACGCCGGGCCGCGCGCGCCGAATATTGTTTGTATACGACTTCATCACTTATGTCGTAAAGATTCCCGCTTTATTTTAGAGATTTGCTAGAGCAAATTCAACCGCAGGTCTGTCCAATACACCAGAGCCGCGCATCGCATGTTTTCGTGCATGGCTTCTTCACTTACGTCGTTAAGATTCCGACTTTATTTTAGTGTATTGTCTCGTCTTGACAAGATTGATCGGATAGAAGAAATGCAGTTGAAACAGGACTTGCTACGCTCAGTCCATAATTATTTGATCATTACCAAAAGATATTATGTTTGCGAGTACCGTTGCCATTCAAAATGTCTTTCAAAGGTAATGTAGTATATATGGCCTTACAAAAATTACACTTCACAATTGAACGCTTCATTATTTCGGTTTATTCATCATCATTCCTTGATGATGGATCGACCTTCTACTCGAAATGGTACCTACCTAGTAAGAATTATTATTGTTAGCAATTTTAAAGAGAAACTGCGCTGAGAACTCAAAGCGAGTAACAAATTACAAAGAAGATTATGTATTCAAATTTTAACCTTTGGCTGAAAGTGAAGGCGATATAATCGAACAGTGGAAGTCGCAGTTTGGGAACAAAGTTTTTTTTCTTAGTTTTCATAGTTAGTGCAATCGAAACTGCCGAAATTATTTCACATACATTAGTAAAATAAGCGACTGTGTGAACGGATTGTAATTTATGTGTCCCTGGTATACAAATGTAATACTAATAGACGCTTTTAACAATCAACAATTTAATTGCAGAGTTTTGGGAAAACTAATTATTGCATAGATTGTGCAAGAAAATGGAATTAAATGAGAATTTAATTTTTAAAGAGCCGTTTTAACATTGTATTTGTCAGAGTTTGCCAGATGAACACCAAAGAATAATATGTGGATAGTTAGGGTGAACACTGGACACATCCTTGAGGAATGCCGTGGAAGAGAATTGAAGCAAGGTGAAAATACGCAAGGACTTGAGATGAATGGCTAGAAATCAGAGCTGATAAAGAGAACATGTTTTAGAAGAAAGATCTCGTCCTGTAAATAGTAATGTTATAATATTAAAAAATCTGTTTCTGAAAAAATAAGAAAATACATAGACAGGAAATGAGATTAAAAGAATTTGGCATTCAGACTGTAAAAATATTACCATTTTTTATTTCGGCTACTGGCATTATACCTAGCTCTCTCATTCAAAATTTAGGCATATTAGATCTGTCAAAGAATTTATATATAAAAATGCAAAAATCAGTCATTTTAAATACATGTAGGATTAAGAAAGATTTTTTAAACATTTATATTGAGGGATCAGTAGGATTTATAGGTCCAATTAGAAGTTCTACCGAGCCGAACCCTCTGATATGAAAATATCTGGAGTCGGTGAATTATTTTCCCATTTGATCTCTGGTGAGTTGACTAGATGATCATTTGTGGAAGGGTTTAGTTTTTCCTGTGGGGAAGATTAAACCTGGACAAAGGTTGGAAAAAATAATAAATATGGTGAGAGCACACCTAATTTGTAAACCTAATATTATAGAACTTCGTTCTTCTGGCGCCAGTAAAAATAGATCTCTATATATGTAAATATATATATATGTCATTAAGACAGAAGTTACAGGCATTAGTCGTAAGTCTTAGATGTAAGTCACTAGTTGTAAGCCAGGTATTTATTATTAAATAAATACATTTGTACAGCCCCCTTGAGGTTATTTTTCACGAAAACGGAGCTGTAAATAAATTAAATAAATATTATTATTATTAACTATCTATATGAAAATAATGATTGCGCAAAGGATTTTTCATATGGGTCCCGATATTATTTCCATATGGGGATCGGTATGAAAAAACGCATCGTGTAAAACGCCCATAACTTATGGCTTATCTACGCTTATGGGCCATAAGCGTAGAATTTCAGCATCACCACTTTGCCATTCTAGTGTTGAGAGCATCGTGCTTCGTTTTAACCCGAAGTAAAATAATAATGGGTAATGATGGCGCGATAGTACTCTCAATAATAATTATATTTGTTAGCATATCTCGTTTGATGCATTGACTCTTGGTTCAGACACTTAGGACGGGTTGTTTCGGAGAATTTGAACAATTCATCAAATTTCAAAATTCATTTACGGGTTCTGTGAAAGTCCTATTAAAATTCTGTTATTATATCATTATAGGCTAGTTGCTTGAGAGAACTGAAATAAAAACAGAACTTAAAAATATCTTTCGCAGAACTTGAAAATTAACTTTGAAATTTGAAGAATTGTTCAAGTTCTCCGAAACAACCCGTCCTTAGCCTAGTTATCTGATTGCATAATTTAGTAAACACTTGGTTAATTCATTCTCCCTTCTCCGAGTTAAACATGAATGGTACTTTTCATCAGCGAACAGCCTCAAAGTCTCAACGCTCAAACGCCTCAAAACGCCTCAAAATGTCAAAGTCTGCAAGCAAAGTGCTCAGTGAGTTACTCTGTAAGTTGCCTGAAGCATTTACAGTCATTATTACAATTCACATTCACCGCTATGTCGAGAGTCTTTTTTATTTGACATCTTATTGACATTTTGCATGTCGCTTTCATAATCAAATTAAAGCTGTTTAATTCTATTAATCTCAGGTAAATCACAATCCACTCTGAGGAACACAAATGAATTCGTGATTTTATTTGATCAATAGTTTTCATTGATAGTCTGTTAGTACCTTAGATAATGAGGTAATAGTAACAAGGAAGAAGGGTCGTTAACTGTTGAGAAGTGAGTTAGTTAAGAGCTTCACAGATGCACTCATAGAGGGCAGTGCAAAGAGCTTGCTTGGAAGCCCGTAAGATGGCAGCTAGTGGCCAGTAGTCGCCAGGGCCAGTGAGAATGCTCCCAGACAAACTTACTATTCCCAGATCTCATTTAGCCAGCTAATAAATCTACGCGAAGTATTAATAAATCCCTGATTTATCACAAAGAACCAATTATTTATAATCTCCTTCCACGACGAGTTGGAGAACTGTTTGTGGGAATACAACATTAACCATTTATAGTATTGCACTATTGCAACATCGTTCATCCACACTACTGCAAATTGGATCTCCGCAAAGCGACGTTTGTTTATAGCTGTACGCCAAACGCATCAATATCATTGTATGGCCGATTTGCAAGTTTTATTGTAGCTCGTCGACAGTCGTACGCTTCCATGTCATATCTCCCTTTGTTTTGTTTCTATCATCTATATAAGAGAACATTCAGATTCGTGCTTTATGATGTTGTAATATGCTTTACAACAGATGTTTGCAATAATTCTAAAACCATTATTGAACGCGGTATTCAACCAAAACCATGCATAATTTATCCAACAGAAAATTCAGTTATATAGTGATGAAATTCTTCTGCCCTATATCCTTTATCGAGACTATAATATCCTTACAACACTCAGATGAACACGATATGGTTGCAAACATTAAAAAACCACACTCGAATGTATTAAACAAAGTCCTACGTAGTTTGATATAACTTTTGTTGATATATGCATTTATATTTGTTGTTGCAATAATTCTATTCGCATGACTACACTAAGGACGGGTTGATTCAGAGAATCTGAACAATTCTTCAAATTTTGAAGTTCTGTTATTATTTCAGTTATGTGAAGTAAATGATATGATAACACAACTTGAATAGGACATTCACGGAACCCGAAAATGAACGTTGAAATTTGACGAATTGTTCAAATTCTATGTGATCGTGCCAGGTCCCCAGATCCCCGTCTCGTTCTGACATCCACTCAATTCAGATTATGAAGATTCTGATCAATTAAATTGAACAACTGTTGAAAAAGCGATGAAAATATTAGCGATTTCTAAATGAAAATCTGTAACAGAAAAATCAGAAGAGGACACGGTCACATCTAGGACTCGAACCCAGGATCTTTCCCTTGCCGGGGCACTGCTCTACCACTGAGCAAATGGGAGAGACAGATTTTTCTGTTTCAAATTTTCGTTTAGAAATCGCTAATATTGTTTTCAATAATTAAATATTAGAATTTGAGGTTTTACTCAATAAAGTTATTAAAAAAAATAATAATAAAATGAAAATATCGTTTTTAGTATCTTTAATCTTCCTACCAATAAAATAAATAAATAATTTCTCTGTAAGTAATATTATTATGAATTATAATACTATCGGGTGGTTGTGGTCTTGTCCGCATTAGCTTAAATACAATCAAATGCGTAATTATAAATGAGGCAACTTTAGATAAATCTAAAACCGCTGAAGGCAATTAGATTATCATATAAGATAATATAAAATTAGTCGCAGCATTAAGCAATAAGCGTATTTTGAAATTAAAAACATGTTCTTTGATGTGTTTTAATGGCTTACCAGTGAATAAATCTCAGCGTAGATTATAGTCTATTTAAATTCTATACAATAGAACTGATGGCATTGCTTTGACTCAAATAATAGGTAAAAGTCTGCCAAGAAGGCTTTTTTCATTCTTCTATCTCGCATTGGTTCTTTAGATCTTCATCAAACCAGTTAGTACTACTTGTGGTACTCGGATTGATGTGCTCACCACAATCTAACTGTAGTTTTCTTTCGCTCCTGAACCTACCTAATAAGTTAATGACCAAGGTCTAAGAAAAACAACATCTTCTTTAGTTAGGTGGTTGATTTATTTCTTTATAACCATACTAGCTGACATGTACCCGGCGTTGCTTGGTGTTTATCCTTAGGAGATAAACATAAACCATCGCGGACTTTTTTGTATGCCTTTTTAAGATATACAATTCCATAGTACATTATTTTGATGTATCTCATGAGATTTAGCCAATGTGGTGCCCGAAAATATATATTTTACGACTTGATTATAAAACATGGACTTTTCTCTACTTTCTATAAATATAATATGCATGAATAATATATGTAAACTTTTAGCAAAATATTCTCTAAATGATAGTGGAAACATTATCAAAATCCGTTGCGTAGTTTAGAAGAACTAAGCACACAAACAGACTGACGCGGATAGCGACTTTATTTTATACTATTTAGAGTTAAGCAACGGCTAGTACGATTAGATTTGCGATTATTTTGTTGATGCTATTTGGGCTCTTTGTGTTTCTGTCAGCAGGTGAAGATTTTCTGGGCTATTCCTAATAGATTTTTTTAGAGATATACCAACACGACCTAAGTGTTGTTCTGGATGAACAATTATTTTTAGAAGATCCTTTGGTGTTTTAAAATGAAAGAAATTGGATTCACTGAAATGACTTGTTGATGTAAACAATTCTAAATGACGTGTCGGTAATACAGGGTTTTCCAATAAGAGGTGTTATTTTGAATGGCCCGCTATTTCGGTAGATGTTACTTTTGAAGCTGTCATTTTTTGACATTTGACAAGTAGAAACTACGCCATTAATAAAAATGGAACGATACAAGCTTCAACAACGCATTGAAATTATTAAAATTCACTTGAGTGAATCAAATGCAAATCATCTTGATGGCTCATTTCCACCTCGGTGGCTTCGTCAACAAGCAAAATTGTCGCATCTGGGGCTCGGAAAACCCAAGAGTTATTGTTGAAAAGCCTCTCTTTCCTCAACGTGTGACTGTTTGGTGCGGTTTATGGTCCGGCGGAGTCATTGGACCTTACCTTTTCGAAAATGAGGCTGGAGCAACAGTTACGGTGAACGTATTGCGCTATCGAGAGATGATTAATGATTTTTTATGGGCGGAATTGGATGGTATTGATCTGGACAACGTTTACTTTCAACAAGACGGCGCTACGTGCCACACAAGCAACGAAACCATTGATCTTTTACGATTGAATATCAAAATAGCACCTCTTATTGGAAAACCCTGTACAATAATTTACTTAGCATCTTGATTAAACCACTAATGGAAAGATATGTTGGAATGGGTGGAACCACTGTATCCTACTTGAGAATCTCAATGACGATGCTATGTTTTTACTTATGACGCATAATAACACTTTACTTATAACAAGCTAACACCTCAGCACAGGTTCTCCTAATGAATTGTTCACAAAACACTACTACTAACCCAAACAGTTACTGATAATGAGAGTAACCCATTCATAGCATTAACGATATTTTCGCGAATTAAAGCGATAAATGGTGTTTTTAAAAAAGATTTTTTAGTCGCTATAATCTTGTATTGACAGATCGTAGAACGAACATGACACACTCTACTGTAGAAACATACTGTGCCATATTGAGATTCAATCAATAATACAATAAACATGTTTCGAGTGATTTTGCTAATTTAATTGTTTTTCCCGTCTTGCCGACTCCCATTCCTTGACGTTATCCTATTTAGCTATAAACGCTATGAAAACGCAAAATTAAAGCTATTTTTTCAATAATTAATGCTACATTTCTTAAAAATTAAGGCTATGAATGGGTGTCTCTACTGATAATTAACATTTTTTGTATAACTGTTTTTGTATAACATTTATTGTGTAAACTGCATGTAAGCTCTTGTGTCCTGTTCAGGGTGGATCAAAGCAAAACGAACTCTAAGCAGAATTCTTGCCTGAACAGACTATGCAATAATTACAGTAGCGTATTATCCAAGGTTGATATTTTCAGTTCCGAACTTACCAAATACAAGAGGTCCATAAAAGAATATTTCTCTGATGGATTGTGAATAATGTTTATGTCTCTATTGTTTATATATCTATTATGATTTGATTTATACCTACAACCTCTTTCCATGGCTATTAATGTATTGTTTTGTACATTTTTCGTTTTATATAATCTTTTGTTTTGTATACATTTTTTAATAAATATTCCCTTCTCACAAATTTAAATAATTTATTCCATATTAAACTGTCTCAGTTAAAGTCACAAGGAGGAAATCCATAATTGGTTTTATTTTACTATATAATACTTATGTACAAACTGATTAAATGTTAACTGTCGATTTCCCGAAAATGAATAAATAAGTAAGATAATATAAAAATGTATAAAGAAACAGGATTTGATTTGATATAAGCTTGTTAACTCACTGTCTTATGTCTTTTCTACTGTTATTGCAGTAATATAATAACTAGTTTTTGTAATAAATGTCTAACCAATAAATGTATATTATGTTGTTGTTTTAAATGGCAACTTTCAAGAAACATCGAAGTTTTATTTGGAGAGATAAATTAATACAACACAGTATAAGCACTTATCACTTATTTTTTTGAGTTTTTCTGTGCGGAATTATTGTAGGTTAAAAAATTCGCAATACTTTCATTTTAGCCACCCGGTATTGTTGATTAGCCTTCATTTGTTTATAAATATGTGTCCATCAAAGACTGAAACTCGAGGTGACCCAATAAAAGCGGTCCTCCATTGTACGCCACAGAACGGTTCGGTACTTGCGAAGCTCCCAGACTGGTTTGCTTATCTCGGCGGGGGACCTAAAAGTAACAAGAACCAGTATAAATATTATATAGTATGTTCCTACTCGCCTGTGCTTGTAGCTACACAGTACACACGGAGCTGGTCACGACCGCTCTACATAACACACCCTACTGTGTACCACCATACTCCATAGTATAGTCACTTACTAGAGCAACTTGAGCACAATTATTATTATTGCAACACCGAATAGTGGCAATACAACTAAAATTATCAATTAAACTACGACCAAACTGCACAGGCTGTCAAAGCAGACTACTCAAGCATTCTGCAGATCGCTGTATACGTCAGAACTCTAACGGCCTCCCAATGGCATAAGCTTAAAGTCACCTACAATAATGCATATCGCCAACTGTTCCGCCTGCCGATATACTGCAGCGCTACGGAAATGTTCCTGGAGGAACGAGTACACTCTTTCAGAGCACTTCTCCGCACGGTATGGGAAACTTATGGCGCAGAATACGCAAGACCAAGAATACCATCATCACCGCAATGGTTGCCTGGATGCAGTCTCACCTGATGGCCCTCTGAAGACGAGAGACGATACTGATGGCCCTCTGCATACTTTCAGGATTTTTAAAATTATTATTAATGAAGTTATTTTGGTTTGCTGTGTGGGTACCAACTGGCGGGGCGTTGCTACGAATTTTTTTTTTTTTTTTTCATATATACGGCATAACGTTGCCATCAACAAAAGTAAGAATAGTGAAAGTCAAACAAAAGTATTAAGTAACAAGCATAAAATGTAAAAGTTAAACAACTCAAAGAAAGGTATAAAGTAACAAGTATAAAATGTTAAAATAATACAATATTTAAAAGTATAAAATGTACAAAAAATATTATTTATTTAAAAATTACAGTAGCTTGCGTGAACGATGTTGACGACACGCATTGTGCGCGCGGTTCAATTGGTTTGTTCAATCCTGTTTCTATTATAAGTGTATGGTTGTAGTGTTTGAATGCATGAATAATGTAGAACTCAGAATGGACACCACATTGTTCTGCTCATTAGGATGATGTGGGTGGTACAGAATTAGAACGGATTTCGTGCGAAAGCGACAGAAATGTATCTCGCAATTGGACGCAATAAAGATCACAGTGCAAGAACATGAACAACACGACCAAAAGGTCGAAGCCCTTGGTGTTTCTCAGAAACCATTCAGAACTTGCTGACTTTAACAAAACACCGAGGGTAGCAAAACAGTGTGTTCAGTTTATAAAATTGACAAAACTCTTCGAATATTCCGCGAGTAAAATGATCAAACTTTTTGGCAGACGTGAAAAAAGAAAATACTTTTTCGAATTATTCAGAATAGGCCAGATAACTGTCTGTCCTAACGCATCCTAAGGCAAGACATAGTGTCACCACGCGTACCGTTGGTCGACCGACGATGTGGCGCTGACGAGCTGCACCGATGGCCCTCGTACGCAACGCATAATGAATCGAGTGGCACTAAAGCTCTTCGTTCATTCACCTACATATTACCGAAAGTTAGAACTCAAAACTGGAGAAACTAATGATTGCTGGTAAAGTGGAATCAAGAAAAAGCCGAGGACGATCGTTGGAGTGATCACATATTACAGGAGTCCGGAACGTTCCAGTTCTTGGCTCTCCATGCAGTGCAGGACCGTGAGGATTGGAGTGATCACCAGGGAAATTGGAGTGGGAGTCACGATCCTCGAGCAATGACAAAAGCAGAATTCGAATTAACTAGATTTAAGACTTAACAATCACAGAAAGACATCAAACCCTCACAACATCAAAGACAATAAAAATGAGATCTAAACACCTTGAACATCACTTAACCTGGGTAATTATAATTAGTTATTCTTGGACGATGCGCGACTGACGACAGTTCTTAACCGACATCAACTTTGTGGATGAGCGATCCCAATAAAACTGAATTGATTAATTATTTCGAAAGTGTGTCGAAATTTAAGACGATTATTCTTTACTTTCTGTAAAAGGTGTCGTTATTGTTGTGTTGTAGGTGGTGTTGTAAAAAAAGGGCTAGATATTAAAACTATGATTATTATCGTAATTAATTTTTTATTTTTTTATTATTTTAATATATATCATATAGGTTACATTAATACATACATATTTTGCAAAATATAATATTAAGGTTCATAATTGGTCATGTATACCTTATCAGAAAAGAGGAGCTCTTATTATTATTTGGTTTATTATTCCGCGTTGCGCTTCCTCCCTTTTTAACCAAAATTTCGGACGGCGTTACGCTGTCCATCATCAGGGCAGGATGTTCTGACATCCAATATACCGCCATGAAAATTTCAATATGTATACAAGTATCTTACTTAGAAGTCCCGTTGACGTGCGAAGAACATTGATTTACGAAACTGCCAAATTGTTCATAAAATCAAAAGAAAATGTTTACATCTCTAAAATAGACTTCTGTATTTTTTCTTCTTCGCTTGAGGTTAAACGTACATTTGCACAATAAATCTAAAGCGGCCGCTACACTACTCGCTTCGACGCTTCGACGAAGTCCTCGACGAAGTTAGCCGAAGTTCGAAGTGCGTGCCCACACACTCGTGCAACTTCGCGAGTAACTCAGTCCAACTCAGTCGTGATTGGTTTATTTATGTGTTCGAACTTCGGGACGCTTCGAGTCCTTTGACTCGGGCGCATTTACCGACAACAATCGGAAGTCGGGCGAAGCGAAGCGAAGTTGCCCGAAGCGAAGCGAAGTTCGTGCCCACACTATCGTATTCGGTCAACTTCGATCAACTTCGCGAGTAGTGTAGCTGGGCTATAAGAATTTCTTCGAATGTGATAAAAATCAAAAACAGAACGTAGTCAAGTGATGAAGAAGAGATATTGGAAAATCGTTAACATTATAAAGTCTTCTCTTTTAATTTATGTATTCATTTTCGGGAAATCGACAGTTTAAATTTGTGAGAAGGGAATACGAATTAAAAAAATTATACAAAACAAAAGATTATATAAAACGAAAAATTTACAAAACAATACATTTATAGCCATGGAGAGAGGTTGTAGATATAAATCAAATCATAATAGAGATATAAACAATAGAGACATTATTCACAAACCTCTTGTATTTGGTAACTGAAAATATCAACCTTGGATAATACGCTATTGTAAACTATCATGCCGTCTCTTTCATACTAGACGCCAGTTTTGATCGATCGTCAGAAAAAGTGTAAATTCTAATTATTCTACATTAAATTACGAATATATTATCATGTCAGAACACGTGTTCATGAAAATCCGAATATTTTCGCATTTCGTCATGATATACTATCAAGGCAAGCAAACGTGCATTTGGCTCAATCTACTAAAAGTTTATCAGGAAACCTGAGAATTAATTCGTTAGGCCTGCAATCCCGTTTTTTCCCGTTTTTTTAAATTAAAGCAATTCTCATTTCTCTCCGTGTACGAGAAAGCATTTTTTGTTTGTTGCGACGAACAATGTCGCACGACCCACTCATTTAGCAATCATATCCAATTCTTAGATTCCGAGTAGCATCTAACAACTAGGATCTAGATAGGCAACAAGCAAAGGTTCTCAACATTTTTGAGACTGCTACTTTTGAGATACTTTTTACCATTTGTTTTATGGGGTTAGAATTCTTAAAACAGGAATCTTATAAGATTTAAAAACTATAAATAAACAAGTACCGTTAAAAATGTGCGGAAGATTTACAGTTTTTTTTTCTGATTCGGATCATCGTGGATACTAAAATGTATTTTAAATTTTTCATTTATAAATATTGATTTAAGAACGATCTAAAACACCATATTCCGAAACAGTTTGAACTGGCTACGTCATTATGACGTAGATAACGCTACTGGCTGGTAAGACGGCTGTCACCGACGTTGGCCATTGACATAAACAAAGGTCATATTAGTGAACAATAACGAACATGATGTTTCGGCGACAAACCAAAAATGGCACGTTTTAAATCTACATGGAAAAGTTATTGAATATCAATTTTTTTAGATTACTCCACGCAGGAGACTCTGAGGAAAATATAATTTTCCCTCAAAGCCTACGTCATATTTGGGGATGCTTTGTGGAGGGTCTTATTGAGGAGAGGTAAGAGTGAACATGGATCTTAATTTTTCTCGAGAATAAAAAAAAAAACAGTGAAAGTAATTGAATTTTGTTTAGTTTTTCAAAACTTTGAACATCAATAGTCCAAGTACAGCAAAAATTTACTTAACAAAGTCGGATGATTTCTTGGTTTTTCAAGGGCTTGCTCTTTTCCATAAACTAATGTTTATAAGACAAGGTTTTATGCATCGCATAAAGGATAACAAATAATTATAAGCAATAATCAGTCGCCTTAAATATCAATACAAATTGAAAATATCTCCCGAGTAAATATAATAAGCAGTAATTGTTGATTGAGGTACTAGTACATATTGAATTGTTTGGCGGGTTGGAAATAGGCCGACATAGCTCAGTGGTTCAGAGCAACCCCACCGGACATCAGAAGGTACCGGTTCAATTCTAGTTGGCGGCATTTATTTTTACTCGGGAGATATTTTCAATTTGTATTGATATTTCATTATTTACATTTCCCGTGATTTATCACGGATCTGTGCTAGTTAAATAATAACACTGTGATTATTTTTTTAAGAACATGTTCATTTTGTGGTTAATTGCATTAATTGTCGCAAAACACACTACTCACATATCCTACTAAAAATGGTTAAATCAATTGAATTGAAATATTTTCATGCATAAATCCCATCAAGGCAGTAAGTTAAGCCTGGGACGTGTACCCGGCGTTGCTCGACTTTTCTCTACATATAATATCCATGTATTATATTTATATATAAAAACCTGCATAATTTTGAAGAACTAAGCGCATAAACTGACAGACGCGAATAGTGACTTTGTTTTATACTATTTAGAATTAGCAATGTATTGTCACGATTACGAATTAACTAAAAGTTTATCAGGAAACAGCCTGTAATCCCGTTTTAACTTCATTATGATCTGGGATGTTCCCGAACGTTCAGACTATTCCCGAACATTCCAGAATGTTGTGGAATACTCTCGAATAATTCACTTATATCTTCAAAAGTGCGCCCTTCAGGTAAAAACGGTAACCTTCTTCATGGATGGGGGATAGAGGGCTACAACACCATATAACTCCCTTGATCGTACCGGGACTCGTTTCGGAGTTTTAGCGGCACGAACATTGTGCACTTTTTTTTTTTTAAAGTGTTTTATTATCTTTTTTTTTGTAACAAATAGATATAATGATATCCTCACTGGGATCTCCCGTGCTGAGGATTTCATTTACATATTATGTTTAATTTAATTATAAGAAAATTAATATTACAACAAAGTTACATATGAATTTAATTATGAACATATATCATGTAGTATATATATATTTTTTTTTTAATAATTTTAAAATAAGTAAGATAGTGTTTTTTGGTATAGTTCAGTAGATTCTGTTTTAGTCTGTGTTTGATTTCAGTAAATTTTCTATTTCAGATCTCCCTATATTAAGTATCCAGCTTTTTATTTGAGATTTAAATGTTAAAATGTTGAGGTTTTTGAGTGAGAGTTGTATTTTATTGTAGAGTTTAATACTATGATATAAGAAGCTTTTTTGCCCAAAAGTTGTATTAGTAGTTATTTGTTGGATAAGTTTTTGACCATGAGATGTAGTGTTTTTATTGTGCGTGTTTGTTGTTATTTCTTGGGTTTTGTACTTATGAATGTAAATGAGTATAGTTTTAGAATATAGTTGTTTAATTGACATGACGTTAAGATTGGTGAAGATTTCGTCAGTGCTAGTTCTTACAGGAACTTTCAGTATAATTTTCATTATGGCTTTTTGAGTTTTAATTAGTGGATTTAGTATATTTTTATTTGCACTGCCCCATCCGATAATACCGTATTCTTACTTTTATAATATATAATATTCATTTATTAAGGATCACTTATTGAAGCTTAACCTTGTTTTAATTATATTTAATCATTGAAGAAGTTCATGTCGACAACTCCAATGAAAATATGAATCAGAAAATAAAAAAAAGGTTACTGTCGCAACTGGGACCAAACCCAGATCCTCTAGTCTACCAACTGTTTGTTAGCTAATGAAAGCGATCACCATTCGTCCGATGGTACCTTATCTGTAAGATAAGCTAATAGCGGTTTGTTGCCAATATGAGATAGACAGACAGGTACCAATCTAAAATATGTATTATTATGAGCGTGTATGACGGACGGATGGGGAAATCAAATGTAAAGATCTAGGGATCTATCTCTATCAGCAAGCGTATCTGGGTGTAGATCGATAAAGCGATATGGATGAATTCAGTCATCTATGGTCAATTCGTGATATTTGCAAGCGCGGTCAGAATATGATTCTGACAGCCGGTAGACAAAAGCCGCTGCTTTTAGCGCGGCCTGCAAATTGTCAATATGCACAACTTTTTGGATGGTGTCGTTCGTTACGCAAAATAACTGGCTTATTAATTAATTGAGGTGAACTAACTAAGCTCTTAGAATTGAAATAAATCGTATACACGATCCATAGACTTAGATTCTTCTCCAACTTGGTGAAACAAAAGTTCTTAGTTATGTATGACCTCATGAACTAATTAATTAACTCAAGTTTTAGTGTCAAAATATACATTCAGACTGTCAATGCATAAGTTAATATTTCAATTCGACATTGTCAATGTATTAGTATTTTTAATTTTTACGTAGGCAGCCGTCTGACGTTTAGTAATGTCAATTCATACACAGATGTTGCCAGCGTATTTCTGATTTATTGCGTTTTCGATATCGGTCTGGCTATCAACAGCGCAACCGTGCTCGGGTAATCGTTAAAACTAACTATAAAAATATACTGGAAAAAAACAATTTTCATAATGTACAATTGTGAAGTTAGCAAAAAGATTTAGGTACACAATAAAGCATTAGACACATTACGCTATACGTATAACGTATGATTTTGGCGTGACCTACACGTATTATGTGCTGAGGTGTCACACTACGCTACAATCTTCCTCACACGAGACGGTCAGATCAATTTTGGGGAACTTCCGCGGAATATCATTTATTTGTATGAATATGTCACCTTGACAGATGTCAGCCACGTTGTTACGGCGCTCCGTAAATTGTTCTGACCCCTCTCTCCTGCCGTAGGGTGAGGGTATAATTTTAAAATATCGCCTGGCTAGCAAATGACGGCGCATTATCGTCGCCACGCCCACACTTATAACACATCATATTTCAGGTGTGACATTGTATGGCGACCAATACGAAGTTATATGAAACGATTTGAGTTTATAGCGTAATATTTCACCCCCTTTATCAATATAAAATTGACGGGTAATTCCTTTCCCGCCAAACTTATTTGATTCGATCGCAGCTCTCAGACAAGACGTAAAAAATAATACACATTTAAAACATTGTTCGTAGTTCGGCACCGCCAGGGTTATGAAAAACGAGTTTTAGTCGAAAGTGTAACGAAGTAGTTACAAGGTAAAAAACGGTTCATAGTAAAAAAAATGTATCCAAGTACCTACTTTCAAATAGGTACAGGCCAACGAAAGTGTTAGAGTTTTTTTTTACAGATCAATCGAGCACAATTAAAACAATATTATTGTCAAATTATCAATCACGCTGTTCCTCAGCGTGGACAGAGAATGGCCTAAAATCCACAATCTTTATATGTCTCAACTGCTCCCAATTTTACTATCGTGAGACAGTAGAAGTGGGAGTAAGGAAGGAGATGCGAAGATGAAGGTTGAGAAGTACCTTGCTATTCAGATCTTGTCAACAAAGACGGCTAGAAACGTTTCAAGTAGTGTTTCGATTCTAAATGGTGGTCTTTCACAAGGGGGATACTGACAGTATCAGTACCACTCTATGGGGTAATACCGTGCCCAATTCATTGTTGGTAAAATGTCAGATTAAAATAATGGGAAATCAAATTAGAGAAACTTATAAGACAATTTATATACGACTGAATCAAAAATATGACATCAAACAGGTTTATCGTTTAACGTTGCCTCTTGCAAAAACAAACAATTCATAAAAAATTACAAACATATTGATCGGCACAAACTTTAAAAAACCTTACACTCACTTCAACCAGTAAAAAACCAAAAACATTCCAAAAATGGCTTCACTTTGAGAACACAAAACAAAAAAACCACAAACTTAAAAAACAAAAACTTTGTTTCGTTTGAAGTGGCCAAACAAAACTAAAAACTTCGCTTACGTGCCTCTTCACTTTGAAAAACTTTAAATATCACGAAATATATGCTAATACGTTTGTAATTATAACTTATTACAGTACACACAACTTTTACACGAGTTTTGCAGCGAAATAGCTGTCAAAGGTTCAAAAACATCACGTTATTTCAATGAAAAATGGCGACCGCTTCCACCGACGGTGTTCGAAAATTCACTAACGAAAATTTACGAAAACGAACGAACGCTGAACAAAAAGCGTACAACTTAAAGCAAACAGGAAAACGAAGCATTGGTGGAGACGCGCTTATGTGATACGCAACTAGAGCGAAAGAGACGTAGAGAGATCGTGCGATACACTAAAACGGAACAGCGATACGTCATGCAGAATGTTGACCGGTCTAGAAAAGGACTAAATTTTCTGTTAGTAAATAGACACTTTGAAGAAAAGAGCGTTTTATTCAAAATTCTGGCTTAGATTTGGTTGGATTATTTACTCAGTGCATTTAATGTTGCCCTATTATTTATTTAAGTTGTGATTGTTGTCTAGATTTTTATATAGTAAAGAATGCGCGCGTAAAAGGGACAAGGAATGGACATTCAGAATGAAGAGGGAAAGGGACGGAACACGGTCACCATGGCGATGACGGTCACCTTTCATTTGTTTATTTTTTAATTGAATTGTTTTATTATTTATTTTAATGTAGGTTAGGATGTTATCCTCGATTTAAAATAAATTTATAACATTTACAAGTCGATAAATTATATGGTAAAGAATTTCATATGGATGTTATATGGATATTTCAAACCTTCACAACTCGCGTTGAAAACGATTATACGATCTAAAAATATTCGCGTTTATCTAGAAATAGATAGACAGATAAATTTATGCAAATTTCATGACGCCAAAGCTTCCTGTTCGAGAGATTTTTTTGCATCAGATAACGAACATAATTTCTGAATATTGAATATTATTTCGACTCTCGAAATCTTTGAATTGTTGGTTATTAATCGAAATAAAGAAACATGACAGTTGACATCGACTAAATATCGATAGTTTATCGAACCCGTTCGCTTACATAAAAAGCTTTCTTTCAAATTATCAAATAAAACATCGCGGCTAAAATTTCGCAGTTTTAAAAGGGAAAAATATTTATACTTTTGACGTTTCATTACGTCTGCGAAATGGATAAAAAGTGTCAGTGTTGCCATCGTAGAGCTTTCTTTCCCCGATATTGATTAATTTATCGATCGACGTGCTCAGACATCGATAAGCAATCTTCGGCAGCTAAGTTGTTTATCTTACCGATATCGCTAAGATATGTCCCCTTATATAGCCATGCCGTACGCCCGGCATAATCTTGTTAGAATGCGATAAAAAATATATTGATTATAAAGGTATAAATTCACATAAATCGTAAATCAGGAAAATTCTTATCAGAAAATGTACACAGATAAAGTTAAATAAAGAAGTGTTGAGATAATAACATTAGGGCATTGAGTTATTACATATTACAATCGCAGAGGCGTAGGTACATTCCATACGGATACATGAGCACTGTCAACCATTACCCAGATAAAAATGTATTTATAAAATTATTGCACAAAATCAATGTATACTTTCATAAATACGCGCGAAGTTCCTGCTGCGAATTGCAGCGCCGTCCGCTCCCCACTGACCGCCCTACTATAACGTGTCAAAAGTAGAAACTAAGTGTAACACAATTTAATTAGCATATACATGTTTTTAGTTGTATTAAATAGATTATTATTTGGTAATGTTTTAAAATACTTGCGTTAATTATCATCTACTTTGTTTTGTTTTATTCTCTTTTTGTCTAACTGCATGTGGTGTCCTTTTCTTTTAACTAAATTGTTACCACGTTGGGTCTATGAAATTTAAATGCTACTAACCTAACATGTATACAATACTGACTCCACAGAATCCTCCTTGAGAATCTGAAGGAAGATCCTGTGTTTTTACTTATGACGGCGTAATAAACACGCGAACACCCCAGCACAGGTTTTCCTAGTGATGTGTTCGTGTTTGTAAGAACAAAAAAATGTTTTTTTTTTCGGCAACAACATTGTATTTTTCAATCTTACCACGCTGCTTCCTACCCGGATTTAAAACTCTGTGGATGCCACTGCCTCAATGTGTTTAGATACTTTGTTTTGTCAAGCTTATGGCAAATGGCTCTCGTAATCAATACACATTTTATTGATCGTGACAGAAAGATAAGAGCATAGCTAAAGCTGTTTATGGTTGGCAAAACTGAGAATTCGAATCAAGCATTAAATGGTATAAAATACTCTCATTATGGCTCTGGTCGAAATTTGTCGGTTGTTTTAAATGGCGTTAGACGTGTTTGGTGACCAGATCTGAATAGTCAGGTGCACCCCCACCTTCCTCTGTCCCCCTCCCTGCCACCTTCAGCTTCACAACATACCCTAAATGGGGTTGCCATAGTCTCACTGGCTTCAGACGGTTGGGGGCAGTTGGGACTCGTCTGCAATATTCAAAAAAGGGAAAATGGAGTTAGAAGCTGGCTGAGATCTGATCACCAAATGAGCCATATCACCATCCGGCTGATTCTCCTATCTTAACAAAAGAAATGCAATCTTTAGACCTCAGGCTTCAGATGGGAATCCTCTTACTTATTGTGGAGAGTTTCTCTGGCTTCAGACGTTTGGGAGCAGTTGGTACTCTTGAGCGGTGTTCACATAAAAAAAAAAAAACAATTCTTCAACAAAACAAGTTTTGTTTCGTTAAATACCCGAAGACATCGATTTGTCGCGCCGAGATGGCACCACTATTTTGTATCATAAGTGATAACATATTTTTAAGCGCACCACCCATAAAGCATTGTTTATGACAAAATGAAAAAAAAACACAGCATATAAGAAACTAAAATTTTAACTACATTGTTCATGGAAAAATGTACAAAAAAAACTCAAGTGACCCATGGGAATTAAATTCGGGTTTTAAATTCAAAAAATCTTTTTACCCCATTTTCTGCTGAAGTTGTTATTTTTTTGTGTAAACAACACCCAAGACAAAACAAAACACTGCATTATTAATCGCCCAACACCAAATTTGAATCCAAAATTGGAATACTAATAATATGAACGCTCGGCCCTTCTCTGCACCTGAGAAGCAAAAACGTGATGCAGGTGTTACCTATTATGGGTAGGTTGGTAGGAATGAACTGTGGAAGGCAGGAACCCTTTTTTATGTTGCCAGGTAAGTTACCCTATTAGGGAATATTAATGAATTATTAAATAGGTACCTGCCCAAGTTAACTATATATTTGAATTGCGATGATAAAAAGTATACTTCCCGCTATCAACAAGGTGAATATTAAGGAAGCGTGGCTAGCAGTCTACAATGGAATTCTGAAACCAATCTTTTTGTGAATACTGCACAAGATTCCCAACTGGTCGCAAATTTCTGGAGCCAGAGAGACTATCCCCAATAAGTTAATTATTAAATCAATTTATAAATCGTCAAAAAGACTGATCGGGGATGCGTGTTATGATTGCGTTGCGAAATTTGAGAAGGATTTTTTTATGAGTTGGTTGTTGCCTCTACGTTTCGAGACGGTTTCATATATCGTCTTCACGTTCAGCGGAAACCACCTGTTACGCAATGCCGCACCTGTCGTGTTACTTGCTAGGCGGATGGCGGAAGAAGTCAAGATCTTCCGAAGATATAAATTATCAGGTAAGCTAAGACAGCGTGTGATGATATAAATTTCATTTCATTCACAGGATACGTTTAGTGTGAGGACCGTCGGAAATTCATTTGTACTTGTCAATTAATCTGGCAGCCTGGCATGGTCATATCGATAAAGAAGCAACATTGGAAGGATAAATTAAGCTGTCGACATTTTTATCGATGACTCGAAAATTACCCACGGTCGGTAAATTAATCGATATCTGAAAACAAAAATCCCGTACGATGGCAAAACTGAAGCATTTTATCTATTTGTAGACGTCAAAATTTAAGGTACTAGCCCATTTAGCACGCGCTCTATCTCTATTATACTGCCTGACATCGTATATCGAAATTTCACAATGATGATGTAACGAATTTCTATTTTTCAAATTTACGCAAATGATGGCCAGACTTTGGATCACGGAACACTTCCACATCGCATTTATAGTATTCTTAAAAAAACCCTTGACTCTGTGCAAAAACGGGCGGTCCGTTTGATAGATTCCCGAATCTTAACAAACAAAGAAAACTGATATCGCCAATTTAATAATAAGACTCAACGACGGGCCAGTGAATTTGATTATCAGATCTAATTTAGAATGAAATAAGGTTGTCCAATTTCACTAGAATTATGGGAAATTCGACCTCACTTCTGGCACACAACACGCTAATATCGGTTTATCTCTTCAAAGCCTCAAAAGCATAACACGCGACCACCAATCTACGTACTTTTTGCAACTTGATATACATTTTTTAAATGATCATCAATTTTAGGGTCGCGTACCAAAGGCATTATGCGGGATGTATGTTCAAAATAAAGCAGGTGCTTTTGATGTTACCGGGACCCAGAACAAGGCAGGTGCATTAGCAACACTAAACTGGTCTGGTAACACAAGGCGAAATAGAGGGAGGAACATTAATGGCAGGTATTACAAGAACAAATTAAGTTGATGTAGGTTAGGTAATGTCTTCATATCATTACTAAATTGATACTATGAATAGGGGAAGTCAAATGTCACGTCATAATAACATGAAAAAACTTAGCATCGAAACTGTCAATACGAGAAATATTGAAAAATGATTGAAAAAGAATGGAACTTAAATAGTTGTTGCCTGTTGTAAATTAATCCTGATCGACAACGAAATGATGTTAAGACCTTGGGCAGAAAAGTTCCACATCGAACTGAGGACCGTTACCTTACTAAAGCAAACTTAATTTTCTGTGCAGGGTCTTGCAGCATTCGGTTTGTGTCGATTGCTTACCGACCCGTGGGACGACGGGCTCAGTTGAAACCAAGCGTTATTATTTCAATATTGTGCGTATTTGTGAAGCGTAATTCTAGAATATTACCAAAAGTTCTTTCAGCTATTCGAAAAGTTTAAAGTTTATTTAAAAAATAAGAAAAATAAAATCTCTTAACTATATTGCCTACACACTCTATAACTCTCTTCCAGATATGTATAAAAAACCCAGCATAATCCAAAAATTCAAAGTACGGCCTTAAAAGAATATTTTTTTAAACATAAAAACGAAAATACTTAATTCTTGTCGTGTTGTACGTTGTTTTGTTTCTTTCTCTCTCCTTTTCTATCCTCTGTATTTGTAATCGAGCATAATCTATTGTTATCAATGTATTAGTAGTTAAGTACCTTCTTCTAAATTCCTACCTTGGCTCTGTGCTTATGTATATCCCTGTCTGTTCCTTTTTTTGTTTCTTCTTGTTTCTTTTTCTATTTGTGTGCTGTTTTGTATGTGAAACCTATAATTATGATATTTTACTATTTTTGTACTGTTTCGTATCATATTTTGATATCAAAATACCAAAGTAAAATTGTATTGTGTTCGCATCATTATTCGCTGCGTAATTTGTAAATGGGTAATATTCATTTGATAAAAACTAACCTTTTCTAACACGACAGCAAAACGAAAGTCGGTAAACGTTTTGTACAGAAATCCCCTGTAAATACTCGAAAGCAAATCGGAAATAGTTCAATAAATCATCCTGAAAATTCCGAATGCTCTAAGAATCGAGTTTATTGTTCGGATAAAAATCCACTATAAAAGGCATCGACTATCTGACAGTGAAATGTCTAAGAGGAACGAATCACAAAATCAAACATCTATCTTAAATCAACGGACTAGTAAACATATAAATATAAATGTGAATGGTAGCAGAAGTCAGGGACGCCAGAGGAAGACACGATCAAGTGAATCAGATACTCGAGTCGAGCCATGTCAAGAGTCAGAATAATAGAAGAGTATGTATGAGACGATGTATGAATGTAAACGAGGCAAGGAGTGTGTGCCAAGACCGAGTTTTTTTGACGGTCCGTCCTCTCTGCCTAAACCTGCGGGGAAACGGCGTGATGGTTAGTTAGTTACTTACTTTTCTCACACGATCATAATATGTGGTTTTACCACACATACACCTTACGGATCTCATTTCTCCACCTGATAGGCTACTTTAATTTGTTTGTATTATCTATATGATTACAGCTAATTATGTGAGATTAAGATATCTAGTACGGTCGATTGATGAAGGTTTTCTCGATAATATCATCAACTTGTCATAATTAACGAGTATGACTGCAGATCGCTAACGAACAAACAAAAGTTCACAACTGTTCTTAATTTAATCGATGTGAACCGTTGTTTGTACGTGACGACAACTTATCGACATTATCTTATCGCTCGACCGTACTGGATACCCTGATGAGAGGAACGTACATAAAAAAATAATCGAGGATGCTTTTGAAAATCTCCCCATGATCTCATCTGATACACAGACGGACGGCTCTTCTAATCTCGACTAGAGAGACATTCCTGCACTGCCATGAGGAGACTGGGGAGATTGGGTATATGTTCAGTAAATACTGTAGTAGAAGAGTGACAGACGGGAGACACGGTAGGGACTGATCGGCAGAAGGAAAAGGTTCGACGCCCGGCATAACGGACATTTTACACGATGTTTTTTTTCATATCGATGCCCCATATGGAACATACTTTGGAACCCATATGAAAAATACACAATCATTATTTTCGTACATTACGATTCGTTTTATTTTATTTTAAAATTATTTTTATTTAGAATTTTAGTAGCTTCACACAGGAGGCCCTGAGGAAAATAATTTCCCTCGAGACCTGTGTCATATTTGGGGACGCTGTGTGGAGGGTCTTTTCAAAGAAAATACTTTGACTATCTAGTTATTCCAGTTTTAGGACAGTCAAATTGACAATGAAGATTGTCTATCCGACCATTGAAATGATATAAGTAAAAAATTAAACCGTAAAATACAAAACAAAAATAAATTGACTGGGGTTTGAACCTTTCTCCCCAGGTTCTAACTAAAGCGAGTGAACCGCGCTTACTCAAGCCAAATCCTAATTGGATAGTACCGAAATTTATTTCGTATTTAACTGCTGTAAATTTACGTACTTATCAGCATATTCATTGGTAGTGTATGGCGATATGCTGTATAAAAATAGATATGCTGAAATAGGCCAAGCCATGATGCTTATAGCGTAATGTGTAACCTTATGTTAAACTTGTGGTTAAGCAATAAAGTGGGCATTATTATACTCTTCATACTCAATAAAAATTCAAATTTCATACAGATAGTTTCTATCAAAGAAGAAATACTATTTTGGGACGGTACTACATCGTCAAAAAATTCAACACCTTAAAAATAACTATAGATCCCAAGAAAGCATCATCTGTCATTCTTCTTTGCAATTGCCGTCAACGAATCATCAAAAAATACACGCGTAATTCACAATACCAAACAATCAGTAATAAACACACATTATAGTCTTGCTTATCAATACGTATTTTAAATGCTAAACGAAATAAACATGCGACATCTCCGCATAAAATAATTACTTAAAACATTGACAGATGTCAAATGATGCCCGTCGTCTTAAACTGTAAACTAGAACAAGTCCTTTTTTTTCATCACGAATCCATATGAAAATACGACCGATATGGAAACAGGACTAACATCGTGTAAAGTGCCCTTAAGGCAGGTGGCGGTAAAGACTCATAGGAAACAATAAAATGATCAGAATTCGAAACGACGTTTTTTAATCGAGTTTAGAAAACCGAATTTTTAGAAATAAAAACATATAATTATTTAGGATTTTTTTTTCTTTTTTTTTAAACTTATTTTGAAGGTTATAAAATATAATATATCATTGTAGAAGAAGATAATACTAACAAATCTTAACGAAATATGAAACAGAAGAAGACACAGAAAATAAAAAGATAACAAAAAAATGGTAGCTGTTAAAATCCTTGGAAACAGATCCTGGTTTCATTATATAAAAACATAAATATGTTATACCAAAAAAACTAATTACAATAAAAATGTTTTCTTTTTAACGTAACTACCCAATTCAATAGAGAAAAACGTTTCTCGTGTTTGAGTTGGGGAGTAGTGCCATTACAATATATTATATAGGGTAAAGAAAAGAAAGAAATTTTTTATTCATAAAGTAAGAAATAAACAAAATGTATAAAGCATGATAACAAAAGTATAGATAATGAAAATAGACTAAAATAGCTGTTACTAAATTAGATACACAGTAAATGTAAATAAATTTAAGAATATATTTATTTACATTTAACATTAATTTAAGAATAAAAGTAGAATAAAAATAATATTATGACATTTCGATTAATAAGTAGGTAGTATAAGTACATGGAGTTATTTTATTCATTTGGAGTAAACGGAGCTGATAATATTGCAAGCGAAAGTACATAATAAATTGCCACAATTATCTCTTGTTGGTTCGAATGCTGATATAATATTTCAAGAGGATATGGTAAAAGAAGAAAAATATATATTTTTTTGTTAATTAATTAACTATTTATGAAATTAAATAGTTAATTATATACTAAGTATGTACTATTAAAATTTGAATTTGATCAATTACTACTAATATGTACCTGTAATCAAAAGATACGTAAAAAATCAAATTAAAACTTATAATTATTATTTGGTTGATCAAGAAGTTGTAAGCGTTATCTTTTTATTTTATGTGTCTTGTTCTGTTTCATGTTTCGATTAGATTTGTTAGTATTATCTTCTTGAATGACATCATTATTTGTTATAATTTGTCTTTTATCTCAGTGTTGTTCTAAGCAATATATACAGAGAATAACAAACATAAACATTTGACGGTTATAGTTTGTTTGAGGCGTATGTGTGGTAAAAATTGATAACCGTGTTAACTATGAGCAGAACTGTAAAGAACGCAAGTCTGATGTTTGGCGTAGTGGTAAAAATTAAGAACGCTAAAGCTAAGATAAATGAACAAAAGAGTGTAAGGAGAATAATAATGATGTGAATGATATAAAAAGTCGGCAACGCCATGAGAGACAAATGAACCAAATACTCAAATCGGGTCATGTCTAATGTCTAGGGCAGGGGTCACCAATTACTTTCATTAGAGGTCCGTTTTTTTTTAAAATACATGACCGTCGCGGTCCGGCTTAACAATTGAAATAATAAAGTATACTATTTAAATATATGTAGATACAATATCAACGAACGAATAAAAGTAATGGGTTCCGGAAACTTATTTTATTAAATAATAAACAAATGTTATGAATAAAACGAAGTTTAATGAGAAAAATTACATTTTTTGCTTTGGATTATCCGTTTGAAGTTTGTGCAGACTATTGTCATTAAATCTTGGAGATGTTAAACGAAAGTCTGCTCCGGAATTTATTTTTAATGAAGTTCATCTTGGAAAATGCTGTTGAAAATACGTTGACCCAAACAAAGTGAGAAGTGTTTTTGGTGTTTTAAAACTGCATTTTCTTGGAAATCGATTAATTCCATCTGGAGAGCAGTTTTATTACTCCCGAAAATATTTGCAGCTTCATTGCTCCATTCATCACCGGGATGCAGTGAGTAAATGTTACTGAGGATTTAGACGACATTCTCAATTTTCTTAAAATCTGTGAATCTATTTTGTGCGGACCTGTTAACAGAATAGTTTAAATAGACCCCTGGTACCCTGACCACAGGTGACCCCTGGTCTAGGGTATAACGGGACTATAACCGTTTTCAACCCTCGGTTCCAACAAAAATCTAAAAATCCCACAGACATAGGAATTAATAGACGAGAAGATAATGGCGAGGGGTAAAATCAACTGTTGAAGAACGAAGGGGGTAAAGCTGACTGTGATTCGTCAATAAATCAATCTGACAGTAAACAGGCATCTCGCATTATAATATCACCATTTAGTTCTTAAAAGTAAAATCTGCTTTTGAATGAATAGACATTTTTACATGGGAGCGCAAATTACTCGCCACGTTATGAACAAATTCGCGAAGTCCAAATTCGGCAAAAAATTTCTTCTATTTTCAGAGTCGAATATTTCGTATAAGTATTTAGTTAAGACACTTTTATAAATGTTCATAATTTACTTCCCAGCAACCAACCAGCTTTGTGTTTCGCGTCCAGACGTTTCTCGATGTGATAGTATATGTTTCTACAACTGATCCATATTATAAGATGTGAATATGCTTGTTCTATGTTTATTCTCTTTTTCACATCTATTTTTACAAGTTTTCATAGCACAAGTCAACATTTTATTAATATTCATATGTCTATGAAATATCCTAACAATGCAGCAATGATATTTATTAAAGAACATTTTCTAAATCCAAAACCGATATAAACGGATATTTCCTAATAAGTTTGTACTTTATATGGTATTGCGACCATTTTGGCCATAAAAATACTACGTCTATAGGAACATAGAAATAATTTTGTAGATACAAAGTAATTTACGGCTAACGAAACACTTTACTTCCGAAATACGTGATATAAATATTTAATTTTATAAAGCGCGCGTGAAAGCTTGCCGATTAATGTTCCAAAGCTGCAGTTTAAATTTTTGAATTTCGAACACGTAGCCGGGAGAACGTCCGGTACGAAATTCGTTCTCGAATTTTTAAATTGAAATTCAAACCGCAGCGAAAGCACCGAACAAACGAGGAAGCCATATAAAATTACAAATGACAAAGCCGTTACCTTCGAGTATTTTTGAAACATTGGTCACATGTAAAAAAAAATACAATTATATCTTATAATACCAATATCTTATAATATTTAGCAATTGGGTTTCATTATTCGAATTACAAAGCCTTTTACGGTAGCACACACCCTAATTCTGTTATATATGTCATATGTACGGTCACAACTAGAATTCGCCTCAGTAATTTGGAATCCTCAATATCAAACATATATTGATCGCATTGAAAATATTCAGAACAAATTTATGAAACACCTATCGTATCGTTTTAGTGACCATCGATTTGTCCCTGTCACTTTATATGAACGTAGAAAAATCTCTGATGCATTATTCTTGCACAAAATCGTGAACTGCCTAGTTGATTCATCATATCTGTTAGAAAGGATTGCATTTCGTTGCCCCAAGCAAAACACCAGATCGAACGATTTATTTAGAATACCACATTGTAAATCCAGATACGCGCAAAACTCTGTAATAGTACGTATCTGTGAAACTCACAATGCCTTACGAGATGTAGACATTTTCAACCATAACTTAATATCATATAAAATTCAGCTTAATAAATTAATAAATTAAAATACTTTTATTTTATTCGATTTTTTTGTTGTGAAAAGTACATTATTATCACCCGTAGTGAATAGTATAGCTATGCGAAAAGTTGTATTTTTTCTTTTTGTTTTTAATTTAATGTATTTCTTTATTATGTTTATTTTTTGCCATTTAATATGTTGTGAAGGTAAAAAATACTAAATCTACATTTAATTTAATGGAACTTAATTGGTCTAGAACAAGGCTGCCCAACCTTTTTAGCAGTTGGGCGAAATTGACGATTTTGAATCACTGGCGGGCCACTGAATACCTGACGGTTCCTATTTCCATGGGGGGGGGGTTGTTAGAGAATTTCTATAAAACATAATTCCCATAGACATATGAATATTAGTAGACCTGCCCTAAGTGATTAAAAGCGTATTATCCCCACTCCCCATACCGGTTCCATTGAGCCGGCTGGGCTCGCGTTTGGCCTCAAATGAAATTTGAAAACGTGACGTCATCATTCTTGTGCGAACTATGGTCGAGGCATCATCGGTTCATTTTACTAAATAACACGGCAAAATTTTGACTTGTACTATGAAAACTGGTAAAAATAGATGTGAAAAAAGAGAATAAACCCAATTGTCGTATTACATTCCATATATAAGCATTATTTTACTTTATTTTAAGCATATTCACATCGTATAATATGAATCAGTTGTTACTATCACATAGAGAAACGTCTGGACGCGAAACACAAAGCTGGTTGGTTGCTGGGAAGTAAATTATGAACATTTATAAAAGTGTCTTAACTAAATACTCTGAAACTAACTACGACTCTGAAAATAAAAGCTGCCTTACTTTGCCGAATTTGGACTTCGCAAATTTGTTCATAACGTGGCGAGTAATTTGCGCTCCCATGTAAAAATGTCTATTCATTCAAAGCAGATTTTACTTTAAAGAAGTAAATGGTGATATTATAATGCGAGATGCCTATTTACTGTCAGATTGATTTATTGACGAATCACAGTCAGCTTCACTCGTTCCCTCGTTCCCTCGTTCTTCAACAGTTGATTTTACCCCTCGCCCATATCTTCTCGTCTATTAATTCCTATGTCTGTGATAATTCCCCACAAAAAAAATCTAAATAAGTGCTCCGCACAAAATATTTGAAACCCATGGGGGGTGGGGGTTGTTACGGAACTTCGCTGAGAAAAAATTCCGAACATCATATGTGATACCCCACAGCAATTTTTCGAATTCCATGGGAAGGGGGGGGGGGGTGGCTACAGGATTCCATTTCGACGCAAAAAATATTATGTCGAAAACCGGTGTATTTTTGTTTCAAAAGTAAGTTCAACACGTTAGATTTTTTCGTCGCTGATTCTCGTTCTGAGTAGCCTAAATAGCGATAAATCGCCGTCGTTGGCAACACTGGTGACCGCAAGAAGCTGCATTGTTTGTTTTACCGCGGGCCCGCGACACTTTTTCAAATTGGCGGATTGGCGGGTTTTTTGAAAATGTTTCACGCGGGCCACTTATAATTCGTTCGCGGGCCACATTGTGGCCCGCGGGCCTGGAGTTGAGCAGCCTTGGTCTAGAACATATGAATGTTTATTGTTATATTTTTTTACTGTACGACTGTTTGCTTCCTAAATAAAAAGAAATAAATAAAATAAATACCGATTACCAGGTTACACAGGTTTCGTGGATTTAATTCCCCTGCTAGCTACGAAGTTTTTCAAATATTGTCAGGTTATCCATTTGTAACTCGGAAATGTTTGTATGTTGCAAGGAATTTAAATTCATCAGAACAAACATGGACATTACCGCCATCTATTGTTCGATGTTGGCATGATAATGCAAGAGGTTTGCGCCCTGGCTTGATTATTAGTAATTCTACTCGACGATAGGTGGCCAAAAGTGTACAGTGTAACAAATATATATTGTATTTAGACAAGGGTGTTTTACAGATATTCAAATCAGTGCCATTTGCGTTTTTTCTTACCAGTTTTCGCTGTCTATCAAATTGGGATCAGCTGAAAAGCATTATAACACGAAAGTTGCGCTTTTCCGCTGATCAAAAGCTGAAACGAATCAGCAACATTCAAATGCCTAACATACCCAAATTGGGGATGCCGCAGTTGGGATTCCTTGTCCTTACGTAATTTACCTATGAAGTAAATATAGAAGAGAAAATTATAAAAAAAAATACACAATTCCTATATTTTCAGTACGATAGATAAATATTTATGAATGATGAAAGTTAGCAAAACGGTGATGCGAAGTCTCAAGAATCTTACCAGTGTCGCTGCCGTGGGTGTTGAGAGATATCTCATGGTGTCTCCTGAAACTCCGCGGGTCCCACAGACCCGGGGACTGGGGGGGCTTGGACCCGTGGGGCAGGGAGAAGGACTTTAACTCACCTGAAACAATACAGAAATAAAATTCCATTAGTTAAGTCATGTGGTTATATTGCAAGCTTTACAAAATCACGGGCATCGGTCGGTTACGAGCGCTAGCCTATGCCTACATGCACGTTGAGATATTTTACAAGTCGTACTAGAAAACATAGGGAAAGCAATGGTATAACCTAACAGTAGTCGTGTAAATTCGAGTTATTAATGCTAAAAACTCGTGGAGCATTTGCGGCCGCCGGTCACCTTCGACTCTTTCGTTGAGTTCGTTCGCGGTTGGAAGGATTCGGACGACATCGACAGCCGCCACACTGATATCGGAAGGAATATAGACTCTATTTATATATAACTCAATGCGTACTTGCTTCCAGGCCTTTATCAACCTTCGGGGAAGAGTAATTCTGCACCAATACGCGATATGCAACCTTATTTACGATTTTACATTCGTTCGCCATCCCTGCATAAATAGATCCAGTGACCACACTCATGACAGCATGCACGACCTTCATATTAGCAAATACAGCAACCTGTGGTATCTACCGCTGACAGCAATTAGCACGTACGAGTAACGAGTACAATGAAGATGTGCTCTAACTATATATGTAGCTAGCTAGCTGGACCGTATCGCATGCTATATCTTATCAAAATCAGCAGTATTTCTTTCCAACACCCAATCAGAAACGAGTGTCTCACAATCGGTTTCTATTTCGGTTGTTTGTGCGTGATTTGATTGTATTCCTGCGTAATGCGTAAAATTATTTCAAGTTCAATGAACTTTTAATTTAAATAAATGGAACTGAAAAGTTTAAATCATATCAGACAAGCGATAAATGTGTTTTGCTTTTGTTTAAATGTTTGACAGATACTTTAGATGAATAATAAATTAACAGTAGAGAGAAGATACGTTACTGAGTTTCATTGAACTAGGTCCAGTGGACATACATATTCTTTGAATGATTTTTTTTTGTTCGATCAGTGTGAATATAACGTATCTTGTATTTTTATAACGTCATTGAATAGGTAGTCCTAATTTTTCAAGTTTATTAACATACGTTAAGGCGATGCACTACGTCGTGTAATATTTTAAATTGAGCCGCTATCAATAACAACCCTTACGTAGATGGCGATAAGGTTTAAATTCCTGCTTAACACCATCCGCCTGTTTTGATTTATGCAAGAAAAAAAACTTGGCTAAAAAGTGCCTTTTATTTTATTTTGTGGATGTTCAGGCACAAATATTTAATTTTGTTTCGATCATTTTATAAATAACTTAATTTGTCACATTATGCAATAAAATCATAACCGAAAATGGGTTCGTAAGTAGAAGATTTTGAACTTTAAAGCAGTTTTCATAGGCCTTATACATTATTTTGTTCTGGGCTTATAAAAAGACTTATCTAAAAACTAGTCGATTATTTCAAAGGCCAAGATGTATTCTACTCGCAGTATTTATTTAAAGCATCTGAAACATATCTAGGCGACCAAATTTTCAAACCAAAAACATATGATTTTGCATTACTACGTATGGCATCGCCTTAAGTAAATTTCTTCGTTTGAAAGGCAATGATCCTGACCCATTTTTTTTTCAATAAATAGTCTCAGCTATGCTCAGAAATCCTACAATTAAAATATCACGCGATTTTTCACGGGACTGAGCAAGATTATCATAACGCCAAAACGCTGACACGTAATTAACGTGCGAAAGAAAAGAGAGACGAAGCGAAAGCGAGACAACTACAGGTGTACAAAGAGCGTGCATGGTTGTCCGATATCTCTTCATTGTCACCTGTCATTACGTTTAATAACAGTATATTGTGAATTATTCTGCCATCTCCAATACCACAGTAAAACCTTTGTAAAAAGAATTCCAAAGTTTTGATGTTTGAAAGAAATTATAAAGAATTGACTTTACGTTCAAAACAATGACGTTGTTCGCAATAATTATTATTGGTGCTTCAGGCATTCTAACTTCAAAGAAATGTCGATGCTTGCAACTTTATACTATATGATTTTAGTAAGGAGTAGACTTGAAAGTGGGTCGATAATTTGGAGTCCACATCAGGTAAAGTATTCTCTCATGTTGGAGAGAGTGCAGAAGAAATTCTTGAGATTTCTCTGCATACTACCCGTGGCTGTATATCCTACTGACTTTCTTTTGGGTATGCTCGGAATTAACCATCTACAGGTCAGAAGGGATGTGCATTGCTACACATTTCTTCAGACTAATTCGTGAATGGTTTTTTTTTAATTCTATGTTCCCAATGGTTATCTCCATCACCGACAACATAGACTGTTTTATCTCCCAGCCTGCAGGACTAACTTATTGCCAATGGTCATGCCGGTGGGGAGAGCAATCTTGCTGTTGAACAAAATCAATTCGGATATCGACATTTTTAGCATCAATAAAGCTGCCTTTAAGGTCAAACGCAACGATCGTTATAATCGACGCTTTCATAAATACAATGTATCGATAATTCAATCCAATATTGTATTTGTATGCCTTTCTTGAAAGAATTAAATTTTTTATGCGCACAAAACTATTTATTCATATTGCGAAGCATAACTTGCGGAAAGCGTATTTTAATAAATTAATTAAATTACCGCTATCTATGAAAGTGTAGATTATAACGAACGTTGAGTTTAACCTTAAAAAGCGAGCTCTGTTAATGCTAGTAGGTATAGTAGATATGCCGTCTATGTTTATTTATTGGACAATTTGTATAGCGCCGCTTTTGTGAGATATCACCTCAGGGCGCTTTACAGTTGATGCAGGTATTACAAAAATAAAGTGAAATTAAGTTAAATAAAATGAAGTACAGGAACAGGTGATGAATTACAGGAACAGGTGACACGAAGATAGAAGATAGAGTCTGCAGCAAGGATCCTATGTGGTGAGGAAACTGGACCAGATGCTGCAGCGAAAATATATTATTATTCACTGTCGTGTTTAAAAACGTATTAAAATGAACAATTGTAATGTTTTTAAAATAATAAATCAAATTATTAAATGAGATAAAAATAATTTGGCATTCTCAAATATAAAAATATTACCATTCGTTATTTCGGCTACTGGCATACCTAGCTCTCTCATTAAAAATTTAGGCGTATTAGATCTACCAAAAAATTTATATATAAACATGAAAAAATCAGTCATTTTATACATGTAGGATAACGAAAGATTTTTTAAATATTTATGTTGAGGGATCAGTAGGATTTATAGGCCCTGTTAGGAGTTCTACCGAGCCGAACCCTCTGATATGAAAATATCTGGAGTCGGTGAATTATTTTCCCATTTGATCTCTGGTGAGTTGACGTGTTGTTCTTGTATTGTTTTGAATTTATTTTGCTTATATAATAATGCACTTGCATAATGTTGATTGACCAGATGATCATTTGTGGAAAAGTGTGTGTAAGGGTTTAGTTTTTCCTATGGGGAAGATCCGGACATAAAATTGGAAAATAGGGGTTAACAACTAACAATCATAAGTACGTAATTGTAAGTAAAGCGGACACCACACGCGTGTACAGTTAGTGTGTGGTATTCAGCTAAACTAGGTTCCTACTCACACGAGTAGTTGAACACTTACGGTGAAGGTCTAGATTACACGTTATAATTTATAATCTACGACTGCTGACCGATTAACTGCATTGTTTCTACTGGCCTGTGAAGCTATTCATTTGTCTGTGGAAAGATTTAAGATATACTCGTAGATCTGCAGAAGAGATAACGGAACTCGATAATAGTTGATTTGTTTTCGAATTTCTAATTGCCGTAAACAACTGCGTTAGCTTCCGTGCTTAATTAATTTTCTTTAATTCCTTCTGAGATAAGTACAAATTATCTCATATCAATCTATCATTGTATAGATCACGCGCAAAAATAATCGATAATTCAACAAGAAATTTCAGTAATGCGCAGTTCAACGAAACACAACTAATGCAAACTAACATTAAAAACTTAATTGACAGCCCTGTCATAGTCGCCAATATTAAATTCGATGTACCGACTAGGAACACAAGACAAAATGTAACATTTTTCTGTAATACATACACAGACAGACACACTCACTAACCAACAGGATGCATAATCTGGGCAACAATTTTGGGGTTACTATTGATATATTTTCTGACTCCATTTATAGAATTACGAGTAATCGTAATCTCTACCAGTACTTTGTTGAATCCTACAAATTATAGCAGCGTTGGTAATAATATAGTTTTAGTGATTTATCTTATATAAGTATTGTACTAGTTTCTATATTATTTTATGTTACTGTTACATACGTCACTAATATTGTTTCATGTTTAGTTTGTCAGTTTAACGTTATATCATGCGCAAAACCTTGTGTATAATTTGCGATAGCTCACTGGGAATATTCTGTTCTTAAAATCCATGTAAAAACTAAAAATAAAGTAAAAATGATTGTCCGGGAGAAACAGTCATTCAAGGCCATCAAAGACTGACTGAATTTGAATCGCTGGTATTGATGGATCATTAATCAAAATAGAGCATTTGAACTTGAAGTAAGGCAAGTGTTTGATGAGAAACGCCCATTCCCGCCCGTGTTACGGAAGCCATACTTGGGTAAGCACCAAATCTATCACCTGTGCAATATTATTATGAAGTAACGCAAACCTAATTGTTTCCGACTTTGTAAAATGGCCGGAAGATCTAATAATTTTGATATTAAACAGAATGACCCAAGAGGTATTTGGTAATATGGGTAACTACCCGATACCGTGGGTTTTCTTATCGGGGATATTGCTTGAAAATTTCAAAAGTTATTTTTAAAAATAACAGAGGGCGCCACTTCCGTTTGCAAAAATCCTAAACAATACAGTCAATATGATAATAATATTGTCATATTTTCTGATATCGTGTCCTACCCAACACTACTAGGGATGTCCCGTATCGAAAGGACTATTTTACAAATATTTTATTTTATATTAAAAGTTAATTTCGATAGTTTCATTGGACAACCGTTCTCACTCTATTATCGTCCTTTCATCTCGCTCTCTCATGCCGTCTCTTTCATACTAGACGTGAGTATCAAGGTTGTTATAAATGTTACAATAATGTACCAATTTTTATTCATTCATTTTATCTTGTCTACTGTACGGAGAAAACAAGCTTCAGACAAAAGCTGTGATATTAATCTTTATCTCGCATCAAGTTGAAACTGTCTGTTTGTGCGCTTAGTTCTTCTAAATTGTGCAACGGATTTTGATAGAGTTTTTACTATCACTTAGAGAATTTCTTCCGAAAGATTTATATATACAATGCATACTTATTATATATATAGAAAGCAGAGAAAAGTCGATGTTTTGTAATCAAGTCGTAAAAAAATTATTTTAGGGCGCTTACATTGCTAAGGCTAGCTAAACCTTACGAGATACACAAAAGTAATGTACCACGAAATTGTATATCTTAAAAAGGCATACAGAAAAGTCCGCGGTGGTATATGTCTATCTCCTAAGGATAATCCCCAGCAACGCCGGGTACACGCCAGCTACATTCAAATAAAACTTTAATGCAATATTTAAATAACATCATGGTACGATATACATTTACGATGAGATATTGTGTAAATAGCTACAGATTTCTTCAAATTGATTCGTGGGTGGTTCGTAAATTCATCTGTTATGGAGAGCAATCAATTTTATGTTACTGATGCATGGGATAGTACATACATAAAATATATAATATATTCTCTTTCAGCCTGTAGGAATATCTTGCTAATAAATGCCAGAGCAATGCAATCGCTTCGTAAATCGTCAATTCGCATCATCTATAGCTTCGTCCATCACACAAAGCACTTTCCCAAATAGCAAAGGGACAAACATACTCAAGCTGTTCTGTCTCTATTCAACTACTAGTGGACCCGTTTTACTGATAAAAAACTACATAACATCGGCATTAATTCGACTCTGTATCTCACTCCGGTGCAGAGATATTGCTTTAAGGCCCCGTAGTAAGCGTTCGAAGATGGTTTGAAAGGCAGATATGTAAAAACGAATGTTAGAGGGAGCGCGCTAATATTTAAAAAAAAAAACGATAGCAATTAAGCGAAAATGAAGAAAATATTTAATAAAACACGACTCGTTTGAAATAGAGCAAAAATCACTCGACAAATGCTTTAGTTGCATTTAAAGATACACTGTGAATTTTGTTCATGCCTCTAACATATTAAATAACAGAACAAAACGTGTTTTAAATAATTTTCTGAGCTTACTTTGCGATTTCTTTCTATCTAGGGAATTTCATATAGTTAACGTTTCGGCATTACAAATGTATAGATATTATCTTCAAATATAACATTTTTTTATTGAAACTTAACAACTTAAAAATTTAACAACAAACTTGTTATAAATCGATAGAAATTGGGTAAGCGGGTGCTTAAATACGCCTCTGCCATTTAAACCACTATTTAAGAGGAAGCTACAAGCCAAAAATGTGTATATTCTTGGTATACGTTATATCGTAGGTAATATGCATTAAAATCACTTGACAAACGGAGTCTAGAAACGTTCGAATTCAAGCAAAAAACTGGTTTTTATTTATTTTGTAAATAATTTTATAAGAAAGCAAAAAAGTTAATCAAGTGAAACTGTCACAGATAATCTTAGCTATAATACTGTATTTTTAAAAGTTGTTACCTTTACGCGTTCATACATTTCTATTGAAAAAAAATATTTTTTAGTAGTTTACATTTATATTTTTTATTGAGTATTTTTATTTTTTTATCTGTAATCTAATCAAGCGAAGCGATAGGAAAACCTTCAATTTACCTAAAATATATTTTGGTATTCATCATGTACACCAATTCGTTATAAAGATTAATCAAAATAGTGATTTGGCATTAAGCTTCGCCTTAAATACTCTTGGCACTAATAAGAACAAATTTTGAAATTTCAACGATATCAATCTTTTCGAGTATTGCGAGCATCAACATAAGCAGGCAGAATTTATAAATATTAAGATTTTTTGATACTATTTTTGTTCGCGTCGCACCTCTCAGTCAGGACTATTAGTCAGCCTAATGAAAATTTTGAAAAAATTATTCGCAAAGGACTTTACGTTTCTAGCTGAAAACAGTGGTTGAAAATGAAGCCAGTACAAGCACTAAAAGCCTCTCCTTCTGGGTGTAACCGAACTGGGATTAGATTTTAATATTTTAAAATTTGCACTGAGACCGTGAAAAAAATAATTTTCCTCATCGTTGAGGATGTTGCATCGAGGATCTTTTTAAGGAAATGAAAATCCGGGAAGGTGTGAATCTGGGTCAGTGTGTCCAAGAGTGACTGATATATAGATTGGGTCGAGAGTCCTGCCGGAAAGGTCAAAATATCTCCCTCAACCACTAATAAATGATAATAATAATATTTTGATGATTTGTATACAGCCGTTTTTATGCAAAATCACCTCAATGGCACTGTACAAATGTATAATACATTTGTAAAATGATCTATGTTATTACTAACTATATATGGAGATAATATACAGTACCATACTTACCTGGTAGGTCACCTTAGGCGATGCCATACGTAGTAATGCAAAATCATGTGTTTTTGGTTTGAAAATTTGGTCGCTTAGAAATGTTTCAGATGCTTTAATTAAATACTGCGAGTAGAATACATCTTGGCCTTTGAAATAATCGAGTGATTATTAAATTAAGTCTTTTTATAAGCCCAGAAAAAAATAATGTAAAGGACTATGAAAACTGCTATAATGTTCAAAATCTCCTACTTACGAACGCATTTTCGGTTATGATTTTATTGTATAATGTGGCAAATTAAGTTATTTATAAAATGAACGAAAAAAAATAAATATTTATGCCTGAACATCCACAAAATAAAATAAAAGGCACTTTTTGGCCATGTTTTTTTCTTGCATAAATCAAAACAGGCGGATGGTGTTAAGCGGGAATTTAAACCTTAACGCCATCTACGTAAGGGTTGTTATTGATAGCGGCTCAATTTAAAATATTACACGACGTAGTGCATCGCCTTTAAATTAACTGTTAATTTACATTAACTAATTGTTTATTAGAGAAATTTAGATACAGGATTTAGGACATAATTGGAAAATTGTATATAATTCGACTTTCTCTCGGGAAAGGTATATTTAATTTAAGGGTATGACAGCTTAAAAAGGTCAGTTTTTAGTTTAGACCTGAATTCTGTTGAACTTGTTATGGATCTTAGTTTCTTGGGCCCAGATGCTCCGAAAGCGCGATCACCAAACTTAGTATTTGCTGATGATGTTGCTGATCTAAGAGTTGACTGCCTCAGACCAGTGTTTTCCGGGACTCATAGTTCAGAGATGTAGGGTGGGGCCATTTCATTGATGGATGGTGGGCAGACGCATTCGCCGTCAAGAGCTTAACAAACCTCTCGGCATTAACCCGGACACCCCTGCTAAATCACAAAACGTAGCGAAAACCTGAGGTGACCTATGGCAGGTGTTGTGGTATATTTCTTATTGAAAATAACATCATAATTCGTTAATCATGAGTAACGAATGACATTGAAAGGCCTTCGTAGCACTTCAATGCTAAGAAATTACGTAAACCCACATTACATAAATGCAAAATAAAGAGTGGGTTACGTCAACTTGAAAAAAAAACTTTAAAATAGTCGATGCATTTGGGCGTATGCCACTTAACCGTCGTGTATTTGAGTTGTTCATAGACACACCCACCATTTACAGAAATAACATAATTGAATGGGTTATTTTCTGATTCTCTACCTAAAATAGATTATTTACGACACAAGTAATGAGACAACTCACTAAGATGTAGTGTACAGATTCAGGAAATGACTCGATGTGCCTGAATAATTTTACAGCAATATTTTTTTGTAACATCATATTGGTAAACTGCATAATATTATATAGGGACTAGCTGAAAGGCCGTCAAAGTAACACAACCTCAACCAAGGCCAGGACACTAAAACAAGTTTTCCTGTCATTACTTTGTTAAAAAATAGATTAATGAAGTATTTATATAGGTAGAAGAGCTAATAACAATAATTAAATAAGAATCTTACACATATACAGGGTTTTCCAATAAGAGGTTTTATTTTGATATTCAATCGTAAAATATCAATGTTTTCGTTGCTTGTGTGGCACGTAGCGCCGTCTTGTTGAAAGTAAACGTTGTCCAGATCAATACCATCTAATTCGGGCCATAAAAAATCATTAATCATCTCTCGATAGCGCAATCCATTCACCGTAACTGTTGCTCCAGCCTCATTTTCGAAAAAGTAAGGTCCAATAACTCCGCCGGACCATAAACCGCACCAAACAGTCACACGTTGAGGATAGAGAGGCTTTTCAACAATAACTCTTGGGTTTTCCGAGCCCCAGATGCGACAATTTTGCTTGTTGACGAAGCCACCGAGGTGGAAATGGGCCTCATCACTCAAGATGATTTGCATTTTATTCACTCAAGTGAGTTTTAATAATTTCAATGCGTTGTTGAAGCGTGTATCGTTCCATTTTTATCAATGGCGTAGTTTCTACTAGTCAAATGTAAAAAAATGACAGCTTCAAAAGTAACATCTACCGAAATAGCGGGCTATTCAAAATAACACCTCTTATTGGAAAACCCTGTATAACAGGCCAACATGAGTCAAGTGTCCTGGCCTACGTACATGTGATTTTGGTCAAATATGACGGAATTTTATTTCAAAATTAAAATAAAATACTAGTGGAACCCGCAATACTTCGCTATTGCTACCGTCTTTCTCGGGCGTGTCCGACTTCTTCTACCACTCTCTAAACACTCCTGGCACTAATAAGAACAAACTTTGAAATTTACACCGAAATCGGTCGACTAATTTTCGAGTATTGCTAGCAAAAACATACTCAGGCTGAATTTGTATATTTCCATATAGAAAAAGATTTATCGTAGACTTGTGGAAAAGTCAATCAAGATGTCGCACAGTAAAATAAAAATGGATATATTTATCAAAGACACTATCTAGATAGCATTTAGTTCGAGAAGTCAATAAAAATATGCGTTAAGAAAATGAAGATAATATTGGTAGTTCTTAGTGAAAGTATGATACAGTTAAATATGAACGAAGGGGATTATTAGCTCAGTGGTAGAACAAAATCCCGGCAAGGCTGAGGTACTGGGTTCAACTCCTAGATGCGACCGAATGTTTTTCTGATTTTTCTGTTTCAAATTTTCGTTTGAAAGTCGCTAATTTTGTCTTCAATGATGGAATATAAAATTATTTTAAAAGTAATTTAATTATTTTAAAATCCCTCTCAATTCTTATCTTGTGATTATCATCAGAAGCGCAATAAGTCCTCAATTGTGCGAACAAATTGCTTCTTCAATAATCAAATCTACTTTGATTAATTGTAATTTTAATTTAAAGAAAAATAATTATAAATAAATAGTGGTGTACATAAAGTTATTTATTTGTATTTAAATATGCCACTGACACGAACTTAATATAAGCACGATTGTAGCACGTGATATAAACCGTCCCTAAACCTAGTTTTACACGATACTTATTTCCACACCGATTCTCATATGAAAACCATTAGGGACCCATAAAGTAAAATCTTTGCTTTATACAATAATTATTTTAATAACCACAATTTCATAGAGATTTACAGATATAGTTGCCATTAAAGGAGAAATAATATTTTAGGACGGTACAATTTATTCTTTATAATTGACTTTATATTTAACCTTACACTTTATATTTAATCTTTACACTTTATACCGTATATTAAACTTTAAACTTTATGCTGTGGACTTTATACTTTGTAATTTTTAACTTTATAAAAACTTTATAAATGCCGTTAGTATTTAAATAAATAAATAAATGGTCAATAAATGTCAACACCTTTAGAATAACCATAGATCGTTTATTGAAATGTCTGTCACAAAATGTCAAAAAATATAGGAAAAACAATTTCGACCTATAATCTTTTTAACTGAATTTCAAATATATTCCATAAAAAGCACGCAATATTTTTACACAACACTTAAAATAATAGTTCCGTAATGTGTACGTGAAACAATGACAGCTTTCAAAAATAGAACAAATCGTATTTTCTATTTTTTTTTTTATATATATATATATATATATATATATATATTTTTTATTATTTTTTTATTTTTTTTATTTTTTTATATTTTTTTTATATATATATATATATATATATATATATATTTTTTTTCAGTTTAATTTTGTACCCTGACGATGCTTGAGTGTAGCGAAACCGGTCGGTCTTAAAATTAATAAAAATTCGTGGTTTTAAACAAAAAATATTGTTTTTATTTCATTAATCTTATTTTCTATACCGAATCCATATTTATGTAATGATGACCCATATCGAATCTTGCATGAAAAGCGGTATTGTGTAATAAAACTATCCAATGCTATGTAAACCGGAATTTGTGATAATTTACACAAGTAAAAGTTACTGATTAAAGGAAAGAAAAGTTAAATATATAAAAAAAATGTTTTTGCTAATAAATTGGCAACGTATTGTACTTAAATCGTAGAAAAGTTAGTATAGTTTTACTAAATACAAATAATTTTAATGTTTGTTGCGTTGGTAGTAATCGGGCGGCCCCTACCGGTGATTGCATAATCCTTCTAAACATAGCTACACCTCTCCACTTCACTCCACTCTACACTGGTTATTCTAATAATACCGTGCTGCGTATGTATACTATACAACTAGCCCTGCTACCGGAAAAACGGGGTAATCAGACTCAAAAAGGGGGAACAGCAAAAAAGCATTTTTTTAAACTTCATATTTTATAATTTTATGTCAATATCACACAAATCGAGCAGTCCATTTTTTAGTCTTGCAGGCCTCTGGCATATGGATATTTCTAAAATATTTTTTATTTAGTTATATTTCTTAAAGATGCTGTCAGAAAGTCGGCTAGTTTGTGTGTATTTCCACTTTTAAACATAATCCAAATAAAAAAGATAGTTCTAAACGTATCCCAAATTTAAAAAAAAATGTTTCTGAAAGGTGATATTTTTTTTAATGAAATAAACATATAATTTTTTAAATATTAAAATTTTGAAAACAAACTTAATTTTTTTTTTTAATTGCTCACCTTATGTTTTTTCGTCTAAAGATTGAACTGAAATTACTCTTAAGGCGATGCACTACGTCCTGTAATATTTTAAATTAAGCCGCTATCAATAACAACCCTTACGTAGATGGCGATAAGGTTTAAATTCCCGCTTAACACCATCCGCCTGTTTTGATTTATGCAAGAAAAAAACATGGCCAAAAAGTGCCTTTTATTTTATTTTGTGGATGTTCAGGCATAAATATTAAATTTTTTTTGATCATTTTATAAATAACTTAATTTACCACAATATACAATAAAATCATAACCGAAAATGGGTTTGTAAGTAGGAGATTTTGAACTTTAAAACAGTTTTCATAGGTCTTTACATTATTTTTTTTCTGGGCTTTTAAAGACTTATCTAAAAAATACTCAATTATTTCAAAGGCCAAGATGTATGTAAAGGCCAAAGTGTATTATAAATTTTACTGCCACCTCACTTGTTGGTGTTTCATATAAAAATGTTTCATAAATTTTTCTAAAATGCGGTCGGAACATTTGATTTCATAGAGGTGTACATTTTAATTTTTCTGTAGTTAACTTCTGGATTTTAATATAAAGTGTAGCGTTTCTCTTTCTAAAACCGCGTAGTTCATATACGTCACACCACGACAGTGAGGGAGATAGAACGATTTCTACGACACCATATGAGTATGAACCTCTCCTACTCCTAAAATGTCCAACACACATTCCGTTTTACGTTACCTAGTAGGGGAGACCTGTCCAAAACCGTATAGCTAAGGCAGAAGCTCTGTAGTTCAGTAATTAAAAATAAAATAAGGTTGATAGTAATTATTTTTTATTAATAAATTTAATAAGGAACAAAACATAGAAGAAAATTTTACGAAAATCTTATTCGTAAATGTATTTAAAAAAAAAAACAAAACCTCTAATTTTTCCGGTTTTGCCCCGGGGGGTGGGTAAAACCGTATACCATATACAGTTTCTCAGTTTTGTTGAAATTATGCACTATTTTGTTGGATTCCGCCAACTCGAATGCTAATCTTCGAAGATCTTTGTAAGTTATCCCAAATAGGCGACGTTCCATGGTAAGAACGTGATCAACGAGTGATTTCGGCACTCCGTAGATATCTGATGCTTTTAGGTAACCCATAGTTCCTGGGACGACACTCTTAATGGTTTTCCGTATTCTAATCTTGGCTTGTAGTTTTTCTTTGGTAATTACGAGGCATGATGATAACGTCTGTAAACAAATAAAAAAATGCTTCAACGAAAATACTCCTGGTCAAAATCGTATACTGGCCGGTTTTACCCCGTACGGTTGTGCCCGATAAACGTCTATTCACACATTCTTTCACAAATGTTAAACTTGTCACGAAAATCACCCAATTGTTATACTTAATCAAATTTAAAATATACATAATTATAGTATGTGATATGTCACTCACCTGCAAATGATATAAACTTCACTATTAATTATTTCAATAACCGTAAAATTAGATCAGATCACCGAAAAACTTAATGAGCGTATTATCTCGCCAGCGGGCAGGCTTGTTTTAACAAGTTTCTGCTGACTTGCGTTGATTTGGGGGCTTAACATGGACGGAATGCGTGGAGGGAATATTTAAAGAAATAAAGCTTTTAAAGAGAAATACGGTTTTACCCCGGTATACGGTTTTGTACAGGTCTCCCCTACCTACGTAAAATATATGCGGTACCTAACTACCTAGTAGGCAAGTCAACCCATAAATAACACTAAAGTTGATCTGTCACACCGTGACAAACAACAGCGGAACGCTCGACGGCGCGCAATAAAAAAAACATGTTACAATAAAAGAAAGAAACAACAGAACGCCGGTAGAACTCGTTCGAAATGTGACAGAATGATTCGGAATTCAAACTGGTTTCCGATTCGAATCACAACAACATGGCGGCACAGGCGACATCCGGTCATTGCGGAAACGAAACTTCTTTGGAAAAGCAATCATTATTTTTATTTCATTTCAAAGTGGTTAATTCGAAATTATTTCAATGACTGCAACGAATTTGCGTAGAGCTGTTGCAAAAACAACGCGAAGAAAGTTGTTTTTGACGAGGTGAAATGAAGAGATAATTAAATACGCAAAGTTGAGAGTTGGTTCGTCTCGCATGGATGAATTTATAAAAGGTGAAACTGTATTTGGAATATCTAAAGATTATTAATAGTTTCTACTTCATTTGACATTCATTTTAGAGCACAGTTAATTACAAAGACGTCTCACTCCAGAAGATAGATGGAAATTTGAATGGCAATCAGCCGACGTGGAAAATACTCTTCTGGTTCACTGCCTTTAAGTCCACAGATGGGGACTTAAGAATTCGGCGATGTGAGAATGCGGTGCGGTACAGACCACCGAACATGTATCAACGAATAGCCGCTGCATTCAATTCCCGGCGGGATTGATGAGGTCTAAAGGGTAAAGCCTGAGGCCCTAGACTGGCTCACTAACCTAGATGACCCTCTCTGACCCCCCCACCATACGAAAGAAGAAGAATTATAACAAAGAAAGGACGATCCTCCATGCTTACAGCATTTCCCAAAAGATGATAAAATTTTGAGGTATCACATAAAAAGAGATGGCATTTAAAGGTCTGAGGCAGTCAACTCTTAGATCAGCAACATCATCAGCTGTAGGCAGACTGATAGAACCTAAGCGCAAGCCAAATACTAAGTTTGATGATCGCGCTTTCGGTGTATCTGGGCCGAAGGCTTGGAATAAACTCCCTCCGGAACTAAGATCCATAAAACGTCCAACAGAATTCAGGTCTAAACTAAAAACTTACCTTTTTAAGCTGTCGTACCCTTAGATTAAATATACCATTACTAAGAGAAAGTCCAGTTATATTCAATTTTCAATTAAGTCCTAAATCCTGTATCTAAATTTCGCCAATAAACAATTAGATAATGTTAATTAAGTGTTAATCTCAAGTGACCTACCAGGTAAGTATTGTACTGTATATTTTCTCCATAAATAGTTAAGTAATAACATAGATCACTGTAGAAATGTATCATAAGTTTGTACAGCGCCCTTGAGGTGATTTTGCACAAAAACGGCGCTATACAAGTCATCCAATTATTATTATTAAAATATCATAGATTTTCCCACAAAAAAGCTGCAAGCAATACATCCGATCTAATAACACAGTGATGTCGATGATATCGGCTATTAGTATTATGTTTATCCGCCAGAGGAAGGATCCGTTTCCGGTCCCTTTTAGTCATCTCGCCACTTCCGGCTGCGCACTTACACACTGCACAACTGCACTTGACCGAGCGCCATAATGCATTACCGCGTAACTTCTTTACTGCCATTAGAGCTATTACTAGCTTCGCAGACGTGAGTGTTGTTGGCTTTTATATAAGCAAAAAGAATTCGTAGAATATGGCAACTGAACTAGTAAGTTGTTTCAAAATGCATTATCTAAGGTTAGCACAAAACAAACAAACACAAAATAAATATTAAGTCTATTGTGATCACGAAAAAATTCGGTAGGTCCCAAACGCGAAGGTAAGAAAGTCAAATGACAGGACCAAACTAAAATCTTTCCAGACAGCCTTCTATTGACATTTAAAATAAAGTCGGAATCTTAACGACGTAAGTGGAGAAGGCGTGTATAAAAATATGCGAAGCACGCCCCGGCAACTTGGACGAACCTACGGTCGAATTTGCAATAGCAAATAATATTCTGAAACAATGTATGAATCATTCAAAGCAGCCTCCTAACTTGTATGAGATTCTACAAAAAAATGGTTTTAGTTACTTTTTACGGATTTTCCGGATTTCACAACGAAAGTCAGTATTTATTTCAGTGCAGAAATTCTGGGACTAACTACCATATGTTTTCCCCTTTGCCCAGAATACTAATGGAAGGAAACAATTAAACCAAGTCAGTGGACATCTTCAATTTATCTTTAAACAAATATAAAATGTTGTTAATGAAGCATTTCAGTTATATACAATAAATAATGTATATTTCTTAATATTCTCATGTAAAAGCCCTGAAAAAGGGCGTAAATTAGTAAATAAATCTATTCAAAAATGTCTTTTGAACCTTCCTACCCAAGAACTGGAGTCGACAACACCAGCAACCACGCCTAATGCCGATCGGATAGGATCGACATTTATTTCGTAGATTAACGGCTGTAATCTCATCCGATTTCAGAGAAATGCGTATCCGCGTGTGTGTACGTGATTACCAACAAAAGTTGATAGAATGCATTGTAATCGGCAACGAGTCTACCTGCAGAGTTTCAGCTCGATCGGATGTTGAGAAAAGGGTTAGTTTCCGTTTTTAATATTCCACTTCATTCATACACAAGAAAACAAAAGTGAAAGAATTCAAATATAATGCTACAATATTCTCATCGTAGAGGAATCAATAGCTCCATACACCCACCCATCAGAGAGGCCCACACTAATGGCATCGTTAAAACAACCAGGAATAGTATTGTCACCTGAGGTAAACGGTAAAGTTGAGAGTATTTGGTACATTGGCCCAGGAAATAATGATTAACGTCAACGCCCACTTAGTTTAGTCCGAAGTACCTGCAGATCCTTTACATGACCGCAAACCATTGAACGCGAGACACAAAGGACTGGTGGATAAAAAATCACAATAAACTTATGGTTGGTGGGAGCTTTGTTGGTTTACACCATGTGCATATTGATGTGAAAGGTTTGACGAGGCATATAAATCACAATTATCTTGATATAAAGCAGATATACTATAACTTCATATTTAGATTGAACTATGCACATGCTTTGTTTAAGCCCCCGCATACACTATTTCTACTGATTTATAACAAGTTTTTTATTAACTCTTTAAGTGTTTAAGTTCCAAAAAATATATAACGTTATTATTGAAGATAATATCTATACATTTGTTATACCGAAACGTTAATTATATGAAATTCTTTCGGTAGAAAAAAATCGCAAAGTAAAGGTAACAACTTTTTAAAAAATACAGTATTATAGCTAAGATTATCTGTGACAGTTTCACTTGATTAACTTTTTTGCTTTCTTATAAAATTATTTACAAAATAAATAAAAACCAGTTTTTTGCTTGAAATCGAACGTTTCTAGACTCCGTTTGTCAAGCGATTTTAATGCATATTACCTACGATATAACGAATACCAAGATTATACACACTTTTTGGTTTGTAGCTTCCTCTTAAATAGTGGTTTGAATGGCAGAGGCGTACTTAAGCACCCGCTTACCCAATTTATATCGATTTATAACAAGTTTGTTGTTAAATTTTTAAGTTGTTAAGTTTCAATAAAAAAATGTTATATTTGAAGATAATATCTATACATTTATTATGCCGAAACGTTAACTATATGAAATTCCCTGGATAGAAAAAAATCGCAAAGTAAGCTCCGAAAATTATTAAAAACACGTTTTGTTCTATTATTTAATATGTTATATATCTTTAAATTCAAATTTGTCGAGAGATCTTTGCTCTATTTCAAACGAGTTGTCTTTTATTAAATATTTCCACTATTTTCGCTTAATTATTATCGTTTTTTTTTTAATATTAGCGCTCTCCCTCTAACATTCGTATTTACATATCTCCCTTTCAAACCATCTTTGAACGCTTACTACGGGGCCTTAAGAATCGAAATCCGGCCGATTGTTGAATAAATGTACACGTAGAAAAATGAGTATTGGTAATTTACTAAGAATCTCTTCAGATTGTTGGTAATCCGGTGAAAACGGGAATCGCAGGCCGTTCCTGATAAACTTGTAGTAAATTCGGAAGATATCGGTACACGTGTCCATGCACCTGAGTTTGTATTTTACTAAAAGTGTTCCGACATCGTGATAATACATCTTAAGGCGATGCACTACGTAGTAATTTAAAATCATGTGTTTTTGGTTTAAAGTTTGGTCACCTAGAAATGTTTCAGATGCTTTAATTAAATACTGCCAGTAGAATACATCTTGGCCTTTGAAATAATCGAGTATTTTTTAGATAAGTCTTTTTATAAGCTTAGAAAAAAATAATGTATAGACCTATGAAAACTGCTTTAAAGTTCAAAATCTCCTACTTACGAACCCATTTTCGGTTATGGTTTTATTGTATAATGTGGCAAATTAAGTTATTTATAAAATGATCGAAAAACATTTAAATATTAGTGACTGAACATCCGCAAAATAAAATAAAAGGCACTTTTTGTCCATGTTTTTTTCTTGCATAAATCAAAACAGGCGGATGGTGTTAAGCGGGAATTTAAACCTTATCGCCATCTACGTAGGGATTGTTATTGATAGCGGCTCAATTTAAAATATTACACGACGTAGTGCATCGCCTTAATAAAAGTCTATCGGAAAACCTATCGATTTATTCATCAGGGGCCTGCAATACCGTTTTTTATCAGATAAGAATAATTTGAAGAAATTCTTGACAAATTAACAACATTCATTTTTCTCAGTTGTCAAATAGCGCAAAGTAACATCAAATAATGTCGAATTTTGCCGTATAACTTTCAAGTCACGTAAAAATAATCTCAAGTAACGTCAAGTAGGTACTATTGCTTTAGTACCTACTATATTTAATGATACAGCAACGCCGTTAAGTAAATTGTATGGAAAAAAATTCAAAGTGAGTTTTTTAATGTAGTTTTATAAAGATTAGTTAAAATGCATTACAATGCAAATTAACATAATATAAAAAGTTTGGATTGAATAGATACGTCGGTACCTACTAAAAATATCATCATTAATAATAATAACTAATTTGGATGATGGGTGATATTTTGTCATTATAATCTAATGCTTTCTTTTTTTTTTTAAAGTGAAAATTAAAAATTAAACTGATAACGGTGAGCGTTACGAATGACACTGGCATAACAAACCATACTAAATATACAAGGTATGCTGGGTATAAGATAACACAAGTTTAAAAAAAATACCGTTTTTGATATTGGTTTTAAGAGGAAGCTACAAGCCAAAAATGTATATATTCTTGGTATACCTTATATTGTATGTAATAGGCATTCAAATCGCTTGACGGAGTCTAGAAACGTTCGATTTCAAGCACTAACTGGTTTTAAATTATTTTGTAAATAATTTTATAAGAAAACAAAAAAGTTAATCAAGTGAAACTGTCACAGATAATCTTAGCTATAATACTGTATTTTTCAGAAGTTGTTTCCTTTATTCGTTCATACATTTCAATATAAAATAATTTTTTTAGTAGTTTACATTTATATTTTTATTTGTATTCTACTCGAGGCGAAACGATAGGAAAACTTTCAATTTATTTATAGCATATTTTTTGGTATTCATAATGTACACCAATTCGTTAAAGATTAATCAAAATAGTGATTTAGCATTAAGTTTCGCCTTAAGGTAGTTTTCAGGTTAAAAAGTTGGAATTGTTTGTAGGGAAAAATAATTATCATACTATGGAAAAATATTTTTGTATGGAAATAAAAAAAGATGGAATTTCGAAAAAAGTTTTTCATTTTTTTACTTCTACCATCATGTAGAATTGCCTCCCGAAGTTTGTGCACTTTACTCCCGGACACCCTGTATAACACGAAACAGCTGATTTGGGAGTTACCTAGTTTATACTGGTTATAAATATGTACGCGTATCGCCCTCGTCCAAATTATTAGTCATTCAAAACGGGACTGCAAGCCGCTTACTGATAAAGTTATGGTAAATTCTTAATAATTTCGGAACACGTGTTCATCCGCCTGCGTTAGTCTTAATAATTTATCAGGACGAAATGCATCGTGACAAAACATGTGTATTTTACTTAAATCTTATCAGGAAACCTTTCAATTCATTCATTAATGGCCTACGATCCCGTTTTTAACAGGAATACGTATAATTTGAAGAGAATAGCAATATTTTTATCGGGGAGTGTTTCCGTGTAAAACCCTAGTTTTTTTAAAATTGCCCGTAGCTTAAACCAAAACTCACCCGTCCGTACTATTTCATCAGACTACTCTTCAATTTTGAATACATTTCCTGCTATTTGTAGTTTATTCGATGTTCACATCCACATGCCCGTCATTATACTCATATTTCCATCGAGAGGGGAATGCGGTACGGATGTTTAGTGGTTTGGAAACAACGCTAAAACATCATAAAAACAATACGGATGGCCGCTTTGATGTGTAGGCGATAAACCAAGATAGCACCTATGCCATCGAGGTGAACCAAACCACCTCAACCAAGGCAGAGCGACCAATTGACGTGATTTTTTTCATAGGGAAAAACATTTAATTCCAGTGAGTCATTTCTCACTAAAGCTAGTATACTTATAAATTTATTAAGGGACATACTTGACTGACTTTAAGGCGATGCACTCCGTCGTGTAATATTTTAAATTGAGCCGCTATCAATAACACCCCTTACGTAGATGGCAATAAGGTTTAATTTCCCGCTTAACACCATCCGCCTGTTTTGATTTATGCAAGAAAAAAACATGGCCAAAAAGTGCCTTTTATTTTATTTTGTGGATGTTCAGGCATAAATATTTAATTTTTTTCGATCATTTTATAAATAACTTAATTTGCCACATTATACAATAAAATCATAACCGAAAATGGATTCGTAAGTAGGAGATTTTGAACTTTAAAGCAGTTTTCATAGGCCTTTACATTATTTTTTCTGGGCTTATAAAAAGACTTATCTAAAAAATACTCGATTATTTCAAAGGCCAAGATTTATTCTACTCGCAGTATTTAATTAAAGCATCTGAAACATTTCTAGGTGACCAAATTTTCAAACCAAAAACTGATGATTTTTTAATTACTACGTATGGCATCGCCTTAACCAGTTATTCCCGACATTATCTGGATTCAAAAATTCAAAAAAAAAATTTTTTTCACAAAAAATATAGACACTCAGTATGAATTGGACAGTTTGGGTGGATGTGAGGGGTGGTTACTCGGGCGAGTGACCAGTGCCGACATGTCTAAAAAGTCACCGGAGAGCAACATTTCATTTATAATTTTACTTCAAATAATGTCAGGAAATAGATTAGTAGATTGTACAGGTGACAGTTTCCAGAAGGGTGTTGTTTTAAGTTAGTCATCTTCTTCTTTTATTGAATTGTAGAAAGGCTTAAAAACAGGCTCAATATTAATTCTTACATTTTTTTGTATGATCACATAATAATCTCAAAAGAGAGTTGAAACTACGACAGAGCCGGGAGGCAACTACTAGGATTAATACTAATATAAGAGTTCATTTCTTTATCTCATCAGATATAACATGATTCAGTCATGACCACTAGATCAGCGGTCTGCAACCCGAGGTTGCAGGTGTGCAACTCTAGGTTAAATATAGGATATATAATATAGCCGATGCTGATAATGCATGCACATATCTGTGAATATTGATATGTTTCCGATAACCATTTGAATTCAGTCCTGAAGATTCAGATAACCCATTTTAATAACCTTCAGTACCTTATAATCTTCAGTACCTTATAATCTTCAGTACATTATAATCTTCAGTAACATATAATCTTCAGTACCTTATAATCTTCAGTACCTTATAATCTTCAGTATATTATAATGTTCAGTAACATATAATCTTCAGTACCTTATAACATACAGTACCTCATAACCTTCAGTACCTTATAATCTTCAGTACCTTATAATCTTCAGTACCTTATAACCTACAGTACTTTATACCCTTCAGTATCTTATATCTTCAGTACCTTATAATGTTCAGTACCTTAAAACCTTCAGTACCTTAAAACCTTCAGTACCTTATAACCTTAGTATCTGATAACTTTCCGTATTTTAATAACAATGAAATAAAACAATATTCGGCCTGCCAAAATGACTATATATCCGACTTCAACCAAAACCACCTAGATCACAAGGCCGGAACACTCATTCAAACCAGCCTCCTAACTTGTATGGGATTTTACAAAAATTTTCGTTTTAATTTTATTCTTAAAAATACGTACATATTTTTTATACATACTCTTCTATTATTATTCTGACTCTTGATATGGCCCGACTGAAGTATCTGATTTACTTGATCGTGCCATTTCTTCCTCGGGTGTCCCCGACTTCTGCTACGTTTGTGCATTCTGTAAATTTGGTAATTTTTATCATCTGGGGTCGCTGACAAAACCATTTATGATTTTGGGGTCGCAGCAACGCGATGGTTGCAGATCGCTGCACTAGATAACACACCACGAGGGTCGGAACATTAATTATTTAAACAGCGGTGAAAAATATCACTTCACCCCCTCAGCCTGTCCCCACGGAGAAGTAACGTGTTAGTTGGTTATTATTATTTTGAGCTATATAAAGGGAGAATGAACCAAAATAGATAAAATATTGCCCAGTGACTAATACGAGCGAAAATCCAATTTAGTTTGTAGGTAAATAGCGAGGTGTAAAATAGGGGAGATTTTGTAAACATCCTGCAATATTGAAATACATGGTGTTGAAAAATTACATTTTCAGAAATTGGATGTTTAAGAATTAAAATATTATTTAAATTTTTTTTTCAAGGCGGTTCTACCACTGTAGCGATGTCAGAAAATTACTTTTCAAGGCATTCTGCACTGCACTGTACACATCTGAGCTGAGGACACAATACCCAGCAGCGCAATGGGACAAGCTGAGGGTGTGCTACAATAATGCATACAGGCAGCTCATGCAACTACCGAGGTTCTGCAGTGCCTCCACAACGTTTACTGAAGGGAGGGTGCACTCATTCCCCGCCTTACTTCGCCACCGACTAGCCAGCTTCTGGGGTAGGACTCAACCAACATCTGCTGCATCCGAGTGGCTCAGTTCCCCACTCAATGAGCGATGGATGCAGATGATGCGGCGACCTCCCTGATGGACGGTTTCATTTAATTTAATCTAATTGTTTTTATTGTATTACCTATTTATATGACTATTTTATTTTTGATTTATATTTTAATTTTATGTTTAGGTACCTGCCTAATATTTTTTTCTCTTTGTTTTATCTTATTTCCATTTTTTATAATTTTTTACTTTATTTTATTGTTTCCCTGTTTTACTGCATTTCATGTAATATGGCAGACTGGAATTGCACTATCCTCCCAGTCCTGCTGGATTAAAACTTAAATAAATAAATAAAAATAAATAAAATAAGATCCCGTAGTTAGCGTTCAAGTATGATTTAAAAGGGAAATATGTAAATACGAATGTTACAGGGGGCGCGCTAATATTAAAAACAATAACAATTGAGCGAAAATATTTGATAAAACACGACTCGTTTGAAATAAAACAAAAATCTCTCGACAAATGCTTTTGTTGCATTTAATGATACACTGTGATTTTTTGCATGCCTATAACATATCAAATAACAGAACAAAACGTGTTTTAAATAATTTTCGGAGTTACTTCGCGATATTTTTCTACAGAGGAAATTTCAAAATTCTTTTTTTTTATTTTTTAAAGATTGACTAACAATTCCGTGCTACGAATAACCTGACAATATTTGAAAATCTTCTACTACCTCCACAGTAAGCGGAAAATATTGCTTGTGTTATGATGAAGGAATTAGCCAGCCGAGGAATTGAACACACTACGCCTGGGTAGGACACAAGCGCGATGTCAACTCAGCCACCGACCGGTCAATTTACTTTTCCAACTCAACAAATTTATATACCTAGAGATTATCTTAAAAAATAACATTAATTCTTTTAAGAGTTTAAAAACAAAAGTTTAAGGAAAGTATGTTAATTTCGGTAGAAATTCGTAATGTGCGATCTTGAATCAAATAATTCAGAAATCATGACCGGTTAGTGACCGATTTGACAAATGAATCAGGTTTCCCAACAAGACTTCATGGGTTAAATTCCTGTGCTAGTCATCCATCATTACACAAGCAAAAAAAACCGCTTATAAAGATGGTAGTAGGATTTTTTCAAAGATTATTATTGTTATTTATAACCTGGGAAAGTTGGTATTTCAGAAGAATTAAATATAAATTAATAATATGAACAATAAGAAGTTGAACAAAGGGAAGAGAAATAAATATATCAATTATGTACAACTAGCTGACGTGTACTCGGCGTTGCTCGACTTACTCTACTTTCGATAAATATAATATACATGTATTAGAAGGACTAAGCGCACAAACAGACAGACGCGGATAGTGACTCTGTTTTATACTATTTAGAGATGTACATGTCATAGAAGGAGGTCAAGTAATCAACTTGTTTCTTTGAAAACATTAAATATATTAAGATATAATGTAAAGAAACAGTTTTTCTTCACGACAGGCATTCAGAGTTATTCATTCAAAGGGATTCTATATTGGAAGAATAATAAATAGTATACCAGACACTTCAAATTAGAGTTCTTATTTCTTGTAATGCTTGCAATTAATCTTGCTTGCAATTGCATTCACGGCTTTTAAAATCTTCAAAACAATGGGGCACAGCGTACAGCGTAAATTCATTGACGGCATCCGTGGTCGAGTGTAAAGCTCTCGACTACAAATTCGGAGTCGCAGGTTTTGTCTAAAGAGTATTGTTATCAATGTTGTAATCAAAAATCGCTGGACTTTTTAATCGAGAAAATCTAACTATTCGACATTTTGAGATATTTAAGTAAAGTCTGTTTTCATTACACCAAATTAATAATTGTCTTGAAGAATGTTGCAAAGGTAAATATTTTGAATAGTTCTATAAATTTTGAGGTCATCAGCAAAAAGTAAGATAGATACATCATGAAATATTTTTGTAAGATCATTTATAAACAAGATAAATAAGATTGGGCCAAGGTGTGAACCCTGTGGAACTCCACTCGTTGCATTATTTTTTTTCCGACAGGGAGAATGAGATGAAAAAAAAAGAATCTCTTGAGATGGCTTGAGCCGTGTTTGGCGACTAGATCTGATTAGCCCTTCCTTTAGTAACTCCTCGCATTCATCTACTTCTCCTTCCCCTCACCACTACCTTCAGCTTCACAACATACCCCAATGGGGTATGCCATATTCTCACTGGCTTCAGATGGTTGGGAGTAGTTAGGACTCATACATAATTCACATAAAAAGTATTCAAAATTAAAAAACCTGGCTGAGATAATAGAAACAAGGAAATTGAGCCATGATTAGTACGAAACATGGCCAACATCGTTCACTCATACTACTGCAAATCGCGTGGATTCTCAGAGGCGCTTCGCCTTTATTTCTACCTACACACCAAATGCACAACTTCATTGCAATTTAGTCGGCGACAGTCGGCAGCTTCATGCTAAATCTCCATGGGTTTCTATTATCTATGCAAGTTATTAGTCAATAAGTAACGTCTGCCACTCATCTGTCTAGCACACATCACAGTAAATAATTCAAAGCAGATCATCCTGTAGCATTCACCACCCACCCCATTGAAAGTTTATCCCCTGAGTCATAACATGCCACCCTTTATTAAACTGGCCATAGTAATCGGATCTGTTAATGTGCAATAGACACACTTTAATCATATTATAGAATTACATAGAAGATTTATAGATTATTATTATTATAATAGATCAAGATCAAGTATAATCGGATACTTAGATAGTCGAGCCACGTGAAGAGTCAGAATAATAAAAGAGTATGTATGAGACTGTGAATGCGGCAAGGAATGTGTGCTATTCAAGGAGGTTCCTAAGAAAATAATCTCCTATGCCTATATCATCTTTATGGATACCGTGTGGGGGTATTTTTTTTAAGGGAATGAATGCGAAGAAGTTATGGGAAAGAAAAAGGTATGAGAGGTTGTTTAGGAATCTGGTAATCAGTATGTCTATGAGTGAAGGACGTATGAATATATCCCTCTCGCTGCGGCGCAAGGCGATGGTTCGAGAGACCAGTTGAAGAGGTCAAAGGATACCCCCAAACCAGCCTCTCCCGATCTGGCACACCACGCAGTTGGTGGGCATGCGCATCCTGAATACACCTCACCCGATGAACCCGGGCACCCCTGTTAATATTATGGGGGCACTATTGCCTCCCAAATTAAAAAAAATACATATATGAATATAGTTCATTACACAAGATACTATAGACTATAGACCTTCCATAAAATCAGCATCACATCATTAAGGCGATGCACTACGTGGTAACGCAAAATCATGTGTTTTTGGTTTGAAAATTTGGTCGCCTAGAAATTTTTCAGATGCTTTAATTAAATACTGCGAATAGAATACATCTTGACCTTTGAAATAATCGAGTATTTTTTAGATAAGTCTTTTTAAGAGCCCAGAAAAAAAATGTATAAGTCCCATGAAAACTGCTTTAAAGTTCAAAATCTCCTACTTAAGAACCCATTTTCGGTTATGGTTTTATTGTATAATGTGGCAAATTAAGTTATTTATAAAATGATCGAAAAACATTTTAATATTTGTGCCTGAACATGCACAAAATAAAATAAAAGGCACTTTTTGGCCATGTTTTTTTCTTTCATAAATCAAAACAGGCGGATGGTGTTAAGCGAGAATTTAAGCCTTATCGCCATCTACGTAAGGTGTGTTATTGATAGCGGCTCGATTCAAAATATTACATGACGTAGTGCATCGCCTTAACATACTTTCCGACTATTCTCTAATTATTATGTAGCAACACCAAGTCTGCCGACCTAAAGATCTGCTGTTTTCTTTATAACAGCATCTGCTCAGGCTCGTTCTCTGCACGTGCTCGCATTGTTCTCGAACCCCCTCAAGAACTTCGTATTCATTTTTTTAGCTCAGTATAATACGCTGCGTACACATACGCGAGCCGAACTGCCGATCTGAAACGCAACATAAGGGAAAGGAACGAAGCAACCGCAAAAACCGCCGTTTGCAGTTGATTCGTTCATTTCTCGTAATTCGTGGCTTGGTTCGCGTTTCGGTTCGCAAATGTAAACGTACCAATAAATACTCCACTAACATAATTTACATTATATATAATGTATATTATATAATATATAAGATATATCTTACCACAAGATAAATAATATTTTACGCACTTACACGCAAATCATTTTAAAGAGAACACGTTTGAATGTATTATAAACTAGAGTCCCCTCTTACCCCGCAAACGCCCAAAGATGCTGAGTGGGTGGCGACTTTATCAATAATTATTCAGTTGAAATTAAGACTAGCGATTCAATTCGACAATGTTATTTGAATATTACTTTTGTTTTCGTTAATGAATTAATGAATGCAAATCTTGGAAGCGGATAGAGCTGAAACTCGGCAGATAGACTCGTTGTCGTTGACAATGCATTCTATCAACTGTTTGTGGCAATCACTTACATACGCGCGGACATGTATGCATTTCTCTGAAATTGGATGACATTACAGCAGTTAATATATGAAATAAATGTCGGTCCTACCAGATCGGCATTTGGAGACGTTGGTAGAGTAGAAGGTTCAATCCTCAGGGATTGACTGATCAAACTAAGAAAAAAATATATACATCCTAATAAAAATACTTTCTTGTTTTTGTTTTCATTCTTCAGCTTCCTGACAAAAACAAAATTACAAGCAATGTTTTCTTGAAAATGTTTTATCTGTACATTTAATAAATAATAAATTACTTGCCTATAGTTTTCATAGAGTTATAATTTTTAGCCAAATAGGTGATAATATCCTTTTATGCAGTAAGATAAAAAAAAAATCCACAAGCAACAACTGACCTGATGAAACCAAGCCCCTAAAGCTGCGCATTTTGCAATATATAATGCAACGGAGGGAGGAATTTAATATTGATTATAAGTAACCTAATCAACGTTCATCCACCCCACTTTGCATTGTCCTAGCTGCAGTAATATAATCCAGCCAAATGGGGTTACAATTTCAGAAGTAAACGGTAAACATTCAACAAAATAAATTCCGGTAAACAAATAATATGGATGGAACGCTACCCTCTACCAACACAAACTAGCTAAGGTTCCCGACGTTGCCCAGGTTTTAAGGGGAAGCTACAAGCCAAAAATTAGTATATTCTTAGTATACCTTATATTGTAGGTACTAGGTATTAAAATCGCTTGACAAACGGAGTCTAGAAACGTTCGATTTCAAGCACAAAACTGGTTTTTATTTATTTTGTAAATAATTTTTTAAGAAATCAAAAAAGTTAATCAAGTGAAACTGTCACAGATAATTGTAGCTATAATACTGTATTTTTTTAAAGTTTTTTCCTTTACGCGTTCATACATTTCTATTGAAAAAAAAAATTTTTTAGTAGTTAACATTTATATTTTTTATTGAGTAATTTATTTTTTATTTGTATTCTACTCAAGCGAAACGATAGGAAAACCTTCAATTTATCTTAAGCCCATTTTATGGTATTCTTAATGTACACCAATTCGTTATAAAGATTAATCACAATAGTGATTTAGCATTAAACTTCGCCTTAAACAGAGTTTTTCTAAATTAGATGTAAACAGTAATTTTCCTCCGATTTTAAACATCAAGTATCAAAATTCTGTTTCAAGGTCCCCACCCAAGGGGGGAGTGGTTTTTCGAAAACTCATGTAGAAATTGACCTTCCTCCTGTTTTGAAGGTCTAGTGTGCAAAATTCCATCAATCTCGGATTAAAACTGTAGATTTGTTTAAAAATAGATCAAACCGGGACACTCTTCTTTGCTTTGCCCTCATTTCAACTGAATTCCATCTACTTTCGTTGTTCCTTCTTGCATTTTCATAAAACTTTGTCTTTGACATCATAATATTAATAGCGGAATAATGGTCAATAGACCGTAATTAAAACAAAGTATTATTATCTCCAGCAACAGGCGATGCAGAAATGACATTGGACAACTATTGCAATCTCCTTCATACTAGACGCCAGACGAACAATCGTTACACTTCCCAGGGTTGATGTGAGGAATCCACTGCGGACTGCTAGGCTGACTTCGATAACTTATGATTCGTAACTATCATTTATACTGCATTTGTCCTCCTGTCAATATTCTTATCAGCTGTCCCGTCTCTTGCGATAATACTTCCGAAGTACACAAACATTCGTCACACCATTCGTAGTATAACATGATGCAATATCTGCTCCAAGTATTCATCGATGACAACTAGAGATATGCACCCATAAATCCCCGCCCTGATATAAATTCCGCAAAATCGGGAATTTATTTTAGGTAGGGGATTGTTTTGGCATCTACCTCTGTTTTGCGGGCCCAAAATACTTGAAAAAACCCTCGACTCTGTGCAAAAACAGGCTGTCCATCTGAAAGATTCACTCATCTTAACAAATAGATTGCAATCTCTAGAGTAGAGGCGTCAGGTGGGAGTGCCATCGATATTTAAATGGAAGATGCACCGAGTAACTAGTATCATTGAGCCCTTCGAGAAAACTCTCTCGAGGTAACTTTCCATCATCTGCTAAAGCCCTCTGATCTGTTGCAGTTTGAGTATCATTTGGGGTTTACAAACAAAAAGTTCAACGACTGTACTGACATCCAAGTAAAAATTAATTGGTGCACATTTCAAAAAGGTCATTGATGTGCAACAAAAACAAAGTCGGATCTAGAATCGATCCCTATGGGACGCCAGCATTTATCGAATACGAGAAAGAGGTGAAAGGTTTACTTGTTAAAAAGTCGGCATATCACGTACACGTACAAGTTATCGACAAAGTCAACAATACAATTTATGCAAACATCAACATATTATCGTCTCCCATACCAGTGGCGGTTTTCTATAAAGTGGGTTTGTACAGTGAAGCCCCATAAAAAATATGAGATCATGAGGCAAACTTGCATTATAATAGTATTAGCACATTATAAACGGCGCGCCATTAAAATTCTTTGAAATTGACGCGACCGAAAAACTGGGTCAAAGAGTAACTCGATATTCCCATGCTGTGCGTTATAGAATCACAATCCCACTGACGGTGAAATCTTCTAACCTACGCCAAAATAAGACGATCTTTGTGCGCCGCGGTAGAGAATGTTTGATGCCTCGTGACCTTCGGAATTTGACGAGTGTCACCCAGATTGGCCGAGCCATCACGCGCCGGACTGAACTTTGCACTACATAGATGCAAGTTAAATGTTATTTTTATTTTCTTGTTCTTGCATTTCTAACAGTTTACTTTTAATGGCATTTGAGATTCTACTAGTAAACAGTTTCTGGCTTAATTGTCTTGAAAGTCACTAGTAATGCAATATTGCGTTTTCTCTAGTTTGGTTTCGGCTTTCGACTAGAAAGCAGTTGAATTTATTGATTTTTCGCAGTTATCCTTGTTTGTTATATCTAATATTGTATGAGACCACGAAGCGCTACTGTCCCACACCCAAGCATGACTCACAATCGATCACTGGGCGATGCTAGTAATAGAATACCAGGAATGTACAATGTACGGGTCGTTGAATGATCAATTTGATAATTTACGGTGATAAACCAAACACTGTGCAGACCGCAATCGCAGATTCTACACACATCGCATTCCTGGCTGAACTACGGTCAGCATCAACAGTAAGGAAACACCAATAATTATTGAGTTATATCTTACGTCTGGCGTACCAATAGATCAGCGGTACACAACTTATATTCTTTGACAAGTAACTACAAAACGATTAATTTAAAGTCACTTTATTTAATGCTTACAAAAATATAAAATATTTATATTTTACAATCCACTCTCGTATTATTTTAGATGAACTGTTATCAAAATCATAATAAAAATTTAACTCGTCAAAAACAATGTTTTTCTTACTACAATAAATCTATTTAAAAATAAAAATAACTGTTTGATCTTCGTCCCCTGGAGCGGAGTCAACAATGCCAATATCTAATTGGATAGTACCGACATTTATTTCGTATACGACTGCTATAAATATTTATTTATTAAATATAATGTCATCCAATTTCAGAAAAATGCATTGCCATCGACAACGAGTCTATCTGTCAAAGTCCAGCTCGATCGGATGTCGGGAACTGGGTTAATTTACACTTCCAAGATTCCACTGCACTTATTCAATCAAGAAAAAAAACGAAATTCATAAGAGGAATTTAAAAAAAAAAACTAGAACCAGCTGTTTTATCTTTACCGTTGTGTAACCTTTGAATTTGGCGATTTTTTTAGGGGTCGCTGGTTTCCGACCGCTGCTATAGATAATAGAAAGGATGGGAGATATAGCATGCATGACCAAACTGCACTGACTATCAATATGACATAGGCATATACAAATAAGGGACGTCGCTTGCCGTAGATTGGTTGAAGATGTTGGCTACATTTTCTTCGCGCAGTTTCATACTAATATCGCTTCATAGTCCATCTCCTTTCAATTTATTATTTGAGTATTCTGTCATTAGTGAAGCTTACTGTATCTCCATACAGCGAGTTGATTGATCAGTGATCATTACCAAGGTCAGCAGTAATCAGTTTCATGCGAAGTTTTGGGTTAGAGTCGCGGTTTCGCATAGTTCCTGTTTAGCAATAGGCATGACGACAATTCGAAAAAACGTTAATGCCGCCATTGTTGGCGATTGTCAACTGTTGAATATTGTACAATAACCGTTGAATATATCGCCATTTTTCACACGAATTCCACCGTAAAAATCGCTTGAAACAATTCACAATCACAACAAACAACAACAGATTTCGATAGGGTTTTCACTATAATTTAGATAATTTCTTCCGGAAAGTTTATGTATATAATACATGCATATTATATTTATAGAAAGTAGAGAAAAGTCGATGTTTTTTAATCAAGCCGTAAGTAAAATATTTTCGGGCGCTTATATTGGTAACGATGTCTAAACCTTATGAAATACATCAAAATAATATACTACGGAATTGTATATCTTAAATTGTATTTCTTGCTAGAAAAATCCCGATGAGTTACAAAACGCATTGTAGGACGAGCAGAACTTACAGTACGTAGGTGGGAGTTAAAAGGTACAATTTTACATTAGTATTTTGATATCAAAATTATAAGTTTCACATACAAAACAGTACACTAATAGGAAAAAGGAGGTTAAGTAGAACAAACAAGAATATATTGATTGAAAAGACAGGGATATATTGACTTACAATTTTAAGACGTTTTAAAATTTAACGTGCGATATGTATTTTATTTTATTTTGTGTACAAAAATTTTACAACATTACAGATATTTTATCTAACTAATTGTAAAAGTACCATTTTCACAGTGAGAATGTAGTGCCAAAAACCTTACAAACTCATTGAATTTTCCGAAGTATATGTCAAAATTTTTATCTAATGTATTTAAATAGCGTATCGCTCTTCCCACGGGCGAATTCGGGTACAGATTTGAACGACTCAATCGGCAATATAATATGTTATGGCGACGTGCCCGAGAGTGAGACTCTGGGACAAATAAATTGATTTGCGCCAGAATCTCACCGTTAGAGACGAGGCCATTGATTAATTTAAAGAAATATTTTAGCAACGCAAAACATCTACGAGTTTCTAGAGAATGGTAGTTAGTCATACCTAGAATAAATCTCGATGGATATAAATATGGATATGTTCCATAGAGGCGTAAAAATAAGAAACGTAGGAATTTTTTATGAACTCTTTCAATGTTTAAAATATAGGATGCTTCAAATGGGGCCCAGATAATACAATTCGACTCCAGTACACTTAGCACCAGTGAGTTGTAAAGTAGCCTAATTGTTAATGTACTAATGTACAAGAATGTACTAAAATACATGTATTTTAGTACATTTCTTGCTCTCCAAAAAGTGTGCACCTAACCACACCTTCCAAACGCCTTTGACCAAAACAATCGATAGGTGTACAAGAGTTTTTTCCATAGTTGGACGTTGACGAAATTTAGCTGTTATTTCCAACGGTTAGTTATATTTTGATACAGTACTAGTACCTATTTGAAATAGTATTCATGGGCAGGTCGTTGGTGCCTCGAGGCTAATGGGTGGGCAGATGATTCATGATTTAAAAAATATATATTTTGTTATTATTTCTAGCGTTCACGGCGCACAGTGGGCTGAAAAAAGCCTTTCATAGACATAGAGACTTGAATTTTCAATGGTATTTTTTTTTGGCTAGAAATGGATTCTGCTGATCATTACTATGCTATAAAATTTCGTATGAAGCAATTGCGTGATCAACATAAAAAAAAATTCGCAAGTTGCGCCACAATACGAAGTATGTCAAAAAATACAAATAAATAGTAGTATATCTGTGTGTAAGGATATAATGGCCAACCTTATGATTCCAGAGATAGCCTCATTTTTAATGTCAGTGCCATACAAATTTTTCTTCAAAAAATGATAACTCCTTATTTGTACACGCAATTGCTTCGTGCGAAATTTAATAGCATAGTGATCAGCAGAATCCATTTCTAGCCAAAAAAAAATACCCTTGAAAAGTCAAGTCTCTATGTCTATGAAAGGCGATTTTCAGCCCACTGTGCGGCGCAGCGAATACGTAGATTATTTTAAACAAAATGTGCTTACCAACGGATTTCACCGATGTTCGTGAAAAAGCTACGTCAAATTCCACAGGCACATATTATTTATAATGATAAACTAATGTTTATAAGACAATGTTTTTTATGCATAGCACAAAAGGATAAGAAAAATATAATTAGCAGTAATTGTTGATTGAAGTACTAGTACATATTGAATTATTTGGCGTGTGGAAATAAGCCGACGTAGCTCAGTGGTTCAGAGCACCTGACCAGACATCAAAAGGTGCGGGTTCAATTCCCGTCGGCGGCATTTATGTTTACTCGGGAGATATTTTCAATTTATGTGGATATTTCATTTCTTATAATAATTTGTTATTATTTATTACTTTTACTAATACTGTTGTGAGCTGAATGCTAATTAGCGCATTTCAGAGGATGCTTTAAATACACATGTTTTCTTGATGACCAGATTTTCAATACCCAGGAATTTCCACACCTCATCCTTTCCTATCTCCTTCCCCTCCCAACTCCCTTTAGCCTAGAATGGGGCAGTATTGTGCGGTATTCACATAATGTATATAATATAGATCAAATCTACAGTTTTATTATGAGGTTGATATAATTTTGCACGCTTGACAAGGAGGAAGGTCACTGACACATAAGATAACGAAGAACCTACCCACCCCCTTTTCTCATCACTTAAAGCAAAATTACTTAACTACATGTGATTCGAAAAATTCTGTGTAAAGCACGGGCAACAAGGGGGACTTTTCTATATGAAGAGAGTCTGTGAGTGGCTAGGTTTTTTACACATATCCACAGTTTTATTCCGAGATTGGTGAAATTTTGTACACTTAACCTACAAAACAAGATGAAGGTAATTGTTTATTTGCAATTTCCAAAAACCTCCCCCATCGAAAGGGATAGGTAAAGTTTTCTGAACACCCTTGATTGAAAAGTTGATTAAAGCCCAGGCAACCGTCGGGTGTTTACAAGTTTCAACTAGTTCTAAATAAAGTCTATGTTTAAGGCCCCGTAGTAAGCGTTCAAATATGGGTTGAAAGGGAGATATGTAAATACGAATCTTAGAGGGAGTGTGCTGATATTAAAAAAACGATAGTAATTAGGCGAAAATAGTGAAAATATTTAATAAAACACAAATTGTTTGTAATAGAGCAAAAATCTCTGGAAAAAAGCTTTAGTTGCATTTAAAGAAACACAGTGATTTTTTTCATGCAATAACAGAACAAAACGTGTTTTTAATCATTTTCGGAGCCTACTTTGCGATTTTTTTTCCATCTATAGAATTTCATATAATGAACGTTCCGGCATAACAAGCGAAAATGGTGAAAATATTTAATAAACCACGACTCGTTTAAAATAGAGCAAGAATCTCTCGACAAATGCTTTAGTTTCATTTAAAGATAAACTGTGAATATTTTCATGTCTATAACATATTAAATAACAGAACAAAAAGTGTTATGTTATGTAATGAGGGAATTTCATATAATTAACGTTTCGGCATAACAAATGTATGGATATTATCTTCAAAAATTATATTTTTTTATTGGAACATAAAACTAAAAGAGTTAACGAGAAACTGCATAGAAAGAATGAGTCAAAACATCGCATGGCGGGGTACAGCGTTACTGTGGCTCGGTCTTTCTATGCAGTTAGAGAAACAATAGCGCTAGGTATATAAAAACACACGCGTATTCGAATGCAATTTTGAGACGAAAATTCAAAGCAATCGGTGAAGAACTTTCGGAGATTTATGATTTTGAACAAAGGAACATTTATATTTTTATTTATATAAATTGGCATAACCACAATCATCTTTGATGGTAAGTACCGAGATCGATGCAAAGTTTAAATTGTCAATCTGTGTAAATATTTTCATTTCACTGCGCTATTAAATAGATTCTTCTATTTACAACATGAATTGTTTTCATTTCGTCGATGTGCTGTTTATATTGGCTCTCGAATCGCATCTGGTCAATTTCTATCGTGAATGTTTGATGAGCCAACCGAAAGACGAAATTCATTAAACTGATTAAACAGACGCAGAGGGTCGACTTTTTAGACATTTTTAACTGAAAACTTTACGGAAATTATTGACATTCATGTTTCTATATCGCCGGCTTAATTCGTATACTGCGTAACTCAATTGTTCTAATAATAAGATTTTAATGTCATTTGGTGTTAAACTTAGTCCCGCTTCAAATAGCAAAATTCATAAATTGGTAAACACAAATTTTGCAGAATTAAGTAAGCTTCCTAAGAGACACTCCACACACAATCCCCAAAGATGACAGTGTGGGGTTAAGTTTTAAAAAATATATATCAAGCAACGTTGTGATTCCAAATAATAGTCATTTAACAAGGCGTTGAGAGGAAGCTACAAGCCAAAAATGTGTATATTCTTGATATACCTTATACTGTAGTTAATAGGCATTAAAATCGCTTGACAAACGGAGTCTAGAAACGTTAGATTTCAAAGAAAAAACTGCTTTTTATTTATCTTGTAAATAATTTTATAAGAAAACAAAAAAGTTAATCAAGTGAAACTGTCACAGATAATCTTAGCTATAATACTGTATTTTTAAAAGTTGTTTCCTTTATGCGTTCATACATTTCTATTGAAAAAATATTTTTTTTAGTAGTTTGCATTTATATTTTTTATTAAGTAATAATTTTTTTTATTTGTATTCTACTCAAGCGAAACGATAGAAAACCCTTCAATTTATCTAAAGCATATTTTTTGGTATTCATAATGTACACCAACTCGTTATAAAGATTAATCAAAATAGTGATTTGGCATTAAGCTTCGCCTTAATGAAAGTATCTACCAATCTGCTAGTGGACAATGACTCAAAATTACGTTGAACTTCTTCCAGAGGCAGCTAGTTCAGCTCTAGCTGAATTATGTAACAATTTTGTTCGATATTTTTTCTGTATTATGTACTAGTTATTCGTGCACGATTTTTCGGGCACGGTCAATCCGCACCGTTTGCAAAATTCGTGTCTATTATAGATCATAAACAATACTATAGTAGTAAGATTAACCTCAATCTATTAGAAAACTGACAATAATTTCTATTCCTGCGCTCCGGGCAGATTTCCAAGCTTATACGTCACTGTTTAAAAAACTCCGAATCGATCATCACCGTTTCAATATTAACTAGGCGAATTAATAATATTATCATACTGGTCATCATTATGATAATTTATGTCTGTATTAGAAATTAGAATACTGACAACAGAATTCGAGGCCGCTAGATTCAATTTCAATTAATAATAATAGCGATAAAATAGCATTTACATAACGCAGTTTAGTGTCATTTCACTTCAATTGCTTTTCCTTTCAGCCACTTGTTTACGATGATTTATAGCGACGAATTTAGAAACGATATGGTACGTATACATTTGCGAACTCATACGCGAACCGAGCCACGAATTACGCGAAAGGAACGTTGCAACTGCAAGCGGCGTTTCGCGCCATTTGCGGTTGCTTTGTTCCTTTCCCATAAGTTGAGGATAAGGCTCTATAGAAAAATTGAACTAATTCTATCCTATTCTCTTCGGTCTTATTTAACTGTAATTCGACTAAGAAGTGCGCACATTATCATCATTTTCTTAAAGCATATTTTTATTGGTATCTTTGAGAATGATTGCAAGATTTTTCCCGAACCAAATGCAATCTAAAAAGAGTCTTGGATAAATATATCCAATTTTAATTTTAATGTGCGACATCTATTGACTTTTCTGCAAGTCTTACAAAATTTCGTTTGAAAATCGCTTGAAGAGACTTGAAGGTGTGTTTATTTATCAAATCAGGCATATAAACATACCTACTATTGAAGGTAATAATACCCAATTGAAAATCATAGCGTCTCAGTTCCCCTTTTGGCCGACTGCAAATTTATCTATGTCAGTCTGCTTATTTAAGAGTAATGACGGTAATTTGTTTAATAAAATGAGAAAAGTTGGGTTTAAGGACTTTTTAGATTAAGAATTTTTTAATGTTTTAGGGGACATAATGAAACGAGCAAATGTCTTGAAAACTTAGTACATAAATAATTAAAGGACTACGTTGTTAATCCAACCATAGCGGTAAGGACATATTATCTACGTTCAGTATTATATAGCTAAAATAAAACAAATTATGGATTTCCTCCTTGTGACTTTACCTCTACTGCGACAGCATAATAAGGAATAAGTAAATTAAATTTGTAAGAATACAAAACATTTATCAGTACATTTATAGCCATGGAGAGAGGTTGTTGATATAAATCAAATCATAATAGAAATATAAACAATGGAGACAAAACATTATTCAGAAAAAATCAGAGAAATATTCTTTTATGGACCTCTTGTATTTGGTAAGTTCGCAACTGAAAATATCCACCTTGGATAATACGCTATTGTAATTATTGCTTAGTCTGTTCAGGCAAAAAAAAATGTTTTGCATTGATCCACCCTGAACAGGACAGAAGAGCGTATTGAACGCGCGAAATGAAGGTAGCCGGATCTATACCCCTCGAGCGATATTAGACATATTATGGCAAGTTTGCAAAAACGTTTTGAGCGATCTCTTGCCATAATGCGCCAAATTTATAGAAACTAAAAATATGGCCGATAATAACGGCGAAATCCAATGGATTCATCGGTTTTAAACCGCAGTAAGCAGTTTCATATGTTTCCATATTAATATTTTGAGGAATGATTTGAATTGAATATTATGGTAAATGTCGCATAGATGTCGCACATTAAAATTAAAATGGATATATTTATCCAAGAAACTAGTTAGATTGCATTTAGTTCAGGAAAAATCTTGCAACCATACTTAAAGATGCCAATAAAAATATGCCTTAAGAAAATGAAGATAATGTTGGTAGTTCTTAGACGAATTACAGTTAAGGCGATGCCATACGTAGTAATGCAAAATCATGTGTTTTTGGTATGAAAATTTGGTCGCCTAGAAATGTTTCAGATGCTTTAATTAAATACTGCAAGTAGAATACTTCTTGGCTTTTGAAATAATCCAGTATTTTTTATAAGCCCAGAAAAAAATAATTTATAAGGCCTATGAAAACTGCTTTAAAGTTAAAAAATTCCTACTTACGAACCAATTTTCGGTTATGATTTTATTGTATAATGTGGAAAATTAAGTTACTTATAAAATGATCGAAAAAAATTAAATATTTATGCCTGAACATCCACAAAATAAAATAAAAGGCACTTTTTGGCCATGTTTTTTTCTTGCATAAATCAAAACAGGCGGATGGTGTTAAGCGGGAATTTAAACCTTATCCGTTAGTTACCTAAACCGTTAGTTAGTTGGCTTTACAAATGTATAGATATTATCTTAAAAAATAACACTTTTGGCAACTTAAAAACCTAAGTTCAAGCGAAATATGTTATAAATTGGTATAAATTCGTAATGCGGAATCTTAGGGGGTCTTTATAAATAAACAAATCCCCATCCCCACAATTTATAATTATATAAATTTGAAAAACACAGTATTATCGTTACTAAATCTAAATTTCAAATACAGGGTTTTCCAATAATAGGTGTTATTTTGAATAGCCCGCTATTTCGGTAGATGTTACTTTTGAAGCTGTCATTTTTTGACATTTGACAAGTAGAAACTACGCCATTTAATAAAAATGGCGTAGTTTCTACTTGTATAATCTACATGGCACGACCAAGTTTCATGTCTTCCTCGGGCGTCCCCGACTTCTGCTACCATTCACATTTGCATCGTATATTCTCCTTACCATCCTTTCTTCGCTCATTCGCTCTACATGCCCAAACCATCTAAGCGTCCCTTTCTTGATCTTTAGTCGAAACGGCAATTCTCTAGATTAAAAAAAATCACAAAGTATGCTCTAAAAATTAGTAAAAACACATTTTGTTCTGTTATTTAACATGGTAAAGGTATGAAAAAAATCACAGTGTATCTAAATGAAACTTCGACATTTGCAGAGAGATTTTGGTCTATTTTAAAAGAGTCGTGTTTTATTAAATATATTACAATTATCGTTTTTTTTTAATATTAGCGCACTCCCTCTAACATTCGTATTTACATATCTCCCTTTCAAACCATCTTCTTCTTCTTTTTGAACGATTATTACGGAGGTCTTTTTAGGAAATTAAAGTGCTCTAAAACTAATTTATATATTTTTTTATTGTAGATTATTACGGAGCCTTAAAGTAGAATTTTAATAATTCTTAATGAAAAAAAGTCCGGGTAACGCTAGTTCAATATAAATGTGATGTTTTTTTGAATCTCAGACATAAAGGACGAAAAAATCACCCGCCGTCACTTGTCCTGAGTGGTTTTTGATGAGAATATTATGCGGTTCTATTTCCATAGTGCCAATATCCATGTTATTATCAAAACCTCTTTCCTTTCTTTTCCATTAGGACTGGATGTTTCTTACGTTTATATTGGGTTTATTTTATTAGGCTTTTATGCAGTCAAAGGGTTGAAATGTCTCGCTAACAGTTTAAAAGCGCTCAAGAGAAAAAAAGCAAAATTATGCATATTTCATTAAGAGGAAGCGACAAGCAAAAAATGTGTATATTCTTGGTATACCTTATATTGTAGGTAATATGCATTAAGGCGGTGTCTAGTAATTTACCAATTCGAAATAATGAACATATTATTACGCAATACGGTAAATATGATGTTCTTAGCCGGAAAAAAAAATATTATAAATTTTTATTATTTATAAAGACTTAGCATTTATCAAAATTAAATCAGAAATATGACCTTTTTATGGCCGTCCTTTCGTATTGTTCAAAAAATATTTTTAAATTTTGAATATATCAAAAAATACCTTGAAGGTTTTTCTTCAAGACTTCGTTCAGAAATTTAAAAAAAAAAAAAGAATAAGGTTGTGGTATAATTATTTCCTAGGCACTATCTTTAATGTTTTTGGAAATGCGGTTTACTAAACTTTGGTTAAATTTATTCTAAAAAAAGGAACGAGGAATAGTTTCTATTATTTTTGTCCACTTTTTAAAATTATTTTCACATTTTTAAATTACCATTTGTTTAAGAGTTTCGAGTTTATTAAAATAATAAATTATTTTGCCGTAAAGTGGCGACATTAATTCAGCTACAACGGCAGAAATTAGAACTGAAGGCTTATTTTTAAATATGTCAACAGATGGCGTTAATCACGGAACGACACTTGGAATTTTCAACAAAATCTTTCGTGTCATCAGTCAGCGAAGATAATACCTACTTGTATATACGAAGTTTGCCAGTAATTTTTTATAAATTGACAAACGGTCTTGCTGTGCACGTGTTTATACATGTGTTAGTTTTCGACGTGGACATGCTCACACACACTTGTGTATATTATGTAAATATGTTTTGTCATTGATTTTGAGGACAGGCATCAGAGATGTTCATCGAGTTAGGTTGATACGATTCGTCTTCACAACATTTTATTGTATAAGTAAAATAATATTACATTTATTGTGAGGTGTGCTTAGCTGATTCTTATTTGGTACATGCTATATACGTTCATAATTTTTATTTCAAATTTAATGTACTTTACATACGATTTTTATATATTGAAGTGAAACTTCTTTACGCGCGTTATGCATTTTCAAGGACCGGAGTAAAACCGACTCATGACCGTCAAGTGACTCAAGGCCGATAACGCGACTAATTACCCTCGCAGATGTGCGTGACAAGTTTTTTTAGTAAAAAAACAGCCGTAAGTGAGTTTTTCAAAATTTAAAATTGCGCGGGACAAGTCAATTGAGGAGTACACGTCGTATACGCGGTTCTCGTCGCGCAAGATACCTCTCTTTGCGGTCTAGAGGCAGAGTGTTCGACACTCGTTATGCAGGACCCGGGTTCGAATCCCATATTTTTATAATTTTTAATTTTTTTTTATCACATGCTACTTATAAATATGTGAATTTATAAGTAGCAATTTAGTAGTCATTTATTTTTACTTGTGTCATGACATTGTTTTTAATAATGCATTACATATTATTTACTTAGGCACCGTTGTTTTCTTCTATGATCCTTATTAAAAAAAGCTTACAAAAAGCATGTTTTTTTGTTATCCTTCAAAACATGCATTTTTTACTCTTGAATAGTCTTCAAGCACGTTTTTTTATTACGGTCAGAGCACATTGATGTACCTACCTAGGTACCTACCTATTGTATTTTTTATGTCAGCGCGGAGCCTTCTGCAGTGGGAAAGTGTTTTAAAAAATCAAATATTGACATACAATATAAGTCAGTTATAATTAGTGACATCTTACGAATTTCAACAGAACTTTTTTAGTACAGAACTGTCTTTAAATGGCTAGTAAAACCTAGTTTCTCCGCTGGGGGGCATTGTTGTAGTTTCGTTCTGAACAGGGTACCTATTATACTTGGCCTTAAGACGCCGCATTTTGCATTTTGAATTGTAAATCGGCAACGCCCACCTCTTTTAGTTTCATAAACTTCGTATAGAGTCACCATCGTCCTAATTATAAGAGAATTTATTTAGTTTGTTACATCTGTTGACGATAAAAGAAAACATTGAAACATGTATCTAAGATCAGAACCAATATGTCTCCATTATTAAACTTTTACACCAATACTAGCGACTTAAGTGAACGGACGCGCGCTGGAGTTAAAATGCCCATGATTCTCAAACTACGGATATTACGGATTTAATTAATTAAATATTTTTATATTAAATTAAAATAACACATTTAAAGATACATACTTTTAAAAAATGAATACATATTTAAAAATTTCTCCTATAAAGTCAAAAACAATTTAAAAAAAATGAATTAAGGTTTTTCTTATAAGATTTATGCATAAATATATTAAACCTACTTTTGTTTACATAACATACACGTATATTATATATACTTATAATAATTACATATATTAAAAATAATTTTTATTGTTTTAAGCTTTTTTATATCAACAGGGTTTGAACTCTAGGTTACTGCTAAGGACTTGTAAAACAGAAGACTTTTTGTAATTATTTATTTATTCATTTAAACAGTACAATAATTTTAAAGAGTTATCTAATATGTTTACATTATAACATTATGAACTACAATCTACCGTACTTTACCCCTATTACGACGTATATGTGCTGACGGAAAATCGGCTCTACTCGGAAATAAAATCAACAGAACTCGGACTTAAGGCAAAGCTTAATTAATGCTAAATAGTGATTTACCATTAATCTTTATAACGAATTAGTTTACATTATGTATACCAAATAATATGCTTTATATAAATTGATGCTTTTCCCTTGAGGAGAATTCAAATAAAAAAATTTATTTGCTCCATATAAAATATAAATGTAAGCTACTAAAAATGTATTTATTCAATAAAAATGTATGAATGCACAAATGAATCAACTTTTGAAAAATAACATATTATGGGTAAGATTATCTGTGACAGTTTCCGTTGATTAATTTTTTGCGTACTTATAATTTTTTATACAAAATAAATAAAAAACACTTTTGCGCATGAAATCGAGCGTTTCTTGACTCCATTTTCCAAGCGATTTTAATGCCTATTACCTGTGTATTCGTCACGAAATAAGACAAACAAAGAATATACATATTTTTGGCTTGTAGCTTCCTCTTAAGACTCGGCATTCTGCATTCTGCATTTCGAATTGTAGATGAGCGACGCCCACCACTTTTACTTGTCATAGAGTTCGTATAGGGTTACCAATCCATTGAATTTTTTCCTATAGAACAATATTATTCCATAGAAAAATATCTATTTATCCTTTAGTTTATTAACTTATTTACCTCAAATCGACCTTAAAGCGTTGGAATATTGAAAAATTAACATTTTATTTTTTACTTGTACAATCACGCAAAATTACCTGCATCCTGTGTGGAGTTACGTAACAAAAACATCATCATCATTTAAGGTTAAACGCAACGCTTGTTATATTCTACGAGTTCATAGATGGCGTTAATTAAATAATTTTATTAAAATACGCTTTTGCAAAGTATTTCTTTACAATATTAAGAAAAATCATTTGTTTGCGCCCGCATATACGCAATATGAATATGAATAAATAGTTTTGTCTATATAAAAACTCAATTCTATCGAGAAAGGCATGGAAATACAATATTGGATTGAATAATCGGTACAATATTGTATTTGTAACATACACTCTCTTTTCGTGCTTATAACATATTAAATAACAAAACAAAACGTATTTTTAATAATTTTCGGAGCTTACTTTGCGATTTTTTTCTATCGAGGGAATTTCAAATAATTAACGTTTCGGCAAAACCAATGTATGGATATTATCTTCAAAAACAACATTTTTTTTTTTGGAACTCCAAGACTTAAGGAGTTAGCGAGAAACTTGATATAAAATCGGTAGAAATTGAAAATGCCGGGTCTTAAAATCGCTTGATAAACGGAGTCTAAACACGTTCGATTTCAAGCACAAAACTGGTTTTTATTTATTTAGTAAATAATTTTATAAGAAAGCAAAAAAGTTAATCAAGTGAAACTGTCACAGATAATTTTAGCTATAATACTGTATTTTTTTAAAAAGTTGTTTCCTTTACGCGTTCATACATTTCTATTCAATAAATTTTTTTTTAGTAGTTTACATTTATATTTTTTTATTTGTATTCTACTCAAGCGAAACGATAGAAAAATCTTCAATTTATCTAAAGCATATTTTTTAGTATTCATAATGTACACCAATTCGATATAAAGATTAATCAAAATAGTGATTTGGTACTAAACTTCGCCTTAAACGTGTCGTAATACGACCATTGATGTATTATATTTAGAAGAGACACGAAGCAAAAAAATGGGTTCCACTTTTTTACCTCCAACTGACCTCCAACTCTCCCAACGTATTATTAAAATTTAGTAGTATGGATAATATGAAGTAAGAATACATACATTATGTAGTGTTTTTTTACGTGGAGTATTTGTGATTTTTAATGCAGTGAGTGGTTTCAGCTTCAGTCTTTATTTTCCATCAACATATTTTCTATTTCGGATCTCTCTATGTTATGTACCAAGATTTTTATTTGTGATTGAAATGTTATAATATTGTTGTGAATTTTTAATGAGAGTGTTTTTTTGTTGAGTTCAGTAACATTGTAAAGGAAGCTTTTTGTCAAAAATTTGTAGTTGCTTGTTGGATATGTTTATGACCCTGAGATCTAGAGTTTCTAATACACGTGTTAGTTGTGAGTATTGTTTTACAGTTGTTTAACTGACAGGGACCTTTAGAACTATCTTGTCGACTAAGCGTTTTTATGATCCTTCCGAAATTATAGGCACAGCTGTCATAAGGCGTATTTACAAAGCCTAAACCATTTCAGTCACGGTGACGACTGTATTAATAGATTAGATTTTGTTAGTGCAAACCTAACCTAATCTGACTTAGAGCCTGCATCAGACTAGACTTTGCTATCACAATGGCTGTATCTTCCAATCTCATTAATAAAATCAAGTCTACGGACTGAAATGGTATAGGCTTTGTAAATGATGTTGCACAAAGAAAAGCTGCTCTATTACAGTCGTCACCGTAGCAGAAATGGTATAGGCTTTGTAAATGATGTTGCACAAAGAAAAGCTACTCTATTACAGTCGTCACCGAGGCAGAAATGTTATAGGCTTTGTAAATGATGTTGCACAAAACAAAAGCTACTCTATTACAGTCGTCACCATGGCAGAAATGGTATAGGCTTTGTAAATGATGTTGCACAAAGAAAAGCTACTCTATTACAGTCGTCACCGAGGCAGAAATGCTATAGGCTTTGTAAATGATGTTGCACAAACAAAAGCTATTCTATTACAGTCGTCACCGAGGCAGAAATGGAATAGGTTTTGTAAATGATGTTGCACAAAGAAAAGTTGCTCTATTACAGTCGTCACCGTGGCAGAAATAGTATAAGCTTTGTAAATGATGTTGCACAAACAAAAGCTACTTACTCTATTACAGTCGTCACAATGGCAGAAATGGTATAGGCTTTATAAATGATGTTGCACAAACAAAAGCTACTTACTCTATTACAGTCGTCACCGTGGCAGAAATGGTGTAGGCTTTGTAAATGATGTTGCACAAACAAAAGCTGCTCTTTTACAGTCTTCACCGTGGTAGGAATGGTTTATAATTTGTAAATGCGCTGTCGTAAGAGGTAACAGAAATAAAATTCAAAAAATCCTAACAATATTCCTGAAATAGAGAGCTATAAACTGCGAACTTGGGAAAGGTCCAAATAAAACATTTTATAATAAAACAGACGCGGAACGCGATCATTACAATAGACATAAAAATATACAAAAGTGTAAAACCATGTCAAGGATTCGTTTGTTTTATCGCCAACGGCAGCGATTAAAATTAAATATGCAGCAAAGGAAAGAAAATTCAGTAAAATCGTGTCCACCACACTATTTATTATCTATTTGCATCGTTTGAGAAATGGTGCCACACAGTGACCACAGTGTGTGTGTGACCTTACAGGTGTAATGTGGTTCATACGAGTAACAGACTGTTGTTACAATTTATATGCACTTTTTGGTTCCATGACAATTCAACACACCTTTAAGAAGTCATCAAAAGCGATGAAAAACTAACCTATAAACTTAACATACACGGAGAAAAATTACCGATAAAAAATATTGCTAATTTATTAAGAATCTCTTCAAATTAATCGTAATCCGTTTAAAAATTAAATTGCATGCCCTTAAACAATGAATTGCAGGTGTGATGAACTGTCATTTTGATAAGATACCCGGTCACCATATCTATTAACTTACGCCAAAGCAAGGAGATGGGCAAGAGGAAATTGGGGAAATACCTGGCTATTCACATCTGGTCACCAAACACGACCAATGCCATTTCAAGCAACGTTTCAAATCTGAATGGTGGTACCTTACCATGGCGATATTGAGAGCATCTTTTACTCCGGAGAAAGTGGCGGAAAGAAGCTAAAAGTGCTGATGGATTGTGCTATATTCTAGCTGACATGTACCCAGCGTTGCTGAGGGTTATTCTTAGAAGTTAGACATATACTATATTGGACTTTTCTATAGGCCTTTTTAAGATATACAATTCCGTAGTACATTATTTTGATGTATATCATAAGGTTTAGCTAGCGTTAACAATGTAAGAGTCCGAAAATATTTTTTTTACGACTTGATTACAAAACATCGACTTTTCTCTACTTTTTATAAATATAATATGCATGTATTATATATGTAAACCTTCAGGAAGAAATTCTCTAAATGATAGTGAAAACCCTATCAAAATCTGTTGCGTAGTTTAGAAGAACTAAGAGCACAAACAGAATGAATGAATTAATAATGTATTCAAATACATGACATGATTAAAGAAGGGAGCTTAAATATATTGAATACCAACTGAAGACCGCGGCGTTGCCCGGGCTTCCACCAGCTACAGACACATTGCTTTATATATCAGAAGATAGAGGAAGAAAAAATGAATAAAAATGTATAAAAATCAAACCATTTAATTCCTCGTCTGCAATCAGGTCTTCCAGGGTCAGCCCCGACAGGTCTTCGATGGGCGGATATCCGGTCTCTGCGTCCCAACATCCTCCCCCACCATCCGTGTCTCCATCGCCGTCCACTTCCTCCCCTTTCAGGCAGGCGTGGAGGCTGCGAGACAAACGTCTCTCCACACTCATGGTGGACCACAGATATCAAACGATCACGTTAGCCAAACTGAATTATGCAATTGTGAAAACTGCATCTGTTAGCTTAGAACTTTACACTATTTTAGCACAGGATAAATGTTTAGAAGATGAAATAATAGGAATTGTAGACGACTTTATAGTATTCATTGTCGTTACAAAACTAACCACTGTTATCAAACGATCACGGTAGCCGAACTGAATTATACAATTGCGAAAACTGCATCTGTTAGCATGGAACTTTACACTATTTTAGCACACGATAAAATTCATAAAGATGAAATAATACAAATTATAGACGACCTTATATTCATTGTCGTTACCAAACTAACAACAGATATCAAACGATTACGGAAGCCAAAATGAATTATACAATTGTGAAAGCTGCATCTGTTAGCATGGAACTTTACACTATTTTAGCAAAAGATAAAGGTGTTGAAGATGAAATAATAGAAATTATAGACGACCTTATATTCATTGTCGTCATTAAATTAACCACAGATATCAAAATATTGCGATAAGCAAATGGACTACACAATTTTTAAAACTTATAATTTTACACTATTTTTACAGATAAGTTGATCTTGTAAATGAAATATTAGAAACTGTAGACAACCACTCCACTAAAGTTTACAATTAATATTAGGCCAGGCACAAATTATATTTTAATAACAAAGCATGAGACAATATGCATGACATTTGAAAGGTATTTAAGGCGATGCCATACGTAGTAATGCAAAATCATGTGTTTTTGGTCTGAAAATTTGGTCGCCTAGAAATGTTTCAGACGCTTTAATTAAATACTGCGAGTAGAATACATCTTGGCCTTTGAAATAATCGAGTATTTTTTAGATAAGTCTTTTTATAAGCCCAGAAAAAAATAGTGTAAAGGCCTATGAAAACTGCTTTAAAGTTTAAAATCTCCTACTTACGAACCCATGTTCGGTTATGATTTTATTGTATAATGTGGCAAATTAAGTTATTTATAAAATGATCGAAAAACATTTAAATATTAGTGCCTGAACATACACAAAATAAAATAAAAGGCACTTTTTGGCCATGTTTTTATCTTGCATAAATCAAAACAGGCGGATGGTGTTAAGCGGGAATTTAAACCTTATCGCCATCTACGTAAGGGTTGTTATTGATAGCGGCTCAATTTAAAATATTACACGACGTAGTGCATCGCCTTAACCCACTTTTTAAAGAAATTTTTATAAAATTAAATTGCAACATTTAATCATTTAGAAGCACTTTTTTCTGTGTAAATACAGTTTCTAAAACACAAAGAAAATATTATAGTAAAAACTGAATGTATGGTGTCAATGTGTGTTTGCGGAGTAACTGCGATAACATGAAGGTAAGAAAGTTGTTGTTGTCGCTAATTTATACGATTAATTTAGATAAGTAATGACTCAAGGTTTTCAGTCAACCTGGAGATTAGCTGTCACCTTTAATGCAAATTTATGAAGGACCAAACAGTAGGTGGATATAGTGGTTATTGAGGATATTTAACTCATCAAGCTAATTTGTTCGGTTTTGGGAACAAACAGCTATTACCCGTAGAATTAATTTGTTCGCTTTTCGAAACGGCTTATATGGTCTTATAGAAATCGTTGTATCTCCCTTACCCTCATAGTTAAAAATATGAACTAAACGGTGTTAAAAAGAGAAAAAACAAAGCTTTATTATTTTGTAATGATAAACTAATGTTTATAAGACAAGGTTTTTATGCATAGCACAAAAGATAATAAATTATTATAAGCATTAATTAGTCGCCTGTAATGTCTCGACGCCATCTAGTGGGAAATTTAGCACTAACAAAGCCTTTCCAACAAAAATACAGTTGGTTGTTTACAGGTGAAAAAAATATAATAAGCAGTAATTGTTAATTGAAGTGCCAGTACATATTAAATTATTGGGCGTGTTGGAAATAAGCCGACGTGGCTCAGTGGTCCAGAGCGTCTGACCGGACATCAGAAGGCGCGGGTTCATTTCCCGTCGGCGGCATTCATTTTTAATCGGGAGATATTTTCAATTTGTATTGATATTACGGGCGACTAATTGTTGCTTATAATAATTTATTACAAAGCTTTATATTCAAATCTAGAAGTTAACCACAGAACCCGGAAATCGGAACATTTGGTTTCATGGAGGTGTACATTTTGATTAACATCTCTATGAAACCAAAGGTTCCGACTGCAATTTGAGCAAAATTTATGAACATTTGTGATTTTATTTAAAATTATTTTCATATGAAACGACAAAAAAGTGAGGTGGCAGTAATGTTTATATTACATTTGTCTAATCGAAGATGTGTTTTTATTTTTGTTAATTTTAGTTCAGTGTTTAGACGAAAAACTTAGGGTGAGCCATTTTTAAAACATTTAAAGTTTGATTTCAAAATTTTAATATTTCAAAAATTATATGTTTATTTTTAATAAAAAAATTTGAAAGCGTATTTCATCACCTTTAAAAAACAGTTTTCGGATACGTTCAGAAATATTCCATTTATTTGGATTTTATTGAGAAGCGAAAATACCATAGAGTAATAATACTCTAAGGAAAATACCATAGAGTAATAGTATATTATTACTCTAAGGAAAATACACACAAATTCTCTGCCTTTCTGACAGCATCTTTACAAAATAAAACCAGAGGCTTCGTGGTTAAAGAATTTAAAATGTTTTTGGAAACTAAATATTTTTATTTGAAAGCTTCCAGTTCCTTTTTCATTTTGGTTTATCTTATTTTGCCAACGTTTCAAGTAGGTTTATTGTTAATACGGTTAATACTAATTTCTTTTGGAAAATATCATATTACAGCTTCTGGTATCGAGATGCAAATCTATAACCAACCACGTGTTTTCGAAATATTTTTTTGTCAAAAATAGTCGTACCGATCTCTGAAATCACTCCCTAGCAACCTTACTGCTTTTTAAATAGCCACATGTACCAGTAGAAGGCCAGAACCTTTTATGTACATCTGTTGCGAGGTATTAACCATAATTCAAAAGAAAACCAACCCTAAGATGAAAGAAGGTTTTTTACGCACCTCGAAGAAAGGCGGGCGCCGCTTTGTGTAGTAATAATAATAATAATTGGATAATTTGTATAGCGCCGTTTTTCAAGTAATTTCCGCAAGGGTGCAAATATTTCTAGGACTTTATTTATTACTTTATTAACGATCTTTTTAAGGGCTTTTAAATATGACTAACTAACTAAACATCACGCCGTTTCTCCGCAAGGGTAGGCAGAGAGGACGGACAGCCCAAACAACTCGGTCTTAGACACACACTCCTTGCCTCATTCACATTCATACATTGTCTCATACATACGCTTCTATTATTCTGACTCTTGACGTGGCCCGACTCAAGTATCTGATCCACTTGATCGTGCCATGTCTTCCCCCGACTTCTGCTACCATTCACATGTAATCATCATATATTCTCCTTACACTCCTTTCTTCGCCCATTCGCTCAACATGATTAAACCATCTAAGCGTCCCTTTCTTGATCTTACTCATTACGCTTACATCAGCCTTGCATTATTTGCGGATCTCCGCATTTCTCACAGGATCATACATGGTTTTACCACACATACGCCTCAGGGATCTCATTTCTACAGCATTCAGTCCACTTTCATCCTTCCTCTGCCAGTTCCATGCCTCACTGCCATACATCAGGGTAGGTAACAGTACTCAATTGTGCACTGCCAGCTTCGCTTCTATGGACAATTTTTTGTATCCCCCAACTGCGTTCAGTCCTCCATTAATGCAAATTTACCTGCAGTTTAAATATGAATAGTAAAAATTATATATGCATCAGTAACAATCTTTTGTAATTGTTAAGTGATAAATTAAAGTTGTCCACTGACTCGGTGTAATCATTTCCCTCCATTTAAAGTACTCAGTTTAAATACGAAATTATTAATGGTTATTTATATATTTTAAATAAAACTATTAGAATTTCAATTTTGTTTTTGTGAATGAATAAATGCAAATCTTGGAAGTGGAAATTAACCCACGACCGATCGAGCTGAAACTCGGCAGATAGACTCGCAGTTGATGACAATGCATTCTATCAACTTTTGATGGCAATAACGCATACACACGCGGGCATAGACATGTGCGAATTTATCAAAAACTGGATGACATTTCAGCAGTTAATATACGAAATAAATGTCGATTCTACCCAATAAAGATTTGACTTAGCATAAAATACGATAAAAAAACCATATACAATACAAGGTAGGTATGCTGTCCTTGTACTACCGGCATTACAATTGAAAATGCTCCGGAGGAGCTAGCGTCTTATCATTAATCCCTTCGGCACCAATGCATAATCGAGAAACACGCCAAAGGCGCTCCCACCGTGAGAACGGGTTGCTTCTACGACTTGTTCTTGAGTTCAACTAACTGGCTGTGGAACGTTTTACCGGCCTGTGTGTTTCCTCCCTCCTACAACATAAGTCTCTTCTTCCTCTCCTCAAAAATACCCTTCCACACACCACCCCCAGATATGACATAGGCCCTAAGGTAAATTATTTTCCTGGGGAGCCTCCTGTGTGAAGTAAATGTAAAAAAATATTTTTTCCAAAGACATTACAGTATCGTGTATGGTTGATAAAGTAGACTCGGAGAAGACAATCAAAAGTAATTTAAGATAATTTGCTTCTGTAGAATGGTCATGGAGGTAGCAGCAGTGTAACGGAAGCGTAGAATCATCGTAGAATAATAATGTATTACTCTGTCAGAGATCATATCCGTCGGCTTAACTTACTTAAGGCGATGCCATACGTAGTAATGAAAAATCATGTGTTTTTGGTTTGAACATTTGGTCGCCTAAAAATGTTTCAGATGCTTTAATTAAATACTGCGAGTAGAATACATCTTGGCCTTTGAAATGAGTATTTTTTTAGATAGGTATTTTTATAAGCTCAGAAAAAAAAATGTAAAGGCCTATAAAAACTGCTATAAAGTTCAAAATCTCCTACTTACGAACCCATTTTCGGTTATGATTTTATCGTATAATGTGGCAAATTAAGTTATTTATAAAATGATCAAAAAAAAAATTAAATATTTAAGCCTGAACATCCACAAAATAATATAAAAGGCACTTTTTGGCCATGTTTTTTTCTTGCATAAATCAAAACAGGCGGATGGTGTTAAGCGGGAATTTAAACCTTATCGCCATCTACGTAAGGGTTGTTATTGATAGCAGCTCAATTTAAAATATTACACGACGTAGTGCATCGCCTTAATCAGGCGAACACCGTGGCGAAGTGATAAATGCAATCATTATTATTGACTGGGGTCTGGGTTCGGAGTAGCGGTAGCTACTAATTAATGATGTATATAGATAGAGCCACACGTCTCTGGCGATAACTTCATGCCCACATGCACGCTGAGATAATGTACAAGTCGTACTGTAAAATATAGGGAAAGCAATGGTATAACCTTTCATCTGTAAGTAGGGTTTTACCATAACTCGTGGAGAATTTGTACGGCGGCCGCCGGTCACCTTCGACTCGTTCGTTGAGTTCGTTCGCGGTCGGAAGGATTCGGGCGACATCGACATCCGCCACACCCTCCTTCCTACTTCCCCCTCGGGAACAATATTTCACACTGATATTGCAAGGAATGTAGGCTCTATTTGTATGTAACTCAATGCTACTAATCGAGTATTTCAACTAAAGGCGTTTTTTAAAGGAGCAAATTAGGGGTCAGCGTGGTCAGCACTCAAAAATGGCGCCAAACGCCACAAAAAATGATTTATCAGTAAGTTCTATACGGAAAATGTGTTAAATTCCATGAAATACAACATACTATTAATATTGTCTGCAACAGTACGCGTGATTTGAATTTTTTTCTGAAAGTCAATATCCAACGTTATATCTTCCATTCCAAAGAATCGAAACGTCGCTTGAAAACGCTTTAGCCGTCTTTGGTGACCAGATCTGAATATCCAGGTACTTACCCCATCTTCCTCTTCCCATCTCTTTCCACTCCCTACTATATTCAGACTCACAACACACCATAATTGCGGATGCTACATTCTCACTGGCTCCAGACCATAGAATAAAGAATAACACAAGACGTGCCTTTTGGATGTGTTCCGTGATCAAAATATAAGTCCAATTTGGGCCTATATTTCCATACAAACCTGTGTTTCAACATGATTACGAAATTCAAATGGGATGGCTGTATACAAGTTGAGTGTAAGAGAGACAGACCGCGTATTAAATGGTCTAGAACCAAAAGGTACCTACTAAGTCAGTTGCATTTGTTTTCATTCAAATTTATATTGAAGGCACTTCTAGTTTTTTTCTTTATTCTGTGCTCCAGACGGTTGGGATCAGTTGGGACTCTTGTGCGGTATTTACATTTGAAAAATGTATACACATCTATACGGCATTTATAAGTTGTATTGCAGAAAAACAGTGTTTTAAAAATCAGATGTGGGACGTTTATTCCCCACTTGAGGTGATTTTCTCACGAAAACGGCACTATTCAAATAATCCAATCATTATAAGAAAACGCACACCGTCAAGACACAAGCCGCAAACAAAGATACAACAAGAAGACAGTATGTTTTAAAGCCGAGTAGCCAAGCCACAATACGGAATTCAGTATACCTAGTACAGTAATCAGCTACAGTACACGATACAACCGACAGCTGAAAAAAACATTACCTCGCTATTTTTAACACAGGTGACGCACCTGAGGAAACGGAGCTCTGTTATAAACTCTAACTTCGTGCGAATTGGTATACAATCAATATGTAGATAATAGAAGTAAATGGAGAGATGTGGCATGGATGCCTGCTGACTGTCGTCGAGTTACGAGCTACCAAACTGCATGTACTATCAAAGCGGCAATGCAATGAAAGTTGTGCGTTTGGTTGGTGTGTAGATATAAACAATAAAATAAAATACTTTTTGTTTTAAAACCACGAGTTTTTAATCTATTTTAGAACCGACCGGTTTCGCTTTACTCAAGCATCTTCAGGGTATAAATTATTACTAGACAAGAAGTACAAAGTGTGAGCTTATACATAAAAAAAAATTGAGGGAGACAATATGATATAAATATAACTAACACAGAGAGTGTAAAAAAACCTTCCTTCTGAAGTCAGACCGGCCTTTTATACCAATAATAATCTAGGTAAATTTCTAATCAATTCAAAAGATAAAGACGACAAACTAAGCCATTCAGGCATTTATAAATTAAATTGCAATAATTGTGCGGCATTTTATATCGGTAAGACAACACGTAATGTTAATATTAGGATTAAAGAGCATCTTCGTTGTCTCAATAATAACGGTTTCTCTGAATTTGCCAATCATCTGATTAGTAAAGATCATACTTTCTGTCATAACACAGGCACACATCGACACACATGTTGTAAGTTATGTGAAGACTGAAGCAAGAAATGAAAAGTAAAAATACCAAGGAACCGACTTTAGTTGGTGACAGTCTTTTGTGCTTGGTATAATAATGATTCTTGACCTATCTTACTTGATTGCATAGTATATTATTGTCGATGGGATAAATTACAGTGGCTGATAATACGGTTCAACACGGAAATATTTACAGCTCTGAAAAATATAATCACATTGTAAAATATGCCACAGTTCAAGTTTTTACTAGCCGTGTATAACACAACACCTTGACCGTATTCTTTACCTGTCTGATAAGATAAGACATATTCGATATTAGCGACTTAACGATCACAAAATACGCATCAAGTAGTTTTGATAACAGGTTTAATTATACTAAATCATTTGAAAGGCAAAATACACATTGATTACGTGTCATATACCATACACTTCAAGAAAAATCACGTTTTATAGTCACATCTGCAATTATAACGCTAACAAACACAAGTTAGAGATAAAGGAGTTGTGGAACCGATTAAAGTGGAATACAGAAATATATATAGGCAAATGAAGAGCTCATCTTTCAGAGTATTTTTATTTTTCACGCTTCTAACCAGTTTCTCATCGATCGATGTTTCATCAGAGATCCTAGCAAGACCGTATTATTATCGATAAATAAGCAATATCAGCTGCATAAAGTTAGCTGTCGACATTTGTTTATCGATGTCCCGAGCATTACCGACAATATAAAAATAATTCGATATCGGGAAAAACGTCTTACGTCATTCCATATATTTCGTAGAAATGAAAATTACACGTATTCCTTTGATAGTTTTTACTAATTGTTTTAAACATAGAATAAAGAATAACAGAAGAATTACATTATGGGCGTGTTTTGTGATGAAAATATTTGCTTAATCTAGGCTTAAATGTCCAATGCAAAACTGTCTATACGAAATTCAAGCAGTATTCAATTAATGTATATGCAATATTTCTAAGCCATCAAACTAAAAACACATGATTTTGCATTGCTTCGCGGTGTGTCGCATTAAAGGGTATATTTAAAGAAGTCATAATCTGATCTTTAATAGATTAAGCTAATTTAATTATTTTAGGAAAATACGGTTTTTCCAAATTATGCTTTCAAATATTAGGATGAATTATTTGTACACACGCAATATGAATAGGTAAATAGTTTTGTCCGTATACAAACTCAATTCTTTCAAGAAAGTCATATACATACAATATTGTGTAGGTAATTCAATTCAATATTGTATTTGTATGCCTTTCTTTAAGGCATTTTTTTTACTGACAAAACTATTTATTCATATTTACATTGTGTACGTACGGGCGCAAACAAATAATTCGTCTTAATATTTTAAATTAAATAATTAAATTAACGCCATCGATAAACGCGTAGATTGTAACGTACGTTATGTTTATCCTTAAGCCCCGGCATACTCAATTTCTACCGATTTATAACAAGTTTTTCGTAAACTCTTTAAATTTTTAAGTTTAAAAAAAAATGTTATTTTTGAAGATAATATCTATACATTTGTTATGCCGAAATGTTAATTATTTGAAATTCTCTACATAGAAAAAAATTGCAAAGTAAGCTGAGGAAATTATTAAAAACACGTTTTGTTCTGTTATTTAATATGTTATAGGCATGAAAAAATTCACAGTGTATCTTTAAATGCAACTAAAGCATTTGTCGAGAGATTTTTGCTCTATTTCAAACGTGTCGTGTTTTATTAAATAATTTCACCGTATCAATTATTATCGGTTTTTAATATTAGCGCGCTCACTCTAACATTCGTATTTACATATCTCCCTTTCAAACCATCTTAGAACGCTTACTACGGGGCCTTAATTGCGATGTTCTATGTCAGCGGTTAAGACAATGGTTAAAAACCACTTCTCTGCAATGAACAATGGTAGCTAATTTCGTTTAGATCGTGCCCCGGCAGAGCGGTATGGTAACTGTTACTCAGACAGTAACTACGTCTATTAACAGCTACTAAACTGCTTTGATGGTTTTGCGTTCAATCTGCAGGTAGACGTTTATTCCAATGTATGTTTACAGCAAAGTTTTGTTTTCATTCCGCGTATGATGTCAATCAACAAGGTGATTTCAAAATAATTTCTATAAATAAAAACAAATAAATATTTAGACTGCTCAGTAGCGTAGTGGAAAAATGCGTTCCCATCCATCCGCGCGTTGCGGGTTCAATCTTCTGCTAGCTAAGACATCCGACATTACACAAGCAAATATATTATTACTTATAATGATGGTAGTAGGAGTTATCAAAAATTGTAGGGATATTAAGTTTGTAATTATCATCAAACATAGTGATTTCGGTTGTCTGGTTCAATGAACTCAAATTTGCTTTGAATTTAAGTGTCATTTTTCAAAACTCTAACTGAAGAATTCAGACAAGCTATAAAGTAGGTACCCACTAATAATAAATTATTTTTAACAGAAAATTATTTAAATAAATATTTTCAAAATTGGAACTGATTTGACGAGGATTCCGACTATCCCGTGATTTTTACGGGTCTGCGCTAGTTTTACACAGTGTAATTTCGGTACCTGCATAACATTCTATAGTATATATGTCATTAAGACAGTCCTTAGTCGTAAGTCACCAGATTTAAGTCAGTAGTTCTAGTATTAATTATTTAATAAATATATTTGTACAGCGTCCTTGAGGTGATTTTTCACGAAAACGGCGCTATATAAATTAGCCAAATATTATTATTATTATTCTAAAACTCAAAAATAAATGTTTTTTATAATTTTCAGTACATATATTATATGTATATAATGATTTTATGCCGCTTTTCTTAAAATATTTGTTGGTGTAATGGTCAGCACAGCTGCTTTACAAGCAGTTGATCGGGGTTCGATTACCAAAAGTGGAAATTTTTTTTTTTTTAAATTTTTTTTTTTGTATTTTATTTATATTAATTAATATTTATATATTGAATTTTGATTGTTGATCGGATTTAAGAGGAAGCTACAAGCCAAAAATGTGTATATTCTTGGTATACCTTATATCGTAGGTAATAGATCACTTGACAAACGGAATCTAGAAACGTTCGATTTCAAGCAAAAAACATATTTTACTTATTTTGTAAACAATTTTATAAGAAAACAAAAAAGTTTTTTTTTTTTTTTTTTTATAGTGAATACCTCACAAGAGTCCCAACTGCTCCCGTCTGGAGCCAGTGAGACTATGGCATCCCCAATTGGGGGATGTTGTGAGGCTGAAGGTAAGTGGGGAAAGGAAAGAGGAAGGTGGGGAAGTACCTGGCTATTCAGATCTAGTCACTAAACACGGCTAAAGCCATTTGGAGCAACGTTTCAATTCTGAATGGTGGTCTTACACCAGGGCGATACTGGTAGTATCTTCCACTCTTTAATCAAGTGAAACTGTCACAGATAATCTTTGCTATAATACTGTATTTTTTTTAAGTTGTTTCCTTTACGCGTTCATACATTTCTATTAAAACAATATTTTTGTAGTAGTTTGCATTTATATTTTTCATTGAGTTATTTAATTTTTTTATTTGTATTCTACTCAAGCGAAACGATAGGAAAACCTTAAATTTAACTAAAGCATATTTTTTGGTTTTCATAGTGTACACCAATTCGTTATAAAGATTTATTAAAATAGTGATTTGCATACATTTATTAGATACATTTATATAGACCTACAAGTATGATAAACCACAACAATCTTCGCTATTTAATATGTGTCATAAGTTGCATTGAAAAAAAATCTTATCTGTAATTAGAATGCGTCACAAAATAATTTTACAAAGAATTATACAAAATCGTCGTATAAGCTGATCCAGTAATCGGTTAAACAAATAAATCATAAATAAATATCTTATGCTGGCTATACATTTGCGAACAGGACGCGAGCAGGGCCACGAATTATGGGGAAAAGCAACGAAGCAACCGCATATCGCGTTTCGCGCCATTTGCTGTTGTTTCGTTTATTTACCACGAGCCTTGGTTTGGCTCGGCAGTTCGGCTCGCGTGTGTATACGAAGCATAAGACATCTGCTAAACATCTTCGTGCAAATAACCATGTATATTTATGCAGAATTGTACAAAACAATATCGTGGAATCATTAAGGCGAAGCTTAATACTATTTTGATTAATCTTTATAACGAATTGGTGTACATTATGAATACCAAAAAATAAACTTTCGATGAATTGAAGGTATTCCTATCGTTTCGCTTGAGTAAACACTAAAAAAATATATTTTTCCAATAGAAATGTATGAACGCGTAAAGGAAACAACTTTTAAAAAATACAGTATTATAGCTAAGATTATCTGTGACAGTTTCACCTGATTAACTTTTTTGCTTTCTTATAAAATTATTTACAAAATAAATAAAAACCAGTTTTGAGCTTCAAATCTAACGTTTCTAGACTCCGTCTGTTAAGCGTTTTAATGCCTATTACCTACAATATAAGGTATACCAAGAATATACACATTTTTGGCTTGTAGCTTCCTCTTTTTAAGAAAGCAAGACAAAAATATACATTACAGTAAATAATAAAATAAAATACAGAAAAAAAGACAGAAAAGTTCCAATAAACTACTTTTCAGTAGTTTGTCGATGGCAACTTTTCACATAAAAAATATTAAAAAAAGATAAAACTTATTTTACTTAATGACAACGATAAGGACGGGTTGTTTCATAGAATTTGAACAATTCATCAAATTTAATAAAATAAGTGTTTGATAAACTACCAATGACAATTTAAAATATAAGCATTTGTACTGCTAAAGTCAAATATAATATAAGAAAATGGCAAAAATTAGATTCAGATGATTTATGATTCAGATGGTGTTCTAATGAAGTCCTTGTATTGCTAATTGAAATTCACAATACGACTTATATAACTACGTATACATATGAAAATATTGATGTGACCGTTCATTTATACTTGTTTGTTTTACATATTTATTTTTATTTTTGTATTTTTATTAAAAAGTTATTTTTTATATTTTAATATTACTATTTAATTTAAAATGGTGGTCTACAAATTTTAATAAAACTTGATAACATAATAAATATTTAAAAAAATATATCAATGTGTTTTTCAAAAATTAAAATACTTAATTATTTATTTTAATATCAACGGTATAAAATATACCATATACAGTAAATTATAAACAGTGACATCAGAAAATATACAATTAACAGAAACTCTAGATGGATATAAAAAGTTAGAGATACAAGTACAACATGCAAAACTTATAGGTAGACTAGGTTAGATTAGTATTGATTGAAATATATGATGGTATATCTTAGGCTTCCATGCTACATCTCCATTATTTCTATTATCTGTAGTTAAAATCCCGTTATATCTTCTAGTTAAATTTTAAAGAAAAAAGTTTTTACTCATAAATATTATCAGCTTTTTCCAGTGCCTTAGTTTCTTAGAAATGCCTTTCGCCTTTATGGCCGTTGAAGAAACTTCTAGACTTTGGAATTAAGAAAACTTTTCATCTGCAACGAGCACTCAAAATTTATGCGTCGCAAATGAAATGCAATGCCCAGAAAATTTGGCTAGAACGCTTGAACAAAGATGGTATAAAAATTAACGCCATTTAGGACAATCTGCGAGGATAGGCAATATCTATCTATAGAAATAAAAATTTTCGTTTGTTAAAAATTTTAAATCTCCGAAAGTTCTTCACCGATTGCTTTGAAATTTTCAATGTTCGGTCTTATTAGTGCCAGAACTCTTCAGAGAGTGGTTAGAACTGTAGAATAAGTAGTCTCTTTTGCAATATCTGTGCACTAAAATGAGATACGGAGTCGATGTAATATAGATTTGTTTACGGTAACATTGTGGTATACAGTAAATGGTGCAGTCCGCTAGTATACAATAAAAATAAGAGATATGGGACAGGAACCATTAATGTTTTTTATGTTCTAAACATCGCAATATATACGTTCAGATTTATATACAGGTTTTCCAATAAGAGGTGTTATTTTGAATAGCCCGCTATTTTGGTAGATGTTACTTTTGAATTTATTTGTCATTTTTTGACATTTAACATGTAGAAACTACGCCATTAATAAAAATGGAACTATACACGCTTCAACAACGCATTGAATTTATTAAAATTCACTTGAGTGAATCAAATGCAAATCATCTTGAGTGATGAGGCCCATTTCCACCTCGGTGGCTTCGTCAACAAGCAAAATTGTCGCATCTGGGGCTCGGAAAACCCAAGAGTTATTGTTGAAAAGCCTCTCTATCCTCAACGTGTGACTGTTTGGTGCGGTTTATGGTCCGGCGGAGTCATTGGACCTTGCTTTTTCCAAAATGAGGCTGGAGCAACAGTTACGTTGAATGGATTGCGCTATCGAGAGATGATTAATGATTTTTTATGGCCGGAATTGGATGGTATTGATCTGGACAACGTTTACTTTCAACAAGACGGCGCTACGTGCCACACAAGCAACGAAACCATTGATCTTTTACGATTGAATATCAAAATAACACCTCTTATTGGAAAACCCTGCATATACCCTGCGCATGTACTTATTTACTTCTAAAATAACTTTTGGTTATTTATTATTATGTTACTTATTATTATTATTATCTACTTAATTCTCGTATTATTATTTACTTTAATTATTATCTAGCTAATTTATTTACTAACTTACTTTTTATTATATTATTATTATAATATTATTTACTTACCTATCGGTTATTATTTACCTATTTTTATTTAGTTATTTTATTTTTTCTTATAATTTATTATTCATACTATCCATGTTGTAATTGTTAGTATGGTTACCCTGTGCTTGTGTATGATAAGCCAGCACAGGTACCTTGTACTTTAGTTAGCAGAAGAATATTATTGTTGCCAACTTACTTACTAATGCTTCTTTTGATGACATTTTTGTTTTTATTTTTTTTATACATTTGTTACTAAAATTTTGTTTATATTTGTTTACCGGTCTCGAAACGACCGTGTCATAAACTTTTCTTTTTTTGGTTTAAATTTAATGTTGTTATTATTTTAAGTTTACATATATGTATTTTTTTTAAATGATATTATTGTAAAGCTGCACATCTCGATACAGGAATGCCCTAGTGAGATGTGCAGAGTATGTTTTTTATGTTAAAACTGTTTTTTGAATAAATAAATAAATAAATAAAAGTTCTTCGGAACTTTCTTCCGAAAGTTCTTCAATTGTTTGCTGTTTGAAATGTTGACGCAACGTTGGATTTGAATACTAAAGTTATATTTAAGAAATATGTTTTCATACACCTAAATTATATAAATGTCACCTGTAACAGGTAAAAACAAAGCTTTAATTGAAAAACAGCGCCATCTGTTGGACGTAAAAGCAACAAGCGGTATTGTTTCTATATCTGCACATACAGATTGATCCACAGCAACGCGTGGTGGGGAACAGCTAGTAAATACATAAATCAAGATATTTTCCAGGTGTGTAGAAGCTACGAAGCAGTAGGGCGAATTTACGACGTGCGTAGGGTCATGTTCGGTCTTTGCCTTATTAAGTAAGTGTGCCTCTAGGTGCACTATCTAACTGTCGTACGTGTTAATTGATATAGAGTGCTATTTGTGTACCGCATAGTGCTTACTGCAGCCGTGTCCCCGAGCGACTGCCCCGTCAGATTGTGCAATTAATATAATAATGCATGCGAAATTGTAGTTCCCGATGCACCAGCGCCGGGCAGGTTGCAAAAGCCTGATTCTGTAGCTTTCTAAAGGGGAATCTTATGAATTTTCTGTCTGGAAAAGGGCAAAATGCAATATAGGTTACTGTGGTAACATGTATAAAATTATCTTAATGCGTGCTTAATAAAATACGTCCACTTTAATTACACTGAGGTTTATTGAGGATACCGATACAAATTACTACTTATCTTAAATGTTTGAAGTTAATACGAGAATGTTGACACTGTGGCAAGGGTAACCGTATGTTCAATTTATATATATTCAACAGTTTTTTTTAAACATAACTATTTACAATTGGGATGCCATAGTCTCATTGGCTCAAGACGATTGGGAGCAGATGGGATTATATCCATTCATACATATATTTTTAAACACATCTATTTGAACTTCAATTTTTTTTTTAATTTAATTTTGATGCGAATTTGGAAGTGGAAATAAAACCACTTCCCGACATCTGATCCGAGCTGAAACTCGGCAGATAGACTCATTGTCGATGACAATGCATTCCATCAACTTTTGGTGGGAATCATGTACACAAACACGGACACATAAGCATGACATTACAGCAGTTAACATATGAAATAAATGTCGGTCCTGCCCGATCGGAATTTGGTTCAGTTGTTAGCGCGGTCCAGTCCCTGGTGAAGAAGGTTCAATCCCTAGTCAAACCAAATTAAAATAATATATTTGAAATTGGCTATACTACCTACTATACTTGTACTAGACGTGAGTGGCACGGTCGTTACATATTTAAATACTTGTACTAGACGTGAGTGGCACGGTCGTTACATATTTAAATAATTGTACTAGACGTGAGTGGCACGGTCGTTACATATTTAAATACTTGTACTAGACGTGAGTGGCACGGTCGTTACATATTTAAATACTTGTACTAGACGTCAGTGGCATGGTCGTTGCATTTTTAAATACTTGTACTAGACGTGAGTGGCACGGTCGTTACATATTTAAATACTTGTACTAGACGTCAGTGGCATGGTCGTTGCATTTTTAAATTCTTGTACTAGACGTGAGTGGCACGGTCGTTACATATTTAAATACTTGTACTAGACGTCAGTGGTATGGTCGTTGCATTTTTAAATACTTGTACTAGACGTCAGTGGCACGGTCGTTACATTTTTAAATACTTGTACTAGACGTCAGTGTTATGGTCGTTGCATTTTTAAATACTTGTTCTAGAAGTGAGTGGCATGGTTGTTACATTTTTAAATCCTAAGGTGTGCATTTAGTTGGTAACTTATAGAATCAGCTCCCCGACTTAGTGGAATAATAATTATGAATTTTGAATGCAGCCAGGTATACACTGCACCACGCAAAGCGCCCACGGAATAGTAGTTTGCACCAAGCTCTTTACCGCTGGATACTCATAACTGTGACTTTATGACTTTAGCTATGTGCACACACTATCATACAGTGTATCTAGTGCTCTGGCGGTCGGGTAGGCTAAGGGGTCGAGTGGGCAGAGTGCTGGCCTCGGCGCGAACGTGTTGCGAGTTCAAGTACCGGGTTCTTTGATGTAGATCGCTAGTATCAAAACCACCTCAACACAAGCCAGAACACTGCATCAAGTTGGCCTGCTATTTATATCAAATCCTTCTACATTCTACATACATAATTGTGTGGCTTGTTTTTAAAAGGGCCAGTGTCAGTTTTTCGATATATACTTTTTTGCGATTTGACCTCAAAATTGAGTTATCTCACGAATCCTAAAATAACGGAAAGACGAATGAGGATTGAACCTTCCTCCCCAGGGACTGAAGTCAACCGCGCTAAATGAATATTACCGACATATATTAACTGCTGTAAATTTTAAAATGTAATGTCATTCAATTTCAGAAAAATGCGTGTATGAGCGAGTTTGTGTATGAATGCCACCATATATGTTGATACAACGCATTTTCATCGACAACGAGTCTATTTGCCGAGTTTCATCTCGATAGGATGTCAAAAAGTGGTTTAATTGTCACTTCCAAGATTCCATTTTAATCATTTATTCATAATAAAATGCTATTGACAAGCCTACCAATGGACAATGGACAATATCAGCGGGAACATAATACGTTAATCGGTTTGATTGTTGGCAGATGAATCATTTAAATGCGTTAAAGATCGAAGATTAATTTCATTCATCCATTTAAGATATATTTCCAGCTAATAATAAAAACTAATTTTATAAACACCCGAATATAATAGAACTTCTCCCTTATTCTGGCGCTTGTAAAATTAGATTGTTAATGTTAATTTTAGTTATAAGTTTCTACATATGTAAATATATATGTCATTAAGATAGTAGTTATAGGCCTTAGTCGTAAGTCTCTAGATATAAGTCTCAAACGTAAGTCAGTAGTTCTAGTGTTATATTTAAGAAATATAGTTGTACGGCGCCCTTGAGGTGATTTCTCACGAAAACGGCGCTATATAAATTAGCCAAATATTATTATTAATATTATAAATTTAAGAAAACAAAATCTAAATTGAAATAGATGTATTTAAAAAGAGAGAATTCTGCACAGGCCTCGTGATTTAAAAAAACTGTCATTTTAGAAGCAAGACGCAGTAATATAAAATGTTGATAAGATTTTTGAAAGAATACATATTTTGGAAGAATTTCTCTATTTCAGTCGGCGAACACGACCAAAGCCATTTAAAGTAACGTTTAAATTGTTAATATGAATTAGTGGTATATCACTAAGGCGATACTAAGAAAATCTATCACTATTGAATGATATAATATTAGGAAGATTTATTTTTTATTTTTTTTATTATCAATATAAAGTTTTTTTTTCGATGTCTGTCTCACTAGGATAAACCTGTGTCGAGACAGACGTATTTAATACATAAATTAATGTTTACATATTACTTGATACATATAATATTTCATTACATAATGAATAATAATAATAAATGATAAATTGGTTAATCAGCATCTAGTACATACTTATGAGGGGATTTTTATAAAATTTTTGATCTTGGATCTGTCTTGGCTGATGATCCAAGACTTGATGTCTGTTTTATATTTCAAAAAAATTCGTTCAGTCTAATGGCTAGTGGGAGAGCATTATATAGCCTTGTTGCAAAATAAATATGTAAAGCTAGACCTTGAAAATATGTACGCACAACTGTATTATGGATGCCAAAATTGGCGCTATTAAAATATATAATAACCACACACCGTATAGAAGAATTTATTTAATCCATCACCTTTACGACAGCGGTAAAGCTATTTTAGTCGGTTAGTTTATAAAGCTATAACAGCTTATGTAACACGGTATCCGCTTTTCTCAATATCCTGTGATTGTTGACTGTTTAGTTAACCGTTTAGAAATAATGTAACAGACAGGCAGGTGTAAAACTGACGCCTTCCGACTTCTGATTGCCACATTCCCAAACAGACAGACTTACATTCCAAACAGACAATCAAACCAATAAACCAGGATAGTGTAACTAACGGCACCAGATTTGTCCAATAACTTAAATAGAATCAAATACAAAACAGTCAGCAAATCTCGGTTATTACAAGATAATGTCGACACAATAAAAGTCTTAATTCAACAATACATATTTTTATTTAGTTAGAAAAAAATCCACTTATATCTAGTATAAATAGATTTATAAAATATATTTCCAACAAATTCAACAATAACTTTGAGTGCACATTTGAAACTTTGCAGCGAAGACGAGCAGTAGGCTGACTCATTATTTATACACAGAATTTTAAACAATAACATCGACTGTACCGAACTTCTGTCCCTTATTAATTTTAATATACCTTTGAGACGTACACGACATACAGTGCTATTCCACACGCTAAATTATAAAACAAATGCAGCATCTAATTCGCCAATTAACCGAGCTCTTCATACTCTAAATAATATTTGTCTTAACTCTAACGTGGATATTTTTTCGTATTCACTGCCCAAATTCAAACGTGGCATCATGTCAATAATTTAAACTGTTCAATGCGCATACATACAGACACACACACACACACAAACACTCAAACATTTATACTACACACGTCACCTGGTAATTAAGGAATAAACATACCACTTAGCAGACATTACAAGGAAACATATCATAGGTACCCAACATGAAGTATCTTATTCCTGTATATTGTTTCATCTCTGTAAATCATGTACTGTTTGTTTCTATAATATAATATAAAATTTTAAAAAAATAATTTAAAAATCCACGACGAATGCAACGCAGTGTAAAAATTTAAAAATAATCGGTGAAGAACTTTCATTTTGAACAAACGAACATTTACATTATTTATATAGGTAGATATAAGATTATTAATCCCTTAGGCCTCTGACATATTGTGCGTTATATTTCGTAAAGACGCTGTCAGATTGTCGGAGAATTTGGGTGTATTTCCGCATTGCAAAAAAAATCCAAATTAAATTGTGAGAAATAAACATTTTAGAAATATTAAAATTTTGAATGCAAACATAAAAACGTTAAAAAATGGCTCACCTCACGTGTTTCAAAACTGAACTTAAATTAATGATAACAACAACAAAAAACACACATTTTATTAGACATTAAAAAAACATTATTGTCACGTCACTTTTTTGTCGTTTCATGTAAGAAACATAGGGAAAAACATTGTAATTCTTCTAGATTTGAATATAAAACGTAGTTGTCTCTCTTTCTAACAGTGTTTAGATCATATTTCTCACTATGGCAGTAAGGGACCATATTATATTTATTTAAACGCATAGACATATGAATATTAGTAGACATGCCCTAAGTGATTAAAAGCGTATTATCCCCACTCCCCATACCGGTTCCATTGGAGCCGGCTGTGCTCGCGTATGGCCTCAAGTGAAATTTGAAAACGTGACGTCATCATTCTTGTGCGAACTATGGTCGAGGCATCATCGGTTCATTTTACGAAATAACACGGCAAAATGTTGACTTGTACTATGAAAACTTGTAAAAATAGATGTGAAAAAGAGAATAAACCCAATTGTCGTATTACATTCCATATATAAGCATTATTTTACTTTATTTTAAGCATATTCACATCGTATAATATAGATCAGTTTTAGAAACATATACTATCACATCGAGAAACGTCTGGACGCGAAACACAAAGCTGGTTGGTTGCTGGGAAGTAAATTATGAACATTTATAAAAGTGTCTTAACTAAATACTTAAACGAAATATTCAATTCTGAAAATAAAACCGAATTTTTTTGCCGAATTTGGACTTCGCAAATTTGTTCATAACGTGGCGAGTAATTTGCGATCCCATGTAAAAATGTCTATTCATTCAAAAGCAGATTTTACTTTTAAGAAGTAAATGGTGATATTATAATGCGAGATGCCTATTTACTGTCAGATTGATTTATTGATGAATCACAGTCAGCCTTACGCCCTTCGTTCTTCAACAGTTGATTTTACCCCTCGCCATTATCTTCTCGTCTATTAATTCCTATGTCTGTGTTTAAACGCCATATTATGGCTTTTACAATAGAGTTGATTACAGAACAAGTAATGTGTACACAAAAATATTGTCGCAAGTGATACAGTTGTTAATAGAAGTGCAGTTAAACAATACATAAATAATAGAAATATCCACTAGTGCAGAAATAGTTGAATGAATACTAGGTTTGTATAAAACCTGACATTAATCGAGGTATGAGGTGTTTATGATAATGAATAGTAATTAATATAAAGTAAATTCTATTAGAGCCTAGAATTTTATAATAACAAAGAATATTTTATTTTAACAGAATATTAATTAGTAAAAAAAAATGACTTTTTCTCATGTATAATCTAGCAAAATATTATAATAGAGTAATTAGTAGTGAGTTTATTGTTGCCTTCAAAATTAATTCTACTTGGAATAGCTGGGCAAGTATCGCAATTTGGCTTTAGTAAAACAGGGCTGTCAATATTATCATCTTTGGGGATGCTGTGTGGTTAGTGATGCGGAATGTAGCTGGTGTTTTAAGCTTTAAGTTCGCCCCTGTCATAACACAGATAAGATTTTAAGATAAAAATTGTGTATTTATTAACCAGGGAGATTGTTCAGGTACTTATTATGCTTAGCCGAGTGGCACGCATATGCCATAAGAAGAGATCACCGAGAGATGCGTTCGTTCGTATTGCAATTGACTCGTGGGTGCTAATTGAACAACTAACTTAACCCTTCAGAATTTTCATCACTTTAGTACAATTCGCAATGTTTTCTGTGTATTTCAAATACGCTATATACAGGGTTTTCCAATAAGAGGTGTTATTTTGAATAGCCCGCTATTTCGGTAGATGTTACTTTTGAAGCTGTCATTTTTTTACATTTGACAAGTAGAAACTACGCCATTAATAAAAATGATACACGCGATACACGCTTCAACAACGCATTGAAATTATTCAAATTCACTTGAGTGAATCAAATGCAAATCATCTTGAGTGATGAGGCCCATTTCCACCTCGGTGGCTTCGTCAACAAGCAAAATTGTCGCATCTGGGGCTCGGAAAACCCGAGAGTTATTGTTGAAAAGCCTCTCTATCCTCAACGTGTGACTGTTTGGTGCGGTTTATGGTCCGGCTGAGTCATTGGACCTTACTTTTTCGAAAATGAGGCTGGAGCCACAATTACGGTGAATGGATTGCGCTATCGAGAGATGATTAATGATTTTTTATGGCGAGAATTGATCTAAACAACGTTTACTTTCAACAAGACGGCGCTACGTGCCACACAAGCAACGAAACCATTGATCTTTTACGATTGAATATCAAAATAACACCTCTTATTGGAAAACCCTGCACATCTTATTTTTTAACTTTCCGTAAAAACAATTAATGTTTTAGAAACTAGATAAAATTATCTTTCCGGTGTATGCATTTAAAATAAACATTACTATTTCTAAATAATAAAATTTTTAATATCAAACGTGAAAAATGTTGTCAAAACGCTAACCACATCTTTACTTAATTTTTTACTCAAATCATAGAAAAATTGAGAGAACTCAATATTTCGAAAACACGTTCGTTTTGTTTGTGGAATTTGTAAGAAAACTGTACATTTAATTTTATCTCGTTCATATAATAAAACATATTTTTTGAAGTTTAACTGATTTTTACGATAGCGGTGCGAAAAAAAATTTTTTTTTTTTTTAATGGATTCCAGTATAAATATTTGAGGTCAACTGGAAAGAATGATTATTTAGCTGTGTAACGTCAAAAAAGTAAGTATTTTTGCATGATAGATAAAAAGATAAAAATACTTTTATAAAATATTTACGCCCGGTCATATATGACCCTCAAAAGCTGGAGGGGTTAACATGATCTCATTGCTGACGATCATATATTCATACTATTGGTAAGTAAGAACCGAATCATTTTAATAAATTCACCACAGTGTCCAAACTCAAAGTCAGTCCATTAAAATATTTGCAACAGATTTTTATCTATATATATATTAATTTTTATATGCCCTGTAAAACACCCAATCGGGAGCAATAAAGGTTTCTTAATTACAAATACGTGCTTTACAACCAACTTTTCATGTTTATTTTTTAAATTATGTTAACATACGTACTTAATTAAAAGAAGGAAGTGGCGCAACACGGTATAATACCGTAAAAGTAAATCACTATAATACTTTTGGCAGTGAAAATCTCAAATCCTATCTCCACTGTACTACTTTCAATATATCATTCATATTTTTTTCAAGTGTTTGTGAGTATTATTGTTCGTTATTAAGACATACACACATTACGCTATATTATATACGTATTATGCTGGGATGACACACTACGCTATAATCTTCCTCAGGAGATAGTCAGATCGATTGGGGGACTGCCGCGGAATATCATTTCTTTGTATGGGATCTGTCACTTTGACAGATGACAGCCGCGTAATTACGGCGCTCCGTAAATTGTTCTAATTGTTAAATCACAGGGCACATCGTCGCACCGCCAACACTTATAATACATAAATTAAAATGCATTCTATAAGACACATTACGCTATATTATGTGCGCATAAATTGGGTATGGCATTTACGTATTATATGTTGGGCTGACACACTACGCTATAATCTTCCTCAGGAGAGGGGGTTAGATCAATTGGGGAACTGCCGCGGAATATCATTTCTTTGTATGGGAGCTGTCGCTTTGACAGTTGACAGATGCGTGATTACAGCGCTGTCGTAGGTAGGTTTGTGTGTGACAGGTGTGTATGGGATTGTATGGCGAACAATACGGAGTTATATAAAACTATTTGAACTTATAGCGTAATCTGTCACCCGCATTATGAATTTCGCGTGCATTTTGTTGATTTTTTATGTGTGATTCGTGGTTACGTTCAAGATGTTGTGATTTGTTTACGATTTTAGTATGGTCTCAAATCATTATTTCTTCTGTAATAACAAAAACAAGTATGAAAATAAAGATTGTGTAAAGCAAAGATTTTTCATACGGGTCCCGATGTGGTTTCCATACGGGGATCGGATTTAAGGCGATGCACTACGTCGTGTAATATTTTAAATTGAGCCGCTATCAATAACAACCCTTACGTAGATGGCGATAAGGTTTCAATTCCCGCTTAACACCATCCGCCTGTTTTGATTTATGCAAGAAAAAAACATGGCCAAAAGTGCCTTTTATTTTATTTTGTGCATGTTCAGGCATAAATATTTAAATTTTTTTCGATCATTTTATAGATGATTTAATTTGCCACATTATACAATAAAATCATAACCGAAAATGGGTTCGTAAGTAGGAGATTTTGAACTTTAAAGCAGTTTTCATAGGCCTTATACATTATTTTTTTCTGGGCTTATAATAAGATTTATCTAAAAAATACTCGATTATTTCAAAGGTCAAGATGTATTCTACTCGAAGTATTTAATTAAAGCATCTGAAACATTTCTAGGCGACCAAATTTTCAAACCAAAAACACATGATTTTGCATTACTACGTATGGCATCGCCTTAAAAAAAACATCGTATGAAACGCCCAGTAAGATGAAATTCAATAAAAATGATCTTATCCATGGTTATTAGGTAGTTTAAGAGATGAGTGTTGAAAATACTCTAATTTTTCATCTCGACTATGTTTAAACGGGTGACCGGGTATCTCATCAAAATGACAGTTCAACAAACCTACAAAAAGTGATATAAAGTCATGAAAAGTGATATGGATTACGTAGGTAACTTTTAATGACTTTATATCACTTTTTAAGTGTATGTTTAATTGTCATTTTGATTAAATATAAATATGGAACCGTTTAGACGTGTATTTTATTGCAGTCTGACAAAGGACTAGAAAGAGGTGATTAATCTGATGATGGCCGGCCAAACCAGGAAACTGGGCTATTTGGAGACGTAAACAATATGTTATGTTGGCTGTAAAGGGAAGTGGGGACATGCCATGACGCTGTTGTAATTCAGAGGAAGTCATAAATTCTTATTTTTGGCTAAGAATCGTTCATAAATTCCAAGAAAATAAAAATAAAACAATCAATTCCAATGAATCGTTTGACTAATTAAAAAAAAAAAGTTTTAAACACTCAAACGATTTTTGACATATTATGGCAAGTTTGCAAAACGTCTTGAGCGATCCCATGGCATAATGTGCCAATTTTTTATAGAACCTAAAAATATGAAATAAACGGATATCACCGTGTATTGCGTCTTTAAACCGCAGTAAGCAAATTAATATTTTTCTGTATTAATATTTTGAGCGATGATATTATTTAAATCGAATGGCCAAATCGAAAACCTAACACCCATCACTCGAGTGTTTAACGAAAAAGTCGGTCTTGGCATACACTCCTTGATTAATTCACATTCATATATCGTCTCATATACACCGTTCAGTTATTCTGGCTTCTGACATGGCTCGACTCAAGTATTTGGTTTGCTTGATCGTGCGATGTCGTCCTCGAGCGTCAGCGAATTTTTCTACCATTCAAATTAGCGTCACTAATTATTCTCCTTGCAACTAGTAAATTCGGTCTGCGTCCCAAACCATCTAAGCATCCTTATAACGCCTCAAGGATATCATTTCTAAAGCATCCAGTCTACTTTCTTTCTTCCTCTGGCTGGAAAAAAGGACTCTTATCCAAAGCTAGCAGTCTACATTAGTTTATGTGGCGAAAGTGAATGTTATAAGAAGTCGGGGAGGCCTAAAAACGACATGGCAGGATCAAGTTAATTAAATACTTGGGTCGGGACATGTCAACAGTCAGAATAACAGAAGAGTCTGAATGAGACGATGTATGATGAGTTGTGCGAGAGACCTTGAGTTGATTTTTCAAAAAATTGGCGCTATACAAATTATACTGTTATTATTATGTGGAGATCCATCCTCACTGCTCACCCCTGCGGGAAACGGCGTGATGGATAGTTAGTCATACAATGCTTCGATAATGATTTCGCAAGTAGATCAGGAAAGCGTATTTAAATATCTATCTATCTATATACAGGGTTTTCCAATAAGACGTGTTATTTTGAATAGCCCGCTATTTCGGTATATGTTACTTTTGAAGCTGTCATTTTTTGACATTTGACAAGTAGAAACTACGCCATTAATAAAAATGGAACGATGCACGCTTCAACAACGCATTGAAATTATTAAAATTCACTTGAGTGAATCAAATGCAAATCATCATGAGTGATGAGGCCCATTTCCACCTCGGTGGCTTCGTCAACAAGCAAAATTGTCGCATCTGGGGCTCGGAAAACCCAAGAGTTATTGTTGAAAAGCCTCCATATCCTCAACGTGTGACTGTTTGGTGCGGTTTATGTTCCGGCGGAGTCATTGGACCTTACTTTTTCGAAAATGAGGCTGGAGCAACAGTTACGGTGAATGGATTGCGCTATCGAGAGATGATTAATGATTTTTTATGGCTGGAATTGGATGGTATTGATCTGGACAACGTTTAGTTACAACAAGACGGCGCTACGTGCCACAAAAGCAACGAAACCATTGATCTTTTACGATTGAATATCAAAATAACACCTCTTATTGGAAAACCCTGTATAAATAAAAATGTAAATGTTCGTTTGTTCAAAATTTTAAATCTCCAATAGTTCTTCACCGATTGCTTTGAATTTTTCAAAGTTTATTCTTATTAGTGCCAGGAGTGTTTAGAGAGTAGTTTGAATGGTGGAAGAGGTCGGGTACGCCCTAGAAAGACATCAGCAGTAGCGAAGCATTGCGGGGTCCGCTAGTATTTACATAATTACATAAAATATTCATTCCTGTATTTGTTGAATGTTGATTGATATATTAGTTCGTTCGTGTAATGTAGTCTCTGAAAGACTAGGATTTTACGGAGGCGGTGGTCGAAAGGGGTCCCAGTGGGCGTCCAGCTGAGGTCGAATCGACGCCGATACACACATATTGGACTTCCTCTACCAACCACTCTATATATATATACAGGGTGTATCGGCACGTACCCGACAAATTTTAACCAGCGATTCCTGAGCACATATGGAGTAAAAAATGTTATGGCCACTTTGGTAACGTTTTTTTTTTAATAAAAAAAATATTATTCATATTTTCACCACATGTCACCACTGTTTTATCCTTTCTCAAAGTTTGAAAACCCATCTGGCAATATTTTATTCGAGTTTCGTTGAATAATGTACGTATGTACCTACATTGGCGCGCTTTTACAATCACAACGAAATGGCACGGCACCATTCGTCTCATTTTTAACTATTATTATTTAGTGTGAACGAAAGAGCGAAGACGCTTTTCGACGTACTTGCTAATAACAGCTGTTGAACACGAGAAGCAATGCCAATGACAGTGACGGAGCGTAGAATTTTTTTATTTTTAATTGACAAAAAAATGTTACCGGACAGCAAAGTGCCCATAACATTTTTTACTCCAAATGTGCAAAGGAATAGCTGGTTAAAGTTTGTCGGGTACGTGCCGATACACCCTGTATATATCGCGTAATATATATGTATTTTCCGCATTAACAGCTGCAGCTGTCCCTGTCTAGTTGGTATTCCAACAGGTAATGGTGTCATTTCGAAATCGCCATCATTGTAATTTATCCTGATTGTATCTGGTATCAGGTTATTATTATCCTTGAGAGATTTTCAACGCTATTTAAGTAGGATGTACCAGTTCAGGTCTGAGACAGTCAACTCTTAGATCAGCAACATCATCAGCTGTAGGCAGACTGATGGAACCTAAGCACAAGCCAAATACTAAGTTTGGTGATCGCGCTTTCGGAGTATCTGGGTTGAAGGTTTGGATTAAACTTCCTCAGGAAATAAGATCCATAACAAGTCCAACAGAATTCAGGTCTAAACTAAAAACTTACCTTTTTAAGCTGTCATACCCTTAATAAATATACCTTTCCTGAGAGAAAGTCCAATTATATCCAATTTTCCAGTTATGTCCTAAATCCTGTATCTACATTTCGTTAATAAACAATTAGTTTAATAAATTGTTAATCTCAAGTGACCTACCAGGTAAGTATTGTACTGTGTGTAATCTACATATTTAATTAGTAATAACATAAATCACTGTAGAAATGTATTACATATTTGTACAGCGCCCTTGAGATGATTGAGAGACAATTAATAATTACACAAAAGTTCTATCATAAACACACCCAGTCGTGCCTATTACAAGTAAATACCACTGGATTGAATTTAGAAATATTTAACAAATCTCTTCAAAGTTATATTTATCGAACTCCGCCTACCTAGTTCAGCAAAACATTTGTTTATAATCGCTGAAAGACAAATACCAAATAATAATACAACGTCCATTCTGAATGAGAACAAGAGATCCACAACTTTCCGTCTAGAACGCGCAACAACTACAAAAAAATACAAAGCACGCACACGCTTCAAAAAGCAAAATACCATACAAAAACGTTAAAAATACCGCGTAGATTAATTAAATTCATTTTTACGAAGTGCCTACTACACGAATTGTGTGGGTTCCAGTAAAAGTCAGGTATACAAATAAGTACTTCAGATAATAATAATATTTTATATATTATGCGTCGAGTCTGCCTTTTGTCAAATCACGTAGGGTACGGAAAGAAACGTATGCAGCATTTTACCGAGAAAAGGGTCCTCGGACAAAAGGGCGCACATACAAAACGCGGTAAGCGGAACATTAAGATTATACTACATACTGTATTTCTATGGGAGATTGAACATGACGATAAGGACGTGTAATATATTTTAGAATACAATCTTTTTTACAGCGATAGTTCGTGTAACACGAATAGAGAAAGTCATATTTAAAATTTTAACCCTTGGGTTTTTGTGTTCACTTTTGTAACACCACATAAAAAAAATAATGTCACCGAGTCTGGAGTCAGTGGAACTATGGCGCCAACGTTTGGAGGATATTTTGATGCGGAAGGGAAATGAAGTATAAAAGTTTTTTCAAAATTTGTTGTAAAGCACCCCACAAAAATGGCGCTCTAGAGATGGGCAAAGTGTTACGTATTATGTTGTTACAAAAAAGGCTAATAACATAACATAATGTTAGTAGCAGAATTCCCCACCGTTGTCCGGGATTTACACAATTTTTTTTCTAAATCAGACCTAGACAGTGATTTTCCGTTTGTTTTGAAGGTAAATTCCAACGACGTTTACCGCCAAATTGCCCCTATACGTACAGCGAAACCCCTCCTTGATTTCTACATGCCTACAAACCAAAAACAAATCATTGCACAGCCGCATTGATAGTCCGTGCAGTTTGGTTATAGATCGGCGACAGTCGGCACTCTTCCACGTCTACCTTTGTTTCCATTATCAATGTACTATAAAATGCGACAAAAACAGGTAATTCCTTGATATTAAATAATTATTAATTATCTCATTCAGCTATAAACGGTATTACTTAATAAAAATAAAGGTTCAAAAAGTGGTAGAAATCCTATTAAGTCTGTCGACAAAAAGTCTAGAATTTTTTTTTTCTTTACATGGCAACATCGATTTTAGAACAAATTATAGTACATTCAAATGTGAGGTTATTTTTTACTACTTGTCATTCAAAGATCGTTCCCAAGAAGTCAATAGGTTTGATTGGTAACCTCAAAAATTCAAAGGTATTTGTGCTATTATTTTTATTTGCGGACAATTTTGTATTCCGTACAACGTCTCCATAGAATAAATAGCTGCACGTTTCGAGATATAAAAGTTTTGCCCCGTTTTCAACGCTAAATAAATAGTACTGAACTCGACAAAATTTATCTAAAAAAAACTTGGTGAAGAGCAAAGCGTTATTTTTAACGGTTATTTAATCCATACAAAAAGAAATTAATATTTTCTTGTTTTGTAAGGGTTATATAAAATGTTAAGATATATTTTGAGGATGCTGTGGGGATGGCCTTTACGAGGAAAGGACGTAATAAACCTTGGTCTTGAAGAGACCAACGTCATAGGGGGAGGTACAGAGAGTCTGGCAAAGTTCTCCTGCGACAAATGTTAGGCGCACGTCTAGCGTGTTTTCTTGTTTAAATTTATTCCTTTAAGGCCCCGTAGTAAGCGTACAGAGATAGTTTGAAAGGGAGATTTGTAAATGCTAATGTTAGAGGGAGCGCGCTAATATTAAAAAAACAATAAGAATTAAGCGAAGATGGTGAAAATATTTAATAAAACAAGACTCGTTAGAGATAGAGCAAAAATCTTTCGACAAATGCTTTATTGCATTTAAAGATACACTGCGATTTTTTCATGCCTATAACATATTAAATAACAGAAAAATACGTGTCTTTAACAATTTTCTGAGCTTACTTTGCGATTTTTTTCTATCGAATGAATTTCATTTAATTAACGTTTCGGCAAAACAAATGTATAGATATTATCTTAAGAAATAACATTTTTTTTAACTTAAAAATTTAAAGAGTTTACGAAAAACTTGTTATAAATCGGTAGAAATTGAGTATGCAGGGGCTTAAGGATAAACATAACGTACGTTACAATCTACGACGCGTTTATCGATGGCGTTAATTTAATTATTTAATTTAAAATATTAAGACGAATTAGAATTTAAAAACTAGAAACTTGTTATAAATCGGTAAAAATTGGTAATGCAGGGTCTTGGGGTAATCTAACAAACGGACCTCAGTTTTTCTGCAGAGGGAAGAAGTGTTGTTTCAGGTATTTTGAAGTTCCAGATTAGAGGACACACTTACAGATATAATGCACCATATTTCAGCATGGGATGAACATATTTTTGATTATAAATTATAAAGTTTCACAAATGAGAACTAGTTTCACATTAATTACTATGATCCGAGAACCATAGAAAGGCAATTTGATTTGATATAGTACCTAACTGTACAATAATTATTTATTTTGCAGTTCCTACCTACCTAATTACGTTACTGGATTTAACGGTTAGAAAATAATGCGTGTGAACTTTTTTGATGCAATAACGTAAATTCTAAAATTTCAATTGACGGAAATCGCACGATTTGTAGTGTAATATATTTACTATATGAGTTCGGAAACATCAAAAGTGAGCTCTACCATCATGAAAATTACACAGCTCAGAAATTTCTAGGTAAATGCAACTATTTCTAGCGTGTAGCGCTATTTTTATAATGAGTTTTGGAACTTTGAAATGTGTACTCAAAAAACTGTCGAAAAATAAACAAATAACCTATAATGTTTTTAGGGTATTTTTTTAGGATTAAGTAATCTGGAATGAATTACCTCAGTGGACAAGCAAACGAATATTTTGTAACGAAATTAAATTTTACCAATACGAGCAAAGTCGGGTACCATGATGTGGTAATGAATTTATCTATTGATTAGTTTGCATGACCAAGTAAACAAAATTTATAACAGAATTTTGTAAAAATGTGCAAGAATGCGTTGAAGAAGAGACACTACTAAAAGTAAAATAAATATAATACAACAATTCATTGAAAATTTATAAAACAACTCAATTATGAAAATAAAATGTTAATTTCAAAGAATGCGTTACAGGTACCGCATAGTAGCACTATTTATACAAACAGGCGTTCATTGGACACCAATACACACAACTTAAGACGATGCACCACGTCGTGTAACGTTTGGAATCGGGCCGCTAACAATAACACTCATTATAAAGATAGCGATAAGGTTTGAATTCCCGCAGCAGAAACACCAGACCACTGTTTTGATTTACGCACGAACAAAAACAATGCCAAAGTTTTATTCATTTTGCTAAGTTCAGGGCAAAAATATATAAATATTTTCCGATGATTTTTTAAAGACATTAATTTATCGCATTATATACAATAAAAAAAACGAAATGAGGTTCTTAAGTAGGATATTTTGAACTTTAAAGCAGTTTTTATAGGACTGATACTTAATTTTTTCTGAGCTTATAAAAAGTCTTATCAAAAAAATACTAGATTATTTCAAAGGGCAATATATGTGTTTTACTCGCAGTTTTTAATTAAAGCGTCTAAGATATTTCTGAGCTATCGAATTTTAAATCAAAAACAAAATATGATTTTGCATTACCTCGTAGTGCCTTTGCCTTGTACGACATGTTGCTCGCCAACAACCTTAATTGACGAATTGTTATTTATAAAATAAATTAAAAAAATATTATGGTCAAATGACATGTCAAGTTGGTTTCCGTCTACCAAACAATTCAACGATGAATCAATATTAAAACATATTATATTATTCAAGGCTTCAAAACCCACAACATTTAAATGATAATAATTAATAATATTGTAATACAAAGCACTGTTTAATATTCATATGAAACAAACCACGCACACTGAGACACCATGACACCTTATTTCATATTTTCACATCAAAATGTCGCAAAGTCGACAATGTTGACAACACTACGTACGATGTACTTCAAAGCAAGTTAACGTAATCGAAAAAAACATGGAAGGCCTCCGCAAACACGCCATAACAAACATCAACACAGCCGTTATTATTAAAACAAAGCGATCAATTAACGATTGAATTAGATTAATATCGTTATACACACCACTAGATATTTAAATATCACACATTTCGGTTAACAACATCGACGAAACTATCGAAATACGAAAAAATTGCAAGAAACTGAGTGACGCAAGCTCGCGCCACGAATGCCGGAGCGTTACTGAAAACTTGACGAAACAAAATACAAAACGTTCGAAACAGCGAAAACTATTCCGCGCGACTTTAAAATGAGTAAAATGGAACAAAGGAAAAAGTGCAAACCAAATACTAGGTGACTTAAAAAGAATATAATATTTGGATGACATTTTTAGTAAGTGGTTTAAATTTACTTTCTTTTGTTAGTGTTTTTATTTGACGACTCGATGCAACTAAAATGCATGACCAACCTTACAGAAAGTATATATTTAAAAAATATTAAATAAATAGTGATTAATTAGACGAGCGCGTGCTTACTGAGTATACATTTTCCAATCTGAACATACTGAAAATGTTTATTTATAATAGCCGTGGAAAATTACGGGATATTATAATTCCTATATTATACTATAAATAAATACTATATTTATAGGAAGGTACCTACTTTATCGCTTGTATGAATCTATCAAACAATCAGTTCCAATTTTTAAAAAGTGACACTTAAATTCAAAGAAAATTTGAGTTCATTGAACCAGATTTCACGGGGACGCACAGAAAACCGAAATTAGTATGTTTTCTAATGTATTCTGAATGGTGATCGTTCTCGTTGCTTGAAATGGCTTTAGCCGTATTTGGTGACCAGATAATTTTCAGCCAGTAATTTTCCAACATTCCTCTGCCCTATTTCTTTTCAATCTCCACTCCAGACTGACGATGCCATGGTATCACTGATTCCGTACAGTTATGGACGATTTACACGATGCTTTTTTTCATACAGATACCTATACAGAAACAATATCGGGACCCATATGAAAAATATTTGATTTACACGATCATTATTTTCACATACATTTGATTTTGTACAGTTATTTGCCATAAGAAAATAATAATAATTTAGAAATCAAAAATGGCAACACCTTGAACATAATCATAGATCACACGAAAGCATCGAGTTTTTCATTGGTGAATATCTAATCTTTAAATAGTATAAAATAAAATCGCAATCCGCGTCTGTCTGTTTGTGCGCTTAGTTCTTCTAAACTACGGAACAGATTTTGATAGGGTCTTCACTATCATTTAGAGAATTTCTTCGGGAAGGTTTACATATATAATACATGCATATTATATTTATGGAAAGTAGAGAAAAGTCGATGTTTTATAATCAATTCGTAAAAATATATTTTCGGGCACTACATTGCTAACGCTGTCTAAACCTTATGAGATGCATCAAAATAATGTTCGACGGAATTGTATATCTTGAAAAGGCCTACAGAAAAGTAAATGATGGTATATGTCTATCTCCTAAGGATAACCTCCAGCAACGCCGGGTACACGTCAGCTAGTTGTATAATAAGTAGGCTCCGAATGAGAAATGTACTGTCTATATATTGGCATATCTATGGTATTTTAGGACCAATTTGTTCCATACAAAAAGCTCGAAAATATCGATCTATTAAGTGGTTTATTTATGTCTGTTATTTTCCAGCGTCTCCGCGTACAACAAATCGACAAGAATACAAGAGTATAATACTGTCCACATTTGTCACATAGAATCCGTACAACATCGCTTCCTACGAGGAATCGCTTGGAGGTTGGGTCTTGAAAGAGGAGAGTACTCATATGATGAAGTTGAACAAACTTTAAACATTTCTTCTTTGGAGAAACGTAGAAGGGACACTGATCTGATTTGCATATTTAAGATTATCAATGGTATTACAGACTCACCTGCTTTGTTGCAACTTATCCAATTCAACATCCCTTCCCGTAGACTCCGAAATAATGAATTGCTGTTCGTCAATCAACATTCTACCAATTATGGATACCATTCTCCTTTGTCCAGAATGTCGAGACTTGTCAACTCACTGTCAAGTCAAAGCATTGAATTTTGTGGTATATGCCTAAATGACTTTCGACAGTCAATACGCAATGTCTAATTTCTAATGCCCTTTGAACCATCTTCATGCTTTGACTTATTATTATATCCCATTCTTACTTTTATATTATTATTGTCATTATTATTGTCTTCGCTCCTCATTTATATATGCTCTCCTTTCACTGTCATCTCTGTTTATAAAACTTATTCGTGTAATTAATATGTTGTTAATGGACTATTTGTCCGTAAATAAATAAATAAATAAATAAATAAATAAATAAGAGAGATTCACAAAACCAAACATATATACACGTTCAAAAACACATATGAATGTGTTTGATGTTCGGCAGCTATATGCAAAAACTATCCTCAATCATCTATACTCAAATATACAAAATTACTACGAAAAAAGTTCAAATACACGATGTACTCGAAGCAACAACAAAAACTTACTACAAATACCGATAACACATACTACGTTTGGTCAACGAAACTTGAAATACTTTGCGACAAGACTCTACAACATTCTTCTAGACAGCATAAAACAATGTGATTCACAAAAAAATTTCAAAGATAATGTAAAAATTTGGATCAAAAATAAGAATAGGGCCTTCACCGGTGCATTCACCCAAATTCGCAGTTATTGAAGTCACCACATTATTGAGCAAATACTTCTTACAAGTATAGGTATGTTCAAAGGTACTAGGAACTAACACGAAAAATTCTACCTCAACACAGGCTAGTCTAGTGAGGCGGTATTTGAGAAACCTCAACTAACTGCACTTTTATTTTCTTTTTACCTTCATCATATTATGTTTGTAATTTTATAACCTTAAAAATAAAAGTTACAAATCAATGTACACCATAATATGTATGTATAGTTGTAATGTGTAAACTTTCCTAAATAAAGCTATTATTATTATTATTATATATTATGGTGTTTTTATCGATATTTTAAATATAAAACATACAACATTTACTTACAGACTTACAATTTCTTAAATCTTCTGACATATGTCACAAAATAGTAATGCTGCCCCCACGACATTTTAAACTATGTACCTCAAATAAATTAAGTATAAAAATAAAAATATATAAATCTCAGCATAAGTTCCTGCGATTCATTAATTTTAAATTAGGAATTCCAACCGAAGATCTTAATTATACCTTTTTTAATGAACTTGCTAAACTTAACCGACTTATCATAAGGGCGCACAGTGACTTATATGGTATGTATATTCAAAATATCGAATGACAGACTGGACGCCATAGATTTAACAAGCGTTATTTCGTTGCTAGTCTAAACGGGACACTCGACTGAACGCCCTGTATAATGTTCCAAAATCTGCTAACAATTATTTCGTAAACTCGCCTATTCAAAGATCACACAGACTTGGTAATAAGTATAGTACAATCGATGTTTACCGCTGCCAATCAGTGTCAAAATTTAACCTAAGTTTAATGGAATGTTTACATTAGATATAAATGTTTTTCTATTAGACCTTTTGTCGATTCTTATCCTTTATCTTGCGTAATAGAGATTGTTAATTAAAGTTACTTAGTTTATAGGCTAATGTGAACAACAATTTCATAATTTTTTATTCAATTGGTTTTGAGGATATTGGCAGATCATCTATTTTTATTTCACTTCTTAAGAGGAAACAACAAGCCAAAAATGTGTATATTCTTGGTATACCTCATATTATAGGCAATGGGCATTAAAATCGTGCCGAAATTTCTTACCTTTTTACTTCAATAACACCAGGACACTAGCTTACCAAAATTCTCCGATTCCGAGACTTCACAATCTCGGAAACAAATATTCTGATCTGGGTGATATATTTCATTTGAAAACTAATCAGTATAAATGTTGTATATTCTATCACTTTTATTCTTCTAGACACAAATAGACCTATGTACCCATATAACTTCTCCGCTTCTACTATTAATTATATAATTATATGCGTAAGGATTCATTTTTGCCATTATGTTTACATTCTTCTTTATGGTATTCATTTTTAAGTGTTTACTCTGATACAAAATGCTTGTATTTTTTTTAAGAAAAGCCCACTAGGGCGTGTAGTAAATAAATAAATAAATAAATAATAAATAAATGAAATCGCTTGACATACGGAGTCTAGAAACGTTCGATTTCAAGCAACAAACTGGTTTTTATTTATTTTGTAAATAATTTTATAAGAAAGCAAAAAAGTTAATCAAGTGAACTGTCACAGATAATCTTAGCTATAATACAGTATTTTTAAAAAGTTATTTCCTTTATGCCTTCATACATTTTTATTGTAAAAATATTTTTTTTAGTAGTTACATTTATATTTTTTACTGAGTAATTTATTATTTTATTTGTATTCCACTCAAGCGAAACGATAGGAAAACTTTCAATTTATCTAAGGCATATTTTTGGTATTAATAATGTACCCCAATTCGTTATAAAGATTAATAAAAATAGTGATTTGGCATTAAGCTTCGCCTTAAATTCTATGTTACTTACGTTTCGTAAACTCTTATGTTTCATGTTACTTATATTTTGTTAACCTATGACTCTTTATTTTTTTAGTATTTAAAAAAAATTGCATTGTATGTAAAAGCCCTATGGGCGTTTAAATGAAATAAATAAAATTTCTGATCTTGTCTATAATACATTGGTGTATTTATGGAGAACATGAACTGATAGTAACGCGGATATAAGACTTGAATTGAATGATAGTTTGGGAAGCAGTGGGTTTGTTTTGTTGCCTAGCGGTAGAGTCGTTGCGGTAGTGCAGATAACTGCAAGTCCACGGATCGATGCCCATCCGCCGCAAAAGATAATTAAATCGGCCATAGGATAATGTATTAAAGCGGTGCTACTTGGTTACCTACTTACTTGTAGATTTACGAGAAAACGGTTTAATAACACGGATGAGAGAAAACTGCAAGTTAAAGTGGAGATAGGATGCCGTGGAGATCGCATGCGTTATAAGTAAAAATTTGCAGGGAACAGAAAACCCATTAACTTCCAATTGTAGCCTTTTACAAGCAATGCATAGAGAAATGAAATTCAAGTTTGCCATAACGCGATTTTGCAATTTTTGTCATAACAACACGAAATTCGCTATTTTCAGGCTAATAACGCGAATTTTATTTAGAATAAGCGAAGTAATATTTTACAATCCAAATATTTGTATGTTGGTACTAACTAGCTTGAATAGTCATAAAAATTGAAATGAATAATGAAATAAAACATGGCGTTCTTGACCACTTTCTTTGTTATAAAATACCAACATAACTTTGGTTTGACAGGGCTTTGCTAAAAAATAACGCGAAATTTCCGAAAAATTATGCGAATTTCTCAAAAAATAACGCAAATTTCTCCATAAAATAAAGTAAAGGAACTCCTTTAAATAAAAAATTGATAATTCCATACATGAATCCGTGAATATATGTTTGTAATATTGTGTTCTGATTGAACATTGCTCTCGATTAAGTTGAATGCCAAAAATGAAAAGAGAAATAAGAAATAAGTACATAATTTTCAAAAAGAATGGGTAATTGTTTAAAACGCGCCACTCCCGATCAGATTGGAAGTCTAGAGATCGAGTCTCGATTACGACCTACTGTTTGTCTTCTCTATTTTCATTTTCTTTGAAGATTGTTAATATTCTCTCAACAATCAATATTTCTATGAAGTAAATTAGTTGTACTTTATACATAGATAATATTAACTTGTTATAATGATAGATTTCACGACAATTATGATTTTAGACGTGGTATTCTTGAAAACACCGATTCACTGTCAGTATGCCCTTCATAATTTTCAATTTCTTTATTTATTTATTTTATTGATACATGATTTAGAGAGTACGTGTGGTTTTTGTGATATTTCACCTTCCATGCTAGGGATGACCCTGTGTTATGGCGGGTGAATTTTACAGTTTGCGGACATAGAATCTATACATTAATATAATATAAAAAATAAAAATAATGTAAAGCTATTTTTGTTGTTTGTTTTTGGGGTGTTATGCCGTGTTGCGCTAACTCCTTCTTTAGCCGACGTTTCGGACAGCGTTGCAGTGTCCATCATCAGGGCAGATCCGGTAGATCCGAAGATGTACACATCTTCGGATCTACCGGATCTGCCCTGATGATGGACACTGCAACGCTGTCCGAAACGTCGGCTAAAGAAGGAGTTAGCGCAACACGGCATAACACCCCAAAAACAAACAACAAAAATGCTTTTGGCCGTGAGAATCTAAAAACTTACCCAATGTAAAGCTAGTTTGGATTGCAAGAAGGGAATGGAGAAGTTAGAGTGATAATGTCATCCACTACCTTCTAAAGTCCGACAATTAACAACAGTACAAACTTTTCGTATGCGCTCACCTTTTATATAATTGTTGCACATTACTGTCATATTATTCAAATCAAAACCCAGTAAACTACGAGTGCGTGTTGCAAAAAAATGCATTAATAATCGTGTTTATTTACTGACCCGGCGATGCACAGGAATTTTGAAGGAATAAATTAATACAATCTTTAAACTTCTCGTGGGAAGAAAAACACATAATTCAGTAAAGTGGATACTTATCTGTAAATATCAGTTATTGTTTGGTGACCAAATTCGAATAGCCACCTGTTGGTACCTCCAACATTTCTCTTTCCATATCATTTCCTTTTCTAATCTTTAACCCGACCGTTTGCATTTCGTCTGTCTATAAATTTGTGTGTACGGTCCATCTCCGTTTTAAGATGGAAATTGTTTTATTAAGTAAATATCCTTTTTTCAAACGTGAATTCGACGTGTTTATTCAGACTTTCTTAGTCGCACCTGACAGAAGAAGTTTTGAAAAAATAATTGTCATTGAGATAGTGACGTTCCTTTGAACAAATTAAGAAGGTAGGTATTTAAGTACCTACTTATAAATCTTATGATTGCAAAGGAAATGTTGGTTTTGATTTATTAAATAAGAGAAAATTATAAACAAATGTTTTTGGACGCGAGGTCTACAACTGTTCGCAGATCCAGATACTTGTCATAAGATTAACATGACAGTAAAACAGGGTAGCGTTATTCAACTATGGTGAAACAGATAATAATATTATACCCAACTCGACGAGTAACGCCAATCGCCAGTTCACTCAGAGGTGATGAAATACCCTTTAAGTATCTTTGCAAATTCCCATAAGTAACCGAAATGTAAATGGAGCTGTGAATAGATTAGTTCTCAGCTTTTCGCACTCACATTCGGCTCTAAGGACCAATATCATCCAGACGCTTGTAAACAGTGGCTATTTCGGGGTAAGACAAGCAGGAATTTCGATGCAAATCTGCCCGGTCTTATTGTGTTTTTTGCGGCGGGACCTCGCATACTGGGATACTTACAAATTATAATTTCTGAATAATTTACTGGGCTTTGAGATGCCGATTTAATTATTGATAAATGATTCAAGTACGTAATGGCAACTTCAAATTTGAGTGAGTTTATATTCATAGAATTTTTTTAATCTTCCTTGCGGCTTGTAAAATGCAATCCATTAACTTTCGAATTAACTACAAGTCACACACATCTACCTACAGTTAGTAGCTGAGCGGACAATTGCATCGGGTTTCTACCCAAGCGTCGTGGTTTCAATTTCTCCGTTAGCTAAGTCTTCCATCGTATATTAACTGTTGAAGAAATGGATATGTGTCCGCGTGTGTATGCGTGATTGTCACCAAAATTTGGTATAACGCATTGTCATTGAAAACGAGTCTATTTGTTGAGTTTCAGCTCAATCAGATGTCGGGAATTGTGTTATTTCTACTTCCAAGATTAGCATTCATTCGTTCACGAAAACCAAATATACGTATTTAAAAAATTCGAATAGACGTATTTAAGAAATGCTATGTGGGCATGTTTCGTAATCCACAACCTTCTTTGCCAAGTTTATCATGAATTCACCCACAGAGTTTCGCGGTATGAGCGTGGAAAACGGTGTATAGATTGTGTTCATATCAATATGACAAAAATAACGTGTGAGACAGCGCGTAATGCGTGTATTTAAAAAGTTTGGCAAGGCTGTTTACTTTTGAACTCTAAAATTAAATCTTATTTGTAATATTGGCAACTACTGCTCTATATGTTGAAGATATCTTCCCACTTGTGCACGTTGACAGTGATATTTTGCATTTCTTGAGTTTTAAAATAAGTGGATTCATTTAATTCATTCAAGAATTGTTTTCAGTGTCATTCACAAATCGTTCAGAATCAGAATAGGATTAAACACGAATATGTACCTACGCACGAATAATTTAATTTTTTTACTCTGAGGTGTTTTCCAATCTTTGTAATGTACATAATAAAATAGGACATATGAGCAAAGTGGGCCTTTAAGACAAGACAATACCCTAAAAGCCAGAATCATAACGACGTAAGTGAAGCAGCCGTGCACAAAAATAAACGACGCGCGGCCCTGGTGTATTGAACACACCGACGGTTTAATTTGCCCTATCAAATCTCTAAAATAAAGCGGGAATCTTAACGACATAAGCGAAACTACGGTCGCCTTTGCTCTAGCAGGCCTAGAAAAATCGATATTTCCATGGGGTTTATTTGAATTATTTCTGATGAACGTTTTACTAAAATCTCAAATTTTTCTAGAGGGATCCCTCGGGAAGTTACTAATTCATGGTCTAGAAAAATAAAATTTGGGCTAACCGCTAATTTTATACTTGAAAAACGTTTTATAAAATTTTAAAACCGTTTTACATCAAATATTTTAATGGTAAGGTCCTGTTTTCATTAATCATAAATATAAATAACTTACATCCGCAGGGATCCCTCTAAAAACATTTAAGATTTTAGTAATAAGTTCATCAGAAAAAAATAAAATGTGAAAGTCGAGCAAACCCCCGTTATTGTCTTATGTCCCCTTATGTAGCGATGCAAAATATAGTTTTTAAAATATTAAAAAATTTAAATGAAACAAAAAAAAATTCTAAACACGGTTCATCTTACATTTTCACTGCCAAACACTGACCTAAAATTACTGATAACGAAAAATAACGCAATTATTTGTCAGACAAATGTATTATAACTTTTACTGCCACCTCACTTTTTGCGGTTTTGTATAAAAAACAATTAAAAATAAAAATTAACAAAGTTTAATATTTTTTCGCAAATTGCAGTCGAAAATGTTGGTTTATAGAAGTGTATATTTTGATGATTCTGTTAAGGCTATGCCATACGTAGTATTTCAAAATCATGTGTTTTTGGTTTGAGAATTTGGTCGCCTAGAAATGTTTCAGAATCTTAAATTAACCCTTTACGGCTCAAGAACTTTTTTTATGTTTATTTTATTACCTCCAGGTAAAACAACAACTATATATAATGGGAAAAATAATAAAAAAAATCCTATGTAAAAACATATATTAAAAAAAAAAAAAAAACACTGTGATGCAGAAGTGCATCATGGTGTCAAAACACACCAAAAGTTAGGAAGTATGAAACATTTGAAAACAGTTATTATTTTTGTTAAAACATAAGGCCACACCACATTTTTGACATTCTGTTTGGGCTGTTCCTTTACATCCTGGAAGTTTGCATCTCAGCCTCTTTTCAGTCCATATGGGCCAGTGCCCTACCTGGTCTAATCTGACCTCTTTTGGTGGTATGTACTGGCATGGTCCTTTCTTCTTTTATCCTGAATCAGTGATTCTACATCACTGGTACGTTTGAGCCGGTTCGTTTTTTATATTTTACTAACCTCTCGTCTTTACTAGTTGTCAAAAAACAATCAATAGTTTTGGTTGTCAGGCATGTCTCTGGCAAGTCGGACCACTACGTTAGATAACGCACCTAACTGAGGCTCACCATCTGCGCATATGTTCTCTTGGCCACTGTAGACTTCTAACTTGTAGCCATATCCAGATACACCACAAATCACAAACAGCTTGAAGCCCCATTTGTGAGGTTTATCTGGCAAATATTGCTTTAGGGCACTTCGCGCTTTGGTGGAACACATTTGTTCATCAACAGACAAATGTTGTTCAAAAGGCACTCTAGCAAAATTATGGTTTAATTTCTCAACCATAGGTCTGATTTTATACAATTGATCGGAATTTGGCTAACCATATGGTGTCATTTTGGCGTTATCATTGAAATGTAGCGACTGTCTCAAAAACTCGAACCGTTTTACCATCATGGTCTCGCGTATGTGGGCGCAACCATATTTCTCTGACCAGTACATTCGCACATTAGGCATATGAATTATGGACATGAAGAATATAATTCCTATGAACTGTCTTATTTCCTGGCTTGTAACATTTATAAACTTACTGGTATCTCCTTGCACGCTATACAGGTTTGTTTCCTCTCTAATAAGATCGATAAAGTCGTCAGTAAATAAATATGAAAATACCTGATAAGGTGTCTGCAGCTCTAATATTTCATTGGGTAAGATAGAAGATCCCCGAAACTTCATCTGGTCTTCGCTAAACCCTAAGTTTTTATTTTTCCATAAAATATTTGTCTTAGGAGCACGTGAACTTCTTGAAGTAGTAGTTGAACTGGTACTCGGTATTGGAATACCAGGCGGTGTCTCATATTGCGTGACTGTAGTGTTGATATTGTCCTCCAAGTTTGGTGACAAGATGTTGTTGTCCTGTTCTTCTGGATCTGGTATTTCTAGTTCCTCATCCGAATCTTCGCGTAAATTCTGCCCATTTCATTCTAATATGTACGATGATCAGCTATGTCTTCGTCATCTGAGTAGTCTAAGCCATCAACACCATCTTGCCAATGGCCCAGAATGTCTTCCGATTCTTGAGTCGTCAAATATGGAACTTTGGCACCTAAACGTGGAAGCCTCGAACTCATAATGAGACCGAAAGAAAAAAATATTCTTTCTAGAAACAAACTAATGGATTATGATCGTTTAGCGCAATGATGCATTACTGCATCATAACAAAAGTGTAGCGTATCCCTGTAAATATAGTAAAATTCATTGAAAGTACATTAAATTTATGAAAAAGAGGGACTTACTGTTACTTCAGCACAATTTCACGGCGAAATTTTCAATATCAGTAATAAAAACAAACAATTGAACACGCGTGCAAACTACACGAACCGGTTATGACAAGTTTTTATATTCAAATGACCACAAAATGTAAAGTACGCCATTTAGTAAAAATAAAACTAACTAATTCGTAAGATAGCTTTGCTGTGGATATGCAACGCTGCGCCAAATGGTATTTTTTTGTTTCTTTGAACAATTGAAGGAGTTCGAATGGTATGATGCAGATCTGCAATTCGGCGCCGTAAAGGGTTAAATACTGCGAGTAGAATACATCTTGGCCTTTGAAATAATCGAGTACTTTTTAGATAAGTCTTTTTATAAGCCCAGAAAAAAATAATGTATAAGGCCTATGAAAACTGCTTTAAAGTTCAAAATCTCCTAATTACGAACCCATTTTCGGTAATAATTTTATTGTATAATGTGTCAAATTAAGTTATTTATAAAATGATCGGAAAAAAATTAAATATTAATGCCTGAACATCCACAAAATAAAATAAAAGGCACTTTTTTGCCATGTTTTTTTCTTGCATAAATCAAAACAGGCGGATGGTGTTAAGCGGGAAATTAAACCTTATCGCCATCTACGTAAGGGGTGTTATTGATAGCGGCTCGATTTAAAATATAACACGACGTAGTGCATCGCCTTAACAACTATATCAGAATATAATGCTTGTTGTTTTCTCTTTCTAACACCGTTAAGTTCATATTTCTAACTATAACGGCAAGGGAGACACAACGATCTTTATGAGACCATCTAAGGTAATCCGAAAAGTGCACAAATCCAGTTTTTAGTAATTCTTATTATAAAATCTAGTATTTATTATGTGTTAAGTTGATTGAAGCAAAGTGTGTTGTGACAATTTTAAATTTTTCGCTCAATGATCTAAAAATCAACAAATCTAGTGCATGAAATTTAGTCAATCAGCGATAATTATTTCAATATTTAGTGAAAATCCGCTTCGCATCTTAAGACAAAGATGTTGTGGGTAGCGTTGGCAAATGTCTTCATTGTTTTCTAATTTATGTCGCTTGTCATTAGTTTTTTACAACATATTATTTTCATTGAAAGCAAAACACGAACGCATGGGAAAACGTCCCGCAAAAAATAAGTTTCAACACGTAATGCCAAATCAAATCACAGAATCAATTTGTAAATGATTTAAAGTTTACAGCGGAAAATCTGTATGGGATTTTATGTTTAGCTCACTGATATCTTTGTTGGTAGGGTTTCGTGTTTGCTGCGGATCTTACGTCACTGTGATCATTGTCTTTTGGTGGAAAATGAGAAAACTCTTCGTAATCAAGACGAAAATAATAAGAGATTTCGACAGAAAAGTTTCAATACTGATTCATTATCAATAATATTTTTTTATTTTTGGAATAACTTGATGAGAAAAAATCCTCAAATTGTGATAATGAATTATTGAAGATAATTTTATCGATTCTTAGATGAGAATTAGAAACAGAAAATTCAGAACAAGATACGGTCACATCTAGGACGTGAACCCAGGACAATTGTCCGAAGGAGATAGGGTCCCATTAGCTCAGTTCGTAGAGCGGTGCCCCGGCAAGGCAAGGGTCCAAGTTCCTGCTTACAACATTTCGGTTGTGTATATAATAAAAAATTCAAAAATTAGTAATTCTTATTCTTGTTATATTTTCAGTTCGTATGCCCACCAACTGCGTGGCAGGCCAGATCGGGAGATAATGAGGAAGACCTTTAGAACTCTCCAGAAGGACTCTCTCGGAATCGTCTTGCGTCGCAGTGGGAGGGATGGAATTGTACGTTCGTCACTCCTGACGCACCGATCACCAGATTCCAACCCACTCATTGTACCTTTTCCTTACCAGAAATTCCTATCCTACCTTTCACAAAAATAACTTTTACACAGCATCCCCAAAGATGACATAGGTCCTTAATTATTTTACACAGGACCTCTTGTGTGTAGCTAATATTAAAAAAAAGTAAATATTATAATGAACTGTTCAATAATTAATCGGTCGTATGAAAAAAATTGCAAAGAGACTTTCTGTAAAGGTTTTTAGCAATTGGGACACAAGACGTGTTGTATAAAAATACATTTAATATAATACAATTTAATTAATATCATTCCTCAAAATATTAATATGGAAACATATAAACTGCTTACCGTGGTTTAAAGCTAATGAATCCAACTAGTTTTCATCGTTAATCCCATATTATTAGTTTCTATAAATTTGACATATTATGACAAGCGATCGCTCAAAACGTTTTGCAAACTTGGCATAATATGAAAAATATCGCTCCAGTGGATAATTTATTATTATTTTATAAAAAGCCTACATAAAAACCTACTATCAACTCAGTCTAGTCACCTTTCTGTCACACAATCGGATATACACATTTGTACAGTGCACATTTTAAAACAAACACGACAGCAGCTGACATCTGACGACTTTCCCACAAAGCTTCATTGTCTCCTGACACACATCTCTCATTGTCTTATTCATCCCACCTCACATCTCCCTCCCCCCCGTCAATATCAAGATGCAGGTATCTAAGACAGAAGTCATCTGAATGAGAGAAATATTTTTTTCACATAACCGTCATATGAAAAAGTGCAGTTACCCTATTGTAAGTATTGTGATGAAAAAACTATACAGGCGTGAATTTAACGTACCAATATTATACCTAATATTTGCTACCAGGATTAGACACAGACGGAATTACGCATGGATGACATTACGTATGAAGAGAATTATACCTATTGCATGCAAGAATTGGAAGAGGTGGGATTGGACACGAATTTGAGTAATCTGAAAGTATGTTGCCTGGTGTGTGCGGATGATGCGGTGCTGATTGTTAATCGTATGGCTCTCGTGTCTAGGATGAACGAAGTATGTATGAAGAATGAGTTAATGATGAATGTAAGTAAGTCTAAAGTAATGGTGTTAGAAAGAGAGAGTACGAAAACAGTGCAATATAGCTGTGAATGAGGAATACTTGGAGCAGGTGGATGAGTTTGTGTATTTAGGAAGTATGTTCTAGAGAGATGGGAAGGCTGACAGAGATATTGAAAGAAGGGTAAATGCAGGTAATTCCATTAATGGAGGACTGAACGCAGTTGGCACTGACAAAAAATTGTCCAAAGAAGCGAAGCTAGCAGTCTACAATGGGAGGCTGATACCTACCCTGATGTATGGCAGTGAGGCATGGAACTGGCGGAAGGATGAAAGTAGACTGAATGCTGTATAAATGAGATCCCTGAGGCGTACATGTGCTAAAACCATGTATGATCGTTTAAGAAATGTGGAAATCCACCAGGAATGCTACGCTGATGTAAGCGTAGTGAGTAAAGTTATGAAAAGGACGCTTAGATGGTTTGGGCATGTAGAGCGAATGAACGAAGAAAGGAGTGTACGAAGAACATATGACGCAAATGTGAATGGTATAAGAAGTCGGGGACGCCTGAGGAAGACACGATCAAGTGAATCAGGTACTTGAGTCGAGAGAGAATAATAGAAGAGTATGTATGAATATGAATGAGGCAAGGAGTGTGTGCCAAGACCGAGTTGATTGGTGGTCCGTCCCTCTGCCTACACTTGCGGGGAAACGACGTGGCGGTGAGTTAGTTTGTAATTCCAGTACCTGTAATTTTACCCACGTGTAATTTCGCCCGTGTGTAATTGGCAGTTGCGTGAAATTGAAATTAAACACTAAGGACGGGTTGATTCACAAAATTTTAACAATTCATCTAATTTCAAATTAATTTTCAAGTTCTGTGAAAGTTCTATTCAAGCCAAGCACAGACACGGAAAAAACGAAGCTTTTCAATTGAAGTGTGGATCTATAGACGCATCAAAATACGAGGAAACGATAATACCCTTATCTAAAAAAAACTTTTAATATCTTGGTCACATTAAAAATACAAGAAAAACAATATAACCTAACCTAACGGATGTAGAAAAGGAACACGCCCCACTGAGTTGTTCCGGGCTGCACCCTGAAGGGAAAAGTTTACCACGATGATAGCCGACCTACGATAGGAGAGGGCACAACAAGAATAAGGTAGGCAAGCAAGCAATCAACCGTTTTTCATAATAATTTTCTATTTTTACATAAAGCAAATACCGTTTTTATCTTCTGGCGCACAACTGCATTTTCACTTGGAAAGTTTACGCATAATGCGAAGGTGGAAGGTGTGAATAGTCGTGTTGGACTGCACTTCTATTAGCATTTTCCCTTTTTACCACTAATTACTTAAACAATATGCAAAACACAATTCACAAAGCACGCAAAACATACGAAAAAAAAATTGAATATAAAAAGAACATCAGGAGGCTTGTAATTATGTAGTAGGTACTCTTTGATTTGTCGATTTTCCTTTGATCGTTTATTGGTTCATTTGACGACGGACAAGGCAATGAGGTTGCCTCATAGAACTAACTAACCAACTAACCATCAAGCCGTTTCCCGCAGGGGTAGGCAGAGAGGACGGACCGTCAAACAACTCGGTCTTGGCACACACTTCTTGCCTCATTCACATTCATACATCGTCTCATACATACTCTTCTATTATTCTGACTCTTGACATGGCCCGACTCAAGTATCTGATTCAATTGGTCGTGCCATGTCTTCATCGGGCGTCCCCGACTTCTGCTACCATTCAAATTTGCATCGTATATTCTCCTTTCACTCCTTTCTTCGCTCATTTGCTCTACATGCACAAACCATCTAAGCGTCCCTTTCTTGATCTTACTCATTATTCCTCATATATTTATTTGATATTTTGAAGAAATATTACTAAATAATTAGTTTTTCGACGACTCCAAAGCTGAGTACTGCTAATTTATTAAGAATCTCTTCAACTGCATGACCTTACGAATGAATTGTAGAAGAAATGTCATTCGGCAATTAGTTCATATTTCGTCTCAAAACCTGCAATTACACAAGGCGAGAGCTGAGCCGATCAGTACATTAGCCAACAGTTACGTTTATCCTATCGACACTGCTTCGTTACCGGTATGGGCGTGCTAGGCCCCTTGTGCTGGCTCGTTTCCAGTTAATTCACGCCCAATAAAAGTAAATGCAATACAAGAGTGACAAAAGTGGAAATCAGACTTCCTTCAGGATAAATCTCGATGGGAGTGTAGAACAGACTTTTCGGTAAAACTAGATAATAAATGATAAATTATCAGTCCATAATCTGAATAAAATAATCATATCTAAAGGCCAGAGCCAGATATATATTAGACATAGACAATAATTTGAATGTCTATGGTTTTAGCACAGCATAGCATGACAGGAGGAATGGTGTTATTGAAAGAAATTTCTAAAATTGTTTGTATATTTGATTATTCTTTAAAAAAAATTTTTGTGCGTCTATCTTCTTAAATAAAGAATGTTAAAATAAGAAAATTTGTACTGGTAATGAATGATTAATTAATCTGTCGTAAAATAATTATTTAAATAAAATAAATATTTTGCTAGACAGCGAAAGTCACGCGCAAGCACTTTTTAATTTCAATTAAAACCAACGTCAGCCAACAAGCGTCAGACAAAAAATTATACACATCACTCAACTTGATGCGAATGAAAATGAATGTACATACTTTAAAATTACGTATTAGTACGAAGGCATCATAAGATCAATGCAAAACGAACTCTAAGCAGAATTCTTGCCTGAACAGACTATGGCAATAATTACAATAGCGTATTATCCAAGGTTGATATTTTCAGTTGCGAACTTACCAAATACAAGAGGTCCATAAAAGAATATTTCTCTCATGGATTGTGAATAATGTTTATGTCTCTATTGTTTATATCACTCTTGAGATTTGATTTATATGGACAACCTCTCTCCATGGCTATAAATGTATTGCTTTGTTTTAATTAATAAATAAATAAAATAAAACAAAATGTATCGAGATCTGTGTATGAAGCTTGGTTCTCTAGCACAAGGACATCGGTAAAGGTTTTATCGATAGTGTCGGTAACTTGTCATCATTTCCTATTACGTCTGCAGACCGCCAACGAACAATCTAAAATTCTCGTCGAGTAAATTGAGGATAACGATTTTAATCCTTCAGTTTTAATAACGGACTACATTTTAATTTTTAATTTTAATTTTTTTTTATTGTGAAAAACAGTTTACATATACATATAACCAATTGCATTCCACAATTTGTAGTTAATAGCTTAATTATAATAACATTAATTATATAATATAATAGGTACATTAATGATGACAGGTGCTAAAGAATACCACTATTTCGCTCTTGAAATGATTGAGATTCGATTGAAAAATGTCAATTTCGGAAGAAAGGTTTAATAGTGAGGTCATTCTCCCCAGATGCATGATCATTGGTAGGTTGGTCCTTCCTCTAGGAAAAATAAACAGCCTGTGTTGCCTCGCTCTGGTGAAGTTATCGGGGACATAAAGAGACAATTTTTTCGGAACATCAGGATTGCAAATCTGCCCGTTTAGCAGCTTATGTGCTACTAATACCAATGCTATTTTTCTCCTAACGTCAAGACGATTTAGTCCCAGCATTCCCGCGAGGAAATCCGAGGGATACAACAAAAGGTAGTACTCAAACGCTCGCATGTACAGGTACCGCATGAACTTTTTTTGCACCTTTTCTACATCATTTGAGTAGAGGGCATCATCGGGTCCCCATATTACTGATCCACTCTCGAGAAAGTGCGAACCAGAGTGAAGTAGAGCATTTTTATGACTGCTGTATTGGAAAAAGATTTTGCGTTGCAGATTACAAAGCCTAACATTCGCATCGCAGAGTTGCACACCGAATCGATATGAGAACGGAATGTCAGGCGTGTGTCAAAAGTGATTCCTAAATCCTTCATGAGTGAAATATGCTTTAACGAGGTACCAGACATTTTATAGTTATAATATAGAGTACTCCTAGCCCTCGTATAGCACATAATTGTACACTTTCCGCTGTTAAAATAGAGTTTATTTCGATTACTTCATTCTACGATACCGTCGATATCGGTTTGTAAATGAGTAGAATCCACTTTTGACGTTATATTGGTATAAAGTTTAATGTCGTCAGCAAATAACAAAAAATTAACAAATTTGATAAATAGAGCTATATCGTTTATAAACATAGAAAATAAAATCGTTGTGCATAAGGAACTGGAGGGTGACAGCAGGAGTCCGGCAGGAGTTGAGGCGTTTCCTAGAGATGATCAGAACTGCCCAAATATTTAAATATGGTTACTTACCGTTATTTCACCGTTGGACTGATTTTACAGGTGTATTATATCACATGAAACACTTACCTGAAACAAACGAAAATAATTAATTAGTTACATAAATTATACAATAATGTTGCTATATTATTATGCGACTTAACTTTCAATAAATAGATGATCTAAGATATACAGTATACACATCTCTCACATAGATTTCTAAAAACTACGTCATACCCCTTTGCGGCCTTTAGAGCAGAATTTTTAAACTTCTTGGTGAAACTTTGCACACTTGACGTTCAAAATAAGAGGAAAATTTATTTCATGTAGACAGCGATCTTTCTCTTATTTTGAAGGTCAAGTATGCAAAATTTCATGAACCTTGGAATAAAACTGTAGATTTGTATAAAAAACAAAGCCGGGTGCAGCTAACGTGAAGTAAGGTTGAAAATTGTGATCGATTAGAAATATTTAAGAAGCTTTTATTAAATACTGCAAATCGAACATACCATGGCCTTAAAAAATATAGAGCATTTTTCAATTTCTTTTTATAAGCCCAAAAAAAATATACATAAATAAAAACCGGAGGCTGATGTTAAGTGGGAATATAAACCTTATCATAATCTCCATAAGGAGTGTTATTGTTAGTGGTGCATCGCCTTAAGTCAAAACCTCCTAGATCACAAGGCCGGGACACTGAACCAAATCAGCCTCCTAACATGTATGATAACCTCAAAAATATGTAATTAAATCGTTTTTTTTTTTGTAATATCCCATACAAGTTAGGAGGCTCCTTTGACTGAGTGTCCCGGCATTGAGATCAAGGGGTTTTTTCTTAAGCCCCTCATACCCAATTTATACCGATTTACACGTTAACTCTTTAAGTTTTTAAGTTCCAAAAAAATATATGTTATTTTTGAAGATAATATCTGTACATTTGTTATGCCGAAACGTTAATTATATGAAATTCTTTCGATAGAAAAAAATCGCATGGTAAGCTCTGAAAATTATTAAAAACACGTTTTGTTCTGTTATTTAATATGTTATAGGCATGAAAAAAATCACAGTGTATCTTTAAATGCAAATAAAGCATTTGTCGAGAGATTTTTGCTCTATTTCAAACGAGTCGTGTTTTATTAAATATTTTAACAATTTTCGCTTAATTATTATCGATTTTTAATATTAGCGCGCTCCCTCTAACATTCTTATTTACATATCTGCCTTTCAAACCATCTTTGAACGCTTACTACGGGAGAGAGAAAATTAAATAATAATACAGAGTTTTCCAATAAGAGGTGTTATTTTGAATAGCCCGCTATTTCGGTAGATGTTACTTTTGAAGCTGTCATTTTTTGACATTTGACAAGTAGAAACTACGCCATTAATAAAAATGGAACGATACACGCTTCAACAACGCATTGAAATTATTAAAATTCACTTGAAGTGAATGAAATGCAAATCATCTTGAGTGATGAGGCCCATTTCCACCTCGGTGGCTTCGTCAACAAGCAAAATTATCGCATCTGGGGCTCGGAAAACCCAAGAGTTATTGTTGAAAAGCCTCTCTATCCTCAACGTGTGACTGTTTAGTGCGGTTTATGGTCCGGCGGAGTCATTGGACCTTACTTTTTCGAAAATGAGGCTGGAGCAACAGTTACGGTGAATGGATTGCGCTATCGAGAGATGATTAATGATTTTTTATGGCCGGAATTGGATGGTATTGATCTGGACAACGTTTATTTTCAACAAGACGGCGCTACGTGCCACACAAGCAACGAAACCATTGATCTTTTACGATTGAATATCAAAATAACACCTCTTATTGGAAAACCCTGTATAATGCATACCGACACTGATGTTAGTCGATACAAAAGCGCGTTTACTTGGACACAACTAACAAAAGAATCTTAACTATAATCAAATCAGATTTTCACATAGTTTCTCTTCTAGTTATTTTATTTTAATGACAATCATTGTTGCGCCATATTTGTTAATTACACGGATCAGCGAAATAATGGACTGCGTAAATCACAATTTTTATTTTTATTTAATTTTATGACAATTTATTATACTAACTAAAATTCAAAGGCAAAAGCCAAGATTATCTGTGATAGTTTCATTTGATTAACTTTTTTGCTTTCTTATAAAATTATTTACAAAATAAATAAAAACCAGTTTTTTGCTTGAAATCGAACGTTTCTAGGCTCCGTTTATCAAGCGATTTGAATGCCTATTACCTACAATATAAGGTTTACCAAGAATATACACATTTTTGGCTTGTAGCTTCCTCTCAAGGTGTATTTGTGTTAAAACCACATATTATGATAGTGTGAGAAAAGCAAGGCTGTTTTAAGCGTAATAAGTAAATAACTAACCATCACGCCGTTTCTCCGCAGGGGTAGGCAGAGAGGACGGACCGCCAAACAACTCGGTCTTGGCACACACTTCTTGCCTCATTCACATTCATACATCGTCTCATACATACTCTTCTATTATCCTGACTCTTGACATGGTCCTACTCAAGTATCTACATCCCAAACCATCTAAACGTCCCTTTCTTAATCTTACTCATTACGTTTACATTAGCCTTGCTTTCTTTGCGGATCTACACATTTCTCACACAATCATACATGATTTTTACTACACATACGTCTCAGGGATCTTATTTCTACAGCAAACAACTCCCTTAAACCTTCCAACAATTGGGATGTCATAGTCTTACTAACTTCGATCAGTTAAGAGGAAATTGGGACTCTTGAGCGGTATTCATAATTTAAAAAGTTATGTTGTCTTCACTTAGTGACTTCCAAGGAACTCTGACCTCCGCAGTTCTCCAAGTCCATAATCTTAGAGTATCATTTCACACGGTATGTTGAAGAATTTAACAATGGACCGGAAAAATTAAGAAATTTAATATAATAAGTACCTACGTTTTAATAATTTTGTAGGCCCGGTGCTCTGAATGCTTACCTCGGATACAGACAAATGGGCAGAAAGAATTCAACAGAAATGCATAGAATTCAAGTGGTACTAAACATTTATGGACCGGTATATCAATAATCGCTCTTTAAGGCGATGCACTACGTCGTGTAATATTTTAAATTGAGCCGCTATCAATAATAACCCTTACGTAGATGGCGATAAGGTTTAAATTCCCGCTTAACACCATCCCCCTTTTTGATTTATGCAAGAAAAAAACATGGCCAAAAAGTGCCTTTTATTTTATTTTGTGGATGTTCAGGCATAAATGTTTAAATGTTTTTCGATCATTTTATAAATAACTTAATTTGACACATTATACAATAAAATCACAACCGAAAATGGGTTCGTAAGTAGGAGATTTTGAACTTTAAAGCAGTTTTCATAGGCCTTATACGTTATTTTTTTCTGGGCTTATGCTCGGGTTCATGTGGTGAGGGTTATTTACGTCTTGGCGGCGTATACTTCTGCCCACCCACTGTGATGATTTGGAGAGGCTGGTCGAGAGAGATCTCTTTACCTTTTCAGCAGGACTCTCTCGATCCATCGATGAATTCAAGCGTCCGTCACTCCTGGACACACTACCCAGATACCTACCCACCACTCACACATTTTTCCTTTCCAGAACTTTCCATCGCTCATTTCCTTAAAAAAAAAACTTCCACACAACATCCCCAAAGATGACATAAGGCCTCGAGGGATTTTTTCTTCTGCCTGGAGCTAGTGTAAAAATTTTTTTTTTTTATATTAGCGCGCTCCATCAATTGTCGTATTTATATATAATGTCTCCCTTTTAAACCATCATGAGTGATCTTCTTTGTGAACGCTTATAACAGAGCCTTAAGGCCCCGTAGTAAGCGTTAATAGTTGATTTGAAAGGGAGATATGTAAATACGAATGTTAGAGGGAGCGCGCTAATATTAAAAAAAATTATAATAATTAAGCGATAACGGTGAAAATATTTAATAAAACACGACTCATTTAAAATAGAGCAAAAATCTCTCGACAAATGCTTTAGTTGCATCTAAAGATACACTTTGCATTTTTTAATATCTGTAACGTATTATATAACGCAACAAAAGGTGTTTTAAATAATTTTCGGAGCTTAATTCGCGATTTTTTTCTATTGAGGAAATTTAAAATAACTAACGTTTCGGCATAACAAATGTATAGATATTATCTTCAAAAATAACATATATTTTTTTTGGAACTTAAAAAGAGTTAACGAGAAACTTGTTATAAATCGGTAGAAATTGAGTTTAAGGGGGCTTAATGCTTGGTAGTTGCAAACAAGTTAATTTTTTAGACGCTGCGGCGCGGCGTTAGTAGTATATGTACTAGCAACACACTAAGTAGGCAAATGAAGAAATTCGGTTTGTAATGCATATTAGTGCATTTCGCTGCACTTATTCAGAACTGTCTGAAATTTTAAGTAGGGCCAGCAACAAAGGTTGCACCCGCATTCCAGGATTTTGTCAATGCCTCTGAACCCGGACCCGGGATTCTAGAATCCAGGTAGCGAGCATTGATGTATTCTCTATGGTAGCGAGGCTCTATTTTGTTCCTCTACGCAGCACGGCATATAATGTTAATAATGGGAAATTTGATATTCCGAGATTGCGTACACCGGTAAATTCGTACACGGATTCTACAGATTTATAACATATTTCATTTTAACACTAAGTTTTTGACACTTTGATTCTTTAACACTTTAAGTTTTTACACTTTAAGTTTTTAACACTTTAAGTTTTTAACACTTTAAGTTTTTAACACTTTAAGTTTTTAAAGCAAAGTTTTAAAGTTCCTAAAAATATATATGTTATTTTTGAAGATAATATCTATACATTTGTTATGCCGAAACGTTAGTTATTTGAAAATTATAAAAACACGTTTTTCTGTTATTTAATATGTTATAAGCATGAAAAAATTCACAGTGTATCTTTAAATGCAACTAAAGCATTAGTTGAGAGATTTTTGCTCTATTTCAAACGAGTCGGGTTTTATTATGTATATTTTCAGTAAATTATTATCGTTTTTTTAATATAAGCGCGCTCACTCTAAATTCGTATTTACTTGTATCTCCCTTTAAAACCATCTTAGAACCCTTACTAAGGAGCCGAATCTGTTCAAATTAATTGTAAATCAGTAAAAAAAACGGGATTGCAAGCCATTAAACAATGAATTGATAGGTTTCCTGATAAACTTTTAGTAAAATACCAATGTTTTATCACGATGTCGGAACATGGGTCCATTAAAATCCTTAAAACAACATTTTCGAATTTCGTCATTATATATTATTAAGACAAACGCAGGAGCATGGACACGTGTTCCGATATATTATGACTTTACTAAAACAACCTGCAATCCCTTTTTAACCCGATTACCAATGATTTGAAGAGATTTTTCTCCGGGTATGAGCTTTCAAAGCGAACATTGGTAAAACGTATGCAATGGTATCTAGTGACGTCACACGATTCCGTATAATTCATAATTCAAATAGCAGTGAACAAAAACGGCGCTATACAAGTCATCCAAGTATTATTATTATTATTATTAAGACTCCAAAGGATACACAAACTCCAAGAGCTCGGAGGGCTTTGAAGCAGAGCACCTTCCAGCAACACCTCTCTTCAAAAATACCCTCCACACAGCATCCCCAGAGATGACATAGACCCTAAGGGAAATTATTTTCCTCAGGGCCGCCTGTGTGGAATTAATGTTAAAAAAATTGCAAAATTTATGTTGGGCGGTACAACAGTACAAGATTTGATTAGAATTTAAAATTTAAATAAAATTAAAAATTTTCATTAAAAAATAAATTTAATAAAATATTTGAAATGTTAATTTTAATTAATTTAAATTTTAATTAAAATTAATGAATGTGATTCGTCCCTCAGAATGAGAGAGATTGAGGAGTAAGGTTTCGAATAATGTATGTTTAATTGTTCTTCTGTAAGTGAGAACAATTGTAAGAACCCAGTATAAATATAAACTATGTAATTGAATTCATATATAAATTCCATCTCTAAAATTTTGTAAATGCAGATTAAGTTATTTTTCCCTCTGTTTATCAGTCGACACGAAACCTTTTCTACATAATGTTAAGTGGGGTGGTTATAATTTGAAATTCCGCCCCCGCCACTGTTTCCACGGGCCGGATTAGCATTTGGTAAAGGTCAACAGAACCGAGGACAACCCCGACTGCTTGCACCCTCCTGAAACCATCCTTCACACTCTGCTGCGCGCTCGATACCCATCTTACAGGGAAAATTACAAGGACTAGGATAAACCAGGTGGGTCCTACGACCTAAAATAATAATAATTGGATAATTATTTTTATAAGCAATAATTATTAGCCTGAAACACTCATCCACATTGAAAAATCTCCTGATAAAAGATACATGACGCCAACGGGACTGTATAACTTGTGCTATGCATAAAAAAATCTTGTCTTAAACATTAGTTTACCAAAAAAATAATAATTAATAATTGGATAATTTGTGTAGCGCTGTTTTTTAAAAAAGTTACTTCAAGGGCGCTGATATTCAGAATTCACGACATTTGGCACATACTTATTGAAGCATTCCGTCAGGATTTCTACTCGGAAAAGAACACGTGTTGTTGATATATTCTGAATGACTAATATTTTAATAGGAAGTTAGCATGCTGTCACTTTTTTGACAGGATCATTTTTCTACCTGTATCGACCACCACAATACTAGACTTATGCCGGTCTCATGTTTCTGACATTGATTAATTTATCTATCGTAGGTAATTCTCAGGTATCGATAAACAATCTTATCAGTATTGATTCGTTATCGATGTGGTCATGTTAGGCCCAGGGGGTCTTTTGTAAGATATCAAATGAAAAGGATATCTCCATAAAATTTTGTTGTTGTGTAATTTTGTAGAGAAAAGTCCAATCTATTGTATTCTTTATCACTGGCATCTGGGTGGTAGGTACTGAACCTAATGGAGGTTTGATGTAACACCATGGCTATTATACCCGCTGGCTATACTATCTGCTATACAGAGGCGAATGCTCTAATAAAGTAACCCACTTACATAGCGATAAGAATAGGCCCTTCAACGGTGAAGTTGCAATATTGTTTTAGAAGAAGGGACAAGAAGTATGCGGCAGAAGCTAGAAGTTGTTGCGGAGTTTGGCCTGGTTAGGACGAAAAACTCTGGCAGTAGGTACTGAGTTTGGTAGACACAAAACAGGCTTTAATTTAGAAAATCCACATTGCCGCAATGGAAAAAGAAAATTGGTAAAGAGATCGTAATGAAATAGGTTTATGACATGAGCCTTGACTTTGGATTCAGATAGGGCTGACCTTGACCAAACAGCGCCTGGCGCTAGTAAAAACCTCAAGGCGCTGTTTTAGGTATTATCTGCGCCTTGGCTCCGTGGTGTCTTGGCAAGTCAGCGCCCGGAGCGGACTGCTCCAATTGCGCCTGCACAGAGCCGGCCCTGGATACAGAAGGGTGCGGCTTTATACCCCTTTTTATGTGAATACAGAGAGAAAAAAGATAATAGCTGATTTATTTAAATCCTGTTAAAAACGTGATTGCATTCCATATCCTAATAAAATATTAGTCCATTAAGAATATATAGGAACATGTCTTCAAGTAGGTGTCCTTTTCCTGATAAATATAATGACGAAATGTTACAATATTTGAATTTTTATGAACACATTTCCGACACCCTAATAATATTATACTTACTATTATTAGGGTGTCGGGTGTCTTACTGTTTGAAGGCAACAATTGGTCAGCTGTATTTAAAAAAGCTGAAAAAAATATTAACTTAGTTAAAAAATGGTTAGATATAAACACGCTTACCCTTAACACGAAAAAAACAAAATATATCACTTCAAGCATCAATACTGCAGGCCAACCTAATGATACATAACTGTACGAATTCCAATGTATGCAATGAGTGCCCCTGTATAGAGCGAACTCCACAGATGAAGTACCTCGGCCTCACCATTGACCCATACCTCAAATGGAATATACATACTCAGATCATTGCGAATAAAATTAGGAAAACAATACATTTCTTCAGATCCGTAAGGAACTTCCTTAACTTACAAATTATAAAAACGATTTATTTTGCATTAACCCAATCTATCATTGAGTATGGTATCATTGCATGGGGAGGGGGTACTTCATCAGCTCTAGATCCTGTTGAAAAGGCGCAGAAAACAATTATGAAAATTATTCTCAAACTTCCTCAAACTGCAAACAGTAACTTAATTTTCAACATAATGAGAGTATTTGATGTTCGACAGATCTATGTAAAAACTATCCTCATGCATCTCTTTAAAAACAAACACGCGCTTTACGAAAAAAAAACTAACTTTAGATTTACGCGTAATTCGAACAAAGACATGTTGCAAGTTCCAGCACTTTCTTCCACCTTTGGTCAACGTAGCTTTGGCTACTTTGCCACAAAGATCTTCAACATGCTCCCGGAAAATATTAAAGAGAGTCAAACACGGAAAGAGTTTAAAAAAATGTTAAAATTTGGATTTATTCAAATGATCGAGCCTACACTGGTGCCCTCACCCAAACGCCTTGTCATTGACAGTTATTGCAGTATGTACGGTGCTAAAACTTACTATACAGGGTGTCCGGGGGTAAAGTGCAGTAACTTCGTGGGGGGATTCTACATGATCGTAGGAGTAAAAAAGATAGATAACTTTTTCCGAAATTCCAATTTTTTATTTTTCATACAAAAAGACATACCTGCTAAAAAGCCATAGTGTAGGTGCAAACTTACCCGATCAATTCGCAAGTGTGAACGTGGCAACGTTGCATATTTGTGAGTGGCGCGTATCCATGGAAACCGCATGTGAATTGTAAACAATAACAACACAGAGTTCGCCGTATGTTTTGATATTTTACCAAATTCAAAAAGAGAACTGCACTAAAATCACGTTACACTTTTTATTATAAAAAATATTAATAACTCATTGAACACTTAACTAATTTCATCGCTTTTTACTAATAGGCCACTTGCATCATATTTTTTAATTTTTTTTTTCGGTTAAGGAAAATATTCTAAGACATTCTGTATTATTATTATTTTTTTAATCGTATTTTTGAAACCCTGGGGATTTTTTGAAAATTTCAATCCGAAAAATCAGACCTTTTTTTATAAACCGGAAAGACGGGACATAATTTTATAGGTGAGAAAAAACAATGATTACATAGCCGAAAATCATTTAAAAAAAAAGAACGTTTTCCACACGAATGACACAGCAGAATAACGAGGCATACCAAAAATATTACATCTCATAAATATTTTTTTCCTTGATCCATCTTATTGATCATAAATCATTATAATGTACAACGTCTATATTAATAAATCCAATGTAATATACTTGTACTTGTAAATTATAATAATAATAAGAATATTATAAAATTTGATTTTGATAAAATCAGCACCATAACCATTATACCTCTAAAACACGTACCGACATCTAAATTGTACGGGGTTCTCTTCACATCTGTCAAAAATTCAAACCAAATGAAAAGTTCGCAGAGAACAAACAATAAATCTAGTGAACGAATTCAAAAATTCTTAGATAAATTAAATTTTCAAAGTTGTTTACTCCGCCCGTCAAATTTTGTGACACATTACATTTAAAGCACAATTTACTAATAGCGGGGGGTGCAGGAGGGGGTGCGGGGGACAGTTTACCAGCTGACCGACTGAATTCGGGTGCCGGGGGTAGCGGGGATTAGTTACCGGGGGGGGCGCGGGATGTAGATTTGGCAACGACGAAAAAAATAATGCCGTCTAGGTACGTCGGAGAAATTTTTCGTTATTAGCTTAAAAGTACATCTAAAAGTTGGAATTTCAGAAAAAGTTATTTATCTTTTTTACTCCTACGATCACGTAGAATCACCTCCCGAAGTTACTGCACTTTACCACCGGACACCCTGTATACGTATTGTGTAAATGCAAACAATAATGAAAAGTAACCAAATGCCTTGTCACAGTGAGTTATTATAGTATGTATTGTGTTTAAACTTATTCTATCTGGATCTTCAATATGTAAACAATAATGTAACCTAAAATAATGGATTGCTGTATGGGAACCCATATTAAACATTTACATATTAGCAAACCATAGACAAAATGGAGAAATAATTAACTAAAAATTCTGCCTCAATACAGGTTCGCCTAGTGAGGCAGGTTATGCACAACCTAAAATATAGTATATTATGCCATTTCTATATAACACTCTTACATTCATATATATTTTTTCTTATATTAGAAACTGCCGTATTATTGTAACATTATTCTTTCAACAATTTCATTGTTTCTAACTGACATATAATTATACAACTTACTAATGATATATTATATATATTCTGTAATTTTTTGATGAAATAAATAAATTTAAAAAATTATTCGTGTTTTACCGACAATTCATTGGTTTAAGGCCTGCAGTCCCCTTTTTAACTGAAAAAAGAAATTAACATTTCCCAAAAAGTAACTACTGTTACAGACTTTCCTGAGCGAGTGGGATTATGGCATTCGCAATTTGGGTAGTATGTTGTGAGCCTGAATGAGGTATGGAAGGGAAGGAGATGTTCAAGATGAAGGTTGGGATTCACCCGGAACGGATTTTTAGTTTCTACATTATAAGTATAAAGCATAACATTTATAAGAATAATGACACAGTTTTCACAGTCCTCCTCACTAGGGTTTCAACCGTAGTTTTAAAAAAATGTTTGGTTGGTACTTGTCTTCATATTGACATCATAATGTTTTGTTGGTACTTGTCTTCATATTGACATCATAATGTTTTGTTGGTACTTGTCTTCATATTGACATCATAATGTTTTGTTGATACTTGTCTTCATATTGACTTCAGGATGTTTTGTCTTCATAATGTTTGCAAGTTGATTATCAATCAATTTTCTCGGTCATCTTTTTACTTTAGTTTTAAATATAAAATATTTTTAATTCGATGTGGTTTAATATGTACCATTAAAATTGGAAATAACCAGTATATTTTGGCTCATTGCCCTGGTTGAGTATTTATATTGGGAAGTTAAGTATTCAGTTATGTTTTTTTGAAGTGACAAGCAATGTTTTGATTCTGGATGGTGGTTTTTCACCAGGGCGATACTGAGAGTATTTACCACTATGTGTATAGTTCTTTAAGGCCCCGTAGTAAGCGTTCAAAGAGCGTGCTAATATTAAAAAAAACGATAGCAATTAAGCGCAAATGGTAATTTTTTTTAATAAAACACGACTCATTTGAAATATAGCAAACATCTCCCGACAAATGCTTTAGTTGCATTTAAAGATTCACTGTGATTTTTTTCATGCCTATAACATATTAAATAACAGAAAAATAGGTGTCTTTAACAATTTTCTGAGCTTACTTTGCGATTTTTTTCTATCGAAGGAATTTCATTTAATTAACGTTTCGGCATAACAAATGTATAGATATTATCTTCAAAAATATTTTTTTTTTGATCTTCCAAAACTTAAAGAGTTAACGAGAAACTTGTTATAAATCGGTAAAAATTGGGTATGAAAACTTACCTTTTTAAGCTGTCGTAACCTTAAATTAAATATACCATTCCTGAGAGAAAGTCCAGTTATATCCAATAATGTCCTAAATCCAGTATCTAAATTTCGCTAATAAACAATTAGATAATTTTAATTAAGTGTTAATCTCAAGTGTCCTTCCAGGTAAGTATTGTACTGTATATTATCTCCATAAATAGTTAGTAATAACTGTTCGCGCAATATATAGGGGATTGTTAGGTATGCATCCACAGGCTTAATGGACAAGTGTAATGTCAATACAAAATCCTGCAAATGTCCTACCTACCCTTTTACCCATCCCAAAATGTCACCATAATAAAATGATTGTTGCGACACACGTAAAATCGGACAAGTGGCGTCAGTTGCTCATCAGAGTTCGTAGTGATAACTAATATCAGACAGGGCGATTATATATTTGTGAAGTGAAATCATCCGAAACTCCCGGAGACGTGTGGTAATCATCAACGGGTGAGTCCATCTTTCCTGCATTCCAATCTGGGCTTATCTTGTGCTCCAGAAGCCCAGATTTATACCTTTTGACTATTGCACTGTCCATCGGGTTTGTCGGATGCATAAATCGTCCCATAACCTAGCATTCGGTGTAGTTTGGGACTGGTCCTTTGAGCGTGTGGCATAGGGCTTTGCTCTGCACCACCTTTAAAAAAATAGTGGAGTCGCAGCTTCGCGACACCAATAACATAGATCACTGTAGAAATGTATTATAAATTTGTACAACGCCCTTGAGGTGATTTTGCACAGAGACGGCGCTATACAAATCATCCAATTATTATTATTATTATGAAGGGGCTTCAACTAGTCTTATATTCTATAAGCCATCTTAAATCGCTTAAAAATACCCCAGACAAGGTGATGATTGATGATCCAAAATTTTGAACCAAAAAAAATCTTACTCGTTGGTAGAGTTCGCTTGGTGACTTGCAAAAATTTCTCAATAACCATTAGCTATTCTTTATCAAACACTTCAAGTTATCGCTCTTGCATAAAAATCGGCGTAATAAAATGTGCTCCATTAGTCTTCGGATTTAATTTCTTACTTATCTCGTTAGCCGCGATTATACCACTCGTATATTTTATACAATAAATAAATACAACAAGGAAGAACAAATACTTCTTGCTGTATTAACTGCATCTGTATTTGGACGATGTATGATTATTTTATTTTAGATAACGCAGGTAAAGTAATGTAGTGGTTTATTTTTGGGGTATTATGCCGTGTTGCGCTACCTCCTTGTTTATCCCTTGAAATTGAATTTAACCAGATGTGGCTGTGCGTGCCCCTCAGCGTGCTGTAATATTTTCCTCGTATCGATAAATGTGGAAACGTTCATATTTCTAAATGAATACAAGCAATCAAATCGGAATAATCAATATTACGGTGTGACTTTACCTCTATTGAGACAGAATATGAATTAAAAAATTAACTTATTTTTTGTGATCATTATTGTTTCGATTATATCTTATCCGCTTGAACAGTCATTTGGATTTTGTCCATTTTGGACAATTTTTCAATTTGGATAAAATTTGTTTTTTTTTTATTGTTTCCCATTTGTTTATCGAAGTTTACAAATGTCAAATTTATTATTTACTAGCTGTATCCCGCCACGCGTTGCTGTGCCTCAGTCTGTCTGTGCAGATAGAAAAACAATAGCGCGTGTTGCTTTTAAGTCCAACAGATGGCGCTGTTTTTTTTTTCCAAAAGCATTTTTTACCTGTCACAGGTGAGATCTAACGTTGTGTCAAAATTTCAAAGCAATCGGTGAAGAACTTTTGGAGATTTAAGATTTTGAACAAACGAACATTTACATTTTTATTTATATACATTTATTTATTACTAATTAATTGAATTTTCTTTTGATTGATATGCCTCGTACAATCCAACTTGAATCTATCAATTGATGCAGACTTTATGGTTTCTGGCAGCGCTTTATTACATTGTCAATGTCCTTGGTAATAGGTTGTTTATTATTGTTTGTTTAAGAATCATTCGGTTCAAAGTCAGAATCTGTTTCACTGTTAGCCAATTTTAACAACAACTTTAACATTTTAGTTACTTTTGAAAAACAATTTCGCCCAAGTATTATTCTCGTTGTTCTATTTTGGATAATTAATTTGGTTCTCTGTCATTACATTAGAAAAAATCGTTGAGCAGTAGTTTAAGTGTGAATCACTAATGGCGTTGTATATAGTTTTACTGCATCATCGGCAAATAGTCGTAAATTGCACTTTAAAATATTTTTATTATGGCATTTATATAGATTAGGAATAATAGAGGTCCGAGGACAGATCCCTGCGGTACTCCATTGGTTTTGAAAATTGGTTATTTGCTTTAATTATTTGTTTTCGGTTTTCAAAATACTATTTTATTAATTTAACGAATACAGACGAGAAAACAATTTATTCGAGCTTTCTTATCAATCTGTAGTCCAATCTTTATCTATAGTTTCGAATACCCTTTGAAAAACCAAAAACATGGTTTAAACAAATTTATTATTATTTATCCCTTCCCTTCCATAATTCGACGCAACAAAATCAGACCTGTTTACTTTGATTGGTAATGTTTTAAAACACAGAAACTGTGACACATAACAAATTAAAATACATACTATATTATTCGACAGTCAAATAATTATATTTTATTGTCAACATGTCAAAAAAAGCGTTGCAGCAAAAATTTCGTGCGGAATTAACTTGACTTACACAAGCTTTAAAAGACGGAGATTTTGAACAAGAGTCCCAACCCTCTGGAGCTTGTGAGACTAGGGCATCTCCAATTGGAGGGAGGTGAAGGAGATGGGGGAGGTGAAGGAGATGGGGCAGAGAAAGGTGGGAAAGCACTTGGTTATTCACTCAATCACGGAGGTCGTCAATATATGGCACGGATCGAATTAGGTTCTAAAATAGCTAATTAAAAACACACAGTTCAAACCATACCAATATAAAATCAATAGAATAAAAAAAATATATTTATAAAAAAACAGGTAAGCTTAAATCCTAGTATTTTTTTGCTTTTACAAATGTTCATTTCATACCTATAATTTTCGAAGTTTTCATTTGATAAAGCACGCAAAAATTTTAATTCCACTCGGGTCGGTAAGAAATCAACAAATCCCAATTTAAATATTTACCTAGATTTCCAAAAAACATGAATTCTTTAGAAATAATTTGTATACCGCAGTGGTGAAGCGTATGCGATCCTACTTGGCACAAAACCGGCTGACCCGTAGCGGTGTAAGTTCTGTCAGAGCCCGCTGACCAATCACAGGGCGTTTAAGTCTCTATATAAACAGAGAATCAGCCTTTGTTGACCTTTAATAATAATAACATAGCATTTATATAGCGCAGTTTAGTGTCATTTCACTTAAAGTGCGCTTTACTATAACTAACTTAAAAACAGTGATTTAGTATTAGGGGTAATATTCTTAAAATGATTCTTACAATGCGCCTTACCTAATACAGATCTAATAATATTACACTGAATGTACAGTTTACAAAACAAGGAATAACAACAGTGCTATTATAGCACAGGACAAAACAAGAACATTAAAACCAAAACAGGAGGCAGTTTATGCTCAGAAATTAGAATATTGAAAAGGTACAATAAGGAGGCAACCGAAACCAAACAATTACCGGAAGTTTGGGAATATGGCTTATTATAAAACATTGTATGTATTTATTTTATTTAATAAACTACTACAAAAAAAAAAAAAAAAAAAAAAAAAAAAAAAAAAAAAAAAAAAAAAAAAAAAAAAAAAAAAAAAAAAAAAAAAAAAAAAAAAAAAAAAAAAAAAAAAAAAATTGGAAAGAAGTTACGATTTATAAATGGTAAGATTTTAAAAATAATTTTGTTTTTAAAGCCCGTTTAAATTCAGCCAAATTCTGAAGATTAGTAACAGCTGAGGGAAGTTTATTGCAAATGAGCGGGTCAGTTACACGAAAAGAGCGATCATAGTAAACGGCTCGATTTGACCTAAAAAGTTCGATTATACGATTACTAAATCTAGATATGGCGACCTTAGAGTAAGCTGTTTATCGCTTTTTTTTTCGGTTACATGTTCAGATGTTTTTAAGCCATACTATTTGTCACTCAAGTTCATTATTGCATTGGGATTTAGCAAGTATGCAGTCCTCATAATTCACAGACGTTGTTTATATCAGTTGGTGAAATCATTCAACTCCCGATGAGCCGTTACAAGGACTTGGCTCTTCCTGTGTCGCCAATTCTCTCAGCGATTGGCTTATGCTAAATAATTTTATAAATGATGTGCTACCAATGTTCATTCAATCACGTTCGTTCTGGGTAATAAATATGCACTTCATACTGTGTATTGAATCCTTACATACTTATGTTAATAATTTGTTTCTAAATAGTTTATATGCTTTTACAGACATGTTATATACATAATATGAGAGAATATAATTATTAAAACTATCCATCCTTGTTCTTAACAGGAGTGCTAGATTTCAACAATTTAGAAGCACGCCGAAAAATATTTTTAGGTTAATTTTATTTTTGGCTAATCTCTGGAACTATACTTAATCCACTTATATTGAAAGGGGTTAATTATATTTGCCTAACAAGTATACTCGTTGGAGATTTGATGCACTTTTTTATACTCCGAAAGCGAGGACTTCTGCCTAACAGAACGCGCCTTAGTGTACGAACACAAAGAACGCTTGTTTCGGCTTTCAGATTGGCCGGCGAGTAAGCGGCCGACTGGCGCAGGCGCGCCGACAAGAATGTTTCTATCTAAACGTGTGAGAACGCACATAGTGAAGGCAGGTTCAGATTTGTGTCCGCGCGCTGGCGGGCCGAGAAGCTTTACCGAAATGAATTCTTAATTCCTACTCGCCGGTGCGGCCGGTTAGTGAAGCTTGTTTTGGAAGCTAGTGTCAAAACATAAGTCCTGTCAAAATGATCGACTTACTAATTGCTGCTGTTTTTAACAAATCGCCGATCTAGGATAAAAGAAACAGTTTACATAGCAACAGAAATGTTGTCGACAAGTGCTGGAAAGAAATCAGTAAGGATATGAATGAAAACGTTACGAACAAAAGTACGAACTGAGAAAATTTTATGATAACCTCAAATGTCACGACTGAATTAAGGTATATTTAAAAAATCTTTCTTCGTCCGCCTTAGGCTCACTAAACAAGTGATGATATTCACCATGACTTTTCTACTACTATTAATTGGATGAATACCAATTGTTTTATTACTTAATTTCAAGAAAAAAAGTATAAAATCTTCTTCCTACGAGCTTGACATTTTGTTAAAACTGACAGCTGCTATCAGGCTACCGCGCAAATGGCGCGGATTTTACCGGCGTTCTATGTGTCCACAACTCGGCGGATATCTTCTCCGGCGGACTCAGGCACTGAGTGCTGGTAATCTGAAAGCCGAAACACGCGTTCTTTGTGTTCGTACACTTAGCGAGGACTTAACGAATATCAAAAAATATGCCTCCGATAAATTGAAGTTTTTCCTGTCGTTTCGCTTGAGTAGAATTGAAATGAAATTGTTAATCTCTAAATGGTATAAAGTAAAGTCGCTATCCGTTTCTGTCTGTTTGTGCGCATATTTCTTCTAAACTACACGACAGATTTTGATAGGTTTTTCACTATCATTTAGAAAATTTCTTCCGGAAGGTTTATGTATATAATACATGCATATTATATTTATAGAAAGTAGAAAAAAATCAAGCAACGCCGGGTGCGCGTCATTTCAACTTAATATATAAAAAAATCAGAATGCGTATGTTTGTGATCGAAGTAGTCGACCGATATCGGTGAAAATTTCACAGTTTGTTCTTTTTAGTGCCAGGAAGTGTTTAGAAAGTGGTTTGAATTGTAGAAGAAGTCGGGGACGCCCTAAAATACTTAAATAATAATAATAATTGGATGACTTGTATAGCGCCGTTTTTGTGCAAAATCACCTATGCACCGGAATGAGATGATTTAAAATCGATGTAATGTAGTTTAACAGTAACATTGTGGTATACAGTAGTGAATGGTGGGAGAAGTCGGATACGCCCGAGAAAGAAATTAGCAAAAGCGAAACACTGCGGGGTTCACTACTTACTTTATAAAAAAATACAAACGTGAACTACTAAAAATGTATTTTTTCATTAGAAATGTATAAAGGCATATAAAACACAACATAAAAAATTCTATATTATAGCGAAACTATGCCAATTTTACAGCACAAGAGCTCACAATTCGATAGTTTCCGTGGCTTTAGATATCAAGGAATATCTATAATAATAATTATCTTTTTTATTGTAACAAATAGATATAATGATATCCTCACTGGGATCTCCCATGCTGAGGATTTCATTTACATATTATGTATAATTTAACTATAAGAAAATTAATATCACAACAAAGTTATATATGAATTTAATTATGAACATATATCATGCAGTATAATTTTTTTTTTTTTTAATTAATTTTAAAATAAGTAAGATAGTGTTTTTTGGTATAGTTCAGTTGATTCTGTTTTAGTCTGTGTTTGTTATTAGTAAATGTTCTATTTTAGATCTCCATATATTAAGTATCCAGCTTTTAATTTGAGATTTAAATGTTATAATGTTGAGGTTTTTGAGTGAGAGTGGTATTTTACTGTAGAGTTTAATACTATGATATAAGAAGCTTTTTTGCCCAAAAGTTGTATTAGTAGTTATTTGTTGGATAAGTTTTTGACCATGAGATCTAGTGTTTTTATTGTGCGTGTTTGTTGTTATTTCTTGGGTTTTGTACCTACTTATGAATGTAAATGAGTATAGTTGTTTAATTGACATGATGTTAAGATTGGTGAAGATTTCGTCAGTGCTAGTTCTTACAGGAACTTTCAGTATAATTTTCATTATGGCTTTTTGAGTTTTAATTTTTGGATTTAGTATATTTTTATTTGCACTGCCCCATCCGATAATACCGTATTCTAGCAGTGATTGGCAGAGAGCCATGTAGATTTTGATTAAGTCTTTTTTAATGAGCACATTCCTGATAGTTTTGAAAAAATAACTATGTAAGTATATAATTGAAAACATCCACACTATTGAGTATTTTCCAATTCACTCCATCCCACAAAACTAGGCCATTTAAAACGAGATGTATAAATTATCTTTACTTTGAGGAATATAATTTATCTGCCAGTACCGACCTACCTACGATAATCCATTGCAGTATGATTTACAAATGGCGTCCGATATAAACGTGTCTGTAATAAATATGTGTTTATGTTGGCGCGCTTTTAACAGCATTTCCGGTCGTCTGGCCGCCATCTTGTTTATAAATATACGCATGCATGTAAATACAAGCAAGCTGCGTACATTAGGGTGGACCGACAATGTATGGATAATTTAAATATATATTTATTTATGTGTTTACGGTACAAATACCTATAAATACAGAATAAAAACACATTTCACTAAAAAGGGTTACAAAAAAATTTGTTTAATTCAGTTTTTTTTATTTATATCAGGTATAGGAAACTAAATTTTAGCTAATAACTATTTCACAAAAAATATGTGAAAACCTTTTTTGTAAATTCTTTAATGCCATTAAAAAAATCTGCAAATTATTTACCCATGCTGTGTACGCATGGTATAAGAGAGTTTATAACCGAATTAGTGTTGACATTATTGTTGCAGTGAAAGATAATTTTAGTTCGTATGACTATCAGGAACGTAAAATATTATTTTTTTTTACTTTAAATATATTTATTAAATAATTAATCAATTTACAGAATATAATCAATAACGTTAACAAAGATAATTCATACAATTGGTACAATTAGTTTTCACTGCTTTTGATTTTTAAATGTTCCTCTTCTATAGAAGCTGGCGCTGTGTCTAGAAGAGTGGCGAGTATCAAAATGAAGAATATTTAGTGTTTGTAATTATGAATATTAAAATTTATAATTAATTACAAAGATAGTTTCATCATTTTGGCATTTTTACATTAAACTTCTCTTTAATTGCTTTTGGTAGGTGTTTATCGTTTTCTATTGTTATGATATTTTCGGGTAGGTTGTTGAAGTATTTTTCCCTAGATATATGTAATGATGTTGAGCAAAAGTGGTGTTACATATTTATGTTGGAAATATATATATTTTTGACGAGTACGACTTTCAGTTAAAAAGCTGTGATTTTGTTTTTCTTTTATTATTTGAGTTATTATGATTTTTTGGACAAGATCTTTAAATTTTAATAATTTAAATTCTTTAAAAATTAGGTGTGTTGGATAATCTCTTGCTTAATTGCAACAATGCAGGGATGTCAATAAGTATATATACAGGGTGTTTCAGCAGTCAGCACTTACCCGAAAGACTAAACCAGTTATTCCTGGGCATATTTGGAGTAAAAACAGTAGATATCATTTGCAGTCTGGTAAATTTTATTTTCAATCAAAAAGATTATTTTTCAAATATTGAAGACAATATTAGTGATTTCTAAACGAAAATCTGAAACAGAAAAATCAGAAAAGGAAACGGTCACATCTGGGACTCGAACCCAGGACCCCTGTCTTTCCGGGACAGTGCTCTACCAACTGCGCTAATGGGACCCTATTCTCCTCGGTCACTTTTAACTGTATCATACTTCGAATAAGAACTACTAACATTGTCTTCATTTTTTTCCCGCACATTTTTATTGGCAACTATCTTTATGTATGATCGCAAGATTCAACCCGAACTAAATGCAATCCAGACAGCGTCTTTCAGATAAACCTATCTTATTTTTTTTTTTTATTTAATGTGCGACATCTGTTGACTTTTCTTCAAGTCTAGAATGAATATTTATTTTTCGGAATAACTTTATTGAGTAAAACCTCAAATTGTAATATTTAAATATTGAAGACAATATTAGTGATTTCTAAACGAAAATCTGAAACAGAAAAATCAGAAAAGGAAACGGTCACATCTGGGACTCGAACCCAGGACCCCTGTCTTTCCGGGACAGTGCTCTACCAACTGCGCTAATGGGACCCTATTCTCCTCGGTCACTTTTAACTGTATCATACTTCGAATAAGAACTACTAACATTGTCTTCATTTTTTTCCCGCACATTTTTATTGGCAACTATCTTTATGTATGATCGCAAGATTCAACCCGAACTAAATGCAATCCAGACAGCGTCTTTCAGATAAACCTATCTTATTTATTTATTTTTTTTTAATGTGCGACATCTGTTGACTTTTCTTCAAGTCTAGAATGAATATTTATTTTTCGGAATAACTTTATTGAGTAAAACCTCAAATTGTAATATTTAAATATTGAAGACAATATTAGTGATTTCTAAACGAAAATCTGAAACAGAAAAATCAGAAAAGGAAACGGTCACATCTGGGACTCGAACCCAGGACCCCTGTCTTTCCGGGACAGTGCTATCTGAAAGACGCTGTCTGGATTGCATTTAGTTCGGGTTGAATCTTGCGATCATACATAAAGATAGTTGCCAATAAAAATGTGCGGGAAAAAAATGAAGACAATGTTAGTAGTTCTTATTCGAAGTATGATACAGTTAAAAGTGACCGAGGAGAATAGGGTCCCATTAGCGCAGTTGGTAGAGCACTGTCCCGGAAAGACAGGGGTCCTGGGTTCGAGTCCCAGATGTGACCGTTTCCTTTTCTGATTTTTCTGTTTCAGATTTTCGTTTAGAAATCACTAATATTGTCTTCAATATTTAAATATTACAATTTGAGGTTTTACTCAATAAAGTTATTCCGAAAAATAAAGATTATTTTTCCGTTAAACGCCGCCACTGGGTGCAACCTAAAGAATCACGTGATACGTTCTCCGTCTTGTTCCAGCAGCACCGTACATACAGGACGGAGCGCGTATCACGTGATCCATTGCGACATATTTTTGTTGTTATTTGTTTTTAATTAGAAAAAATGTCGTACAGCAAAATAGAATGGAACAGGATGCAATACATAAAATAAGTTTCACAGTATGAAGCTGTTGGTACTTACCCAACAAAAAAAGAGACTGGCGCTTGTGCTCAGTGCTTATACAAATATTTTGTTTATTATTTTTCGTTGTTTATCGATCAACGACCGATAAATTAATCGAAGTCGGCAAAAAACGCTGCACGATGGAAAGACTTTTCCCAAAAATTTATCTATTTCGATGACGAAAATATATTTCATACATTATTTGTCAATTACTCTGTTTTGATAGCATGTGTAAGTTGATATCAGCACCAAATTTTATTTGCGATGTTTTTAGACATTGAACCTAGGTAGTGAACGGACTTGGTATACTGACGATGGTGACCGGATAAATCATCACATCTTTAAAAAGTTATATAAAGTTATGGAAAGTGATGAAACAAAAACTTTATTAACTGGGTTAAGTAGGTTAGGTTAGGTTAAAAAAAATGTTTTTTTCATCGTATCTAATGACTTTATATCACTTTTTAAAAGTGTGTTGAATTGTCACTGTGTTGAATTATCATGCAATAACTGACGATATGGTTAAATATAATAAATTATTATCATCCTCGCTAAAGTTGACTAGTAATCACAAACATTATGAATTATAGACATTTATCGATATTGGCTTGCATGCTAGGGCCCGTGAAAGATCAACATTAAAAAATATATATTTGATGGCCACCCTACTGTATATTATACTGCACGTCAAAACATTAATACATGCACGTATTCGTGCAATATATCGCCGACGCGCGCAGCTTGTCAAATGTCATAAAAAGAACAAAGTATTAAATATGTGGAGCATTAGAAGAATTTGAATTTAGAATGAACAACGGTTTGTGTTGTTTAAATTTTGGAAATATACATAAATAATAGAAACAAGGTAGACTGGTCATGAACCATTATTAGTACCTCTGAAATATCTTTCACCCATACTGTGCAAATCGCATTTAATCACATCTATCACCATTGACAGCTCGTGACTGAAATTGCCAGCAGTGCATTTCACTTTTAAAATGTACCCAGTATCTAACATAGGCATTTGATGGGGGTACTTCAATTAATTCACTCCACTTAGTTATTCATCGCTCAAAATCTCGCAAAACCGTTTAAATTCACCGCGCACGATTGCCAATGAGTGAATGTTGTAGCGCTAACATTGTAAATTAGTATAAATGAATTCCTTCCAGACGCATTTGATTACGCATGACCACAGTGGTGTAAAATTCAGTTGAAACAAGGCGCTTCAAGATGTGTTATATATCTGCAGTGCTCCAACACTTGATTTGCCGTAATGACCGTATTCTGTGTCGCTCATGTCACCGTTTCGGCAGACCGAGCTGTCTCGATATCGCCCTATGCTGTCTCCGTATAGTATGGTAAAATATATTGATAAAGTGACTTAGAACCAAGTATTTTCGTTTAATTTATTACAAATAAATTACTACCCAAAGTAAGAACCTGATATCGTATTTCAAGCATATAAATAGTTTTTTCTTGTAGTAATTGTTGAAACGAAGCGTTATTTCCATAATCTGTGTCTAAAAGTGAAGTTAATAATTACCATAGACAGATGGACAGAAGGTATAAAACATAATATCATTAATTACTGAATCATAAACAACGTAATACATATTATGTGTAATCATTGGGTGCCTATTTATCTTATTGTATAGAAATCAAGACAAAAAAACGACACAAAAGGAGATAATTTTTTTAAAGTGACAGTTGTTTAGCTGCGTGGGGTTTTCTAGCCAAGTTCCTACGTTTTACAGGCATACTTAATTAACGATCAATATTTTACAATGCAATAGTTGTTACCTAATTATTAGGAATGATTTATAATAGGTATGTTTAAATACATATTTAATTCGAATGAAGAACGTGCGAAATAATTATAAAAAGCCATGAGAAGTTTCGCTTTGAAAGCGAAGTGTATAAAATTAGACATTATCATGGGAAATGTTTTAATTTTAGTGGTTAGAAGGTTACTCTAAATAATGTTTTAATGCGAAAGCATGGTTGTTTGTTTGTTTGTCTTTTTTTCTCTTCGCCTTTCAACGGAGCGACCGAACTATGTGATTTTTGCACAGGGGTAGTTGGAGGACAGAGAAGTGACACAGGATATTTTTCATCACGGAAAAACGTTTCAATCCGTGGGAGAACTCTTTGTACAGTAATTTCTCCCTAATACAACACGAGCGATGTTGCGGGTAAAGGCTATATATTTTATTATCTTTTAATTTAAATTATAATGTAAATTTATTTTAAAATGTTATTATTTAATCATTATCATTATGTGTATATATGTACCTACCTAGTGCTTTTAAATTAGAATGCTACCCAAGAAGCAGTCAATCTTATGTTTAATTGGATATTTTATTTTTTTCTATTTCTTCTCTTTGTTATTCATATTTATAAAATATATATCAGTAGGCTAAGGCACCAGTTAAAAGTACAAATACCTATTATTTCATTATTATTTTAATACTATACTTATCAAACAACTTATCAAAATGTTAATACTCATCCTAATTTGACTGTCCTAAAACGGGAATCCTCCTAGTTGGGAAGTCAAAATATTTCTTAAATAATGTATTTAAATGTATAATCTTTTACAAAATAAAAAAATATTAATTTATTTTTTAATCTTTTTTTAATTTTTTTTTATTTATTAATTTATTTTATAATCTTTTTATTTAAATTATAAATTTATTTTATAATCTATAAGATACATTTATTTTATAATTTTTTTACTTAAATTATAAATTTATTTTATAATCTTTTTATTTAATCTATAATATAATCTTTTTATTTAATTTATAATGTTAACGTATAAATTAGAGTGGTTACGATCCTAGACTACGAATTCAGAGATCGCGTGTTCCAATCCCGGCGTGCGCAAGTAAATTTTATTTGATTAATTTGTGTTATTTCAATATTTCTTTACATAATTTCAGTATCGCCCTAGTGAAAGACTACCATTCAGAATCGAAGCATTGCTTGAAATGGCTTTTTGCAAATCCGAATAGTATCCTGAGGCAAATATTTTATAAATAAATCGTACAGATTCACAAAACTTACGATAATCATAATATCCCGTGATTTCTCACGGATCCGCGCTAGACACATCATAATAAGATAGTATGTGGATCATACATAATGTCTTAGGATGGGTTGTTTCATACAATTTGAACAGTTCATCAAATTTCAACGTTCATTTTCGGGTCCTATTCAAGTTCTGTTATTATATCATTATAGGCCAGTTACTTGACATAACTACAGTTATAACAGAACTTGAAAATTAACTTTGAAATTTGAAGAATTACTCAAATTCTCTGAAACAACCCGTCTTTTATTTAATATATAATTTTCGATGTTTGTGTGTATATATTTATGTACGTTTAACCATTACGCATTTTCTCAGGAATTGAATGAGATACGATGTTGAATTTAATTCATTAATATTATTCAAGAATTCATCCATCATTTGAAATTTTTCGCAAGCATGGATAAATTACCTTCAAAACGTGAATTACACAAAACAAAACAGTAGGTAGTAAAGCTAGTATAAAAATACTGTCTTCAGTTCTTCAGTGACTGTGAGTCATTGAGGCAGCGAAGAGACGGAGCCGCCCACGGGAATATTTAGTCTGTTGACTCAGTCGAAGAAACGCCCAAAGTAACTCTAATTCATTCATTCTAAAAAGGAATTTCTCAGAAGTGTGTCCACATTCAAGAATTCATTCTATAAATATAGAGAAAGATCTGAGTTTATCTACCTAGTAATGTTGGTTTGGGGGATGACGGATTCGAATCTCGACGCAACGCAAATGCATGCCGAATAGAGAAGAAGACATTGAAATAGAAAGAAGGAAAGGAAAGGAAATGACGAGCAAAGAACATAAAAATGAAGACTAAGTACGATTTATTGTTGCTTTAAGGTACGAAGCCACGAAATCATCTAAGAAATCTAAGAAATCGAATAGCTAACATGCGTCAAAATGACGAATGAAATGTAGAACTCCATTTAATTTCTTTTTAAATTTAATTAAAATCAAATTTAATAATATAATTATTAAGTTCTGCAAGTATTTTTGGTTTTTGTTATTGTTACAGCCGTTTGGGATTTCAAGGCCAATTTCAAACTGTGGTTATAACCACGTTTAGACGACTTATTTATATGATTCTATTTTAATCCCTCCCAATTTAAAATGATTTATTACCGGTTAAACCGATTTACTGATAACATAATTGTGACAATAGATTTCATATTCCGTTGGGGTATTTTGAAGTCTGTTTTCTCCACATTAATGTTATCTTAATTAATGAATTAATCATTAAATTGTTTAATAATGGTGTGGCGGCAATTGCATACAGTTTACATAATCACTCGAGCAATTTTTGGCATATTATGGCTTTGTTTGCAAAACGTTTTGAGCGAACGCTTGTCATAAATTGCCAAATTTATAGAACCTAAAAATATGGGATGGCCGGCGAAATCTAGGTGGATTCATTTGATTTAAACCGCAGTAGGCAGTTCATATGTTTTTATATTAATAATATAGCAATTGTCACAAGCGAAATCAGTATTTTTAATACCTTGGAGGTTACCATTTATGCTAGCTGAACATCCCACTGCACATCAATAATGAGCACGGCTTTAAAATCATTTGACATTTACATCTAGAACAGTGTTCTACATTTGAACTTCGACCCCGATGGAGTTGTCAGCTGGCTTGACCCCGTCTCGTGACACACTTCGTGTCACCCTATTGTCACTGTGACACCAGTGACAGTAAGTACCACCCCTCCCACTTCATAATAGGGGAATTAGGTGATAGCCGTGTAAATGTTATATTAAAGGTTGACTGTTTTAACCAAGAATATTAAATATGCAATATTATTTTTTATGACTGGAGAATACCCAAATAACTAACCATCAAGCCCTTTCACCGCAGGGGTAGGCAGAGAGGACGAACCGCCAAACAACTCGGTCCTGGCACACACTTTTTGCCTCATTCGCATTCATACATCGTCTCATACATACTTTGTATGTATTGCAGAAGAATGTTTCATGTTATCTTGTGTTCCTAGTCGGCACCTGGAATTTAATAGTGGCAACGATGGCAGGACTGTCAATTAAGTTGTTAATGACTCTGTGTAATACAACCAGGTCTGATATAATTCTCTTGTCAGACAGAGTTATTAGATGCCACTGATTCATCAAACTGATATAATTAATGTATTCAAGTGGAATTCTGAGATTACAATTTAGGTAGGTAACTAAGAAATTTGTGCTGAACTCTTTTTATATTGTTCTAGAGTGATATATATTAGAATTATGGCTATTACTAGCGCACACTCGTTAAAAATCACAAGATTGCAGTATCTGTGAAGCTGTAAGAATTGATAAAAAAATCAACTGGTAAAGAACAAGTTTTTTACTATAATACGTCTATTTTAAATTTTCTAGTTGCGCCTATTATCCAATTAAAAAAAAATGGTTTGATTAAGGATTGAACCTTCCTTCCCAGGGACTAGTCAATCGAGCTAACAACTGCGCGAAATCCCAATTGGGTAGGACCAATTTATTTCATACAGTAACTGCTCATACAATTTCAGAGAAATTTGTATGCGTGATTGACTCGAAAAGTTGATAGAACGCATCGAAATTGACAACGAGTCTATCTGCCGAGTTTCAGCTCGATTGGATGTCAGGAAGTGGGTTAATTTCCACTTCCAAGATTTGCATTAATTCATTTATTTAAAAAACAATCATAGTAAATTTTAGATACGACCACAAATTTACCTTTCGAATGCACACCAAATTTAAACAAAAGAAATATACATATTAAATATAGAAATAATAATTTTGGTAATACTTTATTGCCTGCTCGAATCGTTCTCACAATCAATTCCTATTTTGAAAATCATAGCAAATCCCAGTTCTATAGAGGTCATCGAACCGGAGTTACATACACCGCAGAAAGACAGAGAGACACCACGGAAATTATAAATTTAAATAATCCACATAATATAATTAATAGGTAGTTTGTTACGTTTTCCAGAATAAAGTAAAATTACATAAAACTGATCAAATTTGAACTGAGTCTCAAATCAAAATAGGTGACCGTGCTTAGCGTTTTTTTTTGCAATTTATTACCACCGATCAGACAGCTCTAGCAAAACATTGTTAGCAATCATCACCATCAACATCATCAGCTGCAAAGCGATGTCACCTTTACGCTCCGTTGGGCGTACAATTACAGACACTACAGTAGAGACATCGCGCAGCCTTGAAAAATGTATTATTTTCAGCATTTTTGTTGCAAACCTTTGATGTAACATGTTTTTGGTGCTAATAATTGTGTAGTCTAATTATGAAAAGATTCGTGGTACAGTCCGTCAACAGAAACTGAATAAAATGGGTCTACAATTTTTCCGCCTGTTTTGATTTATGCAAGAAAACAACATGGCCAAAAAGTGCCTTTTATGTTATTTTGTGGATGTTCAGGCATAAATATTTAATTTTTTTTCGATCATTTTATAAATAACTTAATTTGCCACATTATACAATAAAATCATAGCCGAAAATGCGTTCGTAAGTAGGAGATTTTGGACTTTAAAGCAGTTTTCATAGGCCTTTACATTATTTTTTTCTGGGCTTACAAGAAGACTTATTTAAAAAATTCTCGGTTATTTCAAAGGCCAAGATGTGTTCTACTTGCAGTATTTAATTAAAGCATCTGAAACATTTCTAGGCGACCGAGAATTTTCAAACCAAAAATACATGATTTTGAATTACTACGTATGGCATCGCGTTAAGAATTCCTCGGGAGTCCCAGACTTCTTCTACCATAAAACCATTCTCTAAACATTCCCGCCACTAATAAGAATAACTTCGGTCGACTACTTATCGAGTTTTGCGAGCACAAACATAGATTTCAGAGTACGCGATTGACACCATGCTCTCGATGACAATTGATAGAATGCATTGTCAATTGTCATGGACAACGAGTGTATCTGCCGAGTTTCAGCTCCATCGGATATCTAGAAGGGGGTTAATTTGCACTTATATTTGCTTAATATTTTATAAGCAGGGTCTTTCCGTGCAACAAACGATAGGCGTGTTTATTTTTTTCATGGGGGAAAAAATTGATTAGTTTTATTATTTGTTCTGGCCAGGAAAACATGTACGGACCACTGACCTGATTTCACGTCTCACGGAGCTCAAACACGAGATTTAAAATTAATTTAAAAAATACAGTGCTGAACAAAAGTCTTTACGGAATATTAGGGTTATAGAAAATAATATACATTCAATGAATTGTATGGCTATTTCGCCTTTTGGTATTCAATGATATATTCCTAGCTGAAGTCCCCGGCGTTGTCCGGGCTCATTTTGAACGTCGTCACGTGTGGAATATTTAATCAGTATCAAGAAGCTGCTTTAAGGGGGGGGGGGGGGGGGGGGGGGGGGGGGAAGGGGTGGGGTGGTTTATCGGAATCTTATGTAGACAGTGACCTTCATTCTGTTTTGAAGGTCAACTGTGCAAATTTTCATCAATCTCAGAATAAAACTGTATATTTATATTTTAAAAAAGCCACGGACATGCAGAAAGAATATTATTTGTCGGCAGTAATTTCTTCCAGCCAAACCCTGCATGAGAATAAAAGTTTTCAGCGTGGAGTTTGTTCACCAAACATGGCTCAAGCCATTTCAAGCGACATTTCGATGTTTAAAAACTATTAATTAATAAATGTTTTTTCCCATAATTCAATTTGTCCTTGTTTTTTTTACAATCATGAACAGGTCGCGGGTTTAAATCCGGCGTGCGCTAGTAATATATATTTTTTTTTTTTTTTTAAATTTATTCTTAAATAAATTAGTTTTACAAAGGTAAAGTACATTGTCCTCCACGCTAGGAGTTCACCTGTGTTGTGGAGGACTTTTTCAATTGTAAAGTTATATACATAATAGTAAACAATACAGTGGCGATTAGTTACACAGAGAAACGATAGAAATTAAAATATAATATCGATTTTTACATAGTTTTAACAAAAACAAATGCGAAATATAAAAAATTAAATATTAAAAGGATTGTAGCCAGTTCCATATGTGTTTTTTGTATTCTGTAAGATTAGATGTTTTATATTGTGTTGGAAGTGAATTGTAAAGTTTTATAGCCTGGAATCTGTAGTGTTTTTGTCCAAAGGATGTGTTTGTTTTTGGTATTAGTAGTTGGTGTGCATGTCTTGTTCTGGTATTGAGAGAAGTTTGTGAAGTTTTAAATGTGTTTAGGTTCTTGTAAAGGAAAGTAAGTATTTGTTTAGAATATAATTTTTGAATCTTCAACACTAGGAATTTTTTAAATATGGTTGAAGTGGGTGTTAGTATTGGTACTTTAAGTATTACTTTTATTAAGGTTTTCTGAGCTTTATACAGTGTGTCTATGTATTTTTTACTGGCATAGCCCCAGGCAATAATGCCGTATTCAATTATAGATTGTGCTATTGCGAGGTATATATTCTTAATATCAAATATGTTTAGTATATTTCTCACGTTTTTGAAAAAGTAAATCAACTTGTTTATTTTTACTTTAACCGACTCAATATGTCTGTCCCATTTTAAATAACGGTCGAAGTATATACCAAGATATTTGATATTTTCGGTTTGTGTGATTGGAGGACAATTGCATGGGGTGTTCGCTGAGTGACAGGAATGTATTTTAAGGTAGATGTTTTTTGAGGGTTGGCCTCTCGAGTTTATGCTAAAGGTTATGAATTTAGTCTTATCTATATTTAAAGTTAATAAGTTATAGTCAAGCCATTTTTTTGTAATATTTAGGCCAACTTCAGCTTTTGTGATTAGTGTGTTCCAGTCAGTGGCCTTAAAAAGTAACACAGTGTCATCAGCAAAGCTTATAATTTCCCCGTCTATTTGGAGCTGACATAGATCGTTAATATAAATAAGGAATAGGATTGGGCCAAGTACGCTGCCTTGTGGTACTCCGTAGGATATTTGTTCCTTGTCACTACATGTGTTTTCTATTGAGGTATATTGGGTGCGATTTTCCATGTAGCTTTCATTTAATTTGAGTTCTGTTCCCGTGATTCCGAAATATTTAAGTTTATTGAACAGGTTTTGGTGGTGAATTGTGTCAAACGCTTTTGCCAGGTCTAGGAATATTCCAAGGCATTTTTTACCCAGATCTATATTTGTTTTGAGGAAGTCTGTTACTGAGGCTAAGGCATGTGAGGTACTCATATTTTCCCTGAATCCAAATTGATTTGGTGATAGTATATTGTTTTTGTTAAGAAAAATTAAAAGGTGGTTTTTGATATGTTTCTCGAGAATTTTTGAAAGCGTGTTTAGAATTGTAATTGGTCTGTAATTATTAATTTCTTCCTTGTTTCCTTTTTTGTGGATTGGAATTACTTTGCCCGTTTTCAAAATAGTTGGGAACACTCCTTCTTTAATGGACCGATTTTATTTGATTAATTTGTGTTATTTCACAATTTATTTATTTAAAATAATACATAGAACACTTGCGGCAAGTTCCAGAGTTTAAGATACCCTCAGTATCGCCCTGGTGTAAGACCACCATTCAGAATTGAAACGTCGCTTGAAATAGCTTTAGCCTTGTTTGGTGACCAGATCTGAATAGCCAGGTAATCCCGTATCTTATTCTTCCCCATCTCATTCCCTTCCTCGATACCTTAAGCCTTACAAAAATCGGTAATGCCATAGTCTCACTAGCTCCAGACAATTGGGAGGGAGCACTTGGCTCTTGTGTAGTAAATATTTAAAATTTATAAATAAATTATTTTAATTTCGGCATACCTGCACGCGCCAAATCAACATGGTGGCTGATTCTTATTAACAAATTTACGTTATTTAGCATTCTAACTTTTTGTCGTCATCTTTATAAATACAAATGAGCAACTATCATGCCAATTAGTACCAACGCCATATGGTATACAAATCAGCATAACGTTATCGATAGAATATTCACAAGGATAGGTATAAATTTGATAAATAATTCGATAAACTTACCCTCATAATAAAAAAAAATTAACAGGAAATAAGTTGATAATTTATGCAGATGAAATGAAATAAAAAATAGCAAACAATACCTTTTTTAACTCCCCATCGTAATTACAACGTTCCCGTGTTATTAATTGATAATTATATATTATGCAGATAATGTAAATATTACGAATAATTCTAATGGCGACAACCCACGCATATCAGAAGTGACATTGAGAAAAAAATACCATTTCATGCTTGAAAGTAGCATGCGCTGCCATCTTACGGCGAGTAGGAGAACTACTGGAGTGCGAGTCTTTGCTAAAGCTTATAATATTTAACGCATGGCGCCGCATAATTTCGTCTGATCTTGCGATTCTCTTCACTAATGAGGAGAAAAACCAATTATAATATGATAATTTATATAAATACGTGAGTAATAATTGTAGAATATGATTTTTTAGATAAAACTTTCTAACATAATGAAACCATAGACATTTTCCTAATTTCATACGACCAACAATGACAGTCGAATTCCGTAGTCAATAAATTGTTCAGTGAATTACCGTAAATATTTTGCAAACGATTCTAAAGTTTACATAGAAGTTAACATACCTTATTAGTACATCACCGTTACATCAGTATTCGCTATGCACCATTCAAATTGATATAGCAGCCAATCAGGGAAAGGGGAACAAACCAAGTTGCGAGGAGCGGGGAGGCAACGTTACCGTTTTTTTTTTCTGCGATTTAGGAATAAATGAATCTGACAGTATACAGACAATGCGAATTGCAATATCACAAGTCAGTCAGCGAAAATAAAATCTGCTTACGAAACACTAGTGCGCAAATTTGTGGCTGAAATCGGGTTAATAGAAACTAAACTAATTAGAAACTTGCTAAAAATGTGTTATAGTTTACCCACCTCACTCATTTTTAGCGTAGTGGTTCGTTTAAAAACGAACATTCTAATCCTGCCCAGAGAAGTCCCACGATGGACTGTACTGCAAACTTTAACAAACTTGCCTTTAGTGAACTTTAATTTTTCTCGTAGAGTGTGGTTATTTCAATGTGCGCTCTTCAGGGGTCAATACACGACTGATGTCGTAGTTTATTCAAAGCTGTCTATTCAAATACAACACCCTATATAACTGATATGTTTCATGGTATATATCGTGACATTTTAGTTTCTTACTCATTTTCAAAGGACAGTTAATTCAATAGTTAGCTGTTTAAACACTAGGTTAGCAAGGAAAATATCCTTTAAATCAGTTAGATAATATAATTATACCTTCTATATTGTTAAGAATACATGGTTAGGTTAGGTTAAGGAATGACATTATTTGCTGATTAATATTGTTCTACTTGCTGACCACAAGTGGCTGCTTAACTGACTATTTGCCAGCAGAAAACATTTCAGAGCTGACAAAAACCTCAAATATGCTGACCATTTAAATGATAACCTTTTCGAAATACATTGCCCTAGGTACGGTAGAAATCTCCGACCATTAATATATACGTCAATAATAATTATTATTATCGAACATTGGAAAAAGAGAACTTCGTTTCACTCCGTGAACACTATATTATGAACTGCTCATGCAGAAATATCAGTTTAACTTATCGTGATTCGTTTTTGGGTTATCATGTCGTGTTGTGTTTCCTCCTTCTATAGCCAACATCTCAAAGCCCAATCATCTACACTGATGATGAACCCTGTAACTCTGTTCGAAATGTTGGCTAAAGCAGGAAGAATCACGTCATAATAACAGAAAAAGTCGTATCGTATTTTTAACGTTAGAAAATAAACATCTTAATGATTTAAAATATTTTAAATGTATTAAAAATCTGGTAAAATTATTCGATTTCCTGTTAAAAACGGGACTGGAGATCTATAACGAATGAATTGATAAATTTCATGACAAACCATCAATAAAGTACGAATATGTTATGAGGAAGTCGGAACACGTGTTGAAAAATAATAATATTTCTGCATCTCATCCATAATATTTATTCGGACAAGGCCACCTGCGTGCACACATGTTCAGATATATTCCGAATGACTAATATTTTAGTAGGAAATGGTCATGTAGTCACATTGTTAACAGCATTTTATACAAAAGCCGTAGGTACTCATTTTTCTCAGGGTATATAAATATGCATCGGGATAATTTCGAACAACAGTGAATACCTGCTTTCTTTCAACCGATCCATGTCCCAATGTCCCAAAATCCTAATGTACAGGGTGCGCCAGAGAAACTTACTTATTTGAAAAAATTCCCGACCGTTGAGTTGGGCAGGTAGAGGGGCGGGAGGGGGCGCATCTGGAGGGGGACGTCCCCAAGTTTGTTTCCCATTCTCGTCAGTTGCCATTATGCTGCACACACAGCACGAAACTCAATGAATTTGCTGCGACAACATTTCCACAACCGCCTCATCTCTCTCCGAGGCGATCTCCCATGGCCGGCGCGCTCTCCGGATTTGACTCCATGTGATTTTTTTTTATGGGGTTATTTGAAATCCCTTGTTTATGTCGATCGACCACGGACCATAGATCACCTGAAGAACAACATTCGCGATGCAATTGCCAATATTCCGATTGATATGCTGAGAAGAGTGGACGAGAACTTCAAAAAACGACTTAACCAGTGTATGCGCGATGAGGGTCGCCATTTAAAAGATGTAATTTTTAAGACAGTATGAAAAAAAACTTGGTACATTCCATTTTCAAATAAAAAAATAATTACAACAATAACTACAGTGCTTTTGTTTTTATTGAACTTTCAAATAAGTAAGTTTCTCTGGCGCACCCTGTACTAATGTCCCAAACTCCCAATGTGCTAATGTCCCAATGTCTCAAACTCTTATTGTGCTAATGTCCCAATATCCCAATGGCCCAAAATCCCAATGTCCCAGTGTCCCAAACTTTTAATGTGCTAATGTCCCAATATCCCAATGTCCCAAACTCACAATGTGCTAATGTCCCAATATCCCAAAATCCCATGTGCTAATGTTCTAATGAACCAATGTTCCGAAATCCCCATGTGCCATTATACAAAGTCCCAAACTACCAATGTTCCAAAACCCCAATTTGCTAATGTCCCAATATACCAATGTTCCAAAATTCCAATGTGCTAATGTGCTGATGACCAAAGTGCCAAACTCCCAATGTGCTAATGTTCCAAAATCCCAATGCGCTAATGTCCCAAACTACCAATGTGCTAACGTCCCAAAAACCCAATGTGCTAATGTCCCAAACTACCAATGTGTTAATGTCCCAATGTCCCAATGCCATATTTACGCCTGACGCCACACTTGTGAGTTTCCGAATTCAGTCACTTGTTAACCGAGTCTATTCTTGACTGATATTATTATAACAATAATAACTCATAACTCATGCCGCCAGGTTTCAGCCTTGACTCATGAGTTAATAAGCGGAACGGGTGAATACACCACGCCATTTAATAGTTTTCCTACTGTTTTGTAAATTGCAATGTACAGAACACAGAGCGACGGCAGAAAACAACTTAATACTCGTATGTATAATAATACGTATGTACATATTTTTGGGGTCATCGTCTGTGATTTGACAGCCCACTGTGGCAATACTGACATTACCGCCCGTATGAATTATGGCCCATTCATTGACAGTCACTATGGCAACACAATAAACTCAGTTATTTGCATCAAATATGAACATTAGTATCCTAATAAAAAAGAAAATATGAATAATGCACATTTAGCACTTTTTTATGATGGCTTGAGGGAAACTTTCCGTCTATGATGCAGGGATGCGCTGTGTCACTGGACGACAGCCAGGACGAGAGTTCTGGAAGTCTCCTCCTACAAGCCTATTCACAAAGCCTCCTCGCAACAAACGCCAGCGGCAGGGTGGCCCTACAGCCCGCCTCCCCCTCCCCGCAGAAATAAGGGAGCGAAAGTCCATCTATGATGTAGGGACGTGCTGTCTAGACAACAGCCAGGACGAGAGTAAAATTAAAAGTTAGATGGTTACTCACAAAGCCTCCTCGCATCCAACGCCAGCGGCAGGGTGGCCCTACAGCCCGCCTCCCCCTCCCCGCAGAAGTACGGGGGCGGAAGTTCCTCCAGGTAGGGCTCGCTGCTCGACTTCCGCTTCCGGCTGAATACGAACCACACCTTCCGGTATGCCATCACAAGCACTTCCTTCACTCCACACACTTCCCAAACAAACACTGACTTGTAGAACTTCTTATCTATTGTTTATTTCATTTCACAACATTATTAGATTCTGCACTTGGTTATTATTTATTATTTACGGATTAACAACATGGACAAGGAACTGAAATAGGTACAAGAAGGTAAGATAAAGGATCCCAATATTTTTTGCGGTAAGGAGCGACAATTTATCTTAACTGTTGCATGAGAACTGTTGGCAAACAAAACAACACAAAATGATCCCTTACTATGACCATTAAACCTTTAGATAAATTGGTACGAATGTACCAAAAGCATTTGTATAACAGGTCAGGATTGTAAGTATGTAAGACTGTTTTGTATAGCGCAAGAACGGTGAACAAACATAATATTTATGCATATTTTTTAATGTTCAATCCTTTATTAATTAATAAGGAATCATTATCACATCATTAAATAAGAAAATAATACTTATACATCTAAACGAAACATGAAACAGAACAAGACACAGAAAAATAAAAAGGTGACTGTCTGAACTAGGAATCGAAATCAGGATATCTGCCTTACCGGGACAACGTATTAACCAATTTTTTTTCGATCTCATATTTCAAATTAAATTAACAATAATCTTCAACTTATTTTATTAATATTTTTGGCTGCTATGTTTTTGAATGGTTACAAAGTTCTAACGAATTTATCTGTAACCTAGATAATAATTATATGAGATGAACACATCCGATTTTAATATATATGGACACCTATTGACTTTTTCTAAAATAGTTAGTTGAGGCTTTGTACCGTTAAGATAGAGATCTTGGGTTCAATTCCCTGCTGAGACCGTTATCTTTTTATGTTTCTGTGTCTTGTTCTGTTTCATGTTTCGTTCAGATTTATTAGCATTATCTTCTTCAACGAGATGAGTATAACCTTCAAAAGTAATTTTAATTAAATTGAATGATCATTATTATTTTTAAAATTTTCAATCGTAATTGGAATCGACAAAAAAACGACTGTTTGAGAACCCTTCAATGATTTAAATTTATATGTGAATACAAACTGTTCAGAACCGGTCATCCACAATATCTAAATAGTATAAAATAAAGTCGGTATCCGCGTCTGTCTGTTTGTGCGCTTAGTTCTTCTAAACTACGCAACGGATTTTGATATGGTTTTCACAATCATCCAGAGAATTTCTCCTGGAAGATTTTCATATATAATACATGCATATTATATTTATAGTAAGTAGAGAAAAGTCGATGTTTTGCGATCAAGTGGTAAAAAAATATTTTCGGGCACTACATTGCTAACGCTGGCTAAACCTTATGAAATACATCAAAATAATTTACTACGGAAATGTGTAACTTAAAAAGGCCTACAGAAAAGTCCGTGAAGGTATATGTCTATCTCCTAAAGATAGTCAGCTAGTTAGGGTATATTGTGAGGACAGGGAGAGTAGGAGGAAGATAAATGGTGTAGAGGAAGGTGAAGCTATTCAGACCTGGTCACTAAATGACTAAAGCAATTTCAAGCAACATTTGTATTATAAGTGGTGGTTTTTCAGCAGGGCGACACCGATAGTACCGAAAACTCTGGAATTCAGACTGTTTCGAAGTTACAAAATGTGAAAATTTATTTGAAAGATGTTGCATTGTCTAAAATCAATAATAATTTTCTATGCATGAAACAATTACGCAATAAAGACCTACCAAAATCAAACTAGTGGATCCATTTATGGCACTAATAAACTCAGTGTCACCTTTAATGGGAGACCCAAACCAAATAAGTTTAAACCTTGTTCCGAATCTAAACATAATAATAATATTACGAGTAGCCCATTGCTTACGTACTTGAGGAGGTCTGATAAGGACATTGACAGAGAGTGAATCAAGAATTGAAATAAATTTTAATATTAATAAATCATAATTCCAATACATCGTAATTTGATTTATTGCTAGTTCTAATAAATCTTAATTTGATTAATTATTAATTTTAATAAATCTTAATTCGATTCAATGTTATTTTAGATTAATCTTAATTTGAATTAATCTTAATTGAATTTGAATTAATCTTAATTGAATTTGAATTAATCTTAATTGAATTTGAATTAATCTTAATTGAATTTGAATTAATCTTAATTGAATTTGAATTAATCTTAATTGAATTTGAATTAATCTTAATTGAATTTGAATTAATCTTAATTGAATTTGAATTAATCTTAATTAAAATTAAGTTTAGTAATAATAAATCCTAATTTCAATTAATCTTAATTTTGATTAATATAAATTTAAATTAATCTTAATTTTGACTAATATAAATTTCAATAAATCTTAAATCGATTAATCTTAATATGAATTAATCTTAATTTTGACTAATATAAATTTCAATAAATCTTAAATCAATTAATCTTAATATGAATTAATCTTAATTTAGTTTGAATTCATCTTAATTTAATTTTAATTAATCTTAATTTAATGTGAATTAATCTTAATCTTAATTTAATTTAAATTCTAAATAATCCAAATTTAAACTAAGCTTAATTTAAATTCTAAATAATCTTAATTTAAATTAAACTTAATTTTAATTCATCTTAAAATAAATTAATCTTAATGTTGATTCATCTTAATTAAAATGAATCTTAATTTTAATGAATCTTAATTAATTTTAATAAAACTACCATTGAAATGGACATATTTTTGTATTGGTACTTATTTGTGTATTCTTATATATTTATTAATTTTCAGTACACGTTTATCCTCGATAACATGTCGATTATTTAGATTAAATAGTGTTGCATACATAGATATATAGAATTACAGGCTCTATTGCGACTCTTCGAAACATGGCGCGTAGACCGGATTCGGTAGTTTTAGTTAGAGGTCACTTGGAGGTAAAAAAATGAAACCTATTTCTCATCAAAATTTAATACATCAATGGTTGCAAACAAAGTGTTTTATTTTATTTAAAACATAAATATTTTTATCGTTCTTTGTGGTGTTGGGGAAGTACTGAATGTTATCAAGTACAAAATTATATTTTTGAAGACAAAGCAATGAAGAATTGAACATGAATAAAAAAATGTAAATTTCCCGGTAGTCTATGTTTCTTTTATTATAATTTTTATCTTATCTCTTGTCCGCTTCCTCTCAGAGAAAGATAGTTAGTAGAATCAGTACAGAAACCGCAGTAAGTTGTGGTCACAAGTCCAGACGATTTCTTTAATTGTTTTATTTTATTGTTTATTTTCCTTTAAATGTTGTTAGCGATAGAAAGGGTCCGCTAACTGGATCATCATCGATAAATTCTAACAATTTCAAAATAAGAACCATCCAACTCTGTTGTTACCCTCGTAAACCACATTCCCCTATCTGACATTTTTTCCATCCTCAAAGATAGATTCCGCAATGTTTGGTCAGAGTATTGGCACATTGCTGGTCAATCCAAGGGAGCCTACCATGCCTCAATACAACAGACTATCACATCAAAAACGTGGTTTCAACAATTCCCTCATTCCCTCAAAAAATAACATATCCTCACTTATTCGAATGAGAATTGAACATTATTCCGTTCCTTCCCACCTTTTTTTAAATTCACGTGCTTGACTCCTCAGATTGTACATTCTGTGGTCTAGAAGTGGGAACTTTTTAAGGTTGTCCCTCTCTGAACAAACATCCCCTCTTCTATTATAATAATAATAATATTTGGATGATTTGTATAGCGCCGTTTTTGTGCAAAATCACCTAAAGGGCGCTAAGCATTATCTAAATTTTTCTCCCTTCAGTACAACGTCCCATCTCTATTAAGTCTGAATTCGACTCTAATATTCCATATAAGTTTGAAATTTGCCAATTTAAACAAAATTAATATATAATTTCTCCTTCCGTATCTCCATAATTAGAAATGAAGGCTTAGAACACCCTTCAAGGGTGAAAACCAGAAACATTTGAAAGAAGAAGAAAAAAAACGCACATAAACAACCTAAGAGATATTGACACTGGAAAAATATAGAAATTTAATGAAAAAGTGGAAAATATGCTCCAGAAACTTAAAAAAATATCCTAAAAGGTTGAAAATAAGTTCCTAAGTACTATAGGTAGATGGGAAAGTAACCAATCAGTCCCGGTCACCAAACACGTCTAATGCCATTTCAAGCAACGTTTCGATCAAAATTTGTAGTCTTTCACCAGGGCGACATTGAATGCATCTACAACTCTGGAACATACCGCAAATACACCTAATAATAATATTTGGAAGATTTGTATAGCGCCGTTTTTTGTGCAAAATCAACTCAAAGGCGTTGTACAAATATATAATACATTTCTACAATTGTACATATGTTATTATTCTTATCTAGGTAGGTCACTTGAGATTAACACTATTTATTGTTTATTAGATAAATTTAGATGCGGTTCGCACGCACCGGACATAATTGGAAAATTGGACATAATTGGAATTTCGGTATTTATTTTACTAATATATATTTTTTTTCTTTAATGAGCATGTTTAGGAAAGGAAAAGCATATTTTTGTAGGTAGGAATGCCGAAACTCGCATTGCGACTATAGTGTTCACGAATGAATTGAACATGAATTTTGAATGGGCGAGCGTTCTAGATAAATCTCGTAGCATCGCTACAAATTAACAAATTGCAAAATTTATAAAATTTACTTGCGCACTCCGGGATCGAAGGATTATAACCTCTCAACCACCAAGGCCCACCTCCCTTGTTTCTAATATCTGCGTAGCAGAAGCTAGGATGTTCAAAACGTTGGACACGAATCACATCTGTTATTTAATGATTTTTAAAGATTTATAAAAAAAATTAAATGAGTATCTCGTATAATTTGGTCATCTATAAAAAATACAAAATGACACACATGCTGCGCAGTTGTAGGACATCTTCTCACCATAAAAACCATCGCTTGTTTTCTTCTTAGAATTAAAATCGTCAGTGGGTGTTAGATACAGATGTATTAGGTGCAATGATTTACAATGGTGGGATTTAGAATTCCTCAGTGGGCCCTTGAAATAACGCGTGGGAGGGAGGTTGATACCTTCTAACAGAGGAACCAAAGAAACAATAGAATAAAGGGAGAATGAAACAAGTTTTGGGATTAATACAGGAATGTTTTTGTAAATAGAGAAGATACTACCCTAATGGACGCTTTACACGATACATTTTTTCATACCGATCCCCCAAAACTATATCTGATATGATTATCTTCATATTTACGATTTCTTACAGCCATTAGAAAAGAAAAAACTATTTTGGGACGGTGTTCAATCGTCAAAAAATGACAACACCTTCAACATGACCACAGATCACATGAAAATATCTCTAATTTGCCGTTGCCGTCAACAAATCATCAAATATACACACAAAAGTCGCTCTGAAAGCTGAATACGTTCACAATAATTAATAAACATATATTGAAGTATTTAATCACTGAATATAATACTAACGATTTTCAAACGAAAAATGTTAAACAGAAAAGACAGAAAAAGATTCAGTCTAATCTACGAATTGAACCCAGGATCACTTCCTTGCCAGGGGAGTGCTCTTAGTACTGAGCTAATTCGACCATAACGACTCATTTTTTACTGTTTTGTACTTTGACTGAGAGCTAGCAAAATTATCTTCATTTTCTTAAGGCGAAACTTAATGCTAAATCACTATTTTGATTAATCTTTGTAACGAATTGGTGTACATTATGAAAACCAAGAAATATGCTTTTAATAAATTGAAAGTTTTCCTATCGTTTCGCTTGAGTAGAATACAAATAAAAAAATAAATTATATAAATAATAAATAAAGGTAATATCCATAAAAATCGCTTGTCTAGAAATTATATTCAAAGGAAACAATAAGAAAAGTTTCAATTTATTTTTCATATTTTTGATTATAAAATAGTGATTTAGCATTAAGCTACGCCTTAAGACATATTTTTAGTTGCTGCTATATATTGAAGTCTTTTTCTTCAATATTTTAAATATAAAAAGAAATAAACAATGACATGATGTTCCCCCTCTTAAAGTGTACAAAAATTGATGTAAAAATAAAAAAAATACACGTCTTTCTTTTAAACTTTAACCCACATGAAAAGACGACCCAGATGGAAAAAGGACGAAAAAAAGCATCGTGTAAAACGACCATAAAGATTGTGTAATTAAAGAACGTACTATGCGCACTGATAGATTATAAGGCCTCTATTAGCGGGTATGTATTTGCATTAAATCAGCGGGTAAAACCGTAGACCGTAAATCTATTAAAACAAGGGAGATGTATTATTAGTGTGAAACCGAAGAAGAAAATTAAAACGGTGGAGGGAACTGTATATTTGATTCGCCTCATTCACATTCATATATCGTATCAACTGTATATTTGATTGTATAGATTCTTATACATAAAATTAATATAGGGATGATGTCCAAGGAACTAAAAAGAGAAACATATTAGAATCAGGAGATCACGAAGACGGGACGAAAAATGCAAAAAAATAGATTAAGATTCGAACAAGGAATAATCAAGCATACAGAAATAATGTACCCGGTTGATCTAGTAGAATAAATTCCAAAATAAATTACTGCGATTGAAAATACTCGTGAGCTCTAAAATACTTCTATAACCATAAATCCACATGATTTTGTGCAGAGGATGGTCATTCCGCTGTTAACAGACCGATTGCTATCTATATTGCACAGTTGCCATGTGGGCACGCTGAGTCTATTCTACAAGTATTTTAATGGAGCCTGCTCTAAGTAGCGAAACTTGACGGACACGAACGGGCAGTTTCTTCGACACGTTTTTGTGTAAGTCGGCTCGTATGTGGAACAAGCTACCGCCATCTGTTTTTCCTACTACATACAATCTGGGCCTCTTCAAGACCCGTATTAATAAATCAATTTCTACAACCCCTACATTAAGGCGAAGCTTAATGCTAAATCACTATTTTGATTAATCTTTATAACAAATTGGTGTACATTATGAATACCAAAAAATATGTTTTAGATAAATTGAAGGTTTTCCTATCGTTTCGCTTGAGTAGAATACAAATAAAAAAATAAATTACTCAATAAAAAATATAAATGTAAACAATAAAAAAAATATTTTATCAATAGAAATGTATGAACGCGTAAAGGAAACAACTTAAAAAAATACAGTATTATAGCTAAGATTATCTGTGACAGTTTCACTTGATTGACTTTTTTGCTTTTTTATACAATTATTTACAAAATAAATAAAAACCAGTTTTGTGCTTGAAGTCGAACGTTTCTAGACTCCGTTTGTCAAGCGATTTTAAAGCCTATTACCTACAATATAAGGTATACCTAGAATATACACGTTTTTGGCTTGAAGCTTCCTCTTAACCCGCCTCACAACCTAACCTAACCTAACCCTATGTGAGGTGTCACATAAAAAATAATAATTTATTAATTTTGACAGTCTAGTCGTTCCAGTCGTAGACGAAGAAATAACTAGGAGGCGTTTGATTTGTCAAGGTACTCGAATTGAAATAATATTCATATTAAATTAATATTCATATCACTTCCATACTATTTCATAATCGCTTGTAAATAAGGTGTTCGATTTATAATCCGAAACCCACATAATTCGCTGTGCATCCTTTATCAAATTATAATAAATTATTATAATGGACTAATTGCAACTAGTTTTAATGGACGAATGTGTTTTTATTTTTAAAAACTTTTTTTTTTTTTACAGAATCGTGTTCTTTTAATGTAATTGTAAAGTTATAAAAGTTATGGAGCGTTTTGAGGTGTTTTTTTTTTGTTTTGTGTTGTTCCTTCCCCTCCCCACAATCTCACAACAATTAACTCGTAGATCCCACTGTAAAACTGAAATATATGATGAGCATATCAATCATGAGTAACCTCATAAATTTCTATCTAGGATATCATAAAACATAATACATTTGCGTAAACTGATAGTACCGTAAGTAAAAAATATATATTTAATCGTTGAAGGCAATATGAACGATTCTCAAACGAAAAATGTGAAACAGAAAAGATTTAGTTTATGACTTGAACTCAGGACCTCTTGCTTGCCGGGGAAGTTATCTAACCACTGTTAGATGTCGCACATAACTAACTAACTAACCATCACGCCGTTTCCCCGCAGGGGTAGGCATAGTACATGCATGTATTATATATTTAAACCTTCCGGAAGAAATTCTCTAAACGATAGTGAAAACCCTATCAAAAACCGTGGCGTAGTTTAGAAGAACTAAGCGCACAAACAGATATACGCGGATAGCGACTTAATTTTATACTATTTATAGAAGTCTAAATCCTGCCCTGTTCATAAATAACATGGTAGCAAGTAGGTTAACCAGCAAACTGGCATCAATAATGGAATAACGTTGAACGGGTCCAATTTCAGAATTCCAGGAATGATGACGCGTCACTCCGAGCTGATGACGAGTGACTAAGTAATCAGTAATCAGTGACAATTTATGGTTGATTACTGGTTGATTACCGACTGTTTACTTGGCTTATTCGGACTGGCCATCGCGTGTGACAAATGCTGTATCAAATCATCAATTAGGATGGTGATGACTGTTGATTTTCGTTTTTGGTAAATGGACATGATTTGGTATAACACGTAGCTTCAATGTCCACATTCGAAATTCTAAGACAATAAATGATAATGAAATTACCCAAACCTGATGTTTGCATCAAAATAAGGTGCTTTAAAGGTATTTAAAAATAATATATAGTGGTAGATACTTTTAGGGAGTCTAGCACAGTGATTGATAGGCGTCACTACTGACGATTTTATAACGATTTCCCGAGCACGGTCGCGGTGTTGACAGCCAGACCGATATTGATAACGCAATAAATAAGAAATCGCTATACGCTGTCAACACTGTTGTAGGTATTGTTTATGAATTGACATTCCAATACTTTAAACGTCATACAGCTACGAAAAAATATTAAATTGACAATGTTCAATTGAAATACAAACTTAAATATGCATTTGCAGTACGGATTTACTTTTCGACACAACAAAAGGAGTTCATTAGTTAATGAGGTCTTTATTCACAAATTGTTATGTGAATATGTTTTGTTTCTCCAACGTAGCATCATTAGCTCGAACGGATCCAACTCGCTGCGAATACAACATCTTTCAATTCTCAGAGCTTCGTCAGTTCAACATCGTTCGTTAATTATTAAAAAGATCAGAATAATCTTGACAACGCTAATCTTGACGCTTTCTCCATGTTCAAGAAAGCTTGGTTGGGAAACCTTGATGTAGACAACGTGGATTCATCTCCTTCCCCTCCCCACAACCTTTAGCCTCACAAAATACTCCAATTAAAGATGCCATAGTCTCACTGGTTCCAGACGTTTGGGAGAAGTAGGGACTTTTGTGCGGCTTCAAATAAAAAAATGTAGATCCCTCTTTAAAACTGAAACGTCTAATGAACATATTATATTCAAGCAAGAGTAACCTCTTAAACTTCTATCTAGGATATCACAAACAATAATATATTTGCGCACACCGAGAGTAGGTACCGAAAGTAAAAAATAAATAATTTAATCATTGAAGGCAATATTTACGACTCTCAAATGTGGAACAGAAAAAGTTCCGTCTATGACTTGAACTCAGGACCTCTTGCTCGCCGGGGAAGTGAACTGACCACTGAGCTAATTCGAGCATATCAACTTCGTAATCTTTAACTGTATCATAATTTGACGGAGAGCTACCAACATTGTCTTCATTTACTAACTAATTAGATTTACTGCGCAAGTAATAATATAACTCTTAACTATATTGCCTACACACTCTATAACTCTCTTCCAGATATTTATAAAAAAAGCCAAAATATATAAAAAAATTCAAAGTATCATACAAAAACTAAAATATGGAATTCTTGTCGTGTTATATTTTGTTTTGTTTCTTTCTCGCTTCTTTCCTATCCCCTGTATTTGTAATCGAGCATAATGTATTTTTACCAATTGTATTAGTGGGTAAGTACCTTTTTGTAAATTCCTACCTTGGCTTTGTGCTTATGTGTATATCCCTGTCTGTTTCCTTTTTTGTTAGTTCTACTTAACCTCCCTTTTTCTATTTTTGTACTGTTTTGTATGTGAAACTTATAATGTTGATATCAAAATACCAATGTAAAGTTGTACCTACGTATTATAGGTTCATCTCGTCCTACAGTGAGTTTTGAAACTCATCGGGATTGCTCTAGCGAGAAAAATAAACATTTTTTTAAATGTTTGCATCTTACGCATTTAATCGGGATGGGCCAAAAAACCCACGGAGCAACAAATGAGCCCTGGTTTAAGATATTTAAATAATATATATTTACAAAAGCATTATGTGTCTTTTGAATGCGAATTAACTGACAAACTGATGGAGTGTTTATTCAGATTATAATGTGTGAACTGCGTAGGTTTGTTAGGTTGAGAGTTGTGAGTCTGTGAGTCTCATCGGTGAATCACTTGTCAGGAGTAATATTAATTATTAGTATTGGTAAGGCAGGCTTGTATTAAAGAATAATTAATTGCATTCATGTGAGAACAGTTTATTGCAATATGCGCGCATGAGACAAAGGTTCTGTCCATGAGCAAATAATATTATTTTTGTTATTCGACTTCGCTGGTCATCCTCCTGTTCGAACATATGACTATAACGTCATCTTCAAAAACTATCTTTAACATACCCCAATAGGGGATGCTATAGTCTCACTGGCTCTAGGCAGTCGATAGTAGTTTACTCCTAAGCCCTCGAATACCCAATTTCTACCGATTTATAACAAGTTTCTTGTTAAGGCGATGCACTACGTAGTGTAATATTTTGAATCGAGCCGCTATCAATAACACACCTTACGTAGATGGCGATAAGGCTTAAATTCCCGCTTCACACCATCCGCCTGTTTTGATTTATGCAAGAAAAAAACATGGCCAAAAAGTGCCTTTTATTTTATTTTGTGGATGTTCAGGCATAAATATTTAAATGTTTTTTGATCATTTTATAAATAACTTAATTTGCCACATTATACAATAAAACCATAACCGAAAATGGGTTCGTAAGTAGGAGATTTTGAACTTAAAATCAGTTTTGATAGACCTATACATTATTTTTTTCTGGGCTTATAAAAAGACTTAAAAAATACTCGATTATTTCAAAGACCAGGATGTATTCTATTCGCAGTATTTAATTAAAGCATCTGAAACATTTCTAGGCGACCAAATTTTCAAACCAAAAACACATGATTTTAAATTACTACGTAGTGCATCGCCTTAACTAAGTTTATGCCGAAACGTTAATTATAATAAATTCCTTCGATAGAAAACAATCGCAAAGTAAACTCCGAAAATTATCAAAAACACCTTTTGTTCTGTTATTTAATATGTTATATGCATGAAAAAATTCACAGTGTATCTTTAAATGCAACTAAAGCATTTGTCGAGAGATTTTTGCTATATTTCAAAAGAGTCGTATTTTAGTAAATATTTTCACCATCTTCGATTGATTATTATCGTTTTTTAATATTAGCGCGCTCCCTCTAACATTCGTATTTACATATCTCCCTTTCAAATCAACTTTGAGCGCTTACTAGGGGGACTTAATCTGCTAAATTGAAATGCAGTCTAGTTTTAAATTACGTATAACACGAATTCAATAGAAAATTAAAACGTTCTTTTCTACTATTTGTTCAAACGCTGAAGAAACTGATATAAAATTGGCCTTTCAAATGAAGCACATTTACAATTGACATCGATCGTCTCCGGACCCCTTTAGACTGAAGGGTAGGCAGATAAACATGAAATAAAATTATTCTGACAAATCATTGTACTGACTTGCGACCTTCGATAATTACTTCTCAGCAATTTATGCCTTATCACAAGAGCCAATCAAATCCGCATTTGCGTAGAGAAATGGCGTAAAGAAATGACTGTGCGTTAATTTGTCAACCATATAATATCGATTGGTTTTGTTACAATGGTGTATGATGGGTGATCAGCGATCACCATTCCGGACGTGTAGCGTGGCTCATGTCCTCGTAGTGGTATTTGTATTTAATGCATGGTAGCTAACTTGGTAATGCACTCAGATTTAAAATTCACTAGATTGGCTCTACAGGTAATAATAGAGAGAAGGGAGATGGAACCATTATTAATATTATTTTTTTTTTTTGGAAATCGACAGTTTACATTTAATCAGTTTGTACATAAGTATTATATAGTAAAATAAAACCAATTATGGATTTCCTCCTTGTGACTTTAATTGAGACAGCATAATATGGAATAAGTTGGTAAAGTTAGTTATCAAATCTCAATAGAGATATAAACAATCGACAGTTTATATTTATTTCAGTTTGTATATAAGTATTATAAGGCCAAAATAAAACCAATTACGGATTTCCTTCCTGTGACTTTACCTCTACTGAGACAGCAAAATAAGGAATAAGTTATTTAAATTTGTAAGAAAGGAATATGAATTCAAAAATTTATACACAACAAAAGATGATATAAAACGAAAAATTTACAAAACAAAACATTTATAGCCATGTAGAGAGGTTGTAGATATAAATCAAATCATAATAGAAATATAAACAATAGAGACATAAACATTATTCACAAACCCTGATTTCGTAAATAATTTTTTTATGTGTAAGATTAAATTTTAGGTGTCTTAAATAGTGTACATTATATATTTTTTGAAAATAAACCGTTTTAACGTTAATATGGACCAACATTGAAAAAAATCACGTTTCTGTTACTTCCATTCCGAAACTATATTGTTAGAAATTTATAACATGGAACGTAAAAGTAACTAGAAAATTATTATTTAAGCAATAATTAATCTCCTGAAACATCAATACAAATTGAAAATATCGATAAATTGAGCCGACGTAGCTCAGTGGTCCAGAGCACCTGACCGGACATCAGAAGGTGCGGGTTTAATTCCCGTCGGCGGCATTTATTTTTACTCGGGAGATATTTTCAATTTGTATGGAAATTTCAGGAGATTAATTATTATTGCTTATAATAATTTGTTATCCTTTGTGCTATGCATAAAAAACCTTGTCTTATAAACATTAGTTTATCAATATAAAAAAATAAGTAAAAGTAACTGAATGGAATGCATTGGTACATGTCCATAAACATTGGCATGAGTCAATCTGATGCATCCTATATCGCTGGTGTGGCAATATTGGTTGGGAAAAACAATGGGCTGGGTGACACGCGTGACCAAGTGGTGGTCGCGGTCCGTGACGGAGAACAATGAGCCATTAGCGATGCAGGGACTCCCAATCTTCCTCATAAGTGTTCGAGACCCTGTTCAGATGATGCGTTTTCGGCAGCTCGAAACTTATGCGTCGTGCCAATGCAATCAATCGGTCTAAAATCGTGGAGCAATGGAGCGATTGTTGAAAGCGTTCCCTGCGATTACTGATAAACGAATTCTATGGTTCCTAGACAAAAAAACACTGAAGAAAAGTGTTAAAAACCTAACTGTTACTTTATGATTTTTTGTTCTGTCACTTTTCTGTTTTGTCGTTGTTATATTTTGTCACTGTTCTGTTTTTTCACCGTTCTGTATTGTCACTGTTATGTTTTGTCACTGTTCTATTTTTTCACCGTTATGTTTTGTCACTGTTCTGTTTTGTCACTGTTATGTTTAGTCACTGTTCTGTTTTTTCACCGTTCTGTTTTGTCACTGTTATGTTTCGTCTCTGTTATATTTTGTCACTGTTATGTTTTGTCACTGTTCTATTTTTTCACCGTTATGTTTTCTCACTGTTCTGTTTTGTCAGTGTTATGTTTAGTCACTGTTCTGTTTTTTCACCGTTCTGTTTTGTCACTGTTATGTTTCGTCTCTGTTATATTTTGTCACTGTTATGTTTTGTCACTGTTATGTTTAGTCACTGTTCTGTTTTTTCACCGTTCTGTTTTGTCACTGTTATGTTTCGTCTCTGTTATATTTTGTCACTGTTATGTTTTGTCACTGTTCTATTTTTTCACCGTTATGTTTTCTCACTGTTCTGTTTTGTCAGTGTTATGTTTAGTCACTGTTCTGTTTTTTCACCGTTCTGTTTTGTCACTGTTATGTTTCGTCTCTGTTATATTTTGTCACTGTTATGTTTTGTCACTGTTCTATTTTTTCACCGTTATGTTTTCTCACTGTTCTGTTTTGTCAGTGTTATGTTTAGTCACTGTTCTGTTTTTTCACCGTTCTGTTTTGTCACTGTTATGTTTCGTCTCTGTTATATTTTGTCACTGTTATGTTTTGTCACTGTTATGTTTAGTCACTGTTCTGTTTTTTCACCGTTCTGTTTTGTCACTGTTATGTTTCGTCTCTGTTATATTTTGTCACTGTTATGTTTTGTCACTGTTCTATTTTTTCACCGTTATGTTTTCTCACTGTTCTGTTTTGTCAGTGTTATGTTTAGTCACTGTTCTGTTTTTTCACCGTTCTGTTTTGTCACTGTTATGTTTCGTCTCTGTTATATTTTGTCACTGTTATGTTTTGTCACTGTTCTATTTTTTCACCGTTATGTTTTGTCACTGTTCTGTTTTGTCACTGTTATGTTTAGTCACTGTTCTGTTTTTTCACCGTTCTGTTTTGTCACTGTTATGTTTCGTCTCTGTTATATTTTGTCACTGTTATGTTTTGTCACTGTTCTGTTTTGTCACTGTTCTGTTATGTCTCTGTTCTGTTTTTCACTGTCCTGTTACTGTTCCATTTTGTAACTGTTCTGCTTTGCAACTGTTTTCGTTATGACAATATTCTGCTATGTAACGGTTCTGTTTTGTAACTCTTCTGTTTTGACACTGTTTTGTTTTATCACTGTTCTGTATTGTCACCGTTCCTATTTGGAGAAAAAAATGAAGATGGAATTTTGGTCTCCGGTGACATTGTTTTCAACTAAAAACAAAAACGAAAATGGCTTTTTTCTCAGTGTTAACACAATTCAAACAGGCGAAGAAAATGGTTTTCGTTTTAAATCGCTGTGTATCTTTGATAATAATTCCTACAAACCTGTTTAATTTTACGTGGATTTTGTTTTAAGCCGCTATAACATATCTATGAAAATAATGCATTTAGCTTCATCATTTTTGTACGCAGTGGGAAACTCCCACTACACTTCAGACCACAGCTATAAATGTTCTGGTGAAGAAGTAACTTTTTAGCACAATTTATTTGTTTCCAACTAGTTGCAGTTTTTTTTAAAAACATATAATACCATCAGTGTGCGCAAACATATAAAATTTTAAAATGATTTGTCTGCAAGTACAAGTAGAAAAATGATTAGGTACTGCTGATTAATTAAAATCCTGTTAAAAGCACGATGGCACGTTATTTCCCAACTGAATATCAGTAAAATCAGAATATATCAATACGTGTTCATGCAGCTGCGCTTATCCTAATGAATATAACGACGAAATGCGAAAATATTGTAATTTTTATGAACATGTGTTCCGACATCCTCATAAAACATTCGTGTTACACCGATAGATTTTAAGAAATCTGTCAATTCATTCGTCCCGTTTTCAACAGATATACGAATAATTTGAACAGATTTAAATGCAATTTTTTTTTTCAGTAATTTTTCTCCGCGTAGGTACTTTATCACAATCGTATTGGTTGGTTCATTCCAAGGCAGGTGTTCGTTCGTCAAACAATTTCCCAAGAACTAATGGAAAACAATGACACGCCTTTGTCTCAAGTCGGTGGTATACGAACATTAAATTCGTTTACGGCGCAGCAGTTAGTATGTGTAATGATTGTAATGAATCATCGCATTGTCACCTGCGGATTAAATCATATGAGTAAGAACCTATGTAATAAGTATTCTACTTGATTTTCCACTCAGCTCTGTACAGGTAGGTACTGCGACTCGCAACCAGAGCTCACTCGAACACAGTAGGTACTCACACAGATGCATTGCTCGCATATAGTTTGTTTCTAACTAGTTATTAGGTTTCAGAAACGAAAATTTCTCAAATCGAATCACGCGGCCTGTAAGAACTGACTGTAGGAACGACAAACTTCGTGATTTTCACGATAATTTCTACAGTTTTACAGTGAGGTAATGAAATAGATAAGGATTAAACCTTCCTTTCCGGGACTGGAGTGAACAACGCTAATATTTAAGCAAAATTCCAATCGGATAATTCCTATTTTAATTTATTTATTAAATATATTGTCCAATTTCAGAAAAATGCGTGTGTGCTCGCGTGTGTATGACTGAGTGCCATCAAAAGTTGATAGAATGCATTGTCATCTACATGGAGTCTATCTGCCGAGTTTCAGCTCGATCGGATGTCGGGAAGTGGGTTAATTTTCACTTCAAAGATTCCATTTCATTCGTTCAATTAAAAGAAAACAAAATCGAAATTTAAATAGATATAGAATAGAAATTAGTATTTAAAAATTGACGCTTAAATGGTTCGGGCATGTAGAGCAAATGAACGGAGAGAGGAGGGTAAATAGAATACATGACGCGAGTGTGAATGGTATAAGTCGGGGACACCCGAGGAAGGTACGACGCGATCGAAGGGTGTGTATGCGACGATGTATGAGTTAGTTATTTGCACAAAAAGTGTAATATACGTACTTTCAAACTCCCGGATGATTCGAGGTTTGAAGGATTACGGACCAATAAATAAATCGATCAAAATAAAACTAAGCGAATCGAGCTATTTATATCTCAAATAATAATTAATCTTGGCGAATAATTCTTTTTCCTTTCGATTTAAACGCGCCTCATCGAATACACTGCTTTTTTAAATCGAGATAAAACGTTCGAGACCATTTTCGTAATGGTAACGGATCCCATATCGTGCGTTCTAAATTTGAAATTTTCTCGCCGGTTTTTCGTGCGAATTTGAATGTAGAATTCGCATCTGGCATGGGAAATTTTATCTATGGCGTAATAATTTTTTATAGTAACTTGTTTTTAACGTTTTCTTTCAAATACATCGAACCTCGTATTTTATAGAATTTTGATGTGTTTTTTATTTTAAATGTAAATACTGCCTCAATTGTTGCAAACTAACAGAGATTAACGTTTATGTGATTTTTTTTCTTCTAGAAACTGCTTTATAATTTAACATACTTCACAAATGCACATACTTACAAAAAAACTTATATGCATACTTTTCTATAAATCCGGCTAACCCATTGGGCGCGTTTTGCACCCATGTTCTAAAGTTAATTATGAAACACCCTAATATTATAAGAACTTCCTTCTTCTTCTGGCGCTAGTAAAATTAGAAAGAGTATTTATCGATGTATTTTTAAATGTAAGTATGTTAGCTGTAAGTTTCTACATATGTAAGCTTATATGTTATTAAGACAGTAGTTATAGGATTAAGTCGTAAGTCACTAGAAGTCTTAAATGTAAGTCACCAGTTTTAATATTTATTATTTAATAAATATATATGTACAGTTCCCTTGAGGTGATTTTTCACGAAAATGGCGCTACATAAATTAGCCAAATATTAAAGTTATTATGTTATTATTATTATGTCGCTATTCCAAATTCCTGTAATAATCAAAAATCTGTTTCTGAATAAATAAGAAAATACACAGATTTAGGAAATGAGATTAAAAGAATTTGGCATTCTCAGACTATAAAAATATTACCATTTGTTATTTCAGCTACTGGCATTATACCTAGCTCTCTCATTCAAAATTTAGGCGTATTAGATCTGTCAAAGAATTTATACATAAAAATGCAAAATCAGTCATTTTAAATACATGTAGGATTAGAAAAGATTTTTAAAATATTTATACTGAGGGATCAGTAGAATTTATAGGTCCAATTAGAAGTTCTACCGAGCCGAACCCTCTGATATGAAAATATCTGGAGTCGGTGAATTATTTTCCCATTTGATCTCTGGTGAGTTGACGTGTTGTTCTTGTATTATTTTGTATTTATTATGCTTATATAATGCACTTGCATAATGTGGATTGACTAGATGATCATTTGTGGAAAAGTGTGTGGAAGGTTTAGTTTTTCATGTGGGGAAGATTTTACCCGGACATAAAGTCAAAAAAAAATTAATAAAACCACGTACAATCTTAAATTAAAACGGGTGCCTCAGTAAGGTCATATTATTTTCGACTTTTGTAAGATATTACATTAAAAAAATAATAATAAGGAGACGGGAAAGAGGAAGTAAAAATACTGTCCACTACGAGAAAACAATATATTACAAAGTGGAAGATACTCTCAATATCGACCTGGATTGAACTGTGAAAATGTCTTGAAACGGTACTTCATAAGGTTACTCCTCCCAACTCGCTTCCTTTACCAATTGGGGATTCCATAGTTTCGCCGACTTCGGACAATTGGGATTATTGTGTGGTATCCACATAAAAAAAAATTGCGTATGAAATAAGGTTGATAATTATTTTAGTATAAAATATTAAGAAGTTTTGCGGTTGGTAATTACACGACCGCCATATTTGGATTCGCTGCCATATTTGTGTGCAAATGTAAATAGTGACGTCGCGTTCTCAATTTGAATAATGTGAATCGTAATTGTGGCCATTTTTAAAGCGTTTTTGTCGTTCCGGCAAAATTAGTATTCCGTGAGGCTTCGGCCATTTTCTGTGCGTGTCATAGCGGTTTTATGAACAAATTGTTTCGGTAACAAAATTACGTTTTTATTGGCTTTATTGTGTGAAATATGAGCAGGCTTGTAGCTGAGACAATGGAATGAAATTTTGTCACAGATTTCATAATAAACAGGTTTTCCAATAAGAGGTGTTATTTTGATATTCAATCGTAAAAGATCAATGGTTTCGTTGCTTGTGTGGCACGTAGCGCGGTCTTGTTGAAAGTAAACGCTGTCCAGATCAATACCATCCAATTCCGGCCATCAAAAAATCATTAATCGTCTCTCGATAGCGCAATCCATTCACCGTAACTGTTGCTCCAACCTCATTTTCGAAAAAGTAAGGTCCAATGACTCCACCGGACCATAAACCGCACCAAACAGTCACACGTTGAGGATAGAGAGGTTTTTCAACAATAACTCTTGGGTTTTCCGAGCCCCAGATGCGACAATTTTGCTTGTTGACGAAGCCACCGAGGTGGAAATGGGCCTCATCACTCAAGATGTTTTGCATTTGATTCATTCAAGTGAATTTTAATAATTTCAATGCGTTGTTGAAGCGTGTATCGTTCCATTTTTATTAATAGCGTAGTTTCTACTTGTCAAATATCAAAAAATGACAGCTTCAAAAGTATCATCTACCGAAATAGTGGGCTATTCAAAATAACACCTCTTATTGGAAAACCCTGTATATCTGGTCTAACTAACCATCACGCCGTCTCCTCGCAGGGGTGGCCAGAAAGGACGGACCGCCAAAAAACTCGGTCTTGGAATACACTCCTTGCCTCGTTCACATTCAAAATAAATAATGGGTTTGATATTTAAGAAACATCTATCCCTCCAGCTTTTTAGGGTCATATATGAATGGGTGAGTCCACATTTTATAAAAGTATTCTAAACTTTTGTGTATCATAGAGACAAAGGTGAATTTTTTCGCCTTTAGAAAGTTGTAGAAAAATTGTTTCCAGTTTGCCTCAAATATTAATATTGGATACCATTAATAAAACCCTTAGAATAGCCAATGTGAACGATTCAAATATCGCGCTGTTAACGTAACATTCGGCTTAACTATAAAATTATTGTTTTTACTATCCAAACGAGATAAAAAGTTAAGTCGAAGCTTAATGCCAAATCACTATTTTGATTAATCTTTATAACGAATTGGTGTACATTATGACTACCAAAAAATATGCTTTAGATAAATTGAAGGTTTTCCTATCGTTTCGCTTGAGTAGAATACAAATAAAATAATAAATTACACAATTAAAAATATAAATATAAACTACTAAAAAAAATATTTTTTCCGTAGAAATATATTAACGCGTAAAGGAAACAACTTTTAAAAAATACAGAATTATAGCCAAGATTATCTGTGACAATTTCACTTGATTAACTTTTTTACTTTCTTATAAAATTATTTACAAAATAAATAAAAACTAGTTTTGTGCTTTAAATCGAACGATTCTAGACTCCGTTTGTCAAGCGATTTTAATGCCTATTATATGTAACTGTATGCAATATAAGGTATAACAAGAATATACACATTTTTGGCTTATAGCTTCCTCTTAAGTTGGGAGAATAACGTGGCTAACGAATGAACAATAAATTATTATTTATTATTATTTTCTTACAAATTCGCTAAACCAAACAAATAATTTTACGAAATATCCAGTTCTCCCAATTTGTCTACGCTTGAAGTAAGAAATGATGTAAAAATATGGTAAGAGTTTTTGACAACATTTTTCACGTTTGATATTAATAATTTATTATTTAGAATTAGTAAAGTTTATTTTAAAACATCATAAAGATAATTTTATCTAGTTTTTAAAACAGTATTTATTTTTATGGAATATTATAATTATATAGCAAAATTTGAAATACATAGAAAGCATTGCAAACCGAATAAAAATGTTGATAGAGATACTGTGAGGGGGCTTGGCACATAGTATGTGGCACATAGTACTTGGCACTTAGTTTTCGGCACATAGTACTTGGCACATAGCACTTGGCACTTAGTATTGACATATAGTAATTAACAGATATTACTGTGCACATAGTACCTGGCACATAGTACTTGGCACATAGTACTTGGCACTTAGCACTTGGCACATAGTACTTGGCACATAGTTCTGGCACATAGTACTTTGCACATAGTACTCGGAAAATAGTTCTGGTACATATTACTTGGTACATAGTACTTCATAGGTATTATTTGGTACATATGACTTGGCACATAGTACACGGTACATAGTAAATGGTAATCTTTGGATATGCTGTGAGGGGGGCCTTTTTTGGAGGAAAGGAAGTGAACATTGAGGCCGGAAAATTCTTCCACAGCCGAGCTGGTGAACTCAAGAATGAATCGTAGAAACGACTCATTCTCAGTTTGTGATAAATGCCAACTGTTTACAAATGTTGGGCGCGCGTTTGGAGAGTTTCCCGACTATGCATATTATGGGTAGTTATTAGAAAAATAATGACCAAGATTTCCACTCAATAAAATTCGTTTATATTCGATTGAGAAAATAAACCACTGAGAAAATTATTTATAAAATAATATTTATATTTATTTGACCGGGTCAAACTTCAGATATAGGTCCGGGCGGTCTATGATAACCTTAAAGTTGATAATAAATATTTATAATATTGAGCGTGGGAGACAAAATAGAATCAATTATTGGCTATGTTAAAACTAGTATAAAAACGATAAAACCAGCATTATAATGATGTTATTTAAAAACGTTGCAAAAAGATCAATTTTTAAGGAGGAGATTTCGAAGGATTATTGCTTTAAAATTGGTTGTTTAACAGGAAGCTTCAAGCCAAAAATATGTATATTTTTGGTATACCTTATATTGTAGGTAATAGGCATTAAAATCGCTTCACAAACGGAGTCTAGAAACGTTAGATTTCAAGAACAAAACTGGTTTTTATTTATTTTGTAAATAAGCAAAATTTTATAAGAAAGCAAAAAAGTTAATCAAGTGAAACTGTCACAGATAATCTTAGCTATAATACTGTATTTTTTAAAGTTGTTTCCTTACGCGTTCATACATTTCTATTGAAAGAATATTATTTTAGTAGTTTACATTTATATTTTTTATTGATCAACTTATTTTATTTATTTGTATTCTACTAAAGCGAAACGATAGGAAAACCTTCAATTTATCTAAAGCATATTTTTTGGTATTCATAATGTACACTAATTCGTTATAAAGATTAATGAAAATGGTGATTTAGCATTAAGCTTCGCCTTAACTGACATGATGTCCAGATTGTTTAAGTTATCGTCAGTGCTAGTTCTTACGGGGACTTTCAGAATAATTTTCATTGTGACTTTTGAAAATATACGTACGTAAGTTTACTTGCAAAAATGCAACAGTGAATGAACAAACAATTTGGTATGTTTGCATTCGTTATCAAACACTACAAAATAAATCAATTTTTGATTATAAACTGCAAAAAACTACGTCATTTAGACACAAACAGAAAGTCTTATCTCTATGTAACCCTTGATTGAACGCTCAATCGGGTTGGTGACACCGAGATAGTGCTATTTACAGAGCCCGTGAGTTGACTAGTCACAAAAAAACGGCGCTATCCAAATTGGCAGGTAAGGTTCTCGAGGCAACACTCTCGACTCGCAAGCGGAAAGATTCGAGTTCAAATCCCGGAAGTAAATTTTATTTGATTTATATCTGTTATTTCACAATTTAGAAACATTAATAGTATACTTGCAGCACATTCCAAAGTGGAAGATACTCTCATTATAGCCCTGGTGTTGACACTGCTACTGCAACTGCAGACGGTTGAGAGCAGTTGGGACTGAGAAAAATATGTTACTATGTTAATTTGGCAAATTAAATTATGTTTTTGTTATGTGCGTTTAATATTTTATAATATTATAGTACCTAGTACTGTGTACCGTATACTATGTACCAGGAACTATGTGCCAAGTACTACGTATGAAGTACCAACTATATGTTATGATTTTAGTACCAAATACTATGCACCGTATACTATGTAGCGTATACTATGTAACGTGTACTATGTACCGTGCACTATGTCCCATGTACTATGTAACATGTACTATGTACCATGTACAATGTACCATGTACTATGTACCATGTACTATGTACCATGTACTATGTGTCAAGTACTATGCACCTAGTACTATGTACCTAGTAATGTGCCAGGTTTTACATACCACGAACTATGTGCCAGGTACTATGTGCCGGATATTATGTGCCATGTACTTTGTACCTAGTCTCTATGTACCAAGGACTATATACCAAGAACTGACGTATGTACAAAGAATCTGTAGACGATTTGCTTTCTTCCTTCTGAGAAGAGAACTCAAAGGGTGGGTTTTTTTCCAGAATTCATTCCCAGAGTCATAGTACTATGTACCTAGTACAAGGTACATGTGGACCTAGTACCATGTACCGTATACTATGTAACGTGTACGATGTACCGCGTACCATGTACCGTGTACTATGTACCGTGTACTACGTACCAAGTTCTATGAACCTTCCAAGGAAAATAATATTCTTCAACCGATAGCGAAGATGTACACACGAAAGCGTCTGAAAGTTTGACGCCTGTGTTTGACCAATATAACTAACATACGCCACGAAATATTATTAACACTAATTAAGTAAAAATTTGCAAGTTTTGCTATCCGGTTTCGACCGAATTCTCATACACGGATACCTTTTTTCTTGTTGAACAATACATTATTGTTTAAGTAAACAACATGACAATATTATTAACTCGGTTATTCGAAGAATTTTCATGTTTGCCAATAAGCCGCTAATCATTAAATCGTCTACCCCCCATATTCATGGGTTATTTAACCCACATCGCAGTTGTGTTCCTCTTCATTCTATGCTCTACCCGCATAAAAAACCGTTATGTATAAACCAATATGTGTTATCACACACATTTAAATATATTGGGGACTATTCACCGACTATTATAAACTTCAGTTTTTGGTTTGGAAATTCGCCCACAAATATTAGGTCTATACCATTGATGTATTGTCTAATTATTTAGTCTATGGTCTATACGCTTTTTAAATGCAGCCAGCAGAAAACATCTTGCGTAAATCGAACAGTTTTGAGAGGAACGGCTATGCGGAATTTTTCACACTCAACTTAAATTTAGTACAAGTACCCGTCCAAAGTGAATGCTTATTTTTTATTCTACAGGGATAGAAAATATCAATGTTCTATTTTATTTATTTATTTGATTTTAAAGTGAATTTAAACATCATCGCTACTACAGGGAAATTAGTCCTTGGTACATAGTACTTGGTACATAGTTCTCGCTACATAGTACTTGGCACATAGTTGGGGATACTTAGGACTTGGCATGTGGTACCAGGCACTTAGGACTTGGTATTTAGTTCTTGCTACATAGTACTATACATACATAGTACTTGGTACATAGTACTTGGTACATAGTACTTGGTACATAGTACTTGGTACATAGTACTTGGTACATAGTACTTGGTACATAGTACTTGGTACATAGTACTTGGTACATAGTACTTGGTACATAGTACTTGGTACATAGTACTTGGTACATAGTACTTGTCACATAGTACTTGGTACATAGTACTTGGTACATAGTACTTGGTACATAGTACTTGGTACATAGTACTTGGTACATAGTACTTGGTACATAGTACTTGGCACATGGTACTTGGCACATATTAATTGGCACATATTCTCTCTCTCTGGTTTCAATCCTGGGATTGGTTTGCAGCAATTTCATTTAATCTCCTCTTCCATTCTTCCCTGTCTTGTGCGGCTCTTTTGACTTCTGCATATGATGGCACATATTACTTGGAACATAATACATAGTACTTGGTACAAAGAAATTCGTACATAGTACTTGGTACAAAGTACTTGGTACATAGTGCTTGTTAAATAGTACTTCATAGATATTACTTGGTACGTATGACATAGTACACGGTACATAGTACACGGTACATAGTCTATACCATTGATGTATTGTCTAATTATTTAGTCTATGGTCTATAGGCTTTTTAAATGCAGCCAGCAGAAAACATCTTGCGTAAATCGAACAGTTTTGAGAGGAACGGCTATGCGGAATTTTTCACACTCAACTTAAATTTAGTACAAGTACCCGTCCAAAGTGAATGCTTATTTTTTATTCTACAGGGATAGAAAATATCAATGTTCTATTTTATTTATTTATTTGATTTTAAAGTGAATTGAAACATCATCGCTACTACAAGGAAATTAGTCCTTGGTACATCATAGTACTTGCTACATAGTTCTCGCTACATAGTAATTGGCACATAGTTGGGGATACTTAGGACTTGGCATGTGGTACCAGACACTTAGGACTTGGCATTAAGTGCTCGGTACTTGGCACATATTACTTGGCACATAGTTCAGGTATATAGTACATGGAACATAATACCTGATGTACTTGGTACATAGTACTTGGTACAAAGTACTTGGTACATAGTACTTGGTACATAGTACTTGGTACATAGTACTTGGTACATAGTACTTGGTACATAGTACTTGGTACATAGTACTTGGTACATAGTACTTGGTACATAGTACTTGGTACATAGTACTTGGTACATAGTACTTGGTACATAGTACTTGGTACATAGTACTTGGTACATAGTACTTGTCACATAGTACTTGGAAAATAGTACTTGGTACTTAGTACTTGGTACATAGTACTTGGTACATAGTACTTAGTACATAGTACTTAGTACATAGTTCTTGGTACATATTACTTGGTACTTGGTACATAGTACTTGCTACATAGTTCTCGCTACATAGTAATTGGCACATAGTTGGGGATACTTAGGACTTGGCATGTGGTACCAGACACTTAGGACTTGGCATTAAGTGCTCGGTACGTAGTACTTGGCACATATTACTTGGCACATAGTTCAGGTATATAGTACCTGGAACAATACCTGATGTACTTGGTACATAGTACTTGGTACATAGTACTTGGTACATAGTACTTGGTACATAGTATTTGGTACATAGTTCTTGGTACATAGTACTCGGTACATAGAACTCGGAACATAGTACTCGGTACATAGTACTTGGTACATAGTACTTGGTACATAGTACTTAGTACATAGTACTTAGTACATAGTTCTTGGTACATATTACTTGGTACTTGGTACATAGTACTTAGTACATAGTACTCGGTACATAGTACTTGGCACATAGTATTTGGCACATATTAATTGGCACATATTCTCTCTCTCTCTGGTTTCAATCCTGGGATTGGTTTGCAGCAATTTCATTTAATCTCCTCTTCCATTCTTCCCTGTCTTGTGCGGCTCTTTTGACTTCTGCATATGATGGCACATATTACCTGGAACATAATACCTGTAACATAGTACTTGGTACAAAGAACTTCGCACATAGTACTTGGTACAAAGTACTTGGTACATAGTGCTTGGTACATAGTACTTCATAGATATTACTTGGTACTTATGACATAGTACACGGTACATAGTACACGGTACATAGTACATAGTACACGGTGCATAGTACACGGTACATAGTACATAGTACACGGTACATAGTACACGGTACATAGTACACGGTACATAGTACATTGTACATAGTAAACGGTACATAGTACTAGGTATATTGTACATAGGTACTAGGTACATGGTACATAGTTCTTGGCCCATAGTACTTGGTACACAAAAAGAACACGGATAGTAAAACATAATTTATTATTATGTGTAAATTTAGTATTCCTTCGGCGTCGCAACGACAAATGACAACACAGAAAGTAATGACTAAATTCCAACACGTCAACTAAAATGCCCATTCGTAATATGTTCGTAATATGTACCAGTACCACATACCCGTTCATATGAGTGAGAACCTGGACTCATTATAATTATAATAATAATACACGCTGACAGAGGTACCTTGCCGTTTTTGTGGATTTCATAATGTGACCACAACAACAAAAATACCACAAGTAATTTATGATACAAAGTTACCCCAACGTCAATATCGGAGATATACTACAATATGAACACACAAGGAAAAAAAACATGAGGCCAGAACTCTTACTATGCTCACCAGAGAGATTTTGGCGCATGAATGAATTCGATCTAGAATTTTTTTTTAATTATTAACTATGTTGAACTAATTTAAATCCAAATACATATCAGAAAACGATAACCGGTAGATGGACTTCTATAATCAGATACAAATCATCTGATCTTCAAGGAATTTCGTCTGGTAAAAATTTAAACAAAATGTCAGAGAAAAAAATAAATTATTGTTACTCGCGACAACTGGGTTTGGAACCTAGGAGCGGATAATCAAACCTTTATAAATACATGATTAGTGAACACAATGGGAGATATGGCATGGGAGCGTGCCGAATGTCGTCGAGCTATGAACTAATCCATGACTCTGTGCAGAAACCAGCGATGCGTTTGAGATTGCAACCATTAAAGCGCAGACATCAGGTAGGTATGTTGTCCTTGTTCTACCGGTATTAAAATCGAAGATGCTTCGAGGAACTAGCGTCATTGATCCCTTCAGCACCGGTGCATGGTCGGGAAACAAGCCAAACGCGCGCCCAACTTATTTAAACACGGTTGAAACTTATTACGAATTTGCCGGCCTCTGCCTCCTACAACATGGGTCTATTCAAATTATTTTCCTCAGGGCCTCGTGTGAGTAAAAACTGCACGGACTATCTAAGCGGCTATGCAATAAAAAATGTTATGCGTTTGATGTGTAGGTAGAAGCAAAGCAGGGACGCCTCTTAGGGCGTCGCGTAGATGTGATTTGCAGTAGTATGGGGTGAACGATGTTGGCGACATTTGCAGTGGGCGCGGTTCTATGTCAATAATTGTTCATGGCACATCTACCTTCTTTCTATTATTTAGGCCTTGATATTACTAGTATGTAAGTTGTCACAGATAAGGGCTCTATGTATTAACGAGATAAGGCCAAGTGTATTTCGTGTCAGTACTGATTAATGATTACCTACACACTACACTGATTATATTGATTAACCTCATTATGTCATAAATTTTAAGTCGTGAGTTATAAGTATTAGTTGTATGTCACTAGCTATTATAAGTCTTAGATGCAAGTCTCTAGTTTTATCTCGGTAGTTATTTGCAAGCTGTTATAAGTCTTAGTTGTAAGTCACTAGTTGTAAATCTTAGTTGTAAGTCACTAGCATAAGTCTTAGGATGTAAGTCTCCAGTTATAAGTATCAGGAATTAGCAGAAAGCTATGAGTCTTCTTAGTTATAAATCTTAGTTGTAAGTCACTAGCACAAATCTTAGATATCAATTAGTCTCTAGTTTTAAGTCTCGGTTATTGGTTGCTAGCTGTCAGGGACTAGTTATAAATCTTAGTTTTAAGTCACTAGTTATAAAACTTAGTTGTGAGTCACTAGCACAAATCTTAGATATAAATTAGTCTCTAGCTAAAAGTCTCGGTATTTAGTTAGTAGCTTTAAGTCTTAGCTGTAAGTCACTAGTTATAAATCTTAGTTGTAAGCCATTACTAATTAATCTTAGCTGAAGTTATTCGTTGTAAGTCTAAGTGATAAGTTATTAAGTCGTAAGCCGCCCTTGAGCAGATTTTCCCACTAAAACGGTGCTGTAGAAGTGATCCATGTATAAAAAATATAATGTGGATAAATACCTAACCTAACATAACCTAATCTACCTTATCTAATCAAGACATTTATAATTTCAATATCTAACTATTTATAGTTCGATGTTAAATTTATGATGGGGTGTTGTCCTGAAGTTCGGAGCGACTATAAAAATACGACGCAATTTATTAAATACACTAGTTTCACCAACCGGTTTCGCCCAATTTTTAAAACTTTCAAGAATATTGAAATATTTTTGTAATACCACACTTTAACACCTTCTCTAATTGTTTGGGAAATTAAAATTTTATTTCGAAGCGCAATAGCTCCTGATGGAAGAGAGGGTACGAGCTTAAAATAGTTGTGTTAGGTACTCGTGAAATTTCTGTGAAATTTTCATCACGCCATAGCTCACCGCTTCATTGTTGATATGCCAATTAAAACATTGTAAATAGTTTGGTTCATTTTTCTTTAACCATTAAATTTATGGAAAACTTTACTTGTAACCATATACAAAATTAATGTATATGCTTGTAACCAAGAACCTTAAAATTTCATTATGAAGTTAGATATAGAATTCTTGAAAATTTATCATGAGGTCAACAGAAGTTACTTTAAATTTATATTAAAACCACAAATTTCCCAACCTTCCTCGTACCCATCTACTTCCTCTCCCCACTAGCATCACAACATACTCAATTGAGGATGTCATAGTCACACTGGCTCCATACGATTAGGAGCAGTTGATCAAAAATTTAAAAAAAAATGATTTAAATTATGCAGATTGGCTACGCATCAAACATTTTCAGAGGACTTTCCTCGTAAAAAATAATAAAATTTAAAATATTGTTCGGCAAAGAATGCTAAAATAACATTACAATATTTTAAGTGATATAGTTTTTAAAAGACTTATTATTTCAGTAAAAAGTTATTGAAAGCTGTAAGAGAATTATTATAACACTTGAAACTTGTGAAACAAATTGATATTATTTCATAAAACACTGGAAAAACCAATGGGAAAAACTGTCACTCAAAAGTGAAAATTAATCAATTTTCATAACAATTGATTTTTTGTCACAATTTCGCTATAACTTATAAACCAACTCACTTCACGAATTACGAATCATCTAACGAAATACATAAATAACAATTTGAATTGATAAACAAAATAAATAAACTAAAACACAAAATAAATTAATACACCACGACCAACACCGACAACGTATTACAGAGTACTAAATAAAAGCTAAAACTTCAATGAATTATCAAGACTCATTGGTACAACTATTTCATTCATAGCGAACAAAACTCAGGCACTTGGTGCAAATGTTTTATCGAATTTATCGTTATGAAAATTCTAGGTGCTGATTTGTATGGCTTTTCGCGGAAGTGTCTGCATTTTGCCAGCCAAATAAACAGTGAAAATAATTTGTACGTCATAATATATTATTATTTATACGTATTATCGCCTCTTATTATAAATATTGGATGTTAAAAACAAAGTCATCCGCGTCTGTCTATTTGTGCGCTTAGTTCTTCTAAACTACGCAACGGATTTTGATAGGGTTTTCACTATCATTTAGAGAATTTCTCCCGGAAGGTTTTCATATATAATACATGCATATTATATTTATAGTAAGTAGAGAAAAGTCGATGTTTTGTGATCAAGTGATCAAAAAAAAATATTTTCGTGGGCTTACATTGCTAACGCTGGCTAAACCTTCTGAGATACATCAAAATAATGTACCACGGAATTGTAAATCTTATAAAGGTCTACAGAAAAGTCCCACATGGTACATGTCTATCTCCTAAGAATAACCCCCAGCAACGCCGGGTACATGTCAGCTAGTATGATAATATTGTAATTCGAATCAATTAATTGTCAGTAATTCGTCGATTACTGAAATTTTAAGTACCTCAATACAGTATAGAACAAGTACAACAAGAGTCCCAACAAACAAAACAAGTAGAAGAAGAGTCCCAATTGGTCGAAGCCAGTGGGACTATGGCATTACCATTGGGATATGTTGTCAGACTGGAGGGAGTGGCTATTCCGATCTGGTCACCAAACACGACTAAAGCAATTCAATACAAGGAACGTTTAGATTCACCCCACGCTGAGAGCATCTTCTTTTCTGTGGAATTATTGTTTAGTTAGTAATGGACAGTTCTAGTGCCCGGCTTCGCTCGAATTTTAACATGTTTTCAAATCTTTTTCCTAATAAAAATTCCATTGAAAAATATGGAGCACTTATAAAAATAATGTATGTTTGTAGTGGGAAACAAATTGATATTAAAATGCTTCATAGCTCACGATGGAAACGATATATTATAATGTAGATTTCTTAAATAGTAACATTCAGTTCACCTATTCGAAATAAAAACAAAAATTTAAACAAACGCATTACAAACCTTTCAGAAATCTTCACATTTAGTTGATGAAATTTTTCAAAGAAGCTTCGCTTACCTGTAACAAAAAAAGAAATCTCCATTAATATTTAAAAAATCCATAAATACATTAATTAAATCACACTGCTAACTGGTTTCGGAGGAATTCTTCCTTCGTCTAGGCTAGTTGAGTCCCAACTGCTCAAAACTATTCGAAGCCAGTGGCAGTATTGTCTGAAGGGATCTGTCTGTCCAGACCTGGTCACCAAACACGGCTAAATCTATTTCAAGAATTTTGTTTATTCTGAATGGTGATCTTCACCAGGGTGGTACTGAGAGTATTAACTACCTAAAAATATACATGGGTCCGGAAACTAGTTGTATAAGCAAAAAAAATGAGAATATACAGCAAATTAAATTCCGAGTTGATTTTGGTACATATAACTTTTTGATTTTGATTTTCCTTTTTGAGAAAATTGTAATTTAAATAGATGTATTAGGATGCTTGGATGGTTCGGGCATGTAGAGCGAATGAACGTAGATAGAAGTGTGAGGATAATATATGACGCGAGTGCGAATGGTAGAACAAGTCGAGGATGCAAGAGAAATACACGGTACGATCAAATGAATCAAATACATTACAAGGGCCATGCAAAGAGTCAGAATAACAGAAGGGTATGTATAAGATGATGTACGATGTGAATAAAGCAAGGAGGGTGTCAAGACGGAGTTGTTTGTCGGCCCATTCTCTCTGCCTACCCCTGACTTGCATAAAAAGTGTACTATACACAGACATAAAATCAACTGTTGAAGAACGAAGGGAGTAAGGCTGACTGTGATTCGTCAATAAATCAATCTGACAGTAAATAGGCATCTCGCATAATAATATCACCATTTACTTCTTAAAAGTAAAATCTGCTTTTGAATGAATAGACATTTTTACATGGGAGCGCAAATTACTCGCCACGTTATGAACAAATTTGCGAAGTCCAAATTCGGCAAAAAAATTCGGTTCAATTTTCAGAGTCGAATATTTCGTTTAAGTATTTAGTTAAAACACTTTTATAAATGTTCATAATTTACTTCCCAGCAACCAACCAGCTTTGTGTTTCGCGTCCAGACGTTTCTCGATGTGATAGTATATGTTTCTAAAACTGATCTATATTATACGATGTGAATATGCTTAAAATAAAGTAAAATAATGCTTATATATGGAATGTAATACGACAATTGGGTTTATTCTCCTTTTCACATCTATTTTTACAAGTTTTCATAGTACAAGTCAACAGTTTGCCGTGTTATTTCGTAAAATGAACCGATGATGCCTCGACCATAGTTCGCACAAGAATTATGACGTCACGTTTTCAAATTTCACTTGAGGCCATACGCGAGCACAGCCGGCTCCAATGGAACCGGTATGGGGAGTGGGGATAATACGCTTTTAATCACTTAGGGCAGGTCTACTAATATTCATATGTCTATGGTACTATATGTATTTTTAAACTCCAGGATGATTCGAGGTGAAATCGAACCCAAAAGCTTTCGAATCAAAACCAAGTGTCTATAACGTTTACTACTACACTACAATTACATGGCTAATACCGTTGTTGCTAGTGAAAGAAAGAGCGGAACAACCTTTCACAGTTGATGTCGGCTGCACGAGAATGCTTCGTTTCTCCGATCTTATGTTAAATGGCACGCATGTGTAGCCACCCATCGTTCTTCCAGCTGATTTTGCACAGTACAGACAGGAGAACAGTAATGTTCTTTCAACTGGTCTTTCAATATAAGGTTCTCCAATGAACTAGCACCGGGAAACACACTAAATGCGTATCCCACATTTGGACATAGTCAACGTTTTGCACAAGAGAACGGGTCAATTCAATTCATTGTTTATTATTATCTTTAAGGCGAAGCTTAATGCTAAATCACTATTTTGATTAATCTTTATAACGAATTGGTGTACATTATGAATACCAAAAATATGCTTTAGATAAATTGAAGGTTTTCCTATCGTTTCACTTGAGTAGAATACAAATAAAAAATAAATTAATCAATAAAAAATATAAATGTAAACTACTAAAAAAAATATTTTTTCAATAGAAATGTATGAACGCGTAAAGGAAACAACTTTAAAATTAATACAGTATTATAGCTAAGATTATCTGTGACAGTTTCACTTGATTAACTTTTTTGCTTTCTTATAAAATTATTTACAAAATAAATAAAAACCAGTTTTGTGCTTGAAATCGAACGTTTCTAGACTCCGTTTGTCAAGCGATTTTAATGCCTATTACCTACAATATAAGGTATACCAAAAATATACACATTTTTGGCTTGAAGTAACATCTTGTATGTATGCTAGCTGAAGTTACAGGCGGTGCGCGGGTTTTACGCAGAGTTCCTAAAAGATAAGCCATCAGATAAAGGCCTACGTAATAAAAATGACTTGGTTACGAATTAATGCATATGTATATTAAAAAAATAAAATAAAAACATATTATTTTTATATTGTAATTTTGTGTCATTTCACCCCAAGTGCAAATGCATTTTTAAAATTACCGTGTTAAACTTCAACTATATTGAAGATAATATTAACGATTTTTAATATCGTTGAAGATAATGTTTGTAGTTCTTATTTGAAGTATGATACAGTTAAATATGACCGAAAGAAATAGGGTCCCATTAGCTCAGTGGTTAGAGAAGCGCCCCGGCAAAGCGAAGGACTTGGGTTCAAGTCCCAGATGTGAAGGTATATTTTTCTGATTAAAATTTCGAAACCAGATGTAGACAGTAATTTTATTTTGAAGTGTGCACAATTTCATCAACTTCGAAATAAAACTGTAGATTTGTATAAACAACAAAGCCAGGCTTTCCGCCCGCCCACAACAGACACGCTCCTTTATATAAACTAGCTAAACTCCCCGGCGTTGACCGGGCTTTACGCAGAGTTTTTCGAAATCAGATTTAGACAGTCACTTTCATCTTGTTTTGAAGATCAAGTGTTCAAAATTTCATCAACATCGGAATAAAACTGTAGATTTGTATACAAATTAAATCCACGCCGTCCACCCGCTGTCCGCCACAGACAATCTTATTTATATAAATAGCTAGAAGATAGATAGCTAGACGTACAATATGTAGATTTATTCTAGTATACAATCAATGATTTTTTTAAAATAAATTACGCGTTCTGGTTTTAAAACGCATTCACCAAGAAGACCCCACAGTAAATTGGTAGAATAGTTGATTAGCCATGTATGGATGAACGTATGGAGTGTGTTTGAGTGAGGAGAGGATGTATGGAGCATGGAGTATAGGAGAGAATAAACCCATTGAAGTGAGCCATGAGTCAGGCACTGGCCAGGGGTCCAAAGTCACAGTGAACCAGTGGCTTTAAATATTGTGGAAATTACAAAAATATCCGCGAAAAAGTCAAATAAAACATACTATTTTTTTTGTCGTCTAAGTTGATGTGAGTAATGTGATATATTCCTGTGCAAAGTAATGTGAATGGGGTAATTTATTCACATTCAGTAAACTTTCATAGCCTAATTTACTAGACAGATATAAATATGTCATAAATTGACGGATCTAAATCTGTCATAAATTGACAGATCTCAACCTGTCATAAATTGACAAATCTAAATCGTTTATAAATTGACAGATCTCAATCTTATAGTGAATTGTTTTTGGGGTATTATGAAGTGTTTCGCTAACTACTTCTTCACACAACGTTTCGGACAGCATTGCAGCGTCCATCATCAGGGCAGATGTGTAATCTGCCCTGATGGTGGACACTGCAATGACTAAAGAAGAAGGTAGCGAAACACAGCGTAATACCCCAAAAACATATCACTATAATACTTTTGGCCCTGAATATCTCAAATCATACCAGATCTCAATCTGTAATAAATTGACAGATCTCAATCTGTCATAAATTAACAGATCTAAATCGGTTATAAATTGACAGATCTCAATCTTATAGTGATTTTTTTTTGGGTATTATGCCGTGTTTCGCTAACTCCTTCTTCAGACAACGTTTCGGACAACATCTGTCCTGATGGTGGACACTGCAATGACTAAAGAAGAAGGTAGCGAAACACGGCATAATACCCCAAAAACATATCACTATAATACTTTTGGCTTTGAATATCTCAAATCATATCAGATCTCAATCTGTCATAAATTGACAGATCTAAATCAGTTATAAATTGACAGATCTCAACCTGTCATAAATTGACAGATCTCAATCTGTCATAAATTGACAGACCTAAATCACTCATAAATTGACAGATCTCAATCTGAATCACAGTAAGGACAGGTTGTTTCGCAAGTCATTTAATTTCTAATTTAATATTTATGTTCTGTTATTATTGTAGTACTGTGATACAGCCGGCCCATGGTGAAATAATAACAGAACTTGAATAGAACTTTAACAAAATATTAAGTTTGATGAATTGTTTAAATTCTGTTTAATTATTTTTAAAGTTTACTGACGGTGTTCAATCCATAGATAAAGTTCTGATCGTCTCTCTAATTATATTTTTGATAGGCAACGAACGAAAAAAAAATTATACCGTATATTGTTTATATTATTCCATGTGATGTGGATTCACCACACGGAGATAAATGAGAATTGCCAATTTATTAAGAACGAATGAATTAACAGGAACATTGATAGTGAAAAGTGATAATATATTCGTAATTTATTAAAAGTTTAACAGGAAACCTGTTAATTAATTCGTTAAGGGCCTGCAATCCCGTTATTTAACCGGATTACCAATAATAAATTAGCAACACTAATTTTTCTAAATGGAGTTTCACTCTTGCGCCACTGGTTTCCAGACACCGTGTATTGCATATCCTTTATGTAGTGTTCGTTATGCTGTACACATAGATTATAGTAACAAGGGAGATGGGTCATGAATTATTATTATTGGTATGAAACCTTGCGCACATCGTTTACCCATACTATTGCAAATTGAATCCACGCACAGCGGCGCCCCACCTTTGTTTCTACCTACACTCCAAACGCGTAACATACATTGCATAACCGCTTTGATAGTCTGTGCAGTACGGTACTGTAACTGAGCCCTATTCGGCACACTTCCATGCCATATCTCTATTTGTTTATATTATCTATGATGTATGTTGATTATTCCGAGAAATATGTATCGTGAGATTTTTCAGTGGCATTAATTCTGGATTTATACGATAAACACAATTCGCCAGTCTGAAAATAAATTTATCAAAGAATTCTAAAATAAATTTGCATACTTAAGATAAGATAATCAAATACTTAGAATCTACGTCCATTTAATAATTTATGTTGAAAAGGTTTGGTTTACATAATATAAAATAAAATTGGTAACTAACGTTATTTCTCTGCAGGTATCAGCAGAAATAACAAACCTTCACAAAAGTCAATATTGCCACACAATATTGGTTCATGAAGTCATCATTCATTTTATTAAGAGCGGGAGCCACGGTAACAGTTCAATATTTTCGCAAGGCTTAGAGTCAACTCAATTGAACGACGCGACGGCTAAATTGAACGACGCCTCAATTGAACGACGGCGCAATTGAACGACGCCTCAATTGAACGACGGCTAAATTGAACGACGCCTCAATTGAACGACGGCACAATTGAACGGGAGTCGTGAGCATGATAAGACTCGCCCGGTACGGCTCCCCCGCTACACGGCTCTCGCGATGCGGCTCTCACCGTAAGCGGATGAATAATCGCACAAATACGGCTCATCGTGCGGCTCGTTCATGAACGACTCATCGCTAATTCACAGGCCTAATCAATCTTCTGTTATACCGACTTCCGATACGACCCGACTCAAGTGTATAATTATGATTCACTTGATTTTGCTATTTATTTCTCGGGCTTCCCTTAACCTCGTCTATTCACATAGATAACATCGCACTCGCAGATAATAGGAACAAATGGAGATATGACATGAAAGCGTGCCGATTGTCGCTGAACTACGACCAAACTGTAGCGAAGCCAATGAAAATATTTGGTGTGCAGAAGCGATATGCATTTTTGTACTGGTCAGCGATGTTGGCGACGCTTGCGCGATTTCATATAATTAATGGTTCTTGGTCCATCTCGATTCTTTTAATAATAATATATGTTCGCATCTCAGCAATTTGAGAATCGCTGGTTCAGAGTACAAGATAAATTGCCGGTAATTAAGAGGAACAAATGCAGTACTCATTGAAGTAAACATTAAATTCGGTTCGTCCAATCGACAACGACTTCCAATCGACACCGACGTCAAATCGACACCGACGTCAAATCGACACCGAAATACAAGCAACAAAAATTCCTTCAATTATGTGAGCATCAATTTTCATACAGTATAAATTCACCATACACTTTACAGATAGAAAGATAAAACTTGTAATGATCTTACGTTTTACCAGTAAATCCTAACGTTAGACGTCCTCCGCGGTGGAGAGGTTAATATCCTCGGCTACGAATCCGGAGGTAGCGTGTTAAAATCCCCGCGTGCGCAGTAGATACTTTCAACATCGCCATGGTGAATCAAAACGTTGCTTGAAATGGCTTACAAAATACACTAATTAGAAATGCACATAGTCTCATTGGCTCCAGACGGTTGGGAGCAGTTGGGACTCTTGACACTTGTCATGATGCAAGAGCTGATATTTCTACTTCATCTAAGATAAAGCGGACGCCCGAGGCAGACATGGCACGATCAAGTGAATCAGATACTTGAGTCGGACCATGTCAAGAGTCGGAAAAAACATAAGAGTAAATATGAGACAATGTATGAATGTGAATGAGGCAAGAAGTGTGTGCCAAGACCGAGTGTTTTGGCGGGCCACCCTCTCTGCTTACCCCTGCGGAGAATGGGCGTAATGGTTAGTTAGTTAACCCATAATTCCGTACCACTAAAGGCCATTATTTTCCAATATTCACATAAAGCAACATTTTCATCAAAGATAGACAGCTGAAACACATTGTTCAAAAGCTTAAATGGACCTAGGATCAGCGTTTAACGGGAACAAATGTAACAAAAAATTGTCAATGTTACATTTGCATATCGGTGAAAAAACTGGCCATTAGTTATTAGTTAAACAAAATAAATAAATAGCAACTCAAAATTTTGAATCCACACAGTTCCAACTAATTAATATATTCCAAGAAAGTTATTTCCAAAACGGTGCAACTTGTGGACTTAACATTATTTCCACTCTCCAATATTCCTCAGTTTCCTGGTGACGAATTCTCGGAACCGAATTCGGAAATAGACGATCTCCAGTTAGGGCCTGGGCTGATGAGAAGATGGTCCACTGAGATGACGATGTTAATTCTGTATCCACGTGTATTTTTGCTGCACGTGCAGCTTCCACGTGGGATGCTGCGCCGTGTGCATTGCTCGTCAATAGGACTAGATTGTAAGGGAAGATAAAGCAAATACGCACTCAAAATTCTTTGTCGAAAAACAGATAAACCGTAAAATGGAATGACTTTGATCAGTGATCAACTTTGAAATTAAATACATTTTTTTTTTTAAATATTTGTGTTCGAAAATATCATGTTTAAACTATGCGTTTGGGGAGTCAAAAAAAAGACACGGTTGTCAGTCACCTTTCGGCGTGGGTCGACATTGACATTTATATCATTAACGCATTTCGGCTTTTACATAATATAAATAAAGGTATAAGACATAAGCTATAATGATAAATTAGAATTGCATAAGAAATAAAGAGCCCTTATGAGCGTGTGAAACAGTAAAGAATAGAAAATATAAGTTAAGAACGTGTGATACGCCATTTAATGTTTTTGCCATTTAAAGTAGTTAACAATAATATTCAATGCCCAAAGCGTTCAATACGCTCTTCTGTCCTGTTCAGGGTGGATAAATGCAAAACCAACTCTAAGCCTTTCAAATTCTTGCCTAAACAGACTATGCAATAATTACAATAGCGTATTATCCAAGGTGGATATTTTCAGTTGCAAACTTACCAAATACAAAAGGTCCATAAAAGAATATTTCTCTGATGATTTATGAATAAAGGTATGTCTCTATTGTTTATATTTCTATTATGATGTGATTTATATCTACAACCTCTCTCCATGGCTATAAATGTTTTGTTTTGTAAATTTTTCGTTTTATATAATCTTTTGTTTTGTATAAATTTTTGATTTCATATTCCTTTCTAAGAAATTTTAATTACTTATTCATTATTATTCTGCCTCAGTAGAGGTAAAGTCACAAGGAGGAAATCCATATTTGGTTTTATTTTGGCTATACAATACTTATGTACAAACTGAAATAAATGTTAACTGTCGATTTACCGAAAATCAATAAATATTTTTTTATAAACTACTAGCTGACTTGCACCCAGTAGTTCGATGTTGTGAGGTTTTGAGGTTGTCAATTCTAATTTACTAATATTATTGTAAAGAATTAAAAAACGTTTACGGGCGCCCTTGACTTCTACCATTCACTTCCACGTCATGCATTCTCCTTACACCCATTTCTTTCGTTCATCACGTACGCGACACATAAATATTTGGTTCATTTCACCAAATACTTTTGTCTCAATGTCTTCCAGTGTTGCCAACTCAGCTCCTTTAGAGCTAGATTTAGCTCTAAATTGAGACCGTCAGCTCTAAAATGTGATTTAGCTCGTTTTTCAGATAATCTAGCTCCTTTTTTATACAAATTGATCGATGAAAAATGTCAATTTAAGAGTTATTTGTATAGAAATCGGTTATTTTTGTGTTGTACCTCAGAATTTCTCTAGCCGCGACCTCCTCCCCCCCCAGGGAACGAAAATAATTTCTCTGAGTAACCCAAACGTGAAAATGACACAAATATTCGAGTTTGTTTCTCCTCAGAATTTATATAGACACTTTGACTCTAGACAGTTTGAATATATCTAGAAACCAAATAATTTGACACACATTTTCGTTATATGCATATTGCCCGGAAAAAAAATCAATAAAAAAAGAGTAATTTCTGCGAGGTAGCGAGAAAGCAAAAGTCACCCCATGTCACAGTACCGTCTGACGTATTGTCAAATTTTTGTGTTTTCTTTTATATCTAGTCCGCGCATGATATTTTTCTCTGGAAGTAATGACATCTTCGGATATGCTATGAGGAGGGTCTTGAAAAGAAGAGGAAGGAGTGAACTTGTGTCTCAAAGAGTGGCAGATCTCAGGATCGCCCTGGAAAAAGATGGATTCAGAATCAAAATGTTGTTTGAAATGGCTTTAGCCGTGTATGGTGATCAGTTATGAATAGTCAGGTACTGCCAAACATTCATCTTCCCATCTCCTTCCTTTTCCAACTTCTTTCAGCCTGACAACTCACAACTTACCCCATTTGGGGATTCCATAGTCCCATAAGTTCACGAAAAAAAAGAGAATATTTAGTATGAGTTATTGGCAGTCAATAGAAAAAAGGCACTAAAGAACTGACTTAATATAAAACGCAAACGAGACAATGTTATGTATAATGAAAACGATAGAATTTAAAAATGCTATTCCGCATTGAAAAATGAAAATTATAAAAAGCTGAGTAACGTGCAGCTTTCAACGAAGATTAACACGAAACACGATCCGCCACTCTGAAGAGGGACGTAGTTAGCTAATAGAAACGTCACGCGTTGAGAGCTATCACCCGTAAAAACTTATGTAGTAATATAATTTAAAATCATGGGGAGGAGCAAACACTGCCGCCATTGATCCAATATCTAAAGCTCAGAAACTTATAATAAAAAATATCCTCAAACTACCAATCACAAGCAGCTCGGATGAAATCTTTAGGAAAATCTGTGTTATGGATATTAGGCAACTTTATGCCAAAAACATACTAGCATACCTCTTCAAACACAAAACTACTTTTGACAATGTCCAAACTGCTCGTGATACTAGAACCAAAGGACATAATCTCTTACAAATCCCTTTCGCTAAAACAACTTTTGGCCAGAGAAATTTTAGATGCTTTAGGCTATATAATGCTCTCCCACTAGCCATTAGACTGAAGTCTTGGATCATCAGCCAAGACAGATCCAAGATCAAAAATTTTATAAAAATCCCCTCATAAGTATGTACTAGATGCTGATTAACCAATTTATTATTATTATTTTTTATCATTTTCACATTGTCATTTATGTTATGAAATATTATATGTATCAAATAATATGTAAACATTAATTTATGTACTCAATACGTCTGTCTCGACACAGGTTTATCCTAGTGAGACAGACTTAGAAAAAAAACTTTATATTGTTAATAAAAAAAATAATAATAAAAAAAAACTAACTCCCCTTGGCCATATTGGAATGTGCGATGAATTTACCGGGAGAAACAAATATTTGACGGGAAGGAGTAAGTAACGAGATAAGACTGAACATACATCGTGTAAAAGAAACATAAAACAGCAAGCGTAACGCGTATCGCCAACATCGTTCATGCTTACTACTGCTAATCGCATCTCCACACCAAACGCATAACTTTAATTGCATAGTCCTTTGATAGTCCGAGCACTGTAATGATTCTAGTAGGTGTAATTTAAGTACGTGTATGTGTAATTTTGTCCACGTGTAATTTTGAGTCCGTATGTAATTCTACAGTATAATTATTGGCAGGAAAATTAAATTCACGCTAGTGTAATTTATTAACGTAAAATACAGACGAAAAACTTATTTTCGAAAGAAAAAAAATCAGTAAATAAATTTACGATAAGGATTAACCTCTAGTCTATCTGGAACTGGCTATATAGGGTGTTAGGGGATTTACGTAATTGACTTATTTTAAACCAGTGATTCATGACATTATTTGGAGTAAAAAATGTTAATGAAATTTTGGTCGCCGGTGACATTAGGTATTGATGTTTTTTTTTAAGAAAAAAATATAAAAACAGTAGGTATTGGATAGCTAGGGTCAGTGTGAGTGGTTGGGCGGCTGCTCGACTAAGTTACCAGTGACGACGTGTGCAAGAAATCTAAAAAAAATTTTTGAAAAAAAAAACTTTTACTCCAAATAATGTCAGGAATCACTGGTAAAAGCAAGTCAAGTGCGTCCCTTAAACCCTGTACATTAATTATAATCACCATTTTGAACAGTCTTGGCAAAACTAAACATGCAATTTCTAAATCTAGTGTTAAGTCACTTCAACGCCTCTTGAAAGGAATCTTGTTCGTCGCCACCAGACCAGAGAAACTAATGCCCGGAGTAACGTCCTGATCTATTATTTGTCCTTGGGGGAGTCACTAATTTAATCACTAGTTATTAACTTGTACGCTTTGGTATTAAAATATCAACAAAACGCTGAAAGCTGCTTTTCATCGGTTTGCTCCCTCAAGGTGGTTTTTAAACTACAGGGTTTTCCAATAAGAGGTGTTATTTTGAATAGCCCGCTATTTCGGTAGTTGTTACTTTTGAAGCTGTCATTTTTTAAAATTTGACAATTAAAAACTACGCGATTGATAAAAATGGAACGATATACGCTTCAACAACGCATTGAAATTATTAAAATTCACTTGAATGAATCAAATGCAAATCATCTTGAGTGATGAGGCCCATTTCCACCTCGGTGGCTTCGTCAACAAGCAAAATTGTCACATCTGGGGCTCGGAAAACCCAAGAGTTATTGTTGAAAAGCCTCTCTATCCTCAACGTGTGATTTGGTGCAATTTATGGTCCGGCGGAGTCATTGGACCTTACTTCGAAAATGAGGCTGGAGCAACAGTTACGGTGAATGGATTGCGCTATCGAGAGATGATTAATGATTTTTTATGGCCGGAATTGGATGATATTGATCTGGACAACGTTTACTTTCAACAAAACGGCGCAACGTGCCACACAAGCAACGAAACCATTGATCTTTTACGATTGAATATCAAAATAACACCTCTTATTGGAAAACCCTGTAGATCCTCGAACAAGGATGGCGAACAATATGTTATTTAAATGTGAAATTTGCTACGACATTACTATAATATTGTAAATTATAATTTATAGATAGTATAATAAACTCTACACACGGACAAAGAACTACAAGCCTACTTAAATGGACGGATATTATTTGGAAGAATATTAAACATAAGTGGTGGTTGATATAAGTAGTTTCTTTGACCAAAATTAGTTTTACTATGTACCGCCATAAAGTTCTATGTAGAGCCAATTCTAGTTGTCCGCATTTGTGGTGTTCTTTCAAGCAACGGTTCAATTCTGAATTGTTGTCTTACACCAGGGCGATACTGAGAGGATCTTCCACTCTAGAACGTGCTGCAAATATACTTACATTACTTTTAATGAATAAATTTTGAAATAACACAAATAAAATTTGAACCCTCGGTCTTCGGTTTGCTATTCGACAGCCTTACCACTCGACCCCATACGCCGTCATGTACGTATCCTACCATTCTGGCATTCTGCCATTGATGGTTCTTTAACCTTTAGTAGCAGAGTGAAAATGCGTTAGGTTCCCACGCAGTCCGCCTATCATTGCACAAGCAGCATTTTCCGCCTATAATGGTGGTAGCAGTATTTTTTTAAATTTTAGGTTATTTCTTTTTAGCCTCGGAATGTTCGTCTTTCTTAAATTGAAGAAATTTGTTTCTTGTAATTGCCAAATTGTATTCAACTTATGTTTAACCCCTCCAGCTTTTTAGGGTCATATATGACCGGGCGTCCGAATTTTATAAAAGTTTTTTTTTCTATCATGAGGAAATACTTAATTTTTTGACGTTAGAAAGAGAAATAATAATTCTTTCCAGTTTGTGTCAAATATTTATACGGGAATCCATTAAAAAAATCCTAAAAATAGCCAAAATAAATAATTCATATTACGCGCTGCAATCATAAAAATCGGTTTAACTTTAAAAATTATTTTTTATTATATGAACGAGATAAAAGTGAAGGTACAGTGTTCTTACAAATTCCCCAAACAAAACGAACGTGTTTTCGAAATATCGAGTTCTATCAATTTTTCTATGATTGTGGTTTTTGCGTTTTCGACAACATGTTTTCACGTTTGATATTAAAAATCTATTATTCAGAAATAGTAATGTTTATTTTAAAAGCATACACCGGAAAGATAATTTTATCCAGTTTCTAAAACAGTATTTGTTTTAACCGAAAATTTAAAAAAAATGATGTATTTAGCGCAATTGAAATACACAGAAAATATTGCAAACTGTACAGAAGTGTACAAAAAGTACTGATCTATAAAATTCTACACGTGTTAAATCACGGTTTTGTTGAGTCTATTATTCTGACGCATTTCCTATCATACAACATTAATTTTCTTTACATATTTTCAAAGTTCATCCCATCTGGCAGATAGAAAATGAGATCATTATGAATTCTATAGTCATCTCCCGGTAATGTTCCAGCGTTGGATATCCGCCAAAGTATAAACGGTAATTTTAAATTCTGGATGTAAAATTATTATTAGATTTAAACAATCAGTATGTAGGCGGGAGTTAATCATTGTAGTATGCTTATTCATTCTGATGATGATTCGTTCTTCAGGAGATGTTTGAATACTGCCCAGAGCCAATGGGATTATGGCATCCTTAATAAAGAGAATGTCATGCGGATGAAGAACGTTTCATTCACACCCTTCTTCCTGTATTAATTTATTTATCCTTAGCTTTTTATAGTATGTCGAAAATTGATCTGTAATACGCACCGAACATCCGTTACGAAAACGTTTTATTTGTGCATTCTCTTAACCTACCAAAACGAAGGTAAAATGAAAAATATCCATTTCTGTGAAGCAGTTAACTAACGTAGTAAGGGTCAGTATTTCTATAAGATAAACTGATTGATAACATTCCTAGTATATTGAAATACCGGACCTAAGGGAGTATTTCACCATCCTCTCAATAACTATACATTATAATAAATAAATACTCGCAATAGTTACAAACCCGGCTAACTTATTCGATATATAGCCACCATTCAGAGGTTCGACTACCAAATAGTGAACTCGGACTAAATAAATAAATCGTAAATCTAAAATATACGTTATCCTACGGATAGTACTTTTGACAGCTTATCAAGAGGATAGTGACGTCTTCACAGGGGCATCAGCATGATGTTTTAATTAAATATACACAATATCACAGTCCTCACTACGGATTTCGATTCCGAGGCGGACTGAAAGTTGTTCTGTTTATGATTACCTCATCTTCATATTTGTTGAGTTCCTCATCTTCATGTTTGTATACCTCATCTTCGTGTTTGTTGATTTCCTCATCTTAAGGTTTGTAGATCACACCTTCATAACTTGTTGATTTCCTCATCTTCATGTTTGTAGACCTCATCTTCGTGTTTGTTGATTACCTCGTCTTCAGGTTTGAAGATCACATCTGCATACTTGTTGATTACATCATCTTCATGTTTTTTAGATCACATCTTCATGTTTGTTGATTTCCTCATTCATTGTTTTAGACTTCATCTTCATGTTTGCAGACCTCATCTTCAGGTTTATTGATTTCCTCTATTTCACGTTTGTTGGCTGTAGGTTGTTGGATAGGTGTTAATTCACAGTTTTTTTTAAGGTTTTCCTCATCTTCATATTTGTAGATCTTATCTCCATGTTTGTAGACTTCAAATTCGTGTTTACTGACTGTAGGTTGTTTTGTGGGAGTACATTCGTAATTTTTATGTTTTTTTCATCATCGTGTTCATTGGTACGTTAGTTCTTCGCCTGTGAAGTATCAGAAGCCTGTGTTGGTGGCTTCGCGTTAAATTATCAGGGACATAAAATCTCAGCCAGGATATCAGGTATTGAAGAGAAAACCGTACATAAGTTAAACGTGTTGGACTATTGCTTTCGCGCAGAGAATCCTTGGCTAATAAAAATACACTTCTGTCGGTTGAATAATGAAAATCTAATTACGTGGATTAGGCCATAGCTCGATTAGAAGATAAGATATTAACGATATGTAGAAGTAACAATAGTCCCAGACAATTGTGTGGGAAATCGATCTATGTAGAAGGGAATAAGATAATAATGGAAAGGAGTGGCAGGATGGGAAAGGATCGTTAAGGAAGTTTTATGGTATGGAACCAGTGAAAGAAGACAATACAAAGACCAAGTACCTATTGTTAAGATAAGGTTTGTTGAAGGGATAGATCGGGTTGTTTTATATTTTAGTCGTGCCAAAACTTAATCTAATACGACTTTTTTTCAAACAACCCAATTTCTATAGGTTTATAACAAGTTTCTCGTTAAGTCTTTAAGTTTAAGTTGCAAAAAAATGTTATTTTTGAAAATAATATCTATACATTATGCCGAAACGTTAATTATATGAAATTCCCTCGATAGAAAAAAATCGCAAAGTAAGCTCAGAAAATGATTAAAAACACGTTTTATTCTGTTATTTAATATGTTATAGGCATGAAAAAAATCACAGTGTATCGTTAAATGCAACTAAAGCATTTATGGAGAGATTATTGCTCTGTTTTAAACGAGTCGTGTTTTATTAAATATTTTCACCATTTTCGCTTAATTATTATCGTTTTTTTAATATTAGCGCCCTCATTCTAACATTCGTATTTACATATCTCCCTTTCAAACCATCTGTGAACGCTTACTACGGGGCCTTAAGATGCTTACGAAAAAGACAAAAGGTACTATAATGATGACTTCACGTACCCTCTCTCTCTGGGACTACCATAACTTTATCACATCCTGTCCTTATAAATGCATCAATTCGAATTTCACTTTTAGTTTCGGTAATGAATGAATGCAAATCCACTGCCCGACATCCGATCGAGCTGGAACTCGGCAGATAGACTCGTTGTCGATGATAACGCATTCAGTGTGTTTTGTGGCAATCACTTATAGACACACGCGGACATATACACATTTTTTAAAAATCGAATGACATTACAGAAGTTAATTTACGAAATGAATATCGGTCCTACCCGATCGGCATTTGGCGAGGTTGGTAGAATTCTCGACTCCAGTTCCTGGGTAGAAAGGCTCAATCCTCAATCAAACCAATTATTTTTTGAAGACATTTTAAAATAGATCTACTAAAAAAAATAGTTTAATACGGGTTAATTTTTATAGAAATTTTGGTGAAACATACAATAGATTAAAATTAGTATATACTGCGTATAAACACGCGAGCCGAACTGCCGAGCTGAACCACGACTAAAAGGAAAGGAACGAAGTGACCGCTAATGGTGCGGAACGCCGCTTGCGACTGTTTCGTTCCTTTTCCGCAATTCGAGGCTCGGCTCGCGCGTTTTTCTCATTTCTATATTTAATATTGTGAAATGTTTATTGTACACCATTGTATCGGAAATTTTCAATACAATCAAATACATAAATATACCTACATTATCTGGAAAACCTTCGAGGACACGCTAGGTTAAATAAATACAGTTGTTTTAAAGGATGTGAGCAGGTATCTTCGTATTAATTATCATGTGGGCAGATAATAACTTACTCATCATCAAAACTTCCGCCTGATAAATCAACGCTGAAAAGAGGCGTGAGACAACCTCGAAACGTCGAAACCCAACATCAATACGTGATTCAATTTATAATTCTCCACAATCCAATACCTTCCCGAAAGCACGATTTGAAAATCGTCACGACAAAAGTTTAATGACGTCCTCATCGCGGAAGGAGCCAAAAACAGACTTCGAAACAATCGAAATACAGGGTTTTCCAATAAGAGGTGTTATTTTGAATAGCCCGCTATTTCGGTAGATGTTATTTTTGAAGCTGTCATTTTTTGACATTTGACAAGTAGAAACTACGCCATTAATAAAAATGGACCGATACACGCTTCAACAACGCATTGAAATTATTAAAATTCACTTGAGTGAATCAAATGCAAATCATCTTGAGTGATGAGGCCCATTTCCACCTCGGTGGCTTCGTCAACAAGCAAAATTGTCGCATCTGGGGCTCGGAAAACCCAAGAGTTATTGTTGAAAGGCCTCTCTATCCTCAACGCGTGACTGTTTGGTACGGTTTATGGTCCGGCGGAGTCATTGGACCTTAATTTTTCGAAAATGAGGCCGGAGCAACAATTACGGTGAATGGATTGCGTTATCGATAGATGATTAATGTATTTTTATGGCCGGAATTGGATGGTATTGATCTGGACAACGTTTACTTTCAACAAGACGCTACGGCGCTACGTGCCACACAAGCAACGAAACCATTGATCTTTTACGATAGAATATCAAAATAACACCTCTTATTGGAAAACCCTGTATAATCTTTAATTAAATTAAAAAGAAGTATACAGAGAGCACAGACTACCACACGACTCTGTCTTGAAAAGCATTCCTTGCATCATCCACAATCATACATCTTCTCATACATAAAATATTATTACTGTGTTTTTTACAATAAATATACAATGTTTACAAGTCATACTGTTTTAATTTATACTACACTTCCATTAAAAGCATTTGCTTGTGGATGGAAGAGAAGTGTACATTTGCGAAAAAAATAATATAACTAGGTTACAAAGTAAAAAAAATTACAAAATTAAAATCCATACAAATTATTGTATTTGGAAGGAGCAAAAATATATATTATGGAGGATAGTAGGATAATTTTTGAGATTTTCAAGTGAAACTAGGGGAATCAGTTTTTTTGTTAACGATTTCCCTAAAATATTGTTTTATATAGTTCAAAATTTGTTTTTTATCATTAATGTTTCTTATTTCTTATGGTAATTTATTAAAGAAATGTTTTCCTCGGTGGGTATAATGGTGCTGGGCAAAAGAAGTGTGTAGTTTAGGGCATGCAAATATATATTTAAGTCTTTAACTTTTTAACTCTTCTTTTATTCTGACTCTTGACATTCTTGACATGGTCCGACTCAAGTATCGAGTGGTAAAGCTCTCGAATACGAGTCCGGAGTTCACGGGTTCAAATCCCAGCGTGCGTAAGTAAATTTTATAATTAATTTGTGTTGTTTAATATGAAGCATATTTGCCCTGGTGAAAGACCGCCATTCGGGATCGAAACATTGCGTGAAATGGCTTTAGCCGTGTTTGGTGACCTGATATGATCAGCCAGATACTTCCCGACCCTACTTACAGCCTCACAATATTGCATTCTTGCCAGAAATTTGTGACACCGTCGTACACGATTTTATCGCATATACGCCTCAGGGATCTCATTTCTACAGTATTCAGTCTACTTTGATCCTTCCTCTGCCAGTTCCAAGCCTCACTGCCATGCTTCAGGGTTGGTACATGCACTCCATTGTGGACTGTTAGCGTAGGTTCTTTGGACGCTGCCCCCAAGGTTTGGGTAGAAGACAAAATTAATAAACTAACATGGCAATTCAGATCTAGTCACGTAATCTCGAGATATTACTGTCCATGTTTCCGGGTATGTCTAATGTTTGCCAGGAATTTTTATTATTTAGCAAACCTTGGATTATTTGACCAAAATCGGTGCAATGTCAGCTATACAGTACAGACGTGTGTCAGACATGCTCAGCCGAGCATGATACCTGACACCAGCTCTGTCTCTCTGTCAGCCTGGCTTCGGTAATCGCCGGAAACGTTCGGCTGGCCCGAATATAATTGCCAAAACGCAGTGGGGACAGGTATTTCAATATTAATTGTATTTAAAGTGCTAAATACAGAATAAACTTAGTTTTACTTTAATTAAAGGCGTGGTTTATTAGTTGGTTAGGAACCCGAAGAATCAATTTCTACAGATTTAAGTTTCTCGTTAATTCAAATTAAGTTTTTAGGTTAAAAAAAAAAAATATTTTTTTTAAGATAATATATATATATAAATATATCTGTACCCGAGAAGCATACGGATGCAAGTCCAAAAAGCTAAATGTTCCGGAGAGCCAAAATACTTTTTTTTCTGTAAGTTTGGTCTCATAACTTCTGCGGATATTCATGATAATTGATTTTTATTTTTTATCCTATTGAATCAATTAATTTTGTGTTGAAAATGAGAAAATAAAATAAAATATTTTATGTGCAAAGCCTAAAAAAAAATGTTTTAAAAAAAGCATTGTGGACTTGAGTCCTTCTGCTTCAAAATGATATTGAATATTTTGGTATGACTCATGGTATATTATAAAAGGATCAATGTTGAAAACTTCATTTGGAAGTAAAATAATAACTATATAACAGGTAAATATAAATATCTATTTTCCATATCTTCGTCATCTGACGGAGAAAAAAAAAATTTAAAAAAATAAGTGTAAAAAAAGTGCAGTGGCTCTGGTACCCACTGTAACATCTTTTGTAGATCACCAAAATTTGGTGTATTTAATGCGATTGGATTTGTATTTACCCGGGGTTAATACCTCCGGGGTGCTCAAATATAAAATATATATATATATATATATATATATATATAATCTGAGAATGTTCAGGACCCGCATTAATAAATCCCTTCCTACGGCTCCTACCTTAACCCACCTTACAACCATGTGGGCCTTGTGAGGTGTCTTGTGAATATTATTTTTTGCAGGTAACCGGATATTCAAAAGCTAAATAGATTATCTTATGACGCTGCTATTTTCCTTCTAAAATATATTGATATATACATATATACACACGTGTTATGCCGAAACGTTAATTATTTGAAATTCCCTCGATAGAAAAAAATATATCGCAGAGTAAGCTACGAAAATTATTAAAAACACATTTTGTTCTGTTATTTAATATGTTATAGGCATAAAAATTTCACAGTATATTTTTAAATGCAACTAAAGTATTAGTCGGGAGATTTTTGCTCTATTTCAAACTAGTCGTGTTTTATTAAATATTTTCACCATTTTCGCTTAATTATTATCATTTTTTTAAATATTAGCGCTCTCCCTCTAACATTCGCATGTACATATCTCCCTTTCAAACCATATTAGAACGCTTACTACGGGGCCTTAAGCTAGGATTGTGTATCCTCTATGATTTGTAATCGTAGGGATGTTTGATTTATGGAGGATATGGGCCAGTCAAAACAATTAGTGTAATAAAACATGTAATTAGGAAATATTTAAATATAATTACAGAACACAAGATTTTTGAGAACTCGGAGAGTAACAAAATACCAAGAGTAGAAGGCTAGCGGCCGTGAAGCTAGCAGCAAGTTTTGCTTAAGGCGAAGCTTAATGCCAAATCACTATTTTGATTAATCTTTATAACGAATTGGTGTACATTATGAATACCAAAAAATATGCTTTAGATAAATTGAAGGTTTTCCTATCGTTTTGTTTGACTAGAAAACAAATAAATACTCAATAAAATATATAAATGTAAACTACTAAAAAATATATATTTGAAACGTATGAACGCGTAAAGAAAACAACATTTAAAAATACAGTATATAGCTAAGATTATCTGTGACAGTTTCACTTGATTAACTTTTTTGCTTTCTTATAAAACTATTTACAAAATAAGTAAAAACCAGTTTCGTGCTTGAAATAGAACGTTTCTAGACTCCGTTTATCAAGCGATTTTAAGGCCTATTACCTACAATATAAGGTATACCAAGAATATAGGTACATATGTTTGGCTTGTAGCTTTCTTTTAATTTGGGAGAATAACGTGGCTAATGAATGAACAATACATTATTATTTACAGTAGGTATTCGCTTTACGAATAAACATAAAATAATTAAATTCCACGTACTCCTACCATGATAAGCGGAATTTGTTGCTTGGCAATGATAAAGGAGAGATTTGAACCGATCTACCATCTAACAAAAACGGAATGGACATTTCAGAACTCCATAGTTCATGATGCAAATGAGGTTGCGAGTTGAAACAGATGAGTTGAATTATAAATTCAAGCCGGACAAAGCAGTGAAAAATGTCATGAAGCCAGAGTTTAAATTTGGGAGTGAATTGTTACTAAGTACGAAGGTTTATTTAATAATTTAAAAACCTGAATTGAGTGTCTACGCCTCTGATCTATGCATATTATCAGTTCCGCCAGCATTGAACGACAATCACAATAATAAAAAAGTTCAACACAATAAATTAGGCATAAAATATGCTGGTCGCTGTCAACTTCCCTCATGTGACAATAAATATATAATGTTACACAGCATAATTATTTTGGTAACATAAATTTTAGGATAAAATTATAACGATGAAAAATAATTTGAATACATTTGAAAACGTATACTGCCATCTATGAACACGTTGACACAAAACTCTTGCAGTAACGGTACTCGCCGGTAGAGTGGTGAGAGCTTTTATGTTACTATTGCCCAATAGATGGCGGTAACAACGAATTATTTTGATTGTGAACATATTATTACTATTGCTCAAAAGATGGCGGTAACGGCGGGAAAAATAAATTATAGAAAATATTAGCAGTGCTTTTAATTGACTTCACAATGGTAATGAGTAGAGACCGGATTATATGCAACAAAAATAGCCCAAAATATGCATGCAAATATGCAATAAAAATAGCTAAAATATGCACGAAAATCCATAAAAAGGGTCAAAATATGCAACATGAAATAATACAGGAAGTCGTATTTTTACATATTTTTTTTTATTTTAGTAAGCTATTAGTTCTCAAGGATAACAATTATATTTTCGAAAATTTCAATTATAAAATGTATTTAACAATAAAATTTAGAATTTACCTTTAAAAACGTATACGACTAAGTACTGTTCTAAATGTTCTGTAGACAAATTGTGTCTACGATCGCTTAATATATTTTTGTAAGCGGAAAAGGAACGTTCTACGTCTACTGATGTGGCTGGACAGAATTTAAATTTGGGTGCGATTTTTGAACTTATTGTTCCGGGCAAAATTTCACCTGCCCCGTTGATGAAGTTATCAATTTGGCACAAAGGTTCAAACCCTGGGTTATTATTCAGTATGTTTTCAAATTTTTCTTTGAGTTTACTCGGGAATAGCTTTGGCAACGAGGAATTCATAAGGCGAATTTCCTTCATAACCTGAATAGATGCATTCAACGCCAATCCATGAGTTTCAAGCGTTTTTATACTTGCAGGTATGTAGGCAAAATGAGTGGTAATCATAGCTAGGTTTTTAATACTTGCGTCGTCAAACGATTCTTTGCACTGGAAAACTGCCAAAGCCTCTGCACTATCGAAGTCATTGATAACACCCTTGATGGCTTCAAAATGTTCATGGTAAAACATCGCAGCTTCGATCCATGTACCCCAGCGTGTTATTACTGGCTCAGGAGGTAAAGGGATATTTGGCAGTTTTTCTTTGTAGACCTTTATACGAGCAGGCGCCTTAAGAAACACTTTCTTTGCTGATGAAATCAGGTTATTTACATTCGCAAACGTGGATCTCACTTCTTCGGCGAGTCTGTGAATTCCGTGAGCAAAACACGTCACATGAATCAAATTGAGATAAAATACTTGGAGGGCTTTGCCTGCTTTTAGGGGGCAGCATCTGAGAGCAACACATACACATTTTCATCCGCAGAAGATTCAGGAAATATTTTTTTATACCCTCATTCACAAATCTGACGATCGTAGAATGATTTGCCTTTTCAAGTTCTCTGCAGGCCACCAAATAGGAAGGTGAAGGTTCAAGTTTTAATGCACCAACAATCAAATTTGCAATGTAACGGCCGCAGTGGTTTCGTCAGCTGAAATCCATATAATGTTATCCTTGAGTTCATTGCGTATTTCTTCCAGCACATGTAGATAAATTGATGGTATGTAATTTTTACGAAAAGTAGATTCATCCGGTGTATTTTGATTTATCCAATATTTTCTGAGAAAATCCTTCAAGGCAGGATTTGTCAGTTTGTATAGAGGGATATTGCTTGCAAGAAATGCTTCACATAGATCCATGCTAAAGTGATTTTGTTGTTTACCTTTGGAGGTTACTTCACTGTTACTGCTACTTGCCACTGTAAGAACTTGTTGTCGTGGGCCCTTCTTCTGCACTCCTGCGATATGAACACTGGTTTTGACATGCTGGTCTATTTGGAACTTTTTTGTGCTAGAAATGTTACTCTCGCAAACTCGGCAGTATAAAATTTTTCCGTCGTATGTAAATATTCCAGGATATTCAGCTATCCACGTATGGGCACTTTTTTTTCAGGGGGCATGGTTCACTTTCACAATGTACAACTTCGTGCAAACAAACAAAACACTAGACGAAACTCTAAAGAACAGCGCGTGCGACCAGTCAAAAACAAAATTCGGAATTCACTGAATTACCATAAAAATATACCAAATCACCCCTCATACGAATGAATGAATTGTTTTCGGCAATTAGCCGAATTAAGCCGAGTAGGCGCGAGCGCAGGCGAAGATGAGAGAGGTTCCCCCCCGCTCCGGCCGCCGGCTGTAGCGATCAGTAAGATCAGTTATCAGTTCTTCGCTCAGCTTCGCTGGCCACGCGAAGAACTGATAACTGATCTTACACTACACTTGCTATCTGACGTCTATAGTGTCGCTATGTGAGGCATCTGAACGATATCAAGCGTAAATATGCAAGATCTCAAATTATTTGCTAAAATATGCAACTACCGCTGAAAAGGGTCTAAATATGCATTTGCATATGCAAATATGCAAATGCATATAATCCGGTCTCTAGTAATGAGTAATGAATAAGCAGTATGTAATTGTCATTGGAATTGATTGCATAATTAGCAGAGACATCGCAACCCAAAATTAATAATAAATAAAATTCATTCAGGCCTATATTTCGCTGAGAATAAATTATAAAATCAAACATTGTACCATGACTGATTTGGTAATAATTTTAATTACGTTGCGTCACAATAATTACCGACATTCAATATTGCTCGTAAATAAATGTGAAAATATTGCAGAAGATTCCAGATCACGAGATCAAATACATGATAATATAATTTACACAATTATTTTTCTTGTATCTCTCGAATTTTCTCGCTGGAATTATAGGACTAGATCGTCTGGGAATAAAACTGAGAATAGAAGACTAGCAGTTACTCGCCAAGCGTTGCTGTGGCTCAGTCTGTCTGTGCAGATAGAAAAACAATAGCGCGTGTTGTTTTTTTTTTGTTTTTTTTTTTATAAAAGCATGTTTGTCCAACACATCACGAATTAAAAAAAAAAAACATGTTTTTACCCGTTGAGATTTGAGATTTTGAACAAACGAACATTTACATTTTTATTTATGTAAAAGAAAGACAGACTAGCTGTACCCCGCCACGTATTGCTGTGGCTCTGTCTGTCTGTGCAGACAGAGAAACAATAGCGCATGTTGCTTTTAAGTCCAACAGATAGCGCTGTTTATTTAACCTTTCACAGGTGACTTCTATATAGCACATATATAAAAAACACAAGCGTATTCGAATGCAACGTTGTGTCAACATTTGAAAGCAATCGGTGAAGAACTTTCGGAGATTTAAGAGTTTGAACACACGAACATTAAGAGGAAGCTACAAGCCAAAAATGTGTTTATTCTTGGCATACATTATATTGTAGTTAATAGGCATTAAAATTGCTTGACAAACGAGTCTAGAAACGTTCGATTTCAAGCACAAAACTGGTTTTTATTTATTTTGTAAATAATTTTATAAGAAAGCAAAAAAGTTAATCAAGTGAAACTGTCACAGATACTCTTAGCTATAAAACTGTATTTTTTTAAAGTTGTTTCCTTTATGCGTTCATAAATTTCTATTGAAAAAACATATTTTTTGGTAGTTTAAATTTATATTTTTTATTGAGAAATTTATTTATTTATTTGTATTCTACTAAAGCGAAACGATAGGAAAACCTTCAATTTATCTAAAGCATATTTTTTGGTATTCATAATGTACACCAATTCGTTATAAAGATTAATCAAAATAGTGATTTGGCATTAAGCTTCGCCTTAACGTTTTTATGTATACAGGGTGTATCGGCACGTACCCGACAAACTTTAACCAGCTATTCCTTAGCACATTTGGAGTAAAAAATGTTATGGGCACTTTCCTGTCCGGTAACATTTTTTTTTAATAAAAAAATTACTATTCATATTTTCACCACATGTCACCAATGTTTTATCCTTTGTCAAAGTTTGAAAACCCATCTGGCAATATTTTGTTCGAGTTTCGTTGAATAATGTACGTACGTACCTACGTTGGCGCGCTTTTACAATCACAACGAAATGGCACGGCACCATTCGTCTCATTTTTAACTATTATTATTTAGTGTGTACGAAAGAGCGAGGACACTTTTTGACACACTCGCTAATAACAGCTGTTTAACACGAGATTCGATGAAAATGACAGTGACGGAGTGTGGATTTTTTATTTATTTTTTGTTTTTAATAGAAAAAAAATGTGCTGAGGAATAGCTGGTTAAAGTTTGTCGGGTACTTGCCGATACACCCTGTATAGAAGATATATAGATATACAAGTCTACGCGTTCTTTTGTGACCCCAAGCTTTAGGTAGGTAAAGTAATTTATTTAATTAATTCTACATTCGGAACGTGTTCTGTATTTAGTCATAACGGATTAAATGTATTATATGAACGACATTAAAAACTTTTATAAATGATAAATGAATGCGAAGAAATGCAGTTACTTCCTGCATCTTTGTTATAGCTTTCTATTGACCGGAAGATGTATAAAGCAACATTAATCTCCATTCAATATGCTATCATGTGCTAAAGCATGCTATGACATTAATCTCCCAATCAACCATCCCCATCACGCTGATCCTACGTCACTCAAACCAGTCCTAGTAGAGAATATCTTCTAAATCCAGATACAGTTCAATAATCAATCGGGTCACTATTAGCGTCTGTCTGTTTGTGCGCTTAGTTCTTCTAAACCACGCAACGGATTGTGATAGGGTTTTCACCATAATTTAGAGAATTTCTTCCGGAAGGTTTACATATATAATAAATGCATATTATATTTTTAGAAAGTAGAGAAAAAACAATGTTTTATAATCAAGTCAAAAAATTATATTTTCGTGCGCTTACATTGCTAACGCTGTCTAAACCTTATGATATACATCAAAATAATGTACTACAGAATTGTATATCTTTAAAAAGCCTACAGAAAAGTCCACAATGGTATTTGTCTATCTCCTAAGAATAATCCCCAGCAACGCCGGGTACGTGTCAGCTAGTTTTGTGAGAATCTTTAAACGCAAATTTAATTAACTGACTAATAATAACAAAACTCAATTCGTTTTAAAAAGCCATCTTTATTAAAAAAAGCCGAAAATTGCGAATTTTTACAAAAACATCAATATTTTTTTGTATTTCTTTTGACTGATAGTTGAAGTTTCCTTCCCAGGGACCCCAGTTCACGCTAACAACTGAGTCAAATACTGATTGAGTAGGACCTACATTTATTTCGTATATTAAACCCCCCCATACTCAATTTCTACCATTTTAAAACAAGTATCTCGTTAACTCTTTAAGTTTTAAAGTTAAAAAGAAGTTATTTTTTATGATAATATCTATAGATTTGTTATGCCGAAACGTTAACTATATGAAATTCTCTCAATAGAAAAAAATCGCAAAGTAAGCTCCGAAAATTATTAAAAACACGTTTTGTTCTGTTATTTATACGTTATAGGATGAAAAAATTCACAGTGTATTTTTAAATGCAACTAAAGCATGTGTCGAGAGATTTTTGCTCTATTTCAAACGAGTCCTGTTTTATTAAATATTTTCACCATATTCGCTTAATTATTATAGTTTTTTTTAATATTAGCGCGCTCCCTCTAATATTCGTATTTACATATCTCCCCTTCAAACCATCTTAGAACGCTTAATACGGGGCCTTAAACTAAGATTAGTTGTAATGTCAAGCTTAGCACATAATCCGTATATAGGTGGTAAGCATAGATATCTCCAATATTACACGTTGTATCTTTACAGTATGTTATTATGTCAAAGTTGCGAATAGATGACAGCAGAATGCTCTACCTCTGAGCTACCGCACCTACCTAATATACCGCTTATTTTCCACGGCACCCGATGACAGATGTTGGTTGAAACAGTTCCGAAGAAACGGTTAGTAGTTTATTAGCTTAGGTACATTTCGCGCTAAAGTAACTGGAACTAGGTTCACGTCACTAGTCTATTGGCCTCCACCGGGTCATATGGACAAACATCTGGTTTCAGATATTTACTGTAACACGTTGGTACAACATACAAACAGTCTGGACAAAATTAATGAACTTGACATAATAATATCCATAATAATAAATAAGAAAATATACAGATTTAGGAAATGAGATTAAAATAATTTGGCATTCTCAGACTATAAAAATATTACCATTTGTAATTTCGGCTACTGGGATTATACCTAGCTCCCTAATTAAAAATTTATGCGTATTAGATCTGTCAAAGAATTTATATATAAAAATGCAAAATCAGTCATTTTAAATACATGTAGGATAACGAAAGATTTTTTATATATTTATACTGAGGAATCAGTAGGATTTACAGGTCCAGTTAGGAGTTCTATCGAGCCGAACCCTCTGATATGAAAATATCTGGAGTCGGTGAATTATTTTCCCATTTGATCTCTGTTGATTTGACGTGTTGTTCTTGTATTATTTTGTATTTATTATGCTTATATAATGCACTTGCATAATGTGGATTGACTAGATGATCATTTGTGGAAAAGTGTGTGGAAGGGTTTAGTTTTTCCTGTGGGGAAGATTTAACCCGGAAATAAAGTCGGAAAAAAATAAAAAACAATATTTGGATGATTTGTATAGAGCCGTTTTTGTGCAAAATCACCTTAAGGGCGCTGTACAAATATATAATACATTTCTACAATGATCTGTTATTACTAACTATATATGGAGATAATATACAGTATAATACTTGAGATTAACACAAAATTAACAATGACTAATTAGATACAGGATTTAGGACAAATTTGGATATAACTGGACTTTCTCTCAGAAATGGACAAAAAGGAACTTTCTGGCCAGAAATGTTTCAGATTCTTTAATTAAATACTGCGAGTAGAATACATCTTGGCCTTTGAAATAACCGAGTATTTTTTAGATAGGTCTTTTTATAAGCCCAGAAAAAAATAATGTAAAGACCTATGAAAACTGCTTCAAAGTTCAAAATCTCCTACTTACGAACCCATTTTCGGTTATGATTTTATTTTATAATGTGGCAAATTAAGTTATTTATAAAATGATCGAAAAAAAATTTAACATTTATGCCTGAACATTCACAAAATAAAATAAAAGGCACTTTTTGGCCATGTTTTTTTCTTGCATAAATCAAAACAGGCGGATGGTGTTAAGCGGGAATTTAAACCTTTTCGCCATCTACGTAAGGGTTGTTATTGATAGCGGCTAAATTTAAAATACTACACGACGTAGTGCATCGCCTTAATTATGAATTTTATATGATGCTTTAACAAAATCGCATTAAAATTTTAATGTTAGGAGAGAAGCGATGAATTATGCATTATGATTCCTAGTAGAATTATATCGTTGCCATCTTAAAACAAATTACAAAATCTATGTGATGGATAGTTGTTTGGGAGGCAACATTCGCGCCTATAACGGTGTCATAAATCTAACAGTTGAATAGTTTAATTATAAGTTATAAGCCACGGTGTGGAATTTTACATGACGCCATCGACTTTAAGCAAAAAACAGATTATTTATGATAAAAGCTAAATACAGAACACATCTCTCTTTATCTCTTTTATACCATTTTAATTTGCGAAACAAGTTCTTTTAAAAATTTTAATTGTGGTCAGAAGTTTTCAAACGCAAGATTTTCTTGCAATAAATTTAGATCTATGGTAAATCGTTGACTAGAGTTAATTTATGTAACTGTGTAACTAGGTTGTGATATTATTTGTCCAGTATTATTATGTAACGGTGTAGCTAGATTGTGTTATTCTTTGTCCAGTATTCACAAGATGTAAAGGTGTAACTAGATTGTGATATTATTTGTCCAGTATTCTCAAAATGTAACGGTGTAACTAGGTTGTGCTATTCGTTGTCCAGTATTCTTATGTAACGGTGTAACTAGGTTGTGATATTCTTCATCCAGTATTCTTGTGTAACAGTGTAACTAGGTTGTGATATTATTTGTCCAGTATTCTGAAATTGTAACGTTGTAACTAGGTTGTAATATTATTTGTCCAGTATTTTCAATATTTAACGATGTAACTAGGTTGTGCTATTCTTCATCCAGTATTCTTATGTAACGGTGTAACTAGATTGTGATATTCTTTGCCCAGTATTCTCAAGATGTAACGGTGTAACTAGGTTGTGATATTCTTTGTCCAGTATTCCCATGTAACGGTGTAACTAATTTGTGATATGTTTTGCCCAGTTCTCTTATGTAACGGTGTAACAATGCTGTGATATTATTTGTCCAGTATTCTCATGTAACTAGGTTTTGATATTATTTGTCCAGTATTCTTATGTACCGGTGTAACTAGGTTGTAATATTCTATGTCCAGTTTTATTATGTAACGGTGAAACTAGGTTGTGACATTCTTTGTCCAGTATTCTTATGTAACGGTGTAACTAGGTTGTAATATTCTTTGTCCAGTTTTCTCAAGATGGAACGATGTAACTAGATTGTGATATTCTTTGCCCAGTATTATTATGTAACAAGGTTGTGATATTATATGTCCAGTATTCTTATGTAACGGTGTAACTAGTTTTTGATATTCTTTGTCCAGTATTCTTATGTAACGGTGTAACTAGGTTTTGGTATTCTTTGTCCAGTATTCTTATGAAACGGTGTGACTAGTTTGTGATAATATCTTTCCAGTATTCTCAAGATGACATCTTATTGGTTCATAATCATGATCTTTAAATGAATAATGATGTTGGCAATCTGTGTTGTCATATGAAAGCGTATTTTATTAAAACAAAGAGATAGGAGGTACGATATGGAAGCGTGCCGAATGTATTTGGCCTATGACCAAACTGTAAGGACTATAAAAAAGGGTATACATTGAGATGAATAATAATTTGCAGTAGTATGGGTGAACGATGTTGGCGACACTTTTATGTGCGCCGTTTCATACCAATAACAATGGTTCATGGCCCATCTCCATTGTTTCTATTATAATATACGATTTCATTGGTAACCTGTCATACATCGATGGTAACCGGTTAGAACAGTATAGTAACAAAATAGAACAGTAACATAACAGAACAGTAACATAACAGTTAAACAATCTTAGGAATGTGTACCTAACAACACCAAACCAACACATCTTAATATTTGGCGATTTCAATAAGTCTAACATTCAATGGATTACCGATGAAACAAGCAATTTATTACCTTTCACCACAAACACAAATACAATCACCTCTGACATCATCGATACACTATCATTCTGTAATCTTAAACAATTTAACGGAATAGTGAATCACCAATCCAAAATATTGGATCTCATTTTATCAGATAAAGAAGACATATCAGTAATACGTTCTTCATCTCCACTAAGCAAAGAAGATCCATACCACCCTGCTCTAGAAATAAATGTTCTTTTTAATTTTCTACCACATCTTGAAACCCGTAACGCCCCAAGACCAAACTTTTATAAAGCCGACTATGATTCAATTAATACCGTTCTTCGTGAGATTGATTGGGAATTCATTAATCAGGGAAATATTGATCAATCTGTAGATCAGTTTTACAGTATACTCTACCAGATTATCTCTTCTCATGTTCCCCTCAAAACGAACAAAAATCACTTTCCTAAGTGGTACTCAAAAGATCTCATTCGTTTGATAAAGAAAAAAAACAAATTTCATAAAAAATATAAGAAATATGGTAATGAACTAGATCATTTATCATTCACCTTGATTAGAACCAGAACAAAAAATCTGATTAGAGTTTGTTATCATAAGCATTTAGACTTAATCAAACAAAATTTAAAAGCTAACCCGAATGATTTCTGGAAATTTGCAAAAAGCAAATATAAAAACACAACCGATATTCCAAAAGAGATGCACCTAAACGACATAAAAACTACCCAAGGTCAAGTTATCTGCGGGCTTTTTTCTAAGCACTTTCAATCTGTTTATAAACCTCTCAATGCAAACTATTCACCACAAATATCTGAAGATTTCTGTAACGAAAGCCTTGGTATGATCACTATTTCGCCCTTAACGATATTAGTCAAGTGTAAGAATTTGAGAACCAATAAGGGATCAGGTCCTGATGGTATCCCGCCAATATTTTTGAAAATGTGCAGAGATGTTCTTGCCAGACCACTTAGCCTTCTTTATAACAAATCATTACAAGAAGGTGTTTTTCCAGTCAAATGGAAAACGGCTTTCTTAACACCTATATTTAAGAAAGGTTGTAAGAGCGATATAAAAAATTATAGACCTATCTCTAAACTTGACTGCATAGGAAAGTTGTTTGAGTCAATAATATATGACTGTCTATTAGCTCATGTAAGTAAATATATTATCATTGAGCAACACGGGTTTTTCCCTCGGCGTTCCACAACAACTAACCTTCTCGAATACTCCCAGTACATCCGCGATAGCATCGAAAAACGTTTACAAGTAGATGCCATCTACACGGATTTTTGCAAAGCATTTGACCAGTTAAATCAATCATTACTCATCAAGAAACTGGAAAAGTTTGGCATAAATGGAAATACTTTGAAATGGTTCGAAAGTTACATTACAGGAAGAAAACTGCAAGTGGTTGTAGGAGGGTACTCCGCGGATCTTTTTACTGCAACGTCGGGAATTCCACAGGGCTCGCATCTTGGACCTTTGCTATTTTTAATCTTTATAAACGACATAATTTTAAGAATAAAAACATCAAAATATCTCCTGTTTGCCGATGACCTTAAGTTGTACAAAAAAATTACTTCATTAGAAGATTGCACCGATTTGCAAAAAGACTTATCATCACTTCATGAATGGTGTACACTAAATGATTTATATTTTAATGAAAACAAATGTGCCGTAATTTCATTCACAAAGAACATTAATAAATTCTCAAACACATATCACATTAACAATATCCCTTTACTAAACACAACTTCAATCAAAGACTTAGGCGTGACATTTGACTCGTCACTTAGCTTCAATAAACATGTAGATACAATTTCAAAAAGTGCATCACAAGTATTAGGATTAACGCTAAGAATTACAAATTGTTTTAAAAGTACAGAATTAACTTTGACATTATATAAATCAATTGTGCGAAGTATTCTCGAATATGCATCAACAATTTGGTCTCCCAATTATGAGATTCATAATTATAGGATTGAATCCATACAAAGGAAACTAACCCGTGTAATTGCTTATCGTGAAGGTTTATCTGATCAATTTGGAACTTATAATGACCGAATTTTGCACTACAAACTACACTCACTGACGGTCAGACGTAAACTTTCTGACGTACTTCTCCTACACAAAATTATACATGCATCAGTTGATACACCAAACATTTTATCCCAAATTAACATCAATATTCCATCAAGAAAATCAACAAGGAGGATGAACGACATTTTCTATATTAAAGCCTACCACACAAATACAGGATATTTTTCCCCTGTACCGCGAACATTAAGAAATTATAACATTATACATGGCTCTAATAATGTAATAGACATTTTTAATGACCAATTTAAACATTTCAAAAAAAATGTATTACCTTTAATCATATTAAGCTGATATTGTGATGAAACCCTTTATTTAATGAGAAGCAACATTGTACCTACCTAATCATTGTCTCACCAGTACAGGTGTGACAATAACAAATCGTTTATGAACATATTTGTATTTACCTTTTACCCATTCTTATTTGTTATATTACTTCTGCATATTTAGCTTATTCATTTTGTTACTATTTTTGTTGTTATTATGTATTTAAACATCCATGTATGTAAATTTAAAGTTGTTATTATGTATTTAAACATCCATGTATGTAAATTCTTGGGCACCATGCCTGTTTTATGTACTTAAATAAAAAAAAAAAAAAAAAAAAAAAAAAAAAAAAAAATAACAGAACAATAGAAAAACAGAATAGTAACAAAACAGTACAGTAACAAAATAGAACAATAGAAAAACAGAATAGTAACAAAACAGAACAGTAACAAAACGGAATAATAACAAAACAGAACAGTAACATAACAGAACAATAGAAAAACAGAATAGTAACAAAACAGAACAGTAACAAAACGGAATATTAACAAAACACACAAGTAACAAAACAGAACACGATAAAAATAATAGGTCAGGTCAGGTTAGTTTAGATTACGTTAGGTTAGGTCTATGTTTTTTTTCAGGACCTTCACGATTGTGTATATAGAATATTAACAAAACGGACAGTAACAAAATAAAATTTAAAAAAACAGAATAGTGACAAAAGGTTAGGTTAGTTAAGATTTCGTTAGGTTAAGTGTGTGTGTGTGTGTTTTTTTTTCTAGACTTTTCTAAATCATACTTGCTCTGTTTTGTCATGGAGCCGATTAGAATAATCTTTCCACCATAAATCCCAATAAATAGTTGTCCACTGACCTAGTACGCTGACGTCCTGCAGGGAGGCGGCATCAGCTCCCTCTTGAAGGGCGGAAGGCTCCTCGGCTATGGAGGGCGCCGCCCAACATCGCAGCCCGGGGCCGCCCGCGCCCCGCCCGCGCCCCCCGCCCTCCACGCGGACCAGCGGCAAATTGGAGCCACCCTGGAAAAAGAAGTTGGATTAGTTGATGTTGTGTTCCCACAAACAGTTCTCATATTCGTCGTGGAAAGAGATTTTAGAAAATAAGTTCTTTATATTAAATCAGGGATTAATTCAATACTGTGACTTCGATGGTTGACCTAACTAGGAGCTGGCTAAATGAGATCTGCTAACACCATGTTTGTCTGGAAGCATTCTAACTGGTCCTGGCGACCACTGGCCACTAGCTGCCATCTTGCGGACTTCCAAGCAAGCTCTTTGCATTGCCCTCTATGAGTGCATCTGTTGAGCTCTTAGCTAACTCACTTCCCAACAGTTGATGTTTTGGACAAAAACTTCGTTTGTCGCAAAGTATATAATAATATTTGGATGACTTGTATGGCGCCATTGTTGTGAAAAATCACGCCAGGGGCACAAAACAACATATTGAATATATTTCTACAATGATCTTATTACTAACTATAGACTAGACAAACTATTATCAACTAATGGCAAACAGATTGCATCCACCGGTTCGTCGAACACTGATACAAAACTATATGTACAATGCATTTGACGAATAAATGTGATGCTGCGTTAGAATCTACATATATTTTTATTTATTTATATTCTGTGCAAGCAGATATACGACTAAAATCACATAAAAACAAAAGAACCTTTGAAATTAGTTAGGACTTTGCCTAAGCAAGCCATTTTTGTTATGGTGAAATTGACGGATTGCTGACGATGCACCGTGCGGGGAATGAACTCATTTGTATTGAGTGGGAAGCAAGCGCACATCCCACTCAGCCATTGACCCAGTCCTGATATTATTAACCCCTCGAGTATATTAAGATTTATTCGACAAGTCATTTCAAATGTCAGATTCAATCCATATTTCAAAAAATTTTCCCGGTTGACATTAATTTACTAATAGATTAACTTTATTTTAAAGTATCTCATTCATTTTGAAAAAAAATAAAATAAAATTTTACGATCGTTTTGTCGCGTACCGATTGTTTTTTCCATGTAAACTGTAAAAATACCAATTTAATACGAAATAAAAAAAAAAAATTGAATAAAGATGATTGTCAGTTCACCTTTTCGTTTCAATCATGTAAGAAATGGCGGTCGACGACTTTTTGAAATATATTACAATTATTTGGAAGTGTCAGTGGTAAACTTTTAAATGTAAATGCAAAGCGTGGTGTTGCATTTTATACCGTTAATCACACGAGACGCACTGTAATAACAAAACCAGATGGAATGCTTTTATGAGCCCGTCTCAGTTTGTACCGTAAAGGGCACAAAAATACTCTATTGTTATCGTTACTAGTACTGTGTACTAAAAGGCACAAAAAAAACTGAGAGGTTAATTTACTTTACCCAGTTATTGCGACCTATCAAATACGGTAAGTTTTCTTGCGGAATACCACAGGGATCAAGTATTAAACCTGAATTGCCAGGAGAAGGTAAAAACAGATTGAATGCAATTGAAATACAATCTCTGTGGTAAAACCTTCAACAAGGGCCCTACCCAATATTTTTACGAACCATAAGGCACGGCATACCTAACATATTCGTAGTATCAACATAATTATCAGCAGGTAAATACCAGAACATTCTTTAAACAAAGTAGTTTTTCCTATAAAGCTTAGTTGCTTTATAATATACTTAGCGAAAAAACTATAGGTACGTTACGATACTACGTACTAGATCTCAGGGTCAAAAACATATCCAACGATACGATACGATTGTACAACCCCAGCCAGGAGCACTCCTATCCCCAGGCGACCGGTACACCAGGGGGCACTGATTTGTTAGGACTTTCAACACGTGCTTTGAGAATTGGAAGGAGGTTGGATTTTAATCGACCAGAATACAGGCAACTTAATAAGCCAATATTGGAATTTAGGATGGGCAGCAATAAATGAATTGATTCAGTGCTATTGTTTCTTCTTTATGGCTTCCTTCTTCTTGCCTCTTCTCGAATTGTCTTCTCTCTTTTTGGCTCTTCCTGGTTCATCTCGTCTCTTCTTGTCTCTTCTTATAACTCAATAAGGAAGACCGATCCAACGTACAGGTAAGCATCGACGCCATCAAGAGAGATCTAATTAACTTGGCAACGGAAAATACTGCAGCTTCCGCCATTGGCTTTGGACTTTATCGAGGTCTTGAAGGCACAAAGAGGTTGTTCAGATAAGTTGGACCTCTTGATCGGCAGACCTGCGCCTGTGGCCCAGCTGTTCCAACTGGCACATCAACCCGCCCGTAAGAAGTCCGCGAGTGCTTGCCTCTAGAGCTTTCTCAGCACAGCAGGGTCAAAAACATATCCAGACACTACAAATACAACACTTCGTATAGTATGGTACTAAACTCTACAACAAAATCCCACTCTCATTCAAAACTCACAACAATATTTTAACATTTAAATCTCAAATAAAAATCTAGATATAAAACAGAGCGAGATCAGAAATAGATAATATACCTACACCAAATACAGATTGAAACCGAAATCACTCGACTGCACTAAAAAAACCTAATGTAATATATTTATAATTATTTCAGAAAAAAAACTATTTAATTCATTTATAATTAGAAACTTCTATGTAATTTATGAATGTATTGTTATTTACTTATATTTATTTAGAGTAATTATTATTATGTATTACTTACCGGTTAGTATTCAGGTATTTTTGTTAATAATTATTTATACCTACTATGTTTTCAGTATGGTCAACCTATGACTGTGGCTGATAAGCCAACACCGGTACTTTGTAATACTTATTTAGTCACTAGAATTTTATTGTTGCCATCTTTAAACGTACTGCAAAGCTGTAATTTTAGTTTGAATAACAGAAGTGTTTATTTTTGTAATAATTTTGTAGTATTATATTTTTGATATTATACAGGGTTTTTCAATAAGAGGTGTAATTTTGATATTCAATCGTAAAAGATCAATGGTTTCGTTGCTTGTGTGGAACGTAGCGCCGTCTTGTTGAAAGTAAACGATGTCCAGATCAATACCATCCAATTCCGGCCATAAAAAATCATTAATCATCTCTCGATAGCGCAATCCATTCACCGTAACTGTTGCTCCAGCCTCATTTTCGAAAAAGTAAGGTCCATTGACTCCGCCGGACCATAAACCGCACCAAACAGTCACACGTTGAGGATAGAGAGGTTTTTAAACAATAACTCTTGGGTTTTCCGAGCCCCAGATGCGACAATTTTGCTTGTTGACGAAACCACCGAGGTGGAAATGGGCCTCATCACTCAATATGATTTTTCGATGGAATTCCGGATCATTTTCACGCATTTCAAGGACCCGTTGTTGAAGCGTGTATCGTTCCATTTTTATTAATGGCGTAGTTTCTACTTCTCAAATGTCAAAAAATGACAGCTTCAAAAGTTACATCTACCGAAATAGCGGGCTATTCAAAATAACACCTCTTATTGGAAAACCCTTTATATGTATTTTTTATTATTCACAATTATTCGTAAAGCTGAACATCTCGACACGCGAATTCCCTAGTGAGATGAACGGCTTATGATTATATTATAAATAAATTATATTGGGGTATACATGGAAATAACCATAGAGCTATAGCTATGAAGCTTATATATACGAAGAATTTTAATTTGAATTTTAAATGAATTTTAAGAAACCGGAACCATTCGTTGGATGACCAACACCTCATAGTGGTTCGCTACGTTTGGTATGTTAGCAGAGGGGTCCGAATACACAGGTCCAGATCTTGGCGATGGATGCGTCTGCTCACCAACTGCGTGGAGGTTCGGATCGGGAGAGGCCAGCTGAGGGAGACTCTTTGATCTCTCCAGCCGGAAAATCTCAACGCATTGCCTTGCATCGCATTGGGAGTGATGGATTCATCCGTATGTCACTCTTAGCCACCAATACCTCTGGATTACTACCCAACTCTCATACAAGGTTCACAAAAAAAAAAAAACCACAAAGCATCCTCAAAGATGACATATTTTCCCTGAGGGTCTCCTATACAGGACGTAGGTCAATCACTAATTTGTGTACCGACCGATTCTAAAAGAAAAAGTGTTTAATTTGATAATTTATTTATCGAAAATCATCCATATGACTAGAGTTTCTCTAGAATTTGGAGTTTGTTGAGTTACATGCGTCCGTTGCTCCCAATCCTACTGATCAACTGTTGAGCCGAAGTTTTGGCTCAACACTGCTCAAATGCACAACTACGATATTTCCAACGGAACGGTGATGAGCGATCAATCAATTTAAGGAAGCCAAACTACTGGATTAAGCTTGCCCCAGTAAATGTCTAGTTGTAAAAAGTGTTAAATGTATAAAACATATATTTAAAAAATATATAAATTATCGGTTTATGCATTACAGTATTTAGAAAAATATATGCATTAATAATAAACACAAAAATTATTTCGTCAATATTAATTTAACATTGAAATTTTTTACTTTGATGTCATTTTATTATCTATGAAAGTGGGCGAGGCAACTTAAGATAATCAAGGGTAAAGATGTTTGGAAACAGGCGAATCGAATGTTACTGAACAAATTACTTGACTGATCGGAGCCAGAGATCGATTGTTCGAAAAGTTGGGAACAACGGCAGTTATTTTCTTATCATAATATACGTGCATTTTCTTCAAACATCAATCATCATCCGCTCTCTTCTCAATAACTATAATTTATATTTCAATATTCTGTATTTGCCGCAGATCATGACAAGAGCTCATAGCTCACGATAGCAATTACCAGAGAGTGTGCAATAATTTGCTACGAGGATGGATTGATGAATTCCCACGCAGCAATGGTTGGCTGGTGCTATTTGCTAAGCTGACTGTTGTTATTTTTTACCTTCAATTCAGCTTACAAGTAAATTAAGCAAGGATTGCAATTTGACTCTGATTTGATCAGATTTCACACAGAAATAACCAACGCACGCACAGACAACCGAAATTAGAATGTTTGATAGTGTTTCGTGAACTTCACCTTTTATTCACTAGGAAACCCAGCGTTGAAGTGTTCACGTGTTTTTATTGAAGCTTTAAAAATTTCGATATTTTTAGAAAAGAAGAAACGCCTTCTGTGCTTTTAGGCATATTGAAATATTACTTACTTCCCCAATACATAGAAACATTAATTATTTCCCAAATACATAGAAACATTAGTAATTTCCCCAATACATAGAAACAATAATTATTTCCCCAAGACATAGATACATAAATTCTTCCCCAATACATAGAAACATAAGTTTCTTTCCCAATACATAGAAACATAAGTTATTTCCCCAATACATAGAAACATTAATTATTTCCCCAGCACATAGAAACATAAGTTTCTTCCCCAATACATAGAAACATAAGTTTCTTTCCCAATACATAGAAACATAAGTTATTTCCCCAATACATAGAAACATTAATTATTTCCCCAGATTACATAGAAACTGTAATACATTACATAGAAACATAAGTTTCTTCCCCAATAAATAGAAACATAAGTTTCTTCCCAAATACATAGAAACATAAGTTTCTTCCCCAATACATAGAAACATTAGTTATTTCCCCAAAACATAGAAACTTAAGCTTCTTTTCCAATACATAGAAACATTACTTTCTTTCTACACAGATATATTAGTGATTTCCCAATGCATAGAAATACTAGTTACTTCGCCAATACAACATATAATTTATCAATTGTTTTTGTGTTTAATTCGGAGAACTTAATTTATTATTTTTTTAAATTGAATGTACCTAAATCAAATTTAATAATAAAATTATTAAATTCGATTTATATTAAATTTAAAAATAAAAACATACAAATATTAGTTACTTCGCCAATACAACATGTAAATATTAGTTACTTCTCCAATACAGCAGGCCATACGTGTGATGTTATGCTATTTGTGGTACTGTGTTATGTTATGTGCTATGTGTGGTGCCACGCGGGTTCGGCTACGCAATCCGGTGTATCCGCAAACAAGTTTTCAGCTCACGGTGAAAATATCAAAGACATTCATTCTTCTGCCAAACGGATACAGACAGTGTGGACAATAAACTCTACAGCGGTAATTTCACCTTTCTAAAATTAAATAAAAATATTTTACACATATTAAAGCATTTTAACAGGCCTGAAACACAGCAAAGTCCGAGATGTATTCCGCTAGATCTCAGGGTAAAAACACATCCAACAAGCAACTGATAATACAAATTTTGGGCAAATAAGCTTCAAATTCTATGGTACTAAAACTCTACAGTAAAATCCAACTCTCATTCAGAAGTCGCAAAAATATTATAACATTTAAATTTCAAATAAGAAGCTGGAAACAAAACATATGATGATCAGAAATAAATAATATACTGACAGCAAATTACAGATTGAAACCGAAAGCACTCGACTAAACAACAAAATACCATGTAATTAATATATTTATGATTACTTCATAATTTCCATAATACTAAATTTTAATAATATGTAAATGAAGTCCTCAGCACGAGAGATCCGAGTCATGATATCATTATCTGTATTTGTTACAAAAAGGAAGATTATTAAACACTTATTATTATGTTTATCAGTATATTTTGTTCACAGTATTTAATTAAAGTATTTTTTTTTTACAAGCCAAAAACACGTGATTTTGTACTATTTTTTTAAATTATTTTGCAATTCATTGCCAATATTTCTAAACATCGTTATTTCATGCAAGATTATTTTTGTTCACACTGTAGAATGGATAACATCTCATACGCTATTTTTAATTAATTACGTAATTGAAAAGATTACTGTAAAAATAATTGAAAATGATAATATTATTATCTCAATTTAATTCAATTATAGGGGTGATATTATCAAATTATAAAGAAAAATCATTAGAAAAATACATTTATGGTACCTACCTAACTATTTGTAAATTAAATTTACATAAAACAAAATATGTACATATTGTACATCGTTTAAATATACAGGATGTATCATGACGCGATTCTTGGGAATATTTGTTTGGTCACCGGTGACATATAACATTAAAAAAATATAGATAGCATTTTGGTTACCGGTGGCATTTAATCATTAAAAGAATATATATAGCGTTTTGGTTGCCGGTGACATTTAATTATTAGAAAAATCTGTATTATTACTGGTAGAACCTTTTATTCATTTTCTAGCTTAAAGTGAAACATTTAAATTTTAAATATTGAAGACAATATTAGTGATTTCTAAACGAAAATCTGAAACAGAAAAATCAGAAAAGGTAACGGTCACATCTGGGACTCGAACCCAGGACCCCTGTCTTTCCGGGACAGTGCTCTACCAACTGCGCTAATGGGACCCTATTCTCCTCGGTCACTTTTAACTGTATCATACTTCGAATAAGAACTACTAACATTGTCTTCATTTTTTCACCGCACATTTTTATTGGCAACTATCTTTATGTATGATCGCAAGAAAGACAGGGAAACGCAACGGAAAGACAGGGGTCCTGGGTTCGAGTCCCAGATGTGACCGTTACCTTTTCTGATTTTTCTGTTTCAGATTTTCGTTTAGAAATCACTAATATTGTCTTCAATATTTAAATATTACAATTTGAGGTTTTACTCAATAAAGTTATTCCGAAAAATTAATTTAAATTTTACTTGTATTTTCTCGGTAGGTTAAAGTTTAAATTGCATATTTTTGCATCAGCACTAGCAGACAACTGCGGCCATAAAGTACGTACATGTCTGCTTGTGTTGGATTTCCCACAAAACGCATCCGCCGCCAAGACCTAGACATCCTCACCCCATGAACCCGGCAACCCCTGCTGAGTCACCAAACGTTTTAAACCACTAGGAGATCAGTTCAATCTAACCAACTTCTCCCAATCCGGCGCGTCACGTAGCCGAGGGGTAGGCGCATCCTGAACACACCTCATCCGATGAACTCCTGATAAGTCACCAAACGTAGCGAACCAATTGGGGTGACTTATGGCAGGGGTGTTGGTTGGTTATCCAAATGGTATTAAGGTTAACCATAGAAATCCTAAAGTCGGGGACGCCTGAGGAAGACATGGCACGATCAAGTGAATCAGATACTCGAGTCGGGCCATGAGTCTTAATTGAATTGATCTGAATTTTTATTTATTTATTTATAGAACAATTTATATGGCGCCGCTTTTGTGACATATCACCTCAGGGGCGCTTTACAGTTGATGCAGGTATTGCAAAAAATATAGATATTACAAAAATAAAGTGAAGTTAAGTTGAGTAAAATGTAGTACAGGAATAGGTGACACGAAGATAGAAGATGGAGACTCTGCAGCGAGAATTCTAGGTGGTGAAGAAACTGGACCAGCTGCTGCAGCGAGAGAGTCCACCAACAGTGCCAACACGAGGTTCGTCATCCGTCCAGGTATGTGTCTGCTGCTAATAAAGCGCTGACACAATATCCTAACATAGATACCAGACCTTGGCAGCACCGCTGTGACGTTCGACGAAGATAGAAGATGGAGACTCTACAGCAAGAATCCTAGGTGGTGAAGAAACTGGACCAGCTGCTGCAGCGAGAGAGTCCATCGCGTCCACCAACAATAGAAGAGTATGTATGAATGTGAATGGGGTAAGAAGTGTGTGCCAAGACCGAGTTTTTTGGCGGTCCGTCCTGAAAGGGCGTGATGGTTAAATAGGTAGGTAGTTATAGAAATCCTTAATCAGGAGGAAGCGACCGTTTGTCAACATGAAACACAGACGATCTTCAGTAACATTAGTATACGATGTCTTGTGAGGTGTGTGTGAGAGTGTCTGTGTGTGAGTATGTCTGTTTTTTATACTGTTTTTATGTCTGTTTGATATACCTATGGGAAAATAAAGAATAAACATACATATATAAATATTGTCCGACAAGAAGCTAAGATACGTTTGTATCGCGTAATATTAATTTGCACAATCCCGTTCCCACAGCATTTGCAGTAGCATATTAATTAATTATTTATTAAATTATACGCCTGATAAAATTACAAGAGGAAAGGGGTCATTGAACGGAAAACCGGGACTGTTAAACTGTTGAATAAGCGAAAAAACATATTCATTTTCGCAAAAGCAACTATTTTATATAATCTAATCACACATGTTTATTGCTGAATCAATGAATTAACCCATGGAATGCCAGGGGTAATATGATACTATTTTCGTAATAACGTACTTGTTTTTGTAAATTGTACCATATTACAACATATTTTTTTTAAATATATCTATACTATGTAGTTTCCATATGTTTACTTATATTCAGATACAATTTTTTTAACATATTTTTACTATGTAGTTTCCCTAAGTTTACATATATTCAGATATTATTTTTTTATATATCTTTACTATGTTGTTTCCCTAAGTTTACTCAGATATTATTTTTAAGTTATTATCATTAAGTTTATTCAGATATTATTTTATATATATATATCTATACTATGTAGTTTACCTATATTCAGATATTATTTTATATATAACTATACTATGTAGTTTACTTATATTCAGATATTATTTTATATATATATCTATACTATGTAGTTTACTTATATTCAGATATTATTTTATATATATCTATACTATGTAGTTTACTTATATTCAGATATTATTTTATATATATATCTATACTATGTAGTTTACTTATATTCAGATATTATTTTTATATATATTCAGATATTATCTTTTACTATGTAGTTTCCCTAAGTTCAGATTTTTTATATATCTATACTATGTAGTTAACATGTATTCAGATATTAGTTTTTATATTCAGAATTTTTTTATATATCTTTACTCTGTAGTTTCCCTAAGTTTACATATATTCAGATATTATTATTATTATTTTTATTTTTTTTATTGATTTATTGTGAAAAACAGTATAATCCATTTACATTTCACAAATAACAGTTTATAAATTACAGTTTATAATAAGTAAGTACATACATTTATTTGCATGGGTAAGTACATCAATACTATCTGATTAACCAGATTTGTTAAATAGTATGCTTATTGCCGTCTTAAATTCTCTTTGGTTCAAATTGAAAATGTCAATCATTTTATACATCTTTACTATGTAGTTTACATATATTCAGATAGTATTTTTTATATATCTATACTATGTAGTTTACATATGTTCAGATACTATTTTTTATATATCTATATTATATAGTTTCCCTAAGTTTACATACAGTCAGATATTATTTTTTTATATATCTATACTATATAGTTTACCTATATTCAGATATTATTTTTTATATATCTATACTCTGTACTTTACTTATATTCAAATAGTATTTTTTATATATCTATACTATGTAGTTTACATATGTTCAGATACTATTTTTTTTTATATATCTATACTATATAGTTTCCCTAAGTTTACATACATTCAGATATTATTTTTTATATATCTATACTACGTAGTTTACTTACATTCAGATATTATTTTTATGTATCTATACTATGTAGTTTCCTTAAGTTACATTTATTAAGATATTATTTTTTCTCTCTAATGTTATAAAAAATATACATTAAATAAGACATACGAAAATATATTTGAGATTCGTTATAATTTCCAGCTGAATAAGCGATCTTCAAAATAAAAATTAGTGACATGAGAATTTCCTGGAAAATAAATACAGTATTTAGTAATATTCCGACGTGTTTTTTTAAGAGATACAATAAACATGTTTGCACGTGACGAAACGACACGCTAGAATAACATTAAGATACATTATTTCCTTGCCAAGCGAATTAATTTATTTTTTTTATGCATGTGCGGTGATATACTAGGAAATCCACGGTGGATTTCTTGGCTCTCTAGGGGTAATACGCGTAGAGCGGATGGACCGGGAACGCAGTATCAAAATAAATGTATATGGTTGGATATGTACCTACATTACGACACCAAGCAACCAAGTTGCACCTGTCAAGTGGGTCTATTGGGTCTCGAACATGGACCAAGTATATCTACGGTCTCAAACATAGATCAAGTAATGTCTCAAAGATAGATTCAATGATGGTTTGAATGAATTCCGAGCGAATAACAAAATATTGAAGATATATATTTTTTTGAAATACAAGTAAGTCTGAAAATTCATAAAAATAAACGGTAATTATGTAAATAATAAAATAAAAAAAAAAAAAACACAAGTGTAATAAAAAAACACAAGTGTAATAAAAAACATAAGTGTAATAAAAAAACACAAGTGTAATAAAAAAACACAAGTGTAATAAAAAAACACAAGTGCAATAAAAAAACACAAGTGTAATAAAAAAACACAAATGTAATAAAAATAAACAACAATTACGTGAATATAATGAATTTTATGACATACAAGAAAATCTATAAAATATGTTTTTTTTTCGATATCAGCAATTCAGTAATTTTTAAAACTTTTTATGGTTGATTTCAAAATTTATAATTAAAAAAAAGTTTATTTTTAATAATACACATAATTTGAAGGCGTACTTCATCACATTCAAAAACAGTTTTTAGTTTTCGTATACGTTCAGAAATATTCCATTTATTTGAATTTGATTGAGAAGCGAAAATACACACAAATTCTCTGACTTTCTGACCGCATCTTTCAGAAATATAAAGGTCAATATGCCAGGGGCCTGAATGGTTTTGTTTTGTATGAAAAAGATTGCACAGCCGCTCATCTTACGCCAAGAATTTTCAAACACCAAATACATAAGGGCTTATAATACATTTATGGTGTGGTTTGAACCTACGCACTCTTACCCACATTCGTTTAATCCATCTCAGTTAAACTGTAAATTTATATTTGTCTCTGGTGACAATACGAATTCATGCAGAACCGCGTAGGCGGGTGACAATAATAATACAGTCCTGCCGGCGAGTGCTACAGGCATAGACATTACAAAATAATATACTTGCCCTAACGTAAAATCTGGGTATCATTTCGAAGAGCTGGAGACAAACCACGTGACCATATTTTTGGCACCACGAGGGTTCGAGAATGCTTTGAATAAACCACGACATTAGACATACGTTAACCGCCGAAATTCGCACATTGAAATAACGAGACCCTGCGCAGAAAAGTAAAGTTAGCCAAAGTAAGGTAACGGTTTGCAACGCATTCCATTGTAGGATTTTTTGCGCACTTCATCTTTACTTTTAACAGGTCTACGAAAGAGGTGAAAACTTTATAACATATTTGTAAAAGTGTCCAACTAGACAGTGTAACTAAATATTCCATTTTGTAAAAGGAACTACTTATTTGTAGGCAGATTTTATTTATACAAAGACTTATTTATACTTACTCATAGAACAATAAGTGTTGACTATATACTGCCAGATTCATTTATTGACAAACTAGCTGAAGGTGTACCCGGCGTTGCTGGGGGGTTATCCTTGGGAGATAGACATACCATCGCGGACTTTCCTGTAGACATTTTTAAGATATACAATTCCGTACTACATTATTTTGATTTATCTCATGATGTTTAGCCAGCGTTAGCAATGTAGTGTCAGAAAATATATTTTTACGACTTGATTATAAAACATGGACTTTTCTCTACTTTCTATATACATATAATATGCATGTATTATATATGTAAACAGGAAGAAATGCTCTAAATGATAGTGGAAACCCTATCAAAATCCGTTGCGTAGTTTAGAAGAACTAAGGGCACAAACAGACAGACGCAGATAGCGCCACCTCCCCGCTCTGTTTCCCTTTACCCTCACTGGCAGATCTATTGTTTTATGTGTCTATGGTTACGGGACTACAGGCGTCGATTGCGAGAATAAGGGATAGGTCACAACTCACAACGGACTTACGAACGGTATACGGAGATGGCCGAAGCGGGGATTAATGTCCGCGGTCTGATGTCTGATTCCGTGACGTCACTTCCTATAATATGGGCATGACTGATGATGATGATGATGATGATGGATGGCGACGGAAATGGCGGGAGACGGGGGAGGCCGGAATAAGAAAGGATTGACTTCATCGAATGACGAAAATAGAATTTAATTTATCCGTTTCGTGATGAAATAAAGATGACAAGACTATAAATCAGCGTTTCTCAACTTTATTCGCTCCAAATTCGCGTCCTGATTTAAAATATTGCTAATTTATTAAGAATCTCTTCAAAATATCCGGTAAAAAACAGGACTGCAGGCCTCTAATGAATTAATGAAAAGGTATAATAAAAAACTATCAGTAAAACACGAATGTTCAAAAAAATTCTAATATTTTCGCATTTCGTCATTGTGTACTTTCAGGACAAACATGAACACGTGTTTCGATGTATTATGAATGTACTAAAAGTTTATTAGGAAACGGCATGCTATCCCATTTTTAAGGCGATGCACTACGTCGTGTAATATTTTAAATTGAGCCGCTATCAATAACAACCCTTACGTAGATGGCGATAAGGTTTAAATTCCCGCTTAACACCATCCGCCTGTTTTGATTTGTGCAAGAAAAAAACATGGCGAAAAAGTGTCTTTTATTTTATTTTGTGGATGTTTAGGCATAAATATATAATTTTTTCTCGATCGTTTTATAAATAACTTAATTTTCCACATTATACAATAAAATGATAACCGAAAATGGGTTCGCAAGTAGGAGATTTTGAACATTAAAGCAGTTTTCATAGGCCTATACATTATTTTTTTCTGGGCTTATAAAAAGACTTATATAAAAAATACTCGATTATTTCAAAGGCCAAGATGTATTCTACTCGCAGTATTTAATTAAAGCATCTGAAACATTTCTAGGCGACCAAATTTTCAAACCAAAAACACATGATTTTGCATTACTACGTATGGCATCGCCTTAACAGAATTTTAATAAATCAACAATACTCATTTTTCTCCGTGTGCAGTAGTAGCACAGATAAAATAGTACCAAAATGCGCAGAATAAATGACAAAATTTTTCTGCGCAAATGTGTACAAAATTTCATCAGTAGATTTTTATACAAATCAATCCACGCCGACCGCCACAGACACTCTTCTGTAAGATATATTAATCAACAGATGAATTATGACTGTGATACCTTTGTATTTTATACATTGACTGTACTTTGTGATTTCCGTAAAAAAGTTCTTCTAAGTTCATCCATGTAAAGTGCCTCCCTCGAAGCACCTGCATAGATTAGCAGATAAACCACTGGACGTGGGGCCCGCCGCGTCGCTCTGATGACGAAGCACGCAATGTAATCCGAAACTAAGACATAATATGCCCTTTCTATTTAAGTTGACAGACAATGTATGAACATTGTCAGGTATCTCCCAAAGTGATGGTTTAACTGTAAGTACCATAACGTTAAATCTCAAATAACGTAGATTTGTTTACATAGGTATCTTACACCGAGGAATTATTGACGATTATACAGGGCTTTCCAATGAGAGGTGTTATTTTGATATTCAATCGTAAAAGATCAATGGTTTCGTTGTTTGTGTGGCACGTGGCGCCGTCTTGTTGAAAGTAAACGTTGTCCAGATCAATACCATCCAATTCCGGCCATAAAAAATCATTAATCATCTCTCGATAGCGCAATCCATTCACCGTAACTGTTGCTCCAGCCTCATTTTCGAAAAAGTAAGGTCCAATGACTCCGCCGGACCATAAGCCGCACCAAACAGTCACACGTTGAGGATAGAGAGGCTTTTTAACAATAACTCTTGGGTTTTCCGAGCCCCAGATGCGACAATTTTGCTTGTTGACGAAGCCACCGAGGTGGAAATGGGCCTCATCACTCAAGATGATTTGCATTTGATTCACTCAAGTTAATTTTAATAATTTCAATGCGTTGTTGAAGCGTGTATTGTTCCATTTTTATCAATGGCGTAGTTTCTACTTGTCAAATTTCAAAAAATGACAGCTTCAAAAGTAACATCTACCGAAATAGCGGGTTATTCAAAATAACACCTCTTATTGGAAAACCCTGTATTATAATATTGTTTAACTGTTGGTTTTCCAAAATAAAATAAAACAATAGTGCGTATGCAAAGACACTAAAATGATGTCCTTTACAAACGTCCCTGAGAAACAGTATTTTGTCTTGCTTACGCTTACTTATTATTAGTAGCTAGAAAGGGAAAACAAGTATGTACGATCATCCGATTTGGTTCCGATCCGATTCATTGAAATTTTCTTTTATGAAGTCGAATAATACAAATTTTCATTCATGCTGTATACAATAAATGCATCTGTTTGAGCAAGCGGGTACTGAATTCGGGTATTCAATACTTGCTGCTATTCCTGTAACTTTACTATTTTAGTTCTTGCGTCAAGTGACAATATATGAGGAAATCTCTGAGTGCGTCCAATTTCGCCATTAAATTTGTGGATACGTCAATAAATATGGTATTTTAAATTTTAATGGTCATAATTCATTGGAAACTGCGCTTCGTGTGTCAAATTATATTGAAATAAACACTAGTGTCGGATGTGTCACATTAGTGAGACTTCGGAGTGTGCAGAGGCGCGTGTGGTTGGACAATGTTGATCTGATTTATCTCAGAAGGTTTAGACAGCGTTAGCAATGTAGTGACCGAAAATATATTTTTACGACTTGATTATAAAACATCGACTTTTCTCTACTTTCTATAAATATAATATGCATGTATTATATATGTAAACCTTCCAGAAGAAATTCTCTAAATGATAGTAAAAACCGTATCAAAATCCGTTACGTAGTTTAGAAGAACTAAGCGCACAAACAGACAGACGCGGATAGCGACTTTATTTTGTACTATTTAGAGTTACTAAAACTAGCTTTACACATTTCCATACCACAATATGGAAACCATATCGGGACCAGCACAGAAAATCTTTACTTTACAAAAGCATTGTTTTCATATCTACAATTTCATACAGATATCCTAATATAGTTTCCATTAAAAAAATAAAAAAATAATATATCGGGACGGTACTTCATCTTTTCAAATTTATTTATTAATTTAAACGCCCTGATGGGCTTTTACATGATTTACTGCATAATACAGTGCAAATAGAAGGTTTGTATTTTTAAAACAACAACAAAAAATAACAATATATAAATCAAGTATGTTCGTACACATCAAAGATATTAGAAGAACGAGATATGCTATGTTGGCCGCCGGACCGTAGGCGGAGTACTACCTATTTAGGGTACTTTGAAATCTGTTCTATGTATTAGTGCGGATACCTTAGCGCAAGCGAAGGTGTGCAGTAGTATTAGTGAAAAAAACCGGCGACACTCGGCAAAACAATTCCACACAGTATGAACTGCTCATAGCACATCTCGTTCTTCTAATATCTTTGGTACACATACATAACAGTCATTAATATGTAAAGAAGTATGCGATGTACTCGTAAGAAGAGATAGAGACAATATTTAAAACAAAAGACAAGAAATGATAAAAGTTAATAACGAGCAAATAGGTCTGAAATTAGTTGCCTTTTGAAACCCACAAAATTATGAACACCAAACATATCAATAAGTTAACAGAGTTTGTTTGCAAGGTGATGAATTCTTGGAATTGGTGAATAAATAGAGTTAGTATTGAGGTTATTATTGCATTTAAAAGTATCTTTGCTTTGAGTTAGTCTGGCAGATAAATTCATATAAATCAATGTCAATAAATCAGGGCTGTCAATAAAAGATTTAATTATTTTTAATAAAAATTCTTCTATTTGACAGTGTGAGAAGTCTGGTTTCGATATGTAAGTTACTATAATTTATAAATTCGATGGAAATATTCATATTATAATTGATATACCGAAAGATTAGTATTATGCTTAGCTTAGTTATTAATGATATATTGACTCGGGATTAAAAAATGACGTTTAACATTATTTGAAATCTGTCTTCTGTCATTGTTTTACGTAACTATTATGTGGAAATTTTGCGTTATTTAACTTATTTTGTTTTATATTTTAAATATGGTATTACTATTCGGTAATACCAATACTTTTACGCGATCTATGTATGTCATCAAAATGACAATTCAACACACCTCCAAAAAGTGATATAAAGTCACGAAAAGTGATGAAACAAAAACTAGTGTAAATAGGTTACATAGGTAACTATAAAATCTAGTTTTTGTTTCATCACTTTTAATGACTCTATATCACTTTTTAAAGGTGTGTTGAATTTTCATTTTGATGAAATAACATGGAACCTCTATGTTCATGTCGAAGGTATTATTATTATAATAGTATTTCTTATCTAATGGCATATATCTGTATAAAATTGTTAATACGAAAATAATGATCGAATAAAGAAATAGGTCCCGAAATAGTTTCCATATGGGGGATCGGTATCAAAAAAATGATAGTGTAAAACGCCCATATGTTTGTGTTGTTTTATAATCACAATCGTTACATCACAAACATAAATCTATTCTATGTGTGGGTAGCTACTGGCCTCTGATAAACGCATGACAAGTGAATGAACCGTGCAATTACATTGTTCTGAGAAATGCAATGTCGTAAAATATCCTAAACACTATAAATGATAGAATATTTGCTACTCTAAATAATTAGTTTGGTTATGTATTATTATTCAAGTGGAACAGTGCAATGTAGCCATTATGTCTACATTGTTAGAGCTATACATATTGTTTGTTCATTATACATTGTGTTTTGTATTGTATCATTGAGTTTTGGTAATTTTTTGTATTTACTGCTAGCAGCCACTCCCAGCATAGATTGCGTATTTCATTTTTCAATTTGCAGGTTTTTCAGGCATATTTAAAGCAGGAAAGTTGACCCCCAGAAAGTCAATTATTTCGTACACGAGGTATTCTGTTATGAATTCCAAAACAATAGTTTTTATAATTAGAATCTATTTAATGCAGGTTTGCCTAATATCTGTAAGATGGCGGTAATGAAATAGTTATTTTCTTATAATGTCGTAGACTTGCAAACCCTCTCTGGTATTTTCTTATAATGTCGTCGACTTACAAAACCATCTCTGGTATTTTCTTAAAATGTCATCGACTTACAAAAACCTCTCTGGCATTTTCTTATAATGTCGTAGACTTACAAAACCCTCTCTGGCATTTTCTTATAATGTCGTAGACTTACAAACCCTCTCTGGTATATTCTTATAATGTCGTCGACTTGCAAAACCCTCTCTGGGAATTTTCATATATTGTCGTCGATTTGCAAAACACTCTCTGGTATATTCTTATAATGTCGTCGACTTGCAAAACCCTCTCTGGTAATTTCTTATAATGTCGTCGACTTGCAAAACCCCCTCTGGTAATTTCTTACAATGTCGTCGACTTGCAAAACCCTCTCTGGTATTTTCTTATAATGTCGTCGACTTGCAAAACACTCTCTGGTATTTTCTTATAATGTCGTCGACATGCAAAACCCTCTCTGGGAATTTTCATATATTGTCGTCGACTTGCAAAACACTCTCTGGTATATTCTTATAATGTCGTCGACGGATATATACGAATATCTCTGAAATTGGATGACATTACAGCACCTAATATACGATATAAATGTCGGTCCTACCCAGTGGGGATTTGGCTCAGTTGTTAGCGCAGTTGACTCGGGTCCCTGGGGAGGAAGGTTAAATCCTCAGTGAAATCGACATTATTGTTTTTTTTAAATACATCTATTGATATGTATTTTTATTTTGATTTTTTTATTTAATAAAAATTTACACGATGATGCAGTACATTTTCTTTTGACTATCACACTAGGCTAATGCCTGTGTTGTGGTAGTCATGCCATCATGTCACTTACACAATACTCCTTTACATTTATAAATACAAAACACAAGAAATAACATCTAACACAAATTTTAGAAAAACTAGATCTCAGGGACAAAAACATATACAACGAGCAACTATAAATTCAAAATTTGGGCAAAAAAGCTTCCTATACTGTGGTACTAAACTCCCAGTCTCATTCAAAACTCACAACAATATTTTAACATTTAAATCTGAAATAAAAAGCTGGATACAAAATATGGAGAGATCAGAAATAGATAATATACTGACATCAAATATAGACTAAAAAAAACACTTTGTAATGAATTTATAATTATGTCAGAAAAAACACTATTCAATATATTTATAATTACTGTAAATTATCCATACTACTAAATTTTAATCATTTGTAAATGAAATCCTCAGCACGCGAGATCCCAGTGAGGATATCATTATATCTATTTGTTACAACAATAAAAAAACATAATTAACACTCATTTCATGTACCCACAAGAGCTACTCGTTCTAAAACCCTCTTTAATTGTAACAATTCTAAGACTGAACATTTCAAACACTCGCTTGTACCTAGATTACATGAAATTAGTAATAGGTAGGTACGTAGATGTAGCGGATCTGTTTAACTGCACAGAAGCTAGGTACAAAAAGGCTTTCATATCATATCTTTTAAACTGTGACCAATAAAATGTAAGTCTACTCATACTTACGTAAAAAGTCAAATAACTATGTATATAAAATGAACTGCCTGGGGCAGCTGAGGAAACTTGGGTCAATAATAATATTCAATACGGTGAACCAACAGCTTGATTGGCACTTACCTACTTTCAATCAAAACCTGAAAATAAATGCATACATTTTAGCTATTGTAACATATTATATCATGTATCTATACTATCATATATTTCAATCAATTAATCTAACCTAGTCTACCTATAAGTTTTGCATGTACTTGTATCTCTAACTTTTTATATCCATCTAGAGTTTCTGTTCATTGTATATTTTCTGATGTCACTGTTTATAATTATATGTTAAAACTCTACTAAACTACATTTTCGACAAAAAAAACAATCCCCAACAAACACAAAATATCACTAATAGACCGGTCAGAAAAGCGTATAAAAAAAACATAAAAATTCCGACAGTAAACACTACCTTTGGACAAAGACACCATAAATACCACGCTATTAAAGCATTCAACAGTCTTCCACTTGAAACAAAAATTGAGGAAAATAAAAATAAATTCAAACACAAAATAAAAAAAATGGATTAAAGAACAAAAAAGACAATATTTCCAAAATTCTATAACATAAGAGAATAAAACATATACACGCAACACAAAAAAATGTATAAGGCAAGCGGCACGCACAAGCACATAGATCATTGTAAGTGCCGATTTCCATTCCCTTCTAATGTTTTTATTTTGGTGTGAGAATTGGATTTTGATTTCTAATCTTTATTTTTGGTGTAAATTTATCTTTATTTTAATGTTGTTTTTTGTTTAAATGTATAAATTCGTATATTTTAAAATGGGGGCCTCAGCACGGGTGAACAACCCAGTGAGGCCAACGTTGCTGAATTGAAATGTGAAGTACTGTAGAGTAATGTATCAATAAATAAATAAATAAATAATTTACTGTATATGGTATATTTTATATCTTTGATATTAAAAATAAATAAATTATTATAAAAATATTCGCTTGTAACTTGTAACTACAATAATAAAAAAGATGAGAATACACATGCCTCAGCGTCGCTTTCAGCGTGTTTTATGTGTCGAGAATAATCGAGCATGAGTAACGTAAAACACGTGCGCTTACATAAAGCATATTTGGCTCGGTGACTAAACAAACCGATTTGTAACAGATTCGTTGATATTATTAAAAAGCAACATCACTGTTCGTCATCAGGACGAGTGCAGTGAATGCATCGTGCTTCTTTAGTCAAACAGTCGTAAGAATGCGATGTCACTGACCATAGATAATCACAGCATGGGGAGATATCTGACTGCTTAGAAACATCGCCATACTCTGCCTGCTTAGAAAACGAACTCTGGAATCTTAAAAACTTAGGTGAGGAGCACAGTGTGTAGATTAGTATGCGTTCAAAGATGTTTTGAAAGGGAGATATGTAAACACGAATTTTAGAGGGAGCGCGCTTATATTAAAAAAAACGATAATAATCAAGAGGAAGCTATAAGCCAAAAATATGTATATTCTTGGTATACCTTATATTGTAGGTAATAGGCATTAAAATCGCTTGACAAACGGAGTCTAGAAACGTTCGATTTCAAGCACAAAACTGGTTTTCATTTATTTTGTAAATAATTTTATAATAAAAGAAAATAAAGTTAATCAAGTGAAACTGTCACAGATAATCTTAGCTATAATATTTAGTTATTCAAATTGACCCTGGAAATAAATTACATCTTTGCGATTCTTTCAAGGATAAAGAAATGATGTTCTCAAAATTTGTTTTGACAGCATCACCATTCCATTGTAAGAATATTATGTACTAAATACACAATTTGGCTGTCCTGAAACGAGAATCCTTCCCAGTTGGACAGACAAAGGTTCATTTTGTTTTGTATTGTTTGTAATTTAAAATAAAAAATAAAATAAAATAAATGTATTTTTTTAAGTTGTTTCCGTTATGCGGCCATACATTTCTATTGAAAAATATATTTTTTAGTAGTTTACATTTATATTTTTTATTGAGTAATTTAATTTTTTATTTGTATTCTACTCAAGCCAAACGATAGGAAAACCTTCAATTTATCTGAAGCATATTTTTTGGTATTCATAATGTAGGTACATCAATTCGTTATAAAGATTAATCAAAATAGTAATTTAGCATTAAGCTTCGCCTTAAGGTTAAGGGCCCACTATTCGAATTTCATCCAATTTCCGAGATATTTTCCTTAAAAGTTTGAAGTTTTTAAGCTCTTAAAAAAATATATGTTATTCTTTAAGATAGTATCTATTTGTTCCAAAAGCCGAAACGGTAATTATTTGAAATTCCCTCGATAGAAATAAATCGCAAAGTATGCTCCGAAAAATATTATTAACACTTTTATTTCTGTTATTTTACAAGTTATATGTATGAAAAAAATCACAATGCTTCTTTTAATGCTACTCAATTGACCCCATAAGTAATTTTTGCCATTTTTGAAATACGCCGTGATTTATTAAACATTTTCACAACTGTCGCTTACGCCTATTGCTTTTAAATCATATTTATTATAGCGCGCTCGCTCCGACTTGCAGATTAAACTATCTTTCTTTGAGAAGTTCATTCGCCAACTCGAGGGCTTTGGGGGCAGACGTGTCGTTCATCGTTCTATGATCTACAGACGTGCGATTACGTGCAAATATTTGAATTTATAAAGATAATTTTTACGCGTGTAAAGTTTATGAGTTAATAAATATTGTTTTTTCAAAGATGGGAAATACACGAAAGATATCCCGTATTTCAAAGAAAAAATGTTATCTCATAAAATTATATCCTATCTAATAGGTGAGAAGAAAAAAATACAATTTTTGATTTATAAGCTTATATTTATTATAAACGATAATTTACTATAAAAATTAATAATTCATATTTTTATTTATGTATTGTGTAGTAAAAAGTTATTATTTTTTTTTCAGAATAGGTACTTTGGGAAATAAAACTAATTCCAATGCATTAGAAATTACGGGGTAAATTTTTATTAATTTAATTTTCTTGTTGTCTTGTCTCTTTTCTTGTTCCTATACGATCGTGATTTATTTGCGAATTAACTTTCTACGTACACAAATACACACGTCACTTTACATCTGCTCCTTAGAGTAATATTACTCTAAGATCTGCTCTAATGATTCACAATGCAACGATGTCCGAAATATAATATAATATGTAATAATAATATGGGCCACCTGTTTCAAATAACAATACTCGAACGTGGAATCCAGAAAAATAATGAACGGGCCAGCGAAAAAAGCTATCGAAAGTTCTGAAACTGTGGGGAATATAATTAAATAAAATAAAATACTTTTTTGTTTTAAAACCACGATATTTATTAATTTAAGAACCGACCGGTTTCGCTTTACTTAAGCATCATCAGGGTACAAATTAATACTAAACAAAAAGTACATAATGTGTGCATATATATAACAAAATATAGAGGGAGACAACATGATACAAATATAAGCAACACAAAGACGGTCAAAGACGGAGGCCCTGAAGAAAATAATTTCTCTCAGAGCCTGTGTCATCTTTGAGAATGCTGTATAGAGGGTCTTTTTTGAGGAGGAGGGAGTGAACCTGTCCTGAATGTCAACTGTACAATTTCTTCCCAGAATTAACTTTATTGTACGTTTTTTGACTAACCGTACCTTGGTGTTCTATTTTCAATAAACTCTTTAATTATGTTTCAGATGTGAAATCTATACTCTGCTACAGAATGTTTTGCCCAAGTCTTGTAAAGATGCAAAGGCACGGACGTAACAATAAAATCATTTGAGCCCTTTACTGTTATTTAAAAGGTCACTTGAAGTGCAGTTATAATCAATGATTTTATTTTTTTTCTAGCTTCCACGAATAATTTGAAAAGGCATTATCTAAGGATTATACTCTTAAGGAGAATATAGAAAATGTAGAAAGGTGAAACGGATTTAAGATTTTCGATGAAATTATTGTGTTGTGAAATATTTATTTTGTTATTTATTACTTTATTTTTTTTTACAGTTTTACCGTACGCGGCCTTGTTGTAGAGTGGTATATCTAACTGTCATGGAAAGTTTTTTTCTGAGCTTTAAGAGAAAGGTTTCTTAAAGATACTGGAGTTATTCTAGGGCTATGTTAGATTTTTAACATCGATCACCGTAATGCTTGCCTTCCTGAATAAATCTAATTTTATTTAATCATTTACGGCCAAGATGTTTTTGACAATGGTGTGTTTTTATCTTTCTGTATTCCAATCATTTAGCTTGGCTTCTAGGGTTGTGCCCCAGTATTGCTTTTTGGAGACTGTAAACGGATCTCTCGGCATTTAATGAAACTGCAGCAGAACAAAGGCTGTTGCTATATTGACGTTCATGGTATGTTTTGCTCAGATTGACGATAAGGTTTCCAGATCCGCATTTCGCTCGAAGCATGTTTAGGGCAATAAGTTCATAGTTTAGGGTTCTTTCACCGTATTTATGGGAACATTTCAGAACCACCAATCTTTCATTTTGAGTGAATCTTGTGCTTGTGATTAAATTATATTTGACAATTTAAACAAATAATATTTAGAGAAGTTAAAAATAAAATTGAAAGTTCACTGAAAGCTTAAACTATTAAAAGTAGTAATTTCATAAAAATGTAAATAAATAGAGCCCCTTTCACATTTTAGAATGTAATTTTATGTTGCTTACATGTTTTATTACTCTTTATAATTATTGAATTGTTTAAATGAATAAATAAATAATTACAAAAAAGTCTTCTGATTTGTAAGTCCTCAGGAAGCACTAAGGATCTTTCTATCTATCTTTATAATATAATAAATTTGATGAGCATAAAAATGTAAACGTGTATATAATTTATATAAATGTACAAAAGTAGATATTACACGTGTATAAATATTATATTGCGCATATTATACAAGATGTCGGGGGTAAAGTGCACAAACTTCGGGAGGTGATTCTAATTGATAGTACAAGTAAAAAAGAAAAAAAACTTTTTTTGGAATTCCAACGTTTTAAGATAGTTTTCGAGTAAAAAAGTTTAATTTTTTGTATAGAAAAAAAAACAATTTCTTCTACGGAAAATAAATTTTTGTGGAAAAAATTTGGAAATTCGAATAATTTCCATTTCATTTTTACTTCTTCTAGCATTTAGAATAACCTCCTGAAGTTTGAGCACTTTACCCCCGGACACCCTATAAAGATAACCATATAAGAAAAACCTTATTGATGTAAAAATATATTTATTGATTTTATAAAAGTTATAAATTACTTTTATAAAAGTGATAATAGTATTTTAGTAAAGTAAAGTAATTTGTATACCTATTCAAATAACTTTCGTAAATGTTTTTTGTAAAATTTAAAAAAAAAATTAATTAATTAAATCCGTAATAAAACCCATATTTTGAGAACCATCTTCATTTCGACTTCGTTCGTAGAGTAATAATAACTAGAGACCGCACTAATATTTGTACAAATCGTTGACATACTCGCAAAATAAAGCTCTCCCTTTCAGCTCGGTTCCATTAACGTACAAAAAACAGAGACAAACAATTTCTGTTAAAAACATACTGTGTAAACGGGAAGCGACTTTTTGGAGCGGGCGAAGTTCACGCCAGTGTGATTAGCTCGGTGCTAACTAAAAATGGGTCTGTTTTTCTAAAATTGCAATAGATGTCGGTAATTTAATTTCGTTATTTAAAATATTAAATAACCCCCAAAATTATTCCTAATACGAATTCAGACACCTCTGTCGGATTCTTTTAACACTAAATATTGAGTGTTGCCCAAATCTAAATTCTTTACGCGGAAAGCGGGCCCTTAAAGCGACGTTCGTTATAATCTACGTATTTATAGATGACGTTAAATTAATAAGTATGTTAGTTATACTTTACAATATTCAGACGAATATTTGTTTGCGCCAGTACACACGCAATATGAATACGATTAAAAAGTGTTGTCCGTACAAAAACTCAATTCTTTCAAGAAAGGCATACAAATAAAATATTGTATCGGTGAATCAATCTAATAATGTATTTGTATGCCTCTCTTGAATGAACTGAGATGATCCGTTCAATTTAGGCAAGGACTTGTTTTCTGTAACTATTGAGCCTAGGAAATCATAATTGTACTTTAGGGTAATTTATCACAAAAACGACGCTACAAGAATTATCCAATTATTATTTTTATCTGTGATCAAGACAATGAAGAATGAATATTGACATGTAAACCCAAGAAAAATTAATAAGGTCACAGCATTCAATCCCTAAATGCTCGAAGCACTTAGCTGTGTGTCCATGACATGTTTTAATAATACACATATGTACACATGTAGTTATTTCATCGCTAACCCAACTGAGAATTTCGATACAGCTGCTATTAATTTTTAATTTTCAAATCCCCAAACACAGCGAGACAAACAAATGACACAACTGAACACAAAGTAAACAAATTTGTTGAAGAATAATATATTATCTATCGCATTTTGTTCATAGTGTACTTTTGTCATGCTGATTGCTGATTATTAATGATCATTGTTATTGAATGAAACCATGTAGTTTTTTTTAATAATTTATGCGTATTTAAATCGGATGTACAGCGTATCTGGATATTTACCAGTGAACTCATCGAAAGAAGAAGATAATATTTTGTAAATGTGGGTTAGTATTTTCACAGTTGGTATTAAATTCGACCACGTCCCGTGATGGTTCTTTAGAGCCGGAAGCCAAAACATAACAATTGTATTGTTTGATCTTGGGTCACGGTCGATTAGTGAAACACATAATTCTGACGTCACGGGCATCTCTGGACCAGTGAGGGAAGTGAAGCGTGGAAGCGTAGATCCAGTGGCAGATAAAACAACGACTAATAATAATAATATGATTAACGACATGCCCGCTGCTCGCTTCTTGGTAGAACTGGGTGTTGACCGCAATTAAAGAATGGCAACGGCCGCTATCGTTGGCAATAGTCAACCGTTAAATATAACTGTGGTGATTGTTCGTCTAGGGATAGCGGCTATCCAAACCAAGCAAAATACTGTTGATAGGTGGGTATAACTTTTATATTTCTGAATCCATTATAAATCCAATTATTAAAGTTCAAAAACTTATTTCGAGAATCATATTTAATTGCCAACCTACCCATCCCTCAAATGAACTCTTTGCTAAAACCAGGATCTTAGATATTCGACAGTTATTTACTAAGTAAGCTTATGTTATATACGGAAAAATAATCTACTAGTGGCTCCACAACATCCAGTACACATCCGTTTTTCATCAAACCTGTATTGCTTGGTTCTACAAATACCTCATTCGCTCAACGCCAATTCTGGTTCATCGCTCCGAAAATATATAATGCATTGAGTACCGACATAAAGTCGTATAATTCTAACTCCCTTTTTACTGTCAGAATAAAACATTGGTTATTTGAAAGGGGCGAGCTTTCTGCAAAGACTACTTAAACTCGTAAAACTATTCAAAAAAATAATGCACGAATAAAACATGTACTCTTGTAGTAGAACACCTACAATTTTTATTTCAACTTTCAGTTCCATCTCCATCAGAATATTATTTTTCTTAATTTCTCACTTTACTCTTAATTTCTATATTTGCATTTAGTTTTATTTATTTTTATATGTTTTTATCTTAGATTTTCTTATTTTCATATTATTACTTTTTGTGTGTTTATTATTATATTTTATTAATGAAGTATTTTATGTATTACTACCATAACACGGGATTTAGCCTAGTGTGATAGTCAAAAGAAAATGAAGTGCATCATCGTGTAAATATTTATTAAATAAAAAAATAATAAATTTCGGGCCGTAACCTTCCCCCAACAAGGGGTGGTAAGGTCCTCGTCCCTGCAGTTACTTTAATAAAATATCCTGATTTGTTTTATTTATCCCTTTCACATGTACAAATACCAATCCATCTTACTTTGCAGGGACACTCGGGGATCAAGATTCGTTCAATGTAAATGCATCTTCGTTACATAAGTCCCTGTAAAAGCCTCGAAGAAGTAACAATATTTTACTTATAACAGGGCGAGAATGCGGTGGGTTTCCTCAAGTATTGTTAGAAAGATGATAATTTTGATGGTAGAGTTTGGACTATCAGAAGTCACACGCTCGGAAGGTAGGTTAAAAATAGAACAGACGATGAATCACAAAAGGCATACTCTTTTATTAGCATACCCACTATCATGCTGTCTCGTTCGTACTTGATTGTCTCTTTTATACAATTAGACATACGTTCCCTTACAATAACCATTGATGCGAATACTACAAAAAATAATACATAGCAATCGTAACATTAGGGATTTCAAATGTCAAAGAGTTTAAAAAGTAAGTAAAATAAAGTTTTAACTGTTTCGTTGGGACACTGAACTTATTGAACTTGAATCGCTTGACCCTAGGCGCTACGAATTGGATAGGAGAATCCACAAATATGTCTAGTAGGAAGGCACGTAACCAAAAAAGATCATTACGAATAACGCATAATATCGTCAACTGTTAACTGTTACGCCTTTTTAAAATCTATTTATTATAAAAAATATTAAGTCAATCAGTTGACTGAGTTTTGTTGTCTCCAATAATATTCGTATGTTACTGATATTATCAATTTATTATCCAAATGTGGGGCAAATTTATCGTCAATATAGTTGGGCATTGACGACATTTAGCTGCTATTTCCAACGGTTAGTTACATTTTGATACAGAACTAGTGCGTGGTTTTCCGGTCTTCATGCATCGTAGTCCATTTGCATTTAACGTTTAGGTGGTTTTAGTATTTGGTTCCCGGTGATGTCATGGGACGAAGCGGGACTCTGGCAACTGATGTCATACTCGGTTTGGTACGGTGACTTAGAATTTTACAACTTAGTTCAAAGTGATATAAATACCTACTTTAAAAATAACGAAAAATTACGACCAGAACATCTTTAAAAGTTTTGAAATGTTTAATAAAGTCCCAAAATGTCTAGAATGGATTTAAATGTCAAATAAAGACAAATCACATCAACAACGTCAAATAACGTGAAATAAACATCAAATATGGTCAAATAAACACCAGAACATAAGATAATAAATTTTAAAAAAAATAACATCAGCGACGTAAAAACACGTCATATAGCGTCAAATAAGGTGAAAAACGTTAGATAACTTCGAAAATGTCAAATAACGCCGACAAACTTAAAATAACCTCAAATAAACGTCAATTAAAGAACATCAAACAATGTCAAAATACTCAAATAATATCGAATACTGTCAAACAGCGTAAAATATAAATATAATAATAAATAACATCATATAACTTCAAATAGCTACAAACCCAAAATTTCAGATAAACAAACAAATTTCTATAAATTTTAAAAGACTCACCTTTTCAAATCCAAACATCCAGGGAGATGCCTTTAGGTTAGCATGAAAGATTTACAAAATGGTTACATGGATGCTGTTATAACTACTAAAGTTATTAAAAAGTTAGTCACAAAAAAAAATTAAAGAAAGCCTTTAAAATAATATTCAACTTGTAATAACTTCTTATTATACATATAATGAGAAGTAACCAAATGAAAAATATTTGTCTTTGGAGCAATCCATTTTTATCTCTCGGTTTGCTAAATAAATGGCCTCAAATATCATCTGTAATGCAAAATCATGTGTTTTTGATTTGAAAATTTGATAGCTTAGAAATATTTTAGAAGCTTTAATTTAATACTGCAAGTAGAACACATCTTGGCCTTTGAAATAATCGAGAATTTTTTTACAAGTATTTTTATAAGCTCAGAAAAAAATAATGAATCAGGCCGATAAAAACTGATTTAAAGATCAAAATCTCCTACTTACGAACCCTTTTTCGGTAACGGTTTTATTGAAAAAAGTTGCAAATTAAATTCTTTAGAAGATGATCTTAAAACATTTAAATATTTATGCCTGAACATCGCAAAATTAAATAAAAGACGCTTTTTGGGGATGTTTTTTTCTTGCATTAATCAAAACAGGCGGCTGATGTTAAGCGGGAATTTAAAGCTTAGTGCCATCTACATAAGGAGTGTTATTGTTAGCCGCCCGCTTCTGAATGTCGTGCATCACCTTAAAATGATCTAAGATGCACAAGAAGTTTTTTTGTTTCACCAGGAATGCAGAAGTATCAGGTGGTAATAATAATGAGATGAACTTACAGCCATATCCTCGCTGCGATAGGTGGCGAGCGAGCCCCTGTCCTGCAGCAGGACGCAGAAATGAGGCTGCCAGTCCGCTGCACCGCCCGCCTCATCTGCAAAAAAAAACATTAGTTTAATATTTAGACCACAGTGTTTTATTGCTCTTGTAGCCACAGCTGACCACAGACATAAACACCTAAAGATTTTCAAAGCCAAAATTATCATAGTGATTGACTTTCGGGTTATTGTGCCGTGTTGGTGTTGCGCTTCCTACTCGTAGCTGCCAACAATCGATGTGACACGTTGAACACTGTAACGCTGTCCGAAATAATAATAATATGTAATAATTGACCGGTCGGTGGCCGAGTTGACATCGCGTTTGGGTCCCACCCAGGCGTAGTGTGTTCAATTCCTCGGCTGGCTAAGTCCTCCATCACAACACAAGCAACATTTTCCGCTTACTGTGGTGGTAGTAGGAGATTTTAAAATATTGTCAGGTAATTCGAAACCCGGGAATGTTTGTCTTTCTTTTTAAAGAAAAAAAATTTACCAAAACATGAAATAAAAAGTGAAAAGGATGATGATGAAAAATATTTGTCCCTGTATAAATAAAAATTTAAATGTTCGTCTGTTCAAAATTTTAAATCTCAGAAAGTACTTCACCGATTGGTTTGAAATTTTGATACAACGTTGCATTCGAATACGCGTGTGTTTTTATATACCTATATTAGATAGAACATGTATCAGGTAAAAACACATATTTAAAAAAAAAACAGCGCCATCTATTGGACAAACGTGCTTCTTTAAAAAACAGCGCCCTGTTCTGCACAGACAGCGTCGCGTGGCGGGGTACAGCTAATGCATTAATAAATAGAACGGCGACAAGTGTTGTGCTCGCGGTTTCCCACTAATAAACTAATAATCAGGCCTACATATCTCCCTTTTTCTATTATTCATGAGTTGGTTAGACACATTGTAACGTGGGTAAAGGTTAAAGGAACACACATTTGAGACGATTAGACCAAAAAAGTTTAAAAATAATACGTAAATGAGATGAAATATAGGCACCACAATTTAAGAGATTAGTGTGGAGGCGATTCCCATTAGTGACATACATAGTTGGGTAATACTTATTCTCCCATAAGGAGATTGCCAGACCAAACAATTAATCCAGTTATTAATGACACAAAAATGTTAATTATATGTTGTTTGAACGCCATTTGCAATATGATAGCTAACAATTAAGCTGTAAGTAGTGTAATATATTCTTTGTGTGGACGTACATGATATTGTTCGCTTGTAAGTATAATTGTACAATAAATTATCATAATGATTATGCGGTCAGAACGATGAAAAAACCGCAAAACTACTTTTTAAAGTTTTCTCTGACCGTCAAAACTCTGTGCGTTACATTTACTTCTATTCTAACAAAAATTGGCAACGGGTATATTCCAAACGAATTTTTAATGTATTATTTATTTGCGTATATTTTAAAAAACAATTGATTAATTACGAAAAAATCAACCCACACAGAAAAAAGTTTTTTTTAACTCTAATACTTGAGTTTTTGTTTTTCGACAAAAATTCAATGTTGCGTCATCTTTTGGGCCGGCTAGTAGTCAATTTCAAAGAGAAAAATGAATAGTTTCATTGGGGATTGAGCCTTCCTCCCCAGGGACTGGAGTCGACCGCGCTAACACCAGCGCTAAATTCCGATTGGGTAGGACCGACATTTCTTTCGTATATTAACTGCTGTAATGACATCCAATTTCAAAGAAATCCGTTTACGTCCGCGTGTGTATGCGTGATTGCCACCAAAACTTGATAGAATTCATTATCGACGACTAGTCTACTTGCCGAGTTTCAGCTCGATCATAAGTAGGAAAGTGGGTTAATTTCCTCCTCCAAGATTTGTATTCATTAATTTACGAAAGACTTGTTTATTTTCATTTTCACTTCCTTCAATAAAAATCAATTTTCATGTTTCAAATCCGTCAGGCGTCCCGTGACGGCATTTTCTCTTACTTGAAGCAGAAAACTCTCTAATGGTGAACTTTGGAGTTTGGATCATTGATATGTTTAAAAAAAGGATAATTTATTTATTTATTAATTAATTAAAGGACTTACGTTCAATATATTACAAAGCAACGCGAAATTTGGGATAACGTACAATGCAAGAGTAAAGGATGGTATATAAAAGCAGAAACAAACAGGGAAAACATAAGAAAATAGAAATGAAATAGAAGTGTCAAGTCAAGTTAAGAACTTGCTCAAACTAAAGTGATACAAAATATAGTCAAGTGCATAGTGAGCCACAAAAAACATTCTGACTTATACCAAAAAATCAAGGTCTTGACGTGAGTTGACCATTCTATGTAGAATGGTCAACTTTATGGTCAGCATTTTTTATGTATTCTGGACAATGGTGAATTATAAGAATAATTAGTCGAGTGTTGATTGAGGATAGATATTGAATGAGATGAGTTCTAGTAATGTAGGTGAGTCAATAATATTGTTGATAATTTTAAAGAAACAAATGAGATCAGATTTTTTCCGACGGTCTTCTAAAGGAGAAAGGTTTAGAATTTGTTCAATTTCATAATACGAGTAATTGCCTCTTTCTAATCCTAGCCTCCTAGCAATCTCTTTTAGAAACCGATGTTGAATGGACTCAATAAAAAAAAGTTATATTATTGTATTAAGGTAGATATTTGGGGTAAAAATTCGAATTAGAAATTAGACGCAGCAGATATTGGATTTTTTCGTCTGACTAACTACATTCCAACGATGAGCTCTATAATACAGATAAAATAGTACCAAATGCACAAAATAAATTACTAAATTCGTTTCGGGCGGACTCTACATACTGCCAAATTGTCGTGACATACGGACCTTTAAAAAAATCCATTCAACTGTCAAAAATAAAGCAATATGCCATTTTGAATGTGTTATATTTATTGTGTTACACAGAGTCATTAAAAACTCAATTGACAGACCTGCCATCATTGCCACTATTAAATTTCAAGTGCCGATTAGGAATACAAGACAAAATATAACATTTTTCTTAATACATACACAAGCAACTATCAGACACACTCACTAACCAATAGGATGCTTGATCTGGGCAACATTTTTGGGGGTACTATTGATATATTTATTAATTCCATTTACAGAATTAAGCGTTATCTATACCAGAACTTTGTTGAATCCTACAAATTAGAGTATCGTTGGTAATGTAGTTTTAGTGATTTGTTTTATATGTAGCATTGTTCTAGTTTCTATATTATGTTATGTTACTGTTACATATTTTAATAATATTGTTTTATATTCAGTTTTTCGTTGTAGTTTTCGATAGCTCACTAAATATATTCTGTTTTTAAAATCCATGTAAAAGCCCGGCTGGGCGTAAAACCAAATAAAATAAAATAAAAATAAAAATATTATATTTTCCACAATTTTCATTGTATTTGTACTTATCTGACAGTTTTTAAGACTATTACAAAAATTAGGTTGTATTTTAATTAATGTGGAAAACTTTGATCATCTTTGTATATATTATATTCGTTAATAACATAAATAAATATTCTAGAAGATAATGCCGGATAGTGAAATCAGTAAAAAAATTCGGATAGTGTTGAAGAAAATTATTTCTATAAAAGTTATCATCTTTTTTACTTAGCTCTACTTACACCCTCATAATACATACATCAGCTATCTCGGATTTATTGAATTAATCTTTCATCGTTGTGCTGCATGCTCTAAATTTATATAATCCAAGGACCACGATCCATTCATCATGACAGAAGAATAAACAAGATTATGTTTTTGTTTTAACACTTTCAGGACAGTATTTAATTTCACTAATAAATAAAGTACAACTAACATAATTATTATATTTTATTTTATTTGTAGTGTACATAACAGAAAACATAAAAAATATAAATAAATATCAATGAGTAATACCAAGCGTTCAATAGTGGTATCAAAAATAAAACAATAAGAATAAAACAACTATGTAAAAGAACAACAACAACAAATTAGAGACAATAAAATTTGAGTCAAGTGAAGTTAAGTGAGAACAAGATATTTATTCAATAAGTCCTCAATCTTGATACTTCAGAAGATGTTATACTATAGTCGACACATTCTCACAAGAAGTTGGAAGAAGGTTGTTGGTTCTGTAGCGATGAGCTACTAGAATATTCGAGAATGTTCGCCCATGCAAAACGCATCGTATTAGAACCTGTTAGCGAAACATCTTGGGTTCTAGCCATCTACGTACTCGCTGGATTATTCTCGATGCATTGGCGCCTATATATATATGCGGCAAGGTACACAGTCAGTCAATAATCAGCAGTTACAAGCGAGTCCCACTTCACCAGGCCGTCATGAGTCACGAACCCACTACGGCCAGCTGTGCTCGGACCTTAAAGGAGAGGCTACAGATAATCATCAACTCCGCCGGATTACATCAGCTCCCTGGCCTTGGATATCATCCCTGGCCTGTGCTCCCCACGCGCCTAGACCCTGCGACATCTTCGCCGGTCTGCGCCTTGGCCTTGCGACATCTTCGCTGGCCTACATCTCCCGCGCATCTGCCGATCAGGTCAATTATACCTTCGACTATCCTGCTTCATACCCGGAAGTACCCTGGAGTACCCGGAAGGCTCAAGGTCTTCGCTAACTCAACTCAAATCTCACAACTGCGCTACTGACACAAATAAACGCTGTGACCTCACAACCTACAGCTTTCATTTGTCTCCTTCCAAATCCCCAAAGTTCTTTGGAAAGGAATATGGAAAGTTTCAAGGTTTCTTATTAGACGGTGATCGATATTGATTTTGATTGTGGTGAAGAGGGAAAATTATACAAAAATTTGATGTAATTTTTGTCACGACTTCATTTAATGTTTCTAGTTTGAAATATTCTTAAAATTCTAGGCGTTTCTTAACTTCGTACAAACAGGGTGTCCCTTGATTCAGATCTGATCACCAAACACGTCTAAAACCACTTCAAGCAACGTTTTGATTCTAAAGCATGGTCTTTCAACAGTGCGATACCGAGGTATCTACCAATTGTCATAATGTTTAAACTTGAGAGCTGTTCCCGGGTATGAATGAGTTCTGAATTAGGCCAACAAAGCCAATTGTTTTTAATAAGTCCAGTTTAATTATTCTCAATTGGAGACGCGGCGGACTCGCCATACTAAATAGAAGAACTCTGTACACCGCACACATACTTGCCACAACTTACCCAAGAAGCTACCGACGCACATAAGGCATTTCGTGCGATTTAGGAAGACTAAAAGTATGTAAAATATTTTTTACATGTGCGTTTTTTCTGTTTTGTATTGTTAGTAAAGGTTTATTTTTTTTTCTTTCCTTTATTCGTAAAATATATTTGTATACAGTTTTTTACATGCTTTTCGACTACCACGCTAGACACATGTCCGTATTATTAACCACGAGACTGTGGGAAATCTTCAGCTTAGATCGATATTTATAAATATTATTGAAGAAACACTTTGTGGCTTGACATTACACTAATAATATATTTTTTAAACCACTTTATTTGAATTATACAGGTCGACAGGTTTCGGTTGATCTCAACCTTCTTCAGGACGATAAAACACATAAACTGATAATTAAATAAGTGTATATGTTTATTCAACTGAAGAAGGTTGGGATCAACCGACCTTATTTAATTATCAGTTTATGTGTTTTTCGTCGTGAAGAAGGTTGAGATCAACCGACACCGGTCGACTTATATAACTCAGATACAGTGGTTTAAAACCAAAAAATATTATTATTTTATAAGTTTATTTGGGCTCAGGAAAAAATGAGTTAATCCACGGTTGTTCTCAACATAATTAAGTGGTCTACTAACGCGGAAAGTAGGGTTCTTCACTTCTAACATTAAATTTACTAGTTTTAACAGTTTTTTTCTCGTCGTGCGGAGGCGCAACTTCAAAAGCATATAATTTTAAAAAGTGCTCGAAGCAGCAAAAATTTTAATTTTAATTCAATTGTATAAGTGATAACTAAAGACACCCATTCATAGCATTAACGATATTTTCGCGAATTAAAGCGATAAATGGTGTTTTTAGCGATAATAAAAAAGATTTTTTAGTCGCTTTAATCTTGTATTTACGGATCGTAGAACGAACAAGACACACTCTACTGTAGAAACATGTGCCATGTTGAGTTTCAATCAATAATACAATAAACACGTTTCAAGTGATTTTGCTAATTTAATTGTTTTTCCCCTCTTGTCGACTGCCATTCCTTGACGTTATCCTATTTAGCTATAAACGTATAATTGAAGTTATAAAAGCTATTTTTTCAATAATTAATGCTACATTTCTTAAAAAATTAAAGCTATGAATGGGTGTCTCTAGTGATAACTTATTGAATCTTATAAACCTCATTTTAATTTGTGGGTTGAACTTTGGAATCACACCTAAAAATATGCAGAAAAAAATATAGGAAATAATTGAAGTCAGTAGTATTTGTAATAAAAAAATTCTTGTATTTTGTCCACTTCTTATAAGGAAAATGCCCTATGTGCGCCGATACGCCAAAACCTAACAACTGTAGCGACATGGTCTGCATGGTCTCATTGCGTTCACTTGTCTAGAATAAGAGAAGATAGTATCATCACTAGATACATAATTATTATCTTCCATCAGTTAGCTTCAGATTGCAGAGTTAGATTGTGCTGTGAGCGATGGGTTATATATAATAGCTGCTACTGTTGAGAGCTTTATTTAATAGATGGAATAAACTTTTCACTTTCAAACTCAGGGGATAGGTATATCACTATCCTCTCGATGGCTGTCAAATCACTATTCATGGGTTAACTTATAACTCAGTGACCGGATAAATCAACAAAATGACAATTCAACACACCTTACAAGTGATATAAGGTCGTGTAAAGTGATGGAACATAAACTAGGTTAAATAGGTTCGTAGGTTAGGTGATTAGGTTAGTTTTTTTCATCGCTTTTAGTAACTTTGTATCACCTTCTAAAGGTGTCTGGAACCTTTATAATATTTGAAGAGAAAATTATTTTAACAATTGCTCAAATCTTGTGCAATGAGACTATAGCATCCCCAAAAGGGGTATTTTGGAGGCTGAAGGGTATAGGGAGGGGAAGGAGAAAGGAAGAGGAAGGTTGTAAGTAAATTGCTATTACGATCTGGTCACCAAAAAACACTAATTCAATTTTAAACAACGTTTTAAACACCCAGAGCTAAACAGTTAGCTAACTAGTAGAGCGGTAAGTTAGATACTCGCAGATAGTATCGCCCCGGTGAAAGTACATTACCAGTGGGAACTCGACCCTTTCCCGCCCTGTTATAAGTAACAAATGGTTACTTCGTCAAGGCGCACTATATGGACTCTATTTTTTTTAATTAAACGAAGCTACATTTACGTAAAAACGACACTACATCCTCAAGTGTCCGTGCACAGCAGGAATTAGTAACATGTATATTTATGGATGATGGTTTAGTACTTATTCACTAGTAAACAGTGATGAAATTTCGACAGAAAACAAATGATAACTTGAACAAAATCACACAAATGTTGGAATAATACGTGATAATAAAAACAAAATCATTAAGATTCTATAAACATAAAGGGAAACATAACGATGATCAAAAGTCGCCTGTGTTGGAGCAGGGACGAGGACCTAACCACCCCCATTAAGGGGGAGGATAAAATTTTTACAGTCTACTACCGCTTGAAATGGCGTTACTCGTGTTTGGTGACCAGATCTAAGCAAAAACTAACCAGGGTATTAGACTTTTCCATCTAATTTATGCACCCATCAAGTGGAACTTAATCTTTTGATAGTTTTTATAATTTTTACTGCACTATTAACATATTACAATATGAGTTATTCTTTGTTGAACTAAATACTATTTTACTCCACTTTACAGTACTTAGGTATGGTAATTTCGTCTTAGTTTACTACAATTTCACTTTCAAACTCTTGGCTGTGAAGGAAGCAACATGCATGAAATGAAAGCTCCGTGACTAAAACGATGAACAATTTGAAATTTAAATCAGTGCCTAGTGAAAAAAAAAGTTTCTGTAAAGTGATTTAATTTTTGGAAGCCTGATATAAGCGTAATGAGTAAGATTAAGAAACGGACGCTTAGATGGTTTGGGCATGTAGAGCGAATGAGCGAAGAAAGGAGTGTAAGGAGAATATAAGATGTAAATGTGAATGGTAGCAGAAGTAGGGGACGCCCGAGGAAGACATGGCACGACCAAGTGAATCAGATACTTGAGTCGGGCCACGTCAAGAGTCAGAATAATAGAAGTGTATGTATGAATGTGAATGAGGTAAGGAGTTGTGCCAAGATACGTTCCTTTCTTTCCTACATATATACTATCATCCAATTCCATAACACCATTTCGTCTAAAATATTTACAGTCCACTGTCAAGTTCATCTGAAACTGTATAAATCGTGTGCAGATTCGGATGCAATAATTGCAGTTATTTCATGTTTATGTATATTTATTAACTATTTACCGGTCAATGACCACTGCGCTATAATAAAATGTATTATTGTTTTCTTACGGTACTAACTACTAATAACGAACCACTTAACCCATTAGACGCTAATAGTTGAAGTACTTACAACTTAAATACTATGTTGTAGATGCACTTCAGTTAGCTTGCACCAATACGATCATTTCACAAAATAGAGAAGCTGCAGCGGAAGGGATAGATATACACACTGATTACTAGATTCCTACCCACCCCTCATACCTTTTTTCCTTCCCAGAACTGCTTCTCCTTCCTTACCTGAAAAAGATCCTCAACACAGCATCCCAAAGATGACACAGGCCCTGAGGGAAATTATTATTTTTCTTCTGTGTGGGGTTAATGTAACAAAAGTATAATTGAAACAATTTTATTTAAATACTAGCTCCAAGTCAGGGGATATATGTAATCTCTAAATGGTATAAAATAAAGTATCTATTCGTGTCTGCTTGTGCGCTTAGTTCTTCTAAACTACGCTAAGGATTTTGATAGGGTTTTCACAAACATTTTTAGAATTTCTCCCGGAAGGTTTATGTATATATAATAAATGCATATTATATTTATAGAAAATAAAGAAAAGTCGATGTATTGTAATCAAGTTGTAAAATATATTTCCAGGCGCTTACATTGCTAAAGCTGGCTAAACCTTATGAGATTCATCAAAATAAATAAGTGTTCTGTTGGTTATACATACAGAAATTCAATGCAGAAAAATAGTATTATGCTTAGCTTAGGTATTAATATTATTGAGGTATTTTACTATAGCCTTCTTGTAACTATATTCCGTGCAGTTGAATACATCTACAATTTCTGCAAAATTATTGCTAACTGCGTGTAATCTTAGTACAAGTGAGTATCTAAATGATTTAGTTCTGATATTGTTGTTGAATTTAAAAAGAATTTTTGATCGAATAGTTAGTTCTAGTTGGTATGTTGAAGGTGATTAGGCTCAATAAATCAGGACTGTCATATACATAAATAAATATGAGACGACGTACAGATGTGAATGAAGAGTATACATGAGACGATGTACGAATGTGAATGAAGAGCAGATTATATGAGGCGATGTACGAATGTGAATGAAGAGCAGATTATATGAGGCGATGTACGAATGTGAATGAAGAGCAGATTATATGAGGCGATGTACGAATGTGAATGAAGAGCAGATTATATGAGGCGATGTACGAATGTGAATGAAGAGCAGATTATATGAGGCGATGTACGAATGTAAATGAAGAGTGTATATGAGACTATGTACACATGTGAATGAAGAAAGTGCGAGCTAAGACAATGTTGTGTGGTGGTCCATCATCTCTAACTACCCATGCAGGGAAACGGCGTAAAGGTTACTTGTTTAGTTAGATACTGGTTATTTATTTGTAAGAAACAAACAGCTTTTACATAATATACAATGATAGATAAAATATACAAGTTAACTGAAGTCAAGCCACAGAAGTTTCTTATGCTAAAGTTCATTGGAAATGAAGTTTTAATATCTTAAAATTAATTTGGTGTTAAAGGAAGGGGAGAGGAAGAGGAAAATAGGAAGAGGATAGGAAATGCTCCCGATACATTCCATACACGCATTATAAATCGACTTATCAAAGAAGGTCGTAGAACTACAACGCATAAGAGTCCATATCGGTTGGAGAGTGCGTTGATCGGTGTCACAACCTGATGTGCATGGTGCAAGTTGTTGGTGCCACTTTCTCCATCATTGAAGGTGGTTGGTTGTCTATCAACTACATGTAATCCACGAGAGAAGGTTTAGGAAAGTGTGTAGTTAATGGTTAGAAGTCAACTTGAGTACAATTCTCCCGTCTGGAACCCACAATACAATATTCATGTACAAGCTATTGAAAGAATAAAAAATAAATTCTTACGTTTTCTATGTTTGGAAATGGGTTATTCCAGCAATTTTGTTGAACTACAACACTATTTTAAATGAAGAATTTTCAATAACCTGATATTTCTATGCAAAATTCTAAAAAATGATTCATTTGATAGTCCAGAATTGCTTTCATTGATAAGCTTTCGGATTCCATAATACTAGAAGTCGGGATTTATTTCAGTGCGGAAATTCTGGTACTAACTACCATATGAATTCCTCATTGCCCAGAATACTTAAGGAGGGAAATAATTATACGGAGTTAGGGGACATATTCAATTTATCACTTAACAAATACAAACGATTGTTACTGAGGCAGTTTAGTTATGTGTGATAAAAACTGTATATTTTTTACTATTTATAAGTAAAAGCCCCTAAACGGGTGTTAATAAAAATAAATAAATTTATTTTCTGTTTTGATCAATGAACTTTGTGTGATGGTCGAAAACGACACAAAAATCAATTATACTAATTTCGTTTATAGTCTGTCTGTGAGCGATTGTAACTCTGTTTCAACGAACTCGGATTTGATTGGAAATAAAGTCTCATTTTCAAAATTGGAACTGGCGTGTAAAAAATTCAGACAAGCGATAAAGCAGGTACCCACATAAAATTATATAAGTTAGTATACCTATATATCCCATAAATATTCTCATCATAGAATCCCGTCTGACTTCAGGATCGAGCATTGAAGAACATTGGAGAAAGATACTTGCTCCCACAATCTTAGATCCGATGAATTCCCGTGCTTCTCTGCTTTAATCTCATTTTTAATTTAAATTTAAATTTTTATTTTTAATCTATTTTATTTATTTTCCTATGATGTAAATATTATCTGTACCTATACCCTTTATGGGATGTGTGGGATTGCACTCATCCCCACATCCTGGAACAAAGAATTATTATTATATAAATGAATTTCATATTCATTTTCAAAATTGGAACTGGCGTGTCAAGAATTCAGACAAGCGATAACGTAGGTACCCACATAAAATTATATACGTATACCTATATAAATGAATTCCATATTCATATTCAAAATTCGAACTGGCGGCGTGTCAAGAATTCAGACAAGCGATAAAGTAGGTACCCACATAAAATTATATACGTATACCTATATAAATGAATTCCATATTCATATTCAAAATTCGAACTGGCGGCGTGTCAAGAATTCAGACAAGCGATAAAGTACCTACCTATAATAAAACATTTTTTTACCAGAAAACTATTTCAATTTTGTATTTCTTTTAAAGTCATATTAGTGTATTTATTTACAGGAAAGCCTTATATGAATATTTTTTATTGAAAATAAAGCATTTGTAGCTCGAAAATATGATAAATCTCAAGAATTTTTCATTACATTATATTTGTTTAACATTAGAGAAAGAAATAAAAACTTTTATTTGAATATAATATCTATGCTGGGGAAACTAAATAGGTTAGATATACTATATATAATTTGTCATAAATATATAAACAAATTATCTGGAAAGACGTTAAAATTTACAAAAACATCTTCTTGCAAAAAAACAAGTAAGTTATTACGAAAATAGTGTCAGCCGATGAAAGGCTATTGGCATTTTACCCCTGGCATCCTCAAGATTAAATCTCAATAATTCACAGGTAATCCAAGACAGATGACCTCAAGAAATCCAGCAAATCAACAACCGCAGCTGCATCCACCAGGTGGTGCTTTGGTGCCCCGTTGCACTGGCACTAGGCAGTGGTGACGAAGTGCATCCAATGCCAGTGCAGCTGAAAGTAGGACAACAGTTGACCGCAGTCATGAGGTCTGCAAGTGCACAGATGCACCGGATTGAAGAATCGTGGATGCAACGGAATGACTTTGACTGATGCGGGCTCGCGAGAATACGGGAATAAGTAATCATTTTTAAAAAATTAAAGTAGCTACATAAGATGAAATGGCTTACAGCATATTTCATTTTAATTTTATTACAAAATAATAAGTTATAATGTATTATTCCCAGTGAGTTTACAAAACTCATTTCTGGAAAGACAACATAGATACATTAAAATAAATAAACGCAGAAGTTATTTTGGAGTTCCAAAGAAAGAATGTGTCAGTCATTGATAAAACTGCTGAGGAAATAGCTTTTAAGAGCTTTTGCCAATGTTTTTTTGTTCGTTGCCGGAAGTTTTAGATTACAAGGTAATGCGTTATATTGCTTATGTGCATTGTATTATAAGGAAAATATACGAAAATTTTAGGATATTTATATAGGAAAATCTTATACGTAATATTTATACTATATAAGAAGCAAGCAGGAATATCCTAGTGCTGTATGGACTCCGTACCAAACAAAATACGTAAATATGCTGAAAAAAATCCTTTTTTTTTCAGGTACACCTATATGTGGAAGCATGGAAATTATCCGAGGTTCATGCAACATATAGCCTAGAAACCATACGCTCCGCAAATCTTGCAATACTTAGTTTTAATATAGTGCATACATAATTCTATTTATAGCCCATTCCTCCTGGAATATAACATACATATGCCTGAAAACTTCAGCCGTGGTTAACTTCACCACGACTTGTTTAAGATACCACATGGCTGAACAGATGTTAGTGCACAGTATAGCATGACAAGATGCATGGTGCTATTGAATGTCATTTCAAAAGCAGTCGATATTATTTTAATTATTATTTCAATAACCTTAAACCTTTTTGATTCCCCCCTCCCTTTTCCCCACCCCTTAAAGCAAAATTTTGATTCTTCGTGATAACATTTTGCACACTTGACGTTCGAAATAAAAAGAAAAGTATTGTCTACATCTGATATCGAAAAACTCTGCGTAATGCACGGGCAACGCCGGGGACTACAGCTAATGTAGTATAAAATAATGTGCAAGGTTGTACAGTTACTCTTCATCCATCACCTATCATAATTAACACCCAACCTATTGACTATTATTACGCTATCCCTATATAATTCACATTAAAATCTCAAATCAATTAATATCAATCATAAAAAAGGCAAAAATACACTAAGGGCGGCTTGCACCATAAGTTAAATTTGATTTAAATATAATTTTAAACACATTATTTGATTTAAGTCGACTTGGCGTCTTGCACCACAAAATTTAAGTCGTTAAATGTGTTTAAAGAACTGTCAAAGTTAAATACCCAAAAGCGGCCGTTTAACCGAGTTAAACGTGTTTAGCCCTACTCTAAGCAGTACTGTCAAATTTTGTTTAGGTTATCTCTTCGATTTCTGATTGTGGTTAAAATCTATCTCATTTTAATTTGTATTCACAATGAACATTTGGGATTTGTATTCTGACGATCATGAAGAAATTATAAATAAATTATAATATAGTCAGAGAAGTAAACACAAGAACAAATTGATTTGAAACACTCAGTGCCAAGAAGTTTCAAAGAAGATTTCGTCTCAGTAAAGAAACGACATCATTTTTAGTGCAAGAAATTGAACCTCAGTTAAAATTCAACGCCAATAAAAACATCAGCGAGGTGCTCGTCACTTGGAGCTAACGCTCCTTATCGAGGAGTACTTTGCAAGGTTGTAAACTTCTAATCATACCTACAGCATTCTTATAATACTTTAAATCAATATAGTATGTAAAAGAAATAAAAAACAAAATTACTCGGATAATTGTTTTATTTTTAATTCCAACAGAAGCTCTTTTTGTCTTATTTCATCATTATGTCTATTTGCTTTAACTTTTTCTTCATAAAATAAATGAAAACACTATAACCACATACACAATCACAAAATATTTTGACACTTCAAGTAAAATGAAACATCGTAGCTGTTTTATTTACGCGTTAATGGCGGTAACCACGCGGTAACTGTTTTACCGACGCGTTAAACACGTTTAACTAAAATTGCCACCGAACTGCGTGGTGCAGGACGCAACTAAACGCATTTAAGTTAAATGTATTTAGGGTCTTAAATACGTTTAGTTAAATACAATTTAAGATAAAATTTGCGATAGTTGGTGCAAGTCGCCCTTAGTAGTAAACATTATTACTTGTTGGAGAAGTTACATGCTTGTTATAAGTTTAGCTCAGTTAGGTAAAAAAACAATCAACAAAACGATATGTTAACTTTTTATTTTTATTTTTATGATGAACTAATGTTTATAATACAAGGTTTTTATGCATGGCACAAAGGATAATAAATTATTATAAGAAATAATTAGTCGCCTGTAATATCAATACAAATTGAAAATATCTCCAGAGTAAAAATAAATGCCACCGACCGGAATTGAACCCGCGCCTTCTGATGTCCGGTCAGACGCTCTGGATCACTGAGCCACGTCGGCTTATTTCAAACACGCCAAATAATTTAATATGCACCTACTAGTACTTCAAGCAAAAATTCCTGCTAATTATATTTTTTCCACCTGTAAACAACCAACTTTATTTTTGTAGGAAAGGCTTTGTTAGTGCTAAATTTCCCACTAGATGGCGTCGAGACATATTATATCTACATTTGTTGGTGAAATATCTTGACTTGTCAAATATTTTATTTTTTTTTAATGATAAATTAATGTTTTTAAGACAAGGTTTTTATGCATAGTACCAAACGAACCAAACGTCAATGAAGTTTTCCTTTTTAGGGACATTTTGTTTTATTTATATAGAAGGCGTCCGGATACTCTCATACAAGCGGGTAACTGATTAATCTTCATCACATTTGGGATCGGTTTTGTAACTTTTTCATGAGAGTTTTGTTTTCAAGTAAATGGAGTGTGAAGTTGGAATTTTTTATGTCCAATTTGTAAAAAAATGGTTGTTGGGGGGTAAATATCAGCTGCTTCAGATGTTTTTTTTAACCCTTTGGATGCCGAAAATAAGTGTAAAAAAGTTTAAAAAAAAATCAAATAGATAATTTATTTTTATGTGACACCTCACAAGGGCGCCTTTGTCTGTACAGTGTAACGGCAGGGGAGCTATGTCGCCACCCGGTTGGGCAGCATTGTAAGGAGGATTAAGGAAGGGGCAGTAGAAAGGGATCTATTAATGCGGGTCTTGAAGAGGTCTTCTCGCTTATTCTACGAGTTTCCGGACACCGCGTATAAGATACACAACATCACTCAAGACGTGTATTGCATCGTTGTGTATTGGGTTGAAATAAATTAAAAGTTAGTGAGGTAAATCACAAAACATGTTAATTCAATGCTTCACAGCCACAGCACACTAAAATCTGGCACGACAAGTCCAAACGAGACAGACCTTGAGTCAAAGCAGCGTTGCAAGAGGACACAGTGAAAGATCGCTTGAGCGGAGACGGCCCGATGTGGAAGAAGCGGAGTGCGTTGGCCAGGACCTTGCAGTGAGGCAGTTTATCCTCTGGAACTACTCCTATGGGAACACGGAAATAATACTTTTTATCCACTGATCTTTTGAGCCCTCCAGCGTTCGAGGGCCATATATGACCGGGGGTCCATATTTTATAAAAGTATTTTTATATTTTTTTCTATCTTGCGGAAAAACTTAATATTTTTACATTAGAAAGAAAAATAATAATTCTTTCCAGTTTGCCTCAAATATTAATACTGGATTCAATTAAAAAAAAATCATAAAAATAGGCAAAATTAATTAAATTCATATTTCGCGCCGCTATCAAAACAATCGGTTTAACTTTAAAATTTATTTCGTAGTTTTTATTATATGAACGACATAAAAGTACAGTTTTCTTACAAATTCCGCAAACAAATGTGCGTATTTAAGAAATATCGAGTTCTCTCAATTTTAAGTAAAAATGTGGTTAGCGTTTTTGACAACATTTTTCAAGTTTGATATTAAATTTTTATTATTTAGAAACAGTAATGTTTATTTTAAATGCATACATCGGAAAGATATTTTTATCTAGTTTCCAAAACAGTATTTGTTTTTACCGAAAAATAAAAAATAAGATGTATTTAGTGCATTTGAAATACACAGAAAACATTACAAACTGAACAAATGTGACGAAAGTTCTGAAGGGTTAACACACTCCAACCACCAACCATTTATTTGATGAAAGTTCTGATTATATTATGTTGCATAAAACCTTTTTATATTTTTATTTCTAATTATAATTTTAATTTTTAGTGTTTTTTTTCTATTTTTACTGGACGTTAAAGGACGTTACACGGATAAAAATTAGTATTGCTAAATTATTAAAATCCTATTAAAAACGCGACAGCATGCCGTTTCCCTTTAAAATTTTAGTACATTCATAATATTTCTAAACACGTGTTCATGCACCTGCACAGTGACGAAATGCAAAAATATTAGAATTTTTATGAACACGTGTTCCAACACCACCATAACATTCTTGTTTTACTGATATTTTATCAGGAAATCTATCAATTCATTCATTAAACGCCTGCAGTCCCGTTTTTAACAGGAATACAAATAATTTCAAGAGATCTTTAATAAATTAGCAATATTTTATATCAGTAAGTTTTCTTCGTGAACTTGACTTATTTAACTTATCCAGTGAATCCTGATATTATTTGGAGTAACAAATGTTGAAATTTTGGTCTTTTTTTTTCTTCAAAACCAAATAATTAAAAAAATTTTCACGTGTCATCACTTGTAACTCAACCGCCCGAACCCTCACCCCGACCGTAACTGTCCAATAACTACTGATTTTTAATGTTTTAAGTTGGAAAAATAAAACATAAATATTTTAAGTTACTTTTTTTAATCCCATGGTTAAAATAAGTCAAGTAGGTCCATAATGATAATGAAGAAAGTCCTACTGGCTCAAGTGCCCTGAAAGAATCCAGTACAAATTGTGCTGGATGGTGTTTAAATCCATCAATGAAATGGCCCCACCCTACATCTCTGAACTATGCGTCCCGGAAAACACTGGTCTGAGGCAGTCAACTCTTAGATCAGCAACATCATCAGCTGTAGGCAGACTGATAGAACCTAAGCGCAAGCCAAATACTAAGTATGGTGATCGCACTTTCGGAGTATCTGAGCCGAAGGCTTGGAATAAACTCCCTCCAGAACTAAGATCCATAACAAGTCCAACAGAATTCAGGTCTAAACTAAAAACTTACCTTTTTAAGCTGTCATACCCTTAAATTAAATATACCATTTCTGAGAGAAAGTCCAATTATATCCAATTTTTCAATTAAGTCCTAAATCCTGTATCTAAATTTCGCTAATAAACAATTAGTTAATGTTAATTAAGTGTTAATCCCAAGTGACCTACCAGGTTAATATTGTACTGTATATTATCTCCATATATAGTTAGTAATAACATAGTAGAAATGTATTATATACTTGAGGTGATTTTGCACAAAAGCGGCGCTATAAAAATCGTACAAATATTTTTATTTATTATTTATAATACGACATATCTAATTATTTTGTTTTACTTTATTTTCATATAATTAAAAAAGTTAACATAAAAGACAAGGAGAAATAAGTGGGTCATTCTCCCGAATGTGTTCGCGCGTGTTCCTTGCGGCATTACTAAATAACCGTCAACAGATAACTTAACAAAATGACAATTCAACACACCTATAAAAAGTACTATAAAGTTACGAAAAGTGATGAAACAAAAACTAGGTTAAATAGTTAGATATGTAACCTATTTAATTTGTCATTTTGAGGAATTATCATAGAACCCTAAATAACTTACTAAGTTTAAAGTTTCGTTTGAAAATCTTAATTTTATTCCGAAATTATCAATATTTTGTGGTACACTGGAGTGATTTTTGGACCACAAAATATTGATTATTTCGGGAAGTTTTAAAGATTTTAAAATGAAACATTTAACATAGTTAGTTCTTTAGTAATGCCACAACTTGGAGCCACTTATGCTAGTTATATAGTAAATATCTATCAAGAAAACACTTTTTGACCTGCTCGGGGGAGGGACTAAAGTAAAAAAAATGTTTGTGTAATAACAGTTATAAATTAGAATAATTGGTATATGAACAACTTTTAATATTTTTTTAACAATTTCTCGCATCCTCACTTAATCCACTACAACACTGAACCTTCCTAACAAATAATCAACAAAATGGCTCACCTCATCAACTGTGACAGTTAGTTCACAATCACAAAACCACATCCCACAAAACCCACCTCAATTGCTAACAGAGTAGTTAGGAAAGATCTCAGACTTGACCATTTAATAGCCTCCTGTAGTTCAACCAGCAATCAGAGATGTTGTGAGGAAAGAGTATTAATGCAGTGGTTCCTAACTAAAATGATTTTAGCTTCTGTTTCCTATATTCCCATATGAATTAATTCATTTGAAGCGATTCAAATGCACGAAACGATTCATTAAACCGAATCGATTATTTTTATTCATTTGATAGATTAATTGATTTAATTCATTCATGTGACACGGTTGAATCAATTCGACTGTATATGGTTATTAAACGTAATTATATATTTATAATAAAAACACATAAATTTGTTTTTATTATAAATTATGATGAGCCACAAAGTGAATGCTTTTTACAATTACGTAATTATATATAACCGCATACATTATTATAATAAAAAATTGCTTTATTTAAAAAAACATTTTCATATTTAAATTGATTACCGACATATATAATTCAATTACGACACCACGCTTCTCGCAAAATCATCCCGATTGTTTCGCTACGTTTGGTTTGTAGCAGGGGTTCCCGGGTTCATGTGGTTGAGGATTATCTAGGCTTTATGCCCACCTACTGTTTGGCGGGCCAGATTTGGGGGACTGTCTGAGGGAGATCATTTTCCCTCTCCAGCAGAACTCTCTCGACTCATCGCCTTGCACGCAGTGAGAGGGAAGAATTCAAACGTCCGTCATTCCTGGACACACTGACCACCCCTCATAACTTTTTCCTTCCCAGGTCTTCCTATCCTTAAAAAAAACCCTCCACACAGCATATCCAAAGATGACACAGGCCTTGAGGGAAATGATTTTCCTCAGAGCCTCCTGGGTGGAGCTGATATACTTTTTATTAATTAAATACACACGAAACAAATCATAGAAGGCCACAAACCACCAGTTGAACGCCACTGCTTCAACAGTCAGTTACATAGAACTTAAAGATCAGCTCTTGACGGAAGAATTCCGGTTACCGGGTTCTAGTCGGCATAGAGAAAGTGACCTCAGCAGGTGATAATGTGCAGCCATTAAAATAATTATCATTTGCCGGGGTTGACTTAGGGTCCCGGTTCCACGATGTGCTGTTAGTTAACTGTGACTGGATTACAGCATACCGACAAACTGGATTCGTAGAACAGATTTTTATTAAGTGACCGTATAATTTGTTTGACCGACAAAATATAAATTATTATCTTGTATATGTATTTATGAACACCGTTATGACAGCTGCGCAATCTTTATTGGAATTATTGAAAAGGTTCGTTGAACCAGCCAATCAACAACAAAAAAGCCAGACGGAAAATTAAAACATATAAAATTATAATACAATTTTAAAATTTCTTAATAAATTAGCCCGTAGGGCCACGTGGTGCTATATCTATCAAAAAATGTCACGTCCTCATAAAACTCGCTATATCTCTTTTTGTGTTATTGTCAGACATATAACATAAACAGATTTATAAAGAGATAAAACAAAGCTTTCTGTTTGCATTTAAAAGTTTAACATTAGATATATAATTGGCAATTAACGATGAAAAAATTGAAAAGTAAATTAAATTGAATACCTGGGTATACTCGATTCAAAACTCAATTTCACAGCAAATTTTGAATATGTGCTAAAGAAGGTATCAAAAAAAGTCAATTTTCTTAGAAGATTAAGAAATAAACTAAATGGAAACACTACAGAGCTCATTTATAAAACTATAGTTTCTCCACATTTAGATTATTGCTCTACTATGTTATATTTGGCCAATGAAGGAAATTTGAACAAACTAGATGTTATACAGAATAGAGCTATGAGATGTATACTGGGAAAAGGCAAATACGTAAGCATTAATCAAATGAGAGAGCAGTTAAATTAGATTCCAATAAAAAAGAGACTGTTATTTAATGTGTTAATTTTTGTGCATAAAGTCATGAACAACCAAATGCCAAAATATTTGAAGGATGTAATTGTTTTTAATTGGGATGTTCATAATTACGAAACCAGAAATGTAAATAGAATTAGATTGCCACATATGAAGAAATCAAAATCACAGAACTGCCTAGTGTACAAAGGACTAAAGATGTTTGATGAAATGCCTGAAAGTCTGAAGAATGAAGTAAGAATGAATATATTTAAAAAGAAAGAATATGTTTATTGTAAAAATATTTAATGTTAGAAAATGAAATATTATCTTGTTTATATTCAAATTTTGTATATATTAAAAAAAGACACTCCCGTATGATTTGAAAAGAAAAATACAAAACAGAAAACAGCCAAATTCATCTGGTCAAGGATTGCCATTTTTTTAAATAAATTATTGAAATAAAACGAATAAAATTAAGTGACAATTTTTTTTATTACGTTTGTATAATTATATATGTTTTTTAGTTACGAATAAAGTGGTAAATACAGTCAACAAAAAAACATCGGTAAGCTATTTTAACAACTTCAGCTATGTTTGCGTAATTTTTTAAAAATATTTTAAATGTATATGTCCGTTTGCAAAATCAAAATCTGAAAGAGTCTTTCGTCTGCTTTAAAAACCAGTGTATCATTTTGGGATAATAAGTTAGTAATAGGTATGCAGATGTAGTGGATCTGTTTAACTGCACAGAAGCTAGGTACAAAAAGGCTTTAATATCATATCTTTTAAATCATTACCAATAAAATGTAAGTCTACTCATACTTGTTGTAAAAAGTCGAATAAAAAATAAAATAAAAATAACATAAAAAAACAGCGAATATATTTGGAATTTAATGTTAAGATGGAATATTTGATTACTAGATATTATATGATTTAGAATTTAACTCATACATTATGGTACGTATACATGTCAGGAATTGAAAGGAACTGAAGCCTGGTTCAGAAGAGAAGTGAAAATTCAGCGTAAGTTTACCGCACCGACATTCTTAAGAAAAGCTTGTTAAAAATGAACTTGTCAAGACTTGAATTCGATTTAACGGGGTTTCGAAGTAAATTATTCATAATAATTAGAATAAACTTCCGATTTTATGTCCGGGTTAAATCTTCCCCATAGGAAAAACTAAACCCTTCCCCACACTTTTCCACAAATGATCATCTAGTCAATCAACATTATGCAAGTGCATTATATAAGCAAAATAAATACAAAACAATACAAGAACAATACGTAAACTCACCAGAGATCAAATGGGAAAATAATTCACCTCAAGAAATTTTCATATCAGAAGGTTTGGCTCGGTAGAACAAGCCATATAAATCCTACTGATCCCTCAACATAAATATTTAAAAAATCTTTCGTTATCCTACATGTATTCAAAATGAACGACTTTTGCATCTTTATATATTAATTTTTTGATAGATCTAATACGCCTAAATTTTGAATGAGAGAGCTAGGTATAATGCCAGTAGCCGAAATAACAAATGGTAATATTTTTATAGTTTGAGAATGTTATTATTATTTTTATTTCCAGAGCTTCTAGATTGTTCAAACGTAAACCTATCCCATTTCTATGCAGCTTGAGACATCACAACAAAGACAGCAAAAGTTGTCAGCTAAGTTTACCCTACACATTACTACTTATGTAGTTAACGATATGTGCCAGGAGACGGATTCCCGTTTCCATCCCTAGCCAAGGACGTCCCCATAGACATATGAATATTAGTAGACATGCCCTAAGTGATTAAAAGTGTATTATTCCCCACTCCCCATACCGGTTCCATTGGAGCCGGCTGTGCTCGCGTATGGCCTCAAGTGAATTTAGAAAACGTGACGTCATCATTCTTGTACGAACTAGCGTCGAGCTATGGTCGAGGCATCATCGGTTCATTTTACGAAATAACACGGCAAAATGGTGGCTTGTGCTATGAAAACTTGTAAAAATAGATGAGAAAAAGAGAATAAACCCAATTGTCGTATTACATTCCATATATAAGCATTATTTTACTTTATTTTAAGCATATTCACATCGTATAATATGGATCAGTTGTAGAAACATATACTATCACATCGAGATACGTCTGGACGCGAAACACAATGCTGGTTGGTTACTGGGAAGTAAATTATGAACATGTATAAAAGTGTCTTAACTAAACACGTAAACGAAATATTCGACTCTGAAAATAGAAGAAATTTATTTTGCCGAATTTGGACTTCGCAAATTTGTTCATAACGTGGCGAGTAATTTGCGGTCCCATGTAAAAATGTCTATTCATTCAAAAGCAGATTTTACTTTTAAGAACTAAATGGTGATATTATAATGCGAGATGCCGATTTACTGTCAGATTGATTTATTGACGAATCACAGTCAGCTTTCCTCTCTGCGTCCCGCAACTCTTGTTTTAACCCCTCGTCCTTAACTTCTCGTCTATTAATATTCATATGTCTGTGGACGTCCCCAACATACCCAATACCCATCACCCTCATTTTAGCTTTGGTACAAAGCAGAGAGAGTAAGATAGCCACTTAGCGATAGCTACGCGGCTGAGGAAGATAGGTACACGAAGGTCATGTCGTTACTCAAGGATAAAGAACGGGAACAGGTCCTTTGCTCAATATAATCGCTGGGCTACAACTTTACCGTCAGAACATCCAAAATTAAGACGGTAAAATTCAGCGCGATAAAAAAAAACTCTTTAAGAGGAAGCTACAAGCCAAAAATGTGTATATATTGACATATCTTATATTGTAGGTAATAGGCATTAAAATCGCTCAACAAACTGAGTCAAGAAACGTTCGATTTCAAGCACAAAACTGGGTTTTAATAATTTTGTAAATAATTGTATAAAAAAGCAAAAAAGTTAATCAAGTGAAACTGTCACAGATAATCTTAGCTATAATACTGTATTTTTTTAAAGTTTTTTTCCTTTATGCGTTCATACATTTCTATTGAAAAGCAGTTTTTTTAGTAGTTTGCATTTATATTTTTTATTGAGTAATTTATTTTTTTATTTGTATTCTACTCAAGCGAAACGATAGGAAAACCTTCAATTTATCGAAAGCATATTTTTTTTGTATCTATAATGTACACCAATTCGTTATAAAGATAAATCAAAATAGTAAGAGAACGAGACCTTAATACCATAAACAAACTAAGAAAAGTTTACAACATAACAACACTAAAACTAAATATTCCATTGCTGATAATATCAATAATACAACTATTGGTTATTCTTAATAATACAGATGAGTAATAAATAATAACAATAATAAACTACAATGGTCTTAGCTAATAAATTGATAGTGTTGTTTAAGATATAAATGAAACTGCACTTCCCAACCGGTTGTTAACCCTGATCTCGATACAAAGCAACAGATCAACAACAGGTTGATAAAAAATGACTGCAGAGATTTTGCTCCGTGGTTTAAAACATAAAAAATGCCAAGTTCTTTCATTGAGGTATGTGTAGCTAGAATTTATTTATACTCATATATACACCCATGGGATTTAACATCGGGTGTCTATTATATAGTTTCAATTTTTTAGACAAGTGTATGTAATTAATAAACATACGGTTTACAATTTGATAAAATTAAAAAAAATATATATATATATAAAAATCTAAACATTTGCAGAAATAATATTTCGAGATGTAAGATTCATTAACTTGAACATATTCATTAAATTCAGGATTTATTCAGTTTAAGATTCACCATATTCAAGAATCATTAATTTCAACAATATTCATTAAGTTTAAGATTCACTATATTCAAGATTAATTAAGTTCAACGTTGTTGATTAAGTTCAACGTTGTTGATTAAGTTCAAGATTTATAAAGTTCTGGATTCACTAGATTCAAGATTCATTAAGTTCAACAACATTCATGAAGTTTAAGATTTACTATATTCAAGATTTATTAAGATCAAAATATACATTGGTTCAAGATTTTCTAGATTCAAGATTAATTAATTAACAATATTTACTAAGTTCAAGATTAATTAAGTTGACGATATTAATTGATTTTGACAATATTGATTAAGTTCAAGATTAATTAAGTTTAAAAATATTCATAAAGTTCAAGATTAATTTTGTTTGACAATATTTATTGGGTATAAAAATATTCATTAAGTTCAAGATTAATTAAGTTTGACACTATTCATTAAGTTCAAGATTGATTAAGTGTAACAATATTCATTAAGGTCAAGATTAATTAAGTTTAACAATATTCATTAAGTTCAAAATTAATTAAGTTCTACTTCTGTAAAGCCAGCATATAAAATGCATTTTTCAACAATAATATCAAAACAAACAGACTGGCAGTACCTACCACGGTCCATAACCGTCCAACTCAAGACTGGTGCGTAGGCAATTCTTCTACGGAAGATGCATTTAGAATAACTTATTCCGAGACTATCAATTAATAGGTGTGTAAAAGTGAAAAAAAACGATGTGTTAATACAACTTGTAACTTTCTTTTCCGTATTTGTGTACCTCAAAGAGACTAGTGTCACGGGTCATGAGAGACGCGATGAATAGATTCAGTCTCGATTTATTATTATTGAATCGATTCGTATTTTGATTCATTCGGTCGTTTGGGACATATCGTACAAACCATACTCAAATTCGTATCTGAATGGGTTGTTTCATAGATTTTGAACAATTCGTAAAATTTCAACGTTCATTCGCGGGTTCTGTGAAAGACCTATTCAAGTTCTGTTATTATATCATTTTAGGCCAGTTACTTGAAAGAACTGAAATAATAACAGAACTTGAAAAGAACTTTCACATAAACTTGAAAATTAAGTTTTAAATTTGAGAATTGTTAAAATTCTCTGAAACAACAACCCGTCCTAAGTAACTAGTCATTTAAAAGTAAGAATTTCGGAGTAGGAGAAATGATTGAATGTTATTTATTACTATTTATTAGCTTCGCCCAGACACTTCACACAACGCACGTGAGCCGTTTCCAACTTGAAAATAACCAAATGGGCAAAATAAAGCGTTTGAAATAAATTATGACTATTTTAATTTATTCGGGTCTTCCCAAAATGTTCAAGTATATGTGAGATGAGTATCTGTGGCGGGAGGCGGTATGGATTTGATTTATATACAAATCGACAGTTTTATTCCAAAATTTGCGTACTTGACCGTCAACACAAGAGGAAGAACACGGTCTAGATGAGATTTCTAAAAACGGTTAAAAAAACTCGACGCACCTGACTGGCAATCAGAAGGTACGGGTTCAATATGCGTGGGCGGCATTTATTTCTTCTTGAAAGATTTTTCCAATTTATATTTATGTTTCAGGCCAATCACGGGTCGCTTCTACGATTCGTTCCTAAGTTCAACAGCTCGGCTGTGGAACGAACTGCTGGCCTCTGTGTTTCCTCCCTCCTACAACATGGGACTCTTCAAGACCCATGTTCACTCCTTCCTCTCCACAAAAAGACCCTCCACACAGCATCCCCAAAGATGACATAGGTCCTGAGGGAAATTATTTTCTTCAGGGCCTCCTGTGTGGAGTTAATATAAAAAAAAAAATCATTATTGCTTAATTGTTATATTTTGTGCTTTGCATAAAAACCTTCTCTTTTAAAGTTTATCTTTAAAAAAAAATCTAAAAACTGACCTATTCCTTTCTCACCTTCAAAGCAAAATTTTGATACTTCGTGATGAAAATTTGCACATTTGAAGATCAAAATAAGAGGAAAACCCGGGTGATGCCGGGAACTTCGGGTAGTTAAAAATCGTGAAATAAATTGTGAAATTAACCAGTTTAAACATCCCGCCAGTTAATAATAGCGAGTATAAACGGTGATTAGGAAATTAATCACGATAAATCCAACCCGCCAGTCAATAATAGCGAGTATGAACGGTGACTGTGAAATTCATCGGGTTTAATCCAACCCGCCAGTTAATAATAGCGAGTATAAACGGTGACTGTGAAATTAATCAGATTTAATCCAACCCGCCAGCTAATAATAGCGAGTGTGAACGGTGACTGTGAAATTAACTATTTATAAGTCATTCAGCCAGTTAATAATAGCGAGTATGGACGGTGACTGTGAAATTAACTAGTTTTAATCCATCCAGCCAGTTTATAATACCGAGTATGTATATTGAATGCGAAATTAATCAGTTTTAATCCAACCCGCCAGTTAATAATAGGGAGTATGGACGGTGACTGTGAAATTAACTAGTATTAATCCAACCAGCTAGTTAATAATAGCGAGTGTGGACGGAGACAGTGAAATTAACTAATTTTAATCCTTTTTTGTTTTAAAACCACGATATTTATTAATTTAAGAACCGACCGGTTTCGCTTTACTTAAGCATCATCAGGGTACAAATTAATACTAAACAAGAAGTACATAATGTGTGCATATATATAACAAAATATAGAGGGAGACAACATGATACAAATATAAGCAACACAAAGACGGTCATAAAATACATTAACATAAGTGCACAGGTAATGGAAAAAACGGAAAAAACCGCCAGATAATTATGTAGACTAATGGGTTATACCAATAAATCGGGAGAAACAAAGCATCAACTGGCATGGTGGTAAGGAGGTAAGGAGAACTGGGTACATTTTCTTCCTGAGGAGATATCCCTATTGGCAAAGGGATTAAAATATAACCTTAAATACTCGAATAATAATTTTAATGCTGCAATAGAAGAGGTAGCAGTGGATATAGACACAGCTCTATGTGGTAAACCGAAAAAATTCTGTTACAAAAGTGCTGAAACTTTACAAAAAATAATACCTAAATTTAAACCTAACCCAAATCCTGAGTTGACTATAATGAAGAATATTCGTGCCAAACTAACAGATGAAGATTTGATCCTCACGAAAGCGGACAAGGGGAATACAGTGATCATACTCCCTCGAAATGAATATAATTCTAAAGTGACGGACTTCATTGACAGTGACAATTTCGCAATACTTGCGAAAGACCCAACCAATAAGTTCCAAGAAAATGTGAAACAAACACTTCAAGCATGTAAAACTAAAATATTCAAAGATGAATCATATCACAAAGTTAAATTTTTAACTAAAAATCCCAAAACTCCTAAATTATATGAGTTCCTTAAAATACACAAGAATAATTGCCCCGTCAGGCCAGTAGTTTCATGTTGTAATGCCCCAAATTTTAAAATATCATCCGTTATTACTAATGTGTTTCAAAATACCAATGTTTTTTCACCTAAACATACCCTTAAAAACTCTTTTTCATTAGTAGAAGAATTGAAAGATATGATTCTCCCTAGTAATTCTACACTAATTTCTTTTGACGTTGTAAATTTGTTCCCTAATGTTCCCATAGAAGAGAGTAAACTTTTAATTTCTGATTTATTAAATAGTTCCGATCTCTCTATAGATTTTATAAAAGATTTAACTTCCTTGTTTAATATATGCCTGAATCAAAATTATTTTCAATTTAATAATGTCATATATCAGCAACGTGACGGCCTAGCTATGGGGAGCCCTACCAGTCCTCTGATTGCTGATATATTCATGGATAACTTAGAAAATAAAATTTTATCTAGTAGCTCACATCTTATTAAAAATGTCTTGTACTGGAGAAGATACGTTGATGATGTTTTGTGTATATGGACAGGGACTAGGCGTCAACTGAATTCCTTCCTCAATCTTATAAATTCTTTTCATAATAAGATTAAATTCACATTAGAAATAGGCATAAATTCAACCTTAAATTTTTTAGACCTTACCTTATCGATCGTTAATAACAGAATTAATTTTAACATTTTTCGTAAACCCTCCTATACTGACGTTGTCATACACAGCACCTCAAATCACCCTATTTCACATAAGCACTCCGCATTCCATTCTATGGTCCATCGTTTAGTCACAATTCCAATGTCCGATAGTAATTTTGATAGTGAACTAAAACTAATTAAAAACATAGCAGTAAATAATGGCTATGAATCAAATTTTATAGATTTAATTTTAAATAAAAAGCTAAAAAAAATAGCCATTAATCGCTTCCTCTTCGCTAGTCCTTCTCCTCAAATCAATGACAATAATATTAATTATCAATGGCGGCGAATTTTATTCATCAATCACTTTTCTACCTTATGTGTAAAAAGCCTTCCTTCTGAAGTCAAACCGGCCTTTTATACCAATAACAATATAGGTAAATTTCTAATTAATTCTAAAGATAAGGACGATAAATTAAGTCATTCGGGGATTTATAAATTAAATTGCAATAATTGTTCGGCTTTTTATATCGGTAAGACATCACGTAATGTTAATATTAGGATAAAGGAGCATCTTCGTTGCCTCAATAATAAAGGTTTTTCTGAATTCGCAAATCATTTGATCGATAAAGATCATACATTCTGTCATAGCACCGGTGCTAACATCTTACATAAAAACGGGCATGGTAACAGACTAAACAACTTAGAGGCACTAGAAATTAAAAAAGCTGTAAAAACCAAAAGTCAGATACTTAATAATCAATTAGACATATCAAGTAGTCCAATATTAAGTCTGTTTCCAATAAACCCATAAAAAATTCCCATTTCTCCTTACCTCCTTACCACCATGCCAGTTGATGCTTTGTTTCTCCCGATTTATTGGTATAACCATTAGTCTACATAATTATCTGGCGGTTTTTTCCGTTTTTTCCATTACCTGTGCACTTATGTTAATGTATTTTATGACCGTCTTTGTGTTGCTTATATTTGTATCATGTTGTCTCCCTCTATAATATATTTGTATCATGTTGTCTCCCTCTATATTTTGTTATATATATGCACACATTATGTACTTCTTGTTTAGTATTAATTTGTACCCTGATGATGCTTAAGTAAAGCGAAACCGGTCGGTTCTTAAATTAATATATATCGTGGTTTTAAAACAAAAAAGTATTTTATTTTATTAAATATGTCAAACCACAAAGTGATTGCTTTCTACAATAATAATAATTTTAATCCATTCAACCAGTTAATAAAAGCGAGTTTGGACAGTGACTGTGAAATTAACTAGTTTTAATCCAACCAGCCAGTTTATAATACCGAGTATGTATATTGAATGCGAAATTAATCAGTTTTAATCCAACCCGCCAGTTAATAATAACGAGTGTGGACGGTGACTGTGAAATTAACTAATTTTAATCCATTTAGACAGTTAATATAGCGATTATGAACGGTGAAAGTGACATTAATCAGTTTTAATCAGACCCGCCAGTTAAAAATAGCGATTATGGAAGGAGACTGTGAAATTAACCAGTTTAAATCAAACCCACCAGTTAATAATAGAGAGTATGGACGGTGACTGTGAAATTAACTATTTTTAATTCATTCAGCCGGTTAAAAAAAGCGAGTATGGACAGTGACTGCGAAATTAACTAGTTTTAATCCAATCAGCCAGTTTATAATGTCGAGTATGTATGTTGAATGCAGATTAATCAGTTTTCATCCAACCCGCCAGTTAATAATAGCGAATATGGACGGTGACTGTGCAATTAATTAGTGTTTATCCAACTAGCTATTTAACAATAGTGAGTGTGGACGGTGACTGTGAAATTAACAAATTTTAATCCATTCAGCCAGAAAATAATAGCGAGTGTGGACGGTGAATGTGAAATAAGCTAATTTTAATCCATTTAGCCAGTTAATATAGCAAGTATGGACGATGACTGTGAAATTAACTAGTTTTAATCCAACCAGCCAGTTTATAATGACGAGGATGTACGGTGTGAAATTAAGTAGTTTTAATCTAACCAGGCAGTTTATAATAGCGAGTATGTAAATTGAATACGAAATTAATCAGTTTTAATCCAACCCGCCAGATGATAATAGTGAGTATGGACGGTGACTGTGAAATCAACTAGTGTTAATAAAACTAGCTACTAAATAATAGCGATTGTGGACGGTGACTATGAAATTAACTATTTTTAATTCATTCTGCCAGTTAATAATAGAGAGTATGGACGGTGACTGTGAAATTAATCATTTATTATCAGTTTTTCTTTTTATTTTAAAAATAAACTAGTTTTAATCAAACCCGCCAATTGATAAAAACGAGTATGGTCGATGACTGTGAAATTAACTAGTGTTAATCCAACTAGCTAGTTAATAAGAGCGAGGGTGGACGGTGACTATGAAATTAACTATTTTTAATTCATTCAGCCAGTTAATAATAGCGAGTATGGACGGTGACTGTGAAATTAATCAGTTTTTAACCTACCAGCCAGTTAATAACTGCGAGTTTGGACGGTGATTTTGAAATTAACTAGTTTTAATCAAACCCGCCAATTGATAAAAACGAGTATGGACGATGACTGTGAAATTAACTAGTTTAAATCCCACCAGCCAGAAAATAAAAGCGAGTGTGGACGATGACTGTGAAATTAACTAGTGTTTATCCAACTAGCGAGTTATAATAGCGAGTGTGGACTGTGAGTGTGAAATTAATCAGTTTTTATCCAACCCGCCAGTTAATAATTGTGAGTGTGGACTGTGAGTGTGAAATTAATCAGTTTTTATCCTACCAGCCAGTAAATTATTGCGAGTTTGGACGGTGATTTTGAAATTAACTAGTTTTAATGAAAACCGCCAATTGATAAAAACGAGTATGGACGATAAATGTGAAATTAACTAGTGTTAATCCAACTAGCTAGTTCATAATAGCGAGTATGAACGATGACTATGAAATTAATCAGTTTAAATCCAACCCGCCAATTTAAATAGCGAGTGTGGACGGTGACTAAGAAATTAAATATTTTTAATTCATTCAGCCAGTTAATAATAGCGAGTATGGACGGTGACTGTGAAATTAATCAGTTTTTATCCCACCAGCCAGATAATAATTAGTAGTTTGGACGGTGATTTTGAAATTCACTAGTTTAAATCAAACCCGCCAATTGATAAAAACGAGTATGGACGATGACTGTGAGATTAACTAGTTTAAATCCCACCAGCCAGTTTATAATAGCGAGTATGGACGGTGACTGTGAAATTTACTAGTCTTAATCCAACAAGCCAGTTAATAATAGGGAGTATGTCCGGTGATTTTGAAATTAATCAGTTTTAATCCAACCCGCCAGTAAATAATAGGGAGTATGAACGGTGAATGTGAAATAAAGTACTTTCAATCCAACCAGCCAGTTAATATAGCGAGTATGAACGGTGACTGTTAAATTAACAAGTTTTAATCCAGCCAGTTAATATAGCGAGTTTGAACTGTGACTGTGAAATTAACTACTTTTAATACAAACAGCCAGTATATAATTGCGAGTATGTATGGTGACTGTGAAATTAACTAGTGTTAACACAACAAGCTAGTAAATAATAGCGAGTGTGAACGGTGACTATGAAATTTACTATTTTTAATTCATTCGGCCAGTTAATAATAGTAAGTGTGGACGGTGACTGTGGAATTAACTAATTTAAATCCATTTAGCCAGTTAATATAGCGAGAATGGACGATGACTGTGAAATTAACAAGTAATAATACAACCAGCCAGTTTATAATGAAGAATATGGACGGTGACTGTGAAATTTACTAGTTTTAATCAAACCCGCCAATTGATAAAAACGAGTATGAGCGATGACTGTGAAATAAACTAGTGTTAATCCAACTAGCTAGTTAATAATAGCGAGTGTGGACGGTGACTATGAAATTAACTATTTTTAATTCATTCTGCCAGTTAATAATAGAGAGTATGGACGGTGACTGTGAAATTAATCAGTTTTTATCAGTTTTTCTTTTTATTTTAAAAATTAACAAGTTTTAATCAAACCCGCCAATTGATAAAAACGAGTATGGTCGATGACTGTGAAATTAACTAGTCTTAATCCAACTAGCTAGTTAATAAGAGCGAGGGTGGACGGTGACTATGAAATTAACTATTTTTAATTCATTCAGCCAGTTAATAATAGCGAGTATGGACGGTGACTGTGAAATTAATCAGTTTTTAACCTACCAGCCAGTTAATAACTGCGAGTTTGGACGGTGATTTTGAAATTAACTAGTTTTAATCAAACCCGCCAATTGATAAAAACGAGTATGGACGATGACTGTGAAATTAACTAGTTTAAATCCCACCAGCCAGAAAATAAAAGCGAGTGTGGACGATGACTGTGAAATTAACTAGTGTTTATCCAACTAGCGAGTTATAATAGCGAGTGTGGACTGTGAGTGTGAAATTAATCAGTTTTTATCCAACCCGCCAGTTAATAATTGTGAGTGTGGACTGTGAGTGTGAAATTAATCAGTTTTTATCCTACCAGCCAGTAAATTATTGCGAGTTTGGACGGTGATTTTGAAATTAACTAGTTTTAATGAAACCCGCCAATTGATAAAAACGAGTATGGACGATGACTGTGAAATTAACTAGTGTTAATCCAACTAGCTAGTTTATAATAGCGAGTATGAACGATGACTATGAAATTAATCAGTTTAAATCCAACCCGCCAATTTAAATAGCGAGTGTGGACGGTGACTATGAAATTAACTATTTTTAATTCATTCAGCCAGTTAATAATAGCGAGTATGGACGGTGACTGTGAAATTAATCAGTTTTTATCCCACCAGCCAGAAAATAATTAGGAGTTTGGACGGTGATTTTGAAATTCACTAGTTTAAATCAAACCCGCCAATTGATAAAAACGAGTATGGACGATGACTGTGAGATTAACTAGTCTTAATCCAACTAGCTAGTTTATAATAGCGAGTATGAACGATGACTATGAAATTAATCAGTTTAAATCCAACCCGCCAATTTAAATAGCGAGTGTGGACGGTGACTATGAAATTAACTATTTTTAATTCATTCAGCCAGTTAATAATAGCGAGTATGGACGGTGACTGTGAAATTAATCAGTTTTTATCCCACCAGCCAGAAAATAATTAGGAGTTTGGACGGTGATTTTGAAATTCACTAGTTTAAATCAAACCCGCCAATTGATAAAAACGAGTATGGACGATGACTGTGAGATTAACTAGTCTTAATCCAACAAGCCAGTTAATAATAGCGAGTATGTACGGTGACTGTGAAATTTACTAGTCTTAATCCAACAAGCCAGTTAATAATAGCGAGTATGTCCGGTGATTTTGAAATTAATCACTTTTAATCCAACCCGCCAGTAAATAATAGGGAGTATGAACGGTGACTGTGAAATAAACTACTTTCAATCCAACCAGCCAGTTAATATAGCGAGTATGAACGGTGACTGTTAAATTAACAAGTTTTAATCCAGCCAGTTAATATAGCGAGTTTGAACTGTGACTGTAAAATTAACTACTTTTAATACAAACAGCCAGTATATAATTGCGAGTATGTATGGTGACTGTGAAATTAACTAGTGTTAATCCAACTAGCTAGTTAATAATAGCGAGTGTGAACGGTGACTATGAAATTTACTATTTTTAATTCATTCGGCCAGTTAATAATAGTAAGTGTGGACGGTGACTGTGGAATTAACTAATTTAAATCCATTTAGCCAGTTAATATAGCGAGAATGGACGATGACTGTGAAATTAACAAGTAATAATACAACCAGCCAGTTTATAATGAAGAATATGGACGGTGACTGTGAAATTTACTAGTTTTAATCAAACCCGCCAATTGATAAAAACGAGTATGAGCGATGACTGTGAAATAAACTAGTGTTAATCCAACTAGCTAGTTAATAATAGCGAGTGTGGACGGTGACTATGAAATTAACTATTTTTAATTCATTCTGCCAGTTAATAATAGAGAGTATGGACGGTGACTGTGAAATTAATCAGTTTTTATCAGTTTTTCTTTTTATTTTAAAAATTAACAAGTTTTAATCAAACCCGCCAATTGATAAAAACGAGTATGGTCGATGACTGTGAAATTAACTAGTCTTAATCCAACTAGCTAGTTAATAAGAGCGAGGGTGGACGGTGACTATGAAATTAACTATTTTTAATTCATTCAGCCAGTTAATAATAGCGAGTATGGACGGTGACTGTGAAATTAATCAGTTTTTAACCTACCAGCCAGTTAATAACTGCGAGTTTGGACGGTGATTTTGAAATTAACTAGTTTTAATCAAACCCGCCAATTGATAAAAACGAGTATGGACGATGACTGTGAAATTAACTAGTTTAAATCCCACCAGCCAGAAAATAAAAGCGAGTGTGGACGATGACTGTGAGATTAACTAGTGTTAATCCAACTAGCTAGTTAATAAGAGCGAGGGTGGACGGTGACTATGAAATTAACTATTTTTAATTCATTCAGCCAGTTAATAATAGCGAGTATGGACGGTGACTGTTAAATTAATCAGTTTTTAACCTACCAGCCAGTTAATAACTGCGAGTTTGGACGGTGATTTTGAAATTAACTAGTTTTAATTCATTCTGCCAGTTAATAATAGAGAGTATGGACGGTGACTGTGAAATTAATCAGTTTTTATCAGTTTTTCTTTTTATTTTAAAAATTAACTAGTTTTAATCAAACCCGCCAATTGATAAAAACGAGTATGGTCGATGACTGTGAAAATAACTAGTGTTACTCCAACTAGCTAGTTAATAAGAGCGAGGGTGGACGGTGACTATGAAATTAACTATTTTTAATTTATTCAGCCAGTTAATAATAGCGAGTATGGACGGTGACTGTGAAATTAATCAGTTTTTAACCTACCAGCCAGTTAATAACTGCGAGTTTGGACGGTGATTTTGAAATTAACTAGTTTTAATCAAACCCGCCAATTGATAAAAACGAGTATGGACGATGACTGTGAAATTCACTAGTTAAAATCCCACCAGCCAGAAAATAAAAGCGAGTGTGGACGATGACTGTGAAATTAACTAGTGTTTATCCAACTAGCGAGTTATAATAGCGAGTGTGGACTGTGAGTGTGAAATTAATCAGTTTTTATCCAATCCGCCAGTTAATAATTGTGAGTGTGGACTGTGAGTGTGAAATTAATCAGTTTTTATCCTACCAGCCAGTAAATTATTGCGAGTTTGGACGGTGATTTTGAAATTAACTAGTTTTAATGAAACCCGCCAATTGATAAAAACGAGTATGGACGATGACTATGAAATTAACTAGTGTTAATCCAACTAGCTAGTTTATAATAGCGAGTATGAACGATGACTATGAAATTAATCAGTTTAAATCCAACCCGCCAATTTAAATAGCGAGTGTGGACGGTGACTATGAAATTAACTATTTTTAATTCATTCAGCCAGTTAAAAATAGCGAGTATGGACGGTGACTGTGAAATTAATCAGTTTTTATCCCACCAGCCAGATAATAATTAGGAGTTTGGACGGTGATTTTGAAATTCACTAGTTTAAATCAAACCCGCCAATTGATAAAAACGAGGATGGACGATGACTGTGAGATTAACTAGTCTTAATCCAACAAGCCAGTTAATAATAGCGAGTATGTACGGTGACTGTGAAATTTACTAGTCTTAATCCAACAAGCCAGTTAATAATAGCGAGTATGTCCGGTGATTTTGAAATTAATCAGTTTTAATCCAACCCGCCAGTAAATAATAGGGTGTATGAACGGTGACTGTGAAATAAACTACTTTCAATCCAACCAGCCAGTTAATATAGCGAGTATGAAAGGTGACTGTTAAATTAACAAGTTTTAATCCAGCCAGTTAATATAGCGAGTTTGAACTGTGACTGTGAAATTAACTACTTTTAATACAAACAACCAGTATATAATTGCGAGTATGTATGGTGACTGTGAAATTAACTAGTGTTAATCCAACTAGCTAGTTAATAATAGCGAGTGTGAACGGTGACTATGAAATTAACTATTTTTAATTCATTCTGCCAGTTAATAATAGAGAGTATGGACGGTGACTGTGAAATTAATCAGTTTTTATCAGTTTTTCTTTTTATTTTAAAAATTAACTAGTTTTAATCAAACCCGCCAATTGATAAAAACGAGTATGGTCGATGACTGTGAAATTAACTAGTGTTAATCCAACTAGCTAGTTAATAAGAGCGAGGGTGGACGGTGACTATGAAATTAACTATTTTTAATTCATTCAGCCAGTTAATAATAGCGAGTATGGACGGTGACTGTTAAATTAATCAGTTTTTAACCTACCAGCCAGTTAATAACTGCGAGTTTGGACGGTGATTTTGAAATTAACTAGTTTTAATCAAACCCGCCAATTGATAAAAACGAGTATGGACGATGACTGTGAAATTAACTAGTTTAAATCCCACCAGCCAGAAAATAAAAGCAAGTGTGGACGATGACTGTGAAATTAACTAGTGTTTATCCAACTAGCGAGTTATAATAGCGAGTGTGGACTGTGAGTGTGAAATTAATCAGTTTTTATCCAACCCGCCAGTTAATAATTGTGAGTGTGGACTGTGAGTGTGAAATTAATCAGTTTTTATCCTACCAGCCAGTAAATTATTGCGAGTTTGGACGGTGATTTTGAAATTAACTAGTTTTAATGAAACCCGCCAATTGATAAAAACGAGTATGGACGATGACTGTGAAATTAACTAGTGTTAATCCAACTAGCTAGTTAATAATAGCGAGTGTGGACGGTGACTATGAAATTAACTATTTTTAATTCATTCTGCCAGTTAATAATAGAGAGTATGGACGGTGACTGTGAAATTAATCAGTTTTTATCAGTTTTTCTTTTTATTTTAAAAATTAACTAGTTTAAATCAAACCCGCCAATTGATAAAAACGAGGATTGAGGATGACTGTGAGATTAACTAGTGTTAATCCAACTAGCTAGTTAATAAGAGCGAGGGTGGACGGTGACTATGAAATTAACTATTTTTAATTCATTCAGCCAGTTAATAATAGCGAGTATGGACGGTGACTGTTAAATTAATCAGTTTTTAACCTACCAGCCAGTTAATAACTGCGAGTTTGGACGGTGATTTTGAAATTAACTAGTTTTAATCAAACCCGCCAATTGATAAAAACGAGTATGGACGATGACTGTGAAATTAACTAGTTTAAATCCCACCAGCCAGAAAATAAAAGCGAGTGTGGACGATGACTGTGAAATTAACTAGTGTTTATCCAACTAGCGAGTTATAATAGCGAGTGTGGACTGTGAGTGTGAAATTAATCAGTTTTTATCCAACCCGCCAGTTAATAATTGTGAGTGTGGACTGTGAGTGTGAAATTAATCAGTTTTTATCCTACCAGCCAGTAAATTATTGCGAGTTTGGACGGTGATTTTGAAATTAACTAGTTTTAATGAAACTCGCCAATTGATAAAAACGAGTATGGACGATGACTGTGAAATTAACTAGTGTTAATCCAACTAGCTAGTTAATAATAGCGAGTGTGGACGGTGACTATGAAATTAACTATTTTTAATTCATTCTGCCAGTTAATAATAGAGAGTATGGACGGTGACTGTGAAATTAATCAGTTTTTATCAGTTTTTCTTTTTATTTTAAAAATTAACTAGTTTTAATCAAACCCGCCAATTGATAAAAACGAGTATGGTCGATGACTGTGAAAATAACTAGTGTTACTCCAACTAGCTAGTTAATAAGAGCGAGGGTGGACGGTGACTATGAAATTAACTATTTTTAATTCATTCAGCCAGTTAATAATAGCGAGTATGGACGGTGACTGTGAAATTAATCAGTTTTTAACCTACCAGCCAGTTAATAACTGCGAGTTTGGACGGTGATTTTGAAATTAACTAGTTTTAATCAAACCCGCCAATTGATAAAAACGAGTATGGACGATGACTGTGAAATTCACTAGTTAAAATCCCACCAGCCAGAAAATAAAAGCGAGTGTGGACGATGACTGTGAAATTAACTAGTGTTTATCCAACTAGCGAGTTATAATAGCGAGTGTGGACTGTGAGTGTGAAATTATTCAGTTTTTATCCAATCCGCCAGTAAATAATTGTGAGTGTGGACTGTGAGTGTGAAATTAATCAGTTTTTATCCTACCAGCCAGTAAATTATTGCGAGTTTGGACGGTGATTTTGAAATTAACTAGTTTTAATGAAACCCGCCAATTGATAAAAACGAGTATGGACGATGACTGTGAAATTAACTAGTGTTAATCCAACTAGCTAGTTAATAATAGCGAGTGTGGACGGTGACTATGAAATTAACTATTTTTAATTCATTCTGCCAGTTAATAATAGAGAGTATGGACGGTGACTGTGAAATTAATCAGTTTTTCTTTTTATTTTAAAAATTAACTAGTTTAAATCAAACCCGCCAATTGATAAAAACGAGGATTGAGGATGACTGTGAGATTAACTAGTGTTAATCCAACTAGCTAGTTAATAAGAGCGAGGGTGGACGGTGACTATGAAATTAACTATTTTTAATTCATTCAGCCAGTTAATAATAGCGAGTATGGACGGTGACTGTTAAATTAATCAGTTTTTAACCTACCAGCCAGTTAATAACTGCGAGTTTGGACGGTGATTTTGAAATTAACTAGTTTTAATTCATTCTGCCAGTTAATAATAGAGAGTATGGACGGTGACTGTGAAATTAATCAGTTTTTATCAGTTTTTCTTTTTATTTTAAAAATTAACTAGTTTTAATCAAACCCGCCAATTGATAAAAACGAGTATGGTCGATGACTGTGAAAATAACTAGTGTTACTCCAACTAGCTAGTTAATAAGAGCGAGGGTGGACGGTGACTATGAAATTAACTATTTTTAATTCATTCAGCCAGTTAATAATAGCGAGTATGGACGGTGACTGTGAAATTAATCAGTTTTTAACCTACCAGCCAGTTAATAACTGCGAGTTTGGACGGTGATTTTGAAATTAACTAGTTTTAATCAAACCCGCCAATTGATAAAAACGAGTATGGACGATGACTGTGAAATTCACTAGTTAAAATCCCACCAGCCAGAAAATAAAAGCGAGTGTGGACGATGACTGTGAAATTAACTAGTGTTTATCCAACTAGCGAGTTATAATAGCGAGTGTGGACTGTGAGTGTGAAATTAATCAGTTTTTATCCAATCCGCCAGTTAATAATTGTGAGTGTGGACTGTGAGTGTGAAATTAATCAGTTTTTATCCTACCAGCCAGTAAATTATTGCGAGTTTGGACGGTGATTTTGAAATTAACTAGTTTTAATGAAACCCGCCAATTGATAAAAACGAGTATGGACGATGACTATGAAATTAACTAGTGTTAATCCAACTAGCTAGTTTATAATAGCGAGTATGAACGATGACTATGAAATTAATCAGTTTAAATCCAACCCGCCAATTTAAATAGCGAGTGTGGACGGTGACTATGAAATTAACTATTTTTAATTCATTCAGCCAGTTAAAAATAGCGAGTATGGACGGTGACTGTGAAATTAATCAGTTTTTATCCCACCAGCCAGATAATAATTAGGAGTTTGGACGGTGATTTTGAAATTCATTAGTTTAAATCAAACCCGCCAATTGATAAAAACGAGGATGGACGATGACTGTGAGATTAACTAGTCTTAATCCAACAAGCCAGTTAATAATAGCGAGTATGTACGGTGACTGTGAAATTTACTAGTCTTAATCCAACAAGCCAGTTAATAATAGCGAGTATGTCCGGTGATTTTGAAATTAATCAGTTTTAATCCAACCCGCCAGTAAATAATAGGGTGTATGAACGGTGACTGTGAAATAAACTACTTTCAATCCAACCAGCCAGTTAATATAGCGAGTATGAAAGGTGACTGTTAAATTAACAAGTTTTAATCCAGCCAGTTAATATAGCGAGTTTGAACTGTGACTGTGAAATTAACTACTTTTAATACAAACAACCAGTATATAATTGCGAGTATGTATGGTGACTGTGAAATTAACTAGTGTTAATCCAACTAGCTAGTTAATAATAGCGAGTGTGAACGGTGACTATGAAATTAACTATTTTTAATTCATTCTGCCAGTTAATAATAGAGAGTATGGACGGTGACTGTGAAATTAATCAGTTTTTATCAGTTTTTCTTTTTATTTTAAAAATTAACTAGTTTTAATCAAACCCGCCAATTGATAAAAACGAGTATGGTCGATGACTGTGAAATTAACTAGTGTTAATCCAACTAGCTAGTTAATAAGAGCGAGGGTGGACGGTGACTATGAAATTAACTATTTTTAATTCATTCAGCCAGTTAATAATAGCGAGTATGGACGGTGACTGTTAAATTAATCAGTTTTTAACCTACCAGCCAGTTAATAACTGCGAGTTTGGACGGTGATTTTGAAATTAACTAGTTTTAATCAAACCCGCCAATTGATAAAAACGAGTATGGACGATGACTGTGAAATTAACTAGTTTAAATCCCACCAGCCAGAAAATAAAAGCGAGTGTGGACGATGACTGTGAAATTAACTAGTGTTTATCCAACTAGCGAGTTATAATAGCGAGTGTGGACTGTGAGTGTGAAATTAATCAGTTTTTATCCAACCCGCCAGTTAATAATTGTGAGTGTGGACTGTGAGTGTGAAATTAATCAGTTTTTATCCTACCAGCCAGTTAATAACTGCGAGTTTGGACGGTGATTTTGAAATTAACTAGTTTTAATCAAACCCGCCAATTGATAAAAACGAGTATGGACGATGACTGTGAAATTAACTAGTTTAAATCCCACCAGCCAGAAAATAAAAGCGAGTGTGGACGATGACTGTGAAATTAACTAGTGTTTATCCAACTAGCGAGTTATAATAGCGAGTGTGGACTGTGAGTGTGAAATTAATCAGTTTTTATCCAACCCGCCAGTTAATAATTGTGAGTGTGGACTGTGAGTGTGAAATTAATCAGTTTTTATCCTACCAGCCAGTAAATTATTGCGAGTTTGGACGGTGATTTTGAAATTAACTAGTTTTAATGAAACCCGCCAATTGATAAAAACGAGTATGGACGATGACTGTGAAATTAACTAGTGTTAATCCAACTAGCTAGTTTATAATAGCGAGTATGAACGATGACTATGAAATTAATCAGTTTAAATCCAACCCGCCAATTTAAATAGCGAGTGTGGACGGTGACTATGAAATTAACTATTTTTAATTCATTCAGCCAGTTAATAATAGCGAGTATGGACGGTGACTGTGAAATTAATCAGTTTTTATCCCACCAGCCAGAAAATAATTAGGAGTTTGGACGGTGATTTTGAAATTCACTAGTTTAAATCAAACCCGCCAATTGATAAAAACGAGTATGGACGATGACTGTGAGATTAACTAGTCTTAATCCAACAAGCCAGTTAATAATAGCGAGTATGTACGGTGACTGTGAAATTTACTAGTCTTAATCCAACAAGCCAGTTAATAATAGCGAGTATGTCCGGTGATTTTGAAATTAATCAGTTTTAATCCAACCCGCCAGTAAATAATAGGGAGTATGAACGGTGAATGTGAAATAAACTACTTTCAATCCAACCAGCCAGTTAATATAGCGAGTATGAAAGGTGACTGTTAAATTAACAAGTTTTAATCCAGCCAGTTAATATAGCGAGTTTGAACTGTGACTGTGAAATTAACTACTTTTAATACAAACAACCAGTATATAATTGCGAGTATGTATGGTGACTGTGAAATTAACTAGTGTTAATCCAACTAGCTAGTTAATAATAGCGAGTGTGAACGGTGACTATGAAATTTACTATTTTTAATTCATTCGGCCAGTTAATAATAGTAAGTGTGGACGGTGACTGTGGAATTAACTAATTTAAATCCATTTAGCCAGTTAATATAGCGAGAATGGACGATGACTGTGAAATTAACAAGTAATAATACAACCAGCCAGTTTATAATGAAGAATATGGACGGTGACTGTGAAATTTACTAGTTTTAATCAAACCCGCCAATTGATAAAAACGAGTATGGACGATGACTGTGAAATTAACTAGTTTAAATCCCACCAGCCAGAAAATTAAAGCGAGTGTGGACGGTGACTATGAAATTAACTATTTTTAATTCATTCTGCCAGTTAATAATAGAGAGTATGGACGGTGACTGTGAAATTAATCAGTTTTTATCAGTTTTTCTTTTTATTTTAAAAATTAACTAGTTTTAATCAAACCCGCCAATTGATAAAAACGAGTATGGTCGATGACTGTGAAATTAACTAGTGTTAATCCAACTAGCTAGTTTATAATAGCGAGTATGAACGATGACTATGAAATTAATCAGTTTAAATCCAACCCGCCAATTTAAATAGCGAGTGTGGACGGTGACTATGAAATAAACTATTTTTAATTCATTCAGCCAGTTAATAATAGCGAGTATGGACGGTGACTGTGAAATTAATCAGTTTTTATCCCACCAGCCAGATAATAATTAGGAGTTTGGACGGTGATTTTGAAATTCACTAGTTTAAATCAAACCCGCCAATTGATAAAAACGAGGATGGACGATGACTGTGAGATTAACTAGTGTTAATCCAACTAGCTAGTTAATAAGAGCGAGGGTGGACGGTGACTATGAAATTAACTATTTTTAATTCATTCAGCCAGTTAATAATAGCGAGTATGGACGGTGACTGTGAAATTAATCAGTTTTTAACCTACCAGCCAGTTAATAACTGCGAGTTTGGACGGTGATTTTGAAATTAACTAGTTTTAATCAAACCCGCCAATGGATAAAAACGAGTATGGACGATGACTGTGAAATTAACTAGTTTAAATCCCACCAGCCAGAAAATAAAAGCGAGTGTGGACGATGACTGTGAAATTAACTAGTGTTTATCCAACTAGCGAGTTATAATAGCGAGTGTGGACTGTGAGTGTGAAATTAATCAGTTTTTATACAACCCGCCAGTTAATAATTGTGAGTGTGGACTGTGAGTGTGAAATTAATCAGTTTTTATCCTACCAGCCAGTAAATTATTGCGAGTTTGGACGGTGATTTTGAAATTAACTAGTTTTAATGAAACCCGCCAATTGATAAAAACGAGTATGGACGATGACTGTGAAATTAACTAGTGTTAATCCAACTAGCTAGTTTATAAAAGCGAGTATGAACGATGACTATGAAATTAATCAGTTTAAATCCAACCCGCCAATTTAAATAGCGAGTGTGAACGGTGACTATGAAATTAACTATTTTAAATTCATTCAGCCAGTTAATAATAGCGAGTATGGACGGTGACTGTGAAATTAATCAGTTTTTATCCCACCAGCCAGATAATAATTAGGAGTTTGGACGGTGATTTTGAAATTCACTAGTTTAAATCAAACCCGCCAATTGATAAAAACGAGGATTGAGGATGACTGTGAGATTAACTAGTGTTAATCCAACTAGCTAGTTAATAAGAGCGAGGGTGGACGGTGACTATGAAATTAACTATTTTTAATTCATTCAGCCAGTTAATAATAGCGAGTATGGACGGTGACTGTTAAATTAATCAGTTTTTAACCTACCAGCCAGTTAATAACTGCGAGTTTGGACGGTGATTTTGAAATTAACTAGTTTTAATCAAACCCGCCAATTGATAAAAACGAGTATGGACGATGACTGTGAAATTAACTAGTTTAAATCCCACCAGCCAGAAAATAAAAGCGAGTGTGGACGATGACTGTGAAATTAACTAGTGTTTATCCAACTAGCGAGTTATAATAGCGAGTGTGGACTGTGAGTGTGAAATTAATCAGTTTTTATCCAACCCGCCAGTTAATAATTGTGAGTGTGGACTGTGAGTGTGAAATTAATCAGTTTTTATCCTACCAGCCAGTAAATTATTGCGAGTTTGGACGGTGATTTTGAAATTAACTAGTTTTAATGAAACCCGCCAATTGATAAAAACGAGTATGGACGATGACTGTGAAATTAACTAGTGTTAATCCAACTAGCTAGTTAATAATAGCGAGTGTGGACGGTGACTATGAAATTAACTATTTTTAATTCATTCTGCCAGTTAATAATAGAGAGTATGGACGGTGACTGTGAAATTAATCAGTTTTTATCAGTTTTTCTTTTTATTTTAAAAATTAACTAGTTTAAATCAAACCCGCCAATTGATAAAAACGAGGATTGAGGATGACTGTGAGATTAACTAGTGTTAATCCAACTAGCTAGTTAATAAGAGCGAGGGTGGACGGTGACTATGAAATTAACTATTTTTAATTCATTCAGCCAGTTAATAATAGCGAGTATGGACGGTGACTGTTAAATTAATCAGTTTTTAACCTACCAGCCAGTTAATAACTGCGAGTTTGGACGGTGATTTTGAAATTAACTAGTTTTAATTCATTCTGCCAGTTAATAATAGAGAGTATGGACGGTGACTGTGAAATTAATCAGTTTTTATCAGTTTTTCTTTTTATTTTAAAAATTAACTAGTTTTAATCAAACCCGCCAATTGATAAAAACGAGTATGGTCGATGACTGTGAAAATAACTAGTGTTACTCCAACTAGCTAGTTAATAAGAGCGAGGGTGGACGGTGACTATGAAATTAACTATTTTTAATTTATTCAGCCAGTTAATAATAGCGAGTATGGACGGTGACTGTGAAATTAATCAGTTTTTAACCTACCAGCCAGTTAATAACTGCGAGTTTGGACGGTGATTTTGAAATTAACTAGTTTTAATCAAACCCGCCAATTGATAAAAACGAGTATGGACGATGACTGTGAAATTCACTAGTTAAAATCCCACCAGCCAGAAAATAAAAGCGAGTGTGGACGATGACTGTGAAATTAACTAGTGTTTATCCAACTAGCGAGTTATAATAGCGAGTGTGGACTGTGAGTGTGAAATTAATCAGTTTTTATCCAATCCGCCAGTTAATAATTGTGAGTGTGGACTGTGAGTGTGAAATTAATCAGTTTTTATCCTACCAGCCAGTAAATTATTGCGAGTTTGGACGGTGATTTTGAAATTAACTAGTTTTAATGAAACCCGCCAATTGATAAAAACGAGTATGGACGATGACTATGAAATTAACTAGTGTTAATCCAACTAGCTAGTTTATAATAGCGAGTATGAACGATGACTATGAAATTAATCAGTTTAAATCCAACCCGCCAATTTAAATAGCGAGTGTGGACGGTGACTATGAAATTAACTATTTTTAATTCATTCAGCCAGTTAAAAATAGCGAGTATGGACGGTGACTGTGAAATTAATCAGTTTTTATCCCACCAGCCAGATAATAATTAGGAGTTTGGACGGTGATTTTGAAATTCACTAGTTTAAATCAAACCCGCCAATTGATAAAAACGAGGATGGACGATGACTGTGAGATTAACTAGTCTTAATCCAACAAGCCAGTTAATAATAGCGAGTATGTACGGTGACTGTGAAATTTACTAGTCTTAATCCAACAAGCCAGTTAATAATAGCGAGTATGTCCGGTGATTTTGAAATTAATCAGTTTTAATCCAACCCGCCAGTAAATAATAGGGTGTATGAACGGTGACTGTGAAATAAACTACTTTCAATCCAACCAGCCAGTTAATATAGCGAGTATGAAAGGTGACTGTTAAATTAACAAGTTTTAATCCAGCCAGTTAATATAGCGAGTTTGAACTGTGACTGTGAAATTAACTACTTTTAATACAAACAACCAGTATATAATTGCGAGTATGTATGGTGACTGTGAAATTAACTAGTGTTAATCCAACTAGCTAGTTAATAATAGCGAGTGTGAACGGTGACTATGAAATTAACTATTTTTAATTCATTCTGCCAGTTAATAATAGAGAGTATGGACGGTGACTGTGAAATTAATCAGTTTTTATCAGTTTTTCTTTTTATTTTAAAAATTAACTAGTTTTAATCAAACCCGCCAATTGATAAAAACGAGTATGGTCGATGACTGTGAAATTAACTAGTGTTAATCCAACTAGCTAGTTAATAAGAGCGAGGGTGGACGGTGACTATGAAATTAACTATTTTTAATTCATTCAGCCAGTTAATAATAGCGAGTATGGACGGTGACTGTTAAATTAATCAGTTTTTAACCTACCAGCCAGTTAATAACTGCGAGTTTGGACGGTGATTTTGAAATTAACTAGTTTTAATCAAACCCGCCAATTGATAAAAACGAGTATGGACGATGACTGTGAAATTAACTAGTTTAAATCCCACCAGCCAGAAAATAAAAGCGAGTGTGGACGATGACTGTGAAATTAACTAGTGTTTATCCAACTAGCGAGTTATAATAGCGAGTGTGGACTGTGAGTGTGAAATTAATCAGTTTTTATCCAACCCGCCAGTTAATAATTGTGAGTGTGGACTGTGAGTGTGAAATTAATCAGTTTTTATCCTACCAGCCAGTAAATTATTGCGAGTTTGGACGGTGATTTTGAAATTAACTAGTTTTAATGAAACCCGCCAATTGATAAAAACGAGTATGGACGATGACTGTGAAATTAACTAGTGTTAATCCAACTAGCTAGTTAATAATAGCGAGTGTGGACGGTGACTATGAAATTAACTATTTTTAATTCATTCTGCCAGTTAATAATAGAGAGTATGGACGGTGACTGTGAAATTAATCAGTTTTTATCAGTTTTTCTTTTTATTTTAAAAATTAACTAGTTTAAATCAAACCCGCCAATTGATAAAAACGAGGATTGAGGATGACTGTGAGATTAACTAGTGTTAATCCAACTAGCTAGTTAATAAGAGCGAGGGTGGACGGTGACTATGAAATTAACTATTTTTAATTCATTCAGCCAGTTAATAATAGCGAGTATGGACGGTGACTGTTAAATTAATCAGTTTTTAACCTACCAGCCAGTTAATAACTGCGAGTTTGGACGGTGATTTTGAAATTAACTAGTTTTAATCAAACCCGCCAATTGATAAAAACGAGTATGGACGATGACTGTGAAATTAACTAGTTTAAATCCCACCAGCCAGAAAATAAAAGCGAGTGTGGACGATGACTGTGAAATTAACTAGTGTTTATCCAACTAGCGAGTTATAATAGCGAGTGTGGACTGTGAGTGTGAAATTAATCAGTTTTTATCCAACCCGCCAGTTAATAATTGTGAGTGTGGACTGTGAGTGTGAAATTAATCAGTTTTTATCCTACCAGCCAGTAAATTATTGCGAGTTTGGACGGTGATTTTGAAATTAACTAGTTTTAATGAAACTCGCCAATTGATAAAAACGAGTATGGACGATGACTGTGAAATTAACTAGTGTTAATCCAACTAGCTAGTTAATAATAGCGAGTGTGGACGGTGACTATGAAATTAACTATTTTTAATTCATTCTGCCAGTTAATAATAGAGAGTATGGACGGTGACTGTGAAATTAATCAGTTTTTATCAGTTTTTCTTTTTATTTTAAAAATTAACTAGTTTTAATCAAACCCGCCAATTGATAAAAACGAGTATGGTCGATGACTGTGAAAATAACTAGTGTTACTCCAACTAGCTAGTTAATAAGAGCGAGGGTGGACGGTGACTATGAAATTAACTATTTTTAATTCATTCAGCCAGTTAATAATAGCGAGTATGGACGGTGACTGTGAAATTAATCAGTTTTTAACCTACCAGCCAGTTAATAACTGCGAGTTTGGACGGTGATTTTGAAATTAACTAGTTTTAATCAAACCCGCCAATTGATAAAAACGAGTATGGACGATGACTGTGAAATTCACTAGTTAAAATCCCACCAGCCAGAAAATAAAAGCGAGTGTGGACGATGACTGTGAAATTAACTAGTGTTTATCCAACTAGCGAGTTATAATAGCGAGTGTGGACTGTGAGTGTGAAATTATTCAGTTTTTATCCAATCCGCCAGTAAATAATTGTGAGTGTGGACTGTGAGTGTGAAATTAATCAGTTTTTATCCTACCAGCCAGTAAATTATTGCGAGTTTGGACGGTGATTTTGAAATTAACTAGTTTTAATGAAACCCGCCAATTGATAAAAACGAGTATGGACGATGACTATGAAATTAACTAGTGTTAATCCAACTAGCTAGTTTATAATAGCGAGTATGAACGATGACTATGAAATTAATCAGTTTAAATCCAACCCGCCAATTTAAATAGCGAGTGTGGACGGTGACTATGAAATTAACTATTTTTAATTCATTCAGCCAGTTAAAAATAGCGAGTATGGACGGTGACTGTGAAATTAATCAGTTTTTATCCCACCAGCCAGATAATAATTAGGAGTTTGGACGGTGATTTTGAAATTCACTAGTTTAAATCAAACCCGCCAATTGATAAAAACGAGGATGGACGATGACTGTGAGATTAACTAGTCTTAATCCAACAAGCCAGTTAATAATAGCGAGTATGTACGGTGACTGTGAAATTTACTAGTCTTAATCCAACAAGCCAGTTAATAATAGCGAGTATGTCCGGTGATTTTGAAATTAATCAGTTTTAATCCAACCCGCCAGTAAATAATAGGGTGTATGAACGGTGACTGTGAAATAAACTACTTTCAATCCAACCAGCCAGTTAATATAGCGAGTATGAAAGGTGACTGTTAAATTAACAAGTTTTAATCCAGCCAGTTAATATAGCGAGTTTGAACTGTGACTGTGAAATTAACTACTTTTAATACAAACAACCAGTATATAATTGCGAGTATGTATGGTGACTGTGAAATTAACTAGTGTTAATCCAACTAGCTAGTTAATAATAGCGAGTGTGAACGGTGACTATGAAATTAACTATTTTTAATTCATTCTGCCAGTTAATAATAGAGAGTATGGACGGTGACTGTGAAATTAATCAGTTTTTATCAGTTTTTCTTTTTATTTTAAAAATTAACTAGTTTTAATCAAACCCGCCAATTGATAAAAACGAGTATGGTCGATGACTGTGAAATTAACTAGTGTTAATCCAACTAGCTAGTTAATAAGAGCGAGGGTGGACGGTGACTATGAAATTAACTATTTTTAATTCATTCAGCCAGTTAATAATAGCGAGTATGGACGGTGACTGTTAAATTAATCAGTTTTTAACCTACCAGCCAGTTAATAACTGCGAGTTTGGACGGTGATTTTGAAATTAACTAGTTTTAATCAAACCCGCCAATTGATAAAAACGAGTATGGACGATGACTGTGAAATTAACTAGTTTAAATCCCACCAGCCAGAAAATAAAAGCGAGTGTGGACGATGACTGTGAAATTAACTAGTGTTTATCCAACTAGCGAGTTATAATAGCGAGTGTGGACTGTGAGTGTGAAATTAATCAGTTTTTATCCAACCCGCCAGTTAATAATTGTGAGTGTGGACTGTGAGTGTGAAATTAATCAGTTTTTATCCTACCAGCCAGTAAATTATTGCGAGTTTGGACGGTGATTTTGAAATTAACTAGTTTTAATGAAACCCGCCAATTGATAAAAACGAGTATGGACGATGACTGTGAAATTAACTAGTGTTAATCCAACTAGCTAGTTAATAATAGCGAGTGTGGACGGTGACTATGAAATTAACTATTTTTAATTCATTCTGCCAGTTAATAATAGAGAGTATGGACGGTGACTGTGAAATTAATCAGTTTTTATCAGTTTTTCTTTTTATTTTAAAAATTAACTAGTTTAAATCAAACCCGCCAATTGATAAAAACGAGGATTGAGGATGACTGTGAGATTAACTAGTGTTAATCCAACTAGCTAGTTAATAAGAGCGAGGGTGGACGGTGACTATGAAATTAACTATTTTTAATTCATTCAGCCAGTTAATAATAGCGAGTATGGACGGTGACTGTTAAATTAATCAGTTTTTAACCTACCAGCCAGTTAATAACTGCGAGTTTGGACGGTGATTTTGAAATTAACTAGTTTTAATCAAACCCGCCAATTGATAAAAACGAGTATGGACGATGACTGTGAAATTAACTAGTTTAAATCCCACCAGCCAGAAAATAAAAGCGAGTGTGGACGATGACTGTGAAATTAACTAGTGTTTATCCAACTAGCGAGTTATAATAGCGAGTGTGGACTGTGAGTGTGAAATTAATCAGTTTTTATCCAACCCGCCAGTTAATAATTGTGAGTGTGGACTGTGAGTGTGAAATTAATCAGTTTTTATCCTACCAGCCAGTAAATTATTGCGAGTTTGGACGGTGATTTTGAAATTAACTAGTTTTAATGAAACTCGCCAATTGATAAAAACGAGTATGGACGATGACTGTGAAATTAACTAGTGTTAATCCAACTAGCTAGTTAATAAGAGCGAGTGTGGACGGTGACTATGAAATTAACTATTTTTAATTCATTCTGCCAGTTAATAATAGAGAGTATGGACGGTGACTGTGAAATTAATCAGTTTTTATCAGTTTTTCTTTTTATTTTAAAAATTAACTAGTTTTAATCAAACCCGCCAATTGATAAAAACGAGTATGGTCGATGACTGTGAAAATAACTAGTGTTACTCCAACTAGCTAGTTAATAAGAGCGAGGGTGGACGGTGACTATGAAATTAACTATTTTTAATTCATTCAGCCAGTTAATAATAGCGAGTATGGACGGTGACTGTGAAATTAATCAGTTTTTAACCTACCAGCCAGTTAATAACTGCGAGTTTGGACGGTGATTTTGAAATTAACTAGTTTTAATCAAACCCGCCAATTGATAAAAACGAGTATGGACGATGACTGTGAAATTCACTAGTTAAAATCCCACCAGCCAGAAAATAAAAGCGAGTGTGGACGATGACTGTGAAATTAACTAGTGTTTATCCAACTAGCGAGTTATAATAGCGAGTGTGAACTGTGAGTGTGAAATTATTCAGTTTTTATCCAATCCGCCAGTAAATAATTGTGAGTGTGGACTGTGACTGTGAAATTAATCAGTTTTTATCCTACCAGCCAGTAAATTATTGCGAGTTTGGACGGTGATTTTGAAATTAACTAGTTTTAATGAAACCCGCCAATTGATAAAAACGAGTATGGACGATGACTGTGAAATTAACTAGTGTTAATCCAACTAGCTAGTTAATAATAGCGAGTGTGGACGGTGACTATGAAATTAACTATTTTTAATTCATTCTGCCAGTTAATAATAGAGAGTATGGACGGTGACTGTGAAATTAATCAGTTTTTATCAGTTTTTCTTTTTATTTTAAAAATTAACTAGTTTAAATCAAACCCGCCAATTGATAAAAACGAGGATTGAGGATGACTGTGAGATTAACTAGTGTTAATCCAACTAGCTAGTTAATAAGAGCGAGGGTGGACGGTGACTATGAAATTAACTATTTTTAATTCATTCAGCCAGTTAATAATAGCGAGTATGGACGGTGACTGTTAAATTAATCAGTTTTTAACCTACCAGCCAGTTAATAACTGCGAGTTTGGACGGTGATTTTGAAATTAACTAGTTTTAATCAAACCCGCCAATTGATAAAAACGAGTATGGACGATGACTGTGAAATTAACTAGTTTAAATCCCACCAGCCAGAAAATAAAAGCGAGTGTGGACGATGACTGTGAAATTAACAAGTAATAATACAACCAGCCAGTTTATAATGAGGAATATGGACGGTGACTGTGAAATTTACTTGTTTTAATCAAACTCGCCAATTGATAAAAACGAGTATGAGCGATGACTGTGAAATAAACTAGTGTTAATCCAACTAGCTAGTTAATAATAGCGAGTGTGGACGGTGACTATGAAATTAACTATTTTTAATTCATTCTGCCAGTTAATAATAGAGAGTATGGACGGTGACTGTGAAATTAATCAGTTTTTATCAGTTTTTCCTTTTATTTTAAAAATTAACTAGTTTTAATCAAACCCGCCAATTGATAAAAACGAGTATGGTCGATGACTGTGAAATTAACTAGTGTTAATCCAACTAGCTAGTTTATAATAGCGAGTATGAACGATGACTATGAAATTAATCAGTTTAAATCCAACCCGCCAATTTAAATAGCGAGTGTGGACGGTGACTATGAAATTAACTATTTTTAATTCATTCAGCCAGTTCATAATAGCGAGTATGGACGGTGACTGTGAAATTAATCAGTATTTATCCCACCAGCCAGATAATAATTAGGAGTTTGGACGGTGATTTTGAAATTCACTAGTTTAAATCAAACCCGCCAATTGATAAAAACGAGGATTGACGATGACTGTGAGATTAACTAGTGTTAATCCAACTAGCTAGTTAATAAGAGCGAGGGTGGACGGTGACTATGAAATTAACTATTTTTAATTCATTCAGCCAGTTAATAATAGCGAGTATGGACGGTGACTGTGAAATTAATCAGTTTTTAACCTACCAGCCAGTTAATAACTGCGAGTTTGGACGGTGATTTTGAAATTAACTAGTTTTAATCAAACCCGCCAATTGATAAAAACGAGTATGGACGATGACTGTGAAATTAACTAGTTTAAATCCCACCAGCCAGAAAATAAAAGCGAGTGTGGACGATGACTGTGAAATTAACTAGTGTTTATCCAACTAGCGAGTTATAATAGCGAGTGTGGACTGTGAGTGTGAAATTAATCAGTTTTTATCCAACCCGCCAGTTAATAATTGTGAGTGTGGACTGTGAGTGTGAAATTAATCAGTTTTTATCCTACCAGCCAGTAAATTATTGCGAGTTTGGACGGTGATTTTGAAATTAACTAGTTTTAATGAAACCCGCCAATTGATAAAAACGAGTATGGACGATGACTGTGAAATTAACTAGTGTTAATCCAACTAGCTAGTTAATAATAGCGAGTGTGGACGGTGACTATGAAATTAACTATTTTTAATTCATTCTGCCAGTTAATAATAGAGAGTATGGACGGTGACTGTGAAATTAATCAGTTTTTATCAGTTTTTCTTTTTATTTTAAAAATTAACTAGTTTTAATCAAACCCGCCAATTGATAAAAACGAGTATGGTCGATGACTGTGAAAATAACTAGTGTTAATCCAACTAGCTAGTTAATAAGAGCGAGGGTGGACGGTGACTATGAAATTAACTAGTTTAAATCCCACCAGCCAGAAAATAAAAGCGAGTGTGGACGATGACTGTGAAATTAACTAGTGTTTATCCAACTAGCGAGTTATAATAGCGAGTGTGGACTGTGAGTGTGAAATTAATCAGTTTTTATCCTACCAGCCAGTAAATTATTGCGAGTTTGGACGGTGATTTTGAAATAAACTAGTTTTAATGAAACCCGCCAATTGATAAAAACGAGTATGGACGATGACTGTGAAATTAACTAGTGTTAATCCAACAAGCTAGTTTATAATAGCGAGTATGAACGATGACTATGAAATTAATCAGTTTAAATCCAACCCGCCAATTTAAATAGCGAGTGTGGACGGTGACTATGAAATTAACTATTTTTAATTCATTCAGCCAGTTAATAACAGCGAGTATGGACGGTGACTGCGAAATTAACTAGTTTTAATCCAACCAGCCAGTTTATAAAACAGAGTATGTATATTGAATGGACGATGACTGTGAAATCAACTAGTGTTAATCCAACTAGCTAGTGAATAATAGCGAGTGTGGACGGTGACAATGAAATTAACTATTTTTAATTCATTCAGCCAGTTAATAATAGCGAATATGGACGGTGACTGTGAAATTAACTAGTGTAAATCCAACTAGCTAGTTAACAATAGTGAGTGAGGACAGTTACAGTGAAATTAACTAATTTGAATCCATTCAGCCAGAGGACGATGACTGTGAAATTAACTAGTGTTAATACAACTAGCTAGTTAATAATAGCGAGTGTGGAGTGTGACTGTGAAATTAACTAGTGTTTATCCAACTAGCTAGTTAATAATAGCGAATGTGGACGGTGACTATAAAATTAACTATTTTTAATTCATTCAGCCAGTTAATAATAGCGAGTATGGACGGTGACTGCGAAATTAACTAGTGTAAATCCAACAAGCTAGTTAACAATAGTGAGTGTGGACAGTGACTGTGAAATTAACTAATTTTAATCCATTCAGCCAGAAAATAATAGCGAGTGTGGACGATGACTGTGAAATTAACTAGTGTTAATACAACTAGCTAGTTAATAATAGCGAGTGTGGAGTGTGACTGAAATTTATCAGTTTTTATCCAACCCGCCAGTAATAATTGTGAGTTTGAGGTGACGGTGAAATTAACTAGTTTTAATCAAACCCGCCAATTGATAAAAACGAGTATGGACGATGACTGTGAAATTAACTAGTGTTAATCCAACCCGCCAGCTAATAATAGCGAGTGTGGACGGTGACTATGAAATTAACTATTTTTAATTCATTCAGCCAGTTAATAATAGCGATTATGGACGGTGACTAAGAAATTAATTACTTTTAATCCAACCAGCCAGTTTATAAAACCGAGTATGTATATTGAATGCGAAATTAATCAGTTTTAATCCAACCCGCCAGTTAATAATTGTTAGTTTGAGGTTACTGTGAAATTAACTAGTTTTAATCCAACCAGCCAGTTTATAATGACGAGTATGGACGGTGACTGTGAAATTAACTAATTATAATCCATTTAGAAGAATAATATAAAGAGTATGGACGGTGACTAAGAAATTAACTACTTTTAATCCAACCAGCCAGTTTATAAAACCGAGTAGGTATATTTAAAGCGAAATTAATCAGTTTTAATCCAACCCGCCAGTTAATAATTGTTAGTTTGAGGTGACTGTGAAATTAACTAGTTTTAATCCAACCAGCCAGTTTATAATGACGAGTATGGACGGTGACTGTGAAATTAACTAGTGTCAATCCAACTAGCTAGATAACAATATTGAATGTGGACGGTGACTGTGAAATTAACTAATTTTAATCCATTCATCCAGAAAATAATAGCTAGTGTGGACGATGACTGTGAAATTAACTAGTGTTTATCCAACTAGCTAGTTATAAAAGCGAATGTGGATTGTGAGTGTGAAATAAATCAGTTTTTATCCAACCCGCCAGTTAATAATTGTGAGTGTGGACTGTGACTGTGAAATTAATCAGTTTTTATCCTACCAGCCAGTAAATTATTGCGAGTTTGGACGGTGATTTTGAAATTAACTAGTTTTAATCCATTCAGCCAGAAAATAATAGCGAGTGTGTACGATGACTGTGAAATAAACTAGTGTTTATCCAACTAGCTAGTTATAATAGCGAGTGTGGAGTGTGAGTCTGAAATTAATCAGTTTTAATCCATCCCGCCAGTTAATAATAGCAAATATGGACTGTGACTGTGAAATTTATCAGTTTTTATCCAACCCGCCAGTTAATAATTGTGAGTTTGAGGTGACTGTGAAATTAACTAGTGTTTATCTAACAAGCTAGTTAATAATAGCGAGTGTGGACTGTGACTGTGAAATTTATCAGTTTTTATCCAACCCGCCAGTTAATAATTGTGAGTTTGAGGTGACTGTGAAATTAACTAGTTTTAATCCAACCAACCAGTTTAAAATGACGAGTATGGATGGCGACTGCGAAATTAACTAGTTTTAATCAAACCCGCCAATTGATAAAAACGAGAATGGACGGTGACTGTGAAATTAACTAGTGTAAATCCAACTTGCTAGTTAACAATAGTGAGTGTGGACGGTGACTGTGAAATTAACTAATTTCAATCCATTCAGCCAGAAAATAATAGCGAGTGTGGACGATGACTGTGAAATTTACAAGTGGTTATCCAACTAGCTAGTGAATAATAGCGAGTGTGGACTGTGACTGTGAAATTAATCAGTCTTTATCCAACCCGCCAGTTAATAATTGTGAGCTTGAGGTGACTGTGAAATTAACTAGTTTTAATCCAACCAGCCAGTTTATAATGACGAGTATGGACGGTGACTGTGAAATTAACTAGTGTCAATCCAACTAGCTAGATAACAATATTGAATGTGGACGGTGACTGTGAAATTAACTAATTTTAATCCATTCATCCAGAAAATAATAGCTAGTGTGGACGATGACTGTGAAATTAACTAGTGTTTATCCAACTAGCTAGTTATAAAAGCGAATGTGGATTGTGAGTGTGAAATAAATCAGTTTTTATCCAACCCGCCAGTTAATAATTGTGAGTGTGGACTGTGACTGTGAAATTAATCAGTTTTTATCCTACCAGCCAGTAAATTATTGCGAGTTTGGACGGTGATTTTGAAATTAACTAGTTTTAATCCATTCAGCCAGAAAATAATAGCGAGTGTGTACGATGACTGTGAAATAAACTAGTGTTTATCCAACTAGCTAGTTATAATAGCGAGTGTGGAGTGTGAGTCTGAAATTAATCAGTTTTAATCCATCCCGCCAGTTAATAATAGCAAATATGGACTGTGACTGTGAAATTTATCAGTTTTTATCCAACCCGCCAGTTAATAATTGTGAGTTTGAGGTGACTGTGAAATTAACTAGTGTTTATCTAACAAGCTAGTTAATAATAGCGAGTGTGGACTGTGACTGTGAAATTAATCAGTTTTTATCCAACCTGCCAGTAAATAATTGTGAGTTTGAGGTGACTGTGAAATTAACTAGTTTTAATCCAACCAACCAGTTTAAAATGACGAGTATGGATGGCGAATGCGAAATTAACTAGTTTTAATCAAACCCGCCAATTGATAAAAACGAGAATGGACGGTGACTGTGAAATTAACTAGTGTAAATCCAACTTGCTAGTTAACAATAGTGAGTGTGGACGGTGACTGTGAAATTAACTAATTTTAATCCATTCAGCCAGAAAATAATAGCGAGTGTGGACGATGACTGTGAAATTTACAAGTGGTTATCCAACTAGCTAGTGAATAATAGCGAGTGTGGACGGTGACAATGAAATTAACTATTTTTAATTCATTCAGCCAGTTAATAATAGCGAATATGGACGGTGACTAAGAAATTAATTACTTTTAATCCAACCAGCCAGTTTATAAAACCGAGTATGTATATTGAATGCGAAATTAATCAGTTTTAATCCAACCCGCCAGTTAATAATTGTTAGTTTGAGGTTACTGTGAAATTAACTAGTTTTAATCCAACCAGCCAGTTTATAATGACGAGTATGGACGGTGACTGTGAAATTAACTAATTATAATCCATTTAGAAGAATAATATAAAGAGTATGGACGGTGACTAAGAAATTAACTACTTTTAATCCAACCAGCCAGTTTATAAAACCGAGTAGGTATATTTAAAGCGAAATTAATCAGTTTTAATCCAACCCGCCAGTTAATAATAGCGAATATGGACGAGGACTGTGAAATTTATAGTGTTTATACAACTAGCTAGTTAATAATAGTGAGTGTGGACTGTGACTGTGAAATTTATCAGTTTTTATCCAACCCGCCAGTAAATCATTGTGAGTTTGAGGTGACTGGGAAATTAACTCGTTTTAATCCAACCAGACAGTTTATAATGACGAGTATTGACGGTGACTGTGAAATTAACTAATTTTAATCCAGTTAGCCAGTTAATGTAGCGAGTATGGACGGTGACTATGAAAGTAACCAGTGTTTATACAACTAGCTAGTTAATAATAGCGAATGTGGACGGTGACTATGAAATTAACTATTTTTAATTCATTCAGCCAGTTAATAAGAGCGAGTATGGACGGTGACTGCGAAATTAACAAGTTTTAATCCAACCAGCCAGTTTATAAAACAGAGTATGTATATTGAATGGACGATGACTGTGAAATCAAGTAGTGTAAATCCAATTAGCTAGTTAATAATAGCGAGTGTGGACGGTGACAATGAAATTTACTATTTTTAATTCATTCAGCCAGTTAATAGTAGCGAATATGGACGGTACCTGTGAAATTAACTAGTGTAAATCCAACTAGCTAGTTAAAAATAGTGAGTGTGCACAGTGACTGTGAAATTAACTAATTTTAATCCATTCAGCCAGAAAATAATAGCGAGTGTGGACGATGACTGTGAAATTAACTAGTGTTTATACAACTAGCTAGTTAATAATAGCGAGTGTGGAGTGTGACTGTGAAATTTATCAGTTTTTATCCAACCCGCCAGTAATAATTGTGAGTTTGAAGTGACTGTGAAATTTACTAGTTTTAATCCAACAAACCTGTTTATAATAAAGAGTATGGATGGCGACTGCGAAATTAACTAGTTTTAATCAAACCTGCCAATTGATAAAAACGAGTATGGACGATGACTGTGAAATTAACTCGTTTAAATCCAACCAGACAGTTTATAATGACGAGTATTGACGGTGACTGTGAAATTAACTAATATTTATCTACTTAGCCAGTTAATGTAGCGAGTATGGACGGTGACTATGAAAGTAACTAGTGTTAATACAACTAGCTAGTTTATAATAGCGAGTGTGGACTGTGACTGTGAAATTTATCAGTTTATATCCAACCCGCCAGTTAATAATTGTGAGTTTGAGGTAACTGTGAAATTGACTAGTTTTAATCCAACCAGCCAGTTTATAATGACGAGTATCGACGGTGACTGTGAAATTAACTTATTTTAATCCATTTAGAAGAGTAATATAAAGAGTATGGACGTTGACTAAGAAATTAACTACTTTTAATCCAACCAGCCAGTTTATAAAACCGAGTAGGTATATTGAAAGCGAAATTAATCAGTTTTAATCCAACCCGCCAGTAAATAATAGCGAATATGGACGAGGACTGTGAAATTAACTAGTGTTTATACAACTAGCTAGTTAATAATAGCGAGTGTGGACTGTGACTGTGAAATTTATCAGTTTTTATCCAACCCGCCAGTTAATAATTGTGAGTTTGAGGTGACTGTGAAATTAACTAGTTTTAATCCAACCAACCAGTTTAAAATGACGAGTATGGATGGCGACTGCGAAATTAACTAGTTTTAATCAAACCCGCCAATTGATAAAAACGAGAATGGACGGTGACTGTGAAATTAACTAGTGTAAATCCAACTTGCTAGTTAACAATAGTGAGTGTGGACGGTGACTGTGAAATTAACTAATTTCAATCCATTCAGCCAGAAAATAATAGCGAGTGTGGACGATGACTGTGAAATTTACAAGTGGTTATCCAACTAGCTAGTGAATAATAGCGAGTGTGGACTGTGACTGTGAAATTAATCAGTCTTTATCCAACCCGCCAGTTAATAATTGTGAGCTTGAGGTGACTGTGAAATTAACTAGTTTTAATCCAACCAGCCAGTTTATAATGACGAGTATGGACGGTGACTGTGAAATTAACTAGTGTCAATCCAACTAGCTAGATAACAATATTGAATGTGGACGGTGACTGTGAAATTAACTAATTTTAATCCATTCATCCAGAAAATAATAGCTAGTGTGGACGATGACTGTGAAATTAACTAGTGTTTATCCAACTAGCTAGTTATAAAAGCGAATGTGGATTGTGAGTGTGAAATAAATCAGTTTTTATCCAACCCGCCAGTTAATAATTGTGAGTGTGGACTGTGACTGTGAAATTAATCAGTTTTTATCCTACCAGCCAGTAAATTATTGCGAGTTTGGACGGTGATTTTGAAATTAACTAGTTTTAATCCATTCAGCCAGAAAATAATAGCGAGTGTGTACGATGACTGTGAAATAAACTAGTGTTTATCCAACTAGCTAGTTATAATAGCGAGTGTGGAGTGTGAGTGTGAAATTAATCAGTTTTAATCCATCCCGCCAGTTAATAATAGCAAATATGGACTGTGACTGTGAAATTTATCAGTTTTTATCCAACCCGCCAGTTAATAATTGTGAGTTTGAGGTGACTGTGAAATTAACTAGTGTTTATCTAACAAGCTAGTTAATAATAGCGAGTGTGGACTGTGACTGTGAAATTAATCAGTTTTTATCCAACCTGCCAGTAAATAATTGTGAGTTTGAGGTGACTGTGAAATTAACTAGTTTTAATCCAACCAACCAGTTTAAAATGACGAGTATGGATGGCGAATGCGAAATTAACTAGTTTTAATCAAACCCGCCAATTGATAAAAACGAGAATGGACGGTGACTGTGAAATTAACTAGTGTAAATCCAACTTGCTAGTTAACAATAGTGAGTGTGGACGGTGACTGTGAAATTAACTAATTTTAATCCATTCAGCCAGAAAATAATAGCGAGTGTGGACGATGACTGTGAAATTTACAAGTGGTTATCCAACTAGCTAGTGAATAATAGCGAGTGTGGACTGTGACCGTGAAATTAATCAGTCTTTATCCAACCCGCCAGTTAATAATTGTGAGTTTGAGGTGACTGTGAAATTAACTAGTTTTAATCCAACCAGCCAGTTTATAATGACGAGTATGGACGGTGACTGTGAAATTAACTAGTGTCAATCCAACTAGCTAGTTAACAATATTGAATGTGGACGGTGACTGTGAAATTAACTAATTTTAATCCATTCATCCAGAAAATAATAGCTAGTGTGGACGATGACTGTGAAATTAACTAGTGTTTATCCAACTAGCTAGTTATAAAAGCGAATGTGGATTGTGAGTGTGAAATAAATCAGTTTTTATCCAACCCGCCAGTTAATAATTGTGAGTGTGGACTGTGACTGTGAAATTAATCAGTTTTTATCCTACCAGCCAGTAAATTATTGCGAGTTTGGACGGTGATTTTGAAATTAACTAGTTTTAATCCATTCAGCCAGAAAATAATAGCGAGTGTGTACGATGACTGTGAAATTAACTAGTGTTTATCCAACTAGCTAGTTATAATAGCGAGTGTGGAGTGTGAGTGTGAAATTAATCAGTTTTAATCCATCCCGCCAGTTAATAATAGCAAATATGGACTGTGACTGTGAAATTTATCAGTTTTTATCCAACCCGCCAGTTAATAATTGTGAGTTTGAGGTGACTGTGAAATTAACTAGTGTTTATCTAACAAGCTAGTTAATAATAGCGAGTGTGGACTGTGACTGTGAAATTAATCAGTTTTTATCCAACCTGCCAGTAAATAATTGTGAGTTTGAGGTGAGTGTGAAATTAACTAGTTTTAATCGAAACAGCCAGTTTATAATGACGAGTATGGACGGTGACTGTGAAATTAACTAATTTTAATCCATTCAGCCAGAAAATAATAGCGAGTGTGGACGATGACTGTGAAATTAACTAGTGTTTATACAACTAGCTAGTTAATAATAGCGAGTGTGGAGTGTGACTGTGAAATTTATCAGTTTTTATCCAACCCGCCAGTAATAATTGTGAGTTTGAAGTGACTGTGAAATTTACTAGTTTTAATCCAACAAACCTGTTTATAATGACGAGTATGGATGGCGACTGCGAAATTAACTAGTTTTAATCAAACCTGCCAATTGATAAAAACGAGTATGGACGATGACTGTGAAATTAACTCGTTTAAATCCAACCAGACAGTTTATAATGACGAGTATTGACGGTGACTGTGAAATTAACTAATATTTATCTACTTAGCCAGTTAATGTAGCGAGTATGGACGGTGACTATGAAAGTAACTAGTGTTAATACAACTAGCTAGTTTATAATAGCGAGTGTGGACTGTGACTGTGAAATTTATCAGTTTATATCCAACCCGCCAGTTAATAATTGTGAGTTTGAGGTAACTGTGAAATTGACTAGTTTTAATCCAACCAGCCAGTTTATAATGACGAGTATCGACAGTGACTGTGAAATTAACTTATTTTAATCCATTTAGAAGAGTAATATAAAGAGTATGGACGTTGACTAAGAAATTAACTACTTTTAATCCAACCAGCCAGTTTATAAAACCGAGTAGGTATATTGAAAGCGAAATTAATCAGTTTTAATCCAACCCGCCAGTTAATAATAGCGAATATGGACGAGGACTGTGAAATTAACTAGTGTTTATACAACTAGCTAGTTAATAATAGCGAGTGTGGACTGTGACTGTGAAATTTATCAGTTTTTATCCAACCCGCCAGTTAATAATTGTGAGTTTGAGGTGACTGTGAAATTAACTAGTTTTAATCCAACCAACCAGTTTAAAATGACGAGTATGGATGGCGACTGCGAAATTAACTAGTTTTAATCAAACCCGCCAATTGATAAAAACGAGAATGGACGGTGACTGTGAAATTAACTAGTGTAAATCCAACTTGCTAGTTAACAATAGTGAGTGTGGACGGTGACTGTGAAATTAACTAATTTCAATCCATTCAGCCAGAAAATAATAGCGAGTGTGGACGATGACTGTGAATTTACAAGTGGTTATCCAACTAGCTAGTGAATAATAGCGAGTGTGGACTGTGACTGTGAAATTAATCAGTCTTTATCCAACCCGCCAGTTAATAATTGTGAGCTTGAGGTGACTGTGAAATTTACTAGTTTTAATCCAACCAGCCAGTTTATAATGACGAGTATGGACGGTGACTGTGAAATTAACTAGTGTCAATCCAACTAGCTAGATAACAATATTGAATGTGGACGGTGACTGTGAAATTAACTAATTTTAATCCATTCATCCAGAAAATAATAGCTAGTGTGGACGATGACTGTGAAATTAACTAGTGTTTATCCAACTAGCTAGTTATAAAAGCGAATGTGGATTGTGAGTGTGAAATAAATCAGTTTTTATCCAACCCGCCAGTTAATAATTGTGAGTGTGGACTGTGACTATGAAATTAATCAGTTTTTATCCTACCAGCCAGTAAATTATTGCGAGTTTGGACGGTGATTTTGAAATTAACTAGTTTTAATCCATTCAGCCAGAAAATAATAGCGAGTGTGTACGATGACTGTGAAATAAACTAGTGTTTATCCAACTAGCTAGTTATAATAGCGAGTGTGGAGTGTGAGTGTGAAATTAATCAGTTTTAATCCATCCCGCCAGTTAATAATAGCAAATATGGACTGTGACTGTGAAATTTATCAGTTTTTATCCAACCCGCCAGTTAATAATTGTGAGTTTGAGGTGACTGTGAAATTAACTAGTGTTTATCTAACAAGCTAGTTAATAATAGCGAGTGTGGACTGTGACTGTGAAATTAATCAGTTTTTATCCAACCTGCCAGTAAATAATTGTGAGTTTGAGGTGACTGTGAAATTAACTAGTTTTAATCCAACCAACCAGTTTAAAATGACGAGTATGGATGGCGAATGCGAAATTAACTAGTTTTAATCAAACCCGCCAATTGATAAAAACGAGAATGGACGGTGACTGTGAAATTAACTAGTGTAAATCCAACTTGCTAGTTAACAATAGTGAGTGTGGACGGTGACTGTGAAATTAACTAATTTTAATCCATTCAGCCAGAAAATAATAGCGAGTGTGGACGATGACTGTGAAATTTACAAGTGGTTATCCAACTAGCTAGTGAATAATAGCGAGTGTGGACTGTGACCGTGAAATTAATCAGTCTTTATCCAACCCGCCAGTTAATAATTGTGAGTTTGAGGTGACTGTGAAATTAACTAGTTTTAATCCAACCAGCCAGTTTATAATGACGAGTATGGACGGTGACTGTGAAATTAACTAGTGTCAATCCAACTAGCTAGTTAACAATATTGAATGTGGACGGTGACTGTGAAATTAACTAATTTTAATCCATTCATCCAGAAAATAATAGCTAGTGTGGACGATGACTGTGAAATTAACTAGTGTTTATCCAACTAGCTAGTTATAAAAGCGAATGTGGATTGTGAGTGTGAAATAAATCAGTTTTTATCCAACCCGCCAGTTAATAATTGTGAGTGTGGACTGTGACTGTGAAATTAATCAGTTTTTATCCTACCAGCCAGTAAATTATTGCGAGTTTGGACGGTGATTTTGAAATTAACTAGTTTTAATCCATTCAGCCAGAAAATAATAGCGAGTGTGTACGATGACTGTGAAATTAACTAGTGTTTATCCAACTAGCTAGTTATAATAGCGAGTGTGGAGTGTGAGTGTGAAATTAATCAGTTTTAATCCATCCCGCCAGTTAATAATAGCAAATATGGACTGTGACTGTGAAATTTATCAGTTTTTATCCAACCCGCCAGTTAATAATTGTGAGTTTGAGGTGACTGTGAAATTAACTAGTGTTTATCTAACAAGCTAGTTAATAATAGCGAGTGTGGACTGTGACTGTGAAATTAATCAGTTTTTATCCAACCTGCCAGTAAATAATTGTGAGTTTGAGGTGACTGTGAAATTAACTAGTTTTAATCGAAACAGCCAGTTTATAATGACGAGTATGGACGGTGACTGTGAAATTAACTAATTTTAATCCACTTAGCCAGTTAATGTAGCGAGTATGGACGGTGACTATGAAAGTTACTAGTGTAAATCCATTTAGCTAGTTAATAATAGCGAGTGTGGACTGTGACTGTGAAATTAATCAGTTTTTATCCAACCCGCCAGTAAATCATTGTGAGTTTGAGGTGACTGGGAAATTAACTCGTTTTAAACCAACCAGACAGTTTATAATGACGAGTATTGACGGTGACTGTGAAATTAACTAATTTTAATCCACTTAGCCAGTTAATGTAGCGAGTATGGACGGTGACTATGAAAGTAACTAGTGTTAATACAACTAGCTAGTCAATAATAGCGAGTATGGACGGTGACTGTGAAATTAATCAGTTTTTATCCTACCAGCCAGTAAATAATTGCGAGTTTGGACGGTGATTTTGAAATTAACTAGTTTTAATCAAACCCGCCAATTGATAAAAACGAGTATGGACGATGACTGTGAAATTAACTAGTTTTAATCCCACCAGCTAGTTTATAAAAGCGAGTGTGGACGGTGACTGTGAAATTCACTAATTTTAATCCATTTAGACACTTAATATAGCGATTATGTATGGTGAAAGTGACATTAATCAGTTTTAATCAGACCCGCCAGTTAAAAATAGCGATTATGGGAGGTGATTGTGAAATTAACTAGTTTTAATCAAACCCACCAGTTAATAATAGAGAGTATGGACGGTGACTGTGAAATTAACTAGTTTTAAGCAAACCAGCCAGTTTATAATGACGAGTATGGACGGTGACTGTGAAATTAACTAGTTTTAAGCAAACCAGCCAGTTTATAATGACGAGTATGGACGGTGACTGCGAAATTAACTAGTTTTAATCCATCCAGCCAGTTTATAATAGCGATTATGTATGGTGACTGTGAAATTAATTAGTTTTAATCCAACCCGCCAGTTTATATAGCGATTATGGACGGTGACCGTGAAATTAACTAGTTTTTATCCAACCAGCCAGTTTATAATAGCGAGTATGTACGGTGGTTTTGAAATAAATCAGTTTTAATCCAACCCGCCAGTAAATAATAGGGAGTATGAACGGTGACTGTGAAATTAATCAGTTTTTATCCAACCAGCCAGTTAATATAGCGAGTATGAACGGTGACTGTTAAATTAACAAGTTTTAATCCATCCAGCCAGTTAATATAGCGAGTTTGAACTGTGACTGTGAAATTAACTCGTTTTAATCCAACCAGCCTGTTTATAATTGCGAGTATGTATGGTGACTGTGAAATTAATCAGTTTTAATCTAACCCGCCAGTAAATAATAGGCAGTATGGACGGTGACTGTGAAATTAATCAGTTTTAATCCAACCCGCCAGTTAATAATAGCGAGTATGAACGGTGACTGTGTAATAATCAGTTTTAACCCGACAGTAAAATAATAATTATATGTATATTATAATTGTTTCATGCGAACATATTAGCGATGTCTCGTTCATGAGCAGAGCCTGCTCTTTTTGATGAGTCGAACTCGTACGACTCCCGGTAAACCGTACCACAGCTCAATTGAACGTTTACTCTTTTTATCAGGAGATATTTTAGAAAACTAGCGACATTAAATTTATGCAAGTATTAATTCTTATCACATTTCATCAGAGACGTGAACGACATTTGACAATCTGACATCTGGACTTGGACATAATGTTCCTACACCTATGTATGGGGTCGTTCAACCATATTCTAACCCGGATCAAAGTGTTCCAGAAGCTAATCATAATATAAATTATATAATATTATATCTCTTTGGGAATAAAGTATTTCAACAACCTTCCGAATAAAGAAATAAAGAAATTAAAAGATATCAACAAACTGAAACTCAAACTGAAGTTAAACAGGAATAATTAACTAAATAATTGCCTGTTTTTCCCTTTCTTTATATTTATTATCAGTCTATTCATCTCTACTTTATTTAGATGTTTCTAATTAATCTCTTAATTGCTCAATATTTAGTATGTAACAGAATCTTATATATGTACACCTACACATATAGATGATCCAGAAGTTTCAATTGTTCCTATTATATATATATATACATACCTATTGCATAATGTTATTCGATTTTCCTTTTAATTAGTGTAACTCGCTCACCAAGCACAAGAACCAGTTTCTTCTTTGGTGAGATTGCGATTATAAATATATTTTGTACCGATATGTAATTTATATAACCTACTAACTACCTATCAACTTATTTTTCTCGTGGTACGAAAAGGCGTACCGGTATACGATTATTTATATTGTGATCCATCTTATTCATCTAGGATAGTGGTTCTTGACCTTTTTGGAGGTACCGAACCCCACCAGTTACATATGCGCATTCACCGAACCCCTCCTAATTTGAAAAATAAAATTAGATTTTTATAAATTCAAAACATGGTATAGGTGTACAAAATGAAAAAAAAAAATAAAAAAACAAAGATCAAAATATTAAATTTTAATGGTTAAATCAAAACACTTTAAATCAGTGTGACTTCTGCTGTTGCCTTTCAGAAACCAATTCACAAATTCGCGGCTTTACCTTGGCAAGTGCCACTCTCATGTCATTTTCACAACAAAGTCTATTCCTCTTCTTCGTTTTTATATCCAGCATCTTCGAAAAGGATTGCTCGCAAAGATATGTTGTAACAAACGGTATAAAAATCTCCAGAGCTTTCTTAGCAATAACAGGGTATGTTTCCATTTGTTGACACCAAAAGTTGAGAGCGATGTTGTTCTGAAAAGTTGCTGTTGAACCTGGCTCTGCTGAATTTCAATGATTTCAAGCGGGGCGTGTCACCACGAATCATATAAGTCGGGGGTCTTGACCTTCACCGAACCCCCGAGACTGACTCACCGAACCCCTGGGGTTCGATCGAACCCAGGTTAAGAACCACTGATCTAGGAGCTGGGAGACGTGGCGGGGGAGCCGTACCGGGGGAGCCGTACGCTCTGAGCTCACGGCTCCCGTTCAATTGAGTCAGCTTTTGAGCATTACGAAAATATTGACATGGTTCCGTGGCTCCCGCTCTTAATAAAATGAGTCATGAACCATTGCTAGAACACATGTCTATAATAGATAGATTGTGTGAGTATATTGCAAACCATGTCATCTTTACGCTTGGGCGAGTCTGTATTGGGATAAAAATACATATTATATAGCGTGTAGTAGGTACTAGACACCCATTCTGCTCGTTCACAAGGTCACTCTTTATCCATTTGAAATATACTGGATGGAATAACCAGAGCTTAATCGAAACATGTTGATAATAATCTGTTTCCGCAACATTATAATGATCGAATTACGTTCAGAATTAATCGGTCGGATGGGGACAACATTGATTTGCATGCCGACATAGAAAAAGCGACGATGATAAATTAATTTTGTTGAACAAATTATTATGACTATCTGCACCTGTAGGATATGGCACAGTGAAAAAATAATAATAATAGTTAGTAAAATAAAACAGAACACGACACAGAAAATAAAAACATGGGAATCGAACCCAAGACCAGTGGCGGTTTTCTCTAAGGTGCTTTAGTGCAGTCATAAAAAAGATAAGAAAATAAGACAAACCTGTATTATATTTTTATCACACTTATATCAATTATATGAAATTACATGTTAAAAAATCCAACTGTTCGAATTATACTGGCCAATAGCGAGTCCGAAATGAATCCCATTTGTGCGTTATGAATGTCAGCGACTATGGGACTTACTGTTCCAAGAAATATTTTATACAAAACAACTTGTGGAGCCAGAGCGGGAGACGTGCAAACCTTGGGTTTTTACTAGGTTAAATTTATGCTGAATACATAGATATCCAAAATTATAGACTTGCCCTAACAAGAAATCTGAATATCATTTCGACGAGCTGGAGGCAAACCACGTGACCATATTTTTGGCACCAGGAGGGTTAGAGAATGCTTTGAATAAACAACAATAAAAGTCCTACAATGACTGCCGAAAACCTAACATTGTATCTACGTTCGTTTTTAAAACGATTCGAGGACTGAATAGTGATATTACAATGCGAATTGCCTGTATACTGTCACATTCATTTACTGACAAATCATAGAAAGGAAAACGGTCACGCCGCCTCCCGCGCTCTACGCAACTTGGTTTGATCCCCTATCCCTGGTTGGCTGGTCTATAAATTCGTATGTCTATGACTGAACAGTATTTTGCAAGAATCAACAGTTTTTTTTTCATGATCGTCGTGTTTTACGTAGTAATTAAAATTAGTTAATTATTGAAGAAGTTACTTGTTTGGTTCCAAGATAACTCCTCAAAATGACAATTCAACACACCTTTAAAAGGCGATATAAAGTCATGAAAAGTGATGAAACAAAAACTAGGTTAAATAGGATACATATGTAACCTAGTTATTGTTTCATCACTTTTCATAACTTTATTACACTTTTTATAGGTGTGTTGAATTGTCATTTTGATGAGTTATCCGGTCACCTATTAGGCCACTTACGTTTTAACTCATCGCCTAATTGTATTTTGTTGCTAGGTCCGCTAATCTCTGGTGCATCGATAAATATATAATAAATAATAAATATATAATAAATTTCCACAATGATCTATGTGTGATGAAATTTCTTTAAATCCAAGGAAAAATATATATAACATCGAAAAGACCAACGAAGAATTTTCTTCATATATCTGAAGCAACTTTTTTCTCTATTTTAAAAGCAATAATTATTCGCCTGAAACACTCATCCACATTGAAAAATCTCCTGATAAAAGATACATGACGCCAACGGGACTCGAACCCGTGTCCCTTCGATTTCCGGTCGACAGCTCTGACCACTGAGCTATGGCGGCTTATCTCTTATCCGCGAAATAATTCAATATATAATAGTGTTTCATTCAACAATTACTGCTTGTTACATTTTTTCACCTGAAAACAACCAACTTTATTTTATATGGGAAAGGCATTGTAAGTGCTAACTCTCTCACTAGATGGCGTCGAGACAAATTGTCTACATTTTTAGGTGAAATACTTGAACTTGTCAAATATTAATTATTATTTTTTTGGTAAACTAACGTTTAAGACAACGAATAATTATTGCTTGTAAAATAATTGTTACCCTTTGTGCTATGCATAAAAAATCTTGTCTTAAACGTTAGTTTACCAAAAAAATAATAACTTTTTTCTCCTTCTTTTAATATCCGATTGAACTCCCAACGGACCATGATGAACAATTGCCACGAACCGCCAGAGCCCAAGACCTCTTGTTTTATCGGGATAATACTCTAACCACTGATCTATTGAGACCTGATTATTTTCCGTCATATTTATCGATCTCGCAATATTTCAATAAGAATTGTCATTCCCATATTTCGACGACTGCCCGAATATATTTATAACTAGATAGTGTCTCTATAAGTTATCTCTACAATCCACAATTCTTTCCCCACACCACAATGAAAATCATCACGTAAAAAGCGGTATCGTGTTGAGGTACCCGATACCAACCTGTACAGATTCAGCTCTAAACCAATGTGTACTGAAGCGTTAAATTAGCCTGCCAGGTAACAAAACTCAGTACTCAGTACAGTATGGGAGAAAAAAACCGGCACAATTTCCTGGTCAATGGACGTTTTGCATATTTTAACGACTCCATTATTGCAGCGCGTGCTTGCTTTTGCATTGTCCGAAGAAGAATGGAGGAAATTCTCTCAAATAGTTATGTTACAAAGACTAATAAAGTGCAACAAATATACCTAAGTAGCGAGAGTCACAGAGCGGGTTTTTATAAATATGCTTTATTTAGTTATTTATTTATTTTAATATCAACGGTATAAAATATACCATATACAGTAAATTATTAACAGTGACATCAGAAGATATACAATTAACAGAAACTCTAGATGGAAATAAAAAGTTAGAGATGCAAGTACATGCAAAACTTATAGGTAGACTAGGTTAGATTAGTATTGATTGAAATATATGATAGTATAGATACACGATATAATATATTACAATGGCTAAAATGTATGCATTTATTTTCAGGTTTGGTTGAAAGTAGGTAAGTGCCAATCAAGCTGTTGGTTCTCCGTATTGAATATTATTATTGAACCAAGTTTCCTCAGTTGCCCCAGGCAATTCATTTTATATACATATTTATTTGACTTTTTACGTAAGTATGAGTAGACTTACATTTTATTGGTCATGATTTAAAAGATATGATATTAAAGCCTTTTTGTACCTAGCTTCTGTGCAGTTAAACAGATCCGCTACATCTGCGTACCTATTACTAATTTCATGTAATCTAGGTACAAGCGAGTGTTTGAAATGTTCAGTCTTAGAATTGTTTCAATTAAAAAGGGTTTTAGAACAAGTAGCTCTTATGGGTACATGAAATTCAATGAGGTTAATTAAATCAAGGCTGTCTACACTACCATTTACAATTTTGAACATAAATAAAACGCGTACCGAGCCACGAATTACGGGAAAATAAAGAAGCAACTGCAAGCGGCCTCTAGCGCTATTTGCGGTTGCTTTGTTCCTTTCCCATACGTTGAGGTTTAGTTCAGCAGTTCGGCTCGCGTATGTATACGAAGCATGACGTTTCGGACAGCATTACAGTGGCCATCACAGGGCAGTTGTGACACATCTGCCAAAAGAACCACAGACATCCATATTTAAATGTCTATGATTTTAACATTACTTATGTCGTGAAGAATGGTTTATGATTTTAACGACGTTGCTGGGATTTATCCTTGGGAGATATTTCTGTATGAATTTTTAAGATTTACAATTCCTTAGTACATTATTTTGATGTATCTCATAAAATTTAGCCAGCGTTAGCAATATAAGCGACCGAGAGTATTAATTTTTAAGACTTGATTACAAATTTCTCTAATACAATAATAATATGCATGTATTATATATGAAAACCTTCATTATCTGAATAATATTGAAAACCCCATAAAAATTTGTGGCGTAGTTTAGAAGAACTAAGCGCACAAGCAGACAAAAGCGAATAGCGACTTTGCGAAATTGTTCTATTAAAATGCATAATTTTCGATTTTCAGTTAATGAATAAGTTGTTTCTCGTAATAATTTCACTGATACAAAGTGTTTTTAAAATAAAATTTGCCTATTAACCGTGTCCCGCTATTTTTTTAAATTTTCGTTTTATTAACAGTTAAATTGTATTACTATTATTGCATTTTAGCCCACACTGTACGTACGCAAATCGGAAAAAAAATTCAAAGATGCATAGTAGCATGTACCATGATCAACAAGAAACGAGATTTTGCAATCATGTGGAGTAGATAATAATATGATGTTTTTAAATATTTTGAATCGCCTGTTCCGGAAAAGAGAACGTGTTGTTGTTTGTATGCAATACAGCACTTTTCTATTATTAAACTAACACATACGTTCTCAGTTATTATCGGTAGATACCAAGTTTACCAATTATTTCTATAGCCAGAAAACGTTTTGCAATGGGTAAGATTTCAACAGGTTGATATTTTGAGGCCTTATTCCGAGAGTGATAAACGATATTGTTGTTTTAATCACAGGTACTCAAGATTAATTGGAAAAAAACGCTATCACTTAAGCCAAATCCTAATTCGATTGAATAGTTGATAGAATGCATTGCCATCGACAACGAGATAATATCTATACATTTGTCATGCCGAAACGTTAACTATATCAAATAGACTCGATAGACAAAAAATCGCAAAGTAAGCTCCGAAAATTATTAAAAACACGTTTTGTTCTGTTGTTTAATATGTTATATGCATTAAAAAATTCACAGCGTATCTTTAAATGCAACTAAAGCATTTGCCTAGAGATTTTTGCTCTATTTCAATCAAGTCGCATTTTATTAAATATTTTCACAATTTTTGCTTAATTATTATCGATTTTTAATATTAGCGCGCTCCATCTAACATTCGTATTTATATGTCTCCCTTTGAAACCATATTTAAACGCTTAATATTAATATTTGGGTGATTTATATAGCGCTGTTTGTGTTTTATATCCAACTTAATTTAAAGATTAATTCTATAGAATCGCTGGAACAATCAACATAGAATCCATAATAATGGCTCATTTTTCAGATGTCTACACTGATGATGTGCACTGCACGGTTTTCCGAAACGTTGTCTCGAGAAGGAGGAAGAAGCACAAGACGGTTTGACACTTCAGAGGAAATTCATCAATCTTTGAAGAAATGGTCAAATGAACATGTAGACATTTGAGACAGACACGTCCTAAGGAGAACAAATTATTCCTATCGATTTTTGTAGCGGTAGACACAAAAGTGTAAAATTATTTTGCTAGCGCCAATGATTAGCAGGCTTCAAATTTCGACATCATCTTAAATAGAAGAAGAAAATGTTAACTCACCATTCTGCACTGGTTCTTCCATGAGAATATTCAGCAATCCCACCACCACGTTACCATCTTCCCCTCCATCACACTCAAAGTTAGTGGAACACCTCCCATCCTGCTTGTCGAACTGTTGATGACCAGCATTAACGTTGTTGGCAGGCTCGAACAAGGCCAGATCCAGTCCATCCATGTCACTCCTGGCAGAGAGACCATCGTCATCTCGGTGAAGAGGAGAAGTGCATTGGTCATCAGCACTGTCCATGAGCTTTGGACTCCTCGCGCAGGCCCCATCAGAAGTTGGTTCACAGCAACAAGTGTCAGAGAATGGCTCAAAATCTCTGCAATCGAATTCACACCGTTCAAAACTGTCGCAAGAAGAACTGGACAAGTCAGAACCATCAGATATCTGTTCTTCCATGTAGATGTCGTGGTTTTTTGCTTCTTTTTCGAACTTCAAGGTGGGATAAAATAGGCTTTGAACGTATGTGTTGTCTGAATCGTCTGGGTCATTGTTAACTGCTTCTATTTTGATGGGAGGGTCTTCCAAATTTGATACAGACCCTCTTCTGTCTTCATAATCGGCAAAACTCGAAGAATCGGTCAAAAATGAAGAGAAGTCGGCAGAAAGATCTGATTCTCGACAAAAAAACTGAGATTTTCCTCCGGTAAATGGGTATTTTTTGTCAGTACCAAACTGGAAGTTTGTTGCACCGTTTGAGACTGTCTCCGTCATTGTTTTCGTTGGTTTTCTCGAGCCAGTATTGGATTTTTGGAAGTTGTCTATCGCAGCGATGGTAATAGAGTTGGAGACAAGTCTTGACAGACTGTTTGTGGAATGCTGCAGGCTGTTGTTGGAATGTTGAAGGCCGTTGATGGAATGTTGGATGCCGTTGTTGGAATGCTGGACACCGTTGGTGGAATGTTGGAAAGTATTTTGCTGTTTTTTTCCTCCTTCAGGGAGGGACAGGCTCTCGCCGGCCGATAACAAATTTTGTCTCCAATTTGGCATTTTTGGTGCATTTTCAAATTTCGTTCGGTTTTTAAAAGATCGTTGTGTAACTCGCTTGTTTATTTTATTTTCACATAAAACTATTGAATAACACTTTTAAAACATGACTTGTACAATTTGGATGTTTTTTCGTATGTTATTTGTTTAACTCACTTATTTTTTTTTAAATGGGTATCGTTCACTAAAACATAAATTAAAAATTACGTCAGATACCAAACTTTTTTGGATTTAAAATAAATCATCACTTTGATAAATTGGAAACAAATTGGTAGACGTATTCCCACATTATTATACATTGTAAAGCGTAATGATTGATGATCATGCCATATGATCATTATGATATAAGAGCTATTAAATGTTAGCAAACCACACAATTGCGGAATCTATATTTCGGTTTGGATGCTGTGAAAAATTTGTATCCCACCTTCAAACAATCAAAAAAAAAATATCTTAAAATACTGGTCAAATAAAAACAACTAATTAAATTACTTCCAAGTACTTCAAATTACTCTCAGTTTTGCCCTGGAGAGAGGCCATCATTCAGAAACGAAACGTTCCTTAAAATGTTTAGTGACAGATCCGGATAACCAGGTACTTCGCAGACTTTCTCTTCCTGATCTCCACGGTCTACATAAGATTTCGAAAAATCATCCCACCCACTTTTCCCACCCCTTAAAGTAAAGTTTTGATACTTCGTGATGAAATTTCGCACACTTGACGTTATTAATAAGAGTAAAATTATTACTGTCTACATCTGATTACGAAAAACTCACTGTTTAAAGCACGGAAACACAGGGGACTTTTGCTAGTTCTTTCCTTACGTCACTTATGTCCATATTAAGGAAAGCAATCGTGATATAAACATAATGAGTAAGATTAAGAAATTAACGCCAATATGGTAGACACGTAGGTACAGCGAACGGACTAAGGAAATAGTGTCTAGGTGACACGGAAGTAGACGACATAAGTTGTCAGGGGCGTTCCCATATCAAAATAATTATTTTCAAAGAAAGTCAGCAGTCCATAACTGAAATCTGATACCAACACTGATGAACTGCAGTGAGTCAATGACTTGGCAGAGGAAGGAAGTAAATAAACTGCAATAAAAATGAGATCTTTGAGGCGTATGTGTGGTAAAACCAGATGTGACTGAATGATGCATTCAGAACAGAATAACGTCATAACTGCATCGAGAAAACAAACTTACTGATATGAAATATTGTTAATTTATTAAAAATCTGATCAAATTATTGGTTTTCCTGTTAAAAAAGGGACTGCAGACCTTTAATGAATGAATTGACAGATGTTATAACAAACTATCAGTAAAGCACGAATATGTTATGAGGAAGTCGGAACACGTGTTCTTAAAAATTAAAACATTTCCGCATTTCGTCCAATATATTTATTAGGATAAGGCCACCTGCGTGAACAAGTGTGCAGATACATACTGAATGACTAATATTTTATTAGGAAATGGATATGCCATCACAGTTTTAACAGTATTTTGATAAATCATCCGTACTCAGCGAGGCAATGAATTAGTAAAGGAAGGTAGCAAGTAAATCAGATGCAATAAAAATGAGATCCTTGAGGCGTTTGTGCAGTAAAACCAGGTGTGACTGAATTATGAATGTTGCATTCAGAACAGAATAACGGCATAACTACAGTGAACAAGATTGAGAAAGTGACGATTAGATGATTTAGTATGTGATATGATGCTCAAGTGAAGGGAAGAACAAGTCAGGGATGTCTCAACAAGACATGGCACGATCATGCCAAAAACGAGCGAAGAATAAGAGATCAAACTAGTTTTTAATTCAGGACGCACCATGTATTTTTGATTTTTCATAGTGTAGTTAAGAAATATATATTTTTAATGTGAATAACGTACAAGAGTCCCAACTGCTCACAGCTGTTCGGAGACAGCGGGAGAATGGCATTCTCAATAATTGTGGCATCAATTAATGGCCCGAAGAATGGAAGTACACGGAGAAAAATGAGTATGGCTGTTTTATTAACATCCTGTTAAAAACGTGATGGAAGGTAATTTTCTAACAAGCTATACGTACATTTAGAATATATCGGAGACGTGTTCATGCAGCTGCGTTCATTCCAATAATTATAATGACGAAATGCGAAAATATTAGCACTTGAATGACTTCCACATAACGCGTTTTACTGATAGTTTGTTAGGAAACCTGTCAATTCATTCATTAAGGAATCTGCAGTCTCGTTTTCAATGGGAACAAGAATAATTTTACCAGGTTTTAATAAATTTGCAATACAATGATTTGTTTTTGGGGTATTATGCCATGTAATTTGTTTACACATCTGCCCTGATGATGAACACTACAATGCTGTCCGAAACGTTGGCTAAAGAAGGAGGTAGAGAAACACGGCATAATACCCCAAAAACAAATCACTATAATAGTTTTGGCCATGTAAATCTCAAATCACACCCAAATTTGCAATATTTTATTTCAGCAAGTAAATTCTCCGCGTAGATGGGGAGAGAAAGGTTGTGAATTACCTGACATTTTTCTTGCAATTTAACCAGGGCGATACTGAGAGTATATATCACTTATACCAGTTATAAAAGAGATTGAACCAACTCATTTTTTTATCTGAAATTATTATCTGTAGTGCTCGCGCATGGGCCAATAAAACCAACTATGGAACTAGGTACTGGTAGGTGCTCCAGTCTAAAACGGGAATAAATTAACATTTAGTAGAAGTTGGTGCTCCACTTAGATAAACTCGCTTTTATTGCCTATTAATCATACACAAACAAAACTCATTAAATTTATAAGTTGGAGAATTCTAAAATATTGTATGCATTTATGCATATCTACTTTAGTAGTAAGTACTTAGCTAATCTAGTTTACATCGTAAGTCAGAAAAAACAGATGTTGTTTCAGTTTTAAATTGCGTCCAGGGTGTCTGAGAATTTTTTACAATTTTTATTTGAAATATTAACTCTTCGAACGACAATGACGTGCAGGCACGCCATCACTGTCTAAACGTCAAGTGCCAAGGCGTGCAGGCACGCAAATGACACTACGAGTACATTTATAACCCTTTAATCAATTTTTATAGAGATATTATTCACAGACAACAAACTGTAGATATACATGGTTTTCCAATAAGAGGTGTTATTTTAATATTCAATCGTAAAAGATCAATGGTTTCGTTGCTTGTGTGGCACGTAGCGCCGTCTTGTTGAAAGTAAACGTTGCTCAGATCAATACCATCCAATTCCGGCCATAAAAAATCATTAATCATCTCTCCATAGCGATCCATTCACCGTAACTGTTGCTCCAGCCTCATTTTCGAAAAAGTAAGGTCCAATGACTCCGCCGGACCATACACCGCACAACAGTCACACGTTGAGGATAGAGAGGCTTTTCAACAATAACTCTTGGGTTTTCCGAGCCCCAGATGCGACAATTTTGCTTGTTGACGAAGCCACCGAGGTGGAAATGGGCCTCATCACTCAAGATAATTTGCATTTGATTCACTCAAGTTAATTTTAATAATTTCAATGCGTTGTTGAAGCGTGTATCGTTAAAAAATGACAGCTTCAAAAGTAACATCTACCGAAATAGCGGGCTATTCAAAATAACACCTCTTATTGGAAAACCCTGTATATTTTAGTTTGGCCGTGCGCCGCACGGATTTCCTGAAAATCTTTATACAAAAAATCGAATTCAGCTACAAGAACATCAATAATGCCATTTTATAATATTAACACTTACACCCAAAAGTCACGAGCTGCCACTGTATCCCACCCTGACACGGTCTAACAAAAGTTATGGCATCTCATTCATAATTCCGCTGATAAATATGATTTAAACAATGTTATAAAGAGAGAATAGCATCATTTCAGTTTTCATTCAAAAAATTACCGTAAACGCTCCCAAAAAATTAAAAATAATTATATGTAACAACGTTTAGCATTTGAAAAATTTTTGCCAAGGTTTGCAATATTTTTAATAAATCTCTATATAAATAAAATCTTAAATCTCCGTAAGTTCTTCATCGATTGCTTTGAAATTTTGACACAACGTTGCATTCGAATACGCGTATGTTTTTAAATACCCATATTATATTAATGTCACCTGTGACAGGAAAAAAAAAATATTTTTTTAAAAACAGCTATTGGATAAACATGCTTTTTTTAAAACAGCCATCTGTTGGACTTAAAAGCAGCACGCGATATTGTTTATTGTTTTTCTATCCGTACAGACAAACTGAGCCACAGCAACGCGTACCGGGTACAGTTAGTATTTTTTTATTAAACGAAAAGAAGTGAAGTTAAAGTAACTTTTATAATACGTTTTTGTAAAAAAATATGCTTTTTAGTTTCGTGTAAAGTGGCGATTACAGTTTCCACGATAAAAACCATTGGTATGCGAATTTAAAAACTTTATGTTTGTTTGCGTGCAAAATAAATATAATTTTAATTGCATACGTCAATTAATTAGTAATAAAATCTGAAAGAGTTTTTCATCTGCTTTCAATAATATTATTTTATTTTGAAAAACGTCCAAGAACGGCGAATTTATCTGAAATCAAAAGTAATGTGAAAATATTTTCTGCCCAATCTGCATTATGACAATTCTCATGTGAGACGTACATTACAAAATGTCAGAGGCTTCAAGGGTCAATGTTCATTGACTAATACATGAATGCAATGAAAAATTATATTTTCGACCATCTAAATTTATCTCTAAAGTGCGTCTCCTGTGTCAAAATGTTTTCAAAACATGCGAGAAACAAAAACATCTGGGTAGTGTTTTTGTTTTCCGAGGCCGATCGAAAACAATACGTCGACGGAGACAGAATGATTATTTTATTCACCAGTGGGTACAGTATAATTTCGAGTAGATTATTATGTTACTAGAGCAGACCCGTGAAAAATCAAAGGATATTCTGAATGCTTGACACATCAGTTCCAATTTTTTTTAATTATACATCTAAGTTCATTGAACGAGCAATCAAAGACAGACAACCGAAATGTTTGATATCGTCCGAAAATGGTGGCATTCTTTTTATTACACTAATTCCACACTGAGGAAATAAGTTTCCCTCACTGCCTGTCATCTTTGAGGATGCTGTGTAAATGGTCTGTTTGGGTCTTGAAGAGACCCATGTTCTTTCATTCATCTTTAATCCTTTCGTTATTAAATATACAGTTAATAAAGATACAAGTGTTGAAAGAGGTCAACTTCTGTACCTAACAAGTATAATCGTGGGAGGTCAAATGCACCTTTTTTATACTCCGAAAACGAGGACTTCTGCATACCAGAACGCGCCAATCAAAAGAGCGACGATTCTGCATTGACCATCGACATTTTCAACATTACTTACAGACAGTTCAGCAACTATCTTCTGTAATATCTTCAGCAAAATATTAAAAATGACTTTTTTTTACTTACATGTATCTCAAATTGTAATCTTTTCCGTAAAATATTGGTGCAGATACAATCGTTCATGGAGAAATTTACTAAATAAATAAATAGATTTGTTTCTTCAAATTTTTTTCAAATTCAATTTGTGGCACCATTTTATTAATGAAATAAATTAAAACACTTTGTTTTTACAACGATAATCTTTATTTTTTTAAATCGACATGTTTCGAGAACGATGTTCTTTTCATCAGGACATAAATAGAAAAAAAACTCTTAGCTTTCCATTATTTGATCAATAGATTAATTAATATCCCGTTATCCCCAAATAATTTCAAAACTGAACTTACCACCATTAAATTAATTGCATCTAATAATGGTTATAACTCGAAATGAATAGAAGACATACTAAACAAAAAATTAAGAAAAAATTTCATTTGTCCTACATGTACCCATTGCTTAGTGATAATATTAAAAAAATGGAGAAAAATATTGTTTATAAATCATCAAAGATCCATTTTAATAACGAAAAAAATCCCTAATACAATACAGCCAGCTTTCTATACAAATAATAAATTGAAAAATTATATTTTAAATAACAAGGACAAAGACCAAAAAACGAAAAAATCCGGAGTTTACCAATTGAATTGTAATGATTGTAACCATTTTTACATAGGTAAAACTTGCAGAAATTTTGAAACGAGGCTTAAGGAACATTTGAGATGTCTAAATAGCAATAATTATTCGGAATTTGCTTAACCATCTAATTGAATTTAACCATTCATTTGATATAAATACAGGTTTAAAAAATTTACACACTAACGTTAGCGGTTTTCACTTAGATCTTTTAGAAATATTAGAAATGAGGAAAAATGTCAATAGAAATTTAAATATTATTAATAATCAAATTAATTTTGTGAATAACCCTATCCTAAACATATTTCCATTGTAATTTTTAGTCTTTGATCTTCTAAGCTCCTCCCCTTTCCACCTCTCTTCCCCCCCCTTACTTTCATTTCTACCCACGCCTTTTCTATACTTGATAATTAGTTTTAGTACAATTTATGTCCTGATGAAGAGAACATCGTTCTCGAAACATGTCGATTTAAAAAAAATAAAGATTATCGTGGTAAAAACAAAGTGTTTTAATTTATTTCATCAATAGATTTGTGTCTGAGGCTTTCTTTGTAGATATGAAACTATGCATTGAACCAAGCGAAGTCCACAAAGCGACCGATTGAGTTTCCATCAATCACATTTCAATTGAAACTGTCAATCACGTTGACAGTTTATACTGATAACCTCCGATCAGGGGGTTTTTATATTTACGGTAGGTCAAAATTACAAAAAAAAAAACATGATTTGACATATATATATTTACAATTTATTGTAAACAAAACAACGCATTTGCTTAATTTATAAGGTGTTACATCAGTGAGACATGGAACTGGCAGAGGAAGGATGAAATTAAATTGAATGCTGTAGAAATGAGATCCCTGAGGCGTATGTGTGGTGAAGTGAGAAATGTGAAGATCAGCAAAGAATGCAAGGCTGATGTAAGCGTAATGAGTAAGATTGGGCATGTAGAGTGAATGAATAAAGAAAGGAGAATATATGACGCAAATGTGAATGGTAGAAGAAGTCGGGAACGTCCGAGGAAGACATGGCACGATCAAGTGAATCAGAAAATTGAGTCGGGCCATGTCAAGATACAGAATAATATAAGTGTTTTATGAGACGATGTATGAATGTGAATGAGGCAAAGAGTGTGTGCCAAGACGGAGTTGTTTGGCTGTCCGTCCTCTCTGCCTACCCCTGCGTGGAAACGGCTTAATGGTTAGTTGGTATGTTGTATTTATAATTTATAAGCGACATCGGACCCTCTCCCGGCCAGATATTAAACACATGTCTACCAGCGGAGCTTCCGTCCGCAGAAACAGCACTAATATAAGCAGATAAATGAGCACAGACACAGCCACAGACAGCGGACGCGAATTGTTTATTTATATTCTGTTTAAAGAACACACACGCAACCAACCTTAGCCAAGGGAAGAACTAATGTGTCTGATTTTAGAATAGGACGCATTGTTTATAAAAGCCCTGAAAGCATCGATGTTGATGTACATAGTGTCCGTGGTACAGGCATGAAACTAAGGTATCTATGTCACAGAGGCCCGGTATATCAGTCAGTCCCTATCTTCGCTATGTACGACATTCCTCGCTCAAATTTAAGCGGACTAAATTGGCCGCTATAGCGATGGTAAGGCGCAGAATAGTTCCCTTTTTAAACCCCGAGGCGCTAGCTGTACCAAATGTCAAATATGACATTTACGTAAGTAATTACATACCCCATCTTGACTAATTTTATCAGTATGGACTATTATATTCATCGAGCGATGAAGGAAATTGGTGGTATTAATTGACGATCAATATAAAATAGACAAATAGTCTGGTAAGGCATTATAAGAGGGATCGTTCAACGTTAGGATAGTTTGTTTTCAGCGGTTTGTTCGTCATAATTTCATAAATAGCGCACTGACTCCAGCAAAACTAATACTCTTTAAAATTATTATGATCGCATATAACACCATGCGGTATATTATTAGGACTATAAACGAACTTGGTAAATGATGTATTGATATTGATGCTATCTAATTATTGAGTGTTCGCATTTTTATATAATTGTGGGTACGTTATAGTACTATAAATAAACTTGGTAGATAGCTGCCTCAACACAGGCTAAGCCTAGTGAGGCGGGTTATGATAAACCTCAACACATAACTACATTAACATTTCTATTATTTACATTTATTTTACCTATTGTATATATATTCCTTTCCGTTGATAAAATTATATACTCATCTAATTTATAAACCAATGTACACAAAACAGTCTTTCATGTATTTCTATAGTAATAGTTTGAAAATTTGTCACAATAAAGATATTATATTATTATTATTATTACTTTTGACATTTTGAAAGATCCGCGATCTCGCGATGATATTAGATAGCATAGATATAACACTCGCGTAGATATCTGTTTTGTTTTACAAAGAAAAAATAAATACGTTCCTCTCTATTAAAAACATAGACAATAGTGTAATATTGCTGATATCTAAGCTCACGACCTATCTACGGATTATGTTCGTTCCAAACCGCGCTAAGCTCGACATTCAAAGTTCTGGAGTTTATTGAACCAGAGTTACAGACAGAACAACAACCGAAATTAGTGTTTTAACTTTTCCTAAGAGCGTAACCTTATTAAGTAAGGAGGTAAAGTTAACCTTTCACTACATTTAAATAATAACCTCCTTACTAATAAACGTGTTTTAAATTTTAAACAAAAATGACAAACAATCATTAATGTATAGTAAATGGTTGTTTATAAGATTAATAAATTTATAAATAAAATTTAAAACTCGTTTGGCCCTGTATCAATTAATTTAATTTAATATTTTTTAAAAAATTCAGTCCAATATACCCATTCTTCCAATTAAAATGAACAATGACCAAGTTTAGTATATATTCTATATCAATCGTGTATACGTATTCAATTGATTTTATTTGGATAGGGGTGATTATGGTCGATTCAAGAATTGACATTAATTTATATTTCATTGTTGTAAAGAACACCAATTGATAGAACTATTAGGTAGCCGGTGTGCACGTAAAAAAAAACACCCAGCGAACTAAAAAATGTCGTTTTCAGTTGCTTTGAATCAACCCTAAAAAATTGTCGAGAGATTTTTGCAATTTTTCAAACGAGTCGTGTTTTATAATATTTCCACAATTTTCGCTTAAGGCGATGCACTACGTCGTGTAATATTTTAAATTGAGCCGCTATCAATAACAACCCTTACGTAGATGGCGATAAGGTTTAAATTCCCGCTTAACACCATCCGCCTGTTTTGATTTATGCAAGAAAAAAACATGGCCAAAAAGTGCCTTTTATTTTATTTTGTGGATGTTCAGGCATAAATATTTTTTTTCGATCATTTTATAAATAACTTAATTTTCCACACTATACAATAAAATCATAACCGAAAATAGGTTCGTAAATAGGAGATTTTGAACTTTAAAGCAGTTTTCATAGGCCTTTACATTATTTTTTCTGAACTTATAAAAAGACTTATCTAAAAAATACTCGATTATTTCAAAGGCCAAGAAGTATTCTACTCGCAGTATTTAATTAAAGCATCTGAAACATTTCTAGGTGACCAAATTTTCAAACCAAAAACACATGATTTTGCATTACTACGTATGGCATTCCCTTAATTATTATCATGTTTAACATTACCGCGCTCCCTCTAACAGTGTTTACATACATCCCTTTCAAAATATCTATGAATGGGGCCTTATTATTAGATAGGAGAATCTATCTGCACAGAATAAATTTGAATAAGCAGTAGGTACGCGTTACGCAGGAATATTTCACACAATAATACTTACGCACAATGTACCTATATCACCGACAGCCGAAATGGGTATGTTTATCTAAAAATGTCGATTATATTATACAAACGTTTCGAATATCATTATTCCACCCATCGATATGGTTGGTCGATCATTTCAACTCTAAATACAAACAATCTACACTTCATTTAAAAAGCTAATCCAATAATTGTGGATGGCAAAACGGTTTTAAACTGTCCATTCACAGTTTGCCGTTGCATAGTCAATTCATGTTTAGAATTACAATAATTCTACACACGGCTCATAGCGACGAATAAGCAATAACGTTCATACATGAATTATTGAATTTGAATTCGCAAAAGTGGTAAATATTTTTTTAATATGGCGGGCGACAGTCTAAACGGCATCCGATAATGTACATCCGTTTCATTTTGCCGCCCAATGTGAAGAAAAAACGCATCGGCCAAGTGATTTTACACAGCTTTCTAGTTTCATTATTTAATCACTATTTTTGATACAAACAATTCGTGGTGGAATTCCGTTATAATGATATATTGAAACAATTTGAAACATTTTTTCCACTTATTTACCGTTACTGATCTCAGCCTATTATGGCCATCTTGACTGGTACAATTATTACTTAAACCATGGTTTATATATACAACATTTGGAGTAAAAAAATAACGAGATGACATTTTTAATATCAATGTCAAACTTTTAAATTCTGATTGAGGGCCATCTTGACTGGTACAATTATTACTTAAACAATGGTTTATATATACAACATTTGGAGTAAAAAAATAACGAGATGACATTTTTAATATCAATGTCGTACTTTTAAATTCTGATTGAGTTTTTTTTTTTTTTTAATGGCTGAGGTTTTGGTTATAAAATAAATTATTCACGGGGCGGCGGTATCCATACCCTAATTTCATATTTATTTTAAATTAAATTAAACTCGGCGTTGCCACAGATTTAAAAAAAAGTTTTATTTTATTGAAATGTTACACTTTCTTGGCCGACTGTAACTACACGGAGAAAACTAACTGATATGAAATATTGTTAATTCATTCAAAATCCGGTCAAATTATTCCTTTTCCTGTTAAAAATGGGATTGTAGGCCTATAACGAATAAATTGACAAATTTCATAACAAACTGAAGTCAGAACACGTGTTCATAAAAATAATAATATTTTCGCATCTCGTCCATTAAATTTATTCGGGCAAGTTCACCTGCGTGAACACGTGTTCAGTTATATTCTGAATGACTAATATTTTACTAAGAAATAGTCATGCAATCATTTTTAAAAGTATTTTGATAAAAAGCGGTACTCATTTTTCTCCGTGTAGGTAAGATATTTTTATTTTTTACTTTCTTTTTAATAAAAATAAGAAAGTACAAAAAAATGAAAAAGCGATGACAGCCCACGTGATCCAAATATTTAACATAGGAACAGCCGCAACGCGTAAAACAACGGCGAGCACATCCCTTTGCCCTGTCTTTGGAACGCCATAAAAAAAAACAACCAATGGAAGGCGGCCGTTCAAAAAAGGAATAGAATGCGAGGTTTGTGAACTGTCAAAGTGACAGACGTCACCTGTATTCTGACGGTTGACGTCATTATATCGAATATGTGATTTTTAATTGTGATTTTTTAAATAAAATTTTTAATAAGGGGTTGATTTTACAAACTAGCCAAATAAGTTAAATTGAAAAATAAATTAAATTTTGCATGAAATAGAGAAAAGAATACGTATATTTAAAAATTTTGTTATGTTTTTTTTTACATTAACTCCACACGGGAGGCCCTTAGCAAAATAATTTCCCTTGGGGCCTATGTCATCTTTGGGGATGCTGTAACATGAATCATAACCAATGACTTTTGACCGGTCGGTGGCCGAGTTGACATCGCGCTTGGGTCCCACCCAGGCGTAGTGTGTTCAATTCCTCGGCTGGCTAAGTCCTCCATCACAACACAAGCAAAATTTTCAGATTACTGTGGTGGTAGTAGGAGATTTTCAAATATTGTCAGGTTATTCGTAACCCGGGAATGTTTGTCTTTCTTTAAAAAAAAATAAAAATATATACATATATATATGTATATATCAACCATGTACAAACGTGGGCGCGCGTATGGCGTGGTTCCTATGACGATAGTTCCTAGCAGCATCTTCCATTGAAATACTAGTAGAACAAGGACAGAATAAAACGGAAACGTGAAATAACACATTACACTTATTATTTTTAGCTTCCACACAGTATCCCCAAAGATGAAATAAGGCCTGAATGAAAATACTTTATTCAGGGCCTTGTGTGTGGAATTAATTTAAAAATATTTAAAAAAAACAACTGCCCATTCTGCCCGTTGGTTTTCCCGCCACTGTTTAATATATTATTAGACGTTTTTCAGGTTTGAATTTGGAATACCGTACAGAGTACAGAACAGAGCGGCTGGCCACTACTGCGGCGCTAATGTCAACATTTCAAACGGTATATCGAACGCGCGCTCCAAATTCAAATATTTAACTTTATAGCGGCAAGTTACCCCAACCAACCACCTTGCGTAATATGCCAGCCAATATTACTGTAACGTTCGTGTTCTGCCACTGAGTAATGTAATGTAACTTGTAGTAACTGGTAATGTAACTTGTAGTAACTAGTAATGTTACTTGTAGTAACTAGTAATGCAACTTGTAGTAACTAGTAATGTTACTTGTAGTAACTAGTAATGCAACTTGTAGTAACTAGTAATGTTACTTGTAGTAACTAATAATGCAACTTGTAGTAACTAGTAATGTTACTTGTAGTAACTAGTAATGTTACTTGTAGTAACTAATAATGCAACTTGTAGTAACTAGTAATGTTACTTGTAGTAACTAGTAATGTAACTTGTAATCTGTAACATCTCCATTTCGAGTTACGGAAATAAAAGTTACGGAGAAAAATGAGTAAGTATTACTAATTTATTAAGAATCTCTTCAAGTTATTGGTGATCCCGGTTAAAAACGGGATTTCAGGCCTTACAAATAAATTAACAGGTTTCCCGATAAACTTTTAGTAAATAACTAATATTTGATCATGATTTCGGAACATGTGAATCTAGAAAATTTGGATATTTTTATTATTTTTACAACGGAAATTCTTTGTATCGTCATGGTATATTATCAAGGCAAATCGATAAAACATTCTTAAATTGAAGTTTCATCTATTGTGTGGGCAAAAATGATTTCTCTCCGTGTGTTATCATGTAACCACTTTTGGTGACAGGATAACACATCAAAATGACAATCAACACACCTTTATAGTGATTAAGCTAAAACTAGGTTAGGTAACGTTTATAGGTTAGTTATATTCATCACTTTTAATGACTTGTGTTGAATTTTCATTGTGTTGAGTCATCATTGAATCCTGGTAAGGATAATAATATGTACTCGTAAGAACGGGTTGTTTTAAAGAATTCGAACAATTCATCTAATTTCAAAGTTGATTTTCAAGTTATATTATGGTTCTATTCAAGTTATGTTACTATTTTAGTTATGTCAAACAAATGGCCAATAATGATATAGTAACTAAACCCGAATAGAACATTCACAGAAATTGAAAATCAACTTGGAAAATTTGATAAATTGTAGTGAGTTAAACTGTAAATTTTATGAAATACAGCGAAAATTTCTGTAATTTGTACAGTATAAAAACTAGTGGCAGTTATTTCTTTTAGAATTAGTAAAAATAAATATTTTTGTTGTGTGTCTGTGTGTTCGGTTCAATGACTAGGATAGAGCTAGGATTTCTTTTGTTTTTAAAAATCGGAACTGATTGTGACGGTTCAGACACGCGATAATGTACACCAAAATGATTTTATTAATCAATAATTCGATATTTGAAATGTGTATAATTTTGTTTAAATTTTTGACAAATGTCGGAATTTTTCAAGTATACTTACGGTGTTCATTCGAATTCGTCTTCCAAAGTCATTGAAACGTTTGTTTTTGAAACCACGAGGCAAATATTTCCTTCATAAAAACTTCCAACTTCACAAATCCTACAATTATGATATCCCGTTTTATTCCACGAATCGATTCTAGTTACTTACATAAAATTTCATGCAGAATTTATAAGATTTTTTCAACTCGGTAGGTTAGGTTAGGTTAGAATTGACAGGTTGTTTGAAATGTCAATAACCTCATTCTGTGACCAGATCTGAAAAGCAATGTATTGTACAACCTTCCTCTACACATCTCCTCCCACCCCACTACTTTCAGCATCACAGCATACCCCAACAATTGGGTAAGCATAGTACCACTGGCTCTCGACAGATATGAGCAGTTGGGACTTTTGCGTGATATTCACATTTAAAAAAAAAACAATAACAGAAAAAAAGAGTAAAGCAATTAAAGTGGCTCGCGTGAATGCGCCAGAGAGGAAAAAAATTCCCTGCATTGTTCATCGAGGCGCAAACTGTGCATAATTATTTTATTATTTTCCTTCTCGGAACTAGCGCCGAGCCATGCGACATAATGTGTCGCGCCAAGAACACGAGCTTGGTAAACGTATGCAACGCAACATGCTATGCAAATTTACAATGCACAGCAAGTCGACCATCCGGTGTGTGGATGACATTCTGAGAAGCAGATATCATAATGTTTTTTTTATGTGAATTACGCACAAATGTATAAATTTGCTCCCAACCGGGTACTTCCTCACCTTCCACTTTTCCATCTCCTTAGTCTCCCCACTACCTTCAGCCCCACAACATACCCCAATTGGGGATGCCATAGTCTCACTGGCTCTAGATGGTTAAATAGATGAAAAATAGCCGTCACGAGACGCCTGGCAGATGTGAAACAAGATCAAGAGTCGGTTTCACTCCCCTAGGCGAGCTAAAAGTTGCCACACATAAAAAAATCGCCTGGAGACGGTGGAATTATGGCATCCCTAATTGGGGTATATTGTGAGGCTGAATTGAATGGGGAAGATAAGGATATGGGGTGGAGGATGATTAGGAAGTACCTGGCTATTAAGATCTGGTCACCAAACACGCCTAAAGCCATTTCAAGCAACGTTTCCATTCGATATTTCACTTGGGCGGTACTTTTGAGTATTTTTCAATCTGGAACGTGTCGCAAATACACTTGAGTATTTATTTTTAAAAATTAATTAATAAATAGTGAAATAACACAAATAAATTAAATTTTCTTGCGCATAACGGGATTTGAACCCGCGACCTCAGAATTCGTAGCCAAGGAACGTAAATTGTAACCGATCAACCTCGGAGGCCGTCAAAGTACATGTGTACAATATGTACATGCTGTACGTAAGCATGCATCTGCACTGCGAATACTGTGTTCAAGTAAATCTAGTTGCAATTCCAATATAATTCAATAGTATCTATTGAACAAACATTCGAAAAAATTCCCCAATTCCTCGTATATGTGCACAATATAATACTAAATTTTACAGCATTGACATTTTTGGTAATAACCTAAAGAAATATCGATATGAAGTAATGCGTACGATCGATTATTAATATGAGAGTATGGAATGTGTCGGGAGCATCTCCTATCCTCTTCCTATTTTCCTCTTCCGCTCCCCTTTCTTTAACACCAAATTAATTTTAAGATATTAAAACTTCATTTCCAATGAACTTTAACATAAGAAACTTCTGTGGCTTGACTTCAGTTAACTTTTATATTTATATCTTACAAATAAATAAATTTACTTTTTAATAATCATAATCAAAAATGTCAAATGACCCAATTCAACAAACAATAAATGATGATTGTTCCGATACAACTTGAATGCGAATGAATTAACTGTTAGATGGAATTATCAACAGACATCAACTTGTATATAACTGCAAATACAAGTTATACAGCTAATTATAATAATGGATACATTAAAAATACATCAGCAAGTTTACGACAAGTGAGATAGCTGTCAAAATATTTTATAATAACATAATTTAAATTTCCAAGTTTCTCTTTGGTCAACAGCTGATGTCAAAATTCATAAATGCAATCAATGTTTGGCTAACACGTTTCAGTGATTTCTGAAAACATGAAAATATTTTTCACTTTTGACATATTTCACTGCAGATTTATTCTCGAAATGATAAATTTTCGACATAATATATAGAATAGAATAAAGAATAGCACAGCCTTGTGGGCGTATTTCGTGATCCAAATATAAGCCCAATTTGGTAATACATTTCCATACAAAACTGAGTTTCACCGATGATTGATGGCGATATACAATTTCAAACAAATGTAAAAGAGACAGATCGCGTGCTAAATGGTCTAGAACCAAAATGTACCAAGTCAAAGGAACATTTGTTTCCATTCAAATTTATAAGGAAGACACTTCTAGTTTTCTAGTATGCATTTGAACTGTATATTAATTTTAGCATTATAAAACTGGTACTTATTCAAACTACAGCGCCCTTGAGGTGATTTTTCACAAAAACGGCGCTCTAGAAATTATCCAATTATTATTATTATTATTATTATTACCGTTTGGTGAATTTATGATATACATTTATCGTTAACCATTGTCTTTGAGCATTTACGGGGTATGAGGGGACTACAGGTGGGTGTTCTAGTTCGATTTCACTATAAATAGTTTTGACCTTACAAAACCACAATTCTTTTAAGAAAGGCATACAAATATGTTGTATTGGTTCATCGGTATTTTCATATTGGGCGTGGACGGGCAAGTATAACTTGTAATAAGTGTTTTTTCTAAAATAATTAAATTAGCGCCATCTATGAAAGAGCAGATTACGAATTACTATAAGTATACCCTCAAATACCTTACTCCACAGCAAGATGCCGTGAGTTAATATGATCCGTTGATCTCACCAGGTATCACAGATAATTACAAATCCATTGGCAATACCTGTAAATATTACATTACGTTTATCGGATTTCGACATAAAATTTTAACGAGTCGAAATGTTGGCTAATAGCTACACGCTTAGATTAAGGCGATGCACTACGTCGTGTAATATTTTAAATTGAGCCGCTATCAATAACAACCCTTACGTAGATGGCGATAAGGTTTAAATTCCCGCTTAACACCATCGGCGTGTTTTGATTTATGCAAGAAAAAAACATGGCCAAAAAGTGCCTTTTATTTTATTTTGTGGATGTTCAGGCATAAATATTTAATTTTTTTTCGATCATTTTATAAATAACTTAATTTGCCACATTATACAATAAAATCATAACCGAAAACGGGTTCGTAAGTAGGAGATTTTGAACTTTAAAGCAGTTTTCATAGGCCTTTACATTATTTTTTTCTGGGCTTATAAAACAACTTATCTAAAAAATACTCTATTATTTCAAAGACCAAGATGTATTCTACTCGCAGTATTTAATTAAAGCATCTAAAACAATTCTAGGCGACCAAATATTCAAACCAAAAACACATGATTTAGCATTACTACGTATGGCACCGCCTTAAGCTACATATAGCTAAAGCATTATAATGGCCTCCGTTGTTGAGTGGTTACGATCCCTGGCCACGAATCCGAAGGTAGCGGGTTCAAATCCCGGCGTGCGGACAAGTAAATTATATTCTAGTAATTTTCTTTATTTTAAATAATAAATATATAATCGCAGAAGCGTGTAAAATCAGGCTTATTCTAAATTCTCGTAAAATCAGTTGAAAATGGCCATTAAAATAATATTATATCATAGGTAGGTTCCTACTTTATCATTTGTCTGAATTCTCTAAACTAACACTTCTAATTTTGAAAATTATGACACATAAATTCAAAGCAAAAGAGTGACAACCGAAATCAGTATTTTTAATATTTTCGGCACGTTCTAAAGACCACTGTTCATAATCGAAATTTAGTTTTAGCCATGTTTGGTGACCAGATCTGAATATCCAGGTACTCCCCCAGATTTATCTTTTTTTTTCAAATAAAAAAAATGATTTTAAAGTGTTTTTAAGTGTATGTTAAATACATTTCATTTTTGAAAAAAATAAATATGTTAGGTTAAATTAGGGTTTTTCGACGTGCGTTATTCTAGTGTGTTTTATATTGGTACGTGGAACGCACGCATGTGTAATTATGTCATGTAAACATTATACATCATCTGTGCTTCTTTATGTAGGTAATGTAAAATTTAGGTTCATTTGTGTTGGCCAAGTTGATTTGAGACGAATGTGTAGAAATACACGGTGTGCGGAAACTCATAGTAAAACAGGAAAACGTTTGATCATTTTTTAAACTTTTTAATTTTTTTTTGCAGCATAAGAGTCACAAATGTTCTCAAATTCCTAGAGCCAGTGAGACTTTGGTATCCCCAATTGGAGGCTAAAGGTAGTGGGTAATTACCTGGATATTCAGATTAGGTCACCAAAGCCGTTTCAAGCAACTTTTCAATTCTGAATGGTGGTCTTACACCAGTGCGATACAAAGAGAATCTTCTACTCTAGAACAAGGTAGAAATAAAAATAAAATTTACTTGCGCACGCCCACATTTGAACTCGCTACCTCGACCACGGAGCACGTCAAAACAAAGAGAACCCAAATCCTGAGCATTTTTCTTTACTTTCAGAGCCGGGTGAAAGCTTTGACGGATTTAAAATATAAAAGAGGTTATATCAACATTTAGTAGTAACCTTTTTGAATTTGCGATTAAAAAATTTCAACTTCCTTTATGATTTACTCGAAAAATGTTCTAATAAAAAAAATTATACCACAAATTCGCGACTTGTGCTGCAAGTTTCCAGACACCGTGTATTGCGTATGGAATATTGTAAAAGTGAGAGAAAGGGCAACGTTCAAGGACCTTTTCTGTCGTTATTGTAATGAATTCGAAGGTTACATGTTCAAATCCCTTCCCACTATAAAAAAATATTGAGAAAGGTATTATTTTTTGTTGTTTTGTGGAAGGCGTAAAGTTTAAGGCGAAGCTTAATGCTAAATCACTATTTTGATTAATCTTTATAACGAATTGGTGTACATTATGAATACCAAAAAATATGATTTAGATAAATTTAAGGTTTTCCTATCGTTTCGCCTGAGTAGAATACAAATAAAATAATAAATTACTCAATAAAAAATATAAATATAAACTACCAAAAGTTTTTTTTTTTCAATATAAATGTATGAACGCGTAAATAAAACAACTTTTAAAAAATACAGTATTATAGCTAAGATTATCTGTGATAGTTTCACTTGATTAACATTTTTGCTTTCTTTTAAAATTATTTAGAAAATAAATAAAAACCAGTTTTGTGCTTGAAATCGAACGTTTGTAAACTTCGTTTTTCAAGTGATTTTAATGCCTATTACCTACAATATAAGGTATACCAAGAATATACACATTTTTGGCTTGTAGCTTCCTCTTAATATGCTGATCATTGTAGACATACGATATTCTGTACCGCAGTACCAGAATTGAAACGACAATAATTCGTCACCTGAGTTGGACAGGGTTCTAACATATACAATACTTTACACAAGCTTGAATCTCAAAATCAGAAAATGTTAAATAGACATTACTTTGAAATTGCCCACTCAAGCGTCCATCTTGCGCTACATCGGTGGCCTAGGTCCGTTGCAGGGGCCCTAGCATGAAAGCCAAAAATATTGGTTATTATTCGACAATCGCGATCACGAAGATTACATTTGACAATGACATCGACTAAAATTATTGTAGTGATGTCAAAATATACAACATGGATTTTTTTTTAGGGCCCAAGGTCACGCGCTCCTTTCTTCAAAAAGACCCTCCATACAGTCGATAAAAAAGTCTTAATCAAAAATATTCGTTATTAGTCGACTTTTGACAGTTGGCACAGACTAAATTTGCTGAAGGTGTGAAAAATAAAATGTAAGTCCATGTTCAGTCCTTCCTTTCTTCAAAAAGACCCTACACACAGCCTCTCCAAAGATAACATGGTGTGTGGTTTTAATACGAAAAAGGCATGACAATGACATGAATAAGAGGCGACTCAAAAATATGTACATATATTTTTGTAGGGCCGACGATTTCAAAAGTATGAGAAAACTCTAAAACATGGCTATAGAGTTTTGAAAAATGAGTTTGTCTAGCTTTAAGGACATTTCTAGAGGTCAGATTTTAGACAAAGGGTTAGGATGTGTTCACGCCGGCATCCTAAAAGGTTTTAAAAAAGCCCTTTCATATATACTAAACGTTTGAAGTTTGAATAGAAGCCGATACGTTGGAGTTATTTTTCAGATATGCGTACTAAAGCACTTGAATTGTTTATAAAACATTTCCATTAAATAAAAACTTGAGAATGAATTCCTCAAGTTTTAAAACATTTCCTTTTGAATTGTTCTTCTAAAGAATCTTGAGATATCTGAGAACTTTAAACATACTTCATTTGAATGTTATCATTATTAACCATAAAGCAGAAGATCGCGTTCTAAACAGCAACAACTCTTGAAAGATGAGCTCCGATTTGAAATTTGCACAGCAATTTATGAGTGAAATTTGCAAGTCAACGCAACAATTTTCAGACCAGCGCGTCATTTCTATCGTGAGCTATAGGGCTTTGAAATATCGAATAAAACTATACAAAATATGCAATATTGTTTGGTCGATATTATAATTTTACACTTTTGCGAAGTGCCCAAGAGCAACGGCTGCGAGGTCTTTTTTATACAAAACTTAAATTTGGTTTTGAGGCCAAAATACTCAACCAAATTGAATGATTATTTTATTAATCAACAGGTAAATATCTAGTACGGCTATATCCTATTTTATAAGGCCATTAAATAATTCAATTTTGCATGATTGTACAAGCAATTTTTTTATTATAAAAAAATTATATTGCCCTGTATAATGTTTTTTTAAATTTTAATTTTATATTTCATCATATTTTTATAGTAAATAAAACTTTTTTTTTAAATAATTACTCACAAATAATTGCCGAATTTTGTTAATAAATAAATTCATGAAAATTGAACAAATTTTCATTAAACAATTCATCAAATTTCAATGTTAATTTTAAAATTCCGTGAAGGTTCTATTCAAGTTTTGTTATTATATCATTACTGACCAGTTGTTTCACAAAACTGAAATAAACAGAGATAGAACCTTCACAAAACTTGAAAATGAACTTTGAAATTTGAATTGTTCAAATTTTGTTAAACAACAAAAAGTTTTGTACATAAAATTACAAAAAAATGCTTTATTGTTATATTAAAAGTTCGTACAGTTTCCACGGGAGATTGCAGCCAGTTTTATACGGGTATATTTAAGTAGAATTTAACTGTATGTCGTGAATAAGCAATTATACTATTCATTATTTGAACACAATTGCCAGTGGATATTTTCGTGGAAACAACGCGAGAATATTATAAAAAAAGTAACAGCAAATTTAAAAATTCTGGACAAAGTTAGATAAGTCAATACTCAATACTCAGTAAATAAGTGAATGTATGTATATTTGATTTCGTTGTTTTTTGTCATCTTGACAGCAACGGCATTGTAATTTTTATTTTGTAATGTCAACAAATAATATTATTCTTTATGTTATTGCAATATAGTTGTGAATGAGGAATACTTGGAGCAGGTGGATGAGTTTGTGTATTTAGGAAGTATGTTCTAGAGAGATGGGAAGGCTGACAGAGATATTGAAAGAAGGGTAAATGCAGGTAATTCCGTTAATGGAGGACTGAACGCAGTTGGCGCTAACAAAAAATTGTCCAAAGAAGCGAAGTTAGCAGTCCACAACGCAGTGCTGGTACCTACCTTGATGTATGGAAGTGAGGCATGGAACTGGCAAAAAAAGGATGAAAGTAGATTGAATGCTGTTGAAATGAGATCCCTGAGGTGTATGTGTGTACAACCATGTTTGATCGTGTGAGGAATGTGGAGATCCCCAAAGAGTGCAAGGCTGATGTAAGCGTAATGAGTAAGATCAAGAAAGGGACGCTTAGATGGTTTGGGCATGTAGAGCGAATGAGCGAAGATAGGAGTGTAAGGAGGATATATGATGCAAATACGAATGGTAGCAGAAGTCGGGGACGCCCGAGGAAGACATGGCACGATCAAGTGAATCAGATACTCGAGTCGGGCCATGTCAAGAGTCAGAATAATAGAAGAGTATGTATGAGACGATGTATGAATGTGAATGAGGCAAGAAGTGTGTGCCAAGACCGAGTTGTTTGGCGGTCCGTCCTCTCTGCCTACCTCTGCGGGGAAACGGCGTCATGGTTAGTTAGTTAGTTGGTTATTTCAAGTTATTATTTGACCGTTGATATTATTGAGTTTTCATGTCCAAATGTGTGATTTGACATTTTTTTACTTTTCGTATAGAATTGTGAGTGAATTTCGGAATGGTAAAAGTTTTAGTAATTCTGTGGTGGTTTTCACAGAATTTTAACAATTCATCAATTTACAATGTTAAAATTCAAGTTCTGTGAAAGTTCTATTCAATTTCTGTTATTATTTCACCATGGGTTGTTTGATAAAACATAACTTCAATAGGGCTTTGATGAATTGTTTCAATTCTGTGGAACAACAGGTCATAAGATATTTTATTCCACGTGCTTGTCAAATTCAGGTAGGTCATTAATACCTTACTAGAGCAGACCCACGAAAAATCACGGGATATTCTGAATTCGCGACAAATCGGATGCAATGTTGAAAATGAAAAAATTAAAATAATATATCTTAATTTATATGAAGTATTTTGTCGCTTATGCGAATTTTCAAACAATCAGTTACAATTTTGAAAATGGCATATATATTCAAAGCAAATTTGAGTTCATTGAACCAGAGTTACGCAGGATACACAGACAACCGAAGTTAGTATTTTTAATGATTATAATTTTTTGTAACTTGTCACTTTCTATAATGGCATTCCATTTGCTTGTCGTAATATAATGTTAAAATTTTAAAGAAGGGATAGGACAAGGGAGTGGTGACCCAGAAAAGGGTCAACACTTTCCTGGGTCAAGTCTCAAAATATTGGTAACGTATGCGTGTGTCAAGTTATTCTGTGTACTTGTCAACCTCAGATACAATCATCATAACTAGAGCTGGGTACTTTCCAGACGTATTCCGTGCCCTCTTCAACATGGAATACGACAAGGAAATGACAAGCACGTGTAAAACAATGACCTTAGCAATTACTTCTTAATTTGTTGAATATTCTGTTTATAATATTATATAAAATACGAGGTTTTTAAACATTTTGGGCACAAATCGCTCCATTTAACATCCTAATCGAACAAAAGTCACTTTTTCACCGGTCCCAAACAAAAACACAAGGAATTCTCCCAAACCAATTCAAAACTTAACAATTCAAACAATTCAACAATAAAAAACTGCACCTTTTTAAAGCCAAACACGATTCAAATTATTATTCAAACACACGGATCGCATTTTGCGCACAGCCGCCATGTTTTGTTATGTTTAAAAAAAACAACTGACAAGCGGCGAAAACAATAATTGAATTCGAACTGTCAAACGCGTTGCTCCAAAACGCGTAAACGAAACGCACGCGGCGAAGTTTCGAACTAGACTGTTGAAATTTACTTCATCCAGTGATGCTGATTCCAACAAGAAAAAAACACAACAAACACTCAGAAACGGCTCACAAAAGATGAAAATCAAACGTATTAATCATCAAATCAAGTGGATAAATTGATCTGTACCTTTTTACTTGCTTGTGTATTTTATAGGCAGAACTGTTGCTTTGTCTATATATATTACGTGAGATGAAACGAGTAGAGGAGGGCATTCCAGATTTTAACGGGTTTAGCATCGCGAGAGAGAAAGACGCAAGATGTAACTCGCATTAAAAAGAGCATCTTTTATCAAAATAGTAACAAGAGACGCATAATTTCATTTAGTATTCAATGAATTTGATGTTTTTTTTTATGAAGTGGCTTAATTTTGTTTGTTTATGATGACTTTTTTTTGTTTTTTGACGAACGGGTTGAGATATTGTGTTGAAAATAGAGGGGATATTATATTTCAGCTGGAGTTGCACAGACCGTTACGCCAATGGAATGGGCCGGCGTAAAATGGAATAAATTTGAATTTAAAAATGGAACGAGATGGTCAATGGGCTTCATGTGACAGAGAATGGAGTTTTTTGTTCGATATTTAAATCTAACCCCTTTTAAACAATTGTCCAGTTTCATTAAAACTCCATGGTAAGGGTAAAAACAGGTTTTTTCTTGTTTGTAAGGGGAAATTAAATCAGTATAGAAATGATGAGATTTGTGTGATGACACGAAGCATCATAAGTACCTAGCTATATAAATGATCACCAAACACGGCTAAAGCCATTTCAAGTCAAATCTTTCATTAGGGCTATATTGATAGTATCTAACACTCGGGAAGGAATTTATTCGACGTGAACTGTTGTTTGTATGCTAGCGATCTGCAGTCGTGGTCAGGGACGATGACGTTATAGATATTAGCGATAAATCCTTTATCGATCGACCGTGCTAGATACTCTGGAAGGATAAGGAGGTAGTATCCATTAAGGCCACCATCTTGAACCGATACCGGAACATAACAAACAAATTTACAGACAAATGAAATTCCAAATGGTCGTGTTAAAACGGGACTTCGCCACGTTCAATCGACAGCAATATTATTTCATTTTAAATAAATGTGAAATAACACAACATACAATTAATTAAATTTTTTCAGAGACATCTGAATTCGTATTCGTTAACAAAATAACAACAAAACTATCTTATTGTCGTAAAAATTATTAAACAAAAACCATAAATAACACAATTACAAAGCCATAAAAACAGTGCTATAAAAAAACCAATAAAAATTTAGGTCAATCAATTTCTGTAACATCAATCAACGAATGTCAAAGTCTCCCCAGTCAACCAGCATCCAACATTTCCCCGACAAGGCCAGGACTACATCGTCTTCTCTCTCTACTATCAAATAATAATTTATCGTAATAATAATAACTTATAAATTACGACGTTAAAAACACAACGGGCCGCTTATTCTGTAGACCAATATTAGTGGTCGTAATAATTTGTTCTTGCATCCCGGGATTATAGACGTTTAGAGGATGAAGTCGAATTGTCAACAATTCAAATCCAAGATGGCCGTGCAACATAGACTAAATACAACTAGACTAGCCGTGTAACCATTGAAAAATAAACTCAACACAATTTTGTTTTGGTTCACGTGCACATTTATGAAAAGGCGCACGCATTGTGTCGCAATGCGATATGGGCACTGTGCATTGCGTTTTACCTTTTGTTGGTCTAGAGTTAAGCTATTTTGCTTGTCAGCTATGCTGGGCAAGTTCATTTTTTCAATCACAAAAATAACCCAGTTCCAAATATTTTAGATTGTACCTTTCACGGACTTTATTTTAGAAAATGTAATCAGCTATCTGAATACAAAAATATATCAGTACCTTACAGATCGATTGAGGGCAGCGTATTAACAAATGTGAAAAATTCAACGAGATTAGATTTATTTCCGGCAAATTTGTGACGTCACATGCATAACACACCTCCAAGTGATTCGACCAATAGGGTGATTCAAGTTAATTATTATCACATGGTGAGCATACGAAAATCACGCAACCAACGCGTGATACTTATGGATGTATTAGTCGTCTAGCGTTGACACGCATTGAGAGGCGCGACAACTCATGTGTATGTGTGATTTATTTGGTCCGTGCATTTTGCTAATCAGGGTTGTATTAAGTCGTCATTGCCTTTCGGGCTTCGCCTTTTCGATTTTTTGCAGAAGAATTGATAGAAATAAAATTGCGTCATTTAATAACTTCATTTATTTTTTGTGTATTTTCGCTTAGGTTTCCACATAAACCGGAAAAAAATGGAGAAATGGTTAGAAGCAATCCGCATTCAATTATGTGACAATAACTGGGTACCATCAGCAGGAAACCGCGTTTGCTCTAATAATTTTCACGCCAAACATATTTATTCAACTGCAAGCGGCTTCCGACGTGTAGACTGAAAAGCTTTGCCTGTTATTCCGGTAATTATTTGGTTTGATTTTCGTGTGAAAACTTAAGCAAGTTTATTATGTATTGATTGGTTTTAATTTTTAAGTTTTTTTTTAAACAGGTTTTAATTGATAATGTCGTTGTTTATTGGACAGTTGCTGTCCACCATGGCCACAGGTCCTGCGAAAGGAGATAGCGTCATTGTTTCTTCTCGAACAGGACTGGTTCTGGATCCTGCTGAAACTTCTTCTGTAATCGACAAGCCGGTTGTTCCTCTACCAGAATTGCAACAACCGATGTGCGTGAATGCCGTAAATAACACGTAAAATTCTATTTAACGGGCGTAAATAAATAAATAAGTATGTATGGTAATCATGTAACCTCCACCCCCTCCCCCCTTACCCCTCTCCCATACGATCCCTGAAGCTCTGTCCTCATCATTGCTGCTTATTCATTTGCGAACCGGAACGCGAGCCGAACTACGAATTATGGGAAAGGAACGAAGCAATCTTATATTTCTTAATAAGTCGTGGTTCAGCTCGCTTGTGAACACGCAACATTATATGATTTATCTCTCTCTTTATGTTAATCTTACATTATGTTTAATGAAAAGTCGTTTAGTACTTAGGTTAGTTTTCAATAATGCTATCTTGAAGAAGGTTGATAAACTATTTGACACAATGTCTCAATTCTAACAAAGTGGTTGAAGACAAAATAACTTTTAATTGAATGATAGTGGTGTAGCGTCGATATTAATCCATTGAATAATTAATAATAAATCGCTCGACCTACTTAGGTACGTACTTGCTACTTGCTACTTAGGTACGTATTTGCAGCCGAAATCAAAACAAAGCAACCTACCTGTTTCAAGACCTACTTGCCTACTCGCGACAATACTAACGCGCACTCAGTCCGGGATACTACGAGAACTCGCCAGAAGGTTCGAGTCTACGGCCTATGCATAATCGCCGCAATGTCGAAGGTTCCTGAAACGTACAGTCTGTGCGAGTGCCTAGGATTTAGTTTCCATCCATCTACCTACTGCTACCGTCGGCCGTCTAGTATAAATAGGCCCGACGCAGCGAGCATATCATCAGTGTTCAGTAATTACTATTGTCGGCCGCACCTACTTGCGTTTACTACGGTTTAGTTTCGCGCGCATTCCTTTGTACGTAACCAACGTGAAATATTGTGATTGTAAAATCAGCTGACAACTTATCAATAAACGTTATACCTGAGTGAGAGATCTTTTCATTTATACACCACGATAACCACAGTGGTATAATTATTTAATGCTACATAGTGTTGTTCTAGTCTCTATAATTTTTATGTTACTGTTAAACGTTTTACTAATATTATTTTATATTCATCAGCTTTAATTATTTTGTATAATTTTCGATAGCTTACTAGATATATTCTGTATTAAAATGCATGCAAAAGCCCGACTGGGAATAAAACCAAAGAAAATAAAATGATGTCAAGTCACAAAGTGATTGCTTTCTTCAATATTTATATACCATTCTATATAAAAACTATGGTAAATTAAAAAAAAAAACCTATGCACAGTAATAAAAATATAAACGTTTTTGGTTCTATAGGACCTGTATAAAATTCAAAAACACAAATAAAATAAATTAAAATCATTTTGTGTTTTTTATCAATTCTTTTCCTGATTCAGCCCTTATTCAGCACATAAAATTTGCTGTAAGTGTTAGTTTCTTTTTGGTTTTATGTCCATATTACAACACCTCTGACAACAAATTCTCTGTGGTTTCGCTTACGAGTTTGAACGGTTGTACAAAGAGTTTAAACAGAGTTGGGTTGTTAAGATCATCTCCATATTTGTGACGTACGCGCCATGTGGGGTCATTTTTAAAATGGATTTAATATAGACAGGGCCAATCTAGTATAATACATCAATGCCGTGCAAGTATTAATTAGGTTTAATAAAATATAAACCAAAATTAGTTGATGTAATAATTTGTTTTCGCATCCCGGGATTATAGACGTTTAGAGGATGAAGTCGAATTGTCAAGAATTCAAATCCAAGATGGCCGTGCAAGTATTAATTAGGTTTAATAAAATATAAACCAAAATTAGTTGATGTAATAATTTGTTTTCGCATCCCGGGATTATAGACGTTTAGAGGATGAAGTCGAATTGTCAAGAATTCAAATCCAAGATGGCCGTGCAAGTATTAATTAGGTTTAATAAAATATAGATTAGTGGTCGTAATAATTTGTTTTCGCATCCCGGGATTATAGACGTTTAGAGGATGAAGTCGAATTGTCAACAATTCAAATCCAAGTTGGCCGTGCAAGTATTAATTAGGTTTAATAAAATATAGACCAAAATTAGTGGATGTAATAATTTGTTTTCGCATCCCGGGATTATAGACGTTTAGAGGATGAAGTCGAATTGTCAAGAATTCAAATCCAAGATGGCCGTGCAAGTATTAATTAGGTTTAATAAAATATAGATTAGTGGTCGTAATAATTTGTTTTCGCATCCCGGGATTATAGACGTTTAGATGATGAAGTCGAATTGTCAAGAATTCAAATCCAAGATGGCCGTGCAAGTATTAATTAGGTTTAATAAAATATAGACCAATATTAGTGGATGTAATAATTTGTTTTCGCATCCCGGGATTATAGACGTTTAGAGGATGAAGTCGAATTGTCAACAATTCAAATCCAAGATGGCCGTGCAAGTATTAATTAGGTTTAATAAAATATAGATTAGTGGTCGTAATAATTTGTTTTCGCATCCCGGGATTATAGACGTTTAGAGGATGAAGTCGAATTGTCAAGAATTCAAATCCAAGTTGGCCGTGCAAGTATTAATTAGGTTTAATAAAATATAGACCAAAATTAGTGGATGTAATAATTTGTTTTCGCATCCCGGGATTATAGACGTTTAGAGGATGAAGTCGAATTGTCAAGAATTCAAATCCAAGATGGCCGTGCAAGTATTAATTAGGTTTAATAAAATATAGATTAGTGGTCGTAATAATTTGTTTTCGCATCCCGGGATTATAGACGTTTAGATGATGAAGTCGAATTGTCAAGAATTCAAATCCAAGATGGCCGTGCAAGTATTAATTAGGTTTAATAAAATATAGACCAATATTAGTGGATGTAATAATTTGTTTTCGCATCCCGGGATTATAGACGTTTAGAGGATGAAGTCGAATTGTCAACAATTCAAATCCAAGATGGCCGTGCAAGTATTAATTAGGTTTAATAAAATATAGATTAGTGGTCGTAATAATTTGTTTTCGCATCCCGGGATTATAGACGTTTAGAGGATGAAGTCGAATTGTCAAGAATTCAAATCCAAGTTGGCCGTGCAAGTATTAATTAGGTTTAATAAAATATAGACCAAAATTAGTGGATGTAATAATTTGTTTTCGCATCCCGGGATTATAGACGTTTAGAGGATGAAGTCGAATTGTCAAGAATTCAAATCCAAAATGGCCGTGCAAGTATTAATTAGGTTTAATAAAATATAGATTAGTGGTCGTAATAATTTGTTTTCGCATCCCGGGATTATAGACGTTTAGATGATGAAGTCGAATTGTCAAGAATTCAAATCCAAGATGGCCGTGCAAGTATTAATTAGGTTTAATAAAATATAGACCAATATTAGTGGATGTAATAATTTGTTTTCGCATCCCGGGCTTATAGAAGTTTAGAGGATGAAGTCGAATTGTCAAGAATTCAAATCCAAGATGGCCGTGCAAGTATTAATTAGGTTTAATAAAATATAGACCAATATTAGTGTATGTAATAATTTGTTTTCGCATCCCGGGATTATAGACGTTTAGAGGATGAAGTCGAATTGTCAAGAATTCAAATCCAAGATGGCCGTGCAAGTATTAATTAGGTTTAATAAAATATAGATTAGTGGTCGTAATAATTTGTTTTCGCATCCCGGGATTATAGACGTTTAGAGGATGAAGTCGAATTGTCAAGAATTCAAATCCAAGATGGCCGTGCAAGTATTAATTAGGTTTAATAAAATATAGACCAATATTAGTGGATGTAATAATTTGTTTTCGCATCCCGGGATTATAGACGTTTAGAGGATGAAGTCGAATTGTCAAGAATTCAAATCCAAGATGGCCGTGCAAGTATTAATTAGGTTTAATAAAATATAGACCAATATTAGTGTATGTAATAATTTGTTTTCGCATCCCGGGATTATAGACGTTTAGAGGATGAAGTCGAATTGTCAAGAATTCATCCAAGATGGCCGTGTCATTAATTAGGTTAAATAAAATATAGACCAATATTAGTGGTTGTAATAATTTGTTAAAATTGTCCTAAAAATAGTTGGGTTGACTTAGTATTTCAGACTAAGCGAATTTCGTGATGTCATAGCTCACCGAAATCCCTCGAACGAATCGAATAAGGTTGAATTTTCTACTTGACACAGGACTGTTACAATGTATGGAAAAAAAATACACTGCCAAAAGCATTTTTCATTTTATTTTGTGACGCTCCCAAATATTACATTTTTTTAGTGTTAAAAACCTTAATTTGCCAAATATCTAAATAGTATCAAATTCAGTCGATATCCGCGTCTTTCTGTTTGTGGGCTTAGTTCTTCTAAACTACGCAACGTATTTTGATAGGGATTTCCTTAACCTTCCTGAAGGTTTATATATATTTAATACATGCATATTATATTTATAGAAAGTACAGAAAAGTCGAGCAACGCCGGGTACATCGGATGTCGGTAAGTGGTTTAATTTCTGCTTCCCAGATTTGCATTTATTCCAAACAAAGGTGAAATTCAAATAGATGTGTTTACAAAGACCCAGAAACCTAAAAATACACCGAAAAAACAAAAGGAAAGAAGTTTTATTTATTTATTTTATTTGTTTTTTATTGTAATATAAGGAATATAGATGCATAAATATTTAACAATATTACATTTTAGATCATCATTGGTTATGTATATTGTATACCTTATCCGAAAAGAGGAGTTCTTGTGTCTGATAAAGGAGCCACGATTCTTACATAGGTTTTATGTTGTAATAATATTTTTGTATAAAATATAGATTTTTCAATGTTATGTTAAATTTAATTGTTTTTTGAAATTTTTTGAAATTTAATTTATTTGTTCTGATTGGTTGACAATACAGCGCAGTTCAGAAGGGAGATTATTGTAGTTTTTTATGGTTTGGTAAATATAATGGTTTTGCATTTGTGTTGTTTTAAAATTTGGTGTAATAAATTGATTTCTATTTCTCATTTGTAAAATTCTTGGTATTCTTTGTTTTTTTTTTCTTTGTAAATTTTTACAATGGAAGCTTACTTAAATATGTCATTGACATTTGGTACTGGAAACAATTTAAATAGTGATTCTGTTGAGAAGGTAGATTTTTTTTTAATAATATTTTTATGTTGATTCTTTGGGAAACTTTTACACAGTTTAGATTGTTTTTATATGATCCTCCCCAGCCTATGATTCCGTAGATAAGCAAAGAGTGGACAAGGACATAGTACACATTTTTGATTGTTTCATATTTAAAATATTTCTTAACCTAACAAATATATATAGAAGTTCAATGTAAAAATACCAAAATGATCTTTGTAATTAATTATAAATTTTAATATTCATAATTACAAACACAAAATATTCTACATCTTGATACTCAGAACTCTTCTAGACACAAGCGCCAGCTTCTATGGGAGAGGAACATTAGAGAATCAAAAGCAGTGAAAACTAATTGTATGAATTATCTTTGTTAACATTACTGATTATACTCTGTAAATTGATTAATTATTTAATAAATATATTTAAAAGTTAAAGTAAAAATATATACATTTTCTGATTCTCTTTACAAGCTCTTTAATGTGGCTGTTCCACTTCAGGTTTTGATCAATGATCACACAAGTGTATTTTGTATTTATTTTAATTATATTGCCTTAGTAACAAATCGTCTATATTTCTTTCTCCACTTGAGTTAAGATGGTCTCTGTTTTTTCTATGATTACATATTTTTTAATTTAATAATATTTGGGCTGCATAGTTTTTCGTTTCGCTGCCGAGTAGGTTGTGGGTTACATAAAAAGGTTCCTGTACAATTAATTGCCTGAAAGTTTAGGGTTTAACAGAAGAAGAAACCATTAGAGGGTAACATTAAAAAGGCATTACAATTAGATATTCATTAATTCCACGGTCATGTATATGACAGTTAAAATTGATTTAATGGTGTTTAGAATTGTTTGTTTGTTTCCGAAACCACCTCTATAAAAAAATTGTCTCCTGCATTACAAACCTTTCATTGGGGTCGTAGCTGATATTAAACTTCAAAACTTGTTTACAAACCTAAAAATTGTCTGGTCAAGGGGAAATATAAGAATAAAAGAAAAAGAGTTTAAAACAAAATGGATTATTTTAGATTAAAAAAATAAGTTTTTCAACTACCAATGGGAATATATGGCGAGCGATGTGTGCTGAAATAGTCCAACCCACGAAAATATAGCGTCGTCTGTCACAGGCATAAGACTCCGTAGAAAGCGTTTAAAAAGAAGAAGAAAATGGTTTGAAAGGGATATATGCATGCACCAATGTTAGAGGGAGCGGCCTTATATAAAAAACGATAATAATTAAGAGGAAGATACAAGCCAAAAATGTGTATATTCTTGGTATACCTTATATTGTAGGTAATAGGCATTAAAATCGCTTGACAAACGGAGTCTAGAAAGGTTCTATTTCAAGCACAAAACTGGTTTTTATTTATTTTGTAAATAATTATATAATAAAGCAAAAAAGTAAATCATGTGAAACTGTCACAGATAATCTTAGCTATAATACTGTATTTCTATTGAAAAATTTTTTTTTTTCTAGTTTACATTTATATTTTTTTATTGAATAATTTATCTTTTTATTTGTATTCTACTCAAGCGAAACGATAGGAAAACCTTCAATTTATCGAAAGCATATTTTTTAGTATTCATAATGTACACCAATTCGTTATAAAGATTAATCAAAATAGTGATTTGGCATTAAGCTTCGCCTTAAGCGAAAAATGTGAAAACATTTAATAAAACACGACTCGTTTTAAAAAGAGAAAAAAAATCTCTCGGCAAATGCCTAAGTTGTATTAAAAGAAACACTGTGAAATCATACTTATAACATATTGAATAACAAGACGAAAGTGTTTTTTTTTAAATTTAAAAGCGTACGTTGCGATTTTTATTCCATCGAAGGAATTTCATATAATTATGGTTTCGGCTTTACAAATGTATAGATATTATCTTCAAAAATAACTTATTATTTTAGGAACAAAAACTTAAAGTGTTCAAGAGGAATAGAGGTCACAGGAGGTGTGTGAAGGAACTGCGTGCAACGTGCATTCTGCCACGGCGCATGTGCACTGCGCTAGTACCTTTACCACATGTCTAAATTGTGTACCGCGTAGGTACCATGCACCTAAGAGATAAGCCGAAAAAATGTTTGGTAGTTTGATCGGTGTGCACCAAGTTTGCTCAATGTACTACCGCTTTATCATCAGAGTTCCACTAGCGAAGTCAAGATAATTTTGTGACAAATGCGGGGACAAAAACAGCGCAGAACCGGAATGCTAATACAATTTTTTGTTACAGAATTCTTCTGCATTATTTAAATGCTTCGGCATTTTTTTTAATACCGTAGCAAAATGGGACGGTCAAAAATCCTATAATATAATATGAAAGTCGTAAAACATAAATATATTGAATTTACAATAGTAGCTACAATCAATTTGAATAAAAACACAACATGATCGCTTTTGTTCGATAGGCCTTGAACTAAGCTTGGCAGTAGTTGGACATAGACCTTGAATTAATACAAAAATACGTATTATTATACAAAGCAAAATGAATAGAAATTATCCATACCATAGATAATAGAAACTGAGGGTGATATGGCAGGGAAGCGTGCCGACTGTCGCTGATACAACCAAACTGCAACGACTATAAAAGCAGCTATGCAATGAAAGTTTTTAGTTTGGTGTGCACTAATATTCATATGTCTATGGGTGTGCAGGAAGAAACAAAGGCGGGGCGCCGTAGTGCGTAGATAAGAAATTTAGTAGTATGAGTGAAATATATTTGTCACGCGCGTTAAACAATACGTAAACTAGGTAAGGTTAGGTTAGATTTTTAATGATTTTTATAACACTTTTAAAAAAACTAATTTGATTGCATTAATCACATTTCAAGTAGGACTAACACACAGCACAGTGCAATTCTCTAAATTAGCAACACTCCGTTGCTAATTTAGAGAATCTCCTGTTTCTCCTTGTACCTAAAATATAATATTCTTATAATATTTTCAAAATTAGAACTGATTATAGTAATATAATGTTATATGATTAAAATAGGTAAGCATGTCACATTGGGTGCTAGTATATAACGTTAAAATAGGTAGCTATTTCACATTGTGTTTTTTTTTTTTTTTTTTTTAACTCCACACAGGAGGCCCTGAAGAAAATAATTTCCCTCAGGGCCTATGTCATCTTTGGGGATGCTGTGTGGAGGGTCTTTTTGTGGAGAGGAAGGAGTGAACATGGGTCTTGAAGAGTCCCATGTTGTAGGAGGGAGGAAACACAGAGGCCGGCAGTTCGTTCCACAGCCGAGCTGTTGAACTTAAGAACGAATCGTAGAAGCGACCCGTTCTCATGTGACAAGTGTCAACTGTGTACAAATGTTGGGCACGCGTTTGACGTGTATCCCGACTACGCACCGGTGCCGAAGGGATCAATGACGCTAGTTCCTCAGAGCATCTTCCATTGTAATACCGATAGAACAAGGACAGCATACCTACCTGACGCCTGTGCTCTAAAGATTGCAGTCCGTTTGTTAAGATTGGGGAATCTATCAAACGGACCGCCCGTTTTTGCACAGAGTCTAGGGTTTTTTTCAGGTATTTAGGGGCTCCGGACCAGAGATGGCTGCCAAATTCGACAGTAGGGCGCACTTGCGATTTGTACAGGGTCAGCAGTTGTGTATTATTAAAGTATCTGCGGGCCCTGTACAGTACGCCCAGCTTCTGAGAGGCCAACTTTACTCTGGCTTCGATGGAGCCCCCGTACCTGAGCTGGTCACTTATAGTTATACCAAGCATATCAATGGAAGGCCTGTTCGGAAGATTGCTTCCGTCGAAGGAGACTAGATTATCATTTGGATCCCTTTTAGACGTAATCAGACAGGATTGGGTCTTTGAAACATTAAATTCGACGAGATTATTTTTACCCCAGGAGGAAATACTCTCGAGATAACCGTCCATTCTCTGCTTCAAAGCCCTCCGATCCGTTGGAGTTTGTGTGCCCTTTGGGGGCTTGTCAAACAAAAAGCTATCATGAACTGTACTGTCATCCGCGTAACAATGAATCGGTGCACATGTCAAAAGGTCATTGATGTGCAACAAAAACAAAGTCGGAGACAGAACCGATCCCTGTGGGACGCCAGCATTTATGGAGTGCGAGGAAGAGGTGAAACCGTCAGCAACCGCCTGAATCGACCTATCCCTTAAAAAGTCAGAAATCCACGTACACAGGGATGCGGGAAGTCCGTAAGAATGCAATTTGTTGATAGTATATAATGTTATAGGATTAAAACAGGTAGGCATGTCACATTGGTTGCTAGTATATAATGTTATAGGATTAAAACAGGTAGGCATGTCACATTGGTTTCTAGTATATAATGTTATAGGATTAAAACAGGTAGGTTTGTCACATTGGTTGCTAGTATATAATGTTATAGGATTAAAATAGGTAGGCATGTCACATTGGGTGCTAGTATATAATGTTATAGGATTAAAATAGGTAGGCATGTCACATTGGGTGCATGAAAAACTCGACTAATAAAGAATTTGCCAAAACAATAATAATATTACATCGAGCAATCGTACGAATGGCAGATGCACATGGCAGAACTTTGGATGTGTTGTTTGTTGACAGTGGGTGTTGGCAAATGAGGTCAACTCACAGCTGGATAACAGTATCATTCCTGTGATATAAGACAGTAATTCTAGTCGTATTATTATTAAATCCATAATCGTAATCGTTAATTATATATAAAAAAACAACAAGTATTTTTACTACAATACATCTATTTTCAATTTTCGATCTAGTTGCGCCATCTCTTGGGCCGGCTAGTACACAATTTCAAAGATTTTTTAATGTTAGGATTGAACCTTTCTCCTCAGGGACTGGCACTAAAACTGCTGTAAACTTTTAAAATGTCTTTTAAAACTTAAAAAAATGGTTTCACTGAGGATTGAACCTTCATCCTAACAACTGCACCATATTCCAATTGGGTGGGACCGTAATTTATTTCGGATATTAACTGCTGTATACGTGATTTACAGAATGCACTGCCATCGACAACGAGTCTGTCTGCCAAGTTTCAGCTGGATCGGATGTCGGGAAGCCTGTTAATTTCCACTTTCAAAATTTGCATTCATTCATTGGCGAAAACAAAACCAAATTCAAAAATATGTAAGTGTTAAAAAAATGTACGGTTCTATGTACTTTATGTTAAAAGACGATGCCATACGTAGTAATGCAAAATCATGTGTTTTTGGTTTGAAAATTTGGTCGCCTAGAAATGTTTCAGATGCTTTAAATAAATACTGCGAGTAGAATACATCTTGACCTTTGGATAGATTTCTTGATAAGTCTTTTAATAAGCCCAGAAAAAAATAATGTATAAGTCCTATGAAAACTGCTTTAAAGTTCAAAATCTCCTTCTTACGAACCCATTTTCGGTTATAATTTTATTGTATAGTGTGGCAAATTAAGTTATTTATAAAATGATTGAAAAAAAAAATAATATTTATGCCTGAACATCCACAAAATAAAATAAAAGACAATTTTTGGCCATGTTTTTTTCTTGAATAAATCAAAACAGGCGGATGGTGTTAAGCGGGAATTTAAACCTTATCACCATCTACGTAAGGGTTGTTTTTGATAGCAGGTCAATTTAAAATATTACACGACGTAGTGCATCGCCTTAATGATGGAAACAAGATTTTGGTTACTATTGAAAATATAAACAGGAACTACTGTCTAATGTAACATCTAAAATTAATCAAGCTGATAGAAGATATTTGTATCTATATTTTTCTTTTTAAAATCATTAATTCCATTATTGACAGCTCTGCATTATTACAATTGATTTTATTCCATGTTCCTAATATAGTCACACTAAAAATATCTTTTAGTGCAACAATAATGTCAATACAAATTATTCGTTTAGGTAACAATAAACGGAAGTAGCAGATATTTTTTTAATAGCACCGGAAGAACTTACAAAATAGCATTTTGCAAATGCATTTTTTGAAAACTGTCATTAATTTAGTCAACATTTTTTTCATTGGGTTATTTTAGTTAATTTGAATCATAAGAAATACATATTTTTTTATAATTGTTTTATTCTGTGTATTTAAAGGTAGTTGTACCGTAAATCAATAAACATATATTTGATGTAAGGTAATAAGTTGAGTATTTAAGCGATAGATGGCGCTAGTCATAAAGCTTACTCCAGAGTCCGACAGATGTCGCTAGAGTGTAGCAATTGCCTGTGGGATATTATTGACAGACAACAAGCTTCTAGAAACAGAGAATTACCAACCCTCGGGTTGACGGCCGGCGTGGTCTAGTGGTATACGCTTTTGACTACAGATCCGAAGGTCGCGGGTTCGAACCCGGCGTGCGCAAATAAATTTTATTTGATTAATTTGTGTTATTTCACAATTAATTAATTTAAATTAATTTAAATAATATATAGTATATTTGCGGCACGTTCCAGAGTGGAAGATACTCTCAGTATCGCCCTGGTGTAAGACCACCATTCAGAATTGAAACGTTGCTTGAAATGGCTTTAGCCGTGTTTGGTGACCAGATCTGAATAGCCAGGTACTTCCCCACCTTCCTCTTCCCCATCTCCCTCCCCTCCCCAATACCCTCAGCCTCACAACATACCCCAATTGGGGATGCCATAGTCTCACTGGCTCCAGACGGGAGCAGTTGGGACTCTTGTGCGGTATTACTGTAAAAAAAAAAAAAAACGAACAGTGTAGCTAAATCCAGACCTATTATTTGTAACGTAAATAAACACAATTATAAGTAGAACCTTTTACTTTTTAAACTAAGAGTTCCCAACCCTTAAATCTGCAAAGTAAGACAGATATAACAATATATTATAAAAGTAAGAGTACAGTGTGCGCGCCGCTAAAACTCAGAAACGAGTCCCGGTACGATCAAGGGAGTTATATGGTGTGGTAGCCCTCTATCCCCCATCCATGAATAAGTTTCCCGTTTTTACCTGAAGGGAGTGCTTTTGAAGATATAAGGGCTGGAAGTTTCGCCCTCTAGAAACAGTTCAGAACATTCCAGTGTATTCGAGAGCATTCCACAAGCTCCCGGAACATCCCGGATCATGCCAGATCATAATGAAATAAAAACGGGATTACAGGCCGTTTCCTGATAAACTTTTAATGAATTCGTAATCTTGACAATACATTGGTATTCTCTATCGTGTGTCGGTCGAAGCACAGCAAATCGTTTGTCTTTTCTTCGTACATTATTCAATAATAAATTATAAGATAATGAATTAAAAAGATATGGTAATTAATTTACACGATCGAACTCAAAGCAGCTTTAATAACCAAATTTTATTGTAAGATTGTAAAATGAATAATTGTTATTTGTACTATTATCGATGGATCGAAAATGTACGTCCAATAATCGAAATTGTACGATTCGTGCTCATTAAAAATGAAATAAAATAATAATTAATATTTATAAAAGTAACTAGTAGTTCTACGAACGGTAGACATCGCGTAATGTTTATTATTCTAATTTGACAGCTCGTGCGCCAGGTAATAAAAAGGAACCCGAAACATAAAAAAAATTACAGACAGACGAAAACCAAACAGGTCATTACTGAAAAATTATTGTTATAGAAAGATAATAATGATTTTGCATCGTCAAAGTCAGAATTGTTTCTTCAATGAAAATATTGATCCAAGTTTTACCATTTGTTTTAGGAGATAAATAAAAAAATATGTATGTATTATCGTAGCATTATTTCTTTATTATGCAAATATTAGAATAATCAAGCGTACTTAAAAGAAATAAATGAGGTCAATAACACAGGTCAGAATATGTCAATAATGACTAAATTGGGAATGACCTCATGAATAATAATAGTGTTTTTATCATCGTTCAAATACAGGCATAAAAAAAAATAACAACTAAATATACCTGTTACTGCCATCTGTAGTCCAATGTTCCTCAACAGTTCATCGTATAAAATTGATTATTTACCTAGAAGAAAGAAAAAAAAGTATTATAAAAATGTGTATTATTGTGTTATTAAATGTGTAGTTCTTGTATAATTTTTTATTGCTAAAACTTGCACTCTACAATTAAAATTATCTACACTAAACGAGTTAAAGGTGAGATTGATAGACATCTATTGGCAAGTAGCGCAAGCTTGTTAGCCAACGTCAAAACCATTTCTATGGTGAGCAGCTTTCTGTAAAAACCGCTAGATGGCAATAACCGTTACAGGAGAGCTTGTTTCCTTTTTTTTCGGAACAAACACAGGAAGTAGTCATATAAGTATTGTACCAATGGTTTTGGGTCACGGAAAGGGCAGGATGTAATGAAGAAAATGCTATGAGATTACATTAATAAGATGAAATTTGAGAACAATGCACTGTTTTGATTATGATATATATTATTAATATAATATATATCATAATCAAAAATCTCTGATGTACCAGGCCGTTCAACTCTATAACAAAATCCCGAAGGAAATTGCTGTGATAGAAAATATTAAAAGGTTAAAAAATGAATTAAGAAAATATGTCTATCTCAATTATTAATGTTTCTTTTTTTGTGACTTTATTGAAATATTTAAAGAAAGATTATGTTTGCCAAACAATGTACATGTTTATATGTTTATAAAACTATTAGCACACACGAAGATGTGAGCTAACTTAAGATTAATAAATAAATAAATAAAAATCACGTTTTGTACACACTTTTCAGATTTCTCATTCAAATATTCATACAATGAAACACATTTAACTTCCCTGCATAGAAGTCGGTCCATGGCAGGACAACGTTTTGTACTATAAAATGCATTCCAAATAGTTGAGTTAAATTCTAACTGGTTAATCTTAATATATAGAAATTCAGCCAGCGCATGTTTGTGCTAGCAAAACTCTAAAAGTAGTCGATCGATATCGCTGAAAATTTCAAAGTTTGTTGTTATTAGTGCTAGGAATGTTTAGAGATGTTTAAATTCTAAGTCGGGGACGCTCGAGGAATACAACGCAATATCTCTGCACCGTATTGAGATTCAGAGTCGAATTAAAGTCGATGTAAAGTAGTTTTTAATAGTAACATTGTGGTATACAGTAGTGAATGGTGGAAAAAGTCGGAGGCGTCCTAGTATTATATATGTATATTACATTTGATTTATTTAATTATTAGGGTAGTAGAAATGCCTTTTCGATTTTTTAGCAATTTTAGGTTAGATCTTCAATTCTCCATTCATATTCGCGTATTCGTTGGCTGCTGTCAATCGTCAGCTATCGTAAAACGTATTTGTTTACCCCAGCTCTGCACCGTGCCAAATCGATTTATTTAATCTAACCATATAATGCTGTTGTTACAATCGTTAAAAAATTGTATTAAAAATCATCATGTGTTAAAATCATCAATTATTATTATTATTATAATGCCCGAGCACAGACTCGGTTACGGTTATAGCAAAATAAACATTTCTACAGATTTCAATAAAATAAAGTCGCTATTTGTGTCGTTTGTCTGTGCGCTTAGTTCTTCTAAACTAGGCAACGGATTTTGATAGGGTTTTCACTATCATTTAGAGCATTTCTTCCGGAAGATTTATGTATACAATACAAGCATATTGTATTTATAGAAAGTAGAGAAAAGTCGAGCAACGCCGGGTATACGTCAGTTAGTTCAATAATAAAGGCGGTAATGAAAATAAATCGTCAATTAATATGAGGTAGTGTTGTATACATCATGTGTGAATTGCAATGGTTATGTATATTACGCATACAGGGTGTCCGGGGGTAAAGTGCACTAACTTCGAAAGGTTAACTACATGATGGTAGAAGTAAAAAATATAAGTAACCATTTTCTAAATTTCAATTTTTTTCCCATACTAAAATATTTTTCCATAGAAGAATATATTTTCCCTTACAAACAATTCAACTTTTTTCAAGCTCCCGAAGTACCTATATGTTTTTTTTTTAATATCCGTTAGACATTTTTTTGTAATTTTGCATTATTTGTCCTATAATCCAAATTTTAATTTTGTGACTGAAATGTTTTTTTATATTCCCCATTTTTGTATCATTTTTTAATGCTTTTATTGCCTGATATTTGTGGTGTCTTTTTTCAAAGGTTGTGGTTACCATCGGAGTTTTTAAAATATATTTTTATACGCTAAATGCCCCGTAGTACGCGTTCAAAGATGTTTTGAAAGGGAGATATTTAAATACTAGTGTTAGAGGGAGCGCGCTAATATTTAAAAAAAACGATAATAATTAAACGAAAATTGTGAAAATATTTAATAAAGCACGACTCGTTTGAAATAGAGAAAAAATCTCTCGACAAAAGCTTCAGTTGCATTTAAAGATACGCTGTGAATTTTTTCATTCCTATAACATATTAAATAACAGAAAAAAACGTGTTTTAAATAATTTTCGGAAGTTTATTTTGCGATTTTTCCCACTGACGGAATTTCGTAGAATTATAGTTTCGGCATAATAAATATATGGATATTATCTTCAAAAATAACATATATATTTTTTGGAACTTAAAAGAGTAAAAGAGAAACTTGTTTTAAATCGGTAAAAAATGGGTATGCAGGAAGAATTAAGAAGTGTTTTTATGTATAATTGGCTTAGTTTTTTAGTATATAGGGCATACACATACGAACATTGCCTTTTATTTACGAGTATACAGATAGAATGAAAATTATATTCCCAACATTATTTAGCTTCTTTTATTCATTCAGCATAAGGTATTTAGTTACTATAAATTAAATCATGGAAATCATAAAAAAATAAATTCAATCTTTATGTTATTTTTTTGTATGTTTTTTATTAAGTTATAAAATTACATTTTATATATAGTATCATTTTTTTTAGTTCTATTACATTGAGGACACTTTACAATTTTTAACTCACGAAAAGCAGCAAGGCTTTTAGCTTCTTTAACATCATTATTTATTATTGATTATTTTGGGTTCCCGACAAATTTGTTTTTGGAGGTCTAAAATCTTCAGTTTCTCGTGGGGTAGCCATCTATTCCAAAATTTTGTTATTAAGTTATAAAATTACATTTTATATATAGTATCATTTTTTTTAGTTCTATTACATTGAGGACACTTTACAATTTTTAACTCACGAAAAGCAGCAAGGCTTTTAGCTTCTTTAACATCATTATTTATTATTGATTATTTTGGGTTCCCGACAAATTTGTTTTTGGAGGTCTAAAATCTTCAGTTTCTCGTGGGGTAGCCATCTATTCCAAAATTTTAATTACATGTATTTTGGGAGCATCTTATTTTTTAACTTAAATATAAATATTAGGGTATTGTAAATTATTCGTTATCTCACACATAACATTCCTACTTTTTTCTGCATAATAATTATCTTGAATAATTGAATAATAATTATAGAATACCTACTTCAATTCAATACTGCTCGCTTACCTATATTTTGAATAATTTGCAATTTCTTTATTTGTGTTTGATTGCACAAGAAAATGTTAGGGTAGCGTCGATTGTTTTTCAATTTATTGTCTTAGTTATAGATCTCCGATTAAATGATTTCAAAATTTCATAGGCAAAAACATATTAAAGAGTCGTGAAAAAAAATTAGTAAATTTTCTTAATATTTACAATTAATTGCAAACAAAATAGAAACCAATAAATAATAATTATTTTTTAAATAAAGTATAAATCAAAAAGCTCCATGGTAAAAATTTTGATATTTCAATTGCAATAATTTTGACATGAACACAATGCAGAATGCTAATGCGTTAAGTGTGAATGACTACCTTTTTTCAGGGCATAGACACTCTAGACAGAACCAACGGCGCCCCCGGGACACGAAAAGTCCCCCAAAATAATAATAAAATTGCGTAATGTGGAACAATGGTGGTGGAAAAAGAGGGTCGCTAAAAAAAGCCAAGGGGCAGTGAGAAAAATCGATAAGCCACCGGGAATTTAGCTCGCGAATAAGATGAATGATTTTTTGAAATTATTATTATTACAGATTTAAAATTTTTTAATACCATTTTAGAGTCCCAATTTTCCGAATCGGAAAGAAAAGAGGAAGAAGAAGGTTCAAACTTACCATACCAATTCAGATCTGGTCTCCAAACACATGTTCAAGACCATATCAAACAATTTTGCTATAATTATAATTTGTGTTATTTCGCAATTTATTAATTTTAAATATTTATTTATTTATTACACGCCCTAGTGGGTTTTTCTTAAAAAAAACAAGCATTTTGTATCAGAGTAAACACTTAAAAATTAATACAATAAAGAAGAATGTAGGTAAACATAATGGCAAAAATGAATCCTCACGCATATAATTGAATTTAAAAGATTCAACAAAACAAAATAGTAGAAGCGGAGAAGTTATATGGGTACAATAGGTCTATTTGTGTCTAGAAGAATAAAAGTGATAGAATGTACAACATTTATACTGATTAGTTTTCAAATGAAATATATCACCCAGATCAGAATATTTGTTTCCGAGATTGTGAAGTCGCGGAATCGGAGAATTTTGGTAAGATAGTGTCCTGGTGTTATTGAAGTAAAAAGGTAAGAAATGTCGGCATGATTTTTTGGGAACATGGATATTGATACATTGAAGTAATTCGGGACAGTCAATTTTAAAATGTAGTATTCTTTGTAACAGTATAAAATCTGTGCTTATTCTTCTTTCTGAAAGTTTCAATAGAGACATTTTATCCAAGAGGTAATTGTAATTTATGTTTTGTATAGGAATATGCAATTTATAATTTATAAACCTTAGAAACTTCCGTTGAATCTCTTCAATGTTATCTGAATGAATATTGAAAAATGGAGACCATAACGTGGAGTTATACTCAAGATGTCATCTGACAAGGGTTTTATATAACATAATAAATGTTCCTAAATTATTGAAATTTTTTGCAGCTCCCAAAACATAAATCTCTCAAACAATATATTCCACTATACAGAATTGAAACTTTTCTAGGATTGAAACCAGTTTTATATAAAATAAAACATAATGATCATTCTAATTTTCCCCGAAATTCCCCTGATTCTAATTGATTCCCAAAATCAACAACGATTTCCCATGAAATCGCACTTTAACACAGTTTACCGCCATTAATCTCGGGTAATTTACACAGCGTTTTATGGCAACACACACATAACATAACAAACATGGCGGCCGTGTCACGTGACCAGTGTGGCCAGAACTGCTACATATTTTATCTCTCATTAAATTAAATTGTTTCGGGGAAACGAGGAGTTTAGGTACAGACTGTCAAAAAAATTGTATACACAAATGGAAGGCGCTGAGATCTTTTAAATGATTTTAAATGACAACACTAAGCTAATTGAAAGGAAAAAATAATGAGCTATAAAAATGACTATGGTTCAAGCTAATAAATAACGGTTTTTCAAATCAACATAAACGGTTTTTTTTGTTGTTTGTTTTTGGGGTGTTATGCCGTGTTGCGCTAACTCCTTCTTTAGTAGGCTAAAGAAGGAGTTAGCGCAACACGGCATAACACCCCAAAAACAAACAACAAAAATGCTTTTGGCCGTGAGAATCTAAAAACTTACCCAACATAAACGGTGTTCAGAAATTAGATGGTTACATCATATTTTATCTTTTTTTAAATGTGAATACTGCACAAGAGTCCTAACCGTCTGGTGCCAGTGAGACTATGGTAACCCCAATTGGGGTATGTTGTGGGATTGAAAATAGTGGGGAGGGAGGGATATGGGAAAGAGGAAGAAGAGAGAGTACCTGGATATTCAGATCTAGTCACCAAATACGGCTAAAGTCATTGCAAGCAACGTTTCAATTCTGAATGGTGGTCTTACAACAGCGATATTGAGAGTATCTTGGATATGGTATACTCTGGAACGTGCCTCAAATACACTATATATTATTTTTAATGAATGTATTGTGAAATATCACAAATTCATCAATTAAAAATTAAATTAAATATGAATCCGCGACCTTCGGATTGCTAGTCGAGATCCTTACCTCTCGACCATGCACGGAGAACTTGTTGATATTTTTTTAACATTTAGCAAGATAATACAAGGAAATATATTTTTAAATTGTACATCAAAGAAGCCATTTATTAAATATCAAATCGAAATGAAACAATTGCTAAAAAAACTTTAACTTGCGCACGCCGATATTGGAATCCGCGACCTCTGAATTCGTAGCCGAGGACAGTAATTAATCAACCACGGAAATTGTCAAATCATAATCACACATTCGAATGTAAGTTCTATAATTTTCTCTAAAGTCGGTGTTGCCACAGAAGTAAAAAAAAATTATTCCATTTTATAAAATTTTTAAAATAAAATTGTGGACAGACTGTACGGACCAGACCTGGTACCTACCCAGCGTGACAAATCTCTGTCCCCTAGTAGAATTGTGTGCATAGGTGTGTAAGTAAGTTTAGTGTTGAACCCAGTGGGGTTTTGTCAACCCTTAACGATTGACTAAATATTTTAGGGTTACAAATCTGTTAAAGTGTTTTGATAAACCCAAGTGAAAATGTTGAAACTTCATCTATTTATATCTGTTCTAATGTTAATGATTTGTATTTTATGTTTTACTTAAGCAAACTCGCGAAAAATCACCGGATATAATTGTAGGTTTTATTTAGTTTTTGATACTAAAATGCAAACTGATTTTATGCAAAACTTGTCATGTTTAAACAACTTTTGTTTCTCCAATTTCGAACGAATACAATTAACCGCATATACAACTTCTTTCAACTCTAAGAGCTTCGTTAGCCAGTTAATAAACCGCTGATTTTGCATAACTATTGTATTTACTTTAATTATCTATACTTCGTATTGTAAAACTACTTGATTGAAATCAGGGGAAATGTATATGAAACATATATAAATGAACCAGAGGTAACACAAAACAAAGTAATCAAAAAGCTATTTCACTTCAAATCTAGAACATAAACAAAAATTATACATGGAAACAAAACTATTAACATTAAGAAAATTATATGAATATAATACATGTCTCCTTATATACAAAATAAATAATAAACTCATGATACAAATACAGAACTCATTAAAACGTCCCAAGTTCACACGCATTTTACACGGCAACACGATAACATACATTTAAACACCATACATACTTATTATGGCAAGCAATCCATTGGTTACGAGGGGGCAACATATATAATTGCCTTCTAGACAAAATTAAATATGAAAAAATTGCAGGTACATTTAAAAAAATTGTTAATTTTTATGCTCAATCAACAAAACAATGAAAGTTATTTAATGTATTTATGCGTAAAGTATTTATGTGTCATGTATTTATGTGCATTGTATTTATGTGTAATGTATTTATATGTAATGTATGTTTGTGTAATGTATTAGTTATTTCTAGCTAAATAATTGAAAATGTAACTTTCTTTAATCTAGAATAAAAACTTTGAAAAAAATTCTTGTATTCACTTGTAAATTACGTATTATCTTCCTGTTCTATTAATTTGTATTCTTTATCTATTTTTCTCTTTTCTTATATTATGTACATCTAAATGGAACATTTTAAAGCTTTTGGTTATTTATTTTGTTGTTGTTTTAAAAATAAAGATTCCTCTGTTGGCACTGTATTATGTAGTAAATCATGTAAAACCCCATCGGGGCGTTTAAATTAATAAATAAATAAATAATGAACAACCTTATTAAAAAAGATATGTACCTATGTATACCGGCAGTTCGTTGGACGCGTTAAAAGTATCAGATTTATTTAGTGTACCGACTGTCGGAATCACGATATGTTAACGTGCTCGCAAATATCACTGACTATAGATGACGGATTTAGTCAACATCGTATTGATATGTGGTGTTATCGATCGGCGTGCTAGATAATCGATCCTGGTGATCGTATAAAAAAACCGAACTGAAACAATTTTACTTGAAACGTGAATTGATTTTTACATTTTTTGCCGCCAACATTTGAACAGTTAGATTATATCGACTTTCATTTTTACTTTCTCCCTCCCTTACCCCAATTATATCTGCCTCACAACCCAATATTGGGGTGGTATAGTACCCAACTGACTACGAATTCACTTGCAATAATTTCATCGGACTCTTCACGATTTTTTAAAACGTTTGTTGAGTAAATGCACATTTGTTAATGAACTAATCTTTAGATCTACAGAAAGATGGATGCGTGTCACCGTGTACACAGATACATAATAGAAACAAAGGAGATGGGCCATAAACTATTATTATAGCCAACATCATTCACCTGATTTACATCAAATAATATCTATGTACAACGCATGATTCGCATTCGTATTGTATGGGTGAACGATGATGGAGACACGCGGTTCATACTAAAAATGCTTCATGGCTCATCTCCCTTGTTTCTGTTATGTGTTCAGTTAACAAAATAGCTCATAAACAAGTTGTATAGATAACAAAGCCCAAGGGACGTTGCCCTTTGGACAAAGCGTTGGTTAAATCCATACGAGAAAGTAATAATAATATTGCATAAAACCTCCCCTAACTGAAGTCACAAAGCAAGTTAGTGTTCGGTGCAACCCCCCACATGCAATAATTATTACCCTTGTTACGATATAAATTATGTGGAGGGGTGTCGCTTGTAACAGGTTCCGTTCTGCAGTCACAATGGAACTGCAGAAACCCTGATTATGGCAATTATTGAGACGTCATTAGAACATCTAAAGGCGGAAAGTTATAACATCTGTATTAATATTATAAAATAAAGTCTTAGTTCTTCTAAACTATGCAACGGATTTTGGTACAGTTTTCACCTACATTTAGAAAATTTTATTCCGGAAGGTTTATATATATAATACATGCATATTATATTTATAGAAAGTAAAGAAAAGTCTCAGAGCAACGCCGGGTACAAGTCAGCTAGTTATAAAATAACTAGCCGACGTGTACCCAGCGTTTCTCGGAGACTTGTACTTCTTTACTTTCTATAAATATAATATACATATAAACCTTTCGGAATAAATTCTTTAAGGCGATGGACTACGTCATGTAATACTTTAAATCGAGCCGTTATCAATAACACCCCTTACGTAGATGGCGATGAGGTTTAAATTCCCGCTTAACACCATCCGCCTTTTTTTGATTTATGCAAGAAAAAAACATGGCCAAAAAGTGCCTTTTATTTTATTTTGTGGATGTTTAGGCATAAATATTTAATTTTTTCCGATCATTTTATAAATAACTTAATTTGCCACATTATACAATAAAATCATAACCGAAAATGGGTTCGTAAGTAGGAGATTTTGAACTTTAAAGCAGTTTTCATAGGCCTTATACATTGTTTTTTTCTGGGCTTATAAAAAGACTTACATTTCTAGGCGACCAAATTTTTAAACCAAAAACACATGATTTTGCATTACTACGTAGTGCATCGCCTTAAATGATAGTGAAAACGTTATCAAATTCCGTTGCGTAGTTTAGAAGAACTAAGCGCACAAACAGACGGACGAGTATAGAGACTTTGTTTTATATTATTTAGAGATTAGAGAAGTCGCTTTCCGCGTCTGTCTGTTTGTGCGCTTAGTTCTTCTAAACTTCGCAACGGATTTTGATATTGTTTATTTATTTTTACTATAGGTCGCTAAATCAGAGGTGAGTTAGGAATACTCACGCTATTCAACAACATTACAACTAACTAACCAACACACTGTTTCCCTGCAGAGGTAGGCAGAGAGGACGGACCGCCAAACAACTCTGTCTTGGCACACAATTCTTGCCTCATTCACATTCATACATCGTCTCCTACGTACTCTTCTGTTATGCTGACTCTTGACATGTCCCAACTCAAGTATCTGGTTCACTTGATCGTACCATGTCTTCCTTGGGTGTCCCCGACTTCTAGAACCATTCACTTTCCCGTCATATATTCTCCTTACACGTCCTTAGCGTCCCTTTCTTAATCTTACTCATTTTACATCAGCCTTGCATTCTTGGCGGATCTCCATAATTCTCACACGATCATACATGGATTTAACACACATCGGCCTCAGGGATCTCGTTTCTACAGCTTTGAGGCTACTTTCATCTTTCTTTGCCACACTGAGAAAAATGAGTATTACTGATTTATCAAAATCCTGTTAAAGACGTGATTGCGTGCCGCTTCCTAACAAACTTTTAGTACATTCATAATATAGCGGAACATGTGTTCAAGCACCTGCGTGTTTTTTGATAATATCATTGCATATACAATGACGAAATGCGAAAATATTAGAATTTTTATGAATAAGTGGCCACATTCGTCAAGTGCTGTAATCCCGTTTTTAACCGGATTACAGATAAATTGAAGAGTTTCACGAATATTTTATATCGATAATTTTCTTCCGTACAGTTCCATGCCTCACTGCTATACATCAGGGTAGGTACCAGCACTCCATTGTGAACTGCTTGCTTCGCTTCTTTGGAAAATTTTATCATGATATTGATAAATGGAGTCATTTATGTCATTTGATTTAACTTTATTGTATAACATTTTAATTTATAGGTGGCGATATTAGAGTTATGTTTGGAACACTTAGTTACTGTATTGTACACGGTGTTAAGGGTGGAACTTGACTTATTTTACCCAGTGATTTCTGACATCATTTGGAGTAAAAAATGCAAATAAAATTTTTGCGACAATTTTAATGTTTTTTTTTTTTGTTCAACTTAAAAGATGAAAAATCAGTAGATATTGGACAGTTAGGATCGGGGTGAGAGGTTTGTTGGTTAGTAGGCCGAGTGCCCAGTGACAAAAAAATAAAACAAAAAAAACCTTAAAAAGGTCACCGAAATTCAAAATTTCTTTTAAAATTTTTACTCCAAATAATGACAGGACTCACTGATTAAAGTAAGTGAAGTGCGTCCCTTAACACCGTGTAAATGATGAGATATTAATAGCAGGGCCCCATAGTTTTTATCGTAACAACTATGAACCGTTTGATCTTCATAAGAACTGAGAGCTAATGGAAGAAGATAATATCAACAACTAGCATGAAAATATGAAAGAGACAAAGAAAAAGAAAATAAAAATGTGTAAAAAACATTTCCATGATAACTATTGTGTCCTGTTCAGGGTGGATCAATGCAAAACGAACTCTAAGCAGAAATTCCCTGAACAAACTTTGCAATAATTACAATAGCATATTATCCAAGGTGGATATTTTCAGTTGCGAACTTACCATAAAAGAATATTTCTCTGATGATTTGTGAATAATTTTATGTCTCTGTTATTGATATTTCTATTATGTTTTTATTTAAATCTACAACCTCTCTCCATGGCTATAAATGTATGTTTTGTAAATTTTTCGTTTTAAATAATCGTTTGTTTTGTATAAATTTTTGAGTTCATATTCCTTTCTTACAAATCAAAATGATTTATTCCTTATTATGCTGTCTCATTAGAGGTAAAGTCACAAGGAGGAAATCCATAATTGGTTTTATTTTGGCTATATAATATACTTATGTACAAACTGAAATAAATGTTAACTGTCGATTTCCCGAAAATAAAAAAAATAAATAAATAACAAGTCAACAAAATGACAATTCAACACACCGTTAAAAAGTGATATGGAGTCATTAAAAGCGATGATAAAACTAAATTATAAACCTAACCTACGTACATTGATGTAAAATGAGACATGAAGCAATAAAATAGGTTCTGCTTGTTAACCTCCAACTGACCTCCATCTCTCCCAACGTTCTAACTAAAAGTACAGGGTTTTCCAATAAGAGGTGTTATTTTGATATTCAAAGAAAAATGCCATTTTTTAATATAAATGATCGAATGTTTATTTCATTATAAAGAGGAAGGTATGCCGTTAATAGTGAAAAATAACATTAGTCAAATGACCACCACGACCACGCCTACAGGACCATTTCCATTTCATGAAATTTTCCATAACCAAATCGCAAAGTGGCTGCCTTATTTCCTCGATAGCCTCACGAATTCCATCTTTGAGGTCTTGAATCGACGCTGTTGGCGTAGACCTTCTATTTCACGTGGCCCCAAAGGAAGAAGTCGCAAGGTGTTAAATCACAAGATCTCGGTGGCCAATTGTGATCACCTCTTCGAGAGATAACACGGTCCGGAAACTTATCCCATAAAAGATCAATGGTTTCGTTGCTTGTGTGGCACGTAGCGCGGTCTTGTTGAAATTAAACGTTGTCCAGATCAATACAAATAATAAAAAATCAGCCATAAAAAATCATTAATTCCTTAATTAATATCCAAAATAACACCTCTTATTGGGAAACCCTATACCAAATCCGGTCTACAGGCAACGCTTATCGCGTTCTAATAGTGGAACAAGCTTCGTCTAGATATTATTAGTACGCAGTAGCGCTTATAATTGTAGCTCTATTTAACCTAGTCTATGTTTCATCACTTTTCATGACTTGATATTTATTTATTAACGGACATCGTCCAAATTACAAAATAATAACACGAATAAAGTAAAAAGAAAAATACAGGAGTAGACAAAGGTACATGAAAGCAAAGACATATGGTAGATATAATATAAGAAAATAAAGTGAAGTCGAATCAAGTCAAGAATACGCCGTGGGTCAGGACTACAGGACACTTAAATATTCCGTCATTTTTTTAGCGACTGGCAAAAATCATTCAGACTTATCCAAAAAAGTTAAGGTTTTGACTTGAGTTGACCAGTCTACACATTCTGGACAATGGTGAATAATATCCATAATTTGTCGAATGATGATTGAGGAAGAGCAGTTCATTATTTCTGAGTCTTTGCGAGAGGATATTGAAGGGAATGAGTTGCAGTAGAGTAGGTGAATCAATAATACCATTTATAATTTTGAAGAAGCAAATGAGGTCATTTCTTTCCCGACGGACTTCCAAAGGAGAGAGGTTTAGAGTTAATTCAATTTCATCATATGAGTATTTGCCATGTTCTAAACCTAGCCTCCTAGCAATCCCTCTTAAGAACCGATGTTGAACAGATTCAATGCGTCGAATGTGGACAGCATAAAAAGGAGACCAGATAACAAAAGTATATTCAAGATGGGGGCGAACCAAGGAGCAGTAAAGAGTTCTAAGGGTATTTACGTTTTTGAAGTCCGAAGTGATTCTAGTGATGAAACCAAGTAGTTTGAGGGATTTATTAACGATTGCAGTTGTGTGATCCCGAAAAGAAAGCTTGCTATCAAGAGAGACACCAAGGTCTTTAATAGATGTAACAGTTGCTAAGCAAATATTATTAAGTTTGTATTCGAAGACAATTGGTTTTTTTGATCTATAGAAGGACATAATTTTGCATTTATCGACATTTAGTTTCAAGCAATTAATTTTACACCAATCATTGAAAGAGTCGATATTCGATTGGAAAAGAAGGCAGTCATCGTGAAATATGTTGAAAGTATGTTGAAAGTATGTTGAAAGTATGTTGAAAGTATGTTGAAAGTATGTTGAAAGTATGTTGAAAGTATGTTGAAAGTATGTTGAAAGTATGTTGAAAGTATGTTGAAGTGTCATTTTGACGAGTTCCCCGTTACCCTGGGAATCGAACCTATATCCTATAACGACGGTAAAATAAGTTTTTCGATATTTTCAAAAATGGCGAAGTTACGAACTCTCAAAGTGAACTTGATTAAAACGTATGCAATGGTGGTACCTATGCTATTGGCATGGTATGGTATATATTTAGTGCAATTGACAATTAGAATGGCAACACTGCAGTACTTCTAATGTGAATACCTCACAAGAGTCCCAACTGCTCCCAACCGCCTGGAGCCAGTGAGACTATGGCATATAGGAGTACGCTCTGAGGCCGAAGGTAATGGAGAGGGAAAGAGATGGGGAAGAGGAAGTATATGGTTATTCAGATCTGGTCACAAAACGGTTAAAGCTATATCAAGTAACGTTTCAATTCTAGGGCGATGCTGAGAGTATCTTCCACTCTGAAACGTGCAGCAAATATACCATATAACTTAAGAGGAAGCTACAAGCCAAAAATGTGTATATTCTTGGTATACCTTATATCGTAGGTAATAGGCATTCAAATCGCTTGACAAACGGAATCTAGAACCGTTCGATTTCAAGCACAAAACTGGTTTATATTTATTTTGTAAGTAATTTTATGAGAAAACAAAAAAGTTAATCAATTGAAACTGTCACAGATAATCTTAGCTATAATACTTTATTGTTAAAAAGTTGTTTCCTTTATGCGTTCATACATTTCTATTGAAAAAAAAAAAAATTATTAGTTTGAATTTATATTTTTTATTGATTAAAACCTTCAATTTATCTAAAGCATATTTTTTGGTATTCATAATGTACACCAATTCCTTATAAAGATTAATCAAAATAGTGATTTGGCATTAAGCTTTGCCTTAATGAAATAACACAAATCAATGAAATAAAACTTACTTGCGCACGCCGGGATTTGAACCCGGATTGCTAGTCTAGAGCTAGACCACGGAGGCGATCAATACTGTACTGCCACTAGTCCGATAGAGTTACCAGAGCTAGCTAGAGTACTACCTCTCATGTACCATGATGTCACAAGCTTTTCGGCTGGCCGCAAAATCAATATTTTATTATATCTTCGGTATTATACAGTATTTTTTTTAAATTCTAAGGATGGGTTGTTTCGTAGAATTCGAACAATTCATAAAAATGTTAATTTTCAAGTTCTGTGAAAGTCCTATTCAAGTTCTGTTATCATATGATTATAGGCCAGTTACTTAACAGAACATAGATAATAACACAACTTGAAAAGAACTTTCACAGAATTTGAAAATTAAGTTTGAAATTTGAAGAATTGTTCTAATTCTCCGAAACAACCCTTCCTAAACGTTCCGTTCTTAGCAAACATTTCAAAAGCTTTTTTCTAGTTTTCAACTATCTAGTAGTCAGAAATAATAATTGTTGCCAGTGTTGCCCGCATAGGTGAGGTGGGGCAGGTACCTTGAGGTAATAATAGCAACACTGAAGACAGAGAGTGCACTCATCGATTGCTGTCTACGATATACTAAAATATTCTGTCTGTTTGGGTAGATACGAACATACCATCAGTCGGCCAGCGGTAGACGGAACGGGAACGGAGATGTGCAACGAAGATAACTGGTGCGAATGTCAAACTTTCAGAAAATAACTAAATAACTATCACGCCGTGTCCCCGGAGTGGTAGGCAGAGAGGACACATCGCCACACAACTCTGTTTTGGAACATACTCCTCGCACACCTTCACGTACGGTGCCAAGTCGAAATTACACAGGTGTGAATATCGCGAATTTACTGACTGCCAGAATTACACATGAAGAGAATTAGACCTAGTTTTTTGGGGAGAGTCCTTTTGAGGAGATGTAGGATTGAACACAGTTTGAAGAGACCTGTGTTGTAGCAAGGAGGAAATACATACGCCATCAAATCATTCCACAGTCGACCTGTTAAACTAAAGAACGAGTAGTAAAAACTTATATATACTTCTAAATGATAGTGTAAGCCCTATCAAACTCCGTTGCATAGTTTAGAAGAACTAAGCGCACAAACAGAGAGACGCGGATTGTGACTTTGTTTTATAGGTACTATTGTCACGATTACGAATTTACTAAAAGTTTATCAGGAAACGGCCTGTAATTCAATTTTTAGTTCATTATGATCTGGGATATTCGGGGATGTTCCCGAACGTTCCAGACTATTCCCGAACATTCCAGAATGTTCCGGGATGTTCTGCAATGTTGTGGAATGCTCTCGAATACTCTCGAATGTTCTGGACTGTTCTAGAAATTTCTAGAAGGCGAAACTTCCAGTCCTTATATCTTCAAAAGCACGCCTTTCAGGTAAAAATGGGAACCTTCTTTATGGATGGGGGATAGAGGGCTACCACACCATTTAACTCCCTCGATCGTACCGGGACGCGTTTCTGAGTTTTAGCAGAACGCACATTGTACACTTACTTTTATTATACATACCTATATACTGATTTTCACAATTTTATCTAAAACATATTTTTTATATTAGCATATTTAACATATATCTCCCTTTCAAACCATCTTCTTCTTCTTTTTGAACGCTTACTACGGAGCCTTAAGGCAAAATAAAACTCCTATCTTTAACCAATAATAGCATAAAATAATTATACTATATATATTTGTCGTTGATTTATAAAAGCTGATTGTTTCTTACAGATAAATAAATCATTCCCATGCCAGTCGCATACCTCACTGCCGCACATTCCCCCACACAGCATCCCCAGAAATGAATTATTTTCCTCAAGGCCTGGTGTGCGATGAACGGTAAAAAAACATCAATATCAGCACTGACTATGTAATGTAAAAAGTACCAACCTAACTAGAAAGAAAGCAGCATTCGAATCTGTCACTTTTTTTACATCCACTAATCTCAGATAGCTAGTTTCTTTGATCTCAGAAAATCACAGCATTGACTTTTGATGATAAGTCATTATCAATTTTTATAGTGCTAGGCCTAGATTGAAGCAGATTTCTACTGAATAACTATCTTAAACGGTCGATAATTAGGTTTGTTCTTCCGGTACTCGTAAACTTGTTTCTTGAAATTAATATTAGTACTACACTAACATTACTTCCAAGAAACATGTTTAAAATCTACAGATAATATTGTGATTTTAAATATTTAAATTAAAAAATTGTAAAAATTAGATAAGAAAAACACTAATGTCATAAATTTTAAATTAATTTATGATTTTCCTAAAGTTTTAATAATCATGTACAGGGTTTTCCAATAAGCGGTGTTATTTGGAATAGCCCGCTATTTCGGTAGATGTTACTTTTGAAGCTGTCATTTTTTGACATTTGACAAGTAGAAACTACGCCATTAATAAAAATGGAACGATACACGCTTCAACAACGCATTGAAATTATTAAAATTCACTTGAGTGAATCAAATGCAAATCATCTTGAGTGATGAGGCCCATTTCCACCTCGGTGACTTCGTCAACAAGCAAAATTGTCGCATCTGGGGCTCGGAAAACCCAAGAGTTATTGTTGAAAAGCCTCTCTATCCTCAACGTGTGACTTTTTGGTGCGGTTTATGATCCGGCGGAGTCATTGGACCTTACTTTTTCGTATATGAGGCTCGAGCAACAGTTACGGTGAATGGATTGCGCTATCGAGTGATGATTAATGATTTTTTATGGTCAGAATTGGATGGTATTGATCTGGACAACGTTTACTTTCAACAAAACGGCGCTACATGCCACACAAGCAACGAAACCGTTGATCTTTTACGATTGAATATCAAAATAACACCTCTTATTGGAAAACCCTGTACATCCGCGTGCTTTTCAAAAGTTCAGTTTAATATTCTCCAGAATTTTCAATTCTGACCTCTTTGAGGATGCTGTGTGAAGATTCTTTTTGAGGAGAGGAAGGAGTGAACATGGATCTTGAAGAGTCCCATGTTGTAGGAGAGAGGAAACACAGATGCGAACAAATCGTTCCACAGCCGAGCTGTTGAACTCAAGAACGAGTCGTAAAAGCGACCCATTCTAGTGTGACAAGTGTCAACCGTGTACATAGTTGGGCGCGAGTTTGGCGTGTCTCCCGACAATGCACCGATGCAATATTCTATTGTAATACCGGTAGAACAGATTGCAGATATGAATCATCGAATTTGATTCGGAGGAAGTGAAAATGAAAGAAAACGATGAAAAATCAAAAAATTTCTCCTCTTGATATATTATTAAAGTAAACATTGTCCAGATCAATACCATCCAATTCCGGCCATAAAAAATCATTAATCATCTCTCGATAGCGCAATCCATTCACCGTAACTGTTGCTCCAGCCTCATTTTCGAAAAAGTAAGGTCCAATGACTCCGCCGGACCATAAACCGCACCAAACAGTCACACGTTGAGGATAGAAAGGCTTTCAACAATAACTCTTGGGTTTTCCGAGCCCCAGATGCGACAATTTTGCTTGTTGACGAAGCCACCGAGGTGGAAATGGGCCTCATCACTCAAGATGATTTGCATTTGATTCACTCAAGTGAATTTTAATAATTTCAATACGTTGTTGAAGCGTGTATGGTTCAATTTTTATTAATGGCGTAGTTTCTACTTGTCAAATGTCAAAAAATGACAGCTTCAAAAAGTAACATCTACCGAAATAGAGGGCTATTCAAAATAACATCTCTTATTGGAAAACCCTGTACATAGATTTTTTTTAATGTCCATTGGAATCGGTTAATATGGACAACACGCCACTGATTCGTACCCAATTCGACCATGACCGGGAAATCAAAGGATATACGCGTATACACCTAGTATACATTACATAATGTAGGTATGTGTATACTTGACGATCAACAACGAGCAACCAACTAACAATAATTGTGTTGTTATTGATGTGATTTTAGTGGAGTGACTACAAAAAGTGGATATAAATTTTATTATGGTATTTAAAAAATTCTAAGTTTTTTTGCTGTTTTTAACAAAGCACAACAAATGGACACCTTTGGTAAGTCTTTTGGGATTTTGGTTTGCAAACATTTTTTTTTCAATTTGGGAGGCGGGTACAGGTACCGCTGCCACAGGATTTGTAGGATAACCAACACCTCTGCCATAGGTAACCCCGAGTTATTCGCTACGTTTGGTGACTTAGCAGGGGTGCCCGGATTGATGGGGAGAGGTAGAGGTAGAGGTACCGCAGTGGGAGGGATAGATTCACACATTCGTCACTCCTGAACATACTGACTCCCAGATTCCTACCAAACCTCATACTTTTTTCCTTCCCACAACTTCCTCTCCTTCCTTTCCAAAAAGACCCTCCACACAGCATTCCCAAAGATGACATGGGCCCTGATGGGAATTTTATTCCTCAGGGCCTCTTGTGTGGATCTAATGGTAAAACAAAACAAAAATACTATTTAAGGCACATTTTCGGACCGTTTAATTCATTTCACACATAAATCCGTATACCATAAACGGTGAGCTCTGGCATCAAGAAATGTGTACATATTTTTCTCATTGGAATTTTTAGGCCAACGCAGATATATCCACCTTATTATATACCGTTATGTTATTCTCATTCTTGAATGACCCGAATAAAATATGTGATTCACTTTTCAATTCAATTTATCAAAAATATTACAATTTTCAAAAATATTACATTTTTTTTTAAATCTAACATTTGGGAGTCATTAATATTGTCTTCAAATATTAAATATTACAATTTGAGTTTTTATTCATTAAGTTATTCCATTACAAAAATATATATATATTAAATTTTTCCGAATTGAATATCATTTCTTGGGGCAAGATTGCATATATTTACACCTACGATTCGTGGAGTGCTCTCCCCTGTTATAAAATAAAATACCTACAAGGTACATTATTTGATGCATGTGAATCAGTCCACTCTCTTCTCAATAGAGAATAAAGCGTCGGGACGCCACGGCGCCAGAAATAGCGTCGATCGGCGCCATCTCTCCCTCCACATACATATCTACATACATCTTACATACATACACTCATCTTCCACACACATACATCTAGGTATATTCACAAAGTCTCCATCACATTTTCCCCCTCTATCTCTGTTGCTTTCATTACTGAGATTGCATTATTGATAATACAAGGCGACTATTTAAGATTGACTGATTTATAACTGAGGCCAATGTCCTCGTGTTAAACGCAGAAAAAACTAGTTTCTATATTATCGGTGTGCAAAAATTTCTTTAATTTTTTAAAATTTAATAGCTATATATTTTTTAATTTTTTTTACATTTTTACAAGAATATGTATATTTATATATATGTATAATAGATATTGATTATATTCGTAGTCCTCCTCACTAGGAGATCCTGTGTTGAGGGGGACTAGGTTTTGGAAGCTTTCAGCGACTTCTATGATTCAACTTCATGTTTCGGGTAAGATTTTCCAGAAACTTCTACGACACGCACATAGGCAATACAACGCATTACCTAGTAATTTAAAACTTCCGGTAACGAACTAATAAACTTTGGCAAAAGCTCTTAAAAGCTATTTCCTCAGCAGTTTTATTAATGACTAACACAATCTTTCTTTGGAACTCCATAATAAAATCTGCGTTTATTTATTTTAATGTATTTATGTTGTCTTGTCTTTAATCTAATGTTGTCTTTCCCGAAATGAGTTTTGTAAACTCACTGGGAATAATACATTATAACTTTGTTATTTGTAATGATCTGGTAATAAAAAAAACGTTTTAAATATGCTAGTAAGTTCTTTATCCGGTAGTTCCTTAAGCCAAGATTTAATGTCCTTAATGCAGTTATTTTTTGTTTTAAATTGTTTGATACTAAGTGGGATACTAATACATTCAAAGGTGCGTTCTTTACAATGATTTGCTTGTTGTTACCAAGAAGTCATTAAAAAATCATTTGTATTCGCAAAATCTACGAAATTCCGGCAATATCTTACGTAACGAAAACAGAGCAATAAATTCATGTGATTTTGTTCATAGAAAAAGTGAACGTTTATTTAAATTTATGTGTCCTATTGTTAAAAAATTCCCATCAGATCTGGTAAGAGATAAGTTACCCGGTTTAAATAAAATAAATTACGCAAACCTTACGTCACTTTTTTAAGGAATACAACCTAACATATTCGTTTTATTATATGGGTAGGTATATCCGCTTTATTAAAAAATATATAATTACAGCACAAGAGTCTCAACTGCAACCGACAACTAACCGTCCGAAAGCTTTTAAAAACATTTATAAGGTAACCTTACAATTGTTAAAACTGCACAGAGCCAATAGTGGGACAAATGTGCATCCTTCGAGAATGTTGTAAGACTGAAGGGTGCGGGGAAGGGAAGAATATAATAAAGAGGAAGGTTAGTAGGCTACTTACACAATTATCGTCAGGATGTCAGTTACGGACATTACCTTTCTCACGAACACAAAACCACCACCGGGATTCCTCAGGGATCGAACCTAGGACCCCTCCTCTTTCTTTTCATTCATTAACAACATTGGCAAGAACATTAAACGCTCAAAATACCTCCTCTTAGTTAATGATACCAATCTTTTCAAAGCTATTAAAAGTCACATCGATTCCTTTCTTCTGCATAATGATCTTGATTCTCTTGTCAATTAGTCGGAACTGAACAACTTCCTCTCAACAACCAGAAATGCAGTGTCGTCGCATTTACAAAGACACATTCCCGTTCCCCGACAACATTAATAAAAATAAATTAACACGCAGAAATGAGATTCAATTGTGGCCTGATTTTAGAAGCAAATCTTTCTTTCAAATCCCACATATCAGACATTGTCTCCCGCACCAACAAAATGCTTGGATTTATTCTCAGTAAGGCGAGATCATTTGCTAATGGAATCGCAATACGGAGAACGTAATATTAAGCACTTGCTGTTATTTGGGACCCTTCCGAACAAAACCCAATCCTAAAAAAGGTTTACGCGTTACTTGTACATCAGGGAACATATACACTATCCTTTCCTGTATCCATCATTGTTCTTAACAGAAATGCTTGATTTGAACACATCAGAAGCTCGCCGTTTAAAATTAATTTCTGAAACTATACATAATCAATTTATTTTGGAAGAGGTAAGCTTATATTTGCATAGTGTAATGTCCTACACTCTGAGAGATCTCATTCATTAACCAGAACGCACGAATCAACAGAGCGACTTGTTTAACGATTCTGCTTTGACCATCGACATTTTCAACGTTACTCACAGACAGTTCAGCAACAATCTTTTGACACGTGTCACAAAATAGTAAATCTGCCCCATGACCTTTTTATACTTAAATGTACCTCAAATTTGTAATCTTCTCAGTAATATATCGTAGTATAACCGTTTTATGGAGAACATGCAGAATAAAATAAATAAATACAGTTAATTAAGTAATAGAACCATTTCAGGACGTTTCGATTCTGAAATAGAATTATATATAGCCTTTCACCACGTCCGGTGTTTCTGAGGGCCCAACAAGCCGACATAAGCCAAATTTGTAATGAATTATTTTGAAGCAACCGTTTATGTGTTAACTGTAACCAACATTGTTATTTGATAGAAAAGATGCATAAAAACATGTTGTTTTACGTAAAACAATACAATGCACAGCAATGGACCAACAGAACACTAATTAACGGCTTTTTGTTTGTGGGAGTTGTTTATTATACAATACCAGATCCAGAGAAACAATGATTGGGATATTTTGTAAATGGTATAATGAAGTAATTATGTTAATTTATTATAAGCATCCAAACAATGTTCTGTTTCTAATATTGTAATGTAATCAATTATTTGGAGGTGGCCATACCACGCGCAACTCTACAAGATAATCCTAAAACGAAATATGTAATTACGAATTACAATAAATTCAATTGGGACGATACACACTTTGGGCCCGTAGAGCTATAAAATACATCAATGTTTGGGCCCTACTAATAAAATTTTACACAAATGATAAACAAGCCTTTGACTCAATCTGCCACAATTTTAAAAAATTAGAAAACATGGGTATCAAAGGCAAGGAACTTCAACTATTAAAAAGTTATATGAGTAACACAAAACAACAAGTCAAAATTAACAACCATACTAGTAAACCACTGCCTATTACATATGGAGTTCCACAAGGAAGCATACTAGGGCCCGTTCTTTTTACTATTTACATAAATGAACTTTGCAGCATGAAAATAGACGGTGAAATAGTTAGCTATGCTGATGACACAGTTTTACTCTTCAAATCTAAGGATTGGAATAATGTATATAACATAGCGAATTTGGGAATCTCACAAGTGAAAACATGGCTAGACTCAAATATACTTACACTTAACATATCAAAGACAAAATTCACAACATACAGTATAAATAGCACAAACACCATAAAAATACACGAATGTTTAAACACCAACATCTGCGATTGCCCTCCTCTAGAAAAAACAGAACAAATAAAGTATCTAGGAATCGTAATTGACCATAACCTTAGATGGATACCTTACATCAAACAAATCACAAATAAACTTCTAAAACAATACACATTTTCCTAAACATAAGAAACATATATAAAATAAAACAATTGAAAACAATATATTTTTCACTTTGCCAATCAATAATAGAATATGGAATTATTGCTTGGAGAGGAGCAACAAACTCGGCTATCAATTACATAGAAACCGCACAGAAAACGATCTTAAAGGTAATACTAAAAAAACATAGACTGACTGATACAGACCAAATATTCAAGAGCTGTGACGTACTAGATATACGCCAATTATACGTTAAAACACTACTAAACTACATTTTTGACAAAAAAAAAAAAAATTTCAACATACACAAAATAACACTAACAGACCAGTTAGACAAGCGTACAAAGAAAACATAAAAACTCAGACAGTAAATTCAAGCTTTGGACAAAGACACTACCAATACCATGCAATAAAAGCTTTCAACAGTTTAAAACTTGAAATTAAAATTGAGGAAAATAATAATAAATTCACACACAAAATTACAAAATGGATTAAAGAACAAAAAAGACAATATTACCAAAATTTCGTAGCATAAAATAAAAATAAAACCTACACAAAACCAATATAAACACACATCACTCACAAACACACAAGATTATTTTCAATGTACTATTTTTTTTTAAATTTTAAATATATTATTATATATTTTTAATTTTAAATGTATAATTTTTCTCATTAAATGTATTATGTAGTTTTTTTTATATTATAAAATGAAGGCCTCAGCACGGGCAAGCCACCCAGTGAGGCCTACATTACTGAAAAACTTGAATTGTAAAAAATATTGTACCTAATAAAAAAAAAATAAAAAAAATCATCAATGGTTATTTTTCAATTGTGTAAACTTTAAAACACGAGTATTAGTTACTAGCTGACGTGTACCCGGCTTTGCTAGGGGTTATCTTTAGGAGATAGACATATACCATGGCGAACTTTTCTGTAGGCCTTTTTAAGATATACGATTTCGTGGTACATTATTTTTATGTATCTCATAAAGTTTAGCCAGCATTAGCAATGTAGTTAGTGCCCGAAAATATATTTTTACGACTTGATTATAAAACATCGACTTTTCTCTACTTTCTATAAATATAATATGCATGTATTATATAGGAAAACCTTCCGGAAAAAAAAATCCAAGTGATAGTGGAAACCCTATCAAAATCCGTTGAGTTGTTTAGAAGAAGTAAGCGCACAAACAGACAATTCTAATACCGAATAAGTAATACGCGTCGAGAATGACGTGGTCAACGAATGCCCGCTCCATTAATTCCCCGGCGGGATTGATGAGGTTCACATGGATCGCCTGAGGCCCTAGACTGGCTCGCAGACCTAGATGTCCCCCTCTGACCCCCACACCATACGAAAGAAGAAGAAGAAGAAAAGGTAATAAACACACATATTATAGTATTTATATTTCAATGTTTTAAATATTTAACGATAGATAGATGTCAAATAATTTGTCATCTATCATCTATGTTTTAATCCAGCAGGACTGGGAGGATAGTGCAATCCCAGTCTGCCATATTACATGAAATGCAGTAAAACAGGGAAACAAAAAATTAAGTAAAAAAATTATTGTCACAATGGAAATAAGATAAAAAAAGAGAAAAAAAAAATTAGGCAGGTACCCAAACATAAAATTAAAATATAAATCAAAAATAAAATAGTCATATTTTAGTCATAGTCATATTTTAATGTTTGTAAAATCCAAATAAATTAAATATTTCTGAACGTATCCGAAAACTAAACATAAGTAAAAGTTTTTGAAAAGTGGTAAAGTACACTATAAAATTTTATTATTAGAAATTATCTGTACGCCACCATGCGTTGCTGTGGCTCAGTCTGTCTGTGGAGATAGAGAAAACAATAGCGCGTGTTGCTTTTACGTCCAACAGATGAGGCTCTTTTTAAAAAAAAAAACATGTTTTTACCCGTCGCAGGTGACATTTATATACTATAGGTATGCAAAAACACGCGTATTCGAATGCAACATTGTGTTAAAATTTCAAAGTAGGTAATCGGAGAAGAACATACAAATAAACGATAAATTTTTGTAAAATTGCGGTCGGAAGCTTTGATTTCATAGAGGTGAACATTTTCTTCCATGGCTAACTTCTAGATTTGAATATAAAGCGTGGTGTTTTCTCTTTCTAATACTGTTTCTAACATATTTCTCACCATGACAGTAAGGGAGACACAACGATTTCTACGAGACCATATGAGCTGTTCCCAAAAACGAACAAATTATGCTGAAGGGTTAAACTGTATGAAAATCAGTACATCATTCCGCAGCCGAGCTGTTTTTATAAGAATGAGTCGTAAAAGCGACCCGTTCTCATGTGACCGTGCAGAGATAAATGTTTTCACGCGTTTGTTGTATTTTTGACTTTTCACTGATGCCGAACGGATCAATGACGATCGTTAAATTACAACAATACAGTTTGGTAATTTGTGGTCCATGTGACAATAATTTTGACTACCTTGGATTGCGTCTATAAGTCTATCTTTCAAGCGGTCAATTCACATAATATCCATAATTTTAGCTATTGCTACAACAACAAAAAAACATGAATTTTGTAGAGATGAAATTTGCGCAAATTTTTCGTTTTAAATTTCAAAGTTTTAAAAGTCAAAGCGACAATAAGTCATTTAAAAAAGTAAGACAAATTACCAGTTTTTAAAATTTATATGGATTAGCTATTTAATTGGCGAAGCTTAGCGCCAAATCACTATTTTGAGTAATCTTTATAACGAGATGGTGTACATTATGAATACCAAAAATATGCTTTAGATAAATAGAAGGTATTCCTATCGCTTCGCTTGAGTAGAATACAAATAAAAAAATAAACTACTCAATAAAAAATATAAATGCAAACTACTAAAATAAAATATTTTTTCAATAGAAATATATGAACGCACAAAGGAAACAACTTTAAAAAATACAGTATTATAGCTAAGATTATTTGCGATAGTTTCAATTGTTTAACTTTTTTGCTTTCTTATAAAATTATTTACAAAATAAATAAAAACCAGTTTTTTGGTTGAAATCGAACGTTTCTAGACTCCGTTTGTCAAGCGATTTTAATGCCTATTACCTACGATGTAAGGTATACCAAGAATATGCACATTTTTGGCTTGTAGCTTCCTCTTAAAACTAGAAAGAAGCCAGGTATAGATTAGAATTTAAATAAAAATAATGTTGTATGACCCATCACACCGACAAAACTTTACATCATAATTCACGATATAGTATTTAAGTAGGCAGGTACTAACATACCCTTTTTGAAGAAACTTAAGTAAATAAAACGCTTTTTTGGTTTATAAAAACAAGAATCTTATTTTGTAGTGACGTACCAAATCTTACAAATGATTTTAGTGCATTTCCGGCCTAACTTCATCGTATTATACACGGTGTCATGAAATGAGTGGTAAAATCGGAAACCAGACGAATCTACGTCATATTTGGAGTCGATTTGGTGATACATTTTTTTATTTGGTCTTTCGTAGAAGTTGTTCGATTTTAATTTGAAAAACATCTCTGTTGTAGACAGGTCAAAAAGTTTATTTTTCCTCTAGTTGCTGAAATATGATTTAAAATAAGCTTTTTTGGGTTGTAGCGATGTAGATTCAACAGTTTATCGCACTAGTTTCCGGACACCGTGTATATTTGAAATTGAGCCCTTTTGATTAATTTAGTTTACGAGTACCTACCTAGCAGGGAAAAAAACGCTTGGGTGTATTTTTTGTTCCGTCTATTAAATATTTAACTTTTTTTTAACCCTAGATAACTAAACTGTTTTCATTGTTTCATTGTAACTACACTTTCGTCGAGTGGACTACGCAATAAAACACTAGAAATAAATCAAAAATATTTAATTAAGATAGGAACTTTGTTACATGGCACAAAAGGAAGGTTTATAATTAACAAATTAATATCAAAATATCAGTCTACACAGTGACCACACATGTCAACATTATGTGGACCACAAATAGCCTTTCTACATCTGGTGCAACGGTGTTTGTTCATCCTCCGGGCCTTGGATGGACACAGGTAGCAAATTTTAGGCACGTTTGACGTAGATGGAACCGGAGCTTCTATTGTAGAAGATTCGCCAACATTAACAATATATGAATGTACCTACCTTAACAATAAAATTTTTGTTATAAGTAAAGTTTATTTAGTTTATAAATAAAGTTTGTCGCGGACGACGAGATGGTCATAGGGCACGTCCTAGTATGCGTGTGGCCGCAATCGCGTCACGTGCTGCACTGTTTACTCAAATTAGGAAGGTAATGAAAGAGTCAAGGTCGGGGAGCGGGGAGCGGGGGGAAGTAGGTGATTTCGAATTTCGCCGAGTAGCGCGTCGTCGCCTCGACGAGCGATTAGTTATCTAGGGTTAAGAACTTAACGAGCAAAACCTCCAATCGTAATATTGATTTATTGAAGACAATATTAGCGGTTCCTAAAAGAAAAATTTGAAACAGAAAAGATACGGTCCCATCTCATCATCAGGACTCGAACCCAGGACCCTTACCTTGCCGGGGCACCGCTCTGCAGTAGAGTAGCTCTACGGCCTGGGTTCGAGTCCTAGATATGACCGTACCTTCTTCTGTTTCAAATTTTCGTTTAGGAATCTCTAAAATTTATTGACCGGTCAGTGGACGAGCTTGCATCGCGTCTGGGTCCCGCCCAGGTGTAGTTTGTTCAATTCCTCGGCTGGCTAAGTCCTCCATCACGACACAAGCAACATTTTACGCTTACTGTGGTGGTAGTAGGAGATTTTCAAATATTGTTAATTTATTCGTAACCCGGGATTGTTTGTCTTCAATTTTTTTAATTTATTACAAGTCCTAGTGGGCTTTTCATGGCATATTTTTTACAAGTTGTTTGTATCACTGAACTATTGAAAATACTTTAGAAATTAAAACAATTTAAGAAAATATAAAAATTAATGAAAAAAGTTAGCAACAAAAACATAAAATACTGTGGTAAAAATGTGAACAGAAACTATACATATTCAAAGAGATTCACTCCTCACACAAACAAACAACATCAAATTTGATTTAATCAATTCTGTTTATTATAATGTTTAATTCAATCAATTCCGTTTATTATAATGTTTTATTTAATCAATTATTTTTATTATAATGTTTCCTTTAACAAATTCAGTTTATTATAATGTTTCATTTAATCAATTCTGTTTATTATAATGTTTAATTCAATCAATTCTGCTTAGTATAATGTTTTATTTAATCAATTATTTTTATTATAATGTTTCCTTTAACAAATTCAGTTTATTATAATGTTTAATTTAATCAATTCTGTTTATTATAATGTTTAATTTAATCAATTCTGCTTAGTATAATGTTTCATTTAATCAATTCTGTTTATTATAATATTTCATTTAATCAATTCTGCTTAGTATAATGTTTAATTTAATCAATTCTGCTTAGTATAATGTTTCATTTAATCAATTCTGTTTATTATAATGTTTCATTTAATCAATTCTGCTTAGTATAATGTTTAATTCAATCAATTCCGTTTATTATAATGTTTTATTTAATCAATTATTTTTATTATAATGTTTCCTTTAACAAATTCAGTTTATTATAATGTTTCATTTAATCAATTCTGTTTATTATAATGTTTAATTCAATCAATTCTGCTTAGTATAATGTTTTATTTAATCAATTATTTTTATTATAATGTTTCCTTTAACAAATTCAGTTTATTATAATGTTTAATTTAATCAATTCTGTTTATTATAATGTTTAATTTAATCAATTCTGCTTAGTATAATGTTTCATTTAATCAATTCTGTTTATTATAATATTTCATTTAATCAATTCTGCTTAGTATAATGTTTAATTTAATCAATTCTGCTTAGTATAATGTTTCATTTAATCAATTCTGTTTATTATAATGTTTCATTTAATCAATTCTGCTTAGTATAATGTTTAATTCAATCAATTCCGTTTATTATAATGTTTTATTTAATCAATTATTTTTATTATAATGTTTCCTTTAACAAATTCAGTTTATTATAATGTTTCATTTAATCAATTCTGTTTATTATAATGTTTAATTCAATCAATTCTGCTTAGTATAATGTTTTATTTAATCAATTATTTTTATTATAATGTTTCCTTTAACCAATTCAGTTTATTATAACGTTTCATTTAATCAATTATGTTTATTATAATGTTTAATTCAATCAATTCTGCTTAGTATAATGTTTTATTTAATCAATTATTTTTATTATAATGTTTCCTTTAACAAATTCAGTTTATTATAATGTTTAATTTAATCAATTCTGTTTATTATAATGTTTAATTTAATCAATTCTGCTTAGTATAATGTTTCATTTAATCAATTCTGTTTATTATAATATTTCATTTAATCAATTCTGCTTAGTATAATGTTTAATTTAATCAATTCTGCTTAGTATAATGTTTCATTTAATCAATTCTGTTTATTATAATGTTTCATTTAATCAATTCTGCTTAGTATAATGTTTAATTTAATCAATTCTGCTTAGTATAATGTTTCATTTAATCAATTCTGTTTATTATAATGTTTCATTTAATCAATTCTGCTTAGTATAATGTTTAATTTAATCAATTCTGTTTATTATAATTTTTCATTTAATAAATTCTGTTTATTATAATGTTTCATTTAATAAATTCTGTTTATTATAATGTTTCAAAAATAATAGAAAGTACATACATAGATATATTTGTTTCTATAAATAAGTAATTTAATAAACAAAACTTAAATTACAATGTAAACACATTAAATTTTTTTAGACCACTTTAATATGTATATTTTTAAAATTTGAAACCGCACAAGAGTCTCAACTGTTCCCAACCGTCTGGAGCCAGTGAGACTATGAAATTCCATATGACAGGGGAAGGAGACGGGGAAGAGGAAGGTGAGAAAGTACCTGGCTATTCAGATCTAGTCACCAAAAGAGAGCCTTACCCCCCCTTGACCATGGAGGCCGTTAATATTCAGGAGAATATAAAACATCTATTGTAGACATATTTCCAGTAAACTTAAACGTTCTGCTCTTCCTAGGTATCCCCTAATTACACCCTCCCCTTTGTTCACCTCCCACTCCAACAGCAATTTATTAGCAACAGTATTGTGTATTTTTAGTTAGTTTTAATATTTTCCTGATGTAAGAGGGGTACTTCCCAAACCGGTTGAACATTTAACAAAATTAAAGTGGTCTAAAACATGTTTGTGTAATTATTTTTCAAATTGCGGCGAGTCACAAAGTTATTGCTTTATACAAATACGTCACATTTATAAAAAATAGTTTTAAGGTGAAATATCTCCCATTAGATGATTAAATAAATAAAAAAAAGAATACATAGCATCAGTAAAATTAGTTTTCCGAGACCTCCAAAAATAACGAAGTTATGATCTGGGGAAAGTGAACTTATATAAAACGTATGCGATAATACATTATTGTCTCATGACGTCAGAATACTATACATAATTTGAATTGCAGTGCTGCAGTACACATGCATCGTGATGTCAAACGCTTTTCGGCCGGTCGCAAGTATCAATATTTTACCGCTTATATTGGGTATTTACAAAAATTCATAAATTACTGTCAGCAAACTCCAATAATTAATAAGATACATCTTTTGATGAACGTTACAAAATAGTAAAGCTGTCACCATGTCCCAATACTTAATATATTATTGCATTTACCCATCATTCTTCTCAAGTCTCTAGCACTTAATCCTTGTCAAAAAAACCCGTGAAAAAATCAATAAAAATAGTAACTAGGTAGCATTTAGGAAAGTAGGAACTACCGCCCCCCTGTCAAAAAATTTAAAGCTCCAGACGAGAGAGGTGGTTGGGGGAAGTTGGGGGATGTTGGGGGTGGATTAAGGGGGAGGGACGCCGCCTCTGGTTTGCGAGGGGTTACCATGGCAATGCGAAGGGTTGTCAGATCGCCCCACGACGTGCCACCAGTGCTGCCAGATCGGATAAATATTCCGCATTTTTCATATTTCTACGTTGTGAATTTTATGAATAACTACTTGGGACTGCTATGATTATGAATATTTCAATTAGTTTTTGTCAGTAAGTTGTTTAGGTAATGGTTTCGTGATAAAAACATATTTTTTAGAATTTAAAATATTCAAATTTAATGATCGAGCGCGTAAAATATAATAATTCAAATAATAAAAGAAAAACCAAATCACAGACATTTTTTAAACTAAAAGTCGCATACGACAAAAACATGTATTCCCATCATGTAACTAACACCTACATAATAACAGAATGAATATACAGAACAATAATTATTTTTTTAACACATTTTAACACTTTAATTAGACAAAGGTATTATAAAAGTTAATGTCACTTCACTTTTTCGATTAATATCAAAATATTTACTAAAAAAATTCAAACCTTGACAAATATTTTTCAAATGCTAAGTGTTGTTTCATAGAATTATTTTAAATTTTTAATAATGTCCATATTTTTTTAATGCTCGGCAACACTGAAAAATCGCGCGGCAAACTCTGCAATGGCGGCGCGATTATGTCAGATTATTGTGGGGATGACGCGCCGTACTGTCGTATTGATTTATCTCTGCCTACCCCTGCCCAACTGGCTCGATAGGTACAGACAATTCACAACACCGAGTAGATGGTATCATTTGATCTGCCCAGCATTCTTCACAATGGAAGCGCAGTAAATTAAAAGGTTAATTCCTTAAGCCGACGTTGATTCGGCGGGAAAGCGCGGCTGACAGATTAAAGGCGAATGATTAGCAGTCTGTTTATAATGAAAGATTTCTATGGAGAATATTGTCAGCATAAAAAAATATTATTTATCAGTGTTAAATAAAGTAGGTACTAACGGATATTTATTTATTTATTTTAAAATCAACGGTATAAAATATACCATATACAGTAAATTATAAACAGTGACATCAGAAAATATACAATTAACAGAAACTCTAGATGGATATAAAAAGTTAGAGATACAAGTTCACGCAAAACTTATAGGTAGACTAGGTCAGATTAGTATTGATTGAAATATATGATAGTATAGATACATGCTATAATATATTACAATAGCTAAAATGTATGCATTTATTTTCAGGTTTTGGTTGAAAGTAGGTAAGTGCCAATCAAGCTGTTGGTTCACCGTATTGACTATTATTATTGACCCAAGTTTCCTCAGTTGCCCCAGGCAGTTCATTTTATATACATATTTATTTGACTTTTTACGTAAGTATGAGTAGACTTACATTTTATTGGTCATTATTTAAAAGATATGATATTAAAGCCTTTTTGACCTAGCTTCTGTGCAGTTAAACAGATCCGCTACATCTGCGTACCTATTACTAATTTATATATAATTGATATGACGTATGACGGCTATTTCTATGGTGAGACAAATCAAAAATATAATTTTATTTTATTTTAAATAGAGTAGACGATAGAATTTTTCGAAAATTTATAATCAGCATTTTTTGTCTTTTTTCATAATTATTTTTTTTAAATATTAACAAGTAAGAAAAATGTGTTAAATTCGAGAGACACAGGGTAGGTACTAATAACTTGTAGCTGATATTATAAAAAAGCCATTTGAAACCCGTATGTCCACCTTTTTTTGCCAAAATATTATTGCGAACCAAAAAAACTATGGTAACAAATTACTTTCTTATTTTTTGTAAGGATAGAAAGTTAAATTAACTGTTGATCATGTACGAATATTCCGAAAGTTTTAAGCTCACAATATTAAAGGCGTGTTTACCCCATGTCTATGACGCTCGCTAACATTTCGTGTTCACATTGAAAAGATGTGTAAATCACCCATTAAGATGTTGGGTTTTATCATACTCAATTCGAAAGAATTGACCAACCTTGCAGTAAGTTATAAATCAATTTTATTAATTTTTTTAATGATAAACTAATGTTTATAAGACAACGTTTTTATGCATCGCACAAAAGATAATAAATTATTATAAGCAATAATTAGTCGCCTGCATGTATTGCTCAAAATATTTCACCAACAAATGTAGATATAATATATCTCTACGCCATCTAGTGGGAAATTTAGCACTAACAAAGCCTTTCCTACAAAAATAAAGTTGGTTGTTGGAAAAAATATAATAAGCAGTAATTATTGATTGAAGTACTAGTACATATAGAATTATTTGGCGTGTTGGAAATAAGCCGATGTGGCTCAGTGGTCGAGAGCGTCTGACCGGACATCAGAAGGCGCGGGTTCAATCCCGTCGGCGGCATTTATTTTTACTCGGGAGATATTTTCAATTTGTAGTGATATTAAAGGCGACTATTTATTGCTTATAATAATTTATTAAAGCTGCTTTACTTTAGCTAAGTTCGTGGCATTCTCGAGAGAGGATCTCAGGTATGGGGGCCAGAGGATAACGTCTATGTAGTCCTGCTTTGGCAAAAAATATTATATACTATGCATCTCAATTTCCGACTTGTAGATAACAAAAACATTGGGAGATATAAGAGATTCGATAGTCGTCAAGCTACGATCAAACTGCACAGACTATCAATGAGTAAAAGCCAATAAACTTACGCGTTTGGTGTGTAGGTAGAAATAAAGCCGTTGTGGGTGGACGTAATTTGCAGTAATTGGGGTGAATCTTGCTGGCGACACGCGTTATGCGCGCAGCTTCATACCGATAATGGCTCCTTGTCCAATTCCTTTGTTACCATTATCTGTTCTATGGTCCAGATAATATAGTCATCAATAAGTCTAAATATCCCAACATGTTCAAAACCAGAGTTACAATCACTGACAGACCCATAACCGAAATTAGTATGTATGATTGCCTGATCTGAACTCGGATTTGTTTTGAGTTTAAGTGGGTGCCCGGGTTCATGGGGTGAGGATTGTATAGGTCCTCTCAGACTTTTTCCTTTACAGATCCTTTTTTCCTTCCCCTCCACCCTTTTCTTAAAAAGAATCTTCCACACATCATCCCCAAAGATGACATAGGGTAGACCGAGGCTATTCGGATCGGGTGAGTTATTCGGATCAAGCTAAGCAATATGGATATATCTCGGCTATTGTAATCAAATGACAAAGAAAAAATTTGGACACAGCGACCCCATCTACCGTATGTCATAATAGTAAAATTACCGATATTACAGATTGCGTGGGTTGACTGCTAAAAATCGATATGTGTGAAGATCATCCAAGTTACGTCTCAAATAAATGCCTGATGTAATATTGTTCTCTGCGTTCTTAGTGTTTTTTCTGAAAAGGTAAGCTATTCAGTCATGTTCATATGTTATATATGTATCAATCAAATGCACAGTAAACAGAATCAAAGCGCAATAAATTGCATTTTGTATGTTTTTGTACTTTACTTTGAGTAAATAACATATTAATAAATGTGAGGTTAAACATACCGACGGTGGGGGGGCTATTTGGATCATATTTTAATGCTTTTAAAATTCGATGCGTTAATTGTTTTATTTTTTTATTTGAAACAGATGGTGCGCAACTATGTGAAAAAGACGACTAATCAATCATGGTCGAAAATTGCAATGGATGAAACCGTTAGGAAAGTAAAATCCGGTGAAATGGGATTACGCAGTTCTGCTGTGAGCTACGGAATCCCATACACGACAATTTTAGTTGGCACATCCTCCTGAAAAGGTGCCAATTTTTCATATTACATCTCCAGTAAACGTTTCCAAATTGCGTAAAGATACTGAAGAAAAAATAAAAGCCTCGAACGCAAAGGAAAACAAAAGATCTCTCGCCAAAAACCGCACAAAATTACAGTTCAAAGGAAAAGGTACCCCGGGACTCAAAGTTAAAAAATCTTCCAAAACAGCTTCTTCATCAGCTGGGGCTTCAAGAAAGTGGTTTTGCATTTATTGCAATGAAGTTTTTGTACATCCTCCAAAGGAAGATTGGATTCAATGTTCTTCTTGCGAAGAATGGTGCCACGAAAAATGTTACGACAATAAAGTTTTTATTTCTGCGGTGTGTAAGCCAATAAGAGTGTAATAAGTGTCATGATACTTTCATATAAGTTATGGGTTCTAAAACCTATTTTTGGTTTTTGTTTTTTTTTCATACTTAACTATTTTTCCGGTTTTGATCCGAGTAGCCCCACCACTGATCCGAATCACCACATATATATATTTGGTGATTCGGATCAGTGGAGAGGTCTACAGTAATAGTCGTATGTTTTCTTAAAGTTACTTTATGTTATGATCATTAAAATAAAAAAAAACATATAAAAATGTCAAATGCTTATTATTAAATAATTTTTTTTTTCGAAAATGCATTAGTTTTAATTTTGTTCAAGAAAACATAAAAAATGATCCGAATAGCCTCGGTCTACCCTAGGCCCCGAAGGAAATTATTTTCCTCAAGGCCTCCTGTGTGGAGCTAACGAAAAAAAACTGTCATTTTCAAAACTGGAACTAATTTTGTCAATGATAAGATAAAATATTAATATTTTAACAGGAAATTATTTAACTTGCTTAAAATTGGAACTGTTTTGTCAAGGATTCAGACAAGCGATAAAGTGGGTACCTATCCACAATATAATATTTTAACAAACAATTATTTTACTTGTTTAAAATTGGAACTGATGTGTCAAGAATTCAGACATAATTTGATAACTAAAATAACTGATTTAAAAACAAAATTCACAAAAAAATGTTGTTATAATGCTACGTATACATACGCGAGCCGAACTGCCGAACTGAACCTCAACTTATGGGAAAGGAATGAAGCATCCGCAAATGCCGCGAGACATCGCTTGTAGTTGCTTCGTTCCTTTCCCGTAATTCGTGGCTAGGTTCGCGTTTTGGTTGTCAAATGTATACGTACCATTAAAGAGTTCCTGTTGAAAATATTTTTTTCTTGATCATTCCGCAGCATTTGTCCTTGTTCTGATGTTTTTATTACGTACACTTTCATCTTCACAAATCCTACAAAATATATAATATCCCGTGTTTTTTTCACGCGCGCTAGTATACGTCCATATTTAATAATCCTTACCTTGATGGTAAACCCATGCTGCAAATTGAAGAAAGATAGATGTTTGGCTTACCTGTAACAAAGAGAAAATTGAATTAATAACTATGAAAAGGAAAATATATTTTTTTAACAAACCGCTATTCGAATCTCAACGTTTTATTAGATTTCCAATTAGGTAGCCATTCGTAATACTGGATTTATGTAAACAGAACTGAACATTAAAATGTGGTTAAAATAATATACAATCAAAGCACAAATCATAGTTTGAAATTAATTTTTATTTATTTATTTACTAGCTAAAATGTACCCGGCGTTGCTCGACTTTTCTATACTTTCAATAAATATAATATCCCTGTATTACATATACTCGTATAAACCTTCCGGAAGAAATGCTCTCTAAATGATAGTCAAAACCCTATCGAATTCCGTTGAATAGTTTAGAAGTATTAATTATTAGAAGTTTATTATAACAATGTATTGTCACGATTACGAATTTACTAAAAGTTTATCAGGAAACGGCCTGTAATCCCGTTTTAAGTTCATTACGATCTGGGATGTTCTGGACTGTTCTAAAACTTTCTAGAGGACCAAACTTTCAGCCCTTATATGTTCAAAAGCACGCCCTTCAGGTGAACACGGGAACCTTCTTCATGAATGGGAGATAGAGGGCTACCACACCATATAACTGCCTTGATCATACCGGGACTCGTTTCTGAGTTTTAGCAGGACGCACATTGTGCACTTACTTTTATAATATATATTGATTACATGTGTTTACAGACTAATAATCCAATAATAATAGGTATAAAACATATAATACGAACTGAAAAAAAAATTGCAATGAACAAAGAAAATTGTAGATATCTAACTACAAATTATATACACCTGAATAAAGCAGTGACCGATTGCACTAAATATTATGATTTTTTGATTTTGATTAAAGCCTTAGACACATTACACTATATTATGCTAGCATAATTAGGGTGTGGCATGTACGTATTATATGTTGGGCTGACACACTACGCTATTATCTAACTCAGGAGTGGAGGTCAGATCAATTTGGGAACTGCCGCGGAATATCATTTATTTGTATGGGATCTGTCACTTTTGCAGATGACAGTCGCGTAATTACGGCGCTCGGTCAATTGTTCTGAACACTTCTGTTGGTTCCGTAGATAGGAGGGGCTCGCATAATTTTTAAATATAGCCTGGCTAGCAGATCACAGCGCATATCGTCACCACGCCCACACTTATAACACATCATCTTTTTACGCATTTCTCTGAAATCGGGTGACATTACAGCAGTCAATATACGAATAAAATGTCGGTCCTACCCGATAGGTATTTTGCAAGGTTGATAGAGTTGTCGACACAAATTCCTGGGGAGAAAGGTTCAATCCTCAGTGAAACGAAAAAGATTTTGTTTAAAATTAAGTATCAAATACAAAACACACACGTTATATATAGAAGATAGATAAATATATGAAGCTAAAAGGGTAAATATTAGATTATACATATACATGGTGCCGGGGTACAAAACTTCAGGGGGTGATTCTACATGATAGTAATAGTAAAAACATAACTTTTTAATGGAGTTTTCAGGTACAAAAGTTGAATAATTTGTATGAAGAAAACAATACTCTTCTAAGGAAAAATATTTTGTATAAAAAAAAACAACGGAATTTCGGAAAAAGTTATGTATCTTTTTTACTTCTACCATCATATACCGCCTTCCGAAATTTATGCAATTTACCCCCGGACACCCTGTATAGCTGTTAAAATTAAATAATAGTCGATTCAATAATTATATCACTAACATCTGAACCTCCCTTCTGTTTGGTGATCGGTGACGTCACATTATTGACTAGTCCACCCTTCCAGCCGGTTTCTGAATCAAGTGGACTTGAATAATGAACTTGAACACAGTTAACTGACCTATGTAAGCACGGCTTTATTGGGACTGATTTACGGCCCCTAAAGCTCAACGATGGCTGATAGAGGACTTTTACAAACAAACTGAAGCTCAAATCAGCGATATTGAGTCAATTAACGATACGAAATAACGTACTTACTCAATAACACTTCGTTTTAACTAAATTGGCACACGAAACATCCGTTTATGTCGGGGAGATGGAAAACACATGCACAAAATAGTAAAATACAGGGTTTTCCAATAACAGGTGTTATTTTGATATTCAATCGTAAAAGATCAATGGTTTCGTTGCTTGTGTGGCACGTAGCGCCGTCTTGTTGAAAGTAAACGTTGTCCAGATCAATACCATCCAATTCCGGCCATAAAAAATCATTAATCATCTCTCGATAGCGCAATCCATTCGCCGTAACTGTTGCTCCATCCTTATTTTCGAAAAAGTAAGGTCCAATGACTCCGCCGGACCATAAATCGCACCAAACAGTCACACGTTGAGGATAGAGAGGTTTTCAAAAATAACTCTTGGGTTTTCCGAGCCCCAGATGCGACAATTTTGCTTGTTGACGAAGCCACCGAGGTGGAAATGGGCCTCATCACTCAAGATGATTTGCATTTGATTCACAGTGAATTTTAATAATTTCAATGCGTTGTTGAAGCGTGTATCGTTCCATTTTTATTAATGGCGTAGTTTGTACTTGTTAAATGTCAAAAAATGACAACTTCAAAAGTAACATCTACCGAAATAGCGGACTATTCAAAATAACACCTCTTATTTGAAAACCCTGTAGATTCAAAGTGTGTTTTTTTTTTTAAATAATTTTTGTGTGTTTAGATGGACGCAGTTCCTTTCGGCAAACGTCAAATCAATCTAACAAGATCAACATGACGTATCTCTATGGTCAAAACACGGGATTTTTGGACATTGATTGAAAAAATGCATCTTTCGCCATCTCTTCCGGAGAAAACAGTAGTAATTAAGTTGAAACGAAGTGTTATTTTACTAATAAGTTGTGCGTATTGAGATGTAGGTAATTGGAGCACCCCAAACTTTTCAAAGATTTTTACCACTAACTTTTGAAAGATTTTTACCACTAACTTTTCAAAGATTTTTACCTCTTACTTTTCAAAGATTTTTACCACGAACTTTTCCTAGATTTTTACCACAAACATTCCAAAGATTTTTACCACAAACTTTTCGAAGAATTTTACCACAAAATTTTTGAAGGTTTTTACCACAGACTTTTCAATGGCTAGGTTAGGTTGTTACTTTACACGATGTTGGTTTGATAACATTGATTGTTTTATTAGAGGTATTTGCTATCTTCTAGATAACAACAAGTAATAAGTATCAATGTTTACTTATAGGTAGGGCTACAATCTAGGGGCTAGGTTAAAACAATGAGTCCCAACTGTTCCCGACAGTCTGGAGCCAGTGGAACTATGGTATCTCCAATAAGGGTACGTTGGGAGGGGAAGGAGATGAAGAAGTGGAATGTGGGAAAGTACCTGGCTATTAAGATCTACCAAGCTATTTCAATTTAAAGCAACGTTTCGATTCTGTATAGTAGTTTTTCACCAGGGCATTAACGAATAATAATAATTAATAGAAAACATCAGGCCAACTGTGGCACCTGGTGGAACTGGTGACCTTAACCAATATTAGCATAACTGAGTCACCGGAACAGGGAGGTGTGGTCACCGTCCAGTACTCGGTGCTCGAAGAACATGTCTCGTAAATCTGACGACACGCACGTACACTCGTATAACACAGGTACACTTAGTGTAGGTGGGACTGCAAACGTACGCGACTGCGATAGAAATAAATAAACATCATCGAATATATTATGGTGATTAAGACAAACGCCTGCTCGGCGTTTTTCAGATAAACCAACACCAACTCCAATCAAAATGAATTGAAACTGCAGATTGTACAACAACAAATTTACAAATATAGACATACATGCTGACGGTTCCATGATAACACAGTGACTATTCAACACACCTTAAAAAAGTGAAATAAAGTCATTAAAAACGATGAAAAAAATAAAAATTTAAACTTAACCTAACCTAACCTACTTAACCCAGTTAATAAAGTTTTTGTTTCATCACTTTCCATAACTTTTTAAAGATATGATGAATTATCATTTTGATGATTTATCCGGTCCCATGCTGACATATTCACTGCTGGTTACTATTGTTACAGAAGTTCATTGTATCACATTCTGGGTGAACCTAACCTAACTTAACCTAACCAGTACCAACCCAAAAATCTGTTTTCCCACTGTTGTTTGTTGTATAAAGCATTATCTATGTAAATAAAAATGTTCATTTGTTAAAAATCTTAAAGCCTTGGACACATTACTCTATATTGTGCGCGCATATATTAAGCGTGGCATGTACGTATTGTATGTTGGGGTGACACACTACGCTATAATCTTCCCCAGGAGAGGGGGTCAGATTAATTGGGGGGCTGCCGCGGAATATCATTTCTTTGTATGGGGTCTGTCACTATCACAGATGACAGCCGCGTATTTACGGCGCTCCGTAAATAGTCCCTCTCCTGCCGTAGGTAGTACCTACGGCAGGAGAGGGAGTCGCATAATTTTAAAATGTAGCCTGGCTAGCAGATCAAAGCGCATCGTCACCACGCCCACACGTATAGCACATCATCTTTTTAGGTGTGACAGGTATGTATGGGATTGTATGGTGATCAATATGGAGTTATATAAAACGCTTTGAACTTATAGCGTAATCTGTCACCTCTTTAATCTCCGAACGTTTCGGACAGCATTACAGAGTCCATCATCAGGGCAGATGTGTAAAAGATTTATTTATTTTTTATTTATTTATTTATTGGCTCGCCAACAGAATACATCACATAATTTTAACAGTAATTTACATTTATACATGGTTATAATGATGTTTCTAATTATAGGTGAGCACAACATTCATCTCAATATTATTTGTGTAATAATAATTGGTTAGTTACAGTAATAATAAATTTAATTAAAAGAGTGTATATAAAAACAATGAGGATCGAAATCAATTATTAGGAAGAAACTTACATACTTATTAATATATTATACATATATATGTATACGCATACATGCATACATCTAAATACACATATAAATACACATACATACATATATACACACATACATAGATGTGGTGAAGTGTGTGTTTATGTTGGCTAAAAAAGGAAGAACACGGCATAGTACCCCAAAAATAAATAAATTTACTTTTCAGTTAATGATAATTATTTAAAATAATAATGTTGCTTCATAAATATAATGAAATATAAAATGTATTTTTTTAATTAATGGAGGTAAAATTAAATTACAAATATAATTTAATATTTCATCAAATTTACACAATAGTTAAGGCAAGGATACTTTTTTTAATAATTACGATGGCTCTGGACTATAACCGACTAATTCTAATAAAAAATATTTATATAATAGAAAGGTCAGTCTCATAACTTTAGTGCCGTTTTGCGAAACATCACCGGATTGTGGTTTTGCGTGTCAACAGTCAGTGACAGTTGACAGTCGGCATTCTCAGAAGCAGCGAGTAAAATACAATATACCAAGTACAGTACCGGAATAGCACAACGAACTTTTATTGTAAAATACGTGACCAGTATAACAAAAATACGTGACCAGTATAACTATACGTCATCACTGTACTGGCAAAAAAAACTCTAATCGTACTAAAAGGTTTCAGGGGTCAGGGGATAAAAAAATGTACTAAAATAAAACATAGAATAAAAAAAGCCAAGTAGGTACATTACAAATTTCCATTTTCTAGTATTCCAAAACGTCTAGAAATGGCAACACTAGCAACAATCTAGCTGTCATTTGCTTTTGCACTTGACTCTCAGGATCAAATCATTCCCAGGTTCCGTATTTCCTGACAATATTTAAAATTCTCCTACTACCACCAGAGTAAGCAGAAAATGTGTTGTAATGGAGGACTTAGCCAGCCGAGGAATTGAACATACTACGCCTGGGTGGGACCCAAACGCGATCTACTGATCTACCACTCAGCCACTGACTATAATAATACAGATGATTGAACCTTCCTACCCAGGAACTGGAGTAGACAACTCTACCAACGTCGCCAAATTCCGAGTATGTTAACTGCTGTAATGACATCCAATTTCGGAGATTAACGCCCTTTTTCGGGGCTTTTACATGAGAATATTAAGAAATATACATTATTTATTGTATATAACTGAATTGCTTCACTAACAAAATTTTATATTTGTTTAAAGATAAGTTGAAGATGTCCACTGACTTGGTATAATTGTTTCCATCCATTAGTGTTCTGGGCAAAGAGGAATACATATGGTAGATAGTCCCAGAATTACTGAACTGAAATAAATCCTGACTTCTAGTATTACGTTGTGGAATCCGAAAGCTTATCAATTCTAGCAATACCGGACTATGAACTAAATCATTTAGAATTTTATATAGAAATACCATGTCAGTTAAAATTCTTCTGTCTGACAATTTGAGCATATTCATATAATTTAACAGAGTGTTGTAGTTCAACATAATTGCTGAAATACCCATATTAAAATTATATTTATATGTCCGCGTCATTTTTCAAAATTCATTGTCCTCGATAACGATAACGGGAAGTGGGTTCATTTCGCCTTCCGAGACTAATAATTGCAAATCTTGCAATTATTAGTCTCGGCCGAAATGAACCCAATTCCAATTCAAATAGGTCAATTTAAAAATGCACGCGAAATTCGAAATATTGAATATTAAATACAGGTTTACAAATATAAGTTTTTATCAATAATTTAAATATAAAACGTAATATGCAACATTTCCACATAACTTAGTTAAGTAAAACAACTGGTCAATAATGATATAATAATAAAACTTGAATAGAACCTTCACAGAACTTCGACTGTACAATAAGATTGAGTGTGCTGAAGTAGATATTTTCGTCGATAATACAGATTCAAAAAAATGTTCTGCTCCTGCTAAATAATATGTTTAGATATTTATATTATGTATCACTGTAACTCTCGTGTCTCTTGTCCTAGTATTATTTGTCATTTTATTAGAGCTTATGTTTCTTCCGACTTAATCTTCCGCACAGGAAAAACTAAACCCTTCCACACACTTTTCCACAAATGATCATCTAGCCAATCCAAATTATGCAAGTGCATTATATAAGCATAATAAATACAAAACAATACAAAAACAACACGTCAAATCACCAGAGATTGAATGGAAAATAATTCACCGACTCCAGATATTTTCATATCAGAGGGTTCGGCTCGGTAGAACTTCTAATTGGACCTATAAATCCTACTGATCCCTCGATATAAATATTTTAAAAAATCTTTCGTAATCCTACATGTATTTAAAATGACTGATTTTTGCATTTTTATATATAAATTCTTTTACAGATCTAATACGCCTAAATATGTAAATATGTTTGGTTTTTTAATTATACGTAACCTGTATGTAATTGCATTTTTACCTGAATGTTACAGTATGTAATATTTAGTAAATTAACTGAGTTTTTGTAACTGGATAGTTCTAAAGTATTCTCCTCTTCAAATCAAGCAATTGGAATGATGTATACATAAAAGCTAACAGGGGCATAACTGTGGTTAAAAGATGGTTAAACAATAATACACTAACAATGAATGTGACCAAAACTAAATACATTGAATTTAGTATTAATCCTTCCTTAAGAAACCCAGAAAATCAAATTAAAATATGTGCTTGCAACCTGACAAATACGATAATATGTGATTGCCCTTATTTAGAACAGGTAACTAAAATTAAATACTTAGGTATTATTTTTGACAGCAATTTAAAGTGCAAACAACATATAACCACTACAGCAAACAAACTTAGAAAATTCATTTACTTTTTTAGACAAACTCGCAACTTTCTCAACCTAAGCCAGCTCAAAACAATCTACTATGCACTTTGTCAATCTTTAATAGAATATGGTATCATAGCATGGGGAGGAGCAAACGCTGCTGCCATTGATCCAATATCTAAAGCTCAGAAACTTATAATAAAGATTATCCTCAAACTACCAATCACAAGCAGTTCGGATGAAATCTTTAGGAAAATCTGTGTTATGGACATTAGGCAACTTTATGCCAAAAATATACTAACATACCTCTTCAAACACAAAACTACTTTTGACAATATCCAAACTGCTCGTGATACTAGAACCAAAGGACATAATTTCTTAAAAATCCCTTTCGCTAAAACAACTTTTGGCCAGAGAAATTTTAGATACTTTGCAACAAGGCTATATAATGCTCTCCCACTAGCCATTAGACTGAACGAATTTTTTTTAAAATATAAAACAGACATCAAGTCTTGGATCATCAGCCAAGACAGATCCATGATCAAAAATTTTATAAAAATCCCTCCATAAGTATGTACTCCAACTAGATGCTGATTAACAAATTTATCATTTATTATTATTAATTATTATTTTTTATCTTTTTCACAATGTCATTTAATGTAATGAAATATTTTATGTATCAAAAAATATGGAAAACATTAATACATGTATCAAATACGTCTGTCTCGACACAGGTTTATCCTAGTGAGACAGACATCGAAAAAAAAACCTGTAAAAAAACTTTATATTGACAATAAAAAAAAAATAAAAAAAAAGTAAAAACATCTATAAAAACCCAGAATAAACATATAAATAAAGAACTTGAAAATTAGCTTTGAAATTGGATGAGTTGTTCATATTCTGTGAAAAAACCCGTCCTTAGACTTAACAGTTAGAAAAACAAAATGTATGAAATCATAGACAAAGTACCTAATTACCTGATTAAGACTTGAAGATAACGATTAATTGTTTACTTTGAGGATCGCTTAAGGTAACATTTGTTTAATAGCTAATAAAGTAATAATTACCCAATGAAAAATATAATACACACTAGAAATACCTTCCAAGTCAATTTTAATGGAAACCATCGTCGCCATTGACTAATTAATACCTTTTGGTTCTTGCTCATTTAGCATGCACTATGTCTCTCTTTATACCCCGTTCACACAGAGCGATTTTAGTTGATCAAGTCGGAGTTGAACGACACTTGAAAGCTAATCGACAAGTGTGAACAGCCTTTCAACAGGCTTGAACAAGTTTTTAGTTGAACTACGAAAGTTGAAAGCCCGTCTACTTTTGTTGTTCAAGTATGAGTCATCTTTCGATTTTCCCGCCGAATCGAAACGTGTGAACATATGTTTCAAGTCGCTTGCGATTTTTAGTTCCCTGCGGTCGAAAGTAGATGTTAGACGTCCCTAGTGAGTGATTTATCTATGCGTGCCTAGTTCCTACCATCATGGCATATAATTCTATGAAAACATGTATTAAGTGGTCGGATGATATGTTTAAATTTATGGATCTGTACCAAAGCCACCCTTATCTTTGGGATCAGAAGCAAGAAGAAGAACTCTGTGCATATAAGCCACACTTGAAAAAGAATCCCCCGTTGCCAGGTATTTTAGCGTAATTTGTGACTTAGTTTATGCCAGAACAGCCGTGCGCATAACTGTGTCCTGTTTTTTGATTTTTTATTGAATTGAACAGTAGGTACATCAAATTGTTCTTCCAAAATTCGCAAATGATTGCGATAGCCTTCTGTATCTTCTAAAGGCTTATAATTATATCCTTCTAATCCATTTTTAGCTCACATACGAAGTTTTTTGTGCTTTCTCATATTCTAAAGTTCGTTCCGTAAAAAGTCCGAAATCATAGGGACGCACGCAGCGATAACTTCACTTGACGCCATCTTGATTAACAAAATCGGTTCGAGTTAAATTGAAAGGTTTGAACGACATCTTGTTCAATTTTTGTCGTTCAATAAAAGTCGTTCAACTAAAATCGCTCTGTCAGAACGGGGCTAAACTACCTGACATCGTGTATCGACATTACATTTGATCGAAATGAAAATTCCATAATGATGATGAAACGAATTTCTGTATTTGAAATTTGAGCGAAGTCAGACTTTTGGATCTCGAAACACTCCCATTATCAATTGCTGTGTTATCGAAACGAAAACTTTATTTATATTATCTGCTTTCTTATCTCTTTGCACTAACAGTGTATGATCTTCACCGCTTTATCCATTACAAGAAGTAATTAAAGGCCCCGTAGTTAGCGTACAAAGATGGTTTGAAAGGAAGATATGTTAACATGAATGTTAGAGGGAGCGCGCTATTATTAAAAAAACGATAACAATTAACTCGAAAATAATTTACGAGTCGTAAAAACGACCCGTTCTCATGCGACAAATGTCAACCGTTTACAAATATTTGGAGTATTTCCCAACTATGCAGCGGTGCTGAATGGATCAATGACGCTAGTTCTTCGGAGCATCTTCCATTGTAATACCGGTACAACAAGGACAGCATTCATACCTGATGCCTGTACTGTAAAGATTGCAATTTTGATAGGGGAATCTATCAAACACGGCACCTTGTACAGGGTCAGCAGTATATACTATTTTGTTGTAAGGCTGGGGGTAGTAGGGAGGGGAAGGAGGTGAGACAGAGAATGATGGGGAATTAATTAAAATTAATTATGGCACATGAACACGTCCAAACCCACTTCCATCGGTTTGGATCAAAGATATTAGTTGGTTTGGATTAAATATTATAATAATATTTTATTAAGGTTCTGGGATTATTCCTGCAATGATACTCCGAGATTGAATATTTAGTTTATTGGTAACCGAGTACCTACAGACCTTACGGATGCGTGTTAACAAATTGCGAGCTGGAATGTGAAAGGAAGATTAAACTAATACATGGGTTTTCATACAAGTATAATATATCTGTTTCGCTCTAGACTGACGGAGTCAAATATCTGACTTTATTGTCCCACACACATATTTTTATATTAAATGAAAAAAACACACTTTGTAATACACCACTTTTTAATTAATAATGACAGCCATACAGGTTTCGTTTTTTAATAAATTTAACTAATAGTGCCACTTTGAATTTATTCCGTTAACCTCCGCGAAAAATGTTTACTCCCACCACTTACCTACCCATCCTATAATATTTTGTCTCCCTCTATTCCAGAGGTTCCCAAAGTGGTCTATATGGACCCCAGGGGTCGATATCGGCTTGCTGGGTGTCTATGTCAGAAAATTTAGGGGTCCACGAGATTCAAATGGGGGTACATACGAGCGGACCCCATTTACCTCAACTCAATATTTAGGAGTTTCGTAAATGACACAGTACACCTAACACAAATAACACAGTTTACGTAATACTAATAATAGACTGAGAAATTAATTATTTGATATTTGTATGTTTATATATCGTATAGTTGTTTGTTGAGGTATATAAATACAGTCTACGTTCCCTTTCTCGTCAGAATTAATATATTGAACCAAAACATTGCACATTGGAAGCCGCGAATTTTCCTAGCTCCCCAACTTGTTTTTGAAAAACGTCCAGGGTAATTAATAATGTTCAACATTTAAATGTACTTTACACAGACTTCAAAACTAAGTTTGAGGACATTTTGACTGTGGAAATGGAATGTTGAAGAATCGGATATCATATGACAAGAAGAACTGATCGGAATAAGAGCTAACAAAGAACTTAAGGGGCAGTTCCGTAGGGCTAGCTACAGAAAGAAATTCCCGTTGCTTATCCTGCTCCATTTTCATTTGGTGTAATACCTCACAAGGGCGCCCCTGTCTGCACAATGCATGTTAATAGTTTTAGGAAAATTTAATATTCGGCAGGCAGGGGGTCTACGGAAAAGACATATTTGGCAAGTTAAAAAGTTTGGGAACCTCTGCTTTATTCCATCCTCTCTAATATTCTTGTCTCTCTCTCTATTCTATTTCTATATCTTTCTGTCACTAATAAGGTGCGTTCTTTTCTATTTGTATCTCTTTCACTCATTGTTGTATTGTCTTATATCTATAATTATGTGTCTCTGTAGGTAATTATCTTTAGTTAATATAATAAGCCCTGACGAAGCTTGAGATAAGCGAAACCGGTTGGCTGTCATTATTAATTCAAATAAAAAGTTGTGTATTACAAAGTGTGTTTTTTTTCCATTGAATATATAATGTCACACCCAAATATAATGTTTGCTTCGTTCGAAAATGACATATTTTTACCTTCTGTGGCGTAATAACATTTTATTACTTAGATGAAGGATAACTATTATTTGATTACCATTTTATTTAACATATTCGTGTAGGTGACATGTCATTTTAAATATTATTATGTACCGTCCGAACACTTCGAATTTCATTGTTGTCTGCTGTCAACAGTTAGTGGGAAGTGACTACAACAGAAGTCTCCAAATTAGGAATAATTGCCATTACTTTCCTAAGAGATTGCTGCAGACAAAAGTATAATTGGTGGAAGTGAAAACATCCAAATTCAAGTGGGACATTAAATAAATTTGGCCGGCAGTTTATATGAGAAGCTCTCTTGTAAAAGCAATTCTACCTTATTCATTCAAATATTATAAAATGTGAAATACGTACCGATAAATCACAGAAGACAAATGTATAATAAGTGACGAAAATGACAAAAAATATTTTTTTTCAAAATAATTAAATATTTTTTTAAATTATTGTACTACAGATTATTAATCCAGTACACGGATAATAAAATATTGAGAACGGCTTTAAGAGGAAGCTACAAGCGAAAAATGTGAATATTCTTGGAATACCTTATATCGTAGGTAATATGCATTAAAATCGCTTGACAAACGGAGTCTAGAAACGTTCGATTTCAAGCAAAAAACTGTTTTTTATTCATTTTGTAAAGAAAGCAAAAAAGTTAATCAAGTGAAACTGTCACAGATAATCTTAGCTATAATACTGTATTTTTTTAAAGTTGTTTCCTTTACGCGTTCATACATTTCTATTGAAAATAGTTTTTTTTTTGGTATTGTACATTTATATTTTTTATTGAGTAATGTACTACTTTATTTGTATTCTACTCAACCGAAACGATAAGAAAAACCTAAATTTATCTAAAGCATATTTTTTGGTATTCATAATCTACACCAATTCGTTACAAAGATTAATCAAAATAGTGATTTGGCATTAAGCTTCGCCTTAACGGATGAATTGACAGATTTTATAAAAAGCTATCAGTAAAACACGAATGTCTTTTGAGAATGTTGGAACACGTATTCATAAAAATTATAATATAGTCGCATTTCGTCACTATATTTATCAGGATAAGCGCAGCTGAATAAAGACGTGTTCCGATATATTCTGAATACTCATTTTTATAAGTGGAAAATCTTCGGAAGATAATGATACAAAAAAGTCTAAAATATGGTTTGATTATTAAATTAATTACGAAACACCCTAATATTACAGAACTTCTTTTGTCGTCTGGCGCTAGTAAAATTAGAAAGAGTATTTATCGATGTATTTTTAAATGTAAGTATGTTAGTTGTAAGTTTCAACATATGTAAATATATATGTCATTAATACAGCAGTTATAGGCCTTAGTCTAAGTCACTAGATATAAGTCTTAGGTGTAAGTCACTAGTTTTAAGTCAATAGTTTAAGTATTTATTATTTAATAAATATATTTGTACAGCGTCCTTGAGGAGATTTTTCACGAAAACTGCGCTATATAAATTAGCCAAATATATTAATAATTGTTATTATTATTGAAAGGGAGATATGTAAATACGAGTGTTAGAGGGAGCGCGATAATATTTAAAAAAAAAAACGATAATAATTAAGCGAAAATGGTGAAAATATTAAACCAAAAACGACACGTTTGAAATATAGCAAAAATCTCTCAACAAATGCTTTAGTTGCATTTAAAGATGCACTGTGAATTTTTTCATGCTTATAACATATTAAATAACAGAACAAAACGTGTTTTTAATAATTGTCGGAGCTTACTTTGCGATTTTTTTTATATCGAGGGAATTTCATATAATGAACGTTTCGGCATAACAAATGTACAGATATTATTTATTATATTATTTTTTGACCGGTCGGTGGCCGAGTTGACATCGCGTTCGGGTCCCACCCAGGCTTAGTGTGTTCAATTCCTCGGCTGGCTAAGTCCTCCATCCCAACACAAGCAACATTTTCAGCTTACTGTGGTGGTAGTAGGAGATTTTCAAATATTGTCAGGTGGTCTTTCTTTTTAAGATTAAAAAAAAAATTATCTTCAAAAATAACATATATTTTTTTTGGAACTTAAAAACTTAGAGTTTACGAGAAACTTGTACTATTGGGCATGCGGGGGCTTAACGACGTAAGTGAAGCAGTCGTGCACAGAAATATGCGACGCGCGGCCCTGGTGTATTGGACAGACCTGCAGTTGAATTTGCCCTATCAAATCTCTAAAATAAATTGGAAATCCTGACGATATAAGTGACACAGTTGTGCAGGCCTATAAAATCGATCTTTCTGTGGAGTTTATTTCAATTATTTCTGATAAACGATTTCTTACATAACTCTCAAAATTTTCTAGATGGAATTCTCAAGAAGTTACTAATTCATCGTATAGAGAAATAAAATCTGGTGATTACGGCTAATTAAATTTGTCAGCGTTGAAAGAAACGTAGGCAGCGCAAGTTGATATCCATGTCAAATTTTTGCAGCGATGTTATTTTTTTTACATTGACAAGCTTATCTACGGTTTTTAGTCGACGCCAACTGTCGACTAATCACAAAAAATGTTGATTAAAGATATTTACCGTGTCGATGTTGGCTTTCATGCTAGGATAATTTCTGAATGACTGGGAAATGAAATCAACACCTTTCAGGTCAACAATCCGGCGAGTTTTTAATCCAGTTTCATCTTATTCCCACGGAGTATCAGATGACGTGAGAAGTGCATGAGATGACACGGTGAATTTACCGTAGGTACAAGACTTTATATTATTAGATAGGACTTTATTTCAAATTTGATTTTAACTTTTGACACCAGTAAATTGGTCTTGTACATTATTTTATTCAAACAAGCTAAAACCCTCACGGAAAAAATGATATTGCTGATTTATTGAGAATCTATTCAAATTATTGGTAATCCGGTTAAAACGAGATTTCAGGCCATTTCATATAAAGTTTTAGCAAATTCTGCATTTGCCTTGATTATATTATATAATGACGAAAATATTTTTGCGAAAAGATTTTTATGAACACGTGTTCTGACATCGTGATAATATATTCGTATGTTACTAAAACGTGTATCAGAAAACCTATTAATTCATTCGTTAAAGGCCTGCAATCCCGTTTTAAGTAGATTACCAATAATTTGAAAAGAGTCTTAATAAATGGCGATACTCATTTTTCTCCGTGCACATACCTATTATATTTAGTTAGGTACTGCAAATTTAACCTATGTAAATTTAAAATTTAACCCTTGACTTAACTTTTTTATTCAAGATTCTAAACTCTAAATTCGACAGTTGTGAACTTCTGCAACTAATAGACTTACGAATACCTACAATAACACGACAAAATACACTATTCCACTGCAACACACATAAGCGCAATTACATTGCGAACTCCCCAATGCAACGGTTTCACACTATGGGAAACCAATACTTAGGTGATGTCGATATTTTTAATATTAACTTTGCGAATTTTGTGGATTACGTAAAAGACTTATTTCAACACTATTTCTAGATGGAAGTTATATTTTTGTAAACCAGTCAAATCGCTGTATTTTTTAATTTATGTTCTTGTTATTTTTAATTTTGTTTCTTGCATATATTATTTTTTAATGTCATTTTATTTTTATTATTTCTTTCTTATGTTTCAAAACTGTCATTACAATTGTACCACCTACATGTAAAAGCCCTCTAGGCTTTAAATAAATAAATAAAATAAATGTAGTTGGGTCCTGCTTAGGGCCTGTTTCCACTTCCGTTTTAAAAACGGAGGCGGGTCCCGTTTTGAAAACGGATGCCCTAGTGGCTGTAGTGGATGTATGGAGCTATTCACACTTCTCCGACACGATTTGAAAACGGATCCGACATTTTTTGTCGGATGTATCGCCAGCGCAGCGCGTCCGTTTTCAAATCGTGTCGGAACACGCTCGCTCATAGTGTTGTATGGAGCTGTTCACACTTGTCGTCTAGTCATTCCGGCAGTCCCCGCCACACCCCGACCCCTCCCCGCCCGCTCCCAGTCGCGAGGAAGCAGGCACGCTGCGTGCTTGTATTTGGTTATTTTGTTAGGTAAATAAATCAAAACTACAATAATGGACAAGGAAATAAATTCTGAAAATTTAATACCACTGGTCGAAGAAAGAGTGTAGTAATATTTTATTTTTAACTGAATAAAAACAAAACACTTGGTGTACACAACTTTTGTACTTATATCAAAATTTATAATTTAATATTTTAAAGTTTACTTTTTTTAAATTTTAAAGCTTTAATGAGATGCACGATGCACGGAAGAGCGTATTAGTTTAATAAACAAATAATAAAAAAATATTTGAGTTGTTATTGTTTTCTTACTTTAAAATATCGATAGCCTTTCTTCAGGACAAATGCACTCTCTCAATTTTGTATTTTGATATGTTAAGCTCTCTGAAACTCATTCCAGTAGATGGTTAAAGGAAATGATAGACATTCTCTTAAGCCATTAAGCGCCCTTGAGGTGATTTTCTCATGGTGAAAACGGCGCTATATAAATAATTCAATCATTATTATTCTAAAATAATTAAAGAACTTCATCACTTCTCAACTCACCAATTAACACTTGGAAAATTCCTACAGAAAATCATTCGGCTATGATTGGTAGTACCCAAAATTTTCCTTTCACTTTTTTCCTTCTTTTTAATAAGCACCACATGACAACAAGAGCTTCATCGTCGTCCATTGCGCACCATTACTGAAGAATGAGCAAATAACATGTTTTTGTTGAATCGACAATTATTTTTTTTCGTATGGTCCGTTTTTAAAACGGATCCGTTTTTAAAACGGAAGTGTGAACAGGGCCATTGGCCATCCGTTTTTAAAACGGGACCCGCCTCCGATTTGAAAACGGAAGTGGGAACGGGCCCTTATTAAACCTAGCAGTTCTTCAAATTTACTTTCATCAAAATAATATAATAAGGTTGTGTGCAGAATGCTCACCCCTGCGTGTCATACAAAATCGGGAGAGGCTGGCATGGGGAGGCCCTTTGATCTCTCAAACTGGTCCCATCGCCTTGCGCTGCAGCGAAAAGGATATATTTATACGTCACTCCTGGAAACACTGATCCCTAGATTCCTACCCACTCCACATACCTTTTTGCTCTTCAGAATTACCTCTCATTAAAAAGACCCTTCAAGCAGCGTCCCCAAATATGACATAAGCCCTGAAATTATCACACCCCCCACCGTCAACTTTTCCTTTGCTTCTTTTTAGTCATCTCTTCGATCAAATGATCACAAATCTTCGTTCGACGACATTGTAGTGGGAAAGGACGATGCACGTTAATTGCTATTTCATTCTGTATGTGTTCTGTGAACGCGAAATGAAACAAAAATGAACATTCGCTCGAGTGTACCGTCTGATACCTACTTTACAGAAATAATGACGAGTAGTCATTAGATGTCTCAAAACAAAAACAAAAAAAAATTAACAGACTAAACACAACTGCCACGCGCACGAGTCTAGCGTCCATTGAGTTGAAACTTGACGGAGATTGACTTGACTTGAAGTAGATTTGAATTTGATACTCGTCATTTTGACGAACGATAGCTACACAAGGTTAAATGAACATATTTATAAGATTGAATTACATTTAGCGATAACGCTAAAAACAAATCGCTCAAGAAGTGTAATGTAGGTACTGTTCATTCGAACAAATTAATAACAATACATTTTCCATTCAGTGGTTTATGGTTATCTTTTGACGTGAAAAGCGCGGCAAACCTCGCGCTGTCACTAGGGTTGCCAGATGGTCCAGATAAGAAAAACCGAACATTTTTTATCAAAGGTTCCCCCCTTTGATTTTTTTTTGGTACGGTTTGTCGAAAATCAAAGGGTTCTTTGATAATCATAAGCCCCTTTGATTTTGGCCAAAACAAACAGAGAAAATTCCCGAAAATTTCTAAGGCTGAACACAATGAAACACTTTTAACATACATGTTTGGCACTAGATGCTACTGCTTAAATAATCGTTTATTGCCTGAAATTGTATCTTTAAATTCAGTGCAACTGACATTTAAATTGAAGAAAACACATAATTCGCTTTTTACCGTATTAACACCTAGTCGATTTCTTTCGTCAGTCCATACATTACCCTTTACACTAAAAACCCTTTCTACGAAGGCATTGGAGACGGGAACACTGCACACATATTGTACCATTTTTAACAGATTTGAGCAAGTCTTGCTACCACCCGCCAGAATCGCTCACATTTTGCTCTGTTAATTATCTCGCGATGTCGCGTATTTTCAAAAAACCGGACATTCTATTGTCCGGTTTTACAAAATTTTCTATACCGGACAGCCGTTCAAAAAACCGTACTGTCCGGTCCAAAACCGGACATCTGGCAACCCTAGCTGTCACTGACCCCAACAAAGATGGCATCGCTCTATAATATTTTATTATCTGTTCAAAACATGGCCCTTCTGTTGTTTTTGGCTACAATTCGTGACGAAACTATAATTTCTATTCGAACTTAGCACGGATAGGGAACGAAACGTGTTATTTTGGAATCCATTTCGAAATACCGTTTTGATTTATAGTGCATCTTTGTCGTGGCCAGCGTGGTTTCCATCTTGTATCTTGGAAGACTTTCTCGTCATGTTTTTTCAGCCACAGAAATAAATTACGAAAGTTTTGTAGATTGTACGTCGCATTTGAGTTAACTTTGATTTCACCTCTGTTTATTAAGCTGTCGATCATTAGATTTCTATATGTAATTTACTTTGACGGGAGGACAGTACTGATTTACGCGTAGGTAATAATGTTTAGAATTAATTAATAAAATGTGTTGATAGTCATTGTTGTGTTGATGGAATACGTGTATGGTATATAAGTCGTTTCTAAAATGAAAGATGTTAGAGGGAGAAGGTGGGGAAGTACTCAGCTATTCACATCCGGTAACTAAACACGGCTAGAGCCATTTAATGTCACGTTTCAATTTTGAATTGTGGTCTTTCTGGAACGTGCCACACGGTGACCGGATAAATCATCACTATGATAATTCATCACATCTTTAAAATGTTATATTAAGTCATGGAAAGTTATGAAACAAAAACTTTATTAACTGGGTTAAGTAGGTTAGGTTAGGTTAAAAAAAAATTTAATCGTTTCTAATGACTTTATATCACTTTTTAAAAGTGTGTTGAATTGTCACTGTGTTGAGTTATCATGGAACCGTGACACACATATACGGTTCTTACATGCCAGCTCAACGTTGGTATAGTAAAACCAGTGTTAAGCCTGTATTAAGGCCGGTTTACCAGTACAAACGCCGTTCTAATAAGATAAGTTTTTCACCGTTGCGACCTTACGCACCGCGTTACATTTAGTCCGAGTTATAAGCTCTTAAAAAAAAATGTTATTTTTTGATAATATCTATTCAGATGCCTTTCTCATATAAAATAAGGTTGGTTGTTTTCAGGTGAAAAAATGTAACAAGCAGTAATTGTTGAATGAAACACTAGTATATATTGAATTATTTCGCGGATAAGAGATAAGCCGCCATAGCTCAGTGGTCAGAGCTGTCGACCGGAAATCGAAGGGACACGGGTTCGAGTCCCGTTGGCGTCATGTATCTTTTATCAGGAGATTTTTCAATGTGGATGAGTGTTTCAGGCGAATAATTATTGCTTGTAACATAAACATTATTCACAAACCATCAGAGAAATATTCGTTTATGGACGTCTTGTATTTGGTAAGTTCGCAACTGAAAATATCAACCTTAGATAATACGCTATTGTAATTATTGCATAGTCTGTTCAGGCGAGAATTCTGCTTAGAGTTTGTTTTGCTTTGATCAACCCCGAACAGGACACAAGAGCGTGTTGAACGCGCAGGTACATTGAATGGAATCTTGTTTAGCAATTTGGGCATTGAATATTATTGTTAACTACCTACTTTATACAGGAACAGTGCATCCTTATGATGCCTCCGTACACTCAGTGAATCAATTTTAAAGTATGAAGCTGTCTCTGCATAATTATTAAATCTTACAAATGACTTGTAACAAAGATATTTTAGGAATTTGTTTTGAATTGCTTCGATTTTGTTTATGTGGATTTTGTAAAATGGAGACCAAACAACTGATGCAAACTCCAAATGACTTCGTTTTGTGTTTCTTATGATGAAGCCTAACATTTTAGAAGCTTTTTTTGTGATTTGATTGAACAAATTCGCAGTGTTTCTTTGAATGCTACTTAACTCAGATGTCGAGATACTTTTGCTTTATTAAATAAGTTGTGTTTTATTAAATATATTCACAACAGTCGCTTACGCCTATGTTTTAAAATTGTTTTCTTTTTAAATATTAGCGCGCTCACTCTATCATTCCTATATGCTTATCTCCCTTCTATACCATCTTCAGTAATCTTATTTTTGAACGTTTATAACGAAGCCTTAATCTGATACTGTACAGCGTACAAGAGTCTCAACAGCTTCAAACCGTCTGGAGCCAGTGGGATTATGGCATTCCCAATAGGGTATTTTCACTGTTTTTTTTATTCTAAAAAAAAAATACGATAAACGTATTTTTATTTTGACAAATAAATTTTGTATAGCTATTTAAGTCACGCCGGGTGAGTTCGATGACAGCAGTCTTACCAACCATTGGCGTTTCCTATGTCATAATGCTGTTGTTGCCAATTGGAACCATTTCGGAATATGCGGTTTTAGATCATTTTTTAAATCAATATTTATGAATGAAAAGATTAATCTTACACATCTTTAAATCTTCCACACATTTTTAACAGTATTCATAGTTTGTGAAATTACCCCATTGGAGTATGATGCTGTGGAAGTGGGGAGCGGAAGGAGTATTTCATATTAACGAAGTGAGAAAAAACACATCAATTATTCGAGTCTGCGACCTCTCGATTCGTAGTCGAGCTGTTTTAATTCTGTAGGTCGCTGTTTGAGCTAGGTAATACGAAAACAATGTTTGATAATGATTGCCCGTTGATCCTAGTTACCACAAAGCTGAGGTTAATGGAACATATAGGACAGAGGTTCCCAAGCATTTTGGGCCCGTTGCCCACTTTTCAAGGATATTTAACTTTTTAGAATTTTACAGACAAGTGGTAAGTATACTAACTAGTAATCTATAAAAGCCTTGTCGTGTACCAATATAATTAGAACCAAAAAGTTGCAAATCAACCAAAATAGAACAATGAATAAAATACTTTAATTTTTTTTTTTAAAGACAATTATTTCCGGGTTACGAAGTCCCCGACAATTTTTGAAAATATTCTACCACCATCATGTTAAGCGGTAAATGTTGCTTGTGTCGTGATGTGGGTCTTAGCAAGTCGAGGAATTGAACTCACGACGCATGGGTGGGACCCAAACGCGATGCCAACTCAGACATATGTTCAACAAAATCATTCACAGACGTGCAATAAAATCAGACTAACAAAAATGGACAAAGCCAAAAAAAATATCTACAGTTTTTTTTATTCTGCGAGAATTTTATCTCAATAAAGTCGCTGTCCGCGTCTGTCTGTTTGTGCGCTTAGTTCTTCTAAACTGCGAAACGGATATTGATAGGGTTTTCACTATCATTTAGAAAATTTCTTCTGGAAGGTTTACATATATAGTACATGCATATTGTAATTATAAAAAGTAGAGAAAAGTCGATGTTTTATAATCAAATAGTAAAAATAGTTTTTCGAGAACTGCATTTCTAACGCTGGCTAAACCTTAAGAGATATATCAAAATTATGTACAACGGAATTGTATATCTTAAAAAGGCCTACAGAAAACTCCGAAAAAAGTGGTGGTGTATGTCTATATCCTAAGGATAACCACAAGCAACGCCGGGTACACGTCAGCTATAATAAAATAATTGCACAAAGTAGGTACCGTAATTACTAATTGAACACCAAGTCTTGGATTACCAGATTAGGATCATATAGTCTATCGCCCCCCATGGCGATTTTCATCTCTTGTTCGCCCCACAAGCGGCTTAGATATTGCCAAGGTTTGGGAATCACAGGTTTAGGACATAATGACTTCTCGGCGGGCGGCGCTCCTGATTTATGAGAACGCCGCTTATCGGGCGACGGATAATTGAGAGCAATTCGGACAATTCCATCAATTAACTACCAGGACCACAGGACTCTGTGGTAACAGGACATGTCACCAACACCCGTCTCCAAGCAAGGACGACATAACATTACTGTACATTATAGATAATAGAAACAAAGGGTGATACAGCAAGCGTGTCGACTGTCGCCGAACGTTTTTTCTCCTCATTAATGTATTTATTAATTTTCGGGAAATCGACAGCTTACATTTATTCAGTTTGTACAGTTAAATAAAACCAATTATGGATTTCCTCCTTGTTACTTTAACTGAGACAGCATAATTAGGAATAACTTATTTAAATAAATTATACAAAACAAAGATTATATAAAACTAAAAATTTACAAAACAATACATTTATAGCCATGGAGAGAGGTTGTAGATATAAATCAAATCATAATAGAGATAAAAACAATAGAGACATAAACATTATTCACAAACCATCAGAGAAATATTCTTTTATGGACCTCTTGTATTTGGTAAGTTCGGAACTGAAAATATCAACCTTGGATTATACGCTATGAGTATGTCATCAAATCGTTCCACAGCCGAGCTGTTGAACTTAATAACGAATCGTAGAAACCACCCTTTTTCATGCGACAAATGTCGACCGAGTACAAATGTCGGGCGCGCGTTTGGCGTGTTTCTCGGCTATTTATTGGTGCCGAAGGGATCAATTATGCTAGTTCCTCAGAGCATCTTCCATTGAAATACTGGTAGAACAAGGACAGCATTCCCACCAGAACTGCAATCAGCATGTTAAGAGTTACACCAAGCATAACAATGGATGGCATGTTGGAAAGATTGCTTCAGTTCTGAGATACGACCAAACCAAAGCGGCTGTACAATGAAAGTTTGAAAAGTACCATTTGAAAAATTGTCTCCGGGAACAATAATAATTATCATCTCACCCCAAATAAGCTCAGGAATTACTGAAAGTCTGTATGTTATCCTAAAACACATACCGTCTTACTAATTAGATTCTTACAAGTCCGCTAAACGTTGTCGTGGTAAAGCTGGCCTCGAGCCTGTTTTAAGACCGTTTTAAGAGGAAGCTACAAGCCAAAAATGTGTATATTCTTGGTATACCTTATATTGTAGGTAATAGGCATTAAAATCGCTTGACAAAGAGTCTAGAAACGTTCGATTCTAAGCACAGAACTGGTTTTAATTTATTTTGTAAATAATTTTATAAAAAAGCAAATCAAGTGAAACTGTCACATATAATCTTAACTATAATACTGTATTTTTTAAAATTTTGTTGTTGTTTCCTTTACGCGTTCATACATTTCTATTGAAAATATATTTCCTTTAGTAGTTTACATTTATAATTTCAATTTATCTAAAACATATTTTTTGGTATTCATAATGTAGGTACACCAATTCGTTATAAAGATTAATCAAAATAGTGATTTGGCATTAAGCTTCGCCTTAACCAAACAAACGCCATGGTAATTAATATGTGAAGTTTTACACTGTTCTGACCTTATGCCCCGCGTAATATTTACAACAAGTTTTTTAGTAAGGTTGACTGTATATACGTAATTATCTTTAATACCTTAATTATTTCGTGGTACAAGCTTAAAACACGGTTAATACACACGATTTTGCCCCGTTCCATATCCTCCATGATTTTTCTATCATTATATTAATTATAGGACGTGGCGACTAATTAATATTGAGGTTAGGTTAGCCTGCAATTCTGGCCGCAGCGCAGACGAATTTCTGCCTTCTGTACTTGTAATGGTTACCAGTAATTATTACAGACGCCGGGTTACGATGATTACTTACTCTCTTGTCATTAATGTTTGAAGTGAGAGCTTATTTTTTTTATAATTAGCTGTAAATCATTTGAAGAGTAGAAAGGAAATAGGGTGGTCAAGGGTTAATACTCTCGACTATAAATCTGAAGGTCGCGGGTTCAAATCCTGGAGCGCGCAAGTTAATTTTATTTGTTGAATTTACTTTTTTTTTCTTTTTTTTTTTGACTGAAAATTTTAAATTTTTTTTTATTTTTTATTTTAGACAATGTATAGATAGTCCCACGAAGCTGCCACATGGCTGCTTGTCTGCAGGTTCTATCTCAATATACAATTATAATATAATATAAGTCTCCCGTTACATAAAATAAATAACAGACTCTTACATACAACTACACTAACACTTTGAATGACAATACGATAACGTACATTCATAAGTACAAGACAATATAGCACACAGATAACACACATTCAAAAATAATACATATACGATCACACACATTGAAAGTGAATAACATCGTACTGTAACATAATGTAATAGAAATAAAATTCTACTTAACTAAGTGAAAAATGTTATTTTAATTTTTTTTTCTGGAAATAAAAAGCTTGTTAGTGAAAAAAAAAAAAAAAACATTAATTTATATTAGAATTAAAACTTTCAAATAATGTCTTTCCTTTTCTTCTTTGTTTGCTCTATTTTTTATAGATATACAGATTTTTCATTTATAAGCCACATTTTTACATTTTTCATGCTTAAACTCTTATTTTCTGAAAAAACAAATTTATTTTTGAGCATATTAAAAATCACTGGTACACAGTACTCCAGCGTTCGGCTTCCATACTTATTTGTTATTTTAGGTATTTTCAGCCCTTTTTTTTCTGTAAGACGTGTGCTGTGGCTATGTACCAGTGGTTTTTTATAAGTACTATCGCCCAAGTTATCTTTAATGGTAAGGAACCAAAATAAACCTTTTATAGGGAGCAGGCCCTCAGCACAATATAAGAGTTGCACATTGTGTCTTTGTCTATACATATTAGGTGATACAATTTTTTTTATGATAGAGGTTTGCAAATTTTGTACATACTTAATATATGTCATGCTTGTATTTCCCCAGCTTCTAATTCCATATCTAAGAATAGATTCTACTAATGAGAAATATACTAGTTTGAGTGTGCTATGAGGCAAAACAAATTTTAATTTATAGAAACTGTTTGCTAGAGCTCTTAGCTGGTTACATATTTTAGTAACTTGCTTATCCCATTTAAATGTGTTATCTACTTTTAATCCCAGATAAGTATACTCGTTGACAAAATCAATTTTCTCACATTGGCAGTTAGATATTATTTTTCTATGGATGCATTCAAAGTTATGTGCGGTTAGTTTGGGAATATTCCACATTTTCAAACTTGGTGATCTGATACACTGAAAAAAATGAGTTAGCTAAAGTGTTAAGCTAATTGAAGTTATGTAATCATCGCCTAAACTTCAGCTACTTTACCTAAAATACTTTAAATTAAAAAACATACACTTAGTAAGACACCACTTTATTTTTGAATCAATAACGATAGCCAACCGGGTTTCGCTTGTCCCAAGCTTCATCAGGGCTAAATATCAACTGTTGATATTTAGCCCTGATGAAGCTTTACAACACAATACATTCATAACCATGGAGAGAGGTTGTAGATATAAACAATAGAGACATAAACATTATTCACAAACCATCAGAGAAATATTCTTTTATGGACCTCTTGTATTTGGTAAGTTCGCAACTGAAAATATCAACCTTGGATAATACGCTATTGTAATTATTGCATAGTCTGTTCGGGCAAGAATTCTGCTTAGAGTTCGTTTTGCTTTGATCAACCCTGAACAGGACACAAGAGCGTGTTGAACGCGAAGGTACATTGAATGGAATCTTGTTTAGGAACTCTGGGCATTGAATATTATTGTTAATTACTTTATACAGGAATAGTGCATCCTTATGATGCCTCCGTACACTCAGTGAATCAATTTTAAAGTAGTTATTAAATGAAGATTTATTTATGTGAATACCGTACAAGAGTTCCAACTGATCCTAACAGTCTGTAGCCAGACTATGACATCCCCAATTATGGTATGTTCTAAGGCTGAAGGTAGTGGTGAGGGGGAGGAGATGGAGGAAGAGGTGGGGGAGTACCTGGCTATTCTGATCTGGTCACCAAACATGGCAAAAGCAACGTTTCAATTTCGAATGGTAATCTTACACAGATACTGAGAGTATTTTTCACTCTGGAATTTGGCGCAAGAAGTGCTAAAATGGGCACACGATGTAGGATTGGTTATAAATGTAAAGAAAACAAAATGCATGTATACACTGAAAGAAATGTTTAGGTACGATTTACCAAATTTTCAGTAATTATCTACTAAACAGTTTAGTTGCTGTGGTGACTGCCGAACTTTTAGCTACTGTTTGCTAAACAGCAGTTTATTTATGACAGCTTAACGATTCAGATATTCTAGCTAAACTAATCGGTTGAGACAGCTCTCTAACTTTCTGTGTTTAGTTGTGTTACCTAAACTGTATTTATGACAGCTTAACGATTCAGGTATTCTAGCTAAACTAATCGGTTGAGACAGCTTTGTGTTTAGTTGTGTTACCTAAACTAAAAATTATATACCTAAACCATTTTGTAGTGTTCGGTTAGAAAAACTTAACTGTTTAGATGTAGTAACCTTATTATTTAGTTAATATTACAAAATGGTTAGGTTGATTAACTAAACTTCGGTTGGAATAGCCCTACCGATATAGGTGTTTTAGCTCTATACTGCTAGCTTTAGGTACTATAGCTTAGCTTTTTGGTTAGATTATCTATATTAAATAGGAAGTGCAGCTTTGCAGTTTAGCTGAAAACAATACAGGGTGTAAATGTAACCACCATCAACTCGAAGGATTATACCCATAATTCAGAATCATGGGTTAAATACTTTGAGTTGCAGGTAGTTTATTACAACCCTGTTGAGAGATGAAACCTAAATAAATAAATATTATGTTTTGTAAGACTAGAAAGTACTTATTAAAACCTCATTCATATAAAAGTTATTTTGTTAAGAATCGTCTCTCAAAATATTGTTTCCAGCTACCAGCAAAGCCTCAAAAAAGAAAACACGTTTGATCATACACACATTTATATTATCATTTTTTATTATAATTTTTTTTTAAATATAGTAAAAGATGTTTGTGTCCTGATTTGGCAAATTCTTTTCGGCGCTGCCTGTATGTGTCTAGTAATTTACCTTTAGCAGCAATTTTTTGGGTAGGCCCAAAACACACATATGGGGTGAAATATACAGCTGCGCTTTCTTTATTAAAGACTTTGGTGATTTGAAAAGCAAATTCATAAAATCTCTTGCTTGTAATGGATCTATCTGGATTACCCTGCAATTCCTTACTTATAATAGTACTGCACAGTCTGGCAGAATTGTCCAAGAGACCCTCTGACTCAAACAGCATTAAAAGTGCTTGCCCTTCATTGATTGATAGGAGATGATTGCGTAAGTCCTGGAAAACAAAATTAAATTGCATATTGATTACATAACTAATAACCACTTCTATAATCATCATAATATCAGTCACAGGATGGCTATTCTACGCTGCCACTACTAAAATACATATATCGGAATGTATAAAACAATTAACCTAAGTTACTTAGGTATCTGAAACTTACTAAAATTATTTAACTTACATTCGAAATTTGCTCTTCAAAAGCTTCTTGCGTTATTCTTTGTGATTTGTTTTTATTTTCCAACAAGGAAATTTCATTTACAAGGAAGTCATCGTGTTGATAATATATGGGCGTTGTTTGTTTGGAAGTTGAAGGTATATCTTCAATCTGAAACAAAAAGCGGGTATGTACACAAAGGGAAAAGAAAGGGTGAAGGGATCAAGCTTTGTTTTTATCCCTTTGAATTGCTTGACCCCCCCGGCAGTCGATTTATTCATTAATTACAGGAATTATTATATTAAATACTATTTTTTTTGTATCAAAATCGCGTCCGGTACAACTATTTCCAAATGGTTAGCCAAAAAGGCCTAGGTATACAATATGTCATCATTACTGCTTTTAAAAACTTACACTTATGACAGGTGGATTAATAACATCCTTGAGCGCATTAATGTGTGCTGTAGGCAGTGCCCGGTGCCCTACAGTCGGAATCAATTCTTTAATATCATCTTGAGATATTATCAGGAGTGTTTTCGAGTCTATGGCTTGAGTCTGAAATAAAGAAAAAAAAACGACGAGAAAATACAAAAATTTTCAAAACAAGAAAATAAAAATTTATTTTTCAAAGGAATGAAAATTATTCATTAAAAAAAATGTATATTTATACAACAGCAGATACCGAACACCCTGTATCATGAATCAAGCGGAGATAAAATAGTTTTAATAATGAAATTATTTCATTTATATGAAAATTTCAAATGTAAACATTAACAATGGGTGGTCACCCTGTATTTAAAAAAACATATCCCTCCCCAAAAAAAAAACAACAGAATTCAATGTTCAAAATGTTATGTCCGAATTAATAATTTGCAATACACATGTATTAAAATTAAATATAACCTGCTATGATTGACCATCCATCGGTACGATTTCAAAGCTAGTTTAGTTGGTTCTAGTTTCTGGCTAGGGTAAAACTGTGACTTAGAAAATACTACAATTTCAAACAACATTCGTTCAATACAAAATAATACTGGCGGAAACAAACAAAGAAATAAAGGCGCCCTTGAGGTGATTTTGCACAAAAACGGCGCTATACAAGTGATCCAATTATTATTATTATTTTTATATACCACTCTCTGTAACTTGTGTCATGACTCCTGACACAATCTTGGTTGTAATAAATACAAATCTTTTAAATCTATTGCGTAGGTACTTGAGTCATGGAATAATGAAAGTGCCAGTTTCTAAATCAAATAGAATGGATATTATCATAATATATAATATCATAGTTCCATGATCTAAATTCTAAATCAATAAAAAAATGAAAAAAGAAAACTCACCTTTAAATGTTTCTATGTAAGCCTCCAGATTCCAAGAAATTAAATAATCCTCCACGGTTTTGTCTGCAATTATCACTAGGAACTAGGAACAGCGGTAAACATAAATTCAATTCAATTCAAAAATAAATTCGCAACGCGCGCAACGAACGTCAATTCACGTATGGTGCGAACTGTGGCGATCTGAGAACTGCGTCGTAAATGAACACCTGCGTCGACCGCTAGCGACGACAAAAAGATCTACCAAAGTTCGGGAGATTTCACAAAAGTTTTGTTGCACTTTGCCTAAGTTTGTGCAAAGCAACTAATTGTTATGTAAAAATACCAAATTTAGATATTCCAACCTCAGTTTTGCTATATGAACAAAACATTTAACCAAACTAGATGTTTAGTTAAATTTAGCTAAATACTTTGGGAAGTAACACATAAACTTAAGTTACTAAAGTGAAATAGGTTTAGTAAATTACTTTAGCTTGATTAACCAAACCGATTATTTTGTTTAGGTAAGTATGCTTTTAGTGTGCTATTATTAAAGTTTAGTTGTAATAGCTCAAGCACATTTTACTAAACAACGACGGTATCTGCACATAAAGTATTTTATATTTTCGAAGGAAGCAAATACTTTGGGGTGTGACATATTGAATGAAAAAACATACACTTAGTAAGACACCACTTTATTTTTGAATCAATAACGATAGCCAACCGGGTTTCGCTTGTCCCAAGCTTCATCAGGGCTAAATATCAACTGTTGATATTTAGCCCTGATGAAGCTTGGAACAAGCGAAACCCGGTTGGCTATCGTTATTGATTCAAAAATAAAGTGGTGTCTTACTAAGTGTATGTTTTTTCATTCAATATGTCACACCCCAAAGTATTTGCTTCCTTCGAAAATATAAAATACTTTATGTGCAGATACCGTCGTTGTTTAGTAAAATGTGCTTGAGCTATTACAACTAAACTTTAATAATAGCACACTAAAAGCATACTTACCTAAACAAAATAATCGGTTTGGTTAATCAAGCTAAAGTAATTTACTAAACCTATTTCACTTTAGTAACTTAAGTTTATGTGTTACTTCCCAAAGTATTTAGCTAAATTTAACTAAACATCTAGTTTGGTTAAATGTTTTGTTCATATAGCAAAACTGAGGTTGGAATATCTAAATTTGGTATTTTTACATAACAATTAGTTGCTTTGCACAAACTTAGGCAAAGTGCAACAAAACTTTTGTGAAATCTCCCGAACTTTGGTAGATCTTTTTGTCGTCGCTAGCGGTCGACGCAGGTGTTCATTTACGACGCAGTTCTCAGATCGCCACAGTTCGCACCATACGTGAATTGACGTTCGTTGCGCGCGTTGCGAATTTATTTTTGAATTGAATTGAATTTATGTTTACCGCTGTTCCTAGTTCCTAGTGATAATTGCAGACAAAACCGTGGAGGATTATTTAATTTCTTGGAATCTGGAGGCTTACATAGAAACATTTAAAGGTGAGTTTTCTTTTTTCATTTTTTTATTGATTTAGAATTTAGATCATGGAACTATGATATTATATATTATGATAATATCCATTCTATTTGATTTAGAAACTGGCACTTTCATTATTCCATGACTCAAGTACCTACGCAATAGATTTAAAAGATTTGTATTTATTACAACCAAGATTGTGTCAGGAGTCATGACACAAGTTACAGAGAGTGGTATATAAAAATAATAATAATAATTGGATCACTTGTATAGCGCCGTTTTTGTGCAAAATCACCTCAAGGGCGCCTTTATTTCTTTGTTTGTTTCCGCCAGTATTATTTTGTATTGAACGAATGTTGTTTGAAATTGTAGTATTTTCTAAGTCACAGTTTTACCCTAGCCAGAAACTAGAACCAACTAAACTAGCTTTGAAATCGTACCGATGGATGGTCAATCATAGCAGGTTATATTTAATTTTAATACATGTGTATTGCAAATTATTAATTCGGACATAACATTTTGAACATTGAATTCTGTTGTTTTTTTTTTGGGGAGGGATATGTTTTTTTAAATACAGGGTGACCACCCATTGTTAATGTTTACATTTGAAATTTTCATATAAATGAAATAATTTCATTATTAAAACTATTTTATCTCCGCTTGATTCATGATACAGGGTGTTCGGTATCTGCTGTTGTATAAATATACATTTTTTTTAATGAATAATTTTCATTCCTTTGAAAAATAAATTTTTATTTTCTTGTTTTGAAAATTTTTGTATTTTCTCGTCGTTTTTTTTTCTTTATTTCAGACTCAAGCCATAGACTCGAAAACACTCCTGATAATATCTCAAGATGATATTAAAGAATTGATTCCGACTGTAGGGCACCGGGCACTGCCTACAGCACACATTAATGCGCTCAAGGATGTTATTAATCCACCTGTCATAAGTGTAAGTTTTTAAAAGCAGTAATGATGACATATTGTATACCTAGGCCTTTTTGGCTAACCATTTGGAAATAGTTGTACCGGACGCGATTTTGATACAAAAAAAATAGTATTTAATATAATAATTCCTGTAATTAATGAATAAATCGACTGCCGGGGGGGTCAAGCAATTCAAAGGGATAAAAACAAAGCTTGATCCCTTCACCCTTTCTTTTCCCTTTGTGTACATACCCGCTTTTTGTTTCAGATTGAAGATATACCTTCAACTTCCAAACAAACAACGCCCATATATTATCAACACGATGACTTCCTTGTAAATGAAATTTCCTTGTTGGAAAATAAAAACAAATCACAAAGAATAACGCAAGAAGCTTTTGAAGAGCAAATTTCGAATGTAAGTTAAATAATTTTAGTAAGTTTCAGATACCTAAGTAACTTAGGTTAATTGTTTTATACATTCCGATATATGTATTTTAGTAGTGGCAGCGTAGAATAGCCATCCTGTGACTGATATTATGATGATTATAGAAGTGGTTATTAGTTATGTAATCAATATGCAATTTAATTTTGTTTTCCAGGACTTACGCAATCATCTCCTATCAATCAATGAAGGGCAAGCACTTTTAATGCTGTTTGAGTCAGAGGGTCTCTTGGACAATTCTGCCAGACTGTGCAGTACTATTATAAGTAAGGAATTGCAGGGTAATCCAGATAGATCCATTACAAGCAAGAGATTTTATGAATTTGCTTTTCAAATCACCAAAGTCTTTAATAAAGAAAGCGCAGCTGTATATTTCACCCCATATGTGTGTTTTGGGCCTACCCAAAAAATTGCTGCTAAAGGTAAATTACTAGACACATACAGGCAGCGCCGAAAAGAATTTGCCAAATCAGGACACAAACATCTTTTACTATATTTAAAAAAAAATTATAATAAAAAATGATAATATAAATGTGTGTATGATCAAACGTGTTTTCTTTTTTGAGGCTTTGCTGGTAGCTGGAAACAATATTTTGAGAGACGATTCTTAACAAAATAACTTTTATATGAATGAGGTTTTAATAAGTACTTTCTAGTCTTACAAAACATAATATTTATTTATTTAGGTTTCATCTCTCAACAGGGTTGTAATAAACTACCTGCAACTCAAAGTATTTAACCCATGATTCTGAATTATGGGTATAATCCTTCGAGTTGATGGTGGTTACATTTACACCCTGTATTGTTTTCAGCTAAACTGCAAAGCTGCACTTCCTATTTAATATAGATAATCTAACCAAAAAGCTAAGCTATAGTACCTAAAGCTAGCAGTATAGAGCTAAAACACCTATATCGGTAGGGCTATTCCAACCGAAGTTTAGTTAATCAACCTAACCATTTTGTAATATTAACTAAATAATAAGGTTACTACATCTAAACAGTTAAGTTTTTCTAACCGAACACTACAAAATGGTTTAGGTATATAATTTTTAGTTTAGGTAACACAACTAAACACAAAGCTGTCTCAACCGATTAGTTTAGCTAGAATACCTGAATCGTTAAGCTGTCATAAATACAGTTTAGGTAACACAACTAAACACAGAAAGTTAGAGAGCTGTCTCAACCGATTAGTTTAGCTAGAATATCTGAATCGTTAAGCTGTCATAAATAAACTGCTGTTTAGCAAACAGTAGCTAAAAGTTCGGCAGTCACCACAGCAACTAAACTGTTTAGTAGATAATTACTGAAAATTTGGTAAATCGTACCTAAACATTTCTTTCAGTGTATACATGCATTTTGTTTTCTTTACATTTATAACCAATCCTACATCGTGTGCCCATTTTAGCACTTCTTGCGCCAAATTCCAGAGTGAAAAATACTCTCAGTATCTGTGTAAGATTACCATTCGAAATTGAAACGTTGCTTTTGCCATGTTTGGTGACCAGATCAGAATAGCCAGGTACTCCCCCACCTCTTCCTCCATCTCCTCCCCCTCACCACTACCTTCAGCCTTAGAACATACCATAATTGGGGATGTCATAGTCTGGCTACAGACTGTTAGGATCAGTTGGAACTCTTGTACGGTATTCACATAAATAAATCTTCATTTAATAACTACTTTAAAATTGATTCACTGAGTGTACGGAGGCATCATAAGGATGCACTATTCCTGTATAAAGTAATTAACAATAATATTCAATGCCCAGAGTTCCTAAACAAGATTCCATTCAATGTACCTTCGCGTTCAACACGCTCTTGTGTCCTGTTCAGGGTTGATCAAAGCAAAACGAACTCTAAGCAGAATTCTTGCCCGAACAGACTATGCAATAATTACAATAGCGTATTATCCAAGGTTGATATTTTCAGTTGCGAACTTACCAAATACAAGAGGTCCATAAAAGAATATTTCTCTGATGGTTTGTGAATAATGTTTATGTCTCTATTGTTTATATCTACAACCTCTCTCCATGGTTATGAATGTATTGTGTTGTAAAGTTTTCGTTTTATTTAATCTTTTGTTTTGTATAATTTTTTTAATTCTTATTCCTTTCTCACAAATTTAAATAACTTATTCCATATTATGCTGTCTCAGTAGAGGTAAAGTCACAAGGAGGAAATCCATAATTGGTTTTATTTTACTATATAATACTTATGTACAAACTGATTAAATGTAAACTGTCGATTTCCCGAAAATGAATAAATAAATAAATAACCATCACGCCGTTTCCCCGCAGGGGTGGGTAGAGAGGACTTGTCTTGACACACAATTCTTGCCTCATTCACATTCATACATCGTCTCATACATACATCGTCTCTACGAGTATTTTTCTGACTCTTGACAGGGCCCTACTCAAGTATCTGCTTCACTTGGTCGTGCAATGTCTTTCTCGGGCGTCCTTTTGCTACCATTTAATAAACCATTTTATTATTGTGTACAGTTAGGAGGAGTTCGTGTAACTTAATTTAATTAATATTCCAACAAGAGTAGCGTGGGTAAGTTCTTTAGAGGCAATCATTCCATTGTTTGAGTATTAATTAATTCTCAAACAATTATTAAATTTCTGATCCAACGGAAAACAATTACTGAAAAAAAAATCAATTAGATACGCGTTCATTTGCAAGTCACCTTAACGGGTATGCGAATTTTTAAATTAAAAGAGGTAATATTATCAGAACGTTTATTTGGATATCACAGTTGAGATTATCAAAGTCGGTTTCGTGGCACTTCAGGACAATGGTAATTCAACAAACTGTTGAAAAATGATGTAAAGTCATTAAAAGCGATGTAAAAAAAAACAAGATTTTTTACTATAATAATCTATATTTTTATATTATAATCTATTTTTTTCTATAACACGTCTATTATTTTTTACTACAATAATCATTTTTTTACTATAACACATCTATTTTTGTTTCTATAATACATCTATTTTTTTCTATAATACATTTATTTTTTACTTTAAAACATCTGTTTTTTTCTATATTACATACAATTTTTTTCTATAGTAATCTATTTTTTTCTATAACACGTCTATTTTTTTTTAACTATAATCAAGTTTTTACTATAATACATCTATTTTTTTCCACGAAAATCTATTTTTTTTACTATAATAATCAATTTTTTCTATTATACATCTATTTTTTTCTTTAATACATCTATTTTACTATAATACTTCTATTTTTTTCTATAATACATCTATCAATAATAATCTAATATCTATAATACGTCTTATGATGGTTAGCTAGTTAGTTAATAAGTTTTCTAATAAATCTTACTTTTCAAAACACAATGCATATATTTTTAACTACACGAATCTATTTTTTACTATAATACATCTTTTTTTTATTTAATACATCTGTTTTTACTATACTACATCTAATTTTTCTATAAAACATCTATTTTGTGATGGTTGGCTAAGTTTTTCCTTGAAATTATTTCCTGATCATACTTTTCGAAACCTTTTGCAGAAACAATCATATTTCTGTTGCTTGTGCAATGATAGAGACTTGGTAGATGAATTGATCCCCACGACGCCTGGGTACTAACATGACTATGTTATGAGTCAGAATTGTCCAAACGTGTTTACGTCAGCTATAATTAATTCTCCGTGGCATAATAACAGAACACAGAATCATTGAATATTTATTCAGCCTGGCAGGGATAGAACCCACTGCACTTGGCTAGAGACCAAATTGCATAACGCAATACTCCAAAATAAATCCCGCCGGTCAGCAAAAATCACGGACGAACTCAAATCAATGGACGACGCTTGCTTTGATTTCTAATGATATCTATTTATAATTTTGTCATAGTCGTTAATTAATTCGTGGCGGAATTCTATTTAAATTTGTGAAGAAAAAAATCCACTTAATTATATTGGCCGATTTTACCTTGCAACAAACATCTTCTAAAGAGGAATACGAAATTCACTCAGCCAGCCTCATGTTAATCCTGGACACTCTGATCCCTACAGTCCTACCCATTCCTCATAACTATTTCCTTCCCAGAACATTCTCTCCTTAGTTTCTCTTAAAATACCCTCCGAACAGCATCCCCAAAGATGACATAGGCCCTAAGGGATATTTTTTCCTCAGGGGCTCCTGTGTGGAGCAAAAAAACGATCACACAATTTAGCCGTTATAATCAGAATAATTTAAAAACCGAGCCTATACGGCTTCACCAATTTTCGGATTACTGAAATCTTTAAGAAACTTGAGAATTTGACGTTTTCCGGATCTTTAACGTTTATAGTCGAAAATTTTATTATTTTTACCATCCAAATTAGATACTGTGGTTTTATCAATGGTATATTTCCTCGCAATTATTTATTTACGTACACTATTTTTCTCCAATGATTAACGTCTTGTGTTCAGATTACTGGAAGTTCGGGCCATCATGGGTTCGGATCACAGAGACTACTGTATTACATTTTGACATACGGACGACAGAACACATGCACTGTTTGCAACCTCCTTACAGTACAGACTCCGTGACGAAGAGCTAACAGTCAATAGCGGTAGGAATTACGACCTATTCGAAAATATTCCACTTGCTGTAAGTGAGCGGTCACAGGTAGTACACAATAATATTTAGATTATTTTTATTTTTAATGTGTACTTTTAAGTTGAGAAAGCGAAATGTGTATATTTCTTTTAACTTAAATAATTCTTTAAAAAAATTAACTGTCTCGCAAGAAATGTGGATATTTTTCACATGCACGTTTAAGCAGGAAATATTCTTTAACTTTTAATATATTTTACATACCAGTACAATATAAGTGTAATGTAACAATTTGTTGTCCCACATTATGTATTATGTTAATTATATATTTGTATCGCTTTTGCAATACATTATCCTGACCTAACCTAACATAACTGTTTTTTTTAAATAATTTAAAAAAACAGTATGAAAATATTCACAATATGTTGTCACGCTCTCCGCGACAGGTCGTCCAATGAAATACGTTTGTCTCGCGATGCGCGACATCGATCCGGAAATACGTTTGTCTCGCAGTGCGCGACATTGATCCAGAAATACGTTTGTCTGGCGATGAGCGACATTGATCCGGAAATACGTTTGTCTCGCAGTGCGCGACATCGATCCGGAAATACGTTTGTCTCGCGACGAGCGATATTGATCCGGAAATACGTTTGTCTCGAGGTGCGCGACATTGATCCGGAAATACGTTTGTCTCGCAGTGCGCGACATTGATCCGGAAAGGGTTAAAAACAGCATAACCTGGGTTTATAGTGCATCGTTGATCTTGCATCACTAAATTGGATTTATATCCTGCAGAATGTATTCAATAATTATTCTTACAACAATTATACTACAAGAACAGTGTGATAAAAAGTTAACAGCGTTTGTTTGCGTGTTTCGGCCTAATTAATCTGACATTCTATGGGATAGTATTAGTTCCAATTTAATATTACTTAACACTAATTAAATTAAACTTAACCTTGAGAGTGACATGGAGTATTAAAAAGCGTTTAATTTTTTTGGAAAATTAATGGATTCGGATAAAGTTTTGACAGTGTTTGCAATGCTAAGCTAGACAATGTTTAATTTTACTAATACACCCGCAGAGTATACTATAATCATATTTGTGGATAAATAAGTCTTGAATGGCAGTAGGAAATAAAATATAGCGTCTCACAGTAGTAAAACTATATTTTTAGAGTATTAGGAAAAAAAAAATAAATAATAAAAAAAATAAATTATTCTGTCGTGGGATAAAGTTGGTCGAATTTGGTGAAATGTTTATAAATATATTGAAACAATCGTACATTTTGACAACAAAACGTAATGTTGAGGACGTTGGGGGAGGGATTTGAATCCCCTAACCACTGGAGTGATTGGTGTCATACGTATAAATTTTATATATATATATATATATATATATATAAATTTACAATATTATTTAATTAATACCATTCCTCAAAATATTTATATGAAAACATATGAAACTGTTTACTGCGACTTTGCTAAACGCTTTGTAATAAACTACACAAAAAAAAATTCATTACCTTTTTATATGGCTAATAATGAAAACAAATGTCTACATTACTTTCTGAGTAATCACCCTCCAAATTTGCGTGGTATGAGCTACGAACACGGTGTATAATTCTTATATTGGCGTGATAAAAACTGGACAACCTGTATTACCTTGTTGATAAGTATTATAGTGTTGTTGCTAATAATAATAATAATAATAATAGTGGAAGTTGTACGCAAACAGGACCTAGAACTAGAAACTTGGTCGATCTTGGTCAGTGGAGGAACCTGTTTTAGATTTTCTTGTGAATGGTCGGTCAGTGGCGCGTATCGACTAAATCACAACAGACTAGATGACCAGAACGTAGTAGACAGGTCAACAGCTCGTTTGGTACAGCAAAACGTCATAAATGGAGGCCAGATATTCATCTTTTTGATTTCACTAATTTATTTGTAACGATCGACAGAAGTGGACTGTCAGCTTAGAAGTGTATAATTAATTTAGATAGGTAAAACTAGATATATTCCCTAGTATATCGCAAGAATTTTCTTCTAAATAGTGACATTCACATGAGGTTGTCTCCTATAACGAAATGTCATGTTATTTGCAAATGTTTTGTAGGAACTATTAATTTTCAACACTGGCAATTTCTGTGATTGCAACACTGGGACGCATGCGCGTACCAGCGAACCAGCCAGTGATTATGGCAAGTTGGATAGTATAGGAGCATTATTCGTGAGTGCTTTATTTATGCGTTATTCTGTTTCGAGCGCCTGGAGGGCGATTCTCGTTCTTTTAGCCTTAAGCTAAATGATAGCATTCGTCAACGACTGCTATCGTTTGCGAAAGATAGCTGTCCGTCGCTTGTAACATCTTTTCTTAACTATTAAGCGATTCTCGTTCTTCTGATAGCCTTACAAGATCGATTTTTGAGAGACCTAGTAAAAAATCCTAAAGAAGCGTGGTTAAGAGCATCTACGATATTGTTAAGAGATTATTGAAAACACAAATTGGTGAAATATAATTAAGTGACGCAAGGTTTCTAACTAAAACTTAAAAAAACAAATACTTTGTATTATAATGCATTTTAATAACTGCTTATTTTATTTATGAATGACATAAATAAGCCATTTATCGAAGATTTACGTTTTGTGAAAAGGTACTTACCTCGCTGGATAGTAATGACTTTTTTACAGATTCACCACTTCTAAAGTGACGTTTGCTGTCAAACTAACGCTGCCGAATGGCGCTAACTGTCACCCAAGTTAATTTAAGAATGAAAGGGATTCTTATTTCGTTGTGGTTAACTTCAAAACCCACAATTTCGAGCGCCAGCCAGAAACTTATTATTATTTATGTAGAAATCCTCAATGGTATGTGTAGTTTATTGTAAATTAAATCACTTATCTGGCTTTCGACATGTTACGTACTTTACAAACATCGCAATTACCTGATTCAATTCATTTAATAGCATTATTGTGCCACAAACAAGTCACTAATCATGTTTACAGTCAATACTTACGATAATATTAAGTTTTCTCTTATTAAAACTACGCAAATATTGCTAATTGTCAAAACGTCACAATTGAATGAAGCAAATTCTCCGCGAACGCTAGCGTTCGGCCGCCGAATGACAGGTCTAGGGGTACCCTTCGCGTAAGGCTAAAAATTTTGGCGCGCAATCGAAAATCTAAGGATTCCATCTGTCAACGAGAGAACCGGAATCGCTTCATACGAATAAACCGAGAGAAATCGTTAATTTGAATGTAAGGACGATTTTAGTGTCGTTAAGTAGAACGAGAATCGCCCTCCTGGGTGTTCCACAAATAATTCGTAATAATAATAATAACATTTGACAATTTGTATAAGGCCGCTTTTGTGAAATATCACCTCAATGGAGCTATATAGTTGATGCAGGTATTACAAAAAAAATTTATATTACTAAAATAAAGTGAAGTTAAGTCAAGTAAAATGAAGAACAGGAACAGGTGACACGAAGATAGAAGATGGAGACTCTGCAGCAAGAATCCTAGGTAGTGAAGAAACTGGATCAGCTGCTGCAGGGAGAGAGTCCACCGCGTCCACCAACAGTGCCAACACGAGGTTCGTCATCCGTCCAGGTATGCGTCTGCTGCTAATAAAGCGCTGACACCATATCCTCACACAGATACCAGACCTGGGCAGCACCGCTGTGACGTTCGACGAAGATAGAAAATGGAGACTTTGCAGCAAGAATCCTAGGTGGTAAAGAAACTGGACCAGCTGCTGCAGCGAGAGTACCAGCACGAGGTTCATCATCGGTCGAGGTATGTGTCTGCTGCTAATAAAGCGCTGACACAATATACTCACATAGATAACCATTACGTTATTAGAATATTTTGAGAACAGAACGTTTATGAAAGGTTGTTTTACAGAATTTGAACAGTCCTTCAAATTACAAAGTTAAAATTCAATTTCTGTGGAAGTTCTATCAAGTTCTGATATTACTCCGTCATGGGACGGCCTCCATGGTCAGGGGTAAGGCTCTTGACAAGCAATCCGGAGGTCGCGGGTTTAAATCCCCGCGTGCGGAAATAAATCTTATTTGATTAATTTGTATTATTTCATTAATTAATTAAATCATTTAAAATAATATAAGATATATTTGCGGCGGTAACCGGATAACTCATCAAAATGACAATTCAACACACCTATAAAAAGTGTTTTAAAGTTATGAAAAGTTTTTGTTTCATCACTTTTAAGTTGTTAAATTCTCATTTTGAGGAGTTATCATGTAACCATTTGTGGCACGTTCCAGAGTGGAAGATACTTTCAGTATCGCCTTGGTATAAGACCACCAGTCAGAAATGAAACGTTTCTTGAAGTGGCTTTAGCCGTGTTTGGTGACCAGATCTGGATAGCCAGGTACCTCCCGATCATCCTATGTCCCATCTACTACCCCTCACCACTACTTTCAGCCTCACTTCATACCCGATTGGGGATACCATAGTCTCACTGGCTCAAGTTGGTAGTTGGGACTCTTGACGTGCAGTCTTCAATATTATTTTAAATGGGCCTGTCGTTTCAAAATACTTGGATAATATCAGAACTTGAATATTACTTTCACATTAACATTAACTTTGAAATTTAACGAATTGTACAAAATTTTGTGAAACAACGTGTCCTTAGAAATATCGAAATACACCATGGTATTATAAATGGTACCGAAGATACATCCAATAAGAGGTGTTATTTTGATATTCAATCGTAAAAGATCAATGGTTTCGTTGCTTGTGTGGCACGTAGCGCCGTCTTGTTGAAAGTAAACGTTGTTCAGATCAATACCATCCAATTCCGGCCATAAAAAATCATTAATCATCTCTCGATAGCGCAATCCATTCACTGTAACTGTTGCTCCAGCCTCATTTTCGAAAAAGTAAGATCCAATTACTCCGCCGGACCATAAACTGCACCAAACAGTCACACGTTGAGGATAGAAAGGCTTTTTAACAATAACTCTTGGGTTTTCCGAGCCCCAGATGCGACAATTTTGCTTGTTGACGAAGCCACCGAGGTGGATATGGGCCTCATCACTCAAGATGATTTGCATTTGATTCACTCAAGAGAATTTTAATAATTTCAATGCGTTGTTGAAGCGTGTATCGTTCCATTTTTATTAATGGCGTAGTTTCTACTTGTCAAATGTCAAAAAATGACAGCTTCAAAAGTAACATCTACCGAAATAGCGGGCTATTCAAAATAACACCTCTTATTGGAAAAACCTGTATTGTAAGCCGTCTAAATGTCGATATTTGCGGCCGGCCGAAAAGCGTGTGACAACACGTTACACGCGCGGCATTAATGCAGAAATTCCATTACAATTATCAATAGTATACGTTCATGTAAGATCAAATAATCTTTTTTTAGAGTAATCGAAAAAACAATATTTTACTGTCGCTATAAACTCTTTAAATATAATATCGACATTTTCATAAAAATGACAACCTCATTCAGAAAACCTTTCTTGATAAAAAAAAATATTCCCGACTTTTTGGGAATTTATATTCGATTAGGGAATATTCCCGATTGCACACAACTAGTTACAACTCTTAATCAACAGTTTGCTATATTGTGTCTATTGGCCATTATTTCGCCATCCCAACATCATAGTAAATCCTTATAAAAGGTCAAAAGACAAATGCAAAAACAAAATTATGTAATATACTGCTTCCGATGGTTTCACTTGAAAATCTCACAAATTACCCTACAATACTCTATCCTCCATAATATTTTTCTTCTTCTTTCCAAATACAACAATTTGTACGGATTTTAATTTTGCAACTATTTTTTACTTTGTATAGGTCTAATTATCTTCCATATACCTATAAGAACTAGTCGATCCAAAACTCTTTTTAATTCCAACAAAAATATCGGGACTGAGTCATTTAGATACTCGCTTGTACCTAGATTGCATGCAGTTGGAAATGTTTTCTCAAGAAATTGTAGATGTGTTCAACTGCACGGAATATAGTTACAAGAAGGCTATACTAACATACCTCAGTAATAATAACAATTAAGTTTAGCATAATACTATTCTTCTGTATGGGTTCTGTATAATTTTAAATGCAAATTGTAATATTGATTACTGTTTTACTGAATTGTTATGTTCATATTAACATTTTTTTGTCAAAGCTCTTATGGGCGTATAAAAAATAAAAAATAAATAAAAATAAAAAGAAAATAACCTTAATGTAACATAAATCTTTAATTTAAAATATGTTAATTATTTCACCAAAGAATGTATAATTTATTACTATACCATTATTTTTTCGCAATTGTACACTACTCTTCCATCCACAAGCAAATGGTTTTAAGGCGAAGCTTAATGCTAAATCACTATTTTGATTAATCTTTATAACGAATTGGTTTACATTGTTAATACCAAAAATTATGCTTTAGATAAATTACACAATAAAAAATATAAATGTAAACTACTAACAAAAATATTTTTTCACTAGAAATGTATGAACGCATAAAGGAAACAACGTTAATAAAATACAGTATTATAGCTACTGTATTTTATAAAATTATTTACAAAATAAATAAAAACCAGTTTTTTGCGTGAAATCGAACGATTCTAGACTCCGTTTGTCAAGCGATTTTAATGCCTATCACCTACAATATAAGGCACACCAAAAATATACACATTTTTGGCTTGTAGCTTCCTCTTAAGTATTTTCCAAACGTGTAATTGATTCCTATTGATCAAATCACAAATCAAGCAATATACGACAGTTTGTTTAAAAAAAAACAATTTAAATTGCGCATAGTATTGTTAAAAAATAATCTGATAATGGATTGTGTGTCAAAATTACCGCTCCACGAATGAATTAATGAATCCCATGGGACCAATTCTCGAAGATATACGAGAGTCTATAAATAAGGATTCATAGATAAAGCAAACATGGGTAACTACCAACCAACCTAACTAAAAATAGGTTTGTACTTAACCAGAAATAAATCAGAACTGCTCCAAGCTGTTCGGATGCAGTTATACATTGTCATCGCCAATAAATTGGGATATGTCGTGAGTCTGAAGGTATTGGGAATGAAAGGAGAAGCGAAAGAACAAGGTTGGGTTAGGTTAGATTAGATATTCAGGTCTGGTCATCAAACACTGCTAAAACCATTTGAGTATCTACAGAAAGAAAATGAGTTGCTAATTTATTAAGAATCTCTTTAAATTTTTAGTAATACGATTAAAAACGGGATTGCGGGCCTTAACGAATAAATTCCCAACCTTATTCTTCCTTATCTCCTGTGGTAAATACACTGATAAAAAATTATTACTTTTTGCTATTTTTTTAAGAATCTCTTCAAATTACTAGTAATCTGGTTAAAAAAGGGATTGCAGGACGTTTCGTGATAAACTTTCCTGATGTCGGAACACGTGTTCACGAAAATCCGATTTTTTTGGCATTTCGTCATGATATAATGATTTATAATGAACGTTCAAAAAAATATTCGAATTTTCATGAACACGTGTTGCGACTTTGTGAAAATATATTCGTAATTTACTAAAACTTTATCAGAAAACGTCCTGCAATCTCGTTTTTAACCAAATTACTAATAATAGAAGAGATTCTTAAAAAAAATTGCAAAACTCATTTTTTTCGGTGTATGTACCACAGGAGATGGGGATAGTAAGGTTTGCTACGTAATTCGTGTTTTAAATAAAATCAATCTTTAGAAAAATAAACGTTTAATTATTTAAGAAAGCATTCTCAGTAAGTAAGTATTAACCATATGATCTATCTACCTATCTGCGATAACATAATGTATTCAAATATATTTTTTAAATTTATCTAACGTATGGGATTCAAATCCGCAACGTCCAGATTCGTAGCTAAGAATCTTAAGAGGAAGCTACAAGCCAAAATGTGTGTATTCTTGGTACCTTATATTGTAGGTAATAGGCATTAAAATCGCTTGACAAACGGAGTCTAGAAACGTTCGATTTCAAGCACAAAACTGGTTTTTATTTATTTTGTATATTATTTTATAAGAAAGCAAAAAAAGTTAATCAAGTGAAACTATCACAGATAATCTTAGCTATAATACTGTATTTTTTTAAAAGTTGTTTCTTTTACGCGTTCATACATTTCTATTGAAATAATATTTTTTTTAGTAGTTTACATTTATATTTTTTATTGAGTAATTTATTATTTTATTTGTATTCTACTCAAGCGAAACGATAGGAAAATCTTCAATTTATCTAAAGCATATATTTTGGTATTCATAATGTACACCAATTCGTTATAAAGATTAATCAAAATAGTGATTTAGCATTAAGCTTCGCCTTAACCGTTCAGTCATGGAGGTCGTCGATCTTGTCGGACTATCAAGAAATATCAAAAGCAATGAATCAGTAGTAATTAATATCCACACGTAACATCTATATCTGCATTAATTCATATCAGCAAATACATATATATATTACAGCGTTTATCAGTTATAGTCATAGAATTTCAGATTGATAGACCTGACGAGTGCGAGGAGCACGGGAGGCGGCGTGACAGTCTCATTTTACGTGATTTGTCAATAAACGAATCCGACAGTAAACAGAAAACTCGCATAGTAATATCACTTTTCAGTCATAGAAAATAAAATCTGCTAACGAATTACTAGTCATTTTTACAATGGCGCGCAAATTGCTGGTTGCATAAACAACTTAAGGCGATGCACTACGTCGCGTAATATTTTAAATATAGCCGCTATCAATAACAACCCTTACGTAGATGGCGAAGGTTTAAATTCCCGCTTAACACCATCCGCCTGTTTTGATTTATGCAAGAAAAAAACATGGCCAAAGAGTGCCTTTTATTTTATTTTGTGAATGATCAGGCATAAATATTTAATTTTTTTTCGATCATTTTATAAATAACTTAATTTGCCACATTATACAATATAATCATAACCGAAAATGGGTTCGTAAATAGGAGATTTTGAACTTTAAAGCAGTTTTCATAGGCCTTATTTATTATTTTTTTCTGGGCTTATAAAAAGACTTATCTAAAAAATACTCAATTATTTCAAAGGCCAAGATGTATTATGCTCGCAGTATTTAATTAAAGCATCTGAAACATTTCTAGGCGACAACATTTTCAAACCAAAAACACATGATTTTGCATTATTACATATGGCATCGCCTTAACTGCAAATTCCAAATCGGGTAAACAAAAGTTCTGGCATGTTTCCAAAATTGAATATTTTGTTTCACTATTTAATTACACACTTTTATAAATGTGTTATAATTTACCCACCTCACTCATACTTACACGGAGAAAAATAAATATTGCTAATTTATTAATAATCTCTCAAAATTATTTGTATTCCGGTCAAAAAATTTTTGCAGGTCGTTTTCTGATAAACTTTTTGTAAATTTGTAAAAAATATCGGAACACGTTTTCATACACTTACAAAATACACTGGTATTTTACTAAAATATTATCAGTAAATCTATTAATTAATTGGTTAAGGGTCTGCAATCCTGTTTTTAACAAGATTACTACTAATTTGAAGAGATTCTTAACAAATCAGCATTATTTTTTATCGGTAAGTTTTCTCCGTGTAGCTTCGTTTAAAAAAAATCATTCAGATCCTGTGTAGAAAAAAATGTACACAATGTACTGCGCTGCAAGCCTTTACCCTATTTTAACAAACTTTACTAGGGTCTGGTCATTTGTGCGCTCTTCGGCGGTCAATATACGACTGATGTCGTAGTTTATTCTAAGTATTCACGAACCCTCCTGGTGCAAAAATATGGTCACGTGGTTTGGCATCTCCAGCTCGTCGAAATCATACCCAGATGTCATGTTAGGGCAAGTCTATAATTTGAATATCTATGGTTATAGTCTAAGGCAGCCGCATAGTCGCCACATAGTAGAACAGTAGAACGAATCTAGATCACCTCGATTCACAAGTTCTTGTTCTTACCTGAGTTCGTGGTGTATCAAATTAACGCAGAGGTCTGAGGTGTGAAAACGTTTTTAGAATGTACCGGATTTGAGCTCACTTCGGGCAAACCAGAAAACACTACCTTATATCTTTAAGGGTATACTTAAAACAATTCTTAATCTGCTCTTTCATAAATGGCATTAATTTAATTATTTTAGGAAAAAACACTTCTTGCATGTTATATTTTAAAATACAGGGAGTCAAGTGCACTAACTTCGGGAAGTTATTGTATAGGATGTTAAAGTAAAAAAATATTATTTCTTCATATGAAGCGGTTACTTTGTGATGTGACATTATAATTTAAAATTAAACAATAAGCCCTGATGAAGCTACGGTTGTAGCGAAACCCGGTCGGCATTAAGTATTTACCTATAAGTGATGTTTACAAAGTTATTGTTTAATTTTAAAAAATAAAAAAAATATTGTTGGTTTCTTTCGAAATTCCAACGTTTTAAGAGGGATTTCGGGTAAAAAGGTTGAATTGTTTAAATAAAAGAATAAACATTCTTCTATGGAAAAATATTTTTGTATGGGAAAAAAAATGGAATTTAGAAAATTAACCTTTTTTATTTCTACCGTATTGTAGAATCGCCTCCCAAAGTTTGTGCACTTTGCAAAGTAACAGGTAAACGTTTTCATAAAATATCTAAATACTAAATACAAGGCCCTTAAATGTCTGCAACTCCAACCAAAAATGCATTCCACTCGGTACAAATGCCAAATCGTACAGATAATGCTTTTTTCCGACATTTCCTTCGCTACACAAAACCTTTTAAACTTGAAAGAAATATCCTACTCAACGTTCTTATGAAAAGAGGTTGATGTGCAGCAATTTTTTGCCTATTTACGTAAGTAAATACAAATACAAGTAGGTACTTAACTGTAAATCCAAGTGGAGAAAAAACTTTTTACAGCGGAAACACTTTTCCACCTTTATGGCAACACTATTGCAGCGCGCATGCGTAAAGCCAGTAGAAAAGGGAATTTCAAGCACACGAATAGAAAGGTCTGATTAAAATAATGTTTAAATACAATGTTGTTTAAGACTACACAATACCCTAAAATAAATCCAGAATCTTAACGACGTAAGTGAAGCGGCTGTGCAGAAAAATATGCGACGCGCGGCCCTGGTGTATTGGACAGACCTGCGGTTGAATTTGCGCTATCAAATCTTTAGAATAAAGTGGGAATCTTAACGACATATAAGTGATGAAGTCGTGTAAAAACAATATTCGGCGCGCGACACGGCGAAATGGATGGACCTACGGTCGACTTTGGCCCAGCAGGCCTAGAAAATCTATCTTTCCGTGGGGTTTATTTTAATTATTTCTGATGAAAGTATTACTAATCTCAAATGTTACCAGAGGGATCTTTCGGGAAGTTACGAATTCATCGCCTAGAAAAATAAAATCTGGGGCTTGAGGCTAATTTCATAGTTTATATTATCATATTTTAATGTGAGTGTCGCTAAAACTCAGAAACGTGTTCCGGTACGATCAAGGGAGTTATATGGTGTGGTAGCCCTCTATCCCCCATCGATGAAGAAGGTTCCCGTTTTTACCTGAAGGGCGTGCTTTTGAAGACATAAGGACTGAAAGTTTCGCCCTCTAGAAATTTCTAGAACAGTCCAGAACATTCTAGAGTATTCGAGAGCATTCCACAACATTTTAGAACATCCCGGAACATTTTGGAATGTTCGGGAATGATCTGAAACGCTTGGGAACATCCCGGAATATCCTATAAAGAACTAAAAACAGGATTACAGGCCGTTTCCAGATAAACTCTCAGTAAATTCGTAATCGTGACATTACATTGGTGTCTCTAAATTGTATAAAAACAAAATCACTATCCGCGTCTATCTTTTTGTGCGCTTAGTTCTTCTAAACTATGCAACGGAGTTTGATAGGATTTTCACTATCATTTACAGAATTTCTTCCGGAAGGTTTACATATATAGTATATGCATATTATATTTATTGAAAGTAGAGAAAAGTCGAGTAACGCCGGGTACACGTCAGCTAGTCTTACATATAAATAACTTACATCTGTAGGGATCCCTTTAGAAATATTTGAGATTTTAGTAATACGTTCATTAGAAATAATTAAAATGTTAGCGTCTAGCAAACCCCTATTATTAGAGTCTTAGTCGCCTTAACGTAAAAGACTTTTCGTTAAAGTGGTGAATATTAACAGCGGTTAGGTAAAGGGCGGGAGAATATCAACATGGTGACAGTTTCCTATGATAGTTCTTTCAGTTTTTTCACTCTTCGCGTTGTTGCTGGAATATTAATGGATTTTGAAATATAACGGAGATAATGGAAACATTATGGATGGTAATGCGTTCACGTTTTGAAATATCGTAAAGAATACTTCAGGGTTTTTGACAAGGCTCATTTGTATTCGAGAATTGCAAGACAAAAATAAAGCTGCAATTCCGTTTGTGTGCTGTCAATTTCAAAGACAATTTTTGACAGATAAGAAAAGATTTATTGTAAACTTTTAAAGGTAAATGCAAATGTTTACAATAGGTATATAATAGCACGGATTATATATTAGACGGTGGGTAGGAGGAACGCGAAACGAGTGCAATAAGAATGGAAAGAAGATTTAAGAGAAAAATAAGGGATAAAAAAAAAAAAATTCTAAATGTAAATACCGCCAAGAGTCCCAACTCTCCGGAGTCGGTCAGATAATAACATTTCCAATCATTTTGGTAGATTGTGATTCTGAAGGAAAGGAGATGTGGCAGAGGTAGGTTGGGAAGTACCGGGTTATTCACATCTGTTCACCAAACACGGTTAAAGACATTTCAGGCAACATTTGATTTTGAATCAAAACTACCGGCCGGTGGCTGAGTTGACATCGCGTTTGGGTCCCACCCAGCCGTGGTGTGTTCAATTCCTCGGCTGGCTAAGTTCTCCATCACAACACAAGCAACATGTTCCGCTTACTGTGGTGGTAGTAGGAGATTTTCAAATATTGTCAGGTTATTCATAAACCGGGAATGTTTGTCATTCTTTAAAAAAAATAAAATTACATTAAATGAATGACGCCCTCTCACCAGGGCGATGCTGAGATATTATATTTATAAAAAGTAGAGAAAAGTCGACGTTTTGATATCAAGTCGTAAAAGAAATATTTTTGGGCGCTTAAATTTCAACAGCTTTTATATAATATACAATGATAGATATAAATATAAAAGTTAACTGAAGACAAGCCACAGAAGTTTCTTATGTTGAAGTTCATTGGAAATGAAGTTTAAATATCTTAAAATTAATTTTGTGTTAAAGGAAGGGCAGAGGAAGAGGAAAATAGGAAGAGGATAGGAGATGCTCCCGATACATTCCATACTCTCATATTAATAATCGATCGTACGCATTACTTCATATCGATATTTCTTTAGGTTATTACCAAAAATGTCAATGCTGTAAAATTTTGTATTATATTGTGCACATATACCAGGAATTGGGGAATTTTTTCGAATGTTTGTTCTACACGAGGGTAGATAAAATAAATCAGATTGTCGGATTGATCTAGACGGAATATGAAGATTTATTAAATTGGTAAGTTCTGGCGAGTCCAGATCATTATTGCTAACGCTGGCTAAACCTTATGGAAGACATCAAAATAACCACGGAATTATTAATCTTAAAAGGGCCTACAGAAAAGCCTTCGACGGTATATGTTTATCTCCTAAGGATAAACCCCAGCAACGCCGGGTATATGTCAGCTAGTTAAATTACCCGACGTTGCTCGACTTTACTCTACTTTCTATAAATATAACATGCACGTATTATATATATATATAAACCTTCCGGGAGAAACACTCTAAGGACGGGTTGTTTCGGAGAATTTGAACAATTCTTCAAATTTCAAAGTTAATTTTCAAGTACTGTGAAAGATTTTTTCAAGTTTTGATATTATTTCAGTTCTGTCAAGCAACTACCCTATAATTATATAATCTTCTTCTTTATGTGCCGTATCAGGTCCCCCCGACGTTGGCGATCACTCTAGAAAATGTCTCTTTGTCTTGCGCTGCCCGGAATAGGTCCTCCACACTTCTAATGCCGGTCCACTCTCGTATATTTCGCAGCCAAGACATTTGTCTCCTACCAGGCCCTCTGCGACCCTCTACCTTGCCTTTCAATATTAACTGGAGCAAGTGATACTTCTCCCCTCGAAGTACATGACCCAGATATGAATTTTTCTTGATTTTTATTAATCTAAGCAGTTCTCTGATAATGATTTGATGATATAATAACAGAACTTCAATAGGACTTTCACAGAACCCGAAAATGAACGTTGAAATTTGATGAATTTTTCAGATTCTTCGAAACAACCCGTCCTAAATGATAGTGAACACCCTATCAAATCTGTTACATATTTAACATATTCAACCTAGTTTTATTATTATCACTTTTTATGGGTGTGTTGAATTGTCATTTTGATGAGTTATATACCGTTCCCAAGCCACCAACGAGCTCTAGCGAATTATCAATAAACCACCTCCTTTCTGCAATTTGTTTTTTTTTTAATTAGTTCCACACAGGAGGTCCTGAGGAAAAAAAATCTCTCAGGGCCTATGTCATCTTTGGCGATGCTTTATGGAAGGTCTCTTTACGGAAAGGAAGGAGAGAAAGTTCTGGAAAGGCAAAGGTATGAAGGGTGGGGAGGAATCTAGGGTTCAATGTGTCCAGGAGTGACGGACGTATGAATCCATCCCTCCCAGTGCCGTGCAAAGCGATAGATCGAGAGAGTCCGTCTGGAGAGGTCAAAGGGTCTCCCTTAACCTGTGTAGATGGGCAAAAGCATCCACCGCCAAGAACTATAAAAACCTCAACCCCACGAACCCAGGCACCCCTGCTAAGTCACCAATCATAGCAAATCACTTGGGTAACCTATGGCAGAGGTGTTGGTTATCCAATAATAGTTATTAAGCTATAGGTGTATTCCAGAGATGACAGAAGGCATAGTTCTACAAAAAAAAACCGTTCCCAATCCACCAACGAGCGCTAGAGAATTAATAAATAAATCACGCCCTTTCTGCGCATAGCAAGAGACATGCGTTTGCGCACCTTGTGCTTAACGGTCTAGCTATACCAACCTGACGGTTCAATAAAAACATTACAGTGCCTGTGATTACATACAAAGAACATAATATAAAAGAGGCATGTTTTTAGAAAAACAATAATTTTGTAATATTACGGCGTGGGTTTTGGGATGCGGCTGTAAGTTGCGAGGGTAGAAATGCAACGAAAAGATTAATAGGAATTATTACAAAAGGAATTAATAGTTGTAGTATATTGTACTTTCGTATGGAGCAAAGACCACCCAGGAATGCCCAAGGCGAACGGTCCCCGAAACTATTAATTGGAGAAACAGGGCTGCCACAAATCCAGAAATACATAATAATAAATAAATAATATTTTATTGATCTATGTTATAGGTATTGCAACCAGAACAGAGTCGAATATAGTACTTTCAAATTTGTTAATCGACTTCAGAAAAGAATTAAAAAAAAAAGTAAAAATGTAAAAGTATATTTTTTATACAATATTTAGGTAATCAAATTTTATGTTTACACTTCTTGTCTCTTTCTAGCTAATAACAATTAGTAGGGGTAAGTAAGACGAGAGGTGTTTTCTCAGTTACGCTTCGCAAGAACATTTTTATGTTACATTGCTGTTGGAGTTGAATATATATGCACCGATACACACAATCCGTAGTTTGTGTTGTCAGCATCAGCTCTAATTGCGTACCTAATAATGGGTATGATTCCTTAATTTTTATAATCAAGCAGTTATAATTTTTTAAAATAAACATCAAATTTTCAAGGCATCTATTTGAACGTCGCATTAAAACAATCAAATTGTGTGCTATGTTGTCATGATATTTGTAATGCTTTGTCTGGAATGTCAAGGATAATTTATGTTACTTTTTAAATAAATAATTAATAAGTTAATAGTTAACTCTCTGCGTATTTTCATCATGAACTATGAAGTTTTTAAATAACCACTTTGCAGTTAATAAAATAATAATAAATGAAACGAGAATCCTAGGAAAAAAATCGGTAAATTTAAAGGTTGAAATCATTAATAAGCAATCAAATTTAACTGTCAGCCCAATTCTAAGAATGTTCCCCATTACTTCACTTATCCCACGTTACCCTCCCCCACCTCTCTTCCACAACTGACGCACTGTCCCACTCTAGTATACTGTCTCTTTCTTTGGTGATAATATGTGTGTATATATATATATAAGTTTACTCATGTACTTAGCAGTCCTGATGATGGCACGGAGGTACCGAAACCGGTAAACAATAAAATATATCAATAAAGTGACCTAAGAGTAAGCTACAAGCAAAAAATGTGTATATTATTGGTATACCTTATATTGTAAGTATTAGGCATTAAAATCGCTTGACAAACGAAATCTAGAAACGTTCGATTTCAAGCACAAAACTGATTTTTATTTATTTTCTAAACAATTTTATAAGAAAGCAAAAAAAAAAATCAAATGAAACTGTCACAGATAATCTTAGCATTGTACTTTTTAAAAGTTGTTTCCTTTATGCATTCATACATTTCTATTGAAAAATATTTTTTTTAGTAGTTTACATTTATATTTTTTATTGAGTAATTTATTTTTTTATTTGTATTCTACTCAAGCGAAGCGATAGAAAAACCTTCAATTTATTTAAAGCATATTTTTTGGTATTCATAATGTACACTAATTCCTTATAAAGATTAATCAAAATAGTGATTTGGCATTAACTTCGCCTTAAAACCAAGTATTTTCGTTTCATTTATTTAAAATGTCAAGTCACAATGTGTTTGCTTCTTTTAAAATATTAATAAAATAATACATGAAACCATATTGTTTAAAAAACATTACATTTGATTGTGCTTTTTTTTGGTTAATCAATCAAACAAAAAGTGCAATTTCTAAATCTTAATTATGTAGAAATCAAAACTGGGTGAATTCGAGAGCTGTTTCAGAAACAGTTCTGCTTTTTAGTCAGATATAATAGAGCGTAATTTGATAGGAATAGTCAACCCTGTTCCTAGAACTGTTCTCCATTCATCTGTCGGTCTATTAAAAAAGCTGAACGGGTCGAGCGAAGAGCATACATAACTCGTGGCGCACGATTCGTCATTTAGTAAGGCAAGCCCTGCGTTCACGTTAAAAACGGAATGGATTCATAAAGTGCCAGTACCTACAACCGTGGTGGATATTAAATCAAGGCAAGTATAATTTCTCTTTAGGTAGGCTGACGTGTACCCGGCGTTGCTCTGGGTTATCCTTATAAGATAGACATATACCACCATGGACTTTTCTGTAGACATTTTAAAGATATACAATTCCGTAATACATCATTTTAAGGTATCTCATGAGGTTTAGCCAGCATTAACAATGTAAGCCTCCGACATTTTTTTTACGACCTGTTTACAAAACATCGACTTTTCTTTACTTTCTATAAATATAATATGCATGTATTATATATGTAAACCTTCCGGAAGAAAATCTCTAAAAGATAGTGAAAACCCTATCAAACTCCGTTGCATAGTTTAGAAGAACTAAGCGCACAAACAGACAGACGCGGATAGTGACTTTATTTAATACTGTTTAGAGATTAGAAATATAGTAGGTAAATCAAAGTAAACCTCTCTCTTTGGGTATACGGATAAAAATTAGTATTTCTAATTTTTTAAGAAGCTCTTAAAATTATAGGTAATTCGGTTAATAAATTCAGTTTACTGATAAACTTTTACTATATTCCCAATATATCGGAATACGTGCATATTCTTGATAATATACACATTATGATAATTTATACGTATTTTATCATTCCTCAAGGGCCTGCAATCCCGTTTTTATCCGGATTACCAATAATTTTAAGCGATTTTTAATAAATTGGCAATACCTACACATTTTTCTCCGTGTGAATATTTCTTCCAATATTCCAACATTTTCAATTAAATCCACTTTAAAAATGGAATAGATCACCGCCATCTTTATATATTCAAATAAAGATGGCGGTGGATAGATTCATAAAATGCCAGTACCTACCTCCCCAATAGATATTAAATCAAAGCAATTATACCTCTCTCTTTAGGCAGTACCTACTTCAAAATTATTAGTTACATATATTAATTTCTACTTGGAAAGATGCAGGTTAAAAATGGGATACATTCATGAAATGCGAGTGCGTACCGCATACCCCCCACGCGGTGAATAAAATCAAAGCAAGTAGGTACCTCTCTAAGCAGGGGCTAGTTAAAAATGAGATAGACTTGTCCATATGGCCAACGAAAATACTGGACATTGAATAATTTACTAAATTGACTGTATTGTGCGTAGGCCTCTTTTTTAAATGAATATGAACTATACAACAATTAGACGATGGACATTAAAATGAATTGACTATTCAATGTTTGACAAAGGCAATCGATTACAATAAAACAAATAAATTTGATACAAAAGTTTTATGTAAATCGCCCGCAAGAATCCAAATTGCTCCCAACCATCTGGAGTTTCTCACCCCTAATTGGGGTGCGCTGTGAATCTGAAGTTATTGTGGAGGGGAAGGAGATGGTAAGAGGAAGGTGGGGGAGTATATTTCTATTCAGATCTGGTCACTAAACACGGCTTAAGCTACTTCAAGCAACGTTTCAAGTCAGAATGGTGGTCTTTCATCAGGGCGCACAGAGAAAAATGAGTTATGAAGAATATCTTCAAATTATTGGTAATCCGGTTAAGGCGACGCTTAGTGCTAAATCACTATTTTGATTAATCTTTATATCGAATTGGTGTACATTATGAATACCAAAAAATATGCATTAGATAAATTGAAGGTTTTCCAATCGTTTCGCTTGAGTAGAATACAAATAAAAAAATAAATTACTCAATAAAAAATATAAATGTAAACTAGTAAAAAAAATATTTTTTCAATATAAATGTATGAACGCATAAAGGAAACAACTTTTAAAAAATACCGTGACGTATTATAGCCAAGATTATCTGTGACAGTTTCAACTTTTTTGCTTTCTTATAAAATTATTTACAAAATAAATAAAAACCAGTTTTGTGCTTGAAATCGAACGTTTCTAGACTCCGTTTGTCAAGCGATTTTAATGCCTACTACCTACAACATAAGGTATACCAAGAATATATACATTTTTGGCTTGTAGCTTCTTCTTAAGAATGGGATTGCAGGCCGTTTCCTGATATTATTTTAGTAAATTACGAATATATCGGAACACGTGTTCAGGCACCTGCATTTGCCTTGATAATATATTTTTATGAACACGTGTTCTGACATCGTGATAATATATTCGTATTTTACTAAAAGTTCATCAGGACCTATTAATTCATACGTTAAGGGCCTGCAATCCCGTCTTTAACAGAATCACCAATAATTAGATCAAAGAGATTCTTAATAAATTAGCAATAAACATGTTTCTCCTTGAGATAGTGAGAGTATCTTCCACTCTGGAACGTGCCCAGAATATGCTATAATATTATTTAACGCGACATCCGGATTCGCAGTCGAGAGCCTTAACCCTTTATTCTATTGTGTCAACTTAAGATTTGATAGGTCTCAATGCGATATTAATTTTATTTCAAATCACTAGAAATCAAACTTCCCAGTACCCTTGGTCAGGCACTTGCCAACCTTTATCTTTCCCATATCCTTCCCTTTTCCACTCATTTTAGTCTCACAACATATAATTGAGGGTGCCAAAGTCCCACTGGCTCTGTCTCCGGACAGTTGATACTCTAACTTGAATAAAACGGGAAAAATAACTTCACAAGTTCATTCCAAATTATTAACAATACCGAATTAATATCATCTTATTGAAATTTGATAAATACCTAGAATTTCTATGGAATACAAACAATGGAAATGATAAAGTTCATAACTATTTAAGCATGGCTGCCTTTGTGGCATGTTTTTGTTTAGTTCCTGTATATTGTGGCAAATCACAATAATATGGCGTGTTAAGGCACCTACGCAATAATACTCGTAAAAGTCAAAAACCTTTAGCCTCTGCTTTGTAAAAACTAACAACATTATTATTATCTGCGAAACGCTACTATAACAATTGTGGAAGTAATAGCTCTGGTAATGGGTGTTGTGTGGGTTCCAAGAAAATTCATTATACTATATAGTACAAAACGAAGTGAAACATGTTTGGTATTATTTCAAAGATAACACATTCGTTTTTAACAGACCACAGAACAGAACTCATAAAGTTATAGTTTTATATAGTTAACGATACGAGGGGTGGGAGGTAATCTTCCGAGAGAGTCCTGATGAAGAGGTTAAAAGGTTTACCTCAACCAGTCTCAACGGAGTGCCACGCAGTTGGTGGAAAGACTCATCCGCCGCCAAGACCCGGATATACCTAACCCCATGAACCTGGACACCCCTGCCAAGTCATCAAACGTGGCGAATCTCTTTAGATGACCTATGGAACAGGTGTCGGTTATCCAATAAATTTTTCACAGGGCGGCGGTATTCAACACCGCATCCCAGATTGAAAAAAATAAATAAATAATTTCATAATACAACTCTCCGTCGAATTCCGATATATACGAGTATATATTTTTTCAAGTGAATGAATTGTGAAATAACACAAATTCATCAAATAAAATTTACTTGCGCATGCAAGGATTTGAACCCGCGACCTTCGGATTGGTAGTCGAGAGCCTTACCCCTCCTCGACCACGGAAGTCGTCAGTAAACTGAAACTCCATTTTATATTAGGCTTTTCCACTTCAGAACAAACTTCCACCAAACTCTGGTGAGCCAATGATATTGATTTTCTGTGAAAATCCCCAAAGATGTCATAGGCCAAGAGCGATTTTTTGTTCCTTCGAGATGGAGATACTGTTTCACAAAAAATGAGCAATTAAAAAAAAAACATTTAGCATTTTAGCTGTGACCTCACATATTTCATAGAAAAAAACAGTCATTACAGAGTTCAGTCACGCGAGGTTTGTTCACAATGAAATTACACAGGTTTTATAGGACATTGTTATAAAGGTACCACAAAGAATATATTATCTAATAATGTCTAGTAGCGTCTAACGACGTAGAAAGTCTCCTAACAGCGCATGTTCTCCGGATACTTGTTGCGTTATATCAAAACGAATATAGGTAACTAGCTGAAGTTTCCGGCGTTGCCCGGGCTTTGCACAGAGTTTTTTTCTAAATAAAATATAAGCAGTGACCTTCCTCTTGTTTTGAAGGTCAAGCGTGCAAAATTTCATCAACCTCAGAATAAAACTGTAGATTTGTATACTAATTAAATTCACGTAGACCGGCTGCCACAAACAGATTTTATTATATTTTTTATATTAGAAGAACAGTCTAGATTTTAGCGCAAAATTGATTTTTATTATTTATATGAATCTCCAAATATAAAATAAAGTCGCTATCCGCGTCTGTCTGTATGTGCGCTTAGTTCTTCTAAACTACGCAACGGATATTGATAGGGTTTTCAGCATCATTTGGAGAATTTCTTCCGGAAGGTTTACATATATAATACATGTATATTGTATTTATAGAAAGTAGAAAAAAGTCGATGTTTTATAATCAACTTCAAAAAATATTTATTCGAGCACTACATTGTTAACGCTGGCTAAAACTTAAGAGATACATCAAAATAATATACTACGGAATTGTATATCTTAAAAATGTCCACAGAAAAGTCCACGGCGGCATATGTCTATCTTCTAAGGATAACGCCCAGCAACGCCGGGTACACGATAGCCAGTAATTTTATAGGTAAAAAAGTTGATCAAGACAAATTGTCACACATAATTTAGTTAACGTTTAATTTTTTTTAAATAGTAACTAACACTTTTATTTCAATTCTACTCAAGCGAAATGACAGTAAAATCTTCAATTTATCCAGAGCATATTTTTGGGTATTCAAAATGTTAACCGATTCGTAGAAAAAAATAATCGAAAATAATGATTTAGCGTTAAGCGTTTAAATCGATCATCCGTACTGCTGCGAATCGCATCTGTATGTACAGCAGCGTCTCTCCTCTGTTTTTACCTACACACCAAAAGCATAACTTTCATTGTATAGCAGTTTTGATAGTCCTTACAGTTTGGTTGTAGTTCGGCGACAGTCGGCACGCTTCCATGTCATATCTTCCTTAATTCCACAAATGCATGTAGATTATTCATATGAAAATGTATTTCAATTTATATATAAACTAGCTGACATCTACCCGGCGTTGCTGGGAGTTATCCTTAGGAGATAGACATATACCGTAATGGACTTTTCTGTAGGACTTTTTAAGATATACAATTTCGTAGTACATTATTTTGATGTATTTCATAAGGTTTAGCCAGCATTAGCAATGTAAGCCCTAGAAAATATATTTTTTACGACGTAATTACAAAACATCGAATTTTCTCTACTTTCTATAAATATAATATGCATGTTTTATATATGTAAATCTTTCGGAATAAATTCTCTAAATGATAGTCAAAACCCTATCAAAATCCGTTGTGTAGTTTAGAAGAACTAAGCGCACAAACAGACAGATGGGGAAAGCGACTTTATATTATACTATTTAAAGAAGTTCGGCTATTTCACGTTGTGTTACTTAATTTTTACGGACGGGTTTGTGTCTTTTCATTTGTCTAAACAATGTTTGTTAAATTACTCTCAATAATGAATTATTCCATTACCAAAATGAATGTTTTATCTTGATAAGGGACGAATTGAAGTCATGTTTATATGTTTGTCGCGTAATTGAATATGACATGTTTAAACAGTTTAAAATAATTGAAAACTTGAGGGATGAAAAGTAAAAATGGTAATGCCCGCTTTTTCAGCAAACGAGAAATAAATATAATTCGTTCGAAATCAAAATCGATACATCTGATAAGAAGGTTGAATTCCAAACATCTTTTTATATCGAACTATATCTGTCCGAAGGAAATGAACTATTCTTAATTTACACAAGAACCAGTTGATGTGTACCCTGGTTCCTCGGGGACAATGGTTTGGGGTAATTTTTCAAGATATTCAATTCCGTAGTACATTATTTTATATATCTTATAAAACATCGACTTTTCTCTACTTTCTATAAATATAATATGCATGTATTATATATGCAAACTTTCCGGAAGAAATTTTCTAAATTATGGTTAAAGCTCTGTCAAAATCCGTCGCGTAGTTTAGAAGAACTAAGCGCACAAACAGACAGACGCGGATAGCGATTTTATTTTATACTGCTTAGAGAATAGAGATTACCTAATAACTTTTCCTAAATCTGTTCGAAATTTCAATGACATTTTTTTTCTGAAATCTGTGTCCGTCCTAAACAAATTAAAATTTCTTCATTTTCACTGACATTTTCTTTTCTGAAATCTGTATCCGACCTAAACAAATTAACATTTCTTCATTTTCACTGACATTTTCTTTTCTGAAATCTGTATCCGTCCTAAACAAATTAAAATTTCTTCATTTTCACTGACATTTTCTTTTCTGAAATCTGTATCCGACCTAAACAAATTAACATTTCTTCATTTTCACTGACATTTTCTTTTCTGAAATCTGTATCTGTCCTAAAAAAATTAACATTTCTTCATTTTCACTGAAATTTTCTTTTACGAAATCTGTATCAGTCCTAAACAAATTAACATTTCTTCATTTTCACTGACATTTTCTTTTCTGAAATCTGTATCCGTCCTAAACAAATTAAAATTTCTTCATTTTCACTGATATTTTCTTTTCTGAAATCTGTATCCGTCCTAAACAAATTAACATTTCTTCATTTTCACTGACATTTTCTTTTCTGAAATCTGTATCCATCCTAAACAAATTAACATTTCTTCATTTTCACTGAAATTTTCTTTTCCGAAATCTGTATCAGTCCTAAACAAATTAACATTTCTTCATTTTCACTGACATTTTCTTTTCTGAAATCTGTATCCGTCCTAAACAAATTAAAATTTCTTCATTTTCACTGATATTTTCTTTTCTGAAATCTGTATCCGTCCTAAACAAATTAACATTTCTTCATTTTCACTGGATATATATTTTCCGAAGTCCATTCTATATCCGTCCAAAATATATATATTTTTCATTTTGACTGGAATTTTCTTTTCTGAAGGCTATAAATCAGATCGAAAGAAACTAACTTTATATTCATAGGAATTTTCTTTTCTGTGATCTAATAACAATAACGAAATATACTACATGCAAGCTATGCATCTGAGTGAGTATTGTGTTTGGGTCGACGCTGGTTGCGATACATATAAAAATACTAGTTTGACTTTTCTCTAATTTCTATAAATATAATATGCTTGTTTTATATATACAATATACATTCATTATATATATAAACCTTCCGGAAGAAATTCTCTAAACGATGGTGAAAACCCGATCAAAATCTGTTGCGTAGTTTAGAAGAACTAAGCGCACAAACAGACAGACGCGGATAGCGCCTTTATTTTACACTATTAAGAGATATTTTTTTTATTTAAGTACATAAAACAGGCATGGTGCCTTAAAATTTACATACATGGATGTTTAAATACATAATAATAACAAAAATAGTAACAAAATGAATAAGCTAAATATGCAGAAGTAAATAACAAATAAGAATGGGTAAAAGGTAAATACAAATATGTTCATAAACGATTTGTTATTGTCACACCTTTACTGGTGAGACACTGATTAGGTAGGTACAATGTTGCTTCTCTTTAAATAAAGGGCTTTATCACAATATCAGCTTATGATTAAAGGTAATACGTTTTTTTAAGTGTTTAAATTGGTCTTTAAAAATGTCTATTTCATTATTAGAGCCATGTATAATGTTATAATTTCTTAATGTTCGCGGTACAGGGGAAAAATATCCTGTATTTGTGTGGTAGGCTTTAATATAGAAAATGTCTTTCATCCTCCTTGTTGATTTTCTTGATGGTATATTGATGTTAATTTGGGATAAATTGTTTGGTGTATCAACTGATGCATGTATAATTTTGTGTATAAGCAGTACGTCAGAAAGTTTACGTCTGACCGTCAGTGAGTGTAGTTTGTAGTGCAAAATTCGGTCATTATATGTTCCAAATTGACCGGATAAACCTTCACGATAATCAATTACACGGGTTAGTTTCCTTTGTATGGATTCAATCCTATAAATATATATTATTATTGTATACATATATATTATTGTATATATATATTTGACACACCTAACTCACCTAATAAATAATAACCTGTTCATAGGTGAAAAAATTCCCATGACTATTTTTATGTTTTGTTAGGTCCTTGAGATATCACATTATAGAAATAATATAATCTAGTCAAATTAAAACACAGAAAAACATGCTCCAAAATAAGTCAGACAGTATTTTAAATTAGACATGATATCGACTTCAGCAGTTTCAGTTAAATTAATTCAATTTGTTCATCCTTTTATTGTTCGCGAAACGTAAATAAACCCAATCGAAAAATACCCATCTCAATTATCATTCACGACTTTTTTTCACGTCTCTAAACCCACGCTTCGCGTCTATTTGACATTATAATTTTATCTGACATGTTTATTGTATATTTTGTCGATTACATAGAATCTATATCTACAACATATCTATATATTTATCAATCTATATTTCGTGAGAAGAGTGTCCGTGTGTGGGCGGCATTGTTTTTTCTTTCTCGGTGAAATAAACGACGAATCCAAATTATAACAACTGATTTAGTTAATAAAGCAAAGCATACCAATTAAATGTAAGTATGTACATACATCTACGCGTACAATTCTTCATGTTTGTTACTAAGCAGTAAATAAAAAATACGAAAATAATACTTATATTTCCAGTTAGGAGTTCTACCGAGCCGAACCCTCTGATATGAAAATATCTGGAGGCGGTGAATTATTTTCCCATTTGATCTCTGGTGAGTTGACGTGTTGTTCTTGTATTGTTTTGTATTTATTGCTTATATAATGCATTTGCATAATGTGGATTGACTAGATGATCATTTGTGGAAAAGTGTGTGGAGGGGTTTAGTTTTTCCTGTGCTGTGTTCAGGGCTAAAATTTATTTTCCTTTAACACCACACAGGAGGCCCTGAGGACAATAATTTCCCTCAGGGCCTATGCCATCTTTGGGAATGCATTGTGGAAGGTATTTTTGAGGAAAGCAAGTTCTGGGAAGGAAAATCAGCAGATAATAGAAATGTATTATATATTTGTACAGCGCTTTTGAGGTGATTTTGCACAAAAACGGCGCTGTACAAATCATCCAAATATTATTATTATTATTTTAGCCCTAAATCCAAATTTAAGTTTTGTGTAATAAAAGGCCGCCCAGTACCTCTTCAGTACCTACTCCAAATCAAAATGGTAGATAATAATTAATGAATTACCACATATTTCGGAGGTTAGAGATTACCACATAGTAAGTTCAACTTAATCATTTCATGTTGCAGTGTTAATGTAAACCAATCACGCACGAATTAAATCATTTACAATAAATTAATTCGGTTGTCACCTAGCTGACATGACATGAGTGGCATTAATGAACTTATGGGGCCTGTCAGAATGCGTCAATTTACGAACATGGTAAATTAATTTACGGCATTTACGAACACACCTATTATGAGTAACACAAGTGTCAGATACTACCGAGAATTCTACGCATCGATGGTATATTGGTAGCGTTTTAAGAGGAAGCTAGAAGCCAAAAATGTGTATATTCTTGGTATACCTTATATTGTAGGTAATAGGCATTAAAATCGCTTGACAAACGGAGTCTAGAAACGTTCGATTTCAAGCACAAAACTGTTATTAATTTTCTAAATAATTTTATAAGAAAGCAAAAAAATAAATCAAGTGAAACTGTCACAGATAATCTTAGCTATAATACTGTATTTTTTTAAAGTTGTTTCCTTCATGCGTTCATACATTTCTTTTGAAAAATTATGATTTTTAATAGTTTACATTTAAATTTTGATTGAGTAATTTGTTTATTTATTTGTATTCTACTCAAGCGAAACGATAGGAAAACCTTCAATTTATCTAAAGCATATTTTTTGGTATTCATAATGTACACCAATTCGTTATAAAGATTAATCAAAATAGTGATTTGGCATTAAGCTTCGCCTACATCAATCATCCTACCGATTAACAGTATATTTCTCTCCAAAAAATACTTTAAAAAAAGGTTTTTTTTTAATAATATTATCTACACATTTGTACAACAGAAACTGTAATTATATGAAATTCTCTCTTAAAGAAAAAAATCGCAATATATAATTATTAAAAACACATTTTGTTCCGTTGTAAATTAAAAAATTCACGGTATATCTTTAAAAGTAACTTACGCATTTGTCACTAGATTTTTGCTCTATTTTAAACGGGTCGTATTTTATTAAATGTTTTTATATTATTCTCTTAATTACTACCGTCTTTTCAATCGTACCGTACCGTCTTTTAAATCAAACACAGACTAAAACCTAATCTACTAAACTGAACTATACAAAAAAACACTATCTTACTTATTTTAAAATTATATAAAAAAAAATTATACTACATGATATATGTTTATAATTAAATTCATATGTTACTTTGTTGTAATATTAATTTCTTATAATTAAATTGTAATATTTAAATGAAATCCTCAGCACGGGAAATCCCAGTGAGGATATCATTATCTCTATATGTTACTAAGAAAAGAAGACAATAAATTTTTAAACTTCCGAATATATTGTCCGGGTTAAATCTTCCCCATAGGAAAAACTAAACCCTTCCACACACTTTTCCACAAATGATCATTTAGTCAATCAACATTATGTAAGTGCATTATATAAGCAAAATAAATACAAAACAATACAAGAACAACATGTCAACTCACCAGAGATCAAATGGGAAAATAATTCACCGACTCCAGATATTTTCATATCAGAGGGTTCGGCTCGGTAGAACTCCTAACAGGGCCTATAAATCCTACTGATCCCTCAACATAAATATTTAAAAAATCTTTCGTTATCCTACATGTATTCAAAATGACCGACTTTTACATCTTTATATATAAATTTTTTGATAGATCTAATACGCCTAAATTTTTAATGAGAGAGCTAGGTATAATGCCAGTAGCCGAAATAACGAATGGTAATATTTTTATAGTCTGAGAATGCCAAATTCTTTTTATTTCATTTCCTAAATCTGTGTATTTTCTTATTTTTTCATTAACAGATTTTTGAATATTACAGGAATTTCGAATAGCAAATTTATTATTATTATTATAATATTAACCCCTCTAACATTCGTATTTACATATCTCCCTTTAAAACTGTCTTCTTCTTCATTTTGAACGTTTACTGCGGAACGTTAAACCGTATCATATGCAACCGTGTCACATGCAAATGATATCGTGCCATACCAGCGCCATCTGCTTCGAGTTTTCTAGATTACCAGTCGTTATGGATTGATAAAACCCTTTTTTTCCCAACCAAGGACGCCATTCGACAATATTGTAATTACAACGAGTAGTTCATTCGCTATAATGAATATGTCGGTGTTTTTTAGCAATTAATTTGACGGGGAAGCGGCCTTAGAGGTAGACGAGAATGATAATCGTTGTAGCTTATTGTATGACGTGTTGGGAAGACGTTCTCACGAGAACCAAGATAGGAAATGTGCAACGTCACCGCGTGCTCATCGGGCGAATTCAACAATAACTCCGAAATGTCTACGTAATTTACGTTCAACCGTTGAACTGCCGGCAATGTGAAATGCTTGGAGTACCTAACTACATATCAGACTGGGACTCGAGTAAATCTGGCTTCAAAGAAACTGGGCGTCTATATATCTTATAGGGCTAGACAATTCTTCAACAGTGAAAAGGCCTTGAGAAAATGAAAATTAAAAACGTTAGTAAAAAAACTGTGTGCACAAATGCTTCTGCTTCCCAGTTCTCACTCAGACGTTGCGGGCTTTATCCTCTGCTAGAATTTAAATATTTTCCAGTTAAATGGTATTCTATAGAGTTAGTAGCTGCGTGTACAAATGAGTCGGGTTCCTGCCCAGGTGTCGTAGATTCAATAATTTTTTGCTAGCTAAGTCCTCCGTAATTGCAACATTTTCTGCTTATAATGATGCTAATAGAAGTTTTTCAAATATCGTCAGGTTATTCGTAACCTGGATAATGAACTTCCTAAAAAAAACACATGAAAAACAAGGAAATACAGGGTGTCCGGGGTATATACAGATATTACTGAGAGTGGGGGGGTAAATGCGCTAACTTCGGGAGGGGATTATACATGATATTTTAACTAAAAGAGATTAATAACTTTTTTAGAAATTCCAATGTTTATTTTCTCATACAAAAATATCTTTCCACAGAAGAATATTTATTTATTTATTTATTAAGTTAAAAGAAATTTACATTTCACTTTCTTAACTTAAATATATAACATTAAATAAATAGTATTCTAATATTGTTCTAATAACTTAAGATTAAAAAGTTTTTTTTTTAAATACTTTTATACTCTCCGTTTTAAGTTTATCTGGAAGGAGATTGTATATTTGTACACCCTCGTGGCCAATGCCTCTTTTGCCACTTTCAGTCCTTACAGCATGTGTGTACAATTTGTTATGTTGCCTAGTATAATGTTCGTGTACTTGTGACGTTTGTTTAAATGTTGTGTTTGTGTGTATAACTCCATTTCGGATTTTGTAGATTAGGAGGCATATGTTGTATTCGTACAATTTTCTTATTTTCAAAAGTTTCATTTCCTGATACAGTTTTTTTGTGGGAGTGTCCGGGTTATAATTGAAGAGTTTTTTTTTAATAACTTTGTTCTGTATTGTTTGTAAATCATTTAGGTATGTAATGTATGTGTTTCCCCATATTTCTATTAAATAATTTAGATGGGACTGGATTAAACTAAAATATAATCCCCTCTTTACGTCCGTTCGTAGGAGATGGGCAATTCTACCAAATACACCAATTAGTGGGATGATTTTTGCTTTTAATTTTTCTACGTGTTGTTTAAATGTCAGATGTTTATCAATATGTAAGCCAAGGTATTTTTCGCTGTCTAGAATAAGCAAGTCCCTTTCTTCTATTTGTTGAGGTTTATGCGACGGTATTATTATTTTAGGTGAGCTTAGGATCATGTAGCCGGTTTTATTAATATTTATTGTTAATATATTTTTTATTAGCCAACTGTTTAGAATATAAAGATCCTCTTGAGATTGTTCTAATAGAGTTTCTAAGTTTTTTCCGAAGTAAAATATTGCAGTGTCATCTGCGTATAGAAATATTTCACCATGTAGTTTCAACTGGCAGATGTCATTTATATATATTTGGAATAGGAGGGGCCCCAGTATAGATCCTTGCGGAACTCCATAGTTTATACTCTCTAACTGACTGTTATTATCTTCTATGCTAACATATTGTTTTCTGTTTGATAGATATGATTTAATTTTCAATTTTTAATTTATTAATTTTCCCATACAAACAATTCAACTTTTATACCTTAAAACGTTGGAATTTAAAAAAAACTTTTATGTATTTTTTTTACTTAAAAAATTATATTTCATGTAGAATCACCCCCTGAAGTTAGCGCATTTACCCCCATTCCTAGTATTATCTAAAAGGTTTTTAGTCCTACTTACATTATTACAAATTTCATAAAACTGAAAAATTCCTTTTGAATAGTTTTAACAGTAAACCAATCCGTTAACATTCTTTATTCGTTGAATGCCTCCATGAGAACGCGTTGAACGTAATACTTGCAAGGCAGAAAATAAGAAATGTGATGTGGGCGTGTTTCTTAATCCAAAAGTCTGACCATTCTTTGCTTATATTAAACAATAATAATAATTGGATAATTTGTACAGTTTTTTGAGCAAAATCCTAAGTTCTATCGAATTTTGTTATTTACAAACAGAAAATATGCTTACCTGGCAGGTCTCGTCAGGTAAACAACTTTATAGAATGTTCTACCTTTCAGAAGATACGGTTTTGCACGCAGGGAACACTACATCAAAAACACTGGACATTCCATGATTTTAGATTTTTGCTGTTTTGCCCTCTATTGATATTAATATTAAATTTATTAGAAGATTTGTGGCAAAAGTAGAAATACAGAAATTCGTTTCAACATCATCGTGAAATAAAGTCGCCATCCGACTCTGTCTGTTTGTGCGCTTAGTTCTTCTAAACTACACAACAGATTTTGATAGGGTTTTCACTATCATATAGAGAATTTCTTCCGGGTGGTTTATCTATAAATCACATCCATATTAAACTTATATATAAAGTAGAGAAAAGTCGATTTTCATCTTAGAATCAAAACTTTATTCCAAATAATTCACAACCCCTAGCAACGCCGGGTACACATCAGCTGGTCAAATATAATGGTGATAGAATACTGACCCTATTCAATTTGACAGTCACCTTTCGTCTGGTGCCCCACAATACTTGAAAAATCCCACGACTTACGGCAAAACCGGACTGTCCGTTTGATAGACAATCTCAACCTTCATTTTTTTTAAATATTTTTACTAACAAGTCCGAACGACAATTTTTGAAGCTGCCATTAAAAGAAATACTATTTTAGAAATTAGGTAAAATTGTCATTGAAATATTTGTATTTGAAAAAACCATTGATCTTTCTAAAAAATAAATTTTTGATATCAAACATGAAAATATTAACAAAAAACTTACCAAGACTTTTGACTCGAACGTCCATAATTTTGAAATAATTCGATATTTATAAAACATATTCCTTTTGTGTAGGTAATTAGCAATAAAACTGCTACTTCACTTTTTACGCCGTTTATACAATAAAAAAATATAAATATTATTTTAGCATTCAACAGTCAAAATAAAAATTCCGCCAATTCGTAATCATGCATTTGAGATTTTTTTTAAATTTTATCCATGTTATAATATATAAATATTTGATAAAAACTGTGAAGAATAATTATTTATCTATCAAATAACGAACATATCACATATCAACGCATTATATAAAAAAAGATAAAAATACTTTTATAATGTGTTGACGCCCCGGTCAGATCTGTCCTTCAGAGGCTATTATGGAATATGATGTTTGTGGCTAATAATGTCCTTCCGAGGCCTGAAAGGTTAAGGGTGGGAATTCTGTCCCTGCACTACTCTGTATTTGAATGGAAGATTCTTTAAGGCACTAGCGTCATTAATCCCTTCGGCATCGGCAAGTCGGTGGCGACGTCGGTTTCAAATATACGTGGAAGGCATTTCTAGTGTGTAGATAATATTACTGTTCAGTGTCTAGCAGAGATATTTTTCTCTCACGGTTACAGACTACAGAAAACAGACGAGCTATACACGGACACAATCGTCCAGCCATTGTCGGAATCGTGTTGAAATCGCTTTAAAATACAACATTGCAAATTGCAATCCACAAATTAGACAATTGAAACACACGAACGTGTGGTTTGAGGATTTTAAAGGCAAAATGAAGACAAAAATAGATTTGAACAGGTAGTTAGTTGCCTGCATTGAAAAAATTACAATGTAGTTATTATGAATCTTTATTTATTTATATTTTATTTAATTTTTAAGACAAACATTCCAGGGTTACAAATAACCTGACAATATTTGAAAATCTCCTACTACCACCACAGTAAGCGGAAACTGTTGCTTGTGTTGTGATGGAGGACTTAGTCAGCCGAGGAACTGAACACACTACGCCTGGGTGGGACCCAAAGGCGATGTCAACTCAGCCACCGACCGTAAAGAGGAAAATCAATGTAAATAAACGAATTGTAGGTAAGTAATGAATCATTAAATTTCAGACAGAAAAAAATGTGCAAAATTCGCCAGATCTTTAACGAGAGTTTTAACAGCTTGAAAACTGGCCGTTTTTATGCTTTATAGTTAAGAATAGGTGTCGATCGCATGCTTATATGTAAAAATAATATTATGGTAGGTAAATGTGAGCTGTAATAAAACTGTAAAGTTATGAGTAATCAATAACATCTAATTTTCTTGGAAGAATATATTAAAAATAACGAACTTATTAAATTATGCTAATTTTCCAATACCAATAATATTTATATAGGCAAATATTTTTTATTAGGAACCTATACCTCTTTAATCTCGCTAACCCTCGGCATGCCAGGTGAAAAATGTCAAACGGACGTCGTACGCCGTCTGACACTATTTTTGTAATAACTTACTTGTATTTTGCAAAATTATGTTTTTGTAAATTGTACTGCCTTACTAGATAATGTATAAAAATAAGATATATATCCTACACGAAGAAAAACATTTGTTAAAAATCTCTTCAAATTATTGATAATCCTGTTAAAAAAGGGATTGCAGGCCCTAATCGAATGAATTATTAGGTTTCCTGTTAACATTTTAGTAAAATACGAATACATTATCATACGATGTTCGAAATGTGTTCATAATAATGCAAATATTCTCTAATTTTGTCTTATGTTAGGAATTTAATAAAAGTTTATCAGGAAATGACGTGCAATCCCGTTTTAACCGGGTTATCAATAATTTGAAGTGATTCTCAATAACTAATTGTTCATAATAATGCTAATATTCTCGAATTTTGTCATTACATTTTCATCAAGGCAAACGTAGGTGCATGAACACGTGTGCCGATATGTTAGGAATTTAATAAAAGTTTATCAGGAAATGGCGTGAAATCCGGATTATCAATAATTTTAAATGATTCTCAATAACTAATTTTTATCTGTGTACGTAGTTTCACAATGATAGCTACTTATATTCAGAGAAAAGTTTGTTTTTCCTTCAAATTTCCAGTAAATAAATACAGTACTTTGTTGCTTTTGCAAATCGGAATTCCACACAGTTGACATGAAATTTTGCGACGCGCTTTATCACAGATAAAATAAACATGTTTGCAAGTGACGAAACGACAAGCTAGAATAATAATAAGATACATTATTTCCTTGCCAAGCCAATAAAATATATTTTAATATGCCAGGAGCATTTTTTAAGGTTCAAAATACAATAAAATCGAGGCAAGCACGGTGGGCTACTAGAAAATCGACGGTGGATTACTTAGCACACTAGGGGTTAGGTGCGATATAGATACAATCTTGGATAAAAATACGATAGTATCCAATTAAAATTAATATTTAAAAACGGAATTTTTACCACACGGTGAAACGGTTTAAAATCATATACAGAATTTAGGTAAATGCAAACTGAATTTTGTTGGTTTTTTGGCTTGTTTCAAATTGGTTTACAAATGTAACATTCTTTTCAAATGACCAATCCGCCATTTTTATCATCAAATTTGATGGGTCCTTTTGAATCAGATTCTAGGTTCGTTTCTACTTTTAAGCAAACTGTTATCAGCAGAAATCAAAACTGACATGTTGTTATGCTTGAAAGCTGATTACAATTTGCTCAAAAGTAGAAAGGGACATAAAATCGGTGTTTAAAAGGAACCTTTCAAATGTAAAAAAAAAATTGCGCTGATCGGTCATTGATTGACAATGTTGCATTTGAATTTCTGTGAAACATATCAACCTGAGCAGTTGGTTCCGGTTCAAGATGGTGGCCGTTTTAATGGTTCAGTAAAGATTATTATTTAAAATGCGAAATCATCGTGTTTATTTGAAATTTCTTATTAGCATTTTTTCAATAATAGTAGGTACCTACTTGCCCGAAGAAAATTTGAAAAAAAAATTGCCATCGAGATAGTGACGTTTCTTGAACAAATTGTATCATTACTTTTTCGAAATTTTAAAATGTCATATGGTTTATAATTGTGAAGGTAGGTATTTAAGTACCTACTTACATTTTTTTATAAAAAAAATGTTTTTTTTTTCATGCTAGGTTCACTGTTTACTACATTTTTTGTTTTTGTTTTAATCAAAGGATGTATCTATATATAACTTTGGAGATTGAGACACTCCGCCTCTGATGGTCAATGGTTGTTGTAACCATTCAGGCCTCTGACATATTAACCGTTCTGTCAGAAAGTAAGAGAATTGTTTATTTCCACTTTTCAATAAAATCCAAATAAATGGAATATTTCTCAACGTATCTGAAAACTAAAAACTGTTTTCAAAGGTGATGAAATACTCCTATCTTACTCATCCCCCTCCCCCACCCCCCAAATCACCCCACCCACTACCCCCACATAGTAAAATCTAATCTTACTGTACTTGTATAATTTATTTTATTTTACTTTTAAGATTGCTAGTTAATGACACGGTTGTGTCGAAACCGGTGTCAAAGTAAACAAAATTTAAGTAACAAATATACATTGAAAAAATGTCTAGAAATTGTTACATAGTTAATGCACAAGAAATGCAAAAAAATGTGACGAATTACGCCTTCAAATTTTAATTAGAAAGAAACAAAATTTTTGAAACATTAAAATTTTGAAATCAAAAATAAAACGTTTTAAAAATGGCTCTCTTAGATTTTCTCTTCTTAACACTAAACTTACTGATAATGATTTTTATTCATTGTTTTTGTGTTTAATTCGTAGAACTCCAATGAATTTATTTAAGATTTAATTAAAATCAAATTTAATAATACAATTATTAAGTTCTGCAAGTATTTTTTGGTTTTTGATATTGTAACAGCTGTTTCGGCTTTCAAGGCCATTTTCAAACTGTGGTTATAACCACGTTTAGACGACTTATTTATATGATTCTATTTTACCCCCTACCAATTTAAAATGATTTATTACCGGTTAAACCGATTTACCGATAACGAAAAAATACACATAATTTTTAAACTAATGTATTTAAACATTACTGACACCAATACATCAACGCTATACTTCATTTTTTAAATTCACAAAGTTTCATAAATTTATCTCAAATTGTGGTTGGAACCTTTGGTTTCATGGAAGTGTATTTTTTTTAAGTATTCTGTGTTGAACTTCTAGATTTGAATATAAAGCTTGGTGTTTTCTTTTTCCAACACCGGGAGATACAACGAATTCTATGAGATCAAAAGAGCTGAAAAAATTAGCCGGAGGAGTTGTGTGAACAAAAAAAATTTAAAATGACACGGTATCATAGACTAAAATGCACGGTATATAATCTACGAATTCTTCGGAAGACTTTTGTTTCCCGGGAAGCATAAAATTAGTGATGTGCATACCTTTTACATCGTACCTGTTACGCGTAACTGTTCCGTCGACGGAAACGTTAACTGTCACTTTAGGTATCGCCGCCAGGAAAGGTTCCTTTTAGAGCGCTGCGGACTGTAAGCTTTGTCGCTTATCCCGTTGTACTGTTATGTCGCCACTGGGTTAGGATTACAACTGTTCTTTTTATTTATTATTTAACTTGAACACAAAAGAAATATAGCCATGTTCCAAACAGCGCGACAAACGGTAAAGGTTTTTTACATTCTATACACGCAAACGGAGGCAGTGGATATACATTATTATTATGAATACATTAAGGCCTCGTAGTAAGCGTTCAAAAAATATTTGAAAAGCAGATACCTATGTAAATACGCTGTTAGAGAAAGCGCGCTGGTATTAAATAAAAACGATAATAATTAAGGGAAAATGATGAAAATATTTAATAAACGTAAGGTAAACCATTTTAAAAACTTTTTCTTGTTTGCCTTCAAATTTTGTATTTAACTAAATTATATGTTTGGTTCTTATAATACATTTTGAAATCGTATTGTAAAAACATGCACAGTTTTTAGTTTACGGATACGTTCATAAATATTCCACTTTATTTGGGTTTTATTGTAAAGTGGAAATACACACAAATTCTTCGAACTTCTGACAGAGTCATTAAGAAATAGGACGGTCAATGTGCCATAGGCCTGGGAGGTTAAAGCGATTTGACGACCCTCCATACTAGCGATCAAATTCTTGTATGAAGTGTTATGAATTCTTTCATCGAAATCGAATATAAATTATAATATCAAAAATCGATTTAATCGAAAAAAGTTTAATCAAAATTCGATTTAATCGAAAAACGTTTAATCAAAAATCGATTTAATCGAAAATGGACATATCCAACTTTGAATTAATCGAAAATCGAATTAATCTAAAATCGAATTAATTGAAAATCTAATCTACAACTAAATCGAAATAAAATCTGTAATATATATCTGCTACATATCCTAATTTAATTCTAATTTTTTCTATCGATTATTTTTTTAAAGGCAAACATAACCGGGCTACGAATAACCTGGCGATTTGGTATTTGATGGCCACCAAATCCGGGCACAAGTTTATTTTATGTAGCTAATTTGTGTTTTTCAACAATTAATTTATTTCATGTAATGGAAGATACTTTCAATATCTTCTAGGTCTTAAGAACACCATTAGGAATTGAAATATTTAAATTTTAATCCCCCACCTTCCTCCTCCCCATCTCCATTCCCTCCACTCTACCTTCAGCCTCACAACATACCCCAATTGGGGATGCCATAGTCTCACTGGCTCCGGATGGTTGGGAGCAGCTGGGACTCTTGTGCGGTGTGTATATCATGCCATAAATTTATATGTAATACAAAATATTATCGAAGTTAATCGATTTAGTAACTTTCCTCTTACAGACAAAAAAATGAGGTAAACGAACCGTTTTCTTCGCTTTCTTTCACCGTTACAACCTCCAACGGATGTTGACTTCCTCCCGAGGTAGGCAGAGCACTCTGCAGAACATATTGACCCTTTAGCCGCGTATCGCATATCTGCGTATATCCGGTCAACGGCAAATTCATTTTCAATGTGTTTTCAGTTTGTTGTTGAATTTTTGACGCGAGGTAAATATTTTTAACGTGAATTGCTAAAAAAAAATGAACACAGAAAAAACATTTTTTAAACTATGATAATACATCTATTTAACCCTTTGTACTCCAAATTTTTTTTATGGTATACCAGCTACTCCATAGTGTAATGTTCATGAGGTTCTAATAAGGCCGTAAATAAAATGATATAGTTATGTTAAGAAACATATATTTAATATCATAAAGATTGTTAATAAAAGAAAAAAATTGCATATTATAATCTTAATAATTTTTTAACGTGTGGTATTTTAGAAAGCAGTCGCACAAATGCATACGTACACGTGTCACAGTACTCACTGGTTTCCCGTCTGCCACCTTTTACTGCCTTTTTCGAGCAGATCACACAGTTCCTCTTGGGACCTTTTCTTAAAATATAGAGTTTTCCATTAAGCCTAGTCTCTGATGGAGTGAGAATATTTATTGACCAGTAAAAAAATATTCAAATAAAATTAGTGCGTAGTTATTGTTATGTATGAAAAACAGATCAAAAAGCACAACCAATCGTAAATGGGTACTGTATACAACAGAATAGAATCATGTGTATACCTGTAAAATGTCCCTTTTATTTTTGAAACAATAAAATGTATACCTATTTTGTATGTCGCCGCTGCGGCCCCATCGAAGATATTAGAATGTTTCCTATGTCGCCGTGGCGGCGACAACGGAGTATGAAGAGTTAAAACTAGTTCTAACCCGCCACGCGATGCTGTAACATTTTGCTTTTACGTCCAACAGATGGCGTGTTTTTACCTGTCACAGGTGACATCTATATAATACAGATATATAAAAACACACGCGTATTCGAATGCAAAGTTGTGTCAAAATTTCAAAGCAATCGGTGAAGAACTTTCGGAGATTTAAGACTTTGAACAACCGAACATTTTCGTTTATAAACTAGCTGTATCTCGCTACGCGTTGCCGTGGCACAGTCTGTCTGTGTATATAGAGAATTAATAGCGCGTTCTGCTAACTGACAACGAGTCTATCTGCCAAGTTTCAGCTCGATCGGATGTAGGGAAGATGTTCCAACACAATGAAATTCCAATACGCCAAATTCCAAGTCAAAACGACGAAAATTCATTTTTATTTCGGTGAAACGATTTTTTTCACTCTAAAAGTAGCAATGACAAATGAAAAGTGAAAAACAAAACAAATGTAAGTTATATGTTGTATAATTTATGATATTTAACTTTAAACCTTAACACGTACTCCGTATTCTACACAAAACTGGAATAGAAGATTCCTAGAAAACTTCCTCGCGTTTTATGCGTTATTAATTGTAGATTGAATAATTCCAGGAAAAATAAACACTTTGTCAATCGATGTTTGGGGGTAATGAAACGTTCGTTGGGGAGGTTATTGTACTGTGTAAGTGTATATCAAAATCGATACCGTTTTTTACATAGTTTCATAAATAATAAAAAACTAAACAAACATTGCCAAGAAATCAATAAAAAATATATCGGAGTTTAATAAAAATCATATCATTTTGATGTGGTAGGAAATAAGTAAATTTTGAAACCATCGATGTTTTAACCCAAGAACAACAACCGATCGTCGAATCCACTACGTCTATTAAAAAACTATTGGCGTGGGAATTATTTTTAAGCCACGTATTCTGAATTTCTATCGATTTCTCCAAATAGTATAAAAGCGTCCGTCTGTTTGTGCGCTTAGTTCTTCTAAACTACGCAACGGATTTTAATAGCGTTTTCACTATCGCTTAGAGAATTTCTTCTGGAAGGTTTGCATATATAATACATGCATATTATATTTATAGAAAGTAGAGAAAAATCGATGTTTTATAATCAAGTCGTAAAAATATATTTTCGTGCATTACATTGTTAACGCTGGCTAATCCTTATGAGATACATCAAAATAATGTACTACGGAATTGTATATCTTAAAAAGGCCTACAGAAAAGTCCATGACGGTATATGTCCATGTCCTAAGGATAACCCCGGCAAAGCCGGGTACACGTCAGTTAGTATAATATAATTTCTTTGAACGCTGTAAGTTTTCAAGCTCTAAATAAAATATTAATATTTTGAAGAAAATATCTTTACATTTGCCGAGTTGAAAAAGCAATTATATGTAATAGAAAGAAAATTCCCTCTATAGAAAGAAAATCGTAAAGTATGATCCGACATTATGAAAACATACCAGGTTCTGTTATTTAACATGTTATATGTATGAAAAATTCACAGTATTTAAAACATTGGTAGATATATATATATATATATATATTTGGGGATCAATGGTGAGGCACGAAATGAAAGAAGGTTGTGAAGGTCACATGTGTTTATTGGTGAGTCAGTAGCCGTGACGAGGAGATGACGTAGGACAAAAGTTGAATACTCCGGACGCTGCGGTGATGTGTTGGCAGGTCAAGCGCGGGTCAGTGAGTCGACGCCGGGCGCTGGTGACCGGGACTCGATGAAGGTCAGGCACTGGCGAAGAACGTAGGTCTTCAGGCACCCCAGTGCTGACGAGACGGCCGAAGGTGCGGCGGACCTTGTAGGCGGTTGAACGGGAACGATGTAGACCAGTGAGGATGCTGCGTGTCCTCGTGGTGGTCATGGTAGCGTGGAAGAAGCGCTGGTCAGAGACGCTGGAACCAGGGCGCTTGTAATCCGAGTAGCGCTGGCCGCGGACGTGGCCGAGGCGCTATGATGATGTCCCGATAGAGTCCATGATGGTACGGGCGAAGCCGGGTACGTGTCCCTCGCGCTAGTAAGAAGAGCGCGGGTGATCACTCGTTGAGCCTTGTAGACTGACGGCGAAATTATGACTGACTGACTGGCTGGCTCGCTGCGTCGGGCTTATTTATACTACTCGGCCGACGGCGGCAGTAGGTAGATGGATGGCAACTAAATTCTAGGCACTCGCACAGACTGTGTGTTTCGGGAACCTTCGACATTGCGGCGATTATGCATAGGCCGTAGACTCGAACCTTCTGGCGAGTTCTCGTAGTATCCCAGACGGGCTTCAGTATTATTGTCGCGAGTAGGCAAGTAGGTTGCTTTGTTTTGATTTCGGCTGCAAATACGTACCTAAGTAGCAATTAGCAAGTACGTACCTAAGTAGGTCGAGCGATTTATTATTAATTATTCAATGGATTAATATCGACGCTACATATATATATATATATATATTTGCTCAATTTTAAATAAGTCATCCTTTGTTAAATACTATCTGAAGTCCCCGGCGTTGCTCGGGCTTCACACAGTGTTTTTCAAAATCACTTGTAGACAGTAGTTAATATTCATCTTTAATCACTCGAGTGATTTTCGGCACATTATGCCGAGTTCACAAACGTCTTGGGCGATCGCACGCCGTAAAATGCCATTTTTGATTCGCGAAATTCGGGCATTTACGACTTTTTGATAAATCCTAAATATATAGGATAAACGGTAAAACCATAAACTATAGGTAAATTTATTGGCTATATAACACTTCAATCAGTTTATATGTCTCCCTATTAAAATTCAGTTATTGACAAGCTTAAGCCCCTGCATACCCCATTTCTACGGATTTATAACAAGTTTTTCATTGAGTCTTTAAGTTTTTAAGTTTAGAAAATATATATATGTTATTTTTGAAGATAATATCTATACATTTGTTATGCTGAAACGTTAATTAAATGAAATTCCCTCGATAGAAAAAAATCGCAAAGTAAGCTCTGAAAATTATTAAAAACACGTTTTGTTCTGTTATTTAATATGTTATAGGCATGAAAAAAATCACAGTGTATCTTAAAATGCAACTAAAGCATTTGTCAGGAGATTTTTGTTATATTTCAAACAAGTCGTGTTTTATTAAATATTTGCTTGATTATTATCGTTTGAACGCTTACTACGGGGCCTTAAGTGTGTAAACTATCATTTAGGGCGCTCCCTCTAACATTCTTATTTACATATCTCACTTGTTAAACATCTTCTTCTTTTTGAATGCTTATACATACTACTGAGTGTGTGTGTGTGTTGAGAGATGTTTTCGAAAACTATTTGTAATATCATTATGCATTTTATTTATTCCTTTTTATAATGATAAACTAATGTTTATAAGACAAGGTTTTTTATGCATAGCACAAAGGATAACAAATTATTATAAGCAATAATTGGTCTAAATAATTAGTCTATAATTAGACTAATATAAGCAATAATTGGTCTAAAAAATTAGTCTATAATTAGACTAATTATTGCTTCCAATAAAGTGTTATCCTTTGTGCTATGCATAAAAAACCTTGTCTTATAAACATTAGTTTATCATTATAAAAAGTAATAATATTTGACAAGTCAAAAAATTTCACCAACAAATGTAGATATAATATGTCTCGACGCCATCTAGTGGGAAATTTAGCACTAACAAAGCCTTTCCTACACAAATAAAGTTGGTTGTTTACAGGTGAAAAAATATAATAAGCAGAAATTGTTGATTGAAGTACTAGTAACATATTGAATTAATTGGCGTGTTGGAAATAAGCCGACGTAGCTCAGTGGTCCAGACCAATTTATTACTTGAAATAATTTGTTATTTTATTTATTGTAAGAAACATTTGCAGATTGTTAACAATTATTACAATCATAAAAAGGCGGTTACATATAGTTAGGTAATATATCAATTTAGGATGGTGGAGTACAACAGAAGAACATTTGATATTATTCATCAATACGTATACTATTATTACTATGTACACTAAATAATGTATATTTCTTAATATTCTTATGTAAAAGCCCCGAAAAAGGGCGTTAATAAATAAATAAATAATTATATTATATATTAAAAGTCAACGTTATCCTTTGGAGGGCTGACAGGCCAAATCATGAAGGACCAAAAAACCATAATATCCTTAATTTTCGACATATCGATAGATATCTAAAAAACTAAGGACATTTTACTAAGGTCATATTATGACATTCTGGTCTGTCATGAAGTGGCCTATCAGACCTCTGTAGAGGTAAGAACTGGCAAATAACTTTAAATGATAATTTTTATATTAATTCATATTTTTAATAATGGAAACATATTTTTATGGATCGCCACCCGAAAACGGCGTTCTCGGCAGTTCTAGCCGACGGCAGCCATTCCTGTTTCTCACGTCCGCCTTGGCAGTTGACAGTTCTTAGCTCTTCATAAAAACCCTTCTGATAAAATTCGTGTTATAACTAATAGTGTACCATACTTTCAATAAATATTAACTAATTAGTGCTCCATACCTCCAAGGAATAACGTTCACTTTTGGGACACCCTGTATTATTTCATGGTCCATATTATTAAACACGTGGCCTGCAATGAAGAGAACCTACAAAACGCGTTAGGTAGAATATTATGTAAAATAAGTTATATTTCTATGGCGACTTTCAGAGCCCGAGGCAATGACCGACTGACCAGCGTCTGTACTAGAGAATTCTCCAAGTATGATAGGAATCTGACGGTTATGTAAATACGAACATTCTTATTGAATACTAGTGCAGACCCATGAAAAAACATGCGATATTAAAATTGCAAGACAAAAAAAAGTATTTTTAAACTCTTATAGGTACTTACATCTATTTTTATTAATATATGTATTTAAAAATATTTTTTTTGTTTGATTGAGGATTAAAAATTTCTCCCCAGGGACTAGAGTCAACCACATTAACAACTGAGCCAAATCTAGATTGGGTACAGGGTATTGGGTATTTATTTTGTATATTAACTGCTGTAATGTGATCCAATTTCAGAGAAATGCTTATATTATGTTCACGTATGTATGCGTGATTGCCAAAATGCATTGTAATCACAGACATAGGAATTAATTGTAATCGACAACGAGCTTATTTGCCGAATTTCAGCTGGATCGAATGTCGGGAAGTTGTTTAATTTCCGCTTCCAAAACAAAACAGAACCATCGGTAAGCTAATTTAAATATTTCATCAAAGTTTATTAAAAAAAAAACATATTTTTTATTTGTAAAACTAAAATCTGAAGGTCCTTTATCTTCTTTCAAACAGTGTGTATTTTATTTTGAAACTAGCTGACTTGTACCCGGCGTCCTTGGGGGTTATTTTTAGGAGATAGACATATACCATGGTGGACTTTTCTGTAGGCCTTTTTAAGATATACAATTCCGTAGTACATTATTTTGATGTATCTCATAAGGTTTAGCCAGCGTTAGCAATGTAAGCGCCCGAAAAAAAAAATACTACTCGATTACAAAACATCGATTTTTCTCTGCTTTCAATAAATATAATCTGCATGTATTATACATATAAACCTTCCGAAAGAAATTCTCTAAATGATAGTGAAAACCCTATCAAAATCCGTTGCGAAGTTTAGAAGAACTAAGCGCACAAACGGACAGACGCGGATGGCGACTTAATTTTATACTATTTAAAGATTAGAGATACGTTCAAAAACAGCGAATTTATTTGGAATTCTGACCATTATTCTGAAAGTTCTCATATGAAAAGTAGGGTTAAATACTTACCTATTCAATATCTATGATGCTTTGTCCATAATTAATGACCGAGTCTATGGTCACGATTCATTCATCGTATCTTTTGTTTTTTTTTTTATTTCTGACAAAACTTGTTTTATATCAAGGTGACGTCCACTTTTTTATTGTTGATATCAGTGAACGCTAAAAGTGAAATCTTGCAATACGCATATCATTAAACCAGTCAGATTATTCAAATGCCTGACCTTTAATTAATTTTAGGCTATTTTTGATGTGTGCGGAAGTGGGACAGCAAAAGACAGAGAATTGATTATTTAAAAAAATTATCATATGAAAGTCGGGGCTGACCACGTTGAATGTAAAACCCGATAAAACCGGATTGATAGAGACTTTAAATAAGGGTAAGGTTAGGTTAGGTTTTAAAAAAAAATTACATAAACATTAAACAGGGAGAGGCTTACATCAGAGGTTCCCAACATATCTGACTGACTGCCCACTTTTCAGGTATGTTTTTCGTCAACGCTCGCCCCCCCCACAATTAAAAATGAGCGATTAAGAATGATAATATTTTATTTTGTGGATGTTCAGGCATAAATATTTAAAAAAATTTCGATCATTTTATAAATAACTTAATTTGCCACATTATACAATAAAATCATAACCGAAAATGGGTTCGTAAGTAGGAGATTTTGAACTTTAAAGCAGTTTTCATAGGCCTATACATTATTTTTTTCTGGGCTTATAAAAAGACTTATCTAAAAATTACTCGATTATTTCAAAGGTCAAGATGTATTCTACTCGCAGTATTTAATAAAAGCATCTGAAACATTTCTAGGCGACCAAATTTTCAAACCAAAAACACATAATTTTGCATTACTACGTATGGCATCGCCTTAACAACATTACCCACAACTATCTTTTTTCTCGCTGCGTTTAGTGCCGTTTGCGGTTGCTTCGTTCCTTTCCAATAATTCGTGTCTCGGCTCCCGGAAATTTTATCATGTTTATACGCAGTATAAGATGATGTTGTCATAGTTGTTTGAATTCCCCACACGTCTTTATTCATGGTTTATAGGGATGTTAATGGATGTATTTACCTTATTCACATATTTATCTGAATAATTTTATTATTCTCATATACCTATAAGGAAATATTGCTTTGCTAATAGCTAATGCGCAAACTATTTACAAACCTACTTGATGCATAATAGATTCATAGAAATCATCGTCGGAATTTCTATCTTGGAGTGTCCTGGCTGCCTGGAAATTTTTCATTTCCTTCTGGTGTCCTGCAGTCTCCCTCTAGTTCATTAAACCCGGATGGATGCGGTACTGGCTTCCTCACTGGCTGCCTGATGAGCTGTTAATATCCTCGACTACGAATGCAGAGGTCGCGGGTTTGAATCTCAGAGTGCATAGATACATTTTATTTATGAAATTAAACAATAATAACTTTGTTTTTAACATTGAATTTATTTAATTTATTACGACCAGCTAGTTTCTCATAACACAGGCATCATTAGGGTACAAATTCAAACTAATCAAACATACAAACATACTTGATATCATATAAAATTCAGCTTAATAAATTGATAAATTAAAATACTTTTATTTTATTCGATTTTTTTGTTGTGAAAATTACATTATTATCACCAGATATTAGCAAATATGTGCATAATTCTCATGATATGATATTACAACACTAATTGTTTTCGGTGTAGTCGATCCGACGAAGGTTAGTATTCTAGGGTTAATTTTGAATGGGGACTTTTTTAACTGCCAATAATAATAGCTCGCTTTCGTCAAATAATAAATAATAATTGAGCCTATTTAAGCCACTTTCCATATACACAAATGAAGACAAATATGTGCCTAATTCTCATGATATAACTGTAGCGGTAGCTACTAGAAGGTTCGGGAACGCCCATGAATGCAACCCGCATCGCCTTAGATCCTAATAGTGAAACTCGCGATTTGCTGATTTGTTCTCGAACGCATTTGCGCCTATATAAAGCGGCTATGTCAAGATACCTCAATCAGTCAGTCAGTCAGTCCTCCTACCTCACTGCGCAGCCATGGGACATGGACCTCCTACGCCCGGCGTTGGAGGTCCATGCACACTGGAGTACCAGGAAGACTCAACGTCATCGACTTCATCGCCTTGACCACTCCACCACCGTCTTCTTCGCTTACATCTGGTGTCGATCTTCGGCCCGAGGAATTCACCGTCGACTACATTCACCAACTGCGTAAGCATTGGTCCGGAGTCATCTCTCGCTACTACACTGACTGAATAAACGCTGTGACCTCACAACCTCTTTCATTCGTCTTCTTACCACACCCCCAAATAACAATACAATACTAATTGCGTTTCGGCGTAGTCAATTCGACGAAGGTTAGTGTTCTAGGGTTAACTTATAATTAGCACTACTTACTTTTATTAATTAGGTACTTTTCAAATGCAAAAAATGCTCATTTTCGTCCAATAAGCAATAATAATCGACTTTATTAAAGCCATCTTCGGTATCTTTGAACATAAATACGTGACTAATTCCTATGATGTGAAGTTACCGTGATGATCATTTATTTTTCCTTGACCCAAACACAGGTGGGTCAGAAATTAATAATAGCTGAATTTCATTTTATTGTTTTTAATCAAATTAGGAGAGTCCTTCACGTTAAAAGGGCGTCGTAATTATTTGTGTCACGTTTTGTCGTGACGGTGCATAAAAATGTTAAAAACAAACTGTGATGATGACGAAATAACGTATCTTGGAAGACCTCGGTGGCATAATGGTCGAGACAATTGATATCAGTCGGATGGCTGATGATTTATTCGTTAATGTTTGTATTTTATCAAAACATAATCATCCATCAAGCATCCACGAATGCAGAATTCTCTAGAATATCTAGTGCGGAATGCTTCGCTATAGCTAATGTCTTTCTCCGGCGCCTCCGACTTCTTCCATCATTCACTACCGTATACCACAATATTACTGTTAAAAAACTACATTACATAGACTTAAATTCGACTCCGAGTCTCATTACGGTGCATAGATATTGCATTAAGTATTCCTCGGGCGTCCCTGAATCCTTATACCATTTAAACATCTCCAAAATCATTAGTAAGGTTAAGTATTTTGCCCCCCAAATCAAAATTTAAGTTTCGTGTGTCTAAAAGGACAAATTTATACAAGTTTCTCTTTAACTCTAACTAACTAAACGTTGATTATATGAAATTCCCTCGATAGAAAAACATCGCAAAGTTAGCTGCAAAAATTATTAAAAACACCTTTTGTTCTGTTATTTAATATTTTATAGGCATGAAAAAAATTACAGTGTACATAGGGCGAAGCTTAATGCTAAATCACTATTTTGATTAATCTTTATAACGAATTGGTGTACATTATGAATACCAAAAAATATTCTTTGGATAAATTGAAGGTTTTCCTATCGTTTCGCTTGAGTAGAATACAAATAAAAAATATAAATTACTCAATAAAAAATATATGTGTAAACTACTAAAAAATTTTTTTTTATATTATAGCTAAGATTATCTGTGACAGTTTCACTTGATTAACTTTTTTGCTTTATTATAAAATTATTTACAAAATAAATAAAAACCCGTTTTTTGCTTGAAATAGAACGTTTCTAGACTCAGTTTGTCAAACGATTTTAATGCTTATTACCTACAATATAAGGTATACCAAGAATATACACATTTTTGGCTTGTAGCTTCCTCTTATGCAACTAAAGCATTTGTCGAGAGATTTTCGCTATATTTCAAACGTGTCGTGTTTTATTAAATATTTTCACCATTTTGGCTTAATTGTTATAGTTTTTTTTAATATTAGCGCGCTCCCTCTAACATTCGTATTTGTATATCTCCCTTTCAAACCATCTCTGAACGCTTACTACGGGGCCTTAAGGATTTTAGGGCCTGAGTTCGCGGGTTCAACACCCGGCAAAGTGGGTTGGGTTGATAAATTGTTCGGGCACACAAAACAATCTAACGTTAGCAGTGTGATGCTGATAAAATGTTTTTGGATTCACTACACACTTTTACAGCGACACTGTTTGTTACCCGTCTATCCAGAACACCATCGAACTATACGATACCACGAAAAGATATTTTTTCACAACGAACCATACCAACCAGCTACTAAATCATTTTATTTATTTATTTACGCTTATTAAATGCTTGTTATATTTTTTTATTAATTAAACTTTTGAACATAATATTACAATTCAGGTTTTAGGTACATAGCTTGTGTTTTACATTTATACTACTCTTCCATTAAAAAGCATTTGCTTGTGGATGGAAGAGGAGTATACAATGTGTATATCTGAGAAAAAATAATGGTATAGTAATATTAAATATTATTTGGTGAAATAATTAACATACAGGGTTTTCCAATAAGAGGTTTATTTTGAATTGCCCCCTATTTCGGTAGATGTTACTTTTGAAGCTGTCATTTTTTGACATTTGACAAGTAAAAACTACGCCATTAATAAAAATGGAACGATGCACGCTTCAACAACGCATTGAAATTATTAAAATTCACTTGAGTGAATCAAATGCAAATCATCTTGAGTGATGAGGCCCATTTCCACCTCGGTGGCTTCGTCAACAAGCAAAATTGTCGCATCTGGGGCTCGGAAAACCCAAGAGTTATTGTTGAAAAGCCTCTCTATCCTCAACGTGTGACTGTTTGGTGCGGTTTATGGTCCGGCGGAGTCATTGGACCTTACTTTTTCGAAAATGAGGCTGGAGCAACAGTTACGGTGAATGGATTGCGCTATCGAGAGATGATTAATGATTTTTTATGGCCGGAATTGGATGGTATTGATCTGGACAACGTTTACTTTCAACAAGACGGCGCTACGTGCCACACAAGCAACGAAACCATTGATCTCTTACGATTGAATATCAAAATAACACCTCTTATTGGATAACCCTATATTAAGGTTATGGTTACAAAGTAAAAATTAATAAATTAAAATCCATACAAATTGTTGTATTTGGAAAGAAGAAGGATAAACAGAGTATTGTAGGATAATTTGTGAGATTACATTGAAATGTTTACAATTTTTTTTACATAAAGGTTACAAGTTATAAACGATGGATGCAAAAAAATAATTTCAGTGGCATAAAATTGAATAAAATTTTTAAAAAATATGTGATAAATTGAAATCATTAAAAATAAAATGCTGGCATAAAAATGTTTAGAATGGTTTGTTTCGGAGAATTTGAACAATTCATCATAATTCAACGTTCATTTTCAAGTTCTGTGAAAGATTTTTTCAAGTTCTGTTTTATTTCAGTTCTGTCAAGTAACTAGCCTATAATGATATAATAACAGAACTTTGTATAGGACTTTCACAGCACTCGAAAATTAACGTTGAAATTTGATAAATTGTTCAAATTCTCCGAAATGACCCGTCCTTAGTATGTTTTAAACATGGAATTTGTTACATTAAAAATTATTGGTATAATCATTTGCTTAACTATGTAGGGGAGGAATCGGACAATTATGATACATCATTTTTTTGTGAATGGTGACATTGAAATACGTAGGTCCTTGTGCCTTGTGTTTAGAGTAGGTACTCTCAAATTGACTAGATTCTTATTGCTACTAAAATGCATTCTTTTCTAACTAAACTAACTAACCATCACACCGTTTCCCCGCAGGGGTAGGCAGGGAGGACGGATCGCGAAACAACTCGGTCTTGACACATACTTCTTGCCTAATTCACATTCATACATCGTCTCATACATACTCTTCTATTATTGTCTTGACTCTTGACATGGCCCGACTAGAGTATATTATTGACTTGATCGTGCCATTTCTTCCTCAAGCGTCCCCGACATCTGCTACCATTCACATTTGCATTATTTTTCATTTGCGGAAACTGAAATAATTATTATCTAACTGATACATTAAATAAATAAGCGTGTCCCTATTTGCCGTATATTATTAATAATTGTAACAGAAAATTATTTTACTAGCCAGTTTCAAAATTGCAACTGATTTGTTAAGAATTCAGACCATGCGTGATTTTCACTGGTCTACGCTAGTATATTATAGAATACTAGCTCACGCGTACCCGGCGTTACTGGGAGTTATCCTTAGGATATAGACATATACCGTAATAGACTTTTCTGTAGTCCTTTTTAAGATATACATTTCCGTAGTACATTATTTTGATGTATATCATAAGGTTTAGCCAGCGTTAGTAATGTAAGCGCCCGAAAATTTTTGTTACGACTTGATTACAAAACATCGATTTTTCTCTACTTTCTATAAATAAAATATGTATTTATATTATATATTTATTTATTATTACACGCCCTAATGGGCTTTTACACACTACAAAGTTTAATAGTTGAGTATCACAGTTATTATAAATTCTACAAAATTAAAACAATAAAGGAAACATAATACAACGAAAAAAGAAAAAAAAACAAAAGCATATAATAAAATAAGATACATTAGTAAAAATGATAAGAAGTCTCAGATAAATAGATATTCAAAATAAAAATAAAAATATATCGGAAATTGCGGAAATTATAGATGTCTATTTATGTCTCGATATATAAAAGAATTGAAATAAATAATATTTATATTGATTATTTTTAAGATGAAATATATCTCCCAGATCAGAGTATTTATTTCCGAGACTGTGAAGTCTTGGAATCGGGGAATTTTGATAAGACAGTGTCCTGGTGTTGTAAAAATAAAAGGGTAGTAAATTTCGGCAAGATCTTTTGGGTATGTGGATGCTGATTAATTGAAGTAACTCAGGACAGTCAATTTTCTAATGAAGTATTTTATATAGTACTATTAAATCTGTGTTTATTCTTCTTTCTGAAAGTTTTAATAGGGACAATTTATCTAGTAAGTAGTTATAATCAATGTTGTCTACAGGAATATGCAATTTATAGTTTATATACTTCAGGAACTTATGTTGAATCTTTTCAATGTTATCGGAATGAATATTGTAAAAGGGAGACCATAACGTAGAGTTGTACTCTAGTTGGCATCTAACAAGGGTTTTGTACAACATGATAAATGTGCCTAAATTATTGAAGTCTTTTGAAACTCTCAAAACAAATATAAACCTTCCGGAAGAAATTTTCTAAATGATGGTGAAAACCCTATTAAAATCCGTTGCGTAGATTAGAAGAACTAAGCACACAAACAGACAGTCGCGGAAAGCGACTTTATTTTATACTATTTAGATACGTTTTAAAAAAATACAAATTATTCCGCATAACAAAATAAAAGTACGTAAGATCATACCTGACATATCCAACCAACCCTCAACCCTGCAAGGAAATATCATCCTTGGAGTATCCATGGCAACGAACTTCACTTAAAGATAACAAATAAATTGTTTTTAAATCACCATACACTACTTATGTTTTGATAACCTCACTAATTCATTCACTTCATTGAAAAAAACAAACAATATTTTCGCATCTTAGACACTATTTTGCGTGTTTTATTATTGAAAAAATTCACAACATTATTTGTGCAACACTTTTAGTTCACTACATGACATTACGAGGAGTACGAAATATAATATAACATAATGCTTACGACACGAATCATTCAAAAGGGAATGTCTCTAATCAAATAAACCCATTTAAAAACGATTTCCACTACAGATTTATCATCTATTTGTGTGACACCATTCAATCTTTCGTCCATTCATTCATTTAATACAAATAAATAATTATTTTCGAATAACACATTAATAAAACACTGAACACAATTGAAATATTAATAGCTACACTTTTAATAGACTCCAATTGGATTTACTATCGACAAATATTTCGTGAGCGCGTGAATTTGCACGAAGTTCCGGCAACAAATTTTATATAAACACCCATCATACGCCCGATTCGGCTTCGAACTAAATATCAAATAATCTGACAGTAGTTCTCCTTCTCCGATTATATTGCATTCAAATGCGCGCGCATATTCTTTGTGTGCTAGTGGTTTGACTCTAGCGGAGAAAATAGTAAGTAAATTCAAATACTATGGATTCGAGAGCTCTACTGCAATATTGAAATTTGAATATGAATAGCGATAGCGCGGCGTAAATGAGAACTACAACGGTAGTTGAAGTAATCGTCGGAGCCTTGGAACAATTTATATGTAGGCATTTTATCTAGTTCTCTTTTCCTACAATAGATGATGCTAGTATAAAAGTATTACTCGCATGGATGCGAATTTGAGGCAATTTCACGTATCGTCTCTAGTATTTGACTCGGTTGATAAATCAGATTGTGTTATGGATTATATCATATTTGACGCGAATCGTCTCGATTCTCGGTCTGTGAAGAGTAGTTCCAAGTAGTTCTATCGCGATTACAAAATAAGGAAGTCGTGCATGTAAATCTGTATCGATATTTTTAAGATCGTGTTCAAATAATAATTACTGTTAAGTGTATTTCTTTATAACAAAGTCTGAATACCGCCATCTGTTGAATTCTATAAAATATTTATTAAAAACAAAAATGGCGCTCAAGGCACTTGTGGGTCTGAGTAAGTAGTGAAATTTTCATTGAATTAAGCACATAAATGCACTTTAATCATACAAAATGTCACAATATTCAATAACTCCAACACGCATCTTTAAGTGGGTATCATTATATTTCGCCATTTCATCCTGTGAGCATTGAAAATATGATTTATATTTTTGACATTTCGCAATATTCCAATTCCACCTCTTTTTCGCCCACATACTAATTGCATAGGTAAACACTGTTTTGAGTCATAATAGGAACGGTGTGTCATTCGACGATAATCTATAATTCTCAATTTATACACCTTCGTCGACATTATGCCTTTATTCACCCACATAAATACTAATTTCGCAAATCCGTATCGGATTTGACGTTTCATCCTAATGGCTGTATTCTGTGTAACAATGAGAAATTTTTACATAAAATCTAGCAAATTAATACATTGGAACGCTCTTAGCATAATTTTAAACGTACCTCCCATAATATTTATTGTTTTTCATTATCATTTTCGACTTTAAATGCGTAATACAATATATGGTACCATGGTATTGATTTTTGAGGTAGGCCCCATTATTATGAAGTGTGAGTGAGAGGGGAAGGTATGACGTCACTGGAGACCAATCGATAGGCCAGTGTGCCATTTGCGTACGAAAATAACCATAAATTAATAAGAATAAAAAAGAATATGCACTAAAAAGCCATTCATTCAGTACCTACCCTATTTTACATACCTTTTTAATTATTTTTCTGGTACCTACGCATCACTTTTCTCTTATTAAATAATATTTTTTATTGTATGTTGACATGTTGCATTATATTGTCCTAGGCAGGCTTGATCTTTGTCAAATGTCAAAGTTTAACATTAGGGTGACATTTAAAGTTCAATTTATTCCCGGATAGTTACACAGGTTTGGGTAGAGAAATTTATTTTAGAGGGGGGTCAAGGGTTATTTAAGAAAGAGGAAAAGGAAGTAGAGAGAGAGAAAGAGAATGACAACATTGAAGGAGATGCGAAAGATAAAGGTTGGGAAGAACCAAAAAAAAAACATAGTCTTTTAAAACACTTGTTTTATTTTATTGTGTGAAGTTCAGGCACAAATATTAAAATGTTCTCTGATCATAATCTAAAGGTCTCAATTTGATACATTGTACAATAAAACCATATCGGGAAAGGGGTTCGTAAGTAGGAGATTTTGCACTTCGAAACATTTTTTATAGGCTGCTATATACTGATTTTTTCTAGGCCTCAAAAAGAGCAGGCCTCATTTGTATCAAAGGGCAAGATGTGTTCTACAAAAAAATTGAAATAATTCTATGGAACAACAGGCATTTGATAAAATTTTTCAAGGTTTTGCAAATTTTTAAATAAAAAAAGTGAAGTGCCAACAACTTTTATAACAGCTTTGTCTAATTAAATATATTTTTTAGTTTTGTGTAACGCGGTAATTACAGTTTACACAATAAAAAATCAAGAATATTTGTAATATTAAAATCTGAACAAGTCTTTCATCTGCTTTCAAGAACAGAATTTTATTTTGAATTATATTAAAACAATGAAAATACTTGGAACAGTGAAACTTGACGGGCCCGAGCGAAACACCCGTTCCCAGTTGATGTTGACTTCATGAGAACGGGCTGTTTCTTCGACTCCTTTTAAATCAGCTCGTATGTGGAATGAGCTACCGGCATCCGTTTTCCCTCTTATAATCCGTGCCTCTTCAAGATCCATATTAATAAATCCCTTCCTACAGCCGCTACCTTACAACGTTGCGCAATCCGGTGGCGATGTAGTTCCTCTGTCTTTACACTGTACAGACAAGGGCGCTATTGTGAGAAGTCACGTGAAAATATTTCCCGCCGAATGTGTACTCTGATAGTTCTGCTAAGTGACTTTTGCTGGGATAAATAAAATTTACTTGCACATACCGGGATTTGAATCGTATTTGTATTCAATGATTCATCACGGAGTTTGTTACAACTGGTATGTTAGGTTAGTTCTTATCCTTCACCTTTGTTAACCCTAGATAACTAAACTGTTTTCATTGTTTCATTGTAACTACACTTTCGTCGAGTGGACTACGCAATGAAACACTAGAAATAAATCAAAAATATTTAATTAAGATAGTAACTTGTTACATGGCACAAAAGTAAGGTTTATAATGAACAAATTAAGTACAAATTAATATCAAAATATCAGTCTACACAGTGACCACACATGTCAACATTATGTGGACCACAAATAGCCCCTCTACATCTGGTGCAACGGTGTTTGGTCATCCTCCGGGCCTTGGAGGACACAGGTAGCAAATTTTAGGCACGTTTGATGTAGATGGAACTGGAGCTTCTATTGTAGAAGATTCGCCAGCATTAACAATAAATATAAGAATATATGAATGTACGTACCTTAAAAATAAAAATTGTTGTTATAACTAAACTTTCGTCAAACGGACGACTCGATGGTCATAGGGCACGTCCTAGTATGCGTATGCGCGTCACGTGCTGCACTGTTTACTCAAATTAGGAAGGTAATGATAGAGTCAAGGTCGGGGAGCGGGGGGAAGTAGGTAATTTAGAATTTCGCCGAGTAGCGCGTCGTCGCCTCTCGATCTAGGGTTAAATGTTGTGTTTTTTCGTGTAACCGAAGTAAAATGTGTCACGGAAAAATATTACATCGGAATGTGAAGCTTACAACAATTTTGTTTGATTTCTGATAAAGTTCAAATGGCCCGCCCATTTATTTTTCAAGATTACAAATAATGATAAGAAATGATGTTTTTTTATTCTTATTCAATCGCAAAATGCAAAATAAACAAAGACACTTTGGAAAACTGTTAATACATAACTCATTGGGTTATTTATTTATACTAGGTTCTTACTCACTTATTTGAGAATAATCCAGATGTAAGAACTCAGTTGACACACTAAAATAGGGTCCCGTTCGAGAAAATGTATTTTGATGAACATTTGAAAATCTCTAATAGTATAAAACAAAGTCACTATCTGTTATCTGGGTCTGTCTGTTTGTGCGCTTAGTTCTTCTAAACTACGCAAAGGATTTTGATAAGGTTTTCACTGTCATTTAGAGAATTTCTTCCGGAAGCTTTCTATAAATATAATGCAGATTATATTTATAGAAAGTAGAGGAAAGTCAATGTTTTGTGATCGAGGCGTAGAAAAAATATTTTCCGGAACTTGCATTGCTACCGCTGGCTAAACTTTATGAGATACATCAAAATAATGTACTACAGAATTGTATGACTTAAAAAGGTCTACAGAAAAGTCCGTGCTGGTATATCTCTTAAGGACGACTCGTCACGTCAGCTGGTAATGCATATATTTGAATGATTTTTTTTTTTACATGGTAGTCACAACACCGCAACTATAAAAGTACTGTCTGAAATTAAATCCTAATTTATTATACAACTCCATACGCTGAAATTAAAGTCAGTTTTGGGCCATTTACTGATGTTCTATGTGTTCAAAATGTAAGTATTTTATTACAATACAGCCTCCGTGGTCGGGGGGTAAGGCTCTCGACTAGCAACCTGATGGTCGCTGGTTCAAATCCCGGCTTGCGCAAATAATTTTTTTTTTGATTAACTTGTATTATTTCATTTATTCATTTAAAATAATATTTAGTATACTAGTGAAAGATACTCTCAGTATCACCCTGGTGTAAGACCACCATTCAGAATGGAAACGTTGCTTGAAATGGCTTTAGCCATGTTTAGTGACCTGAATAGCCAGGTACTCCCCCACCTTCCTCTTTCCGATCTCCTTCCCATCTCACTACCTTCAGCCTCACAACATACCCCAATTGGAAATGCCATAGTCTCACTGGTTCCAAACGGATGGGAGCAGTTTTCTTGTGCGATATTCACTTAATTTTTTTTTTATTCTATTTAAAAAGATTAGATATTCTTCCACACACAAGACAAGAGACAAGAAGATAGCAAAATAGTAGACTTGTATCACATTGTTTATACATATACTTATTTATAGTTGGGACCTGCATAAAAAGATTGGTATACAATTTCATATAGACTAATCGGACAGCAATGCCTTTACAGCCCTTGAAGTAGGACCAGCGTTAAAGGTAGAACTATCCTTCCCACCGGAAGGAATATAAAATTACAAATTTTTATAAAAACTCACTCAAATGACAAATAATACGAAAAGAACCAAGAAATACAAAGAGAGAAACAAGTCTTAGTGATATATAATACAGTTAGGTTAACATATTTTTGAGCAATAGCAGTATTTTTTTTTTAATCTGTAAAAATTATCAACGAAAATGTCTACTTCAGCACACTCTTATTTTATTATATAGTCGTTATATTTTGTCAAGAGTTTAGGCGATATTATTTTTAAATGTTTTAAGACATAATGTAGTATCAAGATGGCCATGAATTATTTTATGTAAACATATTAGATCAGTCAATTGCCTTCTAATTTTAACTCCCCAGGATTTGTTTGCTTTTGGGAACAGCTCGTCTTTGTGGCATTGTGTCGTGGTGAGAAATATGATCTTAACGGTGTTAGAAAGAGAAAATGCCACGCTTTATATTCAAATCTAAAAGTTAACCACAGAAGAATTAAAATGGACTCCTCTATGAAACCAAAGGTTCCGACTGCAATTTGAGAAAAAAAATATGAAAATTTGTGAATGGAATACACTTTGAAGTGCGCGGGATATTATTGCCAATACATTATCTCTCTATCCCTATATGGCACTGTCCCTGTCACGCTACACTGAGGCGACGAGATGCGCAGAACGCTTTCTATGCATCCCGCCCCACGCTGCTGACACGGAATGATTTAAGGGTTTCAGCCTCTCCCTTACACGACACAATTCTCCTGTCTGCTCGCCTTGACTAGTACCCTCCCTCAGCTGGCTACCCGTGCTCCGCTCGGCCCTCTGAAGACAACTATCTACTACCATCGCTAAGAAACCGACTTGAAGACTACTAGACTCGCTAAATACGCGCTCCTCTTCTTGGCTACCTAGAGCCTATACAGCGCTTGAGAGACAGTAATATGCCCAAAGCAAACCTGGATTAGTTCTGGACAGTTGTGCCGCTACTCGATTCTACTACTTTATCGATTCCAAGTATTATCCAACAAGGATCCTATATAAATCCATGCTTAGTCAATAAGTGTTATTTCAAAGTGTATTGATATTGTGTAAATTGTATACTGTGACTATTGTGCTACATGTGATCTGTGTAACCTGAACAATAAATTGTGTTTTAAGCCACCAAAAGTTTTATAATTTTCAAATTCTATTCTTAGAAACAAACATATTATTTTTTATATAATTAAATTTTGAATGCAAACAACATAAAGCGTAACAAATAATTAGTCGCCTGAAATATCAATACAAATTGAAAATAACTCCCGAGTAAAAATAAATGCCGCCAACGGGAATTGAACCCGTGCCTTCTGATGTCCGGTCAGGTGCTCTGTAACCACTGAGCTATGTCGGCTTATTTCCAACCCGCCAAATGATTCAATATGTACTAGTACCTCAATCAACAATTACTGCTTATTATATTTTTTCCACCTGTAGAGGACATCAGAAGGCAAGGGGTCAATTCCCGTCGGCGGCATTTATTTTTAATCGGGAGATATTTTCAATTTGTATTGATATTTCAGGCGACTAATTATTCCTTATAATTATTTGTTATCCTTTAAGCTATGCATAACACCTTGTCTTATAAACATTAGTTTATCATTAAAAAAATAACATAAAGCGTGATGAATTCTCTTTCTAACACCTTTAGATCATAATTAAAAAATGGTTAATATGCTGATACAATAGGGGTAAAACTGCTTAATACAACGGTGCAATTTGTCTACTAATTAAACGAGACAATGAAACAAAGGTTACAGTTTCAGCGTTAAGCAGTTGTTGGAGACTTCAAGGTTGAATTAAAACCAGTTTATTATAACTTGATGCAACAATTACATTTACGTATTAAATTGCAAAACAACGCTAGTTGCTGCTGCAATGTGTGCAAATTTAATTATATACAGGGTTTTCCAATAAGAGGTGTTATTTTGAATAGCCTGCTATTTCGGTAGATGTTACTTTTGAAGCTGTCATTTTTTGGCATTTGACAAGTAGAAACTACGCCATTAATAAAAATTGTACGATGCACGCTTCAACAATGCATTAAAATTCACTTGAGTGAATCAAATGCAAATCATCTTGAGTGATGAGGCCCATTTCCACCTCGGTGGCTTCGTCAACAAGCAAAATTGTCGCATCTGGGGCTCGGAAAACCCAAGAGTTATTGTTGAAAAGCCTCCATATCCTCAACGTGTGACTGTTTGGTGCGGTTTATGTTCCGGCGAAGTCATTGGACCTTACTTTTTTGAAAATGAGTCTGGAGCAACAGTTACGGTGAATGGATTACGCTATGGAGAGATGATTAATGATTTTTTATGGCCGGAATTGGATGGTATTAATCTGGACAGCGTTTACTTTCAACAAGACGGCGCTACGTGCCACACAAGCAACGAAACCATTGATCTTTTACGATTGAATATCAAAATAACACCTCTTATTGGAAAACCCTGTATTATTTTGCATGATTTGTTTGCTCAGATGTGTCTGGCTTTTTATAGTATATTTTTTTATATTTTAAAATTAAAGACTTGACATTCCTGGGTTACAAATGAACTAACAATCTTCCTAATATTATCGTTATAAGTAGAAAATGTTGCTCGTGCAATGATGGAGGACGTACCTAACAGATGAAATGAATCCACAGCTCCTAGATGAGAACCCGACCTATTCGTCCATTCAACGTTCTTCTAACCACTAATTAAAAGTCTGGTTTTGTCCTGTTTTTGTTATACCTACATACATACGCACCGCTAGTTATTGTTGATGAATGAATTGGATTTTAAACTGGTTTTGAAATAAATATTTTAAAGCACAATGCGAATAATGTGTTTTTTTTTCTTCTAAATGTTTGAAATTAGCGCCATCTATGAACGCAAAGTTTATGAATAATTTTAAGTTTACCCTTGATCGGCCGTCTCTCATTCTACATGGCAACACGGATAAGTCCATTTTTAATAGTCTACTTTTGTTAAGGCGATGCACTACGTCGTGTAATATTTTAAATTGAGCCGCTATCAATAACAACTCTTACATAGATGGCGATAAGGTTTAAATTCCCGCTTAACACCATTCGCCTGTTTTGATTTATGCAAGAAAAAAACATGGCCAAAAAGTGCCTTTTATTTTATTTTGTGGATGTTCAGGTATAAATATTTAATTTTTTTTCGATCATTTTATAAATAATTTTCCACATTATACAATAAAATCAAAACCGAAAATGGGTTCGTAAGTAGGAGATTTTGAACTTTAAAGCAGTTTTCATAGGCCTCATACATTATTTTTTCTGGGCTTATAAAAAAATGTATCTAAAAAATACTCGATTATTTCAAAGGCCAAGATGTATTCTACTCGCAGTATTTAATTAAAGCATCTGAAACATTTCTAGGCGACCAAATTTTCAAACCAAAAACACATGATTCTGCATTACTACGTATGGCATCGCCTTAAGGTGGTTCGAACCTGCAGATGTTTCCCATCTTAATTTTTTTTTTTTTACATTACCCCACACAGGAGGCCCTAGCGAAAAAAATTTCGTCACTTTTTGGGATTATGTGAGGAGGGTCTGTTTAGGGAAAGGAAGGAGAGGAAGTTTTGGGAAGGATAAAGGTATGAAGGGTGGGTAGGAATCTGGGGGTCAATGTGTCCCTCCCACTGCGTTGCACGGAGATGGTTCGAGAGAGAGTCCGGCTGGAGGGGTCCAAAGGTCTCCCTCAACCAGTCTCTTCCGATTCGACCCATTTCGTAGGCGGGCAAACGCATTCGCCGCCAAGACCTAGACAAACCTCACCCCATGAACCCGGGCACCAAAATCATCCTGCTAAATCACCAAACATAGCTAACCACTTGGGTGACTTATGGCAGGGGTTTTGGCTATCCAATAAATGGTTCCTAGGGCGGCGGTACCCATACCCGCCTCCCAAATTGAAATTCCGACAGTTGCCAATAAATTAATTAAAATAAATAGTTAATTTTATCATTTGTTCTATTTTGTTATTCCACTATCCTTTAGAAATGTATTGTTTTTTTCATTGGTCAAAGTTATTATTCATTTTAGTCACTACGCAAAGGTTAACAATCAATGAAGTTTATATTTCTCGTTATGGTTCCAGGCATTGGGTACTTTACCAAATATGATAGAAATGCTAAACGGGAAAGTGACTGCTTGCAGACTGAAACAGTCAAAACTCCTGCTATTCTATGTTAGTTCTGAGTCATTATCTCCCCTTTTTGCAGAGATCATGAACGAGGTGATCAAGTACAAGCCCAAGGGCAAGGCAGCTCCGGCCGTGGGCAACGTGGAGTGGCGCATCCTCGTGGTGGACCAGCTCTCCATGCGGATGGTGTCCGCCTGCTGCAAGATGCACGACATCTCGGCTGAGGGGATCACACGTGAGTATATCCACCTACATTGTCATCGTCATCATTGTCATCGGCGCTACATCCCAGGATGGGATTTGGCCTCCTTCACAAATGTTTTGAATGATTTCTCGATATGTATATAATAATGCCTTCTGCATAACAAAACACTTACCCCTTACTTACATAAGGTCGAAACTGAAACAACTTGACTTATAACTAGGGTGTTTGTATGATTAAAATGGCATTAATCCAGATTTGAGGCCGGCTTTATCATACCAACGTTGTACCGGCATATAAGAATCTAGACGGTTTGTCGTTATTTATTGTAAAAACTCTTATAAACAGGAACGAGTGTGTAGTGTGTCTCAAAATATCTCTGTTCCTAGACACCTAACTGCTAGCCCACCTACATAAAACAAATTAGCATCTTTCTAACCCCCACAGGCACCATGTCTACTTGGATAATGATATACGAATAAGCAAACAAGGTGAAGACATGTTACCCATCCAAGGGGAGAGTTGTGAATGCTTTTGTTTTTGTACAACAGAGTCTGGGATGTTTTCCGCTAGTGGCGCTAGTGAATCGTATGTTGTTAAGTATTTTTGTCTGTGGCCAGAAGTGGCTTCTCGTGATGAATATTGATTTATAATGAATAAATGGTTTATATTTTGTATTTTCCAGTGGTGGAGGACATCCACAAGAAGCGTGAGCCCCTCTACACCATGGAGGCGGTTTACTTGATCACTCCGTGCGAGAAATCGGTGCATGCTCTCATCAATGACTTCAGCGCGGGAAGCCGGGTCATGTACAAGGCTGCTCATGTGTTCTTCACAGAAGGTAATCAATCGTTTTGTACAGAAAATTTATATATTTTTTCTTTAATTCTGCTGATCGGTTGAATATGACGGAATTTTAGTCTTCTGTTACTGCGTTCGGTGAATTTCTCTCTTATTTCCATGGGATCTGATAGGTGCCCATTGGCTAGAGATCAGCAGACTTCCAATTTGTCAAGGAAACAGGAAAACTGTATCAATCTATATGAAAAATGTATCAGAGAGCCATATAATCCCGGGAGGGGGTCGACGTAAACGATGACATTTCAATTATCATTATCAGCTCTAAAAGATAAAAGAACTGAGTCAATGTTCGTTGGGCGGCTCCATTTCATGGCGGCTGGTGGAGTGGAGGTGAAATTGGAGTTGATGCCTGAAGAGCGGCAAACGGATATCATAAATAGCTTAAGTTCTACAATCTTATCCATTGGAGCGATTGATGTCATATATATACATTTACCATATTATTTAATTAATACCATTCCTCGAAATATTAATATCAAAACATGTGAAACGGTTTACTGCGGTTTAAAGCCAATGAATCCGCCTAGATTTCACAGTTTATGCCATATTTTTAGGTTTAACTTTGGCACATTTTGGCAAGCGATCGCTCAAAGTGTTTTGGCAAACTTGGCATAGTATGCCAAAAATCACTCGAGTGGTTATGATAAGTACCCACACTCGTTCGTACTCGATGGTTTTACGCTCATTCGAACATGTCTCAACGTGCGTACCGTCTCGCTCAATGCGACAGAAATTTACGATTTGACTGAGAATCTTGGTGGTATATCTATGTTGTCTTGTGTCGAGCGTGTGGCCCAAACGACAAGCATAGTTCCAAATCAACATGTTCGATCGAGCCAAACTGTTGTGCATGAAAATATGTGTGTACATAGGTCAAGAATATAATTGGAATGCCATATCAATCGATATACATTTTATGAACAAATTTTCGTATTATCTTATGTACATTTGTTTGTTTTAATACCGTTTTTCAGCTTGTCCTGATCCACTATTCGATGAACTGTGCAAGTCTTCCTGCTCCAAATACATCAAGACACTCAAGGAAATCAACATAGCATTCATTCCTTATGAGAAACATGTTTGTTTTATTCATTTTATTTAATCACTCATTTCAGGTGGCTTGGTTTGGGAATGAACCGACTAACTACATAACGTATTACTAATATTTTAAATTACTTTATTGGTTATGGAGATATATTATTAATAAAAACGTATGCCAGGTTAAGGTGGTTACTGCGCAAAATATTCTTTCATTTTCCGCAGTTAATTATTATGGTTTCGACTTGTGATCATGGTTTTTGTTCAGAAACCTACAGTTTTGCCTTGAAATCATGATTTTAGTTTATACTCACAGTTTAATAAATAATGATTTTCGCTCATATTCATTGTTTTCAGATAAAATCATGATTTTGGACATTATTCATGGTTTTGCCTTGAAATCATGATTTTGGCCATTATTCATGGTTTTGCCTTGAAATCATGATTTTGACCATTATTTTTGGTTTTGCCTTGAAATCATGATTTTGGCCATTATTCGTGGTTTTGCCTTGAAATCATGATTTTGACCATTATTCATGGTTTTGCCTTGAAATCATGATTTTGGCCATTACTCATGGTTTTGCCTTGAAATCATGATTTTGGCCATTATTCATGGTTTTGCCTTGAAATCATGATTTTGGACATTATTCACGGTTTTGGCTTGAAATCATGATTTTGGCTATTCATGGTTTTGCCTTGAAATCATGATTTTGGCTATTATTCATGGTTTTCCCTTGGACTCATAGTTTTACCTTAAAATCGTGATTTTAGTGCATCATGGCTTTACCTGTTTCCATATTTTTTCCTTGAAATTATGGTTTTAGGGTCTAGTCCTGCCCGTCAATATTGCCATGTCCCATCAAGATTGCCGTAATGATCTCCTGCAAGAACTCAACTCCACCATCTTGCATAGACTTAGAAGCAAAATTGCGAATAATAATAATACTAATGGTGTTCAAAATTACGACAGTCTTGATGCGGGTTGGTGGCGAAAGTAATAGATTTTGTCCAGCGATATTGTCGTAATATCGGTACCTGAACAAACTCACCGGCAAGACAAGGCAATACACAATAGTTTTGCCTGAAAATACTGTAATCTGGACTGTAAATTGCTGTAAAAACATTCTCATTTACCAGAGTCTGAAGTTGAAATCACGTTCCTTTCTTATTATTGTCACTTTGAAATTGACGGTTTTCAATTCATACCTAACAGCATGATTTTTAACCTAACCTGTAACAATCTAACAAGTACTATCTAGCCCAAAGATAACAGAAACAAGAGAGATGGGCCATGAACCAATATTAGCGTAAAACCTGATCTGATAGTCTGTGCAGTTTTGCACGCTTCTACGCCATATCTCCCTTGTTTATAGTATCTAAGATCTGGCCTAACCTAACCTAAGTTTCGTCTGTCTTGTCTATCCCCCAGTCTGCCCCGAGGAACTGTTCAACGAACTGTGCAAGTCTTGCGCGGCACGCAAGATTAAAACGCTGAAGGAAATCAACATAGCCTTTCTGCCTTACGAGTGCCAGGTCCAAAGTTACTAATTTACTCAGTTTTGCGTACATTTCTTAGCTTAGAGTGTTTCAAAATCCATCATATTTTATGGCCACGGAATCGACAATCAGTGCCAATTTTTTTCAAACTTTTTAATGTTCCCCATTAAAAACTGATTCTCGGCCCACTTCAGCTTTTGGTCAAATCACTGACGAAAGCTGAATTTCACACTGTTTCAGTGTTTTCCCCCGAAAAAAGCAAAGTTTCGTCCCGTTTCAACTTTTGGTCAAATCCTCGATAAAAGATGATTCTTGGTCTGTTTCAGCTTTTGGTCAAATCCTTCCTAAAAGATGATTCTCAGCCCATTTCAGCTTTTTGTCAAATCTCCATTAAAAGCTGATCTCGGTCCATTCCAGCTTTTGGTCAAATCTTTGCTAATTGATGATACTCATCCCAATTCGGCTTTTGGTTAAATCTCCGCTAAAAGCTGATCCTCTGCCCATTTCAGCTTTTGGTCAAATCCTCATTAAGAGATGATTCTCGGACCATTTCAGCCATTAATCAAATTATGATCATCTGTCGTGTCGATGTACTTGTTCGCTGATCACATCTTGATAAACGGCCGAGTATTGGCATTTAACGGGGACCGTTAAAATGTAAAAATAATCAAAAATTGAGCTGATGGTCGATGGTCATCAAATGAGATAGATTTTGAAATACTCCAAGCTTAATATGGCTGTAGTTAAATTGTGCACTTTTTAGATAGTAATTTTTTTTATGAGCACATAAATATTTATTTCAGTCCTTTGTTCATTTTGTTGTTTATTTTATTTATTGTAACATTTTTTGGGTGTTGGTTGTCTTAAAAAAAATAATTTTCGTTTCACTAATTTATATAAGTATAACTGACTTTTTTTCTTTTCTGCAAATATTATAGCTGCATTTTTTTTGTAAAATTTTGTTAATCACTAATCATTACAATAGAGTTCCGATTATCCAACCTAAACAGGATTGGAAGAGGGTGTGAAATGGCCGACAACTACGGAAAAACTGCAATCTAAAAAAGGACTGAACCTAATATCTTATATTGTAAATGAATCGTTATAACTTCATGATTGGATAATTGGACCTCTGTGTTATGCATTTGCTTATTCATTTTTTTTTCACGCTGAACATTATACATGGTGTCCGGAAACTAGTGGTTCAAGAGAACCCAAAAAACTTAGTTTTTTTTTCATTTTTGAACATTTTGATTTTTTATTTTTTATCGGCAACTGGACGGTTAAAAAACTTTCGGAGTTGGGACTATGCTTCGACGCATTTTAAAAGACAATAAACGGCTCTTGCACCACTAGTTTCCGGATACCATGTATAAGGTAATCCCTAGTGACTGATTTTTTTTTCATATTATTTGACTTAAAAATTCCAACTTTGGACTCGATTTAAAGCTCAAATAAAAAAAAAGTTATACCCGAAAATCGACTCTAAATGTGACGCAGATTCATCAGTTACCCCGCTTGTACCACTAGTTTCTGGACACCATGTACACAATATTTGTTTATTATTCAATTATAAATATTTTAACACCAATGAACGTCCGGCTGAAGTCTTACATGGTTATATACATAATAATATATGACTTATATAGTTTTAAAGTTTGTGCACTTATCCCCCGGACACCCTGTATAAAGAGCATGCATGTTTGTCCGGTATCTCTTCTCTAGATAATGCATTGAATTAATTACTACTATTGACTATTATTCCGCCATCCCAATGTTACAGTAAAATCTTAATGCAAAGACATTACAGTTATGTTGTAATTAATAGGTACTCAATTCGTAGAAACGTTAATGTAACAATATTGTTCTCGTAATGTATAATCTTTGTGTTATTTTTATTATTTTGTAAAATTATTAACCTCAAAACAGGCTTTTCCTAGTGAGGTTAAAAATTGTAACGTAAAAAAAGATACAATGCAAAGAAGCAATAAACAATATATCAGTAAGTACAAAGTGTACTTGATGTAATTTTTTTGTTTTGTTTCTAAATTAACCATATGTATTTCACAATGCTCAGGTGTTCTCTCTGGATTCCCCGGAGACCTTCCGGTGCTGGTACGACCCCGCTTTCAAAGACGCCCGCAATGCGAATATGGAGCGCATCGCAGAGCAGATCGCGACGCTGTGCGCCACGCTTGGAGAGTATCCCGCCATCAGATACAGGGCGTAAGAGATACACCAACTACATTAGTACATAGATCTAACTAGTAGAGAGATATAGTGCACTCTCACTAATCCGCCAGAAAACAAGGCAAAGACATACAAAATATGCTGAAAATTAAAATGGGTATTCTGTAAAAACAAACAAAAACCGCTATCAATCTTTAGTACATGTTGTGTGGGTAAAGTTAGTTTTAGCGATTCACCCCAGATGGCGCTAGTGTGCGGCCAAATGTCGCACGCCAGGTTCCGAACGGCCCCGAGAAGACTTACGAACCTAGCCGATTGTAGGTAGACAGCGCAGTATTGGAAGTAGTTCCCTCAGAATAACTCAACTAAGGTTGTTAGACCTAGTAGCATATAGTAGTTCTTAGTGATGTAATGTTTTTTACTTTGACGATTATAATTGGTGTTTTTTTATTTGCAGTGATCGCTTCAATGAAGACTTGGCGCAACACGTAAAACAGAAGTTGGAGTCTTACAAGGTTCGTTTTTATACTTAATATCTAGGGGTTTAATACTACAAGTTCCTTAGTCTGATAATAATATGTTAGTAATTGTTCAGGTAAGATGATTATTATTTGGATATAATTTGAGATTTCACGGCCTAATGTATTATAGAGATTTATTTTTGGGGTGTTATGCCGTGTTGCGCTACCACCTTCTTTAGTCAACGTTTCGGACAACATTACAGGGTCCATCATCAGGGCAGATGTGTAATCGACAATTGTGGTGAAGTGTGTGCTTATGTATGTGAATATTACATATATATAATATATCACAGTATAATTTAAAATGGTTTTCTGAATTTAGTTTTGGTGTAGCCATCAATTACTGGATACCAAGAACTATTGAGCCCAGACCCGTCGTTTTTATTAATATTAACGGGATTTTTGTGAATTTCAATTGCTTCCGTAATTAGGCGTGCTCTGTGCGTTTCGGGTCTTTCCAGGACTTCAGGAACAAATCCAAAGTAATGGCCGGTTCCAATTAAATGCTCGGCAATTGTCGATTTGTCAGGATGGCCGAGTTTACATGCTTGAAAGTGTTCTGATATCCTTTTGGAGATCGTCCGTTCTATCTGGTCTACATAAATCTTGTCACATCCGGAACAGCTGAGTTTATCCCCCATCTGTCTCAAGAGGAAATTTGGTTTTTGCAGACCTCAGTAAGTCTTGAATTTGTGTTGTGGTTCCGAACACAGTCTTGAGGTTTTCTTTTCTCAGTATCCTGACAATTCTGTCCAACACATTGGGAACATAGGGCAAGAAAGCGCAGCCTTGTTTATTTCTGTCTTCGTTTGGGGTAGATTTGGCTCTTATGGTTTTGCTTACCTGTCTAGCGGAAAATCATTTGTTGACATAATAAGTACACAATATTAGATATTTCGTTAATCTTGAGGGGTTAACAAAGGCATTTAAGTTTATGCATTAACCTTTTCAATGCTGGCCTTTTATACGCAATCTATACCACTATGCGGCACATTTTGACTCATTGTACCGTAGATACCCATTGATTCAAACTCTGATAATTCGAAATTTTTGCCAGTAGGAAGTCCCCAGAAAAAAAATTACTAATTTATGTTTTTACAAATTGGCTTTGAATAGTTTGTCCAGTGTCTCTTTGTTGTCACCTGTCGTCCGAGATAATAATTGCGTTAATTACAGTCTATTAACTTATATTCTGCCATCCCAATCATAATATCAATATGTCTCCAGGCCGACGACTCCACGATGGGAGACGGTCCCGAGAAGGCGCGCTCTCAGCTTCTTCTGCTGGACCGTGGCTTCGACTGCGTGTCCCCCCTGCTGCACGAACTCACGCTGCAGGCCATGGCCTACGATCTGCTCTCCATCGAGAATGACGTCTACAAGTGAGTACTAGCACAGTATCAAATATGATAAGCCGTTAGAATAACAGCTAGATGGCGTCAACTAGTGCATTAACAGTTGGATACATGTGTATATTTGATAATAAAGTCACTAATTTGAATACAGTAGTATTTGAGTGAGACGCTGATAGATGTAATTCTTATAATATATATAAATTTTTTTTAAGGCGATGCCATACGTAGTAATGCAAAATCATGTGTTTTTGGTTTGAAAATTTGGTCGCTTAGAAATGTTTCAGATGCTTTAATTAAATACTGCGAGTAGAATACATCTTGGCCTTTGAAATAATCGAGTATTTTTTAGATAAGTCTTTTTATAAGCCCAGAAAAACATAATGTATAAGGCCTATGAAAACTGCTTTAAAGTTCAAAATCTCCTACTTACGAACCCATTTTCGGTTATGATTTTATTGTATAATGTGGCAAATTAAGTTATTTATAAAATGATCGAAAAAAAAAAAAAATTTATGCCTCAACATCCACAAAATAAAATAAAAGGTTACTTTTAATACTTTTTGGCCATGCTTGCATAAATCAAAACAGGCGGATGGTGTTAAGCGGGAATTTAAACCTTATCGCCTTCTACGTAAGGGTTATTATTGATAGCGGCTCAATTTAAAATATTACACGACGTAGTGCATCGCCTTAATGTGAATACCGCACAAGTGTCCCAATTGATCCCAACCATCTGGAGCCAGTGAGACTATGGTATCCTCAATTGCAGTATGTTGTGGGGTTGAAGGTAGTGGGGATGGGAAGGATATGGAGAAGAGGAAGGTCAATACCTGTTTCGATACAATTGTTAATGTTAATTGTTAATGCCAAGTTGCGATGCCTACTCAGCTATTCCAAGTATAATTAATTTTATGGGTAACAATAAACTCACTACTGACTATTATCATAGACACCTCATACTTCGACTTATGACAGGTCTTATACAAACCTAGTATAAAGTAGTTCAAGTATTGTTACAGTGGTATATATTTCTTTTGAATTATGCGTTGTCTTACTGCACTTATATTAACACATTGTGGTCGGGACACGGCATTTGCCGTTTTTCGCGGACTGTCGGTCAACTGCGGGACACGGCAAATGCCGTTTTTGTCGACTGTCGGTTTTTGGCGAGAAACGGCATTATACGGGCTTGTTATCAGCGTGAAATAAAACGCCTTGAAGGGTAATTTGCTATCTGGCTGCTAGGCGACAGTCTGTTTATTTGAGATGCCTTGTCCGGATTGGCTAGTGTGCCGCTTGTAAAGGCGTCGCCACAAATCTAGAGTTTTTATGCGATCTCAATCTCCAGTTTAGTTTGAGTCATTTCACGTATTGGACTATTTTTCATACCGCTCGCACTGTTTTGTTTACTGTTTGGTATTTTATTATTTGAATATATTATCATTGTATTGGACTTTATCCCTACAAAAATATATCCTTTACAAGCCAATGATACATGCACTTATGGTGTGTGATGGATTATCAACATGTGAAGTTTACTGATTCCTTGAAAGAATAAATACTATCATTCATAAGTGGAATGGGCTCTTCAATTAGGCGAGGCAACTGCAAAAGACTCTTTTTTGACAAGAAGCAATTAAACTTATGAGTTATTGAGTGTTCGCCTTCGACCTTAGGCGACACTGTTCAATATTTACGCGATCAGATTTCACACATCCAGCGATTGTAAAATTGCGGGTATGGAAAATATATATTATTATTTATTATAAAACTATATGATATAAATAAACATGTTATCTTTTACATGGAATTTTCAAATATTGAATGCTATTTACTGAATTAATATCAGGTTTTTATATTCAGCTTTGAAATGTGGTGTAATTATGATGTAATCAAAGCAATTATAATTTATATTTGATGATCAAATGTCATATATGATTTCTTTGAAAATTTCAATCGAAAATATTATTTGGTTTAGAAATTGTATCAATTTTAAGAAAGCGATATATTTTTGCGCTAATCGCGAAAAACACCCGCTATAGGCTAGAGTCTATTGTTTGAAGCGCCCGACTACAATGTGTTAATAACTGTATCACTTGCAGTACCTAGTGTTTTTGTTTACACATTAATTGTTCTTTAATTTATTGCTAGTATTATTATTATCCTGTTTACCACTGTACTCTTGTAATTCGATTATCACTGTATTGTAAAAACCATTATATGGCGTTTGAATAAATAAATAAATTATTATTTTTTGGTAAACTAATGTTTTTAAGACAAGATTTTTTATGCATAGCACAAAGGTGTATGTAGTATGGTGTATGTATCTTTTATCAGGAAATTTTTCAATGTGGATGAGTGTTTCAGGCGAACAATTATTGCTTGTAAAATAATTGTTACCCTTTGTGCTATGCATAAAAAATCTTGTCTTAAAAACATTAGTTTACCAAAAAATAATAATTAATATTTGACAAGTTCAAGTATTTCGCCTAAAAATGTAGACAATTTGTCTCGACGCCATCTAGTGAGAGAGTTAGCACTTACAATGCCTTTCTCATATAAAATAAAGTTGGTTGTTTTCAGGTGAAAAATGTAACAAGCAGTAATTGTTGAATGAAACACTAGTATATATTGAATAATTTCGCGGGTAAGAGATAAGCCGCCATAGCTCAGTGGTCAGAGCTGTCGACCGGAAATCGAAGGGACACGGGTTCGAGTCCCGTTGGCGTCATGTATCTTTTATCAGGAAATTTTTCAATGTGGATGAGTGTTTCAGGCGAACAATTATTGCTTGTAAAATAAATAAATAAATACTTTTTCCTAAAATAATTCAAATTTCGCCTTTCGTTCGTAGTGATGCTTATCACTGTTAATTGATGTTTTATATCCAGATACGAGGCGTCTGCCGGAGCTCCCATGAAGGAAGTGCTGTTGGACGAGAACGATGAGCTGTGGGTGGACCTGCGTCACCAGCACATCGCCGTGGTCAGCCAGAACGTCACAAAGAATCTCAAGAAGTTCACCGAGTCCAAGAGAATGGGCGGAGGTAAGACTATGTTGTATTATTATTGACGGTGAGGACACCGTTTTCATATCTCGTGTCATAGGTCCATTGAACTTTCGCCCTGTTTTACTTTAATCTCTTGAATGCCAGCATATCCTTAAACCCTCAGGCCTCTAGCATTTCTGTTGAATTTATGCGTATTCCGGCTTTGTAATAAAATCCATATAAATGAAATATTTCTGAACATATCCCAAAACTAAAAACTGTGTTTGAAAGATACAGATCAGATCATACGCTTTCAAATTTTATTATACCAAATAAACATATAATATTTTAAATACAAATTTTTTTAATGCAAACATTAAATGTTTAAAAAAAAAATCAATCTGTAAAAACCAAGATTTTTAAAAATATAATACATCTGTTTTAAAATGACTTTTAACCCCTCAGTTTGTTCGCTTTTGGGAACAACTCGTACTTGGGGCTCACAGAAATAGTTGTGTCTCCCTTACTATCATGGTCAGAGATATGATCTAATCAGTGTTAGAAAGAGAAAACTCCACGCTTTATATTCAAATCTAGAAGTTAACCACAGAAGCATTAAAACGTGCACCTTTATGAAACCAAAGGTTCTGACCGCAATTTGAAAAAAACTTCACGAATTTATGAAAATTCGTGAATTATTTTTATATGAAATGACAAAAAAGCGAGGTGAAAATAACGTTTGTAATACATTTGTCTAATTAAATTCGTGTGTTTTTATATATTTTTTCGTTATCAGTTATTTTAGTTACAAAAAACCATTTTAATATTGTTTTAATGTTATGCAAAATGGATAAAAATGGTAATCTGGTGTCTTTTCCTCGTATTATGTGGAATTAAATCATAGTAACATATTAGACGAGGTAGCTATATATGCAAGTACTGTCATCTCTAACATTCAAAGAGAACCCTTGAAGAATTCGATGTATAGTGTACATGTAGGGATGGCCAACTTAAACAATGATCGGTTCCTTGCTTCCAGGCGACAAGCAGTCTATCCGCGACCTGTCCCAAATGATCAAGAAGATGCCGCAGTACCAGAAGGAGCTGTCCAAGTACGCCACCCATCTCCACCTGGCCGAGGACTGCATGAAGACCTACCAGGGCTACGTGGACAAGCTGTGTAAGGTAGAACAGGTGAGCCGCTGTCCAATTCAATACTATATCTTTGATTTCACTGCCTTCGATTCAAGCAATCCAAATTCAATCCAGGGATGATCTTGCAAATTTGTTAAAAAAATTGGAATATTGTTAAATGTTTTTATTTTCATGCAATATTAAACTCTAGTTCTAAAATATTCCCTTTATTCATTTATAAATGAATTAATTTGTTGTGCACAAAAGCTACGGCATTTGTATGGAACAGACTGCAGCACCCGGCTGACTCGTGTATTAATTCCAAAAACAAATCTACTCTGTGTTGAAAGCCGTTATTAGTAGTTATCGCCAATCAAATTGAGCTCAGCTAAATTTGGCTTAAACACAGTGTTGTTACCAAGGCGACTAAGTGTGATTTGGTAATAGCCTAGTTAAGTGATCTCTTTAGATGGATTAACTTCTACTAAATGTTGAACTGTACTAAAAGTGACAGTGACACGAACGGTGGAGTAAAATTGATAATTATATTTACAAATGAGCTGTGATAAATGAATGGTTATTGTTGTTCAAGGAGAATTAATTTTATTTCTTTTATTTTGCAGGACCTCGCCATGGGAACTGACGCAGAAGGAGAAAGGATCAAGGATCACATGAGGAACATTGTTCCTATCTTGCTGGACAAAGTATTAATCTATTCTTTTTTACATTTTTTATTTTTTATGAAATACTACATTTAAAAACCTTTATTGAGATATTTTTGCCTGAGAAATCTTTGGATAAAGACGTAATTACGTGCCGTAACATGGGACGACTTTTGAATCGGGGGGCGACTTTGATCATTGCAGATATCTGCAAATAATTCTCAATACATACCACTAGGAAATTACTCACTTCTTTTTAATGATTTTTTTTCGGGCAATGATTCAATGAAGCTTCGAAAATAAGTGTTGAATTAGTTGGTTTCTAGATGTATAATTTTTTATTTTTTTTTTGTTGAATTGTGAAGCTATTTTGTAAGTACATTTCGCCACATTAGTTGCACAAGGTTCTAACTGACATTTTTTTCAAAATGACCTTTGAATGCAAAATAATTTATTTTGTTCATTTCTATAACCAAAATAACTTAGACAGTCTGTACAAAAATAGAAAAATATCATAATTATAAGTTTCACTTACAAAACAGTACACAAATAGAAAAAGGGAGGTTACGTAGAACAAACAAGAAGAAACAAAAAAGGAAAAAGACAGGGATATATGTATATACACATAAGCACAGAGACAAGTTAGGGTACTTACCCACTAATACATTGGTAAAAATAGATTATGCTCGACTACAAATACAGGGGATGGAAAAGGAGAGAGAGAGAAACAAAACAAAGTACAACACGACAAGAATTATGTATTTTCGTTTTTACATGTTTTTAAAAAACATTCTTTTATTGCCTTACTTTGAATTTTTGGATAATGCTGGCTGTTTTTATACATATCTGGAAGAGAGTTATAGAGTGTGCAGGCAATATAGTTAATATTGTTATTGAAATTAAAAATAATTTTTGATCGAGTAGTTCTAGTTGGTATGTTGAAAGTGATTAGCGTTAGTAAATCAGGGCTGTAATTGTAAAATATAGACCAGAACGGTTTACCGCTTGTTTATTGTAAGGTGTTAGGTGTACAGTAGAACCTCGTTAATTCGAAATCCACGGGACATCAAAAATCAAATTTCGAATTAACGAATTCCCACGTAATTCGAAATTTTATGAAAAAAAAAACTCCGAAAATCGATTTTCTCGGCCGCCTCTTCAAATCCGGGTGGTATTTTAGTTGTAAATTTGTATTAATACCAATTATTTCTTTATTTTCGCGGCCGATTACCATAGCGGCAGGCCCTTTAAATTCAGATATTCGCAATAAATTCGTAAAAATGCTATATATTTACGCGTAAATCGAGATTTCGCTGCCGATTTCGGTCGCGGCCTAACCTTTAAATTGAGATATTCGTAAAAATACGATATATTTCCGCGAAATCTCGTTTAAGAGATTTCGCGGTAATTTTCCGTCGCGGCCGGCCCTTTATTTCAAATACCTGAATTTAAATTCGTAAAAATACGATATATTTCCGTGTAAATCGAGAATGCGCGGCCGATTTCCGTCGCGGCCAACCCTTTAAATTCAGATATTTGATGTAAATTCGTAAAAATATGATATATTTCCGCGTAAATCGAATTTTATCGGCAGTTTTTCGTCGCGGCCGGCCTTTTAAGTTCAGATATTTGAAGTAAATTCGTAAAAATATGTCATATTTCGGCGTGAATAGAAATTTTTCGGCCGATTTCCGTCGCGCCGTATTTTTTAACTCGGATATTCGAAGTAAAGTTAATAAAAATACGATATATTTCCGCGTAAATTGAAATTTCGCGTCCGATTTCCGTCGCGGCGGGCCCTTTAAAATTCAGATATTCGAAATAAATTCGTAAAAATACGATATATCTACGAGTAAATCGAGATTTCGCGGCCGATTTCCGTCGCAGCGGGCCATTTAAATTCAAATATTCGAAATAAATTCGTAAATATACGATACATTTACGCGTAAATCGAAATTTCGCGGCCGAGTTTCGTCGCGGCCGACCCTTTAAATTCAGATATTTGGTGTAAACTCGTAAAACTACGACATATATCCGCATAAAACGTATTTTCTTGGCCCTTCAAACTGGGATTTTCGAAATAAATTTGAAAAAGTACGACATTCCAGTGTAAATCGATTCAGATTTACAAAATAATAATACTTATTAGGACGATGTATAACCACGTAAAAATACATTTTTCGGCGTTTTACCGCCACGGCTGACTTTTAGATTCAGATTTACGAAATATTATGATTTATTTTCGCAAAAATCAAATTTTTTCGAATTACACGAACAAATTTTCGTGCGCGGACAAAAATAAATTTCGAATTACGAATTAACGAATTTCGAATTAAAAAAATTTTTGTATGAAAAAATTTTTCAGCGGAAATTTTTTTGGCGAAAATTTCGAATTACGCGTTTTTTCGAATTATCGGGGTTCGAATTAACGGGGTTCTACTGTATTTGTCTCTGGCCAGCATTGATTACAACTCCTACACATATCACTTCCATATCATCCTATGAATGTTCTTAAGGCTTGTTTTGTGAAAATGTTGTTATTGCGCGTACTTTTATGAGTATCTTTACGCCACGTTGCAGACGGTAACCACACAGGATAAGATGCGCATCATCGCGCTGTACACCATGTCCAAGAACGGCATCTCCGAGGAGAATCTCAACAAGCTGGTGACGCACGCCGAGATCGGGCAGGTGGAGAAGCAGACGGTAGCCAACCTGAGCCATCTCGGCATCAACGTGGTTCTGGACGTGAGTTGCAATATGGTTTTTTTCTCTGTCGCATCACGAAGTTGTTTTAGTTTTTAGATTTGAACTGCCAAGAGCCAGTGAGACTATCACATCCTAGATGACATTTTGGTCTCTGGTATTTTTTTTTTCATCTTAAAACATAAGATCATTAGGAATTAGCGGTTACTCGGCAGATTGACTAGTTTTTGAAAAAATAGTAATAAAAAGAAAAACAACAAAAATGTGACCAGAGACACCCAATTTTCATTAGTACTTTTTACAACAAATATTTCCAGGAATCACTGGTTAAAGTAAGTCAGGTTCGTCTAGGAACACCTTGTAATGGGCTTATTATGATACAATAATACAATATGTAAAAATAATTGGATGCAAAATTTTTAAGATGTGGGCTTGGGTGTGAAAATGAGCAATCTGAAAGTATGTTGCCTGTTATATACTGATGATGCGGTGCTAATTTCTAACAGTATAGAAGATATGCAAGTCTCTCGTGTCTAGGATAGATGGATTGTGTACGCAGAATGAGTTAACGATAAATGTAGGTAAGTCTAAAGTCATGGTTGTGAATGATTTACCATGGAACAAGGGAACGAGTTTGTGTATTTAGTAAGTATGTTTACAATAAATAGAGAGTCTGATTTGGCTGGAACTCTTCAATTAAAGTGGTCTCTCCTTTTACAAGCAGCAAGGAAACCGCAAGAAGCAGTTCAACGTGCCACGCAAGGAGCGCATCACGGAGCAGACGTATCAGATGTCCCGTTGGACGCCCGTTATCAAGGATATCATGGAGGACGCCATCGAGGACCGCCTCGACCAGCGCCAGTTCCCCTTCCTGCCGCTACCGGCCGGCCGGGCGCATGGCGCTGCCTACAATGCTCCCACGAGGTGAGTCACGTCAGTCAACTGGAAATCGCTGGATGCCCGCTAAAGTGTATCCACTGGACTTCTTAATTCAGTGAAACCACGCGCGATGTCTCACGTTATTAATTAATCTAAGCAACTGTAAAACATTTAAAAAAAAAAATACACATCTATATAAATAAAAATGTAAATGATCGTTTGTTCAAAATCTTAAATCTCCGAAAGTTCTTCACTGATTACTTTGAAATTTTGACACAACGTTGCATTTGAATATGCTTGTGTTTTTATATACCTATATTATATAGATGTCACCTGTGACAGGTAAAAACAAGCTTTTTTTGAAAAATAGCTCAATATGTTGGACAGACATGCTTTTTTGAAAAACAGCGCCACGTGTATTGGACGTAAAAGCAAGACGTGCTATTGTTTCTCTATCTGCACAGGCAGACTGAACCACAGCAACGCATGGTGAGGTTCAGCTAGTTTCTAATAAAGAATCATCTGATTTTATGTCCGGGTTAAATCTTTCGCATATGAAAAACTAAACCCTTCCACACACTTTTCCACAAATGATCATCTAGTCAATCAACGTTATGCAAGTGCATTATATATGTAAAATAAATACAAAACAATACAAGAACAACACTCACCAGAGATGAAATGGGAAAATAATTCACCGACTCCAGATATTTTCATATCAGAGGGTTCGGCTCGGTAGAACTTCTAACAGGGCCTATAAATCCTACTGATCCCTCAACATAAATATTTAAAAAAATCTTTCATTATTAATAAAATAATTTTGGTATCTACTTTATTGCTTGTCTGATATGATTTATACTCTAACTTGAACTACATCAGTTCCAATTTTAAATTAAAAGTTCATTGAACTTGAATAGTTTTTCACACTACGCAGGAATACAATTTCAAATCACATACCCATGCGCCGACAACCGAAATTAGTATGGTTAATTACACATAACTGTAACATTCATCTGCTTTTTTTGTTTGTCGCAGCGCCCGCTATGGCCACTGGCACAAGGACAAGGCTCAGCAGACCATCAAGAACGTCCCACGTCTTATCGTCTTTGTCGTCGGAGGTAGGTTCACAATTTATTATTTCTTATTCTTTTGGAATTTACATTACTGTAGGATTTCAATATAGTAGATTCCATACACATTCCAGATTGCCACACGTATGATGGCACTGCACCGAATTCTAGAATAAATGAATTTACCTAGGGCAACATCCGCAGCTACAGAACTGCGAACAATAATTCCACAGTACTCCCACACGTATTTCACTAACCCTGCGAACATCATACATCATCATATCTGTGCTTCTTGAATTCGGTGCAGAATCGTCAATAAATGTGACACTATGACGCCATTGTTATCGACCCAATCGTTTTGACCTGATCATTTCGACCCGATCACTAATCACCAATGATCGATAGGGTCTCTTTTTCAAATCGAATTTGATCAGCTCTCAGCTCAGTCAGTACCCGTGACAGGCATGGCGAGCGACCATAGATGTAGGTATACATTTTGTAGACCGGGCATCTTGAATTTCGTTCTCACGACAGAGAAATTGAGATGGTATATAGCTGAAATTTTAAATAGGATGTCATTGCGTTTCTAGGATGGAATTGCAGTGACAGTACATTTCAAATTAAGTCGTGAGAATGGGACTCGAGACGCCCGGTCTATACAATTTATGCATCTATGGTCTACAAACACAGTGGTTATGCATCGATTTATCTATGGCATATTTTCTATAAAAAATCAGGTACTTTTGACCCTATCGCTGGTCTAGCGTGTATCGGCAACTTATGGTAACTCTATTATGAAACACTATTAGTATGAAAACACACCGCAAGTGTCGCCAACATCGTTTACCCATACTACTGCTAATCACATCTACGCACAGTGGCGCCCCATCTTTGTTTCTTCCTACACACCAAACACATAACTGACGCTGCCTTTGCTGCTTTCCACGCAGTTTTGTCCTAGCTTGGCGACATTTAGCTGACTTCTATACCATATCTCCCTTTATTTCTATTATTTATGACCACATAATGTTATCTTTAATTCCTCTAAAGATTCAACTGAATTAAATTTATAAAAGTTCTGTAATGCATAAGAAATATCCCGCTATTCTGACTTTGCCTTTTTCGTTCTCAGGTATTTGCCTGTCCGAGGTCAGATGTGCCTACGAGGTCACCAACGCGATGAAGAACTGGGAGGTCATCATCGGGTCATCGCACATCATCACGCCTAAGACCTTCCTGGCTGACCTGGCCAGCCTGAGCGGTTAAGGAAACACGACTCTGCCTTGGGATTTCATCAGGCCATGGACGCTCGACTCTTACTGTAGATGAACTCATATTTCCATGATGAAAATTAAAGTTTGTATGCCTGATAATTGTAGAGGTAGCAATAAAACTTACAACTTAATCACTTGAGCAATAGAATCTAAAACTCAAAATCTCTCAAGGCGTTATCGCTCGAGTGGTTATCATTGTGACAGATAACTTAAAGGCAGAGATTCTAATCGAACCGTTCATCTGAATTAACACTAGGTCTCGAAAGCGGTAAAATTATTTTCATCTACAATTTGATTAGGGCGTTTACAATGTAACCTATGAAATGCGACACTGTATTAAAACTAACCGAACAATATTTTATTACGCATTCTGTTACTAGATGTCTCTTTGTTACAAATTCAGCTAGCTATACATACTTTGTTGTTCAGAATCATACTATGCATAGTGTTTAAATGACCGATATAAAAGCAAAAGTGCCGCTATCCCCAATAGCAAATGACCGGTATAAAAGCAAAACTGCCGCTATCTCCAATAGCAAAATGTTAAAAGCAAAACTGCCGCTATTCCCAATAGCAAATGACCGGTATAAAAGCAAAACTGCCGCTATCGCCAATAGCAAATGACCGGTATAAAAGCAAAACTGCCGCTATCCCCAATGCCGCTATCGCCAATAGCAAATGACCGGTATAAAAGCAAAACTGCCGCTATCCCCAATAGCACATGACCGGTGAAAGCAAAACTGTCGCTATCCCCAATAGCAAATGACCGGTATAAAAGAAAAACTGCCGCTATCCCCAATAGCAAAATGTTCGATACATTTAAAAAACAACGATCTGTGCATTTCCCTAAGGCCCTAAGTACGCATACTTACGTGACTGTGACGCAACGACATGTAGCCTACCGATATGCTACTCTTTATAGTTAGTTTCCGTACACGGCGCTACCCGAATTATACTGAACGTGATCATTTTTCAAATGCAGCCGTGGAATTAATACGATGTCAAGTGAGTCTAGCGACGAAGACAATAGTATTATTCTTTATATTTATAAGCATAGATCTAAAAAAAGATTTTGGGTTTACCCATACCACGAAATAAATGGTAATAGTATAGCGTTTATCGATGCTAAGAATGATGTCAAATTGAATTTTATTCTGACCTCAATCAACGCCTTCTCCGCTAAATCCTTTCTAACATGTTCCGATAAATTATAGCTGTACAAATATGGTTATTTTCCCACGTCTAGAACAAATTTAACATTCAAACCAAGTTCGGACGTCATTTCTGTCAAACGAGTAGTAGCTGTAAATGGAACTCGTATAGCGTGCTACCAGCACTGTTAGTCGACGCTTCTCGTCGTGTACGAACACTAGCAAAATAATGGCCTTAAATTTTGGTGATTTATTTTTAAATTGCTAATTTATGAATGTTTATTTTAGATTCGCATTTTCAAATCAATCACTTTTAGATATGTTTTGCTCTATAAACAAATTCATTTTGAACAGTGGAGGTTTTGAAGTTCAACACTCAGCTTGGTGGCGGTTTTGAACCTGAACATTTGTTAGAGTGGCGGTTTTGCACTTCAACCAGCACGGCGGCCATATTAGATTTGCGAAGTTGTCACATGTTTTCTGGCTTGCGATTGGCGCTTTTAAACCTCGGCAAATGTGGAAGACAGGCAGTTTTGCTTTGGTTTGAAGATTGTATTGTGTATAGAGTGAAATATAGATAACTAATCATCAGGTTAAAAAGAGCAAAGTGTGGATAGTGGCTGTTTCGCTTGTTTACCCCTCAAATGGGAATATATATTTTAATTATTATTATGTATTGTTAATCTCAACTTGATGTATGAACAGCTAATTGATTTTTATGCCACATACTAGGTCAATATTCGAATATATTAATTGTTTGCTTAGGATAGTCCATTTTATTATTTTAGAGGCCAGTTTCCCACTGTTTGTAAAGCAATACATAGCTAAATTTACTTAATATTTTCACATCTAGAACATGATGTGTAGAATGTAACATTGTACAATTACTGTATGAAGTTTGCCCTAGTCCAGTAAAAACTGTAAACCAGCGTAAGGTTGGCAATGGGTTGTCTGTAAAGTTGAACAATTCTTCGTATTTGCTAGGTTTATGCCACTCTAGATGCTTATTTCACAGAGCTGGTGGTTCTAATGCAAATCTGGTATTAGAAAATGTTCTGTATAGTAGATGAGATAGAGAAACCTTCTGATAACCTGGCTTTTCAGATATTGTCGCTGAACTGTGCATAAATGTTCAAATTATTCTGAATTATGTTCTTTTGCTAGGGCAATACTGACAGTAAACTTCAATTTAGATCTAAGTGAGATTAAAGTCAAGATTGATTCAATACAGCCAGCATTAAATAATGCCTTATTTTCCTGGCATATTCTAAATTTTGTTGTGAGTACAATTTTGTTGTTACTTTTCTCATGAAGAGAATCTCACTGAAAACTTTATTGGTTTATGAATTAATCAACACTGAGAATTTTTTTTTACATAATTGTTATGACTGGGTAATGGCTGAGTGGACAAATGCGCTGAATTCGAACCCAGGAGTCGTTGCTTCAATTCTTCTGCTAACAAGGGATTCCGCTGGAAACGCACAGTATCCAACACTCACATCGCAAACAACTTGTCGTGCAAAATTTGTACACGTCGTAACTGAATCACATGACCCACATTGCCACCAATAATAATAATATTTCGCTAATTTGTATTGCGCTATTTTTGTAAAAAATCAAAACAAATAGATACATAACGAAAATAATATAATTGACTCACAACTAAAATTTATAATTACGATTAGTGACTTGCATCTAATACTTACAGTTAGTGACTTGCGACTTTGACTAACTAACTAATACTGACTTAAAACTAATGATTTAATGACATACAAATTACAACTGTGGCTTAGAGTTAGAGACTTGCAACATTTAAAAGTACGTGTTTTGGGTTTATCTGGATTTATAGAAAATTAAATGAATTATTGAAATTAATCGTCATCATTGTAGAATTCTGAAAATGTTGAAACTACAGGGTTTTCCAATAAGAGGTGTTATTTTGATATTCAATCGTAAAAGATCAATGGTTTCGTTGCTTGTGTGGCACGTAGCGCCGTCTTGTTGAAAGTAAACGTTGTCCAGATCAATACCATCCAATTCCGGCCATAAAAAATCATTAATCATCTCTCGACAGCGCAATCCATTCACCGTAACTGTTGCTCCAGCCTCATTTTCGAAAAAGTAAGGTCCAATGACTCCGCCGGACCATAAACCGCACCAAACAGTCACACGTTGAGGATATGGAGGCTTTTCAACAATAACTCTTGGGTTTTCCGAGCCCCAGATGCGACAATTTTGCTTTTTGCCCATCGAGGTGGAAATGGTCCTCATCACTCAAGATGATTTGCATTTGATTCACAAGTGAATTTTAATAATTTCAATGCGTTGTTGAAGCGTGTATCGTTCCATTTTTATTAATGGCGTAGTTTCTACTTGTCAAATGTCAAAAAATGACAGCTTCAAAAGTAACATCTACCGAAATAGCGGGCTATTCAAAATAACACTTCTTATTGGAAAACCCTGTAGAATACCTTAACAACCTCACTAACAACCAAACAGTTGCCGTGTCATTTTTAATGACAATCTTAGATTGTTATAAAATGTCTGACACCATTTTTAAAGTCTCGACGACACGAGTGGGAACAATCTTTTGGACGAGTATAAAAAATGTAAGCAATGTGTACGTGTGTAGGCACCTCCGTGCATATGTATAACGGTAGATATTTGATTCGTCGAGTTTCAGACACCTGCGTGTTCCCTCAGTAGAAGGGCCTAAGTCTTCAATCATTGCACAAATAACATTTTACGCTTATGATGATGTTTTTGTAATCTGGAATTTAAAAAAAAAAATCTATCCTGAATTTTGCAAATTATTTTACATATACAGTGGGAAATTTGTCATCTTAATATTTTGAAGAATTTAATTATAATAAATTAAGGTTGAACGTAACGTTAGTTATAATCCACACGATCATAGATGGCAAGTTGATATTATTATGTTTCGTATAAAAACTCGATTCTTTCAGGAAAGGCATACAAATACAATATTACGTGTGTACGGGCGCAAAACAAATAACTTTTTCTTGATATTTTAAATAATAACTTATAAAAAGTGTACTTTAAGGCGATGCACTACGTCGTGTAATATTTTAAATTGAGCCGTTATCAATAACAACCCTTACGTAGATGGCGATAAAGTTTAAATTCCCGCTTAACACCATCCGCCTGTTTTGATTTATGCAAGAAAAAAACATGGCCAAAAAGTGCCTTTTATTTTATTTTGTGGATGTTCAGGCATAAATATTTTTTTTTTTTTTCGATTATTTTATAAATAACGTAATTTGCCACATTATACAATAAAATCACAACCAAAAATGGGTTCGTAAGTAGGAGATTTTGAACTTTAAAGCAGTTTTCATAGGCCTTTACATTATTTTTTTCTGGGCTTATAAAAAGACTTATCTAAAAAATACTCGATTATTTCAAAGGCCAAGATGTATTCTACTCGCAGTATTTAATTAAAGCATCTGAAACATTTCTAGGCGACCAAATTTTCAAACCAAAAACACATGATTTTGAATTACTACGTATGGCCTCAATACAGTAATTAAATTATCGCCAAACTCGTAGATTATAATGTATGTTACGTTTAACCTTAACAGTAATATGTATGCAGTTAGACTTGTGAAACCAAAAATCCCATAAATTAAAAATAATTGTTATTTGTATAAAATATTAGATTAATTAACTATTAATATAGCAATTTTCTTCATGTGTCTCTTTAATAAAAACATTTTTGAGATTTCTCTTTTTATAAGGATTTTGAAAAACGTGTGTATGTAGTAGTGTGTACATATTGATCACCTTTGTGGTGTAGAGGTTACAGTGGTGATTCTAGTGAAGATTTAACCTGTTTACTGTCCGCGACGTTAAGAAAAAATCGTAGATAATTTATTCCAAAGCGATCAAAGTTCAAATAAAAATTATTTGCTTAAATCAGTTCCAATGTACAAAAGGGTTAAAATCTACTTTTAAAAAAATCATCGATTTTAGTATGGAGGACACCGGTGCCCCATTCACAGTCGACAGGTTAAACCTTGCCAAAAGAAGTATTATCATCTAACGGAATACACAAAATGCTGGTGTAAAATTAAATGTAAACAAAACCCTTTTAAAAAAAGATTTTTCATTTTTTTTTTCATCCTAACTAGCAATGTCGTGCGAATTATTTAAATCATCTGGGACAAAATAATTTCAAATTTTTTGTAAAGCTTCATTAAAATGTTTCTTAACCCATGGTTACAATAATTTATTGAATAAATTATCAAAAATCATTACTTATAATCATAGTTTTTTTCTTCCTGTTGTATTTCGGTATACATTTAAAAAATGATTCATCGCTGATTTGTCTATGATTTTACTGACATGCGCTATACGTAATGGAAACAAGGAGATGGGCATAAAACCATGCACATCAGCTCCCCGCCTTTGCTTCCACCTACACGCAAAACGCATAATTTTCATTGCATATCCGCTTTGATAATCCGTGCAGTTTGGTCTTAGCTCGGCGATAGTCGGCGCGTTTCCATGCCGTATCTCCCTCTGTTTCTATTATCTATGGTTTGCGCTGTAGGTACAATACGCAATGTACCAACAGGTGTAAACTCTATTTAACTCGGCTGTCTCTCTTTTGCTGAAAGTGGGCCTAATTTTTATAATATTATTTGCAGAGATCTAATCTTGAATTCCTATATCACTGCTTATGCATTGTAATAATGAATGAGATCTAATCTTGAATTCCTATATCACTGCTTATGCATTGTAATAATGAATTATCAATGGATGTCATTTACTAATATATTGTTTTCATGTAGTAATTAAAAAAAGTGGGTGTGTCAAGCCTACGCAAGACAGAAGTGAAACTTCTAGTTTCAGCTGATGCTTGGCGTGGCGCAGTTCGCTGGTGTCTGAGAGAGAGGAAAGAAGAGAAGAGAGAGAACGTTCGTGAGCGGCTCCCCCACCTCAACAAGGTTTCACTTCAAAAATGCCACAGCCGAGAATCGAACCTCGCTTAACTGATTGAAAGCCAACCACGCTGAGCACCAACTGTAAGCAAAGCCGCATAAATTGATTATATTATGTAGGTTCTGAAAATATGAGAGCTTGTTATGTTTTATAATGTTACCTACATCACACCCAAAATATAATATATTTTTAAAAATAATGTACAATGTACAGAAATAGAATCCCACACAAGATCGCGTAGTGCGCTCTAGCGAACGGATATTTTATCAGAGGGAGATAGTTTTAATTTTTTTTTCTGTAAATTATTACATATTATCAAAATAAATAAATTAATTAAATAAATGTAATACAATTATCATAATATACGGATTAGATAATAATTTTAATCCAACACAATAACGCAAAGCGCGCTCTAGCGGAGTAATGTTTTATCACAGTGAGATAAGTGTTTTTATTATTTTGCAATATTATTTTCTTTTAAAAAATGTTCTGACCTACTAAAAAATAAGATATTGAATGAAAAAGGCGTTAAAAACAAAAAAATAATGTGCGATGGCCGAGAATCGAACTCGGATCAACTGCTTGGAAGGCAACTATGCTGACCATTACACCACCAACGCCAGTTGTCGGGATGAGCTAAGAAGCATTTATATGTTACTTCAAAACTTTGACTAGATCAAATGAACTTTAATCGGTGGTCCCGCATTTTCGTTTCGGTCATGAGTCGGTTTTACTCCGGTCCTCGAAATTGCATGACGCGCGTAAAGAAGTTTCACTTCAAAAAAGTAATATAAATAACATTATATCCGACATAATCAATCAATTATAACTGGCTTTTGCATTTTTATTGACTAGATTTGTATACCCAATTTCTCTCCTGTCAGCATTTAACCTTATCTAGGCGGCTGTCGCATATGTGATCCATCCTCGTATCCCCATATGCACCATCCCCATATGCAGATATCGCATATATTGTAATTCATAAAGTTTAAAGCACATATATATGTGCATGGTGATAAAACACGCCGCTTGGTGCGATAGATTGCATTGAAAAGGTCAGCGTTGTAAAGGTTGAATAAATTAATCAATTTTTTTACGTACCCACTTTCGTTGTTAGAAAAAACATGTATTAATTGTTTATATTGTTGAAATTTTGTATTTAAACATTTATGAACAAAATTAAAAGATTTCTTGTAAAATGTGAGGGCACCGTTCTAAAATATTTAAAAAATATCGTTTAAATTTCAAATGGAATTTAAAAAAAATATCACAACTGTATTTTATGAAATATAAAGTTTTTTTTTTAAATTAATTAATATTATGTTAATACATGTTTGCTGTTTTTATAGATTTATTTGTGTTATTGATTATTTTATTATGTAAGCAAGTCGATATGTTAATGATAAACTAGATTTATTGTTGAAATTGCTTTTATGTATTGTTAACATAATTTCAATTTATTGCCAGAAAATGCATGATTAACATTAGGTTTTTGTTTTCTTTTAAATTAATATTAATTAATTTTACATTCCTTAAATTTCAGTAATTTATGAATGTTAATAAATAATAAAAATTAAAAGATACGAAAAATCTCCAAAAAATTTGCTTACAAAAATTGCCGTTGAAAAATTATTAATACCTAATAAAAAAATGTAAATAAGAACATTTATTTTATTTTTGGTTGGTTTTTAAATAAACAAATTAGCATTTATTTTTATTGTTATTAAAATGATTTCGAGTAATGTGCATGAATGAATAACAAGATTATTTGTAGTATGTACCATCTTATCAATTTCGTTTGAGGGTTAATGTATCGTACATTATAATCTACGCGTTCATAGATGGCGTTAATTTAATTATTTTATGAAAATACGCTTTAACCGTGTACAAACTTGATTCTTTCACGAAAGGCATACAAATACAATATCGGAAAAAATCACCGATACAAGATTGTATTTGTATACATTTCTTGAAAGAACTGAGTTTTGTATATGGACAAATAATTCATATACAAAAAGTGATTGTTTTTTCCTAAAATAATTACATTAGCGCCATCTATGAAAGAGCAGATTATGAATTATTTTAAGTATACCCTTCCAACCCCATTGTCTATGCTAATGTAACCACCATGTTTTGCATTAAATTTTATCTGTGGTTTATCCAACTACAATATGTTGCTGACAATTTTTATTATTTTGTTTTGTGATAATATTCTTTGAAACCTAATCCAACTGAAACGATTGTCTCGTATTTTTATAAAAAAAAAATTAATAAAATTTAGAAAGAGTAGTAAAGTGATGTCCTAAATATAGATTTTTCAAAAAAAAACTTTTTAAATCGTTGGTAGAGGTCCCTTATTTGGGGAAAGCGAAGTGAAAATTTTGAGAATTAAAATTATAATAATTTTTCGTTGGACAAAATGACGAAAAATATAATAAATTTGCTTTTTTAGTTTATCTATATTTTACGTGGTGCTGACATAAAAAAAAAATTAAAGAATTTTTTGTTACCCAACGCCATTTTGAATAGTAATTATTGCAGTTTTTACAAAATGGCTGAATCTTTTTTGAATGGAAAAATGCCTACGTAGATTTAATTTTACATTAAAAATGTATATTATGTGTGCGTGCATGTTTATCACAAATTGTCTTTTAATAACAAATATTAATAAACACTTATTCCAAGTAATATTTTGTGATCTTGAAGTGTCTAAGGTATGAACCATGTCAGCCACCATTTGAAGCAATTATTTATCTTCCCGAATTTGAAAAAGCTGCAAAACATACAAACAAATTGAAATTGTGGAAGAAAACATTAAATAAGGAACTACGGACTAGATTTTGGTAGGTAGGTACCTAAAAAATTGCCAACTTTTCAATGGTGGTCTGAATAGGATAGGCTTAACATTTTAAAAATTTAGTTTAGAAACCTGTTCACTAATATTATAAATTGTCAATTGAATATTGTAGATATTAAAAATGTATCTACCAGACGATTGGTCTTAGGTATTGTATATTTAAAGGCATTGTTATTTGAAGATGTATTCCAAGTATTCATAATAAATATTATGCTATGTAATCTACTGTTTATTCTTTACTAGCTGTACCCCGCCACGCGTTGCTGTGGCTCAGTCTGTCTTTGCAGATAGAGAAACAATAGCGCGTTTTGCTTTTACTTCCAACAAATGGCGCTATTTTTTAATAAAGGATGTGTTTATACCTGTCACAGGTGACATCTATATAATATTGATATATAAAAACACACGCGTATTTGAATGCAATGTTGTGTCAAAATTTCAAAGCAACCGGTGAAGAACTTTCGGAGATTAAAGATTTTGAACAAACGAACATTAACATATTTATTTATGTAGATATGATGTAATATGAATGATATTTAATGGGGCCGATTTGAATTTTGGAAAACGGAGTTTTGTCAGCTATGCCTATCAGATAAAAACCAGCTACTGCAATTTTTTTGCTCTGATGGCTTTTTACAAGCTTTGCTCAATTTAGCAATGTCTCCTGATAGAGGTTTGGCCCTCAATGTACACCACACATTTAAAATTTACTTTTGACAAGGGTGGGTACCTATTAATTTTTCTATCCAAATAAAAACCATTGTGTAATAATAATAATAATTCCAGGATGTGGGGAGGTTAGTGCAATCCCACACGTCCCATATAGATATACATATTTTTTATACAGTAGATATGTGAAAAATGCAAAAATAGATGAAGAAGAATAAATTAACAATCAAGGACAACCATGCAGGGTGTGGTCTTGAGTGAGCTTGGCCAAACCCTCACTCAGGAGTGGCGTTTGGTGCTGGTAGGCTGCGGTCACCACCGTGTTGGCGGAGTTAGCTCCAGTGAACCGGTGTCCTTAGTAATCCATTTAGTCCTAATTCCGTGAACATTGTCGATGTGCTGCTGTATCTTCGGTATCCAAATATGAGTCTACAGGTGTCATTATATTGAATTCGGAGTCGTTCCTTCGAGCAAGTTCGGTAGTGACACCATGTCTCACAGTCTATACAGGCCGGTACAGAATGCGTTGAACAGTATTGCTGCATTTGAAAAATCTGCGGGCAATCATATTAGACACTATGCTTAGGCTTCTCCTTTGTCGTTCGATATCGCCATCGTCTGATAGGTCTTGATTTATAATGTGCCCCGAGTATTTTACGTTCGAACATGTATTTATTCTTGCCTCGTTACTGCCAATCAGAACTCATAAAATATTGACATAAAATTTGAATTTCTCCCTTCTAACCTCGCCTAAAGCAATTTTTACACAAATCGTTTTGAGAGATATAAAATTTTAAGATTACCATTTATATAATGTATCGGTGATTCAATCAAATATTGTATTTGTATGCCTTTCTTGAATGAATTGAGTTTATATACAGACAAAACTATGTATTCATATTTATACTGCGTATGTACGGGCGTAATCAAATAATTCATCTTAATATTTTTAAGCATAACTTGCTAAAAGTGGTTTTTTCTAAAATTAGTGAAAGGGCAGATTATGAATTCTTTTAATGCTCTGTAGTAACAGTTCAAAGATGGTTTGGAAGGGAAATATGTAAATACGAATAGAGTGAGCGGGCTAATATTTAAAAAAAACGATAATAATTAAGCGAAAATATTTAATAAAACTTTGAAATAGGGCAAAAATCTCTCGACAAATGCTTTAGTTGCATTTAAAGATACAATTTGAATTTTTCATACCTAAAACATTTTATTTTTTTATTTTTTATGTGACACCTCACAAGAGTGTCCCTGCCTGTGCAGTGCACAGACAGGGGAACTATGTCACCACCCGGTTGGGCGGCGTTGTGAGGCGGAGTAAGGTAGGGGCTGTAGGAAGGGATTTGTTAATGCGGGCCTTGAAGAGGCTCGGATTATAGGAGGGAGGAAAAACAGATGCCGGTAGCTCGTTCCACATACGAGCCGACTTACACAAAAACGAGTCGTAAAAACGGCCCGTTCTCATGAAGCCAACGTCAACCGTGAACGGGTGTTCAGTTCGTGTCCGTCGAGTTTCGCGCACGTGCACCGGTGCATCAGGAATTAATGCTGCTAGCTCCTCGGAGCAGGCTCCATTGAAATACCTGTAGAACAGACACAGCATGCCTATATTGCGTCTATGCATTAGAGAAGGCAATCGGTCTGTTAACAACGGATTGTCAATCAGACGGATCGCTCTCCTTTGCACAGACTCAAGCAGGTTTATCAAGTATTTTGGGGCACCAGCCCAAAGGTGGCTCCCAAATTCAATAGTTGGGCGGACTTGAGACTTGTACAGGGTCAGCAGCTGGTCACTGTTGAAGAATCTCCTAGCCCTGTACAAGACGCCCAATTTTTTGGAGGCCTGATTTACTCGGGCTTCTATGGATCCCCGATACTTGAGCTGGTCTGATATAGTAACTCCAAGCATTTCAATGGAGTCTTTATTGGGGAGAGTGCTCCCATCAAATTGCACCAGACAGTCATTGATCTCCCTCTTTGCCGAAATCAGACACGCTTGGGTTTTTGAGACGTTGAAACTGACCAAGTTGGCCTTACCCCAGGCACGAACCATCTCTAGGTGGTGGTCAATTTTTTGCTTCAAAACTTCCCGAGCTGTTCGGACATCATATTAAATAACAGAACAAAACGTGTTTTAATAATTTTCGGAGCTTACTTTTCGATTTTTTTCTATCGAGGGAATTTCATGTAATTACCGTTTCGGCATCAAAAGTTTATATATATTATCTTCAAAAATAGCATATATTATTTAGGAACTTAAAAACTTAAAGTGCCAAAGAGAAATGTGTTATAAATCAGTAGAAATTGGGAATGCGGGGGCTTAAGTATATTCCCCTTAAGTATATTCCCCTTAAGTTATCGCCCTTGACAAGACCAAAATGTAACACTGATTTGTCTTTTTGCTTTATTTCCCCCAACGCCGAATGAAAAAGTAAATTTAGATTACTACTATGTACTGGGTAGATTACACTGCATCCCAATGGCATAAGCTAAAAGTCGCTTACAATAATGCTTATCGCCAACTATTCCGCCTACCCAGATACTGCAGCGTTGCGGAAATGTTCCTGGAGAGACGAGTGCACTCTTTCAGAGCGCTTTTCCGCCACCACATGGGAAGCTTATGGCGCAGACTACGCCAATCAAATAACACAATCATCACTGCCATGGGTGCCTGGATGGAGTCCCCCCTGATGGCCCTCTGGAGATAGGAGATGTTTGAATATCCTCCATAAACGGCTGCTTGCACATATCTTTCACTTCTATTCCGCATTGCCTATCTGGTATTCTTATTACTTGTCTGTTATTTTAAAATACGGAATATATTGCATTGCATACATTCTGGAATAAACTCTTATTATTATTACTCACAAATCACTTTATTGTGCACTGATTCACGTCAAGTTTAACGACCATTCGTTAACCCAACAGACTGTGCTAAAGGTCTCCAGCGAACTTTGATATATGCATCATATTTATAAAAGACAATGACATGAGAACATCATGGAACAAAGAAAATCCCTGATAGTATATAGCCTTTTGTCGTCCAATTAAATCCATTTGTTAAGGTCAAGGTCAAGTTCATAGGGTTATAAACTAATGATACTTAATGGAAAAATATTTGTCCCTCAAATGAGATTCTCAATTAAAATATATTAAAATATAATTATCTCTTAACTTCATTTAGATGACTTTTCATAAGTCAAAAGCAAACAAAACATTGCAATTAAGGCGAAGCTTAGTGCCAAATCACTATTTTGATTAATCTTTATAACGAATTAGTGTACATTATGAATACAAAAAAATATGCTTTAGATAAATTGAAGGTTTTCCTATCGTTTCGCTTGAATATAAAAAATATAAATGTAAACTACTAAAAAAAATTTTTTTTCAATAGAAATGTGTGAACGCATAAAGGAAACAACTTTTAAAAAATATAGTATTATAGCTAAGATTATCTGTGACAGTTTCACTTGATTAACATGTTTTCTTTCTTATAAATTTATTTACAAAATAAATAAAAACATTTTGTGCTTGAAATCGAACGTTTCTAGACTCCGTTTATCAAGCGTTTTAATGCCTATTATCTAAAATATAAGGTATATCAAGAATATACACATTTTTGGCTTGTAGCTTCCTCTTAAGGCGATGAACCACGTCGTGTAACATTTTGAATTGGGTCGCCAACAATAATACTCCTGCCTGTTTTGATTTATGCAAGAAAAAAACATTGCAAAATATTATTATATTAGCTGACGTGTACCCGGCGTTGCTCGACTTTTCTCTACTTTCAATAAATATAATATCCATGTTTTTTATATATAAACCTTCCGGAAGAAATTCTTTAAATGATAGTGAAAACCCTATCAAAATCCGTTGCGTAGTTTAGAAGAACTAAGCGCACAAACAGATGCGGATAGCGACTTTATTTTATACTATATAGAGATATATATGTTTGATATCGAATTGAGCTGTAGAAAAGTGTACCATACGGCAATTCACATAAAAAAATTGTACCAATGCATCGAACTAAACAAATACATTTCTAATAAACAACATACATGCCATGATAGCGCATAGCACCCGATAGTTACAAGTTAAACAATAATAATACTTTAAATCACGAGGTTATAAGTTTATCTGCTGTATCAAAAAAATAATGAAAACATTTAAAAGTACTGGGTGATCATGAAATATTAAATGCCTACTCAACAGATGTACAAATTTATTGGTACAGTCAGGGATGTTTAATATCAACTGTAGATATATTAGTTACCTGTGCATAAGTAAATAAAGGTAATTCATTTATTAGTTTATCTTTGTTTAAAATTAATTTAACCTAGAACCCATGTCATATTTGGATGCTCTGTGGAGGACTTTTTGAAGAGTGGAAGAAGTGAACAAATGTGACAAATGTCAACCGCGTATAAATTTTGAGTGCGCGCTTGGCGTGTTATCGACTACGCACATTACTGACGCTAGCTCCTCGGAGCTTGTTCTATTGAAAACTGCATGGAAATACCGCATTATAGAACAAGTACAGTATTACCACCTGACACCTGTACTCTAAGGATTCTATCAAACGGATCGCCCATTGCTGCCCAGAGTCGAGGGTTTATTCAAGTATTTTGGGGCTCCAGACAACAGGTGGCTGCCAAATTCAACAGTGGGGTTACGGTTTGTACAGCGTCAGAAGTTATTTATTATTATTATTTATTGGATAATTTGTATAGCGCCGCTTTTGTGAGATATCACCTCAGGGGCGCTTTACAGTTGATGCAGGTATTACAGAAAATATAAATATTACAAAATAGAGTGAAGTTAAGTTAAGTAAAATGAAGTATAGGAACAGGTGACACGAAAATAGAAGATAGAGACTCTGCAGCAAGAATCCTAGGTGGTGAAGAAACTGGGCCAGCTGCTGCAGCGAAAGAGTCCACCGCGTCCACCCACAGTGCCAGCACGAGGTACGTCATCCGTCCAGGTATGTGTCTGCTGCTAATAAAGCGCTGACACACTATCCTCTCACAGATACCAGACCTTGACAGCACCGCTGTGACGTTCTACGAAGATAGAAGATGGAGACTCTGCAGCAAGAATCCTAGGTGGTGATGGAACTGCTCAAGCTGCTGCAGCAAGAGAGTCCACCGCGTCCAACAACAGCGTCCAGGTATGTATCTGCTGCTAATAAAGCGCTGACACCTCACATAGATAAGAGACCCTGGCAGCACCGCTGTGACGTTCGGCAAGTCCATCATTTATCTCAATGTAATCCTGTTCCTTGTAATTTGTGAAGTGGTGCATTCTGCCGGCAATAAAAAGCTACGATCGGGATAATAAATTACCCTGGGCTTAGTAAAAAACTTGCCAGGGTTCAAACTTGCCCAGTTTCCGAGAATTTCGTTGAAAACATCTGGGGTGGATTTACCGATCGCCGTTCGTTTCGAATGTTCAATATTTTTGAGCAAATTTCCGAATATTCACTTTAAAAACACTGCACTCAAATCACACATTATAAAGTTCTAACAATTAAGTTTATTTTTATTTAAGTTCAAATGTTGATTGATTGATTTTAAAAATAATTTCAAAGGGATGTTGCCTCATTTCCCTTGAAAATACTAAAAAAAACACAAAGCGGTTGGAGGACGCATTAGGACGCGTCCTGCTGCCACGAAGGGCGCTATAACGGTTGTGTACTATCTGCAGTATCTACAGTCCCTGTACAGTATGCTCAGCTTCTGAGAGACTAACTTCGTTCTGTCTTGGATAAAGCCCTCTAAAGTCACTTAGAGTTGACATCGCGTTTGGGTCCCACCCAGGCGTAGTGTGTTCAATTCCTCGGCTGGCTAGGACCTCCATCACAACACAAGCAACATTTTCAGCTTACTGTGGTGGTAGTAGGAGATTTTCAATTATTGTCAGGTTATTTGTAACCCGGGAATGTTTGTATTTCTTTAAAAAAAAAAAAAAAATCAATGGATTATAATCGGAAAGTAGCACCCAAATGGTGCCATAATCAATCAAAACATGAATGCATTCAATGATAATGCGATTGAAAACTTTAGGAAGATTTCAAAGAACAAACAGATATAGCAACATTGGACCAGTTCTTTGTTATATCGAGTGCTATGAACCCAATCACCAGGTCGGTGTTACCTGATTAATTAATTGTATTTCAGTAATTTCTTATGGGAAAAACTGTTTCAATATTCGTCAGGTCCTCGGAAACGGAAAACGGGGTATTGCGCTTCCTCCTTCTTTAGCCAACGTTTTGGACAGCTTTACAGTGGGACAGGCCATTACTTTAGATTTGTTCCTGTAGTCCTGGGAAGACTCAAAACACGTCTAGAGTACGCCTAATTACGGAGCAAATGAATTCCACAAAAACCCCATTAATATTAATAAAGACAACAGGGCTAAGCTTAATAGTTATTGGTATGCGGTACTTGATGGCTACATCAAAACTAAACGCCAAAAAACACACTAATTTAACTAATTGTATTGAAATATCAGCAACATGGTATCGCTTCTACATACATAAACACACACTTCACTGCAATCTAAACATCCGCTATGATGATGGGCTATGTAATGCTGCCCGAAACATTTGCTAAAGAAGTAGGAAGCGCAGCACGGCAACACCCCAAAAATAATTCACGATAATACTTTTGGCCATAAAAATCTCACATCATATCACATTAACGATGGGTTCGTTAATTACGGTCCGCCTATCGGTATTTGCCCATATGTTTATTTTTTATTTTTATTTATTATTATTACATTTATTACATACAAGATTTACAAATATAAAAGGAAGCTTTGACTGTCCAACTAGGAAGTTTCCCGTTTTAGGACAGGGTTACAAATAACCTGACAATAATTGAAAATCTCCTACTACCACCACAGTAAGCTGAAAATGTTGCTTGTGTTGTGATGGAGGTCCTAGCCAGCCGAGGAATTGAACACACTACGCCTGGGTGGGACCCAAACGCGATGTCAACTCTAAGTGACTTTAGAGGGCTTTATCCAAGACAGAACGAAGTTAGTCTCTCAGAAGCTGAGCATACTGTACAGGGACTGTAGATACTGCAGATAGTACACAACCGTTATAGCGCCCTTCGTGGCAGCAGGACGCGTCCTAATGCGTCCTCCAACCGCTTTGTGTTTTTTTTAGTATTTTCAAGGGAAATGAGGCAACATCCCTTTGAAATTATTTTTAAAATCAATCAATCAACATTTGAACTTAAATAAAAATAAACTTAATTTGTTAGAACTTTCCGGCGGCTTGGACACCAGCTGTATCCTCAAATGGTAAGCCTATTGTATTTTTAAACAACAGAAGAAACGATTTTGAAATCCACGTCGCTGAGTCCAGTTTCGCTAAGCTTCTTCCGGGCTGCAGCCTGCAAGGTGGAGGATACCCTGATGATAGCCAACCTTGGATAAGAGAGGATGCCACAAGAAGAATGTTTAAAGGACCCTATTAGATGGCCAGACAATGGTTAGTATGTAATTTTTCCTTAAATTTTATGTTTTTTTTATGTATTTTTGCATTTGTTTTTACATACAATATGTATTTGTATGGTGACCGGATAACTCATCAAAATGACAATTCAACACACCTATTAAAAGTGATATAAAATTATTAATGATTAAGATTAAGAAAGAGACGCTCAGATGTTTTGGGCATGTAGATGAACGAAAAAAGGAGTGTAAGGAGAATATATGACGCAAACGTGAATGGTAGAAGAAGTAGGGGATCCCCGAGGAAGACATGGCACGATTAAGTGGATCAGATACTTGAGTTGGGTCACGTCAAGAGACAGAATAATAGGAGAGTATGTATGAGATAATGTATGAATGTGCATGAGGTAAGGAGTGCGTGCCAAGACAGAGTTGTGTAGCGGTTTGTTTGCCTACCCTTTCGGCGAAATGACGTGATGGTTAGTTAGTGAAACTTTTCCTGCGAGGGTGCGATGCGCAGAGCTGCGACAAGGAATCAGTCGCAATAAGAAATGTAAATTGTGTTTAATTTGCAGGTTACTTGAGAAGGGTTACAGCGTAGTGTGCTACATGGCCGATGTCGGGCAGGATGAAGATTTCGACACGGCCAAACTGAAGGCCATGAAAATCGGAGCCAAGGATGTAAGTGCAATTCAACCATTGAAGTAGGTTTTTTCATTCCTTTCTTTCTGATGATTTCCAAGTACATTTCATTCACTCGATACACTGATCATTTTTAATAGTAACAAGGGAGTTGGGTTATTTTATTTTACGTTAACTACACACATGAGGCCCAAAAGAAAATAATCTCCCCTTGTCATCTTTGGGCCTGCTGTGTGGAGGATCTTTATGAGGAAAGGAAGGAGTGATTTCATTTGTCACATGAGAATGGGTTGCTTCTACGCCTCGTTCTTGAGTTCAACAGCTCTGTGTTTCCTCTCTCCTACAACGTGGGTCTGTTGAAGCCCCATGTTCACGCTTTTCTCTCATCAAAAAGACCCTCCACACAGCATCCCCAGAGATGACATAGGCCCCAAGGGAAATTTTTTTCCTCAGGGCCTCCTAATAATTAAAATATAAACAAAAAAAAGGGAGACCTATGATGTATGCTGGCAAATCATTTCACAGCCGAACTACTAAAAGAATAAAAATATCTATGTGGTAACTCAGCATACCCAAGCTATAAAAGTACTAAACGAAAATAATAGAATATTATTTGAAATGCAACTCAATTAACCTTGTAATATGTTTATTACGGTCCGCCTATCGGTATTTGCCCATATGTTTATTTTTTATTTTTATTTATTATTATTACATTTATTACATACAAGATTTACAAATATAAAAGGAAGCTTTGACTGTCCAACTAGGAAGTTTCCCGTTTTAGGACAGTATGTAAAATATCCATTACCTTAAATTATGTACACGCAACCTGCCAATTTGACTAACCACACACCTTCCAGACAGAGACGGTTCCCGCTTGCGGGAAAGTTTATCAATATGCTAATTGCTATCATGATCCACTTTAGATATTAGGTACAAGCTTACCATCTCTATTTCCGTTGAGAAGCCCGGTCTACAAAATTTATACATGTATGGCCCCTCGTCACGCCCCTTAAGGGTGCGTACAGCTCATCGATCAAATGATGTAATCTTTTTTGTAAAAGTAATCCAATCGATCATTGGTGGTTGGTGATCGGGTTAAAATGATTGGGTATCGACCCATGACTCCAAGATAATCACGCAAACGATTCACCATAGAGTTAACGATAATTTATTATAAATAACGATTATTCACAACAGCTTCCTTTATCACGTCGCGGCATTTTCTTCAACTTTATTTGTACTAGTTAGATTTGTGAACTCTTCGTCATCCAGGACATAGAAGACTTGGCCATTGTCATCGGTGAAGACTTGGACTCCGTTGAAAGAAGACAGATCCGTTGTGGCATCTTCGCCGTTGGAGTCGTCTCCTTCGATTATGATATAACTCTCGTCTTCGTCGTCTTGAAGATTCTCCAGGCCGAGGTTATTCAGAACCTCCATGGAAACCATGGAATTGGTACTCAAGCTGTTTGATCCGAGTATGCTGATCCCACTGACTTTCTTGTTGGCGGGATTCAATTTAGTGAACTTGGGTGTTACTTTTGTCTTTGGAGTTTTCGCCGGGACTTTGTCGGGCATGTTTCGCTTCAGCATCAGCTTATCGCGGATTTCAGCCGGGCTCTGATTGTGTTTTGCGTGCATTTTCAAGTGTCGCATCAACTTGACGCGCGTCGGGAATCCTTTTCCGCAAACGTCGCATATGTAAGGTTTGAAATTAGTATGAGTTCGCATGTGGATAGTTAAATGTCCTGATTCGTAAAACGCTTTGTCACACTCCATGCATTTGAACTTCTTGGTTTTAAAGTGGTATAAAAGATGACGTCGCCTTTCGGCGTTGCTGTAAAAAGCTTTAGCGCAAAAGTTGCATGGGAATCTGCGCACACCCAAATGTGACTGTTCGTGACGTTTAAGCTGATTGTTAGAATAAAATGCTTTGCCGCATTTCTCGCAACAATGCTTCGATCCTTCCGTATGTCTCTTTTTGTGCATTTTCAATGTTTCGATGTTGGAAAAGGTCTTATTACACGTCGTACAAACTAGTGGGGCCGTGACGAAATGTGTTCTTTCGTGATATAGCAGGTCTTGTTTCTTCTTTAAGATTTGTCCGCAGCAGAAACACGGGTACTGATCCGAATTCACTTTCACATGATTTGCCATGTGTTCGGATAACTTCTCCATGAGAGCGAATGATTTGTAGCAGATGACGCAATCAAACGGCCGTATCCCCAAATGCTTCCTCTGGTGTATGATGAAGAGGTGTCTGTCATTGAAGTTTTCAGCGCAGAATTCGCATCTAAACAAAGGCTGGTTTTGTTCGATGCCAGGAATTGAAGTATTGCCGCAAATGAAATGAGATTCCGAGTGTTGGATCAATAAGTTCATATCGCACTCTCTGAACTCTGTCAGACAAAGGTGGCACATGTAGGTTCTGAACTTGAGCAATTGCTTTTCACCGCATCCTTCTACGACCTGAGTATTGTCACTTTCGTTGATGAGAATGGAGCTGATCTCCGTAATGCGCGGCGCGAGTTCATCTTGAACCAGTGCCTTTGTGTAGGTTTCTCTTTCCTTTGCCAGCATCCGGGCAAATATAATATCGGGAGTTTCATTATCGTTGTCCTCAAATTTGATCGGGGGAACTCTCGGGACAGCGGCTTCATTACTTGGGAGCAAACTGAAGATACTACCGTACTCCTCAGATATGGTTTCAGTATTTGAAGACATTTGATCTGTAAAGTTATCGCAGATAAAATTTTCGGGAGTCACTTGGTCTACGGCATCTTCCTTCTTCACAAAGGTGACTCCGCGGCTTGCCAACTTCTTAATTAAACAATCGGGATCGATCTCCGCATCGCAATCGATGCGTTCATTCTTATCTTTGATAATTTTGATTTCTTCCTTCAACTTTTTGAAGTCAATATTCTGCGAACTTTTCAAGAATTTAGTTATATCGTCAAACCCATTTTGACCCCCGTCTTCGTCGTTATCCAAGACCTGAAAGATGTCTTGCAGTGCTTCGGAGTTGTTATCGGAAAAGGATATATTATAAATCTTGGGATCTGTGCTTCCATCGTGCAGCTTAATATTGAAGGCGCTGTCTGCGAGATTGATATTATCACCATTGGATAAAACAGAGTTCAAGTCTTTGGATAGCAGATTACTTTGCTGTGAATCGACAATGCCTTCCTCAGACAGGCCGATGGACATGTAATTATCTGTGTTTTTATAAACGTCCGAATCTTCGGCCATTTCCGAATAACTAACATTGTTGACATTGATGTAGCCATCTTGCGGATTGACGAGAAGATCGGAACTAGATATGCCGGAGACGAGGTGATCTTTGAACAAGGAACTGATCGAGTTCGCCACTTCATCATCATCGGCGTTACCGTGATCTTTACTCTTGTACTTGATGAAAGATTTCTCCTTTTCTTTGTTGATTATTTTGGTGGGTGAGTACAGTATAGTGGTAGCGGTGGACGGGCCCGGGTCTGTCTGTATATCGTAGTTGCTATTATCTGTTTCATTCGGGTCTACGCCGATACACTGACACAGAAGGTAGTATGAGTTTTCAATCTGCTCCCGGAACTTGACGAATTTGTCAATCTTCTCGCTGCAGGCTTGGCAAATCAACCCCGGCAGACCATCGTCAGGTAATATCTAAAAGTAAATAAAAACAAGAAAATCAGATTATGTTAGATATACCAACAGCATGAGATAGAAATAATACAAAAATGATATCTGAAACATTCAAATTTGCGAAATTTAACGACTCTATGAATAATTTTAAAGAACAAAGTGGTTTTTGTGACATGTTTGTTTAAAGAATCGATTACACTACCGTTTTTATTACCCCCTAATATGGCGTAAAATTGAATAGTTAAATTGGCAATCTATAGTAGATTAACCGCTCCTGTTCTAGAATAGCGGAAAATGCATGAATGCGCCATTTGCGCATTTATTTTCACAGGAATTACAAAAAATAGAGGAAAAAATAAAAAATTAACCTCGTAAACATACCTGCACGGATGCAAGAGATAAAATGCGCTCAGTCCAAGCGGATTGACCGTTGACATCGTAGATACTAGTCATCAACCCATCCTGGTTTAGGCAGAGGCGACATACATTCTCGAGATTGATATTCAATATTATGTCCAGTAATTTCGACATGAACACAAAATAACCAAATGACAAATGACAGAAGCATAAGACAGAAGCAAATAGCGTCAACAAAATGTTTTGTTTCTTCTACTTTTCCATAGACAAAATTCTGCTATCAAAAATTTCAGCCCGTTTTGTACGGGAGTCGCTATATGCACAGCGGCTAGTCGACAGGGGGCGTGGCCAACATATCCGAGCATACCGGAGCTGTTCCGAGTTTTTTTTAATGTTAAAAAATTCCGTCAAATTAGCATTTACCTAATATGCATGCATTGTGTGCGTTGTGATTGAAATTTATTAGCTGGATTTTATTTTTTTACGTTCAAATTTTATTTCAGTTAACTATTTCTGCGATGTTGAGCGGCTACGCTAAGTTTGTGTAACATGGTTTATGATGAAAAAGAAAATGCCCCCTTTATACCACCTGCTCGCGTCAAGGCAAGAAAAACATCCAAGTTTTCAATTAGTTTAGCGGCTACGCTAGGTTTGTGTAACATGGTTTGTGATTCAAAAGAAAGTGTCCCTTTTATACCGCCTGCTCGCGTCAAGGCAAGAAAAACATACCAGTTTTCAATTAATTATTATTTTTTGGTAAACTAATGTTTTAAGACAAGATTTTTTATGCATAGCACAAAGGGTAACAATTATTAAATGTAACAAGCAGTAATTGTTGAATGAAACACTAGTATATATTGAATTATTTCGCGGATAAGAGATAAGCCGCCATAGCTCAGTGGTCAGAGCTGTCGACCGGAAATCGAAGGGACACGGGTTCGAGTCCCGTTGGCGTCATGTATCTTTTATCAGGAGATTTTTCAATGTGGATGAGTGTTTCAGGCTAATAATTATTGCTTGTAAAATAGTTTTCAATTAGTTTAGCGGCTACGCTAGGTTTGTCTAACATGGTTTGTGATTCAATAGAAAGTGTCCCTTTTATACCGCCTGCTCGCGTCAAGGCAAGAAAAACATCCCAGTTTTCAAATAGTTTAGCGGCTACGCTAGGTTTGTGTAACATGGTTTGTGATTCAAAAGAAATTCAGGATTGTTGAAGCTGGAGTTTCCTCAGTACGAGATGTGTCTATTGTTGGAGCAATTTATTAAACTCAAATTTCAGCATGAGGCAGAACCTGATCGGCTCAATTCAGGGTTTATCTGTCATGTTTTTAAAGGGGTTTGTTCCCTCAATGTTTATATTTCCTTTGTGTGGTGTAATGTATTATTTTCCATTAACAAAATAATATCAAATATGCAGCTTATATGTATCAACTTAAATTCAGTTTTTTTGTAATATTTATATTTTTGTAATACCTGCATCAACTGTAAAGCGCCCCTGAGGTGATATCTCACAAAAGCGGCGCTATACAAATTGTCCAATAAATAAATTTATCAATGAATTGCCCAACTTCCTTCATTGCTCACTTATCCTTCAACATGCTATATGGCATCCAAATTTTCACATTGACTCCAAATAATGCTAGTTTTACTTTCCCATAGGTGTACTGTTTTGTAATGTAAAAAGATTAGATACTTTGAGTATATATAGGCCTAATACGAATCTGTACAAAAGTTGAACATAGAACCTACCACAAGTCTTTTATTGTCCAAAAGTTAATTATATTTGCAGGAATGTGGTTGCCATACCAAACAGTCTTTATTAAGGCTTTGGAATCGACTTTATGATATTGGCCCTATAGTAATGTAATCTAAACAAATGAAATCAAGGTGCAAGAATCGTATGAAATGAAAGATGAAAATTAGCTATCGGCTGCTCGGCAATATTCGGAAATGCTCGGCCGTGACGTCACAAAAAAAATCTGAACTGAGAACCAATTTCAAATAAAGCGCCGAAACACTTCACTTCGGGTATGCTCGGAAATGTTGGCCACGCCTCCTGTCGATTAGTCGCTGTGCATATAGCGACTCCCGTTTTGTACCATAGGCGTAGTGATGGGAATGATCGAAATATTTATATAATCGATTTTTTTATTCGAACGAATCGCTCGGAATAGCTACGGACAGGGGCAAAAATTTTTCCGTCGGGGGTGGGGTGGGGGGGGGGAGGGGTAGGATTCAATCCGGTTGTAATTTATTTTCATTAGTATGCCAATATTTTTGGTAAGCAGGTACTAGCGAAATTTCAATCTCGGACTGAACATTCGAATGATTTCTGACATTTCAGAGCGATTGTCTCGATTCCACTTTCGATGACATTTGAAAACGATTATTTCGGACCGTGCATTCGAATAAATTCTGACCAATAACAACGCTTGGCTGGCATCGATTATTTCTGACCAAACACAGCGACGACTTTCGATGACGTTTCAAAACGATTGTCTCGGAGTTGCATTCGAATTAATTCTGACAATGAATCGAGATATTTCGAATGGTAAAAAAGATCGAGTAAACCATCGATGATTCGTCGATTCCGCCCATCGCTACCATAGGGCCTAAAAAACTACTTCTAAATATCGAACCCAAGTCTGAAATGAGCGTCAATAAAAATCATGATTTTTCTAAAAATACAACTTTATGGAGATTTTGTGACTGAATTCGATTTGGACAATGATTCTTATAACTGTTCCGAAATTAAATCCCGTTTGGTACCATAGAGCCTGAAAAAACTGCTTCTAAAGTTCGAAACAAGTCTGAAATCAGCGTCCATAAAATTCATGAATTTTCTAAAAATACAACTAAATGGAGATTTTGTGAATGAATTCGATTTGAACAATGATTCTTAACACAATTACGAAATAAAATGCCATTTGGAACCATAGAGACTGAAAAAACTGCTTCTAAAGTTCGAACCCGAGTCTGAAATTAGCGTCCATAAAAATCATGATTTTTCTAAAAATACAACTTTATGCAGATTTTGTGACGGAATTCGATTTGGATAATGATTCTTATCACAGTTCCAAAATTAAATTCCCTATGGAACCATAGAGCCTGAAAAAACTGCTTCCATGGTTCGAAACAAGTCTGAAATCAGCGACAGTAAAAATCATAATTTATCTAAAAATACAACTAAATGGAGATTTTATGAATGTATTCGATTTAAACAATGATTCTTAACACAGTTCCGAAATAAAATGCCATTTGGTACCATAGAGACTGAAAAAACTGCTTCCAAAGTTGGAACCCAAGTCTTGAAATAGCGCCACTCAAAACGATGATTTTTCTTAAAAAACAACTTTATGCAGATTTTGTGACGCAATTCGATTTTCGCTACGATTCTTATCACTATTCCAAAGTTCTAGCCCGTTTCGTATCATAGATCCTGTAAAAACTGCTTCCAAAAGTCGAACCCAAGTCTGAAATCAGCGACCATAAAAATGATGATTTTTCTTAAATTACAACTTTATGCAGATTTTGTGACGGAATTCGATTTGGACAATGATTCTTATAACTGTTCCGAAATTTCAGCCCGTTTGGTACCATCGAGCCCGAAAAAACTGCTTCCAAAGTTCGAACCCAAGTCTTGAAATAGCGCAACTCAAAACGATGATTTTTCTTAAAAAACAACTTTATGCAGATTTTGTGACGCAATTCAATTTTCGCTACGATTCTTATCACTATTCCAAAATTTCAGCCCGTTTGGTACCATATATCCTGTAAAAACTGCTTCCAAAAGTCGAACCCAAGTCTGAAATCAGCGTCCATAAAAATCATGATTTTTCTAAAAATACAACTTTATGGAGATTTTGTGACTAAATTCGATTTGTACAATGATTCTTTACACAGTTCCGAAATATAATGCCATTTCGTAGCATAGAGCCTGAAAAAAGTGCTTCCGAAGTTCGAACCCAAGTCGGAAATTAGCGTCCATAAAAATCTCGATTTTTCTAATAATACATTTTTATGTCGATTTTGTGATGGAATTCGATTAGGAGAATGATTCTTTACTTAATTCCGTAATTAAATCCCGTTTGGTACCATAGAGCCTGAAAAAACTTCTTCTAAAGTTCGAACCCAAGTCTGAAATTAGCGTCCATAAAAATGATGATTTTTCTAAAATTACAACTTTATGCAGATTTTGTGACTGAATTTGATTTGGACAGTCATTCTTATCATTTTTCCGAAATTTCAGCCCGTTGGTACCATAGAGCCCGAGAAAACTGCTTACAAATTTCGAACACAAGTCTTGAAATAGCGCAACTCAAAACGATGATTTTTCTTAAAAAACAACTTTATGCAGATTTTGTGAGGCAATTCAATTTTCGCTACGATTCTTATCACTTTTCCAAAATTTCAGCCCGTTTGGTACCATAGATCCTGTAAAAACTGCTTCCAAGAGTCGAACCCAAGTCCTAAATCAGCGTCCATAAAAATCATGATTTTTCTAAAAATACAACTTTATGGAGATTTTGTGACTGAATTCGATTTGTACAATGATTCTTTACACAGTTCCGAAATAAAATGCCATTTCGTACCATAGAGCCTGAAAAAAGTGCTTCTAAAGTTCGAACCCAAGTCGGAAATTAGCGTCCATAAAAATCTCGATTATTCTAAAAATACATTTTTATGTCGATTTTGTGACGGAATTCGATTAGGAGAATGATTCTTTAAACAATTTCGAAATAAAATCCCGTATGAGCCTGAAAAAACTGCTTCTAAAGTTCGAACCCAAGTCTGAAATTAGCGTCCATAAAAATGATGATTTTTCTTAAATTACATTTTTATGCAGATTTTGTGACGGAATTCGATTTGGACAATGATTCTTATGACGGTTCCGAAATTTCAGCCCGTTTGGTAACATAGAGCCCGAAAAAACTGCTTCCAAAGTTCCTACCCAAGTCTTGAAATAGCGCCACTGAAAACGATGATTTTTCTTAAATAACAACTTTATGCAGATTTTGTAACGGAATTTGATTTTGACCATGATTTTTTACACAATTTCAAAATTTCAGCCCGTTTGTACTATAGAGCGAGAAAAAAATGCTTTTAAAGTTCGAACCCAAGTCTGAAATGAGCGTCCATAAAAATCATTTTTTTTATAAAAATACAACTTTATGGAGATTTTGTGACTGAATTCGATTTGGACAGTGATTTTATCATTTTTCCGAAATTTAATCCCGTTTGGTACCATAGAGCCTGAAAAAAATGCCTCCAAAGTTTGAACCCAAGTCTTGAAATAGCGCCACTCAAAACGATGATTTTTCTTAAAAAACAACTTTATGCAGATTTTGTGACGCAATTCAATTTTCGCTACGATTCTTATCACTATTCCAAAATTTCAGCCCGTTTGGTACCATAGATCCTGTAAAAACTGCTTCCAAAAGTCGAACCCAAGTCTGAAATCAGCGTCCAAAAAAATCATGATTTTTCTAAAAATACAACTTTATGGAGATTTTGTGACTAAATTCGATTTGTACAATGATTCTTTACACAGTTCCGAAATATAATGCCATTTCGTAGCATAGAGCCTGAAAAAAGTGCTTCCGAAGTTCGAACCCATGTCGGAAATTAGCGTCCATCAAAATCTCGATTTTTCTAAAAATACATTTTTATGTCGATTTTGTGATGGAATTCGATTAGGAGAATGATTCTTTACTTAATTCCGTAATTAAATCCCGTTTGGTACCATAGAGCCTGAAAAAACTTCTTCTAAAGTTCGAACCCAAGTCTGAAATTAGCGTCCATAAAAATGATGATTTTTCTAAAATTACAACTTTATGCAGATTTTGTGACTGAATTTGATTTGGAGAGTCATTCTTATCATTTTTCCGAAATTTCAGCCCGTTGGTACCATAGAGCCCGAGAAAACTGCTTACAAAGTTCGAACACAAGTCTTGAAATAGCGCAACTCAAAACGATGATTTTTCTTAAAAAACAACTTTATGCAGATTTTGTGACGCAATTCAATTTTCGCTACGATTCTTATCACTATTCCAAAATTTCAGCCCGTTTGGTACCATAGATCCTGTAAAAACTGCTTCCAAAAGTCGAACTCAAGTCTGAAATCAGCGTCCATAAAAATCATGATTTTTCTAAAAATACAACTTTATGGAGATTTTGTGACTAAATTCGATTTGTACAATGATTCTTTACACAGTTCCGAAATATAATGCCATTTCGTAGCATAGAGCCTGAAAAAAGTGCTTCCGAAGTTCGAACCCAAGTCGGAAATTAGCGTCCATAAAAATCTCGATTTTTCTAAAAATACATTTTTATGTCGATTTTGTGATGGAATTCGATTAGGAGAATGATTCTTTACTTAATTCCGTAATTAAATCCCGTTTGGTACCATAGAGCCTGAAAAAACTTCTTCTAAAGTTCGAACCCAAGTCTGAAATTAGCGTCTATAAAAATGATGATTTTTCCTAAATTACAACTTTATGCAGATTTTGTGACTGAATTTGATTTGGACAGTCATTCTTATCATTTTTCCGAAATTTCAGCCCGTTTGGTTACATAGAGCCCGAAAAAACTGCTTCCAAAGTTCCTACCCAAGTCTTGAAATAGCGCCACTGAAAACGATGATTTTTCTTAAATAACAACTTTATGCAGATTTTGTAACGGAATTTGATTTGGACCATGATTTTTTACACAATTTCAAAATTTCAGCCCGTTTGTACTATAGAGCTAGAAAAAAATGCTTTTAAAGTTCGAACCCAAGTCTGAAATGAGCGTCCATAAAAATCATTTTTTTTATAAAAATACAACTTTATGGAGATTTTGTGACTGAATTCGATTTGGACAGTGATTTTATCATTTTTCCGAAATTTAATCCCGTTTGGTACCATAGAGCCTGAAAAAAATGCCTCCAAAGTTCGAACCCAAGTCTTGAAATAGCGCCACTCAAAACGATGATTTTTCTTAAAAAACAACTTTATGCAGATTTTGTGACGCAATTCAATTTTCGCTACGATTCTTATCACTATTCCAAAATTTCAGCCCGTTTGGTACCATAGATCCTGTAAAAACTGCTTCCAAAAGTCGAACCCAAGTCTGAAATCAGCGTCCAAAAAAATCATGATTTTTCTAAAAATAACACTTTATGGAGATTTTGTGACTAAATTCGATTTGTACAATGATTCTTTACACAGTTCCGAAATATAATGCCATTTCGTAGCATAGAGCCTGAAAAAAGTGCTTCCAAAGTTCGAAGAATTTTTTAATTTGGTTAGCTGGAAGAAATGGGGTCTACCCATAAGCTACACCTTTTGTAATTTTTATTTTAAATAAATAATTTTTGATTTTTTTTGATTTGATTTGAACCCAAGTCGGAAATTAGCGTCCATAAAAATCTCGATTTTTCTAAAAATAAATTTTTATGTCGATTTTGTGACGGAATTCGATTAGGAGAATGATTCTTTACACAATTCCGAAATAAAATCCCGTTTGAGCCAGAAAAAACTGCTTCTAAAGTTCGAACCCAAGTCTGAAATGAGCGTCCATAAAAATGATGATATTTCTTAAATTACAACTTTATGCAGATTTTGTGACGGAATTCGATTTGGACAGTGATTTTATCATTTTTCCGAAATTTATTCCCGTTTGGTACCATAGAGCCTGAAAAAAATGCCTCCAAAGTTCGAACCCAAGTCTTGAAATAGCGCCACTCAAAACGATGATTTTTCTTAAAAAACAACTTTATGCAGATTTTGTGACGCAATTCAATTTTCGCTACGATTCTTATCACTATTCCAAAATTTCAGCCCGTTTGGTACCATAGATCCTGTAAAAACTGCTTCCAAAAGTCGAACCCAAGTCTGAAATCAGCGTCCAAAAAAATCATGATTTTTGTAAAAATACAACTTTATGGAGATTTTGTGACTAAATTCGATTTGTACAATGATTCTTTACACAGTTCCGAAATATAATGCCATTTCGTAGCATAGAGCCTGAAAAAAGTGCTTCCGAAGTTCGAACCCAAGTCGGAAATTAGCGTCCATAAAAATCATGATTTTCTAAAAATAACACTTTATGCAGATTTTTTAACGGAATTTGATTTGGACCATGATTTTTGAGACAATTTCAAAATTTCAACCCGTTTGGTACCATAGAGCCTGAAAAAACTGCTTCTAAAGTTCGAACCCAAGTCTGAAATTAGCGTCCATAAAAATGATAATTTTTCTAAAATTACAACTTTATGCAGATTTTGTGACTGAATTTGATTTGGACAGTCATTCTTATCATTTTTCCGAAATTTCAGCCCGTTGGTACCATAGAGCCCGAGAAAACTGCTTACAAAGTTCGAACACAAGTCTTGAAATAGCGCAACTCAAAACGATGATTTTTCTTAAAAAACAACTTTATGCAGATTTTGTGACGCAATTCAATTTTCGCTACGATTCTTATCACTTTTCCAAAATTTCAGCCCGTTTGGTACCATAGATCCTGTAAAAACTGCTTCCAAAAGTCGAACCCAAGTCCGAAATCAGCCTCCATAAAAATCATGATTTTTCTAAAAATACAACTTTATGGAGATTTTGTGACTGAATTCGATTTGTACAATGATTCTTTACACAGTTCCGAAATAAAATGCCATTTCGTACCATAGAGCCTGAAAAAAGTGCTTCTAAAGTTCGAACCCAAGTCGGAAATTAGCGTCCATAAAAATGATGATTTTTCTTAAATTACAACTTTATGCAGATTTTGTGACAGAATTTGATTTGGACAATGATTCTTATGACGGTTCCGAAATTTCAGCCCGTTTGGTTACATAGCCCTTGAGGTGTTTTTGCACAAAAACGGCGCTATAAAAGTTATCCAGGTATTATTATAGAGCCCGAAAAAACTGCTTCCAAAGTTCCTACCCAAGTCTTGAAATAGCGCCACTGAAAACGATGATTTTTCTTAAATAACAACTTTATGCAGATTTTGTAACGGAATTTGATTTGGACCATGATTTTTTACACAATTTCAAAATTTCAGCCCGTTTGTACTATAGAGCGAGAAAAAAATGCTTTTAAAGTTCAAACCCAAGTCTGAAATGAGCGTCCATAAAAATAATTTTTTTTATAAAAATACAACTTTATGGAGATTTTGTGACTGAATTCGATTTGGACAGTGATTTTATCATTTTTCCGAAATTTAATCCCGTTTGGTACCATAGAGCCTGAAAAAAATGCCTCCAAAGTTCGAACCCAAGTCTTGAAATAGCCCCACTCAAAACGATGATTTTTCTTAAAAAACAACTTTATGCAGATTTTGTGACGCAATTCAATTTTCGCTACGATTCTTATCACTATTCCAAAATTTCAGCCCGTTTGGTACCATAGATCCTGTAAAAACTGCTTCCAAAAGTCGAACCCAAGTCTGAAATCAGCGTCAAAAAAAATCATGATTTTTTTAAAAATACAACTTTATGGAGATTTTGTGACTAAATTCGATTTGTACAATGATTCTTTACACAGTTCCGAAATATAATGCCATTTCGTAGCATAGAGCCTGAAAAAAGTGCTTCCAAAGTTCGAACCCAAGTCGGAAATTAGCGTCTATAAAAATCTCGATTTTTCTAAAAATAAATTTTTATGTCGATTTTGTGACGGAATTCGATTAGGAGAATGATTCTTTACACAATTCCGAAATAAAATCCCGTTTGAGCCTGAAAAAACTGCTTCTAAAGTTCGAACCCAAGTCTGAAATGAGCGTCCATAAAAATGATGATTTTTTTAAATTACAACTTTATGCAGATTTTGTGACGGAATTCGATTTGGACAATGATTCCTATGACGGTTCCGAAATATCAGCCCGTTTGGTAACGTAGAGCCCGAAAAAACTGCTTACAAAGTTCCTACCCAAGTCTTGAAATAGCGCCACTGAAAACGATGATTTTTCTTAAATAAACACTTAATGCAGATTTTGTAACGGAATATGATTTGGACCATGATTTTTTACACAATTTCAAAATTTCAGCCCGTTTGGTACTTTAGAGCGAGAAAAAAATGCTTTTAAAGTTCGAACCCAAGTCTGAAATGAGCGTCCATAAAAATCATTATTTTTATAAAAATACAACTTTATGGAGATTTTGTGACTGAATTCGATTTGGACAGTGATTTTATGTTTTTTCCGAAATTTAATCCCGTTTGGTACCATAGAGCCTGAAAAAAGTGCTTCTAAAGTTCGAACCCAAGTCGGAAATTAGCGTCCATAAAAATCTCGATTAATCTAAAAAGACATTTTTATGTCGATTTTGTGACGGAATTCGATTAGGAGAATGATTCTTTACACAATTCCGAAATAAAATCCCGTTTGATCCTGAAAAAACTGCTTCTAATGTTCGAACCCAAGTCTGAAATTAGCGTCCATAAAAATGATGATTTTTCTTAAATTACAACTTTATGCAGATTTTGTGACGGAATTCGATTTGGACAATGATTCTTATACTTGTTCCGAAATTTCAGCCCGTTTGGTACCATCGAGCACGAAAAAACTGCTTCCAAAGTACGAACCCAAGTCTTGAAATAGCGCCACTCAAAACGATGATTTTTCTTAAAAAACAACTTTATGCAGATTTTGTGACGCAATTCAATTTTCGCTACGATTCTTATCACTATTACAAAATTTCAGCCCGTTTGGTACCATAGATCCTGTAAAAACTGCTTCCAAAAGTCGAACCCAAGTCTGAAATCAGCGTCCATAAAAATCATGATTTTTCTAAAAATACAACTTTATGGAGATTTTGTGACTAAATTCGATTTGTACAATGATTCTTTACACAGTTACGAAATATAATGCCATTTCGTAGCATAGAGCCTGAAAAAAGTGCTTCCGAAGTTCGAACCCAAGTCGGAAATTAGCGTCCATAAAAATCATGATTTTCTAAAAATAACACTTTATGCAGATTTTTTAACGGAATTTGATTTGGACCATGATTTTTTAGACAATTTCAAAATTTCAACCCGTTTGGTACCATAGAGCCTGAAAAAACTGATTCTAAAGTTCGAACCCAAGTCTGAAATTAGCGTCCATAAAAATGATAATTTTTCTAAAATTACAACTTTATGCAGATTTTGTGACTGAATTTGATTTGGAGAGTCATTCTTATCATTTTTCCGAAATTTCAGCCCGTTGGTACCATAGAGCCCGAGAAAACTGCTTACAAAGTTCGAACACAAGTCTTGAAATAGCGCAACTCAAAACGATGATTTTTCTTAAAAAACAACTTTATGCAGATTTTGTGAAGCAATTCAATTTTCGCTACGATTCTTATCACTATTCCAAAATTTCAGCCCGTTTGGTACCATAGATCCTGTAAAAACTGCTTCCAAAAGTCGAACCCAAGTCTGAAATCAGCGTCCAAAAAAATCATGATTTTTCTAAAAATACAACTTTATGGAGATTTTGTGACTAAATTCGATTTGTACAATGATTCTTTACTCAGTTCCGAAATATAATGCCATTTCGTAGCATAGAGCCTGAAAAAAGTGCTTCCAAAGTTCGAACCCAAGTCGGAAATTAGCGTCCATAAAAATCTCGATTTTTCTAAAAATAAATTTTTATGTCGATTTTGTGACGGAATTCGATTAGGAGAATGATTCTTTACACAATTCCGAAATAAAATCCCGTTTGAGCCTGAAAAAACTGCTTCTAAAGTTCGAACCCAATTCTGAAATGAGCGTCCATAAAAATGATGATTTTTCTTAAATTACAACTTTATGCAGATTTTGTGACGGAATTCGATTTGGACAATGATTCCTATGACGGTTCCGAAATATCAGCCCGTTTGGTAACATAGAGCCCGAAAAAACTGCTTCCAAAGTTCCTACCCAAGTCTTGAAATAGCGCCACTGAAAACGATGATTTTTCTTAAATAACAACTTCATGCAGATTTTGTAACGGAATATGATTTGGACCATGATTTTTTACACAATTTCAAAATTTCAGCCCGTTTGGTACTATAGAGCGAGAAAAAAATGCATTTAAAGTTCGAACCCAAGTTTGAAATGAGCGTCCATAAAAATCATTATTTTTATAAAAATACAACTTTATGGAGATTTTGTGACTGAATTCGATTTGGACAGTGATTTTATGTTTTTTCCGAAATTTAATCCCGTTTGGTACCATAGAGCCTGAAAAAAGTGCTTCTAAAGTTCGAACCCAAGTCGGAAATTAGCGTCCATAAAAATCTCGATTAATCTAAAAAGACATTTTTATGTCGATTTTGTGACGGAATTCGATTAGGAGAATTATTCTTTACACAATTCCGAAATAAAATCCCGTTTGAGCCTGAAAAAACTGCTTCTAAAGTTCGAACCCAAGTCTGAAATTAGCGTCCATAAAAATGATGATTTTTCTAAAATTACAACTTTATGCAGATTTTGTGACGCAATTCGATTTTCGCTACGATTCTTATCACTATTCCAAAATTCTAGCCCGTTTCGTACCATAGATCCTGTAAAAACTGCTTCCAAAAGTCGAACCCAAGTCCGAAATCAGCGTCCATAAAAATCATGATTTTTCTAAAAATACAACTTTATGGAGATTTTGTGACTGAATTCGATTTGTACAATGATTCTTACACAGTTCCGAAATAAAATGCCATTTCGTACCATAGAGCCTGAAAAAAGTTCGAGCCCAAGTCGGAAATTGGCGTCCATAAAAATCTTGATTTTTCTAAAAATACATTTTTATGTAGACTTTGTGACGGAATTCGATTAGGAGAATGATTCTTCACACAATTCCGAAATAAAATCCCGTTTGAGCCTGAAAAAACTGCTTCCAAAGTTCGAACCCAAGTCTGAAATTAGCGTCCATAAAAATGATGATTTTTCTTAAATTACAACTTTATGCAGATTTTGTGACGGAATTCGATTTGTACAATGATTCTTTACACAGTTCCGAAATAAAATGCCATTTCGTACCATAGAGCCTGAAAAAAGTGCTTCTACAGTTCGAACCCAAGTCGGAATTTAGCGTCCATAAAAATCTCGATTATTCTAAAAATAGATTTTTATGTCGATTTTGTGACGGAATTCGATTAGGAGAATGATTCTTTACACAATTCCGAAATAAAATCCCGTATGAGCCTGAAAAAACTGCTTCTAAAGTTCGAACCCAAGTCTGAAATTAGCGTCCATAAAAATAGAGCGAGAAAAAAATGCTTTTAAAGTTCGAACCCAAGTCTGAAATGAGCGTCCATAAAAATCATTATTTTTATAAAAATACAACTTTATGGAGATTTTGTGACTGAATTCGATTTGGACAGTGATTCTTTACACTTTTACAAAATAAAATGCCATTTGGTACCATAGAGCCTGAAAAAAATGCTTCTAAAGTTCGAACCCAGGTCTGAAATTAGTGTCAAGATTTTCTAAAAATACATTTAAATGTCGATTTTGTGACGGAATTCGATTTGGAGAATTATTCTTTACACAATTCCGAAATAAAATCCAGTTGGTACCATAAAGCCTGAAAAAACTGCTTCTAAAGTTCGAACCCAAGTCGGAAATTAGCGTCCATAAAAATCTCGATTTTTCTAAAAATACATTTTGATGTCGATTTTGTGACGGAATTCGATTAGGAGAATGATTCTTTACACAATTCCGAAATAAAATCCCGTTTGGTACCATAGAGCCTGAAAAAACTGCTTCTAAAGTTCGAACCCAAGTCTGAAATTAGCGTCCATAAAAATGATGATTTTTCTAAAATTACAACTTTATGCAGATTTTGTGACGCAATTCGATTTTCGCTACGATTCTTATCACTATTCCAAAATTCTAGCCCGTTTCGTACCATAGATCCTGTAAAAACTGCTTCCAAAAGTCGAACCCAAGTCCGAAATCAGCGTCCATAAAAATCATGATTTTTCTAAAAATACAACTTTATGGAGATTTTGTGACTGAATTCGATTTGTACAATGATTCTTACACAGTTCCGAAATAAAATGCCATTTCGTACCATAGAGCCTGAAAAAACTGCTTCTAAAGTTCGAACCCAAGTCTGAAATTAGCGTCCTTAAAAATCATGATTTTCTAAAAATAACACTTTATGCAGATTTTGAAACGGAATTTTTTTTGGACCAAGATTTTTTACACAATTTCAAAATTTCAGCCCGTTTGGTAATATAGAGCGAGAAAAAAATGCTTTTAAAGTTGGAACCCAAATCTGAAATGAGCGTCCATAAAAATAATTATTTTTATAAAAATACAACTTTATGGAGATTTTGTGACTGAATTCGATTTGGACAGTGATTTTATCATTTTTCCGAAATTTAATACCGTTTGGTACCATAGAGCCTGAAAAAAATGCCTCCAAAGTTCGAACCCAAGTCTTGAAATAGCGCCACTCAAAACGATAATTTTTCTTAAAAAACCACTTTATGCAGATTTTGTGACGTAATTCAATTTTCGCTACGATTCTTATCACTATTCCAAAATTTCAGCCGGTATGGTACCATAGATCCTGCAAAAACTGCTTCCAAAAGTCGAACCCAAGTCTGAAATCAGCGTCCATACAAATCATGATTTTTCTAAAAATACAACTTTTTGGAGATTTTGTGACTGAATTCGATTTGTATATATAAATATAATGCCATTTCGTAGCATAGAGCCTGAAAAAAGTGCTTCCAAAGATCGAACCCAAGTCGGAAATTAGCGTCCATAAAAATCTCGATTTTTCTAAAAATAAATTTTTATGTCGATTTTGTGACGGAATTCGATTAGGAGAATGATTCTTTACACAATTCCGAAATAAAATCCCGTTTGGTACCATAGAGCCTGAAAAAAATGCTTCTAGAAGTCGAACCCAGGTCTGAAATTAGCGTCAAGATTTTCTAAAAATACAATTTTGTGCAGATTTTGTGACTGAATTCGATTTGGACATTGATTCTTTACACAATTCCGTAATGAAATCCCGTTTGGTACCATAGAGCCTGAAATAACTGCTTCTAAATATCGAACCCAAGTCTGAAATTAGCGTCCATAAAAATGATGATATTTCTAAAATAACAACTTTATGCAGATTTTGTGACGGAATTCGATTAGGACAATGATTCTTAAAACAGTTCCGAAATAAAATGCCATTTCGTAGAATAGAGCCTGAAAAAAGTGCTTCTAAAGTTCGAAACCAAGTCGGAAATTAGCGTCCATAAAAATCTCGATTTTTCTAAAAATACATTTTTATGTCGATTTTCTGACGGAATTCGATTAGGAGAATGATTCTTTACACAATTACGAAATAAAATCCCGTTTGGTACCATAGAGCCTGAAATAACTTCTTCTAAAGTTCGAACCCAAGTCTGAAATTAGCGTCCTTAAAAATCATGATTTTCTAAAAATAACACTTTATGCAGATTTTGTAACGGAATTTTTTTTGGACCAAGATTTTTTACACAATTTCAAAATTTCAGCCCGTTTGGTACTATAGAGCGAGAAAAAAATGCTTTTAAAGTTGGAACCCAGGTCTGAAATTAGCGTCATGATTTTTCTAAAAATACAACTTTATGGAGATTTTGTGACTGAATTCGATTTGTACAATGATTCTTACACAGTTCCGAAATAAAATGCCATTTCGTACCATAGAGCCTGAAAAAACTGCTTCTAAAGTTCGAACCCAAGTCTGAAATTACCGTCCATAAAAATTATGATTTTTCTAACATTACAACTTTATGCAGATTTTGTGACGGAATTTGATTAGGACAATGATTCTTATGACTGTTCCGAAATTTCAGCCCGTTTGGTACCATAGCGCCTGAAAAAACTGCTTCCAAAATTCGAACCCAAGTCTTGAAATAGCGCCACTCAAAACGATGATTTTTCTTAAAAAACAACTTTATGCAGATTTTGTGAAGCATTTCAATTTTTGCTACGATTCTTATCACTATTCCAAAATTTCAGCCCGTTTGGTAAGATAGATCCTGTAAAAACTGATTCCAAAAGTCGAACCCAAGTCTGAAATCAGCGTCCATAAAAATCATGATTTTTCTAAAAATACAACTTAATGGAGATTTTGTGACTGATTTCGATTTGTACAATGATTCTTAACACACTTCCGAAATAAAATGCCATTTCGTACCATAGAGCCTGAAAAAACTGCTTCTAAAGTTCGAACCCAAGTCTGAAATTAGCGTCCATAAAAATGATGATTTTTCTAAAATTACAACATTATGCAGATTTTGTGACGCAATTCGATTTTCGCTACGATTCTTATCACTATTCCAAAATTCTAGCCCGTTTCGTACCATAGATCCTGTAAAAACTGCTTCCAAAAGTCGAACCCAAGTCCGAAATCAGCGTCCATAAAAATCATGATTTTTCTAAAAATACAACTTTATGCAGATTTTGTGACGGAATTCGATTTGGACAATGATTCTTATGACTGTTCCGAAATTTCACTTCGTTTGGTACCATAGAGCTCGAAAAAACTGCTTCCAAAGTTCGAACCCAAGTCTTGAAATAGCGCCACTCAAAACGATGATTTTTCTTAAAAAACAACTTTATGCAGATTTTGTGAAGCATTTCAATTTTTGCTACGATTCTTATCACTATTCCAAAATTTCAGCCCGTTTGGTAAGATAGATCCTGTAAAAACTGATTCCAAAAGTCGAACCCAAGTCTGAAATCAGCGTCCATAAAAATCATGATTTTTCTAAAAATACAACTTAATGGAGATTTTGTGACTGATTTCGATTTGTACAATGATTCTTAACACACTTCCGAAATAAAATGCCATTTCGTACCATAGAGCCTGAAAAAATTTCGAACCCAAGTCGGAAATTAGCGTCCATAAAAATCTTACTTTTTCTAAAAATACATTTTTATGTTGATTTTGTGACGGAATTCGATTAGGAGAATTATTCTTTACACAATTCCGAAATAAAATCCCGTTTGGTACCATAGAGCCTGAAAAAACTGCTTCTAAATATCGAACCCAAGTCTGAAATTAGCGTCCATAAAAATGATGATTTTTCTAAAATTATAACTTTATGCAGATTTTGTGACGGAATTTGATTAGGACAATGATTCTTAAAACAGTTCCGAAATAAAATGCCATTTCGTAGAATAGAGCCTGAAAAAAGTGCTTCTAAAGTTCGAACCCAAGTCGGAAATTAGCGTCCATAAAAATCTCGATTTTTCTAAAAATACATTTATATGTCGATTTTGTGACGGAATTCGATTAGCACAATGATTCTTTACACAATTCCGAAATAAAATCCCGTTTGGTACCATAGAGCCTGAAAAAACTGCTTCTAAAGTTCGAACCCAAGTCTGAAATTAGCGTCCATTAAAATGATGATTTTTATAAAATTACAACTTTATGCAGATTTTGTGACGGAATTCGATTAGGACAATGATTCTTAAAACAGTTCCGAAATAAAATGCCATTTCGAAGAATAGAGCCTGAAAAAACTGCTTCCAAAGTTCGAAACCAAGTCTTGAAATAGCGCCACACAAAACGATGATTTTTCTTAAAAAATAACTTTATGCAGATTTACTGACGCAATTCAATTTTCGCTACGATTCTTATCACTATTCCGAAATTTCAGCCCGTTTGGTACCATAGATCTTGTAAAAACTGCTTCCAAAAGTCGAACCCAAGTCTGAAATCAGCTTCCATAAAAATCATAATTTTTCTAAAAATACAATTTTATGGAGATTTTGTGACTGAATTCGATTTGTACAATGATTCTTAACACAGTTCCGAAATAAAATGCCATTTCGTACCATAGAGCCTGAAAAAACTGCTTCTAAAGTTCGAAACCAAGTCTGAAATTAGCGTCTATAAAAATCATGATTTTCTAAAAATAGCACTTTATGCAGATTTTGTAACGGAATTTGATTTGGACCATGATTCTTTACACAATTCCGAAATAAAATCCCGTTTAGTACCATAGAGCCTGAAAAAACTGCACCTAAAGTTCGAACCCAAGTATGAAATTAGCGTCCATTAAATGATGATTTTTCTAAAATTACAACTTTATGCAGATTTTGTGACGGAATTCGATTAGGACAATGATTCTTTAAACAGTTCGAAATAAAATGCCATTTCGTAGAATAGAGCCTGAAAAAAGTGCTTCTAAAGTTCGAACCCAAGTCGGAAATTAGCGTCCATAAAAATCTCGATTTTTCTAAAAATACATTTTTATGTCGATTTTCTGACGGAATTCGATTAGGAGAATGATTCTTTACACAATTCCGAAATAAAATCCAGTTGGTACCATATAGCCTGAAAAAACTGCTTCTAAAGATCGAACCCAAGGCGGAAATTAGCGTCCATAAAAATCTCGATTTTTCTAAAAATACATTTTTATGTCGATTTTGTGACGGAATTCGATTAGGAGAATGATTCTTTACACAATTCCGAAATAAAATCCCGTTTGGTACCATAGAGCCTGAAAAAACTGCTTCTAAAGTTCGAACCCAAGTCGGAAATAAGCGTCCATAAAAATCTCGATTTTTCTAAAAATACAACTTTATGCAGATTTTGTGACGGAATTCGATTAGGACAATGATTCTTAAAACAGTTCGAAATAAAATGCCATTTCGTAGAATAGAGCCTGAAAAAAGTGCATCTAAAGTTCGAACCCAAGTCGGAAATTAGCGTCCATAAAAATCTCGATTTTTCTAAAAATACATTTTTATGTCGATTTTCTGACGGAATTCGATTAGGAGAATGATTCTTTACACTATTCCGAAATAAAATCCAGTTGGTACCATATAGCCTGACAAAACTGCTTCCAAAGTTCAAACCCAAGTCTTGAAATAGCGCAACTCAAAACGATGATTTATCTTAAAAAACAACTTTATGCAGATTTTGTGACGTTATTCAATTTTCGCTACGATTCTTAAGACTATTCCAAAATTTCAGCCAGTTTGGTAACATAGATCCTGTAAAAACTGCTTCCAAAAGTCGAACCCAAGTCCGAAATCAGCGTCCATAAAAATCATGATTTTTCTAAAAATACAACTTTATGGAGATTTTGTGACTGAATTCGATTTGTACAATGATTCTTACACAGTTCCGAAATAAAATGCCATTTCGTACCATAGAGCCTGAAAAAACTGCTTCTAAATATCGAACCCAAGTCTGAAATTAGCGTCCATAAAAATGATGATTTTTCTAAAATTACAACTTTATGCAGATTTTGTGACGGAATTCGATTAAGACAATGATTCTTATGACGGTTCCGAAATTTCAGCCCGTTTGGTAACATAGAGCCCGAAAAAACTGCTTCCAAAGTTCCTACCCAAGTCTTGAAATAGCGCCACTGAAAACGATGATTTTTCTTAAATAACAACTTTATGCAGATTTTGTAACTGATTTTTATTTGGACCATGATTTTTTACACACGTTCAAAATTTCAGCCCGTTTGGTGCTATAGAGCGAGAAAAAAATGCTTTTAAAGTTCGAACCCAAGTCTGAAATGAGCGTCCATAAAAATCATTATTTTTATAAAAATACAATTTTATGGAGATTTTGTGACTGAATTCGATTTGGACAGTGATTCTTAAAACAGTTCGAAATAAAATGCCATTTCGTAGAATAGAGCCTGAAAAAAGTGCTTCTAAAGTTCGAACCCAAGTCGGAAATTAGCGTCCATAAAAATCTCGATTTTTCTAAAAATACATTTTTATGTCGATTTTCTGACGGAATTCGATTAGGAGAATGATTCTTTACACAATTCCGAAATAAAATCCAGTTGGTACCATATAGCCTGAAAAAACTGCTTCTAAAGTTCGAACCCAAGGCGGAAATTAGCGTCCATAAAAATCTCGATTTTTCTAAAAATACATTTTTATGTCGATTTTGTGACGGAATTCGATTAGGAGAATGATTCTTTACACAATTCCGAAATAAAATCCCGTTTGGTACCATAGAGCCTGAAAAAACTGCTTCTAAAGTTCGAACCCAAGTCGGAAATAAGCGTCCATAAAAATATCGATTTTTCTAAAAATACAACTTTATGCAGATTTTGTGACGGAATTCGATTAGGACAATGATTCTTAAAACAGTTCGAAATAAAATGCCATTTCGTAGAATAGAGCCTGAAAAAAGTGCTTCTAAAGTTCGAACCCAAGTCGGAAATTAGCGTCCATAAAAATCTCGATTTTTCTAAAAATACATTTTTATGTCGATTTTCTGACGGAATTCGATTAGGAGAATGATTCTTTACACAATTCCGAAATAAAATCCAGTTGGTACCATATAGCCTGAAAAAACTGCTTATAAAGTTCGAACCCAAGGCGGAAATTAGCGTCCATAAAAATCTCGATTTTTCTAAAAACACATTTTTATGTCGATTTTGTGACGGAATTCGATTAGGAGAATGATTCTTTACACAATTCCGAAATAAAATCCCGTTTGGTACCATAGAGCCTGAAAAAACTGCTTCTAAAGTTCGAACCCAAGTCTGAAATTAGCGTCCATAAAAATGATGATTTTTCTAAAATTACAACTTTATGCAGATTTTGTGACGCAATTCGATTTTCGCTACGATTCTTATCACTATTCCAAAATTCTAGCCCGTTTCGTACCATAGATCCTGTAAAAACTGCTTCCAAAAGTCGAACCCAAGTCCGAAATCAGCGTCCATAAAAATCATGATTTTTCTAAAAATACAACTTTATGGAGATTTTGTGACTGAATTCGATTTGTACAATGATTCTTACACAGTTCCGAAATAAAATGCCATTTCGTACCATAGAGCCTGAAAAAACTGCTTCTAAAGTTCGAACCCAAGTCTGAAATTAGCGTCCTTAAAAATCATGATTTTCTAAAAATAACACTTTATGCAGATTTTGAAACGGAATTTTTTTTGGACCAAGATTTTTTACACAATTTCAAAATTTCAGACCGTTTGGTACTATAGAGCTAGAAAAAAATTCTTTTAAAGTTGGAACCCAAATCTGAAATGAGCGTCCATAAAAATAATTATTTTTATAAAAATACAACATTATGGAGATTTTGTGACTGAATTCGATTTGGACAGTGATTCTTTACACTTTTACAAAATAAAATGCCATTTGGTACCATAGAGCCTGAAAAAATGCTTCTAAAGTTCGAACCCAGGTCTGAAATTAGCGTCAAGATTTTCTAAAAATACATTTAAATGTCGATTTTGTGACGGAATTCGATTTGGAGAATTATTCTTTACACAATTCCGAAATAAAATCCAGTTGGTACCATAAAGCCTGAAAAAACTGCTTCTAAAGTTCGAACCCAAGTCGGAAATTAGCGTCCATAAAAATCTCGATTTTTCTAAAAATACATTTTTATGTCGATTTTGTGACGGAATTCGATTAGGAGAATGATTCTTTACACAATTCCGAAATAAAATCCCGTTTGGTACCATAGAGCCTGAAAAAACTGCTTCTAAAGTTCGAACCCAAGTCTGAAATTAGCGTCCATAAAAACGATGATTTTTCTAAAATTACAACTTTATGCAGATTTTGTGACGCAATTCGATTTTCGCTACGATTCTTATCACTATTCCAAAATTCTAGCCCGTTTCGTACCATAGATCCTGTAAAAACTGATTCCAAAAGTCGAACCCAAGTCCGAAATCAGCGTCCATAAAAATCATGATTTTTCTAAAAATACAACTTTATGGAGATTTTGTGACTGAATTCGATTTGTACAATGATTCTTACACAGTTCCGAAATAAAATGCAATTTCGTACCATAGAGCCTGAAAAAACTGCTTCTAAAGTTCGAACCCAAGTCTGAAATTACCGTCCATAAAAATGATGATTTTTCTAAAATTACAACTTTATGCAGATTTTTTGACGGAATTTGATTAGGACAATGATTCTTATGACTGTTCCGAAATTTAAGCCCGTTTGGTACCATAGCGCCTGAAAAAACTGCTTCAAAAATTCGAACCCAAGTCTTGAAATAACGCAACTCAAAACGATGATTTTTCTTAAAAAACAACTTTATGCAGATTTTGTGAAGCATTTCAATTTTTGCTACGATTCTTATCACTATTCCAAAATTTCAGCCCGTTTGGTAAGATAGATCCTGTAAAAACTGATTCCAAAAGTCGAACCCAAGTCTGAAATCAGCGTCCATAAAAATCATGATTTTTCTAAAAATACAACTTAATGGAGATTTTGTGACTGATTTCGATTTGTACAATGATTCTTAACACACTTCCGAAATAAAATGCCATTTCGTTCCATAGAGCCTGAAAAAATTTCGAACCCAAGTCGGAAATTAGCGTCCATAAAAATCTTAATATTTCTAAAAATACATTTTTATGTTGATTTTGTGACGGAATTCGATTAGGAGAATTATTCTTTACACAATTCCGAAATAAAATCCCGTTTGGTACCATAGAGCCTGAAAAAACTGCTTCTAAATATCGAACCCAAGTCTGAAATTAGCGTCCATAAAAATGATGATTTTTCTAAAATTATAACTTTATGCAGATTTTGTGACGGAATTCGATTAGGACAATGATTCTTAAAACAGTTCCGAAATAAAATGCCATTTCGTAGCATAGAGCCTGAAAAAACTGCTTCCAAAGTTCGAAACCAAGTCTTGAAATAGCGCCACACAAAACGATGATTTTTCTTAAAAAATAACTTTATGCAGATTTACTGACGCAATTCAATTTTCGCTACGATTCTTAGCACTATTCCGAAATTTCAGCCCATTTGGTACCATAGATCTTGTAAAAACTGCTTCCAAAAGTCGAACCCAAGTCTGAAATGAGCGTCCATAAAAATCATTATTTTTATAAAAATACAATTTTATGGAGATTTTGTGACTGAATTCGATTTGGACCGTGATTCTCATCATTTTTCCGAAATTTAATCCCGTTTGGTACCATAGAGCCTGACAAAACTGCTTCCAAAGTTCAAACCCAAGTCTTGAAATAGCGCAACTCAAAACGATGATTTATCTTAAAAAACAACTTTATGCAGATTTTGTGACGTTATTCAATTTTCGCTACGATTCTTAAGACTATTCCAAAATTTCAGCCAGTTTGGTAACATAGATCCTGTAAAAACTGCTTCCAAAAGTCGAACCCAAGTCCGAAATCAGCGTCCATAAAAATCATGATTTTTCTAAAAATACAACTTTATGGAGATTTTGTGACTGAATTCGATTTGTACAATGATTCTTACACAGTTCCGAAATAAAATGCCATTTCGTACCATAGAGCCTGAAAAAACTGCTTCTAAAGTTCGAACCCAAGTCTGAAATTAGCGTCCATAAAAATGATGATTTTTCTAAAATTACAACTTTATGCAGATTTTGTGACGGAATTCGATTAAGACAATGATTCTTATGACGGTTCCGAAATTTCAGCCCGTTTGGTAACATAGAGCCCGAAAAAACTGCTTCCAAAGTTCCTACCCAAGTCTTGAAATAGCGCCACTGAAAACGATGATTTTTCTTAAATAACAACTTTATGCAGATTTTGTAACTGATTTTTATTTGGACCATGATTTTTTACACACGTTCAAAATTTCAGCCCGTTTGGTGCTATAGAGCGAGAAAAAAATGCTTTTAAAGTTCGAACCCAAGTCTGAAATGAGCGTCCATAAAAATCATTATTTTTATAAAAATACAATTTTATGGAGATTTTGTGACTGAATTCGATTTGGACAGTGATTCTTAAAACAGTTCGAAATAAAATGCCATTTCGTAGAATAGAGCCTGAAAAAAGTGCTTCTAAAGTTCGAACCCAAGTCGGAAATTAGCGTCCATAAAAATCTCGATTTTTCTAAAAACACATTTTTATGTCGATTTTCTGACGGAATTCGATTAGGAGAATGATTCTTTACACAATTCCGAAATAAAATCCAGTTGGTACCATATAGCCTGAAAAAACTGCTTCTAAAGTTCGAACCCAAGGCGGAAATTAGCGTCCATAAAAATCTCGATTTTTCTAAAAATACATTTTTATGTCGATTTTGTGACGGAATTCGATTAGGAGAATGATTCTTTACACAATTCCGAAATAAAATCCCGTTTGGTACCATAGAGCCTGAAAAAACTGCTTCTAAAGTTCGAACCCAAGTCGGAAATAAGCGTCCATAAAAATCTCGATTTTTCTAAAAATACAACTTTATGCAGATTTTGTGACGGAATTCGATTAGGACAATGATTCTTAAAACAGTTCGAAATAAAATGCCATTTCGTAGAATAGAGCCTGAAAAAAGTGCTTCTAAAGTTCGAACCCAAGTCGGAAATTAGCGTCCATAAAAATCTCGATTTTTCTAAAAATACATTTTTATGTCGATTTTCTGACGGAATTCGATTAGGAGAATGATTCTTTACACAATTCCGAAATAAAATCCAGTTGGTACCATATAGCCTGAAAAAACTGCTTATAAAGTTCGAACCCAAGGCGGAAATTAGCGTCCATAAAAATCTCGATTTTTCTAAAAACACATTTTTATGTCGATTTTGTGACGGAATTCGATTAGGAGAATGATTCTTTACACAATTCCGAAATAAAATCCCGTTTGGTACCATAGAGCCTGAAAAAACTGCTTCTAAAGTTCGAACCCAAGTCTGAAATTAGCGTCCATAAAAATGATGATTTTTCTAAAATTACAACTTTATGCAGATTTTGTGACGCAATTCGATTTTCGCTACGATTCTTATCACTATTCCAAAATTCTAGCCCGTTTCGTACCATAGATCCTGTAAAAACTGCTTCCAAAAGTCGAACCCAAGTCCGAAATCAGCGTCCATAAAAATCATGATTTTTCTAAAAATACAACTTTATGGAGATTTTGTGACTGAATTCGATTTGTACAATGATTCTTACACAGTTCCGAAATAAAATGCCATTTCGTACCATTGAGCCTGAAAAAACTGCTTCTAAAGTTCGAACCCAAGTCTGAAATTAGCGTCCTTAAAAATCATGATTTTCTAAAAATAACACTTTATGCAGATTATGAAACGGAATTTTTTTTGGACCAAGATTTTTTACACAATTTCAAAATTTCAGCCCGTTTGGTACTATAGAGCGAGAAAAAAATGCTTTTAAAGTTGGAATCCAAATCTGAAATGAGCGTCCATAAAAATAATTATTTTTATAAAAATACAACTTTATGGAGATTTTGTGACTGAATTCGATTTGGACAGTGATTCTTTACACTTTTACAAAATAAAATGCCATTTGGTACCATAGAGCCTGAAAAAAATGCTTCTAAAGTTCGAACCCAGGTCTGAAATTAGCGTCAAGATTTTCTAAAAATACATTTAAATGTCGATTTTGTGACGGAATTCGATTTGGAGAATTATTCTTTACACAATTCCGAAATAAAATCCAGTTGGTACCATAAAGCCTGAAAAAACTGCTTCTAAAGTTCGAACCCAGTTCGGAAATTAGCGTCCATAAAAATCTCGATTTTTCTAAAAATACATTTTTATGTCGATTTTGTGACGGAATTCGATTAGGAGAATGATTCTTTACACAATTCCGAAATAAAATCCAGTTTGGTACCATAGAGCCTGAAAAAACTGCTTCTAAAGTTCGAACCCAAGTCCGAAATCAGCGTCCATAAAAATCATGATTTTTCTAAAAATACAACTTTATGGAGATTTTGTGACTGAATTCGATTTGTACAATGATTCTTCACACAGTTCCGAAATAAAATGCCATTTCGTACCATAGAGCCTGAAAAAAGTGCTTCTAAAGTTCGAACCCAAGTCGGAAATTAGCGTCCATAAAAATCTCGATTATTCTAAAAATAGATTTTTATGTCGATTTTGTGACGGAATTCGATTAGGAGAATGATTCTTTACACAATTCCGAAATAAAATCCCGTATGAGCCTGAAAAAACTGCTTCTAAAGTTCGAACCCAAGTCTGAAATTAGCGTCCATAAAAATGATAATTTTTCTAAAATTACAACTTTATACAGATTTTGTGACTGAATTTGATTTGGACAGTCATTCTTATCATTTTTCCGAAATTTCAGCCCGTTGGTACCATAGAGCCCGAGAAAACTGCTTACAAAGTTCGAACACAAGTCTTGAAATAGCGCAACTCAAAACGATGATTTTTCTTAAAAAACAACTTTATGCAGATTTTGTGACGCAATTCAATTTTCGCTACGATTCTTATCACTTTTCCAAAATTTCAGCCCGTTTGGTACCATAGATCCTGTAAAAACTGCTTCCAAAAGTCGAACCCAAGTCCGAAATCAGCCTCCATAAAAATCATGATTTTTCTAAAAATACAACTTTATGGAGATTTTGTGACTGAATTCGATTTGTACAATGATTCTTTACACAGTTCCGAAATAAAATGCCATTTCGTACCATAGAGCCTGAAAAAATTTCGAACCCAAGTCGGAAATTAGCGTCCATAAAAATCTTAATATTTCTAAAAATACATTTTTATGTTGATTTTGTGACGGAATTCGATTAGGAGAATTATTCTTTACACAATTCCGAAATAAAATCCCGTTTGGTACCATTGAGCCTGAAAAAACTGCTTCTAAATATCGAACCCAAGTCTGAAATTAGCGTCCATAAAAATGATGATTTTTCTAAAATTATAACTTTATGCAGATTTTGTGACGGAATTCGATTAGGACAATGATTCTTAAAACAGTTCCGAAATAAAATGCCATTTCGTAGCATAGAGCCTGAAAAAACTGCTTCCAAAGTTCGAAACCAAGTCTTGAAATAGCGCCACACAAAACGATGATTTTTCTTAAAAAATAACTTTATGCAGATTTACTGACGCAATTCAATTTTCGCTACGATTCTTATCACTATTCCGAAATTTCAGCCCATTTGGTACCATAGATCTTGTAAAAACTGCTTCCAAAAGTCGAACCCAAGTCTGAAATGAGCGTCCATAAAAATCATTATTTTTATAAAAATACAATTTTATGGAGATTTTGTGTCTGAATTCGATTTGGACCGTGATTCTTATCATTTTTCCGAAATTTAATCCCGTTTGGTACCATAGAGCCTGAAAAAACTGCTTCCAAAGTTCGAACCCAAGTCTTGAAATAGCGCAACTCAAATCTATGATTTTTCTTAAAAAAAGACCTTAATGCAGATTTTGTGACGCAATTCAATTTTCGCTACGATTCTTATCACTATTCCGAAATTTCAGCCCGTTTGGGAATATAGATCCTGTAAAAACTGCTTCCAAAAGTCGAACCCATGTCTGAAATTAGCGTCCATAAAAATGATGATTTTTTTAAAATTACAACTTTATGCAGATTTTGTGACGGAATTTGATTAGGACAATGATTCTTAAAACAGTTCCGAAATAAAATGCCATTTCGTAGAATAGAGCCTGAAAAAAGTGCTTCTAAAGTTCGAACCCAAGTCGGAAATTAGCGTCCCTAAAAATCTCGATTTTTCTAAAAATACATTTTTATGTCGATTTTGTGACCGAATTCGATTAGGAGAATGATTCTTTACACAATTCCGAAATAAAATCCCGTTTGGTACCATAGAGCCTGAAAAAACTGCTTCTAAAGTTCGAACCCAAGTCTGAAATTAGCGTCCATAAAAATGATGATTTTTATAAAATTACAACTTTATGGAGATTTTGTGACGGAATTCGATTAGGAGAGTGATTCTCTACACAATTCCAATATAAAATCCCGTTTGTCACCATAGAGCCTGAAAAAACTGCTTCTAAAGTTCGAACCCAAGTCTGAAATGAGCGTCCATAAAAATCATTATTTTTATAAAAATACAATTTTATGGAGATTTTGTGACTGAATTCGATTTGGACCGTGATTCTTATCATTTTTCCGAAATTTAACCCCGTTTGGTACCATAGAGCCTGAAAAAACTGCTTCCAAAGTTCGAACCCAAGTCTTGAAATAGCGCAACTCAAAACGATGATTTTTCTTAAAAAACAACTTTATGCAGATTTTGTGACGCAATTCAATTTTCGCTACGATTCTTATCACTATTCCAAAATTTCAGCCCGTTTGGGAACATAGATCCTGTAAAAACTGCTTCCAAAAGTCGAACCCAAGTCTGAAATTAGCGTCCATAAAAATGATGATTTTTTAAAATTAACACTTTATGCAGATTTTGTGACGGAATTCAATTAGGACAATGATTCTTAAAACAGTTCCGAAATAACATGCCATTTCGTAGAATAGAGCCTGAAAAAAGTGCTTCAAAAGTTCGAACCCAAGTCGGAAATTAGCGTCCCTAAAAATCTCGATTTTTCTAAAAATACATTTTTATGTCGATTTTGTGACCGAATTCGATTAGGAGAATGATTCTTTACACAATTCCGAAATAAAATCCCGTTTGGTACCATAGAACCTGAAAAAACTGCTTCTAAAGTTCGAACCCAAGTCTGAAATTAGCGTCCATAAAAATGATGATTTTTATAAAATTACAACTTTATAAAGATTTTGTGACGGAATTCGATTAAGACAATGACTCTTATGACGGTTCCGAAATTTCAGCCCGTTTGGTAACATAGAGCCCGAAAAAACTGCTTCCAAAGTTCGAACCCAAGTCTGAAATGAGCGTCCATAAAAATCATTATTTTTATAAAAATACAATTTTATGGAGATTTTGTGACTGAATTCGATTTGGACCGTGATTCTTATCATTTTTCCGAAATTTAATCCCGTTTGGTACCATAGAGCCTGACAAAACTGCTTCCAAAGTTCGAACCCAAGTCTTGAAATAGCGCAACTCAAAACGATGATTTTTCTAAAAAAACATCTTTATGCAGATTTTGTGACGCAATTCAATTTTTGCTACGATTCTTATCACTATTCCAAAATTTCAGCCCGTTTGGTACCATAGATCCTGTAAAAACTGCTTCCAAAAGTCGAACCCAAGTCTGAAATTAGCGTCAATAAAAATGATGATTTTTCTAAAATTACAACTTTATGCAGATTTTGTGACGGAATTCGATTAGGACAATGATTCTTAAAACAGTTCATAAATAAAATGCCATTTCGTAGAATAGAGCCTGAAAAAAGTGCTTCTAAAGTTCGAACCCAAGTTGGAAATTAGCTTCCACAAAAATGATGATTTTTCTAAAATTACAATTTTATGCAGATTTTGTGACGGAATTCGATTTGGACAATGATTCTTATGACTGTTCCGAAATTTCAGTCCGTTTGGTACCATAGAGCTCGAAAAAACTGCTTCCAAAGTTCGAACCCACGTCTTCAAATAGCGCCACTCAAAACGATGATTTTTTTTAAAAACCAACTTTATGCAGATTTTGTGACGCGATTCAATTTTCGCTATGATTCTTATCACTATTCCAAAATTTCAGCCCGTTTGGTACCATAGATCCTGTAAAAACTGCTTCCAAAAGTCGAACCCAAGTCTGAAATCAGCGTCCATAAAAATCATGATTTTTCTAAAAATACAACTTTATGGAGATTTTGTGTCTGATTTCGATTTGTACAATGATTCTTAACACACTTCCGAAATAAAATGCCATTTCGTACCATAGAGCCTGAAAAAATTTCGAACCCAAGTCGGAAATTAGCGTCCATAAAAATCTTAATTTTTTTAAAATACATTTTTATGTCGATTTTGTGACGGAATTCGATTAGGAGAATTATTCTTTACACAATTCCGAAATAAAATCCCGTTTGGTACCATAGAGCCTGACAAAACTGCTTCTAAATATCGAACCCAAAACTGAAATAAGCGTCCATAAAAATCATGATTTTTCTAAAAATACAACTTTATGGAGATTTTGTGACTGATTTCGATTTGTACAATGATTCTTAACACACTTCCGAAATAAAATGCCATTTCGTACCATAGAGCCTGAAAAAAGTGCTTCTAAAGTTCGAACCAAAGTCGGAAATGAGCGTCCACAAAAATCTCGATTTTTCTAAAAATACATTTTTATGTCGATATTGTGACGGAATTCGATTAGGAGAATGATTCTTTACACAATTCCGAAATAAAATCCCGATTGGTACCATAAAGCCTGAAAAAACTGCTTCTAAAGTACGAACCCAAGTCAAAAATTAGCGTCCATAAAAATGATGATTTTTCTAAAATTAAAACTTTTTGCAGATTTTGTGACGAAATTCGATTTGGACAATGATTCATATATTTTTTCCGAAATTTCAGCCCGTTTGGTACCATAGATCCTGTAAAAACTGCTTCCAAAAGTCGAACCCAAGTCCGAAATCAGCGTCCATAAAAATCATGATTTTTCTTAAAATACAACTTTATGGAGATTTTGTGACTAAATTCGATTTGTACAATAATTCTTACACAGTTCCGAAATAAAATACCATTTCGTACCATAGAGCCTGAAAAAAGTGCTTCTAAAGTTCGAACCAAAGTCGGAAATGAGCGTCCACAAAAATCTCGATTTTTCTAAAAATACATTTTTATGTCGATATTGTGACGGAATTCGATTAGGAGAATGATTCTTTACACAATTCCGAAATAAAATCCCGATTGGTACCATAAAGCCTGAAAAAACTGCTTCTAAAGTACGAACCCAAGTCAAAAATTAGCGTCCATAAAAATGATGATTTTTCTAAAATTAAAACTTTTTGCAGATTTTGTGACGAAATTCGATTTGGACAATGATTCATATAACTTTTCCGAAATTTCAGCCCGTTTGGTACCATAGATCCTGTAAAAACTGCTTCCAAAAGTCGAACCCAAGTCTGAAATGAGATTCCATAAAAATCATGATTTTTCTAAAAATACAACTTTAGGGAGATTTTGTGACTGATTTCGATTTGTACAATGATTCTTAACACACTTCCGTAATAAAATGCCATTTCGTACCATAGAGCCTGAAAAAATTTCGAACCCAAGTCGGAAATTAGCGTCCATAAAAATCTTAATTTTTATTAAAATACATTTTTATGTCGATTTTGTGAAGGAATTCGAATAGGAGAATTATTCTTTACACAATTCCGAAATAAAATCCCGTTTGGTACCATAGAGCCTGACAAAACTGCTTCTAAAGTTCGAACCCAAGTCTGAAATTAGCGTCCATAAAAATGATGATTATTATAAAATTACAACTTGATGCAGATTTTGTGACGGAATTCGATTAGGACAATGATTCTTAACACAGTTCCGTAATAAAATGCCATTTCGAAGCATAAAGCCTGAAAAAACTGCTTCCAAAGTTCGAAACCAAGTCTTGAAATAGCGCCACACAAAACGATGATTTTTCTTAAAAAACAACTTTTTTACTGACGCAATTCAATTTTCGCTACGATTCTTTTCACTATTCCGAAATTTCAGCCCGTTTGGTACCATAGATCTTGTAAAAACTGCTTCCAAAAGTCGAACCCAAGTCTGAAATCAGCGTCCATAAAAATCATGATTTTTCTAAAAATACAACTTTATGGAGATTTTGTGACTGAATTCGATTTGTACAATGATTCTTAACACAGTTCCGTAATAAAATGCCATTTCGAAGCATAAAGCCTGAAAAACCTGCTTCCAAAGTTCGAAACCAAGTCTTGAAATAGCGCCACACAAAACGATGATTTTTCTTAAAAAACAACTTTTTTACTGACGCAATTCAATTTTCGCTACGATTCTTTTCACTTTTCCGAAATTTCAGCCCGTTTGGGAATATAGATCCTGTAAAAACTGCTTCCAAAAGTCGAACCCATGTCTGAAATTAGCGTCCATAAAAATGATGATTTTTTTAAAATTACAACTTTATGCAGATTTTGTGACGGAATTCGATTAGGACAATGATTCTTAAAACAGTTCCGAAATAAAATGCCATTTCGTAGAATAGAGCCTGAAAAAAGTGCTTCTAAAGTTCGAACCCAAGTCGGAAATTAGCGTCCCTAAAAATCTCGATTTTTCTAAAAATACATTTTTATGTCGATTTTGTGACCGAATTCGATTAGGAGAATGATTCTTTACACAATTCCGAAATAAAATCCCGTTTGGTACCATAGAGCCTGAAAAAACTGCTTCTGAAGTTCGAACCCAAGTCTGAAATTAGCGTCCATAAAAATGATGATTTTTATAAAATTACAACTTTATGGAGATTTTGTGACGGAATTCGATTAGGAGAGTGATTCTCTACACAACTCCAATATAAAATCCCGTTTGTCACCATAGAGCCTGAAAAAACTGCTTCTAAAGTTCGAACCCAAGTCTGAAATGATCGTCCATAAAAATCATTATTTTTATAAAAATACAATTTTATGGAGATTTTGTGACTGAATTCGATTTGGACCGTGATTCTTTTCATTTTTCCGAAATTTAACCCCGTTTGGTACCATAGAGCCTGAAAAAACTGCTTCCAAAGTTCGAAGCCAAGTCTGAAATGAGCGTCCATAAAAATCATTATTTTTATAAAAATACAATTTTATGGAGATTTTGTGACTGAATTCGATTTGGACCGTGATTCTTATCATTTTTCCGAAATTTAACCCCGTTTGGTACCATAGAGCCTGAAAAAACTGCTTCCAAAGTTCGAACCCAAGTCTTGAAATAGCGCAACTCAAAACGATGATTTTTCTTAAAAAACAACTTTATGCAGATTTTGTGACGCAATTCAATTTTCGCTACGATTCTTATCACTATTCCAAAATTTCAGCCCGTTTGGGAACATAGATCCTGTAAAAACTGCTTCCAAAAGTCGAACCCAAGTCTGAAATTAGCGTCCATAAAAATGATGATTTTTATAAAATTACAACTTTATGCAGATTTTGTGACGGAATTCGATTAGGACAATGATTCTTAAAACAGTTCCGAAATAAAATGCCATTTCGTAGAATAGAGCCTGAAAAAAGTGCTTCTAAATATCGAACCCAAAACTGAAATGAGCGTCCATAAAAATAATTATTTTTATAAAAATACAATTTTATGGAGATTTTTTGACTGAATTCGATTTGGACCGTGATTCTTATCATTTTTCCGAAATTTAATCCCGTTTGGTACCATAGAGCCTGACAAAACTGCTTCCAAAGTTCGAACCCAAGTCTGAAATTAGCGTCAATAAAAATGATGATTTTTCTAAAATTACAACTTTATGCAGATTTTGTGACGGAATTCGATTAGGACAATGATTCTTAAAACAGTTCCGAAATAAAATGCCATTTCGTAGAATAGAGCCTGAAAAAAGTGCTTCAAAAGTTCGAACCCAAGTCGGAAATTAGCGTCCCTAAAAATCTCGATTTCTCTAAAAATACATTTTTATGTCGATTTTGTGACCGAATTCGATTAGGAGAATGATTCTTTACACAATTCCGAAATAAAATCCCGTTTGGTACCATAGAACCTGAAAAAACTGCTTCTAAAGTTCGAACCCAAGTCTGAAATTAGCGTCCATAAAAATGATGATTTTTATAAAATTACAACTTTATGCAGATTTTGTGACGGAATTCGATTAAGACAATGACTCTTATGACGGTTCCAAAATTTCAGCCCGTTTGGTAACATAGAGCCCGAAAAAACTGCTTCCAAAGTTCGAACCCAAGTCTGAAATGAGCGTCCATAAAAATAATTATTTTTATAAAAATACAATTTTATGGAGATTTTTTGACTGAATTCGATTTGGACCGTGATTCTTATCATTTTTCCGAAATTTAATCCCGTTTGGTACCATAGAGCCTGACAAAACTGCTTCCAAAGTTCGAACCCAAGTCTGAAATTAGCGTCAATAAAAATGATGATTTTTCTAAAATTACAACTTTATGCAGATTTTGTGACGGAATTCGATTAGGACAATGATTCTTAAAACAGTTCCGAAATAAAATGCCATTTCGTAGAATAGAGCCTGAAAAAAGTGCTTCTAAATATCGAACCCAAAACTGAAATGAGCGTCCATAAAAATAATTATTTTTATAAAAATACAATTTTATGGAGATTTTTTGACTGAATTCGATTTGGACCGTGATTCTTATCATTTTTCCGAAATTTAATCCCGTTTGGTACCATAGAGCCTGACAAAACTGCTTCCAAAGTTCGAACCCAAGTCTGAAATTAGCGTCAATAAAAATGATGATTTTTCTAAAATTACAACTTTATGCAGATTTTGTGACGGAATTCGATTAGGACAATGATTCTTAAAACAGTTCCGAAATAAAATGCCATTTCGTAGAATAGAGCCTGAAAAAAGTGCTTCAAAAGTTCGAACCCAAGTCGGAAATTAGCGTCCCTAAAAATCTCGATTTCTCTAAAAATACATTTTTATGTCGATTTTGTGACCGAATTCGATTAGGAGAATGATTCTTTACACAATTCCGAAATAAAATCCCGTTTGGTACCATAGAACCTGAAAAAACTGCTTCTAAAGTTCGAACCCAAGTCTGAAATTAGCGTCCATAAAAATGATGATTTTTATAAAATTACAACTTTATGCAGATTTTGTGACGGAATTCGATTAAGACAATGACTCTTATGACGGTTCCAAAATTTCAGCCCGTTTGGTAACATAGAGCCCGAAAAAACTGCTTCCAAAGTTCGAACCCAAGTCTGAAATGAGCGTCCATAAAAATAATTATTTTTATAAAAATACAATTTTATGGAGATTTTTTGACTGAATTCGATTTGGACCGTGATTCTTATCATTTTTCCGAAATTTAATCCCGTTTGGTACCATAGAGCCTGACAAAACTGCTTCCAAAGTTCGAACCCAAGTCTGAAATTAGCGTCAATAAAAATGATGATTTTTCTAAAATTACAACTTTATGCAGATTTTGTGACGGAATTCGATTAGGACAATGATTCTTAAAACAGTTCCGAAATAAAATGCCATTTCGTAGAATAGAGCCTGAAAAAAGTGCTTCTAAATATCGAACCCAAAACTGAAATAAGCGTCCATAAAAATCATGATTTTTCTAAAAATACAACTTTATGGAGATTTTGTGACTGATTTCGATTTGAACAATGATTCTTAACACACTTCCGAAATAAAATGCCATTTCGTACCATAGAGCCTGAAAAAATTTCGAACCCAAGTCGGAAATTTGCGTCCATAAAAATCTTAATTTTTTTAAAATACATTTTTATGTCGATTTTGTGACGTAATTCGATTAAAAGAATTATTCTTTACACAATTCCGAAATAAAATGCCATTTCGTACCATAGAGCCTGAAAAAACTGCTTCTAAAATTCGAACCCAAAACTGAAATAAGCGTCCATAAAAATCATGATTTTTCTAAAAATACAACTTTATGGAGATTTTGTGAATGATTTCGATTTGTACAATGATTCTTAACACACTTCCGAAATAAAATGCCATTTCGTACCATAGAGCCTGAAAAAATTTCGAACCCAAGTCGGAAATTTGCGTCCATAAAAATCTTAATTTTTTTAAAATACATTTTTATGTCGATTTTGTGACGGAATTCGATTAGGAGAATTATTCTTTACACAATTCCGAAATAAAATGCCATTTCGTACCATAGAGCCTGAAAAAACTGCTTCTAAAGTTCGAACCCAAGTCTGAAATAAGCGTCCATAAAAATCAAGATTTTCTAAAAATAACACATAATGCAGATTTTGTAACGGAATTTGATTTGGAACATGATTTTTTACACAATTTCAAAATTTTTGCCCGTTTGGTACTATAGAGCGAGAAAAAAATGCTTTTAAAGTTCGAACCCAAGTCTGAAATGAGCGTCCATAAAAATCATTATCTTTATAAAAATACAATTTTATGGAGATTTTGTGACTGAATTCGATTTGGACCGTGAATCTTATCATTTTTCCGAAATTTAATCCCGTTTGGTACCATAGAGCCTGAAAAAACTGCTTCCAAAGTTCGAACCCAAGTCTTGAAATAGCGCAACTCAAAACGATGATTTCTTAAACAAAGACCTTAATGCAGATTTTGTGACGCAATTCAATTTTCGCTACGATTCTTATCACTATTCCAAAATTTCAGCCCGTTTGGGAACATAGATCCTGTAAAAACTGCTTCCAAAAGTCGAACCCAAGTCTGAAATTAGCGTCAATAAAAATGATGATTTTTCTAAAATTACAACTTTATGCAGATTTTGTGACGGAATTCGATTAGGACAATGATTCTTAAAACAGTTCAAAAATAAAATGCCATTTCGTAGAATAGAGCCTGAAAAAAGTGCTTCTAAAGTTCGAACCCAAGTTGGAAATTAGCTTCCACAAAAATGATGATTTTTCTAAAATTACAATTTTATGCAGATTTTGTGACGGAATTCGATTTGGACAATGATTCTTATGACTGTTCCGAAATTTCAGTCCGTTTGGGAACATAGATCCTGTAAAAACTGCTTCCAAAAGTCGAACCCAAGTCTGAAATTAGCGTCCATAAAAATCATTATTTTTATAAAAATACAATTTTATGGAGATTTTGTGTCTGAATTCGATTTGGACGGTGATTCTTATCATTTTTCCGAAATTTAATCCCGTTTGGTACCATAGAGCCTGAAAAAACTGCTTCCAAAGTTCGAACCCAAGTCTTGAAATAGCGCAACTCAAAACTATGATTTTTCTTAAAAAAAGACCTTAATGCAGATTTTGTGACGCAATTCAATTTTCGCTACGATTCTTATCACTATTCCGAAATTTCAGCCCGTTTGGGAATATAGATCCTGTAAAAACTGTTTCAAAAGTCGAACCCATGTCTGAAATTAGCGTCCATAAAAATGATGATTTTTTTAAAATTACAACTTTATGCAGATTTTGTGACGGAATTTGATTAGGACAATGATTCTTAAAACAGTTCCGAAATAAAATGCCATTTCGTAGAATAGAGCCTGAAAAAAGTGCTTCTAAAGTTCGAACCCAAGTCGGAAATTAGCGTCCCTAAAAATCTCGATTTTTCTAAAAATACATTTTTATGTCGATTTTGTGACCGAATTCGATTAGGAGAATGATTCTTTACACAATTCCGAAATAAAATCCCGTTTGGTACCATAGAGCCTGAAAAAACTGCTTCTAAAGTTCGAACCCAAGTCTGAAATTAGCGTCCATAAAAATGATGATTTTTATAAAATTACAACTTTATGGAGATTTTGTGACGGAATTCGATTAGGAGAGTGATTCTCTACACAATTCCAATATAAAATCCCGTTTGTCACCATAGAGCCTGAAAAAACTGCTTCTAAAGTTCGAACCCAAGTCTGAAATGAGCGTCCATAAAAATCATTATTTTTATAAAAATACAATTTTATGGAGATTTTGTGACTGAATTCGATTTGGACCGTGATTCTTATCATTTTTCCGAAATTTAACCCCGTTTGGTACCATAGAGCCTGAAAAAACTGCTTCCAAAGTTCGAACCCAAGTCTTGAAATAGCGCAACTCAAAACGATGATTTTTCTTAAAAAACAACTTTATGCAGATTTTGTGACGCAATTCAATTTTCGCTACGATTCTTATCACTATTCCAAAATTTCAGCCCGTTTGGGAACATAGATCCTGTAAAAACTGCTTCCAAAAGTCGAACCCAAGTCTGAAATTAGCGTCCATAAAAATGATGATTTTTTTAAAATTAACACTTTATGCAGATTTTGTGACGGAATTCAATTAGGACAATGATTCTTAAAACAGTTCCGAAATAACATGCCATTTCGTAGAATAGAGCCTGAAAAAAGTGCTTCAAAAGTTCGAACCCAAGTCGGAAATTAGCGTCCCTAAAAATCTCGATTTTTCTAAAAATACATTTTTATGTCGATTTTGTGACCGAATTCGATTAGGAGAATGATTCTTTACACAATTCCGAAATAAAATCCCGTTTGGTACCATAGAACCTGAAAAAACTGCTTCTAAAGTTCGAACCCAAGTCTGAAATTAGCGTCCATAAAAATGATGATTTTTATAAAATTACAACTTTATAAAGATTTTGTGACGGAATTCGATTAAGACAATGACTCTTATGACGGTTCCGAAATTTCAGCCCGTTTGGTAACATAGAGCCCGAAAAAACTGCTTCCAAAGTTCGAACCCAAGTCTGAAATGAGCGTCCATAAAAATCATTATTTTTATAAAAATACAATTTTATGGAGATTTTGTGACTGAATTCGATTTGGACCGTGATTCTTATCATTTTTCCGAAATTTAATCCCGTTTGGTACCATAGAGCCTGACAAAACTGCTTCCAAAGTTCGAACCCAAGTCTTGAAATAGCGCAACTCAAAACGATGATTTTTCTTAAAAAACATCTTTATGCAGATTTTGTGACGCAATTCAATTTTTGCTACGATTCTTATCACTATTCCAAAATTTCAGCCCGTTTGGTACCATAGATCCTGTAAAAACTGCTTCCAAAAGTCGAACCCAAGTCTGAAATTAGCGTCAATAAAAATGATGATTTTTCTAAAATTACAACTTTATGCAGATTTTGTGACGGAATTCGATTAGGACAATGATTCTTAAAACAGTTCATAAATAAAATGCCATTTCGTAGAATAGAGCCTGAAAAAAGTGCTTCTAAAGTTCGAACCCAAGTTGGAAATTAGCTTCCACAAAAATGATGATTTTTCTAAAATTACAATTTTATGCAGATTTTGTGACGGAATTCGATTTGGACAATGATTCTTATGACTGTTCCGAAATTTCAGTCCGTTTGGTACCATAGAGCTCGAAAAAACTGCTTCCAAAGTTCGAACCCACGTCTTCAAATAGCGCCACTCAAAACGATGATTTTTTTTAAAAACCAACTTTATGCAGATTTTGTGACGCGATTCAATTTTCGCTATGATTCTTATCACTATTCCAAAATTTCAGCCCGTTTGGTACCATAGATCCTGTAAAAACTGCTTCCAAAAGTCGAACCCAAGTCTGAAATCAGCGTCCATAAAAATCATGATTTTTCTAAAAATACAACTTTATGGAGATTTTGTGTCTGATTTCGATTTGTACAATGATTCTTAACACACTTCCGAAATAAAATGCCATTTCGTACCATAGAGCCTGAAAAAATTTCGAACCCAAGTCGGAAATTAGCGTCCATAAAAATCTTAATTTTTTTAAAATACATTTTTATGTCGATTTTGTGACGGAATTCGATTAGGAGAATTATTCTTTACACAATTCCGAAATAAAATCCCGTTTGGTACCATAGAGCCTGAAAAAACTGCTTCTAAATATCGAACCCAAAACTGAAATAAGCGTCCATAAAAATCATGATTTTTCTAAAAATACAACTTTATGGAGATTTTGTGACTGATTTCGATTTGTACAATGATTCTTAACACACTTCCGAAATAAAATGCCATTTCGTACCATAGAGCCTGAAAAAAGTGCTTCTAAAGTTCGAACCAAAGTCGGAAATGAGCGTCCACAAAAATCTCGATTTTTCTAAAAATACATTTTTATGTCGATATTGTGACGGAATTCGATTAGGAGAATGATTCTTTACACAATTCCGAAATAAAATCCCGATTGGTACCATAAAGCCTGAAAAAACTGCTTCTAAAGTACGAACCCAAGTCAAAAATTAGCGTCCATAAAAATGATGATTTTTCTAAAATTAAAACTTTTTGCAGATTTTGTGACGAAATTCGATTTGGACAATGATTCATATAACTTTTCCGAAATTTCAGCCCGTTTGGTACCATAGATCCTGTAAAAACTGCTTCCAAAAGTCGAACCCAAGTCCGAAATCAGCGTCCATAAAAATCATGATTTTTCTTAAAATACAACTTTATGGAGATTTTGTGACTAAATTCGATTTGTACAATAATTCTTACACAGTTCCGAAATAAAATACCATTTCGTACCATAGAGCCTGAAAAAAGTGCTTCTAAAGTTCGAACCAAAGTCGGAAATGAGCGTCCACAAAAATCTCGATTTTTCTAAAAATACATTTTTATGTCGATATTGTGACGGAATTCGATTAGGAGAATGATTCTTTACACAATTCCGAAATAAAATCCCGATTGGTACCATAAAGCCTGAAAAAACTGCTTCTAAAGTACGAACCCAAGTCAAAAATTAGCGTCCATAAAAATGATGATTTTTCTAAAATTAAAACTTTTTGCAGATTTTGTGACGAAATTCGATTTGGACAATGATTCATATAACTTTTCCGAAATTTCAGCCCGTTTGGTACCATAGATCCTGTAAAAACTGCTTCCAAAAGTCGAACCCAAGTCTGAAATGAGATTCCATATAAATCATGATTTTTCTAAAAATACAACTTTAGGGAGATTTTGTGACTGATTTCGATTTGTACAATGATTCTTAACACACTTCCGTAATAAAATGCCATTTCGTACCATAGAGCCTGAAAAAATTTCGAACCCAAGTCGGAAATTAGCGTCCATAAAAATCTTAATTTTTATTAAAATACATTTTTATGTCGATTTTGTGAAGGAATTCGAATAGGAGAATTATTCTTTACACAATTCCGAAATAAAATCCCGTTTGGTACCATAGAGCCTGACAAAACTGCTTCTAAAGTTCGAACCCAAGTCTGAAATTAGCGTCCATAAAAATGATGATTATTATAAAATTACAACTTGATGCAGATTTTGTGACGGAATTCGATTAGGACAATGATTCTTAACACAGTTCCGTAATAAAATGCCATTTCGAAGCATAAAGCCTGAAAAAACTGCTTCCAAAGTTCGAAACCAAGTCTTGAAATAGCGCCACACAAAACGATGATTTTTCTTAAAAAACAACTTTTTTACTGACGCAATTCAATTTTCGCTACGATTCTTTTCACTATTCCGAAATTTCAGCCCGTTTGGTACCATAGATCTTGTAAAAACTGCTTCCAAAAGTCGAACCCAAGTCTGAAATCAGCGTCCATAAAAATCATGATTTTTCTAAAAATACAACTTTATGGAGATTTTGTGACTGAATTCGATTTGTACAATGATTCTTAACACAGTTCCGTAATAAAATGCCATTTCGAAGCATAAAGCCTGAAAAACCTGCTTCCAAAGTTCGAAACCAAGTCTTGAAATAGCGCCACACAAAACGATGATTTTTCTTAAAAAACAACTTTTTTACTGACGCAATTCAATTTTCGCTACGATTCTTTTCACTTTTCCGAAATTTCAGCCCGTTTGGGAATATAGATCCTGTAAAAACTGCTTCCAAAAGTCGAACCCATGTCTGAAATTAGCGTCCATAAAAATGATGATTTTTTTAAAATTACAACTTTATGCAGATTTTGTGACGGAATTCGATTAGGACAATGATTCTTAAAACAGTTCCGAAATAAAATGCCATTTCGTAGAATAGAGCCTGAAAAAAGTGCTTCTAAAGTTCGAACCCAAGTCGGAAATTAGCGTCCCTAAAAATCTCGATTTTTCTAAAAATACATTTTTATGTCGATTTTGTGACCGAATTCGATTAGGAGAATGATTCTTTACACAATTCCGAAATAAAATCCCGTTTGGTACCATAGAGCCTGAAAAAACTGCTTCTGAAGTTCGAACCCAAGTCTGAAATTAGCGTCCATAAAAATGATGATTTTTATAAAATTACAACTTTATGGAGATTTTGTGACGGAATTCGATTAGGAGAGTGATTCTCTACACAACTCCAATATAAAATCCCGTTTGTCACCATAGAGCCTGAAAAAACTGCTTCTAAAGTTCGAACCCAAGTCTGAAATGATCGTCCATAAAAATCATTATTTTTATAAAAATACAATTTTATGGAGATTTTGTGACTGAATTCGATTTGGACCGTGATTCTTTTCATTTTTCCGAAATTTAACCCCGTTTGGTACCATAGAGCCTGAAAAAACTGCTTCCAAAGTTCGAAGCCAAGTCTGAAATGAGCGTCCATAAAAATCATTATTTTTATAAAAATACAATTTTATGGAGATTTTGTGACTGAATTCGATTTGGACCGTGATTCTTATCATTTTTCCGAAATTTAACCCCGTTTGGTACCATAGAGCCTGAAAAAACTGCTTCCAAAGTTCGAACCCAAGTCTTGAAATAGCGCAACTCAAAACGATGATTTTTCTTAAAAAACAACTTTATGCAGATTTTGTGACGCAATTCAATTTTCGCTACGATTCTTATCACTATTCCAAAATTTCAGCCCGTTTGGGAACATAGATCCTGTAAAAACTGCTTCCAAAAGTCGAACCCAAGTCTGAAATTAGCGTCCATAAAAATGATGATTTTTTTAAAATTAACACTTTATGCAGATTTTGTGACGGAATTCGATTAGGACAATGATTCTTAAAACAGTTCCGAAATAAAATGCCATTTCGTAGAATAGAGCCTGAAAAAAGTGCTTCAAAAGTTCGAACCCAAGTCGGAAATTAGCGTCCCTAAAAATCTCGATTTCTCTAAAAATACATTTTTATGTCGATTTTGTGACCGAATTCGATTAGGAGAATGATTCTTTACACAATTCCGAAATAAAATCCCGTTTGGTACCATAGAACCTGAAAAAACTGCTTCTAAAGTTCGAACCCAAGTCTGAAATTAGCGTCCATAAAAATGATGATTTTTATAAAATTACAACTTTATGCAGATTTTGTGACGGAATTCGATTAAGACAATGACTCTTATGACGGTTCCAAAATTTCAGCCCGTTTGGTAACATAGAGCCCGAAAAAACTGCTTCCAAAGTTCGAACCCAAGTCTGAAATGAGCGTCCATAAAAATAATTATTTTTATAAAAATACAATTTTATGGAGATTTTTTGACTGAATTCGATTTGGACCGTGATTCTTATCATTTTTCCGAAATTTAATCCCGTTTGGTACCATAGAGCCTGACAAAACTGCTTCCAAAGTTCGAACCCAAGTCTGAAATTAGCGTCAATAAAAATGATGATTTTTCTAAAATTACAACTTTATGCAGATTTTGTGACGGAATTCGATTAGGACAATGATTCTTAAAACAGTTCCGAAATAAAATGCCATTTCGTAGAATAGAGCCTGAAAAAAGTGCTTCTAAATATCGAACCCAAAACTGAAATAAGCGTCCATAAAAATCATGATTTTTCTAAAAATACAACTTTATGGAGATTTTGTGACTGATTTCGATTTGAACAATGATTCTTAACACACTTCCGAAATAAAATGCCATTTCGTACCATAGAGCCTGAAAAAATTTCGAACCCAAGTCGGAAATTTGCGTCCATAAAAATCTTAATTTTTTTAAAATACATTTTTATGTCGATTTTGTGACGTAATTCGATTAAAAGAATTATTCTTTACACAATTCCGAAATAAAATGCCATTTCGTACCATAGAGCCTGAAAAAACTGCTTCTAAAATTCGAACCCAAAACTGAAATAAGCGTCCATAAAAATCATGATTTTTCTAAAAATACAACTTTATGGAGATTTTGTGAATGATTTCGATTTGTACAATGATTCTTAACACACTTCCGAAATAAAATGCCATTTCGTACCATAGAGCCTGAAAAAATTTCGAACCCAAGTCGGAAATTTGCGTCCATAAAAATCTTAATTTTTTTAAAATACATTTTTATGTCGATTTTGTGACGGAATTCGATTAGGAGAATTATTCTTTACACAATTCCGAAATAAAATGCCATTTCGTACCATAGAGCCTGAAAAAACTGCTTCTAAAGTTCGAACCCAAGTCTGAAATAAGAGTCCATAAAAATCAAGATTTTCTAAAAATAACACATAATGCAGATTTTGTAACGGAATTTGATTTGGAACATGATTTTTTACACAATTTCAAAATTTTTGCCCGTTTGGTACTATAGAGCGAGAAAAAAATGCTTTTAAAGTTCGAACCCAAGTCTGAAATGAGCGTCCATAAAAATCATTATCTTTATAAAAATACAATTTTATGGAGATTTTGTGACTGAATTCGATTTGGACCGTGAATCTTATCATTTTTCCGAAATTTAATCCCGTTTGGTACCATAGAGCCTGAAAAAACTGCTTCCAAAGTTCGAACCCAAGTCTTGAAATAGCGCAACTCAAAACGATGATTTCTTAAACAAAGACCTTAATGCAGATTTTGTGACGCAATTCAATTTTCGCTACGATTCTTATCACTATTCCAAAATTTCAGCCCGTTTGGGAACATAGATCCTGTAAAAACTGCTTCCAAAAGTCGAACCCAAGTCTGAAATTAGCGTCAATAAAAATGATGATTTTTCTAAAATTACAACTTTATGCAGATTTTGTGACGGAATTCGATTAGGACAATGATTCTTAAAACAGTTCAAAAATAAAATGCCATTTCGTAGAATAGAGCCTGAAAAAAGTGCTTCTAAAGTTCGAACCCAAGTTGGAAATTAGCTTCCACAAAAATGATGATTTTTCTAAAATTACAATTTTATGCAGATTTTGTGACGGAATTCGATTTGGACAATGATTCTTATGACTGTTCCGAAATTTCAGTCCGTTTGGGAACATAGATCCTGTAAAAACTGCTTCCAAAAGTCGAACCCAAGTCTGAAATTAGCGTCCATAAAAATGATAATTTTTTTAAAATTACAACTTTATGCAGATTTTGTGACGGAATTCGATTAGGACAATGATTCTTAAAACAGTTCCGAAATAAAATGCCATTTCGTAGAATAGAGCCTGAAAAAAGTGCTTCTAAAGTTCGAACCCACGTCTTCAAATAGCGCCACTCAAAACGATGATTTTTTTTAAAAACCAACTTTATGCAGATTTTGTGACGCGATTCAATTTTCGCTATGATTCTTATCACTATTCCAAAATTTCAGCCCGTTTGGTACCATAGATCCTGTAAAAACTGCTTCCAAAAGTCGAACCCAAGTCTGAAATCAGCGTCCATAAAAATCATGATTTTTCTAAAAATACAACTTTATGGAGATTTTGTGTCTGATTTCGATTTGTACAATGATTCTTAACACACTTCCGAAATAAAATGCCATTTCGTACCATAGAGCCTGAAAAAATTTCGAACCCAAGTCGGAAATTAGCGTCCATAAAAATCTTAATTTTTTTAAAATACATTTTTATGTCGATTTTGTGACGGAATTCGATTAGGAGAATTATTCTTTACACAATTCCGAAATAAAATCCCGTTTGGTACCATAGAGCCTGAAAAAACTGCTTCTATATATCGAACCCAAAACTGAAATAAGCGTCCATAAAATTCATGATTTTTCTAAAAATACAACTTTATGGAGATTTTGTGACTGATTTCGATTTGAACAATGATTCTTAACACACTTCCGAAATAAAATGCCATTTCGTACCATAGAGCCTGAAAAAATTTCGAACCCAAGTCGGAAATTTGCGTCCATAAAAATCTTAATTTTTTTAAAATACATTTTTATGTCGATTTTGTGACGTAATTCGATTAAAAGAATTATTCTTTACACAATTCCGAAATAAAATGCCATTTCGTACCATAGAGCCTGAAAAAACTGCTTCTAAAATTCGAACCCAAAACTGAAATAAGCGTCCATAAAAATCATGATTTTTCTAAAAATACAACTTTATGGAGATTTTGTGAATGATTTCGATTTGTACAATGATTCTTAACACACTTCCGAAATAAAATGCCATTTCGTACCATAGAGCCTGAAAAAATTTCGAACCCAAGTCGGAAATTTGCGTCCATAAAAATCTTAATTTTTTTAAAATACATTTTTATGTCGATTTTGTGACGGAATTCGATTAGGAGAATTATTCTTTACACAATTCCGAAATAAAATGCCATTTCGTACCATAGAGCCTGAAAAAACTGCTTCTAAAGTTCGAACCCAAGTCTGAAATAAGCGTCCATAAAAATCATGATTTTCTAAAAATAACACATAATGCAGATTTTGTAACGGAATTTGATTTGGACCATGATTTTTTACACAATTTCAAAATTTTTGCCCGTTTGGTACTATAGAGCGAGAAAAAAATGCTTTTAAAGTTCGAACCCAAGTCTGAAATGAGCGTCCATAAAAATCATTATCTTTATAAAAATACAATTTTATGGAGATTTTGTGACTGAATTCGATTTGGACCGTGAATCTTATCATTTTTCCGAAATTTAATCCCGTTTGGTACCATAGAGCCTGAAAAAACTGCTTCCAAAGTTCGAACCCAAGTCTTGAAATAGCGCAACTCAAAACGATGATTTCTTAAACAAAGACCTTAATGCAGATTTTGTGACGCAATTCAATTTTCGCTACGATTCTTATCACTATTCCAAAATTTCAGCCCGTTTGGGAACATAGATCCTGTAAAAACTGCTTCCAAAAGTCGAACCCAAGTCTGAAATCAGCGTCCATAAAAATAATGATTTTTCTAAAAATACAACTTTATGGAGATTTTGTGTCTGATTTCGATTTGTACAATGATTCTTAACACACTTCCGAAATAAAATGCCATTTCGTACCATAGAGCCTGAAAAAATTTCGAACCCAAGTCGGAAATTAGCGTCCATAAAAATCTTAATTTTTTTAAAATACATTTTTATGTCGATTTTGTGACGGAATTCGATTAGGAGAATTATTCTTTACACAATTCCGAAATAAAATCCCGTTTGGTACCATAGAGCCTGAAAAAACTGCTTCTAAAGTTCGAACCCAAGTCTGAAATTAGCGTCCATAAAAATGATGATTTTTATAAAATTACAACTTTATGCAGATTTTGTGACGGAATTCGATTAGGAGAGTGATTCTCTACACAATTCCAATATAAAATCCCGTTTGTCACCATAGAGCCTGAAAAAACTGCTTCTAAATTTCGAACCCAAGTCTGAAATTAGCGTCCATAAAAATGATGATTTTTATAAAATTACAACTTTTTGCAGATTTTGTGACGGAATTCGATTAAGACAATGACTCTTATGACGGTTCCGAAATTTCAGCCCGTTTGGTAACATAGAGCCCGAAAAAACTGCTTTCAAAGTTCGAACCCAAGTCTGAAATGAGCGTCCATAAAAATAATTATTTTTATAAAAATACAATTTTATGGAGATTTTGTGACTGAATTCGATTTGGACAGTGATTCTTATCATTTTTCCGTAATTTAATCCCGTTTGGTACCATAGAGCCTGACAAAACTGCTTCCAAAGTTCGAACCCAAGTCTTGAAATAGCGCAACTCAAAACGATGATTTTTCTTAAAAAACATCTTTATGCAGATTTTGTGACGCAATTCAATTTTTGCTACGATTCTTATCACTATTCCAAAATTTCAGCCCGTTTGGTAACATAGATCCTGTAAAAACTGCTTCCAAAAGTCGAAACCAAGTCTGAAATTAGCGTCAATAAAAATGATGATTTTTCTAAAATTACAACTTTATGCAGATTTTGTGACGGAATTCGATTAGGACAATGATTCTTAAAACAGTTCAAAAATAAAATGCCATTTCGTAGAATAGAGCCTGAAAAAAGTGCTTCTAAAGTTCGAACCCAAGTTGGAAATTAGCTTCCACAAAAATGATGATTTTTCTAAAATTACAATTTTATGCAGATTTTGTGACGGAATTCGATTTGGACAATGATTCTTATGACTGTTCCGAAATTTCAGTCCGTTTGGGAACATAGATCCTGTAAAAACTGCTTCCAAAAGTCGAACCCAAGTCTGAAATTAGCGTCCATTAAAATGATGATTTTTTTAAAATTACAACTTTATGCAGATTTTGTGACGGAATTCGATTAGGACAATGATTCTTAAAACAGTTCCGAAATAAAATGCCATTTCGTAGAATAGAGCCTGAAAAAAGTGCTTCTAAAGTTCGAACCCACGTCTTCAAATAGCGCCACTCAAAACGATGATTTTTTTTAAAAACCAACTTTATGCAGATTTTGTGACGCGATTCAATTTTCGCTATGATTCTTATCACTATTCCAAAATTTCAGCCCGTTTGGTACCATAGAGCCTGAAAAAAGTGCTTCTAAATATCGAACCCAAAACTGAAATAAGCGTCCATAAAAATCATGATTTTTCTAAAAATACAACTTTATGTAGATTTTGTGACTGATTTCGATTTGTACAATGATTCTTAACACACTTCCGAAATAAAATGCCATTGCGTACCATAGAGCCTGAAAAAATTTCGAACCCAAGTCGGAAATTTGCGTCCATAAAAATCTTAATTTTTTTAAAATACATTTTTATGTCGATTTTGTGACGGAATTCGATTAGGGGAATTATTCTTTACACAATTCCGAAATAAAATGCCATTTCGTACCATAGAGCCTGAAAAAACTGCTTCTAAAATTCGAACCCAAGTCTGAAATAAGCGTCCATAAAAATCATGATTTTCTAAAAATAACACATAATGCAGATTTTGTAATGGAATTTGATTTGGACCATGATTTTTTACACAATTTCAAATTTTTTGCCCGTTTGGTACTATAGAGCGAGAAAAAAATGCTTTTAAAGTTCGAACCCAAGTCTGAAATGAGCGTCCATAAAAATCATTATTTTTATAAAAATACAATTTTATGGAGATTTTGTGACTGAATTCGATTTGGACCGTGATTCTTATCATTTTTCCGAAATTTAATCCCGTTTGGTACCATAGAGCCTGAAAAAACTGCTTCCAAAGTTCGAACCCAAGTCTTGAAATAGCGCAACTCAAAACTATGATTTTTCTTAAAAAAAGACCTTAATGCAGATTTTGTGACGCAATTCAATTTTCGCTACGATTCTTATCACTATTCCGAAATTTCAGCCCGTTTGGGAATATAGATCCTGTAAAAACTGCTTCCAAAAGTCGAACCCATGTCTGAAATTAGCGTCCATAAAAATGATGATTTTTTTAAAATTACAACTTTATGCAGATTTTGTGACGGAATTTGATTAGGACAATGATTCTTAAAACCGTTCGAAATAAAATGCCATTTCGTAGAATAGAGCCTGAAAAAAGTGCTTCTAAAGTTCGAACCCAAGTCGGAAATTAGCGTCCATAAAAATCTCGATTTTTCTAAAAATACATTTTTATGTCGATTTTGTGACGGAATTCGATTAGGAGAATGATTCTTTACACAATTCCGAAATAAAATCCCGTTTGGTACCATAGAGCCTGAAAAAACTGCTTCTAAAGTTCGAACCCAAGGCGGAAATTAGCGTCCATAAAAATCTCGATTTTTCTAAAAACACATTTTTATGTCGATTTTGTGACGGAATTCGATTAGGAGAATGATTCTTTACACAATTCCGAAATAAAATCCCGTTTGGTACCATAGAGCCTGAAAAAACTGCTTCTAAAGTTCGAACCCAAGTCGGAAATTAGCGTCCATAAAAATCTCGATTTTTCTAAAAATACATTTTTATGTCGATTTTCTGACGGAATTCGATTAGGAGAATGATTCTTTACACAATTCCGAAATAAAATCCAGTTGGTACCATATAGCCTGAAAAAACTGCTTATAAAGTTCGAACCCAAGGCGGAAATTAGCGTCCATAAAAATCTCGATTTTTCTAAAAACACATTTTTATGTCGATTTTGTGACGGAATTCGATTAGGAGAATGATTCTTTACACAATTCCGAAATAAAATCCCGTTTGGTACCATAGAGCCTGAAAAAACTGCTTCTAAAGTTCGAACCCAAGTCTGAAATTAGCGTCCATAAAAATGATGATTTTTCTAAAATTACAACTTTATGCAGATTTTGTGACGCAATTCGATTTTCGCTACGATTCTTATCACTATTCCAAAATTCTAGCCCGTTTCGTACCATAGATCTTGTAAAAACTGCTTCCAAAAGTCGAACCCAAGTCCGAAATCAGCGTCCATAAAAATCATGATTTTTCTAAAAATACAACTTTATGGAGATTTTGTGACTGAATTCGATTTGTACAATGATTCTTACACAGTTCCGAAATAAAATGCCATTTCGTACCATAGAGCCTGAAAAAACTGCTTCTAAAGTTCGAACCCAAGTCTGAAATTAGCGTCCTTAAAAATCATGATTTTCTAAAAATAACACTTTATGCAGATTTTGAAACGGAATTTTTTTTGGACCAAGATTTTTTACACAATTTCAAAATTTCAGCCCGTTTGGTACTATAGAGCGAGAAAAAAATGCTTTTAAAGTTGGAATCCAAATCTGAAATGAGCGTCCATAAAAATAATTATTTTTATAAAAATACAACTTTATGGAGATTTTGTGACTGAATTCGATTTGGACAGTGATTCTTTACACTTTTACAAAATAAAATGCCATTTGGTACCATAGAGCCTGAAAAAAATGCTTCTAAAGTTCGAACCCAGGTCTGAAATAAGCGTCAAGATTTTCTAAAAATACATTTAAATGTCGATTTTGTGACGGAATTCGATTTGGAGAATTATTCTTTACACAATTCCGAAATAAAATCCAGTTGGTACCATAAAGCCTGAAAAAACTGCTTCTAAAGTTCGAACCCAAGTCGGAAATTAGCGTCCATAAAAATCTCGATTTTTCTAAAAATACATTTTTATGTCGATTTTGTGACGGAATTCGATTAGGAGAATGATTCTTTACACAATTCCGAAATAAAATCCCGTTTGGTACCATAGAGCCTGAAAAAACTGCTTCTAAAGTTCGAACCCAAGTCCGAAATTAGCGTCCATAAAAATGATGATTTTTCTAAAATTACAACTTTATGCAGATTTTGTGACGCAATTCGATTTTCGCTACGATTCTTATCACTATTCCAAAATTCTAGCCCGTTTCGTACCATAGATCCTGTAAAAACTGCTTCCAAAAGTCGAACCCAAGTCCGAAATCAGCGTCCATAAAAATCATGATTTTTCTAAAAATACAACTTTATGGAGATTTTGTGACTGAATTCGATTTGTACAATGATTCTTTACACAGTTCCGAAATAAAATGCCATTTCGTACCATAGAGCCTGAAAAAAGTGCTTCTAAAGTTCGAACCCAAGTCGGAAATTAGCGTCCATAAAAATCTCGATTATTCTAAAAATAGATTTTTATGTCGATTTTGTGACGGAATTCGATTAGGAGAATGATTCTTTACACAATTCCGAAATAAAATCCCGTATGAGCCTGAAAAAACTGCTTCTAAAGTTCGAACCCAAGTCTGAAATTAGCGTCCATAAAAATGATAATTTTTCTAAAATTACAACTTTATACAGATTTTGTGACTGAATTTGATTTGGACAGTCATTCTTATCATTTTTCCGAAATTTCAGCCCGTTGGTACCATAGAGCCCGAGAAAACTGCTTACAAAGTTCGAACACAAGTCTTGAAATAGAGCAACTCAAAACGATGATTTTTCTTAAAAAACAACTTTATGCAGATTTTGTGATGCAATTCAATTTTCGCTACGATTCTTATCACTTTTCCAAAATTTCAGCCCGTTTGGTACCATAGATCCTGTAAAAACTGCTTCCAAAAGTCGAACCCAAGTCCGAAATCAGCCTCCATAAAAATCATGATTTTTCTAAAAATACAACTTTATGGAGATTTTGTGACTGAATTCGATTTGTACAATGATTCTTTACACAGTTCCGAAATAAAATGCCATTTCGTACCATAGAGCCTGAAAAAATTTCGAACCCAAGTCGGAAATTAGCGTCCATAAAAATCTTAGTATTTCTAAAAATACATTTTTATGTTGATTTTGTGACGGAATTCGATTAGGAGAATTATTCTTTACACAATTCCGAAATAAAATCCCGTTTGGTACCATAGAGCCTGAAAAAACTGCTTCTAAATATCGAACCCAAGTCTGAAATTAGCGTCCATAAAAATGATGATTTTTCTAAAATTATAACTTTATGCAGATTTTGTGACGGAATTCGATTAGGACAATGATTCTTAAAACAGTTCCGAAATAAAATGCCATTTCGTAGCATAGAGCCTGAAAAAACTGCTTCCAAAGTTCGAAACCAAGTCTTGAAATAGCGCCACACAAAACGATGATTTTTCTTAAAAAATAACTTTATGCAGATTTACTGACGCAATTCAATTTTCGCTACGATTCTTATCACTATTCCGAAATTTCAGCCCATTTGGTACCATAGATCTTGTAAAAACTGCTTCCAAAAGTCGAACCCAAGTCTGAAATGAGCGTCCATAAAAATCATTATTTTTATAAAAATACAATTTTATGGAGATTTTGTGTCTGAATTCGATTTGGACCGTGATTATTATCATTTTTCCGAAATTTAATCCCGTTTGGTACCATAGAGCCTGAAAAAACTGCTTCCAAAGTTCGAACCCAAGTCTTGAAATAGCGCAACTCAAAACTATGATTTTTCTTAAAAAAAGACCTTAATGCAGATTTTGTGACGCAATTCAATTTTCGCTACGATTCTTATCACTATTCCGAAATTTCAGCCCGTTTGGGAATATAGATCCTGTAAAAACTGCTTCCAAAAGTCGAACCCATGTCTGAAATTAGCGTCCATAAAAATGATGATTTTTTTAAAATTACAACTTTATGCAGATTTTGTGACGGAATTTGATTAGGACAATGATTCTTAAAACAGTTCCGAAATAAAATGCCATTTCGTAGAATAGAGCCTGAAAAAAGTGCTTCTAAAGTTCGAACCCAAGTCGGAAATTAGCGTCCCTAAAAATCTCGATTTTTCTAAAAATACATTTTTATGTCGATTTTGTGACCGAATTCGATTAGGAGAATGATTCTTTACACAATTCCGAAATAAAATCCCGTTTGGTACCATAGAGCCTGAAAAAACTGCTTCTAAAGTTCGAACCCAAGTCTGAAATTAGCGTCCATAAAAATGATGATTTTTATAAAATTACAACTTTATGGAGATTTTGTGACGGAATTCGATTAGGAGAGTGATTCTCTACACAATTCCAATATAAAATCCCGTTTGTCACCATAGAGCCTGAAAAAACTGCTTCTAAAGTTCGAACCCAAGTCTGAAATGAGCGTCCATAAAAATCATTATTTTTATAAAAATACAATTTTATGGAGATTTTGTGACTGAATTCGATTTGGACCGTGATTCTTATCATTTTTCCGAAATTTAACCCCGTTTGGTACCATAGAGCCTGAAAAAACTGCTTCCAAAGTTCGAACTTGAAATAGTAATTTATAATTATCTATTTCAAAGTCTTGAAATAGCGCAACTCAAAACGATGATTTTTCTTAAAAAACAACTTTATGCAGATTTTGTGACGCAATTCAATTTTCGCTAAGATTCTTATCACTATTCCGAAATTTCAGCCCGTTTGGGAACATAGATCCTGTAAAAACTGCTTCCAAAAGTCGAACCCAACTCTGAAATTAGCGTCCATAAAAATGATGATTTTTTTAAAATTAACACTTTATGCAGATTTTGTGACGGAATTCAATTAGGACAATGATTCTTAAAACAGTTCCGAAATAACATGCCATTTCGTAGAATAGAGCCTGAAAAAAGTGCTTCAAAAGTTCGAACCCAAGTCGGAAATTAGCGTCCCTAAAAATCTCGATTTTTCTAAAAATACATTTTTATGTCGATTTTGTGACCGAATTCGATTAGGAGAATGATTCTTTACACAATTCCGAAATAAAATCCCGTTTGGTACCATAGAACCTGAAAAAACTGCTTCTAAAGTTCGAACCCAAGTCTGAAATTAGCGTCCATAAAAATGATGATTTTTATAAAATTACAACTTTATGCAGATTTTGTGACGGAATTCGATTAAGACAATGACTCTTATGACGGTTCCGAAATTTCAGCCCGTTTGGTAACATAGAGCCCGAAAAAACTGCTTCCAAAGTTCGAACCCAAGTCTGAAATGAGCGTCCATAAAAATCATTATTTTTATAAAAATACAATTTTATGGAGATTTTGTGACTGAATTCGATTTGGACCGTGATTCTTATCATTTTTCCGAAATTTAATCCCGTTTGGTACCATAGAGCCTGACAAAACTGCTTCCAAAGTTCGAACCCAAGTCTTGAAATAGCGCAACTCAAAACGATGATTTTTCTTAAAAAACATCTTTATGCAGATTTTGTGACGCAATTCAATTTTTGCTACGATTCTTATCACTATTCCAAAATTTCAGCCCGTTTGGTACCATAGATCCTGTAAAAACTGCTTCCAAAAGTCGAACCCAAGTCTGAAATTAGCGTCAATAAAAATGATGATTTTTCTAAAATTACAACTTTATGCAGATTTTGTGACGGAATTCGATTAGGACAATGATTCTTAAAACAGTTCATAAATAAAATGCCATTTCGTAGAATAGAGCCTGAAAAAAGTGCTTCTAAAGTTCGAACCCAAGTTGGAAATTAGCTTCCACAAAAATGATGATTTTTCTAAAATTACAATTTTATGCAGATTTTGTGACGGAATTCGATTTGGACAATGATTCCTATGACTGTTCCGAAATTTCAGTCCGTTTGGTACCATAGAGCTCGAAAAAACTGCTTCCAAAGTTCGAACCCACGTCTTCAAATAGCGCCACTCAAAACGATGATTTTTTTTAAAAACCAACTTTATGCAGATTTTGTGACGCGATTCAATTTTCGCTATGATTCTTATCACTATTCCAAAATTTCAGCCCGTTTGGTACCATAGATCCTGTAAAAACTGCTTCCAAAAGTCGAACCCAAGTCTGAAATCAGCGTCCATAAAAATCATGATTTTTCTAAAAATACAACTTTATGGAGATTTTGTGTCTGATTTCGATTTGTACAATGATTCTTAACACACTTCCGAAATAAAATGCCATTTCGTACCATAGAGCCTGAAAAAATTTCGAACCCAAGTCGGAAATTAGCGTCCATAAAAATCTTAATTTTTTTAAAATACATTTTTTGTCGATTTTGTGACGGAATTCGATTAGGAGAATTATTCTTTACACAATTCCGAAATAAAATCCCGTTTGGTACCATAGAGCCTGAAAAAACTGCTTCTAAATATCGAACCCAAAACTGAAATAAGCGTCCATAAAAATCATGATTTTTCTAAAAATACAACTTTATGGAGATTTTGTGACTGATTTCGATTTGTACAATGATTTTTAACACACTTCCGAAATAAAATGCCATTTCGTACCATAGAGCCTGAAAAAATTTCGAACCCAAGTCGGAAATTTGCGTCCATAAAAATCTTAATTTTTTTAAAATACATTTTTATGTCGATTTTGTGACGTAATTCGATTAAAAGAATTATTCTTTACACGATTCCGAAATAAAATGCCATTTCGTACCATAGAGCCTGAAAAAACTGCTTCTAAAATTCGAACCCAAAACTGAAATAAGCGTCCATAAAAATCATGATTTTTCTAAAAATACAACTTTATGGAGATTTTGTGACTGATTTCGATTTGTACAATGATTCTTAACACACTTCCGAAATAAAATGCCATTTCGTACCATAGAGCCTGAAAAAATTTCGAACCCAAGTCGGAAATTTGCGTCCATAAAAATCTTAATTTTTTTAAAATACATTTTTATGTCGATTTTGTGACGGAATTCGATTAGGAGAATTATTCTTTACACAATTCCGAAATAAAATGCCATTTCGTACCATAGAGCCTGAAAAAACTGCTTCTAAAGTTCGAACCCAAGTCTGAAATAAGCGTCCATAAAAATCATGATTTTCTAAAAATAACACATAATGCAGATTTTGTAACGGAATTTGATTTGGACCATGATTTTTTACACAATTTCAAAATTTTTGCCCGTTTGGTACTATAGAGCGAGAAAAAAATGCTTTTAAAGTTCGAACCCAAGTCTGAAATGAGCGTCCATAAAAATCATTATCTTTATAAAAATACAATTTTATGGAGATTTTGTGACTGAATTCGATTTGGACCGTGAATCTTATCATTTTTCCGAAATTTAATCCCGTTTGGTACCATAGAGCCTGAAAAAACTGCTTCCAAAGTTCGAACCCAAGTCTTGAAATAGCGCAACTCAAAACGATGATTTCTTAAACAAAGACCTTAATGCAGATTTTGTGACGCAATTCAATTTTCGCTACGATTCTTATCACTATTCCAAAATTTCAGCCCGTTTGGGAACATAGATCCTGTAAAAACTGCTTCCAAAAGTCGAACCCAAGTCTGAAATCAGCGTCCATAAAAATCATGATTTTTCTAAAAATACAACTTTATGGAGATTTTGTGTCTGATTTCGATTTGTACAATGATTCTTAACACACTTCCGAAATAAAATGCCATTTCGTACCATAGAGCCTGAAAAAATTTCGAACCCAAGTCGGAAATTAGCGTCCATAAAAATCTTAATTTTTTTAAAATACATTTTTATGTCGATTTTGTGACGGAATTCGATTAGGAGAATTATTCTTTACACAATTCCGAAATAAAATCCCGTTTGGTACCATAGAGCCTGAAAAAACTGCTTCTAAAGTTCGAACCCAAGTCTGAAATTAGCGTCCATAAAAATGATGATTTTTATAAAATTACAACTTTATGCAGATTTTGTGACGGAATTCGATTAGGAGAGTGATTCTCTACACAATTCCAATATAAAATCCCGTTTGTCACCATAGAGCCTGAAAAAACTGCTTCTAAATTTCGAACCCAAGTCTGAAATTAGCGTCCATAAAAATGATGATTTTTATAAAATTACAACTTTTTGCAGATTTTGTGACGGAATTCGATTAAGACAATGACTCTTATGACGGTTCCGAAATTTCAGCCCGTTTGGTAACATAGAGCCCGAAAAAACTGCTTTCAAAGTTCGAACCCAAGTCTGAAATGAGCGTCCATAAAAATAATTATTTTTATAAAAATACAATTTTATGGAGATTTTGTGACTGAATTCGATTTGGACAGTGATTCTTATCATTTTTCCGTAATTTAATCCCGTTTGGTACCATAGAGCCTGACAAAACTGCTTCCAAAGTTCGAACCCAAGTCTTGAAATAGCGCAACTCAAAACGATGATTTTTCTTAAAAAACATCTTTATGCAGATTTTGTGACGCAATTCAATTTTTGCTACGATTCTTATCACTATTCCAAAATTTCAGCCCGTTTGGTAACATAGATCCTGTAAAAACTGCTTCCAAAAGTCGAACCCAAGTCTGAAATTAGCGTCAATAAAAATGATGATTTTTCTTAAATTACAACTTTATGCAGATTTTGTGACGGAATTCGATTAGGACAATGATTCTTAAAACAGTTCAAAAATAAAATGCCATTTCGTAGAATAGAGCCTGAAAAAAGTGCTTCTAAATTTCGAACCCAAGTTGGAAATTAGCTTCCACAAAAATGATGATTTTTCTAAAATTACAATTTTATGCAGATTTTGTGACGGAATTCGATTTGGACAATGATTCTTATGACTGTTCCGAAATTTCAGTCCGTTTGGGAACATAGATCCTGTAAAAACTGCTTCCAAAAGTCGAACCCAAGTCTGAAATTAGCGTCCATAAAAATGATGATTTTTTTAAAATTAACACTTTATGCAGATTTTGTGACGGAATTCAATTAGGACAATGATTCTTAAAACAGTTCCGAAATAAAATGCCATTTCGTAGAATAGAGCCTGAAAAAAGTGCTTCAAAAGTTCGAACCCAAGTCGGAAATTAGCGTCCATAAAAATCTCGATTTTTCTAAAAATACATTTTTTTGTCGATTTTGTGACGGAATTCGATTAGGAGAGTGATTCTTTACACAATTCCGAAATAAAATCCCGTTTGGTACCATAGAGCCTGAAAAAACTGCTTCTTAAGTTCGAACCCAAGTCTGAAATTAGCGTCCATAAAAATGATGATTTTTATAAAATTACAACTTTATGGAGATTTTGTGACGGAATTCGATTAGGAGAGTGATTCTCTACACAATTCCAATATAAAATCCCGTTTGTCACCATAGAGCCTGAAAAAACTGCTTCTAAAGTTCGAACCCAAGTCTGAAATGAGCGTCCATAAAAATCATTATTTTTATAAAAATACAATTTTATGGAGATTTTGTGACTGAATTCGATTTGGACCGTGATTCTTATCATTTTTCCGAAATTTAACCCCGTTTGGTACCATAGAGCCTGAAAAAACTGCTTCCAAAGTTCGAACCCAAGTCTTGAAATAGCGCAACTCAAAACGATGATTTTTCTTAAAAAACAACTTTATGCAGATTTTGTGACGCAATTCAATTTTCGCTACGATTCTTATCACTATTCCAAAATTTCAGCCCGTTTGGGAACATAGACCCTGTAAAAACTGCTTCCAAAAGTCGAACCCAAGTCTGAAATTAGCGTCCATAAAAATGATGATTTTTTTAAAATTAACACTTTATGCAGATTTTGTGACGGAATTCGATTAGGACAATGATTCTTAAAACAGTTCCGAAATAAAATGCCATTTCGTAGAATAGAGCCTGAAAAAAGTGCTTCAAAAGTTCGAACCCAAGTCGGAAATTAGCGTCCATAAAAATCTCGATTTTTCTAAAAAAACATTTTTTTGTCGATTTTGTGACGGAATTCGATTAGGAGAGTGATTCTCTACACAATTCCAATATAAAATCCAGTTTGTCACCATAGAGCCTGAAAAAAATGCTTCTAAAGTTCGAACCCAAGTCTGAAATTAGCTTCCACAAAAATGATGATTTTTCTAAAATTACAACTTTATGCAGATTTTGTGACGGAATTCGATTTGGACAATGATTCTTATGACTGTTCCGAAATTTCAGTCCGTTTGGTACCATAGAGCTCGAAAAAACTGCTTCCAAAGTTCGAACCCAAGTCTTCAAATAGCGCCACTCAAAACGATGATTTTTTTTAAAAACCAACTTTATGCAGATTATGTGACGCGATTCAATTTTCGCTATGATTCTTATCACTATTCCAAAATTTCAGCCCGTTTGGTACCATAGATCCTGTAAAAACTGCTTCCAAAAGTCGAACCCAAGTCTGAAATCAGCGTCCATAAAAATCATGATTTTTCTAAAAATACAACTTTATGGAGATTTTGTGTCTGATTTCGATTTGTACAATGATTCTTAACACACTTCCGAAATAAAATGCGATTTCGTACCACAGAGCCAGAAAAAATTTCGAACCCAAGTCGGAAATTAGCGTCCATAAAAATCTTAATTTTTTTAAAATACATTTTTATGTCGATTTTGTGACGGAATTCGATTAGGAGAATTATTCTTTACACAATTCCGAAATAAAATCCCGTTTGGTACCATAGAGCCTGAAAAAACTGCTTCTAATATCGAACCAAAACTGAAATAAGCGTCCATAAAAATCATGATTTTTCTAAAAATACAACTTTCTGGAGATTTTGTGGCTGATTTCGATTTGTACAATGATTCTTTACACACTTCCGAAATAAAATGCCATTTCGTACCATAGAGCCTGAAAAAATTTCGAACCCAAGTCGGAAATTTGCGTCCATAAAAATCTTAATTTTTTTAAAATACAATTTTATGTCGATTTTGTGACGGAATTCGATTAGGAGAATTATTCTTTACACAATTCCGAAATAAAATGCCATTTCGTACCATAGAGCCTGAAAAAACTGCTTCTAAAGTTCGAACCCAAGTCTGAAATAAGCGTCCATAAAAATCATGATTTTCTAAAAATAACACATAATGCAGATTTTGTAACGGAATTTGATTTGGACCATGATTTTTTACACAATTTCAAAATTTTTGCCCGTTTGGTACTATAGAGCGAGAAAAAAATGCTTTTAAAGTTTGAACCCAAGTCTGAAATGAGCGTCCATAAAAATCATTATCTTTATAAAAATACAATTTTATGGAGATTTTGTGACTGAATTCGATTTGGACCGTGAATCTTATCATTTTTCCGAAATTTAATCCCGTTTGGTACCATAGAGCCTGAAAAAACTGCTTCCAAAGTTCGAACCCAAGTCTTGAAATAGCGCAACTCAAAACGATGATTTCTTAAAAAAAGACCTTAATGCAGATTTTGTGACGCAATTCAATTTTCGCTACGATTCTTATCACTATTCCAAAATTTCAGCCCGTTTGGGAACATAGATCCTGTAAAAACTGCTTCCAAAAGTCGAACCCAAGTCTGAAATTAGCGTCCATAAAAATGATGATTTTTTGAAAACTTCAACTTTATGCAGATTTTGTGACGGAATTCGATTAGGACAATGATTCTTAAAACAGTTCCGAAATAAAATGCCATTTCGTAGAATAGAGCCTGAAAAAAGTGCTTCTAAAGTTCGAACCCAAGTCGGAAATTAGCGTCCCTAAAAATCTCGATTTTTCTAAAAATACATTTTTATGTCGATTTTGTGACCGAATTCGATTAGGAGAATGATTCTTTACACAATTCCGAAATAAAATCCCGTTTGGTACCATAGAGCCTGAAAAAACTGCTTCTAAAGTTCGAACCCAAGTCTGAAATTAGCGTCCATAAAAATGATGATTTTTATAAAATTACAACTTTATGGAGATTTTGTGACGGAATTCGATTTGTACAATGATTCTTAACACAGTTCCGAAATAAAATGCCATTTCGTACCATAGAGCCTGAAAAAACTGCTTCTAAAGTTCGAACCCAAGTCTGAAATTAGCGTCCATAACAATGATGATTTTTATAAAATTACAACTTTATGGAGATTTTGTGACGGAATTCGATTAGGAGAGTGATTCTTTACACAATTCCGAAATAAAATCCCGTTTGGTACCATAGAGCCTGAAAAAACTGCTTCTAAAGTTCGAACCCAAGTCTGAAATTAGCGTCCATAAAAATGATGATTTTTATAAAATTACAACTTTATGGAGATTTTGTGACGGAATTCGATTAGGAGAGTGAAAAAACCGAAAAAACTGCTTCCAAAGTTCCTTCCCAAGTCTTGAAATAGCGCCACACAAAACGATGATTTTTCTTAAACAACAACTTTATGCAGATTTACTGACGCAATTCAATTTTCGCTATGATTCTTATCACTATTCCGAAATTTCAGCCCGTTTGGTACTATAGATCTTGTAAAAACTGCTTCCAAAAGTCGAACCCAAGTCTGAAATCAGCGTCCATAAAAATCATGATTTTTCTAAAAATACAACTTTATGGAGATTTTGTGACTGAATTCGATTTGTACAATGATTCTTAACACAGTTCCGTAATAAAATGCCATTTCGAAGCCTAGAGCCTGAAAAAACTGCTTCCAAAGTTCGAAACCAAGTCTTGAAATAGCGCCACACAAAACGATGATTTTTCTTAAAAAACAACTTTTTTACTGACGCAATTCAATTTTCGCTACGATTCTTTTCACTTTTCCGAAATTTCAGCCCGTTTGGTACCATAGATCTTGTAAAAACTGCTTCCAAAAGTCGAACCCAAGTCTGAAATCAGCGTCCATAATAATCATGATTTTTCTAAAAATACAACTTTATGGAGATTTTGTGACTGAATTCGATTTGTACAATGGTTCTTAACACAGTTCCGAAATAAAATGCCATTTCGTACCACATATAGCCTGAAAAAACTGCTTCTAAAGTTCGAACCCAAGTCTGAAATTAGCTTCCATAAAAATCATGATTTTCTAAAAATAACACTTTAGAATTTGATTTGGACCATGTTTTTTTACACAATTTCAAAATTTTCGCCCGTTTGGTACTATAGAGCGAGAAAAAAATGCTTTTAAAGTTCGAACCCAAGTCTGAAATGAGCGTCCATAAAAATCATTATTTTTATAAAAATACAATTTTATGGAGATTTTGTGACTGAATTCGATTTGGACCGTGATTCTTATCATTTTTCCGAAATTTAATCCCGTTTGGTACCATAGAGCCTGAAAAAACTGCTTCCAAAGTTCGAACCCAAGTCTTGAAATAGCGCCACTCAAAACGATGATTTTTCTTAAAAAACAACTTTATGCAGATTTTGTGACTGAATTCGATTTGTACAATGATTCATACACAGTTCCGAAATAAAATGCCATTTCGTACCATAGAGCCTGAAAAAAGTGCTTCTAAAGATCGAACCCAAGTCGGAAATTAGCGTCCACAAAAATCTCGATTTTTCTAAAAATACATTTTTATGTTGATTTTGTGACGGAATTCGATTAAAAGAATGATTCTTTACACAGTTCCGAAATTAAATCCCGTTTGGTACCATAAAGCCTTAAAAAACTGCTTCTAAAGTTCGAACCCAAGTCTGAAATTAGCGTCCATAAAAATCAAGAATTTCTAAAAATAACACTTTATGCAGATTTTGTAACGGAATTTGATTTGGACCATGATTTTTTACACAATTTCAAAATTTCAGCCCGTTTGGTACTATAGAGCGAGAAAAAAATGCTTTTAAAGTTCGAACCCAAGTCTGAAATGAGCGTCCATAAAAATCATAATTTTTATAAAAATACAATTTTATGGAGATTTTGTGACTGAATTCGATTTGGACCGTGATTCTTATAATTTTTCCAAAATTTAATCCCGTTTGGTACCATTGAGCCTGACAAAACTGCTTCCAAAGTTCGAACCCAAGTCTTGAAATAGCGCCACTCAAAACGATGATTTTTCTTAAAAAACAACTTTATGCAGATTTTGTTAAGCAATTCAATTTTTGCTACGATTCTTATCACTATTCCAAAATTTCAGACCGTTTGGTACGATAGATCCTGAAAAAACTGCTTCCAAAAGTCGAACCCATGTCTGAAATCAGCGACCATAAAAATCATGATTTTTCTAAAAATACAACTTTATGGAGATTTTGTGACTGAATTCGATTTGAACAATGATTCTTAACACAGTTCCGAAATAAAATGCCATTTCGTACCACAGAGCCTGAAAAAAGTTCGAGCCCAAGTCGGAAATTAGCGTCGATAAAAATCTTGATTTTTCTAAAAATACATTTTTATGTCGATTTTGTGACAGAATTCGATTAAGAGAATGATTCTTTACACAATTCCGAAATAAAATCCCGTTTGGTACCATAAAACCTGAAAAAACTTCTTCTAAAGTTCGAACCCAAGTCTAAAATTAGCCTCCATGAAAATGATGATTTTTCTAAAATTAAAACATTATGCAGATTTTGTGACGGAATTCGATTTGGACAATGATTCTTATAACTGTTCCGAAATTTCAGCCCGTTTCGCACCATAGATCCTGTAAAAACTGCTTCCAAAAGTCGAACCCATGTCTGAAATTAGCGTCCATAAAAATCATGATTTTCTAAAAATAACACTTTTTGCAGATTTTGTAACGGAATTTGTTTTGGACCAAGATTTTTTACACAATTTCAAAATTTCAGCCCGTTTGGTACTATAGAGCGAGAAAAAAATGCTTTTAAAGTTCGAACCCAAGTCTGAAATGAGCGTCCATAAAAATCATTATTTTTATAAAATTACAATTTTATGGAGATTTTGTGACTGAATTCGATTTGGACCGTGATTCTTATCATTTTTCCGAAATTTAATCCCGTTTGGTACCATTGAGCCTGACAAAACTGCTTCCAAAGTTCGAACCCAAGTCTTGAAATAGCGCCACTCAAAACGATGATTTTTCTTAAAAAACAACTATATGCAGATTTTGTGACGCAATTCAATTTTCACTAAGATTCTTATCACTATTCCAAAATTTCAGCCCATTTGGTAACATAGATCCTGTAAAAACAGCTTCCAAAAGTCGAACCCAAGTCCGAAATCATTGTCCATAAAAATCATGATTTTTCTTAAAATACAACTTTATGGAGATTTTGTGACTAAATTCGATTTGTACAATGATTCTTACAAAGTTCCGAAATAAAATGCCATTTCGTAGCATAGAGCCTGAAAAAAGTGCTTCTAAAGTTCGAACCCAAGTCGGAAATGAGCGTCCACAAAAATCTGGATTTTTCTAAAAATACATTTTTATGTCGATTTTGTGACGGAATTCGATTAAAAGAATGATTCTTTACACAGTTCCGAAATAAAATCCCGTTTGGTACCATAAAGCCTGAAAAAACTGCTTCTAAAGTTCGAACCCAAGTCTGAAATGAGCGTCCATAAAAATCATGAATTTCTAAAAATAACACTTTATGGAGATTTTGAGACTGAATTCGATTTGTACAATGATTCTTAACACAGTTCCGAAATAAAATGCCATTTCGTACCATAGAGCCTGAAAAAAGTGCTTCTAAAGTTCGAACCCAAGTCGGAAATTAGCGTCCCTAAAAATCTCGATTTTTCTAAAAATACATTTTTATGTCGATTTTGTGACCGAATTCGATTAGGAGAATGATTCTTTACACAATTCCGAAATAAAATCCCGTTTGGTACCATAGAGCCTGAAAAAACTGCTTCTAAAGTTCGAACCCAAGTCTGAAATTAGCGTCCATAAAAATGATGATTTTTATAAAATTACAACTTTATGGAGATTTTGTGACGGAATTCGATTAGGAGAGTGATTCTCTACACAATTCCAATATAAAATCCCGTTTGTCACCATAGAGCCTGAAAAAACTGCTTCTAAAGTTCGAACCCAAGTCTGAAATGAGCGTCCATAAAAATCATTATTTTTATAAAAATACAATTTTATGGAGATTTTGTGACTGAATTCGATTTGGACCGTGATTCTTATCATTTTTCCGAAATTTAATCCCGTTTGGTACCATAGAGCCTGAAAAAACTGCTTCCAAAGTTCGAACCCAAGTCTTGAAATAGCGCAACTCAAAACGATGATTTTTCTTAAAAAACAACTTTATGCAGATTTTGTGACGCAATTCAATTTTCGCTACGATTCTTATCACTATTCCAAAATTTCAGCCCGTTTGGGAACATAGATCCTGTAAAAACTGCTTCCAAAAGTCGAACCCAAGTCTGAAATTAGCGTCCATAAAAATGATGATTTTTTTAAAATTACAACTTTATGCAGATTTTGTGACGGAATTCGATTAGGACAATGATTCTTAAAACAGTTCCGAAATAAAATGCCATTTCGTAGAATAGAGCCTGAAAAAAGTGCTTCAAAAGTTCGAACCCAAGTCGGAAATTAGCGTCCCTAAAAATCTCGATTTTTCTAAAAATACATTTTTATGTCGATTTTGTGACCGAATTCGATTAGGAGAATGATTCTTTACACAATTCCGAAATAAAATCCCGTTTGGTACCATAGAACCTGAAAAAACTGCTTCTAAAGTTCGAACCCAAGTCTGAAATAAGCGTCCATAAAAATCATGATTTTCTAAAAATAACACATAATGCAGATTTTGTAACGGAATTTGATTTGGACCATGATTTTTTACACAATTTCAAAATTTTTGCCCGTTTGGTACTATAGAGCGAGAAAAAAATGCTTTTAAAGTTCGAACCCAAGTCTGAAATGAGCGTCTATAAAAATCATTATTTTTATAAAAATACAATTTTATGGAGATTTTGTGACTGAATTCGATTTGGACCGTGATTCTTATCATTTTTCCGAAATTTAATCCCGTTTGGTACCATAGAGCCTGAAAATCTGCTTCTAAAGTTCGAACCCAAGTCTTGAAATAGCGCAACTCAAAACGATGATTTTTCTTAAAAAAAGACCTTAATGCAGATTTTGTGACGCAATTCAATTTTCGCTACGATTCTTATCACTATTCCAAAATTTCAGCCCGTTTGGGAACATAGATCCTGTAAAAACTGCTTCCAAAAGTCGAACCCAAGTCTGAAATTAGCGTCCATAAAAATGATGATTTTTTTAAAATTACAACTTTATGCAGATTTTGTGACGGAATTCGATTAGGACAATGATTCTTAAAACAGTTCCGAAATAAAATGCCATTTCGTAGAATAGAGCCTGAAAAAAGTGCTTCTAAAGTTCGAACCCAAGTCGGAAATTAGCGTCCCTAAAAATCTCGATTTTTCTAAAAATACATTTTTATGTCGATTTTGTGACCGAATTCGATTAGGAGAATGATTCTTTACACAATTCCGAAATAAAATACCGTTTGGTACCATAGAGCCTGAAAAAACTGCTTCTAAAGTTCGAACCCAAGTCTGAAATTAGCGTCCATAAAAATGATGATTTTTATAAAATTACAACTTTATGGAGATTTTGTGACGGAATTCGATTAAGAGAGTGATTCTCTACACAATTCCAATATAAAATCCCGTTTGTCACCATAGAGCCTGAAAAAACTGCTTCTAAAAATCGAACCCAAGTCTGAAATGAGCGTCCATAAAAATCATTATTTTTATAAAAATACAATTTTATGGAGATTTTGTGACTGAATTCGATTTGGACCGTGATTCTTATCATTTTTCCGAAATAAAATCCCGTTTGGTACCATAAAGCCTGAAAAAACTGCTTCTAAAGTTCGAACCCAAGTCTGAAATTAGCGTCCATAAAAATGATGATTTTTTTAAAATTACAATTTTATGCAGATTTTGTGATGGAATTCGATTAGGACAATGATTCTTAAAACAGTTCCGAAATAAAATGCCATTTCGTAGAATAGAGCCTGAAAAAAGTGCTTCAAAAGTTCGAACCCAAGTCGGAAATTAGCGTCCCTAAAAATCTCGATTTTTCTAAAAATACATTTTTATGTCGATTTTGTGACCGAATTCGATTAGGAGAATGATTCTTTACACAATTCCGAAATAAAATCCCCTTTGGTACCATAGAACCTGAAAAAACTGCTTCTAAAGTTCAAGAAATAATCAAGTTAAAAGAAATGAGCGTCCATAAAAATCATTATTTTTATAAAAATACAATTTTATGGAGATTTTGTGACTGAATTCGATTTGGACCGTGATTCTTATCATTTTTCCGAAATTTAATCCCGTTTGGTACCATAAAGCCTGAAAAAACTGCTTCTAAAGTTCGAACCCAAGTCTGAAATTAGCGTCCATAAAAATCATGAATTTCTAAAAATAACACTTTATGCAGATTTTTTAACGGAATTTGATTTGGACCATGATTTTTTAGACAATTTCAAAATTTCAACCCGTTTGGTACTATAGAGCGAGAAAAAAATGCTTTTAAAGTTCGAACCCAAGTCTGAAATGAGCGTCCATAAAAATCATTATTTTTATAAAAATACAACTTTATGGAGATTTTGTGACTGAATTCGATTTGGACAGTGATTCTTATCATTTTTCCGAAATTTAATCCCGTTTGGTACCATAGAGCCTGAAAAAACTGCTTCCAAAGTTCGAACCCAAGTCTGAAATTAGCGTCCATAAAAATCATGAATTTCTAAAAATAACACTTTATGGAGATTTTAAGACTGAATTCGATTTGTACAATGATTCTTAACACAGTTCCGAAATAAAATGCCATTTCGTACCATAGAGTCTAGAGCCATAGAGCCTAGAGAAAAAATTTCGAACCCAAGTCGGAAATTTGCGTCCATAAAAATCTTAATTTTTTTAAAATACATTTTTATGTCGATTTTGTGACGGAATTCGATTAGGAGAATTATTCTTTACACAATTCCGAAATAAAATGCCATTTCGTACCATAGAGCCTGAAAAAACTGCTTCTAAAATTCGAACCCAAGTCTGAAATAAGCGTCCATAAAAATCATGATTTTCTAAAAATAACACATAATGCAGATTTTGTAACGGAATTTGATTTGGACCATGATTTTTTACACAATTTCAAAATTTTTGCCCGTTTGGTACTATAGAGCGAGAAAAAAATGCTTTTAAAGTTCGAACCCAAGTCTGAAATGAGCGTCCATAAAAATCATTATTTTTATAAAAATACAATTTTATGGAGATTTTGTGACTGAATTCGATTTGGACCGTGATTCTTATCATTTTTCCGAAATTTAATCCCGTTTGGTACCATAGAGCCTGAAAAAACTGCTTCCAAAGTTCGAACCCAAGTCTTGAAATAGCGCAACTCAAAACGATGATTTCTTAAAAAAAGACCTTAATGCAGATTTTGTGACGCAATTCAATTTTCGCTACGATTCTTATCACTATTCCAAAATTTCAGCCCGTTTGGGAACATAGATCCTGTAAAAACTGCTTCCAAAAGTCGAACCCAAGTCTGAAATTAGCGACCATAAAAATCATGATTTTTCTAAAAATACAACTTTATGGAGATTTTGTGACTGAATTCGATTTGAACAATGATTCTTAACACAGTTCCGAAATAAAATGCCATTTCGTACCACAGAGCCTGAAAAAAGTTCGAGCCCAAGTCGGAAATTAGCGTCGATAAAAATCTTGATTTTTCTAAAAATACATTTTTATGTCGATCTTGTGACAGAATTCGATTAGGAGAATGATTCTTTACACAATTCCGAAATAAAATCCCGTTTGGTACCATAAAACCTGAAAAAACTTCTTCTAAAGTTCGAACCCAAGTCTAAAATTAGCCTCCATGAAAATGATGATTTTTCTAAAATTAAAACATTATGCAGATTTTGTGACGGAATTCGATTTGGACAATGATTCTTATAACTGTTCCGAAATTTCAGCCCGTTTCGCACCATAGATCCTGTAAAAACTGCTTCCAAAAGTCGAACCCATGTCTGAAATTAGCGTCCATAAAAATCATGATTTTCTAAAAATAACACTTTTTGCAGATTTTGTAACGGAATTTGTTTTGGACCAAGATTTTTTACACAATTTCAAAATTTCAGCCCGTTTGGTACTATAGAGCGAGAAAAAAATGCTTTTAAAGTTCGAACCCAAGTCTGAAATGAGCGTCCATAAAAATCATTATTTTTATAAAATTACAATTTTATGGAGATTTTGTGACTGAATTCGATTTGGACCGTGATTCTTATCATTTTTCCGAAATTTAATCCCGTTTGGTACCATTGAGCCTGACAAAACTGCTTCCAAAGTTCGAACCCAAGTCTTGAAATAGCGCCACTCAAAACGATGATTTTTCTTAAAAAACAACTATATGCAGATTTTGTGACGCAATTCAATTTTCACTAAGATTCTTATCACTATTCCAAAATTTCAGCCCATTTGGTAACATAGATCCTGTAAAAACAGCTTCCAAAAGTCGAACCCAAGTCCGAAATCATTGTCCATAAAAATCATGATTTTTCTTAAAATACAACTTTATGGAGATTTTGTGACTAAATTCGATTTGTACAATGATTCTTACAAAGTTCCGAAATAAAATGCCATTTCGTAGAATAGAGCCTGAAAAAAGTGCTTCAAAAGTTCGAACCCAAGTCGGAAATTAGCGTCCCTAAAAATCTCGATTTTTCTAAAAATACATTTTTATGTCGATTTTGTGACCGAATTCGATTAGGAGAATGATTCTTTACACAATTCCGAAATAAAATCCCGTTTGGTACCATAGAACCTGAAAAAACTGCTTCTAAAGTTCGAACCCAAGTCTGAAATAAGCGTCCATAAAAATCATGATTTTCTAAAAATAACACATAATGCAGATTTTGTAACGGAATTTGATTTGGACCATGATTTTTTACACAATTTCAAAATTTTTGCCCGTTTGGTACTATAGAGCGAGAAAAAAATGCTTTTAAAGTTCGAACCCAAGTCTGAAATGAGCGTCTATAAAAATCATTATTTTTATAAAAATACAATTTTATGGAGATTTTGTGACTGAATTCGATTTGGACCGTGATTCTTATCATTTTTCCGAAATTTAATCCCGTTTGGTACCATAGAGCCTGAAAATCTGCTTCTAAAGTTCGAACCCAAGTCTTGAAATAGCGCAACTCAAAACGATGATTTTTCTTAAAAAAAGACCTTAATGCAGATTTTGTGACGCAATTCAATTTTCGCTACGATTCTTATCACTATTCCAAAATTTCAGCCCGTTTGGGAACATAGATCCTGTAAAAACTGCTTCCAAAAGTCGAACCCAAGTCTGAAATTAGCGTCCATAAAAATGATGATTTTTTTAAAATTACAACTTTATGCAGATTTTGTGACGGAATTCGATTAGGACAATGATTCTTAAAACAGTTCCGAAATAAAATGCCATTTCGTAGAATAGAGCCTGAAAAAAGTGCTTCTAAAGTTCGAACCCAAGTCGGAAATTAGCGTCCCTAAAAATCTCGATTTTTCTAAAAATACATTTTTATGTCGATTTTGTGACCGAATTCGATTAGGAGAATGATTCTTTACACAATTCCGAAATAAAATACCGTTTGGTACCATAGAGCCTGAAAAAACTGCTTCTAAAGTTCGAACCCAAGTCTGAAATTAGCGTCCATAAAAATGATGATTTTTATAAAATTACAACTTTATGGAGATTTTGTGACGGAATTCGATTAAGAGAGTGATTCTCTACACAATTCCAATATAAAATCCCGTTTGTCACCATAGAGCCTGAAAAAACTGCTTCTAAAAATCGAACCCAAGTCTGAAATGAGCGTCCATAAAAATCATTATTTTTATAAAAATACAATTTTATGGAGATTTTGTGACTGAATTCGATTTGGACCGTGATTCTTATCATTTTTCCGAAATAAAATCCCGTTTGGTACCATAAAGCCTGAAAAAACTGCTTCTAAAGTTCGAACCCAAGTCTGAAATTAGCGTCCATAAAAATGATGATTTTTTTAAAATTACAATTTTATGCAGATTTTGTGATGGAATTCGATTAGGACAATGATTCTTAAAACAGTTCCGAAATAAAATGCCATTTCGTAGAATAGAGCCTGAAAAAAGTGCTTCAAAAGTTCGAACCCAAGTCGGAAATTAGCGTCCCTAAAAATCTCGATTTTTCTAAAAATACATTTTTATGTCGATTTTGTGACCGAATTCGATTAGGAGAATGATTCTTTACACAATTCCGAAATAAAATCCCCTTTGGTACCATAGAACCTGAAAAAACTGCTTCTAAAGTTCAAGAAATAATCAAGTTAAAAGAAATGAGCGTCCATAAAAATCATTATTTTTATAAAAATACAATTTTATGGAGATTTTGTGACTGAATTCGATTTGGACCGTGATTCTTATCATTTTTCCGAAATTTAATCCCGTTTGGTACCATAAAGCCTGAAAAAACTGCTTCTAAAGTTCGAACCCAAGTCTGAAATTAGCGTCCATAAAAATCATGAATTTCTAAAAATAACACTTTATGCAGATTTTTTAACGGAATTTGATTTGGACCATGATTTTTTAGACAATTTCAAAATTTCAACCCGTTTGGTACTATAGAGCGAGAAAAAAATGCTTTTAAAGTTCGAACCCAAGTCTGAAATGAGCGTCCATAAAAATCATTATTTTTATAAAAATACAACTTTATGGAGATTTTGTGACTGAATTCGATTTGGACAGTGATTCTTATCATTTTTCCGAAATTTAATCCCGTTTGGTACCATAGAGCCTGAAAAAACTGCTTCCAAAGTTCGAACCCAAGTCTGAAATTAGCGTCCATAAAAATCATGAATTTCTAAAAATAACACTTTATGGAGATTTTAAGACTGAATTCGATTTGTACAATGATTCTTAACACAGTTCCGAAATAAAATGCCATTTCGTACCATAGAGTCTAGAGCCATAGAGCCTAGAGAAAAAATTTCGAACCCAAGTCGGAAATTTGCGTCCATAAAAATCTTAATTTTTTTAAAATACATTTTTATGTCGATTTTGTGACGGAATTCGATTAGGAGAATTATTCTTTACACAATTCCGAAATAAAATGCCATTTCGTACCATAGAGCCTGAAAAAACTGCTTCTAAAATTCGAACCCAAGTCTGAAATAAGCGTCCATAAAAATCATGATTTTCTAAAAATAACACATAATGCAGATTTTGTAACGGAATTTGATTTGGACCATGATTTTTTACACAATTTCAAAATTTTTGCCCGTTTGGTACTATAGAGCGAGAAAAAAATGCTTTTAAAGTTCGAACCCAAGTCTGAAATGAGCGTCCATAAAAATCATTATTTTTATAAAAATACAATTTTATGGAGATTTTGTGACTGAATTCGATTTGGACCGTGATTCTTATCATTTTTCCGAAATTTAATCCCGTTTGGTACCATTGAGCCTGACAAAACTGCTTCCAAAGTTCGAACCAAGTCTTGAAATAGCGCCACTCAAAACGATGATTTTTCTTAAAAAACAACTATATGCAGATTTTGTGACGCAATTCAATTTTCGCTACGATTCTTATCACTATTCCAAAATTTCAGCCCGTTTGGGAACATAGATCCTGTAAAAACTGCTTCCAAAAGTCGAACCCAAGTCTGAAATTAGCGTCCATAAAAATGATGATTTTTTTAAAATTACAACTTTATGCAGATTTTGTGACGGAATTCGATTAGGACAATGATTCTTAAAACAGTTCCGAAATAAAATGCCATTTCGTAGAATAGAGCCTGATAAAAGTGCTTCTAAAGTTCGAACCCAAGTCGGAAATTAGCGTCCCTAAAAATCTCGATTTTTCTAAAAATACATTTTTATGTCGATTTTGTGACCGAATTCGATTAGGAGAATGATTCTTTACACAATTCCGAAATAAAATCCCGTTTGGTACCATAGAGCCTGAAAAAACTGCTTCTTAAGTTCGAACCCAAGTCTGAAATTAGCGTCCATAAAAATGATGATTTTTATAAAATTACAACTTTATGGATATTTTGTGACGGAATTCGATTAAGAGAGTGATTCTCTACACAATTCCAATATAAAATCCCGTTTGTCACCATAGAGCCTGAAAAAACTGCTTCTAAAAATCGAACCCAAGTCTGAAATGAGCGTCCATAAAAATCATTATTTTTATAAAAATACAATTTTATGGAGATTTTGTGACTGAATTCGATTTGGACCGTGATTCTTATCATTTTTCCGAAATTTAATCCCGTTTGGTACCATAGAGCCTGAAAAAACTGCTTCCAAAGTTCGAACCCAAGTCTTGAAATAGCGCAACTCAAAACGATGATTTTTCTTAAAAAACAACTTTATGCAGATTTTGTGACGCAATTCAATTTTCGCTACGATTCTTATCACTATTCCAAAATTTCAGCCCGTTTGGGAACATAGATCCTGTAAAAACTGCTTCCAAAAGTCGAACCCAAGTCTGAAATTAGCGTCCATAAAAATGATGATTTTTTTAAAATTACAATTTTATGCAGATTTTGTGATGGAATTCGATTAGGACAATGATTCTTAAAACAGTTCCGAAATAAAATGCCATTTCGTAGAATAGAGCCTGAAAAAAGTGCTTCAAAAGTTCGAACCCAAGTCGGAAATTAGCGTCCCTAAAAATCTCGATTTTTCTAAAAATACATTTTTATGTCGATTTTGTGACCGAATTCGATTAGGAGAATGATTCTTTACACAATTCCGAAATAAAATCCCCTTTGGTACCATAGAACCTGAAAAAACTGCTTCTAAAGTTCGAACCCATGTCTGAAATTAGCGTCCATAAAAATGATGATTTTTATAAAATTACAACTTTTTGCAGATTTTGTGACGGAATGCGATTAAGACAATGACTCTTATGACGGTTCCGAAATTTCAGCCCGTTTGGTAACATAGAGCCCGAAAAAACTGCTTCCAAAGTTCGAACCCAAGTGTGAAATGAGCGTCCATAAAAATAATTATTTTTATAAAAATACAATTTTATGGAGATTTTGTGACTGAATTCGATTTGGACAGTGATTCTTATCATTTTTCCGTAATTTAATCCCGTTTGGTACCATAAAGCCTGAAAAAACTGCTTCTAAAGTTCGAATCCAAGTCTGAAATTAGCGTCCATAAAAATCATGAATTTCTAAAAATAACACTTTATGGAGATTTTGTGACTGAATTCGATTTGTACAATGATTCTTAACACAGTTCCGAAATAAAATGCCATTTCGTACCATAGAGCCTGAAAAAACTGCTTCTAAAGTTCGAACCCAAGTCTGAAATTAGCGTCCATAAAAATCATGATTTTCTAAAAATAACACTTAATGCAGATTTTGTAACGGAATTTGATTTGGACCATGATTTTTTCCACAATTTCAAAATTTTTGCCCGTTTGGTACCATAGAGCCTGAAAAAACTGCTTCTAAAGTTCGAACCCAAGTCTGAAATTAGCGTCCATAAAAATGATGATTTTTATAAAATTACAACTTGATGCAGATTTTGTGACGGAATTCGATTAGGACAATGATTCTTAAAACAGTTCCGAAATAAAATGCCATTTCGAAGCATAGAGCCTGAAAAAACTGCTTCCAAAGTTCGAAACCAAGTCTTGAAATAGCGCCACACAAAACGATGATTTTTCATAAAAAACAACTTTTTACTGACGCAATTCAATTTTCGCTACGATTCTTTTCAATATTCCGAAATTTCAGCCCGTTTGGTACCATAGATCTTGTAAAAACTGCTTCCAAAAGTCGAACCCAAGTCTGAAATCAGCGTCCATAAAAATCATGATTTTTCTAAAAATACAACTTTATGGAGATTTTGTGACTGAATTCGATTTGTACAATGATTCTTAACACAGTTCCGTAATAAAATGCCATTTCGAAGCATAGAGCCTGAAAAAACTGCTTCCAAAGTTCGAAACCAAGTCTTGAAATAGCGCCACACAAAACGATGATTTTTCTTAAAAAACAACTTTTTTACTGACGCAATTCAATTTTCGCTACGATTCTTTTCACTTTTCCGAAATTTCAGCCCGTTTGGTACCATAGATCTTGTAAAAACTGCTTCCAAAAGTCGAACCCAAGTCTGAAATCAGCGTCCATAAAAATCATGATTTTTCTAAAAATACAACTTTATGGAGATTTTGTGACTGAATTCGATTTGTACAATGATTCTTAACACAGTTCCGAAATAAAATGCCGTTTCGTACCACATAGAGCCTGAAAAAACTGCTTCTAAAGTTCGAACCCAAGTCTGAAATTAGCGTCCATAAAAATCATGATTTTCTAAAGATAACACTTTAGAATTTGATTTGGACCATGTTTTTTTACACAATTTCAAAATTTTCGCCCGTTTGGTACAAAAGAGCGAGAAAAAAATGCTTTTAAAGTTCGAACCCAAGTCTGAAATGAGCGTCCATAAAAATCATTATTTTTATAAAAATACAATTTTATGGAGATTTTGTGACTGAATTCGATTTGGACCGTGATTCTTATCATTTTTCCGAAATTTAATCCCGTTTGGTACCATAGAGCCTGACAAAACTGCTTCCAAAGTTCGAACCCAAGTCTTGAAATAGCGCAACTCAAAACGATGATTTTTCTTAAAAAACAACTTTATGCAGATTTTGTGACGCAATTCAATTTTCGCTACGATTCTTATCACTTTACAAAATTTCAGCCCGTTTGGTAACATAGATCCTGTAAAAACTGCTTCCAAAAGTCGAACCCAAGTCCGAAATCAGCGTCCATAAAAATCATAATTTTTCTAAAAATACAACTTTATGAAGATTTTGTGACTGAATTCGATTTGTACAATGATTCTTACACAGTTTCGAAATAAAATGCCATTTCGTACCATAGAGCCTGAAAAAACTGCTTCTAAAGTTCGAACCCAAGTCTGAAATTAGCGTCCATAAAAATCATGATTTTCTAAAAATAACACTTAATGCAGATTTTGTAACGGAATTTGATTTGGACCATGATTTTTTCCACAATTTCAAAATTTTTGCCCGTTTGGTACCATAGAGCCTGAAAAAACTGCTTCTAAAGTTCGAACCCAAGTCTGAAATTAGCGTCCATAAAAATGATGATTTTTATAAAATTACAACTTGATGCAGATTTTGTGACGGAATTCGATTAGGACAATGATTCTTAAAACAGTTCCGAAATAAAATGCCATTTCGAAGCATAGAGCCTGAAAAAACTGCTTCCAAAGTTCGAAACCAAGTCTTGAAATAGCGCCACACAAAACGATGATTTTTCATAAAAAACAACTTTTTTACTGACGCAATTCAATTTTCGCTACGATTCTTTTCAATATTCCGAAATTTCAGCCCGTTTGGTACCATAGATCTTGTAAAAACTGCTTCAAAAAGTCGAACCCAAGTCTGAAATCAGCGTCCATAAAAATCATGATTTTTCTAAAAATACAACTTTATGGAGATTTTGTGACTGAATTCGATTTGTACAATGATTCTTAACACAGTTCCGTAATAAAATGCCATTTCGAAGCATAGAGCCTGAAAAAACTGCTTCCAAAGTTCGAAACCAAGTCTTGAAATAGCGCCACACAAAACGATGATTTTTCTTAAAAAACAACTTTTTTACTGACGCAATTCAATTTTCGCTACGATTCTTTTCACTTTTCCGAAATTTCAGCCCGTTTGGTACCATAGATCTTGTAAAAACTGCTTCCAAAAGTCGAACCCAAGTCTGAAATCAGCGTCCATAAAAATCATGATTTTTCTAAAAATACAACTTTATGGAGATTTTGTGACTGAATTCGATTTGTACAATGATTCTTAACACAGTTCCGAAATAAAATGCCGTTTCGTACCACATAGAGCCTGAAAAAACTGCTTCTAAAGTTCGAACCCAAGTCTGAAATTAGCGTCCATAAAAATCATGATTTTCTAAAGATAACACTTTAGAATTTGATTTGGACCATGTTTTTTTACACAATTTCAAAATTTTCGCCCGTTTGGTACTAAAGAGCGAGAAAAAAATGCTTTTAAAGTTCGAACCCAAGTCTGAAATGAGCGTCCATAAAAATCATTATTTTTATAAAAATACAATTTTATGGAGATTTTGTGACTGAATTCGATTTGGACCGTGATTCTTATCATTTTTCCGAAATTTAATCCCGTTTGGTACCATAGAGCCTGAATAAGCTGCTTCCAAAATTCGAACCCAAGTCTTGAAGTAGCGCAACTCAAAACGATGATTTTTCTTAAAAAACAACTAAATGCAGATTTTGTGACGCAATTCAACTTTCGCTACGATTCTTATCACTATTCCAAAATTCTAGCCCGTTTCGTACCATAGATCCTCTAAAAACTGCTTCCAAAAGTCGAACCCAAGTCTGAAATCAGCGTCCATAAAAATCATGATTTTTCTAAAAATACAACTTTATGGAGATTTTGTGACTGAATTCGATTTGTACAGTGATTCTTAACACAGTTCCGAAATAAAATGCCATTTCGTACCACATAGAGCCTGAAAAAACTGCTTCTAAAGTTCGAACCCAAGTCTGAAATTAGTGTCCATAAAAATCATGATTTTCTAAAAATAACACTTTAGAATTTGATTTGGACCATGTTTTTTTACACAATTTCAAAATTTTCGCCCGTTTGGTACTATAGAGCGAGAAAAAAATGCTTTTAAAGTTCGAACCCAAGTCTGAAATGAGCGTCCATAAAAATCATTATTTTTATAAAAATACAATTTTATGGAGATTTTGTGACTGAATTCGATTTGGACCGTGATTCTTATAATTTTTCCAAAATTTAATCCCGTTTGGTACCATTTAGCCTGACAAAACTGCTTCCAAAGTTCGAACCCAAGTCTTGAAATAGCGCCACTCAAAACGATGATTTTTCTTAAAAAACAACTTTATGCAGATTTTGTTAAGCAATTCAATTTTTGCTACGATTCTTATCACTATTCCAAAATTTCAGACCGTTTGGTACGATAGATCCTGTAAAAACTGCTTCCAAAAGTCGAACCCATGTCTGAAATTAGCGTCCATAAAAATGATGATTTTTTGAAAACTTCAACTTTATGCAGATTTTGTGACGGAATTCGATTAGGACAATGATTCTTAAAACAGTTCCGAAATAAAATGCCATTTCGTAGAATAGAGCCTGAAAAAAGTGCTTCTAAAGTTCGAACCCAAGTCGGAAATTAGCGTCCCTAAAAATCTCGATTTTTCTAAAAATACATATTTATGTCGATTTTGTGACCGAATTCGATTAGGAGAATGATTCTTTACACAATTCCGAAATAAAATCCCGTTTGGTACCATAGAGCCTGAAAAAACTGCTTCTAAAGTTCGAACCCAAGTCTGAAATTAGCGTCCATAAAAATGATGATTTTTACAAAATTACAACTTTATGGAGATTTTGTGACGGAATTCGATTAGGAGAGTGATTCTCTACACAATTCCAATATAAAATCCCGTTTGTCACCATAGAGCCTGAAAAAAATGCTTTTAAAGTTCGAACCCAAGTCTGAAATGAGCGTCCATAAAAATCATTATTTTTATAAAAATACAATTTTATGGAGATTTTGTGACTGAATTCGATTTGGACCGTGATTCTTATCATTTTTCCGAAATTTAATCCCGTTTGGTACCATAGAGCCTGAAAAAACTGCTTCCAAAGTTCGAACCCAAGTCTTGAAATAGCGCCACTCAAAACGATGATTTTTCTTAAAAAACAACTTTATGCAGATTTTGTTAAGCAATTCAATTTTTGCTACGATTTTTATCACTATTCCAAAATTTCAGACCGTTTGGTACGATAGATCCTGTAAAAACTGCTTCCAAAAGTCGAACCCATGTCTGAAATCAGCGACCATAAAAATCATGATTTTTCTAAAAATACAACTTTATGGAGATTTTGTGACTGAATTCGATTTGAACAATGATTCTTAACACAGTTCCGAAATAAAATGCCATTTCGTACCACAGAGCCTGAAAAAAGTTCGAGCCCAAGTCGGAAATTAGCGTCGATAAAAATCTTGATTTTTCTAAAAATACATTTTTATGTCGATTTTGTGACAGAATTCGATTAGGAGAATGATTCTTTACACAATTCCGAAATAAAATCCCGTTTGGTACCATAAAACCTGAAAAAACTTCTTCTAAAGTTCGAACCCAAGTCTAAAATTAGCCTCCATGAAAATGATGATTTTTCTAAAATTAAAACATTATGCAGATTTTGTGACGGAATTCGATTTGGACAATGATTCTTATAACTGTTCCGAAATTTCAGCCCGTTTCGTACCATAGATCCTGTAAAAACTGCTTCCAAAAGTCGAACCCATGTCTGAAATTAGCGTCCATTAAAATCTTGATTTATCTAAAAATTCAATTTTATGTCGATTTTGTGACGGAATTCGATTAGGAGAATGATTCTTTACACAATTCAGAAATAATATCCCGTTTGGTACCATAAAGCCTGAAAAAACTGCTTCTAAAGTTCGAACCCAAGTCTAAAATTAGCGTCCATAAAAATGATGACTTTTCTAAAATTAAAACTTTATGCAGTTTTTGTGACAGGATTCGATTTGAACAATTATTCTTATAACTGTTCCGAAATTTCAGCCCGTTTGGTACCATAGATCCTGTAAAAACTGGTTACAAAAGTCGAACCCAAGTCTGAAATAAGCGTCCATAAAAATCATGATTTTCTAAAAATAACACTTTTTGCAGATTTTGTAACGGAATTTGTTTTGGACCAAGATTTTTTACAAAATTTCAAAATTTCAGCCCGTTTGGTACTATAGAGCGAGAAAAAAATGCTTTTAAAGTTCGAACCCAAGTCTGAAATGAGCGTCCATAAAAATCATTATTTTTATAAAATTACAATTTTATGGAGATTTTGTGACTGAATTCGATTTGGAACGTGATTCTTATCATTTTTCCGAAATTTAATCCCGTTTGGTACCATTGAGCCTGACAAAACTGCTTCCAAAGTTCGAACCAAGTCTTGAAATAGCGCCACTCAAAACGATGATTTTTCTTAAAAAACAACTATATGCAGATTTTGTGACGCAATTCAATTTTCGCTACGATTCTTATCACTATTCCAAAATTTCAGCCCGTTTGGGAACATAGATCCTGTAAAAACTGCTTCCAAAAGTCGAACCCAAGTCTGAAATTAGCGTCCATAAAAATGATGATTTTTTTAAAATTACAACTTTATGCAGATTTTGTGACGGAATTCGATTAGGACAATGATTCTTAAAACAGTTCCGAAATAAAATGCCATTTCGTAGAATAGAGCCTGAAAAAAGTGCTTCTAAAGTTCGAACCCAAGTCGGAAATTAGCGTCCCTAAAAATCTCGATTTTTCTAAAAATACATTTTTATGTCGATTTTGTGACCGAATTCGATTAGGAGAATGATTCTTTACACAATTCCGAAATAAAATCCCGTTTGGTACCATAGAGCCTGAAAAAACTGCTTCTTAAGTTCGAACCCAAGTCTGAAATTAGCGTCCATAAAAATGATGATTTTTATAAAATTACAACTTTATGGATATTTTGTGACGGAATTCGATTAAGAGAGTGATTCTCTACACAATTCCAATATAAAATCCCGTTTGTCACCATAGAGCCTGAAAAAACTGCTTCTAAAAATCGAACCCAAGTCTGAAATGAGCGTCCATAAAAATCATTATTTTTATAAAAATACAATTTTATGGAGATTTTGTGACTGAATTCGATTTGGACCGTGATTCTTATCATTTTTCCGAAATTTAATCCCGTTTGGTACCATAGAGCCTGAAAAAACTGCTTCCAAAGTTCGAACCCAAGTCTTGAAATAGCGCAACTCAAAACGATGATTTTTCTTAAAAAACAACTTTATGCAGATTTTGTGACGCAATTCAATTTTCGCTACGATTCTTATCACTATTCCAAAATTTCAGCCCGTTTGGGAACATAGATCCTGTAAAAACTGCTTCCAAAAGTCGAACCCAAGTCTGAAATTAGCATCCATAAAAATGATGATTTTTTTAAAATTACAATTTTATGCAGATTTTGTGATGGAATTCGATTAGGACAATGATTCTTAAAACAGTTCCGAAATAAAATGCCATTTCGTAGAATAGAGCCTGAAAAAAGTGCTTCAAAAGTTCGAACCCAAGTCGGAAATTAGCGTCCCTAAAAATCTCGATTTTTCTAAAAATACATTTTTATGTCGATTTTGTGACCGAATTCGATTAGGAGAATGATTCTTTACACAATTCCGAAATAAAATCCCCTTTGGTACCATAGAACCTGAAAAAACTGCTTCTAAAGTTCGAACCCATGTCTGAAATTAGCGTCCATAAAAATGATGATTTTTATAAAATTACAACTTTTTGCAGATTTTGTGACGGAATGCGATTAAGACAATGACTCTTATGACGGTTCCGAAATTTCAGCCCGTTTGGTAACATAGAGCCCGAAAAAACTGCTTCCAAAGTTCGAACCCAAGTGTGAAATGAGCGTCCATAAAAATAATTATTTTTATAAAAATACAATTTTATGGAGATTTTGTGACTGAATTCGATTTGGACAGTGATTCTTATCATTTTTCCGTAATTTAATCCCGTTTGGTACCATAAAGCCTGAAAAAACTGCTTCTAAAGTTCGAATCCAAGTCTGAAATTAGCGTCCATAAAAATCATGAATTTCTAAAAATAACACTTTATGGAGATTTTGTGACTGAATTCGATTTGTACAATGATTCTTAACACAGTTCCGAAATAAAATGCCATTTCGTACCATAGAGCCTGAAAAAACTGCTTCTAAAGTTCGAACCCAAGTCTGAAATTAGCGTCCATAAAAATCATGATTTTCTAAAAATAACACTTAATGCAGATTTTGTAACGGAATTTGATTTGGACCATGATTTTTTCCACAATTTCAAAATTTTTGCCCGTTTGGTACCATAGAGCCTGAAAAAACTGCTTCTAAAGTTCGAACCCAAGTCTGAAATTAGCGTCCATAAAAATGATGATTTTTATAAAATTACAACTTGATGCAGATTTTGTGACGGAATTCGATTAGGACAATGATTCTTAAAACAGTTCCGAAATAAAATGCCATTTCGAAGCATAGAGCCTGAAAAAACTGCTTCCAAAGTTCGAAACCAAGTCTTGAAATAGCGCCACACAAAACGATGATTTTTCATAAAAAACAACTTTTTTACTGACGCAATTCAATTTTCGCTACGATTCTTTTCAATATTCCGAAATTTCAGCCCGTTTGGTACCATAGATCTTGTAAAAACTGCTTCCAAAAGTCGAACCCAAGTCTGAAATCAGCGTCCATAAAAATCATGATTTTTCTAAAAATACAACTTTATGGAGATTTTGTGACTGAATTCGATTTGTACAATGATTCTTAACACAGTTCCGTAATAAAATGCCATTTCGAAGCATAGAGCCTGAAAAAACTGCTTCCAAAGTTCGAAACCAAGTCTTGAAATAGCGCCACACAAAACGATGATTTTTCTTAAAAAACAACTTTTTTACTGACGCAATTCAATTTTCGCTACGATTCTTTTCACTTTTCCGAAATTTCAGCCCGTTTGGTACCATAGATCTTGTAAAAACTGCTTCCAAAAGTCGAACCCAAGTCTGAAATCAGCGTCCATAAAAATCATGATTTTTCTAAAAATACAACTTTATGGAGATTTTGTGACTGAATTCGATTTGTACAATGATTCTTAACACAGTTCCGAAATAAAATGCCGTTTCGTACCACATAGAGCCTGAAAAAACTGCTTCTAAAGTTCGAACCCAAGTCTGAAATTAGCGTCCATAAAAATCATGATTTTCTAAAGATAACACTTTAGAATTTGATTTGGACCATGTTTTTTTACACAATTTCAAAATTTTCGCCCGTTTGGTACAAAAGAGCGAGAAAAAAATGCTTTTAAAGTTCGAACCCAAGTCTGAAATGAGCGTCCATAAAAATCATTATTTTTATAAAAATACAATTTTATGGAGATTTTGTGACTGAATTCGATTTGGACCGTGATTCTTATCATTTTTCCGAAATTTAATCCCGTTTGGTACCATAGAGCCTGACAAAACTGCTTCCAAAGTTCAAACCCAAGTCTTGAAATAGCGCAACTCAAAACGATGATTTTTCTTAAAAAACAACTTTATGCAGATTTTGTGACGCAATTCAATTTTCGCTACGATTCTTATCACTTTACAAAATTTCAGCCCGTTTGGTAACATAGATCCTGTAAAAACTGCTTCCAAAAGTCGAACCCAAGTCCGAAATCAGCGTCCATAAAAATCATAATTTTTCTAAAAATACAACTTTATGAAGATTTTGTGACTGAATTCGATTTGTACAATGATTCTTACACAGTTTCGAAATAAAATGCCATTTCGTACCATAGAGCCTGAAAAAACTGCTTCTAAAGTTCGAACCCAAGTCTGAAATTAGCGTCCATAAAAATCATGATTTTCTAAAAATAACACTTAATGCAGATTTTGTAACGGAATTTGATTTGGACCATGATTTTTTCCACAATTTCAAAATTTTTGCCCGTTTGGTACCATAGAGCCTGAAAAAACTGCTTCTAAAGTTCGAACCCAAGTCTGAAATTAGCGTCCATAAAAATGATGATTTTTATAAAATTACAACTTGATGCAGATTTTGTGACGGAATTCGATTAGGACAATGATTCTTAAAACAGTTCCGAAATAAAATGCCATTTCGAAGCATAGAGCCTGAAAAAACTGCTTCCAAAGTTCGAAACCAAGTCTTGAAATAGCGCCACACAAAACGATGATTTTTCATAAAAAACAACTTTTTTACTGACGCAATTCAATTTTCGCTACGATTCTTTTCAATATTCCGAAATTTCAGCCCGTTTGGTACCATAGATCTTGTAAAAACTGCTTCAAAAAGTCGAACCCAAGTCTGAAATCAGCGTCCATAAAAATCATGATTTTTCTAAAAATACAACTTTATGGAGATTTTGTGACTGAATTCGATTTGTACAATGATTCTTAACACAGTTCCGTAATAAAATGCCATTTCGAAGCATAGAGCCTGAAAAAACTGCTTCCAAAGTTCGAAACCAAGTCTTGAAATAGCGCCACACAAAACGATGATTTTTCTTAAAAAACAACTTTTTTACTGACGCAATTCAATTTTCGCTACGATTCTTTTCACTTTTCCGAAATTTCAGCCCGTTTGGTACCATAGATCTTGTAAAAACTGCTTCCAAAAGTCGAACCCAAGTCTGAAATCAGCGTCCATAAAAATCATGATTTTTCTAAAAATACAACTTTATGGAGATTTTGTGACTGAATTCGATTTGTACAATGATTCTTAACACAGTTCCGAAATAAAATGCCGTTTCGTACCACATAGAGCCTGAAAAAACTGCTTCTAAAGTTCGAACCCAAGTCTGAAATTAGCGTCCATAAAAATCATGATTTTCTAAAGATAACACTTTAGAATTTGATTTGGACCATGTTTTTTTACACAATTTCAAAATTTTCGCCCGTTTGGTACTAAAGAGCGAGAAAAAAATGCTTTTAAAGTTCGAACCCAAGTCTGAAATGAGCGTCCATAAAAATCATTATTTTTATAAAAATACAATTTTATGGAGATTTTGTGACTGAATTCGATTTGGACCGTGATTCTTATCATTTTTCCGAAATTTAATCCCGTTTGGTACCATAGAGCCTGAATAAGCTGCTTCCAAAATTCGAACCCAAGTCTTGAAGTAGCGCAACTCAAAACGATGATTTTTCTTAAAAAACAACTAAATGCAGATTTTGTGACGCAATTCAACTTTCGCTACGATTCTTATCACTATTCCAAAATTCTAGCCCGTTTCGTACCATAGATCCTCTAAAAACTGCTTCCAAAAGTCGAACCCAAGTCTGAAATCAGCGTCCATAAAAATCATGATTTTTCTAAAAATACAACTTTATGGAGATTTTGTGACTGAATTCGATTTGTACAGTGATTCTTAACACAGTTCCGAAATAAAATGCCATTTCGTACCACATAGAGCCTGAAAAAACTGCTTCTAAAGTTCGAACCCAAGTCTGAAATTAGTGTCCATAAAAATCATGATTTTCTAAAAATAACACTTTAGAATTTGATTTGGACCATGTTTTTTTACACAATTTCAAAATTTTCGCCCGTTTGGTACTATAGAGCGAGAAAAAAATGCTTTTAAAGTTCGAACCCAAGTCTGAAATGAGCGTCCATAAAAATCATTATTTTTATAAAAATACAATTTTATGGAGATTTTGTGACTGAATTCGATTTGGACCGTGATTCTTATCATTTTTCCGAAATTTAATCCCGTTTGGTACCATAAAGTCTGAAAAAACTGCTTCTAAAGTTCGAACCCAAGTCTGAAATTAGCGTCCATAAAAATGATGATTTTTCTAAAATTAAAACATTATGCAGATTTTGTGACGGAATTCGATTTGGACAATGATTCTAATAACTGTTCCGAATTTTCAGCCCGTTTGGTACCATAGATCCTGTAAAAACTGCTTCCTAAAGTCGAACCCATGTCTGAAATTAGCGTCCATAAAAATCTTGATTTATCTATAAATTTAATTTTATGTCGATTTTGTGACGGAATTCGATTAGGAGATTGATTCTTTACACAATTCCGATATAAAATCCCGTTTGGCACCATAGAGCCTGAAAAAAACTGCTTCTAAAGTTCGAACCCAAGTCTGAAATTAGCGTCCATAAAAATCAGGATTTTCTAAAAATAACACATAATGCAGATTTTGTAACGGAATTTGATTTGGACGATGATTTTTTACACAATTTCAAAATTTTTGCCCGTTTGGTACTATAGAGCGAGAAAAAAATGCTTTTAAAGTTCGAACCCAAGTCTGAAATGAGCGTCCATAAAAATCATTATTTTTATAAAAATACAATTTTATGGAGATTTTGTGACTGAATTCGATTTGGACCGTGATTCTTATCATTTTTCCGAAATTTAATCCCGTTTAGTACCATAGAGCCTGAAAAAACTGCTTCCAAAGTTCGAACCCAAGTCTTGAAATAGCGCAACTCAAAACGATGATTTTTCTTAAAAAACAACTTTATGCAGATTTTGTGACGCAATTCAATTTTCGCTACGATTCTTATCACTATTCCAAAATTTCAGCCCGTTTGGTACCATAGATCCTGTAAAAACTGCTTCCAAAAGTCGAACCCATGTCTGAAATTAGCGTCCATAAAAATCTTGATTTATCTATAAATTTAATTTTATGTCGATTTTGTGACGGAATTCGATTAGGAGATTGATTCTTTACACAATTCCGATATAAAATCCCGTTTGGCACCATAGAGCCTGAAAAAAACTGCTTCTAAAGTTCGAAGCCAAGTCTGAAATTAGCGTCCATAAAAATCAGGATTTTCTAAAAATAACACTTTATGCAGATTTTGTTACGGAATTTGTTTTGGACCAAGATTTTTTACACAATTTCAAAATTTCAGCCCGTTTGGTACTATAGAGCGAGAAAAAAATGCTTTTAAAGTTCGAACCCAAATCTGAAATGAGCGTCCATAAAAATCATTTTTTTATAAAAATACAACTTTATGGAGATTTTGTGACTGAATTCGATTTGGACCGTGATTCTTATCATTTTTCCGAAATTTAATCCTGTTTGGTACCATAGACCCTGAAAAAGCTGCTTCCAAAATTCGAACCCAAGTCTTGAAATAGCGCACCTCAAAACGATGATTTTTCTTAAAAAACAACTATATGCAGATTTTGTGACGCAATTCAATTTTCGCTAAGATTCTTATCACTATTCCAAAATTTCAGCCCGTTTGGTAACATAGATCCTGTAAAAACTGCTTCCAAAAGTCGAACCCATGTCTGAAATTAGCGTCCATAAAAATCTTGATTTATCTAAAAATTCAATTTAATGTCGATTTTGTGACGGAATTCGATTAGGAGAATGATTCTTTACACAATTCCGATATAAAATCCCGTTTGGCACCATAGAGCCTGAAAAAACTGCTTCTAAAGTTCGAACCCAAGTCTGAAATTAGCGTCCATAAAAATCAGGATTTTCTAAAAATAACACTTTATGCAGATTTTGTAACGGAATTTGTTTTGGACCAAGATTTTTTACACAATTTCAAAATTTCAGCCCGTTAAGTACTATGGAGCGAGAAAAAAATGCTTTTAAAGTTCGAACCCAAATCTGAAATGAGCGTCCATAAAAATTATTATTTTTATAAAAATACAACTTTATGGAGATTTTGTGACTGAATTCGATTTGAACCGTGATTCTTATCATTTTTCCGAAATTTAATCCCGTCTGGTACCATAGAGCCTGAATAAGCTGCTTCCAAAATTCGAACCCAAGTCTTAAAAAAGCGCAACTCAAAACGATGATTTTTCTTAAAAAACAACTATATGCAGATTTTGTGACGCAATTCAATTTTCGCTAAGATTCTTATCACTATTCCAAAATTTCAGCCCATTTGGTAACATAGATCCTGTAAAAACAGCTTCCAAAAGTCGAACTCAAGTCCGAAATCAGCGTCCATAAAAATCATGATTTTTCTTAAAATACAACTTTATGGAGATTTTGTGACTAAATTCGATTTGTACAATGATTCTTACACAGTTCCGAAATAAAATGCCATTTCGTACCATAGAGCCTGAAAAAAGTGCTTCTAAAGTTCGAACCCAAGTCGGAAATGAGCGTCCACAAAAATCTCGATTTTTCTAAAAATACATTTTTATGTCGATTTTGTGACGGAATTCGATTAGGAGAATGATTCTTTACACAATTCCGAAATAAAATCCCGATTGGTACCATAAAGCCTGAAAAAACTGCTTCTAAAGTACGAACCCAAGTCAAAAATTAGCGTCCATAAAAATGATGATTTTTCTAAAATTAAAACTTTTTGCAGATTTTGTGACGAAATTCGATTTGGACAATGATTCTTATAACTTTTCCGAAATTTCAGCCCGTTTGGTACCATAGATCCTGTAAAAACTGCTTCCAAAAGTCGAACCCAAGTCTGAAATGAGATTCCATAAAAATCATGATTTTTCGAAAATTAAAACTTTATGGAGATTTTGTGACTGAATTCGATTTGGACTATGATTCTTATAACTGTTCAGAAATTTCAGCCGGTTCGGTACCATAGTGCCTGAAAAAACTGCCTCCAAAGTTCGAACCCAAGTCTTGAAATAGCGCCACTCAAAACGATGACTTTTCTTAAAAACAACTTTATGCAGATTTTGTGACGCAATTCAATTTTCGCTACGATTCTTATAACTATTCCAAAATTCTAGCCCGTTTCGTACCATAGATCCTCTTAAAACTGCTTCCAAAAGTCGAACCCAAGTCTGAAATCAGCTTCCATAAAAATCATGATTTTTCAAAAAATACAACTTTATGGAGATTTTGTGACTGATTTCGATTTGTACAATGATTCTTAACACACTTCCGAAATAAAATGCCATTTCGTACCATAGAGCCTGAAAAAATTTCGAACCCAAGTCGGAAATTAGCGTCCATAAAATTCTTAATTTCTTTAAAATACATTTTTATGACGATTTTGTGACGGAATTAGATTAGGAGAATTATTCTTTACACAATTCCGAAATAAAATCCCGTTTGGTACCAGAGAGCCTGAAAAAACTGCTTCTAAATATCTAACCCAAAACTGAAATAAGCGTCCATAAAAATCATGATTTTTCTAAAAATACAACTTTATGGAGATTTTGTGACTGAGATCGATTTGTACAATGATTCTTAACACAGTTCCGAAATTAAATGCCATTTCGTACCATAGAGCCTGAAAAAACTGCTTCTAAAGTTCGAACCCAAGTCTGAAATAAGCGTCCATAAAAATCATGATTTTCTAAAAATAACACATAATGCAGATTTTGTAACGGAATTTGATTTGGACCATGATTTTTTACACAATTTCAAAATTTTTGCCCGTTTGGTACTATAGAGCGAGAAAAAAATGCTTTTAAAGTTTGAACCCAAGTCTGAAATGAGCGTCCATAAAAATCATTGTTTTTATAAAAATACAATTTTATGGAGATTTTGTGACTGAATTCGATTTGGACCGTGATTCTTATCATTTTTCCGAAATTTAATCCCGTTTGGTACCATAGAGCCTGAAAAAACTGTTTCCAAAGTTCGAACCCAAGTCTTGAAATAGCGCAACTCAAAACGATGATTTTTCTTAAAAAACATCTTTATGCAGATTTTGTGACGCAATTCAATTTTCGCTACGATTCTTATCACTATTCCAAAATTTCAGCCCGTTTGGGAACAAAGATCCTGTAAAAACTGCTTCCAAAAGTCTGAAATTAGCGTCCATAAAAATGATGATTTTTTTAAAATTACAACTTTATGCAGATTTTGTGACGGAATTCGATTAGGACAATGATTCTTAAAACAGTTCCGAAATAAAATGCCATTTCGTAGAATAGAGCCTGAAAAAAGTGCTCTAAAGTTCGAACCCAAGTTGGAAATTAGCGTCCCTAAAAATCTCGATTTTTATAAAAATCCATTTTTATGTCGATTTTGTGACCGAATTCGATTAGGAGAATGATTCTTTACACAATTCCGAAATAAAATCCCGTTTGGTACCATAGAGCCTGAAAAAACTGCTTCTAAAGTTCGAACCCAAGTCTGAAATTAGCGTCCATAAAAATGATGATTTTTATAAAATTACAACTTTATGGAGATTTTGTGACGGAATTCGATTAGGAGAGTAATTCTCTACACAATTCCAATATAAAATCCCGTTTGTCACCATAGAGCCTGAAAAAACTGCTTCTAAAGTTCGAACCCAAGTCTGAAATGAGCGTCCATAAAAATAATTATTTTTATAAAAATACAACTTTATGGAGATTTTGTGACTGAATTCGATTTGGACAGAGATTCTTATCATTTTTCCGAAATTTAATCCCGTTTGGTACCATAGAGCCCGAAAAAACTGCTTCCAAAGTTCCTACCCAAGTCTTGAAATAGCGCCACACAAAACGATGATTTTTCTCAAAAAACAACTTTATGCAGATTTACAGACGCAATTCAATTTTCGCTACGATTCTTTTCACTTTTCCGAAATTTCAGCCCGTTTGGTACCATAGATCTTGTAAAAACTGCTTCCAAAAGTCGAACCCAAGTCTGAAATCAGCGTCCATAAAAATCATGATTTTTCTAAAAACACAACTTTATGGAGATTTTGTGACTGAATTCGATTTGTACAATGATTCTTTACACAGTTCCGAAATAAAATGCCATTTCGTACCACAGAGCCTGAAAAAAGTTCGAGCCCAAGTCGGAAATTAGCGTCGATAAAAATCTTGATTTTTTTAAAAATACATTTTTATGTCGATTTTGTGACAGAATTCGATTAGGAAAATGATTCTTTACACAATTCCGAAATAAAATCCCGTTTGGTACCATAAAACCTGAAAAAACTTCTTCTAAAGGTCGAACCCAAGTCTAAAATTAGCCTCCATAAAAATGATGATTTTTCTAAAATTAAAACATTATGCAGATTTTGTGACGGAATTCGATTTGGACAATGATTCTTATAACTGTTCCGAAATTTCAGCCCGTTTGGTACCATAGAGCCTGAAAAAACTGCTTCCAAAAGTCGAACCCATGTCTGAAATTAGCGTCCATAAAAATCTTGATTTATCTAAAAATTCAATTTTATGTCGATTTTGTGACGGAATTCGATTAGGAGAATGATTCTTTACACAATTCCGAAATAATATCCCGTTTGGTACCATAAAGCCTGAAAAAACTGCTTCTAAAGTTCGAACCCAAGTCTAAAATTTGCGTCCATAAAAATGATGACTTTTCTAAAATTAAAACTTTATGCAGATTTTGTGACAGGATTCGATTTGGACAATTATTCTTATAACTGTTCCGAAATTTCAGCCCGTTTGGTACCATAGATCCTGTAAAAACTGGTTACAAAAGTCGAACCCAAGTCTGAAATAAGCGTCCATAAAAATCATGATTTTCTAAAAATAACACTTTTTGCAGATTTTGTAACGGAATTTGTTTTGGACCAAGATTTTTTACACAATTTCAAAATTTCAGCCCGTTTGGTACTATAGAGCGAGAAAAAAATGCTTTTAAAGTTCGAACCCAAATCTGAAATGAGCGTCTATAAAAATCATTATTTTTATAAAATTACACCTTTATGGAGATTTTGCGACTGAATTCGATTTGGACCGTGATTCTTATCATTTTTCCGAAATTTAATCCCGTTTGGTGCCATAGAGCCTGAATAAGCTGCTTCCAAAATTCGAACCCAAGTCTTGAAGTAGCGCAACTCAAAACGATGATTTTTCTTAAAAAACAACTATATGCAGATTTTGTGACGCAATTCAACTTTCGCTACGATTCTTATCACTATTCCAAAATTCTAGCCCGTTTCGTACCATAGATCCTCTAAAAACTGCTTCCAAAAGTCGAACCCAAGTCTGAAATCAGCGTCCATAAAAATCATGATTTTTCTAAAAATACAACTTTATGGAGATTTTGTGACTGATTTCGATTTGTACAATGATTCTTAACACACTTCCGAAATAAAATGCCATTTCGTAACATAGAGCCTGAAAAAACTGCTTCTAAAGTTCGAACCCAAGTCTGAAATTAGAGTCCATAAAAATCCTGATTTTCTAAAAATAAAAGTGGGTGTGTCAAGCCTACGCAAGACAGAAGTGAAACTTCTAGTTTCAGCTGATGCTTGGCGTGGCGCAGTTCGCTGGTGTCTGAGAGAGAGGAAAGAAGAGAAGAGAGAGAACGTTCGTGAGCGGCTCCCCCACCTCAACAAGGTTTCACTTCAAAAATGCCACAGCCGAGAATCGAACCTCGCTTAACTGATTGAAAGCCAACCACGCTGAGCACCAACTGTAAGCAAAGCCGCATAAATTGATTATATTATGTAGGTTCTGAAAATATGAGAGCTTGTTATGTTTTATAATGTTACCTACATCACACCCAAAATATAATATATTTTTAAAAATAATGTACAATGTACAGAAATAGAATCCCACACAAGATCGCGTAGTGCGCTCTAGCGAACGGATATTTTATCAGAGGGAGATAGTTTTAATTTTTTTTTCTGTAAATTATTACATATTATCAAAATAAATAAATTAATTAAATAAATGTAATACAATTATCATAATATACGGATTAGATAATAATTTTAATCCAACACAATAACGCAAAGTGCGCTCTAGCGGAGTAATGTTTTATCACAGTGAGATAAGTGTTTTTATTATTTTGCAATATTATTTTCTTTTAAAAAATGTTCTGACCTACTAAAAAATAAGATATTGAATGAAAAAGGCGTTAAAAACAAAAAAATAATGTGCGATGGCCGAGAATCGAACTCGGATCAACTGCTTGGAAGGTAACTATGCTGACCATTACACCACCAACGCCAGTTGTCGGGATGAGCTAAGAAGCATTTATATGTTACTTCAAAACTTTGACTAGATCAAATGAACTTTAATCGGTGGTCCCGCATTTTCGTTTCGGTCATGAGTCGGTTTTACTCCGGTCCTCGAAATTGCATGACGCGCGTAAAGAAGTTTCACTTCAATAACAGTTTATTTATTTTGTAACGGAATTTGATTTGGACCATGATTTTGTACACAATTTCAAAATTTCAGCCAGTTTGGTACTATAGAGCGAGAAAAAAATGCTTTTAAAGTTCGAACCCCAAATCTGAAATGAGCGTCCATAAAAATCATTATTTTTATAAAATTACAACTTTATGGAGATTTTGCGACTGAATTCGATTTGGACCGTGATTCTTATCATTTTTCCGAAATTTAATCCCGTTTGGTACCATAGAGCCTGAATAAGCTGCTTCCAAAATTCGAACCCAAGTCTTGAAGTAGCGCAACTCAAAACGATGATTTTTCTTAAAAACAACTAAATGCAGATTTTGTGACGCAATTCAACTTTCGCTACGATTCTTATCACTATTCCAAAATTCTAGCCCGTTTCGTACCATAGATCCTCTAAAAACTGCTTCCAAAAGTCGAACCCCAAGTCTGAAATCAGCGTCCATAAAAATCATTATTTTTCTAAAAATACAACTTTATGGAGATTTTGTGACTGATTTCGATTTGTACAATGATTCTTAACACACTTCCGAAATAAAATGCCATTTCGTAACATAGAGCCTGAAAAAACTGCTTCTAAAGTTCGAACCCAAGTCTGAAATTAGCGTCCATAAAAATCATGATTTTCTAAAAATAACACTTTAGAATTTGATTTGGACCATGTTTTTTTACACAATTTCAAAATTTTCGCCCGTTTGGTACTATAGAGCGAGAAAAAAATGCTTTTAAAGTTCGAACCCAAGTCTGAAATGAGCGTCCATAAAAATCATTATTTTTATAAAAATACAATTTTATGGAGATTTTGTGACTGAATTCGATTTGGACCGTGATTCTTATCATTTTTCCGAAATTTAATCCCGTTTGGTACCATAGAGCCTGACAAAACTGCTTCCAAAGTTCGAACCCAAGTCTTGAAATAGCGCAACTCAAAACGATGATTTTTCTAAAAAACAACTTTATGCAGATTTTGTGACGCAATTCAATTTTCGCTACGATTCTTATCACTTTACAAAATTTCATCCCGTTTGGTAACATAGATCCTGTAAAAACTGCTTCCAAAAGTCGAACCCAAGTCCGAAATCAGCGTCCATAAAAATCATAATTTTTCTAAAAATACAACTTTATGGAGATTTTGTGACTGAATTCGATTTGTACAATGATTCTTACACAGTTTCGAAATAAAATGCCATTTCGTACCATAGAGCCTGAAAAAACTGCTTCTAAAGTTCGAACCCAAGTTTGAAATTAGCGTCCATAAAAATCATGATTTTCTAAAAATAAAACTTTATGCAGATTTTGTAACGGAATTTGATTTGGACCATGATTTTTTACACAATTTCAAAATTTCAGCCCGTTTGGTACTATAGAGCGAGAAAAAAATGCTTTTAAAGTTCGAACCCAAGTCTGAAATGAGCGTCCATAAAAATCATTATTTTTATAAAAATACAATTTTATGGAGATTTTGTGACTGAATTCGATTTGGACCGTGATTCTTATCATTTTTCAGAAATTTAATCCCGTTTGGTACCATAAAGCCTGAAAAAACTGCTTCTAAAGTTCGAACCCAAGTCTGAAATTAGCGTCCATAAAAATCATGAATTTCTAAAAATAACACTTTATGCAGATTTTTTAACGGAATTTGATTTGGACCATGATTTTTTAGACAATTTCAAAATTTCAACCCGTTTGGTACTATAGAGCGAGAAAAAAATGCTTTTAAAGTTCGAACCCAAGTCTGAAATGAGCGTCCATAAAAATCATTATTTTTATAAAAATACAAATTTATGGAGATTTTGTGACTGAATTCGATTTGGACAGTGATTCTTATCATTTTTCCGAAATTTAATCCCAATTGGTACCATAGAGCCTGAAAAAACTGATTCCAAAGTTCGAACCCAAGTCTGAAATTAGCGTCCATAAAAATCATGAATTTCTAAAAATAACACTTTATGGAGATTTTAAGACTGAATTCGATTTGTACAATGATTCTTAACACAGTTCCGAAATAAAATGCCATTTCGTACCATAGAGCCTGAAAAAACTGCTTCTAAAGTTCGAACCCAAGTCTGAAATTACCGTCCATAAAAATGATGATTTTTATAAAATTACAACTTGATGCAGATTTTGTGACGGAATTCGATTAGGACAATGATTCTTAAAACAGTTCCGAAATAAAATGCCATTTCGAAGCATAGAGCCTGAAAAAGCTGCTTCCAAAGTTCGAAACCAAGTCTTGAAATAGCGCCACACAAAACGATGATTTTTCTTAAAAAATAACTTTTTTACTGACGCAATTCAATTTTCGCTACGATTCTTTTCACTATTCCGAAATTTCAGCCCGTTTGGTACCATAGATCTTGTAAAAACTGCTTCCAAAAGTCGAACCCAAGTCTGAAATCAGCGTCCATAAAAATCATGATTTTTCTTAAAAAACAACTTTATGCAGATTTTGTGACTGAATTCGATTTGTACAATGATTCTTACACAGTTCCGAAATAAAATGCCATTTCGTACCATAGAGCCTGAAAAAAGTGCTTCTAAAGATCGAACCCAAGTCGGAAATTAGCGTCCACAAAAATCTTGATTTTTCTAAAAATACATTTTTATGTCGATTTTTTGACGGAATTCGATTAAAAGAATGATTCTTTACACAGTTCCGAAATAAAATCCCGTTTGGTACCATAAAGCCTGAAAAAACTGCTTCTAAAGTTCGAAACCAAGTCTGAAATTAGCGTCCATAAAAATCATGAATTTCTAAAAATAACACTTTATGCAGATTTTTTAACGGAATTTGATTTGGACCATGATTTTTTAGACAATTTCAAAATTTCAACCCGTTTGGTACTATAGAGCGAGAAATAAATGCTTTTAAAGTTCGAACCCAAGTCTGAAATGAGCGTCCATAAAAATCATTATTTTTATAAAAATACAACTTTATGGAGATTTTGTGACTGAATTCGATTTGGACAGTGATTCTTATCATTTTTCCGAAATTTAATCCCGTTTGGTACCATAGAGCCTGAAAAAACTGCTTCCAAAGTTCGAACCCAAGTCTTGAAATAGCGCCACTCAAAACGATGATTTTTCTTAAAAAACAACTTTATGCAGATTTTGTGACTGAATTCGATTTGTACAATGATTCTTACACAGTTCCGAAATAAAATGCCATTTCGTACCATAGAGCCTGAAAAAAGTGCTTCTAAAGATCGAACCCAAGTCGGAAATTAGCGTCCACAAAAATCTCGATTTTTCTAAAAATACATTTTTATGTCGATTTTGTGACGGAATTCGATAAAAAGAATGATTCTTTACACAGTTCCGAAATAAAATCCCGTTTGGTACCATAAAGCCTGAAAAAACTGCTTCTAAAGTTCGAACCCAAGTCTGAAATTAGCGTCCATAAAAATCATGAATTTCTAAAAATAACACTTTATGCAGATTTTGTAACGGAATTTGATTTGGACCATGATTTTTTACACAATTTCAAAATTTCAGCCCGTTTGGTACTATAGAGCGAGAAAAAAATGCTTTTAAAGTTCGAACCCAATTCTGAAATGAGCGTCCATAAAAATCATTATTTTTATAAAAATACAATTTTATGGAGATTTTGTGACTGAATTCGATTTGGACCGTGATTCTTATCATTTTTCCGAAATTTAATCCCGTTTGGTACCATAGAGCCTGAAAAAACTGCTTCCAAAGTTCGAACCCAAGTCTTGAAATAGCGCCACTCAAAACGATGATTTTTCTTAAAAAACAACTTTATGCAGATTTTGTGACTGAATTCGATTTGTACAATGATTCTTACACAGTTCCGAAATAAAATGCCATTTCGTACCATAGAGCCTGAAAAAAGTGCTTCTAAAGATCGAACCCAAGTCGGAAATTAGCGTCCACAAAAATCTCGATTTTTCTAAAAATACATTTTTATGTCGATTTTGTGACGGAATTCGATAAAAAGAATGATTCTTTACACAGTTCCGAAATAAAATCCCGTTTGGTACCATAAAGCCTGAAAAAACTGCTTCTAAAGTTCGAACCCAAGTCTGAAATTAGCGTCCATAAAAATCATGAATTTCTAAAAATATCACTTTATGCAGATTTTGTAACGGAATTTGATTTGGACCATGATTTTTTACACAATTTCAAAATTTCAGCCCGTTTGGTACTATAGAGCGAGAAAAAAATGCTTTTAAAGTTCGAACCCAAGTCTGAAATGAGCGTCCATAAAAATCATTATTTTTATAAAAATACAATTTTATGGAGATTTTGTGACTGAATTCGATTTGGACCGTGATTCTTATCATTTTTCCGAAATTTAATCCCGTTTGGTACCATAGAGCCTGACAAAACTGCTTCCAAAGTTCGAACCCAAGTCTTGAAATAGCGCCATTCAAAACGATGATTTTTCTTAAAAAACAACTTTATGCAGATTTTGTTAAGCAATTCAATTTTTGCTACGATTCTTATCACTATTCCAAAATTTCAGACCGTTTGGTACGATAGATCCTGTAAAAACTGCTTCCAAAAGTCGAACCCATGTCTGAAATCAGCGACCATAAAAATCATGATTTTTCTAAAAATACAACTTTATGGAGATTTTGTGACTGAATTCGATTTGAAAAATGATTCTTAACACAGTTCCTAAATAAAATGCCATTTCGTACCACAGAGCCTGAAAAAAGTTCGAGCCCAAGTCGGAAATTAGCGTCGATAAAAATCTTGATTTTTCTAAAAATACATTTTTATGTCGATTTTGTGACAGAATTCGATTAGGAGAATGATTCTTTACACAATTCCGAAATAAAATCCCGTTTGGTACCATAAAACCTGAAAAAGCTTCTTCTAAAGTTCGAACCCAAGTCTAAAATTAGCGTCCATAAAAATGATGACTTTTCTAAAATTAAATTTTTATGCTGATTTTGTGACAGGATTCGATTTGGACAATTATTCTTATAACTGTTCCGAAATTTCAACTCGTTTGGTACCATAGATCCTGTAAAAACTGGTTACAAAAGTCGAAGCCAAGTCTGAAATAAGCGTCCATAAAAATCATGATTTTCTAAAAATAACACTTTTTGCAGATTTTGTAACGGAATTTGTTTTGGACCAAGATTTTTTACACAATTTCAAAATTTCAGCCCGTTTGGTACTATAGAGCGAGAAAAAAATGCTTTTAAAGTTCGAACCCAAATCTGAAATGAGCGTCCATAAAAATCATTATTTTTATAAAATTACAACTTTATGGAGATTTTGCGACTGAATTCGATTTGGACCGTGATTCTTATCATTTTTCCGAAATTTAATCCCGTTTGGTACCATAGAGCCTGAATAAGCTGCTTCCAAAATTCGAACCCAAGTCTTGAAGTAGCGCAACTCAAAACGATGATTTTTCTTAAAAAACAACTATATGCAGATTTTGTGACGCAATTCAACTTTCGCTACGATTCTTATCACTATTCCAAAATTCTAGCCCGTTTCGTACCATAGATCCTCTAAAAACTGCTTCCAAAAGTCGAACCCAAGTCTGAAATCAGCGTCCATAAAAATCATGATTTTTCTAAAAATACAACTTTATGGAGATTTTGTGACTGATTTCGATTTGTACAATGATTCTTAACACACTTCCTAAATAAAATGCCATTTCGTAACATAGAGCCTGAAAAAACTGCTTCTAAAGTTCGAACCCAAGTCTGAAATTAGAGTCCATAAAAATCCTGATTTTCTTAAAATAACAGTTTATTTATTTTGTAACGGAATTTGATTTAAACCATGCATTTGTACACAATTTCAAAATTTCAGCCAGTTTGGTACTATAGAGCGAGAAAAAAATGCTTTTAAAGTTCGAACCCAAGTCTGAAATGAGCGTCCATAAAAATCATTATTTTTATAAAAATACAATTTTATGGAGATTTTGTGACTGAATTCGATTTGGACCGTGATTCTTATCATTTTTCCGAAATTTAATCCCGTTTGGTACCATAGAGCCTGACAAAACTGCTTCCAAAGTTCGAACCCAAGTCTTGAAATAGCGCAACTCAAAACGATGATTTTTCTTAAAAAACAACTTTTTTACTGACGCAATTCAATTTTCGCTACGATTCTTTTCACTATTCCGAAATTTCAGCCCGTTTGGTACCATAGATCTTGTAAAAACTGCTCCAAAAGTCGAACCCAAGTCTGAAATCAGCGTCCATAAAAATCATGATTTTTCTTAAAAAACAACTTTATGCAGATTTTGTGCCTGAATTCGATTTGTACAATGATTCTTACACAGTTCCGAAATAAAATGCCATTTCGTACCATAGAGCCTGAAAAAAGTGCTTCTAAAGATCGAACCCAAGTCGGAAATTAGCGTCCACAAAAATCTCGATTTTTCTAAAAATACATTTTTATATCGATTTTGTGACGGAATTCGATTAAAAGAATGATTCTTTACACAGTTCCGAAATAAAATCCCGTTTGGTACCATAAAGCCTGAAAAAACTGCATCTAAAGTTCGAACCCAAGTCTGAAATTAGCGTCCATAAAAATCATGAATTTCTAAAAATAACACTTTATGCAGATTTTGTAACGGAATTTGATTTGGACCATGATTTTTTACACATTTTCAAAATTTCAGCACGTTTGGTACTATAGAGCGAGAAAAAAAAGGTTTTAAAGTTCGAACCCAAATCTGAAATGAGCGTCCATAAAAATCATTATTTTTATAAAATTACAACTTTATGGAGATTTTGCGACTGAATTCGATTTGGACCGTGATTCTTATCATTTTTCCGAAATTTAATCCCGTTTGGTACCATAGAGCCTGAATAAGCTGCTTCCAAAATTCGAACCCAAGTCTTGAAGTAGCGCAACTCAAAACGATGATTTTTCTTAAAAAACAACTTTATGCAGATTTTGTGACGCAATTCAACTTTCGCTACGATTCTTATCACTATTCCAAAATTCTAGCCCGTTTCGTACCATAGATCCTCTAAAAACTGCTTCGAAAAGTCGAACCCAAGTCTGAAATCAGCGTCCATAAAAATCATGATTTTTCTAAAAATACAACTTTATGGAGATTTTGTGACTGATTTCGATTTGTACAATGATTCTTAACACACTTCCTAAATAAAATGCCATTTCGTAACATAGAGCCTGAAAAAACTGCTTCTAAAGTTCGAACCCAAGTCTGAAATTAGAGTCCATAAAAATCCTGATTTTCTAAAAATAACAGTTTATTTATTTTGTAACGGAATTTGATTTAAACCATGATTTTGTACACAATTTCAAAATTTCAGCCAGTTTGGTACTAAAGAGCGAGAAAAAAATGCTTTTAAAGTTCGAACCCAAGTCTGAAATGAGCGTCCATAAAAACCATTATTTTTATAAAAATACAATTTTATGGAGATTTTGTGACTGAATTCGATTTGGACCGTGATTCTTATCATTTTTCCGAAATTTAATCCCGTTTGGTACCAAAGAGCCTGACAAAACTGCTTCCAAAGTTCGAACCCAAGTCTTGAAATAGCGCAACTCAAAACGATGATTTTTCTTAAAAAACAACTTTTTTACTGACGCAATTCAATTTTCGCTACGATTCTTTTCACTATTCCGAAATTTCAGCCCTTTTGGTACCATAGATCTTGTAAAAACTGCTTCCAAAAGTCGAACCCAAGTCTGAAATCAGCGTCCATAAAAATCATGATTTTTCTTAAAAAACAACTTTATGCAGATTTTGTGACTGAATTCGATTTGTACAATGATTCTTACACAGTTCCGAAATAAAATGCCATTTCGTACCAAAGAGCCTGAAAAAACTGCTTCTAAAGTTCGAACCCAAGTCTGAAATTAGCGTCCATAAAAATCATGAATTTCTAAAAATAACACTTTATGCAGATTTTTTAACGGAATTTGATTTGGACCATGATTTTTTAGACAATTTCAAAATTTCAACCCGTTTGGTAGTATAGAGCGAGAAAAAAAAGGTTTTAAAGTTCGAACCCAAGTCTGAAATGAGCGTCCATAAAAATCATTATTTTTATAAAAATACAACTTTATGTAGATTTTGTGACTGAATTTGATTTGGACAGTGATTCTTATCATTTTTCCGAAATTTAATCCCGTTTGGTACCATAGCGCCTGAAAAAACTGCTTCCAAAGTTCGAACACAAGTCTTGAAATAGCGCCACTCAAAACGATGATTTTTCTTTAACATTAACTTTATGCAGATTTTGTGACTGAATTCGATTTGTACAATGATTCTTACACAGTTCCGAAATAAAATGCCATTTCGTACCATAGAGCCTGAAAAAAGTGCTTCTAAAGATCGAACCCAAGTCGGAAATTAGCGTCCACAAAAATCTCGATTTTTCTAAAAAAACATTTTTATGTCGATTTTGTGACGGAATTCGATTAAAAGAATGATTCTTTACACAGTTCCGAAATAAAATCCCGTTTGGTACCATAAAGCCTGAAAAAACTGCTTCTAAAGTTCGAACCCAAGTCTGAAATTAGCGTCCATAAAAATCATGAATTTCTAAAAATAACACTTTATGCAGATTTTTTAACGGAATTTGATTTGGACCATGATTTTTTACACAATTTCAAAATTTCAGCCCGTTTGGTACTATAGAGCGAGAAAAAAATGCTTTTAAAGTTCGAACCCAAGTCTGAAATGAGCGTCCATAAAAATCATTATTTTTATAAAAATACAATTTTATGGAGATTTTGTGACTGAATTCGATTTGGACCGTGATTCTTATCATTTTTCCGAAATTTAATCCCGTTTGGTACCATAGAGCCTGACAAAACTGCTTCCAAAGTTCGAACCCAAGTCTTGAAATAGCGCCATTCAAAACGATGATTTTTCTTAAAAAACAACTTTATGCAGATTTTGTTAAGCAATTCAATTTTTGCTACGATTCTTATCACTATTCCAAAATTTCAGACCGTTTGGTACGATAGATCCTGTAAAAACTGCTTCCAAAAGTCGAACCCATGTCTGAAATCAGCGACCATAAAAATCATGATTTTTCTAAAAATACAACTTTATTGAGATTTTGTGACTGAATTCGATTTGTAAAATGATTCTTAACACAGTTCCGAAATAAAATGCCATTTCGTACCACAGAGCCTGAAAAAAGTTCGAGCCCAAGTCGGAAATTAGCGTCGATAAAAATCTTGATTTTTCTAAAAATACATTTTTATGTCGATTTTGTGACAGAATTCGATTAGGAGAATGATTCTTTACACAATTCCGAAATAAAATCCCGTTTGGTACCATAAAACCTGAAAAAGCTTCTTCTAAAGTTCGAACCCAAGTCTAAAATTAGCGTCCATAAAAATGATGACTTTTCTAAAATTAAATTTTTATGCAGATTTTGTGACAGGATTCGATTTGGACAATTATTCTTATAACTGTTCCGAAATTTCTGATTTCTGCTTCTAAAGTTCGAACCCAAGTCTGAAATTAGCGTCCATAAAAATCATGAATTTCTAAAAATAACACTTTATGCAGATTTTTTAACGGAATTTGATTTGGACCATGATTTTTTAGACAATTTCAAAATTTCAACCCGTTTGGTACTATAGAGCGAGAAAAAAATGCTTTTAAAGTTCGAACCCTAGTCTGAAATGAGCGTCCATAAAAATCATTATTTTTATAAAAATACAACTTTATGGAGATTTCGTGACTGAATTCGATTTGGACAGTGATTCTTATCATTTTTCCGAAATTTAATCCCGTTTGGTACCATAGAGCCTGAAAAAACTGCTTCCAAAGTTCGAACCCAAGTCTTGAAATAGCGCCACACAAAACGATGATTTTTCTTAAAAAACAACTTTATGCAGATTTTGTGACTGAATTCGATTTGTACAATGATTCTTACACAGTTCCGAAATAAAATGCCATTTCGTACCATAGAGCCTGAAAAAAGTGCTTCTAAAGATCGAACCCAAGTCGGAAATTAGCGTCCACAAAAATCTCGATTTTTCTAAAAATACATTTTTATGTCGATTTTGTGACGGAATTCGATTAAAAGAATGATTCTTTACACAGTTCCGAAATAAAATCCCGTTTGGTACCATAAAGCCTGAAAAAACTGCTTCTAAAGTTCGAACCCAAGTCTGAAATTAGCGTCCATAAAAATCATGAATTTCTAAAAATAACAATTTATGCAGATTTTGTAACGGAATTTGATTTGGACCATGATTTTTTACACAATTTCAAAATTTCAGCCCGTTTGGTACTATAGAGCGAGAAAAAAATGCTTTTAAAGTTCGAACCCAAGTCTGAAATGAGCGTCCATAAAAATCATTATTTTTATAAAAATACAATTTTATGGAGATTTTGTGACTGAATTCGATTTGGACCGTGATTCTTATCATTTTTCCGAAATTTAATCCCGTTTGGTACCATAGAGCCTGACAAAACTGCTTCCAAAGTTCGAACCCAAGTCTTGAAATAGCGCCATTCAAAACGATGATTTTTCTTAAAAAACAACTTTATGCAGATTTTGTTAAGCAATTCAATTTTTGCTACGATTCTTATCACTATTCCAAAATTTCAGACCGTTTGGTACGATAGATCCTGTAAAACTGCTTCCAAAAGTCGAACCCATGTCTGAAATCAGCGACCATAAAAATCATGATTTTTCTAAAAATACAACTTTATGGAGATTTTGTGACTGAATTCGATTTGTAAAATGATTCTTAACACAGTTCCGAAATAAAATGCCATTTCGTACCACAGAGCCTGAAAAAAGTTCGAGCCCAAGTCGGAAATTAGCGTCGATAAAAATCTTGATTTTTCTAAAAATACATTTTTATGTCGATTTTGTGACAGAATTCGATTAGGAGAATGATTCTTTACACAATTCCGAAATAAAATCCCGTTTGGTACCATAAAACCTGAAAAAACTTCTTCTAAAGTTCGAACCCAAGTCTAAAATTAGCGTCCATAAAAATGATGACTTTTCTAAAATTAAATTTTTATGCAGATTTTGTGACAGGATTCGATTTGGACAATTATTCTTATAACTGTTCCGAAATTTCAACTCGTTTGGTACCATAGATCCTGTAAAAACTGGTTACAAAAGTCGAACCCAAGTCTGAAATAAGCGTCCATAAAAATCATGATTTTCTAAAAATAACACTTTTTGCAGATTTTGTAACGGAATTTGTTTTGGACCAAGATTTTTTACACAATTTCAAAATTTCAGCCCGTTTGGTACTATAGAGCGAGAAAAAAATGCTTTTAAAGTTCGAACCCGAATCTGAAGTGAGCGTCCATAAAAATCATTATTTTTATAAAATTACAACTTTATGGAGATTTTGCGACTGAATTCGATTTGGACCGTGATTCTTATCATTTTTCCGAAATTTAATCCCGTTTGGTACCATAGAGCCTGAATAAGCTGCTTCCAAAATTCGAACCCAAGTCTTGAAGTAGCGCAACTCAAAACGATGATTTTTCTTAAAAAACAACTATATGCAGATTTTGTGACGCAATTCAACTTTCGCTACGATTCTTATCACTTTTCCAAAATTCTAGCCCGTTTCGTACCATAGATCCTCTAAAAACTGCTTCCAAAAGTCGAACCCAAGTCTGAAATCAGCGTCCATAAAAATCATGATTTTTCTAAAAATACAACTTTATGGAGATTTTGTGACTGATTTCGATTTGTACAATGATTCTTAACACACTTCCTAAATAAAATGCCATTTCGTAACATAGAGCCTGAAAAAACTGCTTCTAAAGTTCGAACCCAAGTCTGAAATTAGAGTCCATAAAAATCCTGATTTTCTAAAAATAACAGTTTATTTATTTTGTAACTGATTTGATTTAAACCATGATTTTGTACACAATTTCAAAATTTCAGCCAGTTTGGTACTATAGAGCGAGAAAAAAAAGGTTTTAAAGTTCGAACCCAAGTCTGAAATGAGCGTCCATAAAAATCATTATTTTTATAAAAATACAACTTTATGTAGATTTTGTGACTGAATTTGATTTGGACAGTGATTCTTATCATTTTTCCGAAATTTAATCCCGTTTGGTACCATAGCGCCTGAAAAAACTGCTTCCAAAGTTCGAACACAAGTCTTGAAATAGCGCCACTCAAAACGATGATTTTTCTTTAACATTAACTTTATGCAGATTTTGTGACTGAATTCGATTTGTACAATGATTCTTACACAGTTCCGAAATAAAATGCCATTTCGTACCATAGAGCCTGAAAAAAGTGCTTCTAAAGATCGAACCCAAGTCGGAAATTAGCGTCCACAAAAATCTCGATTTTTCTAAAAATACATTTTTATGTCGATTTTGTGACGGAATTCGATTAAAAGAATGATTCTTTACACAGTTCCGAAATAAAATCCCGTTTGGTACCATAAAGCCTGAAAAAACTGCTTCTAAAGTTCGAACCCAAGTCTGAAATTAGCGTCAATAAAAATCATGAATTTCTAAAAATAACACTTTATGCAGATTTTTTAACGGAATTTGATTTGGACCATGATTTTTTAGACAATTTCAAAATTTCAACCCGTTTGGTACTATAGAGCGAGAAAAAAATGCTTTTAAAGTTCGAACCCAAGTCTGAAATGAGCGTCCATAAAAATCATTATTTTTATAAAAATACAACTTTATGGAGATTTTGTGACTGAATTCGATTTGGACAGTGATTCTTATCATTTTTCCGAAATTTAATCCCGTTTGGTACCATGGAGCCTGACAAAACTGCTTCCAAAGTTCGAACCCAAGTCTTGAAATAGCGCCATTCAAAACGATGATTTTTCTTAAAAAACAACTTTATGCAGATTTTGTTAAGCAATTCAATTTTTGCTACGATTCTTATCACTATTCCAAAATTTCAGACCGTTTGGTACGATAGATCCTGTAAAAACTGCTTCCAAAAGTCGAACCCATGTCTGAAATCAGCGACCATAAAAATCATGATTTTTCTAAAAATACAACTTTATGGAGATTTTGTGACTGAATTCGATTTGTAAAATGATTCTTAACACAGTTCCGAAATAAAATGCCATTTCGTACCACAGAGCCTGAAAAAACTGCTTATAAAGTTCGAACCCAAGTCTGAAATTAGAGTCCATAAAAATCCTGATTTTCTAAAAATAACAGTTTATTTATTTTGTAACGGAATTTGATTTAAACAATGATTTTGAACACAATTTCAAAATTTCAGCGAGTTTGGTACTATAGAACGAGAAAAAAAAGGTTTTAAAGTTCGAACCCAAGTCTGAAATGAGCGTCCATAAAAATCATTATTTTTATAAAAATATAACTTTATGTAGATTTTGTGACTGAATTTGATTTGGACAGTGATTCTTATCATTTTTCCGAAATTTAATCCCGTTTGGTACCATAGCGCCTGAAAAAACTGCTTCCAAAGTTCGAACACAAGTCTTGAAATAGCGCCACTCAAAACGATGATTTTTCTTTAACATTAACTTTATGCAGATTTTGTGACGCAAATCAATTTTCGCTACGATTCTTATCATTATTCAAAAATTCTAGCCCGTTTCGTACCATAGATCCTGTAAAAACTGCTTCCACAAGTCGAACCCATGTCTGAAATCAGCGTCCATAAAAATCATCATTTTTCTAAAAATACAACTTTATGGAGATTTTGTGACTGATTTCGATTTGTACAATGATTCTTAACACACTTCCGAAATAAAATGCCATTTCGTACCATAGAGCCTGAAAAAATTTCGAACCCAAGTCGGAAATTAGCGTCCATATAAATCTTAATTTTTCTAAAAATACATTTTTATGTAGATTTTGTGACGGAATTCGAATAGGAGAATTATTCTTTACACAATTCCGAAATAAAATCCCGTTTGGTACCATAGAGCCTGACAAAACTGCTTCTAAAGTTCGAACCCAAGTCTGAAATTAGCGTCCATAAAAATGATGATTTTTATAAAATTACAACTTTATGCAGATTTTGTGACGGAATTCGATTAGGACAATGATTCTTAAAACAGTTCCAAAATGAAATGCCATTTCGTAGCATAGAGCCTGAAAAAAGTGCTTCTAAAGTTCGAACCCAAGTCGGAAATTAGCGTCCATAAAAATCTCGATTTTTCTAAAAATACATTTTTATGTCGATTTTGTGACGGAATTCGATTAGGAGAATGATTTTTTACACAATTCCGAAATAAAATCCCGTTTGGTACCATAAAGCCTGAAAAAACTGCTTCTAAAGTTCGAACCCAAGTCTTAAATTAGCGTCCATAAAAATTATGATTTTTCTAAAATTAAAACTTTATGGAGATTTTGTGACGGAATTCGATTAGGACAATGATTCTTAAAACAGTTCCGAAATAAAATGCCATTTCGTAGCATAGAGCCTGAAAAAAGTGCTTCTAAAGTTCGAACCCAAGTCGAAAATTAGCGTCCATAAAAATCTCGATTTTTCTAAAAATACATTTTTATGTCGATTTTGTGACGGAATTCGATTAGGAGAATGATTCTTTACACAATTCCGAAATAAAATCCCGTTTGGTACCATAAAGCCTGAAAAAACTGCTTCTAAAGTTCGACCCAAGTCTTAAATTAGCGTCCATAAAAATTATGATTTTTCTAAAATTAAAACATTATGCAGATTTTGTGACGGAATTCGATTTGGACAATGATTCTAATAACTGTTCCGAAATTTCAGCCCGTTTGGTACCTTAGATCCTGTAAAAACTGCTTCCAAAAGTCGAACCCATGTCTGAAATTAATACGGAATTTGTTTTGGACCAAGATTTTTTACACTTTTTCAAAATTTCAGCCCGTTTGGTACTATAGAGCGAGAAAAAAATGCTTTTAAAGTTCGAACCCAAATCTGAAATGAGCGTCCATAAAAATAATTTTTTTATAAAAATACAACTTTATGGAGATTTTGTGACTGAATTCGATTTGGACCGTGATTCTTATCATTTTTCATTTTACGGAATTTGTTTTGGACCAAGATTTTTTACACTTTTTCAAAATTTAATCCCGTTTGGTACCATAGAGCCTGAATAAGCTGCTTCCAAAATTCGAACCCAAGTCTTGAAATAGCGCAACTCAAAACGATGATTTTTCTTAAAAAACAACTATATGCAGATTTTGTAACGCAATTCAATTTTCGCCAAGATTCTTATCACTATTCCAAAATTTCAGCCCATTTGGTAACATAGATCCTGTAAAAACAGCTTCCAAAAGTCGAACCCAAGTCCGAAATCAGCGTCCATAAAAATCTTGATTTTTCTTAAAATACAACTTTATGGAGATTTTGTGACTAAATTCGATTTGTACAATGATTCTTACACAGTTCCGAAATAAAATGCCATTTCGTACCATAGAGCCTGAAAAAAGTGCTTCTAAAGTTCTAACCCAAGTCGGAAATTAGCGTCCATAAAAATCTTAATTGTTTTAAAATACATTTTTATGTCGATTTTGTGAAGGAATTCGATTAGGAGAATTATTCTTTACACAATTCCGAAATAAAATCCCGTTTGGTACCATAGAGCCTGAAAAAACTGCTTCTAAATATCGAACCCAAAACTGAAATAAGCGTCCATAAAAATCATGATTTTTCTAAAAATACAACTTTATGGAGATTTTGTGACTAAATTCGATTTGTACAATGATTCTTACACAGTTCCGAAATAAAATGCCATTTCGTACCATAGAGCCTGAAAAAAGTGCTTCTAAAGTTCGAACCCAAGTCGGAAATGAGCGTCCACAAAAATTTCGATTTTTCTAAAAATACATTTTTATGTCGATTTTGTGACAGAATTCGATTAGGAGAATGATTCTTTACACAAATCCGAAATAAAATCCCGATTGGTACCATAAAGCCTGAAAAAACTGCTTCTAAAGTACGATCCCAAGTCAAAAATTAGCGTCCATAAAAATGATGATTTTTCTAAAATTAAAACTTTTTGCAGATTTTGTGACGAAATTCGATTTGGACAATGATTCTTATAACTTTTCCGAAATTTCAGCCCGTTTGGTACCATAGATCCTGTAAAAACTGCTTCTAAAGTTCGAACCCAAGTCTGAAATTAGCGTCCATAAAAATCAGGATTTTCTAAAAATAACACTTTATGCAGATTTTGTAACGGAATTTGTTTTGGACCAAGATTTTTTAAACAATTTCAAAATTTCAGCCCGTTTATTACTATAGAGCGAGAAAAAAATGCTTTTAAAGTTCGAACCCAAATCTGAAATGAGCGTCCATAAAAATTATTATTTTTATAAAAATACAACTTTATGGAGATTTTGTGACTGCATTCGATTTGGACCGTGATTCTTATCATTTTTCCGAAATTTAATCCCGTCTGGTACCATAGAGCCTGAATAAGCTGCTTCCAAAATTCGAACCCAAGTCTTAAAAAAGCGCAACTCAAAACGATGATTTTTCTTAAAAAACAACTATATGCAGATTTTGTGACGCAATTCAATTTTCGCTAAGATTCTTATCACTATTCCAAAATTTCAGCCCATTTGGTAACATAGATCCTGTAAAAAGAGCTTCCAAAAGTCGAACCCAAGTCCGAAATCAGCGTCCATAAAAATCATGATTTTTCTTAAAATACAACTTTATGGAGATTTTGTGACTAAATTCGATTTGTACAATGATTCTTACACAGTTCCGAAATAATATGCCATTTCGTACCATAGAGCCTGAAAAAAGTGCTTCTAAAGTTCGAACCCAAGTCGGAAATTAGCGTCCATAAAAATCTTAATTTTTTTAAAATACATTTTTATGTCGATTTTGTGACGGAATTCGATTAGGAGAATTATTCTTTACACAATTCCGAAATAAAATCCCGTTTGGTACCATAGAGCCTGAAAAAACTGCTTCTAAATATCGAACCCAAAACTGAAATAAGCGTCCATAAAAATCATGATTTTTCTAAAAATACAACTTTATGGAGATTTTGTGACTAAATTCGATTTGTACAATGATTCTTACACAGTTCCGAAATAAAATGCCATTTCGTACCATAGAGCCTGAAAAAAGTGCTTCTAAAGTTCGAACCCAAGTCGGAAATGAGCGTCCACAAAAATGATGATTTTTCTAAAATTAAAACTTTTTGCAGATTTTGTGACGAAATTCGATTTGGACAATGATTCTTATAACTTTTCCGAAATTTCAGCCCGTTTGGTACCATAGATCCTGTAAAAACTGCTTCCAAAAGTCGAACCCAAGTCTGAAATGAGATTCCATAAAAATCATGATTTTTCTAAAAATACAACTTTAGGGAGATTTTGTGACTGATTTCGATTTGTACAATGATTCTTAACACACTTTCGAAATAAAATGCCATTTCGTACCATAGAGCCTGAAAAAATTTTGAACCCAAGTCGGAAATTAGCGTCCATAAAAATCTTAATTTTTATTAAAACAAATTTTTATGTCGATTTTGTGAAGGAATTCGAATAGGAGAATTATTCTTTACACAATTCCGAAATAAAATCCCGTTTGGTACCATATAGCCTGACAAAACTGCTTCTAAAGTTCGAACCCAAGTCTGAAATTAGCGTCCATAAAAATGATGATTTTTATAAAATTACAACTTTATGTCGATTTTGTGAAGGAATTCGAATAGGAGAATTATTTTTTACACAATTCCGAAATAAAATGCCATTTCGTAGCATAGAGCCTGAAAAAAGTGCTTCTAAAGTTCGAACCCAAGTCGGAAATTAGCGTCCATAAAAATCTCGATTTTTCAAAAAATACATTTTTAAGTCGATTTTGTGACGGAATTCGATTAGGAGAATGATTCTTTACACAATTCCGAAATAAAATCCCGTTTGGTACCATAAAGCCTGAAAAAACTGCTTCTAAAGTTCGACCCAAGTCTTAAATTAGAGTCCATAAAAATTATGATTTTTCTAAAATTAAAACTTTATGCAGATTTTGTGACGGAATTCGATTTGGACAATGATTCTTATAACTGTTCCGAAATTTCAGCCCGTTTGGTACTATAGATCCTGTAAAAACTGCTTCCAAAAGTCGAACCCAAGTCTGAAATGAGAGTCCATAAAAATCATTATTTTCTAAAAATAACACTTTATGCAGATTTTTTAACGGAATTTGTTTTGGACCAAGATTTTTTACACAATTTAAAAATTTCAGCCTGTTTGGTACTATAGAGTGAGAAAAAAATGCTTTTAAAGTTCGAACCCAAGTCTGAAATGAGCGTCCATAAAAATCATTATTTTTATAAAAATACAAGTTTATGGAGATTTTGACTGAATTCGATTTGGACAGTGATTCTTATCATTTTTCCGAAATTCAATCCCGTTTGGTACCATAGATCCTGTAAAAACTGCTTCCAAAAGTCGAACCCAAGTCCGAAATCAGCGTCCATAAAAATCATGATTTTTCTAAAATTAAAACAATATGCAGATTTTGTGACGGAATTCGATTTGGACAATGATTCTTATAACTGTTCCGAAATTTCAGCCCGTTTGGTACCATAGATCCTGTAAAAACTGCTTCCAAAAGTCGAACCCAAGTCTGAAATGAGAGTCCATAAAAATCGTGATTTTCTAAAAATAACACTTTATGCAGAATTTTTAACGGAATTTGTTTTGGACCAAGATTTTTTACACAATTTCAAAATTTCAGCCCGTTTGGTACTATAGAGTGAGAAAAAAATGCTTTTAATGTTCGAACCCAAGTCTGAAATGAGCGTCCATAAAAATCATTATTTTTATAAAAATACAAGTTTATGGAGATTTTGACTGAATTCGATTTGCACAATGATTCTTATAACTGTTCCGAAATTTCAGCCCGTTCGGTACCATAGTGCCTGAAAAAACTGCCTCCAAAGTTCGAACCCAAGTCTTGAAATAGCGCCACTCAAAACGATGATTTTTCTTAAAAACAACTTTATGCAGATTTTGTGACGCAATTCAATTTTCGCTACGATTCTTATAACTATTCCAAAATTCTAGCCCGTTTCGTACCATAGATCCTCTAAAAACTGCTTCCAAAAGTCGAACCCAAGTCTGAAATCAGCGTCCATAAAAATCATGATTTTTCAAAAAATACAACTTTATGGAGATTTTGTGACTGATTTCGATTTGTACAATGATTCTTAACACACTTCCGAAATAAAATGCCATTTCGTACCATAGAGCCTGAAAAAATTTCGAACCCAAGTCGGAAATTAGCGTCCATAAAAATCTTAATTTTTTTAAAATACATTTTTATGTCGATTTTGTGACGGAATTCGATTAGGAGAATTATTCTTTACACAATTCCGAAATAAAATCCCGTTTGGTACCATACAGCCTGAAAAAACTGCTTCTAAATATCGAACCCAAAACTGAAATAAGCGTCCATAAAAATCATGATTTTTCTAAAAATACAATTTATGGATATTTTGTGACTGAGATCGGTTTGTACAATGATTCTTAACACAGTTCCGAAATAAAATGCCATTTCGTACCATAGAGCCTGAAAAAACTGCTTCTAAAGTTCGAACCCAAGTCTGAAATAAGCGTCCATAAAAATCATGATTTTCTAAAAATAACACATAATGCAGATTTTGTAACGGAATTTGATTTGGACCATGATTTTTTACACAATTTCAATTTATGGAGATTTTGTGACTGAATTCGATTTGGACCGTGATTCTTATCATTTTTCCGAAATTTAATCCCGTTTGGTACCATAGAGCCTGAAAAAACTGCTTCCAAAGTTCGAACCCAAGTCTTGAAATAGCGCAACTCAAAACGATGATTTTTCTTAAAAAACAACTTTATGCAGATTTTGTGACGCAATTCAATTTTCGCTACGATTCTTATCACTATTCCAAAATTTCAGCCCGTTTGGGAACATAGATCCTGTAAAAACTGCTTCCAAAAGTCTGAAATTAGCGTCCATAAAAATGATGATTTTTTTAAAATTACAACTTTATGCAGATTTTGTGACGGAATTCGATTAGGACAATGATTCTTAAAACAGTTCCGAAATAAAATGCCATTTCGTAGAATAGAGCCTGAAAAAAGTGCTTCTAAAGTTCGAACCCAAGTCGGAAAATAGCGTCCCTAAAAATCTCGATTTTTCTAAAAATACATTTTTATGTCGATTTTGTGACCGAATTCGATTAGCAGAATGATTCTTTACACAATTCCGAAATAAAATCCCGTTTGGTACCATAGAGCCTGAAAAAACGGCTTCCAAAAGTCGAACCCAAGTCTGAAATCAGCGTCCATAAAAATCATGATTTTTCTAACAATACAACATTATGGAGATTTTGTGTCTGGATTTTGTATTTGGACCATGATTTTTTCAACAATTTCAAAATTTTTGCCCGTTTGGTACCATAGAGCATGAAAAAACTGCTTCTAAAGTTCGAACCCAAGTCTGAAATTAACGTCCATAAAAATGATGATTTTTCTAAAAATACAACTTAAGGGAGATTTTGTGACTGATTTAGATTTGTACAATGATTCTTAACACACTTCCGAAATAAAATGCCATTTCGTACCATAGAGCCTGAAAAAATTTCGAACCCAAGTCGGAAATTAGCGTCCATAAAAATCTTAATTTTTATTAAAATACATTTTTATGTCGATTTTGTGAAGGAATTCGAATAGGAGAATTATTTTTTACACAATTCCGAAATAAAATCCCGTTTGGTACCATAGAGCCTGACAAAACTGCTTCTAAAGTTCGAACCCAAGTCTGAAATTAGCGTCCATAAAAATCATGATTTTTCTAAAATTAAAACAATATGCAGATTTTGTGACGGAATTCGATTTGGACAATGATTCTTATAACTGTTCCGAAATTTCAGCCCGTTTGGTACCATAGATCCTGTAAAAACTGCTTCCAAATGTCGAACCCAAGTCTGAAATGAGAGTCCATAAAAATCGTGATTTTCTAAAAATAACACTTTATGCAGAATTTTTAACGGAATTTGTTTTGGACCAAGATTTTTTACCCAATTTCAAAATTTCAGCCCGTTTGGTACTATAGAGTGAGAAAAAAATGCTTTTAAAGTTCGAACCCAAGTCTGAAATGAGCGTCCATAAAAATCATTATTTTTATAAAAATACAAGTTTATGGAGATTTTGACTGAATTCGATTTGGACAGTGATTCTTATCATTTTTCCGAAATTCAATCCCGTTTGGTACCATAGAGCCTGAAAAAACTGCTTCCAAAGTTCGAACCCAAGTCTTGAAATAGCGCCACTCAAAACGATGATTTTTCTTAAAAAACAACTTTATGCAGATTTTGTGACGCAATTCAATTTTCGCTACGATTCTTATCACTATTCCAAAATTCTAGCCCGTTTCGTACCATAGATCCTGTAAAAACTGCTTCCAAAAGTCGAACCCAAGTCCGAAATCAGCGTCCATAAAAATCATGATTTTTCTAAAATTAAAACAATATGCAGATTTTGTGACGGAATTCGATTTGGACAATGATTCTTATAACTGTTCCGAAATTTCAGCCCGTTTGGTACCATAGATCCTGTAAAAACTGCTTCCAAAAGTCGAACCCAAGTCTGAAATGAGAGTCCATAAAAATCGTGATTTTCTAAAAATAACACTTTATGCAGAATTTTTAACGGAATTTGTTTTGAACCAAGATTTTTTACACAATTTCAAAATTTCAGCCCGTTTGGTACTATAGAGTGAGAAAAAAATGCTTTTAAAGTTCGAACCCAAGTCTGAAATTAGCGTCCATAAAAATGATGATTTTTATAAAATTACAACTTTATGCAGATTTTGTGACGGAATTCGATTAGGACAATGATTCTTAAAACAGTTCCGAAATAAAATGCCATTTCGTAGCATAGAGCCTGAAAAAAGTGCTTCTAAAGTTCGAACCCAAGTCGGAAATTAGCGTCCATAAAAATCTCGATTTTTCTAAAAATACATTTTTATGTCGATTTTGTGACGGAATTCGATTAGGAGAATGATTCTTTACACAATCCCGTTTGGTACCATAAAGCCTGAAAAAACTGCTTCTAAAGTTCGACCCAAGTCTTAAATTAGCGTCCATAAAAATTATGATTTTTCTAAAATTAAAACTTTATGCAGATTTTGTGACGGAATTCGATTTGGACAATGATTCTTATAACTGTTCCGAAATTTCAGCCCGTTTGGTACTATAGATCCTGTAAAAACTGCTTCCAAAAGTCGAACCCAAGTCCGAAATCAGCGTCCATAAAAATCATGATTTTTCTAAAATTAAAACAATATGCAGATTTTGTGACGGAATTCGATTTGGACAATGATTCTTATAACTGTTCCGAAATTTCAGCCCGTTTGGTACCATAGATCCTGTAAAATCTGCTTCCAAAAGTCGAACCCAAGTCTGAAATGAGAGTCCATAAAAATCGTGATTTTCTAAAAATAACACTTAATGCAGAATTTTTAACGGAATTTGTTTTGGACCAAGATTTTTTACACAATTTCAAAATTTCAGCCCGATTGGTACTATAGAGTGAGAAAAAAATGCTTTTAATGTTCGAACCCAAGTCTGAAATGAGCGTCCATAAAAATCATTATTTTTATAAAAATACAAGTTTATGGAGATTTTGACTGAATTCGATTTGGACAATGATTCTTATAACTGTTCCGAAATTTCAGCCCGTTCGGTACCATAGTGCCTGAAAAAACTGCCTCCAAAGTTCAAACCCAAGTCTTGAAATAGCGCCACTCAAAACGATGATTTTTCTTAAAAACAACTTTATGCAGATTTTGTGACGCAATTCAATTTTCGCTACGATTCTTATAACTATTCCAAAATTCTAGCCCGTTTCGTACCATAGATCCTCTAAAAACTGCTTCCAAAAGTCGAACCCAAGTCTGAAATCAGCGTCCATAAAAATCATGATTTTTCAAAAAATACAACTTTATGGAGATTTTGTGACTGATTTCGATTTGTACAATGATTCTTAACACACTTCCGAAATAAAATGCCATTTCGTACCATAGAGCCTGAAAAAATTTCGAACCCAAGTCGGAAATTAGCGTCCATAAAAATCTTAATTTTTTTAAAATACATTTTTATGTCGATTTTGTGACGGAATTCGATTAGGAGAATTATTCTTTACACAATTCCGAAATAAAATCCCGTTTGGTACCATACAGCCTGAAAAAACTGCTTCTAAATATCGATCCCAAAACTGAAATAAGCGTCCATAAAAATCATGATTTTTCTAAAAATACAACTTTATGGATATTTTGTGACTGACATCGATTTGTACAATGATTCTTAACACAGTTCCGAAATAAAATGCCATTTCGTACCATAGAGCCTGAAAAAACTGCTTCTAAAGTTCGAACCCAAGTCTGAAATAAGCGTCCATAAATATCATGATTTTCTAAAAATAACACATAATGAAGATTTTGTAACGGAATTTGATTTGGACCATGATTTTTTACACAATTTCAAAATTTTTGCCCGTTTGGTACTATAGAGCGAGAAAAAAATGCTTTTAAAGTTCGAACCCAAGTCTGAAATGAGCGTCCATAAAAATCATTATTTTTATAAAAATACAATTTTATGGAGATTTTGTGACTGAATTCGATTTGGACCGTGATTCTTATCATTTTTCCGAAATTTAATCCCGTTTGGTACCATAGAGCCTGAAAAAACTGCTTCCAAAGTTCGAACCCAAGTCTTGAAATAGCGCAACTCAAAACGATGATTTTTCTTAAAAAACAACTTTATGCAGATTTTGTGACGCAATTCAATTTTCGCTACGATTCTTATCACTATTCCAAAATTTCAGCCCGTTTGGGAACATAGATCCTGTAAAAACTGCTTCCAAAAGTCTGAAATTAGCGTCCATAAAAATGATTATTTTTTTAAAATTACAACTTTATGCAGATTTTGTGACGGAATTCGATTAGGACAATGATTCTTAAAACAGTTCCGAAATAAAATGCCATTTCGTAGAATAGAGCCTGAAAAAAGTTTTTCTAAAGTTCGAACCCAAGTCGGAAAATAGCGTCCATAAAAATCTCGATTTTTCTAAAAATACATTTTTATGTCGATTTTGTGACCGAATTCGATTAGCAGAATGATTCTTTACACAATTCCGAAATAAAATCCCGTTTGGTACCATAGAGCCTGAAAAAACTGCTTCTAAAGTTCGAACCCAAGTCTGAAATTAACGTCCATAAAAATGATGATTTTTATAAAATTACAACTTTATGGAGATTTTGTGACGGAATTCGATTAGGAGAGTGATTCTCTACACAATTCCAATATAAAATCCCGTTTGTCACCATAGAGCCTGAAAAAACTGCTTCTAAAGTTCGAACCCAAGTCTGAAATGAGCGTCAATAAAAATAATTATTTTTATAAAAATACAACTTTATGGAGATTTTGTGACTGAATTCGATTTGGACAGTGATTCTCATCATTTTTCCGAAATTTAATCCTGTTTGGTACCATAGAGCCCGAAAAAACTGCTTCCAAAGTTCCTACCCAAGTCTTGAAATAGCGCCACACAAAACGATGATTTTTCTCAAAAAACAACTTTATGCAGATTTACTGACGCAATTCAATTTTCGCTACGATTCTTATCACTATTCCGAAATTTCAGCCCGTTTGGTACTATAGATCTTGTAAAAACGGCTTCCAAAAGTCGAACCCAAGTCTGAAATCAGCGTCCATAAAAATCATGATTTTTCTAACAATACAACTTTATGGAGATTTTGTGTCTGGATTTTGTATTTGGACCATGATTTTTTCAACAATTTCAAAATTTTTGCCCGTTTGGTACCATATAGCCTGAAAAAACTGCTTCTAAAGTTCGAACCCAAGTCTGAAATGAGCGACAATAAAAATAATTATTTTTATAAAATTACAACTTTATGCAGATTTTGTGACGGAATTCGATTAGGACAATGATTCTTAAAACAGTTCCGAAATAAAATGCCATTTCGAAGCATAGAGCCTGATAAAACTGCTTCCAAAGTTCGAAACCAATTCTTGAAATAGCGCAACACAAAACGATGATTTTTCTTAAAAAACAACTTTTTTACTGACGCAATTCAATTTTCGCTACGATTCTTTTCACTATTCCGAAATTTCAGCCCGTTTGGTACCATAGATCTTGTAAAAACTGCTTCCAAAAGTCGAACCCAAGTCGGAAATGAGCGTCCACAAAAATCTCGATTTTTCTAAAAATACATTTTTATGTCGATTTTGTGACGGAATTCGATTAGGAGAATGATTCTTTACACAATTCCGAAATAAAATCCCGATTGGTACCATAAAGCCTGAAAAAACTGCTTCTAAAGTACGAACCCAAGTCAAAAATTAGCGTCCATAAAAATGATGATTTTTCTAAAATTAAAACTTTTTGCAGATTTTGTGACGAAATTCGATTTGGACAATGATTCTTATAACTGTTCCGAAATTTCAGCCCGTTTGGTACTATAGATCCTGTAAAAACTGCTTCCAAAAGTCGAACCCAAGTCTGAAATGAGAGTCCATAAAAATCATGATTTTCTAAAAATAACACTTTATGCAGATTTTTTAACGGAATTTGTTTTGGACCAAGATTTTTTACACAATTTAAAAATTTCAGCCCGTTTGGTACTATAGAGTGAGAAAAAAATGCTTTTAAAGTTCGAACCCAAGTCTGAAATGAGCGTCCATAAAAATCATTATTTTTATAAAAATACAAGTTTATGGAGATTTTGACTGAATTCGATTTGGACAGTGATTCTTATCATTTTTCCGAAATTCAATCCCGTTTGGTACCATAGAGCCTGAAAAAACTGCTTCCAAAGTTCGAACCCAAGTCATGAAATAGCGCCACTCAAAACGATGATTTTTCTTAATAAACAACTTTATGCAGATTTTGTGACGCAATTCAATTTTCGCTACGATTCTTATCACTATTCCAAAATTCTAGCCCGTTTCGTACCATAGATCCTGTAAAAACTGCTTCCAAAAGTCGAACCCAAGTCCGAAATCAGCGTCCATAAAAATCATGATTTTTCTAAAATTAAAACAATATGCAGATTTTGTGACGGAATTCGATTTGGACAATGATTCTTATAACTGTTCCGAAATTTCAGCAAGTTTGGTACCATAGATCCTGTAAAAACTGCTTCCAAAAGTCGAACCCAAGTCTGAAATGAGAGTCCATAAAAATCGTGATTTTCTAAAAATAACATTTTATGCAGAATTTTTAACGGAATTTGTTTTGGACCAAGATTTTTTACACAATTTCAAAATTTCAGCCCGTTTGGTACTACAGAGTGAGAAAAAAATGCTTTTAAAGTTCGAACCCAAGTCTGAAATGAGTGTCCATAAAAATCATTATTTTTATAAAAATACAACTTTATGGAGATTTTGACTGAATTCGATTTGGACAGTGATTCTTATCATTTTTCCGAAATTCAATCCCGTTTGGTACCGTAGAGCCTGAAAAAACTGCTTCCAAAGTTCGAACCCAAGTCTTGAAATAGCGCCACTCAAAACGATGATTTTTCTTAAAAAACAACATTATGCAGATTTTGTGACGCAATTCAATTTTCGCTACGATTCTTATCACTATTCCAAAATTCTAGCCCGTTTCGTACCATAGATCCTGTAAAAACTGCTTCCAAAAGTCGAACCCAAGTCTGAAATCAGCGTCCATAAAAATCATGATTTTTATAAAAATACAACTTTATGGAGATTTTTGACTGAATTCTATTTGGACAGTGATTCTTATCATTTTTCCGAAATTCAATCCCGTTTGGTACCATAGAGCCTGAAAAAACTGCTTCCAAAGTTCGAACCCAAGTATTGAAATAGCGCAACTCAAAACGATGATTTTTCTATCAAAACAACTTTATGCAGATTTTGTGACGCAATTCAATTTTCGCTAGGATTCTTATCACTATTCCAAAATTTCAGCCCGTTTGGTACCATAGATCCTGTGAAAACTGCTTCCAAAAGTCTTACCCAAGTCTGAAATCAGCGTCCATAAAAATCATGATTTTTCTAAAAATACAACTTTATGGAGATTTTGTGATTGAATAATATTTGTACAATTATTCTCAACACAGTTCCGAAATAAAATGTCATTTCGTACCATAGAGCCTGAAAAAAGTTCGAACCCAAGTCGGAAATTAGCGTCCATAAAAATCTTGATTTATCTAAAAATACAATTTTATGTCGATTTTGTGACGGAATTCGATTAGGAGAATGATTCTTTACACAATTCCGAAATAAAATCCCGTTTGTTACCATAGAGACTGAAAAAACTGCTTCTAAAGTTCGAATAGCGTCCATAAAAATGATGATTTTTCTAAAATTACAACTTTATGCAGATTTTGTGACGGAATTCGATTTGGACAATGATTCTTATAACTGTTCCGAAATTTCAGCCCGTTTGGTACCATCGAGCCCGAAAAAACTGCTTCCAAAGTTCGAACCCAAGTCTTGAAATAGCGCCACTCAAAAGGATGATTTTTCTTAATAAACAACTTTATGCAGCTTTTTCCGAAATTAGCGTCCATAAAAATCTTGATTTATCTAAAAATACAATTTTATGTCGATTTTGTGACGGAATTCGATAAGGAGAATGATTCTTTACACAATTCCGAAATAAAACCCCGTTTGGTACCATAAAGTCTGAAAAACTGCTTCTAAAGTTCGAACCCAAGTCTGAAATGAGAGTCCATAAAAATCATGATTTTTCTAAAAATACAACTTTATGGAGATTTTGTAACTGAATTCGATATGGTCAGTGATTCTTATCATTTTTCCGAGATTTAATCCCGTTTGGTACCATAGAGCCTGAAAAAACTGTTTCCAAAGTTCGAACCCAAGTCTTGAAATAGCGCAACTCAAAACGATGATTTTTCTTAAAAAACAACTTTATGCAGATTTTGTGACGCAATTCAATTTTCGCTACAATTCTTATCACTATTCCAAAATTTCAGCCCATTTGGTACAATAGATCCTGTTAAAACTGCTTCCAAAAGTCGAACCAAAGTCTGAAATCAGCGTCCATAAAAATCATGATTTTTATGGACGCTGACTTTATGGAGATTTTTGACTGAATTCTATTTGGACAGTCATTCTTATCATTTTTCCGAAATTCAATCCCGTTTGGTACCATAGAGCCTGAAAAAACTGCTTCCAAAGTTCGAACCCAAGTATTGAAATAGCGCAACTCAAAACGATGATTTTTCTATCAAAACAACTTTATGCAGATTTTGTGACGCAATTCAATTTTCGCTAGGATTCTTATCACTATTCCAAAATTTCAGCCCGTTTGGTACCATAGATCCTGTGAAAACTGCTTCCAAAAGTCTTACCCAAGTCTGAAATCAGCGTCCATAAAAATCATGATTTTTCTAAAAATACAACTTTATGGAGATTTTGTGATTGAATTATATTTGTACAATTATTCTCAACACAGCTCCGAAATAAAATGTCATTTCGTACCATAGAGCCTGAAAAAAGTTCGAACCCAAGTCGGAAATTAGCGTCCATAAAAATCTTGATTTATCTAAAAATACAATTTTATGTCGATTTTGTGACGGAATTCGATTAGGAGAATGATTCTTTACACAATTCCGAAATAAAATCCCGTTTGGTACCATAGAGACTGAAAAAACTGCTTCTAAAGTTCGAATAGCGTCCATAAAAATGATGATTTTTCTAAAATTACATCTTTATGCAGATTTTGTGACGGAATTCGATTTGGACAATGATTCTTATAACTGTTCCGAAATTTCAGCCCGTTTGGTACCATCGAGCCCGAAAAAACTGCTTCCAAAGTTCGAACCCAAGTCTTGAAATAGCGCCACTCAAAACGATGATTTTTCTTAATAAACAACTTTATGCAGCTTTTGTGACGCAATTCAATTTTCGCTACGATTCTTATCACTATTCCGAAATTTCAGCCCGTTTGGTACCATAGATCTTGTATAAACTGCTTCCAAAAGTCGAACCCAAGTCTGGAAGCAGCGTCCATAAAAATCATGATTTTTCTAAAAATACAACTTTATGGAGATTTTGCGACTGAATTCGATTTGTACAATGATTCTTTACACAGTTCCGAAATATAATGCCCTTTCGTACCATAGAGCCTGAAAAAACTGCTTCTAAAGTTCGAACCCAAGTCTGAAATTAGCGTCCATAAAAATGATGATTTTTCTAAAATTACAACTTTATGCAGATTTTGTGACTGAATTCGATCTGGACAATGATTCTTTACACAGATCCGAAATAAAATGCCATTTCGTACCATAGAGCCTGAAAAAAGTGCTTCTAAAATTCGAACCCAAGTCGGAAATTAGTGTCCATAAAAATCTTGATTTATCTAAAAATACAATTTTATGTCGATTTTGTGACGGAATTCGATAAGGAGAATGATTCTTTACACAATTCCGAAATAAAATCCCGTCTGGTACAATAGAGCCTGAAAAAACTGCTTCTAAAGTTCGAACCCAAGTCTGAAATTAGCGTCCATAAAAATGATGATTTTTCTAAAATTACAACTTTATGCAGATTTTGTGACGGAATTCGATTTGGACAACGATTCTTACGACCGTTCAGAAATTTCAGCCCGTTTGGTACTATGGTAGAGAGCCCGAAAAAACTGCTTCCAAAGTTCGAACCCAAGACTTGAAATAGCGCCACTCAAAACGATGATTTTTCTTAAAAAACAACTTTATGCAGATTTTGTGACGCAATTCAATTTTCGCTACGATTCTTATCACTATTCCAAAATTTCAGCCCGTTTGGTACCATAGATCTTGTATAAACTGCTTCCAAAAGTCGAACCCAAGTCTGGAATCAGCGTCCATAAAAATCATGATTTTTCTAAAAATACAACTTTATGGAGATTTTGTGACGGAATTCGATAAGGAGAATGATTCTTTACACAGTTCCGAAATATAATGCCATTTCGTACCATAGAGCCTGAAAAAACTGCTTCTAAAGTTCGAACCCAAGTCTGAAATTAGCGTCCATAAAAATGATGATTTTTCTAAAATTACAACTTTATGCAGATTTTGTGACTGAATTCGATTTGGACAATGATTCTTTACACAGATCCGAAATAAAATGCCATTTCGTACCATAGAGCCTGAAAAAAGTGCTTCTAAAATTCGAACCCAAGTCGGAAATTAGTGTCCATAAAAATCTTGATTTATCTAAAAATACAATTTTATGTCGATTTTGTGACGGAATTCGATAAGGAGAATGATTCTTTACACAATTCCGAAATAAAATCCCGTCTGGTACAATAGAGCCTGAAAAAACTGCATCTAAAGTTCGAACCCAAGTCTGAAATTAGCGTCCATAAAAATGATGATTTTTCTAAAAATACAATTTTATGCAGATTTTGTGACGGAATTCGATTTGGACAACGATTCTTACGACTGTTCCGAAATTTCAGACCGTTTGGTACTATGGTAGAGAGCCCGAAAAAACTGCTTCCAAAGTTCGAACCCAAGACTTGAAATAGCGCCACTCAAAACGATGATTTTTCTTTAAAAACAACTTTATGCAGATTTTGTGACGGAATTCAATTTGTATTACGATTTTTATCATTATTTTGAAATTTCAGCCCGTTTTGTACCATAGAGCCTAAAAAATTACTTCTAAATATCAAACCCAAGTCTGAAATGAGCGTCCATTAAAATCATGATTTGTCTAAAAATACAACTTTATGGAGATTTTGTGACGGAATTCGATTTGTACATCGATTCTTAACGCAATTTCAAAATTTCAGACCCTTTGGTACCATAGATCCTGTAAAAAGTGCTACTAAAGTTCGAACACATGTCTGAAATCAGCGCCCATAAAAATCATGATTTTTCTAAAAATACAGCTTTATGGAGATTTTGTGACTGAATTCGATTTGTACAATGATTCTAAACACAGTTCCGAAATAAAATGCTATTTCGTGCCATAGAGCCTGAAAAAACTGCTACTAAAGTTCGAACCCAAGTCTGAAATCAGCGTCCATAAAAATCATGATTTTTCTAAAAATACAACTTTATGGAGATTTTTGACTGAATTCTATTTGGACATTGATTCTTATCATTTTTCCGAAATTCAATCACGTTTGGTACCATAGAGCCTGAAAAAACTGCTTCCAAAGTTCGAACCCAAGTATTGAAATAGCGCAACTCAAAACGATGATTTTTCTATCAAAACAACTTTATGCAGATTTTGTGACGCAATTCAATTTTCGCTAGGAATCTTATCACTATTCCAAAATTTCAGCCCGTTTGGTACCATAGATCCTGTAAAAACTGCTTCCATAAGTCTAACCCAAGTCTGAAATCAGCGTCCATAAAAATCATGATTTTTCTAAAAATACAACTTTATGGAGATTTTGTCACTGAATTCGATTTGTACAATGATTCTTACACAGTTCCTAAATAAAATGCCATTTCGTACCATAGAGCCTGAAGAAAGTGCTTCTTAATTTCGAACCCAAGTCGGAAATTAGCGTCCATAAAAATCTTGATTTTTCTAAAAATACAACTTTATGGAGATTTTGTAACTGAATTCGATATAGTCAGTGATTCTTATCATTTTTCCGAGATTTAATCCCGTTTCGTACCATAGAGCCTGAAAAAACTGCTTCCAAAGTTCGAACCCAAGTCTTGAAATAGCGCCACTGAAAACGATGATTTTTCTTAAAAAACAACTTTATGCAGATTTCGTGACGGAATTCAATTTGTACTACGATTTTTATCATTATTTTGAAATTTCAGCTCGTTTTGTACCATAGAGCTAAAAAACTACTCGAAGTCGAACCCAAGTCTGAAATAAGCGTCCATTAAAATCATGATTTTTCTAAAAATACAACTTTATGGAGATTTTGTGATTGAATTCGATTTGTACAGTGATTCTTAACACAGTTCCGAAATAAAATCCATTAAAAGCCATTTCGTAACATAGAACCTGAAAAAAGTTCGAACCCAAGTCGGAAATTAGCGTCCATAAAAATCTTGATTTATCTAAAAATACAATTTTATGTCGATTTTGTGACGGAATTCGATTAGGAGAATGATTCTTTACACAATTCCGAAATAAAATCCCGTTTGGTACCATAGAGACTGAAAAAACTGCTTCTAAAGTTCGAATAGCGTCCATAAAAATGATGATTTTTCTAAAATTACAACTTTATGCAGATTTTGTGACGGAATTCGATTTGGACAATGATTCTTATAATTGTTCCGAAATTTCAGCCAGTTTGGTTCCATCGAGCCCGAAAAAACTGCTTCCAAAGTTCGAACCCAAGTTTTGAAATAGCGCCACTCAAAACGATGATTTTTCTTAAAAAACAACTTTTGTGACGCAATTCAATTTTCGCTACGATTCTTATCACTATTCCAAAATTTCATCCCGTTTGGTACCATAGATCTTGTATAAACTGCTTCCAAAAGTCGAACCCAAGTCTGGAATCAGCCTCCATAAAAATCATGATTTTTCTAAAAATACAACTTTATGGAGATTTTGTGACTGAATTCGATTTGTACAATGATTCTTTACACAGTTCCGAAATATAATGCCATTTCGTACCATAGAGCCTGAAAAAACTGCTTCTAAAGTTCGAACCCAAGTCTGAAATTAGCGTCCATAAAAATGATGATTTTTCTAAAATTACAACTTTATGCAGATTTTGTGACTGAATTCGATTTGGACAATGATTCTTTACACAGATCCGAAATAAAATGCCATTTCGTACCATAGAGCCTGAAAAAAGTGCTTCTAAAATTCGAACCCAAGTCGGAAATTAGTGTCCATAAAAATCTTGATTTATCCAAAAATACAATTTTATGTCGATTTTGTGACGGAATTCGATAAGGAGAATGATTCTTTACACAATTCCGAAATAAAATCCCGTCTGGTACAATAGAGCCTGAAAAAACTGCTTCTAAAGTTCGAACCCAAGTCTGAAATTAGCGTCCATAAAAATGATGATTTTTCTAAAAATGCAATTTTATGCAGATTTTGTGACGGAATTCGATTTGGACAACGATTCTTACGACTGTTCCGAAATTTCAGACCGTTTGGTACTATGGTAGAGAGCCCGAAAAAACTGCTTCCAAAGTTCGAACCCAAGACTTGAAATAGCGCCACTCAAAACGATGATTTTTCTTAAAAAAAACTTTATGCAGATTTTGTGACGGAATTCAATTTGTACTACGATTTTTATCATTATTTTGAAATTTCAGACCCTTTGGTACCATAGAGCCTGAAAAAACTGCTTCTAAATTTCGAACCCAAGTCTGAAATTAGCGTCCATAAAAATGATGATTTTTCTAAAATTACAACTTTATGCAGATTTTGTGACGGAATTCGATTTGGACAATGATTCTTATAACTGTTCCGAAATTTCAGCCAGTTTGGTACCATCGAGCCCGAAAAAACTGCTTCCAAAGTTCGAACCCAAGTCTTGAAATAGCGCAACTCAAAACGATGATTTTTCTATCAAAACAACTTTATGCAGATTTTGTGACGCAATTCAATTTTCGCTAGGATTCTTATCACTATTCCAAAATTTCAGCCCGTTTTGTACCATAGAGCTAAAAAACTACTCGAAGTCGAACCCAAGTCTGAAATAAGCGTCCATAAAAATCATGATTTTTCTAAAAATATAACTTTATGGAGATTTTGTGATTGAATTATATTTGTACAATTATTCTCAACACAATTCCGAAATAAAACCCCGTTTGGTACCATAAAGCCTGAAAAACTGCTTCTAAAGTTCGAACCCAAGTCTGAAATGAGAGTCCATAAAAATCATGATTTTTCTTAAAATACAACTTTATGGAGATTTTGTAACTGAATTCGATATGGTCAGTGATTCTTATCATTTTTCCGAGATTTAATCCCGTTTGGTACCATAGAGCCTGAAAAAACTGTTTCCAAAGTTCGAACCCAAGTCTTGAAATAGCGCAACTCAAAACGATGATTTTTCTTAAAAAACATTTTTATGCAGATTTTGTGACGCAATTCAATTTTCGCTACAATTCTTATCACTATTCCAAAATTTCATCCCGTTTGGTACCATAGATCTTGTATAAACTGCTTCCAAAAGTCGAACCCAAGTCTGGAATCAGCCTCCATAAAAATCATGATTTTTCTAAAAATACAACTTTATGGAGATTTTGTGACTGAATTCGATTTGTACAATGATTCTTTACACAGTTCCGAAATATAATGCCATTTCGTACCATAGAGCCTGAAAAAACTGCTTCTAAAGTTCGAACCCAAGTCTGAAATTAGCGTCCATAAAAATGATGATTTTTCTAAAATTACAACTTTATGCAGATTTTGTGACTGAATTCGATTTGGACAATGATTCTTTACACAGATCCGAAATAAAATGCCATTTCGTACCATAGAGCCTGAAAAAAGTGCTTCTAAAATTCGAACCCAAGTCGGAAATTAGTGTCCATAAAAATCTTGATTTATCCAAAAATACAATTTTATGTCGATTTTGTGACGGAATTCGATAAGGAGAATGATTCTTTACACAATTCCGAAATAAAATCCCGTCTGGTACAATAGAGCCTGAAAAAACTGCTTCTAAAGTTCGAACCCAAGTCTGAAATTAGCGTCCATAAAAATGATGATTTTTCTAAAAATGCAATTTTATGCAGATTTTGTGACGGAATTCGATTTGGACAACGATTCTTACGACTGTTCCGAAATTTCAGACCGTTTGGTACTATGGTAGAGAGCCCGAAAAAACTGCTTCCAAAGTTCGAACCCAAGACTTGAAATAGCGCCACTCAAAACGATGATTTTTCTTAAAAAACAACTTTATGCAGATTTTGTGACGGAATTCAATTTGTACTACGATTTTTATCATTATTTTGAAATTTCAGACCCTTTGGTACCATAGAGCCTGAAAAAACTGCTTCTAAATTTCGAACCCAAGTCTGAAATTAGCGTCCATAAAAATGATGATTTTTCTAAAATTACAACTTTATGCAGATTTTGTGACGGAATTCGATTTGGACAATGATTCTTATAACTGTTCCGAAATTTCAGCCAGTTTGGTACCATCGAGCCCGAAAAAACTGCTTCCAAAGTTCGAACCCAAGTCTTGAAATAGCGCAACTCAAAACGATGATTTTTCTATCAAAACAACTTTATGCAGATTTTGTGACGCAATTCAATTTTCGCTAGGATTCTTATCACTATTCCAAAATTTCAGCCCGTTTTGTACCATAGAGCTAAAAAACTACTCGAAGTCGAACCCAAGTCTGAAATAAGCGTCCATAAAAATCATGATTTTTCTAAAAATATAACTTTATGGAGATTTTGTGATTGAATTATATTTGTACAATTATTCTCAACACAATTCCGAAATAAAACCCCGTTTGGTACCATAAAGCCTGAAAAACTGCTTCTAAAGTTCGAACCCAAGTCTGAAATGAGAGTCCATAAAAATCATGATTTTTCTTAAAATACAACTTTATGGAGATTTTGTAACTGAATTCGATATGGTCAGTGATTCTTATCATTTTTCCGAGATTTAATCCCGTTTGGTACCATAGAGCCTGAAAAAACTGTTTCCAAAGTTCGAACCCAAGTCTTGAAATAGCGCAACTCAAAACGATGATTTTTCTTAAAAAACATTTTTATGCAGATTTTGTGACGCAATTCAATTTTCGCTACAATTCTTATCACTATTCCAAAATTTCAGCCCGTTTGGTACAATAGATCCTGTTAAAACTGCTTCCAAAAGTCGAACCAAAGTCTGAAATCAGCGTCCATAAAAATCATGATTTTTCTAAAAATACAACTTTATGGAGATTTTTGACTGAATTCGATTTGGACAGTGATTCTTATCATTTTTCCGAAATTCAATCCCGTTTAGTACCATAGAGCCTGAAAAAACTGCTTCCAAAGTTCGAACCCAAGTCTTGAAATAGCGCAACTCAAAACGATGATTTTTCTAAAAAAACAACTTTATTCAGATTTTGTAACGCAATTCAATTTTCGCTAGGATTCTTATCACTATTCCAAAATTTCAGCCCGTTTGGTACCATAGATCCTGTAAAAACTGCTTCCAAAAGTCTAACCCAAGTCTGAAATCAGCGTCCATATAAATCATGATTTTTCTAAAAATACAACTTTATGGAGATTTTGTGATTGAATTATATTTGTACAATAATTCTCAACACAGTTCCGAAATAAAATGTCATTTCGTACCATAGAGCCTGAAAAAAGTTCGAACCCAAGTCGGAAATTAGCATCCATAAAAAAGATGATTTTTCTAAAATTACAACTTTATGCAGATTTTGTGACGGAATTCGATTTGGACAATGATTCTTATAACTGTTCCGAAATTTCAGCCCGTTTGATACCATCGAGCCCGAAAAAACTGCTTCCAAATTTTGAACCCAAGTCTTGTAATAGCGCCACTCAAAACGATGATTTTTCTTAAAAAACAACTTTATGCAGCTTTTGTGACGCAATTCAATTTGTACTACGATTTTTATCATTATTTTGAAATTTCAGCCCGTTTGGTACCATAGATCCTCTTAAAACTGTTTCCAATAGTCGAACCCAAGTCTGAAATCAGCGTCCATTAAAATCATGATTTTTCTAAAAATACAATTTTATGGAGATTTTGTGACTGAATTCGATTTGTACAATGATTCTTAACACAGTTCCGAAATAAAATGTCATTTCGTACCATAGAGCCTGAAAAAACTGCTTCTAAAGTTCGAACCCAAGTCTGAAAATAACGTCCATAAAAATCCTGATTTTCTAAAAATAACACTTTATGCAGATTTTGTAACGGCATTTGAATTGGACCAAGATTTTTTACACAATTTCAAAATTTCAGCCCGTTTGGTACTATAGAGCGAGAGAAAAATGGTCTTAAAGTTCGAACCCAAGTCTGAAATGAGCGACCATAAAATTCATTATTTTTATATAAATACAACTTTATGGAGATTTTGTGACTGAATTCGATTTGGACAGTGATTCTTATCACTTTTCCAAAATTTCAGCCCGTTTGGTACCATAGATCCTGTAAAAACTGCTTCCAAAAGTCTAACCCAAGTCTGAAATCAGCGTCCATAAAAATCATGATTTTTCTAAAAATACAACTTTATGCAGATTTTGTGACGCAATTCAATTTTCGCTACAATTCTTATCACTATTCCAAAATTTCAGCCCGTTTGGTACAATAGATCCTGTTAAAACTGCTTCCAAAATTCGAACCAAAGTCTGAAATCAGCGTCCATAAAAATCATGATTTTTCTAAAAATACAACTTTATGGAGATTTTTGACTGAATTCGATTTGGACAGTGATTCTTATCATTTTTCCGAAATTCAATCCCGTTTAGTACCATAGAGCCTGAAAAAACTGCTTCCAAAGTTCGAACCCAAGTCTTGAAATAGCGCAACTCAAAACGATGATTTTTCTAAAAAAACAACTTTATGCAGATTTTGTGATGCAATTCAATTTTCGCTACGATTCTTATCACTTTTCCAAAATTTCAGCCCGTTTGGTACCATAGATCCTGTAAAAACTGCTTCCAAAAGTCTAACCCAAGTCTGAAATCAGCGTCCATAAAAATCATGATTTTTCTAAAAATACAACTTTATGGAGATTTTGTGATTGAATTATATTTGTACAATTATTCTCAACACAGTTCCGAAATAAAATGTCATTTCGTACCATAGAGCCTGAAAAAAGTTCGAACCCAAGTCGGAAATTAGCATCCATAAAAAAGATGATTTTTCTAAAATTACAACTTTATGCAGATTTTGTGACGGAATTCGATTTGGACAATGATTCTTATAACTGTTCCGAAATTTCAGCCCGTTTGATACCATCGAGCCCGAAAAAACTGCTTCCAAATTTTGAACCCAAGTCTTGTAATAGCGCCACTCAAAACGATGATTTTTCTTAAAAAACAACTTTATGCAGCTTTTGTGACGCAATTCAATTTGTACTACGATTTTTATCATTATTTTGAAATTTCAGCCCGTTTGGTACCATAGATCCTCTAAAAACTGTTTCCAATAGTCGAACCCAAGTCTGAAATCAGCGTCCATTAAAAACATGATTTTTCTAAAAATACAATTTTATGGAGATTTTGTGACTGAATTCGATTTGTACAATGATTCTTAACACAGTTCCGAAATAAAATGTCATTTCGTACCATAGAGCTGAAAAAACTGCTTCTAAAGTTCGAACCCAAGTCTGAAAATAACGTCCATAAAAATCCTGATTTTCTAAAAATAACACTTTATGCAGATTTTGTAACGGCATTTGATTTGTACCAAGATTTTTTACACAATTTCAAAATTTCAGCCCGTTTGGTACTATAGAGCGAGAGAAAAATGGTCTTAAAGTTCGAACCCAAGTCTGAAATGAGCGACCATAAAATTCATTATTTTTATATAAATACAACTTTATGGAGATTTTGTGACTGAATTCGATTTGGACAGTGATTCTTATCATTTTTCCGAAATTAAATCCCGTTTGGTACCATAGAGCCAGAAAAAACTGCCTCCAAAGTTCGAACCCAAGTCTTGAAATAGCGCCAATTAAAAACGATGATTTTTCTTAAAAAACAACTTTATGCAGATTTTGTGACGCAATTCAATTTTCGCTACGATTCTTATGACTATTCCAAAATTTCAGCCCGTTTGGTACCATAGATCTTGTATAAACTGCTTCCAAAAGTCGAACCCAAGTCTGGAATCAGCGTCCATAAAAATCATGATTTTTCTAAAAATACAACTTTATGGAGATTTTGTGACTGAATTCGATTTGTACAATGATTCTTTACACAGTTCCGAAATATAATGCCATTTCGTACCATAGAGCCTGAAAAAACTGCTTCTAAAGTTCGAACCCAAGTCTGAAATTAGCGTCCATTAAAATGATGATTTTTCTAAAATTACAACTTTATGCAGATTTTGTGACTGAATTCGATTTGGACAATGATTCTTTACACAGTTCCGAAATAAAATGCCATTTTGTACCATAGAGCCTGAAAAAACTGCTTCTTAAGATCGAACCCAAGTCTGAAATTAGCGTCCATAAAAATCATGATTTTCTAAAAATACTACTTTATGGAGATTTTGTGACTGAAATTGATTTTTTCAATGATTCTTTAGACAGTTCCGAATTAAAATGCCATTTCGTACCATAGATCCTGAAAAAAGTGCTTCTAAAGTTCGAACCCAAGTCGGAAATTAGCGTCCATAAAAATCTTGATTTATCTAAAAATACAATTTTATGTCGATTTTGTGACGGAATTCGATTAGGAGAATGATTCTTTACACAATTCCGAAATAAAACCCCGTTTGGTACCATAGAGCCTGATAAAACTGCTTCTAAAGTTCGAACCCAAGTCTGAAATTAGCGTCCATAAAAATCTTGATTTTTCTAAAAATACATTTTTATGTCGATTTTGTGACGGAATTCGATGAGGAGAATGATTCTTTAGACAATTCCGAAATAAAATCCCGTTTGGTACCATAGAGCCTGAAAAAACTGCTTCTAAATTTCGAACCCACGTCTGAAATTAGCGTCCATAAAAAGGATGATTTTTCTAAAATTACAACTTTATGCAGATTTTGTGACGGAATTCGATTTGGACAATGATTCTTATGACTGTTCCGTAATTTCAGCCCATTTGGTACCATAGAGCCCGAAAAAACTGCTTCCAAAGTTCGAACCCAAGTCTTGAAATAGCGCCACTCAAAACGATGATTTTTCCTAAAATACAACTTTATGCAGATTTTGTGAAGGAATTCAATTTTTACTACGATTTTTATCATTATTTTGAAATTTCAGCCCGTTTTGTACCATAGAGCCTAAAAAACTACTTCTAAATATCGAACCCAAGTCTGAAATGAGCGTCCATTAAAATCATGATTTTTCTAAAAATACAACTTTATGGAAAATTTGTGACTGAATTCGATTTGGACAATGATTTTTATAACGTTCAAAATTTCAGCCCGTTTGGTACCATAGATCCTGTAAAAACTGCTTCCAAAAGTCGAACCCAAGTCTGAAATCAGCTTCCATAAAAATCATAATTTTTCTAAAAATACAACTTTATGGAGATTTTGTGACTGAATTCGATTTGTACAATGATTCTTAACACAATTTCAAAATTTCAGACCGTTTGGTACCGTAGAGCGAGAAAAAAATGCTTTTAAATTTCGAACCCAAGTCTGAAATCAGCGTCCATAAAAAACATGATTTTTCTAAAAATACAACTTTATGGAGATTTTGTGACTGAATTCGATTTGTACAATGATTCTTAACACAGTTCCCAAATAAAATGCTATTTCGTGCCATAGAGCCTGAAGAAACTGCTTCTGAAGTTCGAACCCAAGTCGGAAATGAGCGTCCATTAAAATCATGATTTTTCTAAAAATACAACTTTATGGAGATTTTGTGACTGAATTCGATTTGGACAATGATTCTTTTAACTTTTCCGAAATAAAATCCCGTTTGGTACCATAGAGCATGAAAAAACTGCTTCTGAAGTTCGAACCCAAGTCTGAAATTAGCGTCCATAAATATGATGATTTTTCTAAAAATACAACTTTATGCAGATTTTGTGACGGAATTCGATTTCGACAATGATTCTTACGACTGTTCCGAAATTTCAGCCCGTTTGGTACTATGGTAGAGAGCCCGAAAAAACTGCTTCCAAAGTTCGAACCCAAGTCTTGAAATAGCGCCACTCAAACTATGATTTTTCCTAAAATACAACTTTATGCAGATTTTGTGACGGAATTCAATTTGTACTACGATTTTTATCATTATTTTGTAATTTCAGCCCGTTTTGTACCATAGAGCCTAAAAACTACTTCTAAATATCGAACCCCAGTCTGAAATGAGCGTACATTTAAATCATAACATTTCTAAAAATACAACTTTATGGAGATTTTGTGTCTGCATTCGATTTGGACAATGACTCTCATGACTGTTCCGAAATTTCAGCCGTTTTGAAACCATAGAGCCCGATAAAACTGCTTCCATAGTTCGAAACAAGTCTGAAAACAGCGTCCATAAAAATCATAATTTTTCTAAAAATACAACTTTATTATGAATTTGCGAATGAATTCGATTTGGACAATGATTCTTATTCTGTTCCGAAATTTAATCCCGTTTGGTACCATAGAGCCTGAAAAAACTGCATCTAAAGTTTGAACCCAAGTCTGAAATTAGCGTCAAGATTTTCTAAAAATACAACTTTAAGCAGATTTTGTAGAGGAATTTGATTTGGACAATGATTCTTTTCACAAATTCAAAATTTCAGCCCGCTTTTTACCATAAAGCGTGAAAAAAATGCTTCTTAAGTTCGAACCCAAGTTTTAAATGACAATGATTCTTATAACTATTCCGAAATTTAATCCTGTTTGGTACCATAGAGCCTGAAAAAACTGCTTCTAAAAGTCGAACCCAAGACTGAAATGAGCGTCCATAAAAATCATGATCTTTATAAAAATACAACTTTATGGAGATTTATGACTGAATTCGATTTGGACAGTGATTCTTATCATTGTTCCGAAAATTAATCCCGTTTGGTACCATAGAGTTTGAAAAAACTGCTTCCAAAGTTCGAATCCAAATCTTGAAAAAGCGCCACTCAAATAAATGATTTTTCTGAAAATACAACTTTATGCAGATTTTGAGACGGAATTCAATTTGTCCTACGAATCTTATCTTTATTCCGAAATTTCAGCCGGTTTTGTACCATAGAGCCAAAAAAACTACTTCTAAATATCGAACCCAAGTCTGAAATGAGCGTCCATAAAAATCATAATTTTTCTAAAAATACAACTTTATTCAGAATTTGCGAATGAATTTGATTTGGACCATTGTTCTTATAATTCTTCCGAAATTTAATCCCGTTTGGTACCATAGAGCCAGAAAAAACTGCTTCTAAAGTTCGAATCCAAGTCTGAAAATAGCGTCCATAAATGATGATTTATCTAAAAATACAACATTATGCAGATTTTGTGACGGAATTCGATTTGGACAATGATTCTTATGACTGTTCCGAAATTTCAGCCCGTTTGGTACCATAGACCCCGAAAAAACTGCTTCCAAAGTTCGAACCCAAGTCTTGAAATAGCGCCACTCAAAACGATGATTTTTCCTAAAATACAACTTTATGCAGATTTTGTGAAGGAATTCAATTTGTACTACGATTTTTATCATTATTTTGAAATTTCAGCCCGTTTTGTACCATAGAGCCTAAAAAACTACTTCTAAATATCAAACCCAAGTCTGAAATGAGCGTCCATTAAAATCATGATTTTTCTAAAAATACAACTTTATGGAGATTTTGTGACTGAATTCGATTTGTACAATGATTTTTAACAGAGTTCCGAAATAAAATGCTATTTCGTGCCATAGAGCCTGAAAAAACTGCTACTAAAGTTCGAACCCAAGTCTGAAATCAGCGTCCATAAAAATCATGATTTTTCTAAAAATACAACTTTATGCAGATTTTGTGACTGAATTCGATTTGTACAATGATTCTTAACAGAGTTCCGAAATAAAATGCTATTTCGTGCCATAGAGCCTGAAAAAACTGCTTCTAAAGTTCGAACCCAAGTCTGAAATTAGCGTCCATAAAAATCAATATTTTTATAAAAATACAAATTTATAGAGATTTTGTGACCTAATTCGATTTGTACAATGAATCTTATAACTTTTCCGAAATTAAATCCCGTTTGGTACCATAGAGCCTGAAAAAACTGCTTCCAAAGTTCGAACCCAAGTCTTGAAATAGCGCCACTCAAAACGATGATTTTTCTTAAAAAACAACTTTATGCAGATTTTGTGACGCAAATCAATTTTCGCTACGATTCTTATCACTATTCAAAAATTGCAGCCCGTTTGGTAACATAGATCCTGTAAAAACTGCTTCCAAAAGTCGAAGCCAAGTCTGAAATCAGCGTCCATAAAAATCATGATTTTGCTAAAAATACAACTTTATGGAGATTTTGTGACTGAATTCGATTTGTACAATGATTCTTACACAGTTCCTAAATAAATTGCCATTTCGTACCATAGAGCCTGAAGAAAGTGCTTCAAAAGTTTGAACCCAAGTCTGAAATCAGCGTCCATAAAAATCATGATTTTTCTAAAAATACAACTTTATGGAGATTTTGTGACTGAATTCGATTTGAACAATGATTCTTAACACAGTTCCGAAATAAAATGCTATTTCGTGCCATAGAGCCTGAAAAAACTGCTTCTAAAGTTCGAACCCAAGTCGGAAATTAGCGTCCATTAAAATCATGATTTTTCTAAAAATACAACTTTATGGAGATTTTGTGACGGAATTCGATTAGGAGAATGATTCTTTACACAATTCCGAAATAAAATCCCGTCTGGTACAATAGAGCCTGAAAAAACTGCTTCTAAAGTTCGAACCCAAGTCTGAAATTAGCGTCCATAAAAATGATGATATTTCTAAAAATACAACTTTATGCAGATTTTGTGACGGAATTCGATTTGGACAACGATTCTTACGACTGTTCCGAAATTTCAGCCCGTTTGGTACTATGGTAGAGAGCCCGAAAAAACTGCTTCCAAAGTTCGAACCCAAGTCTTGAAATAGCGCAACTCAAAACGATGATTTTTCCTAAAATACAACTTTATGCAGATTTTGTGACGGAATTTAATTTGTACATCGATTTTAATCATTATTTTGAAATTTCGGCCCGTTTTGTACCATAGAGCTAAAAAACTACTTCTAAATATCGAACCCAAGTCTGAAATGAGCGTCCATTAAAATCATGATTTTTCTAAAAATACAACTTTATGGAGATTTTGCGACTGAATTCGATTTGTACAATGATTCTTTACACAGTTCCGAAATATAATGCCCTTTCGTACCATAGAGCCTGAAAAAACTGCTTCTAAAGTTCGAACCCAAGTCTGAAATTAGCGTCCATAAAAATGATGATTTTTCTAAAATTACAACTTTATGCAGATTTTGTGACTGAATTCGATCTGGACAATGATTCTTTACACAGATCCGAAATAAAATGCCATTTCGTACCATAGAGCCTGAAAAAAGTGCTTCTAAAATTCGAACCCAAGTCGGAAATTAGTGTCCATAAAAATCTTGATTTATCTAAAAATACAATTTTATGTCGATTTTGTGACGGAATTCGATAAGGAGAATGATTCTTTACACAATTCCGAAATAAAATCCCGTCTGGTACAATAGAGCCTGAAAAAACTGCTTCTAAAGTTCGAACCCAAGTCTGAAATTAGCGTCCATAAAAATGATGATTTTTCTAAAATTACAACTTTATGCAGATTTTGTGACGGAATTCGATTTGGACAACGATTCTTACGACCGTTCAGAAATTTCAGCCCGTTTGGTACTATGGTAGAGAGCCCGAAAAAACTGCTTCCAAAGTTCGAACCCAAGACTTGAAATAGCGCCACTCAAAACGATGATTTTTCTTAAAAAACAACTTTATGCAGATTTTGTGACGCAATTCAATTTTCGCTACGATTCTTATCACTATTCCAAAATTTCAGCCCGTTTGGTACCATAGATCTTGTATAAACTGCTTCCAAAAGTCGAACCCAAGTCTGGAATCAGCGTCCATAAAAATCATGATTTTTCTAAAAATACAACTTTATGGAGATTTTGTGACGGAATTCGATAAGGAGAATGATTCTTTACACAGTTCCGAAATATAATGCCATTTCGTACCATAGAGCCTGAAAAAACTGCTTCTAAAGTTCGAACCCAAGTCTGAAATTAGCGTCCATAAAAATGATGATTTTTCTAAAATTACAACTTTATGCAGATTTTGTGACTGAATTCGATTTGGACAATGATTCTTTACACAGATCCGAAATAAAATGCCATTTCGTACCATAGAGCCTGAAAAAAGTGCTTCTAAAATTCGAACCCAAGTCGGAAATTAGTGTCCATAAAAATCTTGATTTATCTAAAAATACAATTTTATGTCGATTTTGTGACGGAATTCGATAAGGAGAATGATTCTTTACACAATTCCGAAATAAAATCCCGTCTGGTACAATAGAGCCTGAAAAAACTGCATCTAAAGTTCGAACCCAAGTCTGAAATTAGCGTCCATAAAAATGATGATTTTTCTAAAAATACAATTTTATGCAGATTTTGTGACGGAATTCGATTTGGACAACGATTCTTACGACTGTTCCGAAATTTCAGACCGTTTGGTACTATGGTAGAGAGCCCGAAAAAACTGCTTCCAAAGTTCGAACCCAAGACTTGAAATAGCGCCACTCAAAACGATGATTTTTCTTTAAAAACAACTTTATGCAGATTTTGTGACGGAATTCAATTTGTATTACGATTTTTATCATTATTTTGAAATTTCAGCCCGTTTTGTACCATAGAGCCTAAAAAATTACTTCTAAATATCAAACCCAAGTCTGAAATGAGCGTCCATTAAAATCATGATTTGTCTAAAAATACAACTTTATGGAGATTTTGTGACGGAATTCGATTTGTACATCGATTCTTAACGCAATTTCAAAATTTCAGACCCTTTGGTACCATAGATCCTGTAAAAAGTGCTACTAAAGTTCGAACACATGTCTGAAATCAGCGCCCATAAAAATCATGATTTTTCTAAAAATACAGCTTTATGGAGATTTTGTGACTGAATTCGATTTGTACAATGATTCTAAACACAGTTCCGAAATAAAATGCTATTTCGTGCCATAGAGCCTGAAAAAACTGCTACTAAAGTTCGAACCCAAGTCTGAAATCAGCGTCCATAAAAATCATGATTTTTCTAAAAATACAACTTTATGGAGATTTTTGACTGAATTCTATTTGGACATTGATTCTTATCATTTTTCCGAAATTCAATCACGTTTGGTACCATAGAGCCTGAAAAAACTGCTTCCAAAGTTCGAACCCAAGTATTGAAATAGCGCAACTCAAAACGATGATTTTTCTATCAAAACAACTTTATGCAGATTTTGTGACGCAATTCAATTTTCGCTAGGAATCTTATCACTATTCCAAAATTTCAGCCCGTTTGGTACCATAGATCCTGTAAAAACTGCTTCCATAAGTCTAACCCAAGTCTGAAATCAGCGTCCATAAAAATCATGATTTTTCTAAAAATACAACTTTATGGAGATTTTGTCACTGAATTCGATTTGTACAATGATTCTTACACAGTTCCTAAATAAAATGCCATTTCGTACCATAGAGCCTGAAGAAAGTGCTTCTTAATTTCGAACCCAAGTCGGAAATTAGCGTCCATAAAAATCTTGATTTTTCTAAAAATACAACTTTATGGAGATTTTGTAACTGAATTCGATATAGTCAGTGATTCTTATCATTTTTCCGAGATTTAATCCCGTTTCGTACCATAGAGCCTGAAAAAACTGCTTCCAAAGTTCGAACCCAAGTCTTGAAATAGCGCCACTGAAAACGATGATTTTTCTTAAAAAACAACTTTATGCAGATTTCGTGACGGAATTCAATTTGTACTACGATTTTTATCATTATTTTGAAATTTCAGCTCGTTTTGTACCATAGAGCTAAAAAACTACTCGAAGTCGAACCCAAGTCTGAAATAAGCGTCCATTAAAATCATGATTTTTCTAAAAATACAACTTTATGGAGATTTTGTGATTGAATTCGATTTGTACAGTGATTCTTAACACAGTTCCGAAATAAAATCCATTAAAAGCCATTTCGTAACATAGAACCTGAAAAAAGTTCGAACCCAAGTCGGAAATTAGCGTCCATAAAAATCTTGATTTATCTAAAAATACAATTTTATGTCGATTTTGTGACGGAATTCGATTAGGAGAATGATTCTTTACACAATTCCGAAATAAAATCCCGTTTGGTACCATAGAGACTGAAAAAACTGCTTCTAAAGTTCGAATAGCGTCCATAAAAATGATGATTTTTCTAAAATTACAACTTTATGCAGATTTTGTGACGGAATTCGATTTGGACAATGATTCTTATAATTGTTCCGAAATTTCAGCCAGTTTGGTTCCATCGAGCCCGAAAAAACTGCTTCCAAAGTTCGAACCCAAGTTTTGAAATAGCGCCACTCAAAACGATGATTTTTCTTAAAAAACAACTTTTGTGACGCAATTCAATTTTCGCTACGATTCTTATCACTATTCCAAAATTTCATCCCGTTTGGTACCATAGATCTTGTATAAACTGCTTCCAAAAGTCGAACCCAAGTCTGGAATCAGCCTCCATAAAAATCATGATTTTTCTAAAAATACAACTTTATGGAGATTTTGTGACTGAATTCGATTTGTACAATGATTCTTTACACAGTTCCGAAATATAATGCCATTTCGTACCATAGAGCCTGAAAAAACTGCTTCTAAAGTTCGAACCCAAGTCTGAAATTAGCGTCCATAAAAATGATGATTTTTCTAAAATTACAACTTTATGCAGATTTTGTGACTGAATTCGATTTGGACAATGATTCTTTACACAGATCCGAAATAAAATGCCATTTCGTACCATAGAGCCTGAAAAAAGTGCTTCTAAAATTCGAACCCAAGTCGGAAATTAGTGTCCATAAAAATCTTGATTTATCCAAAAATACAATTTTATGTCGATTTTGTGACGGAATTCGATAAGGAGAATGATTCTTTACACAATTCCGAAATAAAATCCCGTCTGGTACAATAGAGCCTGAAAAAACTGCTTCTAAAGTTCGAACCCAAGTCTGAAATTAGCGTCCATAAAAATGATGATTTTTCTAAAAATGCAATTTTATGCAGATTTTGTGACGGAATTCGATTTGGACAACGATTCTTACGACTGTTCCGAAATTTCAGACCGTTTGGTACTATGGTAGAGAGCCCGAAAAAACTGCTTCCAAAGTTCGAACCCAAGACTTGAAATAGCGCCACTCAAAACGATGATTTTTCTTAAAAAAAACTTTATGCAGATTTTGTGACGGAATTCAATTTGTACTACGATTTTTATCATTATTTTGAAATTTCAGACCCTTTGGTACCATAGAGCCTGAAAAAACTGCTTCTAAATTTCGAACCCAAGTCTGAAATTAGCGTCCATAAAAATGATGATTTTTCTAAAATTACAACTTTATGCAGATTTTGTGACGGAATTCGATTTGGACAATGATTCTTATAACTGTTCCGAAATTTCAGCCAGTTTGGTACCATCGAGCCCGAAAAAACTGCTTCCAAAGTTCGAACCCAAGTCTTGAAATAGCGCAACTCAAAACGATGATTTTTCTATCAAAACAACTTTATGCAGATTTTGTGACGCAATTCAATTTTCGCTAGGATTCTTATCACTATTCCAAAATTTCAGCCCGTTTTGTACCATAGAGCTAAAAAACTACTCGAAGTCGAACCCAAGTCTGAAATAAGCGTCCATAAAAATCATGATTTTTCTAAAAATATAACTTTATGGAGATTTTGTGATTGAATTATATTTGTACAATTATTCTCAACACAATTCCGAAATAAAACCCCGTTTGGTACCATAAAGCCTGAAAAACTGCTTCTAAAGTTCGAACCCAAGTCTGAAATGAGAGTCCATAAAAATCATGATTTTTCTTAAAATACAACTTTATGGAGATTTTGTAACTGAATTCGATATGGTCAGTGATTCTTATCATTTTTCCGAGATTTAATCCCGTTTGGTACCATAGAGCCTGAAAAAACTGTTTCCAAAGTTCGAACCCAAGTCTTGAAATAGCGCAACTCAAAACGATGATTTTTCTTAAAAAACATTTTTATGCAGATTTTGTGACGCAATTCAATTTTCGCTACAATTCTTATCACTATTCCAAAATTTCATCCCGTTTGGTACCATAGATCTTGTATAAACTGCTTCCAAAAGTCGAACCCAAGTCTGGAATCAGCCTCCATAAAAATCATGATTTTTCTAAAAATACAACTTTATGGAGATTTTGTGACTGAATTCGATTTGTACAATGATTCTTTACACAGTTCCGAAATATAATGCCATTTCGTACCATAGAGCCTGAAAAAACTGCTTCTAAAGTTCGAACCCAAGTCTGAAATTAGCGTCCATAAAAATGATGATTTTTCTAAAATTACAACTTTATGCAGATTTTGTGACTGAATTCGATTTGGACAATGATTCTTTACACAGATCCGAAATAAAATGCCATTTCGTACCATAGAGCCTGAAAAAAGTGCTTCTAAAATTCGAACCCAAGTCGGAAATTAGTGTCCATAAAAATCTTGATTTATCCAAAAATACAATTTTATGTCGATTTTGTGACGGAATTCGATAAGGAGAATGATTCTTTACACAATTCCGAAATAAAATCCCGTCTGGTACAATAGAGCCTGAAAAAACTGCTTCTAAAGTTCGAACCCAAGTCTGAAATTAGCGTCCATAAAAATGATGATTTTTCTAAAAATGCAATTTTATGCAGATTTTGTGACGGAATTCGATTTGGACAACGATTCTTACGACTGTTCCGAAATTTCAGACCGTTTGGTACTATGGTAGAGAGCCCGAAAAAACTGCTTCCAAAGTTCGAACCCAAGACTTGAAATAGCGCCACTCAAAACGATGATTTTTCTTAAAAAACAACTTTATGCAGATTTTGTGACGGAATTCAATTTGTACTACGATTTTTATCATTATTTTGAAATTTCAGACCCTTTGGTACCATAGAGCCTGAAAAAACTGCTTCTAAATTTCGAACCCAAGTCTGAAATTAGCGTCCATAAAAATGATGATTTTTCTAAAATTACAACTTTATGCAGATTTTGTGACGGAATTCGATTTGGACAATGATTCTTATAACTGTTCCGAAATTTCAGCCAGTTTGGTACCATCGAGCCCGAAAAAACTGCTTCCAAAGTTCGAACCCAAGTCTTGAAATAGCGCAACTCAAAACGATGATTTTTCTATCAAAACAACTTTATGCAGATTTTGTGACGCAATTCAATTTTCGCTAGGATTCTTATCACTATTCCAAAATTTCAGCCCGTTTTGTACCATAGAGCTAAAAAACTACTCGAAGTCGAACCCAAGTCTGAAATAAGCGTCCATAAAAATCATGATTTTTCTAAAAATATAACTTTATGGAGATTTTGTGATTGAATTATATTTGTACAATTATTCTCAACACAATTCCGAAATAAAACCCCGTTTGGTACCATAAAGCCTGAAAAACTGCTTCTAAAGTTCGAACCCAAGTCTGAAATGAGAGTCCATAAAAATCATGATTTTTCTTAAAATACAACTTTATGGAGATTTTGTAACTGAATTCGATATGGTCAGTGATTCTTATCATTTTTCCGAGATTTAATCCCGTTTGGTACCATAGAGCCTGAAAAAACTGTTTCCAAAGTTCGAACCCAAGTCTTGAAATAGCGCAACTCAAAACGATGATTTTTCTTAAAAAACATTTTTATGCAGATTTTGTGACGCAATTCAATTTTCGCTACAATTCTTATCACTATTCCAAAATTTCAGCCCGTTTGGTACAATAGATCCTGTTAAAACTGCTTCCAAAAGTCGAACCAAAGTCTGAAATCAGCGTCCATAAAAATCATGATTTTTCTAAAAATACAACTTTATGGAGATTTTTGACTGAATTCGATTTGGACAGTGATTCTTATCATTTTTCCGAAATTCAATCCCGTTTAGTACCATAGAGCCTGAAAAAACTGCTTCCAAAGTTCGAACCCAAGTCTTGAAATAGCGCAACTCAAAACGATGATTTTTCTAAAAAAACAACTTTATTCAGATTTTGTAACGCAATTCAATTTTCGCTAGGATTCTTATCACTATTCCAAAATTTCAGCCCGTTTGGTACCATAGATCCTGTAAAAACTGCTTCCAAAAGTCTAACCCAAGTCTGAAATCAGCGTCCATATAAATCATGATTTTTCTAAAAATACAACTTTATGGAGATTTTGTGATTGAATTATATTTGTACAATAATTCTCAACACAGTTCCGAAATAAAATGTCATTTCGTACCATAGAGCCTGAAAAAAGTTCGAACCCAAGTCGGAAATTAGCATCCATAAAAAAGATGATTTTTCTAAAATTACAACTTTATGCAGATTTTGTGACGGAATTCGATTTGGACAATGATTCTTATAACTGTTCCGAAATTTCAGCCCGTTTGATACCATCGAGCCCGAAAAAACTGCTTCCAAATTTTGAACCCAAGTCTTGTAATAGCGCCACTCAAAACGATGATTTTTCTTAAAAAACAACTTTATGCAGCTTTTGTGACGCAATTCAATTTGTACTACGATTTTTATCATTATTTTGAAATTTCAGCCCGTTTGGTACCATAGATCCTCTTAAAACTGTTTCCAATAGTCGAACCCAAGTCTGAAATCAGCGTCCATTAAAATCATGATTTTTCTAAAAATACAATTTTATGGAGATTTTGTGACTGAATTCGATTTGTACAATGATTCTTAACACAGTTCCGAAATAAAATGTCATTTCGTACCATAGAGCCTGAAAAAACTGCTTCTAAAGTTCGAACCCAAGTCTGAAAATAACGTCCATAAAAATCCTGATTTTCTAAAAATAACACTTTATGCAGATTTTGTAACGGCATTTGAATTGGACCAAGATTTTTTACACAATTTCAAAATTTCAGCCCGTTTGGTACTATAGAGCGAGAGAAAAATGGTCTTAAAGTTCGAACCCAAGTCTGAAATGAGCGACCATAAAATTCATTATTTTTATATAAATACAACTTTATGGAGATTTTGTGACTGAATTCGATTTGGACAGTGATTCTTATCACTTTTCCAAAATTTCAGCCCGTTTGGTACCATAGATCCTGTAAAAACTGCTTCCAAAAGTCTAACCCAAGTCTGAAATCAGCGTCCATAAAAATCATGATTTTTCTAAAAATACAACTTTATGCAGATTTTGTGACGCAATTCAATTTTCGCTACAATTCTTATCACTATTCCAAAATTTCAGCCCGTTTGGTACAATAGATCCTGTTAAAACTGCTTCCAAAATTCGAACCAAAGTCTGAAATCAGCGTCCATAAAAATCATGATTTTTCTAAAAATACAACTTTATGGAGATTTTTGACTGAATTCGATTTGGACAGTGATTCTTATCATTTTTCCGAAATTCAATCCCGTTTAGTACCATAGAGCCTGAAAAAACTGCTTCCAAAGTTCGAACCCAAGTCTTGAAATAGCGCAACTCAAAACGATGATTTTTCTAAAAAAACAACTTTATGCAGATTTTGTGATGCAATTCAATTTTCGCTACGATTCTTATCACTTTTCCAAAATTTCAGCCCGTTTGGTACCATAGATCCTGTAAAAACTGCTTCCAAAAGTCTAACCCAAGTCTGAAATCAGCGTCCATAAAAATCATGATTTTTCTAAAAATACAACTTTATGGAGATTTTGTGATTGAATTATATTTGTACAATTATTCTCAACACAGTTCCGAAATAAAATGTCATTTCGTACCATAGAGCCTGAAAAAAGTTCGAACCCAAGTCGGAAATTAGCATCCATAAAAAAGATGATTTTTCTAAAATTACAACTTTATGCAGATTTTGTGACGGAATTCGATTTGGACAATGATTCTTATAACTGTTCCGAAATTTCAGCCCGTTTGATACCATCGAGCCCGAAAAAACTGCTTCCAAATTTTGAACCCAAGTCTTGTAATAGCGCCACTCAAAACGATGATTTTTCTTAAAAAACAACTTTATGCAGCTTTTGTGACGCAATTCAATTTGTACTACGATTTTTATCATTATTTTGAAATTTCAGCCCGTTTGGTACCATAGATCCTCTAAAAACTGTTTCCAATAGTCGAACCCAAGTCTGAAATCAGCGTCCATTAAAAACATGATTTTTCTAAAAATACAATTTTATGGAGATTTTGTGACTGAATTCGATTTGTACAATGATTCTTAACACAGTTCCGAAATAAAATGTCATTTCGTACCATAGAGCTGAAAAAACTGCTTCTAAAGTTCGAACCCAAGTCTGAAAATAACGTCCATAAAAATCCTGATTTTCTAAAAATAACACTTTATGCAGATTTTGTAACGGCATTTGATTTGTACCAAGATTTTTTACACAATTTCAAAATTTCAGCCCGTTTGGTACTATAGAGCGAGAGAAAAATGGTCTTAAAGTTCGAACCCAAGTCTGAAATGAGCGACCATAAAATTCATTATTTTTATATAAATACAACTTTATGGAGATTTTGTGACTGAATTCGATTTGGACAGTGATTCTTATCATTTTTCCGAAATTAAATCCCGTTTGGTACCATAGAGCCAGAAAAAACTGCCTCCAAAGTTCGAACCCAAGTCTTGAAATAGCGCCAATTAAAAACGATGATTTTTCTTAAAAAACAACTTTATGCAGATTTTGTGACGCAATTCAATTTTCGCTACGATTCTTATGACTATTCCAAAATTTCAGCCCGTTTGGTACCATAGATCTTGTATAAACTGCTTCCAAAAGTCGAACCCAAGTCTGGAATCAGCGTCCATAAAAATCATGATTTTTCTAAAAATACAACTTTATGGAGATTTTGTGACTGAATTCGATTTGTACAATGATTCTTTACACAGTTCCGAAATATAATGCCATTTCGTACCATAGAGCCTGAAAAAACTGCTTCTAAAGTTCGAACCCAAGTCTGAAATTAGCGTCCATTAAAATGATGATTTTTCTAAAATTACAACTTTATGCAGATTTTGTGACTGAATTCGATTTGGACAATGATTCTTTACACAGTTCCGAAATAAAATGCCATTTTGTACCATAGAGCCTGAAAAAACTGCTTCTTAAGATCGAACCCAAGTCTGAAATTAGCGTCCATAAAAATCATGATTTTCTAAAAATACTACTTTATGGAGATTTTGTGACTGAAATTGATTTTTTCAATGATTCTTTAGACAGTTCCGAATTAAAATGCCATTTCGTACCATAGATCCTGAAAAAAGTGCTTCTAAAGTTCGAACCCAAGTCGGAAATTAGCGTCCATAAAAATCTTGATTTATCTAAAAATACAATTTTATGTCGATTTTGTGACGGAATTCGATTAGGAGAATGATTCTTTACACAATTCCGAAATAAAACCCCGTTTGGTACCATAGAGCCTGATAAAACTGCTTCTAAAGTTCGAACCCAAGTCTGAAATTAGCGTCCATAAAAATCTTGATTTTTCTAAAAATACATTTTTATGTCGATTTTGTGACGGAATTCGATGAGGAGAATGATTCTTTAGACAATTCCGAAATAAAATCCCGTTTGGTACCATAGAGCCTGAAAAAACTGCTTCTAAATTTCGAACCCACGTCTGAAATTAGCGTCCATAAAAAGGATGATTTTTCTAAAATTACAACTTTATGCAGATTTTGTGACGGAATTCGATTTGGACAATGATTCTTATGACTGTTCCGTAATTTCAGCCCATTTGGTACCATAGAGCCCGAAAAAACTGCTTCCAAAGTTCGAACCCAAGTCTTGAAATAGCGCCACTCAAAACGATGATTTTTCCTAAAATACAACTTTATGCAGATTTTGTGAAGGAATTCAATTTTTACTACGATTTTTATCATTATTTTGAAATTTCAGCCCGTTTTGTACCATAGAGCCTAAAAAACTACTTCTAAATATCGAACCCAAGTCTGAAATGAGCGTCCATTAAAATCATGATTTTTCTAAAAATACAACTTTATGGAAAATTTGTGACTGAATTCGATTTGGACAATGATTTTTATAACGTTCAAAATTTCAGCCCGTTTGGTACCATAGATCCTGTAAAAACTGCTTCCAAAAGTCGAACCCAAGTCTGAAATCAGCTTCCATAAAAATCATAATTTTTCTAAAAATACAACTTTATGGAGATTTTGTGACTGAATTCGATTTGTACAATGATTCTTAACACAATTTCAAAATTTCAGACCGTTTGGTACCGTAGAGCGAGAAAAAAATGCTTTTAAATTTCGAACCCAAGTCTGAAATCAGCGTCCATAAAAAACATGATTTTTCTAAAAATACAACTTTATGGAGATTTTGTGACTGAATTCGATTTGTACAATGATTCTTAACACAGTTCCCAAATAAAATGCTATTTCGTGCCATAGAGCCTGAAGAAACTGCTTCTGAAGTTCGAACCCAAGTCGGAAATGAGCGTCCATTAAAATCATGATTTTTCTAAAAATACAACTTTATGGAGATTTTGTGACTGAATTCGATTTGGACAATGATTCTTTTAACTTTTCCGAAATAAAATCCCGTTTGGTACCATAGAGCATGAAAAAACTGCTTCTGAAGTTCGAACCCAAGTCTGAAATTAGCGTCCATAAATATGATGATTTTTCTAAAAATACAACTTTATGCAGATTTTGTGACGGAATTCGATTTCGACAATGATTCTTACGACTGTTCCGAAATTTCAGCCCGTTTGGTACTATGGTAGAGAGCCCGAAAAAACTGCTTCCAAAGTTCGAACCCAAGTCTTGAAATAGCGCCACTCAAACTATGATTTTTCCTAAAATACAACTTTATGCAGATTTTGTGACGGAATTCAATTTGTACTACGATTTTTATCATTATTTTGTAATTTCAGCCCGTTTTGTACCATAGAGCCTAAAAACTACTTCTAAATATCGAACCCCAGTCTGAAATGAGCGTACATTTAAATCATAACATTTCTAAAAATACAACTTTATGGAGATTTTGTGTCTGCATTCGATTTGGACAATGACTCTCATGACTGTTCCGAAATTTCAGCCGTTTTGAAACCATAGAGCCCGATAAAACTGCTTCCATAGTTCGAAACAAGTCTGAAAACAGCGTCCATAAAAATCATAATTTTTCTAAAAATACAACTTTATTATGAATTTGCGAATGAATTCGATTTGGACAATGATTCTTATTCTGTTCCGAAATTTAATCCCGTTTGGTACCATAGAGCCTGAAAAAACTGCATCTAAAGTTTGAACCCAAGTCTGAAATTAGCGTCAAGATTTTCTAAAAATACAACTTTAAGCAGATTTTGTAGAGGAATTTGATTTGGACAATGATTCTTTTCACAAATTCAAAATTTCAGCCCGCTTTTTACCATAAAGCGTGAAAAAAATGCTTCTTAAGTTCGAACCCAAGTTTTAAATGACAATGATTCTTATAACTATTCCGAAATTTAATCCTGTTTGGTACCATAGAGCCTGAAAAAACTGCTTCTAAAAGTCGAACCCAAGACTGAAATGAGCGTCCATAAAAATCATGATCTTTATAAAAATACAACTTTATGGAGATTTATGACTGAATTCGATTTGGACAGTGATTCTTATCATTGTTCCGAAAATTAATCCCGTTTGGTACCATAGAGTTTGAAAAAACTGCTTCCAAAGTTCGAATCCAAATCTTGAAAAAGCGCCACTCAAATAAATGATTTTTCTGAAAATACAACTTTATGCAGATTTTGAGACGGAATTCAATTTGTCCTACGAATCTTATCTTTATTCCGAAATTTCAGCCGGTTTTGTACCATAGAGCCAAAAAAACTACTTCTAAATATCGAACCCAAGTCTGAAATGAGCGTCCATAAAAATCATAATTTTTCTAAAAATACAACTTTATTCAGAATTTGCGAATGAATTTGATTTGGACCATTGTTCTTATAATTCTTCCGAAATTTAATCCCGTTTGGTACCATAGAGCCAGAAAAAACTGCTTCTAAAGTTCGAATCCAAGTCTGAAAATAGCGTCCATAAATGATGATTTATCTAAAAATACAACATTATGCAGATTTTGTGACGGAATTCGATTTGGACAATGATTCTTATGACTGTTCCGAAATTTCAGCCCGTTTGGTACCATAGACCCCGAAAAAACTGCTTCCAAAGTTCGAACCCAAGTCTTGAAATAGCGCCACTCAAAACGATGATTTTTCCTAAAATACAACTTTATGCAGATTTTGTGAAGGAATTCAATTTGTACTACGATTTTTATCATTATTTTGAAATTTCAGCCCGTTTTGTACCATAGAGCCTAAAAAACTACTTCTAAATATCAAACCCAAGTCTGAAATGAGCGTCCATTAAAATCATGATTTTTCTAAAAATACAACTTTATGGAGATTTTGTGACTGAATTCGATTTGTACAATGATTTTTAACAGAGTTCCGAAATAAAATGCTATTTCGTGCCATAGAGCCTGAAAAAACTGCTACTAAAGTTCGAACCCAAGTCTGAAATCAGCGTCCATAAAAATCATGATTTTTCTAAAAATACAACTTTATGCAGATTTTGTGACTGAATTCGATTTGTACAATGATTCTTAACAGAGTTCCGAAATAAAATGCTATTTCGTGCCATAGAGCCTGAAAAAACTGCTTCTAAAGTTCGAACCCAAGTCTGAAATTAGCGTCCATAAAAATCAATATTTTTATAAAAATACAAATTTATAGAGATTTTGTGACCTAATTCGATTTGTACAATGAATCTTATAACTTTTCCGAAATTAAATCCCGTTTGGTACCATAGAGCCTGAAAAAACTGCTTCCAAAGTTCGAACCCAAGTCTTGAAATAGCGCCACTCAAAACGATGATTTTTCTTAAAAAACAACTTTATGCAGATTTTGTGACGCAAATCAATTTTCGCTACGATTCTTATCACTATTCAAAAATTGCAGCCCGTTTGGTAACATAGATCCTGTAAAAACTGCTTCCAAAAGTCGAAGCCAAGTCTGAAATCAGCGTCCATAAAAATCATGATTTTGCTAAAAATACAACTTTATGGAGATTTTGTGACTGAATTCGATTTGTACAATGATTCTTACACAGTTCCTAAATAAATTGCCATTTCGTACCATAGAGCCTGAAGAAAGTGCTTCAAAAGTTTGAACCCAAGTCTGAAATCAGCGTCCATAAAAATCATGATTTTTCTAAAAATACAACTTTATGGAGATTTTGTGACTGAATTCGATTTGAACAATGATTCTTAACACAGTTCCGAAATAAAATGCTATTTCGTGCCATAGAGCCTGAAAAAACTGCTTCTAAAGTTCGAACCCAAGTCGGAAATTAGCGTCCATTAAAATCATGATTTTTCTAAAAATACAACTTTATGGAGATTTTGTGACGGAATTCGATTAGGAGAATGATTCTTTACACAATTCCGAAATAAAATCCCGTCTGGTACAATAGAGCCTGAAAAAACTGCTTCTAAAGTTCGAACCCAAGTCTGAAATTAGCGTCCATAAAAATGATGATATTTCTAAAAATACAACTTTATGCAGATTTTGTGACGGAATTCGATTTGGACAACGATTCTTACGACTGTTCCGAAATTTCAGCCCGTTTGGTACTATGGTAGAGAGCCCGAAAAAACTGCTTCCAAAGTTCGAACCCAAGTCTTGAAATAGCGCAACTCAAAACGATGATTTTTCCTAAAATACAACTTTATGCAGATTTTGTGACGGAATTTAATTTGTACATCGATTTTAATCATTATTTTGAAATTTCGGCCCGTTTTGTACCATAGAGCTAAAAAACTACTTCTAAATATCGAACCCAAGTCTGAAATGAGCGTCCATTAAAATCATGATTTTTCTAAAAATACAACTTTATGGAGATTTTGTGACGGAATTCGATTTGTACAACGATTCTTAACGCAATTTCAACTTTAACCCAAGTCTTGAAATAGCGCCACTCAAAACGATGATTTTTCTTAAAAAACAACTTTATGCAGATTTTGTGACGCAAATCAATTTTCGCTACGATTATTATCACTATTCCAAAATTTCAGCCCGTTTGGTACCATAGATTCTGTAAAAACTGCTTCTAAAGTTCGAACCCAAGTCTGAAATCAGCGTCTATAAAAATCATGATTTTTCTAAAAATACAACTTTATGGAGATTTTGTGACTGAATCCAAATTGTACAATGATTCTTAACACAGTTCCGAAATAAAATGCTATTTCGTGCCATAGAGCCTGAAAAAACTGCTTCTAAAGTTCGAACCCAAGTCGGAAATTAGCGTCCATTAAAATCATGATTTTTCTAAAAATACAACTTTATGGAGATTTTGTGACGGAATTCGATTAGGAGAATGATTGTTTACACAATTCCGAAATAAAATCCCGTCTGGTACAATAGAGCCTGAAAAAACTGCTTCTAAAGTTCGAACCCAAGTCTGAAATTAGCGTCCATAAAAATTATGATTTTTCTAAAAATACAACTTTATGCAGATTTTGTGACGGAATTCGATTTGGACAACGATTCTTACGACTGTTCCGAAATTTCAGCCCGTTTGGTACTATGGTAGAGAGCCCGAAAAAACTGCTTCCAAAGTTCGAACCCAAGACTTGAAATAGCGCCACTCAAAACGATGATTTTTCTTAAAAAACAACTTTATGCAGATTTTGTGACTGAATTCGATTTGTACAATGATTCTAAACACAGTTCCGAAATAAAATGCTATTTCGTGCAATAGAGCCTGAAAAAACTGCTTCTAAAGTTCGAACCCAAGTCGGAAATTAGCGTCCATTAAAATCATGATTTTTCTAGAAATACAACTTTATGGAGATTTTGTGACGGAATTCGATTAGGAGAATGATTCTTTTCACATTTCCGAAATAAAATCCCGTCTGGTACAATAGAGCCTGAAAAAACTGCTTCTAAAGTTCGAACCCAAGTCTGAAATTAGCGTCCATAAAAATGATGATTTTTCTAAAAATACAACTTTATGCAGATTTTGTGACGGAATTCGATTTGGACAACGATTCTTACGACTGTTCCGAAATTTCAGCCCGTTTGGTACTATGGTAGAGAGCCCGAAAAAACTGCTTCCAAAGTTCGAACCCAAGTCTTGAAATAGCGCAACTCAAAACGATGATTTTTCCTAAAATACAACTTTATGCAGATTTTGTGACGGAATTCAATTTGTACATCGATTTTAATCATTATTTTGAAATTTCGGCCCGTTTTGTACCATAGAGCTAAAAAACTACTTCTAAATATCGAACCCAAGTCTGAAATGAGCGTCCATTAAAATCATGATTTTTCTAAAAATACAACTTTATGGAGATTTTGTGACTGGATTCGATTTGGACAATGATTCTTATAACTTTTCCGAAATTAAATCCCGTTTGATACCATAGACCCTGAAAAAACCTCTTCCAAAGTTCGAACCCAAGTCTTGAAATAGCGCCACTCAAAACGAAGATTTTTCTTTAAAAACAACTTTATGCAGATTTTGTGACGCAAATCAATTTTCGCTACGATTCTTATCACTATTCCAAAATTTCAGCCCGTTTGGTACCATAGATCCTGTAAAAACTGCTTCCAAAAGTCGAACCCAAGTCTGAAATCAGCGTCCATAAAAATCATGATTTTTCTAAAAATACAACTTTATGGAGATTTTGTGACTGAATTCGATTTGTTCAATAATTCTTAACACAGTTCGGAAATTAAATACTATTTCGTGCCATAGAGCCTGAATAAACTGCTTCTAAAGTTCGAACCCAAGTCGGAAATTAGCGTCCATAAAAATCTTGATTTTTCTAAACATACAACTTTATGCAGATTTTGTAACGGAATTTGATTTGGACCATGATTCTTCACACAATTTCAAAATCTCAGACCGTTTGGTACCATAGAGCGAGAAAAAAATGCTTTTAAATTTCGAACCCAAGTCTGAAATGAGCGTCCATAAAAATCATTATTCTTCTTAAAATACAACTAAAAATGGAGATTTTGTGACTGAATTCGATTTGGAAAGTGATTCTTCTCATTTTTCTGAAAATTTATCCCGTTTGGTACCATATAGCCTGAAAAAACTGCTTCGAAAGTTCGAACCCAAGTCTTGAAATAGCACCACTCAAAACGATGATTTTTCTTAAAATACAACTTTATGGAGATTTTGTGACTGAATTCAATTTGGACAATAAATCTTATTACTGTTCCGAAATTTGATTTCGTTTGGTACCATAGAGCCTGAAAAAACTGCTTCCAAAGTTCGAACCCAAGTCTTGAAATAGCGCCACTCAAAACGATGATTTTTCTTAAAAAACAACTTTATGCAGATTTTGTGACTGAATTCGATTTGTACAATGATTCTAAACACAGTTCCGAAATAAAATGCTATTTCGTGCCATAGAGCCTGAAAAAACTGCTTCTAAAGTTGGAACCCAAGTCGGAAATTAGCGTCCATTAAAATCATGATTTTTCTAGAAATACAACTTTATGGAGATTTTGTGACGGAATTCGATTAGGAGAATGATTCTTTTCACATTTCCGAAATAAAATCCCGTCTGGTACAATAGAGCCTGAAAAAACTGCTTCTAAAGTTCGAACCCAAGTCTGAAATTAGCGTCCATAAAAATGATGATTTTTCTAAAAATACAACTTTATGCAGATTTTGTGACGGAATTCGATTTGGACAACGATTCTTACGACTGTTCCGAAATTTCAGCCCGTTTGGTACTATGGTAGAGAGCCCGAAAAAACTGCTTCCAAAGTTCGAACCCAAGTCTTGAAATAGCGCAACTCAAAACGATGATTTTTCCTAAAATACAACTTTATGCAGATTTTGTGACGGAATTCAATTTGTACAACGATTTTAATCATTATTTTGAAATTTCGGCCCGTTTTGTACCATAGAGCTAAAAAACTACTTCTAAATATCGAACCCAAGTCTGAAATGAGCGTCCATTAAAATAATGATTTTTCTAAAAATACAACTTTATGGAGATTTTGTGACTGGATTCGATTTGGACAATGATTCTTATAACTTTTCCGAAATTTAATCCCGTTTGATACCATAGACCCTGAAAAAACTGCTTCCAAAGTTCGAACCCAAGTCTTGAAATAGCTCCACTCAAAACGAAGATTTTTCTTTAAAAACAACTTTATGCAGATTTTGTGACGCAAATCAATTTTCGCTACGATTCTTATCACTATTCCAAAATTTCAGCCCGTTTGGTACCATAGATCCTGTAAAAACTGCTTCCAAAAGTCGAACCCAAGTCTGAAATCAGCGTCCATAAAAATCATGATTTTTCTAAAAATACAACTTTATGGAGATTTTGTGACTGAATTCGATTTGTTCAAAAATTCTTAACACAGTTCGGAAATTAAATACTATTTCGTGCCATAGAGCCTGAAAAAACTGCTTCTAAAGTTCGAACCCAAGTCGGAAATTAGCGTCCATAAAAATCTTGATTTTTCTAAACATACAACTTTATGCAGATTTTGTAACGGAATTTGATTTGGACCATGATTCTTCACAAAATTTTAAAATCTCAGACCGTTTGGTACCATAGAGCGAGAAAAAAATGCTTTTAAATTTCGAACCCAAGTCTGAAATGAGCGTCCATAAAAATCATTATTCTTCTTAAAATACAACTAAAAATGGAGATTTTGTGACTGAATTCGATTTGGAAAGTGATTCTTCTCATTTTTCTGAAAATTTATCCCGTTTGGTACCATATAGCCTGAAAAAACTGCTTCGAAAGTTCGAACCCAAGTCTTGAAATAGCACCACTCAAAACGATGATTTTTCTTAAAATACAACTTTATGGAGATTTTGTGACTGAATTCAATTTGGACAATAAATCTTATTACTGTTCCGAAATTTGATTTCGTTTGGTACCATAGAGCCTGAAAAAACTGCTTCCAAAGTTCGAACCCAAGTCTTGAAATAGCGCCACTCAAAACGATGATTTTTCTTAAAAAACAACTTTATGCAGATTTTGTGACGCAAATCAATTTTCGCTACGATTCTTATCACTATTCAAAAATTTCAGCCTGTTTGGTACCATAGATCCTGTCAAAACTGCTTGCAAAAGTCAAACCCAAGTCTGAAATCAGCGTCCATAAAAATCATGATTTTGCTAAAAATACAACTTTATGGAGATTTTGTGACTGAATTCAATTTGTTTAATGATTCTTTACACAGTTCCGAAATAAAACGCCATTTGGTACCATAGAGCCTGAAAAAACTGCTTCTAAAGTTCGAACCCAAGTCTGAAATCAGCGTCCATAAAAATCATGATTTTTCTAAAAATACAACTTTATGGAGATTTTGTGACTGAATTCGTTTTGTACAATGATTCTTAACAAAGTTCCGAAATAAAATGCTATTTCGTGCCATAGAGCCTGAAAAAACTGCTTCTAAAGTTCGAACCCAAGTCGGAAATTAGCGTCCATTAAAATCATGATTTTTCTAAAAATACAACTTTATGGAGATTTTGTGACGGAATTCGATTAGGAGAATGATTCTTTACACAATTCCGAAATAAAATCCCGTCTGGTACAATAGAGCCTGAAAAAACTGCTTCTAAAGTTCGAACCCAAGTCTGAAATTAGCGTCCATAAAAATGATGATTTTTCTAAAAATACAACTTTATGCAGATTTTGTGACGGAATTCGATTTGGACAACGATTCTTACGACTGTTCCGAAATTTCAGCCCGTTTGGTACTATGGTAGAGAGCCCGAAAAAACTGCTTCTAAAGTTCGAACCCAAGTCGGAAATTAGCGTCCATTAAAATCATGATTTTTCCAAAAATACAACTTTATGGAGATTTTGTGACGGAATTCGATTAGGAGAATGATTCTTTACACAATTCCGAAATAAAATCCCGTCTGGTACAATAGAGCCTGAAAAAACTGCTTCTAAAGTTCGAACCCAAGTCTGAAATTAGCGTCCATAAAAATGATGATTTTTCTAAAAATACAACTTTATGCAGATTTTGTGACGGAATTCGATTTGGACAACGATTCTTACGACTGTTCCGAAATTTCAGCCCGTTTGGTACTATGGTAGAGAGCCCGAAAAAACTGCTTCCAAAGTTCGAACCCAAGTCTTGAAATAGCGCAACTCAAAACGATGATTTTTCCTAAAATACAACTTTATGCAGATTTTGTGACGGAATTCAATTTGTACAACGATTTTAATCATTATTTTGAAATTTCGGCCCGTTTTGTACCATAGAGCTAAAAAACTACTTCTAAATATCGAACCCAAGTCTGAAATGAGCGTCCATTAAAATCATGATTTTTCTAAAAATTCAACTTTATGGAGATTTTGTGACTGAATTCGATTTGGATGATTCTTATAACTTTTCCGAAATTAAATCCCGTTTGATACCATAGACCCTGAAAAAACTGCTTCCAAAGTTCGAACACAAGTCTTGAAATAGCGCCACTCAAAACGAAGATTTTTCTTAAAAAACAACTTTATGCAGATTTTGTGACGCAAATCAATTTTCGCTACGATTCTTATCACTATTCCAAAATTTCAGCCCGTTTGGTACCATAGATCCTGTAAAAACTGCTTCCAAAAGTCGAACCCAAGTCTGAAATCAGCGTCCATAAAAATCATGATTTTTCTAAAAATTCAACTTTATGGAGATTTTGTGACTGAATTCGATTTGTACAATGATTCTTAAAACAGTTCCGAAATAAAATACTATTTCGTGACATAGAGCCTGAAAAAACTGCTTCTAAAATTCGAACCCATGTCGGAAATTAGCGTCCATAAAAATCTTGATTTTTCTTAAAATACAACTTTATGCAGATTTTGTAACGGAATTCTATTTGGACCATGATTCTTTACACAATTTCAAAATCTCAGACCGTTTGGTACCATAGAGCGAGAAAAAAATGCTTTTAAATTTCGAACCCAAGACTGAAATCAGCGTCCATAAAAATCATGATTTTTCTAAAAATACAACTTTATGGAGATTTTGTGAATGAATTCGATTTGTACAGTGATTCTTAACACAGTTCCGAAATAAAATACTATTTCGTGCCATAGAGCCTGAAAAAACTGTTTCTAAAGTTTGAACCCAAGTCTGAAATTAGCGTCCATAAAAATCATGATTTTTCTTAAAATACAACTTTATGCAGATTTTGTGACGGAATTCAATTTGTACTACGATTTTTATCACTATTCCGAAATTTCAGCCCGTTTTGTACCTTAGAGCCTAAAAAACTACTTCTAAATATCGAACCCAAGTCTGAAATGAGCGTCCATTATAATCATGATTTTTCTAAAAATACAACATTATGGAGATTTTGTGACTGAATTCGATTTGGACAATGATTCTTATAACTTTTCTGAAATTAAATCCCGTTTGATACAATAGAGCCTGAAAAAACTGCTTCCAAAGTTCGAACCCAAGTTTTGAAATAGCGCCACTCAACCTTTGATTTTTCTTAAAAAACAACTTTATGCAGATTTTGTGACGCAAATCAATTTTCGCTACTATTCTTATCACTATTCAAAAATTTTAGCCCGTTTGGTACCATAGAGCCTGAAAAAACTGCTTCCAAATTTCGAACCCAAGTCTTGAAATCAGCGTCCATAAAAATCGTGATTTTTTTAAAAATACAACTTTATGGAGATTTTGTGACTGAATTCGATTTGTACAATGATTCTTAAAACAGTTCCGAAATAAAATACTATTTCGTGCCATAGGGCCTGAAAAAACTGCTTCTAAAGTTCGAACCCAAGTCTGAAATTAGCGTCCATAAAAATCTTGATTTTTCTAAAAATACAACTAAATGGAGATTTTGTGAATGAATTCGATTTGAACAATGATTCTTATCACTTTTCCGAAATAAAATGCCATTTGGTACCATAGAGCCTGAAAAAAATGCTTCTAAAGTTCGAACCCAGGTCTGAAATTAGCGTCATGATTTTCTAAAAATACAACTTTATGCAGATTTTGTGACGGAATTCGATTTGGACAATGATTCTTTTCACAATTTCAAAATTTCAGCCCGTTTTTTTACCATAAAGCGTGAAAAAAATGCTTCTAAAGTTCGAACCCAAGTTTGAAATGAGCGTCCATAAAAATCATGATTTTTCTAAAAATATATTTTGATTTAGAATTTGCGACTGAATTCGATTTGGACAGTGATTCTTATAACTGTTCCGAAATTTAATCCCGTTTGGTAACATAGAGCCTGAAAAAACTGCTTCTAATGTTCGAACCCAAGTCTGAAATTAGCGTCCATAAAAATCATGATTTTTCTAAAAATACAACTTTATGCAGATTTTGTGACGGAATTCGATTTGGAAAATGATTCTTATCACAGTTCCGAAATTAAATACCCTTTGGAACCATAGAGCCTGAAAAAACTGCTTCCATTGTTCGAAACAAGTCTGAAAACATAGTCCAAAAAACTCATAATTTTTCTAAAAATACATTTAAATGGAGATTTTATGAATGAATTCGATTTGAACAATGATTTTTAACACTTTTCCGAAATAAAATGCCATTTGGTACCATAGAGCCTGAAAAAAATGCTTCTAAAGTTCGAACCCAGGTCTGAAATTAGCGTCATGATTTTCTAAAAATACAACTTTGTAATGGAATTTGATTTGGACAATGATTCTTTTCACAATTTCAAAATTTCAGCCCGTTTTTTAACATAAAGCGTGAAAAAAATGCTTCTAAAGTTCGAACCCAAGTTTGAAATGAGCTTCCATAAAAATCACGATTTTTGTAAAAATACAACTTTATTTAGAATTTTGACTGAATTCGATTTGGACAATGATTCTTATAACTTTTCCGAAATTTAATCCCGTTTGGTACCATAGAGCCTGAAAAAAATGCTTCTAAAGTTCGAACCCAGGTCTGAAATTAGCGTCATGATTTTCTAAAAATACAAGTTTGTGCAAATTTTCTAACGGAATTTGATTTGGACAATGATTCTTTTCACAATTTCAAAATTTCAGCCCGTTTTTTAACTTAAAGCGTGAAAAAAATGCTTCCAAAGTTCGAACCCAAGTTTGAAATGAGCGTCCATAAAAATCATGATTTTTGTAAAAATACAACTTTATTTAGAATTTTGACTGAATTCGATTTGGACAATGATTCTTATAACTTTTCCGAAATTTAATCCCGTTTGGTACCATAGAGCCTGAAAAAACTGCTTCTAAAGTTCGAACCCAAGTCTGAAATTAGCGTCCATAAAAATCATGATTTTTCTAAAAATACAACTAAATGGAGATTTTATGAATGAATTCGATTTGAACAATGATTTTTATCACTTTTCCGAAATAAAATGGCAGGTCTGAAATTAGCGTCATGATTTTCTAAAAATACAACTTTGTGCAGATTTTGTAACGTAATTTGATTTGGACAATGATTGTTTTCACAATTTCAAAATTTCAGCCCGTTTTTTACCATAAAGCGTGAAAAAAATGCTTCTAAAGTTCGAACCCAAGTTTGAAATGAGCGTCCATAAAAAACATGATTTTCTCAAAATACAACTTTGGGCAGATTTCGTAACGGAATTTGATTTGTACAATGATTCTTTACACTGTTACGAAATTAAATGCCATTTCGTACCATAGAGCCTGAAAAAACTGCTTCTAAAGTTCTAACCCAAGTCTGAAATTAGCGTCCATAAAAATCATGATTTTCTTAAAATAACACTTTATGCAGATTTTGTAACGGAATTTGACTTGGACCATGATTCTTTACACAATTTCAATTAAATTGAATTGCGTCACAAAATCTGCATAAAGTTGTATTTTTAGAAAAATCATGATTTTTATGGACGCTCATTTCAGACTTGGGTTTGAACTTTAAAAGCATTTTTTTTCTCGCTCTATAGTACCAAACGGGCTGAAATTTTGGAATAGTGATAAAAATCGTAGACAAATTGAATTCCGTCACAAAATCTGCTAAAAGTTTTATTTTAAGAAAAATCATCGTTTCGAGTGGCGCTATTTCAAGACTTGGGTTCGAACTTTAGAAGCAGTTTTTTCAGGCTCTATGGTACCAAATGGCATTTAATATCGGAACTGTGTTAAGAATCATTGTTCAAATCGAATTCATTCACAAAATCTCCATTTAGTTGTATTTTTAGAAAATTCATGAATTTTATGGACTCTGATTTCAGATTTGTTTCGAACCATGGAAGCAGTTTTTTCAGGCTCTATAGTTCCATAGGGAATTTTGGAACTGGATAAGAATCAAGTACCTAATCTTGAAGTGTTAACAAAATTCCTCGAAAACGCAAAAATGTTTTACTAAAATCATAAAACAGAAGTGAGTTGAAATAATATTGTTTAAATTCATTTTTACTACTCTTTGTTTTGTATTTGGTTCATTCAATATTGTGAGTCATCAGCAAAAAGTAAGATAGATACATCATGAAAAAAATTTGTAAGATCATTTATATACAAGATAAATAAGATTGGGCCAAGGTGTGAACTCTGTGGAACTCCACTTGTTGCATTAATTTTCTCCGACAGGGAGGATTGTATTCTAACAATTTGTTGTCTTCCAGTGAGATAGCTTTCAAACCAGGCCAATATATTTTATTTATTTTATTTTAAATACATAAACGGCTATACTGCCTTTTATAAATAAACATATAACAGATATTATAGTATATATTGTCACGTATACCAAGTTTTCCTAAATTTCAAATGAGAATTCTATAGGAAACTGTATCAACGGCTTTACTAAAATCAGTATAGACAGAGTCTACTTGTTTTTTTCTTTAAAAGCTTTGAATATAAAATTTTCATTAATAATTAAGTTGAAATTCTACCTGGCTGGTAAGGTGATATTACAGGTTTTATATATGTAAAAAGTTCAAACTGGTAAGGTGATATTACAAATTTAAATTACAAATCCAAACTGGTAAGGTGATATTACAGGTTTTATATATGTAAAAAGTTTGTCAAGTATTCAAAGAGTTTCGGTATAGTGGATTGAATAAAGGTCTGTAATTACAGACATAGCTTTTATCACCCTTTTTGAAAATCGGAGTCAGATAACTTAAATTTTCACTTATCGGGAAAAATTCCACTGGATAAAGATAGATTAAAAAAAAATTGGTTAATGGAAGAGCAATTACTTTAATACATTCTTTGATAAATATTGTTGGGATATTATCCGGTTCCGCCGATTTGTGGATATCTAAGTATTTAACTTTAGTAATTACATTAGAAAGACTTATAGTACACTGTGAAATATCAAGAGTTTCATTTAGAGTTGTTATAAACACTTTTTAATTTTTTTGCAAACAAGTTAACATAACTATCAGTATTATTGATATGGTTAAAGTTAACATAACCATTAGTATTATTGCTATGGCTGCCCTAAAGGTGCATAACACTAGGGAAATCAGAATCATCTTCTTTCAAGAGATTTCGAGTATTTCCAAAAATAACTAACATTATTTATTATGGAGTTTTGAATTTCACTTATACAGTTACGGTAGCAGGTTTTAGACATTTTACATGAAGTTCTCAAATCTTTAAATTCTATGTAATCAGAATTTTTTTGATATAATTTATATTCTTTATGTTTAACATTTTTGGTGATAAGAAGATTTATAAGTTCTTTGGAGTACCATTTTGGATAGGTATTTTTTTTTTTTTTTTATGTGACACCTCACAAGAGTGTCCCTGCCTGTGGAGTGCACAGACAGGGGAACTATGTCACCACCCGGTTGGGCGGCGTTGTGAGGCGGAGTAAGGTAGGGGCTGTGGGAAGGGATTTGTTAATGCGGGCCTTGAAGAGGCTCGGATTATAGGAGGGAGGAAAAACAGGTGCCGGTAGCTCGTTCCACATACGAGCCGACTTACACAAAAACGAGTCGTAAAAACGGCCCGTTCTCATGAAGCCAACGTCAACCGTGAACGGGTGTTCAGTTCGTGTCCGTCGAGTTTCGCGCACGTGCACCGGTGCATCAGGAATCAATGCTGCTAGCTCCTTGGAGCAGGCTCCATTGAAATACCTGTAGAACAGACACAGCATGCCTACATTGCGTCTATGCATTAGAGAAGGCAATCGGTCTGTTAACAACGGATTGTCAATCAGACGGATCGCCCTCCTTTGCACAGATTCAAGCAGGTTTATCAAGTATTTTGGGGCACCAGCCCAAAGGTGGCTCCCAAATTCAATAGTTGGGCAGACTTGAGACTTGTACAGGGTCAGCAGCTGGTCACTGTTGAAGAATCTCCTAGCCCTGTACAAGACGCCCAACTTTTTGGAGGCCTGATTTACTCGGGCTTCTATGGATCCCCGATACTTGAGCTGGTCTGATATAGTAACTCCAAGCATTTCAATGGAGTCTTTATTGGGGAGAGTGCTCCCATCAAATTGCACCAGACAGTCATTGATCTACCTCTTTGCCGAAATCAGACACGCTTGGGTTTTTGAGACGTTGAAACTGACCAAGTTGGCCTTACCCCAGGCACGAACCATCTCTAGGTGGTGGTCAATTTTTTGCTTCAAAACTTCCCGAGCTGTTCGGACATCATAGGTGGAAGGGGGATTGTCAAAAAGATAACCCTCGTGAACGGTGCTGTCATCAGCGTAGCAGTGAATTGGTGCACATTCAACGAGATCATTGATGTGCAATAAAAACAGCGTCGGAGACAGCACAGATCCTTGTGGCACCCCCGCATTGATTTGGTGCGGTGAGGAAGAAGAGCCGTCAACCACGGTTTGAATTGTTCTTCCCCCCAGAAAGTCCGCAATCCAACTATGCAGGGTTGGGTGGATCCCATACGATGGTAACTTCCCGACAAGCGCCCGGTGCCAGACTCTGTCAAAGGCTTTGGAGATATCCAACTCAACGGTTTGGGTTTCACCAAAACGTTCCATGTACCGCCCCCAAATATGCGTTACATATCCGAGTAGATCGCCACACGATCGGTTACGACGAAATCCATATTGCCGATCGCTTAGGATATTGTTATTCTCGAGATATGTGAGCAATTTGTTGTTAACCACCCTTTCTAATACCTTCGAGAGTATGGAAGTGATGGCTATGGGGCGGTAGTTAGAAGGGTCGGAGCAGTCCCCCTTTTTTGGGATTGGGTGAACGATTGCCTTTTTCCAAAGATCTGGCACCTTTCCACCTTTGAGAGAGAGCCTAAATAATTTCGCGAGCACTGGAGTCATTTCTGCAGAACACCTCTTGAGGACCAAGGCAGGTATTCCGTCCGGCCCACTGGCTTTGTCGACTTTCAGCTCGTTCAAGACTCGGAGAACCTCTCTGTTCCGGATCTTCGGTTCCTCCATTTGAAAACCGCAGTGCGGAATGGAAGGGGGAGTCTCTCCGTTATCTTGAAGAGTTGAGTTTTCCGCGAAAATTTTGCCTAATAATTCAGCTTTCTCACGGGCCGAGTTAGCCAGCCGACCATCAGGCTTGGTCAGAGGTGGGAAAGTGGTTCTGCAGAAATTTCTTCCGATCGAGCCAGCGAGTGACCAGAAAGCACGGCTACCAGTGGGGCAGTCAGCCAGCTTTTTCGCAATTCTCTGGTCGTGATCGCTCTTAGCTCTATTTAGAACTCTCTTACATTCCCTTGCCCGTTTTCGGTATTCCGAAAGGTTATTCATGGAGCTAATCTTCCGGAGTGCATTAAAAGCCGTATTTTTGAGTCTGACAGCTTCAGCACAGCGATGGTCAAACCACGGTTGTGTGCCCGCTCCAGAGGAGTTGACGGAGAAGGGAATGTAGCAATCCATTGCTGATGTGATTACTTCTCCTACCTCACGTGCACAAATTGATGGGTCCTCGGAGCTAAAGCATACAGTACTCCAAGGAAAGGCGCCGAAGAAAGACCGCATGCCGTCCCATTTAGCTGCCCTGTAGTGCCATAACTTCCTCTTTACATGTTTGTCGGGTTAACGGTTCATGGAGGATGGGACAGAGGTGGTAATCAGGCAGTGGTCAGAGGATCCTAAGGGCGCTGTCACCTCCACTCTGTACCCATTGGTTTACATTCCATGGTTGGAATATAAATGCTAATTTCACGAAACATTTCCCAAAACAGATAAAATTCATTGGTAACTGTGTTGATATTATCATATTGCATTGCACAAATGACCAATCAAAGGAGAAAAGATAATTATACATTTAAGGTATTTTTGGGGAAAGAAAGTAGAGGCGATGTATCAAGTTGGATATGGATTGGACACGGTTAAATCCGTTATACAGAATTAAAAAAATGAAAACTTTTTTTGTAGTGTATAACGTTATGTTTAAACGGTTTCTAGTAGCCGTTTATTTTGGGAACTAGAACGCTTTCGATTTTTTGAAAAATAAACCGAAACGCCCACCTCTACTTCAAACGTTTGATGGAATTAATCCATTATTTCGCCTTCAAATCTTTGTCTTTTGGAAAGACATGTTCACCCCTATTATAAGACATTTGAATACAATAACAAGTTGACGGCATTAGTATCACATTATGACAAAATCTTTAAATCGTTTCAAATGGTAAAGAAAACGTATGCGATTTGACAGTTCCCCCAACCGAGAGTGGTTTATTTATGCCCCAACCTAATGGGACCGTCATTCGCAATGACAAAAATCGTGTGAAAACGGCCCTTTTATTTAAATGACTTTTTCTTCTTGTACATTTTTATTATTTTAAATTATGAAATATCTTGGTGAATTCGAAACGTCATTCCAAATTTAAGATTATGTACATCACTAGCATAAATAAACCACTCCATCACTAGTATTTATCGTCGTTTTTTCAAACTTGTTGGAACAAGTAGTCGGTATTTGAAAACGGTTTGCGCCGCTTGCGGCTGAACAATGATGTATTGCTAGGAAAATTTCCCCAGATATGGGGAGAAAAATACTGTTTTTCTAATTTTTAAAATAATGGTACTGACACACTTGCGCTGTACTGTCATGGCTTGGGATGAGAATGTGTGCAGAAATAGGTCAAGCGTGGTCTGTAACAGGCATCAAGCTTGGAAAGTATTTATAAATATTTTACGTTGTTTTTGTAAAACAAATCTTGGGAATAATTTTATCCTAAATCAGTAACTTTTTTTTAAATATCTGATAATTGATGAGTAAAAAATATACAGTTGCCAATATTTTACGGATTGCTTTATGCTTCATATAACGATTGAATGGATATCGTAGCTTATCCTCCGCTTCAAATCCAGATATTAAAGCTTCAAAACCAGGCATGCAATGGTTCACATAGCAGGCGTGCTAAAACTAAATACTTCAATTGGGCCCGATGGATAGAAATGGTTCACATAGTCAACAATCTTACACAGGTAGTACCGTAAAAATATGAATCTGTCCTAAACGGGATAGGAAATTACTGAAAATTTCAAAATATTTTTGCAGAGCCATTCATGTTTTCAGAAATTGTGTAGACAAAATTATTTGCTCGATATATCAGTGAATTGACCACGATATAACAGTCAAAAATTATATGAAGATAAGGTTGAACTAATATATCGTTTTGTAATTGCTCATTAAAGCCGTGAACTCGCTATTGCCGTGATCGTTATAACCAAGTCGACTGTAATTCAATCCATATAATTTATTTCATGCTAAAATAATTGTTTTAACTTTTAAATTTGAGGGACGTTTCAGATTGGTATATACTCTCAGTATCGCTCTGGTAAAATGCTACAAATCACCTTAAGACCATTATCCTAACAAAAAACTTGTTTTCACACTGCTGGAGATAATATTATTTGTGGTGAACCTAGCAATACCCAATATCCCTAATCTGGGGAATTTCTGGTAAAATTTTTGGGAATGGCATCACTGAACTGTCAGCTGCTGAGAAGAGCGGCAAACTTACTATACCAAAAGTCCGAAAGTGCTGTCGGTTCTGTCCCAAAGTGTTTTTTTAATCTAATAATATTACACATTGCACAATCGTCTTATCTTAGATTGAATTATATCGGTTTGTTAGCTCTCAAACTAAGCCACCAACAGTGTTAACATGGTGATAATCATGGAGTGTCAATAACACAACATGTCACTGGAAAATTGCTCTCGCGATTTATTATTTCATTATTGTATTTAATATTAAAAATGTCAGATATTCAGATATGGATAAAGCGCTTGAGGGAATCTCTTCAAAAATGTGATGGAGATGAGGCTGTACGGATTATTGCGAATATATCGGCTTATTTTGGAGAGGGAAACCTGAGTGAATCTGAAATCGGTAAATATTTTCTTTGATTCTACAATTTATCAGACTATGAATTACAACTATTTCAGGGCACTCATTTTTCCTAGTCTCACATCAAAAATTCCGTTAATACTGTTACAAAACTTTGATAAATATTGTAATTTTATAATGATTTCAAAAGGAATTTTACAGATAATTATAGTAAAATATTCGTTAAGTTGGTCGAATTCCGCTGTAATAACACTTGGTTTCAAATTAATTACAATAAGAATCAACCTTTTATGTCGGGGGAGATCGTTAAAGATGCATTAAAATTCCATTTTTCTCTTTTGTTTGAAGTTTGAAGGTTAGGAAATACCCATAAATTATTTTCAACTTAATTACTACTGGGAAAATCCGGCAAAATAGTGCCTACCTAAATAGCATAAATTATTTAGGTATTGCTATTATTTTATTTAACCCTTAGGATACGACCAACTACAATAGCAGTTCAGTGAAATTATGACTACCTTCAGCTGCACTGCAATGTGCAGTGTATAGAGCTAGGTTTTATAAGTTTTTAACGCATTTCAATATTGTCCATAAAAATTCCTAAGTAAAACGTAGATGCCCGTCAATTATTTCAAACACAATTTTCAATATTATATTTGGCTTTGAGATATTTAAAAAATATTAGCCGTCTTCTAAGGGCTATCCTAACCTAATGTATTCTATCCGTATAATTATTGTATAATTACCAATAACCCAAACTCAGAACCTTTTTATGCATGTTTTTCCATCTCTCCCGACTAAAATAGTTGTTTTCATTAGTAATTAAGTTGAAATCAAGTGTCATTAAAAAAAAAATTGCATGCGTGCAGCGGAATTCGGTAACCTTACCAAAACATTGTGTTATTTGCAGATTCGGCCATCCTGCATCTGTTTTCTAGAGTGTCCCCTACGAATGCAGATTACAATGGCCTGCCCTACTTCGTTGAGGGCACATTCACCCGGAAAGATTTCGAAAGAGCCGTCTGTGGAATCTTCACCCTGTTCACCACATTGCTTGACAACTATTCCACTAAGCTTGATGAATATGTACAAGATATCGTCTCGGTATGTATTTCTCTGTCATCTAAAACAGAGGTGTTGAATTATTAACATAACAAACTCACGTAGACGTGATTTTTTCTGTTTTGGGTAAATTTTTCTGACAGGCAAACATGTGTGCGGCGAGCAGTCTGACCAAAAATGACATAAAAATAACGTTGGTAAAAAAATTCTTGTCGCTTGCCTGTGACGTCATGCTTGCTGCTGACATGCTCGCCCTTACTTCATACCGACCCGTACAATTGTAGTAACAATTGATAAATATCTTACATTTTTCTCTATCAAAACAACTACATTATGCAACAAATTACGACTACACTTTAGCCACAAAATGAACCATCTTTGCTGGTTTCGTGTACTTTTTTAGAAGTTTTAACACCAAGTTTATATCAAGTTGGGTTATTAATTTCATCTATATCTTGTAACGTGTTGCCTTTCAGGTTTGCTATTGACCGATAAAATATAAAAATTACAACATGGGATTGAGCGATAAATTTGTGCTCTATTTATATTGTAGCGAACTTGCATTTCTAGACTTTTGAAGGAGGCATCAGAATTCGATGGAGAGTTGTATTATGAAATTATTAAAAGAATAAGTAATCTATTATTATTGTATATCGATGATCAGTGCCTTACACGTTGTTGTGTAGGCATGTCTGAAGGTGATGCGAAGTGCAGCCCCCGCCAGCGTGAAGGAGAAAAGTCTCCTGGCGCTGAGCTCCGTGCTCGCGGGCGAGTGGCCCGAGCAGCTGGCCCCCGTGCTCGAGGTGCTCCTCACTCACGTCAAGAGGAAGACGGAGAAGCCCACGGTGATGACGCGCTGGTACCAAATGATCGGTGAGATTTATAAATTTATTATTATTTAATGAGCAGGTAGCTTATGCGCTTATACAGGGTTTTCCAATAAGAGGTGTTCTTTTGAATAGCCTGCTATTTCGGTAGATGTTACTTATGAAGCTGTCATTTTTTGACATTTGACAAGTAAAAACTACGCCATTAATAAAAATGGAACGATACACGCTTTAACAACGCATTGAAATTATTAAAATTCACTATTATTAATTATTAGAATTCCATCGAAAAATCATCTTGAGTGATGAGGCCCATTTCCACCTCGGTGGCTTTGTCGACTAGCAAAATTGTCGCATCTGGGGCTCGGAAAACTCAAGACTTATTGTTGAAAAGCCTCTCTATCCTCAACGTGTGACTGTTTGGTGCGGTTTATGGTCCGGCGGAGTCATTGGACCTTACTTTTTCGAAAATGAGGCTGGAGCAACAGTTACGGTGAATGGATTGCTCTATCGAGAGATGATTAATGATTTTTTATGGCCGGAATTGGATGGTATTGATCTGGACAACGTTTAATTTCAACAAGACGGCGCTACGTGCCACACAAGCAACGAAACCATTGATCTTTTACGGGAAAAGTTTCGTTGAATATCAAAATAACACCTATTATTGGAAAACCCTGTATCTATCACACAATAAGTTTACCCCTTAAGCCTCTGCCATATATTTCTTTAAACCGTTATATTTCTTAAAGATGCTGTCAGAAAGTCGAAGAATCGTGTGTGTATTTTCGCTTTGCAATAAAATCCAATAAATGGGATATTTCTGAACGTATCCGAAAAATGAAAACTGTTTTTGATAGGTGATAAAATACCCTTTCAAATCTTATTATTAAAATTATTACACGTATAAATTTTGAAGTATTTAAATTATGAAATCAAAATTTTTTAAATGTCTTATCTTACGTTTTCTCATCTAAACACTTAACTAAAATTACTGATAGCAAAATAAAATACATATTATACTAGACAGATGTATTATAAACATTACTGCCACCTCAGTTTTTTGTCGTTTCATAGAAAAATAATTAGTAAAAAATTCGCAAAGTTTCACAATTTTTTCTCAAATTGCAGTTGGAACCTTTGGTTCCAGAGGTGTACATTTAAATTATTCTGTGATTAACTTCCATATTTGAATGTGAAGCTTCGTGTTTTCTCTGTCTAATACTGTTTAGTTCATATTTTAACTTTAAGGGTGAGAGAGACACAACGAGTTCTTGTTTATTATTTTATGTATAAATATCATCGCATTCTAGGTCAGCATCTGTTTGACTGTTAGCCATTTTAGTTACTTTTGAAAATCTATTTCGTCTAATTAGTTAGTTATTGCTCTATTTTGGAGAATTACCGACTTATTTTGTACTCTTTCATTACACAAGTATAGGTTTGTTGAACAGAAGTTAACCCTTAAACAGCTATGGTGATCAGAAATAGTTTAACTAAAATTTATAATAATAGTTTTTTTATTGGTCAATGTAAATGTGTCATACAGTTTTTTTTTGTTATTTTTATTCATATGATGTTTGTCAATACATGTAATAATATGATTTAAGCATAGGCAACAGGACTACAAAGATATGGATAAAAATTGTTGGTGGGTAGCATTTTGCCTTTATTTGCTTAACAGGTTCGCTGCCACCCCCGCACCGGTGCGGTGTGAGGAGTACATACGCGGGGCCGACCACGCACCGGTATATATTGATTTTAGTTTTTCTGCAATTTTTTTTTTGATTAATTCTCCCCAAAAAATAGATTTTCCTAATTTTCTTTTGTGTATTTCTTTTATGTTGTTTTTATATTTTAATTTATTTTCTCAGCATGCTTGTTAATTAATGTTAGTTTGTAATATAATATACCTATGTAACTCCTAGGTATACGTCCGGGTGTGGCAATAATTAACAATGGAGTAAGTACGTTTACTATCATTACAGGACTTCTGTGCCGCCAATATCCTGAAGAGATGGAGCCCCATTCGGAGTTTCTCATCAAATCATTACTACTGCCAATTCAAGAAGGAAAGGCCAAGGTAAGTTTATAAATTCACTCAACTGAATAAATACAATAATATTACAAATACAGTAGAAGCCTGATAATTCCAAAAACATGCAAATTTAAAGTTTTTGCCATAAAAATGTTTTCATATAAATTTCTATTTAAATTTATTTTGGTTCACGCGCGTATATTTGTTTATTAGTGAATAATATAATTTCGTAAATCTGAATCTGAGAGGCGGTAACACGCTGTAAAATGTCAACATACGCGGTTATACAACATCCTTTTTCGTAAATCTGAATCTGACAGGCGGTAAAATGCTGTAAAATGTTGACATACGCAGTTATATGTCATCCTATTTCGTAAATCTGAATCTGACAGGCGGTAAAATGCTGTAAAATGTTGACATACGCAGTTATATGTCATCCTATTTCGTAAATCTGAATCTGACAGATGGTAAAACGCTGTAAAATTTCGACATACGCGGTTAAACGACATCCTATTTCGTAAATCATGAATTTGACAGGCAGTAAAACACTGTAAAATGTCGACATACGTGGTTATACATCATCCTAATTCATAAATCTGAATCTGACAGGCGGTAAAACTTCCGCTTCTTCATCCGTACTAGAAATTAAAGAACCCATGACAATTCCTGAATTGCGAGTGGAAAAAGTTAAAGAACCTATGAGTTACGTACTTGCGGGAATAATGGACAAACCAGTCCACCATAGCTCCAGCAACCGAAAAGTCCTTTTCAATAGTAGTCTCAGGGAAATCACCAATTGCAAGTGAGATCCTTGAAAAAACTCTTAGAAGCAAAATCAATGTTACTTCCCTAGGAATTGGCATCAAAAAGATTAAAAAACTCGCCAACAACAAAATATTTGTCCAGTTCGACACAGAAGAGCAGTGCTCAAAATACACGGCTGAGGTATCAAAGATACAACATTTACAGTGTCAAAAGGGGGTTAAAATTCAACCCAAACTTATATTGAAAGGAATTGCTGCCGACCTTTCGGTAAAAGATATTTTTATGGCCATTGTTAATCAAAACAGTGGGTTTTCTACTCTCTTAGGAGAAAAGAAACCTGAAGAGGTAGTTAAAGTCTTTCATAAACTACCCTTTAAAAAAGACGAGACCCGCAAATGTGTGGTTATCTCGGTAGCGCTTCAAGCCTGACACCTTTTTTCTGACACAAAAGTATTAAACGTCGGCTATCACAAAGATGGCGTCGCGGAATACCTGGCTTTAATCTGCTGCCAGAAATGCATGGGCTATGGTCACTCAATAGCCCACTGTAAAAATAAATAAGTCTGTTGGAGATGTGGCGGGGACCACAAAATCCATAAATGTACCAACCAGAGTAACGGGACAATTTGTGGTCAGAGTTGCGTAGCAGCCATCAAAAAATCGATGTAGTCATTGTACAGGAAATGTATACCGGAAATACGGGAAAAATAAATAAATCTTCATTCAATGGACTCATATTTCAAAAACCAAGTGTGGACAGCCCAGTCAAGGCGGCAATAATTGTCTTAAACAAATCAGTAGCTGCCTCCTGTGTTCTCCTCCATAAATACAGCAACAGTTGCAACATATTTCTAGAAACACAATTTCAAAGGACAACTCTAGTTATTGGTTCAATATACTGTCCCCCAAATGAAGACATCGAAGTCAGCCTAGGGAAATCAAACCAGCTTCTAGATGCAAATAAGCAGAAAATAGTCATCGGAGCGGACGTAAATGCCAAAAGCATTTGGTGGGGTAGCAAAAAGACAGATAGCAGAGGTAACAAATAGAGCGACTTCATTGCACAGAAACAATTGCACATTGTCAACGAAGGGACAACGCCAACCTTTGAAACTGTAAGACAAAATACATTTTTGAGCTGCGTGATCGACATCACTCCATGTTCCGGCAGTTTAATAGGATCTATAGATAGCTGGAAAGTTGACAAAAGAATTGCCTCCCTATCTGACCATAACGGTATACCATTCAAAGTATCATTCGACAAAATCAAACACAGATGAATTTCCAGAATCTACATTCTTATACAGAACAAGCAAAGCAAACTTGACCAAATTCGGAGAGACACTGAAAGCCGACGCAGAAAGCAAGAATTTAACTCCCCAGGTGATTGAGTCAAATATTCAACCTAGCATCTTCAATAGGCAGGTGCCCGTCCTCATGGATGTCATATCTGATGCATGCAGAGCCTCAATTCCTCCTATGAAAAAATCGAAACAAAAAATTTGCCCATGGTGGAATGAAGATTTGGAAAAGCTGAAGAAAGAAGTACTCGCAGCAAAGAGGAAGCTGATGAAATCAGATCCAGCAAGAAAAAACGCGATAACACTACCAGCATTCCTCGAACTGAGAGAACGTTATAAGAAAGAAATTACAATAGCGAAAGTACAAAACTGGAAAGACTTTTGCAGCAGCCAAGGAAAAGAAACCGTCTGGTCAACAGTGCTTACGGTTCTGAAGTCATCACAGAAGACCCCCCAGAAACGCTGACATTCAACAACAATCTGTCTACTACGTCAGCCCAAGAGACGGCGTCCACACTTTTAGAACACTTTCCCCAATGACTCAGGTCAAGCCAGTGTAATACTGGAACAAATTCGTATTCGGAGTAACCAGGACGCGGAAAATCTTTGCGATATTGACCCCACGTTTACAAAGCTAGTACTAAAAAATATACTTACTTCCATAGATATAAAGAAATCCCCGGAAGGTATCACTTCACTTCAGTCATTTGTATACAAGCGTTCGATACTCACCCTTTATGGCAATTTACAATGCTTGTTTCCGAGTTGGCTGCTTTCCAATCCTCTGGAAGATTGCCAAAATCAAGATAATCCCGAAGCCAGGAAAAAAAGACTACGGAAGTGTCTCTTCCTACCGACCCATTAGGCTCCTTCTGGTATTGGGCAAGGTCTTAGAGAAACTCCTAATCAAGAGAGCCACATGGAAGTTTACCACAAAACGGAAACTAAATTCAAATCAGTTTGGGTTTACGCAACAGAAAAGCACCGAGAAGTATAATGTAGCTTTTTTTCTACATTCCCGCATAAATAGTTTATTTCAATTGGACCCTAATGTAAGGAATAACCGATAGAGGTTTCACTGTATATCAAATATAGTAAGATCGATGTGTGTTAAGCGAATGGTTGTATTTCCAGATATCCTTCCCAACGGTGGAGGCTTGCTTCAGCGGCATCAGTGCCTACATGAAGGTATGCGACCTGCAGCCCGCCATGCTAGAGGTGGTCTACACCGGCCTGAAGAACTTCTCCGATCCAAGGGACCTTCACAGGAGGGGGTTCGCTAGAGGTGACCACTCCCCATGTTCCCTTACCATCCATGTTAAATTTATCAAAAAATCGGTTGCTTCGAATTGATAGTGTAGCTGTTTATTATGTGATGTAGATTCCTCATTTTTTCAGCATGTTCCACTAGTTTCCGGACATTGTGTATTATCAACCACATATAATATTTGATTTACTTGCTATTTTTTTCATCTACTGTAAAATTGGCTAACCCGGAGTTCCTCATTAAGAAGTAATTTAACGTGTGTGATTCCAGAGGCCCTCAACCTTCTGGGTGAGCACGGCGCCGTGTTTGCCCCCCGGCTATGCTCGGACCTGCTACAGTGGCACTCACTGCTTCTGTGGTTCGTGCAGCAGGAGAACGCAGACGACCGTGTGGCGGGCTGCCGAGCCCTGGCCTCATTCTACCGGCATGTCGGGGCTGAACTGGTCAATATGGGTCCGGGAGAGAGGACAACCAAAATTCTCGAGGTTACATTTTTATTATTATTTTAATAATCTTCATTTTTTTATTTTCTTTTTAATATAATTTTTTTTTTCTTTGTTTTATAATATCCGAAGTCCAAGGCTTCATACAGAGTTTTTTTGAAATATGATGTAGAAAGTAATTTTTCTGATATTTTGAAAGTCCAATGTGTAAAATTTCATTGAGAAATATCAAAATTCTGCTTTAAGATGTGGTCAAATCTCACGTAAACAGTGACCTTCATCTTGTTTTGAATAAAACTGTTGATTTGTATAGACAACAAGGCCAGGCTGCTGGCCCGCCACAGACACTCCTTTATAAATAGAGGATCTCAAAAACAAAAGTGCGTTATGTTATTAGGTGATACAATACATTACAAATTCATGACAGTTTCATTATAATTTTATTCCAAATTAATTATAGTTTCATTATAATTTTATTCCAATTTCATTACAGTTTCATTACACTTTCAACACAGTTTGATTACGGTTTCATTGCGATTTCAATGCAATTTCTTTGCAGTTGAATTGTAGTTTCATTACAATTTCCTGACAGTTTTATTACAGTTTAATTTCAGTTTCAATACAAGTTCAAATTTTTTTTTTTCAGTATCTTATGACCTACTTCAAGCGCATCTTACCCCCGTCGTGTTCAAACAAGATCAATTTGCACGAGGCGGGCACGGCCCTCAAGGGGTTTGCGCTGGTGGCCTCGAAGTGCCGACCGCTGTTGAGTGAGGAGGACTTCCATAGTGTGGGGCAAAGCCTGGCGCAGAGGGCCCTGCTGGCGCATCAGGACAGGGGTCACGGGGGGCCTGAGGAGATCACTGCCCGGATGGAGGAGGTAACCACTTTTACCATTACTGCTTAGTTATTTGAACCTCTGTCGTATTTGACACCATTTATAATTTTTCACATTTTTGTTTTATAATATTGTTATGGACTGTTAATCACTGATTGTAAGGCCAAGTTGTTTCACAGAAATAAAATGTAACATTTTCATCAAATGGCCATTTTGTTTTTTTTTTATGCATTTCAATTTTCTATTAAATTGTAATCAGCTGACAATTTTAACAACATGATAGTTGTCCTCTTCTGCTGATCACAATTTGTTCAAAAGCTGATATGGACTTAGAATCAGCATTAAACGGGGACCTTTCAACTGTCAAAAAAACAAATTGGTGCTGGATGGCCATTTGAATTTCTGTGAAACAACCTGTCCTTGGTAAACATGGCATTGGACGCTCCCTGCGTATGTCTCCAGGACTTCTTGAGAGACGGATGATGCGAGATGGTTGTTATTAAAACACTCATGTTTCAACAGATTGATTTATTGCGTTTTAATTCACATGAATTTGCAATGATTCTAGTTGTTAGCTCAGAGGCTTTAAGGTGTCGAATGTTATCTCGAAGGCCTATAGATCTTGAAAGAAAGTGAATTTTGTAAAAGGTAATGATACAAGAATATCACAATGATTTGCACATTTTAACCCAATCCCGTTGTTTTGACATAAAAACCCATAGACAAAACGTAGTATAAACAGACAATACATAGAAAAGATGAAAGGAAAGGTGACACACAGACGCGAATTTAATGTAATGAATTCTATACATAGAGATTAGAAAAAATGAAGTTAATTTGAAATGATAAATAAGAAAACATGAAATGAAATATTAAATCAGACAACACAACACTCAACAGGCATAATATCCCAAAAGAAAGTCAGTAGGATCTTTATGAAACTTGGACGAGAGCTTGTCGGCTGGTCAATTATCCCAATTTAGACTTTTTAAATGACTTAAACATGGTCATGAAAAGATTTCATCTAGTTGTTGTTAAAATTTCTATGATATAGTTAATGGCGTTGATCTGGAAACATGTCTAAGGGCTTATTTATTGTTTTTGTGTTTAATTCGTAGAACTCCATTTAATTTTTTAAAAATTTAATTAAAATCAAATTTAATAATATAATTATTAAGTTCTGCAAGTATTTTTTGGTTTTTTGTTATTGTTACAGCTGTTTCGGCTTTCAAGGCCATTTTCAAACTGTTTGCTCAGTTTGCTTTCTGCTCATTTTGAAAATGGCCTTGAAATCCGAAACAGCTGTAACAATAACAAAAAACCAAAAAATACTTGCAGAACTTAATAATTATATTATTAAATTTGATTTTAATTAAATTAAAAAAAAAAAAAATAAAATAAAAAAAATGTCTAAGGGCGATATGGCATCGAAGCTTGTCGATTGTCACCGAGCTACAACCAAACAGCACGGACTATCAAGCCACTATGCAATGAAAGTTATGAGTTTGGTGTATAGATAGAAGCAAAGGCAGGGGCGCCACTGTGCATGGATGCGATTTGCCCAGTTTCAAAGTGATTCATGGCCCAATTCCTATGTTTCTATTATTTATCTATGGTATCTGGTTCAATTAGCGTTACTTTTAAAGCTTTGCAACCACGTGGAAGCTCTGGCCGTGATCGGTGCCATAATGGAGGAGAGCCTGCTGCCACTCTTGAAGATCCTGGTCACCGACTTCCCGTGCATGACCCACCGCCACTACCTGGTCATCAACGCTGTCAACAAGTCATTACCTGTCATCAATAAGGAGGTGGGTAATAATTCAATGCTTCTTCTAACCACTCTATCGATAGCTGCCCAAATTTAAGCAGGTGATTTTTATGAATTAAAATTAATTTATTTTAAATTTTTCTCTAGCTTGATTAAGCTTCTATTGAATACCAACAGATGTCACTAATGTTTCTCTCATTGAATATTCTAGATCAGTGGTTCTTAACCTTTTTGGCTGGCGACCCAAGGTACGAATATATTTGAAGTACGCGACCCTAATCTAATTTTTTATTTTTTTTCCATTGACAGGTTATGTAATTTTATACTATAAAATTTATACGATGTATTGGTAAAATTAGAAATAAACAAATTTATTTAAATGTTCTGTATTAAAATCAGACCAGCATTAAAACAGTTAAAAAATTTACAGCAAAATAATCAGTGACTACCCTGGTGTTGTATTTTTGAACAAAGATCATGTATACGTGGAGTTATGTTTATAGAAAGTGCACACCGCATGTCATGCTGAGGATCCAACCTATTCCTGTACTTATTCTTCATAACAGCAAGGCATGAAAATCCTGCTTCACATAAATAAGTAGTTGGGAAAGGTAGCAGGGCTTTTTCAGCTTCATTGCTCAGAACAGGCTTCCCAGATAATTGTGCCCAAAATTTTGTGAGACTCGTTCTGGCAAATCTCTCTTTTAAAAGTGCATCACCTTGCATTTCGAGCAATTCTTCTTGTAATCCAGCTGAATCGTTTTCAACGCCCATTACATCTACTTCAAATGGATTTCTTACCCAACTGTATTTCACGATATGGACATTTTGTGGAATATATCTTTCCATTTCATTTTCAAGTCTTCTCAAATGTTCTAAAAAAATAGGCATGGTCTCCACGAAAATACGGTTGCCATTAAGATTAAGATCTTCCAAAAACAAGTTTAATGTTGGAAACGCTGCCAATTGACATTGAGCAATTTTATTTTGCCAAAGTTTTGTTTTGTTTTTAAAAACAGTAATTTTTTCATAAATGTCTACTACAGTGCGATTTTGACCTTGCATTTCTGTGTTCAACTGATTCAAGTGGTGGAAAATATCACCCAAATATGCCAATTTAGCCATCCATTTGTTGTCACTGAAGCGATCAGCACATTCGTGTCTTTTATCTGTCAAAAATATTTCTATTTCTGTTTTAAGAGAAAGAACTCTAGCTAGAATCTTTCCGCGGGATAGCCAGCGAATATCCGAATGGTATAATAAATTCTGGTGTTCTGAACCCATTTCTTCGCACATCAGTCGAAATATCCGAGAGTTCATAGCGCGTGCCTTTATGAAATTTATAATTTGTATTACGTCCTGTAACACCTGATGTAGATCTGGCTGCATATCACGTGTAGCCAAGTTTTCTCGATGTAAAAAGCAGTGTATTAAAACAACCTCTGGATTTCGTTCCTTGACTTTGGCACAAAACCCGATGCGACTCCCTATCATTGCCGGTGCTCCATCTGTACAGACTGCGAGACAATTGTCCCACAGTAATTGGTGTTCCACAAAGAACTTGTCTATTAAAAGAAATATATCAGCCCCAGTTGTAGTTTCAGAGAGCTTTTCACAAAGCAGGAACTCTTCATTGAAATTTTGTGGAGTTCTGTATCTTACGTACACCAACAGCTGTGGGAAATCTTCAATATCAACTGATTCGTCGATTTGAATTGAAAATTTGATGGCTTTTTTGAGATCCGTTATTAATTGTTCTAAAATATCTGATGACATTAAATCTATTCTCTTTTTCACAGTATCGTTTGAAATTGGCACCATTTCCAGCTTCTTCGCAATTTCATCTCCACAGACAGTTCTTGCCATGGCTATTGCAGCTGGTTTAATCAACTGCTCAGCAATACTATGGGGTTTTTTACATTGAGCTACTTTTAAAGCTACTTCGAAAGAAGCGTAGGTAGTTTTTTCTAACGAAACTGTTGCTGAACTTGATGGTGCATCAAGTCTCATGCGCTTTGTTTGTGTTTCTTTTTCTTTCCAAAAAGCAAGCGGTTTATTTGCGTACGTTGGATGGACTTTTTCGAGATGTCTCTTCAATTTGTTTATTTTTAGCGATTCATTTGAAAGAAGTTGCGTACAAACCACGCATTGTGGACGTGGCACACCAGAGCGATCTTTTATTTCAATAAATCCTAAGGCTAAAAATTCTTGCTTGTATGTTAACATCCGTTTCGCCATGACTGTCCACAATTCGAAAGACTTACTGAAACAAAACAACAAATTATAGAAATATACTATTCTATTCGTTCATCGGCGAATTGTAGGCTAACAATGTCATTTATTGGAAAAAAATATTTTACCTTCTTTCGATAACAGCAATCGCGAGTTGCACTTTTAATCTTCCACAATTGATTATCACAATTTTGTAGCACTTTGTAGTTGTCAACAAAGAGTGTATTGTAGTCAAGTATAAACGTTATTCACGTAAAACAGTATGAGAACGAGCGTGCAATCGTAAACAAACTCGCTAGCAAACTGACCGAGATGAGACGAGACCGACCGACCAGCGCGGTGCGGCGGGCGGCGCGGGTGGTGACCGAGCCGAACCGAGCGATGCCGACTGCGTGAGCCGAGCGGTGGCCATGGCGCGCACTCCTCGCTTTGCGCCCCGCGCCCTTCCGCCCATTAAAACAGAACTAACATGTCGCGATTGTGAACAATAGATGTCCTTGTTCTGAGAGTAGTAATAATTGTGACTATACTAGTTTAGTGACATCGATCGGGATATCAATACGCGATTTCCGCGACCCAACCCAAAACCTCTCGCGACCCAAATTTGGGTCGCGACCCGAGGTTAAGAATCGCTGTTCTAGATGATAATGTTTTGTTCTGTGAAGTCTTCTTGTAGACACCATTTTAAATTGTTTTCTATTTACTTGTTAAAAATTGCATGTCTGTGACCACAGACGTTCCCGGTAAACCATAGACAACTTACAGATATAGTTATTTTCAATATTATATCAGGGTTTATTAGGGGTAATTTTAACAACTAACATGCACAATTCATGCATTTGTAAATTTTACGATTTAAAAAAATAAAATATAAGTCGATTTGTTGCCTTCAAACCACATTAAGCAATTTATATGTTTTAGTATTAATATTCGGACGTATGATTTTTCGAGCAAGCGCGGCTGAATCCAAAACAGAACATCTAGAAATCTCTCGAGTGTACAAATTATTTAAGAAATTGTTATAAAGGGCTCCCGTTTTCTTATAAACATTGATAAAAGCAAGTGTGTCCATTGTTAAATTTGAGAGCCACCTCCGGTCTGGAGCCCCAAAAAAACCCTCAGACGCCAGGTGGGAATGCCGTCCTTGTTCTAAGCGATTTTTCAATGGAAGATGCTGCGGAACTAGCGTTATTAATTCCTTCAGCACCGGTGCAGTCGGGAAACACGCCAAACATGCATCTAACATTTGCACATGCTTCTATAACTCATTCTTGGGTTGCAACAGCTCAGATGTCGATTGGTTTGCCAGTCTCTGTGTTTCCTCCTTCTTACAACGTGAGTCTCTTCAAGACCCAGGTTAACTCCTTCCTTTCCTAAACCCAGCATCCTCCAAAGATGATCAGGGCCTCCTGTGTGAAAAATTGTATTTATTTAATCATTATATTCATTTTTCAGACCTTTCTTGCCTTCTTCATCCGTGAGTCATGCGGTCACGCCATATCTCTGTCCCTCGACTCCAGCCCTGAAACGCCGAACGGTGCCGAATCCGACACGGCCAAATGGACCTTTGAAACCTTCCTGCCGCTTTGGAAGGGAATACTGACTTCGAGGGACGTGTATAGCTGCTACATGGAGACTGTGTTTAATATTCTGCCGACGTTGGACGCCTCTACGCAGACGGTATGTTTTGATGACGTTGGGAAATTTTAGATTTTCAAATATGTCAAATAGAAAATTTTTAGAAATAAGTCAATATCTGAAACGATTTTATTCAAAACATAACTGCCCCCCCACCGTCATAATCATTGGGAAGTTAGTCCTGCAGGCTGGGAGATAGAACAGTCTATGCTGTCGGAGACAACCATCAGGAACATAGAAATGATGCTCTCCGTGATAGTCGAGTTATCAAACCATCTACGAATTGATTTGAAGAAAGAAATAAAAATTTGAAAAAATAAAAGAATAGAACCCAGGAGCAAGTTAGTCACATAGAACCACGGAAGGTAACGTGCAACCCAACATCACTCATATCCAATATTTTCATCTTTCAGGCATATTTTCAAACGGAAGACACATCCGGTGCAGAAACCGAAACCGTGGAAATCCCAGTTAACCCGATGAGCTACCGAATGCTGACCAACGTGTGTGACCTGACCGCCACCCTTCTTTCCCTGCCGGACATGCCGTGCCCCAGTTCGTGGCTGTCTCGCATCCTGACGACCATGTCGAAGGAGATAAAGAAACGGCCAAACATGACGGGTTACTTGAGAATTGCGCACGCCACACTCAAGGCGGTTAAATTGTCTGATGATTTTAGATTTATCAGTGAAAACAAGGATAAAATTAAGGATCTGATGAAGGTGATTCAACAATTTTTACGTTTTTGATGTTATTTTGTCATTTTTGGACGTTATTTAATGTTATTTGATGTTTTTGACATTATTTGACCTGGGTTCAAACGATATTTGACCTTACTTGACAATATTAAGTTGATTTTATATGTTTTGACATTTTTGATGCTGTTTGACATTATTTGTCGTTATTTGACGCTTTTGACATTATTTGGTATTTTTGGTGTTATTTTATAAATCCCAGTGTCTTCATGCCTTTATTAGTTATTTGTTGCGTGATTTACAACATTTAATTAGATGTCAAACATAACTCCAAGATCCCTAATTTCGTTGACTTTATCCAAGATTTTCTTGTCAATAGCGTAGTTAGTATTTTGCATTTTTGACATGATAAAAATTTGATTTTTCAGAGCATTTCCATCACCAACTGCAGCAGCCTGCACCAGCTGCGTTCTGCTCTCGTCATCCTGCACTGTCCCCCGCAGCTACTGAACCGGGACCTCCTCCACATAGCTACTGACGCCTTCCAGGTATCATACGGGCATTTTTGCCAAAGTTTGTACATTGCGTTTTTGTCATGTCTCACGTTTTTGATTGGTTTTTTCATATAATAATTACAATAAAATAACTTTTATTTTTAATACCACTTTATTATATATATTTTTACCCTTTTAGTGCCATAAATATTTTGTAAAAAGTTCATTTCATAGATAATTTATATAAAAAAGAAAAACACTTGCCATTTCTTTTACAATTCACTAATTTTCATAATTTTATCAACATTCTCTTCAAAAGGTTTCAAACTATGATAACAAAAGCACAGAAATTGAATACTACATATTTATTGACAAAAAAATTTATGGAAAATGTAGAAGATTTATTTACAAGAGTGTTTTTTACCTGAACATTGGAATTTAGAAAAAAGTTATTTACCTTTTCTACTTGTACTAATTATCATGTGGAGTCGCCTCCGGAAGTTTGTGCACTTTACCCCTGGAAACCTTGTATATACCAACTTTCTTTCACCAGGGTGATACTGAGAGTATCTACCACAGTGTTGTATCCTTCGTTGTTGCTATGCTTGTGAGTTCTCTACACATACGCTCATAGAGAAAAGCGACCTGACCTGAGTATTTCATTCACTCGTACACATTCTTCTGTTATACGGATTCTTGTCTTTCTAGGTGGTGCTGAGAGAAGGCAAGACGAACCTAGATTTGGTCTCTAGGGCTTTGGATATATTGGTGGAATGGGATCTTGTAGTCCCCAGAGCTGATTTCCGGCCCTTATGTATGAAGGTAAGAAACTTTATAATAATATCTAAAGTATGAAGTGCCAGTGCAGACCTGCTAATTATCGTAGGATATTATAATTGAGCCCTTGACCCGTGGAGAGCCAGAGCAGAAAATCATTAGAAAATATGTGAAGCTGTGCGAAAAATACCTTTTGACACAACTATTAATCTTCCCTTAACATTGTCCTTTCATTTCCCATCCTATTTACCTACAAGTACCTATCATTATCTGACTGTAACCACGTGTTTGTGTGACATTTTACAACAATAAAAGCGACTGTCAAACCAGTTTATTGATGGAGCCTGTTTGATGAACACCTATTTGTGATCAGTGCTGTTATTAATATCAACTCAGGGTAGAAGGCCTGTGCAGTGAACATATTCAGTTCCCTCAGTGTGTTTCGTATCCAACCTGGATGTTATGGAAGCTTGTGAGTGAAATTCTACCATCATCATCTTTGAAGAACATCAAAGGGGTAAGTCGGATTCCTTCCTTAATCCATGTTCACCATCTCCAACCATAGTTGTGTCAACTTCAAAGTTCACAATTAATATTTTACAGTCCACTCTTGATTCGCCTATTACGATTACATACCTTACTTTTGTTATTGACTTTTATTTTTCAGAGTTGTCAAATATCAGACCAAAAACCACAATTTTCTACTAGATAATATATCTTATTACTAAAATAGATTTCATGTTTATATCATAACTCGTTTCCCCAGAATAACTAACTTTGGTTTTAACTAATTGGTTTTATTATTTCTAAATAAAGTTTTTTTTTTTCAATTCAATTCAATTTGTTTATTCCTTCAAAAACATTACAAAATTACATTTTATTTCGTTTTTAAGTACATTTGTAAAATGGTATTACATAATAGTTAGCGGTGTATAAACTATACCAGCATCAATGAACTTAAATAACACACACCAACATCACACAACCAATGATACAAAACTATGTGATTCTATTATTAACACCCCAGGTTCTCTTACAATATTTAACCAAAATATAAGATCCCTGAACAAAAACTATGATGAACTTGACATACTCTTAAGCAACTTTAAAACAGATTTCAAAATTATAATCCTAACAGAATGTTGGATTTCAACAACTTTTACAAAAAAATACAAAGATAATTATACTTCATTTCACACATTAAATAATAAAAATCAAAATGATGGCATTGTTGTATACATAAATGATAGTATTAACGCTTCTGTTTCAGAAATTGAATTAGTAAATTCAAACTGTCTACAAATAATCACCGACTGTAATACGTGTATTCTCGCCCTATACAGATCACCATCCATACCTAATATTACACCATTTATAATGGCTCTGGATTCTCACCTAAAAAAATTAACTTCATTCAAAAACATCATCATAGCTGGTGATCTAAACATAAACATACTTCCTAATGGTCACCCTCAAAACATTGAATACCAACTGATGCTTCTGGAACATGGCATTATAAGCACCATTAATACTCCTACCAGGGTAACCAAAGACTCAGAATCATGTATAGACCACATTATGGTTAAATCAAAAAGACCAATAAGTAGTGCAGTATACGAATCTACAATCACAGATCACTACACAACAATGATAGGCCTGACTTCCCCAACTATGAACTCAACTTTCCAAAATAACACCACAAAAAAAATAATTAATTATGTAAACCTAAAACAATGTTTAGAAAAACAGACATGGGAACATCTTACAAAAATTAACTCAACAGAAGAAGCCTGGATTTATTTTTTAACATATCTACAAACTCTCATTATACAAAATACCATAAAAACATCCACATCTATTCCACACCGCAAAGTTAGACTTAAAAAATGGATTACTCAAAGCATCATAAATAGCATTAAAAAAAGGGACAAACTACACAAACAAGTTAAACTGAACCCTTATGATACCTCACTTTATTTCTTCTATAAAAGGTACAGAAATATTTGTTCCCTTATAATACGTAAAGCCAAAGAATTATACTACCGAAACAAACTGATAACAGCAAATTATGATCCTAAAACCGTATGGTCAATTTTGAGGGAAAGTACGCATTCACAGAAGAACAAAGATGATACCATAAAAAAATTACTAATTGATGATGAAGAACTCCACTTCCACGAGAATTCTACACGTATCCTCAATTTTATAAACAAACACTACACTAATATTGGTGTTAGCCTAGCTGAAAATATAAAAACTACTTTGCCTCTCAGAGATATCCAGGAACCTCAAAACAATACAACAAACATCAGTAATGATAATTACAACAGACATTTCAAATTACATAATGTTACGCTAGAAGATACTAATAAAATAATTCAATCATTAAAGAATAACACAACTACAGGACCGGATGGTGTAGACTCTAAAACTATCTTAACACTAAGTCAACAACTACTAAAACCACTCACATACCTAATTAATCTTAGTCTAAAAGAAGGAATCTTCCCTAGCTTACTAAAAAAAGGTCTTATTATTCCAATTTACAAATCAGGACCAAAAAATAATGTAAACAACTACAGACCCATAACGCTACTAAATACCATTTCGAAAATTCTTGAAAAAACTATTAAAATACAGCTTCAACACTATCTAGAATCAAATCACATACTCTCGATCAACCAACATGGCTTCAGGAAAAACATGAGCACAGAACATGCAATAGCTACTGTAACGGACTTCATTACAAAAAATCTTGACGCTAAGAAAAAAGTTGTATCTATTTACTTAGATCTATGTAAAGCCTTCGACACAATTTCACACGAAAAACTATTCGTAAAGCTAAAAAACATGGGCATTAATGGAATAGAATTCGATCTAATTAAAAGCTTCATGTCTGACAGAACGCAACAAGTAAAAATTGACAGCAAGACAAGTCATCCACTTTTGATCACGTACGGAGTCCCACAAGGGAGTGTACTCGGCCCTCTATTGTTCCTCATCTACATAAACGAACTATGTGACATTGAAATTGAAGGTAAAATCGTGACCTTCGCTGACGACACAGTACTTCTCTGTCAAGCAGCCACATGGAAAGATGTATTTATAATTGCCGAAAAAAGTCTATCAGTTGTCAAAAAATGGCTAAACTGGAATACTCTTACCGTTAATACAATAAAAACAAAATACATCACACATAGTATTACACAAAGAGGTCAACCTCCACCTAACATAGACCTGTTTCTACATGACTGTGAACAAACTTCACCCAATTGCCAATGCGAGCGTATAGAAAGGGTAAACCAAACAAAATACCTAGGGGTCATTATTGATTCACACTTACGCTGGACTGACCACATAACTTTCATTACTAATAAACTAAAAAGAGTCATGCACCTAATAAAGTCAATCAAAAATATTTTCCCACATTCAATACTTAGATCTATATATTTCGCACTCTGTCAATCGATTGTTACATATGGCATACTGGCTTGGGGAAGCGCTACAAACACTGCAATCGACCCAATACAAAAAATTCAAAAGGCAATAATTAAAATCATCTTGCAAGTACCATTCCACACAAATTCAAGCGAAATTTTCAAAACATTAGACGTCATGTCAATAAGACAACTTTATGCCAAATCTGCACTACTTAATTTCCTCCAACAGAAACTACACACTCTAATACCACCTCAAACAACAATAAAAACAAGGTCGACAACAAACAATACCCTGAACATACCGATAACATACACCACACACGGACAAAGACACTTCCAGTATTACGCTACAAAACTTTTTAATTGTATGCCCACCACTCTGAAACTACTACTAATGGGAAATACATACACAAACATTCACAAAAAACTGATCACAGCCTGGATAAAAAAACAAGATATCCATTTTATACAAAACATTATAACACCAAACCAAACATAATCATGGATGAATGTGTATGTATGTATGTATACATGTGTTTACTTATATGTGTGTATGCATGCTTATATGTTTATTTATGTATGTATGTATATACATGGGTGTATGTATATATGTGCCCATAAATAAATATTTTTCCTTTTTCTTTAAATAACAATGTACAATAACCATTAAAAAAAAAAAAAAAAAAATTTAAAATCACAATTCACAATTTATATAAGAAAATTTAACCAATACACATAAATACATGTACCATTTAATCATAACCACGTAAACACCTCAGCACAGGTTCTCCTAGTGAGGTGTTCACGAAACATATAACATTACCCACCACAGTTTCACCTTCTCAAACCTACCTTACACACAACATATTATAGTTATAAGTTTGAAATATATCATGTAAAAATATAAATAATTATGTGAACACTGTAAATATTATATAGAAATAAAAAAAAAAAAAAAAAAAAAAAAATCAATAGAGCTTGCCTTTTAAAGGCAGCTTCACCGATGCTAAATATGTCGATATCCGAGTTAATTCTGTTCAACAGCAAGACTGCTCTCCCCACCGGCATGACCATTGGCAAGTTGGTCCTGCAGGCCGGGAGATAAAACAGTCTATGCTGTCGGTGACGGAGATAACCATCAGGAACATAGAGACTAATACTCTCCATGATAGTCGGATTTTCAAACCATCCACGAATCAGTTTGAAGAAGTGTGATACAATATGCACATCTCTTCTGACCCGTAGATGGTTCATACCGAGCATGCCCAAGAGAAAGTCAGTAGGATAGAGCCACGGGTAGTAGCCATACTTCCTCAGGTAGAGGAATCTCAGAAATTTCTTCTGTACTCTCTCCAACATAAGGGAATACTTCACCTGATGCGGGCTCCAAACCACCGACCCACTCTCAAGCCTACTCCTAACCAACGCAATGTATAGCACTTGGAGAACCCGGGTGTCTCTAAAATTCATCGCAGTGCGTAGGACGAAGCCCAGCATTTTCAGTGAAGCACTACACGTCATTTCGATATGAGTATGAAATGTCAGCCTACTATCAAACATGATGCCAAGATCTTTCATAGTGGAGACACGTTTTAAACTTCGGGCATTCATGGTATACCGGTAAAACCAAGTATGACGTGCCCGTGTGAAAGAAAGAATGAAACATTTAGAAACATTGAATTCGATCCGATTCCGTTTACTCCAGTCAACAATTCTATTAATGTCCGATTGGAGTCGAATGCAGTCTTCTAAAGTTTTAATTTCCAAGAATAGTTTTAGGTCATCAGCAAAAAGAAGTGACCTGGAATGCAGAATATTTTCTGTAATATCGTTAATAAAAATCAGAAAGAGGAGCGGTCCTAAATTAGAGCCCTGTGGAACGCCTGACAGCACAAGGAATAATTTTGACAAGAATATTCCATGAGATACAAATTGCTTTCTTCCAGTAAAATAGCTTGCAAAGAATATGAGAAACCGTAAAGAAAAACCTATAGTTGACAATTTATTTAATAATATGTCATGGTTTACGGTATCAAATGCCTTCGAGAAATCATTATATGAGCAATCTACTTGGTAGCCCTTATCTAAAGATTTGGAAATATAATCTGTGAGTACCAGTAGGTTAGTATCTGTTGATCGACCTTTTCTAAACCCATGCTGTTCCGATATTAAGAAAGGCTCTACTTGAAACAGCACATGTTTATGAATTATCGATTCGAATAACTTAGCCGGGGCGGAAAGTATTGCCACTGGCCTGAAATTTTCCACAGATGTCTTTGATCCACTTTTGAAAATGGGACAAATTTTTGAGACTTTCCAGGAATCAGGAAATATACCAGTATCTAAAGATAGGTTGAATATAAAACTTAGTGGCATTTTTAAAAATTCAACGCATCCTTTTAAAAAAAATACTGGAAGAAAGTCTGGCCCAAGTGAATGTGTATGTTTCATGTTATTAATTGAAGATTTAACATCTGATTCGTCTATATGACTTATATCAATGTTTTGGGCTCCCTTCACATTCATCTTGGAAGCAGAAATGGGATTTAGTAATGGAGGCTCATTACTGTACACTGATTGGAAATGAGTTGCAAATGCATTGGCTACATCCGCTCCTCTAACTTCCCGATCACCATGCATCATGATGTCTGTTATACCACCATCCTTGCGCAGTGATTTTACGTAGTCCCAAAATGCCTTGGGATCATGCTTGATATCACTCTCTATTGAGTCGACATACGTTCGGAATGCTACATGAACATTTCTTCTAACAACTGCTCTGAGATTACTGAACATTTTATACTCATTTTGGTCACCAGTAGCTTTCCATTTTTTATGGTGAGCATGTTTTTTCTCAATGCTCCTGATGGTATCTCTAGTGAACCACTTCGGATATCTACGTCCACCTCTGTTGGGAGGTTTCCTAGGGAAACAAGCGTCAAATACATTATATATACATGAATAAAAATGGTGTAGCGCCTCATTAACGGTATCGAATTTAGAAAGTTCCTGCCAATCCAATTGGCTCATCATCTGATAAAGTTTGACAAAATCACCCCTACTAAAAATCCATCCCCGCAAAGTGCTGTCTGTAGTTTTAGGTAATTTGGTAGTCTTCGGAGGCTTTTTACAAGAATACCGGAACTCTAATGCGGGGTGATATTTGTCCTCATATACGAGGGGAGAATCGCTATGTATGACATTTAATTCAATGTTACACAAAACGAGATCCAACATCCTCAATTCAGAATTGGGAATACCATTATTCTGGGTGAGCCCAAACACTTCACATAAAAAAATTGAGGTCATTTTCAACATCCTTGCCGCTACGCGCTGAATGGATGTTGAAATCTCCCAAAACAATAATATTCCTTCCTCCGAGAAGATCCACGTTTCCGTGAAACTTATCGAAGAATAGTTGATATGTTTCCAGAGTTGATGCCGGTGGAAAATATATTACACATATAAAAGTAACAAAGAAATCGATTGTAATTTTTATCCACAAGTCTTCGATGTCAGCTTCCAGATCAGGCATGTGTTCGGCCTTAAACTTAGTTTTGACAGCCAAAAGGCAGCCTCCGCCTTGTCTGTGGCCACTACCACTATCTCTGTCTTTTCTGTACACTTGAAAACTGTCATCGAATAACTCCTGGTTGCACACACTGGAGTTCAGCCAAGTCTCAGTGAGCCCTATTACATCGTAATTGTTTACCAAAACGTTAGAATAAAATAGAGAACATTTAGTTTTCAGTCCCCTAACGTTTTGGTAAAAAAAATGAAAACTATTGTACTGTCAACTAGGTTTAATATTTGGTAGCCGTGGTGTAATTACTTTATTGACCCATTCTTTTAAGAACGAATGCTTAGGCCAATGCTTAGATTGCAGTAATTCTGCCACCGCTGACCCGGGTACACCGATTTCATATCGATGCCATACGTAGTAATGCAAAATCATGTGTTTTTGGTTTGAAAATTTGGTCGCCTAGAAATGTTTCAGATGCTTTAACCCAATAGGCGCCCAAGCAATATACTCTGTCAACTACGACACGCCAAGCTATTTCAGTCTTTTTTAAGTTCTCAATTAAATTAATCTTTACGGCATTCCCATTTCCATTGAGGGCTTTGTTTATACTAGATGCTCATTACTGATATCTTTGGTACATACTTGATAAGATATTTGAATCCTCGAGTGTGTCCTGTAATGTATTTTCGAAATAAATAATAAACACTGACAGAATAATTGAGTGCGGTGAACCGGCCATAGTGCTGACTCACTAACACAAATAAACAAAGAGATATAAGATAAACACTCACATGTCATTATGGATTGTATCGAGTCGGCAACGATTCTCCAACTTTTTTCACATTTTATATTTGATATTGCACTAAATTGTACTACATTTTATTTACACAATGTTTTAAAGATTTAAAATTAATATTCTTTTTTCTCGTGGAATATTGTTGAGCGGCCAAACACATAACGGTACATTACATTCGCCACACACGTACTTCGTCGCTTTTCTTGTTTTTGGTCTAAGTTTAGTGTTAGAGCAAACATAACAGTTTTTATAAGGTTTTTGGGTTTTTTCCTTTGCGGGTATAGGTATCGGCATATGTTTTACTAGCATTTTGGCAGATAACCGTAATGGCACATCTTGTGACGTACATGGACCAACTTCAGGGTGCGATGTAGTATGATATTTTTCTAATAATTGTCTTATCACATATAATTGGAAATCAGGAAAAGTAATGTTTTTGGAAGTAACGGTTTTGTGCATAGTGTACGAATTCAGTAAAAATAAATCGATTAAATGAAAGAAAACTTTTTTGTACCACTTAATTGATTTTCTAAATGAATTTACACTAGTTATCATCATATCCGCTTTATCTACTAAGCCCATGTTTTTATTATAATCTTGAATACAATTTGGCTTCGAAACTACTTCTCCAGTTCTAAAATTTATTTTCCCAGTTGGCGAAACTTTATCATCATGAAGCGTCCTTAACATGTGAATTTCTCTTTTGTCGTGCCATTTTAATGCCATCAGTGAATCGGAATACTGAGAAGTAATTTCCCCTTTCTTCAATTTATTGAATTTTGGTATGTTTTTACGGTTTTTTCGCACCGTTCCACATGCGTTAGTTTGGTGGTCATGCAAAAATTTAAATAATATTGGACTAGTGTACCAATTATCTACATATAATTTGTGGCCTTTACCGAGGTAGTCATTTAACATAGTGGTGACAACAGCTCCTGAAGCCCCAAGACATTGATTGTCAGTGACATCCGTCCCATCTCCACAATAAATAATTATATCTAAAATATAATCTGTCTTCGAGTCGCACAAAATAAACATTTTTATTCCAAACCGATGGCGTTTGGATGGAATATATTGTTTAAACTTAAGACGTCCTTTGAACTCTATAATACTCTCGTCAATGCAAAGATTTTCGTATGGCACCATTGTTTCTTTGAACATTTTTCGAGTGTGATTGACCAGAAGTTTAATTTTATTTAATTTGTCACCAGCAATTTGAGAATCAGGGTCTGACATATGCAGCATACTCAGCAATATCTGGTAACGATTTCTTGCCATCGTCTTGCCAAATATATTACTTGTCAGAAGGTGATCTTTCGACCAGTGCTCTTCTATCGTGTGGTGCTTATTTCTGGTCATTAGCATTGTCACTGCAATAAATATGTAGAGTTCATTAACTGATGTATCTTTCCACTTGCGAAGCCGTGAATGTTCAGAAATAACTTTATTTCTAATAGTCGCTTGATAATATTTGTTTGTCTCCTTGACAATTTCGGCCATTATATTTGTATTTAGAAAGTGTTCAAAAAAATTTATTTCTGGGGAATTTTCTGATAATAATGGGGTCGCGATTATTCCAGATGGAAAATCATTAAATTGATGGATGATTGGTTTAAAATTTCCGGAATTCACAGTCCAATTTCCTGACGAAGTTCTTTGGGTAACTTCAGTCTCCATAGGCTCATCTTCATTGTCACTAAGTTGCGTTATAATATCTGAGTCATCATCACTTTCCTCAATTTCAGAGTCAATATTGAGGACGAATTCTCTTATCTCTTCTTCATTGAGATCGCGTCTTGACATATTTAGGGATATTAAAAATAAAGTTTCAAAAATGATTGTATAAAAGTACACACGAAAAGAAATATCGAATTAAATTTTTAAAAAAATACGCAAACTAAATTCTCAATTCGGGAATAAAAACCTCAAGTCAACATTTCCGCCGAATATTAAAAAAAACTTTTAGAACCACACCACAGAGAACGTAATAAGAACCACGTGACATCCACACACACGACGCTGCGATGGCGGGAGAATCAAACGACTGCGTCAAGAAATCTGTTGACCTTTTTTGGATGCTGCTTTTCGTAGTATAAACAATTAAAATTATCATATTTTAACAGAGATGTCGCAAAGAAACAGTTCATAATATTTTACAAAATAATATTTAGCCCAATCTACCGTTAGAACTTAGAAATATCACCTTCGAAACATTCATACTGGCGATTTACGTGATACGGCGTAAATGGCAGTTGTGGCACGGATCGTTCGTACGCTGATAAGCGTAAATGGCAGCGATTGGGTTAAATAAATACTGCGAGTAGAATACATCTTGGCCTTTGAAATAATCGAGTATTTTTTAGATAATTCTTTTTATAAGCCCAGAAAAAAATAATGTATAAGGCCTATGAAAACTGCTTTATAGTTCAAAATCTCCTACTTACGAACCCATTTTCGGTTATGATTTTATTGTATAATGTGGCAAATTAAGTTATTTATAAAATGATCGAAAAAAAATTAAATATTTATGCCTGAACATCCACAAAATAAAATAAAAGGCACTTTTTGGCCATGTTTTTTTCTTGCATAAATCAAAACAGGCGGATGGTGTTAAGCGGGAATTTAAACCTTATCGCCATCTACGTAAGGGTTGTTATTGATAGCGGCTCAATTTGAAATATTACACGACGTAGTGCACCGCCTTAAATACATACTCTAAATGAAAAAACAATCAAAAGGTGTTTTCAAAGAAATAATTACCTTTATACTACTCAAAAAGTATTATACGTCTAAAAGGGAACCAAATGATAATCTAGTCTCCTTCAACGGAAGCAATCTTCCGAACAGGCCTTCCATTGATATGCTTGGTGTAACTATAAGTGACCAGCTCAGGTACGGGGGCTCCATCGAAGCCAGAGTAAAGTTGGCCTCTCAGAAGCTGGGCGTACTGTACAGGGCCCGCAGATACTTTAATAGTACACAACTGCTCACCCTGTACAAATCGCAAGTGCGCCCTACTGTCGAATTTGGCAGCCATCTCTGGTCTGGAGCCCCAAAATACCTGAAAAAAACCCTTGACTCTGTGCAGAAACGGGCGGTCCGTTTGATAGATTCCCCAATCTTAACAAACGGACTGCAATCTTTAGAGCACAGGCGTCAGGTAGGTATGCTGTCCTTGTTCTATCGGTATTACAATGGAAGATGCTCTGAGGAACTAGCTTCATTGATCCCTTCGGCACCGGGGCGTAGTCGGGATACACGCCAAACGCGTGCCCAACATTTGTACACAGTTGACACTTGTCACATGAGAACGGGTCGCTTCTACGATTCGTTCTTAAGTTCAACAGCTCGGCTGTGGAACGAACTGCCGGCCTCTGTGTTTCCTCCCTCCTACAACATGGGACTCTTCAAGACCCATGTTCACTCCTTCCTCTCCACAAAAAGACCCTCCACACAGCATCCCCAAAGATGACATAGGCCCTGAGGGAAATTATTTTCTTCAGGGCCTCCTGTGTGGAGTAAATATAAAAAAAAAAAAAAAAAAATATTTTCATTTTCGCAACGCCGTTTTACAAAAAAACTTTGTTAGCAAGTCATGTTCACAATATTAATCTGTAAATAGTATAAAATAAAGTCACTCTCCGCGTCTGTCTGTTTGTGCAATTAGTTATTCTAAACTACTCAACGGATTTTGATAGGGTTTAGCGTTTAGAGAATGTATTCCGAAATGTTTATATATATATAATACATGCATATTACAGTTATAAAGAGTAGAGAAAACCTCCAGCAACTTCAGGTGCATGTCAGCTAGTTATAGTACTAAAGTACACATATAGTTAGAAGCCACAATATAGAAAGTAGATAAGAATAACATTTCAAGTGACTACAATACAAAGGCATAAATACATCGGCAGATAGATATAATACAGTCAACATACTCATCGGCAAACACACGCTCAAAGGCACACAACATACTCAATCACACTTATAGGCATATTGCTATAATTACACGCATACAATCAATGGATACTATGTATTCATTGATACATGATAAAATATTAGGTTAAGTTATATTAGGTTAAGTTATATTAAGTTATGTTATATTAAGTTATGTTATGTTAGGTTAGGTTAGGTTAGGTTAGGTTAGGTTAGGTTAGGTTAGGTTAGGTTAGGTTAGGTTAGGTTAGGTTAGGTTAGGTTAGGTTAGGTTAGGTTAGGTTAGGTTAGGTTAGGTTAGGTTAGGTTAGGTTAGGTTAGGTTAGGTTAGGTTAGGTTAGGTTAGGTTAGGTTAGGTTAGGTTAGGTTAGGTTAGGTTAGGTTAGGTTAGGTTAGGTTAGGTTAGGTTAGGTTAGGTTAGGTTAGGTTAGGTTAGGTTAGGTTAGGTTAGGTTAGGTTAGGTTAGGTTAGGTTAGGTTAGGTTAGGTTAGGTTAGATTCGATTCAATTCAATTCAATTCAATTCGATTCGATACGATAAGTTTTTCTCACCACTTTTCTTCGATGTTCTGTCATGGAACTGTTTTTTGTGTTGATTAGATCCTGCCAACGCTGAATGAATACCTCTGCTCCTCGGGTATATCGGATGGCAATATCCTGGGAGGTGACGGCTCCACCAGCGTTGCCATTCACGGTTACGCTTCGAAGAAGAAGAAGAGAATCCTGACAGTGGGGACCCGCCCACAGCTGGCAACGCTGCAGAATAAGATTATGCTGTTTATGGGTAGATAATACATTTTTTTCTATATGCGTAGATTTTTACTGCAGTGTTCACATAGATCAGTGATTTCCAACATAGGCGATATAGGCAATATAGGCGGTGACATCCAGGGGGCGGTGGTGGTCTCAAAGGTAAATAAGGGGCAGTGAAAGGATCCAAGCAAGCGGCGAAAGGCTTAAAGGGGATCAAGAATTAAAAAAAATCATTGAAGAAGATAAAACTAAGAAATCTATACTAAACATGAAACAGAATAAGACAAAGAAAAAATAAATAAAATAAAGGTTCCAACTTGGAATCGAACCCAAGATCTCTTGTCTTACCGGGACAGGTAAGACTAGTTGTGACCGTTATCTTTTTATTGTTCTGTGTCTTGTTCTGTTTCATATTTATTATTGATGGATTAACTCCTAAGTCTTATTTTAGCCGTGTTTGGTGACCAGATCTGAATAGCCAGGTACTTCCCCACCTTCCTCTTCCCCATCTCCCTCCCCTCCCCAATACCCTCAGCCTCACAACTTACCCCAATTGGGGATGCCATAGTCTCACTGGCTCCAGACGGGAGCAGTTGGGACTCTTGTGCGGTATTACTGTAAAAAAAAAAAAAAAAAAATTAATCTGTGGTACAATTATTTAAACAATATATACTGGAGGTGCCATGGTAACTGATTTAACAATATATAAATTGGAGATGCCAGTCTAACTGATTTAACAATAGATATTGGAGGGGCCACGGTCTAACTGATTTAACAATATATATATTGGAGGTGCCATGGTCTAACAGATTTAACAATATATATATGTATATATATTAGAGGTGCCGGTCTAACCGATCAATTTTTCTGCAAACTTTCAGGTTCATTGGACTCTGCCACGTTGAAGCCTTTAATATCCTGTTCTCCGTTACCCAAGATCGACACTCCAGAAGATGCGGAAGAGAAGTGTTTAACAGACTTGACAGAGAGACTGAAGGTATCCTTGCCATGTCCCGGGCAGCTCACGTTGCATGTAAGTAAAAGATTCGAAGATTACCCTTATATTCCCTCAGCTGTATATATTGATCTTGTTACGTTCTTGTTGTGTAGATTGAATTGTCTTCGGATGCATGATGGGTAATCTCTTAGCACACTTCCGGCAGGAAGGGTAATCCTACCTCTTACGCCGGTCCTACTTGAATGTCTATAAAGGCATTGCTGTACGATTAGCCCATATGAATATTGTATACCAATCTTTTTGTGCAGGTCCCAACTATAAATATGTATATGTATAAACAATGTAAGTTTCCCACTTTCTTATCTTTTTGTCTCTTGTCTCGTGTGTGGAAGTATATTTAATCAAAAGGAAACTTTAATAAACCTGTACAATGGGTAATAAATCCCTGCACTTGTAGAATACTCGATTTGTGCAGAAGTGAAAACCAAATTTTTGTTACGTAATAAAATATGTACATCACTAAATGGCCCAAAACTGCCTTTAACAGGATATGGAGTTGTATTAAAAAGTAGGCTTTAATTTCAAACAGTTTTTTTATAGTTCCAAAACCTATTTACTCCAAACCAAACATAATAATTAATTTAGTATTTAAAATATACAATTAATTGTAATATAACTTCTGTTTTGCTTTTTTTCCCTTTTCAGCTTAACTGCTCATTAAGTTCACTTCATGTATATTTCTTACTTTTCTTTTCATTACTCATATAATATTTGAAGTTTAAATCATGTTCTACATTTGTACAATATATCTGTATTCTTGTACTACAGTGTGTCTACAGAACATTTTGATACATATAAATTATTACATTGTGTCTATATAATATTATTTATTTATTTATTAACGGACATCGTCCAAATTACAAAATAATAACACGAATAAAGTAAAAAGAAAAATACAGGAGTAGACAAAGGTACATGAAAGCAAAGACATATGGTAGATATAATATAAGAAAATAAAGTGACAAGTCGAATCAAGTCAAGAATACGCCGTGGGTCAGGACCACAGGACACTTATAATATTCCGTCACTTGTTTAGCGACTGGCAAAAATCATTCAGACTTATCCCAAAAAAGTTAAGGTTTTGACTTGAGTTGACCAGTCTAAACATTCTGGACAATGGTGAATAATATCCATAATTTGTCGAATGATGATTGAGGAAGAGCAGTTCATTATTTCTGAGTCTTTGCGAGGGGATATTGAAGGGAATGATTTGCAGTAGAGTAGGTGAATCAATAATACCATTTATAATTTTGAAGAAGCAAATGAGGTCATTTCTTTCCCGACGGACTTCCAAAGGAGAGAGGTTTAGAGTTAATTCAATTTCATCATATGAGTATTTTATTGAAAAAACTGTTTGTTTCCCTAATAAACTAAAATAAATACAAATAGGGGTGGTGACTATGTGAATTACTAGCTGATTACTAGCTATACCCTGCGTTGCTAGGGGTTGTGAATGATTTGGACTAATGTTTTTGTGAATTGATGAACATTGACTTTTCTCTAGTTTATATAAATATAATGTTAATTTATTATAAATACAAACCCTCCAGATGAAATTCTCTAAATGTTAGTGAAAACCCTATCAAAATCCGTTGTGTGGTTTAGAAGAACTAAGCGCACAAACAGACAGACGTGGATAGCAACTTTATTTTATACTATTTAGAGATGGGATGGCTGACAGAGATATTGAAAGAAGGGTAAATGCAGGTAACTCCATTAATGGAGGACTGAACGCAGTTGGCGCTAACAAAAAATTGTCCAAAGAAGCGAAGTTAGCAGTCCACAATGGCTTGCTGGTACCTACCCTGATGTATGGAAGTGAGGCATGAAACTGGCAGAGAAAGGTGAAAGTAGATTGAATGCTGTTGAAATGAGATCCCTGAGGCATATGTGTAGTAAAACCATGTATGATCGTGTGAGAAATGTGGAGATTTGCAAAGAATGCAAGGCTGATGTAAGTGTAATGAGTAAGATTAAGAAAGGGACGTTTAGATGGTTTGGGCATGTAGAGTGAATGAGCGAATAAAGGAGTGTAAAGAGAATATATGACGAAAATGCGAATGGTAGCAGAAGTCGGGGACACCCGTGGAAGACATGGCACGACCAAGTGAATCAGATACTTGAGTCGGGCCATGTCAAGAGTCAGAATAATAGAAGAGTATGTATGAATGTGAATGAGGCAAGGAGTGTGTGCCAAGACCGAGTTCTTTGGCGGTCCGTCCTCTCTGCCTACCTCTGCAGGGAAACTGCGTGATGGTTAGTTAGTTAGTTTAGCGGTTTAAAGCAAAATCCATTTTCTCGAATGGGACCCTAATTTCGCCCTCTCGAAGTGTGATAAGAAGATGCGTAGTTACCTATTTGCTATATTTATTTAATTCTCGATACGAGAGTGAATATTCATGAGCCACAGTACGGCTGCCCTCTTAGTCCTAGAATTTGTGCTTCGACTGATCAGCCTGTCTGAGCTCGGTAATATTCGTGAATCTGAATACAAACGCTCTAGCACTACACGACACTACAGATTTTAAAATTTCAATTATGTTGAAATTCGAGATAACCAGCAGTGTATTATTTTTTGTTCTGTAGATATACCTGGATTCGCTGACGGCACGAATCCGAGAACTGGCGATGAACAGCACCAACCGCGATACTCGGATCACCGCATGCCAGGCGCTCCACTCTGTTATCCTCATCGTCTACGGAACAAGTCAGTATCGATTTAGTATTAGTCCTTAGCCGTTCTCTGGTTACTGAGAAACTTGACTTCCACTTCAATTGCACTGATGAACCAAGCTCCTCTTGAATTGAAAACTATATAACATTTTTGTTTGATTTTAACCTCTAATTAATTCTCAAAATCAGAAGAAATTTCAAAATCTTGTGGCAATAATTTTATTTTATTTATAACTAGATGTACCACGCCACACATTGCTGTTGCTCAGTCTATTTGTGCAGATATAGAAACAATAGTGCGTATTTCTTTTACGTCCAACAGATGGCTAGGTTTTAAAAAAAGTATGTTTGTCCAAAAGATGGCGCTGTTTTTCAAAAAAGCATGTTTTAACCTGTTACAGGTGACAAAAACAATGTTTTTAACTGTCACAGGTGACATCTATATAATAAAGGTATATAAAAACACACGGGTATTCAAATGCAACGTTGTGTCAAAATTTTGAAAAAAACCGATTTTGAACAAACGAACATATTATACATTTTTATTTATATAGATAGACAGATGTAGGTACACAATAAGCAGGAGTGTGAAAAATTACAAAAAAATAACAAAGAATAAATAACCAACCGTTCGATTGTTGTTCACCGTTATATATTTAACGCTTTGCACGCGGCCGTATCAACTGTTGTTACGGCAAAAAGTCCATACTCACACGCGTCTGCATCAATAGTTGATACGGAAACTTTGACGGCCGATAGTCCAGCGCTCTTTCGTCATAAATGTATTTCTTGCTCAGTTGGACATTCGTAGAACTATCACGATGCTGACATCTACAAGAATTTCTCAAAAATAAAATTGGATTTCATAAAAAAAGATCGATAATCAAGTTAGCCTCTTCGCGCCTTTTAGTCCTTTAGTTTACATTTTTGTCAACGGATGGCGTTAGTACTAGTATGTCATTCATAACTTTTCATAACTAAAAATGATAAGTGATCATGGTGTCCCACTTGTGTCTATCACCTAAGTACACACACGCCGAGTGAATGGCGGGACCACATTCAAAAGATACGGTACGTCTTTGTATGAAATTTTATGTTTTTGTTTTTATAAACATCTAAGAGTGTTGACACACGAGGATTTGTTATCATATTGTGGAGAATAATCTGTTCTGTCTATATAGTCCAATAAATCATGCCAGAATGCTATAATTTGACATTTAATTGCGTGCATAGGTATTTGAAAATATGTACCGCGTACGGGTATAGATAAAACGGAGCAAATTAACGCGTTCAAAAGGTTAATCATTGAAGACAGTAAAATTAATTATAAATACAAACAAGGCTCAGGAAAATCAGAAACTAGACTAGGCTAGATCATAGCCTTGCCGAGGCTTTGCTTTACCACTGAGCTAATTCAACCCAATCCCCTTCAGTCATATTTAACTGTATCATACTTTGACTAAGAGCTATCAACATTTGCATCATTTACTTAACGCATATTTTTATTGGCTGATATCTTTGTATATTTACGTTTTATTTATTACAAAATAATACATTACAAAATAATAGCAAAGTTATAATGTATTATTCCCAGTGAGTTTACAAAACTCATTTCGGGAAAGATAACATTAGATTACAATTGCAATTACAATTACGATTCACAAAACAACATAAATACATTAAAATAAATAAACGCAGATGTTATTATGTATGGAGGTCCAAAGAAAGATGATGTTAGTCATTACTAAAACTGCTGAGGAAATAGCTTTTAAGAGCTTTTACCAATGTTTTTTTGTTCGTTGCCGGAAGTTTTAGATTACTAGGTAATGCGTTGTATTGCTTATGTGCAATGTATTGTAAGGAGTTAATTCCAAATATATACATGTATTTTTTTTTTCTTTCCTTTATTCGTAAAATATATTTGTATACAGTTTTTTACATGCTTTTCGACTACCACACTAGACACATGTCCGTATTATGTAGATATGATTGCAAGATTCTACGTGATAGTGTCTTTGATAAATATATCCATTTTTTATAATTGAATGTGCGACATCCATTGGTATTCTATCATATGAATATTTTTATTTTTGGAATAACTTAATGAGTAAAATCTCAAATTGTAATATTTAATCGTTAAAGACAATATTAACGAATCAAATGAAAAATGTGAAACAGAAAAATCTGAAAAAATTTGATCGCGTCTAGGTTAAGGCAATGCACTACGTCGTGTAATATTTTAAATTAAGCCGCTATCAATAACAACCCTTACGTAGATGGCGATAAGGTTTAAATTCCCGCTTAACACCATCCGCCTGTTTTGATTTATACAAGGAAAAAATATGGCCAAAAAGTGCCTTTTATTTTATTTTGTGGATGTTCAGGCATAAATATTTAATTTTTTTTCGATCATTTTATAAATAACTTAATTTGCCACATTATACAATTAAAGCATAACCGAAAATGAGTTCGTAAGTAGGAGATTTTGAACTTTAAAGAAGTTTTCATAGGCCTTTACATTATTTTTTTCTGGGCTTATAAAAAGTTATCTAAAAAATACTCGATTATTTTAAAGGGGCCGTTCAAGTATTATGTAAGCACTATAGGGAGGGAGGGGGGTCTTTGCTTTGCTTATTTTTGATGACATGGGGGGTGGGGGGGTCGAGATAGTGATTACGTCAGCACTGCTCAGCAGTAGTTTTTTTTTTTTTACCCATTGGCAACCCACACATTGTCTATGTTTGAAAACCGAATACATATTCGGGGATTTTCACAAATAATTAATACGTTTAAGTACGTTAAAAAACAGAATACATTAACAGAAAAATGCATATAGGTACCAATTTTTACGTAAGCATGGGAGGGGGGGTAAGAGCTTTGCTTACTTTTGGTGACAAGGGGGAAGAGGGGGTAAATAATTGTAATAAATCTGCTTACGTAATACTTGAACGGCCGCAAAGGCCAAGATGTATTCTACTCGCAGTATTTAATTAAAGCATCTGAAACATTTATAGGCGACCAAATTTTCAAACCAAAAACACATGATTTTGCATTACTACGTATGGCATCGCCTTAAGTTGGTTCTTTGAAAAGGAACATGGAAAGTTTTGGGGTTTCTTAGTAGACAGTGATTGATATTGATTTTGATTGTGGCCAAGAGGCAAGATTCTACATGGTAATTGAAAATTTTGAAAAGAAAGTTGATGTCATTTTTGTCACAACATTCATTTAATATTTCTAATAATGAGACAATAGTGACATCAGTGACAGGTGGTAGTTTTGGACCCACACATTATAGCTATGTTGGGCTCGTACAACTCCGTGGTCATGTTTGTCCCACTCATCTCAGTGCATATTGATCTCGTAATCATATCTGCCTTTTAGATTTCGGTGGTCATATTTGACCCATAGCTGAGCCAGTTGTGACATTAATGAACTTGTCATCTGTAATGAATATGCGACTGAAGCCTTGTATGAGAGAGATGATATAAAAGCGAGTCAGTCTCTTGACTTATTCTTCTGCCATACTAATTTGCAGTAAATACTAATGTAAAAGCGCAGTATAATACCATTATCATAATAATTACAGATGTATCCTTGCCTGCATCGAGCAAGGGCGCCTTGTCAGGCATGCTGGCCGACCTGACTATCGCCATGGTCTCTCTGTCAGCAGACACAGACAACATTATCGCTTCCATGTTTGACCCGCTGCTGATGCAGTCGTGTCATTGGTTTGCGGCACCCGACAATTCGCAGTCAAAGGATGCAGAGAAATTCCTTACTGCGCTAACGGTCAGTACATATATCTTTCTTATTCTTCAAAGATTGATATACAGTAAAACTCGCTTAAGAAGTTCCCACTTAAGAAGTTTTCACGCTTAAGAAGTTTTGATTTTTGGTCCCTTGAAAATTCCATACAAAAAACACGATTTTTTCCCACATAAGAAGTTTTAGAGCTAAAACTGCTTCCCGCTTAAGAGGTTTTAGAAATCCGGCGGTAAAATCAACACAAACGAAATATTGTGTCGCAAAATATCTAAAATGAACCTTTTTCCAAGTCATAAATTGAAAGACGTTGACTGAAACCCATACCTAGTACCTGAGACCATAAAACCCTTTGTCGGCCGCCGGGCCGTAAGCCGTAACCTGCCGTAACCAATAAACATCCAATAAATAAACCAAATACCCCGTCTCCTAATCCCCTAACTAGGTAAAATAGCAATGGAACGAATAAACAATGCGGAATTATGTAACAAATATGCAAGCGTCTTTAAGGCCGAAATAACATGAAAGATTATATTAAACTCAACCTTAATGACAACGTGGGCTAGATCTACATTTGCATACATTTGACGCCTCCTTCAATAATCTTCTCTTTGATAATGAACATAGAGATGTTTCGTAATATTATTGTATAAAATTTTTATTACATCGAATTTGTAAAACACGAAAAACTTTTGATAATCTATCGGATCACGGTTAATACGGAATATTTCACCTTTAAATACATAACAACATGATTATATGGCGGGGGAGATGGTAAAATATGCATTATAATTACGTTTTTTTCATTCAAACATCAAAAATTGCCGTGCATCATGTTTCATCTGACATTTGTCGTAAATTAAGTTTGAAGGTTAGGAAATACATATGCATAAATTTAAAATGTAGATTGAAACGAAACTTCGCAAATGATTTTTGTAGTTTTTGGATGCGTTCACAGATTATAATTCCAGCGTCAAACAGCTCGTATGATATAACTTTCTGATTCAAGCATCAAGCCATTTATTTATGTGCGAAATCGTAGCTATTCGATGTCTGCTAGTTAGGTAGGACCATAAATGAACCTAAAGGTAGGACATAATATTGAGCTGCGCATATTATTTTCATAAGAAATTTCTAGAAAAGGATTAAAATATCTTTAAAAATATACGATAGTCGACTGTGCCTGGCGAAAATACATCATAACAATAGTCTCTCAAATCTCAAATGCCATTGGAGCAAGCAGCAAGCGTGCAAAAAAGTTAAAGTCCGCCAACTAATAAGCAGTTTGCCGCGTAGACTTTGTGAGATTTTTCTGTGCAGTGCCATGGCAGGGTTGCAGTACGCAAACGGTTCTGAGGCAAAGAACCCGCTATCATTAGTTTGCGGTTAACAAAATTACTTGCGGTGTCCTTTTATCAAACCGCTTGGTAAAATTAACCACAACAAGTCTTTCTTTCTCCCTCAGTTCATATAGTAAACGAAAGCGTAAAAAAGAGACGGCGTATATCCACAGCTCTGTCTTCAACTGTCAAGTTAAGAGTGAGTAATCACTAACAAGTAAATATGTATAATCCATTGCCTTTACACCAATTTAAAATAAGATCAACAGTATGAACCTTTTGGAATGCTGCAACTTTTACTATCCGAATTCGAGTGGCTTTTTCGAGGGATGTACTTTAACAGTTTTAAAATTGTGTTTACTTTGTCCATGAGGATCATATGAGCTTGTTTTCACGACAATTTAACGTAGGTAGACATAGGAATGACGTATGCCCCGGACTCGAGTTATTAAATGGCTAAAATTGAATCCCACTTAAGAAGTTTTCCCACTTAAGAAGTTTTTTTTCCCCGGTCCCTTGGAAAACTTCTTAAGAGAGTTTCACTGTATATTATACTCCATAGATAATGTAAACAAAGAGAGATATGGGATATGGCATAGAAGTGTGCTGACTGCCGCCTGTAAAGGCCTAACTGCACAGTCTATCAAAGCGGTTAAGCTAATGAAAGTTATGCGTTTGTTATGTTGATAGAAACAAAGGCCTTTGGGAATGCTGTGTGGAGGGTTTTTAAGTAAAGGTATGAGAGGAAGTTCTGAGAAGGAAAAAGGTGTGAGGGGTGGGTAGGAATCTGGGGATCAGTGTATCGAGGAGTGAAGAACTCATTCCTCTCACTGCGGAGCAGGTGTTGGGTCGAGAGAGGCAAAGGGTCTCCCCCCGTGAACTTTGTTACTCCTGCTAAGTCACCGGCCGTTGCTTGTCACTTGGGGTGACCTATGGCCGAGGTGTGGGGTAAATGGCTCCAGTAATAATAATAATAATAATATTGGACAATTTTTATGCCGCTTTTGTGAGATATCACCTCAGGGGTGCTTAGTACCATACAACCAGAGATGTGCAAAATGGGTACCCAAAACCATTTGAAATGCAAAATGGAAATGGGTCAAAACTTTTCCATTTGCAAATGCAAAATGGTTTTTAGAAAAGCATTTCAAATGCAAAATACCTATTTTCAAAATGCATGAAAAATGGTTTCTCAGGTCAAACAATTAAAATAATTATACAAGTTTCAAACAATTTTGTCATTTAATAATGAACATCAATGTAGAACAAACATATTACATGATAGTAAATCCAAAAACACAACGACTACAGATTATGAAACCACAAAAAATTTGCGCAGGACTAATGTTGCCAACGTAAAAAACATAGAAACTGCTATCTAACATTTAATATTACAGCGTCATGGCCCCATGTTCAGTATTTGAATCAGTATTTTTTGTAATGGTATCACTCAATTGCCAGGGCTCCTACCAGGGAGCAACTTGACAAATGGAAATTATCTCTCATAGCGAGGTTGAGGACCGACTGATATTTGGGGCTTATGAAAAAAAAATGAGTGGAGATAGTAGGAAGAATGTTGCAAAAAAGCATTTAAAATGCAAAATGGAAAATACCCATTTTGCATTTTGCATTTCCATTTGAAATGGATTTATTTGAAATAAAGCACATCTCTGCATACAACAGCCTCCCAAATGAAAATAATAATGGTGACCCTCCGTTTCTCTTGTTGCTATTATCTATGTCTGTTGCAAAGCAGATATGGTAAGGCAGAGGGCGCTACGTAACACAAGATGCTGTGTAATTTTAGAAAGGCGCCTTCCACCCGTCCGACAGCAGCGTGCGGGAGAAGTCGTGTCTGGCGCTGAGAGAGTTTGTGCAGTGGACAGTGAAACAGGCCAGTGATCACGAGCTTCAGAGCTTGCCCCCGGGTGCCGCCGCCATCCTGAGGACCATCTGCCAGATGGCTCTGCACCCAGACGGTGAGGACCTCGTTACAATCTGAACATACCAGAAAAACATACCAGCATTCCTCTAAACACAGAACTCTATTTGACAATGTCCAAACTTCTCGTGAAAGGGCATAATCTTTTACTCATCGCTTTCGCTAAAACAACATTTGACCAATGAAATTTTAGATACTAACAAAGTTATACAATACACTTCCACTGGTCATTAGACAGAACACAAATGACTCACAAATGAACACAAAAGTCTTGGATCTCCAGCCCAGACAGATCAAACATCAACGATTTTGTAAAACCTGTTTATAGGTTTGTATTAACAATGGTACGATGTTGATTGAATTTTTTTTTTCTTGTAAAATGCGGTTGTACTGTAAATTTGATTTCCTTTTTATTCTTCTATTTGGTCACCTTTATATATAGTTCACTCCAATAATATAGAGTGTCAGCACAAATTTCTTAAGTAAGTAAATTTTAAGCTCAGAATTCCTATCGATTACATTAATTATTTCAGTTTGATGAATCAATTGCATCTAATAACACTGTCTGACAGGAGAATTATTTCAGACCTGGTTGTGTTACACAGAGTCATTAACAACTTAATTGAAAGTCCTGCCATCCTTGCCACTATTAAACTCCATGTGCTGACTAGGAATACAAGACAAAATATAACATTCTTCTGCAATACATACACGACCAACTATCAGACACACTCACTGACCAATAGGATGCATGATATGGGCAACAAGTATGGGGGTGCTATTGATTTATTTATTGACTCCATTTATAGAATTAAGCATAATCTATACCAACACTTTGTCAAATCCTACAAATTAGAGTAGCGTTGGTAAATTATTTTTAATGATTTGTCTTATATGTAGTGTTGTTGTAATTTCTTTTTTACTTTGTGTTACTCTTACGTTTTACTAATATTGCTTCATATTTAGTTTTTTTTTGTCTTTATTTAGTTTTTCTTTTAATTATTTCTTAATATTTTCTCATTATACTTGTAATCACAATTTTACAATTGTGTATTTTGTACCTTCTTTACAATGGATTACATCTATTTACTGTCAGTAACTCCTGTATAATACTGATATTCTCCTATGTACACTGCATCATGTATCACTTCTATGTAAAAGCCTTTTTAGGCATATATAAATAAATAAATTCTTGATGTAAGCGGATTTCCTAATGAGACAGGCACAGTACTGTTACCATGTGATTAGTTGGCAAATATAAAATATTATAACTATATACAGTAGAACCCCGTTAATTCGAACCCCGATAATTCGAAAAAACGCGTAATTCGAAATTTTCGCCAAAAAATTTTCCGCAGAAAAATTTTTTCATACAAAATTTTTTTTAATTCGAAATTCGTTAATTCGTAATTCGAAATTTATTTTTGTCCGCGCACGAAAATTTGTTCGTGTAATTCGAAAAAATTTGATTTTTGCGAAAATAAATCATAATATTTCGTAAATCTGAATCTAAAAGTCAGCCGTGGCGGTAAAACGCCGAAAAATGGATTTTTACGTGGTTATACATCGTCCTAATTAGTATTATTATTTTGTAAATCTGAATCGATTTACACTGTAATGTCGTACTTTTTCAAATTTATTTCGAATATCCGAGTTTGAAGGGCCGAGAAAATACGTTTTACGCGGGATATATGTCGTAGTTTTACGAGTTTCCAAATATCTGAATTTAAAGGGTCGGCCGCGACGAAACACGGCCACGAAATTTCGATTTACGCGTAAATGTATCGTATATTTACGAATTTATTTCGAATATTTGAATTTAAATGGCCCGCTGCGACGGAAATCGGCCGCGAAATCTCGATTTACGCGTAATTATATCGTATTTTTACGAATTTATTGCGAATATCTGAATTTTAAAGGGCCCGCCGCGACGGAAATCGGACGCGAAATTTCAATTTACGCGGAAATATATCGTATTTTTACTAACTTTACTTCGAATATCCCAGTTAAAAAATACGGCGCGACGGAAATCGGCCGAAAAATTTCGATTCATGCCGAAATATGACATATTTTTGCGAACTTACTTCAAATATCTGAACTTAAAAGGCCGGCCGCGACGAAAAACTGCCGATAAAATTCGATTTACGCGGAAATATATCATATTTTTACGAATTTACATCAAATATCTGAATTTAAAGGGTCGGCCGCGACGGAATACGGCCGCGAATTCTCGTTTTACGCGGAAATATATCGTATTTTTGCGAATTTATATCGAATATCTGAATTTAAAGAGCCGGCCGCGACGGAATACGGCCGCGAATTCTTGTTTTACGCGGAAATATATCGTATTTTTACGAATTTAAATTCAGATATTTGAAATAAAGGGCCGGCCGCGACGGAAAATTACCGGGAAATCTCGATTTACGCGGAAATATATCGTATTTTTACGAATATCTCAATTTAAAGGGTAGGCCGCGACCGAAATCGGCAGCGAAATCTCGATTTACGCGTAAATATATTGCATTTTTACGAATTTATTGCGAATATCTGAATATAAAGGGCCCGCCGCTACGGTAGGTAATCGGCCGCGAAAATAAAGAAATAATTGGTATTAATACGAATTTACAACTAAAATACCACCCGGATTTGAAGAGACGGCCGAGAAAATCGATTTTCGTCGTATTTTTTTTCATAAAATTTCGAATTACGTGGGAATTCGTTAATTCGAAATTTGATTTTTGATGTCCCGTGGATTTCGAATTAACGAGGTTCTACTGTAACTGAAATGTAGAATTCTTCAATACATACTTCTCTGAAAACGGATGAGGTTTTTTTACAACAGAAAGAAAAGAATATAATATAAGTATATTGAATCCAAAAGCATCCTAGAATTAAACTGTCGGGCAAAAGGGCTTTTTTAAGAGTAATAATATGCTGTGATACTGGCTGAAGTGTAGTTGATGAACAGCACAGCAGACAGCAATGATATTCCAAAAAATAGTTTAACTTCCAGAGTAAGGCCTTGTCAATCATGCTTCAATGACAAAAAGCCCGCGAGTGTCCAGGATAGGGAGGTGTTTTCCGATTACCAATATCAGGTATTGGTGGCGTTATTTAACGAGTTGCAGATCCGTCGTCCGTGAGTCCAGAGATGACTCAATGCTCCGGGCTGTCGATCAAGGAATGGCAGTCCTTGATTTTGAACTGCTCAGGTGTGGCAATCTAACCAATGCGCAATATGTAATTGAGTAAATACTGGAGGTGCTACACACCGAAAGTATAGATATAAATCAATTAGAAGTTGGCACACACCCATGTATTAATGTAATTTATAAAGTGTAGAAAAATATTAAACTATGCGCTGATTAAACTGTGGCCTTCATACCTTATGTTCATGGTGGAATTTGCATTACATTGAACTGTATATGTTTAAATAATTATTATTGTGATTAAATAATTATTATTATTATTGAGTCCCGTTGGCGTCATGTATCTTTTATCAGGAGATTTTTCAATGTGGATGAGTGTTTCAGGCGAATAATTATTGCTTGTAAAATAATTGTTACCCTTTGTGCTATGCATAAAAAATCTTGTCTTAAAAACATTAGTTTACCAAAAAATAATAATTAAAATTTGACAAGTTCAAGTATTTCACCTAAAAATGTAGACAATTTGTCTCGACGCCATCTAGTGAGAGAGTTAGCACTTACAATGCCTTTCTCATATAAAATAAAGTTGGTTGTTTTCAGGTGAAAAATGTAACAAGCAGTAATAAGGAAGTTGAGTGAAAAATATTTTGACTTATAAAAAATATATTCATGTAGATCAAAAAATATCGATTCTAAATATATAAATATATTTCTATATTATTATTCTTAGAATTAGTTAAACGTTCTTGAAAAAGCATTCAATAGCAATAGAGTGTATACGCTCCACGATTGGTCGAAAGAATTCTGACGTCACATGTGTCGTGACTTGTACGTACAGCGAATCACCTATGGTGCATCTCTTTCTATTACATGAGAGATGGTCGGTTTAGATGAGAGAGGTGTATAGGCCAAAGTTTATTTGGGTTTGTCAAATATATGTACGTATTTGTTGTTATTATTATATGAAATGGGTTTCTAAAGATACATATTCGTATAGTGCTTTATAATAATATGTTGTTTATTGCATAACTTAGAAGTTTTTATTATTATACATGTCACATAACATGTGATACACTTCAGGCCGCCGGCCGCTCAGAAAAGTCTCACAGTGAACTGGGCTGTAAACCGTTATTTTACTTTTGGTCTTTACATTTCTGCGCGGTGGTCCTGAATTCGCGCGGGGCAAGTCAACAAATAGCGACGACAATACCGTACCGGGCTTGAAAATCAAATATTCTAACTTAAAATATTAATTTAACTATGAAATCTTAATCAATTTTCTTTTTTTTTTAATAACATCAATTCTAATAGACGGTTACCATTGGTAAAAAAATTACTGGAATTCCTTATTGAAGAATTAATTTTTTTTCCATACAAAATCTTTAAAGCGACGTGGTTCTTACAGTTTGAATGACGTCACACCCACCCCCGCCTCTTACCGCTCGGATTCCGCTCGTTTTGGCGGGCTTAATAAAATTCAAACTTTGAGAATTAATTTAACTATGAAAACAAACTTTAAAAAAAAAAAAAAAAATACTCGTATTTAAGTTTGAATGCGAACATTGATAAAAAAAAATAAAAAAAATGGACTCAACTTCCTTATTGTTGAATGAAACACTAGTATATATTGAATAATTTCCCGGGTAAGAGATAAGCCGCCATAGCTCAGTGGTCAGAGCTGTCGACCGGAAATCGAAGGGACACGGGTTCGAGTCCCGTTGGCGTCATGTATCTTTTATCAGGAGATTTTTCAATGTGGATGAGTGTTTCAGGCGAATAATTATTGCTTGTAAAATAATTATTACTGTTTTTATCCTTTCAGAGTACAAAAGACGCGGCGCTTTCCTGATATTCAACGAAGCCGCCCCCCAGCTTTATAAAATGGATTCGGCCATAGACAAGTTTCTTCCAGAATTACTGTACTCCACTGTCAGGTCCATTGAATACTCCACTAAAGTATTCACTAGAGATGTATCCATCTACAAAGAAGAAGCCTTGAAATCTTTACACATCATTCTCAAGTGTCTAACAATGAAAACAGCAATTTTTAAAAAACCCGGCCAAACAAGGCGCAAACCGCCCAACTTTGGCAAGGCAACACTACAAGACATCGCCCTTTGGATGCTCAAACAATCCAGGAATTGTCTATGCCGCAGAACTGGAGAGATGCTATTTAATTCATTTTTGGAAGTCACCAAACGAATCGACGATTGTAACGATTGCGCAATTTTCCTGCGAAATCATGCGGAGAATATCAGCCTAGACGTCTTTATCGTGGATTATTTAGAGCCTTTGACAGATCTGACTATGAAAACTTTACAAGATTTTGAATTTCTATTTAAAACGCTCTTGCGACTGATTTCGAGTGTGGATGCGCACTTTCTGATCTGTAAGCATCAATTGATTGAACCCCGAGAGCTTTTTTCTGAGGAAAGAGTCAACAAATCCAAATTGTTCCTTTCGATGGACGTGTTTGTTGGATTGATAGATTCCGATTCGAGTGTTGCAGAGTTTCATAAATGCAGCAATGGGTGCCTTAGCAATACAGACTCGCTGGACGATTTGCTTTTCAAATTATGGTGGAAATACACCGAGCTTCTGGTCACGTACGCAAATTATTACGAAGATGTTATAATCATAGACCTACAGTTGAGTCATGTGTTTAAAAGCATGGTAGATTGGCTGTCCATCGAAAGTAAACTGTCCATCTTACAGAGGAATATAAACACTGTTGGATCTTGGAGTGTTAAAGAAGCCCTTCAAACTATGAAAAAAACATTCACTCGACACTGGGACATTTTTATAAAGCAGTTTTATGCAAAGATAGAAAGTCATCCAATCATCATTTTACTCTCTAACTGCCAGAATGTTAAAAACATTGCTCTTCTTCAAAATGTGGACTGCATCGATGCATTTGTAGAAATATTTGATATGTCAAACGATCACGACATAGCTAGGGATAGTCTTAAAAGAATCTTTGTGAACATGCCGAATGTTTTGCATAGTATTTTTGACACGTTTTTCAAACCTACGGGAATGGCAGGAGGGAAAGATCCGACAGATTGCAAAGAAAATTTGCTGAGAATAGTCAAATTCGCTCTTTACTCAAAAACCATAACAGTTGAGCATGTGATGCAGCTTTCCATCAATCTTAACGAGATGGGCAGCTCCGAGAAGCCAACTCCAGAAATGCTTTTCTTAAAAACGTTTGAAGATCAAATATTTCCATTCTTCATGTTGCACCATTTGGAGTTTTTCCAGGTCCTCATTACGGAGTATGGCCACAATACACTTGCAGTGGAAGAGATTATGAAGTATCTTCTTACGAAGAAAGTGACTAACAATGAGTTCATGGATTCTCTCACAAACTATTTGATGCAGGTAAGCATTTTGCACTATTCACTATACTGAATACACTGAAATCATAAATAAACCACTCACTGGTTTGATAACTCCTTGCTTTTTGTATGAAACAAGTTGGTCCACTATTTAACCGTAGATATGCCAATATTTAGACACATTTTATGCATCCGAATCGTCTACATAACACACCATAGACACGTCCAAGCCCACGCCTCAGAACTAGAATCATTTTTCAAAAAATGGCGAATCAGTATAAATCCCTCTAAAAGCGCCGCTTGTGTTTTCTCCCATAAACGCCCCATAAGACCACCCAACATCCAGCTATTTGGAGAAAACGTCCCTTGGCAAAAAAACATTAAATACCTCGGAATTACCCTTGACAGTTAATTAACCTGGATAAAGCATTTCACTGAAACATTAAACTTAGCTAACAAAACCTTTGCAGCCCTTTACCCCATGATATGCAAAAGAAACAAGAAATTATCTCCAAGAAATAAACTTTTAATATACAAATCCACGATAAGACCAAAATTAACCTACGCAAGCCCAATCTGGGCCCACGCTTCAAAATCTCAATTAAATAGACTGCAAACATTCCAAAATAAAGCCATTCGCACAGTTCTGAGACTCCCAAAGTGGATGAGGGTCTCCCAGCTCCACCGTGACTCCGAAGTCCCTCTCCTTAAAGACCAAATCATAAGTCTCGCAGAATCTTTTTATTCAGGCATTCCAACCCATACAAACCTGTCCATCAATTGTCTCGTCCAGCACGACGCAAATGCCAAAACTCAATATAAAAAACCAAAACAAATCCAAGTTAAATAACCCCCCCGATTGCAGCCATGTTTCATTGCAAAAATTTTTTCACAAAAAACTAAAAATTTATTTCCAACAATCAATTTAAACTCATGATGAAAGAGAAAGGGGCCTTTTTGACCCGGAGATCTGTATGCCAGTATTTCAAAAAGTCACCATAGACACGGATAGAGGAAACTAAAAAACAAGGCGCGACCATAGACAATATAATTCTCATTCGGAGCCCACCCGTTGATTAGCCTAAAATATTATTTTAAAAATGAAAATGAGCTGTAAGGTATCTTTCTTTACAGCTTATTTACTTAGGGAGTCGCTATATGCACAGCGACTAGTCGACAGGGGCGTGGCCAACATATCCGAGCATACCCGAAGTGAAGTGTTTCGGCGCTTTATTTGAAATTGGTTCTCCTCTCAGATTTTTTTAGTGACGTCACGGCCGAGCATTTCCGAATATTGCCGAGCAGCCGAGAGCTAATTGTTTCATACGATTCTTGCACCTTGATTTCATTTGATTAGATTACATTACTATAGGGCCAATATCATATAGTCGATTCCAAAGACTTAATAAAGACTCTTTGGTATGGCAACCACATTCTAATTCCTGCAAATATAATTAACTTTTGGACAATAGAAGACTTGTGGTAGGCCCTATGTTCAACTTTTGTACAGATTCGTACTAGGCCTATATATACTCAAAGTACCTAATCTTTTTACATTACAAAACAGTACACCTATGGTAAAGTAAAACTAGCATAATTTGGAGACTATGTGAAAATTTGGATGCCATATAGAATGTTGAAGGATAAGTGAGCAATGAAGGAAGTTAGGTAATTCATTGATACATATTTTATATTTGATATTATTTTATTAATGGAAAATAATACATTACACCACACAGAGGAAATATAAACATTGAGGGAACAAACCCCTTTAAAAACATGACAGATAAACCCTGAATTGAGCCGATCAGGTTCTGCCCCATCCTGAAATTTATTTATTTAATATCAACGGTATAAATATACCATAAACAATGATAACATGTCACAGTTAAAATCGTAGAAATATAAAAAAAAAAGAATTACAAATATATGTGGCATTTGATTGTGAAATGACATTAGAGAGTAAGTAAGTAAATAAACAAGAGATACAAGTACATAAGTTTCTATAGTGCAAATAAGGTAGAATTAGATTAAATTAATATTGATTGAAAAGATTTGATAGCATAGCCCTCTTGTACCTACCTTGCGTGCAGTTAAATAGATCTGCCACATCTGCGTATCTATTACTAACTACATGCAACCTAGGTACAAGCGAGTGTTTGGAATACTCAGTCCTGATATTGTTGCATTTAAACAAAATTTTAGAACGAGTAGCTCTCGTGGGTATATGAAATTCAATGAGGTTAATTAAATCAGGACTGTCTATACTACCATTTACAATTTTGAACATAAATATTAAGTCGGATATAATTCTTCGATCTGAGAGTTTTAATAAATTTAGATTTTTCATCAAGTAATTATAATTTATATTTTCAATGGGAATACCGAGTTTAAAATTAATGTGTCTTAGGAATTTATGTTGAATTTTTTCGATTGAATTTGAATGTAATTTGTAGTGGGGGGACCAGATTGTTTAATAAATTGCTCCAACAATAGAGACACATCTCTTACTGAGGCAACTCCAGCTTCAACAAGCCTGTTGATCTCCTGTATCAGGTCAGGATGAATTTCTTGTGTCATCTTGGCCGCGTCTCTGTTGTGGTTGTGGCTCGCTTCTCCGGTTGCCGAGACGTAACAACGTAGCACACATTTAGGTGGGCTGGTGGATTGAAGGGCTGCCTTCACTTGTTTCAGAATCTGAAAACAAGCCACAATGTTTTACTATAAATAAAAATAACAGAACCCTACAAAAACAGTAATTATTGGTTTGGTAGGCAGTAAAAAATATAAAATAATATTTTCAACAAAAAAATATCTGATTTCCTGAAGGGCACAAGGAAGTATGCTTCACACCTTCTATTTTGCAGTGTTGAGGCCCTGGGAATCATATTTCCGGCCATGGCATCTACCATTAGCAGCACAGTCAAATTCAATAGATAAGAATGTTGAAAATGTGTTTAAGTAAGCGATGGGAAGTTGCGTATTCCCACATGTTCCCACCACATTTCCTTCTAAAAAAATGTGTGTTGTCCAAAACGGTATTTGTATAACCTTGCATCTAACCAGTGTTGTGTAGTAACTAGATACATTTTTGTGTACTGTATCTGTATCTAGCTATATTTCTATAACTGTATCTGTATCTAGATACATTTTTACTAGTATCTGACACCTCAGATACTCAGATACTTTCAGATACTTTATTTTCGAAGTGAACTTCTTTACCGATTTTCTCTAGTTAATTTTCAAGTTTTCTCACAGATTCATGACACAGATTCAGCTAGTGGGTACCTTTGTCCATCTAGTGTATAATATTTTATAGCAGTTTATATACATGCATTTTAGGGGTCCTAACCCGAGTAACCGAGTACCCAGGTACCCCCCTATTTAAAAAAATGAATTTAAAAAATAAAAAAATATAATAAAATTAATGAATAATTTCATTTTATTTAAAATTTTCCATCAGAACCCTAATCAAGTTGCACATAGTTCATGTATTTTTTTATTTATCCAAGGGGCGTCGGGTACCCGGGTAGTAATATGCTACCCGGGTACTCGCGAGGACCCCTAATGCATTTATGTTATCACCGCTTGCAGGCCAATTTGCCAATATCTTTTTGGGCAACGAATAAAACAAGCAAGTGTAAATATGTAAAATAATCACAAGCGTTTACGTCTACCGTCTTTAAGAAATTAAAGTAATCGCTGTTTTCGATAATATATATATTTTTTAAAAGTTTTCCCCCAAAAAAGAAGAAATGTATCTGAGTATCTGTGAGATACTTTTAAAAAGTATATGTATCTAGATACAGATACAATTTTACAATGTATCTTGTATCCGTATCTAGCTACAAATTTTGCCAAGTATCTGTATCTGTATCTAGCTGCTGTCCTTGTTCTATCGGTATTACAATGGAAGATGCTCTGAGGAACTAGCGTCATTGATCCCTTCGGCACCGGTGCGTAGTCGGGATACACGCCAAACGCGCGCCCAACATTTGTACACGGTTGACATTTGTCACATGAGAACGGGTCGCTTCTACGATTCGTTCTTAAGTTCAACAGCTCGGCTGTGGAACGAGCTGCCGGCCTCTGTGTTTCCTCCCTCCTACAACATGGGACTCTTTAAGACCCATGTTCACTCCTTCCTCTCCACAAAAAGACCCTCCACATAGCATCCCCAAAGATGATATAGGCCCTGAGGGAAATTATTTTCTTCAGGGCCTCCTGTGTGGAGTTAATATAAAAAAAAGATACTTTTAAAAAGTATCTGACACAACACCATCTAACTATAGTGAAAACATTAAAATAATGTTATAAAGTGATTGCCCATGTAGGGATAAGCAGAGAAAAGAAACTATCATACCTTCGTTTTTGCTCTTTCTGCAATTTGAGGTGGAACAGGAAATTCTGGAAAATATTTTATTTGTTTCCCACTCATCGTTGCGGGACAACCAAGCTTCTTGGAGTCCAAAACCCGGAACCTCTTCTTCTTATGGTTTGGGTGATCAGTCTGAAAGAACAATTCAAGGTATATGGTCTAATAGGCTTATACGCATAAGACGCCTATTATTTATGCGGCAAATAAATTGCCCATGGTTAACTTATTTGACGCAGATGATTAACTTTTACAAAAGTTGTTAGGGCCTATGCAATGTTGACATTAGTATAAAATTACAAGTGTGGTTATAATCCAGTGTGATATGAATTAAAATTGTGAAATGAGATATAGCTGCAGGGGCTTTAATTAATTTGGCACTTTGAGCATAGTCTTCTTTAGACTAACACGACATAAGGATGTGTTACGAGCCACGGCACACTTTTTAACACACAAAGATGAATTGTGATTGATGTGATTGTCGTGTTAATCTAGCTTACCTAGGCCCAGGCCCATCGCTTTTTTTATATTTTAAACACATCACCGACGATACGGTGATCATTTTGGGGTTATAGACATTAATCTTGGACCAGAGAGTCCTCGGTGCTCTGTCAATGCTACTATTGAATGACGAGGGGGGGTAGGCCTAGCTGATGTGGTTCAAGGGTGTATTAACATACCAATTCAACTCTCTTTTCTTCTTGTTATTTGGGCGGTGTAGTCGGGGGCCTTGGGCACACTCTCTGTACGCATTCATACCGAATGTAAATGGCATCCCAAAAAAATGGAATCCCAAAGAACTCCACTGTAGGCGGGCAGAACGTGTATACTGCATCTGAAAGATTGGAAATGTTAATTTCGAATAACTCGTAAATATCAGCAGCTGCTTATGAACTGAAGAAATGGGAAGGCCTAACCCTAGACCTAGGCCCCAAGGTTTAGAACTTACCTCCCAACTTCTTTTTCATACTGTCTCTCGTTGAAAAAGAGTGCCCCAACGCGTTCACAGAACACAGACATGCTTCATAATTTACTTCATTGTCAATGTTTCCACTGATAACACCCGTCTCTGAATTCTTTTTGAAATTACTTAACTAAACTTCTAAAAGACGGTCTAAGCCGGCACACAAAGACGCCATTTCTGATGATTTCTGACGTTTCGTGACGTGACGTGAGAAACAATTTACTCGGAACACACTCGGGTATGCTCGGATATATTGGCCACGCCCCCTGTCGACTAGTCGCTGTGCATATAGCGACTCCCATTTACTTAGGATTGCGCTTTGGCAGATGGAAACCTGTTGTTCTGTTGAAAAATAGTTGTGAAAAATTACTTGGAAATTTGAATAAACATTTTCAAATATGATTGTTCTTTTCTACGACAGTATCGAATTTTGACGTTTCTCTGCTTATAACAGAAAAATGTAAAACTCAGTTACATATTACGTATTTTTCATTTTAGGAAGACAATAAATTATTGATAACAGGTTAAATCATGAATGAATAGCGTAGAACAATGTAATTGATATAATCACGATCTAGTACAGAATCACAATATGTACGGTAGGATCCTGGCGGAATACGGACACAACCTGAAAAAGAAAATAGATTAAATTCTGATTAACGAACGAAAAAATTAACGAACCACTCGGCTTTTGCTTTCAATTCAACCGCTCTAAATTGGAATATGGAATAATAGGATGGGGCTCAGCAGCATCAAAACACGTTAAACAACTGAAGGTAACTCAGAATTGCATCATAAAGACCATAATAAAAGTTCCCATGAGGATGTCAAGAACAGAAAATTTTAAACAATTTGATGTTCCAAATATACAGAAAATCTATGCCAAAAACATTCTGGTACATCACCTCAAAAATGATTTACAGGCAAACACCTTACATACTCATAAAACCAGAGCCAAACAAACAGAGATACTAAATATACCAAAGTGTAACTCTACCTTTGAACAAAGAAGCTCCGAATTTTTAGCAGTAAAGGTGTATAATAAACTCCCACTTAGTATCAAACAATTCAAAACAAAAAATAACTACATTAAGGATATTAAATCTTGGCTTAAGGAACTACCGGATAAAGAACTTACTAGCATACTTAAAACATCGTCGAAGAAGTTTATGGAAATCCTTACCCAAAACATGAAGTTGAATCATAGAAGTCGCTGAAAAACTTCCAAAACCTAGTCCCCCTCAACACAGGATCTCCTTGTGAAGAGGACTATGAATATAATCAAAATCTCTTATACATATATATAAATATACATATTCTTGTAAAAATGAATAAAAAATAAAATATATAGCCATTAAAAAAAAAAATTATAATATACTATATCGTCGCATTAATTCGTAAACTGCGTAACTCCAAATTTTTCGAAAATACGTTTTTAATGCCATCTGGTGTTAAAATTAGACCCGCATCGACTAGTAAAACTCGAAAATTTAATAAAAAATTAACCTTTTAGATAAACACAAATTAGAAAACTGCGTAAAATTATGGTGCCATTTTTACTCGCGAATACTTCGTAACTCCTTAATTCAGTATTGGCCGGTGAGCCGTGCACGCTTGTTGTGTTTTTGACTGAGGAAATTTATTTACGGTGTAATAGTTTTACCGTGAAATTAACTGAGATAAGTTGATTAATCAATTTTGAACATTTTATAACCTTAATTTTAATTGTGAAGTCACGAATAGTGTTTTGTATCTGTAGTCTAAACTGACGTCTTCTGCACCGTGTGACGCTCTGCCGTAGCTCTCTTGTTTTATGTGCCTCTGCGGTTTCGTAAATACCTAATAGGTCCTTGTTCTGTGATTATCTCTTCTTCAAGGTCACCATCTCTTTGCAAGTGGATCTCCTCCTGATGCATATCCGGATCCGGTTCTTCACTGTCCTCTTCAAACAAACCCAAAATATTTACGGTGGAACGTGCGGCAATTCCATCTCGTCTCTCCTCAGACACAGTCCGTTCTCTGTCAGGCATCTTCCGCGGGTCAAGCACATGTCTTGGTATGCCATCTACTTCGATGTTGTTGACTGAAGTAAGTCCTGTCACCCTTCCATGCACGATGTGCATCTCCCATCTACTGGTTTAACCGCAAGAAGATCGCCCACTTAGAGCTCAGTCAATACTTCCTCTTCTATATTCACTTGCGCAGAAGGGTGTCTCCACGAGTGTGAAGTGTGAACTATACTAGACAGCGCAATACCTCGATCATCCTGACTTTTTGCAGCCAAAGATTGTACCGAAACACTGCCTGCAGGGGATCGCTTCCACTTCTGGCTGCAGTTCTCTTTATTGTTTGATGATGTCGTTCAACTATACCGTTTCCAGCTGGTCGGTATGCCGCGCAAAATCTTTGACGAACATTCCATCTCTTACACTTATCTGTAACACTGTAGGAACAAAATGCAGTACCATTGTCCATGAGAACTACTTTGGGCGGGCCTCTTTCCCGAAACACTTCTTCCAAATGTCTGATAATCGAAGCTGCATTATCTGACTCGATTTCCCGCCACACGGCAAATCTACTTGGACCGCAATCGATAAATGTGAGTAAACATTTCCTACCGAAATGAGTAACATCAACTGCCAAGTGACTCCAGGTTGTCACAATATTAAGATTACCCGCTTCATGGGATGATGGTGGAGGGTCAATTGTCCTGCATTGTACGCAGGAACGCACGCATCTATCGACGTCCTTTCTTCTCGCCTCGGGATCGACCAGCCGGGCAAGATGAAGCGTTCACTTTACTCCAAAGTGATGCTGAGCATGAAGAGTTTCTACGCTTAAAGCACATGTTTGCTCACCAGTTCCACTTTCAAGTCTCTCCCACCTATCTTCACACTCTGAGGAGTCTCTTTCACAACGTTTCCTGTCATGGCTACTCTTTGCCCGGGTCTTGCAAACCCTAGTAAGTACATCAGTTTTATTTCTACAGGACAACAAGGGTGATCGACAATGTCAGATCAAATTCTTCTACAATCTCCTTCATCAACTCCAAGCGTCACTTAACGATCATCTCTGACACGACTACTCCCGGTCAGTGTAGATCTCACCCAGCACAAAACCGTCGCCGAATCTGTAATGATCTCCAGAGTTTGAAGATTTCTTTCTTGTCTAAATAGACTGCCTCGACATACACATACATTGTTGTGTTTTATTTTGTAAATGTAAAATTCCTATCTCCCAAATTTTCCGCTAGGTTGTTCATAAAACTGTTCGCAGAAAAGTATGTATCTTTCGTAAAATGCGTATCTCCATTCCCGGTTTTTACGTAAACTTCCTAACTCCGATTTGAAATAGAAAGCCTTAACTTACAAAAGTTTAATGATTGAAAATAAATTTCCAAATATATTATATGTTCGAAACATAAATAAAAAGAATAAGCCGTCTTTCATTTTTTTTCACTATGAGGTTTTTTGTGCCTCCTGTAAAATTTTACATTTGGGAGTTACGCATTCTACGAATTAATGCGACGATATGTAGTATATTGGTGGGATGTTCTAGAGTGGTAGATACTCTCAGTATCGCCCGGTGAAAGACCAGATACTTAATAGCCAGGTACTTCTCCACCTTCCCTCACTTCCCCTTAGCCTCACAACATACCCCAATTGGGGATGCCATAGTCTCACTGGCTCGAGACTGTTATCATATAGTCTGCATGTTTCATTTCAGATGTGGCCCTCACTGCCGGAATTCCGCACCTTCCACTCCCTCCTGGAGCTGTTTTCCCTGTTTGTCCTGGTGCTGCCCTCCTCCTCGGAGACCCTGGGCCGCGACCGGAATCCCATGGCCGACTGGCTGCTGACCTCGCTGCAGGACCCTGTACTGGATGTGACCAAGAAGTCCAAACTGATAGTCTTGCTGCCCTCCCTGTGCGCTCGCGGACTGAATGCATTGAGCCACGATGAGGAATTAAGGTAGCTTTTGGTCACATTTCATTTTTCACAACAGTCAATTCTGTTTTTACACTATTTTGAAAGAACACGGTCACAAATACAATGGTAATTAGTTGTGCGTGTTACGTACCTATTTGATTTTTGTTAGACAGAAAAGTATTTTTGTACCTTCAGTTCCTTTTAAAGTCCAAAAGAAATGGACTATAAACAATGGCGTCACACATAATACTGATTGAAATTTAACAATGTGGTTTTAAAAAAAGAATATTGGCGATGAAACTATTCTAGTCTCTGTCTAAAAAGGGATGCACGATGGCAAGAGAAAAGTGCAACTATGCGATGCTAATATGTAATTTATTTGTTTTGTTTTTTTGTTCTCTCGGTATTATTAGGGCACTTCCTCTGTTATTCTATATTCAATGATAAGTCTCGTGTTGTTTGTTGTGTTGAAGGAGGGCCCTGAGCAGCGTGATCTCGCTGCACTTTCCGCAGCGGAGTTCGGAGTTTGCCCCGTACACCCCGGAGCGGGCAGCCTATATCTCCACATTCCAGGTACTGCTGGAGGCCATGGCCAACTCCGGTTCCTACATTCTGCTGCACGCCGTCATACAGTGCTCTTGCTGTGAGTTCTAATTTAGCAAAGATTTAACCACTGTTTCATTTGGGAGCCTCAAACTGAAAAAAACCCTTAATTCTGTGCAATGGATTGCAGTCTCTATAGCACTGACGTCAGAAGCAAAAGATATCCTTGTTCTACCGTTATTTCAATGGGAGATGCTCCGAGAGATTAGAATCATTGATTGCTTCGGCACCGGTGTAAAGTCGGGAAACATGTCACGGTTGAAATTTGTAACGGGTTGCTTCTATGACTCGGCTCAGCTGTGGAACTATAATCGGCCTATGTGTTCCTCTCTCTTACAGCACGGGTCTCTTCAAGACCCAGGTTTACTCCTTCCTTTCCTCAAAAAGACCCTCCACTCAGCATCCTGATGTAAGGCACTGAGGGAGTGTGTGTGGTGAATGTAAACAGTACACTTTTACAAGAGTAAATGCGACAGAATCTGAGAACACTTTGTTTGTATCAGAATTCTTGGCGAAAGTAATTCCCTCATGGTGTGTCATCTTTGGGATTGCTTTCTTATAGACGTAAGGAAGGAATTAATGGAAGAATGATTGTGATGATTTGAAATTTTTCAGTTGACGTTGAGCACATATGCGATGCGCAGATATCCCACAAGCTGCGATCCTTCATGTGGTCCCTGAGCTCCGCAGACCAGACCCTGGTGCTGTCGAAGGTATTTCAGACCTTCACGGAGCGCTCCAGGGATCCCAGCATTAGGCTAAACCTACTCAATAGGTTTCTGTTACCCCTTCTCAATAATGCCTCAGCCCAAACTCTTGATGTAAGTACACTTAATTATGTTTTCCTGATCATTTTTATCAATCTCTTATTTCAATCTTTAAGAATTTCCAGTATCATCCTCAACTAATTCCCACATTCTCAATAAATAGCTCAGTGGTTAGAGTGCTGTTCTGGTGAGACAGATGTCCTGGGTCCGTTTTCTGTTGCAACTGTTATCTTTTTATTTTCTGTGTCTTGTTCTGTTTCATATTTCCTTTAGATTATTAATATTATCTGCTTCTTCAACGATTAAATATAAATTACATTGATGCTTGTAATCTTTAAAGTAACAACTAACATTGTTTGAATTCCCCAGGAGTTGTATGCAGAGATATTACCCAAGATACTGGAAGTGCTCAACAAGCTGGTGGCAGATGTGAGGCCTTCGGAGATACCCCTGAAGCATCTACTGTTGGAGTGGAGTGCGGCTTTCCTCATGGCTGAAATTATGTTCCTGAAGGTAACATATCTCTTTCTGCATGTTTATTGTAATGTCTTGAAGGCAACATATCGTTCTCTTCTTTTTATGCATGTTTATTGTAATGTCTTGGACTAGCATATCTTTTTCTACATATTTATTGTAATACCTTGAAGGTAACAAGTCTTTTTCATCTCTTTCGGTTTGTTTATTGCAATATCTTGAAGGCAACATATCTTTCTCTTCTTTTTCTGCATGTTTATAACATATCTTTTTCTACATATTTATTGTAATGCATTATAATGTTTTCTACATATTTATTGCCTTGAAGGTAACATGTCTTTTTCTTCTCTTTCAGTTTGTTTATTGCAATATCTTGAAGATAACATATCTTTTACTTCTCGTTCTGCATGTTTATTGTAAAGTCTTGAAGGAAACATTTCTTCTTTTTCTACATGTTTATTGTAATGTATTGAAGGTAACATATCTATTGTAATGTGTAGCACATAATGCTAAAAAGGTTAAAATCAAATCGCTTAAGGCCAGGATGGTTAACAAACCGCATTGTTCCCGCGTGTAAGAGATTGCATGTTTCCAAACAACAATAAACAATAGGCTTGTTCTCGGTTAAACCTCTTTTATTTCTCAAAGAAAGCAACATCAACAGATAAACGATCAATTTTTCGAAGAAAATTTCTTCTGAAAGCTTACCACTTTGTGATGGCATTATTTATTTTATTAAAACACAAATAACTTTGTTTACATCACTTTATTATATACAACCTCTACATGTTTCATGAACAAAGTTCACCTCATCAGGAGTAAGTATACACTGGAGTAAAAAATTAAATATAGATTACAATTGGAAAGAAGAAGTGAAAGGAGGGGGGAGGGGTAAGAGTGGGCGGAGTTTAGCAGAATTAGGAATTACAATACAAAGTTATTTGTAACGATCCCAAATTATTCTACATGCAGACTGAGCTGTATTCTGGAAGAAACCTGCTTCGATAGCGGTAGGTATCGAACTAAAAGTACTCTAATGTACAAAAATGTCTAAAGCCACAACAATCCTCGCTACAAGAGGCACCTTAAATTCTACGCAATAATGTATCAAGTTCAAATTAATTTCACTATTTCTTCTCTACTTGCATATTTATTGTAATGTTTTTAAGTTAACATATTTTGTATTTCTTCAACTTCGCCTGTCTTCAATCCCTGGATTATCAATTGGGTAATGTTGAATTATTTGTGTCATTTCCTGATTGCTGAGGATCGTTAGCCCCACTCCAACTTCCCTGGAACAAGGTTCCTTAACTCCTCACTGCGTGGGAGCCAAGAACAACAACATTCCAGACATAGGTGATATTTGATCACTCCAACGCATCGGTGATCTTCCTTTGCTTCCCTGCCAAACACTTTACCAGTGACCATGAGTTCCTCCGAGTTTAAGTCCTCAGTTTAGCGAGCAACGTGTCCCTGGTATCTTAGGACACGCTGTAGGCAGACAGCCCGAATGTATATATTGACTGTCCATGGATTACTGACTGCTTTTGAAAATAAAACTGAATTAAAGATACACATGTTTTGGATCTTCCAGGCGCCAGATGTTCAATCAGCCGGTTGCAAAATCGGGAAGTTGGGGGACAAGTTAAAGTTAAAATGGAGGAGAGAGTTCTTCGATCGTTCCCTGAAGCCCAGAGATGTCAACATACCGATTCATGATAATTTCAGCCAAACTGCTGAATACTTAAGGTAATTTCTTTGCCAATTTACACTGCTGACCAAAATGTGCCAAAGAGATATTTAAAAATATTTATTGGGATTATTTCAATAATTCTGCACGTTGGTATCTTCCTTTAATCACAAAGCTAACTTAGAAATGTCACACTTTAACAAGAGATGTCTTGCAAAACTTACCTTTTTAAGCTGTCATACCCTTAAATTAAATATACCATTCCTGAGAGAAAGTCCAGTTATGAATGTCCTAAATCCTATATCTAAATTTCGCTAATAAACAATTAGTTAATCTTAAGTGACCTACCAGGTAAGTATTGTAATGTATATTATCTCCATATATAGTTAGTAATAACATAGATCACTGCAGAAATGCATTATAAGTTTGTACAGCGCCTTTGAGGTGATTTTACATAAAAACGGCTCTATACAAGTAATCCAAATATTATTATTATCTCTTCTGAATTATTCGTCATCATTCAGCATATGTGTTAACACAATAAAAAATGCATTTTCGAATGTAAATTTATATCTGTGGTTATCAACTAAGTCATAGACAACACTCAGAAGTATTAAAATTTAATATTGCTCCAAATAGGTACCACGAACAGCAATTTTAAAGTAAATAATTTGCTGTATTCTATTTTTTTACGAATCCTATAATTATGGGATGGAAGGTGAAATATAGATGCATTCAATGGCTATCTAACACTATAAACAGTTTATACGTCCCTATATTCAAATTCGGAGGTATGAATTTTTGAAAGAGGGCGGTATATTTTTAAACCGAAGGCTTAAAAATTGCCGAGCGCCTTGATATGGCCGGCCCTAAGAGGATTGCTACCGCTTCTACATTCATAAACACATAAATCTACCCGTCTGCCCTAATGATGGTCACTCTAACGCTGTCCGAAAAGGAGGAAGAAGCTCAACGTGGCATATTTACTAATGATAATTTCAATTTTTGTACATATCTCTAAATAATATAAAATAAAGTCGCTATCCGCGTCTGTCTGTTTGTGCGCTTAGTTCTTCTAAACTATGCAACGGATTTTGATACGGTTTTCACTATCATTTAGAGAATTTCTTCCGAAAGGTTTACATATATAATACATGCATATTATTTTTATAGAAAGTAGAGAAAAGACGATGTTTTATAATCAAGTCATAAAAATATGTTTTCGGGCACTACATTTTTAATGCTGGCTAAACCTTGTAAGATACATTATAAAAGTCCGCCTTGGTGTACGTGTATCTCCTTAGAATAACCCCCAGCAACGCCGGGTACACGTCAGCTAGTGATCTATAAGTAAGGCTTTAGATGTATTTTTGTTTGTAAAATATATTAAAAATTTAATGAAAATTGATTTTGCAGACTGGCCCGTTGTTCGGCCTACAAATGTCTCCACTCCGTGGTGCTAGCAATGCCCAAGGAGGATATCAAGTTGTACCAGTTTCTAGTCCAGGATAAGGTGTGGGAAGGGATGATAGATACAAACAGGCGATACGCCTTTCCAATGGATCAGGTATGCACACAATCATTATCTAATATATTTGCTAAATAGAGGCACTGTTTGAACAGGACAATCCCATTTATTATCCAATGAATTCCTTTTTATAATAATATAAGAGTAGGACACCTTCGTCTCGAGCTGTTGTTCTCTAACAAAAGAAAATGTTTCCAATGGTAAAACAGGAAATTACTACTATCGCTCTGTTGATAAATCTTGGTACCAATGGAGACATCTATTGACAATAAGTTGCATTATTATTGAGCAAATCTTGATATCATAGCTTCAAACCTTTTTTACCATAATCATTATTTGATACATACCTTTAAAATTGAACAATATTCGGGTTCAATATTGTTGTGTTCGTACAAACAGGTCTCCAACTCGTCTTGGAAGGAGTTAAATGAATAAGTGGTTCTTTTAGATTAATCAGGGATTTATTAATACTCCACGTATTATAATGGTGACTCGATAGTCGACCTAACTAGTAGCTGGCTAATTGGAATCTGAAACAGTAAGTTTCTCTGAGAGCCTTACCCACTGGCCCTGGCGATTACTGGCCACTGGCTCCATCTTGCGGACTTTCACGCAAGCTCTATGCACTGCCATCTGTGCGTGCATCTATGAAGCTCTTACTTCCCAACAAATATATAGTCCTTTTAATATAATATTATTCCACACGGAATATGAAAAACCTTTAACAAAGAAAGGACCTTTACAAAGTTGTTAATATACAATATTCATATAAAAAAATGTTTATTAGCAATGCCTATCCCACCATTGAAGTATGACCGGCATAAACGGTACACCCACCCTTCCGCATAAAGTGTGTTAACCACTTGATTATTAAAATTGGTGTATTTAAAAAAAACCATCTAGAGTGATAGACATATCCAGGTATTCAGTTTTGGATTCGGCCATGTTCATTCACAAATTCATACGTCCAAATATTATTATATCCTGAAAAATATTTAAATTGATTACCGTGGTGTAAAGTCAATATATATTCCATGTATATAATCACCGTTCATCCCATAGGTTTTATAAATTTAAGAGAAAAGGTAATAACGTACGTTAAAATCTATGCGTTCATAGATATCGGAGTCGCATGTCGGTGATTCAAACCAATATTATATATAAATACATGGACAAACCTATTTATTGATATTGCATATGTACGGGCACAACCAAATAATTTGTCTTAACCCCTCTGACTTTTCGCGAACTTGAAGCTAAAATGTCTTTACCGAAATGTCAATTTCACGAAAACGTTGTGTTATTACCGCCTCACAATCAAAGCTCTATAAATGAAACATTACTGAACGGAGCCGAATAGTAAAAACTGTTTTAGAAAGGTTACAAAATAGGCTTTCAAATTGTTGTATCATAAATAAATATTAACATTTGTAAATATTTAAATTTAGAATGGAAACATGAAAAAATTGTAAAAATGACTCACCTGTAATGTTTTATGTAAAAACGATACTAAAATCACGGATATTGTAAAAAAAAACACTTATTTCATCGTACAAATGTACAATAAACAATTCTGTCACTTCACTTTTTGACCATTTCATACAAAATATATTTTTAAAAAAATAATTAAAACTAACGTCGTTTTACGATTTGGCGGGTAAAATTTGCTTCCACTGAGTAGGTCTTTTTACGGGTTTCTATGGATAACTTTGAATAGAGATGTGAAGCTTCATTCAAAACGAATATTCTACTTTTTGTTTTAGGGATGTCACTAGAAGAATAACGGAGTTATGACGATTTTTGTGGAAACACACGCGTTGACGTGTAAACACGCTTATTGTACTTGACTGCTATCGTTATTTTATCGTGTATATCTGCTTACGTTGCTGACCGGTTAATGTTTTAAAGTATACAACTTGCAAAATGTGTATTTTCATAAAATAATTAAATTAACGCCATCAGTGCTACCTAGATTTGGGTAGTTATCGCTGAAGGAAATTATCGGTGGTTCCCGAATGTGGGTAGCTATTGTTTAAGGGCATCATCGGTGCTACCCAAATTTGGGTAGATATTGCTCAAGCGCATTAACGGTGCTACCCAAATTTGGGTAGCTATCGCTGAAGGAAATTGTCGGTGGTTCCCGAATTTGGGTAGCTATAGTATAAGGGCATTATCGGTGCTACCCAAATTTGGGTAGCTATTGCTCAAGGACATTATCCGTGCTACCCAGATTTGGCTATGGCTGAAGGAAATTATCAGTGGTTACTGAATTTGGGTAGATATTATTTAAAGGCATTATCAGTGGGTAGCTATTGCTCAAGGGCGCTATCGGTGTTATCCAAATTTGGGTAGCTATCGCTGAAGGAAATTATCGGTGGTTCCCGAATTTGGGTAGCTATTGTTTAAGGGCATTATCGGTGCTACGTTGGGTAGCTATCGCTGAAGGAAATTATCGGTGATTTCCAAATTTGGGTAGCTTTTATTTAAAGGTGTTATCGGTGCTATCCAAATTTGGGTAGCTATCACTCGAGTGGTTAATATAAAAAATATGACATCTTCCAACCATTTCAAGACCTACTGACTTTAATTAATTAATCCTTGACTTTGGTTTTCAGGTATCCAAGTTAAAATATCACCCGATCAAAACAAAATTCCGCAGCACCTTCAACAAATCTTCCGCCAACCTGGTACTCAATAGTCAGACCCTCAGTCAGACCTTTCTGGGGGTCCTCAATACTGACGAGGACAGGAGGAAGAGGATCTTCTCGCAGACCCTGTCCGATGACATCCTGAAATATGACCTTAACATGGCCACTGTCAGAGATCCCCCTCAGCTGGACTTATCATCAAATAACCAGGTAAATAATACAGTGAAATAATGATCGAATTATTTAAATAGCGCCGTTGTCATGGGAAAATCACCTCAAGGGCACTTGACAACATAATTTATTTAACCTATAACTTATCACTTCACTAATAACTCACAGCTAGGATTTATAACTAGTAACATACAACTAGTGACCTGCAACTAAGACCTATAACTAGTGAATTACATTTAAGAGGAAGCTACAAGCCAAAAATGTGTATATTCTTGGTATACCTTATATTGTAGGTAATAGGCATTACAATCGCTTGACAAATGGAGTCTAGTAACGTTCGTTTTCAAGCACAAAACTTGTTTTTATTTATTTTGTAAATAATTTTATAAGAAAGCAAAAAAGTTAATCAAGTGAAACTGTCACAGATAATCTTAGCTATAATACTGTATTTTTTTAAGTTGTTTCCTTCACGCGTTTATACATTTCTATTGAAAAAATATTTTTTTAGTGTTTACATTTATATTTTTTATTTAGTAATTTATTTTTTTATTTGTATTCTACTCAAGCGAAGTGATAGGAAAACCTTCAATTTATCTAAAGCATATTTTTGTTTTTATAATGTATACCAATTCGTTATAAAGATTAATCATAATAGTGATTTAGCACTAAGCTTCACCTTAAAACTTATAGATAAATACAATACAACATAAATTCCAAACAGAAATAATTTATCTCAGGGCCTATGTCATCGTTGGGGGTATTTTTGAGGAAAGGAAGGAGTGAACCTGGTTCTTAAAGAGAACCGTATTGCAAGAGGGAGGAAACACAAGAGGCCGGCAAATCGTTCCACAGCTGAGCTGTTGAACTCGAGAACGAGTCGTAGAAGCGATATGTGACAAATGTCGACCATGTACAAATGTTACGCTTGTTTTGGCATGTTTCCCGGCTGTGCACCGGTGCCAAAGGGATCAGTGAAGTTAGTTCCTCGAAGCATCTTCCATACAAATACCGGTAGAACAAGGACAGCTTCCCCACCTGACAGTTGTGTTCCAAAAATTGAAGTTGTTTGCTAAGATATGAGAATCTATCAAAGTGACTGCCTGTTTCTGCACAGTATCCAGGGTTTTTTTAAAGGATTAATTAACGACTTAAAAATAATGATTTAGGAAGTGTGCAGAGGAATTTGCCTTGATCCTAGTTTGATATAGACATGCGCCTATTTAGCTGGGTCGTAACAATGCTCTTCTCAGTTTCAGAGTAAACTGTGTTTGGAAGAGTCAGATCTGAATAATCACGAGTGCATGGCCTCCGTATGCAATATCATCATGAGCATGGATGCCCTGTCCTGCCCCACTCCAGGTGCCGACTCCACCCTGAACTTCTCCCAGCAGCGGTCTTCAGGAGTTGGGGATCCGCCGCAATGGGTGAAGGGTCTGGCTCTGCTGCTCGGCGATAGGAACAGGCATTCCAACATCAGGCTGTTTATTTCCCAGGTTTGTGAATAGTTCCTATGTCAGTCTAACCTTGTCATAATTAAGAGGGGTAACTAATAGCAAAAGTCACGTTGGTGTGCCATTGTAATAATTAGATTTTTAATTAGCAAATATATGCGGCATGAGCGCCATTGTAATAATTAAATCAACACATTGTAATAAGATTAAAATACAACACACGCTGGACGCCATTGTATTTAGGTTTTCTATAAGAAAAGATTGCATTGTTAAAATGCTTGCTTTTATATATCAAATGGTGAAGGTTATATTATTGCTTTTACTATTCTATACTTATAATCTTCACAATATTTTTTTTATATAAACTATTTAAAATGTGTATGTAAAATGGCAGACCGTACGCCCTCGATTTAACAGGCCACGATAACCAGTCAAACGCTCTATATTTTGTTAACAATACATATTCTTGTTTTTGTTCAAGAGGTTTATACCTACAAATAATTGTTGTATGCATTTACTATTTACTTGCTGTTATAATATGTCAAATGGATATGGTTAAATGTATTATTACTGTTACTATTGTGAACTTACAATCTTCAGAATATTTTTCTTGAGAACTATGTATGTAAAAACCCAATGGGCATATAAATAAAAAATAAAAAAAATAAATAAAAGAATAAAAAGAATGTTAAAATTAACAAAAATTTATTATTTAGCAATTGAACATGAGACTCTATAACTTAGTTAATGTATTCAATAACTCAGGGCCATGTGCCAGGTCGAAGAGCTCTGTCATCAAGGAATTTACAATGTAACAATATGTGTTCTTAAAAGTGACATAGAAACACATGAGATCAACTAACCTTAGATATAGTGTAGGGCGCCATGTAGATTTGATAATATCTACAGAATAAAAGTAATTTAAGGAGACAGTGTCCAGTAATAGGTCTGACTAGCTAACGCGTAGCCATTTCGTCAGAGATCGGCCGCCAGAGAATACAGAATATCCAGTCCTGCCGCTTGCCCGCTCGGTACTGCCGGCTGCCGGACAAAACCATCTCCCTCACTTTCCAATCTTCTTCTTTTAATTTAAACAACACCAGAGAGGCGCAAACAGCCTAGTGTGAGTGTTGTCAGTCAACCGAGATTCAGTAACAGTCCTTTCTTGCAGGCGTGGCAAATATAACTTTACAACCTAGGGGTCCCTGAACAGTTAGTAATGCGGTTCTTTCCTATAGAAACGAGGGAGATGGACAATGTACCTTAATTAGTATGAAACTTTGATCAACTTCGATCACCCATACCACCTGCAAATCGTATCTACACACCGAATGCATAACTTTCATTGCGTAAAAGTTGGGGAAATTTCATAGACTAATTAATATACAGAACGCGTTTATAAATTTAATGATTTTAAACCTAAATGAGTACGGTCAAATCAAAAACCGAATGCCCGGAAATCTCAAGATGTTTTTTTAAATACGTCATCGCTCGAGCGGTTATTTAACTCCTAGTAATAATTATCTGTTCAGGTGATTGTGAATGTGCGAGACAACGGGACGGATGTGTTCAAGAAGTACAGCAGGGTGCTGCTGGAGCCCCTCCTCCACACTCTGGAAGACAGATGTACGTCCATTGATTCCACCATCAACTTCCTCGATGTTTGCATTGTGAGTATCTCATATCTTCCACATATTTTTCCATCTGTTTCAATTTGTGTTCTTTCACCCAGAATAGCATCCCTTTGAATGAAATTGAAATCTGTGCATGTATAAAAATTACTGGTTTTTAATTTGAAAATTTCGCCTAGAAATTTTAAAGATGCTTTAATTAAATTCTGCAAGTAGAACACATCTTGGTCTTTGCTATAATCGAGCATTTTCAAGTCTTTTTAAAGTATCAATTTTTTATTGTATTATGTGTCAAATTAAGTTCTTTAGATTATGAGAAAACATTTTAACATTTGTGCCTGAACTTTACGAAATAAAATAAAACATGCATTTTGTCAGTAAAAATAGCAGTAAAAAAAAATGCATTAAGAAAATGTTGGTAGCTCTCAGTTGAAGTATGATACATTACTCAATGGTCAGAGCACTTCCCCGGCAAGGAAGAGGTCCTGGGTTTAATTCCTAGATGTGACTGAATCTTCCTGTATTTTCATTGTAAATCTGTTACCGTTATTATTAAATTTATCATGTTTTAGTTACTGATGCTGCTCTCCTGGAGTGACGAAGCCGTGCCGTCGACTTCCACGGAAATAACTTCTGCATCATCCATCCTCAAACTTCTCATCGAGCAGATCGATCCCAACAGACAGACGGCCGAACTCTTCAAGCACAGCCTCGAGCTGCTTAAAGAAATGCTCTCGGTATGGGGGCGCTACTTGACAATACCCACGACTTCTATTTTAAACAAAATTGAGAGTCAAGGAAAGGTTAAAAAAGCCGGAGTCCAGATATCAGCTGCTGTTTTAGCAACGGGTAATTTACCGTGGAACAACGAAACCTATTCTCGATTCTCTCAAGGTCTCTGTAAAGGAATGTTAGAAAAAGAAAAGGACATTTATAAACCGTCCGCTGAAGTTTTGGGAATGACGTTAAAAGAGCTTTCCAACGAATCAAATTCAAATATGGAAAGATACGAAATGTTTATCGTTGAAATCCGCAAAGTCTTTCAAAAGATGTACAAAGATGACAAACCAAAATTCATAACATGTTTGTATATGATCCAGAAATACTGTTCCACGGTATGCGACAGTAATTTAACGAATAAAGTTTGCTATGAGATTCCGAAACTGCCGACTGACCCCAAGAAGATGTGTTTTAGGATATTCGTAAGTGCGATGGATGCAATCGGAGACGATATGTTGAATCAGGAGTTGAAGTCTTTGAATGTTTTGATGTATTTGAGGGACACGGAGTTTCGGGTGGCGTGTTTGCACATCATCAACAAGGCTTCGGCACGACTCAAGTTGGAAGAACTGGTGCCGTACCTCGAAGACTTGTGTGAGCTGAGTAGCCATAAAGACACGGAGACGAGAGCTGTTTCTTATGAGATTTTGATGCGGGCCTATGACAGTAAGCAATTTAAAAAAAAGAATTATTCAACATAATATAATTATATTTGGATGATTTGGATAGCGCCGCTTTTATGCAAAATCACCTCAAGGGCGCTGATAACATAATTATTTTTGCAGTTTTGTAGATTAGAATATCATATATTTTGATCATTTCTGTGGCAGAGCGATAAGTTTCTTTCCCTGGATCTAGAGGGTTCAAATGCAAATAAGTTTTTTCATTAAATATAGAATAATACACTATATTTGCACGTGAAAGTGTCACGGTGAAAGATACTTTCAGAATCGCCCTAGTTAGAGACGTTGCTTTTACTATCATTAGGTCCAGTACTTTAAAATCTACTTCTTCCCCATCTCCTTTCAAAAGTGTTTTGAAGTGAAACTTCTTTACGCGCGTCATGCAATTTCTAGGACCGGAGTAAAACCGACTCATGACCGAAACGAAAATGCGGGACCACCGATTAAAGTTCATTTGATCTAGTCAAAGTTTTGAAGTAACATATAAATGCTTCTTAGCTCATCCCGACAACTGGCGTTGGTGGTGTAATGGTCAGCATAGTTGCCTTCCAAGCAGTGGATCCGAGTTCGATTCTCGGCCATCGCACATTATTTTTTTGTTTTTAACGCCTTTTTCATTCAATATCTTATTTTTTAGTAGGTCAGAACATTTTTTAAAAGAAAATAATATTGCAAAATAATAAAAACACTTATCTCACTGTGATAAAACATTACTCCGCTAGAGCGCGCTTTGCGTTATTGTGTTGGATTAAAATTATTATCTAATCCGTATATTATGATAATTGTATTACATTTATTTAATTAATTTATTTATTTTGATAAATATATATTTATTTTATTTATTTATTTATCAGCTGAAACTAGAAGTTTCACTTCTGTCTTGCGTAGGCTTGACACACCCACTTTTTTTTGTCCTTGCGTTGAACTTCCTTTTTTAACCAACGCTTCGGACAGCTTTGCAGTGCCGAATGAAGTGTGTGTTTTGTATGTAGAAGTGATACCGTGTTGCATGCGTTAATCCTCTAAGGGCCGGCATTTCAGTATAATAATTAGTTAAATTAATATGGTTTTCGATGTTTAGTTTTTATTTTCGTTAAGCGCCTGATACCAAGCTTAAAAGTTGTTAGTATCTGGTACTTGATGGCTACACCGAAACTAAACGACGAAAACCACGTTCATTTAATTATATTCTGAGATACCGGCCCCTAAACACACTTTATTGCAATCTACACATATGCCCTGTTGATGGACACCGTAAAACGGTTTGTAATGTTGGCTAAAGCAGAAAGAAGCGTAACTTGATATATTTATCATGGTAATTCTTTTGGCCGTGAAAATCTCATATCAGAAGTTATTGTTTCCAGTGATCCAGATACCAGATAATGGTGATATTTCTGAATTGGGCGATATTACTGATATCTTCGGCGCAGATTTGAGTTCAATCAGCGCACCATCCTCCAGCAGAGGAAACTACACTGGGATAAAACGTCCTATGGAAAGCACAAGAATCGGCAATCCTTCTACTCCGGTTAGCGTATCCTCAATGTGCATTGGGAATAAGCAGCACGAAGTCAAGAGTGCTTTGCTGACTGGCCTGGATGATGAGGACGATGTTTTGAGGGAACGGGTATTTGAATTCTGGACCAAACGGCTGGTGATAAATTTAGAAGAGAGGTTTGTCTGTTTTAGTTCTTCTTCCGCATCTCAATTCCTTCACAGAAAATTTGACCACAGGCAAGCCAAGATGATATTAGGTAGATTATTTTATGCACGAAAGCGATTTTGCTCTTTTGCCTCCTTATTTATTCAATCAAAAGTTTTACCTACACAGGTATTAATAATTTATTTATTTATTCATGTTCTCCATAAACCGGTATATTCCAGAGAAAATTACAAATTTGAGGTACATGTAAGTATAAAAGGTTAAGGGGGTAGTTTTATCATTTTGTGACATACGTCAATATGCTGAACTGTATTCAAGTGACGTTAAAAATATCGATGGTCAATGCAGAATCGTTAAGCAGTTGAGTCACTCTGTTGATTGGCGCGTTCTGATAGGCAGAAGTCCTCGCTTTCCTAGTATAAAAAAGTGCATGGGATCTCCCACAAGTATATTTGTTAGGCACATATAAGTTAACCTCTTTCAATATAATTGGATTAAGTATAGTTAAAATCGAGCATTCCCGATGAGGAATGATAAGACAACACAAGGATGGATAATACGTATATTCTGTCATGTATAGGTAGAGACACCCATTCATAGCTTTAATTTTTAAGAAATGTAGCATTAATTATTGAAAAAAATAGCTTTTATAGCTAAATAGGATAACGTCAAGGAATGGAAGTTGGCAAGAGGGGAAAAACAATTAAATTAGCAAAATCACTCGAAACATGTTTATTGTATTATTGATTGAATCTCAACATGGCACATGTTTCTCCAGTAGAGTGTGTCATGTTCGTTATGATCTGTCAATACAAGATTATGGCGACACTATTCACAGGGGCCTACACAGTCATCAGAGCTGCGTCAGCAAATTCTCTGTGAACAACGAGTAGCTGAATTATGTCTACAGTGACTCCATCCCTCACTTGCTCTACAAGCTGTCTTTGAAAATAGCTGTTACCTTCCAGGAATTTACTGTCATCAACAGATTTGAATGTTGGTGCAAGCCTACTTTTACTTGCTAAAAGAACAGCGTCTGATCGCTGGACATTCTGACCTACAATCGCAGGATTGAACATTTTACCTGAGTGCTCAAAACTTAGATTAGTGCTGTTGTCTTGACGGTTCATCATCTGAGATGCCAGTTTCACAGAACTCTTCTGACAACTCTCTCTTATTTGGGTTAAGACAACCTGGTTCTTTACCTCCTGCACAGCCTTTAAGGTTTTGGCAGGGAAACCACCATCACTCAAATTTTTTAAAGTAAGTGTTGACGCAACTATCTTCCTTTAACATTGTCCTTGCAATTTTCCCATCCTATTACCTACATTATCCGACTATACCCACGTTTGTGTGACATTACAACAATAAATTTTACAACAATTTTGACGGCCGGCATAGTCCAGTGGTAACGCATTGGACTGCCATTCCGAAGGTCGCGGGTTCGAACCCGGCGTGCGCAAATAAATTTTATTTGATTAATTTGTGTTATTTCACAATTAATTAATTAAAATAATATATAGTATATTTGCGGCACGTTCCAGAGTGGAAGATACTACCAGTATCGCCCTGGTGTAAGACCACCATTCAGAATTGAAACGTTGCTCCAAATGGCTTTAGCCGTGTTTAGTGACTAGATCTGAATAGCCAGGTACTTCCCCACCTTCCTCTTTCCCTTCCCCACTTACCTTCAGCCTCACAACATCCCCCAATTGGGGATGCCATAGTCTCACTGGCTCCAGACGGGAGCAGTTGGGACTCTTGTGAGGTATTCACTATAAAAAAAAAAAAAAAAATAAAAAATAAACGTAACTGTCAAATCAGTTTTATTGATGAAGCCGGTTTGATGAACATCTCTTTGTGATCATTGCTTTTATTGATATCAACTCAGAGTAGAAGGCCTGTGCAGTGAACATATTCGGTTCCCTCAGTGTGTTTCTTATCCAAACCATATGTTGTGGAAGTTGCGTGTGAAATAAATCATCTCCTGTGAGTGAAACCAACCATCAACATCGTTGACGAACATCAAAGGGGTAAGTCGGATTTTTTTCTTACTCTATGTTCACCATCTCTAACCATCGTTGTGTCAACTTCAAAATTCACTATTAATTTTACAGTAAACGTATTTATCGCTAAAAACACCATTTATCGCTTTAATTCGCGAAAATATCGTTAATTCTATGAATGGGTGTCTCTATATATAGGTAATGCATAAACCTCTTTTGTACTTTTTCTAGGATATGGTTTTGTTCAGAAGGGGCCCAAATAATGGAGCTGTAATGAGACTAGTCTCACAACATACCCCAATTTGGGGATGCCATAGTCCGAGATTTAGAACTTGTAAAAAAAATGGCTCATCTCCCTTGTTTCTATTATCTTTGCCTACTAATGTGTTTAAGATGGCTACACTCAGTCACAGAGCTGCTTCCCACAGAGAGGGTCGGATCAGGATCTGGATCGGAGTTGGGCCGCCTGCTGAGGTTACTCCTGGGCACCTGTCGTCAGGATCCAGACTTCAGCTCCGCCAAGCTGTTTGGTACGCCGCTCTCCGAGTGCTCCTTCACCGATTACAAGTAAGCTAAAATATACCCTTTTCCTATTCGGGTAAGAACAACCTCGTCTAATTTAATGTTTCAAAGACCCAATCATTTATGTTTACTTCTAAAAGAGATTGTAAAAACAATTTATCAATTCATTGTTATGCGGATGACAGTACAGTCCATGATAGCTTTTTGTTTGAGATGCCCCCAAAGGATAGACAAACTCCAACAGCCGAGAGGGCTATGAAGCAGGGAATGAACAGTTACCTCGTGAGGGTTTCCTCTTGGGGTAAGAATAACCTAGTTGAATTTAATATTTCAAAGACCCAATCGTGTATGCGTATTGCGTATGTACAAGCACAAAAAAATAATTTGTCTTAATATTTTAATGCATATATAAATTAACATCATCAAATTATACTTAATATGGACCTTTATCAATTACCTGCATCTTTCTAAGTTTTAAAATTGTTTCGATAGGCATCCGCGACCTACTCTCCTCACAAAGCCGCCACAGAATGTCCTCTCACCAGCTTAGTCTGTTACTTATTCTTGATTCCATGTTCCAGGCTGGACACAAACCGGCGTATTCAGGCCACAACTCTTGCGCCCATGTTCGCCGAGACCCTCAACTCCCAGCTGCAGCTGCTGACTTTGGCTTCCGTCGAGGATCAGGACACGGGGGCGGTGGAGAGAGCTGCATCACAGCTGCAGAGCCAGATGGCCTCTGCCCGGGGACTGCAGAACACGGAGCGGAGGCTGTTGAGGGCCACCCTGGAGACCGTTGGATTCTCCTTCGGTGAAAGGTATATTCTCGTTTATGAACGAGGTTTATCCCATTTCTTCCTATCTTGATGACAAATAAATTGGGAGAGTGTTGTCGCGGTAAGATAGAAGATCTGAGTTCAATTCCTAGTTGGGACCGTTATCTTTTTATTTTCCGTTTCATATTTCATTGTGATTTGTTATTTAAATATGCTCTGTAATTTGAACAATTAAAAACTGAGACTGTTCGGCTTAACAAATTTTCAAACAAACAAATTTCTGGATTCGCTTAGCGCTAAACATCACTTTGTATTTACCTAGTAAAAGGAATACCACTAATAATTTATCTAAAAATTCTATAGGGGTAGTTAGAAAAATGTCTTATGTTACCAGTGAATTAACTTTTTTTATCGTAAACTTTTTTATTCTATATGAAATACACATTGCAACTTTACGTAAAACGTCAAAAATGCCTTCGCTGGAAGCAGAATAGCTCCTATCAGAGAGATTTTTTTTTAAAATCCATCGGTCATCTCAAAGTAAATATGATACAGGTCATTTTAAATAAATAAAAAACACTTTAACATATATGGATTTTTGTTGTGATTCAATTAAACTTCGCGAATATTTCAATTATTTTCCGTCATACAAAATCCTATGGATGAAATCATTGTCCATGGCTTGACGGAACACCGCTAGTCACTGTCAGTCTCGAGGTGAATTCGGAAGTGAGAGCACGCTTATTTTGTTTATTCTGCAGTCCTCGGCCAACTTTCAAATTTCTAATAGGAATCCAGAGGAGATTGGTGTTATAGCCAAGGGGTAAGTGGAAATTAAATATTATTTATTTTGTAATATATAATTTGAAACTTGTTTTACGGTCTCAACTTTTTTTTACCTTTTTCAGGTACCAATACGTAAATAATAAAGGGGCTCATAAATGGGAAATAATAAAGGGACTCGCGCGTACAGCGCCGAAAGAGACCGCTCCACTGGAGGAAAAGAAAAATAAGGTTTGTCAAAATACATCATTCCGATGGACACGTTTTCTACAAATTTTTACCGACTTCTATCGAAGTCGGTAAAACGGAGTAGGTGGTGGCTTGAACTCGGATCTAATTTCAAAATGCATTATTTCGGCATCAATCATAAATTTCTCCAGTTCTCTACCGATTTAGTTCAAAATCGGGATTAGGGAGTTTGGATGTGCACTGTACTCGGATCTAATGTCAAAATGCATAATTTCAGCATCCATCTTGGATTTCTTCAGTTCTCTACCGATTTAGTTCAAAATCGGGATTAGGGAGTTTAGATGTGCATTGAACTCGGATCTAATGTCAAAATGCATAATTTCAGCATCCATCTTGGATTTCTTCAGTTCTCTGCCGATTTAGTTCAAAATCGGGATTTGGGAGTTTGGATGTGCATTGAACTCGGATCTAACGTCAAAAAACATAATGTTGGCATCTATTTTGAATTTTTCGAGTTTTCTACTGATCTGGTTCAAAATCGGGATTAAGGAGTTTGGATGTGCATTGAACTCGGATCTAACGTCATAACTTCAGCATCCAGCTTGAATTTCTTGAGTTTTCTGCCGATTTGGTGCAAAATCTGGATTACGGAGCTTGGAGATGGACTTTGCGAGACTAGTGTGAAGGTGCTTTCAACGATTCTACCGATTCCTTTCAAACTGTCGCTAAGATTGGGAACAATGTCTATCAGTTTTTGTTGTTTGTTTTTGGGGTGTTATGCTGTGTTGCGCTAACTCCTTCTTTAGCCGACGTTTCGGACAGCGTTGCAGTGTCCATCATCAGGGCAGATCCGGTAGATCCGAAGATGTGATCTGAAGCCAAAGTTTTGGCACTTTTCGAGGATATTATGCTAAAATAACGAAAAAAGTATTTTTAACCAAGACATTTAGATAATTTTATATCAATCTATCTTAGACTGTGTTTTTTTCTTAGTTTATGTACTTCATTCTACTTTTTTGCATATCTAAGTTAATATTGTAAAATATATTCTTTCCCGAGTACGAAAAAAACATTGAAATAAATTTTCAAATTACATTCATGATTTACAAATATTTTTTTTCCATTTCTATCGCACTAAATATATAATCAAAAAATATTTGTCTTAACTTAATTTTACGTTTTCCCTTTTTTCACACCCATTGCTTTCTGGTAATATTATATTTAAAAAAACAGTTATTGTCATTACACAAACCATACAATCAAATTTATGAACCAAAAATCTTTTCCAAGTCAAAACACGATTAGATTCTATGTGACTTTGAGTAAAAAACTGAGACGTCAAAAAAGGTCCAGGGCGTAAAAGATGTGACTGTATATCCATTATTTTGCTAGTATGATTTTTATTCTGTCAAGTTGTATCCATTATTTAGTAAATAAATATAAATTTTATAAAGCACGTGTATTTTTATTTCGTATTTTATCAAAACCGTGTCAATCATCCCCCTATCTACTCAAAAGACGCAGGTGGTGGTTTTGAAACCGCAGCGGCCGACCGATTCATTTACAAGTAGCAATAATACCTAACTGTACTGAAGTCGAGATTTGATACCGTCCCCTTAAGAAACAACTGGATTTTTGGAACATTTGAGAGTGATTTTTCCGGAACCTTTGAACCTTTTTGTAGATGCTATAAAGTCCAAAATTTTATTATTTTTACCTTTTAAATCAGATACTGTGGATTTACCAATTCCCTCGCTAACTTCGTATAACTCTCTCCACTAAACCCTGGTTCTACATTAAAGTTACTTTTAACTCAGCCTGATTGCAATGTCGAGCTTAGCGTGACTTAGCACATAAATTTGTATATTTATTTAGTCATGTTCTCCATAACACCATTATGCACCAATATATTATGGAAAAGATTACAAATTTGAGATACATGTAAGTATAAAAATGTCATGTGGGGCAGTTTTGCTAGTTTGTGACATGCATCATCAAGATAATTGCTGAACCGTCTGTAAGTGATGTTGAAAATGTCGATGATCAATGCAGAATAGTTAAGCCGTTGAGTCGCTCTGTTGATTGGCGCGGTCTAACAGGCAGAATTCTTCGCTTTTGGAGCATAACTAAGTGCATGGGATCTCCCACGAATATACTTGTTAAGCATGTATAAGTTAAATGTCAATGAACGCAGTTTATTTTTATGCAGGTGTAATTTACAAGTTCCTCTTTGCTAAAGTTCCCCATTTCAATCAGCATGATGCTAAATATGAGGATATTAATTGTAAATAGTATTTGTTTTGCTAGGGTCAGTGCTTTTCATGAAGTTATGACGAACTAACTGCTGAAAACTTCAATGGTTAACATCTTCTGTTTTTAACCTACCTATTCCGCTCTCGTCATCCTGTTTGGAGGTTCGGATAACAGGGACTATACTGGATTGCATACTTGGAATTACTTTAGAATCAACAGATTAAGATATTTTACTACCCACGTATATCTTAATGATGATTCACTTTCATGTTCCTACCATTAGATCAAGGTTCCCTAGTATGTATTATTGCGTCAAAAATACTACGGTCTCAGGCTACAATTTTATTATAAATACATTACAGACCATTGCTAACTCTTATGCTAATGTTGCTGATGTTTTTAACATGCCTCTATTGAAGTATAAAGCTGTACTAATAATGAAACACTTTAGCAGTGCATATTTTAACGAGGTCTCTGCATAAAAGATTTTTGTTTCTGTTTTTACTAATGTATGTTCTTTTGGTTTATTTACTTAATCATTCTTATAATTTAATTTTCTTTCTTCTTTCTATACTAAACTAGCTGACGTGTACCCGGCGTTGCTCGACTTTTCTCTACTTTCAATAAATATAATATCCATGTATTATATATAAAAACCTTCCGGAAGAAATTCTCTAAATGGTAGTGAAAACCCTGTCAAACTCCGTTGCGTAGTTTCCATAATGTTCCGAGATGTTCTGGAATGTTGTGGAATGGTCTCGTATACTCTTGAATGTTCTGGACTGTTCTACAAATTTCTTGAGGGCGAAACTTTCAGCCCTTATACAGGGTTTTCCAATAAGAGGTGTTATTGTGATATTCAAAGAAAAATGCCATTTTTTAATATAAATGATTGAATGTTTATTTCATTATAAAGAGGAAAGTATGCCGTTAATAGTGAAAAATAACATCAGTCAAATGACCACCACGACCACGCCTACAGGACCATATCCTTTTCATGAAATTTTCCATAACCAAATCGCAAAGTGGCTGCCTTATGTCCTCGATAGCCTCACGAATTCCATCTTTGAGGTCTTGAATCGACGCTGGGCTGTTGACGTAGACCTTTTCTTTCACGTGGCCCACAGGAAGAAGTCGCAAGGTGTTAAATCACAAGATCTCGGTGGTCAATTGTGATCACCTCTTCGAGAGATAACACGGTCCGGAAACTTTTCCCGTAAAAGATCAATGGTTTCGTTGCTTGTGTGGCACGTAGCGCCGTCTTGTTGAAAGTAAACGTTGTCCAGATCAATACCATCCAATTCCGGCCATAAAAAATCATTAATCATCTCTCGATAGCAGATTAGATTTCAAAATAACACCTCTTATTGGAAAACCCTGTATCTTCAAAAGCACGCCCTTCAGGTAAAAACAGCAACCTCTTCATGGATGGGGAATAGAGGGCTACCACACCATATAACTCCCTTGATCGTACCCTGACTCGTTTCTTTTTACTAGTTTTAGCGGCACACACATTGTACACTTATTTTTATAATATATATTGATTGATTATTTTTGTACTATAACTAATAAATTATCTACTTCTTCATTGATTAAATATTACATTGATGTATGTGTATAAGCTTCAAAAGTCTTTCTAATAATTTTTTTTTAATTCAGTTTCAGAAATTTATCTAGAACAAAGTACCCTGAGAGGAGTGCCTCGAGTGGTGAGGGTTTCAGCCTCGGGTCCGACAGTTCCCTTCTCTTCTCCTTAGAACCTCAGCTTCTGCACAGGAAAACCTATAAACCTCTGCCGCAAGGGTAATTATACTGTTTAGTAATATAATCAGTTGTAACGACTTGACCCTCGTGGATATGCTAGGAACCCACCACACTTACCTCGATTTTACGGTATTTTGAACTTAAAAAGATGCTCCTAGCATACTAATTTAAATATTATCGCTTGGCAAGAAAATAATGTATGTTCATATTATTCTTTTCTATTTCTAGCTTGTCGTTTCATTAAAACATTGGTTTTTTATCTGTGAAAAAGTGCATTGGATATTCCGTGTCAAATGTCCAATTCGAAGAACGCTTATTCAGCTCTAAATATTTTCATATTTCTTTGTTATATTCATAACGTTAACGAGAGAAACAAAAACATTTCTCTGAATATAACTAGCTATCCTGGGGAAACTCCGATAGATATATAGACACATTATCTGGTCAGATAATACAACCTCCTTCTTTAGCCAACGTTTCCGACAGCATTACAGTGTCCATCATCAGGGCTACTCAAGGCACCGTCGCACAGCGGATAGAAGAGGAGAGGAAATCTGGAATGCCGACTTACCGCTTTTTCTTAATTGCGCTGGTTAATTTCAGTTCACTTTTCTCAACCACAAACTCGCTAGCTAAATGGCTTTTTTCGATTCGACACGGTCTAAAAATGTGGGGTGGGCTCCGAAATCGTACACGGCATGACTTTTGAATTTCAACTGAACTAGTCATTGTAGTCGGCGATTTCAACGGAACGAGTCATTGTAGTCGGCGTAGGGAGGTAAGAATTAGGTAGGAGGACAAAAAAAATTTGTAGGTAGGTAGCAAAAGTAAAGATATAAGGTATATAACAATGCTAGTTACCAACAAGGGCAAGTGTGTAAAATTAAACCCAGAAAACCATTTTAAATTATACTGTTATACCAGCTCTAAGGATGGGCTGTATCACAGAATTTGAACAATTCATCAAATTTCAAAGTCTTTTGATAATTCTTCTTTCGTATGGTGGGGGGATCAGAGGGGACATCTAGGTCTGCGAGCCAGTCTAGGGCCTCAGGCGTCGCCATGTGGACCTGATCAATCCCGCCGGGGAATGAATGGAGCGGGCATTAGTTGACCACATGTTCGGTGGTCTGCACCGCACCACATTCACACATCGCCGACTCTTTAAGGCCCCATCTGCGCATCATGTGGGCACAGCGGCTATGGGAGCACCTTAACCTATTGATGGCGGACCAGGTTTTGCGAGGCAATGAGAACCAAAGCTGTCTGATAGTAAACATTGACAGCAAAGTTTATCAGACCGATATTGCGCTTTCACTTTTTTTTTTTTTAATATTCTTTGCACAATCTTTTTTTCTAGGATAATTAACACCAACGGCAGTAACAGTTCAAGGGCATCTGGAGGATTAGAAGAGAAACTAAGGAGGAAACTTATTTCTGACAAGAATGCAATTAAACTTAAGTTCTCTGGAATAGGTTTGTAACAATATTCATACTAATTAATTACTTACAGGCTAATGTAACAACTACCACCATTTTGTAGAGTTTAATATTGTGTGAAGACGTTGACATTTCACAACAATATTCCAAATGGGATGTAATCTGGAATTCTGGAGTCTGTGGTGCAAGTGTAGCCAGATAGTTTTCAACAAATATGTTGAGGTTATAAATCATTTTTCTCAATTCATTTATCAACCCCTTGACACCCACCACATACGTATAATCCATTTTATCTGCTTTGTCTGCCCGTGTATTCCTGCATCGGATAGATTGGCACTTTCCGTCAGTCCGCTGTCTGTCACGTTCCGATCCGTGTGTGGATGTATTCAACGGATCGGCTCGCCTTGCATAACCTCATTCGCAGTCAATTTTCCTGCTGAGAAATTTCTCTAGATTTCAGAATGAGTTTATATGAGATGCTCAAGTACTGAATTCTCCCTGAATATGTTTGTATCATAGGATGGGGTTAGTTTTAGGTTCGGGTTAGGAGCGCTGGTTCCCAATGTCACGAAAATAATTCCTATTGTCGAAAATAATTATTTTTCCTGACTTTACCTGGCCAGTGAACGAATAAATTCACAAGCTTGAATTTGACTGGCAACATTTTTTCGGGAATTTTGGCACCGTTTCCGCCAGAGACGTCACGTTTTGAATTCTCGCCGTTTGGGGAGCGACGACTATTCAATTATGTCACTTAATTTAAAATATTGACTTGTTGTTAAGGATGATTGTACACCTGGCCAGTGAACGAATAAATTCACAAGCTTGAATTTGACTGGCAACATTTTTTCGGGAATTTTGGCACCGTTTCCGCCAGAGACGTCACGTTTTGAATTCTCGCCGTTTGGGGAGCGACGACTATTCAATTATGTCACTTAATTTAAAATATTGACTTGTTGTTAAGGATGATTGTACCGCGTGCCATCGTGATAATTTGAGTTTTCAAAATGAGTACTCTCTTTTCGGTTTTAATTTAAAGTGTGCTGAGTGACGTTTGGAGTTTTGCTTTTCCTTGCTAATCGAAAGCCATCTGCCGCTGGAGATTTATTTATTTATTTATTTATTTATTAACGCCGATTATAGCGGCTTTTACAAAAGAATAACATTTTTTTTTTACTTATTATAAATACAGAATATACATAGATAAAAAAAAATATAAATACAAAATACATAAAAGAGAACAATAGAAATGGTTATTATAAATACAATGCAACAATGTGTATATATAAATATATAAACAATTAATTTACAATAAATCCCGGATAAACTAATACTTTAAAACTGTATTTGGTTATATTCAATCAGAGAAGCGCTGACATACAGTTTTAATTAGGTGGTGTTTGTATGAGGATAAACTAGCAATGTTTATAGATTCATCCAAAACATATTTATTACCAAGTACATGTAGGCGATTCATTATGGAATTGAGTTCAGCGTTAGATCCTGTATTGTTGCAGTGATAAGGTAATTTGAAACGAACTGATCGACTAGGTACACGGAAACATATTAGCGAAAGAAGTTGAGATGATGAAGTACTTATTTAATAATCACGCGGATGCGCCCTGAAACTGAGTCGTTCACGCAAATGCCTTATTTGTGGGCCCCCTCAATGGAAAAGGCCTCGACGTGTGCCATCTACCGGCACGTTGTCGGCTACCCTCGCTTTTAGGAGCGAGCTCGCATTTGAATGAAACAGCTTCGCGGGATGCTGTGGAAACTAATTTGGAATCCCTGTTTTAGAGAATTTCAAAGTTTCCAGTAATTTCCCTAGATTATTTTGAAATATCCTCAGGTTGGTTTTCCATAAAAAGTTTTTTTCTCTAGACATAGCCGCTGAGCAAATCTATAAATCTATGTGTGAATTCTGCACTTAACAGTATTACATAACTGTCATGTCATGCAAATAACCACCGAACACACTAGCGCCATCTGCTTCGAGCTTTACAGATAACCTGCCATTGGAAACAAATTTGACAAGTTGACTGTCCTAAGACATACTGATTTTGGATAGCTTGTATTATCAATAAAGAAATGAGATCTCTTTTAGCTGCTTCGAAGAAGAGTTCCCTGGCAAAGAAGCGCCTGGCTGAGAAGCCGGCTCAGATATTCCGGACTTTCCGAGATGGCGACTACCCGGATATCCAAATTGGACTGGATGATGTGCTGGCTCCACTCTTGGGACTGGCAACTGTGAGTTTTTCTTTTATACTCATTTATTTGTAATATCTATTTATCATAACCACCTGAATGTAAACATTGGTACAGGTTTTTATTTTCATTTTCTTGATGTGCTGCACGAGAGTTCCAACTGCTCCCCACTCTCCGGAGGTAGTGGGACCGCGGTATCCTAGATTCAGGTTTGTTGTGAGGCTGAATGGAGTGAGGAAAGAAAGGAGGTGGGTAAGATGAAGGTTGGAAAGCATCTGGTCATGAAACACGGATAAAACCATTTCAAGCAACGTTTCGATTCTAAATGGTAATCTTTCACCAGGACCATACTGAGAGTATCTTCCACTCTAGAACAAGCCACAAATATACTGCATATTTGTGGAAACAAAACAAAAGGCCAAGTGGTTCGTTAATTTTTTCGTTCGTTACTATCTATCATTATCTATTTTTATTTTAGTTAAATGTGAAATAACATTTATTATTTGTAATTACATTATATTTATTTGCACCACGTTGTGATTTGAACCCGCTATCTCTGGATTCATAGTCGAAGATCTTAACTACTCGATCGCTGAGGCCATCCAGTTACTAGTGAATGGTAGAATAAGCTTGGGACGCCAGACAAAGTTTGAGGAAGACATGGCAAGATCGATTAAATCAAATATTCGAGTCGTGTCATGTTGAGAGTCAGAATAACGATGATGATTAGTTCAACTCTTGTGTAGCCTTTCAATGAGTTTTTAACATTTCAGCGTGACTCTCTCTTCGCAAAAGACCTGTTCTTCATCATATTCCGTTCCCTGATTGAGCGCTCCCAGAACAAGGACTTCAAACAATCAGCAGCGTCAGCTCTGCTATCGCGCCTGGGACGTGGACGGCTTAACCCCACCCTGGGAGTGGCTCTGCTGCAGCTGTGCCGGCTGTGCTTGAGGGAGTGTGGCCTGAACGGCGACAGCTGGCGGACGCTATTCAGCCTTGTAGCTAAGACATCCGGCGCCCAGTGGCTGGGACGTCTGCTGCTGGAAGAGATGGCCATCGCGCTGGACCAAGGAGATCTCGCACCACCGGAGAAGAAGAGGTACAGTGCTCTCTCACTTCTCCTCTCTTTGATGCCTCTCCCCCGTGCCCGGGCATTCAGTCCAAAACCAACAGCCTTGACGCGAAGTGAACATTATTACCTATAACGCTTCGCATAGCAATCAGAAAATCATCACAAACGCATCGCAATGAATAAAAAATTTTAAACCAAAACTGTAGTGAAAGTAGCATCCTAACAAGTGAATGTTCCTCAACCTCTGTAAGTACCTTCTACCTTCTAAAACTGATTGCCAAAGTGACGATATCAACATAAAATAATTGATTTATTTATTAGAAGGTCGACAGCTCGAACAGTTTTTGGGTTTTGTGAAAGTCCTATTCAAGTTCTGTTATTATATCATTATAGGCAAGTTGCTTGACAAAACTGAAATAATAAAAGAAATTGAAAAAATCTTTAACAGAACTTAAAAATTAACTTTGAAATTTTAAGAATTGTTCAAATTCAAAAGAGAGTGCTGTAATACGTACATTAAAATATTGCTATAACAGTTGATGATATTTCTTCAAATCATTCGTTATGTCTACTGTATACTATCGGTGACACCTTCCCAGGGTTTTTTGTATCTAAATCAATGGACGAGAGTTTCCGAAGATACCCTTCCTTTATTCTTAACTGTGTTTTTAATTTGGTCTAATAAAAGCAAATCTCGAAGTAACCGCTTTTTGTAAACGTGAAATTTATAAAATATTCTTTCCAGGCGCAGGATAGAAATCAGCTATGAGGATGCTGTACAGTTGCCCATCAGTCTGACAACTGAGATCAGATCTCTGAAATCCGATGGAAAATGGAAAGCCCTGTTGGATTTATACGGCCGTCAAACTTTGAATGAAAACTTGGGGCAAGCGGAAAAACTTCATTGCACGGAAGGTAAGCCTTTTTCCTCAAAGTTCTTAGTCCTCAAATTTAAAATACAGTAAGGGATAAAAATCAAATTGTGCACGGAACCCAAAATAATTTGTGGTTTACTTCTAGTCCAGTACATCGAAGTACAAAACATTTGTTGAATATTCCTTGAGAGGAACATTACTGACATCTTTTGGAACTGGTAGAAGCTTAATCAAGTTAGCGACTAAACATATTAGCTCTTAAACTTGGACAGCCGCCGTGATAAACCCAATATAACAAGGTTATCGTTTAGATGAGATGAAGGCAAACCACATTACCATATTTTTGGCACCAGGAGGGTTCGAGAGTGCTTTTAATTAACTACCAGTTTATGTTGTAAGTTGACCGGCGAAGAGCGCACATTTAAATAAGCAGACCCTGCGCAGAAATGTTTGCGGTACAGTCCCATTGTGGGACTTTTCTGCGCAGGATCTAAATGTTGGTTTTTAACCAAACCGCTTGGTAAACACATTTTTGAACTAAACCTGAACTTTTGTTTAACCGATTTAGGATTTGAATCTAGTTAAGTTTTTTACGCAGCCAGCAACTTGCGCGCCATTGTAAAAAGGACTAGTAATTCGTAAGAAGATTTTATTTTGGAGAACTAAATAGTGATTATTACAATGCGAGTTGCATGTATACTGTCAGATTATTTTATTTACAAATCACAGAAATGGACTGTTACGCCTCCTTCCCGCTCTGCGCAACTTGCTTTGTTCCCCTTTCCTTGATTGACTGGTCTATCAATTTGAATGTCTATGAAGAAGACTATATTTTCAGGATACTTCAATTGTTACGCCCGCCTCTCGGATTGGGAAGAGCTTCTCCAAAAACTGAACGACCACCTCTCCCACTCGACCGACGAGGAAATGTCCACCGTTGGCAGCATCTGTCTTCCGTCCCGCTTCAACTATGACCTACTTTGGCAGACAGAGTGGAACAGAGATAATCTGCTTCGCTACGCATTTGCGGCCAACGTGCAGAGACTGGCGCAAGTGACGACCGTGCGAGGTTTTACCAAATTACCGAGGGACATGAAGGAGGGTCTGAAACATAGTATCGATGAGTTTAATAACTTCGTGGACTTGTGGATGGGTAATTTTCAATATCTTATTAGCAAATTGATATTTGACAGTCTTTCAAGAATGTAGAGGCGGTTTAAACAGTGTTCAGAAATTAGTGTTACTTTCTGAAATGAGATATTTTCTGAATGAAAAAACATACACTTAGTAAGACACCACTTTATTTTTGAATCAATAACGATAGCCAACCGGGTTTCGCTTGTCCCAAGCTTCATCAGGGCTAAATATCAACTATTTTCGAGATATTTTCTCATCATATTCTAAGGCACTTTAACCCCTGTTCGAAAGCCTCTTCATTTTGCAATGTATATCTCAAGCGAACTATCAAAATGCAGATCGCGCTGGAAATATTTTCGCATTACATTCGATTCCAGATAAATTTCCTGTTCTTGAACGTATTTCAAAATAAAATACTGTTTTTGAAAGCAGATGAAAGATTCTTTCATTAGTATTACAAATCAACATATTAATTAAAAGTATTAAAATTTTGAAAGCAAACATAGATAAAGTTGTCGCTTACCGATGGTTTTTATTATGTAAACTGTAATACAAAGTGTTATGTTCTCTCTTTCTAACACTGTTTAAATCATATATCTCACCGTAATACAAAATGAGATTGTATGACTTTTATGAGTCCGTTTCAGGCTGCGAGAAATATCTCCCAAAAAGAGTCTACGGGTGTATAACGTCTGGGAGAAATATCTCCCAAAAAGATTCTACCGGTGTTTCGTGTGGGAGAAATATCTCCCAAAAAGATTCTACCGGTGTTTCGTGTGGGAGAAATATCAACCAAAATTGCTCTAAGATTTAATGTTAGAACTTGTTTTGTTAACTTTTATTAGATATTAAATCAAAATAAAAGCTATATGGAAGAAACCAGCCCTTTTAATAAATTTTAAAAAAAAATAGTTACGGTTAAGTAAAATTGAGTTGGTGTTTCGTCTGGGAGAAATATCTCCCAAAAAGATTCTACTGGTTTTTCGTCTGGGAGAAATATCTCCCAAAAAGATTCTACCGGTGTTTCGTCTGGGAGAAATATATCCCAAAAAGATTCTACCGGTATTTCGTCTGGGAAAAATATCTCCCAAAAAGATTCTACCGGTGTTTCGTCTGTGAGAAATTTCTCTCAAAATTGCTCTAAGGGTTAATTTTTTAACTTGTTTTGTTAACTTTTATTAGATATTAAATCAAAATAAAAAGCTACACGGAAGAATCCAGCCCTTTCAACAAATAAACAAAAAAAATGTTACGGTTAAGTAAAGTTGAGTTCTGTCCAATTTCAAACGTCATATTCGGTAGGCGAGCTTATCTTCACATTTGAATGTACTAAAATTTATTCCAAAAACGGAGATACTCGGCATTACCATGCTAATGAAAAATTTAATTTCCATTTTATTAAATTTCTAGAATTTGTTGACAGACAAATGTCAATATGGCTTACATTTACATACCATTTTTAAAAGTGAAACTATACAAGTCAAGTTACAACCGGGTAACAACTAACTAAGTACATTTGTTTCGTGACGCTGAATTGTTTTAACGCTTTTTCCGCTCCAACCAATAAGGAGGCTAGGATTCAAATTTTACTGGTTTGAATCTGCGCAGTGTTGCTTTGAGTTGAATCTAGCTGCCCGCGCCGGCGCCGTAGCGAAAACGTCATCTAGTGACAGTTAACAAAACACAACACCGTACCGATAAAAGAAGCGATGTGTCAATTCAAATTCTATCTGGAGTTATAATTAGCTCAATCTTATACGAGTGCCTGTGAATTCCTCAACCATACGAGCGCTACCAAAAGAACCGTATCATCGAACTTCACAACCAACTCTTCCGTAAGTCACATTGGCGAATACCTATCTTTTTGGTTCAGCGAACAGAGTGTTAATTTACATATGCACATGCCTGCCTAGATTATAACCATTATAATCTAACCCATGTGTCGATAGTCTACGTGAATATCGCACAACATTCATAATTCAGTGACTAGGTAAAAAGAGTACTCACTTAAATATAATCAATAATCTCTCATCTCCTCTCAATCCTAAGGCACCCCTGAGAAAAGTGGTTTCCTTCTCTCTGCGCTGGTGGTGGACCTGTCTCTTTGGAGGGCGGCCACGGGACAGCCGGAGACGGACATCTGCGACTCCTCGCTGCAAAGGATCCGAGAATTGTGGGCTGCGGAGACCAACACGGACCGCACGGCCAGATCCGCCATTCTGGACAACTTACTCATGGTAAGAACTGGACAATTTAGAAAGTTAAAATAAAAAGTTTAAAAATTCAATTTTTGGCGATGCACTTGTTGGAAGTGTGCTTGGTGTGTTTCCCGAATGTGCGCCGGTGCCCAAGGAATCAATGACGCTAGCTCGTCGGAGAATCTTCCATTTAAATACCGATAAAACAAGAACATCATTCCCACCCGAAGCCTGTGCTCAAAAGATTGCAATACGTTTGGTAAGAAATGAGAATCTATCAAGGAGGAGTTTAGGAGTTTCTGCACAAAGTCAAGGTTTTTGCGATTTGTAAAGGTTTAGCAGTTGTGTACTTTTAAAGGATCTACGAGCCTTGTACAAGTGTACATACATTATGCCCAGCTTCTGAGAAACTAACTTGAATCTGGAACCCGTGCCTGAGATCTTAATTACTTGGCACCTGGTTACTTTGAGTTACACAAAGCATATCAATGGAAGGCATGTTGGAAAGATTGCTTCCGTTGAAGTAGACCAGATTGTCATTTCAATCCCTTTTAGACGTAATCAAACGTAAGAGGAAACTGTCCATTCTCTGCTTCAAAGCCCTCCGAGCTGTTGGAGTTTGTGTACGCTTTGAGGGCTTGTCAAATAAAAAGCTATCATAATGTCATCGGCGTAACAATGAATTGGTGCACACGGCAAAAAGGTCAGTGTGCAACAAAAACAAAGTCGGAGACAGAACTGATCCCTGTGGGACACCAACATTTATTGAATTTAAATATGCTACCAACAAATTTTAAAGAATAAAACCTGTGAAAAGATATTGCTGGAGACAAGTACAAATCTTGCAGTGACAGTCCATAGGAAGTGCTGCTTTTGGAACAGCTTTTTTTTTATTTTCAAAGCTTCTAAATTGTCCAGCTTATCGCCAAAACCATTTTCGTGATGAATATTATCACATGTTGTTGATAAATAAATTAGCAATATAGAAAATCACGCCATTCAATTGACACTTCTGTTTCAGGTGGCGGAATGCCGTCGCCTCCTGAGTACTCGCTCCGCCATGAGAGACGGTAGCCGCCAGTCCAGCGACAGCGCTATAAAGGACGTCCATCACGCCATCGCCACCTGGCGCGTCTGCGTGCCACAATTGGAAGACGACACTCTGGCGTGGGACGTCCGGCTGGCTTGCAGGTGATGCCTTAACAAACCCTTTTATACTTATCGCCACCCGCTTACGTGACCCCCCTCTCAAAGATAATAAAACAAACGTTGATATGGTATCCAAGTGTGCAGACTGTCGCTGACCTACGATCAAACTGTATTATTTTTCATCATCTTCCAATTTATATTCTTTTCATATCTGCTGGGTCCAGCTTTGACACCAAAGGACGTGTCCCTCTACATGGTCCAGTGGCATGCTGCTGCACCTGGTGCAAACAGCTGTTAATAGAATCACGTGTTATACTTGCAGATCATCGTACGCAGCCCACCTGCAGCACGCCATCAAGACCCAGTTGAGGGACGAGGCGGAGAAGGACCACGTGATGAAGTCCCTCTGCAGGGTCCAGCGGCAGGCGGAACTGCACCTGGTGCAAGCAGCCATTCACCAGAAGAACCTCGAGCTGTCCCACAAATTCATTGACAAACATCTCCAGTAAGTTGATAAACTATGTTTTGGTGGCCTGTGCTTGGTCTGTTCCAATTTCTGCTACAATAATATCGAAAGTGGATGATCGTATAATATTTTTTAATATCTATAATTATAGATAATTGTACCTTATTGATTTATTTTCTTTATTACTTTTTTTTACATTAACTCCACATAGTAGGCCCTGAGGAATATAATTTCCCTTTGGACCTATGTCATCTCTGGGGATGCTGTGTGGATGGTCCTTTTGAGGAGAGGAAGGAGGTAACATGGATCTTGAAGAGACCCATGTTGTAGGAAGGAGGAAACACATAGACCGGCATATCGTTCCACAGTCAAGCTGTTGAATTCAAAACGAGTCGAAGAAGCGACCCATTCTCGTGTACAAATGTTGGGCACGCGTTCCGAATGGATCAATGACGCTAGTTCCTCGGAGCATCTTCCATTGTAATACCGGTAGAACAAGGACATCATACCTACCTGACGCCTGTGCTCTAAAGATTTCAATCCGCCTGTTAAGATAGGGGAATCTATCAAACGGACCAGTCAATGAGTCAATGGTTTTTTCAGGTATTTTTAGGCTCCAGACCAGAGGTGGCTGCCAAATTCAACAGTGGGGCGCCCTTGCGATTTGTACAAGGTCTGCTGCAGTTGTGTACTATTAAAGTATCTGCGGGCCCTGTACGTACACCCAGCTTCTGTGAGACTAGCTTGACTCTGGCTTCTATGGAACCTCCGTACCTGAGCTGGTTACTTTGAGTTACACCAAGCATATCAATTGAAGGCATGTTGGGAAGATTGCTTCCGTTGAAGTAGACTAGATGGTCATTTCAATCCCTTTTAGACATAATCAGACGTAAGAGGTGACCGCCCATTATCTACTTCAAAGCCCTCCGAGATCTTGGAGTTTGTTTATCCTTTGGGATCTTGTCAAACAAAAAGCTATTATGGATTATACTGTCATCCGTGTAATAGTGAATTGGTGCACATAACAAAAGGTCATTGAGTGCAAGAAAAACAAAGTCTACCAAAATCTGAGAGTCTTTCATCTCCTTTCAAGAACAGTATTTTATTTTGAGATATGTACAAAACCAGCCAATTTATCTGGAATCAAATGTAATGCGTGAATATTTCACTCAGAATCTATATTCTGACAGTTCTGCTTAGAGAAATACTTTGCAAAATGTCGGAGGCTTTAGGGGATAAAAAGTGAAAATGGTTTGAGCTTTTGGTCTTCCAACCACAATATGTATAAACCTTCTGCATGCCAAGATGCAAAAAATTTAATTTAATTGGAAATTATTCTTATGGCTTGCACATTTAATGCGTTTTCGTGGAATAATTATCATATATACAGTTAATTAATTCTCCCGCCAACGGCTGGGATTGAAGTGACTTGCCGCGCGTAACGAGCGACGTCGATGGCAGGCGGCGTTTCCTTATAACCTCACGCAACTTTGGTAATAGCACAAGCGAGTGGGATGGCGCGGATCACCCACTGAGCGCGTACAATGGCGGAAACATCTGTGGTATGGTTCCAAATCACAAGAAAATATATTATTTTTTAATGATAAACTAATGTTTATAAGACAAGCTTTTTTATGCATAGCACAAAGGATAACAAATTATTATAATAAATGCCGCCGAGGGAAATGAACCCGCGCCTTCTGATGTCCGGTCAGGTGCTCTGGACCACTGAGCTACGTCGGCTTATTTCCTTTTATTATTTTTGCTTATTTTATTTTTACTCGGGAGATATTTTCAATTTGTATGGATATTTCAGGCGACTTATTATTGAATATAATAATTTAGAAAATATATTTGTGGCAAGGAATGATACCTATCTATTTTACAGTGAATAAATCTGTTTCTAGTTACTCTTTATTATGTGTTCATGGGAATACAAAAAATACCAAAACTGTAAACTCTGTTATAAATGGAGAATGGTAGTTTTAGAGATTTTGGGTACCCCTAATGGCAATGGAAAGGTTAAGATAGATTTGCCACAATTGGATTTGTGTGGCACTGTTTTTATTTTATTAACCAGTATAAAATTTTCTTTGGTGCAGTCAATTTTTTTTTTAGAATAGATAATATTTTAATAAATAAGTTAGAAATAGGGGAAAATATGGGTTTGGGGTCAAAAATAAATACATAGACGAAAAATTATTGTCAGTTATTTGCCTTTCTTGTATTTGATTTCACCAACGTTTTATTACACATCTTCGGATCTACCGGATCTGCCCTGATGATGGACACTGCAACGCTGTCCGAAACGTCGGCTAAAGAAGGAGTTAGCGCAACACGGCATAACCCCCCCAAAACAAATAACAAAAACGTTTTATTGATTGTTTCCAGGAATGCTAAGGAAGAGGAGCAACTACCCTGGGGGCTGCAGGAGGCCAAGTTGATGAAACTGAGGGTTGACAATATAATGGATGTCAGTGAGACGGTGCCGGCGATCATGAAAGCCTGGGAATTTGGAGGTGAACTAATATTACAGTTAAAATGTTTTAGGCATAACATCTAAGTGTCCCTTTCTTTATATTGTTCATAACGCTTACACATCCGCATTTACACATTCAGGGAATATACCAAGTTATATAAGAAGTTTTTTATTATTATTTTTATTTATTGAGCAGAAATCATTCCGCTGATGCCCATATTTTTTATTTATTTATTAATTTTCGGGAAATCGACAGTTTACATTTAACCAGTCAACTGTGGCTCGACCGCCGGCGGGCTTTTTTGAAATCCGGCGGGTTTTTTTTTTTAAATGCGATTTTAACCCTTATATATGAAGAATTTGTATAAAGTAAAAGGTCAGAATCGCTTGCGCCAAGTACGGACTAGTACTTGCTTTTTGTTTCATGAGGCTAGAAGCCCTGTACGTGTAAATATAAATTATCTATGGTAAATTGGCGTCGCTTTTTTTATGAGCTTCTTTCTAACGGTCGGTTTCTGAGTGAGCGTTAGCTGTAAACCAGATTAATCAATTAATTCAACAAATAAACGTAAGTAATTGTGTTTTTATACATAGTTCATTGACCAAGTAATGTGTTTTGATAAATATAAATCATTTTTGATATTGTAAATTTATAAAAGATGACGTAAAAGTTCGCAAAAATTTTGCAGGAACAATTTTTACTTTTTGGATGGAGTTATGTACATGATATATTACATTATTTGGAGTTATTCGTGTATCATTGTATGGAAAAAACAATTGTTATTATATATCGAAGCCCTCTTTTTGTCAATACTTCGTGATTATTTAAAAAAAAAATGATATGTCATGTCATGTGTCAAAAAAATAGCTGCGCGTAATTATTTCATTTTTAGCTGGGAATATTTACGTGATCATTGTGTTATTTTGAGTTATTCGAATGTCATTATGCAGGGAAAACAATTGAGATTATGTAACAAAGCCGTTATATAGTCGATATTTAGTGAAAATATTATAAAAAAATAAGTTATGCATCTCCACCGATCGCACAAATACATCGACAACATTTTCCATGTGTTAGTGTTTCAACCGGCGGGCGCCGGTAGCGCCACTTGAGCGGCAGATTTTAAAAGTTGTGTTTTATCAAGCAATTCGCGTAAATTGTACAAGGAGGTCCAAGAAAATGTAAACTATTGTTTACGGAAATATTTTTATTGGTATTTATTATTTATTATGAAAAATAGTAATAAATATCACAAAATGAGAGCAGTTGTATAGGGTGTCCCAAAAAATAATAAGAAAAAATATTTTTTGTTTACTATACAAAATTTATAAATACTAGTATATGTCTGATTGTTCCTATTATTATAGAATGGAGACTAACACCCATATGCATAGTCGGTTCCTCGAGACCTCCTCCACTCGACCTTAGTCGAGGTCACCTCAAGGAAATCTTAAAAACTCCCTTGAAATCAGTATGTTCAGTTACGGCTTCACCCTCCAGTGAGGAACCTCCAGTAAGTCGAGTTGAGGTTGAGTGAAGGAATGACGTCATTAAATTTCTTATTATTATGTTGGCAAACCGTAGAGAATATTTTATGGTTCACTTTTTTTATCTATGGGCTGTCTTCCTCTGAGATTGTGTTCTGTTTCTGTGGTGCTATCTGTCAATTCTGTTATTCAACTCAACTGTCGAGTGCGAAGATAATTTGGTTAATTTGATTTCGTTCGTTTAGTGAGGCAATTATTATGGCCGGGAGGCAAGATTTTAGTGAAATGGAAAAGGCGTGCTTGAGGGAATTAATTATAAAGTATTAATTGAACACCACGGGAACAATCGGGGCAGGAAATTCGAATGTAAACAAAATAGCATGGGTCCGGCTTACCGAAGAATACAATTCTATTGAAAATAACAGCAAAGTAAGTAGAATACTTTACAATTTTATTTATTTATTTAACTACTACAGTAGAACCCCGTTAATTCGAACCCCGATAATTCGAAAAAACGCGTAATTCGAAATTTTCGCGAAAAAAATTTCCGCAAAAAATTTTTTCATACAAAATTTTTTTTAATTCGAAATTCGTTAATTCGTAATTCGAAATTTATTTTTGTCCCCGCACGAAAATTTGTTCATGTAATTCGAAAAAATTTGATTTTTGCGAAAATAAATCATAATATTTCGTAAATCTGAATCTAAAAGTCAGCCGTGGCGGTAAAACGCCGAAAAATGTATTTTTACGTGGTTATACATCGTCCTTATTAGTATTATTATTTTGTAAATCTGAATCGATTTACACTGGAATGTCATACTTTTTCAAATTTATTTAATATCCGAGTTTGAAGGGCCGAGAAAATACGTTTTACGCGGATATACGTCGTAGTTTTACGAGTTTACAACAAATTTCTGAATTTAAAGGGTCGGCCGCGACGAAACTCGGCCGCGAAATTTCGATTTACGCGTAAATGTATCATATATTTACGAATTTATTTCGAATATTTGAATTTAAATGGCCCGCTGCGACGGAAATCGGCCGCGAAATCTCGATTTGCGCGTAAATATATCGTATTTTTACGAATTTATTTCGAATATCTGAATTTTAAAGGGCCCGCCGCGACGGAAATCGGATGCGAAATTTCAATTTACGCGAAAATATATCGTATTTTTACTAAAGTTAAAAATAACGGCGCGACGGAAATCGGCCGAAAAATTTCGATTCACGCCGAAATATGACACATTTTTACGAATTTACTTCAAATATCTGAACTTAAAAGGCCGGCCGCGACGAAAAACTGCCGATAAAATTCGATTTACGCGAAAATATATCATATTTTTGCGAATTTACATCAAATATCTGAATTTAAAGGGTCGGCCGCGACGGAAATCGGCCGCGCATTCTTGATTTACACGGAAATATATCGTATTTTTGCGAATTCATTTCGAATATCTGAATTTAAAGAGCCGGCCGCGACGGAATACGGCCGGGAATTCTCGTTTTACGCGGAAATATATCGTATTTTTACGAATTTAAATTCAGATATTTGAAATAAAAGGCCGGCCGCGACGGAAAATTACCGCGAAATCTCGATTTACGCGGAAATATATCATATTTTTACGAATGTCTCAATTTAAAGGGTAGGCCGCGACCGAAATCGACAGCGAAATCTCGATTTACGCGTAAATATATAGCATTTTTACGAATTTATTGCGAATTTCTTAATTTAAAGGGCCCGCCGCTACGGTAATCGGCCGCGAAAATAAAGAAATAATTGGTATTAATACGAATTTACAACTAAAATACCATCCGGATTTGAAGAGGCGGCCGAGAAAATCGATTTTCGGTGTATTTTTTTTTTTTTTTTTTTCATAAAATTTCGAATTACGTGGGAATTCGTTAATTCGAAATTTGATTTTTTATGTCCCATGGATTTCGAATTAACGAGGTTCTACTGTACCTATAATCTTATAGCCTAACCTAAATAATTTTGTTTATTTTAGAGAACAGAAGTCCAACTTAAAAAATGCTGGGATAATTTGAAGACAGGGAGGAAGCAAGTCCTAGCCCTAGAAAAAAGGGAACGAATGAAAACTGGAGGCGGGGCATACATACCTACACCGAGTTCCCAGGACATTGACGATGCCCTTCAAGACCAGACTGATGTGGAGATGCAGTTTGTCCGTGACAGTGACTCTGTGCTAGATGAAAGTCAATGTAATTTGTGTTACTTTTCTCCCTGGAGAGTTATTAGTTCCCCTGAGATAAACAAATTTTAGCTTCAATACAATATCATTAAAATATTTCAGGTATTGAAGTGTTGGATGAAGTGCAAGATTTCCATCTTGTTCAAGCTGCAGGTCAAAGTCTTGAGCAAGAAAGCATCGAACTTGGTTAGTTTATTTATGCTTATATTTGTCATTAGTACCTAATACACATATTTTTTTAAACTTTTGGATAAACAGGAGATATGTCTTTTGACAGGACGATCTGTGGAATCTCCTCCTCGTCGATCAGAGTCACAATTACCTGACCATGGTGCTCAGGCAACTCAAAGACAAGGTGAGGTTTTGAATTTTATTTTATATTATACAGTGTGTAACAAAAAGGTACAGTCACATTTGAGGGCATGATCTGCTAGGGGCATATGTTTGTATGATGAATACTAACATTTTTACCTGACTTATGGATGTTTATATTTATAATGTGTTTATATCAAAGAAAAAGTATTTATGTAGAAGGTATATTAACCATCCAGAATCTACAACACAAGCATGTAGTTGTTACAGTAGAACTGATGGCGCTCTGTGTACAATTTCCAAAATAAAAAGTATTATTTATTTATTAATGTACATTAGTAATTAAGGGAAACTCATTGGTACGTGGTCAATCTGCTATTGTGTATTTACTCATTTCAGGTGCAACAAATACACGTGCCCGTGTTATTACGGAAGAGTTCAATCTTAGAAAAGCGCAATATGATCAAAATCAGCGAATGGATGAAGAACTACACAAATTGAAGGTTGCTGAACAAGAGTGGTTAGTAAAGGCGGCACAAGAAAAGTACAATAAGGCTCGCCTGGAGAGAGAATGTGCAGAAGAGCTTCTCTGTTTAAACCAGGTCCAACGGGAGGAGGCGGAACTTAGGTTACAACAGTTAAAAAAATGATTTTTTAAATTTTATTTATTTTGTTGTTGTTGTCTTCTATTAACAGAAAAAATAAAAAAAATAAAACACAAACCATTGTTTTTAAGTTTTGAAATTTAATTAAAAATAATTAAGTAAAATGTCTTATGATAAAGTTATTTCTAATAATGCTACCACGTTCATTTTCCTGTACCACAGGTAAGGCAATCTCTGGTTCTCTTAGTGGCTCTGGCAATTCTTCATTCGTTTGTATACTAATATTATGCAAAATAGCACAAGAAACAATAATATTTGGAACAGTTGGGATTTTGTTTTGCAGTTTCCTGCTTAGGCATGCAAATCGCCTTTTCAAAACACCATTAACCCTCTCTATGATGTTTCTTGTGCTGATATGTGATCTATTATAACGCTGTTGTGGTGGTGTTTGAGGATTGAGAATCGGGGTAAACATGTAAGATGTTTGGGCATATCCTATAGTGGTATACCTAACAGTATACCACTATTTCTTAGGTCACCCTCTTCAAATCGCATCCTGCATCGACTGTTGGTAAATATACGCGATAAAAATAGATTATTAGAAGGTAGGTATACATATATTTGCTTGCATCACAATACGATAAATAAAGTTGTACCTAGCCATGTGTATTGTGTACTCACCTGAAAGTTCCCTGTGGCATAAAATCTCACTGCTATGAAAAGCTGCAACAGAGGTGGTATTGGAAGACCTCGGTTATTGGCACTCGGTGTTAAATTCAAAAGTGGCAAGAGGACATTTATTATTGTATCTTTTCTAAATCGAAACCTTCTTCGGAATTCCACATCATCCAAATATTCCAGCGGATTTTCTGCATCCCGTAAATACCGCTTTGTAGGACGATATTGGTACAAATCTTCATAAATGTAGTCAATAAAATCATGGAAATTATTCATTATGCTAATTAACCTCAGAAATAATGTGGCTGCGCGCTGTTAACAAGCTTTGAGGAGGCCTCAAGGTAGATCGCGATGTACCTTGAGTTTGACAGTTCATTACTCGACTCGACTGAGGAATTTGCTCAAGTCGAGGATAGTTTTTTCAATTCTGCATACCGACTTTATCCTTGAGGTTGAGTCGAGTCACAGTCGAGTGGAGGAAATCTCGAGGAACCGACTATGCATATGGGTGTAATACTGGAGAGGTACGCGGTAGAAGGACTGGTGAGGCAGCGCCGGACGGAGAGGCAGCGCCGGACGGAACGATGGTATGTTTTTTATTGTTATTATTGTTATTATTTGTGTATTAGTAGTAGTTATATTAGGTTGGTTGTTTGCTTAATTTTTTCCAGAATTGAAAGACATTAGTGTAACAATAAATGTTTATTTTTTCAGGTTCCTGGAGCCGACAGAAGAGGCGGCAGAAGCACCGAAGAGGCAGCGCCTCTAGCAATCACGGTATGTTGTGTATTAGTAGTAGTTATATTAGGTTGATTGTGTGCTTCATCTTTTCCAGAATTGAAAGACATTAGTGTAACAATAAATGTTTATTGTTTCAGGTTCCTGGTCAGCCAAAAAAAAGGAGGAGGCTAGACTTGGAGGAGCCCTCGGATTAAAACAAGTTGGGGAACTAGGAAAATTCGCGGCTTCCAATGTGCAATATTTTGGTTCAATATATTAATTCTGACGAATAAAGGAACGTAGACTCTATTTATATACCTCAATAAACAACTTTACGATATATAAACATACAAATATCAAATAAGTAATTTCTCAGTCTATTATTAGTATTACCTACTTAAACTGTGTTATTACATTAGGTAAATATTCGGAATCGCTGGACACGGATAATAAGAAATATTTTTAAATAAAACCTTCTGATTTACCTTAATTACTATAAAAGGAATCTGACTGCATTTTTTTTTTTTTTTTTTTTTGTTTTAGGCATTTCACCCTGAAAAGAGTGCTTTGTGCCGGTAACAGTTAAAGTGGATAAAAAAATTCGGTTAATCTATTGGGAGAATAATAAAACAAATTAATCATTGGACTCATTTAGATCGCTAAAACAAATTAAATGTTGAATTCATTCAGGTTAATAAACTTACATAAAGCTGTATGAACACGAGAATTGTTAAGAGATAAAAGGTATGAAATGTTAAGGGGGGACTGGTGTGTGATTTTAATAAGACGGCGGTATATGTTCTTGAAAGATGAATGATTTTTACAGTTAAAGAAAACGTGGTCGAGGGTTTCCTCTTCCACACCGCACTGGCAGACCGGATCATCCAAAACTCTAATTCTAGCCAAGTGGGATGCAATTGAACAGTGACCAATTCTCATTCTCGAAATACATGAAATGGATCGCTTTGACAGTTTTTTACCGTGAAACCATGGCTTAGCAGGGATATGGTTTTGAATTCCAGCATAGAAAGATCCAGTTCTTATTTTGGAGCCTGCCCAATTTTCTTCCCAGGCACGAGTCATGTTGGATTTAAGAATCGGGAAGACATCGGAGATAGGGATTCTAAAATTTAGTGGGATAGTTCCGGAATCTGAACCAGATTTGGCGAGAGAATCGGCCATCTCATTACCCTCTATACCCAAATGGGCAGGGACCCAGGCCAATATCGTCTCAAACCCAGATTCACTTAGAGAATTGAGAAGATTTTTTATTTTACATATAATATTGTCTTCCGGATAACATAGAATATTTGACATAATTTTAGTTAGAGCACTTAGCGAATCAGTACATAGTAAGGCTCGATGAATGTTGAGAACCTGGATTTGATTTAGCGCTTGTTCAATTGCAAAGCATTCAGCTGTAAATATGGAAACTTCTTTCGGTAATTTATAAGTGAGATTGATGTTGAATTCTGGACTATATATCGATGCTCCACATCTTTTATTTTCAAATTTGGAACCATCAGTGTAAAGGATGGAAAATCCAGGGAATTTTGAAGCCACAATGCTTTTAAAACAGTCATCCACATTATGAAATTTATTTGGGGAAGATAAAATATTCTTCCGAAAGTCTGATGTTATTGTGTTCGGCATAAAAGTGATTGCCTTAAATGGAATATTGTATATAGGAAGATTGGGAACTTCTTGAAGATATTGGAGGGAAGATGACAGAGAATTATAGAGATGAAAACTTTTAATTAGGAGAGGAAAACATTTTTTTTCACTCAATCTTTTGTTAGACTTCAAATTAACACTTAGCAGATTAAGACTTTGTTTAATAGGATGATGTGATAACGATAAAGCCTTGAAAATATATTTATTGGCAAGGAATTGCCTTCTGAAATATAATGGAGGCTCCCCACATTCCACCTGAAGCGCATTAATTGGAGAAGACTTCATAGCTCCAATAATCATTCTGAGGGCTTTTGATTGAATTCTTTCCATTTTCTTATCTAAATATTTAGGGAGGGGATCAAAAAGGAATGTGCCGTAATCCAAGTGGCTCCGAACTAGGGAATTATACATTAATTTAAGAGTGGTAGGATGAGATCCCCACCATACTCTGGAAACTGCTCGCATTATATTAAGTCCCTTTTCACACTTTGTAGAAATTATCTGAATTTGTGGAAGCCAGGAAAGTTTATGGTTCAAAAGAAGACCAAGGAATTTGATTTGAGTAGCGGTTTGTAGAGGCACATTATCAAAAGAGATTGAGAAGTGGGGAATTTTTCTTTTGCGCGTGAAAGCTACGACCCTTGTTTTAGATGCCGCCAGATTCATCCCATTTATTGACAACCAGCTTTTAATATATTGTAAAGCCAAATTCATTTCCTTAGCTGCAAGAATAATATTTTTATGTAACAAATATATAAGGATATCATCCGCAAAGTAAAGTCGCTTGATAGAAAAAGGAATTACTGAGTCTAGGTCGCTTATATAAATATTAAACAACAGAGGACTGATAACAGAACCCTGGGGTAAACCTCTCCATAGTTTGCGCCTTAAGCATTTAGAGGAAGACTCAATAATAATGGACCTATCTGTGAGCAAATTAATAATAAATTGGACTAGTTTCGGGGGGATTTGTTTTTTAATTAGCTTTTCTTTCAAAACATTCAGTAAAACATCATCGTAAGCTGATGAAAGGTCAAGGAATGTGGCCAATGTATAAGAATTTAGGGATTGAGAAACTCGGATATCAGTTGTGAACAAACTTAAATTATCCATTGTAGATTTCTTTTTCCGAAAACCATACTGATTTGGTGAGATAATATCTTGACTTTCAACAAACCACTCTAGTCTGTTTTTTATCAAACGCTCCGCTACTTTCATCAAACACGATGAAAGAGCAATAGGCCGATAAGACGAAATTTCAGATGGATTTTTTCCAGGTTTTAAAATGGGAATGATTTTTTGAGTTTTCCAAATATCCGGAATTAGTCCTGTTTCAAACATATTATTAATAAGAGATAAGAAATATTCAACCGCCATATCAGAAAATGATTTAATGAAACTATAAAATATTCCATCGGGACCCGGAGCAGAGTCAGAAAGGGCTCTTATCACTCGTTTCATCTCATCAATGGAGAAAGGAGCATCTAGCCAGTTAGAGTGAGATGGATACGGCTTAATAGAAGGCATTTCTTCACATCCGGCAACTGATGGGGGGGCTATTTTATCCGCAAATCCTATAAGAATTTCTTCTGATATATGTTTGATTCTTGGCGGAGAATACGATGATCCAAATTTTTTTAAGCTAGACCAAACTGAAGACTGGGGAGTTTCCGGAGACAGGTTCTCACAGAACTTCCGCCATCCAGCGCGCTTCTTATTTTTCAAAATTCGTTTGGTTTCTGCCTGGGCTTTTTTAACTGATAAAAAATTTTCTAGTGACATACACTTACGAAAAGAGGAAATTGCCATTTTTCGAGAGTTGACGGAGCGAGTGCATTCCTCGTCCCACCACGGAGTAGAGTGTTTTATTTGAATGTTCGCCTTGCGTTTCGGGATGGATTTTTCTGCTGCATTTATAACCATAGAAGGAAACGTCTCACATTGCATTCTGATGTCTCCCGGGGACGATTTTGTTAAATTAATAAGGTTATCTAGTTCAGAAGAGAAAATGCTCCAATTCGCATCTTTCGTTCTAAATTTGAGATTATTTTTAACTGGGGGGGAATAAGTGTTAAATTGATGGTGAAAACGGATTATAATTGGGAAATGATCACTAGAGAGGGGATCGTTTAGGATGTCCCAAGAGCATTTAGATGCTAACGAATACGAACAAAGAGATATATCAACAGCACTTTTCCGTTGATGAGGGGGGGTGAATCTGGTTGGAGATCCGTCATTTAAAAAACATAGGTTATGGGTATCAATAAAATTTAAAAGATTGCGGCCAGAACGATTTGTTATTTCGCTACCCCAAGAAGGGGAATGTGCATTAAAATCTCCAAGGATCATATAAGGGGAACAAATCTGGCTTAAGATTGGTGTCCATTCAATTTCAATAAAAGTCGTAGAGGGAGGAATATATATTGACAATATTGTGATATCAGATAAGACAGCTGCTATTATCTGGATATCGTCGGAGGGAGTATGAATATTAATTTCTTTAAAAGGGATAGAATTTTGGATTATCAGAGCCGAGCCGCCTTTACCATCCGGTCTGTCGTGTCTGAGACAATAATAACCTGGAATTCTTAAGTGAAAGGAGGGTTTTAACCACGTTTCAGAAATGGCGGCTACTGAAACGTCGTGTTCGTCGAGTAATTGAATTAGGTCAGATTTGTTAGCGAAGAGGCTTCTACTGTTCCACTGAAGGATTTTGTTCAGTTTCGAAGCCATTGGGGAGGCAGGATAATAAAGATTTAATGTAATCGGCAGCGTTGGACGGTACAGTATTGTTGTTTGTAAGGATAGAAATTAAAAGGGTAATTAAAGTGTGTATAAAAGAATTATTATTCATTATTTCGGGGAGAGCAGGAGGGGAAGAATTACCATTAATGGCACACCCATTGGGCGTCTGGGATTTGGCATTCCCATTCGGGCTGGCCAAAATATTATTCAATTGTTTTTTATCAAGGTAAGGTGTATATTTTGGGTTGGGTTTGACTGGCTTGAGAATGGTTTCTCTGTGAGAAGATGATGTTGAATTTAAAAAGGTGGTTGTTTGGAAAGGAGCTGAGGACGATGTCATCTCTGCGAATGATTTTTTCGCAGGAGAGATTAACTTTGAGGCCTGGAAGTACGAAATGTTGTCGGTAGCCATTTTATGTTTTATGTTCTTCTGTCTTGTTAATTCCGGACAGGCTAGACTGACCGCGGTATGTGCACCCGAACAGTTAATGCAAATGGGATCATTGGAAGATTTCGGACATTGATCAAATGGGTGAGCTTCTCCGCAATAGTAACAACGTGGGGGGGAGCGGCATACAGATTTCGAATGTCCGAACCGGCAGCAGTTGAAACATTGAATTGTTGGAAATTTATAAACTTCGACGGGAAGCGAGGTATAGTAAATTAACACACGAGACGGTAGGGATTGTCCCTCAAATGTAACAACAACAGACTGGGAAGGTTTCCAGATCGTGTTTCCGTCAGTAGAATCCTTGTAGTTCAGTCGACGTACTTTTAATACTTTTGGGGTTCCGTGAGAATTATTCAAAGCATCAACAATTTCAGCCTCTGGGATCTCCGCGGGAATTCCTCGCACAAGACCCATTCTCGAAAGGTTAAATGTAGGAATGAACGATTTATATTTATGATTTGAGAGCGAGTCCATTTTTTTTACAAATCCATTTGCGGAAGCGGCAGTGTTAAACTCGATAGATAATTTATATCGCCCTTCCGGTTTAATTGAACCGTTAACAATACCAAGGTTATTATTTTTTGAGTCAAATACGAATTTTCCAAAATCTAAAGGATGAATAAGTTTTCCCTGTTCAGTTCTCTGAACATTAACGGTAAATGGACCGGAAGCTGAAGCAGGATAAAGTAATTCAGTACTTTTTGCATTATCGCTAGTTAAAGTACTTGGCTGGATGTTACTATTGGTGTTAAGGTCGTTAGGGGTCGAGGTTTGTTGAACCGGCGGTATAGATTTAACTTTCGATGGAATGTGAAGGCTTTGCGATGGTCGTCGTTTACGAGATGGGAGCGTAATAGAAACCTGGCTCGTATTAGATTCCGAATCAGAAAAATCCAATATCGACCCTGGGTCGGGAGGTCTATCTTCGTCTTCCTCCATTATATAAAAAAAACTTAACTTTTAAAAATTAAACTGAAAAAATAATACGCAGTCTATTTCATTGACTGTACAAACAAAAACGGATTAGCCGTAAGCAGGAATGCAAACAAATAGGTAAACGATAAACAATATTAAATAAAATGTAACAATAATCTCTTATCTGTACGCAGCGCAGGAACGGGCGAACGGCACTCAGCAATAGTAAGGTACACACAACCACTGTTGACCGCGGCTCGAATCGGACTCCCTGACTGCATTTGTGAAATTTTTAATTTTAGCATTTTAATTTTTAATTACGTAAAATGAAAATTCACTTTCGTTGTATGGGATGACAGCTGGAATGATTTCTGTTGATGTTCCTATTATTATAGAATGGAGACTACTAATTCTGGAGAGATACGCGGTAGAAGGACGGTGAGGCAGCGCCGGTCGGAACGATGGTATGTTTTTTTTTATTTTTATTATTGTTATTATTTGTGTATTAGTAGTAGTTATATTAGGTTGGTTATTTGCTTAATTTTTTCCAGAATTGAAAGACATTAGTGTAACAATAAATGTTTATTGTTTCAGGTTCCTGGAGCCGGCAGAAGAGGCGCCAGAAGCACCGAAGAGGCAGCGCCTATCGCAATCACGGTATGTTGTGTATTAGTAGTAGTTATATTAGGTTGATTGTGTGCTTCATCTTTTCCAGAATTGAAAGACATTAGTGTAACAATAAATGTTTATTGTTTCAGGTTCCTGGTCAGCCAAAAAAAAGGAGGAGGCTAGACTTGGAGGAGCCCTCGGATTATCCAACCCCTTCAACCTCTACAGCTCCAACGACTCAGGTAATTATAATAAGACTAGGCTAACTTTTACAGTGCAATTTTTGTATTTTACTTCCTCAAGGGCGCTTTTCAATGAAAATAAAATAATGTCGTTAAACATAGCTGAATATATATTTTTTTCTTTCTATATATAGGTAGTCGACAATATCATCTTCGAATTTATCGGCTTCGATAGCGAAGATGATGACGAAGATGATGTCGACATAAATCCTGATTGCGGTGGTGATCCCGACTACATCCCGCCCCTGGGGATTGAAACGGATGTGCCTGAGGAAGAGTTGGAGATGTTGGGGGAGGAGGAGGAAAACCCCGAGGAGCAGTCCTTCACCTGGTCTGAAGTGCATTGGTCGCAAGTGCATTGGTTGATATTTCATGTCCATTAATTGAGAAACAATGTCTAAAAATTGACATATTATCATAATAAATATGTATATGTAAAATAATATTTTTCGTAGTCGAGAGCCTGGCCTCTGGACCAAAGTTTGAAAAACACGTGTTTCATATAATATAAAATGAAATAAATATGATGAAACATAAATCTCCGACTTTTATTTTTATTGAACCACCCAGTACTTGAAATTGAAAAAATGCATTTTATGTTATATAAAATTGAAATAAATATTATGAAAAAAAATATCACTAAAATTTATTTTTATTCTCATTGAATCATGATTCTTTGAACCACTCTGTATTTCGATTAGAATACGTACACAAGAATGGCGGCCATTATGGAATTCTATAGATTGAAATATACTTCGAGTTGATCAACTTTCTGAGGTAAATATTCTACATATTAGCATTGTTTTGGATATAAATTCATTATCGAAATAATAGGTGTGAGGTACCATTAGAAAGGTAATTCTATCTAGTTTATTTTGATGTAATTTTTACAATATTTCGCAATATAATTGTGTCAAAAATCAGGTTGGTAAAGAGACGGGAAAAATGTTAGAAAATTTACATCTTAGTGCATAAATATATTTTTAGCATTATTTATTTACAGGTTTCTAGTATAAAAAAATATTATTAGTAACAAAAATAGTATGAACTACCAAAAACTGAAAGAATTGCTTTCATAACTTTATACAATACGACACAAAAAAATTCTAAAGTGCACGCTTGGCTTGACATTTTTTTTTGAAAAGCCTAAAATATTTTACATTTTCAAAACAACGTAAATGCCATTATTTCTTTGAAAACACCTTTGATTTGTTTTTTTTTCATATAGGCTATTTATTCAGGTTTGTGTGAAAATAATAAAATCCGTTTATATTCATATACATAATTTTTTTGACAATTGTTTCCCGAACGGGGGAATTTTTTATTAATTTTTCAGATAAAGTTAGCTATTCTGGGAAAACGTCTTACGATATAATCATGAACTATATATGAATAATTAGCTACATTATCTGGTAAACAGAAAACAATCGAAAAAAAAGCAAATACTTAGTTTTTTTTCCGAAATTTGAGAAAAAACTCATCAAGGTAATTTTCGCGCTGTTTCCGAAATCTGCCCCACTGTTGACAGGTTAATCAGTTTGTACATAATTATTGTATAGCTAAAATAAAACCAATTATGGATTTCCTCCTTGTACTCACACCGTCAAGACTTTGAACATGGCGTCACTTGTGTCACACATTTTCAATTTGGGAGGCGGGTTTGGGCACCGCCATCCTGCTAACCATTTATTGGATAACAACACCTCTACCATTGGTCGGCCAAAGTGGTTCGCTACGTTTGGTGATTTAGCGGGGGTGCCTGGGTTCATCGGGTGAGGAGTGTTCAGGATGTGCCTGGCCACCAGCTGAGGCTGGTTTAGGGAGACCCTTTGACCTCTCTAACTGGTCTCTCGACCCATCGCCTTGCGCCTCAGTGGGAGGGATATATTCATTCGTCCGTCACTTCTGGACACACTGATCCGTTGATTCCTACCCGCCCCTCATGCCTTTTTCCTTAGATTATAAAAATAGCATAGGTCCTGAGTGAAATTATTTTCCTCGGGGCCTCCTGTCAACAAAGAAAGACAAGATATAAAAATGACAATGACTACAGCAACTGTTTGGCTGTGAGTGAAGATAATGTTATGAGAACATTCTAGTTTTGACATTTCGAGAATTCAACAATGTTTGTGATTTCAGCAGTGACGTGTAAGGATCGTGCGCAACAGGGTGTTTGTAAAGTGAGAACACAACATGAGTATCAGATACTTGCATATCCCCGTGCGATAGTCTTGAAATCTGGTTTAATGATTTTGAATTTTTTTTTTCAAAATTTGAACTGATTGTGTGAATAATTTAGACAAGTGATAAAGTAGGTACACACTTGTGGTATAATATTTTAACAGAAAATTATTTTATTTTCAAAATTGGAACTGATTTGTCAAGAATTCAGACTATCCAGTGATTTCTCATGGGTCCCCTCTAGTTTATTAATAATTTTGGTAGGAAGTTGTAATGTCTGGGATTACTGTATGAGTATTATCACTCGATATTTATAATTGAGTACGGGAGTCTTCAATAAATGCTTGATTCGTTTAGATTACAAGAAGTTTATTATCGCAGATAATTACAATAAAAGGACACACCTCCGTTCTGTTATTTAGTTTATGATTTCTTCTGCTGGGCACTAGAAATACAAATGAGCTCCCGACCTATGAATTGATTTTCTTTGAATGCAGTCAGAACCATTCGTTACCAATGATTAACTCTCAAAACATCTTAATTGGATATAACTGCACCATTATCTTATATTAGCAGCATTACAGAAGTTTTTCCCGATATCTGGGAAAACCTTATGAGAAAGTTTTACTGGAATAATACAAAATCCAAATCCATTTTTTGCACTTTCAGAGAGGGTTCGAAACACTTGCCACGGCGACGTCGAGGCCAGCGTCCTTCTGTTGGTGAACGCTTCCGAGATGGCGGACAAGCTGCGTTCGCACCTGCAAGACCGGGGCTGGGTGAACCCGGCCAACAAGGAACTAGTCAGCTTGGCGCTAAGGAATCTTTCTCTGGATATGCCCAACTTCGCTGACTTGGCAGACAGTGGTGAGTTGGATTCCGTAATTAATATTAAATAGGTAATGCAAAAAAAACTCACAGTCTGTCAAGAAGTGTATTAAGGGCATTGCGATCATTTAAATGGTTTTATGTGGCAGTTTGGGAGGTGAACAAACAACTCAGTTCACTTTAACCTCTCCAACTGGTCTCTTGACCTTGCGCCGCAGCGGGAGGGATGGATCGTTTGTCCATCACTCCTGAACACACTGATCCCTAGATTCCTACCCACCCCTCATACCTTTTCCCTTTCCAGAACTTCCTATCGTTAAAATACCCTCCACACAGTATCCCCAAAGATGACATAGACCCTGAGGGAAATTATTTTCCTCAGGGTCCTCCTGTGTGTGGTTAAAATACCAAGATGGTTCCAAAGAATGCAGCTGACTGTAAAATACCAAGATGGTTCCAAAGAATGCAGCTGACTGTAAAATACCAAGATGGTTCCAAAGAATGCAGCTGACTGTAAAATACCAAGATGGTTCCAAAGAATGCAGCTGACTGTAAATTGTACCGACTTACCAGATAATGTGTTTAATTGATAAAAATAGTATATAAGTATACTATAGTAATAGTGTAGTAGCGCCCTTGAGATGATTTCTCACGAAAACGGCGCTATATAAATTAGCCAAATAGTAATATTATTATAATCTTCCGTTATTAGTTTCCCCAGAATAGCTCAGCGAAATGGTTTTTATGATTTTGCCGCTGTATCCATATGAATACGTCGGTGCAAGCGATGAAAAAAGCACTATATATAACCAAAGTAAACGTTTTTCACATCAACATAAAACTTTATTCAGACATTAATGATATTTCCTGATTCTACATTATTTTCTAAGAAAATTTAATATTCAAAATTTATATTTTTTAACACTTAGCGAGATAATTGCATAAAAAATGTTTTTTTTTAAATGTAGGATATCTATGTATGGAAAACTTGTACGAATTATCAGATGTGAAATAAAAATGCGTAACACACATGTCAACCATTTTGCGGGCACAGTTATTAACACATTCACGGACACACTGTCTTTTGATGTCGTTTTAAAGGAGATCTGAAATGACGCATCGTACATACTCGTCTTCTATCAGGAATGTGATTCGACACGATGGACCGGGAAGTCAAGTTTTCTATTGCGGTAGTATGTAGCCTGTCCATTTGTGTCCAAAGACGATAATATTTATTACTGATTTTCACCGACTTCACAAAACACGTGTTCTGTGACAAAAGACATGTGAAAGCATGTGTTGTATCACGAACCTCTGTTTTCCAACATTTTCCGACATGAAGGTGAGGAAGGAGATGGAGAAGAGGAAGGTGGGGGAGTACCTGGCTATTCAGATCTCGTCTCCAAACACGGCTATTTTAGCCATTTCAGGCAAAGTTTCAATTCTAATGGTACACCAGGGCGATATTGACAGTATCTTCCATTCTAGACCATGTCGCAAATATACTATATATTATTTTTAATCAATAAATAGCAAGTGTCCGTCAATGTGTTCAAAAAAATTGTATTTGTGTACTTTTTTGACAGACTGTCCTCTGTTTTAACATACATAATATATCTGTTTGAAATTCCTTAGCAAACGGAGTTCACACATTGCAGCCTAGGTTGGTCGAATACAGTACGCACTTGCTGAACGAAGCCGTGAAACTAGCAGAAGCCCCAAGAGTGACAAAGGCGGCCGTCGTTTCCGACGAAACAATGTCTGAAGCCAAAGGAACTTATCAAGCGTCAAGTGTCAGCTCTCAAGTTGACATGGATATCTCGTACGAAGAATCGTCCGAGTCGGACTGCAAGCCGTTCTCTTCCAGACAACACATGGATTTTGTGGGCGAGACTTACATGCAAATGGTTAGGTATTGCCGTAGAGTCAAAGCTGAATATTCAAGTGGTGAGTTATTATGGGGTAATTTTTTTTTTGTAAATTTATTACTAGGAACCGTGAGCAGTGGCGGCTAGCTCTAAAAGGCCTTGGAGCAACGCACTCAAAAAATTTCAGTCAATCTAAAAATAATAATTATCAATCGTCATATATAAATGTATTACCGCAAATAACTAAATTAACTGATAAAAATCAAAGCAAATATCAGCAATAAGAGTAATACTATATTGTTACTCTTTGAATTAAGTTAAATTCAACCGGCTCGAATTTTCGTTCTTTGTATCACATGTCATAAGTCACGTGGTGCGAGCGAATTCCATATCGCTCATCGAGAAACGTCACCCGGGAACACCAATTATCTATATGCGCAGAGCGTGGATGCTGACCATAGTATTGAAATTTCTCCGAAACGTGAACGGCGCTCGCAGATCCCTCTTAAACTCTGCAATGAGATGGCGCTACTTTGGTTTCCAGCTCTCATACCGATCACTCTAGCAGGTCGGTATAAGCTTCAAAATTGCTATTTGATAGTGCCCTTCACCCCTGAAGGTTTACCTGACCTGACGTAGGGATAGACAGATAAGCCACCACTGCCCGTGAGAAAGAAATGAATACTCTTCACGATAGCTGAGTTTTAAAACCATCCACGATTACGTCTTAAAGAAAGTTGTCTATTTTTAACAAGCTGCAGCCATAGAGAGACAGAGGGTCGGTATTTCAGTTTTTTTAAGCTCGGCTCGAGAGATATATACACTTTCGTCAAGTTACTATCTGGTAGCAATCCTGACAACTTCCTGAGTATACAGAAAAACCGGCCCTTAATTGTATTCTGTAAAAAATATACACCCAATCAAATAAATTAAATAGAATACCCATTTTTTGTGGGAGACGAGTAAACATCTTTTTTGCAGATTATTGCATATATCCCAATTGTGACTTAATTTTTATTAAAAAAATGTCAATACGTAAGAAATTGAAAGCTTTATTTTAAAATTAGCTGTAGTTAATGTTCCCGACTGTCTTCTTCTTCTTTCGTATGGTGGGGGGGTCAGAGGGGGACAACTAGGTCTGCGAGCCAGTCTAGGGCCTCAGGCGTCGCCATGTGGACCTCATAAATCCCGCCGGAGAATGAATGGAGCGGGCATTCGTTGACCACATGTTCGGTGGTCTGCACCACATTCACACATCGCCAACTCTTCAAGGCCCCATCTGCGCATCATGTGGGCACAGCGGCTATGGGAGCACCTTAACCTATTGACGGCGGACCAGGTTTTGCGAGGCAATGAGAACCCAGTCTGTCTCTCGGTGGGGTCCTGTATGAGATGGGCATTTCTCACGTTGGCCGTTTGCCACTCAAGTTTCCACCTATCTTCTGGGGTGAGAGGTAATCAGAGGTAATCACGGCTATGCCTGGGTTTTACACAGAGTTTTTCGAAATCAGATGTAGGCAGATCACAGATAATCAGATGCATTTACCTCTTATTTTGAACTAGCTGACAGGTAACCGGCGTTGCTGGGGGTTATGCTTAGAAGCTAGACATATACCATAAAGGACTTTTTTTGTAGACCTTTTAAAGATATACAATTCCGTAGTACACAATTTTGATGTATCTTACAAGGTTTAGCCAGCGATAATAGCAATGTAAGTACCCGAAAAGATTTTTTTGAAGACATTACAAAACAACTACTTTTTTCTACTTTCTATAAATATAATATGCGTGTATTATATATATAAACCTTTCGGAAGAAATTCTCTTAATGATAGTGAAAACCCTATCAAAATCCATTGCGTAGTTTAGAAGAACTAAGCGCACAAACAGACAGTCAATATATTTTATTTATTTATTTTACGCCTATTAAGACTTTTACATACATATATAATAATATTTAAGAAATTATACTCATAAATAGTGCATGAAATTACTGTTTAAAACACACATATATTAAAAAAAAAATTTGTTGAATTTGATCCACACAGTATGTAGGTACATAATATAAATATAAAAAATACAAAATAATTTTTTTCTTTCAGCCGACAAAATACTGTTAACGTGCAAAATACTGTAATACTGTCAATTTAAATAGCTTTATCAATATATTCCACTACTTGATGAAAAAAACTTCAATAAGGTATGCTTATATAATGAAATTGATGTACTAAATATATCAACAACATCGGAGTATTTGTTTCCTAGCTGTTGAATCCGTCGCATAGGAGTGTGATATTGGGACGTTGATATAGAATTGCTACAATAATATGGTATAATATAATATAAACAAACAATACTATATAAAATATAATAAAATGAAAAAATATTCTTGAGTTTTATTATATTTTTCAGTTAAATAAGCCATTTGAATCTTTCTTGTAAATAATATATGTACAGTACTATGGACTTTTTGAAAATTATGACATTTGACATGGAATTAACGATGAGCTTTTTCATAGATAAAAAATCAATGTTTGCAAGTGACGTAACGACAAGTCAAAATAATATTAAGATGAATTATTTACTTGCCAAGTGAATATAATTTATTTTAGTATGCTTGGAGCATTTTTATGGTTCAAAATACCACAAAATCGAGACAAGTTCAGTTCCTAGCAAATCCGCTACAGATTTACTGGCGTTTCAAGGGTTAATTTACTATAATGTGTTTTTAGAGAATTCGTGCTTGGATTTGTCGCGCTACATAATAAAGGGAGTTCTGCAGGCCATGAAGTGCGGGCACCAGGAGGCCAGGAAACTATTTCCCGTCTTACTCCTAGAGCTGGAGCAACTGCCTCCTGATAGTCCCACAATTGAACTCTTCAAAACTGAGGTAAATCCCGATATCTACCAATTAGTGTATGTCTTATTGCCAGCTGGCAATTTCTTCCAACTAACCCACTTAAGGGAATAACAATGTAGCTTTTACGCATTGTGTGAATGTCTTGAATAAAAAAATTTTTTTTTTTGGGTTTCGCAATTAAATGTAAAATTTTATTGTGCTGAAGATGTTTTTGGAATTTCTTTAGAATTGCTTTAATTATGTTAATTTGTAATTCATAAAATGGGGACCAAATATCTGATACAATCTGCAGATGACTCCGTGCTTATTACAGAAAAACCGTTTGAAAGAAATAAATATGCCAGAGAATATACATTATATAATAGATATGAGAGAATATACATATAACATACTATATACGAGAGTATAATAGATATGAGAGAATATACATATAGCATACTATATACGAGAGAATATATATTCTATAATAGATATGAGAGAATATATATATATAACATACTGTATACGAGAGAAATATACGTACTATCCATTCCTGTATCCATCCTTGTTCTTAATAGGAATGTTTGATTTCAACACCTTAGAAGCATACCGAAAAATATTTTAAGGCAAATATTTTCAACTAAACTCTGGGACTAAACTTAATCCACTTATATTAAAAGAGTTTCACTTATAAGTGCCTAACAAGTATACTCGTGGGAGATCCCATGGACGTTTTTATACATCGAAAGCGAGGACTTCTGCCTATCAGAACAAATCAGCGCCAATCAACACAACAAACTCAACTGCTTGACGATTCTGCATTGACTATCGACATTTTTAATGTCACTTAACATCTTTTGACGTTTGTCAGAAAATAGTAAAGTCGCCAGCCAATCACCTTTTATACTTACATGTACCTCAAATTTGTAATCTTATACGTAATGTATAGGTGCATAACCGTTTTATGGAGGAACACTAATAAATAAATATGCGGTAAACTTACAGATAGGAGAATATGGCATAAAAGCGTTCTGACTATTGTCGAGCTGTGACCAAACTCCACGGATTATCAAAGCGGCGCTTCTGTCAATGAAAGTATTTGGTGTGCAAGAAGAAACAAATGCGCCCCGCCTTTGTGCGTAGATGCCACTTGCACTAGTATGAGTGAATGATGTTAGTGACATTTATAGGTTAACTTCGGCAGTACCAATTCTACTTCAAAAACTTATGTTTAGGTGGAAGACATTCCATCATGGCTGTTCCTGCCCTGGTCAGCGCAGATTCTGGCCCACCTGCCCTCGCTGCATGAGCCCTTGTGCCCTCTGGCCGTCCGGCTGGCACAACACTACCCCGCCGCCTTGCGTCACCACTACCGCCTCTCCCGGCATGCCTGGGAAGCTAAACGTTCATCCGTAGGACACATCATAGAGCGGTAAGCTGAAATAGTTCTTCGCTCACGCTCCCAATTTTTTTTTTGACACATACTTTTTCAGTAGGTGTAATTCGTTCCATGTGTAATTTTGTCTGTGCCCTACTCTGGCAGTATAAAATTATTAAGTGGAATTTTATTGTGACACCGATAAACTCACATACAAATAAATAAATAGTGATTTTTAATTTTAGCTTTGATGAACTTCTCATAGATGGCAATACAGAAATGTTGGTCCAAGCTCTCGCCACCCTCTGCTGTCCCATCACCTTATTCAGGAACTCTATCGAGAAACTAATCGTCGCGTTTCATACTCTAGGTATGTTATTTCCATTGCTGGCTTTATAAATACAGTACTCCCTCACTAATGTGCCACTATTCAATTAGTGAAGCGACAGATTATACTACATACATACACAATATGCTGAAAATTACTGCCTACGTGTACATTTTAGTATGTATATATCTATGAGTATGTTTGAGTATATTATCTGCCTTTGAGTATGTAAATGCCTACGTGTACATTTGAGTATGTTATATGCCTTTTAGTATGTATATGCCTATGTGAACATTTGCGTATGTTATATGCCTATGAGTGTGTTTGAGTACATTCTATGCCTTTTAGTATGGGTGTGTTTGAGTAGGTATGTTATATGCATGCCTTTGAGTATGCATATGCCTATGAGTATGTTATAAGCCTTTGAGTATGTATATGCCTATAAGTATGTATGTATATGCCTATGAGTATGTTATATGCCTTTGAGTGTGTATATGCCTATGAGTATGTATATGCCGATGAGTATGTGTATGCCTATGAGTATGTATATGCCGATGAGTATGTGTATGCCTATGAGAATGTTATATGACTTTGTGTATGTATATATGACAAACTGCTCTGGCAGTTTAGCGGGGTTTTGGAATGAAGAATAAAAAATGATCTATACTGATATGAAAGAAAACTGATGTAGCCATTTTATTTTTTCAGATGAACTGAGATGGACCAAAGCAATTGAAGAATTAATATCAAATATCTATCCTGAGGTTAATTATAGCGCTGGTATTCGCATTCGAGGGTCTGTTTTTGACTATCTGGAACCCTACAAAACTTCACTGGAATCACTTTTGAAAAATGGTAAAATTGATTTTTTTCCTAACATTAATTTGTAGAAGACGGCCTTCATGATTGAGCAGTTACGATCCTTAGCTACGAATCCGGAGTTCAAATGCCGGCATTTTATTAGTTTATTTATTTTATTGATACATGTGGTATTTTGTGATATTTCACATGACCCTGTGTTATGGCGGGTGAATTTTACAGTTTGCGGACATATCTATACATTACTATAATATAAAATAGAAAAATAAGAAAAATGATGTATAGCTAGTTTGGGTTGCAAGAAGAGGATGGAGAAGTTAGAGAATTATAAGAAGATGAAAAATTTGAGAAATTATTAGTAAATAGATCACACTAATTAAGTAAGAGAATAAGGATATATTATGTTTTGTCTGAAAGGTGATTAAATTGATAGAGTGTAGAATGAATTGGTATTGTAGTTGTAATGTATTCCGTGTGTAAGGATCCATTTCGTAATTTGTTTTTTTAAAGGAATGGGGTTGACTCGCAGTTTTTAGGTTTTCATGGATAAGGTTAAAGATTTTAGGAGCTAGGAAGAAAAATTGTCTTTGAGCTGACGTGGTATGTAGTGAAGGTACTTTGTAGTGACCGTTGGTTATTGTTCTGGTGGTGTAGTTGTGTTGTAAGGGAGTTTTGCCACAAAGCACTCTCTTTAGGGTGAATTGCATAATACAAAAAAAGGGAGTTTAGTTTTTTTTATTACACAACTGCTGACCCTGTACAAATCGCAAGTGCGCCCTACTGTCGAATTTGGCAGCCATCTCTGGTCCGGAGCCCCTAAATACCTGAAAAAAACCCTAGACTCTGTGCAAAAACGGGCGGTCCGTTTGATAGATTCCCCAATCTTAACAAACGGACTGCAATCTTTAGAGCACAGGCGTCAGGTAGGTATGCTGTCCTTGTTCTATCGGTATTACAATGGAAGATGCTCTGAGGAACTAGCGTCATTGATCCCTTCGGCACCGGTGCGTAGTCGGGATACACGCCAAACGCGCGCCCAACATTTGTACACAGTTGACATTTGTCACATGAGAACGGGTCGCTTCTACGATTCGTTCTTAAGTTCAACAGCTCGGCTGTGGAACGAACTGCCGGCCTCTGTGTTTCCTCCCTCCTACAACATGGGTCTCTTCAAGACCCATGTTCACTACTTCCTCTCCACAAAAAGACCCTCCACACAGCATCCCCAAAGATGACATAGGCCCTGAGGGAAATTATTTTCTTCAGGGCCTCCTGTGTGGAGTCAATATAAAAAAAAAAATTTAAAAAAAAAATTAAAAAAAACATTTGAACGGGAAATGTATTAGCGAAAATTTTAGGTGGAGTTGTCGTATGTTTAAGACCTTATACTCAATGAGGAGTCGAGTGGAGGGGTATCTTGTTGGTCGCTTGTTAATGTATTGTTATGACACGTATTACCATTTTTTGGGCTTTTAGAAGAGGTTCGATGGTAAATTGTGCTCAGCCACCCCAGATTATAATGCCGTAAGCTATTTCACAATGTATTCATTTAACCCTTGAGACGTTGTTGATTTGCACGAATCGAACCTTCTACAAGCTTCCATTTTTTCAAAGACAATAACAAGCACTATTTCGTTCTCTTTCTGACATAAAAGAAATAATTAATTTTTTGATGAGAGGAAGAGAGATATATGCATTTTAATAATGTGCGGTCGTTCTGGGACAAATATGGTCTTAGGAGAGTATAATGCGCGCACGGCATTTGGGACGGTTTGGGTCTTAGAAGGTCCCAAGGGTTAAAATAATATATAGTGTATTCGCGGCACATTCCAGAGTGGAAGGTACTTTCGTTATCGCCCAGGTGAAAGACCACCGTTCAGTATCGAAACGTGGCTTAAATTATTATTTTTTAATGATAAACTAACGTTTATAAGACGAGGTTTTATGCATAGCCTAAAGGATAACAAATAATTATAAGCAATAATTAGTCATTAAAAAATAATAATATTTGACAAGTCAAAAATATTTCACCAATAAATGAAGATATAATATGTCTCGACGCCATCTAGTGAGAAATTTACCACTAACAAAGCCTTTCCTACAAAAATAAAGTTGCTTGTTTACAGGTGAAAAAATATAATAAGCAGTAATTGTTGATTGAGGTACTAGTACATATTGAATCATTTGGCGGGTTGGAAATAAGCCGACATAGCTCAATGGTTACAGAGGACCTGACCGGACATCAGAAGACACGGGTTCAATTCCCGTTGGCGGCATTTATTTTTACTCGGGAGATATTTTCAATTTGTATTGGTATTTCGGATGACTAATTATTGCTTATAATTATTTGTTGCTTAAATTGGCTTTAGTCGTGTTTGGTGACCAGATCTGAATAGCCAGGTACTTCCCCACTTTTCCTTCCCCTCCTCACTACCTAGGTTGGCTCCCTTTATTAACTATTGCTCCGCCTAATGTCCACGAAAATCCATAGACAACAAAAAGACGTCAAGATAATTTGTTCGCTTTTGGGAACAACTGTCATGGTGAGAAATATGATCTAAACGGTGTTAGAAAGAGAAAACACCACGCTTCATATTCAAATCTAGAAGTTCACTACAGAAGAATTAAAATGTGCACCTTTGCGAAACCAAAGGTTCCGACTGCATTTATAAATAAATTTATGAAAATGTGAAATTTTTGCAATCAAAATTTTTGTATTTAAAAAATTGTGTGTTCATTTCTAAACATAAAATTTGAAAGTGTAGTTTGTCATTTTTAGTTTTCGGATACGGATTTTATTGCAAAGCAAAAATACTTCTGACAGAATATGCCAGGGACCTGAGGGGTCAATCCAAAGATCTCAAAAAACCCTCCGCAAACACTATAGCTTTCATTCTGAATAATTGATTTTTATTTTTTTTATTTATTTATTTATTAAATTGAATATAATTACATTTAATACAATATAAGATATGGGTAGTCCCACAAAGCTGTGACAATCAGCTTGTCTGTAGGTTCTACCATTTAATGATATAACATAATACACATTAGCTTAAGTTTAAATATTAATACCAAATATAATGTTTAGGATAGATAAACGTTTTGTTCATTTATTAACCACTTTTTTGTCAGTTTAGGGCAGGGTTCCTCATTATTTTTTAAGTTAAAGTTTTCGTTAAATTTGTTATAAATCACAGGTATCAAATAGTCAAGTGTTCTGCTACCATACTTATTTGATATTATGTAGTGGAATTTTTAGGCCTTTTTTTTCAGTAAATCTTGTTTTGTGACTATGCACCAATGACTTTTTGCACGCATTTTCTCCCGCATTATCCATAAGAGAAGCCCTTTAATTGGAAGTAGGCCCTCAGAGCCATACAGTAATTTTAAGTTGTTTCTTTGTTTGTAAATGCTAGGTTTAACAATTTTTTTAATTATAGCAGTTTGTAAATTTTGAATGTATTTAATGTTAATATTAGAGTGTCCCCAAGTTCGAATTCCATATCTAAGTATTGATTAGACCATAGAATGATATATAAGTTTGAGAGTGCATCGAGGCAATACAAATTTTAATTTATAAAAATTACTCGCCAAACATTGGAGCTGGTTACAAATTTTGGTTACACCTTTGTCCCATTTAAAGTTATTGTCTACGATTATGCCAAGGTAAGTATATTCGTTTGTAAAATCAATTTTTTCACAGCAGCAAATATTATCCATTTTTTTATGTATACATTCAAAATTATGTGCAGTTATTTTAGGTAAGTTCCACATTTTCAAGCTCGGTGATCTTATATACATGCATTTAGTTTTTTTGACATTAATAATTAGTCCTACATCATGAGACCATTTAAGTAGCTCGTTAAAGTCTATTTGTAATTCTTGAATAGCTATTTCAGGGGTTTCATTAGAGACAACTAGTGCAGTATCATATATTAGTTTCACATATTAAAATTTGATACACACATTGCGTACTTCATCATAAAAGAATAGCTTAGGTTAGGTCAAGTTCATTTGTTCTTCATTTTCACTTTTCTCCAAAGTACTATTTGGTCACTGTTCTGTTTTATCACCGCTCTGGTTTGTCACTGTCACTGTTCTATTTTGTCACTGTTCTACTTTGTCACTATTCTGTTTCGTCACTATTATGATTTATCATGGAACCCTTTGATATAATTTAGATGAAAATATCGTCCGCAAAGTCAAGCTTCACGAAATGTACACAAGTCTCAAAGACGCTGCTGACGCCAAGCCCATCACAGGGCGGAGAAACCTGACCAACTTCAGCCCCTTCCTGGCCCGTTATGGCGAGGAACAGGACGGAGATCTTGAGGTCTTCGGGCAGTACGACGGCTTCAGGAACATGCCACCAAACGTGCTGGACCACGTGAAGATCGGGAGATTCCAGAGTGAGGTTAGGAAATTTATTTCTGTCCAAATTTTGTGTTTAATATTATCGATTTACTTCAGTTGGATCTAAAATTGACATTTGATCTGTCTAATGCTTGCAATATTTGAAATATTGTTTTCCTCAGGCCTCTGGCATGTTGACTGTTATATTTCTTAATGACGCTGTCAGAAGGTCGGGGAATTAGTGTTTATTTCCGCTTTGCAATACAATCCAAATAAATGGAATATTTCTGAATGTAACTTAAAACTTTTTTGAAAGTGATAAATACGATTTTAAATTCTATTAACTTCTAACTGAATATGCTTGATGCCTGAAGGGTTAGGAAACTATGAAGAAAAAGATTGCATGAAAATTGTTCTGTATTTTGGTTAAACCAGGTGACTGTGCTGCCCACTCTGCGCAGGCCCGTGCGATTGAGCGTGATAGGATCCAATGGCAAGAGATACAGCTTCCTGATGAAGAGGGGTGAGGATCTGCGCCAGGACGACAGGATCCAGCAGCTGTTCCAGCTCATGAACCACCCCCTCGCCGAGACTGGCATGGCCATCTCCACATACAACGTGAGTCCGAGTTGTATTTGACAATCACAAATAATCGGTTTCTTTGAAAAATTGATAGGATGGAAGGCGAAAAGCTCCTCCAGTTAGCTAGTCACTCTAGAGGGCGGATGGTTACTTTAGTGGCTATCTGCTGATGTGAGAATTGCCCATCTAATACCTGACCCCACTGAGAGACAGTCTGGATTCTCACTGCCTCGTAAACTCTGGTCCTTCATCAATAGGATAAGGTGCTCCCACAGCTGTTGTGCCCACATGATGCATGAAGGGTCTTGAAGAGTCAGTGCAATGCATACCCCAGAACATGTAGGGATTAATGAGGTCCACAGGGCGACTCCTGGGTTATAGGGAAATAACAGAAGAGAACGTAAACAAATATTTATTTATTTATTTAGAATTAACGCCACTAGTGCTATTTACATACATGATAGTTATTGACTATCATAGAAAGAAAGGAAATATTATAAGACTAGCTGACGTTAGTTGCGAGATCACTGGGACCGATGAGGATGTCACCAGGTGTAGACGGCGATGCGGTCGAGGCGCGGGTCAGTGAGTCGACACCGCATTGGTGGATTTGTTCAGCACTGGTGAAGACGTGGAGTCTTCCGGGTACTCCAGTGTGATCGTGGTAGCCGAAGGTGCGATGGACCTGGTCGGCAGATGAGCGGGAGATGCAGGCCGGCGACCTGATGCCGCGGGGCCGAGGCGCAGACCGGCGAAGTGGTCGCAGGGTCTAGGCGCGTGAGGTCAGCGCTGGCCAGGGCACTGATGTGATCCCAAGGAGTCCGTAATTAATTGTAGAACGTGCAGAGCCGGGTGTACGTGAGTAGATCCTATAACGGTGTGGTGAAGAAAGAGCGGGACGCGACGCGGGGGAACCGGCCATAGCGGCCTACCCCTCAGTACGCAGAAAGCGCTCTCTATAAGATAAAAATAATTGCTGCACATTAAAACGTGTAGAAACTGTTGAATTTTAACCCAATAAATATGCAAACAACTGGCCCGTTGTCCGACGACATTTGCGAAGTTGTGTTTCAATTGCAAATCCTTCCTTAAGGTACCCCCGAAAGGAAACCGGTCAATGTCACTGGCGTAGATGTCCAATACATGTTATATGTATAAACCTTCTGGAAGAAATTATCTAAATGATAGTGAAAACTCTATCAAACTCCGTTGCATAGTTTAGAAGAACTAAGCGCACAGACAGACAGATGCAGGCAGTGACTTTGTTTTATATTATTTAAGAGATTATATAAGTTAACGAGAGAAAAGTATACACGTACAAAGTTATAATAAGAAATGAAGAAGAAACCAAAACCTGTTATGCACTGATCTCATTCATATAAGCTCTGCTAAAATGTTTAATCAGTACAGATTTATATTTCAAGCGAGGCTTTTTAAAAACATCAGCTAACATAGCATGTGAGTTACAAGTGGTGTGTAATCTATTAGCAGAATTGTAGCCTGAAACCGTAGTATGTTTGTTACAATAATACATCCTAGAGAAGCTTGATCTAATGGTAGAACGCGAAAGTGAATCGACATTAATATGTCAGGGCTATCCAAGTGCTGATGGTATTTGGACCTTTAAAATGTGGTAGAATTAGCCCAGAAGAGTGTTGATTACTGTATTGGATGGTTGGTAATCTAGTGTAATTTTTATGCCGCTATGTCTGATTCAAATTTGTTTCAGGTGATTCCCCTTTCTCATGACATGGGGCTTATAGAGTGGGTGGAGGGCTGCGCCACCCTCAGAGAACTGGCCTGTCACGCGAACACTAAATTTGATGGTATAATGATCTATTTTCACACTCAAACCTTATTTTTACTAACTCTGGCCTTAAGAGGTCACTTGCATCACATAAAAAAACTAATCATGCAAAAGTACCAAGACATTCTATTCTGTATCGTTTTTTTTAATTGTATTTTTAAAACTATGGCGATTTTTTGAAAATTGAAATCGGACCATTTTTTTTATAAACCAGATGGAACGGACATTTTTTATGGATGCAAAATAAAATATAAATTATTCAGAAGTCAGTTAAAAAAAAATTATAAGCCGTCAACTCAGAAGCCAATGAAACATCCAAACATATCATCATAATATATGTCAAAATTCTGACAGCAGATTCGGTGTTGTGCTTTATTGTTTAAACATGGGTTCATTAACTACCGTAGGGTCAGAATCAGAAGTTGACCACAGACTAACTAAAATGTACACCTCATGAAAACAAAGGTTTCGATCGTGATTGGAGAAGAAATTATGAAACTTCGTTAATTATATATTAAATTTTTTTATATGAAACTACAAAAACGTTAGGTGACAATAATGTTTGTGTATTCAAATAAGTGTGTTTTTGTTTTTTTGTTATCAGTAATTTTAATTTTGTAAAAATGTAATGAGAGCCATTACTAGGTCACAGCGTTTATTGAGTCAGTGCAGTAGCTAGAGTTGACTCCAGAGTTGACTGGCGCAGAGCAGCGAAGATGTCGCAGGGCCTAGGTGCGTGGGGAGTGCAGGTCATGCGTGATATTACAAGGCCAAGGTGCTAATGTAATTATCCGTAGCCTCTTCTTTAAGGTTCGTGCAACGCGGGCCTAGTGGGTCCGAGGCCCGTGGCGGCGCAGTTACGTAATTGCCGGGTACGATACGGGGACCGGCCAAAAAGGCCGCCCGATTCAGTTAGCGATGAGCGGAAATACTCCGACCTTCTGCCTAACCCAACCTAACCTACGTGACCTATTTGGTTATCTATTTTTTTTTCATGTCTTCTTATCACTCTTTAACTGTCATTATGTCGAGTTGTCCAGTTACCTAAAAGTATGTGTTATGTTGAAATTTTATTTTCAGAAATACTGAAGGAAGTGAGAGATAAAAGGGACCAATTTATTAATAATATTAGTGGGAGTAATTCATTGGAGAAATATGCCCGCCTCGCCTCCAACATCGAAGAAAGTGAAGCTCTGTACAAAGATGGAGTTGACAAATTTCCCAAGTATCTTCTCAGGTAATTATTACATATTTACACATATGAATATATGATTTCTTTTCTTTGAATCGATTATTCGATAACTACACTCGAGTGATTTTCAGCATACTATGTCAAGTTTTGCAAAACATCTTGAATGATCGCAGGGCAAGATGTGCCATTTTTCTTTACCTTTTGTAAAACATTTATTTGAATTTTTTCAAATATTCTCGTGTATAACAGTTATCAGGTAGAAAACTGAAATAATGCTTTCCTATTTTATCAATAGATGTCTAAATTCCTAGCTGTTCAGATCTGGTCACCATACATGACCAAAGCCATTTCAAGCAGCGTTTCAATTCTGAATGGTAGTCTTAAACCAGGGCGATACTGAGAGTATCTTCCACTCTGGAAATAAATTGTGAAATAACACAAATTAATCAAATAAAATTTACTTGCGCACGCCGGGATTCGAACCCGCGACCTCCGGCTTGGTAGTCAACTGTCGCTTGTGTTACCGATAGTTTTGTTCTGCTACATAAGTTTACAAAATGGAGTTTTATCGCAAGCCTAAATATGACAACTTAACTTTAAATCAGTATAAGTACAAATTTCACAATAGATACTGTTTTTGAGAAATGCCCGTTTTCATTTTTAGCATATTTTGCTTGTATGCACTATAATCCTCTATTTTCACTAATTTGATACTTGAAATGGATTTATTACAGGGATGCACTGATGAAGGTGGCGGTTTCACCGGATAACTTTGTGGTCATGAGAAACAACTTCGTCAAGTCACTCGCCCCTATGAACATCGCTCACTGGATTTTAGGTTAGAAACCAATTACCCTTTTCACGACTGCTTATAAACTTACATATGCGTTCTGAGAGAAGCCACTAACAAACAACTTCGTCAAGTCACTCGCCCCTATGAACATCGCTCACTGGATTTTAGGTTAGAAACCAATTACCCTTTTCACGACTGCTTATAAACTTACATATGCGTTCTGAGAGAAGCCACTAGAATATATTGTTGTGTACGTTGCTCTTGAATAAAACACCGGCCGACACAACAAGCTCTTACAATAATCTCTTTATAATTATTGTCATACCCTTAAATAAAATATACCGTTCCTGAGAGTAGCATTCTTGTATTGCCTATAATACATCCTAATCACACTTTTCTTATTGCATTAACATTATTCGAAATCTGTCTTATAACGAAGGACGAATCACATTTAGGAAAGTGAATTCTGATCAAAACATTGTACTGTAGTACCGTCCAGCATAAAATTAGCTTTTCCTTTTGTGATGTTTGGTAATAAGTTGGGTTTTCAAGGGATACATGGTACCAGTCATAAAGCTTACTCCAGAGTCCGACAGATGTCGCTAGAGTGTAGCAATTGCCTGTGGGATATTATTGCCAGACAACAAGCTTCTGGAAACAGAGAATTACCAACCCTCGGGTAATGAACAGTGTAGCTAAATCCAGACTTATTTATTGTAACGTAAATACACACAATTATAGTAAAGAACCTTTTGTTTTATCAAAGAGTTCCCAACACAGAAATTTGCAAGTAAAGCAGAGATATAACACCTTTCCTAAACACGCTCATTAAATACCATAAATATATATTATTAAAATAAATACCGGAAAGTCCAATTATGTCCTGTGCGTGCGAATCCTATCTAAATTTCGCTAATAAACAATAAACAGTGTTAATCTCAAGTGACCTATCAGGTAAGTATGATACTGTATTTTATCTCCATATATAGTTAGTTTGGTAAACTGATAGTGAGACAATAAAAGATGATAGGTTGTTGTGACACAGCGTTTATTTTGAGTCAGTAGAGTTGCGCAGTTGAGATGACTCCGGATCGATGACGACGATACCAATACCGTTGATGGAGACCGGACTCGTGGATGTGTTCAGCACTGGTGAAGACGTGGAGTCTTCCGGGTAATCCAGTGTGAACAGGGTAGCCGAAGGTGTGATGGACCTGGTCGGGAGATGCAGGCCGGCGACGATGGTGCGGGGCCGAGGCGCAGACGGGCGAAGGTGTCGCAGGGTCTAGGTGCGTAAGAAGCGCAGGCCAGGGATGATAGCCAAGGCGCTGATGTGATCCCGAGGAGTCCATGATAATTCTAGTCCATGCAGAGCCGGCGCGTAGGTATGATAGGTCCGTGTACCGGCGCAGTGGATTGCTGATGACTGGCTAACTGCTAATTCATGATTGACTGTCCTTCCCGCTTTCGCTTTTATAAGGTGAAGAACCTTCTCAAACATTCTAGTTGCTATGACAGATATTGCCAAACGAACCTAGGCAACGGCCGAACTTTCCAGAATGTTTCTATGACAGCCTGGTAGCTTGGCGCTTGGCGTAGTGGCGTACCACTACATTAGTAATAACATAGATCATTGTAGAAATGTATTATATATGTGTATAGCACTGCTGAGGTGATTTTGTTCAAAAACGGCGCTATACAAATCATCAAAATATTATTATTATAATTGGAACGAATAAGGACTGCCTAGGAGACTAATGTCCTGTATCTAGCAATCCCTAAATCTCTCTGACCTTGACTTAAATATAATATCTTGATATATAAAATTTCAGCCTGCAAATATGTTTGTGCTCGCAAAACTCAAACAGTAGTCGACCGATATCGCTGAATATTTCAAAGTTTGTTCTTATTAGTGCCAGGAGTGTTTAGAGAGTGGTTTAAATGGTAGAAGGTGCCTCGGCAAGGCAAGCGTCCTGGGTTCAAGTCCTAGATGTGACCGTATCCTTTTCTGATTTTTCAGATTTACGTTTAGGAATCGCTAATATTGTCTTCAATAATTAAAAAATCTAACTGCTATCCCACATCGCTTCTGAACATGGCAAACCTACACATATACTACCGACATCTGTCGGATAAGTCTGTAATCTCTAAGATCTGTCTACACTAGAGCCATCTATGTCTTGTAGCTCCAACTATCACAAGCTCAATATATACGTTTGCAGGTATCGGAGATCGTCACCTGTCCAACTGTCTGGTGTCGCTGCAGAGCGGCAGTTCGCTGGGGGTGGACTTTGGCTACGCCTTTGGGACGGCCACGCAGCTGCAGTCTCTGCCCGAGCTGCTGCCCTTCCGCCTGACTCCGCAACTCCTCGGCATCCTGGCTCCTCAGGGGGCAGCTGCCTCTTTTGGTGAGACCGCCCGGGATCGTATTAGCAAAAGTTGTTTAACGCACCTAATATGCGCTGCAAACAGATGCCGTTGTAGAAATTCCATACTAAACCGAAGAATGCATTCTGTTGCCGAGTGTATTGCGCTGAAGTCAACAGGCGACTGGCGACCGCGTCAGGGTTTCGATGACAACACCTCAATTGATGCAGACTACATTTATTAACTGATTAAGGCGATCCTCTTCGGCAATCGGACGAAATCACGCTCTCTTTACATACATGGCAAAATGATTCAAATTCCCACTTAACAACCAATTTTGATTTATTTAAAAAAACATTGCCAAAATTGATGTTTTATTTTATTTTGTGAAGTTCTGGCACAATTATTAAAATGTTTTCCGATCATAATTTAAAAAAACTTAATTTGTCACATTACACAGTAAAACCATGAGTTGGAGATTTTGCACTTCAACCCATATTTTATAAGCCTGATACTTTATTTTTTTCTAGGCTTATAAAAATGCTTGATTATAGCAAAAGCGAAGATGTGTTCTACTGGCAGTTTTTAACTAAATCATCTTTAATATTTCTAGTCGATCAAATTTTCAACCCAAATACACATTATTTTGCATTACTTCGCCTTAACAAAACTGGAGACTGGATTATAAGAAATCGGGTAATGCTTTTTATAGCGTGAAATCGTTGTCCCTTCTGCTGGAGCTGGTTAGGTTGCCTCTGTTCAACTCTGCAGGTGCGTCAGCAATCTGTTAAATTTCTCCAACTTCGCTTATATCGAGCCTTGTGAATTCCACACACCAGCAACTCTAGGCAATATACAGGGTTTTCCAATAAGAGGTGTTATTTTGAATAGCCCGCTATTTCGGTAGATGTTACTTTTGAAGCTGTCATTTTTTGACATTTGACAAGTAGAAACTACGCCATCAATAATAAATGGAACGATACACGCTTCAAAAACACATTGAAATTATTAAAATTCACTATTATTAATTATTAGAATTCCATCGAAAAATCATCTTGAGTGATGAGGCCCATTTTCACCCCGTGGCTTCGTCAACAAGCAAAATTGTCGCATCTGGGGCTCGGAAAACCCAAGAGTTATTGTTGAAAAGCCTCTCTATCCTCAACGTGTGACTTTTTGGTAAGGTTTATGGTCCGGGGGAGTCATTGGCCCTTACTTTTTTCGAAAATGAGGCTGGAGCAACAGTTACGTCAATCCAGAATGGATTGCGCTATCGAGTGATGATTTATGATTTTTTATGGCCGGAATTAGATGGTATTGATCTGGACAACGTTTACTTTCAACAAGACGGCTCTACGTGCCACACAAGCAACGAAACCATTGATCTTTTACGATTGAATATCAAAATAACACCTCTTATTGGAAAACCCCTATACTATACTATAGCTACTATGCATTAGTGGCAGTATATTGGTCTCCGCATATCTAAGTGTTTGTTTGGTGTTTTCAGGCACTCTCCGTGAGTTGATGTGGCGAGCCCTGAGCACCTTCAAGGCGCACGGCTCCCTGCTGCTGGCCGCGATGGAAGTGTTTGTGCGGGAGCCCTCGTTGGAGTGGCTGCACCAACACTCGGACGCCGACGCTCCCAAGTGGTCTCCCGCCGACAAGGTAGAATCATTCAACAACTCGGCTGTGAAATTATTTACCGACCTCTGTATCTTCTCCCTTCAACAACATGGGTCTCTTCAAGACCTGGGGTCACTTTTCAAGTCTCTACACGTAGCGAAATTCTATCAGATGCTGACTCGGTCAAGAGGCCGATGCGATTTGGCGATTTAGCACGAGGCGATTCGGCGGGTAATAGGGCATTTTGTAGCAAACAATAAATAAAATTTATTGCTTAAAATGCCGATTTATGATGACAAACAGTATTCTAACTTATATTAACTTATCAATATTAATATAGTTAATATAATAAGCCCTGACGAAGCTTGAGATGAGCGAAACCCGGTTGGCTGTCATTAATAATTTAAATAAAAAGTGGTGTATTACAAAGTGTGTTTTTTCATTTAATATTTAAATAAATAAATGAATGTAATACCTAAAAATATGTACAAACTTTGGAACACAAAATGCCCACAAAGCAAGTAAACGGAGTTTTTTACAGATAAACCAGTGCAAGAGAAAGCTGTATGGAGTGGACCCCTCCATCATCACGCTGGAGGACCTGGCCATGAGGAGTCAGGGAGTGGAGTTCACGCAGCACTTCCAACAGGTTCTTCACAAGGCGGTGGCTTCGTACCGCACCGGATCCGGTGATAACCTCACTGTTGACCAACAGGTAAACAAACAAACCAACTTAAACAAACAAACTTCTTCATATTATCAATGTTATTGAAATTATTAATTTAACCTCTCAGACAAAGACTTTAATTTATTATGTGTTCCTTTGAGAACTGTCAAAACGTGATAATTTTTGTGTTATTTACGAGTTTTGCTAAAAGCTTCATAACTCACGTTTTGGGAAACGTAGCTTCATTCTAAAAAATGTTTTGGAAAGATTATGAAATCCACTATCGCATTGTGTTGTTATACGTAAATATTTGCGTTTCTAAATATACATTTTATGAAAACGTCAAAAATATGTAAAAATCGCTTACCATTATTTCAAAGCATTGAAAAATGTACTTTTTTCTGAGTATCATAAAGAAATAACACTTTATATATTGAAGAAATATAATTAAAAACTATTAGTCACCTCAAAATATTAACCGTCCAAACTAAAATATTTTTAATAAATTATTTAGAAACTCAATAAATTATGAACGAACAAGATGACAGATTCAATCGGCTTAGATAATGCACCTCTACGTTCCATAGATATTCTTGAATACAGACGCGTAGCGTTATTCATTATCGATACTCTGTTTTTTAAATCATGGGAATCCGTATACTAGTGATGGAAATAAATCAATTTTTGTAAAATCTCGCGCGTTTACGTGAAAAGACGTTCTAATGTCTTGACCGCTATTATCATATTTACGTCTTTTGACGTTCTAGTGGTTAATAATGTTAAAAATCGGGTGTTTTGAGATAAGGGGTATACATACTTAAAAGATTTGGTAATCTGTTCATAGATGGCACTAATTTAATTATTTTATGAAAAAACACTTAGCAAGGTTATGTTTTAAAATATTAATGTTGTATGCTCTCTGAACTATGCGTCCCGGAAAACACTGGTCTGAGGCAGTCAACTCTTAGGCAGACTGATGGAACCTAAGCGCAAGCCAAATACTAAGTTTGGTGATCGCGCTTTCGGAGTATCTGGGCCGAAGGCTTGGAATAAACTTCCTCAGGAACTAAGATCCATAACAAGTCCAACAGAATTCAGGTCTAAACTAAAAACTTACCTTTTTAAGCTGTCATACCCTTAAATTAAATATACCATTCCTGAGAGAAAGTCCAGTTATATCCAATTATGTCCTAAATCCTGTATCTAAATTTCGCTAATAAGCAATTAGTTAATGTTAATTAAGTGTTAATCTTAAGTGACCTACCAGGTAAATATTGTACTGTATATTATCTCCATATATAGTTAGTAATAACATAGATCATCGTAGAAATGTATTATATATTTGTACAGCGCCCTTGAGGTGATTTTGCACAAAAATGGCGCTGTACAAATCATCCAAATAATATTATTATTAAGATGAATTATTTTTTTGGCGCCCGTACATACGCGACATGAATAAATAGTTTTGGCCGTATACAAACTCAATTCTTCCAAGAAAGGCATACAATTACAATATATTATATCGGTGTTTCATTCCAATATTTTTCAATCCCACAACATACCCCAATAATTGGGAAAGCCATTACTAAAACAGTTTTTTTTTGTTTAATTTTTTTTTATGTAAGTACCGCACAAGAACCGTCTGGAGCCAGTGTTACTATGTCATCCTCAGTTGGGGTATGTTATGAGGCTGAATGAAGTGGGGAAAGGAAGAGGATGGTGGGGGAGTACCTGGCTATTCAGATCTGGTCTCCAAACATGGCCAAAGCCATTTAAAGCAACGTTTCAATTCTGAATGGTGGTCTTACACCAGGGCTATACTGAGAGTATCTTTCACTTTTGGAACACAGTTGGGACTCTTTAATTTATCGTGATTTAACCAAATTCAATGTTTTGTTCACAGGTGGATAACTTAATAACCCTGGCCACGGATCCCGGCCTTCTATCCATCACCTTCAGTGGCTGGTCTCCCTGGTTTTAGGCCATCAAATTATGGTATCGCATGGCAAAAATGTTGTAACAATTTGTACTGTAAAATGGGGTGACTTTGTCAAATTTCAACTTTGAAACTAAATAACTTTTTATTAGTGTCATATTCATTGCATATGTTTTTTTAACTATCTAAATATATGTAGAAAAAAATTTATACCTACTTGGTTGAGAAGTAAAAAAAAAAAACATGGTAACACACGCCTCTCGGAATGGGGTGACTTTGATTTGCCGCTTTTTACAAGCGTATGCGTTATTAAAACGATATGCGTCAAACCTAAAATTTTTCGAAAAAAAATGTACTTTAGAATATTTGAATAGTTTATTTATAACATTGTTTATTTATAGTTTATTTATTTATATATATATATTATAATATATATTATTACTATTATATCACATAATGAATTATGAATCTAAGTAAGAATCGTGGCTCCCTTATCAGGCACAAGAGCTCCTCTTTTCTGATAAGGTATACATGACCAATTATGAACCTTAATATTATATTTTGCAAAATATGTATGTATTAATGTAACCCATATGATGTATATTAAAATAATAAAAAAATAAAAAAAACTAGCTGTACTCTGCCACGCGTTGCTGTGAATCAGCGCAGCAGTCGCAGAAACAATGGCGCGTGTTGCTTTTACGTCTAAAAGATGGCGCTGTTTAAAAAAAAAGCATGTTTATCCAACAGATGGCGCTGTTTTTAAAAAAAAAGGTTATTTTTACCTGTCACAGGTGACACCTATATAATATAGGTATATAAAAACACACGAGTATTCAAATGCAACATTGTGTCAAAATTTCAAAGCAATCGGTGAAGAACTTTCGGAGATTTAAGATTTTGAACAAACGAACATTTACATTTTTATTTGTATAGAAGATATATCGATAGACTGTATATACTTTTGCTAACAAACTGTTCATATTTATTTTTATAAATGTGCATCAGTTACTTTACTGTAAGTACTTTCATGGTACCTTAAGTACCTGCTTGTTTTGAACTTTTGTTATTACGTGTATACAATTATTGAACTCCTTTGTACAACAAAACTCTCTCTGATAACTTATATTTTACCTGCTTATATAGTTCATTCTCAGTTACACGTAAAACCTTTCAAGGCGGGAATAAATAAATAAATACTTTATAATATAAATAACACAAAACTATTATTATCGTTAAGGCGAAGCTTAATGATAAATCACTATTTTGATTAATCTTTATAACGAATTGGTGTACATTATGAATACCAAAAAATATGCTTTAGATAAATTGAAGATTTTCCTATCACTTCGCTTGAGTAGAATACAAATAAATAAATAAATTACTCAATAAAAAATATAAATGCAAACTAAAAAAAAATATTAAGGAAACAACTTTAAAAAAATACAGTATTATAGCTAAGATTATCTGTGACAGTTTCACTTGATTAACTTTTTTGCTTTCTTATAAAATTATTTACAAAATAAATAAAAACCAGTTTTTTTGCATGAAATCTAACGTTTCTAAACTCCGTTTGTCAAGCGATTTTAATGCCTATTACCTACGATATAAGGCATACCAAGAATATACACATTTTTGGCTTGTAGCTTCCTCTTAAGGAATTTATAAAATGTATTTACATTTTTCTGTCTGAAAATATCTAAAAAAAAAAAAAAAACAGCTTCACAATTCAACCATCAATATATATTTTTTTAATTGTAACTAGAAACCAACTAATTTGACCAAACTTTATTTTCGAAGTGTCATTGTATGTCACGTTGCCAGAAAAAAAATCATTAAAAAGAAGCGAGTAATTTCTAAATGGTAGCGAGTATTATGCTGATACATATCCGCGATGATCAAAGTCATTAGTCCCCCTACTCAAAAGTCACCCTGTATTACCGTACTTAAATGATGAAGCAATCATTTAAATGGCAATACCGAGATGGTTCAAAGGTAAATGCTTGTAGCTTGCACTACGGTGTTTAGAAACTAGCGTTTTAAAAAAATATTAAATTGTAAGACTTTTTAAATGATTTTTTTTTTTATTTAGTCAACTACGTTAATTGCATGAATGCATATTTTTGAATGTCTAAAATTTTTATCTCTAATCTCTACATAGTATAAAATAAAATCATTTTCCGCGTGTATCTGTTTGTGCGCTTAGTTCTTCTAAACTACGCAACGGACTTTGATAGGATTTTCACTATCATTCAGAGAATTTCTTCCAGAAGATTTATATATATAATACATGCATATTATATTTATAGAAAGTATAAAAAAGTGAATGTTTTGTAATCAAGTCGTAAAAAAAATATTTTCGGGTGCTTACATTGCTAACGCTGGCTACCTTATGAAATACATCAAAATAATGTACTACGGAATTGTATATCTTAAAAAGGCCTACAGAAAAGTCTACAATGGTATAAGTCTATCTACTAAGGATTCTACATGTCAGCTAGTATTGTATAATATTATTTTTATAAATTGTTTCAAATCATCAATTTATTAGACGTTAAAATATAAAGGAACAACTTTTTCTTATTAATTTATTTTGAAGGTAATGTAAAATCCATGTAATATACAGGATGTATCGGCACGTACCCGACAAACTTTAACCAGCTATTCCTTAGCATATTTGGAGTAAAAAATCTTATATGCACTTTGCTGTCCGGTAACGTTTTTTTTTAATAAAAAAATTATTATTCATATTTTTACCACATGTCACCACTGTTTTATCCTTTGTCAAAGTTTGAAAACCCATCTGGCAATATTTTATTCGAATTCCGTTGAATAATGTACGTGTGTACCTATATTGGCGCGCTTTTACAATCACAACGAAATGGCACGGCACCATTTGTCTCATTTTTAACAATTATTATTTAGTGTGTGCGAAAGAGCGAAGACGCTTTTCGACATACTTGCTTATAACAGCTGTTGAACACGAAAAGCAATGCCAATGACAGTGATGGAGTGTGGAAATTTTTAATTTTTTTGTTTAATTGAAAAAAAATGCTACCGGACAGCAAAGTGCCCATAACATTTTTTACTCCAAATGTGCTAAGGAATAGCTGCTTAAAGTTTGTCGGGTTAGTGCCGATACACCCTGTATATTGAAGAAGACAATACTAATAAATCTTTACGAAACATGAAACAGAACAATAAATAGGTCCCATTGGTCCAGTGGTTTAAGATGCCTGTCCTGGTAAGGCAAGAGATCCTGGGTTCAATTCCTAGTTGTGACTGATATCTTTTTATTTCTCTGTGTCTTGTTCTGTTTCATGTAGATTTATTAGTATTATCTTCTTCTTCAATTAAAATATAAATTTTGAAATGAGTGAGCGGCGCAATACTTCTGAACAAGACAAAGCGAGTAACTCTGTGTTGCCATCGAAATGATACATTTTAATTTCACATCAATTTGTCAAACTTTATTTGGTTTTTATTTTTCCATTTCAATTTTGCAAAAAATAAATATTTTTTGAAGTGTTAGTTTAGAAATGAAATATTTTCATGTTATATTTACCATGATATAAGTATAAAATATGATGTTTTAATGTATTTTTTTGTCCTATTTTGATTTCAAGTGTGTATTAAACTTACCATTGTTTGTTTTCAAGTGTGTATTGAACTTACCATTGTTTGTTTTCAAGTGTGTATTGAACTTACCATTGTTTGTTTTCAGGTGTGTATTAAACTTATCATTGTTTGTTTTAAATTACAAATTTTAATTGTTTTTAAATATTGTATGTTGTTCATTTATTTATGTTCTAATGCAAATTAAGTACCTATGATTGTAAAACGGCTAACACGGATTTATAATCTTCGTAATCCAACTTCCCAGCCTTTATCTTCCCCATCTCTTTCCTTTCTCACTTCCTTCAGCCTTACAATTTTCCCCAAATTTGGAATGCAATAGTCCCACTGGCTAACGGCTGTTGGAACTCTTGTGCGGTAATCAATAAAAAAAAAGCATTTAAAAAAACCTGGCACAAATCTGACAATCTTGGTGACTAGCGCCATACATCTGTGCGAAGGTTCGTACACAGACACATGTTGCCGACATTTTAAGGGTTTCGCCACTCACGTCGGCAAGACTTTAAACATGGTGTTGTTACATATAAGATTTGTAACAAGGTGTGTGTGCATCACTTTACTTACATCACATCTATAGCCTTGGTGTGTGGGACCTTTAAGTACCTACACATTGTCATTTTGCTATTGGTCAAATTGACAGCCCTGGAATTCTGACTTGGAGAGTTGCCAAACCTGAGGGAGCAAGGATCTGTGATTTGCATTGAAAGCTGTCGCCATTCTTTGATCACCAGCCCAGAGCAGCGGGCATTCCTCTTGGCTGAGGTTTGACAAACACATTCGCCAATTTTTGCTTTGCATATGCAGCATTGACCATTGGATTGATGGAATCGGATGGTATCTGCCGATCCTCATTGGTTAAGAGGGACCCTTTTGGAGACCAGCAGCAAGAGGCTGTTTTGCATTGGACTATTTTTTGGATAAATTATAAACTGGGAGTTGCTGTGAAGAACCGGAATCTACTACTTCGCATCAAGAACGAACTGGTATCACACCTTCATTTTACCTATGCAAGCCCTTTGTCAGACAGATTATATAGTAGGATACTAATTTCTTTTTTATTATGTCTTTTTTGTGGTAATACATTTTTAGTATTCTTAAATATTTTTTATTTCTAGATAATAAACCCATCCTTTATTTTATTTGTTGCCACTTAATCCCACGGTAACAGTGTCACAATTGTAACAATGTGTAACACTGGATGTGTTAGATTAGTGCTAAGAACAAAACAGAACAAAGAATGACAGGATATAAAGATTACAGCTACAGAAACTGTTTGGTTGTCAGTGAGGTTGTAAAAGCATTCTAGTCTTGAGTTGAGAATTCAACAGTGATTAGTGGCAACGTGGGTCTTGTGATTTTAGTAGTGATGTGACATGACAAGTTGTTTGTGACGGTATCGGATATTTGCGTATCCCTGTAGAAGAAGTGAGTGACTTGAGTCACCACTGCAAATAATAAACTGCAGGTGTAAAAAAATTAAGGTTAGCAATAAAAACATAAATAAATAATTGGTTAGAAAGATACATCAAATTACTATCTTTTTTTAAAGAATAAACAAACATGAGTGATAAATACAAATTCTAAGAAAAGAAAAACTTTTGAGGTTCACAGAATTGTTTATTAAAACATTTTGATCATATTTAAAAAATGAATAAAATAAAATGTGGAGATCATTAAATGCATTCTTAGAAGGAAGTTTTAATTTCAGTCTTGATATTGTATTAGTCTGCGCTATAGATAATAGAAACAAAGAAGATGGGATATGAATCACTGTTAGTATGAAACTTCACTCGATCTACTCCAAATCACAATTACGCACATCGGCACCCCGCCTTTGTTTCTACCTAGACACCAAACACATAACTTTGCGGGGCCTTCGGGGAACCAAGGAGGAGTGGAGAGGAGAGACAAAGTCCTCTTCCATCGTGGGGCCTTTAGGGAACCAAGGAGGAGAGGAGAGATGAGGCTCTCTCCCCTTTTGGGGCCTTCAGGGAACTAAGGGGGATTGGAAAGGAGAGATGAGACCTGGGAATACACATTGTGGAACCAGAAGACATAGCCACATATCCAATAACAACCCTGGTGAACTTTATAAAAGGGACCAGGTGACTGTTATAGGAATGACATAAAATGGGGGATTGCACAATGGGCCTATGGCCTAATTGCTCACGGGAACTATATGTAAACCGTTTCCGTTCTATAAAAAAAAAAGCCTACCGGCAGTCTGCACGCTTCCATGACATATCTCCCTCTGTTTCTATTATCTATGATCTGAACAGTAGACTTTGAGTCAGGTCAAAAGAATGGCACTTACATTATTCTAAATGTACCTATGTAAAGTTTTATTTTTATACTAACCCCCAGGCTAATTTGTTCTCTTTTAGGAACAGCTCATATATGGTTGCATAGAAATCGTTGTTTTTCTTATTGTCATGGTGAGAAATATGATCTAAACGATGTTAGAAAGGGAAAACACCATGCTTTATATTCAAATCTAGAAGTTAACCACAGAAAAATTAAAATGTACACCTGTATGAAACCAAAGGTTCCAACCGAAATTTGAAAAAAATTAAATAACTTTGGACGGGTTGTTTCAAAGAATTTGAACAATTGATCAAATTTAAAAGTTGATATTCAAGTTCTGTGAAGGTTCTTATTCAAGTTCTTTCATCATTTCAGTTTTGTGAAACAACAGAACTTGAATAGAACCTTCAAAGAACTTGAAAATTAATTGTTCAAATTCTGAGAAACAACCCGTCCTTAGTGTTAATTTACTTTTGTGAGGTGGCAATAACGTTTGTGATACATTTCTCCAATAAAATGTGTATGTTTATTTATTTTTTAAATTGCGTCAGTAATTTTACATTGTTAGAAGAGAAGTAAGGTGAGCCATTTTTAAAACATTTTTATGTTAAAAAATTATAGATTTATTGGTAATAATATAAAATATGAAAGTGTATTTTATCACCTTTCAAAAAAAATTTAGGTTTCGTATACTTTCAGAGTTATTACATTTATTTGGATTTTACTGCAAATCGGAAATACTCCGACCTTCTCACAAAATGTTCCAGAGGCCTGGGGAGTAACTTTACACAGAAAGGAAATAATTTACGACGTAATGCTGTTAACCCTCGTATCTCTAAGGGCCAAATATGACCTGGCGTCCGTATATTACAAGTATTTTATCTTTTATTCTAGAATGTGGAAATACGTGATTTTTTTCAGCGTCAGAAAGAGGAATTAATAATATTCTTCTCAGTTTGTCTCAAATATACAGAGTGTCTGTGAGTAAATTGCATAAACTTCGGGAGGTGTGATTCTACATGATGGTAGAAGTAAAAAAGATGAACAACTTTTGTCGAAATTCTGTCGTTTTTTTTACCACACAAAAATATTTTTCCATTGAACTTTTATACCTGAAAACTACCTTAACACGTTGAAATTTTGGAAAATATTATTGATCGTTTTCAGTTGTACTATCATGTAGAATCATCTTCTGAAGTTTGTGCATTTAACCCCTGGATACCCTGTACAGACTGGATGCCACAAATAAAATTTTAAAAAGAGACAAAGTATAGAATTTCTAATTCGCGCAAAACATTCGGTTTATCTTAAAAAATTTAATTTTCATTGTATTAACGAGATAAAAACTAAATTGACAATTTTCTTTATATTTCCATAAATAAGAGGAATGTATTTTCAAAATATTGTGTTCTGTAAAAAAAATTCTACATTTGGAGTAAAAAATGCGGTAAGCGTTTTTAACAAGATTCTTCAATTTAATTTTGATAATTTTATCTAGTTTCTTACTAATAAACGTGCTTAAAATTTTTAAACTAGTTTATCAGTTGTGTAAAATTAATATTAACATGTTTATTAGTAAGGAGGTAATTGTTTTTATAATAAGTAATATATAGCACAATTAAAATACTTGGGAAACATTGCAAACTGTAAAAATACTGAAAACCTGAAGGGTCGAATGTGCCGAGACCCTGAGAAATAATGAATTTGGTAATACCATGTAGTTTTTTATGTTATCTAGTGGTAACACCGCACCCGAGGAGGTTAAATCAAATGGTAGTAAGTAACTACTAATCTAAAAGTATGTAAGCTTCGCTTCACCGACGCTGCCACGCGTCGTGTGGACGAAACTAGAAATTCACAAATCATTCTTCTATCTGTTCCTGTATCATATCCACAATGAACAACTGCTGCGGTTCTTCCCCGTTACCGCTATTGACCATGATGCTGTCCAGCTCCTGTCTTCCGTGCAGCACTGCATCCATGATTTCATCATCCTCTTCCTCCTTGACCAACGGTTGCAGCAGTCGAACGTAGGTGGTGTTTTTGAGGTCGTATTGATGTGCGACTTCGTCCGGTTTCTGCAGTTGTTGAAGGGCGGGATCCGAACCGCAGAAGGATAGGTGCTTTGTGAGAGAGTTCTTCACGAAATAGCCTTTCTGACAATGCGGACACCTAGAAAATGTAATAGGCAACTTAAGAGGAGAGACGGAAACGGAGCAATTTATGCATAGTGATCAGAGATGTGCTTTATTTCAAATAAATCCATTTTAAATGCTTTTCTAAAAACCATTTTGCATTTTAAATGCTTTTCTCAATGCATTTTCCATTTTAAATGCTTTTTTGCAACATTCTTCCTACTATCTCCACTCATCTTTTTTTCATAAGCCCCAAATATCAGAAGGTCCTCAACCTCGCTATGAGAGATAATTTACATTTGTCAAGTTGCTCCCTGGTAGGAGCCCTGGCAATTGAGTGATACCTTTACAAAAAATACTTATTCAAATACTGAACATGGCCATGACGCTGTAATATTAAATGTTAGATAGCAGTTTCTATGTTTTTACGTTGGCAACATTAGTCCCGCGCAAATTTTTTGTGGTTTCATAATCTGTAGTCGTGGTGTTTTTGGATTTACCATCATGTAATATGTTTGTTCTACATTGATGTCCATTATTAAATGACAAAATTGTTTAAAAATTCTATAATTATTTTAATTGTTTCACCTGAGAAACCATTTTGCATTTTCAATGCATTTTGAAAATAGGTATTTTGCATTTGAAATGCTTTTCTAAAAACCATTTTGCATTTTCAAATGGAAAAGTTTTGACCCATTTCCATTTTGCATTTCAAATGGTTTTGGGTACCCATTTTGCACATCTCTGATAGTGATAGATACTTTCAAAATGAAAAATACGGAAAAGAATTGGGAAATAGTAAAAATGCCGGAAGTCAATGTTCGAAATTATGGATTTTAGGAATGTCTCTATTAACTCCAGATAAGGTAGTCCCAAAGAGAGTTTGTCATCGATGATCATCCTCTTCCTTCTTGTATGAAAACAAAAGAGACATAAGATAATAGAACGACGTTGTCACGTACGATCTCTCTCTGAGGCTACTATATACAGTCAGTAACCTGGTGAAAGACCAGATCACCAGTACTTCACAATCTTCAACTTCACCATCTTCTTCCCCTCACCATCTCTTCAGTCTAGTTCCATAGGCCCACTGGCTCTAGACGATTGGGAGAAGTTGATAAAAAAAGACTAGTATTGTGTGCTTATGGAGATAAAAAAAGGAATAATATACAAACCTGTAAGGGAAGTCAAATGAACTGTGCCCCTTCATGTGCAGTTTATACTCCTGCCACGTACCAAAAGTGTTACCGTGCGGGCACAGCGGGCACTTTCTGTGCGCGCCCTCGCCGAGCGCTCCCCTGCCCTTGCCCCTCTCCCCGGTGTGGCCGCGCTCGTGGCGGACCAGCGCGGCACGGGAGAAGTAGGCGGAGGGGCAGGCGGCACACCTGAAGCCCTTCTCTCCCGTGTGGATGTTGGTGTGACGCTCCAGTTCGCTGCGGGAGAAGTAGCTCTTGGGGCACTTGGAGCATTTGAATCTGAAATGTTATCTTCGTTTAAACCTGAGGACTACTAACGGGACACTGCCACCACAAGAGACACATTAAGCCGTTGAGCGTGGAAAACACCAATAGATGGAGAAAATGTGAAGAGGATGAAGAGATTTCAATTCACCTATGATGGTATAAGGCTCAGATACCTGGGAGTAGTGATGAGTTGTTCATGAACAAGCAACACAACACAATTGAGCAGCTCTTTTTGATGAGCCATAATCGTACGACTCTTGGTAAACCGTACCACTCTCAATTGAACGGTTATTTTTTTTTATCACGAGATATTTTTCGTACACTTACACTGGGAGCCATATCGGCGAGCGCAGTATTCTCATTACTCATACAATCTGAGCTCACGGCTCCCGTTTTATTGAGCCATCGTTCAATTGAGTCAACTCTTTAAACAAGTATGAAAAGATTGCTGATACAGTGGCGGGAGCAATGTTTTTAATAAAGTGTATATTTTGTTATTAACATACCTCGGTTGATTGCAATGTTTCCTGACGTGAGCGGCGAGCGTCAATCTATTCTTGCAAGTCAGTTTACATATGGGACAGCTGAACAGTATCCCGGCGTCTTTATGTATTATCTCATGCGCTTTTAAGTCTGATTTCCTCTTGAAACCAACTGCACACATCGAACAAATAAACCTCTTATCTCCGTGTATAGGCAAGTGTTGCCGCAACGAGGAATTCGAGTAAAAAGCAAGTCCACACCCCTCAAAATGGCAAATAAATGGCTTCAAATCGAGATGCTCTCTTTGGTGAGTCAAAAAACTAAATCTATACCCAAAAGTTTTATGACAAGCTTTGCAAGAAATATCCCTCTCGCCGAAGATATAATACGGTTCTAATTCTGTTCCTTCCATGTGCTTATTGACGTGTTCTTTTAGACTTGTAGGGTTATCGCACTTTTCGAGGCAGAGTAGGCACTGGTTTCTTCGACTGGCTGTCAACATGGATGGGTAGTCTTTCATTTTTGAAAACGGCGAGTATTTAATTTTTTTTTCATAGCGGCGAGGTTTGTTGTTTTTGGAATTTATTTGAATCATAGACAGACTATTATCTAAATATTGCTCTTGCAAGTTTTCTATGAAACTGTTTCCGCACAATGGGGAACTTATATTGTCTTCATCAGATGGCTGTTCTTGATGCAATAGGAAAATATTATTCATATCTGTTTTAGAATCTAATTTATTTGATATCATAAAGTCTTCAAAAGCATTTTGATGTGTTGCAGTTCTATTTGCCTTTTTCTTGGATTCTAAGTATTGTTTATCATCGTTCTCTGTCTCAAAAGATGAATCCAACGTTTCTACATCATATTTCATTTCTTCAGAGTCATTGTTTATATTGTCTGAGAGAGCTTTTTGTGTTCGTAATACCATCTCCCGAAATTCGAAACAAAATTCTATTTTATATCTACATTTGTGGCATATTTTGCTAGGGAAACTGTCATCTTGCTCCACCTGAAAAAAATACACATTGATAAATGAAATTATTACAAATCTAAACGGAATTTTAGCAGTGATTTAAATAATGTTAATACCCTTATATCAGTGAAGCACTCTAATTGTGATGAAACTAATGGGTTTTCTTCGCCGCTGAATATGCAGCTGAGAGATCCATTTGATTGCAAGCAAAATCTGCAGACCGAATTGAAATCAACAACCAAAATAACGTCCTCAGACATTTTAAAATTCTTTTGCACCAAACGGAAATATAAATTTTACAATGGCACAGTCTTAGGATTGAAGTAATGTTCAAATTTCAAGTGAAAATCAATGTTTGTGTTAAATGAGAGAATTTGACATCTGACATTCCGACCGGCGCCACATTTGTCTATTTTGCTGTCAAAATAGAGTTGCCATGTTTGAGGTGAAACACTTCGGTACATTTATTAGGTAGCGAGGATAAAAACTAAAAAAATATTTATGGTGATTGATGTATGGGGGTATAAATCAAAATGAGGTCTAAAATTAGTGGGGTTTAAAATAATAGAGTAAGAAAATATTTACCTCACAGCCGCACCTTTAACGTGTACAATTATGGAAATTACACTTCGTTTCAACTTAATTACTACAAGAAATAGGTATTTATGTCGGGAAAGATAGTACAAGAAAGTTCAAAATTTACCTTATAAAACGATCCCTTTGCCACCATGTTGTTATTTTTAGTAAGAATTGACACTTGCGAAGGATTCGTTTCAATCTAAATTATTTTATCAATCCAAACTAAGAACTTAATAAAATGTTTTGTGCTAGTAAATAGTTGTTTCTTCAAGTAATTGTTGAAACAAAAAGTAATTTCCATAATCTGAGCCTAAAAGTAAGTTTGTTAGGTAAATAATGTCTAATAATAAAAAATTTATTACACATATTGCACAATTATTTAATTATTCAGCAGCGAAACTATATTTTTAGTATCGAAATTCATAAATCTCGATATCTGTCACAATTTTATTTCGCCATTTTTCTAATTCCACACATGTTCAAAGTCCGTCGTAATCAAGAATCAAAGTGCCAAATTGTCAAATATAATTAAGTGCATTTCTCTACTGTTGTGTGTGGTTCTGTCCTCAATAATATATCGAATATAATCAAAACATGGCGGCCGTAAGGAACTCATTGATCAGAAGCAGCTTCCTGAAGAGACTGTCTCCAAATGGTGTCATAATACCGGTCAGAAATCTTAACCTGCAAGAATACCAGAGCAAATCATTGCTGCAGCAACATGCCGTAAACATACAAAAGTTCAGAGTACTCGACGATAAATTTGACAAGTCGGCGTTAAAAGATTTCACAGCCAAAGAGTATGTAATCAAAGCGCAAGTACTGGCTGGAGGAAGAGGCAAGGGAACCTTCGATAATGGATTTAAAGGTGGTGTACACATCACTAAAGACTTGAACAAAGTGTTCTCTCTCGCCAAAGAGATGGTCGGGAATAGATTGATAACTAAACAAACCCCGAAAGATGGCATCTTAGTTCATAAAGTAATGGTAGCAGAGAGTGTGAACATAGTCAGAGAAACATATTTCTGTATTTTAATGGATAGACAGCATAATGGGCCAGTTCTTGTGGCTTCCCCCGCTGGTGGTGTGGATATCGAGGCTGTAGCTCAACTGACCCCAGAGCTTTTAAAGACAATTCCGATTGATATTTTTGAAGGCGTGACGGATGCCATTGCTGATGAGGTAGCGGTATTCTTGAAGTTTAATGGTGATCTGAAGAAAAAGTGCGCAGATGAGGTGAAGAAATTGTGGCAGTTGTTTTTGAAGGTGAGTCTATTGTAGGCAACTTTTAACTGCATGAAAAACTATTCATACCTACCATGGTTAATAGAGACAAAGAAAGGGAAAATTTCCCGTACTCTGTTTACTTAAAATAACACTGTCAAAAATGTTTTGTTGCCATGTTGGATTTTGTTATATATTATAAAGTTACATTTGCTGAAAGGTTCTGCTTCAATTAAAATACGCACAAATAACTTATGTTGAAACTAAGAAAATATTTGCAAACTTTTAACATATTTTGTGTAGGTTTTTTCCATCTCCTCTGACGCAAATTGTTGTTTCTTGTACAAATTAAGTTGTTAAGTTACTTCTTGCCTAGTAGCCAAGGCGCTGATAATAACCTAACACAGCGCCCTTGAAGTTTTTACTAGCACTAGGCGCCATTTGGTCCTGTGTATTACAATATTTAAAAAATTACAGTAGTCAATATACAAAATAAATATTGGTACAATCCAATTAAGAATCGGCTTAGGTGTTAGCGGTGTTGACTCTGGTTCCTGGGGAGAAATGTTCAATTCTCAGTCAAACCAATTTTTTTTTATTTTTTTTTAAATTTTAATAGAGCCATTCCACGGGGAGGAAGGTTGAATCCTCAGTAAAACAATAGGAAAATAGATGTATTATACTTTTAAAAAAAACTAAGTTTTTAACAGGTTGATTTTTTAACTATTGAAAAATATGGAACACGCAATACGACATCTCGTTTCATTCAGAGAAATTGATATTTCAAAAGTCCATAGCTCATTATTGAAATGGCTATACGGGCTAAAAAATAGTTGCATTGAGCCTATACATTCCAGACAAAATTACATTTTTCCACATGATAGAAAAAAATACTTTTATAAAATGGATGCCCGGTCATATATGACCGTCAAACGCTGCAGGGGTTAAAGAATAATAATGTCTACAAATCTGATAAATATTATGTAATTCCAGGTAGATGCAGTCCAGCTAGAAATCAACCCGCTAGTGGAGACAGACGACGGTCAGGTGATCTCCGTGGACGCCAAGATCAACTTTGACGACAACGCCAAGTTCAGACAGGGCGACATCTTCGCAATGGACGACACGTCAGAGAGCGATCCCAGAGAGGTAACTGATTATCTATGAGCTCACAGATAATATACACAGAGAGAGATACGGCATGAAAGCATGCTGAAATGTCAAAGAACAAAGACTGCACGAAATGTCAAAGTGATGGAGAGCAAAAGGGCACTTTTAAAATTCTATGTTATCTATATTCATAATCTTAAATCTCCGAAAGTTCTTCACCGACTTGCTTTGAAATTTTGACACAAAGTCGCATTCAAATAAGTGTGAGTTTTTGTATACCTATATTATATAGATTTCACATGTGACCGGTAAAAGTTGTTTTAAAAAAAAAAAATTGTGGGAGTTAAAAGTAAAACGCGCTCTTGTTTCTCTATCTGCATAGATAGACTAAGCCACAGCAACGCGTGACGGGTAACAGCTAGTTTATACAATAATGCTGCAGCTCATTATTTAGTGGGTAAGAAAATTAAATTAAGGATGTACTCTGATGTATCTGCTTCCCTTCACACATATCAAAGGAATGAAACGCCGTGAGAATTTTAGAAGCCCCCAATGAAAGTTATGCTTCGGTTTGTAAATAATGCCACCCAATCTATTGGCTTATCATTGACCTTGGCAAAATCTGCTTCACCTCTGAGAAAGGTAACCTAACGACATTCTACTGGCCAAAACATTAACCTTGATGAAGTTTGTGAGCAATAAGAGCCAATGTTTCAACTAGATATGTTACGCAATAATTATTTAGACCGCAATGAACAACAAATAACATTATAAAGACTTATATTCTCTGAAGGTATAAAAGATATTAAAATAATGATTGAATAGAAGTGAAATTTCCTCTTAATTAATTCATTTCCATTCAATAATAAATGTTTTGTCTTTGTACTTAGGACGGGTTGTTTCAGAGAATTTGAACAATTCTTCAAATTTTCAAGTTCTGTCAAGTAACTGGCCTATAATGGTATAATATCAGAACTTGAATAGGACTTTCACCGAACCCGAAAATGAATGTTGAAATTTTGTGTTACTCTCTCAGTAATCCGCCATTCGATTTCCTGATAACTTAGGGGATGCTGTGTGGAGGGTCTTTTTAGGGAATGGAAGGAGAAGAAGTTCTGGGAAGGAAAAAGGAATGAGAGATGGTTAGGAATCTAGGGATTAGTGTGTCCAAGAGTGACGGACGTATGAATCTATCTCTACCGCTGCGGCGCAAGACAATGGGTCGAGAGAGACCAGTTGGAAAGCTCAGAGGGTCTCCCCAAACCAGCCTCTCCCGATCTGGCATGCCACGCGGCTGGTGGGCAGGGGCATCCTGAAAACCCCTCACCCGATAAACCTGGACACCCCTGCTAAATCACCAAACATAGCGAACCACATGGGGTGACCTAAGGCAGAGGTGTTGGTTATCCAATAATCCGACTATCCGGCCTCCCAATATCAAGCTCTGTAATTTGCTGGTTCAGTAAATTCAGTAGTCTGCTGCGTGCGTAGATTCGAGTGCCGCATTTTGTACACTGACGGGTTGGATTATCTTACTCTTACCGGTACAGCCTTCTGACTTACTAGAGCTGACCATTTACCACTCTTTTCAGATTCATTATTGTTGATTTAGGATATTTCCGTTAGTCCTTTGTATATTCTAGCAACTGTTTCTGTTAATTTCATTCTGCCATGTTTTTAGAATAACTTTAAATGGAAATTTTAATAAAGATCGACAGCAATGAAATATTTGTTTTAATTTTTGGCATAATTGATATGTTAACACTATAATTCGCCGTTTTCACCAATTGGACGCTTGCCCGGTTATTGGGATGGCTCTTTATATTTGCTAGCAATATTTATTCATGTCACGAATAATTAATCACTATAATAAGGACTAATCACGGCAGACGGACATTATTATGATAAATGGACTGTTTTATATTTTAACAGATGACCTATTATCTAAACTGTTATCTACGAGTACGTTGACTTTGTTTATCTATAAATGAGGTAGGTAAAGTATTCTTAGAGGTAGGTTGTATGTAACATCATCGCTTTAGTATCTTCATGTCTTTATCGTTTTCACACATGACCTGTGAGAAGACAGATTCTTCATCGACGATGTACGTACGACCTCTACAGGTTTCGCACGGCTTGTCGCGGGAGACTGACGTCACCGAAAAGTTGACAATATGTAGGCAACGTGTGCCTGTGTACGAACCTCCGCACAAATGTATGGCGATTGTTGTCAAGATATTTGAATCGTTGAGTGTTGGATACTTGCGAATCCCTGTGGGAGAAAGGGCTTAACCCAACGGGTATTTTCGTGTGCTTTACGATACAAACTGCGACAAACCTTTTTACTACGGTGAGAAATATAATTTAAACAGTGTTACAAATAGGCAACACTACGCTTCGTACTTGCATCTAAAAGTTTACCATGCACTTTAAAATAATTAAATTTTTCATATGAAATGACAAAAAGTGAAATGACAATCATCTTTATAGTACTTTTGTGTCATGGTAATGGTATGAAGTGGTATTTCTAAAGTTATTTACAAGACAAAAAAAACCGGTAATCTATATCGTAAATCGTTAAAACATCCTCTGGTTTTGAAATCAGAATTTTAATATTAAGGTTAAACGCGACGCTCGTTATATTCTACGTGTTCTTGGATGGCGTTGGTTAATTTATTTTATTAAAATACGCTTTTTGCTATGTTTGCTTTACAATATTAATATTTATATGTATATTAAAAAAACACCAAATCTATTTGAAAATGAATGTCCGGGAATATTTCTAAGTAAATCCAAAATCTCAAAATACCTGAGAGGTTAACTGACATGGAAGATGTTACCATGTCTAGGGGGAAACAGAGATTGCCAGTACAGAAAGAGAGTATAGAGGACATATTGCTTGGATACAGCATGATTAAAACATTTATTTTCCAGGTGGAGGCAGCCAAGTCGAACCTCAATTACATCGGTATGGACGGTGACATCGGGTGCCTGGTGAACGGCGCCGGTCTTGCCATGGCCACCATGGACATCATCACCCTGAACCGGGGGCGGCCGGCCAACTTCCTGGATGTGGGCGGCTCCGTGGGCGAGGCACAAGTCAAGGCCGCCTTCGAACTGCTGACCTCCGACCCCAAAGTCAAGTCCATACTGGTCAACGTCTTTGGAGGTATGTATGGAGGATCTGTATTTGGCGGGAACTCAGCATTCCATCAGTTAATCAGTAGTTAAAATATAAATTGTTCGATTCCAGGTATCGTAAACTGCGCCACCATCGCCCGAGGCATCATCGGTGCCTGCCGCAGCATGGAGCTGAAGATTCCGCTGGTGGTGCGCCTGGAGGGCACCAATGTAGGCGAGGCCCGCCAGCTGCTGAGGGACTCCAAGCTGCCCCTGCTTGAGGCTCCGGACCTAGACCAGGCCGCAGCCCTAGCTGTCAAACGCTAAACAAACAGTCCCATGTAGCCTCGCCGCAAAGGGTTGACCAAATCTGCAGTTGGTCAATAAAGCCTGGAAAAAAAGCGATTAAACATTGTAGAAAAGTAACAAAAGAAATATGTAACCTAAACTATTATTTTATCATATCCTGTTATATCCAGTATCTCGGTCTGTCTTGTCAGTCTAGAAAAAAATGGAGGGCGATCCTTTAATTGGTTTTAAATGGCTACACCACATAAATAAATCCAAGTGAATATTTTTCTCATCGACATCAAGCGGTTGACTTACTGAAGAAGATAATAATTCATATTCTAACTAAAAAAAAATTAACTCAACCACTCGAGCGAAATTTAGGTGGATTCATTGGCTACAAACCGCGTAAGCAGTTGATATGTTTCCATATTAATATTAATTAAATAATGTGGAACAATTTTTCAGGATGGGAAATAAACAATTCATCAAATTTCAACGTTCATTTTCGGGTTTTGTGAAAGTCCTATTCAAGTTCTGTTAATATAGCATGATAGGCTAGTTGCTTAACATAACTGAAATAATAACAGAACTTGAAAAAATCTTTCACAGTTACATAAAAATGAAATGTTCAAATTCTCCGAAACAACTCGTCCTTAGATATTGTGACAAACTTTCCCTTTTCATCCAAGAATCAAAGATTATTGGTGAACTCTGTCCAATTGAAATGCCATTGTAAATTGCAATCATTCACAAAAAAATTCCAAAATCTTATGTTGAAAGCATTAAAATAATAAGTGTATGTTTGTAGGTATAATTTTCTATTACAATATCAAAGCCTGATTAGAAATCGGCACCTGTAATGTACGTTAAGAAAAAAGACATTTGCAATAATCTGTTAATAAATACGTTTATCAATATGTAGAGCAAAATATAAAAAAGCCGGGCTGTAACAATATGCAAACAAACAATACCTACAAAGTGAATTATTTGCATTGTTATTCTACAACAAATAATATTATTAGATATACTGAAATACTTGGGTAGTGGTTTTTCACAGAAATTCAAATGTAACATTGTGTATTATCAAACTAGCGCCGTCTCGCGAATATCGCAGGAAATTATAATCATAGGATTTGTGAAGCTGAAAGTTTTTTTTCGAAAACATTGTTAATTTTCTTTTATGATACAATTATAAAAGCCTCCGTGGTCGAGGGATCAGGCTCTCGACTGGCAATCTGAAAGTCGCGGGTTCATATCTGTTATGTTCCTACAAACAGTTCTCCAACTCGTCGTGGAAGGAGATTATAAATAATTGGTTCTTTGTGATAAATCAGGGATTTATTAACACTTCGCGTATTACAATGGTGACTCGATAGTCGACCTAACTATGTAGAAGGTGGCTAATTGAGATCTGAAACAGTTAGTTTGTCTGGGAGCATTCTCACTGGCCCTGGCGACTTCTGGCCGCTGGCTGCCATCTTGCGGACTGCTTCACTGCCCTCTATGAGTGCATCTGTGAAGCTCTTACTTCCCAACAATATCCCAGCGTGCGCAAGTAAATTTCTTTCAATGAATTTGTGTTAATTCACAATTTATTTATTTAAAATAATATGTTGTATATTTGCGGCACGTTACGAGTGGAAGATAATCTCGGTATCGCCCTGGTGTAAGACTACCATTCAGAATTGAAACGTTGCTTGAAATAGCTTTAATCGTGTTTGGTGACCAGATCTGAATAGCCAGGTACTCCCCCACCTTCCTCCTTCCCATCTCCTTCCTCTACCTTCAGCCTCACAACATACCCCAATTGGGGATGCCATAGTCTCACTGGCTCCAGACGGTTGGTGATGGCCATTTTGTTTTTCATGTCAAAAAAATTCCTTTCAAATGTCAAAAAAAACTAAAACGGCAATGGTGCGTCATTTGTTCACAATTTTACATTCGAATTTCTGTGAAATATTTGAAAATTATGTAAAATAATTTTGTTCCTGTGCCATTTTAAAGTTCCTTGTGGTAGCTGTTTCTCATTTCTGTCAGGTCGTCACTATTTGACACTTAAAAAGAAATGTTACGGTTATTTACAGTTGTTACCTCAAATAAACCAACTTCTGTTTGAAGTTTACCCAAACCTCAAGAACCAAATACAACCAATATAATATGATTATTTTAATGTATAGTTCGACCAAAACAAAAGACCGTTCCTTAGTGTTGTCCAGAATGAAGAGGAGGTGCAAAGCGCACCAATGAGCGCTTTCCAACTACTAATAAACTGCGCCCTTTCTGCGCATGGCAAGAAAGATGCGTCTGCGCACCTTCTTTTGCTTCCAGTACAGAGAACTGGTATATTCTGGGACTTTTGTTTTCATCGCCAATAAATAACTAAGCCATCTAATACCAGATACCAAGAAAATTGGTATGAGACGCCTACACCAAAACTAAATACAGTAAACCACATTTTTAAGAGAATTAATGCTCGCAACACAGTATCACTTCTCCATACATAAACACACACTTCATCATAATCTACACCTGCAATAAGACAATGGTCAATTTTTTTTTTAAATTTTAAACAAAAAACTACAATCCTACGATTTTAAACAGACCCTGAATGGCGCAACAGATTCCTACAGTTCCTACAATTAAAAAAAAAACACCAAGTACCAGTTCCCTGTTTATACCAGTTCCTGACCAATATTATCTTAAAGTTTTTCTGGTTTGATGAATTTTTAAGGTTATTTTTACAATTGTTATTAGTTGACAATAATAGTTATGTAGGTTAGGTTATTAGATTGTACATAATATTTTTCTTTTTTATGTGAATTTTTTTGTTAAAATACATATTTTATACAACAAACTGTCTTTCATTCGCAATTTTATCAGGGTCCTAATAAACGGAAGAGGGTCCTTTTAAATGCGACAGGATCCTTAAAAAACGGGACATGGTATTTTTAAACAGATCAGGTTTCTATCAAACATAAAGATCCTGCGTTCAAAAAAACACTGCTGTTTATTTTGACCCTTTCTCGTTTTCTAAGACACTGCTTGTTTATAGGACCCTGTCCTGTTTATTTTGCTCCTTTTCCGTTTAAAAGGGCCCTGTCCCGTTCAACCCTATATGAACCCTGTCTGGTTTAAAAGGACCCTGTCCTGTTTAAAAGGCCTCCATACTGTTTGATTGGGTCCAGTCCTGTTTATTTCGATTCTGTCCCGTTTATTTTGGTCCTGACATCTTTTAAAAGGACCCTGCCCTGTTTATTTTGACTCTGTTCCATTTAAAATGATCCTTTCCCATTGTTTTGTCCCTTTGCGTTTCCCTTTTAAAAGTACCCTATCCCATTAAAGGTGACCTTGTCCCGATTATATGAACCCTGTTCCGTTTAAAAGAGTCAGTTCCGTTTAAAATTACTCCGTTCCGATTAAAAAGTCTCGTTTGTTTGGTACCCTGTCCTATTTAAAAAGGTCCCCATCCCATTTAAAAAGGACCCCATCCCATTTAATAGGATTATTTCCCGTTTGTATAAACCCTGTCTCATTTAAAAAGACCCTGTCTCGAACCGGCCCTGGACAGAATAACAAGTTAGTAGTCACGTTTTGTTTGTCTCCACTCTTGTTGAGCGACCCATTACAACATTAAATCCAGATTCAGTTTTGGTCGGAATGTTTTAGTGTGAAATATGATCAATCCTACAGAAGAAATACAATTAACTTGACTTTTGCAACCTTACATCGAGTTTTTGTCACACCTGATAACTTAACATAATTATTTTGGACCGATTTATTTAATTTCCAAGTGATTTCTGTGTTCCAGTCACGAAGTGGGTGTGAACGGCCTCAATTAAAGGTGTGAAATTATAATTAAAGAGATAAAACATTACACAGTGTGCAAAATTTACATAAACGTGCATAATTTCCGCGCCCTAAAATATTCTTTTTAGGTCGAGTAGAACATAAACGGTTCCATGATAACTCAACACACTTTTAAAAAGTGATATAAAGTCATTAGAAACGACAATTTTTTTTTTAAACCTAACCTACTTAACCCAGTTAATAAAGTTTTTGTTTCATCACTTTCCATGACTTTATATAACTTTTTAAAGATGTGATGATTTATCCGGTCACCAACATAAACATACTTAGGTTCCAAAAGACAAGGAGTTTCCCGCGGCTAAAAGCGTGGTGGAAAACAAAGTTTTTTTTAACAATAATACAAATTTATTAATAGCTGTATTTTTGTTTTGGTTTAACAGAGGATTGAAACTTCCTCTCCAGGGACTGGCTCTTAACTTGCTGTGAACTTTTAAAATGTCTTTTAAAACTTCCCATGACTGACTCAACTGAGTGAACCGCGCTACCACTTGAGACAAATCCTAATTCGATGAAATTTATTTCGTATACTAACTGCTATCAATTTTTTTATTGCCTTCCAATTTCAAAAAGCGTGTGAGTATGCGTGTGTGAGCGTTAATCACATCAAAAGTTGACAGAATGCATTATAATAGAAAAAGAGTCTGTTAATGTAGGGAAGTAAGTTAATTTCCACTTCTCAGAATCCATTTGATTAATTTGTACATAGAATCGTGAAAACAAAATCTTAATTCAAAAAGATTCATTTGATAAATTAAATCTTAGCCAATAAAAGGAACATAAGTCCTTTTTATTTGTGAACACCGCGCAAAAGACCCAACGGTTCCCATCTGTCCGAAGCCAGCCGGACTATTGCATCCCCAATTGCAGTATGTTATGAGGTTGGATGGATTGGGGAAGAGGAAGGCTGAGAAGTACCTGGCTATTCAGATCTGGTCGCGAAACACGGTAAATGCCACTAAATTCTGAATGGTTTAAATTCACCAGGGCGGTATTGAATCTAAAACCACACATAAAAGTCTGTAAAATAATTAGGTACCTACTCCCTACACACCTACTCTATGAATGATTAAATGATGCAATAAAAAAACAGCTTTATGTATTTTTATTGTACTTACAAAAATTTACAAACATAATTAAATGACATAATTGTGTACTGTCAAGTCAAGACACACGTAATTCTCTGACCGCAAATTAATTTACGAGTATCTAGGTACATTTTATTTAAACAACTCGAATTCAAATGCAAAAGAAATAAATCCCAGTTTACTTCCGTAATAGAAAAAAAAAACAAGTTATTTAATTCGGTATAGGAGGTAGGTACCTACTGTAATATCTTTGGTACCTACCTAATAATACAAAAGCATTTTTTGCAAATTGTTCTTTTCTGTATTATTTACTATATTCTATGGTATATTCGTAACGCGGAATGTTGTCATTGAATGTTGAAGACATAAATAATTCTCGTATACAAAACGAAAATACGGTTGCAATACCAAAAACGAAGAAACCAAATGAGCAATCTTTGAACGTCAAAATACTATTTCGATTTTATATCGAATTTACGCTGGAAAATGGATTCTGCCGAGTGAACCTTGAACTCGAGCGATTATTCTTGTGATTCTGTTATTTGCAACGACTGCGATGGGCTGTCCTATAAATAATAGAAACAAAGAGATGGGCCATGATCCAATATAAGTAGAAATCAAGCGTACAAGAAGTGTCATAAAATATACTGTTACAAATCGCATCAATCGCTTAAGGTACGTCCACACCGGTAACGAAATAGCAAAGTTGTATAACAATTGTTTTAAAACATGTATATATGTTGTATAAACTTTGTTGTACAACTTTTATAATTTTGTTATATAACAAGTTACAACTAGCAAACGCGTCCACACCTCATGAAACAAGAAATGCAACACTTTCAATCATTTGAGGATTCAGTAGTAATCATGGCTTCGGAGGAAGAGGTTTTGCTGGCCGCCGCGGCCTGTGTAATTATATCAACTCACCGTCAACCAACTCAGCGCAGATGGTGGGTGCGACCTTCGCTGGAAGCTCGACATCGTTACAGTGGAACTCACCTGATGGAGGATCTGATTGAAGACGGTAGAGATCCCCTTAGTGGGGAAATCAGGGATGATGGGAGTTTTCGGAATTTCGCTCGAATGAGCAGTTCTGACTTTGAATATCTCTTGATCAATGTTGCCCCAACTATTGCAAAGCAGGACACCAATTATCGATGGGCTATACCTGCAAGAGAAAGGCTTGCAGTTACTCTGAGATTTTTGGCGAGTGGTGATTCCTATCAAAGCTTGAGTTACTTATTCAAGATCTCAAAGCAGAGTATTTCCAAGATTGTTCCTGAAGTCTGTAGGGCCCTTATTGTCTTCTTGAAGGATGTAATCAAGGTATGTATATCAATAATTATATTCAAACAAATATTTTATTATGCAAACTTTAATATATATTATGCAAACTTATATACTATTACTTTCAATAATGCTAAATAAAATGAAGAAAAAAAAAACAATTAAAAAGCCAATTACATATCCAGTAAATTCAACGAGTCAGTCGTTGCTTGGTCAACGGGGCTAGGTTCGGCAGATGTGCTAGCTGCAGAGTAAGCATCTGGGCTGACAGCAGAGTAGACTTGCTGGGTACTAGGGTGCAACTGTGGGCTTACGTCACCGTAGAATTGTGGGCTTCCTTGACCGTAGGCTTGTGGGCTTCCTTGACCGTAGACTTGTGGGCTTCCTTGACCGTAGACTTGTGGGCTTCCATGACCGTAGACTTGTGGTCTTCCGCGTAGATCTTGCCTTTCTGCGTGGTACAAAATGTTAGTAAGTTGATGTTTCGTGTCCACCACCAACATTTTATCTTTCAAATTTCTCAGGGCAATAGCTACTTGTTCCCCAAATACATCAAACTCGTCCCTGGTCCTGGCGCTAAGCTTTTTCATTACATCGTATGCTTCCCTGGCCATACTGTCGTTGTGGGATCTCTTTTTGCTGGGTCTTTTCATTTGAGATGGCGGAAGGAAAGTAGACTGTTCTTGCTGCAGTTCACCCGTGAGCTGCTGTCCGACTTCTTGTTGGTGCCTCGGTGTGTTTTTATCTTTTAGAAAAAGCAGAGAGTGGAAATATATCCATTTGGTCTTGTAAGGGGCATCAGCTCCGTCTCCACTCTTCCCTTTTTTCAATTCGCGCTGGAATTGTCCAATTAGCATCCGAACTTTCTTCTCCACCTCATCCACGTTTCCTTCAAAATCGGAAGCTAGATCAGCCCAACCATCTTGCTTTTTATTACGGTTTTTGTATTCATTGTGTTGTGGATCCCAAAGTACTGCTTTCTCACGATACTGCTCAATCAATCTTTCGGTATTCTCCTTCGTCCACTCCATCTCCAAAAGACCTCAAAAAATACCTCACAAAATACACAAAACAAAGAACGCCAGTCAAATTAAAAAAAACTCCACGCACTCAGACACACTCACTTACAGATAGTTCTCCATCAACTGATGGGAGGACACTGAAAGGTGGGTTGTTTGTTTTTTGTGTTTTTTTTTTTTGTTTTGTTGTGTGTGTGGACGAGCTTGCAACTTGTTATACAACCAAGTTATCTAATTCCTTTGATCTTTACCGACAACCTCTGGGTAACATGTAACCTGCTATAAAAACAGAAAAAAAGTTACACAACATCGTGTTATACAACATTTTTCAGTTGAATTTCTAACAAGTTACATAACATTGGTTATATAACTCTTTGTAACACGTTTTGTTACTGGTGTGGACGCACCTTTACACTACACACCAAACGCATAACATTGATGGACAGTGTAGTTTATACGAAGCTTGGCAACGTTAGTTGGCACGCTTCCATGCCATTTTGCCCCTTGTTTCTATTATCTATGGGCTGGTCACCTGTGAATATTTTGTTTACAGAAGTCATCTTGCCATGCTTGCTAGGTTTCTGGATGTAAACATGAGACACATTTAGTAGGAGGGAGGAAACACACAAGCCAGCAAATCGTTCTACAGCCGAGAATGTATCGTAGAAACAACCCATTCTCATGCGACAAATTTCAACCGTCGTTTAGAAGTTTGGACGCTAGTTCCTCTTTTCCCAACCTTGTTCTTTTATATATCCTTCTCTTCCCCACCCTTTCTGCCTCACAACAAGATAGAGAAATGGGAATAATCCTTAGCCGAAATAGATTTTTAACAAAAATGTTAAAGGAACTAAAATGGCTAACAGTGAAACAAATGCTGACCTTGAACGCGATTATATTTGTGTATAAAATAATTTAAAAAAACCTATTAACCAAAATACACTTCGAACAAAATTATATGCAACACGGTCATTCACAGACATACACAAGAACGTGCAATGAAATTACAAATTAAAAACACCATGGAGATAAAAAAGTTTAATCAAAGCATGGCTAACTAAACATAAAGATGAGGAAATCATTAAAATTATGAAGTAGAAAGTGAAAATCTCGTGATGTAACACCAATAACATAACCCACAGTCCGCATCGAAACAGGAATACCTAGTGAGGAAGACTGGAAATACTTTGCTTTGTATTTCTTCAAATACAGGGCTTTCCAATAAGAGGTGTTATTTTGAATAGCCCGCTATTTCAGTAGATGTTACTTTTGAAGCTGTCATTTTTTGACATTTGACAAGTAAAAACTACGCTTTTAATAAAAATGGAACGATACACGCTTCAACAATGCATTGAAATTATTAAAATTCACTTGAGTGAATCAAATGCAAATCATCTTGAGTGATGAGGCCCATTTCCACCTCGGTGGCTTCGTCAACAAGCAAAATTGTCGCATCTGGGGCTCGGAAAACCCAAGAGTTATTGTTGAAAAGCCTCTCTATCCTCAACGTGTGACTGTTTGGTGCGGTTTATGGTCAGGCGGAGTCATTGGACTTTACTTTTTAGAAAATGAGGCTGGAGCAACAGTTACGGTGAATGAATTGCGCTATCGAGAGATGATTAATGATTTTTTTATGGCCGGAATTGGATGGTATTGATCGGGACAATGTTTACTTTTAACAAGACGGCGCTACGTGCCACACAAGCAACGAAACCATTGATCTTTTACTGGAAAAGTTTCTTTGAATATCAAAATAACACCTCTTATTGGAAAACCCTGTAGTTATGGTAAAAAAAAAATAGGCTTCCAAAAAAAAAAAAAAGTTTACACCAATTGATAGGTTCAAGCTAAATTGTAGGAGACATATTAATCAACAGAAAATGTAAATGATCGTTTGTTAAAAATTTCAAATCTCCGAAAGTTCTTCTCCGATTGCTTTGAAATTTTGATACAACGCTTGCAACGTTGCGTTCGAATACGCGCGTGTGCTATATACCTACTGTTGCTGGGGGATCATCCTTAGGATACAGACATATACCCTGTGTAGGCATTTTTAAAATATACAATTCCGCAGTAGATGATTTTGATGTATCGCATTTAGGCAGCGTTAGATATGCAAACGCCCGAAAAAAAATTTCGCCTATTACAAAACATCGACTTTTCTCTACTTTCTATAAATATAATATGCATGTATTATATATATAAACCTTCCGGAAGAAATTCTCTAAATGATAGTGGAAATCCTATCAACATCCGTTGCGTAGTTTAGAAGAACTAAGCGCACAAAGAGACAGACGCTAATAGCGACCCTATTTTATACTATTTAGAGATATTGTATAGATTATAGATAAATAACGTAAAAGCAACGCACGCTATTGTTTCTCTTTCTGCACAGACAGACTGAGCCACAGCAATGCGTAGCGGAGTACAGCTAATGCATATAAAAATGAATTTATGCATGTATATAAGTTATAATAAATTAGACATTTGTAAACTTGGATGTACTACAAGTGGTTAAAATAAACAAAAATATTATATACAAATATAATGTGAAATACAACATAAAAGTCGAATTAAATTTATTAGCGCATGCCAGGCAGTATTTATCTCGTTTATGAAATGCTTTCACAAACAAATAATACGTTACCCAACCAATCGGTATAAATATATACGCTCCATTGGACGGAGACCACTAGTGTAAAATTTTCCAATGTCTGTACGCGTCGCTCGTTGTTCGTCGAAAATGAAAAATCAATAATTATTCGAAATTTAAAATACATACCGAAAATGATAAATGCAATAATCCACAGACAAAAATTTATTTCGAATTAAATTAAGTGCGCGGAATTCTTTATTTAAAAAAAAACCATAACGAATAAAAAACTATTTAAAAAAAGAGTAGGTACTTTGTTTTATTACTCATTATTTCGAATACTTGTGTTAAGCAAAGTGATTTGTTGTTTTATTTTTATTTAATCATCGTTGTGGGTAAGCACTTATTACCTGTCAAAAGTTTTTTTCTCTGTTTTATGACAAATGGCTAATTATTGAGGTGTCGAAGTTGTGAAACTTACAGGTGAAAAAATATAATAAGCAGTAATTGTTGATTGAAGTACTAATACATTTTGAGTTATTTGGCGTGTTGGAAATAAGCCGACGTAGCTCAGTGGTCCAGAGAACCTGACCGGACATCAGAAGGTGCGGGTTCAATTCCCGTCGGCTGCATTTATTTTTACTATGGAGATATTTTCAATTTGTATGGATATTTCAGACGACTAATTATTGCTTATAAAAATTTGTTATCCTTTGTGCTATACATAAGAAACATTGTCTTATAATCATTAGTTTATCATTTTTTTTAAATGTGTACCCTTGTTTAATTTTCCCTCTAACATGGCAATATTGGTTTATGATTTCCTTTCATAGCAGGTGAATAGCAGTAAAATTTTTTGGCCAAACCATTGTTTTTTACCTTTCAATTTTCCTAAATTCCCTAAATTAGGATTGCCAAAGTCAGTGAAAATACATAAGAAAACAATTACAGCTATTTATTGTAGCTGATATTATAAAAAATTGAATTCCAACAATAAATTCTTTCTACGTCCTAAATGATTTATAGCTGAAATAAAACAAATATATTTGATGTGGTTTCTGTAATATATACATATTTTTAGCAGATATCAATAATGAGTTAACAGTAGTTTTCAATTATTATTTAGGTTTTTATTTTATGGGAAGGAATTTTTATTTAATTTAGTTCCTCAGGATAATTTGTTCGATTTTGCGAACAGTTCATATGATCTCAAAGAAATCGTTGTTTCCTTTACTGACATGGTTAGAAATGTGATATTAACAGTGCCAGAAAAAGAAAACACCGCGCTTTATGTTCAAATCTAGAAATTAACCACAGATGAATTAAAATGTATTGTTAAATTAATCTATGATGAAACCAAAGTCCAATTGCAATTTGAGAAAAAATTAGGAACTTTGTGAATTATTTTTATATGAAATGACAAAAAGTGAGGTGGCAGTAATTTTTATAATACCTATATTTGTTTTTTTTTTCGATTTCAGTAATTTTAGATGAAAAAACATAAGATGAACCAAACTATGTAGGTTTAGTATTTCAAAAATTGTATGTTTATTTCTAATAATAACATTTGAAAGCGTATTTCATTTAAAAAAAAAACAATTTTTAGTATTCTAGAAGTATCTAGTCTAGAAAACCCAAGAGTTATTGTTGAATAGCCTCTCTATTCTCAACGTGTGACTGTTTGGTGCGGTTTATAGTCCGGCGGAGTCATTGGACCTTACTTTTTAGAAAATGAGGCTGGAGCAACAGTTACGGTGAATGGATTACGCTATCGAGAGATGATTAATGATTTTTTATGGCCGGAATTGGATGGTATTGAGCTGGACAACGTTTACTTTCAACAAGATGGCGCTACGTGCCACACAAGCAACGAAACCATTGATCTTTTACGATTGAATATCAAAATAACACCTCTTATTGGAAAACACTGTACATTTCTACAGTGATCTATGTTATTACTAACTATTTAAGGCATAATACCATTCTATTCATAAGTTATTACAGAACCTAAACAATGCACTTACATCAGATATCAGACAGAAGAGTGTTATCTAATAATTTTATATACTTAATCAAAACTATAATTTTTCCCAAAATTGTTATGAGATGTCTTACTGACAGCCCTGATTCAATAGAGCTAACTCTTAGTTCTCAGCAAATTCAACCAAATTCAATATTGAAGGTAACAATAACCTCAATACTAAACTACTGTACGGATTGAAAATAAAAATGCTAATGTACCTATGTATACCAGATGTTATATTTGTTTAATTTTCAACTTAATTTCTCTGTAATTATTCTGTTTAACATAATACTGTTTCGCTCCTGTGAACCACTGTAAACATAGACCATGTAGGTATATTGTAAAAGCCTTTTACGGCGTCTAAATAAATAAATAAATAAATTTATGGAGATAATATACATTACAATACTTACCTAGTAGGTCACTTGAGATTAACACTTAATTAACATTAACTAATTGTTTATTAGCGAAATTTAGATACAGGATTTAGGGCATAATTGGAAATTGGATATAACTGGACTTTCTCTCAGAAATGGTATATTTAATTTAAGGGTATGACAGCTTAAAAAGGTAAATAACGTATTTATTTTTTGAAAACAATCACGAAAGTTTTCAGCAAAAGAATATTTGATAGAGATCTACGTGGCTCTCTGTCAAAGACTGTTATAATACGGTATTATCAGACCGGGGGCAACGAAAATGATACAATTTTTAATTTACCCATTACAACCCAAAAAGTCATCATAAAAAATATTATAAAAGTCGTAACTAGCACCGACTACAAACTTAAAATCATTCCAATTAAACAACTGTATTCTAAAACAATACTCAATTACATTCATAAATACGAAACGAAAGAAATAACAAACATATACGCGTATTGGAAACACTAGATTTCAAGGTGAAAAACATATCCAACAAGCAACTACGAATTTAACATTTCGACAAAAATAGCTTCTTAAATTATTTTATTAAACTCTACAACAAAATCCCACCCCTTTTAAAAATCACAACAACATACTGATATTTAAAACTCAAATAAAAAGCTGGATACAAAACATAGGGAGATAGAAATAGAAAATATACTGACACCAAATACAGACTGAAATAAAAATAATACAACTACTTTAAAATCACTACCTAAATAATGTATCTATGTTATATTCTTTCATGAACAATAGATCTCGCGTAAAAGTATGGATCTATTTTTCTCTTAAATAATAAATTAAAACCAAATTTTTCTCTGAAATCATAAGATTTATAAGTAGGTACTTGAATACCTACTTATTTAATTATAAACCATGTATTTTATGTGATTCAAATAAGGAATTATACAATTTGTCCGAATAATGTCACTCTCTCAATGACAATTCTTTTCTCAAATTTTCTTCGTGTAGGTAGGTACCATAAATAAACCACTTACTACGGGCTTTTCTTATGAAAGAAATTGGACAGAAAAATCATAGATATTTTTTATTTATTTATTTTTTTTTTTTCAAAAAGAAAGACAAACATTCCCGGGTTACGAATAACCTTACAATATTTGAAAATCTCATACTACCACCACAGTAAGCTGAAAATGTTGCTTGTAATGTCAATATATTAATAGACAGTAAAATTTCAGCTCTTATTCGGAGCTTACTTATCATACTATACACCAATGAAAAACTCTGAAAGTTTATTCCATAGACTTCCAGAGTTTTTCATTGGTGGATATACGAGTATTTAGGCAATCATATGACGTCACAATATTTCGGTTCCAATTTTCGGTCGGAGTTACACTACCCTGGTAGGTGTACCTACAATAATATTGATTATTTCGATTTGAAATCCATACACGCTGCTGCGAACTCTGGCGGTATAAAAATGTAGTATACAACACGGCTATCATCTTGAACTGGAAACAGAACGTAAAGACATATGGTCGAGTTATACAGTACTTCGCCATGCTTAAATAAATGATTAAAAAAATACATTTTAATATGTTAATTAAATCCTCGGCTGGAAGATCCTAATGAACAAAAATAATAAAACATGTATGTATTTATGACTATCTTGAACCCGGCGTTGATCGGGACGTATTGGGGTAAAATTTTGAGGTTGTGAATTTTGGCGTAGCTGTCAACTGGGTGCATTTTAAAAGTGGAAATCCTATTACTGTATTATAATAAATATTTGTTTTATTTGATCGCGCCGTGTCTTTCAAGGGCGTTTTCGACATCTTCAACCATTCTCCGTTCATCACGCACGCCTCCTTTTACCACAAAGAATTATTTGATTTTGTACCATTCACTTCATTTTTTTATGTCTGAAACCGCATAAGAGTCCCAACTATCTGGAGCCAGTGATACTATGGTATCCACAATTGGGGTATGTTGTGAGGTTGAAGACAGTGTGGAGAGGAGGGAGATTGGGAATAATAGGTAGGGGGAGTATCTGGCTATTCAGATCTGGTCACCAAAAGTAACGTTTCAATTTTGAATCTTCCACTCTGGAACGTGCCACTTATATACAATGTATTATTTTTAATTCATAAATTGTGAAATAACACAAATTAATCAATTAAAATTTACTTGCGCGCGCCGGTATTTGAACCTGCGACCTTCCGCTTGCTGGTCGAGAGCCTTACCCCTTGACCACGGAGGCCGTCAGTGCCTTCAAGGTCGTCGGCTATGTATATATCGTGAAATCCACGTTTAACTGTTAAAAAACACATTATATCGACTCCATATCTACATTAAATCGACTACATGTACATATAGGTATATCTTCCTTCGTTCATCACGTAATTAATTATTTGATTCATTTCTACCATTACTGTTAATAAACCATTATATAATATAATACGGAAAGTCCCATACTTCTTCCATAATTTAAACTACTCTCTAAAGACTCTTGGCACTAATAAGAACAACCATTGAAATATTCAGCAAAATCCGTCTAAGTAGTCCTGGAGTCTATAATGCACAAACAAAGAAACATTTATTTAATATTATACTAGCTGACGTGTACCCGGAGTTGCTGTGGGTTATCCTTAGGAGAAAGACATTTACCATTGTGGACTTTTCTGTAGGCTCAATTCTTTGCGGGAAACGAGAAAACTCATCATACGCCTTTTCACAGGACGCGGGAGACGAGTTTACTCGTTTTGTTGCGCAAAGCGGAGAGGAGCGGGAACTTGTAAACAAGGGGTTCTAAATGGGTGCGGGGTCATGTGTTTTCTATTGTCGGCGGTACCCGATCTATCTAATTGTCAATACAATGAGTTTGAACAAAAAAATAAAAATAATAAAATCGTTGTCGCGTATGTTCCGCTCACAAACTACGCAGTGAAACGCGGTACATGTGCAAGTTTTGCAATGTGCCCCTGCATAAAGGAAAGTGTTTCGAACGCTATCACACATTGAAACACTATTAGGTTATAATTTTTTTTATATGTATTGATAATTTCTAAATAATCTTGTGATTTTGTATAAATAAATTTCGATATGTTATTTCGATTGTGAAATGCTGTTTTTTTCTATGATTCCCAAGAAAGTAGAAAGTTTTTGTTCATAAAAAAAGGAACTACACATAGATTTCTAAGTAAATAAATAGAGACATCTTTTTAAAGTAAAACATTGAAAGTTTCATCGCAAAATATCAAATAGATCATAAGATATGAATATTTTGCGGAAAGTCTACTTTTGGCGCTAAAATTAAAAAAATCACCCGCGCTTCGCACCCAATTTGGCGGTAAAATGCCCGACCATATAGTGTTAAGGCGATGCACTACGTCGTGTAATATTTTATATTGAGCCGCTATCAATAACAACCCTTACGTAGATATTACGGCGATAAGGTTTAAACTCCCGCTTAACACCATCCGCCTGTTTTGATTTATGCAAGAAAAAAACATGGCCAAAAAGTACCTTTTATGTTATTTTGTGGATGTTCAGGCATTAATATTTTTTTTTAGATCATTTTATGAATAACTTAATTTGCCACATTATACAATAAAATCATAACCGAAAATGGGTTCGTAAGTAGGAGATTTTGAACTTTAAAGCAGTTTTCATAGGCCTTATACATCATTTTTTTTCAGGGCTTATAAAAAGACTTATCTAAAAAATACTGGATTATTTCAAAGGCCAAGATGTATTCTACTCGCAGTATTTAATTGAAGCATCTGAAACATTTCTAGGCGACCTAATTTTCAAACCAAAACACATGATTTTGCATTACTACGTATGGCATCGCCTTAAGATATACAATTCCATAGTAAATTATTTTGATGTATTTCATAAGGTTTAGTCAGCGTTAGCAATGTAAGCGCCCAAAAATATTGTATTTACGACTTGATTACAAAGCATCGACTTTTCTCCACTTTCTATATATATAATATGAATGTATTATAGTCATAAACCTTCCTCAAGAAATTCTCCAAGTGATAGTGAAAATATTTTCAAAATCCATTGCGCAGTTTAGAAGAAATAAGCGCACAAATAAACAGACGCGGATAGCTACTTTATTTTATACTACAGATTTATCTAAAGCCAAATTAGACAATACAGATAAAATATTATTTAAATATTCCATCACCGTCTCGTTATAAATTTACAAATCTGAATACTGTAAAAAGGAATTATCGCTTTTTCGACAAATTAAATTGTAAATTGAAGGTTTTTGTGTAAACATTATCACTTAGTACAATCGATCGAATCGATTTCCCTTTGGCTTTGTCAATCAATCAATCAATCATTTGATCACCCAAATGTATTACACCATCGTCCGTTGACTTGTGCAAACACAAAATGGCCTATTAAGGCTGTCAGAAAAAGACAGTTAAACTATTTTTTACGTAAATACGTAATAAATAAGTATTAGTTAATCTATGTTGTCGATTATTTTCTTGAAGACAGATAATAATATTATCATCAAACATACTAATTTCGCTTGTAGGTCTGTCTGTGTTATTGTAACTCTGGTTCAATGAACTTGGATTTGTTTTGAATTTCATTGTATATTTTCTATTAGAAAATCATTTTAATTCTATATTTGAAATGTGAATTTCATTGTTTAAATTTCTTAGGTTAATACCTCCAACTTCCGACATTTCCCATTCCCATGACAACATGCTACACTAGCGCCTCCTAGCGGTGTGAATTGTGCACCTTGGTTTTATTCATACAAACTCTTATTATATCGTACCAACTAACCTGTCAACGTTTTTTTGTATCCTGAAAACGACTTGGTATGTTTTTGTTGATTGTAATTATTACATCCGTAGACTGCACACACAGAACGTACTTTTTGGGACATTTTTATGTATATTTTGATCAATCAAAGTACAAATCAGAAAGCGCAAAACACCGCCACCAAGTTCTAAGTAATTTCTATTTGCCGCCATTGAAAAGAATGCACACTATCTAATATACTACAATAGCGCCTCTAGCGGCCAGCGTTGTTGATATAACCTCTATTTCACTGGAGTCGGACGCGTTAATAATATTATTGGGTATTTGGTAAAGTCCTAATTCGTGATTTTAGCTGACATGCAATTATTAATCCTACAGTTATGATATCCAGTGATTTATCACGGGTCTGCGCTAGAATATAATATGATAATGACTTCTAAGTCATTCTAATGTTTGCTTTAAAAGCTTGAAATGTGTGTGCGATGGATTTTTAATATCTCAACAAAATATAAACCATTTTTAAACAAAAGGTTTTTCAGTCACAAAGGAAAATATTCGTTTCAATATCACAATTTATTACGATTTTTTTTTCTTGATCCTTATTCATATTATCTTAAAATCAATAAATAGTATAAAATAATGTCTACGTCTAATCTGCGTCTCTCTGTTTGTGCGCTTAGTTCTTCTAAACTAAGCAACGGACTTCGATTGGGTTTTTACTTTCATTTAGAAAATTTCTTCCGGAAGGTTTATATATATAATACATGGATATTACATTTATAGAAAGTAGAAAAAAGTCGATGTTTTATAATCTAAGTTGTAAAAATATTTTTTCAGGCGCTTACATTGCTAACGCTGGCTAAACCTTATGAGATAGATCAAAATAATGTATTGCGGAATTGTATATCTTAAAAAGGCCTACAGAAAAGTTCTTGATGGTGTATGTCTATCTCCTAAGGCAACGCCGGGTAAACGTCAGCTAGTAATCTTATATTAGAGAATGGACGCCCACAACTCTGCCTTGCTTGATTCATATTCATAAATTAGTTTCAATATGAACAAATTGTAATAATATTTGGCTAATTTATATAGCGCCGTTTTCTTGAAAAATCACCTCAACGGCGCTGTACAAATATATTTACTAAAGAACTGACTTAAAACTAGTGACTTATATCTAAGACTTGTATCTCTAGTGACTTACGTCTAAGGCTTATAACAAAGGGAGATATTATGTGATTTGCTTGATCGTGTGTGTTTTGTGATTTAACGTTTATTATTTAACATGGATGGTTTCTTTATTTATAGTTATATGAAACACTGATAACTGTTTTATAAGACTTATTTTAGACTAAATAGACTTTTTTCAGAGATAGACAACAGATAATATTTTTTATTTGAGTTTAAAACCATCGCTACCTACTAGTTACAATAGTGACGTGACATGCCCCTTCTTAAATAGTATAAAGTCGCTATCCGCGTCTGTCTGTTTGTGCGCTTAGTTTTTCTAAACTACGCAACGGATTTCCATAGGGTTTTCACCATCATTTGGAGAATTTCTTCCGAAAGGTTTCTATATATAATTCATGCATATTATATTTATAGAAAGCATACATAAGACGAGCAACGCCAGGTGCACGCGAGCCAGTTAAACAATAAAATAAAACTTTAAATACGGTAACATTAAACAATCATAATATCTATCCGGTTGTTTTAACCGGTTGTGAAAAGTTGCCATCGACAAACTACTGAAAAGTACTTTATTGAAACTTTTCTGTTTTTTTTTTCTGTATTTTTATTTTATTATTTACTGTAATATGTATTTTTGTCTTGCTTTCTTTAAATAAAAAAAATAAAATGTTTGAAATGGCATTAGCCGTGTTTGGTGACCAGATCTGAATAGCAAAGTACTCTCCCACCTTCCTCTTCCCCATCTCCTTCCCCTCCCCACAAACTTCAGCCTCACAGCATACCCAAATTGGGGATGCCACAGTCTCACTGGCTCCAGACGGTTGGGAGAAGTTGGGACTCTTGTGCGGTTTTCATTATCTATTACATTTTATTTTTTCTCTAAACACAGCTGGAACGTGAATTAATTCTCGAAATATTCCGGACATCGTCATCATACATTTGCACGGTATTATAATACAGGGTTTTCCAATAAGAGGTGTTATTTTGAATAGCCCGCTATTTCGGTAGATGTTACTTTTGAAGCTGTCATTTTTTTAAATTTGACAAGTAGAAACTACGCCATTAATAAAAATGGAACGATACACGCTTCAACAACGCATTTAAATTATTAAAATTCACTTGAATGAATCAAATGGAAATCATCTTGAGTGATGAGGCCCATTTCCACCTCGGTGGCTTCGTCAACAAGCGAAATTGTCGCATCTAGTTCTCGAAAAACCCAAGAGTTATTGTTGAAAAGTCTCTCTATCCTCAACGTGTGACTGTTTGGTGCGGTTTATGATCCGGCGGAGTCATTGGACTGATTAACTGCGGAGTCATTGACCGGAAGTGATTCCATTTAAACACAAGATACGAGCTCTTCCGACCGACCTTTTGGGAAATTAGTTCTGCAGTTCTGATAGGACAGTTCTGATAGGATATGCAGTTCAAACCATCCACAAATCAGTCTGAAAAATTGTTAAGCATTGTAATTGTACACATCCCTTCTAACCCGATGGTTCATTCCGAACACCCGAGAGAGTCAGTGAGATAGAGCCCTGGATAATTGCTATCAGATAGAGTAATTTCAGAAATGTCTTCTGAATATTTACCAACATGAGAGAATACTTTATCCGGTGCAGGCTACAAACCACCAAACCAACCTCAAGTCTTCTCCTAAACTCCATGCTGTTTTGATTTGCATAAGCTAGCAAGTGTCAATATTTGACAATTTTTTTATTTTTTTTTATTTGGTACAATATTTTTTACATTTCAAAGTTTTCCAGTAATGTTGGCCTCACTGAGTGGCTTGGCCGTGCTGAGGCCTTCATTTTATAATATGAAAATATAATCTACATAATACATTTAAAGAGAAAATAATACATTTAAAATATAATCTTGTGTGTTTGTGAGTGATGTGTGTTTATATTGGTTTTGCGTGTTACGTGTAGGTTTTATTTTTATTTTATGCTATGACATTTTGGTAATATTGTCTTTTTTGTTCTTTAATCCATTTTGTAATTTTGTGTGTGAATTCTTTTATAATACAATGAAAGATAAACAAGTCTTGATGCTAGGAAGAAATGATAAAGCGCTCGGGAATTTTGAAGGCAGAGATGTATCTTTTAAATAATGGAGGTATCAGGGGAAAATACCTTCATATAACTCACAGCTTCTTGATAGGTATTAAATCGAACACCGCATCCAAAACTTGACGATAACAGCAAGATACCGATATGAATAGAGAAGTTTTCTAGAGGCGTTCAAGATTCTTTAAGAGAACGCCGATGAGAGATTAAATAAACCGCTGAGGTTGGAAGTGTATCCAACCAAATCAATGAAGCAACGAGCCAATATTGTTGATAAATAATATTATGAATTATGAGTTGTCATGAAATTATTCGCATCGATGCTTATTCCTAGCGCAACTAAGTTCAAAGTTTAACTGGAATAAACCACTCGCGAAAAACAACAATTGAATTTTTTTTTAAATGTGTATAAGCAGAACATTTTCACGTTCGGGTTTGGAGCTTCCTCGTTCGTTGGTATTATTCTACTTCATACTAAATGGACATCTATGCAAATTTATTTTCAACGTCTTCGATAGTATTATTATCACGAGAGAAAACCAGAATCTTATCGACGTAAGTGAAGCAGCCGTGCACAAAATATGCGACGCACGGCCCAGGTGCGTTGGATAGACCTGCGGTTGAATTTGCCCTATCAAATCTCTACAATAAAGTGGGAATCTTAACGACATTGTGATGGAGTCGTGTAAAAGCAATATTCGGCGCGCGGCCCTGCGTAATGGACGAATCTACAGTCGACTTTGCCCTAGCAGGCTTAGAAAATCGATCTTTCCGTGAGGTTTATTTTGTTTATTTTTGATGACCGTATTACTAAAAACTCAAATGTTTCTAAAGGGATATCTCGGGAAATTACTAATTCATCGTCTAGAAAAATAAAATCTCGTGTTTACAGCTAATTTTATAGTTGAAAAACGTTTTATAAAGCTTTCAAACCGTTTTACATTAAATATTTTAGTGGTGAGGTCCTTTTTTATTATCTTAAATATAAATAACTTACATCCGTGAGGATTCCTCTAGAAACATTTCCTCTAGTCGTATTAGAGCCTTAAGTAGCCGTAGCAACTGTACAGCTTAGGATTATTGTAAACGGAAGTGGCGCCCTCTGTTATTTCCAAAAATAATTGTTGAAGTTTTTAAACCGCGGCAGCAGATTTTTATCTTCTAATAAAAAGTATTTTGCGAACGTAATAATTATTATATTAGTATATCCGGTGATTTTAATTCTTTAAATTTTTTACAAGAATGGACCACTAGCGTGGAGAAAATTTCAACTGAACGAAAAATCACTAATTAATATTCCGCTTAAGGCGATGCACTACGTCGTGTAATATTTTAAATTGAGCCGCTATCAATAACAACCCTTACGTAGATGGCGATAAGATTTAAATTCCCGCTTAACACCATCCGCCTGTTTTGATTTATGCAAGAAAAAACATGACTAAAAATTGCCTTTTATTTTATTTTCTTGATGTACAGGCATAAATATATAAATAACTTAATTTTCCACATTATACAATAAAATCATAACCGAAAATGGGTTCGTAAGTAGGAGATTTTTTACTTTAAAGCAGTTTTCATATAGATTTTTTTTTTCTGGGCTTATAAAAAGACTTATATAAAAAAAAATACTCGATTATTTCAAAGGCCAAGATGTATTCTACTCGCAGTATTTATTTAAAGCATCTGAAACATTTCTAGGCGACCAAATTTTCAAACCAAAAACGCATGATTTTGCATTACTACGTGTGACTGATTTTGATTACAAAACATCTTAATTAAAGTGTAATTATTTTTTTTCCAGCGTAGAGCCAGGCCTGAGCAATGAAGGGCCGCATTCTGATGTTGATCACACTCCTCGCGTCCCAAGTCCTTGGCAGGCCCATTCTGTCCAGTCCCGCAGTCAAGGCGTTTGACAGTTTTCTGCAAGCAGTCAACTATGCAGAGCCGGATGAAGGTCACATATTTCTTTCATTAAGGGTCCCTTATAAGCAAAACCAAAAGGGCTTTTTAGGTCCATGTTTATTAGAGTTCAAAAAGAAGCAGAAGAACGTTTAATAATATTTACAAAAACAAATTTTTAAACTAAGCGAAAACGATTAATTTGTTTATTTATTTACTAGCTGAGGTAAACCCGACGTTGCTGGGGTTATCTTTAGGAGATAGACATATACCATAGACTTTTCTGTAGACGTTTTTAAGATACAGGGTTTTCCAATAAGAGGTGTTATTTTGATATTCAATCGTAAAAGATCAATGGTTTCGTTGCTTGTGTGGCACGTAGCGCCGTCTTGTTGAAAGTAAACGTTGTTCAGATCAATACCATCCAATTCCGGCCATAAAAAATCATTAATCATCTCTCGATAGCGCAATCCATTCACCGTAACTGTTGCTCCAGCCTCATTTTCGAAAAAGTAAGGTCCAATGTCTCCGCCGGACCATAAACCGCATCAAACATCGTCACACGTTGAGGATAGAGAGGCTTTTCAACAATAACTCTTGGGTTTTCCGAGCCCCAGATGCGACAATTTTGCTTGTTGACGAAGCCACCGAGGTGGAAATGGGCCTCATCACTCAAGATGATGAGGGCTATTCAAAATAACACCTCGTATTGGAAAACCCTGTACAATTCCTTAGTACATTATTTTGATGTATCTCATAAGGTTTAGACAGCGTTAGCAATATAAGCGCCCAAAAAAATTTTTTTAACTACTTGATTACAAGACATCGACTTTTCTCTAACTTTCTGTAAATATAATATGCATTTATTATCTATGTACCTTTCGAAATAAATTTTCTATATGATAGTGAAATCCCCTTCAAAATACTTTTCGTATTTTAGAAGATCTAAGCGCACAAACAGACGCGGACAGCGACTTTGTTTTATACTATTATATTTTATAGAGATTATATATTGAAAAATAATAATTACAAAGTGATGAAGCTTTGACTGTTTAACTGGAAATGTTTCCCGTTTCAGGACAGTCAAATTGATAGGTTTAGTTTAGTTTCTGGCGAAATCCTCAAGACTCGGCTACAAATTCATCTGGGCGAAAAACGGTAACGTTATGATGAGAAAAGATGAAACAGCTCCAATCATCCACATAAGGCAGCCGAATGACATTCCTTCAGAATAAAGGACCATCTAACCGCATTGCACGTAAAATAACTTATATCTATCAAAATGTCTGATGATAGCAAACACCCATCAACCTTTAACATGGCTGAAGAAAACTATATACATGAAAATTATAAATGTAGAAACCCATATGAACTTAATCTACTTTTTAAAAATATTAATTTCTCGATCTTAAACATGAATATTAGAAGTTTAAGGAAACACTTCGATGAGCTCTGTATCCTTATTAATAACCTAGATTTTTCTCCAAGCATAATTGTTTTGACTGAAACTCAAATGAAAAATGTTATTCCATATAACTTATCAGAATATACCACAATTTCCTCTGCCTGTAAGCATACTGGTCATGATGGAGTCACTGTCTTCTTTCATAATACTCTGAAAAATGTTGCCACTGAATTTATTGAATTTAAGTCAGCCAATGCAATAAAATTAACCTTTTTTCAAAACAACTATAAATATCATGTACTAGCCATATACAGATCACCATCATTAAATGATTTTTTATTTGTAAAAGAACTAAAATCTTTTGTTAGAAATCTTGACAGAAACAATTTTACTTTTTCCATTTTGACAGGTGACATTAATATAAATATTAATGATAACAATATAAATGTAAATTGCCAAAATGAGTATCTAGATTGTTTATCAAGCTCTGGATATATGTCATATATTAGCTCACCAACTAGAGTAACCTTAAGTAACTCTGCATGTTTAGACCACATATTTGTCAAGTCGCACAAGGCGGCCAATATTATCTCTTCAATTCTTGAAACTAATATCACAGATCATTACCCGACCTTCTATGGACACCATTTCAAAAATACACCTTTAAACCAAAATTCTGTAACTCTTGAAAAAGTTGACATTGATTATAAAACTCTAAACTCTTTACTTCAGTCAGAAAACTGGGAAAATGTAATATCAATAGAAAATCCACATATAGCATTAGAGAATTTCTATAATACTCTTAGAGATTATATTCTAAAAAGTGAAAGTAAAATAGTTGTCACTAACAGAAAATATAAAAAAATTAAACCTTGGATTACAGTTGGATTAATTATATCAATTAAACAAAGGGATAAATTATATAGAGAAATGTTAAAATATCAAATGGATTGCCAAAATAATAATCTCAGAACAATGCCTTATCTGAAAACAAAATATCTAATGTACCGAAACTTACTAAATAGACTGATACGAAACTGCAAAAAGAAATACTATTGTGAACAAATTGAAAATGCTAAAAATAATACTAAAAAAACTTGGAATATTATAAATGAAATTGCCAACAAAAAAATTATGTCTTCAAATATTGTAAATGAGGTTAAAATAAATAATGAAATAATAACTAACAAATCGACCATTGCAGAATGTTTTAATAACTTTTTTACAAATATAGTAGACGAGGTACTTGAATCTTCCGGCATTAATGTTAATGATGATTATATGGAGACATCTCCTCAATTAGATTCTAATAACGATTCAATTAACTTTATAGAATATTTTTCTCCCATTACATTTAATGAAATTGAAAAATATATTGATAGCCTTAAACCATCCAACTCTAAGGGAAATGATGGACTATCATGTGATACATTAAAAAAAATAAAACAACATGTATTAACGCCATTACAACATATTTTTAATATATGCCTCAAAGATGGTCATTTTCCAGAACAATTTAAAATCTCCACTATAATACCTATTCATAAATCTGGGGATACGCATAAATTAGACAATTACAGACCAATATCCCTTGTTTCAAACCTATCAAAAATATTCGAAAAATGCATCAAATTTAGAGTCATTGAACACTTAGAAAAATATAAAATTCTATCGAAAAACCAATACGGCTTTCGTAAAAATCTAAGCACTGAGGATGCCATATATGAATTGACAAAAAATATTTATACATCTATCGATAAAAAAAAGAAATGTCTTGCCATATTCCTAGATTTAAGAAAAGCTTTCGACACCGTTAATCATAATTTACTCATTAAAAAAATAACTCGACTGGGCTTCAAAAAAGACACACTAAAATTACTATCAAACTATCTTAAAGACAGAACACAAAAAACAAAAATTGGGAATAATTATAGTTCAGAGACACAGATAAAAAACGGAGTTCCGCAGGGAACTGTTCTTGGCCCGATTTTATTCTTAATTTATATTAATGATTTATGTAATTTTGTAATCCCTGGTAAAATTGTTTCTTACGCCGACGACACGGCAATAATAGTGGATGGTAATAATTGGACAGAAACTTTTTCGAAAGCAACTGTATGTATTTCACTTGTTTCAAAATGGTTAAAATACAACAAACTTGTCTTAAATTACAGCAAAACATTTTACTTACCTTTTTATAAAAACATAACAAACAAACCAAAAGAAAACCTTAAAATTAGAATCCATAATACAACTTGCAATCAAGAAATGTGCTTCCTGTGCAACGAACTCGCTAATGTCAAAAATATAAAATATTTAGGAGTATCAATAGATATTAATCTTAATTGGCAATCACATATTAATCAAACCACTTCTAAACTAAGATATCTTACCTACATATTTTATAGACTCAAGGATATTTTAAACGCTGAAAAATTGAAAATGATCTACTTCTCCCTGGTGCAATCTGCAATCACTTATGGCATAATAGGATGGGGTGGTGCACCTGATACATTTATTAAGCCTCTACAAATAATTCAAAAACACATAATTAAAGTCATATATAACAAAAATAAAACATTCTCGACCGACTCATTATACAAGGAATCTAAATTATTTAACATTCGTAAATTATTTATATTATAAACTATGAAATATTTATTTAAAAACAAAAATAATTTCAAAATAAATGAAAACAGAATGAGCAAAAGAACAAATAATATATTTTACACCCCCCAAACCAATACTAAATTAATGCAGACACATAGCAGTTTCATTGGTCCTCGTACATTTAACCTTCTACCACTACAAACTCAAATGATAAATAAAAAGATAGAATTTATTAAAGAGGTAAAATTATGGCTGAATGACGCAGATATTGAAACGCTTTTACTATAAATTTATTGATTCTTTCTACAACTCACTTGCTGAAACTTTATAAACTATTGTACATAATGTTTTCTCTTTACTTTTTATAATAACTATAAACAAAAAAAAAACTTTTTCTACTAATGTATATTATACTTTAGGTACTTGAAATATAGTAATCGTTTTATATTACCCACACTCAGGCAGTGCCTTAGTGGGTTTTCATTTCTTGTGTATACTATTTGGTATTATGTATTATGTTATTATATACTATCTATTAATATGTATAATATATGTAAAGAAATGAAAATAAATAAAGTAAAAAAAAAAAAAAAAAAAAAAAAAAAGTTCATATGATGTAGGTAATGTAACAAAACAATCAATTCATATCATTGGAGAAATTACTTTTTACGTAACAATAAATTCATAGCATTATTAAAATTACTTTCATGTTTACAATATTATAAGAGATAAGTTATGTAAGTAAGTTATTTGTTTCTCCGTTTCTATGATGTGTAATAGTATGGGTTCAAATGGGTTACTATTTTAACTAAATTTAATAAATCAAGACTTATTTAAAATACTGCTAAAATCTTTCGACAAATCTCTTAAGAAGCATTTAAAGAAATACTGTGTATTTTGTTCATACCAATTTTTCATGTTTAATAACAGAACCAAATGTGTTTTTTTTTTAATAATTTCCACAGCACTGCAGTTACTTGGCGTTTTTTTTCTAACGAGGGAATTTCCTTACAATTACTTGTTCAGCTCGGCAAACGTACAGCACTAAGGCTGGCCGCATACATACGTTTTCCGTATTCGATTTTCGAATTCGTTTTCCGTATTCGGAATTCCGTGAGACTAGCGCAAACGTTCGTTTTTCTCCATTCGGAATGTATAAACGTCAGTACCAGTGTTGCCAACAAGGGCGATATATCGCCATTTAGGCTACTCAGAGCGAGAATCGGCGCCGAAAAAATCTAAAAGGCGACTGGTCGCCAATTAAGCTACTTCAAAAACATCAATTTTAAACATGTCCCGAAATTCTCTAGCCCCCCCCCCCCCCCCCCCCCATGAAATTTATTTTTCTGGGGACAAATTTTATATTTTCTTGAAACTCTCTACCCACCCTCCCCATGAATTTTTTTTATTTTCTGGGGACAAATTTTATCTTTTTGAAATTCTTCGGCTACTTTACACTACCTTATGTATGAGAAACGGCGATATTAGGTCAAGATCCGTTGGCAACACTGAATTACGATCGGAAATTTCCGTACGTTTGCGTCGGCACAAACAAAATGTATGCAAGAGCTGCGTTCCACATGACGTCATTAGGTTTTTCCCATTCGGTTTCTCCGAACGCGCCGGTTTGCATTCGGAACGTGCGTACGGAATTTGTTCCGTTCGGAACTAAAACGAACTTGTGCGGCAGTTAATGTATTTTCTACTGATTCCGTGCATTCGGATGTCCGAATACGGAAAACGAATTCGGAAATCGAATACGGAAAACGTATGTATGCGGCCAGCCTTATACTTAGGTAGACAATCGGAATGCAGGGGCTTAGGCGTTAAAAACGTTCAAAAAGAAGAAGAAGTTTTGAAATGGAGATATGTAAATATGAATGATAGAGAGAGCGTGCTAATATTAATACTATTTTTTCCCGGTATTTGAAGTTAGTGCAATTCCACAAATCCCATATAGATATACACATTGCTTGGACAATAGATATGTGAAAATATATATTTTTTTTTATTGTGAAAATTGATCTAATATAAACAGTAATTTTGTGAATAGAGCATTTTTTAAGTAATACAAGAGGATTTGAAAATAAATAAAAATAAACAACAATTAGTCAGTGGTTTGTAATTGGATAGAATAAAAAATAAATATTATTATAAAGTGAAATTATCAGAAGTAATATCTTGACATAAAAAAATGTTTAAGTATGTTTTTTACATCGAATTTGTTACATTAAACAAGTCGATATCATTTGTATATTCGTTTAAACTACCTAATAGCGAGTATTGGTGTATTCATTTAAACTACCTAATGTCGATATCATTGGTGTATTCATTTAAACTACCTAATAATGATATCATTGGTGTATTCATTTAAACTACCTTATAATGATATCATTGGTGTATTCATTTAAACTACCTAATAGTAATATCATTGGTGTATTCATTTAAACTATCTAATAATGATATCATTGGTGTATTCATTTAAACTACCTAATAATGATATCATTGGTGTATTCATTTATTTATTTATTTATTTATATATATAATTTGTACATTTATTTATAACAATTACAGGTAATAAAGCCTAAGACGTTATAATTGTACCATTTATGCAGTGTATATGCAATGCCAAAAATCTTGCAAATGCGCTATAGGACACAAAAAATAAATCAAATTTTTTATCTACCGCATTCAAAAAGCACGTAGCTCTCCCCACAGGTGAGTTCATTAATAAATTAGTGCGGCTTGCTTTACTATATAGAAGATTGTGATGACGTCCTCGAGAGTGAGACTCTGGTACAAAAAAATTTAATTGGGCCAGTATCTCATTATTAGAAAAGTGACCGTTTATTAGTTGGAAAAAATATTTAAGCAAAAATATTTAAACTACCTAATGTCGATATCATTGGTGTATTCATTTAAACTACCTAATAATGATATCATTGGTGTATTCATTTAAACTACCTTATAATGATATCATTGGTGTATTCATTTAAACTACCTAATAGTAATATCATTGGTGTATTCATTTAAACTATCTAATAATGATATCATTGGTGTATTCATTTAAACTACCTAATAATGATATCATTGGTGTATTCATATAAACTACCTAATAATGATATCATTGGTGTATAGTCCAGTGGTAACGCATTGGACTGCCATTCCGAAGGTCGCGGGTTCGAACCCGGCGTGCGCAAATAAATTTTATTTGATTGATTTGTGTTATTTCACAATTAATTAATTAAAATAATATATAGTATATTTGCTTCACGTTCCAGAGTGGAAGATACTACCAGTATCGCCTTGGTGTAAGACCACCATTCAGAATTGAAACGTTGCTCCAAATGGCTTTAGCCGTGTTTAGTGACTAGATCTGAATAGCCAGGTACTTCCACACCTTCCTCTTTCCCTTCCCCACTTACCTTCAGCCTCACAACATCCCCCAATTGGGGATGCCATAGTCTCACTGGCTCCAGACGGGAGCAGTTGGGACTCTTGTGAGGTATTCACTATAAAAAATATATATATAAACTACCTAATAATGATATCATTGGTGTATTCATTTAAACTACCTAATAATGATATCATTGGTGTATTCATTTAAACTACCTAATAGTGATATCATTGGTGTATTCATTTAAACTACCTCATAACGATGTCATTGGAGTATTAATTTTAACTACCTAATAGCGAGAACTGGCGAGTTTGCTGCATATTTTATTTGTAAATGGTGACATTGAAATACATAGGTCCCTAATCCTAGTGTGTCGAGTAGGTACTCTTAAATTGACCAGAATCAGAAGTCCTAGTAGGTTCAGAGGGAGTAAATTAAAAAAAAATTAAAAACACTTTTCAAACAGTTCGCCCTTGCCTGTAATGTCACGAATAACTGCTATCTAGGAAGCGAACTGTGTCATTATACCTACTACTAACGATATAGTAGTCTATATCACCTGTCAAATTAGTCTAATAATTCTCGTGCTTGCTCATACCAATAACATGTCGACTAATCAGCAATATTGAAATTATAGATAGACTTTTATTGTGTCGATATTAGCTTTCATTTCGCGAGTTTTAAACATGTCAATAAATAAAGCCTCTGTTTTGATGTTTTGGAGCGTATTACGTTTTGTCCCCAATAACTTCACCAGAGCTACGCAGCACAGGCTTTTTATTTTTCCAAGAGGGAGGACCAATCTACCAATGAACATGCCTCTGAGGAGAATGACTACCCTATTAAACCAACTTTCTTCTGAGATAGATAATTTTCAATCACACATCTTTGAATTCAAGACAAATAAGTATATTTTTAACACGAGGCTGCATCGCAACAGACATAATTAATGTATGTAATTGATTAATGTACTACTGTATGTATGTTATTAATTGTAAATGTTGTTAAAGTTTACTGGAATCACTGTTTTTCACAATAAACAATAAATATATATTTATTGCGCTCGTGTGTCCCAATGATATTATTTTTAGAAATACAACATTAATTGGAAAATTGATTTCTATTGGCAACATATTGATTACAATTGTTATTTTTAGTACGGTTCAGGAAACTTTTGTAATGGTAAATAGGTCAAGGCTTATTTTAGAAATTATAAAAATTATATTAGGAGTTTTTACTGTGTTTCGTTGACTCTTCAATTTTGAACCACGTTTCACACTACTGTCTTGCAGTGTCCAACATCGAGGTAGGTTAGGTTAACTGCATCGTTGAGAAAACATTGAAAGGGAAAATGCACAACACAGTTCACCCCATTGACCTTAAAATACTTTTTTTAAATAAGCCACTGAATTCGCGCGTTGCGATAGTCGGAATATTTGGAAAATGAGAAATTCGCAGTTTTCGGGTAAATAACGTGAATTTTCGGTGTTTTCATTTCCAGACATTTCACTGACTGTGGGTCTGGGGGGAACAGGTACTTCACGGCACTTTGAAGTAGTGATGAGTCGTTCATCAACGAGCCGCACAATTGAGCTAGTTCTGTTTGATGAGCCGTACTCTTACGACTCACGACAAAACGTACCACGGCTCAATTGAACGGTTACTATTTTTAACATCAGGAGATATTTTAGAAAAATAGAGCCATACAATTTTTTTTTATAATTTTTTATTTTGGTACAATATTTTATATTTCTTATTACAATTTAGTAATGTTGGCTTAACCGTGCTGAGGCCTCCATTTTATAACACAAAATATTCATTAAACATTTATAGAAAATATATATAATGTTGATGAAGAAAAAAAAACATAAGATTAAAATAAATTTAAACTAAAAACAAAGACTTAAAATTAAAGTAAAATAAAAAGAAATAAAGTAAAAAATAAGTTATATTTATATTATATTATGTTGTGTGTTTGTGGGTGATGTGTGTTTTATATTGGTTTTGTGTGTTACGTGTAGGTTTTATTATTTTATGTTATGAAATTTTGGTAATATTGTCTTTTTTGTTCTTTAATCCATTTTGTAATTTTGTGGCTGAATTTATTTTTGTTTTCCTCAATTTTATTTTCAAGTGTTAGACTGTTTAAAACTTTTATAGCATGGTATTGATGGTGTCTTTGTCCAAAGCTTGTATTTAATGTCGGAGTTTTTATGTTTTCTTTGAACGCTTGTCTAACTGGTCTGTTAGTGATATTTTGTGTGTGTTGAAATTTGTTTTTTTTTGTCAAAAATGTATTTTAGTAGTGTTTTAACGTATAATTGGCGTATATCTAGTAAGTCACAACTGCTGAATATTTGGTCTGTATCAGTCTATGTTTTTTTAGTATTACCTTTAAGACCGTTTCCGAGTATTATTGTTATTACGGTATTACGGAGATGTGAACAGCATCTGACAATCCGACATCTGGACTTGGACATACGCACCTACACCTACTAACTACCGAGCATCTTATTTTTCTTGTAGTAAGAGGCGGCGTACCGATACCAAGAATCGTATGATCATTCATACGCTTACGCTGGTAGCCGTATCGGGGGAGCAGCAGCGGGGTAGACGTATCGGGCGAGTCGTATCGGGCGAGTCGTATCGGGCGAGCACAATGTTCTAATTTCTTATACGCTCTGAGCTCACGAGTCGCCTCTATGAGCCCTATGAAAATATTGAGCTCTGTGGCTCCCGCTCTTAATAAAATGAGTCAATTACATGGCCCATCGCTACTTTGGAGCCACTTTTCAGTGCACATTTTCACATTTCAAGGCACTTTTCAACAGGCACGATAAGTTTGTAAGAAAATTAGAAAAATATGTTTACAAAGTTTTCAAATATCTGTATTCAGAGAAGAGATATGGCTTCTGGGTAACCAAAGGGAAGAATAATCCCCGCGGAACAACACACAACACTTTTGAACAACACATAATATTTTTTTCGACAAAAAATAGATATTTTATGATTTTCATACTCTTATTAACGATTCTATTCTTCTTCTTTTCTTTCGTATGTTGGGGGGTCAGAGGAGAACATCTAGAACACTGAGCTAGTCTAGTACCTTAGGTGTCACCCTGTGGATCTCATCTAATCCGCCGGGGAATGAATGCAGCGGTGCAGACCACTATTCGGTGGTCTGCACCGCATTCACACATCGCCGACTCTTTAAGGCCCCATCTGTGCAGAACTGTCGGTCTACGACCCCTTATGCAGCGGGCCAGCTAAATAAGGGGCCGCAGACCGACAGGTCTCCCGGCCAAGGTGAATCACTAAATATCGGGGAACAACTAAGTTTCGCCAATCATATCCACCAAATTGTGAACATAGGCATGAAAACACTAGGCTTAACTAAAAACTTTAACTGTTATACATATCTCTAGTTAGAAGCATAATTGAATACAACTCAGTAGTTTGGTCTACCTCTTACAAAATTCACATTAATAACATTGAGCGAATACAAAAAAAAATTCTACGTTTTATAAATTTTAAATTAAATATCCCACTAGAAGACTTACAATATCATTTCTTATTAAATACTCTAAAAATACACACATTGGAAGACAGGCGTAAAATAAACGACTTAACTTTTTTATTAAAAATTTCAAGTTCTAAATTTGACTGTTGCGAACTTCTGCAACTCATAAACTTACGAATACCTACAATAACAACACGACAAAATACACTATTCCTCTGCAACACACATAAGCGCAATTACATTGCGAACTCCCCAATACAACGGTTTCATACTATGGGAAACCAATACATAGGTGATGTCGATATATTTAATATTAACTTTGCGAATTTTGTGGATCACGTAAAAGATTTATTCCAACACTATTCCTAAATAGAAGTTGTATTTTTGTAAACCAGTCAAATCGCTTTTTATTTTTGTTTCTTGCATATATTTTTAAATGTAATTTTATTTTTATTATTTCTTTCTTGTGTTTCAAAATTGTCTGTCATCAAAATTGTACCAGCTACACGTAAAAGCCCTCTGGGCGAATGATTCTACGCTAGCGAACAAATTCTTCTAAAAGACCAAATCTGAAATTAAAAGTCTAGAAAAGATATACAAAAATACTGTTCTACCACCATGCTTGACCATAATATTATGATATATATTATATTTAAAAATGAATGTTTCTTCAGAATTCGATGAACTCCACGACGCTGGCCAGAACACCTGGGAACTTAGCGGCAAGTTTGAAGGAGACATCATACTGAGCGACCAACAACAGAGCGTCCTGCTGCAGGAGACGGCACAGCCAGGTCTGGCCAGGAACGGGCTAAACGACGTGTCCAAGCGTTGGCCGGGCAAGACGCTGGTCTACACCATCAACAAGCGCGACTTCAGTGAGTTATCTAGTCAAATGTCAGTCAGGTATTAGAGACAGGCTGCAGAGAAAGATAAATGAAGTATTCATTGTTCCTTCCAGGTAGCGAGCAGCATGACGCCATATTGGAGGGCATGGCAGATCTGGAGAGATCTTCCTGTATCAAGTTCAAGGAGAAAACTTCTGATGATGAAGCATACGTCCTTATTCAAGTAAGGCTAAATATATAACATGACCTAATTTCAAAGATACAAAACAATAAACCTGCTCATGAGGGGAAGGGGAACAAACCAAGTTGCACAGAGCGGGAAGGTGGCGTGACCGTCTATCAGTATCTTCGAAACTAAAATCTGCTCACTAACTCACAAATAAGTACTTGGTACTTTTTACAATGGCGCGCAATTTGTTGGCTGCGTAAAAACTTTAACTGCAAATTCCAAATCGGATAAACAAAAGTTCGGACTTGTTCCGAAAATTGAATATTTTGATGTACTATTTGGTTACACGATTTGTTTAGATGGTTCAGTTGAAAACGAACATTCAAACCATGCGTAGACTGCGCTGCAAACTGTAGCTTCAATTTAGCGAACTTTACTTTTATTTCAATGCGTGCTCTTCGGCGGTCAACGAACGACTGATGTCATAGTTTATTCAAAGCATTCTCGAACCCTCCTGGTGCCAAAAGATGGGTCACGTGGTTTGCCTCAAGCCCATCGAAACGATACCCGGATTTTACGTTAGGGCAAGTCTACTATTTTGTAATGTCTATGCGTATGCCTAATTTACTATCCAAGATCTATGGTTACTTATAAACTCATTGGGATTACAAAAAAAGAACAGAGAAAAAGGGACGAAAACATCAGTCAACTATAAATACCATATTGGTCTTTTCCGTAATTTCATAACGTATATTTTTCCCTAGATCTAAAGTAATTCCATCATATCACTTTACCAGAAATTAGCGACCTGGCAACAAAATACAATTTTGGCGATTCATCTGTAACTAATGAATATGATGGCGTAGATTTAAATACAAAAATCACAATTTACGCAAGAAACTTACGTTTTTTACATAAAAAGTAACAACACGATAATCACAAAAGAAAATCAATTTATTCTTGCAACTATTCCGTGCAAATTTGGTGTTAACAAATCTCATAGTCGCTGCGCACCCGTGCAGCGAACGGATTCCTAAGGTTTGCAAACTCGCACGGTTTACCGCTGAAGCATCACGAATCTATTTTGTAAGAAAAAAATCTTCGAACAGAAAGTACCATAGTCGCTGATTTTGAATCGCACGTATGGGATTCATTTATGACTCACTCTCGAGCAGTGGATTTTTTTAACATGAAATTTAAATAGCGCGCTGTTTTAAGTGTGATAAAATTATAATACAGGTTTGTATAATTTTCTTATTGGAGTTCGTTGCACCAACGCACTTTAGAGAAAACTGTTTATGAACGTACTTGTTTGTCCAGGGCAAGCGGCGAGGGTGCTACTCCAACGTGGGTTACCAGGGCAAGGCGCAGATACTGAATCTGACCCCGCACCCCGTGGGGCTGGGCTGCATGAGCCACGGGACCATTGTACACGAGATGCTGCACTCGCTCGGCTTCTTCCACATGCAAAGCAGCACCAAGCGAGACGACTTCGTCAAGATAGAGTGGGACAACATCCTGCAAGGTAAGGGAAATTACCTAGTCATTGATTCCGTCCACTTATGTGTCCAGTGTCCCATTGAAGAAAAGTCCATCCACTCGAAATATGTATCACAACAAAGAGTTTTATCACATTTATTTGCACATATTTATTTATTTATTTACTGACAAATAATCCATTAACAATATAATATATTTACACGAATAAGAACAGAGATGGCAGTGAAAGGAGAGCATATATAAATGTCTTTGCAATGACAATATACATATAATATAAAAAAGTACAGATTGAAGACAATAACAACGTCATGTATCTTTTATCAGGAGATTTTTCAATGTGGATGAGTGTTTCAGGCTAATAATTATTGCTTATAAAATAATTGTTACCCTTTGTGCTATGCATAAAAAATCTTGTCATAAACATTAGTTTACCAAAAAAAATAATAATTAATATTTGACAAGTTCAAGTATCTTCACCAAAAAAGGTAGACAATTTGTCTCGACGCCATCTAGTGAGAGAGTTAGCACTTACAATACCTTTCTCATATAAAATAAAGTTGGTTGTTTTCAGGTGAAAAATGTAATAAGCAGTAATTGTTGAATGAAACACTAGTATATATTGAATTATTTCGTGGATAAGAGATAAGCCGCCATAGCTCAGTGGTCAGAGCTGTCGACCGGAAATCGAAAGGACACAGGTTCAAGTCCTGTTGGCGTCATGTATCTTTTATCAGGAGATTTTTCAATGTGGATGAGTGTTTCAGGCTAATAATTATTGCTTATAAAATAATTGTTACCCTTTGTGCTATGCATAAAAAATCTTGTCATAAACATTAGTTTACCAAAAAAAATAATAATTAATATTTGACAAGTTCAAGTATCTTCACCAAAAAAGGTAGACAATTTGTCTCGACGCCATCTAGTGAGAGAGTTAGCACTTACAATACCTTTCTCATATAAAATAAAGTTGGTTGTTTTCAGGTGAAAAATGTAATAAGCAGTAATTGTTGAATGAAACACTAGTATATATTGAATTATTTCGTGGATAAGAGATAAGCCGCCATAGCTCAGTGGTCAGAGCTGTCGACCGGAAATCGAAAGGACACAGGTTCAAGTCCCGTTGGCGTCATGTATCTTTTATCAGGAGATTTTTCAATGTGGATGAGTGTTTCAGGCTAATAATTATTGCTTATAAAATAAATGTTATAATAACAAGTGTTACAAGACAATTACAATGCATGAAGAAGGTTTAAAGGGCTTTAAAAATTACAAATTACGTATTGACTGTCAAAATTCATTTAGGTTTACACAGTGACAGTGAGTTGACAAGTCTCGACATTTTGTACAAAGGAGAATGGTAACCATCATTAGTGGAATGTTGATTGAGGAACAGCAATTCATTATTTCGGAGTCTACAGGAAGGGATGTTGAACTGGATGAGTTGCAACAAAGCAGGTGTGTCAATAATATTGTTAATAATTTTGAATATGCAAATTAGATCAGATCAGAAGAATGTTTAAAGTTTGTTCAATATCATTATATATGAGTACTCGCCTCTTTCAAGTCCCATCCTCCAAGCAATTCCTCGTAGGAAGCGATGTTGTAATTGTATTGTATTGTTTATACGTACCCCTGCTGTAACGTCACACGATTTCACAAAAATGCATGTATGTCAGAGTGGATTGCCACCAAAAGTTGATAGAATACATTGTCATCGACAACGAGTCTATCTGCCGAGTTTCAGCGCGATTGGATGTCGGGAAGTGGGTTAATTTCGGTTTTCAAGATTTGCATTCATTCATTAACGAAAACAAAAATGCTATTCAAATAGACGTATAAAAAGATAAGATTCCCCGCATAAAGGGTAATAATATTTTAAATCCCATGGTTCATGCTGTTCCAGGCATTAAGCTGTGCTTTCGTGATACCAGAGCTCATCATTCAATAGTTTTTGCTGTTTTAGAAAACAGATTATCAGATTATTACGCTAAGATTAGTATAAAGAACAGTAGGTAGGTACTATGATCCAATGCGCTGGTTCATAATCAGTTATACACGGCTAGTTAACTAGAGCGAAAGATTCATTGATTTCATTTCAAAGATATCATTCCGAGAAAATGTCAATTCGTCTCGGTAATTCATTGTCAAACAAACTGACATTTTTCGTGTAAAAATTATGGTCAAATTCATCTGGAGTAATCTCTAGCAATGGTACATTATACAATAAGACTCGATGCAAAATGAGATAAATATTGTTTTGTAAATAATATCTAACAACTTTAGGTAGAAATGCTGGACAATGCATAAATAAACCACTCACTAGATCGATATATTAGGGTTTTTTGTATTTATTTTATTGATACATGATTTAGAGTACATGTGGTTTTTTGTGATATTTCACCCTCCATGCTAGGGATGACACTGTGTTATGGCTGGTGAATTTTACAGTTTGCGGACATAGAATCTATACATTACTATAATATAAAAAAGAAAAATAAGAAAAAAATGATCTATAGCTAGTTTGGGTTGCAAGAAGAGGATGGAGAAGTTAGAGAATTATAAGAAGATTAAAAATTTGAAAAATTATTAGTAAATAGATCACACTAATTAATTATGTACATACTGTACCGCTAAGTTAGGGAATAAGGATATATTATGTTTTGTCTGAAAGGTGATTAAATTGATAGAGTGTAGAATGAATGGGTATTGAAGTTGTAATGTATTCCGTGTGTAAGGATCCATTTCGTAATTTGTTTTTAAAAGGAATGGGGTTGTCTCACGGTTTTTAGGTTTTCAGGGATAAGGTTAAAGATTTTAGGAGCTAGGAAGAAAAAATGTCTTTGAGCTGACGTGGTATGTAGTGACCGTTGGTTATTGTTCTGGTGGTGTAGTTGTGTTGTAAGAGAGTTTTGTTTTTATATTTGAACAGGAAATGTATTAGCGAAAATTTTAGATGGAGTTGTCGTATGTTTAAGACCCTATACTCTATGAGGAGTCGAGTGGAGGGGTATCTTGTCGGTCAGGGGTATCTTTGTATGAAACAAATTGGTCCTCTATTTAACCATAGATATGCCAATATATAGACATATTCTCATTATGAGCCTACTTATTAGCCTAAAATGTTTTTAAAATAAATAATATGTTTGAAATGTCAAAACATTACCTCACGAAAGGAAAATTAAAAACTCAGTTACATGTTAAGCATTTTTATTTCAATAAGACAATAAATTATAGATACAGGCTAAATCATTATTGAATAAGGTAGAACGAGGAAATTCTACCTAGCATGATATAATCACAATCCAGTACGGCCTCCAGTTTATTCCATAAACTTTCAGAGTTTTTGCGGATTGGTGGATATACATACAGGATTTTCCAATAAGAGGTGTTATTTTGATATTCAATCGTAAAAGATCAATGGTTTCGTTGCTTGTGTGGCACGTAGCGCCGTCTTGTTGAAAGTAAACGTTGTCCAGATCAATACCATCCAATTCCGGCCATAAAAATCATTAATCACTTCCGATAGCGCAATCCATTCACTGTAACTGTTGCTCCAGCCTCATTTTCGAAAAAGTAAGGTCCAATGACTCCGCCGGACCATAAACCGCACCAAACAGTCACATGTTGAGGATAGGGAGGCTTTTCAATAATTACTCTTGGGTTTTTTGAGCCCCAGATGCGACAATTTTGCTTGTTGACGAAGCCACCGAGGTGAAAATGGGCCTCATCACTCAAGATGATTTGCATTTGATTCACTCAAGTGAATTTTAATAATTTCAATGCGTTGTTAAAGCGTGTATCGTTCCATTTTTATTAATGGCGTAGTTTTTACTTGTCAAATGTAAAAAAATGACAACTTCAAAAGTAACATCTACCGAAATAGCGGGCTATTCAAAATAACACCTCTTATTGGAAAACCTGTAGTAGGTAGCAATATGGCGTCACAATATTCACGGTTCCATCAATTTTCTATCGGAGTTACACCCCCCTGCCTCGATATAAATGCGACATGTTTTGTCCACATATTTGGCTATCGACGGCATGTAAATACCTTAATTAGACAGGTGCCCCTTGTCAAAACCAGTACACGCCTAGGTAGGTGATCAGCGTAATCAATAATAATCGATTTTTTTTTGTGTACCGTCGTTTTCATGAAAAATAATCTAATAAAGGGGGATGTTTTTGGATTATTAGGTGTTAGGTATTATTGGCCCAACTTGGCGCCTTGGTAATTCGGCGCCCGGAGCGGACTGCTCCAATTGCGACCGGCCCTGAAACTAGATAGTAGTCATATAGTAGTTCTGTGAACAAAACAGTGACTGTCAAAAAAGTATGTTTCTTATTTTCTCTTAGTTAATAAATAAAAACAATTTTTTTCTCTAAAATCATAAGATTGTTAAGTAGGTACTTAAATACCTACCTAATTAATTATAATCCATGTATTTTATAAAATTTCAAATAAAGAATTATATAATTTGTTTAAAGATACGTCAGTCTTTTCAAACATTCTTCACATAGATATTATAAAATTGATTATTCCAATTTGACATCTATTACGACAATCCAAGCTCATGCGAATTCTGGCGGGATAAAAATGCGGGCCACCACCTTAAACCGAAAACGGAACATATAAGCAAATATATAGATAGATGAAATTATCATATATTTACAACTTAAGTTTTGCATCAGGAATATTTCCTGATCACTTCAAAAAATCAATAATTGTCCCAATTCACAAAAGTGGACCTAAATCACTTGTAGAAAACTATAGGCCAATATCACTATTAAGCGCGATATCCAAAGTCATTGAAAAGCTTTTCAAAACTAGGTTAAACGATTATGTGGAGAAACATAACATTCTAAGTCCTAACCAATACGGCTTTCGGTCGGGTAAGGGAACGGATGATGCCATCGCATGTCTCACTGAAACTATTGCAGGGAATATGAACCATGGCAAGAAAACTATTGCCCTTTTCCTGGACCTGGCCAAGGCATTTGACACTATATCTCATAAAATTCTTTTACAGAGACTTAGAAATATAGGAATAAAGGGAAAAGCTTTTCAATGGATAGAAAGTTATATATCTAATAGATTTCAACAAACCAGAATTAACGAGGCTATTAGCACTTCACTAAAATACACTTTTGGGGTACCACAAGGAAGTACACTTGGGCCCCTTCTCTTTATTATATACATAAACGAACTTTGTAACCAAAACATTGGTGGCAAAATTATCACTTTCGCTGACGATACAGTTATTTTGTTTGAAGGAGATGATTGGAAACAAACACACCACCTTGCAAACACAGGTATAAACAGAGTAAAACAGTGGCTGGACTGTAATTTGCTTACACTAAACATACAAAAAACAAAATATCTCACATTTAGCGCTACCCTTGCAGGTCAACCCAAAACACCTCATCACCTCACAATACATAATATTAAGTGTAGCCTTGGAAATAATAACCATACTTGTAAATGCGAAACCCTTGAATCTGTTAAATCTATTAAATATTTAGGTATAATAGTGGATAACCATCTTAAATGGAAACAACAAATTGAAAACACAGCTAATAAAGTGCGCAAGCTTATTTATATATTTATAGCATTGCGGGAAATTATAAAAACTCAAGACATTAAAAAAATATACTACGGGCTCTGTAACTCCGTCATAACCTACGGTTGCATTGGATGGGGTGGAACAGGATTAACAATATTATACCCGCTACTGAAGGCACAGAAATCCATTCTACGCGTCATTATGAAGAAACCCTTCAGATACTCGAGCGACGCTCTCTTCAAGGAGTTTAATGTGCTTGATGTTCGACAGTGTTACATAAAAAAAATAACAATCTGCGTCCACAAAAATAAAAACAAAACGATAACAGTCGATCATAATCATCAAACCAGAAGTAAGAGCAGAAACGACCTTTCTATTCCAACTAGCAATACTGCGGCTTATCAAAAAGTTTTCTCATACCTGGGACCAAAAATATACAACAAAATCCCCTCTCAATTTAAACTATGTGAATTATCAGCCTTCGGTACTAAAATTACTAAATGGTTATTAGACTTAGGTAGGACAGATTCCGAAAAATTATTTCAAAAACGTAGTCTGAGTTGATTTCTTCGATTTTGTATTTTGTATTTACCTAAAAAATATATTTTTTTTATTTTTCTTTCTTACATTGATATATTATATTTTTATTTTATATTTTACATGTACCTATCTGGATTTTATTGTTTATTACTGCTAAATTGTATTTTCCTAAAAAAATATTTTCTTTCTATTTTTCTTTCTTACATTTATATATTTTAATTTTATTTTATATTTTACATGTACCTACCTGGAATTATGTACACGCAACCTGCCAATTTGACTGTCCTAAAACGGGAAACTTCCTAGTTGGACAGTCAAAGCTTCCTTTTATATTTGTATATCTTGTATGTAATAAATGTAATAATAATAAATAAATAAATAAAATGCCAAACGGTCGAGTTAAAACAGGATTTCGCTGGGCTCATAATGCAAGTTTTTACACATGTAAACAAGAATTCTTCTTCGTATGGTGGAGGTTAAAGTGGAATACTGAGGTTATCCAGCAAGCAACGGGAGTCACTTGGTTCAGCACAGATGTGTGAAGTCAAAGGGTCTCCCCAAACAAGTCTCTCCCGATCTGGCACGTCGCGCAGCTGGTGGGCACGCGCATCCTGAACACACCTCACCCGGTGAACCGGGCACTACTGCTAAATCTCCAAACATGAAATTTAAAAATTGGAAATTCATATGTCATACGGCATATATTCTGGTCTAGTAATGTGTAATTTCTATCACCTAAGAAATTCTAAAAATATAGTACTATAGGATTCATATGTCTTATACTGTTTTATAAATGTGGAAATTCTAACTGTACTAATTGTAAATGTTCTCCAAAATGCCCTGGAAAGAATCTCAGACTTGTGATGTCCCGAAAGAAACCATTCATCTGTTCTGAATGCAGTTACTAATGTTATCCAAATTGACCCTGGTAATAAATTACATCTTTGCGATTCTTTCAAGGATAAATAAACCACTCGGTCACTTCGAATGCAATCAACAATGTTCTCAAAAGTTGTTTTGACAGCATCGCCATTCCATTGTAAGAATATTATGTACTAAATACACAATTTGGCTGTCCTGAAACGGGAATCCTTCCCAGTTGGACAGACAAATGTTCATTTTGTTTTGTATTATTTGTAATTTATATAATAAATAAATAAATGTCGAACCACTTGGGGTAACCTATGGCAGAGGTGTCGGTTATTCAATAAATGGCTCCCGGGGCGGCGGTATCCAAATTTTAATTTCCCCCACCGACATGACCATTGTCGAGTTAGTCCTGCAAGCTGAGAGAAAGAACAGTCAGTGCTGTCGTAGACGGAGATGACCATCGGGAACATAGAATTCCGAGGGAGGAACCGAGGCAATTGCGGTGAGAAACCACGGTGAATTTTTTGGCACACTTGGAGTATGATTGGAAGATGGGAACCCTGAATGTTAGTAACAATAACAACGAAAACGAAATAGTTCAACATACAATTGGCAGACTTGTAGAATAATCATTGATTCCATTCGGCCATTTCAACACTTCTCAATGCAATGATTTACGAACTGTGACACTCTCTTTGCGTATTGTTACAGAAACATTGCGAAATTGCATAAAATACACCACGTTTTTCTAATAGTTTTCGAAAAATTGCAAAATTCCACCATGCTTTTCTTCCGGATCATTGCGAATCAACGCCTGAAACTGAAGTCTATAGCATACCAAATCAGGACTTTGCTTTTCTTTACAATGGATATGTATACCTAAAGAAATTCTTCATCTCTCCGAAAAGCGTTTGAAAACACGGTTAAACCGATTGCAATTTGCCGGTGAAAATCGCATTGCTTGATGGGTCTTTTTAATTAGCAAGCCTGCTGGAGACGATAACGAATTCGGGGCGAAATGTAATTACTAATCAGTATGCGTTTTTTATCGCGCTACAGTGATAAAAGTACATTAGTGGTTACAGAGGAAATGGTTCCTAACTTAACCTAAAATAATAATCAGATACTAGCAGACAAAAACCGGCTATCGTGATTTCGTCGTGTTAAATACCTGGTTCCAAAATACTCATAAGTATTTTATACCGGGACTAAATATTTTTACGGTATTTTTGATGGGTATTTTTAGTAGGTATTTTCGACGGGTATTTTTGAAGTCTATTCCTGTTGGGTATTTGTGACTGGTGAAAAATTATTGCGGGGAATCACATATGAATTTTTGTTTGTGGGGAAAATTTTTTCAGTGAAGTTTTGTAACAACCCCCCTTCCCCATGGATTTGAAATATTTTGTGGGGAAGTACTCATTTAGAAATTTTAGGTGGGGAATTATGTTTTACAGAAATTCTCTATCAACCCCCCCCCCCCCCATGGATTTCAAATAATAAATGGGGGAATCAAGCTCCTCAGGTCGGTATTAAATACTTTTGAGTATTTTGTCACCGGTATTTTTACCAGGTATTTCTCTTTACCTGTACTCATTGTACCCAGTAACGAAAAGTACTCATAGGACCCACCTCTAGTAGAGTTTCACCTCTTTGTGCGTACAACAGCAGTAAGAATGTGTGCAAAAATTTACTTTTCACCTATCTATAAAATTCGAATTCATCTCCCTCTAACCTATAAAAAACTCAAAAATTTCAAGATGGCTGCTGAAATTTTAACTTTAGATTAGAGTACCTACTAAGGTTCCATGATATTTCATCAAAATGACAATTAAACATACCTTTAAAAATGATATAGTCATTAGAAGTGATGAAACAAAAACTAGGTTAAATAGTTACCTATATAACCTATAGTGATTTGTTTTTGGGGTATCATCATCGTCATGGACATTGCAATGCTGTCCGAAGCGTTGGCTAAAGAAGAAGGTAGCGCGACACGGCATAATACCCCAAAAACAAATCACTATAATACTTTTGGCTGTGAAAATCTCAAATCATACCTATTTAACCTAGTTTTAGTTTCATCACTTTTCATGACTTTGTAACACTTTTTGTAGGTGTGTTGAACTGTCATTTTGATGAGATACCCGGTCACCGAGGACTAAATATCTCCCCCCTAACCTTGTCTCTACGAATTTTCAAAGAAATCGTTTTGAGAACTCTTGAATTCTTTTATGTCAATATAAATAAAATTAAATAGAATATTCTTAATCATTTATACCGATAAGACTGAGGGGACCTAAAAAACCCTGGACGGAGCGATTCCAGAACAATTTAAAGCTGCAGGGTGAGGGGGAGGGGAAGGGGAGAAGAGTATGAAATGTGCCAAAACCTACTTAATAAATAATAATTCATTATGCACAACTTTGCATACGTACTTAACAAAAGTTAGTCATACAAAATAGCTGCCACACTATTTCCCCTCACCATAGATTTGGCTTCAATGCCATTCGTACAAAATCACAATAATGCTCTGTCCAGGGCTTTTTATGTGTGGCATAGACATCAACCTTTCCATGACTGGTCAATAAACGAATCTGACAGTTTACATGCAACTCGCATTCTACTATATTAAGACTTTGAAGATAAAATCTGCTTACGAATTACTAGTCATTTTTACAATAGTGCGGCTAGCAGCAGCAATGCACGTTATGGCAAATTCCAATCTTGCGTAAAAGATCCGCTTGTTTCCAAAATCGAATATTTTGTTACAGTACACTTTTACAAGTGAGTTATAATTTACTTACCGCAATAACGAACAAGTGCACGCTGAGTGAACATCCACGATACATATATTTAGGGTTGCCCGGGTTCATGGGGTGAGGTTTGTCTAGGTCTTGGCAGTGGATTCGTCTGCCAAACCAACTGTGGGAGTGATGAATTTATACGTCTGTCACACCTGGACACATTGACCCCCAGATTCCTACCCACCCCTCATACTTTATACCTTCCTAGAACTTCCTCTTCTTCCTTTCCTATAAAAGATCCTCCACACCGCATCCTCTAAGATCGAAGGAGGAAAATTATGTTCATCAGGAGCTGTGATTTTTCATCTTTGTGATTTTTTTGTCTTTTGTATTACATATATATTTTTTCTGCTTAGCCGACCTGGCATAACTTGTCACCACTGCCTCCAGTCACACAATATAGCCGGTATAGCCCAATATAGAAACTTAAGCCCTATTTGAGCACTGCAACTGCACAGGATGAGTGAGGTCCACATCTTCGGAGCGAGAGAGAATCCTGGCAGTTTGGAAGTTGGCTCCACACCAAGGTGCTTGTTTTTCAAGCTTGAGGTCTGCCACCAAATTCACCAGGACTCTTCGGGAGAGTGTGGTGACTGAAGCAGACTTTCGCTTTCAGTCCAATGAATTGATTTTTCCGGGATGTAAGGCGGTTGATAGAAAGGACATAAAATTAAATCTTTTTATTTTGACTGGCTAATCAATTTAAAAATTTGTTTTTTCCAGGGATGGAGAATAACTTCAAGAAGTACAACTCACATGTGACTTCAGACTTTGGGATCCCCTATGACTACGACAGTGTGTTGCACTATAGCTCCTTCGCATTTTCCAAAAACGGAAAGAAAACCATCGTACCTCTGAACGTGAGTCAACATTTGTAGCTAATTGTTCTATTTTAACTAATCAAAGAACAAATAATGTTATGACGAGTACGGGGGTATCGTTAAGGTAGCTGCGGTCAACGGGAACCTCTTTTAGGAGAACTCACTCCTTTGGTGAATTAAAATAAAAATCTACTGCCTCACATTCGGTATATACCAAATACTGTAGAATAATTATGCCTCCATCTTCTGAAATTTCTCAGATGGCTACACTACATTCTATGCTACACTTTCTCCCCCCATTGTGAGGCTTGTTTACTTGCAATCATTTTAACGGATTTTATGCATGATTATGCCATGCTACACTAGCGCCAGAATTGTCAGTAAGTACTGCCAATATTTTAATGGAGTTGGACGTATTATTAATATTCTTGAGTATTTGGTAATACAGTATCGCAGAAATCTGTAATTTTGTAAAACTACCATTGGTTTGAGACTTTGCTAAAAAATATGAGCAATTAGCTAAGTAACTAAAAGTGATATAATAGACCGATTTTATTCAGGCTGATTGGCTGTTTGATTACAATGTTACAATTGAATTTCTGTGAAAAACCGCACCCTTAGACAGAACTGTTTAATATTCAATTTCGTTTTCTTCGTGTTCAGGGTGACTTCGTAACTATCGGCCAGCGCGTCGGCCTCAGCGAGAAGGACACAACCAAGCTGAACCGCATGTACAAGTGCGACGGGGGCGACGAGGGATCCAGCGGAGGTTCCGGAGGCTCTGGCGGGGGTTACGGGGGCCTAGAGAGCTTCTCGGAAGACGAGAACAGCGCCGAGGGGTCTTTCTTCTCCGACATAACCAGGAGGGACTCCACGGACGACGATGATTTCTGGAAGAACGCCGACGGAGAAGAGTTTTGGAAGGTTCAGGAAAGCGACAAGTTCCCCAAGAGCTTTTATGATTTCAAGGGATGGTGGTAATTAATTGGAAAGTGTTTTGGAATAATCAATTACGTGCCAGTGTACGTTGGTCTAAGTGGTTTAGAAGTTAATGCAAATAATAATTTAAAAATAATAGGGAGGTACCAGTGACATTATACTCATACTAATGTAACACCGCCTGGAAAGGATAACCATTCGAAGAATATGTGTGTACAAATTAAATATGTCGCTAAAGTATGTCCGCTGGACTCAGTTCAGTGAAACAGCGCGCGTTGTCTCAGTTACATAACTTTCTCTATTAATTCACCTAAGGGACGTGCATTTGACAATAGCATGTAATCTGAACCGCTCGAATCTGGCGTTGGCGCTGGTGTAGTTGGATATCACGCCAGTCATTATTCCTATGCAATGGTGAAAGTTTTTTTACAAAAGTTTTGTAATAATAGTTAGTGAAAATGTCTCAATGTTGTATTGGGCCTATTTCTCTTCGAGAACGTCTGGACATGGGTTTCCGAGTAAAAAAAATGGATTGTGCCTCATATTTGTTTTATCAGGCTATGTGATGCCTCTGGAATCTGTTATAATCGCAAGTACAGTCTAGTTGAATCGTTTATTTTTAAAAGGGGACAAGTCACTCAGATCAAATTTGTTGAGAAATCAATAAAAAACTTATAATTTATTTATTTTGGTTTTGATATTTCAATTTTAGCACATAGTCAAAGCCATTCTGATGTCATTGGGTTAAATTAAAAAAGGAACTTATTAACCTCTGGAAAATCGTTCGTGCACCAGTGACAAAAATTTTATCCGCTGAAAAAAACAGTTCATGCGCTGCTGGCATTGGAATTTCGCTCTAGATGGAATTTATTGATATGCGATTTAAACCTTTATGCCATGAGAAAGAGCATGCAAATTTTTAACAGAATCGCTTGCACTTGAAACACTTTAAAGTTTAATTTCAGTTAAAATGTTCCAAAAGGTTAAGAATAAAAATATTAAAAATGATAAAATATGTGGAACAAGTCCCCTTTTATTAATAAATGAGATTAAAATGTCGAAATTAGCTTATTAATCTTATTTTTCAGCGTTTTATCTTTCTGTAGTTGGCCAGTTTATGATGCTGAGATAGAATTCTTGTTGGTCCTTCGTCCATATATTGCATAATATTATCAATTTTTTCGTGTTTATTGCATTTCTTACCTTCAGGAAACGTCTTATCGATAGCAAAAGGTATACGGTTGATATGTGTGTTTACCAAGCCATCAACACATTGACAGTAGAGGATAAGCGTATTTATTGTACCCAGTAAATGTACCGGGTTCCTAAGTATTTGTAAATATCATATCATAATGTGAGTTACAAAATACCCCCAAGTATTTTATACTGGGACTGAGTATTTATTACTTTCTAGTCCCAGTCCCTAGATACTATAATTCCCAGGTCGGTATAAAATACTTGCGAGTATTTTGTAACCGATATTTTCAACAGGTATTTTTTGTACCTATACTCACTGTACCCAGTAACGAAAAGTACTCACAGGACCCACCTCTAATTGACCGGCGAATATGTAACCTGGAACGATCACATGGATTCGTGAAAGACATTTTAAAACAGATGAATTATACTTATAACTTTGTTTTTTGTGGGTTGATTTTTCTCAATTACTTTTGTATTTATATTTCTCCATTCATTCTTTAACCACTTAATACTCGGTTTTTTTTTAACAAAAATGAAACTAAAAAATCAGGTTATTTTATTTTTTATAAAGAGTTAACATAATTTAAAATTGACGAGTTCAAAAAAAAAACAAAATGGAAGCAATAAAAAATGTAAAAAAACTTATTCAAAAAAATAAAACAAGACTAACTAAAAAATCTGGCGAGCGCAGTTCGTTTGTTTATCTTGTATAACGCAAACAAGTCAAAAGACGCGAGCAGTGTTCGGGTTGTCGCGGTACGATACACGCACCGTCCACGAACACCGCTCGTTCAAAAGCATTTAGTGGTTAATACAATCTAACCACCAATATATCAACCATTTTTTAAAATGCCTTAAAACATCATGTTTTCAACCGTATCACATATTGAGCAATTTCTATACATCTACTTTGCGCCATCTGCTTCGAGCTTTTCAAAATACCTCCATTTAACAAAAATGTTTCAAAAGAAGAAAAAAATTGTGTAAATTGCCAAGATTTAAATCCAGGTTTGATTGTGTTTTATTTTACACAAAATTTGAATATTGGCACTGGTTGTAAAATACCAACGAACTTGCACTGATGTGCTTGAGTTTACTCACAGTGAGTTATAGATACTAATATGTTATGAATTGTTTTTGTTATGTAATATAATATGATATACTTACTAGGTACAAAGTTTTAAATAAACGTACAGCGGCCAAATGATGAACTATAGAACTATTGATATGATTTTAAATTTTCACAGCCAAAAGTATTATCGTGATATATTTTTAATATAAATAAATTTTTAATATATAAATAAGTCGTCTAAACGTGGTTATAATCACAGTTTGAAAATGGCCTTGAAAGCCGAAACAGCTGTAACAATAACAAAAACCAAAAAATACACACAAATTAGTGTGATAATTTGAGTCCTAACTAGCAGGTGTCAGTAGAACCCTGGAATTCATAATGGTTGAATGTAGTAGGGTTAAAGATTGTCGGAAAGGGAAGCAGAACGGAAAGAGGATTGTCGGTAAGTACCTGGATATCTAGATTTGGTCACTAAACACAACATCGGCTTTTAGTTTTGCTGGCTTATGAAACAAAATAATAAATCTTCTGATATACACGGTGAGGAGGTCAATAAACAAGTATAGGTGTACGTGTAAGAGGAGCTATAGACCATTGTTCCCAAATATGCTGATTTCTAGAATTCACTGGGTGACGACCGACAGCTGCTGCTCACCTAGATGGAGGAATTTCCCAAGATCACTGATAAAGCGATCGAGTTCAACAGAGGGCGATTGAGTTTGGACTAAATTCTAGGACACAATATTAGAGTTCAACGGAGGGCAATACTCGTCAGCAGTAGTAGTGGGATGGGGGAAGCCGGCAATTGACATCAATTCTTCAGCACAGTACGGAGCCACTATCATAGTCTGACATATCTGAACTATTTTTATGGACTGCTTTTAGGTTAGGTTAGGGTAGTCAATTCACACGTTTGCTTTGCTTGCACCCAGCTTTAAACTTGTTATTCACCTCCATAAAAGAAAATTCCATTCAAATTGAAATAAGTTAATTTTTTATAATAAAAGAAAAAACTGTGAAAACTTGTATATTCAAGTTCGTTGATGGTATATACTTGTTGTTTCTTTCTCGCCAACAGCAATAAGTAGGTGTAAGCAAGAGGAAAAATGATTTCCCATAAATGTTTGGCAAGAACTGTTCTGAATTACATAATATGTATAATAATACTTGGTTAATTTATACACAGTGTCTGGTAACTCGTAGTACAGGCGGGAAACTGAAAAATCTTCATTTGTACTTGATTTTGTGGTGTAACTTTTTTTATTTGAGCTTTCCATCTTTGAGTAAATCGAGTTCGAAGTTGGAAATTTTAAGGTCAAAATTGAAAAAATCGATCGCTATGGGGTTATATTAACTGTTCAATAACTTTATAACCACAGATCCGACTCCGAAAGCCTTTTTAACCCTTTGGTTGTCGAAAAAATATATGTAACGTTTTTGTGTTCTCTATGTAACGTAAATTCACCAGTTTGTACGAGTTTCCAGACATGGTGCATAGCGCAATTTTTGTGAAAAGTTGTTTAAAAGATTACGAACAACACAACCCTAAGTATTATTACTTGCGTCAAGTCTAATTGCGCGACTTGTTCTAAGAAAAACACAAATAAAACAAGGACAAGTCAATCATACATTTTTATTCCTTTTCTTCATCACTTTAAGTATAAAATTCTCATCGTATAAAAATCTCTAGAAATATAATTATATAAAAATCTAACTGGATATTACTTGTGTTCATAATATTTAGAATCTTCAATATATATAAAATAATATGATTTTTCTTCACATTTTTATAATTAGAGGTCACTAATAACAAAATTAAGTAATTGGTTAAATATAAAACAAATACAGATGGGGCTAAGATTGTGTTGGACACTTTTTAACATAAAATAATATATAATCACTAATTAATAAAATACTCGGACATTTTGCACAAGCGCATAACGCAGGAAAATTACACAACATTAATGGCTTTTAATTTATTGAAAAATGTATCAATTGTTGAACTAAAAGACCAAAGAACTTTTAAAATATAAAACTATCATGCAGTTCTGATACCAAATAATAACAGTTTTACATTTATACACAGCTTGACAATGATAACTTTGCAGTTGGGCAGTTTGTGGTGACGCTATCTTAGATATTGGGATGACAGAGTAAAACAAACCTCAAGATTTGAGGGGTATAAAAGCAAAAGTGTCACTATCCACACTTCGATCATATTGATTAGTAATCTATATCTCACCGTCTACACGATACAATCTTCAAACCAAAGCAAAAACGCCTTTAAGCTATTGGTGACTACCGACGTTTAAAAAATCAATGGTGACCCGTATATAATTCAACAAAACAGATCGCATACGCAAGAGGAGATCTATGGCTAAACTGGCGGCTAGACCGCTGGAGACAGAATGAAATATTTGCTGCGCGAGGTATCGCGCGCAGGTTTACAATGATACAAGCCTCACAAGAATGTGGGTAAAAGTAATGTTGTCATTATTTTCGGGAGATGTAAACTCCCTATAATTTACCCTACAAGCTATTCAAAAACGACTTTTAACTGGTGGTCAAATGCAAAACTGTCTCTCTTCCACTTTTGGTTAGGTTCAAAAGCACCAATCACGAACCAGGAAACGTGTAAGTACTTCACAAATCCAATATGGCCGTTGTGCTAAGTGCAAAACCGCCACTCTAACAGATATTCAACTCAGGTTGAACTACAAAATTTTCACTATTCAAAATACATTTGTTTTTAGAGTTGAAACAAATCTAAAAATGATTGATTTGAAAATGCGAACCTTAAAAAACATGCATAAGCTTGCAATTAAAAAAATTCAAAATATGCAAATCGCTTTGTTTCAAATGCCAAACATTTTGCATTTAGGCTTTGTTTGGAATAAATCATTATTATCTGAATATTCTAATTTAAAGGCCCTCAATGCAAGCAATTTAAATTCAGCCAATCTTTAGAGATGGCTTGGAATGGCTGTACACGAGTATGCTGTGTATCTGTTTGTGCGCTTAGTTCTTCTAAACTACGCAACGAATTTTGATAGGGTTTTCCCCATTAATTAGAGAATTCCGAAAGGTTTGTATACAAAATACATACATATATATTATAGAAAGTAGAGAAAAGTTAATGTTTTGTAATCAAGTAGGAAAAAATATATTTGCGGGCACTTACATTGCTAACGCTGGCTAAACCTTAAGAGATACATCAAAATAATGTACTAAGGAATTGTATATCTTAAAAAGGCCTAAAGAAAAGTCGGTGATGGTATATATCTATCGTCAATATATATAACCCTCAGCAATGCCGGGTTCACGTCAGCTAGTTTGCTTATAATTTGAAGTGTTTCCATCTTGCTAATATTTGAAATGTTTCAATGCTAGCGGTAGATACTGCGGCCTTTTCGTTCTGTCCATCTGCAAAACTACCCGTGTCAACCGTGGACTTAATTCAACAAAAGTATACCAAAATTTAAAAAAATCTAAAAATCAAATTAAGCATTGAAACAATACTTAAAATGATTTAATTAGACATCGGTGGAATGATTCTTTTCAAGAAGCCTATGAGATGCTATGTACAAAATAATACATAATGATGATTCCTTACGTAGGTAACATTTATATGTAACATTCTTATTAGAATTAAATACAAGTGTCTAAATGTTTTAGCAGAGAGCAGCACATCCAACAATGGATAATAGAAACAAAAGAGACGGGCTAAAAACCATTATAAGTGTGAGACCGTGCGCATACTTATAATGGTAAGTACCCATACTACTGCAAATGGCATCTGCTCACAGCGGCGTAGCGCCTTCATTCCAACCCACACACCAAATGCACAACTTTTATTGCATACCCGCTTATCTCCCTTTGTTTCAATTATCTATGGCAACCTCAAATAAATTTTGGGAGAAAATGTAGATACGAAATACCGGGTTATATTGCAATCGAAACAAAAAGCGTGGTTTAGAGTGTTAACCAATAAGGGTGTTGACTGGGCAAGATAATTTTTTATTCACAATATAATAATTTAAGTTTATTGAAATTTGGTTGTGCTGCCATCTAGTGAAAATGTAAAGAAACCAAGTTAATTTTGGTGAAAAATAAAATAAAATTAAAGCATTTTTTTCATAATCGTGGAAATTATTTAAACATCAATTATAAATAAATTAATATAACTTTGTCATTTGAAGGTCGTACTTGGGGACGACCCAAAACCAAAAAATGATTGTTGACAGTTACACAGGGAATTACATAATTATTGCATAACATATAATTTTAAAAATAAATTTCAAGTACAATCAGTTTGACTGATGAAAAGAAAAACAAAAAAATTAATACGGGCCTATGAAATAAAATAAAAAATACATGGCTAAAAATAATGTTTTTTTTTTACAATAGTTTCAGAATTTTACTGAAATTTCGGATTGCACATAGACAAAAAATAAATATTATTCATAAACAAATAAATTATTTTTACATTTGGAAAAAAATATTCAAAATTGAGTTAAACCACCATTTGAAACTAGCTTTATTGAACAAACAAAATGGCGTATTGTGTTTTTTTTTTCTTGACAGTTAAATTAATATTTAAAAGCTACATAGCTCATGATGGACATGATGTTGCGAGGCTAAAATAGTTGCATTGTCCTGAAAATTTCAGACACAAAAAGCTGTGCAAATTTTATGATGCCAAAGCTTGGCAATTGAGATTTTGTGCTGCATTATAGAAAAGATAATTGCCAAATGGTATTTTCAAAGTTGGGCTAGCATTCCAGAGGGGTAATTTATAATTTCTTACATGTCTAGAGCTGTATATATATTTATCGTTAAATTACTTAAGTTATGATACTATCCAAAATGACGCAGACTGATGATGTCTTTTTCATTACCGTGGAAGCCAATCTGTTAATTCTATATCGAAGGAGATGGGAAATTATTACAGTACTCTCGCACTAATCCGTCATCCGAAAAAAGTGGGCTCTCAAAATCTCTCTGTCGCTAGAAACCTAACCTATACACTAGTGACAACTCTTGGTTAACTCTATAAACTCTATGAGCTACTAGCGCTAGAGCCATCTATGCGGCTTGCCTCGAACTATGTGTCCAATTAGTGAAAGAAGCAGATTATAGTGCGTACATACAAAGTATGGTAAAATGTATTTCGTAAAAACAAACAAACGCCGCTATCGATCTTACGTAAAATTAAAATTTTTCAGATTAAAATTAAGGTGTCGGGGGGTCTAGTACGGTGAAATCACTAACTTCCCGAGCATGGTCACGCTATTGATAGCCAGACCGATATTGATTATGTAAATCTACCCATGCTGGCAACATTGGCGCATCTATCTTTGAATTGACATTCCTAAACGTCAGACGGCTACGTAAAAGTTAAAAATACTTATAAATTATCAATGCCGAATTGAAATAATAACTTTTATTCACATTAGCAGTCTGCATGTACTTTTTGACACTAAGAAGGGAGTTTATCAGTTCATGAGATCTCTAGTTAAAACTAATAACCTTTATTTCTCCAAGTTGGAACGGAATGAATTGATCGCGTCTTAGATGAATTAATTAAGTCCATGGATCGTACATATGATTTCTTTCAATTCTAAGAGCTTAGTTAGTTTACCTCCATTCATTAATAAGCCAGTTATTTTGCATAGCATATTGACAGCTTATCCGTCACCTTGGAGGCCGCGCTAAAATCAGCGGCTTTTGTCCACCGACTGTCGGAATCGTATTCTGACGATGCTAATATCGCTAACTGACGATGGATGACAGATTTCGTCAGTGTTGTATTGACATAGGTCTTTATCGAACGTCCATGTTAGACCCCCATGTTTACGCTTGCAAGAAGATTCCATTTTGTGAATTCATTTAAACAAAACTAATAGAAAGACATGCGATAGTTGTTTGAATACACAGAGGACTAGCCAAAATATCTTAAAACAACTATAACGAACTCTGATGACGGTAAAATGGTCAGCTCTAGCAAGCTAGACGGCGGTATGGTAACCGAGTGTGTGAGAGTAAGAGAACCCAATCCATCGGTGTACGAAGCTTGATGCTCGAGACTAGGCACGCGGCAGACTACTGAATTTGACATATGAATACCGGTGAATTTTAGAACTTGATTTTGTAGTCGTCGGATAATCGGACGGCGGATTACTGAGAGAGATGTGATATTTATTTCATTTAATAGGAGGTCATACAGTTTGTATAGTGTAATGTCTAGTAAATAAAAAAGCACGGTACACAAATGATAAATTTGACATATTGTTTTTTTAGACTTTCACTAGTTAAAACTGGGTTTTATTAAACATACACACTTAGTTGTAGTACTTTGTTTCATTCATATTATGAAAAGATGCAATCATATGATTCACATGAAAAAGAGAAAGGGGAAGTTATCTTACATAACATAGCTAAACCATGTCAATTCTCTAGGTCAATATGCACTGAAAGTTGATACGTGATACTGGTCGTCGCTCTAGTTCGTTTTTATCCAACAGACCAAATCGTAAATTGAGAGAATTAGTGCTTCAAAGTTTTTTTTACGAAAAATGCATATGCCACTAAATTAGCTCATTCTAAGTTTACTAAAATGATTTAAAGTGATTCAAATTATTATTTTTAAGTAAAATTCGTTCCAAATGTTTAAAATTACGCAGAAAACATGTTTTTAATTTGAATATAGGACAAAATGTTGGATAAACAGGCCGGAATGTTGTATAATTTTGGTAGATTTAAGACAAACTTCGTCTTGAAAACACATTAAAAATATTTTTGTAATTTTTTTTTCACTTGTATCGTATAAATAAATGTTTTCTGAGAACAACTGCATACTTAAGGCGATGCACTACGTCGTGTAATATTTTAAATTGAGCCGCAATCAATAACAACCCTTACGTAGATGGCGATAAGGTTTAAATTCCCGCTTAACACCGTCCGCCTGTTTTGATTTATGCAAGAAAAAAACATGGCCAAAAAGTGCTTTTTATTTTATTTTGTGGATGTTCAGGTATAAATATTTAATTTTTTTCCGATCATTTTATAAATAACTTAATTTGCCACATTATACAATAAAATCATAACGGAAAATAGGTTCGTAAGTAGGAGATTTCTAACTTTAAAGCAGTTTTCATAGGCCTATACATTATTTTTTTCTGGGCTTACTAAAAGACTTATCTAAAAAATACTCGATTATCTCAAAGGCCAGGATGTATTCTACTCGCAGTATTTAATCAAAGCATCTGAAACATTTCTAGGCGACCAAATTTTCAAACCAAAAACACATGATTTTGCATTACTACGTATGGCATCGCCTTAACTCAATTTCGCCAAAAATGGTCTGTTCGACAAAAACGAACAAGAGCGACGTGGTGTCAAGCAATACAGGAATATAATATGATAGGTGCAAAAATAGTAATTTTACGATAAGTACAACATTTCATTTTCTTTGATGTAATTAATGTTAACACAAAATCTAAAGGAAACCAGTTAAATTGACTTTTTTGCACTTAGCATACTAGAGCACAGTTAGTTAATTGAAACTTATATGTTATTAGACATTACTGTATACAAATGCATGCGTTTTATTTGAAGAGAGTAGTGTGATAATGTAGACTTATCGATAATCAGACTTTGGGTGGACAGTTTTTATACAGAGTTATTCAATTCAACTTAAAAACACTATGTATATAAATATAAAAAATTGCAACTTAAATATGTACACATATTGTGTATGTAGCCATAAATAGTATTGCGAATGTGTACACATATATTGTGCACATAAGACATTTGTTATAAAAAAGGATAAATTTTTATATTTTGAGGTCTTAAAGTAAAACAATGATATCTACAAAAAAAACACACATATAATTCTATGCTTTAAGGTCAAAATACTTTTATTAAAAAAAAAAACATACCAAAAATTGTATTGGTATGATTTTTTGTAGATAACGTTGTTTTACTTCAAGTCATCGAATTATTGGTATGTTTTTTGTAGATGACTTTATTTGACTTTAAGAATTATTTTTATTATTTTTGTAGATAATTGTTTGACTTTAAGACCTCTCACTTGATGTAGTTAGTAGACCCAGATGCAAAATTCTCTTCACAATTGTAAAGAATTCAATAGTTTTATTGCACATTTAAAAAACAGTTTTTAAGATGGAAAAGGAATTTTGCAGACAATTGCGATTTGCATAAAAATAAATAATTTAAAACATTTTATATTAATATAGTACGGTAGAAACGGATTGCTATTTTAATTGACTTAAAATAATAATATGTAGAATTTAACGAAAAATTAAATAAAATTTTAAAATACTGCAAATGCCTAAATTTCATAGTAAGCAATGTTTTTTTGCAAAATGTTTAAAGACAAGTTTAAAGTCTAAATAATAACTTAGAAAAGATGTAGCACAGAATGAATTGAAAGAAACAAAGTCATAAATACTAGCTGAAATGAAAATTCTAAATATTAAATTTACATTTTACATTACAGAGTGGAAGATACTACCAGTATCGCCCTGGTGTAAGACCACCATTCAGAATTGAAACGTTGCTCCAAATGGCTTTAGCCGTGTTTAGTGACTAGATCTGAATAGCCAGGTACTTCCCCACCTTCCTCTTTCCCTTCCCCACTTACCTTCAGCCTCACAACATCCCCCAATTGGGGATGCCATAGTCTCACTGGCTCCAGACGGGAGCAGTTGGGACTCTTGTGAGGTATTCACTATAAAAAAAAAAATAAAAAAACATTTTGGAAGGAGGGTTTCGGTACCGCCGCCCCGGGAACTATATATTGGATAACCAACACCTTTGCCATACATCACACCAAATGGTTCGATACGTTTGGTGATTTAGAAGGGGTGCCCAGGTTCATCAGGTGAGGTGTGTTCAGGAGGCGCCTAGGGATCCAGATCGAGAGAAGCAGGTTTGGGGAGCCCCTTCTCCCCTCTCCAAATGGAGGAATACGTACATATACACAGCGCCCTTGAGGTGTTTTTGCACAAAAACGGCGCTATACAAGTCATCCAAGTATTATTATTATTATATGTCCGTAACTCCTGGAGACATCGATTCCTAGATTCCTACCCAACCCTCATACCTTTTATTTCTTCCCAGAACTTCATGTCCTTAAAAAAGACCCTCCCAAAAGAAGACATAGGCCCTGAGGGAAATTATTTTCCTCCGGGTCTCCTTAGTGGGTAATGTAAAAAAAAACCATAGAATAATGAAGAAAACTAGAAGTGCTTCTATTTAAATTTGAATGAAAACAAATGTGCCACTGACTTAGTACCTTTTGGTTCTAGGCCAGCCCGTTTGAAATTTGTAAGGAAATATAACCCAAATTAGCAACATGTCACACAAAAATACATATTGAAAGGTGGGTCAAATCCCGGCACTGGGAGGAATGGGAAAGGGCACCTGGAATGAGGCAATCCAAAGTACTCACAAACGGACCAGACCCAAGATGAACCAGGCAACTACTGAATATGGACAGAAACTCACCGAGGGAACTGGTAGGACTACAACGGGACACTGCCATCTCAGGAGACACATGCAGCTGTTGGGAGTGGAAAACACCAACAGATGCAGGAAATGTGAAGAGGATGAAGAGATTCCAATTCACCTTTGGTGCCAATGTCCCGCTCTGTAGGGAACTAGGCTCAGATACCTGGGGAGACACATTGTAGAACCAGAAGACATAGCCACATATCCAATGACAACCCTGGTGAACTTCATTAAAGGGACCGGGTGACTGTTAAAGGAATGAGGTGAAATGGGAGATAGCACAATGGGCCACGAGTAACGAGAACAACAAGATCAATAAACACGCCCAAAGGCCCTTCTCGTGTTATTCTTTATTCTATTCTAGCTGTACTACACCGCGCGTTGCTGTGGCTCAGTCTTTCTGTGCAGATAGAGAAATAATAGCGCATGTAGGTTTTACATCCAACTACCTGTCACAGGTGATATCTACATAATATAGGCATATAAAAACGCAGGCGTATTCAAATGCAACGTTGTGCCAAAATTTCAAAGCAATCGGTGAAGAACTTTCAGAGATTTAAGAATTTGAAACAAACGAACATTTACATTTTTATTTACGTAGATTTCTAACAAATTTAATTGTCAAGAGTCCCGACTACTACCAACTGTCCAGAGCCAGTAGGATTATGGCATCGGCACTTGGGGTATGTTGTGAGCCTGAAGTGAGTAGGGAATGGCTATTCAAATGTGGTCACCAAACATGGCTAGAGCCATTTGAAGCAAAGTTTCAATTGTGAATGGTGGTCTCTAAAGTTTCAAGGTTTTTGAAATCTTATGTTCGTGGAAAAGCGTAATAATAAAACTATGAGATGAGGATTGTAGGCTCAAATCCCATCAAGTGATTGAATTACCATACCAAAAAAATAAATTAAAAATTAATTAATGGTGGGGAATTTTGAAGCTATGTCCCTTTATTTTAATACCAGTAAAATAAATAAATAACTCAAAAAACCAATTAACCCCTCAGGCCTCTGGCACATGGTGTCAGATTTTATGTGTATTTCCATTTACAATTAAAAAATATTTTTGAAAGGTGATGAAATACGCTTTCAAATTTTATTATTAGAAATGAATGTACTTATAATTTTTGGAATATTAAAATTTTGAATGCAAATCAAAAAGATTTAAAAAAGGCTAAATTCATGTTTTTTTCATCTAAACACTGAATTAATGATAACGAAGAGAGAAAAACACACACAAGCTTTATTAGAAATATGTTTTATAAACATTACTGTCACCTCAGTTTTTTGTTGTTTCATATAAAAAATAATTAATAAAAAAATTCGCAAAATTTCGTAAATTTTTCTCAAATTGCGGTCGAAACCTTTAGTTTCATAAAGGTATACATTTTAATTCTTCTTTGTTTAACTTCTAGATTTGAATATAAAGCATGGTGTTTTCTTTTTCTAACACCATTTAGATCATATTTCTCACCATGGCAGTAAGAGGGACACAACGATTTCTATGATACCATCAATCCCAAATCGAACAAACTAACCTGAGGGGTTAACCCAGATGCCAGTGGAACTACAGCATCCCCATTCTGAGAAATGAGGGAGATAGGGAAGAGGGAGGTTGAGAAGTAGCTGCCTATTCAGAAGACGTGGTCACTAAACATGACTAAATCCATTGGTGGAAAGCTTGATCTACCCCATAAAATCATCTAGTCACACAACACAGAACATTTTATTTTAGGTTGGGCAGTGTTGTTGTTGTTGTTCTCAGGCGGACTAGAGCAGAGAGAGAACTGCTTAGATTAATAAAAATCAGGAAAATTTCATATCTGGGTCATGTACTTCGAGGGGAGAAGTATCACTTGCTCCAGTTAATATTGAAAGGCAAGATAGAGGGTCGCAGAGGGCCTGGTAGGAGACAAATGTCTTGGCTGCGAAATATAAGAGAGTGGACCGGCATTAGAAGTGTGGAGGAGCTATTCCAGGCAGCGCAAGACAAAGAGACATTTTCTAGAGTGATCGCCAACGTCGGGGGGACCTGATACGGCACATAAAGAAGAAGAAGTGTTGTAATGCGGGTTAAGGTGGGGGCTGTAGGAAGGGATTTATCAATGCGTGTATTGAAGAGGCACGGATAATAAGAAAATGGAAAAACAAATATCGGAGTATGTGTTTTAGTGATGGATCATATATGTGACATCCTGGTATGGCGATAGCGGTTGATGTATCATATATGCAACAGCTGCATACAATATTTAAATTGTACCATAACGGGCTTGACATTATAACATTATGACATCTGTCCATATTGCTCTCTGCAATCTTTCTTTTCATTTTGTGCTACAATTTAATATATTTAAAAAAAAACTAAAAATACACAGTACAAAGTAAAAATAAATTAATTAGATGGCCGGAATCATTTGGCACGTATTTACACAAAACACGTGAACAGTATAAAATAATAAAAATAAAATAACAACCACACATATTTTTTTTCTTAGGCTTAGTGTCTGTAAACTGGGCGTTTCATACGTGATACTAAATTGCTTAGAAACGTGTGTTAAAATCAAAACACAAAATCACAGGATAGTCTGAATTCTTGACACATCAGTTGTGTTCAATTTTGAAAATGACAAATTGAAATATTTTTCTGTTAAAATATTATATTACAGGTAGGTTCTTTATCGTTTGTCTGTATTCTTGACATAATCCGTTCCCATTTTGAAAATGATACTTAAATTCAAAACAAATCCGTGTTAACTGAACCAGAGTTACACTTACAGACAGACCCCACAACTGAAATAAGTATTTTTGATTAATAAATTAATATTAGAATTTTACATAAAGCCAATAAAATGTGCCATTTATCAACATTTAATGTTTTTGTTGTATTAAAAGTGGGCCATTTATCAACATCTAATATTTGTTTTTGTATTAGAAATGGGTCGTTTATCAACATTTAATTTTTGTCGTTGCATTAAAAATGTGCCATTTATCAACATTTACTTTTTGTTGTTGTATTAGAAATGTGCCATTTATCAACATTTAATTTTTGCAACATTTAAAAATAATTGAACATGCCAGAAACATAGATAACAGAAACAAGGGAGACGGGCCATGAACCATTATTAGTACGAAACATCATTCAACGATTCTACTGCAAATCGAGTCTACGCCTTTGTTTATACCTACACACCAAATGCTTCATTTTCATTGGCTCCGCCGCGTTGATAGTTTGTGTAGTCTGGTGGTAGCTCAGCGACAGTCGGCATGCTTCCATGCCAAATCTCCCTTCGTTTATATTATCTATGACACCAACCCATGAACAAGATATAAAAATAAACCCTCAGATTTATAATACAAAACTTTTCACCAGTCATAAAGAGATTAAGTCGGTACCCACTGTGAGATTAGAACTTTATCCATCCGATAACCACAAGACCTACAAAATGAGCTATCAAAAATCTCTTTATATTATAAAAATTGTTTGAAAAGCATTTTTAATTGAGTTTTTGTTGTGTCTGTTATATATATATCAAAAATATTATTTATCAAAATTTTGCGCATACAAACATATCTTTAAAGACTTGAATGCTATAATAAAATCACAAAGCATATAAACCAAAAGTTTCACTGGTGTCTGTCTGTAATGGGGTATTTTCACAAACTATGAATACAGTTAAAAAAATGTGTGAAAAATTTAAAGTTTCCGAAATGGTTCCAACTGGCTACAACATCATTATCACATAGAAAACGCCAATGCATGGTTAAGATGCTGCCCAGTGAGACATAAACCCCGCCGAATTCACAAATAAAAATGAACAAGTCGTTTTGACGGCAAATCAGGAATAGAAATTTTATCAACATAAAAATACTATCTTTATCGAAAATTTTTTTTGAGAATAAAAAATAGTGAAAATACCCCATAGAACAAATAAATTTTACAATCGCAAAAATAAAAAAATAAAAATTGCTGATATATTTTCAAACAATCAAAGAATGTATCAACCTTAATTATTATTAAATATTAATACTTTGAATATTTTCAGAAATAAAATGAATTTTGTGTAAAAAAACGAAACCCTGTCACAAAAAAAAACCTAAAGTCTAATTATATTTTTTATTTTAATACAATCAATAACTATAATCCCTATTTAATCATAATTCTAACCTAATATCGCATATTTTATAGATATATAGCTACCTTTACCGAAATTTCGTAAAATGTCACAAAATATAAATATTATACAAAAACATTCTCAGATGTACATTATGTATTAATAATAATAATATAATATATTACAGTTATAATCTTACTAGCGCTATAACCGAAACTAACCTAGCTTACGTGTAGTATAATTGCGACATTAATAACAGCGTACAAAAGGCAGTCTTTGTGCGACGCGGATTTCCAGACGCGTCATATAAAATATGTCATTACATTAAATCCAGTGCAAAAGTTAGAGGAATAATAATAATTATTAATAAATACAAGGTGTCCATCAATCAGCACACAATTTCAAGGCCCGGTAGACAAAACCGTTGTGATAAAAAAAAGTTGTAAAATAGACAGAAAACTTTTTTTTTTGTCACGGTAGCATCGTCTACTACGCAATCTGAAGTTGTCTTTATTGTAATTCGAGACACCTTGAACTGTACGTGCTATAATCATATGGTGTAATCTTAGCATTATGGCAATTGCGAGTCGCTTTAGCACCGGTACAAAGTTACAATCATCTTACAGTGTACCATTTTTTGTTTTCCATCAACATTTTATCAATCAATTTGTCAGATATCGATCATCAGTTTAACAGGCATCAATTAATTTGTCAAATATGATCATAAGTTTAACAGGCATGATTATTTTTTCAGATATTCATCAGTTTAAAAGCATCAATCAATTTATCAGATATTAATCACCAGTTTAAAAGAAATCAATTAATTTGTCTGATATCGATCATCAGTTTACCAGACATCAATCAATTTGTCAGATATTGTATATCAGTTTATCAGATATCAATCAATTTGTCATATATCGTATATCAGTTTACCAGACATCAATCAATCAGTCAGATATTGATCAATCATTTCATCAGATAACAATCATATTTTTAGTTAAATTGTAGTTTTTATTGTTAGTTATATATAATAGTTACAAACTATTCATCAGATTTCAATCAATAATTTATCATCAATCGAGCAATTGATAAGATAATTTTTAATTTTATTAATATCAGTTATCAAACAATCAAATATGTAAAAATTTTCAATCATGGACAAGCATCAATCAAAACAATGACAAATATAAATTAATTATCAAATAATAATGTCTTATCAGTTTTCAATCAACGGTTTATCGTGAGGATGTTCAAATTATGTACCAGCATTATATTAATGACGATCAATAAAAATATTATAATTACTGGTTAAAATTTTTTGATGATCTACTATAAAAATATTTTCAATTCAATAAGAGTCCACCAGGAGAGTTTTAAGGCAAGACGATAATTATTTTTTCTCCAATACTTTGAGGAGAAGGCAAGAATTTGTTTATTTTACTCATAAAAATAGCTACGATACAATTAACACTATTGAAATTGTAACAGTATTTGTGTTGCGAGTATTACTGTAGTGATTGATCTACCAAACATTATCCAAGATAATGTGCCTTCGGCAAGTATAAAGATACCTTTGAATGGATTAAATTTTTATACAAAACATGGTGGATAATTTTTGATGAAAAATTAGAATAAATTTAGACTTAAAAAAAAAATCTACAGTGAAATAGAACATCCCAGTGGTATTGTGAATGTATCGATGATGAAATATCGCTGATGAAATCATTCGTTGCAGCTCCTGCGATGTGATGATTGTCATGTCTCGATGATGACATATCTCTGACAATTAAATTGGCTTTATCTTAAACAAAATGAATCCTTCCAGGGAGTGCGACTTGTGATGAATGTCATCTCTTGTCACATTTGAAAAGGCTTTATCTTACTTTTAATTAAATCAATCTGTCCAGCGATAATTTCGATGATGAATGTGATGCCTCATGATGAAGACACATCTCTACGAAAACTGAATTGGCTTTATCTTACATTAAATTAAATCTATCCTAGAGATTGTGATGATGTCAATATGCGACTTATCGTGATGAAGACCCAGTTGAAATGTCTCTATCTTACTTTTGATGAAATCAATCTGTCCAGCGATGATTTCGACAAGACACATCTCTGTTATAATTGAATTGGATTTATCTTACTTTTGACTAAATCAATTCTTTCAATGAGTTCAATAATATCAATATGTGACTTATCGTGATGAAGATACATCACTTGTCACAACTGAAATGGCTATATCTTACATTTAATGAAATCAATCTGTCCAGCGATGATTTCGATGATGAATGCGACGTCTCGCGATGAAGACACATCTTTGCAATAAATGAATTGGCTTTATCTTACTTTAAATGAAATCGTTCCTTCCAGGGAGCGATGATGTGGATGATGAATGTGACGTCACATCACTGTGGACTGTGAGGGTTGATGGCGCGATGTGGCGATGTAGCGATGGGGAATGGTCAGTGATCACCTCGCAGCAGCTCCATGAGGAGGTTGAAGCTTGGCGCTTCTCCGTCCTTGGATTTGTTTGAGGGGTTGAGCATTTCTTTGCCGACCTATCAAAAAAAGCATTGAATTTTTTTATCTTATTGATTTTACAAATAAGTTAAGGAAGATCAAAATTGAAAATATTAGCTAGAAGCTTGTCAACGTCCAACTTTATTGCTGAAATGTACAGTTGTAAATAAATACATATATCATTATTAAGTCATTAGTTTTAAGTCAGTTCTTAGTCGTAAGTCACTAGCTATAAATCTAAGATACAAGTTAATACTATAAATCTTAGATTTAAGTCAGTTACACCAATTTTATTATATTTTTATATTTACAAATATTTGTTCAGCACCCTTGAGGTGATTTTCCCAAAAATGACGCTATACAAAGTAGATTATTATTAATAATTTGAAGACACTAGGGCCTTGGATAGGCGCAGAATATTTGCTATATCATATACCTGGCAAGTTCTCTGCAGCTCTGGTATCCTGAGCAGCAGTTCCCCGAACTTGGCAGGGGTGTCGGGATAGTGTGCCAGCGTGTAAGCTTGCAGCGCCTGCAGAGCCTTCTCCTGGGACGCGCGCACCTTCTCTGGCTCGCGCAACTCTGACGTATCTACAACATGCGAAAAATCACTACTATATATAAAGCAGCCTATAGCAAAGATCCACTAACTAATCTTGAAGGATATTCTAAGGCAGATTATTCCTTTCTTCTGTAGGAATATGCAAGTTTTCGATACTGATGTTGTATACTTAAAAACTCATTGCGGAGTCTGTTATCGTCGCTGCTGAAATCACAAGACCAGCGTGGCCATCACCTCTCGAAATGTCAAAACTAGCATTCATAACCTCACTCATAACTGCTGTAGCTGTCATGTTTTTTACTATTATTACATATTATTATTTATTGAGCAGGCAGTGTTCTATATACCTATATTATCCATATAATATGGGTATATAAAAACACATGCGTATTGCAACATTGTATCAAAATTTCAAAGCAATCGGTAAAGAACTTTCTGAGATTTAAGATTTTGAACAAACAAACATTTACATTTTCATTTTTTATAGTTAGATAGATATATGTAAAAAACAAAAAAAAAATCGTTTTCGCACAAATCATTATCAAAAAAACTAGTGCATCTCCAGTGCGATAAGTATAAGAATGTATTACCTGTTCTACGGGTTTAAATATACAGGGTTTTCCACTAAGAGGTGTTATTTTGATATTCAATCGTAAAAGATCAATGGTTTCGTTGCTTGTGTGGTATGTAGCGCCGTCTTGTTGAAAGTAAACGTTGTCCAGATCAATACCATCCAATTCCGGCCATAAAAAAATCATTAATCATCTCTCGATAGCGCAATCCATTCACCGTAACTGTTGCTCCAGCCTCATTTTTTAATGAATGAATTATTTCTCATTCATTCAGAGAAAATTAGAATCAAACTTTTTTGGACGCAAGGTCTTCTACTATTCAAAGAATTCTCCCTTTGAAGGAAGGGCATGTGTTTATATTGTGAAAAAAATATACTCAAAAATATCTTGCTGCATCAATTTAAAAATGTCCATATGAAGAAAGAACAAGCACCTATGTGGAATGAATGCAAAAAATATATAATAATACATACATACATGTAAAGAGCCGAGTTCAGTAATGAGTGGTACATTTGTATTTCATCTGTACCTATATTGTGAGTACCTGAGGTCAGCAGCACAATGACCTTCATGGCCACGTACTCGTAGCGGTCCACCTTCAGCCGGCGCAGGTGGTCCGTGAAGTGCAGCATGCGCTCGATGCACGGTGTCAGGCCCATCCTGCCAACACGGATCGTGGATTAGTCAAACAAGTCATGTACCAGGTTTCGTATATAAGGTGTTCACAAATCATGTACAGCTGCGGTAATGCTTTTATGGCAGGCAGGATACTCAGATAGGGAATGCTGTTCATTACAGTAGAACCCAGTTCAGTGCGTAGAGGTTAAAGCACCGTAAAATTTCCATTAACGCGGTTATAAATCGGCATAATTCTTATTATTATTTCGTAAACCTGAATCTGACAGGATGGCTGCGCCGGTAATCGGTGTCGATTTTTTGATTTACATGTGAATATGTCGTATTTTTGAAAATTTGCTTTGAATAAAACATCTGAATTTGAAGGGCTGGCCGCGACGGAAATCAGAAGCAAAATTTTGATTTTTTACAAATTTACCGGCTAGAATGGTAAGAGACTGCGAAATTTCGATTTCCACAGAAATATGTCAAATTTACTTTGTATTTTGACAGTCCTTCCACAGAAATATGTCAAATTTACTTTGTATTTTGACAGTCCTTCCACAGAAATATGTCAAATTGACTTTGTATTTTGACAGCCCTTCCACAGAAATATGTCAAATTTACTTTGTATTTTGACAGTCCTTCCACAGAAATATGTCAAATTTACTTTGTATTTTGACAGTCCTTCCACAGAAATATGTCAAATTTACTTTGTATTTTGACAGTCCTTCCACAGAAATATGTCAAATTTACTTTGTATTTTGACAGTCCTTCCACAGAAATATGTCAAATTTACTTTGTATTTTGACAGTCCAGTCGCTAAGATATTTTGGTTGCGAAATATCAATTTTCTTGAAATATGCATCATTTTTGACCAATTTACTTCCAATACCTGTGTTTTTGAAGAGCTTACTGCGAGAGCAGTCAGCCAAGAAAGGCACTGAAATATGCTGTATGTTTACGAATTTCTTTATTTCAAGGAGCGACTGTGACGGTATTATGCCAAGACATTTCGATTTATACAGAAATGTCATATTTTTACAAATTTCCTTTAAATATGTGAATGCCGGCCTGACAATAATCACTTGCGAAAATTCGACTTACACAAGAATTTTACTACTAATTGAAAGGATTGAATTTGAAGGGGCGGCTGCGGAACTCGACTTTTTGGCAATATTTTATCTTCTATCTGGTTTTCAATGTCCCGTGGATTTCAAATAAGGGTGGTTCTACGTAACTCTGTTTGGGTAGAAGGATTAATGGATCAGGGATCATAGTAATAATAATCAGGTGTAGGGACTGACTTGCTACTCTGCTGCAGCGTGATGCCCCGACTGCCCCCGCTGACCCTGACCTCTCCGGGTGTGCTGACACCCCGGTAGCAGCAGGACAGCATGAGTAGCTCACACCAGCTGTTGATGAGCAGGCAGATCTGGTCGTCGATCTGGAAACAATCAAACAATGAGCCTTGTTAATAGAAACACCTAACAAGTTATAGTTGTATCGCTCAGGGAATGGAAACACGACCTGCAATAGCCATCCCATGTGAGCTACCGTGCTCAGGGCTGAATGAGCTGGGGAACAGTGTCACAAACGGCGCCTACGAGAAACAGGGTCGCATGTCGGAGTATTTAGACCTTACCCCAGCACTTGGGGTCTGCTGGAGTCGACCTTTTATTTCCGTTGATACTCGTGGGACGAAAATTGGACCAAAAACTAGGGGCCTTTGGGGAACCTAGGAGAGCTGAAGCCACCTCCGTGAATTCTTCCTTTGTGGAGCCTTCAGGGAACCAGTGGGTGGACTCTTCGGTTGTGAGTGTTTCAGGGAACCAAAAGGAGTGAAGAAGATAGCTGAGGCCTCTTCGGTGGACTCTTTCTTCTTGGGGCCTTCAGGGAACTAAATGGGGAGTGGAGAGGGCAGCTGAGGCCAACTTGGTGGATCTTTCCCTCTTGAGGCCTTCAGGGAAATAAGGGAGAGTGGAGAGGAGTGCTGAGGCCACCTCTGTGGACTATTCCTTCGTGGAAACTTCAGAGAACCAATGTGGAGTGAAAGTTTTTTTAATACACTCCATTCATTTAGTGCCGTTTGTTTTGTGTATTTCCAGAGTTTTATTGCCAAGATTATGCAAGATACAACAGAATCTGAACTCCATTACAAAGTAGGTAGTGATAGGTTGGTTGGTCACTTACAGAGATGTTCTTGAACAGTGGTAGGCTCTTGCACCACTTGACGATCTTGTAGAGGCGGTGGTCAGCGATGTTGCACAGGTTGGCCAGGAAGTCGGGGCTGCTGTCCGGGGGCAGGCGCGCGCCCCGCAGCAGGGGGTTGTCCAGCGAGGGGGGGGTGGAAGGGGGCGGGGCACTGCCCGAGGGAGGCTGCCCCTTGTTGATGCGGCTCAGTTCGCTCTCGTTGTACTGCCAGAGGTGCTCGACGTCCATTATTTCCTGGAGACAAATAGCATGTTTGATTACTTCATTACTTATAAAAATAATGTATACATACTTACATTAATAGTAACACAAAATAAGGACACATAGATGTGTTCCCCTTTCGGTTTGGCATCTAAAATGAAATGAAGAAAGCAAACAATATTTACATATTTGATTGAAACACAGACGAGTGACAGTATATTTACCTGCAGCAGCTGCGGCACCCCCATGGGGTCATGGTGCATCATGTGACCCTGGCCCTGCTCCGACTTCTGCATGTGGCCACCCATGGACGCCGAGTGCAGATCGTGGTGCGATCTGTACGATAGGTGGTTGGACGGCCCGTTCACCTGGAATTACGTCAATTTCATTGGCATGTGGACTTTGTTGAAAGGATTTTTTTGTTAAAGAAATTGAAAGTTATTCGGCAAACTTTAAAGTTAATTAATAACATTAGTTAATGTTAATTAATAACATTAGTTTTCGTTCTAGTACACAGCTAATAAAAATAATACATAACACACTTCTAAGTTCTTTTTTTCAGTTTTCGTTCTAGTACACAGCTAATAAAAATAATACATAACACACTTCTAAGTTCTTTTTTTCAGTTTTCGTTCTAGTACACAGCTAATAAAAATAATACATAACACACTTCTAAGTTCTTTTTTTCAGTTTTCGTTCTAGTACACAGCTAATAAAAATAATACGTAACACACTTCTAAGTTCTTTTTTTCAGTGGTGAAACACCAGATAAATTGAGAAAGCTTTTTATTTTTTCCAGCGAGCACGCTCCACCCGACTTGATGTAGATTCACACAAACTGACATAGATACATAGGAATTGGTAAAGATTCAAAGGAATCGACTTATATTCACAGGAATTGACGTATATTCACAGGAATTGATGTAGATTAATTGAAATTCATGTTGACTCACAGGAATTGGCGTAGTTTCACAGGGATTGTCGTAGATTCACAAGAATTGATGTACATGCACAGGAATTGAAATAGATTCACAGGAATTGACGTAAATTCACAGGAATTGATGTAGATTAATTTAAATTCATGTTGACTCACAGGAATTGAGGTAGACCAAAAGGAATTGACGTAGTTTCACAAGAATTGACGTAAATCCACAGGAATTGACATAGATTCACAGGAATTGATGTAGACTCATTGAAATTGAGGTAGACTCACATGAATCGATGTAGATTCACAGGAATTGACATAGATTCTCAGGAATTGGCGTAGATTTATAGGGATTGATGAAGTTTCACGGGAATTGAGATAGATTCCTTGAATTTGAGGTAGAACACCCAACTGGATTACGGCATAGTTCCCCTACCTATATGCTTTACAGACAGGGGCGCTTATGTGAGATGAATGGATTCCCATATTTGATGATTATGTTTATAATATAACTCACGGAAGTGAGGCTGGTGGCGTGGCGCAGGGGCCCCGAGGGCAGGCCCGCGCCCAGCAGCGAGCTGGTGGAGGCCGCCCCACTCAGACTGTAGGAGCACTGGTAGGTGGAGCGACCACCTCTGGTACGGTCTTCTCGGATCGCTGGAAGGGAAAAAATTATTAATAAGATATTACTGCAAAACCAAAAGATTTGTTAAGTGACCAGTTCTAAATAGACAGGTACTTCACAACCTTCCTCTTTCCCATCTCCATCCCCTCCCCACTACTTTGAGCCTCACAGCATACTCCAATTGAGGATGCTATAGTCCCACTGTCTCCGAACAGTCTCAGAAATGTAAAGCAAGAGGCCCTGAGGAAAATAATTTCCCTCAAGGTGTGTGTCATCTTTAAGGATGCTGTGCAGCGGGTCTTTTAAGGAAATGAAGGAAACGAAGTTCTGGGAAGGAAACAGGTAAGTGAGGTGGGTAGGAATTGAGTCGAGAGAGGCGAGAGAATGGTGAAAGCGTCTTCCTAAACCGGCCTCTCCCAATCTGGCCTGGCCTATCTAGAGAGCAGACATATCCGCCAAGACCTGGACAAATCACTTGGGGTGACCTATGGCAGAGGTGTTATCGAATGAATGATTCCCTGGGCGGCAGTACCCATAACCGCCTCCCAAAATGATTAGTTGGGATTGGCGGTAAAAAAAGAGAGAAGAAAAAATGGTAGTAAACAGTTGGCGGTAGGTACCTTCGAGCTTCATGCCGCAGTGCAGGCACTTGTCGAAGCGGCAGGCTGGGCACTTCTTACGCGTGGCCACGGTCACGGGGCAGTTGGCGCCGCGCAGGCACACGTAGTTCTTGCGATTCTGCACGGTGCGTTTGAAAAAGCCCTTGCACGACTCGCACGAGAAGATGCCGTAGTGGAAGCCCGAGATCTTGTCGCCGCAGATGGGGCACGGGCTGGAACATGCAATCAAATTAAATATGGTGGCAGTCAAAATGTAACAAGTTGCCACAACACTCTTGATGTATGAGAAACATATCCATGGCAGTTGAAAATAATTTATAGGAAACGTCAGTAACGTTATGATACACGCATTTGATTATTATTGTTGTGAATGATTCTTGAAATATATAATGCCTTTGTACAACAAAACACTTATTATATTCTTATAACCCAGCATGTACGACAACCTGGAGGCCAATATCCTCTCTATTATGTTCTTAAAATCTCTGTTGCTACAAACCTAACTGCTGGCCCACAACGGTTCTGAACATGGGGGGGAAATTCTACACACTAGTGACATCTCTTGGATAACTCCATAAACTCTATGAGCTACTGCACTAGAGCCATCTATGCTACATAGCTTGAACTATCACAATAATGCAGATTAAGTTGCAGTTTCTATTGCTGGTACAGTACTCTCTAACTAATCCACCACAAACTCGGCCCAGGTGTCCAATTAGTTAAAGCGGTGGATTGTATTATTGCATACATAATATTACAGGTAAAATTAAGTTTAAAGTTAAGGTGTTATGTTTACACTTGTTTACATACGAGAAGACTCAATTTTGTAAACTTATTGAAAAAAAAATGTGGCAGAAACGAACCGAAACACATGCGACAGTTACTAGAATACCCAGAGGACTAACAAAATGTCCCAAAACAACAATAAAGAACCCTGGTGAGTGGTAAAATGGTCAGATCTAGCAAGCTAGACGGCGCTATGGTAACTGAGTGCGTAAGAGTAAGATAACCCAACTCGTCAGTGTACAAAGCTTGCCACTCGAGCTACGAAACGAAATATAGAGGATTATTTTGTGCTTTTAACTAGTAAAAATCAGCAGATTATATAGTAATTACCAGATAATCAAGCGGTGGATTACTGAAAGTTTGGTTACTAGTTTTTATATATTTGGTACTGCAAAGTACAACTATAATTGGGAGAAGATTGCACCGATGATAGCGAACCTTCAGTAGGAGAAGAATATACACACCTGTTGATGAGTTGCTGCCTGCTGACGCCCTGGTGGTCAGGGCTGCCACTGTCTGGCCCCTCCACACCCCCCTGCCTCACCACCCCGCTGTGTTCCGAGCGGAACAGCGCCGCATGGGAAGGCAGGTGGCGGCCCTGGAATACACACAATCTCATTAGAATCTAATAATCATATTGCATTAAGTTCAATAAAACGATTTTGGAAGAACCATTCCTTCACCTGGGTAAAAAACATTTTAGATTTATACGAGGGGGTACCCAAAAGAAACAGAACTGACGTTGCGGGGGGCTTAGTTTTTGTAGTACCTGGCTCTGCCGGTAGAACCATGTGCAGCTACCTTTCCCCAGTTCAATAGCGCGCGGCCGTGAAATATTAAAAATGGCCTACAAGGATAATGCTAAGGGGAAAACTCAAATTAACCACAAAAATTTGTTGTTCTCAAATACAGAACAAACTCTAAATGTATGACTCCTCTTACATCAAAAAAACACCAAAAATCCACACCAGCCGAAAGGACGACTTTTCCAGCACAGTGCTTGGCATACTGACCAAGGAAAGGTAGCTGCGCACGGTTCAAACGGCTGAAGTCGGTACTACAAAAACTAAGCCCCCGCAACAGAGTTTGTTTTATTTTAGTACCCCCCTCGTACATATTAACATTGAGGGTATGGTCTGGTGAAAAATGGTAAAATTAAATGTCGAGTCAACGAATAAACAATACTGCCTTAACTAACTAACTAACCATCACGCCGTTACCGCAGGGGTAGGCAGAAAGGACGGACCGCCAAACAACAAGGTCAATTATTCTCTTGACATGGCCCGACTCATGTATCTGGTTCACTTGATTGTGCCTTGTCTTCCTCAGGAGTCCCCGAATTCTTCTAGCATTCACATTTGCGTCGTATATTCTTCTTACACTCCGTTCATTCGCTCTACATTCCGAAACCATCTAAACGTTTGATTCTTAATCTTACTTACTAAGCTTACATCAGCCTTGCATTCTTTGCGAATCTCCACATTTCGCACATACGCCTGATACGCCTCAGGGATTTCATAAATCTTTTGAGGTGAATCAACTTTCTGTGTCACTTCAATACTATCTTATGGCGGCTTGAGTATTGGAGATAGGCAGTATGTATTTAATTCAAAATATAACCAATGTTGGTTATCTAGTATAGCTTGTCTACAGCTGGTATTACTTGTGCGTGATGTCTAGTGGTAGTATTATGAACTAAGTATACAGACATAGCGGAATTCACTTCTCAATAGTTCAATAGGTTATAATAGGTGAGGTTAGGATTAGAATAGGTGAGGTTAGGATTAGGATAGGTTAGGTTAGGATAAGATAGGTTAGTTTAGGTTTAGAATAGGTGGTTAGAATAGGTGGTTAGGTTAGGTTTGTTCTTTTCCTTGGCTTTTCTTCAACGGAACCGGTGTGACTATAGCGTGCGTTTGTGTTACCTGCACGGGGGAGTGCGTGGGACTAAACTCGGAGCTGTAGGAGTAGCAGGACGAGTGGGAGGCGTCGCTGTTATTCCTGGAGAGGGAAGGCGTGTAGGGGGCGTGCCGTGTGGCCCCGGGACTCGCAGACGGACTGCTGTATACGCTGTTACAACAAAACAAATCATTCATTACTAGACTGTTGAAAAATTTCGCATTTGTGATAATTAGAGATGGCAAAATTTAGCATTAATTTTCAGATTTTTTAGCATTAACAATTGGAAATTTAGCGTTTTATAGCATTTTGAGGCATAATTTAGCGTTTTGTAGCAAAATAGAAAAAAATGTATTTCCTGAATGATTTTAGCGCATATTTTAAGTATTTTTGGTAAAATATGTGTTTAACCTTCATTTGCAAGTATATTCATGTGAAAGATTATAAATAATTAATTTTAATATTAAATTAATACGGAAGGAAACTCTAAGTACGGGTCGAACACAAACACAACAAATGCAGATTGCGATTAACATCAATAGGCGTAATTTATTTCGCACAATTTGTGTAATGTCAAAAAGCAATTTTAGCCAAAACAAATAATACAATACAAAAATATTAAATATTTACACATAAAATAGTAACAAAATTATAAAAAATCGTAATGTAAATATGGATTTTTTGAAATTCTCACATATTATTTTAATACCCGGTATTTTCGGGAAATACGCGCCTATTTCGCTAAATAGAATAATTTAGCTGAAATACGGCCAAAATCACGTTTTTCGCGTTAATTCGCGAAATAGAAATCACTGGAAACACTTTTAAATGCCTTGAAACGCAAAGAAAACTTATAAATGCCCTATTTTCGAAACATAAATATTTTTTCGCGTTTTTAGTTAAAACGAAATTTTGTCATCTCTAGTTATAATGCATAATTCGTAAATCGTAAAGAACGCGAGAGTATTTATTATTATAAGTTATGTTATGCTAATTTTATTTATATTTTAAATGGATATTTACAGAATAAAAAATTCCAATAACAAAGATACATTATACAAATACACAATCATAATTGCCTAATTAGAGATTTACATTTATTAATGCTCAGGTGGAAAATGTCAATGTCAGAGGCTAGTGAGTTTAGAAGGACTATCATTCTTCCGAGAGCCATTGCTAATGGTAAGTTAGTCCTACATCTCGGAAGAATGAATGGTTTGTGTCTACGCGCTTTTGCGAAGTTATCAGGGATGCAAAATAAAATTTTATTCAAAATTTCTGGATTGTTGATGTGACCATTCAACAAGTTATAGGCCATCATCAGCAACGCAGCTTTCCGCCTGTTGACAAGACTATCGATACCCAGCATTCCGGAAAGGAAGTAAATACCACTAAATTTGTATAATAAAATAATATACATATTTTGGCTCTTTAAAAAAATTAAACCAAAGGGCATATTTGCTAAGAAAAAAAAAGGGACAGCTATTTCGACATCCATTTATTGTGTTGAAATTGTTTAAATTTCATTATTATTATAAGGAATAGAAAAATTCAGTTTATCTTGTCCTCCGTCCTTCATGCTGAACAAGGAAACTTCATCAGAGAGAGATTAATTTAAAAAGAAAAAGATCGATTAGAAAAACTCAAGAGGATTCTTATGGTACGTATACATTTGTAAACTGAAAATTGAAACGCGAAACAATCTCCTTCCCAATAACCTCAAAATGGAGAATAGAATAACAATATCCTTCCCAATAGACTCAAAATGGAGAATAGAATAACAATCTCCTTCCCAATAGACTCAAAACGGAGAATCGAATAACCATTTTTTTTTTAAATTGCTTAACCGTTTTAGTGCTTATCAATTTTTGCAAAAATAAATGTAAATTGCTATACACATATTGATTAATTTAGAGGATAGAATAATGGTGTCAAATAAAACACTCTAATTTAGACAAATATCAATCAATTTTATTAATTCTTTTTGCATTGTAAAGAAAAAATGTTTATCGATATGAATATGAAAAAACAAGCATAAAATATCAATTTTATTTCTTTTTGAAATTGAAATTGATCATTTGTTGCTTTAGAAAACACTTTTGTCGGAGGAATTTTGGCAAAATTTGGTGTTTCTTCTGTTTCTGAAGATGAAGAGGAGATAGAAGGCTCACTTTCAATCCTCAATCTTTTTCTTCGATGCGTTATAATACTGCTATCGTCACTATTTGTATTTGTTGTTTCACCTCCCATAGAATCACTAGGAATCGAATCAACGTTCGAAATAATAGCACGTGACATATCTATTTTTTTAAAATAAAATAAAAAAATGGTAAAAAGTTATTTTTAAATGTATAGGAATGCACTCTCATTACAAATTACGCGCGAGGTTAGAGTACGTCCACTCCCGCGGAGCACCAAAAACACACTGAAACTCGTAGCACTTCTGCGCTGCGCCGCAATTTTCGATACAAACCATCGCAGCGCTTTTGCGACGCTTAGCATTCTAACGGTTAATCTTAAGATAAGTGAACAAAATGATTGTCCTTTAAATGTAGAATAATTGTTAATTTAAGATATTGCGTACTATTGTTATTTATGTATTAATATTATATGGCTATGTAGTTAAAAAGAGAAATATTCGTATTTCTTTAACTATGATAAATAATTTAAAAAATAAAAATATAGTATTAAAATGAAACACAGCCAACTTCCAAAAACTTGTAGTTATCGTGGTGTATAAATGAAAAGATCTCTCACTCAGGTATAGCGCTTATTGATAAGTCGTCAGCTGATTTTACAATCACAATATTTCGCGTATATTATGTACAAATACTATGAATGCGCGCGCTACTAAGCCGTAGTAATCGCAGGTAGGTGCAGCCGACGATAGTAATTACTGAACACTGATAATATGCTCGCTGCGTCCGGCCTATTTATATTGTTCGGCCGGTGGCGACAGCAGGTAGTTAAATGGCAACTAAATCGAGGACACTCGCTCGATCTGGACCTTTCGCGAACTTTCGATGGCGTGGCAATTATGCCTAGGCCGTAGACTCGAACCTTCTGGCGAGTTCTCGTAATGTTTAAGACTGACTTGCGATATTATTGTTGTCGTTAGACAAGTAGGTCTTGTAGTACGTAGATTACTTTGTTTACGATGTGATTGGACTGCAGGTACATAATTCGGGAGTAGGTACTAAGTAGGTCGAGCGGTTTATTATTAATTATTTAATGTAGATTTTTCTCGACGCTACAAACTGAATAAACTAAATAAAACAATGTGGTTACAACGGGATCCGCCACTTTTTTGCTGCAAAATATCAACAAAATTACGTAACTTTTGTTGCAAAATACCACCGCTTTGATGAAAAATAACAACACCATTCCCTAAAATTTCAGGCCCATATTCATTACACATTAATCAAATGTCAGACCGTACCTGTGCGTGTAAGCAGAGTGGACGGCTGAATCCGTGCTGGAGTTGGACACGATCTTGTGGTGGCGGTTCAGCAGCGGAGAGTTGCTGGGGGTGCTGTGCAGGGAGTAGCCGCCCAGCAGCTTGTCCACCAGCAAGGGCAGCTCCGGTTTTATATCTGCAACATCGGACAAAGGTTGTGTACTCTTTCGTTTGTCAAATGGTCATAAATATTAGTATTAATTTTGTGGTGGTACACCACTACACCAATCTCCAAAGTACCATGCCGTCATAGAAACATTCTAGAAGGTTCATCCGTTGTTTGTTTGGCAATATCTGCCATAACAACCAAAATGTTCTAGAAGGTTCTTCACTTTATAAAAGCGACAGCGTGAAGGAACTCGACAGTCAGTCACAAATTAGCAGTCCCCGAGTCATCAATCAGCAATCCACTGTCACACGGACCTACCACCTACGCCCGGCTCTGCACGGATTATCATGGACTCTTCGGGATCATATCAGCGCCCTGGCCCGGGACATCATTCGTGGCCAGCGCTGACCTCACACGGCTAGACCCTGCGACCACTTCGCCGGTCTGCGCCTCGGCCCCGCGCCATCGTCTATCAGGCTACCCTGTTCACACTGGAGTACCCGGAAGACTCCATGTCTTTACCAGTGCTGAACGCATCCACGAGTCCGGCCACCACGATGTCGACTCACTGACACCGCTTCGACCACTCCACTGCAGTCATCGCCGCGTACACCTGGCATCATCATCATCATCGTCCGTAGTCATCTTACAACTGAGCAATTCTACTGACTCAGAATGAACGCTGAGTCACAACAAATATCATCTTTTATTGTCTCGCTACCTGATCCCCAAAGTTTCAACCCATAAGGCACTTTCGGAAGATATTTCTCCCAGTCTGATACGGACTCATAAAAGTCATGCTATCTCATTTTGTTTTATGGTAAGATATAACATATGTTAGAAATAGAAAACGCCACACTTTGTATTGACAGAGAAATCTATATTGATCTACTTAGGAGAAATACATTACAAAATATCAGAGGCTACAGGGGCTAACTAAATAAGATAAAACTAGTTCTTTGGAGGCGAGGTCTACAGTTAATAAAACTACTTGTTAGTTATTATGTGGGCATAACTGACCAGGTGTGACAGTGAGCTGCTGGTGCTGTTCACGTTTGCACGCGTACGCTTGCGCGTCGGCCGCCATCTTGTTGGACAGCGACTGGGGGATGATGTTGACGGGCATGTTCTTGATGCTCTGCTCGGGCCGAGCGTCCCCCTGCTCCCCGGAGGTGGGAGGGGGCGGCGCCGGCTTGGGGGGCGGCAGGGGGGAGGGGGGACTGCGCACGTCCGTCAGGTCGCTGGCCAGGATCGACATCTGGAAATAAAAAATAAAAATTGCTTTTAGCATAATGACCCTGTTTTGCAATGAAATTGAGTTGGCGAAATAGTAGACACGTTTTTCTTATTTCAGTGTCGAATTTGAAACCAGCCATTACAGCCATAAACGCATCAAGCACAACTAATTACTTTACCTACAGAGACACTACCCGTGGCTCTATCCTGCAGACTTTCTTTTGGGTATGCTCGGAATGAACCATTTAAGGGTCAGAGGCAATAATAATAATAATAATAATAATAATAATAATTGTTTATTCCAGAATGTGGGGAGGTGAGTGGAATCCCACACATTCCATAAAATATAACTACAATGTTATATACAGAGAGAAGTAGATACAAATAAAATAAAATATGTAATGTAAGTATGATAAAACAAATAAAACATAAGAAAAAGTAAAAAGGAAATATATAGAGTGGAGAGTGATATCATAAAACATTTACATTTCTTGTGAGCTTATTGGTATATCGGAGCGATAATTATGGGGGCCAATATTTTTCTCCAATGTTTTTCGATGCTCGATCCTGAGGTCTGGCGGGATTCGATGATGAGGACGTTTCTGGAGTTGTTGATCCTTCCCCTCGTTCCTGCTACCCTGGTTCTCATTAGGGCTGCAAAGCCGGGAACTCTCCCCTCCATGAACATCGAGGAGGCAATGCAGTACCTTGGAAGTCCGAACATTATGCGGTAAGCATTATTATATTGAATCCGAAGCCTTTCCATGGTACGCTTTTTGAAATTGGCCCACAGCTCGCAAGTATACAAGGTAGTGCAGAAAGCTAAGAATAGCGTCCTTTTCACCTTCGGGCTGCAGAGTCTAAATCTTCTACTAAGCATGTTAAGCTTCTAATGAACAAATTTCTTCAGACTGATTCGTGGATGGTTTTAAAACTCAGCTATCGTGGAGAGCATTCATTTCTATGTTGCCGGAGGTTATCTCCATCACCGACAGCATAGACTGTTCTATCTCCCAGCCTGTAGGACTAACTTGCCAATGGTCATGCCGGTGGGGAGAGCAATCGTGCTGTTGAACAAAATCAATTCGAATATGGACATATTTAGCATCAATGAAGCTGCCTGTAAAGGACAAGCTCGTTACTACTAGTACAGTTGATATCCTCTATATTTATGTGATTCTCCTTTAATCTGTCTATATTTATGTGACACTGAAACGCTGTTTGAAATGTTGGCTGAAAAATATGAATAATTACATTTCACAATAGTAGTCTCAAATAAAATATTGTTTATCGGGCCTATTCACTCCCTATATAAACTTGTCTACACAATCTTATAAACATTGGGGTTAAAATTAAAAACCAAAATCAATTTGCCTTTTTGAATGGAGAGATAGATTTAAACGTGGGAAAAGAGAGTTTTGATAGTTAAAGCTGAATTACACCTGCCGAGTGCTCGGCCGACTCACTCACTTTGATAGACGGTGGAGCAACTTATTGGAGAGTAGAGGTGATCACATGTACAAGACACAGTGGCGAGTCAGTTCGTTGAGATTAATTTAAAGTGCTGTTGACATGGTTACACCAAGTATGAAAAATATAAAAATTTTGAATTTTCTTTCTTTCACTAATTGACTCGGCTGATCGCACTAACCGAGTGTAGATCTAGTGAAGCGCCGAGTTGAGTATGCAGGTGGAGGGGGTTCTTACTCGACCGAGTCATTGGGCCTTGCTTCTATTCACTGTCTCGCCTGCTCCTAGGCCGAGTACTGACACATACACTCTCTCGGCCGAGCACTCGGCAGGTGTAATTCAGGCAATATTCATGATATCATGGTTAAGAGGAAGCTACAAGCCAAAAATGTGTATATTCTTGGTATACCTTATATTGTGGGTAATAGGCATTAAAATAGCTCGACAAATGGAGTCTAGAAATGTTCGATTTCAAGCAAAAAACTGGTTTTTATTTATTTTCTAAATAATTTTGTAAGAAAGTAAAAAATTTAATTAAGTGAAACTGTCACAGATAATCTTAGCTATAATACTGTATTTTTTTAAGTTGTTTCCTTTACGCGTTCATACTATTGGAAAAATATATTTTTTAGTAGTTTACATTTATATTTTTTAGTAGTTTACATTTATATTTTTTATTGAGTAATTTATTATTTTATTTGTATTCTACTCAAGCGAAGCGATAGGAAAACCTTCAATTTATCTAAAGCATATTTTTTGATATTCATAATGTACACCAATTCGTTATAAAGATTAATCAAAATAGTGATTTAGCATTAAACTTCGCCTTAACGACTATTTGTCAAAACCAATTTTAAAAAAACCCAAAATAATTTTCATAAAAGTAGTATATATAATTTTGAGGTTTCAATTCATCTATGCAACAGATAAATTGCATTAGTCTAGCCACTATAGGGCATTTTTTTCCCCCAACATTGATTAATTTACGAAACTTCAAATAAAAAGGTATTTAACATATAGACAGTACCGTACTGTGGCAAACATGGGTATGTATATAGATATTTATATTTTTAAACAATGTAACTGGTAGAGACTAATATCCAGCAGCTAAATAAATGTACAAGGTTGACACTGCAATTGCAGTGGAGACGATTCTTCAACACTGCAAATGCAGGGGTCCGGCCCCTAGGGGGTTAAGCCACCATCGGTCGACAGCTAACTATATCGTAGCCGTTCAGGAAATAGTCACCAATGCACAAGTTGTGAAATATCTGAATTTGAATGTAAGAAATATAATCTTATTAAAATGCTTTTAATTTTTTTATGCGGGTAGACAAAACATTGGAATCTCTGTTAGATGAACTTTAAAATCTGATTTTGAAAAAAATGAAACGTGTGTTGAGGTTGGTGACTTTTGTCTGAACTGCGACAATATATCCTACCGACATTGCTTCATTGTGAAAATGTTTCATCTTTGTAGATGGAGGATCTTTTTCAGAAAAGGAAGGAAAAGAACATGGATCTCGAAAACACCCGTGTTAAAGGAAGGAAGAAACACAGAAGCCGGCTAATCATTCTGCAGATTTTCCGCAGGTATCCAAGGGCTCCGGACTGAGGTAGATTTAGACTGACCCTGTTCATGCTGTGGCTCCGCTGATGGTGCTGCAGCGTGGGCCGGTGGAACTTGAGGTTGAGGGCGTCCTGGTCGCGCAGGCTCTGGAAGGAGACGGAACTCTGGCGGCTGGAGGGGCCCAGGGTGCCCTGCTCCCTCTCGCAGATCCCACTGTCTCGGGGGCTAAAATTACAACACAACGCGTTAACTTAACCATTCAGATAGTGTTAAGCTATGAGGGAGGTCTCCCTCGTGGATCTCATTGGATGGGAATCTCAACGAACTGGACGACGGGCACTATTTCTTCCTACTGAAATCTTTAAAACCTCCGAGTAGTGTAACAGGGAATATTGCGGTAATTTTCATATAAATGGTGAAATCCCCAGACAAACCAATGAGATTGTCTATTTATTTATTTACTAGCTGTACCCCGCCACGCATTGATGTGGCTCAGTCTCTCTGTGCAGACAGAGATAGTGTTGGGTATTATCAGCACCTTGGCTTCTTAGCGCCTTGGCAAGTTGGCGCCTGGAGCGGAATGTTCTGTTTGCGCCCGCACAGGGATGGCCCTGTTTGCCGTAAGTCAATATGATTTGAAAAAATATATATTTTGGCATTAAGTTAGTCATAGAAATTGTTCAGGTTCTTGGAAATTTGTTGCTTCACTACTGGTTAACCATAAATTATGTTCAATTTATTATTATTACTAGCTGTCCTCTGCCACCTATTGCTGTGGCCCAGTCTATCTGTGCAGATTGTTTTTCAAGAAAGCATGTTTTTACCCGTCACGGGTGACATTTATATAACAAAGGTATATAAATACACACACATATTCAAATGCAACATTGTGTCAAAATTTCAAAGCAATCGGTAAAGAACTTTTATAGATTTAAGATTTTGAACAAACGGACATTAACATTTTTATTTATTAATGTTCTCCATAAAACGGTTATGCGCCAATATATTACGGAGAACTTCACAAATTTGAGGTACATGTATTTTGTGACATAAGTCAAAAGATAGTTGCTGAACTGTCTGTAAATGACGTTGAAATGTCGATAGTCAGTGCAGAATCGTTAAGCAGTTGATTCGCCCTAATGTCGCCTGTTCTAAGAAATTAATTATGAATTTTTAAAGTAGCTATATATATGAAGTTTTTTTGACGTTAAAAATGTCGATGGTCAATGCAGTTGTCGCTCCCAGTTGATTGGTCCTCGCTTTCGGAGTATAAAAAAGTGCATGTGATCTCCCACGAGTATACTTGTTAGGTTAGGTTTAAGTTAACCTATTTCAATAGAAGTGGATTGAGTACAAATTTACAAATGAATCATATAATGTCATGGTACTTAAAAGCACTGCCATTCAAATTATGAATTCTCTCTCGTGTGATGTCACACAACACCATTGTATATGTTTTACCCAAGTTCATTTTGAATGAAATAGCTGTATGAATGGCTCATTTCAATGCTCGTAACTTGGCCATTTTTGGAGATACCGATAAACAAATTTTACTGTCGTTAGTAACGCTTTAAATATAATACGATTTCTTCAAAATTAGGAGAAAACCTCATTTACCATACTAATTTCAGTTGTCGGTGCATGGGCGCGTGATTTGAAATTGTATTCCTGCGTAGTGTGCAATAGTATTCAAGTTCAATGACCTTTAATTTTCAAAATTGGAACTGATAAATATAAATCATATCAGACAAGTGATAAAGAAGTAGGTAATCAAAATTATTTTATTTTCATAATTCTTTATTTGAAATGACCGATGCTTAGATGAGTGATTTTTTGTTTCTGAGAAAATGCGCGTGGTTTCGTGAACTAAGACATACTTAAACAGGCCGTTCATATAGCTATTTCATTCGTACACACATATTCTTTGAATGGCTTTCTTTCTCATTAGCGGCACTAGATTCGTTCGATTCAACGAGAGCACATCACTACCTCTGAGAGTATCCGGTGTCGTGCTGGCGCTCCTGCGAAGAGTCCACCATCATCTCCGAGTCGGAGAGCTCCCCCTCCCAGGACATGGGGCGCTCCCGGCTGTCCAGGGGCGAGGGCTCCCTCAGGATCTCGTTGGAGGGGGTCATCGAGCTGGATGACGGCCGCTTCTTCTTCGTTCTCATGTTCACCTGGAATTTCGAATGTCGGGCATTAATTAATGTTGAAAGCCATAGCAGAAAATCCTCGGAATACATTCGACTGCCGGTCTAAACTATTCCTAATTTATTACTTATTACCTTGATGAGTTTTGCTCAAATATCGATATCGGTAAAACGGTAAACGGTAAGACGTTTCCCCAGATTATCTCCCATTTTACCTCATTCCTTTAACAGTCACCCAGTCCCTTTTATAAAGTTCACCAGGGTTGTCATTGGATAATGTTGCTATGTCTTGTGGTTCCACAATGTGTATTCCCAGGTCTCATCTCTCCTCTCCAATCCCACTTGGTTCCCTGAAGGCCTCACAAGGGAAGATAGCCTCATCTCTCCTCTCCATTCTCCTTTGGTTCCGTGTAGGCCCCACAAGGGAAGAGTTCACGGAGGTGGCCTCATCTCTACTCTCCACTCCTCTTTGGTTCCCCGAAGGCCTAATGGGGGAAGAGTCCACTCCTCCTTGGTTCCCTGAAGGCCCCACGATGGAAGAGGGTTTCGTCCTATCTTACACTCATCTGACATCGTTGATCTCCATCCCATTTAAATTTCATAATCAAGGTGATACATAGTTATGTATTGGAAATTTAATGCCCGATTGGCCAAATATTTGGATCATAAAACACGTCCACAAGGCATTTCTTGTGTTGTTCTTTGTTCCATGCCCTACATCTTTATGTATGTTTTCAAAATAATAATGACCGTGATCCATGATACTACGTGATATAAAAATACAAATATTTTCATTATTAGAATGGTTGTGAATGAAAATGAGCATTTAGTCAAAGAGGCTGCATTTATGAAATCAAAAGTAGAATCTCCAATGTCATCAATGCAAACAATTCTGATTTTGTCGTCTATACAATTTTCAAAGCATAAAGGTAAAAATCGCATCGCAATAAATTGAAGCACTTATGATAACATTACAACAATTTATTTACCTATCGGTAATTTCGATTCTAATAAAAAAAATTCACCGGTGTTGCGATCGGCGTTCGATTCGTTAAAAAAAACGCAAATGAATTTTTAAGCTGAAGCAAATATGGATTATTCTTGCATCAATACTGCTCATTTGAGCATAGTTAATAGAAAAAAAGGGAGATATGACATGGAAGCATTCCGACTGTAGCCGAGCTACGAACAAATTTCTCGGAAACCGAAAAGCGGTTGTGCAATGAAAGTTTTACATTTTTTTGTGCCAGTAGAATTGAAGACACGAATGTGCATAGAAGGGATTTGATGTAGTATGGGTGACATTTTGGCAACCGCGCGGTTTCATATTAATAATAGTACATTGCCCATGTCTCTTGTTTCTATTATCCGCGGGTTGGTTGGACGGTAGTAGTGTGTACCTGGTAGTGATGCTGCGAGAAGTCAATGCTGGAGACCTCCGCATCGTTGGAGTCTTCGTCCAGCCCCGATGGCTGGCGCTCCTGCGAAGGGACGCTGATCCTCACGCCCTGGGAGCTGTATGAGAACTGGCCTGGAATGCAAAAGGACGCGTTACTTTAATCTATTGTCTATGATTAATTAGCCTTGTCCACCGGCACACAGTAAAGCTATCGTTCGAGGCAGTTCCCAACCGATGAAATCAATAAATTGTGACTGTAATAATATTTTCAAGCCGTTTCATCAATGTTCAAATGAAAATTGTTCGCAGTGGACAGTGGCAATCAACCCACTTTAACCAAAACCTCCTAGATCACAAGACCGGGACACTCATTCAAAGCAACTTGTATGGGATTTTACAAAAAGTTCCGTTTTAATTTTTTTTTTCAATTTATTCTTTTTTATTAAGTCTTGAAATGTTTTACTTAATTTAAAAAACTAAATAAAAATACATTATTCGTAGGTTCTCGTACAAGTTAGGAGGCTGATTTGATTCAGTTTCCCGGCCTTGTGATCTAGGAGGTTTTGCTTTAACACACTCTTAAAAAGTGATGAATAAAACTAGGTTAAATAGGTAACATAAGGCTGCATATATACAGCAAACGGCACGAAACGCCGCTTGCGGTTGCTTCGTTCCTTTCCTATAATACGTGGCTCGGCACGCGCTTATGTTCTCAAATGTATACGCAGCATTGGGTTAGGTTTATAGGCCTTTTTTTTCATCACTTTTAATGAATTTATATCAGTTTCCAGTGTGTTGAATTGCCACTGTCCTAAGTTACCATGGGGAAGCGTTTGCACATGCCTAGCTCATTTATCGCAAGACTCTCAGAGTCTGGACAAAGCTATTGAAGTCTCTGCGAAGGGTTTGAATCCATTTTGAGGTTAAAACTTGAAAATCAGCCATTTTTTGACCTCTGCAATTTATTGACCTTTTCTTAAAAAGGATTTTTGGAATTAGTTTTTGACCTCAGACTAAATGGCGGATCATTCTAAGAATGTGAACCCAGCAGGTTGAATGCTCTGTCCCCAAAATTTACAACATCCATATGAGAGGATTCCACCAGTCTAATTGACACACAAAACAACCTGAGCGTGGGTTGCCTCTGAATGAGATTATCCCTCACACAGAGATCAAGTATGACAATGCCAGCCTTGTAGTACCTGATATTCAAACACTTTACGTGACTCGAAGCCAGTGGAGTGATACAACAGTATTTGTAGAATTACTAGCAATAGCGACGTTTTTTTATGCGAGAATCCTCACAAGATTCCTAGCTGCTTCCATCTGAAGCCAGTAAGACCATGACATCCCCCATTGGGGTATGTTGTGAGGCTAAAGGTAGGAGGAAGAAGAAGCAGAAGAAGTAGAGGAAGGTGGGGAAGTACCTGGCTATTCAGATCTGGTGATTGAGCACGACTAAGGACATTTCAAGCAACGTTTCGATTCTGAATGGCAGTCTTTACAGGGTGATACTGAAAGCATCTACCACTCTGCAACATGCCGCAAATATACTTTACATATACAGTTTATTTAAATGAATAAATTGTAAAATAACACAAATTAATCAAATAAAATTTAGTGTCATTAACCCTTAGGATACGACCAACTACAATAGCAGTTCAGTGAAATCATGACTACCTTCAGCTGCACTGCAATGTGCAGTGTATAGAGCTAGGTTTTACAAATTTTGAATGCATTTCAATATTGTCCATGAAAAGTCTTAAGTAAAACATTGACATTGTAGATGCCTCTCAATTATTTCAAATATAATTTCCAAGATGAGATCTATGAGATATTTACAAAATATTAGCCATCTTCTAAGGGTTAATCAAAGGACTCTCGTCTCGAATATGGTGTACTAGGATGCGACCCCAAATCACATGAAGCAACTACCTAAAATTTAAAAGGGTATTACAAAGACAAACCTCTCATAAAGACGCCACAGTCTTTTGCTGTACCAAACATTCAAAATATCTATGCTAAGAATGTTATCAAAAAGTATCTAATAGAGTGGTGAATGATCTGTACAAAGCGCTTCAGACGTGAACGACTCATCGCTAGCGTACGGGGATAGCCACCGATACGCAACATCCGCGTAGATCACATTAAACTGGCTTTAACTAACGTTAAAAAGAAATTCAATATCTGAAAGAAGGGTAAATGCAGGTAACTCCATTAATGGAGGACTGAACGCAATTGGCGTTAACAAAAAATTGTCCAAAGAAGCGAAGTTAGCAGTCCAAAATGGAGTTCTGGCACCTACCCTGATGTATGGAAGTGAGGCATGGAACTGGCAGAGGAAGGATGAAAGTAGATTGAATGCTGTTGAAATGACATCCCTGAGGCGTATGTGTGGTAAAACCATGTATGATCGTGTGAGGAATGTAGAGATCCGCAAAGAGTGCAAGGCGGATGTGAGCGTAATGAGTAAGATTAAGAAAGGGACGCTTAGATGGTTTGGGCATGTAGAGCGAATGAGCGAAGAAAGGAGGATATATGATGCAAATGCGAATGGTAGCAGAAGTCGGGGGTCAAGAGTCAGAATAATAGAAGAGTATGTATGAGACGATCTATGAATGTGAATGAGGCAAGGAGTGTGTGATGTGACCGAGTCGTTTGGAGGTCCGTCCTCTCTGCATACCCCTGCGAAGAAACGGCGTGATGGTTAGTTAGTTAAAAAGAAATTGACACAATACTAAGACAGATTATACTAACCATTGGCCACCTGCGAATCTGACATGTTGATAGGAGTAACAGATACGTTTCGGCTACAATTTTCCACTTTGACTCCGATCTCGCTCAACGGCGATCCGGTAATGGTGCTAGCCATTTCAAAACCACCTAAACTTTCACTTTGAACGTTTCTTTCTCCACTTGAAAAAGGTTCCAATATACATTTCTAAGTCACTTGTTTTCTTCAAGAACTAATACAATTTTATTAACAAAGTCAAATTAATTATTTTGTCAATTTTCAAATAATCCAAACTTCTCATAATATTATTATTATTACAGCTTTATATAATTTATAATCACTTGTTTATTATTATACAATCAAATAATGTACCAAAATATATTATTATTAATTCAATTATTTTGATGGCAGTATGTTTTAAATACCTAATGTTATAAAATTACAAAAGAGAGTATCAAATATATTTACTGATGATTGTCTTTATTATTATTATTATTATTAATTTTTTCAAAAATTTATATCGTTAATATTTACACACAAAGTAGGGACTTGATAGATAATTTTTTTTCGTATAAAAATACAAAAACACTTAATTTTTTTTACAAAAGCATTACTTTGTAATGAAAATTCTTATGTCCACTAGCAATATTGACAACCATTGGGCAACAAGCACTTCATAATTTAAGTATAAAATTAAAAAATAATTTATTTCTGTCACTCCTTTGGTTTGATACAAACACCAAATTACACAAAACTTTTGACTTTGAAAAAAAACTTTAGTCAAATTTTTTAAATGCGGCAAAATTATAATGCGATTATTAATGTTGAAAATACAACGGTTTTTGATCATCTGCACAATATTTTTTCTCCATTTAAGTCTTGAAATAAGTTTTATAAAGTGTATCGAGGAGAAATTAGGTTCAATGGTAGAAATATACTGTAGTACAAATTGTTATATTCTAACTACGTACGTAAATCAGACAAAGTGAATTCGTCACTGATCTTTTCAATTTGGAGTGAAGTCTAACATAAGTTACTTCACTTTACTAAGTTGACCAAATCGATCTAGCTATAATGAAGTCGGAGATTACTTCAATCGGCAAATGAATATCTTATTGACCTCCTCACTTCCCTTATTTGGATAATCAGACGTGTTGAAGTTTTACTACTTCGTCTACAGCAAAGTCTTTCACTTCATTTTAACAAGTCGGCAATCAGATCAGCTGCAATGTAATAATCTGGCTCTCGTGTCTTTATGGCTCATTTCGTCCGCGACTCTTTTGCAGAATGACCCGTGTCGGTGACGGAGGCCCGCACGCAAAGAGGTGGTGCGACGGTGCGTTGCTACGATCCGGCCCAAGATGCGGAGAGACCCCGCTGCTGACGAGGTGCCTCCCCCTCGCTCCGTCCAAGCTGACGAGGAATCCGCGCTGTGCGTGGGGATGCAGAGCATTTTGGCCAAACTGGAAAAGAAGAAATCAAAGTTACTTTAGAGAATTTAAAAAAATCTAAAACAATTACATACATTTACAGCCAAAGAAAAATCACTACACATTCGTTAAACGGTGTTTTTGTTACACATTGTATAAAGACCGTACACTGTTTAATTAGAATTATTACCAATAAAAATGTCTCGCAACATTTCAATTTTCAGACCATCAACGACTGTGTTGGTTTGTCATGTGTGATTAATATTATTAGTATAATTCAATTTATTTACTATTATTTGTGTTATTTTTGTCAGTTTTAATCCATTGATTATTAATATTGTGAATAATATAGTTTCATCTCATCAAAAAAAGCGAAGTTATATCTTACTTACTATTTTTTGATTGACTTTTACCGCTTGAATTTAATAAAACTTCAATCAAAGAGATGTTTCTTAGTAACTTAAGCCTTATGCATGTGTAGGTAAATACAAATTTAAAAAAAAAATGTTTATATTGAAGACAATATGTATCCAAAATGAGTGATTTTTTGGTTATTCTCTGGGAAGTGTTGTTATAATATTTAATCAATTTTAATTGTATGAACGAGATAAAAAGTGAATAGCGACAGTTACCTTGCATCTTTAAACAAAAGGACTGTGTTCTTTGAATTAAAATTCTTGATTGAAATTTTTCGATGAGTTGATAAAAAAATTTTTTGTTCACATGAAGCAGATACTTTGTGATGTTGCTTTATAATTTAAAATAAAACCATAAGTTAGTAAGCACCACTTTTATTTTTTATACTTAATGCCAACCGAGTTTCGCTACAACCTAGCTTCATCAGGGCTGTATAATACGGTTTCGCTACGACCGTAGCTTCGTCAGGGCTATCTTCATATAATCTTAATATATGGATAGCACATGTTACTAGTAGATTATAGATTTTTAAAGTTTAATACAGTATTTTACAGCCCTGATTATATGAATAACGTACAAATTACCGGTTGCATAAAAAACGTAACTACAAATCGGGGTAAAGAAAAGTTCAAGCCTGTTTCCAAAATTGAATATTTTGTTACACTACTCAGTTTTAGCTTCGCTACGCCAGGCGGTTTGGTTAAAAATGAACATTCATATCCTGCACAGAAAAATCCCATGATGGACTGCGCTGCAAACCGTTGTCTTACTTTAACAAACTTTTCTGCGCAGGTTTCTCGTTATTTCAATATGCGCTGTTCGGTGGTCAACGTACGACTAATGTCGTAGTTTATTCAAAGCATTGGCGAATCCTCCTGGTGCCAAAAATGGTCACATTCTTTCCCTCCAGCTGGTCGAAATGATACTCAGATTGTATGTTAGGGCAAGTCTATTAATTTGGATGTCTATGGTTAGATCATTTGAATAGTACAACAAAGAATTACAGACATGACGTGTATCACAAAAATGCAAACATAAGTTAACTTGTTTGAAGGCCATTGCGATAAATTGAGTATAGTAAATAAAGAAATTCACGATAAGGAACATTCGACAGATAAAAATAACTTAATCACTCCACATCGTTCAGTCGTGGCCCAAATGTAAATAATAACAAAGTGTTATCCTTTTTAGATAAGTAATAAACTGAATTAGAATGCTTTTTTAAATAAATCTATGTATTTGAATTTCGACTTTGTTTTTGAATGAATTACAAACTCTGATCACCTGGATTCTTGTAGACCAATTTTTAAAAATCTCAAACTTCTGACAGTGACGGACATATATATATATAATGTAGTAATGCCTGTTAGTTCGATCATCTCCAGAAAAGTTCCCACAAAAAAACTCAACATATAAACACGCTACAAGGTTCACAGAAAACTTATCCCAAAAGCAAACAAAACTATATTTCAAAAAGGACCACACTACATGGCCATTAAAGTATATCACAACCTTCCACGTAGCATCAAACAAATAATCGACATATTAAATTTACATCATCACTAAAAAAATTTCTTTTAAACAAATGTCACTTTACTATATGAATACAGTAAATAAATTAAATACCTCTGTTTTTATTTACATATATTTGTTAACATGTAATATAATGTGTATTTGGTGGGGTAGATGGAATAAATAGGATGTAACCTATAAGCTATTCCCTTTGTACTCGGTAGTTGTGTGCAAAAATGTTTTTTGAAATTTTTGAATTTTTTTTAATGAATAAATTAATGAAATGGAATCTTGAAAGTGGAAATTGACCCACTTCTCGACACCCGATCACGCTGACACCCGGCAGATAGAATCGTTGTCGATGACAATGCATTCTGTTAACTCTTGCTGGCTATCACATACACACATGTGGCATTCACGCATACATAAATATAAGGAAATATAAGCATTTCTCTGAAATTGAATGATATTATATTTAAAATTTAAAAAATAAATAACTTTGTTAACACGATTATTTAAACAAAAAGGATCGATGGTGGAAAATCAATGGTTTAAAAAAACAAATATTTAAAAATTTACAGTAGTTATCAGAAGGTTCAATTCCCAATTAAACAATTAAAAGTTTTTTTAAAGTTTCAAAATACATTTTTAAAGTTCACAGCCGTTCAAGTTAAGAGTCGGTCCCCGGGGAGGAAGGTTCTACCCCAAGTCAAACCAAAAACCGCAAAAAAAAATCTTTAAAATTGACTACAAGAGATGGCACAGCTAGGTCTAAAACTGAATTGAAGAGTATTAAAGTTTAAAAAAAATTGTTTTCAGGAGTCAATTTTGTTAAATGCGAACACCGCACAATAATCCCAACTACTACCAACTGTTGTCCGGAGCCAGTGAGACTATGGCATTCCCAATTAGGGTATATTGTGAAGCTAAAGGGAGTAGGGAAGGGAGGGAGATGGGAAGAGGGAGGTTGGGAAGTACCTGACTATTCAAATATGGTCACCAATCACTGCTAAAGCCAATTCTAATGTGGGAGGCGGTTATGGGTACTGCCGCCGCAGGAACCGTTCATCGGATAACTGACACCTCTGCCATAAGTCACCCCAAGAGGTTCGCTATGCTTGGTGGCTTAGCAGGGGTGGCCGGGTCCATGGGGTGAAGTCTGTCCACAAGCTGCGTCACGGGCGGGATCGGGAGAGGCCGGTTTAGAGAGTTATTATAATCATTATTTGACCCCTCCAGCGGGACCGGCTCGACCCATCGCCTTGCAACTAGGTGGGAAGTATGGATTCATATGTTCGTCACACCCGGACACGCTGACCCCCAGATTCTACCCACCCCTCAAACATTTTTCCCACCAATAACTTCCACTCCTTCCTTTCCTTACAAAGACCGTCCACACAGCATCCCCTCAAATATTACATAAGCCGAAGGGAAATTATCTTCCTCTAGGCCTTCTCCTATGTGGAGTTAATTAATGTAAATAAAAAAGGTGGCTGATAGCCGATGGTTTCTTTTAAATAATATATTGCCATAGATGTTGACAGTGCAGATTTAAATCCGAATTGGTTATCCTCTGTCTTTAAATTTGTAGTTGATAATTTTTTTTCAAATAATCTTTCCACGGCGGTCGAGAGTGAAATTGGTCGGTAGTTATTGATCACGGAGGGATCAAGTTTTGTTGATTTAATTATAGGAATAATTACCGTCATCATCATTTCATTCGGAATGTACCTATAACGCATAATATTTTAAACTAGTTTTGCCAGGATAATATGAATCGCTGGCCCAGCATACTTAATGTGCTCAAGAGCTATTGAGTCATGCCCTATAGCCATTTCTCTTACAGCTGTTTCTACCAAATGTGGAGTAATGCTGTTAGTGGTAATATTACCTTCGGTTTTCAAACTAAAATTTACATTCAGAGATTTTTCCGCTATTTCTTCACCTGCCATGGAAAGGAAGTTACGAAATTCATTGGCGATATTTTCTTTTCCTCTTACTCCATTCACACAGAGAGGAGTTTTCGTATTAGTTTTCAATTCTGAAGAGGTTTTTTGCCTAAATTTAATTATTAGTGAGGTGGCAATACCATCCATTCGCTGTTGAACTTCTCTTTGTTGGCATTTTTTCTGAGCTACTTTTAAAATCGTTCGGTACTTCTTCCTGTCTTCGGCAGCCGGCCCTGAGAGAGGTTTTCCAGCCTCGAGCCAAGAAAGAAAGGCGCGTCTCGATTCTGCATATTTGGCTGCAACCATATGATTCCATCCCGGAATGTTTAAATGTGGAGAAGGCAGCACTTCGCAATGCGCCTACAATATTTTTATACAGGGAATATTTGATTTTCATGTGATTTTGCTGCTGATTTTTTATCAACTTTTCTGATTGGTCGAAATCTTGAATTATATTTAGATGTTTGCTGTTAATATTTTCAGTGTATTTTATTATTCCAACATTAGACTTTGGATTCCATCTAGAGAATATAGGTATATAAAAACACATGCATATTCAAATGCGATGTTGTGCCAAAATTCCAAAACAATCGGTGAAGAACTTTCAGAGATTTAAGATTTTGAACAAACAAACATTTACAATTTTATTTATATAAATTTTTACAGTGCAATTTTACACAAAAACGGTGTTATACTAATCATCCAAACATTATTATTATTTAGTCAGTTAAATACAACTGTCAAACCTGGACATATTTTTTAATTAATTATTTAGAAACCCTTTTAGCATTTAGAGGTCATATATGACCGGGCGTTCATATTTTATAAAAGTATTTTTATCTTTTTTTTATCAAGTGGAAATACTTATTTTTTGACATTTTTGTCATTTTTTGATATTTTTTAAAAAGAAAAAAAAGCCAAAAAAAATAACAAAAAAGACAAAATGAATAATTCATATTTCGAGCCGCTATCGGAACAATCGGTTTAACTTTAAAAATTATTTCTCATTTTTCTATTGTATTAACGAGATAAAAGTGACGGTACAGTTTTCTTACGGATTACCCAAACAAAACGAAAGTGTTTTCGAAATATCTAGTTCTCTCAATTCTTCTATGATCTGTGTAAAAAATTAAGTAAAAATTTGGCTAGCGTTTTTAACTAGTCACTTTAACTAGTGACTTAAAACTATACATATTTTTATGGTCGAGTAGGTATTTACACAATACCGCTATAATATGACTTACAACTACGGCTTAAACTAGAGATTTACGACTAACATACATATTTACGTTTACAAATACAGATTGTTATGATTTCTGCCCGTCGTGTCAGTGGTAAGGTATAAAAATATTACAAAAAGAGTTTACGCATAATAAACGGTTATTACATTAAAGTAGAAAAAGAAATATTAAATATTACAAAAAGAGTTTACGCATAATAAACGGTTATTACATTAAAGTAGGTAGTCGATGAGAAAGGTAAATCACTTGGACTGAGCAATGAAATGTTCCTGAAATACACATTGTGGTAGTTAGTAAAAATCCCTTCTTCTGTGTATATCTGGTACTTAATCGATGGAAAACTTTGGCGAAAATGCCCATGAGAATAATGATCCTGTTGAAAAATTGATAACATGCAAATTTTCTGTTAATATATTAGTCATTCAGAATATATGGCGAACACGTGTTCTTTTCCTAATAAATATCATGACGGAATCTGACAATATCAGTATATCGATATTTTTATTCGTTTTTAGCTGTTAATTGATTGATTGGGAACTCTGTCAATTCATTCGTTGAAGTCCCATTTTTAACAGGAAAACAAATAATTTTACAAGATTTTGAATAAATTAACAGTATTGAATATCAGTAAGTTTTCTCCGTGTATGTAGTAAATGTATTTAAACCTATAACATATTTGAGTCATATTTGTACAGCGCCCTTGAATAATATATTTTTTTCTTCCTACTCTATGTCCGGGTTAAATCTTCCCCACAGGAAAAACTAAACCCTTCCACACACTTTTCCACAAATGATTATCTAGTCAATCCACATTATGCAAGTGCATTATATAAGCATAATAAATACAAAACAATACAAGATAAACAACACGTCAACTCACCAGAGATCAAATGAGAAAATAATTCACTGACTCCAGATATTTTCATATCAGAGGGTTCGGCTAGGTAGAACTCCTAACTGGACCTATAAATCCTACTGATCCCTCAATATAAATATTTAAAAAATCTTTCGTAATCCTACAAGTATTAAATATGACGGATTTTTGCATTTTTATATATAAATTCTTTGACAGATCTAATACGCCTAAATTTTGAATAAGAGAGCTAGGTATAATGCCAGTAGCCGAAATAACGAATGGTAATATTTTTATAGTCTGAGAATGCCAAATTCTTTTTATCTCATTTCCTAAATATGTGTATTTTCTTATTTTTTCACTAACATATTTTTGAATATTAGAGGAATTTGGAATAGCGACATCAATGACACAAGTTATTTTTTTTAAATTTTGTCATTAAAACTATATCGGGTCTATTATGACTAATCGTTCGGTCTGTTAGTTTAGTTTTATCATAATATATTTTATAAAATTCATTTTCTAAAAATGAATCTGGTTCATATTCATAATAATATGGTACTTTATTACGGCAGTCAATCAAGTTATGATTAATTACCAAACTTTGGTGAATTATTTTTAAAACTTGATTGTGCCTAAATGTATACTCGGACGATGCTAATACAGAACATGCCGATATAATATGTTCTATAGTTTCCGGAAAAGCCAAACATTTTCTACATAAATCATTAATTTGATTTGAATCTTTGATTATATGCTTCCTATAATTTTTAGTACTAATGACTCTATCCTGACTGGCAAGTATAGATCCTTCTATTTCTGCGCTCAACTCTCCAATACTCAACCATTTGTTTGACGAAAATTTGTCAACATACGTTTAGTTGAGATAATTGAAGTGTTTTGCGTGAATAATTTTATTTGACCAGGAATCTAATAATTCCTGGTTGGGATTTATAAAAATTTTGGCATTCTCATCGTATAAGTTTAAAGGTGTAATGTTTCTATCTGCCTTGCAAATTATTTTGTGCATTTCTGAGCTATAAGCTTTCCTATGGAAAAAAGTTCTTAACATTTCTACATGATTATGTTTCAAAGAAGTTATTTTGACTATACCTCTACCTCCTAAATTTCTAGGAAAATTTATTCGTTCTATAGCTGAATTTGGATGATGGAAATTAAACTTTGTTAGCGTATTTCTAATTACTCGTTCTAAGTTATCTAAATCTGTATTGGAGCATTTAATTATGCCAAATGAGTATGTTAATAGAGGTATTGACCAAGTATTTATTGCTTTTACTAAATTTTTAGCAGATAAGTAGATTAATTAATTAATTAATTATTATCCAATTATTATTATTAGTTAGTTAATCTCCGATATAAGTTAAGACAAGATAATAAAGAAAGTTATTACATACAGCAGAATAATGAATTAGTCAGAAAGGAGCCGAGCCGATGCCGGCGACGCGCGACGGGGTGACGCAATCGCCGGTAACAGCGCGCCGCGGCGGATGAGTCTCTATTTCGTATCGGGGCCCGACCGCGGCCTAGGCAAGGTCGCCAGGGGTACACAACCCGCTGCTTTACGAGCTCGGAAAACTACTTTTAACGCCCCTCAAAAGAATAATTTATTTTTCGTTATGAACGCCCGAATCAGTCGGGTGCTGCAGTGAGTTCCGAACGAAAACTGCGATAGCTTCCGTGCCTAGTGAATGAATTCATTTTTAAATTACTACTGACGTAAAGGAATATATTTTAGACCAACTATTTTTTCTTTATTCATTGATTTATATAATTTCATTAACCTAATTGAAGTTTTTTTCATCAACTAGGGGAATATTTTGATAAAGCTATTTAAATTAACAGTATTACAGTATTTTGCACGTTAACAGTATTTTTTCGGCTGAAAGAAAAAAAATAATTTTGGATTTTATATTTTTACATTTTGTACCTACATAGTGTGTGGATCAAGTTCAGCAATATTTTTATTTATATATGTGTTTTAAACAGTCATTTCCTGCACTATTTACGAGTATAATTTCTTAAATATTGTTATATGTGTATGTAAAAGCCTTAATAGGCGTAAAATAAATAATTTTATCTTTACAATAATTCCATATTATTGAACCAAACTAGGCACAGCCCGTATTATGGTGTGCGAAGATTGTTACATTGGCAAAAAAATACATAACATATAAATCGATTGCATACCTATTGACGAAGGTAAATTTGTTCATGCAAAAATTTACTGTATCAATCTTCTGCTTGATAGTGATTCTGTTATCTTATGATACAAAACGCAATAATACTGACATAATAATAAAAACGCAATAAAACGCAATAATACTGACATAATAATAACACAAAATTGTAATAATTTATTATCATAATCGATAATAATTACTTAATTTCTTTTTGTTTTCCAAACTCGCACAAAATATAACTTCAGACGTTATAAATCTCTAAATGGTATAAAACAAGTCGCTATCCGCGTCTGTTGTGTGCGCTTAGTTCTTCTAAACTACACAACGGATTTTGATAGTGTTTTCACTATCATTCAGAGATTTTCTTCAGGAACGTTTATGTATATAAAACATGCATATTATATTTGTACAAAGTAGAGAAACGTAGATGTTTTGTAATCAAGTCGTAAAAAATATTTTTTCAGGCACTTACATTGCTAACGCTGGCTCAACCTTATAAGATACATCAAAACAATGTAGGTACTACAGAATTGTATATCTTAAAAAGATCTACAGAAAAGTCGTTGATGGCACATGTCTATCTCATAACCCCCAACAACGCCGGGTACACGTCAGCTAGTATTTAAATATAAAGAATAACCACAAAGTTTAAAACTTCATTATACAGTGTTTTCCAATAAGAGGTGTTATTTTGAATAGCCCGCTATTTCGGTAGATGTTACTTTTGAAGCTGTCATTTTTTGACATTTGACAAGTAGAAACTACGCCATTAATAAAAATGGAACGATACACGCTTCAACAACGCATTGAAATTATTAAAATTCACTTGAGTGAATCAAATGCAAATCATCTTGAGTGATGAGGCCCATTTCCACCTCGGTGGCTTCGTCAACAAGCAAAATCGTCGCATCTGGGACTAGAAAAACCCAAGAGTTATTGTTGAAAAGCCTCTCTATCCTCAACGCGTGACTGTGTGGTGCGGTTTATGGTCCGGCGGAGTCATTGGACTTCACTTTTTCGAAAATGAGGCTGGAGCAACTGTTACGGTGAATGGATTGCGCTATCGAGAGATGATTAATGATTTTTATGGCCGAAATTGGATGGTATTGATCTGGACAACGTTTACTTTCAACAAGACGGCGCTACGTGCCACACAAGCAACGAAACCGTTGATCTTTTACGATTGAATAACAAAATAACACCTCTTATTGGAAAAACCCTGTATATAGTTACTTTGAAAATTCATAATTAATTCCTTAGAACAGGCGACATTAGGGCGAATCAACTGCTCAACGATTCTGCACTGACTATCGACATGTCAACGTCATTTACAGACAGTTCAGCAACTATCTTTTGACGCATGCCACAAAATAGTAAAACTGTCCCAACGACCTTTTTATAATTACATGTACCACAAAGGTGTTATCTTTTCTGTAATATATTGGTGTATAACCGTTTTATGAATGTAAAGAAATAAATGATGGCAAACTTCAACTTACATGTACTTATATTGATAGTAAAGTAGATGAAATACTGAGGCTTTAAGCCTCAGATACATTACGCGCTCATAATATGGGCGGGGCATATACATATTATATGTTAAGATGACACACTACGCTATAATCTTACTCGGGAGAGAGGTCAGATCAATTGGGGGACTGCCGGGAAATATCATTTCTTTGTATGGGATTACAAAGATTACAGCCGCGTAGTTACAGCGCTCCTTAAATTGTTCTGACCCCCTCTCCTGCCATAGGTAGGAGAAGGGGTCGCATAATTTTCAAACATAGCCTAGCTAGCAGATCACAGCGCATATCGTCACCACGCCCATACTTTTTGTATATTATCTTTTTAGGTGTGACAGGTGTGTATGGAGAGCGAAATGGAGATATATAAAACGCTTTGAACTTGTAGCGTAATCTGTCACCCCCTTTGCACAAGAGTTTTTCGAAATCTGTAGGCAGCAAATATTTCTCTTATTTTGAACATCAAGTGTGAAAATTTTTATCAAGAAGCCGACTGGAGAAATTCGCTACGATGATTAATGAAGGCACAGACCAAATAAGACAGACATGCATGCCCTAACGCAAGTCTGGTTATCATTTCGACGAGCTAGAGCACGTGACAATCTTTTTAGCACCAAAAAGGTTCAAGCACTTAAATAAGTACTTTGACCTACCGACGAATGCAAAATGGAAAAAAACAGACCCTGCGCAGAAAAAATTAAGGTAACGGTTTGCAGCGCAGTCCATTGTCAGACTTTTCTGAGTAGGGCGTTTTCTGATATTTCATGTGTTGAGTAAATTATAAAACATTTGTAAAAGTGTCTCAACTAAATACTGTAATAAGATATTCGATGTTTGAAACAAGCCGAACCTTTGTTCACCCGACATGGGATTTTAAATTACGTTTATTACGCAGCAAGCAATTGTAATTGTAAAAAAGGATTACTTATTCGTAAGCAGTTTTTATATAATTTAAAATGCGAGTTGCCTGTAATGTCCGATTCATTTATTGACAAATCTCTGAAAGGGACACGCCCACACCACCTCCCCGCTCCGCGCAAGTTATTTTGTTCCCCTCGCCCTTGTGGGCAGGTCCATCTTTTAATTGGTCTGTGATTGAAGAAGGTCATTAGAAATTATTAGGTCAAGATAAAATATTAATTAGCAAAAGGTTGCCCCCCTCTGAACTTCCTACACCAAATAAATGTGACTTCATACACGCCACACGTAGAATATGAATGTACCTACATAATTAGTACATGCATTTTGTAAGTCCACGTCTTAATAATAATAATAATAACAACATGCAGGAATAACACGGAATTCTTACATAGATGTATGATAATAATTTTTTGATAAGACCACAGATTAAAAAAGACGTCAGAGTATGAGACATTATTAGCGAAAAAAGTGGCATAACTTTGACGGAGGTTATTTCATTCATCGTAATATTTATTTATTTTTTAGGCTGCCTTTACACTGGTAAGTTTTTTCCTGTAAGTTGCTAACGTAAGCGACTTACGACAAATTTACCAATGTAAACGACACTATAAGTCACTTACCGTAATTTATACCAAGTTACAGAAGTTTTTTTTACGTAAGTTTTTGACAGGTCTAATCGCTGAAATGTGAGAGAGCCGTAAATTCACGCGGGAATTTACGGCTCTCTCACAGCTTATCAAAACAGATTGATAAGTTGAGACGCTTACAGTAAGTTTTGACGTCACTGTCGGGATGGTAAAACAGAAATCTGCAACAGATTCGGTCTTTCTGGAACTTGTCACCTTGAACAGCTTTATGAAATAATACACTGCAATAATCTATGGAGAGAAACATAACATTATTTATCATTAACACAATGTCATGTTTAAAAATGCCTTTGTAAATGTGTGATAATGATTCTAGTATTCGACTTCACGAACTGATGGATCAGCTATCAAACATCACAACAAATTAATATCTCCAAATGAATGCATACAAAAATGCAATATAAGAATACATAGAAAACATTACCTGACGCCAAAAATCGAATAGTCACCATTAATTTTTCTAACTAACTAACCATCACACCGTTTCCCCGCAGAGGTAGGCTGAGAGGAAGTTCGTAAATTAAACTTCCTAACAACTTCCGTGAGCATTATTTAGGATAAGTTGGATGCATATGTAAGCGCTCATGTGTGTAACTTTTCAAAAATTTACGAAAGTCGTAAATTTTACTCACAAGTGTAAACTCAGCCTTGCATAATGAAGAAAATGCGAGCGGCGTACTGTCCCCTATTTTTTAAATATAATATAGATATCGACAACTGGGATGTCCCTCTCTACGTTTTGCTTTTTTTGATTTTGAAATTATTTCTTATAGGAGTTACAAAAATACTTAAAATTGCCTAGTTTGAACATCATCAACATCAACATCATCATCCTAGTTTGAACATCATCGTTCAGTATAATATAATTTGACAATGTATTTAAGGCCCCGTAGTAAGCGTTCTAAGATGGTTTGAAAGGCAGATATGTAAATACGAATGTTAGAGTGAGGGCGCTAATATTAAAAAACGATAATAATTGAGTTAAAATATTTAATAAAACACGACTCGTTTGAAATAGAGCAAAAATATTTCGACAAATGCTCATCATGCTAATTTGTTCGCTTCTGGGAACAAACGGCTAGTCAATTTGTTTGCTTTTCATAGAAATCGTTGTGTCTCCCTTACCGTCATAGTTATACATATGAACTAAACGGTGTTAAAAAGAGACAACACCAAGCTTTATATTCAAATTAAATTAACCCACTTCCCGACATTCGATCGAGCTGAAACTCGGCAGACATACTCGTTGTCGATGACAATGCATTATATCAATCAATTTTGGTGGTAATCACGAATATGCACGCGGATTTATACGCATTTCTCTGAAATTGGAATTCGCATAATACTTTCTTTCATAGCTTCATAAAAATGGGCATGGTAACAGATTAAATACTTTTAAAGCTTTGGAAATCAAAAAAGCCGTAAAACCAAAAGATATATACTTAATAATCAATAAGATGTATCTAGTAGCCCAATATTAGGTCTGTTTTCGACAAACAATTAAAATTTCCCACTTCTCTTAATTAGCGAGTGAGTTGATGCTTTGTCGCTTTCTGTTTGTGCGCTTAGATCTTCTAAACTACGCAACGGATTTAGATAAAATTTTCACTATTCTTTAGAGAATTATAATACATGTAAATTATATTTATAGAAAGTAGAGAAAGGTCGATGTTTTGTAATCAAGTCGTAAAATATATTTTCTGGGGCTTACATTGCTAACGCTGGATAAACCTTATAAGATACATCAAAATAATGTACTACGGAATTGTATATCTTAAAAAGGCCTACAGAAAAGTGTGCGATGGTATACGTCTATCTCCTAAGGATAACCTCCAGTAACGCCGGGTACAGGTCAGCTAGTTCTACATAATTGTCTGTCGGTTTCTTCCATCCCTTTGTACTAATATAAATATATTCTATTGCCTCTGTATTGTTTGTTTATATGTTTATCTTGTTGTCTTCCTCTTTATGTATATGTATTTCTTGTTTAGTGTTAATATAAAATAAAGCCACACGTATTGCCCTGGGAGCACCCAAAAGGATAAGGGTTTCCCAACTTCATCGGGACTCTAAAGTCCCACTCTTTAAGTTTAATGCTAAATCACTATTTTGATTAATCTTTATAACGAATTGGTGTACATTATGAATACCAAAAAAGATATAATAAATAGATAAATTAAAGGATTTACTATCGTTTCGCTTGAGGAGAATTCAAATAAAAATATAAATGTAAACTACTAAAAAAAACATTTTTTCAATAGTGTGAAGGCATAAAGGAAACAACTTTTAAAAAATACAGTATTATAGCTAAGATTATCTGTGACAGTTTCACTTGATTAACTTTTTTGCTTTCTTATAAAATTATTTTCAAAATCAATAAAAACCAGTTTTTTGCTTGAAGTAGAACGTTTCTAGACTCCGTTTGTCAAGCGATTTTAATGCCTATTACCTACAATATAAGGTATACCAAGAATATACACATTTTTGGCTTGTAGCTTCCTCTTAAGTTTGGCAGAATTATTTTATGCGGGAACCCATGAAAAACGCGTCCATCAATTGCCTCGTCCGGTAAAACGTAAATATAAAAACCCTTCTTCTTTATGTGCCGTATCAGGTCCCCCCGACGTTGGCGAACACTCTGGAAAATGTCTCTTTGTCTTGCGCTGCCCGGAATAGCTCCTCCACACTTCTAATGCCGGTCCACTCTCGTATATTTCGCAGCCAAGACATTTGTCTCCTAGCAGGCCCTCTGCGGGCCTCTATCTTGCCTTTCAATATTAACTGAAGCAAGTGATACTTCTCCCCTCGAAGTACATGACCCAGATATGAAATTAAAAAATTAATAAAAACCCTACATAAAAAAAAAAACAAACAAATCCTATGTAAAGACTAATTCTCCCCATATTGCAGCCATGTTTCATTACAAATAATATTTTTCACAAAACTTAAATTAAATCTATTTTTCAACAACCTATTAATTTAAATCATGGTGAAAGGGAAAGGGGCCCTACAGATAAAACGTTAATGCGTTGTGGTCGCTTTGCTTAACACGTGTTACAAAATGATGTCCTTGAGATGTACGAACCCACCTGTGCAGGAAATTAGCAAAAAGGTAAAACGCGATGACTCAACGCGGTCCAATCATCACCATCAAAAGTCAATACTTACATAGTATTTATAACAGAAGAATGTTATGCGCTTCCTGGGCTAAACATGATTCAGAGACAAAGAATGTGATCTGCCTTTCATGTGTCTCAATTCTGGGTTAATCAAACATACTTACTGACCTCCAACTCTACCAACACTAACTAACTAACTAACCATCACGCCGTAAGCAGAGAGGACGGACCGCCAAACAACTCGGTCTTGGCACACACTCCTTGCCTCATTCACATTCATACATTGTCTCATACATACGCTTCTATTATTCTGACTCTTGACATGGCCCGACTCGAGTATCTGATTCACTTGATCGTGCCACGTCTTCCTCGGGCGTCCCCGACTTCTGCTACCATTCACATTTGCAACGTATATTCTACTTACACTACTTTCTTCGCTATACATGCCCAAACCGTCTAAGCGTCCCTTTCTTGATCTTACTCATTAAACTTACATCAGCCTTGCACTGTTTGCGGATCTCCACATTTCTCACACGATCATACATGGTTTTACCACGTATACGCCTCAGGGATCTCATTTCTACAGCATTCAGTTTACTTTCATCCTTTCTCTGCCAGTTCCATGCCTCACTTCTGTACATCAGGGTAGGTACCAGCACTCCATTGTGGACTGCTAGCTTCGCATTTTATTTGAATTTGACGGTTATTGAAATAGGCTCTGCCATACGTACACATCGGAGCGGCGGTACCACGCGCCGCTCCAGGCCGCCCCACAGTGGGCTGAAAATCGCCTTTCATAGACATAGAGACTTGAATTTTCAAGGGCATTTTTTTTGGCTAGAAATGGATTCTGCTGATCATTACTATACTATAAAATGTCGTACGAAGCAATTGCGTGTACAAATGAAGGAGTTGTAATTTTTTTAATAAAAATTTGTATGGCGCTGACATTAAAAATGAGGCTATCTCTGGAATCATAAGGTTGGCCGTTCTATCCTAACACACAGATAATACTACTATTTATTTGTATTTTTTGACATACTTCATATTGTGGCGCAAGGAGCGATTTTTTTTTTTTAAATCCTCAAAGTTGAAAAACCCCCTTTTTAATGTTTATGATTCATTTTAATGCTTAAATGCTTTTAGGCTTGCAGTGTAAATAAAATATTGTAAACTAGACAAAGCATACTCATATGTAAAGCATCATTAAAATGAATCTTCAACATAAAAAAGATTTTTTTCAACTTTGAGGATTTAAAAAAAAAAAATCACAAGTTTCGCCACAATACGAAGTATGTCAAAAAATACAAATAAATAGTAGTATATTTGTGTGTAAGGATATAATGGTCAACCTTATGATTCCAGAGATAGCCTCATTTTTAATGTCAGTTCCATACAATTTTTTCTTAAAAAAATGATGACTCCTTCATTTGTACACGCAATTGCTTCATACAAAATTTTATAGCATATTAATGATCAGCAGAATCCATTTCTAGCCAAAAAAAATACACTTGAAAATTCAAGTCTCTATGTCTATGAAAGGCGATTTTCAGCCCACTGTGCACAGTGTTTTGGCTTGCAGTGTAAATAAAATATTGTAAACTAGACAAAGCATACTCATATGTAAAGTATTTAAGCATTAAAATGAATCATCAACAAAAAAAAGATTTTTTTTCCACTTAAGGATTTAAAAAAAAAAAATCGCACTTTGCGCCACAATATGAAGTATGTCAAAAAATACAAATAAATAGTAGTATTATCTGTATGTAATGATAGAACGGCCAACCTTATGATTCCAGAGATAGCCTCATTTTTAATGTCAGCGCCATACAAATTTTTCTAAAAAAAATTATAACTCCTTCATTTGTACACGCAATTGCTTCGTACGACATTTTATAGCATAGTGATGATCAGCAGAATCCATTTCTAGCCAAAAAAAATACCCTTGAAAATTCAAGTCTCTATGTCTATGAAAGGCGATTTTCAGCCCACTGTGCGCCCCGCTGAAAGGTCTCACAATGTACTGCGCTGTAAAACGTTACCTTACTTTCGGATTTTACTTGTCTGCGCAGCGGCCTGGAGTGGCGCGTGGTACCGCCGCCACGTCGTGTATGTGTGGCAGAGCCTAATGTCTCCGACAGAGGTTTTTGTAATATACGCAGTAGGATCAAGCACCTTTTTTGCATGTTTTTCTGCACTCATGCGTCATACAAATTAATATATCTTAAGACCTCAATGGCAATGCTACAGGTGACGAGGCGACGTACAGTTTTCCTCTAACAGAGTCCAGCATACGAAGATGATTCATAATCTCGACTCTCGACAGTTATTTGTCATTTCCGCAATTTTGCAAGTGTAAGTAGGTACATATCTATGTAAATAGTTGTTAAAATGTCGACAAAACAAATAATCGACAGTTATTTGTCATTTCCGCAATTTTGCAAGTGTAAGTAGGTACATATCTATGTAAATAGTTGTTAAAATGTCAATATTAGGTAAATAATAACAAACGGATTAATCTGCCATTATCGGCCATGTCAATGTTAATGTCAGTTTATGTTTCTACATATGTAAATATATATATATATATATATGTCATTAAGATAGTAGTTATAGGCCTTAGTCGTAAGTCACTAGATATAAGTCTTAGAGGTAAGTCACTAGTTTTAAGTCAATAGTTCTAGTATTAATTATTTAATAAACATATTTTTTGGTTGTCAATATCTTAACAAATATCCTCTATTCATCAAGCCTTATCTACAACTGCTTCCCCTATATTCTAATATATTAACATCTCATTTCTTCTAAGTCAGAATTCAAATAGTATAATCATTCATCTTCCGTACAATTGTGAAATTCGACAATGTAAACAAAACTAATATTTAAATTCTCCTTACATCTCTCCATAATTTGAAATAATGGCCTAGAACACCCTTGAAGCACTTCTCTCTTATTAACTTGTGTTATTATCACATTGTCATGAAAGTTAGTAACGAAATCAGGTAATAAATAAAATATACTTTTAATAAGAATAATAATTGATCAATAAATAGCAAAAATAACAACACAAGACCCTTAAATTGGATATATATACAGGGTGTATTATATGGCACTTACCCGACAAACTTTAACCAGCTATTCTATATTCCTCAGCACATTTGGAATAAAAAATGTTATTGGCACTTTGCTTGCACACTAAATAATAATGGTTAATAATGAGACGAATGGTGCCATGCCATTTAGTTGTGATTTTAAAAGCGCGCCAATGTAGGTACGTACGAACATTATTCAACGAAACTAGAATCAAATATTGCCAGATGGGTTTTCAAACTTTGACAAAGGATAAAACAGTGGTGAAATGTCGTGAAAATATGAATAGTAAATTTTATATTTAAAAAAATGTTACCGGACAGCAAAGTGCCCATAACATTTTTTACTCCAAATGTGCTAAGGAATAGGTGGTTAAAGTTTGTCGGGTACATGTCGATACACCCTGTATATAGGACATTTCATATGATTTGAGATTTTTACGGTCAAAAATAACTATCGGGGATTTTTTTATTTTCTAATTTGGAATGAACCATTAAGTTGAATAACCAACACCTCTGCCATGGTCACAACGAATGGTGCTCTATGTTTGTTGACTTAGCAGGGGTGTCCGGGTACATGGCGGTGGTCCAGGTCTTGGCGGCGAATGCGTCCGCCCACCAACTGCGTGGCAGGCCGGATCGGGAGAGGGAGACCCTTTGACCTCTCCATCCGTATCATCGCCTTGCACCTTGAGGGATGATTCATACATGTATGAATCACAGGAGTGATACACCGCGTTCCATTAACTGACTTCAGTACCCTCATGAGACTAAGTGGAGACAAAAACCACGCTCTAAGACATGACCACTAAGGAACCTGACTTTTTTAAGGCGAAGATTAGTGCTAAATCACTATTTTGATTAATCTTTATAACGAATTGGTGTACATTATGAGTACCAAAAAATATTATGCTTTATATAAATTTAAGGTTTTCCTATCGTTTCCATTGAGTAGAATACAAATAAAAAAATAAAATACTTAGTAAAAAATATAAATGTAAACTACTAAAAAACATTTTTTTCAATAGAAATGTATGAACGCATAAAAGGAAGAACCTTTAAAAATACAGTATTATTGCTAAGATTATCTATGACAATTTCCCTTGATTAACTTTTTGCTCTCTTACAAAATTATTTAGAAATAAATAAAAAAAAACATTTTTGAGCTTGAAATCGAACGTTTCTAGACTCCGTTTGTCAAGCGATTTTAATGCCTATTACCTACATTCGTGATAATATAAGGCATGCCAAGAATATATACATTTTTGGCTTGTAGCTTACGAACCCATTTTCGGTTATGATTTTATTGCATAATGTGGCAAATTTATAGAATGATCGAAGTTATTTATAGAATGATCGAAAAAAAAAATATTTATGCCTGAACATCCACAAAATAAAATAAAATGCACTTTTTGGCCATGTTTTTTTCTTGCATAAATCAAAACAGGCGGATGGTGTTAAGCGGGAATTTAAACCTTATCGCCATCTACGTAAGGGTTGTTATTGATAGCGGCCCAATTTAAAATATTACACGACGTAGTGCATCGCCTTAAGGATAACCCGCCACCAACGCCGGGTACACGTCAGCTAGTTATTTTATATGTGTAGCTAACGTGACCGGTCAGTGACTGAGTTGGCATAGCGTTTGGGTCCCACCCAGGCGTAGCGTGTTCAATTCCTCGGCTGGCAAGTCCTCTATCACAACAGAAGCAACATTTTCCGCTTAGTGTGGTGGTAGTAGGAGATTTTCAAATATTGACAGATTATGGTAGCAGAAGTCGAGGACGCCCGAGGAAGACATGGCACGACCAAGTGAATCAGATACTTGAGTCGGGCCATGTCAAGAGTCAGAACAATAGAAGAGTATGTATGAGACGATGTATGAATGTGAATGAGGCAAGGAGTGTGTGCCAAGACCGAGTTGTTTGGCGGTCCGTCCTCTCTGCCTACCCCTGCGGGGAAACGGCGTGATGGTTAGTTAGTTAGTTAGTTAGACAGATTATTCGTAATCCGGGAATGTTTGTCTTTCTTTAAAAAAATAAGTAATTTTTAGATTCAACTAATATTCTAGAACCACTGTAATATTCGTGTTCAAACATACATAAGGAATCACTTTAAGGCGAAGCTTAATGCCAAATCACTATTTTGATTAATACTTGACGAATACTAAAACGAATTGGTCTACATTATGAATACCAAAATATAAATAAAATATGCTTTAGATAAATTGAAGGTTTTCCTATCGTTTCGCTTGAGTAGAATACAAATAAAAATATAAATTACTCAATAAAAAATATAAATGGAAACTACTAAAAAAAAATTTTTTTCAATAGAAATGTATGAACGCATAAAGGAAACAACTTTTAAAAAATACAGTATTATAGCTACGATTATCTGTGACAGTTTCACTTGATTAACTTTTTTGCTTTCTAAGGACGGGTTGTTTCGGAGAATCTGAACAATTCATCAAATTTCAACGTTCATTTTCAAGTTCTGTGAAAGATTTTTTCAAGTTCTGTTTTTATTTCAGTTTTGTCAAGCAACTAGCCTACAATGATATAAAAACAGAACTTGAATAAGTCTTTCACAGAACCCGAAAACGAACGTTGAAATTTGATGAATTGTTCAAATTCTCCGAAACAACCCGTCCTTATAAAATTATTTTAAAAATAAATAAAAACCAGTTTTGTGCTTAAAATCGAACGTTTCTAGACCCCGTTTGTCAAGCGATTTTAATGCCTATTACCTACAATATAAGGTATACGAAGAATATACACATTTTTGGCTTGTAGCTTCCTTTTAAATAGCAACGCGCGGAAATTTGACAGTTAGTATGGAATGCTTTGTATAGATTATTGTGAAATGGACTTTCAAAATAAAAATTTATGTTGGATTAACAAGGTTGCATGTGCAGTCGAAACCTTGTTTCACAAGTAAGGACCTCAATTTATACATAAATAAAATATTATGTAAGAGGTATTTGTAACCGGTCAAGAATTTACATTCGCGGCAAATACAGTGAGTGGACAAAATATTATTTTTAGAATTTTTTTCTTATTATTCACGAATTAACAGCTTTTAATACACATATAAATTTATGGCTAATTTTATTAATAAATTTGATAGAAAAATACCCATACTAAGTCAGAGAACTAGCAAATGAGGAGGTAAGCGATTCAACGGGCTTCGAATTTTTTTTTTTCAATGTGAAACCGCACAAGAGTCTTAACTGCTCCCAACCGTTTAGAGCAAGTAAGACGATGGCTTCACCAATTGGGGTATTTTGTGAGGTTGGGGGAAGTGAGGAGGGGAAGGAGACCTGGCTATTCAGATCTGGTCATCGAGCACGGCTAAAGCCGTTTCAAGCAGCGTATCGATTCCGAATGGAGGTCTTACACCAGGGCGATACTGAACGTTTCTTCCACTCTGGAGCGAAAATTGTAAAGCCGGAGTCATAACTTCTGCTAGAACAACTTGTATATAACATTTTTATGAACATTTTGTTTTGAAGTTTTTCTCGAATACGTATTATTCTATATAAATAAAGATGTAAACGTTCGCTTGTTCAAAATCTTAAATCTCCGAAAGATCTTTACCGATTGCTTTGAAATTTTGACACAATGTTGTATATAGATGTTACCTGCGACAGGTAAAAACATGCTTTTGTTAAAAACAGATTAAATTAAATTAATTAAGTTAAATCAAACCGGTAAATGTGCAAAAATTGAGCTTTTAAGTTGTTGGTGTCAAAAAATTTCTTTTTTTCCGGTCTATTTTTATGTCGAACCCATAGACATATGGTCGAACCGGAATATCGTATAGTTAATAATAAAAATCCGTCAGATGGCGTTGGGCCGGTATGCATTTATGCGGGAATCGTCATTTTTTATCGCCGGTCGCTTCAAAACTTTCAAGGAGGAAAGCCGTCCATCATGTATGTAAAACTGAATTTTCTCACAATAGTACATTTTTATTATTACCCACATATGACTTATTGGCAGATCATCCGGTTTGCACTTAACATAAGCGTTTATAGCAGTCTCAGCTAAAACAAACAGGCATATATGCCAAAATGTCTGTTTCCTGGAAACTCTATCGCCGAACTCCGAGTTAAACCTTGCAGGGATCAGCTACTACCAGTACAGAGGTTTTTTCACACCGAAGAAAGATCTGTGATGTTTGTCTAATTTACCAAAACATGCAACAAAATACGATAGAATATGAGAATCATATTCTAGAAAATGACTGGTCCAGACAGGAAAAGGAGAATAACAAGAAAAGCACAGATTCAACGGTCGTAGCAGTATACGACCAGAGATGTGCTTTATTTCAAATAAATCCATTTCAAATGGAAATGGAAAATGGGTATTTTCCATTTTGCATTTTAAATGCTTTTCTAAAAACCATTTTGCATTTTAAATGCTTTTTTGCAACATTCTTCCTACTATCTCCACTCATCTTTTTTTCATAAGCCCCAAATATCAGTCGGTCCTCAACCTCGCTATGAGAGATAATTTACATTTGTCAAGTTGCTCCCTGGTAGGAGCCCTGGCAATTGAGTGATACCATTACAAAAAATACTGATTCAAATACTGAACATGGGGCCATGACGCTGTAATATTAAATGTAAGATAGAAGTTTCTATGTTTTTACGTTGGCAACATTGCCAATTTTTACGTTGGTTTCATAATCTGTAGTCGTGGTGTTTTTGGATTTACCATCATGTATAACGTTTGTTCTACATTGATGTCCATTATTAAATGACAAAATTGTTTAAAAATTCTATATTTATTTTAATTGTTTGACCTGAGAAACCATTTTGCATTTTCAATGCATTTTGAAAATAGGTATTTTGCATTTGAAATGCTTTTCTAAAAACCATTTTGCATTTTCAAATGGAAAAGTTTTGACCCATTTCCATTTTGCATTTCAAATGGTTTTGGGTACCCATTTTGCACATCTCTGAATACGACCTACAGGCAGTGCTGTCATGTCCGCAGGGAGAGGCGTCTTCCTATGACTGCATTTCAAAGCTGGCCGTTTACAATTTAACAATTGCTGAACTGGGCGACAAATCGGCAAACTATTACACTTAGGATGAGACACAGGGAAAAAGAGGCGTGATTGAGATTGGGAGCTGTGTGCTGAAATATCTGCAACATGACAACGCTGACTGTCCAATAGACGTCGTCTTTTGTGGACAACAATAACTTTATGATGGCAATGTACAAATATGCTGTTACAACATTAAAAAAACATAAAATCTATCACACACCCAAAACGAGGGGGTTTCGGCAGTTAAAAGAGTACTCCGAAGAAAAATTACCTTCCCAATGCGCCATGGCCATGAAAACGGCAAAGAAAAATGACAACCCTTACCTGGTTCATGAGGACTTTTTTTGATATGAAAGCTCTGAAGGACACCCAAGTAATTTTACCCATTTTGGACATTCAAATGTTTAAAATAATTAAAGACGACGGCAACTTTTACTTCAAAACATCCTACGGATCATATGCCTGGGAGGAGGTGACGAAAATGAATAAACGGGGCAATGGGAGCGTGAATCGTGTTCTGATGCAAGCTTATTCCGAGAGACTTACCATTGATGAGAAGAAGAAAAATGGTATCCTAAAGATAATACCGTCAATTTATTAATATATTTATAAAAAATTGTGAAATTTTGAAGAGCAATATTTTGTTCATTGTTGTTTAAAAAAAATTGTTAAGCAAATTTTTCTTTTTTCATTGACAGAATTGTCTTTTGTTTCTACCTAAAATAGGTTCCAAAAGAAGAAGCCACTGTGACACAAAAGCAAATATTTATTTATTTATTTAACGCCCAGAGGGCTTTTACATTTTTGGTAGTATAATTTTAATTTGACAGATGCTTTGAAACATAAAAAATAAGAATAAAATTTCATTTGATAAAACCTATGCAACAAATCATACAAACACAAGAAACAAAAACAGAAAATTACAGCTATTTGTAGGTTTACATGATGTGTTTAGGAGTATTGTTGAAATAAATGTTTTAAATGATCCTCTAAACTTGCCAAGTTGGTATTGAATATGTCAACATCACCCAAGTAATGATTTCCCATGGTGTGAAGTCGTTGTATCGGAGAGTGGGCAATGTAGTTACGCTTATGTGTGCTGCTGTAGAATATTGTATTTTGTCGTGTTGTTACTGTGGGTGTATGTATGTTTATTTTAGTTAGTTTATAAGTTGCAGGAGTTCACAACAGTCGAATTTAGAGTTAAGTATTTTGAATAAATAAATAAAAAAATAAAAAATAATTTTATTTATTTGCAACTACTACTTAAATAACCAGTATTTGTCTAAATTTTATTCAAGCATAAGGTGGCTTTGAGGTGAACCAAAAGGACGTTAAAAGGAAAATATCACATGCGAAATCTTTAAAGCGCTCTGGTGAAAAACATGCATTTTGCAGATATGCCGGTTTGATTTCACAGCGACGATATATTGGACAAAAATGTTTTTTTAAACAGTGCCATCTGTTGAACGTAAAAGCAACACGCGCTATTGTTTCTCTATCTTCACAGACAGACTGAGCCACAGCAACGCATGGCGGGGTACAGCTAGTTTAAAATAAAAATATTAATAATATAATTGTACACTTAATAAATACCTAATTTAGAACAAAAAACAATTTACAATATATTATAGTTATAGGTACAGCTTCAAACTGATAGTAATGCAATTTGTGCACGTTTAACTAATAATTTGGCCACCACTGCAACTTAGCTATTTAACTCACACTCCGTACATTTCTAATAAAACCTTGAGACAAAAACACATTTAGCGGATAAATAAATTAATTATATAACAATAATAATATAATGCCGGATATGTAAAACAAAAATAGATCTCACGTAACAAAAAAAAATAAAAATAGTACCTACCTATTCATGGTTCGTGAATTTATTCTTTGACTGGCCACCAACACTCCGGTGACCGCCAAATAAATTCCATAAAAAAATCGAATTCTAATTTGAATATTTTGAATGATCGAGCCGTCTCGAATAAAGCAGTAGTAGTTACCTACTCTGATTCAACACTTTTTCGTTGAGGAATTTGAATGTAAATCGAGGTGAACGAGTAGATAGAAAGCTTGTATTGATTTCGGGTAGCATTTTGCACGGTTAGTATGGTTGACGCTTTTTACAATGTGTCATACTTTCTTCGGAAGCGGATGTCGAACGGTTCGCGTCATGGCGGCAAAATCATAATGAAAGGTAAAATGGAAGAGAATCAGCAGAAAGGGTTCGCAAATAAACTTTTAATAATTTGACATTGCGAAGAAATTATGACAGAAAAAGTAATAGGAAATTGTAGAAATAATTTGAAAGATTTCGAAATAGGAATGTGTGATTCTTTTATTTCTTTTCTTACAAGAATATGTGAAATTTTCAATTTGTGACTAAATTAACTGACAGAATTAAGCTGCGTATATATTTGCGAACCGACACGCGAACCGAGTCTCGAATCGCGCCATTTGCTGTTGCTTCGTTCCTCTCCCATAATTCGAGGCTCAGCTCGCGTTTCGGTTCGCAAATGCATATGCAGCATTAGAACGGGTTGTTACACAGAATTTGAACAATTCATCAAATTTAGAAGTTATTTTTTTAGCTCCTTGAAAGTTCTATTCAAGTCATGATATACAACTGAACTATACAGAGTGTCCGGGGGTAAAGTGAGCTAACTTCTTGATTTTATATGATAGTACAAGTAAAGAGTTTAACTGTCTGTACGGGAAAATAGATGTTCTTACATAAACTTTGGAACCATGTAGAATGACCTCCCGAATTAAATGCACTTTAACCCCGGACACCCTGTATAACAACAAAACCTGAATAGAATCTTAACAGAACTAGAAAACTAACTTTGAAATTGGAAGAACTGAAACAACCTGTCCTTCGGCTATTCTTATTTGATTCCATAAACATGGATATTTCTGAAAATAAACATTAGGGTAAAACTTGAAATAATGTGAAAGATTTCGAAAAAGGAATGTGCGATTCTTTATTGTTTGTTTTCTTATAAGATTTGAGATTCTCAATTCAAAAATTAACTAGATGAATCTTAACTATTCTTGTTTGTTTCCACGAACATGAATATTTCTGAAAATTAGTATTAAGGTAGAACTTGAAATAATTTGAAAGATTTCTAAATAGGAATACGTGGTTTTTTTTATTTTTTCTATTCTTACAAGAATTGATATTCTCAATTCGTGACTAAATTCCTGGCAGAATCTTAAGACTATTCTTGTTTGAATAATGAATAATGATGATAGAACCAGCGCAGAAACGTGAAAAATCACGGGATAGTCCGAATTCTTGACAAATCAGTTTCAATTTTGAAAACGGCTCATTATAAACATAATTTTCTGTTCAAATATTTTATTCTAGAGAAGACACGTGAAAAATTACGGGATATTATGATTGTAGAATTTGTTAAGCTGAAATATTTGCCTAAGGATCATTATTGGCTTTCAAAAGACCTTTCGAATCTTAGTAAACTTAAAATACGACATCTGTCAAAAACTTAAACAAAAGAAATAAACATTTCAAATACAAAATTATTAATTAATAAAATAATGTTGGTACCTACTTTACCTCTGAATCATTCCAATTTTCTGAACCGGGGTTCCAATTGAAAGGGAGTTACAACAGCGACACCACCGAAATTATTATTTTTTAATTAAAAGTTGGTAGGTACTTTATCATTTGTCTGATATTTTATTCATTCTTTACACTAGAAGTTCCAATTTTGAAAATGATCCATCACACTAGATCGAATCAAAATGACATTAAAAAAACATTTCAAGTCATAAAACCACACTCGGACAAAGTACATCTATTATAACTCCACAACATCCTTCCCAAAAGTTTAATGAGTTCAAATCAAGAATAAAAATCTGGCTGAAAGAGGTCAAAGAAAAAACACAAAAAGACATATAAAATAGAATTAAATAAGTCCGCCTCAGCACATAAGAAATATACCAATACTATTCTTATATTCAACATAATATTTTGTATGTTCAATATTCCACACAGTGACTAACATAAATAAAAAAAATCATTCTCCTCTTAAGCTTTAGAAGCAACTGAAAGACTGCCTTAGCACGTCCAAAAAACTAGCAGAAATTGATAAAATATATATTTTTTTTAATTGTTTTTTTTTAGAACAAACTACATAAACAAACATTTTTTGTCCATCGATTAGGCCCTTTCTACACTCGCTCTTCGGGGCCGGCGCGCGGGGTCAACGTCCCCCCCCCCTCCCTCCACCCCCAGCAGCCCACCGGCTCCGTTATGTTGTAATAATAATAAAATGGAAGAATATTATATGCGCGGAGCAACCAGCCAGCCAACAAACCAAAGCGCATGGGACGTACTGGGAACGAAAGTCGTTATGGGCGTCAGGCGTCTTCAGGCCTCGGAAGGACATTACTAGCCACAAACATCATATTCCTATTGAATTTTACTTTCGGATATTAAATTTTGAGTATTTCTATGACCCCATTGTGGTTTTTTTTATGTATTTGCAAATCCGATGAAGGTGGGATGTAGACAGCCTATAATAATGTTGCCATTTGGTATGTTGAGCATTGCGAAAATTTGTGTCCTTGACCGGTAATCTACAGATGTGATGTTTTTAGACACGCACGACAGCACACCTCCTTCGTTAGATTTTTTGCTCGAATTAGAACTTCGATCAAGGCGATAGGTAGTATATTAATTTAGGCCTAATTTTGATGAGCCGATATCCGCGTTTGACCGTGTTTCTGTAAATAATAAAATGGAAGATGTGGATGAATCAATTTTGTACGCATTCCTCGAACATTTTGATAATATCCTTGAGTATTATGAGTATATGAAATTTTACTACCCAGCCAGTTAAATAAAAACTTCTTCAGGTTTGAACTCGCTGTTTATTTCACTAACGATAGCCAAGACATTTTTTATCCTCCAAGATACTCTACATGCTTGAGTTGGAACTAGACTCGGGGACGTAAAATCACGTTCTTGGAGCGGGTCTTGCGTTCCTCTATCTCAGCGACCAAGTCGCAAATTGGCGTTGTTTCTGGGGGTAATACTCTCTTTTAAAATGTCATAACTTTTTCTTCAGGACCCCTAAAAAAATCTGAGGAAACTGTTACCATATTATTAGTGTAATACTAATTTAAAGCAGGGAACTCGCACACAGATTCACTCTTAGGTTATAACCAGTTACAAGTTCCGAATGTTTTGTCGAAATTCCAGTTCCAAATTCATCTGCTGAAGCATTTCGAAGATACCCATACTCGTATTCGTAGTGCAGTTATTAAGTTCTAGTTACAGACTATGTGCTGCCAGAATCGTAAGAAAACCATTTTCACGTTCTGGATGTAGTTTGTAATTAAATTAAAGTTAAATTGTAATTAAAGCAAGTACCCTTTTTATTCAATATTCCGAGTTGAGTTAAAATTCTAGTTTCACACGACATGCTGTAAAATTCGCAGTAATTAAAGCTGGAGACTCGAACACAGATTCACTTTTAACAAAAAAAACAGTTTTGTGTTCAGAATGTAACGTAAAAATTACAGTCCTGGATTAATCTGCCGACGCATTTCGAAGGAACCCATTTTCGTGTACAAATAACAGTTATAAAATTCTAGTTGCAAACCATCATGTTTACCCAGAATCGGAGGAAAACCATTATCACATTCTGGGTGTAGTTTTAATTAAAGCGAGTCCCCTTTTCATAAAATTCACTCTTAAATTAAAACTAATTTTACTGTTGTCATTATTTTTTTTAATATTTTCATCAAAAATACCTCTTGAGAATAGCTTTCTTAATAAAAAAATCCGACTTCGGGGAATAATCCCGTGTGCACATCAGTAGTTGGAACTCTATTTCCAATTCCGGTCCTGCCACCTTCTTCGATAATACCGCCGTGTTTCTGTGTGTTGGACCGCCGTGCCGTTCGCGTATGTGAGTCAAGAGTTGTTAGCTGCGAGCAACAAGCAACCCACACCGAGTACAACCGACTCCGCTCGCCGATAGTAAAGTAAAGAGTTTTCTGTGGTCGGTTAGAGTGGAGTTAGACTGGTTGGGACCTGGCAGTTGAGATTTGGACCCTTCACCAGCACCGAAGGAGAATTGGAGGCATTGAAAGTATGTGTGGTGGAGTTTAGTGGGGTGACCATCAAAGCGTAAGGTCCGTACTCTGCACATCACTGCTGCAAGTTGTGCTATTTTACCTTTTTTAACATAAAATGTGTACACGTGCTGTCATGGGCCGGTATATCAGTTGATTTGTATCCTCGCTTAGTTGTTTGTTGTTTTTTATATTACATAAACAAATAGTACATTGGTTACAATGGAAGTGGTACAATATATTAAATATTGTATTTCTTGTAATTTATTATTTGTGATAGGTACATTGAGTATACCCCCGGGTGGCATGTGTAGTGTAAAGTGTTTGTAGGTATGATTCAATTAGTTTATTCCTTTAAAAACATTACAAAATTACATTTTATTTCGTTTTTAAGTACATTAATAAGTGGTGGTATATAGAAGTGAAACGATAGGTATGCGCATGGAGCAGTTTATATCATTGCCATAACGCCCCGGAAATGAACTCACTTCCTGACATCTGATCGAGCTAAAACTAGAATAGAAAGAACAGATAGAAAGGTGACAATCATAGACTAACAATGCATTCTATCAACACTTGACGTTTAACAAAAGGATGGTTACTGTCTATATGAGATTTTGTAAAACCACCCCCATCTCCTCTTCCCACCCCTTTAAGTAGAAAAAAGCCCGGGCGACGCCGGTAACTTCAGCTAGTAATAATATAATATGTTATAAAAAAGAAAAATACGTCAGGATTATTAATTATTCAGGCAACACCTTTCGGTTTTCACGATATGGTCAACATCCTTCATCATGTCCACCCATTGACTTACAATCATTTGTCACATTCTTCAAATCATCTATTTTCACAAAGTGGTCAACATCCTTCATCGTGTCCACCCACTGACTTACAATCATTTGTCACATTCTTCAAATCATCTATTTTCACAAAGTGGTCAACATACTTCATCGTGTCCACCCACTGACTTACAATAATTAGTCACATTCACCAAATCACCCTTCTATTTTCACAAAGCGGTCAATATCCTTCATCATGTCCACCCACTGACTTACAATAATTTGTCACATTCTTCAAACGTTATATGTATTTTCACAAAGTGGTCAACATCCTTCATCATGTCCACCAAGTGACTTACAATAATTTGTCACATTCATCAAATCACCCTTTGTCATATTTCTCCAAATCTATTATACACTGAAGACATCTCAATTCTGTGGTACTATATTATTATAATAATGTCATATACAATAAATTGAGTACCACAAGCTCGGGTAACTATTGGTCCCAATGGCCCCGATTCGCAGTTATGCAAGCACAAGGTAATCGTCGGACCGATTCCATAATAATTCCATCGTTAGTCAGAACAACCAACACCGTCGCGATTTGCCAATCGGATATCGGCAGCCAAGTCTGCAGGAACATTACACTACAGTAAGCTCTGCGGACTCTTAGGAAATAAATCAACTAAATAAATTATTGAACATTGTATCTGCTTCTCATTATTCAATTTGAATGCGTTTAGAATTTAGAAGAAAGTGTAATAAAGTCCTGTCTTTGAATTCGTAATACTTTTGAAAGAATTTGGTCCTTCGCGTGACAGGGTCGTTAAAAAGAAAGAGGAAAAATTAAGACGCAGGAGTTATCAGCGGTTTTTAACGTAAAAAAAAGTTTTTTTACTACACTACTATTTTTAAATTATTATTTTTTGGTTTAACTGAGGATTGAACCTTCCTACCCAGGTGCTAGAATCGACAACTCTACCAACCACGCCAAATGCCGATCGGGTAGGACCGACATTTATTACGTACATTAACTGCTGTAATGTCATCCGATGTCATCGTGTGTAGGTAGTGATTACAACCAAGAAGTTGATAGAATGCATTGTCATCGACAACGAGTCAATCTAACGAGTTTCCTGAACGGATGCCGGGAAATGGATTAATTTCCGCTTCCATAGATGTATTCAAAAAGAGTGAAACGCAAAAAAGGCACACCCCTAAAGATTGGGTGAAACACATTAACACAGCATCCCAAAAGATGGAACAGACGCTGACGGGAAATGTTTTCATCAAAGCCTCTGTCTTGTAAGTCTTTTTATAAGCCAAGAAAATAATAATGATTTGTACAGCGCCGTTTTCGTGAAAAATCATATCAAGGGCGCTGAACAAATATATTTCTACAATGATCTATCCCATTACTAACCATAGACTAGACAAACCATTATCAACTTATGTCTAACAGATTGCATCCACCGGTTCGTCTATCACTAATACAAAACTATATGTACAATACATTTGATCAACGAACGTGATGCTGCTAATGGACATATATAATATGTATGCTTCCCGTATGTTCACGGAGGGGCGAGTTCCCGGATATGCAGCCCTTATTAGATCCAGGGTGGCAGGAATGAGGGAATGGATAAGCAGCTCTGGAAATATCCTCACTATGGAAGCCCGACTCACTCCATCCTCCAGCATTGACGCACACTGGAGAAAAATACTAGCGCCTAATATAGTCACGGCTCCTTAGGCTTCAACTTTCTATTATTCTTTTATTTTTATCATTTTATTCTATTTTATGTTCAATTCATCTGTTTTTTTTTCTTTCTTTGTTTTCCTGTTCTACTTTTTTTTTGTTTTTGATCATATTTTTGTATCTCTATATGAAATGTGTGGGACTGCACTAACCTCCCCACATACCGGAATAAACTTTTTTTTTTCTATTTCCGATTTTAAGTCCGGATTAAATCTTCCCCATAGGAAAAACTAAACCCTTCCACAAACTTTTCCACAAATGATCATCTAGTCAATCAACATTATGCAAGTGCATTATATAAGTAAAATAAATACAAAACAATACAAGAACAACACGTCAACTCACCAGAGATCAAATGGGAAAATAATTCACCGACTCCAGATATTTTCATATCAGAGGGTTCGGCTCGGTAGAACTCCTAACAGGGCTTATAAATCCTACATAAATAATAAACATAAATATATAAAAAAAAAAAAAACAAAAATAAATATTTAAATAATAAATATTTAAAAAATCTTTCGTTATCCTACATGTATTCAAAATGACCGACTTTTGCATCTTTATATATAAATTTTTTGATAGATCTAATACGCCTAAATTTTTAATGAGAGAGCTAGGTATAATGCCAGTAGCCGAAATAACGAATGGTAATATTTTTATCGTCTGAGAATGCCAAATTCTTTTTATCTCATTTCCTAAATCTGTGTATTTTCTTATTTATCATTAACAGATTTTTGAATATTACAGGAATTTGGAATAGCGACATCAATGATATAAGTTTTTTTTTTAATTTTGTCATGTAAAACTATATCGGGTCTATTATGACTAATCGTTCGGTCTGTTAGTATAGCTTTATCATAAATTATTTTATAAAATTCGTTTTCTGAAAATTAATTTGGTTCGTATTCATAATATGGTATTATATTACGGCAGTCAATCAAGTTATGTTTAATTACCAAACTTTGGTGAATTATTATTAAAACTTGATTGTGCCTAAATGTATACTCGGACGGTGCTAATATAGAACATTCCGATATAATATGTTCTATAGTTTTCGAAAAAGCCAAACATTTTCTACATAAATCATCAATTTGATTTGTATCTTTGATTATATGCTTCCTATAATTTATAGTATTAATGACTCTATCCTGAATGGCAAGCATAAATCCTTCTATTTCTGCGCTCAACTCTCCAATACTCAACCATTTGTTTGACGAAAATTTGTCAACATACGTTTGGTTGAGATAATTGAAGTGTTTTGCGTGTAAAATTTTATTTGACCAGAAATCTAATAATTCCTGGTTGGGATTTATAAAAATGTTGGCATTTTTATAAATATTATTATTATTATAACAATTTATTTACATTCTGTACAGGCAGATAATATAGATACAATATGTCAATATAGGACCATATATAAAAAAAATATAAAATAAAGGTGTATAAAGTGCAAAATCGCCTACTTACGAACCCCTCTTCGGATATGGTTTTATTGTATAATGTGGCCAGTTAAGTTCTTTAGATTATGACCGGAAAACATTTTATTATATGTTTGCCTGAACTTCACAAAATAAAACAAAACATGCATTTTGGCGTTGTTTTAATTTTGCATACTGGCTAAACACGCGATCGGTGTTAGACCAAATTTGTAACCTTATATGGCGTAAGGTGTGCGTTTTCGCTACTGATTACTAATTTTACACGCAGAGATGGATCGACTAATTAGTGATTAAGAAATTGAAAAAAAAATTAAAACGAAATTTTTGGTAAGTTCCCATACAAGTTAGGAGGCTGCTTTGAACAAGTGTCCCGGCCTTGTGATCTAGGGGGTTTTAGTCGGGTAATGTCAAGATTCAGCATAATAAAAGAGAGGATTCATGAACAGGGCCGGACTTACGCGGGCGCAATTGCAGCAGTCCGCTCCGGGCGCCGAATTGCCACGGCGCACAGTGGGCTGAAAATCGCCTTTCATAGACATAGAGATTTGAATTTTCAAGGGTATTTTTTTGGCTAGAAATGGATTCTGCTGATCATTATTATGCTATAAAATTTCGTATGAAGCAATTGCGTGTACAAATGAAGGAATTATCATTTTTTTAAGAAAAATTTGTATGGCACTGACATTAAAAATGAGGCTATCTCTGGAATCATAAGGTTGGCCATTATATCCTTACACCTATTACAATATACAGTACCTACCTAGTTTTCAAAACACTTTAATCGCAACTAATTTATCTATTTAAATACAGGGTTTTCCGATAAGAGGTGTTATTTTGATATTCAATCGTAAAAGATCAATGGTTTCGTTGATTGTATGGCACGTAGCGCCGTCTTGTTGAAAGTAAACGTTGTCCAGATCAATACAATCCAATTCCGGCCATAAAAAATCATTAATCATCTCTCGATAGCGCAATCCATTCACCTTAACTGTTGCTTCAGCCTCATTTTCGAAAAAGTAAGGTCCAATGACTCCGCCGGACCATAAACCGCACCAAACAGTCACACGTTGAGGATAGAAAGACTTTTCAACAATAACTCTTGGGTTTTCCTTTTTCCTTGGGCAGTAGTAAGGGACGGTGCGTATCCTGTGGCACAAGCGTGCCTGCATTATGTTCTTGTCAGTGGCGACTGGCGACATGTGAAAGGAATATATATGATTCAAATGCCATCTAAATTTTTTATACCAATTAAGTTTAGGAATTGCCGGCTCAACTCTGTCTGGTATGTCCATCCATCAGTAATACCAGTCATGAAAAATAGACTATTTTAAAAGGGTTGTAATGAATTTATTTTTTCTTCATAAGCGGTTACTTTGTGATGTGACATTATAATTTAAAATTAAACAATAACTTTGTAAACATCACTTATAGGTAAATACTTAATGTCGACCGGGTTTCACTACAACCGTAGCTTCATCAGGACTGTATAATACTGATGAAGCTACGGTTGTAGTGAAACCCGGTCGACATTAAGTATTTACCTATAAGTGATGTTAACAAAGTTATTGTTTAATTTTAAATTTATTTTTTCTCCATTCAATATTATCATTTCAATGGTTGAAAGATAAAGTCGAATATTATAGATATTATTGTTATTTATTGGAAATTTTATATTATGTGCTTATACATACTTAAATATAAAGTAATTTTACATATGTAATTGTTTTATTTGTCTGCTGTTGAATTTATCACTTTTTTTTCTTCTACAGGGTTTTCCAATAAAAGGTGTTATTTTGATATTCAATCGTAAAAGATCAATGGTTTCGTTGCTTTCGTGGCTTCCGAGCCTCAGATGCGACAATTTTGCTTGTTGACGAAGCCACCTAGGTGGAAATGGGCCTCATCACTCAAGATGATTTGCATTTGATTCACTCAAGTGAATTTTAATAATTTCAATGCGTTGTTGAAGCGTGTATCGTTCCATTTTTATTAATGGCGTAGTTTCTACTTGTCAAATGTCAAAAAATGACAGCTTCAAAAGTAACATCTACCGAAATATCGGGCTATTCAAAATAACACCTCTTATTGGAAAACCCTGTAGTATAAAATAAAGTCGCTATCCGCGTCTGTCTGTTTGTGCGCTTAGTTCTTCTAAACTACACAACGGATTTTGATAGGATTTTCACTATCATTTAGAGCATTTCTTCCGGAAGGTTTATGTATATAATACAAGCATATGATTTTTATAGAAAGAATAGAAATGTCGATGTTTTGTAATCAAGTCGTAATAAAATATTTTCGCTAACGCTGGCTAAACCTAATGAGATAACTCAAAATAATGTACGACGGAATTGTATATCTTAAAAAGGTCTACAGAAAAGTATGGGATTGTATATGTCTGCCTCCTAATGATAACCCCCCAGCAACGCGGGTACGCATGAGCTAGTTTACTTATTTTTAAATAATATTTATAATAATAAAAATCCATCACGATAAACAACAATACATCCAAATAAAGACTGCAAGTTTATTTGTACGTTCCGTTTCCATTTCAAGATGGTGGCAGTTTTCATGGTACAGTAAATAGTATTATTTTTCAAACGTGAAATCGCAGTGTTTATTTGGGTTTTCTTATTCGATTTTTTATACGGTTCCTACCTGCCTGAAAAAGGTTGAAAAAAGAATTGTCATTGAGATTTCGACAAATGGTATAATTCCTTATTTGAATATTTTTTTCAATGTTCATAAAACAAATGGTGTATAAGTAAGTACGTAGGTACTTAAGTACCTACTTACAAATCTTATGATTTCAGAAGAAAGTTTGGTTTTGCTTTATTACATAAGATAAAATTAGAAATAACATTACGGTTAACTGTTTACAGAACTACTAGTAATAATAGAACAGGAGAGAAAAGTATTTGTATTTTATATTATGTCCCGTCCCCCTTTCTCATCGAATCCCCAAGTCAAAATCGGGCAATGAACCCGCGGCCTGTGTGTCTGCCTGGGGCTTTTTCGCCACCAATACGTAATAGGTAGGCCACACATAATATTATTAAAAATCATACGTAAATGAGAATAGTAAAGGTCCATATACGGATAATGGGTGGTAATACAAATAATAAATAAATGAATTCAGATTATGTACGTACGTACTAATGTTATTATTATTTCACAAGTGTATGTATACGGACCGCGGCAGATTGCACTCGGTTTGAGTTATGCGGAAATGAGCCAGGCCACAGATCGAAAATAATATTACAGGGAATTTAATTTCTCACAAACTTAATTGTGGTTTTTGGTGTTATTAAACACAATATTTGAAAATTTGAATGTTAATGTAGGTAAATATACATAAAATAGGGAGTAAAAAAATCGCACTTAAAAAAAACACTTGGTAATTAATTATGTAAAATAATGCATTATAATAGTTATTTTGCTAAAATTGAAAACGATTGTTCACTTGGCAGACATTGTTATTGATGTGGTGAAAGTTTTAATAGGTTCTTAGTTTGCGTTTAGTAAAAAAAATATAAAATTTTAAACATCCTAAAAAACTACATACATTAATATTATGACAAAACTTGGCGTGAAGAAAATACGTCAAATTATACGTTTTTTAACTAAGAGATACTAAAATGCATTATTTTCCATTTCTGGAAACTGAAATACTTCTCATTATGATCCAACAGATTTTTTTAAAAATAAAATGTGTTTATTAAGCGAGTTCCTATTTTCTGTATATTTATCTTCATTTCATTAAAGCAAACCAAATAATGTGTAGGTACGCGAATTTCGGCAATAATCTATCAAATGTGGAAAATATTAAATTATATTTAATTATTCACTTAAAAATACCGATGGCAAGTTTCAATAGCAGAGTCTCAGTCGCGAGTAATTTTCCGTATTTTCACGATTGACAATGTTTGAATGCCTGATGCCTGGTTAAAGCAATATGTTCTACTCGCAGTATTTTAATTAAAGAATTTATAATGTTTCTAGGCAATCAAATTTTAAAAGTAAAAACAATTGATTTTGTATTAGTTTGCACTATATCGTGTAAACAAAAATCGGTATATTTCGAACACATGGAAATAACGTGTGTGCTATAATCTATAATGTGTAGCTTTGCTATTTACTACGCCCATGATGTTTTTTTACAATGGGTACAATTAAATTTTTACAATTTTGTACACAAGGGTTATATAAACAATGGTTACAAAATATATTTTTTTACATTAGAGTTGTTTACAATTGGATAAAATGAAAATTAATAATTATAAACCGAAATTATCAGAAATAATATCATGACATAAAAAAATTGTTTAAGTATGTTTGAAACATCGAATTTATTATATTAAAAATGTCAATTAAATACACCAATCATTGGTTTATTCATTTTCTAAACTATGCAGGCGAGGAAATATGTCTGCCTATCCCTGTGAAAACGTAGCGATGATTAGTTAGATGGTTGGTCGTTTTGTGAATAGCGGCGGGCGGTCACGTGACCGACCTTCAGGCTTGTCGGAGCATTGTAAGCGACCTTGACAGAGCCTCTACCCTCTGCCTCTATCTCCTAGCTTTAGACTATATACGTCTCTTTCTCGTCGCGTGTGACGATGACCCGACCCTCTCCCGATACTTTCAACAAACCAAACCTTTACAAACTTATCTTTTACATACCGGCTACCCCTCTCGTATCTCGTAAGCTGTTAATTGCAATTAGCTGTCACTAAACTCTTACTACTAGACAATACCTTCATGAGCGAGTTTGATTCCTTACAATTGACATGCATTTTGATCAGTATCTTGTTTGATAAACGTTTAGAAGGCTGTCACATATAAAACGGTCGACATTACAAACTCGCTAGACTCTTGGAAAAATCTGGTAAAAGCCTGAGGCAAAACCCGTTCTACGGCAACCGAGTACATTGTACATTCGGTATCGGCAGACAAAGAAACTCATGCCAAATCCAACACGGCGATAGCGACATTTTAAATTAATCAAACTTATCAATGGACAGCTGCTAAGATAATGTTATTCTTACTAAGGTTCAACAGCATCACACTACTTAATAACGATCAAAGTTAAATCAACCAGACCGATAAATCTGTTATTATAAAAATGATTTAAAAAATGCAGACATGTTGTCAATATTATAGTTTAATCTGCACTGAGAAAGGAATAAAGCTGTTTTTAAGATTCAATAGTTTAAGTATACAATATGCTGTTTTATTTTTTTCCTAATACATGATTAAACATTCATTATCAGCTTTTTGTAGAGTGGTGAATAAAAAAACAAGACTCACCTTCCTTTCACGGACTGTTCACTTCTGTTATCCGAACACACAACATTTCACAACATTTAACTTCACAGCATCGTAATAATATAATATAACCGAATTATCCGCAATTATTATTATTGCAAGATTCACTTTCACAGGACGACAGGTAGAAACGGCACACCTTACGTAAAATAACCAAAGTTTATTGACATTATGGAAAGGTATATAAAATTTTAACAGATTTGCGCAAAATTTAACACAAGATGAAAGACGAACGACACTTTCTTCGACACGACGGGGTTGTTGGTGGATTAATGGAGAGATTTTAACACAAAACCATCGAAAGCAACCGGTTGAAACGTGAAGAAAATAATAGGAAAATCAGACAACAGAACCGCACAAGGAAAAATGTCCGCTCACTGAAAACAATGCCCATAACGAAAAGTGTTTCTGTCTGCTGAAAATACTACCACCGCCATCTTTGCGGGAACAGTGATAACACAATATGGCGGCGATTTTAACAGTTTGAATGGTTTACCAAATAAATAGTAGTAATTCATACTTTACGACGTCAAAAATAATTTAATCATTTTTTTAAATTTTATAAAACATTTTTCATCATAACGCATTTTTTAATATTTCTGTAAATTACGCCAATTTAAGTAAAAAATGAATTTTAGAAAATTGTCGGTATGAGCGACATCTATTGGAATGTTTTAGAAACATTTGATAAACCTTTTTGTGTTTATCGACAGGTACCTGCAAGCCAGAATATAAACTTATGTCAAGACGCTTATAGCTTAGTTCTATTCTCTCATTCTTTCTTATAAACAATATACATGTTAGAAAGAGAGCTTTGAACGGACCTCTCAACGGCAGGATGAAATGTAGTTCTGAAGTGAATTTTATTATCTCATGCTATAAAGGCTATAATGCTGTGTTACGCTAAATTTGAATGTGAATCTTACTAACGCATTTTATAAGGGCTATATTTCCATGGCTGATTTTTATTTTTTTGTTATTCCAATATGGTTCTTAAAACATCTGAATGTAAGGGTTATAACTGTTATAAGGCATAGAAACGGATTTGCTTTACTTTCGAATCAGTTGACATGGTTTGTTTGACACATGTCATTAGTGTCAATGATAAGAATTCGCAATACCACGGAATTCAGTATTATTATAAAATATATAGTTATAGTGCATAAGTCTGACAGTATTTCATAAGTTGTGTTCGATGTGTAGTAAGGAGCGCCAAATCTCGTGACTCGCCTTAGGTACTTTGTTATCACGTAAAATGAGTCAACAAAACTATATCGATTGTTGATCATATTGTAGATCTGTTGTTTTGTTCTCGTGTTCGATACGGATGGGTGCCGTTCATCCTTTAAAATGTCGGAAGCACAGCAGAGAGCTCACATGCGAACTACGAGTAAAAACACATTGTTAAAAGTGGTAATCTTGGGAGATGGAGGAATTGGAAAATCATGCCTGATGAACAGATTTGTGTCAAACAACTTCGACGAACACAGTTTTCACACTATTGGTGTTGAATTCCTGAACAAGGACATTGAAGTCAACGGAGACAAGTATACATTGCAAGTAAGTTAAATAAACAAAAAAACATCCCTACATTTCAGTAAGTAAATTAAATTTAAAAAATGTAATGTAACAAAGGAATGAGCACTTTTTTTATAATCCTTGCATATAAATAACAACTGTATTTAAAAATACTTCAACAAAACAATAATTATCAAACATATAGACAGTGTTATTTTTAATGATAAACTAATGTATAAGAGACAAGGTTTTTTATGCGTAGCATAAAGGATAACACATTATGGTAAATTTTGGATAGGGCCTGACACGCTTATTACGAATAATTTTTAGAAAAAAACTTTATATTCGCCTTAATTACAATAAAAGAAAACTTTTTGCATTTCGGGCGGCGGAAAATTATGCATTTTGATTTTCAATTGCGTAAAACCAAAATTCACTCCGCGAATCGATGTGGCGACATTAGGAACGCACTGTTATGTTGGTATCACTGATGCATTAACAAGAGCTAAATACGACCGTTGCTATCTTCGTGGGATACCTAGGTTTGTGTAACATGGTTTGTGATACAAAGGAAAGTGCCCCTTAATAACGCCTGCTCGCGTCAAGGCAAGAAAAACATCCCAGTTTTCAACTAGTTTACCGGCTACGCTAGGTTTGTGTAACATGGTTTGTGATACAAATCCATTTGTCTTCCACGAAGTTAGCCATAGTCGTATCTACGCAATGTATCAGGGATACCAACAAAACAGTGACGTACCTAATGGCAGCTGATTGCCGCCGCATCGATTCGCGAAGTGAATTTTGGTTAACGCAATTGAAAATTTAAATTCATAATTTTCCGCCGCCCGAAATGCAAAAAGTTTTCTTTTATAGTAATTAAGGCGAATATAAAGTTTTTTTCTAAAAAATATTCGTAATAAGCGTGTCAGGCCCTATCCAAAAATTACCCGCATTATTTTTAAGCAATAATTATTAGCCTGAAATATGTATATAAATTGAAAAAATCTTCTGAGAAAAAATACATGCCTCCAACGGGAATTGAACCCACAGCCTTTTGATTACCGGTCAGGTGCTCTACCAATTGCGCTACGTTGGCTTATTTAAAACCCGCCAAGTTATTCAACATGTACTCGTATGCAAACCTGCATTATAACATTATCATCGGTTCTAATGTGAATGTGGACCAGGGTATCGATTCTCCAATCCAGGCCGCTCGCAATCACCGTCGAAAGTCTAATGTGAACGTGGACTAGGGTATCGATTCTCCAATCCAGGCCGCTCGCAATCACCGTTGAAAGTACATAAATTTTTCGACATTCTTATTTTTGAGTCTCGTGAAAGGCACATAATTAAATACGTCAAAAGTCATTCCACTCGAACAACGAGTGGGTCGACCCAGTAGGCCCAGGGTTGCCGATGAATATGTTTTAATATACCCACAAAAGATGTAGATTTTCAAATTCCCTACAAGTTCCTTTACTTCCAAAATGAAACAGAATTCTATTGAAATTAGCAATTATTTTTTGTTATCTAGTCATTTTTGGATTTTCACTTTCGTTCAGGCTTTAAAAATGAAAATTTTGCTGCAAAATAAAACGAAATATAGTACGTTCTCACAATTATTGAATATATTATTTTTCAATTTGGTTGAATAACCAAGAAATACCCAGAATCCTCGCATTTTCTCCACAAAAAGATTCTCCCCGCAAAAACCCGATTCTTGAAAAATCTTTCCCCGTAATTTTGGGAATCCTCCACAAATTGGCAACCCTGATGTGGACAATTTAGACCATAGATATTTTACTCACGTAATAAATCAGCAGATACAGTCAAACGGTGTGTTTTATTTGTTTTTAATTGATGATTTATAAATTCTTCGTATAATAATATAGAGTAAAATTTAAATATTCAGAATCAGTGTTTGTCACCATAATATTTTTCACTGGAGTTCCTTATTACGTGGTATGCTCACTAGAATTCCGTTATCTATTTTTTCAGTCAGTAAAATACATTTTTGCAGATATGGGACACCGCAGGTCAGGAGAGGTTCAAGTCTCTCCGCACTCCGTTTTACCGAGGCTCTGACATCTGCCTGCTGACCTACTCCATCGACGACAAGTCCTCCTTCAACAACCTCAACACCTGGATGCAGGAGTTCCGAGTCTACGCCGATGTCACCGACCCAAATGACCACTTCCCCTTCATCGTTGTCGGCAATAAGGTAACATTAACTCACAATGTCATTGAATTACCCATTTCATTTCGTCTAGCGACATAAAAAGCAAATGGAGTTTCAATAGTATTTTATTTATTTGTTTAGAGGTATACAATACTTTTGTTTGTTTTTCAATGCTCTTTGTTCAGTGTTCTACTAACTAGGTCACTAGGGAAATTCTGAGGTGAACAATAGCACACAAGTTATATTAAAAGAAACATAGCAGACAAATAATATTTTTAAATGTTACATAAAATAAAGCCAATTTAAATGTAAATAAATTAAAGTAATAAATACCTAAGTAAGTTTTTATGTGATACTACAGGGTTTTCGAATAAGAGGTGTCATTCTGATATTCAATCGTAAAAGATCAATGGTTTCGTTGCTTGTGTGGCACGTAGCACCGTCTTGTTGAAAGTAAACGTTGTCCAGATCAATACCATACAATTCTGGCCATAAAAAATCATTAATCATCTCTCCATAGCGTAATCCATTCACCGTAACTGTTGCTCCAGCCTCATTTTCAAAAAAGTAAGGTCCAATGACTTCGCCGGAACATAAACACGTTGAGGATATGGAGGCTTTTCAACAATAACTCTCGTGTTTTCCGAGCCCCAGATGCGACAATTTTGCTTGTTGACGAAGCCACCGAGGTGGAAATGGGCCTCATCACTCAAGGTGATTTGCATTTGATTCAATCAAGTGAATTTTAATAATTTCAATACGTTGTTGAAGCGTGTATCGTTCCATTTTTATTAATGGCGTAGTTTCTACTTGTCAAATGTCAAAAAATGAAAGATTCAAAAGTAACATCTACCGAAATAGCGGGCTATTCAAAATAACACCTCTTATTGTAAAACCCTGTAGCTGTGCCCCGCCACACATTGCTATGGCTCAGTCTGTCCGTGCAGATAGAGAAACGATAGCGCGTGTTGCTTTTACACCTGCTGAGTGCTTGGTCAAGTCACTCGCTTTGTTACTCCGTCGAGCAACTTAGCACATGCAGAAGAGACAGTAGTCAAGTCAGTTCGTTGAGATTAGCTTAAAGTGCTATTGCCGTGGTTTCGCCAAGTATGAAAAATGATTTTCATAACGACAAACGTCAAAAACTCTTTTTTCTTTCACTGACTGATTCGGCCGAGCATAGAGGTGACATCTATATAATATAGGTATATAAAAACACTTTTCATTCCAGAATGAATGCGACAATACGCATTTTAAATAAATTTTCCCACCATTTTTAATTTAACATTAACTCAACAGAATATTTCTTTCCCACATCTGATATTTAAAATCCCAAATAAACATCTAACAGCCTGGTAATTTGTAATCACAATGTCCCTCTAGGATTAAAAATTATTTCTCTTTAGTATGTTTTTAGTGTCGGTTCATTTTACTTTTGTACCTTTCTGAAGACCCTGAATATTTTTTGTTTGTTGCCTAAAATCTTCCAAATTTTTTTGCCCTCAGCTTCAAATACCGACTTTATTACCCTTTGAGTAATAATTGCAAAGATGCCGCTAACCTATAATAAAATAAGAGCTTGCAAATTGCAAAATTCACATTCTAAAAAATTCCCCAATTCCTCGTATATGTGCACAATATAATACAAAATTTTACAAAATTTTACAGCATTGACATTTTTGGTAATTACCTAGAGAAATATCGATATGAAGTAATGCGTACGATCGATTATTAATATAAGAGTATGGAATGTATCGGGAGCATCTCCTATCCTCTTCCTATTTTCCCCTTCCTCTCCCTTTCCTAAAACCAAATTAATTTTAAGATACTAAAACTTCATTTTTAATGCACTTTAACATAAGTAACTTCTGTGGCTTGACTTCAGTTAACTTGTATATTTTTATCTATCATTGTATTTTATATAAAAGCTGTTTGTTTCTTACTAAATAAATAAATAAATAAAAATGCAACCCTAAGATAATGAAAATACATTCCTATTGTTAATGTCACGTCCCTTATAAATTATTGTTTTAGGCTAAGAAAACATGTACCCCACACGAGAACCAAAAAGTAGGAGAAAAAGGCCTTAGCAAGGTCAAATTTTTATTGTGTTTTGTAGTTTTATTTAAAAGGATGATACCCCGAGTATCCCTTATAGTATACCCCTTTTAAATAAAAAATCGAGCCAGTCATCGAGAGGCAGTCTTGACTGTCAGTCTCGAAGAATATAGGATGTCACAAGTGGTAGAGAGTAGTACCACTACTGATTAAGGGAGCTTAGACCCTTCATCTGAGAGTAGGCTGCGACAGTCGTATAACAGAAGTGATAGGTAGTGGAATTCCACTACTGATTAATGGTAAATTATAGGGAGTTTACACATCCCGAAAATAATAACATTACTTTTACCCACATTTATGTGAGACTGGTATCAATGAAAACCTGCGCGCGATACTTCGCGCGGCAAATATTTCATTCTCTCTCCAGTGGTCTAGCCGCCGGTTTAGCCCTAAATCTCCTCTAACGTACGCGATCTGTTTTGTTCATAAAATTATTGTAACGTGAGTTTTGTTAAAATAAAAATTAAATTGAAAATATTTGAATTCTCATTTTTACACACCGAGAGTAATCACACAACCTTGGATTCTGTGGATTGGAGAACCACAGAATCATTCAGCCAACAACCCAATTTAAATTGGGGATAATCACAATCCTCCAAAGACCCTCAATCTGGTACCTACCAGTAAACTTCAGCTGCGGCTGATACATAGTTGGTAATATTTGTGTTTGTATTGTATAAAAATAAAACTGATGTGCTGAAAAGAAGAAGAAGAAAGTGTTTTCCTTCCTACCATGGGGTGAATCGTACCAAGATATTAGAAACAAACACACTCATATTCTAATGCAAAGTTGTGTCAAAATTTCAAAGCAATCGGTGAAGAACTTTTGGAGATTTAAGATTTGAACAAACAACATTTAATATTTTTTATATAGATGTACATAATGTATTTGTGACTTCGATATTCCAGTCGGACATCAGTCCTCGGGAGGTGTCAGCCGAGCAGCTGGCCGACTGGTGCTCCCAGCACCGCATCTCATCCTTCATCGAGACCTCGGCTAAGACCGCCAGCAATGTGACGCAGGCTTTCACCCTGGCTGTGCAGCGGTATGTCCTACTCTATTATAACATACGTTAAAGTCAGACAGCAGGCCTCGAGAGGTGACAGCCGAGCAGCTGGATGACTGGTGCTCCCAGCACCGCATCTCATCCTTCATCCCAGCCAGCAACGTGACGCAGGCTTTCACCCTGGCTGTGCAGCGGTATATCCTACTCTATTATAACATACATTCAAGTCGGACAGCAGTCTTCGAGAGATGACAGTCGAGCAGCTGGCCGACTGGTGCTCCCAGTACCGCATGTCCTCCTTCATCGAGACCTCGGGCAAGACCGCCAGCAATGTCAAGCAGGCTTTCACCCTGGCTATGCAGCAGTATGTCCTACTCTATTATAACATACATTCAAGTCAGACAGCAGTCCTCGAGAGATGACAGCCGAGCATAACTTACTTTATAACTAACATTCCAGGCGGTTTAGTGAGATCTACGTTTTCCGTGAGAGGAAGAACCCTGGCATATTTTTGAATAGAACCCTTTGATAGTCAAATCTACAACAAGGTGCTTGTTTGCACGTCCAAGGTCTGTCACTGAATACACTGTGACTCTTGAGGAGAGTGTCGTGACTGAAGCAGATTTTTGCCTTTTGTCCAAAAGGTTTTGCTGGATATTTGCAAGTATTTTATCATCTTGAAGTGGAATATTGAACAACGTCACTTACTTCTAATTTAATTTACAGGTGGACGGCCCTGGAAAAAATGGTAGAAAGAGAACACCAAGCCCTGACGAATACGGACACAGTGAATCTCAGCAATAATGCATCCAGAAGACAAGAAAATAAATCATGCTGTAGTGGACCGACCAAGTAAACAGACTGTCTATTAAAATTTGCGCAACATTTATATAAGTACGAGCTCACCACTCTAGCACAAGCACATCAAAAGAGATTTTATTGACAATGTCATTAGTTTGTCATCGTTCCCGAGCATGACTGCAGATCGCCAACGAGAAAACAATCATATCAACTAAATTAAGCATATTTAACTGTACAAACCTCAATGATTGAATTTAGGAGACGCTTCTGAGCTTAAGCTTCAAAATACTTGATTCTGTGCAAAGAAGGGCGGTCCGTCAACATTGCTGATTGCCATCTCTAATGCACAGATGCAATTTAGACGTGCTGAGTCTGTTCTACAGTTATATCAATGAAGCCTGCTCTAAGGAGCTTGCAGCATGCATTCCCCTGTGCTCCAGTGCACGTACGTGAAACTCTACAGACACACAGTTGAAGTCCGCTACATCTACATTATATGTGTAAGTCAACTTGAATGTGGAATGAGCTACTGGCATCTATGTTCCCTCATATAATTGGGGCCTGCATTAATAAATCCCTTCCTACAGCCCAACAGCGTGGCGATAGTTTCCCTGTCTTTACATCAGGGTACAAGTACAGACAGCGATGCTCTTGTGAGTCGTAGCATTAAAAAACATAAAACCTTAAAGCCTTACACACATAATTTGGGCTTGGCATGTACGTATTATATGAATAGGTGCTGTAATCTTCTTCAGGAGAGGTCAGATCAGTTAGGGAACTGCCACCGAATATCATTTTCTTGTATGGGATCTGTCACTTTGACAGATGACAGCCGCGTAATTACAGCGCTCCGCAAAATTTTCTGACCCCCTCTCCTGCCGTAGGATAATTTTCAAATATCGCCTGGCTAGCAGATCACGGCGCATATCGTCGCCATGCCCACACCTATAACACGTCATTTTTTTAGGTGTGACAGGTCAGTATGGTATTGTGTGGTGGCGATCAATAATGGAGTTATATATAACGCTTTGAACTAATCTGTCACCCGCTTTATCTATATTCTTGTGCAAGAGTTCTCAAATCAATCCATTCTGAGCTAAACAGTCTTAAAGATTTTATAAATATTATCTCCCAAAAGAAATATTAAGGGCTTGTTTTATAATCTCCAGAAAAGGTTGCTGCTAGCAAACCTCTGGTTAGTACAATTTGTAATGTTTTATCATGCCAATATCACTATCTGATAATAATGTTAACTTATACATTCCTGTATTTATTTATCAAAATGATATTATTATTTTCTTATTTAAATTGTCATTGTGTCGTTTCTCGTCAATAGCAATAAAACGACAATATTTACATATTGTTGTAAATTTTATACACTTTTAATTAAATATACATAATATTTAATTGTAAAATTATATAACGTAATATTGTATGTTTAAACCTCCTCTACTTTTTCCTGGTTTAATTTGAATTTGATTCTGATTTGATCAAATTTTAATCATCTGCCATGCACAACCATTATCATCCCCAAAAGGGAATGCAGATAAAAGCAAACTTGATGCACTGATGGAATTGTTATTTTCAAACTTATTATGGTCATATAAATATGTCACAAATAAGTTTATATTTATAAAAAACTATGACGCTAGCTAGCTCCTATAAATAAATGGTTGATATCATAGATAATATAAACTTTTTTCTCGCCTTTGTTTCACCTACACACCAAATGCATAAGTTTATGCGGTTCAGTCGTAACTCTGCGAAAATTGGCATGGAAGCATGCCATATCACCCTTTGTTTCTGTTATCTATGGTTGGTACAGAATAATAATTTTTAAATAAATTTTATGGCTAATCTACATTTTTTGCAAAGTAAATGTTAAGGGTAAGCTATAAATTATTTGTAAACTGCTCGTTCACAGATGGCGCTAATTTAATTAATTTAGGACAAAACACTTTTTGCAAGTTATAAGTTGAAAACTATTTATGCTACGCACACTTTTTTGATATTTGTCTACAAAATAATAATAATAATTTTAAGGAATTTGAGACTTACACACCAAGTGTATCGGGAACAATTTCATTCAATTTACCTTCATTTCATAATGTTTCTCTTCCAACTGGGTATTTTTGAAAAAAAATGTTGCTGTAAATCATTATTATTAGATGTCAGATTATAATATGCACACCTTTTTGTTGTATTCATAGTTAATAGTTCTCTTTGAATATTAGAGATGGCGCCACTTTCGTTTGTGGCTACCATGTTTAACGAGTGTGTACAGCAGATATTACGGTATTAATACTATCAAATATATAAAATCGGCTTATGAGCAATCCTTTACAATAGCTAATCTAAGCTTTGAAGTCTTTTAACTCTTGGAATGCCAGTGAATCTGTAGTGGATATACTAGGAACTAACCGCACTTACCTCCATTTTGTGGTACAGTCGACTCTCGATAATTCGAAACTCGAGGGACTCTTAAAATATTACGAATTATCGAGTGTTTGAAATATCAAATGGTTCGAAATTTGTGAGAGTAAATAAATAAAACTTCGAATTCTTAAGTGTTGATCAATTATTATTTATTAACTCCTATTCTATAACAATGACAAAAGTTTATAGGTACATTCGTGTACATACATGTAATCATAATGTGAATTAATTAATCTTTCGAAAGAAAGAACTCTGTTATACTGGTTTGCTTCAAAGCACATTGCTGCTGCTCAGACTTCTCAATAATTTTTTTTAAGAGAAAAAGTGCCTGAAATGCTTTTTCATCACTTTCGTTTTGTAGACAGAAGGTTTGTAAGGTATCGAATGAGGATCTTGCTTCCTTAACTGACACTTCTGCCAAAGGTTCTGATGTATCGTCCTCATCTTCATCGTTACTTTTTTCATTAGTATCTGTCGCAGATAAAATTTCGCCATCGGTTAGTGAACCTGAGACAGCAACATCCACTTGAACAAAGTCAAGAAAACTCACATCGATGATGTCAATTAATGGTTCTATTGCTGGTTCTTCATCATCCATAAGTATTGGAAGATTTTCCTGATCTTCTTTTAAGAAACCAGATTTTTTGAAGCAGTTGAGAATCGTTAGGGGTGTTACAGCTCTCCATGCCTTGTCAATCAGTAAAATAGCTGTCAGAACCGTGATATTTGCAGTTAGCTGCTTGTCGAGAGATTCTAAAACGAGCTTAACAATTTCTTTGCGATAGAACGTCTTAAAATTATGGATGATCCCTTGGTCCAATGGTTGCAATTTGGAAGTTGTATTTGGCGGAAAGAAGTAGAGTTCCACGTTGGACAATGTAGGAGGACTGTTGTGGACAGTGCAATTGTCTAAAAATAGTAAAATTTTCCGCTTTTGGCGTTTCATGTCCCCATTAACTGTTAAAAGCCAATTGTTAAAAAGTTATGTCGTCATCCAAGCTTTTTTGTTAGCACGATAATCAGTAGGAAACGACTTCACTCCTTTGACACATCGCGATTTCATTGCTTTTCCTATCACTGAGGGTTTAAGTTTTTCCGATCCGTCCATATTTACTGCAAGTAAAACTGTCAACCTTTCTTTACTATTTTTTCCCCCATGACATTTTTCATCTTTAAAAGTAAGCGTCTTGTCCGGTAAACATTTGAAAAATAGGCCAGTTTCATCAGTATTAAAAATGTCTCGGGCATGATAGTTTTCAATCAAAGTCTTCAATTTACCTTGCCAATCTAAGCAAACTGCATCATCAACACTTCCACTTTCCCCACAAACTTTTTTAAACACAACTCCATTTCTCTTTTTGAAATTTGTAAGCCACCCTTCACTTGCCGCAAAGTTTTTCATGCTTAGAATAGATAACACAAACCAATTCGTTAGAGTGTGTGTCACAAACTAATCATAACAAAAACAATACACGTTTGAACTTGTCGGAAAATTGTATTTTTTACTAACGTGTGTGTAACAATCTTTCCGCCTCTTTCTTTCTGCAACTTTGAATTGTCGAATGTTGAACGCCGATGAGTTCGAATTAACGCGTCGTTTTGTTATATAGCGATGATTTTTTCGTTTGAATTACCAAGTGTACAAAAATGTATGGATTTAGTTCGAAATATAAAGAGATTTCGTAGGGAACTCGTGATAACTTTGAATTATAGAGAGGTTCGAATTATCGCAGGTTTGAATTAACGAGAGTCGACTGTATTTTGAACCTTAAAAAATACTTCTAACATACTAAAATAATTTGTATTCGCTTGGCAAGGATATAATGTATCTTAAAATTATTCTAGCTTCTCATTTATTAACTTGCAAACATTGATTATTTTGTAAGATGTTACAATTTACAAAAACAATTTTACAAAACACAAGCTTGCTATTACGAAAATAGTACTGCGGGCTGCTCGTCATTTTAGCTGGCACACTAAGGGTTAAAATCCACGCCTATTCCTGTTTATGTAGAAAGTAAAGTGTTTCAATTAGAAGTGGTGCCATCTGTATTTGATTTATAGAACTTTTCCTTCCTGTAACTATTATTTTAAAACAAATTCATCACTCACTAATTAGCAGTGAATTTAATAGTGTATGTGTAAATAAGTTTTACCTGAATATTAATCTCTTTTTCTTATTCACATTCATTTTATTAATCACCTTTTATTTTATTAAAGAATTTTTATAGACTAAGAACATACCCAAGGTGAAAGAAAATATGTTATTAAATCCAATGTTATTTTAATTTATGATTGTTATTCTTGTGTGTTGTGTATATTGTAAAAATAAGAATACATAACGAAAGATTTTTTAAATATTTATGTTGAGGGATCAGTAGGATTTATAGGCCCTGTTAGGAGTTCTACCGAGCCGAACCCTCTGATATGAAAATATCTGGAGTCGGTGAATTATTTTTCCCATTTGATCTCTGGTGAGTTGACGTGTTGTTCTTGTATTGTTTTGTATTTATTTTGCTTATATAATGCACTTGCATAATGTTGATTGACTAGATGATCATTTGTGGAAAAGTGTGTGGAAGGGTTTAGTTTTTCCTATGGGGAAGATTTAACACGGACATTAAGTCGGAAATTATTGTATTGTATCGCTGTACAGCAGATAACAGTTGTATTTATGTATGTAAATTAGAACATGGTATGTATCTCTGTGTAGCAGATACCGTTGATATGTATATATTAGAACATGGTGTGTATGTCTCTACAGTTATCGGTTTTGATTAGAACATGGTATGTATCTCTGTACAGTAAATACCGGTTGTATGTAACTGTATTAGAAGACGGTATGTATTACTGTACAGTTATTGGTTTTGATTAGAACATGGTATGTATCTCTGTGTAGCAGATACCGTTGATATGTATATATTAGAACATGGTGTGTATGTCTCTACAGTTATTGGTTTTGATTAGAACATGGTATGTATCTCTGTGTAGCAGATACCGTTGATATGTATATATTAGAACATATCTCTGTGTAGCTGATACCGATGATATTTATATTAGAACATGGTGTGTATGTCTCTACAGTTATTGGTTTTGATTAGAACAAGGTATGTATCTCTGTGTAGCAGATACCGTTGATATGTATATATTAAAACATATCTCTGTGTAGCTGATACCGATGATATTTATATTAAAACATGGTGTGTATCTCTGTACAGCAGATAACGATTGCATAATATCACCCAATAGTTATTTGTGAAAGTTACAAAACTATTTATGAATCTCTGAACATCAGATACCGATTGTATGCATATTAGAACATGGTATGTATGTAGGGCAACAGTTAAAGATTGCAATTAGTGTGTATTTAATATGTACATAATTCGTATGTATATTTAAACATGGTATGCATCTCTATACAAGAGATCCATACTGAGTATACATTAATACATGAAATGTGTAATGTAATTGTTGTGCAATGTTTATAATATTTATCTTATAAACATATTATGAAATCATTAATTCATCAAATAAATTACAAATGTATAACTAAGTACTTAACTTAAATTTGAAGGCATTTATCTCAGAAGTAGATTTCGTGGATTAGTTCCTTGTTGCATAATACTGTCCAAACGTAACATTGACATCAATTAAATGGTCAGTCAGCCCCATTTTTTTTATTTTTTTTACATTTGAAAGGCCCCTGTTAAACGCCAATTCTAGGTCCTCTATCTCTTTTTGATCAGCTTAAAAGCATAACTATCACGTGGTTCTGCTTGACAATTGGATTTAAAACTGAAACAGACTTGGAATCGGCATTCATCGTACCTTTCAAATGTCAAAATAACAAAATGGCGCTGATTGGCAATTTGATGACAATGTTACATTTGAATTACTTTGAAACACCCCAAGCTTATTAACTTTTACGTATCTGAAGTTAAAAATCACATATCACCCGAAGAGGGGTCACTAGGATCCCACGTATCGCGTACCGATCTTGTCTCTTAATATTCCTTTTTCCGGTAACACTTGTGATAGTATAATGATTGAAATAAACTAACTTTGTTTTTAATACCACTTTATTGTATATATTGTTCGTATATAAAACCAATCGGTTTCGGTTCACCCTAAATCTTGTTATATAATATTAAAACATATTGGTTATATTATAAGATACTCAGATATTAGTTACAATTTTTTTTTACCTACTGTTTTAACCAGACATCACCCATCTTTGCCTAGCAGTCAATCATTGAGTAATGCAAAACGCTAAAAGAGATGGTACAAAATCGAGCTTAACATATATTATTTTAGCCCTTCCCGTAAAATGTACCGGAATTGGATAAACAATGGTGGGGGCGTAATTTCACCGGAATTGGATAAACATTATTTAATATCTTAACCACTCGGAACATTAGAACGTCAAAAGACGTAAATATGATAATAGCGGTCAAGACATTAGTACGTCTTTTCATGTAAACGCGCGAGATTTTACAAAAATCGATTTATTTCCATCACTAGTATACGGATTGCCATGATTTAAAAAACAGAGTATCGATAATGAATAACACTACGCGTCTGTCTTCAAGAATATCTATGGAATTTAGAGGTGCATTATCTAAGTCGATTGAATCTGTCATCTTGTTCGTTCATAATTTATTGCGTTTCTAAATAATTTATTAAAAATATTTTAGTTTGGACGGTTAATATTTTGAGGTGACTAATAGTTTTTAATTATATTTCTTCAATATATAAAGTGTTATTTCTTTATGATACTCAGAAAAAAGTACATTTTTCACAGCTTTGAAATAATGGTCAGCGATTTTTACATATTTTTGACGTTTTCAGAAAATGTATATTTAGAAACGCAAATATTTACGTATAACAAAACAATACGATAGTGAATTTCATAATCTTTCCAAAACATTTTTTAGAATGAGGCTACGTTTCCCAAAACGTGAGTTATGAAGCTTTTAACAAAACTCGTGAATAACACAAAAATTTTTACGTTTTGACAGTTCGCAAAGGAACACAAAGTAAATAAAAGTCTTTTTCTGAGAGGTTAAACAGTACCGGGATTATTATTTTTTAAGGTCAGTTCGATTATGGAATGGTTTATCTAGGATTACCTAAATTATGTGTAAAAGTATGTGATGTAAAAAACAACTTAGATATTGCAGAAAACTTTTGTTTGGGGGATGTATATTACCCCCCTTCGGTGCGGATAGGTTAATTTGTTTTCTGTTATATTAATGATAAAATTATGAAATATTTAGAAGCAAATTACATATTGATAAATAATTATTATACAGATTGAACCTTTATCACGCCAACATGATGTACATACATATTATGTAATTCTCTTTATAGAATTGTGTCACCGGATTTGCTCTTGTAGATAATTAATCGAGTAGATACTGAAGAGCCTACCTAGAAATGTAATGTCAATGGCGCCAACAAATTATTTAGAAAATTAAAAAATAATCATATTGTTGTACAATTTTAATGTGGATAGTGTGGCCTTATTTTACTTTGTTAAGATATGCGGACATATTTGTATTTTTATATGTAAAAACAAATATACTTACATTATAGGCTTCTTTTAGGATTTAAGTACATAATCTATTCATAAAATTTAACTCAATCATTGACAAGTGTGATTATAATATTATTATTTAAATTTACAATATATATATGTACAAGGGAAAATTATTTAGAGTTGAATGGGCTACTCATTTTAATCTTACCTCATCTGTGGTGTGTATTTACTACACATTGCTTCTAATAACTTTAATAACTCTATAAATATAATAAATTCTGGGTTCAGATTTTAGGTATTCCTCTGTTATACATTTATGCACTGAATTAAAAAATAATATTTTACATAGTTTTCAAATTCAATTGAAAATCAGAGATTTTTGTTAAAAATCGGGAACAAATACACCAAAACTATTTTATTTGACACAATGTAATTCTTTAAATTCTATGGTTTTTAATTGGAAACTTTCGACATGCTGGTCTCATTTCTGTCGTTCTTATGAATACTTATAAGAACTAAGATAGTTTCTAAGAATTCTGCATGATAAACATTATTGATTTTTTTCTCTGCCAATTATTTATAATAACTGTATTATTTCTTACCAAAGTTAAATCAAAAAATTTTGTGTTTATTTAGCTAAATTTATGTGTTGTATAAAATTAATTTGTCTTTCGGTTGTTGGAAAAAAAATGTGTTTCGTTGTGATAAAAAATTAAGTATTATTTTTTTGAAATTCTTGTAATTTAAAATGAATTGTAAAAATCCTTTTTCCCAATAAATGAATTATATTGCCATTGGTGTTTTAATATATTTAAAAGTGTAAGAATAAGATCACCATTTTTTTATCTCAAGTGACCTACCAGGTAAGTATTGTACTGTATATTATCTCCATAAATAGTTAAGTAATAACATAGATCACTGTAGAAATGTATTATAAGTTTGTACAGCGCCCTTGAGGTGATTTTGCACAAAAACGGCGCTATACAGTGTACTGTACAGGGCCCGCAGATACTTTAATAGTACACAACTGCTGACCCTGTACAAATCGCAAGTGCGCCCTACTGTCGAATTTGGCAGCCATCTCTGGTCCGGAGCCCCTAAATACCTGAAAAAAACCCTTAACTCTGTGCAAAAACGGGCGGTCCGTTTGATAGATTCCCCAATCTTAACAAGCGGACTGCAATCTTTAGAGCACAGGCGTCAGGTAGGTATGCTGTCCTTGTTCTATCGGTATTACAATGGAAGATGCTCTGAGGAACTAGCGTCAGTGATCCCTTCGGCACCTGTGCGTAGTCGGGATACACGCCAAACGCGCGCCCAACATTTGTACACGGTTGACATTTGTCACATGAGAACGGGTCGCTCCTACGATTCGTTCTTAAGTTCAACAGCTCGGCTGTGGAACGAACTGCCGGCCTCTGTGTTTCCTCCCTCCTACAACATGGGACTCTTCAAGACCCATGTTCACTCCTTCCTCTCCACAAAAAGACCCTCCACACAGCATCCCCAAAGATGACATAGGCACTGAGGGAAATTATTTTCTTCAGGGCCTCCTGTGTGGAGTTAATTTAAAAATAAAAAAATTAAAAAAATACAAGTCATCCAATTATTGTTATTTTTAATGAAACGTTGCTTGAAATGGAAAAAGCCGTGCTTTGTGACCAGATCTGAATAACCAGGTATTTCTACTTTCCAACCTACCCCAACCCATCTCCATTCGCTTCTCATTCCCATCAGCCTCACAATATACCGCAGTCGGGAACGGTATGCCACTGGTTCTGGACAGTTGGGAGCAGCAAAAAAACCTTGACTCTGTGCAGAAACAGGCAGTACGTTTGATGGTTCCCCTATGTTAACAAACGAATTGCAATCTTTATAGCACAGGCGTCAGGTTGGAATGCTGTCCTTCTACTGGTATTTTAATAGAAGGTGCTCCGAGGAACTACCGTCATTGATCCCTTTGGAAAAGCGCGGCCAACATTTTTGAGACTTGTCACATGAGAATGGCTCGTTTCTACGTTCAAGAGCTTGGCTGTGTAACTATTTGCCGGCCTCTGCGTTTCCTTCCTCCTACATATAATCACAACTGTAGATTCCGGATTAGAAACTACAAGTGTTTCTGGCGGGCTGGTGGAGAGTTATGGTAGTCCCAGAGAACATACAGAATCTGAAACTTCCGGAATTGACTTTACAGAATCTCTCTTCTCCTACAGCATGGATTTCTTCAAGATCGGATGTTCACTCCTTCCTCTCCTCACAAATCATCCCCAAAGATGGACATGGCCCATTTTCCTCAGGCCCTCCTGTGTGGAGTTAACGTAAAAAAAATTATTTTAAAACTATTGTGCGGTACATACAGGGTTTTCCAATAAGAGGTGTTATTTTGAATAGTCCGCTATTTCGGTAGATGTTACATTTGAAGCTGTCATTTTTTGACATTTGACAAGTAGAAACTACGCCATTAATAAAAATGGAACGATACACGCTTCAACAACGCATTGAAATTATTAAAATTCACTTGAGTGAATCAAATGCAAATCATCTTGAGTGATGAGGCCCATTTCCACCTCGGTGGCTTCGCCAACAAGCAAAATTGTCGCATCTGGGGGTCGGAAAACCCAAGAGTTATTGTTGAAAAGCCTCTCTATCCTCAACGTGTGACTGTTTGGTGCGGTTTATGGTCCGGCGGAGTCATTGGACCTTATTTTTCGAAAATGAGGCTGTAGCAACAATTACGGTGAATGGATTGCGCTATCAAGAGATAGATTTTATGGCCGGAATTGGATGGTATTGTTCTGGACAACGTTTACTTTCAACAAGATGGCGCTACGTGTCACACAAGCAATGAAACCATTGATCTTTTACGATTGAATATCAAAATAACACCTCTTATTGGAAAACCCTGTAGAAGAAAAAAAGGGTGATAAATTCAATAGCAGACGAATAAAACAATTAAATATGTAAAATTACTTTATATTTAAATATGTATAAGCACATCATATAAAATTTCCAATAAATAACAATAATATCCATAATATTCGACTTTATCTTTCAACCATTGAAATGATAATATTGAATGGAGAAAAAATAAATTCATTACAACCTTTTTAAAATAGTCTATTTTTCATAACTGGTATTGCTGGTGGATGGACATACCAGACAGAGTTGAGCCGGCAATTCCTAAACTTAATTGGTATAAAAAATTTAGATTTATTTATTCATTTTCGGAAAATCGAAAGTTTACATTTAATCAGTTTGTACATAATGATTATATAGTAAAATAAAACCAATTATGTATTTCCTCCTTGTGACTTTAACTGAGACAGCATAATATGGAATAAGTTATTTAAATTTGTGAGAAGGGAATATGAATTAAAAAATTTATACAAAACAAAAGATAATATAAAACCAAAAATTTACAAAACAATATATTTATAGCCATGAAGAGAGGTTGTAGATATAAATCAAATCATAATAGATATATAAAAAATAGAGACAAACATTATTCACAAACCATCAGAGAAATATTCTTTTATGGACCTCTTGTATTTGGTAAGTTCGCAACTGAAAATATCAACCTTGGATAATACGCTATTGTAATTATTGTAGTCTGTTCAGGCAAGAATTCTGCTTAGATCAACCCTGAACAGGACACAAGATTATTTTCACATGTCGCCAGTCGCCACTGACAAGAACCTACTGCCAGCACGCTTGTGCCACAGGATACGCACCATCCCTTACTGCCCAATGATGTGGTAATGGGATGATCACTTGGTAAATAAATAAACAAGTGAGAAAGCTTGATTCTGGGCAAAGGAGAGCAGGCGGCAGGCTGTTTGATTTCAATTCGTTGTCAACGGACCGATTGCCGTCTCTAAGGCAACAGACGCAATGTAGGGCATGCTGAGTCTGTTCTACAGATATTTTTATGGAGCTTGCAGCATTGATCACCGGTGTACCTAAGCAAAAACTCGACAGACACGAGCGGAATATTTGTTCACGGTTGATGAGAATGGCGCTTTTCTCTGACTCATTTTTGCGTAAATCAGCTCGCATGTGGAACGAGTTACGTACGTATCTCAGCTCTCTGATTTCTTTCGTATTTCGGCTTAAAAATGTTGCCTAAATGAAACACTACAATACATCTTGGTATAAAAGATAAATATTAATCTCGTAACGCGCATCATTGTGTATCTATTTTTGCAGCATTTTGCGTTTGAACTACATTAAAATTGTTGTATTATCCCATTGTCCTGCCCTCGACTGCTGAGGCTGTTCACGAGGCTGTTCACGGTGCAGGGACAGGGCAATATTGTATTGTCCTCGTTTTAACCTGACATTATTGTGAAATCAGATATGAGAGCATCCGCAGAATGTTCCCTGCTCAATAAATAACAATAATACATATCATTTATGTACCACAATATTTATTTTGTATTTAACTAATAACAACTAAATAGACTTGTAGCTTGATTTAGGCTTTGATTATATAAATGTCTAGATTGAGCGTTCGAGCGACGAAACGCCAAAAAAAATATCAGCCAACTGTTGGCTGACAAGCTCGTTCAGTCCGCTCAGTTACGAAACTATCGCTGTGCGGTAAACACGTGTTGCGTGATATTTGAAAATGACGATTTGCGCTATAACAGTGTGCAGAAATTACAAAGGACGATTGAAAATAACTAAAAATGTTACCTATCATAGGTAAGTTACCTTTTCAAAGCCATATAATAACCATTTAGTTAAAATAGTGTAATTTAGTCTTACGATCGTCTTGAAAACGCCATATTTTGACGCATTGTTTACAGGGTTGCCTGTTCTTCAAATTAAAATACCCACATATGGTAAAAATTGCAAGGCGCAAATGACGCCGTTCTATTTATAAAGAACATTAACTTTAAATTCAGTATATTTAAATGATTCATCTCTTTAAGAAATATAAGAATCTAGTAAATAAAAAAATTTCCCATGAGTGCGTTGTTAATTTTAAAATAGGTTTTAATAATTACCCAAAGTACACTATATATAATAATATTATAAATGTGAAAGTTTGTCTTTGTGTTTAAGTGTTTGTAAATTCTTCGCGTTGACACTATATTTAAAAAAATTATGAATTCGAAATTTGTTTATCTATTAAAATTACAAAAAAATGTGACAGGTTTGTTTGGTGAAGTATCAAGTAAACTTTTAATTTTATTCATGCATATTTTACAGAATACCTAATGATCCTATATTAAGAAGTAAGAGGTTGTGGGCCACCTTTTTTAAATTTAGACACAGCGATACCTGCCGGCCATTTGGCAGCGTCTAGGAATGTATCTTTCTTATTTTCCGTATTTCTTGTTTATTTGTTAAAAATAATCAAATAAAAATAAATCTCTTTTAACAATGATTTTCTTTTCATTTATATCATTATATTTATGTAGAAAACTATCTTACTTAAATGAATTCAAAATTAAACGAATTATAGGTCCCGCAAAATCGAAACATATTTTTTCCCAACTTTTTTGGGAAATACTATGGAGCTGGTATCACTCAATACGCCTACAGTGACGTTAAGCGCTTACGTCAACGATATAAATTGCGTATACTTGTGTGCGTGACACGCACACAAGTATTTCAAATCTGGCCTGTTCTTTCTGTCGGAATAACAGTGCGACACTCTATCTAGACATTTATATAATCAAAGGATTTAGGTAACAATAATAAACACAAATATATGCACATTTAAGATACTTAGTAATTGCAACAATAACATAATATGTATTATATATAATATCATCACTATATGTCATCCCAAAATGCAATGCCAATAATGTTACGCACATACACTCAAAGTAATATCACATTACATTATATGTACACATCAACAAATGGGAATACTTTGATAGTATGTATCATAAATAAACCATTCACTGGATCGATATTTTGGGCTTTTTGTGTAAAACAAATTGGTCCTAAAAACACCATAGATATGCCAATATGTTGACAGTAAAATTCTCATTCGGAGCCTACTTATTACACTATATGTACACCAATGAAAAACTCTGAAAGTTTATTCCATAGATTTCCAGAGTTTTTCATTGGTGGATATAGTTAGGTAATCATATGACGTCACAATATTTCGGTTGCATTTTTCTGTAGGAGTTATACCCCCCTGGTATATATCATCACTGCTTTCCAAATACATGAAATAGTTAATACTAATAATTTTGTTATTGAAGAAGATAATCTATATAAATAAAAATGTAAATGTTTGTTTGTTTAAAATTTTATATCTCCAAAAGTTCTTCACCGATTGCTTTGAAATTTTGGCACAACGTCGCATTTGAATACGAATGTGTTTTTATATACCTATATTATATGGATGTCACCTGTGACAGGTAAAAACATGCTTTTATTTGAAAAACAGCGCCGTCTGTTGGATGTAAAAGCAAAAAATGGTTTTGTTTCTCTATCTGCACAGACAGACTGAGCCACATCAACGCGTGGCGGGGTACTAGTGCTAGTACTAATAAATCTAAATGAAACAGGAACAGAACAAAACATAGAAAAATTAAAAGATAATGATCTCAACTGGGAATTGAACCCAGAATCTCTGTCTTCCACTTCATTCATTTAAGATATATTTCCAGCTAATAATAAAAACTAATTTTAAAACCACCATAATATAATAGAACTTCATCCTTCTTCTGGCGCTAGTAAAAATAGTAGTTCTAGTATTAACTATTTAAGAAATATATTTGTACAGCGCCCTTGAGGTGGTTTCTCACGAAAACGGAGCTATATAAATTAGCCAAATATTATTATTATTACCGGGACAACGTCTTTAACCATAGATGCTTCATCTTACGTCCCAATGGTCGAGTGGTTAACGACGTTATCTCTGTAAGACAGAGATCCTGGGTTCGATTCCCAGTTGAGAGCGATACCTTTTTATTTTTCTGTGTCTTGTTCTGTTTCATGTTTCATTTAGATTAGTATTATCTTCTTCTTCAATGATATATGTATTACATTGATTAGTATAACCCTCAAATGTTATTGAAAAAAAAGTTGTTCCAATAAAAATTATGTATTTTGACATTTGGAAAAGCATACGTCAGATATGATTTTCACCAAAAACCCCGGTATAAAAGGCCCAAAGACTGACAGCCGACCTTATAAATGTCCCTCACAATTCGACGTATAATCTTTTCTGAAAATATATTAAATAACTATTACAAAAATATGATTGATTTTTATAGACAGCGTGACCGTCCCTCTCTGTAATTTGTCAATAAATTAATCTAACAGTGTACAGGCAACTCGCTTTGCAATATCACCATTTAGTCCACGAAAATAAAACCTGCTGCGAATTACTTAGTCTATTTTACAATTGTGCCCAAATTACTGGCTGCGCAAAAAACTTAAGAGGAAGCTGCGTGCCAAAAATGTGTATATTCTTGGTATACCTTATATTGTAGGTAATAGGCATAGACATATGAATATTAGTAGACCTGCCCTAAGTGATTAAAAGCGTATTATTCCCCACTCCACATACCGGTTCCATTGGAGCCGGCTGGGCTCGCGTATGGCCTCAAGTGAATTTAGAAAACGTGACATCATCATTCTTGTGCGAACTATGGTCGAGGCATCATCTGTTCATTTTACGAAATAACACGGCAAAATGGTGGCTTGTGGTATGAAAACTTGTAAAAATAGATGTGAAAAAGAGAATAAACCCAATTGTCGTATTACATTCCATATATAAGCATTATTTTACTTTATTTTAAGCATATTCACAAAGCTGGTTGGTTGCTGGGAAGTAAATTATGAACATTTATAAAAGTGTCTTAACTAAATACGTAAACGAAATATTCGACTCTGAAAATAGAAGAAAATTTATTTTGCCGAATTTGGACTTCGCAAATTTGTTCATAACGTGGCGAGTAATTTGCGCTCCCATGTAAAAATGTCTATTCATTCAAAAGCAGATTTTACTTTTAAGAACTAAATGGTGATATTATAATGCGAGATGCCTATATACTGTCAGATTGATTTATTGACGAATCACAGTCAGCTTTACCCCCTTCGTTCTTCAACAGTTGATTTTACCCCTCATCTTTAATTTCTAGTCTATATATTCGTATGTCTGTGGTAATAGGCATTAAAATCGCTTGACAAACAGAGTCTAGAAACGTTCGATTTCAAGCACAAAACTGGTTTTTATTTATTTTGTAAATAATTTTATAAAAAAGGAAAAAAGTTAATCAAGTAAAACTGTCACAGATAATCTTAGCTACAATAATGTATTTTTTTGAAGTTGTTTCCTTTACGCGTTCATACATTTCTATTGAAAAAATATTTTTTTTAGTAGTTTACTTTTATATTTTTTATTGAGTAATTTATTATTTTATTTGTACTCTACTCAAGAGAAACGATAGGAAAACCTTCAATTTATCTAAAGCATATTTTTTGGTATTCATAATGTACACCAATTCGTTATGAAGATTAATCAAAATAGTGATTTAGCATTAAGCTTCGCCTTAACTACAAATTTGAATATTTTGTTACACTATTTAGTTGGACACTTTTACAAATGTGTTATAATTTACCCACCTCACTCATTTTAAGCATTGCTACGCAACCTGATTTGAAGGTGGTTCAGTTTTTTTACTGTTTTTATGAGCATTCCGATCCTGCGCAGAAAAGTCCCAATAATGGACGGCGCCACAAACCATTGCATTACTTTAGTATAACTTTATAACTCACTAGCTGTACCCCACCACGCGTTGATGTGTCTCAGTCTGTCTGTGCAGATAGAAAAACAATAGCGCGTGTTGCTTTTACGTCCAACATATGACACTGTTTAAAAATAAAAAAAATGTTTTTACCTCTCACAGGTGACATCTATATAATATAGGTATATAAAAACACATGCGTATTCGAAAGCAACGCTGTGTCAAAATTTCAAAGCAATCGGTGAATTTTAACAAACTAGCATTTACATTTTCATTTATATAGATTATAACTTTACTTTTCTGCGCAGTCTGATTATATCAATGAAAACTCTTCGGCATTCAACGTACAACTTTTGTCGTACATAATTCAAAGCATTCTTATTCCCTACTGGTGTCAAAAGTATGGTCACGTGGTTTGCCTCCAGCTTTTCAAAATCATACCCGGATTTCATGTTAGGACAAGTCTCAAATTGGATTTCTATAGTAATTTTATATTTTGTAAAAGTTAAGGATGTAACAAAAAAAATCAAAAGAGATAAATCATACCCTAATTTAAATACAATGAAAACAAGGAACCGAAAACAAAACTTCTTACGTGGGAACTTTATAAGTGGATTTTAACTGTACACTAGCTTTTTGCCCGTTGCAGGCAACTAATGGGTAAAAATAATTCGAGTAAGTGGATGTAAAAAATAAAAAATAATTTGTATTTTGGTGTTGAATGTGGATGAAGCAAAGAGTGTGTTTCGACACTTTTGCTTTTTGTCCGAAACTAACGGGTAAATATTTGGTGCGTGGTGTAATGTTTGAATGTGGATGCAGCGAGAGGCATCTGCCTAATTTTATAATTAAATACATATGCTTGCGTGTAAATGAAGCGGACTGCGTGTCAAAACGTTGCTTTTTCCCCGAAACTAATGGGTAAAAAAGTGTAGTGTGTTATGAAAAGTTTGAATGTGAATAAAGCAAGATGTGTGAGCCAAATTTCATATTTACGATTTTATGTTCGAATGTAAATAAAGTGAATGCTTTCATTTAAATCAAATAGCTGTAGGTACCTGACCCACCCCCCTGGGGCCTGTGAACAAATTTTAAATGAACAAATTGGCCGTCCAATTAAAAACGTTAATCGTTTTCGATTTAAGTAGATATATTAACTGGCAAGCTAGTTATGTAATTAGTTCCATAATTATACCATTCATGGATGATTAGTAACTTTAAAATATCAAAGCGTTGAAGTGTCATCATTTTCATCACGACTTTGGAAAGACATAGAGAGGATTGTGAAATTAGTTCCAGTTCAAAGTAACGCCGGCTGAAGTTCATTCATTCTCGAGGACTGTAAAACGCCGATAGTAGTGACGTTTTGACATCCTGCAAACGACAAAAATTATGCATATTGTTAATTCATTTTTAACTTGGTACAACAAAAAAATCTGCAATAAGAGACAAATGATCAGAAGAAATGTGCAAAATTTACAGAATCGGCGTTAATGGCGATTGTCAAAGTTTCAAATGTAATATCAAATAGCAGTCAGAAATAATTACATAAATTTTGTAATAGATATTACTTGTGGGTTAATAAACCCCTATGTTTAAACATATATATTTAAACATAGGGGGTTTATTAACCATCTACGAACACAGTGCACGATCTTGAGATATGTTATTTGAATATTATAATTAAAGAGTCGCTCATGTTTTCTTGTCTCAAGTGTTAATAGCGTTTTAACTTTTGTATGATATTTCAATTAATGTTTATTTTCTACTATAATTCTTTTATCGAATCATTTCTTAATCTTTTATCATTACAATTTGGCCCCACTCTGGCTTGCTCCATAAGCAAACGCTCGTTTAATGATTAATTTTGTGAAGATATCCATCGTCAATTACAATAAGTAGACAGTTGAGACGTTTCAGTAGATGAAAGTTGGGCTTTTATTTATGTAACAGTAATATTATGAACAAATTGTTATATTACCTCGAGAAACCGACATAATTCTGCGATGTGTAATCGCCAACCGTCAACATTCTCCTTTATTCAGAACGTCGAAGCTTCAAAGCGTCATCGTAGAGAAGTTTCAATAACCTGCAAATGATATTTGATAAAATTTAGGCATATTGTTAATTCATTTATTAATATATAATATTTTAATGATATATTCATTTTTAACTTGGTACAACAAAAAAATCTGCAATAAGAGACAAATGATCAGAAGAAATGTGCAAAATTTACAGAATCGGCGTTAATGGCGATTGTCAAAGTTTCAAATGTAATATCAAATAGCAGTCAGAAATAATTACATAAATTTTGTAATAGATATTACTTGTGGGTTAATAAACCCCTATGTTTAAACATATATATTTAAACATAGGGGTTTATTAACCATCTACGAACACAGTGCACGATCTTGAGATATGTTATTTGAATATTATAATTAAAGAGTCGCTCATGTTTTCTTGTCTCAAGTGTTAATAGCGTTTTAACTTTTGTATGATATTTCAATTAATGTTTATTTTCTACTGTAATTCTTTCATCGAATCATTTCTTAATCTTTTATCATTACAATTTGGCCCCACTCTGGCTTGCTCCATAAGCAAACGCTCGTTTAATGATTAATTTTGTGAAGATATCCATCGTCAATTACAATAAGCAGACAGTTCAGACGTTTCAGTAGATGAAAGTTGGGCTTTTATTTACGTTATAATAATGACATTAATTAATTAATTATAACATGATAATATTCACCTCGAGAAAGCATCAAAATTCTGCGCTGTCCTTTGTTCAGAATGTCGAGGCTGGTAAATTTGACGGTTTGACGTCCTGTAAACGACAAAAATTATATTAATATATGGTATTATAATTTTAGATTCACTTTTAACTTGGTACAACAAAAAGATCTGCAGAGAAACGCTCGTTTAATGATTAATTTTGTGAAGATATCCATCGTCAATTACAGGCTAAAGAAAAGATAATTTAGAAATCTATGTAATCTGAAACTGGAAGCAGGCTGCGTTTTCAAAGAATGCTCTCGGGCGATGATTAAACGTTTGACGTTGCGATTTATTTAACGTCATCCAGCGAGCAAATTCAACTGAAAACTTGTAAAACATTCTGAAAAATTCCCAACTATCATACGTGTACATACCTGTCCAAGAAACTCCATCAAAAACCATCGATGAAATCGCCTAGGAGTATTTTTAACCGAATTTGGAAAAGCGTAGACGACATTTTTTTAGAAGATCCACTTGACCACAACGTCCCGTGAAAGTATCCATTGACAATCGCATACAGTAGAATCCTGCAAATAACGAATGTAATAACATTAGAATATAATTTAGAATATCATTAAGAAAGGGATGCTAGTTTTCTTTTTAATGAATCTACTATATTTCATTTTAAAAGTAATCAAGTTTATTTATAATTTTTAAAGTTGGTAGGTTAGTCTATAGTATGTTATATTCACATTTAACTTGGTACAACAAAAAGATCTGCAGAGAAACGCTCGTTTAATGATTAATTTTGTGAAGATATCCATCGTCAATTACAATAAGCAGACAGTTCAGACGTTTCAGTAGATGAAAGTTGGGCTTTTATTTATGTAACAGTAATATTATGAACAAATTGTTATATTACCTCGAGAAAACGACATAATTCTGGGATGTGTAATCGCCAACCGTCATAATTCTCCTTTATTCAGAACGTCGAAGCTTCAAAGCGTCATCGTAGAGAAGTTTCAATAACCTGTAAATGATATTTCATAAAACTTAGGCATATTGTAAATCATTTATTAATATATATTATAACATAATATTATGGAAAAAACACGTTACACTCACTTTAACACTGGTGAAGTTCATCTACGATCTCGGATCTACGGATTAGAGATCAGAGTATCACCATTTTTTTTCGTCACGACGTTCTTGAATGCATAGATATCCAACCAAAGACACACGGAACTTTAGAATAATCTCAACTTGTATCGTATCCACTTCGGCGGACTTTCCAATATTTTGAAATATACAAAAAAACAGACACGCGTAAAAAAGCGGGTCTGAAATCTCAAAAGAACGCCATTTTGTGAAAAAAAGGTCCACGTGTAGACTCTCTTGAGCCAATGTTACCATTATGCAAAAAAAAACATTTCCGCTTAAATTCAACCACTTACCCTATAAATGGGGATATTTCGTACAACTTTTCGTGAAATTTAAAAAAAAAAATCAACGTTACCTGATTAATTCAATCATTTCGCGTTCGGGGTGCGTTCGATATTGAATAAAAATATAAACTGTAAAGGAGAAAAAGTTTTACACATCATCCCGATCTATAAAAACGAAACGTTGCGAAAATGCACCAAAATTTGGCCGTTTCGAAACCGCGCGTGTGGCAACACTCGTGATTAACAAAAAATAAATCGCACCACGTGGTTTCGCAATGACCACGTGGTACAATTCCCGATTTTAGAAGCTCCGACAATTATACGGCCGCAAATCGATTTTTTTTTGAGTGTCACCTGTCCTGGCGGCGGGAGTGTGAACTTCGGTACTTGAGTACTGCGCGCTCCGAACGCTTACGGTTTCCGCCGACAGAGTTGCTCTAATTTTTGTCTACTTTAATCCGGTCTAGTTTCCAAATTTCGTGACTGACTCCAGTTTTACGTTTTTGCACGCTGAATTGAACGCCGGGCTCTACGCGCGCAGAGAGTCGTCTCGGCCTACTTTCGCCTGAAGATCGAAACAAATGAAGGGCGACTTTTTCTCTCTCACGCAAAAACGAACCTTGAGTGTAAACGACTTGAGGGGTTACGTGGTCGATTTTCGCCTAATTTTTAGCGAGCAAAAAAAACAAAGAAACTGAGTATTAATATTAATATAGTTGTTTATAAAATTTAAATGAGATGTCCATGCATTTGCCTCTAAAGTCACTTGGAATAAGCTCGCACAGATGAATTCACATTGATAATTCAATTTAAATTATGTATATGGTTTTCCAATAAGAGGTGTTATTTTGAATAGCCCGCTATTTCGGTAGATGTTACTTTTGAGCTGTCATTTTTTGACATTTAACAAGTAGAAACTACGCCATTAATAAAAATGGAACAATACACGCTTCAACAACGCATTGAAATTATTAAAATTCACTAGAGTGAATCAAATGCAAATCATCTGGAGTGATGAGGCCCATTTTCACCTCGGTGGCTTCGTCAACAAGCAAAATTGTCGCATCTGGGGCTCGGAAAACTCAAGAGTTATTGTTGAAAAGCCTCTCTATCCTCAACGTGTGACTTTTTGTTGCGGTCTATGGTCCGGCGGAGTCATTGGACCTTACTTTTTCGAAAATGAGGCTGGAGCAACAGTTACGGTGCATGGATTGAGCTATCGAGATATGATTAATGATTTTTTATGGCCGGAATTGGATGGTATTGATCTGGACAACGTTTACTTTCAACAAGACGGCGCTACGTGCCACACAAGCAACGAAACCATTGATCTTTTACGATTGAATATCAAAATAACACCTCTTATTGGAAATCCCTGTATGTTCAAAAATATATTCAGGGACTGTATTGTTATTTTTAACAATACACAATATTCCATGCTTTTTTTATTTTCACTCAATTAATAAACAATAATAATCTCATAATTATTCAATCAATAGCCATTTTTGAGTTTCAGAGTGATTCAATATTAAAATTATAATACTTTCTGATATGGATATAGAAAATGCAACAAATGCATTATTTATGTAATCCTGCACATAACATTAGCTGTACAGGTTTACTCATGGATAAGCTATCACCGTGGGTTAAGTGCTAAATGAAATGGAGGTTTTTTAATGTTTGATATTTTACTGTCAGTTTGACAGTTAACTGTCGGTTTGATTGATAATTGTCAGTTAAACATATATAAACTGTCAGTTTAACATTTTACTGTCAGTTTGACAGACAACAGTCAGTTTGACATTTTACTGTCAGTTTGACATTTTACTGTCAGTTTGACATTTTACTGTCAGTTTGACGTATAAAACTGAAGTGGACGTTTTACTGTCAGTTTGACATTTTACTGCCAGTTTGACATTTTACGGTCAGTTTGACAGATAACTGTCAGTTTGAAATTTTACTGTCAGTTTGACATTTTACGGTCAATTTGACAGATAACTGTCAGTTTGACATTTTGCTGTCAGTATGACATTGAACAATCAGTTTGACATTTTACTGTCAGTTTGACAAATAACTGTCAGTTCGACACTTTAATGTCAGTTTGACAGATAACTGTCAGTTTGACGTATACAAACTGAAGTGGACGTTTTACTGTCAATTTGATGTTTACCTGTCAGTTTGATGTTTTGAAAACTATGCACTCATATATTCGAAATTATGATTTCAATAATCATAAAAGTATTTTTAAATGTACAGATAAAGTTTTAAAGTGATTATTATAAAATATTGAATGGTAAACACTCGCACACATTGCAAATTTTATTACATAATATCATTAGTGCACAAATGAAAAATTTCTAATGGTATTATTGAATTTGTTTAAAAAATAATTTCACAAATTGTATTTTTATTTACATCACAGTTCATCGGTAGCAGTCCACATGATATCAAAAAACCATATCACTCCCACAAGTGTGATACCGAACCACAGAAAAGATTCCAAATTCAAATTTAAGCCGTAGACGAGAGCCTGGTGGCTAGAATCCGAATCAAAGAAAGCTGATTCCAAATCGTTAATCTCAAATGAGTCAAGTGGTTCGTCGTCAAGTCGTTGATTGCAATAAATATTGTAATTGTTAGTGTTGCCATTGTCCGGATATCAATCTTCCCAATCTCCGTCTCCCCACGCATCGTTATCCGTTTTACCTTCTTCGTTATCGGCGGGTGCAAACGTCAACTTCTGACTGATTAAATCACTACTTGATTTGACTTCCAAAAATTCCGTTAAATTCAATAAAGGTTGCTGTATTTCAAACACATTCTGTTTCTCTATGACCGGCTCCATATCGAGAAAGAAATCAAATTCGTCCTTTTTACCCGATGCTGACGATTTCGATTTAAACTTTTGATTTTTGATGTCCAATTCGGAAATATCTGCTAGTTTTTTCGCCTTAGCTTCTAGAGATGCCTTCTGAAGATAGTGTGAATCCGCCTTACTGCTGCTTATCGTTGGGCTGTCCAATTTTAAAACTAATTTTTCCGTGTCTATTTTGATACTCATATCCTCGTTGGGCGTATCATCTTGAATTTCACTTGGAAAGTCTTTATTTGTTAAGTTGACATTGTCTTCGTTCTCCCAGTCGCTCCATTGTTCTTCACTGTCGAGATTATCGGCGACTTTGCTCAGCATGACTTCGCCGTCGAGATCTTCGCCACCATCAGGCGACGGCCGCTCGTGAAGGAATAAGACATTCTCCATTTCGAGAGAATCGCCGCTGCCAAACACCTGTTGATATCTTGGGATCATGTTCTTTTTCGAGAGAATTTCGCCGGGGACTGAATTTGAGTCCTCGGTAGGATTTTCGGAAATTTTGTGCAAATGTCTCGTCTCTTTGGGTTTGGGAATCATAGCTTGGGTTTTAGGCGTGGGGTGAGTTAGAGGTCTTCCGTCCGCGAACAGTTTGGATCTCTTTCCTCCGATGACTGCCGATGCTCCGAGAATGGGAACGAGATCAGCCAGGCAGTAGAGAGTCATGGAAACGAGCACATCACTCGTGTCTTTTATACCGAGCAGTAGCTTAAAAAGAAAATTTACAACTTGAATAAAACAATCATCTATACAATAATATATATTAAACAAATGTGAATTTATATTACATATTTATGGTATAGATCAGGGTTGGGGAAACTGCGACCAGCGAGGCCATTTGGTGCGGCTTGTTAAAGCACAGCAAAAAAAAAATTAAATACCATTCAGAACATGAGAACGGTTTTCTTTCGAAGTATGTCAGATACTTTTTTCTGTGCGTAATAATAAAAAATTTTGTTGCAGACCATAAATATGCTACAAAATGCAGGAAAACTATTCTTGTGTAGAATGCAAAAATAAAATTCCAGCTGTAGTTTCTTCTGCTGACGCATTCTGAAGGAAACCATTATTGTGTTCCAAGTGCATTAGTAAAATTATAGTTGCAAACTAAGTGCTACAAAAATCGGAGGAATGAAAACCATTTTCGTGTTCTTGGTATAGTATTAATTAAAGCTGGAGAGTCGCACACCGATTCGCTCTTAAAGTTAAAACCAGTTTTGTGTTCCAAATACAGAAATAAAACTCCAATTGTGGATTTATCTGCTGACCGCATATCGAAGGAACCGTTCTAATATTCCAAAGGGAATATAAAATTCTTGTTACACAAAATTCAGAAGGAAACCATTCGCATATTCTGAGCGTAATCCTAATTAAATTTGTGGACTTCCCATACCCCTCACTTCCTTCCCTTCGTCTGAAAATCAAAGTGTGGTCCGCGGGGATACTACAATCAAAACAAATGGCCAACCGTGCCAAAAAGGTTCCCCCACCCCTAGTGTAGATACAGGACTGAGTGTGATATTCCAGATATCTCTGTGGTATACGCAGGGATAGGCAGAGGACAGAGCAGGGATTGCCTTGTACATACTGTTATTCTGACTCTTGACATAGCCCGACATTCGCATTCGCGTCATGTATTCTCCATACATTCCTTTCTTCGTTCATTTGCTCTACACGCCCAAACCATCTAAGCGTCCTATATTCTTAATTTTACTCATTACGCTCACATCAGCCTTGATTCTTTGCGAATCTCCGCATTTCTCACACGATCATACATGGTTTTACCACACATACGCCTCAGGGAACTCATTTCTACAGCAATAAATAACAGAAGTCAATAATGACACATAACAACGAAATAAATAGAAGACCCGTCTCACCTCGGGTAGAACGTGCGTCATCAAATCTTCCTTGGCGAATGCCGACGAGAATCCCGCAAAATGTTTTAGTAGAAGCATCCTCACCTAGAAATGGATAGGAAGATTAATTAAAATGTACATTCATTGGAATTTCAAACAACTGAAATGTCGATCTATTGACGTTGATGATGAATTGCATAATAAGCTTCTTTCGTAACGATATTGGTTTATGCTAGCGTCGTTCTGCTCCCCGTCAATTACAGAGCTAGGACCCAGCATGTAGCTTGGGTCCGTGCCTTATTGTACGAATCGCCACTTGCGGCAATGAGTCAGCAAAGGGCTTCAGCCTTCTCACAATATGAGAATTCAATGAGTATAGACCGCTGTTTAAATGTTCAATATTACATATTGAAAGTTCTATATCAGCAACTACCGATATAATCCACCATAAACGCTGTGGAAAACATAATCGTTGCAAATGATGATCACCGTGTTTGTGCAGTGATTAGTGTTTTAATTTTCCGATTTATCTCAAGATAACCAAAACTGGTGAGTAGAAAAGTGCATAATACTTTGTATTTTGGTTCAGATCACAAGATTTCATTAAGCCGAGGATATAATCCTTTTCTCTGACCTGTATGTGGGGCGAGCTAACGCATCAACGTACAACGCTGATTGAATAACCACTCAAGCGATAGCGTATTTAAAAAAAACATCTTGAGCGATATACATTTCAAATGTCCCTGTAAAACAGTCCACTAGTTATAGCTGTAGCGTCGATATTAATCCATTGAATAATTAATAATAAACCGCTTGACCTACTTAGTATCTACTCCCGAATTATGTACTTGCATCGTTAAATCGTAAACAAAGTAATCTACGTACTTCAGGTATCTACCTGCCTATTGATGACAATAACACCGCAGTCCGTCTCGAATACTACGAGAACTCGCCAGAAGGTTCGAGCCTACGGCCTAGGCATAATTGCCAAGCCGTCGAAAGTTCGCGAATGATCCAGATCGAGCGAGTGTCTTCGATTTAGTTGCCATCCATCTACCTACTGCCGCCGTCGGCCGTCTTGTATAAATAAGCCCGACGCAGCGAGTCAGTCAGTCAGTCATAATTTTGCCGCCAGTCTACAAGGCTCAACGAGTGAAGACCCGCGTTCTTCTTACTAGCGCGAGGGACACGTACCCGGCTTCGCCCCTATCATCATGGACTCTATCGGGACATCATCATAGCGCCTCGGCCACGTCCGCGGCCAGCGCTACTCGGATTACAAGCGCCCTGGTTCCAGCGTCTCTGACCAGCGCTTCTTCCACGCAACCATGACCACCACGAGGACACGCAGCATCCTCACTGGTCACGCCGTTCCCGTTCAACTGCCCACAAGGTCCGTCGCACCTTCGGCCGTCTCGTCAGCACTGGAGTGCCTGAAGACCTACGTTCTTCGCCAGTGCCTGACCTACATCGAGTCCCGGTCACCAGCGCCCGGCGTCGACTCACTGACCCGCGCTTGACCTGCCAGCACATCATCAGCCAGCATCCGGAATATTCAACATCTGTCCTACATCATCTCCTCGTCACGGCTACTGACTCACCAATAAAACACATGTGACCTTCACAACCTTCTTTCATTTCGTGCCTCACCATTGATCCCCAAATAGCCAATGAATCCAACCTATATTTCAAAGTTCATCCCATGTTTTTAGGAAAAAAAATAAATTAAATAGTAAAATTTATAAATGTGTGAATTCTGTACATTAGTTACCAGAATTGCTCTACCTTGTACTTATTTGGGGCAAAATTGAGTATTACTATTTCTGTATGTTTGTCTATGGTCTACTGGAAACTTTTGTATTCACAGATATTTAAAAATATTTCTAACCATGACAGTAAGGGGAGATACAACGAGTTCTATGAGACCATATGAACAGTTCCCAAAAGCGAACAAATTAATCCGAGGGGTTGTACAGAATTTTGGATAGAGTAGTTTTCGTTGGTATAGTTAAGGCAATATAAGATTAAGTAAATGATGTAAGGTTACGACTTGCCTGGACATCTCGCACCCTGAACATCTTCAGCAGCTGAGGAGTTATGTGCTCTTTGAATACACTCAAAGAGAATAGTCCCAAGTCTGAAGATGAACCATCATCTAGAAACAACCACATTTTCATTACAATATGGCACAAATTATTATAAACAATAATTAGTCACCTGAAATATCCATACAAATTGAAAATATCTCCCCAGTAAAAATAAATGCAGCCTACGGGAATTAAACCCGCACCTTCTGATGTCCGGTCAGGTGCTCAGGACCACTGAGCTACGTCTGCTTATTTCCAACACGCCAAATAATTCAATATGTACTAGTACTTCAATCAACAATTACTGCTTAATATATTTTTTCACCTGTAAACAACCAACTTTATTTTTGTAGGAAAGGCTTTGTTAGTGCTAAATTTCCCACTAGATGGCGTCGAGACATATTATATCTACATTTTTTGGTGAAATATTTTGACTTGTAAAATATTATTATTTTTTTAATGATAAAATAATGTTTATAAGACAAGGTTTTTTATGCATAGCACAAAGGATAACAAATTATGTATATTGTGCTATGCATAAGAAAAATTAGTTTATCATTAAAAAAAAAATAACAATACGGCACAGCGGTAAGCGCGCTGGCGATGGGTACGAAACAGGCTGAAAGCCTCGTCTCGTATTACATATTATATTCTAATAAAAATGACATAGAACGCCAAAGAAGAGTATGTACTGCAATCACCAGGAGATCCTCAGGAGGTACAACCATTACAGACGTAATGCATGAACTTTTGCACTAGCAAACTATGGACAAGGTATACACAAGGCGTCATGAACAAACTCCGAGTACAGTATAACCACGCATAAGGGCGCTGTTCTGCCTCCCTTGGCGATGCAGCGCCTCGCAGATGTTCGCAGCGGAAAGGGTGCATGCTGCTGCTTTGATGCGCCACAGAGTAGCCGGGACAATTTAGCGCTATCGGAACTGTCTCCCACCATAGTTGGAGAATTTCCCTCAAGCAACCGTAATACAAGTGTGCAATGTTAATTTATTTTAATTTTTTTATGTATCCATATTAATTTTTTTATCATGTAATTCATTTACGTGTATGCTTTTCTATGGCAGACAGAGTATTGTAATATTCGCCGCTCTGTTCAGCCAAATTAAACAAACATTATTGTATTATTATTAGGAGGGAGAGTACAAAAATTATTCCACGAGAATATATGTGTAAAGATTTAATATATGTGTAAAGAAAAATATAATTTTCTTTAATTCAAGGCAATGCCGAGCTTGTCTCGTCATTGTGGCTGTGTGTGTCGTGGACTGTCACTGGCTGGATGTGCGCCACAGTACCTACACAGTCGACTCGATATTTCGTAATCTATGGTTTAAGACATAGTAAAAATAATCTATGTGTTGTGACAAGGCAGATTGATGGGAACAATTTCAATAATTGGTAATTGCTATCGTGATTGTGATTAAGGAATTGACATAACAATTAATAACATTAAATGTCGTTTCTTTCCTTACAGGTAATGTTTTGTTACTGAATGCTTTTCTTTATGTAAATCTTGTGAGATTAACAAAATAAACCTCTACTTTCCTTACAGAGAAACTCAATTGTGTTTTAATTGACTGTGTCGTTCAAATCACAAGGAAAATATCATTATATATGTAATACAAATTAATGTTCGGCATGTATTGATTGTGCCCGAGGGAGCAATGACGGTAGTTCATCGCAACACATTCCATTAGAATACCGATAGAACAGAGCCTTCAAAATGCCTTCCATTGATATACTTGGTGCAACTCTAAGAGACCTGATCAGGCACGGGGGCTTCATCAAGCCAGAGTCAAGTTAGTCTACTGTACAGGTCTCGCAGATACTTTATTAGTACACAGCTGCTGACCCTGTACAAAATGCAAGTGTGCCCCATGGTCTAGAGACCCAATATACTTGAAAAACACCCTTAACCGTGCAAAAATTGGAGGTCCGTTGATAGATTCTGCTGTCTTAACGGATTACAATCTTTATAGCACAGGTGTCGGTAGCAATGCTGTCATTTTTCTACAATAATTCAATGAAAGATGCTCTGAGGAACCAGTGGTATTGTCGGTAAATAAGCCAATTGTTACTGATCTTTTTTGTAGTGCTATACAAATTTTATTACCTATTTTCGGCACCAAAATATGCGGCAGCAATTTTTCTCTGGCCGTCGCATCCAGCAACACCAGCCGCGACAGCAGTGGCCCGCTCAGCTGCCGGGCCACCAGCTCTTGGGAGAACGACCTCAGCTTGTCAAGCGCGCCGCCGAAGAAGTCAGCCTTCTCCGCCTCAGACTTCAGCGGCAGGTCCGCCAGGAACCGGTGCGCCGAGATGAAGTCGTGGTTGAAGAAGGTGTGCTTGAGGACATTGACGAAGCTCGGCCGGTGACTGGCCGTGGGATTTTGAAGACTTTGCTGGCAGAAGGTTTTGAAGTCTTCCCAGTGAGGTATTTCATCTATGAAAATATGATTAAATATTTATAATATAGCACTCATAGTAGTCAAATTAGGCTCCTTAATTTATTGCTCCGCAAAGATTAATTCGGATCTCCAACTAAACCCGATGAAAACCAATTTTACAATGAATAGCAGGTTGTTTTAAGCGCTTGTTATATGATAGCGAAATTTCGCAAACTGTCAAAATGTCTTCATTTTTTTGTCACTAGAGGGCGGTAGTTGTACATTAATGAACATGTTAAAATATAACATCACATGTGCGTTTGTCGCAAAGCAATGATCGTATAATATGAATGTGAAATATTAAGTAAAACAAACAACTTAGTAAAAAGGTATGACTTATTTGCATAACCTACTATTTTGGTAAAGCATTTAATTTGACATTTTTTATAAATGTTTCATCATTCACTTGCTGTTGTCATTAGTGTTGAGGAACATTTCCGATACATATAGTTTGCTTTACACGGTGTTCGGAAACTCGTGGTATAAACGGTAAAACCCTTTATAGGTCATAAGCTAAAAACGGATAGTTTTGAGACCTGCAACATTAAGGTTTATATTTCTTTATGTTTACAAGTTATAAGCCCTTGGGTTGTAATCATTCTGAGGTAACGCACAGAGGTCTTGAATCGAACCAACCGCCCGAAGTTCGCACATGTTGAGTAAATTTACGAAAATCGCGTCCTGGTCAGTTTCTCTATAACATTATCAAAGCAGTTATTCCCCTGTAACGCAAATAAATAAAAGTACATTTTCCTTATCAACCTGTCGTTTTGTAATGAAAACAATAATTTTATATCATTTTTTTTAAATGGACACCGGTCAGAAAAAAACCCGCTGGAAAATCGAAAATTTCAAAAAAGCTAAGCAAAAAAAGTTTTTTTCTGTTCATCAAAATGAATATAGAATACATAAATAAAACCATTACGGGCGTATCGTTTAAAAAAAGTTGTCCTATAAAGGGATAACTTGTGAATAACCTTTCATTTATTGACAATTTTGGGTTATGACTTTTTTTATTTGAGCTTTGGTTTTCGAGAAAATCGAAGGTGGATTTATTTGGTGAATTTCTTAATTTTATATTTGATAGAATATCTATACATATTAATAACATCATTAATAAATTGACCTCGAGAAATAAAAGAAATTTTATTTTTTTATTTATATATTTGTTAAATTATTCTGTGTTATTTAGTACAACTAAACAATAATCTTTTTTCATTTATTCGTTACTTGAAGCATACCTTGTTTGGAGTATTTTTTCCGGCTGCCATGGATAAATCATAATATTGATCTACAAAGAGAATAATAATATTGGTAATTTTTGGTTCAATTACCAAACGTGCCCTATGAAAAAACATTCACTCTCCCACTTGGTCAGAGCGCGTAAAGACAATGAATTCTCTCACACACACTTGCATAAAGATGCCGCCAGTAAACAACATGACGTTAGTGCTAACCGTTAGGAAAAGGAACGCATTATAATGTTGTATTTTAAAATATGACACTTGAAAAAATACAATACGTCAAATTTACATGAAAAAAGAGAATTTGTGAGTAATTACTGTTTTTGTAGCTTCATTAGATTATTGCAATTCTTTAAGTGAGTCGGTATTCTACTTTTAGACCCATTAATGAAACATTTTGATGGCATTTTCGAAATATATACGCCGTAAAACAGGGAGCCTATAGCTCCACCGCCATCACCGGGGGCTTCCATCCCGGAATAAGTAAAAAACTGTGAAATGCGTTGAAAATTTGGTGCAAGATGAAGTATTTATTTAATTGTTAATATCCACAGATAGCATAACGATAATAAGAGGCCGTACTTCTACAGATGTGTGTATTATATACATATTTTAAATTAAAAATATAGTGTAAAGCCGTTATTAACGCCATAATCATACATCCAAGTTTTAAAAGTGGGTTGTATGGTGTATCAATGTTTTTATTTTTTATAGTCGAATGCCTACAACAACTACAAAAAAAATAGGCAGACTGAAAAATAATAGTCCATTAATTGGTATAAAAAAATATGAAGTCTGAGAATGACATACGAAAGGTAGTATTAAGCCGTTTTAGGGAGCTGTTTTCCAGCAAATCACCATTATGCCCTATAACCCACTCTTAAATCAAAATTACGTGTAAGAATTAATAATATGAAATGAAAATGTTTTTTGTTTAAAACCACTTTATTTGAGTTACACACATCGATAATATTTAAACTAAATTACAGTAAAGAGGAATATTATAAGATAAACAAAAGAGAAAGCATATAAGAGAGGGAGAGGGCATCAGAGACAGGCTGGTAGAGGGGTAGGGAAGGGTGGGGGTTACACAAGGAGAAAGGGAAGAATTTTTAAATTGGACTGAGGGTTAATTCTAACTGTTTGTTCAAAATTGAGATATTATTTTAGAACTAATGCTTCTAAATTTCATTGTTGAAAGATTATGTAATATAAACCACAACCGGTCGACATGTATAACTCAAATAAAATGATTTCAAATAAATGACATTTGTTCATTTGTATAATGTCAAGCAACAAAGTGTTTGGTTTCTTCGATAATCATTATTTGAATTTCTTTGTCCGATGGGACACTGCAATGCTATCTATTGTGCATTTCAGCAAACACTTAACATTTTAGTGCCCTAATACTAAATACATTGGATTCAAATCCAGATGTGCCCAAAATACTAAACATTCTAGTGCCCTTCAAATATATCCTCCGTGGTGGAGGGGTAAGGCTCTGGACTAGCAATCGGGTGGCGGTGGGTTCAAATCCCGGTGTGCGCAAAATAATTTTTTCGTATTTGGTTAATTTTTATTACATCACATTTTTATTAAAAATAACATAAAGGTATTTGCGGCATGTTCCACAGTGAAAGATATTTTCAATATCGCCCTGGTGTAAGACCACCATTAAAAATTGAAACATTGCTTGAAATGGCTTTAGCCATCTTTGGTAACCAGATCTGAATAGCCAGGTACTTTCCCCACCATCCTCTACCCCATCTCCTTCTCCTCTCCCCTACCTTCAGCCTCACAACATACCCAAATTGGGGATGCCATAGTCTCACTGGCTCCAGACAGTCGCGACTCTTGTGCGGTATTCACATTAAAAAAATAAAATAAAATAGAAACATGAAACACAATCTTTAGAGTGTATAAAAAAATAATATAATTTACAATCAAAACATTTCGGCCGGGAAAGGTAGTTCTACTCGTTTGGTCGATTGATGCTTAACGCCGGGAAGAGTAGTCCTACCTTTTTCTCAAGGTTAATTGAGTTGCATTTCAAATAATATGAGTTACAATGTAGAAATTTTAATTAAAATATTTTAATTATTTTCAAAGATACAGCGACTTAAAACAAATTAAAGAAATTCACGCGGGACCTTTATTTTCGCCCGGAAACAGCATAGCGCCAGCGCAAAAAATACTCACCAGAAATGTGCTAGTAAAGAAATAAAAACAAAAAAGGAAATTTAATATTATAGTATTTACCGTTGCTTCTTCCTTTGAAGACATCATTGACCAGAGTCCCAAAAGCAAATTGGTCCACAGTGGTTAAATCATTTGAGGAGTCCTCATTGGGATCAATTGCTTTGTCATATCTGCAACATTATGAACGATTTAAAAAATATATATAATGGCCTATCACTTCTTAAGCCAGGTGCAGACTTGAAGAACAAAGGCTAGCGAACAAATAGTCTGGAAGGTTGAGCGAAGTGAACGCCCGCATTTGTTCGCCATCTCTCCTGTTCCACAAGTTATCACTAAATCAATGGATGGACGCCATTCAAACGCATTCGCTCTTGCGTGTGTGCACAGTGCAGATGCTTGTTTATATTTTCTGTTTGCATAAACGAGAAACATGTTTAGAGAAATGGAGTGGTGAAGTGTTGAGTTACTTATTACTTGTTAATAGAATTAAATTTCTTTGTATATGACACGTTTTGCAACATGACGACTGTTGTAGGAAAACATGGATCATTGTTTACAACACGGCAAGCCAATCGAGAAAGATTTTCGAGGTGTGTGCTATTGTTAAGTTGCTAAGCTGTCGATTCATTATGACGATTATCAATAAGAAAAAAACATATTGTGAACTATTAGTACAGAAAGTTTAATAATTAATAAATATTATTACAATTATTCAATATTTTTAAATATTTATGTTGAGGGATCAGTAGGATTTATAGGTCCTGTTAGGAGTTCTACCGAGCCGAAACCTCTGATATGAAAATATCTGGAATCGGTGAATTATTTTCCCATTTGATCTCTGGTGAGTTGATGTGTTGTTCTTGTATTGTTTTGTATTTATTTTGCTTAAATAATGCACTTGCATAATGTGGATTGACTACATGATCATTTGTGGAAAAGTGTGTGGAAGGGTTTAGTTTTTCCTATGGGGAAGATTTAACCCGGACATAAAGTCAGAAAAAAGTATATTTGATGGTCTTGTCCCAGAACACTGGCCTTTCATGTACCAAAATAATTGTACTCTCTTGGTTATTGTCCATTTTGTATATCATATATTTTAAAAACTTATTTCAAACACAAAACCGCGCTACATCATGAAAACGTCCGGTGTAGTGTACAAACAACACTGGTGGATATCTCAAAGTGCATGAGTACAAGCTATCATAATAAGCCCAACTGGTCAACGTGTAAATTCGCGGTGAGTTCAACGAAGGTTTTCATATTGGCAAAACGTGTTTTGTATAAGAGTTCTTACACAAAGAGAAGCCACAGTGAATAAAGGAAGTCTTTCAACTGGCGTCCTCTGACCGGAACTCTAGTGAAGAATGGCGAGGCAATAAGGACGAATAAGCGACTGCGAACGAACGAAAATTCACTGGATGCGCACGGATGAGTAGCTATAATTTTTGTTATTTGTTTTTGGGGTGTTATGCCGTGTTGCGCTAACTCCTTCTTTAAAGGCTAAAGAAGGAGTTAGCGCAACACGGCATAACACCCCAAAAACAAACAACAAAAATGCTTTTGGCGGTGAAAATCTAAAAACTTACCTGAGTAGCTATAAGTTTCTTGATGATTCTACATTGCATTTATTATTTATAGTATATGTACGGCAAGTTTCAAAGTGGTTGATACTCTCAGTATTGCCCTGGTGAAAGACCAGAATCAAAACGCTGCTTACCAGATCTTAGCCAGATGCTTCGTAACCTTCCTCGTCCACATTTCCTTTCCTTCTGCACCCCATTCAACCTCACAACATACCTCAATTAGGGATGTCTCACTTGTCGGGACTCTCGTGCAGTATTCACATTTAAAAAAATTTAAAACGTACCTGTATTTTTTGCTCTGTTTGAGAAAGGCGGGTGTCATCTCGGAGAATGGACAAACCAGTTCCAGATTACCGAGTTTCCAACATCCATCAGACAATACATAGATGGATCCAATACCAACGTTATTGTGTGATAGCGATGCCTAGAAAATACAAATTATCACATTAAAGATAATAATAAAAACAATTTATATTACGCTGTTTTGTGAACTTGAGTCACGGGAATTTGAAAGCAATCAGGCCCTTCTTTCATAGCTCTTTCTCAATCACAACCAAACGACGCAGTCATTGTGTCACGTCATTTTCAAAACCTGTCATTCTTTGTTGACTGTTTTGTTCCTAGAATTATTGATCTATAGCACATCCATTGTTACATAATGTCTGTCACAAGTGACGCCATTTTTAAAGTCTCGACGATGCGAGTGGCTGGTCGCGGGAGACTGGTGTCGCCTGTGCATGAACCTCTGTACAGATGCATGGCGGTAGTCGCCAAGAAATTTGAAACGTCGTATATAGGCTACTTGCGTATTCCTGTGAACGGTTCTTTGACTATGTATTGTTTAAACCGACATTATGCATAACTTGGAATGGTTATATGATTATGTACCTTCCTACTGGACGTCTTTGTGGATTTTCCAATCCAATATGGTCAATACCTAACCTAGCGTCAAGCGATTCTGCCGGTGGCCAGTAAACTTTGTGATTCCCTAATATTGTTAGAATCGTTGTTAGTGTTATTTTCAACAGTTAAAAATCGCCAACAACAGCCACATCGGTGTTTTTTCGTTTTTTTAGTAGATATACTTGATCAGATATAGGAATACGTACATCTGGTGAGCCGATGCACACCCGCAGAGGGTCCTGCGAGGCCAGCGCCTGTGCCAGAGGCTGCACTGGCTACGTGGCCAGGTACTGCAACTCACGCCGCAGCCAGTGTCATACGTAGTGCAGATATTTCATCAGATACAGAAATACATACTTACATTGTGCAGAAAGTTCAGTGTCTGCGCAATCTGGTTGAGCCCAATGCACACCTGCAGAGGGTCCTGCGAGGCCTGCGCTAGGGGCTGGACCGGCTCCATGGCCAGGCACTACAACCTGCGCCTCAGCCAGTGCCACACACAGTGAAGGATACGGTATTTCATCAGATACAGGAATACTTACATTGTGCAAAAAGTCCAGCGTCTGCGCAATCTGGTTGAGCCCAATGCACACCTGCAGAGGGTCCTGCGAGGCCAGCGCCTGTGCCAGGGGCTGCACTGGCTCCGTGGCCAGGTACTGCACCCCGCGCTGCTGCCAGTGCCACACATAGCGCAGTATCCACGGATGCCGGTACTTCATAAGATTCTGGAAACATTTTCAACAATTCAGTTAAAAATATTATTTGCAAAGTTCATTCTCAATCCTAACTAAAGCAAACATTTATTAATTTGCGGAGAATCATTTGAAGGCTTGTAGCCATCAACAATACAAGCGATCCAAATTCAGTCAGTTTTTAATCTTTTACAACCGGCTTCATACGAGCGTAAGTTTGTATTTGAAAAAATCCTGACATAAAATATATCAGTTTTTGAGAAGGGAACCGGTGTCAATGGAACGTGCGGGAGTTGCTTATGTAGAGTACCCTTGTGCGCACGTGTTTCGACCAATAACCTATGGGATCTATAATTAAAACTTTACTAGAATGGCCCATTAGAATTTGGAAATTTGCAAAGGGTTAGTAGATAGCAGTGCCTTCTGTCTACAATTTGGAATATAGTTGTGAAATATTTCCGTCCTCACGCAATATAAAACTCTGTGCGCTGGTGGTTGATGCTACACTAGCCTGTGACCTTCGTACATAGTACATATGTGACCTTCGTACATAGTATGTGAAAATAACATTCCGTTGAACTGCGCATTTTGTACGTACATATTATCATTTTTGTTAAATTTCTGGATATTATTTATTGTATCATTTGATCTAAGCAGATTGTTTAGTATTGAAACAGTTTTGGATAATATCTACCATTTTTCCCATCATATACCTACTGTCATACCTACTATCCATTTCCTTAGCCTTACCCACACTTGAAAAGAAGAAGATGATTTGTTGCATTATAAATTGTCGCAAGTACAGCAATCGAATTCGCGTCGTGTATTATTCACATGCTTTGTGCTCGGTTTGCAAATATCAAAATCATATTAAAGATTATCTTGTTTCGGAGGAAATTTCACCCCGTGAACAGGGCAAGTTCGTCGACAGCCCTATTGCCGGGATTCTGGGGAATTCAAGGTAGGCTGTTCCTTCATTCCATTTTTTCCGGTGATTTATTCAAAACCAATTGAATGAGCTTTACATTGTCGTTTTATTGTGGATTTGATTTATAGTTCATTTATGTGTAATAGAACACGTTACACAGATATTGGATCCATATAAGTTAATTTATACTTACACCTCCCTCTTTGTCAATATTCAATCGATTGGTTGTTACATATATTATTTGTGTAGTTAATAAAAACTTACTAAACTTGAACTTATCATGAAGGCGCACAACGACAGATTTAGTTTGTCTTTTCAAAATAGCGAATGGCAGATTAGACAAACTGCTCTCCATAATGTTCCAAAGTCTGCTAATAATTATTTAGAAAATTTGCCAATTCAAAGGCTACACAGACTAGGTAATAATTATAGTTCAATCGATGTTTACTGCCACCACCGAGTGACCAAACTAAAAAACAATATATTAGAATACTTGCTGACGTGTACCCGGCGTTATCATAGACATATACCATCACTAACTTTTTTGTAGATCTTTTAAAGATATGCAATTCCGTAGTACATTATTTTGACGTATCTCATAAGGTTTAGCCAGCGTTAGCGTGTATGTAGTGCCCGAAAATATATTTTTACGACTTGATTATTAAACACCGACTTTTCGCTACTTTCTATAAATATAATATGCATGTATTATACAGGGTTTTCCAATAAGAAGTGTTAGTTTGAATAGCCCGCTATTTCGGTAGATGTTACTTTTGAAGCTGTCATTTTTTTACATTTGACAAGTAGAAACTACGCCATTAATAAAAATGGAACGATACACGCTTCAACAACGCATTGAACTTATTAAAATTCACTTGAGTGAATCAAATGCAAATCATCTTGAGTGATGAGGCCCATTTCCACCTCGGTGGCTTCGTCAACAAGCAAAATTGTCGCATCTGGGCCTCGGAAAACCCAAGAGTTATTGTTGAAAAGCCTCTCTATCCTCAACGTGTGACTGTTGGTGCGGTTTATGGTCCGGCGGAGTCATTGGACCTTACTTTTTCGAAAATGAGGCTGGAGCAACAGTTACGGTGAATGGATTGCGCTATCGAGAGAATGATTTTTTATGGCCGGAATTGGATGGTATTGATCTGGACAACGTTTACTTTCAACAAGACGGAGCTACGTGCCACACAAGCAACGAAACCATTGATCTTTTAAGATTGAATATCAAAATAACACCTCTTATTGGAAAACCCTGTATATGTAAACCTTCCGGAAGAAATTCTCTAACTGATAGTAGAAACCCTACCAAAACCCGTTGCGTAGTTTAGAAGAACTAAGCGCACAAACAGACAGACGTGGATGGTGACTTTATTTTATACCATTTAGAGATTTGTAACTGATCTACAAAATTTGTTTTTTTTTCTTACATGCACACTTTATCTATATATATATATTTTTCTGTGTTCCATAAAACACCCAATCGGGCGTAATAAATGTTTGTTGATTGTAATTTTGCTTTACAACAAACCGTTATTTTTTATTCCTATATTGACGTTAAGCTGTGTTCTGTATAATACTCTAAAGTTTGCTAAATACTAACATGCTTGACAATAAACATTTATTTGACTAACATCAACATTTTTACTAAATATTGTTCCGCTATTACTTTCATAGTACCTTAAGTACCTATCTTGTACTCTTATTATTGTATTTATTTGTTACTTCAATGCACAACAACTCTCAACGATAACTAGTATTGTACCTGCTTATATTGTCCGTAATCGGTCTATTATGTTATGTAATATACACACATTATCATACCCCTGTTCAGCTTACCTTAAACATTGTATACATGTAAAAGCCTACATGGTGTGAATAAATAAATAAATTCAATATTATTTTATGTTGGTAGGAATTTATTAAAGGAATTAACTCAAGATGCAGGGGAGCTGATGCAGTCGTCGTACGAAACGTACTGCTGATTAGAGAATTCATTACATACCTTTCTAAAATAAACCTATGATAGAGGTCCGTTAAATGTGCGAGTACTACTAGCATTAGAAAAAAAATTTTAAGGTCAGAATTTCAGCTATTCTAGTAAACTGGCTCTATCTGAGTCGGAGCCATAGAAAAAAATGAGTTGAAGAAACGACCTATTCTCATGAAGCCAACATCAACTGTGAATTTTACGGAAGGTGTGTTCCGATCGTCTCCATCAGATTTCGTATACGTGAACAGGTGTACAGGGATCAATGCTGCTAGGTCCTTAGAGCAGGCTCTATTGAAAAATCTTTAGAACAGACTTGGAATGCCTATATTGCGTCTGTGCATCAGAGATGGCAATCGGTCTGTTAACAATGGATTTTCAATCAGACGAACCGAATAAAAACCTTTAGAACAGACTTAGCATGCCCACATTGCGTCTATGCGTTAGAGATGGCGATCGGTCTGTTAACAATGGATTGTCAATCAGACGAACCGAATAAAAACCTTTAGAACAGACTTGGCATGCCCACATCGCATCTGTGCATTAGAGATGGCACGGAATTACAATGGATCTTTTACACTCTATCCAGTGTAAATCGTTGCTTCTTGTAGTATTTAAGTTGAAACGAAGTGTAATTTCAATAATCTGTGCCTATTAAAAGTGAGGTGGTCAGGTAAATATTTGCAAGTACGAGTAACTAGCTAAATTAGGGTAGTTCTATGATCGGTGAAATGTGTGATATAACTATACACAAAATATTCAAAAATGTACTTTCTCTGTTGTTCAAATGCTTTTATCACAATTCGATTATTAATCATAAGGTTTGTATAAACTAGATATATGACTTACGATTGCGCATTTCTCCAAAGGTGTGTGACTGGACCACAACGAGCCTAAAACAACAACTTCGCTTTTAAAAACAGAAATTGACCCGTAACCCTTTAGGTTGAAGAAGTAGCCAGAATCGTGCACTGTTGCGTGGTAATGAGCCCAGAAATCTGTTATTTCAATTGCCTTTTCATTGACTTCCAAGCCGCTCAAATGTGAGGAGTCATTTCCCATTTTCGGCAGTTTTTAGTTAAGTTTTTGTTGAAACGACCAAAGTGACAGATACACATCCCCAAATTAAATGACATTTGATTACGTTTTCTTCAGTTGGTAGTTGGTATTGGTCAGCGCGATCTAAATCTTTATGGCTAAAATACTTTATACCTAAGATAAAAACATCACAATTTTTTTTTTTTTTTTTAACTTAAGTACCAATACATTTTTTTAATGTTATAGTTAAAATAATTATGTGATAATATATCGCAATGCCACAATTTACACGATAGGATAAAATAAGTGTAGTTACTTACCTACAACAAATAGCAAAATCAAAATAAGAAAGTGTGAAGATTTCCGTAGTGTCGGTCAAGATTGTCATGCATTTACCCTTCTTGTCGGCGTATTTTGCCCTTTTTGACAGTGATTTCGCTCGGCTACCGGTATTACGACAATATTGCCGAGCCAAGTCTATTTCTTTCAAACTCTGATACATATTTATGTTCGCCATTTACACAAGTTTGGTTGATTTATTTACATGTATCATTTTTTGTGTTGTGAATTTGTCTTACATTACGGCGATCTTGACGGGACACGACAATATTGACGGCCAAGACCTTTCCCTTCAAGACAATAATGAATTATTCGGAAAAGGGCAATAGAAGGCAATTTATTTTGATATTTTACAAACACCTTTATAAACGACGACATTTTTTTATCGGTGCTTATAATACGGTAGGTAAGTTACGTGTTTTCAACAAGTCTATGTAAAGAAAAATATTATTTGTTAAAAGATTAGGATAAATACACAGATTCACGGTACACGGTCAATAGGCACACATTTAATATTAAAAAATACATTTTATACAAGTTAAACCCTCCATAGACCACTCAATTTGGTTGGTTCAACCATTGTCTGTCAACAGTTGAATGTTGAGCGATTTCAGACGTTTCAATTTTAGTTGATCAACTTTAATTGAACGTCAATATCGGTTCGAGTAAACTGAAATAATTTTTTACAAATGTTAAAAAGAATGTGACCTTTAATTGTACTCCGTTCTAAGGTCACATTGTACATGGTTTTGTGTATTCATTGTAAATTTGGTCAAGTTTTTTTTAAGTGTGCTAAAAATTACAAGAGGAAAATTATAAAAAGAAAACATAACTTATAACATAAGCGTTAATCTTTGTTAGGTATCATTATTGTATCTATGCTCTTTCTTCCCGTGTCCATAATCCATATCTTAATACATACTTCTTTTGAAGTCGCTTATTTTTTAATGATTTTTTTGGAAGAGGGAGGATATTAAATAGTTTTTATAAAGAAATCTTGCGAATTTCTTCGCCCAAAAGTCGTTTTAGTTGTATGAGGGCTGGTTTTAGAGTGGAATCGCATGAACTTCCCCATCCGATAAGACCACAATATTACTGTAGATGAGATTGGCCTAAGGCGTAATAAATTTTGTTTTGTTATTCTATATGTAAAATGTCGATGTTTTTTAATAGTATCAATATTGTAAACAGTAGTGAATGGTAGAGAGAGAGTCGGGAACGCCCGAGGGAGACTCAACGCATTATCTTTGCACTGGAATGAGATGCGGATTCGTGAATACAGTCGTGAACGGTAGAAGTCGGGGACTTGGGCCCCCTGGCGACATGGCACGATCAAGTGAATAATATTATATATACCTTAAAAATAGAGCCCATTTTCAGGTACACTAGAATTCACAACATCAAAACTCTACTCCAAACCATTCATAACCTAATCTGATAGTCACTAAATAAAATACGTATTTTCTATTCAATGGTAAAAGCTTATAAATTCATTTTAATCGATCTTTAGAGAAACAGATCTCAGGTGGCAATGATATCCTTGTCTACCGGTATTTCATTGATGTTGCTTCTAGGAACTAGCGTCATTGATCCCTTCGACACCGGTGAATAGTCGTGAAACACGCCAAACACTTGCCCAAATGTTTTACATGGTTGACACTTGTCACATTAGTACCGGTCTTTTCTACGACTTGAATTCACGACACACCAGCCTCTGTCTCCTCAAAAAGACCACCCACACGTCTTAACCCCAAAGATGACATAAAATGATGCTTCCTGTGTTGAGATAATACTGTAAGAAAAGAAAAATCCACATAATTTCCTAGTTTATATTATTCGTATTGTCAAAAGTCGGCTTACAGTTGATATGCTAACACACTCTGCGGGAGAACCACTCGCATTCTCCGAATGATGGACATAATGAACTATTAAGTCCGGCCCGCGAATGATTCACAAAAATATCGAAATGGCCCTTGGCGACAAAAAGGGTCCCCAACCCTGCTGGAGAGGTAGGTTTGATTTCGTAACGTCTCAAAATATTATTTCTTCTCTAATGGCAACTTTCTGTATACAAACGTAATGTCACTTTCAGACAGAGCGATTTTAGTTACACGATTTTTATTGAACGACAAAAATTGTACAAGATCTCTTTCAGAAGTTTCAGTTTAAGTAAAACCGATATTGTTAATCAAGATGGCGTCTGAAGATGAACAGTGAGATCTGTCTGAAACGTCAGGAGTTAAAAAGTCTTTCTAAGGACTACGTTAAGCGGGTAAACCGAGAAAATTATTCTAAATTTATATTTATATATAAATATTGTTGCTCCCTACTCCCCTCCAAGGATACTAAAATATCCTGTGGGAACCGGTTCCAATTTTTAAAATTTTTCTGTCCCCCCTTCATGTTTTTGCCTTTTATCTCTTTTTCGCGTGATATCAAAAATCGAGCAAGACCAACCGGCAATAAAGTCGGCAACACTGAATATGACTGAATATGTTATTTTAATTTTGTCTCTGCTATTCATTTTTCATTTCCATTTATATCTATGCCATTGTCTCAAAAACAAGAATGGCGGCTCAACGTCAACACGTTGGTTCTGTAACTTCGGCGGAGATGAGGACCAAAGCGAATAAGTTTTTGGCCTCCAAAAAGAAATTAAACACCCTCATTGAAATATTAGAAACTTTCGAGGTGAGTAAAATTTTCGCCGGTTTATGCGTTCCGAAACAATCAACATATTTGTAACGGTCGTGTTTGGATGTTATTTCAGGTACAAAATGACAGTTATATACCCAGTCTTCTCGCAATTGAGTTAATATTCACCGAATTATTGAAACATGGAGATATGTACAAGGAAATAATACCATTAAAGCCGGAGGGTGAGTGCCTTTAATCATTATGACGTATGTGTTTCCTTTTGCGCAACATGAAAATGCAGTCTCTGTCTCATCTATTCTGTCGCTATTATTATTATCTTTAACTTTTACTGGCTTCTGACCATCTAGAAATAGAATTAGATTTTCTCTATTTGTTTAATATCAGATTCCACTTTTCCAAGTCTGCTAAATACGAAAGTTTTCGTTTTCTGCACATGTGTGAGTGTGTTCTGTATACATAACCCCTTCAACCTATACTTGAAGACTAATTTATAGGTATGTGCCTATCAAATATATAAAATTAAATCAGTAATGGATTAATGTTTTGTCATTTCAAAGTGTGATTGTGCTTAGTGTTGGTGCTGAGATGCTATTGTTTTCGTTCGGCCCAAATCATTACAGAAAATAAACAATTTCAGCATCTTCAATGTCATAGATTTAATGATTTATTATCCTTTGCGCGGGTGTGTATATTATATTATTGTGTGTTATAGTGTGTTTTTGATAAAATGACACAGAAGACACGATGATAAGGAAGACTCGTATCACATGTTTTTATGAATAAATTAAAGGCAATGTCCATGTGTGTGGCCTATATGTAGTCTTAGAAACTACTGAACCGATTTCGTTGAAAATTACAAAGTTTGTTCTTATTAGTGCCAGGAGTGTTTAGAGAGTGGTTTGAATGGTAGAAGAAGTTGGTGACGCCCGGGGAAGACTTAATGCATTACATTCTTTGTGCAAACTGTTTCCCTGGCATCCAAGAAGTCTTCACCACCTACAAAAATGTTAATCCGTCGACACAAAATTAACAAAACTCCTTTTGCATCCAATCCTAAGAAATACTTCCTTGCAAATAGAGTAGTCTAAATCTACTCTAAGGTCACCAAATCTAGATGTTAGTAATCGTCTAATCGAACTTTCTAGGTCAAATCGAGCCGTTTAATATGATCACTCTTTTCGTGTAACAGGCCTGCTCATCTGGAATAGACTTCCCTCAGCTCTTACTAATCTCAAGAATTTGGCTGAATTTAAACGGGTTTAAAAAAAAAATTATTTAAAAAATCTTATCACTCATAAATCTCAACTTCTTTTTGATATTTTATAATAAGCAATATTCTAAAACTTCCGGTAATTGTTTGGTTTCGGTTGCCTCCTTATTGTACCTTTTTAAAATGTCTGCTTAGAAGATTCTCATTTCTGAGCACAAACTGCCTCCTGTTTTATATTATGTTTTAGTTTTAATGTTCTTGTTTTGTCCTGTCCTGCTGTTATTGTTATTCTAAGTTTTGTCATCACTTTGTATAAACAGTATAATATTAGATCTGTATTGGGTAAGGCAAACTGTACTGTAGAAATAATTTTAAGAACATGACCACTAATACTATAGCAAAGCGCACTTGAAGTGAAATGAAACTGCGCTATGTAAATGCCATCTTATTAGTATTAGTGGATGCATAGAACAAACTTCCAAAACAAAACGTCGTCGATGCTACTAATATAATCCAATTTAAAGCTCAATTGCATTCATATTTGGAGAGAAGAAAGGATTAACTTATTTTAAATTTGAAAACAACTCAAATACTTATTGTGAATTCAGATAGGAGCGCATCAGCAGAATGCTGCCTGCTTGTTAAATAATAATCCTAAACATAACAGTCTGACTCGTGTAGGGTTGAATCGTCCATGAATGTTATAAAGGTGCACATCGGCGATATAATCAGTCAGTTGTGTTTCCAGGTAACTCCAAGGCAGACGCCCATCGAGACGCTCTCCGCGGCATGTACGAGGTGTCGTTCCGGCAGGCCGTGAGCTGCATGGGCCAGGGCTCGGCGCCATCGCGCGCTCAGGCCCTGACCTGCGCACTGGGCATGCTCCGAGCGCAGGGCCGCCACCCCACCGAGCTGCAGGAGGCGGGGCAGTACTACTTCCCTGTGCAGATGTTGCAGGTAACTTCCTTAACTACTGTGAATGCCATATATTTCTGCACAATATTTTTGCAATATGATGTTGCAAAAGCTACTTATTCCCGTTGTAAAATGACTCTTTATTGCAAAACTCATCTTATTCAATCCAATGTCTCTTATCAAAACAGGCTTATTCCATTTCAGCCAATAGAAACAGTGACCGAAAACGGATAACTCATAAAAATGACAATTCGACACTCCTATAAAGTTATGAAAAGTGATGAAACAAAAACTAGGTTAAATAGGTTACTTATGTAACTATTTAACCTAGTTTTTGTTTCATTGCTTTTCATAACTTTATAGCACTTGTTATAGGTGTGTTGAATTGTCATTTTGTGAAGTTATCATGGAACCGGCATTTTAAAATCAGCTTATTTCAAGACAGTTAGTTGCAAAACAGGATTATCCCAAGATCGCCTTGCAAAACACACTTACTCCAAACATAAATTGTAAATATCTTATAACTTTTCAATATTTGTTTATATTTTATGTATCAAATTGAATATTATTAAAATAATCTATTACTAAAAAAAAACACAGTTACCATAGATAAGTCAGTGTCTGCAAAATATACGTCACCACACGTCATACTCACCATCGACTAGGATAGAGGAAACTATAAAAAAGGCGTAACCGTAGACAATATAATTCTCATTCAGAGCCTACCCCATTCACTAGCCTAAAATATTATTTTAAAAATAAAAATGTTTGCAATGTCGAAATATTCCCTTAAAACAAAAAAGATCCATCCGACAAAGTGCTGTAATGCGAAAATGACCTTAAAGTATCTTTCTTTAAAGCTCATTTTCTCAGGATAACGCATGTCAGGTGAAATCTTGTTCTGAGATGAACAATCAACCTGTCGTAAAAATAAACTAAAATGACTTGAAATCCTTTAAATAAAGGAAGAACATTTATAAGATTATCAAATATGAATATGTGCTTTTTACGACAGTAGCGAATTTTGATATTTCTCTGCTTTTAACAGAAAAATGAAAAACACAGAAGATTTTTGTATTTCGTTTTAATACGAGTTACATTTATACATATATATTTTACAAGATATTATATGTAAGGTCATGTATTCCTCATCAGAAAAGAGAATTTCTTTTTGGTCCTGATAAGAAGGGAGACACGATTCTTACTTTGGTTGTTTCGCATAAAATATAAATTTTAATGCAATTTTTTTTTTTGAGTAATGATTCATATACATTGTATATTAATATAGACATTACAGAAACAGGAAATACAATAATATACAAGCATGAAACACTTTTAGAAGGTGTACCAAGACAATATAAAAATACATAATAATAATAATAATAATAATAATAAAATAAAGAATTTGGCATTCTCAGACTATAAAAATATTACCGTTCGTAATTTCGGCTACTGGCATTATACCTAGCTCTCTCATTAAAAATTTAGGTGTATTAGATCTATCAAAAAATTTATATATAAAGATGCAAAAGTCGGTCATTTTGAATACATGTAGGATAACGAAAGATTTTTTAAATATTTATGTTGAGGGATCGGTAGGATTTATAGGCCCTATTAGGAGTTCTACCGAGCCGAACCCTCTGATATGAAAATATCTGGAGTCGGTGAATTTTTTTCCCATTTGATCTCTGATGAGTTGACATGTTGTTGTTCTTGTATTGTTTTGTATTTATTTTACTTATATAATGCACTTGCATAATGTTGATTGACTAGATAATCATTTGTGGAAAAGTGTGTGTTTTCCACAAATGATTATCTAGTCAAACAACATTATGCAAGTGCATTATATAAGTAAAATAAATACAAAACAATACAAGAACAACAACACGTCAACTTCCTATGGGGAAGATTTAACCCGGACAACAAAATCGGAAGCATAAAAAAAAAATATATATATATCTTTATTGTGACAAATTTTCAAACAATAACTATAGAAATACATACATGAAAGACTGTTTTGTGTACATTGGTTTATAAATTAGATGAGTATATAATTTTATCAACGGAAAGGAATATATAAACAGTAGGTAAAATAAATGTAAATAATAGAAATGTTAATGTAGTTATGTGTTAAGGTTTATCATAGCCCGCCTCACTAGGCTTAGCCTGTGTTGAGGCAGCTATCTACCAAGTTTATTTATAGTACTATAACGTACCTACAATTATATAAAAATACGAACACTCAATAGTTAGGTAGCATCAAAATCAATACATCATTTACCAAGTTCGTTTATAGTCCTAATAATATACCTACAATTATATGAAAATACATACAATAATTAGGTTGCATCAATAACTGCGACTTTGGATGAATGCACCGGTAAAGGCCCTATCATTACTTTTGATCCAAATTTTTACGCTATCATTGAAATTTTTTTGTGAATGACATGTTTTTATTTTATCAGGAAGAATGTTGTAAAGTCTTGTCGCAAGATATCTAAAGTTTCGTTGACCAAAAGTAGTGTGCGTTACAGGAATTTGAAGTAGGTCTTTGTTATTGCTTCGAGTACAGCGAGTATTAGATCTTTTTTCGTAGTATGTATGTATATTTGTGTATAGGTGAGTGAGTATTGTTTTTGCGTATGTCTGCCGAACATCAAACACATTCATAATATTAAAGATTAAGTTCGAGTCAGTAATTAGAGGAAGCCTAAGAATTATTTTTATAATAGTTTTCTGTGCCTTTATGATTGGGTCCAGTGCAGATGAAGTTCCACCTCCCCACGTTATGATACCATACTCAATAATAGATTGACAGAGTGCATAAACAGGAAATACAAGAATGTAGAAGTACAAAACACATTTTAAAAAAGGTGTTCAAAGATATTCATTATGATGTCGAGTAAGTAAAAAAAAAACCTAGACAAATAAAATCAACTAATTAGGACAACCATTTCTGCCTATATTTAGTATACTTTTAAAAACGTTGCATGGCCATTTTCCTCATGGAATCTGGTCCATCATATTGTCTTGTATCTTTGCCAGATAATTTCCTATTGATGTTTGCACACCATGAATTAATTATGAAGGGCACAGTGAATTTAATAATTGCATTTATTACAATTTTTTTATGCCCCTCACAATTAATCCAATCGAAACATACATATTTGGCAATAGTTTCTTTAATAATATGCACAAGATGAATATTTTCACAGTTATGATTTAGTACATACTCGACAACATAATGAATTTCCAAAGCGTTAAGGGCAAATCTTTTCGTAGGATAGTTCAGACAAAATCTCTCTGCGATGCGGTATTCCCTAGTTAAAATAAAAGAATTCATGGGATCATAAGGATCACCAATGCAAGATGACTTGCATTCCTCACAGCCTTCGATCACTTTCAACACCTTTTTTAATAAAAATCCTGCAACATAGGAGTCGATACTTAATGTTTGTATTGAAAATGAATTGCAAATTTTCCCAAATTGGGCTTCTACATCAGGTATAGTTAAAAAGGAAGTTACATTTGAATTTAAAGTGGAAGAGGTAGAATGAGTATAAATAAAATCAGCAACATGAGAAAGGGTTGCAGTTGACCCAATGTATCTGAAATTGCACCTTCGTTTACCTATAAAAACACGATTACATTATTCAAAACAAATTATTAAATATCAACATTAACAAAAATAATGATAGTAAAATTAAACATGAATACTTAAATTGTATGACTGAAAATAATTTTAAATCGTGTACTAATGAAAACACGCGTGAAATTCAAAGTAAAAAACCATCCTGTCTAGATCATTTCTGGACAAATATTAACTTAAAGGATCTTCATAAAATTAAAACCATTGTATGGAAAAATAACATTACAGACCATCATACATGTATATTTTTGTACGAAGATGGAAAAGAAATTCACACAAAAAACATGTCGGTAAAAAAATCATATACCAAATTAAACATAGAGAAATTAATTAAAAACGGAAAATTGGAAACAAGTAATCGACTGTCAAGAGGTTGAATTATGCTCAAATAACTTTGAAAACATTTTAGCGATACATATAGAAAACTCTAAAACGGAAATTCCAAATCGAAATTTAGCTAAAAATAAATTCTTGAAACTGTGGATCACACAGGGATTATTAAATTCAATCCGAGAAAAAAGTAAACTTTACAAAAAAACAGTTAATTTCCCAAATGACAAAGAATTGGATTGCAAATATAAAAAATACAAAAATAAGCTGACACGCATAATTAAAATCAGTAAAGATGAGTATTATAAACATAAAATAACCCAAAAATAATCTGCAAAACAATTAATTGTGCAATAGAAAATGATAAACAAAATAAACCAATCAATGAAATTGAAGATGAAAATAAAGTAAAAATAAACGCTAGTGTAAATCCAAAAAGATGGGCAAATGTATTCAACTCCTTCGCAAAAGTTGGACAAAACCTAGCCAAAAAAATTAACGTGACAAAAGAATCAACTACAAAACCAATTATTGAAGATATACAAAATATAAACTCATTGTCCCGATTTAAAATGACTAGTGAAGTAGATATTTTAAAAATAATTGAAAATATGAACGAAGGTTCGTCGCCAGGATATGATAATATAACGATCCAAATTCTAAAATCTATTAAAAACTATGTGATAAAACCATTAACTCACCTGATTAATCTGAGCCTTAAAAAAGGAATATTTCCATCAAATTATAAGAACACAATTATCTCGCCTATATTTAAAAGTGGAAACACCCTTAATGTTACCAACTATCGACCAATTTCTCTAATCTCTAATATTGGAAAAATATTCGAAAAAATTGTGAAAACTCAACTCATGGAATTTATTGAAAACAACAAAATACTTCACAATAACCAATATGGATTCCGAAAAGCGCGCAGCACACAAGATTGCAAATGTTACTCCACGCATATACGAAAGCCTAGATAAGAGTAAAAAATGTTTAGGCATTTTCATAGACCTAAGAAAAGCATTTGACAGCATATCTCACTCAAAACTTATGAAAAAATTAGATAATCTGAACATTAAGGAGAATGTTGCAAATTGGATAGAAAGCTACTTAAAGAATCGCCCACAGTATGTCAAAATAAACAATATATACAGCGATGAAGAGACGTCTGAATATGGAATCCCACAAGGAACGGTACTGGGTCCCTTACTATTTATCTTATATTTATTTATTTATTGCATCTCACTATACATAAAACACTTTTTTTTTCTCATAAAAATCAACCTCACTAGGACTGAGCCTGTATCGAGGTTAACAATATTATATGCAAACGGGATATTCTCACAGTCAATTCTAGGTAGTATAACCTCATACGCGGACGATACAGTACTCATTGAAAGTGATAATACATGGGAAGGAGTAAAACAAAAAGCAACAGAAGACATAAATCTACTCAAATACTGGTTTGACATAAACCTACATCCCTAAATAGCGAAAAATCCCATGTATTGCCATTTGCAATAAAATCAAACGATATTCCACAAAATTTTGACGTAATTATACACGACAACTTTAAAGAACATAATACAAATCACTGTACAATAAATTGTTCCACACTACAAATTACAAATAAAATTAAATACTTAGGAATAATAATGGATAAAAACCTAAATTGGAAAGATCAAATCAACCTTACCATCAACAAAATAAGGAAATTAATTTATATTTTTCTGAAACTGCGTAACTTTCTATCATTGGAAAATTTAACTTCAGTCTACTACGCATTAGTACAATCGAATCTCCAATACGGTGTACGGTGTAACCAGTTGGGGATCCGCATACAAAACTAATCTCCTACCTATTGAAATTGTACAACGTCTGATTGTTAAAATAATATTGAAAAAACCGAGAGATTATCCAACTCAACTTATATTTGAAGAATTTAAAGTACTAAAATTTAATGATCCTATCCGAAAAAACATAATAATTCAAATAATAAAAGAAAAACAAAATCACAGTTTTTCAACTGAAAGACGTACTCGTCAAAAACATATATTTCCAATACAAAAATGTAACACCTCATTTGCACAACATCATTACACATTTCTAGGCAAAAAATACTTTAACCTACCTGATAATATCAGAAAAATCGAAGACGACAAAACCCTACTTAAAGCGATCAAAGAACATTTCAATGTAAAAAAAATCAAAATAACGAAATTCGTCAAATAAATAATGTAACGTTATAAATCGTTAAATTGTACATTGTTGATATACATTTATATCTTTAATGTTCTTAACTACTTAAATTATTAATAAGAATACTTACATAAATAATGTTCATCTCGATAATCAGCATCTCTTTTAAACACAAGCGTCTGCTTCCATAAAAGAGTAACATCAAAAAATTAAAAAAAGGCTACCAAAAAATTATGATAAAAAAAGTTATAAATATGCTTACGCAGAAAACCATCGTTTTTACGTGTAAGCATATTTACACGTAAAAAAACGTTTCACATACCTACTATGAAAAAAATGTATACCTTCATAATCTTCTGATACCCTTTTGGCAGCAACGGGCACACCGCTGGGTTTGGGGAAGAAATTACGCTCTGAAATAAAAATATTTATCAAATTAGCAAAACAAAACATAGAACACTATTTCCTTCCACTTAATATAAAACAGATATGTACCTTCACTATCTTCTGACACCCTTTTGGCAGCAACGGGCACACCGCTGGGTTTGGGGAAGAAATTACGCTCTGAAATAAAAATATTTATCAAATTAGCAAAATAAAACATAGAACACTATTTCATTCCACTTAATATAAAACAGATATGTACCTTCACTATCTTCTGACACCCTTTTGGCAGCAATGGGCACACCGCTGGGTTTGGGGAAGAAATTACGCTCTGAAATAAAAATATTTATCAAATTAGCAAAATAAAACATACTATTTCCTTCCACTTAATATAAAACAGATATGAACCTTCACAATCTTCTGACACCCTTTTGGCAGCAACGGGCACACCGCTGGGTTTGGGGAAGAAATTACACTCTGAAATAAAAATTTCTATCAAATTAGCAAAATAAAACATAGAACACTATTTCCTTCCATTTAATATAAAACAGATATGTACCTTCACAATCTTCTGACACCCTTTTGGCAGCAACGGGCACACCGCTGGGTTTGGGGAAGAAATTACGCTCTGAAATAAAAATATTTATCAAATTAGCAAAATAAAACATAGAACACTATTTCCTTCCACTTAATATAAAACAGATATGTACCTTCACAATCTTCTGACTCCCTTTTGGCAGCAACTGGCACACCGCTGGGTTTGGGGAAGAAATTACGCTCTGAAATAAAAATATTTATCAAATTAGCAAAATAAAACATAGAACACTATTTCCTTCCACTTAATATAAAACAGATATGAACCTTCACAATCTTCTGACACCCTTTTGGCAGCAACGGGCACACCGCTGGGTTTGGGGAAGAAATTACGCTCTGAAATAAAAATTTCTATCAAATTAGCAAAATAAAACATAGAACACTATTTCCTTCCACTTTTAATCGGACAAATCTTACTTAGAAAGAGCGACGCCTCCCCTATAATACGCATAAAAGATGCAAACGATATACCACTCCAATAAGCATACACTGGACAAGAAGGAAGAATTTTTATACCTTGTGAAAATGGATCTCACTGATGATTATACGCTAATAGACACAAAGGTATGTGAAGATACTACAGAACTAAAAAACTACATAAGTAAAGGAATTACTGACTTCAACATAATAAATTTAAATATCCGCAGTATTTATAAACATTTTGATGAATTTTGTATTTTCCTCAATTCTCTAGGATTTCAACCAAATGTGATTACGGAAACTTACGGAAACGCAAATGCGTGAATTTATCCCTGACTCCATCTCTGATTATATGACTTACTCACTTCCCTCTAAACATACTACGCATGAAGGTCTAACGATATTCTATAGTGCAAATAAAATAACTGATGTAATAGTAAATATCCCTAAATTTAAGTTTTCAAATGCCATACATTTATCATTCACGCTAAGCAAAAAAAAATACTCTATAATTGCTGTTTATCGCTCCCCTTCCTTAGATTCTAAATCTTTTATCACAGAATTAAAATATTACATAAACGAAAATAACTACAACCAATCAGATTTTTCATTTATAGTAGGGGATATAAATATTAACATAGAACATTCTATCCTAAGCCCAATTGCAAATGAATATCTTAATGTTATATATAGCGAAAGATATCTATCTTTTATAAATAGCCCTACAAGATACGGTTCTTGTCTTGATCATATATTTCTCAAAACCAATAAAAATTTTATACGTAGATCAGCTGTCCTAAAAATGGATATAACCGATCATTTCCCAACTTTTTACGGCCATAGTACCTTAAAGTATCACCATCCAACTAAAGAACTACGAGTGGGAAAAAATAAAATTAACTATCAAACCCTAAACAGTTTTCTAAAAAAAGAAAATTGGAACACAGTTTTATCCAATGATTTTTTTTTTTTTTTTTTACAGTAATACCGCACAAGAGTTCCAACTGCTCCCGTCTGGAGCCAGTGAGACTATGGCATCCCCAATTGGGGTATGTTGTGAGGCTGAGGGTATTGGGGAGGGGAGGGAGATGGGGAAGAGGAAGGTGGGGAAGTACCTGGCTATTCAGATCTGATGATGACCCAAATCAATCACTAAACACCTTCTATTCAATATTAAATGATAATATCAAGAATAGTCTTGAACCAACATCAACACCTAGAAGAAAACATAAAAAAATAAAACCATGGATCACGCGTGGATTGATAATTGCAAGCCAACACAGGAATAAACTGTACAAAATTTACAAAACACCTAGAAGAAAACATAAAAAAATAAAACCATGGATCACGCGTGGATTGATAATTGCAAGCCAACACAGGAATAAACTGTACAAAATTTACAAAACACCTAGAAGAAAACATAAAAAAATAAAACCATGGATCACGCGTGGATTGATAATTGCAAGCCAACACAGGAATAAACTGTACAAAATTTACAAAACACCTAGAAGAAAACATAAAAAAATAAAACCATGGATCACGCGTGGATTGATAATTGCAAGCCAACACAGGAATAAACTGTACAAAATTTACAAAACACCTAGAAGAAAACATAAAAAAATAAAACCATGGATCACGCGTGGATTGATAATTGCAAGCCAACACAGGAATAAACTGTACAAAATTTACAAAAATCATGAGAACTATTGTATGGCAAAAAATATTCCACCTAATGGAAATTTACGACAGCAATACATCACTTATAGAAATTTTTTCAATATTCTTATAAAAAAATGTAAACATGAGTACTATATTAATCAATTACAAAAAGCTGATAATGATTCTAAAAAAACCTGGCAAGTCATAAATGAAATAACAAATAGAAAACATAAAGTAAAAACATTCCCTGAAAAAATTGTTACAGATGCTAAAATAGTCATAACGGATATAAGAAATATTGCAAATAAATTCAATGATTTTTTTACAAATGTTGCCTCAGATATAATAAATAACAATCCCGCATTTCAAAACCATATACATCAACCCACTCAAATGGACGAACACTCTGAAAATTGTCCTAAATTATCTCAATTTAAACGTGTTACCGAATCTGAAATAATAAAACACATTGACAATCTTAACACAAATACAGCCAATGGTCCAGATGAATTGAGCGCCATCGCTATCAAGTCTACTAAACAATACATTTCGAAGCCCTTGCAACACATTTTTAATTCCTGCTTTGAAAAAAACGTTTTCCCAGACGCATTTAAACTCTCCAATATTCTACCAATACATAAATCTGGATCAATCTCTAAACTAAACAATTACAGACCAATATCGCTAATATCCCAACTAGCAAAGATATTAGAAAAAATTATTAAAATACAAGTACTAGAGTTTTTAGAGTCAAATGCACTTTTGTCCACAAATCAATATGGTTTCAGAACAGGTCTTAGTACAGATGATGCTTTATTTAATCTAACAAAAAATATATACACCAATCTTGACTTAAATATGAAAAGTTTAACAATCTTTTTAGACCTAAAAAAAGCGTTTGATACAGTTAATCATAATAAACTGATTAGAAAACTCAATAATATAGGAATTAAAAATAATTGTCTGTCACTTTTAACAAATTATTTACTCGATCGCAGACAATGTACAAAAATTGGTGATATTATTAGTAAACCAGAATCTGTGAGACATGGGGTTCCACAAGGAACAGTTATCGGTCCGTTATTGTTCCTAATCTATATCAATGATCTGTGTAATATCAGTATTCCGGGAAAACTATTCTCGTATGCTGATGATACTGCAATCACAGTCGATGGTAAATCTTGGAAAGAAGTCTCTGAAAATGCAAATAAATGCACATCCATTGTCAAAGAATGGCTAAACCAACACCTTCTAACTCTGAACTGTGAAAAAACTATTTATATTCCATTTTATAATACCAAAAGGACGGCACCCTTAACTCACCTAAATATAAGGTTTCACAACAATACTTGCAACCCTGTCTCGTGTTCTAACTGTGTAGAAATGAATTCGGGGAACACAGTTAAATACCTAGGAATTACTATAGACAGCCAACTAAAATAGACAAATCACGTAGAAAAGCTTGTAAATAAACTTAGGTATTTAACTTACATTTAACGATTAAATAACATAGTTGATATCAAAAGAATGAAACTGATTTATCATGCATTGGTACAATCATCAATATCTTATGGAATAATTGGATGGGGGGGGTATCTATAATAACCACATTAAGCCGCTAGAAATAGCTCAAAAATTAATACTAAAAATAATGATATCAATAAGTTAAAAGTATGGTTTGATAAAAACTTATTTACATTAAATATTGAAAAAACATATTATATAATTTTTAGTATAAACAAAAAAAACCCTTTTATTACTTTAAATATTAAAATACATTAAAAAAATGCACATCAAAAAGATCAACTTGCCAAAATAATGACTGTTTATTCATAGGAAATAAAAATGAAATGAAATATTTAGGTGTAATAATATATAGTCACCTTAAGTGGAAAACTCACATAAACAATATCATTAAGAAAACTCATTTACATATTTATTAGTCTAAGAAATATACTTAACTTAGAAATTCTCAAAAATATTTACTACGCTCTAGCCCATTCAATAATACAGTATGGTATCGTTGCATGGGGGGGAGCTTACAAATCATTAATAAAAATTTTAATAAAAAAACCATCAGACTTCCCAACCTCACAGCTTTTCCAAGATTTTCAAGTCCCATCACTAAAAAATACATATACAAAAAATACGCTGCTTCAAATCCACAAAGATCTCTATAAGAAGTCACACCATGCCATGGTTCGTGTCGAGAGCAATAGGCAAAATACAATGGGTCGCTTATGCACTCCATTAATGCACACCAGTTTTGCACAACACTATTACACGTACACTGGAGTGGTGTGGTTTAATCAACTAACGACAGAGATGAGATTAGAACCGGATTATAATAAATTTAAAAATAAAATAAACTTCACTATCTTAAATGATTTAACGAATTAGAATGACGATGATATCTCACTATATTATTTTATAAATTATTGTATAAAAAAACTAAAAACTCTTCACTTTATATGTTTTTATGATTCTTTTTTTCTTCTATTTACATATGTATGTTAAGTTTTTATTTTTTTTCCCTTTACACACGAGTTTTAGACTCTTGTAAAGGTAAACATGTTAATTTTTATTAAAATATGTTCTTACTATGTAAATTTAAATAATTAGGTATACTGTATTTTATAAAATAAATAAAAAAAAAAAAAAAAATGTTGCAAAAAGATGTTACCTACCCCTCCTTGCAATTATTTCAAGAAGCTAAACTATTAGATATAAGAAAAATTTACTTTATGCAATGTCTGAAATATATATTTTCACGAAATGTACATTTTACAAAAAACGAAAATCGTTCTAGCAGTAGAGTAAATAATGCATATGAGGTTCCACTATGCAAAACTAGGCTTGCGCAGAGACATGCTTTTTTCATTGCCCCAAAAATCTACAATGCACTCTATCAGACTATAGAAATTAGATCTAAAAATATATCGTCTTACAGCATATACAAAAATGTAATAAAGACTTGGATCACTACCATTGACACAAATACTTACCTGCTATAACATCCTACCTTTTGTAAATTTACAAATCCTTAATTTTTCTATTTTTTAACCTTTTTTTTCTTAATTATAATTTTGTAAAAACGGAATTATTTGTTTTATAAACTGCACTAAACAAAATAAGTATACCCACGAACTGGCGATGCCTATGTGGGATTTTTTTTTTGGTATATCTGATAGTATTAATACCCTTGGGTCTGGACGATGTAGGCCCTCTGATTGGTCGAATTCAAATTGTCTGTTTCGGATAAATTTTGCATAGGGGGTCTGCAGGCAAAAAAATACCACTCTGCCCCTCAATATTAAGCAACCGTAAGGTTCATTTCGGTTTGCAGTCGACCGGATACAAAAAAAAATAAGACTTTAAAGATTAAGACACGATTTCATACTGAAATAGAATCGCCACATGTAATACGATATTTCTTCAAAAATATTGTTTCTGCTCATACAATTTTTGGATAATATCGAAGAAAATATGTTTTAGAAAGTTCATGATCCATTGGATTAATTACATTACAGTGAAAATTATCCACAATTACGTGATTACGTTTGACGTTTGACGAAAAAAGCACGCGTTCATTCAATATGGCCGATACGCACCGCGTCAATAGATAGCCGACACAGCGCTTCTCTGGCGGTGTAAGAACGAACCAAGTGGCTGGCGCGAATATTTAAATATGCAAAATTACTTGACCATTAACAAGCGTTTTATAAAAAGATTTCTTCTGGAAGTTTATTTAAATTTTGCAATGGCATCTATAATATTATTATGCGATCGTCTGGACGGTCTGGGCCCTCTGATTGGTCGAATTCAAATAATTTGTTTCGGTTAAATTCCGCTAACTTGAAAATTAAGACCCAATTTCATACTAAAATAGGATCACCAGATTTCTTCAAAAGCATCGTTTCTGCTCATATAATTTTTGGATAATATCGAAGAAAATATGTTTTAGAAAGTTCACAATCCATTGGATTAATTACATCACAGTAAAAATTATCCACAATTACGTTTTATATATTTGAAGAATCAAACATTCCAAGGTTCCTTAAAAATGTCAATCCCTCCTTTACCGGCCGCTGGAGTAGTTTCGCTATTGGCCGACAGAGCGCATTAGAGCGATGTACAAATACGTACAATTTCATTTATTCAAACAATGGTAATTATTTACATGAAACTACCGTTTTAATACGCATTTACAAATAAAACAAACATTTTATTCAACTTAATGACAATAAACAACAACTCTTTGCATGTACGATTTTGAAAAATATTGATATTTAATATTATTTACGTAAATAATAATATCGCATTATTTTGACAGAACACCGATATGATATACGCGGAAGTATAGGCACTGCCAACCCAATAAAATAACATGAAAGACAATCGGAAGATAGAAACGCTTCGTTGATTATAAAATTAGCCAACAAATCTCTAATCTGACATGTACTTATATGTATAATAAAACAATCATTTTGCCAGGTATAAATATTTATATAATATATATTAAGGTATTATTCGGAAATGCTGGACAAGGATAATACGAAATATTTTTAAATAAAACCTTCAGATTTACCTTAATTAATATAGAAGGAATCTGAATGAATTTGGGAATTTTTTAATTTTAGCATTTTAATTTTTAATTACGTAAAATTAAAATTCGCTTTCGTTGTATTGGATGACAGCCGGAATAATTTCTATTGATGACATTTTCTTTTTTTGGTATTCCTGATATGAGTGGCTAGAATTTTTACCATTTACTCTATGCAAATATTATTTTGGTATTTTGGTTTCTTTTACAAGTAAGGAAATATTAAAAAAAAAGGTTATTATAGGTTAGGATAGGTTAGATTGGGTTATGCTAGGTTAGGTTAGATTAGGTTGGATTAGTATAGTTCAAGTTATTTTATAGGTCAGGTTAGATTAAGTTGGATTATTATAGGTTAGGATAAGTCAGGTTATATTAGGTTAGGATAAGTCAGGTTATATTAGGTTAGGTAACGTTAGTTTGGGTTATTATGGGTAAGGTTAGGTTGGGTTATTATAGATTAGGTTGGATTTGTATAGGTTAGGTTAGGTTAGGTTAGGATAGGTTAGGTTAGGTTAGGTTAGGTTAGGTTAGGTTAGGTTAGGTTAGGTTAGGTTAGGTTAGGTTAGGTTAGGTTAGGTTAGGTTAGGTTAGGTTAGGTTAGGTTAGGTTAGGTTAGGTTAGGTTAGGTTAGGTTAGGTTAGGTTAGGTTAGGTTAGGATTGGTTCAGTTAGGTTAGGTTGGGTTAGGTTAGGTTAGATTGGATTATTATAGGTTAGGTTAGGTTGGATTATTATAGGTGAGGTAAGCTTAGGTCAGGTTAGATTATTATAGGTTAGGATAGGATATAGGTTAGGTTAAGACATAGGTTAGGTTAGATTATTATAGGTTAGGCTGGATTATTATAGGTTAGGTTAGGTTATTATAGGTGAGGTTAAATAAAATAATAATGATAATAATAGTCAAATAAATCATTTGTGCTTTTTAAGTAGGCACTATTTTGAAATATTGTATTACATTATATTTTTTTAATTTACGTTTTTCAATTGTCTCTAGCCGCTCATTTCAGGAATACCGACAAAAGAAAATGTTATCAACAGAAATTATTCAGGCTGTCATCCCATACAGCGAAAGCGAATTTTCATTTTACGTAATTAAAAATCAAAAAGCTAAAATTAAAATTTTCCCAAATGCAGTTCGATTCCTTTTATAGTAATTAAGGTAAATCAGAAGGTATTATTTAAAAATATTTCGTATTTTCCGTGTCCAGCGATTCCGAATATTTAACTATATTAATTTACCTTTAGCCATTTAGGCAATTATTCGGGAAAGGTAAAGTTTTACCCGAACAACTTTCATTCTTATTATGCCTAAACTCCTCCCTGTTCCGTGTTTTAACAATATATACTCACCCTCTCTCTGTGAATGACCTAATATCTACCTATTAAATGTAACTGTTGTTAGTATCACTTAAACTGGGCGAAGCCCAAGCAAGTGCCGCCCGCAGGGCCTAGCAGAAAAAAACCCGCAGAGCGGGTTTTTAACTACTAGTATGCATACTATTCTATTATATTTTTTATTTAATTGTATCATTTTATTTTTCTTATCTTAAAGCTACCTTTTTTATTTTTTATAGTATCTTCTTTACCTGTGAATGAAATGCTTTTTGTAATACTATAATAATTTTAATAATGTAATACTTGTTTTTGTAATACTTGATTTTTTAAATTATATTTTTATGCATGTAACAAAAAAAATAAAATAATATGAATAAAATTAATAAGGTAAGTCGATGTAATATAGAAGACATTTGTACCTTGTAAAATGTAATCATGATCTTGGAGTGCATCACTATACGCGCTGTAGAATCCTGGCACAATACTCTCGTCACAGGTACGGTCTAAAAACGAAAATATATTCAATTCTGAGGTTAAATTAAGATTATTTATACAATACATTAGGAACAAACAAAGAGAGATTCGTACCTGTAGTATTGTTATAATCAAGTTTCTTGTTTTCTACACACCGAGGCCGAGGCAAATCCACGCATTGTCTGATGACGGGAAGATTATTAAGCTTCGGCAATGCGTGCTTTCTAAATGCACCATTCGACCTTTTGCAATCAATTGCAAAATGCGATGCACTAACTCTTGCATATGTCGTCAATATCGGGTTCTGAATGAAGTCTAATCTATTAATCCTCCACGACCATTCACAAAACAGAATCTGGCACTCCTTAAAACACGGAAACCTGTGTCGAATTAATGTAGTGTCTGTACATCCTTTCACATCGCACTGAACTTTAACAGTTTTCGACATTTTTATTTCCATACAAATATTTGTTTTGACAGCGGCGTATAAACATGCATGAACTGCGCACTGGTTTGTGCAAAATATACGTCACATAGCCATAGAGATTTCCGTGTCTTTTTTAGTGACCCACTTTTTCCCTTGGGAATGAATCTCTTTGGTTTTGTGTGGCAACCAAAGTGTCAAAAAATCCCAGGGTTGGCAATCTAACCAATGCACAATGGTTGATAAGTAAACACTGGATGTGCCACACACCGGAACCATAAATTAAAATTAAATAGAAGGATCCAAACACAGGATTACAAATTTTTCATGTAATGCGGTGGAATAAGTCAGTTTTAAAAAATACCCCTCGTATTTTGTATGTATGCGCTATAATTGGCCGCTTACACTAATTGGACCCTTGACCTGTTTTTGGGGTGGCGGATTACTGAGAGAGTACTGTGTATATACAGTTAAAATAAACTAACGTTAACATTTACTCTCTGCCATTTCTTTAAGAATAATCTAATTCCGAATTAATTCCAGGCCATCATAACCGAGCTGCTCAGCTCCGATCACAGCAACGCCCATCTCATCTCACGTTTCCAGGAGTACACAGCCTGCAACGACGTCATCTTCAACTCCTGGAAGATCCTGCGCAACGTCACGCCGCGCGCCACTCCCTCCGACACGTACATGAGGAATTACTTCGAGCTCACCGACAAGCTCGGCCTGAAGAAGGATGTTAAATCCAAGGGAAAACAGCAGACCCAGGAGGTGGAGGAGAATAAGAATCTGTGCGAGGCGGAGGGTAATGATTGTTTAGTCTGTTTTAAGGGTATTACAAAGATTTTCCAGAAAAAGGGCGCTATACAAATTATTATTATTATAGAAAGAAGTCATGTTACAGATTCATACCGCCTTCCACAGGGATACGGACAGGGCCGGCCCTGTGCAGGTGAAATTGGAGCAGTCCGCTGCCAAGGCTGAGGCTAGGCATTGGCTCCTTGGCGCCAAGGAGCCAATGCCTAACACCAGGCTTTATTTGGCTCAGGGCTGGCCCTGAATATGGGTGTATATAAGTGTCTGATACTCACGTTATGTACTCGCATCGCAAAAAACTTGTCACACACAGTCCGTACATGTCGCTATTGAAATCACGAGCCACCAATCATTCTTGAATTGTCAAAACTAGAATGCTCTCACAGCCTCACTCACAACCAAACAATTGCTGTAGCTGTCATTTTTATATCCTGTCATTCGTTGACTGTTTTGATCCTTGCACTGATCTAAAGCGTACGCATTGTTACAAAATGTCTGACATAAGTGACGTCACATCTGAAGCCTCGACGATGTGACAACAACTTCGCTGGTCGCGGTGGAGTGGAGTGGCGGGAACGTATGCCTGTGTACAAACATCTGCGCAGATGTACTCCAGAGATACTTAAATCGTCGAGTAACGGATATCTGTGTATCCCTGTGGAAGAAGTGCTTTGATGTAATGTCCTTTTAATGTATTTATAACATTGATTTTCGTTATGAATAATGGCAGAATAATGCGTAGTCAAAAGAAGTACAGTCATTACAGTTACATGCCCTGTACTATGTTATAACTGTGTGGCGTTAATTCCTACAGACCCTTTGTTCAGGTCATTGAGTTTTGTTAAATACTGAAAACTGCTACCTGGAGCGAAGTACCTGCGCGGTTAATATTGTTAATATATTTTCAGTGAATCATTTTTTCCTTTGCACCTTTCAGGCAAACCAGTGTTCCACTTCCAGTTGGTAAAGGTGCAGCGGTGGATGGCCCGCTGCTGGGCCTGCGTATCCTCGTGGCAGTTGAGCGGCGACTGCCACCGCCGGGCGCTGCTGCTGCTGCTGGATCGCCTGCTGCCCAACCTGCCCAACCCGCTGCTGCTCACCGACTTCCTCATGGACAGCATGGACTCGGGTAATTAGTCGGATCACTGTCATCCATAGATAGGCCTGCGTGTATTTATGGTAGCTGAGCAGCAGCGTCTGTCACCGCCGGGCGCTGCTGCTGCTAAACTGCCTGCTGCCCAACCCGCTGCTGCTCACCGACTTGGACTTGGGTAATTAGTCGGATAACTGTCTATAACTGAAGGTGGAATATAATTTTCTCAGTGATGAATATGTGTCTCCATTTGGTTACCGTGACAATCTGATTACTCTCTAAGCGTAAAAATCAGATTACTTACTGTCTCCATCTGATTACCGTAGCAATTAGATTACTAACTCCATCTGATAAAAGTAAAAATAAGATTACTTGTTGCATCCATCTGATTACCGTAACAATCAGATTACTCTCTCCATCTGATAAGCGTAAAAATCAGATTACTTACTGTCTCGATCTGATAACTGTAACAATCACTGAGATTACCGTAATAGTCAGATTACTGTAATAATCAGATTACCGTTCTACAGGACAGCAGATGGATATACCTAAAATGTAATTGAAATCAATAAGGAAATGAATAGTTATCTGTTATCGCACATTTTACAATGGCGAATCCTTAATGAAGTTTATCACTGGACACATCATTTCGGTTTTTTTTCTTGGTTCCTTAATGCACCGTTTAGAGATAAGAATAATTGATCCACATTAAGGACAGGTTGTTTCAGAAAATTTGAACAATTCATCAAATTTCAACGTTCATTTTCGGGTTCTGTGAAAGTCCTATTCAAGTTCTGTTATTATATCAAAGTAGGCTAGGTGCTTGACAAAACTGAAATAAAAACAGAACTTCAAAAAATCTTTCACAGAACTTGAACAGAAAATGAATGTTGAAATTTGATGAATTGTTCAAATTCTCCGAAACAACCCGTCCTAAGACATGTAAAAACTGTTGAATTTTAACCCAATAAATATGCAAACAACTGGCCCAATCAGTCCGTTGTCCAGCGACATTCGCGAAGCTATCTTTCATTGCAAATCCTTACCCAAGGTACCTTTGAGAGTAAACCGGCATTTTTACAGTCAATGGCACTGGCATAGGTGTCGAGCACAACGCACAACCGTAATAATTGGATTTCCATAACATTCGGTCTGGCTATAACATCAATTTTTTAAACACAATGATTTCAGGCGGTGCGGCGAGTATGCTGGCCCTGCAGGGAGTGTTCACCCTAATCCAGCAGCACAACCTGGAATACCCTCGCGTCTACACCAAGCTGTACTCCATGTTCGAGCCGGAGATCTTCCACATCAAGCACAAGTCCAGGCTGTTCTATCTGGCTGATATGTTCCTCAGTTCCACGTTAGTTCACGTTTTAATCATTACATGGGAAAGTCCTATGCTCTGTAGGGAACCCACACAGTTTAAAGTTTAAACTTATAGAATTTAATACATTTTTCTGCTCCTGTTTACCTTCCTGTACACGTCGCTTGCCATTGATGACGTTTCAGTTGGTGGCTTCACCGACAGATATTAAAGATGTTAGTGCAAAATAAATTCCTAGATGTAAATTTTAAAGTTTTAGCATTACAGTAGAACCTCGCTAATTCGAAAACCACGGGACATCAAAACGTAAGTGAGTGGTTAAGGAAAGCAACTGGCGAGGCTGTGCCTGCAATGATCTTAAAGGCTGAAGTAGCACAGGACTGGACTAGAAGATCTTCATTGTTTTCTAACTTTTTTTTAAAAAATTTTGTCTCTTTCTCTAACAGACATCTTCCCGAGGCACTGGTGGCGGGCTTTGTGAAACGGCTATGCCGCTTGGCGTTATTGGCACCACCCTGCGACGTCACACTTCTGCTTCATTTTGTCGCAAATCTGCTGGTACGCCATCCCGCCCTCAAGCGAATGGCGTGCCGTGAGGAAGGCACACAGCTACGATTAGCAGGTAACTGTCATAATCTAATAACTCTCTCCATTTTATAGCTGTTTAAATTTTATAACTGTCGCTATCTGTAATAATAATAATAATAATTGGATAATTTGTAGAGCGCCGTTTTTGTGAAAAATCACCTCAAGGGCGCTGTACAATTTATTTCCTAGGACCTACATTTGTTATTTAGAAAAGATACCAAAACATACTTACCTGGCAAGTCACTTCCGACAAACACACTTATATTGAAAAGTTTGCTTATAAAAGATAAAGCTGCACGCAGAGGACACTATATCAAAAAACACTGGTCATCGCTTGACCTTAGGTCTGCTATAGTTTTTATTTTAATTTAACTGTCTTAAAAAGCCTGCAAATTGTTAGTTGTTATCATTTTTATTTATTTATTTTTAATTATTATTTTTATTTATTTTATTTTTAGTATTTTTTTTTTGAATTTTGTTAATTTAAATTGCCGTGAAAGTGGAGGTTTTCCGAAATTATGGATACGACTGTCTGAAAAGGTGCGTTTTGAGTTTAGACCTAAATTCTGTCGGGTCTGCGATCATTTTCAAATCATGTGGCAGTCCATTCCAGGCTTTAGGTCCTGACACGGCGAAAGCACGCTCACGGAACTTAGTATCTGGTGTGCGCTTTGGTTCCTTCAACCTTCCGATAGCTGATGACGTTGCTGACCTAAGGGTTGACTGTCGGGAATTGGAATCTTCTGGAATACACAATTCTGATAAGTAAGCCGGAGCCATTCCGTTAAGTGACTTAAATACCATCCAGCATACCTTGAACTGGATTCTTTCAGGACATTTGAGCCAGTGCAGATTTTTGAGATGCTCTGAAATGTGGGAGTATTTAGATACTCCGGTGATAAGCCTTGCCGCGGCGTTGAAAACGGATTGTAATTTGTTGATTTGACATTTGGGGAGACTTGCATATATTCCGTTGCAATAATCTAGACGTGAAACAACATAGGAATTGACTAGCAATTTAGTCGCCTCTGTTGGCAGGTTTCTCCGCACTGCTTTAATTTGCCTTAATTGAAAGAACCCCGTGCTTACAGTTCTGTTCACCTGAGTTTTAAGAGAAAAATTAGCGTCCAGATTGACACCCAGTAATTTGATGCACGTTTTTGGAGTGATGTCACTTCCTGAAATGGTTATTGGGGAGTTTTCAATGTTATGCTGACGTCTGTTTGTAGCAGTCCACAGAAACTCAGTCTTTGTGGGATTCAGTTTCAATCTATTTGAGGTCATCCAGCGAGTAATTGCTTCTATACACTCAGTTATACGAATTTTTAGACTGTTTATTTCTTCTGGTAAGCAGTAAAAATAAACTTGCTGGTCATCTGCGTAGCAGTGAGATAGAAGGCCAAATGATTCGATTATTTTAGCGACATCATTTGTGAAGAGGATGAAGAGTAGTGGGCCCAGAACGGACCCTTGGGGTACTCCAGATGAAAGGGTTGCATAATTTGATTGGTTTTTTCCCACTTTTACGGCTTGTAAACGGTTGGCCAGGTACGATGTCAGCCATGTCTTAACATCACAGTTTAAACCAAATGATTCATCTAATCGTTTAATAAGAAATGGATGTGTTAATGGATGTCCAATGTCTCTTGTCAAATGACATTTTTAACATATTATGCACTATGGATCCGCCACTTTCACTAATTGGCCCGTTGCGGATTAGTAAGAAAGTACTGTAATTTGAATCTGAAAATGTTGTTACTTCCCAGCCTCCACGGATCCCTACATGATGGAAGAGTGTGATCCCAGTCTGAGCGGAGCCCTGCAGTCCAGCGTGTGGGAGGCATGCGGACTGCGACGGCACGCGGTGCCAGCGGTGGCCGATGCCGCCGCCCGAGTGCTGGCTGCCCCCCACGCCACCATGGAGACGCCCATCGCCGAGCTACTGGACGACACGGATCAGGACGTGAGTATAGTCACACACCTCAATCACAGTTACACCAGTGGCAGCTTACCCCTAAGGTCATTTGGTCATCGACCCTTCAAAAGTGTACAAGACAATTGTTATTAGTTAAAAATCTAATTTAGAACAAATCAACTGGTAGTATTCTTAAGTTTTATTATATTTTCTGGCTAAATATGCGTTCTTCACGTTCTTCATCTATGACTTTAGAAAATTAATAATTATGAATTTTAACACGGATTTGTGACACGCTTTTTCACAGATAACTATGTTTGACAGTGACGAAATGACAAGCTAAAATAATATGAAGGCACATTATTTCCTTGCCAAGTGAATAAAATTTATGTTAGTGTACTAGGAGCATTTATTATGGTTCAAAATACCATAAAATCGGGGCAAGTGCGGTGAGTTCCTAGCAAAACCGCTGCAGATTCACTAACATTCCCTTCCAGCGTTTTAGGCTCATATATAACTGCGTCCGTATTTTATAAAAGTATTTTTTATCTGCGGAAATACTTAATTTTTTTGACGCCAGAAAGAGAAATAATAATTCTTTCCAGTTTGCCTCAAATTATTATTTATACATTATTTATACTGGATGCTATTAATAAAATCCCAAAAATAGCCAAAATGAATAATTCATATTTCACGCTGCTGTTGTAACAATCGGTTTAACTTTAAAAATTATTTCTTATTTTTTTATTATATGAACGAGATAAAACTGAAGGTACAGTTTACTTACAAATTCCCCAAACAAAACAAATGTGTTTTTGAAATATCGAATCATCTCAATTTTTCTATGATTGGAGTAAAAAATTAAGTAAAAATGTGATTAGTGTTTTTGACAACATTTTTTGCGTTTGATATTAAAATGTTATTATTTAGAAATAGTAATGCTTACTAGTTTCTAAAACAGTATTTGTTTTTACGGAAAATTAAAAAGCAAGATGTGACTGTACAAAAGTGATGAAAGTACTAACTTTGTAAAAATGATCTTTTCCTAAGATAGTCAAATTAACGTCATCCATGAGCGAGCAGTTTATGAATAATTTTCAAATTAATAACATTAAGAAATGTCACATTTGAATCTTCCACTCTTCTTTTTTTTTTCTAAAACCATTTTGTTTTTCAGCTCTTCGACCGTGAAATGAAAAAAACCTACAAGCAAGTGTTTCTCACATTCAGCCGCCCGCAATCTATGACGTTGCCGCAAGGAGAGCGGCTCACGCAGATGTGGCAGCTGGTATAGATATAGATAGTCCCATTATAGATACATACCTACCTTATTTGTTTTTATGTATTATGTCAGTCCTTGATAATAACCATCACCCAATTCAATTGGAAATACAGTCGAACCCTCTTATAAAATTCTCGAATAAGTTCTGTTGCTTTTATCCCCTTGAAGCCAAAAATTTATCCCACATATAAGGTTTTCTTATATAATAAGTTTTTTTTTGTCCCTTGTAAAACCTTTTAAGAGAGTTTCACTTTGCAGTCAAACGCTCTTAAGAAGTTCCCGTTTAATATTATGTTTTCTTGCATAAGATTTCCTGCGTAAAAGAATTTTGAAAAACATGCGAATGTTGTGATGCGGAAGAAAATGGTGTAGGAGAAGTGGAGGAGGAAGGTTGGTTAGGTTACCTTGCTGTTCGGATCTAGTTTTTTAACATCTCTAACCTCTTTTGTGCTTAATGGAGTGCAGATAATTTAATATTTGTGAAAACCCCGATTTAATTAATTTTATATGCACTTGGCTGCGTTCTTTAATTTAAAATTACACATTATCCTGACATCATATACTCCTGTTATTTATAAAGAAGTTCTGTTCTCTGCTCCTTTTGTTTAGCGAAGATATTACGACAGAAATTATGTTTTCTTATTTTTTTCGGAAAGGTGATCAATAACACCGTTGATTGTTCAAACTACAATCGACATCGCAAATTAGGAACATAAAAAAAATAAACTGTTGAATTTATCACATCCACAGATCCAGTAAGCATTGTTATACACTGTCTTGTTAAATGTACATTTTTAGATCTAGATTTGCTCCATTGTTTTATTATCAGTTCAGGTTTAGGCAGACCAGCATTTTTTATTGTAACTCTGTTTTTTCTAAACTCAACCTGTTTTTCTTAATATATTACACATTAATCACACTCCTTTTGAATACGTGCGATAAACATACACAAAAGCTATTTAAATTTGTAGAAATAATCTGCAATTTAACTTTAAAACGTTCGCAGGGCAAGAAATGTTTGAAATTCAACAGAATGATGGAATCTTACTAGAGACGCGCATTCATAGCTTTAATTTTTAAGAAATGTAGCATTAATTATTGAAAAAATAGCTTTAATTTTGCGTTTTCATAGCGTTTATAGCTAAATTGGATAACGTCAAGGAATGGGAGTCGGCAAGAGGGGAAAAACAATTAAATTAGCAAAATTACTTGAAACATGTTTATTAAATTATTGATTGAAACTCAGCATGGCACATGTTTCTACAGTAGAGTGTGTCATGTTTGTTCTACGATCTGTCAATACAAGATTATAGCGACTAAAAAATCATTTATTATCCCTAAAAACACCATTTATCGTTTTAATTCGCGAAAATATTGTGTAATGCTATGAATGGGTGTCTCTATTAACTATTCATCACTCACAATAACATGGGTGTGTATTGTTTATGTCATTATTGTTATTTATCACACAAGCGCGTTTCCATTGAACATGCTACTGAACAAACCGTTCTTTCTGCGAAAAGGTAATATTTGCAAAGCACTGTAATGTACGTACCCACGGTTTCCACTGTTTACAACATTCTCAGGCGATATTCAAAACGAACTACTCTTCCGATATAGTCCCAAGTTGCTCTGCATTTGTTACGCACGCATATAATATGTAGACACTTATTTTTATACATTATCATTATTACTGAACCGAGTTTCGTATTGTGATGTGGCATGTTGGAAATATAGTAGGTCCTATAGTAGGCGATCGGGAATTTTTAGATTCGCCGAAATTCGGGCCGCCATTGAATGCGGACTTAACTTCTTGAATTTTTCATTGTTATTCATTTTTTAATAATTTGTTACAGATTCATGTTATGAGATCTTTGAATGGTCTATTTAGTAATAATTCACTGAAATCTCTTATTCTCTTCAAAAAACCACCTTATTAAATATATTATTTTTTTAAATGTAAATAAATGCTTTGAAGAAGTTCAATATATTTTATAATAATATTACATAATTTGAAAATTATCAAGCCATTGTATGGATATCTTGATTGTCGCCGTTTATGTTAAAAACCATTTTTTTATGATTTTATAACTTTTCAAAATAGTATTACATATTCTCCACAGATCTAGAAAAAAATAATTAGATTTTATTGTTTAATATGACATTTCGTCAATATTCCTGCGTAAATTCAAATTGCGGCGCTTACCGGCAAGGCTGAACTATCAAAAGTAATGATTTGAAATAATACAACATTTTTCCAAGGTAATCTATGTTTATTTTTAAAAACTTGACAAAGCCGCTCAGTTTCTGAGGTAGGTACTGTTAACAACGTGATTCAAAGAGAATGGCATGTTTAATAGCATTTAAAAAAAAAGATAATTTCATATAAAAAAACAAAACACTTTAACACATTGACAGACACTTGCCCAAAAACAGAGGTTCGTGATTCGACACACGTATTTTGTATAAGAGGAGTAATAAAAAACGTTAACCGCCTGTCGTCTATCGGTGTAACACTACCGAGGATAGAAGTAAAACAACTTAACCCTAGATAACTAAACTGTTTTCATTGTTTCATTGTAACTACACTTTTGTCGAGTGGACTACGCAATGAAACACTAGAAATAAATCAAAAATATTATGACCGGTCGGTGGCCGAGTTGACGCCGCGTTTGGGTCCCACCCAGGCTTGGTGTGTTCAATTCCTCGGCTGGCTAAGTCCTCCATCACAACACAAGCAACATTTTCAGCTTACTGTGGTGGTAGTAGGAGATTTTCAAATATTGTCAGGTTATTCGTAACCAGGGAATGTTTGTCTTTCTTTAAAAAAAAAAAAAAAAATTTAATTAAGGTAGGAACTTGTTACATGGCACAAAAGTAAGGTTTATAATGAACAAATTAATATCAAAATATCAGTCTACACAGTGACCACACATGTCAACATTATGTGGACCACAAATAGCCCCTCTACATCTGGTGCAACGGTGTTTGGTCATTCTCCGGGCCTTGGATGGACACAGGTAGCAAATTTTAGGCACGTTTGACGTACATGGAACGGGAGCTTCTATTGTAGGAGATTCTCCAACATTAACAATAAATATGAGAATATATAAATGTACGTACCTTAAAAATATAAATTGTTGTTATAACCAAAGTTTCGTCCAGCGGACGACGAGATGGTCATAGGGCTCGTCCTAGTATGTGTGTGGCCGCAATCGCGTCACGTGCTGCACTGTTTACTCAAATTAGGAAGGTAATGAAAGAGTCAAGGTCGGGGAGCGGGGGGAAGTAGGTGATTTCGAATTTCGCCGAGTAGCGCGTCGCCGCCTCGACGAGCGATTAGTTATCTAGGGTTAAATAGTGTGTCGGTGAATGTGTTAATAATAAAAATGTAATAAATAACTTTCAAATGATTTTAAGAGAAAAACATAATGTTTGTATAGTTACAAAAAAACATTGCGATTCGATAAATCGCACCTAAAAAATTTACATACATATTCGTAAAACTAGGAGCTCTTTTAAAAGTAATGGTTTAACCCTGCTAGCGAGAGGTTTTTCTTGTCACATTCGTCCATTGAAGCAAATAGTAGATAAATACTGCTGATTGTAAATACAATATATATTATTACGTTGTTCATGTTTTATCCTTATATACAAGTTATGCTACGCAACTTTAAAACGCTTTATTATTTTGTAAGCATGGAAGGCTGTCATCTGTATAATTATTAAGAATATTATTGTGAATAAATATTTGCCATTTTATTTATACTTTGTATCGAAATATTGTTGCATAATAAAATGTTTTAAAAATAAAATGTTTTTTTTCACGTGTGACTGAAGTACAAGTCCCTTCTTCCAAAGGGATAGGCAAGTATTCGATACTGATGTTGTGTATTCACGTTCAGAGATGTGCAAAATGCAAAGATATTAGAAGAACGAGATGTGTTATGAGCAGTTCATACTGTGTGGAATTGTTTTGCCCAGTGTCGCCGGTTTTGTTCACCAATACTACTGCACACCTTCGCTTACGCTAAGGTATCCGCCCCTTTTCGAACTTACACCCAAAACGTATCGTTTCAGTTGGCACTAATACATAGAACAGATTTCTGTGCGTACACGTCCCGATAGCATTGGCGATTAGCAATACATACAAATGAAGTCTAATAGGGATGGCAATAATACAAAATCGCAATGTCGATATTTAAATGAAAAAAATTTTCAAGTTAAAACTTTTATTTGATGAAAAGTTCATTCTCACAACAGATAAATCGGAATAAGTGCGATACATAACAATCCTCATCATTTTTTTTTTGCATCTAATCTATAATTAAATTTTGTCCGTACAGTTTTTTGGTTTTGTTCAACAATTTAATCACAATAATACTCACAATGTGTTTTTGTCGTTGTGAAAATCCACAAAATGAGATTCTCAGTGTTTACCCAATGTTAGTTTATTTTGTATTTGAGTACTTCACAAGAGTCCCATCTGCTCCCAACCATCTGTAGCTAGTGAGCCTAGGGCTTCCGCAATTGGGGTATGTTGTGAAGCTTCAGGTGATGGGGTGAGGAAGAAGCTGAGTAAAAGGAAGGTGGGGAAGTACCCGGTTATTCAGATCTAGTCGTCAAACACGGCTTAACCATTCAAATCATTGTTTCTATTCTCAATGGTGGTCTTTAACCAGGATTATGCTTCTCCCTGTTCACGACCCCCCCCCCCCCCCCTCATCCCTCTCTCACCTCCGCCAACCATCTTCTTCGTTTCTCTCCCCACCCAAATAACCCTCCCCTATCGGATCACTCGTCCCGGATTCTCTTTCCCTTCTCCTTCCCTTCCTGCCGTTAAACTATATGAAATACAAACATTTTTCAAACTGATAATGCGCCAAAAAATATACATATTTCATAACGCCAGAGCTCACCATTATATTTATAGAAAACTTTACGGGCATGCCCATAACTATACATCAAAATTTCATCCCAATCGGATGAATGGTATAGGAAATAATTTCATAATGCTACAGCTCACCATTGTACTCGTATATAGAAACTTCCGCGGGCTCGGGTACAAAAAATCACCAAAGTTTCATTGAAAATCTGATAAATGGTACAGGAACGCATGCGAAACAAACAAAGAAACATTAATTTTAATAAATAAAGATTTTAAAAGAAAAGCATTGCATTTGTTTCTACCACCAATCAGCATCTACAATAATAATTATCTACAAAAAAATTCAAAAGAAATAATAAGTTACTATGTATTTTTATATGGCCCTGCTAATGTTACGAAAAATCGATAGTCGGTATTTAAAATAAAATTCGCGTCCCCATCACTAGCCTCTAATGGCGGCGATGTTAGCGTTCACGGGGCCTTACGTCAATAAAAACTTTGAATAATCATTAAAAATTGATGAAGTACTCTAATTTTGTACTTACCGGTGAAATGAAACTCCATTCATCTTAAAGTTAACATTACTTGTCGTGTGTTTGCGTAGTTCCACTGAACAAGACGGCATTTTGAATAAAACGGGCACAAACTGTACACGGTTACGACATAAAATCAACTAAATGAACGAATTCTTCCCGTATTCAAAGTACCCTAATTAGGTAGTACTCCGCCTACGGTTCGGCGGCCAACATAGCATATCTCGTTCTTCTAATATCTTTGGCAAAATGGGTACCCAAAACCATTTGAAATGCAAAATGGAAATGGGTCAAAACTTTTCCATTTGAAAATGCAAAATGGTTTTTAGAAAAGCATTTCAAATGCAAAATGCAAAATACCTATTTTCAAAATGCATTAAAAATGCAAAATGGTTTCTCAGGTCAAACAATTAAAATAATTATAGAATTTTTAAACAATTTTGTCATTTAATAATGGACATCAATGTAGAACAAACATAAATGGTAAATCCTTAAACACCACGTAACAGTTATGAAACCACAAAAAATTTGCGCGGGACTAATGTTGCCAACGTAAAAACATAGAAACTGCTATCTAACATTTAATATTACAGCGTCATGGCCCCATGTTCAGTTTTTGAATCAGTATTTTTTGTAATGGTATCACTCAATTGCCAGGGCTCCTACCAGGGAGCAACTTGACAAAAACTTTCATAGCGAGGTTGAGGAGCGACTGATATTTGGGGCTTATGAAAAAAAGATGAGTGGAGATAGTAGGAAGAATGTTGCAAAAAAGCATTTAAAATGGAAAATGCATTGAGAAAAGCGCATTTAAAATGCATAATGGGTATTTTCCATTTGAAATGGATTTATTTGAAATAAAGCACATCTCTGACCACGTTGCAAACAACTTGTTGTGCACAGTACCACCTCTCGAAACGTCGAAACCAGTTTTTATAACCTAACAACTGCTGTAGATGTAATTTTTTGTCGACTGTTTTGTTCCTAGCATTGATCTAAAACACACGCATAATTACCAAATGTCTTGACACAAGTGTCGATGATACTATCATATTTATTAATTGCTTCGTCATGTTTAATGTCTTGATGACGTGAGGTAACGACTTCGACCGGCTGGCCGTAGGAGACTGGCATCAACGATGAGTTTAAAAACTGTCGGCAACGTGTGCCTGTGCAGATTTATGGAGGTAGTTGCCAAGATACTTGAATCGTCGAGTATCAGAAACTAAGCCTAAGAGACGGAATGAAAGCGAGACAACTGCAGGTAAATTAATTAACTAGTTAATAATTAATTGATTAGTTTGTATGATCGTCATGATAATCTCTATTATAATCAATCGCCTGCTATCCAAGTAAATGCATTGTGTTAATTACAGTCTATTGAGATTATTTCGCAATCCCTTAAAAGCCATTATGCAAAAGGTTGAACATTACATTAAAACCTCAGGGTCTAGCACGATAAAGTAATATCGGATAGGTAGGTTTCTGACGATTTTATTTCGATATCCTGAACACGGTTGCGCTGTTGATAGCCAAACCGATATTGACAAGAAATAAATAAGAAATCGTTATATGATGGAAAATGGCTATGTAAACATACAAATAAATTGACATAGGTCAATTAAAATACTGTTTAATATGCATTGTCAGTCCGCATATACTTTTTGACTCTAAAAAGGGAGTTAATTAAAGTTAATCAGGACTTTAGCCACAACCTATTATACTTGAACAACTTTCATTTCTCCAAGCTTGAACGGATTCAATTGATTGCGTATATAACTTCTTTCAATTCTAAGAGCTTCGTTAGTTCACCTCCATTCATTAATAAGCAAGTTATTTTGCCTAACGAACGATATTAATAACAAAATATGTGTATATTGACAGTTGTTAACCGAAGCTTACCTGACACCTTGAAGACCGCGCTAGGATCAGATTCTTTTGTCTATCGACCGTCGGAACATTTCTTATCATTTGTTGACAGTGCTCGCAAATACACATCGCCAACTGAACATAGATGACGGATTTAGTAAATATATTCTTCTTTTTTCGTATGGTGGGGGTTCAGAGGGGGACATCTAGGTCTGCGAGCCAGTCTAGGGCCTCAGGCGTCGCCATGTGGACCTCATCAATCCCGCCGGGGAATGAATGGAGCGGGCATTCGTTGACCACATGTTCGGTGGTCTGCACCGCACCACATTCACACATCGCCGACTCTTTGACGCCCCATCTGTGCATCATGTGGGCACAGCGGCTATGGGAGCACCTTAACCTATTGATGGCGGACCAGGTTTTGTGAGGCAATGAGAACCCTGGCTGTCTCTCAGTGGGGTCCTGTATGAGATGGGCATTTCCCACGTTGGCCGACTGCCACTCAAGTTTCCACCTATCTTCTGGGGTGAGAGGTAATCGGAGGAGCCTCTCTCCTTCCGCCCAGAAGGGCTTTCGGGACTTCAAGCAGCATGCCGGGTGGGGGACGACATCAGTAAATATATTGATAGAGGGTTTTATCGATCAACCGTGCTAGGTTCCCCGGAGAAGCTAGGATTCGAGTAAAATGCAGTGGATTCTAAGAAATGCAAAAGCAAGAGTTGTCTGAATTATATATTTTTTATTAAATAAATTCTTGTTATTTACATAACATTTTTCATAGACTATTTATAATATTATCAACAATTTCATATTTACATTTAAAAAAAAATTCAATTACTATAAATAAAAATGATATAAATAAAATATACATAATATAACTTTGTATTTTTTCATTTTGTTCGATTATACAACTTAAATAAAACACTATTTGATACAAACTCCACACAGGCCGTGTGGGAAATAATTTAACTCGGGACTTTGTCATCTTTGGTGATGCTTTACGGAGGGTCTTCTGAGGGAAAGCAAAGGAGTGAACCTGGGTCTTAAAGTATTAAAATAGCGACCAATATTGAGAAAAAAAAATTGATTAATTAATTTAAAGTCTGTTAACAAATGTAGAGAAAAATGAAAAGTGCTGTGATCATTAAAATGACAAAAGCAAGTGACTTCAAAATAGCAGAGTGAGAATTTTTTACAAATATCAAACTTTGTTCAGAAATTACCTACTTCCTGAAATAAGTTGCTATTTTTTAACACTTAAAAATTTACATTTTTTTCTTAAATCTGTGTTGCCATAGTATTGAAAAAAAATTATTCCATTTTATCAAATTTAGAATAATTTGTTGCCAGACTGTAAATACAAATTCGAGGATACGAAAACGGTTGGGAAAAAAATTGGGAATGTATTTTAAACTATTTATAACTGTTATAAATTATACCAAGTTAAATTAGTAACTTTTTTTAGCAGTTTATTAAAATTGGCTATCAAAATCACTGCTCAATATGGATTATAAAAAATCTCTTTCTCCTAACTCAAATTCTAGTATGTATATTGCATAAAATTCAAACTTTTAATGTCATCCAACGTCAGAAAAATGCATGAGTGCCACTAAAAGATGATAGAATGCATTGTCATTGACAATTAGTCAATCTGCTGAGTTTCAGCTCAAATATCAGGAAGTGGGTTAATTTCCACTTTGAAGATACCATTTCATTCGTTCGATCAAGAAAATATTTTTTGTTTTGTTTTAAATACCGGTATTTGAGTTAGAAGGTGAACATTCGTAATAGAGAATTAAAAAAAATGACTGGAATTACTGTTTAAGTCGAGATATTGGATGGGGTAAAAAGAGTGTTTTAGGAAATGTTTTCAAATATTAATCAAAATTAGGTACTGTTTTATTTTGCATGGGTTCCTACCCATAGATAAATATTTATTATATTATTCATTCGTGTCCACAATAGAAGTTGATTTATCTCTGGAAAAACGTTTGTATACCAGTGACAAGAATTTTTCTCGCCGACAAACCATTCATGCACATTGGAATTTCACCCTAGCTGGAAATTTTTGATATTCGATTCAAACCTGTATGCCATGAGAAAGTGCATAATTTTTTTTTAACAGAATTGCTTACACTTGAAACACTTTACAGTTCATTTTTAATTCTATTTTTGATTTCCCTCAAAAAGGGTCTGGTATTCCAAAGATTAATGAACAAATTAATGTTTTTGAAGTTTATTAAATTTTATTATAGTGTCTGTTTATTGGAATATTTTGATTATCAATAAATTCAATAAAATTGACTTCTGGATCCAAAGTCTAGTATTTTAACTTGCCACAATAATTTACAAATAATAATATAAAATTTCTTAACTTAAGTGATAAATACTATTATAAACATACAATTAATATCATGATTTGATACTGGGCAATTGTCCTAAAAATTGCACAAAACATCTCATGAAAAACAATTTGTTCGATATGTATTGCAATATAACTAAAAATAAAAAAATTATTACAATAAAATGACTTGGCACATTTTATACTCATTGAAATAAGGTAAACTCCTTTTGGTAACATAATATTATGCCTTTAAAATATTATACAATAAAAATAAGCAAGGTTAGAGTATTTACAGAAGTTGAAATAATGGCGCCATTTTGTTTTTTTTTTTTACATTTGAAAGGTCCCTTTTAAACACTGATTCTGTATCCGTTTCAGCTTTTGAACAAATTGTGAATAGCAGAAAAGCACAACGGTCATCTGGTTGTGCTTGTCAGGTGATCAAAGTAAGATATAAAGCTGAAACAGAACATAGAATCAGCATTTAACGGGAAACGTTTTAAATGACAGAAAAAAAATTTGGCACTAACTGGCGTTTTGATGAGAGAATTACATTAATTTGAATTTCTGTGAAACAGTTTATTAAACTTATACCTTTCTACGCATTATTTAAACAAACTAAGTCTCTTTTTCTTGTTCATTTCTTTGATTCATTATGCAGATTTCAATTGTGAGAATATTTATCTAAACTAGTCCCAGGAAGAGATCGTATACACGTCATCGACGATCATCCTAAAAGACGTTCATAAAAATCTTCCTTCTTAAATGAAAATGAAAAAGACAAAAAATACCAGAATGTCGAATGTCTTTAATACCCAGGGACATTCCGCGAACAATTCGCACAGGAAGAGGTAGAAATTAAATATTAAATACACCCTTATACGATAATAATTTTACCGTACACATATTATGGTATTGTCGTTACAGGCATATAATTTAGTACTAAGTTCTTGTCCAAGAACTTTCGACTTATTTCTAAATTTGTAACACTGAATCTGAATTGTCAGCACGTGAGAGAAAAATGATTTATTTGAATGAATAAAACATTGAAAAGAAAAGAAGTTTTTTATTAACGTTTTGCCATATTTACAAAGACAATGTGAAAATGGTGGAGCATTTTTAGCAAAAAGAGTTAAAATGAGATAAATATTGTTTTCACAATAATATTCGCATAATATTATGGCGAAGTGTCAGTGATGTGACCACCCTATTTTGAATAATGGACTTTTTAGATCACTTGAAAAAAATACACATTGATATATCTGTACCGGCGATCTACTTAATAATTTGAATAATTCGCAGTGCAACCTAGAACGTTCAAGACCGTCAGAATGTGCAGCGCGCATTGCAACTGGAACCTACTAGACTAACGGCGAAGGCGCACCGATCTACCTATGCCTGCTAGTATGCGCGTGTGTTACTGTATAAACAACGCGCTACAGTCTCGGCAGTCAGTCATTCTTGTACGAGCACTCATCGACAACTGCGAGCAACGGTGCTGAGCATCGGCCTGTAGAATTCCCCACCGATCATCTCCACCACAGTGTCGAGCATCGGTCTGAGGAGTTCATTCAGTCTCCGACCGCCGCGCGTCGTGCTTGGATTCATATCTCACCGTGATGTGACCTACGTGCATCACATGCACTGCGATACTACAACATATTCGTCTCCGTCTACCATCACCCACTATATCTCTTATTTTCTTTAATTGTGAAAATGTTATATACAAACACCTTAATTATTACTTGTAAAATTTAACTAATTCATTTTTATTTGGATACATTGTTATGGTTTTTTTTATTTCGATTCCACATATTTATTAATGTATGAATTCAAATAAAATCGTATGTATCCTAATCATTGATGTAGGTACTTATTAATACTATGTCTTTAATGTATATCCTATTGTAAAGGTCCCGTTAATTATAGAAGAATGATCACTATCACTAACTAATATTATAACAAGCAAGTTACGACGTACGTTCCATTAAAATGCTTCGTGACGACGTGGATACAAGCTCTGCCTGGGAATACTATAGTAATAAATAACATACATAATAATTATTAATCTCTTAAAAATATAAAACTTAACAATTAGTACTGTAAAAATAATAAATGAAATATTAAAATTATTATTCAACTACATTCTGGTAGAACATTTTTATATGCATACAAAAATTTATTAACAACTAGCTGTACCCTGCCTCGCGTTGCTGTGGCTCAGTCTGTCTGTGCAGATAGAGAAACAATAGTGCGAGTTGCTTTTACGTCCAACAGATGTCGCTGTTTTTAAAAAAAAACATGTTTTTACATGTCACAGGCGACATCTATTTAATAAAGGTATATAAAAACACATGTGTATTTGAATGCAACGTTGTGTAAAAATTTCAAAGCAATCGGTGAAGAACTATATATATATATATATATATATATATATATATATACATAAAATTTGTTAGAAATAATTACGATATGTTCCTCAATAAAGGTCTCGTCTTAAAAAAAATGAATGCAATATTTTTATTAATTTAGAAAGACGGGTTTTGCCAAGATATTGTAAGATATTTGAATGTGGATGAGGCAGAGTACGAGTAACTTAATGTTAATGACATTACAAACTTATAGACACCCATCTATGCACAGTGGAATCCCGCCCGCACTCTCTATATTCACATGATACGCATAACTTTCATTTACATTGACGTTACAAACATCTAGGCACGTTATTGTCTCAGAAAACTAACACAAAATGTGCCATGTAACAAACACACTTACGTTTCTAATAAATTCAAGTCAAACTTTCATTCATATATGACAAAGTAAATGTGCGTATGAACGAGATAGATGTAGGATCGGACGTTTATGTAATTAAAAGTTGCGTCGAATACTACATTCTACATTACGGGTGTGATGGAATGCCGTATGAGATGACCAACTGCCAGTAAGTTGTCCTTATACTTGTGTTCTGTTACGTTCGCTATCTCACTTTCTCTAATAAGGAACTCCAGTGAAAAACATTATAGCTTAAAAAACAAAAGATATACATTCATATAGAATATAGATTCTGAATATACAAGTTTTGGTTGGTACAACTGAATCTGCTGATTCTGACATCACAGCCAGTCTATGTGAGTAATATATCTATAGGGGCTAGGGCTGACGAACTAGCAAGGAAAGGGGCGTAACCACCACTTGTAGGATCCGAGCCGGCCGTAGGAGTAGCAGCTTGCCACACAAAATTACATATTGATAGGTGGGTCAAATCCCAGCACTGCAAATAATGGGAGAGGGCACCTGGAATGAGACAATCCAAAGTACTAGTACTCATAAAAGGACCAGACCCTAGATGAACCAAGAAACTACTCGATATGGACAGAAACTCGCTGAGGGAACTGGTAGGACTACTAACGGAACACTGCCATCTCAGGAGACACATGCAGATATTGGGAGTGGAAAACACCAATAGATGCAGGAAATGTGAAGAGGATGAAGAGACTCCAATTCACCTATAGTGCCAATGTCCTGCCCTGGTGGGAACAAGGCTCAGATACCTGGGGAGACATACAGTAGAACCAGAAGACATAGCCACATACCCAATTACAACCCTGGTGAACTTTATTAAAGGGACTGGGATGCTGTTAAAGGATTGAGGTAAAATGGGAGATAGCACAATGGGCCTATGGCCTAAGTGCTCACGGGAACTATGTGAAACCGTCTCCGCTTTAAAAAAAAAAATATATATATATCTATGGTCTACAATGTCTTTTTCTTTTGAAGTAATGCTGGTTTTTAAACACACCGGTATATTGTTTATCAAATGAGGTTGTTTGGTTCAATAGAATAAAATTAGTAACAAGATACTAACATTTTACCTAGTGTCCTTTAATGTTAAAAGCGGGTAATCTTAAGAATAAAAAACGTCTCGACTCCCATACAAAATAAAGCGCCGGTTGTTAAAAAAAACACAGGCTTTTTGACTGGTGACGTCGCAGATCACGACCAAAGATTTGGTGCATTTTTGGGAGATGTGAAAAATTAAAACAAAAATAACTATGTATAACAATAAAAAAAATACATTTTTTTCCACTTGCCACTTTGAGGTATCTACAAAGTGTCTATAAGTTTGTAATGTAATTGCTGATCATTGAATATGTATCAACAGTGATAATGACGACCATGGTGAACATTATTAAAATTATTGCATACTTTCAAAAGAATAAGTCTGAATATGGTAGATAGATAATAGAAAAAGGGAGAGGGGTCATGAAGCATTATTATTATGAAATTGAGTACACAACCACAACATTCACCCATACTACTGTAAATCGCATCTACGCACCGCGGTGCCACTTTGATAGTCCGTGCAGTTGGTCATAGCTCGGCGACAGTCGGTACATGCCATATCTCTCTTACCGTTTACGTATCAACAATAACCCATAGAGGCCATACGTAGACAGTACCATACTTGATTAAGTGACATATTTATTTTTGTCTTCAACTAACCCAGTAGCGGTAATATCCAAAGACAAAATTAATGTATAATGTCTAAGTCAACACTGCAATTGCAGTGCTTTGTACCGTGCGTGGGCACAATTCTTCAACACTGCAAATGCAGAGATCTGGCAACTAAGGGTTAATAACATATTAAAATATGTACACATCTTAAAAAATATATCAACTAATGGCGAAAATCACATTAATATTTAGTCTTTTGTACGTGAATTTGCGTCAGAGCTCGACACTGTTGGTCAGTTTCACAGCCTCATCAGTTCCATCACTCTTCTTACTGTTGGAGCTTTTTGTCTTTTCTGAAACAACTTCTATCGTGTCTTTATTGTCTCCGGATGTTTCACCGTCCATTTCACTGGTATCTTTATCACAGCATTTGGAAGTTGTTTCCAAATCTTTTGAAGTCTTGATTTTGGAGACATCGGTCGTCTTCTTAACTTTTGAAGAGTCGCAGCAATCGGCTTCTGAGGTGTGAACTTCGACATCTTGGTCGAGGAGATGTTGAGTCTGCGAATGGACCACTGCAGAGCTGTAGAGATTGGTTTCCGAAGCGCCGCTGCCGTGAAGAAGGGGCGGGGTGGAACCATCTAAAGGTATGAGAAAAAAAGATATACTTTAAATTATAAAAATTAAAAAGATATACTTTAAAATTATAAAAATTAAAAAGATATACTTATAAAAAAAATTAAAATTATAAAAAATAAAAAGATTTACTTTGATTTATATGTGATACTAAATATTGGTCAGTAGTTGAGTGGACAAATGTGACGGGTTCCCACCCGGGCATTGTGGGTTCAATTCCTCCGCTGGCTAAGTCCTCCATCACATAGCGCAAGAAACATTTTTTTTATTTATTTAACGCCCAATAAGGCTTTTACGCTTATAATAATGGTAATGGGAGGAATTCAAAGTAAACTTTGCAATAATATTTAGACTCGTGTTCGGCTCATGTCATTCTCATCCCAAAACCTGGGAAGGACCCCAAATTCTGTGAGAACCATAGACCAATCAGCTTCTCTCAAAAATTGGAAAAATATTCAAACAAATTCTCCTAATCCGGCTCTTAAAGCCAATCCACAAGGTGGCGATGAGCAACATGGCTTCAGATCTCAACACTCAACCCTACACCAACTGCTCAGAGTCACCGAACTGATCCTCGGCTGCTTCAACTCCCAGCGGTGTTCGCCATTTTCCTGGAGATAGCCAAAGCCTTTGACAAAATATGGTCAAACGGCCTGCTTCTCAAATTGAATAATACGGGCATCGATCCCCAACTCCTCGATGTCTTAAAATCATTTCTTTGGTTCTGGACCTTTCAAGTTAAGATCCGAGGCGCACAATCAAAGCCCAGATTCATGACAGCAGGCATCCCCCAAGGATCCCTGCTTTCCCCAACCCATTAATATTATTAATTAACGCCCTTTATCTTGCCCAAGGCTGTAGTAGTATAGTAGGAGATATTGGCATATTCCAAAAGGCTTTGGAAAGTATATTCAGGAGGGGGAAAGTCGGGGACTTTCAGGGTAAAAATGCATGTCTGAAGGTCTTCTAACATCTGTGAAAAATTCAGCTTCCGGGGAATTAGTTCCGACACAAAACCTTCATTGACTGGGCTACTAGGATTCTTGCTGCAGAGTCTCCATCTTCTATCTTTGTTGAACGTCACAGCGGTGCTACCAAGGTCTGGTATCTATGTGAGGATATGGTGTCAGCGCTTTATTAGCAGCAGACACATACCTGGACGGATGACGAACCTCGTGCTGGCACTGTTGGTGGACGCGGTGGACTCTCTCGCTGTAGCAGCTGGTCCAGTTTCTTCACAACCTAAGATTCTTGCTGCAGAGTCTCCATCTTCTATCTTCATGTCACCTGTTCCTGTTCATTTTACTTAACTTAACTTCACTTTATTTTTGTAATATTAATATTTTTTGTAATACCTGCATCAATTGTAAAGTGCCCCTGAGGTGATATCTCACAAAAGCGGCGCTACATAAATTGTCCAATTAATATGATACTTGTCTGTACAGAATGTAAGACAGATAGGTGGTTTTACCTGGTTCTCCGCACTCTGGGACGCAAACCGTCACCACCTTGCTCTGCTCCTTCGCACGCTCCATGTTGTATTTGACTGATATGTGGCCAAACAGGTAGTAGCCTGCAAATACATTTATTCATACAACGTCTGTGGTAAGATTTTTTAATACGAATTAATTATTATAACATCATTTTTTCTTACATTAACTCCACATAGGAAGCCTCAGGAAAATAATTTCCCTTAAGGCCTATGTCATCTTTGGTGATGCTGTCTGTGTGGAGGATAGTTTTGAGGAGAGGAAAGAATGAACACGGATCTTGAAGAGACACATGTTGTAGGAGGTAGGAAACACAGAACAAATCGTAGAAGTGACCCATTCTCGTGTGAAAAATGTCAACAGTGCACATTCTTGAGCGCGCGTTTGGCATGATTTCCCATTATGCACCGGTGCCGACGGGATCAATGACGCTAGTTCCTCGGAGCATCTTCCTTTGTAATACCGGTAAAACAAGGACAGCATACCTACCTGATGCCTAATCTAAGGATTACAATCCATTTGTTAAGAAAGGGGAATCTATTAAACTGACAAACACAAGTAAGAGGAATAAATTTTTAAATTGTATCAATATATCATTATAATGGAATTCCATCACGAATTGTCAGTATCAATATTAGAGACATTATTGATACTGTTTTTTTTTTCCCAATTATATCTAACCAAAGGGATAGGCAGAGGAAATGAACTGGCACACGTTTCTCGCGTAATTCACATTCGTACATACTTTTCAGATTTTTAGACTCTTGAGATCATTCTACTCAAGTATTTGATTCACTTGGTCGTGGCATGTTTTCCTCAGGCGTCGCCGACTATTCAAACAATCACTTCCGCTTCATATATTCACGTGTCTTTATACCTGCACAATATACAAAAAAATAAGGCGTATTTACCTATAGTAATTCCCAATATGATGGCCAGCACCAAGTATCCATTGTAGAGCATTACCACCAACATGATGAGGTAGTTGAAGCTGGTGTTTGTTGTGTACAGTAGCACCTGGCTCGCCATTACCATGCATCTGCAATAAAACATCATCGGCCACTCAATAACTTAATAGAGAGGACGGGGCTTAATAGTTATTTGTATCGGGCACATGACGGCTAAACCAAAACTAAATGCCGAAAACCAAATTAATTTAACTAATTATGTATACTGAAATACCGGCCCTGAGGATTGACGCGGGTAACGCGGTATCGTTTCGACATACACAAAACACACTTCAGCACAATCTACACATCTGCCCTGATGATGGACACTGCAATGGTGTCCTAAATGTTGGCTAAAGAAAGAGGAAGCGCTACACAGCCACTGTTTATACACTTCGTATTTGTTTCGTATTTTGTTTCATACTTCGCATTGCCACATGTTTCCATCTGTTACTGGTTTCATAGTTCGCATTGCCACGTGTTTCCATCTGTTACTGGTTTCATAGTTCGCATTGCCACATGTTTCCATCTGTTACTGGTTGTTAGTGGTTTCATAGTTCGCATTGCCACATGTTTCCATCTGTTACTGGTTTCATAGTTCGCATTGCCACATGTTTCCATTTGTTACTGGTTTCATACTTCGCATTGCTACATGTTTCCATCTGTTACTGGTTGTTAGTGGTTTCATAGTTCTCATTGCCACATGTTTCCATCTGTTACTGGTTTCATAGTTCGCATTGCCACATGTTTCCATTTGTTACTGGTTTCATACTTCGCATTGCTACATGTTTCCATCTGTTACTGGTTGTTAGTGGTTTCATAGTTCTCATTGCCACATGTTTCCATCTGTTACTGGTTGTTAGTGGTTTCATAGTTCGCATTGCCACATGTTTCCATCTGTTACTGGTTTCATAGTTCACATTGCCACATGTTTCCATTTGTTACTGGTTTCATACTTCGCATTGCTACATGTTTCCATCTGTTACTGGTTGTTAGTGGTTTCATAGTTCGCATTGCCACATGTTTCCATCTGTTACTGGTTTCATAGTTCGCATTGCCACGTGTTTCCATCTGTTACTGGTTTCATAGTTCGCATTGCCACATGTTTCCATCTGTTACTGGTTTCATAGTTCGCATTGCCACCTCATCAAAACTGAATAGCCAATAATTTCAATTAACTACTAAACAAAGCCATTTCAAGCATTGTTTCATTTCTGAATGGGTTCATTTTCAACCCTGGAATGAGGTGCAAATATACTATATTTTTATTTGTGAAAAGATAAATAAATTAGTAATGCCGGGAATTGAACAGGCGACCGTAGGGCTCAGTCAGTCGCCCAATATCGTGTGACGCTATCAGGCGATCATAAAGGTCTAACACAAATTGAATGATGTGGAAATGATTCTTACTTTAACCTGAGGACATTGGAGGCGCTAGGAGCATTCTGATCTTCACTGCTGGTTCCAGCCACAGTTCTACAACAAAATAATAAAAGACCGCTTAGATTTTTTAATGTGTTTTTCATATGTATTAGCGAAATGTAATATATACATATATATTATATATTAGCGAGATGTAATGCATATATTATGTATTAGAGAGATGTAATACATATATTATGTATTAGCGAGATGTAATGCATATATTATGTATTAGCGAGATGTAATGCATGTATTATGCATTAGTGAGATGTAATGCATATATTATGTATTAGCGAGATGTAATGCATACCTCCTCAGTAGATTGCTCCTATCCTCTGCGCATACCCCCTGCATGGCGTGACGCATCCGCGCGTTGTGATCCCTGCGTACTTTGGATTCCAAAACCTGATCAACAAATAATAAGGCGTTAGTAACAATATCATTGTTAGATTAAGTTTTGTCAATTTTTATAATTTCCTTCAGGGTCTATGTGTCATCTATGGGGATAGGAATCTGGGGGTCAGCGCGTCCAAGAGTGACGTATGAATCCATCCCTCCTAGGATGAGAATCCAGCTGGAGAGGTCAAAGGGTCTTCGTCAACCGTCCACTCCCGAACCGGCCCGCCACGCAGTTGGTGGCACCATATAGCAGAGGTGTTGGTTATCCAATAAATGGTTCCCGAGCTCCCAAATCTACCAATCTTCCATCTATCTATATAAAGAGAAGTGACAATGGGTTTGTTTTTTATACAAATCTAGTTTGATTAAGTTTTGCACACTTTCTAGACTTTCAAAACAACAGGAAGGTCACTATCTACACGATTTTTCGAAAACCCACCCCATTCCCACCCCCTAAACCAGAATAAAGCCGAAGGGTACTTCAGATAGTTGAGAAATGAACTGCAAAGTCATGGTTTGTATTATTGTTGATAAATAAACTGCAACGTCATGTATTGTATTATTGTTGATAAATAAACTGCAACGTCATGTATTGTATTATTGTTGATAAATAAACTGCCACACAAACAGAAGGGATGTGCACATTGCTTCTCATTTCTTCAAACGGATTTGTGGATGGTTTGAAAATTCTACAATCATGGAAGGCATTCATTTCTATGTTTAATGGTTATCTGTCACCGATAGCATAGACTGTTTTATCTCCCGATCTGCAGGATTAACTTTCCATGCCAGAGAGGAGAGGTATCTTTTGTTAGATAGAATCACTTTGGATACTGACATATTTAACAACAATGAATCAGAGTTTAAACGGCAAGCTTTGTTGCGGCGCGTGTAAAACCTGCTTTTCATTTTTCATTTGTTTTTTTACATACACTACATACAGGGTTTTCCAATAAGAGGTGTTATTTTGATATTCAACCGTAAAATATCAATGGTTTCGTTGCTTGTGTGGCACGTAGCGCCGTCTTGTTGAAAGTAAACGTTGTCCAGATCAATACCATCCAATTCCGGCCATAAAAAAATCAAATCATCTCTCGATAGCGCAATCCATTCACCGTAACTGTTGCTCCAGCCTCATTTTCGAAAAAAGTAAGGTCCAATGACTCCGCCGGACCATAAACCGCACCAAACAGTCACACGTTGAGGATAGAGAGGCTTTTCAACAATAACTCTTGGGTTTTCCGAGCCCCAGATGCGACAATTTTTCTTGTTGACGAAGCAACCGAGGTGGAAATGGGCCTCATCACTCGAGATGATTTGCATTTGATTCACTCAAGTGAATTTTAATAATTTCAATGCGTTGTTGAAGAGTGTATCGTTCCATTTTTATTAATGGCGTAGTTTCTACGTGTCAAATGTCAAAAACTGACAGCTTCAAAAGTAACATCTATCGAAATAGCGGGCTATTCAAAATAACACCTCTTATTGGAAAACCCTGTATTATCTTTAAAAAGTAATTTAAATGAATAAATGGGTGTTTTGTGTGTTCTTCCTACTCCTTCACAAAGTTCTCACTTTGAATCCTTCGAACAGCACGGTTAGCAGTATAAACACAAGACACGTGATGACCATGGCTGCGGCATTCTCCACCAGCAGTCCGCTGAACAGCAGAGCTCCCGCGTCCACATCCCACCAGAAGCTGTCATGCATCATCAGGCTTCAGCCGTCCTGAAATGTTAATAATAACATTTTTGTACAAACTGAGATTAACAGCTTTTAACCTTTTTTTTTTGCATTAAAATTTTAATTTATTAAAAAAACAAAACTAAACAACAACACTTTTTAGATTTGGGATACGTTTAGAAATATTAAATTCATTTGAATTTTATTGCAAAATACTAACAAATTAAAAACTAGACTAGAAAATAATTGTGTGACAATGTTACATTAAACATTAGTTAACATTTAACATTCAACATGGTCTGATAATAATAATCTTTAGTAAATAAAAACCGTTGATAATAAATAAATGTATTCTAGTGACTGTGATAAGTTGTTTTCCTCTAATGAAAACATGCAATATCAGGAATGCATTCTTAAAAAGTTCATAAAACTCATAGAGCTATACAAATAGAGGCGTTATTGGTTACTAATATCTCGTCTAAATGTGTTCCAATATTGAAAAGCGAAAATCGGTACGGGTGAACCGAATTTAGCAGAATTCGGTCGTCCGGTGTTAGAGCGTTGGAGGCCAAATCGGACTAATTGGACTTACAAAAGTAGAAACTATTTTTTTGCTTCATGTCTCGTCTGAATATCGTTAGCTAAATTCTCAGAATGCGTAACTAGGTACCATTTGTCCAATATTTACACGAGGCACGAAAAACTTCATAGTGAAAAAAATTAAAGACATTAAACATTTTAATTCAAGCTTTCTGTTTTAAAATGGACTTTTAAAATGGAGTTTACTTAATTCTGAAGTTTAAAAACAAAGTGGTTTCTTTACGAATTTACGAGTTTTAGTATTCAAAGCGGGAATATTTTAACCTCAAATGGCATTAAAATTTTATTTTCGAGAAAAACGGAGTTACGCTGTCTACGAATTAATGATAAAACCCATTAATATTTGTGATGTATGGTAATAAGTTGAGTATTTAAGCGATTGATGGCGCTAGTCATAAAGCTTAATCCAGAGTCCGTCAGATGTCGCTAGAGTGTAACAGATGCTTGTGAGGTTATAGTGACAGGGAACAAGCTTCTCGAACCAGAGAATTACCAACCCTCGGGTAATGAACAGTGTAGCTAAATCCAAACCTATTATTTATAACGTAAATAAACGCAATTATAAGTAGAACCTTTTACTTTTTAACAAAGAGTTCCCAACCCTTAAATCTGCTAAGTAAGACAGATATAACAATATTATATTATTATATAAATAAAAATGTAAATGTTTGTTCAAAATCTTAAATCTCCGAGAGTTCTTCACCGATTGCTTTGAAATTTGAAACAATGTTGCATTCGAACACGCATGTGTTTTTATATACTTATATTATATAGATGTCACCTGTAACAGGTAAAGAAAAACTTATTTTTTTTAAACAGCGTCATCTGTTGGACGTAAAAGCAACACGAGCTAATGTTTCTCTATATGCACAGACAGACTGAGCCACAGCAAATATGGCGGGGTACAGTTAATATTATTAATTACTTTTAATCCAATAATTTGCACAAGTTTTTAGCCAACAAATTTAGTTAAATACTAGGGAAAACCTGTGAAAAATCACAGAATATTATAAACATTGTAAGATTTATAAAAAAAAAATTGTCTAAGGACCATTTCCTTTCTGCTTTAAAAAAAAAATTTACCTTTCGAATGTTAGTAAATTTGAAAACCTAGCCGGGTACACTTCAGCTAGTACATACATATTATGTGTTAAGAAGCTTTGTAGATGCATGCACAGATGGCAGTGCGTAGAGCTTGCGGGGAAATCCGCAAGATGGAGCCAGTGGCCGGTTGTCGCCATGGACAGTGTGAAGGCTCTCCGACAATCGCACTGGCCCAGATTCCATTTAGCTAGCTTCTAGTTAGGTTGACTAACGAGTCACCAATATAATACGCGGAGTATTAAATAAATCCTTGGTTAATATAAAAGAACCTCTTATTTATAAAACTCCTTCCAAGACGAGTTGGAGACTGTTTGTGAGAACACAACATTATGTAAACAGTAAACATGAAATTTTAGAGCTCTCAAAACCGATTTGGTTAAAAATTGATGCAGGGGGAGGAAATAGGAGGAAAAAACTCGAATTTTATATCAAAATACACAATTTCAGCGGCGTTCTTTAATCTTTTGGCGAGAATTAGAGTTCTGACTGGCAGTAAATTTCTTAATTAAGGCGATGCACTACGTCGTGTAATATTTTAAATTGGGCCGCTATCAATAACAACCCTTACGTAGATGGCGATAAGGTTTAAATTCCCGCTTAACACGATCCGCCTGTTTTGATTTATGCAAAAAAAAAATCATAACCAAAAAGTGCCTTTTATTTTATTTTGTGGATGTTCAGGCATAAATATTTAATTTTTTTTCGATCATTTTATAAATAACTTAATTTGCCACATTATACAATAAAATCATAACCGAAAATGGGTTCGTAAGTAGGAGATTTTGAACTTTAAAGCAGTTTTCATAGGCCTTTACATTATTTTTTTCTGGGCTTATAAAAAGACATATAAAAAATACTCAATTATTTCAAAGGCCAAGATGTATTCTACTCGCAGTATTTAATTAAAGCATCTGAAACATTTCTAGGCGACCAAATTTTCAAACCAAAAACACATGATTTTGCATTACTACGTATGGCATCGCCTTAATGGGAGTTCATTATTTGGTGGAAATTAGTTTTCATTCCAGTCAATTTCAAATTTATACAACATACAATTACAAAGCAAATATTCACAAATAGTTTTTATTTGGATAGAAAAATGAATAAGTACCTTATTGATAAGTAAATTTTTGCACGCATTCTAATAATTGCTGTTGTTTATACTAAAGAGCAAAACTTCACTATCAAGGGCACTGTACTATATTGGCAGGGAGTATTTATCTGCTAGTCCAGAGTATTGGGTCTATTTTAACTAAATTACTTGAAAATTGTTGGTGGGCTTACCTATCTTAATTTATATTGTGAATTAGTTAGCAGGATAAATGTTATGCATATAAGTAATATGGTTGCAAGTAAGTTTAGATAAAATAATATCATAGATAAGATAAAGAAGTGGCTTACAACATATAGATAATAGTTTTTAGAATAAAAGTAAATACATTTTAATCAATAAGGTTTGTTGACCAGGAAATATTTTTTAACTAAATTGTCACTCTTCAGTCTTGCAAGATATTAAACTTTTTCATTTCCAATTGGGGTATGTTGTGAGGTATCTTCGTAAATACCCAACGCGTTATCCATTCGGAATATTTCGGCAGTGCTGGGCGAAATCCCGAGGTCTCGTGACAATACGTCAGCGAAACGCCGCTTGCGGTTGCTTCGTTTCTTTACCATAATTTGTTGTTTGGTTTTTATGAATCTGTTTGTAAGTAATACAATTCGATAGAGCCTAATTTTAAATAGATTGTATAGCGCCCTTGAGGTGATTTTTAACAAAAACGGCGCCTATATAAATAATTCAATTCAAGCTTCGGTTCGCAAATGTATATGTAGCATTTTAAATAATCAAACAAACATTAAATAGCTGACGCACGAGCGCTGCCGAATGTTACACAATAACTCAACACTAATCCTAACTTTAATAACCTATTTTTTGTTTCATCATATCATTTTTAAAAGTGTGTTGAATTGTCATTGTAATATCTCTTTACGAATATTCTGAAGGGAGTGGGGGAGGGAAGGAGATGGGGTAGAGGAAGGTTGGGAATTACATGGCTATTCAGACACTTAAATTAATCATAACACACTTCGGGCGGGAAAGGTAGTTCTACCCGTTCGGTCGATTGATGCTTAACGGCGGGAAGGGTAGTTATACCTTTTGCGCAGGCCTCATTTCAATGGCAGAAAATACGGAATTATTCAATGTTTTTATATGAATATTATATACCAATCTCTTTGTAAAGGTCCCAACTATATGTACATAATTATCGAATCATAATGCAAGTCTTTTTCTTATATTTGTCTTCATGCCTTTCATTTACATCGATATTTCAACAAAAGAATAGTATATTATTTGTTTTTGTAATAATTCAATTCTTGGAATGAGGGTTTTTATGACCGTGAAACCTGATTCAAAACGACCTATCCCTGTTCCGCACCACTCAACTCTTATATGCAAGCGAGTGAGAGATTTCAGGCGTATTGAAAGAAAGCAGGTATGTGCAAATACCGATAGGCGGACCGTAATAAACATATTACAAGGTTAATTGAGTTGCATTTCAAATGATATTCGATTTTCGTTTAGTACTTTTATAGCTTGGGTATGCTGAGTTACAATGTAGAAATTTTTATTAAAATATTTTAATTATTTTCAAAGATAAAGCAATTTAAAACAAATCAAAGAAATTCATGCTAGGGTAAAAAATAACAAATAACCGCTTGATATGTGGTAATGCTCCATAATCCATGATTGGAAAAAATTTAATCTAGAGTTAACCTATTGAGATGCTGATTAATCTAAACGATGAAAATGACTGCAAAAGTAATGAATCATTGATCTGTTTGTAGATTCTTCTCTGTTGTTGTATTCATAACAATACTATTGTTAGAAATGTAAATATTATTAATTAATGCTTTATTGTTAGACTTGTCTCGAGAAGAATGCATTTTGAATTAAAAACTACAATATTTTATTACACAAGAGTCCCAACAGTTAGTTTCCTAGTGAAAGAAGACCACTTTGTGAAAGAGACTTCGCTTGAATTGGCTTAAGTCTTCAGGCCTCTGCCACATTGACCATTATATTTTATTCTTAAAGATGCTGTTAGTCAGAGAATTTGTTGGTACATATTTCTGCTTTTCGATAAAATCCAATTAAATGGGATTTTTCTGAATGTATCCGAAAACTAAAATCTGTTTTTGAAAGGTGATGAAATACGCTTTCAAATTGTATTATTAGAAATAAACATACGATATTTGAAGAATTAAAATTTTGAAATCAAACATAAAAAAAGTTTAAAAATTGCTCATCTTACGTTTTTTCATCTAAACTGAACTAAAATTACTGATAAACATTATGGACACCTCACTTTTTTCTCATTTGAGATATAAAAATAATAAATAAATAAATCACAAATAAGTTTTTCTCAAATTGCGGTGGGAACCTTTGGATTCATAGCAAAGACTAGTGTATAATTATTATTAATTGTTACATTTTTAATACAAAAAGATAACAAATCTAGTCTTGTTTGTTGACAAAACCAAAGTTGAATGATAATTTCTTGGGTCGTGGTAATAAGTCGTGTAAGAATAAGGGGTTTGAAATATTATTTAATAAATGCTCCATTTAATTAACAAGCTAATAAGACAGAAATAACAATTCTTAATCAGACGAGAGTTTCGGTTAGCTGGCAGATAAGTGGTTATAGAATATTTGTAACATGTACCTAGTTTAGATTTTTATAAAATTTGTAAATACTTTATGAATTAATAAAAATTAAACAAACCTTTTTATGTCGGAATTGTGAAGGAAGTCAGTGAATAGGAAATGAAATACAAACGAAGAATGAAGAAAATATATTCATTATTATTTTCTGTAGTTCACTAACGGAAATGTCAATAGCGAAAATGTCAAGTTTCAGTAGGTGACTAGTGTTGCCAACGGATCTTGGCCTAATGTCGCCGTTTTTCAAACATTAAGCAGCGTAATGTAGCCGAATTTCAGTTGCAGTAATTCTAATGAACTCGCATAAATTCTGCCCACATATATTCTCCGTGAGCTTGATTCCCCATTTTATTATTCGAAATCAATTGGGGGGTTGTTAGAGAATTTCTGTGAAACATAATTCCCCACACAAAAATATTCATATAATCTCACATAATTATAATTTAACTTGTCTCTGAAGTAGCCTAATAAGCGACCAGTCGCCTTTTAGATTTTTTCGTCGCCGATTCTCGTTCTGGGTAACCTGAATGGCGATAAATCGCCTTCGTTGGCAACACTGCTCTGAACCTCTGAATATGGTGGGAAGTAGCTACCATTTCCGGCCGGTCCAACATGGCCACCCGCAGGATATTATCCATCTTCCAATTCTGCCAACCATACGAAAATTTTATTAGCTAGATTTTTTGGCATTTTCGGCCAGTACCTACTTCATTTTTCATAAAATAAACACCAAATATTGATAAAACAAAGGCTTTGATATATTTTCTCAAATGGTTATTCTACTTTATTTTTATAATAGTGCCTAACTTATAATTTAATGTTTATTAGCTGTTTGGTTTTGAAACGACAATGCATAACTATGCAGGAACTCGTACTGCAATGTTATTTTTCCAGTACCTACTTATCTCCAATCGCCTTGCAAGAAAAGGATTTGAAATTTCGAACAATGACAAAACATTTTGAAAAACTTGGGTGCTTATGTTTGGAAAATACCAGAAGCAAAAATGGAACTATCCAAGATGGGGGCAGAAACAAGTTCTAAAAATGGTTTCGACCTGGAGAAATTGCTTTCTCGAATGAAGCAATATATTCCCCAAAATGATAATATGAAGCACCAAACGAGAGCTGCTCGCCTCCCGTGGGATTTGGTATGATATTGCATTCTATTATTTATATTACCATAATATCATTAATCTTTTCACACAAAGATTCTTCATGAAATATGACACAGTGCACTGCCGTCTCTATTTACAAGCCGTGCTGTAGATTTGGCGGGAAGTCAAATTTCAAAGTAAAGAGGCCTATTTCATCAAGAAGCAAAAACATCATTCCAGCTCTGATTTGGTGGTTTAAAAGAAGTCGTTCGACTGATGCCAGTTAGTTCTATTTCTGGCAGTGATTTGAAAACAATCACCTTAAATGTTTTTAATTTTGTTCAAAAACTTGGCTTTACGGTCACTTGCATTATTACTGACAATAATCGGGTGAACCAAAATATGTTAATTATCTATTATATATTAATTATCTCCCTTGGATAATTTTGTTAATTCTTTACACACTAATCTGCCAATTTTTATGTTTTATGATTTTGTGCACATATTTAAAAATATTAGAAATATTTGGATCAATTTAAAAGATTTTAAGAAATCATTCTCATATCCAGATTTTGACATAATAAGACATGCCCAATTTCAAGATCTGAGAGATATATATACCATAGAAAGCAACAGTACAATTAAAAAGGCATTCAAATTAAAGATTAAAGTGGTAGTACTATATCGTCTCCTTTTTGATGTTAATAAACTAACCTGATTTAAAAGTAGTTGTAAAGAGTTTTTAAATTCATATTCAAGACTACTGGCAGCGTCTAGTGCGAACTTTAAATAAATATGAGCTTTTAATAAATGATTATTTACAGTATTCTGTCTTCATAATTAACATTGTCATATATATTAATATTATGATATCGTACCAACAAATTGTGACCATAAACTCGTTTTGGGGAATAACCACTTCAATCATTGATCCATCATCCGATGAAGAATTATTGCTCGTGTGGAGCTTAGCAGCTTCTAAAAAGAAAAGGAAGTATTGGGTGCACCCAATCAACACAACAATGTGTTGTTTTACTTACTATCTCCATTTCTGTAGCAATTTCACACCAAGCTTCGGCTTTTTCGTCACTTAAATCGTATAATAAACTCCTTTCCCTAACCAATTCAATTAACTTTTGTAACCTCAGACATCGCGGCGTTCTCTGCCTCGGCGGGAAAAGAACTCTTAGAACGCGACGTTCCGTTTTGACCGCCGCGGTCTGACTGCCCGCTGTGTGCGTTGTTGTTATAGTATCAGTACATTCTAATGAACGCCGAACTCCTGACCGCTCTCTGTGTGCTCCCGCTCTAATAGCTCAGTTGGAACAGCAGTCTTTCGAAGTGGGGAATTTCTAATGTTGGACTCCAGTTCTGTAACCTTTCCTCGTAATTTTTTAGCAATCAATTAAAATACTTTCATGAGAATCCAGTAGCTGTGCAAACCATAGTATTATCTTCATTTTGTTTTTATTAACATTTTCTATTTAATAGATTGCTTTCGAAGGATACACGGCCCCCCTGTGCAAGCATGTGTGGGGCCAACTGCTGAAGAAGCTGCGGGGATACAGGCTGCTGGAGGAGGTTTTGGCGGATGTTAAGCAATCGCTCCAACAGCCGGAGCAGAATTTAAAGGTAAATTGATTGAAATCCTCCAAAGAGGTAAATCTAGGGCTGAGCGGTCTTCTTCATACAAAACTTAAATTTGGATTTGCAGCCAAAATACTTGACCAAACTAAATATAATTATTTTTTTAAACGGAAATCGCTTATTTTAAACCCATCAATAAAGTTTTTTTTAACAATTCATATAATTTATTTCATTATACTTGCATAGTAAAAAAGATTATTTTTTTAGTAATTACCAATTACTTTAAGTCACAAATAATTGCCAAACTTGCCTCTAAAACTATAATTTTAAACATTAATAAATAAACTAGCACATCACCACCCCTTGATTAAAAAAAAAAACATTATTCAGTTTGGTTCAGTATTTTGGCCTGGAATTCAAATTTAAGTTTTGCATGAAAAAGGCTGCACATCCGTTCCCCAATGTCAAATAACATTATCTACAAAAAAAAATAGCAATAATTCGAGGGCTTAGTCAAACAAAGTTATCTACAAAAAGGATGTATTTGTACGTATCTATATAATTACATTTTTCATTGTTTAATGTAACCATAACAAAAAATCACACATATGCAAGGCCAGTGCATGAGTTCATGAATGTGGGCACATATTTTAATAATATTTTTCTTAGACTGATCCTTTGGCCAAGTCAACGTTAACGAAGGCCGCGAAGAAGAGGCAGCCACTATCCAACATTTATAATCTTTACTCTAAAAAAATGTTAGGTTCTGGGATCCTTGCAGAGTACAGTCCTCGTAAAGTTTTTCAAGAGACCGGAAAGAAAACATTTAATAATAGTCTAGGATGAATATTTATTTTTGGGATAACTTAACGAGAAACACCTCAAATTTTAATATTTAATTATTGAAGATGTATTAACGATTCTTAAACGAAAATGTGAATGAGAAAAATCAGAAAAAGGTACGGTCATATCTATATTGTCTTCAATAATTAAAATATAACAATAAATATTTTGTAAAAACACAATACATGTAATTGTTTACTATCAAAGGCAATTTTGAAATCAATTTGCGAATTAGGATATCCCTCAATTTCACTTGGTTTGTTCAAACTCTTTTACTTAACGAAATAGTAATTCCCAAGGATATTACAAGGAAATGATATAGAACCATTACTAATTGAATAATTTGTGTAGCGCTTTTACTCAAATGGCTCCATATAATTGATAAGATTTGCATTATTAACCCTTTTTTCTTCATTATATATATATAGACAATAAGAACAATGTTTTGAAATATAATGTTGTTTGATATTTTGCATTAACACCTATTCATTTAATTGGAGAAATAAAACTCGGGACCGTTATCTAACGACTTTTCATTTCTTAAATATGGGTTATTTGCTTTTTCCTTTTCACATATTAATTCCAAATAATAGTACATTGTCATGTTTTAAACTAGTTTGGTATCAATTATGTTTTCAGGAACACATTGAAATGTTTAACGAAGGGATGTTGAATGCTACTCCCGAGGAGGCGGCCGCCCTCCACCGAAAACTTGAAATTGTGATGAGTGGCCGGCGCCCCCCGGGAGAAGCCAGGTAATTATTATGTCCAACTAATGTTGTTTTAGTCCTTGTTGCATTGTGTCAAGTCATAGATGAAACCAACGGTTACAAATTTCACTCTCAAACTGGCCGTATAATTGAGATACCATTTCATCCGTATCTTTTACCATTGGCCATTAAAATATATTCAACCAAGATGACATGAAATAACACCTTCTACATAAAATGTGGGCAAAGGCAATGAACGGCCTCTGTGGTCTCTGTCTCGGCCTCTGTGGCCTCTGTGGACTCTGTGGTCTCTGTGGTCTCTGTCTCGGCCTCCGCTCAGCTCTAGGGGAAGACCTAGGTATATTTAGTGAGCAGATCACTAATTGCCATATTATGTAAATGCTCATGTTTTTCATTTATTCTAGACCCAACATAAATGATAGGAAACAGAAGAAAGGACCTAAAACAGGGAAAAGGAAACAAGAGAGTGAAAATAATGTTGAAAAGTAAGATTTTATTATTTTAGCTTGCAGTTTTGCAAATAAAAATATTGTTGTGAGAAATAATCTCATTTGTTTTTGTATTATTATACGGATAGATAAAACTTTGAAATTTCCATTACATAAACTTCACAACCCCATTTTAAAGTTTATGTAACATATTAGGGCTTTCAAATTTGAAGCATCAACAATATTATTATTATTTCAAATTCCCTCAACGCCATTTAACACTTCAAATTGAACCAAACGATCATTAGCAACAATTTTGGTTCAATATGTTGCTTTATCAGATATACATCATGGTGCAGGAATTAAGTCTTTCACATTACATTATTATAATTATTTGAAACCGTTGATTTATGTTGTACAAATAAAACTTGTTACCAGAAGCAACCCAACTTATGTGTAATGATATTAAATTTACAGAAAGAAAATTAAGACGGCAAAGATCCCAATGTCTCGCCCCCCACCAAAGTAAGTACTGCACAATATCATATTTTATGTGTTATGAAACCTTTGTCCTGCCTTTGAGAACTCCTTTGTAACCTGTCTTTTTCTGCCATCTGGTAGACGCGTCACCGATGCGAAACCAGAAGTTGTCCGTGAACCAGAAGCAGTAGCGAAAGCACCAAAAACCTCTAAATTAAGGTACCGACTTTTAAAACATATTGTTATAACTTGTTGAATCGTCAATACACAATACTACCTTACTTGACTTACTACCGTTTGGAATAAGCATTAAAAAAACCTTTGATTTAATTTAATGACAATAAACAATAACTTTTTGCATTTACGATTATGGAAAATAGTGCATACAATCACAATATCTCACCGGAGATGCGGAAGTTTTTTTTTTATGATTTGTGTCAAAACGATTTTTTTTTGTAATGTGATAAAATACATACATTTTTTTCAAATAAAACACCACTAAATGGCCTACCACTGACTTCAGTTTAAGTAGTTTTTAATTTCATTTTATAGTTGGGGTGTGGGTGAATACTATGTAAAAAATTTAATTAAAATATATGTATTATTTCCAAAGAAATCTGTTTCAAACAAAATCCATTTTCTCGAATGGGACCCTTCTTTTGGTCCGCTTGAAGTGTGTTAAATGGAACGGCTGCGCGGCCTGCTTCATACAAAATCCATTTTCTCGAATGGGACCCTTCTTTTGGTCCGCTTGAAGTGTGTTAAATGGAACGGCTGCGCGGCCTGTTTCATACAAAATCCATTTTCTCGAATGGGACCCTTGTTTTGGTCCGCTTGAAGTGTGTTAAATGGAACGGCTGAGCGGCCTGTTTCATACAAAATCCATTTTCTCGAATGGGACCCTTCTTTTGGTCCGCTTGAAGTGTGTTAAATGGAACGGCTGCGCGGCCTGTTTCAAACAAAATCCATTTTCTCGAATGGGACCCTTGTTTTGATCCGTTTGAAGTGTGTTAAATGGAACGGCTGCGCGGCCTGTTTCATACAAAATCCATTTTCTCGAATGGGACCCTTCTTTTGGTCCGCTTGAAGTGTGTTAAATGGAACGGCTGCGCGGCCTGTTTCATACAAAATCCATTTTCTCGAATGGGACCCTTGTTTTGGTCCGCTTGAAGTGTGTTAAATGGAACGGCTGCGCGGCCTGTTTCATACAAAATCCATTTTCTCGAATGGGACCCTTCTTTTGGTCCGCTTGAAGTGTGTTAAATGGAACGGCTGCGCGGCCTGTTTCATACAAAATCCATTTTCTCGAATGGGACCCTTGTTTTGGTCCGCTTGAAGTGTGTTAAATGGAACGGCCGCGCGGCCTGTTTCATACAAAATCCATTTTCTCGAATGGGACCCTTGTTTTGGTCCGCTTGAAGTGTGTTAAATGGAACGGCTGCGCGGCCTGTTTCATACAAAATCCATTTTCTCGAATGGGACCCTTGTTTTGGTCCGCTTGAAGTGTGTTAAATGGAACGGCTGCGCGGCCTGTTTCATACAAAATCCATTTTCTCGAATGGGACCCTTCTTTTGGTCCGCTTGAAGTGTGTTAAATGGAACGGCTGCGCGGCCTGTTTCATACAAAATCCATTTTCTCGAATGGGGACCCTTGTTTTGGTCCGCTTGAAGTGTGTTAAATGGAACGGCTGCGCGGCCTGCTTCATACAAAATCCATTTTCTCGAATGGGACCCTTCTTTTGGTCCGCTTGAAGTGTGTTAAATGGAACGGCTACGCGGCCTGTTTCATACAAAATCCATTTTCTCGAATGGGACCCTTGTTTTGGTCCGCTTGAAGTGTGTTAAATGGAACGGCTGAGCGGCCTGTTTCATACAAAATCCATTTTCTCGAATGGGACCCTTCTTTTGGTCCGCTTGAAGTGTGTTAAATGGAACGGCTGCGCGGCCTGTTTCATACAAAATCCATTTTCTCGAATGGGACCCTTCTTTTGGTCCGCTTGAAGTGTGTTAAATGGAACGGCTGCGCGGCCTGTTTCAAACAAAATCCATTTTCTCGAATGGGACCCTTGTTTTGGTCCGCTTGAAGTGTGTTAAATGGAACGGCTGCGCGGCCTGTTTCATACAAAATCCATTTTCTCGAATGGGACCCTTCTTTTGGTCCGCTTGAAGTGTGTTAAATGGAACAGCTGCGCGGCCTGTTTCATACAAAAGCCATTTTCTCGAATGGGACCCTTGTTTTGGTCCGCTTGAAGTGTGTTAAATGGAACGGCTGCGCGGCCTGTTTCATACAAAATCCATTTTCTCGAATGGGACCCTTCTTTTGGTCCGCTTGAAGTGTGTTAAATGGAACGGCTGCGCGGCCTGTTTCATACAAAATCCATTTTCTCGAATGGGACCCTTGTTTTGGTCCGCTTGAAGTGTGTTAAATGGAACGGCTGCGCGGCCTGTTTCATACAAAATCCATTTTCTCGAATGGGACCCTTGTTTTGGTCCGCTTGAAGTGTGTTAAATGGAACGGCTGCGCGGCCTGTTTCATACAAAATCCATTTTCTCGAATGGGACCCTTGTTTTGGTCCGCTTGAAGTGTGTTAAATGGAACGGCTGCGCGGCCTGTTTCATACAAAATCCATTTTCTCGAATGGGACCCTTCTTTTGGTCCGCTTGAAGTGTGTTAAATGGAACGGCTGCGCGGCCTGTTTCATACAAAATCCATTTTCTCGAATGGGACCCTTGTTTTGGTCCACTTGAAGTGTGTTAAATGGAACGGCCGCGCGGCCTGTTTCATACAAAATCCATTTTCTCGAATGGGACCCTTGTTTTGGTCAGCTTGAAGTGTGTTAAATGGAACGGCTGCGCGGCCTGTTTCATACAAAATCCATTTTCTCGAATGGGACCCTTCTTTTGGTCCGCTTGAAGTGTGTTAAATGGAACGGCTGCGCGGCCTGTTTCATACAAAATCCATTTTCTCGATTGGGACCCTTGTTTTGGTCCGCTTGAAGTGTGTTAAATGGAACGGCTGCGCGGCCTGTTTCATACAAAATCCATTTTCTCGAATGGGACCCTTGTTTTGGTCCGCTTGAAGTGTGTTATATGGAACGGCTGCGCGGCCTGTTTCATACAAAATCCATTTTCTCGAATGGGACCCTTGTTTTGGTCCGCTTGAAGTGTGTTAAATGGAACGGCTGCGCGGCCTGTTTCATACAAAATCCATTTTCTCGAATGGGACCCTTGTTTTGGTCCGCTTGAAGTGTGTTAAATGGAACGGCTGCGCGGCCTGTTTCATACAAAATCCATTTTCTCGAATGGGACCCTTCTTTTGGTCCGCTTGAAGTGTGTTAAATGGAACGGCTGCGCGGCCTGTTTCATACAAAATCCATTTTCTCGAATGGGACCCTTGTTTTGGTCCGCTTGAAGTGTGTTAAATGGAACGGCTGAGCGGCCTGTTTCATACAAAATCCATTTTCTCGAATGGGACCCTTCTTTTGGTCCGCTTGAAGTGTGTTAAATGGAACGGCTGCGCGGCCTGTTTCATACAAAATCCATTTTCTCGAATGGGACCCTTGTTTTGGTCCGCTTGAAGTGTGTTAAATGGAACGGCTGCGCGGCCTGTTTCATACAAAATCCATTTTCTCGAATGGGACCCTTCTTTTGGTCCGCTTGAAGTGTGTTAAATGGAACGGCTGCGCGGCCTGTTTCATACAAAATTTAGATTTGGATTTATGGCCAAAATACCAAATTAAACTGATTCATCTTTTTTTAACCCCTTCAGTGCCATAAATATTTTGTCAAAATATGCTGAGAATGCTAGTAAAAAGGTGCATTTTTATAGATAATTTATATAAAAAAGAAAAACACTTGCTATTTCTGTTACAATACACTGATTTTCATAATTTTAACACCATTCTCTTCAGAACGTTTCAAACTATGATAATAAAAGCACAGAAATTGAATACTACATATTTATTGACAAGAAAATTACGAAAGATATATGGAAAACGTACAAGATTGTTTTCCTACACAAACACAATGAGCAAATCAGGTTGGATCTTTTCACAGAGCTACTGTCCTTACTGCTGCATGGTGACCGGGTATGTCATCAAAATGACAATTCAATTCAACACACCTCCAAAAAGTGGTAATAAAGTCATGAAAAGTGATGAAACAAAAACAAGGTTCCATAGGTAACTATTAAACCTAGTTTTTGTTTCACCACTTTTAATGACTCTATATTACTTAACAACTTAACAGCTGTGTTGAATTTTCATTTTGGTGAAATCGGGCCAAAAGTGAACTGTCGAAAAGAGCGCTACCGCGTCTATGGCATTTTTCGCACACCTACCTATGAGCGCCACGGATCTTTTCGGCACTGTAAGGGTTATTCAATAGGTGTGTCATTTATAAAGTATATATGTGTCCGATTTTAAGAAATTGCGATTTAATAATAATAATAATAATAACAATTGGATAATTTGTAGAGCGCCGTTTTTGTGAAAAATCACCTCAAGATCCCAAAAGATTTTTGAGACCGTGCGGCGCACAGTCAAACTGAAATTTCCTGAAAATCTTCATAATTTTTTTCTTCATATTTTGTAATATTAGCGCTCTAATACAACCAAAAGTCACAAGCCACAACTGGTTGGGACTTTTATGCTACGTATACATCCGCGAGCCGAACTGCCTAACTAAACCTCAACTTATGGGAAAAAAACGAAGAAATCGCAAATGGCGCGATATGCCGCTTGCAGTTGATTCATTCCTTTCCCGTAATTCGTAGTACGGTTCGCGTTTCAGTTTCCAAATTTATCCGTATCCTTATGCAGTATTCACATTAAAAAAATATATATTTGTGACAGGTTCCAGAGTAGTAGATACTCCCAGTATCTCCCTGACGACCACCTTTCAGAATTGAAACATTGCTTGAAATGGCTTTGGCCGTGTTTGGTGACCAGACCTTATTAAAATCATCAAGTTTGGCTAAATATAAATTTGAATAGATGTTGAATGAATCAGACCTTACTGAAAGTTATAATTTCGTAAATTTGATAAAAATTACTGTCCACCTTATGCATAATAACACTAAGAGAATAAGTGTGAATACCCATAACATACCACTAACACTATTACTAACGCTATAGCTACGGAACTAAGCCAAAGGGTATTTCACCGTCTTCGTGCAACTATTTAAGCATGAAACTAAAAGCTCTGTTTTGTTTAACTAGAGCGGTACACACAATATTATATTTTTATATCCGATAGGCCGAAGTTGGCAGCGTAAACTTTCCCCTTAAGGCGAAGCTTAATGCTAAATCACTATTTTGATTAATCTTTATAACGAATCGGTGTACATTATGAATACCAAAAATATGATTTTATTAATTTAAGGTTTTCCTATCATTTCGCTTGAGTAGAATACAAATAAAATAATAAATTGCGCAATAAAAAATATAAAAATAAACTACTAAAAAAAAATTTTTTTCAATAGAAATGAATGAACGCGTAAAGGAAACAACTTAAAAAATACAGTATTATAACTAAGATTATCTGTGACAGTTTCACTTCATTAACTTTTTTGCTTTCTTATAAAATTATTTACAAAATAAATAAAAACCAGTTTTGTGCTTGAAATCGAATTTTTCTAGATTCCGTTTGTCAAGCGATTTTAATTCCTATTACCTACAATATTTGTATACCAAGAATATACACATTTTTGGCTTGTAGCTTCCTCTTAAGCGCGTGCCTATTTTCTGTATATTTACCAAATCTGCAAACTGACACAGCATTTTCAAAGAACATAGGAAATTAGCATTTGTTTGTAGGCACTGCCGATACTGCCAATCTAATTCAAATCGATTTTCTTCCAAAATGGTGCATCAGTTATTACATTTTCGAGTGTAATCTTTTTTACGAAATTAATATTAAATAGTACTATTTTCCATAATCATAAATGCATAAAGTTGTTGTTTATTATCATTAAGTTGAGCCAAATGTTTTTTTTAAATGCTTATAAAGAAGGGCAGTCGTTGGTAAAATTTTACCTAAAACAATTTGTATCAGTTGGATAATAATGAGAAGTGACTATGTATATACCTTAAAATTCATTTGGATCATCTGTTGGGTACTTTCCGAAGACATGGAGAGCTTTAGTGCAGTTTTACAATGTTTGGCCTGAAGGGTTCAAAAGTAGTTTTTAAAATACAACCGTTCTCTCAGCTCACCAAGCTCACAATGTTAAATATTCTAAACAATTGAGTTTTTAAAGGAACAAATATATATATAATTTCCGGAAAAGGAAATAATGCATCTTCCTAACTATTTCGTTAAAAAGGGAATAATTTGATGACTCTTCTTCATGCTGTGTTATGACATAATAATATTAAAATAAGAACCTGATTTAGGATCATAGGTTCATGTTTAGAGTTAAATAAGAGATGAAAAAGAACTATGTAATCTTAAAATTTTCACATCGATTACAATGACCGCAAAGTGAAAAATCGATTTTAAAATTAATTATTTTCGCCTCCCGGAAACTGAAATACTTTTTGTGTAGTAGATCAGTTTTAAATATTCTCCTGACGAAGGAAGGGATCTTCCGAAACCGGTAGAGTGAAAATAAAACTATCGTGGTCAAAAACAAATTTATGTTCTTTTATTATAAATTATGATGAGCCACAAAGTGAATGCTTTTTACAATTACGTAATATCGGCAAGTACGGCCAACAAAGCAAAATTATTTAAAAACTTTTCTATTAAATACAGAATGCTGAGTTTAGACATATATTTCTACCAGCGATGTATAAAGTGTAAAGTGTTTCCGAATTATATTAATAATAAATTCAATAAAATGTGCGGTCCTTCTCCAACTTCAAATAGTTCTGCTTACCGAGCTAAAGTTACTTGGTTAAAAGAAGATTTGAAAGGTGCTTTTAAACAGAGAAACGAAATTAAACTTAAAATCATGCTACTACACACTGAACTAGTACACGATTTACATCCAGTCGAGTGGGTTTTATTCGACGATAAAATAAGGATGTTTACCTCGGAAAAGGCGTTCAAAAAACAAGGGAAATTAAATAAAAAACTTCAAAATCTTTGTAAACCTAACATCAGTAACCAGTGTCCAGATAAACCAGAACATACATTTTTTGATCGAGTGAAGAATCTCTCTTCCCACGTGTTCCTCCCGGAAGAGATGAATTTACTATCTAAAGGACTAAAATATAATTTAAATTATAATAAAAATAACATACAAAGTGCTATTGAAAATGTAGCAGTGGACATTGAAACGGCTCTATCGTACCAACCTAGACCGTTTCTGTACAAAAGTGCTGAGACAATTAAAAATCTAATAACAAAAGATAAAATTAAAAAGGTCATCCATCCAGAAATTTTATGCACCAATAAAATTCGCAAAACGTTGGCTGAAAAGGATTTAGTGCTTACTAGGGCAGACAAAGGAAACACTGTGATTATAATGAACAAAATGGCCTACCACGAAAAAATGGAAGACTTCGTAAAAAGTGATGACTTCGTTATTATAAAAAAAGATCCGACTAATAAATTTCAAATAGATATAAAAAATTCAATAAATGCATGCAAATCCCAAATCTTTAAAGATGATTATCCTAACCAGAATAAATTCTTGCAGTCTAATCCTAAAATTCCCAAGTTGTACGGGTTTTTAAAAATACATAAAATCAATGAACCTATTCGTCCTGTCGTGTCATGCTGTGCTTCCCCGAATTTCATAATAGCTTCTCATATCACTAATGTCTTCAACAATTTTAATGTGTTTTCACCCAAATATACCATTAAAAACTCATTTGATTTAATAAATTCAGTTAAGGACTTGTTCATTCCCAATAATGCTAAGCTAATTTCGTTTGATGTAATTAACTTATTTCCAAATGTTCCAACTACTGATTGCAAACAAATAATTGTAGATATGTTAAAATCCTCTAATTTAGATAAAGATATGATTGATGACCTGTCTCGTTTATTCAATATGTGCCTTCAAAATTATTTCCAGTATAACAACTGCGTCTTCCAACAGAGCCAAGGACTACCTATGGGAGCTCCTACTAGCCCACTGTTGGCAGATATTTTTATGAATAACTTAGAAAATAAGATTTTTAATTGTAAGTCATCACTCTTAAATAATGTTCTCACTTGGAAACGATGTAGACGATATTTTTTGTATCTGGACGGGAACAGAGCGGCAACTAACTAAATTCCTTCTTCTTATAAATTCATTTCATAAAAACATTCAATTCACTGTAGAGGTAGGCAGTAATGCATCGATTAATTTTCTGGATTTAACACTAACTTCAATAAATAATACAATTGAATTTAACATCTATCGTAAACCGACATTCATGGATATAACTATACATAACACGTCAAACCACCCGATATCACACAAACATTCTGCCTATCATTCAATGGTACACCGCTTAGTAAAAATCCCACTATCAGCTGTTAATTTCGAAATTGAACTGTCAAAAATAAAACAAATTGCTCTAAATAATGGTTACTCGACACACTTAATTGATAAAATCCTGAATAAGAAACTTAAACTCATTTCGACGAATACATTTTTATTTGGTACACCTGAAACTAATAATAAAATCATAAATCCCTTTCAATGGCGTAAAATCTTATACATATCCAATTTTTCTTCACTTAGTACAAAAAATTTGCCTACCCACATTAAACCCGCGTTCTATACTGATAACAACTTGGGAAAATTACTTAAAAATACTAAAGATAAAGATCACAAATTTAGCCACTCAGGCATTTACCAACTATGTTGCAACGATTGTCCATCGTTCTACATAGGTAAGACAACTAGAAATATAAATATTAGAATCACGGAACATTTAAGATGTTTAAATAACAATAATTTTTCGGAGTTTGCCAATCATCTCATTTCCACCGATCATACTTTTAGTAAAGATACAGGGGTTAAAATTCTTCACCGTAGTAATAAAGGCAAAAAATTAGATAATTTAGAAGCACTTGAAATCAGAAAAGCCCTCAATAATAACTCCAGTATAATAAATAACCAAATTAATCTGTCTTATAGTCCTATTCTAGACATATTTCCAGTTAACCGCTCTGTTCTTCCTGGAATTCCCGTAATTACCCCTGCCACTTTGTCCACATCTCTCTCAAACACTTAACATTTTTGTATTTATGTGTCAATATTTTGTGTAGTAGATCAGTTTTAAATATTCTCCTGACGAAGGAAGGGATCTTCCGAAACCGGTAGAGTGAAAATAAAACTATCGTGGTCAAAAACAAATTTATGTGTTTTTATTATGAAATACTTTTATTTCGCATTATTATCTAACTGAATCAAAGTGTATTGTATTTTATTCCTATTAAATGTGCATATTAAGTGTGTACCAATTTTCTGTATATTTACCTGACTAGTTTATCTATTTATGAAAATATATGTCCACTTCTTTATAGCACTAGTTATCGCTTGTGTATTGAATCATCAACTTAGTTCCAGTTGAAATATTGGAACTGTTCTTCTATCCATTTATCGTAACGCTCACCACACTTGCCTCAATTTTATGGTATTTTGGACATAAAGTGCTCCTAGCAGACTAAAATATATTTTATGGTATTTTGGACATAAAGTGCTCCTAGCAGACTAAAATATATTTTATGGTATTTTGGACATAAAGTGCTCCTAGCAGACTAAAATATATTTTATGGTATTTTGGACATAAAGTGCTCCTAGCAGACTAAAATATATTTTATGGTATTTTGGACATAAAGTGCTCCTAGCAGACTAAAATATATTTTACTTGCTTGGCAACGAAATAATGTTTCTTAATAATTCTAGCTTGACGTTTAATCACTATCAAAAATATTTATTGTATCTGCGAAAAAGTGCTTAGAAAATTACAGTCGATTCCTCGTAATTGCTACACAGGTTTATCTTGGGACGGCCGGTTATTTGAGCCAAAACCCAAGGAGCAGAAACCAAATAAAGAAACTAATACTACTTCTTCAATAATCGCAAAATAACTTTGTGACATCATTTTAATTATATGAAAATGACGCCATAACACTTTGTATACACCACTTTTAATTAATAATATGCATATCTGTGATGTACAAAATATACTGTGAAACAGCGCGAGCCGGTATGCATATCTGTGATGTACAAAATATACCCAACTGATCCTTGAGGGAAGCCACTGGTTTAGATTATTTTATCATTTCTGTAGCCATTCTAAGGAAAATACATAGGATAGTTATACACAATTTTTATAAATATACAGGGTGCGGCAGAGAGGACGGACGGTTTTAAAAAAATCATAAAATAGTTAATTTTTACTCAAAAACAAATTTATTGATGGAATCAGGTTCGCGAGGAAATAGCATTTGAGACAGTCAAGTGTGGAAAATCACATCAGGCATGTGGTGGCCGAAATCGTTGATGCAGTGCTGGAGACGTTCTTGGATGTTCGCGGAGCTCCTCTTGGTCTTCTGTTGATCAGTTCACCACGCCTGCGAAGTGATTCAACCCAACGAAGGATGGTGTTTCGAGAGGGAACAGCTCTATTCCGATGAATGTTGTATAAGCACCCTGTATAAGCACATTTAGTTAGCCGGCGCACGGCGGACCCTTCGGCATTTTACCCTTGGCACGCTAAGGTAGTAAAAAACAAAGGTTAGGCTGATGCATGGAGGATAGATTTTGGTTACCCTTTTTGACAACCGGGAGGTTTAAATTATGTAATTAGTTTAATTTTAATGTATCGTGCCATTTTTTGTGTTCTTTCCAGGCTACCCAAATCTCATATTAAACACATCACATATTTCATGGATAAATACGGAAACGACTACAAAGCTATGGCAAAGGACAGAAGAAACTACAACCAAGAAACCTGGAAACAACTTCGGAAAAAGGCAAAGAAATTCATGAAAATCCCGACCAATACGCCAAGTTCTTAGATTCTATTGTGCAAAAACAACGATGACGACCTGTTAAAAAAAAAATCTCTAGCACTAGAAATGGATAGCGATTATAATTAAAAAACAATGCATTTTTACTGTACCTATAAAACCTATAAAAAAAAAAAAATTATATTTTTAAGGACCATCACTATTTTAATTTGTACCAAAAGTTTCCAGAATAAAATATTATGTGTCAATTGCCTTTATTATTGTATTATTTAAGTTTTTTTTTAAATTATTCTGAAAAAAGTAAATTAAATTTGACTTATTTAAGTTAACCCATTGGCCCAGACTTAACTCCCCATGAACATTCAAATTAGTTAGTAAAATTCGTTTGTCGAATTTGTTTGTCAAATATTATTTATTTATTACTCCGTAGATTGTTTGATGAACACGTCACGCTGACTACCAAATTATTACTCCGTAGATTGTTTGATGAACACGTCACGCTGACTACCAAATTATTTATTTATTACTCTGTAGATTGTTTGATGAACACGTCACGCTTGTTAAAAATTGGGGATGATCCTTTTTGATTAAAAACTGGTTTTCTTGACACAACTTTACATTTATTTCAAACTATTGAAACAGGTATAATATTTATAAAGAACTGTGCGAATAACACTGCTACGATCGCTCTGACTTATGAGCTTGTTTATTATCGAGCTATTGTTGAGAAAGGAACGAAAAAACACATAATGCGAGCCTTTTTAAAGACTTCAAAAACCCACTACATGTAAATAAATCACTTGTCATCGTGATGTCTAGCAGTAAAAATGAAACCTGCTATACCGACCAAATTGACACTATTTTCTAAGCAAGGACTCACACCATTTTGGTTAAACATAGTAACTTCACATTTCTAGACTACAGATGTCGGTAGCCTGCAAAATTGAACATATTGCCAGGGGGCGGGATTCAAAAATTGCACTAAATTTTTGAATGATAATCTATTTAAAAATAAACTATAAAACAAACAGAATAAACTAAAAATCCTTAATCTAAATATACCACAAAAATACCAACAAAATAATTCAAAATAGCAGAAATTAACAAAATAAAACCCCCTTTTTTTATGCCCTACTGGTAAACTTATAAATTTAACTGTATAAATGCTGTTGAATTACTCTATTAATAAACTAAAAATAACTAGAAAATTATTAATCCTATTAAATAACCAAAAAAAAATTCAAAAATGACTAAATTACACACGTCTGCATACTAATTTTTACATATTTAAATAGTTCAATAACACAAATAATATAGTTCACACTGAACACAACACAATTATTGTTCCTTTTTTTTTCTTCTTTCTTCTCAGGTCTTCTGCTTGATCCATCCAAGGTGGAGTCGAGAAGATAAGCATCATAGTGTAATGTACATAATCAATCCTTGGTAAGGTCCGGGACGTCAATTACAGGTTTAGTGTCTGAATCCAGGGGCATCAGACATATCTTTGTGATGGGCCTCACAAAGACTCCTTGAGGTGTTTTTAGGGTAACAACTCGTACTACTCCATCCGCTCCAGGGTGTGTATGCAGAATTCGGGCCATTTTCCATAAAGGTGGAGGTAAATGATCTTCCTTTAAAATCACCAGATCGTCTTTTTGCAGTGCCCGTTGAGTGCTGGTCTGCCATTTAGTCCTCTTTTGTAGTTCCATCAGGTAATCTTGCTTCCATCTAGACCAAAACGATTGAATTAGCGAACTGATCCTCTGATATTGAGTTAGTCTGTTGTCCGGTATCGCCCGGACGTCTCTCTCAGGAATGATACAGGATTCAGTGCCTATAAGGAAATGGTTTGGGGTAAGAGGTTGGTAATCATGGATGTCGTCGGATAAGGAAGTTAATGGACGGGAGTTCAAACAGGCCTCAATCTGACAAATTAAGGTATACAAGAGTTCAAATGTTAATGAAGAATTGTTAATGATTCTATACAAATGGAACTTTGCTGATTTTACTGCTGCTTCCCACAAACCTCCCTGATTAGGGGCTCGAGGGGTTATGAACTTCCACTCAATACCTCTGTTCACTAAATAATTTTGAATATTGTCGTTGTTTTCCCTCAAGCTGGTGTACAGCTCTTTGAGCCTGCTGCTAGCTCCTTTAAAATTACTAGCATTGTCGGAAAAGATCTTTTCAGGTTGTCCCCTACGGGATATAAACCTTTTTAAACTGTTCAAAAAAGCATTGCTAGATAAATCCGAAACTAATTCCAAGTGAACAGCCTTGGTTGAGAAGCAAATAAAGATACATAAATACGATTTTACGAGGGAAGCCTTCCTCAGCGTCCCACTTTTAATTAGAATTGGTCCGGCGTAATCTATTCCGGTGATAGCGAAAGGACGACTCGGCGTAATTCTTTCGGGTGGCAAATTTCCCATGATTTGATGACCGGTTCGGGGACGACATCTAAAACATACAATACATTTATGTAATATCTTTTTAATAGTATTTTTACCAAAGATGGGCCAAAATTTTAATCGTATTTCAGCTAACAAAGCTTGAGGTCCTGCGTGTAGGTTTACATAATGGTAGTGACGTATTATCAATTCAGTTAGCTTATGTTTAGCCGGCAAGATAATTGGGTGTTTTTGTTGGTAAGATAAATGTGTAGCCAAATTCAACCTACCGCCTACATATATTAGACCATCATGTAAGAAGGGATTAAGAGATTTTAAATTACTTTTCTTGTTGACGATGCCATGGTTTTTTAATTCTTTCAATTCCTTTTGAAAGGCGTGTATTTGAGCTGATCTCAATAGACATTTCAAGCCTGATTCCAATTCAGCCACACTTAAATTGTCTGAAATTTTACCCTTAACATTTCTGCAATTATTGACAAATCGCAATACATACGCAGTAACTCTTTTCAATTTAATAAATGATGAGAATTTTTCAAATATCTCCCATTCTTGAATATCTGTGGATAATAGAATATTTTTGCCTTTGAGTTCAGGAGGGTTTGAACACGAAATATTTGATATAGGCCAAGCGTTGACTCCCTCGGTCAACCAACTTGGTCCATTCCACCATATTGCAGAATTTATCAATTTATCTGTAGTGGTTCCTCTTGAAAGTATATCTGCTGCGTTGTCGGCTGATGATACATGTCTCCATAGATCTGGATCACTAAGTTCTTGTATTTCAGCTACTCGGTTTGCAACGAAAGTAGCCCATCTCGTAGGTTGACCTTTCAGCCAGCACAACGTTATCATGGAGTCACACCAATAATGTGTGTCGATCTCCACTATATTTAGCGCTTGTTTTACATTTTTAATTAATTTCGCCAGTAGCACAGCACTACAAAGCTCCAGCTTGGGCAGGGAAATACACTTCAATGGCGCCACTCTTGATTTGGACGTTATTAAATGTGAATGCCGCTTACCGACATGGTCCACTGACACCATGTAAACGCAGGCTCCGTAAGCTTTCTCAGATGAGTCGCAAAAACCGTGTAGTTGTAGATATGTAGATTGCCTGCAAATAATTTTTCTTGGTATTTTCAACACATTTAGTTGAATTAATTCTTGAAGGTAGGACCTCCAGGGTGCTAATATTTCATTAGGCAATGGATCATCCCACGCTGCTTTAGACTGCCATAACTTCTGCATTATCAATTTGGTTACAACTATAATCGGTCCTAGAAGACCTAATGGATCGAAGGTTGATGCGATGCAAGATAATATCTGTCTTTTACTCTCGGTTCGACTTGATGGTTTCATTATTACATAAGAAAAATAATCAGATTCATTATTCCATATTAATCCTAATATTTTCTCAGTCTTTGGATTGTCAGTAATAATTTTTTCAGAATTGCCTGATTCGGCAATCTTAGCTTGGCCCGACTCGGCTGACAACTCCAAGACATTGGACCTCCATTTCCTCAAGGTCATCCCCGCAGACAAAAAGATGTTGATTAATTGCTCTTTTAACTCTCTACAGGATTCCATGTCATCTCCTCCGGTTAACAAGTCATCCATATAGAAGTCATTTTCTATGACCTGACTAGCTCTAGGAAAATTTATATTGTTATCCATACCAATTTGCCGTAGACTTCTAGTGGCTAAGAAAGAGGAAGGCCCCAGACCATATGTGACTGTCTTCAGACGGTAATGCTTGAGCACCTCCTGCGGCGACTCGCGCCACACTATCTTCTGCAGGTCACGGTCCGCTTCACACACGTTAATCTGGCGGTACATCTTCTCGATGTCAGCCGTCAGTACTACTTGATGTTTTCTGAAATTCAATAGTTGGGTGTATAAGTCCTTTTGTATAACAGGTCCTGTCATCAAGGCGTCATTGAGAGAAATTCCATTTGAAGTTTTGGCGGAGCCGTCAAAAACGACCCTCACTTTAGTAGTAGTGCTTGATTCTTTTATTACAGCGTGATGAGGTAAAAAATAGGATTCACGATCCCCCTTTGACTGGTCACACACCTCCATATGACCTAATTCCTCATATTCACGCATGAATTGTATATATTGTGTCTTCAATTCGGGATTTGACACAAATTTTCTCTCTAAATTTTTAAATCTTTTTTCAGCAGTGAGCAATGAACTTCCCAGCTGATCAATGCATGCTCGACGCGGTAAACTTACTACGTATCTACCGTCGTCTTGTCTAGTATGAGTACTAGCAAAACTGGCTTCACAAGCCTTTTCTTCATGATTTAGAATCTTAGTGGGATTAATCTCCTCCAATTTCCAAAATTTTTCTATTTGATGACTTATTTTATTTATAGATAAATTACAACAATCTGATACAGGCCTTTGCTTTGGGTACATGTGGATTGGTCCTGATATGATCCATCCTAGTTGCGTACGTTGAAGTGTTGGTCCCGATTCGAGTTTCAATCTATCGTTGGTTAGGATTTCCCAAAAGCTCTCCGCGCCCAACAGGATGTCGATGGGTGCAGCTATATTGAAGTTCGGGTCAGCTAGCTCCAATCCTCGTGGTAACTTGAAGTCTTTTTTCGCCATTGTCACTTGTGGTAAATTTGTTGTAATCTCCTGTAAAATCAGACATGATATTTCACTTTTATAATCAGTATGAAGCGAATTCATCTCCACTGAAATTCTCTTTTTTATGTGAGTGATGTTATTATGGATCCCAGAAACGGGTTTGTTTATCAATTCACATGGTAAATTTAATTTATTAGCAAATTCTGCTCTCATAAAATTTGACTGGGCCCCTGAATCAATCAGAATGCGGGCTTTAAAAATTTTATTGTTACTACCCACAACTCCTATGTTGGCAGTTGACAATAATATTATTTTTTCTGCTTTATCCGATGCAGAAAAATTCGATACTGAAACCTCGTTATCAGCATCCATATTGGAGGCCTCCCGCAGAGGTGCCTCATTGTGTAGTAAGGTGTTGTGATTATCTTTGCCACAACGCCTGCAAGAAAAGGTTGCCTTGCAACTCTGTGCCTGGTGACCCACCTTTAAACATTTAAAACAAGCTTGGATTGATTTCGTAGCATCAATCCTCTCATGTAATTTTAATTTTAGAAATTTTTTACAATAATAAATATGGTGACCTTTCTCGTTACAATAAATGCAGTTGTTAGCCTTTACCGCTAAAAATACTGATGAATCTTTTTTGCAATTATTGTTGCCTAGTTGTGTTTTATGTAAGCTAGAAAATTTTTTCTCAGAAGCGTTCATCAGTTCCAATACTTGGGCTCTAGCAGATAAACATTTTAAGAATTCCTTTAACGTCGGTAATTCGTCTTGTAATATATATTGTTCCCAATTTTTTCGGGTAGCTGTGTCTAATTTATTTGATATTATATAAATAACCAATGGATCCCATTGATCTACCTTGACCCCGATATTTTGTAATGCCTTTAAACTAACGTTTGTTTCATCAATTAGATACCTCAATGCTACAGGCTCTTCTTGTTTCATGTCTTTTAATGAAAATAGAGCTTGGATGTGTTTATGAACGGTAGTTCTTAAATTTGCATAACGTTCATTTAATAATTCCCAAGCGGAAATGTAATTTAATTCAGAAATTTCTAGATTAGCAATTATCTTTAATGCGTTTCCCTTTAAAGTTGATTGCAAATAAAAGAATTTTTGTACGTTGCTTAAATTACTATTGCTATGGACTAAAGTCTTGAAGGTTTCGACGAAATTAACCCAATTTTTCTGATCGCCGTGAAATTCCCGTAATTGGAGGTTGGGTAGTTTAATTTCCACCTTACTTTGATCGACGGATTCGATCGCACCTTTGGCCGTTGCCAAAACTGAGAAATATTGGTTTTCGAAAGCTTCTCGTTGACTATAATTTTCAATTTCGTCTGAATCCGGTAACATTTCAATTTTCTGTTGAACTGCTTCGAATTCATCTAACAATGATTTCACCCGCTCATATCTTAATTTAATTTCATTTACCGACAATGCATTTAAGGAATCCGCGAATCGGGTTAGTTTTCCTTTGATTACGCCGCGTTTGTTTATTAATGACTTCATATTTTCCATTTTTAATTATATTTTGTCAATATCGGTTGACAATTATTTTATTTTAGCAAACACCCGTTTGAAAGAATACCACGACAACCTTGACAATACTATTTGAGAACACTATTCAATAATATTATATTCTTATTTTCAAGTGGGTAGTGATTTTATTTATAATATTGACTCTATTTAAGATTAATCTCGTTTAAATTACATGAGACCTGAATAAACATAAAATGGATGATAAGAAGGAAAGCACTGAATACTTATCTCAGATTTGCGATGTGGTCCACTTTCCTTAATGATTTCCAGTTTCAATCAATTTTGTATCCTTTTGGCTGCTGGTTCTTTGTTTTTTTTTACATACAATCTCCTGATCGTAATCCGGTTGAAGGATCAAATGTTAAAAATTGGGGATGATCCTTTTTGATTAAAAACTGGTTTTCTTGACACAACTTTACATTTATTTCAAACTATTGAAACAGGTATAATATTTATAAAGAACTGTGCGAATAACACTGCTACGATCGCTCTGACTTATGAGCTTGTTTATTATCGAGCTATTGTTGAGAAAGGAACGAAAAAACACATAATGCGAGCCTTTTTAAAGACTTCAAAAACCCACTACATGTAAATAAATCACTTGTCATCGTGATGTCTAGCAGTAAAAATGAAACCTGCTATACCGACCAAATTGACACTATTTTCTAAGCAAGGACTCACACCATTTTGGTTAAACATAGTAACTTCACATTTCTAGACTACAGATGTCGGTAGCCTGCAAAATTGAACAACGCTGACTACCAAATTATTTATTTATTACTCTGTAGATTGTTTGATGAACACGTCAACGCTGACTACCAAATTATTTATTTATTACTCTGTAGATTGTTTGATGAACACGTCAACGCTGACTACCAAATTATTTGACAGAATGTAAAATTTGTCAAATTGCTAGAGCGTTTTTATAAGCTATTAAATTGCTTGTAAGAGAATGGTTCCTTTTTGGCCAAGAGCTCTGTATGCCATTATTTCAAAAAGTCACCCAGGTGTTACTTTTGTACAAAAAACTGGAAATCATATTGGTGCACTAAATCTAATATAAATTTTAAAACCAATTAGGTATGTATTCATTACTTAAAATTTACTTTTGCATTGGATCAAGGGAAATAAAAAAAAATATTTGCTAATTAAAATGGGCGTGTAAAATAACTTTTACATTTTTATTTGTAAAACCACAAATACACCCTGTATACAGGGTGCCCCGGGGTAAAATGCACAAACTTCGGGAGGTGATTCTAATGACAGTACAAGTAAAAAAGATATATAATTTTTTCCGGAATTCCCACATGCCTCAATACAAAGGACTATCCCATCAAAACCGTGCTTTCAAAAATTCCCCCATTTTTGCAAAAAAGAAATTTGTTCACTTATTCGAATGAGGATTGGACATTGTTGGGGTCCTTCCCACCTTTTAAAAATTCACGTTCTTGACTTTCCAGATTGTACATTCTGTGGTCTAGAAGTGGAAACTCCCCAGATTGTACATTCTGTGGTCTAGAAGTGGAAACTCCCCAGATTGTACATTCTGTGGTCTAGAAGTGGAAACTCCCCAGATTGTACATTCTGTGGTCTAGAAGTGGAAACTGTAGATCACATATTTTTTGGTTGTCCCTCTTCTATCAAGCCTTATCTAAAATTGCCTCCCCTCCATTCAACATCTCATCTCTTTTAAGTCTGAACTCGACTACAATTTTCACTATAATTTTGAAATTTGCCTCCTTTAATAAAATTGATATTTAAATTCACCTTTCATTTCTCCATAATTTTAAATGATGGCCAAGAATACCCTTGAAGGGTGAAAGCCAGAAATAAAGGTAAAGGTAAAATGTAAAGGTAAAATTGGTCCGACTTGTGCGGCCAGCATTATTATTTTGCATTGTTGTCAAATCTGCCGTCCAGCGCCCCTCACCACTCGCTGCCGATTAAGTCAGTTTATTTACTTGCCGTGTGTTGTGTCAATGTCTTTTATTTTATTCTAGATCTGATAATTTAATGTACTGTTTGACTTAACAAGTTGATGGTTATAATCAAAACAGGAAAGAATCAAGGAAGTTGTCGGAAACAAACTAGAAATATTTATAGTGATTTGTTTTTGGGGTATTATGTTGTGTTGCGCTACTTCCTTCTTTATCCAACGTTTCGGACAGCATTGCAGTGTCCATCATCAGGGCAGATGTGTAATGTAAGTGTCATTGCACATCTGCCCTGATGATAGACACTGCAATGCTATCCGAAACGTTGCCTAAAGAAAGAGGTAGCGCAACACGGCATAATACCCCAAAAACAAATCACTTTAATACTTTTGGCTGTAAAAATCTCAAATCATACTAGAAATATTTACATACAAGCTGACCTGTAGTGTGTACCCGCCATTGCTCGGGGTTATGAAATTAACTTAAGTAATGTTATGGTCTTAAAAATAACTTCATTATTAAACACAAAAAATGCATACTTAAAGCACTTATTTTTAGATTTTAGCATGCTCTAGGAGTCCAGTATGTTCCTAGGTATTCCCCTCTCAATGACCCAACTCTTAGCAAATTTAGAATCAAACTAGATGGCATCTTCTCCTCAGAGAGATTGATAAGAGCCGGTGTCCCTCAAGGTTTTATTCTCTCACCAGCTCTCTTCAACATTTATTTAAATGACATCCTGTACCCAAGACATACCGATGTCATGTCATCCCTCGGTAAGCGAAAATAAAGCTATCCGTAAAGTTCAATCCCACGTATCCAAACTAGAAACTTTCTTTAAAAATTGGCGAATTAGGATAAATCCCCATAAAAGTGCCGCCTGCTTTTTCTCACGTAGATACCCTAAAAGGTCACCTAATATTCACTTGTTTTGAGAAAACGTCCCGTGACCCTCAACTGTAGACTAACTAGGAAAAAGCACATCATTGAAATCCTATCCTCTAATCCTTGCAGCCCATGCTAAGCAAAAAGAATAAAGTCCTAATTTATAAATCAACTATAACTAACTTATGCAAGCCCCATCTGGGCCCAGGTTTCAGAGTCTCTTTTGAAAAAACATTTCAGAAGAAAGCATAGCCCTGGGTGCCTGGACTTGCAAGGAAAGGGGCGAAAGCACCACTTGCGGGATCCAAGCCGGCCGTAGGAGTAGCAGCTTGCCACACCAAAATACATATTGAGGAATGGGAAAGGGCACTCGGAATGAGGTCCAAAGTACTCACAAACGGACCAGACCCAAGATGAACCAGGCAACTACTCAATATGGACAGAAACTCACTGAGGGAACTGGTAGGACTACTAACGGGACACTGGAGACACATGCAGCTATTGGGAGTGGAAAACACCAACAGATGCAGGAAATGTGAAGAGGATGAAAAGACTCCAATTCACTTTTGGTACCAATGTCCCGCTCTGTTGGGAACAAGGCTCAGATACCTGGGAAGACACATTGTAGAACCAGAAGACATATCCAATGACAACCCTGGTGAACTTTATTAAAGGGACCGGATTACTGTTAAAGGAATGAGGTAACACGGGAGATAGCACAATGGGCCTACGGCCTAAGTGCTCATGGGAACTATGTATATGTAAACCGTCTCTGCTCTTTTTACTTATTTTTTTTTCTATATATATTTTTTTATTTAATAATTAAACAGTTTACAATGTATAATAATATTTGCTAACAATAATGACATATAAAAATTAGTTTTCACAATTTTTTTTTTTTTAATTTTTGATGTTACTCTTTTATGGAAGCAGACGCTTGTGTTTAAAAGAGATGTTGAGTATTTATTTATTTTTTATTTTATTTATTTAAGTTTTAATCCAGCAGGACTGGGAGGATAGTGCAATCCCAGTCTGCCATATTACATGAAATAAAACAGGGAAACAATAAAATTAAGGTAAAAAAACAAATTATAAAAATGGAAATATGATAAAACAAAGAGAAAAAAAAAAAAAATATTAGGCAGGTACCTAAATATAAATCAAAAATAAAATAGGTAATACAATAAGATTAAATTTAGTTAAACCGTCCATCAGGGAGGTCGCCGCATCATTTGCATCCATCGCTCATTGAGTGGGGAACTGAGCCACTCGGATGCAGCCACAACGATGATGTTGGTTGACTTGCGAGGCCTACCCCAGAAGCTGGCTAGTCGGTGGCGAAGTAAGGCGGGGAATGAGTGCACCCTCCCTTCAGTAAACATTGTGAAGGCACTGCAGAATCTCGGTAGTTGCATGAGCTGCCTGTATGCATTATTGTAGCACACCCTCAGCTTGTCCCATTGCGCTGCTGGGTATTGTGTCCACAGCTCAGATGTGTACAGTGCAGTGCAGAATGCCTGACATCGCTACAGTGGTAGAACCGCCTTGAGAGCATTCCGGCCCGTATATTGATTGCTCTTCTTTGTCGTTCCATGTCTTCTATATCCTTCATATCTTCGGTTAGGATATGTCCCAGATATTTAACCTGCGAGGCTACAAGTAGTTCTTTTCCGTCTAACCAGATTGGAGGAATATTTATTGGCTCCTTGTTGTATTTAAAAACCACGATTACTGACTTTTTTGTATTGTACAGCAGGTTATGTGAGATTGCATACTCTTCGCATATTTGAACAAGTCGTCTCATCGCTTTAATCGAAGGCGCCAACAGCACCATGTCATCCGCGTAATTAATGTTGTTACTGCCTTGACCGCAGATATGACAACCAATTCGTGTATCATTCAGTTCTTGTAAGAGGTCATTAATGTACACATTAAATAGAATAGGAGACATATTACCCCCTTGCCTGACTCCGCTTTTTAGGAATAAGGGTATTGAAGAAGCTCCTGCCCATTGAACGTAATTTTTCTGCTGTCCGTACCAAATAGCCAACATATTAACCACTGCTGCTGGCACATCTCGTTTTATGAGTTTTTCCCATAATAATTTATGAGAAACACGGTCAAAGGCCTTGCTTAGGTCGAGAAAGCATCCATAAACGGTGGTTTTTCTTTTTTTGTAGTATTCTATTGTTTGTTTAACTCCATAGATGGCCATATCGGTTGATGAGGCGCTTTTGAAGCCGAATTGGTTATCTAGGGTAAATAGCTTGTCTTTTACTAGCGTGAATAGAATTTTTTCAAATAGTCTTGAGATCGTTGTCGCTAGGGAAATAGGTCGGTAGTTTCCTAGTATCGATGCATCCAGTTGGTTGGATTTTAAGATTGGTATGATATCAGCTCGACTCATGTCCATAGGCATATGTGTGTGTCGTAAGAGGCTTGAGTACAGGGCGGCTAGAATAGTATGGAGATGATTTCCTGCGTACCTTATGTGCTCGATACCAATACCGTCGTATCCTGGACTTTTACCGAGGGCGGTTTGCTTAATCGCGCATTCGATCATTTCAGGAGTAATGTTCATGATCAGGTCATCATTTGCCGCAGGCAAACATGTCATCATATATGGTTTCATGCTATCTCCTTGATCCGCGCTTAAAGAAAAAAAATCTCTAAATTCGTTAGCAATGTTTTCATCCCCCGTGATGTTGTTGACACTTAGTGGAGCTTTGCTCTTGGCTTTCAGCACAGTTGAAGTTTTTTGCCAAAACTTTTTGAAGTCTTTGTTGTGCATAGCCGTAGCTATGCTATCCATTCTTGCTTGATGATATTGAGATGAACATTATTTATGTAAGTATTCTTATTAATAATTTAAGGAGTTAAGAACATTAAAAATATAAATGTATATCAACAATGTACACTTTAACGATTTATAACGTTACATTATTTATTTGACGAATTTCGTTATTTTGATTTTTTTACATTGAAATGTTCTTTGATCGCTTTGAGTAGGGTTTTGTCGTCTTCGATTTTTCTGATATTATCAGGTAGGTTATTAAAGTATTTTTTGCCTAGAAATGTGTAATAATGTGGTGCAAATGAGGTGTTACATTTTTGTATTGGAAATATATGTTTTTGACGAGTACGTCTTTCAGTTGAAAAACTGTGATTTTGTTTTTCTTTTATTATTTGAATTATTATGTTTTTTCGGATAAGATCATTAAATTTTAGTATTTTAAATTCTTCAAATATAAGTTGAGTTGGATAATCTCTCGGTTATAATTAAATTAAATGCTTCCCGGTTTTAGCATGCTAGGGATTGAGTAGTTGTCATTATCAACAATAAAAGTTTATTGACATACTATAAATGATGTGAAATTATCTCGGAGTAGTCAATATTTTGTAGCAACGGCCTTTGCGGTCAAGGGGTAAGGCTCTCGACTAACAATCCGAAGGTCGTGGGTTTAAATCCCTTCATGCGCAAGTAAATTTTATTTGAGCAATTTGGTTTATTCAAAATTTATTAATTTAAAAATAATAATATAGTATACTTGCGGCACGTTCCAGAGTGGAAGATATTCACAGTATCGCCCTTTTATTATTATTTTTTTATGTGTGTACCACACAGGAGTCCCGACTGCTCCCAACCTTGAGCCATTGAGACTGACATCTCCAATTGGGGAATGTTGTCAGACTGAAGGTAGTTGGGAGGGGAAGAGGAATGTGTGGAGTACCAAGCAATTCAGATCTGGTCACCAAACAATGCCAAAGCCATTTCAAGTAATGTTTCAATTCTGGATGGGCCCTGGTGTAAGACAGAATTGAAACGTTTCTTGAAATGACTTTATCCGTGTTTCAGCATTCGCCATACGGTGTTAGGTAATTTATGGCGAGCGATATGCTGAAATAGGCCACGCCATGATGCGTAATGAGTCGCCTACCTTATTATAGTACCTACCTGCCTGAAATTGTATAAAATTGACTTTTCTTTTCTTATCAATTATAACAAGATGTTTGAATGTGGGAGTCGAATGCTTGTCAGGATTCAAGATAAACTATGTATTGGCTATTTATACCAATTGCCATTACATTACATTTCTTATCTCTTTTGATTAGAAATAAGTACTTTTCTTGTTCACTAAATTCAGAAATTATCCTAATTAACGTGTTACTAAAAATCCCCTTTAAATAGTAAAGTAATTTCCTTATACATGGTTTATAATCACGATTACAGCTTATTGTTCGCACAAGGTTCAATTTCTGAAAAAATTATCTTGAACGATTTTGATAATCGAACGATGACAGATAGGGTACAGAAGGTAGGTATATATTTACTATTAAATATACTGACTAGCCCACAAATAAGTTGAAACTGAAACTAGTTTTTAAACTGGCAAAAATATTATATCATATTAGCTCTAAATAACTAAACGAAGGATATTCAAGGTTTCAATAATGTTCAACTACATTTAAGGAACATTGTTAAATCTACCACGCAAACACTAATATACTCCATTCACACAGAGCGATTTTAGTTGATCAAGTCGGAGTTGAATGACACTTGAAAGCTAATCGACCAGTGTGAACAGAGTTGATCAAGTTTTTAGTTGAACGACGAAAGTTGAAAGCCCGTCTACTTTTGTTGTTCAAGTATGAGTCATCGTTCGATTTTTCCGCCAAATCGAAACGTGTAAACATATGTTTCAAGTCGCTTGGGATTTTTAGTTCCCTGCCATTCCCTGCGGTCAAAGTAGTTAGACGTCCCTACTGAGTGATTTATTTATGCGTACCTAGTTCCTACCATCATGGCATCTACTTCGACCTAAGTAATAAGGTATGCTATTCTATGCATTATTCGCACAAGAATTAAAGTCGTGTTTAGCATGTTGGATGCTCTAGGACTCTAATATGCATTTGGCCTTGAAATGCCCAGGCAGGCGGAAGTGACTGATTTACATTATTTTAATAAATTTTCTGATAAAAAATCAACAATTTGGATTGTGGATGCTCAAAAGAAAATTACTACGACTGCTGTGAACGGCTATCAAAAAACATTTATTTCGATTGTTCCATGTACACTTTCACTCGAAAGAATTTTGTATGGTACGGCTACTTCGATTTTTTAGTTTCAGCTTGCCTCGAACTATTTAATCAATGTAAAAGCCTTTTTTAGGTTAGAAAATGGATTCTAATACAAATTTAATTAGGTGCGTATAATACTATTTTGAGAGAATCATATTCCTAAATATAATGGTCTTCTTTCGCTAGACGATGCAAGGAACTGTTTTCAGACGTGTCGATTCGGTGTAAAACTCGAACGAAGACACGCTTGAACAGCAAAACTAGACGGGCTTTCAACACGCATCGGGCCGGTTTCAAGCTCGTGACCAGTTGGGAGTCCGAAAGGAACGATCTCTTTCACCTTTCACAAGGTACAATACGTAATATTATTATTTTTTTAGTTGATCCCCTTACTTATGTTTGTACATATGAGTCGAATTAAAGTTGCAAATAAATGTGTCAGGGAAATGTAGTAATCAGTAGTAAGGGGAAATGTGGTAATCAGTAGTAAGGGGAAATGTGGTAATCAGTAGTAAGGGGAAATGTGGTAAACAGTAGTAAGGGGAAATGTGGTAATCAGTAGTAAGGGGAAATGTGGTAATCAGTAGTAAGGGGAAATGTGGTAATCAGTAGTAAGGGGAAATGTGGTAATCAGTAGTAAGGGGAAATGTGGTAATCAGTAGTAAGGGGAAATGTGGTAATCAGTAGTAAGGGGAAATGTAGTAATCAGTAGTAAGGGGAAATGTGGTAATCAGTAGTAAGGGGAAATGTGGTAATCAGTAGTAAGGGGAAATGTGGTAATCAGTAGTAAGGGGAAATGTGGTAATCAGTAGTAAGGGGAAATGTACTAATCAGTAGTAAGGGGAAATGTGGTAATCAGTAGTAAGGGGAAATGTGGTAATCAGTAGTAAGGGGAAATGTGGTAATCAGTAGTAAGGGGAAATGTAGTAATCAGTAGTAAGGGGAAATGTAGTAATCAGTAGTAAGGGAAATGTGGTAATCAGTAGTAAGGGGAAATGTGGTAATCAGTAGTAAGGGGAAATGTGGTAATCAGTAGTAAGGGGAAATGTGGTAATCAGTAGTAAGGGGAAATGTGGTAATCAGTAGTAAGGGGAAATGTGGTAATCAGTAGTAAGGGGAAATGTGGTAATCAGTAGTAAGGGGAAATGTAGTAATCAGTAGTAAGGGGAAATGTAGTAATCAGTAGTAAGGGGAAATGTGGTAATCAGTAGTAAGGGGAAATGTGGTAATCAGTAGTAAGGGGAAATGTAGTAATCAGTAGTAAGGGGAAATGTGGTAATCAGTAGTAAGGGGAAATGTAGTAATCAGTAGTAAGGGGAAATGTGGTAATCAGTAGTAAAGGGAAATGTGGTAATCAGTAGTAAGGGGAAATGTGGTAATCAGTAGTAAGGGGAAATGTGGTAATCAGTAGTAAGGGGAAATGTGGTAATCAGTAGTAAGGGGAAATGTAGTAATCAGTAGTAAGGGGAAATGTGGTAATCAGTAGTAAGGGGAAATGTGGTAATCAGTAGTAAGGGGAAATGTGGTAATCAGTAGTAAGGGGAAATGTGGTAATCAGTAGTAAGGGGAAATGTGGTAATCAGTAGTAAGGCGAAATGTAGTAATCAGTAGTAAGGGGAAATGTGGTAATCAGTAGTAAGGGGAAATGTGGTAATCAGTAGTAAGGGGAAATGTAGTAATCAGTAGTAAGGGGAAATGTGGTAATCAGTAGTAAGGGGAAATGTGGTAATCAGTAGTAAGGCGAAATGTGGTAATCAGTAGTAAGGGGAAATGTGGTAATCAGTAGTAAGGGGAAATGTGGTAATCAGTAGTAAGGGGAAATGTGGTAAACAGTAGTAAGGGGAAATGTGGTAATCAGTAGTAAGGGGAAATGTGGTAATCAGTAGTAAGGGGAAATGTGGTAATCAGTAAATTAGTGAATGGTCGAAAAATCCGGGACACCCAAGGAAGACGTAAGACACTGGAATGATATACGGAGACGAGTTAAAGTCGATATAATGTGTTATTTTAACAGTAACAATATAGTGTACAGTAATGAAAGGTAGAAAAAGTCGGGGACGACTGAGGAAGACATGGCGCGATCAAGTGAAAAAAATACTTTTGTATGGAAATATAGGCGGATCTAATGACCGAAGAAATAGTGTATGACGTGAAATTTAATAATAGAAGACTTCGAGAGCGCCTGGGGAAAACATGACGCGATCAAGTGAAACAAATAATTTAAAAAAAACTTTTTAATTTCTTAACAATAATATTATGTATTTCCACCTTAACTACACCTTTTCTCCAAACCATTAATAACCCCGAGCAACGCCATGTACACGTCAGTTATAAAATATAATTTTTGGTATATCTTTCCAGGCACTGTAGGTTTGTACATACCACTACATACTTTGAAAATATGACCATTACATACGTTTAACCAATGTTAAATTTGGCAGCCACCTCTGGTCTAGAGCCTCAACACACTTGATAAAACCATTGACTCAATGCATAAATGGGCGGTCCGTTTGATTCATTCCCTTGTCTTAACAAACGGATTGCATTCTTTAGAGCACACTCAGGTGAGAATGCTGTCCTTGTTCTACCTGCATTTCAATGGAAGATGCTCCGAGGAACTAGTATCATGTATCCCTTCGGCAACGGTGCATAATCGGGAAACATAACAAACGTGCGCCCAACATTTATACTTGGTTGACATTATTTTTAACACTCTTTAGTTCAACAGTTCGGCTTTGGAAAGATTTTCGTGTTTCATCCCTCCTCCAATATTGGTCTTTTCAAGAACCATTTTCACAGTGCCATCTTCTCAAAAAGACACTCCGCACTGCACCTCCAAAGATGACATAGGCCCCAAGGAATTCATTTTCATCGGGGCCTCCTATATGCAGTTGATGTTAAAAAGGTCTTTATCCATGTTGAAATTTGGCTTATTTCGGAATAATTATGTTGTGTTATAAATAAATTGTATTGTTTCATTTAGATGTGCTGAAATGTTAGCTGGCTATTTCGGTATGGGAAGGAGAAGGAAATGGGGAAGAAATAGGTGGAGAAGTACCTGGTCACCAAATACGGATAAAGCCATTTTAAGCAACGCTTCGATTCCGAATGGTTATCTTTCACAACTTTCACCAAGGCGATACTGAAAGTATTTACCACCATGTGCGACTCTTTGTATGAATACAATTATTCTCAACACTTTCCCTCTCATATCCTTGTCACAATCGTTTACTAAATGAGACTTCAAAGTAATGATGTCTTCAAAGGCAATATCTACAAGACGCTAATAAATAACCCCGATTCTAGATCATCAAAGCATAAGGAACACTGCAAATATTCCTGGGATTTTCCCCTTTTATTCTTAATATTAGTTTTACTATGGTAATTAGTACAATATTACAAATGCATTATAAATAAATAATTGCAAATGCATTCTGCCACTTGTATTGCAGTAAATTCAAATCTCCCAGTGGAAATGGGCTCCTACTACGTCACGATTATCTTGCCAATCACCGCTCTATCCCATCCATAAATAAACCACTCTCATCCCATCTCTATCCCCTCGATAAGCTAATCTTGTTATTCGTTTTCTACGAATCTTGGACCCATAAATATACCACTCTCTAGATCGATATCTTCGGGCTTTTTGTATGTAACGGAATTATACAGTACTTAACCACAGATATACAAGCAGCATACAAGCAGTACCTACCGTGCGGAGCAGAGCAGTAGACAAGGTAGAGGAAACTCAAGGCCATTTAAAAAAAGATGCGACCATAGACAACATAATTGCTCTCAGCCTACTCTATTCATTCACTAGCCCAAAAAAACTATTATAAAAATAAAAATGTCCTTGAAGCAGAAAAATGTCGAAATGTTTTCCAAGGGCAAGGTTCATCTGACTAAGAAAATAAACTTTTACAGTGCATTTCCTTAAGATGAAACTTGTTAATCTGAGAAGAAGAAACCCAAAATGACAAGAAATATGCAAAAACACTGAAAATTTCCAAAACATGATTGTCCGACAGTACGACGAAGAATTCCGACATTTTTCAGCCTCATGAACTCATGGTTACATATGTTTAAATCTTTAATTTCACCAAAACAATAAGATAATACAGGATAACACTAATCAAAAACATGAATAAGTTTATCGATATAATAAATAACATTTATACCTTGTGGAGGAAGACATATGCCAAGTATGAAGCATTGTTCAAAAAACCGAACGAATAACGTAAAAATTGTCAATTCACTTTAAACTTGAACTTACGTAGGTAGGTTGAATATATGTTTGTAACTCGCTAACACTACACTGGCTTATATTGTATTTTTATCACGAACACCTTTAACACGCAATATTTTCGACGGAAATGATAGTATTTCGGCAGCAAATGACAACCCGCGTGTATAAATAAACCACACTCATTTTGTTTGAATGATTTGAAACTGTCAAACGGCAAAATTCCGTCATCTCTTTCTGTTACACGAGTCATTATGGTAGAGAGCGAGAGATCAAACCAATCCTTCTTTTCTCACCAATGAGATCTGAGCTTTTAGCCATATTATTCGTTTTCTATAAGAATTTTGAGGTGGGCGTGGCGGTTTCAAATGAGTTTCAAGGCCAAAGCTTAGTTAAATGCCCCTGCTTGGACCATGCTTGGACCTAGGCATCAGTGTTGCCAACGGATCTTGGCCTAATGTCGCCGTTTTTCAAACATTAAGTAGCCTAATGTAGCCGAATTTCAGTTGCAGTAATTCTAATGAACTCGCATAAATTCTGTCTACGTGAGCTTTGATTCCCCCTTTTATTATTCGAAATCCATGGGGGGGGGGGGGGGGGGGGGGTTGTTGGAGAATTTCTGTGAAACATAATTCCCCACAAAAATAATTCAATATGGGTACTCCCACAAAATATTTGAAATCCATGGGGTGGGGGGTTGTTACAGAACTTCGCTGAAAAAAAATTCCGCACAGCCAAAAACATAATATATGATTCCCCACAACAATTTTCAAATCCATGGGAGGGGGGTGGCTACGAAATTCCATTTCGAAAAATTCCTAACATTTTTCCAATAAAATTAAAAAATTTCATTTCAATTATTTATTATTTGTAATTTGGCTGATTTAAATAACTTGTCTCTGAAGTAGCCTAATCGGCTACCAGTCGCCTTTTAGATTTTTTCGGCGCCGATTTTCGTTCTGAGTAGCCTAAATGGCGATAAATCTCCTTTGTTGGCAACATTGTAGGTGACTATGTGACATCGTACTGCGTGACGATGTACACAATCGACATATTTTTTAGAAATATCGATCTGAAACATTTCGAAATGATATTTAATATTATTCAAGGGGATTTTGTTATGACTATTTGTTAATCAATATGGTTTCTGACTTAAATTTAATACAAATACTAACACCTGATATTTTATACTTACATTTTGTGTCAATTTATCAAGGGTATGGGGGGGGGTACTTTTTATGATTATTTTTTACAGAATAAACAGTAATTTATTTCGTTACTAGCTGAAGTGTACCCGGCTGTGCTGGGCGTTATCCTTAGGAGATAGACATACACCATCGCTCACTTTTCTGTAGGCCTTTTTAAGATATTTAATTCCGTAGTACATTATTTTGATCTATCTCATAAGGTTTAGCCAGCGTTAGCAACGTAGGCGCCCGAAAATATTTTTTAACGACTTGATTACAAAAGATCGATATTTTTTACTTTCTGTGAGTAAAATATGCATTTATTATATTTATAAACCTTCCGGAAGAAATTCTCTAAATGATAGTGAAAACCCTATCAAAATCAGTTGCTTAGTTTAGAAAAACTAAGCGCACAAACAGACGCGGATAGCGACTTTGTTTTATACTATTTAGAGATTGAGGTAATTATACACAGAGATAAAAAAAATGGTTTAGTCCAGGTCCTCAATAATCTCGGAGACTGTGGAACTAACTGGAGTAAGTAAGTGACGACAGCGAGGGGAGTGGAAAATTGGTTATAACTTTTACAAAGACATCGAAAGCGCGCATTTGCTGAAACGCCGACCATTAGATGCGCCCGTGGTGCATTTCTTCAAAAATATTCACAAATCTCAGCATTATTTGGTTGGTATTTAAACTATTTTATTATACAAAGGTGTCATTTGGCAATGGAATATTTTAATAAAAATGTGAGAAGAACTAACCAAGTCTGTATGAACGCCAAATCTGAATAAATTATTTCGCGGTTGAATAAACATAAATCTTCTATTGAATGTCGATGTTCCATAGCCATCACTACTTCATTTCGGGCACAATAACCTAAAAACAAGGTGTCAAAATTCCTGCGGAAGACAGCTGTCAGTTTCGTTTAGATTGTTTGTGTTTTTATCTTGTATTCTATTCATGAAAATTCCTGTTTTCATTACATAAAGTTCCATAAAAGTACTCAAGCGTCATTATGAGTGCATTTAAAAAGAAGAAATTACCACCCAAAGTGGAGAATATGACAAAGGAAGAAGTGATATATTTTTTGAAGAAAAAACGCGACTGCGAAGCCGTAGCGCAATCGGTTGTCGTCACTCTGCTCGAAAATAAAGTAACCGAAGAGACTTTCATTCAAAGTTTGCGCTTTATCGCCCAAAGTCACTATGACGACATCACCGAGGAAAGAGCTATAACTAAAGTTTGTGGCTATCCTTTGTGCAGTAAACAGCTTCCTGACAAATTACCATCGCAACAATTCATGATTTCCTGCAAGACGAATAAAGTCTACGATATAACGGCCAGAAAAAACTTTTGCAGCAATGTCTGCTATAAAGCTTCCGTATTTATAAAAGAACAAATCCTTCCGAGTCCACTTTGGTGTCGTGATAAAAATGATATTCCAAATTTCAAATTGATTTCACGAGATACGAAAGGTATCTTAGGAGAAGAAGTTGATTTAACGCTGGTTAAGAAAATCGATGTGGATGAAATTAAAGACAGTGGATTCAGTTCTTTTCTCGATTTCACCGAAGCATCTCTTTCTCAGATGGATGTCGAAGGCAAGAAAGTCAACCTTGAGTCTGTGGAAGTCGAAGATCAGATAATGGAGGAAGAGGAAAAAGATATAATTTTGGATCTAGATGGAGAAGTGTCCATGGAAGTAGCGGAGCCAGAACTTTCTGTGAAACCTGTAGAAAAGCCCGTGGAAAACAAAGTTGAAGATACTAAAAGTCGAAAAAAACCGTTGATGCCATCTGGAAAAATACTCGGAGAAATCGTCGAGAGAAAACCCGAAAACAGGATCGATCCAATCATCAGCGCTGGTCAGAAGATGCAAGATATCGAAGACGGCAAAAATGAAGTGATTCGAAAAGAAAACTTAGTTAAGCAAGAAGAAAGAAGAAAAGAAAGATTTGTTAAACCGAAGAAAGCGAAGAAAAGGGAGCCACTGCCTTTATCTGCCGCTATTGTTCATATTGAAAAGTGTCTAGGAGAATGGTTTAGCCTTGAAACTATGCTATTTTTGTTTGGAGATGTGAGAGTAAAACAAATGGTCTCCGACAAAGGAGAAAGCATTAAAATTTATTTGAACAATGTAGCCAATGGTTTATTATACAAGTCCACTTCTTACGATCAGTACCAATTGCTGTGCAGGAAATTAAACTTACTAGAATTGGAGGATAGAAAGTTCGATAGCAAAGTTACATCTGCCAAAGAATTGAAACCGTTGCCACATTATTCCATGCTTCAGGAAGAGAGTGAGAGACTGGACATCAAAGTGCGAGCATTTCTAAAGGGAGACATGGAAATGCCAATCAAAAAAGACACGAAAATCATTAACGAAACAATTGCAGATAGCGAAGATAACAACGAAAAAGCGACAAATCTACCGTTAGTGGATAAAACCGCACAGCACGCCTTACGAAGAAAGATAGTTCTAAACAGTTTGAATCGAGTGCTGCCAGATTTGTTACAGTCGTTAGGATTGCCATCTAGAGAAGTGAGCTCCGACGTGCGCTTGCTGGTGGCAACATTTAACCTTCAGGCTCACAACATAGTTTTTAAGCCGGCCCAGTGGAGTATGATTGTGATGATCTTTATAAAGTTACTGTCTATTAGAGATGGTAAGCTGAAGAATGCTCTGGAACAAGACAGAGCCAACACACATCTGCAGCTCTTGCTGATGAGCTACCAGCAAGACGGAGGTTACTTGGATAGGTTCATTTTGTGGCTGACGGACATTGACAGATTGTTAGACAGTAATGTTACTCAATTGACTTTGGATGCGTTCAAGTGAAAAATAATTAATGTTTTGTATCCACAACATGGCTGACTTTCATTGAGCAATCCAACATTGAATTGGTCAAAATAGTGTTGTGCTCATAAATAATAGGGTAAATATACAGAAATTAGGGACACGCTCAATAGGCACATTTTATTTTAAAAATCATTTGTATCAATATTAAAATAGTTGTTTTTAATTAAACCCAAACTAACATACTAAGAACCTATTTTAGGATCATAGTTTCGTTTAACCTCTGGAAAACCGTTAGTGCACCTTTGACAAGAATTTTTTCCCATCGACAAACCGTTTATGCGACCGCCTCCTCTCCCTGTCCTCCATGGTATAGCCGCTTTGATAGTAAATGCATTATGGCATAACTCTCTTTTGTTTCTATTGATAAATATTCTGAAAATATGGACACGCTTAATACGCACAATTTGTTTTGTAGTAGTATGAAAAAAATGTATTGTAATAGTTATTTCATCAAATTAAAACCGATTGTTCACTTGGCGGCCATTCTTATTGATGTCAAAGTTTTAAGGTTAGTTTTTTCTTCTCTTCTTTAACCTTCGGAACACCAGACCCTTTTTGAGGGAAATGAAAATTGGGACCAAAAATGAACTCTAAAGTGTTTCAAGTGCAAGCGATTCTGTTAAATAAATTTATGCACTTTCTCATGGCATACAGGTTTAAATCGAATATCGAAAAATTCCAGCTAGGGCGAAATTCCAATGCCAGCAGCGCACAAATGGTTTGTCAGCAGGAAAAAATTCTTGTCACTGGTGCACAAACGGTTTTCCAGAGGTCAATGATGTGCCAAGAAATCCACCTTGATTTTGCTAGTAGCTCACCGCACTTGCCTCGATTTTTATGGTATTTTGAACCTAAAAAAATGCTCCTAGCATACTAAAATATATTTTATTTGCTTGACAAAGAAATGACGAATCTTAATATAATTTTAGCTAGTCGTTTCGTCACTTGCAAATATATTTATTTTATTTGTGAAAAAGCATGTCGCAAATTTTGTAATTTTTCATTTTCAAAATCCGTAGATAGTACTATATTTATTTACAGGAAAATCATGTACGATTTGAATTTTTATTGTGATTAACGCTTATTTAGCTGGAAAATATAATAAAACTCAAGAATATTTTGGTATTTCTTCATTTTTTAATAACATTAGAGATTAAAAAATACATTACGTGGACTGCTCGGCATTTTAGCTGGTACATTGAGGGTTAACCATAATTTTTAAATATTTTTCTCAACAGATTTAACGAATAATTGATAGTTAGGTGACGATATGTACATATGCATTGTCTGATTGTGTAGGTCGAGCAACCAGAGTCGAGGGAAACAACGCAAATAGGATTAGAGTATTGGTGCATGTATGTCTACACCCTTGTATTTTTACGTATTAACGAGAGAATTTTTAGTCACAATGTTAACATCACCTCACTTTTTTGCCGTTTCCCACAAAGATCAATTAAAAAAAATTCACAAAGTTTTATAATTATTTTCAAATTCCTTTTGAAACATTTTAAATTTTAATTGTTCTATGGTTAACTTCAAGATTTGAATATAAAGCACGGTGTTTTCTCTTTCTAACACTATTTAGATCATATATCTCACCATTATAGTAAGAGAGACAACGATTTACATTTCCAAAAAAGCAAAAAAATTAGCCTGACGGGTTAAAAAATGACATTTTTTTTCATTTCACTGGAAGTTTCTTTTTTGAAGTTGAATGACAACTTAAAAACGTGACGTATGCACGACCAATGAATATGTTTTGTACTCAACTCTGGTTGCAAAACCTATACATTTTGTAGTGTACTATTATAAAATAAACGTTTTTAGGATATAATTAGGTATAAAAAGAAAAACATTGTTGTATGTGGTATTTATTATTTAATAAATAAATTTTAAAACTGAATTTTCTTCTTCCATTTTGTTATAGCAATAAACAAAAGATCCCAATAGATGATCAATCAAGACATCCACAACCACAATACTAGGAATAACAATAAAATCCGCATTCCTCTAACACACACTATGAATTATGGAAAAAAATCTCTTATCCATATTGCCTACACACTCTATAACTCTCTTCCAGATATGCATAAAAACAGCCAGAATGATCCAATAATTCAAAGTAAGGCTTTAAAAGAATATTTTTTAAAAAAGAAAATACATAATTCTTGTCGTGTTGTACTCTCTTTTTCCATCCCCTGTATTTGAAATCGAGCATAATCTATTTTTACCAATGTATTAGTGGGTAAGTACCTTTTTCTAAATTCCTAACTTGGCTCTGTGCTTATGTGTATCCCTGTCTGTTTCTTCTACTTAACTTCTCTTATTCTATTTTTGTACTGTTTCGTATGTGAAGCTTATAATTTCGATATCAAAATACCAATGTAAAATTGTACCTATTAACTCCCACCTGTGTATTGTAAGTTCCTCTCGGCCAACAATGAGTTTTTAACTCATCGGGATTGCTCTAGCAAGAAATAAAAATATCCAAAAATGTTGGGCTATAACATTTTTTCTATTATTTTATAATTTTTTAGGAATGTGGAAATATGTAGAATATTTAGCCCATAGGAAAACTATGGTAAATAAAAAAATATTTTTGTTAAAGCCAATAAAGCCTGATAAAGTGACATTTTCATTTTTATCTAACTAACCCAGTAGAAGTATTATCCAAAGGCAAAATGAATGTATGTACAGATAAGGTCGACACTGCAATAAGGAAGTTGAGTGAAAAATATTTTGACTTATAAAAAATATTTTTTTTTTTTTTTTTTTTTTTTTTTAAATTTATTAACGAGGCTTCTGACTCACATAATGTTGTCATTTTTGCCTCTTCAGTTTTTAAAATTACAATATTAAAATATTTTAATTATAATTTATAAGTTCTTTAAAAGGTGCCTTTTGTCCAAGATTACACTTTCAAATATTTTCTAATTTACATGATCGAATAAATTTCATGATTCTTGATATGGCATAGAACTCTGTTGAGGCTATTAAATTCAGAATTTCCGATGGGTCCGAGGTCATCAATATTGTCACTCTCTGTTGTTCATACTTAATGCACTTTGTTAATGTATGTTGGACATCTTCAATTTCTTCACATATTGAGCACATTGGAGAATCAGAGAGGCCCATCAAACACAATATAAAAAATATGTTCATGTAGATCAAAAAATATCGATTCTAAATATATAAATATATTTCTATATTATTATTCTTAGAATTAGTTAAACGTTCTTGAAAAAGCATTCAATAGCAATAGACTGTATACGCTCCACGATTGGTCGAAAGAATTCTGACGTCACATGTGTCGTGACTTGTACGTACAACGGATCACCTATGGTGCATCTCTTTCTATTACATGAGAGATGGTCGGTTTAGATGAGAGAGGTGTATAGGCCAAACGTTTATTTGGGTTTGTCAAATATATGAACGTATTTGTTGTTATTATTATATGAAATGGATTTCTAAAGATACATATTCGTATAGTGCTTTATAATAATATGTTGTTTATTGCATAACTTAGAAGTTTTTATTATTATATGTGATACACTTCAGGCCGCCGGCCGCCCAGAAAAGTCTCACAGTGAACTGGGCTGTAAACCGTTATTTTACTTTTGGTCTTTACTTTTCTGCGCGGTGGTCCTGAATTCGCGCGGGGCACGTCAACAAATAGCGACGCAATACCGTACCGGGCGGGAAAAGCAAATATTCTAACTTAAAATATTAATTTAACTATGAAATCTTAATCAATTTTTTTTTTTTTTTTAATAACATCAATTCTAATAGACGGTTAACATTGGTAAAAAAATTACTGGAATTCCTTGCTGAAGAATTAAAATTTTTTCCATACAAAATGCTTAAGCGACGTGGTTTTCACAGTTCGAATGACGTCACACCCACACCCCGCCTCTTACCGCTCGGATTCCACTCGTTTTGGCGGGCTTAATAAAATTCAAACTTTGAGAATTAATTTAACTATGAAAACAAACTTTGAAAAAAAAAAAAAAAAATACTCGTATTTAAGTTTGAATGCGAACATTGATAAAAAAAAATGGACTCAACTTCCTTATTGCAGTGGTTTTTACCGTGCGTGGGCATGATTCTTCAAAACTGCAAATGCAGGGGTCCAGCCCCTAGGGGTTGGAGTACAAACAGTATGGGTTAAGATCTTACCTACCTTCATAAGGCACAACAATAAATTTACAGCAAATTTAGTTTAGTTTATGATCTTTGTGAAAGTTATAATTTATGAAATATGTAATTTATTTATTTATTTATTGCATCTCACTATACATAAAACACTTTTTTTTCACATAAAAATCAACTTCACTAGGACTAATATCGAGGTTAACAATTAACATTTGAGTGAAGCAAACATAAGAGTAATCACAAACATAAAGTAATTCTACATACAAACACAAAATATTTCAAAATTAAAGAAAAATAAGTATTAGATGTGTTACCAGATGGGTAATTTGACAGTATATTGTAACAATATTTGAACTATAACTAATCATTATTCAAAAGTAGATAATAAAGACAGATAGGGTGACATTCAGTTTTTAGCAAATGGGACTTATAAATGTAATATGGTCGTAAATATTATCTATTTTATTTTATTTATAAAGCGGAGACGGTTTACTTATAGTTCCCGTGAGCACTTAGGCCATAGGCCCATTGTACTATTTCCCATTTCACCTCATTCCTTTAACAGTCACCCGGTCCCTTTTATAAAGTTCACCAGGGTTGTTATTGGATATGTGGCTAGGTCTTCTGGTTCCACAATGTGTATTCCCAGGTCTCATCTCTCCTCTCCAATCCCCCTTGGTTCCCTGAAGGCCCCAAAAGGAAAGAGAGCCTCATCTCTCCTCTCCACTCCTTCTTGGTTCCCTAAAGGTCCCACGAGGGAAGAAGATCTCATCTCTCCATTCTACTCCTCCTTGGTTCCCCAAAAGCCCACGATGGAAGAGGGTTTCGTCTCTCCTCTCCACTCCTCCTTGGTTCCCTGTAGGCCTTGCGACGAAGGATTCTACTCCTCCTTGGTTCCCCGAAGGCCCCAAGGCAGAAGAGACCCCTCCCCCTAGGTTCCTTGATGGCCCCACGAGGGTAGAAGGTCTCGCCGTTCCTCTCCCCTCCTTGTTTCCCTTAAGGTCCCACGAGAGAAGAGGCCTTGGTCTCTCCTCTCCACTCCTCCTTGGTTCCTTAAAGGCCCCACAATGGAGGAGTAAACTCTCACATGGTTACCTGAAGGCCCCGCGAGTGAAGAGGGTCTTGTCGCTCCTTTGTTCCCTAAAGGCCCCACGATGGAAGAGTCCACTCCCCCTTGGTTCCCTGAAGGCCCCGCGAGGGAAGAGGGTCTTGTCTCCACTCCCCCTTGGTTCCCCGAAGGCCCCACGAGGGACGAGGGAGTTTTCAAATGGTCCAATATTTGTCTCACGGGTATCTAGGGAAATAGAAGGTCTACTCCAGCAGAGCCCCGAGTGCTGGAGTAAGGTCTAAATACCCCGAGATGCGACCCTGTTTCTCGGAGGCACAGTTTGTGACACTGTTCCCCAGTCATTCAGCCTGAGCACGGTAGCTCACACCTTAGCTTGGGATGGCTAAGGTGTGATCGTGTTTCCACTCCCTGAGCAATGGGTTCGTCACACTCCCTAAGCTTAAAGAGTCGCTAGTTTCATTATATTCACAAAAAAGGTAGGGTAAAATTATTATTTTTAGTAATCATAATTTTTGAGTTTGCATTGAAAAGGCCAATGTTGTAAAGGTTAAACAAAGTGATTTATTTATCATATATTTTTGCTTTCCTATGTTATTATAGGCAGATTGAAGTGTATTGTAACATTTAATATTAATTGAGCAATTCCATATTCAGGTGTTATCTAATATATAAATGTATACTTATATAATAATCACTTATTTTCAAATGGGCCAGTTTTAAATTTAAAACTAGGTACCATTTAATACTACTAAATACAAAAAAGCCCTTCAAGACACATTTTTGGGAATTTTAGTTGCTTTTCAGTGGTTTAACATAGAATAGTATTCAAAGTACAATTTGGTGAAGTAATTTTTGCTGATTAAGGCATTTTCAATACTAAAAACAAAATTTATGTGTACAGTTTTTTAGGTTAATTTGAGAAAACCATAGATGAAATTACTCAATCCTCCAATCTCTCATAATAATAAATCTAATAAAAAACTTCATGATTTTAATTAGTTTTACGAATTTATATTAATTTTTATTGTTTCGTGAATAATTTCATTTTGTGTCTTGAAGGGTTTTACCAAGTTGACAAGTAAAGCTTTCACAGCATAAAAACAAGCCCATATTCATAGAAGCTAATAACCGAAATACAGTGGAAATCACTTATAAGGTTACCATATAAGAAGTTTTGGTAAAGTTGCCGAATGACGCTGCACGCATAATGCGCAATTTTATTTTAAATAACCCATAATGTTTTCAATGTAATTACTACAAGAAACATCATTTACGATGGGGACGGTGGTAAAAGATGCATTAAAGTTCCATTTTTTCTCAATCAGAGTTAACATTGAAGGTTAGGAAATTTAAATACACATAAATTATTTAAATAACCCGAACTAAGAACCTATTTGGTGCAATAGTTCTGTAGCTACAAGAATATTCTGGAACGATCGCCAATGCAAAACGCATTGTAGCGGGAAAACTCTAGATGCAATGCGAGCGTTCGGCGTTTCTACCTACAGGTCTGAAATGTTCTCGATGCACCCGGGCGGCATTAAAATGAAGCGCGTCGAGATGTACTCAGTCAGTCATAAATTAGCAGTTTTACGAGTGAACAACATGCGAATGCTGCGACTGCTTGTTGCATACTGAAGCGGCCAACCACCGACTGCCGGTTCCCCCCGCGTCGCGTTCCTTCACCGCGCCGCTACAGAACCTATCTACCTACACCCGGCTCTGCACGGACTACAAATTATTATGGACTCCTCGGGATCACATCAGCGCCCTGGCCCCGGCTATCATCCTTGGCCAGCGCTCCTCACGCGCCTAGACCGGGGAAGGTGTCGCCTTCGCCGGTCTGCGCCTTGGCCCCGCGGCATCGTCGCCGCCCTGCATCTGCCGACCAGGTCCATCGCACCTTCGGCTACCTTGTTCACACTGGAGTAACAGGAAGTCTCCACGTCTTCACTAGTGCTGCACACATCTACGAGTTCGGTCTCCAGCAACACGGTGTTGACGTCATCGTCATCGGTCCAGAGTCATCTCCCAACTGTGCAACTCTACTGACTCAAAATAAACGCTGTGACGCAACACAGCTTCTTTCTTCTATCTTTCATTGTCTCACTACCAGATCCCAAAGTTCTTTCCAGTAGGAATTAAGTTAGTGTGCAGCGGAGTTCAACAACTTTACCAAAATTTTCACTTGTAGAGATGGATTAATTTATAGCATTTTCCCACATAAGTACTTTTTTCCAGTCACTTGTAAAACCTTACAAGAGAGTTTGACAGTATACAACATTTTAATATTTACTTTTATGCTATGTAATTGTTTTTGTAGCAACTGTTGAGTTAAATTGTTTATACAAGAATTTCTGCTACATGCGCTTTAGCGTATTTTACATCCATCAGATTTTTTCAATTTCCTGAACAAAAAGTTTTTGGTGGTTTTATTTTATTAAGATCGAAAACAGCTCTTTCTGGAATAATACAATTTTTGCAGTTGAAAATATAAACAAAAAATTACACTTTCCTGTTTTTCTAGACAGCAATTAAAAAAATATACTTTTTACAAGAACAGAAAGAAACAAAAGACGTAAAAAAGTAACATTTGCAAAGCTGCCAAAAATATTGAAATGAATGAGGTTGTTTCCTAATTTTTTTGTATTTTGACGAAAATATATTATATCTTCTCAGGCCTCAGCCATATTCTGTCAGACGGTCGGAGAATTTCCGCTTTGCAATAAAATCCAAATACATGGAATATTTCTGACCGCATCTGAAAACTGTTTTTGAAAGGTGATGAAATACGCTATCATATTTTATTTTTAGAAATAATCATATATTTTTTAAAAATATTAAAATTTATATTGCAAACATCAAAATATTTTCAAAATGGCTCACTTTACGTTTTTTGTAACTAAAATTACAGATATTAAAAAAACTCTTATTTTATTAGACACATTGTATTAAGACCTTTTTTGTGGTTTCATAAGAAAATATTTAATAAAAATTCACAAAGTTATAAATTTTTATCAAATCGCGATCGGAAACTTTGGTTTCATAGAGGTACACATTTTAATTTGTCTGTGGTAAACTTCTAAATTCGAATATAAAGAGTGGTGTTTTCTCTTTCTAACACTATTTAAATCGTATTTCTCACCACAACGGTAAGGAAGACGCAACGACTTCTGTGAGACCATAGGAGCTGTTCCCAAAGCGATCAAATTAGCCTGAAGGGATATTTAAAGAGTTAATAATAACGGTAAAATTAGCTTTTCGATATTCAAAAAAATGACAAACTTAAGAACTTTAAAAGTGAACTTGCGTAAAACGTGTGCAATAATTATAAATGTCTCATGACATCAGACGCAGTACAATTCATAATTTGAATTAAAAACCCAGTGTAAATACTTACCTTATTTCTTAAAAAATAAAAATCTTATAAAGTGGCTATCCGCATCTGTCGCTTTGTGCAATTAGTTCATCTAAAGTATGCAACGGATTTTGATAGGGTTTTCTTTATCATGTAGAGAATTTCTTCCGGAAGGTTTATATATATAATACATGGATATAATAATTATAGAAAGTAGAGAAACCTTGATGTTTTGTAATCAAGTTGTAAAAAAAATTCTTTTCGGGCGCTTACATTGCTAACGCTGGCTAAACCTTATGATATACACCAAAATAACGTACTATGGAATTGTATAACTTAAAAAGGCCTACAGAAAAGTCCCAGATGGTATATGTCTGTCTCCTAAGGATGAAATCTATATAAATAAAAATGTAAACGTTCGTTTGTTCATAATCTTATATCTCCGAAAGTTTTTCACCGATTGCTTCGAAATTTTGACACAACATTGCTTTCGAATACATGTGTGTTTTTATATATCTATATTATATAGACCTCACTTGTGACAGGTAAAAACATGCTTTTTTGAATGTATGTTTAATCTGTTGGACGCAAAAGCAACACGCGTTATTGTTTTTCTATCTGCACCGACAGACTGAGCCACAATAACGTGTGCTAGCAAACGTGTAACGTGCAACGTGTACAGCTAGTTAATTAATAAAAATACATTAAATTTTGTTGCAGGAAATAACCTCATTGAAGATAATATAGGTAGTAATTCTTAAATTGAAACATGAAACAATTATTTCTGAGATTTCTTTACCTGAGGGAGTATGACTACTACCCGTGGCTCTATCCTACTGACTTTCTCTTGGGCATGCTCAGTAAGAACAATCTACGCGTCAGAAGAGATGTGCATATTGTATCACACTTCTTCAAACTGATTCGTGGATGGTTCGAAAAACCGACTATCATGGAGAGTATTAGTCTATATGTTCCTGATGGTTATCTCCGTCACCGACAGCAAAGACTGTTTTATCTCCCGGCCTGCAGGACTAACTTGCCTGCAGGCCATGCCGGTGGGGAGAGCAGTCTTGCTGTTGAACAGAATCAATTCGGATATCGACATATTTAGCATCGGTGCGGCTGCCTTTAAAAGGCAAGCCTTATTGATGCTGGTATAATTGATAGAGTGCTTATTTATTAATTTCACAAATGTACTTAAAAACGAATTAAAATGTAATGTTTTTAAAGGAATAAAAAAATTTAATTGAATGAGATTTACAAAAGTTAAATTTTATCTGAGATTGTAAGTTCAGGATCTAAAACTGCCAATGCTGCTCCCACGAGATGGAGCGATCCCGTGATCACAACTTGAGGTTTACGACAATTATTTTCACACGTCTCTTTTATATGCTTGATAGCTTTATCGACCGATGTCAATATTTTGGAAGAGTTTTTCATAATTTTGCCGACTTGTCTTTGCTCGTCGTTTAAATTATTCCAAATATCCAGATGTTCGTTGCATTTCTGTAGTATTTCATGACAATTTGTTGTGAGGTTGATTTGATCTGAAATATAAAAATAATTATGGTAATGAATGTGCGATTAGAGTCTTGTACGAGAGAGACAGCATATGAGACAACTGTACCTATATATATAAATATTATGCATGTTTGTCCGTTTTCTCTTTTCTTGGCAAACCCAATTGGGGGTGTGTCAAAAATAAATGCCACCAACGGGAATTGAACCCGTGCCTTCTGATATCCGGTTAGGTGCTCTGAAACCATTGAGCTATATCGGCTTATTTCCAACCCGCCAAATAATTCAATATATACTAAGTACCTCGATCAACAATTACTGCTTATTATATGTTTTCACCGGCAAACAACCAACTTTATTTTTGTAGGAAAGGTTTTGTTAGTGCTAAATTTCTCACTAGATGGCGTCGAGACATATTATATCTTCATTTATTATTACAGGTGGAAAAAATATAATAAGCAGTAATTGTTGATTGAGGTACTAGTACATATTGAATCATTTGGCGGATTGGAAATAAGCCGATATAGCTCAGTGGTTTCAGAGCACCTGACCGGACATCGGAAGGTACGGGTTAAATTCCTGTTGGCGGCATTTATTTTTACTCGGGAGATATTTTCAATTTGTATTGATATTTCAGGCGAATAATTATTGCTAATAATTATTTGTTATCCTTTATACTATAAAACATGACTATAGCCATATTAAGCAACGCTTCAATTCTGAATGGTGGTCTTACACTAGGGCGATACTGAAAGTATCTCCCACTCTGGGACGTGCCGCAAATATACTAAAAATATATTATTTTAAATTAATAAGATGTGAAATAACACAAATTAAACAAATACAAATTCGGATTGCTAGTCAATAAACTTACCCCTAGCAGGTTCAAATCCCAGCGTGCACAAGTAAATTTCGTGAAATTAGTTTGTGTTGCTTCATAATCAATTAATTATATAATATTTGGTATATTTGTGGCAAGATACTCTCAGTATCGCCCTGGTGAAAGACCGCCATTCAGAATTGAAACATTGCTTGAAATGGCTTTAGTTATGTTTGGTGACCAGATCTATAGCCAGGTAAATTCTTATCTTCCTCTTCCCCTCGCAACTACCTTCAGCCTTGCAACATACCTCAATTGGAGATGCCATAGTCTCACTGGCTCCAGACCGTTGAATAAAATAATAAAATAGGTGACTTACCTAAACACTTCAACAGGTTCTGATCATCAAAGGCATTGTTGGGAACAAACAAAGCCATGTGGAAGTCCAGCGGATGAAGTAACCTGAGCAGAGTCTCCGAGTTTCTGTCTCCCGTCGTGTTGAAGATGAGTATACGGATGGAGGATGATCTGTGGAGGTCGATATATATATATATATATATACAATACACTAAATTAAGTAATCATTGAACATCATTTCCTTCGTGCGTAACTTCGAGTACGAGCGTGAGTTTTTAAGATTGGAATTGATGGATTTGTTGAGAGAAATATAAAAAAAATCTTTTCAAATCCAACTGTAAACAATTAGGAGATATATATTCCTGCCCGGCACGGTCTCATAAAAGTTAAGCCATCTCACTTTGTATTATGGTGAGGAATATATTTTAACCCTAGATAACTAAACTGTTTTTATTGTTTCATTTTAACTACACTTTCGTCGAGTGGACTACGCAATAAAACACTAGAAATAAATCAAAAATATTTAATTAAGATAGGAACTTGTTACATGGCACAAAAGTAAGGTTTACATATAATGAAGAAATTAATATCAAAATATCAGTCTACACAGTGACCACACATGTCAACATTATATCGACGGGTTCCGGGCTATTTGTATTAACCGACATTTTTTAAACTTTACACAAGAGCAGTTTAAAGTTTCGATTTTTAGAAAAAAAAATATAACTTTAGCAAATCGCATTATTTTTTTAAAAAGAAGGACTTTACTGTTTTTATAACATATTCCCCATATTCGGATTCATTTTTTTTCTAATATTCCTATTTTTAACGAAGATAAATGTCGCTTAATACAAAATGACCTATATTTTACTTTTTTTTGTTCCAGGCTAAATGACTTAAACGCCTATGATTATTGTTTCTTATTCTAGGCTAAATGACTAAACCGCCTAGGTTTATTATTTCTTGTTCCAAGCTAAATGACTTAACCGCCTAGGCATGCAAATAATGGCTCTAAGCTAAGTGCTTTAATCAAAGAGTTGGTCATATTTCAAACCTAAGCTAATTGATTTAAATACCATATCTTAAACTTATTAATGTATGGCTAATTAGTTTATGCGACTGATATTTTTTTAATAAATTGTTTGTAATCATACTTGAAAAATGAAGTTTGTAGAAATTGGCGGTTAATACATTGATAAATTAAAAGGTACCTACATACATAGGGTGTACCTATCTTGTTAATAATAATGAAATGAGAAATAAAACACACATTATAAATTGTTCAAAGATAAGTTTTTTGTCTGATATTTGATATTTACAATCACCTAGGAACAGCAGTAACTTCTTAGCTTACCAAGGTAACAACTAAAGTTTTTATCACAATTGTATAGGAATCAGAAGTTAAACAGTATTTTTATCACGTAGCCTACAGTTTTATTACCTGAAATAATTATTCTCATTTTTCTTCATTTCTAAACGTTAACATTTAAGTATTTAAGAACTGTACCTACTTTTAAAAAAACAAATAAAAATCTCTTCAATTACAAAAAAGGTTCTATAGAACCAAACGAAAATAATTTCTTTTAAAAATAATCACAATAAAAATGAAAATATTTTCGAGCGTTTCTTTGGTTTTCATTTCTTTACTTATTTTCTTCTATATTTTTTTCTAACTTTCTCAGTAATCAAATCAAAAACATCTCTCGTTAAAAAAAAAGTTTAGAAGTTGTCTTATCTATAATAGATACTTATCCCTAGTTTCTCTTCAATAACAAAAATATTTTTTATCTCCTATGACAATAATTGTAGTTCACTACAGTAAAAAAAATTTGTTATAATAATCAAAATTATAAAAAATAACATCTTAGTTAAAATTCAACCAATCTTTTCCTTCTTACTTTCTAATTTATTTTTGTTCTTCTTTATACTTAAACACTTGTTATTTTCCCATCAGACATAATGAAAATGCTTAATTTGGCAGGTCTGTTTCGTCTTCAATATCAGTATCGATCAGTGTATCTTTGCCAGTATTGCTGGATGGTAGGTTGATATATTCTAAATGAAATATTCTTGGGATAGCACCAGTGTCACATAGCTTATTCAGGTCATTATATTTTGCTTTTGTGATAGGAAGCTTTGATTTATATTTTGCATTGAGTTGTTTCAGTTTTGCATAAATTTGTATGTACTCTTCTTTTGCATCATCTTGCATACTATATTTGACGACTATCACGTTTGGCGTAGACTTCTTGAATGTTGCTACACGAATCTTGCTTATTTTACCGACAATGTTTCCCTTGAAATATTTTTCGGACAATTCCTCATAATTCTTGAAGTCTTCATGTGTAAGGCCTTCCACCTGATAGGGTCCTGGATCCTTTCTAGCTAGCTGACAAATTGTCGGCCACTGTGAAGGCGCCCATACCGTTGTGTGTCGAACAGAATTTTCTATTGTAGCGTGAATACTGTCTACTGTCATCTCTGTGTGTCCCGGCAGCAGATAATTCATATGTATAGTTTCTATATTTTTTTGACATCAACAAAGCGTTGTGGAAGGCTGCCAATACGATCTTGTTTTTATTTTGCCCAGGGCATGAATCCGAGTACAAAATTAAACATTTAACGGCTTCAGGTTCATCAACGTTGTCTATGTACTTTTGCAAAATAGTGGAAATCTCATTACCACCTCTTTTGCCTTCCGTTTCCCCCCAAATATAGCAGAAACCATTGCGGGTTACACTTTCGTAAAAACACAAGTTAAAAACTGTGTATTTTCTTGAATAAAAGAGTGTCATGCCGCTTCCATATAGGGTATTCAATACCTTTTGAAGGTCAAACGAAGTACAAATAATGGAACTATTCTTTTTTGGAAGTTCTCTATGACACTCTAACCTTTTCTTTGAGGCATCTTTCTCTTCCGAATGCTCCTTCATTTCTTCATTCTCAGTTATATATTTTCCTTCAAAACGTAAACATTTAAGACATTTGTCTTTTTTCGGAACATGGAATCCAATATTGAACTCATCAGTAAAAATTTCACGGAAAATCCTCTCACTTACATAATCAACCCCTTTGCTGGCTTGATTTTCTTTATAAATGCAGTAGAGATTTTTTATGTTTTTAAATTCTACTGGCAGGTATAATCTCGTGCTATCCTTACTACAGTAATATGAAGGAAGTGCCGGTAATTGTTTTATAAAATTGACAGCTGAGGCCTTGTCTGTGTTAGATGTCTTATTTTTTGGAATAACTCTTCCTCTTGATTCAGTTTTTGCTGATCCCATAGATGCATTTGAGAGAGTGTAGTAAACGTATCGCTGAGTAATATCCAGAGTTTTTAGCCAAAATTGTTGACATACAGGGCGTCGACCCTCTCCATCGTTAATAAAATATTTAAAAGTATTGTCTCTTGAATTACTCTCTTTTGTTCTTTTTCTTTTAATTTCTACCTTTGATGACATTCCTACTAACCAATCTTTTTTTCTTTCAGCGGACAAGGCCCAAAAATGATCAAATAATCCTTTCCTTCTTTCTTCACTAATCTCGGCACAATTATTCCCACATTTTTTTCCAACGCAAGGGTTTTCATGTAGTCTCTTTTCTTGAACGATTGATTTATCTTTTTTTGTATATTGCTGGCCAGATTTTTTCAATTGGTTATAAAGTTTTTTTTTGTTCTGTCTCTTTTTTCTTATACCATCTTCACCAACTGTTGTCTCTTGTGATCTTTTGTTATTTTTCTTCTGTCTTTTCGTTGGATTATCAAGTTCACTTTCGCTAGAAGATTCGTCACCAGTCTCTTTCCACGACGAGGAATCCCATACGAAATCTTCCTGATCAGACAAAAAATCCACATAACTTTTCTTCATCACAGCCTGTTCATTTTTCTTTTGTTTAGGTTGTGGTTCTTCATTGTCAGGAAAACTTGGTAAGTCTTCATCTTGGGCATTTCCTTCTTCTAAAAACTTTCTAATAATATTATTATCCATATCTTTATCAGGAATAATTTCCATTATCGTAGGTGTGAGATGTTCCCTATTTTCTAAAGATTCATGTTTTTCTCCTTCTTTTTCTTGATTGGGTTGACTGTGTAATTTTTCTTCTTGTTGAAAGCGCACTACTTCAGTTTTAGAAAGAAATTTTGATTGTATTATAATGTGTATACTATTCTTATTCCGTTTAAGATAAACTGTTTGAAGTACTAGAACTTTACTTTTATTATAACTGAAACGACACTGCAAATCAAATATTGAATAACAAAAATATGTTTAACCATAATCTTTAAATGTTTACTGTTGAAATCCGTAATAGTTCATGCGACCGACATAATCATTATCTACTGCAAGCTAAATGGTTGAAGTGACAACATCTAACATTTCATGTACAGAGCTAAATGTATGGACCGACACTGGGTATGAATTTGACAATGAGGCTAAATGTATTAAACGACATTCTTGTATATTTATAAGGTAAAGCTAATTGTATTAAGCGACACTGGATAAGAATTTAACAAAGAGGCTAATTGTATGAAGCGACATTTCTATATATTTATAAGGTCAGGCTAAATGCTTTAACGTACGTTGCCTGTAAATTGTTGCTCCAGGAAAAAAAGTTTAAACGATTGTCTGGTATTTGGTAGTGAGCTTAAGTACATAGTTCCTAAATTTGTCAATATTTTGTGTCGCTTCATACATTGCAGTCCAAAATGGGCCCAAAAATGTGGTTGTATTAAGCGACAAAAAAGTGCTCCGATTGTCACCAAACACAGCTCAAACGACGCAGAAAAATTCGCTGATTCCAAATATATATAAAAGTCTATATCGCCCAAAGTGTCGCTTAATACAATTAGCCCGGAACCCGTCGATATGGACCTCAAATAGCCTTTCTACATCTGGTGCAACGGTGTTTGATCATCCTCCGGGCCTTGGATGGACACAGGTAGCTAATTTTACGCACGTTTGACGTAGATGGAACTGGAGCTTCTACTGTAGAAGATTCGCCAACATTAACAATAAATATAAGAATATATGAATGTACATATCTTAAAAATAAAAATTGTTGTTATAACTAAACTTTCGTCATGAGATGGTCATAGGGCACATTCTAGTATGCGTGTGGCTGCAATCGCGTCACTGTTTACTCAAATTAGGAAGGTAATAAAGGAGTCAAGGTCGGCGAGCGGGGAGAAGTAGGGATTTCGAATTTCGTCGAGTAGCGCGTCGTCGCTTCGACGAGCGATTAGTTATCTAGGGTTAAATAGTGTTGGAAAAAGAGAATACCGTGCTTTCAGTTTACATTTAAAAATTACCATAAATGCTTCTGAAAAAATTGATATAATTCTATCAAACAACAATTACATTTGAAAAATATTTGTCAAGGTTTGCAAATTTTTATATTAAACGAATAAAAGTGAAGTGACAGTAACGTTTATAATACGTTTATCTAATTAAGTAGATTTTTCATTTTTGTGTTAACCGGTCAGCAACGTAAGCAGATATACACGATAAAATAACGATAGCAGTCAAGTACAATAAGCGTGTTTACACGTCAACGCGTGTGTTTCCACAAAAATCGTCATAACTCCGTTATTCTTCTAGTGACATCCCTAAAACAAAAAGTAGAATATTCATATTGAATGAAGCTTCACATCTCTATTCAAAGTTATCCATAGAAACCCGTAAAAAGACCTACTCAGTGGAAGCAAATTTTACCCGCCAAATCGTAAAACGACGCCAAGAAAGCCGTTTGACGTGCCGACCCGCCTCCCAGTTTTAATTATATTTTTAAAAATATATTTTGTATGAAATGGTCAAAAAGTGAAGTGACAGAATTGTTTATTGTACATTTGTACGATGAAATAAGTGTTTTTTTTTTACATTATCCGTGATTTTAGTATCGTTTTTACATAAAACATTACAGGTGAGTCATTTTTACAATTTTTTCATGTTTCCATTCTAAATTTAAATATTTACAAATGTTAATATTTATTTATGATACAACAATTTGAAAGCCTATTTTGTAACCTTTCTAAAACAGTTTTTACTATTCGGCTCCGTTCAGTAATGTTTCATTTATAGAGCTTTGATTGTGAGGCGGTAATAACACAACGTTTTCGTGAAATTGACATTTCGGTAAAGACATTTTAGCTTCAAGTTCGCGAAAAGTCGGAGGGGTTAAGTGGTAATTACAGTTTACAAGATAAAAATCATCGGAAAGGAACTTTAAAAACTTTATTTTTGTCTGCGTTCAAAATTTTAATATTTTTAATTGCATAAATGTCAATTTGTAATACTAAAATCTGAAAGAGTCGTTCGTCTAAATTCAAGAAAAGTACTTTATTTTGATATACGTTCAGAAATAGTAAATTTATCTGGAATCAAATGTAATGTGAAATTTTATTCCACAGAATTTATATTCTTTTGCAATGTACTAAGAGCATTACATTGCAAAATACCAGAGGTTGTAGGGGTTAAAAAAACGTATCGGCCCGTTGAAGAGAGCTCAAAGCGACAAGCTAAAAATACGGTAATTACCATCCTTTTTTTGCCTATTTTAGCTCTCTGTTCCCAAATGTGTCAACTATATTATAATAAGATAGAGTGTGCTGAAGTATACATTTTCTTGTGTATCGCTTTGTATTTTGTGTCATTCAAATCTTGGAAGTGGAAATTAACCCACTTGATAAACTCGTTGTTGACCATATTAAATTCTATCAACTTTTAGTGGCAACCACACACACACATACAATAACATTTCTCTGAAATTGGATGACATTACATTAGTTAATGTATGAAATAAATGTTAGCCATACCCAATTGGGATTTGTCTCATTGTTAGCGCGGAGAATCTATTAATAAAAAAGTATTCAAATTTAAAAAAACTATATTTATAATTCGTAGATATTAAGTAGATTTTTGTAATCGTGTATAATAACTGGATTTTTTTCACCTAAGTGAGAACCATCTTCTGTAAGAACACAGAATAAATAAATAAATACTTATCTTAAATTTACAAAATACATACCTGGCTAAATTCTTAAACCATTCTGTACACACCATCATGGATTCTTTTGTATGGGCGCCATCAATATAATAATCTATGGTTTCATCTTTTAGAATTTGACAACGCCCTGGCAACACGCAACACTCAATTCCTTTACATGTTTTTATCGGCACATCGCAAATATTTTTCACACGCCTCGTTAAATATTTATTAAAAGGAGGCACGTTGGTTATTGTATTCTCGTTATCTTTTTTTTTACTGATTTTACTTTTGTTTTTATTATTTTTACTAGACGACAATCTGATGTTTTCGTAAATATGGTTCAATTGTTTCTCATTTGAATAGATGCGGCCGTTTAATGTTTTCATTTTTTGTTGATTTATCCACTCGTGTGATAGTTGTATCGCCAGGGACGCATTTAATTTAAAGGCCGGAATGTCTTTTAGTATGGCAGGTTCTTTGTGAGTCTCCCAATCGTAAGTGTTCAAATCGGGAACTACACTAAGAGTACACTGAAAAGAGAGAAACATATTTATAAATTAGTTATCCATTCATACCTAACATTTTAGGCCATTTCTAATGTACAAGTCTATGAATATATCTGCGAAGATAGCCAAAGGAGGAATAAATTACACATGAAGTTTTTTGTTATATTGCTGTCAAATTACTTTCAATTTAAACAATAAAAAATGTTACAACCTTGTAATGTACCGTTGTACTGTTCGGGTACAACCAACATGCTATCTCTGTCAGATGGTGCAAGTACCAACATCTATGAAAAACCCTTAAAATTACTTTGACTGGCTAATAATAGCTTAGATCTACACACTCTACCGACATCTGGTGGGCGGAAATGAAATTACAGCCAAATAAAACACTACAAACCTTAATTGCGACGATGATTATTAACTAAAACGCTCGTTGAACCCAACAAAGCGACGGTTGGTCCAACTATAGATAATAGTAACAAGGGGATGAGCCATGAACCATTATTAGTATGAAACCGCGAGCAAAAAAGGGTCACCAACATCATTCACCTATTTATGCCCTGCATTTATTTCTACATTTAAAATACCAGATAGTAAAAAAATGGAATTCACAAAAAAATTGTGAATTTAAAAACTTTATATCAAAAGTAATTATTGGGCCATTACCGTTACACTTACCCACATTCAAAGTTATTGTTTTAACCATTCAGTGAATATACATAATTCATAGATTTTATAAAATTATTTGTCCAGTGACTGCCTCAGCATAGGCTAGCCTAGTGAGGCAGGTTATGAGAAACTTCAACTTATAACTATGCATTATTTCCCATTATTAATTTTATTTATATAATTAAATCAATTTGCACAATTTTTTATTACATTACAGACTTGGGCCTAGGCCGTTATAATTTTTACCTTTAAACAATGTATTTGCAGTGCTAAAAACCTAGAACGTGCGTTGTAAGACATGAAACACATATCGATCTTTTGATCAACTACATTTAGGAAAAACGTGGCTCTCCCCACGAGTGAGTTCAAGAACAAATTGATGCGACCCGCTCTACAGTAAAGGAAGTTATGGCGACGTCCTTGAGAGTGAGATTCTGGCACAAAGAAATTTATTTGAGGCAGAATCTCATTGCTCGATATGTAACCGTTTAGTAAAAGATAAAAATGTGTACTTGTCTAATTTATAAATCACTGTAATTATGTAATTTACTGACCATCACGTCATTTCAGGTAGGCAGAGAGGACGGACCGCCAAACAACACAGTCTTGGCACACATTCCTTGCCACATTCACATTCATACTGTAGCAGTTTACTTTTGCCCCGCTACTTTTATGGAATGCTTTACACAGCTCTATCCGAAGAGTGCTTTCCTCTATTGGACTCGCGCTCTATGGTGGATCGCAGGGAGTTTAAAACAAACTTTATGGGAAGCCAGTACCAAACGGGCAGCCTTGGAGCGAAGTCGGGTCAACGGAAAAGGTTCGAGCAACTGCTCTAGACGACAAACTTTAAGGGAGATTTCGATGACTGAATTAGCTAGCTTGCAGTAATCGCTGGTCATCATGTTAATCTCAATAAATTTTACAGTTCTTTTCTAAGAGCTGTATGGCGCCCATCTGTGAATCAGGTCAGACAATAATCATTGTATACATTTGTCACAAATTTAACTGTGAATTGCTACCATTAAATTTCTACCGTGCTTGCGATCTTCGTTCGCAGCACACATCCTTGAGAATATGTAAACCGTGCCAATTGAGAGTCTCATGTTTCTATTTGTTTTAAAATTTCTTACACAATTAATTAACACAATTAACAATAGCTAAAATTAATTATGTCACATTAGTCTCCATTGTAACGTAATTAGGATATCAAACAATCCCTTCTGTTAGATATCCTAATTACGTTACAATGGAGACTAATATGACATAATTAATTTTAGCTATTCTTAATTGCGTTACATTACATACTCTTCTATTATTCTGACTCTTGACATGGCCCGACTCAAGTATTTGGTTCACTTTATCGTTCTATGTCTTCCTCGGGCGTTCCCAACTTCTTTTACCGTTCAAATTTGCGTCATATATTCTCCTTACGCTCCTTTCTCCGTTCATTCGCTCTACATACCCAAACCATCTGAGGGTCCCTTTATTAATTTTACTCATTACGCTTACATCAGTGTTCTATACGGATCATACATGGTTTTACACACATACGCCTCAGGGAATTAATTTCTATAGCATTCAGTCTGTACACCATATTTACATGTAATTTTAGTTACAATTTTTCTAATTACTTTTTTTTTACAATAAGGATAATAAGGATGCCAATGAAGACGTGGCACGATCAAGTGAATCAGATACCTGAGTCGGGCTATGTCAAGAGTCAGAATAATAGAAGAGTATGTATGAGATGATGTTTGAATGTGAATGATGCAAGGAGAAACCTCTGCGGAGAAACGTCGTGATGGTTAGTTAGTTTTTTTAGAAAATTATTTTTACTATTACGTAACTTTTATTGCCACTTTGACCGATATTTTTCAAAAAGAACCTAAAAAAATTCATCTATGAACTCGATTTACTAGAAATAAAAATAGGCCTCAAATGTGATGTAGATTAACGTTTGTACAACAAGTTTCCGGACACCGTGTATTACAGATAATAGAAACAAAGAAGATGAGCCATGAACCGTTATTAGTATGAAATTATGTGGACAAAAATGTCGCCAACATTGTTCACTGCAAATCGCATCTGTGCCCAGTGGCGCCCTTTGTTTCTACCTGCAATCTGAATGCATAACTTTCATTGCAAATAACGCTTTTGCTCCCTTTGTTTGTATTACCCAGTATTAAGTATAAAGTTCACTTTAACCCCTATGGTCCCCTATTTTTTTTTTTTATTGCCGGTAACCCGGTCGTTTATTGACATCAATGGTTATTTACAAATCATGTGCGCTACCCGACTCACTAGACAATATCTGTTCTGAGCCGGGTAGCAGTATCATTACATATATTTTGTAAACAAATCAGGGCTTAATAAAAAATACAAAAGAATACATAAAATAATCTAGATATAAAATATTACATACATATATAAAAATAATTTAACAATCTTTAGTGTGAGAGTTCTTATTGAGATGGAGTACCCCATAAAATTCTATCATATGGATAGAGTAAAGTTGTGTTTAAAAATAAAAATAATTAAGAAAAATACTTTAGCAAATGCATTTAAAACATTAGAAACTGTATAATAGTCTGTGTATGTGTAAAAAATAATATAGAATGAAATAATAACACGCCCAATTGCTTAATATAAATGATAAACCCATAATAAATACAATGCAAGAAGGAAAGAAAAATGCAATAAAGACAAAAGAAAAAAGAGAGAGAGAAAAAAAGAGTATTCAATATATAGGACACATTTGAAAACATTTTCGGTGTAAATATTACATTTACTTAAAATTATGTTTATTAAAAATTAAAACGGACGGTTTGCAAGTAACTTGTTAACGCAATGCACATTCACTTTACCTTTGGGTATTAACTCTACTGGATTTGTTAAAGACAAAAATATAGATGTTACTTTATCAAGTATGGTACTATCAATGTGTTGACTTTAACAAATAAATCTTTTTATTTCGTGTAGTTTCTTGCTGGTCAGGTTTCAGTGATTAAAAAATATTATAATCATACTTACAAACTTCGATAAGTTAATCCTAATAAATTGAATAATATTATATAAGTTTGACAGAAAGGGTATTTACGTTTCGACTCAGCGCTATGTTTTCCAAAACCGTCATGGCCGCTTGCGGTTGTGCCACGGTGAAGGCGCGTCCTCCCAGCTTCATGATGCCGCCCTTTTCCCGAGCAATCTCCTCTATGGTGTTGCCCAGTATCGCCGTGTGCTCGAGGCCTAGGGATGTGATACCCGATGCGGCAACATTGCTGGAAGCATATTTAAAAATAAACCTAACCGAACCTAAACAAATCATAACTAACCTAACCTAGCACCGCGAGGAGTGGAAGAGCCTCAGCGATGACTGAAAAAAACAGAACCTAACCTGACCTAAACTAATCTAACCTAACGTATTCTTTTATTTCATGTTCTGCTGTATCTGGTTACAATTGATAATAAGTTTGTACATTACGTTTTTGTCATAACACACGATTTTGATTGTTTTTTTCAGTTGTTCCGTACTATATATTATTGGAAAGATACATATTTTTAACATGAAATTTATAGTCTGATTTCGTATTTAATATTAAGTGTGTAAGACTAATTTTGTGGTGTCTTACACAGCTTGCATAATATATTTCTGGAAAATATACCTATAATTTGAACCAACATTGAAGAAATCATGTTTCGTTCCATGACCATATGTATTTTTTGTTTAACGCCCTTTTTGGGGGCTTTTACATAGGAATAGTTTATAAAATTATTTACAATTATATTATATTATTAATAAATAGTTTTCTTTGATTATTTTCTAAGTAACTGAAGTGCCCTAGCAACAAGTGATGTTAGAGGACAATTTGGGAGGCAGGTTTGTGTCGCTGCCCCGGGAACCATTTATTAGATTACCAATACTTCTATTTAGCAGGGGTGCCCGAGTTCATCAGGTGAGGGGAGTTCAGGATGCACCTGTCCACCAGCTACGTGGCGTGCCAGATCGGGAGAGGCTGGTTTAGGGACCCTTTGACCTCTCCAACTGGTCTCTCGACCGATCGTATTGCTCCGCAGTGGGACGGATATGTTCATATGTCCGTCACTCCTGGATACACTGATCCCTAGATTCCTAGTCAACCCTCATACCTTTTACCTTCCCAGAACTTACTTTTCTTAAGAAAGACCCCCCACACAGCATGCCAAAAGATGACATAGGCTCTGAGGGAAATGAAAATAAATTAAAGATGTCCACTGAATAATCCACATAATTACCCTCCATTAGTATTCTAGGCAATGAGGAGTACATATTATTGTGGTAGTTAGTCCCAGAATTTCTACACTGAAAAAAAATCTTGACTTTTCTATTCGACGATTCTAGTATTTTGGCATTGATGGAAACTTATAAATAAAATGTAAAAGTAATGATATTAGAAGCAAGCAAGCTAAAAGTAAAATCATTGATTACCTCCAATAAACATATACATTAGTAGTACAGTGGTACCTCGACATACGAGTTTAATTCATTCCGCAACCTTGCTCGTATCTTGAATTACTCGTATATTGATGCAGATTTCCCCATACAAAACAATTAGACTACCATTAATCCGTTCAAACCCCCAAAATGTCACCCCAGTTATTTTTGTTACGTGGTTTTGAATAAAAAAACGTATTTATAAATGACAAACATTTATTGTACAAAAACATAAAAGAGAATGTAAATAAATAAATTAGATATCCTTACTGGTCTTTGCCTTTTTCGCTACATTTTTCTCGCTTTCACCTGTAGGCCGTTTAGAAAAAAACATGTCCAAGGAGGTTTGTTTCTTCCTCCCTCTCAGAATGTTCCGGAAATGAGTTAGGCAAGTGTCGTTAAAAAGATCAGATGCACGACCTGTTGCAACTTTTTCTGGGTGTTTCTTTTCCACAAACTGTGAAACTCTCTCCCACATTCCTAAGATCTCCTTTATCTCACTTTTAGAAATAACCTCCTCCTCCTCTGACTCCTCGAAACCAATTTCTTGCAAAACATCCGTATGCTGCCGTGACTGTAACTCTTGTATCTCCTCAGTCGTCAGTTCCTGGGTGGGCTCCTCGACGAGTTCGTTCACATCTCTCTCTTCCACCTCTAGACCCATGGATTTCCCCAGAGACGCGCGCTACCGGCCGACCTGCTAAACCGAACTCGTATCTCGAATTTCGCTTGTAACTCAAAGCAAAAAATCACTCGCTCGTATCTCGAAAAACTCGTATGTTGGGGCACTCGTATGTAGAGGTACCACTGTATTTCATAACATATTTATGTTTGTGCCTACTGTGTATCAGTGGCGGTCAATGACTTTTTTTTGAAGGGACGCTGGACATCAAATGTTTATACTCGTACTTACTACGTACTTGATATCAAATATGCACATCTAGACGCTAGCCCACGAACAAGATACAATTAGGTACCGTCTAAAATTATCTCCATAAATCCATTAAGCTCCATAACTCAATATTTCCAGTATCCAGAATAAGTTTTTTTTCCGCAAATGGCCGAGAAACAAAACTTTTTCGCATTAATGATTCAATTATACAACCACACAATTCACTAACTAACTGAAATATAGTTACTTCAAAATTATCCTTGCTTCGTCTTAATCTTCTAAATTAATACTTGAATTGTACAATTAAAAAAAAAAAAACGGATTTTATTTTATCATTGATGTATTCAAAAGATATTAAATAGCTGATATTAACCCCCTAGTGACCAATTTTTATGAAATTTCATCTAAAAACTCCAACTTTCGACTTGATTCAATCAAAAATGAAGGCTCAAATCCAAAAAAAGTTACGTCACAAAATGGACACTGAATGTGATTTAGGTTTAGCAGTTTCCCATTTGTACTACGATATTCCGGACACTGTGTACATGTTAGAGGTGGGCAAAATTGATTGAATTAATTCCATGAATTAATTCAATCTTGTAACACAATCGATCTTATTCTCATTTTCAAAAGGAATTGAATCTTAATTCCTTATCGTTGGCATTTTTTTCTAAACATTTTACAATTAAATTAATTCATTATAATAAGGTAATAATTAATAATGATGTGTACTTTAAATGATTTAAATATTATAGTGTTTCTATGTTTATATGTACTGTGCCCTGCCGCACTAAATCGCGTATCTAGTATCCCGCGTCCCGCGCCGTAATCCAAAAGACTCTTTTCATCGAGTCCTCAGTCAAGGAATTAATGAATTTATTCAGTTTTCAGTTGTGACGTCACGCGTCGTAGACACAAATCCTATGTCCCATGTACCGAGTCTGTCCGGACAAACGCTCAATCTCAGTCTCAGGGAATAAGTGAAAAAGAACAAAGACATAGACACTCGAGACAGAGTTCCCAATTCCCTATTCGTTTTCGAGTCCCTTTCCTTACTAGTTACAGGTCCGCACCGTCTGCAAGAACGCAAGTCATTAATGTCGCACATAGACACAACACACTTACTAGTCAGAAGTTCCTAATTCATTGCACTATGTCAGCTGTCAACCGGTTCGTCGTTAGTTCCCGCGTGGCTAAACCTTCGATTTAGTACCTAGTCAGGTGAAAACTTTCTACTTCGGAATCTGAAACCTAGTAAAAAAGCGAAAGTATCTCCTGTATTCTTCTCCCTTCCACATGCGAAAATAATGCAATACGTTTAGAAACAAAACGATGTTTACGTTATTGTTCTTATAAGTATGATTTTTATGTACCTGCCTACTTGTAGACGTAAAACGAGATCAGTTGACTGTCGAATTGTGTGTGATGATAACAAGTAATTTGTTTTGATTTCTGTATTTTTGTACTGAATTGTATGCCACTCACTTTCAGACTTTCAATCAGTTTTTATTTGGCGCATGGATTTAAAATTACCATTGAGGTAAGTACCTGCAAACATTAATTATATATGTGTGGTTGAAGCTTATTCCAGGTGAACGGGTCGGATATACAAAAGTGGGATAATAATAATATAGTTCTAATAATTGCTTTAAGAACGTATCTCATTGCCCCTAAAATAATATATTTTTATGTAAAGGTTATCTTAAGGTACCTACTTTTTGTAGTAAATATGTAGATAGTTTTACGAAGAAAGATAATAATAATTTTTATTCTAGGATTCAGTTTGCCAGCAAAAATTTTCTATGAAAAAAAAGAAAAATCGAGTGGGATTTTTTATTTTTGGTATTGTTTAATGATGTTTTACCTTCGTTTTTATAGGAAAAAGCAACATATTGAATAGCCAAGATGTCTTCCAGAAAAAGGATCGAACTTTGGTGTTACTTTTCTGAAGTAGATGGAGGGATGCATTGCTCCACAATTTAGAAATTGCAGTTAAAAAATAAACATCCGACTATTCCTCTTCAGGTCCAGCGCCCTGCGCCTTCCGTATCCTTTGCGGCACCCATTTCAACGATTTTATTAGTGACTTGTAAAATTACTTTTATTTTTGTTCATAAAATAACATATTTATTAAAAAGTCTGTAACATGTTTATTTTGTGGAACGACATATCTTTTTTTACTAAAGTTACTCCAAAGCTCTCCTTGCTTTAAGAACTCTGTGCTATAAAGTGTAAACCTTACAAATACAGGTTTTCTAAGTAAAGTTATAAATGTACTTCTGCAATGTACAAAATAAATTCCTATATTTGATATTTTTTTTCTGTGATTATTTAAAATGTTTTTTTTCACAATGAACACATTTATGTGAATGCGAAAAAATGGTTCATTATTGCTTTCTTTAAGTCTCCTAAATGTGAGCAATCTAGGTACAAAACCAAAATGAAGTGTCGAATCAAGGAATTAAATGAATGAATTCAATGAATTAGTTCACTTGACTAGGTGAATAAGACTGAATTGATTCATTATTGTGAATGAATCTGCCCATGTCTAGTACATGTATACATTGCTCCATACAGAAAGCGCTGAGATTTCTGTTATTAAGGCTGTTTATAATTTTTTATGCGTCACTGTACTTAGCTTTCAACTTTCACCGGGACTAAAACTTGAAAGGACCCGTTTATTCAGATCTGGTTAATAAACATAGCTAAATCCATTTCAAATTAATACTGATCATTCTCCAAAACCATACTTAAAGTATGTACTCTCTGGAATGCGGTGCAAATATAATATAATATATAACGGGTTTTCCAATAAGAGGTGTTATTTTGAATAGCCCGCTATTTCGGTAGATGTTACTTTTGAAGCTGTCATTTTTTGACATTTGACAAGTAGAAACTACGCCATTAATAAAAAATAAAATGATACACGCTTCAACAAGGCATTGAAATTATTAAAATTCACTTGAGTGAATCAAATGCAAATCATCTTGAGTGATGAGGCCCATTTCCACCTCGGTGGCTTCCTCAACAAGCAAAATTGTAGCATCTGGGCAAGGAGCTAGGAGCAACAGTTACGGTGAATGGATTGCGCTATCGAGAGATGATTAATGATTTTTTATGGCCGGAATCGCATGGTATTGATCTGGACAACGTTTACTTTCAACAAGACGGCGCTACTTGCCACACAAGCAACGAAACCATTGATCTTTGACAATTGAATGTCAAAATAACAATCCTGTACATAATATAATATTAGATTATACTACATATGTGAAAACAATAAGCAACATCAATTTTTATTATATTTGTCCATGTCGGGTTTCGAACACGTCACTTCAGGGTTCAGAGGCAAGGAATTTACAGCTCAGTTGATAAGAAACTATGCAAAACATGGTTCATATTTACGATCATAGATAATTTCCACCGTAGAGCAATTAGAATGAGGAACCTTGATCGCAGAATGGCACAGCTAAAAAGACGTCCAATACAAATTACACACTGAGAATGTTGACCTAACCAGGAATATTTCACAGAGTTTGTATACACAAAGCTGAAAAAATTTCTATATTTACAAAGCAAACAAATTATTCTTAACGATAGATCTTATCTGCTGTAAGCCGGTTGTTTGCTGTAAGAATTATTAATTAGATTATGAGAAAAGTTTGTTTCAATATTATGTATCTAGTAATATTTTTTCATGTGAATACCGCACAAGAGTACTAACTGCTCCCAACTGTCTGGAACCAGTGAGACTATGGTATCCCCAAAAGGGATATGTTGTGAGGATAAAGGTAGTGGAGAGGGGAAGCAGATGGGGAAGAGGGATGTGAGGGATGTTTTTCAGTTCTAAAGCCATTTCAAGCTGTTCCAATTCTGAATGGTGGTCTTACACCAGGGCGATACTGAGAGTATTTTCCACTCTAGAACGTGCCACAATAAGAGGTGTTATTTTGATATTCAATCGTAAAAGATCAATGGTTTCGTTGCTTGTGTGGCACGTAGCGCCGTCTTGTTGAAAGTAAACGTTGTCCAGATCAATACCATCCGATTCCGGCCATAAAAAATCATTAATCATCTCTCGATAGCGCAATCCATTCACCGTAACTGTTGCTCCAGCCTCATTTTCGAAAAAGTAAGGTCCAATGACTCCGCCGGACCATAAACCGCACCAAAAATTCACACGTTGCGGATAGAGAGGCTTTTCAACAATAACTCTTGGGTTTTCCGAGCCCCAGATGCGACAATTTTGCTTGTTGACGAAGCCACCGAGGTGGAAATGGGTCTCATCACTCAAGATGATTTGCATTTGATTCACTCAAGTGAATTTTAATAATTTCAATGCGTTGTTGAAGAGTGTATCGTTCCATTTTTATTAATGGCGTAGTTTCTACTTGTTAAATGTCAAAAAATGACAGCTTCAAAAGTAACATCTACCGAAATAGCGGGCTATTCAAAATAACACCTCGTATTGGAAAACCCTGTATAATGAAGACGTACAAAATTTCATCATATTTTCCAGCTAAATAAGCGTTTCCTGTAAATAAATACCTTTGATAATCGGAATTACGTCATTCGACACGGAATTTGTGAGATGATTTTTCATAGATAAAATAAATATGTTTGCAAGTAACGAAATAACAACCAAGAACTACATCTTAAGATTTGATATTTTCTTGCCAAGCGAATAAAATATGTTTTAGTACGATAGGAGCATGTTTTAGGTTCAAAACACCATAAAACTGAGGATTGTTTGGTGAGCTGCTAGCAAATCCGCAACGGATACGCTGGCATGGATGTCTCGTTACATTTCCTATGTCTAGTCGCTTCCTCTCTTTCACTGACAAATAATACATATTTGATAGTAATTGTGTTCTTATGCAAAAAAAACAGTGTTATATGAAAAAGTGAGTTCTGAGATATTGGCCGTTAAATGTTTCATTTCACTTTACCGAGCATATACACATTGAAAGTCAAATAAATTTATATGTAACTAGCTATAGTTGCTGTGGCTCAGTCTGTCTGTGCAGATAGAAAAACATTAGCATTGCTTTTACGTCCAACAGATGGCGTTGTTCAAAAAAAAAAACATGTTTTTACCTGTCACAGGTGACATCTATATAATATATAGGTTAACACGGTTGAGATAAGACTCCATGTATTTACTTGACCACATTGGTGACGTCATATTCCCCGCCGATTCCCACTTCTATGATGGCCACGTCCACCTTCTCCTGCAGAAACACCTTCAGAGCCAGCACTGTCAGGGACATGAAGTATCCGGGGACGTCCGTGTCACTTTCCTGATGAGGAAGAGCATATAATTCAAGAAACTATGTATACTAGTAGTACTTAAAGAGTAGACCTGATATCCAAAAAAGTATGTTTCTAAATTTCTCTTATTTAATAAATCAAAAACAAATTTTCCTCTGAAATCATTCGTTGGCTTTAAATCGCAGTAAGCAGTTGATGTGTTTCCATATTAATATTTTTATTTGGCCATTCAATTTAAATAATAATCTGGTGGGATAAACTGGTAGTATCAAGCAAGGCCACCATCTTGGTGGAACCGGAACTTAACAAATTTACAGTCAGATGTAATGCCAATTGTTTCAGTTAAAACAGGACGTCGCTAAGTCAATTAATGGTCCTAAAATAGTAAATTTGTTTAGTACCCCGAGTCAGCCAGGTGTCGTAGTGCTTTCCGTATGACATTATTGCATTAATTCCACAGACATATGAATATTAATAGACGAGAAGTTAAGGACGAGGGGTTAAAACAAGAGTTGCGGGACGCAGAGAGGAAAGCTGACTGTGATTCGTCAATAAATCAATCTGACAGTAAATAGGCATCTCGCATTATAATATCACCATTTAGTTCTTAAAAGTAAAATCTGCTTTTGAATGAATAGACATTTTTACATGGGAGCGCAAATTACTCGCCACGTTATGAACAAATTTGCGAAGTCCAAATTCGGCAAAATAAATTTCTTCTATTTTCAGAGTCGAATATTTCGTTTACGTATTTAGTTAAGACACTTTTATAAATGTTCATAATTTACTTCCCAGCAACCAACCAGCTTTGTGTTTCGCGTCCAGACGTATCTCGATGTGATAGTATATGTTTCTACAACTGATCCATATTATACGATGTGAATATGCTTAAAATAAAATAAAATAATGCTTATATATGGAATGTAATACGACAATTGGGTTTATTCTCTTTTTCACATCTATTTTTACAAGTTTTCATAGCACAAGTCACCATTTTGCCGTGTTATTTCGTAAAATGAACCGATGATGCCTCGACCATAGTTCACACAAGAATGATGACGTCACGTTTTCTAAATTCACTTGAGGCCATACGCGAGCACAGCCGGCTCCAATGGAACCGGTATGGGGAGTGGGGAATAATACGCTTTTAATCACTTAGGGCAGGTCTACTAATATTCATATGTCTATGATTAATTCCAATTAATTTTTAAATTCCTACTGAGGTAGAGAAATATTTCGGTTGTGTAATTGTAAAACCTACACAGAAAATTTCTACTGATTTTGATAGATTCACAAAAAATTATTTGAAGTAAAAATATTACAAATTATTATAAGCAATATCCATATAAATTAAAAATCTCCCGAGTAAATATAAATCCCGCCGGCAGGAATTGAACCCCGCACCTTCTGATTGCCGGTCAGGTGCTCAGAACCACTAAGCTGGGTCGGCTTATTCCCAACCCGCCAAATAATTTAATATATACTAGTATTTCAATCAACAATTATTGCTTATTATATTTTTTCACCTGTAAACAACCAACTTTATTTATGTAGGAAAGGCTTTGTAACTGCCGAATTTCCCACTAGATGGCGTCGAGACATATTATATCTACATTTGTTGGTGAAATATTTTGTTAAATATTTTTATTTTTCAGTGATATACTAACGTTTATAAGACTAGGTTTTTATGCATGGCACAAATGATCTCAAATTATTGCTTGTAATAATTATCCTTTGTGCCATGCGTAAAAAACCTTTTCTTATAAACATTAGTTTATCACTAAAAAATAATTAAAAAATATTACATTCATAACCCTTTGGAGATGTTAAATATTCTACAGTTAGTTTGTTAGTTAGTTTGGTAGTAATATTTTTTCCATAACCTAAAATCTTAAATTATGGAAATTATTACACATTTGCTTACACATTTGATGCTTTTTGTTCACCGTGTAGGTCGCTAAGCTTTTGGGGTGACCACATTATTATTATTTTTTGAATGAATGGACAGCGCACGTACGACCAGGTACTGTGTATCTACATATATTATAATACAATAATTTTATTTGCGATCTTCTTATAAAAAAAAAATATTTTTTATGTGAGGTATTCGATACAAAAACAGTAAATTAATATTATTTTATAATGTATGCAGAGTGACACTGAATGCAGATAATAATTAAAATTTAGTACTTAAGGCTAATGTAAATAATTAACAAAAAAAATATATATATATACATATAAATAACTAAACAATTGTTATGGAATATTCCCGAAAATCAATTAACGATTGCATATTTCCAACAGTATCAAGAGGTTACCAATTATAATAACAACATAATATCGGAAAACCCCAAACCAATGTACGAGGGTTGGTCAATAAGTCCTTAGAAAAAAGCATTAAAACAGTTTGTATTTTTGTATTTTTTTTTTATTTCTCAACATAATCTCCTTGGAGCTCAATACACTTGGTTAGACGTTTCTCAATTTTTTTTAAATCGTCAGAAAAATAAGTTTTCGGAAGGTCCTCAAAATAAGCATTTGTCCGATCGATGACTTCTTCATTTGAAAAAAAACGTTGTCCACTTAGCCATTTTTTTAAGTTTGGGAAAAGGAAAAAGTCACTGGGGGCTAAATCTGGCGAATACGGTGGGTGGTCGACCAATTCGAACTTCAATTCTTCAATTTTAGCCATTGATCGTAAACATGTGTGAACACGGGCATTGTCCTGATGAAAGAGGATTTTTTTCCTGTTTAAATGAGGCCGTTTTTCTTCAATTTTGTTTTTTAGCTGGTCCAATAAAGATGCATAATAATCCCCTGTTATTGTTTTTCCTTTTTCCAAATAGTCAACGAAAATAATTCCACGTGCATCCCAAAATACAGTAGCCATAACCTTACCAGCTGATTTTACGGTTTTCGCCTTCTTTGGACATGGTTCGCCTTTTGCAATCCACTGCTTTGACTGTTCTTTCGTCTCGGGAGTATAGTGGTGTATCCATGTTTCATCTACAGTCACAAAGCGACGAAAAAATTCATCCGGATTGCGTTACATGAGCGACAACAGGGCTTTAGAGGCCACCACCCTATTGCGTTTATTGTCGACTGTGAGCAAACGCGGCACCCATCTTGCAGAAATTTTTTTCATGCCCAATTTGTCATGTAAAATAGAAATGACGCTACCTTTTGAGATCCCTGTAACCTCAATTATCTCACTCAACTTTAATCTTCGGTCACTTAACACCATATCGTGGATTTTATTGATCATTTCTGGTGTAGTCACCTCTACAGGACGTCCTGAGCGTGGTTCATCCTTTGTTGATGTACGACCACGTTTAAATTCATTTAACCAGTTATAAATAGTTGCAAGTGAAGGAGCAGATGTGCCGTGAACTAAATCCAACTCATTTTTTATTTCCTTTGCTGTTAACCCTTTTATATTAAAATGTTTAATAACAGCTCTAAACTCAATTTTCTCCATTTTTGTAAACAAGCAAATTTTTTTTTTTTAAATGTACGAGAAACACACAACAACCCGACCAATCTGCTTGAAACTTCGCAGCATACTGAATCGGTAGTGCCGCTGCATGAAAACAAACCGCTTACAGTACTAGTCGCGCCACCTGTCGGCTTTTCTAAGGACTTATTGACTCACCCTCGTAGCTTGAAAGAGCATTTGAAATAATAGATACAGAAACAGTGATAATAATAATAATATTTGGTTAATTTATATAGCGCCATTTTCTTGAAAAATCACCTCAAGCGCGCTATAACAATATAACGTACAAGGCACACATAATTGGTTTCAATAATATTTAGAAAAAAAGAGACGACAAACAAGAAAAACAACAACAAAAGATTATAGGTACAGCAAATAATACTCTAAAATAGTTTTAAACAAAATAAATTGAAATTGCTGGAATACACAAAATAAACTAATTTTCCTTTGCGATTTATAATAATAACACAATGATCATATAACATATGTGTGGTGTAACGAGACATGATTGTATACGTTTTACCCAAGTTCACTTTGGAAGTTCATAATCACTCGAGTGATGTCTGTGCGACATTTACATGTACGGGCATTCGGTTTTGGATTCGCTCGCGCTCATTGAAAACATCACACTTCCGAGTATAAACTGCTTACTGTGGTTTACAGCTGTAATGAATCCACTTATATTTCATAATTTATCCCATATTAGTAGGATTTAAAAAGTGAAAAAAAAAATCATAAAAAACAAATTGATAAAAACTGTTTAACAAAATTTAGGCAGCCATGGATCAAGACCTAGAGCGATGAAACCTAGATACGGGTAACTATCGTTTCTTATTTCCATAATTTTTGGAGATAGAAAAAAACTTATTTTACTATTGTAAAAACATCAGACATGCTGTCTGGATTCCGGAACATCTTCGTCATCTTTCCAAGGCCATCTGTTAGATCCTACTGTAATAACTCGCTACTACAAAGTTGGGCAAAAGTAATCACCCTATTGGAAAACGCTATAACTTTTGCAAATGGCGCCAAATGTCAAATCGGTTTTGAGATTTGTGAAGTAAACAAACGCAGAATACAAATCAACAAGACATGAATCGGTTTACTCCGCAAGAACGCGGAATAATTGTTTCCATTTTTCCGGGGCGCTTAATCTCTCGTTTTGGTGATTTGCACTGGCCGGCCAGATTACCCGATTAAACCGTTCCAGACTTCTTTTTATGGGGTTTTTTGAAGTCACGGGTTTACGCCAACACGCCTCAGACTCTTGAAGCCCTTAAGGCGAATATTCGCCAGGAATGCGAGAACCTGTCGCCCGAAGTTCTGGCAAGAGTGATGGAAAATGCCATAAAACGGGCCCGTATGGTCATCAACTCTTGCGGCGGCCACTTGGCCGATATCATTTTATCGACTTGATGGAATAAATTCTAATGGATTAAATAAATAAATTTCATAAGCAGTACCAAAGTTTATCATAAAAAAAAATTACAGCAAAAAAAAAGAACATTGGGTGATTACTTTTGCCCCATCCTGTATTAACACGTCCAGTGCTGAGCCCGTAGCAGGTACGGGCGATACAAAGTTCGCGGGATGCGCTGCCCGTACAAGGTACGGGCATCTTATAACTTAGAGAAATGATAATAAAAACAACGTTAGCACAAACGGATTGTGTATATAATACCCTCAGCATGTAGGATAACTTCAGTATACATCTATATATTGCGCGGGTCGGTCGCTATTGTTTTTTTTCTACCGTAGTACCGTTGTGGCGAGTTTACACGCGACTTTTTCTATATGTTTCACACAACTACAACGAATTATATGTGTGTGCGATAATTTTGATTGTTATTGACTTTATACAAAGTGTCTCCTTGTTTATAAGTATTTTTTATTAGACTTGTCGTTATTATTTTTTGTGTGTTCGGACTTTTGAATCAAAATATTGTGTTTTAGACTACAAGTAATTTATATTGAATTCATTTACTATAAAGTGTTTTTATTATTATTTTTGTGTTTGATATTTTTTTGTGTTATACATACCTTGAAATATGGATCAGCCATCAACATCCAAAAAAGCTAGGCTAGATGACGACTTTAGCGACACCGATAGTGATTTTGACGATTCGGGAAGCGACTTAGAGATCTTCCCCGAATCGGATAAAGATGACTTGGAAGACATGGATAACGATGAATCGGATGAAGATGACATTATCCAGCCAGTACCGGAAGCATCACCACTGCCTCTAAACCAACCATCAATGTCCGAACCAAGACAGTGGTCAAATTCACCCAAACCATCACATCACATCCCATTTACCGGTGTATCTGGCATAAATTTTATGGAAGCTGGAAGAGAACCGATCAACTTTTTCAATGCCATCGCCAACGATGATTTGTGTGAGATGGTCATCAAACAAACAAACGATTATGCGGTAGAGGTGTTATCAAAGTCGAAAGGTGATAAAAGCCGGATCACAAGGTGGAGGGACCTAACAATCGAGGAATTCAGGAAGTTTTTAGGGCTTATTTTCCACATGGGAACTATTAGGATGAATCGCCTAAACGACTATTGGAAGAAAAATCATTTATTCAACCTGCCGACATTTTCTCAATACATGGCTCGAGATAGGTTTCTACTTATCCTTAGAGTGCTTCATTTCAATAGTAATGAGGAAGAATCAACAAGTTTAGGAAAAATTCAGCCACTCATCGATTTTTCAATGATAGGATGGAGATTATATATACTCCTAGTAAAAACCTTTCCATCGATGAATCGCTGGTGCTCTGGAGAGGGAGACTATTGGTCCGTCAATACATGAAAGGGAAAAAAGCGAAATATTGCATAAAACTGTATATGTTGGGTCAGTCAAATGGATTGGCCCTAAAAATAATTGTTTATGGTGGTGCAGCAGACATCGAACTCGGTGGTAAAGACCACACCAACAAAGTGGTGAAGAAATTGATGGAAGGAAAGACTGGAGTCGGGCACAGTTTATACATGGACAATTTCTATAATAGCGTTCCGTTGACGAAGCATTTATTAGAAAACAAAACATTTGTTACTGGGACCCTCAGATCAAACCGGAAGGACACACCGAAGGAAGTTACTGAAAAAAAATAAAAAACCGGAGAGTCTACCAGCATGTATACAAATAAAGGGATATGCGTCACAAAATGGAAGGATCGACGTGAAATTGTGACGATATCTTCCGAATTCGATGGGCAATTGACGAAAACTACCAATCGTCGAGGAAAGGAGGTTTGTAAGCCAAAAATGATTATTGAATACAACAAACACATGAGCGGCGTAGATTTCGTAAGCAGGGTTCGATACAAAATCCAGTTTATATTCTGTTTACCCCCGTAGTAGTAGTAAAAAAATCAATCTTGAGTTTACTAATAATTTATAAAAATATAATTTCTTGATGAGTAAATAGTACAGTAAATGTCTCGTGTAAACTCACTATTACGCAATGACGCCTACTATCTTGTCCTGCCAATTACATAACAACTGGAGAGTATGTAGCGCTGTCAGGCAGTGCGATTGGTAGGTGTGATCCCCAATAATAAACCAAACATGCAAAAGTCCCAATTTTTTTCGGATTAGGGAAGTAGTCCCGTTATGAAAATTTCGTATTTTATCAGTTGGTTTACGCCATATTAAAATAACGCAGTGAAAGTGTTAAAGGGCATTAATAATATTCTAAAAGCCCAGCTACACTACTCGCAAAGTTGATCGAAGTTGACCGAATACGATAGTGTGGGCACGAACTTCACTTCGCTTCGGGCAACTTCGCTTCGCTTCGCCCGACTTCCGATTGTTGTCGGTAAATGCGCCCGAGTCAAAGGACTCGAAGCGTTACCCGCGAAGTTGCACGAGTGTGTGGGCACGCACTTCGAACTTCGGCTAACTTCGTCGAGGACTTCGTCGGAGCGTCGAAGCGAGTAGTGTAGCTGACACTTAACACTATAATACAAACACCTCTCAAGAATCTCTCTCACCCTCTTATTCCAGAGTTGTTGGTGCACCTGGTGGAAACTACGGGCGAAGTCCTCCCTGCTGATACAGCGGCCGTCCAGTCGGATCCTTTCAGTAGCAGAGACCAGATGCGGTGAGGAGTACAGCCCGGTGCGGTAGCCGTGTTGGCGCAGGATAGACTCGCACATGGCACTGGTGCTGCCCTGAAAATGAAAAAAGAAGTTAAAATGGCGATTTTACTTCCACATAAGTGAGAGTTCAAAGCTCATTGTCGGAGAGTTATTGCTACTTCAGCAGAAAACAGATTTCTGACTGGTTTGGAAAAACAGATGGAAAACTACTTTCCATCTTTCTAACCAGTCGAACGATAACTACCGATATTTAGGTCTCATCGCTCTAGGCCTTGAGCGATGGCTACACATATTTAGGTTTCACTGCTCTAGGCCTTGAGCGATGGCTACACATATTTAGGTTTCACCGTTCTAGGCCTTGAGCGATGGCTACACATATTTATATTTCATCGCTCTAGGCCTTGAGCGATGGCTACACATATTTAGGTTTCACCGCTCTAGGTCTTTAGCGATGGCTACACATATTTAGTTTTCACCGCTCTAGGCCTTGAGCGATGGCTACACATATTTAGGTTTCACCGCTCTAGGTCTTGAGCGATGGCTACACATATTTAGGTTTCACCGCTCTAGGTCTTGAGCGATGGCTATACATATTTAGGTTTCATCGTTCTAGGCCTTGAGCGATGGCTACACATATTTAGGTTTCACCGCTCTAGGCCTTGAGCGATGGCTACAGATATTTAGATCTCACCGCTCTAGGCCTTGAAATATGTCTGCCAAAATTTAGGTAAACGATTTTTTAGAATTGATTTTATAATTTCAGCTTTAACAGCTCTAGTAAAAAATAAATCGAATAAATAAACAATTAGAAGATCCATTTTAAACAATGAATAAATAAGCGTTTAATCATTTATGAGGGTTCAATACATAAATAATCTTGATTTAGGTTCACCCACTTGCGTCGATTTCATGGTATTTTGAACCTTAAAAAGGCTCCCAGCATGTTAAAATATATTTTATTCGCTTGGCAAAGAAATAGCAAATCTTACGTTACAGTTCTAGGTTGTCATTTCGTCACTTGCAAACATATTTATTTTATCCATGAAAAATCATATGGCAAATTCCGTGTCAAATTACATAATTCCGATTAGCCAAGGAATTTATTTATAGGAAATGCAATTCGCTTGGCAAGGAAATAAAAGTCACTTAACCCCTGGCACTATAAGGTTAAATAAAAGATTTCAAAGTGCTTGAAATGGTTACAACATCAAAGTATAATAGATAATAGAGAGATAAGGCAACCAATAAAGCTAATACAAATTTAAAAAACATTTAGCGTAAAGTTTTTATTGTTTGTTTACAAAAGTGATATGAAGTATGTATTCTTACCTTTCCTTTGGTTCCGGCAATATGAATAACGGAAAGTTTATTCATCTCCTCAATACCTATTCCGACTCGCCCTAGAAATTTCCAGGCTTCTTTGATGTTCACATTATCCTGGAAAAGATTATTTTTTTTTAAATAAGTCTTTTTGAATTTCTTTTTATGTTTTCGGTAATGATTGAATGCAAATCTTGGAAGCAGAAATTAACTAACTTCCCGATATCCGATCGAGTTGAAACACGGCATATAGACTCGTCGGCGATGACAATGCATTCTGTCAACTTTTAGTGGCAATCACATACACTCGGGATTTGGCGAGGTTGGGAAGGAAGGTTCAATCCCTAGTCACAACAAATTGTTATTATTATTATGTTTTAAAATGGTTGCACTATAGTAAAAGAACTTTGTTCTTTACAGGTTGATTTTTTTTTAAAGATACAGTCAATTTTATTTGATTGGGACACAACGAGACCAAACATTTAGTCAAAAATAAGTGAAGATAGGAATATGGTAGGTAGGAAAAATGGACTCTTTAAAGCTTTTTTATATGTGTACATTTTACACTTATTTGAGTTCTCTCGAATGTGTTTTTAAGCCCATTGAATTTAAAAAATATTTATATTTTGTAGGTAGGAAAAATGGACTCTTTAAAGCTTTTTTATATGTGTACATTTTACACTTATTTGAGTTCTCTCGAATGTGTTTTTAAGCCCATTGAATTTAAAAAATATTTATTTAATTGTTGAATTATAATAATTACATATTAACTGAAGGTACACATTATGAATATGAAAACATATATATTGCTACCACTCTGATTATAGTGGAAGATTTAAAAATGATTCCTTCTTGTATGACAACTTCTTGTAGCATTCACTCCGTTCATCAGTTCTACATGCCCGAAACCATCCAAGTGTCCCTTTGTTAATCTTATCCAGATCTGAATAGCCAGGTACTTCCCCACCTTCCTCTTCCCCATCTCCCTCCGCTCCCCAATACCCTCAGCCTCACAACATACCCCAATTGGGGATGCCATAGTCTCACTGGCTCCAGACGGGAGCAGTTGGGACTCTTGTGCGGTAATACTGTAGAAAAAAAAAAAATCTTGTTTTTATGACAGAGATAATAGCATTTATTGTTATTACACTTATATCAGTCTTGCATTCTTTTAGAATCTGTGCATTTGTAACACGGTCATACATGATATTACTAGACAGAGTGATTACAAATAATTATAAGCAATAATTAGTCACCTGAAATATCAATACAAATTGAAAATATCTCCCGAGTAAAAATAAATGCCGCCAACGGGAATTGAACCCACACCTTCTGATGTCGGCTTATTTCCAACCCGCCAAATAATTCAATATATACTAGTACTTCAATCAATAATTACTGCTTATTATATTTTTTCACCTGTGAACAACCAACTTTATTTTTGTAGGAAAGGCTTTGTTAGTGCTAAATTTCACACTAGAAGGCATCGAGACATATTATATCTACATTTGTTGGTGAAATATTTTGACTTAAATACATATTAATTATTAACTATCCTTTATGCTACGCATAAAACCTTGTCTTATAAACATTAGTTTATCATTAAAAAATAAAATAATAAGATTTTACTATCATTTATCATTATTTGTACTTTCTCTGCCAGGTCCATGCTTCACTGAAATACATCAGGGTTGGTATCAGCATTCCGTAGCGGACTGCTAACCTTGCAGACTTTATTAATACAATAGTACTGACCTCTCGCCGGCGTTTTCTTTCTTGGATCTGTTGAATGGTCACAGCGTTCGACTGCAGTGAATTCAAAGTGTATATTGCTTTCTGTAATAAATATACCAACAATATAGATTATGTCATGTTGTGCTTTTCCTTCTTTAGCCAACGTTTCAAGAAGTGTTACAGGGTCAATCATCAGGGCAAACGCGTGGATTGTGGTGAAGGGTGTGTTTTTTACATTAACGCAGGAAAATAATTTATTTGTATCTTCATATATATTAGCTATACTGTGGAAACTACTTATGGTATATACTCGACCAACTATCAGACACACTCACTGACCAATAGGATGCATGATCTGGGCAACAAGTATGGGGGTGCTATTGATTTATCTATTGACTCCATTTATAGAATTAAGCATAATTTACACCAACATTTTGTCGAATCCTACAAATTAGAGTAGCGTTGGTAAATTAGTTTTAATGATTTGTCTTATATGTAGTGTTGTTGTAATTTCTTTATTACTTTATGTTACTCTTACGTTTTACTAATATTGCTTCATATTTTTTAATATTTTCTCATTATACTTGTAATCACAATTTTACAATTGTGTATTTTGTACCTTCTTTAAAATGGATTACATCTATTTACTGTCAATATCTCCTGTATAATACAGATATTCTCCTATGTACACTGCATCATGTATCACTTCTATGTAAAAGCCTTTTTAGGCGTATATATATATAAATAAATACTGTTAATGTAATGTGAATACCGTACAAAAGTCCCAACTGCTCCCAATCGTGTGGAGCCAGTGACACTATGGCATCCCCAATCGGGGTATGTTGTGAGGTTGAAGGTAGTGGTGAGGGTGAGGAGATGGGGAAGAAAAATGTGGGGGAGTACCTGGCTATTCAGATCTGGTCACAAAACAAAGCTAAAGCCATTTCAAGCAAAGTTTCAATTCTGAATGTTGGTCTTACACCAGGGCGATACTGAAAGTATCTTCCACTCTGGAACGTGCAATATGTAAACACATTATCTAGTAAGATGGTACTATTTACAAAAACATGAGTAAGGGTAATTATTTACCTAACCGCTGCACTTTTAGCCACAGATTTTGGAAATTACACTTCATTTCTACAATTATTACAAGAAACAACTATTTATATGCAACAATATAAGTTATTATTTTATTTATTTATTTATTACAAGCCCTAGTGGGCTTTTCTTTAAAAAAAATACAAGCATTTTGTATCAGAGTAAACACCTAAAAATTAATACAATAAAGAAGAATGTAAACATAATGGCAAAAATGAATCCTCACGCATATAATTGAATTTAAAAGATTCAACAAAACAAAATAGTAGAAGCGGAGAAGTTATACGGGTACATAGGTCTATTTGTGTCTAGAAGAATAAAAGTGATAGAATATACAACATTTATACTGATTAGTTTTCAAATGAAATAAATCACCCAGATCAGAATATTTGTTTCCGAGATTGTGAAGTCTCGGAATCGGAGAATTTTGGTATGCTAGTGTCCTGGTGTTATTGAAGTAAAAAGGTAAGAAACGTCGGCATGATTTTTTGGGAACATGGATATTGATATATTGAAGTAATTCGGGACAGTCAATTTTAAAATGTAGTATTCTTTGTAACAGTATTAAATCTGTGCTTATTCTTCTTTCTGAAAGTTTCAATAGAGACATATGTTCTTGGTTTGGGTTAATTAAGTAATTAATGCATATTTAGACTGAAACGAAGCTTTCACAAACTTCAATCCATACTAAAACCATCCAAAATGGTGGCAAAAGGATCATTTAATAAGGGAAAATTTTTAACTTTTCCAAAATGTAATTTTAATGCATCTTTTACCATATCCCCCGATGTAAATATTTGTTTCTTGTAATAATTAATGTGAAACGAAGTGCGATTTCCATAATCTGTGCACATTAAGTGTGGCAAATGAAAACAAAATTAGCTGGCGCACGGCGAAGATTTAGCATCAGAGATCAAGAAATTAAACTAAATAGATACCACAAACTTCCGTATCAAGTATAAACTGATAAACACAGTTATGCTTACAAATATAAAATAACAGCGTTTAAAATTACCTCGTAATCAAATTCCAAATCCATTCTTGTAATGGTGTTTATGTTTTTACGTGTTATGTTCACAGCGGAGCGCTGCAGTGTGCCTGCCAGCTTTCCTATGCAATTATTGCCAATCATTTATGGACGGAAGCACGGCGATATTATTTTTGCAAACACTTTTTTCTCCCCACTACTTGCCTCTGAGTGTTGCACACAACAAAACATATTATTCCAGGAAACTTTTATGAAAGACTTGATAAAACTGTAACATTTGACCCATAAATAAACCACTCACATTTGACCTGAGGGTCACTGAAAGTGATGATAATACAGTGCTTGCGTTTGTCATGTAATTTGAAAAGTTACATCACAAAAGTAATTACTCTATTACTTAATTTGGTATGCTTATCGAATTCCGCTGCATGAAAATGCTATTTTAATAAAAACAACACTTGATTTTAACTTAAATAACTAATGGAGAGAACTATATAAATCAGGGGTTTAAGTAAACATTCACAAAATAGGTTTTCAGGGTTTAGTTTTGGGTTATTTTAATAATTCATGCGTATTTCCTAACCTCCAAACATAACATTGAGAAAAATGGAACTTTAATGCATCTTTTCCCATCTCACACCACATAATTAGATATTTCTTGTAGAAATTAAGTTGAAACCAAGTAATTTTTATAAATTTTTTGCGTATTAAACGTGCAGCGGAATTCGACAAGATTGATCTTAATTTTACCGCGCAGATGTTCTTTTAAAATTATTTAATTGGGTGTATGGTTTTATATTTGCACCTTATAAAGTCGAATAAAAGCGATTTAATTAGATAACATTCTTTAAGTTAACACATAAATTAGAAAGGTATAGCTGAGAGTCGGTTATTTGTTAGAATAATTGGGGTTAGTGCAATATGCACTCACGTGCAATATAAAACTATAAGTAAAATGTCAAACGCACACCGTCGCAATCTGACAGTGCTGACAGTAGTGACAGTTGGTGACAGTACTAGAGGTGAGGCGTACTTATCGTACCCAGTATAAGTACCGGGTATTTTCATGCCGTACTTTGTACTTGCGACAAATCTCCAAGATACCTGGTTCCTATGTATTTGTAAATTTCATAGGCTTTGAAGTACTTCGTACTTTAAAATACTACTGACTTCTCACTCTGGTCTGTTAGAAGCATGGGGAAAAGGGACAAAGAAGTATTTTTGCCTATGGTATTTCTTTAGTGGAGTGGAATGGAAGATTTGAATTTGTTCTTCACTCCACGGAAGGGGGAAAGAGATAGGTATATTTTATCGGTTTCTGTGATGCGTCGCATTGTAAAATACTGATGACTTTTCGCTGGGTCATATTAGAAAGGTGTACGAAAAAAGGACAGTAATGAGTATTCAGCCTATTTACGATGAAGTTTCAGTTCAATCGCATTATCTGTTGAATACGTTTAACTCGCTACAGGCTGTTTCGAAAATTTTACAAAGTATTTTTTCAAGTAAAAATAAATTATACTTTTTTTAAATTTAAAATATCTACTAGAAAAACTAGTCCTGTATTCCCGATTGTACAATACCATACATTTATATACAATATAAATTTTGAATGGATTTATTTACTTAAAATTACCCCAAAAGCGGTGCCTATTACCTAATTTATTATATTTTATTATGTAACCTACCTTACACGACGAAAGTACAAACTATAAAAATCAAATTATTTATTGTTTTTGTGTTTAATTCGTAGAACCCCAGCCATTTTAAAACTGTTTTAAAGTGGCCTTGAAAGCCGAAAAAGCTATAACAATAACAAAAACCAAAAAATACTTGCAGAACTTAATAATTATATTATTAAATTTGATTTTCATTAAATGTAAAAAAAAAATCAACATTATTATTAGGTAATGTTATTCCTGCTTCCTTCCCTGTTCAGTGCTCAGCACACCTCAGGTTCCCATCACTCTCCGTCCCCAGTCCCCAGATACTATAATCCCCAGGTAGGTACAAAATACAAAAGAGTATTTTGTACCTGGTATTTTTTTGTACCTATACTCACTGTACCCAGTAACGGAAAATACTCTTAGGACCCACCTCTAACAGTACTGACAGTTGACCAGTGATCAGTAAAATCGGTAGATAAAAGTTGAAAATTTCGGTAGATTGGTCGCCAAATATTTACAGGGGCTAGTTTTTATATTACAGGGTTTTCCAATAAGAGGTGTTATTTATTTATTTACACATATACGGCACAACACGTGCCATTAACATAATTGACATACTTATAATAGTACAACAACATGAAGAATAACAGTATAAATGTTAGTAAAATTTAAGAAAATAGGTAAAAAGTAAGGTAATAAGTAGTGTATAAAAACTATAATGTATAAAAGTAAATTGTAAAGTGAATAGTTTAAAATATAAAGTATTAAAGTACAAACCATAAATTAATAGGAAAAAGTAAAAATAAAAATTTAAATATTGAAATAAAACAATAAAATGTACCAATAAGATACCTATCTCAAGGTACCGACAAAGATTTAAATATAAAAAGTAATAAATCCTGGATTATGTTAACCGATATGATAAATTTTACAAGTACTTATGATTTCTAGTGCATTAATAGTTTTAGAAGTACTGGTAGGCATATTATGTTTACATGATGTATTTACGTGGTACTAGCAAACATCTATCGTTATTTTGAATAGCCCGCTATTTCGGTAGATGTTAATTTTGAAGCTGTCATTTTGTGGTATTTGACAAGTAGAAACTACGCCATTAATAAAAATGGAACGATACACGCTTCAACAACGAAATGAAATTATTAAAATTCACTTGAGTGAATCAAATGCAAATCATCTTGATTTCCGTTTTTCCCATTTCCGCCTCGGTGGCTTCGTCAACAAGCAAATTGTCGCATCTGGGGCTCTGAAAACCCAAGAGTTATTGTTGAAAAGCCTCTCTATCCTCAACGTGTGACTGTTTGGTGCGGTTTATGGTCCAGCGGAGTCATTGGACCTTACTTTTTCGAAAATCAGGCTGGAGCAACAGTTACGGTGAATGGATCGCTATCGAGAGATGAGCAATGATTTTTTATGGCCGGAATTGGATGGTATTGATCTGGACAAGGTTTACTGTCAACAAGACGGCGCTACGTGCCACACAAGCAACGAAACCATTGATCTTTTACAATTGAATATCAAAATAACACCTCTTATTGGAAAATCCTGTAAATTTTTGCACCGCAACCTATCCCCAGGCTAGTGCAGAATCAAGGGCATAAGTTGTTCCGAAAATTTTGTGATAAAATATAATAAAATAATTTCCGAAAACATTACGATTGCCTAAAAAAAATTTTAAAAAAAACAACATTTATAACACTCCACTTTTTTTTTTCTTGCGTATCTATTTACCTATTTATTTATTAACGCCCTTTTTCGGGAATTATCTACAGAAAAAAAAACAATAATAGCTAGCCGTTGAGTATTCATAATATTGACGATTTAACAATAAAAATGATGGATAATATCGTTGACGAATAAACAATAAATCGATTACTGCAACGGCATTTATGCCAGCCTTCCAAAATATAAAATTGACAAACTTCAATCAGTGTTTAATGCAGCAACACGGCTGATAACCGGGGTTTCAAAATATTCGCTCATTTCAGAACACCTTCGTAACCTTCACTGGCTCAAGTGCCCTGAAAGAATCCAGTATAAACTGTGCTGGATGGTGTTTAAATCCATCAATGAAATGGCCCCACCCTACATCTCTGAATTATGCGTCCCGGAAAACACTGGTCTGAGGCAGTCAACTCTTAGATCAGCAACATCATCAGCTGTAGGCAGACTGATAGAACCTAAGCGCAAGTCAAATACTAAGTTTGGTGATCGCGCTTTCAGAGTATCTGGGCCGAAGGCTTGGAATAAACTCCCTCTGGAACTAAGATCCATAACAAGTCCAACAGAATTCAGGTCTAAACTAAAAACTTACCTTTTTAAGCTGTCATATACCCTTAAATTAAATATACCATTCCTGAGAGAAAGTCCAGTTATATCCAATTTTCTAATTATGTCCTAAATCTTGTATCTAAATTTCAATAATAAACAATTAGATAATTTTAATTAAGTGTTAATCTCAAGTGACCTACCAGGTAAGTATTGTACTGTATATTATCTCCATAAATAGTTAGTAATAACATAGATCACTGTAGAAATGTATTATAAATTTGTACAGCGCCCTTGAGGTGATTTTGCACAAAAACGGCGCTATACAAGTCATCCAATTGTTATTATTATTATTAAGGAGCATCAAACTTTCCATGGCACTTCGAAACTTTGTCGTGGCAGTAATATTGGAGATAGGCATAGACCTAAGAAGCTCTGGACAGACCATTAGTGCGATTTTGTCTGAATGGCATTGAAGCCAAATCTAGGATGAGGGAAAATTACCTGGCAGCCATCTTGTATGACCAACTTTTGAACTGATCTGTACGCAAAGTGGAGCATAATAAACTATTATTATTTTATTTTTGTGTGTTATTTTAATGCAGTTATAACCGCTTGTGATTTTTACGCGGCTTTAAATTGTTCTCTAATTGCTCCGTCCAGGGCTTTTTAGGTTCATGGAGATTACGGTAAGAGTATAACCATTATCGGTTGTCTGAAATAACTTACTTACCGTTGTGAAAAATATCTTGTGTTAGTATTATGAACTAAGTATACAGACTCAGGAGGAATTCGCTTCTCTATGGAATTGAAAAAAAAAAGAAGATTTTTAGACTGTGTTGCTTACGCGGTATTGTTTCTTTGTCAACGATATACAGCATTCTATGCCCATATTTAATAAATTAAAATACATAACATGAATTATTAAAACTGGAAATGCCATCCATACGAATTTGAATGGGAACAATTTTGCCCAATAGCACAGCGCCCAGTCTCACCCCCCTAGAACGCAAGGCCGGGACACTGAATCAAATCGGCCTCCTAATTTGTATGAGAACCTCCAACGGATCTATTTTTATCGATTAGTTTAGTTATCTCTTATCTTGTGCCTACCATATTTAATAAGATTCCAATGAACATAAAAATTCAATCAAATTGCACCACCGAATTAAAAAATGGTTAATAGATCAAGCTTTTTTATACTGATATTGTTTATAATCTTATGCATTTGTATATACAGGGTGTATCGGCACGTACCCGACAAACTTTAACCAGCTATTCCTTAGCACATTTGGAGTAAAAAATGTTATGGGCACTTTGCTGTCCGGTAACATTTTTTTTTAATAAAAAATTTATTATTCATATTTTCACCACATGTCACCAATGTTTTATCCTTTGTCAAAGTTTGAAAACCCATCTGGCAATATTTTGTTCGAGTTTCGTTGAATAATGTACGTACGTACCTAAGTTGGCGCGTTTTTACAATCACAACGAAATGGCACGGCACCATTCGTCTCATTTTTAACTATTATTATTTAGTGTGTACGAAAGAGCGAGGACACTTTTTGACACACTTGCTAATAACAGCTGTTGAACACGAGATTCAATGCAAATGACAGTGACGGAGTGTGGATTTTTTATTTATTTTTTGTTTTTGATGGAAAAAAAATGTTACCGGACAGCAAAGCGCCCATAACATTTTTTACTCCAAATGTGCTGAGGAATAGCTGGTTAAAGTTTGTCGGGTACTTGCCGATACACCCTGTATACATGGTGTCCGGAAACTCGTAGTACAATCGGGAAACTGGTGAATCTACATCACATTTGGAGTCGATTTTTTTTTTGATCAAATTCTTATAAATTATTACTGAAGATCAAAGTACCCAACTAATTAAAACTATTTAAAAATTTAAAAGTAAAACAATTAATGACGAAAAAAATTGAACCCTGAAATAGCCGAAAAATATATTTTTTCGGTTTTTTGTTTTTTTTTTATAAAAATGCTCAAATCAAAAAACTTTATGTTTATTTGGGTTCCCCGTGTGGTATACATTCTCCAGTTTCCGGCTTGTACTACGAGTTTCCGGACACCATGTATATGAAAATGAGTAGTTTGCCTGTGTTACAACTGACTGTCTTTGTATTTTATTCTTTTGTATTGTGGTAAGTTAAAAGTTATTCTATTGTATCTTTTTTTATATATGTCTCTGTTTTGTAGTTATTTAAGTTATTCTTCTGTATCTATTTTAAATATTGTGATTTCTCGTTATATGTATGCTTTAGTAATACATTAATATTGTTAAATTGACCTGCTGACAAACTGTTTTGGCAGATTAGCGGGAGTAAAAAATAAAAAAAATAATTAAAACATTTTAACTCGTGGAAAACCGTTTGTGCACCAGTTACAAGATTTTTTTCCCGCCAACAAACCGATTGTGCACTGGTGGCATTGGAATTTTGTCCTAGCTGGATTTTTTGATTTGCGATTTAAACCTGTATGCCATGAGAAAGTGAATAAAAACATTTAACAGAATCGCTTGCATTTGAAAGACTTTATAGTTAATTTTTATTTCACGCATCTAGCCTCTCGGAAAGGGTCTGGTGTTCCAAATAAAAAGATAAAAAATGAAAAACTAAAATTTCTGTGGAATCTCCATGTTAGAAGGCTACTTTGAACGAGTGTCCCGGCCAAAGATATTAGAAGAACGAGATATGCTATGTTGGCCGCCGGACCGTAGGCGGAGTACTACCTAATTAGGGTACTTTGAACGGTATCGGGACGTGTACGCAAAGAAATCTGTTCTATGTATTAGTGCGGATACCTTAGCGTAAGCGAAGGTGTGCAGTAGTATTGGTGAACAAAACTGGCGACACTCGGCAAAACAATTCCACACAGTATGAACTGCTCATAGCACATCTCGTTCTTCTAATATCTTTGGTCCCGGCCTTGCGATCTAGGAGGTTTTGCTTAAACTCGCCTAATATTGAAGATCCCCGTCCCATTTGAATTTCTTTAACACAGTTTGGTTTTAGAAATTTAAGCCTCGATTAGACAAATATCAAAAGCACTTCTTGTGTTTTTCTTTATTCTATGATTATACATAGTATGCCTATTTAGTTTCTATTTTGGTCGCCTGCACAGAGATGTTGATAAATGTGGGACAGTAAAGTCAGGTGCTTGACTCTGTCAATGTAGAGTGAGACAGATGTATTATAGTTGTATAAAAGCCCACGTTTTAGTTTGATCTTCCTCTCGCATCTCGGCTTGTAAGTAGTAACCAAATATCCGAAATCTTTGTACTCGATTAACAATAAACGAAGTAATCAATCTCGGAGTAATCAAGAACCTTATATAGGGTTTTCCAATAAGAGGTGTTATTTTGATATTCAATCGTAAAAGATCAATGGTTTCGTTGCTTGTGTGGCACGTAGCGCCGTCTTGTTGAAAGTAAACGTTGTCCAGATTAATACCATCCAATTCCGGCCATAAAAAATAATTAATCATCTCTCGATAGCGCAATCCATTCACCGTAACTGTTGCTCCAGCCTCATTTTCGAAAAAGTAAGGTACAATGACTCCGCCGGACCATAAACCGCACCGAACAGTCACACGTTGAAGATAGAGAGGCTTTTCAACAATAACTCTTGGGTTTTCCGAGCCCCAGATGCGACAATTTTGCTTGTTGACGAAGCCACCGAGGTGGAAATGGGCCTCGTCACTCAAGATGATTTGCATTTGATTCACTCAAGTGAATTTTAATAATTTCAATGCATTGTTGAAGCGTGTATCGTTCCATTTTTAATAATGGCGTAGTTTCTACTTGTCAAATGTCAAAAAATAACATCTACCGAAATAGCGGGCTATTCAAAATAACACCTCTTATTGGAAAACCGTATATTAATAGTGGTACCAGGGCTGGCCCTGAGCCAAACGGCGCCTGGTGTGAGTTAAAACTAGAAGCGCGCCGCATTAAGTGTTAGCGCCCTTGGATTCCTGGCGCCATGGCAAGTGGGCGCCCGGAGCTAAGTGCTCCAATTGCGCCTGCAAACATAACAGTAAATCTAATTTTTAATAAAACTTACAATTTTTTACACGCCAATATTTATTAGTCATGATTTTTTTTTTTGATTGAATAGAAAACATAAAAAAAATATCATTGATTCATTTTTGGGGTATTATATCGTGTTGCACTTCCTCCTTTTTAAGCCAATGTTTCGGACAGCGTCCATTATCAGGGCAGATGTATAGATTGCGGTGAAATGTGTATTTATGTATGTAGAAGTGATATCGAATCGCGTCAATCCTCTTAGGGCAGTTATTTCAGAATAATTAGTTAAATTAATGTGGTTTTCAGTGTTTAGTTTTGGTGTATCCGTCATGTAATGGATACCAAGAATTATTAATTATCGTCTCTATTTAAACAAGGGGTTTTGTGGATTTAAATTACATTTTAATATTTCATTTGAATTAAATAAGAATTATAATATATTGTGTGGTAATGAATATGACTAGACTGTATATACACAGTGTTCGGAAACTCATAGTTTTTTCAATCTGATAATTTCTTTTATTTTTTCAAATTTGACTTAAAAGATTACAATTGTGGAATTTACTCGAAAACGAAAGCTCAAATCAAAAAAAGTTATACAACAAAATCAACGCCAAATGTGATTATGTAGATTCACCAGTTACCCACTTGTACTATGAGTTTCCGGGCACCATGTATAATATACATGGCATAATAAAAGCTAACAATAAGTAGTTAAAATCTTCGGTATACATTAAACTTCTTACTAATTAGATTCTTAGACGCCAGTTCAACGTTGGTGTGGTAATGCCGGCCTCGAGCCATTTTTAAGACAGTTTCAACTAAGCAAACTCCATGGTAATAAGTCAAGTTTTCTCTGTTTCGACCTTACGCGCAGCATAATATTTACACCACGTTTTATTAGTAAGGCTGAATATCTTTACTGTAAGAAAGTTACTTTCTAAATCATAATGTTAAACATTATTTAAAATATGAATTATTGTAATTAACACATTAATAGTAACATGTGATAAAGAAGAGTCATTGGACAATCAGTTGCACCCTTTTGTAGTCCTTTCTTCTCGCTCTCTCGTGCCGTCTCTTTCGCAATAGACTTGTTACAATGAATTGATTCAAAAGTAATTTACATAAAGCGTTTGTGTTTCTTTAAAAATAATCAGTTCAGAAGTAAGTTTTGCAGTAATAACTCTGAGATCAAATATCATATGTACGTTCCTATTTCCGGGTTACATACGTTGGAGAATGAATATACTTTCTTTAATAATTTAAAGGATAGAAAAGTATCTATTTATTAATTAACCCACTTTCCGACATCTGATCGAGCCGAAACTCATTGTCAATGACAATGCATTCTTTCAATTTTTGGTGGCATAATGTACATATACGTAATTCTCTGGAATCGGATGACTTTATAGCAGTTAATATATGACATCCTACCCAATCAGCATTTGGAGAGGGTGGTAGAGTTGTCAACTCCAGTTCCTGGGTAGGAAGGTTTAATCCTCCGTCAAGTCAATTTTTTATTCTTTTAAAGTTTAAAATAGTTGTACATATCATAGTAAGAAAAACATAGTTCTTTTTCAGGTTGATTTTTAATTTACTCAATTAATCCCATTATCTCTATTTCAAATTTGAATGTTTTTATTGTATTCTTCTCTCAATGACAAAAATATCCATATTGTGTGTAGGTAACACTAATTTATATTTTTAGAAGCCATATTCCAAATGCAAGGATGAAAAAAGCTATATTTTTCAATGAAGCTTTAGCAATGGTAAACTTTTCACAAAAATAGCAGGCGTGCAATCCCTAAAGTCTGTAAAGCTGTACCTGTCTTAAGAAAAACGAACAATTAAAAAAAACATTGTATAAAAAACCATTTTATATACAATATGTTGGTCACAGCAATCAGCGGAAGATAATAATATAATGAAATTTTTCAAATATTCAATGCATAATAATTCTTACCCAAATTTGAAAACTACACACACCCTACCTTTGGTCATAGAGAAATGTACGCCACTAAAAAAGAGTATACACAAATACACACAAGTATAATCTATAAATATTTTAACATTGTTGAAATATCTCGCAAAGCTTATAAACAAAACTCCATAAGTCACTACCATCAGTATCAATAAATAAATATCCCTTTAAGGGCAATCAGATCCACAACCTAATCATCACATACATGAGTTCATCTCAAGGCTGTCAGCATCTCAGTATTCCATAGACAAGCCACAAGGCTGTTGCCGTCGCTAGAGTATTCCGTAGACAAGAAACAAGGCGAGAAAACAAGAAGATAGAGTGTTCCATAGATAAGTCACAAGGATGTTACTATCTCTAGAGTATTCCATAGACAAGTCACAAGGCTGTCGCCATCGCTAGAGTAATCGATAGACAAGCCACAAGGCTGTTGCCATGGCTAAACGGGAAACAAAGCGATCACCATCTCTAGAGTGTTCCATAGACCAGTCACAAAGATGTTACTATCTCTTGAGTATTCCATAGACAATCCAAAAGTCTGTCAACGTTTCAAGAGTGTTCCATAGACAAAAAATGATATGAACAAGCTTACATACTTTTTTTCCTATTAATACGTTACGGTAAAATCACAATCTATAGCAGTTCTTATTGGTTCAATCATCAACCATCCGCCAAACCTACAGTTTTGGGCAGAAATATCCAACATTTGTAATACACTACTCCCATCTATTGGCAAAAAGATGCAGCTGGAAAACAGCATGAAAAGAAAATTAAAAGATTTTACAGAAATTAAAGCATAGCAGAATAAAATGTATTCCATTATAATGTAACATGTTAGTCATAATATTCTGTTAACATGAAAAATAAATGTTACAAACAAAAATTGGTCTCTCTCCTTAGGTTTGATTGCATCTGAACACTTCAGTTGGCATTGATAATGTGGTAACCATAGATTTTAAAAACAAGGTAGTTGGGCGCACTACATGTGTCGCCAATATCCTTCACCCATACTACTGCAAAGCACATCTGTGCACAATGGCATCGAGCCTGCACTTTCTACATAGACATCAAACGCATAACTTTCATTTACTTGCCAAATTTTTTTTTTTCCGTAGACCCCCTGCCTGCCGAATATTGAATTTTCCTAAAACTATTAACGTCCCATGTGATAATCATTTATTTTTTTAGTAAAAAGATTCCCTTCCCTTGCCTGTCCAACAACCGGGTGGCGGTATAGTTGCTGTCTTTACATTGTGCAGACAGGGGCACCAGTGTGAGGTATTACACCAAATGAAAATGAAGCAGGATAAGCAATGGGAATTTATTTCTGTAGCTGGCCCTACAGAACTGCCCCTTAAGGCGAAGCACTATGTAGTAATGCAAAATCATGTGTTTTTGGTTTGAAAATTTGGTCGCCTAGAAATGTTTCAGATGCTTTAATTAAATACTGCGAGTAGAATACATCTTGGCCTTTGAAATAATTGAGTATTTTTTAGATAAGTCTTTTTATAAGCCCAGAAAAAAATAATGTATAAGGCCCATTTTCGGTTATGATTTTATTGTACAATGTGGCAAATTAAGTTATTTATAAAATGATCGGAAAAAAATAAATATTTATCCCTGAACATCAACAAAATAAAATAAAAGGGACTTTTTGGCCATGTCTTTTTCTTGCATAAATCAAAACAGGCAGATATGTGTTAAACGGGAATTTATACCTTTTCGCCATCTACGTAAGGGCGGTTATTGATTAAGTTCTTTGTCAGTGCTTGTTCCGGTAATTTCTACTTGTCACATGTTTTCCGATTCTTCAACGTTCCATTTCGATAGTCAAAATGTCCTCAAACTTAGTTTTGAAGTCTGTGTAAAGTACATTTAAATGTTGAAAGTCATTATTACCCTGGACGTTTTTCAAAAACAAGTTGGGGAACTAGGAAAATTCGCGACTTCCAATGTGCAATGTTTTGCTTGAATATATTAATTCTGACGAGAAAAGGAACGTAGACTCTATTTATATACCTCAATTAACTACTTTAAGAAATATAAAAATGTAAATATCAAAATAAGATGTATATAGCGCATTTGAAATACATACACAGAAAACATTGCAAACTGAACAAATGTGATGAATGTCCCGAAGAACGAGTGTGACTAGTAAAACTTTATCAAATCTTAAAAATAAGTTGCCAGAAAGTGCATTATTTCACTTCTGTAATATTTAACTACCTTCAACTTCTCCATCACCATCATCCACAGTCACGGTTTCAGCTTCTTTCTTGCTAAAGTATTTATGTTTATACAAGTCCAGGAGTTCCACTAACCAAATGACATCCATAGTCAGAGATGTCTTGAAGCATACGCAAGAGGATATCTTCATGACTTCCGTGTTGTCTACAAACAAGTCTCCGAGTACGGACACACAGTCGCCTTCTTCGAATAACAGTTCATGTTGTGCCTTCTTTATCTCGTCTTTCATCCATTTCAACGTTAGAAAGGAATGAAACTGCGGGGAGGAATTCCTTGCCTTCATGGCCTGCAGCTGCTCGTTCAATTTAGTCATTGTGTCTTTAGGCAACGTTAGAAAATTGCTTGTATTATAGTAAACATCCACAGATCCTGTCGGATCGCTCAGTTGAAAGCTGACCATCTCTGCTCCCTGGCTGTACATCTCTGTGACGACCCCATGCACTTGAATTGACTTAAATTTCATGCCGCAAAAGTAGTAATGGTATTTATTATCTTGATCTTGCGTGAATTTCGCGATGTCCCTGATAAACACCTTGACGGGATTCTCTTCGAGAGGTTCTTCCTTGGCATCTTCTGTCATTTTCACCGACAAATATGGTGAGGATCGCAGCTCGTAGAAATCTGTGAATCATAATTTCGTAGAAAGTAATCACAAAGTCATTGTTTCTATTACTTTATATCTACATAATAGAATTACATACATAAAGATTTTTATTGGTTCGATATGAATGCAGATTAGAGGAGAAATCTCATTTTGAACGGACGTAGGTAGATCATTTTAAAAACAACATTGACGTTTGACTGATTTGACAGGACCGGCAAAAATCTATGGAATATAGACAAAAAAATCTGTGTTAAAGAATATTATCGGTACTGACAAAAATTTACAACGTGGAAGGTTGTTCAGTGAAATATGAAAAGGATTTATTTAAAAACCTAATGTACATACCCGAATAAAACTTATTTTCTAGCCTTTGAAGACAAATCATGAAGCATTCCTTGAATCTTTCATAGCACCTTACATCTTCAATACCTTCCTAAAAGAAACCACTTACTGCAACACTCATAAACACCCAAACAGTTTACTTAAACATTTCAACACATGGTTACTACATAAAAAAGGGCATGCATCAGCAAATTTCTAGCAATCCCTTCTTAGTCTAATTCTCGTTCCTTATTTACAAACATGTGTTATTTACATTTATAGTGATTTACTCTTTCTTATTAAAACTGCTTATGTTTTACGCTTGCCTAGTTTATCAATACCTAATACTGTTGTTTAAACTATTTTTTGATATGTTATTATTATGAGATTTAGACGCTACCATTTTGTAAATTTAAAGTTCCTACGAAATTCCTGTTTTTATGTAACTATATATGTATGTAACTATGTATGGAATGCTCCATGTATATATTGATATATATATATATATATATATATATATATATATATATATATATATATATATATATATATATATATTTGTATAAATGTAGGTATGTGTATGTGTAAGCAAATATATGTACCCGCCTCAGAACTGAAATCTTCTAGTGAGGCGGGTTACTTTCATATTTGTAATATTAATCTGTTATTGCAATAAACGTCCGGGTTTCCGGCAATTAATAAAAAAAATCAAATATGGTATACATAATATATGCATATTAATACAAATAATAATAATAATAATGGTCTTTATTCCATAAACTAATTACAGCATGTTTATATATACATATATTATAGCTACTAGTAGTACATTTTACTTACAATATTTTTTCATGCTTCTCTGGAAGAGTAGTATTAAATATTGTCATTGTAAATTGTAAACATTATTACTTATATGTACTTTCTCCTTTAATAAATAAAAAATAAAAATTTCACTGGCTTTGAAAAACAGTTGGGTATGGCGTGAGTGGTTTATTTATGCGTATGGCTCTTTACAATAATGTAAAATATTACACTATTTTTTTTAGAGTAAGACAAATATTTCCTAGTTACGAATAACCTGACGATATTTTAAAATTTCTGACTACCATCACAGTAAGAGGAAAATGTTGCTTGTGTCGTAATGGAGGACTTGGCCAGCCGAGGAACTGAACACACTACGTCTGGGTGGGACCCAGACGTAATGCCAACTCAGCCACCGACCGATCATTATTATTATTATATTTATCTTACTTTATGTTGTATTTTTATAATATTTATCTTACTTTATATCGTACTATTATTAAATCTCACTTTATATTGTATGATTAATATATTTATCTTTATTTATATTGCATTATTATAATATTTATTTTATCTTATATTGTATTATTATTATATTTATCGTACTTCATATTGCATTATAATTATATCTATCTTATTTATTTATTATTTGTTTGTTGGACAATTTGTATAGCGCCGCTTTTGTGAGATATCACCTCAGGGGCGCTTTACAGTTGATGCAGGTGTTAGAAATAATATAAATAATACAAAAATAAAGTGAAATTAAGTTATACAAAATGAAGTACAGGTGATGAAGTACAGGAACAGGTGACACGAAGATAGAAGATGGAGACTCTGTAGCAAGAATCTTAGGTGGTGAAGAAACTGGACCAGCTGCTGCAGCGAGAGAGTCCACCGCGTCCACCAACAGTGCCAGTACGAGGTTCGCCATCCGTCTGTCTGCTGTGCTGACACAATATCCTCACATAGATAAGAGACCTTGGCAGCACCGCTGTGAAGTTCGGCGATTCCATCATTCATCTCCATATAATCCTGTTCCTGGTGATTGTTGAAGTGGTGCATTTTGCCTGCAATAAAAATGCGGTCGGGATAATAAATTACCCTAGGCTTAGCGAAACACTTGATACGGCCTTCAGAGTTTCCGAGAATTCCGTTGAAAACATCTGGGGTGCATTTACCTATCGACGTTCGTTCATCGCGAGCGAATGTCGAATATTTTTGAGCAAAATTTCCGATTATTCACTTTTAACACACTGCACTCAAATCACATTACTATATTAAATTTTAAAAACTGTTTGTTAATTTTATTTAAAATATTGATTTTAAAAATAATTTCAAAGGGATGTTGTCGCATTTCCCTTGAAAATACTAAAAAAACACAGAGCGGTTGGAGGACGCGTTCTAGGACGCGTCCGGCTGCCACGAAGGCTACAACATCTTACCAGTCTTACCTTATATTGTACTATTATTATATTTATCTTACTTTATATTGCATTATTACTATATTCATCTTATTTTATATTGCACTATTATTATATGTATCTTACTATACCTATATAGTCTTATTATAATATTTATCTTACTTTATATTGCATTATTATTATATGTATCTTACTATATATAGTCTTATTATAATATTTATCTTACTTTATATTGCATTATTATTATATGTATCTTACTTTATATAGTCTTATTATATTATTTATCTTACTTTATATTGCATTATTATTATATTTATCTTTCTTTATATATATATATATATATATATTTATTTTTTTTTTAAAGAAAGACAAACATTCCCGGGTTACGAATAACCTGACAATATTTGAAAATCTCCTACTACCACCACAGTAAGCTGAAAATGTTGCTTGTGTTGTGATGGAGGACTTAGCCAGCCGAGGAATTGAACACACTACGCCTGGGTGGGACCCAAACGCGATGTCAACTCGGCCACCGACCGGTCATTGCATTATTATTATATTTATCTTACTTTATATTGCATTATTATTATATTTATCTTACTTTATATTGCATTATTATTATATTTATCTTACTTAATATTGTTTTATTATAATATTTATCTTACTTTATATTGCATTATTATTATATTTATCTTACTTTATATTTTATTTATTTATTTTATTTTATTTTATTTATTTAAACGCCCATTGGGCTTTTACATACATTGTTATTAGTGTTATTACATTAACTATGTGACATTTAAAAGTTTACGTACATATATAAATAAAATAGTTATTATATCTGTAGTACATAAATGTTTTACAAATAATACAGAATACCATTATGGAGAACAGTTTTTTTTTTTTTTTTTACTTACTTAGAAAAATAAATGGATTGAAATTAATCAGCATTTATAGGGACTTAAAATCATATTCGAATTGTTATTTAAATTACAATATTAATTTGTAAAGTTAAAAGATATATATTAAAGTTAAAAAGTCATAAAAGAAAAGAGTGAAAAAACAGAAGCTAAAAAATGGGTTTTTCACTATGGAGTGGAGAAGTCATACATTTCAGCAAAGTGTTTATGTAGATTTCGTTTATTATTAATAATAATTTATTATTTATTTATTTATTATTATATTTATCTCACTTATTAATGCATTATTATTATATTATCTTACTTTTTACTGTATTATTATTATATTTATTTTTCTTCATATTGTTTTATTATTATATTTATCTTATTTTATATTGTTATATATCATAGTTAATTATTATTATATCATAGTTTAATTTAAAGATTTTATAATACCATAGCATTGTAACATTATGTTAAAATATTTTGGGTCTGACAACGGTGCTTCAACATTAAACAGTTTATTATATGAAGTGATTTTTGGCAAAAAATACATAAAACCATATAACATAAAATAAGCCATGGACGTTACGTCATGAAGTTACGTCACAAGACGACTTCTTGTCACTTTTTGTGACGCCACGGGTGTTCTAGCCCGCATTTTGGTCCATGGAAATTGGAAATATCACTCGTGCCCTAGCTCCCTGTGACGTCACAAGACTTCTTGTCACTTCTTGTGACGCCACGCGTGTTTTAGCGGACATTTAAAAATTAAAACTTTGATAGTAATTATTTTAACTATTAAATCTAACTAAGTTGGTATAAAATATAAATGCAGGTATTTGTTAGAAGGTCATTATTAATAAAAACTAAATAAAATGTACTTAAGTCCCTTGTTAATGTATATAAATATACTTGTACTGCTATATTACATGAGTTACAATGCTTTAATTTTTTTAAATGGCGTATCATGTTATTAGTCATCACAGGGTGTTTTAAAGGGAAAATCAAATGCAATAGATCACGTCATGTACCGCACAAGAGTCCCAACTTCTCCCAACCGTCTGAAGCCGGTGAGACCAGTATGACGTTGAGAGGTATGTTGTGATGCTGATGGTAGTGAGGGGAAGGAGATGTGGAAGTGAAAGGTGATTAAGTGACTTTTTTTGGAAGATCTGGTCTTCAAACATGGCTAAAGCCATTTCAAGCAATATTTCAATTCTTGATAGTAGTCTTTCACCGGGTAGTATCTTCCACTCTGTCGCAAATACATATATAGTAATATTATAAATATGAGAAATTTTGGTCTCCGGTTACAGTTTTTTTTTCAGTTTTTTTTTTTTTTTCTTCACATGTTGTCACTGATCATTTAGCTGAGTAACTGCCCAAACTCCTCACCCCGACCCTAACTGTCCAATACCTGATTTTTTAATATTTTTAATTGAAAAAAAAACAGACAAAAATGTCACCGGAGATACTCCGAATAATGTCAAAAATCACTGGTTATGCCCCCGTAGTAAGCTTTCAAAAATGGTTTGAAAGGAAGGGTGACCGGACAAATCATCACAATGATAATTCATCACATCTTTAAAAAGTTATATGAAGTCATGGAAAGTGATGAAACAAAAACATTATTAACTGGGTTAAGTAGGTTAGCTTAGGTTAGGTAATTTTTTTTTTTTCATCGTTTCTAATGACTTTATATCACTTTTTAAAAGTGTGTTGAATTGTCATTGTGTTGAATTATCATGGAACCGTAAGGGAGATATGTAAATACGAATGTTAGAGGGAGCGCGCTAATATTAAAAAACAACGATAATAATTAAGCGAAAAAGATGAAAATATTTATTAAAATACGTCTCGTTTGAAATAGAGCAAAAATCTTTCGACAAATGATTTAGTTGCATTTAATGATACACTGTGAATTTTTTCATGCCTGTAACAAATTAAATAACAGAACAAAACGTCTTTTTAATTATTTTCGGAGGTTACTTTTCGTTTTTTTTTTCTATCGAGGGAATTTCATATAAATGTATAGGTATTATCTTAAAATATAACATAAATATTTTTTTAACTTAAAAAACTGAATATGTTGTAAATCGGTAGAAATATTGAAGGCGGGGGCTCGGGTATATCAGGGCAAATTTTGGCAGCCCTTAATAATAATAATATTTGATATAATTAACTTATATAACGCTGTTGTCGTGAAAAATCACCCTAGTTCGCCGTAATCAATAATATTCGGATGATTTGTATTTTTGTGCAGCGCCGTCTTTATGAAAAAAAATCTCAAGGGTGATGTGTTAGGACTGTTCAGTATTGTCAGCGCCTTGGCAATTCGGCGTCCGGAGCGGACTGCTCCAATTGCGTCCGCAAAGAAAGAGACAGATCACTCGTCCGTCACTCCTGGACACTCTGATCCCTAGATTCCTACCCACCCCTCAACATTTATCTTTCCTAGAAACTTCCTCTATTTCCTTTCTGTGATGTATGGTAATAAGTAATAAGAGTATTTAAGCGATAGATGGCGCTAGTCATAAAGCTTACTCCAGAGTTCTTCAGATGTCGCTAAAGTGTAACAAATGCTTGTGAGGTTATAGTAACAGGGAACAAGCTTCTCGAACCAACCATCGGGTAATGAACAGTGTAGCTAAATCCAGACCTATTTATTGTAACGTAAATTAACACAATTATACGTAGAACCTTTTACTTTTTAACAAAGAGTTCCCAACCCTTAAATCTGCAAAGTAAGACAAATATAAAACATTCCACACAGCATCCCCAAAGATGACGTTGGCCCTGTGGTAAATTATTTTCCTAACGACCTCCCGTGTGGAGTAATGTAAAATAAATGCGAATTAATTAAAATGAACTGTTTTGACTAAAAACTAGTGTGCCGCAGAAAACATTTTGGCCGACACTGCTCTATTCCCCTCTACACCTTGTGTTCATATAACCTATCAACTCACCCAGCAGGTAATTTAACAACTAGAAGCTAGAATATATAAATACTTTACGCTGCTACAGTCATTACATATTCCGACCTGATCCGCGATAGTCGTGACTTGCAAAGCGTGTTTGTGCGAATTAAAAATACTAAACGCATTTTACATCAAGTGAAATCTCTTTTCAATAAATTCCATGAAAATTAAAAAGACAAATTAGCAACTTATTCATATTATATTTCGTGTTCCAACAACACAATAAAATAAAAGTGACAACCTTTTTATTATTTCAAATATTTCATATTCTTAAGTTTTTACGGAATATTTTAAATATTCTTTGTGTGTTCCCAAATAAATTATTTCACAAAATCAGCATCATATTTGTCTGTTGAATTTAAGTGTTAATACGTTTGGTACCTACCTAATCAAATAATTATCATATGATAATGAGTGATTTTAAAATGAAGTCATTTCCCGCCGTTTTATTAATAATTTTCTTGAGGGACTCTTTTGCGTTTTTGCAAACGGAGGACTTTTTATCGCAAGATAAGAAAATATTGAACAATCAAATGAAGTTACTGGTTTCAAACAACTATAACGAGTTGATGACCATATATGACCCCGTGTGGTTGGCGAATCTTTGGCCGAAGTTGAGGAACGGGGCACATTTGACCCTGGAGAACCATTGTTGGAGCAATTTGACCGTGTACTTTCAAGACATGCTTGATGGAAGGGCTTGGGCCCTTAGCGGTAAGTAAACATATTAATTAAATTAAAAATAATAAATAGTTAGTTTTACACACTTTTATTGTTTAGAGCAGGGGTCTCCAAACTACGGCCCGCGGGCCGTGTCCGGCCCGCCAGTGTCATCCATCCGGCCCGCGACATCTTATGACCATTTTCATCAATCAGGCCCACGACAACTAATGGCTAAGACCTTACTCAGAAGGGGCGAATTCACCGCGAATTTTTTCGTGCGAATATATATGCTCATTGGCGAGGTACTGGGCACCAATACATTGCGTCCACAAGTATCACGCGAAAAATACGGGCGCAAATCGTGAGTTCGCCAGACTTACGTCCAGTTTACGCGGGAACTGCAGAGCGAGTACACGTATCAAGGGAAATGGAGCGGCAAAATTGTGACAAGGAATGGTTCCAAATGCTCGCGCGTTTCACGCTCCTTGAATATACGCGCGAAACGATACGTGGCAAAATCGCCCCCTGGTCTTATTGTTTTAATTGTGATTGTGATAAGGTGGATAAAAAACTCAGAATGATAGTATCTTGGTTTTATTTACATGCTAGGCATTTTTTTTTCTCCACTTTTTACTTTTACTCCACCCCCCCCCCCCCCCGTGGACGAAAATATGGGTGTCTAAAAATTAAAACAGTTTTGGCCCTCCGAACTCACTGGAGTAGTCAATGTGGCCCTCCGGCTGAAAAGTTTGGAGACCCCTGGTTTAGAGCATAAATAAACCACCCACGTGATTATATCATAGAACAAAGAAAAAATTAGAAGTGGAACTTTAAAATGGAAACAAATGTGCAACTGTTTTAATACCCTTTGGTTCTAGACTTCTAGAGTATTTAGCACGCGGTCTGTCTCTCTCACACTTGACTAAAATTGTATATCGCCATCCCATTTGAATTTTGTAATCAATGTGAAACACTATTTTATTCTCAAAAAAAAACAACACCTAAAACACACCTGAAAAAAAAAAAAAAAAATATATATATATATATAAACAACCAGTCGCTCGAGTGGGTATGGAATTATAAGCCTTATTTCAACTTAATTATTCTGGTCGGGAAGGTATTCCATCCAAAAAAAAGGTTTTCTGGCTCTTAGTTTTGGGAAATTTTAATAGTTTATGCATATTTCCTAAATTTCAAACTTATCTTTGAATGAGAAACATAAAACTTTAATTCATCTTTTACCATCTCCCGCGACACAAAAATTTATAAATTCAAAAAAATATTTAGTGCACAAAAATACAGAGTACAAAGGGTTAGCTTATAGGTTACATCCATAGACATATGAATATTAGTAGACCTGCCCTAAGTAATTAAAAGCGTATTATCCCCACTCCCCATACCGGTTCCATTGGAGCCGGCTGTGCTCGCGTATGGGCCTCAAGTGAAATTTGAAAACGTGACGTCATCATTCTTGTGCGAACTATGGTCGAGGCATCATCGGTTCATTTTACGAAATAACACGGCAGAATGTTGACTTGTGCTATGAAAACTTGTAAAAATAGATGTGAAAAAGAGAATAAACCCAATTGTCGTATTACATTCCATATATAAGCATTATTTTACTTTATTTTAAGCATATTCAAATCATATAATATGAATCAGTTGTTACTATCACATCGAGAAACGTCTGGACGCGAAACACAAAGCTGGTTGGTTGCTGGGAAGTAAATGATGAACATTTATAAAAGTGTCTTAACTAAATACTTAAACGAAATATTCGACTCTGAAAATAGAACCGAATTTTTTTGCCGAATTTGGACTTCGCAAATTTGTTCATAACGTGGCGAGTAATTTGCGCTCCCATGTAAAAATGTCTATTCATTCAAAAGCAGATTTTACTTTTAAGAAGTAAATGGTGATATTATAATGCGAGATGCCTATTTACTGTCAGATTGATTTATTGACGAATCACAGTCAGCTTCACTCCCTTCGTTCTTCAACAGTTGATTTTACCCCTCGCCATTATCTTCTCGTCTATTAATTCCTATGTCTGTGGTTACATCCTATTTCTTCCATCTAACCCAACAAATACAAATTATATTACACAACCCAACAATTACATGTTAACAATGTATGTAAATAGTAAATAAAACACATAGATATTTAATGTATGTAAGGTATTCATTTAAGGTGTATCGACATTTATTTAAAAGAAATGTTTTAGTGATGATTTAAATTTAAGTATGTCGGTTATTTGTTTGATGTTACGTGGAAGGTTGTGATATAATTTAATGGCCATGTAGTGTGGTCCTTTTTGAAATATAGTTTTGTTCGCTTTTGGGATTAATAAGTTTTCTGTGAACCTTGTAGCGTGTTTATGTGTTGAATTTTTTTGTGGGAACTTTTCTGGATATGATCGAACTAACAGGCATAACTCCATTATACATATGTCCGTCACTGTCAGAAGTTTGAGATTTAAAAAATTAAATAGACCAAGCAAATAAATTGCTGAAATTTATGAAAATGTGAGATAAAAATTAAAAGATTTGAAAATCGTTCAGGTATTCAACAATATTTGTTGAAATGCTAAGAATAACTATATAAAACAATAACACAAGGATAAAATAAATAAAAAAATCTGATTTTTTTTTTTTTTAATCTCAATTTATAAAAATTCAGCCTGCGTATGTTTGTGATCGCACAACTCGAAAAGTGGTCGACTGATATCGCTGAAAATTTCAAGTCTTGTTCTTATTAGTGCCAGGAGTGTTTAGAGAGTAGAAGAATAATATTTATTTATTTATATATATACGCCTAAAAAGGCTTTTACATAGAAGTGATACATGATGCAGTACAATAAGAGAATATGTATTATACAGGAGATATTGACAGTAAATAGATGTAATCCATTTTAAAGAAGGTAAAAAATACACACTTGTAAAATTGTGATTACAGGTATAATGAGAAAATATTAAAAAATATGAAGCAATATTAGTAAAACGTAAGAGTAACATAAAGTAAAAAAGAAATTACAAAAACACTACATATAAAACAAATCATTAAAACTAATTTACCAAAGCTACTCTAATTTGTAGGATTCAACAAAGTGTTGGTGTAGATTATGCTTAATTCTATATATGGAGTCAATAAATAAGTCAATAACACCCCCATACTTGTTGCCCAGATCGTGCATCCTATTGGTCAGTGAGTGTGTCTGATAGTTGGTCGAGTATGTATTACAGAAGAATGTTATATTTTGTCTTGTATTCCTAGTCGGCACATGTAGTTTAATAGTGGCAAGGATGGCAGGACTATCAATTAAGTTGTTAATGACTCTGTGTAACACAACCAGGTCTGAAATAATTCTCCTGTCAGACAGTGTTATTAGATGCAATTGATTCATCAAACTGACATAATTAATGTAATCAATAGGAATTCCGAGCTTAAAATTTACGTACTTAAGAAATTTGTGCTGAACTCTTTCTATATTATTGGAGTGAACTTTATATAAAGGGGACCAAATAGGTGAATTATACTCCAATTGACTTCTGACTATTGAAATATAGAGGGTTCTCATACAATCTATGGACTTAAAATCGGTTAAAGTTCTGCAAAGGAAGCCAAGCATCTTTAAAGCCTTATTAGTTATATAGTTGATGTGTTCAATGAATGACAAGTTTTCAACGAATATTACACCCAAGTCACGAATATGTGATACTGGTATTAATTTAATATTATTTAATGTATATTCATGTAATATATTATAACGAGTTTTGGAAAATCGTATTACTTGACATTTCTGAATGTTCAAAAATAAAGCATTTTGTTCACACCATTGATGAAGTTGTTCTAAATTACTCTGTAAAATTTGACAATCGTATACATTTCGTATTCTTTTATATATTTTTAAGTCGTCAGCAAATAGCAGAACTTCTACATCATTAAATTGGTCAACAATGTCATTGATGAATAATAAGAAAAATATTGGGCCGAGGTGGGACCCTTGAGGAACCCCACTTGTGGCCTCGAATATATAAGATTGTACAGAATTATTTTTTACACTAAGCACCCTATGGCTAAGATAACTAACAATCCAACTCAATAATTTACCTTTGATGCCCAACAATCGAAGTTTAAAAATAAGTATGTGATGTCGAACCTTATCAAAAGCTTTACTAAAGTCAGTGTATATACTGTCCACTTGTTGTTTGAGACCCAGAGATTCAGATATGTAATTTTCATAGATCATTAAATTACTTAAGGTAGAGCGACCTGTGATGAAGCCATGTTGGTTAGGAACAATAATGTTGTTGATAGGTTTTTGGGGATCAATGGTGAGGCACGAAATGAAAGAAGGTTGTGAAGGTCACATGTGTTTATTGGTGAGTCAGTAGCCGTGACAAGGAGATGATGAAGGACAGATGTAGAATACTCCGGTTGCTGGCTGATGATGTGCTGGTCAAGCGCGGGTCAGTGAGTCGACGCCGGGCGCTGATGACCGGGACTCGATGGAGGTCAGGCACTGGCGAAGAACGTAGGTCTTCAGGCACTCCAGTGCTGACGAGACGGCCGAAGGTGCGACGGACCTTATAGGCGGTTGAACGGGAACGATGTAGACCAGTGAGGATGCTGCGTGTCCTCGTGGTGGTCATGGTAGCGTGGAAGAAGCGCTGGTCAGAGACGCTGGAACCAGGGCGCTTGTAATCCGAGTAGCGCTGGCCGCGGACGTGGCCGAGGCGCTATGATGATGTCCCGATAGAGTCCATGATGATAGGGGCGAAGCCGGGTACGTGTCCCTCGCGCTAGTAAGATTAGCGCGGGTGATCACTCGTTGAGCCTCGTAGACTGGCGGCGAAATTATGACTGACTGACTGGCTCGCTGCGTCGGGCTTATTTATACTACTCGGCCGACGGCGGCAGTAGGTAGGTGGATGGCAACTAAATCGAAGACACTCGCTCGATCTGGATCATTCGCGAACTTTCGACGGCTTGGCAATTATGCCTAGGCCGTAGGCTCGAACCTTCTGGCGAGTTCTCGTAGTATTCGAGACGGACTGCAGTGTTATTGTCATCAATATGCAGGTAGGTACTTGAAGTACGTAGATTACTTTGTTTACGATTTAACGATGCAAGTACATAATTCGGGAGTAGATACTAAGTAGGTCAAGCGGTTTATTATTAATTATTTAATCTGGATAATTCGACGCCACAGGTTTTACAATGATATCTAGGACTAATTTCTCGAAAACTTTCGGTAAAGCAGACATTATACAAATTGGTCTATAGTTGGATATATCGCTTTTATCTCCTTTTTTATGAATAGGGGTTAAATAACTCTTTTTCCAGTGAGCTGGAAAAGAACCAGAACTTAAAGAATTGTTAAAGAGTTTATAAAGAGGATATATCAGACTACTAACACAGGTTTTGAAAAATATTGGAGGAATACCATCCGGTCCAGCAGATTTATTGCTATCTAATTCTTTTATGACTTTTTCTATAGATTCTTTTTTGATGAAACATTGGCTTAGATTTAATACCTCTTCCACTGAAATATCGGGAATCGTATTGACACGAATATCTGTGTCGTAAACACTTTTAAATGAATCAGCAAATAGATTAACTATACCTTCGATACTGTCGGCACATTTTTCTTTCAAGTACATGTTATTGGGAAATCCACAATCATTTTTTTGTTGACTTTTAGAAAAACTCCATAATTTTTTAACATTTTGGTGTACCTCTTTTTCAATTAGGCTTACATAATCACTATAGCATTTTATTGATAATTCTTTACACTGCTTACGTAATTTAGTAAAAGTTATGTAATCATTAGGATTTCTGGTATGTTTATATATTCTATGGATATGTTTTTTATAATTAATATGTTTTTTTAATTCCCTCGTAAACCATTTGGGATAGTTAGATGGTGTGAAGTTGACCCTAGGAACAAAGCGCTCTATCGAGGTATTTAAAATTGAGTAAAATTGTTCTAATTGATTATTTAAATTATTTTCGTTGTCTAAAAATGACCAATCTACCGAGGTAAGGTACTCAATAATATTATGGTATTCGGCTTTGGAGAAATTATACGATGTGGTAGTTAGGTTTGGAGATCTTCCAGACATATTTGTTATAATAATATCTAATGGTGGATGGTGTTTATCTAGAGGCAATAATAATTCGTCAGATTTCTCAACCACTGTTTTTGAATCACTTGAAAACACTAAATCTAACATTCGATTATTAGAATTAGACACATTGTTTGATTGAGTTAGTCCTAGGAATATGGACATATCACGAATTTCACTGGATTTAGCGCACTGTAATTCAACTTCGTTTGTGGCAGATCCGATGTCATCTTGGCTGGTCCAGTTCGGCAGATTATAATCACCAGCAATTATGAATTTTGCTTTCGGATATTTGAATTTCAGCATTTCTATGTCCTCATTGTGGTTTTTATATATTTGCAAATCCGATGCAGGTGGGATGTAGACACAACCTATAATAATTTTACTATAAGGTATGTTGAGCATTACAAAAATGTGTTCAACATTTGTGTGCTTGACCGGTAGTCTACAGGATGAGATATTTTTAGACACACATAACATCACACCTCCTCCGTTAGACTTTTTGCTCGAATTAAGACTTCGATCAAGGCGATAGATAGTATATTGATTTAGGCCTAATTCTGACGAGCCGATATCTGCATTTAACCATGTTTCAGTTAATAATAAAATGTCATATGAGAAGGTGGGTGAATTCCTTTTAAGTTGTTGCAATTTCGTACGGATTCCTCGAACATTTTGATAATATCCAAAGATAAGAGGAAGCTATAAGCCAAAAATGTTTATATTCTCGGTACACCTTACATTGTAGGTAATAGGTATTAAAATCGCTTGACAAACGTAGTCTGGAAACGTTCGATTTCAAGCAAAAAACTGGTTTTTATTTATTTTGTAAATAATTTTATAAGAAAGCAAAAAATTCAATCAAGTGAAACTGTTACAGATAATCTTAGCTATAATAGGTACTGTATTTTTTAAAAATTGTTTCCTTTATGCGTTCATACAATTCTATTGAAAAAATATTTTTTTTAGTAGTTTGCATTTATATTTTTTATTGAGTAATTTATATTTTTATTTGTATTATATTCAAGCGAAGCGATAGGAAAACCTTCAATTTATCTAAAGCATATTTTTTTTGTATTCATAATGTACACCAATTCGATATAAAGATTAATCGAAATAGTGATTTGGCATTAAGCTTCGCCTAAAATAACAGAAAAAACGTGTTTTCAATAATTTTCGGAGTTAATTTTACGATTTTTTTTCTATCGAAGGAATTTCATATAATTAACGTTTCAGCATAACAAATGTAAATATATTAAATTAAAAAATAACGTACGTAAAAACCTAAAGAGTTAAGGAGAAACTGGGTATACCTTAATGATAACTTTTATTATTTTAAAATAAAATATTATTTTCTCCTACACATGCGATCATAATCAAATGCAGCCAATTTCTTCAATTCGCATCCAGGAACAGCTATTCCTTTGGTAGTGATATCGCAAAGTAGGTACCCTGCAATACCCAATCTCATAATACACCACAAAGTAGGTCTTGGTTAAATGGCTACGAGTTTAGCACGCGTTTCATTAAAAAGTAATTTCTCGCTTTCAATTTAATGAAGGCGGGGGATACTTACTAAGGAAAGTAAACCTATTCAATTGAACTAAACATAGTAACAATCTTACTGATTTCTTCGTGCGTTTGAACACAAAACGTTGATGAACTCAATAGTTCGGTAAACGAGGCACTATTTTGCATAGAGAAGCATGCAAGTACTCTGTTTACGCACAAACATGTAGATTAGAAGATTCACGAATGTGCATTGAAGCAAAAACTATGCATGTTTTTTTTAATTATGTTTTTTGAATAATTTAAAGAGTAAAACCTCGAATTGTAATATTTAATTATCGAAGACAATATTAATTTATTCTTAAACAAAAATTTTAAACAGAAAAATCTTTTAAAAAGACTTTAAAAACCCATCTTCCTAGATAAAAACCACTATTCGAATTTCATCCAATTTCCGAGATATTTTCCTTAAAAGTTTGAAGTTTTTAAGCTCTTAAAAAAATATATGTTATTCTTTAAGATAGTATCTATTTGTTCCAAAAGCCGAAACGGTAATTATTTGAAATTCCCTCGATAGAAATAAATCGCAAAGTATGCTCCGAAAAATATTATTAACACTTTTATTTCTGTTATTTTACAAGTTATATGTATGAAAAAAATCACAATGCTTCTTTTAATGCTACTCAATAGACCCCATAAGTAATTTTTGCTATTTTTGAAATACGCCGTGATTTATTAAACATTTTCACAACTGTCGCTTACGCCTATTGCTTTTAAATCATATTTATTATAGCGCGCTCGCTCCGACTTGCAGATTAAACTATCTTTCTTTGAGAAGTTCATTCGCCAACTCGAGGGCTTTGGGGGCAGACGTGTCGTTCATCGTTCTATGATCTACAGACGTGCGATTACGTGCAAATATTTGAATTTATAAAGATAATTTTTACGCGTGTAAAGTTTATGAGTTAATAAATATTGTTTTTTCAAAGATGGGAAATACACGAAAGATATCCCGTATTTCAAAGAAAAAATGTTATCTCATAAAATTATATCCTATCTAATAGGTGAGAAGAAAAAAATACAATTTTTGATTTATAAGCTTATATTTATTATAAACGATAATTTACTATAAAAATTAATAATTCATATTTTTATTTATGTATTGTGTAGTAAAAAGTTATTATTTTTTTTTCAGAATAGGTACTTTGGGAAATAAAACTAATTCCAATGCATTAGAAATTACGGGGTAAATTTTTATTAATTTAATTTTCTTGTTGTCTTGTCTCTTTTCTTGTTCCTATACGATCGTGATTTATTTGCGAATTAACTTTCTACGTACACAAATACACACGTCACTTTACATCTGCTCCTTAGAGTAATATTACTCTAAGATCTGCTCTAATGATTCACAATGCAACGATGTCCGAAATATAATATAATATGTAATAATAATATGGGCCACCTGTTTCAAATAACAATACTCGAACGTGGAATCCAGAAAAATAATGAACGGGCCAGCGAAAAAAGCTATCGAAAGTTCTGAAACTGTGGGGAATATAATTCAATAAAATAAAATACTTTTTTGTTTTAAAACCACGATATTTATTAATTTAAGAACCGACCGGTTTCGCTTTACTTAAGCATCATCAGGGTACAAATTAATACTAAACAAAAAGTACATAATGTGTGCATATATATAACAAAATATAGAGGGAGACAACATGATACAAATATAAGCAACACAAAGACGGTCATAAAATACATTAACATAAGTGGACAAGTAATGGAAAAACCGCTAGATAATTATGTAGACTAATGGGTTATACGAATAAATCGGGAGAAACAAAACATCAACTGGCAAGGTGGTAAGGAGGTAAGGAGAACTGGGAATTTTTTATGGGTTTATTGGAAACAGACTTAATATTGGACTACTTGATATGTCTAATTGATTATTAAGTATCTGACTTTTGGTTTTTACAGCTTTTTTAATTTCTAGTGCCTCTAAATTGTTTAGTCTGTTACCATGCCCGTTTTTATGTAAGATGTTAGCACCGGTGCTATGACAGAATGTATGATCTTTATCGATCAAATGATTTGCAAATTCGGAAAAACCGTTATTATTGAGGTTTTATTGATGTTTTGTTTTTCCCGATTTATTCGTATAACCCATTAGTCTACATAATTATCTAGCGGTTTTCCATTACTTGTACACTTATGTTAATGTATTTTATGACCGTCTTTGTGTTGCTTATATTTGTATCATGTTGTCTCCCTCTATATTTTGTTATATATATGCACACATTATGTACTTCTTGTTTAGTATTAATTTGTACCCTGATGATGCTTAAGTAAAGCGAAACCGGTCGGTTCTTAAATTAATAAATATCGTGGTTTTAAAACAAAAAAGTATTTTATTTTATTAAATATGTCAAACCACAAAGTGATTGCTTTCTACAATAATATAATTTAGTTCAGTGATGTTATTTTTTATGTCGGAAGGAGGCCCTGAAGAAAATAATTTCTCTCAGAGCCTGTGTCATCTTTGAGAATGCTGTATAGAGGGTCTTTTTTGAGGAGGAGGGAGTGAACCTGTCCTGAATGTCAACTGTACAATTTCTTCCCAGAATTAACTTTATTGTACGTTTTTTGACTAACCGTACCTTGGTGTTCTATTTTCAATAAACTCTTTAATTATGTTTCAGATGTGAAATCTATACTCTGCTACAGAATGTTTTGCCCAAGTCTTGTAAAGATGCAAAGGCACGGACGTAACAATAAAATCATTTGAGCCCTTTACTGTTATTTAAAAGGTCACTTGAAGTGCAGTTATAATCAATGATTTTATTTTTTTTCTAGCTTCCACGAATAATTTGAAAAGGCATTATCTAAGGATTATACTCTTAAGGAGAATATAGAAAATGTAGAAAGGTGAAACGGATTTAAGATTTTCGATGAAATTATTGTGTTGTGAAATATTTATTTTGTTATTTATTACTTTATTTTTTTTTACAGTTTTACCGTACGCGGCCTTGTTGTAGAGTGGTATATCTAACTGTCATGGAAAGTTTTTTTCTGAGCTTTAAGAGAAAGGTTTCTTAAAGATACTGGAGTTATTCTAGGGCTATGTTAGATTTTTAACATCGATCACCGTAATGCTTGCCTTCCTGAATAAATCTAATTTTATTTAATCATTTACGGCCAAGATGTTTTTGACAATGGTGTGTTTTTATCTTTCTGTATTCCAATCATTTAGCTTGGCTTCTAGGGTTGTGCCCCAGTATTGCTTTTTGGAGACTGTAAACGGATCTCTCGGCATTTAATGAAACTGCAGCAGAACAAAGGCTGTTGCTATATTGACGTTCATGGTATGTTTTGCTCAGATTGACGATAAGGTTTCCAGATCCGCATTTCGCTCGAAGCATGTTTAGGGCAATAAGTTCATAGTTTAGGGTTCTTTCACCGTATTTATGGGAACATTTCAGAACCACCAATCTTTCATTTTGAGTGAATCTTGTGCTTGTGATTAAATTATATTTGACAATTTAAACAAATAATATTTAGAGAAGTTAAAAATAAAATTGAAAGTTCACTGAAAGCTTAAACTATTAAAAGTAGTAATTTCATAAAAATGTAAATAAATAGAGCCCCTTTCACATTTTAGAATGTAATTTTATGTTGCTTACATGTTTTATTACTCTTTATAATTATTGAATTGTTTAAATGAATAAATAAATAATTACAAAAAAGTCTTCTGATTTGTAAGTCCTCAGGAAGCACTAAGGATCTTTCTATCTATCTTTATAATATAATAAATTTGATGAGCATAAAAATGTAAACGTGTATATAATTTATATAAATGTACAAAAGTAGATATTACACGTGTATAAATATTATATTGCGCATATTATACAACATGTCGGGGGTAAAGTGCACAAACTTCGGGAGGTGATTCTAATTGATAGTACAAGTAAAAAAGAAAAAAAACTTTTTTTGGAATTCCAACGTTTTAAGATAGTTTTCGAGTAAAAAAGTTTAATTTTTTGTATAGAAAAAAAAACAATTTCTTCTACGGAAAATAAATTTTTGTGGAAAAAATTTGGAAATTCGAATAATTTCCATTTCATTTTTACTTCTTCTAGCATTTAGAATAACCTCCTGAAGTTTGAGCACTTTACCCCCGGACACCCTATAAAGATAACCATATAAGAAAAACCTTATTGATGTAAAAATATATTTATTGATTTTATAAAAGTTATAAATTACTTTTATAAAAGTGATAATAGTATTTTAGTAAAGTAAAGTAATTTGTATACCTATTCAAATAACTTTCGTAAATGTTTTTTGTAAAATTTAAAAAAAAAATTAATTAATTAAATCCGTAATAAAACCCATATTTTGAGAACCATCTTCATTTCGACTTCGTTCGTAGAGTAATAATAACTAGAGACCGCACTAATATTTGTACAAATCGTTGACATACTCGCAAAATAAAGCTCTCCCTTTCAGCTCGGTTCCATTAACGTACAAAAATCAGAGACAAACAATTTCTGTTAAAAACATACTGTGTAAACGGGAAGCGACTTTTTGGAGCGGGCGAAGTTCACGCCAGTGTGATTTGCTCGGTGCTAACTAAAAATGGGTCTGTTTTTCTAAAATTGCAATAGATGTCGGTAATTTAATTTCGTTATTTAAAATATTAAATAACCCCCAAAATTATTCCTAATACGAATTCAGACACCTCTGTCGGATTCTTTTAACACTAAATATTGAGTGTTGCCCAAATCTAAATTCTTTACGCGGAAAGCGGGCCCTTAATGCCAAATCACTATTTTGGTTAATCTTTATATCGAATTGGTGTACATTATGAATACAAAAAAATATGCTTTAGATAAATTGAAGGTTTTCATATCGCTTCGCTTGAATAGAATACAAATAAAAATATAAATTACTCAATAAAAAATATAAATGTAAACTACTAAAAAATATTTTTTTTTTCAATAGAAATGTATGAACGCATAAAGGAAACAACTTTTAAAAAATACATTAGGTATTATAGCGAAGATTTTCTGTGATAGTTTCACTTGATTAACTTTTTTGCTTTCTTTTAAAATTATTAATAAAATAAATAAAAACCAGTTTTTTTCTTGAAATCGAACGTTTCTAGACTCCTTTTGTCAAGCGATTTTAATGCCTATTACCTACGATATAAATTATACCGAGAATATACACATTTTTGGCTTGTAGCTTCCTCTTAAAGAAGAATGCATGCGTTTCATTCCAAACTCATTTTAGAATCGTTCAGAGAGAAACGTAGAGCGCATAAAATATTGAAAATGATATTATTAGGCGATTTACATATTGGGTGAAGGTCTTTCCAGCGCACTTCTGCTTGAAAATATATTTAGTAATGTTCCCTGTTCAAGTGCCCAACCAATTTAAAAACTTTGTTTTTTCTCTCTTGTAACATTGTGTATTGTGTTAACAGCAGATATAATACTTTGTTTTTTCTCTCTTGTAACATTGTGTATTGTGTTAACAGCAGATATAATACTTTGTTTTTTCTCTCTTGTAACATTGTGTATTGTGTTAACAGCAGATATAATACCTACTCTGTTTTTTCTCTCTTGTAATATTGTGCATTGTGTTAACAGCAGATATAATACTTTGTTTTTTCTCTCTTGTAACATTGTGTATTGTGTTAACAGCAGATATAATACTTTGTTTTTTCTCTCTTGTAACATTGTGTATTTTGTAAACCGGAGATATAACACTTTGCCATATCACTACCACGATTTGTAATATACTAGTATCTTTAGTATCTAATAAAAATCGCGTGTTGATAATCGCAGTTTGCATTTTCCAAGTTTGTCTGTAGATAAAAGAGTTTTCACTAGAAGAGCAAGGGAAACGTATTTATTTGGATCTCTATTTTCCGCTTGAGAATTTTTTTAATTATTAAGCTAACAAATGCTAATTTATTTATCATGAGCACTCTGAAGAAGTTACTTTTTATGCTTGTTAAGATCACACAAGAGTCCCAACTACCCGAAATGAGACTATGGATCCCACGATATTGGGAAATATTGACAGCGTTTAAATATAACCCCATTTTTATTTAGGTATGTGAATCGATTATCAGATAAAAAATATTTTATTAGTCTTTTTGAGAAAAGGAAACTGTTTCATTATTTATTTATTTATATACTACCTGTACCCCGCCACGCTTTGCTGTTACTCAATCTGTGCAGACAGAGAAACAATAGCACGTGTTGATTTTACGTCCAACAGATTGCGCTGTTTTAAAATCATTTATTTACCTGTCACCGGTGACATATAAATGATAAAGGTATATAATAACACACGCGTATTCGAATGCAACGTTGTGTCAAAATTTCAAAGCAATCGGTGAAGAACTTTCGGATATTTGAGATTTAGAACAAACGTTCATTTTTATTGATATATAGAAAATAGATTTACTCAAATTTCTGTGATTAAATTCTACCGCAGAGATAAATGAGAATACGAAACGTTCAAGCTAGAATAAACTGACGTAATTTTTTATATAACCGGGGTCATTAGGGTAGATAATTCTCGTAATACAGTATTTTTAATACGTAATAAGTTGAACCCGCTCACCACTGGGATCAGTGAGAGAAAATAACTCAGAAGCCTGGGAAAAAGTTAATGTCCAAACCGCATACCTTTTCCCGGAGAATTCAATTTAGAAATTACTGTTGCAGTATTATGTAAGGTTATTATTATTGTCATTAAATTTGTCAGACATTATGTTATTTTTAACTTATAATAATAACACATTAGCTTAATGTAAACTCTACTCGAAATTATATTACGTTTAATTCCTTATTAAGATAATAATGAAATTCTAAAAGGTAACCCTGTATAGCCATCTCAATAGGTTAAGAGGAAGCTACAAGCCAAAAATGTGTATATTCTTGGTATACCTTATATTGTAGGTAATAAGCATTAAAATCGCTTGACAAACGGAGTCTAGAAACGTTCGATTTCAACCAAAAAACTGGTTTTTACTTATTTTGTAAACAATCTTATAAGAAAGCAAAAAAATTAATCAAGTGAAACTGTCACAGATAATATAGCTATAAAACAGTATTTTTTAAAGTTGTTTCCTTTATGCGTTCATACATTTCTATTGAAAAAAAATTTTTTTTTAGTAGTTTGCATTTATATTTTTTATTGAGTAATTTATTTTTTTATTTGTATTCTACTCAAGCGAAGCGATAAGAAAACCTTCAATTTAACTAAAACATATTTTTTGGTTATCACAATGTACATCAATTCGTTATAAAGATTAATCAAAATAGTGATTTGGCATTAAACTCTGCCTTAACTATTCGACCTTTTGTATAAAGTTCTCTCTAACAATATAGAAAGAGTTCAGCCCAAATTTCTTAGGTACGTAAATTTTAATCTCAAAATTCCAATGGAATACATTAATTATGTCAGTTTGATGAATCAATTGCATCTAATAACGCTGTCTGACAGGAGAATTATGTCAGACCTGGCTGTGTTACAGTCAGGCTGAGTCATTGACAACTTAATTGACAGTCCTGCCATCATTGCCACTATTAAATTCCATGTGCCGACTAGGAACACAAGACAAAATGTAACATTCTTCTGCAATACATACACAACCGACTATCAGAGTCAATTAAGAGTCCCAACTGGTCCTAACCGTCTGAAGCCAGGTGAGACTACGGCATCCTCGATTGGGGTATGGTGTGAGGCTGAAGGTAGTGGGGAGGGGAAGCAGTTGGGGAAGAGGAAGATGGGGAAGTACCTGGCTATTCAAATCTAGTCACCAAATATGTCCAAAGCCATTTCAAGCAACGTTTCGATTCGGAATGGTGGTCTTTCACTAGGGTGATACTGAAAGTATCTATACTCTGGAACGTGCCAAAAATATACATTTTTTATATGATAAAATTTGTAAAATAACAAAAATTTATCAAATCAAATCTGAACTTGCGACCTCAGCATTCTTAGCCAAGGATCGTAACCACTCAACCACACTGATATTTCAAGCAATATTTCGATTCTAAATAGTGATCTTTCAACTAGGGTGATACCGAAAGTATCTACCACTCATGACTTAGACAGTTAGTAAAAAGTAAATGAACTCATTTTTACCCGAAAGTACCTTAAAATGATTACTCGCTACCCTTTTTCCAAAAATAATTTAAAAAAAATCATAATTTGTTCTTTCATAGATGGCACTAATTTAATTGTTTTGGGAAAAAAACACCTTTAGCAATTTATGCTTTAAAATTTTGAGATGCATTATTTTTTTGCGCCTGTACATACGCAATACGAACATGAAAAAATAGTTTTGTCAGTACAAAAACTCAATTCTTTCAAGAAAGGCATGCACTTACAATATTGTATCGATGATTCAATCCAGTATTGCATTTGTATGCCTTTCTTGAAAAAGTTGAGTTCTTATAGATTATAAAGTACGTTTCGTTTATCCTTAAGAACAATAAAAAAAATCCACATTTAAGATGATGTCACGGGATAGGCGAATTTTGTTTGATTTTAAATTGATCACTCGACAATAGATAATTATTCAAATATGATTTTTTTGAGGTGTGATTTGAAATGTTGTGTCAGTTATGTTAGTTCTTGCATTTTACGACAGGTAGAGCTAGTGTGAGCAAGCGATGCGCGCGCACGTAAGAATTCGAATGGTTCCGACGAGTTCCCGAACCTAGCCGATCGTAGGTAGGCGACTCTATAGGGAGCTGCTATCGCCAGAATAACTTTAACATAACAGTAACGTTGAAATTTGAATACTAGTCTTAATTAAAATACATTACATTTTCTAAAACACATCAACATAAAATATATATATATATATATATATATATATATATATATATATATATATATATTTTAGTGACGTAATATGAATGAACTTTGTGGAAATCAATTATTCTTTTAATCAGTGTTTTTTTTTAATATTATGTATTTATAACGTAACAGGTTTCGGTTCACACTGTTTATCGTTAGGACTAATATATACATTTTTCAAAATATCTGCATTAACTTAGGTCTGTTTCTATCGCTTGGTCCAAGCGTGCTGGCATTAGTTTCTTGTCTCGCTTAGAAAGCGTAAAAAAAAGTTTTTTTACCACAATACATATTTTTTCAAAAGGTAAAAATATTGGTTTGACTGAGGATTGACCCTTCCTACCCAAGAAATGAAGTTGACAACTTTTCTAATCGAGCCAAATCCCGATTGGATAAGATCGACATTTATTGCGTATATTAACTGCTGTAACGTCATAGAATATCAGAGAAATGCCTATATTCCCGCGTGTGTGCGCGTGATTACCACCAAAAGTGAGATTCGAGATTCGTGACCTTGGGGTGATCTTCGAAGCAAATCTCTCTTTCAAATCCCACATATCTGACATTGTCTCCCGCGGCAACAAAATGCTTGGATTTGTTCTTCGTAATGCGAGATCATTTACTAATGGAATTACAATACGGAGAACATATGAAGCACTTGTCCGCAGCATCCTGGAATACAGCTCCATTATTTGGGCCCCTTCGGAACAAAACCATATCTTAGAAATAGAAAAAGTACAAAAAAGGTTTATGCGTTACCTGTATATGAGGGAATATACATACTATCCATTCTTGTATCCATCCTTGTTCTTAACAGGAATGCTCGATTTCAATACATTAGAAGCCCGCAGAAAAATATTTTTAGGCAAACACTTTTTTAAGATCTCTGGTACAATACACAATCCGCCTATGTTGAAAGAGGTTAACTTTTATGTAACAATTATTTTTACAAGCAATAATTATTCGCCTGAAACACTCATCCACATTGAAAAATCTCCTGATAATGTATTTCACCTAAAAATGTAGACAATTTGTCTCGACGCCATCTAGTGAGAGAGTTAGCACTTACAATGCCTTTCTCATATAAAATAAAGTTGGTTGTTTTCAGGTGAAAAAATGTAACAAGCAGTAACTGTTGAATGATACACTAGTATATATTGAATTATTTCGCGGATAGGAGATAAGCCGCCATAGCTCAGTGGTCAGAGCTGTCGACCGGAAATCGAAGGGACACGGGTTCGAGTCCCGTTGGCGTCATGTATCTTTTATCAGGAGATTTTTCAATGTGGATGAGTGTTTCAGGCGAATAATTATTGCTTGTAAAAATAATTGTTACCCTTTGTGCTATGCATAAAAAATCTTGTCTTAAAAACATTAAAGTTTACCAAAAAAAAATTATAACTTTTATGTCCCTAACAATTATACTCGAGTGAGATCCCATGCACTCTTATATGCTCCGAAAGCGAGGACTTCTGCCTATCAGAACGCGCCAATACACAGAGCGACTCAACTGCTTAACGATTCTGCATTAGCCATCGACATTTTCAATGTCACCTACAGACAATTCAGTAACTATCTTTTAACACACGTCACAAAATAGTAAAACTGCCTCTGTAAACTTTTTAATTTGTAATCTTCTCCATGATATATTGGTGTATAACCGTTTTATGGAGAACATGAAAAAAAAAAAAATAAAAAAATAAAATAAAAAAAAGTTACAATGTATTTTAAACGATCAACGAGTCTATCAGCTTCAGTCTTCAGCTCGATCGAATGTTGGGAAGTGGGTTAATTTCCACATCCAAGATAGGCATGCGTTCGTTATCAAAAACAATGAATATGAAATTAGGTAGGTACCTTAATATCATGACGACTTTTGGAAGATACCATTAATTGCTGAACACTGTGTACCTTCACGAAAAACAATGCACCTACTGTATGTAGTGCTCTTACAACTTATGTACATATTGTACATCCCATAAATAAACCACTCGCATCCTTTTTGAACAATTTCATCATTTAACAATTAAACATCATTTAACGATTTGAACATTTCATCATTTAACAATTAAACATCATTGAACAATTAAACATCATTTAACAATTAAACAACATTTAACCATTTAAAAAATTTCATCGCACTCGTTTTTTCAGCATTTTATTTGTCAGACAGTACCTATAATAATAATAATAAACATAATCGGGTAGAAATGCTAAGAACTTTTTTTCCATAGGAAAGCTCATAGCTCAGAAATGCACAAAATAATTTGCAAGGCAGATAGAAATATTATACTTTTAAATTTATACGACGAGAATGCCAACATTTTATAAATCCCAACCAGGAATTATTAGATTCCTGGTCAAATAAAATTTTACACTCAAAACACTTCAATTATCTCAACCAAACGTATGTTGACAAATTTTCGTCAAACAAATGGTTGAGTATTGGAGAGTTGAGCGCAAAAATAGAAGGATTTATGCTTGCCATTCAGGATAGAGTCATTAATACTAAAAATTATAGGAAGCATATAGGTAATCAAAGATACAAATCAAATTAATGATTTATGTAGAAAATGTATATCGTATAACAACATATTATAATTATATCGGGATGTTCTATATTAGCACCGTCCGAGTATACATTTAGGCACAATCAAGTTTTAAAAATAATTCACCAAAATTTGGTAATTAAACATAACTTGATTGACTGCCGTAATATAGTACCATATTATGAATACGAACCAAATTCATTTTTAGTAAACGAATTTTATAAAATATATTATGATAAAACTATACTAACAGACCGAACGATTAGTCATAATAGACCCGATATAGTTTTACATGACAAAATTAAAAAAAATAACTTATATCATTGATGTCGCTATTCCAAATTCCTGTAATATTCAAAAATCTGTTAGAGAGATACACAGATTTAGAAAATGAAATAAAAAGAATTTGGCATTCTCAGACTATAAAAATATTACCATTCGTTATTTCTGCTACTGGCATTTTACCTAGCTCTCTCATTAAAAATTTAGGCGTATTAGATCTATCAAAAAAATTATATATAAAGATGCAAAAGTCGCTCATTTTGAATACATGTAGGATAACGAAAGATTTTGTAAATATTTATGTTGAGGGATCAGTAGGATTTATAGGCCCTGTTAGAAGTTCTACCGAGCCGAACCCTCTGATATGAAAATATCTGGAGTCGGTGAATTATTTTTCCATTTGATCTCTGGTGAGTTGACGTGTTGTTCTTGTATTGTTTTGTATTTATTTTGCATATATAATGAATGCACTTGCATAATTTTGATTGACTAGATGATCATTTGTGGAAAAGTGTGTGGAAGGGTTTAGTTTTTCCTATGGGGAAGATTTAACCCGGACATAAAATCGGAAAGATTTAAAAAAATAATATTGGCTAATTTATTTGGCGCCGTTTTCGTGAGAAATCTCCTCAAGGGCGCTGTACAAATATATTTCTTAAATAATTAATACTAGAACTACTGACTTAAAACTAGTGACTTACATCTAAGACTTATATCTAGTGACTTACGACTAAGGCCTATAACTACTATATTAATGACATAATATAAGTATTTCATCTGCTTTCGAGAACAGTACCTATTTCATTTCGAGGTACGTTAAAAACAGTGAATATATTTTAAATTGAATGGCAACCGGGAATATTTGGAGGAGGTTGTATTATTTTGTCTAAGCCCGAGACGTTTTAATTGTATTGGCACGTATATCCATCGAGATTTATTCTAGGTATGACTAACTACCATTCTCTAGAAACTCGTAGATGTTTTGCGTTGCTAAAATATTTCTTTAAATTAATCAATGGCCTCGTCTCTAACGGTGAGATTCTGGCGCAAATCAATTTATTTGTCCCAGAGTCTCACTCTCGGGCACGTCTCCATAATATATATTGCCGATTGAGTCGTACAAATCTGTACCCGAATTCGCCCGTGGGAAGAGCGATACGCTATTTAAACATTTTAGATAAAAATTTTGACATATTCTTCGGAAAATTCAATGAGTTTGTAAGGTTTTTGGCACTACATTCTCACTGTGAAAATGGTACTTTTACAATTAATTAGATAAAATATCTGTAATGTTGTAAAATTTTTGTACACAAATAAAATAAAAATAAAAATAAATAAAAATAAAATATATTATTGCCCCGAAGCAGGGCCCCTGGCACTGATAATACCTCACCTAACACATCACCCTTGAGATTATTTTTCATGAAAACGGCCACAAACAAAAATGCAACTCATCCATATTTATTTATTAATTAATGAATACAAAACAAAAGATTATATAAAACTAATAATTTAGAAAACAAAACATTTATCAATACATTTATAGCCATGGAGAGAATTTGTAGATATAAATCAAATCATAATAGAAATATAAACAATATAGACATAACATTATTCACAAACCATCAGAGAAATATTCTTTTATGGACCTCTTGTATTTGGTACGTTGGCAACTGAAAATATCCACCTTGGATAATACGATGTTGTAATTATTATATATATTGTATACTAGCTGACGTCTACCCGCCGTTGCTTGACTTTCAAAAAATGTAATATATATTTTATAAGCAATAATTATTAGCCTGAAACACTCATCCACATTGAAAAATCTCCTGATAAAAGATACATGACGCCAATGGGACTTGAACCCGTGTCCTTTCGACTGCCGGTCGACAGCTCTGACCACTGAGCTATGGCGGCTTATCTCTTATCCGCGAAATAATTCAATATATAAACTAGTGTTTCATTCAACAATTACTGCCTATTACATTTTTTCACCTGAAAACAACCAACTTTATTTTATATGAGAAAGGCATTGTAAGTGCTAACTCTCTCACTAGATGGCGTCGAGACAAATTGTCTACATTTTTTGGTGAAGATACTAGAACTTGTCAAATATTAATTATTATTAAAAAAATATTATTATTAAAAAAATATTATTATTAAAAAAAAAATAATAATGTAATAGGTATATATGTTTAAACCATCCGGAAAAAAAATCTCTAACCGATAGAAACTAAACGATGATGATGATGATGATGATGCCTATCAAACTGCTTTGCATATTTTAGAAGAACTAAGGGCACAGACAGACGCGGATAGTGACTGTTTTATACTATATAAAGATACCAGTGTATCATCACGATTACGAATTTACTAAAAGTTTATCAGGAAACAGCCCATAATCCAGTTTTTAGTTCATTCTGATCAGGGATGTTCCCTAACGTTCCAGACTATTCCCGAACATTCCAGAATATTCCGGAATGTTGTGTAATACTCTCGAATATTCTGGACTGTTCTAGAAATTTCTAGGTTTGGAAACTTCCAGCCTTTATATCTTCAAAAGCAATCCCTTCAGGTAAAAACGGAAACCTTCTTCATGGATGGGAGTTAGAGGGCTACCACACCATATTATACAACTCCCTTGATCGTACCGGGACTCGTTTCTGAGTTTTAGCGACCATTTTACATTTTTTATAACCATAATATATATTTGTAGTTATGTTCGGTATTCTTTTTATTAATAAATAACTACGAAATTTGGCTGAAGCGGTTTTTTAATAATACATCCGAAAACAATAAATAAACGTAGAAAATACAACAAAATGATTTACGAAAGGAAGGTTCGAGAATGTTCCGAAGCGCGTCACGCAGGCAAAATAATTCGATCTCGATGTCGCGGTTGCTGTTACTGTACTGACCACTTCGTTCACGTTGTCGCTTATCTAGGTGGAAAATAAAACATTCTCGAACATTCCAGTTGCTACAGAAACAAATATTAAAAAAATAAAAGAAAATCCAAGAAGCTTGTTTGGAAACTTCTAGAATAACGTTCGAGTCAAGTAGTGGCGTACCACTACATATTGATTACAGTGATCTCCTACTTAAGGCGTCTACTGGTTTTGAGAAGGGGCGCCAAAATGTTACTTGGCGTTATTTGGCTCCGGGTCTGCCCTGCCAGGAAGCAATGCAGAGGAGAAGCGGGTTTTCTCTCAGGACCGGATCCTGGTCGGGGTCATTATTTATAATATTCCTGTTTTCTGCGCTCCTAGTATTGGTGTGGCGAAGGAACCAGTACCTCGGCATTCTCAAAACTTGTATTTTACCTAAGCCCGACTCGTGTGTGAAATAACTTAGCTCAATCAGTACGTAATCAGTAGGTAGGTATCATGAGCGTCGGCAGGGGAGGGAGGGCGGGTGCAATAATTTAAATTAAAATTTATGTACGAAATTTTAACATTCAGAATCAGATGAAATCGTGAACTCCTTAAACGATAAGTTTTATGAAAAAAAAAACATTGCCCGTTTCATTTTATTTTGTGAAATTCAGATACAAATAATATTTATATATTTTCTTATTACTTTATTTGCCACATTGTACAATAAAACCATATCCGAAAAAATTATCTATAATAATCCTTAAAAAAATTCTATGATATTATGGGTTCCATGATACGATAATTCAACATAGGTACCTACATAAAATGATAAAAAGTTAAAACTAATCTATAAACCTAACTTACATTCCTACATTTTGTTTCCACTTTTCATGACTTTGAATAGATGTGTTCAACTGTCATTTTGACAAGTTATCCGGATTACCAAGCAAATAATTTTTTTTTTTTTTTTTTTTTTAAATAATTTAAACAATTTTTGTTTTGAATGTTTTCAATTTGTTTATTTTTATTTTTTATTTTGTGTAAAATTTTAATATGTTAAAAATTTAATTCTTGGTTTTGCACAACTTCGCAGTAAAATACGGCATGTTTGGTACTTAGATACCTTTTCTATTTTTATAATCAATAGCCCCTTTATAACAAACCATCTAATGATCATGCAGATTTCCTAGCGTATAAATCTATATTCTTCGATCTCGAATGCTTTCTCACTCCCGCATCTCTTTGTCTTTTACTAATCAGGGCGAGGAGCGCAAATAGTTAGTTTTTCACCTCTCCTCAAGCCCTGGAAAGGATGCCACAGCTGTGATAAGGACCGGTCCTATGCAGGCGCAATCTGTGCAGTCCGCTCCGGGCGTCGACTTGCCAAAGCGCCAAGGAGACAAGACGCTAATAATTTCTAACACCCAACATAGCGCCCTTGAGGTTTTCTCTAGCAACAGGCGCCGTTTGGCCTAGGGCCGGCCCTGGCTGTGAGGACCGATAAATGACATGTTTTAGATCTAGAACGTTAAGTTACTTCTTCGCCCACCTCTGGCAGGTCTGACCCAAGAGATGTTTCGTAAACAGTCGGCTTGGGAGTTCAGCTAACCCGGAGGGAGAAAATACTTGTTGAAACCCTTTTGGTAAAGCAATGGATTAAGGCGATGCCATACGTAGTAATGCAAAATCATGTGTTTTTGGTTTGAAAATTTGGTCGCCTAGATATGTTTCAGATGCTTTAATTAAATACTGCGAGTAGAATACATCTTGGCCTTTGAAATAATCGAGTATTATTGTATAATGTGGCAAATTAAGTAATTTTTAAAATAATCGGAAAAAAATTAAATATTTTGCCTAAACATCCACAAAATAAAATAAAAGGCACTTTTTGGCCAAGTTTTTTTTTTTGCATAAATCAAAACAGGCGGATGGTGTTAAGCGGGAATTTAAACCTTATCGCCATCTACGTAAGGGTTGTTATTGATAGCGGCTCAATTTAAAATATTACACGACGTAGTGCATCGCCTTAAGGGGTTATATACAGTCAGGAGGCCCAAAAAAAGGGATTTTTCAAGAATTTTTTCTGAGAAGACTTTTCAATTAATTGAAATAAAAATTCGTACACATATAATAATAACTTTAAACAGTAATTTAAGAATTTTTATTTGTAAAAATAATAATTTTGAAAGCTGCTATAGCTGATCTCCAGAAGCTCCTCTAAAAAAAGGTATCTTGCAGTGACCATCATATCTCTGGACTGGTTCATAATAATAAATATTCCTCTAATTCATCGAAGAACAGAGCAAAATATTTTTTTTTTGACAAAATGGCGGCATCTCAAAAAAAATCGACTTTTTACCAAAATTTTGGCCTAATATTGTTTATAAAAAAATATATATTTATCGGTGAGAACAGGCCTTCGATTAATAACTCTAAAATAAACGAAGCTTGTGTTAAAATTTGAGAATGATCGGTTGAGCCGTTTCTGAGTAATCTTGGTCACCGACTTTCAAAACACAGTTTTGAGAAAAACGCGTTTAAAGTTTGAAAAGCACAAATATTTGATAATATGACAAGAAAATTGAGTAGGTAATACACTAATGGCGAATATAAGAAAAATAAAAAATTAGGTAAAATTTAAAATTTGAGAGAAAATGAGTATGTAAAAGCGAAGATACAACTAGGCGTTTGTGATAAATAATTATCTGTTTTTTTTTTGAATGACTTAGTGAGTAAAATCTCACATTGTAATATTTAATTATTGAAGACAATATTAGCGAATTGGAGGTTTTACTCACCAAGTTATTCCAAAAAAATAAATATTCATCCTAGACTTGCATAAAAGTCAATAGATGTCGCACATTAAAATAAAAATAAGATATGTTTATCTAAAGACACTGTCTAGATTGCATTTAGTTCGGGTTGAATCTTGTGAACATACATAAAGATAGTTGCCAATAAAAATGTGCGGTGAGAAAAATGAAGACAATGTTGATAGTTCTTGTTCGAAGTATGATACAGTTAAATATGACCGAAGGAGATGGGGTCACATTAGCTCAGTTGGTAGAGCGGTGCCCCGGCAAGGCAAGGGTCCTGGGTGCGAGTCCTAGATGTGACCGTATCTTTTCCGAATCAGTCCTGCGTAGATCTAATAACCATTTTGTTATTTTTGGGCTGAATGAAGACAATTACACAGTTTCAGCTGTGAGGGGATTTTGTTATGTATTTTAAGACCGAGATATGAGAATAGTTTTTGATAAATTAATGATTTGGTTTAAAATTGCTGTCAAAATGCACAATTTTGGCGGTAAGCAATCGACATAAAGACGTTGCGCAGAAAATCTCCACACTGAACTGCGCTGCAGAAGGTTACCTTACTATAACAAACATAATTTGCTGTGAAGTATCTTGCAACACTCGGTTTATGTCGATTGCTTACAGACCCGTGGGATTAACGGGCTTAGTAGAAATAAGTTTTCATTCGTCCAGTAAGTTTCAAATGAACGAAGTTTTACAATGTATATTTGTATATTTATTTATTCATTTTAGTGAAATCGACAGTTTACATTTAATCAGTTTGTACATGAGTATTATATAGTAAAATAACACCAATTATGGATTTCCTACTTGTGACTTAACTCTACTGAGACAGCATAAAATGGAATAAGTAAATTAAATTTGTGAGAAAAGAATATGAATTAAAAAATTTATACAAAACAAAACATTGCATTTATAGCCATGGAGAGAGGTTGTAGATATAAATCAAATCATAATAGAGGTATAAATAATAGAGACGTAAACATTATTCACAAACCATCAGAGAAGTATTCTTTTATGGACCTCTTGTATTTGGTAACTTCGCAACTGAAAATATCAACCTTGGATAATACGCTATTGTAATTATTGCATAGTCTGTTCAGGCAATAATTCTGCTTAGAGTTCGTTTTGCTTTGATCAACCCTGAACAGGACACAAGAGCGTGTTGAATGCGCAGGCACATTGAATGGAATCTTGTTTAGCAACTCTGGGCATTGAATATTATTGTTAACTACTTTATACAGTAATAGTGCATCCTTATGTTGCCTCCGTACACTCAGTGAATCAATTTTCAAATTCACAAATGTTTTTATTTGGATAGAAAAAAGTAATTTTTTGCACACATTCTAATAATTGCTTTTGTACATACACAGGCGCATAACTCTACTATCAGGGAATTTGACTAAATTAGGCAAAGCCCATCAAAAAGTCTCCTGCAGGGCCTAGCAGCAAAAAACCTTTTTATATGGTAGTTTATTAGATTTTTTATTTTTATTTTTATTTTTTTATTAGTTTCTTTTTACGCAGTTCGGTATTTCAAACAGAAATAATAATAATGTCATTATGGGTAACGGAAAGCGATGCCGTCAACAGAGCTAATTTTTTGATTAGAAGTCCCGAATACACTATTATAGTCATAATAATTGATTTCGTACGCTTTATTATTATTTGTTTGCTAGTTGGGAGCGGCTCAGAGCATTGAGAGGCATCGTGTGGACGTAGTCAAAGATGTTGACACTGTTTAAAGGCAAAATAAAATCATGTTTAGTGGATTTGTCCAGAGATTTATCAAGAAATCTAACAGAATCTGATGTCGTTTTTTTCTGATGAATGTTTCTTTTGTTCCCAGCCATCGACTCTACAGGAAGTTTCGGTTCGGGATTGCTTTGGGGAAATCGTTTCTGGATCGGCTCTCAAGAACAATGCAACGATCTCGTAAGTTTATACAATTTCATTGGATATTAGTTAAAACTTAATTCTTTTCATTATTTTAAATCAGGTGCTCTTTTTTATTGAGTTTTGGTGGTAATCTCTAATCACTAAATAGTATAAAACAAAGTTGCTATTCGCGTCTGTCTCTTTGTGCACTTAGTTCTTCTAAATTATGCAACGGAGTTTGATAAGGTTTTCACTATCAATTAGAGAATTTCTTTCGGAAGGTTTATATATATAATACATGAATATTATATTTACAGAAAGTATAGAAAATTCGATATTTTGTAATCAAGTCATAAAAAAATATTTTTGGGCGCTTACATTGCTAACGCTGACCATACCTTATGGGATACATCAAAATAATGTACCAAGGAATTGTATATCTTAAAAAGACCTACAGAAAAGTCTATAGTGGTATATGTCTATCTCCTATGTATAATTCCCAGCAACGCCGGGTACATGTCAGCTAGTATTTTTATAAGATATTCCTAATTCAATAAGAAACATATTTGTTGTGTTCGTACAAACAGGTCTCCAACTCGTCGTGGAAGGAGTTTATAAATAATAGGTTCTTTTAGATTAACTTAACTTAACTTAACTAGATGCTGGCTAATTGGAATCTAAACTGTATGTTTGTCTGAGAGCATTCCCACTGGCCCTGGCGACTACTGGCCACTGGCTCGATCTTGAGGACTTCCACGCAAGCTCCATGCACTGCCCTCTGTGCGTGCATCTGTGAAGCTCTTACTTCCCAACAATATTGTAATATATTTTTGCTTTAGGACAACAGATTCGTGGATTTGGTGACTAATTCTTCCTCGCACGCTCTGAGTCACATGAAGTACATCTCATCATTGAACCGATACGGAGAAAAAACAGGCAAGTCAATCAATAAATAATGCATTATTGCTAAAAACACAATATATTGCAATAAAATTATTAATTCGTTATTAAATACCTCTAAGTCGCTGCATTTAATTTCGTTCCATGTTCCTATCAGAACAGTTACAAGACAGTATCTACCATATTACTGTAGCAATTCTTCTACAGCGTCGCAGTATTACGCGGCTACGAGACGAATCCAGAATTTGGGACACATATATTTTGCAGATGTATTTAGCTGAACAATTTTGCATTATAAATTCGCTTTAATACATTTTAGATCTTCAAATAGAACTGATTCATTTGCTGAAATGTGAGTCATTATAAACCAAACAGACAAAACTCCAAATGTTCAAAATGAAGTTGGTCGATGTATAATATATTGTATAAAATGTACAAATATAATTGTAAACTTATTGTACTTCTTTATGCAAATTCTACTACCATGTAACTACAAATTAACATGAGAAGTTTTTATTGTATCTAATGATATTTATTACATGGTATTATATTTCTGCATTTAGGTATTATATTTCTGCATTATTTTATCTGTATTCTGTATTATGTCTGTAAAAGCCCGTCGGGAGTTTAATAAATAAATAAATATACATAAAAAACAGGTACCAGACAAACTTCAACGAACGAGTTTTTGTAGTAAAAAATGTAAATATTGCATAAAAACGCGTATCGCCTATATCATTCATTCATACGACTCCAAATCGCAACGTCTCACAGATCCGTTAGTCGCCTCCGATGATTAATGATCCGCCTTGGTTTCTGCATAACTTCAGAAGGAGAAAGGTTTAGGTCCTTACAAACTACATGACTGATGCAACCACAAGTCCCCTACTGATAGACTACTCTTTAAAGTGCCCTAATTATGCTGAACTTGACCATATTTTCACATGCAGCCGTGGAGTTTTTTTATTTTTTTTAAAGCGGAGACGGTTTACACGTAGTTCCCGTGAGCACTAGGCCATAGGCCCATTGTGCTATCTCCCATTTTACCTCAATCCTTTATCAACAACCCAGTCCCTTTTTCACCAGGGTTGTCATTGGGTATGTGGCTATGTCTTCTGGTTCTACTGTATGTCTCCCCAGGTATCTGAGCCTTGTTCCCACCAGGGCAGACATTGGCACCATAGGAGATTTGGAGTCTTTTCATCCTCTTCACATTTCCTGCATCTATTGGTGTTTTCCACTCCCAACAGCTGCATGTGTCTCCTGAGATGGCAGTGTCCCGTCAGTAGTCCTACCAGTTCCCTCAGCGAGTTTCTGTCCATATCGAGTAGTTTCTTGGTTCGTCTAGGGTCTGGTCCTTTTATGAATACTTTGGATCGTCTCATTCCAGGTGCCCTCTCCCATTCTTTGCAGTGCTGGGATTTGACCCACCTATCAATACATATGTAATTTTGTGTGGCAAGCTGCTACTGTGATGAAAATAATACTGTTTTTCTTTTTCTTTTATTATAAGCATAAAAAATGGTTTAAAGGATTTTGGGATCACCCAGACAACAAAATAAATATTAATTGCAGGGCGCTCGCCACCGCCAAGTAACTACGAGAATGACCTCCGAGATTTTAAAATGACCTTCCTCGCTAAATCCTTTTTTACTTACTCCAGTAAATTATAGTTACATTAAGTAGACAATATCAAATATCTTAGCTTAATAATTGATAGAAATCTAAAATGGAACTATCATGTTACTACACTGAAAGCTAGCTTACATCTTCAAGACTCTAAGAAATATATATTGCACATAGTTACATTAAAAACCGTATACCAATCAATGCTTTCATATGATGTTGTATGTTGGGGTTCTTGTCATAAGACTAGAGCTTTTAAATGTTGCACAAAAATTTATTTAAATAATAATGTATAAGAAATTTTCTTTGAATTCGTCAGTTTTTATATAGTGAAAGTAAAATGATGACAATAAGGCAGTTACACATAATACAGGCTCTATATACAGGTAAATTTTTCAAAAACATTGATACTGCGAAAAGATCACAACAAGTCCGGAACACTAGTTTGTGTTGCAAAAATAGATGAAGAAGAATAAATTAACAATTAAGGACCACTATGCAGGGCGTGGTCTTGAGTGAGCTTGGGCCCAGCGCTCACTCAGGAGTGGCGCTTGGTACTGGTAGGCTGCGGTCACCAACGTGTTGGCGGAGGCCATTACCCGCCTCCTGGCTCCAGTGACCCGGTGTCCTTAGTAATCCATTTAGTCCTAATTCCGTGAACATTGTCGATGCGCTGCTGTATCTTCGGTATCCAAATATTATTCTACAGGCGTCATTATATTGAATTCGGAGTCGTTCCATCGAGCAAGTTCGGTAGTGACACCATGTCTCACACGTATACAGGCCGGTACAGAATGCATTGAACAGTATTTTTTAACAGTATTGCTGCATTTGCAAAACTTCGGGCAATCATAATAGACACAATGCTTAGGCTTCTCCTTTGTCGTTGGATATCGCAATATCGATATACAATAATATGCTTGGTTAAAATACAAAAACTATAGGTTCGGTGAATCTATTCAAGAAAATGGTAAAATATTCCATACTGGCTGAGAGTGGTGATTTTGGATTGCCCATGTTGTAGCTTCTGTCACGAATCACCTTAGGAGCCCCATATTCGATGTGATCCATCTGTGTATGTGTTATGTGATTTATTTATTTGATTGAATATAATTGTAAAGCTGCTCATCTCGACACTGGTATTCCCTAGTGAGATGAGCAGCGGAGAAAAAAAAAATAAAACAAATAAACATGGACACCTCCAAAACAAATTTCACATTCAAATCATGCGCAAACACCATTTCTATCAAACGAGTAGCAGATGGGTATGCTACTAGGGTAGCGTGCTACTGACGTCAAACCTGTTGTCGACAAGTCGCATAGTGAAACGCACACTTGCAAAATAGTATGGCGGATTCTCACGAGTGATGCGTACGCTATGCGCACAAAACTCGAGTCGCTTGCAAGTATCTCCGTGTACGAATGGCCTTAGAATTAGTTCAATTTCGTTATATGAGTAATTGTTTCTTGCAAATCCTAGCGTCCTAGCAATCCATCTGTTGAACTGAGTCAATATAACGAATATAGACAGCATAAAAAGGAGACCAACTAAATGATACAAGAATATTCAAGATGGGGGCGAACCACGGAGCAGTAAAGAGTTTTTATGTTTTTAGTGATTTAAATTCTAGTGATGAAAGTTTGTAATCTCCAGAGTCATCGAGGTCCTTAACAGATATGTGTGTATTATGATAAATTCATTATTTGTGTGTTTAGGATCTGGGAGTAATCGCGGAGAGGTAATCAACAGAGAGATTCTGGCCAGGATGATAATGCTGGACAACAGTCCGCCCTTCAGGATGGGATACTCTGCCGTCACCTTCCATCTGAACATAACCAAGACTACGCTGTTCAGCGTGAGTCGTACTACTTCATTATAACACAGATAGATACTAACATGGCCGGTCCTGTGCAGGTGCAATTGGAGCAGTCCACTCCGGCACTGACTTGCCAAGCGCCAAGGAACTGATGATACCTAACATTTAGTACAGCACCTTGAGACTAGCTCTAACTAGTCTTGTATATTATTATTGGACCTATGGTCTAATATGGTACACTATATGTTCATAGCTCTGTACTTTGAGCAGTATAGTGTATTTATTTGGCTGAATAAAAGTGCGCCCTACTGTTGAATTTGGCAGCCATCTCTGGTCCGGAGCCCCTAAATACCTGAAAAAAACCCTTGACTCTGTGCAAAAACGGGCGGTCCGTTTGATAGATTCCCCAATCTTAACAAACGGACTGCAATCTTTAGAGCACAGGCGTCAGGTAGGTATGCTGTCCTTGTTCTATCGGTATTACAATGGAAGATGCTCTGAGGAACTAGCGTCATTGATCCCTTCGGCACCGGTGCGTAGTCGGGATACACGCCAAACGCGTGCCCAACATTTGTACACGGTTGACACTTGTCACATGAGAACGGGTCGCTTCTACGATTCGTTCTTAAGTTCAACAGCTCGGCTGTGGAACGAACTGCCGGCCTCTGTGTTTCCTCCCTCCTACAACATGGGACTCTTCAAGACCCATGTTCACTCCTTCCTCTCCACAAAACGACCCTCCACACAGCATCCCCAAAGATGACATAGGCCCTGAGGGAAATTATTTTCTTCAGGGCCTCCTGTGTGGAGTTAATATAAAACAAAAAAAAAAAAATAACTACTTCACTATTTTTTAATTTATTTTAACATTAGCTCCACACAGGAGGGTCTGAGGTTTTTTTTTCCCTCAGGCCATATATCATCTTTGGGGATGCTGTGTGGACCGTCTTTTTATGGAAAGGAAGTTCTGAGAAGGAAAAAGGTATAAAGGGTGGGTAGGAGTCTGGCGGTCAATGTGTCCAGGAGTGACAAACGTATGAATCGATCCCTCCCACTGCAGTGCAAGGCGATGGGTCAAAAGAGTCAGACACACCTTAACCCATGAACCTGGGCACCCCTGCTAAGTCTCCTAACGTAGCGAACCACTTGGGGTGACCTATTGCAAGAGTGTTGGTTATCCCAAATTGAATTATGTGATCTAAACTTACACCTGTAAACCTGATAAGGTGGTCTACTGGTACTATGTCTTTATTTTATTGCAGAGTCACACAGTCCTCCTGGGGGCCTGCCTGCCCCGCGCCTGTCGGGCTCCTGACGTGCACGAGCTGCTGGACTTCAGCGTGCGCAGCTACCAAAGCCTGGGCGTGTCCGGCACCCTGCCTCGCTCCTCACGCGTGCTCAGAGTGCGATTCCTAGACAGAGACTATTCGGCCTATAATGACCCCAAGTTTTACATCATCAGGTAGGTGGAGTGTAATGCTTCATTTCGTCTTCGGTAAATAAATAAAATAATGAATGTTATTTAAATAAATTGCAGTTTTATACTTTGCCTCTTTTTCTCCACTCTGTCTTCTCACCAACTTGGAACGTTTAGTTTTGGACGAGGGGGATGATTTAATTATAAAGATTTATTCAAATATGTATATGTCCTTATAGATATATCTTAATCTTAATTAAAATTAAATCTAAAGCTTAACAAGTTGTTATATGGTTCGGGGTTGCTTCATCATTGTTAATTAAACGCACAATATTTTTCACCCTTGTTTTCACTGAGTTCTCTGCGTTGGCCTAAGTAAGGCCGATGTCCGCAGTTCAGCAGCTCAGGCCCTCCTAGTTGAGAATCCAGCCTTGCCTCCTGTTTACCCACTTTGGCCACTGGCCACTGGCCACGTCTCGTCACCGCACTCTCCTCGTCTCATACCCTGCTTTTCGTTGCCGGCAGGAAGAACACTTATCTTGATAATCACTTTCTCGTACTCAACTGTATCTTTTTCATCCAACGCCCAGCATCACACTGCCGGACGGGGAGCGCTTGCTTGGTGTGTTCCACCACCACTCCCGTCTCGGTTTTGACTTTCTCTTTGCATCAATCGTGACTGTAAGTGCTCTATGAACTCGTACTTCTTGTCCGACCCACGTCTGTCACACTTTCTTTGTCTGCGGACACACAATGCGTAACATTACGTAACATACCAATCCATAAATAAACCACTCACTATCAATCTGTAAACTAAACACAGAAAAAAAATATTATTGGGACTATTAGCTGGTGGAATTAAGCAAACTCGAAAAGTGTGTATTTACTGTATTTAATTAATCTTTCAGCTCTGTCACTATCTTCATCCTACTCCTCATCATAATCGGAACTCTTGTGGAGATCAAAGCTGACATGACCATCTTGGAACAAGACCAAGAACTCAACCACCCCACCTTCAAATCATTCACCAAAACTGACTGCGTGGACTCCACCATAGAATCTGTCAAATCTTCAATGGAATTTAATAACAACGACATGGAAGCACAGAGAGATGCTAATACATTTAAAGTGAATAAATTAGCAAAATCAATGGATTCCGTTAATACCATTGACGGTCTTATTCCAAATAAATACACTGAGATAGTTTCGGGACTATTTCCAAACACAGACACGTTGCAAGTTAACCATTACACGAAACGAAACCAAATGAAACTTGTAACTGTTAAAAAGATCATCAAAAATGATTCAGCTCCAACGATAACTTTAGATATTATAGCTATGAAGCACGACAACAACAACACTGCATCTTCCGTTACAACTCTTTCAAAAGCTTGCTCTACTCAGAAATATGTTCTTTCGATGAAGGAGCCATCGCAATTATCAAAACTAAAGTGCAGGATCAAGAATATGAATTTCTTTAATGGTCGTTGCTTCGTTGAAAAAGACAGCCCTTTGGCAAAAGTGCTGATGTGTTTTTCGTTGAAGACCAATTTGGGAAAAATCTTTTGCATGGATATCGGAGAAGATACGTTGGCTCCCATTCATGGGATGAAGGTCATCACTCTGCTTTGGGTCATATTGGTGCATACGTGTCTGATAGTCTTTCAATTATCTGGTAAATATTATAATTCCATGTATATTTTTATCAATATATGAACTACTAGTTCGGTTACAAATTTTCAAAACGGTTATAGTTCAAAACACATTGGTAATGTGGCGAATTTGGGATCATTTTTCAATTGTTACATTGCCTGGAGCGTTTGTTCGACGTAACAATTGTGCCCATTGCAAAATTGTGCATATGCAAAATTCTCGTTTTTGACATTTATAAAAATCAATGTCGTGGAAAATTACTCACTCACTTAATAAATATTATTATCTTTTTAAAAAAAAATCTTTTGAATTTCGCTTTTGTTTTCACTATTGAATGCATTTCTGACATCCTATCGAGCTGAAACTTGGCAGATAGACTCCTTGTCGATGACAATGCATTCTATTAACTATAACACATACACACACGTGAACATATATGCCTTTCTCTGAAATCTGACGAAATTATGGCAGTTATTATACAAAATAAATGTCAGTCCTACACGATCGGCATCTGACAAAGTTGGTAGCGCAGTTGACTTCAGTCCATGGGTAGGAAGGTTCAATTCTCAGCCAAACCAAAACTATTATTTTATTTATAGTTTCAAAAGACATTTTAAAATAGTATGTATTTTAGTAAAATTTTTTTTTTTTATAACTGAGATTAAATAAAATGGTTCTAAAATGTGTACTTAAAACATGTGAAAACGTATAAAAATTATTTTTTGTGAGGAAAGGCAAACATTATTAACTAACTGTACCCCGCCACGCGTTGATGTGGCCCAATCTGATTGTGCAGATAGAGAAATATTGGCAGGTGTTGCTTTTACGTCCAGATGGCGCTGTTTTTTTTTTTTTAAACCATGTTTTTACCTGTCACAGGTGACATCTATATAATATAGATATATAAAAACACACGCGTATTCGAATGCAACGTTGTGTCAAAATTTCAAAGCAATCGGTGAAGATCTTTCGGATATTTAAGACTTTGAACAAACGAATATTTACATGTGGATATAGAAATGAAAAAATCATTTAAAAAACTAATGATTTTTTTTATTGTTCCTGACACTACCGTTAAAACTTCAGATTTTTGTAATGTACGATTTGTGTTTTTGTTTTTCATTTATGTCCTTGCAAAATTATTATATTTCCGAAGAGGTTGTTTTATTAAATTAATTACTCTCTCATAGATGGCACTATTTTTTTTTATTTATTAAAATACACTTTTTCTAAGTGATTTTTGTTTCTTTTTAAAAAGAAAGACAAACATTCCCGGGTTACGAATAACATGAGAATATTTGAAAATCTCCTGCTACCACCACAGTAAGCTGAAAATGTTGCTTGTGTTGTGATGGAGGACTTAGCTAGCCGAGGAATTGAACACACTACGCCTGAGTGGGACCCAAGCGCGATGTCAACTCGGCCACCGACCGAAACTGCTTTAAACTTTAATATAAATAATTTTTTTGCGCCCGTGCATACGAAATATGTATATGAATAAATAGGTTTAACAATATAATATAGTATTGCATTGAATCATCGATACGATATTGTATTTGTATGCCTTTCTTGAGAGAATTGAGTTAATTTAATTTATAATATCATTTAACCTTAATATTTTTTTACAGATAACAAAGTATACAGAGGCACAATTGAAAACAACTTCTTTTATCAAACAATCAGCAATGCGACTTATTCTGTTGATACGTTTTTCGTTCTAAGGTAAGCAATAATTAATACAACCTTCACAGTTAACTTTGAAGTCGTTTACGTCACTATAGCTAGTCTGCAAGCAAAAGAAGGTGGGCAGACACAGGTCTCTTGCCGTGCGTAGAAAGGGTGTGATTTATTGATAGTTCGCTATCGTTTATTGGTAGCCCCCGCACCGTGCTTTAATAAGGATGGTGCTATGGAACGGGTTTTTTTCGACCTCCTTTGTCCGGCTGTAAAATCGCAGATGAACAAGATGTTTAGCACGTTGGTAGGTACAATGCACCTAAACCAACAACTAGACAATCATTAACATTTACATATATACATCTCATTCCAACTATAGTTTTCTTACCCTGAATAAAACGTTTATATAGTCTTGAAAACAAATATTTAAATGACATGGATGTATTTGGAAATAATTTGAACTTCAAACGCCGTATGTGTGAACTATTTCTACGCAGTATAAATTTTGTACGTTTTTATTAATATTATCGTTGATTTGGAGGATCTTCGCAGATTGTCTATTTTTTTGTCACTTGTATATATTTTATGTCATCTATACTTTGTTATAAGTTAAGTTACATATATTTCATTTTTTAAAAGTTCAAAAAATATGTGCTGCATTGTAAATTTTACCCTTTAGCTCCACAGGGCCTTTGTCATCTTTAGGGATGCTGTGTGGAGGGTCATTTTAGTTCAGGGAGGGAATAAAGGAATAAGGAGTGGGTGGGAATCTGAGGGTCAGTGTGACCAGGAGTGACAGACGTATGAATTCATCCCTCCCACTGCGGTGCGGTCGAGAGAGTCCAGCTGGAGTGGTCAAAGGGTCTCCCTCAACCGGTTCTCCCAATCCGGTCCACCACGCAACAGGTGACAAGACCAAGACCTAGACAAACCTCACCCCACGAACCTGGCACCCCTGCAATGTCACCAAACGTAGGGAACCACTTGGGGTGACCTATGGCAGGGGTGTTGTTTATCTAAAAAAATGGTTCCGGGGCGGCGGTACCCAAGCCCGCCTCCCAAAATAAAATAAAATAATAAATAAATATATTTTTTTAATGTTTTCAGCGGTCTTCTTGTGTCATATTTATATTGCCAGTCAATTAAAAAGTTTTCCACGGAACATGTGATCATCGACGGAGGCATACTGGTCAAAGGATTTCAATACTTGGCCATCATGATCTATCGATACATCAGGTAAGCACCTACCTAAATTATAACAAATCTACTGTTGTGTCCCTGGGGTTTCTGATGAACCCTCTCAAAACATGGCTTAATGTGTTAGATTTACAATGGTTCTGAAACCTTGGGGTTCCGCCTTATTTATTATCCTCTCAGTGTCTGCAATACTCGACAACTAACGTCATCTATGGGTAACCTAATAGACTACTACGAGTGTCATCTATGGGTGAGGTCTTACATTAAAATCAAGGATATCACACCTACATTAATTTTCATTTATGTTTGTGTCTTGTGAAAGCTTAAAATTACGAATTATGTTGAGAACAAGAACAGAAGATGTAAAAGCCCAGCCTAAAAACCAAATAATATAAAATAAAATTTTATATTATCTACCTGCTTTGAACAAATTAAATTAATGTATTTTTTTCTTTGCACTTTGAGTTGACATTCTACTTAAGAGGAAGCTACAAGCCAAAAATGTGTATATTCTTGGTATACCTTATGTCGTAGGTAATACGCATTAAAATCGCTTGACAACAAGTCTAGAAACATTTGATTTCAAGCACAAAACTGGTTTTTATTTATTTTGTAAATAATTTTAAAAGAAAGCAAAAAAATTAATCAAGTGAAACTGTCACAGATAATCTTAGCTATAATACTGTATTTTTTAAAAGTTGTTTCCTTTACGCGTTCACACATTTCTATTGAAATTTTTTGTATTTTACATTTATATTTTTTATTGAGTAATTTATTTTTTTATTTGAATTCTACTCAAGCGAAGCGATAGGAAAACCTTCAATTTAACTAAAGCATATTTTATGGTATTCATAATGTACACCAATTCGTTATAAAGATTAATCAAAAAAGTGATTTGGCATTAAGCTTCGCCTTAACAAAAGCAGTGCTACTGCACTCTGGCGGTGGGTTGGCGAATCAAGCATTAATAAAGTTCTCCTCTTTACCAACATTTTGATGAAACATAATATATACATCCAAATTTCTAAATAGTATAAAACAAAGTCACTATACGCGTCTGTCTGTTTGTGCGCTTAGTTCTTCTAATCTATGCAACGGAGTTTAAAAGGGTTTTCAGTATCATTTAGAGAATTTATTCTGAAAGGTTTATATATAGGTTTATATATATCCTATATAAAACATGGATATTTTCTTTTTCAAAAAAGGAATTAATAAATTTTTTATTTGAATCCTTGCCAACATACGATCTCTACGAGCCTTCAATACGGCAACCTTCTTATCTGCCATCTTGCTCATAAATTTGGAAGAATAATGATTTTACACAGAAAACAGCCAATACGCAACGACAATAATAATTTTGAATCTAATGAATTAACAATTTCTAATTCAATCCGGCTCGAAGGACCAAATAATGTGATTGCAAAAGGCGAATCAAGACTGTAAAATATTTGTTGTGAACATTGAAGTTGACACAACTATGGTTGGAGATGGTAAACATGGATTAAGGAAGGAATTCGACTTACCCCTTTGATGTTCTTCAAAGATGATGGTATAATTTCACTCACAAGCTTCCATAATATCCAGGTTGGATACGAAACACACTGAGGGAACCGAATATGTTCACTGCACAGGCCTTCTACCCTGAGTCGATAATTAATAACAGCACTGATAAACAAATAGATGTTCATCAAACAGGCTCCATCAATAAACTGGTTTGACAGTCACTTTTATTGTTGTAAAATGTCACACAAACACGTGGGTATAGTCAGGTAATGATAGGTACTTGTAGGTTAATAGGTTGGAAAATGCAAGAACAATGTTAAAGGAAGATTAATAGTTGCGTCAACAGATATTATATTTATTGAAAGTAAAGAAAAGTCGAGCAACGCCGGGTACACATCAGCTAGTTCATACCAGTGCAAATGGTAAAAACGTGATTTAATACTTTCTTTCCAGGCTTACTCCACCTTACCTTTTGACCCTGGGCCTTCTGGAGATCATATCCCGCCACCTCAACTCCCACAACATCCTGGAGCTGCCCGGGAAAGACCATGTCAACTGCAATCGGCACTGGTGGAGGAACGCCCTGTATGTCAACACTTTCTACCCTCTGAGAGAAATGGTAAGCTATATCCACCAGTTACACAACATGCACTGAAGAGCAACAACAATAAGTTATTTTTGCACAATTTCTCTTGATACTACATCCATAGATAATAACAACAAAGGAGATGGACCATGAACGATATGAAAATGTGCAAATAATGCACATTGACAACATTGTTCACCTGTACTAGTGCAAATCGTTTCTACCCACACACCGAACGCATAACTATCACTGTACAGCGGCTTCGATAGCTCGTGCAGTTTCATCGTAGCTTGGCGACAATCGGCAACGTTTCCAAGTCTTATTTCTTTTTGTTTCTATTATCTAGATAAAATATTATTGAAAACCATTTATACTAAACTAATTAACTGTTGTGCTTCCATAAACAGTTCTCCAACTCGTTGTGGAAGGAGATTTTACAGAATAAGTTCTTTATAATCAGGGATTTATTTAATAATTTGCGTATTACAAGAGTGATTTCGATGGTCGACCAACTCAAACTGCAATCTGCAAACACCAAGTTTGTCTGGAAGCAGCCTAACTGGCCCTAGCGACTACTGGCTACTAGCTGCCATCTTGCGGACTTCCAAGCAAGCTCTTTGCACTGCCCTCTATGAGTGCATCTGTGAAGCTCATAGCTAACTCACTTCCCAACATTAACTAACAATCACGCCGTTTAGAGGCAGAGAGGATAGACTGCTAAACGATACGGTCTTGGCCCACACTCCTTGCCTCATTCACATTCATACATACTCTTCTGTTATTCTGACTTTTGATATGACCCGACTCAAGAATTTGATTCACTTAATGAATGTCTTCCTCTGACTTCTTCTGCCATTCACTTACGCGTCATTTATTTTTCTTACACTCCTTTCTTCGTTCATTCACTCTGCATGCCCAAACCATCTAAGCATCCCTTTCTTTATCTTACTCATTATACTTACATCAGCCTTGCACTTAATTTACAATAAAAAATATTTATTATTTAATATGAGTAATAACCTAATATTTGATAAGTATTGTAGATATTCCTTCTTGTACTATGTTTCCGACTTTATGTCCGAGTTAAATCTTCCCCACAGGAAAAACTAAACCCTTCCACACACTTTTCCACAAATGATCATCTAGTCAATCCACATTATGCAAGTGCATTATATAAGCATAATAAATAGAAAACAATACAAGAACAACACGTCAACTCACCAGAGATCAAATGGGAAAATAATTCACCGACTCCAGATATTTTCATATCAGAGGGTTCGGCTCGGTAGAACTTCTAATTCCTATAAATACTTTTAGATGATAGCTAACATTATTATCAAATGAAATTTATTAGTACATATAACTTTCCTTCTGACGACGGCTGGAAAGGTTCTTTCAAAACAGTAGGTATAAATGTAAGTATAAAACAAAGTATTTGCCATTTTTAATAATGTATTTGATTATTGTCTATTTTCAGTGCATGCCTTGGTCGTGGTACCTGGCCAATGACACCTTATTCTACGCCGTGGGCATCCTAGTGCTGATGATATCCTCCAAGCACGTCAAGTTCGCAGGACTCTTCGTCACCGTGTTCCTGCTGATCGGATGGAGTACAACCGCCATGGTCACCCTGCGTACAGGATATATTCCTAGGTAAGGAAAATATTATACATATTATCAAGTAGAGCGATGACTGCTTAAATTTAAGTAGATTATTTTTTAGATTTTTATTCTAAATTCCTGCAAACAGCTCAATTATAATATGTACCTACAAATATGTAATGAGATAAACTATGAAATACAGGTGGACTTATTGGCTCAAAACCATGGTAAGCAGTTTATATCTTTTCATATTAATATTTAGAGGTATGATTTTTTTAATGTGCGCTGTTTTGAATCCAAAACCGAAAGCCACTCTATCGCTTAAGAAATTTATTTTGTAAATACCTCATCGCTGGAGTGGTTATGAAGTTTACACAAAACAGCAAATTTTTATGCTTATACAGAGTTAAGAGATATGTTTATTAATTTAAATCACCTTGATGCTTTTTGGGCTCTTTGTATGTTGCCATAAGTTCAGATTTTCAGCAACTTGTATTATTATTAAATAAAGTGGTGCCATCTCGGCGTGACAAATAAATGTATTGTATCTTCGGGTATTTCCGCCTTGATGAAGAGCTCCGAGGTATTGTAGACAATTATTGATGAGTGCCGCTCATGTTTCGGAAGAAATTTCAATACAATGGTCAACATTCAAGCTCTGTGCGTATAGATAATTGATGTTCCCAGGTGAGATTTTTCGGTGAACAATATGGAATTCGCTAGCACCACGTGATACTAAGAACAAAAAATTGAACCAGTGGAATTTAACATATTTTCCGACTTTATGTCGAGGTTAAATCTTCCCCACAGGAAAAACTAAACCCTTCCACACACTTTTCCACAAATGATCATCTAGTCAATCCACATTATGCAAGTGCATTATATAAGCAAAATAAATACAAAACAATACAAGAACAACACGTCAACTCACCAGAGATCAAATGGGAGAATATTTCACCGACTCCAGATATTTTCATATCAGAGAATTCAGCTCGGTAGAACTTCTAACAGGGCCTATAAATCCTACTGATCCCTCAACATAAATATTTTTAAAATCTTTCGTAATCCCACATGTATTTAAAATGACTGATTTTTGCAATTCTGATGTTGAATTGAACTGTACCGTAATCTCATATAAATAATTATAGAATACTAGCTGTACCCCGCCAAGCGTTGCTGTGGCTCAGTCTGTCTATGCCTTTACGTCCAACAGATGGCGCTGTTTAGAAAAAAAACCTGTCACCATTCTTACCCTTATAAACCACATTCCATTGGGCGGAGGAGTATTGGCACATTGCTAGTCAATCCAAGGGAGCCTGCTATGCCTCAATACAAAGGATTATCCCATCAAAACCGTGGTGTTAACAATTCCCCCATTTAAAAAAAAAAAAATTTCCTTTCTTATTCGAATGAGAATTAGACATTGTTACTTTCGTTCTCACCTTTGTAAAATACACGTGCTTGACTCCCCAGATTGTACTTTCTGTGGTCCAGAAGTGGGATGTTTAGATCACATATTTTTGGTTGTCTCTTTCTAAACAAATATCCCTGTTCTATCAAGCATTATCTAAAATTGCCTACCCTTCATTCAATATCTCGTCTCTTCTCGAGTCTGAACTCGCCTCAAATCTTCCATATAATTTAGAAATAAAACCAATATATAAATTCACCTTCTCTCTCTCTAAAATCTGAAATAATAGCCTTAAAAGTGAAATCCAGCTGTTAACGTCAATATATATTATTCTTGTACATTTTCAGTGTTGAAAATCCCCTCTCCCACTATGATGACATATACGATAAGCCGTGGACGCGAGTGGGCCCCTACCTCGCCGGGGTCGGTGCTGGTTGGGCTCTGAGCAAAGCCAATTGCTGTCTGCTTATATCCAAGGTACAGTAATGAATGAACCAGTAGCCTCTAAAGTAAACTTAATAACTAACCATCACGCCGTTTCTTGCAGGTGTAGGCAGAGAGGGCGGACCGCCAAACAACTCGGTCGTGGCACACACTTCTTGCCTCATTCACATTCTTACATCGTCTCGTACATACTCTTCAATTATTCTGATTCTTGACATGGTCCGACTCAAGTATCTGATACACTTGATCGCTCTATGTCTTCCTCGGGCGTCACCGACTTCTGCTACTCCTTTCTCTCCTTTCATATACACTCCTTTCTTCGCTCATTCGCTCTACATGCCCAAACCATCTAAGCGTTTCTTTCTTAATCTTACTCATTACGCTTATATCAGCCTGGCATTCTTTGCGGATCTCCACATTTCTTACGCGATCAAACATGGTTTTACAACACATTCGCCTCATCTCATTTCTACAGCATTCAGTCTATAAATAATGAATAAAGACATCTCGATTCGTCTTTAAAAATTTGTAGGAATTCCACTGCTGGTTAGAATACCGTGCTGAATACTGTGAGAACACTTCCATGTGCATAGTGAATTGTGCAGACGTACGACGTATTATGACTGGTCAGTGGCTGAGTTGGCATCGGGTTTGGGTCCCACCCAGGCGTAGTGTGTTCAATTCCCCGACTGGCTAAGTCCTCCATCACAACACAAGCAATATTTTCCGCTTACTGTGTTGGTAGTAGGAGAATTTGAAATATTGTCAGGTTATTCGTAACCCGAGAATGTTTGTCTTTCTTAAAAAAAGGTTGTTTTAATGTATATCGTATTAGTTTTATTATCAATGCCACAAATGCAATAAATATATGGATCAATGACATAAATCAATGGATCAGCGCCATCAATCTACGTATCACTGTCAAGAATCTGTGGATCAGTGCCATACATCTATGGACCAATGCAATACTTTTATGGATGATTGCTATAAATCAATGGATCTTTGCCAAAGTCTATGGATTAATGCCATAAATGCAATAAATCTCTGACAATTCCAGACATCTATGGATCAATGTATTAATAATAAGATTCGAGACTGAAAACTGAATTATAAGAAATTGATTGACACTTTTTACAAGCAGGGTAAAATCGTTGACCTCCTGGCTAGCTAGGTCATCCCTTGTGCCTGTGTTGAATTATCATGCCTGGCGGTCTGGCTGTAACTATATCTGCCTCCAAGAAAGTTATGACTTATTTTGTGTTTTTCAGACTATGTCTTTTTCCCTTTGGACCCTCTCTCTCTCCACTCTGGTGAGCATAGTGTACGGCCTCTATGGAACGGATCTGGGACTCTATGGCTCCGTGGCTTATGTGACTGTCTCCCATAGCGCTTGGGGATTGGCCATCGCCTGGATATTGGTCGCTTGCGTCACAGGATACGGTGGTGAGTTATACAAATCTTTAGCTTGTTAATTTATTGGTCTTTGAAAATAACATAATCTATTGTGTTAAGTTTTTATGACGCCAATAAGTGACAAGACAAAATCTTCAGTGTTCCTACTGGCTACATGATAATAATTATTTATAGAAAGGTTTGTTTGCAGGTGTAGTGAACAGTCTCCTGTCTTGCCGGTACCTCTACCCGCTGAGCCGACTGAGCTACTGTGCTTATTTGCTGCATCCCATGATCCTCAAACTGGTGTTTATTTCTTCCGGAGCTGTTCTGCACTTGTCTCTAGAGAGCGTGGTAAGCTTATTTACTATACTCTTGGTATAATGGCTGGTTATACATTGATATTTGCATGGACTGTAATTAACACAGTGCATTATCTCTGATGACAGGCTAGTCAATATTAAAATTTTTGGTATCATCTTTGGTCCCAAACTAACGTTCTCGGACAACATATCTAGACTCACTCCAGCTTGCTACAAACGCCTGGGGTTTATTATCAGAACATCTGAACGCTTTAATTACCCAGGTGCAATGATAGCCACGGTCGCTTTGCCACATAAAGAGCAAGCTGGAGTAAGCTAGTGGTGCATGGACTTTGCACCAAACTAAATACAACTTCACTATCTCAATGACAATTTATTCTTTTTCGCAAACTTTCTTCAGGTAGGTAGGTACAATAATATTTTAAAAAATGCAAATAAGAAAGTTAAAATAATTATGACAATTTCACATTGAATCTTTACTAAACATAGTAAAAATTAGCCATCTAGTCAAACATCTGCAACAGATTTTCAACAATAGAAACGGAATGCATAAAAACTTTTCAGGCAGACAAATTGCTAAACGGTTGAGTTAAATCAAAAATATAAATATATGTTTTTAGATGGTGAACTTCGTGGGTTTCACAGTGATATCGTTTGCGGCCGCGCTGGTGGTATCGGTGATATTCGAGGCACCGGCTGTCTCCCTCCTGCGGCTGATCCATCCCATGAGGAAGAGCTCCGAGCACTCCAATGACTATTCATAACAATGCAACATCATTTTAATATACCATAAATAATAGAAACAAAGAAAGATATGGCATGGAATTTGCCTGTAATCAATCAATCTATAAGATAATTTGGATAAGTTGCTTGCCAAACTGAGAACTTAAAATTGGAGGAACTCATATTCGAAGGCAAAGGGAATCAGAGGAAGATTACCGATGCGTTGGAATGATCAAGTACCACTGGCGTCAGGAATGTGGGTGTTCTTGATTTTCACCGAGAGGAGTGAAGGAACCTTGTTTACCAGGGAAATTGGAGTGGAGTTCACGATCCTCGGCATTGAGATGCCGAGCCGACTTTTGCAGAGTTACGCATTTGTGCTGACAATCACAGAATTACGACAATCTACGAAATTACAAGCTTTGAAATATTTTTTTACAGATACAGGTGGCCTTTTTCTGTATTTGCACTAAGCAGCGATACCTATCGGTGCATTACGCTCACCCCTGCCAATGCAAGTAATCTATGTGTTTGGTTTGTAGGTGTAATCGAAGGTGGGACGCCGCCGTGCCGATGGTGACCGGATAACTCATCAAAATGACAATTCTAAACTCCTTTGAAAAGTTATATAAAGTCATGAAAAGTGATGAAACAAAAACCAAGTTAAATAGGTTACATAGGTGAGTTTTTTCATAGCTTTTAATGCTTTTATATCACTTTATTCACTGTCATTGTGTTGACGATATTGTTGAGCCATTTCCTTTTTTTATTATCTGCTAGCTTTTACCCCGCAACGTGTTGCTGTGACTTAGTCTGTCAGTGCAGATGGAGAAACATTAGCGCATGTTGCCAATAGATGCACTGTTTTTTTTTTAAAAAGAAAACAATGTTTGTCTAACAGATTCTGCTGTTTTTCAAAAAAGCATGTTTTTACTTGTCACAGGTGACATATATTCTAATATAGGTATACAAAAACACTCGCGTACTCCAACGTTGTGTCAAAATTTCTAAGCAATCGGTGAAGAACTTTCAGAGATTTAAGATTTTGAACAACCGAACATTTACATTTTTATTTATATGGATAAGATAGATTCAAAAATATTAATAATTTAAAAAAATAAATAATGATTAATATACCTACAGAGGGCAGAGTCTTCATTTAGCATTACACCAAGGGGCTGGCTTCCTTTCATTGTGCTAGTTCTAGAGGGTATTGTGCAATAACTGATTAGGTTAGATTAGATTCAATATATTATGTGCTTTGATGAATCATGCTGTTTCGTACCTGGCGTTGCTCGTGGTTATGAATAGTTTGAATTAAATAAACTTAATGTAGTTCTCATTTTTACCGACAGGTTGAAGAATTCTTAATTATTATTTTTTTGGTAAACTAATGTTTAAGACAAGATTTTTTATGCATAGCACAAAGGGTAACAATTATTTTATAAGCAATAATTATTAGCCTGAAACACTCATCCACATTGAAAAATCTCCTGATAAAAGATACATGACGCCAACGGGACTTGAACCCGTGTCCTTTCGATTTCCGGTCGACAGCCCTGACCACTGAGCTATGGCGGCTTATCTCTTATCCGCGAAATTATTCAATATATACTAGTGTTTCATTCAACAATTACTGCTTCTTACATTTTTTCACCTGAAACAACCAACTTTATTTTATATGAGAAAGGCATTGTAAGTGCTAACTCTCTCACTAGATGGCGTCGAGACAAATTGTCTACATTTTTTGGTGAAAAATACTAGAACTTGTCAAATATTAATTATTATTTTTTTGGTAAACTAATGTTTTAAGACAAGATTTTTTATGCATAGCACAAAGGGTAACAATTATTTATAAGCAATAATTATTAGCCTGAAGCACTCATCCACAAAATGTAACAAGCAGTAATTGTTGAATGAAACACTAGTATATATTGAATTATTTCACGGATAAGAGATAAGCCGTCATAGCTCAGTGGTCAGAGCTGTCGACCGGAAATCGAAAGGACACGGGTTCAAGTCCCGTTGGCGTCATGTATCTTTTATCAGCAGATTTTTCAATGTGGATGAGTGTTTCAGGCTAATAATTATTGCTTATAAAATAATTGAAGAATTCTACTTTAATTTCTCTACTAGAAAGTTTGCAATGATGCAAATGATTTTTTTTAATTGCTCTGATATGTTTCAAATAATTCGAAGAAATTTCGGTTGTCCGTGATTCGTGCATGAAATCTGGTTCAATCAACTCAAATTTGCTTTATATGCATCATTTTCAAAATTGTAAACGAAGAATTTTGAAGAATTCGGTGAACTGATAAAGTACTTACCTGAAATATAATATTTTAAACAGAATATTATTTTAAAAATTGTAACTGATTTGTTGTAAATTTTCACAGATCTGTGTTAGTTTTATTATAAAAACAAAGAATCGTATATGATTCGCAATAGTAAATCTTTAATTTGAATAGATAAATCATGTTTTAGAAAGAAAATAATTAATATTTTTATGTTTAGTTTATTTTTTACAAAATTGAATAACATACATATTGGTATTATGTAACGTGTACAGAATTAATGTTAGAAAATATCTTTCAACAATTCACATGGGTAATACTACATAGAATTAATAATTATTTTAACACAACAGATTATAATATTTACAAAATTTTATAATTAAGTACACACTACGATTTATTCTAATTTAATGCTCTCTTTGAAATTATACAATACTGCATTTTTAATGTATTGTTAATTTTGTATCAGCTCTACACAGGAGGTTTCCCTCAGGACCTGTGTCATCTTTGGCGATGATGAGTGGAGGGTCTCTTTAAGAAGTCAGAAAACACAAAGGTCGACAAATCATTCCTCAGTCGATTGGGTTAACATAAGAACAAATTGTAGAAACGAGGCATTCTCGGGTGTCAAACGTGTACAAATGATTGAGTGTTTAGTGAAAGGAATCGATTATGCATGTTCCTCAGAGTAGCATCCATTGAAATACCGGTAGAACAAGAACAGCATTCCCACCTGACGTATGTGCTGCAAAGACTGCAATCAGTTTGCTAAGATAGCAAATCTATGAAACGGACCACCCGTTTCTGCACAGAGTCAAGGATTTTTAAGGCATTTGGGTGTCTAGACAAGAGAAGTATGAACAGTTCAATAGCTGTATTGAATTATATTTGAGAATTTATTTATGTAAGCATTTTCAATAGTTTTATTTCAATATCACACAAAACATGTAAATCTTAGCAAGACCTACATTTTATTTACAAAACTAATATTTAATATTAATGGGACTCAATCACAAAGTATTTAGGCATATCAGAATGAACCTGACAATTTTTTTTTACCAGTGATTCTTGAGTTTATTTGGAGTAAAAAATGTGGACAGAATTTTCATCTCTTCTTTTAATTTTTCAAATTCAAACAAACAAAAAAAAAACTTTGACAATTCATTAGTGATGTTTGTAAAGTGAAAAAAAAATTAAGTTATAACTTTACAATATCGGATCGATAGGTGTAACTATCGATGATATTATACCGAATTCCTACGGTCGTGCTGTTGATACCCAAACCGATGTTGATGATACATTATATCAGAATTTGATGTATGCTGGCAACGCATCTCTTGACATTTTTAAACATCAGTCGGCTATGTAAAAGTTAAAAATGCTAGTAAATTGACAATTTCGAATTGAAATATTTACTTTAATATACGTTGGCAGTTCGCATGCACTTTTTGACCCTAAATAAGGACTTAATAATTAGTTCGTGAGGTTATTAGTCATAACTAGTAACTTTTGTTTCTCGTAGCTGGAACGGAATTAATTGATCGTGCCTTAGATGAATTAATTAATCATTTATACGATTTCTTTCAGTTCTAAGAGCTTAGTTAGTTCACCGCCAATCATAAAATGCCAGTTAATTTGCATAACAAACGACATTATACAAAAAGTTGTGCATATCGTCAGCTTTTCCGACACCTTGGAGGTTGCGCTAAAAGTAGTGGTTTTTGTCTACCGTTTGTTGGAATTATTAAATATTCTGACCGCGCACGCAAATATCGCTAACTGAATAATATTGTAGATGATGGATATCGTCAATATCGTATTGATCTGATGAAAAACTGCTTAGCTTTTGTAGTTTAACGGGAAAAACTTTAAATAACAATAAAAAGAACATAGGACTTTATCGATTGTCCATAATGCCATTTACATTTTTTACTCCAAATATACTCAGGAATCTCTGGTTAAAGTTTGTCGGGCACGTCTGGTTTAGCCGTGTATAATAAATTCATTCTTGTTTCAAATAATTACTTAACCAAAATCTCTGGCTTCATCCATTGTTAGTGGTCTGGTTATAAAATAATTGTTTTTTTTTTACATGTTATCACACCATTTTACTTGTATATAGTAATGCATCCATCTCAATCATTTCCAAATTAATTATAATAACTTATTAAATAATCAGTGTACAAAGTTTTAAAATAAATTAGTGGACCGTGCACAGCATTGTACTGACAAGAAATTGCAAAATACTGGTCAATGAAAAATTATTAATATTTTTCCTTTATTCTGTAATGTAAATGGAATGTATTAATTTATTTATCAAAATCACTGTAAGAAATACGTTTTTGTCTAAAGCGGTAAATACACACAAACGCTGAGTTCTGGCATTTTGAAAATTGCACTTGTTTATCTAAACGGAATTTCTAAGACAAAAAAACGATTTTTATTCGTAAAGTTGTTTCTTACACGAGCTATGGATCTTTTAAGTTAAAATCTTTGACTCGAAGTATGTAGATAATGCTATACAAATTATAGAAATGTAACATTTTGACATAAATGCAACATTTTGACACAAATGCAGCATTTTTACATAAATGAAACATTTTGACATAAATGAAACATTTAGACAAAAATGCAACATTTTGACATAAATACAACATTTTTACGTAAATGCAACATTTTGACAGAAATGCAACATTTTGACACAAATGTAACATTTTGACACAAATGTAACATTTTGACATAAATACAACATTTTTACATAAATGCAACATTTTGACAGAAATGCAACATTTTGACAGAAATGCAATATTTTGACATAAATACAACATTCTTACATAAATGCAACATTTTGACAGAAATGCAATATTTTGACATAAATGTAACATTTTGACACATATGTAACATTTTCACAAAAATTTTGACCAAATCCAAATTTTTTGACCAATTTTACATTTTGACATAAATTGAAAATTACAAAAATTTACAACTCTACAAATTGTGACATGTTTTAAACTTGCGTCTTGCCTTTCCAAAGTCAAAATGAAAAAAAAAATCTGTTCTCATCAATAACTTTTGATTCATCATTCTGTAACAATATTTTTCTATGCTATCTGAAAAAAAGGGAGATTTACACCATAAATCCTAGTATCAACTGTTTAGAACACAGAAAATAGAAACACGGAGATGGCATGGAACCTTGCCGACAGCACAGACACGGAAAGTTTAGGATCATATATGTTGGCGACAGGAGTTGCGCGCGCAGTTTTATATATTGTACATGGCCCATCTCCCTTGCTTCTATCTTCTATGGCTTAGAATAATAAATCCCATCAAATAAATAATCACCCAACGTGTACAATGCTAGGCCGGCGCACTCCTAAATGTAATTATTATCGCTAACTTAAGTTACATGACAACTGTCACTGAAGTTTCTTCCTTCGGTTGGGTGCCAGTATTTTGAGCATTGTCACTACGGGCGCCTCGAAGGCCAGAGAAATCACAAAGGAGAGGAGGAATGAGGCCATCATTTGGCCAAGGAAGATTATAACCTGAAAAAAAAATGTTAACATTCAAATTAACAAATTATTATAAACAATAATCACCTGAAACATCCATACAAATTGAAAATATCTCCCGAGTAAAAATAAATGCCTCTGATGGGAATTGAACCCGCACCTTCTGATATCCGGTCAGGTGCTCTGAACCACTGAACTACGTCAGCTTATTTCCAACACGCCAAATAATTCAATATGTACTAGTACCTCAATCAACAATTACTGCTTATTATATTTTTTCACCTGTGAACAACAAACTTTATTTTTGTAGGAAAGGCTTTGTTAGTGCTAAATTTCTCACTAGATGGCGTCGAGGCATATTATATTTACATTTGTTGGTGAAATATTTTGACTTGCAAATATATATATTTTTACTAATGATATACTAATGTTTACAATAACTTGTTATCCTTTATACTATGCATAAAAAACCTTCTCTTATAAACATTAGCTTATCATTAAAAAAATGTTATTAAAATTAAGAAAGAAATTACAAGGAATATCTATAAACCAACCGTCTAATAATGGTGCACAATGATATGAAAATTAAAACAATATTTTATAATACGCAAAGCTAAAACAAGAAGACAAGAGGCAATAAAGTTTGGAAAAGTATATTCAGGTGAAAACAAGAGATTTGTGAAATTTAGTACAGTTCTGGGAGCTATCGGCAAATATAAATGTTCGTAATCTTGCCATTTAGTCGACACATAACACACAAGATGTTCACATGTGGGTACATTAATAAAGAGCATGTTGATTTCTAGCTCAAATGTATTGAAAACAACATAATATCTGGTATTTGATTAAAAATAATTACATACTTATTATGTAAGTATTCAAATATGCAAAACAAACAATATTTATTCATAATGAAATGGGATTTTAGTTAATTTCGCTTTAAAAATCTTCTCTCTTGTCATAATTTTATTGTCTTTACGAATCGACATAAAATAAACTTTCTCGCGTAAAGCAATAATTTGGTATTAATGTAACATTTTGTACTGTAATTTTTACCTATTTGACATAATACAGGGTTTTCCAATAAGAGGTGTTATTTTGCATAGCCCGCTATTTCGGTAGATGTTACTTTTGAAGCTGTCATTTTTTGACATTTGACAAGTAGAAACTACGCCATCAATAAAAATGGAACGATACACGCTTCAACAACGCATTGAATTTATTAAAATTCACTTGAGTGAATCAAATGCAAATCATCTTGAGTGATGAGGCCCATTTCCACCTCGGTGGATTCGTCAACAAGCAAAATTGTCCCATCTGGGGCTCGGAAAACCCAAGAGTTATTATTGAAAAGCCTCTTTATCCTCAACGTGTGACTGTCGCACATCCTGAAACTGTTCCAATAGGCCACAAAGTCATTATGACATAGAAGCCGCCACTGGCTGGTAAGACGGCTGTCACCAACGTGTCTTGTGTGATGCCAACGACACCGAATTCATGAACACGTTGTTTTGGCAGCAAATCGAAAGTAGCACATTTTAAATTGTTAAAATAAAATAAAATTATCTTAAACATTGTAATTTTTTTCGAGAATAAAAAAAAAACATTGAAAAAACCCTATTAAACAGAGTTAAATAGAAAATTGTGGCTTTTTTATGTGAATACCGCATAGGGGTTCCCAACACTCCCCACTGTCCGGGGCCAGTATGACTATATCATCCCCAATTGAGGTATGTTGTTAGGCTGAAAAAAGGTAGGGAAATACTTGGTCACCAAATACGGCTACGGCCATTTCAAGCAACTGAATGGTGGTCTTTCACCAGGGAGATACGAGAGATTTGAGAGTATAGAAAATATACAAGGATTAATAATATTTACCATCATGGACTTCCCGAGGTGGAAGGGGTGGTCCATGGTCATGGCGAGGTAGCGGATGACAACGGGGTGCACGAGGTACGCGCAGTACGTCACCCGGGAGAAGGGGTAGAGGACGGTCGCCGACAGAAGTGTGTTTATGTAACCTGCAAATAAAATATTATCATTCCTCAATATTGTATTCATTGCAATCATTATCTAGGCTGCGTCCCAGAATTAAGAGAATCCTCACCGCCTCTAATATTTAATTTGTTTTGTAGATCAACAAATTACAATAAAAATAAAGTATAATTTTCGAATCAGGGTTACCCAACCATTTTGAGGTTATACACGGTGTCCGGAAACTCGTATTACAAACAGTAACTGGTGAATCTACATCACATTTGGAGTCAATTTTGTGGTATAACTTTTTTTTGATTTGACCTTTCGTTTTCAAGTAAATCGATTCAGAAGTCAGAATATTATAGATCAAATTTAAACAGCTTTTTAACGTCTTTTAAAATGCGTAGAAGCGTAGACTCGGCTCTACAAGTTTATTTTAACCATTTACTTGCCAAAAAAGTTTTTTAAAAAAATGTAGAAACATCAGTTTTCCGCTTGTACTACGAGTTTACAGATGTTGTTTTTTTGTTCGTTTTGGTTCTCCATGTGATGTAACTCGCCCGTTTCAGACTACCACTAATTTCCAGACACCATGTATGTACTTAATTGTTTTATGAGCAATAAGAGAATTTTTGTAATTTATTGGGTGCTGAAGTTATGCTGTACTAGTCATATAAGAGGTATTGCTGATATTTGATCGAAATTCAATTTAATGCAATATATGTGGCAAAAAAACAATTGTTACATCCTTAATCAGCGATGCTCACCTCCGTATCCTGTAGAGCAGGCGATGACAATCCACGCCACGGCCAGCGCCCAGGCCGTGTGCGATAAAGAGCTGTAGGCAGCGGCCGCCAAGGGCGACAGCTGCGTGTTGTACAGACCGTACACCAGGTATAGTAGAATCAGCGTTGAGCAAAGCCAGCCTGCCGTCACCGTTAGCTAGGGAAAATCACATTATTACAGTCATATTAGTGTATTAAAGAATTGTAAGAGGTGGGCTTGGGTGCGAAAATGAGCAATGAAAAATGCATGTGAGTATGCATGAATAATGAGACAGCTCAGCTGTGGAATGATTTGCAGGTTGCTGTTTCCTCCCTCTTACGACATGGGTCTCTTCAAGATCTAGGTTCACTCTTTCCTTATAACGCACACTTCACCAAAAATGGTGCATTACGAAGATACTCCCTGAAGCAAATTATTTTTGTCTGGTCCTCCTTGTATATAATTTTTTTTTAAAGACAGTGTTCTCATTACAGCCACACCTTGATAGGAGTCAGACTATAGTCGTGGCTCTGTACTATAGTCGTGAAATGTCTGTTACGAAGAGTGTATTTATTTACTGTATAAAATCAACTGTTATATATTAAATTACATAACACCTTGTGTAGTAAAAATCTTCCCATTACTACCACTGATGACTTTTGTCTTCTGTTAAACTCTACTTTTGTGTCATAGAATTTAGTCCAAACTCCATCGCCCTCCGTTGAACTCAAATGCTTCGTCAGCGGTCTTGGGAAATTCCTCCATTCCCGTGATACGTTTGTCACCCAGTGAATTCTGGAATTAGGGAATACTGGCTTCTTGATCTCCTCACATTCATGGATGTTTCTTTATCCTCTTCAGATTACCTACCCCTGTCTCCTGATGCATCAGAGTTCAAAAACGGGCCAACAATCTGTATAATATAACAAAACTAAGGAAAACTTACCTTTGACATACGTATCTTGCAGTTAGTCTTGAAAAGCAGCCAACCAGCGGCCATGCCGATAAGGTACGGGCCTAGCCTCGTCCATGGCTTGTCGTAGATCTTATCGAACAAGGCCAGCGGGTCGTCGGACGATGGCATGTGGTTATTGGACCAGGCTATGTAGCCCGTGGTGAACCAGGATGACACCAGGAACAGGGCCATGGCACCCGCCGCTGTCTTGAAATGGCTGAAACGAAACAATAATGACGATAAAAAATAGGTGCTTGATAAAATTACATACATAAAAAATATTTATGTTACAACCAAATAACCAATTTGCACATCATGCAAACATAAAAAATAATATTTATGTAAAATGATTTATAAAGGAACTAAATTATATTCGTTTCAATACAAACCTTGCAGCTAGAATGAGGATAACGGCGCCCACGACGTAGAACTGAGAGTCATCTGCTAGATACCAGCTCCACAACATGCACTGAAAAGTGACCACAATCAATTATTACAATTTCTAGTGATAATATATCCATAGATAATAACAACAAAGGAGACGGGCCATGAACCATTATTAGCATGAAACCGTGCGAATTTTCCAACTCGTTCACCTGTACTACTGCAAATTGTTTCTTCCCACACACCAAATGCATTACTTTCATTGTACAGCGGCTTTGATAGTTTTGACAGTCGGCAACGTTTCCACGTCTTATTTCTTTTGTTCTTTTTAACCATTTATATTAAACTGACTAACCATCATGCCGATTCCGCAGGGGTACGCAGAGAGGACAGACCGCCACACAAGTCGGTCTTAGCACACACTCCTTGCCTCATTCACGTTAATACTTCGTCTCGTACATGCTCTTCTATTATTCTGACTCTTGACATAGCCCGACTCAAGTATCTGATTCACTTGATAGTGCTTAGATGCCTAAATCATCTAAGCGTCCCTTTCTTAATCTTACTCATTACGCTTACATCAGGCTTGCATTCTTTTTTCGGATATCCACATATCTCACACGATTATACATGGTTTTACCTCACATACGCCTCAGGGATCTCATTTCTACAGCATTCAGTCTGTGATCCCATAAATAAGTTCATAAATTTTTACTGTCACTAGAAAACGGGAATGAAAAACTCGACCAAGGAGATCTTCATTTGAAATTCAATATCAACTAAGAACTTGAGTGAAAAATATTACAGCCTAAAAAAATTATGTCATAAACTTAGGACGAGTTGTTCCAGAGAATTTGAACAATTCATCAAATTTCACAGTTAATTTTCAAGGACTGTGAAAGTCCTATTGAAGTTCTGTTATTATATCAACATGGGCCAGTTGCTTCACATAACTGAAATAATAATAGAACTTTCACAGTCCTTGAAAATTAACCGTGAAATTTGATGAATTGTTCAGGTTCTCTGAAACAACTCGTCCTTAGATCAACAAATGTTGATTTTGAATACAGGTACAGAGACTAACGCCTTCTGATTGGTGGGCGGCTTCTGAGAGAACTTAAACTGCTCCCTCAGTGGTCGGTCAGCCGCGTGCATTAAAAATGTGGGCAATTGTGACTCGCGGTCGGTTCACCGCTGCGATATACAAATTATTTCAAAAGTAATTGTATTGTTTTTATCGCTAATTATTTATTATAGATTTGTTGATTTCATACCTACCCGTGTGAGAATGGCCTTACTTATATCCGACAAAACCGATGTAAGTATGACCATAAGTAAGTGCCATATTTCAATCGTTTTAGCAGACTGTGAAAATTATTTTAACTATGAAAATTACATTTACAAAAAAGTACTATTATTTGAGTTAAGGGAAATATTCATAAAATGATCAACATTTTTTTTTGGTTTGACTTAGGATTGAACCTTTCCTCCCAGGGACTGACTAAAATGAGTGAACCACTCTATCAGTTAGGCCAAATCCTAATTGGATTAGTATATTAACTGCTGTAAATTTTGAATGTCATCCTATTTCAGAGAAATGCATGTGTGTGCGCATGTGTGTACGTGGGTGCCACCAAAAGTTGATAGAATGCATTATCATCGACAACAAGTATATTTGCCGAGTTTCAGCTAGTTATTGGGAAGTGGGTTAATTCCCACTTACAAGATTCCACTGCATTCATTGAATCATAATAAATTTAATAGATGTATTTTAACCTTTCCTCATCCGTGGTGTGTATTTACTACACATTGCTTCTAATAACTTTAATAACTCTATAAATATAATAAATTCTGGGTTCAGATTTTAGCTATTCCTCCGTTATACATTTATGCACTGAATTAAAAAATAACATTTTACATAGTTTTCAAATTCAATTAAAAATCAGAGATTTTGTTAAAAATCGGGAACAAATACACCAATACAATCAACCGTGTGACACTGCTACGCGAAGAGTGTGCGAGGAAATGACACGCTATTGATGTCCCCCTTTAGTTCGCTATGCGGGAACATGAGAAATCCACATATCCGCAGTTGTATTTTGATTTAGACCATCGATACTTATGACCGCATAGCTGTGTGTGTGCGTCCAGTGCCCAACCAGCGCCTGTTGTGCCGGCCGTCAGCCAGTCGGTCGCGGGCCGTCGTTAGATATGGACTTCTCGCATGTTTTTTTAGCATCTGCCGATGGTTTTTTCATGTTTCCAGCAATTAAATTACAAATACTATCACTTTTGATACAAAATATAATAAACATAAGCGATTAGCTATGAATATTCTTATTTTTCCGATATTAAATCGCTAATTATGACATGTGTATTGACTACACAGCACCGGACCGCGTGGATTTTTTTAGCACAGTAAGGGAAAGGTTAATAAATGACTGGAATTCCTAATTTTATAATACAGTAGAATCTTACCATTTCCTCGACAGGGAACAGTGTATTGATGTACAGTACGTTTCTCCACCAGTATTCTGGACAGTTGATGTGGTCCTGCGTAGGTGGATCAAACACTGAGTTGTAGAAGAACCACTTCATGGAAACCTCCACCACTCCCAGCATGAACATATAGGGAGCTGTCAATCTGATAACATCAAAAATAGGAATTAATTCAAATATATTCAGAAACCCATCAGTTTGCATGTCTGATTTCTGCGAAGAGGTAGATCAATGACTGTCTGATGCATTTGCAAAGTTCTTCTCCGATTGCTTTGAAATTTTGACACAACGTAGGTAAAAGTTTTTTTCTTAAAACAGCACCATCTGTTGGAAAATGTAACAGCTATTACTTACCATTACAGCTAGTACTTAATACACCTACTTGTTTCTGTGCAGAGGAGGGTGATCTATTTGATTGACAATCTGTTGTTATCGTTAACAGACCGTTTGCTATCTCTAATGCATAAAGGCAATGTGGGCGTACTGAGTATCTTCAACAGGTATTTTAATGGAGCCTGCACTAAGGAGCTGGCAGTTGATGTTGCATTTGTGAGAATGTGTTGTTTTTTTGACTCATTTTTATGTAAGCGGCATTTGTTTTTCCTACTTATATCGGGGACTTACGATCACAGGGGCCTAACTACGAAAACTGGAGTTTTGAGTTAGGCTTGGTTACGGTAATGCCATAATCATATTCATTAGTGTGATGTCTGTTTGAATGTGTGTAAGTACAAGCGAGATAGCATGCTTGCGAGATGCTATAAAAGGCGATGCATACTAGGATTGTCCCTCTTTTGTTACAAGCAGCTCCCCAATAAATACCAGTACATAAATCACCTACGAGTATTATTATTCTACAACCTTCACCCGCTACATTACTCCATACATCACATTTGGCGAAGCCGGTAGTATAAATGACACAAAACTCTATCTTATACATACAAATTTCTTAAGTACGTAAATTTTAAGCTCAGAATTCCTATTGATTACATTAATTATGTCACTTTGATGAATCAATTGCATCTAATAACACTGTGTGACAGGAGAGTTATTTCAGACCTGGTTGTGTTACATAGAGTCATTAACAACTTAATTGATAGTCCTGCCATCCTTGCCGCTATTAAACTCCATGTGCCGACTAGGAATACAACACAAAATATAACATTCTTCTGTAATACATACACGACCGACCATCAACACACTGACCAATGTGGCCGCTGTGATCCTAAACCCCCGATATAATCCTGGCCTATTCAAGATCTGCATTAATAAATCCCCTTCCACAGCCCCTACCTTAACCCACCTCACCACGCTGCCCTACTGGGTGGCGACATAGTTTCCCGGTCTTTACACTGTACAGACAGGTGTCACATAAAAAAATTCTTAACTAGAGACCTGAAAATAATGGTCACCCCAAGTGGTTTACTACGTTTGGCAACTTAGCAGGGTTGCCAGGTTCATGGGGTGAGGTTCCTAAAAATTCCTCCACATAGCATCCCAAAAGATGACCCGGGCCCTGAGGAAATTCCTGTGTGGAACTAATGTAAAAAGGCATGCAGAGATGGCAGCACTTCCATTTGTAGCTAATATGTGGTCATGTGTACTACAGACATTAGCGTAATTTTATTATTATAATAGATGTTATGTAAGTAAATTTATTCAACTAATGTTAAATCACAATGAAATCAGGGCCATTATAACGAGAGTACATTATAATTAATAGATTTAAAGCAGTATTGTTTACCTTGCAAATCTGTAGGCCAACAAACCAATGAACTGCAGCAATCCTGATGTGAAGCCTTTTGTTCCCTTAGTAAGCCGGTCCAGGCTACCCTTGGCATTTGTGCGGAAGTAAATATAAGACACCAAGATTCCACTAGAACACACAATCGACATTATAAATCAATATTCAAAGATAAATATAAAATAACAGATTAGTTACTGTGGCAAAGGACAGAAGCATTCAATAATAAAATTCTATTTCAGACTAACAATAATTTTTCAAAACGTGCTTTCGGTACGGGCAAATCATTTTGAATTTATTTACTAACACTAAGGGCGGGTTGTTTCGGAGAATCTGAACAATTCATCAAATTTCAAAGTTCATTTTCAAGTTCTGTGAAAGATTTTTTCAAGTTCTGTTTTTATTTCAGTTTTGTCAAGCAACTAGCCTACAATGATATAAAAACAGAACTTGAATAAGTCTTTCACAGAACCCGAAAATGAACGTTAAAATTTGATGAATTGTTCAAATTCTTCGAAACAACCCGTCCTAATAGTAATATGAGAAAAATCACAACAACGTTCTAACATTTTAAACTCAAATGAAATGCTGGATACAAAATATAGGGAGATCTGAAATATAAAACATACTGTTATCAAATACAGACAGACTGAAACTAGAAACCATACTATTGCACTAAAAACCTACGTAATTATATATTAATTATTTGACGGCCTCGCGGTCGAGGGTTCAAATGGCGTGCGCAAGTAAAAATTTTGTTTTTGTTTTTTTAAAAACAAAGACAAACATTGTCGGGTTACGAATAACCTTACAATATCTTAAATTCTCCTACTACCACCACAGTAAGCGGAAAATGTTCCTTGTGTTGTGATGGAGGACTTAGCCAGCCGAAGAATTGAACACACTACGCCTGGGTGGGACCCAAACACGATGTCAACTCAGCCACCGACCGGTCTATTATTTACAATTTACTCATTACAAATAATTTTCCAGAGTGGAAAATACTGTCAGTATTGCCCTGGTGTAAGCATTTAGATCTGAAACATTGCTTGAAATGACTTTGGCTGTGTTTGGTGACCATATCTGAATAGGCAGGTACTTCACCACCATCCTATTCCCACTACCTTCAGCCTCACAAAATACACCAATTAGAGGATGCCATAATACTATTCAATAATAATAATTAAATTGTAATATGCAAATGAAAAACTCAGCACGGGAGATCCCAGTGAAGATATCGGTAGCTTTCTACTTGTTACAAAAAAGGGAAGATAATAAAACATATAAAATATTATACCCAATACAGAAGAAAGTGTCCACACTGAAGGCTCCGTTGGTGACGGATTGGAAGAGGAATTCCTTCTCCACATCCTTGCGCAGCTCCGTGTTGTCGGAGTACTTGAAGGCCACGATGCAGGAGTGGCCAAGGATGACCCATGCCATGGAGATGCTGCGTAGGCCGTGGATGGTGGGGATGGTGTCGCTGCCCACCGTCTGGTCGCAGATAGTCTTCATGTTGGAGATCACGGAGAATGAAAGGATCAGCTCGGAGAATATGTCTGCAAATTACAGGGAAATTTTGAAATAGAGTGACAGTCACTGTTTGTTTGTTATTTCAACCTTTCATTGGATGACCAACACCTCTGTCAAAGGTCACCTCAAGTGGTTTGCTGCATTTGGAGACTTGGTAGGGGTTTATGGGGTGAGGTTTGTTCAGGTCTAGGGGACAGATGGATCTGTGTCTGTCCTTCTTGAGAGGGCGGTTGAGGGAGACCCTTTGACATCTCCAGCCTCCAATGGAAGTGATTTTATTATTTATAGAGCGGAGACGAATTACACGTGATTCCAGTGAGCACTTAGGCCATAGGCCCAATGTGCTATCTCCCATTTTACCTCAATCCTTTAACAGTAATCCGGTCCCTTTAAAAAAAGTTCACCAGGATTGTCATTGTATATGTAGCTATGTCTTCTGGTTCTACAGTGTGTCTTCCCAAGTATCTGAGCCTTGTTCCCAACAGAGCGGGACATTGGTACCAAAAGTGAATTGGAATCTCTTCATCCTCTTCACATTTCCTGCATCTGTTGGTGTGTTCCACTCCCAACAGCTGCATGTGTCTCCAGTGTCCCGTTAGTAGTCCTACCAGTTCCCTCAGTGAGTGCACTGTCCATATTGAGAAGTTGTCTGGTTCACCTTAGGTCTGTTCCGTTTATGAGTACTTTGGATTGCCTCATTCCGGGTGCCCTTTCTCATTCCTTCCAGTGCCGGAATTTGGCCTTCCTTTCAATATGTATTTTAGTGTGGCAAGCTGCTACTCCTACAGCCGGCTTGGACCCCGCAAGTGGTGCTTTCGCCCCTTTCCTTGCTGTTGGCACCTAGCATCGTGCTACCTACCTTTATATCCTTTGTAAAATTATTGTGGCCTATCGACCTCTCCCCTCCTCTCCTCTCCTATGCCGACGTTAGTTGAGTTAAAATATTCGTCCTGTCAACATCGTTTGATTACGGAGCCCCCTTTATCGACCGTGTCGAAAATCAAAGCCATCGTGAGCTCGCGCATGGTGAAATTTGTGAATTGTTTTGAACCAGCGCAAAGAAGGATTGAAAACCGTGGAAGAATAGAAAAGGGTAAGTCGGCATTCCGAACTTTTCCAATCCTATGATTCCGCGTTGCGACGGTGCGTTTCCGTCCCCAACACTTGCTAATCCATTAGCCCGCTGATTGACCTCAATTCCTTTATGTCCTGGTACCCAGATCAGGGTTATTTTATTGATGAAAGGGATGGATTCACACCGTCCGTCACACCGACACACTGACCCCCAGAACTCTTCAAAAGATGACATAGTGAAATTATTTTAAATGTTAGTAATATATACCATTTATCGTTTTTTTTTATGTAACTCAAATAAAAATCTAATTAAGGGTAAATGTAACATAAGTTATAATCGACACATTCATAGGTGGCGTTAATTTAATTATTATATGAAAATACACTTTTTACAAGCTATGCTTAATAATTATTTGTTTGCGCCTGTACATATGCAATATGAATATGAATAAAAAGTTATGACTTTGTATAAACTCAATTCATTCAAGAAAGGAATACAAATACAATATTGAGTTAAATCACTCGTACAATATTGTATTTGTACGCCTTTCTTGAAAGAATTGAGTTTGTATATGGACAAAACAATTTATTCGTATTCCACGTGTACATGCGCAAAAGTTCCGCACTGAACTGTGCTGTGAACCGTTACCTTTCTACAGCAAACTTAATTTTCTACGCAGGGTCTTGCAGCATTCTGTTTATGTCGATTGCTTACCGACTCGTGGAATGACAGGTTTAATTTCACATTTATTTTTAAACTATCTGACGTGTACCCGGCGTTGCTGGGGGTTATCCTTACGAGATAGACTTATACCATCATTGACTTTTCTGTAGGCCTATTTAAGATATACAATTCCGTAGTACATTATTTTGATATACCTCATAAGGTTAAGCCAGCGTTGGAAATGTAAGCGCCCGAAAAAATATTTTTTACGACTTGATTACAAAACATAATTTTTTTCTACTTTCTATAAATGAAATATGCATATATTATATATACAAACTGTTAAAACATACAATGTAATGCATTATTTTCTGTAATAATAATTTAGTTTAAAAGTTGGCAACATGTTGTGTGTGGCATTCATTTGTTTTTTTTTTTGTTTCTCTATGCTCTGTACACTGCTGTCATCTTTCTTGTAATACGTACATCGTCAATAAAACCAATTAGTAAAAGTGTTATATTTTAATTTAAACACAGAAGATTACAACACAAACCTTCCGGAAGTAATTCTTTAAATGATAGTGAAAAGTCTATCAAAATATAATTGTTAATCAAACTTCATAACATTGAAGCCATGTAGTTTGCGGAATATTCATTTATCGGGCGTCAATTGAATCCACACTAATATTCTATCGAGATTAATTTCTGAAACGTGACATGGGGTGGCATTATATTTTTGAATCAACTACTTATCATATGCACTTAATTAAGGCGATCAAATTCGTAAAATTCTAACGAAATCGCGTCATTTTTAAGCTGAAAATGAAATCCTTGCTTAGCATTGATTTAAGCAAAAAAAAAAACAACGCTAAAAAGCATTATTTGGTGACTCTCGGCACAAATATTAAAACGTTTTCATTTAGGGTCAGAAAACTTAATTTTTCACAATTCAGAATAAAAGCAAGTTCGATAAAGGTTCGAATGTAGAAGATTTAACACTTTAAAAGCATAATTTTTCTCTAGGCTTATAAAAAGATGCTCAGTTAAAGTAAAGAACGAGATGCGTTGTACTAACAGTATTAAATTAAATCATATTTATCGATATATAGTCTTTCGACTGTCCAATTTCAAAATCTAGTAAGTGTTTTAAAAGGCCAATAGCATGGCCTACATTTGCTTTTCATTATACGCATTTACACTTATGTAACTCATTTCATGACGAAAATTAACAGCAATATATGAAAAAACAAGAAATGTAAAAATATATTCCTCGAAATTGGACAGCTGATTTCTCGGCGATCGCATTTTCAAACCAAAACCACGTTTTTCTATTACTTCGAATTGTATCGCCGGGTTGGTGTCCTTATGCTACGTATACGTACGCGAGCCGAACTGACGAGCTGAACCTCAAGTTATGGGACCGCAAATGGCGCGAAACGCCGCTTGCATTTACTTCGTTCATTTCCAGTAATTCGTGGCTCGGTTCGCAAATGTATACGTACCATTAGATTGACGTAAAAATATGTATTCTAATCAGTAATCAGTAAGTATTCAGAGCAAAATTTTGGCACCTATTATCAAAACCAGTAAATTTCACAAAAATATTAATTGAATAAAATTAATACTGAAATGGTATAAATTGAACTTACTTAATTCATTGGCTTGCTCAGTCGCCGGCATCTCGATGTTGAGGCGTTCCTCCGAGTTGTTGTTGTTATTGTTGTTATTGTTGTTGGCTATTCCGTTATTGAGGCTGTACACGGACTTTCCTGAAATTCAATGTTTACGGTCAATCTTGATTGTCACTTGTGATTCTTGCGAAATCAAGTCCAATCCAATGTGGGTATCTTTTAGAGTAGCTGGACTGGCTGAGTGCCACCAATTGAATGCATGGTCATAGACAACGAGTCTATTTGCGGAGTTTCAGCTCAATCAGATGTCGGGAAGTGGGTTAATTTCCGCTTCCAAGATTTCATTTCATTCAAATCGATATTAAAATGGATATAATATACTTCTTCATGTCTGGGGAGATGTTAAAATGTTCACTCAAGTTCAATTGTTTGTAAAAAGATTTAAAATTTCATGTGTTTTAACATTTTACTGAGTGTAAGGAGGCATCATAAGGATGCACCATTCCTGTATAAAGTAGTTAAAAATAATATTCAATGCCCAGAGTTGCTAAACAAGATTCCATTGAATGTACCTTCGCGTTCAACACGCTCTTGTGTCCTGTTCAGGGTTGATCAAAGCAAAACTGAGCAGACTATGCAATAATTACAATAGCGTTTTATCTAAGGTTGATATTTTCAGTTGCGAACTTACCAAATACAAGAGGTCCATAAAAGAATATTTCTCTGATGGTTTGTGAATAATGTTTGTCTCTATTATGATTTAATTTATATCTACAACCTCTCTCCATGGCTATAAATGTATTGTTTTGTAAATTTTTCGTTTTATATAATCTTTTGTATTGTATAATTTTTTTAATTCATATTCCTTTCTCACAAATTTAAATAACTTATTCCATATTATGCTGTCTCAGTAGAGGTAAAGTCACAAGGAGGAAATCCATAATTGGTTTTATTTTACTATATAATACTTATGTACAAACTGATTAAATGTCAACTGTCGATTTCCCAAAAATGAATAAATAAATTTTTGTCCATGTTTGTTTCTCGTTTGACGTTTTGGTGTAAATCTTTTATAGCTAAGTACTAAATTTTACCCTTGCTTTGAATTGGTCGACCTGTTTCAACACTCTCTCATTCAGGACTCACCGTTGGCCATCACGACTTTGGGCCCCTGGTCAGCCTTGGCAGCCTGTAGGGCGGGAGCGGGGGCGGGGGCGGCGTGGTGCGGGGACTGCAGGCGGGGGCCCAGCGCCAGCTCGTACAGGCTGCCCGCTATCATCAGCCCGAGGACCACCACGGAGATGACACTGCAAACATAGGACACACATTGTTGATTGCTAAATATAAAATCCTTGCGACATGATTTGATAAACTTTTCGAATTCCGTTGCACGAAAATAACTATTTACGTGGTTGGAGATGGTAGAAGACGTAATGATGTTAATTTTTTTCTCAAATAAAGCAAAATAAATGGAATACGCATAAATTATTCAAATAACCCAAAGTAACCCTTAATAACCTATTTAGTGCAATATTAGAAGGACAAGTTACAATCAAGTGTTGTTTTTTTAAAGAGAACGCATGCAGCGGAATTCGACAAGTTTACCCGTGATTTTTTTTGTTGAAATTTATCGTAAATAGAACTCGATAACACAAACTTATGACGGGTTTTTTCGGAGAATTTGAACAATTCATCAAATTTCAACGTTCATTTTCGGGTTCTGTGAAAGTCATATTCAAGTTCTGTTCTTATATAACTATAACAGAACTTGAAAAAATCTTTAGACAAAACTTAGCACGTTATTAACTTCTAAAGAAGAAGCTACAAGCCAAAAATGTATATATTCTTGGTATACCTTATATTGTAGGTAATAGGCATTAAAATCGTTTGACAAACGAAGTCTAGAAACGTTCGATTTCAAGCACAAAACTTTTTTTTATTTATTTTGTAAATAATTTTATAAGAAAGCAAAAAAGTTAATCAAGTGAAACTGTCACAGATAATCTTAACTATAATACTGTATTTTTTTAAAGTTGTTTCCTTTACGCGTTCATACATTTCTATTGAAAAAAAAAATTTTTTGTAGTTTACATTTATATTCTTTATTGAGTAATTTGTTTTGTTTATTTGTATTCTACTCAAGCGAAACGATAGGAAAACCTTCAATTTATCTAAAGCATATTTTTTGGTATTCATAATGTACACCAATTCGTTATAAAGATTAATCAAAAAAGTGATTTAGCATTATGCTTCGACTTAAGCGCCAAAAGTACTCAATGGATACGAAAAATTAGTGTCCGTTGAACGCCGGCGTATCCAATTATTGGCTATCTGAAAACAAAACTGACAGATTGACAAATATGACTTTACTAAATAGGTTCCAATGGTCAAGTTGGTTAAGCGCCCTTGAGGTGATTTTCTCACGAAAATGGCGCTATACAAATAATCTAATAATAATAATTATTATTATTAAGACACCTTTCCCAATAAGACATGAAATCCTGGGTTCGATTCCTAGTTGTGACCGTTATTTTTATAATATTTTTTTTATTTTTCTGTTTCTTGTTCTGTTTCATGTTTCGTTTAGATTTATTTATTGATTGTTTTTTTGCAAAAACAGTATGAACCAGAACATTGCAATATCGATAATTAACATTTACAAAAAAGTGAATAACAAATAGGTACATTTACAAGTGGGACAAAGAAAAAAGTTTCAAATTTAGGTTTACAATTTTAAGTATTGAATAATAATATTTCACGTTTAAATATGTTGTAGGACATGTGGAAAATATCCACATTTCTTGCGAGGCAGTTAATTAACCTAGTGATTCTTCCCAAGGGCATCACCATTGGTAAGTTAGTTCTGCACCTAGGAAGAATCAAAAGCCTGTGTTGGCGGCCTCGCGCAAAATTATCCGGGACACAGAATCCTATTTTAGCCAGAATGTCTGGTATTGATACTAAACCGCTTAGAAGCTTATACGCCATCAGGAGTAATGCAACATCCCTTCTGGAACTAAGGCTGCATACACCCAGCATTCCCAAGATAAATGCTGTTGGAAACAGCCATGGGTAATAACCAAACTCTCTCATGTAGAGGTATCGTAAAAACTTCTTTTGTATCTTCTCGACCATTAGTACATTGACAGTGTCCTCTGGCCCCCATACCTGAGATCCATTCTCGAGAATGCTACGCACTAAGCTAAAGTAAAGCAGCCTTATTACTGCAAGGTTGGTCAAGTCTTTTGAATTGTGTATGACAAAACCCAACATCTTAGTGGCTGATTTACAGATCTTTTCAATATGAGCGTGAAATGTTAAGCGAATGTTGTACACAATTCCCAAGTCCTTGAAAGTCACCATGTGCTTCAGTGACGTATCTTTCATTTTGTAATTAAAATATATGGTCTTGTGTGCCCTTGTAAAGCACATGATTGAACATTTTTGGAAGTTGAACCCAAGTTTGTTATTAATACTCCAGTCAATAATTGCATCGATATCTTCCTGGAGCTTTCTACAGTCTTCTATCGATCTTATTCTCATAAAGAGTTTGATGTCATCGGCGAAAAGTAGAAAACGGACGAATTTAATCTTTCCCCGAATATTGTTTATAAAAATTAAAAACAATAGGGGTCCTAAATTGGATCCCTGCCGCACACCAAAATTTTTAGGATATGCATTAGAGTTGAACTCACCATAGGACACGAATTGTTCTCTTTCACTCAAATAGTTACAAAAGCGTTTCAATAAGTTTTCCGAAAAACCAATTTCTTCGAGCCTGTTTAGGAGCACAGTGATCAACTCTATCGAAAGCCTTTGCAAAGTCATGGTAAGATGCGTCAACTTGCTTGTTGTTATCGAGTGCTCTCGCCAAGTAATCTGTAGATACCATTAAATTTGTAGTGGTAGATCGGCCATGTCTAAATCCATGTAATAACAATGTTATGTTATCTTCATAAATGATACAATAGTTTCTGTTTGTGGGATTTTAACAGTAGGCACAAATTGTGCCTGTATTAGGTTGCGGGAGATCTGCATTTCGTCTCAGATCTGCATCTGCAGATAGATTAGCAATACCCGACTTCTTCCACCATTCACCACTGTATACTACAATACTACTGTTAAAAAACTACATTACATCGACTTTAATTTAACTCAAGATATTGCGTTATGTGTTCCTCGGTTGTTCCCGACTTCTTCTACCAATCAAACTACTCTCTAAACGCTCCTCGCACTAATAAGAACAAAATTTGAATTTTTTTAGCTATATCGGTCAACTATTTTTGGATTTTTCCGAGCACAAACATATGCAGGCTAAATGTTTGTATATTAAGATTAACGCCATTTTTACGGGATTTAACATAGGAATAATTAATCAAATTATATATAATTTTATTACATAATTTAAAAATATATAAATATAATAATACATTTTATATTTCAGAAAGTAGAGAAAATTCGAGCAACGCCGGGTACAGGTCAGCTTGTTTAAGTGATAAATTGAGGATCTCCACTGACTTAGCATATTTAAATAGTATTAAGGCAAAGAGCAATGTATGGTAGTTAGCCTTAGAATTTCTGCACTTAGAAAATCAACCCATAAAAACAATATTTTTTTTTAACTACAGGTTTTCCAATAAGAGGTGTTATTTTGATATTCAATCGTAAAAGATCAATGGTTTCATTGCTTGTGTGGCACGTAGCGCCGTTTTGTTGAAACTAAACGTTGTCCAGATCAATACCATCCAATTCCGGCCATAAAAAATCATTAATCATATATCGATAGCGCAATCCATTCACCGTAACGGTTGCTCCAGCCTCATTTTCGAAAAAGTAAGGTCCAATGACTCCGCCGGACCATAAACCGCACCAAACAGTCACACGTTGAGGATAGAGAGGCTTTTCAACAATAAATCTTGGGTTTTCCGAGCCCCAGATGCGACAATTTAGCTTGTTGACGAAGCCACCGAGGTGGAAATGGGCCTCATCACTCAAGATGATTTGCATTTGATTCACTCAAGTGAATTTTAATAATTTCAATGCGTTGTTGAAGCGTGTATCGTTCCAATTTTATTAACGGCGTAGTTTCTACTTGTCAAATGTTAAAAAATGACAGCTTCAAAAGTAACATCTACCGAAATAGCGGGCTATTCAAAATAACACCTCTTATTGGAAAACTCTGTATAATACATTTATTTCCAACTTTCGACATACTGGCTGTGAACTTTTAAAATGTCTTATAAAACTTAAAAAAAAACGTTTTCACTGAGGATTGAACCTTCTTCCCCAGGGACTGGAGTAAACGGCGCTAACAAATGCGCAAATACTGATTGAGTACACAGTGAAAATGAGTATTGCTAATCTATTAAGAATCTCTCAAAATTATTCGTAATCCGGTCAAAAACAGATTTGTGAATTGTAAAACTCGTGGAGCATTTGCGCAGCGGCAGATTCGGGCGGCATCGGCAGCCGCCACACCCCCTTCCAACTTCCCGCACGGGAACAATATTTCACACTGATATTGCAAGGAATGTAGACTCTATTTATATATAACTCAATGCCTAATTGTGATTTTTTAAATACAGCAATTTTTAAGTCATTAGAGAGAAATAATATTACAGATAACTATGTCGGAATTTATGGTAGGTTAACAATTTACATAAAATGATAATTAATGAGAACTAGATCACACAAGTTTGCGTGTTTCGTTTGTTTTTTAATCACAATTTTCGTAATCGTAATCACGTTACAACGACGTTGCATCTGTCGTACAAAAACATACACAACAAAAAAAAGCATAACTTACATTCACTTTGGTTGCCGTGATTTTAAGATGGCCTACATTTCAAATTGGTCTACCAATGTTTTTTTATTATTATTTATTTTCTGTTGATCTGCTGTTGTTTTCAGTTAATGCTTTTTAAAAGAGGGAATTACAAAACTGGACAAAATTAGAAGCTCGATGATCTAAGTTTGGCGGTCCTCTCTGCCTACTTTTTGTGCGCTTAGTTCTTCTAAATTACGCAACGTATTTTGATAGAGTTTTCACTATCATTTAGAGAATTTTTTCCGTAAGGTTTATAAATTTCTCTATGGTACTTTTATCATCTCATTTCCAAATAAGAATATTATTTATTTGATTGAAAGTGCAAACAGAGATTTCTCGTGAGAACGTTCTGGACTAGTCTCCGAAGTAGTGAACTCTGCGACATACTTTACTAGGAAACACTACATTAAACGGGTGGTTGCCAATTAGAATTAATCAATCGGCATATCCAGAACGTGTCAAATAAAATCTGCTTTTTAAATTAGTATTCTGGGTAGTGAAATAAATCCCGAACAGAGTTGGATACGAAAGCCTTTTTTACATTAGCTCCACACAGGAGGTCCTGAGAAGATAATTCTTTCTTTGAAGGATGCTGTGTTGAGGTTCTTTTTAGGAAAGGAAGGGGAAGAATCTCTGGTAAGGAAATGGGTATGAGGGGTGGGCAGATATCTGTGAGTCAGTGAGACCAGAAGGGACGGACGTATGAATCCATCCACCTAGGTGCAAGGCAATGTTCCGAGAGAATCCTGTTGGAGATGTCACAAGGGCTCCCTCTACCAGTCTCTCCCGATCCGGCCTGCCACGCAGTAGGTGGGCAGACGCATCTGCCACCAAGATCTGGACAAAACTCACCCCGTGACCCGGGCACCCCTGCTAAGTCAACAAAGCCTATCAATACAAGCAATTTTGGACTAATGCGTAATGTTGATTATTCAGATTTGACAGCTTGTAACGCCCATGCGAACTCTGGTGGAGTAAAAACTTACTGACACGGAGTACGCAAGTTTGTAAACAAACGAAATGCAAACGCTCGAGTTAAAACAAGACGTCGCTACTGTGTCAGATATACTGATGCTAGCCTAGTTTCTTTTGACAACTTTTAACTAGAGATTATATTCCTTTATCCTACGTTAATATAGATTTTTCGTCTCGTGTGAACATACTTCCCAAATAAACAACTCAAGGTAAAGATACACTGGGCCCACGTATGCAATGTACGCAATCTGGACAACTTACAATGCAAACATTTTTTATGGAAAAAGATGCTTCGTAAAACATTTGGTTCCTTAGAACGGGCAATCTGCCTAGCTATGAAGTAATGTTTACCGGAAAAGAAATTATAACACTTGTACACATTGATTAAAATAAGAATACATCGCATTGTACACGACACTTAAAAATTGGTACCATGAATTGAAAAATTATAAAGTTTAATGTATAACTATTTCTGTGTTTAGGTTCACATTTACCAGGACTGGAATATAACTGAAACTATAAAAAATATATGATTTTGCATGAATCATGCGGTATTTTATCAAAACAATGTTCAGAAATTCAGAAATAAAAAATAAAAGACAAAACTGATTTTGTGCATTATTTTATTCAGAAGACGCTATTTTGCAGCTGGGTTCCTGCCAAATTCTTCATTAATTTCTACCCTTTTTCAGTTCGTATTATATTCTTTGTATTATAGATGGGATGTCAGTTGAAACGAGCGTGTCATATTATATTGCTGCTCCCAGCCGCCTGGAACCAGTGAGACTATGGCATCCCCCATTGGGGTATGTTCAAGAGGATAGTGGAGAAGACGGAAGGAAGGACAAATAGAAGCACCTTTCTATTCAGATCTGGTCAGCAAACACGGCCAAATCCATTTCAAGCAAGCTTTGCAATTCTGAATGGTCGTCTTATACCACCAGGGCGATACTGAGAGTATCCTCAACTCTGAAACGTGCCACTAGCACTTTCTATATTTTTTTAAATTACTAAATTGTGAAATACACAAATTAATTAATTTAAATTTACTTGCGCACGCCGAGACTTGAACCTGCGTTCTTAGACTTGCTAATCGAGAGGCTTACGGAGACCGTAAAAAAATTATTAATTTTTAAAAATATGAATAGTAAAAAATTAATGCCGATCACGGCATTAATTTATCAACGGTATCAATGGTATCAACCACGATTCAAATTGGCGTTGCGTGTGTAGGACGCGTATGTACGTTGGCCTGGGGACGTAGTAATGCGCACGTTGCGTGTGTGGACACAGTGTGTATTTACCTTTATACCATAATTAATAATTTATTGCAGTAACAATACTATCTCCTATTGGGAGTACCAATTAAAGTAAGCAAGCCATATTACATAATATTACGACATTAAAATGGATTTTTGCTTTATTTGGCCGGTTTTGGTTTTCACCCGACCATCCCAACTTTCATATCCGCTTTGTTCAACTTCCTTCCACGACACAGTACAGCCTGCATCGCCTCAGACTACCTATATTATACAATCAGCCTACTTTGAACACGAACACGCGTTACCACATTACCCAATAATAATAAAAGAACATTTTAAATGTACCTCTGTTGATCAAAACGATTCGATACGAAATAATGCAATATAATGAGTTTTTGGAATAACGTAATGAGTAAAACCTCAAATTGTAATATTTAATTATTGAAGACAATATTAGCGATTCTTAAACGAAACTTTGAAACAGAAACTTGAACCCAGAACCCGCTCTACCAACTGAGCTAATGAGACTTTATCTCCTTCGGTCATATTTAGCTGTATCATATTTCGAATAAGAACTATCAACATTAAGCTTTTAAAATGGTTTGAGTTTGATAATTTGATCGCACAGACAAATATAATCGAAGCTTTAAGACTCCGTGGTAAGCATTCAAATATGTTTTGAAAGGGAGATATATAAATATTAAAAAAAACTGTTATAATTAACCGAAAATGGTGAAAATATTTAATAAAACACTACTCGTTTGAAATAGAGCAAAAATCTCTCGACAAATGCTTTAGTTGCATTTAAAGATACGCTGTCAATATTCTCATACCTATAACATATTAAATAACAGAATAAAAAGTGTTTTTAATAATTTTCGGAGCTTACTTTGCGATTTTTTTTTCTATCGATGAAATTTAATATAGTTAACGTTTCGGCTTTAAAAATATATAGATATTATTTTCAAAAGTAACATATATTTTTTTGAACTTAAGAGGAAGCTACAAGCCGAAAATGTGTATATTCTTGGTATACCTTATATTGTAGATAATAGGCATTAAAATCGCTTAACAAACATAGGCTAGAAACGTTCGATTTCAAGCACAAACCTGGTTTTTATTTATTTTGTAAATAATTTTATAAGAAAGCAAAAAGTTAATCAAGTGAAACTGTCACAGATAATCTTAGCTATAATAATGTATTTTTTAAAAGTTGTTTCCTTTACGCGTTCATACATTTCTATTGAAAAAAATATTTTTAAGTAGTTTACATTTAAAAATTTTATTGAGTAATTTATTTTTTTAATTGTATTCTACTCAAGCGAAACGATAGGAAAACCTTCAATTTATCTAAAGCATTTTTTTGGTATTCATAATGTATACCAATTCGTTATAAACAGTAATCAAAATAGTGATTTGGCATTAAGCTTCGCCTTAAAAGTTTAAAGATTTAAAGGGAAATGTGTTATAAAACGGTAGAAATTGGTAATACGGGGACTTTACTGCGAGTGGAGTAAGGTATATATGTATGTAGTGAAGGTATTTTTATGTTGACAAATAAAGTTTCTACAATGATTAATACGATTAATTTTCGATTTGCCGCCAAAACGACATGTTCGTTTTTATAAGTGAATATGGCGGCGTTGACGTTACGCCAGGCAACATTGATGACACCCATCTTACCAGCCATTGTTTGTTTGTTTTGTTTTTGAATCTTTATTTAGATGTACGCAAATTTTTTCATACATCTAGTAGGAAAATATAAAAAATACAAAAAATAACAATTACGTTTTAAGAGAAAAAGATAAATACACAAAATTATATTATATAAGATAGGTGACTAAAATAATATTGGTGAGTATGTTCAACAATCAAAAATTATTTTCATTGACGTTTTCTATGTCACAACGTTATAGCCAATTGGAACCGTTTCGGAATATGCGGCTTTCGATCGTTTTTAAAATCAATATTAATAATGAATTACACATTATTATTATAATGATCAGAATCAGCGGAATAATTTTTTAATTTTCCACACATTTTTAACAGTAATAATAGTAAAAATATATATATGTAAAAATATCCCAGTAACACATCCTGGCCTTTATTTTAACCAAGGCATTTTTAGTGTTTTTTACAAGCCTAGAAAAAAATATCAAAATATAGTTTCGCAAAATAAATATATTCAAAACCTACTTTTTGGCGATGTTTTTATGCACAGATCGACAAAGTTTAACCTTATTCTGCCATTAACGTAAATAGTGCGTAATTTCGATATAAAAAACTCTAAATATTTTAGGAATGTGTTAAAAAAATAGTGTAGGCACCAAACTAAGTCCTTGGGTTCCTCCTTCCTCAAAGGAAAATGAACACGATGAAATTAACATAAATACATAACGTAAATAGTGCGTAATTTCGATTTAAAAAACTCTACATTTTTTAGGAATGTGTTAAAAAAATAGCGTAGGCACCAAACTAAGTCCTTGGGTTCCTCCTTCCTCAGAGGAAAATGAACACGATAAAATTAACATAATACATAAAAAAATTAAAATAACAAATCAAATAAATATAATATTGTAAATAACAGTACTAAAGAGGCGAAACATTAAGAAATCTGTCTCCCAAATCAATTTCAACAGTTTAACATACTAACGTGCTAATTTTAGCACCTATTTTGTGCGATGTTATAATGTCCTCATATGGCTAGTGAAAAATCTAAATCCACCCACTGACGTGTGCACTATAAATTATCCAGACTTTGGTACCTGCTTGATTAGTTTCTAGTTGAACAACCGGCCTTTTCAGAAGGTGGTATTGATTCTTTAACATCATTTGAACAAACATTGTCAATCAATTTCTGATACTTTTTTTCTAGTCCGAACTTCTCCCAACTATACAGAGGCTATAGGACTATCATATTGGCATCCCCAATTGGGGTATGCTGAAAGGCTGAAGGGTGTCAGGAAGTGTAGCAAATGGGGTAGATAAATGTTGGGATGTACCTGGTTATTTAGATCTGATATCCAAATACTCTTAAAACCATTTCAAACAATGTTTGTTTTGTGAAACGTGGTTTTTCAGCAGGGTGATACTAAGAGTATCTAGCACTGTGGTACGTGCCACAAATATACATATACACTCTATACCGACAAAAGCTAGATTAAATAAAACTCTACCAATCTCGCCAAATGCCCATCGGGTAGATTCGATATTTATTTCGTATCTATATAAATTGCTATAATGTCTTCCTATTTCAGAGAAATGCGTATAAGTCCCGTGTGCATTGTATCGACAACGAGTCTATCTGTCGAGTTTCAGCTCGAACGGATGTCGAGAAGTGGGTTAATTTCATGTAACATAACTACAAAATTGACTTGAACATTAAAATATCAAGCTAATTTTCTATAGACAGACAATGAAGTATATCTCGTTGATAGAGCCAGCTTTGGCGTTCGAAGTATGGACCATTCATATCGGATCATTGTCCACTGTAAGATATCAAAATACAAGGAAAGCAATGGTGTAACCTTTCATTGGTAAGTAGGGCTTTACCATAATTAGTAGTAGTGGAAATTGACTTATTAATGTTAAAAACTCGTGGAGCATTTGCGCGGTGGCGCGCGGCCGGTGGTCACCTTCGACGAGTTCGTTGAGTTCATTCGCGGTCGGAAGGATTCGGGCGACATCGGCAGCCCCACACCCGCACGGAACTGATATTACAAGAGCTGTAGACTCTATTTATATATTACTGAATGCAGAAGATAGAACTGAAGAGAGAATTATACTGAAAACACACATACGATTTACAAATAAAACAGAATAAAGTTATAAAAAACTCGTCAATTATAACCTAGATAGCCCAATAACATATATGCATTTTAATCAACAAAATGGACCTATACACACGAACACAACATTTATAAAAACGTCACAACTACACGAACACTGTACAAGACAGCATCGTAAATTATACACTAATGCTGCGTATACATTTGCGAACTGAAACGCGAGCCGAGTCGCGAATTATTGTAAAGGAACGAAGCAACAGCAAATGACGCGAAACCCGCTTGCCTTTTTTCCCATAATTCGAGGCTCGACTCGCGTTTCGCTTTATACAGTAAAGACTGGAGAGAAGCGTAGGCCAAGCGGGTGTTCACATTTAGGTGACGGGATAACTCATCAAAATGACAATTTAACACCCCTTTAAAAAGTGACATAAAGTCATGAAAACTAGGTTGAATAATATCTTTTAAATCACTTTTAAGGCGACTAAATTAAAAAGATTAAATCACTTTTAATGCCAAATCACTATTTTGATTAATCTTTATAACGAATTGGTGTCTATAATTATGAGTTTCAAAAAATATGCTTTAGATAAATTGGATCGTCTTAAACCATATAGAACTAAGTCAAAAAACTTACATTTGAGAAAACGATGGTTTTGCGTTTGGTAATGCTGTGTAAATACCACCATCACTATGGAACTAAATTGTGACCTAAATTTAAGATAAAGGCTTAGATTGAGTTTTGAACATATATTTATTATTCCAGCATATTTAACATATCAATTAAAAATCATTTAAAAAAGTTAGTTCACTCTGGTTGAATACTTCGGTAAGTTAGTTCAAAGTTAGTGCACTCTGGCTGGTTATATTATGTGACTAATCTCTTCCATTGCATACATTAAGTGAACTAAGTTCATTCTTCGAAAAACTCGTCGTCTGAAGCAAGTTCTAGGCCATCAACATCTTCATCACTTGCATTTCCTGATTCTTCTTTTGTACGCAATGCTTCAAAAAATGGGTGATGAATCGGTGGAACATACTTTAATAGTGACATTATGTCATTCTTCTTTGCTTGTGCGATTCGATTTCCTGCAGGGTACAGTTGGGTTAAAACTACCTTGCTAACATTGAATGGTTTTCCCCGGAGTCGCTTATTGAGGTTCACTTCATAGAATTCAACTGCATCGTTGAGAGTGTACTTGAACTTCAAAATGCCTGGTCTTGATTTCACAACACATATTAAACGCATTTTTAACCATTCTACTTTCATTTTTTTGTTAGCGACAGTGGTTTTTTTCCTGTTTGTGAGAAATGATAAAATCGGTTTGGTAGAGACAAAATTTTCAGGGATCATCGTCGAGACTTCAAAGGATTGCTTTCGTGGTCGACATTCACGAATAATAGCGTTGTAATCTTCCACGGAATACACATTTTTGTGATACTTTAGATGTTTTTCAATGTCCCCAAAATCGCTGTCGTTAGGAAGGAAGCTATGTCCTGGCACTGGAAATTTGTGTTCTATAATGTCGATTGGGTTGTCATCTCTCTGAACAATGTACATTATTGCTGCTGCCATCTTGATGTTCCGGTTTTGTCCACCGCAAGAGTCGGACCAGAGCACAAGGTGGTTGGAATTAATTTCGTTAGATGCTAAGTATTTTAGAAGACATGATGCAATTTCGTTTGGCCCACGAGAAGCAAGTCCTTCGTGCCAAACATGCATAGTAGCCTTATCATTCTTGCATTCATGCATTCCTAGGTTATAAACTGAGAGCTGACGCTTATAATATGCTTCACCTGTAGATATCTTGGGTATTGGCAAAGTTTTCTGTAGGTCGAAAGTCAGCATTTCAATTTCTCCTTTTTTTGCAAGCACTATATCATTTTTTTTGGAAGTCTGCGTAGCTTCAACACGGGCGTGGTGAAGAGCAAGGTCTGCTTTCAACTTGTTCATTTTGTCTTTGTCTTGTTCTGACAAAGGTTTTCCTTCTTCTGCCCTTATTTGCACATTAAGGCTATCACAAGTCTTGCATGTATCCTTCTGTGGTGTCTTGAACTTGAGATTAAAAGATCTACGAAAAACTCTCTCGTATGATGATTGACTTACTGGCTTATTGTTTTTGAATTTGCAATCATCGCAATACAACCTGTACATCATGCATAGGTTTAACCCTGGCTGCAGATACTTGCAATTGGGGTTTTTGATACGCGTGTAGTGACTGATGTAGCGAGGAAAGCTTTTAATGTGGTCGTGAACGAGTTTTTCAGTGGCAGCATCAAGTTTATTTCCTGGCACATGGCGCCCCCTGTTATCGGTTAACTTTCCGGATCTACCTTTTACAAGAGCTCGATGCACACGAGCACTGTCAATCCGTAAGGTATTCAAAAACATCAGTTTGCACACCTGAATGTCCTTTTGGTCCCCCTTTAAATAATACGCCCTTGACTCTTGTCTTCTAGATGCCAATCCTTTCACACCAACTCGTTGTTTCACACTGGTAGTCTTCACAGAACCAGCAAGAAATGCAGTTTGGGAATCCCAAGACCCGTGCACATAAAATCTGTCATAACATGCCTTTTTGTTGGCAGTACTTAGAAAATTGTAGCACTTACGTCTACAAGTGCATTTATAATCGATAAAAGGTTTGCCCGTCATAACCTTTCCTTTGGATGAAGTGTATTCTTCTGCCGAATTTCGGTGCTTTTTCCTTAAATTTTTTCGCCACTGCGCAGCATCAGCATACTTGCTTTTCACTTTTTTTGCCCCTTCGTGTAAAACGGCATTAGTTGGCAGTGGCAATGCGTTTCCCTCCGGGGAAGAAGTCTCACTATTTTCAGCATTTTCGGTGAGTTCACGTTCCGCATGAGGAGAATTTTCAGCGCAAATGCGATCTGAAAAACAAAATAATTATTATGAATGGCGAATTTCACTTATTTTAGTCTTTAATTCAACCCTACACTATCTCTAACCATCAAATACAGCAGCCTTCTGTATCATGTTGCTTCAAGTTTCCCCTACATTGATTCAACCATACTGAACTAACTTTTAAAGTGTGAATTTTATTGCACTTAACCTGAGCTTTCCAAAATTATTATTCAACTTATAAATGCTTAATAATAAACACAATCTGCAGTACTCAACAAAAACATGATTTTTTATTTATTTATCAAAATATTGAAAGTTATCATGATTTTGCTACTTAGTTTACTTTGGTTGAAGACTGGAGTGGCTAAGAACGATCCCAGTTCAAAATAACATTTATTTCCAAATACTAGTAATTATTCAAATAGACTTACCTTCTGAATCACTAGGAACATAAGTTTTATCATTGTCATCTGACAATTCACTGAAATCTGACATGGAACACTCTGAAAAGTCATCATTTCTGCTGACCGACGCGCGACCTGTCATGTAGGAAGCCATGTTGGATACTGAGTTAGTTTAGTGTGGCTTGAGAACTAATGGAAGAATGCTCGTTTCTGATTGGTTCACCGTGCTAAAAAACTATCTATGATTGGTCAATCAACATGGTTCTCTCTGGCAAAGGTAGATTATGATTTGGAGCCCTCATTTCAAGCACTAACTCAAAAACTGCAAAAAGTGAGTTAGTTCACTATGGTTTCAGACGATCCAATTGAAGGTTTTCCTATCATTTCGCTTGAGTAGAATACAAATTAAAAATAAATTACTCAATAAAAAATATAAATGTAAACTACTAAGAAGACTTGGAAGAGGAAAATAGGAAGAGGATAGGAGATGCTCCCGATACATTCCATAATCTCATATTAATAATCGATCGTACGCATTACTTCATATCGATGTTTCTTTAGGTTATTGCCAAAAATGTCAATGCTGTAAAATTTAGTATTATCTTGTGCACATATACGAGGAATTGGGGAATTTTTTCGAATGTTTGTTCTACACCAGGGTAGATAAAATAAATCAGATTGTCGGGTTGATCTAGACGGAATATGAAGATTTATTAAATTGGTAAGTTCTGGTCCGAGTCCAGACCATTATTTAGGATTTTTTTAATGCTAAATCACTATTTTGATTAATCTTTATAACGAATTGGTGTACATTATGAATACTAAAAAATATGCTTTAGATAAATTGAAGATTTTCCTATCATTTCGCTTGAGTAGAATACAAACAAAAAATAAATTACTCAATACATAAATATAAATGTAAACTATTAAAAAATATTTTTTTTCAATAGAAATGTACGAACGCATAAAGGAAACAGCTTTTAAAAAATACAGTATTATAGCCAAGATTATCTGTGACAGTTTCACTTGATTAACTTTTTTGCTTTCTTATAAAATTATTTACAATATAAATAAAACCAGTTTTGTGCTTGAAATCGAACGTTTCAAGACTCCGTTTGTTAAGCGATTTTAATGCCTATTACCTACAATACAAGGTATACCAAGAATATACACATGTTTGGCTTGTAGCTTCCTCTTAATGATTTTATATCACTTTTTAAAAGTGAACCACATATTGAAGAATAATAATGAATGTGAATCAAAATTCTTAACTATAATTTAAAACAATCATTTGAGGTTAGCATTTGATTAGATTAATGATTAGGTTATGAGGTGATAATGTGGTTAGGTGCTAAATGGGTACAAAGGTTATTACTTATCTAACAATTTGCGTAATTTCGTTTCACAAAGATAAAAATATACTCGCGTGAAGTATTTTATCGACTCTGGGCGTCGATATTACAGCTCTTTCACTTTCTTGAAATTTCGTATCACCTGTTCCGAATTGTTTTGCTGTGGAAGTCACAACGCATATGTAATACCTACATAACATAATACCACTATATTACGCGGTGGTGGAACCGGTTTTTTAAGAATCACTACTTGATGTCACCGGAGTGACCTACTTTCCGGCGTGGAAGAGATTTTATAAACTTCACACCAATGCCAGTGAAACTGTGGCATCCATTATTTGGGATAAGTTGTGAAGTTCGGATACGTTGTGAAGGAAGTGAAGAAGGTTAGAAAATCCCTGGCTATTATCCCTGGTCACTAAACACCGCTAAAACCTTAATCTACATATTTCAAACAAAGTTTTAATTCTGTTTTTTTTTTCACAAGAGTAATTTTGTAACTCTAGAACCTGCCTCATTAAAATTCAATTATCTATTAGACGGATTGCGGGTTCAAAGACCGGCGTGCGCAAGTAAATTTTATTGGATGAAATTGTGTTATTTCACAATTTATTCATATAAATTAATATATATATATATATAGTATACTTGCGGGTGTAAGACCACCCTTCAGAATTTAAACGTTGCTTGAAATAGCTTAAACCGTGTTTGGTGACTAGATCTTAATAGTCGGATACTCCCCCACCTCCCTCTTCCTCATCTCCTTCCCCTGCCAACTATCTTTAACCTCACAACATACCCCAATTGGGGTTGCCACACCGAGAAAAATTTCTGATATTGAATATTGGTAATTTATTAAAAATCTCTTTATTGAAATCATTCGAGATCCGGTTAAAAACGGGATTGCAGGCCCTTAACTATTGAATTGATAGGTTTCCTGATAAACTTTTAGTCAAATACGAAGGATTATCGCGATGTCAGAACACATAGTAATTAATAGCTACGTAGCTATCAGTCGATTATAAATGTCAAGCGTCATTGTCAATTGCAGACGTGACAGAAAAAGTCGACTAACAACCGTTAATGTTGATAAAAAGTTGATAAAATAGTTGATTCTGGAAAATATGATAGAATCTTTAAGGTCTTGTTGGCGAACATGTAGAAGTGATGTGACAGCAAAAGTCGCCTAATAACCGACAATGTCGATGAACACGTGCTCCGAAATGTTAGCTGTGACTCTTAATGTCTTCAGACGGTTGGAAGCTGTTGGGACTCTTTTGCGATATCTGCATAAAACAATATTTCGTAATAATGAACTCAAGCGCTCTATTGAAAATCTACGTGTCTATCCGGGCGCTAAGTTGCTCTATAAGGAAGTTGCACTTTCCATTCAAGGCAAGGCGGGTAGCGTACCCTCGACCTGACTTATTGGCCCTCAGTCGCGGCAAGTTCGATTATTTGCTGTTATCAAGGGCATTTCAAATAGCAGAGGGCGTAACACGGTCATATCGATAACTAAGCCATATCGATATGACAAACTTAGCTGTTTACATTGGTTTATCCATATCCTAAACAGAGCAGCAATCGATAAATTAATCAGTGCCGGGAAAAAAAAACGCTCTACGAAGGCAACACCGAGGTGTTTTTTTTGACAACTCTATATATAGCACGGACTCGCCGACAGTCTCGACAAACATAAAAGATTTTTGTCGATTATAACTATATAATATCATTGCCAATTGGAGGTCAATATCAAAAGTCGACTAATAACCGACAAATGTAGATAAAAACTCCTATCGTTTCAATGCTGACAAATTTTAAACAATGTTAGTCATCACCCGGTACATGATAAATAACTATCCATATCTCCAAGTTGAAATCTGTCTCCGTTCGTAAACAGCCAGTGATTATTGTAGACATTATTATGTAGACAACATTATCTAGGGTACAGACCCGCTTGCAGTCTCGACAAACATAAAAGATTTGTGTCGATTATAACTATCAAATATCTTTGCCAATTGCAGGCCAATATCAAAAATCGACTAATAACCGACCAATGTAGATAAAAACCCTAATCGTTTCATGCTGACAGAATTTAAGCCATGTTAGCCACTACCCGGTGATTAATGAATAACTATCCTCTTCCCCGAATTAAATACTGTGTCCGTGCGTCTATAAGCAGAGAGTTATTTTTTATCGATATGTACACGGTGTCTGGGGGTACCTAAGTTGCAAAACCTTGGAAGATTGATGATTGTAGAAGGAAATAATAATGGATATAACTTTTTACGAAATAACATTTTTTTCCATAAAAGAATACGTATTTTTCCATACGAACAATTCTATGTTTTTACCTATTGCGAAAAAAGTCATGTATCTTTTATACTTTCACCATCATGTAAAATCACCACCCGAAGTTGTGCACTTTTCCCCCGGACATCCTGTATATAAACAACTTCATCTAGATTAACTAAGTAGCTTTTAGTCGATTATAAATGTCAAGCGTCATTGTCATTGTCAGACGTGACAGAAAAAGTCGACTATCAACCGTTAATGTTGATAAAAAAATAATAAGTTAATTATGGAAAATACGATAGAATCTGGACGGTCTTGTCGGCGAACATGTAGAAGTGATGAGACAGTAAAAGTCGCCTAATAACTGACAATGTCGATAAAAATAAAAACCCTTGTCGTGTCACAGATGACAATAAAATTGAACTTCAATACTTACGCTAGAATTTGGAAGGTCCTGTCTGCGAACATGTCAAAGTACTGGTGATGTGGTGCGCGCACTTGCAGCACGCTGGGCGCGCCATGCGCACGGGACAGCTCTAGCACGGACTGCACGTCGCGCACCGTGCACACCGCGGGCAGACACAGCCCGAGGTTGATCATGCGCGGCTGGGGAAAGATATCGAATATTTATTATATGTTGAATATAGTAAAATAAAACCAATTATGGATTTCCTCCTTGTGACTTTAACTGAGACAGCATAATATGGAATTAGTTATTAAAATTTGTTAGAAAGGAATATGAATTAAAAAATTTATACAAAACAAAAGATTATATAAAACGAAAAATTTACAAAACAATACACTTATAGCCATAGAGAGATGTTGTAGATATAAATCAAATCATAATAGAGATATAAACAATGGAGACATAAACATTATTCACAAACCATCAGAGAAATATTCTTTTATGGACCTCTTGTATTTGGTAAGTTCGCAACTGAAAATATCAACCTTAGATAATACGCTATTGTAATTATTGCATAGTCTGTTCAGGCAAGAATTCTGCTTAGAGTTCGTTTTGCTTTGATCAACCCTGAACAGGACACAAGAGCGTGTTGAACGCGCAGGTACATTGAATGGAATCTAGTTTAGCAACTCTGGGCATTGAATATTATTGTTAACTACTTTATACAGGAATAATGCATCCTTATGATGCCTCCGTACACTCAGTGAATAAATTTTAAAGTATGAAGTTGCCTATGCATAATTTTAAAATCTTACAAATGACTTTTACATTTATTATCGTTGCAATTGCTGAACAACACACCTACAATACAAGAACGAAATCCTCAAATCTACTAAACATTCCAAAATTAAATACATCTTTCGGCCAGAAGAACCACTATTTCCATGCTACAAAATTATATAATGCCCTTCCTATTGAAATTAAAAACACAAAGGATAGAGAAAAGTTTAAAAAAGACATCAAATTATGGATAAATAAACACGAAGATGAGGAAATAATTAAATTTATGAAGTAACCCCAACGCAACCTACAGACAACAAACATAAATACTTTTTGCTTAATATATTTTATGATGAGGAAATCACGACCAACACAAATACAACAAACTACAGTCCGCCTCGGAACAGGAATACCTAGTGAGGAGGACTGAGTACAAACAACATCACTTTATATCTTTTTTTACTTAATATTTTATCATTTTTACCTTAGATTGTATTGCCCTTAAATAAAAAATTAAAAAAAAATAAAATGAAGATATTTACTTCAGAGTATTGTGGCTTTTATACCTATGTTAATGGCATGTGGTGTGCCGTATACTTTTAAATAAATAAAAAAAATCGTTTATAACGTAGAAAGTGTCTCGGATAAACATTTTTTTATTTTTGTAAGATACATATTGAGTTATGTGTCTTGTTCTGTTTCATGTTTCGTTTAGATTTATTCGTATTGTCTTCATCTTCAATGATATATTACATTGATGGTATAACCTTTAAAAGTTATTAAAGAAAAGTCTTTCCGATAAAATAAAAATGACATAAATCTAATAAAATTAATTTTGCTTACCCCTCCTAGAGCATTGGTCTCATTGAGCTGGAGTTTGGCCATAAAGAAAGCAGGTAGAAAGGGCGGGCGCACTTCTTCAGTCGTCACCGACTCTGGCATGAGAGCGTTAAGCTGGGAGTGGCCGCCATTCTTCTGCATGGGTACAGCTGTCGTGGTGTCTGTGGAAGAAAATAAAGTTTATTATCTTCTGGGCTTAAAGTCAGGGTTATTAATACATAATTACCACTGGTTCAGTAAAAAAAGAAGAACTGTAAACTCTAACAAAATGTATAAATATTTGGGGATAACAGTAGGCACGCCTATGAAATGGGATCCTCACATAAGTAATATTTGCAAACGTCTATTTCATGCCTATAAGCAGAGGCGGCCCCTGACTGAAATTGCCAGCAGTGCATTTCACCTTTAAAATGTACCTAATGTGTAATTTAGGTAGAGAAAATAAATGAAAGGGGTTAACTACTGCAATTCATTCTATACTGCTAAATTAAATAATATCTCGAGAGTAAAGGGCACGCAATTTGTCCTTGAAAATATAGCGAAAACGTTTGAATTCACCGCGCACGAGTTCCAATGTGTGAATGTTGTAGCGCTAACATTGTACATTATTATTTCTAAGCGAAAACATTCCAGATGCATTTGATTACGCATGATCAAAGTGGTGCAAAATTCACGCGCCGTCAAGGCGCTTCGATAATAATTCACGGGATGAGTTATATATTTGCACTGCTCTATTGCTCTGTTTCAGTAGTATGGTAAAACATGGTTCTGTGCATATCGGGGAATGCACGGCCCGCTTGCTGTTGTACTAGAAGAAGGCCCAAATAATGAGACCTGGTGGGAATTATGACTGGAGCGTACTTTCGTACATCGACGACAAGGGGCACAGGTGGCGTTGTAAGGTGTTATGTGGAGACTGAAGACGAGCAGTGCAATGCACTAATGCACGTACCAAGGAATCGCCTCTGCCTATAAGTACGTTAAATTAATCTATTTGTCACTAGCGAAATCTATCATCAGATACAGAATAACAACGTCTTGGGAAAACTCGTACAAGACAAGGTTACATTCAAATAATCCAAAACTATATAACTAGGCTTTATGTTCAAAGTAGAGATATCAAATTATTACATGAGTCAGTTAAGACGATGCACTACGTCGTGTAATATTTTAAATTGAGCCGCTATCAATAACACCCCTTACGTAGATGACGATAAGGTTTAAATTCCTGCTTAACACCATCCGCCTGTTTTGATTTATGCAAGAAAAAAACATGGCCAAAACGTCTCTTTTATTTATTTTTTTCCGATCATTTTATAAATAACTTAATTTGCCACATTATACAATAAAATCATCGGCATATCATATGGCATCGCCTTAATATATTACCGAGGGATATTATGGTTTGAAATTATATGCCAAAACGTATTGTCGAATTCCACATATAATCAGAAAGTAGACCACACACACAACAAAGATTTAGTCAAAATGAAGGTGTGTCTATCCGGAAAATTACTAATAAATACGGTAAACGAACCTTTACTTATCTTGTCTCTTCTACATTTAACTAGCTGAAGTGTACCCGGCGTTGCTGGGGGCTGTCCCTAGGAGATAGACATATACCGTCGTAGACCTTTCTGTAGGCCTTTTTAAGATATACAATTCCCTAGCAAATTATTTTTATGTAGGTAACACATAAGGTTTAGCCAGCGTTAGTAATGTAAGTGTCCGACAATATTTTTTTACGACTTGATTACAAAACATCGAGTTTTCTTTACTTCTTATAAATATAATACGCACGTTTTATATATATAAACCTTCCGAAAAAAATTCTATAAATGATAATGAAAACCCTAACAAAATCAAAAGCGACAAAATTTCACAACATTCTTCCCCCAAAATCTGGCTAAAAGAGATTAATTTAAAACGACATAGAAAACTAATCAAACAGAAATGAATAACTTTAGTCCGCCTCAGCACAGATCACCCTAGTGAGGAGAACTAAGAAATATAATTTACTATACATATAGTCACTATCATATTTTGTATATTAAAAAATTTGCAAAATTACATCTATAAATATAGCGACAAAATAATATGTTGTGTTTACATGCTACGAGTATGTTGGAATAAATGTAGCGAAAGTTGACAATAATCAATTTCTGAACTTCGTAAGCTTATTTATATCAATCGGTGAATTCTACACATTTAAAGATAAAACATCTCACTGTCGTTACAAACATAGTGAAACTGCATATAATTAAATTTTATTAACGCGAATTTATTTTTCGCCACACACTCTCTCCGCCATAAAACTAATATTAAAATCTATCTTCCTACAGTAATATCGGACCGAAGCATTTATATAATGCGAGGTGTGATGTGCGATTTACAAGATGCTCTTCAAAACACGTCCTTTCTTCATCCTAATGAATACATAATAAAAGACGACCTGTTGCAATAGCTCTTGGAGAATAATGAAAGTCCTACCTTTGGTCTTGGTGTTCTCAATGTTCCTTCTCTCTGCCAGCACGTAAAAAAACTCCACGGCGTATTGCACTTAACCCGGAATTTCAACCTAATAACCTGTAATCAGTGGCGCAGCAGAAGTGGTACTGAAGGTACTTCACGTCTCCTGGTGAAAAGTTAACAGGACGGGAAGGTAGGGAATAAATTATTGCATATAATAAGCATCGTATAAAATGCTCATTATCCTTTGAGGTGTTAATGTAACTTTTATAATGGAATCAAACATTTTCTAAACAATGATATGCTTAAAAATCACTGCACCCTCAATTTTTTACTTTTTTTACAAGTTTTTAAAGTCTGACAGGAAAATTATGTCAGACCTGGCTGTGTTACACACAGAGTCTTTAACAACTTAATTGACAGTCCTGCCATCGTTGCCACTATTAAATTCCATGTGCCGACTAGGAACACAAGACAAGATGTAACATTCTTCTGCAATACATACACAACCAACTATCATAGTCAACTAAGAGTCCTAACTGGTCACAACCGTCTGTAGTCAGTAAGACCCCAATTCCCCAATGGGGTATGTTGTGAATCTGAAGGTGGTGGAGAGGGGAAGAATATAGGGAAGAGGAAGGTGGGGAGGCACCTGAATATCCAGATCTAGTCACTAAATAACCTTAACCCTTCAGGTCTCTGGTATACTGACCGTTCTATTTATTAAAGATGTTGTCAAAAAGTCGGAGAATTTCGGGTTCAAAATAAAATAGATATTTCTGAATGTATGCGAAAATTAAAGGGATATTTCTGAATGTATGCGAAAATTAAAGAGATATTTATGAATGTATGCGAAAATTAATTCAGTTTTTGAAAGGTAATAATTAAAAGTACACCTCTATAAAACCACCAGGTTCTGGCCGCAATTCGATATAAATTTTTGAAATTTTGTGTATTTATTATATACTATCTGTACCCCGCCACGCGTTGCTGTGGCTCAGTCTGTCTGTGCAGATAGAGAAACAATAGCGCATGTTGCTTTTACGTGCAACAGATGGCGCTGTTTTGTGCTTATTTTTTTTTTTAAATATATCCATATAATATATGTATATAAAAACACACGCGTATTCGAATGCAACGTTTAGTGAAAATTTCAAAGCAATCGGTGAAGAATTTTCGGAAAAGATTTTGAACAAACGAACATTTACATTTTTATTTATATAGATAGATATGTCTTCTATAATACGTATTTTTTAATTATTTTTTAACCATAAGATGTCCTTTTTCCTTATGTTTTATTATTTTAAAAAAGTCTAGGATCTTAACCTAATCAGGATTGAAAATAATTCGTTACTTACGGTCTCGAAAGTGATGTGACAATACTTTCCTTTTCTACAGCTACCTTAAAGGTTGACAGGTGTCGTTCTATGTCCTAGTGAAAGTTTTTCTATATACGCCACACGCCTTACGATAAATATAACGGTAAAACCATTATAAATTGTGCAACAGATGATCGTTGAAACGCATTAGTTGAAGCATAAATCATTTTACTAAACGTACGCAATGTAATAACGGTTTACAGTCGGTGTAAATTAGTTACAACCTGTTTTTCAACGCCAATTAATCATGCTAACATGTTTACAATAGACGTAATGTAATGCATATCATGGACATCAATAACTTAACAATATTTAAAACCCTGTTTAATTGTAATAATTCAAAGACTTAGCATTTCAAACACTCGCTTGTACAGGGTTTTCCAATAAGAGGTGTTATTTTGATATTCAATCGTAAAAGATCATTGGTTCGTTGCTTGTGTGGCATGTAACGCCGTCTTGTTGAAAGTAAACGATGTCCAGATTAATACCATCCAATTCCGGCCATAAAAAATCATTAATCATCTCTCGCATCTAGCGCAATCCATTCACCGTAACTGTTGCTCCAGCCTCATTTTCGAAAAAGTAAGGTCTAATGACTCCGCCGGACCATAAACCGCACTAAACAGTCACACGTTGAGGATAAAGAGACTTTTCAACAATAACTCTTGGATTTTCCGAACCCCAGATGCGACAATTTTGCTTGTTGACGAAGCCACCGAGGTGGAAATGGGCCTCATCACTCAAGATGATTTGCATTTGATTCACTCAAGTAAATTTGAATAATTTAAATGCGTTGTTGAAGCGTTTATCGTTCCATTTTTATTAATGGCTTAGATTTACTTGTCAAATTTCAAAAAATGACAGCTTCAAAAGTAACATCTACCGAAATAGCGGGCTATTCAAAATAAGCCACCGAGATGGAAATGGGCCTCATCACTCAAGATGATTTGCATTTGATTCACTCAAGTAAATTTGAATAATTTAAATGCGTTGTTGAAGCGTTTATCGTTCCATTTTTATTAATGGCTTAGATTTACTTGTTAAATGTCAAAAAATGACAGCTTCAAAAGTAACATCTACCGAAATAGCGGGCTATTCAAAATAACACCTCTTATTGGAAAACCCTGAAGGTACGCCGTTGTATCGGATCTGTTTGACTGCACTGAAGCTAAGTACAAGAAGGCTATACTATCATATCTTCAAAATCATTACTAATATAACGTAAGACTTCTCATACTTGTTGATAATATTTTGTATGTACTTCTATCTTCTTCTAGTATTAATTTTTACTTTCTGTCGCCATTTTATGATAAAATGCCACAGTTCATTGTTATTATGTGACATGGAATTTGGTGTATTATATATTTATACCGTTGATATTAAATGAATAAAAATTTATTGGATTAACAACATAAGAAGAATGCACAAGTGAAAAAAAAGTTTATTTTTTCTGTGCCTTATATCACCACGAATATACGTAATACGTATAAAAAAATCTAGAAATGGTCGAAAAGTCTAGAACTAAAGATAATGCGGACGCAAAAGCGGTTTTTATATATTTTGTGAATAATTTTGTAATACGGTCTCCTTGGTCGAGGAGTAAGGCTCATGACTAGCACGTTGTTTCATTCAGTACCTAATTAGTGTAATATTTTTAACATTGTTTGTACGTTCCGTTCTCGTTACAAGATGGTGGCCGTTTTAATAGGTCGGTAAAAATTATTTTTTCAAATTTGAAATCGTCGTGTTTATTTGGACATACTTTTACGTACCTACCAAAGTGAAGAAAATTTTAAAAAGGTTTGTCATTGAGATATTGACGTTTTTTGGACAAATTATCGTGTAATTCGTTATTTGAAAAAAAAATTATGTGTTTTATAACTAAGTAGAAGTAGGTAAGTATTCAAGTATCCTTGATTTCAGAGGAATTTTGGGTTAGGATTTATTAAATTAGGGCTAATTAGAAACATACTTTTTGGACGTGAGGTCTACTTTTAACAGAACTACGAGTAACCACCGAGACAATCATTGTGTTAATTGCAATAATTTGACTATTATTCCGCTATTCCAATGTCACGTTAATGTAAAATGGCCGTTACACAAAATATAAATTAATTTTTCGAAGAAAATTTCTTCTGAAAGCTTTTCACTTTGTGATGTAATTATTTATTATAACACAAATAGCTTTGTTTACATCACTTTATTATATAACCTCTACATGTTTCATGAACAATGTTCACCTCATCAGTAGATATATACTTGCTCCTGATGAGGCGAACATTGTTCATGAAACATGTAAAGGTTATATATATTAAAGTGATGTAAACAAAGTTATTTGTGTTTTAATATAAAATATAAATTACTGTTTTTGATTGCCAAGTATTAAACCACAGATGTATAAAGTTAACGTATTTTTTATTAATTTTCTGTGATCATTGCAACTGTACTTATAATTAGCAATTATCTTTTACATAAAATAACAGTTTTAAAGAAAATTGAAAGTTAAAGAAGAAAAACGAAAATAACACTTTGAAAAACAGTTCCAAGTCATAAACATTTTAATAATTGGCAATTCAATTGGCTATTTGACATGACATATTAATATATTATTTTGTCATAATAAAGAGTTAAGCTTGTTATTTATTACGACATAAAAGGTGTGTTGATTTTCATCTGTAAACAAGATATCTGCTTATATAATAAACCATTATTATATTATCGTTAGATCTTCGTAATGAAGGGTTTTAATTATTCATTGGTACAGAAATCGGAGTTGAGCCAAACGCAGAAACTACTATATCCTATTCTAGACTGACAAATCGCAGCCTTGTTATGGGATGCCATAGCCCCACTGGCTCTTTCGGAGTTGAGGCTCTCGTGTGGTATAAAAAAAATCAATGAAATTAATTACCAATCGAGCGATAGGTGTTCTATATATGTATGTACTATATTATATAATTAATACCATAACTTAAAATATTAATATGAAAACATTTGAAGAATCGATCGAGTGACTTAGATGAAATTATTAAAAATCTTCTGAAAGTCTTCTAAATTAATAATAACTACAGTAAAATTATTGTTTTTTTTTTTTAAATTAAATCTATGAGCTTGGTCTTAATATTTTTATTGCAGAAACAAACAGTACATAATTACATAGAGGACAATAGTTACAAAGTTATACAAGTTAATACAATAATTGATACCAATGACATGTCGCTGACATGTTTATATGTGGTATATTATACGTTACACTTAAGTTAAGTTAGTTAGTATGTTAGGGAAGGAGAGAGGTGTGTGAGAGTGTTTGTGTGTGTGTGAGTACGTGTGCATGTGTATGTGTGTGTGTGTGGATGTGTGTGTTATGTGTGCGAATTCAGTGTGCTAAACATTTTTTTCTAAAATTTATTTATATTTATATATATAAATTACAAACAATACAAAACAAAATGAACCTTTGTCTGTCCAACTGGGAAGGATTCCCGTTTCAGGACAGCCAAATTGTGTATTTAGTACATAATATTCTTACAATGATGGTGATGCTGTCAAAACAAATTTTGAGAACATTGTTGATTGCATTCGAAGTGACAGGATGGTTTCTTTATCCTTGAAATAATCGCAAAGATGTAATTTATTACCAGGGTCAATTTGGATAACATTAGTAATTGCATTCAGAACAGATGAATGGTTTCTTTCGGGACATCACAAGTCTGAGATTCTTTCCAATAGAGGGAGAGAATCAAAAAATATATCGGTATTAGTGCTTGTTTGAATTGAGTTGAATGTTTGAAGGTTGCGAGAAATGGGGGAATTGGCTTCAGCGTTTCTTTTATTACTAGTTGTGTAAAAAAGGTTGGTGTGGCAAGTTCTTTTAGATGGGATGGATATAAGTTCTGGGCAGTCTATTTCGTTGTGTATTATTTTATGGAGAAATGTCATATCACCTACCGTTCGCCTGGATTTTAGGGATTGAATGATAAATTACTAGTAATGTTGATGTTTCACTTGGTGTTATTAAGTTACAAAAAAAATCTGTACCTTTTGTTTTTATCCAGATCGTAACATTACGTTTGATTTGATGTATTCTGCGTGGATTGTTTCAATGATGTGATGGCATGTGATTACAGAGTTTAAGAGGAAGCTACAAGCCGAAAATGTGTATATTATCGGTAAACCATATATCGTAGGTAATATGCATTAAAATTGCTTGACAAACGGAGTCTAGAAAAGTTTGATTTCAAGCAAAAAACTGGTTTTTATTTATTTTGTAAATAATTTTATAAGAAAGCAAAAAAGTTAATTAAATGAAACTGTCACAGATAATCTTAGCTATAATACTGTATTTTTTAAAGTTTTTTTCCTTTATGCGTTCATACATTTCTATTGAAAAAATATTTTTTTTAGTAGTTTGAATTTATATTTTTTATTGAGTAATTTATTTTTTTATTTGTATTCTACACAAGCGAAGCGATAGGAAAACCATCAATTTATGTAAAGCATATTTTTTGGTATTCATAATGTACACCAAATCGTTGTAAAGATTAATCAAAATAGTGATTTGGCATTAAGCTTCGCCTTAAGGCGATGCACTACGTAGTAATTCAAAATCATGTGTTTTTGGTTTGAAAATTTGGTCGCCTAAAAATGTTTCAGATGCTTTAATTAAATACTGCGAGTAGAATACATCTTGGCCTTTGAAATAATCGAGTATTTTTTAGATAAGTCTGTTTATAAGCCCAGAAAAAATAATATATAAGACCTATGAAAACTGCTTTAAAGTTCAAAATCTCCTACCTACGAACCCATTTTCGGTTGTGATTTTATTGTATAGTGTGGAAAATTAAGTTATTTATTAAATGATCGGAAAAAAAATAAATATTTATGCCTGAACATCCACAAAATAAAATAAAAGGCACTTTTTGGCCATGTTTTTTTCTTGCATAAATCAAAACAGGCGGATGGTGTTAAGCGGGAATTTAAACCTTATCGCCATCTACATAAGGGGTGTTATTGATAGCGGCTCGATTTAAAATATTACACTACGTAGTGCATCGCCTTAACAATATCGCACTTTCTTTTTGATCAATTTGATTTCACAGATTAACCCATAAAACGCGTTACTAAACAAATCATGACATTATAAATTCCATTGTTCTTATATAACGTGTTCATCTCTTTCTACGGTTTACGATCTAGGAATGTATATGAGAAGACCTCGAAACGCACGTAATAAGATGAGATTGTTTATAATACAGGGTCATCTGAAAAGATCTCAGTGATTTTAAAATGATTTAACTGCGTATAATTAATAGTTTCAACTTAATTTACTACAAGGAATAACTATGAATGTCTGGGAGACGTTTTCTCAATCAATTTTCGAGGTTAGGAAAAACGCGTAAATTATTAAAGTAACTCAAACTAACACCCTACAAACCTTTTTTGTGCATGTTTACTTAAGGCGGAGCTTAATTCCATATCACTATTTTGATTAATCTTTATAACGAATTGGTGTACATTATGAATACCAAAAAATATGCTTTGGATAAATTGAAAGTTTTACTATCGTTTCGCTTGAGTAGAATACAAATAAAATATAAATTACTCAATAAAAAATATAAATGTAAACTACATTTTTTTTTTAATAGCAATGTATGAACGGGTAAAAGTAACAACTTTCAAAAAATATAGTATTATAGTTAAGATTATTTGTGACAGTTTCAGTAAATTAACTTTTTTGCTTTCTCATAAAATTATTTACAAAATAAATAAATACCAGTTTTGTGCTTGAAATCGAACGTTTCTAGACTCCGTTTGTCAATCGATATTAATGCCTATTACCTACAATATTAGGTATACCAAGAATATACAGATTTTCGGCTTGTATCTTCCTCAAGGGAAACGATTGCGCGGCATTTTTTATACAAAACTTAAGTTTGGATTAGAAGCCAAAATACTTGACTAAACTGAAAAATTCTTTTTTTAATCAAAGGTGTAGCAAAAATCTAGTACGGATGTGTGCTTTTTTATTTATTTTTGTTTCAATTTTAAAAATATGGGCAATTAATGAAATCAATTTTTCACGATTTTAGAGGCAAATTTGGCGATTATTTGTGATTCAATGGTAATTACTAAAAAAATAATCTTGCCCTTTTAGTATGCAAATAGAAATAAATATAAAATAAAAAAATACGAATTATGAAAACAAATTATTTTGATGGGTTTAAATTGCATTTTCAAACAACCGATTTACATTGGAACACAAATTTGTCGTATATAAATTTTAAATTCCGACACAAAAAACGTCATTTTTACAATATATAAATTGTTTTAATTTACATTGACCGTTCGGTGGCCGAGTTGACTTCGCGTTTGGTTCCCACTCAGTCGTAGTGTGTTCAATTCCTCGGCTGGCTAAGTCCTCCATCACAACACAAGCAACATTTTAAGCTTACTGTGGTGGTAGTAGGAGATTTTCAAATATTGTCAGGTTATTCGTAACCCGGGAATGTTTGTCTTTCGTTTAAAAAAAAAAAAATTAAAAATTAAAAAACAAAAACAAAAATATTATTTCCATAGTAGGTTGAGAAAGATTATTTTTTTATAATTACTTAGCGAGCGCATGTTACCGACTGATGGCCGAGATATTTCACAGTAGACAATGAACCGATATGCGTGGCCCATACTTCGAACGCCAAAACTGTAATATATATACCTCAATGAAAAAAATAAGGTTTTCTGAGTGTTTTGGTATATAAATAAATAGTTAAACTTTAATACACACTAAGTTATTTAATTTTAAAATAACGGATATCTTTTTCGATGACCCTGTAGAGATAAGCGGGTCACAGACCGCCCTCACCGCAGCATCTCCGTTGCGTCAGCTCACGTAATTATTTCAGTAGAAAGTTTCTATCTAATAATACTTAATACTGGGTGACCCAAGTTGAGTCGTGAAATTCAGAGTTACTTCAATGCAAAATGTTTTTGTAATGAAATATCTTAAGCCACCTCATTCCGAATTTCTACCGATATTTCTACATATTTCTCTTTTATACTTGTTTTTTAAGTTATAAAATATATGTTTCTTTGGTTGTAGCAGTTCAATTGTATTATGCCGTCATTCTGAAGCCTCTTGCTACCCACCATTACTCCGCTACATGTTTCTGCTGCTGGACGTAGTCCAAGACATTTTGTCATGAGGGGGTCAGGGGTCAGGGTCGGACTTATAGGCATAAGTCTTTTGGCTGAGGGGGCATTGTAGCAGTTGAATTTTGCCCCGCTACCAAGTTCCTAACAACTGTCAAGACCTATGAGTTGTTTATGTGACGCATGCTGTATGGCAACTTCTAGAGAGAGCTCGAGACAGAATTGCGAGAGCACCAACTTCAGTACTATTCGGCCCAGCTGAGGACGTCGTGACTACAGGGGAGATACGAGCGAGCACACCGGTCGACAATCTTACGGGCAGCGATGACGCCATCAGCTAGTAGGATTATTACTCTGGTCATCGGATCGCACCGTATACTAAATTTAACAACGCTTTATGCGTAGTTTGGCGCCCTTCACACGTTAAGTCGGGTCAGATAATTTTTATGTCATCACACCAATGTCACACTTCAATGTAATTTAAATTCCGTCTGTGCGCTCAGTTTTTCGTACTGGTCGCTCACCCCTGAGATATAACTAATAATGTTTAAATAGAGTTCTCTTGTTCTATAAGTTTTTGGAATAAATGTAATATTGGATATCTTTTCTCTTTATTCTTACAATCTTAGCAAATTCCTGATGTTGGTTTGCTCTTAGCCTTGTCAATGGTGGCCCAAACGTGGCTTATTTAGAGTTATTACTTGAGAATGCTGCAATGGCGCATAACGTGCTTGAATTCCTGTATATTCCTCGTTTCATGGTGACCGGATAAATCATCAAAATTCATCACATAATAATAATATAATGATAATTCATCACATCTTTAAAAAGTTATATAAAGTCATGGAAAGTGATGAAACAAAAAACTTTATTAACTGGGTTAAGTAGGTTAGGTTAAGTTAGGTTAGGTTTAAAAAAAATAATTTAATCTTTTCTAATGACTTTGTATCACTTTTTAAAGATGTGTTGAATTTTCGATGTGTTGATTTATCATGGAACCGTTTCTTTTAAAGATAATATCAATATATTCATAAAGCCAAAACGGTAATTTTATCAAATTACCTCGATAATTAATAAGAAAATTATTTAGAACATGTTTTGTTCTGTTATTTTTAATATGTTATAGGTATGACAAAAACCACAGTGTATCTTCAACTGCAACTGAAGCATTTTTCGAGAGATTTTTGCTCTATTTCAAACGAGTCGTGTTTTATTAAATATTTTCACTATTTTCACTTGATTATTATCGTTTTTTTTTAAATATTAGTGCGTTCCCTCTAATATTCGTTTTTACAAACTCCCTTTCAAACCATATTTGAACACTTACCACGAGGCTAAAGTAAGCTTTTAAAAAGAAGAAGAAGATGGTTTTAAAGGAAGATATGTTGAAAGTTGAAAAAAAACGATTTTATTTAATAGGAATAAGCGAGATATTACATAAAGTATGACATATTAAAAAAAGAGCAAAAATCTCTCAACAAAATGTGGCATTTAAAGAAACACTTCGATTTTTTTTTAAACTAAAACTTGTTAAACAACAGAACTAGATGTGTTTTATATAATTTTCGGAGCGTACCTTGCGATTTTTTGCTATCGAAGGAATTTTATATATTTACCGTTTTGGGTCGAAAAATGTATAGAGATTATCTTAAAAAATAACATATCGACTCTGGCTTTATCTTAAAAAATAACTATAGATATCAAAATGGCCGAAACTTTGGTGAGTAACTGTCAAAAGATGCACAGTTACATTCACTAGCTTTTATTGACGAGTACCGCCCTCTTGGCGTTGAGGTCCGGAAAATTTTCAGACCACTTTCGAATATTTTTAAGAGCTTAAAAACTTAAAGTGTTAAAGGTAAGCATATAATAAAGGAAAGTATTTAAAAGAATCAAATGGTAAATGACATAGCAGCCAAAAATATGCGTTGATAAAGATAATGTTGGTATAACTGTTTCATAGCCGAAATATGTGTATTGTGCATCATAGTCGTGTATTTAACATGAAATTTATATAAAATTATGTATTTGCACGTTCCAAATTGGTAGACACTCTAAGTATCGCTTTAGTGAAAGACCGCCATAGAGAATCTAAAAGTTAATTGAATTGGTTTAGGCCGTGTTTATTGATCATATCTGAACAGCCAGATACTTTTCAACCTTTCTCTTCTCCACATCATTCACTACCCACTTCATACAGCCTCAAAACAGCCTTCATTCGGGAGTAGTTGGGAATCTTGTACGGTATTCATATTTTTAAAAACTATGCAAAAAGTGGATGTATTAGAATTAAATCTGTAAATAGTATAAAATAAAGTTCTTCTAAACTACTCAACGGATTTTGATAGCGTTTTCAATATCATTTGGAAAATTTCTTACGGAAGGTTTATGTATATAATACATGCTTATAATATTTATAAAAAGTACAGAATAGTCAATATTTTGTAATCAAGTCGTAAATAAAATATTTTAGGGCGTTCAAATTGCTAACGCTGGCTAAACCTTGAGATAATTCAAAATAATGTACTATGGAATTGTATATCTTAAAAAGGCTTACAAAAAAGTATACTACGGTATTTGTCGATATCCTAAGGATAAACCCCAGCAACGCCGGATACACGTCAGATAGTATGTAATAATTGAATAGGCGTTTCGCTGTAGGTATATTCTTGGACCATTCTGTATTATGAGGCCTTACAGTTCTCAGAGGTAGGTCCGGGGCTATAAGGCTCCATAGTACTGTGTCAAGGTCATTTAAGATGGAATTTATATTATTGTATATTCCAATAAATATACCTCTCTGATAAGATTCCATTATTTATTATTCAATATATGATTACCATGTTTTTATGACCATAAAAAATGCTGTAGGGCTCACATTTATTGGGCATTGTACGAGAACTGCCCGAAAATATTAAAAACAATACAAGATACGACCAAACTGCACGGACCTATCATAGTGGCTATGCAATTAAGGCGATGCACTACGTCGTGTAATATTTTAAATTGAGCAGCTATCAATAACACCCCTTACGTAGATGGCGATAAGGTTTAAATTCCCGCTTAACACCATCCGCCCGTTTTGATTTATGCAAGAAAAAAACATGGCCAAAAAGTGTATTTTATTTTATTTTGTGGATGTTCAGGCATAAATATTAAATTTTTTTCCGATCATTTTATAAATAACTTAATTTGCCACATTATACAATAAAATCACAACCGAAAATTGGTTCGTAAGTAGGAGATTTTGAACTTTAAAGCAGTTTTCATAGGCCTTATACATTATTTTTTTCTAAGCTTATAAAAAGACTTATCTAAAAAATACTCGATTATTTCAAAGACCAAGATGTATTCTACTCGCAGTATTTAATTAAAGCATCTGAAACATTTCTAGGCGACCAAATTTTCAAACCAAAAACACATGATTTTGCATTACTACGTATGGCATCGCCTTAAAGTTTTGCATTTGGTGTGTAGGTGAAAAACAAAGTCGGTGTTCCACTATGAATTGATATCGTCAGCAGAAATATAAACTCTATACCAGTGATTCCAATCTTAGCAATATCGCCCACCTAAAGTGTTTTGGGGGCTATTTTCATATAATTTCGGGCGAATACTTAATTTATAATAAATACTAGAAAAATCAGCGCTATTTGTTGAGATCTACGTATGAACTACTTTAAAGCAAAATGAATTAAGTAAATTGATTTTAATAGAATTCTAAAAGATTTCGATATAAATTTTTTCTTTGGAATATGACTTTACGAACGAAAAGAATCAACAGCATTATTTATTGGTTTGACTTTGGGCGAAGAACTTTTTTTAATAAGTTCCTCTTCATATGTAGATACGACTTCAACTTTTATGCATTTATCAATGTTTGTTTGCATAATTATTACGCTGTATTTCCGCACTGGAATGAGTACGGAGTAGAATTACAGCCAATATGTTGTAGTTTTTTTAATAGTAACAATGTTGTATATTTCAACAGAAAAGAAATACAGATATCACTGGAGGCCGCAAAAGGTCCAATTAAAGTTTAAAAAAAAAAACAGAAATGTGCAGGGAACAAAAAATTCAAATATCGAGCTTCTTTCAAATCATCGTGGCAAGTTCCAACATTGGCCTGATGTTTTTTGGTTTTTAATATGTTTTATTGTATTCCAATCTGTTTATACTTGTGGGATGGTTTTTGGAAGTATCTTAAGCTGATAAGGAATTTCTAAAATTTTATTTATATTATTTACTTCTAAAATCAAGTAGAAACACCCTCGAAGTTGGCGCACATTGACCAATTCGTGCCTTTATTTACCTACAAAACTGTGTTTTAGAAATTCATATGCGATGGAGATCTACGATGTCAGGCTAGTGTTAGTGAGACGAAAGGCTGGGCGATTGGGCTAAATATAACATTTGTTTCCATTCAAACTTGTATGGAAGGCATTTCTAGTGTTATTTACTTTATTCTATGGATCAAGTGAATCAAATTAAATCAAATCATATCAGGAGTGCAATTGATGATGTAATTGGTGTGTAATATGTGGGGTGCTACGATAGATAAATATACTTGAGACTTTTATACAAGATCTCCCTATATTTCTACTATCCTTGGTGTTATTAACCACTGTAGCGATTTGGTCACATTTTAGCCATTTTGGAAACACCCTCGAGCGTCCGCTGACCACAATGTGGACACTTTGAAGAGGCTTAAAACATTCCAAAACAAACGCTTAAAAATTTCTGAGCCCTCAAAGCTGAATTCCATATGTATTATAATGGTAAGTGTACAATGTGCGTGCCGCTAAAACTCAGAAACAAGTCCCGGTATGATCAAGGGAGTTATATTGTGTGTTAGACCTCTATCCCCCATCCATGAAGAAGATTCCCGTTTTTACATGAAGGGCGTGCTTTTGAAGATATAAGGGAGGGAAGTTTGGCCCTCTAGAAATTTCTAGAACAGTCAAAGAACATTCGTGAGTATTTGAGAGCTTTCCACAACAATCCAGAATGTTGTGGAATGTTCAGGAATATTCTGGAACGTTCGGGAACATCCCAGCATCATAATGAACTAAAAACTGGATTACATGCCGTTTTCTGATAAACTTTTAGTAAACTCGTAATCGTGACAATACATTGGTGTTTCTAAATACAGGGTTTTCCAATAAGAGGTGTCATTTTGAATAGCCCGCTATTTTGGTAGATGTTACTTTATAAACTGTCATTTTTTAACATTTGACAAGTAGAAACTACGCCATTAATAAAAATGGAACGATACACGCTTCAACAACGCATTGAAATTATTAAAATTCACTTGAGTGAATCAAATGCAAATCATCTTGAGTGATGAGGCCCATTTCTACCTCGGTGGCTTCGTCAACAAGCAAAATTGTCGCATCTGGGGCTTGAAAACCCAAGAGTTGAAAAGCCTCTCTATCCTCAACGTGTAACTGTTTGGTGCGGTTTATGTTCCGGCGGAGTCATTGGACCTTACTTTTTCGAAAATGAGGCTGGAGCAACAGTTACGGTGAATGGAGAATGCGCTATCGAGAGATGATTAATGATTTTTAATGGCTGAAATTGGATGGTATTGATCTGGACAACGTTTACTTTCAACAAGACAGAGCTACGTGCCACACAAGCAACGAAATCATTGTGGTTTTACGATTGAATATCAAAATAACACCTCTTATTGGAAAACCTGTATTATAAAACAAAGTCACTAACCGCGTCTGTCTGTGTGTGCGCTTAGTTCTTCTAAACTATGCAACGAAGTTTGATAGGGGTTTCACTACCATTTAGAGAATTTCTTCCGGCAGGTTTACATATATAATACATGGATATTACAGTTATTAAAAGCAGAGAAAAGTCGAGCAACGCCTGGTACACGTCAGCCAGTTGATTATATATTATTTCTTCACATGAAGCTACTATACTGCCCTGATGAAGCTACGGTTGTAGCGAAACCCGGTCGGCATTAAGTATTTACCTATAAGTGATGTTTACAAAGTTATTGTTTAATTTTAGATTATATATTATATAGCGGAACGCTCCTGAAGTTATAGAGATGAAAGAAGGTGACTACTCACTATCGTCTGGCATTCCTGCAGCAGCCGCAACATGTCCACAGAGATCAGCGGAACCGGTCCAGTAGGCATTCCCCCAGTAGTAGCCGGATGTATAGCGTCCACTGGCATCATCCACTGAAACAATACAATAACACACACATCATTAGTAAAATCCAATTTTAACATTCCTAATCAGTCCCTATCAACAATAATTTATAACCAGTCTTCAACAAATTACTCCCAATAAAATATATATACACTTATCGCATGCCTACATTATTGAAACGATCCACACAGAATACACCAACACGTATAATCAATTATAATACATGGGGCTGGATAAAAACAAAAGGTACAGAATTTTTTCACACCTTAATGAAACCAAAGCTAATTGTACAAAACAAAAAAACACACAACATTGGGGCAATGAAAATTTGATAGAATAAAATAGATCTCTTCAAATCCAATCTCCATAGTCCCTTACAGTCGCAATCAACAAATATTATCGAATTCAATTCAAAAGGTACCGAATTTTTTTATAACTTAATAAAACCGAATCAAATGGAACGCAATAAAATGTGTTACACAAATAATTCAGTTCTGAATAATATAATGCACAGAGTTGAAGAAACGTTGCTCTCAATGGCTTTAGCCGTGTTTGGAAAACAGATCAGAACAGCCAGGTTTTCCACCTTCGTCTGCCTCATCTCCCTCCCCGCCCCAATACCTGCAACCTGCAACATACCACAATTGAAGGTGCCTATATAATATATGTAGTTTCACTGGCTTTAGACAGTTGAGACAATATTAAAGTACTAATAAAATTAATTTCTCAATGAATAAATATAAAACACAATGTAGTTTAAGTCTTAGTCGTAAGTCACTAGATATAAATCTTAAATATAAGTCACTAGTTATAAGCCTTAGTCGTAGCCACTAGATATAAAGTTTAATCACTGGTTTTTATCCTAGTTGTAAACCAGTTACCTATATTTATTATACAGCGCCACTGAGGTGTATTTTTCACGAAAACGGGGCTATATAAATCAGCCAAATTTTTTTCCGAATTTATGTCCGGGTTAAATCTTCACCACAGGAAAAACTAAACCCTTCCACACACTTTTCCACAAATGATCATCTAGTCAATCCACATTATGCAAGTGCATTATATAAGCAAAATAAATACAAAACAATACAAGAACAACACGTCAACTCACCAGAGATCAAATTTGAAAATAATTCACCGACTCCAGATATTTTCATATCAGAGGGTTCGGCTCGATAGAACTCCTAATAGGGCCTATAAATCCTACTGATCCCTCAATATAAATATTTTTAAAATCTTTTGTTACGTATATGTATTTAAAATGACTGATTTTTGCATTTTATATATAAATTTTTTGAAGGATCTAATACGCCTAAATTTTTAATGAGAGATAGGTATAATGCCAGTAGCAGAAATAATAAATGATAACATTTGTATAGTCTGAGAATATCAAATTATTTTTATCTCATTTCCTAAATTCTTATTTTTGAATATTACAAGAATTTGGAATAGCTACATTATAATAACATACTGATTATTATTATTATTAATTACTCTTTGGACTTGAGCCTGTATTCTCTTCAGGTATAGATATATTGTGGTCAGCCAAATAGTCAAAGTGAATAGGCACTTAAGTGTGTTAAAGTTACCCTCTCTTGAATACTAAAAAACTGTGTACATAATTTCTGCTAGTCAGTTGTAACAATAATCTCCAACATTACAGTGCTATGACATTGAACGAATTGAACATTATTATTTTATATTACGATATGAAAATGATAAAAGGCAATACGTGTAAACGTAATAAATGACATAAGTGGAACAGGTCGCACAACCTGCATGACGTGGTGGAAAGTTAAGGTTACGATTGTAGAGGAAGTAGGTTGTATAAAACGAGGAAATGGATAAAGATCAGATTCTAGAGGATTCGGACGGTTATAATATTCAACTCCATATTTTGACGGCCTCTGCGTCAGAGTGGTTATGATTCTTGTAACCACAAGTGCTACGAATCCGCTAGTCACGAGTTCAAATCCCGGAGTGCGCAAATAGATTCTTGGCTACGAATCCGGCGGTCACGTTTTCAAATTCCGGGGTGCGCAACTAGATTCTTGACTACGAATCCCGTAGTGCGCAAGTAAATTTTATTTCATTAATTTATGTTATAGGTGGCGTTTGTTTTAGACGATGAATTAGTAAATTCGCGAGGGAAACCTCTAGAAACATTTCAGATTTTAGTAATACGTTCAACAGAAATAATTTAAATGAACCCCATGGAAAGATCGATTTTCTAGACTTGCTCGGGCAAAGTCGACCGTAGGTCCATCCATTACGCCGGGCGGCGCGCCGAATATTCTCTTTACACGACTTCATCACTTAGGATGTTAAGATTCCCACCTTATTTTAGAGAACTGATGGGGAAAATTCAATCGCAGTTCTGTCCAGTACAACAGGGCCGCGAGTCGCATATCTTTGTGCACGGCTGCTTCACTTACGTCGTTAAGATTCTGGCTGGCGAAGCTTAGTGCTAAATCACTATTTTGATTAATCTTTATAACGAATTGGTGTATATTATAAACCTCAAAAAATTAGCTTTAGATAAATTAAAGGTTTTCCTATCGCTTCGCTTGAGTAGAATACAAATAAAAAAATAAATTACTCAATAAAAAATATAAATGTAAACTACTAAAAAAATGTTTTTTCAAATGAAATGAATGAACGCGTAAAGGAAACAACTTTTAAAAAATACTGTATTATAGCTAAGATTATCTGTGACAGTTTTCTTATAAAATTATTTACAAAATAAATAAAAACCAGTTTTTTGCTTGAAATCGAACGTTTCTAGACTATTTTTGTTAAGTGATTTTAATGCCTATTACCTACAATATAAGGTATACCAAGAATATACACATGTTTGGCTTGTAGCTTCCTCTTAAAGAAGAATACATGCGTTTCATTCCATTCAGAATCTAATTTCAGAATCGTGCAGAGAGAAACGTAGAGCGCATAAAATATTGAAAATGATATTATTAGGCGATTTACATATTGGGTGAAGGTCTTTCCAGCGCACTTCTGCTTTCAACATGGAAGTGAGGTGTGCAATATCTAATTGCATTATTAAATTAAATATATAAGAATCATTGTTTAATATTTCCGCACATTTTGTAATGGTGAAATATAAAATTAAACCCTGAGTTACATTACCTTATTTTTAACTAGCTAACGCGTACCAGGCGTTGCTGGGAGTTAACCTTAGGAGATAGACATATACCATTGCGGACTTTTCGGTAGGCCTTTTTAAGATATACAATTCCGTAGTACATTATTTTGATATATCTCATAAGGTTAAGCCAGCATTAGCAATGTAAGCGCCCGAAAAAATATTTTTTACGACTTGATTACAAAACATCACTTTTTTTTACTTTCCATAAATGTAATATGCATGTATTATATATATAAACCTTCTGGAAGAAATTTTCTAAATGATAGTGAAAACCCTATCAAAATCGGTTGCGTAGTTTAGAAGAACTAAGCGCACAAACAGACAGACGCGGATATCGACTTTATTTTATACTATTTAGAGACGCGCTTATTGAAAACTATCGTCAAATCGGCTACTCGTCAAAAAATAATCTTTTAAGATTTTTTTTTTATTATATTTATTCAATAAAAAAATTTACAATGTGTGATATACATATATATATTTCACTAGTAATAAGATGAAAGATATTATGATATGATTAATATTTATTATTTTTCAATGTTCTCCCATAATAAGAAATTGCTTGTGTGTATGGGTGAGGTATTATTTGTTTAGTTTCTTAGATTTTTATTTTATTTTTAAAATTTTTGTTTTTCTTTTATTTATTTACGTTTTTTTTATTTAGTTTAGGTTTTCAGTATTTTTTTAATTGTGTTTTGAATTCTTTGAAACTATCATTTAGTGATCTTATATTTTCTGGCAATTTATTGAAGAAATTTGTTCCTAAGTATTTGTAGTTTTGCTGACACAAAGTTTTTTTACAAATCGGAATATATATATATATATATATATATATATATCTCGCTATCCGCGTCTGTCTGTTTGTGCGCTGAGTTCTTCTAAACTACACAACGGATTTTGATAGAGTTTTCACGATCACTTAGAGGATTTCTTGCGTAGGTTGACATATATATATATATATATTACGGTGACCGGATAAATCATCACAATGATAATTCATCACATCTTTAAAAAGTTATATAAAGTCATGGAAAGAGATGGAACAAAAACTTTATTAACTGGGTTAAGTAGGTTAGGTTAGGTTAAAAAAAATAAAATTTTCATCGTTTCTAATGACTTTATATCACTTTTTAAAGGTGTGTTGAATTGTCACTGTGTTGAGTTATCATGGAACCATTAAAACCACTATCTAAACACACCGGGAACTAAAAAGAAACTTTAAAATTTTCAACGATATCGGTGGACTACTTTTCGAGTTTTGCTAGCGCAAACAAACACAGGCTGAATTTTTATTTAATAAGATTCAAAATAAATTTATAATATTAAATTTTGGGTCAAATTTTTCGATTAGTTCTAAATAATAAAAATAACATATTTAAATCATTTGACTATTATTTCGCAGCTAGGTAGATTGCCTGTAATAAGTAACCAAATACGTGATGCAAATATAGAAATATGATGCCACGTTCTGTTTGGTTTGGAAACAAACCTTTTACAATAATGATGACACGCGCAATAATTTCGCTTGGTAATTTGTGTTTTAACAATCCCAAGTTACGGCAATATTGCCTTTCTGCTCACGCTGCCGAATAATTCAAATTGGCACATTAAGTATTATTGCTTCTGGATTTCATTATGTGATTAATCTATTAAATAGGAAATGTGTAGACATCACTGAAGAAATAAACGACAGAAGTGTGTTTTGTTGCCTTTTCTCTACAAACGAAGTAAGATCATTTTTAGCTTAATTACTGGGTAATTAATCAACAATGATTCAAATTGCTTCACTGTTCCATGAGCAGGAGAAGAAGATAGAAAGAGCAAAGTTGGGAAATACCTACCAGGTTATTCAAATCTGGTCACAAACACGACTAAAGCAATTTGTATCAATGTTTTGAATTTGAATGGTTGTCTTCATCAATATGATATTGAGAGTATCTTTCATACTAGAACGTGCCACAAATATTTCCGAAACTTTCGATATTCATTTTCAAAGAACAAACTTAACCTGTGTTAATGTGTCGATTATACAACATCCATTGTAGTGGCAAGATTCTGGATAAATTTAGCGATAGCCCACAGAACTTAACTGCATTAATCGGATATCTTGTACCCAAACATTATTAGTAAATTCCACAATAGAACGTGTCGCAAATATTCCGGAAACTTATTTTCAAAGAATCGAGTTAACCCTTTACCAACCTCTTGTGCGAATGTGTCGATTATATAACATTTACTGTAGTGGCAAGATTCCGGATAAATTTAGCGATAGCCCCCAGAACTTAACTGAATTAATCGGATATCTTGTACCCAAACATTATTAGTAAATTCCACAATAGAACATGTCGCAAATATTCCAGAAACTTATTTTCAAAGAATCGAGTTAACCCTTTACCAACCTCTTGTGCGAATGTGTCGATTATATAACATTTACTGTAATGGCAAGATTCCGGATAAATTTAGCGATAGCCCCCAGAACTTAACTGAATTAATCGGATATCTTGTACCCAAACATTATTAGTAAATTCCACAATAGAACATGTCGCAAATATTCCAGAAACTTATTTTCAAAGAATCGAGTTAACCCTTTACCAACCTCTTGTGCGAATGTGTCGATTATATAACATTTACTGTAATGGCAAGATTCCGGATAAATTTAGCGATAGCCCCCAGAACTTAACTGAATTAATCGGATATCTTGTACCCAAACATTATTAGTAAATTCCACAATAGAACATGTCGCAAATATTCCAGAAACTTATTTTCAAAGAATCGAGTTAACCCTTTACCAACCTCTTGTGCGAATGTGTCGATTATATAACATTTACTGTAATGGCAAGATTCCGGATAAATTAAGCGATAGCCCCCAGAACTTAACTGAATTAATCGGATATCTTGTACCCAAACATTATTAGTAAATTCCACAATAGAACATGTCGCAAATATTCCAGAAACTTATTTTCAAAGAATCGAGTTAACCCTTTACCAACCTCTTGTGCGAATGTGTCGATTATATAACATTTACTGTAATGGCAAGATTACGGATAAATTAAGCGATAGCCCCCAGAACTTAACTGAATTAATCGGATATCTTGTACCCAAACATTATTAGTAAATTCCACAATAGAACGTGTCGCAAATATTCCAGAAACTTATTTTCAAAGAATCGAGTTAACCCTTTACCAACCTCTTGTGCGAATGTGTCGATTATATAACATTTACTGTAGTGGCAAGATTCCGGATAAATTTAGCGATAGCCCCTAGAAATTAACTAAATTAATCGAATCTCTTGTACCCAAATATTATCCGTATATTCCATAATTGAACGTGTCGCAAATATTCCAGAAACTTTCCATTTTACTTTTCGAAGAACCAACTTAACCTTCTCCCAACCTCTTGTTCGAATGTGACGATTATATAACATCCACTGTAGTGGCAAGATTCCGGAAAAAATAGCGATTGCCCCAGAACTTAATTATTCAGTACTTTCATCACTTTTGTTCAGTTTGCAATGTTTTTTGTGTATTTCAAATGCACCATATACATCTTATTTTTTTACTTTCGCAAAAAAATACTGTTTTAGAAATAAAATTATCTTTCCGGTGGGTGCATTTTAAATAAACATTACTATTTCCAAATAATATAATTTTAATATCAAACGTGAAAAATGTTGTCAAAAACGATAACTACTTTCCGCAGACTTCCCGCATCCCTGTGTACGTGGATTGCTGATTTTTTAAGGGATAGGTCGATTCAGGCTGTTGCTGACGGTTTCACCTCATCCTCACACTCTATAAATGCTGGCGTCCCACAGGGATCGGTTCTGTCTCCGACTTTGTTTTTGTTGCACATCAATGACCTTTTGACATGTGCACCGATTCATTGTTACGCGGATGACAGTACAGTTCATGATAGCTTTTTGTTTGACAAGCCCCCAAAGGGCACACAAACTCCAACGGCTCGGAGGGCTTTGAAGCAGAGAATGGACGGTTATCTCGAGAGTATTTCCTCCTGGGGTAAATATAATCTCGTCGAATTTAATGTTTCAAAGACCCAATCCTGTCTGATTACGTCTAAAAGGGATCTAAATGATAACCTAGTCTTCTTCAACGGAAGCAATCTTCCGAACAGGCCTTCCATTGATATGCTTGGTGTAACTATAAGTGACCAGCTCAGGTATGGGGGCTCCATCGAAGCCAGAGTAAAGCTGGCCTCTCAGAAGCTGGGCGTACTGTACAGGGCCCGCAGATACTTTAATAGTACACAACTGCTGACCCTGTACAAATCGCAAGTGCGCCCTACTGTCGAATTTGGCAGCCATCTCTGGTCCGGAGCCCCTAAATACCTGAAAAAAACCCTTGACTCTGTGCAAAAACGGGCGGTCCGTTTGATAGATTCCCCAATCTTAACAAACGGACTGCAATCTTTAGAGCACAGGCGTCAGGTAGGTATGCTGTCCTTGTTCTATCGGTATTACAATGGAAGATGATCTGAGGAACTAGCGTCATTGATCCCTTCGGCACCGGTGCGTAGTCGGGATACACGCCAAACGCGCGCCCAACATTTGTACACGGTTGACATTTGTCACATGAGAACGGGTCGCTTCTACGATTCGTTCTTAAGTTCAACAGCTCGGCTATGGAACGAACTGCCGGCCTCTGTGTTTCCTCCCTCCTACAACATGGGACTCTTCAAGACCCATGTTCACTCCTTCCTCTCCACAAAAAGACCCTCCACACAGCATCCCCAAAGATGACATAGGCCCTGAGGGAAATTATTTTCTTCAGGGCCTCCTGTGTGGAGTTAATATAAAAAAAAAAAATAAAAAAAAACTACATTTTTACTTAATTTTTTACTCCAATCGTAGTAAAACTGAGAGTACTCGATATTTCATAAACATATTCGTTTTGTTTGGGAAATTCATAAGAAAACTGTAACTTCACTTTTATCTCGTTCATATAATAAATAATGTTTAAAGTTAAACACGAAATAAATCCAGTAAAATAATTTGAGGCAAACTGGAAAGAATTATTATTTTTCTTTCTAACGTCAAAAAAATTACGTAAGAAAGATTAAAATACTTTTATAAAATATCGACTCCCGGTCATATATATATATACCCTCAAACGCTGGAGGGATTAAATACATTTAATTCTTGTTTTCACTTGTACCCAAACATTATTCTCTCTAAGGACTATTTTCCACCGTAGAACGTGCCGCAAATATTCCATAAACTATCCATATTTATTTTTAAAGAATTGAGTAAACCTTTTACCAACCTCTTGTGCTAATGTATCAATTATATAACATCCACTGAAGTGACAACATTAGCGATTACCCACAAAATATAACAAAATTTCTCGAATCTCTTGTTTTCACGTCTTGACTCAAACTTTATTTTCTCCCCCTTTGTAGTTGTGTTATTCTTACATATTGTTGTACACCGTTTTCAGATGATTTGTATTTTGTTGTATTTTTTTTATTAACCCTCTGTCTGTGTATCCATTAATTTAGCGCATCTCGGAATTCAATCCTCCGAACTCCGTAAATGGAAAAAATGAAACATGAAAGATTGCACAGTGTCCTTTCAAAGTGTCATCACTTAATCTAACGAAGTATGTCAAACGATCAGCAGATGACACCAATTTGCAGGCCACTAGCACTAACAGTTTTTAAAAGGCATAGATTTCTCTTCAATATTTGCTGAAGGAGATTTTGCACTAATTTCTTCCGGTAAATCTATATCGAGGACAAATACAGGGCCGGCACATTATTATCTTGCTAGAGCAATCCCGATAAGTTACAAAACTCATTGTAGGACGAGAAGAACTTACAATACATAGGTTGGAGTTAATAGATACAATTTTACATTGGTATTTTCATATCAAAATTATAGGTTTCACATACAAAACAGTACAAAAATAGAAAAGGGGAGATTGAGTAGAACAAACAAGAAAAAACAACAAAGGAAACAGACAGGGATATACACATAAGCACAAAGCCAAGGTAGGAATTTACAAAAAGGTACTTACCAACTAATACATAGTTTATGCTAGATTACAAATACAATACAGGGGATAGGAAAAGAGAGAGAAAGAAACAAGACAAAATACAACACGACAAGAATTAAGTATTTTCGTTTTTATATGTTTTCAAAAATATTCTTTTACTTAGAATTTGCCTTACTTAGAATTTTTTTGTATATGCTAGCTATTTTTAAACATATTTGGAAGAGAGTTATAGAGTGTGTAGGCAATATACTTAAGAGATTTTATCCCATATTTTGTAGTGTGTGTTAGAGTTACTAGAGTTACACTGTAGGTGTAATTCTCTACACGTGTAATTTCGTCCGTGTTTAATTTAGTCCGTGTGTAATAATTCACGTCAAAAAATCAGTTTACGACGAAATTTAAGTGTGTTTTTATGGTAGTGTAATAATATTGGTAAAGAAATTCACGCCTTTTGTGTAATCTCGTCTTGTAACCTATTATGAGTCCAAATTCTCCTTGGCGCCTTGGCAAGTCGCCGCCCGGAGCGGACTGCTCCAACGGGGTATATTCACAGAGTATGAATACCGTTAAAATGAATGGATGATTTAAAGTTGATCTTTCTGAGTCTGATCATTGTACTACAGATGTGGAATTTTAATATCTTCATTCATAAATATTGATTTAAAAACCGCACATTCCAAAACGTTTCCAACTGGCTACAACGTTATTATGACATAGAAAACGCCAAAACGCCGCCGAATCCACGAATGAAAACGAAGATGTCGTTTTGGCGGCAAATTGAAAATGGCACATTCTAAATCGTTGCCCCCGCCTTGCTGTGGCTCCTTCCAGAACTTTCTAGAGCATTCTCGAACTTTTCTTAAATTTCTAGACTTAGCGACACACTCCGCAATTCAGTTTGGAACCTTGAACCTTATTTAACTTTCTCTTTCCAGAACCTTCTAGAGGATTCGAGAACCTTCATGAACTTTCAGAAACCTTCCAGACTCACCGACACAGTTCGCGGTCCATTCTGAAACAATCAGAAGCATTCGCGGCCTTCCCATAACAAAGCACGTTTTCATCACCCACTCCCACCCACGCTCAACCACACCCACCAAACTCTTTTACTTTCGATGTGACACCAAGGGCTACCTACCACCATAACAACCGGTGGGTGGCAGTGGCTGGTTCTAAAAAAAATTGGGCGGGTGGGGAAACACGGGTATCTTTTTATAATATATAAAATTGAATACGCCTCTTCTGTATGGGCCCCATACCAACAAAAATATATTGAAAAATTAGAACAGATTGAAAAAAAGTTTTTGAGATACATGTTGAGAATGCACGGAGAGTACCCGTGATTACATCACGAAGATTTGCTTGCCGAACGCGCTACCAAAGTCTCCACTCGAGGAGGAGTGGGGCCCTTGCAGTAACGGCGTACAAAATTCTTAAAAATTTAATAGATAGCCCATACCTTCTGGAATGTACCGAACAACTACAGCCAGGGACGGCACCATGATCTGCTATGTATCCCACCTGGCAGAACGGACGTACTGGCTCGGCATAGCATGACACGAGGTATGGCGCTGTTAAACAACGCCTCCAAGACTATCGATATTTTTAATAGTAGCCTTGAAGAATTCAAGAGGCATGTCAATGCCAAAAATCACTATTTATTACTTGTTATTTCTATTCTTTTTTCTTTCATTGTTTCGTATCATCTATATGTAGTTAATGTTACATGTGTATTGTAAATGGACACACAGTCTGTAATACACAAAAAAAAAATTAGGTTATGAGATTTATTTGTTAACATAAAAATACCTTCATTATCAAACTCTTTTCTTCATTTTTTTAAATTGTGAAAATTATTGCGCCTGCACAGGTCGGGCCTTGGGTCTGACCCTGGACAAACTTAACATGTATAGCTCTCTAGGAAGTATGTTTCTATAAGGCACAATTATGAGTTATATGCAGATATACACAAGATGCGGAAAAAGCAACACTTATTACGTGGATAAAAGGAAAAAGAGTGTTTACACTTTATTCGTGTTCATAATATACTGTTTTTACAGCTCAATAATCACTAGATATCAGTACTTACGTAATCTCTGAATAATACTGTCAGTAATGAGTTGGCGGAAGATTTGAGTTCCTTATTATCGACCTAGATATAAACTAAGTAACCATCGTCGATTGATATTATTACAATATCTTTCACTGTGATTGACCGGCAATCTGTCTGAGATGTAATGACATTATGCAATGGTAACACAGCATACTAAATGACAAAGTAATCGCGCTACTGTTCAAGGTATGGTGTATGGGTAAGAACGTGCAGAAAAGTGGTTACACGATGAATCCGTATACATCCAATAATACACCAATTGGAATTAGACACGTCAAAAAAACCTAACCTAACATAACCTAATTTTTTTCCAATATGATTTATTTTTAGGTTTAAAGGGGAGATAGGTATATAAATACGAATGTTAAAGATAAAAATAAAAACTATTATATATGTTCGTTTGTTCAAAATCTTAAATCTCCGAAAGTTCTTCACCGATTGCTTTGAAATTTTGACACAACGTTGCATTTGAATACGCGTGTGTTTTAGTATACCTATCTTATATAGATGTCACCTGTGACAGGTAAAAACACGTTTAAAAAAAAACAGAGACATCTGATGGACAAGCATACTTTTTTTAAAAACAGCGCCATCTGTTGGATGAAAGAGCAACTCGCGCTATTATTGACAGACTGCGCAACAGAAACGCGTGGCGGGGTACATCTAGAATTTAATAAATCATGACTTATTTAAATAAATTTTAAACTAAAAGTGTTTTTTATAATTTTCTTAGTATACCTTGCGAGGTTTTTTCTATCGAGGGAATTTAACAAAATTTCAACTGGACAAATGTATAGGGATTATCTTGTAATTAAATAATTACATAAATTTTATTAAGAGCACAACTTAAAGTGTTATATTTCGGTAGAAATTGAACTCATTGAAAAAACAGTGTATTTTTTATTGTGTAATTACAGCATGTGTATTTTAAGTAGGTACCTCGATGTAATTCTCTCCGTTATCCCGTCAGTATGTAATTCTGGCAGTTTAATATTGGCATTTACGCCGGTGTAATTTTATTTTTTGAAATATACCTACTCTTACATGCATACATTTTTACAGGGAAGTTGTTCACAATTCAATTCAATTAGTTCAATTCAATTAGTTTATTCCTTTAAAAACATTACAAAATTACATTTTATTTCGTTTTTAAGTACATTTGTAAAATGGTATTACATAATAAGTAAGCGGTGTATAAACTATACCAGCATCAATAGAGCTTGCCTTTTAAAGGCAGCTTCACCTTCAGCTAAATATGTCGATATCCGAATTAATTCTGTTCAACAGCAAGACTGCTCTCCCCACCGGCATGACCATTGGCAAGTTAGTCCTGCAGACCGGGAGATAAAACATTCTATGCTGTCGGTGACGGAGATAACCATCAGGAACATAGAGACTAATACTCTCCATGATAGTCGGATTTTCAAACCATCCATCCACGAATCAGTGTGAAGAAGTGTGATACAATATGCACATCTCTTCTGACGCGTAGATTGTTCTTACTGAGCATGCCCAAGAGAAAGTCAGTAGGATAGAGCCACGGGTAGTAGCCATACTCCCTCAGGTAGAGGAATCTCAGAATTGAAGCACCATAAAAAGTGTATAATCAAGCAATTTTGGCACATTATGGCAAGTTTGCGAAGAAGTTTTGAGCGATCGGTTGTCATAATGCGTCAAATTTATATAACCTAAAAATATGGTATAGACATAGACCAAATCTCGGCGAAATCTAGCTGGAATCATTAGCTTTAAACTGCAGTAAACATACAGTATATATATATGTTTTTAAATTGGCTTCATTCCATGCGTTGCGCATATACCTAATAGAAAATATTAATTTGGGGACAGATACTTTGAGCCTATCCCCAAACTCTCCAAATGTCCCCGAAGTATAGGCGCGCTCGAAAAACTGTCCTCGTTCCATGCTTCCCACATATATTGATACACAACTAATCGCTCGAGTGGATAGTACGTAACTGTAAACTCAGTTTACACGAGATAAGCAGTACCTAATGCCTGTGTTCTTGTGTTTTATATTATACACGAATAAGCTGCGATAATGGGAGCTTTGAAATAATATTTAAATTGATATTTATATACCATAGGTAGATAATAGAAGCGAGGGATATAGACCATGCGCAAATTTCGTGTTTCCTATATTACCAATGGGTGCCTTGGTAGTACCCTATAAAGTACACAAAATATCATCAAATTCCAACTTCATCTTCAGGTGGCGCACTGACCCTAAAGTTCTACAAAAAATGGTGTTTTTTCAGATTTTGTTAGTAAACAAGCACATCATCTAATCCAGCTTAAACGACACAAAATGTATTTCAGTTTTAGCCATCTAACTTACCCCTCTTCTCCCCACCCTTTGACACTATTTTGCGTAACAACAGCTGCAGTCAATCAGTAATTAACAGAAATTGGCACGTTCGTTGGAACAGCTGCGAAAACTTGATTGTGATTTCTTTGTAATATGCCTAAAACAAGAAAAAATTCAATGTGTTCGATGTTTGATGGCCCAGAAAAATTAAAAGACAATGTGTTGCCAACTTATTCGGATGTAATAAAGTATTATTTGTGGATTAGAAATGACTTGCAGTGGTTATCAAATGGAAAAGATCCTTCTGTGAAAGATATATGTGAAATAATTGCAATTGATCTAATTACGTTGTGGAATAACGCGTCTATTCCTATTGTAACTGAACGTCAAATTGTAACTAAACTAACCCGGTATTATCACAAGTACAAATGCTTAAAGAAATGTCGAGTACCTAAAAAGAAAACTGAATTTTATGAAGATGCAATAAAAAAACTCTTTGATATTGCTGTTTGCAAGTGCATTTACGTCGATTTTTGTAAATGTTAAATGAAAATACCCAAGAAGGAGCTAGAATTCCTGCAAAATCAGAGAAGTAGCCGCAAAATGTATATCGGCTCAAAAGATATAGTGGCAACCAAGGCTTTGGAGCGTAGGCAATTACGACTGATGAGGCAAAATAAATTACTTCAAAAACAGACTGTTTAGAAAACTCTGAGCCCCTCACCAGAGGCTACAGAGACCTCGGATGATAGTGTAAGATTATCAGACAGCAATCAAGATCCAGACTTTTATACACTTTTTCCGGCATACTCCACGCCATCCACATCGAAATCACAAACAAATCAGATGAGGCATCGATTAAAAAATCTTGCCACTGCCTGTGACAGGACTGGTGTCTCCAAAGATATTAGAAGAACGAGATGTGCTATGCGCAGTTCGTACTGAGTGGAATTGTTTTGCCGAGTGTCGCCGGTTTTGTTCACCAATACTACTGCACACCTTCGCTTACGCTAAGGCTTCGCTAAGGTATCCGCACTAATACATAGAACAGATTTCTGTGCGTACACGTCCCGATACTGTTCAAAGTACCCTAATTAGGTAGTACTCCGGCTACGGTCCGGCGGCCAACATAGCATATCTCGTTCTTCTAATATCTTTGGGTGTCTCCGACAGATCAGCATCAACCATCGCCAGCGCAGTTCTTCAAGATATTGGTTTTATTTGTAAACAAGATTTCTCAAAAGTAATAGATAGAAGTAAATTACGACGCGAGCGCCGAAAAGTTCGAGAAGAGTTGCAAAGAAGGCAGATTTCGAGCTTCGGGAGTTCTAACGGTAAAATAAGTGGGTTATATTTTGATGGTCGGAAAGACAAGACCATTGTGCAGGAAAAACATGATAACAAGTACCACAGGAGAACCATTACTGAAGAACATATTGTTTTGCTCTCCGAGCCAGATTCTCAGTAAATTGGCCACGTCGCGCCTCCTTCTGGAACCGCTAATTCTATTAAGGATTCAATTGTAGAATTTTTAAATTTGCACTTCGGAGATTTATCAACCATTGTAGCCATTGGATGCGATGGAACGGCTGTAAACACGGGCTTCAAGAATGGAGCAATCGCATTGATTGAAAGACATTTAAATAGACCATTACACTGGTTTATATGTTTGTTGCATGCTAACGAATTACCACTGCGTCATCTTTTTAATACTTTGGATGGCAGTACTTCAGGTCCCAATACGTTCGCAGGAGTCATTGGCAAGATGTTAGAGCACTGTGAAGACCTCCCTGTGGTGAAATTTGATAAAATTACGACAGTCTACCCGATATCGACGTGAAAATTCTAAGCAATGATCAAAAATATCTGTATGAAATTTGTCAAGCTGTAACACAAAGCAGCGTAAAAACTGATTTGGCTAATAAGCAACCAGGAAAGCTGGCACACTCTCGTTGGCTAACCTGTGCAAAAAGAATATTGAGACTATATGTAGCAACAAAGTTTCCAACTCATAGTCTGGTTGAGATTGCTACGTTTGTGATAAAAGTGTATGCGCCAATATGGTTCACCATAAAAACGAAACCTTTATGTAAAGATGGTCCGAAACATGTCCTTAGTATGATAAAAAGATGCTCCTATTTAAAATATGAGCTGAAAACAATTGTTTTTCGAATAATCGAGCGGAACTCTTTCTTCGCTCATTCTGAAAATATTTTATTAGCGATGCTACAAGACGAAAGACAGCATATAAAAGAATTAGCAGTAAGAAGAATTCTTAAAGCCCGACAAAATGCAAAGGAGAAAAAAGTAAGGACATTCTTGACTCCAAAACTAAACTTCGAAGCCAACGATTATTATGATTTGATAAACTGGAAGACAGAAAAAATATTCGAGCCACCATTCACAAAAAAATACGGTGACAGTGAATTATGGGACAAAATTATGAGCGAAGATATAAATATCCGTATTGAAAATGTTCCCTGTCACACACAGGCTGTGGAGAGAGGTGTGAAGCTGGTCACTGAAGCTAGCTAGCAAAGTTATTATCATATTAGCTAGCTAATATGATAATAATTTTGTTTTAAATTTTTAAAAAAATTCTAGAATCGATCATTTTTTCAAAATTCAGGTCCTCTGCGCCACCTGAAGATCATATGTCAAAAAAAATAAAAAATATTTTTCAACAGCTATTTATTTACAGCAACATTAAATGATATAGGGTTTTTGAAATTCGAAGAAAATTTTTTTTCGACCTCTTTCACTCCGGGCTAATGAGCACTTATTAGTATAAAACCGTGTGCACAATGCGTGTTCCTAATATCGTCCAACACACGCTTCACCGCTTTGATAGTCCGTACAATTTGTTCGTAGTTCAGCGACATTCTCCACGCTTCAATGCAATATCTCCCATTGTTTATACTATCTGTATTTATTACAATTTCTCTGTAAGCTCATTAAATAGACATATCAGAGATTATAACTGGAGTAAACTTATAGAGGATAAGGATTGTATTTCATTATATGAAAAAATAAAATCTTTATTTAATAAATTTTACAAGAGCAGTTCTAAAACGATAGTGCAAAAACCGAAAACACGACCTTATGCAATAAATGAATGGGTAAGCAGTGAATTATTATGTCAAATAAATAAAAGGGATAAACAATATAAAAAATGGAAAAGTACACCAACAAACAAAACATATGAAACAGAATACAAAAAATCACGAAACCTTGTCAATAAACTTATAAATAAAGATAAAACTAACTACTATAATAATAAATTTAAAAACTGTTTTAATGATACAAAAAAAACCTGGGATGTGATAAATAATATTTTAGGACGTAAACCCAAAAACGATTGCGATGAAACAATAACACGATATATGTTAAAAGATAGAACTGAGGATTCTGTGTCAAATGATTTTGTGAATTACTTCTCGGATAGCATCAGCAACATGTTACATAATTGCAATCACAAAGCTACTAATATTGTACTGGAAGAACTGCCTCACAGTTTATTTATACCAAGAGCTACTATAACTGATATTGAAAACATTGTTAAAAAAATGAAAAACTCTAAAAGCACAGGTATTGACAATATAAGAATGTTTGATTTAAAAAGAAATATAAAAACTCTTGGGCCAATAATTACTCATTTAATCAATACGATAATAAAGCAAGCAAAAATTCCACAAGAATTTAAATGTAGCATTACTAGACCAATATTTAAAGGTGGAAAACACATTGAACTGGGAAATTATAGGCCTATTAGTATACTACCTGCGTTAGAAAAAATTCTCGAAAAATTTTTATCAAATAAATTAAATAATTACATTGAAAAATTCGCTATCATAGATCCAAATCAATATGGCTTTCAAAGAAAAAAAAATACTGAAAAATTACTGCAAGATTTTTCCAATTACATAAATAATCAATTAAATAATAAATTACACGTTATTGTGTTATTTATCGATAACTCTAAAGCTTTTGACACAATTAACTCTAAAAAACTGCTAGAAACCTTAGAAAAAATTGGAATTAGAGGAAATGTGTTAAATTTATTTAAAGATTATCTTAGAAATAGAAAAATATGTACCAAAATAAATAATACTTTTAGTAAAACAAAGAATGTATCTGCAGGAGTTCCACAAGGTTCCATATTGGGACCTACACTATATATAATTTATGTAACTATAATGAAAAAACTTTTCTCTTTTGTTAAACATTTTGTATTTGCAGATGATACGGCATTGGTCATATCACATAAAGATCTAAAAATTGCAATTGAACTCATGCAAATTGACTTTAATCAACTTTGTAAATGGTCACATGATGCAGGACTATTAATAAATGCTAAAAAAACCAAAGTTATGCATATAAGATCACCTAATGCCAGATTTCAATTTAATCCTAATATTATTTCTCATAGTTTTAATTGCATCCATAAAAATATCCCGACTAATTGTAAATGTGAAAGCTTAGAATTAGTTACAGAATATGTCTATCTTGGTGTTACAGTAGATTGCTTTTTCAAATGGGACAAACATATTAAAAAAACCTGTAAAAGACTCAGATCAATTGCTGGCAGAATGTACACATTAAATTTTTTCCTATCAATTGAAACACTTAAAATAATTTATATGTCAATGGCAGAATCTATTATAAGATATGGATTAACCATATGGGGAAATACTAGTATAACCAATCTGAAACAAGTCCAAGTTGTACAAAACGCAATTGTAAAATTACTAGTCGTCCCTAATATTTTTAAACAGAGACATTATACACCATTGCTGTTTCAGAGTGCCAAAATTTTACCCGTTAAGGCTATACTATGGCAAAAAATCATAATTCAGTATATATTTACCCCGCAGCATAAAGAAAAATTAGAACATAAATACAGTACTAGATTTACGCGCAATGACGGGTTAATAGTTCCGAAATTTAATAATAAATACGGACAGAGAACGTTTGAATACAACATACCGAAGATATTTAATTTATTACCTGACACTATAAAGCAATGTAAATCTATGAATAAGGTTAAATATATGGTGAAAAATTGGCTATCGGAAAAAAAATATTTATTTTAATATGTATGAAAAATTGTATGAAAAATTGTTAATTCTGTAGATATAAGATGTAAATTATAACTTTAAAAAATGTATTTGAAACTAACTTTAAGCACCTGTTGACAAGCCAATTCAATCGGCTTAGCAGGACTTGTTTGTTGATATTATGTATTAACTATTTATTCAATAAAAAAAAAAAAATAAAAAAAAAAAAAAAAAAAAAAAACGTTACATACTTGAAATCAGTCTATAATCAAGTAATCTTTCTGAAATCACCAAAGATTGGACAACTGAATACTGGATGGATTCCTGGCAACAAATATTAATGCTTAAAGTCAATGAATGAAGAAACGGTAAATGATAGTAAGAAGAAATATTGCAACAAGGTGAAAGTTGACTAAGTGCGAAATGGGACAAACATGACGAACAATGCAACAGATGACGAGATGTTGAGAGGAAATATACGGTGAATAAGGACATACAAATCTGTATATATGTCAACGAATTACAGTGTTACAACATTTTATACATCGTAATTTTTGTTTCATCTCAGACAAAGCACCGGGACAGGCTTTGGTCTACTTTAAGGGTTGGGAAAGGAAGATAAGGGTGGTTTGTCAACAGCTTATGTAGACAGTGATCTTCCTCTTGTTTTGAAGGTCAAGTATGCAAATTTCGGAAGAGCCTTACACCTCGACCACGGAGAATCAATATATAATATAAAAGTAAGTGTACAATTTGTCAATCAATCAATTCAGAAATGAGTCCCGGTACGATCAAGGGAGTTGTATGGTGTGGTAGCCCTCTATCCCCCATCCATGAAGAAGGTTCCCGTTTTTACCTGAAGGGCGTGCTTTTGAAGATATAAGGGTTAGAAATTTCGCCCTCTAGAATTTTCTAGATCATTCAAGAGTATTCGAGAGCATTCCAGATCGTCCCGGAACATTCTGGAATGTTGTGAAATGTTCGGGAATAGTCTGGAACGTTCGGGAAAATCGACCATTATGAACTAAAAATGGGAATACAAGCCGTTTCCTGATAAACTTTTCGTAAATTTGTAATCGTGACAATACATTGGTTTCTCTAAATAGTATAAAACAAAGTCACTGTCCGCGTCTATCTGTTTGTGCGATTAGTTCTTCTAAACTATGGAACGGACTTTAATAGGGTTTTCACTATAATAGGATATAATATATAATGTAATAGGAGTGTATGTGATTGATGAATTTTGCACACCTACCTTCAAAGCAAGAGGAAGGTAACTGTCATAAATAAACCACTCAGTCAATGTCTACATCTGTTTACGAAAAACTTTATGTAAGGCCCGCGCAACACCGGGGACTTCTGCTAGTATTATATAAAATAGAAAGGTAATATATCGCTTATCCGAACTATTCACATATCAGTTCCGGTTTTGAAAATTACACTTAAATTTGAAGCAAATTTGACTTCATTGAATCAGAGCTACGCAGGACACGCGCACAACCGAAATGGTTTTTTTTGACAATAAAACATATATTTTTTTAAATATTTATTCACAAAAAAATAACTTCAAATAATTTACAGAAAATATAGTAATTATTTAATCTAATTTTAAAGCATAAGCTGTACCACCATATTTGATTGTGTGATTTTGTTATTTCTTAAGTAGGTAATATGCCAAAATTAATATTTTCAGTGTGTTTTTTAACTTAAGTTTAAAATATTTTTTGTTATTTATATTTAGGATACTTTCTGGTAGTGAATTAAAAAAATTTACTCCTAGATATTAAAGGTTGAATTGCTCAATTGTTTTTTTTTACATTTCGTAGTTGGGACTATTGACGTTTGTTTGAGTAATCTATTATTTTAAATATTATCTTTGTAAATTTGTAATGTTACATAATAGAAGTATAATGTGTTTAATTTTCTGACTTTAAATTCTTTAAACACTTCTGTTTAAAGAATTTAAAGTCAGAAAATTAAACACATTATACTTCTATTGATGGATACATTAAACTTCTTCTGATGGATATTTTTTAAATAGAATTATGTTTAATATTAATTTTTGTGGTATATGACCCCCAATTCATACAAACCCGCTGCCACGGTTTGAATATTTCAACAGTTCTTTATTTAAATAACAGAGGGCAACACTTGCGTTTACAATAATCCTAAACTGCACAGCCACTAAGATAATAATACAATAATAACAATATAAAGATGATCAGAACAATTTGGCTAAAAAAACTGTGCACTAGAGCAGCTAAAACTACCATCAATCAGTGAGTTCTGGCTTCCTAAAATTTGCGAAACTTTTTCTGTCTCAATCAAAGATGATCACTGCGTAAAACATACCTTTGACATTTGCATCTTTAAACACAGACAGACTTAATGCGTCCCTTAGAACGTTGTATAACGTAGTTTACATTTTCACGCCGGAGAAGTTCAATATTGTTATGTAATATTTACTGTCCACTTTGTGGTAATGATTGATTTCCTGCATTCTATCCTGACACGCCACTTTTACTTAGGGCAGGTTGTTTCACCGAATTTGATAAAATCATCGATTTTCAAAGTTAAAATTCAAGTGCTGTGAAAGTCCTATTAAAGTTTCGTTATTATTTTAATCATGGGTCAGTTGTTTCACGGTACTTTGTAAGTAACAAAACATGAATAGGATTATGAATTGTTAAAATTATGTGCAACAATCCATCCTTGAAAGCCAACAATATTAGAGATGGTTGATACCTGAAGTGGGTTGTCGCTGCGGTTCCGGTTACCGAATACCGATGTGGAACCTGTTATGTATCCAGTTACTGTTGCAACCGGTTCCTCGAAAAGAAAAAAAAGGGAGGTGGTGGAGAGATGAGACTAGATAAATCTGAGAAAGGAACCAGTTCCTCATTAATTGACATTATTTTTAAATATTCTATCAAGAACCGGTTCCAAAAAAAAACCGGTTCTCCGTGTTTTATGGACAATACTATTTTCGACTAGCGCAGACGTGTGACAAATCACGGGATATTATATTAGTAAATCTAGTTGGTTATTAAATAACGCTTTTTTGAAAATGGAAAAGAACAGAAAAATCAAGAAATCTGAAAATAACTTAAATAGAAGAAATACGCATTTCAAACATAAAATTAAAATAATTTTATGGTAAAAGAAATTATATTATAGCTAATTAAACTAATTTTCTGTTAAAATATTATATTACAGGTAGGTACTTTATCGCTTGTATGAATTCTTGATACAATTAGTTCAATTTGAAAAATGATTCTTAAATTCAAAAAAAGTCTGAAGCCATTGCACCAGAATTGCAATCACCCAAAGACTCACAGACTCACAGACCGAAATTTGTATGTTTGATTATTGGCTGATGCTCTTCAAAATGTCAACGAAAATTCACTTTCGTTAATATGGTAACCGGATAACAAAATGACACCTTAAAAAAGTGACGAAGTCATGAAAAGTGATGAAAGACAAGTAGAGTCACCTTTTTTGAACAAAACTGACATTTTTGAAGGACACGAATTAAAAAAATTAAATGCAAAACCATATTTTTCTCAAAATCTAGCTTTATTCTGACCGTAATAGTACGGCCATACTCCTTGGGAAGTATTTTGTTCTGACCGTAATAGTACGGCCATACTCCTTGGGGAGTATTTAGGTATGACCGTAATACCACGGTCATACTCCTTGGGGAGTATTTTGTTCTGACCGTAATAGTACGGCCATACTCCTTGGGGAGTATTTAGGTATGACCGTAATAACACGGTCATACTCCTTGGGGAGTATTTTGTTCTGACCGTAATAGTACGGTCATACCCCTTGGGGAGTATTTAGGTATGACCGTAATAACACGGTCATACTCCTTGGGGAGTATTTTGTTCTGACCGTAATACCACGGTCATACTCCTTGGGGAGTATTTTGTTCTGACCGTAATAGTACGGCCATACTCCTTGGGGAGTATTTAGGTATGACCGTAATAACACGGTCATACTCCTTGGGGAGTATTTTGTTCTGACCGTAATACCACGGTCATACTCCTTGGGGAGTATTTTCTTCTGACCGTAATATTACGGCCATACTCCTTGGGGAGTATTTAGGTATGACCGTAATAACACGGTCATACTCCTTGGGGAGTATTTTGTTCTGACCGTAATACCACGGTCATACTCCTTGGGGAGTATTTTGTTCTGACCGTAATAGTACGGCCATACTCGCCGAGAGGTTAAAGGTGTATTGTATTGTCATTACGTTGAGTTATTAGTGGCGATATTACACGTGAAGAACGTGTAATTGATTAATAATTACAGTATGGGAACTGTCTTAGCTTTGGTGAACGGATAGCATGATCCGATCAATTCAAGTTACGCAACAGATACCGGCTACCAATTTACCCAAATACCGAAGTGAAAGTAATCTCTCTACAGACGGAACGTAAAATTTTACACTCAATATTCAATACTCAATACGTCATTTCTCTACAGCTGTTTCGGCTGCCGACAACACTATATTATATGGTGTAACAATCGAAAGTCATAATAACATAATACGTATTCCGCGGAATTCTAAGTGGGTCACCTCTTGAAATATTACGACGAAGCATTAAGAATTTTTTTCCGATTTATAACACATATTTAACACTTAAAAAATATATGTTACTTTTGAAGATAGTATCTATATATTTGTTAAGTTGAAATGTTAATTATATGAAATTACCTCAATAGAAAAAAATTGCAAAGTAAGCTCTAAAAATAATTAAAAACACGTTTTGTTCTGTTATTTAATATGTTATAGGCATGAAAAAATTCACAGTGTATCTTTAAATGCAATTAAAGGATGTGTCCAGAGATTTTTGCTCTATTTCAACCGAGTCGTGTTTTATTAAATATTTTCACCATTTTCGCTTAATTATTAGCGCGCACCTTCTAAAATTAGTATTAACATATCTCCCTTTCAAAGCATCTTTGAAAGCTTACTACAGGAAGGAGAGGATGTTTTGGGAAGGTAAAAGGTATGAGGGTTGAGTAGAAATCTAAGGATCAGTGTATCCAGTATGCTACCACTCAAACAACCATTATGAAAAAAGGCTTTTTTGGCCCGGAGCTCTATATGCCAATATATCAAAAGTCAGGACACCCTAGTGAGGAGGACTTAGAAATATACAGTTTTCCAATAAGAGGTGTTATTTTGAATAGCCCGCTATTTCGGTAGATGTTACTTTTGAAGCTGTCATTTTTTGACATTTGACAAGTATAAACTACGCCATTGATAAAAATGGAACGATACACGCTTCAACAACGCATTGAAATTATTAAAATTCACTTGAGTGAATCAAATTCAAATCATCTTGAGTGATGAGGCCCATTTCCACCTCGGTGGCTTCGTCAACAAGCAAAATTGTCGCATCTGGGGCTCGGAAAACCCAAGAGTTATTGTTGAAAAGCTTCTTTATCCTCAACGTGTGACTGTTTGGTGCGGTTTATGGTCCGGCGGAGTCATTGGACCTTACTTTTTCGAAAATGAGGCTGGAGCAAAAGTTACGGAGAATGGATTGCGCTATCGAGAGATGATTAATGATTTTTATGGTCGGAATTGGATGGTATTGATCTGGACAACGTTTACTTTCAACAAGACGGCGCTACGTGCCACACAAGCAACGAATACATTGATCTTTTACGATTGAATATCAAAATAACACCTCTCATTGGAAAACCGTGTACATAAATTCACTGCAATATAGGTATCGTATGTACAATGTTTAAATATACGAAAATATATGTATTTATAAAAACTAGTAGCATATGTGTTCACCTTTCGTAAATCCCCGGAAACCGTGTGAATCCCAATTAAAAGTGCCCCATTATTTCGATTATATTGTCATATAATACACGAAATCAAATTGACTTCCTCATACTCGAAATAAGATTGGCAAGTGAACAATTAAAAGTTTATATGAAGCAGTAAAAGTGAAAACTGAAGCGATTAATTGGGAACATTTGAGCTTTGTTTTCACCGTTGCTTGGCGGCTAAACGCAACACTGAACATTATATAATCACTAGAAATGTGATATATGTTCTGCAAATATAATTCCGGGATAAACTACCACATTTTACTTGGGAGGCGGGTTTGAGTACCGCCGTTCGGGAAACATTTAATGGATAACCAACAGCTTTGCCATAGGTCAACCCAAGTGGTTCGCTACGTTTGGTGATTTAGCAGGGGTGCTCGGGTTCATCGGATAAAGTTAAATGATAGTGAACCTTATCATAATCCGTTGCGTAGTTTAAAAGAACTAAGCGCACTAACAGACAGACGCGGATAGCGACATTATTGTATATACTACTAGCTGACCTGTACCCGGCGTTGCTGGGGATTATCCTTAGGAGACATATACCACTGTGGACTTTTCTGTAGACCTTTTAAGGATATACAATTCTACATTACATTATTTAAAGGAATCATAAGGTTTAGCTAGTTTTTAGTTTTTAGTTTTTGGGATTCACACGGTTTCCGGGGATTTACGAAAGGAGAACATAATTTCTACTAGATTGTATATGTACATATATTTTCGTATATTTAAACATTGTACATACAAGTGAATACAACATATTGCAGTGAATTTATGTACAGTGTTTTCCAATAAGAGGTGTTATTTTGATATTCAATCTTAAAAGATCAATGGTTTCGTTGCTTGTGTGGCACGTAGCGTTTTGTTGAAAGTAAACGTTGTCCAGATCAATACCATCCAATTCCGGCCATAAAAAATCATTAATCATCTCTCGATAGCGCAATCCATTCACCGTAACTGTTGCTCCAGCCTCATTTTAGAAAAAGTAAGGTCCAATGACTCCGCCGGACCATAAACCGCACCAAACAGTCACACGTTGAGGATAGAGAGGCTTTTCAACAATAACTCTTGGGTTTTCCGAGCCCCAGATCCGACAATTTTGCTTGTTGACGAAGCCACCGAGGTGGAAATGGGCCTTATCACTCAAGATGATTTGCATTTGATTCACTTAAGTGAATTTTAATAATTTCAATGCGTTGTTGAAGCGTGTATCGTTCCATTTTTATTAATGACGTAGTTTCTACTTGTCAAATGTCAAAAAAACACAGCTTCAAAAGTAACATCTACCCTGTATTTAGTTAGAGATTGTGAAATATTTTGATAATTTATTAGCCGTTTCCTGTGATATATGTTTATGTTCAAAGTATTGACTTTTTTTGATGATTTAGTAGTGTCCCAAAATATTTTTTCTTCTCTAACATCAACTATCTGTATGAAATCGTAAGAATGAAAATAGTGATCGTGTAAGGCAAATATTTGTTCATATGGATCCCGATATAGTTTCCAAGCGAAGATCGGTATGATAAGAATCATCGTGTAAAACGCCCGTAAATTAGACACATTAGTTGGTTAGGTTAGATGGCATCCGGAAGCGTGCACCGAGATAGCGCTTGCTCGTTTAAGCTTAGGATCTGGAACAGAGACACGCCCACAGTACATTTCTATCGGGTGCTCTCTTCAGTGGTGGCTACTGACTCGGATCTTCGTATTCACGCGCCGTTGTAACAATACTTCTCTATCATGCACTAATTCCCCGGATTCGCAATCAAATAATCATTTATATAATAATGGTGGATTATGATTTTTAATAGCCTCTACACAACAGTGGAAAATACAATAGACAATAGCACGTGAAAGAAAGTTATGAAGCTGTCTTAATCTATAAAACCCATAATTTTATTAGTGATCTTTTAGTATTTTAAAAGGTAAAGAATATGATTTGACTTTGTATTGAAACTTCTTCTTAAGAGACTGGAGTCAACTGGGCCAAATTCCAATCGGGAAGGACCGACATTTATTTCGTATATCAATTGCTGTTATGTCATCCAATTTTAGATAAATGCGTATGTCCGCGTCTAAGTGCTTGATTTTCACCAAAAGTTGATAGAATGCACTGTCAACTCGATCAGATGTCGGGAAGTGAGTTTATTTCAGCATCCAAGATTTATTTATTGGACAATTTGTATAGCGCCGCTTTTGTGAGATATCACCTCGGGGGCGCTTTACAGTTGATGCAGGTATTACAAAAAAAATATAAATATAACAAAAATAAATTGAAATTAAGTTGAATAAAATTAAGTACAGGAACAGGTGATGAAGTACAGAAACAGGTGACACGAAGATGGAGACTCTGTAGCAAGAATCCTAGGTGGTAAGGAAACTGGACCAGCTGCTGCAGCGAGAGAGTGCCCCGCGTCCACCAACAGTGCCAGCACGAGGTTCGTCATCCGCCCAGGTATGTGTTTGCTGCTAATAGAGCGCTGACACAATATTCTCTCATAGATACCAGACCTTGGCAGCACCGCTATGATATTCGACGAATATAGAGGATGGAGACTCTGCAGCAAGAATCCTAGGTGGTGAAGAAACTGGACCAGCTGCTGCAGCGAAAGAGTGCACCGCGTCCACCAACGCCACCACGGGGTTCGTCATCCGTCCAGGTATGTGTCGGCTGCTAATTAAGAGCTCACACAGTATCCTCACACAGATAACAGACCTTGCCAGCACCGCTGTGAAGTTCGGCAAGTCCATCATTCATCTCCATGTAATCTTGTTCCTGGTGATTGTGTTAGTGGTGCAATGTGCCCGCAATAAAAGGCGACGGTCGGGATAATAAATTACCTAGGGCACTTGTTAGGGCCTTCAGAGTTTCAAAGAATTCCGTTGAAAACATCTGGCGTACCTACAGTTACCGATTCTCGTCCCAAGTTCAACTTCAGCGAATTTCGAATATTTTTTAGCATAATTTTTCATTCATAAAAATTACATAGGTTTATTTCTAATTTTCAAACGATTGCCTCCCACGTATGCAAATTTGCGTGTCTTTCATTTAAGTCAAAATGAATGGATGCATAAATAAAATAACCATGACATGACGAGTCCCACGCACCGTGGCATACCTAATTTTAAAATTGCGTATTGTTTACAAAAAAATAACAATGAACGTTAAGGAAATTGTGATCACTGCTATGCTTGTTACCATCGCTCTTTTTGCCTGTACACCAGCGGCTCTCAACCGTGGCTCATCTCAGGGATCAAATTTGGTGAACACAAGAATTTTTTGAAGGGGCTGGACCCAAAACCTCCTAGCTGGATCCAGGGGTAAAAAATAGCTTTGTAGAGCCACGGCCTTCATTTTGGGAGGCAGGTATAGGTACCGCCGCCACGGGCACCATTTATCGGATAACCAACACTTCTGCAATAGGTCAATCCAAATCTTTCGCGACATTTGGTGGCTTAGCAAGGGTGCCCGGGTTTATTAAAATAGATATAGACATGTCAGGCTAAACTCTAGATTACGTTTTTTTAAATCAAATATTAGCATATTGGCCAATATTATATCTACCATTTATGCCACTTTCCACCAAAATTAACGTCATTTGACTGGTTTTGGTGGTACATGTCAGATTTCATAATATTTTTGTAAACAATTTAACCGTATTTGAAAATATCGGAAATATTTTGCGATTTTCTATCAAAATCAACGTTTTTTTACAATATTTGACCAAATTTTACTATATTCGACAATTTTATTTTTTTTTTTTTTTTTTTTTTTTTTTTTTTTTTTTTTTTTTTTTTTTTTATTACAAGATAATACATTACAAAATGATAACAAAGTAATAATGTATTATTCCCAATGAGTTTATAAAACTCATTTCGGGAAAGACAACATTAGAAAGGACAAGGCAAGTAAATGAAATACATTAAAATAAATACATTAAAATAAATACATTAAAATAAATAAACGCAGATGTTATTATGGAGTTCTAGAGAAAGATTGTGTTAGTCATTAATGAAACTGTTAAGGAAATAGCTTTTAAGAGCTTTTGCCAGTGTTTTTTTGTTTGTTGCCGGAAGTTTTAAATTACTAGGTAATGCGTTATATTGTTTATGTGCAATGTATTGTAAGGAGTTAATTCCAAATTTGGTCGTGTAAGTAGATGACGATAAATGTATTTGATTTTGTGATCGTGTTTTGTGCTGGTGTATGTCAGAATTAAAAACTGGTTTAGTGTTGGTGTGTGAGGAGTGTTGAATTATTTGTAGAATGGCAGTTGTGATGTTATACTTTGGAAGGACTGTAAAGGGAAGTATTTGTGTCTGTGAGTATATATCTTTGACATGTGTATCCCATGGCAGATTATATATATTACGTACGGCTCTATTTTGAATTACTTGTATTTCCGAACTTTTTTTTTTGGTAATGGTGCCCCAGATACTAACTAGATAACTCAGGTGGGAGTGAATCATAGCATAATAAGTTGCACGCAGTAAAGATGTGGGGAGCACACCTTGGAGTCGATAAAGTACACCGGTTAGAGGGGAAATTTTGGATTTTACATTCTCAACATGGGAGTTCCACGAGAGGTTAGAGTCTATGAGTAACCCCAAATATTTCGTTACTTGAACATGTTGTAGCTTTTCATTTCCAAGAATAATATTCATACCCATGTTATCTTTTTTACCGAAAGTAAGGTAATGGGTTTTTTTAACATTGAGGCTTAATTTGTTTAATCGAAGCCATTTTGCCAGCTTTGCGAGATCTTTATTCATTAGAGCTTCAAGTTCCTTCAGATTTTTACAATGGTAGTAAATCACAGTATCATCAGCGTAAAGTTGAAGTTTTCCCGAGATGCCACATTTAGTTATATCATTGATGTATAGTAAGAAAAGTAGAGGTCCAAGAATAGAGCCCTGTGGCACTCCACATGTGATTTTTCCAAAGCCGCTTAGGTTCCCTCCGATATCGACAAGGCAAAATCTATCAGCTAGGTAACTTCGGAGCAAATTTAAAGATTTACCTACTATTCCCAAATGTTCCATTTTCTGTAGAAGTATTTCATGATCTACCGTATCAAAGGCTTTTTTCAGATCTATAAATATAGCTGCCACATATTCGCCCTGGTCTATGTACTGCTGAATGTTAGAAATGAAATCGAAAGTGGCACATTGGGTATTGGAGTTTTTCCGAAAGCCATATTGCTGTGGTGTAAGGATATCATTGCTAGAGATGTATTTTATCAGTCTATCTTTGATAATTGACTCAAACACCTTTGAAAATACCGATAAAATCGATATTGGACGGTAGTTAGAAATACACTTCTTGCAGTCTTCTTTAAAAATTGGTATAATTTTTGCTAGCTTTAACTGGTTTGGAAATATTCCCGAGCCTATGGAGAAGTTGATAAGTTGGGTTAGGTGCCCCGCTAGTTCTTCTTTACAGGTTTTAAGAATGCACGGTGTTACTCCATCGATTCCTGCCGCTGCATTCGACCTAAGTTTCGAGATGACCTTTATTACCTCATCCTTATTCGTCCTAGTCATATATAAGGATTGTCGTGCCTTTGGTTCTACATATATTGTATTACAGTCATCCGGGAATGATGGAATGGCAGCTGCCAATTTTTCTCCAACTGACAGGAAAAACTCATTAAATGCCAACGCTATTTCACGGGGTTCCCTAATTTCACAATTATTTACGATGAGAGATTCAATTGTGTTGGTGGGTTTATGTACACGGTTAGACAGAATTGAGTTAATGGTTTTCCAAGTTTTTCTTGGGTTAGTTAGGCTTTGTTGAAAGCTATTGATGTAATATTTGTTTTTCAGACTTCTCCTATAATTAGTTATTATGTTTCTGAGTTTATTTTTACGTATTGCAAGAGTAATATTACCTGGGTCTTGTTTCCACTGCTTGTGAAGCTGGTTTCGTTCCTTGATTAGAAAATTCAGTTTAGAATCAAACCAAGGTGTATTAAGATGTTGCCGCCTTCCTGTTTTTACGTTCGGTGTAGTTTTACCTGCTTCTAATGCATTTTTGAGATAATCATTAAAATCTTTGTAACCGTCTTCGGGTTTGGTTGAGTTGATAGCAAATTTGTTAGTCGCAATATAAGATTTTACCGCCATACTGTTGATGATAGGTTTAGTAAAGCGTGGTTTAGTTCTATTATTAAACCATTTTTTTAAATTATTCTTAAAGTCAACAATTAGTATATTATGGTCACTAAGCGGGTCATCTATATTCGATATGGTTGTTGAAATGTTTTGTCTGTTTGATATAACGTGATCTATAATAGTGCTGCTTGTATCAGTGACTCTCGTGGGATATGATTTATTTTGTATTGAGAAATTGTATGTTAATAAGGTGTTGATAAAATTTAAAGAAGAAGGTGTGTTTATGGAAGTGTCAATGTTGAAATCTCCGAGTATTAATGTATCTTGTCTGCTTTTGTTCAGTATTTTTTCAAAATGTGTTAGGAAATCGTGCATGTTGTTTGGGTTAGGTTTTCGATAAATGGCATAAATGTTGACTGGTTTCCTATTACTGCTGCAAACACTAATACCTAAAAATGAATTTTCGTTGGAAAAATTTTCAATGATAGAGCACTTCATAGAATCCAGAACATATATGGCCACACCTCCTCCTCCTTCATTTGGGCGAGAAGAAAAAGCACTGTAAAAACCATTTAAGCAAAAGAACTTTTCTTCTCCGACATCAAGCCACGTTTCAGTGATGACAAGAACATGAACAATATCGCATAATCTTCTGACCTTTTCCTCAATTTCGTCAAACTTGTTTCGTATACTTCTGGCGTTCATATACATTATTCGCAGACAGTTCTTCATGGGAGTATAGTCATCGATAGTTAGGCACTTGTGTTCTTGTATATTACACTCCATAGTCTATTGTAGCTAGGTCCTTCTTGAGGGCAGCTATGTAAGCTGGGCAGTTGTCCCTATCTCCGGTTGAATGGTCAGCAGGCTTACCAAATCTGGTGCATGTCGCGCAAACTGGTTTGATGGCTGCATTTGGGCACGACTCACGGGTGTGTTTTTCTTGTGCACAGTGTCCACATGTAGGTTTAGTATCTCTGCAATATTTGTATGAGTGTCCAATCATATGACATTTAGTGCAGACAGTAAGGCCAATAAAATCTCTGACGCGGCAAACAGTCCAGTTCACAAATACTTTCTCCTGTTCAATAAGTAATTTACGGACGATAGCTGGCATTTCATAAATACGATGACAAGTGTTTCCTGTGCGAGCACCAGCTAAGTGACTTAATTTACAGCACGCTATAGTTCCCTCAATGTCTTGAATGTTGGGAACCCCAGTTAAGGCGATCCTTAAAAATTCTTCGTCAGTCAGGTCCCTCGGTACCCCAAAAAATATTAGTCTCGGAGATCGCTTGGTCGGCAGTCGGGCCTTAATTGTGCTTGATTTGTCGAAACAGGGTGCATTTAATAGTTTTTGTTGCTCACCTGCGGTTGCCGTGTTTATCAAGATACCTTTATTTCTTATCTTTTTTATTCCCGTGACCCGAACGCCTAGTTCAGATGGCCGAATCATGTCCTGGATAATTTTTTTGGTACCATCGCTATCCTTGGTGGCGTCTGCATCTGTTGGAAATACGCATACGCCTGGTCTTGGTGCTCCGACACGATGTCCATATTGGGTAAGTGGAGGGGGTTGGTGAGCATCATTAGGCTGTTTGCGGGCGATGTCAGCAAATGAGAGGCTAGCCTCCGTTGCCTCCGCTACTCTCCGCATTACAGGTCCAAGATCAGACTCTAGTTGAATAATTTTTTGTTCAAGTTGTCTTTTTTCGCTCTTCACGTGTCGTACTTTGATTTCTGTCATTCTCAGTTGGGCAGTCACTGTAGCCAGATCAGCACGCATGGTCTCGCGCTCCAACAACAGCTGAGATACGGATCTAAAAACTTCCGACACGTTTCTGGCAATTCTCAGCTGCTGGTCTTTTGAGACCTTCGACTGCTTCTCTGCCAAGACATCTTGTAGAGCTGTCAGATGTGTTTGAGCTTCATTAAGCACATCTACCCCTGAGGTGCAAGGATATTCTACTTCGGTATCATCCGAGCCTTTGGATGACGCAATCGATGAGGTTTCGTTTGCATCCTCAATTGAGACGCTATTTTCTCCAATAATCCGGGGCATCATTGTGCTCAGATGTCTTTTTTTAGGACGGTTCATTTTTTGAACACTGGATTTTTTTATATAAGTAATTGGTTTTGTACAATTCGTATTTTTTTGTGTTTTTTTTTTTATTCGCTTCACCACTTTAGTTGATAAGTCGATGATTTGCGCCTGTCAGCTGACATGTAGGCAATATTGCTAACTTGCCACAGTAAGTAGTTATGGGTACTTGATGATAATTCGTACTTTAAATCAGCGCCTTGATTTGGATGATCTGCTAAACTCGTATATCTTGTTACACAATGATTTAAATAATATTGCAGGAAAAAAAAAAATTGAGGAAGAAAACTTAGTATTACTAGGAATCGAACTGAGGACCTTCGGATCTATATGCGGATTCGCTCACCACTGGGCTAGCAGCCGCTTTTGGTTAACCGGGAATTAAGAGTAATATAATATTGTTTTCGCACAGGTATGTTTACAGCGATTAGAATAAAAGGATATTATTTCGGCAATAACACTATGATACTTCACAGTTGAATTAAACACTTGTAAACCTGGTTAATTAAAGCGTTAAGATTTCACAAACTTTGATGATATGTATTAATTGTTTTTATTTTCGCACAGGTATGTTTACAGTGATTAGAATGACAGGTTATTATTTCGGCAACAACACTCTGACACTTCACAGTTTGAATTAAACACTTGTAAATTCTGTAAAATTAGAGCGTTAAGATTTCACAAACTTCGATTATTCTCTACACTGATCTTCGGGGACATGTTTATAGATAAATTTGATGGATATTAGGTTTTGTAGGCTTTAGATTTTGTATTATTAAGTGGAGCGAATTTTTGACATGCACTCTGTTGATAAATAATATAATTTCATTATATTCATTATACCATTCTTGAACTATTTTTACAATTTTTAAACAATTTATATTCGACCAAAATTGACGATATTTGTCCAAAATTGACCGTACAATATTAGACCAATTTTGCAATTTCGTAAGGAAAATATTAGAAAATTCTTGCGATCTTCTATCAAAATCAACGTGTTTTACAATATTTGACCAAATTTTACTATACGTGACAATTTTATACCATTATTGGACCACTTTTGCAATTTTGAAAGGATTTATATTCGACCAAATTAAAGAGATATTTGTCAAAAATTGACCGTACAATATTAGACCAATTTTGCAATTTCGTAAGGAAAATATCAGAAAATTCTCCCGATCTTCTATCAAAATCAACGTTTTTTTACAATATTTGACCAAATTTTAATATACGTGACAATTTTATATCATTCTTGGTCATTTTTTTCAATTTTAAAATAATTTATATTCGACCAAATTGGACAATATTTGTCAAAAATTGACCGTACAATATTAGACCAATTTTGCAATTTCGTAAGGAAAATATCAGAAAATTCTCCCGATCTTCTATCAAAATCAACGTTTTTTACAATATTTGACCAAATTTTAATATACGTGACAATTTTATATCATTCTTGGTCATTTTTTTCAATTTTAAAATAATTTATATTCGACCAAATTGGACAATATTTGTCAAAAATTGACCGTACAATATTAGACCAATTTTGCAATTTCGAAAGGTATCACAGGTCCAAAAAGGTTGAGAAGCTATAGTCACATGCGGACATTCACAGTCACGCCTGATCGCCTTTGGTAGACAGAGGACAGGAACAGGAGACTCCTATTGTGCTATGAGCGCATCACGCAAAAGAAAGTTCCCGATTGTTCCGCGAGTTAATGAAATCGAAAGTGAATATACAAAGGTCAAGTATCATGCGTTAGCGAAATAGCAAATGGCAAAACCATTCCGAGCTGATATAGACATGTTACGGTTATGGGACGTAAATATGCGTCGTAAGAATGTGAATATATCAAATTTAAGGCCCTGTAGTATGTGTTCATATTAAAAAAAAACGATAATAATTAAGCGAAAATTGTGAAAATATTTAATAAAACAGGACTCGTTTGAAATAGTGCACAAATCTCTCGACCAATGTTTTAGTTGCAATTAAAGATACGCTGTGAATTTTCTCATACCTACAACATATTAAATAACAGAACAAAACATGTTTTTAATAATTTTCGGAACTTACTTTTCGATTTTTTTCTATCGAGGAAATTTCATATAATTACAGTTCAGCATAACAAATGTATAGATATTATCTTCAAAATTAACATATTTTTTTTACAACTTAAAAACTAAAAGAGTTATCGAGAAACTTGTTATAAATCGCTACAAATTGGGTATACGAGTGACACAATGTTTTTTGGAACTTCTGTAACTTAACCGTGTTAAGAGGAAGCTACAAGCCAAAAAAGTGAATATTCTTGGTATACCTTATATTGTAGGTAATAGGCATTAAAATCGCTTGACAAACGGAGTCTAGAAACGTTCGATTTCAAGCACAAAACTGTTTTTTTTTATTTATTTAGTAAACAATTTTATAAGAAAGAAAAAAAGTTAATCAAGTGAAACTGTCACAGATAATCTTAGCTATAATACTGTATTAGTACTGTATAGTTGTTTCCATTACGCGTTCATACATTTCCATTGAAAAAATGTTTTTTTTTTTAAGTTTACATTTATATTTTGTATTATTATATTATTAAGCTCAAGCGAAACGATAGGAAAGTCTTCAATTTATCTAAAGCATTTTTTTTTTGGTATTCATAATGTACACCAATTCGTTGTAAAGATTAATCAAAATAGTGATTGAGCATTAAGCTTTGCCTTAAATCAAAACCTCATAGATCATAAGACCAGGACCCTCATTCAAATCAGCCTCCTAACTTGTATGGAATTTTACAAAAATAATAGTTTTTATTTTTTTTTTCATCGTATTCTTATTTATTAAAACATCTTAAAATGTTTAGTTAATTTAATAAAATAAATAAAATTTCATTTTTTTGAGGTTCTCATACAAGTTAGGAGGCTGATTTGTTTGTCTGATTTGATCGGCCTTGTGATCTAGGAGGTTTTGGTTGAGTCTGTTTTAAAATCTATATACTCTCTTCATTAAACTCCCTTTTAAATTTAATTTCAAAAGTCTTTCCCAAAATAAGTTTAACAAAACTGTATTATAAATATGGTGGCGGATAAATCATCACAATGATAATTCATCATATCTTTAAAAAAGTTATATAAAGTCATGAAAAGTGTTGAAATAAAAACTTTATTAACTGGGTTAAGTAGGTTAGGTTAGGTTAGGTTAGGTTAGGTTAAAATAAAAATAAAAATTCATTGTTTCTAATGACTTTATATCACTTTTTAAAAGCGTGTTGAATTGTCACTGTGTTGAGTTATCATGGAACCGTTAAAAGATATCATAGATTTAAAATTACACGCAACAACAAAAAAAGAGTCAACAAGCTTCTTTGACCGATATAGTTTCAATTATTTACTTATATTATATCCTAATTACTCATAATAGTTACATTTGGCTTTAAATGTAGATAATTTACATAGATTATCACTTGAATAAAATGTTAAAACTATATAGATTTATTAACATCCAGTGATCTTTGTCTGGGCGTAATAATAAAATTGGATACATTATTGATGAAAGTTTTCCGATTTCACTTTCTTCCCAACTAGCGATCTTGCCATTTGAAAAGCAGTAAGTTATTATCAACTTATTTCAAATTCAACACAGATGCTATTTCCTTAACATTATGTCAATATTACGTCAATTTCTATGTAAATGGCTATGAAACATCTATCACCGTTTGTCCAATGACCATAATTCAGTTAATTCAGTTTAAGCGCTTCATACAAAATTTCTGCCGATTTATAACAAGTTTTTAAGTTCCAAAAAAATATATGTTATTTTTGACGATAATATCTTTACATTTGTTATGCTGAAACTTTAATTATATGAAATTCGCTCGACAGAAAAAAAATCGCAAAGTAAGCTCCGAAAATTATAAAAAACACGTTTTGTTCTGTTATTTAATATGTTATAGGTATGAAAAAAATGCACAGTGTATCTATAAATGCAACTAAAGCATTTATTGAGAAATTTTTGCTCTATTTCAAGCGAGTCATATTTTACTAAATATTTTCACCATTTTCGCTTAATTATTATCGTTTTTTTTAATATCAGCGCGCTCCCTCTAACATTCGTATTTATATATCTTTCTTTAAAACCTTCTTTGAATGCTTACTACGGGCCTTAAGAGGAAGCTACAAGTCAAAAATGTGTGTATTCTTGGTATACCTTAGATTGCAGGTAATAGGCATTAAAATCGCTTGATAAACGGAGTCTAGTTAAAGTTAATCAAGTGAAACTGTCACAGATAATCTTAGCTATAATACTGTATTTTTTTAAGTTGTTTCTTTTATGCCTTCATACATTTCTATTGAAAAAATGTTTTTTAGTAGTTTACAATTATATTTTTTGCTGAGCCATTTTTTTTTCTTGTATTCTACTCAAGCGAAACGATAGGAACACCAACAATTTATCTAAAGCACATTTTTGGTATTCATAATGTACACCAATTCGTTATAAGGATTAATCAAAATAGTGATTTGGCATTAAGCTTCGCCTTGACGTGGATTAACAACAGTCAATCGGTCTGTGAAGATGGCCTTAGATGACCGTGTCTCTCGGACGGCCTGTCAAATTTGTTTACAATTATAAATATCGTTGCGAAATTCTTCCAACTACACACAATATTAAACTATATGCGCTGATGGCAGATTGCCACATTAAGGCGATGCACTACGTCGTGTAATATTTTAAATTTAGCCGCTATCAATAACAACCCTTACATAGATGGCTATAAGGTTTAAATTCCCGCTTAACACCATCCGCCTGTTTTGATTTATGCATGAAAAAAACATGGCCAAAAAGTGCCTTTTATTTTATTTTGTGGATGTTCAGGTGTAAATATTTTTTTTCTTCGATCATTTTATAAATAACTTAATTTGCCACATTATACAATAATATCATAACCGAAAATGGGTTCGTAAGTAGGAGATTTTGAACTTTAAAGCAATTTTCATGGGCTTTCACATTATTTTTTTCTGGGCTTATAAAAGACTTATCTAAAAAACACTCGATTATTTCAAAGGCCAAGATGTATTCTACTCGCAGTATTTAATTAAAGCATCTGCAACATTTCTGGGCGACCAAATTTTCAAACCAAAAACACATGATTTTGCATTACTACGTATGGCATCGCCTTAACCCGTAGCCTTCGAACATTATGTTAAAATTGCGTTCCGTTGAACTGCGCAAAAAATATTCCAAACAAATATTGATAGACATAAGTTGAGTACTTGGTTTAGAAGGCCTTCTTCATACAAACCTTAAATTTGGATTTGAGGTCAAAATACTTGACCAAAATAAATTATTATTTTTTTAATCAAAAGGTATAGCAAATATCTATTACAAATACATGATATTTTATTTATTTCTGTTTTAAATTAGAAAATATAGGCCATTAAAGAATTCAATTTTTCACGAATTCAGAGATAAATTTGACAATTTTTTGTGAGTTAAAGATAAGTATTAAAAAAATAATCTTTCACAACATACTCTCATACCTCAACACAGGCTTGTCCTAGTGAGGTTAAAAATTATAACACTATAAAAAAGATACAATGTAAAGAATCAATAAATAAATAAATAAAATAAAAAATACTACGTAAATATAATCAAATATAAATTTAAAAATAAAACATCGTAAAAAAGGACGTTTTTGAGTGAGAAATTAAAATTTATAGGCTTCAAATTTGTGTTCAAACGTAAATCGGTCATTTTTAAATTAAATTTCTCTCTGACTTTTTATATCATTTACTTCGCGTAGTATAATGATATCCACATTATTACTGTTAAAAAACTACATCGGGCATCCCCGAGGAAGATCATCCTGGCACTAATAAATTAATAAGAACAAACAAGAAAATTAGAGACATTGTTTTTTGGATATGATGTCTAATTATAAAAGATTGGTATTTCTTACAATGACATGGTGAAGCATTCTACAATCGAGGACAGTAAACAGACATTGTCTTGAGTTGTTGGAACTAATGCTCAGACAATCGGAAACTATTTAACATTTTTTGAAAAATATGTTCCTATAACCGTGTTTCCGTTGTTCACAATCAATAATTTAATTTGTCGGCCTCAAGTAAATTTAATTTAATTATTTTTATGTTTTGCTTTAATCACCTACCAAACAACTACCGCTAGGGGCGGCACCACGATCTGATATGCATACCACACGGCAGAACAGACGCGGTATGACGCTGTTAAACTGTTCTCTTTTATGCTAAAACTAGCGCAGACCCGTGAAAAATCACGGGATAGTCATAGTGGAGGTATTGGGTTCGAAACGTGTTCCACTGTCATAATGCGAGTAGCAGTGCGCGGGGACCGGATTCGTTAGTTTGCGATCGTTCAGCGTTAGAGCGTTGCGTTGGGAGCGTTTTAGGTCACTCATTGGAGGTAAAAAATGTGTAACCATTTTTTTCGCTTCATGTCTCATCTAAATATGATGCATCATTGAGGATAGTCTGAATTCTAGGCAAATCAGTTCCAATTTTGAAAATAATAATAAAAGAAATTTTATGTTTAAAATATTATATTTTAGGTAGGCACTTTACTGCTTGTCTGAATTCTCCAAAAAATACTTGCACAAAGTTTTAGAGTTCATTGAACCAAGGTTACAGAGACAACCAAAATTATTTTTTTAGGTAGATTTACGGTTTTTTACTGTTCACATGTATAGTAAATGAACGTAAATAATAATTCAAATCTCCTCAGTTTGCAGGAAGTTTTAAATGCTACGGTCAAGCAGTATTTCAGTTAGAGGTTATAGCCTCGCTAAGCGCTTATCCATGAAGTAATGATTACCTTACTTAAATGTCATATAAATACGTGGGCAGTAAATATATTGTTTGCTCTGTTAAGTGATTTCAAACTACTTCTTCTATTTGAAGTGGAATAATATATCTTTGATAAAACGTTAATAATTTGAACGTCGTGTAACATTTGAAATCGGGCCGCAAACAATAACACTCCTTATGCAGATGGTGATAAGGTTTAAATGTGCCGACTAGGAATACAAGACAAAATATAACATTCTTCTGAAATACATACGCAACCAACTATCAGACACACTCACTGACCAATAGGATGCATGATCTGGGCAACAAGTATGGGGGTAGGTACTATTGATATATTTATTGACTCCATTTATAGAATTAAGCATAATCTATACCAGCACTTTGTTGAATCCTGCAAAATAGAGTGTAATGTAGTTTTAGTGTTTTGAATTTTATGTAGTATTATTCTTATTTCTATTTTATTTTATATTCTCTTACGTTTTAATAATATTGTTTCATATTTTTTTTAATTCTCTTTATTGTATTATATTCTCATTATACTTGTAATAACAATTTTACATTTGTGTATTCATATATCTATTTTATACCTTCTTTATAATGGATTACATCTACATACTGTTAGTATTTCCTATATAATACAGATATTCTCCTATGTACACTGCATCATCTATCACTTTTATGTAAAAGCCTTTTTAGACCTATAAATAAATAAATTCCGCTTAAGAGGAAGCTACAAGCCAAAAATATGTATACCTTGGCATTCCTAATATTGTAGGTAATAGGCATTAAAATCGCTTGACAAACGGAGTCTATAAACGTTCGATTTCAAGAACAAAACTGGTTTTTATTTATTTTGTAAATAATTTTATAAGAAAGCAAAAAAGTTAATCACGTGAAACTGTCACAGATAATCTTAGCTAAAATACTGTATTTTTTAATAGCTGTTTCCTTTACGCGTTCATACATTTCTATTGAAAAAATGATTTTTTTTGTAGTTTACATTTATATTTTTTATTGAGTAATTTATTATTTTATTTGCATTCTACTCAAGCAAAACGATAGAAAAACCTTCAATTTATCTAAAGCATATTTTTTGGTATTCATAAAGTACACCAATTCGTTGTAAAGATTAATCAAAATAGTGATTTAGCGTTAAGCTTCGCCTTAACACCAGCGCCTGCCTATATCGTGTAACATTTGATAACACTCCTTATGTAGATGACGATAAGGTTTAAATTCCCGCTTAACACCAGCCGCCTGTAAGAGATTATAAAGTTTTACGAATTTTGTTCTTATTCCTCTTATCCATCTATATGTAATTGTAATTTAGCAAACTATAGCGCCGTAAATATCACTTCAAGCTTCACCTGTAAGTGTTGATAATTGCATCAATTCTAAAAAATCGCTTAATTATTACGTTAGAATATAATTGCACTCATCTAATTGCTTTCTTTAGTTAATTGCTAATCTCATTTTCCTTTCTTTCTGTTCCGATGTTAAGAGCGATTTTAAAATGTAACTTCCGGTGACTGCAGCGCTTAGATCCGCTACGCCACAGGCACGAACTGTTATTCTTCCGATTTCACATCCGGAAAAAAATAAAAAATATCCGGTAAAACCGCAGAGAATTATTTTTAAAGAAACATTTTTTTCGTAAAAATAAAAATCAGTTTATTCCTAGATTTAAGTCCTGACACTCTGAAAGTACGTTCACCGAGATGCATATGAATGTAAATGAGGTATATTTACAACTTTTTACGTGAATAAATTTCGTTTCTCCAAGCTCGAACCAATGCTGCGTCATTGGCCCAAAAGGATTCAACTCGCCGCGTATACGACTTCTTTCAATTCTAAGAGCTTCGTTAGTTTATCTACGTTCGTTAATAAGCCAGTAATTTCGCATACCGAACGACATTATTTAAAAAGATATGTCTTTATTAACAGTTAACCGAAACTTATCTGATACTATGGAGGCCTCGCTAAAATAAATTTAGATTTATATGAGACATACAGCGAAAAAATAGGTTCCGATTTTTTACCTCCAACTGACCTCCAAACTCTCCCAACGCTCTAACTAAAACTACTAAATCTGGTCTACACGCACTGCTTATCGAGTTCTAATAGTGGAACAAGTTTTGGCGTGACATTTGTACGCAGTAGCGCCTCTAACTGTAGCTCCATGATCGGCCGTCATAACATTTCTTATCAAACGTTGCCCGTGCTCGCAAATATCGCTATCTGACCATAGATGATGAATTTAGTCTATATGGTTTCATTAAGAGGAAGCTACAAGTCAAAAATGTGTATATTCTTGGTATACCTTATATCGTAGAAAATAGGCAATAAAATCGCTTGACAAACGGAGTCTAGTAACGTTCGATTTCAAGCAAAAAACTGTTTTTTATTTATTTTGTAATTAATTTTATAAGAAAGCTAAAAAGTTAATCAAGTGAAACTGTCACAGATAATCTTAGCTATAATACTGTATTTTTAAAAGTTGTTTCCTTTATGCGTTCATACATTTCTATTGAAAAAGTATTTTTTTTTAGTAGTTTGCATTTATATTTTTTATTGAGTAATTTATTTTTTTATTTGTATTCTACTCAAGCGAAGCGATAGGAAAACCTTCAATTTATCTAAAGCAAGGCTGCCCAACCCCAGGCCCGCGGGCCACAATGTGGCCCGCGAACGAATTATAAGTGGCCCGCGTAACATTTTCAAAAAACCCGCCAATCCGCCAATTTGAAAAAGTGTCGCGAGCCCGCGGTAAAACAAACAATGCAGCTTGCGCGCGGTCACCAGTGTTGCCAACGACGGCGATTTATCGCTATTTAGGCTACTCAGAACGAGAATCAGCGACGAAAAAATCTAACCTGTTGAATTTACTTTTGAAACAAAAATACACGGGTTTTCGACATAATATTTTTTGCTTCGAAATGGAATCCTGTAGCCACCCCCTCCCCCCCCCATGGAATTCGAAAAATTGCTGTGGGGTATCACATATGATGTTCGGGAATTTTTTCTCAGCGAAGTTCCGTAACAACCCCCCCCCCCATGGATTTCAAATATTTTGTTGGGAGCACTCATTTAGATTTTTTTTTTGTGGGGAATTATGTTTTATAGAAATTCTCTAACAACCCCCCCCCCCCCATGGAAATAGGAACTGTCAGGTATTCAGTGGCCCGCCAGTGATTCAAAATCGTCAATTTGGCCCAACTGCTAAAAAGGTTGGGCAGCCTTGATCTAAAGCATATTTTTTGGTATTCATTTTGTACACCAATTCGTTATAAAGATTAATCAAAATAGTGATTTGGCATTAAGTTTCGCCTAAATTGTGCGTGCTAGACCTCCTGGATTCAGTTGTCTTATTATAAGTATTAAATATTCTGTGTATTGTCATGTTGTAATTTATTCTCACGTATCAACGGGTAGTTGTAAATAATGACTAGGTATTTATATCAACACAAATCACGCAAGTTATTTGAGTTTAGGTTTTGACGTGAGTTTAATACTTAGGTTAGGTTAGGAGCATTGTCATGTAGGAAACCTACTTATTAACTAAACAATTATGTTTATGATTACAAGTCTGAGTTTTGCAAGTCAAAATGTTGCTATTATTTTGCACTGTGCGGTTTAGACAATGGTGAGTGTGCTTGCTTATTATTTAATACCAGTGAAAATGTCTTTGTCGGGCGTATCCGACTTCTTCCACCATTCACTACTGTATACCACAATTTTACTGTTAAAAAACTACATTACATGGACTTTAATTCGACTCAGTATCTCATACCGCTGCAGAGATATTGCTTTAAGTATTCCTCTAAGAACAAACATTGAAATTTTCAGTATCGGTCACTACTTTTTGAGTTTTGCAAGCGCAAACTTAATGCTAGATCACTATTTTGATTAATCTTTATAACGGATTGGTATAAATTATGATTACCAAAAAATACGCTTTAGATAAATTGAAGGTTTTCCTATCGTTTCGCTTGAGTAGAATACAAATAAAAATATAAATGTAAACTACCAAAAAAATTTTTTTTCAATAGAAATGTATGAACGCATAAAGGAAACAACTTTAAAAAAAAAACAGTATTATAGCTAAGATTATCTGTGACAGTTTCACTTGATTAACTTTTTTGCTTTCTTATAAAATTATTTACAAAATAAATAAAAATCAGTTTTGTGCTTAAAATCGAACGTTTCTAGACTCCGTTTGTTAAGCGATTTTAATGCCTATTACCTACAATATAAGGAATACCAAGATATACATTTTTTGGCTTGTAGCTTCCTCTTAAGCGCGAATTTATTTTTTATACAAAATAAATAAAAACCAGTTTTGTTCTTGAAATCAAACGTTTCTAGACTCCGTTTGTCAAGTGATTTTAATGCCTATTACCTACAGTATAAGGCATACCAAGAATATACACATTTTTGGCTTGTAGCTTCCTCTTAAGATAACGGAAAGGTATAATTGTATATCATATTTGTGGTCATCAAATCATACAAATTGTAAAAAGTATTCCGAATTTCTACCGATTAATAATATATTTCTCTCTAACACTTAAAGTAATCAAGTTCCTAAAAACACATATGTTATTTTTGAAGATAAAATCTATACATTTGTAATGCTGAAACGTTAATTATATAGTGAAACTCATAGAAAATGTTCATTTTTGTATTGATATATCGTCAGAAATACAAAAAATAATCGTAAAAAGTTAGTAAAATTTGACATTTAAATAACATATTAAATATCAGGGTTATATCACTCTAAAATGTTTAGTAAAAGAAATTCCATTTAGCGATTACACGGGGCAAGCTAATGGATATAGTAAAATTATATTATTCATTTTATTTTTAGAGGATGAACATTCTTAAACGAAGTTATAAAAAGTGAAAAAATCAAAAATAAACTAAATTAACATACATTTTCAATGGATGTTTTCCTTGACTTACTTACTAATGTTTAAAAAATATGATGTTTAACAAAAATTGCATAAATATCGTGTAACTAGCTGTACCCCGCCAAGCGTTGCTGTGGCTCAGTCTGTCTGCAGATAGAGAAACAAAAGCACGTGTTGCTTTTATGTCCAACAGATGGCGCTGTTAAAAAAAATGTTTGTCCAAAAAACCACGTTTAAAAAAACAACGTTTTTACTTTATTTATATTTTTATTTATAAATGTGGAAGTCAAAAAATTAAGCATTTCAATTTAAACTATTACCTACAATATAAGGTATACCAAGAATATACACATTGTTGGCTTGTAGCTTCCTCTTAAGTGGGCTGAATGTTCAGAAGATATCATTACATCAGACGTGATATCTTGGATTCCATCAATTGCGTGTTGACGGTGATGTAATGGTACCCTACATATTTAGTTCCGGTGAAAAGATATTTCGGCTATCATAATGCAGTGACCTTGAAGGTAGAACATTGAGCAAAAGTAAAAGTTCCTCATCATTGTGGGCCTCACTGCCTCACTGCCTCACTGCCTCACTGCCCGGCAACCGCAACTATTTCATATTTCAGACACAAGCAATGACGGAAATTCTGTCTGACAAAATACGAAGTTAGACTTTTTTCAAAACTTTACCTGAAAAACCTTTGAAAATCAATAAGGTATTATCATTGTTTTATTTAATACGATAACGTAGATATTTTTATGTTAAGCAATTAAAATTTCTATAACGATTTAAAATGTGCTATTTTCGATTTACCCAACCCCAACTGATCCCAACCATCTGGAGCCAGTGAGAATAGGCATCTCTATTTGGGATCTGTAGGTACTGGGGAAGGAAAGGAAATGTCGAAAAGATAAATGTTTTACACCAGGGCTATACTAAAAGTATCTTCCATTTTGGAACAAATATTCTTTATATTAGTTTACATTTAATCAGTTTGTACATAATTATTATATAGTAAAATAAAACCAATTATGGATTTCCTCCTTGTGACTTTACCTCTACTGAGACATCATAATATGGAATAAGTTAATAAATTTGTGAGAAAGGAATATGAATTAAAAAAAATTTACAAAACAAAGATTATATAAAACGAAAAATTTACAAAACAATACATTTATAGCCATGGAGAGAGGTTGTAGATATAAATCAAATCATAATAGAGATATAAACAATAGAGACATAAACATTATTCACAAACCATCAGAGAAATATTCTTTTATGGACCTCTTGTATTTGGTAAGTTCGCAGCTGAACATATCAATCTTGGATAATACGCTATTGTTATTATAAATAATAAATAAGTTAATTCTGAAATAAAACAATTAATCAAATAAAATTTACATGCGTATATCTATATTTGAGCCCGCGACCTCCGGCTTGCTAGTCGAGAGCCTTAACCTTCGACCACGGATGTTCGTATTCAACCGTCTTACCAGCCAGACGCGTTGTCTATGTCATAATGACGTTGTTGCCAATTGGAATCGTTTGGAAATGTGTGGTTTTAGATTGTTTTTAAAATCAATAGAATTAATAGATATTTTTAGAATTGTTAAAATTCTCTGAAACAACCTATCCTAAATCTTCCACTCACCTTATCACATTAAATTTATTATCATACATAAAACTATTGCAGAAAAAAATCGTTATTGCAAATTAATGCAATTTTCAACAATTTTTCAGAGGCTGAATCCAGACACTTCCAATGCCATCGAATGACTGAATAATCTTGGCATCCCACTTTGACATCCAACAGCTTTGACCTCCAACATCTATCCTCCATCATACACAGAAGAAGATAACTTGAAAACTCTAGATAATCACCTTCAAAACCAAGCGTTGTTTGGTTGCAAAATCTTTTTGCCCCGGAAGCTTTGAGTGTACTTAAGGAAGTAATTACCTACCTACACATTGTGAGCACACTTTTGAAGAACCTACCTAAAACTTAACTGAAATTAGTGGAATTTTAAAAGTTTCCGCATTTGTTGTTGCGGAAATTTTGATATAGGAAATAAGACGAGTTTTATTATTAATGTGAAATTATTCAACATACAATTACATTCTAATTAGTATGTTGAAATTTTATTAAATTTTGGTAATTAATGTAACTTCATAGATATGCAGAAAGGTAGATACTCAAGAATGGTTTGTTTTACAGAATTTGAAAAATTCATCAAAGTTGAATAGAACCTTCACAGAACTTTTTTGTTTTTGTTTTCTTTCTTTTCTTCGTAAAATATATTTGTATACTGTTTTTTACATGCTTTTCGACTACCACACTAGACACATGTCCGTAGTATGGTAGTCGAAATTTGTGTATAATTATATAAATGTAATACATGTTCATTTGTTTATATATTATTTTGTTAAATGCAATGTATTTGTAAAATAGGTAATACTGTGTAGATTTCACAAGAATAAACCAACCGTATTTCAAACTGTTGATTTTAATGAGAAAAAATAAATACAAATATAAATGGGTAAATAAACAAATGACTTTACGTGTTGATATGATGAAAATAAAGATAAATTAATTAATTATTTTAAAAAGAAATTTTAAACAGAATTTAAATGAAAAACAAAGAATAATAAAGCAAATAAACTTAATTTAATGATGTCAGTCATTCTTTAAAATAGTTCCTTCCCTTCATAAATAACCAATTCTGAATTATAATATTAGGTACATAATCACACACAGGAAAGGAGTTGAAGTAGGTGAATCTTATAAAAATAAAAATAAAATAGGGATAATAGAAATAAAAATAACATTGAAAATCAACATTGAAATTTGATGAATTGTTTAAATTCTGCGAAACAACCTGTACTTAGTATTAAAATACCACCACTCAATGACGAAAAAATTGTAGAATTTTTCTACTTTATGCTTTAAAGAACATATTATTAAACTTACTCAATTGCTACAAGACACAACTATTTATGTTGCGATGAAAAAAATGTACATAATAGGTAATAAGTTTCTTAGTTTGGGTTATTTAACCTTCAAAATTAATCTAATAACCTTATTCAAATATCTGATAATATTAACAAGAAAAACATTGTGGACAAAACTGTCAAAACATGTGAAAATTGAACTTTGATTGATAAAAAGGTGCTTTTAGAAGTAAGCGGAATTCTACAATTTTTATCGCAACGACTTCAGCCGTGTTTGGTGATCAGATCTGAATAGCAAGGTAGGTACTTCCCAGCCACGCTCTTCCCAATCTATTTCCCTTGTACACCATACGTTCAGCCTCATAACATAAACCGATTCGGGTGCCATAGACCCACTAGCTCCGGTCTGTTGGTTCAATGTTTAAGTAAAAACTGAAAAATGGCAGCAAAATAGTGATTTAGCATTAAGCTTCGCTTTAAGATGAAGCTACAAGCCAAAACTGTGTATATTCTTGGTATACCTCATATAGTAGGTTTTAGGCATTAAAATCGCTTAGTCACAAGACTCGTCTAATTTAGTTTCAACCCAATTTTATACCTAACCAAGAATACTATTATTTGGCGACAAAACAACAACGACTGGACATACGCGAAACCCAGCAAAATGTCGTTTTACACTAGAGGTGGGCAAAATTGAGTGAATTAATTTAATGAATTCTCATTTTCAAAAGGAATTGAATTTTCATTCGTTACAGTTAGAATTTTTATCTTTATATTTTACAGTTAAATTATTTCGTGATAATAAGGTAATTATTAATAATGATGTGCACATTAAATGATTTAAGGCGATGCCATACGTAGTAATGCAAAATCATGTGTTTTTGGTTTGAAAATTTGGTCGCCTAGAAATTTTTCAGATGCTTTAATTAAATACTGCAAGTAGAATACATCTTGGCCTTTGAAATGATCGATTGTTTTTTAGATAAGTCTTTTTATAAGCCCAGAAAAAAATAATGTATAAGGCCTATGAAAACTATTTTAAAGTTTAAAATCTCCTACTTACCAACCCATTTTCGGTTATGATTTTATTGTATAATGTGGAAAATTAAGTTATTTATAAAATTATCGAAAAAAAAAATATATTCATGCCTGAACATCCACAAAATAAAATAAAAGGAACTTTTTGGCCATGTTTTTTTCTTGCATAAATCAAAATAGGCGGATGGTGTTAAGCGGGAATTTAAACTTTATCGCCATCTACGTAAGGGTTGTTATTGATAGCGGCTCAATTTAAAATATTACACGATGTAGTGCATCGTCTTAAATATTATCAAAAAGTTTGTAACATGTTTATTTTGTGGTACGACATATTTTTTTACTAAAGCTCTCCTCGCTTTAAGAACTCTGTGTGTGTAAAGCTTACAAATACAGGTTTTATTTAAAGTAAAGTTATAAATGTACTTCTGCAATGTACAAAATAAATCCCTATATTTGATATTTTTGTGTGTTTATTTAAAATGTGTTTTTCAAAACGAACACATTTATTTGAATGCGAAAAAATCCTTCATATTGCTTTCTTTGAGGTTCCTTCAAAGTGAGCATTCTAGGTACAAATCAAAAATGAGGTCGTGAATGTGTCGAATGAAGGAATTAAATGAATGAATAAAATGAATTAGTTCACTTGGCCAGGTGAATAAGACTGAATTGATTCATTATTGTGAATGAATCTGCCCATGTCTATTTTACACCCCACTTAAAAAAAAATCAAGTAAAATCATTACACTGAATGTCTGAGTTCCTTCTTAAGGCAAAGAAATACGTAAAATACCTCGAAATTCAAACTAATTATCGATCAGAATCGAAGGTTTAAATGGCCACATAATACCTAAGTGATTCTAATATTTGCATTCATACGTTCCCAAAAGTGAAATTCAAAAAGATATATTTAAAAATAATATACAGTTTTTTTAAGAGCTCAACAATAAGCTGATCTTTCGTAAGATATATTACTTATATGTTGATAAAAATTCAAAAGACGTTTTGAAAGTTCACAGCAGTTAAAAGCCAGTTCCAGGGGAGGAGGGTTCAATCCTCAGTAAAACAAAAAAAAAAATTCCCCAATTTTTATTTTACTTTTCTACACATTTCTAAGGAAATAACTCGTGTATATTCGTAGAATTCGTCAGTAAGATTTATAATAATAATAATAAGATAGCGTTTTTATAGCGCAGTTTAGTGTCATTTCACTTAAAGTGCGCTTTAATATCATCGAAGTCCAAAAAAAGTAACATTTAAGAATATAGCTAGACCGTAAGTAAAAGTGATGCACAGATGCACGTCTCTTGGCATGCTCAGAAAGGGCGTGATTTATTAGTAGTTAGCTGGACTTTGTTGGTGGCTTATAGATATCGATGTATTGTCACGATTACGAATTTACTCAAAGTTTATACAGGATATTCCGGGATGTTCCCGAACGTTCCAGACTATTCCCGATCATTCCAAAACATTCTAAAATATCCCGGGATGTTCTGTAATGTTGTGGAATGCTCTCGAATACTCTCGAATGTTCTGGAAATTTGTAGAGGGCGAAACTTCCAGCCCTTATATCTTCAAAAGCACGCCCTTCAGGTAAAGGCTGGAACCTTCTTCGTGGATGGGGGATAGAGGGTTACCACACCATATAACTCCCTTGATCGTACCAGGACTTGTTTTTGAGTTTTAGCGGCACGCACATTGTACACTTACTTTAATAATATATAAATATTGATTAGGTTAGGGAACCGTTTTTAATATTGGGTTCGAACCCACGCGTACACAGTATCCAGAAACTAGTGGTATAAGCAGTAAAATTGTGAATCTATAGATAGATACAGAAATCAAAAACTTATTTTTTCGATCTGAACAATTAATTTTTTTTTCGGCAATTAAAGGGCTAAAAGAACTTTTATAATACAATAATAACCCCGTAACGAACTTTTTTTTTCAAATTGAACCTAAAAATTTCCAACTTTAAACACGAATTACTCGAAAATTAAAGCTCGAATCAAAAAATGTTATACCACAAAATCGACTCAAAATGTGATGTAGATTCACCAGTTTCTCGCTTGAAGCACTAGTTTCCGGACACCGTGTATTAATCAGTATTCTAGTGTGTGTACACACGGCACCAGAACTTAGCCGAAATGTTTATTCACATAAAATAATTAACCGCTCATTACATCACATCCATCTCGGAGGCCGAATTACATCTCCGAAAGCGAACGTTACTGGCTTCAGAGCCGGATTTACCTTCAATAGGCAATTTATCTATATATCTTATATTTTTATCTGAATATCATAGTTCCAAGAAACTACTTCCGATAGTTCAGAACCATCGGGATTATAGCATATTGTGACTTTGCAACTGGCGTACCGGGTCTTTGAACTATAGATATAGAAACAACGGAAATGGGCCATAAAACATTATTACTATGAAACAATGTGCACATAATACAAAATTACATTAATATAATTAATTAAATACATAATTACAAAATTACAGCATTGACATTTTTGGTAATAACCTAAAGAAATATCGATGAAGTAATGCGTAGGATCGATTATTAATATTAGAGTATGGAATGTATCGGGAGCATCTCCTATCCTCTTCCTATTTTCCTCTTCCTCTCCCCTTCTTTTAACACCAAATTAATTTTAAGATATTAAAACTTCATTTCCAATGAACTTTAACATAAGAAACTTCTGTGGCTTGACTTCCGTTAACTTGTATATTTATATCTATCATTGTATATTATATAAAAGCTGTTTGTTTCTTACAAAATAATTAATTTGGGAGGCGGGTATAGGTACCGTCGCCTCTGGAATCATTTCTTGGATAACCAACAACTCCGCCATAGGTCGCTTCATTTCTGCCTACCAGCGGTTCTGGAGAGGCCAGTTTATGGAGACACGTTGACCTCTCCAGCCGGACTCCTTGGACACAGTGACTGCACCACTGAATTAATTCATGCGTCATTCCTGAACACGCTGACTTCCAGATTCCTACAAACCCTTATTTTTCATTCACAGAACTTCTTCTCCTTCATTTACCTACTTGCTCAAAAAACCTACTGGCGGACTCCCAATGGACGACTTAGGTCACTCAGGGGAATTATTTTCCTCAGAACCTCCTGCTTGGAGATAATGTTAAAAAAATGTTTCAGTTTCTATTATCTGCAGTGATTACAATGTTTCAGTTTCTACTATCTGCAGTGATTACGATGTTTCAGTTTCTACTACCTGCATTGATTACAATGTTTCAGTTTCTGTTATCTGCTTTGAATACAATGTTTCACTTTCTGTTATCTGCAGTGAATACAATGTGTCAGTTTTTTATTATCTGCAGTGATTACAATGTTTTAGTTTCTACTATCTGCATTGATTACAATGTTTCAGTTTGTTATCTGCAATAATTAAAATGTTTCAGTTTCAATAATCTGAAGCGATTACAATGATTCAATTTCTATTATCTCCAGTGATTACAATGCATCTCTGTGGATCCGGCCCTGGTAATACTGAGCAATACTCGTATTATCAAAAGTAAGCGTCGGGTCTAGATAATGGGGCCATGGGTTCGATGCCCGTCGAGTGCAAAAATTACAAAATAAGAAATCAACTAAATAACGTCTTGTTTTATTAGACGAGTGGGAGAGGATTGTTTGCTGTGTATTTGAATGCGTACATTCTTAGAGTCCACGAATTCTTGCATAATATGATATCTGATTATTCAAATATTTGAATAATATTGGGACAGCCCGTTTCAAGTGGTAATTCAGGCATCTTATCGAAGCGAGTATAACTGCATTGTTACCTATTATAATAAGACTTGATTTCACTCAATTGACTGCTTCAAAAAATGAATCTAATCAAATCTAATATAAATTACAAAAAGAAACCTGTGTTTCCCTACCCGCCTAATTATCTTCACAATCAGCCTTTATGGTGGTAGATAGCCCTTGGTGTCACATCGAAAGTAAGAGAGTTTGGTGGGGGTGGCTGAGCGTAGGTTGGAGTGGGTGACGAAAATACGCTTTGTTATGCGAAGGCCGCAAATGCTTCAGATTGATTCAGAATGGACCGCCGACTGTGAAGGCTTCAGAAAGTTCATGAAAGTTCTCGAATGCTCTAGAAGGTTCTGGAAGGAGTAAGTTCAAGAAGGTTCCATAAGGTTCCAAACCGAGTGGCGGAGTGTATCGGTGAGTCGAGAAGGTTCCGGAAAGTTCTATAATGCGCTTGAAAGTTCTGGAAGAAGCCAAAGCAACGCTGACGTTTATGAAGGTTATCGAATGCTCTAGAAGGTTCTGGAAGGAGAAAGTTCAAGAAGGTTCCAAACTGAGTGGCGAAGTGTGTCGGTGAGTTTAGAAGGTTCCGTAAAGTTTGAGAACGCTCTGGAAAGTTCTAAAAGGAACCACAGCAACGCGTGACGGGGTACAGCTAGTTATTTATAATATATAATAAAATAATTTATTAATTATAACGTGAAAATGTAATATAAATATTTATAACTTGTGTAAATTACTGATTGTAAACTTGTACATATTGCTGTACGGTATTGTGAATTTTGCAAGTATTTTTTATGGATGATTTGTTGATGGTAACGGCACAGATATTTCCATGCGATCTGTGGTACAGGCGAATGCGGATAAATTCATAAGAATAGGGCATAACCGACTCCTCCCTACTCCCAACACAACACAAACAGAAGTGCTTGTAATATATGGCTGCGGTTTGCTGCTGGTGCTCTTCCTTGGGCTGCTGATGATGTAAAAACATGCAATTTTAGTAACATTTTTTAGGCAACAATTTGTTCCCTATAAAGTCCTCTAAGATAGCCAGGTACCATTTTAAACACCCATATGAGGTAAAAATAATGAGGCGCATATGACGCCGTTCTATTTGTATAAAGAAAATTAACTTTAAATTCAGCAAATTAAAATGATTCACCACTTCATGGAAAATAAGGACGGGTTGTTTCAGAAAATTTGAACAATTCTTCAAATATCAAAGTTAATTTTCAAGTTTTGTGAAAGATTTTTCGAAGTTCTGATATTATTACAGTTCTTTTGAGCAATCTTATAATCTAGTATATAAATAAAAATATTTATTTGTTCAAAATCTCAAATCTTCGAAAGTTCTTCAAAGGATTGCTTTGAAATTTTTACACAACGCTACATTCGAATACACATGTTTTTTTATATACCTTATATAGATGTCACCTGCGACAGGTAAAAACATGCCCTTTTAAGAAAACTGCGCCATCTGTTGGACTTAAAAGCAACACACGCTTTTGTTTCTCTATCTGCACAGATATACTGAGCCTTTTAATGGCCAGATCGGAATAGCCAGGAGCTTTCCAAATTTTCCTCTTTAATTTTAATTTCGATGTCCTGCATTATTACTTCATCCTCACAACATACACCAGTTATAAACTTCAACGCATGGATAAACACGAAAACTGGAAATAGATTGTTTTTAGCTACGCTTTACATTAGAATTAACTTATTTTCGTTTTAGGACAAAGCAATTCGTTAATTAAAACTGAATCAATTACGCAATCTTTGCGATGAAGTTGAAATTGCAACTTCACGCTAGGCTCTTTCGATGTATGTGAAAAAAACATCAAAAAGGTTTTGTTTTAAATTTCATTAAACTCACGCACATATATTCAAATATTTTCCAAATATGTTACAAACTACAGATCCCTGAGGCGTATGTGTGGTAAAACTATGTATGATCGTGTGATAAATGTGGAGATCTGCAAAGAGTGCAAGGCTAAGCGTAATGAGTAAGATTAAGAAATAGCGTAATGAGTAGGTAAGGAGAATATATGACCAGTGGCGTAGCGTGGACTAATCAGAGCGTGGGCAGAGGCGCATCCGCGAGGCCCTTTTCTTTCAGTACCTGTTTTATACATCAACACAGTGGTCCTACCATTTTTTTATGAATACAAAAATAAAATATAATTTAGCAGAAAATATTTAAAAGGAGTTTATTTTATTTATTTATTTATTTATAAAACACATGATACATAACCAACAATTTACATAAAGTAGATATATTCGATCACCATACTAGGCGGCTGCCTGTTTCATGGTGACCAATGGAGTATTGTTACTTTGTATGATATATGTAGTCTAGTGTGAACATAATAAATGGATCTAGATAAGTGATGCTAAAAATTGAAAACATTATAATAAAATAAAAATAAAAAGTAGAAAATAGAAAGGGTAAAACAAGTAATTTAGCATTAGGTTAAAAGAATGAACATAATTTTTTTTCGATATGGGTGCATGCAAGCACACAATATATACGTAGGTGCACATATCTATACAGACATAAACATACGTATATAGCTTTTTTTTTTTTTTTTTTTTTTTTTTTTTTTTTTTTTTTTTTTTTTTAATTTATATAGTCTAATCTTTTACAAAAATAATTCCTTTCGACTCTTTGCTTTGATAAAGTCTGTAAGTAAGGATTTGTAGTCGATTTTTGAAGCTAACTCTGCTTCGATTGATAGTATTCCTAAAGCAGATAACCGTTCCTGTTTCATGCTATTTCTCAAATAATTCTTTATTATTTTTAATTTGGAAAAACTTCTTTCTGCGGATGCTGTACTTACTACATAGTCAGCATAATTCTAATCGCAACATAAACATTAGGGTAAATGTCTTGCAATTCATTTTTAATTATATATTCAATCAGATTTTTGGTATCTTTAATAGACTCTGGTATGTTAGGAACTAAGAGTTGCAGTTCTTCGTATAGTTCATAGGATTCTATATCTTTGCTTTTTCCATGTTGTAGTAATATACCTAGGTCATTGCAGTGTTTCAAAAGTTCGATATTTGTCAAGGATTTTAAATTATTTATTTCATACAAGAATCCAAAATAATTGTAGTATTGAGTGAGTGCTGTAAATCTCGTATCGGTATCTTGTATAATGGCATCAACCATTGTAGTAAAAAAATCTATTCTAAATCTACTTTCAGCAGAATCAATAGGCTCATCTGCAGCTTCATAACTGAAAATTCTATTTTTTCTGCGAGCCCTTTTCTCCTTAAAAGTGGTTGGAATCTCATAACTGCTCTTTTCTATGAACTCGTAAGCTTTTGTAATACATTCATTAAAGCCTGTTTCCCGAAATTCTTGGATCCAGTCACGAAAATTGCATAAATTATCAATAGCGATCTTTAAATTTATATTGACTTTTTGCCAGATTTTACTAATATTATTCACACGGATTAATATTTCATACCACACGTGTATCGAAATAATAAATTCTAGAGTAAGCATTTCAGTAATAATTGCTTCGCAATCGCAGAGAGTATCTGCGTCTCCACGGTCTCCAGATTGAGTTTTCAGATTATTTACGCCATCTATTACTTCATCAAATTGAAATAAAATAGCTTTAACGGAAGCGATTCTACTTTCCCACCTTGTATCAGACAATGATTTCAATGATATTTTCAATGTATCCTTCAGTAATTCCCATCTCTTGCTGGATTTTGAAAATAAGACATATATTTTTTGGATAAACCCAAAAAACACCTTTGCCATAGATGATGTGTTGGCTGCGTCTACTAATATAAGATTCCAACTATGGCAGCCACAAGGCGTAAAAAATGCTCTTGGATTAATGGTCAGTATTCTGGATTTCACTCCCTTGTTGATTCCAACCATATTTGCGCCATTATCGTGGCCTTGGCCTCTACAGTTTTGAATATTTAATTCATATTTTTCTAGCTCTTTGAGAATTGTTTCTGTTAAAAATTCTCCTGTTGATTCCGAAACTGCCAAAAACCCAAGAAAATGTTCTTCAATTGTACCGGTGCAGGTATTGATGAATCTTATTATAACGGACATTTGTTCGACTCTACTGATGTCCCTTGTACAGTCCAGCATTATAGCATAGTACTTATTTTCTTTAATTTTCCCTATAATCTCATTGACAATGGTTTGTGACATTAATAAAATAAGTTCATTTTGAATTTGAGGACTTAAATAGTGTTGATTTAGTTTTTTTTCATTGATACGATTTAAGTGTTCACGAAGAGTCAAATCGTATTTAGATAGTAATTTAAACAGATCGATAAAATTACCGCTATTTCCTAAATGATTCTGATCGAGAGATTCCTTATGACCTCGAAAAGCTAAGTTATGTGAAGCTAAAAAATTTATTATATCAACTAGTCTTTCAAACAAATTATACCAATGTTTCTGACTTTCTTGAATGAGTCTCTCGTTTTCTTGATCAATCGTTTTTCTATGTTTAATACCTTTTTCATATTCTAGCCACTGAACCATGCTTTTCCTGTGTTCTTTTTGATTTTCGTGACGTTCAAGAATAGTTTTTAAGTGTTTCCAGTCATTACAGCCTACAACCATTTGTGTTTGTAAACTAGAGAAAAGTTTGCAACTAAAACAATATACTTTATTATGTGTGGTTGAATAAACTAACCACCTACGATGCTGATTTTCACCATTGCTCAATTTCCTTGTAAAATAAAAATTAGAAAAGTGTCTACCATGTTCATTTTTCGGAAAGTATTCATTGCTAATATGTAGGTTTTGTTGAGGACCACATTGGACTAAATCGTGACGGTATGCATTGTTTATGGGAATGCTCCATTTTCCTGGATCATCCATTTCGGGTTTACAAATTTCTGACTCTTCATTCTCCCTAATATTAACTGATGAAGTGGCCTCGCCAATATCAAAAGAAGTTCCAACACAGGGCTCAGTGTCATTTGTAGTATCGTTGGATTCACTTTGTAGAACTTCTTCTGGCGAAGACTTCTCTTCATTCTGTTGACAATCAGTTATTATTTCCGATACTCCAGTTTCAGAGGTCGAAAGAATTTTCTTTTGATTCAAAAATTTCTGCATGCTAGCACTAAGAGCTGCATTAGTTACTGCCATCTCAGCTTTTCTTTTTCGCTTCGATGTTCCAGATTCCCATTTCCGATGTGCATCTCTATCTCTGCTCGGGCCGGACATGATATCTGTAAATCATTTTGTAATTTACGTACCTAAATATAAGAATAACATGGCAGTATTTTTTTCAAACAAAAAAAAACTTTTTGAAATTGTGAGTTGAGATGAGAATGTCAATCTTTTGTAACGGTAGAAAATTTATGCTTCGTAGATATTGCGCAGGCACATACTTCTCCCATAATGGAGTTGTCTACTATAAATAAACTATCGTAAACTGTACGATGGTGGAATACCTAAATATGTGGGTTAGATTAAATAATTGGGCATATAAAAACATAAAATCTGATTAAATAAGATCATTAGATATGTAATAAAGTTATAAACTTATAAGCGTGAAATTTTAATAATCCGTGAAAAAAATTAATGTTATAGGAGTTTTAAAATTCTTAACAATGCAGTGAATAACAAAAAAAAGTGATTTCCCAAAATTAATTAAAAAAATATATGTTAATCATAGACATATGAATATTTACTAGACCAGAACAGAAAGGTGAGGGGTAGAATCCAACTGCAGCGGGACGCAGAGCGGGAATACAACTTTGGTGATATGTGATTCGTCAATAACTCTATCTGACAGTATATAGGCATCTCGCATTATAATATCACGATTTAGTTCTTAAAAGTAGACTCTGCTTTTGAATGAATATACCTTTTTACATGGGAGCGCGAATTGCTCACCGCGTAATAAACAAATTTGCGAACTGCAAACACGGCAAAGTAAGAGCGCATTTTTTTCATTAGTTCAATATTTTGTTTCCGTATTTAGCTAAGACACTTTTACAAATGTTTCATAATTTACTTAGTCCAGTAAATAGAGGCTTTGTGTTTCGGGTCGCCGCGATGCGACAGTAGTGCGCCCGCCGCCCGCCACCGCCCGCCGTGTCTTGTCAAATTATGTTCCTTTTATCTGAATAAATTTAAAATAGAGTAAAATAATGCTTATATGTGGAATGTAATACGACAATTAGGTTTATTATCTTTTTCACTTCTATTTTTACACGTTTTCATAGCACAAGTCACCATTTTTGCAGAGTTATTTCGTAAAATGTACCGATGAGAGCTCGACGATGGTCCCCACAAGAATGATGACGTCACATTTTTTAGATTCACGCGAGGCTAATTCGTTTCCGCATTCGCATCCGTGATGTTAATTTATTTTATCTTTCAAGGAACGTAAAATAAAAGTGTTCAAAATTAGCCCAATTCAAAAGTAAAAGTAGACACTAGGTACTATAATATTACTACCCAGTTGGTTCCATGATGAAATTGATGAGAAATAACATCGAGTAGACTAAGGTTATGTGAATTTTAAAATGTATATACTTACCTACTTATTTAATTACTCGTATGATTCAGCCACAATTCACTGTCACCTGTCACTCACTATTTAATTGTTAAGTTAAATTATACACTTAGTGATAAGTGATAACTTTAATGTTTTGTTTAATTAAAACTGTACAGTGCCCACAATCAATGTAATCAGTCGAAGCAATGCACACTACTATGACGCCTGCCGGGTCGGGTCGTATCGAACGAAAGTAGAGGATCTGTCAAAATCTGAGTCTAGGGATGGGAACGCAAAGATCGATACCGAAAATTTCCGATGATCGATATTGATAATAAAATTTTGCACATAAAGATGATGAGATCATAAAGGGGCCTCGCTCACGCGAGGCCCCTTTATGTGCGAGGCCGTGGGCGAGGGGCCGCTTCGCCCACGCCTAGCTACGCCACTGTATATGACTAAATAAAGTTGCTATCCGCGTCTGTCTGTTTGTGCGCTTAGTTCTTCTAAACTACGGAACAGATTTTGATAAAAATTTTATTATCATTTAGAAAAAATTTTCCAGAAGGTTTACATATATGATACATGTATATTATATTTATAGAAAGTAGAGAGAAGTCTATGTTTTATAATCAAGAAGTAAAAAAATATTTTTGGCGCTTACATTGCTAACGCTGTACACATCAAAATAATGTACTACTGAATTGTATATCTTAAATAGGCCTACATAAAAATCTTTCACAATATATGTCTATCTCCTAAGGATAATCCCTAGCAACGCCGGGTACATGTCATCTAGTTAAAATATAAATGTTGGAAAAAGGATATACAGATGCAAAGCAAAGGTAATGTTTATATCTCTAATTTTGTGTACACTGAAAACAAAGCACAAACAGATATCTAAGAAAGAAAAATAGTATATCTTTGTCGGAGATTTCTTTAGGATCAGCAAGTACCCAAAGCTTAATAGATGTTTCATATTGTGTCTAATTTAATACGCTTTCTTCGGCTGTAGTTAAAATAACGGTAGAAAGATTATTAGCTGGGACGTATTATTGTAACGTATTGTTTTATTAAATTCCTGTATTTATAGTTTTGCAATGTTACCTATACCAACTGAGTGAGATACTTGAGTGAGTTGACTTGAAACTCTCAGAAATGAAAGTTTTCATTGTTTGTCTTTTCTCTGTCGGTAATTATTACGTTTGTTTACTCTGCTGGCGTCTTGCAACGGAATGGCCTCCACATAAGAATCTTCAACACATAACCATAACGAACCACGCAGAACCACATAGAAACACACAGGGGCCACACAGAATCACACCGTCTGTCAAACTATTTGTATCTTTTCTGATGAAATGCATTTCGTAAGACTTCTTTGCAACTCTTGAATGAGTCAATGAATATCATTTCGCGAAGGCCAAACTCTAGTGATTCGTTCACTTGAACTTTCCAGGACTTATTTTTGATGAGTAGGTAGGTAGGTATGTAATATAACATGGTTTTTAGTTTGTATAACAAACTAGAAACATGCCTGTATCATGATAATTATAAAGAAATGGATTTGTAAGTACAATATTTAAGAAATAAATTAAATAACAAAATGGATGACTAAGGACGGGTTGTTTCGGAGAATTTGAACAATTCATCAAATTTCAACGTTCATTTTCGGGCTCTGTGAAAGTCCTATTCAAGTTGTTATTATATCATTATAGGCAGGTTGCTTGACAGAACTGAAATAATAACAGAACTTGAAAATTAATTTTGAAATTAGAACAATTCATCAAATATCAACGTTCATTTTCGGGTTCTGTGAAAGTTCTGTTATTATATAATCATAGGCTAGTTGCTTGACAAAATTGAAATAATAACAGAACTTGAAAAAATCTTTCACAGAACTTGAAAATTAACTTTGAAATTTCAACAATTCATCAAATTTCTACGTTCATTTTCGGGTTCTGTGATAGTCCTATTCAAGTTCTGTTATTATATCATTATAGAACAGTTGCTTGAAAGAACTTAAATAATAACAGAACTTGAAAAAATCTTTCACAAAACTTGAAAATTAATTTTGAAATTAGAACAATTCATCAAATATCAACGTTCATTTTCGGGTTCTGTGAAAGTCCTATTCGAGTTCTGTTATTATATAATCATAGGCTAGTTGCTTGAAAAATCTAAATAATAACAGAACTTGAAAATTAATTTTTAAATTTAAAGGATTGTTCAAATTCTCATAAAACAACCCGTCCTAAGTCATCTTTCGTACATAATATCTATGTTAATTATACCGGAGTTAGCCTGTCAACTATTAATATTCGGAGATAATATTAATAAACCTAAACAAAGCATGAAACAGAACAAGACACGGAAAATAAAAAGGTAACGATCGCAACTGGGAATCGAACCCAGGATCTGTCTTATTAGGTCAACGCCTCTATCCACTCGGTCATTGTGACCTATTTGTTTAACGTCAATTGTATTCATATCATTTTTAAATTCAGAATATAATTTTACAATTTCAAATGAAAATAAATTGAGTTATTCCAATAAAATTATTTATCATTGAAGAAGAATATAATATTGATAAATGTGAAAGAAACGTGAAACAGAACAAGACACAGAAAAATAATTAAGGTAACGGTCTCAACTGGGAATCGAACCCGGGATATCCGTCTTACCGGGACAACGTCTCTAACCACTCGGTCACAAATAAATTATTTACAACATGTAATCATTCAAAAAGATAGCAGCCAAAAATATTGTAAAAATTAGTTGAAAGATAATATTTTTAATTCTGAATTTGAAATATGAGATAGACATGAATGAAATAAAATAATTAGATCCCGTTGGCCAAGTGGTTAAAGACGTTGTCCCGCTAAAACAGAGATCATGAGTTAGATTATTAATTTTATTTTTTTAATTAACCCTTCACAGGAAACCCTGAGAAAAAAAAATTCATAAGGGAATGTCATCTTTTTTGATGTTGTGTGGAGGATATATCCCTTCCACTGCGGCGTAAGACGATGGATCGAGAGACCAGTTGGAGAGGTCAAAGGGTCTCCCTAAACATGCCTCTCCTGATCTGGCACGCCACACAGCTAGTGGGCAGGCACATCCTGAACACACCTCACCCGATGAACCCGGGCATCCCTGCTAAAACACCAAACGTAGCGAACCACTTGGGGTGACCTATGTCAGAGGTCTTGGCTATCCAATTAATGGTTCCCGGGGCTGCGGTACCCAAACCAGCCTCAAAATTTTAAATTATTACCAGTTTTAACCGTTATGTTTTAATTCTTATGTGTCTAGTTCTGTTTCATGTTTCGTTGAAATTCATTATTACAGGGTTTTCCAATAAGAGGTGTTATTTTGATATTCAATCGTAAAAGATCAATGATTTCGTTGCTTGTGTGGCACTTAGCGCCGTCTTGTTGAAAGTAAACGTTGTTCATATCAATACCATCCAATTCCGGCCATAAAAAATCAATCCATTCACCGTAACTGTTGCTCCAGCCTCATTTTCGAAAAAGTAAGGTCCAATGACTTCGCCGGACGATAAACGGCACCAAACAGTCACACGTTGAGGATAAAGAGGCTTTCCAACAATAACTCTTGGGTTTTCCGAGCCCCAGATGCGACAATTTTGCTGGTTGCCGAAGCCACTGAGGTGGAAATGGGCCTCATCGCTCAAGATGATATGCATTTGATTCACTCAAGTGAATTTTAATAATTTTAATGCCTTGTTGAAGCATGTATCGTTACATTTTTATTAATGGCGTAGTTTCTACTTGTCAAATGTCAAAAAATGACCTCTTCAAAAATAACATCTACCGAAATAGCGGGCTATTCGAAATAACACCTCTTATTGGAAAACCCTGTATTATGTTCTTAACACATAATAATTCTAGATAAATACTCAGAATATTTACGAATTATCATACGTGACAGAATGTAAATATCAAGGTCCTCCATAATTTTTAGTAGTGGAGATACATACAAAAATAGTAGAATTGCCAAACTCGGTAATACGACTTTGAGAAATTAATTAGATTTAATAAAAATCTTCGTAAATATTGATTTGTCAAAGTGATTTTTCCTTAACAAAAATTAATGTAAAGATTCATAGAAGACTTCCTGTTCTAGGCATCCTTCTAAAAGCCATATAAATTAATAATTTAAATCAATAATTCTAAATAATTTTGTACGCAGTTTGTAAATAACAGTGTGTAAGTTGAAATTGATATTGTTTAGATATCAATCGCAATAATATGTACAGGGTTTTTCAATAAGAGGTGTTATTTTGAATAGCCCGCTATTTCGGTAGATGTTACTTTTGATGCTGTCATTTTTTAACATTTGACAAGTAGAAACTACTTTATTAATAAAAATATAACAATACACGCTTCAACAACGCATTGAAATTATTAAAATACACTTGAGTGAATCAAATGCAAATCATCTTGAGTGATGAGGCCCATTTCCACCTCGGTGGCTTCGTCAACAAGCGAAATTGTCGCATCTGGGGCTCGGAAAACCCAAGAGTTATTGTTGGAAAGCCTCTTTATCCTCAACGTGTGACTGTTTGGTGCCGTTTATCGTCCGGCGAAGTCATTGGACCTTACTTTTTCTAAAATGAGGCTGGAGCAACAGTTACGGTGAATGGATTGATTTTTTATGGCCGGAATTGGATGGTATTGATATGAACAACGTTTACTTTCAACAAGACGGCGCTAAGTGCCACACAAGCAACGAAATCATTGATCTTTTACGATTGAATATCAAAATAACACCTCTTATTGGAAAACCCTGTACATAAAAAAACAAAAATAAAATAAAAATCTAAGAAACTAAACAAATAATACCTCATCCCATACACACAAGCAATTGCTTATTATGGGAGAACATTGAAAAATAATAAATATTAATCATATCATAATATCTTTCATCTTATTACTAGTGAAATATATATATATGTATATCAAACATTGTAAATTTTTTTATTGAATATATATAATTTAAAAAAAAAAAAAAAAATAGAAGAAGTGTTTTTTTTAAATCCACATACGGGAGGCTGTGAATAAAATAATTACCCTCAGTGCCTATATCTTCTGTAAGGACGCTGTGTGAAGAGTTTTTTTTTAAGAGAAAGATATAGGAACAAAGTATGAAAGGTGGGTTGGAATCTGTGGGTCAGTGTGTCCAGAAATGACGGACGTTTGAATTCATACCTCCCACTGCCGTGCAAGAGAGTGTTCTGCTGGAGAGGTAAAAAGATCTTCCTCGACCATTCTCTGCAAATCCGGCCCGCCACAACTGTGTGACAAGACAAGGAAAGAAATGAGAGAAAGTTCTGGTAACGTAAAAGGTATGAGAGGTTGTAAGAATGTAGAGATCAGAATGTCCAGGAGTGACGGACATGTGAATATATCCCTTCTACTGCGGCGTAAGACGATGGATCGAAGAGACCAGTTGAAGAGCACAATCTCAACAATCCTCACCCCATGCACCCGGGCACCTCTTTCTAAGCCACCAAACGTAGCGGTACCCATCAAAGTCAAAGTCACCAAATATGGTAAATCACTTGGGATTACCTATAGCAGAGATGACCTTTATGTATGAATGAATGCAAAAAAAATCCTAACTGCTCCCAACCATCTGGAGCCAGTGAGACCATGGCATCCTCAATGGTGGTATTTTGTGAGTCTGAAAGTAGTGGAGAGGGGAAGGAGATAGGGAAGAGGTTGGAGTGGAAGTACCTGACTATTTATATCTGATCACAAAATACGTCTAAAGCAACGTTTCAGTTCCAAAAGGTGTTCTTACAACAGGGCGATATTTAGAATATCTTCCACTCTAGAACGTGCCGCAAATATACACGAAAGAAGTTAGTATAAATATATATTTTTAATGTTTTTCCGCTTGCTTTCCTCAATTTCAATTTTCTTTATTTAACAAGGCATACACGATTTTCTTGAAGCAAAAATACTTGCTTAATTCGGTTCCAATATTCATAAAGTGGGTCAATTTCGAATAGGTAAGTGCAAAGATTTCTGACATCAAACGTTAAACAAAAATGCAAATACATTCGAATATTATAAATTCTAATGTACTTACCTTTAATTACCTCTAATTGCCTTTGTAATATTGTTTATTGATAGTATTTGGACAAAGTTTCTTATGCTTTGGTACTAAACTCTCAAACAAAATCCCACTCTTATTCAAATCCGACTCTCATTCAAAAATCACAACGACATTTAAACCTAAATAAAAAGCTGGATATAAAACATACAAGGATCAGAAAGAAAAAAAACATACTGACAACAAACACAGACTAAAACAGAAACCACTCAACAGCACTAAAAAACATTACATAATATATTTATAATTCTTTCAATAACTTCATATTATGCGGGCATAAATTTCAAATCAAATCAATTAAGGGACTGCTGCGGAATATCATTTCTTTGTATGGGAGCTGTCACTTTAACAGATGACAGCCGCGTAATTACGGCACTTCTCCTTTCGTAGGTAGAGAACGGGTCGCATAATTTTCAAATATAGCCTGGCTAGCAGATCACAACGCATATACTTCATTTTTGTAAACGGTTGACATTTGTAACACGAGAACATGTCATTTCTACGACTTGTTCTTGAGTTCAACAGCGCGGCTGTGGAACGATTTGCTGGCCTCTGTGTGTGTTTCCTCCCTCCTAAAATATAGGTCTCTTCAAGACTCATATTCACTTCTTCCGCTTCTCAAAAAACCGTTCACACAGCGTCCTCAAAGATGACATAATTACACTGTATTGATATTAAACTACAGAAACGTAAGTAAATAATGATGTCTCAAAATTACGTTTTATATTGAAGATTAATGTCAAACGCCTCTAGCAATTCTTCATTTCGATTTGAACAACTTTTGTGTTGAAAATATTTAGTGTGTCGCAAGTGGAAACTAAGTATGACAAAATTTTGAGTTCAACGTGGACTGTACCAAACAAAGGCGGTACGATTCCAGCTAAAGAAATAACGACAACATCGTGAATAATTAATTACAAAGGTTTCGCTTACAAAATTTATCGTGAAAAATAGCTGGTTTTGTTATTTCAAGATTTCTATAAAATTATATTGCGCTATTGAAAATTTTGTGCGAATCTACATCTAAATACCGGTACTAAATTATTTCATAACTGATCAGTTGAAAGTGGAATCTTTTAAAATCAATTTTCATTTCATCTGTTTAGTAATGAATGAAAGCAAATCTTGAAAGCGGAATTTAACCCGCTTTCCGACATAAGATCGAGCTGAAACTCGGCAGATAGACTCGTTATCAATGAAAATGTATTTTATCAACTTTTGGTGGCAATCACATACACACACGTGGATATATACACATTTATCTGAAATCGGATGAAATCAAAAGTCTAAGACCACCATTTAATTGAAACGTTGCTTGAAAAGGCATTAGCTGTGTTTGGTGATCAGATCTGAATAGCCAGGTACTCCTCCACCTCCCTCTTTCCATCTCCGTCCCCTCCCCATTACTTTCAGCCTCACACCATTCCCCAATTGGGGATGCCATAATCTCACTGGCTCCAGACGGTTGGGTACATTTGGGACTGTTTCATTTTCATTTGTGTTGGATGAGGATCTTTTCGAGGAGAGGAAGGAATGAACATAAGTCTTGAAGAGGAAATATCGATCCATAGCCAAGCTGTTAAACTCAAAAACAAGTCGTAAAAACGGCCCGTTCATGTGACAATTTAAAGTCAACCGTGTGTGTTCGTGGGGGACGCGTTCAGCGTGTTTCATGTGATCAATGACGCTAGTCCCCGGGAACATCTTCCAAAGCAAGGACAGCATTGCAATCTGTCATGTTAAAAGGAAGCTATAAGCCAAAAATGTGTATATTCTTGGTATACCTTATATTGTAGGTAATAAGCATTAAAAATGCTTGACAAACGGAGTCTAGAAGGGTCCGATTTCAAGCACAAAACTGATTTTTATTTATTTTGTAAATAATTTTATAAGAAAGCAAAAAATTTAATCAAGTGAAACTGTCACAGATAATCTTAGCTATAATACTGTATTTTTTTAAAGTTGTTTTCTTTATTGAAAAAAATTTTTTTTTAGTAGTTTACATTTATATTTTTCATTGAGTAATTTATTTTTTATTTGTATTCTACTCAAGCGAAACGATAGTAAAACCTACAATTTATCTAAGGCATATTTTTTGGTATTCATGATGTACACCAATTCGTTATAAAGATTAATCAAAATGGTGATTTAGCATTAAGCTTCGCCTTAAGACGAGAAAATACCCTAAAATAAAGCCAGAATCTTGACGACGTAAGTGAAGCAGCCGTGCATAAACATATGCGAGGCGCGGCCCTGGTGTATTGCTGAGACCTGCGGTTGAATTTTTCCTATCAAATCTGTAAAATACAGTGAGAATCTCAACGACATAAGTGATGTAGTCGTATAAAACAATATTCGGCTCGCGGCCCGATGTAACGGATGGACCTACGGTCGACTTTGCCTTAGCAGGCCGAGATATTTATGTGTATTTTAATTATTTTTGCAGAACGTATTACTAAATTCTCACATTTATCAATAACCTGATTAATTGAATTCGTACGCATAAGTTAGCTGTCAATTACTTTGATATATGAATAAGGTGATGAATACTGGGAGCAGGTGATTGAGTTCGTGAATTTGAGGTGAAGTCTGATGGAGATATAATGAAAGAAGGGCAAATGCAGGTAACTCCATCAATGGAGGACTGAACGCAGTTGACGCTAGCAAAAAAATGTCCAAAGAAGCGAAGCTAGTAGTACACAATGGAGTGATGATACCTACCCTAAAGTATTCCAGTTAGGCATGGAATTGGCAGAGCAAGGAGCTAAATTGAATGAATGCCGTGGAAATGAGATCCCTAAGCAGTATGTGTGGTAAAAACATCGTGTAAAAAATGCGGAAATTCTCAAAGAATTCAAGGCTGATGTAAGCGTAATGAGCAAGATTAAGAAAGGAACACTTAAATGGTTGAGGCATGTATAGCGAATAAATGAAGAAAGGGTGTCAGGAGAATATGTGACGCGAATGTGAATGGTAGGAGAAATCGGGGACGCCCGAGGAAAACATGGCACGATCAAGTGAACCAAACCATGAGTCTACGAGGCAAAATAACAGAAGAGTATGTATGAATGTGAATGAGGCAAGGAATGTGTGCTAAGACCGAGTTTTTTTGGCGGTCTGTCAGCTCTGTCTGCACCTGCGGGGGTTAACGGCCAGATGGTTAGTTAGTAAATTAATTAATTACAGTATTGTTTCTTGTAACCTCTCGAACGCAACGGTACGGTACTATTGGGAGGAACCATGCGGAATTGCAAATTGCACTGAATGCAAATTGAGGAAATTGTAATTTTTCTAAAGCAGTTGAATATGACTACTGGAACCCACACATGTGCAGGAGAAAGTATTGACTGATAATTACTAACGTTACTGGTATCCACTTCCTAAATGACGGGGAAAACATTTCAATTTTATTGGAATAACTTTTTTTATAATCAATTTTGAAAGTTATATCCATCAATGGTATTAAAATCGCTATCAGCGTCTGTCTGTTTGTGCGCTCAGTCCTTCTAAACTACGCAACAGATTTTGATAAGGTTTCACTATCATTTAGAAAATTTCTTCCGGAAGGTTTACATATATAATATATGCATGTTTTAATTATATAAAGTAGAGAAAAATCGATGTTTTGTAACCAAGTCGTAAAAAAAACATTTTCGGGCGCTTACATTGCTAATGCTGGTTAAACCTTATGGAATACATCAAAATAATGTACCTACTACGGAATTGTATATCTTAAAAAGGCCTCATAACCTCAAAAGTTTACCCATTTATAATTAAAGCACAAGAACAAGACACAATTGTTATGAAAATATATCTAAAATGTGTTCACATCCCAACTAAACCAAACTAAATAAAATGTAACGATATATTTATGGAGTATCTCTTGTTGTAATTATGTATATACATAATATCTGTACCGTCTTACTAATTAGATTCTTACATTTCTGTTCAACGTTGGCGTAGTAAAGCCGATCGGTGCATGGTTTTAACCAAACAAACGCCATGGTAATAAGACAAACTTTCCATTGTTCTCACCCTCCGCGCCACCTAGTATTTACACCACATTTTTTAGTAAGACTAATAATGAGGAAATCCATGATTGGTTTCTCAGTTAAGGCGAAGCTTAATGCCAAATCACTATTTTGATTAATCTTTATTCCGAATTGGTGTACATTATGAATACCAAAAAATACGCTTTAGATAAATTGAAGGTTTTCCTATCGTTTCGCTTAAGTAGAATGCAATAAATAAAAAAAATAAATTACTTAATAAAAAATATAAATGTAAGCTAATAAATTTTTTTTTCAATAGAATTGTATGAACGCGTAAAGGAAACAACTTTTAAAAAATACAGTATTATAGCTAAGATTATCTGTTACAGTTTCACTTGATTAACTTTTTTGCTTTCTTATAAAATTATTTACAAAATAAATAAAAACCAGTTTTGTGCTTGAAATCGAACGTCTCTAGACTCAGTTTGTCAAGCGATTTTAATACCTATTACCTACAATATAAGGTATACCAAGAATATACACATTTTTGGCTTGTAGCTTCATCTCAAGGCCCCGTAGTAAGCGTCAAAAGATTGTTTGAAAGGGAGATATGTAAATACGAATGTTAGAGGAATTATTAGCGCTTAAAAACGATAATAATTAAATAATAATAACTCGTTTGAAATAGAGCAAAAATCTCTCGTCAAATGCTTTAGTGGCATTTAAAGATACACTGTGATTTTTTTCATACCTATAACATATTAAATAACAGAACAAAACGTGTTTTTAATAATTTTCGGAGCTTACTTTGCGATTTTTTCTATCGATGGAATTTCATATAGTTAACGTTTCGGCATAACTGAAGTATTGATATTATATTGGAACTTAAAAAACTTAAGAGTTAACCAGAAACTTGTTATAAGTCGGTAAAAATTGAGTATACGGGGCCTTAAGTAAATTGAACATGAACAAACCAATAGTATTGCAAACTGTTGATTTCCCTAAAATAAAATAAACCCATCTTATTTGCAATCACAGTTAATTAATTCGAATTATTTATAAACTTTCTCTCAAAACGTTTTCTCGTGAAACCTTGGAAACTAAATTGGACTTCAATTCCGCATAATTAAAGATTGATTCTTATTTAATCACATATTTCGTTTTCGAAAGAAACTGCGATTATAAAATTTGTGTGTCACCGTCGTTATGTTATGATTTAACTATGTCATCATATGTTCTAATCGAAAGTAAAGTGTGTCGAGAGGTTCTCGGGTAATGCAGAAAATGAGGTTATGTGTTCACAGAAACATAAAAACCCACCAACACATTCACTCATAAATCTGTACGTTGAATGCATTAAGCCGTCATTCCAATATTACGTTATTAAATTAATGATAACATCGAGAATTTTCGCTGTTTATTACTTAATATTTGCAATTTCTAATTGATGTTTGGCACACGCAAATATTATGTAGTTTTTTGTTGGTTTTACTCATCCCTTTATCCCTCTGACACATTGACCGTTAAATTTCTTAAAGCAGCTGTCGGAAAGCTGGAAGATTTGTGTATATTTCCGCTATCTAAATGGAATATTTCTGAACGTATCAAAAAACTAAAAACTGTTTTTGAAAGTTGATAAAATACGCTGTCAAATTTTATTATTAAAAACTAGCTGTGGCTCAGTCTGTCTGTGCCGATAGAGAACAATAGAACTTGTTGCTTTTACGTCCAACAGATGGCGCTGTTTTTCAAAAACAGCGTGTTTGTCCAACAAATTACGCTGTTTAAAAAAAAACATTCTTTTACCTGTTATAAGTGACATCCATGTAATACAGGGACATATTAAAATATTTAAAAAAAGTTTTAAAAATGACTCACCTTACGTATTTTTGTCTTAACATTGAACTAAATTTACTGATAACAAAAAAAAAACACAAAATTTATTAAACAAATGTATTATAAACATTACCGTTGCGTCACTTTTTGTCGTTTCATATGAAAATAATAAATAAAAAATTCACGAAGTTTCATAATTTTTTCTCAAATTACGGTCGGAACGTTTGGTTTCAAAGAGATGTACATTTCAATCCGTTTGTGGTATTTCTGGATTTGAATATAAAGCGTGGTGTTTTCTCTTTCCGCCACCGTTTAAATCGTATTCGTCACCATGACAGCAGAGAAGATACTACGATTTCTAGTAGACCATATGAGCTTTTCCCAAAAGCGAACAAATTTATTTAACGGATACTAGTTATTTGTTCCTAAAACCGAACAAATTAGCCTCAGGGGTTAAGTTCGAATCCCAGAGCTATTAGTATACCTACTGTATATTAATTTATCATGTGCTCTTTCATAACAATATTGTATTAACAGGTTAGTAGCTTAATTGGACAAATGCGTCTGGTTTCCACTCAGACCCAAGTGTATTGAGTCCATCTTCATTGCAAAAGCAACATTTTCAGCTTTCAATTATGGTAGTAATGAATATCTTCAAAGATTGTCAGTTTATTCTTAACTCGAGAACATTTGCCTTTCTTTAAAATAAATAACAGTAAGGTCCGCAACTACGAATCCAGAAGTCGCGGTCTCAAATCTTATTTCACATTTAATTTATTAAAAATAATGTGTAGTATACTAGCGGCAGATACCACATGAAGATACTCTCAAATACCACCATTTAAAATATGATGAATTATTAAAATTCGGTGAAACAACCTCACCTTAGTTTTAATATAATTCATAATTCTATTGATACCAGAATCCTCTTGTAATGCTTGGCTTAAACGTGCCTGAAACTAGTCATCGCCATGACTTCTCCGAGACACCAAGCAGCAGAACAGATGTTCTAGCACAACATAACATAACAAGAGGAATGGTGCTATTGAATGAAATTTCCGAAAAATTTGGATATATTTAATTATTTTTGGTAACCTCAAAACTATTTTGGAAAAAAATTTCATATATCAAAATAAGAAATCTTGTACTGTTATTGGATGTATTATGGTGATTTGTTTTTGAGGTATTATGCCATGTTGCGCTACCTCCTTATTTATCCAACGTTTAGGACAGCGTTGCAGTGTAAAGAAGGATGTAGCGAAACACGGCATAATACCCCAAAAACAAATCACTGTAATACTTTTGGCCGTGAAAATAATACAATAATAGACAAAATTATTAAAAAAAACTTTAAATTAGGTTAGGTTAGGTTGATTTGTTCCATTTTTTCTATGGATTTTTTTATGGCACCATTTTTTGAACCCTACGAGAGTTTTATGCTATGCGTATTTTTTGTACTCACTTTTTAGCGCCCACAGTTCGTGTTTGGTCAGTCCCACCAGGTATAGTCCGAGCTGGTGCCTGCAGACAGGTCCCACCGCTCCCTTGATGTCCCCCCAATTCTCCACCAGCCTCTGAGCACTGTATACCTCCAAAAACTTCTCAACCCCTGTTAAATTCTTCAAATTATCTACACTCAAGAACTGGTCGATGTTCGCGTCAGTAGCAGAGAGTTCTTCGTTGCTCATTTTGGTAATATCGTTTAAAGATTTGGCTCGCCGACTCAGTATTGGCACACGCTTCGGGATTCTGTTTATATTTGACTGCTTTGTTGTCTGCTCGACTTTTTTCGTTATTAAAACATCCTTCATTAGTTTTGTACCTGTTTTGATGGGATTGGATTCTTCTTCTGAATCGTCCGTTAAAAACGAGTCAAAACTTAACAGCTCTTCGTATTTTTCAACTTTGTCACCTTCATCGTCATTAATTTGGAAATTTATTTCTTTGTTTGATTTAAGAACGCTTTCATTAGAGTCATTGTTTGATTTAAAAACGCTTTCATTAGGGTCATTGTTTGATTTAAGAACGCTTTCATTAGGGTCATTGTTTGATTTAACAACGCTTTCATTAGGGTCAATTCTTGATTCATTGTTTTCATCGGAATGTTCAACTGCTGATCTTGATTCTGGGATCCTTCTCTTGGTTCTCTGTGGTCTTCCAAAAAGACCGGAAAGCAATGAAGTCAAGCTGAAATTTTCATTTTCCCGCTTAAATGACTTGACAGCCTTAACAATAGAGTCCGCTAACTTTCCATCTGATTGTTTTTTTCTTTCCGCTGCTGTTTTATCGAATACAGAAAAGTCGAAATCATCGTCGTCTTCTTCTAATTCGGTGTTTTTAACGGCTGCATTGTTAACGGCTGTTTTGTTAACTATGTCTTTGCAACTAACGGCTAATACCGTGGTTAGAACTAAAACACCGAACATCCATGTCCTAGAGCTGTTTTTCACAATCGCCATTTTCACAATTGTTTGTTAATTTCACTGGCACAGATTATTTATATTTTTCGGAAAACCTCGCATGTTCTAAATCAATTCTGAAAACACGAAAGTTGCGGAGGAATTTATTTAGTATGTTTTATATTATTTAAAATAGAAAAAAAACAAAACCCAGAACTACACACCCATATTAAAAATTAAATTAATTAATTATCCAATAATAACTAAGAATTCTCGATATATATTTTTTAAATTTTAAATTTTTAATTCTGTTGTCTAGTAATAAATAATTATAAATATTTAAAAATACTAATTTCAATTGTGTGTTTGTCCTGCGTAACTCTGAATTTGAATTTAAATGTCATTTTCAAAATTGGAACTCATTGTATGAAGAATTAAGACAAGTGATAAATTACCTACTTACAATCTAATAGTATAAAATAAAGTCGCTTTCCCCGTCTGTCTGTTTGTGCACTTAGTTCTTCTAAACTACGCAACGGATTTTGATAGGGTTTTCACCATCATTTAGATAATTTCTTCCGGAAGGTTTATATATATGAAACATGCATATTATATTTATAGAAAGTAGAGAAAAGTCGATTTTGTAATTAAGTCGTAAAAAATATACTTTCGGACACTTATATTGCTAACGCTGGCTAAAGCTTGTGAGATACATCAAAATAATGTACAACGGAATTGTATATCTTAAAAGGGCCTACAAAAAAGTCCACAGCGGTATATGTCTCCTAAGGAAAACCCCCAGCAACGCCGGGTACACTTCAGCTAATTTAATATATTTAACAAAAAAATATATTTTACTCATTTTCAAAATTGGAACTGATTAATTTGTCAAGAATTACATTGTTCCGTGATTTTTCACAGGTCTGCGTTAGTGTTTTTTTTCTAAAACCAGAACAATTTTATTACATACTAATAAATTTTTAAAAAAAAGTATTATCATAATATTTTCTTCGACAATAATTTAAAAAAATGGTATTAAATATCTTATTTCTTAAATCACTGCTTATATTTTTAACATTTTTTAAAAATCACCTATTAAACACGTGAAAATTCAAACCGCCCGAATTCAAATATAAAATTATTTTTAATCGTTCCCACCTTCCGCTCGCGTTACTAAATTCGAACTAAGAAATTTCTTCCAAACGGAAACAGAATCTGACGGCCCCCTCCTTAACCCCCCTCCCTTTAGGATACTTTCCAAAGAGACGATTACCGAAAATTCACTTATGCAATGCTAAACCTACAAATATCTCAGCGAATTCTATAGACAGTCTGCTAAAATATACAACAAAATCAAAAAAAGAAAACATTCATATGAAAAACTTTAAAATGTAATACGTGTTAAGAAAACTTTTTGATGAATGTATTTTACTAAACTTATGCAATAATGAAACTACAAACACCTCATTAAAATATACTTACGGTCGGCTAAAATTACACCACAAAGTAAAAAGAGGAAAATATTTATATAAAATCACACAATTACAAAACATGCCTCAAGAAAATCTTTTGATGAATGTATTTTACTAAACTTTTGCTATCTGATTCACAATATTCAACGAAAATTCCTTTTTCAAACTAGTAAAATTAAGGCACCACATCAATAAGTGATTTCATTATTTACCTTAATTGCAAATATAAAGTGCGATTTTAGATAATATCGTTTACTGAACGAAAAACGTGATTTTTAAATACAAGACGGTCTGTACACCATTTTTAAAGTGGGTCAATCAAAATAAACGCTTGTTATAAACGGCGACAGGCATTACTTTAAGAAATCAGACGTTATTTAGGAATGCTTTGTACTTTTTGTTGAAGTTTAGGTAGTATTTTATGCAAAATTGGTATTTTTTATACAATAAATGAGTTAGAAAACACGATATATTAAATTAACTAAATAACCATAATGCAGATAGTCTCTTGGGTCTTGTTAAACACTCCTCGCTTCATCTACATTCATACATAGTCCAATATATACTATTCTATTATCCTGACTCTTGACTAGGCCCGATTCAAGTACTTGATTCACTTGATCGTGCCAAATTCTCCTCGGGTGTAGGTATATTCTCCTTATTACGCTATTTTCTTCGTTCATTCGTTAATCATGTGCAAACCAACTCTAGTGTCCCTTTCTTAAACTTACTCATACCGCTTGCATTATTTGCGAATCTGCACATTTCTCACATGAGCATACATGATTTTACCACACATACGTCTCAGGGATCTCATTTCTACAGCATTCGGTCTTTTTACAAGAGTTTTAACAATAAAATTTACTTGCGCACGCCGGGATTTGAACCCGCGATCTCTAGCTAATTAAAAAATGCATTAATTATTATGAAAATTGTATCATATCGGCATTCTTTATTATCATTATTATATAAGACAAGAATGAGCAGTCTGCTGTTAAAACGGTGATGGCCAGCTAAGAGAACACACGCGATTCTAGTTCTTATTGAAAAGGTTGCAAGGACGGTATTAGTTTGAGATATTTGTGGTGTGATGACCAACTAAAAGAGCACATGCGATTCTAGTTCTTATGGACAAGGTTGGAATGACTGGTTCCGGTTGCGTTACATTTTGCGAAGGCCGGATAAAAGAAAGTTAAATTGGTTTCCCGCTCTTGTTAGCGGTCAGCAGACACGTGGTCAGCGGAATGTTAACTTTAAAACGGGTTAACAAATTACGCAACAACGGAACAATATAAGTGACAGTTTTTTACAAGCTGTCCAAATTATGTGCGATATATTCAAAGACAGGGATGACATTTTTACAAGGAACAAACTGGAACATCGATCCGGTTAGTGAAACGATGGATTGCTGGTACCTACCCTGATGTATGGCAGTGAGGCATGGAAGTGACAGGGGAAAGACGAATGCAGAACGACCTCATGTCCCTGAGGCGTATGTGTGGTAAAACCATGTGCGAAATGTGAAAATGTAAGCGTAATGACCAAGATTAAGAAAGGGGCGCATAAATGGTTTGGGCAAATAGAGCGAATGAACGAATAAAGGAGTGTAAGGAAAATTTATAATATACGATAATATGAGGAAAATAATTTCACTCAAGGCCTATGTCATCTTTGGGGATGTTGTGTGAGGGGTCTTTTTAAAGGAAGGAGAGGGAAAAGGGTATGAGGGGTGGATCTAGGGATCAGTATATCCAGGAGTGACGGACGAATGATATATCCCTCCCACTGCGGTGTAGGCGATGTTTCAAGAGAGACCAGTTAGAGAGGTCAAAGGGTCTTCCCAAACCAGCCTCTCCCAATCCGACACGCCACACAGCTGGTGAGCAGGAGTATCCTGGACACACATAATGCCCGACGAGCTCGAACACCCCTAGCGAACCACTTGGGGTGACCTATGGCTGAGATGTTGGTTATCCAATAAATGGTTTCCGGGGTGGCCGTACCCAAACCCTCCTCCCAAATCAGGATTGTATTAGGACATAGGTCACTATGTAACTAATTAAACCACCACAAATAAAATAAACCAATCCTCTATTATAATAATGCCGAAATTTAAAAACCCTCCTGGTACGAGTGTAATATTATCTCTGAACGAAATGGTGACGGGATAACTCATCAAAATGACAATTCAACACATCTATAAAAAGTGTTTTAAAGTTATGAAAAGTGATGAAACAAAAACTAGGTTAAATAGTTTCATATGTAACCTATTTAACCTAGTTTTTGTTCTATCACTTTTAATGACTTTATATCACCTATTAAAGGTGTGTTGAATTGTCATTTTGAGTAGTTATCATGGAACCGTACGAAATATATCATTATCATTTTATCATTAACTGGTGGACCCAACGATGCTTCGCTGTTGCTAATGTCTTTCTCCAGCGTCTCTTGACTACTTCCACCGTTCACTGCTGTATACCACAAAGTTACTGTTAAAAAACTGCATTTATTTATTTTATTTATTGCATCGCACTACACATAAAACACTTTTTTGTCACATAAAAATCAACCTTACTAGGACTAAGCCTGTATTAAGTTAACAATTTACATTTGAGTGAAGCAAACATAAGAGTAATCACAAACATAAAGTAATTCTACATACAAACAAAAAATATTTCAAAATTAAAGAAAAAATAAGTATTAGATGTGTTACCAGATGGGTAATTTGCAGAGATGTACTTTATTTCAAATAAATCCATTTCAAATGGAAATGCAAAATGCAAAATGGGTATGGGTCAGAACTTTTCCATTTGAAAATGCAAAATGCAAAATGGTTTTTAGAAAAGCATTTCAAATGCAAAATGCAAAATACCTATTTTCAAAATGCAAAATGGTTTCTCAGGTCAAACAATTAAAATAATTATAGAATTTTAAAACAATTTTGTCATTTAATAATGGACATCAATGTAGAACAAACATATTACATGATGGTAAATCCAAAAACACCACGACTACAGATTATGAAACCACAATAAATTTGCGCGGGACTAATGTAGCCAACGTAAAAACATAGAAACTGCTATCTAACATTTAATATTACAGCGTCATGGCCCCATGTTCAGTATTTGAATCAGTATTTTTTGTAATGGTATCACTCAATTGCCAGGGCTCCTACCAGGGAGCAACTTGACAAATGTAAATTATCTCTCAAAGCGAGGTTGAGGACCGACTGATATTTGGGGCTTATGAAAAAAAGATGAGTGGAGATAGTAGGAAGAATGTTGCAAAAAAGCATTTAAAATGGAAAATGCATTGAAAAAAGCATTTAAAATGCAAAATGCAAAATGGTTTTTAGAAAAGCATTTAAAATGCAAAATGGAAACATTCCAAAATTTTTATTTAATTTTATTATATATACCCATTTTGCATTTTGCATTTCCATTTGAAATGGATTTATTTTAAATAAAGCACATCTCTGATTATCACTAAACAATAAATAAATGGTGAAAACCCTATCAAAATCTGTTGCGTGGTTTAGAAGAACTAAGCGCACAAAAAGACAGAGGCGGATAGTGACTTTGTTTTTTACTAATTAAAGATTAAGAGGAAGCTACAAGCCAAAAATGTGTTTATTCTTGCTATTCCTTATATTGTAGGTAATAGGCATTCAAATCGCTTGACAAACGGAGTCTAGAAACGTTCGATTACAAGCACAAAACTTGTTTTTATTTATTTTGTAAATTTTAAAAGAAAAAAATTTAATCAAGTGAAACTGTCACAGATAATCTTAGCTACAGAGTTTTCCAATAAGAGGTGTTATTTTGAATAGCCCGCTATTTCGGTAGATGTTACTTTTGAAGCTATCATTTTTTGACATTTGACAAGTAGAAACTACGCAATCAATAAAAATGGAACAATACACGCTTCAACAACGCATTGAAATTATTAAAATTCACTTGAGTGAATCAAATGCAAATCATCTTGAGTGATGAGGCCCATTTCCACCTCGGTGGCTTCGTCAACAAGCAAAATTATAGCATCTGGGGCTCGGAAAACCCAAGTTTTTGTTGAAAAGCCTCTATATCCTCAACGTGTGACTGTTTGGTGCGGTTTATGGTCCGGCGGAGTCATTGGACCTTACTTTTTCGAAAATGAGGCTGGAGCAACAGTTACGGTGAATGGATTGCGATATCGAGAGATGATTAATGATTTTTTATGGCCGGAATTGGATGGTATTGATCTGGACAACGTTTACTTTCAACAAGACGGCGCTACGTGCCACACAAGTAACGAAACCATTGATATTTTACGATTGAATATCAAAATAACACCTCTTATTGGAAAACCCTGTATAATACTGTATTTTTTTTAGTTGTTTCCTTTACGCGTTCACACATTCCTATTGAAAAAATATTTTTTTTAGTAGTTTACATTTATATTTTTTATTGAGTAATTTATTTTTTTCATTTGTATTCTACTCAAGCAAAACGATAGAAAAACCATCAATTTATCTAAAGCATATTTTTTGGTATTCATAATGTACACCAATTCGTTATAAAGATTAATCAAAATAGTGATTTAGCATTAAGCTTCGCCTTAGATGACCTGATAACTCATCAAAATGACTCATCATATGTTATGAATTGTCATTATGAGTTATCTCGGAATCAATGTCATTATTATTTTTTGAATACCGGCGTCCGCAAGTAAATTTTATATCATAATTAACATATGTTATTTCACAATCAATTAATACAAAAATATATTTTCGGGTGATGACCACCATTCAGAAATGAAATAGTATTAGAAATGGCGGATGGTTTATTGAATGTTTGGTTATCAAATCTGAATATACACTGAACATACTCGTACAGACTCCTGACAGTTGAGAGCAGTCTTAGCACATACCTACTCCTTGCCTCATTCACATTCATACATCGTCTCATTCATAACCTTATGTTATTCTGACTCTCTACATGACCCGACTCAAGTGTTTGGTTCATTTGATCATGCCGTTTTCCTCGGTCGTTCCCGACTCCTTCTAACATGCACATTCGCTTACTATATTCTCCTTACATTTCTTTCTGCCACCATTCGCTCTAGATCCCCAAATCATCTAAGCGTCCCTTTCTTTCCATATTTACTTTGCGACCTCCGAATTCCTAGCCAAGGATCGTAAGCACTCAACTGCGGAAGCCGTCCACCAAATACTACCGCAAAGAATTGAAACTTCTTTCGCATGGTGGGGGGGTCAGAGGGGGACATCTAGATCTGCGAGCCAGTCTATGGTCTCAGGCGTCGCCATGTGAACCTCATCAATCCCGCCGGGGAATAAATGGAGCGGTCATTCGTTGACCACATGTTCGGTGGTCTGCACCGCACCACATTCACACATCGCCGACTCTTTAAGGCCCCATCTGTGCATCATGTGGGCATGAGAACCCAGGCTGTCTCTGTCGCTGTCCCCAGGCTGTAAGAGGTGGGCATTTCCCACGTTGGCCGTTTGCCACTCAAGTTTCCACCGATCTTCTGGGGTGAGAGGTAATTGGAGGAGCCTCTCTCATTCTGCCCAGAAGGGCTTTCGGGACTTCAAGCGGCATGCCGGGTGGGAGACGACATCTACTGCTTGAAATGGCTTTTGGCGTTTTGTGACCAGATCCCCTATTGTTTCAGCCTCTTAAAAATCCTTCAATTGGGGACTGTTACGTTGCTAATGCGAAACAGGATTCTTCTACCACGAGTTGATTAAAAGCCAAAAATTGATATCTTCGTAATAAAAAAATCTTTTGTGTAATATTGTTACAACTTTTACGTGATTTAAATTAGATAACAACTCAAACAATGTAGTATTTTTATAAAGTTTGCTGTTGTTTGAAGCCAATATATCCACCGATACTTCTTCGTTTATCCCATATTTGAACGAAAAACTAAATTGACAAAATCCGTCTACCTATAAATTTAGGCCGCCATTGCTGATTTGTTCGCTTTAAGGAACAACTCACGGTCTAACAAAAATCTAATCTAAAAAAACACCACGCTTTATATTCAAATCCAGAAAATAACCACAGATGAATTAAAATGTGAACCTTTATGAAACCAAAAATTTCGACCGCAATTCGAAAAAAAACTTATGCAAGTACAAAAAAGTGAGGTTACCATAAAAATTGGTATGTTTTAAATTTCTTTATTTAATATCAAATTTACAATTACATGTTATTATATTACATTAAGTTTATTTTCTTGTTATTACAGTACATCGTGATACACCTTTTTTTAGAGCAAATGCTCGTATTAAAAAGGCGGAGAAACGCGTGTAAATAATAATTTAACATATTTTTTCAGAGAGTGTAAAGATAATGAAAAGAATTTTTATTTTTTAATATAACAAAATAATTTTTTTATATGTAACAAAATTTTATCAAATAGAAAAGAGAAAAGGATGTAAAAGAAGGAAAGAGATAAGAATAAGAAATAAGAGAAAAGGATTTCAATATAATAATAATTGAGAGATTACATTGTATTTTTAAGTATAAACGATTTTAATATGCTATTGATATAGTGTTTTTATTGAGCTTTTGAATTTTTTATAATTTGTTTCCAATCTTAAGTTAAGAGGTAATTGGTTAAACCATTTGACACCAAAATATTTATAAAATTGTTGGGCTGTGGTGGTGTTACAGCGCGGGATAGTTATAGAGCCAAGAATACTTTGTCTATTGCTGTTCGAAAAAGTTATTAAGTTGTCATTGTTGAAACAATCTTTATGTATTTGAAAAAGAGTTATTTTTTTATAAATAATATGAAGTGAAGGGACTTTAAATTCTTGAAATAATCTAATTGTGGGGTAATCATACGGTTTTTTCAAAATTATTTTTACTAATATTCTTTGGATGATTTCTAAAGGTAACAGAGAAGTTTTGAAAGCTCCACCCCAACCAACAATTCCATATTGTAATACTGATTGAATTAGTGAAAAATAGATGGTTCTTAATAATTTAAAATTTAGTATGTTTCGTATTCTAAGAAAAATGTACAATAATTTTCTTAACCTTTCTACTATTGCATTGATTTGTAATTTCCACTTTATGTTACTATCTATAATTACACCTAAATATTTTACATTAGTTTTAACAGTAAGTACAGAGCAGTCAGGTTTACATAAATTTGAAATTCTATTACAATTACATGAGTGTATACACTTATCTTTAAATTATCAGGGAATGAATTTTTATTAATGGTGAAAGGTATTATAAAAGTTTTTTCAGTATTAAGTGTTAACAAATTTTTATCGAACCATTTTTTTAGTATGTTTATATCTAACTCTGCTGTTTTTTGGGTTTCATTCCAAGTTAATCCCTCAGTTAAAATTGCTGTGTCGTCAGCGTATGAAATAAGTTTAGACATAATTGAGAGTTTAAAAATATCGTTGACATAAATGATGAAAAGAATCGGACCTAGAACAGTTCCCTGCGGGATGCCAAGATTTGTGGTCTGCGAATCACTCAGAGAGCCATTTAACTATGTTTTAGCCATTTTGTATGTTTTGATATTTTGTTGTTATTAGTTGTTTTAGTTAAAAAAAAAACGTAAACTGAGCCATTTTTATTTATCTTTTAAGTTTGCTCTCAAAATTTAATATTAAAAAAATAGATGTTTATTTTTAATAATAAAATTTGACAGCATATTTCATCACCTTTCAAAAATAGTTTTTAGTTTTGAGATACGTTCAGAAATCTTCCATTTTATTCCACAGCCCTTATGTAGATGGCGATAAGGTTTAAATTCCCGCTTAACACCATCCGCCTGTTATGATTTATGCAAGAAAAAAACATCGCCAAAAAGTGCCTTTTATTTTATTTTGTGGATGTTCAGGCGTAATTTTTTTTTTTCGATCATTTTATAAATAACTTAATTTGCCACATTATACAATAAAATCATAGCCGAAAATGGGTACGTAAGTACGAGATTTGGAACTTTAAAGCAGTTTTCATAGGCCTTATACATTATTTTTTTCTGGGCTTATAAAAAGACTTATCTAAAAAATACTCGATCATTTCAAAGGCCAAGATGTATTCTACTCGCAGTATTTAATTAAAGCATCTGAAACATTTCTAGGCGACCAAATTTTCAAACCAAAAACACATGATTTTGCATTACTACGTAGTGCATCGCCTTAAGGTGAAGAGTAATTGTATATTAATTTGAAATAATAATAGAAAGATTTTTTAAATATTTATGTTGAGGGATCAGTAGGATTTATAGGTCCAATTAGAAGTTCTACCGAGCCGAACCCTCTGATATGAAAATATCTGGAGTCGGTGAATTATTTTCCCATTTGATCTCTGGTGAGTTGACGTGTTGTTCTTGTATTGTTTTGTATTTATTTTGCTTATATAATGCACTTGCATAATGTGGATTGACTAGATGATCATTTGTGGAAAAGTGTGTGGAAGGGTTTAGTTTTTCCTATGGGGAAGATTTAACCCGGACATGTTTTTTCTGAAACACGTAAAGAAATTTTTTTAAATGAAGTAAAATAGTGTTGTAGTTTATTTTTTTCGTAAACACTAACTTTTGTGTTTTTTGTGCAGCCCATTTTCATTGCACAACATTCGAATACTTAACATTAAGAAGGTGAGGCTTAGAGATGTTCGCTTGTAAGTTTCTCAATGTACGAATGGTCTGATAGGTACTGAAATATTTGTACTGAAATTTTATAGCATATTTAATGATCAGCAGAATCCATTTCTAGCCAAAAAAAAATACCCTTGAAAATTCAAGTCTCTATGTCTATGAAAGGCGATTTTCAGCCCACTGTGCGTCGTCTTGCTCAGACTGCTCGCCCGTAAGTGAGCCGCTTTTACCCTCATTCTTGGCTAACAAACGAGCGAGCGGAGTAGTAGAATACGACGTACTGTCACTGGGTTGTCCTCTAACTTTTATGTGTTTCTGCGTTCACTGTCTCACTTTATTTCATTCGAAAAGCACTATGAATAATTGTATTTATCGAAATAATACGTGTTTTTTGAGTGCATGAGAATGGAAAGTAACTCAATCAGATTTGGTTATTGCTCGAGAATGATTTGCGCACATCTCAAAAGCACAGGAAAGCTTTTTTTTCACAAAAAGGAGCCTAGAGCGATGTTCTTGCGGCAGCCGATGGCAGCTTGTCTGAAACACGTGCCTATGTGCGATACAGTGATTGGTTTATTTATGAGTATGTCCACTGGACTCGGTACAAGCACGCACGTTGTCTCAGTAACCTATCTTCCCTTTTAATTCATCTAAGACATCATTACGTTTTCTGTATTGTAATATTATGCAAACAATCTAATGCTATCACTACCTTCAGTGTCGCAATTGACCTATACATCTACGTGACAATTGGCAAATGCAACTTCTATGAAAAATAAAATAACTATGCATAAGAATTCTCGACCTAAAACATCACACGAATCTTCTTTACGTAAAATACCGTTGTGTAATACATATTGATTTTTCTAGTAAAACCTTGAAGAGAGATGTATGTATACATCGTGATTTACTGTAATACTTTTTTTGCATAATTATTACGTAATTTTAGCAGATTATTTGAATGACAAAAAGGCGCAAGGTTAAAGATAATATTTTTTTTTTTTTTTTTATTTCCTTTATTTTTTCCCAATTTACATATTTCATAATACAAGTTTTTTAATAATATGAAAGGGAACCCACTAAGGCGCAGCCTGTGCGTGGGTAATATAATTTAATACATTAGATTTTTGTACCTAAAAATACATAACAGTAAAAATAAAATAAAAAACAGTAAGCATAATAAAGAAAAACGGTAGTATTATAATTAAAGTTATTCTAAAAGATTGTGCAAGAGGAGCATATTAAAAATAAATCAAAGTAAAAATAAAGATTGTAAGATAATATATATGAATTAAAAGAACACAAAATAAAATAATAATAACTATACAGAAACAAAATAGAAAAAAGTAAAAATTAAATGAATAATGCTTCAACATTTGCATTGTACAGCCACAACTTTAATACTTTTTGGTATTGCGCTAGTTTAGTTGTTACTTGAATTTTTTTTGGTAGTAGATTAAAAGTGCGAGGTCCAATAAAGCTACTGTGAGTTTGCATTAGTTTGGTATTGGTTTGTGGGGTATAAAATACATGATTTCTTCTAAAGTTGATTTTGGGTTCATATTTTAGAAATTTATTTTGGTTTTTCATGACGTATTTCAGGCTTTGAAGTAAAAATAGTTTACGGAGATTGAATAGTTGAGATTCCTTGTACAATTGATCAGTCGAAAATGTCCTCTTTTTATTATATATAACCTTGATAATATGATTTTGTACTATTTGTAGTGGTTTTATAAATGTATCTAGTGCGCCACCCCATCCTAATATACCGTACATAATTGAGGATTGCACTAGAGAAAAATAAATCATTTTCAATTTGTCAACATTGAGTACTTCCTTAAGTCTATAAAATATGTACGTCAGATATCTTAATTTAGAAACGGTGTTATTAATTTGTGGTTGCCAGTTTAAATTTGTGTCAATATATATACCCAAATATTTGATCTTTTCAATTTTTCCAATTTCAAAGCAAGAGGTGCATGTTACTTTATTACAGTTAGCATTATGTAGTCTAATTTTAAGGTTATTGGGAGGTTTGTTTTTACTGTTTTTATAAAATGTTAGGTAAAATGTTTTATTATAGTTTAAGAAAAGTCTATTACAAGTTAGCCATGATAAGACATATGAAATACATTTTGTTGCATTTAAAAAAGTTTCAGGCCAGGATTTTCCATTTACTATTATTGCTGTATCATCAGCGTAAGATACAATTTTACCAGGGATTACAACATTGCATAAATCATTAATATATATTAGAAACAGAATTGGGCCAAGCACAGTCCCCTGTGGTACTCCATTTTTTATCACTGTTTCTGTGCTATAAAAGTTCCCTATTTTTGTTTTTTGTAATCTGTCTTTGAGATAGTGAGTGAGAATTTTTAGTGCATCTTTTTTGAAACCTATTTGATTAATTTTCTTTATGAGTAGATTGTGATTTACAGTATCAAACGCTTTTCTTAAGTCTAAAAATATAGCTAGACTTTTTTTATTTTGATCAACAGATGTGTATAAATTTTTTGTCAGATCGAATATTGCATCTTCAGTGCTTAATTTACTTCTGAAGCCATATTGATTTTCGGACAGAATATTGTTTTGTTCTAGGTATTTCATAACTCTATTTTTGATACATTTTTCAAATATTTTTGAAAGGTTTGAAACTAAGGAGATAGGTCTGTAATTGTCTAATATGTGCGTGTCACCCGATTTGTGAACTGGTATTATAGTGGAGATTTTAAATTGTTCTGGGAAATACCCTTCTTTTAGGGATATATTATAAATATGTTGCAAAGGAGTTAAAATATATTGTTTTATTTTTTTTAGTGTATTACCTGATAAATTATCAATTCCTGAAGAATTTGTTGGTTTTAGGCTGTCAATGTGTTTTTCAATTTCATTAGTTGTGATAGGTGTAAAATAATCTAATGAGTTAATTGAATTGTTTGTTGGTACCAAAAGCAGAGATGAGTCAGCGGGCGCTGTATTAGCAATCTTACTGGATGATTCAAGTACTTGGTCGACGACATTTGTGAAGAAGTTGTTAAAGTTATTTGCAATGTCAGATTTGTCAGTTATAATATTGTTATTTATTTTAATCTCCTTAACCTCAGTTGATGCTATTCTTTTTTTATTCGTTATTTCGTTAATAATATTCCACGTTTTTTTGGTATCATTATTTGCATTATCAATTTGTTCACCATAGTATTTTTTTTTTACAACTTCTTATTAACCTATTTAGTAAATTTCTATACAGTAAATATTTTGTTTTCATGAAGGACATTGTTCTGACATTGTTTTTTTGACAGGCTCGCTCAACATAAACACCTCCTATTTCGCCAGAAATAGGAGGTGTTTATTATTTTGTGACAATTGTTCATTAATGTAAACAATGTTTTTATAATCTTCAGAAAAATTTATATTTTTTGGGTACAAAGTACCATATTTTCTTTTCTGGGTTATAATATTGTCCTTACTTTCTTTGTTTTGAAAAGAAACTACTATCCCTGGATTTTTACTTAATGGGTTTCTGTTTTTAATTCTATATGTGTTTGTTATTTTAGGTAATTCAGTTTCGCATTTTATTGTTTCCAATATATTGTGAACTATTTTAGGTAAGTTTTCATTCTCTTTGAAAGGAACACCTTGTATTTCAATATTATTTTGTTTTTGAAATTGTTCCATTTTGTTCAATTGCATTTTGATTTCCTTATTATCTGATTGTAATTGTTTAATTAAATTATCTTTGATTTTATTTTTTTCTTCGTATTCGTCAATTTTATTACAACAGAATTCCACAGACTTTTTAAGTTCTCTGAGTTCATTTTTTAGTTGTTCGTTAAAAGATTTCATTAACTGTTCTGATAAGTCCTCAAATTTTTTTTCCATAAATTTCATCATTTTGTTAGTGTGATAGTCTTCTTCCGAATCGCTAGATGGCGCCTTTTTTGTGGTTTTCTTTTGCCTGTTCATCTTAATGTGTTTTTTGGCGTATTGCACCTAGATGGCGTTGTAATTTATGTAGAAGGTTGGTGTACTAAAATCGACTTATTTTAAAATAAAAAAAGCCGTTAGGTTAGGGCAGGGAGCGAACTCTGTTCCCTTGGGACTGCGCTTGAAGCAAGTGACGTTTGCCGCTCTAAACCGCTTAGCCACCACCGATATAGCGGGACCTGCGATTATACTGTTATATTAGTGCTGTGAGTCTTAGAAATGTTAGGTATTCTGATTTTGAGTGGTTATTACAGGCAACAACACTGTACAAGCTCACTTCACAGATTTTAAAATCACTTAAAAATGTATATAACGATGCCGTTATTATTTAAATAAAGTAAAGAAGTTCACTACTGTTACACAGTTATGCGATTATCAATGTCTTTTTTATTAAATTCGATGTATAAACTATTAATTTTGAATATTATTTGCGGAGCGATTTTTGGCGTGCACACTGTGGGTATTAGGTACGTTTTTTTTGTGAAAAAACGAAAATATTAAAAACGAAATTATTAAAAACGAAAGTTGAGTAAATATTATTCAGTTAGACTTTGAACTGTCAGATTTCGTTGCAATTTTCGTAAATGTGTTTTCACCAACCGGCTTTCGAATTGGTGTACATTATGAATACAATAAAAATATGCATTAGATAAATTGAAGGTTTTCCTATCGTTTCGCTCGAGTAGAATACAAATAAAAAAAATTAAAGTACTCAATAAAAAATATATAAATGTAAAATACTAAATTTTTTTTTATTTCAATAGAAATGTATGAACGCGTAAAGGAAACAACTTTAAAAAAATACAGTATTATAGCTAAGATTATCTGTGAGAGTTTCACTTGATTAACTTTTTTGCTTTCTTATAAAATTATTTACAAAATAAATAAAAACTAGTTTTGTGCTTGAAATCGAACGTTTCTTGACTCCGTTTGTCAAGCGATTTTAGTGCCTATTACCTACAATATAAGGTATACCAAGAATATACACATTTTTGGCTTGTAGCTTCCTCTTATGACCGCAAATGGCGCGAAGAGCCGCTTGCAGTTGATTCGTTCCTTTCTCGTAATTCTTGGTATGGTTCACGTTTCGGTTCGCAAATGTATACTTGTACTGTTAAATAATGATGGGTAGTATTTATAATAACAGATTGGGTTCTATACAAATCAATACAATGACAATTCAACAAACCTTTAAGGCGAAATAGGTAGACTTTACCTGAAATTTGGCATTTTTGAGGCCACTTTTAGACGTATGGACACTTTTCTAGAAAAAAACACAAATTGATTTCGAAAGATCGTTATTTTATCTAGTAAAGTAAGATGTTAAATTTTGAAAAATAATATTATTTTCATATCATAATAAAGTGTTACCGTTGGACGGCGCAGATTTGTTGCATTTTCAAAGGTGATTTTTTATTATACAACAAATATTTCAAATCATATAATAATACAGTATAAACAATCAATAAATTATCTACCAAAAGTATGTATAAGAATTTTGTTTTTATTTCAAATAAAATTACTTATAAATAAATCCGAGCACGCGTTTTGTGACGAAAATCGCTCAATTGGACTATTTATTTATGGTCTTACAAATTGGTATAGTTCAGATTTTTTTACAAAAATAATTTACCAAGACATTATTGAAACATTATAAATAATTTATGATCAAAAAATATATTCTTAAAGTATATAATAGTAATTAATTTCGATTCGCGTTTGTGCATCTTTATTAACTCGGCACAAGACAAAATATTGTCAGTTTCCGTTGCGACGAGAGTGGTATATTTATGGTTGCGACCGCGCGGCGAGCGGACGTCTAGTCCACGCCAATCTAGTTAATGACATTTTAAAGAAATTCCTCGCTTAAAAATGGGGAGGAAAATACCCTTGGAAAAACGTTTTATTAGAAAACATAAATTACGACATCAAAAACGTACGTGGGAGATATATTTTCAGAAAAAACAAAGGTTAGTGATATTTAATTATCCGTGTACATTGTACGTACTTATATGCTACAGGGTCGTTCGAAAGAATCAGTCAGAATAAGCACATATTTTTTATAACATTTGGCGATAATTTTGTGTTTTTTAATTTCCAGGGAAAAGAATCAACTATGGACTATCAGGAGTTTATGTCTGACATCGATGTTTCATGTATAAATGTTAAAACTTATGCTAAAGTACGTGAAACTGTTTGTGATTGGTGGTCAAAAAGTGCCACGAACGAAATGAATTTTGATTCGTGATGTGCGATTCAAATAATTTTTTTGTTCATAATTTCTATTTTATTGTCTAATTCACTATTACATTGGTGTAATTCAACATAATTTTTAATATTTTTGTGTTACTTTTTGTCAGTTTCATAATGTTTAGGAAAAAACACGAGGTTATTTTTGACATACTAACCTATGATTTTTCAATCGAAATTTACCTCGTGAATTTAATAACATTTCGACATTAGACGAGTCAGGTCGCTCCGTTAACCATGAAAGCGATACAATATTATGCAATCGCATAACTACATATGTAGGTAGGTACCGTAGAAAATAGTTGGAAATATAGCCTAGTTTTAATTTTTTTTTTTTTTCAGTTGTAAGGAATAAACCCTATTTTCAATGTCATACATATCAAATCAAGTAATACTTTAAAGATAAGTATTAGAAATAAAACTTACCGGTAATACCTTTCGGACAAACGAATAAATATGTAAAACAAAAGATTTTTACTCACCTTTGGAAAACCTGTTATAATGATTATAAAATAAAATAAAATAAATAAATTTAAAAAAAACAAATTTAACAAATATTTGAATTTTTTTTAAATGTATATTCATATACCTACATATTTTATATCTACCATGTCAACAAACTGCATTTGTATTTATTTATTTTTACGCACTCCGAAGTATAATTTACAAATATGTATGTAACTACTTATTAGGAAGAAAGCTACAACCGAGAATTCAACAACAATAATTGTTATTTCATCGGAACCATGTTGTAGTTTTTGTCAGCCGCGCGAGTGTACGGCTTGCAGTGGAATGAATTCGGTATTTCTGTCTCGTTCTAAAAAAACATCCGATCGAGAGACCGTCTTTTAACAAAATTTTGAATTCTCGTCCGCTGGTTAAGACGCCTTAAAAACTGATATAAAGTCATTAAAAGCGATAAAAAAAATGCTTTTCCTGGAATAAATGTTACTATGGGATGCTAGAAAATAAGAATTAAAGTCATTAATTAAAGGTAATCACATTAAATATATTTAAAATAACATTTCACTTTATAATACATGCTTAGATAAAATCGAGAAATTTACAATGATATTCACATTAGAACAGTTTACAATTTTTATTACATTTTTGCTAATCAACTCATAAATTAACTAATAAAAAAAACAACCCGTAAAAACCAAAGATTTTACTATTCTATACATATTTTTATAATAGACGTATTCTGTTGGGAAGTAAGAGCTTCATAGATGCACACACAGAGCTTAGAGCTTGCGTGGAAGTCCGCAAGATGGAGCCAGTGGCCAGTAGTCGCCAGGGCAGTGAGAAGGCTCCCGAGAAACTTACTGTTTCAGATTCCAATTAGCCAGCTTCTAGTTAGGTCGACTATCGAGTCACCTTTATAATACGCGGAGTATTAATAAATCCCTGATTAATCTAAAAGAACCATCATTTATAAACTCCTTCCAAGACGAGTTGGAGACCTGTTTGTACGAACAATAATAATTGGTATAAACTTTTAAATGTCTTTAAATCATTTTAAAAAATTTAAAAATTTGATTTGACTAAGGATTGAACCTTCCTCTCCAGGAACTGGAGTCAACCGCGCTAACAACTGAGATAGAACGCACTTGGGTAGGACCGACATTTATTTCGTATATTAACTGCTTTAATGTCATCCAATATCAGAGAAATGCGTATTTGTCTGCGTATGTGTGATTGACACCAAAAATTAATAGAATGTACTATCATCGATAACAAGTCTATCTGCCCAGTTTCAGCTCTATCGGATGTCGGCAAGTGGGTTAATTTCCATTTCCATGATTAAAGACAAACAAATTAAGGATAAACAAAAGTTCGGTAAGGAATGTATTAACCAACGAAAATCGGAAGCGTAATGAATTTGAATCTATGAGTCAGGAATCGTTTCTCGTGATTTGAAATTGTAGATGGGAATGTTACATTAATACACTAACGTAGGCTGCCGGTTGTTGCGAGATTTCCGCTACAAGATAATACATAATCGTAAAAACATTGATTGTTAATTTATGACATTTAAGTGAATTTAACTCTTGGCAGGCCAAGAGGCTAAACAAAAAACAAGTCTGTAACTAAGTGAGTCTTCCAATGACCCCGTGCATTTTTTTGTCTTATGGGCTTTTAAACTAAAGAAATCGCAATTATTCAGTCAATTATTAATGGTAACTTATGTATTAGCGCAGGAAAAAGTAAAATACTAAAATGATATGTCAAGTATTTAAGCTAATATAAGGAGGATAGTAATTTTGGGTACTACCTACTCCCCCACTTGGCTGCAAACTGAAAGGTACAAATATTGTCTTAGGAATTATGTTTACAGAAGTATAAATTTGCATATTCGTTTAGTGGACACATAAGGTATTCCAATCAAAAAAAAAAATGATGAAAGTTAAGTATTTTTTTTACAAATGTCAATTTCATGGTTAAAATAATTTTCAAAGTTCGCATGTTTCAAAGCCTGCCAAAACGTACCTATGTACCTCGGTTTTGTCAGTTAACAGTGACGTCAATCAAATTTGAAGAAAATCACTTTTCATGACTTTATTTAACTTTTCAAGAGAGTGTTGCCACTATCCTGAGTTGCCATGTGAAAAATGCTGTTACCCCACTTCTATATCTATAGAAGTAAAAAGGTAAATGTTGGTTGTAAAATGTAAAATCTTAAAAATCCAAAATTTCTTCACCGATTGCTTTGAAATTTTGACATAATGTTGCATTCGAATATGCGTATTATATAGATGTTGTACAACCAACCATTTTGGGATAAACTATTTATCTGGTACATATTTATACCAAAAAATCATTTTAAGAATTATTACGGGTGCATACTAAAATATCTATATGTCGACATTTTTATTCTATTTTATACAGCAATACTTAGTCACTTAAATATTATCTTTTTTAATGCGGGAAGATATTAGAATAGCAAAAATTAGATCACTGTTTAGATAGATCACTGTAAAGTCGGTAATATTAATAAACTTTATATTAAATTTGTTTCCCGATCATCAAAATAGATATCTCTATGTGTTCGATATTTTAAATTATTCTAAACACATGATATAACCAAGCAACAAAGGCCTAAAGAAGGGCGAGTAAACGCGCTAATCTTGTATGACCGCTCTGCCATACACGGCATTGAAAGGTGCGTGAACGTGCTTATGGCACAGAACAGGTTAACTACATACTGTTTTTATTTTATAAATAAGCTCTCAATTAATATTAAAACTATATATTAATCGCTATACATAAATTCACATCAGCAAACATAAAAAATATATATACATACACTTGTCGAAATAATAAAATTATGTATGTACAAGAGAATTTTCATTAAACTTCAGCATGCCAAGAATAATTTATTAACGCCCGGCAAAAAGGCTTTTACAAGTAAATTTCCATAGTTTATACAATATACAGTGCAGTAGATTAGTAGGTATGCCTGATATAAACATATTCAAAATCTTGTACAAAGAAGATAAAATTTTATGGGTACATTATTAAGTAATATGAAAGTATCAATACAATTAACAACCTCAAACATTGTATCATTTTTTCCATTTATTCATAAATTTTATTGCAAATTTTTATGTTATATTTTTTTTGTTGTTATTTTGTGAAATAATTAACATAATTTAGTATAATTTTTTTTTTAATCAACCTGTAAAAACAATGTTTTTTTTTACTATAATACATCTTTATTAAAATTTCTTTTTAAAATTTGGTATGTATAAGGATTGAACCTTCCTATCTAGGAACTGGAGTAGACAACTCTACCTACCTCGCCAAATGCCAATCGGGCAGGACAGACATTTATTATTTAGGTATATTATTAGGTTCCCCCTGTGTGAAAGTAATTGCCACCAAATATTGATAGAATGCAGTGTCATCGACAACGAGTCTATCTGCCGAGTTTCAGCTCGTTCAGATGTCGGGAAGTGGGTTAAATTGCGCTTCCAACATTTGCATTGATTCAAAAAAACCCTTCATTGAAGAAAGCGGCTTCCGGCCGACGGCCTGGGTTGTATTTGTCCCTAAGAGAGATCGTACATATGTCATTCACGGAAAATCTTTCTTCTCATATGTCTTGTATGAAAACGAAAAAGATGAGATTCCGACTTTATTTCCGGGTATTGTCTCGTCTTAAACACACTGCTTTTGAGACAATCGCTATTGAAAGTTCATTATCATCGTCCTACACCCCTGTCACAGTGTAAAGATAGGATAACTATATCGCCACCCAGTTGGGCAGTTTTCTGAGGCGGGTCATGGTAGGGCTGTAGGAATGGATTTATTAGTGCAGGACTTGAAGAAGAAAAAACAGAAGCCGGTATTTGGTTCCACATACGAGCCGACTTACACAAAAATGAGTTGAAGAAATGACCTGTTCTCATGAAGTCAATATCAACTGTGAACGAGTGTTCTGCTTATGTCTGTCGAGTTTTACGCACGTGCACTGGTGCACCGGGGATAAATGCTGCTAGAATCTTAGAGAAGGTTTAATACTAATTTGGGGTTTGTGCATTAGCCACTGGAGAGTTTTTGACCACATTTCGGCCAACTTGCAATAACCCGCGAGCTTCTGCTGGCCAAAATGTGGCCAATTCGAAGAGATATTTTAAAACATTTATTGGAATTATTTCAAAAGTTCCCGCCCGTTGGAATCATCGTTAAACCAGAAATCTAACTTTATATTTTCACACATCAACCATAGATGTCTTGCTTCTCTTCTGAATTATTTGTTATTGAATTCCACGAACCGAAATAATTGAAACGCTTCTAAACCTTTCGACTTCTAGGCCCAAAACAGCTAATAAAATTGATTATCGGTTTAAGAAAGAAATTCTAAATTTGCAATCCATTAATCAATTTCACCAGAAGGAAAGATTGAGCTTACTCAGGACACGCAGACATGTCACAATCCACTCCTATCGATTCATCTTTTCAGTGTGTGCGTAGAAAACACAGATATACATATGTCGCAGAGCTACGATCAAATTGCACGGATTATGCAATGAAAGTTACATTTGCATTTGGTGTGTAGGTAGAAACAAAGGTGGAGCACCGTGGTGAAGGATATTAGCGACACTCATCGTGCGCACACATCATTCATACTAATAATGGTTCTTGGCCCGTTGAAGAAAATAGTTAGCCAGGTATTTGAACGTAGGAGAGTCGTTCAGACGGTAACTTGTATATTCTGGACGACAGTGGACCATTCCACTTTGGAGGGCACCAGATAAAAGGCGGGGGCAACCTTGACTCCGCACGGACACTGACAACCTGGAACCAGACAAATAAAAAATTAATTACTTGCAGGAAAATTGCAGCTATCTCAGTGAGGTTTCTTTTGTCAAATTGTATAATTCCTTGTTTAAAATGTTACATAAATATTTTAAATATAACATGTCAGAAGTTAGGTATTTAAATAAGTACTTACAAATCTGATGATTGCAGAGGAAATTTTAGTTTTGATTTTTAGAAACATACTTTTTGGACGCTCAGTCTGCTGTTCACAGAACAACTAGTTAGTTAGGATTCTGGTTAAATTCTCACCCATAATCCAACTGAAGCTGCCGAGCTTATTGGCGCACTTCGGACAGTGCAGCTTCCCCTGCACGTTCTTCTGGACGTCCTTCATCCAGACCAGCGGCTCCACGAAGTACGTCTGGACGCAGACCTCGGGGTTGTCGTGGCTGTCCGCAATGTCACGGGTCCCCATGGCATCCGCCTCGGGCTGGCCGACTATGTGCTCGATCTCCTCAGAACCTAGCACGATAAGATACTGAATTAACCAGCCTTTCACGGTGTGCTGAAGAAAGAGAGTAAGATACCAACGAGAGAGAAATATAATTATAAAATACAAAAATATAGAGACAACTTCTTCACAACAAATCACATGTCTTTTATCTAGACTACAACTCTTATAATCCGGAATAAGTGTGTAGGACGGCTTGGAGGCCAACGTCCTCTCTTTAATGCTCCAAAATCTTTCGGTTCTAGAGGGGCAATCCTGTATACTACCTACATCTGTCGGATAACTCTTGTCACGAAGCAGATCTCTCAAACGCATTTTTAAAAACCCCGCGAAACTAAAATTCAACCTAAATCTTGGCAACACAAAGCAGCACGCGCACAGCCCACTGCGCAACCAACGCCAAACACCAACGGTTTCTGTAGCCGTCCGCGACCGCCATTCCGAATCTAGCTTTGGTCTCAACAACATGTGTGTGTGGTTTGCTACAAAACCGGTCTCGGACGAGGAGTGCCGCAGCATTATCAGAGTCTAGCACGCGCCCGTTTTGCGCGTGTAGACGAGCACAACCTTGGTTACCACTCCACCATGACTGTGAGTAACACCTCGATGGTCTCACAACTCCTGCATCTCCCGGGACAGCTCATGTAAGCGTATTACTAAACCTTTCCCCCATTTTGTGCCTTCTTTTAATGTCTGTTAAACACGCCTGCCAGTCAGAGCAAATACGTGGTAGAGATTGGTCAATTCAATCAGCCAGGAAATAATTTAGGATGTATACTGTGTCCCCATTTGTGTTATACAATGTACCTGTTGACTGTAAATACACTCGTTTATCATCCCCATAGGAGTTTTATTTGACGAGGGAAGTGGAGTCTAGATTGTTGAATGTCCCCCGTGTAAAGGCATAATTTGCCGACCTAACCTGAGCTTAATAAATAGATTCTCATGAATTCTACCTCTGATCTGCCAAAGCCGGCACCGGAGCCCTACGTGGTCCTCAACACTGGCGCATAACGTGGGGAGCTCCAAACACAACACTGGCGCCCCACGCCAATACACAACACTCTATAACCTCTATGCTCTATCTACACTAAAGCCATCTATGCTTCGTAGTTTGCACCATAACAGATTCAGCTTTTAAACTAATTTTGATCAGCAGAATAGCACAACAGACGGCCGGCGTGGTCTAGTGGTATACGCTTTTGACTACAGATCCCAAGGTCGCGGGTTCGAACCCGGCGTGCGCAAATAAATTTTATTTGATTAATTTGTGTTATTTCACAATTAATTAATTTAAAATAATATATAGTATATTTGCGGCACGTTCCAGAGTGGAAGATACTCTCAGTATCGCCCTGGTGTAAGACCACCATTCAGAATAGAAACGTTGCTTGAAATGGCTTTAGCCGTGTTTGGTGACCAGATCTGAATAGCCAGGTACTTCCCCACCTTCCTCTTCCCCATCTCCCTCCCCTCCCCAATACCCTCAGCCTCACAACATACCCCAATTGGGGATGCCATAGTCTCACTGGCTCCAGACGGGAGCAGTTGGGACTCTTGTGCGGTATTATTGTAAAAAAAAAAAAAAAAAAAACGGTCATGTTGTTATGCTGGTCAGCTGATCACAATTTTAGAGAAATCTGAAACAGAACTAGAATCGGCGCTGTAGAACAAGTACCTTTCAAATATAAAATTATGCCATTCACAGTATTTAATATTACTATTTCCGTATGCTGTCTATCATCTACTGGAAATTTCTACATTCTGTGTCTGAAAAAAATGTTATTTTCAACATGAAAGCAAACACGGCCTCCGTGGTCGAGGGGTAAAGCTCTCAACTAGCTAGTAGCAAGTCCAAATTTGAATAAATATTTAATACACTTGACAATAATAATCAATATTTATTATAAAAGTAAGAGTACAGTGTGCATGCCGCTAAAACTGTTCATAAGAAATTTCATAAGTTTTAGCCAGCGTTAGCAATGTTAGTGCCCAAAAATATTTTTTTAACCACTTGATTACAAAATATCGACTTTTATTTACTTTCTATAAATATAATATGCATGTTTTATATATATAAACCTTCCGGAAGAAATTCTTTAAATGATAGTGAGAACTCTGTCAAAATCCGTTGCGTAGTTTAGAAGAACTAAGCGCACAAACAGGAGGATGCGGATAGCAACTTTATTTTACACTATGTATTTAGTGATAAAGTAATTAAATATACGTATTTACATTGGGTTTCTACATATTAAGAGATTTGAATACTAATCTTCCATAGAAGTGTTAACTTTTGTTTGGAAGAGGAGTGCAGTTATTTATAAGTAATTAATAATATTATAGGTATTACGTGTTGTAAGTACATTGCAGTGAGAAAGTAAAAAACAGTTACATTATAATATGTTTGGTAGATGTGATATAAGTGTAAGTAGTTGAAGTAGATAATTAATATACTTTATATAGAAAATGGTTGATATGGGTTATTTTAAGAGTAATTCACGTGGAAAGCGTTTTTTTTGTTGATAAGTTTGTGTTTGAAATATTTTTACAGTATTTAATGTTTGGATTTTGTCATTAATGCTTCTTTCTTCAGGTAATTATAATAATATGTAGTATATTTACATTCCAAGTGGAAGATACTCTCAGCATCGCCCTGGTGTAAGACCACCATTAAGAATTGAAACATTGCTTGAAATGGCTTTAGCCGTGTCTGGTGACCAGATCAATCTAATTCCCCTCCCCACTACCTTCAGCCTCACAAAATACCCCAATTGGAGATGCCGTAGTCTCACTGGCTCCAGTTGACGGTTGAGAGCAGTTGGGACTCTTGAGCAGTATTCATGTAAAATAAATTTTCAGGTCAATTTTTATAAAACGATTTAAAATGGTTTATTCACTCCTGATTCTATGTATAACTCGGAAAAGCCTGTAAGGGAGTATATATTAATAAATGACGAACCTGTTAAACTCTGATTAGCGAGATCATCTTCGTTGGGTCCGGCATCGACTAACAAAGCCTCCCCGGGAACGATGATCGAGCTTTCTCCGCCGCACGCGAGGCTCTTCAACTTCTCGATCAGGATCTGGCCATTCTGTAATTATAGTAAGAATAATAATATTTAACTTATACAGCACAGTTTTGTGAAAGTTCACCTCACATTGCTTTATATTAAACAACTTGGCGCTACGTTGTCTTCGGGCAAAAATAAAGGTCTCGAGTGAATTTAATTTGTTTTAAATCGCTATATATGAGAAAATATTATTTTTTTAATTCTAAGTAGTAACTCAGCATATCCTAGCTATAAAAATGCAACTCAATTAACATTGTAATATGTTTATTAGAGTCCGCCTATTGGTATTTGCCCATACCTGCTTTCTTTAAATACGCCCGACATCTCTCGCTCGCTCGCACATAGGAGTTGAGTAGGGCGGAACAGAGATAGATATTCGAATCGGGTTTCACGGTCATAAAAACCCTCATTCCAGGAATTGAATTACTACAATAACGGCCGGTCGGTGGCCGAGTTGACATCGCGTTTGGGTCCCACCCAGGCGTAGTGTGTTCAATTCCTCGGCTGGCTAAGTCCTCCATCACAACACAAGCAACATTTTCAGCTTACTGTGGTGGCAGTACGAGATTTTCAAATATTGTCAGGTTATTCGTAACCTGGGAATGTTTGACTTTCTTTTAAAAAAAATGTTATCTAAATAATATACTATCCTTTTGTTGAAATACCGATGTAAACGAAAGGCACCAAGATAAATATAAAAAGAAGACTTGCATTACGATTCGATAATTATGTACATCTAATTGGGACCTTTACAAAGAGATTGGTATATAATATTCATATAAAAACATTGAATTCCGTCTTCTCTGCCATTGAAAAGAGGTCTCTGTCATACAAAATGTAGAACTACCCTTCCCGGAGTTGAGCATCAATCGACCGAACGGGTAGAACTACCCGGCCGAAGTGTGTTGATATGTTCTCGCAGGATTATTCATCATGATGAGATTTGAAATCACCGTACACGTGCCACACTCGCACAACAAAACCGTGAGACCTTAGTAATAAAATTTCAGCGCTATGACGCACTTCCCAAGCATTCCTGTTTTGAGATAAGAATAATTTCCTCACATTAGTTCGTGTAGAAACTGTACATGTTTAGCTCAATAAATAGGGAAGCCACTGGCCCAACCAGTCAGTTGTCCAACGACATTTGTGAAGTCTTTCAAATCATGCAAATCCTTACTCAAGGTACCCTAAACCTGCAATTTTTACAATTGACGTCACTGGCGTGGGTGTCCAGTACATCGGTGTTTGTTTGTTTTTACGAAATATGTACCTGTTTTAACTTTTAACTTATTTTGCATGTACGCACTATAATCTGCCACTTTCACTAATTGGACACTCCTACAATTTTTGGGGTGGCGAATTAGTGAGATGGTACTGTACTTTTATTTCTATTTGTGAATCATTCTAAAATAATACCTGTACACAAGTTATGTCGCACTTCTTGGCGCTCTCTTCCTTGTTCTCTTTCTTGATGGTCACTCGGCGGTTCAGCGTCATGCGCACGCTCTTCGGGATGTGCGGTATGATATTTTTCTGCGATGCAACGATGCGGCGGCACTTTTTGCAGCGATAAACGTGCGGATCGGGGCGCTCCTGGGCCAGACCAGGGTCCGGCTTTACTAGGTCGGCGCAAGTCTGCGGTAGGATTTTCACTGAAAAAAAAAATAATTAAAATAATATTACTCAAAAATACACTTTGATATCAGCTAATGCAACAAATACAAATATGAATGATTTATTTATATATAATTCTCTGCGGGTAATTAGGAAAATGTTTTAAGTTATATGTAAAACTAACGCAGACCCGATAAAAATCATGGGATATTATAATCAGGGTCAGCCAGCCTAGTCAGTCAGGCTAGCGTGTTGATAGCATGATAAATGAATTCAAAAACAGTTATTTAGTTCCAAGTTGAAAATTGATCAAAGTCAAGCCATTTTACGGTGACTAGATAAAACAGAACAGTGACAAAACAGAACATGATAAAAGAATGAGTTAGGTTAGTTTATGTTATATTATATACCACATTGTTACTATTAAAAAACATTATAACGACTTTAATTTGACTAGGTATCTCATTCCAGTGCAGAGATAATGCGTTCAGTCTTCCTCAGGCGTCCCCCACTCTTTCTACCATTCAAACTACTCTCTAAACATTCCTGGCACTAATAAGAACAAACTTTGAAATTTTCAGCGAAATCAGATGAATGGTATAGGAATGCGTACAGGACAAACAAAGAAACATAAATTTTCTTTATATGTAAATTTTTCTCCAGTTTTCTTCAATTTTGTTTCGTACGAAACTTATAAAAAAATATAACATCCTTAAGAATAAAAAACATTTAAAATGAACCTTTTCGTACGCACTCGGCGGCCATCTTGAGCCGAAACATCTTGTACTTGGGGTGCTCCTTGTCCAGCACACAGTCCATCCGCCCGTACAGCTTCAGCTGCGCCACGAACCCAGCATTGGGCGAGGTGAGCGAGCGCCTGGCCTTTACGAAGTAGAAAGCCTCCTCAAAGGTCAGCCGGTGCTTGGCCATCATGAATGCAATGACTACAGCCGCCGAGCGGGACATTCCGTAGTAACTGAGAGAAAAATATTATTATTAGTGTTAAGATTAGCACTGCCTTCTGTTGATTGTCTTATAATTTATTGCCTGAAAAAAATCCAACTAGTTTCGCAGGAACTCTCGTGTGACAAAGTCATCAAATGGTCATTCAGCGCCATTTTGTTGTTTTGACAGTTGAAAGGTTCACGTTAAATGCCAATTCTAAATCAGTTTCAGCATTTAAACAAATTGCCATCAGCAGAAGAGCCGCCCCGGGAACCATTTATGGAATAACCAGCACCTCTGCTATAGGTCACCCTCAAGTGGATCGCTACATTTGATGATTTAGCAGGAGTGCCCGGGTTTATCGGCTGAGGTGTGTTCAGGATGCGCCTGCCCACCGGTTGTGTGGTGTGCCAGATCGGGAGAGGCTGGTTTGGGAAGACCCTTTAACCTTTCTCACCTTTCCACATAGCATCCCAAAAGGTGACATAGGCTCTGAGGGAAGTTATTTTACTCAGGCCTCTTGTGTGGGGTTAATGTAAAAAAAAATTACAAAAAAACAAAATGGCGCTGAATGGCTCTCTGATGACAATGTTACATTTGAATTTCTGCGAAATAACTGGGCCTTAGTCTTAAAAGCTGAAGATGGCACTAGTCTAAGAAATTCTTCTTACAGGGTCAAAACATTTCCTGTTTTACCTGATATTTAAAATATCATGTTATTCATATAAAACTAACATTATTGCCGAAATCCTATTTCTATTATAACGGCTTAGGAAGCAGGATCCTTCATGCTAGAAAGATGAAATCAGGCTTCCTGTTCCAAATTATAATCAATATGTGATTGTTCCTTTAACCGTTTAACCTTGATCGTTATATTTCTTAAAGACGCTGTCAGATGGTTGGAAAATTTGTATGTATTTCCACTTTGCAATAAAATCCAAATAAAAGGAATATTTCTGAATGTATCCTAAAACTAAAAACTGTTTTTGAAAGGTAATGAAATACGCTTTCCAATTTTATTATTAGAAATAAATATATAAATTTTGATATATTAAAAATTTAAATGCAAACAAAAGAGTTTTAAAAATTGCTCGCCAATATGTATTTTCGTTTAAAGGCGGCAAGGTGCCTTCGGTACAGAGCTGTCCCGAGGGGACAGGCTCCTCAGATCCTATCTTCCCGCTCCTTGAGCTAGTCGTAGTTACTCAGTGATTGTATCTACAAACGTAATAAAGTTCCACTATTCAGTAAGAACCTTAACGTGTATTATTGGAGAATACCAAGTTTCCAGACTGGAGATAAGGGCCCGGTCTAAGAGATATAAATATTGAGAGTATCTCTGGAGAGATACCGTTCGAGTACCCACTGCAGTACATTACAATTATTTTTTCTCAAATTAGGGTCGGAACCTGTGGTTTCATAAAGGTGTACATTTCAATTATTTTGTGGATAACTTCTGGTTCTTGATATGAATATAAAGCTTGATGTTTTCTCTTTCTAACACCGTTTAAATCATATTACTCACTATGACAGTAAGGCAGATTGTTGGGAAGTAAGAGCTTCACAGATACACCCATAGAGGGCAGTTCATAGAGCTTGCTTGGAAGTTCGCACGATGGCAGCTAGTAGCCAGTAGTCGCCAGGACCAGTTATAATGCTCCCAGACCAACTTGGTATTTTCAGATCTCATTTAGCCAGCTTCTAGTTAGGTGGACTATCGAGTCACCATTGTAATACGCGATCAATAAATCCCTGATTTAACACAAAGAACCTATTATTTAAAATCTCCTTCCACGACGAGTTGGAGAACTGTTTGTGGGAACTGTTTGTGGGAACAGAGATACAATGAATTTTATTAGACCACATGAACACCCAAGGGAACAAAATGACTCAATGAAAACTGAACAAATTAACACTCAGTTAATTGAACGGAGTATTTTTTTAATTGAAGATCTGAAAACTTCCGGTAGCTGGAGTACAGTTTCGTTCTATGTCAAGTTTGTGTAATGTTCAAATATAAATTATTACGTATATCTTTCTTACCAGTGAACTAATATGGTGCCAGAGGCCTGTGCTTCCTGAATAAATTCATTGGTTTTGTTGAAATGACATATCAAATCTTCTTTCGGCACATCGGTTACTGAAAAAATCAAATAAAGTACAAGAAGTTTTCAAATAAAGTAACAATAAAGTACTCATAAAAGGACCAGACCCTAGATGAACCAAGAAACTACTCGATATGGACAGAAACTCGCTGAGGGAACTGGTAGGACTACTAACGGGACACTGCCATCTCAGGAGACATCTAAGGAGGAGTTGTTGGGAGTGGAAAACACCAATAGATGCAGGAAATGTGAAGAGGATGAAGAGACTACTATGGTGCCAATGTCCTGCCCTGGTGAGAACTAGGCTCAGATACCTGGGGAGACATACAGTAGAACCAGAAGACATAGCCACATACCCAATAACAACCCTGGTGAACTTTATTAAAGGGACTGGGTTGTTGTTAAAGGATTGAGGTAAAATGGGAGATAGCACAATGGGCACTCACGGGAACTACGTGTGAACCATCTCCGCTTTAAAAAAAAAAAAAAAACAAAGTACAAGAAGTTTTCAAATAAAGTTACAATAAAGTACAAGAAGTTTTCAAATAGTGTTACAATAATGTAAAGAAGTTTTCAAATAAAGTTACGATAAAGTACAAAAAGTTTTCAAATAAAGTTACAATAAAGTACAAGAATTTTTCAAATAAAGTATATTGTATATCGCATTTAGGAAATAAACCCAGGACCTCAGCCTCACCGGGGATTTGCTTTACCATTATTCAACGCTAATTCGACCCTATCCCTTTAGGACATATTTAACCGTATCATACTTCGATTAATAACTACCAACATCATCGTCATTTTCTTAACGCATGTTTTCATCGGCTGATATCTTTATGCGACCTATTACTCTTATTTCTAGATGTGACCAAACCTTTTTTTGATTTATTTATTTATTACAAGATAATACATTACAAAATGATAACAAATTTATAATGTGACATTTCCAGTGAGTTTACAAAACTCTTTTCGGAAAAGACAACATTAGATTAAAGACAAGACAACATAAATACATTCAAATAAATAAATGCAGAAGTTATTTTGGAGTTCCAAAGAAAGAATGTGTCAGTCATTAATAAAACTGCTGAGGAAATAGCTTTTAAGAGCTTTTGCCAATGTTTTTTTGTTTGTTGGCGGAAGTTTTAGGTTACTAGGTAATAAGTTATATTGCTTATGTGCAATGTATTGTAAGGAGTTAATTCTAAATTTAGTCGTGTAAGTAGATGACGATAAGTGTATTTGATTTTGTGATTGTGTTTTGTGCTGGTGTATGTCGGAATTAAAGACTGGTTTAGTGTTAGTGTGTGAGGAGTGATGAGTACTTGTTTAAAATTTTCCTTTGAGAGTCGTTAATATTGTCTTCAATGATTAAATATTACAATTTGAGATTTTAATCGTCAAGTTATTCCAAAAATAAATATAAAACATTTCAATATTATTATGTGCGCTTCAGAAATGTTCCTGGAGGGACGAGTGCACTCTTTCAGAGCGCTTCTCCGCCACCACATGGGAAGCTTATGGCGCACACTACGCCAATCAAATAACACTATCATCACTGCCGTGGTTGCCTGGATGGAGTCCCCCCTGATGGCCCGACAGGAGACTGGAGATGTTCAAATATCCTCCATAAACGGCTGCACATTTTTCATTTATATTCCGCATTGCCTATCTGTGTATTCTTATTGTTTGTCTGTTATTTTAAAACATGGAATGTATTGCTTTGCACTACCCCTGCATACATTCTGGAATAAACTCTTATTATCAAATGACGTCAAATTATCCGTTTTTTTAACGAAATAGCTACATACTAAAATGCATTATTTTCCATTTCCAGCAACTGAAATACTGAAATGTACGCATTAAGGCCCCGTAGTAAGAGTTCAAAGACGGTTTGAAAGGGATATATGTAAATATGAATGTTAGAGGAAGCGCGTTAATATTAAAAAAAAACTATAAAATTAAGCGAAAATGGTGAAAATATTTAATAAAACAAGACTTGTTTAAAATAGAACAAAAATCTCTCGACAAATGCTTTAGTTGCATTTAAACATAAACTGTGAATTTTTTCATGCCTATAACATATTAAATAACAGAACAAAACGTGTTTTTAATAATTTTCGGAGGTTACTTTGCAATTTTTTTCTATCAAGGGAAATTCATATAATTAATGTTACGACATAACAAATGTATACATATTACCTTTTTTTCTTTCAAACTTAAAACTAAAAGAGTTAACAAGAAACTTAATAAATAATAAATCGGTAGAAATTGAGTATGCTGGGGTTTAAGCAAGTCCCTATTTTATGCATATTTATCCCCTTTGGTTCTAGCCTGGGTAGGAGAAGAGTTTGTTCTAGAGTTGTGATTAGCAATAATAAAGCTGACAATATTTTATACAATAATATGATGAAAAATATAATAAACCAACCTTGGACATATTTGTTTTTTATGTTAGATATTTCTGTGATCATTCGTGGCAAAGGAACTGAGTCTACTGTGAGTATATGCGTGATCTTGAGCTTATGGAGAGTGTTCAAATCACAAGCAGCTTTCAAATTACCTGGAAACAAATACAACTTTAACTGTGTAAAAGGTTTTTTTGATAAACTTCTATGACAAGTGCGTATTTTAAAGTTACCAAGCCATAGGTTATCTTCGATGAGGTCCACACTAACTGGCCCAGAATCAAAATCCTCTCTGAACAACAAACTGGCGCCCTTATGTTTTTCCATCAAAGCCAAGCTTTTTTCGTTGTGCAAATTATCCACAACTTCGGACGCCATCTAAAAATACGCAAAATATACTTAATTTAAAGAAAATACTTATTCTTCAAACGTTAATATCGTAAGCTGTGCCAAAATCGAACAGAATTTCATTTATAAATATGAAAACAAAATAATAATGACCATTCTAGAATTTTGACAGAAACTCGATTCAAATGTCAAATTTTGACAATCTTGGCTTACAAAATACTTCTATGGTAATCTGTGAATATCTTTTATCTATGGTGTATATTAGCGACGGCACACAGTGGTCCCAAATCCCGATCTAGGTAGACAAAAATATTTTTTCATGGCATTTGACGCAAAAGGGTCACAATGTAATAAAAAAAATACTTAAAAAAATATACATTAATTTTAGCCATTGTTACGGAATTTTTAAAACAAACTCAATTACTAATAAAATGCGTATGGTATAATGGTTCGGTTACGTCATAACGAAGTAAAATACTTTTTTAACATAATATAAGAACAAAACCGAATGACATTTTTTGTTAATGATCTACTGGCCGAGTCGCTATCATCACTCTTATTAAATGCTAATGTTCAAACAGTGGCTTTGTTAACAGACTTCTGTATTTTCTTCGCTGGAACTGAAGTTTATTATCGATTCGGAATATTTTGTTGATATTTTGGCAGCATCCCGTTTTCCATGTGACCTCAAGCTGATTTGAGTAGCATGAGATAGTTCTTGTGGACTTCGAAAGTTCTGAAGACATTTATTTTTTCTTGTTTTGCTTTTTGACGAGCATAAACCAAATTCTTTTTCTGGTCTACCACGCAGTCCTTCATCACGCGTCACTACAGAAAAAATAAAAACTGTGTTAAGCCATTTTGCGTTTTTAAACATGAATTTTAAAGTACTTCTTCCGACTTCAAACCATTTTCTATGAAATATTAATAGAAACGAAGCGATTTTTTGCTTAACTAAACTATCCTCGAGACTTTTAAAACTGTTTTTCGTCAATAAATATTTTATAAGTTCATAAACACACTGCCTTATTGCAGCACAATTCAACTTTGATGTGCCCTTTACTTCTAGAATCTCCAAAATATCCAAACGATAGATTGTAGGTACAGGCTCTGTAAATGACAAAAGAGCAAGTTTGAGCAAACAAATTTTATAAGATATTATACATAAAGAATGGTTTTATATGAAACTAGTTTTGTTTGGTGGTACAAATCGGTACACGAATTTGAAAGTCTAATTAAACTTTGGCAAATAATTGTAAATATTGATACTTTTTTCACGATTTTAAATTAATAATTAAAGTAATGTTGAATAGGCAAATTATAAAAAAATTAAATTCATTTGAAAGAACATACTATAGACTTTAATTTCTGTCTTTGCGTTATTTCCCTCCGATTTCAAATAATAACACTAACGATCGAACAGGGTGCACACCCGATAGCGACTGACCGCTGGGCGTACGATTGGCACATCCAAAGTGTCGTGTTTACAACGTTGCCACGTATCGCGCGTATTGTTTTAATTTTTTTATCGATTCGAACATAATACTATGAACATTTTTCAATGTCGTGAGAATATTTTTGTACATAAATAAAAACATCGTTAAAATCTTTTTGTCTAGCTAGTTTCCTCAAAGGGGACCATAGTGCGGCACAATCGATGAATAATCAATGATTTACTCGGTCTTTTGATTATCGAAATATTTCGATTCATTATCATGGATTAATCGATTTTGTCAAAAATCATCACATAGTCCGAAACAATCGTATTGAAACGTCATCGAACAAGGAATCTATTCTGTCAAAAATCATCACACAGTCCGAGACCTCCTGTGTGGAGTTAATATAAAAAAAAAAAAAAAAAAAGAGACAAGCGTTTTGAAACATCGATTCCCAACTCCGTGAATTGTCAAAAATATCTCGGATTACTTGACAAACGAGATATTATTCACGTGGTCCATTGTGTTACCTAATATTACGCACTACCTAATATGATTTTATATCCACTGGGAACTGGGATTACCCTATTATTCTTTACTAATTGTCAAATGTCTAGCTGGCATATTATATACCAACCGAAGAAGCTACGAGTATGTGAACGATTCATTCATATTTTAGGGTGGGATTTACGACGCTCGTGCATTTATGATGTGTGAAAAATGGCTTTCTAACTTATAATAAGTTGGGAAGGTTTTAATAAACATAAATTTAACTTTTTTATGGTGCTGTTTTTGTGCAAAATCACCTCGAGGGCGCTCCATAAAGATTCTTAAGGGATATATTTTAAATTTAACGTCATATGAAACGCATCCAAATTCGTAGTTATTCTTATCATTACAATAATATTACGATCATTACGTTGCTATCTTCTACAAGTAAACAATAAATATCATTGCGAGTATGAAAACATAACAAAATGCAGTACTTGCCTACCAAAACATTGCCACACGAATGAACCATACTTTGTTTATGTGCCCCCGACAAAAATCTGTCCGCAGCTACTTCTCTCGCTGAACTGTGAGCAATTAAATCGATTATTTATTCGATTCTTTTGATTTTTCGATTAAAATATTTCGATCCTGTCCATCACTAGTATATACTAGCGATGTGTAGGTTCAGCCGGATTGAGTCCTTGAGCCCGAGTCCTTTGCGGGAAGCGGGTCCTACTCCCACTCCTTTTCGTAATCAACCACTCCCAGAGAACTCGGTCTGGGACTCGGACCCGAATGCCTCCAATCAACGACTCCCAGAGAACCCGGACCCGAGAATGCCTCTAAGGACTTGGACTCGGACCCGAATGCCTCTAATCAACAACTCCCAGAAAACTCGGACTCGGGGTCTCGATTCGAGATCTTACTGATTTTATTTTTCAATGCTTTTTATGTCTTATGAATAATACGGGGGGATTTTGCGATATTGCTGATTCTTTTAACTGTTTGTAACAATTTGTATAATTTAATTTTTCAATTCGCAATTTAAAAAAAAAATATTACATTTTTTTATGTTCATTTTTTTTATGTTTTATCTTGATTTAAAAAATTCAATACGAAGATATTTTGAGTTTATTTATGATTCTTTTGACTGTTATGCCTATTTGTACATTTTTTTTTTCGGATTCAGAATTTAAAAAAAAACTTACTGATTTATTATTTTTATGTTCAATTCTTATGTTTCTTTTGTTTCATGATCTTGTTTTAAAAATCAACACGTTGGCATTTTGAGATATTGCCGATTAGTTTAACGGTTTTTATGTAAAATCTCAATGATTTATCGCAATTCTTTGATGTTTTATATTTTTATTTTAGCCCCTCATATTTGTAGGCGCTAGGTACCTACTGTAAGTAAAAATTATTGTTTTATTTTAAAGTTTTATTTTAATTATCGTTCACTATTTTTATTTTTTGTGTTATTAAAAATACAAATTTCAGTGGTGTCTGTCTGTGTATCCGTAACTCTGGTTCAATGAACTCTAGAATATGGATTTGCTTTGATTTTAAAAATTGGAACTGATTGTCAACTGGTATTGGAAAGATTCAGACAAGCGATAAATTAGGTACCAAGATTATTTTATTCAATAATTGTTTATTTAAAATGGCTATCTTTTGTTAAAATTTTTTAGCTATGTCGTAATAGTGTTCATTCGAAAGGCAAATTTCTGGCAAATGTTTATTTTTAATGATCCTGAGACATATATATGTATATATTTGTGAAACCAAAAGGAAAAATATACAAATCAAGTATATAATATACACAAATCCTACAATAATATATTGAACAAAGTGTGTATGTATTGTAAAAGTAAAAAAAAATGGACTGGAATAAATAGATATTAAAACATGTTGTTAATTGTTAAAATTTTAATAGTTCAATGCTGTACCTAACTACTTCCTGACTTTGTTTTTAAAACATCTCGCCTTTACTGAGTTTCATTTGATAGAGGCTTCGACCAAGTACCTTTATCTATATCGATGGACAGAGATTATGAAAACGACAAATTCTCAACGACAACCGAAATTTATGTTACTACATTTGATTTATTACTGCTTACGCGTGTGCTAAAATTATCATCTGGAACTTGGAACCTAATACTACATCCGTTACGGCCTCGCATTAGCCGTAGCCCAATCAGCTGGAACACGACAAGACACGAATGGATTTCGTTGAACTTCGCCAAAATGTAAACTGCACAACTCGCGACTCGGGTGCGATGGGTGACGGGATTGACTCCGTGTTCTCGTGTGGGTCCGAGTTCTTGTGCGGGTCCTTGTCCTGCTACGGGTCCGAGTTCTTTCGCGGGTTCTATCCGAGTCCGAGTGCCGAGTCCTTGGCCGGACCCGTGCGTCCCGGTAGTCGCCCAGTACCCAGTCCGCACCCAAGAACTCGGACCCGGGACCCACTCCAAGAACTCGAGTTCTTTTAAAAGGAAGCAGTCCTCGGATGCCTCCGGAAAAATGCAGAACTCACCCACCTCTAGTATATACTGATAAAGTAATCAACTACGAATTTGGCGGATTTATTTAAATTGTATGTTTTTGTAAACAGCGAATGTACAAAGAGCAAAATGAAAGTATTTTTTTAATTGCATTTGTATCTCCCCTGTTACAATATTATTATTATTTGAACAATGACATTGAGTTATTGTAGGAACTCTTTGTAATTGAATTATTGATCAAACATTTGTGTTTTCACCTTGAAGGAGTATTGATAAAATATTACATTGCATTATAGTTTAGTACAGCGCTTTTGTTGTAAACATAATGATATTATATCTTTGTTTATGCGTACAGTTGTATAATGGTGAAATATTATCATAAATTATTGATTTGTTGAAGTGTTAACTACTCTAATGCTGAATCCCTACAAACTATACCGATTAATAATATTTAACTGGTTGATATAATAATACGAGATAACTATGGGACAACAAATGAAAATGGACGAAAGGGGTGAGGTTATATTGCAGCCAATTACTGTTTTATGCCTTGGACCGCCAAACACAGGAAAAACAATGTTATTGAAAAAATTACAAAAAATTGATATAATTGATAACACATTCAATTCGGTACCTACCATTGGAACAAATATATTTCATATTAATATGCCAGAAAAGGGCAAGAAAAGCTTTCTAGACATAAGGGAGGTTGGCGGAGAGATGTCTTCTTTATGGAGCCATTATTTGGACCACATAAAGAAGATCATATTTGTGGTGGATACTTCAAACCTTTGTCAGATTTCAGCTGCAGGCGTTTACCTCTTTACACTCTTGGCAGAACCCAAACTCAAAACCTGTAAGGTGACTAATACATTTTTATTCAGGTACCACTTACCATTGTCTTATTTAAATCGGGGATCCATATATGTTACTTTGGTAAAATTTTACTATTATGCCTCGCAATAATAAATAATAGTATACAGGCAACTCGCTTTGTAATATCACTATTTAGTATAGTTCTGATCTTCTCATTGCGTACGCTCACCGAGAAGTTTCTGGCAAAAAACCAGAAACTTTTCTGTGCCTTTGTAGATCTACAAAAAGCATACGACCGAGTCGACAGGAAAAAGCTATGGAAGGTGTTGTCCAAGTATGGAGTGAATACGAATCTGGCTCAGGCAATTGTGTCTCTGTATGAGGGAAGCGTTGCATGTGTTAGGGTAAATGGTGGTTTTACGGGCTGGTTTGATATCACAAAAGGTGTTAAACAAGGATGCGTAATGTCACCGCGGTTATTCAATCTAATAATAATAATTGTATGCAAGAATTGAAAGAGGTGGGATTGGGCACGAATTTGAGTAATCTGAAAGTATGTTGCCTGTTGTATGCTGATTGCTAATAGTATGAATGATCTGCAGTGTCTCGTGTCTAGGATGAACGAAGTTTGCATGAAGAATGAGTTAATGATGAATGTAAGTAAGTCTAAAGTAATGGTGTTTGAAAGAGAGAGTACGAAAACAGTGTGCAATATAGCTGTGAATGGGGAATAATTGGAGCAGGTGGATGAGTTTGTGTATTTAGGAAGTATGTTCTAGAGAGATGGGAAGGTTGACAGAGATATTGAAAGAAGAGTAAATGCAGGTAACTCCATTAATGGAGGACTGAACGCAGTTGGCGCTAACAAAAAATTGTCAAAAGAAGTGAAGTTAACAGTCCACAATGGAGTGCTGGTACCTACCCTGATGTATGGAAGTGAGGCATGGAACTGGCAAAGAAAGGATGAAAGTAGATTGAATGCTGTTGAAATGAGATCCCTGAGGCGTATGTGTGGTAAAACATAATAATAATGTATGATCGTGTGAGGAATGTGGAGATCTGCAAAGAGTGCAAGGCTGATGTAAGCGTAATGAGTAAGATCAAGAAAGAGACGCTTAGATGGTTTAGGCATGTAGAGCGAATGAGCGAAGATAGGAGTGTAAGGAGAATATACGATGCAAATGTGAATGGTAGCAGAAGTCGGGGACGCCCGAGGAAGACATGGCACGACCAAGTGAATCAGATACTTGAGTCGGGCCATGTCAAGAGTCAGAACAATAGAAGAGTATGTATGAGACAATGTATGAATGTGAATGAGGCAAAGAGTGTGTGCCAAGACTGAGTTGTTTGGCGGTCCGTCCTCTTTGCGGGGAAACGGCGTGATGGTTAGTTAGTATAGTTATTTACTTTTCAATTATCAAGGTGCAATTGGATAACTACTGGTGTCAACTTGCCAAGGCAATGATAATCCTTGAGGTTTTTACTTCGCCAGGCGCTGTTGAGCTCAGGGCCGGCCCTGGTTGCATCTCTGGTACAGAACCATGATTATCCATAGAATATTTCTAGTAGTTTATCTCTTCAGTGTTCCATAGACTCCAAGCATTGGGAACTCTTGTCATTTTTCATGTGAATACCGCACAAGAGTCCCAACTGCTCCCAACCGCCTGGAGCCACTGAGACTATGGCATCCCCAATTCATGTATGTTGTGAAGCTGAAATTAATGGGGAGGGGAGGGAGATGGGTAAAAGAAAGATTGGGAAGAATCTGGCTGTTAAGATCTGGTCACCAAACAAGGCTAAAGCCATTTGAAACAGCGTTTCAGTGGTCTTACACCATGGCGATACCGATACAAGGTGATATCTTATATTATTTTAAATGATTAAATTGTGAAATAACACACATCAATCAAATAAAATTAACTTGCGCAACCCGTGACCTCTAGATTGCTAGTCGGGAGCCTTACCCCTCGACCACAGAGGCCGTCAATCAATAATCTAATCTAATCTACTCAGTATTGCATTAAAGGTATCGGTGATGTTTGCAGTTCCTCCTGGTGCTGGCGAAGATGGACGTGGCGTACCGGCAGATGAGGAACGAAGCGCTACTGATGCTGCAACTGAAGCGGCTGCAGAAGGAAGTCAGGCAGAACATCCGGGTTCTGGAGACCTCGGCCATCAACGGGGAGGGGGTGGAGGAACTGTACGAGTGGGTCACAGGGATAAAGAAGGTGGAGGAACCATATTGATGAAAAAACAAGGAACATAATAAAATTGTTAACTCATTTTATTCAATTAAATAAAATTGTTTTCTTTCCTTCTCTTTATAAAATAAAGACAAGCATTCCCAGGTTACTTATGCAATGATGGAGGACTCGGTTGGCAAAGAATTTAGCCCAAAAAATAATTTTTAACCCTTTCAGACCGTGTGTACATTTGAAAATACATAGATTTAAGAATTTTTTCCTTACTATATATAGCGAATAAAAATTCGTTTTCAATTGCCGGTATATACTATATATTTTAGCTACTAGTTTGATTACGGACCAAATTTTTTTATTGGTCTTTTGTAAATGTTATGTTTTTATCAATGTGTAGCGTCGATATTAATCCATTGAATAATTAATAATAAAACGCTCGACCTACTTAGGTACGTACTTGCTAATTGCTACTTAGGTACGTATTTGCAGCCGAAATCAAAACAAAGCAACCTACCTGTTTCAAGACCTACTTGCATACTCGCGACAATACTAACGCGCACTCAGTCCGGGATACTACGAGAACTCGCCAGAAGGTTCGAGTCTACGGCCTATGCTTAATCGCTGCAATGTCGAAGGTTCCCGAAACACACAGTCTGTGCGAGTGCCTAGAATTTAGTTGCCATCCATCTACCTACTGCCGCCGTCGGCCGTCTAGTATAAATAAGCCCGACGCAGCGAGCCAGTCAGTCAGTCATAATTTTGCCACCAGTCTACAAGGTTCAACGAGTGATCACCCGCGTTCTTCTTACTAGCGCGAGGGACACGTACCCGGCTTCGCCCCTATCATCATGGACTCTATCGGGACATCATCATAGCGCCTCAGCCACGTCCGCGGCCAGCGCTACTCGGATTACAAGCGCCCTGGTTCCAGCGTCTCTGACCAGCGCTTCTTCCACGCTACCATGACCACCACGAGGACACGCAGCATCCTCACTGGTCTACATCGTTCCCGTTCAACCGCCTATAAGGTCCGTCGCACCTTCGGCCGTCTCGTCAGCACTGGAGTGCCTGAAGACCTACGTTCTTCGCCAGTGCCTGACCTCCATCGAGTCCCGGTCACCAGCGCCCGGCGTCGACTCACTGACCCGCGCTTGACCTGCCAACACATCACAGCAGCAACCGGAGTATTCTACATCTGTCCTTCATCATCTCCTTGTCACGGCTACTGACTCACCAATAAAACACATGTGACCTTCACAACCTTCTTTCATTTCGTGCCTCACCATTGATCCCCAAAGTGGTGACCCCGACGTGATCTGCAGCCCGACGTGATCTGCAGCCTGACGTAATTCTGCAGCCCGACGTGATAGTGTTACCCCGACTCACCGGTAACCCCGTCTCAAAATGGGTGATCAGTAAAGGCACCACGGAGCAGCAGCACCAGACCATCTCCGCACAAGCGCGGATAATAGTGCCACCATGGTTATCTGAGTGAATCTTCAACCTGTGTTGTGAACATGTGTTTTGCAAAATTTTTTTTTTTATGAAGTGTCACAGTTTAAAAGACATTCGTCTCCGAGCTATTTCTTCTATCGCAGCCCTCAGCAAAGCTGCTGGGAAGGGGGTGTCTGTAGCGTCGATATTAATCCATTGAATAATTAATAATAAAACGCTCGACCTACTTAGGTACGTACTTGCTAATTGCTACTTAGGTACGTATTTGCAGCCGAAATCAAAACAAAGCAACCTACCTGTTTCAAGACCTACTTGCATACTCGCGACAATACTAACGCGCACTCAGTCCGGGATACTACGAGAACTCGCCAGAAGGTTCGAGTCTACGGCCTATGCTTAATCGCTGCAATGTCGAAGGTTCCCGAAACACACAGTCTGTGCGAGTGCCTAGAATTTAGTTGCCATCCATCTACCTACTGCCGCCGTCGGCCGTCTAGTATAAATAAGCCCGACGCAGCGAGCCAGTCAGTCAGTCATAATTTTGCCACCAGTCTACAAGGTTCAACGAGTGATCACCCGCGTTCTTCTTACTAGCGCGAGGGACACGTACCCGGCATCGCCCCTATCATCATGGACTCTATCGGGACATCATCATAGCGCCTCGGCCACGTCCGCGGCCAGCGCTACTCGGATTACAAGCGCCCTGGTTCCAGCGTCTCTGACCAGCGCTTCTTCCACGCTACCATGACCACCACGAGGACACGCAGCATCCTCACTGGTCTACATCGTTCCCGTTCAACCGCCTATAAGGTCCGTCGCACCTTCGGCCGTCTCGTCAGCACTGGAGTGCCTGAAGACCTACGTTCTTCGCCAGTGCCTGACCTCCATCGAGTCCCGGTCACCAGCGCCCGGCGTCGACTCACTGACCCGCGCTTGACCTGCCAACACATCACAGCAGCAACCGGAGTATTCTACATCTGTCCTTCATCATCTCCTTGTCACGGCTACTGACTCACCAATAAAACACATGTGACCTTCACAACCTTCTTTCATTTCGTGCCTCACCATTGATCCCCAAAAATGTTTAATTTTTAAGATTTTTTTTTTTTGATTGAATAAAATGTCATATTTTTTATACCTAATTTTCTTTCAAATTAAATTAGTAATAACTTCTAAACTTTCTAAAAAAAAACACCAAAAATATTCAAATAACTCAACTAATTCTCAAAAAGCATCAAATATGTTCAGGTCTGAAAGGGTTAATAACTAATTTGAAACTTGCTGCTTGAAAGCTATGCATCTGTGTGAGTACTGCGTTCAACTCAACTCTGGTTCAATTCAATTTATTAATTTTAAAAACATTACAAAATTGTTCATTTAATGCGTTTTTAAAATACATTTGTTCATAAAAATTCTTGCATTAATATAAACAGTGGGTATATCAACTATACTAGTAATAATAGAGCTTGCCTTTTAAAGGAAGCTTCATTGATGCTAAAAATGTCGATATCCGAATTGATTCTGTTCAACAGCAAGATTGCTCTCCCCATCGGCATGACCATTAGCAATTAGTTAGTCTATGTTGTCGGTGACAGAGATAACCTTCGGGAACATAGAAATGAATGCTCTCCATGATGACCGAGCTTTCAAACCATTCACGAATCAGTCTGAAGAAATGTGTAGCAATGCGCACATCTCTCCTGACCCGTAAATAGTTCATTCCGAGCATACCCAAAAGAAAGTCAGTAGGATAGAGCCACTGGTAGTAGCCATTACTCCCTCATGTAGAGATATCTCAAGAATTTCTTTTGAACTCTCTCCAACATGAGAGAATACTTTACCTGGTGTGAACTCCTAATTGCCGACCCACTGTCAAGTCTACTCCTTACTAAGGTATTAAATAAAACTATGTTGCGTAGAACAAAGCCCAGAATTCTCAGTGAAGTGCTACAAGCCGTCTCAATATGAGTATGAAATGTCAGCCTACTACCAAACATGATTCCAATATCCTTCATGGTCGAGACACTTTTTAAACATTGGGCGTCCATTGTATACCGGTAATATTAGGTATGACTCGCCCTAGTGAATGACAAAATTAAGCATTTAGAAACATTAAACTCAATCCGATTCATTTTATTCCATTCAATAATTCTGTCAATGTCTGACTGGAGTTGATTGCAGTCTTCTAAATTTAGAATTTCTGAGAAAAGCTTTAGGCCATCAGCAAAGAGAAGAAACCTAGAATGCAGAATTAACTCTGACATGTCTTTAAAAAATATGGAAAAGAGGAGTGGGCCTAAATTACTGCCTTGGGGTACCCCCGATCACACAAAAAAAAGTATTGATTAGTAACAGTCCGTGAGACACAAACTGCTTCCTATCTGCGAGATAGCTAGCAAAAAAGGTGAGCAGTCTTATGGAGAATCATATTATAGCCAGTTTATTGAGTAAGACGTCGTGATTAACGGTATCGAAGGCCTTTAAAAGGTCGTTGTATGAACAATCTACGTGATGGCCCTTGTCTAATGATTTTGATACGTAATCCTTAAACACCAATAGGTTGGTTTCTGTCGATCGACCGTTTCTAAATCCATGCTGCTCAGAAATTAAAAACGGTTCTACTTGTAGTAATGTGAATTTAAGAAGAATCGATTCGAATAATTTAGCCAGTGCAGATAGTATTGCCACCGGTCTAAAATTTTCCACAGAAGTCGAGATATCTAAAATACGACGGTAACCAGATTAAAAATAACAGTGACAAAACAGAATGTAATAAAAGAATAGGTTAGTAACCTAAGTAGTTAAACACTCGAGCGATAGCTAAAAAACCTTGAGCGACAGACATTTCCGGGCATTCGGTTTGGGATTCGGCTGAAACTTTATAATAACCTACCAAATGTCATAAAGCCACAAGCCTTAGCACTTTTCGTAGGACATGTGCTTTATATGTAAAAAATAATTTTTGATTGTTGAACATACTCACCAATATTATTTTAGTCACCTAGATATCTTATATAATATAATTTTGTGTATTTATCTTTTTCTCTAAAAATGTAATTGTTATTTTTTGTATTTTTTATATTTTTCTACTAGATGTATGAAAAAATTTGCGTACATCTAAATAAAGATTCAAAAACAAACAAAACTCATTCGAATATTAATACGGCAACATATAAACTGCTTACTGTGGTATAAAGCCAATAAATCCACCTCCATTTCACCATCTATCCCATATTTTTGGGTTTTATAAAAAAAAAAAATTTGTAAAATTTATCAACACTTGAATTCTGTGTCTTAGTTACATACTTGAAATTGCACGACCTTGTACCTATTTGTAATATTGAATATTACTATTTCTGTATGTTGTCTATGGTCCACTGGAAATGTTTATAGTCACAGACATTAAAAAAATGCAATTTAACACGTAAACAATTTGGGAGGCGGGTTTGGGCACTGCTGCCCTGGGAACCATTTATTGGATAACCAACTCCTTTGCCATAGGTCCCCCCAAGTGGTTCGCTACGTTTGGTAACTTAGCAGGGGTGCCCAGGTTCATCGGGTGTGGTGTGCTAAGGCTGCCAACCAGCTGTGTGGTGTGCCAGATCGTGAGAGGCCGGTTGGGGAAACCCTTAGACCTCCCCAACGGGTCGCTCTTGACCCATAGCCTTGTGCCGCAGGGAGGGATAGATAGGCCGGGAGGGATAGGCCAGTTGGGGAGACCCTTTGACCTCTCCAACTGCTCTCTCTTGACCCATAGTCTTGTGCCGCGGGATGAATAGATTCATATGTCTGTCACTCCTCAACACACCTTTTTTCCTTACCAGAACTTCCTCTTGTCCCTTTTCTTTAAAAAATTCCCACCACACAGCATCCCCAAAGATGATAGGCCCTGATGGAAATTATTTTCGTCGGGGCCTCCTGTGTGGGGATGTTAAAAAAAACGGTTGTTCAATTATTTAAAATGGTGTCTACACGCAGACTAATCGGTACAAAATATTATATGAAATATTCCAATATATGACAGGAACTTCAGTGACATCTTTTAGTATTCGATAGAAGCTTACTCATGCTAGCGACTAAAAATATTGGCTGTTCGTATAAAGTTCAAAATAAATTCATTTTAATGCATAAAAATCATGTTCCTACAGCTACCCAAATTTGGGTAGATATCGCTCAAGTGGATAAGGTCCATCAAACTTAACAATTAACATCACAAAAAACACACCACAATGGATAACGCCATTGTAGCCACTCGGTCACAAACAAAAATTAATAATCAGTAAACAATATCGCTCAAGGCCGTTGACGGTGCTACCCAAATTTGGGTAGCTATCGCTCAAGGTAATTGGCGGTGCTACCCAAATTTGTGTAGCTATCGCTCAAGGTCATTGGCTTAGCCACTCAAATTTGGGTAGCTATTGCTCGAGTGCTTGGGTTAAATTAGGTTTGTTTTTTTTTAAATAATTTTTCTGTCCTATTTTGTCATGGAACAAACAAATGAATACGGATAGTTGCAACAAATTTAAAATAAAAAACAAATGAACAACACAAGTCACCGGGAATGTATATTGTTAAAATGATAAATTAACTTCAATTGCATTCTAAAAAATAAGTTGATGAAACTAGATGATTCTAGTTTCTTGCTTGACGATGTTGTTGTGCGATTGGAGGTCATCTAGCTCCTTCTTGATGTACGTCCTCTTTCTGCCCGGAATCATCTTAGGGATGGTGTCCAGGGAGATGTTGTGTGCCTTGACGAGGTGATTCTTACGCTTCCAATTGTCTATGAACGCCTTGGGGCAGTAGTCACATTTATACGGTAGCTCTCCTGTGTGAATTCTCATATGACGAGACTAGAAAAAAATCATACAAAACATTCATTGAAGCAATTGAAGGTCACTGTCCACACAAGATCTCTAAAAAAAACTCCATCCCCTTTTCCCACCCCTTAAAATTTTTGATTTGATTGATCTAATTCTGCGTAAAGTCAGGGCAACGACGGGGATTTCAGTTAGTAATATTTACAGACTGCATGGAGCAGTGGGAGGGGCACAAGACGCACAAGTTCGGCTTCTTGCCTGATTAATATGGTATGGTGTTTTTTTACTCACGAGGCTACTGCTGTTGTTGAAGCCCTTCTGGCAGACGGAGCAGACGTGCGCGCGTTCGTTGGCGTGCGTCTTCTCATGGCGCCGCATGCCCGACTGCACGGAGCAGCGGAAGGGGCACACGGCGCACGAGTAAGGCTTCTCGCCCGTGTGGACGCGCATGTGAACCACTAGGTTGCCAACTGTAACAACCGAGACAAATATTATCAAACAAAATCTTTCATAAGATTAACAATTTTTTTTATTTATTTTTTTTTATTTTTCTTTATTCATGAAATATTAATGTGTACAGTTTTTACATGCTTTTCGACTACCACACTAGACACATGCCCGTATTATGGTAGTCGTATGGTAATCGAATTATCATGTTTCTAATTTTTTCTCAGTCAGTTGCCCATAGATATCTCAGTTTTCAAGAAATTTGTGATTTGTGAGCTGTCAGATTACGAAACGTCCAAGAAGGAAAATATTAAATTTTTACAGGAGGTTGAAAAATTCCCGTGTATTTACGAGTAAAGGCTTCATTACTAAGCATGCCCGAGGTTGAAAAATTCCCGTGTATTTACAAGTAAAGGCTTCCTGACTAAGCAAGAAAAGAAAAAATATAACGGCGGCTTCATCGGCACTTGATTCTGCAGACATTTTATAACGCAATTTGATAGAGACAGATGACAGCTAAAGTGTTCTTTTTCGTTCTATGGCTAATTTAGATAATTTGTGAAATCAGAATTAGTTTAAATATTAGTTGCCCCGTGAGTGGATGGACTTATAAACCGTATATTTTATGTAACATTTTGTTATTTCAAATAAGGAATTACACAATTTGTCCAAAGAAACAACACTATCTTAATGACATTCTTTTTTAAAACTTTCTTCAGGCAGGTAGGTACTAAATATGCAAATAAGAAAGTCCATATAAACACAAAGGTTTCGCATTTGAAAAAAGAATCTTTACTGAACTATTAAAACAGCCACCATCTTGAAACGAAATTACATGTTCATTAACATTTGCATTTTTATTTATATAGATAGAAGATGGGTAGATAATAATTTAATCTTCTTCTTCTTTCGTATGGTGGGAGGATGGCGGACCAGGTCCGCCATCAATAATTTAATAAAATAATATATCGCACATTTCTCTTTAGGCAGGGAAATGTATTTTGTAATGGTTTACAAATAAATATTACAGGGTAACTCTGTATTCCTAATTCATAGTAGGTAATTAATTAGTACTCATACGAAGTCGCGAAATACTAAGTGACGCGTATGATGAGGTACCTACAAATTCATTGGAATATAAAATTAAAGATTAGTGATAAATATATATTTACGAATGTGCGACTGAAGTCTTGCGAAGTGAATGACACAGACATCTTTTTATTAGATTACCTTGAGCGAAACTGGCCCCGCAGAGATGACACAGGTTGGGCTCATCTCCATGGTGCAGTCGGCTGTGATTCACCAGGGCACATTTCATGTTGAAACTGAAATAGAAAAATACATCCATCAGTTCAAAATCACATTCCCGAGAGATAAATAGGCAGATAGGGATACTGAAACAAGGGAAATGGTGCAATGGCGCACAGGTCACAGGCGAGAGGGAGCTCATCGGTGTGGATATGGTTATATCTGAATTTGTATAAAACATGGGTAGGGGGAGTGTGCATCTTGGCGCACAGGTCACAGGCGAGAGGGAGTTCATCGGTGTGGATATGGTTATATCTGAATTTGTATAAAACATGGGTAGGGGGAGTGTGCATCTTGGCGCACAGGTCACAGGCGAGAGGGAGTTCATCGGTGTGGATATGGTTATATCTGAATTTGTATAAAACATGGGTAGGGGGAGTGTGCATCTTGGCGCACAGGTCACAGGCGAGAGGGAGTTCATCGGTGTGGATATGGTTATATCTGAATTTGTATAAAACATGGGTAGGGGGAGTGTGCATCTTGGCGCACAGGTCACAGGCGAGAGGGAGTTCATCGGTGTGGATATGGTTATATCTGAATTTGTATAAAACATGGGTAGGGGGAGTGTGCATCTTGGCGCACAGGTCACAGGCGAGAGGGAGTTCATCGGTGTGGATATGGTTATATCTGAATTTGTATAAAACATGGGTAGGGGGAGTGTGCATCTTGGCGCACAGGTCACAGGCGAGAGGGAGTTCATCGGTGTGGATATGGTTATACAGTAGAACCCCGTTAATTCGAACCCCGATAATTCGAAAAAACGCGTAATTCGAAATTTTCGTCAAAAAAATTTCCGCTGAAAAATTTTTTCATACAAAATTTTTTTTAATTCGAAATTCGTTAATTCGTAATTCGAAATTTATTTTTGTCCGCGCACGAAAATTTGTTCGTGTAATTCGAAAAAATTTGATTTTTGCGAAAATAAATCATAATATTTCGTAAATCTGAATCTAAAAGACAGCCGTGGCGGTAAAACGCCGAAAAATGTATTTTTACGTGGTTATACATCATCCTAATTAGTATTATTATTTTGTAAATCTGAATCGATTTACACTGGAATGTCGTACTTTTTCAAATTTATTTCGAATATCCGAGTTTGAAGGGCCGAGAAAATACGTTTTACGAGGACATATGTCGTAGTTTTACGAGTTTACACCAAATATCTGAATTTAAAGGGTCGGCCGCGACGAATCTCGGCCGCGAAATTTCGATTTACGCGTAAATGTATCGTATTTTTACGAATATCTCAATTTTTTACGAATTTATTTCGAATATTTGAATTTAAATGGCCCGCTGCGACGGAAATCGGACGCGAAATTTCAATTTACGCGTAAATATATCGTATTTTTACTAACTTTACTTCGAATATCCGAGTTGAAAAATACGGCGCGACGGAAATCGGCCGAAAAATTTCGATTCACTCCGAAATATGACATATTTTTACAAATTTACTTCAAATATCTGAACTTAAAAGGCCGGCCGCGACAAAAAATTGCCGATAAAATTCGATTTACGCGGAAATATATCATATTTTTACGAATTTACATCAAAAATCGCGACGGAAATCGGCCGCGCATTCTCGATTTACACGGAAATATATAGTATTTTTGCGAATTTATTTCGAATATCTGAATTTAAAGAGCCGGCCGCGACGGAATATGTTCGCGAATTCTCGTTTTACGCGGAAATGTATCGTATTTTTTCGAATTTAAATTCGGATATTTGAAATAAAGAGCCGGCCGCGACGAAAATTACCGCGAAATCTCGATTTACGCGGAAATATATCGTATTTTTACGAATATCTCAATTAAAAGGGCCCGCCGCGACGGAAATCGGCCGCGAAATCTCGATTTACGCGTAAATATATCGTATTTTTACGAATTTATTTCGAATATCTGAATTTTAAAGGGCCCGCCGCGACGGAAATCGGACGCGAAATTTCAATTTACGCGTAAATATATAGCATTTTTACGAATTTATTGCGAATATCTGAATTTAAAGGGCCCGCCGCTACGGTAATCGGCCGCGAAAATAAAGAAATAATTGGTATTAATACGAATTTACAACTAAAATTCCACCCAGATTTGAAGAGGCGGCCGAGAAAATCGATTTTCGGCGTATTTTTTTTTCATAAAATTTCGAATTACGTGGGAATTCGTTAATTCGAAATTTGATTTTTGATGTCCCTTGGATTTCGAATTAACGAGGTTCTACTGTATCTGAATTTGTATAAAACATGGGTAGGGGGAGTGTGCATCTTGGCGCACAGGTCACAGGCGAGAGGGAGTTCATCGGTGTGGATATGGTTATATCTGAATTTGTATAAAACATGGGTAGGGGGAGTGTGCATCTTGGCGCACAGGTCACAGGCGAGAGGGAGTTCATCGGTGTGGATATGGTTATATCTGAATTTGTATAAAACATGGGTAGGGGGAGTGTGCATCTTGGCGCACAGGTCACAGGCGAGAGGGAGCTCATCGGTGTGGATATGGTTATATCTGAATTTGTATAAAACATGGGTAGAGGGAGTGTGCATCTTGGCGCACAGGTCACAGGCGAGAGGGAGTTCATCGGTGTGGATATGGTTATATCTGAATTTGTATAAAACATGGGTAGGGGGAGTGTGCATCTTGGCGCACAGGTCACAGGCGAGAGGGAGCTCATCGGTGTGGATATGGTTATATCTGAATTTGTATAAAACATGGGTAGGGGGAGTGTGCGTCTTGGCGCACAGGTCACAGGCGAAAGGGAGCTCATTTGTGTGGATATGGTTATATCTGGATTTGTATAAAACATGGGTAGGGGGAGTGTGCGTCTTGGCGCACAGATCACAGGCGAGAGGGAGCTCATCGGTGTGGATATGGTTATATCTGAATTTGTATAAAACATGGGTAGGGGGAGTGTGCATCTTGGCGCACAGGTCACAGGCGAGAGGGAGCTCATCGGTGTGGATATGGTTATATCTGAATTTGTATAAAACATGGGTAGGGGGAGTGTGCGTCTTGGCGCACAGGTCACAGGCGAAAGGGAGCTCATTTGTGTGGATATGGTTATATCTGGATTTGTATAAAACATGGGTAGGGGGAGTGTGCGTCTTGGCGCACAGATCACAGGCGAGAGGGAGCTCATCGGTGTGGATATGGTTGTATCTGAATTTGTTTAAAACATGGGTAGGGGGAGTGTGCGTCTTGAGTGGGAGTCCCAAATGCTCCCAGCCGTCTGGAGCCAGTGACATCCCAAATTGGAATCTGTTGTAGGTAGTGGGGAGGGGAAGGAAATGGGGAAGAGGAAGGTAGGGCAGTATCTGGATATTCAGATCTGATCACCAAACACGGCTAAAGGCATTTCAAGCAACGTTTCGATTCTTAATGGTGGTCTTTCCTCAGGGCGAAACTGAAAGTATCCACCACTCTGGAACGTGCCGCAAATATACTATATACATGGTGTCCGGAAACTCGTAGTACAAGCGGGAAACTGGTGAATCTAGATCACATTTGGAGTCGATTTTGTAGTATAATTTTTTTTGATTTGAGCTTTCGTTTTCGAGTAAATCGAGTCAGAAGTTGATTTTTTTTTTTGATCAAATTCTTATAAATTATTACTGAAGATCAAAGTACCCAACTAATTAAAACTATTTAAAAATTTAAAAGTAAAACAAATAATGACGAAAAAATTTGAACCCTGAAATAGCCGAAAAATATATTTTTTTGGTTTTTTTTTTTTTTTTATAAAAATGCTCAAATCAAAAACTTTATGTTTATTTGGGTTCCCCGTGTGGTATACATTCTCCAGTTTCCGGCTTGTACTACGAGTTTCCGGACACCATGTATATATTTATATTTTTTTGTTTCATAAATTGTGAAATAACACAAATAAAATTTACTTGCGCACGGTGAGTTTATTGGTGAGAATTGAAAAACCAATGAAAATTTAAAAATTTTAATTGGCTGATGTGATGAAATAATGACACCCGAGGTTAGGTTAATTTAGTAAATAATCAAAAACAAAAAAATATTTTTTATTATACTTACACACGTTTTTAATAAATGTAGATATTTGAATAATTGCAAAATCACTTTGACACATTTTAATAAAAAATTAAAACAATAAACATTGCTTTACAAAGTTTATTATTTTCATTTCAATGTAAATTTATTTGAAAAAATTGGTCCTACACCAGATTAGTACATTTATAAAAAATCATTCTGCTTATGTTTATGCTCGCAAAACTCAAAAAGTAGTGACCGATACTGAAAATTTCAATGTTTGTTGATAGAGGAATACTTAAAGCAATATCTCTGCAGCGGAATAAGATACTGAGTCGAATTAAAGTCCATGTAATGTAGTTTTTTAACAGTAACATTGTGGTATACAGTAGTGAATGGTGGAAGAAGTCAGAGGCGCCCGAGAAAGACATTAGCAATAGAGAAGCATTGCGGAATATTATATTTACTTATTTCATCATGTTATCCATAAAACGGTTACACACCATTGGTGTATATATTACAGAGAAATTTACAAATTTTAGATATACATTTAAGTATAAAAGGGTGATGGGGCAGTTAAACTATTTTGTGACATGCGTCGAAAGATAATTGCAAAACTGTCTGTAAATGACGTCGAAAATGTCGGTGGTCAAAGCTGAATCGTTACGCAGTTGAGTCGCTTTGTTGATTGGCGCTTTCTGACAGGCAGAAATCTTCGTTTTCGGAGTGCAAAAAAAGTGCAGGAATCTCCCACGAGTATGCTTGTTAGGCACATGTAAGTTAACATCTTTCAACATTGATGGATTAAGTACAGTTCAAGAAATTAACTATAAAAAAATGTTTACTTAAAAATATTTTTCGGCGAGCTTCTGACGCGAGGATTGAAATCAAGCCTTTCTGTTAAGGACAAGGATGGATACAGGAATGGACAGTATGTATATTTCCTCATATACAAGTAACACATAAACCTCTTTTGTACTTTTTATATTTCTAAGATATGGTTTTGTTTAGAAGGTTTATATGTATGTCAGCTCATGCTGTATTCGTTGCAGTTTTAGGGACTATCCTTAGAGCACAAGCAGTAGGTGATGAGACGATTGTTGGAATGATTATGGTTATATATATTATATAAATCACCTCATGCCGCACTTGTCGCAACTGTAGGGGCGCTCTTTGGTGTGCAGGCGGCGGTGCGTGATGAGCTGTCCGCGCTGCTTGTACGTCTTGGCGCACAGGTCGCAGGCGAAGGGGCGCTCGTTAGTGTGGATGATGAGGTGCTGCGTCAGGTAGTGGGAACGGGCGAAACCTGAGCATATTCATGTAATATAATATATAGAATGTTAAAGGAGATTATCATTAAGCAACAGGAAAACCTGTCCAAGGATAGAAAAGTAGAACATCTGAGGACGATGGCATCACCATCTGGGGAAAGCTATGAGGCTAAAAAAAGTGTGGGAGGGAAGAAGAGGAAGGTTTGGTAGTATCTGGACTCTTTTTTATGGCATCCCCAATCACGTATGTTGTGATGCTTAAGGTAGTAAGGGGGGGGTTGAGATAGGGAAGAGTAAGGTGTGGAAGTACCAGGTTTTTCAGATTTAGTCACCGCCACGTGCTGTGGCTCAGTCTGCCTGTGCAGATGGAGAAACAATAGCGCCTGTTGCTTTTACGTCTAACAGATGGAGCTATTTAATAAAAGCATGTTTGTCCAACAGATGGCGATGTTTTACCTGTTACAGGTGACCTCTATATGATATAGGGTTCGATGATATTTCATCAAAATGAAAATTCAACACACCTTTAAAAAGTTATTACTTATTTTACCTATGTAACTTATTTAAAATGGTTTTTGTTTCATCATGTGGCAGCTTCACAGGACTACCTATCTATTGTCTAAATATATGTATTATGCCAAATGTGTTTTGTTACAAATAAATAAATATAAAAAATTAAAATAAATCACTTTTCATGACTTTATACCACTTTTTGTAGGTGTGTTGAATTGTCATTTTGATTATATACCCAGTCACCATTATATAGGTATATAAAAACACATGCGTATTCGAATGCAACATTGTGTCAAAATTTCAAAGCAATCATTAAAGAACTTTCGGAGATTTAAGATTTTTAACAAACGAACATTTTTATTTATATACATAAAGAAATTTCAAAAAGAATTTAATCACCTTTAAAAATAGTTTTTAGTTTTCGGATACGTTCATAAATACATATTCCATTATTTGGATTTTATTGTAAAGCAGAAATACTCTACCTTTTTTACAATGGGCACACACATACTTCCTGTAGTCCTCATGTTGTTCCGCTAAATGCATGTTCAGTTCTCTCTTCCCAATGATGACACCTTGACACACCGGGCAAATGTACTCCTTTTTGAGCTGCTTCTCTGATATCTCTTTAATGTTGAACGATTTCCTTGACAACTCTTTAAGGAACCGTTTATGCTTAGATTTCTTTTTTAGTCTAATTCTGTCTTTAGATTTAAGCTTAATTAATGTTTTTACTTTCTTTTTTTTCTTGGGAGCGATGAATATATCGGAATCGCAAGAATCTCTTTTAGATAAATCGATATCAAAATTAAAATCATCGTCGATATCGATATCATGGAAAATTTTTTCTTCCTTAATTGGTATTAAGTCCATTTCTTCTTTGATTCCTTTCGTATTCTGTTCGGTGTCATTTTCTAAGAGTTTGTTCTCTGCTAGACAATAGCGAAGTTTCGAGTCTGTGGATTTGCAAATTTTTATGAAATTATAACAGTTGTTGATGTTTTCGATACACTGGTGACAAACGCTCGAAGGCAGGTCGTCATCTTCTTCTACCTGAAATTTTAAAGGTCGAAATTATATTTGAATTAAAATATTATGAGAAAATGTTGTATTAATCTTATTGAATACTGCTGCACGCTTAATACGCAAAAAAATTATAAACAGCACTTGGCTTCAACTTAATTACTACAAATAAATAACTATTTATATTGTGGGAGATGGTAAAAGATGCGTTAAAGTTCCATTTTTTCTCAATCAAAGTAAGGTTTGAAGGTTAGGAAATACGCACAAATTGTAACCTCAGACAAGCTGGTGAAACGATACAAGGTGTTTCACGATGATTAACCAGCTTATGTACGGGCGTAAACAAATAATTTGTATTTTAAATGGCTTTAGCTGAGTTTGGCAACCAGATCGGCTTAAGTAATAGCGGTGATCTCTCAAAAGTCAGCCAGTGAGACTATGGCAGCCCAAATTGGGATATATATTTTATTTTATTAATACATGATTTAAAGGGTACATATGGTTTTTTTGATATTTCACCCTCCATGCTAGGGATGACCCTGTGTTATGGCGGGTGAATTTTACAGTTTGTACAGAATCTATACATTACTATAATATAAAAAAGAAAAATTATGTAAAGCTAGTTTGGGTTGCAAGAAGAGAATGAAGAAGTTAGAGAATTATAAGAAGATGAAAAATTTGAGAAATTATTAGTAAATAGATCACACTAATTAATTATGTACATACTATACCGCTAAATTAGGGAATAAGGATATATTATGTTTTGTCTGAAAGGTGATTAAATTGATGGAGTGTAGAATGAATGGGTATTGTAGTTGTAATGTATTCCGTGTGTAAGGATCCATTTCGTTATTTATTTTTTAAAGGAATGGGTTTGACTCACGGTTTTTAGGTTTTCAGGGATAAGGTTAAAGATTTTAGGAGCTAGGAAGAAAAATTGTCTTTGAGCTGACGTGGTATGTAGTGAAGGTACGTTGTAGTGACCGTTGGTTATTGTTCTGGTGGTGTAGTTGTGTTGTAAAAAAGTTTTGTTTTTACATTTGAACAGGAAATGTATTAGCGAAAATTTTAGGTGGAGTTGTCGTATGTTTAAGACCTTATACTCTATGAGGAGTCGAGTGGAGTGGTATCTTGTCGGTCGCTTGTTAATGACACGTATTACCATTTTGGTAAAATTTCGATCGCGCTGGCCTCGCTTATTATGAATATTTTTTAGATAAAACCTTTAGATTCACCTTAATTACTGTACGACACAACTTTTAACCTTCGGGGCGGTGGAAAATATTGCAATAAAAATTTCAATTACGTAAAATTAAAATTAGCTTTCGTTTTGTGAAACGAGACCGTCCATTTTCAAACTTTATTTGTTTATTGTCAAATGTCATTTTGTTTTGTTGGTATATCTGTTACTATAGGACGAAACGAACGGCTAGAAGTAGCTAGAGACAATTGCGCGGGCGTTTTTTTTAATGTTAAAAAATTCCGTCAAATTAGTATTTACCTAATATGCATGCATTGTGTGCGTTGTGATTGAAATTTATTAGCTGGATTTTATTTTTTTACGTTCAAATTTTATTTAAGTTAACTATTTCTGCGATGTTGAGCGGCTACGCTAAGTTTGTAATAAAAAAGAAAGTGCCCCCTTTATAGCGCCTGCTCGCGTCAAGGCAAGAAAAACATCCCAGTTTTCAAGTAGTTTAGCGGCTACGCTAGGTTTGTGTAACATGGTTTGTGATACAAAAGAAAGTGCCCCCTTTATAGCGCCTGCTCGCGTCAAGGCAAGAAAAACATCCCAGTTTTCAATTAGTTTAGCGGCTACGCTAGGTTTGTGTAACATGGTATATATATATATATACATCTCAAAAACCATGTTACACAAACCTAGCGTAGCCGCTAAACTATTTGAAAACTGGGATGTTTTTCTTGCCTTGACGCGAGTAGGCGGTATTAAGGGGACACTTTCTTTTGAATCACAAACCATGTTACACAAACCTAGCGTAGCCGCTAAACTAATTGAAAACTGGGATGTTTTTCTTGCCTTGACGCGAGCAGGCGGTATGAAAGGGACACTTTCTTTTGAATCACAAACCATGTTACACAAACCTAGCGTAGCCGCTAAGCTAATTGAAAACTGGGATGTTTTTCTTGCCTTGACGCGAGCAGGCGGTATAAAGGGGGCATTTTCTTTTTCATCATAAACCATGTTACAAAAACTTAGCGTAGCCGCTCAACATCGCAGAAATAGTTAACTTAAATAAAATTTGAACGTAAAAAAATAAAATCCAGCTAATAAATTTCAATCACAACGCACACAATGCATGCATATTAGGTAAATACTAATTTGACGGAATTTTTTAACATTAAAAAAAACGTCCGCGCGATTGTTTCTAGCCACTTCTAGCCGTTCGTTTCGTCCTATAGTAACAGAAATACCAACAAAACAAAATGACATTTGACAATAAAGTTTGACAATGGACGGCCTCGTTTCACAAAACGAAAGCTAATTTTAATTTTACGTAATTGAAATTTTTATTGCAATATTTTCCACCGCCCCGAAGGTTAAAAGTTGTGTCGTACAGTAATTAAGGTGAATCTAAAAGTTTTATCTAAAAAATATTCATAATGAGCGAGGCCAGCGCGATCGAAATTTTACCACCATTTTTTTCATTTCATATAACCCAAACTAAACCCTAAAAACCTATTTTGTGCATGTTTACTTAAACCCCCGACATAAATAGTTGTCTCCATTCGATATTTAAGTTGAAATAAGGTGTTGTTTTTTTAAAGAGCTTTATTTATGCATGCAGCGGATTTCGACAAATTTACCAACTTTGTAATGGATTTGTTAGTTCATATTGATATGTATTTATTCTAAAGTACAGCGAATTGTTCGATGATATTATACCTCGATTGATGTACAAAATGTAAACATTTCCACTATTTTGTCAGTCATTTTCATGAACTCGGATATGTTCATGGAATCATTTGCATTGACCATACAGGCACGACAAACTTTATACAATTTTACTTCCATTATTTTAATAAGCCTTTATGTAACGATAATAATTGAGATATTTTACACTTTCCAAAACTGACAGCTCTCATAGTTTTTTAGGAAACTGGAATTTAGTCACAGATAAATTAGTATTTTCAATTATAACCATAGAAAAAATGACGTCCGTGGCAGAGAGGTAGGTCCGCTAATACCGGTATTCACGTTCATAATATAATATGTATAAATTGATACTGTTCTTACGCTGTGAAATGAAAAAGTAGGAACAAAATGAATTGTGATGCAATGATCGTTCATTCTAAAACACAAACCAGTTGAGGGATTCATTCCAATTTTAGAGTAAACCCGTCGTCCCACAGGTCGGTAAGTAATCAATATAATATATTATAATCGAATGCTGCAAGCCCTGCCCAGAAGATTTTGTTCGCTGTAGTAAGGTTATGGTCTGCAGAGCACTTCAGAGTGGAACTTTTCTGTTTACGGTCTTACAGCATTTAGTTTATGTCGATTGCTTACCAATCCTTGGGACGCGAGCTAAGTCTTATGCTCGGTACATAATTGTTCTTAAGCTTGCGGATTCAAGATGCTTCATAGAAAAATCCCTACACCGTCTTTTAAAATAAAATATCAAATTTTCTAACTTGTATGGTTTCCTGTTCGTCCATAATACAAACTGCTAGCAAGTATCGTTATTTTTTTTCATGCCGCATTTCTCTGCTAACCTTGAATTTTCTAAGGAATAAGCGTCGTTAACGGGTCGATAATAAATTAACATAAACCGATTGCTGTAAGACCCTGCGCAGAAAATTCATTATAGTGAGGTAACGGTTTGTAGCGCAGTTCAGCGAGTAACTTTTTCGTAGGGTCTTAAAGCATTTGCTTATAATTCAATTGCTTACCGACCCGTGGGACGATGGGCTACGAAAACAAATTTACCTCCTTACATATGTGTAAATACCTGGCGGAGCGTAACTTCAGAACAGTGAAGAACTTGAATTATTCCCATGGCGTTTGTTATATTAAAAAGGTCTTCAGCCAGGCTCAAGGCCGGCTTTATCACACCAATGTTGAACGGGCATGTAAGAATTTAATTAGTAAGACCGTTAGTGTTGGTAGTAGGTCTGTGAATTGTGGCCATTGTAAATACCCAGGGGTATATTAGCGTAATAAAAAAGAATACATTTCATAAACAAAGTTTATTTATAAAGCATAGACACGTTTTGTATACATAGAAACTGTCACGTATGTAAATTGACATGTGTCACTTTGGCTGAGAGATTTACTACGGCCGACGCGGGATATAAATGAGCCAATAATCGAAGGATTTGCATTTCATGACTTGAATCGCAAAGCGAAGTCAACCTTCTACATTGGTTTACGCGGTAACTTTAGTTCGTGCGTGTAATTCGCTGTAATAGTACAGAAATGGTGGTCACGAAGATCTGTTGCTTGGGTGCCGGTTATGTCGGTGGCCCCACTTGCAGTGTTATCGCCCTTAAATGTCCAGATATCCAGGTGACCGTCGTGGACAAGAACCAGGCTAGAATAGACCAGTGGAATTCCAACAAACTTCCCATTTACGAGGTTAGTTTCATTCATAATCCAACTTTTAAAAGCTTTCATTTTTATTTGTGTTTCGACAGGACGATCGTTATGAAGGATTTCGCAAGAGGTGTTGATTTTATATAGGAGTAGAAAGGGGAGTTTTTTAAGTGCTAATTTGCTAACCAAGGTCGAAAAAGCGTAAAGATGAAAAGATGCTTCAATCATTAGTGAGTAGGTATTCAAACTTTTGTGTCAAGGCTAATATGTAGTTGTAAAGAACACAAAAAACTCTATTTGCACAATCAATTCCAAACCAAATCAACAATTTCGCGATAAAAAGATAAATACATTGATAAATCATCATGGAGTAGTTTACAGGACTAACAGTTTTTAATTAATTCTATTTCAATTTTGAGGGCGTAAACCAAATAGTTTTCAATTTTAAAATTCAGTTTCCGGCGGAATTGCAAAACCTAATTAATTGTTGATAGCCTAATTCTTTCACACTTTATAAAATAGTTTTCAAAATGTAATTATTTTTATGATGGTCCTCAATCATATGATAATAACTAAGGACGGGTTGTTTCGGAGAATCTGAACAATTCATCAAATTTCAACGTTCATTTTCAAGTTCTGTGAAAGATTTTTTCAAGTTCTGTTTTTATTTCAGTTTTGTCAAGTAACTAGCCTACAATGATATAAAAACAGAACTTGAACAAGTCTTTCACAGAACCCGAAAATGAACGTTGAAATTTGATGAATTGTTCAGATTCTCCGAAACAACCCGTCCTTAGTTTTATTAAAATAATATATTTTCCTCTTTGCTTCAACCTTTACGTAACTGATAGTAAAAATCAGGTTCCAACCCAATGGGATCACTAGGGTCCCCCATATATCACGGAGCAATCATTTATCTTAATATTCGTTTTGCCCTTTCCAGTAACACTCAGATATTAGTTACTACCTACTAACGGCGATCCGGGGGGAGGAGAGAGTAATTTTGTCAGAATTTGACAGATATTATTTAATATCTTAAAAAATAGTAACGGGATTATTTGTTTTTAAATGCAGATCGATTCCCTAAAAATTTTTGGTAAAGGTTACGAATTCCGCTTCACGGTAAATACGCAATATTTCACTTTCAAATAAATGGATTTAACTTTATTAATTCAAAACATGATTTATTATGTCGGGGGAGACGGAAAAATACGCACTTTTAATTTTAATTTCGTTTATTAAGTCACTTACGCAATATGTCACACGAGATTTCAAAGAAACAAAATAATGTGACATTTGCCGGAAATACCACAACTAGTTATTTACCTAGCCAGTGCGCGGGTTAGGTACAGTACCTACCTACGAACTAATTCAGTTAAAGAAAATAAAATCTTGAAAATATTAAATTAATATATATAACCTAACCTAATCTAACTGTGATTTTCTATAGCAAAAAATGCCCCTTTAATATACAAGGAATTATACAAGGAATCTAAATTATTTAACATTCGTAAATTATTTATATTACAAACTATGAAATATTTATTTAAAAACAAAAATAATTTCAAAATAAATGAAAACAGAATGAGCAAAAGAACAAATAATATATTTTACACCCCCCAAACCAATACTAAATTAATGCAGACACATAGCAGTTTCATTGGTCCTCATACATTTAACCTTCTACCACTACAAACTCAAATGATAAATAAAAAGATAGAATATAGGTATTAAAGAGGTAAAATTATGGCTGAATGACGCAGATATTGAAACGCTTTTACTATAAATTTATAGATCCTTTCTAAAACTCACTTGCTGAAACTTTATAAACTATTTATTGTACATAATGTTTTTCTCTTTACTTTTTATAATAACTATAAACAAAAAAAAAAAACTTTTTCTACTCATGTATATTATACTTTAGGTACTTGAAATATAGTAATCGTTTTATATTACCCACACTCAGGCAGTGCCTTAGTGGGTTTTCATTTCTTGTGTATACTATTTGGTATTATATATTATGTTATTATATACTATCTATTAATATGTATAATATATGTAAAGAAATGAAAATAAATAAAGTAAAAAAAAAAAAAAATAACACCTGCTCGCGTCCCCTTTAGAGTTACATCCCAGTTTTCAAATAGTATGTGGGCTACGCTAGGTTTATATAGACTGGTTTGTGATTTAATTTTAATACCTATTTTCCATGTTCTAACCTAACCTAACCTAAACTACCTAAAAGGAATACGTTTAATCACATTTTATTCTATTTGTTTGTTATTCGGGTTATTTTATTTAATTATATGTTGATTATTTGTTATAAATAATACATTGACTTACATATTAATATGGATTAATTATACACGATGATATTATTTATTTTATATGGCAATACTAAAATTTTTTTGGTTGGCAACAGTGTCTATGAAATATTTATTAGGTATTTATTACGATATTATGAATATAATCCAACTCTTGATATGAATATAGTCGCCGTCGGCGGCGCCGCATACTAATTGACATATCGCGTAAGTGACTTAATAAAGCTAAATCCATTTATTTGAAAGTGAAATATTGCGTATTAAGAGTGAAGCGGAATAAGAGAAAATTAATAAATTTTTCTATGATTACCAAAAGTATTTATTTATTTATTCAAACGCCATATAATGGCTTTTACAATACAGTGATAATCGAATTATAAGCGTGGTCTAGTGGTATAACCACGGCCGGCGTGGTCTAGTGGTATACGCTTTTGACTACAGATCCGAAGGTCGCGGGTTCGAACCCGGCGTGCGCAAATAAATTTTATTTGATTAATTTGTGTTATTTCACAATTAATTAATTTAAAATAATATATAGTATATTTGCGGCACATTCCAGAGTGGAAGATACTCTCAGTATCGCCCTGGTGTAAGACCACCATTCAGAATTGAAACGTTGCTTGAAATGGCTTTAGCCGTGTTTGGTGACCAGATCTGAATAGCCAGGTACTTCCCCACCTTCCTCCTCCCCATCTCCTTCCCCTCCCCAATACCCTCAGCCTCACAACATACCCCAATTGGGGATGCATAGTCTCACTGGCTCCAGACGGGAGCAGTTGGGACTCTTGTGCGGTATTACTGTAAAAAAAAAATAAAAAAAAAGTACAGTGGTAAACAGCATAATAATGTGTAAACAAAAACACTATTGCAAGTGATTCAGTTATTAATATAAGTGCAGTAAGACAATGCATAATTCAAAAGAAATATATACCAATGTAACAATAGTTGAACTACTTTATACTAGGTTTTTATAAGACCTGTTATAAGTCAAAGTATGAAATGAGGTGAGTTATTGTTATCCACAAAATTAATTGTACTTGGATTAGCTGAGTAGGCATCGCAACTTGGCATTAACAATTCAGGGCTGTCAGCGATTCAATGGCACTTGTAAATAAGAAATAATAATTTTTAATATAATTAGTTAACACCATAAGATATCAAGGAGCCATGCAGAAGAATATTATCATTCCTGACATTGATTATTGTGTTTGAGGTATGTTATTATAGCCTTCTTATAACTATATTCCGTGCAGTTGAACACATCTACTACCTCTGAGAAAACATTGCTAACTGCATGCAATCTAGGTATAAGCGAGTATCTAAATGACTCACTCCTGATATTTTTGTTGCAATTAAGAAGAGTTTTGGATCGACTAGTTTTTATAAGTTATGGAAGAAATTATAGAGTAAGTGATGTAAAAAAACAACTTAGATATCGCACAAAACTCTCATTTCGTAAAGTGTATACCCCACTCCAAAGCGGGAGGGTTAAATAAAACATTATATGTATTTTGTTTTGAGTTAATTGTATTTCTGTTTATGTATTTATGAATCGTGATCATTGTATCCTTTCACATCTTTTTACTGCCCACTCAACAGGCAAACATTTCCTATTATTATTCATTTGGTTGTAAACTTGGAGTGTTTAAGCTCTTTGTAGATAACCACTATTTTGTCTAAACTTCAAAGATTAGATTGGTTTTATCGTCAACATTCAGAATTCTACCGGAACTAAAATTCTGATAATTGTAATACCATATAAGCTGATATGATATTAATACTTATTGAATGAGAACTGAATTAATCATTTGACGATTTGTATCAACTAAGTATGTTGGATTATATTTTATTATATAGATTAAACACATTGTTTCAAGTGTCTATTTAAAATGTCAGTGAATCAGTCAAAACGAAAAACTTTATTATTTAATTTAATGACCACCCCAATGAATCTTATGCATCGTCGATACCGAAAGTTTTCGAAAAGTTAATTCTTGTATGTTCTTGTGTTATATTTAATATTACAACATGGTTTTGTCTCTGGCCAATTTACTTTAACTAACCTCACACTGTATGAAAACTTTATCTCAGGTGCCCTTGCTAATAGACAATAAGTTGACTCGATTTTTACAGATTTTAGTAAAGCGTTTGATAAGTTTAGCCATAAAATTCTTAAAAATAAATTTTCCACACAAGGAATAAGTGGTAAATTAGTTTGCTGGATTAAGAATTATTTATCAAAACGTGTACAACTGTCTGTATCAAAGAACACTTGTCTTATGAATTTGAAGCTACTAGCGGCGCGCCCCAGGGTTCACACCTTGGTCCAATATTACTTATACATATTATTATTTGCTGATGATGTGAAAATATAAAAGCATAAAAAATATCTATCACCGTTTGTCTCTACAGTCGAATTTTGTCAAATTCGCAGAGTGGTGAACCATTAACAAACTTAATATTAAAAAATGTCAAATCATAAGTTTTTTCAGAATAAAAAAACCTATAAAATAAACACTGAATAACCATAGCTTACTGTCTGTATCTGAAATAAGGGACCTTAGAATAACCTTTGATTACTAAATACATTTACTAATAAAATTGATATCATATCTAAGCTCTAAATAGTATATAAAATAAAGTCGCTATCTGTTTGTGCGCTTAGTTCTTCTAAACCACGCAACGGATTTTGATAGGGTTTTGACTATCATTTAAAGAATTTCTTCCGGAAGGTTTATGTATATAATACATGCATATTATATTTATAGAAAGTAGATAAAAGTCAATGTTTTGTAATCAAGTCGTAAATAAAATATTTTCTGGCGTTTAAATTGCTAACGCTGGCTAAACCTTAAGAGATACACCAAAATAATGTACTACGGAAATTTATATCTTAAAAAGGCCTACAGAAAAGTCCACTGTGTTATATGTCTATCTCCTAAGAATAAATCCCAGCAACGCCGGGTATACGTCAGCTAGTTACTAATAAAGCAATGAAAATGTTGAGCTTCATTATAAGAATATTGCATTTCAAAAATAATACATTTCAAAAATGTCCATACATTAAAAATACTTTATACTACTCTTGCCAGAAGCCACTTGGAATGGTTCCATGATAACTCAACACAGTGACAATTCAACACACTTTTAAAAAGTGATATAGAGTCATTAGAAACGATGAAATTTTTTATTTTTAAAACCTAACCTAACGTACATAACCCAGTTAATAAAGTTTTTGTTTCATCACTTTCCATGACTTTATATAACTTTTTAAATATGTGATGAATTATCATTGTGATGATTTATACGGTTACCGAAAGGTTAATATATTGATTAACACATATTACTTGTAGATTTTAGTAGAGAATTTTACTGCCCAGAAGAAGCTACGGTTGTAGCGAAACCCGGTCGGCAATGAGTGTTAATAATATAAGAGGTATTTACTAAGTTATTAAACTAGTGGATCCTGCAAGCGCTTCGCTATTGCTAATGTCTTTCTCGGGCTCCTCCGACTTCTTCCACCATTCACTTCTGTATACCCCAATGTTACTGTTAAAAAACTGCATAACATCGACTTTAATTTGAATCCGTATGTCATTGTGGTGCAGAGATATTGCGTTAAGTATTCCTCGGGCGTCCCCGACTTCTTCTACCATTCAAATAACTCTCTAAACACTCCTGGCACTAATAAGATCTGTATTTGAAATTTTCAGCGTTGTCGGACGACTACTTTTCTAGTTTTGCAAGCGCAACCATACGCTGGCTGAATTTTTACATATTAAGATCTTAATGTCACGTCACAAAGTATCTGCTTTATATGAACAAACATTATTTATGATTCTCTATTTCAATCAATGCGACTCTTATCGTTATCGTTAAAAGATAGATTACTTAATGATTTCATTTTTTGATCTTAAAATAAACAATAACTGGTTTGACTCCACTGAATTAGTTTCGTTAATAAATTATCATGTATCTAGTAGACCAACTCGACCCATATCACCTTATTATTGCAACAATACTGGCATTAACACGGAAAGAAAATCAATAACATATCGCTTACACAGTAATGAATATTCTGATATCGATCACACAAGTTTTTTGGCTGCAAGTATCGATAGATAAGCTATTAATCATACTTCATTCAAAGGTATTTTTTATGAGCGTTGGATAAATTACCTTAATTAACCTGTATTTATTTTTTTTATTTTAGGGAAATCAACAAATGACTAAATAAAGTAATCTTTATTCAATGGAAATCAACAGTTTACAATATAGTTGGTTATACATGTGCAATTTATATAATTGAGAAACCAATTATATCCTTACTATATTAATACATTATCGACTTTACTAATAAAGGTGGTGTAAATTTTATACAATTGATAAATAACCACGCGTATGTGAAAACCTTAGTAATCAACCAAAATTGTCTAAACTGATATTTAACAGCCATAAAAAGTTATATGCATTATTTATATAGCAGAAGAGGGTAGTTTATTAGTCGAATAAACTTAAAATTTCTCACAGAATTTCAGGATATTTCCAAGGTACATTAAAAGTGCTATATAATTCTTAATGTTGAAGATGTTGTAAAACAAATACTATTTTTAGAAACTAGATAAAATTATCTTTTAGATTTTTGTATTTGAAATAAAGTTTAATATTTATAAATTGGAATATTTTGATTTCAAAAACAATTTTTTTTTTTTTTAATTGTAGTGAGCTTGACTACGCAGATTGTACATTCTGTGTTCTAGAAGTGGAACTTTAGATCACATATTTTTTGGCTGTCCCTCTGTAAACAAATATCCTCTCTTCTATCAAGCCTTATCTAAAATTGCCTCTCCTCCATTTAACATCTCATCTCTTCCAAGTCTGAATTCGACTAAAATCTTTCATATAATTTATAAATTTGCCAATTTAAACAAAATGAATATACAAATTCAACTTCCCTCTCTCCACAATTTTAAATGATGGCCTAGAACAGTGTTCCGCAAAGCGTGTGCCATGGCACACTGGTGTGCCGTGGTCATCAGTTGGTGTGCCGCGGAAAAAATTCAAGGTAAGATAGTAAAAAAGCAAATGGGAGCAGATCATCAGTCACTTCTGTTCATACATAAGTACGATGGCTTTCTCGCGGAAAAGTGCTATTTCGGATTTACGAGCTAAAAAATGAGTACCAGACGTTTTTAGAGGCCCAGGGTTCAGATTTTGCTTCTGAGTTTAAAATAGAAGAATGGGTAGTAAAACTTGCATATCTGGCGGAGATATTCGCTCATTTAAATGAGCTCAACAGAAAAATGCAAGGCAGGAATTCTTATATTTTAACGTCTTCGGACACAATTGAAAGCTTTCGCGCTAAGTTGGTATTATGGATCAGCCACGCTGTCAATGGTAGTAATGAATTGTTTCCAAATGTCATGTCTGCCGATTCAGAAAAAAGTGCAGGCTTTGATAGTGAAACACTAGGAGCTATTAGCAGAAAAAATGAACTGTTTTTTTTCCTGTGTGACCTACAACCTATGGACTGGGTACGAAATCCACTCTCGGATAACATTTCCCTTGGACACTTACCGATAAACGAGCAGAAAGAATTCGTGGAGTTAAAAACCGATCGGACATTAAAACTAAAATTTTCCAAAGTAGAGCTAGCACATTTGTGGCTGCATATAAAAAATGAGTATCCACTGCTTTCAAAGCGTGCTGTTGGAAATATTATACCATTTGCCACAACCTACTTATGCGAATTGGGATTTTCAACTCTCACTACTATTAAATCGAAAAAAAGAGAACGCCGGAGGAAATCAATGAAAAGATGAGATGCCTTATCAACGATTTCTTCAAATTTCAATCCCCTGTGCTCAGTTAAACAGGCTCACATTTCTAACCAAACATCTTTTCATATTAGGTATATTGATTTTAGTAATAAATAAATATTGCTTTTTTTCTTTGGTGTACCTCTAAAATTTCTTGATTTGATAGGTGTACCCTGAACACAAAAAGTTTGCGGAACACTGGCCTAGAACACCCTTGAAGGGTGAAAGACAGAAGGTTTTAAAAAAATATCGTATATATGTATTTTAAAAACACTTTCCTTTTATTTAGGGAATCTGCAAGAAAACTGTCACTTCACTTTTTTTTATTATTTACACAATAAAAAAATATTATAATAATTCCCAGAAAATAACCAAAAAAAATTGACATTTTGGATTCATTGTTAGCGCAATATATTCGATGATTTCTTGGATATATATTTACCTACACATGCTTAAGGCATTTATGTTATGAAAAACATCACTTTCATGGAACAGTTAATTAAAAAATAACCTATCTTTTTCAAGACGAGAACCTCAGCGTCACTTAGCCAACATTGCCAGCACTTTCGCAGCCAGTTCATTTTTTTATTCGTAATAGTTCGAAATAGAAATTGTACAGTCTTTATTCAATGTTTAACTAAAACACTGTTTAACAGTTCTAAAGTGTTTTTTTATTAGTAAAGCTGAATGTATATATATTTTTTATTTACTATGTTAGTTGAGATATTAATTTATGAATACAGTTTTAATAGAGATTTTTTTATCCATTTACATTAAGATATCTCAGAAGAATATATCAGAGAGAATTTTATTATTTTATATAGAACACCATCTTATAAGTCAAGCATTTTCATTCGAATTTATTTTTCATTGTTTTTCATTCAAAATAATGCATGAATGTGTGCGCCGAGTAGGTACTTTAAATTCTATTCTTTTTCACAATTGAGGACAGTCAGTAATGTTGTATATGATTTTATATAATAACATTGCAACTGCAATTTGTTTGCAGTCTTGCAATTGCTATCGGAATAGTGTCTTGGATAAATATATCAATTTTTATTTTTTTAATGTGCGACATCTATTGACTTTGTTACAATAAGGAAGTTGAGTCCATTTTTTTTTTATCAATGTTCGCATTCAAACTTAAATACTGGTATTTTTTTTTTTTTTTTAAAGTCTGTTTTCATAATTAAATTAATTCTCAAAGTTTAAATTTTATTAAGCCCGCCAAAACGAGCGGAATCCGAGCGGTAAGAGGCGGGGTGTGGGTGTGACGTCATTCAAACTGTGAGAACCATGTCGCTTAAACATTTTGTATGGAAAAAAATTTAATTCTTCAATAAGGAATTCCAGTAATTTTTTAACCAATGTTAACCGTCTATTAGAATTGATGTTATTAAAAAAAAAAAGAAAATTGATTAAGATTTCATAGTTAAATTAATATTTTAAGTTAGAATATTTGCTTCTCCTGCCCGGCACGGTATTGAAGATGCTATTTGTTGACCGCCGCGCAGAAAAGTAAGACCAAAAGTAAAATAACGGTTTACAGCCCAGTTCACTGTGAGACTTTTCTGCGCGGAGGCCTGAAGTGTAATCACATGTAATGTGACATGTATAATAATAAAAACTTCTAAGCGATGCAATAAACAACATATTATTATAAAGCACTTTACGAATATGTATCTTTAGAAATCCATTTTATATAATAATAACAACAAATATCTACATAAATATTTGACAATAGATGGGAGCTATTTTTTTCACATAGATCCTATTGACAAAGGGGTTTCTCCGGGAATGCAGCTGGTTTTCAGCAGTGCCTTATTATATGGTAAACAAAAGATGAAATATTTAAAAGCCATCACCACATTATAATATATATTATAATGAGTAGAGAATAATTATCATGTCATGCGAAATCAATAAATATACCTGCACAAAACTAGTGGTTATGGCGAAATGTCAGATGGGTAGATACGCAATGATTATTATACTATAAAAATGTATTATATTTATCGTAACGTACAAATGAACACAATTAATAATTTGATATACTTACTTGGAAGCTTTAACTCCACGACCGGCTGTGATTTGGCCCAAATAAACGTTTGGCCTATACACCTCTCTCATCTAAACCGACCATCTCTCATGTAATAGAAAGAGATGCACCATAGGTGATCCGTTGTACGTACAAGTCACGACACATGTGACGTCAGAATTCTTTCGACCAATCGTGGAGCGTATACAGTCTATTGCTATTGAATGCTTTTTCAAGAACGTTTAACTAATTCTAAGAATAATAATACAGAAATATATTTATATATTTAGAATCGATATTTTTTGATCTACATGAACATATTTCAAAGAAGTCAAAATATTTTACACTCAACTTCCTTATTCTAGGATGAATATCCAATATGTTTGAGAGATGTTAGAATTATCTAGAATGATAAAATTTTCCATTTTGGGGTTTTACTCAATAAGTTATTCCAATACAAAAATACAGAATATATATTGCTCGAAAGTGAATGATAAAAGAAGTCAGGGGGTTGCCCGAGGAAGTCACAGCACTATCAAATGAATCAAATACTTAAATCAGGCAATAGTTAAGGATTTTGAAATCACTAATTTTCTTGTTATTTCCAGCCCGGACTAGATGAAGTAGTGAAGACATGTCGCGGTCGCAACCTTTTCTTCTCCACGGACATTGAGAAGAGTATCAAAGAGTCGGAGATCATCTTCATCTCTGTCAATACACCAACCAAGAGATTCGGCAATGGAAAGGTATGTCCTTTTAATATCTTTTGTCTGCATTATTAGTATTAAGTAGTTTATTAAATAACCTTGACCTATTAGACGACTTCCGTGGTCGAGGGGTGAGGCTCTCAACTAGCAAGCTGGTGGTCACGGGTTCAAATCCCGGCGGGCGCAATAAATAAATTGTTATTTCACAAATTACTCATTAAAAATAATATACAGTATATTTGCGGCAAGTTCCTCAATGGAAGATCCTCTCAGTATCGCCCTGGTGTAAGACCACCATTCAGAATTGAAACGTTGCTTGAATTGGCTTTGGCCGTGTTTGGTGACCAGATCTGAATAGCCAGGTACTTCCCCACCTTTCTCTTTCCCATCTCCTTCCCCCCCACTACCCTCAGCCTCACAACATACCCCAGTTGGGGATGCCATAGTCTCACTGGCTCCAGACGGTAGGGAGCAGTTGGGACTCTTGTTCGGTTTCACATTAAAAAGAAAACGTAAAAATGTAAATTTAAAAAGAAATATGGCCCTTACAAGTCTAGAGTCGGGAATGCCATTGTTTTTGATAGACGCTTCAGGATGGTTTTCCTTGTTTTTTGTCTGTGGCCAAGTAGGTACAATGGCGTCATTTATTATACAGTGTTTGTTATAATGTTAATTGCTAAGTATAATGGATCTTTTCCACTCGAGCGATAGCTGCCCAAATTTGGGTAGTTACAGTGATTGGCTAAGCTTCTATGGAATACCAAAAGATGTCACTAATTTTTAACATTTGTTTACATGTTAAAAATTGCTTTTTTTAGTCTGTGACTATAGACATTATTTCTAATAAGTAGGACAATAAAATTCTGATAACTAACAAATAGAATTCGTGCATTTATAAAATTAACAATTATTTTTTTTTAAAGTCATTAAACCAAAAAATATAGGTGGGTTCATTGGCTTTAAACTAACAGTAAGCAGTTTATATGTTGTCATATTAACATACTTCCGGCGGGACAGGTAGAGTTCTACCTATTACGCCGGTCCTACTTGAATGGCGGGAAAGGGAGTGCTGTCCGATAATTCTATTTAATCTTTTTGTGCAGGTCCCAATTAGAAATATGTAAATGTATAAACACCGTGATACAATTCTCCCATTTTATTATCGTCTTGTCTCTTGTCTCTTGTATCTTGTCTATTATCTCTTGTCTCTTGTCTCTTGTCTACTGTCTCTTGTCTACTGTCTCTTGTCTATTGTCTCTTGTGTGGAAGAATATTTAATCAAAAGAAAACTATACTAAGGGGGTATTTCACTATCTCTGATTATGTTCTGACTAAGCACTAATCCGCGGATTAGTAATTTTTTCGTTTTCACTATATCTGAATAACGCTAACGCTCGGGTTAAAGTTCGATTTGACTAATCAGTGCTCGAACTTCACGTTAGGCGCTATTCCTCGAATCAAAGATGGCGACAAAACATTCCGAGTTTGACAGCTGAGAAGTGAGTCGAATTTTGTTGAATGAATTTGAATGCTTGTATGATCCATCCTGAATTATTTGATTGTGTTCAAAATAAGAAACAATGTATTAATTCGACACGAATCTATCTAAAATGACCTGATAATCAACATAACATAACCAAAAAAATGCACACTTTGCGTTGTGCGGACTGTGACGCATGACAGCCGTGGCAGTAGATGGAGTACTGCAAATATTTTGCGATGTTGCCAGACTATTTCGAGTGTTATCTATCCGGAAGCTCGAAACAATGGTGAAACGGTCGCCGTTGAATAACGAAGTTATTCTGATCTTTAAAGCCAGCCAACGGATAGCTAGTCAGATATTTAGCCCGACATAGTGAAATACCCCCTAAACCTAATCCTGTAGAATGGGTAGTAAATCGTCAAACTTATGGCACACCAAATGCGGAAAACCATTTTTTTTAATAATGTAATAAAATATCACTAAATGCCCCAAAACTTACTTTATCTTTAGTTTATTTATTTGTATAGCAAAGTAGGCTTTAATTTCAGACAGTACTTTTAACTTGTATAGTTAGGGTGTGGTAATATTAAAATATATGCAGTATTTTCAAAGATGCTTTATCTGGTTTAAACCAAAATGCATTTTCTCGATCGGGAACCTATTTTCGACTGCTTGAAGTGTATTAATATTCAGAGGTAAGACTTTTGGAATGAGCACGGCCGAATCCCAAACTAAACGTTCAGAAATTTCTACAGCTCAATGCATTTTTTTTAAATACGCTTTCGCTCGAGTGGTTATATCGTCTGTTATGTGTACAGGCTTATCTGTGACCATTAACTGCTACAATGGCATTATTTATTATTGGTTGTGATGTTGATTTTTAACTCTGAAGTACCTTTTATTGTGTGCTATGTGTCCAGGGAAGGGCGGCTGACCTGACCTACGTGGAGAAAGCGGCCCGAATGATTGCCGACATCGCCACGGGGAACAAGATTGTGGTAGAGAAAAGTACTGTACCCGTTATGGCTGCCGACAGTATTATGAAAATCCTCAACGCCAATGTGAGAGAAGGTTAGTTGTATTTGCTGTTTTAAACACACTTTATGCAGGAAAGAAAGAAACAACTTTTACGTCAGTTCTACTTAAACAGCAGGAAATGTATAAGATATTGCTCTATGATATTTTTATATGAATATGGTATACCACTCCCCTTTTTTTACATCAACTCGACATGGGAGGCCTCGGAGAATATAATTTACCCTCAGAGCGCTTTGGGGATGCTGTGTGGAGGATCTTTTAACCTCTTGAGTGCCGCCGTATCCATTTGACACAATTAAAAACATAATTTCTCTGAGCTATTTCGGAGATACTATTTATGGTAGATTATATACTATTTATATAAATATATATAAACAAATTTTCTAATAAGACGGTATAATTTACAAAACATCATTTTGCAAGAAAAAAATAAGTTATTACAAAAAAAAAGAGTCGGTGAAAATTTTTGTGTCGGCACTCCAAGAGTTAAAGGAAAATGGTATGAGGGAGGGTAGGAATCTAAGGGTCGGTCTGGCAGGCGTATGAATCTCACCCTCCCACTGCTGGAGAGCTGGAGAGAAGGGTCTCGCTCAACCGTTCTCTCCCACCTAGCTGGAGGGCAGACGCTCCAACGCCAAGACCTGGACAAATCTTATCACTCCGTGAACCCAGTCACCCCTGCCAAGTCACCAAACGTATCAAACCACTTGGTGTGAGGTGTTTATTATCTAATAAATGGTTCCCGGGACCGATCTTCGGACCTTCCAAATTTTTGTAGAAGTTGTACAGTAAAATCTATCGCTTTTGAATGCTGGAAAACAATGGATACAGAAATATAAAAAAGCCATATTAACAATTATTATACGTTTAATAATCTATAAAAAGAAACATATTTCATATAATACATAAATTAATGGGTTTAATTAAAAAAAAATATGCCGTAATTCCTGAATTCTTGGCGACATCAGCGAGATTATTTTTCCACTTCTTTAACAATTTTTAATCTTTCTTGAAGACTATGCAATTCTTTCACCGGACCATCCATATTTAAGGTGGAAACGCTCAAAACATGAAAGTAAAAAAGATAACCTCACGCTCAGGCACTGCTGTGTTTCAACGTCTAACGACAACTAATGTTGTTAACAGACCGATTGCCTTCTCTAATGCATAGACGCAATGTAGGCATGCTGTGTCTGTTCTACAGGTATTTCAATGGAGCCTGCTCCAAGGAGCTAGCAGCATTGATTCCTGATGCACCGGTGCACGTGCGCGAAACTCGACGGACACGAACTGAACACCCGTTCACGGTTGACGTTGGCTTCATGAGAACGGGCCGTTTTTACGACTCGTTTTTGTGTAAGTCGGCTCGTATGTGGAACGAGCTACCGGCATCTGTTTTTCCTCCCTCCTATAATCCGAGCCTCTTCAAGGCCCGCATTAACAAATCCCTTCCTACAGCCCCTACCTTATTCCGCCTCACAACGCCGCCCAACCGGGTGGTGACATAGTTCCCCTGTCTTTACACTGCACAGGCAGGGACACTCTTGTGAGGTGTCTCATAAAAAAAAAAAAAAATAAATAAAAATAAAAAAAACTAATGTCAAAAGCGATACAAAAACTCTAAACGATTAAAGCCTAAGGCACATCATGCTATATGACATGGCCTATACAGATTATATGTTGAGGTGTCACACTACTCTATAATCTTCCTCAGGAGAAGGAGTCAGATCGATTGGGGAACTGCCGCAAAATATCATTTCTTTGTACGGGATCTGTCACCTTGACAGCTGACAGACTCATGACCCTCTTCCGCTGTAGACGAGAGAGGAGGTCGCATCATTTTCAAATATGGCCTAGCTAGCAGATCACGGCATATCATCATCGCCATGCCCACACTAATAACACTTCATCTGTCAGGTGTGACAAATCTGTTAAATTGTATGGCAAACGATATGGTGTTATAAAAAATGCTTTCATGCATATTGCGTAATGTGTCGCCACCCTTATGTTGTAAAATGATGCATAGAAGAACGATCGATGCGATCTATTTTTGCGTCTGGAAAAAATAAATGACAATGGAAGGAATGTTCGTTCGAGATTTCACTGTATTAATTATAATTTCAAGCCTCAGGAAAACTAAACTTCACAGAAGGAGAGTCTTGAGATTATTTTAATTTTATAAATACTAACTGGTGTCCTCGTGCTGAATAGTTGTGTAAATATTTTTCATGTGCATAGTTCTTGAATATCATTTACTTTAGAATAATTAATATTTTTACTACTGTAGTTATTTGATTTCTGTTATTTATGAAACATAATAACTACTACAATGCAATCTTTCCCATCATGCGGCACGTTTTATGTGTTAACCCCTCAGGCCTCTGGCATATCTTGTCAGAAGGTATTTCCGCTTTGCAGTAAAATCCAATTAAATGAAATATTTCTGAACGTATCCGAAAACTAAAATCTGTTTTTGAAAGGTGATGAAGTGCTCTATCAAATTTTATCATTAGAAACAAACATACAGGGTGTTAAGGGTAGAGTAACTTACTTTAACCGGTGATTCCTGACATTCTCGGGGGTTACTCGGCTGAGTGATCAGTGACGACATATGGAAAAATTTAAAAAAAAATGTTGGAAAAATTAAAAAAAAATATATCACAATAGTAACCGGAGACCAAAATTTCAATTACATTTTTTTTCCAAATTATGTCAAGATTCACTGGTTAAAGTAAGTCAAGTACGTCCCTTAACACCCTGTATAATTTTTGATAAATACATTTTTTTAATACATAAAAAGTTTTAAAAATCGCTCACATTACATTTTTTCGTCTAACCACTGAACTAAAAATACTGATAATGAAAAAACAAATGTTTTATTAATATAGAAAGTATTACATTGCACTGCCCCATCATACATTCTGGAATAAACTGTTATTATTAATCAAAATTCTTATTCAAAACAAACAATATAGGCAAGGCTTAAAAACTAATATTATCAATTGATTTCAGAGAACAATGATTATGCGTAATATAAATTGTTTTGATTACAAATACAATTATAGCCAGTATTATCTTTATTCTGATGTTTAATTCTGTCTTTGCCAGGAGTCAGCTATCAAATCCTCTCGAACCCAGAGTTCTTGGCCGAAGGCACGGCGATCCAGGACCTGCTGGGGGCTGACCGGGTGCTGATCGGGGGCGAGGACAGTCCGGAGGGCCAGGCCGCAATCCGCGAGCTGAGCTGGGTGTACGAGCACTGGATCCCTCCGGAGAACATCTTGACCACCAACACCTGGAGCTCGGAGTTGTCCAAGCTGGCGGCTAACGCCTTCCTGGCACAGCGCATCTCCAGCGTCAACTCACTCTCCGCCGTCTGCGAAGCCACGGGAGCCGATATCTCAGAAGTCGCAAGGGCTATTGGAAAGGATTCTCGAATTGGACCCAAGTTTCTTCAAGCATCTATCGGTATGTCTATTTATTTGTATAATCTGTATGGACTTATAAGAAAAATATTAGTATTTTAATGTTAATGTGTTGATGCAACATGGTCTCTTCAAAGTTTGTTTGTAGTGAATTGTACGATTTAGGGGCAATAAAATTAATACGTCTTTGGGCTAATCTGATTTTGCAATACACAAGTGCTAATGTCTTTGGCTAAAACGGTTTGTTTTTTTTTGTGAAATTGTTTGGACTTGTGTAAATATATTTTGACATTGAATGCTTTAGGTTTGTCTTAGGTTCAAAATATCACTTTCTTGGAACAAGTTTTTGGATTGCCTCTTAAAAGTTATTTAGTGATTTTTTTTTTAAAGGAAGGTACGGGTTACAAATAACCTGACAATATTTAAAAATCTACCACCACAGTAAGCGAAAAATGTTGCTCGTGTTGTGATGGAGGACTTCGCCAGCCGAGAAATTGAACACACTACGAATGGGTGAGACACAAACGCAGTGTCAACTCAGCCACCAACCGGTGATAGATTATCAGTGATCAGAGATAGATTGTCATTGTAAAAAAGATTAGTAATTCGTGATTGTATTTTTGCAGAATAAATAGTGATATTACAATGCCTGTTTACTGTCAGATTCATTTATTAACAAATCACCGAAAGGAAGACGGTCACGCATCCTCCCGCATACCTCGCACTTGTTTTGTTCCCCTTTCCCTGATTGGCTGGTCTATCAATTTCAATGTCTACGGAGAGTATTGCATTTCGTTGTACATTTGACAAAAATATTCTTTTTTTAGGATTCGGCGGCAGCTGCTTCCAGAAGGACATTCTGAGCCTGGTGTACATCTGTGAGTGTCTCAACCTGCCGGAAGTAGCGGCCTACTGGCAGCAGGTCATCGACCTCAACGAATATCAGAAGTCTAGATTCACTAAAAAAGTTAGTTTATCCCTTCTTTTATTTTTAATCTTCTTCCTTCCCCATACCAGATTGGTGGTGGTCATCTCTAAATAGTATGAAACAAAGTCACTATCCTCCTCTGTCTGTGCGTTTAGTTCTTCTAAACTACGCAATGGATTTTGATAGAGTTTTCACTACCAATTAGAGAATTTCTTCCGGAAGGTTTATATATATAATACATGGATATTATATTTATTGAAAGTAGAGAATAGTCGAACAACACCGGGAACACGTCAGCTAGTTATCACAGTAATAATAAATTGGTTAACAAAGTTTTTGGACCTAACTTAAAATGGGGTGACTTTGATCAATTTTCAACATTTAAAGTACATAAATATTTGTTTTATAAAATCATTTGTGTTATTGTCGAAATATGTTATGCAAAAAAACAAAGTTTTCTACATTACATCTATTTTCAAATGTCTTATTATTTAGGGTAATAATTTATTTTTTAAAATTGTTTTGACTAAGGATTGAACCTTAGACAAGTACCGATATTTATTGCGTATATTATCTGCCGTAATGTGATTGAATTTCAGCGAAATGCGTGCCGTTGGATTCATTGGCATCAAAAACGAGTCTTATCTTGAGTTTCAGCTCTATCGGATGTCGGGTTAACTTCCGCTTCCAAGATTTGCATTCATTCATTATCGAAAACAAATGTGAAATTAAAATATGTGTATTTAAAAAAATGTGTTTGATAGGTCAAAAAAATATTAAAACATGGTGATCATTCGGTGAGGGGCGACTGACAAAAAGAGTCAGATGATGAAATAGAGATATAGGACAATGCTTCACACTCTTTAATGGTTCTTTCTTCTCACTCTTAAATGCCATCGCTTTTATACTAGATTTCAGTTGCACACTCATTTCAATGATGTGTTAGAACATTTTGAGTAGAACATTCACTAACCAATAATGCAACATAGAAATTATAAGAAAAATATTAAAACATGGTGATCATTCGGTGAGGGGCGACAAACAAAAAAAGTCAGATGATGAAATAGAGTTATAGGACAATGCTTCACACTCTTTAGTGGTTCTTTCTTCTCACTCTTAAATGCCATCTCTTTTATACTAGATTTCAGTTGCACACTCATTTCAATGATGTGTTAGAACATTTTGAGTAGAACATTCACTAACCAATAATGCAACATAGAAATTATAAGAAAAATCTTTTGTTTTTAGGTTATAGAATCCCTGTTCAACACGGTATCGGACAAGACCGTGGCCATCTTCGGCTTTGCCTTCAAGAAGGATACGGGCGACACCAGGGAGTCTCCGGCCATCAGCGTGGCCACCACCCTGCTGGATGAGGGAGCCAAACTGCAGATATACGATCCTAAGGTATTAACATCTATTGGCTGAGCATAGGGAAGTCCTGCTTAAATTCAACCATTTTGCATTTTGTCTCTTTGTAAATTTGTTTGTACTTTCCGTTTCCGTGGCCATTTTAATGGTTAACCTTCCAGCGGGCGCGCTGAGAAATTTCCCTTGAGCGGGCGCTTGTCGTAAATTTTACGTCATCGAGTTTTCTCCATGTAAGTGGTGTTTTCTTTATACAAATGTTAGGGAATTTCTTTAAGGATATGAAAAATCATAATAGGCAGTACTTAAAAAAAATTATTTGACTTTCTTAAAAAAAACGAAGCAACACTCGTTAATATTTCAAAACAAAATATTTTATCGACCTATTTAGTCAGAATCAATATTCTCATCCTTACAATTGTTACAAACCACCTCAACTGAAGAATGGTTCTTGCATGTAAAGGACTGGCAACGGCAACACTTCATTGATGCCGAGGATCTTTTCTTATCCAGTGCACATAACCGACAAACACCGCATTTTGGAAAGCTTCTGTTTTCTTCTTCTGTTATCGGTTCAACTGCCCGACCGAAATTCACTTTGAGAAAAGCATTTATATCTTGCGGTAAATGTTTGACATTTGATTTGACTCTAGCATAACTCGAAGCTCGATGCTTACGACTAAGTCGTAAGAGTGGGGGAAGCGATAAGGCGTGTCTGTCGAAAATTTTACGACAGCGCGCCCGCTGGAAGGTTAAGTAAAAATTCTCTTCTCAAATGTCAAATCTTCGTCAATAATTATATTTGGATAATTTGTATTGTGCCGTTTTTAAAAAATTACCTCAAGGGCGTTGTGCTTATTATGTATTAACTCAAGGGCGCTGTGCTTATTTAGGTACGTATCTGTTTGAATAAAGTTTGAAAAAAGAATAATCTATGATATAGTGGAGTTTCTTTGGAATAATTGAGTAATCCTTATTTGAAATAAAATACATGGTTTATAATTAAGTGGTATTTCAGTACTTACTTACAAATCTTATGACTTCAGAAGAAATTTTGGTTTGGATTTATTAAATAATAGAAATTATAAATTACATTGAATAGTTGTAGAAAAAATACTGGACGTTTAGAATATATCAACTTGTATGTATAATAAAATATATTAAAAGTGAAAACATATTTTTTTTTATCTCGTATATCTTATAATGATGTTACGTGTAGTTTATCTACTGTCAAAAGATATTAATTTTATGTTTTGTACATGAATATAACAGAAAGTTTTCAACGTGTCGTGATGCAGGAATCCATTAAACACAATTGGTGTCACGCCCAAACAATAAACATAAAATCAATGAGACGCCTAATTGCTTTTCCAAATGAACTCGATTATTATGTCACTAATCTATTCTTTTTAAATGAGTAATAATTATTTATGTGCATGTTTCAAATCGTAGTGTTTTGTTATACATATTGTTTTTTAATTGATTCGCAATTACAATTTTTCAATCTATGTTTGTATAACTGATAGAGTTCTACTAGTAAAAATCAATTCGTTCCTTTCCAACCAATTTATAGCTACAAGTGGTGTACCACAGGGGTCTTATTTAGGCCCAATACTGTTTTTACTGTTTATAAACGATATTGTTAATATATTTGATAACGATATAAATGTATTACTTTTTGCAGACGATTTAAAAATATTTAAAAAAGTAAAAACCGTTGAAGATTGTATCAGTCTACAAAATAACTTTAACAGGTTAATTAATTGGTGCACTCTAAATAAACTATATCTCAATATAAATAAGTGCCATACAATAAGATTTTACAAAATAAGTCAACCAATTATTTATTCATATGAACTTAATAACTCAACCCTTACCTTTGTCGAAGAAATTAATGACCTGGGCATCATTTTCGACTCTAAATTAAACTTTATATCTCACATAAACTCAATTAACAATAAGGGAATGAAAATGCTTGGGTTCATTCTTCCAAACTCCAGAGGCTTCAGAAATATTTCAACCTTGAAAATTTTGTATACATCTTTAGTTCGAAGTCAAGTCGAATATAACTCCTCGATCTGGTCCCCCCATTATAAAATACATTTAACTCGGTATTCCCATTGAAAGTATAAACTATAATTACTTAGTGAAAAAATTAAATTTATTAAAACTCTCAGATCGAAGAATTATATCCGACTTAATATCTTTTAAATCATGACCAATAAAATGTAAGTAATGTAAAAATGAACTGCCTGGGGCAACTGAGGAAACTTGGGTCAATAGTCAATACGGTGAACCAACAGCTTGATTGGCACTTACCTACTTTCAACCAAAACCTGAAAATAAATGCATACATTTTAGCTATTGTAATATATTATATCATGTATCTATACTATCATATATTTCAATCAATACTAATCTAACCTAGTCTACCTATAATTTTTGCATGTACTTGTATCTCTAACTTTTTATATCCATCTAGAGTTTCTGTTCATTGTATATTTTCTGATGTCACTGTTTATAATTTACTGTATATGGTATATTTTATACCGTTGATATTAAAATAAATAATAAGATTAATCTTACTCGGCTTAGTGTTATCATACTCATAGTTAAGATAGGCTTTGAGAAGTTGTTTAAGAGTGCCATAAAGGTATAAATTCATAGTTTTTTTTAACATTTCCTTTCCTCACGGGAGGATTTTGGGGATATTTGCAGATACCGCGTGAAAGGTCCGGGTGTCTCCAGGAGTGACGTATCAATCCATCCCGACCACTGTGATGCAAGGTGTTGGGTCTAGAGAGTCTGGCTGGAGAGGTCAAATGGTCTCCCTCAATTAGCCCCTCCCGATCTCGCCTGCCACGTGGCTGGTGGGTAGACGCACCCGCCGTCAAGACCTAGACAAACCTCACCCCATGAAACTGGGCACCCCTGCTATCACCAAACGTACCTTGCCACTCGGGGCGACCTATGGCAGAGTCATTGGTTGTACAATGAATGGTTCCCGGTGCTGCGGTATCCATACCCGCCTCCCAAATTACGAAAATTGTAGTTAATAGAAAAAATTGGAGATATGTGACTGATTGAATGTTTACAGTAATTAATGAATTAACTTTTCAATTTCCAGGTTGAGCCGGACCAGATCCAGTATGAACTGAACGAGTCTGGCCACAAGAATTACTCGGTGCACACGAGCGCCTTGTCCGCTGCCACCAACGCACACGCCATCATCGTTTGCACTGAATGGGATGAATTCAAGGTACCGAGTCTTCTCATGCTTATCTTTAAAATTACCTCTGTTACTTTTTTCATACTTTTTATTCAGATATTTCATCAAAGTTTTTTTTGCGTAGCTCTGCAAATTCTCACCCGACAGTATTTTTGAGTTTTTTCTACTCCGATGCTCAACGGATTAAGATAAGTATACTTTTACTGAATATCAGAGGGTTTTCAAATACTACGAACACTGAAGGTACAAAAAATAGTGAACAGGGCAACGGACGCACTGGTTCAGTGTTGACAGCGCTCGGGAATATTAACATTTTGACTTGGGATTAGGAACAGTCACAATCTTTCAATTTCCTTTCAATTCTGTATAGATCACGCTTGCAGGAATTTTCTGACTATTGTTTAATTTCAGACCCTGGACTACCAGCAATTTTACGATGTGATGACCAAGCCGGCGCACATATTCGACGGCAGGAAGATTCTAGACCACGCCAAACTGACCAAGATTGGCTTCCAGGTCCAAACCATCGGCACGAAGTTCTGTCAGACTGGACCCATCGTTTCCTGGAGGACCAAAACCTTGGCTTGACAGCATTTTTATAAGTAACTCATCACTTATCAAGACATATATATCACTTAAATCTTAAAGTAACTTATCACTTAGTAATTCATCAATAACACTTATTCAGTCAACAATATTACTATTAAGTCATAAATATCACTTATTAACCTCTTGTTTGCCAGCGAATCTTTAAGGATACTATTACAAAATCATTATCTGATTGTAACTAGCTATTCTATACTATTTTTATAAATATATAAATACATTAAAAAACATCATTTTGCAAAAAAAAGTAAGGTATTATGAAAATAGAATCAGCTAGCGCACAGCAAAATTTTGCATCGGCGAAAGAAACGAAGTCTTCAATATCTCTTATTAAGTCATAAATATCACTTATTAAGTTATCAATATCTTTTATTAAGTCATCAATATCACTTATTAAGTCATCAATATCACTTATTAAGTCATCAATATCACTTATTAAGTCATCAATATCACTTATTAAGTCATCAATATCACTTATGAAGTCATCTTGAATATGTATATATTATCACATCAACTAGAAAATACAGCATGCCACATAACTTCAGCTATTGTTGAAACCTTTTTCTTTTGTTGCAGAACCAAGTATCTAGAAAATACGTGCAATACTCCATCAGGCGGACTTAAATTATATAGTTTACTGATGACTTATTTTTACTCTTTATGTGAAGTAGTATTCAAATGTATTCTTACCTGTAATTATTATATACAGCCTTTTCTCATTTATTTCCCAAACACGTAAAATAATACATCATATTATTGTGTATTGTGACCAGAGGTGGCGCGTGACTTAAATTGCCAGTAGTCTATTTGACTTTTAAAATGTACCGAATTAATTATACTACAATTAATTCACTCCACGAAGTTACAAATTTGTAAAATAATTTAATAAATACTGCTCCGTCAAGGTTCGCAAAATCATCTTGAGAGTAAAGGACGTGCAATAATTCATAGCCGAAAATTTCGCGAAACTGTTTAAATTTACCGCGCAAGGATGCCAATGTCTGAATGTTGTAGCTCTAACATTGTAAATCAGTATTCCTAATTGAATTCATTCCAGACGCATTGGACTACGCATGATGCAAAATACATTTGACTTCAAGGCACTGGGCAGATAATGCACTGGATGAGTTATATATCTGCACCGCTCTAAAACGTGATTTGCCGTTGAGTGTAATCCGTCTTGCTCATGTCACGGTTTCGGCTATCCGAGCTGTCTCGACCCATTGTATGGTAAAACAAAGTTTTGTGCATATCGGCACATGCAAGACGCGTTTGCGCTTCTTGTAGTAGAAGATAGTTCAAATTATGATCTGGCCAGAATTAGGACTGGAGCGTACTTTCATATATCAACGACTGGGGCACAGATGTCGTTGTAAGTTATGTGAAGACTGAAGACTAGCAGTGCAATGCACAAATGCGCTTACCAAGGAACCATCTCTGATTGCGACTATTTATGGTTTACACAATAATATGTAATATTTTTTTATGTACGTATCGAAGGCTTAAGGTCGAGACATTGTATCTTCACAAAACATTGTTTCGAGAAAAACATCAAGTTGAATATTTTCGTCTCTATAAAAATTTGATTTTAATGATTAAGAAAAGTGAAGATACAAAGTATTTATTGATTTTAAGCAATCAATATTTAAATAAAGGATAAGAAATTTGTTAGATTTTATATCTCTCTTTATGAAATCAAATTTAAGATTGACAAGGGTAAACTATCAATCTGTGACTTGCTTCTAAAAGGGCCAATGTCAGTTTTTCCATATATATTTTTTTGCGATTTCGCCTCGAAATAGGGTTATCTTCTTATAGAAATTCGCTATGTCCGTCGTCATCGTTGCAATGTCTAACATCTGCTCTGATACTGAAACAATGATAAATTTTGTATTATTATAAGCCATACTTGATGAGGCCATACTTTTAAATAAATTGAACGCTACTTGAATTTCACTTACATTTCAATGGCTTGTATGTTTGAAAGTTTTGTTTATTCAATGTAGCAATGGGTCATGACTCATTTAATTAAGATCGGGAGTCACGGTACTAGCTCAATATTTTGTTTATTCAATGTAGCAATGGGTCATGACTCATTTAATTAAGAGCGGGAGTCACGGTACCAGCTCAATATTTTCGTAAGACTTAATTGCACGATACGACTCGCCCGATACGGCTTCCAGCTCCCCAGTGCATGCGTATGAACGATCGTACGACTCCTGGTACTGGTACGCCGCCTCGTACCACGAGAAAAATAAAAAAGAACGTACTGAAGTTGGACTGTCAGACTCCAATCACGTCTCCGAGTATGTAATAGCAACTAAAACTTGGATAATTTTAATGGCGCTATTTTTCGAAAATATCTCCTGAAAAAAAAAGAGTTACCGGTCAATTGAATCGTGGTACAGTTTACCGGGAGTCGTACGAATATAGCTCATCGAAAAGAGCTACTTCAATTGTGCGGCTCGGTCATGAATGACTCATCCCTAATTCAATGCGCGTAAGTGTTCCTAATTTTTAATGTACGAATATAAAAATTCCTAAAGAATATCAACAATAATTATAAGGCATATGTTTTTATACAAATACTATGCTTTTAAGTTGTATGAATATTATAATAATATTGTAAACTTTTGAAAAATTGCAAAATTGCTCAAATGGTGAGATTTGGCATCATGAAATTTGTATCTGCAATTTATAAGTCGTTGCAACTATTTTCAGCTCGCATTGTCATATCCAAGATATGACAACGAAGCTTTAAAATATGCATTTAACACCTTTTTTCAATTAGGTAATCCTCCTAAAAAGGAATTTTTTAACACTTTAACAGCCATGCATTTTCATTACTGTAACACTTTTTCAAGCATTCACGAACCTCACTCGTGACTTTTTTTCCTATGAGATGCTGATTACGGGTACCACTCGTGTTCGAGTTTCGTACTGTTTACATTGAAATCGCGAGATCTTTTCGTGATCCACGTTAATCGGAAAGTGTAGATGAATGTTTGTGCTACATACACATGCATGTCGTAACGTGAGGTATGCAGGTGCAAAAGGACGAAGCATCGCCCGTGCCGCCTCGTCAGTGCGCCACGGGCTAGCTAAGGACGCACAACATTTTTTAATTATTTTAATATAACTTTTTTACTGGGTAATTTTTGAATAAAAAACAAACACAATATAATATATTTGCCCACTACTATAATAGTTATTTTTCTATAATTTAAATTATTTGTATACAAAACGACGACAAAAATTGAGGTGGCTATAAAGTTTTGGGGATCAATGGTGAGGCACGAAATGAAAGAAGGTTGTGAAGGTCACATGTGTTTTATTGGTGAGTCAGTAGCCGTGACGAGGAGATGATGTAGGACAGAAGAATACACCGGATGCTGGCTGTGATGTGCTGGTCAAGCGCGGGTCAGTGAGTCGACGCCGGGCGCTGATGACCGGGACTCGATGTAGGTCAGGCACTGGCGAAGAACGTAGGTCTTCAGGCACTCCAGTGCTGACGAGAAGGCCGAAGGTGCGGCAGACCTTGTGGGCAGTTGAACGGGAACGGCGTGACCAGTGAGGATGCAGCGTGTCCTCGTGGTGGTCATGATGGCGTGGAAGAAGCGCTGGTCAGAGACACTGGAACCAGGGCGCTTGTAATCCGATGTAGCGCTGGCCATGGACACGGCCGAGGCGCTAAGATGATGTCCCGATGGAGTCCATAATGATAGGGGCGAAGCCGGGTACGTGTTGTCCACCGCGCTAGTAAGAAGAGCGCGAGTGATCACTCGTTGATCCTTCCTTGTAGGCTGACGGCTGAACGGTAACTGATGACTGACTGACTGACTCGCTGCGTCGGGCTTATTTATACTTCTCGGCCGACGGCGGCAGTAGGTAGGTGGATGGCAACTAAATCGGAGACACTCGCTCAATCTGGATCATTCGCGAACTTTCGACGGCTTGGCAATTATGCCTAGGCCGTAGGCTCGAACCTTCTGGCGAGTTCTCGTAGTATTCGAGACGGACTGCGGTGTTATTGTCATCAATAGGCAGGTCGGTACTTGCAGTACGTAGATTACTTTGTTTACGATTTAACGATGCAAGTACATAATTCGGGAGTAGATACTAAGTAGGTCGAACGGTTTATTATTAATTATTCAATGGATTAATATCGACGCTACAAAGTTTATAATACATGTATTTGTCTAGTAAAATATGTGTGTATTTTTATTTTCGATTACAGTAATTTTAGTTAAGTTTAGTTTATTTAAAAAATGTAAGTGGAGCCATTTTTAAAACTTTTATATTTGCGTTAAAAAAATTTGTATTTAAAAAATTATGTTTATTTCTAATAATAAAATTTAAAACCGTATTTCATCACTTTTCAAAAACAGTTTTTAGTTTTCGGATACTTTCAGAAATATTCCATTTATTTTATTTTTATTGCAAAGCGGAAATAATCTGACAGAAGATGTCAGAGGCCTGAGGGTTTAAAATGCGCCAGTGTTAAGGGGAAAAAACTTCACGATTGAAGTTTGTAAACAGCAGTTAAAGTGTTAATTCTAAATATTTTGGTCTTACGTGTCTAAATTTTACCACAACTGATATACAAACATTATTGTAAAGTAAATGATTGTTTATCTGTTGTGTAAGACTTAAAAGATGTTTATTAGTAAGTAACGTTTTTGTTAAAAAGCAATTACTTTGTGGTTTGACATATTAAACAAACACTTTGTTTTAAATCACTAATTTTAATAAATTAAAACAGAGTGTTTGTTATATAATACACAAATATATTTTTAGATATTTTTTACGTAGGTAGGTACCTAGTACCTACGGTGTATTTTTAGTTACTTCTGTGGTTTGACCATAGATAATGGAAACAAAGGGAGATATGGCGTGGAAGCTGTCACCAAGCTTCTTATCATGGTCGCTGAGCAATGAAATTTATTCATTTAGCGTGTAGGTGAAACAAAGGCGGGGCGTCACTATACACAGATCCGAATTGCAGAAGTATTGGTGAACAATATTGGGGACCCTTCTGTGTGTGCAGTTTCATGCTAATATGGTTCATGGCCCATCTCCCTTGTTTCCATTATCTATGAGTTTTACCTTAAATTATGTTCATGTATTAGCTAATAGATTTCTTTCTGAATTTGTCAACAGTATTAATCATGTAATTATAGAGCTTGGATATTTTTTTTAATCCTGCCCATTACTTCAAATCATGAAAACACAATACAATAATATTTGGATGATTTGTATGGCGCCATATCTATAAAACATAATATAACTTTTATTTTCTATGCATTTTTTTATTATTTTATTAAATATTTTTCATTCTTTAAAAAAGTATTCAATATTATATTTTTACTCTCTTAAAAAATGTCTACTTATATTTTTATTAATCAATAAGAAATTAAATAAATATATATACAGGGTTTTCCAATAAGAGATGTTATTTTGATATTCAATCGTAAAAGATCAATGGTTTCGTTGCTTGTGTGGCACGTAGCGCCGTGTTTTTGAAAGTAAACGTTGTCCAGATCAATACCATCCAATTCCGGCCATAAAAAATCATTAATCATCTCTCGATAGCGCAATCCATTCACCGTAACTGTTGCTCCAGCCTCATTTTCGAAAAAGTAAGGTCCAATGACTTCGCCAGACCATAAACCGCACCAAACAGTCACACGTTGAGGATAGAGAGGTTTTTCAACAATAACTCTTGGGTTTTCCAAGCCCCAGATGCACACAATTTTGCTTGTTGACGAAGCCACCGAGGTGGAAATGGGCCTCATCACTCAAGATGATTTGCATTTGATTCACTCAAGTGAATTTTAATAATTTCAATGCATTGTTGAAGCGTGTATCGTTCCATTTTTATTAATGGCGTAGTTTCTACTTGTCAAATGTCAAAAAATGACAGCTTCAAAAGTAACATCTACCGAAATAGCGGGCTATTCAAAATAACACCTCTTATTGGAAAACCCTGTAGAATCTTAACTATACGAGTTATAAATTAAATGTAATAATATCTCAGAAACGTCTCTAATCGGGGTGTTACTGTACCATAATAGCTAAGAAACATCACTAATCGAGGTATTACTGTACCACAATACATAATATGTACAGGGTGTTTGGATAAAGTGCACAAACTTCAGGAGGTGATGCATGATAATACAAGCAAAAAAAAAAATTAACTTTTTCGAAATTTCAAAATTTTACGGTAGTTTTCAGGTACAACAAAAGTTGCATTGTTTGTATGGAAAAAATATTTTTGTATGGGTTGGATTAAGTTTGTGAACTTTACTCCCGGACACCTTGTATACGAGTAGTTTGCTTATCGTGCCTTTATTTACAGTTAATCATAATACATACAGTGAAACTCTCTTAAGAAGTTCCCAATTAAGAAGTTTTCATACAAGGAGTTTGGTTTTTTCGGTCCCTTGAAGATTGAATTTGAAAAATGGCCCAATTTATCCCAAACTAGTTGACGTGTACCCTGCATTGATGGGGGTTATTCTTAGAAGATTGACATATACCATCGCCAACTTTTTTGTAGGCCTTTTTAAGATATACAATTCCGTAGTATATTATTTTGATGTATCTCTTAAGGTTTAGCCAGCGTTAGCAATGTAAGCGCCCGAAAATATATTTTTATGACTTGATTTTAAAACATTTACTTTTCTCTACTTTCTATAAATATAATAAGCTTGTATCATATATGTAAACCTTCCTTCCTTCCTTTAGAAGAACTAAGCGCACAAAGAGACAGACGCAAATAGCGACATTATTTTATACTATTTAGAGAAAGGTTTTCCCGTCTGAGAATTTTTTTTACTGTCCCTTGGAAAACTTCTTAAGAGGGTTTCACTGTATTACTTTAAAATAAGTATTTAGTTTATTTTTTGATGATTGCTAAGCCCGTGAAATAAGTGTAAATGCTGCCATGTATGTAGCACCATCTATGGGCAAGATTAATTATCATCTAGTTTATAATTAAAAACAATGTAAGTGTCATATGTATCTACTTTATTTTTCGTTTACAAGAATAAATAATTTTACAGTACATTCAGTTTTTTTAAATATTATGTATGAATACCATAAATGGTACAATGATACAATAAGTGGTAGATACTTTCAGTATCACCCTGGTGATAGAGCACTGTTCAGAATCGACACATTACTTGAAATGGCTTTAGCCGTGTTTGGTGACCAGATGTGAATAGACAGGTACTTCCCAACCTTCCTCTTTCACATCTCCTTCTCTTCCCCACTTCCTTCACTCTCGAAACATATTGTTTACCAGAAGTAGTTGAGACTCTTGTGAACATAAAAACATAATAATTAAAAAGCAACACTTTCCAAGCAATCGCATAAAGCTAAAATAAACATTTGTAAAAATTGTTGAAAATGTAAACTTGATAAATTCACCAAAATCACTTATTAGTTAATTTTTTACCATTGTCAATGGGAGCATACTAACCATAGATAATTGAAACAATGGAGATGGGCCACTAACCGCATGTCGCCAATATCTTTCACTCATACTACTGCAAATCGCATCTTCACACTTGCAATACACACATTCCCGGATTATGAATAACCTGACAACATTTGAAAATCTCCTACTACCACCAGAGTAAGCGAAAAATGTTGCTTGTGTCGTGATGGAGGACTTAGCCAGTCGAGGAATTGAACGCACGACGCCAACTCAGCCACAGACTGATCTATGCACAGCGGTGCCCCGCCTTTTTTTCTACCTTTCAAAAGTCATAACTTTCATCACAAAGCTGCTTTGATAGTCTGCGCAGTTTGGTCATAGCTCGGCGACAGTCAGCAAGCTTCCATGCCATATCTCTCTTTGTTTCTACTGTCTACGATTTTAGCAGAACCTTTTGCCAATGGTTTGGACTAGGAAGCCCATTGTGGCCAGCTTCTCGTGGTCCAGGATCTTCCTGCCATCAAATATGTGGGCCGGTTTTCTCATCACCCCGTAGAATTTCTGGAAATCCAGGCTCTGAAATTGTAATTCAGTAGCAATAAGTGCTTGAGTAGTAACTTAAGCACTTAAAATACTAAGTACTAACAAGACTTAAGCACTTATCCACTCAATGGGTGTTCAGTTTTCGATTTGGCCATTCGTTTTAATTAATATCATTCCTCAAACTATTAATATAGAAATGGTTTAAAGCCAATGAATCCACTAGGTTTCACAGTTTATTCCATATTTTTTAGGTTCTATATTATGATGTATGGTAATAAGTTGAGTATTTAAGCGATAGATGGCGCTAGTCATAAAGCTTACTCCAGAGTCCGTCAGATGTCGCTAGAGTGTAACAGATGATTGTGAGGTTATAGTGACAAGGAACAAGCTTCTCGAACCAGAGAATTACCAACCCTCGGGTAATGAACAGAGTATCTAAATCCAGACCTATTTATTTTACGTAAATAAACACAATTACAAGTAGAACCTTTTACTTTTTAACAAAGAGTTCCCAACACTTAAATTTCCTAAGTAAGACAGATATAACATATATAAAATTGGCACATTATGGCAAGCTTTTATCAAAAATGGTTTGAGTGGTTATAATAATAAGTAGTAACTTGAGCACTTATATTAATTTAAGTACTTATTATTTCTTTAGAATCTAACAGGAAATCTATAGCACAATATTTACACTTTCGCTGTTCTTTGTTATAGCTGAACACTGGTCTGATGAGGGTTTGTAGAGATTGATTTTGGTTCTCCTTAAGTGGATTCTCATTGGTTAGTAGTTGATGTATCATATTGCTTAGTTATAGTCACCTTGAACTCATCCCACTCAGTGCAAAGGATGATGGCGTGTGCATTAGTGGCAGCGGACAAGGCGCTCGTATGCACTGAGTAGTTCTTGTGCCCAAACTCACTCAGCTCGTATTTAATCTGCTCTGGTTCAACCTGCAAATAATCACAAACTCTCAATAACTGATATCTCAAAATTACACATTTTCTATAAAATACTAAATAGCGAACCATCACACGTTACTGTTAGCAAAATCATAGTGTGAAAGTGGCCTGCGAGCGACTCAAAGGGCGCTCGGCGCGTCTATGGACGTCTTTCGGGAGTGTCATGGCATGTAGCGAGCCTGCTCTGTATTTTCCGTCTTCAATTTTGTGTGCAAAACCAATGTATGTGATCTCAAGAGCCAAAATGATAGAAGAATATGTACCAGACAATATGTATATGAATGTGAATGAAACGGAGTCTTTTTTAAAATTTTATTTATTTATTTGTTTACACTGATTTGTTGATTTCCTAAAATAAGAAGAAAATCATTTCTTTTCCCATACATTCTATAATTCCACCTCTGTCATGACTGTTATGCTATGTAAGCGAGAGACACCTCGTTCAACATTCCGAAGCTCGAGTAGAACACTGCGGATGCACTTACAGTGGTGTGGATATCCCGTACACACTTGGGCCTAGTTACTGTGTCTGCAACGGTTACATTAACAGCTCGCTAATGACTACCCATCTTTACATATCGCAAGAGTGTTTTCGCTTGTGGCTGGTCTCGCTTTGTACTTGGCCATGCGTTTTCTTATTGGGCTCTATTCTGATGCTCATTATAAGGAGAGAATGGAGAGAAGGAAGAAATACAAGTCATATAATGACTCATTCTCGTGTTCGCAGTTTCGTATAAATTAACATTGTATAGAATTTCTTTGTTGTATGGTTTTAGTGTGTCACGACAAAGGTCGTAATAACATTTAAAGAATTTAATATGTGCAAGCCATGATTCCATTCATGATGGTTTAATAGCTGCATCGTAAACTCTAACATGCTTTTTATTTTTTATTTTCGTGACAATACGTAACAGTGGTCATGCTAGTCGTAAATAATAATGGCCTTTTTTAATATTTAATTATTTATTTGTAGTGTTTTCAAAACCAGATAAAAAAAGTTTAATGGATGTTTGTGCATGGCAACCAAAAGACTTTACTACTGTACATATCTGAACATGACTATCTACAATAATTCTATCAGTGTGTTTGTTTTGTTTAATCTTTGATTCTATTAAATTACTTACATATTTTCCTGGGGCAAATATACGTTATAATCTATGCGTTCATAGATAGACAGACAAAACTGAAATTAATAATTTTAAATCACAGAAAGTCTGAATTCTCAACAAATCAGTTCCAATTTTGAAAATGGCAATTAAAATAATTTTCCCTTAAAAATATTATATTGCGGGTAGGTACTATATCGCTTATCTGAATTCGTCAAATAAACGCTTCTAATTTTGACAATGATGCTTAAGTTCTAACCAAATCCGAATTCTAGGGTTCATTGAACCAGAGTTACGCAGGACAGACACACATTCCTTCTTCCATTGGAGATTATTTGTGATGTGCAAGATAAAGATAAACGTAACGTAAGCTATAATCTAAGCATTCATATATGGCGTTAATTTAATTATTTTATTAAAATAAACTTTTTGCAAGTTATGCTATAAAATATAGACAAATTATTTATTTGCGCCCGTACTTACGCAATATGAATATGAATAATTAGTTATATCGGTATAAAAACTCAACTCTTTCAAGAAAGGCATACGAATACAATATCTCTTAACTTCTTACAAAATGGAGTAAAAAGTTACCTACATAAAAAAAAATACATTTTCAATCCAAAATAGGTAAATGTTCACCAAAATTTGATACCCTATTTTATACTAAAAGTTACATATATATTTATGTTTATGTTAGTCAAATGAAATACCTGAAACCAAAAATAATACCGTTTTCTCGCAACTGATAAATGTTTATTGAAATTCAAAAAATCAAAATTTGAACCCAACTAATTCAACTACTCTAATAAAATGGTTTCCTCAAAAAAAGTTAAGTTTGCCTACATTTTGAATAGCATTTTATTATTTGATTGATTGTCAAATATATAGATCAGGGTACCTATTTTAAATCTAACCTATTTGTTTATTTATTTATTGACGCCCTATTGGGCTATTGAATTTTATTTTCCAATGTACATTTGTTACTTAAATTTTGTTTACTTTGCTACCGGTTTCGACACAACCGTGTCATTAACTAGCAATCTTAAAACTAACATAGTTACTTAAGTTTGCTAGTTAATAGCACGGTTGTGTTGAAACCGGTAGAAACGTCACCAAAATTGAACAAATGTACATTGGAAAATAATACTCAATAAACCAAAAATGTCTACAAATTGTTGTTAATGCCCAAGAAATACAAACAAAAAATAACCTAAACTAACTTTAACAAACCTAACCTGTCAATGGGCGGGACGCTGGGACATAGTCACCCGCAAGCAGATATCCACATTTAGAGTGAAAAGTTTTGTTTTGATCCATACCTACACTATATGTATTGCAAGTGTTTGTTTGGGTAGCGTTAGCGCGTAAATTGGGCATAGTAATTTTGGTGAACATTTACTCAATTTGGCTTCAGTTTACATTTTAAAGTTTAAGCATCACTTTATCACTTTTAAATACTTCTGAATTTGCAATGCATATTTACCATTTCATACATTCGCTTTTTGGTGTTCTTTGTCGTTTTAAGGGTAAAGTGTTTAGGGAGTCAAAACTTATTTGGATTAAATCACCGATCCTATATTGTATTACTTGAAAGAATTGAGTTTTTACACATATGTACGGGCGCAAACAAATAATTCATCTAAATATTTTAAAGCATAACTTGCAAAAAGTTTATTTTAATAAAATAATTAAATTAACGCCATCTATGAAAACGTACTCTTCACGTAATCTTCGATGGAAGAACGAGCAACTATGTACTTATCAAAAATACTAATTTCAGTCGTGTGTCTGTCCTGCGTAACTCTGGTTCAATGAATCCTAGAACTAGGATTTGCTTAGAATTTAAGTGAGATTTTCAAAATTTGTAGCGTTTATTTGAAGAATTCAGACAAGCAATATAAAACCTACCTGCAATATAATATTTTTAAGAGAAAATTATTTTAATTTGCCATTTCCAAACTGATTTTTCGAGAATTCAGACTATCTGTGATTTTTCACAGGTCTGAGCTAGTTACTAAATAACTGTTGCAGGATACTCGATCCGTCAAGAATTAAAAAAATTCAATTAAACGATTAACGATTGTTTAAAAGGCAACGCCGAGATGATTAATGTCAGTTTAAAAAGACACCATGGCCCAAGTGAATATTTTTAACATTTTTATCCTTGGAAGAAGGGCGTTGGTGTTAAGTATGAAACCTTTATCAACCTTAGGATCGTATATCTGCAATTTGGCTCCTTCGTCCAGCAAGTTGGTGGCCACGCTGATAGCCGGAGACTCCCTGGTGTCGCCTGTGTCCTTCTTGAAGGCAAAGCCGAAGATGGCCACGGTCTTGTCCGATACCGTGTTGTACAATGCGTCGATTACCTACGAGGAAGAGAGTTTTTACCAAAATAAGAATTAGATCAGTATAATTATATGTTGTCCGGGAAAGTTCGTTAAATTCTTTTCCATATTTTTAACCTTCAAATATTTATGTAACTAATTTCTATTGAAGTCGCTTCAGAGGGGATATGATACGATACAACGAACATGTAGTAGTGTTTAGCCAGACTATTTGTTTCCCGACGTCTGTCTGTGAATTGTGACAATGACCTTCAGCCAAAATAATATAAGCCACTAGTTATAAGTCACTAGCTAATAAACATAGTTATAAGCCACTAGTAATAAGTTATAAGTCTAATAGATAGGAATAGATTAAATGCATAAATTAAGTTGTTAAGTGCTCTTGAGGTGATTTTCTCACGAAAACGGCGCTATACAAATAATCATTATTATTATTAGTATTAAGTAGGAATAAGAAAAAACGGTGAAAAAAATGGATGAACTAACTTTTTTAGTGAATCTAGATTTCTGATATTCGTTGAGGTCGATGACCTGCTGCCAGTAGGCCGCCACTTCCGGCAGATTGAGACACTCGCAGATGTACACCAGGTTGAGGATGTCTTTCTGGAAGCAACTGCCTCCAAATCCTGGGGGGTACCAAATAATCATAGAAATTATCCAAATGTTTCTCTACGAAATTCTTAATAAATCAAATACAGTCAATTCTATTTCTAATCGATTTTGATGTAAACATTGTCAACAAAACAACGTCAACAAATGGTCAACAAAGAAATGAATGGTGAAGTAATAGGGTAAAAACAGAATAAAGAATAACACAATGACACAAATGAAAGAATATCTTTGTTTTAAACCACTTTATTACATTTATATACGTCGACCGGTTTCGGTTGAACTCAACCTTCATCAGGACAGTACAAATATAAACTAAAATATAATACAGAGGAAGATTATTAAGTAAACAATAAAGAAAGAGAAAGTATATAAATGTGAGGGAGAGAGCATCAGGGCAGCGGAGTAGGTAGTGGGGTCGGGGAAGGGTGGGGATTACCCAGGGAGAAAGGAAACATCTTTAAAATAGGGCTTTTAGTTAGTTCTATCTGTTTGTTTAAAATTGGGTAATTATTTTTATTTTTATTTGCTTTTGAGATTTCCAATGATTCTAAATTATTGAGACGTATTCCTATTTTATTTTTATGTAGTATTTGAACTCCTGTCGTTCTATTAAATGTATGATTAGTATTAATTAGGTGTTCGGCAAATTCTGAAAAACCGGTATTTGTTAAACACCTGACATGTTCTTTTACTCGAATATTTACATTACGCGCGGTTTTACCAATATATATTGCCGGGCAATCGTTGCAATTAAGTTTGTAGATCCCAGAGTGGCTAAACGTATCTTCTTTATCTTTACAATTATTTAAAAATTTGGCTAAGTTATTATTAGTATAGAAGGCCGGCCTAATTTCTGATGGAAGTTTAGATGTGCAAAGGGAAGAGAATTTACTTATGAACTAAATTCTACGCCATTGGGTAGTTAAATTATTATTATTAATAGTTGGTAGAGCATTATATAGAAATTTATTTGTTGCGATTCGGCGAAGTTTTTTTGAAAGGATTTTATCAATAAGATCAGAGTGATAACCGTTGTTATTAGCTATTTGTTTTATTGTAAGGAGTTCGTTAGAAAAATTATTATTAGATAATGGGATGGTGACTAGCCGGTGGATCATACTGTGAAAGGAGGAATGTTTATGTGAGATAGGGTGATTGGAGGTATTATGGATTACGGTGTCAGTAAATGTAGGTTTTCTAAAAATGTTGAAGTTAATTCTATTTTTAACGATAGACAAAGAAAGATCTAGAAAGTTTAAGCTGGAATTTATTCCCATCTCTAATGTGAACTGGATTTGTGAGTGGAAGGAATTGAGGAGTGTCAGGAAAGTGTTTAACTGGCGCTCTGTGCCTGTCCAAATACAAAAAATGTCATCCACATAACGTTTCCACAAGAGAATATTTTTTAATAATGGGGATTTACATGCAAATATTTTATTTTCTATATTATCCATAAAGATATCAGCTAGTACAGGGCTAGTAGGAGCGCCCATTGGTAGACCAGATCGTTGCTGGAAAACAGTATCATTAAATTTAAAATAATTTTGGTTTAAACACAGGTTAAAAAGGCGAGTAAGATCGTTTTTTTTTTTTTTTTTTTTTACAGTATTACCGCACAAGAGTCCCAACTGCTCCCGTCTGGAGCCAGTGAGACTATGGCATCCCCAATTGGGGTATGTTGTGAGGCTGAGGGTATTGGAGAGGGGAGGGAGATGGGGAAGAGGAAGGTGGGGAAGTACCTGGCTATTCAGATCTGGTCACCAAACACGGCTAAAGCCATTTCAAGCAACGTTTCAATTCTGAATGGTGGTCTTACACCAGGGCGATACTGAGAGTATCTTCCACTCTGGAAAGATTAGATCGTTAGAGAAGTCATGAGGTAAATTGGAACTATTTAGTAAGTTAGCTATTAAAGATTTACATTCTATTATAGGTATATTAGGGAACAAATTGACAACATCAAAACAAATAAGTTTAGAATTAGCTGGGAGTACTAGATCCTTAAAATCGTTCACTAATTCCATAGAGTTCTTAATTGTGTATTTGGGGAAAAACACATATAAGAACTCTATGGAATTAGTGAACGATTTGAAGGATCTAGTACTCCCAGCTAATTCTAAACTTATTTCTTTTGATGTTGTCAATTTGTTCCCTAATATACCTATAATAGAATGTAAATCTTTAATAGCTAACTTACTAAATAGTTCCAATTTACCTCATGACTTCTCTAACAATCTTACTCGCCTTTTTAACCTGTGTTTAAACCAAAATTATTTTTAATTTAATGATACTGTTTTCCAGCAACGATCTGGTCTACCAATGGGCGCTCCTACTAGCCCTGTACTAGCTGATATCTTTATGGATAATATAGAAAATAAAATATTTGCATGTAAATCCCCATTATTAAAAAATATTCTCTTGTGGAAACGTTATGTGGATGACATTTTTTGTATTTGGACAGGCACAGAGCGCCAGTTAAACACTTTCCTGACACTCCTCAATTCCTTCCACTCACAAATCCAGTTCACATTAGAGATGGGCATAAATTCCAGCTTAAACTTTCTAGATCTTTCTTTGTCTATCGTTAAAAATAGAATTAACTTCAACATTTTTAGAAAACCTACATTTACTGACACCGTAATCCATAATACCTCCAATCACCCTATCTCACATAAACATTCCTCCTTTCACAGCATGATCCACCGGCTAGTCACCATCCCATTATCTAATAATAATTTTTCTAACGAATTCCTTACAATAAAACAAATAGCTAATAACAACGGTTATCACTCTGATCTTATTGATAAAATCCTTTCAAAAAAACTTCGCCGAATCGCAACAAATAAATTTCTATATAATGCTCTACCAACTATTAATAATAATAATTTAACTACCCAATGGCGTAGAATTTAGTTCATAAGTAAATTCTCTTCCCTTTGCACATCTAAACTTCCATCAGAAATTAGGCCGGCCTTCTATACTAATAATAACTTAGCCAAATTTTTAAATAATTGTAAAGATAAAGAAGATACGTTTAGCCACTCTGGGATCTACAAACTTAATTGCAACGATTGCCCGGCAATATATATTGGTAAAACCGCGCGTAATGTAAATATTCGAGTAAAAGAACATGTCAGGTGTTTAACAAATACCGGTTTTTCAGAATTTGCCGAACACCTAATTAATACTAATCATACATTTAATAGAACGACAGGAGTTCAAATACTACATAAAAATAAAATAGGAATACGTCTCAATAATTTAGAATCATTGGAAATCTCAAAAGCAAATAAAAATAAAAATAATTACCCAATTTTAAACAAACAGATAGAACTAACTAAAAGCCCTATTTTAAAGATGTTTCCTTTCTCCCTGGGTAATCCCCACCCTTCCCCGACCCCACTACCTACTCCGCTGCCCTGATGCTCTCTCCCTCACATTTATATACTTTCTCTTTCTTTATTGTTTACTTAATAATCTTCCTCTGTATTATATTTTAGTTTATATTTGTACTGTCCTGATGAAGGTTGAGTTCAACCGAAACCGGTCGACGTATATAAATGTAATAAAGTGGTTTAAAACAAAGATATTCTTTCATTTGTGTAATAATGTCAAGCCACAAAGTGTTTGCTTCCTTCGATAAATAACACAATGCCTTCCATACAAATCGCCCACACAATGTGCGTCACCAACATCATTCACCCATACTAACTATAAATGGCATCTGTGCTTATAATGGTTGTGCTTTTCATAAAACCTTGTCTTGTAGAACATATGTTTACCTTTAATAAATATTAATAATATTTGACTCAAATCAAAATATTTCAAAATTAAATTAATATATAATATATCTCGATGCCACCTAGCGAGAAATTAAGTATTTAACAATACCTTTCCTACAAACATAAAGTTAGTTGTTTTCAGGTGAAAAAAATCAAAAAAGCAATAATTGTCGAATGAAGTAATTGAATTATTTAGCGGTTAAAAATAAGCCGATGTTGCATAGTGGTTCCGTGTACCTGACTGGCAATCAGAAGGTAAAGGTTCAATTCCCGTCGGCGGCATTTATTTTTTCCCGGAAGAATTTTTCAATTTATATTTGTTTTTCAGGCTAATAATTATTGCTTATAATAATTTAACATTTTGATATATTTATGATAATATTCACCGACGGAGGCAGCCAAAAATTTAGGTCCGATATTGGAGTCTTTCCCAACAGCTCTTGCGACTTCCGAGATATCAGCGCCCGTGGCCTCGCAGACGGCAGAGAGCGAGTTGATGCTGGAGATGCGCTGCGCCAGGAACGCGTTGGCCGCTAGCTTGGACAGCTCCGAGCTCCAGGTGTTGGTTGTCAGGATATTCTCTGGGGGGATCCAGTGCTCGTACACCCAGCTGAGCTCGCGGATGGCGGCCTGGCCCTCTGCGCTGTCTTCACCCCCGATCAGCACCCGGTCTGCCCCCAGCAGGTCCTGAATTGCCGTACCCTCCGACAGGAACTCCGGGTTGGAGAGGATCTGGTAATTCACCCCTGATTGTGAACAGAATATCTCATTGTTATGAACAGTTCCATGACTGTTTCATCACATTCTGTTTTATTAAGTTACCGTAATGAATGCGTGACTGAACCCTCGAATGGCATACAAAGCAACTGAAGGTGTTTAAAGAGTGCGCATGGTATTTGAGTATCTCTTTTTTATCACCTGTCATTCGAAAATGTTCTTCTTTCATATGGGGGGGTCAGAGGGGGACATCTAGGTGTGCGAGCCAGTCTAGCCTAGCCTCAAGCGTCGTCTTGTGGACCTTATCAATCCCAGTTAGAAATAAATGGAGTGGGCATTCGTTGACCGCATGATCGGTGGTCTGAATCACACTGCATTCACACATCACTGACTCTACAACATCAAAGCCTCACCTATGCAACATGTAGGTACAACGGCCGTGAGAGCACCTCATCCTATTGATGTAGGACCAGAGTTTACGAGGCAGTGAGAACCCTGGCTGTCTTTCAGTAGGATTGTGTACGAGATGGGCATTTCTCACATCAGCCGATTACAACTCAAGTTTCCACCTATCTTCCGGAATGAGAGCTATCTGGAGGAGCCTCTTTCCTTCCATCCAGAAGGGTTTTCGGGACTTCAGACAGCAGGCAGGGTAAGAGACGACCTTCTTGTGTTGCAATCTGTCGCTTGACGTTTGGCGGGGTTGCATTCACAAGTACAGGCAAGTATTTGAAATAATACATGTGTTAATTACAGTCTATTGAGTAATATTCAGCCATACCAATATCAAAGCAAAGACATTACATCTAACCAACCTGATTTAACGTTGGCCATTAGTACTTGCATGATGCTGTTGGCAGCCATGACAGGTACGGTGCTTTTCTCCACGACAATCTTATTCCCGGTGGCGATGTCAGCAATCATTCTGGCGGCATTCTCCACATAGGTCAAATCCGATGCCTTACCCTACATACAGTGAATGCATTACACAAGATTGAAGAAAATGAAGCACTTAACGTTGCCCTGGCTTGTTTGGGTTTTTGGTCAAGTGAAAAAAGGATTCGATAAATTTTGTAAAGTTCTGGGGGCTAAAAGGAAAACAACATGACTCTGTGTTTGCAATAGATAATAGAAACAAATGGAGAGTTGGCAAGTTGGGAGTGTGCCGACTATTGCCAAGCTACAATCAAACTGCACGGACTATCAAAGCGGCTATGCTATGATAATTATGCATTTGGTGTGTAGATAAAAAGCTGTATGTACATGAGATTTGCAGTAGTATGGGTGGACGATGTTGGTGATATGCATTGCGCCCTCAGTTTCATATTAATAATGTTCATGGTACATCTCCCTCGTTTCTATAATACAGGGTTTTCCAATAAGAGGTGTTATTTTGAATAGCCCACTATTTCGGTAGATGTTACTTTTGAAACTCTCTGAATCTTTTGACATTTGACAAGTAGAAACTACACCATTAATAAAAATGGAACCATACACGCTTCAACAACGCATTAAAATTATTAAAATTCTTTTTTCGTAGGAAGCAATCACTTTGTGGTTAGACATTATATATTAAATCAAATAAAACACTTTGTTTATTAACCACGACTTTTTATTATTACATCTACCGGTTTCGCTACGGTCGAGCTTCATCAGGATGTGAAATATAACTAAAAACTAAGACAGAGGTGATGCATATTTATAGGGAAACAGAGGGAGACAGAATATAATACATTATAAAAGTGGGAGGATATATATTTAACTTGTTTCCCAGAATCCTTTCCACTCTTAGATAATAAGTTTATGCTTTTTCTTATGTCTTTAAAATGTATTATTATATGTATAATTCATGTAAAAATGTTAATTGTTATTATCTATCTTCAATTCAGTATGCCTATGTAATATTTGACTCCTCCCACTTTTATAATGTATTATATTCTGTCTCCCTCTGTTTCCCTATAAATATGCATCACCTCTGTCTTAGTTTTTAGTTATATTTCACATCCTGATGAAGCTCGACCGTAGCGAAACCGGTAGATGTAATAATAAAAAGTCGTGGTTAATAAACAAAGTGTTTTATTTGATTTAATTATTAAAATTCACTTGAGTGAATCAAATGCAAATCATCTTGAGTGATGAGGCCCATTTCCACCTCGGTGGCTTCGTCAACAAGCAAAATTGTCGCATCTGGGGCTCGAAAAACCCAAGAGTTATTCTTGAAAAGCTTCTCTATCCTCAACGTGCGACTGTTTGGTGCGGTTTATGGTCCGGCGGAGTCATTGGACCTTACTTTTTCGAAAAAGAGGCTGGAGCAACAGTTACGGTGAATGGATTGCGCTATCGAGAGATGATTAATGATTTTTTATGGCCGGTATTGGATGGTATTGATCTGGACAACGTTTACTTTCAACAAGACGGCGCTACGTGCCACACAAGCAACGAAACCATTGATATTTTACGATTGAATATCAAAATAACACCTCTTATTGGAAAACCCTGTATATATGTTTACTATTCTGACTCTTGACATCTTCCTAGGGCATCCCTACACCTGCTTCCATCCACGTGCTTCAAATATTTTTCTGCCGCTCCTTTTTCCATCTATTTACTCCGTTGTAACCTCTATTTCTGTTAGAATTGCCATTTTAAGGCATTTTTAATAACTCTGTTTGACAGCGAGATGGCCATCACCACCGGCATGACCATTAGCAAGTTAGTCTTGCAGGTTGGGAAATAAAACTGTCTATGTATGCCTTCGGTGACGGAGATAACCATTGGGAACATAGAAATGAATACTATCCATCATAGTCGAGTTTTCAAACCGCCCACGAATCATTCTGAAGAAATGTGTGGCAATGTGTACATCCCTTCTAACTCGTAGATGGTTCATTCCGAGCATACCCAAGAGAAATATATAAGTATACTCCAAAATAAGTTACTCAAAAAGTATGTAATAACGATTCAGATAAATAGTTGTTTGCACACTACCTTTCCTCGGCCAAACTTCTTAGTTGGTGTATTAACGGAGATGAAGATCATTTCCGATTCCGTGATACTCTTTCTAATGTCAGTTGTGAAGAAAAGATTACGGCCACGACACATCTTCACCACTTCATCAAGTCCGGGCTGAAATGCAAGGATTATTTCAAAACCCGGAAATAAATTATTTTATTTTGAAAATGATGCATATCAATTTGGGAGCTGCTGTGGTCACGCGGCTGTCAGCTGTCAAAGTGACAGATCCTCTACAAAGAAATGATGTTCCGCGGCAGCTCCCTAATTAATCTGACCCCCTATCCTACTGTAGAGATGGCTTATTTTGACACTACAACATATAATCTTTATAGACAACGCCCATAAAACGCTTGATAAGTATAATGCAGTTTGCAGTCGTGTCTCCAGTGACAAAATGTTTTCAAAACATTAAACTGTAGGTAAGGTGACGAACCCAAAGCTTAGCAGGGCTCCAATAACTGGCAGGGCATCAATAAAAACCCCCTAATAGGTCTCCATATTACTATTATATTTCATAACGCTGTCTTAATTTGTAAAATGTATCTAGTGGCGCCATCTACCCACGAGCTATGATAATTCAAGCAATAAATCCAATATGGCAATAGATTTTGTAAAAGAGTGGTTTTTTTCTTGTCAAATCTGGCCAGAGAGTGAATCTAGGAATGAATTTGGCCATGTGTCATAAATAAAATATTTTTAACAATAAACTTGTTGATATTTTATAATTTGTTTTTTCACTAGCCGTCAGAAATATTTTTTTTCACAAACCTTCCTGGGTTACGAATAACCTGACAATATTTGAAAATCTCCTACTACCACCGCAGTAAGCGGACAAAGTTGTTTGTGTTGTGATGGAGGACTTAGCCAGCCAAGGAAATAAACACACTAAGCCTGGGTGGGACCCAAAGCGATGTCAACTTAGCCACTGATCGGTCAATTTTCATTGGACAAAATTATTATTAATTTTACACTGTGTAAAGTTTAACAATCAATGAAGTTTTTATTTTTCTTTACCGTTGATCAATAAAGGTTTTATCGATAATCTCGGTAACTTGACATCATTTCCGAGCATGGCTGCAGATTATCAACAAACAAACAACTGTTCACAACGACTAAGTGTTCTTCATTTATTCGACGTGAACTGTTGTTTGCACGTTAGCCATCTGGAATCGTGCTCGGAAACGATTACAAATTATCGAGTTTATCGATAAAATCCTTTATTGATCGACCGTGTTAAATATCCAGGTATTGAGTATTTTACCATATTTAAAATCAATAAAAATTTGCATGTTTGTCTGGTTGCACTTCATTACCGGTCGTGTGCCGTGGCATGTATTGCTCCACAATGAAAGGAAGGTTTTTTTTTATTTATTCTTAAATATAAACACCCGCTAATCTGTCAAAGAAGTTTGTCAGCAGGTCATGTTCACAATATTAATTATATAACGAGAAGCCATAATTAAATAGATACAGAAGAATAACATTTTAAGGGATTACAATACATAGACAGATAAATATAAGACGTAGTTTGTAGTTTTTCATGTTCGAGTATGAATTATGTTGAATGATTGAAAATGGTAATTTTATTATCATCTTCCGCTGTTTGTTAGTGGGATAAATGAGCATGCAAGTTCCTTCCCAAATTTATTGAAAAAATAATTAAAAAAAAAAAAAAGTAGTTTGTTTTTCTAATTGTAGGCACAGCTTTTCAGCCTTTATGATGGACTGCACGCCACTGGTCATATTATGATATATATATGAGAGGAAATTGCATTAACTTCAGGAGGTAGAAGCAAAAAAATAAACAACTGCATCGTTGGAACTTCCAAAAAAGTTATATTTCTTTTTTTTATTGTAATATTATGCAGAATCACCTCTTGAAATTTGTGCACCTTACCCACGACACCCTGTATACTGAGCGCACGCTAAATGGGCTAGAAACAAAAGTCAGTGGCGACATTGGTTTCCATTCAAATCAACATGGCATTTCTAGTATGTATTTTCTGTTCACTGTTTAATATAAAACATTTTCCCAATGTTAAATATTGATTAATACGGTTCCATGATAAATCAACACCGTGACAATTTAACACAACTTTAAAAAGTGATAAATAGTCATTAAGGGGATGCACTACGTCGAGTAATATTTAAAATTGAGCCGCTATCAATAACAACCCTTACGTAGATGGCGATAAGGTTTAAATTCCCGCTTAACACCATCCGCCTTTTTTGATTTATGCAAGAAAAAAACATGGCCAAAAAGTGCCTTTTATTTTATTTTGTGGATGTTCAGGCATAAATATTTAAAAAATTTTCGATCATTTTATAAATAACTTAATTTGCAACATTATACAAAAAAATCATAACCGAAAATGGGTTCGTAGGTGGGAGATTTTGAACTTTAAAGCAGTTTTCATAGGACTTTACATTATTTTTTTCTGGGCTTATTAAAACACTTATCTAAAAAATACTCGATTATTTCGAAGTATTTAATTAAAGCATCTGAAACATTTGTAGGCGACCAAATTTTCACACCAAAAACACATGATTTAGCATTACTACGTATGGCATCGCCTTAAAATGATAAGTAACCATAAACCTAACCTAGTTTTTTTTTCTTCACTTTAAGGTGTGTTGAATTATCATTTTGATGAGTTATCCGGTAACCGATAATTTTATGCACTTTTGGTTTTTTTTAATACTTAAATCTAACCTCATAGATGGGGAGTTTGTCAGAGTTCCACTGGTCTATCCTGGTTTGGTTCTTATCCACAACTGTGACCTGAATTTGGGGACATTTCAATGCAATGATGCTGCAAGTCGGACCGCCCACGTACCCAGCACCGATGCAACAAATCTTTGTGATCACCATTTCTATAAACTAAAAATTTCGTTAAGTAATTCAATTCTTTATTCTGAAAAAAACTAGGAAACTATCAATATGATTATAGATTTTCATGGCCAAATGTATTAAAATGATTAATTTTTAGGTTATTATAGCGCGTTGTGCTTCCTTCTTCTATAGCCAACGTTTCGGACACTGTTGCAATGTCCTTCGTCAGGGCAGATGTGTAGATTGTAGAGAAATGAGTGTTTATGTATGCAGAAGTGATACCGTGTTGCAAGCGATAATCCTTAAAATATGGTTTTCTGCGTTTAGTTTAGGTGAAGCCTTTTTATACCGGTTACCAAAAATTGCCTAGCCCTTAGGCGCAAATCCAAAGTAATGGCTGATTTCAATTAAGAGCTCGGCGATTGCCGATTTGTACAGATGGCCGAGTTTGCCAGTGCTGGTGAATAGAAGTGCTCGGAAGACCCAAAACGAATCCAGCATGCCTAATTACGGAGGCAAATAAAGTCCATTAATGACGGGACTCACCTTAATAGTTCTTGGTTTTCGGTATTAGATGGCTACACCAAAACTAAATGCAGAAAATCACATTAAGAGGATTAATGTCCTCAACACGGTATTACTTCTACATAAATAAATACACACTTCACTACAATCTACTTGTCTGCCCTGATGATGGATACTGTAACGCTGTACAAAACACAAAGAAGGAAGCGCAAAACTGCATAATGAATCGCGATAGGAAACTACTCTTTAAAAAAAGTCTACCAGACGATTCAATGAATGTTTCAATAATGGCATAACATGAATTTTTAAATTCATATTAAACAACCACATTTTCAAATAGTAAGAGTTTGTTCGCAACTTTGTTTTCGGTTATGTTTCTCATTAAAGATTTTTTATATGTTTTATTGATCAGTCATGGCTATTTACTATGTGTATCTAATAAACAAAGTATGTCTTACCCAGTGAACAGACAATCAGTAGAAATGTGATCAATACTGTGATTAGAATGTGGATAGTAGAAACACAAGGAGATGTGGCATGGAAGCATGGCGACTGCCATGCTGTTACATAAAATATTTTGTAATAAGGTATGTGGATCCTTTTACATGCATTTTATCTATTGTTTCTGCGTGTGGAAATTCCATCATTGAAGCATTTACCATTGTGTATTGGCCATATTGCCAACACTTACTAAACCTGCAAACTAGTCACCGAACCAGGGATTTCAAAACTGGGTAACAATTCATTCCTTGAACGACAGTCGAGAGTTTTGAATCACCTCTAGACTGACGGATAACAGATCCGTCACTCGTGAATAACGCCGTCATTACTGGAAATTGAAGACTGGATTCTTGGAGAATTCGGTAATCGGGAAATATCTTGAGAGCCTGGACACTCACGGGCTTTTGTCATGGCTCCATGATTTGACAAGGCCACTTTAGCTCGGGAAGCAAAAATATTGATCAATCATTTGAAAATTTACAAACAACTTCATTAGAAGTAAGGGAAAACTAACTTATTACATGCACACAACACATTCACAATACTTACTACATGCATACGGACACACTCACAATACTTACTACAAGCACAAGGTACACTCACAAGGACACACTCACAATACTTATTACATGCACACGGACACACTCACAATATTTATTACATGCAGACGGACATACTCACAATACTTACTACATGCTTACAGACACACTCACAATACTTACTACAAGCACAAGGTACACTCACAATACTTATTACATGCACATGGACACACTCACAATACTTACTATGTACATGCACACGGACACACTCACTATGCTTACTACATGCTTACAGACACACTCCCAATACTTACTATGTACATGCACACGGACTCACTCACAATACTTATTACATGCAGACGGACACACTCACAATACTTACTACATGCTTACAGACACACTCACAATATGTACTACAAACACAAGGTACACTCACAATACTTATTACATGCACATGGACACACTCACAATACTTACTATGTACATGCACACGGACACTCACTATGCTTACTACATGCTTACAGACACACTCCCAATACTTACTATGTACATGCACACGGACACACTCACTATGCTTACTACATGCTTACAGACACACTCCCAATACTTACTATGTACATGCACACGGACTCACTCACAATACTTATTACATGCAGACGGACACACTCACAATACTTACTACATGCTTACAGACACACTCACAATATGTACTACAAACACAAGGTACACTCACAATACTTATTACATGCACATGGACACACTCACAATACTTACTATGTACATGCACACGGACACACTCACAATGCTTACTACATGCACACGGCAGTATTTACTTGTATTGGCTGTCAACTCTGTCTGCTGGAGGCGCTAGTGTAGCATGGCATAATAATGCATAAAATCCTTAAAAATGTATACAAGTAAACAAAGCTTCACAACTAGTGCAGCCAAAAGACGCTGGTGTGACATACTGGATTCTGATACCAGTAATTGGAGGAATTATAACTATTCTACAATATTTGCTATTAGTTTTATTGGTAATCAGAAGAAGAGAATAAGGGCTAGTTGTTTCGCAGAACTTAAACAATTCATTAAATTTCAAAGTTAACCTCAGCGTATCTTTAGATACTATTAATAAATAATTTCTCTGAATATAATATACATAATTATAATATATATAATTATATCTGTTTAATTGTAACAATTCCAAGACTGAGCATTTCAAACTCTCGCTTAGTAATAGGTATGCAGATGTAGCGGATCTGTTTAACTGCACAGAAGCTAGATACAAGAAGGCTATACTATCATATCTTCTAAATCATTACTAATATAACGTAAGTCTACTCATAATTGTTGATAATATTTTGTATGCACTTGTATCTCCTTCTAGTATTAATTTAAAACTTTCTGTCGTTATTTTATGACCAAATGTCACAGTTAATTGTCATTCTGTGACATGAATTATGTGCATGGTATATTTATACCGTTGATATTCAGTAAATAAATAAATAGCTATTCTAGGGACACCATTTATGGTAGATTATAGTGACCGAATAACTCGTCAAAATCAAAATTCAACTCACCTTTGAAAGGTGATATAGAGTCATGAAAAGTGATGAAACTATAACTAGGTTTACAGCCTACGTCGGTTAGGTTTATAGGTTCATTGCTTTAAATGACTTTATATATTTCTAAGGGTGTGTTGAATTGTTTTATGTTGGTTATCATGTAACTGTAGATTACATACAATTTAACCCATTATCTGGTAAGATGATCCAATTTACAAAAACATCATTTTGCATCACTTTTTAAAAGTGTATTGAATTGTCATTTTGTTGGTTACCATGGAACCGTAGATTACATACTATTTTTATAACTATATAAACACATCATTTGGTAAGATGATACAATTTACAAAAACATAAGTTTGCAATAAACAAGTAAGTTATTACAAAAATGGAATCAATTGGCCACGGCAAAAATTTTGCCTCAGCGATCAAGGAGTTAATATTCAAATTCTGTCAAAGTTCTATTCAAGTACTGTTATTATTCCATTAAGAGCCAGTTGCTTCACACTCTACAATACTCCCGCCCCGGGAAGCTGATACTATTCACAAGATCACTCATTGCGCTGGCAATAAATTTAAAAGTGGGAAGAAGATTTCTTTTTTGGGAAGAATTCATTTCAAAAATTGCAGAAAACTTTACCCACTACATACAATTTCATTTATCTCCACGTTTTAACTACTGCTCAACAATTCTTTTCTTACAGCAAAATATGGTGCGAATTCTCCAAAATACCATGAGTATTTTTTTCAAAAGTAACTAATGTTTTGAAAGATCTAAAGTGGCTCTCGGTGAAACAAACACCTACATACTATCATGAACATATATGGTTCAAAAACAGGTACACAAATACTTACATACTATCATGAATATACATGGTTCAGAAACAGGTACACAAATACCTACATACTATCATGAATATACATGGTTCAGAAACAGGTACACAAATACCTACATACTATCATGAATATACATGGTTCAGAAACAGGTACACAAACCCCTACATACTATCATTAACATACATAACACAGGGTCATCCCTAGCATGGAGGGTGAAATATCACAAAAACCATATGTACCCTCTTAGTTTTGTATTAATAAAATAAAAAATAAATAAAATACATGGTTCAGAAACAGGTACACAAACATCTACATACTATATACATGGTTCAGAAACAGGTACACAAACACCTACATACTATAATGAATATATGTACATGGTTCAGAAACAGGTACACAAATATCTACATACTATATACATGGTTCAGAAACAGGTACACAAACACCTACATACTATAATGAATATATGTACATGGTTCAGAAACAGGTACACAAACATCTACATACTATATACATGGTTCAGAAACAGGTACACAAACACCTACATACTATAATGAATATGTGTACATGGTTCAGAAACAGGTACACAAACATCTACATACTATATACATGGTTCAGAAACAGGTACACAAACACCTACATACTATAATGAATATATGTACATGGTTCAGAAACAGGTACACAAACATCTACATACTATATACATGGTTCAGAAACAGGTACACAAACACCTACATACTATAATGAATATATGTACATGGTTCAGAAACAGGTACACAAACATCTACATACTATATACATGGTTCAGAAACAGGTACACAAACACCTACATACTATAATGAATATATGTACATGGTTCAGAAACAGGTACACAAACACCTACATACTATATCGAATATATGTACATGGTTCAGAAACAGGTACACAAACACCTATATACTATCACGAATATACATGGTTCAGAAACAGGTACACAAACACCTACATACTATCACGAATATACATGGTTCAGAAACAGGTACACAAACACCTACATACTATCATGAATATACATGGTTCAGAAACACAAATGTACACAAATCCTACATACTATCATGAATATACATGGTTCAGAAACAGGTACACAAATCCTACATACTATCATGAATATACATGGTTCAAAAACAGGTACATAAACATTTGACGGCCGGCATAGTCCAGTGGTAACGCATTGGACTGCCATTCCGAAGGTCGCGGGTTCGAACCCGGCGTGCGCAAATAAATTTTATTTGATTAATTTGTGTTATTTCACAATTAATTAATTAAAATAATATATAGTATATTTGCGGCACGTTCCAGAGTGGAAGATACTACCAGTATCGCCCTGGTGTAAGACCACCATTCAGAATTGAAACGTTGCTCCAAATGGCTTTAGCCGTGTTTAGTGACTAGATCTGAATAGCCAGGTACTTCCCCACCTTCCTCTTTCCCTTCCCCACTTACCTTCAGCCTCACAACATCCCCCAATTGGGGATGCCATAGTCTCACTGGCTCCAGACGGGAGCAGTTGGGACTCTTGTGAGGTATTCACTATAAAAAAAAAAAAATATAAAAAAAATAAACACTTACATACTATCATGAATATACATGGTTCAAAAACAGGTACATAAACACTTACATACTATCATGAATATACATGGTTCAAAAACAGGTACATTAACACTTACATACTATCATGAATATACATGGTTCAGAAACAGGTACACAAACACCTACATACTATCATGAACATACATGGTTCTTGTCAGTATGTAGGCGCCCCTGCTAAGTAACACGTTATATATGTGGTGATATAGCAGGGATGCCAGGGTTCATCGAGTGAGGTCTGTTCAGGTGTTGGCGGCGAATGTTCTTGTCCACCATCTGCGTGGCGGGCCAGACGGGGAAAGGCTGGTTTGGGGAGACTCTTTGACCTCTCCAACTGGTTTCTCTCGACCCATTGCCTTGCACCACGGCGGGAGGGATAGATGCTTACATCCATCACTTCTGGACACAATAATCCCTAGATTCCTACCCACCCCTCATACCTTTTTTCCTTCCCAGAACTACCTCTCCTTAAAAAAACCCTCCACACAGTACGACATAGATCCCGAGGGAAATTATTTTCCCCGGGGCCTCTGTGCGGAATTAATCTAAAAAGTATATATACAGGTGAGGTAAAGTGCGCTAATTTCAGGGAGTGATTCTACATGATTGTACAAGTAAAAAGATAAATACTTTTTCGAAATTCCAACGTTTCAAGGTAATGTTTAGGTTAAAAAGTTATTTTTTTTGTCTAGGAATATAAATATTCTTCTATGGAAAAATATTTTGTAAATAAACTTTGGAATTTCGAAAAAGTTTTTTATATATTTAAATTCAAGCATCATATAGAATAACCTTCCGAAGTTAGCCCACTTAACCCCGGACACCATGTATATGCATATATTTGATTTTCAATAAAATCATTATTTTGTTAACCACATAACAGAAATCTCTAATAAGGGCTTAAAAATGTTGGGATTTATAACTAGACTAACCAGAAATTTTAACAATATAAAGTGTATTAAATTGTTATATTTTGCCTATGTAAGAAGTCAACTTGAGCACAATTCTTCTGTCTGGAACCCACATTATAATATACATGTACAAGCTGTTGAAAGAATACAAAACTAATTCTTGCATTTTATAAATTTTAAAATGGGTATTCCTGCAATTATGTTGAGTTATAAAACCATAAATAAACCAATCAAAAAAACAAATGTACAAAACGCTGATAAATTATATGAATATGCTCAAATTGTCAGACAGAAGAATTTTCACTAATTTGGTATTGCTATATAAAATTCGAAATGATTTAGTTGATAGTCCGGTATTGCTAGAATTGATAAGCTTCCGCATTCCACATCGTAATACTAGAAGTCAGGATTTATTTCAGTGCAGAAATTCTGGGACTAACTACCATATGTAAATAAATTTGCGTACATCTAAATAAAGATTCAAAAACAAACAAATATGTATTCCTCTTTGCCCAGAATACTAATGGAGGGAAACGATTATACTTCTTTCAAAAGGAAGGACGTATTTGATTTTTTATTCTTGTAAATAAAATAATACACAACCTATTGCAAAAATAATTTTAAAACCAAATTATATATAGCAAGGACAAATACAGACATAACACAAGGACGTGCACTGAAATCAGACTACTAAAAAAGACAAAGCCAATAAGCAAAAAAGTTTATTTTACAAAAGGATTATAAATAAAAGAATGATTAAAATACTCACTTCGTTTTTGCGTCTGTCTGACTGTGTTCATTGAACTCGCATATGCTTTGATTTTAAGCATCATTTTCAAAATTGAAACTGATTGTGTGAAGAATGCAGACCAACAATATAAAGTATCTACCTATAATAGATTATTGTTTTAATTGTCATTTTCAACTGATTTGTCAAGAATTCAGCTTGTCCCGTGATTTTTCACCAGTCTGCATTAACTTAAGTTATAATTAGTAATTTGTTAACTTAGGGCCAGTTGTTTCACATAATTTGAACAATTCATCATATTTCGAAGTTAATTTTCAAGTTCTGTGAAAGTTATATTCAAGTCTTGTTATCAGATCACTATACACAGAACTGAAATAATAACAGAACATTCACAGAATTTGATATATTGTTCCAATTCTGTTAATCAACCGGCCCTTAAATGTTCAAAGAACTATTATAAAGCAACGAAAAGTTATCAGCATAATACAATTATAATATACATTATTTATAATATTATTATAAAGTAATATATAAACGTTATCAACACAATACAGTTCAAACTACGCGCGGTTATTGCGTTGGAGATTGTTGTAAGAAAGATGCGGCGTTTGACCCAGAGATGGCACTAGTGTTTCTATAATCGAAAAGAATACAAAAATGGCCGGAGATTGCGAACCGCGTATTGACATTTAATGAAATATGAATCAAAATGTAGTGTACACAATAAATAGTGTAAGGTTTTCATTATGTAGTGATTAATTAAGTGCTCCAAGAATGTCCGCCACCCCCAAAAGTGAAAAACATGGCCAGGGTGAGTACCAACCATTTTAATATTCATCTTCATTAAAATATATTCATCTCAAGTGGCTAGAACACAGTCGTGGGAATGATTCTCCTTTTTTTAAGTCTGGCGATTGTATTTTTCTAATTAATTGTACCAATTGCTTGTATATACATCGCGCTATCGGCCAACATCTGGTGATCTAGTGTGCCCCGACTAGGCGTGTTATGGGAAATGAATTTCTCGTGAAATGTCAAAAGCCATACCACTATCTCTCGATAATAAGTCATTTTTGTTTACCTTTTTCTTCTAGTTCAACAAATTAGACATTCACATTGAAAATAACCTGTTTCTTTATATTTAATAAAATAACTAAACATGAAATTCCGTATTATAAACATTTTGACATTTCTTATTTTGAATTACTACGAATGATTTCTGGAATTGCGTATTAATAATAAGTAAGAAAACTATTAACTATTGAAATATTGTGACAAAATTTTATGTAAGAACTTGCCGTTATAACAGTTTGAATAATAATTGTGTTTACTTGTAAGTTCTGCCGATTTTGTACAATGTAAATAACATGCACTGCTGTAAAAGGCAGTGATTTTATGTACATGATGGACAATGAACTGTGGACAATGATATTTACGGATGAATACGCATGGATTTTGTATGTAAAAAGGTACAGGTAAAGAGAATAAATAAATTTGGTATTTAGTAAATCGCATACCTCAAGACCTTGTTTGATAAATAATTTATGAATTAATCACCAATAAATATGCATGCAAAGTGCAGAGAACTTTTAGCAGGTGCAGATGATACCTTTTGGAGATTTTTTTCTCACAAATTCGCCTTTTCATATGTTTATATGCCTTATCGTCGATAATGTGTCTATTTAGAATTATAAAGAAATAATAGAATATCGAGATCAAGCGAATCAAATAAAAAACAAACAATAATCCCAAAGAAATCATTTTTATATCCTACTTTAAAGTCAGAAAATTATTTGAAACTTTTTTGAAAAAAAAAAACACTTCGATTGAACAATTTTTTTTTTTTTTTTCTTTATTCATAAAATATATTTGAATACAGGTTTTTTTACATGCTTTTCGACTACCACACTAGACTATAAATTAATTATAAAATCAATTACTATAAATATTAACTATTTTCATTCGGGGGAGTGGAAAATACTGCGTATAAAATTACAATTACATAAAAAAATGGAAGGAAATACCGCCATAATGTTTTACAATAATTTCTGTCCAAACCGTGACATTTTGTTATGTTTTCCTGATATTTTACATCAATATAAAATAGGTTTTTTGGCAAATTTTTTAATACAAAATTTTGTCCAAAGAAGCGAAGCTAGCATTCCACAATGGAGTGCTGGTACCTACCCTGATGTATGGAAGTGAGGCATGGAACTGGCAAGAGAAAGGATGAAATTAGACTGAATGCTTTAGGAATGAGATCCCTGAGGCGTATGTCTGGTAAAACCATGTATAATCGTGTGAGAAATGTGTAATTCCACAAAGAGTGCAAGGCTGATGTAAGCGTAATGAGTAAGATTAAGAAAGGGACGCTTAGATGGTTTGGGCATGTAGAGCGAATGAGCCAAGAAAGGAGTGTAAGGAGAATATATGACGCAAATTTGAATGGTAGCAGAAGTCGGGGACGCCCGAGTGAATCAGATACTTGGGCGGGCCATTTAAGAGTCAAAATAATAGAAGAGTATATATGAATGTGAATTAGGCAAGGAGCGTGTGCCAAGACCGAGTTGTTTGACCGTGCGTCCTCTCTGCCTACCCCTTCGGGGAAACGGCGTGATGGTTAGTTAGTTAGTTTAGGTTTATTTTTAATTTTAAAAATATTTATTTATACAAAAAACTTTCCTAAAAACCTATTTAAGAAATATCAGGAATGCTGACATACCAAAATGTCATAATTTCAGGTCGTCCCATGCAAAAAGAAATTTTAATTTTACGTAATTGTTATTTTATATCCAGTATTTTCAATTGTTTTTTTATAGTAATTAAATTGAATCTAAAGTGTTATTTTCGGTAACATACACATTGCGTGGTCAGTGATCCTAAAACTTTTCCAATTAAATATTCTGCTCTTGTACCACGCAGATTTGCATGTATACGTATTACATAGAAGATTTTGAAACATAACAAATCTTCTGCAAAAATACAAGTTACCGATTCCGATATATAAAAAAAATTTTGGCTAACAGAACTATATATTACATTGGAAAATAAATCTTTAATACGTTACCAAAACAGAAGATTCATCAACAATAACTTTAACGAATTTAAAACACAACCAAAAAAGTATACTGAAAACTTAGCACAGATTTTTATAGTAGTACCTTTATGTATACATCAAAATATAGATACATAAGTGAATAAGGGCGAGTTGTTTCACGTAAATTCAACAATTCATCATATTTCAAAGTTCATTTTCAAGTTCTGTTTTGTTTCAGTTTTCTGAAACAACTGGCCAATATAAAATAATAACAGAACTTGAAAAATAACTTTGAAGTTTGATGAGCCGTTCAAATTGGGTGAAACGTATGAAGTATTATTGCGCACTTGATGTGAAATGACACAAAACTGCGCTATATAAATGCTATGTTATTATTACCATGTATCCAATGTATTTATATATTTTTCGAAAAAAAAACTTGTGTCTGGATAAAAACAAAATAGTTTTTATGGGACGATGTATGAATGAGAGTAAAGCAAGAGTATGTAACGAGAATGAATTGTCTGACGGTCTATACTCTCTGCCTACCCCTGCCGAACGGCGTGATGGTTAGTTAGTTGACGATAAAGGACATTCTTCACTCTATCTTGTTTTATTATTATCGTAAATATCATAATATTATCTCTAAAAATCTTCAATTATCCGTCATAGATAAGAAATGTAGTACTGTAGATACCTACGTATATTTCTGATTATTTGAACATCGTAAAACGGGGCTACTTTTGAATCAGCTGGCGACTTTGATCATCGCGGATATCTGCATAATTCTCGGTACCCCTTAGAAATTATTCGCTGTTTTCGTTATTTCTTTCAGGCAACGTGGATACCATTGTATCATAGCGTCATAATAAGTGTTAAATTAGCTGGTTTATTATGCTTACAAATTATTGATACTTGAATCCTTTTTTGTATTATTCACTTATTTTAAATCATTAGTTGTTGGTAAAGAAACAGTAAAGTGAAGTGTAGCGTAGTGTTACTGAAAGGTGAAGCGTTCTGCTCGTTGCACCCAACCGAGGTGATTAAATAATGTTATTATTATTCTCAAGGAAAATTCTCATTATTAATACTTTTTTTAATTATTCCCTTATTTTAAATCATGAAATTGAGTGTACTAAAAAGAGTAGTACTGTAAGGTGTAGTCTACTTGAAGGTGTGGCAGTTTGCCCGTTGTACCCAACGGAGATGATACAATTTATTATTATTCCCTACTGTCAAACCGACCCAACCCGACCCGACCCGAAAAATGTAAATACACTTTATAAATTCCTCAACGATTATAATATGTTTGTGTCATTTATACAGTACATCGGTGTATATCGACAATCGACACATTATATATGTAATAACTAGGTATTTTAATATTTAAATTTGCATTTTTCAACATTTTTTTATCATTGTAATAAGCTTATAAAAAATGGTACATGTTTTTTATTATTATAGTCCCTAAACACGTTTTATTTAAATAGTTAAAACATGTGCAGTAAATATGACATAAAATTTTCCGTTACAAATGTTTTTTTTATAAAAAAAGTTATTTTGTTTCAAAGTTGAAATTGGTTCGAGTCACCACATTTTACTGTACATATGAATATGAGCAATGATTCGTGTTATCGGCTGTTACCGTTTGACATTTGTAATTTTGTCTATTTTGCAAAAGTACCTGCCTTATCTTTGTTTGTTTTTTTTTTCGTTTCCCACGCGCAGTGGTTGATTAAAAAAGGCGGAAAAGTGTCAATGATTTCGAATATAATTTTTCGCTTTGTCTACATTCGTGCATATTCTAATTTCAATTTTAATGTTTTTGGTATCATCTATTTTTAGATTTGGTTGGTAGGCTTTTTTATGTGAATACGGCACAATAGTCCCAATTGCTCCCAACCGTCTTGAGCCAGTGGGAGTATGCCATTCCCAATCTACTGTGGTGATTGAGGAACGTGGGTAATGATGTAATTTATTTCGGCCACCCTGATAAGTCGGCAACTGCCCAGCATTTAATTCAAACCAGCCATTACTTTGGATTGGTTCCTGAAACCATGGGAAGACCCAAAACACATAGAGCACTCCTAATTACGGAGGCAATTGAAATTCTTAAAAATCCCATTAAATTTTTTTTGGCGACACTATCACATCTACATAATAATAATAATTGGATGACTTGTATAGCGCCGTTTTTGTGCCACGCACACACTTCACAACAATATTTACACATTTGCCTTGATGAAACGTTGGCTAAAGAAGGAGGTAGAGCAACACGGCATAATACCCCAAAAAAAATTACTATAAGAAAGTTAGGTTCAAAGATATTAGAAGAACGAGATTTGCTATGAGCAGTTCATACTGTGTGGAATGGCTTTGCCGAGTGTCGCCGGTTTTGTTCACCAATACTACTGCACACCTTCGCTTACGCTAAGGCATCGCTAAGGTATCCGCACTAATACATAGAACAGATTTCTGTGCGTACACGTCCCGATACCGTTCAAAGTACCCTAATTAGTTAGTACTCCGCCTACGGTCCGGCGGCCAACATAGCATATCTCATTCTTCTAATATCTTTGGTTAGGTTAGATTAGGTAGAAAAGAAAATCTGGCCAATGTTGGAAAATATCGCTGTGTTTAGAACGGTGACCGGATAAATCATCAAAATGATAATTCATCACATCTTTAAAAAGTTATATAAAGTCATGGAAAGTGATGAAACAAAAACTTTATTAAGTAGGTTAGGTTAGGTTACGTTAAAAAAAATCCTATTTTTTAATGACTATATCACTTTTTAAAAGTCTGTTGAATAGTCACTATGTTGAGTTAGCATGGAACCGTTTAGAACACAGAATTTGTTGCGACTAAAATCAAATGAAGGCGGTGTTCCATTTTTGTTCCCAGTACATTTCGTTTTTTTTTAAATAATAATAATGATAATATTTGGATGATTTGTATAGCGCCGTTTTTGTGCACAATCACCTCAAGGGCGCTGTACAAGTATATAATACATTTCTGCAATGATCTATGTTATTACTAACTATATATGGAGATAATATACAGTACAATACTTACCTGGTAGGTCACTTGAGATTAACACTTAATTAACATTAAGGACGGGTTGTTTCGGAGAATTTGAACAATTCATCAAATTTCAACATTCATTTTCAAGTTCTGTTTTTATTTCAGTTTTGTCAAGCAACTAGCCTACAATGATATAATAACAGAACTTGAATAAGACTTTCGCAGAACCCGAAAATGAACGTTGAAATTTGATGAATTGTTCAAATTCTCCGAAACAACCCGTCCTAACTAATTGTTTATTAACGAAATTTATATACAGAATTTAGGACATAATTGGAAAATTGAATATATCTGGACTTTCTCTCAGGAATGGTATATTTAATTTAAGGGTATGACAGCTTAAAAGGGTAAGTTTTTAGTTTAGACCTGAATTCTGTTGGACTTGTTATGGATCTTAGTTCCGGAGGGAGTTTATTCCAAGCCTTCGGCCCAGATACTCCGAAAGCGCGATCACCAAACTTAGTATTTGGCTTGCAATAATTTATCCTTTTGCGGCCTCTGAAAGTCAAGTTCAAATATCTATACCACATTGTTCCTGTTAAAAAACTACATTGTAATATTGATCTCCTTATAACTTTCGGGTCATGCATTTTGTATTCATCCGTTCCATATACTATACATATCATCTAATGGTCTCCTTGTTAAGGCGATGCACTACGTCGTGTAATATTTTAAATTCAGCCGCTATCAATAACAACCCTTACGTAGATGGCGATAAGGTTTAAATTCCCGCTTAACACCATCCGCCTGTTTTGATTTATGCAAGAAAAAAACATGGCCAAAAAGTGCCTTTTATTTTATTTTGACATATATATATATATATAACCGAACTTGGATAAAACCTTCACAGCACTTGAAAATCAACTTTGAAAATTGATGAATTGTTCAGATTCTGCGAAAAAACCCGCCCTAAGGACGGGTTGTTTTATAGAATTTGAACAATTGATCGACGTTCATTTGCGAGTTCTGAGAATGTCCTATTCAATTTCTGTTATTATATCATTATAGGCCAGTTACTTGACAGAAATTAAATAATAACAGAACTTTCACAGAACTTGAAAAATAACTTTGAAATTTGAAGAATTGTTCAAATTCTCTGAAAAAACCCGTCCTAGTCTACTTTCATCTTTAATTTGAAAATCGCGTTGTTTTATCATATTTATGGGGCGCCTTCTGTCACCTTGGTTACCATGGTAACCTGGTAACCCACGCGCGGCCATTGAGTTGCCGTTGTTGTGGTGCCAATGTGACGTCTGATGGGCCGGCTGTCGGGCTGTGCAGACCTGTGTCAGTGGCGATACTGACAATACCTACGCATTCATTAAATCATTTCGATGCGAATCAGTAGCTACAATGTGTCGCTTTGACTGCTGATTGTTGACTACCATTATGTTCTAGGAAGGTCATTTAAATCATTCGGTAATTTAATAGCACTATATATTTATACTGTCCCAACACCAAAATGCCGAGAGCCGCTGTGACCACTGCAACCTCAATCAGTGGGGTATTTTCTCAGGCTGAAAGGAAAGGAGATGCGAAATGAGTCATTTTTAATGTTTGAAATTTGTAATAATATTTATTTATTTATTATACAAAAAACTAGCGCAACCCCGTGAAAAATCACGGGATATTATGATTGCAGACTTGTAAATATATAAATTGCCTTTCGAAATCAAATATTGCCAATTTTCTTTATAATTTAACTAGCTGTACCCGCCACGCTTTGATGTGGCTCAATCTTTCTCGTGTTGCATTAACGTCCAACAGATGGCGCTGTTTACAGGTGATATCTTATATACATAGGTATATAAAAACACACCAAAAGTAACGGTGAAGAACTTTCTGAGATTTAAGATTTTGAACAAACAAAGATTAACATTTTTATTTATATACAGGGTTTTCCAATAAGAGGTGTTATTTTGAATAGCCTGCTATTTCGGTAGATGTTACATGTGAAGCCTCTCTATCCTCAACGTGTGACTGTTTGGTGCGGTTTATGGTCCGGCGGAGTCATTGGACCTTACTTTTTCGAAAATGAGGCTGGAGCAACAGTTACGGTCAATGGATTGCGCTATCGAGAGATGATTAATGATTTTTTATGGCCGGAATTGGATGGTATTGATCTGGACAACGTTTACTTTCAACAAGACGGCGCTACGTGCCACACAAGCAACGAAACCATTGATCTTTTACGATTGAATATCAAAATAACACCTCTTTTTGGAAAACCCTGTAGTTAAGATTATATTTTTTTGTTGAGAGATGTCAGAAATTTACTATTCGGATGAACACCGTTAGTAAACTTGATGAAATATAGACAAAAGAAATACACACTTCAAATGTATAAAAATAAATGATTATATACGGAGAAAAATGAGTATTGCTGGTTGGTTAAAATCCTGTTAAAAACGAGATTGCAGGCCGTTTCCTGTAAAACTTTTAGTACATTACCAATATATCGGAACACGTGTTCATGCACCTGAATTTGTCCTGATAATATAAAATAACGAAATGCGAAAATATTAGAGTTTTTTATGAATACGTGTTCCGACATCGCGAAAACACATTCGTGTTTTACTGAAAGTTTGTTATGGGAACCTATCAATTCATTCGTTTAAGTCTTGTAATCCAGTTTTTATCCGGATTACGAACAATTTTAAGAAATTCTTAATAAATCTACAATATTTTACAACAGTGAGTTTTCTCCGTGTAGGTAGGTACACCTTTATTATAGATTGTCTGAAATGTTCCCACGATCAGTTTCATTTTTTTTAAATCAAAAGTTCTTTGAACGTGAATAATAAATTTCACGCAGGAATATTTCACATCACATCACACCACAAACAACCGAAATTGGTTGAACTTAGGTCGTAAAACATTTTAATATTTTTGTAATTAAAATATGAAACTGATGATGGGTGTTTTACACGAACCTTTTTTTCGTCCAGCTTCCATGTGGGTTGTCTTCAAAAGGATTTGGAATGAAGAAAATGACATGTTCTATTTTGGTACCAATTTTTGTACTTTGGCGTTGCGTGCCGTTTGCGGTTACTTCGTTCCTTTCTCACAATTCGTGGTTCGACTCCAGCTTCGGTTCACAAATATATACCTACGCAGCAAGATGGCGGACATTATTTGATATCTGTCGTCTGTCAACTATATTATGTGGAAATGTTGCATATTTATATATTTCGTTTACTTAAACGTGTTTATTAATGATTATGACCGTGTATTGCTGTTCTGTATTATGATTTTTTGTATTTTTTTAATGATTTATTGACGGCAACGGTGAAAGCAAATGACAGATGCTTCCATGTGACCTATAGTTTTCACATGGTTCCCGATATAGTTTCCATATGGGATCGGTATTAAAGAAAATACTTATGGGGCGCCAAGCATCCAAATTGATTTTTTATTAAAAGAAGTGTAAAAATTAGTGTAAACTAGTCTTTATATTTTTTTTTAATAATAAAACAATTGTTTTATGATTATCAAATTATATCTACACGAAAAAATATATTACAAATTAAAACATCATTTAGAATAGATCGTCGTCCCGTCTTGCCACGCTTGCTAAGCAAGAGTCATTTTTCAGAGGAAGTTACAAGCCAAAAATGTGTATATTCTTGGTATACCTTATATCGTTCGTAATATGCATTAAAATAGCTTGGCAAACTGAGTCTAGAAACGTTCGATTTCAAGCAAAAAACTGTTTTTTATTTATTTTGTAAATAATTTTAAGAGAAAGCAAAAAAAGTTAATCAAGTGAAACTGTCACAGATAATTTTAGCTATAATACTGTATTTTTAAAAAGTTGTTTCCTTTATGCGTTCATATTTATATTAAAGAAAAAATTTACTAGTTTGCATTTATACTTTTTTATTGATAATTTATTTTTTTATTTGTATTCTACTCGAGCGAAGCGATAGGAAAACCTTCAATTTATCTAAATCATATTTTTTGGTATTTATAATGTACACCAATTCGTTATAAAGATTAATCAAAATAGTGATTTGGCATTAAGCTTCACCTTAACCCCTATGCACACCAAAAGTGGTTTCTCATCAAAAAGCATCGTGTAAGACGCCCACTTGAAATTATTATTTCAGTGCATTGATCCGCTTTCATGTATTTATATTATGTATTGGAAATTGAAACCTCCGCGTTTCTTCTTTATACCTACCATAACCGAGATGAATATGTTGATATCGTCACACCTACCTTACTGTCTTCCATCTGAAGTACCAACCACGGATGCTGGAAACGCCGTGCAGCGAATGAACTCATCCCACGGTTAAAGTTCCACCTTGCAGATGTTATTTTTATGTTATCAATATTATTGATGTGTAACGTCTTTTGGCGCGTCTAGGAGGTAAAACCGACTCTTGTGTAGCTATAGTGGCAAAACGGGACCATGTTTCTGCACGGAACAACCCTCTTTCCGCCCGGCCACCAAAACTCTGTGCGTTAAATTTGCTTTTATTCTCGCTAAAGTCGCACACAGAAAAATGGCTGATTTATTTTAATCCTTTTAAAACCGTGATGGCAATCCATTTCCTGATAAAATATTGGTTAATTGAGAATATATTGGAACAGTGTTCATGCAAGTGTTGTTTTCCTGTTAAATATAATGACGAAATGCGACAATAGTAGTAGCGCCGTCCTCAACACCTTCGCGTTTTACTGATACTCTGTTAGGAAATCTGTCAAATCATTCGTTAAAGGCCTGCAGTCTCGTTTTTAACAGTCATGAATAATTTGACCAGATCTCTAAATAGTATAAATCAATGTCACTATCTGCGTCTTTCTGTTTGTGCGCGTAGTTCTTCTAATCTATGCAACGGAGCTTGATAGGGTAATAGCGTATTATCCAAGGTGGATATTTTCAGTTGCGAACTTACCAAATACAAGAGGTCCATAAAAGAATATTTCTCTGATGGTTTGTGAATAATGTTATGTCTCTATTGTTTATATTTCTATTATGATTTGATTTATATCTATCCTTTCTTACAAATTTTATTTACTTATTCCATATTATTCTGTCTCAGTAGAGGTAAAGTCACAAGGAGGAAATCCATAATTGGTTTTATTTTGGCTATATAATACTTATGTACAAACTAATTAAATGTAAACTGTCGATTTCCCGAAAATTAATAAATAAATATATAATACATGGATATTATATTTATTGAAAGTAGAGAAATGTCGAGCAACGCCGGGTACACGTCAGCTAATTTTTAATATTTTTTTAATAAATTAGCTATATTTTGTATCAGTAAGTTTTCTTCGTGCTTTCAGCCGGCTGGCAGCGGCTATATGTATTATATTGTATGTACGATAGAAATTTAAGAAACAGTGGGTACTAATAGACTCATTTGATATGATTAGACCGGCTCTAATACGAGATAAAACTTCAATAATAGTAGCAGAGGTGTACATGCGCTAAGACAGGCAGACCACAGGTGCTGTCACTGGACATTCAACCTTACAACAACCTCCCACCATCCATTTTTATCGTGGCAATTCTCATAAACGAAACACCTTACTTTTATGTTAATACTAATTCGTTTTTTTATGTGGAAAACTTGCATTAAATCTTGAAATCAATTTAATCTATTAACCTTGTGTTACCAAAGAAAGAATGTGACACAAATAATACGAGTTATTATTCTGTGGTGACAATATTGTGTGCCGTATAGGGATCTATCTTGACGTGTAATTCGGATTTAAGCAGATGGCGACGACATGTTTGAAATTCTCGCTTAACACTGACCGCCTGTTTTGGTTTGTGCAAAAAAAATATCGCCGAAATGTATGTTTTCTAAAACTAAAACAAACGGATCAATAAAATTTTTATTTTTTTATTTATTTATTTGACAACGGCCAAGTCCAATTAATACATTACATTTTAAACGAAGTAAAGATGCTTTGACAAAAATAGGGCACAAAAACAATAGAGATAATGTCAAGTCAAGACAGGATCAAGGTTTTTATGGAGTTCACGACTTCAGCCATATCAATACTAAGGACGGGTTGTTTCGGGGAATTTGAACAATTCATCAAATTTCAACGTTCATTTTCGGGTTCTGTGAAAGACTTATTCAAGTTCTGATTTCTATGAGGTTCAGTTCGGCAGTTCGGCTCGCGTATGTATACGTAGCATAAGAGTTAAGAGGAACGACTGCGCGGCCCTTTTCATACAAAACTTAAATTTGGATTTGAGATCAAAATACCTAACCAAACTACATAATATTTTTTTAAATCAATAATTGCTACTGTATTAATTTGTGTTGTAAATAATGATATATAACATAGGCCATTAAAAAAATAAATTATTCATGATTTTAGGGGCAAGTTTGGCATTTTTTTTGTAAGCTAATTGTAATTTTTTTTAAATATCGTGCTCTACCTATTGTGTTAATATTATGAAAAATAAAATAAAAATTATAAATATCTTTTAAAAAGTGTTTATTGATGGAAATTTTAATTTATTTACGACAAATTTTTTGTTCGGACATCGGACGTTTGTATTTTGAATTTACGCCCATCAAAATACCTTTTTAAATCGTTTTTATTTTATTATATTTGTATAAATAAACAGAGGAAAATAACTCGCCAAATTTTCTCTGCGCTTTAATTATATCTTTCATTATATTTAAAACGTTAGTTGTGCTAGATTATTTTTTAATAGTGCATATATGTTGCATTTTAAAATGTTCCTCCAATCCTCCACCCAATTACCTGTCCCTGTCTGACGGTATGGAGTACCTACATTCATTCGCATTGCAACAATTTATTCATACATTACGAGTATGTTACGAAAACTGGGTCAATGAACATGTCCCTTCAGTGCAATCAATTCGAATCTATTACTGATGCTTGTGCAGTGATAACCAGCAGTATCCCTCAAGGCCATAATATCGATCGAAAAGACCAAGGATAAGTCACAATCGTTTTCCAATTCTAACTGTTAACCACAGCTACATAAAAACCACAAACTGATTCCCATACAATATAGCAACCAGATTGACTATAAAATCATGAAAACTTGAGTTCTTTTTTGTCCTATATTTTATAACTTAAAACACAAATAAATAAATTAGCGCATATCCGTACTACATACATATTTGCTACACCTTTTGATTGAAAAAATAATTATGTAATTTGGTTGGGTATTTTGGCCTCAAATCAAAATTTATGTTTTGTATGAAAAAGTCGTTGTCGTTCCTCGAGAAAGGTTAAATAATGTATGGGGCGTTTAGTTGAAGCTGAACTGTCGCAGATTAACAGTTCCAATAATTACCCCGAGTGTCTTAGCTCTGCACGCTCAACCGGGATAGGTGCAAAACCTGTAAGTATAATTTAGTATTTAATAATATTGTATCGAGTGAACCTGTTGACCAGAACTAGGTAATGTCGTAACGGGCTACCGTCAAATGACAGGCGATAATAAAGATACCGGACAACCATGCAAACTCTTTATCTGAGTACCTACAATGTACATGACATACAGTGCTATTCCATACGCTTAATGATAAAACAAATTCAGCATCTAATTCTCCAATTAACCGAGCTCTTCATACTCTAAATAATATTTGTCTTAACTCTAACATTGACATTTTGTCGGATTCACTGCCCAAATTCAAACGTGGATCATGTCAGTAATATAAACTGTTCAATGGATTCACTGCCCAAATTAAAACGTGGAATCATGTCAATAATATAAACTGTTCAATGCGCATACATACATTACACACGTCACGTGGTAATTAAGGCGAAGCTTAATGCCAAATCACTATTTTGATTAAACTTTTTAACAAATTGGTGAACATTATGAATACCAAAAAATATTCTTTAGATAAATTGAAAGTTTTCCTATCGCTTCGCTTGAGTAGAATACAAATAAAAAATATAATTTTAAATTACTAAATAAAATATTTTTTCATTAGAAATGTATGAAGGCATAAAGAAAACAACTTTTAAAAAATACATTATTATATCTGAGATTATCTGTGACAGTTTCACTTGATTAACTTTTTTACTTTCTTATAAAATTATTTAGAAAATAAATAAAATCCAGTATTTTGCTTGAAATCGAGTTTTTCTAAACTCCGTTTGTCAAGCGATTTTAATGCCTATTACCTACAATATAAGGTATACCAAGAATATAAACATTTTGTAGCTTCCTCTTAACCGAGCTCTTCATACACTAAATAATATTTGTCTAAATTCAAACGTGGCATCATGTCAATAATTTAAACTGTTCAATGCGCATACATGAACACACACACACACAAACACGCACACCTGTATACTACACACGTCTCCTGGTAATTAAGGGATAAACATAAACTGTTTGTTTCTATAATATTAAATAAATAAAAAATATTTTTATATGACACATCCCAAGAGCATTCCTGTCTGATACGGAGAAAATGTATTCAAGTTCAGTAGTGTAAAAAATGTCAACCTTTCACATAATTATTTTATTAGGAGCGTGATAATATGGTCGGTGGGTATCGACCATTTGTGAATGCCAAAACCGAGTGAAATTTTCACGTGTCTTCGCTAACAATATTTCAAACGAATGCTAATTTTGTTTACTGTTTTGTTAGATACCTTCTTGTACTTTAAAAGTGTGAAACTAGCGGCGATACTAAAAGAAAAATAAAAACATCTACTGTAATTATTTTTTTGTAACAAATAATTATAAACAATAATTAGTCACCTGAAATATCAATACAAATTAAAAATATCTCCCGAGTAAAAATAAATGCCGCAAACGGGAATTGAACCCCCTATCTTCTGATGTCCGGTTAGATGCTCTGTACCGCTGCGCTATGTCGGTTTAAAAAAAAATTATGATTTCTTTATTCAGTTGTCTTTTACATTTGTATTTTACAGTGTCTTATAAAACTGAGTGGTATTCAGTTTGATTGTAAGAAATATCTCATTTTTACATCTTTTCAATATTTGTATTTGTTTATTATTTGTGTTTTTTTACAATAAATATACAATGTTTACAAGTCATACTGTTTTAATTTATACTACACTTCCATTAAAAGCATTTGCTTGTGGATGGAAGAGGAGTGTACATTTGCGAAAAAATAATATAACTAGTAATACAAAGTTAAAAAAATTACAAAATTAAAATCCATTCAAATTATTGTATTTGGAAGGAAGAAAAAATATGTATTATTGAGGATAAATAGAGTATAGTAGGATAATTCGTGAGATTTTCAAGTGAAACTAGGGAAATAATTTAAAAAAAAAAACAAATTTAACAAAGTTATTATCATTAATTTAATAAACTAATTTAATTTAAATATTTTTTAAGTACCTCTTTCCCTAATGCCACTCCTGTTACATATTGGTCGGAGATTTTATTAGTTACAATACAGTGATAAACTAATGTATATAAGACAAGGATTTTCTATGCATAGCACAAAGGATATCAAATTATTATAAGCAATAATTAGTCGCCTGAAATAGCCATACAAATTGAAAATATCTCCCGACCAAAAATAACTGCCGCCAACGGGAATTTATGTAAATGTGTTTTTGGTTTTCATCATTTTTCTTGTTTGAAATTTAAATATTCTAATTCATAAAGAAGTATATTTCACAACTATATTTTACAAAAAATGAAGAAGTAATTTAATTTCTTGTTTCTAAAAATGGTATTTGTTTATACCATATCTTTAAAAAGAAGAAATATACATATAGCACATAAAAAAATCGATGAGAAATTTCAAGTTTAAACAACAGTTAAACGACCTCTTTGGTTGTATAAACAATATATGCATCTTTCCATCAACAGATAAACAACCTCTTTAGTTGTATAAACAATATATACATCTTTCCATCAACAGCTAAACAACATCTATGGTTGTATAAACAATATATACCTACATCTTTCCATCAACAGCTAAACAACGTCTATGGTTGTATAAACAATATATGCATCTTTCCATCAACAGATAAACAACATCTATGGTTGTATAAACAATATATGCATCTTTCCATCAACAGATAAACAACCTCTTTGGTTGTATAAACAATATATACCTACATCTTTCCATCAACAGCTAAACAACCTCTTTGGTTGTATAAACAATATATACATCTTTCCATCATCAGATAAACAACCTCTTTTGTTGTATAAACAATATATACATCTTTTCATGAACTATTTTGTGACTTTTAAATGTCAGTTTCTATTAGTGAGGTTTTTACATTCACGGTTGTTTATCAATTGTATACAATATATATACACCACGTTTACGTAAGGCTGAAAGTGTTTTGTTGGGAATAAGTTGTATTTATTAAAGAGGTTCATTTACAACTTTTTTGATGTTTTTTCGCCGTTTTTCACACCGTTTTCCCAAATAAAAATTATTCTACTGATTTATAAATGTTAACTTTTATTATTTTATGCAATAATTGTTTTCTATTTCAATCGCATACAAGAAAGCTAAGTGTATATCACTCTTAATCGTTATCTTAATAACTTTCTTTTTCACTTGCAACATAATCGTAATAGGTACACGAGGCGGTACTGTGCGACGTGCGAACTCCTCTATTCCAGTCAGTTTTATGCAATTCATTTGGTAAATTACTCGGCGATTCGTTTGATTACGATCTATACATTGTATGCGCACGTAACGTTCGTGGATAGAATGGCCGGAACGGTTTATTTACATGTTTAACACTTTGACTAATCAAAAAATGTTTTATTCTTACTGTTGAAATGCCAGATTGAATGGTGTGAGATATAAGAAATGTTGATATATGTATATACAGATAATAGGAATATTGGGACACGTAGGTCGTAGAGCCATTCAGACCTGGTTGTTTAACATATCTTGATACCGCATCATGTCTTATTATCGCTTATATGAAGGTGTGCTGAAGTAGACATTTTCTTCGATAATTTATACGGATTCAGAAAAAATATTCTTCTCTTGCTAAGCTATATGTTGCACTAACTATTATGTATTACTTATGTCCCTATTTGTTTATACTTTGTCTATATTTGTGTCTCTTTTGTCTCTTGCCTTGCTTTGTATTATTTGTCATTTGAGTTAGCTTGTATATAATTTTTGTGTTTTTCTTTGTTTTTTTTTAAATACTTTATTTAGATGGATGCAAATCATCCTAATGTATCCTGTATCTGAGTAGATTTTTATAATTGAATGTTTGTTAACTGAGTTAATATAGCTGGATTGTTCTCACGTAAATGAGAATATCTGTGAACACACAGTATAAAAAATATGTAAAGAAATATTTCAGACGTACACAACATACAGTGCTATTCCACACGATTAATTTTAAAACAAATGCAGCATCTAATTCGCAAATTAACCGAGCTCTTCATACTCTAAATAATATTTGTCTTAACTACCTACATTTTTTCGGATTCACTGCCCAAATTCAAACGTGGCATCATGTCAATAATTTAAACTATTCAATGCGCATACATACAGACACACACAAACAAACACTCACACATACATTACACAAGTCACACTCACATCTATAAACTACACACTACATTAACTAACCACTTAGCAGATATTACAAGGAAACATATCATTGGTACCCAACATGAAATATCTTATTCCTGTATATTGTTTCATCTCTGTAAATCATATACTGTTTGTTTCTACAATATAAAATAAAATTAAAAAAATAAATTCTTTATAGATATGTGAATACCGTAAAATGAGGCGAACTTGGTCAATTTTCAACTTTTATCGATTGTATGTTATTATTATTTTACACATTTAGTATGTCGTTTGTCTCAACACAGGTATATCCTAGTGAGACAGATATCGAAAAACGCACGTAAAACAACTTTATATTGATAATAAAAATAGTTTAAAAAAAAAATTTCCACTTATATTATTTTTTACCGTTATCAGTTTCTTTAACAATCGTTCCTGTACATCTCCATCTGACGTTTTAAAATGATGTTTTGGATGTTTATTTCAGATTTGATGCTTTTACTTTAGCAAAAATCTACGCGCATTCGAAATTACAATGTGTAATTTGATGCGAACAGTTTATTATATATTTCAAAATATTTAAATATTAAATATACGCAAATGTATTACATTACATGCTATGTGAATTTTCCATTTCGTGGAGAGATCGCGCCTACCGCGATGTTCAGTACACTGCATTGTTGTCTGAACACCAAATAATCTTCTCAGTTCGAATGCAGGGATCACACGAGGCCAGTACAATACTGTTTTGTCCCAGCACCGGACACACTGTCTTAGTGTGAACAGTAGTTTGGACGAACCAAGATTCTCTACCAGAGATAGACAGGCAGGCTATCTCAACAGGATAGTGTCTTACCCGCACCACCGCGCCCGGCCGCGTTGTCCGAGTGTAAACGCGTTTTGACAATTCAGTAGGACAATAGCCAGTCGCTCCGCGCGTACGTATCTAGACTTTAGACACTACAATACATCTTTCTATAAAAGACCGATGGAACGATACTATTTTTCGAGAACTCGCTCGTAACGCGCGTCGTCTTGTATCGATTTTGACAGCGTTCCGTGTTTGAACTACGGTAGAATTGTTGTATTGTCACATTGTCCACGGAGCAGGGACAGGACAAAAATATGTATTGTCCTCGTGTGATGTGTAATGTCAACAAATACTGCCAAACTTACTTTATTCAGAATCGATCAAGCCTCGATTTTTTTTGATTGATACTGTTTTTGGTTCCATGATAACTCATAAAAATGACAATTCAACACACCTACAAAGAATTCTATAAAGTTATGAAAAGTGATGAAACGAAAACTAGGTTAAATAGGTTACATATGAAATTATTCAACCTAGTTTTTGTTTCATCACTTTTCATAACTTTATAGCACTTTTTGTAGGTGTGTTGAATTGTCAATTTTATTATTTATCTGGTCACCAATATTTTTAAATAGTTTTGAATTTGAATTTTTCTTCTTGAATGAATGAATGAATAAATGGAATCTTGGAAGTGGCCTGAATTACTGCACTAATAAACCGCTTTAATAGCCCCTTCCTTATCGCGCCTCACAACGCTGCCCAACCGGTTAGCGACATAGTTCCCCTGCCTTTACACTGTGCAGACAGAGGCGCTCTTGCGAGGTAAGAATTATTTTTCCCGATATCCGTTCGCGCTGAAACTCGTTGTCGATTACAATGCATTCTATCAACTTTTGGTGGCAAACGCGCAAATTGTATTTATTTATTTATTTATTTGAACATTCACAGTATATTTTTAATCAAGTTATAAGTTATCTACTAAATATTAAATTACACATTGTAGTTAATGTACCTTTAAGTATGTCCTTAAAATGTATTGTTAATTTCGTCTGGGAAGAAAATTATTTGTTCTCAATCCTCACTTATCAAGTAGTTATGAGTAATAATAATAATATAAACTACATATACGCATCTCTCTGAAATTGGATGATATTCTAAAAGTTCACAGCAGTTAATATACGAAATAAATCTCGGTAACATCCAATTAGGATTTGGCTTAAGTGATAGCGCGGTTCACTCATTTTGGTCAGTCCCTGGGAAAAAGGGTTAAATCCTCAGTTACACCATTTTTTTTGTACGTTTTAAAAGATAGTCTAAAATTTCACAGTAGTTAAAAGCCAGTACTTGGGGAAGAAGGTTCATCCTCAGTCAAACCAAACAACAAAATATTTATATGTATGAAAAAAAAATACAATAGACCCCACAGAGGTGAGGAAAATAATTTCTCTCGGGCCTTTCATCTTCGGGGATGCTGTGTGGAGGGTCTTTCTTAGGAAAGGGAGAGGAGGAAGGTCTGGAGGGTGGGTAGGAATCTGGGGGTCTGTGTGTCCAGGAGTGACGGACGTATGAATCCACCCCCGATAATTACGATAGAGTCCTGCTGGATAAGAGGTCTCCCTCAACCAGTCTCTTCCGATCCGGCCTGCCACGCACTACTGGGAAAATGCATCCGCCGTCAAAACCCGGACAAGCCTCACCCCATGAACCCCTGCTTTAAGTCACTAAACGTAGCGAACCACTTGGAGGGAAATATGGCAGAAGTGTTGGTTCTCCGATAAATGATTACCCATACCGGCCTCCCAAATTACAATTGTAAAAAAAAAATTTATTTATATATTATAATAAAAAAATAATCAAATTTACGGGTTTATTTTTCAATGGTATTCCTCATTATTAAATCAGTAAAATGATCTCCATTCGACACCGAAATTGCTTTCGGTGTTCTGCAATTAATGAAGCTTACTGTACCTACTATATAATGAAGACTCTCTCGCATTTAATAACAATGTTTATGAATTTGGGTTACACGTATAATCGTATATATTTTTGTTTCGTTTTCTTAATGAATAGATATTGCTATTTTCATGATATTTGGCTGTAGCATTTCACATAGACGCTATTTAACCCATTGAATGCCAGCGATGAGCTATGATCTCACCGCACTTGCCTCGATTTTATGGTATTTTGATCCTTAAAAAATGATAAAATAAATTTTAATCACTGTGCAAGGAAATATTGTACAATTATATTATCTAGCCTTGTCGTTTCGCCACTTGCAAATATTGTTTGAAAATTCCGTGTCAAATGTCATAATTTTAAATTTTCAAAAATCGTAGTAATTTCTGTATTTATCTACAAGAAAGTCTCATTTTGTGACATGTTTAATATGGAGAACGCTTTGAATATAATTACGTATCTATCCTGGGGAAACTACATAGAATACCTTACATGAATTAAATACCTCTGTTTTTTTATTATTTTTATTTATTTGTTAACATTTAATTGTTGGGTTATGTAATATAATATGTATTTTTTGGTTTAGCTGGAAGAAATAGGATGTAACCTATAAGCTATACCCTTTGTACCTACTCTTTCTGTGCAATAAATATATTTTTTGAATTTTGAAATATATAAACACAGTATCTGGTAAGAGGATACAATCAACAAAAACATAATTTTGCAAAAAACAAGTAAGTTATTACTAAAATAGTGTCAGCCAACGCACAGCGGTCCGCTTGACATTTTAAAAGTATAAATTTTTTTTAAACATTTCTCTGGATACAAGTAGCTACATAGAATATATATACCATTTTTAAACACATTATCGGGTAAGACGATACAATTTACAAAAATATGATTTTTCAAAGAACAAAGTAACAGTAGGTTATTACGAAAATAGTGTCAGCCGACGCGGACCGCTTGGCATGCTAAGGGTTGACGCGATGCAATGCAAAATCATGTGTTTTTCTCCGTTTGAGATTTCAAAATCTAAATGAGGCTTTTATCTGATTTCAAAACCAGTATTTCATTTTGGGATACGTTCAAAAACAGCGAATCTATTTGAAATGGAATATAAAGCGGAAATGTTTTATTTTATTTTTCGTTGGGGCCCAAGAGGTTAAAACTTTTATTTAAAAAAAATCTATCGGTCAAAAATTAATAACAACTAAATACAGTAGCCCACATTTTTTGTTTTTATATTACCATCTTGTGTTCGTGTACATCGCACATTCGTGTCAATCTCCTCCCACGTTATTATTGTCAATACGAAAGTGAAATTAATTATATTATTTTGGTGCACACTGTATAATGTACAATTTCTGTTTTTGCAAATCAAACCGGGTTTTTTCAAATTTTATTGTAACCGTATTGATGACCTCCATTAAACATAAAAACAGACAGGAATGATATTTTAGGATGGGTTACGATAAAATTTGATTGTAACCGTATTGATGACCTCGATTAAACATAAAAACAGACAGGAATGATATTTTAGGATGGGTTACGATAAAAATTTATTGTAACCGTGTTGATGACCTCCATTAAACATAAAAACAGACAGGAATGATATTTTAGGATGGGTTACGATAAAATTTGATTGTAACCGTATTGATGACCTCGATTAAACATAAAAACAGACAGGAATGATATTTTAGGATGGGTTACGATAAAAATTTATTGTAACCGTGTTGATGACCTCCATTAAACATAAAAACAGACAGGAATGATATTTTAGGATGGGTTACGATAAAATTTTATTGTAACCGTATTGATGACCTCCATTAAACATAAAAACAGACAGGAATGATATTTTAGGATGGGTTACGATAAAATTTGATTGTAACCGTTTGATGACCTCCATTAAACATAAAAACAGACAGGAATGATATTTTAGGATGGGTTACGATAAAATTTTATTGTAACCGTATTGATGACCTCCATTAAACATAAAAACAGACAGGAATGATATTTTAGGATGGGTTACGATAAAAATTTATTGTAACCGTGTTGATGACCTCCATTAAACATAAAAACAGACAGGAATGATATTTTAGGATGGGTTACGATAAAATTTTATTGTAACCGTATTGATGACCTCCATTAAACATAAAAACAGACAGGAATGATATTTTAGGATGGGTTACGATAAAATTTTATTGTAACCGTATTGATGACCTCCATTAAACATAAAAACAGACAGGAATGATATTTTAGGATGGGTTACGATAAAATTTTATTGTAACCGTATTGATGACCTCCATTAAACATAAAAACAGACAGGAATGATATTTTAGGATGGGTTACGATAAAATTTGAAAAACCCCGGTTGGATTTGCAAAAAGAGAAATTTTACATTATACAGTGTGCACCAAAATAATATAATTAATTTCGGTAAATATTCGGAATCGCTGGACACGGATAATACGAAATATTTTTAAATAAAACCTTCTGATTTACCTTAATTACTATAAAAGGAATCTGACTGCATTTGGGATATTTTTAATTACGTAAATCGAAAATTCACTTTCGTTGTATTGGATGACAGCTGGAATGATTTCTGTTGATGACATTTTCTCTTGTTGGTATTCCTGATACGAGTGGCTAGAATTTGAATAATTTCTGAATGCAAATTCTAGTTAGGTACTGTTTTGGCCAAACTCGAAAAATAAAATATTTTTATGTCACTTAAAAAACTTAAATTATTTATATTTAGGTATTATTATAATTATTGTTTTATTTAACCTAAACTATAGTAACCTAACCTATAATAATCAAACCTAAACTAACCTAACCTAACCTATAATAATCCAACCTAACCTAACCTAACCTATATCCTAATAATAATCTAACCTAACCTATAATAATCGAACCTAACCTACAATAATCCAACCTAACCTAACCTAACCTATAATAATCCAACCTAACCTAACCTATATCCTAATAATAATCCAACCTAACCTATAATAATCGAACCTAACCTATAATAATCCAACCTAACCTAACCTATAATAATCCAACCTAAGCTAACCTAACCTATATCCTAATAATAATCCAACCTAACCTATAATAATCCAACCTAAGCTAACCTAACCTATATCCTAATAATAATCCAACCTAACCTATAATAATCGAACCTAACCTATAATAATCCAACCTAACCTAACCTATATTATCCAATCTAACCTAACCTAACCTAAATCCTAATAATAAACTAACCTAACCTATAATAACATAACCTTTTTTAATTTTTCTATTTTATAAAACATACCTAAATATCTTTATTTTATTTTTCGAGTTTGGCTAAAATAGTACCTACCTAGTATTTGCATATGGTAAAAAATCTAGCCACTCGTATCAGGAATACCAACAAAAGAAAATGTTATCAACAGAAACCATCCCAGCTGTCATCCCATACAACGAAAGTGAATTTTCGATTTACGTAATTAAAAATTAAAATGCTAAAATTAAAAATATCCCAAATGCAGTCAGATTCTTTTTATAGTAATTAAGGTAAATCAGAAGGTTTTATAAAAAAATATTTCGTATAATCCTTGTCCAGCGATTCCGAATAATTACCTTAATTTCACTTTCGTATGCACAATAATAACGAGGGAGGTTCCTTGATATTTCATCAAAATGAAAATTCAACACACCTTTAAAAAGTGATATATTTATTTGAAAAGTGTCAGTAAAAGTGATGGAACAAAAACTAGGTTTAATAGTTACCTATGTAACCTATTTAACCTAATTTTTGTTTCATCACTTTTCATGACTTTATATCACTTTTTGGAGGTGTGTTGAATTGTCATTTTGATGACATACCCGGTCGCCCATCAATACAATAGTGTTAATGTATGAAATGGCTTCGCTTTGAACTTATGATAACTGATTGTCCCATACACACACACACACACATTAAAAGTATATAGATATTTATATGTATATATGTGTGTGTGAATGCCGCGCAAGTAATCCAACTGGTCCCAGCTCGTGGGACTATGGCATACCTCTTCAAATACTTGTTTACCATCATTTTATGTACTTACAAGTTTCATCGTCAAGTATTATTATTGTCAATCTGGTTTGCATTTTCCGCTCAGTCATGCCACCTGCTGCAGACGCCCACGACTTGTTCCACCATCCGCACTCTACTTAAATACATTGTCGAAACCAGACCAATAAAATTTTCATTGAACTGTTTTCGAAAATATTATTTGGACAACTTTTCAGTAATTTGTTGAAACTGATTGTGACACAAATATTTGATAAAATCTCCCCACTCACTTCTCCAATAATTTGGTATTTTCACAAACTATGAATTCCGTCAAAAATGTGTGAAAGATTTGGGACTGGATGTTTCACAGAATTTGAACAATTCATCAAATTTCAAAGTTGATTTTCAAGTTCTTTTCAATTTCTGTTAGTATTTCAGTTTTGTGAAACAACTGGCGTTTTATTCTGTCTGGTAAGATGGTTGTCACCGACGTCGCCCGGCATGACACCAAAGCTGCCGAATTCACGAATAAAAACGAATATGTTGTTTTGGAGAAAAATCAAAAATGGCACTTTTTAAATCGTTGTAGAACATTTATTAGTCAAATTTAAAAATACCTTCATTATCGAAAAAAATTTCTTCAATTTTTTTGTTAAAAGGAAACAGTGAAAATACCCTATTGCCTTTGCAAATCTTCGCAAAACGAATCTGCTATTTGCCGAAACCTTTCTAATGCATATCGGTTCACTTGCGCAGTACTCCAATTCCGGTCATTTACCTTTGAAATCTACCATCTGACGGGTCAGCCCTGTTTGTTACTCTCCGTCTAATATGTACACTAAATGATCAGTTTGTGGTGGCAAAAGTGAAATCGCACCACGACACACTACAAGCACAAGAGATAAAATCTTAGAATTAAAATGGAGTTCTACAAATTACACTTGAAAAGTGCTCATTATATTTGGGGGTACAATTTACCGTTGAACTTATGGACGAGCCGCCCCTATGTCATAGTCCCACTGGTTTCCAACAATCATCTTCTATAATAAAGGGGTGACAGATTACGCTACACGCATTAAAACGTTCTATATAACTCCATACAATCTACAACCCCGTACAGACCTGTCACACCTGACTGATGATGTGTTATAAGTGTGGGCGTGGCAACGATGATGCGCTAGCCAGGCTATATTTGAACATTATGCCACCCCCTCTTCTGCCGTAGGAGGAGAGTGGGTCAGATCAATCTTCGCAGCCCCGTGATCACGCGGTTGTCATCTGTCAAGATGACAAATCCCATACAAAGAAATGATATTCCGCGGCAGTTCCCCAGTTCATCTGACCCCCGTCTCCTGAGGAAGATTATAGCGTAGTGTGACACCTCAACTTATAATACGTATAGGCTACGCCCGAATTATGCATATAACGTAATACGTCTAAGGCTTTAAATTAGCGCGTATATGTTTAAAATATTCTATTTGTGTTGTTAAAATATTAATTTATCTACAAAAACATGAGCTGAAGCGAATTGATAAAATTCTAAAGAGCATTGATGTATATAATTCTTGCAATTCAGCCTTTATTAGATTCCTTCTCTTATTGATGTCAACCGCATTTCCTTTCAATTGCATCGTTTCCTGTCTGAAAATTCAGTCAGCAAGTTTCTTTTGTTGGCCACCGTTTCAATATTCAATAGGTAACGAAATGACGTTGAGTCGTAGATACTATTGCCAAATCAAAGACAAATCGATTTCTTTTCATGTTTCGTGTAACACCGCCATGGCGCCACCGTGATGGGAAAGATGATGCTAATCGGATTGTGTTTCGATTTAGGACTAGTTGTTTCACAGAAATTCAAATGTAACATTGTCATCAAATGAGCTCTTTTTTTGACAGTGAAAAGGTCCCACTTAATACCCCGCATTCCGAATTTCTACCGATTTGTCGCATATTTTCCTTGAACACAATCAGTCTTACTTATAAAGATCCCCTAATACGCTGCTGCAGCGGTGATATAGCTAGCTATACGGTGAAGATGACCGTATACTGCTCCATAATAATTTCATGCAAGATTATTTTAGACTGGTACCACTTTGTTCCAATCCTGAAAAACACGGTCATTTTCGCATTTCGCGTTTAGTTGCTAACTTCACGTTTCTTCAGATGACATTTGCGATGTCATTGAACCAGTACGCTTTGAATTGCTTGGAAATTTGGCCTTTTTGATTATGCGTTCCGTATTTGCTTTTGTTAATCGATATTTCCATTTCAAATATTCATCTGATAGTGCTGCCAATGGGTATTACTGCTTTTTTTTACATTTTCAATGCGCGACCGATCAATATTTGTCTAAATCAACCAGATTGTTGACAAATTCCGCGATCTCTTTCTTAATACGATAATAATAGGTCCCTAATCCTGGGGTCGGGCGGGTTAAAAATCTGCCCGCTATTATTAATACTGCGGTATTACGGCCGGTATAGGCAGTACGCATGCGCGAGATTATGAGTAACGTTTTCTACTAATCTGTTCTCTTTCCTCCGACTTAACAAATTTGAAAATGACAATAATTTTCTGCTAAAGAATTATATTATAGGTAGGTACTTTATAGCTCGTCTGATTTGAAAAAGACGCTTAAATTCATAAATAATCCGAGATCATTGAACCAGAGTTACACAGATAGACAGAAATTAGAATTTTTAATTATTATTGTTTGTGATACCCTCTCAATCACCGCGCAGCATTTTTCATACGCCGCAGTGGATTATGATTAACCTGTCAGTTCACCGTCCACATTACCCACGCCTACCAAGTACTAAAGCGCACTCGCTAACACAACACACAACAAGAGAGGCGGTAACTGCTTACAAAAGTCGCTATAATCTATAATAATTCTTACTATGAACTCGCTATTATAATCTACCTGCGAATGGCGATCGAGAGAAAGAAAATCCGCCTGCGGCCCGACCTTTCCCCTTCTCGATCGGCTCTAGCACCACTCGCAATACCAGTCAGCGACCGCCGCTCGCGAGGTACGCTCGCGTACTGTCTCTTGCGCACCTATCGCGTATTCTATGTACAGCGCCAAATTCAAATTTGGACCTATTTTACTCTACGGTATGCCGATTGTCTTTTGTTTTTATTTGAAAATAAAATAAATTGACGTTGGAAGTGTCGTCAAACGACAGAGCGGTTATTTTTATCATATTCTGTGTTGTTCCTAATTCAATTTTAAACGGGGGTTTTGTTCGACTTAACTGATGTTATTTTGTTTTTATTTTTAAATAAATTGACGTTCGAAGTGTCGAGCGGCAACAACATTCAAATTTGGACCTATTTCATTCATAGAATTGTTGAAACAGCGGTGATTTTCGCGTATTCTGTGATATAAATTCTATAATTTGAAAACTGTTCAGTTACAATTGCAGATCATCTTTTCTTTGTTTTTTTTGTACGTTTGAAGTGTCAAACATCGTTGAAATCGGTCTTCGTCGAACTATGTAGTGATATCTTTTTCGACGTTGCAGTTTTGTTGTACTGTGTAATAGTTTTATTATAATTAATGACGAAGTGAAGATCGCAAATGGTTCTTCAGAACGATGTCATTGAATATTTGTGTGGAAATTTGTGAAAAATTTTATGTAACTATTAAAAAATAAAGTGTATAAAAACATAATATTTATCAATTTGTGACTTTTTGACGTTCCGATGTTTTGTAACATAAATAAATCGCTTTAGAATCATTGATAAGGTATTATTGTAGATTTTAAATATCAATTTAAACTATTTTATCAGATTTCTCTACGCTCCAGTCGAAAATAATAATATTTTTTTAAACGAACATTAAAAATGTTGTTATCAAAATTAATGGAATTTTTAATACTTAAAATATAAAAATAAATTATGTTTTTATATCTCGGCGCTGATTGGGTGAAGTTCAGTCAAATCGTTCTTTATTTATTTTTTTATTACCTTGTGTTAAATAAAAGATTAACGTACAGTTCGTTCACGGCTGAGAAACTTGGTTTTGGGAGCGTGTCCAATATTTAAGTAGTAAAAATGCTAATTCGTGAAAATGTGAAAATACGTACATACAATCTACACGAAAATTGCCGGAAATTTAAAACAAAATTGTGACATTCTCTTATTAATAATAATTAAACGTGATTGTGTAATAAGCACCTAATTAAAAGTGTTTTTAAAAAAGTGAGTTACGACATTTTGCAGCTGGGTAAATTTTTTAATTGTGATTTTTTTTCAGACGTTTTGATATATATGGACAGCTTTTGAATTGAACTGTTTTTTCATGTAACTGATCAGGAGATGGTATTTTTCTGCGTTTGCAAATTACTGACGTTTATTTTTTCTTCAAATTACTTAAAATAGAAATTTTGTATTTCATACATTTATTGAAAAATGTGGGTAAACTTGTTGAATTCCGCTGCATGCAAAGGCTATTTTTAAAAAAAACACACTTGATTTCAACCTAAGCCCCCGCATTCCAAATTTCTACCGATTTATAACAAGTTCCTCTTTAACTCTTTAAGTTTTTACTTTCTAAAAAAAATATATGTTATTTTTGAAGATAATATCTATACATTTGTTATGTCGAAACGAAATTCCCTCGATAGAAAAAAATCGCAAAGTAAGCTAAATTATTAAAAACACGTTTTGTTCTGTTATTTAATATGTTATAGGCATGAAAAAATTCACAGTATATCTTTAAAAACAACTAAAGAATTTGTCGAGAGATTTTTGCTCTATTTCAAACGAGTTGTGTTTTATTAAATATGTCCACCATTTTCGCTAAATTATTATCGTTTTTTAATATTCTGACATACCTCTGACATTCGTATTTATATATCTCTGTTTCAAATCATCATTGAACGCTTACTGCGGTCCTTAAATATCTATTTAAGTCGGGGGCTTAAGGCCCCTTAGTAAGCTTTAAAGATTCGTTCTGAAACTGTGTGAATTGTCATCCTTCGGTCCAAGAGTGACAAAATGGTTGTTGGATCTAGGCAGGACTGATTCCGAAATGATACTAAAAATGTAATTTGAAATCACGAACGCCTCTATGTATCTTTTTTATGTATCTTCGTTTTAACATACTTATTTTAGCTAGTCTTAAATCCTGTATTCGTCTAGGATAACTTGAAACTTGTAAATTTGACTGTCCTGAAACGGGAATCCTTCCTAGTTTGACAGTCAAAATCATAAATTATAATCAATATTATATTATAAAACAATAAATAAATAAAGAGATAAAAGATGGTTTGAAAGAGAGATATGTAAATACGAATGTTAGAGGGAGCGCGCTAATATTAAAAACAATGATAATAATTAAACGAAAATACTTAATAAAACACGACTCGTTTGAAATAGAGCAAATATCTCTCGACAAATGCTTTAGTGGCACTTAAAGATACACGGTGAATTTTTTCATGCCTATAACATATTTAGTAACAGAACAAAACGTGTTTTCAATAATTTTAGGAGCTACTTTGTGTTTTTTCTATCGAAGGAATTTCATATAATTGATTTTTCGACATAAAAAATGTAAAAATTATATCTTAAATAATAACATATATTATAAGAGTTAACGATAAACTTTTTACAAATCGGTAGAAATTGGGTATGAAAATTGGGTAAAACGCACAAAATAGGTTTTTAGGATGTTAGTTTGGGTTATTTCAATATTTTTTGTGATTTCCTAACTTTCAAACCTAACTTTGATTAAGAAAAAATTGAACTATAATGCATCTTTTACCATCTCCCATCACATAAATATTTGGTTCCATGATAACTCAACACAGTGACAATTTAACACACTTTTAAAAAATGATATAAAGTCATTAGAAACGATGAAAAAAATTTTTTTTTAACCTAACCTAACCTACTTAATAAAGTTTTTGTTTCATCACTTTCCATGCCTTTATATAACTTTTTAAAGATGTGATGATTTATCCGGTCACCAAATATTTATGTCTTGTAGTAAAAGTTGAAACCAACTGCTATTTATTTATTTTTTGCGAATTAAGCGTGCAGCGGAATTCGCCAAGTGTATCAAAATATTTAATACGTATTGCAATTGTTTTGAAGGTTATAAATTACAATTATAAGATATTTATTTGCTTTAGCGTAAAATAGGACAGCTGTATGCATTGATCATATGAAATCATGAAAAGGCCTGAATACGGTTTTGTCATGATAAATAATTTGTGTTATATAAATTAGTAATAATAATTAAAGTCATTAAAGATGTTAATATTATTGACGCAGCATCTCATCTGAAAGATGACATCGGTCCATTATATTAATATTATTAATTACTAGCTAAAGTCTCCGGCGTTGTCCGGGCTTTTCGCGGAGTTTCTCGAAATCAGATGTAGACAGAATTTTTTTTTAAATTTTGAAAATTCATCTAAATTCAGGGGTGGGGATGGGGGTGGTTTTTCGAAATCTCATGTAGACAATGAACTTCCTCTTGTTTTGAAGATCAAGTGTGCAAAATTTCATCAACAATCTCAAATCCGCGTCTTCCGCCCGCCACATACTTCTTTATACAAATAGACTAGTTGAAGTCCCCGGCATTGGCCGGGCTTTACGCAGAATCTTTTAAAATCACATGTAGACAGTAATCTTATTTTGAACGTTAAGTGTGCAAAATTTCATCAAGAAGTATCAAAATTCTGCTTTAAGGGTAGGTAAAAGGGATGGGATGGTTTTTCGATATCTCATGTATACAATGACCTTCCTCCTGTTTTGAAGGTAAAGCGTGCAAAATTTCATCAATTTCGGGATAAAACTATATATTTGTATAAATATCAAATACACGTCATGGAGCTATTCATATAGAGGTGCTGTTGCGTAATAATATCTCGTCGAAACGTGTTCCATTAGCGATAATTTGTGCGACCGAATTTCGTAGTTTCCATTCGTTCGGTGTTAGAACGTTGGAGCCCAAATCGGACCAATTGGACGTCTCGTCTAAATATAATAAATCAATAATCAAAAGGTAATTTAGATGTTTGTATTGACAGAAGATTGTCTTAATATTTTGTTCATCCTTGTCCTTTCTAAAATAATAAGATTTTATAGTCCCATTTGCTAAAAACTGAATGTCACCCTATCTCTCTTTATTATCTACTTGTTTCCTCTGGGTAATAATTATTAAAAAGTAATAATAATAATTGGATGACTTGTATAGCGCCGTTTTTGTGCAAAATCACCTCAAGGGCGCTGTACAAACTTATAATACATTTCTACAGTGATCTATATTATTACTTAACTATTTTTATGGTTTAAATATTGTTACAATAAACTGTCAAATTACCCATCCGGTAACTCGTCAAATACATATTTTTTTCTTTCTTTTTGAATTTTTTTTTGTTTGTATGTATTACTTCATGTTTGTGACTACTCTATATTTGCTTCACTCAAATGTAAATTGTTAACCTCGATACAGGCTTAGCTCTAGTGAGGGTGATTTTTATGAGAAAAAACGTGATTTATTTATATTGAAATGCAATAAATAAATTATCCACGCCGCCCTCCCTCCACAGACACTCTTCTGTATGTAATAAATAGACTGCAAGTAATCTCACGCATAGGTAATAATATGGTTATAAAATAATAATGACGAATCTAAACGTAATCCTTGAATCTGACACGGTATTTCTTGAACAGGCGGCGAGTTCGTCACGAGTCGTCTTCAAATTACTTTGACGAAGATATGTAATTAAGTAATTACTATTGAACATATAATTATAATCTTATATGACCTCACTTTTCGGAATATGTACACGAATGTTTAAAATATTAAGATCGTCCTACAAATGAATTAACCCTTTCACACCCGCATTATTGTTTCCACATATATAAAATATGTAATGCTTTAATAATACCTCAGAAAATTTTTGGTATTAATTTTTTTTTTGTTTAACAAATTATTCTATGTTAATTTGGATTAACGTTGGATGTCGAAGAGTATTATTTAAATAGTTAGGTAAAATAAACATGACACAAAAGTAATACAAATAACTGTTTCATGTCAAAAATGCACATTTACAATGTAGTGATAATCTCTAAGGTACGAACAAATAACATTTTAAGGCGATGCACTACGTCGTGTAATATTTTAAATTGAGCCGCTATCAATAACAACCCTTACGTAGATGGCGATAAGGTTTAAATTTCCGCTTAAAACCATCTGCCTGTTTTGATTTATGAAAGAAAAAAACATGGCCAAAAAGTACCTTTTATTTTATTTTGTGGATGTTCAGGCATAAATATTTTTTTTTTTCGATCATTTTATAAATAACTTAATTTGCCACATTATACAATAAAATCATAACCGAAAATGGGTTCGTAAGTAGGAGATTTTGAACTTTAAAGCAGTTTTCATAGGCCCATACATTATTTTTTTCTGGGCTTATAAAAAGACTTATCTAAAAATACTCGATTATTTCAAAGGCCAAGATGTATTCTACTCGCAGTATTTAATTAAAGCATCTGAAACATTTCTAGGTGACCAAATTTTCAAACCAAAAACACATGATTTTGCATTACTACGAATGGCATCGCCTTTACTAAAATTCATTCAGAAATAATCTAGGATCATAAATCTTTAAAATAGTCGAAAACATGTCCGTCACTACCATTGTTCATTTGAACGAACATTGAAATTCATTTACAATATTCTGGCAAATGACTGTGAACAGTGAATTGAACTGATGTTATTACTATAGAACACATCTTAATGCGTTAAAATATTTGTAATTCGATTAGAAAATATTGATATCTCACCTTAAATTAAGTAATCAACGACGGCAGAAATACGATGAAACTCACAATCAGCAGATATCAAAATATTTATCGTTGTTGTGGCGGGAATAAGGATTTCAACCGAGCGGAAAAAATAGACGCCACAGAAAAGATTACAAGCTATAAGAAAACAAAAACATGGCTTTACTAAATCGCTACCGTTACGGTTAAAAAAAATCACAAAGTTCATGTTTATTTGAATTAACACTGGGGATGAAAGGGTTAAGGTTAATCGTAACGTACGTTATAATCTTCGTGTTCAAAGATGGCGTAGATTTAATTATATTATGAATATACACTTTTTGTAAGTTATGCTGTAAAATATTAACACGAATTATTTGTTTGCGCCCGTGCAACACATTTTAAAAGTTCGCAAAAGTCAAGCGCAAGTCTCTCAATCAAACAAAAAAAAATATATACATATATAAAATAAAAATAGATGTATTTAAGACAAAATATGGGGACAAAATATTGATTCGGTATATATCTGACCCTGAATATAAAAGTAAATTGGAACATGAACACAACCCTAGGTTCACAAAGAATGAAGGTATGCTTGTTCCAAAATACAACAATACATAAGGATAGCGAATCCTAGAATATAACTTTCCCAATATGTTCAACATGCTACCAAGTAACATAAAAAATTGTAAATATCCAAATAGATTCAGATATATGCTGAAAACGTGGCTCACAAGTAGAAATACTTTATACTAGTCATCACTATCAATCAATAGTGTTATTTATTAGCATGTAGACTAAGGACGGGTTGTTTCGGAGAATTTGAACAATTCATCAAATTTCAACGTTAATTTGCGAGTTCTGTGAAAGTCCTGTTCAAGTTCTGATATTATATCATTATAGGCTAGTTGCTTGACAAAACTGAAATAATAACAGAACTAGAAAATATCTTTCGCAGAACTCGCAAATTAACGTTGAAATTTGATGAATTGTTCAGATTCTCCGAAACAACCCGTCCTTAGTGTTATTTTAGACTCTGTGCCAACAATAATAATCTGAATATCTAATAAGCAGCAACAAAATTATGTATATTTATTTTTATTTTCCGACTTTATGTCCGGGTAAAATTTTCCCGTAGGAAAAACTAAACCTTTCCACACACTTTTCCACAAATGATCATCTAGTCAATCCTCATGCAAGTGCATTATATAAGCAAAATAAATACAAAACAATACAAAAACAACACGTCAACTCACCAGAGATCAAATTGGAAAATAATTCACTGACTCCAGATATTTTCATATCAGAGGGTTCGGCTCGGTAGAACTCCTAACAGGGCCTATAAATCCTACTGATCCCTCAACATAAATATTTTAAAAATATTTCGTAGTCCTACATGTATTTAAAATTGTTATTTTGACTATACCTCTACCTCCTAAATTTCTAGGTAAATTAATTCGTTCTATAGCTGAATTTAGATGATGGCAATTAAACTTTGTTAGCGTAGTTCTAATTAATCGTTCTAAGTTATCTAAATCTGTATTGGGCATTTAATTAGTAATAATATTATGCATACATATTTACATTGTAATTGAACATGAACATCCCGTTGATAAACTGCTTAATTGTGGTTTAACGGGAAGATTCTCGAAAGAACAATAATAAATATATGAATACATATATTTCAAAAAATATTTTTTACTGCTTTATTTATTATTTTATTCTTTAACTTCGTGAAGATACAATATGCAATTAGCGTCTTCTTCGCGAAAATCGTATATATATTTAACGGCCAACCAGTGTGAACAATAAACAGACGAAAGGGCTTTTCTAATCTTCAATTAGGCAAGTATGCCATCCTCACAGACAGACAACCAGTTGGAAAGTTAGCACAGGCGTGGAGTGTGTTGTTCTCGCGTACGTGTTATGTTTATAGCAGTGGCGTGCAGTCCACAAAGATTCAAAAGGTTAATATTTGAGTTACACGAAAGTAAAAAAAAAAACGACAAAATCTGAAAAAATGTTTTTTGATTTCCTATCTAATTAAACTACTTAAACTAGTATCTATCTAATGATATGCATAGATTTTTCTTTACATTAGCTTCACACATATAATTTTATCTTTGGGGATGCTGTGTGGAGGGTCTATTAAGGGAAAGGAAGGAGATGAAGTTCTGGTGGGAAGAAATCTGGGGGTCAATGTTTGTCTAGAAGTGACGGACACTTCGGTGCAATGTGATAGGTCGAGAGTCCTGCTGGATAAGCCAAAAAGGTCTCCCTCGCTCAACCAGTCCTTCCCGATCCTGCCCGCCACACAGTAGTTGGGCAAATGCATCTGCCGTCATGACCTAGATAAACCTCTTCCATTTTTCTTATATTATTGCCGTATGGCAGTTATTATGCGGTTGGCACCATTTTCTAGTGTTCTAATACTCAATCAAAATTGAACATGGCTTGAACAGACAACGGAAAATTACGCGTATTTAAATGTTTACGAAACGGAATTTAAATGATATCGTACGCTTATTTATTCAGTTGGCCACAATCCATAACACTCAGAGGAAGATGATAATAATAATAATGATTATGTCAATTTTAAGCTCCCTAGAGGTGATTCTTCATAAAAACGGCCCTATAGAAATTATCCAACTTTTGTTTGTACGTTCCGTTTCCGATTTCGAAATCTGCTGCATCCACACTTCAGTGTTCAAGCAAGCCTTACTTTGACTAGTTGGCTAACTTTAATTGAGCGCAGCGAAGTCCTGTTTTGAGTCGACTGTTTGTCATTTCGTCTGTCTGTAAATTTGTTAATACGCCCCGTTTCCGGGTTCGAAAATCTGCTTAATTCACACATTATTGTTCAACAAAGCCTGTCTTTGACTAGGTGGCTAACTTTTACTGAGCTTTTCAAATTATGGTACCTGCCTGCCTGAAGAAAGTTGGATAAAATAATTGTCATTGAGAGAGTCAGGTTTCTTTGTAAAAATTGTTAAATTCCTTATTCGAAATTTAAAATGTTAACATACAAATATGTATGTTTTTTTATAGAGTAGGTAGGTATTTAAGTACCTACTCACAATTAATATGATTTCAGAGGAATTATTGATTTTTATTTATTAATTTATTAAAACTAGTACAAGAACTTGAAAGCTTACACACAGCTGAACTTTCTTTGGTCATAGGGCAGTGCGGGCCCATTTTAACGCTTTTCCGTGGTCAGCTGTTTGTTTTCGGACTTCGGACCCTTCAAGATGTGCCCAGAAGATTGGTGAAGTCATCAAATCGGCGATGGATGGCTTCATACAATCGACTACTAAAGAAACTGGTGTGGGCTCAAAGCCGTGGTTCAGTCGACAATGCTCCGAAGCAGTTCGACGAAAAAACGCGGCTTACCGAGCCTACAACACATCTCGAACGTCCGAAAGCAGATCAGCATACAACAAATCGGCAAAGGAATGCAAGAGAATCATTAATAGGTCAAAATTCGAACTCGACCTGCAGATCAGCAAAAAGCTGGCTGCCTGCCCGCATGGCAGCAGAGCATTCTGGTCGCTTGCGGGCTCAATAGGTCGGAATTTTTGCAAACCCAGTTTGCCACCTCTTACTAGACCTGACGGCTCACTAGCAAACACCGCCACCGAAAAGGCTAACTTATTAGGGAAAATGTTTGCGGAAAACTCGACCCTCGATGACGGAGGTGCTGTTCCAACGTCGGTTCCTCACTGCGGCTTCTTTATGAAAAAGCTGAGGATCCGGCATCGGGATGTACTCCACGTTATACGGGGGCTCGATGTTAACAAAGCTAGTGGACCTGATGGAATACCTGCCCTGGTATTGCAGAGGTGTGCTGCTGAAATAGTTCCAGTTTTGACAAAGCTCTTCAAAATGTCCCTGAAGTGTGGCACTGTGCCCTCTGGTTGGAAAAAAGCGGTCATTCACCCTATTCCCAAGAAAGGTGACCGCTCCAACCCGGCCAACTACCGCCCCATAGCGATCACATCAGTACTGTCCAAAGTGATGGAACGTGTGATCAACGACAAACTGCTCACATACCTCGAGAAGAACAAAATTATCAACGACCGTCAATACGGATTCCGGCGGAACCGCTCGTGCGGTGATCTTCTCGCGTATGTGACGCATGTTTGGGGGCGGTGCCTGGAACGTCACGGTGAGACCCAAACGGTCGCACTAGACATATCCAAGGCCTTTGACCGGGTCTGGCACCGAGGACTTGTCAACAAATTGCCGTCTTACGGACTTCCCGCATCCCTGTGTACGTGGATTGCTGACTTTTTAAGGGATAGGTCGATTCAGGCGGTTGCTGACGGTTTCACCTCTTCCTTACACTCCATAAATGCTGGCGTCCCACAGGGATCGGTTCTGTCTCCGACTTTGTTTTTGTTGCACATCAATGACCTTTTGACATGTGCACCAATTCATTGTTACGCGGATGACAGTACAGTTCATGATAGCTTTTTGTTTGACAAGCCCCCAAAGGGCACACAAACTCCAACGGCTCGGAGGGCTTTGAAGCAGAGAATGGACGGTTATCTCGAGAGTATTTCCTCCTGGGGTAAAAATAATCTCGTCGAATTTAATGTTTCAAAGACCCAATCCTGTCTGATTACGTCTAAAAGGGATCCAAATGACAATCTAGTCTCCTTCAACGGAAGCAATCTTCCGAACAGGCCTTCCATTGATATGCTTGGTGTAACTATAAGTGACCAGCTCAGGTACGGGGGCTCCATTGAAGCCAGAGTAAAGTTGGCCTCTCAGAAGCTGGGCGTACTATACAGGGCCCGCAGATACTTTAATAGTACCCAACTGCTGACCCTGTACAAATCGCAAGTGCGCTCTACTCTCGAATTTGGTAGCCATCTCTGGTCCGGACTAGAGGTGAGTCCTGTGAGTACTTTCCGATATTGGGTACAATGAGTACACGTACAAAAAAATACCTGGTAAAAATACCCGGTACAAAATACTTCCAAATATTTTATACCTACTTTGAGTATCTGGGTACTGGGGACGGAGAGTGACGGGGACCTGAGGCGTGCTGAGGTACAAAATATTCTTAAATATTTTATACCTACCATGGGTATCTGGGGACGGTGAGTCACGGGGACCTTAGGCGTGCTGGGCACTGAGAAGGGAAGTTGAGGGGAAGGGAGGGGAGGAACAAGAAGGAATAATATTACTTACAGGTGTTCAAAATAAACAATGTTTGCAAGTTTTGTTATATGATTTTTATTTTTGTACATTCGTAGCGTAATGTTGTAAGGCGTATTACACTGCCTAGAAATTATTTATTAAGCATGAAACACTAACATCATTTTAACAAAACATATATTATATGGTCATGAAAAATTAACACGTTTTCCTACATTGCTGTCTGTAATATCATCTCTATAGGTAACTTACTGTTAACTTAAAACCTGTTTAAAACGCCTCGACATCGGCAGCAGAATTTGGATTTTCGGGTTCATTCCTATCAACGCTAATACTCATTCCTATTCTTCCTGAAAGCATTAAAGCAATGAATTAATATATTTATTGGTTTTGCCAATGTTTTCGTTTCAATTGATCGATTCATAACACTTTTTCAACACTTTTTCGCTAATATCGGATAAACAATTTATTAAAATCTGCCAATAAAATCTCCACAACGGCGCAGTAACTACACAAAGTTCAAGATGTGAAAATATCAAACACCATGCCATAGACACTCAGCTGTCAACAGTTTTTCCATAGACACTCAGCTGTCAACAGTTTTTCCATAGACATTCACCATCAGACAATGGAGATTACCGTGGCTAAATACTCATAACTATCCTTTTTCCTCGTACACCTTTCTAATAGGAGCGAGCGAAAAGGCATCTGTATTTTACAGTGCCGAAAGCAAAAATATTTCTTTGTCCCTTTTCCTCATATAACTTTCTAACCGACGAGAGTGAGAAGTCAGTAATATTTTAAAGGACGAAGTACTTCTAGACCTGTGGTACAAATATTAAACCAAATATTTTGGAACCAGGTATTTTGGAGATTTGTCACAAGTACAAAGTACGGCATGAATATACCCGGTACTTTTACTGGGTACGATAAATACGCCTCTCCTCTAGTCCGGAGCCCCTAAATACCTAAAAAAAATCCCTTGACTCTGTGCAAAAACGGGCGGTCCGTTTGATAGATTCCCCAATCTTAACAAGCGGACTGCAATCTTTAGAGCACAGGCGTCAGGTAGGTATGCTGTCCTTGTTCTATCGGTATTACAATGGAAGATGCTCTGAGGAACTAGCGTCATTGATCCCTTCGGCACCGGTGCATAGTCGGGATACACGCCAAACGCGCGCCCAACATTTGTACACGGTTGACATTTGTCACATGAGAACGGGTCGCTTCTACGATTCATTCTTAAGATCAACAGCTCGGCTGTGGAACGAACTGCCGGCCTCTGTGTTTCCTCCCTCCTACAACATGGGACTCTTCAAGACCCATGTTCACTCCTTCCTCTCCACAAAAAGACCCTCCACACAGCATCCCCAAAGATGACATAGGCCCTGAGGGAAATTATTTTCTTCAGGGCCTCCTGTGTGGAGTTAATATAAAAATAAAAAAAAAAGTGCACGTCACTGGCGTAGGCATCAATGACACAGCCAGTGGAGTGAATGTCAAGTAGTCATATTTTTACCAAATTACTAGAATTTAATATGCATGTTGGATTATTTACGGTTATGTAGATTTTACGTCTTGGCAGTATGTCAGAATTGATGGGTGGCATTTGAATGTCAAACTGAAGACTTTATTCCTGCACAAAATGACATAATTCTCTAAATAGTATAAAATAAAGTCGCGATCCGCGTCTGTCTGTTTGTGCGCTTAGTTCTTCTAAACTACGAAATGGATTTTGATAGGATTTTCACTATCATTTAGAAAATTTCTTCCGGAAGGTTTACATATACAGCCATTTTAAGCACCGTATCTATTGTGATAAATTATGTAAATATACTTCTTGGCATCCGGTACTTGACGGTTACATTAAAACTAAACGCCTAAAACCACATTCATTTTCACTAATTATTATGCTGAAATAACGGCCCTAAGAGGATTTACACGCGCACACTTCCACATACATAATCTTCATTCAACACAGTCTGTCCTGATGTTGGACACTGTAACGATGTCAGAAACGCTGACTAAAGAAGGAGGAAACGCAACGCGGCATAATAATCCAAAAATTATCCACTTTAATACTATGTTTTAATTAAATGTGAAATAACACTTAATAATTTAATAAATAAAAAAAATAGCGCACGCTGGGATTTAAACTCGCGAACGAAGGATTCGTAGTCGAAGATCTTTACCGCTCGAAAGTATGCCCACAGTTGATGGTACAGTTGCCGGTAATGGTCATAGCTTCCTCAGGATGTTCCGCTTTGCAGAAGGGCTACAGGAAAGGCTTGCAAATTATAATTTCTGATCACGTTATTCACTATACACCAAACATAAAATGCTCGCATACTTTCTCCTTTTTGTTGCACGTACGTAGAGGTACCTAATTATATGCACTACTAACACTCAGGCTTCTGGCATATTCTGTCGGAAGGTCAGAATATATCCGCTTTGCAACAAAATTATAAAAATAAAAATATTTCTTAACGTATCCGAAAACTAAAAACTGTTTTTGAAAGGTGATGAAATATGATTTCAAATTTAATTTTTGGAAATAAACATAAAATATTTGAAATCTATTTAAATAAAAATGTAAATTTTCTTTTATTAAAAATCTTAAATCTCCGAAAGTTCCTCACCGATTGCTTTGATGATTGATGTCACCCAAAGATATTAGAAGAACGAGATGTGCTATGAGCAGTTCATACTGTGTGGAATTGTTTTGCCCAGTGTCGCCAGTTTTGTTCACCAATACTACTGCACACCTTCGCTTACGCTAAGGACGTATCGTTTCTGTTGGCACTAATACATAGAACAGATTTCTGTGCGCACACGTCCCGACAGTATTCAAAGTACCCTAATTAGGTAGTACTCCGCCTACGGTCCGGCGGCCAACATAGCATATCTCGTTCTTCTAATATCTTTGATGTCACCTTTGCTTTTTTTAAAAACAACGCCATCATTTTCTCTATCTGCACACAGCAACGCGTGGCAAGGTTCAGCTAGTTTTAAAATGAATAACATTTTTTTTTCAAAGGCTCAATTTACGTTTTTTGCAACTAAAATTACTGATACCGATAAATATATTTAAAAAAAAAAATACTTGTATAAGAAGTGTATCTCAACCGCTATTGTCAAATCACTTTTTTGTCGTTTCATATAAAAGTAATTAATAAAAAAATAATTTCATAAATTTTCAAATTGCGGTCGGAACCTTTGGTTTCATAAAGGTGCAGATTTTAATTATGTGGTTAACTTCTAGATTTGAATATAAAGCGTGATTTTTTTTTTAACTTTTCAATACTAACAATGGTCTTACACCAGGGCGATACTGAGAGTATCTTCCACTCTGGACCGTGCTGCAAGTATTATATATTATTTTTTTTGTGATTCCTCACTAAAATACACAAATATAACGTCAAAAAATCTTACGAAAAAAAAAAAAAAGTTTGGTTGTTTTCAGGTGAAAAAAATCAAAAAACCAATAATTGCTGAATGAAATACTATTATTTATTGAATTATTTGGCGGTTAAAAATAAGCTGACGTAGCACAGTGGTTCCGTGCAGCTGACCGGCAATCGGGTGCGGGTTCAATTCCGGTCAGCGTCATTTATTTTTTCAAGTTATTTGTGTTTCAGGCTAATAATTTGTTATCCTTTTGTGCTTTGCTTAAAACAAAGATATTAGAAGAACGAGATGTGCTATGAGCAGTTCATACTGTGAGGAATTATTTTGCCGAGTGTCGCCGGTTTTGTTCACCAATACTACTGCACACCTTCGCTTACGCTAAGGCATCGCTAAGGTATCCGCACTAATACATAGAACAGATTTCTGTGCGTACACGTCCCGATACCGTTCAAAGTACCCTAATTAGTTAGTACTCCGCCTACGGTCCGGCGGCCAACATAGCATATCTCTTTCTTCTAATATCTTTGGCTTAAAACCTTGTCTTGTAAACATACGTTTACCTTTGATAAATATCAATAATATTTGACAAGTCAAAATATTTCACCATTAAATGAAGATATAATATATCTCGACGCCATCTAGTAAGATCTATTTAGAAAATAAGTATTTAACAATACCTTTCCTACAAACATAAAGTTAGTTGTTTTCGGGTGAAAAAAATCGAAAAAGCAATAATTGTCGAATGAAATACTAGTATTTATTGAATTATTTGGCGGTTAAAAATAAGCCGACGTAGCACAGTGGTTCCGTGCACCTGACCGACAATCAGAAGGTGCGGGTTCAATTCCCGTCGGGGGCATTTATTTGTATTTTTCATTTCTTTTTAACTAATTTACGTTTTTATACCTTAGGAGTATGCATATTCTTATTTTTGTACAACAGGTTTATTTACTTGCTGTTATAATATGTCAAATGGATATGGTTATATGTATTATTACTGTTACTATTGTGAACTTACAATATTCAGTATATTATTTTTTTTATGAACTATGTATGTAAAAGCCCAATGGGCGTACAAATAAATAAAAATTCATAAAGATATAAAGAACCGCATGCAATCTAAAGTAGTTTAGTTGAGATTTGTTCAGCTTTACAGTAATTAATTGATCATTTTTGCCATAACATAAATCAATGCTCCGTAAATAATCAATTTCAGATAAAATTATTTTTTACTAGAACCATTTGCACTTATTCAACTTTGTGGCTAGAATTTTATAGCAGTGCTATGCAATCGATATGTTACACGTGCAAAACTTGCTGATTTATTAAGAATCTCTTCAAATTATTCGTAATCCGGTTAAAAACAGGATTGCAGGACTTTAACGAATGAATTGGGAGGTTTCCTAATTGACTTTTAGTAAAACACGAATGTGATATCGCTACGTTGTCTTCATAAAAATATAATATTTTATTTGGTCATTGTAATATTATTAGGAGAAATGCTGGTGCGTGAACAAATGTTCCGATAAATTATGAATGTATTAAAAGTTTGTTAGGAAACGGCCTGCAATCCCGACTTTTTAAATTGATTTTAATAAATCATCTATATACATAATAATCCGTGCATGTTGTATATTAAGGCCCCGTAATAGGCGTTAAAGATGGTTTGAAAGGGAGATAAGTAAATACGATTGTTAGAGGGAGCATATTGAAAAAACAATAATAATTAAAAATCTCTCGACAAATGCTTTAGATGCATTTAAAGAAACACTGTGAATTTTTTCATGTCCATAACATTAAATAACATAACAAAACGCTCGACAAATGCTTTAGACGCATTTAAAGATACAGTGTGAATTTTTTCATGTTTATAACATTAAATAACATAACAAAACGCGTTTTTTAATATTTTTCGGTTCTTAATTTGCAATTTTTTTTCTATGGAGGGAATTTCATATACTTAACCTTTGCAATTTTTTTTCTATCGAGGGAATTTCATATACTTAACGTTTCGACATAACAAATGTATAAATGTTATCTTCAAAAATAACATATATTTTTATTGGAACTTGAAAACATAAGGAGTTAACGAGAAATTTGTTATAAATCGGTAGAAATTGGATAAGCAGAGTTTAACTATGTAGTGGAAAATCCATTTTCTGAAGCTGCCTGTGAGCTCTGACGTCACGAAATTCTCGTGTTTCTACAAACAAACATTATTATTATATTATATATATTATTTATGTTAAAAATGTACGAACCATTAGCAAAGTTCACCACCAGTTACTTTACAGGCTCCTGCCTAGCACCTAGCGGTCAGAGGTAAAACTAGGGCTAACAGATAAAACAGATGTTTTGCCTTATCAATTGGCTTTCTTTGACAGTGTTTGTTTACAATTAGCTTGTCAATGTGTTTTACTTGGTTAGATTATAAAAAGCCTCGCCGACTGGATTCCTTCTTCTTCTCTCCTATAAAATAGTAACAAGCAGTCATTATGGTCTACAGACCATTAGTAAAAGTGTTTTGTCCGGGTCGGGAATAATTTAACTCTTTGTAACATTAAATAAAGTGAAATACAGTTTTGTGCAGTAAAAACAAAAAAAACCATGCGTCTGTTATTGAAGACAAACAAATCTAAACAATTACCTATAACTGAATTTCTAAATTTCGCATTATCGCAAATGCGGAAGTCTTCAGGCCTTTTAGGCCTCTAATTATAAATAACTAGTTGTATAATTCTCCGGCGTAATCTCGTGTAGACAATCACCATCACCTCGCTCTAGTTTTGAAGGTCAAGTGTGCAAAATGTCATCAAGAAATATCAAAATTCTACATTAACTCTCCGTGCGCCGACTCAAATTATACAAATGGGGGAATTGTTATAAGAATACCACGGTTTTGATAGGATGGTCCTTTGTATTGAGACATAGCAGGCTCCTTTGGATTGACTAGCAATGTGCCAATACTCCGCCCCAAAAATTGCGGATCTATCTTTGATGTCAGATAGCGGAATGTGGTTTATGAGGCTAAGAATAGGATTGGATGCTCCTCGTTTTGCCAAGGAATCCGCAATATCATTACCTACGATGCCAACATGTCCACCATCCAAAGCAGTGTTACCATTTTACCAGACCTTTGAATGAAGACTGTTAGCACCCGAATAATCAGGATGAAGAAGAGGACTGGATTTAAGTTTATGGATGGAACTGAGAGAATCAGAGAGAACAAGTGTATGTATGGGGTGGAAAAGGGGATGACTTGGTTTTTCGCAATCGCTCCCTCTTGTTTTGAAGGTCAAGTGTGTAAAATTTCATCAATCTCGGAATAAAACCATGTGTTAAACAAACAAATCCACACCGGTACACTAGTCTTTACTTATAAATTACTAGTAATAATTTGTACCCTGAAGATGCTTGAGTAAAGCGAAACCGGTCGGTTCTAAAAATTATTAAAAACTCGTGGTTTTAAAACAAAAGTATTTTATTTTATTAAAAATATCAAACCACAAAGTGATTGCTTTCTACAATAATATATAAATTACTAGCTAACGTGTACCCGGCGTTGCTAGGGGTTATCCTTAAAAGATAGACATGTACCATCACATACTTTTCTGTAGGCCTTTTTAAGATATACAATTCCGTAGTACATTATTTTGATGTATCTCATAAGGTTTAGACAGCGTTAGCAATTTAAGTGACCGAAAATAATCTTTTTACGACTTGATTATAAAACATCGACTTTTCTCTACTTTCTATAAATATAATATGCATGTATTATATGTATAAACCTTCCGGAAGAAATTATCTAAATGATAGTGAAAACCCTATCAAAATCAGTTGCGTAGTTTAGAAGAACTAAGCGCACAAACAGACAGACGCGGATGGCGACTTTATTTAATACTATTTGGAGATTCAGTTCTCGCAGAAGTTAGCAATAATGGGCTTGCCCCGTTATTCCTCCACATCCACATCGGCACCGGGTTGCTTTACCTCTCCTCTCGGCTCCCAATGGCCCGAGAGACCGAAGTTACAGTGCGCGCCGTACGCTCATTTACGAGTATACCTTTTTATACCCATTCCCCGCGCCTAACATTATAAACCATTATTCTCTTCGGCGGTGAATTCAACCAGAGTTTCCCAAACATTTCATTCAAAACATTGTACATTAATAGTCCGGAAAGAGGTATCTTTTATGGCTGAATTATACCTGCCGAGGATTCGAGAGAAAGAGAGATTTTTTTATTGAAATTTGAGGGTAAATCTATCTACCTATCTACATAAAGTAGGTACTCGATAGGTAGAAGCTGATATCAGTGCATTATATATCATAGTCTTCATAGGTACTATGTAAAACTTTATTGGACTGTCAAGCAGTGTCGCACATTATTATTATACTCGCGATTCTCCCGGTAGATTTACGTAATTTATTACTTTTGTTTCCTTTTCATATTATAATAGTATATATTGGATGCCTTTTAGACATTTCATAAGCACTTCATTCTTCCTTATACTACTTTATTGTATATTATTACATATAATTTCTTACTTTGACTTATTACTATACTACAGATTGCTACTTATATTATATTTATATCTCTTTGTTTTTTCATACTCTTAACCGTACTTACTATTTACTGATTATACCATTATACTTACATTTATACTGTTGCATTCCTTATATTGCTGTACTATGCTCTGTTAAATTAGTATGTGAATGGCACATGTTGTGCCTTATATGTGAAATAAATAAATAAATAAAAATTTAAAATAAATGTTCGTTAGTTTAAAATCTTAAATCTCCGAAAGTTCTTCACCGATTTCTTTAAAATTTTGACACAACGTTGCATTAGAATACGCATGTGTATATACCTATATTATATAGATATCACCTGTGACAGGTAAGAACATGCTTTAAAACAAAAGACAGCGCCATCTGTTGGACTTAAAAGCAACACGCAGTACTGTTTATTTTTCTGTAAAGACACACTGAGCCACAATGAAGAAAATTTGAACAAACTAGATGTTATGCAGAATGAGATGTATACTACGAAAAGACAAATACGCAAGCATTAATCAAATGAGAGAGCAGCTAAGTTGGATTCCAATGAAAAGAGACTGTTAATTTTTGTGCATAAAGTCATGAACAACCAAAATCCAAAATATTTTAAGGATGAAATTGTTTTTAATAGAGATGTTCATAATTACGAAACCAGAATTAAGAAATAAAATTAGATTGCCACATATGAAGAAATCAAAATCACAGAACTGCCTAATGTACAAAGGACTTAAGATGTATGATGAAATGCCTGAAAGTCTGAAGAATAAATGAATTTAAAAAGAAATGTTATGTTTATTGTAAAAATATTTATAGTTACAAAATGAAATATTATCTTGTTTATATTCAAATGTTGTGTAAACTAACACGCGTACTAGACTTAAATGTATATTTGCATGGCCTAAACTAAACACTTGTTTAGCCCAACACCATTATACTCTTTACCAGGCGAAATCAGAAACATTCTTGATAAAATACAAAGATTACTGAAATATGCGAAATAAATTTCGATCCTGCCCGATCGGCATTTGGCGAGGTTAGCAGAGTTGACGACTACAGTTCCTGTGGGTAGAATGGTTCAATACTCAATCAAATAAAAAAATCTGTTTTAAAAGACATTTTAAAATAGTTGTTGATTTATTATTGTGCTCAACGCCCCTTGAGTGCCCCGTTGTCCTTGGGGCCAACACCGCCCCCTGGATCTGTACAACTCTAGAGGGTGCGATGTCGCGCATTTTGGGAATCACTGAACTATCCCATGATATACCATATAGTTATATAAATATGCAATACAAGGTGAACTTACCACCACTTCCTGCTTCAGGTAGAATTAAAAGCACGAAGAATGTAATCTATAATAATTTCATCCGAAGTTATTATTTTTAATATTCAATGCTTCTAAGTTATTATTTTTCTTTATGCAGCAAGCGTAATGAAGCGAACCCTTTTAATTTTTTTCTAATATTGAAACTATTTTAAGTACTAATCTAACTTTATTACGCGTTGATTTTTTGTTCGATTAGTCTGAATAAACGTCTCTTGTATTTTTGTAATGTCATTTTTACAGATGTCGTAATTTTGCATGTTTACCAATATTCGAAATTTACAAAATCTATCCAATGATAAAAATTTCTTCTTTTGAAAGCCAAATATTTTTTTATATGTAAATACTTTTGCCTTCACAATTCCAACAATTTTAATATATATCCCGTGATTTTTCACGGGTCTGCCCCAATGAATAATACAAGATTTGCTAGTCCCGACCGACGAATATTATCGAATAGCACTTATTATTTTTTCCTTGCATCAAAAGATTTATCTCCCTGTAGCAATTTCATTTCAGAGTGTTATAAAAACCATTATGTTATGATCCGTGACTCGGTTCCACTTGCAAACTCAATACAATTTACATTTCATTTCCAACATTACGAAATGGAAACTACAACTCGGTTATTTCGCTGGCATACAATGAGCCACTTACATGTTTATTATTATTATTATTTTTAAATGTGTACTATTAAATTTTAATTTATTATATTTTATCTTTCGAGTTAACAAACCAGTAAGTTCGTGGTTTAACCTTTCCTTGCCGGTGCTGTCCACTGAGTGAACATCGTTTCTAATTAATAAAATATCTCTCTAAATATACTAATCACAGAGTTCAAATTTGATGTATTTCTCAGAAAACATTTATGTATTGCATTAAGTCATTACAATATATAAATAATGAGTGTATAGCACAGGAGGACGAGGAATTTTTGAACACCGTAAAGGTAGGGTTAATACGCGTTTGTGACGTGGCTAAACCGGCGGCAGGAAAGTTTCGAAAGATACAGAGTAGGGACCCAGATCTTTGTTTTTATCTCGCTACCTATTAAATAATATACAGGGTGTATCGGCACGTACCCGAAAAACTTTAACCAACTATTCCTTGGCATTTGGAGCACATTTGGAGTAAAAATGTTATGGGCACTTCGCTGTCCGGTAACATTTTTTTTACAATCAAAAATAAAAAAAATCCACCCTCCGTCTCTGTCATTGACATTGTTTCTCGTGTTCAACAGCTGTTATTAGCAAGTGTGTCAAAAAGGGTCCTCGCTCTTTCATACACACTAAATAATAATAGTTACAAATGAGACGAATGGTGCCATGCCATTTCGTTGTGATTGTTAAAGCGCGCCAATGTAGGTACATACGTACATTATTCAACGAAACTCGAATAAAAGAGTGGAAGATAATCTTAGTATCGCCCTGGTGTAAGATCACCATTCAGAATTAAAGTGTTGATTGAAATGGATTTTTCCGTGTTTGATAACCAGATCAAAATCAGGTACTTTCCCACGTGCCTCCTCGTCATCTCCTTCCCGTCGCTACTACCTTCAGCCTCACAACATACCCCGATTGGAGATGTCATAGTCTCACTGGCTCCAGACGGTTGTGAACTGTTAGGATTCCTGTGCGGGATTCTCATAAAAAACTAAATAATCTAACTAATAGTCACGACGTTTCGCCGCAGGAATAAGCAGAGATTTTCGTTTGTTATTATAACACTTGACCCGACTCAAGTATTTGATTTACTCGAACCATTCAAAATTCAAAAAAATATTTATTGCACAAAAAGAGTACAAAGGGTATAGCTTATAGGTTACATCCTATTTCTTCTAGCTAACCCAACAAATACACATTATATTACATAACCCAACAATTACATGTTAACAAATAAATAACAGTAAATAAAAAATAAAATAAAACAGAGGTATTTAATTCATGTAAGGTATTCATTTAAGGTGTAGTGACATTTGTTTAAAAGAAATGTTTTTAGTGTTGATTTAAATTTAAGTATGTCGGTTATTTGTTTGATGCTACGTGGAAGGTTGTTATATAATTTAATGGCCATGTAGTGTGGTCCTTTTTGAAAAATAGTTTTGTTTGCTTTTGGGATTATTAGGTTTTCTGTGAACCTTGTAGCGTGTTTATGTGTTGAGTTTTTTTGTGGGAATTTTTCTCGAGATGATCGAACTAACAGGCATAATTCATTCACTTTCGCGTGAGGTTTTCTCCTTTCGTTCGTTCGCTTTACGCGTTTCAATCATCTAAACGACCCTTATTATTAATTACGGCTTCAATTTAATTAATTATCAGATTTTCGTTATTTCCTTAGCTCCCCATCTGTTACACGGTCATACATGGTTATAATTATTTCATCTACGTCCATTCTTCCTCTTAGAGAGAAAATTTTCTTATGCCTTTGAAAACCTGCCCGAATTTGTGAAACAATAACTAAAAAATCTTAATGTAAGTGGCTCATTTGCGATAAAGGCTTTCAATATCTCTATGTTGTTATTCCGACCACTTCGTTTCGCCTGTTGTAATTTTTCTATCCGCCAAAGACCCGAGTGGAGTGGTATGGTATGGTGCTAGGAATTTGTAATAATTGCAGAATAATTATTGTTGTTCGTAACCCTGAATCAGAGATAGCGGGAAGACAAGGTAACTATTATACATTTTTCAAGCTTATTTCCGTCTGTAGGTATTATCACTGATTGTTTTTACTGTCGAAAAAAACCATTAATTTATTAATAATATTTGATTAATCTGTGGTTACCACCACCGCCGCCGCCTTGTCTGCCTTGGGTCACCCCATATGGTTCGTTACGTTTGGCGAATTCGCAGGGGCGGCCGGGTTCATGGGGTGAGGTTTATCTTATATCCAGATCTTGGCGGATGCGCTGGATTGGGAGAGGCTGGTAGATGGAGATCCTTTGACCTCTCCAGCCGGACTCATACCCATCGTCTTCCATAGTAGGCTCGCAGTGGGAGGGATGGATTCATACGTCTGTCACTTCAGATTCCTACCACTCTTCTTACCGTTTTCTTTCCCAGAATTTCCTCTCCTTCATTTCCTTAAACATACTTTCCTTGTTGCCCAGATCATGCATCCCATTGGCTAGTGAGTGTGTCTGATAGTTGGTTGTGTATGTATTGCAGAATAATGTTACATTTTGTTTTGCGTTCCTAGTCGGTACATGGAATTTAATAGTGGCGACGATGGCAGGACTGTCTATTAAGTTGTTAATGACTTTGTGTAACACAACCAGGTCTGACATAATTCTCCTGTCAGACATTATTATTCCAAGTTTTGGTTGAAGCCTGAGTTTTGATTGAATCAGAGAGTTTTTAATTATTTTTTTATTAAAATATTCTTTAAGTATTGTGTGCAAGCGATAAAAGCAGTGAAATTGTTTCCAACTAACGAACAGCTCCTAGGATCTGATAAAGTTATTATTTCAATCAGAAACGGCCGAAGCGAAAGTACATTTCGTCTATTCTCTTGTCGTGGCCGTGGCTAACTTGTCGGAACAATCTCCGTTAAACTACTGTCGATTTAATAATAATAATAACAGTATATAATAATAGTGTTCGGATTACATTCTTCTTCTGTTATCTTTCTGTAACCTTTCTCTGTTCCTTTCACATCATCAGTTCGATGATCTCTCTCTCTGCAACATGCAGGGCCGTGTTTGGGTACCGAACCGTCCTCGGAAAAAAAAAATAATAATTTTTAAAATTGTATTCGACAAATTTGTGTTCCTACACAAGTCGGTCATTTGTAAAGTTAAATTTCAGCCCACCGAAATGCTTTTTTAATAATTAGAATTTTATATCGGTTGGTGGCAGAGTTGACATAGCGTTTGGATTCCACCCAGGCGTAGTGTGTTCAATTCCTCAGCTGGCTAAGTCCTCCATCACAACACAAGCAACATTTTCCGCTTACTGTGGTGGTAGTAGGAGATTTTCAATTATTGTCAGGTTATTCGTAACCCGGGAATGTTTGTCTTTCTTTTTTTAAAATAAAAAAATATATATATTTCAAAACAAGTTAGGATTATTATTTTTTTCAATAATTTTCATTAACTCATCTTGCCTCTGTGGTCGAGGGGAAAGGCTCTAAACTAGCGAATGTCGCTGGTTCAAATCCCTGCGCGCGCAAGTAAATTTTATTTCGTGTATTTTTGCTATTTCACAATTTATGAAATTAAAATAATATACAGGGTGTATCGGCACGTACCCGACAAACTTTAACCAGCTATTCCTTAGCACATTTGGAGTAAAAAATGTTATGGGCACTTTGCTGTCCGGTAACATTTTTTTTTAATTAAAAAATTATTATTCATATTTTCACCACATGTCACCAATGTTTTATCCTTTGTCAAAGTTTGAAAACCCGTCTGGCAATATTTTGTTCGAGTTTCGTTGAATAATGTACGTACGTACCCACGTTGGCGCGCTTTTACAATCACAACGAAATGGCACGGCACCATTCGTCTCATTTTTAACTATTATTATTTAGTGTGTACGAAAGAGCGAGGACACTTTTTGACGCACTTGCTAATAACAGCTGTTGAACGCGAGAAACAAGGCAAATGACAGTGACGGAGTGTGGATTTTTTATTTATTTTTTGTTTTTAATGGAAAAAAAATGTTACCGGACAGCAAAGCGCCCATAACATTTTTTAATCCAAATGTGCTGAGGAATAGCTGGTTAAAGTTTGTCGGGTACTTGCCGATACACCCTGTATAATTAGAAACATAAATAAATAAAGTAATACATAATCTGTAGTTATCTTTTGATTAAAAGGGTAATTTTTCAGTTTGGTTAAGTGTTTTGACCTCAAATCCAAATTTAAGTTTTGTATGAAAAAGGCAGCTAAGCCGTTCGGCTTAACACCCTGTATAGTAAGTTATGCAGTCATTTGCGGTCAGCAAATAGAACACGTTTGATCAGCAAATAATATAACACCATTCCAGTTCATTCGATGACAAACTTATAAATTGTTTACCCTCGTATTTTTATCTTGTTACGCTTCGATCTTACTCATAAACGCGATATATTTTTGCTATACCCAAATAATAATACGGTCACTCTCGTTTATATCCAAGGTCATTGCTAAAGTATTTACATTCATTATACACAGATTCTCCCACGCGTATAATATCAAATGTTGTATTAGATCAAGACTGGATATAGAGTTCGCAGAAAGAACTCGATCCCTTTGTGCCCACCATCCGGTACCATAGAGATATATATTATAAAAAATAGATTAGGCAGCAAGGTATACGTGTGGAGACCATTGAGTTATATATAAATAGAGTCTACGTTTCTTGCAATATCAGTGTGAAATGTTGTTCCCGTGCCGAAGTAAGTAGAAGTGCGGGAAGTAGGAAGGGGTGTGGCGGCTGTTGATGTCGCCCGAATCCTTCCGACCTCGAACGAAGAACTCAACGAACGAGTCGAATGTGAGCAGCGGCCATGTGTTTTTAACACTAATAAGTCAATTTACACGACTACTGACTATGGTAAAACCCTACTAACCGATGAAAGGTTTAAACAATTTCTTTCCCTGTAATTTCCAGTACGAATTGTACAATATCTCAGTTTGCATGTAGGCATTTTGAAGTTATCGCCGGAGACCTGCGCTTGTAACCAAAACCTCCTAGATCACAAGGCCGGGACAGTGAATCATTTCAGTCTCCTAACTTGTATGGGAACCTTCGAAAAATGTATTTTTATTTATTTTTTTAAATTAACTGACAAATTTTAAGATGTTTTAATACATAAGAATAAATAGAAAATAAAATAAAAATATTTTTTTTTTGTAGAATCCCATACAAGTTAGGAGACTGCTTTAAATGAGTGTCCCGGCCTTGTGTTCTAGGAGGTTTTGTTGTAACCGACTAATGCCCGTGGACACAGTCTCACAGTGGGCTTTATATATACCTCAATGGTGGTGACTTGAAATCGTATTCCATTAGGTTTGGGGGGAGGTATGTGCTCTAGAGAAGAGACTCTCGCGTTCGCCAGCCGAACGATACTCGCAGATAATTCTGACGTTCTCCTAATGTACTAGAAATGACGGTGACCGGATAAATCATCAAAATGATAATTCATCACATCTTTAAAAAGTAATATAAAGTCATGAAAAGTTATGAAACAAAAACTTTATTAACTGGGTTAAGTAGGTTAGGTTAGGTTAAAAAAAATATTTCATCGTTTTTAATGACTTTATATCACTTTTTAAAAGTGTGTTGAATAGTCACTGTGTTGAGTTAGCATGGAACCAGAAATGACAACGCAATGTGACGTTTGTTGTATTTCGCGAACTTCAACTTCTACTAGTGTCGGCATTGTCCGTTAGTATCGTTCGGCTAGCGAACGCGAGAGACCCCCCTACACAACATATTGGCTTCCTAATCTATTCTGTATATTGTGTATACAAATCTTAGGAAAGTTACTACGTCGGCTTTACCAACTTAAGAGGAAGCTACAAGCCAAAAATGTGTAAATTCTTGGTATACCTTATATTGTAGGTAATAGGCATTAAAATCGCTTGACAAACGAAGTCTAGAAACGTTCGATTTCATGCACAAAACTGGTTTTTATTTATTTTGTAAAAAAATTTATAAGAAAGCAAAAAAAGTTAATCAAGTGAAACTGTCACAGATATTCTTAACTATAATACTGTATTTTTTTCCTGTAAGTTGTTTCCTTTACGCGTTCATACATTTCTATTAAAAAATGTTTTTATTTGTGGTTTACATTTATATATTTTATTGAGTAATTTATTTATTTTATTTGTGTTATACTCAAGCGAAACGTTAGGAAAACCTTCAATTTATCTAAAGCATATTTTTTAGTATTTATAATGTACACTAATTCGTTATAAAGATTAATCAAAATAGTGATTTAGCATTAAGCTTCGCCTTAAACACATAGCTCAAAAGCATTTCGATACGGTCTCACCTCAAATGCCGACGATGGTAACTAATGATTATATGGAATAGTGGATGTTATAACCTCCATCGGAATGAATCCACTTTTTTCACGCAGCTTCTCATCTAATTATAATGTCCGGTATACAATTCTGTAAATTTATTTGTGTAATATTATTATTGTATCGTCATCTTCTGTATGTGGCAATCCGTGTTGGCCAGCTTCCATCTCGGAGATAATAAAGTAAACTAAATAAAATTGTGCGTCATCTTGGTTGGGCGGCGATCAGCTGATCCTGACATGTATATTTCCAATAGTGCAGTCATCCTCGCGGACAGTATCGAACTTGCGCATTTATTTCGTACCTTTATCCGTGGTCGAGGGGTGAAGCTCTCGACTAGCAAGCCGAAGGTCGCGGGTTCAAATCCCGGAGTGGGCAAATGAATTTTATAATAAATAAATTTTATTTCATTATGAATACCAAAAAATATGTTTTAGATAAATTGAAGGTTTTCCTATCGTTTCGCTTGAATAAAATAATAAATTACTCAATAAAAAATATAAATAAAAACGACAAAAAAATATATTTTTTTAATAGAAATGTATGAACGCGTAAAGGAAACAACTTTTAAAATAATACAGTATTATAGCTAAGATTATCTGTGACAGTTTCACATGATTAACTTTTTTGCTTCCCCATAAAATTATTTACAAAATAAATATAAAAAAAACAGTTTTGTGCTTGAAATCGAACGTTTCTAGACTCCGTTTGTCAAGCGATTTTAATGCCTATAACCTACAATATAAGGTATGACAAGAATATACACATTTTTGGCTTGTAGCTTCCTCTTAAGTTGAAGTCGGATTTCGCGATTTTTCAAGGACTGCGCTTTTTAGCTAGCATGCAGTTATCAAAACGAACAAAAAATAGCTGTCACGAGACGCCGGGCAGATGTGTAACATCGAAGTTGATTTTTATCGAAGGAAGTGAAAATGCAAGTAAACAAGTCTACATATTTTTGATGATAAAACAATTATTTTATCATAGCGTCGTCCCGTCTTGCCATGCGCAAGAATTTTCACTTTCAACATATTTCAAAAAGGACCACACTACGTGGCCAGTAAAGTATATAACAACCTTCCTCGTAGCATCAAACAAATAACCGACATACTTAAATTTAAATCATCACTAAAACATTTCTTTTAAACATGTTTTTAGTGATGATTTATGTCACTACACCTTAAATGAATTCCTTACATAAATTATACCTGTGTTTTTTTTTATTTTTTATTTACATACATTTGTTAACATGTAATTGTTGGGTTATGTAATATAATGTGTATTTGTTGGGTTAGCTGGAAGAAATAGGATGTAACCCATAAGCTATACCCTTTGTACTCTGTATTTTTGTGCAATAAATATTTTTTTGAATTTGAATTTTTTTGAATTTGAAATTGTTAAAATATCTTTGGGCTAATCTTGACAAAGAAAGTCGGATATCGTGATTGTAATATCGCTGGAGTATTCATGGGTCTGCGCTAATGCAAGTAATCTATGCCTAGCAATGAATAATAATTCATTCTCGTGTTCCTAGCTACATAATGATTAAGAACTGATGGCGGGAATAAGTAATAAGAAATAATAGAATAAAAAAATCACTTCGTCAGTGGGAAAGTCAAGAGCAATTCTTATCACGACCTTCATATTAATTATTAATTTGGTCAGGCGATTAAATTTCATTGCGCCTTCTTTATTTGTAACGACAAAGCCATAATCGTTAAAATTTCTCCATGCATTATAAATTAAAACCCCCCTACGTAACGTGGGCGTATGGAGGCGGGCTGGACCTTTAATATAATAGCCATGGTCGGGAATAGATCAGGGGACCTATCGTGACCATATCAATAAGAAGCGATATTGATACGATAAACATAGCTGTCGACTTTTGTTTATCTGTACACAGATTCGGTTTACTACCGGTGGTGTTGTCGATATCAACTGTCAGATGTAATTATCGCGCTTTCTCATGTCGACTAATCACCAATCATAGAATAAAGAATAACACAAGAAGTGCCTTGTGGGCGTGTTTCCTGATCTGAATATTTGTCCAATCGAGGCTTAAATTTCCAATACAAAACTGTGTTTACTAAATTCAAATCTTTTTTTTCTATTAAAATTTGTATGTAACTTTGTTATTCCTTATTCTGTGTTGGCGATCCACTTGGACTTGTAAAATTCTAAATCACGCACTCCAATCCATCTAATCCGATTATTTTTGATGAACACGTGTTCTGACATCATGTTGATATATTCGTATTTTACTAAAAGTTTATCAGGAAACCTGTCAATTCATTCACAAGGCCTGTGATTCCGTTTTTAACCGGAATCACCAATAATTTGAAGAAATAATTTTTTTGTGGAGCGATCCCTACGGATGTAAGTTTTTGTTTAAGATTAATAATAACAGTACCTAATCATATTTTTTTTGTACAATGGTTTGAAAGTTTTATAAAACGTTTTTCAACTATAAAATTAGCTGTAAGCACCAGATTTAATTTTTCTAAACGATGAATTAGTAACTTCCCGAGGGATTCCCTCTAGAAACATCTGAGATTTTTGTAATCCGTTCATCAGAAATAATTAAAATAAATCCTACGGAAAGATCAATTTTCTAGGCCTGCTATGGCAAAGTAGACCGTGCGCCCGTCCATTACGCCGGACCGCGCGCTGAATAAAGTTTTTATACGACTTCATCACTTATGTCGTTAAGATTCCCACTTTATTTTAGAGATTAGGTAGAGCAAATTCAACCGTAGGTCTGTCCAAAACACCGGTGCGCGTGTCGCATATTTCTGTGCATTGCTTCTTCACTTACATCGTTAAGATTCCAACTTTATGTCGGATATATTTTTTCGATCTGAGAGTTTTAGTACATTTATTTTGCATTAGGTTATATGGTTTTCATGCTAGGGATCCAGGTGAATGCCAGCAAGTTGGGAAATGTTAGCTAGGTGCTAGGTCCGTTGCTCGCGATGGTGTATTGGAGTGGTGGGATGTAGGGGGAGGTGGGGTGACGGGGGGCAGGTGAGTTGGGAGGGTTTCCCAGTCACGAGCGGCGAACCCGCGGCTCTGTGGGAAGAACCGTTGCTTCTAGGTTCGATGCTACCATTACCATTGCATCGCACATTGGCGTTAATGCTTGCTGTTTGCCGGAAGACTAGGTATGGATCGCGTTATCAGAATTTGCTTAGGATTGTGTCTATTGGTGGATTGTTTTGTAAACTTCCGACAGCATTTTTCTAACTTACGCCTACTTATTGATATTAACGAGAAAGGGATAACAAACTCAGAATAACGAAGAACACAAGAAATTCGAAGTGGGCTTGTTATATAATCCAAAAGTCTAGCCAATCAATCTTTAACCCCTCAGGCTTCTGGCATATTGACTGATATATTTCAATGCAATATTTCGGAATGTATCCGAAAACTAAACACTGTTTTTGAAAGGTGATGAAATACTCTTTCTAATTTTATTATTAGAAATAAACATCTAATTATTTAAACAAAATAAATAATGCCAACAAAATTAATTTTTTTAAATGGCTTACTACGCTTTTTCGTCTAAACACCGAACTAAAATTACTGATAACGAAAAAAGAAATTTTTATTAGACAAATGTATTATAAACATTATTTTTACCTCATTTTTTTATCGCTTCATACTAAAATAATTAATAAAAATTTCATAATAAAAAAATAATTAATAAAAATTTCATAAAAAAAAATAATTAATAAAAATTTCATAATTTTTTTTAATTTCGGTCGTTACCTTTAGTTTTATAGATGTGTACATTTTAATTCTTCTGTGGTTAACTACTTGATTTGAATATAAAGCGTAGTGTTTTTTTTTTCTTTCAACACCGTTTAGATTATATTTCTCAACTGTACAGTAAGGGAAGTACAAGGATTTCTTTGAGACCGTATGAGCTGTTCCTGAAAGCGAACATATTGACCGTACGGGTAATATTCCCAAAACCGAACAAATTAGCTGTGCAAAATTGTGTTTAATCGACATTATGACATTCAAATGGGATGGCGGTATGCGATGTTAGGCAAGTGTAAGAAAGAAAGAGTGGTGCTAAATGGGCTAGAACCAATAGTGATTTGTTTGTGGGGTATTATGCCGTGTTGCGCCATCTCCTTCTTTATGATGGACACTGCAATGCTGTCCGAAACGTTGACTAAAGAAGATTTATTTGTTTTTGGGGTATTATGCCGAGTTGCGCATCTCCTTCTTTAGCCAACGTTAACACAACCTACGTCTAACACAACCTCACCACAACCTTAGATTACACTTCTGCCCTGATGATGGACACTGCAATGCTGTCCGAAACGTTGGCTAAAGAAGGAGATAGCACAACACGGCATAATACACCAAAAACAAATCACTACAATACTTTTGGCCGTGAAAATCTCAAAACATACCGGTCTAGAACCAAGTTTATAACCAAAATTATTTTTCCCATATAAAAAAATAGCATTTCCAACGAGGAATTGTAATAAAAGTGCATTATACTCGAAAGTTTGTTATAATTCTAAATTTGTAACGAGCCAAATACTAACAGCGCCTTTCCACCTGTAAGTCAATTGATTTAGGTTTTATCTTTCAAAATCGTTTCCACACAAAACTTACGCAACAATCTAGAATTCATGTTCACCTGTAAGTCAATTGATTTAGATTTTATCTTTCAAAATCGGTTCCACACAAAACTTACGCAACAATCTAGAATTCATGTTCACCTGTAAGTCAATTGATTTAGGTTTTATCTTTCAAAATCGTTTCCACACAAAACTTACGCAACAATCTAGAATTCATGTTCACCTGTAAGTCAATTGATTCAGATTTTATCTTTCAAAATCGGTTCCACACAAAACTTACGCAACAATCTAGAGTTCGTTTTTACCTGTAAGTCAATTGATTTAGGTTTTATCTTTCAAAATCGTTTTCACACAAAACTTACGCAACAATCTAGAGTTCGTTTTTACCTGTAAGTCAATTGATTTAGGTTTTATCTTTCAAAATCGTTTCCACACAAAACTTACGCAACAATCTAGAATTCATGTTCACCTGTAAGTCAATTGATTTAGGTTTTATCTTTCAAAATCGGTTCCACACAAAACTTACGCAACAATCTAGAGTTCGTTTTTACCTGTAAGTCAATTGATTTAGGTTTTATCTTTCAAAATCGTTTCCACACAAAACTTACGCAACAATCTAGAATTCATGTTCACCTGTAAGTCAATTGATTTAGGTTTTATCTTTCAAAATCGTTTCCACACAAAACTTACGCAACAATCAAGAATTCATGTTTTACCTGTAAGTCAATTGATTTATTTTTTATCTTTCAAAATCGGTTCAACCCAAAACTTACGCAACAATCTAGAATTCATGTTTGTTCGTATAATAATACAATCTAAGTTATTATATCGGTTTCCTAGTTCCTACCCGTCGACATGTGAAGGTCGTTAAAACTTGAATCTGTTGTACTCAAAAGATTGTAGTATTATATGTGTATGTATAGTTAACTATATTCTAGTGCAAGCTGACAAACATAATTACCGAAAACGAACTTTTAAAATTCTTATCGTTTGACCAATCGGTATGGCGCGATCTGCATGAAAATAAAACCGATTTAATTTATTCTTTGTTTTTAATAATAACAGAAAATCGTCGTATCATTAGAGCCAATTAGAATAGCTTTAGATTTTCACGTGATCAAGTCAGTGTCATCGAGCAACGACGGCGTTTGTTGTTGATATCGTCGTTACAGCATTTTTGTGTTGTTTTAACGCAATCATATTTAATAAACACAGTTAAAGAGTTAGACTATTTTAAACAGTGAAGTTTACTTAGCGACAGCAATTTTGCGAAAGCGCGACCAGGCCTGTACTATAAACAACATTGTTGTCGCCTCAAAAGTAAATCGGCATATTTGTAAACATATATAATAGAAACAATGGGAGATATGGCATGCTAGCGTGACAACTACGACCAAACTGCACGTACTATCAAAGCGGCTATGCAATGAAAGTGATGCGTTTGGCGTGTAGGTAGAAATAAATGCGATGTGCTGCTGTATGTACGTGTTAATTGTAGTAGTATGGGTGAACTGTGTTGGCGATTAATGGCCTATCATCTTGTTTCTATTATCTATGCTCCCAATTTACCTCAATTGGGGATGCCACAGTCTCACGCAAGCTTAGGGCAGTTGAAACTCTTATGGCGAAGCTTAATGCCAAATCACTATTCTGATTAATCTTTATAACGAATTGGTGTACATTATGAATACCAAAAAATATGCTTTAGATAAATTGAAGATTTTCCTATCTCTTCGCTTGAGTAGAATACAAATAAAAAAATAAATTACTCAATAAAAAATATAAATAAAAACTACTAAAAAATATTTTTTTTCAATAGAAATGTATGAACGCGTATAGGAAACAACTTTTAAAAAATACAGTATTATAGCTAAGATTATCTGTGACAGTTTCACTTGATTAACTTTTTTGCTTTCTTATAAAATTATTTACAAAATAAATAAAAAAACATTTTTTTGCTTGAAATCGAACGTTTCTAGAGTCAGTTTGTCAAGCGATTTTAATGCCTATTACCTACGATATGAAGTATACCAAGAATGGTGACCGGATAAATCATCACAATGATAATTCATCACACCTTTAAAAAGTTATATAAAGTCATGGAAAGTGATGAAACAAATACCTTATTAACTGGGTTGAGTAGGTTAGGTTAGATTAAATTTTTTTTCATCGTTTCTAATGACTTTATATCGCTTTTTAAAAGTGTGTTGAATTGTCACTGTGTTGAGTTATCATGGAACCACCAAGAATATACACATTTTAGGCTTGTAGCTTCATCTTATGCGGTGTATTGTCTAAGTATAAAAACTTAATTAGTTCACTGTCGTTTTGAGCTCCTTATTCCAGTCACGTGGTTAACAGCTGGCACTAAATAAATATATGTTTGTTTGAAGTAATTGTGAAATGAATGTTTGTCGAGAGTCACCTTGTCAAACAAGTACACTCGTGCATATGTTTTGTGGAATTATTAATACATATTTATGTATTATGTACCTTGGATATAAAAGCAATGTAAATATCGGTGCAGATGGCGAGGAAAACCCATTAAAAACATTATCTTCAAGAACCGCTGAGTATACAGCGTGGAGGCATATATTTTACTATGTTCTATGCGCATGTTAGAAATAACTGAGGGATTTTGCAACAAGACGCTGACAGTTCTCAGTACAAGGTCACTTTTTGTTCTGTTGTAATCGCAGTTCCAGTTTACTTCGGCACATCACAAATCAAATCCCCTTACTAACCCTTATTGTCCTCATGACCCTGTATAAAGTCTGCAACAACGTTATCGACTGTCCTGTCCTGACTTGCTCAAACTAATAAACATTATAATACCACCCAGAACAGCTAGATTTAGCGACTTATTCCACATTAGCCTGCCGCGCACAAATGCTGGTGTCAAGGGTACAATCAGAAGAATTTGCGTGTTGTTTAATCAAAATAAAAACCTGAAGGATTTCTACATATTCTTTGATGCATGCATTACTTTTAGTAGAAAATTGAAAGCTGTTTTCCCATAAATAATAATAATAAAAATATTTGTTATTATTCCTAGTTGACGTGTACCCAGCGTTGCCGGGGGATATTTATTTATTAATTTTCGGGAAATGGACAGTTTACATTTCTTTCAGTTTGTACATATGTATTATCTAGCCAAAATAAAACCAATTATGGATTTCCTCCTTGTGAGACAGCATAATAAGGAATAAGTAATTTAAATTTGTAATAAAGGAATATGAATTCAAAAATTTATACAAAACGAAAGATTATATAAAACGAAAAATTTAGAAAACAAAACATTTATCAATACATTTATAGCCATGGAGAGAGGTTGTAGATATAAATCAAATCATAATAGAAATATAAACAATAGACATAACATTATTCACAAACCATCAGAGAAATATTATTTTATGGACGTCTTGTATTTGGTAAGTTCGCAACTGAAAATATCCACCTTGGATCCTGTATCCTTAGGATATAGACGTATACCGTCGCAGACTTTCCTGTTTAAGATATACATTTCCGTAGTACATTATTTTGATGTATCTTATAAGGTTAAGCCAGCGTTAGCAATGTAAGCGCCCGAAAATATATATATATTTTTTACGACTTGATTATAAAACATCGACTTTTCTCTAGTTTCTATAAATATAATTTACATGTATTATATATATAAAATTTCCAAAAGAAATTCTCTAAAGGATTGTGAAAACCCTATTAAAATCCGTTACGTAGTTTAGAAGAACTAAGCGCACAAACAGACAGACACGGAGAGCGACTTTATTTTATACTATTTAAAGATTATTTATCAGTTGCTTATTTTATTCTGTGGTCATGTTTATTACTGTCTGTATCTGTGTTTTTTTTTTCAATAAAAAAACCACGCGTGATTTTCCCGATCAAATTGAAGTTTTGCATAAAAAAATTAGCACGGCGATTTAAACCATACAAATGTTTGTTTTATACTAATGAAGTTTTGCAGAAGAATATAGAACAGCGATGTAATCATATTGCACTGAAATTTTGTGACACTGATGGGAGTTGAACTTGCACTTTTTGTTACACGTTTTGTAGGTATGTTTTATGCCCAGATTTCTGGTAGGCAAGTAGCTTAATTAAAGGATTAACTAATGGAATATTTTCACCACAGACATATGAATATTAATAGACGAGAAATTAAGGACGAGGGGTTAAAACAAGAGTTGCGGGACGCAGAGAGGAAAGCTGACTGTGATTCGTCAATAAATCAATTTGACAGTAAATAGGCATCTCGCATTATAATATCACCATTTAGTTCTTAAAAGTAAAATCTGGTTATGAATGAATAGACATTTTTACATGAGAGCGCAAATTACTCGCCACGTTATGAACAAATTTGCGAAGTCCAAATTCGGCAAAATAAATTTCTTCTATTTTCAGAGTCGAATATTTCGTTTAAGTATTTAGTTAAGACACTTTTATAAATGTTCATAATTTACTTCCCAGCAACCAACCAGCTTTGTGTTTCGCGTCCAGACGTATCTCGATGTGATAGTATATGTTTCTACAACTGATCCATATTATACGATGTGAATATGCTTAAAATAAAGTAAAATAATGCTTATATATGGAATGTAATACGACAATTGGGTTTATTCTCTTTTTCACATCTATTTTTACAAGTTTTCATAGCACAAGTCAACATTTTGCCGTGTTATTTCGTAAAATGAACCGATGATGCCTCGACCATAGTTCGCACAAGAATTATGACGTCACGTTTTCTAAATTCACTTGAGGCCATACGCGAGCCCAGCCGGCTCCAATGGAACCGGTATGGGGAGTGGGGAATAATACGCTTTTAATCACTTAGGGCAGGTCTACTAATATTCATATGTCTAGGATTTTCACAAAATATTGATACCTTTCAAAATGTGTGCAGATTTAAAATTGATCATAGTGGTAAAAATATCTAAAGCTGCTCATTCCTAAACGGTTTGAACTGGCTACAACGTCATTATGATGTAGAAAACGCTACTGGCTGGTAAGACGGCTATCACTGACATTGACCTGCATGACGTCAACAAAGCCATAATCACGACCAAAAACGAACTTGTCATTTTGGCGCAAATCACAAATGACAGATTTTAAATCGTTTTAGAAAATTAATTGTTCAATGTAAAAATGTAGTCGTATTCATAATTTTTATCTTAATTTTTTTCGATGATAAAAATGAATGAAAATTTGTACCATATAATCTACCGTGCATCAGACGATACGGATGTACCACCTCAGCCATGAGCAATCCTGTCCCGGTAAGACCGGCACACCAGGACCTCGATTCTCGACGAAGTCATTCCACTCGAACAACGAGTGGGTCGACCCACGAGTGACTTTCGAGTGGCGTATGTACCTTCGAATCCGATTGCAAGCGGCTTGAATAGGAGAATCGATACCCGGGTCGCATTCACCGTATAACATATTAGCTCTTGATAAACATGACGTTGCGTTGACCTATAATAACAGACATAAACAGTTATTCAATTTTCATGACGCCAGAGCTCACCATCGGGAAATTTTATTGCTTCAGCAACACATGGTTAAAGCTTGTACCTCAAAACGTTGCATAAAATCGATAATATTTTAGATATTTCGGCTTAAGAGATAATTTGAGGTTGCGAAACAACGCGTTCATGTCTTCAGTATAATGTTGGTACTTGTTCAGGGTGGCCACAGACCTGGAAAACCGGGAATTATCAGGGAATTTTACCGAACCGGGAATTATCAGGGAAATGTCAGTGAATTTTAAAATATTCTTAAAATATCAGGGAATTCCAAAAATAAAACGAAATTCGTTATTTACGATTTGTGAAGTCCCAAAGTTGTGTTTTATTACTTTTACTTGCGGCGTGTGTAACAAAAGATATGCCGACAAAGACTAGATAAGTAGGTATTTTTTATTATTATTTTCGTAAATAGCCCTTGCAACACAATCATGTCGTAAACCACCCGCCTTGGTTTTTCCCCTTTACTATGTAGGTGCGAAATCTGTAAAGAAAAAGCTAACAAAGTTACAACAAAGTGTCAAAAGGGTCGGACACCCAGTACGGTCGTAATAAAATTTAAAGATCATCATTATCAACATTTTTACAAAGTGTCAATACAGTAGAACCTCGTTAATTCGAAATCCACGGGACATCAAAAATCAAATTTCGAATTAACGAATTCCCACGTAATTCGAATTTTTATGAAAAAAATAAAAAACGCCGAAAATCGTTTTTCTCGGCCGCTTCTTTAAATCCGGGTGGTATTTTAGTTGTAAATTCGTATTAATACCAATTATTTCTTTATTTTCGCGGCCGATTACCGTAGCGCGCGCCGCTACGGTAATCCTTTAAATTCAGATATTCGCAATAAATTCGTAAAAATGCTATATATTTACGCGTAAATCGAGATTTCGCTGCCGATTTCGGTCGCGGCCTACCCTTTAAATTGAGATATTCGTAAAAATACGATATATTTCCGCGTAAATCGAGATTTCGCGGTAATTTTCCGTCGCAGCCGGCCCATTATTTCAAATATCTGAATTTAAATTCGTAAAAATACGATATATTTCGCGTTAAACGAGAATTCGCGGCCGTATTCCGTCGCGGTCGGCTCTTAAAATTCAGATTCGAAAAAAATTCGCAAAAATACGATATATTTCCGTGTAAATCGAGAATGTGCGGCCGATTTCCGTCGAATACGATATATTTCCGTGTAAATCGAGAATGCGCGGTCGATTTCCGTCGAGGCCGACCCTTTAAATTAAGATATTTGATGTAAATTCGTAAAAATATGAAATATTTCCGCGTAAATCGAATTTTATCGGCAGTTTTTCGTCGCGGCCGGCCTTTTTTAAGTTCAGATATTTGAAGTCAATTCTTAAAAATATTTCATATTTCGGCGTGAATCGAAATTTTTCGGCCGATTTCCGTCGCGCCGTATTTTTTAACTCGGATATTCGAAGTAAAGTTAGTAAAAATACGATATATTTCCGCGTAAATTGAAATTTCGCGTCCGATTTCCGTCGCGGCGGGCCCTTTAAAATTCAGATATTCGAAATAAATTCGTAAAAATACGATATATTTACGCGTAAATCGAGATTTCGCGGCCGATTTCCGTCGCAGCGGGCCATTTAAATTCAAATATTCGAAATAAATTCGTAAATATACGATACATTTACGCGTAAATCGAAATTTCGCGGCCGAGTTTCGTCGCGGCCGACCCTTTAAATACAGATATTTGGTGTAAACTCGTAAAACTACGACATATATCCGCGTAAAACGTATTTTCTCGGCCCTTCAAACTCGGATATTCGAAATAAATTTCAAAAAATACAACATTCCAGTGTAAATCGATTCAGATTTACAAAATAATAATACTAATTAGGACGATGTATAACCACGTAAAAATACATTTTTCGGCGTTTTACCGCCACGGCTGACTTTTAGATTCAGATTTACGAAATATTATGATTTATTTTCGCAAAAATCAAATCTTTTCGAATTTCACGAACAAATTTTCGTGCGCGGACAAAAATAAATTTCGAATTACGAATTAACGAATTTCGAATTAAAAAAAATTTTGTATGAAAAAATTTTTCTGCGAAATTTTTTTGGCGAAAATTTCGAATTACGCGTTTTTTCAAATTATCGGGGTTTTACTGTACTTATTTTTGTTTATTTGTCTATTTTTGTCTGGTCTTTTCATTTGTACACAAATTGTCTTCAGGCGAAATATCATAAATTTGTAATAAGTGTATTTTGTTTTGAATAGATCATTGTGGTGCAAGGAAATAATAAATGCTTTAGATGACGGAATTCCTTTTATTTATGTATCTTTTCTAATTTTCTGGCGTAGATGAAAATCGTGTTTCAAAAATAAAATGTTGAACGATATGTCCTTATACCAAATAAACCATATCAGTGAAAAATATAGAAACTGCCCTGGAAAACCTGGAATTATCAGGGAATTTTGAAATCCGTTTTTTGTGGCCACCCTGTTGTTGTATTTCCTAAGATGTTATTAGCCCATATTTCTTCACATTAGACATTGGATGGTATTTTATTTTATTTATTTACTATACATAATTAAAGAAATATAAACATTTCACTTTCTAACTACATAAATACAAGCTATAAAGGGTGTTAAGGGATCTACTTGACTTAATTTTACCAGTGATTCCTGACATTATTTCGTATAAAAAAAGAAAATTAAATTTTCCTCTCCGATGACTTTTAAATATTTTTTAAATTGTTATTATTTTTTTTAAATAGTTATTCTTATTTAAAATAGTTATTATTTATTAACAAAATAATATTATTTAAAATAGTTATTATTTTTTAAAATAGTTATTCTTATTTAAAATAGTTATTATTATTTAAAATAGTTATTATTTTTTAAAATAGTTATTATTTATTAAAATTGTTATTATTGTTGAAAATAGTTATTCTTATTTAAAATTGTTATTATTATTTAAAATAGTTATTATTATTTAAAATAGTTTGTGATCGCAATAGGCGAATCAAGAGTGGACTGTAACATATTATTTGTGAACTTTGAAGTTGACACAACTATAGTTGGAGATGGTGAACATGGATTGAGGAAGGAATCCGACTTACCCCTTTGATGTTCTTCAAAGATGATGATGGTTGGTTTCACTCACAGGAGATATGATTCACGCACAAGCTTTGGTAACATCCAGTTTGGATACGAAAGACACTGAGGGAACCGAATATGTTCACTGCACAGGCCTTCTACCCTGAGTTGATATCAATAACAGCACTGATCACAAGTAGACGTTCATCAAACTGGCTCCATCAATGTCACTTTTATTGTTGTAAAATGTCACACAAACACGTGGGTAAAGTCAGATAATGATAGGTACTTGTAGATAAAAATGGGATGGGAAAATGCAAGGACAATGTTAAAGGAAGATTAATAGTTCCGTCAACAAAAACAGTTATTAATATTTTAATATAGTTACTACGTATTTATATCGTTTTCTAAGTCACGTTTTGAATTTATTCCATGGCGCGAGATTGCCTCTGCGTGAAATGTGCCAATTAGAAATGTATTATTATTTTACGTTCCCGGCCAGACATTATTAAATAACGGCGCAGTGGCATGCCGTCCGCTGTCCAGGTGCGGTTGGCAACGCCGATTGACAGTCGCAGAGATAATAGAAACAAGGGATGTGGGTTATGAACCATTATTAGCACAAGTCAGTGTCTCCAACATACTACAGGGTTTTCCGATAAGAGGTGTTATTTTGAATTGCCCGCTATTTCGGTAGATGTTACCTTTGAAGCTGTCATTTTTTGACATTTGACAAGTAGAAACTACGCCATTAATAAAAATGGAACGATACACGCTTCAACAAAGCATTGAAATTCACTTGACTGAATCAAATGCAAATCATCTTGAGTGATGAGGCCCATTTCCACCTCGGTGGCTTCGTCAACAAGCAAAATTGTCGCATCTGGGGCTCGAAAAACCCAAGAGTTATTGTTGAAAAGCCTCTCTATCCTCAACGTGTGACTGTTTGGTGCGGTTTATGGTCCGGCGGAGTCATTGGACCTTACTTTTTCGAAAATGATGCTGGAGCAACAGTTACGGTGAATGGATTGCGCTATCGAGAGATGATTAATGATTTTTTTATGGCCGGAATTGGATGGTATTGATCTGGAGGACGTTTACTTTCAACAAGACGGCGCTACGTGCCACACAATCAACAAAACCATTGATCTTTTACGATTGAATATCAAAATAACACCTCTTATTGGAAAACCCTGTACTTGTTAATAGCATCTACGGACGTCCGCGCCTCGTCTTTGTCTCACCTACTTACCAAACGAATAACTTTCATGATATAACCTCCTTGATAGTCGACGGCAGTTGGCATGCTTACTCTCTATATTATTTTTTTGAAAAAAAGATATTTTAATATAATTAGAAGTGCTCCATAAAACGACACATGAACACTCATTTTTAAATACATCTATTTGAATTTTACTTTTTTTTGGGAATGAATTAATGCAAATCTTGAAAGTGGAAATTTACCCACTTCACCACATCCGATTGAGCTGAAACTCAGCAGATAAACTCATTGTATATGACAAAACATTCTTTCATTTTTTTGTGGCGCACGCACACACACACGCACTTCTCTGAAATTGGCCAGTCGAAGAGATGGCACAACAATTGAAAATGGATGTATTATACCAATCTTTGTTTTTATTCGTTAGTTTTTTGGCTTACCGTCTTCTATCTCTTAGTTTTTTCAACGGGAATTTATTTTAATAAAGCGTACATTCTAATCGCATTGAAATGTTCGATCATTATTTTCACGTACCTTGTACGAACCAACATCTAATTATGTAAATATGTCTTCACCCTGTTTACATATCCACGTACTAGTAACTGGTACATGTTCACTTTGAAAACATCACAACGTTGATGGTACCGCAGCGTACATACAAACATTCCCCTCAAAACAATCAAATTACGAACAAAGTTAATGAAAAAAAATGTTTGTTTTTAAAATTTTAGTGAAAAAAATTGCAATTCTATTATAATTATGAGATATTTGAGTATTGATTAATTTCATCTTCGGTTCGTTTTTCTAGAAATAACCTAAAAAAAATTGTACGCACAAGTTTAGTTTAGTATTAAAAATGCTTTAATCAGAAAAATTTTCCTAATCATGTTGTACTTTGAAGACTCTTATAGAATGTAGATTTTATTATTATTATTTTTCTATGTAAGAAGTCAACTTGAGTACAATTCTCCTGTCTGGAACCCACATTATAATATACATGTACAAGCTGTTGAAGAATAAAAAACCAATTCTTGCATTTTATAAATTTTAAAATGGGTATTCCTGCATTTATGTTGAACTACAACACGCTGTTAAATTATATGAATATGCTCAAATTGTCAAACAGAAGAATTTTCACTGACTTGGTATTTCCATATAAAATTCTAAATGATTTAGTTGATAGTCCGGTATTGCTAGAATTGATAAGCTTCCGGATCCCACAACGTAATACTATAAGTCAGGATTTATTTCAGTGCAGAAATTCTGCCACTAACTACCATAATATGTATTCCTCTTTGCCCATAATACTAATGAAGGGAAACAATTATACCAAGTCAGTGGACATCTTCAATTTATCTTTAAACAAATATAAAATGTTGTTATTAAAGCATTAATAAATAAGTAATGCTAATAAATTAACGTTGAATAAATTGTAAAAAGAACACCGCTTAGATAAAATAATTAATGATCTATAAATACGAATATTATTACGCAAGACCCATTTGTCGTTTCTGAGACCTCTTTTGCTAATCCCCGCGTCGTATTTACATACAATTACACGGTGTTTTACCTTTTGTGAAGAGCAGAATTTAGCGTATATACATATCAGTCTTATTTGCTCACAATTCCGTATAATGAAGTCAGTGTCGCCCACGCAGGTGAACAACAGTGGACATACTGAACGCACGGCTGTGTGCAACATCAGACAATTTGTGCAAAGTAGTACTAATTATTTCCAGTCAATTAATTGTTGTCTTTCTCGAATTTTAATTGGCCAATTCGTCATGTTGCGAAATTGGACTCTCTTTAAATATGTACCATATGTAATTTAATAAATTAACTCTTTTACGTAAGCGCTTGTTATTTTTAGCATGGAAGACTTTCTTTTCCTTAACTATCCCGCAGCCAAGTGGGGGAGTAGGTAGTACCCAAAATTACTATCATCCTTATATTAGCTTAAAGACTTGACATATTATTTTACGTATTCCTGCGCAAATACACAAGTTACCATTAATAATTGACTGACTAATTGGGATTTCTATAGTTTGAAAGCCCATAAGACAGAAAATGCATGGGGTCATCGGAAGACCAACTTGGTTACAGACGTTTTGTTTGGCATCTTGGCCTGTCAAGAGTTCAAATAGTCATTTTGTTCGGTAGATGCGTAAGTTTAACCTATGTAACATCTTAGCCCGTCATCTCACTGGTATAGGTACGAAATCGACAAAAACCGGAGACCCTGCGCAGGAAAATCCCACAACGGCTGCTCTGCAAACCGTATGTGAACTTTACTTTTCTGTGCACGGTCTCCAGTTTTTGTCGATATCGTACCGTTACAGAGCCAGTGGAACGACGGGCTTAATCTCTCACCTGGAATATGGAACTATACTTAATCCACCTATTTCGAAATAGGATAATTTATATGTATCTAACAAGTAGGTACACTCGTGGGAGATCCCATGCACTTTTTATGCTACGAATGCGAAGACTTCATTCAAAAAACCGAATTATTTTTTTCTAATTACAATTCATTCAAATATTATTATCAGAACGTGCCAAAAAAGCGACTCATCTGCTTAACGATTCTGCATTGACCATCAACATTTTCAGCATCACAAAATAGTAAAATTGCCCCCAATACCTTTTTATACCTACGATTACCTCAAATTTGTAATGATCTCCGTAATCAACATATTAATATTGGTATTTCATGGAGAACACGAAGAAATAAATGACTGAATATATTGTATGAATTTATCAGTGATACCGTGACATAGTCAATCCTGGTCAATGCAGGTTTGACCAGTCCTTCTAGGAAATACCCTAGAATATACCTGTGTTTCTGTTACAATATGCTGAGCAGGTTCACCAACTAAATGTTCCTGACGATCGAGATTGCAAATGTTCGAAAAGTTTGCTGAAGATAGAGTAGGAGTCCAACATCGTTAAAAAATAACCTTAACCTTGATTCCTACTACTTGATTTATCCATAATATTCTGAATAAATTTTGAAACTCCGTTTCCCCAAGTTCATATTTATCAGTGCTGAGCCAAAAGCAGCCCGTGCACGTCGAAATCTGCTCAGATTTTGATAGCCATGTTTTTTGACGTATAGACCAGCATATCTAGAGAGCGAAAGGACGGGGTATAAACTCACGTTATTGTATCTCGCTCATGTCGACTAATCACCAATATTGACAATTATACTACGGTTTCAGGTACAACTCTGTTATAAATAAATTACACACCATTGGTAACTCTTATCCTATGTTAGCTAATGTTTTTAATATGCATCTATTGGAGTATAAAGCTGTACTTATTAAACATTTAGCAGTGCAAATTTTATAAAGTTTACTGCATGACAGGTTTTTTGTTTTTGGTTTTGTTTCTTCATTTCTTTCACTAACTTTGTAATAATGCATATTATTTTTTTTTATTCTGTCTTGTTTACTTGTATTATAATCTTATTATTATTTTCTTTCTTCATTCTATATTGTACTATGACTGTCGATAATTATCATGTATGTAAATGGAACTTGTGCCGTTAAAGCCTTAGACACATGCTATATTAGGCGCGTATAAATTTGGCGTGGCATGTACGTATTATATGTTGAGCTGACACGCTACGGTATAATCTTCCTCAGGAGAGGGGGTCAGATTAATTGGGAGACTGCCGCGGAATATCATTTATTTGTATGGGAGCTGTCCCTTTGACAGATGAAAGCTGTGTATTGACCCCTTCTCCTGCGGTAGGTAGGAGAGAGGGTCGCATAGTTTTCAAATATAGTCTGGCTAGCAGATCACAGCGCATATCCTCGCCATGCCCATACTTTTAGCACATCATGTTTTTAGGTGTGACAGGTCTGTATGGGATTTTATATAGCAATATGGAGTTATATAAAACGCTTTGAACTTTTTGCGTAATCTGTCACCCCTTTAATTCTAAATAAATATTGTTGATTAAAGACTTTTTTATCGTTTGTTGGCTTTCATGCTATTAGTCCTGAAGCTGTCCGATCTAATGTAGTGCTACAACTTTACCTGTATGTTGAATGTAGATGCTCTATGCTTGCTCTCAGTGTCGGCTTGTCGGAGAGCCGAGAACCAAACTAACGGTGCTGCGGACTGCGGATCGTGGGTTACCGATTCGCAGGGAACAGGGGCGAATCCTATCACACACTGTAAATCATCCCACGTTTTGTCGTGTCTTTGTTATCTTGGATAATAGTAGTTGGCGATTGGATACTTCATTCTTAATCAGAAGACAATATATTAGCATAGGAGATAAAAGAAACGATGGAGTTCCTCAAGGATCCATACTAGGGCCTCTCGTATCGATTCTCAGGGGACGGGCGAATTCTATCACACTCATCTCGTCTGTTATCTGGAATAGCAGTTAGCTAATGTAGACGTGAGTCTTAATCAGAAAACAATATTTTAGCATAGGAGATGATCGAAAAATATGGAGTTCCTCAAGGATCCATACTAGGACCACTCGTATCGATTCTCAGGGGACGGGCGAATTCTATCACACTCATCTCGTCTGTTACCTGGGATAGTTAGCGAATGTAGACGTGAGTCTTAATCAGAAAACAATATTTTACCATTGAAGACGAAACATAAAGTCAACTCAATAACATTAAGTATGGAGTTCCTCAAGGATCCATACTAGAGCTACTCGTAGAGAGAGCTATTCGCAAGGGGAAGGGGCGAGTTCTATCACAACCACCTCGCCTTATCTCAAATTATCATCCCACGCTGTATCATGTATTTGTTATCTGGGATATCAGTTCGTGAATGTAGACGTCAGTCATATTCAGAAAACAATATTTTAGCATAGCAGATAAAATAAAAGGTCGACTCAATAGCATAAAGTGAGGAGTTCCTCAAGGAACGATACTGGGGCCAATCGTATTAATTATTCCACAAATCTAGAGAATACGGAAGCACCGTGAAGATAGCCTTAACACGATTGAGAGATATGTATTTCTCTATTCTGTTCTTTCTTGTACTATCATGTATCTTATCTGTTGGTTTATGGTAAGCTTTTCTAGCACACTTACAACACCACCGTGACTAAGGAAACAACAAATTATGGTAGTATTTTATTTATTTTTCATCGAATAACATATTAATATATTATATTAAATAATCATCGCATCCTATTCGGCTCTGCGCTCCGTGGCCGTGCGATTATGTAATGTCTAGCGTTTCCCACCGAGATGACCAGGTGATCTAGTCGCCAGGCCACATTTCCGCACTGCCTCACCATACCTGCTTACCTCGGTACACCACTACCCCCTACCTCCCCACCTACCCAACCAAACGTTACCCGTTCATTATCTGATATTATTGTTGTTCACCTCTTCGTCCCGCTCTCCTTCTAACCTAAGATGCTTCAATGCTTGTAAATGATAATGTGGAATTTTGGGCCTACCCCTAAATAGAAATAATATACATTAATAATAGTTTAAGTTAATAAGTGTTTTCCTATCTTATTTTTGTTGTAACAAATAGATATAATTATACCCTCACTGGGATCTCCCGTGCTGAGGATTTCATTTACATATTATTAAAATTTAGAAGTATGAATAATATAAAGTAATTATAAATATATTAAAAAAAAGTGTTTTTTTGAAATAATTATAAATATTTTAAATGATATTATTTTTTGTTCAGTTGAGAGGTTTTAGTTTGTGGTGTTAGTATATTTTCTATTTCTGATCTCCCTATGTTTTGTATCCAGGTTTTTATTTCAGGTTTAAATGTAAAATGTTGTTTTGAGTTTTAAATGAGAGTGGGATTTTAGTGTAGGGTTTAGTACGAGTACCATAATATAGGAAGCTTTTTTGGCCAAATCTAGTATGTTGTAGTTGCTTGTTGGATATGTTTTTGACTCTTAGATCTAGTGTTTCTAATAATATTTGGATGATTTGTATAGCGCCGTTTTTGTGCAAAATCACCTCAAGGGCGCTGTACAGATATATAATACATTTCTAGAATGATCTATGTTATTACTAATTATATATGGAGATAATATATAGTACCATACTTACCTGGTAGATCACTTGAGATTAACACTTAATTAACAGTAACTAATTATTTATGAGCGAAATTTAGATACAGGATTTAGGACATAATTGGAAAATTTGATATAATTGGAATTTCTCTCGGGAATGGTATATTTAATTTAAAGTTATGACAGCTTAAAAGGGTGGTTCCATGATATGTCATCAAAATGAAAATTCAACACAACTTTAAAAAATATAGAGTCATTAAAAGTGATGAAACAAAAATTAGGTTTAATAGTTACCTATGTAACCTAGTTTTTGTTTCATCACTTTTCATCACTTTCTATCACTTTTTGGAGGTGTGTTGAATTGTGATTTTAAAGACATACCCCAGCACCAGGCATTTTAACCCTTCAGTACTTTCATCATTTTTGTATAGTTAGCAATGTTTTCTGTGTATTTCAAATGCGTTATATACATCTTATTTTTTAATATTACGTAAAAACAAATACTGTTTTAGAAACTAATATGCATTTAAAATAAACATTACTATTTCTAAACAATTCAATTTTAATATCAAACATTGTTAACCACATTTTTTCTCCAATGATAGAAAAATTGAGAGAACTCTGTATTTCGAAAACACGTTCGTTTTGTTTTGGGAATTTGTAAGAAAACTTTATCTCGTTCATATTATAAAAAATAAATTTTATAGTTAAACCGATTGTTAAGATAGCGGCTCGAAATATGAATTATGTATTAATTTTGGCTGTTTTTAGGATTTTATTAATGGATTTCTGTTTCTAACCTCAAAAAAAAAGATAAAAATAATTTTATGTAATAAGGACGCCCGGTCATATATGACTCTAGAGGGGTTAAGCAGAACATAGGTTACTGTTGCAGCTATCCCAACTGTTCGTTCGATGTTATACTATATTCAAAATAATCTTAATCTAACATTCTATTGTGAAGAATCCATGTCTTTTTGACACCCGGATTCGCCTACACGTCGATCAAGCACGTCCTAAGCACTAAAACTCGACCTACAGCTAAATACAGTGCCATAATGTCAAAATTGCGACTTCTTTACGACTAGCGGCATTATAAGAAAGTTGGTAAGTCCAAAACAGAGACTAATCAAATTTCTCCTCGCCAATAACGCAAGTGTCAGATTTACATTATGCAAAATGAAGGAAGCATTTAACACGTTCGGCCTGACAATAACACTTTCATTTCGTTTACATTAATAATAAGGACTTATGTCATTGAAGAAGAAGATAATACCGATAAAACGTGAAACAGAACGAGACACAGAAAAATAAAAAGAAAACGGTCACAACTAGGAATCGAACCCAGGATCTCTTTTCTTACCGAGATCCAAGTTTCGATTCCTACAAGGACAGAATAGTCACAACTAGGAATCGAACCCAGGATCTCTTGTCTTATCGAGATCCAGGGTTCGATTCCCACAAGGACAGAATAGTCACAACTAGGAACCGAACCCAGGTTCTCTTGTCTTACCTAGATCCAGGGTTCGATTCCTACAAGGACCTCGGTAAGACAAGAGAACCTGGGTTCGGTTCCTAGTTGTGACTGTTATCTGTTTATTTTTTACATTGATAATAATATGTGGATGATTTGTATAGCGCCGTTTTTGTGTAAAATCACCTCAACGGCGCTGTTCAAATATATAATACATTTCTGCAGTGATCTATGTTATTACTAACTAGGTATATATGGAGATAATATACAGTACAATACTTACCTGGTAGGTCACTTGAGATTAACACTTAATTAACATTAACTAATTGTTTGTTAGTGAAATTTAGATACAGGATTTGGGATATAATTTGAAAATTGGACATTATTGGACTTTTCTATGTTTATTTTAATAATATATATCTATGTTCTTTGTTGTTCCTGAATAAGGACTTAGATTAAAAATTGTACCTAATTCATCATACATCCGATTATTTTATTTAATTTTGAAATATCCTTGTATGGAAAATTACCATGAAAATATAATCACATAGTTATAAGAAAATATAAGTACATGACGTATTTAAATCTTATTTTGTAACTAGCTGACGTGTACCCGGCGTTGCTCGGGGTTGTGAATGATTTGGAGTAAAGTTTTAAGTTTTGAATTCTGTGATAAACGTCGTCTTCTATAATATGCATGTTTTATGTACATAAACCTTCCGGAAGAAATTCTTGCAATGAAACGACACTAAACTGCGCTATATAAATGCCATGTTATTATTATTATATAGTGGCTTATAACTAAGACTATTAGCTAGTGACTTACAATTACGAGTTTAAATAGTCATAAAAACTTTTAAGACCACTGAGAGAAAGATACCCAAAAAAATCCCAGTTATTAACGATCCATTCCAATAAACATAGAAGATTTGTAACATCCGATGCCTAGATAATATTTAATTTTTTTAAATCAAAGTATATAAGCTGTAATGCCTCCCATTGCGTTACACGCCGTACATTAGAATGAATTAAAACGTCAATAAATCTAGTTTTTTGCTGGGTGAATTTAATTATCGGTTTAAAATATCCGATAATTTACGAGATCACCTACGTAAGTGATTATACAAGTTTAACTAAAACAGAATATGTTTTACAGAGCGAACCATATGAGGACAACATGTGAAATGTAAAACTAAGTCAGTCTAAGGATGATACTAATTTTACCAATCTGAATAAATAATCATTGTTTCTCAATAAATGTGACCATATGCTATAAGTCAGTGTTGTAACAACCAATATTTGTGCCCCAGGCGTAAACGTAAAGTTCCTATTGAACCCTTAAGAGGAAGCTACAAGTCAAAAATGTGTATATTCTTGATATACCTTATATTGTAGGTAATAGGCATTAATATCGCTTGACAAACGGAGTCTAGAAACTTTCGATTTCAAGCACAAAACTGGTTTTGATTTATTTTGTAAATAATTTTATGAGCAAAAAAGTTATTCAAGTGAAACTGTCACAGATAATCCTATAACACTGTATTTTTTAAAAGTTGCTACCTTTACGCGTTCATACATTTCTATTGAAAAAATATTTTTTTTAGTAGTTTACATTTATATTTTTATTGAGTAATTTTTTTTTATTTATTTGTATTCTACACAAGCGAAACGATAGGAAAACCTTCAATTTATCTTAAGCGTATTTTTTGGTATTCATAATGTACACCAATTCGTTATAAAGATTACTCAAAATAGTGATTTGGCATTAAGCTTTGCCTTAACGAACAAAAATCCAAATTACAACTTCAATCTCATGTCCAGCACGAAATCCATAGCATTTTTTTGTACATTCGTAGTGCACTTTCTTCATATCGTGTGCTATACATGCCGCCTTGTGCATATTAATATGTGGCCGGCTGTAACAGAATTGGCAACGAACCGATTTCCCTTCAAACGGCGATGGAATCAATCACTGCGTGTTTATCGCACCGGCATCTATCGATATATGTAAGGTATATTAACGCTTGACGTAAATCATTGACCGCGGCATTCTGTAATGACAACGTGCTAGCAAAACATTCCCCCCATCAAAACTACCATAAATTTCGAACGAAATATATGCTGATGACGATAAGGTTGAAATAGGATATTTTCACTGTTTTTTTTTAAATACTCCTATTTGAATTTCTGATTGAATCTTGGAAGTGGAAATTTACCCCTCTTACCGACTTCCGATTGAGCTGAAACTCTGCAGATAGATTCGTTGTCGATGATAATGCATTCTTTGGTGGCACTCACGCATACACTCGCACACACACTCATTTCTCCGTAATTGGATGACGTTATAAAAATGTACCGCAGTACGAAATAAATCTCGCTACCATCCAATTAGGATTTGGCTTAAGTGATAGCGGTGTTTACTCATTTTATTCAATCGCTGTGGAGCAAGCTTCAATACTCAGTCAAACAAACTATTAATAAATCGGTTAAATAAGGAATTCATTCGGCATTTTTCTTTCATTTTGCGTTCAGACGTTTCACTTCGAGTGAAATAGGCAAAATTAAAGACATAAATTAATGAAACGTGAACCGTCTTGCCTCCTACTTTAGTTAGAGCGTTGGAAGTCACTTAGAGGTAAAAAAACTGGAACCTATTTTTGCGCTTCATGTCTCATCTAAATATAACACATCAATGCCCACGAATTATAATAAAATAATAATAAGATGTGGGATAATAACAACGTATTGAATTTATTTTTTAGTGTGAGAAACTGAAACAAATAAATATGAAGCCCGTACGACTTAATGCGAACCAATAAATATACATAATACACAAACCTTAGCCCACGTAATGTGCTTATAAATCCAAGAGTCCATCCGATGAATAATTAGTTAAATTAATGTATTTTTCAGAAACTCCCAAGCGAAATCATGATTTCTAAACATCAATAACAACGTAATCCTTTTTTCTGAATGGAAAACATGTATTTTTATACAATACTCAATACTTACGTCAAGCAACTACTAATGGGCGTTTTACACGATTCTTTTTTTCGTCCAGTTTCCAGACGGATGAAAAGGACGTGTTCTATTTTGGTACAGGTTTTCGTACAGTTTAAGATGGCGGACATAATGTGACATCTTATATGGAAATTTTGGATATATTTTTCATTTTATATTTAAAATATTGATTTAAAAAATTCCAAGACAATATGTGCTTATTACTGATGGTGTATTTTATGATTTGTTGACGGAAACGGCAATTGACAGATGCTTTTTTTATTGCTTATTGTTTTGTTACATTGTATATTTTGTTACGTTAGAATTTTTAATCTCACTAGGACAAGCCTGTGTTGAGGTTAATAATTCAAATCTATAATAGTTTAAATCTTCAATATTTTATAATGATCTATGATTATGTTGTGTTGTGAAGGTGTCACATTTTTTTACGATTTCACAAAACATTTTTCTTCTCTACCTACAATTATCCGTATGAAATCAATAATCGTGTAAAGCAAATATATTTTTTTTAATGATAAACTAATGTTTATAAGACAAGGTTTTTTATGCATAGCACAAAGGATAACAAATTATTATAAGCAATAATTAGTCGCCTAAAGTTGGTTGTTTACAGGTGAAAAAATACAATAAGCAGTAATTGTTGATAAGCCGACGTAGCCCAGTAGTCCAGAGCACCTGACCGGACATCAGAAGGTGCGGGTTCATTTCCCATCGGCGGTATTTATTTTTACTTAATATATAAAGATGTTTTCAATTTGTATAGATCAAAGATATTAGAAGAACGAGATATGCTATGTTGGCCGCCGGACCGTAGGCGAAGTACTACCTAATTAGGGTACTTTGAATACGGGAAGAATTCGTTCATTTAGTTGATTTTATGTCGTAACCGTGTACAGTTTGTGCCCGTTTTATTCAAAATGCCGTCTTGTTCAGTGGAACTATGCAAAAACACGACAAGTAATGTTAACTTTAAGATGAATGGAGTTTCATTTCACCGGTAAGTACAAAATTAGAGTAATTTATCAATTTTTAATGATTATTCAAAGTTTTTATTGACGTAAGGCCCCGTGAAAGCTAACATCGCCGTCATTAGAGGCTAGTGATGGGGACGCGAATTTTTTTTTAAATACCGACTATCGATTTTTCGTAACATTAGTAGGGCTGTATAAAAATACATAGAAACTTATTATTAATTTTGAATTTTTTTGTAGATAATTATTATTGTAGATGCTGATTGGTGGTAGAAACAAATGCAATGCTTTTCTTTTAAAATCTTTATTTATTAAAATTAATGTTTCTTTGTTTGTTTCGCATGTGTTCCTGTACCATTTATCCGATTATCAATGAAACTTTGGTGATTTTTTCTACCCGAGCCCGCGGAGGTTTCTATATACGAGTATAATGGTTAGCTGTAGCATTATGAAATTATTTCCTGTACCATTCATCCGATTGGGATGAAATTTTGGTGTATAGTTATGGGCATGCCCATGAAGTTTTCTATAAATATAATGGTGAGCTATGGCGTTATGAAATATGTATATTTTTTGGCGCATTATCAGTTTGGATATCATTACCTTGATATCCGTTTACATTACTTAGTCAAAAACGTAACACCAAAATTGTGGAAGCGACAAGCATTAAACAAATATCTCCACATTACCGGTCAATAATATATATTTAAAAAAATATTTGTTAGCTTAATGAAATACCTCTCGTACATATATATGTATGTATGCTAACTATATGCAATATGTAAAAATTATTGTCAAATAAACGTTTTTATTATTATTATTATTATGTGTATATATTTTTGTTAATTTGTTGGAATTGTTGAACACACTTGACATTCAAAAGAGGAGGAAAACAACTGTTTACATCTTATTTTAAAAAAACTACCTGTAAAACACGGGTAATAAAGAATTCTTGAAACAAAATATGAAATCGCGAAATAAAGGCCCTAACACGGGTAGAGCACATAGCGTTGCCCTAAATACGTGTCATTATTATTGTAAAATTATTAACTGTGAAACAGAAATGTTTTCAGTATAATCCTGGTTAAAGACCACCATTGAGAATAGAAACAATGATTTGAATGGATAAGCCGTGTTTGGCGACTAGATCTGAATAACCGGGTACTTCCCACCTTCCTTTTACTCAGCTTCTTCCCCACCCCATCACCTGAACATACACCTTCACAACATACCCCAATTGCGGAAGCCCTAGGCTCACTAGCTACAGATGGGACTCTTGTGAAGTACTCAAATACAAAATAAACTAACATTGGGTAAACACTGAGAATCTCATTGTGTGGATTTTCACAACAACAAAAACACATTGTGAGTATTATTGTGATTAAATTGTTGAACAAAACCAAAAAACTGTACGGACAAAATTTAATTTATTTATTTCATTCAAAAAACAGTTTTTACATAAAAGAATACTCTGCACATCTCACTAGGGCATTCCTGTATCAAGATGTGCAGCTTTACAATAATATCATTTAAAAAAATACATATATGTAAATTTAAAATAATAACAACATTATATTAAATTTAAACCAAAAAAGAAAAGTTTATGACACGGACGTTTCGAGACCAGTAGACAAAAATAAACAAAATTTTAGTAACAAATGTATACGAAACAATATTCCGTCCGTATAATACTGTAAATGCGTAGGTAGCTGGATACACCTTTATTAGTGTTTCAGTCTCGGTGGATAAAATTTAATGTCAAAATCAGAGAAGGATTGATTCCCAAGTCTGAGTCGACGGAAGGAATTTAAGACTGGAAAAAACTGAATTTAATACTGAATTAAAACACTTGAAAATATTTTTCTTGAGATTTGTAGACTTTGGAGATGGTTTCTTCAGGAGAGAAGTTTCTCACTTGGGGTAGTTTTTTGAACTGACTTTGTATGGAATTCGGTTCTCTATTTATAGAACGTTTTCAAATCGAACCCTCTTGGGGGAGTTTTCATCCCTTTCATGAAAGGTGAGTTGGTTAGGTATTTTTCCTCTTTACAATTAATTTGTTTAGAGGAAAATTGTATGTTAATATTATACCTCTTGCCAGGTCAGTTCAATTTACCCAAACCACCTCCTTCAGTCCCGTTTATTTATTTTATAATAAATTATACAAAGTTTCATATTGGGGTTGAAGCAAAATATCCTTGGTTTGAACATTCCCCAAGGAGTGAAAAACATATTTAGGTACAATTCTTTAAGATATTATGTTAGTAATTAATTATTTCTTGATATTGATATTTATTCTGTGGTTATATCTTCTAATATTTTCTTGTAAATTGGATCTGATGTTATCATCGGTGGTTGCAATAATCCGTGTTATCAGTTTTTGATAAGGGCGTCAATGAAGTATGTCGAGCTGTGATTGGTTGGAAACTCGGCGGCCATCATGGAATTCCTTTCGGGTGTTATGGAGGGGGTTCCACGTAAATACTGGGTCGCCCCTTTAGGGAGGTTCATTTCGTGATTGGTGACTCGTCAATGAAGTATGTTGCGCTGTGATTGGTTGAAAACTCGGCGGCCATCATGGAATTCCTTCTGGATAGTATGGAGGTGGGGGTCACGTAAATACTGGGTTGTTTTCATAGAGAGAGCCATTCTGAAGGCGGGAGGTCCCGAGTGAGGTGCTGGATGGTTATTTTCAGATGTATTCTGCTGTTATATTTCTATGTAATTGTCTTGATTAATCACATACAGCACATAATTTCATTAAGTAATTATGATTTGAAGATTTCCAATTGTGTCGGCGACATGGTATCGAGCGGTTTCGGGGTTTGAGTGTTTTTGTAATTTTTACGTAAATATGAATTCCTCTGAAAGATTCTTGAGGTCTGGATACGTATGATACACTCCCCCCGTACAGTCTTGCCTGTACTCAGCTAGTTCTTCAGACGTATCTTCTTTTGATGTTTCCGCAGGTTGTTATGTCCTGGTAATGAGGGATAGCCGCTCAATGCTAGTCCATCGATGGAGTGTTGTCCAAGCTTTGCGATGTCAGTGAGGGATAGCCGCTCAGTGCCAGTGCCATCGAGAGGATGCTGTTTAGACTTCGCCGTGTCAGTGAGGGATAGCCGCTCAGTGCCAACTCAGTCGGGGGGGGCCCCCAGCGGGGTAGGAGGTGGGAGTCGATTTTGCCATGTCAGTGAGGGATAGCCGCTCAGTGCCAGCGCCATCGAGGGGGTGCGGGCCAAACTCCGCCGTGTCAGTGAGGGATAGCCGCTCAGTGCCAGCGTTGTCGGGCGCCCCCTGCGGGAGTAGGAAGTGGGAGTCGATTTTGCCATGTCAGTGAGGGATAGCCGCTCAGTGCCAGCGCCATCGAGGGGGTGCGGGCCAAACTCCGCCGTGTCAGTGAGGGATAGCCGCTCAGTGCCAGCGTTGTCGGGCGCCCCCTGCGGGAGTAGGAAGTGGGAGTCGATTTTGCCATGTCAGTGAGGGATAGCCGCTCAGTGCCAGCGCCATCGAGGGGGTGCGGGCCAAACTCCGCCGTGTCAGTGAGGGATAGCCGCTCAGTGCCAGCGTTGTCGGGCGCCCCCTGCGGGAGTAGGAAGTGGGAGTCGATTTTGCCATGTCAGTGAGGGATAGCCGCTCAGTGCCAGCGCCATCGAGGGGGTGCGGGCCAAACTCCGCCGTGTCAGTGAGGGATAGCCGCTCAGTGCCAGCGTTGTCGGGCGCCCCCTGCGGGAGTAGGAAGTGGGAGTCGATTTTGCCATGTCAGTGAGGGATAGCCGCTCAGTGCCAGCGCCATCGAGGGGGTGCGGGCCAAACTCCGCCGTGTCAGTGAGGGATAGCCGCTCAGTGCCAGCGTTGTCGGGCGCCCCCTGCGGGAGTAGGAAGTGGGAGTAGTTGTCTGGAGATGCCAATATAGACAAGTTCTGTCACTTGTGTCGATTTCTATTTGTTGGGGTTGAAGGAGACGTCTAGTGCGGCCGGGAGGATGACGGCAACTTTTACTGCCGGTCTTATGTAGACTCCAGTGCTTGTTTGGATCCGAACAGTTCGGACTTGACCATCGGCTGCAGGTACTGCTTCGATGACACGGCCACGTGGCCAGTTGTTCCGGGGTAGTGCTGGATCCATGATGATTACTAGGTCATCCTTTTTAATTGGTGTAATTGGATGGTGCCATTTTTGTCGGGCGGCCATAGTGGGTAGGTACTCGTGCAACCATCTTCTCCAAAAAGCGTCCGCGAGTTGTTGCCCAATGCGCCACTGACGGCGGAGGCACACTTCTTCTTCTGTTCTATTGTAGAACGATAATTGAGGTCGTTTCCCGGCTGACCCCAGTAAGAAGTGGTTGGGGGTCAGGGGCTCTTCGTCTCGTGGATCGACCGAAATGTGGGTAAGAGGGCGGTTGTTCACAATGAATTCGGCTTCCGCTAGGGCTGTGCGTAGAGTTTCTTCTTTAGGCGTTCTCTCCTTTAGCGTGGCGTTTAAGGCCTTTTTAACTGACCTCACTAATCTCTCCCAGGCTCCCCCCATGTGGGGACTCATCGGAGGTATGAAGTGCCATTCTATGCCCTGAGTGGCTATTGCGTCGATCATCTTGGTATCCTGGCTTAATGACATCAAGGCGTCTCTCATCTCAGCGTCGGCTCCATGAAAGTTCGTGCCGTTGTCAGAGTATATGGCAGTTGGTTGTCCTCTTCGTGCGGTCATCCTTTGTAGGGCCATGATTGCGGAGTCAGCTGATAGTGAAGTAGTTAATTCCAGGTGGATGGCACGTGTTGAGAGGCAGGTGAAGATGGCTCCGTAACGCTTTTCTCTGTGTCTGCCGACTGTTATGGTCATAGGACCGAAATAATCCAGCCCGCAATGTGTGAATGGGCGGACGTGATGCATCAGTCGTGGTGGTGGTAGTACGCCCATCTGGGGCGGATTGGGTTTGCTGCGTCGTATGCAGCACATTGGGCAGGTGTGCGCAATCTTTCGGCTTATTGTACGTAGTCTGAGTATGAAAAAATGGCTGCGTATTTCTGCTACTGTTTTTTCCGTACTGGGGTGATCTGATTTCTTGTGGTAGTGATTAATCAGGAGACGGGTGTACGCGTTGTCGCCATCCAGGATGATGGGAGTTCGGGCTACTTCTTTAGCCTTTTTTAATGTTTGCAGGCGTGTTCCCATTCGGAGGATACCGTCCGGGCCGAAAAATGGGTTCAGGGGGTTGAGGCGGCTGCTAGCGGGTAATTTTTTCTTTTCTCGTAGGGTATGTAGGGCTGAACCGAAAGCGTCTTCTTGTGACCTTCTGATCCATTTGTGTTCAGCTGTTTTTATTTCTTCCGCTATTAGTGGTCCCTCTGGGGTTCTGTTGGGGCCCATCCGGCATCGTCTGGTAAAGCGGAGAATCCAAGCAGTCGAGCGGATCAGTCGGTGCCACGATGAGAATCGTTCAATTGCTGGTAGAGCTTCGCCTCTTTCGATGATGAGTCCGACGTAGAGAGGTTTGACTTCCAGAGTTAGGTCATTGGGTTTATGGGCGGGTGCGCGCTCTTTGGGCCATTTGTTTTCTGAGTGGGTAATGAAGGCCGGGCCGGAGAACCATCTTCCTTCTGGTGTCAGGTCGGGTATTTCGAGGTCTCGTGTGCCGATGTCAGCAGGATTGAGTTTCGTAGGTACCCATTTCCAGTCGGGTATTCTGGTCAGCTCGTCTATCTCTCCTAGTCGGTTGGCCACAAATGTTGAGTAGGATCGTGGGTCGGTGCGTAGCCAGCATAGTACTGTTGTAGAGTCTGTCCAAAAACATGTGCGGCGTATGTGGGCTGTGCTCTCCTTCTGGATTGTTTGGGCGAGTCTGGCTGCAATGAGGGCGGCTTGCAGTTCGAGGCGAGGAATGGAGAGAGGTTTCAGTGGTGCGACTTTGCATTTGCTTGCAATGAATGTCGTATGCGTCTTTCCCTCTACTTCTTCGGTGAAGTAGGCTACGGAGCAGCAGGCTTGTTCTGATGCGTCACAGAAGAGATGTAGGGTTACGTTGCTCTGTTTGTTGTATAGGCAACGTCTCGGGATTGAAATGTTGTTTGTGTGTAGTAGGTTCAGCCAGTTTGCCCATTTCTGCGCGTGTTCGGGTTTGATGGATTCGTCCCAGCCGATGTTTGATCGCCATACGTCTTGTAGAAGCATTTTTGTTCTGATCGTCAGGCAGCCGATGAAGCCCACGGGATCGAAAATTTTCATAACTGTTGATAGTAATTGTCGTTTCGTGGGTAATGTGATAGCTTCGGACGGAGTCATCTCGTTAAATGAGTATAGGAAGTGGTCTGTGGAAGGGTCCCAGATGAGTCCGAGTACTCGTTCTGTTTCTGGGCTCCCGTTGCTGATGGCTATTGTGGTGTTGGTGCGATCTTCGGCAGGAAAATTGGCAATAGCTGCTGGATTGTTGGATGCCCAGTTGGTCAAATGGAACCCTCCTTTCGCGAGGAGGGTACTCACATCTTGAGTGAGTTTGGCAGCTTCCTGGTGAGTGTCTACCGCATCCAAGTAATCGTCCATGTAGAATTTAGCGCGAATAGCTGCTGCGGCGGATGGGTATTCGTGTTGGTACCTCTCAGCGACCTTGCCCAAAACAAATTGGGCGCTGCTTGGTGAACAGGTGGCGCCAAACATCATCGAAGTCATTTGGTATGTTTCGGGTTCGTCCTTGGTTGATGTTCGCCACAGGAATCGCTGCGATTGTTGGTCTTCCGGTTTTATTTTTATTTGTAAAAACATCTCTTTGATGTCAGCAGCAATGGCAACGTTTCCTTCCCGGAAGCGCATGATGTTTCCCAGGAGTGATGACAGCAGGTCGGGGCCTGTGAGCAACTGGTCATTGAGTGAGGTTCCTCGGCATCGGCTGGCTGCGTCGAACACCACCCTGATTTTTCCTGGTTTATTGGGGTTGGTTACTGCAAAATGTGGCAGATACCATCGTCGGGGTGTACGTGTTGATGCTTCGTTGTTCGACAGCCTTTTCGCATAGCCTTTAGATATTAGCTGATTAATCTTGTCAGTGTAAGCTGTTTTCAGGTCCTTATCTCTTGTCAGTTTCTTTTCTAGGGAAATGAGCCGCCTCAGTGCGCACTGTCGGTTGTCAGGTAAGATGGTTTCTGGGTTGCGCCATATCAAGCCAGTCTCCCATCTTCCAGTAGGGAGGGGGCGGGTTGTTGCAGTCATCAGCGCAATTGCTCGTTGTATGTTTGTGTTGACTCGGGTTGCTGCGGTCACACCGAGTGAGTCGACGGTAAAATTTGTTTTCAGAAGTTCTTCCAATCGCATGTCTGAGGCAGTTTCACGTTGAAGTGCCAATGTGGTGGCAGGGTGTCCGTATCCTGGGTTTGATCCGCCATGGGCGATCCATCCTAGTGCGGTGCGTGAAATTATTCGTGTTGTATCATTATTTTCTTTCACTTCTCTCGACACAATTAGGTAGGCGTTATCTTGTCCAATTAGTATCTTTGGGATGACGGGTTTTCCGTGGATTTGTTGTTGAGGAAGGTTGAGGTTGCTTATGGTGTTGGCGATGATTTGATACGTGTCGCCTTGGCCCGCTCCTCTTATTGTCAGCCGCACTCGTTGTGATAGTTTGTCAGAGGTGCACATCCCTTTAGCACCGTGGATTCGTAGACCGTGAACTGGGCCGTATGCTCTGATTTGTGCTGCTGTATCGGCGTCGACCAGTGTCACTGTTGATCCTTCATCGAGTAGTGCAAATGTTGAATGTGTTTCTTGACCTGGTGTGCTGAGTATGACTGGTATAATCTTCAGGAGGACGTTCTGGTTCGTGTTCTGGCGTCACAGGTTTATGGTATTCTGAGGTGAGAATTGAGGATCGTGTAATAAGGTGTGATGTGGGAGCTGACACCCTTCTATGCTACACCATTTTGTTTCCTTGCATTCTCGAGAGTGATGTCTGCCCAAACACTTCCTGCATAGGTTGGCTGCGTTAACTGTCTCCCACCGGAGGGCAACGTTTTTGGCGGCAAACTCTTGGCACTCTCTGGTGGGGTGGTTGCTGCCGCACTGGGCACAACCGCTCGCGGTTACTTGATGTTTCTGGTTCCTCCCGGGATAGCTGGGTGGTGTGATTGCCTTGCGTTTGAGGGCGTATGGCGTTCTTCCTGGATTGTTGCTTTGTCCTTGGTATCCTGCGTGGACTTGGTCTCGGCGTGGGCGAGGTCGTGGGCGGTCTACCATCCCGCTGTTTGGTATTGCGTTGGTTATCTCCTTCATAAAGGCAGCAAGTTGGGTGATGGTGGCAGGGGGGCGCTGTCCACGGACTTCCATCAGCCAGGCTAGTCGTAGAGTGTTTGGTAGCTTGTCGGTGATGTCGCTCAGCAATGTAGGGTTGGTGAGGTAGCCATCGGTTTTCAGGATCCGGAGGGAGGCCACCAAATTTTGCACTGTCCCGGAGAAGTCTGTCAGGTCTTCCAGAGATACGTCAGGTGTGAGGTAGGGTAGCCTTTTTACTTTTTCGAGCATAAATTTGGCTATTGCTCCTGAGTTGCCGTACCGTTGCTCAAGTACGTTAAGGATCTCGGGCAGTTGAAAGGGATCCATCAGCAGGGGTGCTACTGTCTCTCGCGCCTTGCCTTTGAGGGCGCGTTGCAGTCGGATGAGGTTTTCACTAGCGGTCATTTGGCAGGTGGAAGTGGACTGCATATATTGCGCCTTCCAGGTAGGCCACTCGAGCGGGTCTCCAGAAAATAGGGGTAGATCCTTTGCTGAAGACTGCCTGGCGATGAGAGCTGCCATCCTTGAGTCGTCTTCCAGCGACCGAGGGGTGTCTTGGGATCTGGTGGAGCGGATGGCGTCTGCCATTATCGACGCTATTTGAGTCAGTGGGTCGGCGCCTTGTCGTAACCACTCTTGAGTAAGTCGCGCTCTTTCTTCATTTGTAGGAGGTGGTGGAAAGAGCGGAGAGTCCAGGTTTGTCAGGAATGGCTGTGGTTGGTACTCCATTGTGTTATGAGTTGGGTATTCTTGTCCTGATATGGTGATGTTAGCTGCTGGGCTCGGAGGTACATTTGGAGTTACTTCAGGTGCGGTTAAGTTGGGCATGGGTTGGGTAGCCGTTTGGCGTGTGGCTTCATTCAGGGCTGATTGTAGTTCTGTGATTTGTTTATTTAGTTGCTCCTCACGAATGCGCATTTCTCGGCGTAGCATTTGGAGAGAGTCTTCAGTTGATTCAGAAGGTGCATCGGGCTCTTGGGGGTTCTCAGTAACAGGTTGGGTTCGGTTTCGGCTGGTCTCAGATGATGTTGAGGCCTTGCGGCCGCTGCGAAGTGACGGCATCACCACCTTTAATTGAGACTGAAGACGTGTGTAGATCCGGCTCGAAGGACCAAATATACGAAACAATATTCCGTCCGTATAATACTGTAAATGCGTAGGTAGCTGGATACACCTTTATTAGTGTTTCAGTCTCGGTGGATAAAATTTAATGTCAAAATCAGAGAAGGATTGATTCCCAAGTCTGAGTCGACGGAAGGAATTTAAGACTGGAAAAAACTGAATTTAATACTGAATTAAAACACTTGAAAATATTTTTCTTGAGATTTGTAGACTTTGGAGATGGTTTCTTCAGGAGAGAAGTTTCTCACTTGGGGTAGTTTTTTGAACTGACTTTGTATGGAATTCGGTTCTCTATTTATAGAACGTTTTCAAATCGAACCCTCTTGGGGGAGTTTTCATCCCTTTCATGAAAGGTGAGTTGGTTAGGTATTTTTCCTCTTTACAATTAATTTGTTTAGAGGAAAATTGTATGTTAATATTATACCTCTTGCCAGGTCAGTTCAATTTACCCAAACCACCTCCTTCAGTCCCGTTTATTTATTTTATAATAAATTATACAAAGTTTCATATTGGGGTTGAAGCAAAATATCCTTGGTTTGAACATTCCCCAAGGAGTGAAAAACATATTTAGGTACAATTCTTTAAGATATTATGTTAGTAATTAATTATTTCTTGATATTGATATTTATTCTGTGGTTATATCTTCTAATATTTTCTTGTAAATTGGATCTGATGTTATCATCGGTGGTTGCAATAATCCGTGTTATCAGTTTTTGATAAGGGTGTCAATGAAGTATGTCGAGCTGTGATTGGTTGGAAACTCGGCGGCCATCATGGAATTCCTTTCGGGTGTTATGGAGGGGGTTCCACGTAAATACTGGGTCGCCCCTTTAGGGAGGTTCATTTCGTGATTGGTGACTCGTCAATGAAGTATGTTGCGCTGTGATTGGTTGAAAACTCGGCGGCCATCATGGAATTCCTTCTGGATAGTATGGAGGTGGGGGTCACGTAAATACTGGGTTGTTTTCATAGAGAGAGCCATTCTGAAGGCGGGAGGTCCCGAGTGAGGTGCTGGATGGTTATTTTCAGATGTATTCTGCTGTTATATTTCTATGTAATTGTCTTGATTAATCACATACAGCACATAATTTCATTAAGTAATTATGATTTGAAGATTTCCAATTGTGTCGGCGACATGGTATCGAGCGGTTTCGGGGTTTGAGTGTTTTTGTAATTTTTACGTAAATATGAATTCCTCTGAAAGATTCTTGAGGTCTGGATACGTATGATACAAAATGTATGAAAAAAATAAAAAACAAAAAAGTCAACAAAAGAAGCATTATTAAGTAAGTTGGCAACAATAATATTCTTCTGTTAACTAAAGTACAAGGTACCTGTGCTGGCTTATCAGACACAAGCATAGGGTAACCATAGTAACAATTACAACATGGATAGTATGAATAATAGATTATAAGAAAAAATAAAAATAACTAAATAAAAAAAGGTAAATAATAACCGATAGGTAAGTAGATAATATTATAATAAAAAGTAAGTAAGTAAATAATTTAGCTAGACAATAATTAAAGTAAATATTAATACGATAATTAAGTAGATAATAATAATAATAAGTAACATAATAATAAATAACCAAAAGTTATTTTAGAAGTAAATAAGTACATGCGCAGTAAGTAAATAAGGATTGTATCGAAACAGATCTCCCACAAGGAATTATGATATAAGCGACAACATGGGTGATCCAAAATCATCACTCTCAGCTAGTACGGAGATTTTGACCATTTTCTTGAATGAATTTAACGTACCTATAGTTTTTATATTTTCTCCAAGCATATTATATAGCAACGGAGCTTTATATGAAAAACTCCTTTGTCCGAAGGATGTTCTGGTATACACCGGCTGATACATTAAAGAAGAACCCATTCTAGTGCTGCGCACTTGTTGAGATCTTTTAGCAGTAATAGTGTTGTTGAAAAATTTACAGAGAGCCTGTATTATGTACAACTGCCTTATTGTCATAATTTTGCTTTCACTATATAATAACTTTGATGGATACATAAAATTTCTCTTATACATTATTTTTTAAATTAATTTTTGCGCAACATTCAAAGGCTCTAAGGTAGTCTTGTTACAAGAACCCCAACAGACAACATTATATGAAAGCATTGATTGAACAAGAGCATAATATACAGTTTTTAATGTAACTTTGTCCAATATGTTTCTTAGATTTTTGAAAATGTAGGCTAGCCTTCTTATTTTGTTTCTTAATATAGTAATGTGATTGTTATTATAGATTAGATGCAAAAAAAATATGTGGATTGTTATGTATCGTACTTATTCCGATTTATCTGTTGTGAGAATATGAACTTTTCATCAAATAAAAGTTAAAACTTAAAAAAATTTTCATTTAAATATCGACATTGCGATTTGGTATTGCCATCCCTATTAGACTTCATTTGTATGTATTGCTAATCGCCAATGCTATCGGGACGTGTACGCACAGAAATCTGTTCTATGTATTAGTGCCAACTGAAACGATACGTTTTTTGTGTAAGTTCGAAAAGGGGCGGATACCTTAGCGTAAGCGACGGTGTGCAGTAGTATTGGTGAACAAAACCGGCGACACTGGGCAAAACAATTCCACACAGTATGAACTGCTCATAGCACATCTCGTTCTTCTAATATCTTTGGTATAGATATTTCAGGCGACTAATTATCGCTTATAATAATTTGTTAGCAAAGATTTTTGTCCCAATATATGTTTCCATATGGAGATCGATATGAAAAAAAGCGTCGTGTAAAATGCCCAAAAGTGACAAGGCACCTATAACACGAGACCTAACATAATCGATAACGTAGCAACATCGATAAACATTGACAATATCAGACAAGCTTATCCAGGGAACGATCAGTGTCAAATGAAATTTTCGGGCTCACTAATTTCGACTAATAGGCGATCTTTTTGATTAAGAAATTATGTCGATGTTGGCTTACAGCCTAAGGCTTCCCTAGTAATCACGCATCATTGCCAATCGTCGCCAAAGCTGATAGTTAAATGACCAGGAGATCATTGCCTTACCTACAAAAATAATAATTCGATGGCATGATTTTAAACACAGGTATTTACTGTCATCGCGTGAGTTCTATTATTTCACTATGTCTTATAGACTTCAACATGCGATGTTCAAACACTAATAATGTGAACACAAATTCACCACCGACATGATTTGGGGATGGGCACGTCTAGTCATAAATTAATTTAATGCCGCGGCGAAAGTGCTTTAATTTCTATAAATTGATTAGCAAATTACTAATGCCGTGAAAGGTTTTGAAGTACATACATAGATCGTGCCAAGACAAAAAAATCTTTTGCCAGTCTGTGTAATTTGTTGATTTCCGCGCGAAATTCTAGCAGCGTTGTTTTTGACGTGTAGACTAGCTTATTTAAGCAGAGTACGGGTGTGTTAATGTAACTTTAGTGGATATATACTGTCAAATGCAATTATTTTCGTGCTCGCGAATGTCAACCAATAACCAAAAGGTATTGTTGTGGAGATTTTATCGTATCGATGGTGGCTTTTATACTCTAGGCAGCGTAGGAGCTCGGTAAACAGACGATATTTTAGTCGATATCTACCGTAAAATTTAATTATTGTCGTGCTCGCTAATGTCTACTAATATCCAATAGGTATAGTTATAGAGACTTTATCGTGTCGATGTTGGCTTTCATACTAATCTAAAGAGTTTCAGACCAATCTGTAAGCCAGCGATATTTTAGTCGATATCTACTGTCAAATGTAAATTGTTCAACTCGCGATGGTCGACTAATAACCAATATTAATGATAAGGACTACGTCCTGTCGATGATGGTTTTACATACAAATCTAAAAAGCGTACGGGCACTGTAACCCAGCGATATTTTAGTCGATATCTAATGTCAAATTTAATTACTATCGACTATTGACCAATATTGTTAATTAGTACGCTATCGTAGGATGTTTATTTGACACGATTGATCATGAATTCCTCATTAGGGGATTAGAGGAAACATTTGGTTTGAACTCCGACGTAAAAAATTGGCTGGTATCCTATTTATCCAATCGCTTACAAGCCGTGAGGGTTGGAAATAAATTGTCCAACTTCGCAACACTTTCTTCAGGGGTACCCCAGGGATCCGTTTTGGGTCCACTTCTCTTCATCCTTTTTACAAATGATGTCGCCAAAATAATCGAGTCATTTGATCTCTTGTCTCACTGCTACGCTGACGATCAGCAAGTTTATTTTTACTGCGCTCCAAATGAAATCAATAGTCTCAAGATCCGTATAACTGAATGTCTAGAAGCAATAACTCGTTGGATGTCTTCAAACAAGCTGAAGCTCAATCCATCTAAGACTGAGTTCCTCTGGGTAGCTACAAACAAACGTCAACATTTCATAGACAATTCACCTATTACTATTTCCGGCAGCGATATCATCCCAAAAACAACAGTCAAACTTCTCGGTGTCAATTTAGATTCAGACTTTTCGTTTAAAAGTCAAATAAATAGGACTGTAAGCACCGGTTTTTTTCACCTAAGACAACTCAAGTCTGTCCGAAGAAACCTTCCTTCAGAAGCAACAAAACTACTTATCAACTCTTACGTAGTCTCACGTCTCGATTACTGCAACGGCATTCATGCCAGCCTTCCAAAATATCAAATTGACAAACTTCAATCAGTGTTTAATGCAGCAGCACGGCTCATAACCGGGGTTTCAAAATATTCGCACATTTCAGAACACCTTCGTAACCTTCACTGGCTCAAGTGCCCTGAAAGAATCCAGTACAAACTGTGCTGGATGGTGTTTAAATCCATCAATGAAATGGCCCCACCCTACATCTCTGAACTATGCTTCCCGGAAAACACTGGTCTGAGGCAGTCAACGCTTAGATCAGCAACATCAGCAGCTGTAGGCAGACTGATAGAACCTATGCGCAAGCCAAATACTAAGTTTGGTGATCGCGCTTTCGGAGTATCTGGGCCGAAGGCTTGGAATAAACTCCCTCCGGAACTAAGATCCATAACAAGTCCAACAGAATTCAGGTCTAAACTAAAAACTTACTTTTTTAAGTTGTCGTACCCTTAAATTAAATATACCAATCCTAAGAGAAAGTCCAGTTATATTCAATTTTTCAATTAAGTCCTAAACCCTGTATCTAAATTTCGCCAATAAACAATTAGATAATATTAATTAAGTGTTAATCTCAAGTGACCTACCAGGTAAGTATTGTAGTGTATATTTTCTCCATAAATAGTTAAGTAATAACACTGTAGAAATGTATTATAAGTTTGTACAGCGCCCTTGAGGTGTTTTTGCACAAAAACGGCGCTATAAAAGTCATCCAGGTATTATTATTATTATTTATACTAATCTATGGAGCGTACGATTTCGGTAAACTAACGACATTTTCATCAATGTCAACTGTCAAATGTAATTTTCGAGCTCGCGAATGTTGACTAATAAAATAACTATTAGGTATTGTTGTTAGAGGCTTTGATCTTGTCGATGTCGGCTTTCATACTCTCTATGGAAGTCATGAAATTCTTATTAAAATTGAGTGGAAGCAGAACGATAAAATAATAACGGTAACGTAGTGATTATTGATGCAGACGCTAAACACTTTACAGAGGAATTGCACAGGGACCAACCAGTACGACCTCGTGCCTATAAGGAAGTTTTCTCTAATGAAATGCAAGGTAGACCAATATACTTGTTCTAGAATGTCTTTAAACCCGGAACAACGGTAGAAATTTACAAGTTCTGGACAGCCATAATTTTCTCAAAACATATTGGAGAACTGGGAATGAATCATCGGCGAGGAGTTAATTTATAAGGGCCAGTTGTTTCGCAGAATTTGAACAATTCATCAAATTTTCAAGTTCTTTGAAAATTCTATTCAAGTTCTGTTATATCAGTTCTGTGAAGCAACTGGCCCATTATTATATAATAACAGAACTTTCACAGGACTTGAAATTAATGAATTGTTCAAATTCTTAGAGACGACTGAATGCCGGCAATGCATTAATGTAAGGTTTATTGAAGTCATCGATCAGATTGCAGTGCAAAGAAAATTAAATACTTAGTAAATTTGTTTTATGATAGCGCATAGTAAATCCGTAAGTGCATATCAATAATTAACATGCAAATAAACTTACTTTGAACGAAACACACCTGCTTGATTCTAATAGCCCGGTTTGTGTGCGATTCCACTTGACCGATATTGCAACAGGACTTTGCGAAATGCAAACCTGCTGCAGCCTGCAAACTGTACACACTGCACACTCAGTTCAATATACTGTACATTGTAAACTATTCACTGTATGTAATGCAAATATACCCCTATTGCCTGAGGACTTGATCAGGTTTATAGAACGGCAAATTGTAACTTGTTGCAGTATCCATATTATTTACTTAAATTAATTTAGAATTGCATTTAATGTTGGTATATTATTAAATGGGAAGAGTGGTTATGTTGAATTTACAGTTTGCAGGGGCAGGCAGTCCTAAATGAACAAGTTAGTCAGTCCAATAATTACTTCCCGTTTTCTCGGCGTTTAGTATTTGAAGGTTGTGTGTGTTCAACTAGATGTTTATGGGTCAAATATCGCAAAATATGGTTAAAATAAAACAAAAATATTTTTAGTCATTAAAGAAGATAATATCAGCTACTTTTAATGGAAACATGGAACGGATAAAGACACGTAAAATTAAAATGGTAACTTTCGCAAATAGGACTTTAACGTCTGAGGGAAGAAGGATAAGGAATTGTCCTTAACCTTAAAATTAACGAATTTTTTGCTGTCATTCGAGAGAACTGTACTGAGTCGTTAATTTTAGGGTTAATGACAATTCAGCTGTCATCCGAGAGAACTAGAATCTCAGTTAACGTAAAAGTCCTTAATAATTTTAAGGTTCAAGCAACAATTCCTTATCATTATGTAGAGCTGGAATCTCCCCTATCTTATGATAGCGAAAAAGTCGTTAAGTTTAAGGTTAAGAAAAATTCCTCGTCCTTTAGTTCTTAAGACTTCGCAAAATAAAATAAAACACACTTTTTGGCGATGTTTTTTTCTTGTGTAAATCAAAACAGGCGGCTGGTGTTAAGGCGAAGCTTGATGTCAAATAACTATTTTGATTAATCTTTATAACGAATTGGTGTACATTATGATTACCAAAAAATATGCTTTAGATAAATTGAAGGTTTTCTTATCGTTTCGCTTGAGTAGAATACAAATAAAATAATAAATTACTCAATAAAAAATATAAATGCAAACTACTAAAAAATATATTTTTCAATAGAAATGTACCAACGCATAAAGGAAACATTTTTTTAAAAACGCAGTATAATAGCTAAGATTATCTGTGACAGTTTTACTTGATTAAATTTTTTGCTTTCTTATAAAATAAAAACCAGTTTTGTGGTTGAAATCGAACGTTTCTAGACTCCGTTTGTCAAGCGATTTTAATTCCTATTACCTACAATATAAGGTATACCAAGAATATACACATTTTTGGCTTGTAGCTTCTTCTTAAGCGGGAATTTAAACCTTATCGCTATCTACATAAAGAATGTTATTGATAGCGGTCCGATTCCAAATGTTACCCGACGCGGCGCATTGCCTTCAGCCAACAGCAATCCTTCATCCGGTGTCCTTGCTATCTTTCTGATGTTATTACCTTCTTTTTAATTGCTGCCTTTCTGATGTTAAAGTATATAGTTATCTGAATAAAGTGCTTACAGTCTCTCGAGCTATTTTAATCAATAATCATTATATCTCAATTACTTTGGTAAAATTCAATCTGGATAAAATTTTAAACGGCAATATCTATTTTTTTCCACTACAATGGATACTAATTTATTTCTTTATATTCCTCATTATTTAATAATATCACTTGGTATCTAATCCCTTTAACATCACAGTTGAAGCGATGAATAGGCCTTGTACAAGGTACTGCCTTAATTGAAACCTGATGGGATAAATCTATTATTAACATCAATCACTGAAGCACTATAGTGTAATCTAAAATGTATTAAGTTTTGATTGGATTTATCAATCTCCTGTTATCAAAGTTAATTAATACGTACTATAGACAGATAATTCCCTTGAATCACTGAGTGCACTGCTTGGCTCTACATATATACAAAATAAGGAAGTCCTGTTTTATGTGGGGACATAAATATAAACAAAAAACTCAAAAATACATCTCACTTTTGGCTTTTCATGATTTTGAAGCCAGTCATAAATTCACCTCCAAGAATTTTTACTACCATTTCAAGCTGTATCGATCATATTATGAAAATCTAAATTTAAAACACAGGCAGTTTTCTTCACTACTAGTGCAGGGTGGGGCAAAAGTAATCACCCTATTGGAAAACGCTATAACTTTTGCAAATGGCGGCAAATGTCAATTTGGTTTTGACATTTGTGAAGAAAACAAACGCAGAATACAAATCGACAAGACATGTAGGGCAAAAGTAATCAGTGTAATCACCCTATTGGAAAACGCTATAACTTTTGCAAATGGCGCCAAATGTCAATTCGGTTTTGACATTTGTGAAGTAAACAAACGCAGAATACAAATCGACAAGACATGTGGGGCAAAAGTAATCACCCTATTGGAAAACGCTATAACTTTTGCAAAGGTTTATTCCGCAAGAACGCGAAATAACAAGCATTACCAAAGTTTATCATTAAAAAAAAATTACAGCCCAAGAACATCGGGTGATTACTTTTGCCCCACTCTGTGTAACAGATCATGGTGCAATATTGCTGAGACTTATGAGCTTTATCTGAAGAAAATAGCCAATGAAAATGAAATAGTTAAAATCGTCACATATAACAATCAAGGTAAAATTAAATGAAGGAATTATGGAAGTCACTCCTGTCATCACAAAATATCAATTCAGCTGCTAAAAAAATATATAAAAAAGTTATATAAAAGTTTAAAAAATGAGTGTGGAATGTTGTCCGTAGTAGTTATGTAAAAATATATTGTATTTGATTTTTTCTCAACTTGTCTTAAATTAATTGCATATTCTTTTAAATTATTAGCAATATATATTATTTCACATGGTCACCCTACATGTTTACTACTTTATTGAAATAGGTTCATTCAGCTTAGTAGGTACCCATTATTCATGCAACAATATTGTTCTTTCAATATATATATATTTTTTTTTTTTTTAAAAAGAAAGACTAACATTCCCGGGTTACGAATAACCTGACAATATTTGAAAATCTCCTACTACCACCACAGTAAGCTGAAAATGTTGCTTGTGTTGTGATGGAGGACTTAGCCAGCCGAGGAATTGAACACACTACGCCTGAGTGGGACCCAAGCGCGATGTCAACTCGGCCACCGACCGGTCATATGCATATTACTTTGTGTTATTTTTATTATTTTGTAAATTTATTAACCTCAACACAAGCTAGTCCTAGTGAGGTTGATAATTATAATGTAAACAGTGAGACCGCATGTAGAGAAACAATAAATAAAAACATTTTGTATTATGAAATAAAACATCTCTTCGTGTGAACGCACTTATAAATTAAAATGTAATTAAAAACACAACACTTTTTTACAATTATACTAAACTTCTATTTGTATTAATAGATGTATTATTATATTATAAATGCAACTATTTTTTATTAATATATTATAATACATTTAGTTTTATTAATAGATGTATTATTGTATTATAAATACATCTATTATTATTCATATATGTATTATTATATGGTAAATTCATCTGTTATTATTAATAGACGTATGTTATTTTGTGTGGTTTTTCCTATTTTATGTCCGGGTTAAATTTTCCCCACAGGAAAAAATAAACCCTTCCACACACTTTTCCACAAATGATCATCTAATCAATCCACATTATTATATCATATTAAGTGTATTATATAAGCATAATAAATTCAAAATAATACAAAAACAACACCAGATCAAATCATCAGAAATCAAATGGGAAAATAAGACCGACTCCAGATATTTTCATATCAGAGGGTTCGGCTCGGTAGAACTTCTAATTGGACCTATAAATCCTACTGATCCCTCGATATAAATATTTTAAAAATCTTTCGTAATACTACATGTATTTAAAATGACTAATATTATATTAATAACAATAATATTCTTATATTATTAACTAATAACCATTTTTATTTATAGATGTATTATTATATTATAAATACAACTATTTTTATTAATAGATGTATTATTATATTAAAAATACATCTATTTTTATAAATATATGTGTTATTATATGATAAATACATTTATTTTTTATTAATAGACGTTTGGATAAACATATTTTATTGGTTAGATATCGCACAAAACTCTCTTTTGGTGTAAATGAAGTTCCCCCGCTCGGAACGGGACTGTTAATCACATCACGGTAACTAGTCTGATGTTCTATTGAGAAATGCTATAATTTTTTTTTTCATTTGATTCGGGCAATCGTCCTTCTTACTTCATACTTAGGTACCTAATATTTATTGTAGTTATTGTTAAGAGATATTATGATTATGTAAGTGGTCAAGTTGTGTGGAAATCACAGTCCGCGAAAGCCTTTTTTGTTCCCGCTCGAAAGGTCAGTGTTTTAAAGGTTAGTCCGTATGCAAATTATGCTCGTGGGCTAATTGCTTTATAGGTAGACAGGTTCGTGTTGAGTTTAGAGATGAACAACAGAGAAAATAGATGCATGGAATCATAAAAAATACTAAGATATTAAATAATTGAAGACTCTCAAACGAATGTTTGAAACAGACGAATCTGAAAAAGATTCGGTCCCATCTAGGATTCCATTATTCCCAGATGCGACAGAATCTTTTTCTGTTTTTGCGGGTGTATAAATATTTTCTTTAGTGATTAAATATTACAATTTGGGGTTTCTATCATTAAGTTATTCCAAAAATAAATAAAAATATTAAAATAAATAATATTGTTGTTTTTAGTATGGAAATGCTTAAATATAATATACGCAGTGTCTGGAAACTCAGTACATGTAGGAAACTGGTGAATCCGCATCATGCAGAAAATTCGAAAAAACTTTATTTCAATCTGAAAATTTTTCCATTTTTTTCGACATCCGAAAATTGTGTTTTAAAAAAACTTTTGACGCCCAGTTTACGCTTCGACGCATTTTAAAGACATTAAATGATGGATTATACCCATTGCGTTCGATTTTTTTAAAATTTTAAATTTGGACTCGATTTACTTGAAAACGAGAGATTAAATTTTAAAAAAGTTGTTGTTGTTTTTTTGTTTGTTTTTATTTTTTTATTTATTTAATTAAAATTAATTTTAATAATGTAATTATTAAGTTCTGCAAGTATATTTTGGTTTTTGTTATTGTTACAGCTGCTTCGGCTTTCAAGGCCATTTTCAAACTGTTGCCAGTTACTTGCAGAACTTAATTTTTATATTATTAAATTTTAAAAAAGATAAATGAAGTTCTACGAATTAAACACAAAAACAATAAATAAAAAAAGTTGTATTCCATGTTTTTTTTTTACACTGAAGGCACTTTGCAAAAAAATTTCCCTCAGGGCTTGTCGTCTTTGGGGATGCTGTGTTGGGGTTTTTTAAGCATACGAAGAAGATCTGAGAAGGAAAAGGGTATGAAGGGTGGGTAGGAATCTGGAAGTCAGTGTGTCCAGAAGTGACGGACGTATGAATTCATCCCTTCCACTGCGATTCCAATTTGGTTATGACTTACTCGTATGACCACATGCTCTACTGTCGATCTGCTACATTTGTCCAATCGATGAACTCAGTTATGATGCAATTATTGTGCATTAATTTATTGAATCGTTTATGTGTTCACGTCAGCCTCAGTCTGTTCAATGTGTGTACCGCGAGTGACCAAATTTGAACCTGCCTGACCATAAAAAGCACTCCCATTCGACAAAATTCATTGCATAATTTATTTCACGAACTATGTATTACTAAACTTTACCACGGTTATCTTCACGTTTCGGATTATTGGAATGTTCGGTTTTTGGAATGTTCGATTATTGGAATTTTTGATTATTACCTTTAATGTTAGTAATAAAGAATAATTACAATGTTGAAATAAAAGGCGCCAACGGTGCTTTTAATTAGTTAATTTTTTGAGTCCAATTTTCTACATAATAAATATTTTCTTAATAATTCTCATTTTTTTATATGAATACCGCAAAAGAGTCTCAACTGCTCCAAAAGCGTCTGGAGCCAGTGAAACTGTGGCATCCGCAATTGGGGTATGTTGTGAGGCTGAAGGTAGTGCGGAGGGAAAGGAGATGGGAAAGATGAAGGTAAGGCAGTACTTATCTATTCAGATCTGGTCACCAAGAACGGCTAAAGCCATTTCAAGCAACTCTTCGATTCAGAATGGTGGTCTTACACCATGGCGGTACTGAGAGTATCTCCCATTCTGGAACGTGCCGCAAATATACTATATATTATTTTAAATGAATTAATTGCTTATAACACAAATAGATCCAATACAATTTACTTGCGCACGCCGGGATTCGAGCCCGCATTTTCAGCTTGCTAGTCGAGAGCCTTACCACTCAACAACGGAGGCTATCATACTAACAGTAAGTTAGATTCTAGTTAAATATACCTGAAGAATAGAATGCATTTGTCCTGAAACTGGTGCTTATTCCGTTATGCAAAATTTAAATAAGTTAAGATTTATTAGTACGGAAAAAAAATATTTAAAAAACTGTCCAAACAGTTTTTTTCGTACAAATATTTGGAATTCGTACAAAAAAGTTGATTATGTAAAAACTATAACCTACATTTTAATATCCGTTATTCTTGAATTCTTTGCATACCATGTTGAAACAACGGTTTACTCCTGTGGATACAACTATAGTTCCCGGCTTTACCCGGAGTTTTTTTTTTAAATATGCTAGACATAATGATATCCTCTCGTGGATCTCCCGTGCTGAGGATCTCATTTACATATTGAAATTTAGTAGTATGGATAATATTAAGTAATTACAAATATATTAAATGGTGTTTTTTTTGTTCAGTTAACCCTTTCAGTCCCAGTGTTAATTCAAATTAACATGAACTTTGTGAATTTTTTTACCGTAACGGTAGCGATTTAGAAAAGCCATGTTTTTGTTTTCTTATAGCTTGTAATCTTTTCTGTGGCGTCTATTTTTTCCGCTCGGTTGAAATCCTTATTCCCGACACAACAACGATAAATATTTTGACATCTACTTATTGTGAGTTTCATCGAATTTTTGCCGTCATTGATTATTTAATTTAAGGTGAGATATCAATATTTTCTAATCGAATTACAAATATTTTAACGCATTAAGATGTGTTCTGTAATAATAACATCAGTTCAATTCACTGTTCACAGTCATTTGCCAGAATATTGTAAATGAATTTCAATGTTCATTCAAATGAACACTGGTAGTGACGGACAATTTAGGGTGTCCCAGGACATAAGGAAGATTTTTTTTTTCATGAATTTAAATATGCATACCCTCTTATTTTATTCCATTTGATCCCGATAACTCATATAATAAATATTATTTTGATTAAATACCGGCAACCCGTGCCGACTTGATGCCAAACATATGGTACAGAGTTAATATGGAAGGATTTTCAACTTTCATTTTTGTCGGATAAATAAAATTTAAAAATGCACAAATGTTCAATTATGTAGTATTTTATATTTAAAAATTGTTTATTGATTAAATTTTTTCTTCATAGTTTGTTTTTTACAGTCAGGATAAATCTTCCGGTGTTCCTGAACGCATAGTAACAAAAATTATTTTTGTTCCTCTTTGACCGTGAGATTAAGCCATAAAAATCTTGCATTAACTTAACAGTTCTTTCAGCTGTATCATTCACTACCCTCAGCGGCGACACCTTCTTTCTGACTTCTTGATACGAAGCATTATTTGACCACATCGTAGGGAATTCGTTAAGAAAACTGGCATCTGTGTTCAGACGATCAAACAAATACTTGCTCTTAACTGAAATGAAGTCGTAAATATTTTTCTCTGAAACAAAAGTCACTAATTATGATATGAACAAAAACCTCAATACAAAACATAATTTAAACTACTTAATAAACTTACTATACAATTTACCATCAAGATCTTCCTTCGATGGGATGTAACGTTTGTCATGGGTTGATAAATTATTTTTTTTTATATTTCGAGCATTTTTATTTTAGTTGTTTGATCCACAGCGTCGTTAAACAGCGATAAAATAGATCCTTCATCGGTCAAATACCATAACTGCTTACTGAACAGAAATAAAGCTGCCATTGAGATGTTTTCATCATTTTTTTCTTAAGCCTTCGTCGATTTCAAAAAGCACAAGTCCTAGGAAGGTGCTTTAACTGCTATAATACATTGTAACCATGGCTTGACATAGGATGTTACTATGAACAGGCAAACGTCTGAAAGTGCCGCCTTATCCTTACCGGTAATTTTAAATTACGCACAAATTAATGATATTTTCAAGGAATAAAGCGCCTTTGCCATCCATCGAGCACCTGGAGGCCGTATCTTAAATTTTCTCGCTGTATCTCCTCCTAAAACTATCACACAGAGCTCTAAAAACTCTCAATAGTCATCTAAAAGTATTTTTGTTGTCAGTGCAGTACGGTAAAAATAAAGCAAATCATTGATTTCGGAAGCGGTTAGTTGCAATGTGAGATTTTCTCTGTAGCACTGAATTTTATCGGGATCAACATTTTTACAGTTATCTCGAAACTTTTTGAAGAGTGGTATGTCAGGGCTTGTAGTCACTTGATTGATTTTTACTTCAAACACAGCTTTAAAAAACCAACTATGGCTATATTTGGTATGTATTGACAGTTAAATTCACTTTCCGGATATTGTAGAACAAAACTTCAAGAACTTGTCCATTAGATGGCAGTTTAGAACCCGATATTTGGTGTTTTACGACTCCTATTAAAAATATACTCTTTTTAGAAGTGCGTAAATCTAACAAGATCTTGCCTGAACGAGTGATTTTCGTTTACTAACAAAATAGCAAGTTACTACAAGCTCATCAACACTTTTGCTCGCTGGCGTCTTAATGTACAAGTACTGACATCTTTCGATGCAAGTCGGCACGGGTTGCAGTTGTCCAAAGTAAACGCAAATTTTTTTATAAGTGTATTGTCATTATTAAAACAAATTTAGAGGGTATGCGTTCAAAAATAACAACTTTAATTTTTTTGGGACACCCTAAGTCGGACATGTTTGCGACGGTGACCGGATAAATCATCAAAATGATAATTCATCACATCTTTTAAAAGTTATATAAAGTCGTGGAAAGTGATGAAACAAAAACTTTATTATCTGGGTTAAGTAGGTTAGGTTAGGTTTAAATTTTTTTTTCATCGTTTCTAATGACTTTATATCACTTTTTAAAGGTGTGTTGAATTGTCACTGTGTTGAGTTATCATGGAACCGTTTGCGACTAGTGTGGCGAATTTTTTAAAGATTTATTATCCTAGATTATTTTTTTTTATTTCTGACTGAATTTTAGTTAAAATGTTATTTTTTCGTACCATAGAAATTGCCACTACATTGTAAATGTGAATTTTTTTACAGTTATTTGTATTACTTTTGTGTTATATTTATTTTACCTAACTATTTAAAAAATATCCCCTGACATCCAATGTTAAATCCAAATTAACATAGAATAATTTCTAAAAAAAAAAAAAAAAATTTAATACCAAAAATTTTTAAATAATTTTCTGAGGTATTGTCAAGCATTACATATTTTAAATATTTGGTAACAATAATGCGGGTGTGAAAGGGTTAAGTGGTTTCAGTTTCATTCTGTATTTGGTGTCTGTATATTATCTCTTTCTGATCTCCCTATGTTGTGTATCCAGCTTTTCATTTGAGATTTAAATGTTTAAATATTGTTGTGAGTTTTAAATGTATAGGCATGGAATCCAAATGTATTTTCAAATGTTGAAGCGGTTCGTCTAGCCATTTAGAACTATCGCTACTTTGCCCATCGTGGTGCAATTCATTCTCCATTCTATAATCCTTGGATTATAAAAGATTCCGCTCTTGGAGAATATTCAGATTAATATGCACATATCCGTCCTGCCTATATTTTTGTTAGCTATCATTAATAACAATTTTTTTTGTAAGATTACAAAATATTTCTTGGACAAATGAAAGAGATAGTAAGGTTTTTTATTCAAATTATTTGTTTGAGAACGCGACCTTCAATGTGTTTTTGAAGGGTATGGTATCTCGTAATTATTTTAACTAACATTCAACAGTGGAAGTTTATCTCAGTATCGCCCTGATGAAAGATAACTTTTGTTGCTTTAATGGTATTAGCCGTTTTTTTTGCAATTCCTCCACACAGGTTGGAAAATAATTTTCCTCAGGACCTATGTTATGTTTGTGGGATGCTGTGTGGAAGGACTTTTGATTGAATTTTTTTGGAAAGTAAGGATATTTTCTCGGAAGGAAAAGGGTACGAGGGGTGGGTAGGAATCTGGGGTCAGTGTATCCATGAGTCACGGACGTATGAATCCATCTCTTCCACTGGCAAGGCTAGAGTGTTCGGCTGGAGAGGTAAAAGGGTCTCCCTCAACCGGCCTCTCCCGATCCGGCCCGCCATGCAATTGGTGGGCAGACTCAACCGCCGCCAAGACCTGGATAAACCTCACCCCGCTACCCAAATTGAAACAATAGTTAACCTAATTTGAATAGCCAGATACTTCCCCACCTTTGAGGCATGGATCTGGCATAGGTTGTATAATAGTAGACTGAATGCTGTAGAAATAAAATCCCTGAGGCGTAAGTACAGTACTATCATGCATGATTGTGTGAAAAATGTGGAGATCTGCACAGAATGCAAGGCTGTTGTAAACGTAGTGAGTTCGATTAAGAAAGAGACGCTCAGATGGTTTGGGCATGTTGAACTAATCAACTAATAAAGGACTGTAAGGAGAATATATGACTCAAATGTGAATGGTTGAAGAAGTCTCGGGCGCCCGAGGAAGTCATGACACGATCAAATGAATGAGATACTCGAGTCGGACCATGTCAAGAGTCAGAATAGAGTACCTATGTATGAATAATGTGAATGAGGTATGGGTTTGAAGTGCGTGTATATGTGTGTGTTTATCGCTGGCTTACCTTCAGCAATAATATCCATAGATTATCTGACTCTATAAATTAAAACAATTATTGAAACAACTTTCATTGTTCATTTAAAGTTACAAGTGATGTCAGTAAATTTATCGGAAATGTAGGGAAAAGGAAATAACTGTCAACTGTCAACGAGGCGCGCGAGATCTCGAATCCCTTCAAAATGGTTTCGTTGAACAGCTGACGGCACGAGGTAGAGTTGCCAACTTTCAAAGGTTGCCAGCGGCCAAAAAGAATATCGAAATAATGTGCCAGTTCTTGTTCTCTACAGAGGCAGGGAGTGGGTGCGATCCGTCCGCAATGCCTACCCATGCGGGAAAACAGTGTGATGGTTAATTAGTTATTTTGATTGACATCTTCGACACTCACTCCTCCCCAACCCACACCTTCCCGTCTCGTCCCGATGTGACCAAATGGACGACCACTATTGACAACCCTATTCACGAGTCCAGTTAGGCCAGCATCCTCAAAAAGTTTCAATCCTATGTTATGTGCCTTTTAGTCACATGACACGAATCAGTTTGGATGTAATATGTAATGCATGCGGTCAACTGACCGTTACGGCTTGCTCTGTGCCCAACGCCGCGATGTGTGACGGTGGTCCGTACCCTAAATAATAAATAATCTACGGCAATGGGCAATGGTCGAATGTTGAATTCGACCGCAGAGGTTCGCCTTTGCCGTGGGCGTGAGAGATGCGACTTTTCACTGTTACGTGAATTATTCAAGTGTTTGGGTAACGTTACTTTGCCACTTATCGACCGGTACGTTGGGACCTCTCAAAGTAGAGCGAAATCTCTAAACGTTGAATAAATCAGGTAATTTTCAAAGCCTAAAACAGTTAAGTATTTATCGCAAGTATCGGGAGTACAATTCAAACTAGTCTTCTTTTCACCGGTCTATGAATGATGTTAGTCAGTCGAACAACATTACCGAAATAATAGTATTCAAATCAAAGTAAAGAGTGTTATTGACCATGACCGGTCAGTGGCTAAATTGGCATCGTGTTTGTTCCCTCCCAGGCGTAGTGTGTTCAATTCCTCGGCTGGCTAAGTCCTCCATCAAAAATACATGCAGCATTTTCGGCTTACTGTGGTGGTAGTAGGAGATTTTCAAATATTGTCTGGTTATTCGTAACCCGGGAATGTATGTCTTTCTTTCTAAAAAATAAAAAATAAATTATCTTTGTTTTGATTCCTCCCACTTCCCCCTTTCGAATCTCCACTTCAACTACCACCCCCAACATTGTATATTTATTTCTGTACTTTTAAGATAGGGTTTTCGTAAGAGGAAGAGGCGAGCCGCCATCATTAATATAAGTATAGCCGACATTCATTTGCAGTGTTGGTAAAAAGCACCGGGGGCCTAGCGACACGATATCGATAACTGCCGACGTTTGTTTTTTGATGTCCCGAACATGACCGATAGCCAATAAATTAATCAATGTCGAAGAAAAACGGTCCTCGATGGAAAAACTAACGCATTTCATATACATATATATAAATATTGAAAACGTCAAAAATATACATATTCCTTTCAAAAAGGTGAATTTTTGTAAAACTGTTTTAGGCATTATTTGTTGATTGAATAGGAGGTTATCTAGGGATCCATCGGGCGCGGTATCCTATCGATATTGTAGTCGTAACTGCCAAATGAAACTGTTGTATTTTCTCATAATGTTGATTGAATTTTTTTCTCGTGTCGATGTTGACTTTCATGCTAGTACTGTACTTGGCCTAAACCAGCGTTGCCCACCAGAGTCCATGCAGAACTGATTGACCGTTGACGATACGTTCTCCAACCTCTTTACTCTGCAAAGTGTGACAGATTAAATGGTGGAGTGACTTCAATACGATGTTATTACCATTTAAATCTCGGCTTTCATGCATCATTCATAATGCGCTCTTTCTCTGGTTTCCCTTCTAACCAATAAATCCTTAAATGCTTTTATTTAAACCAACGATTTATCGTCTACAATAATTGACAGCTTGCTTTGATCTTTCCTATAACTTATGTATCTCTCTGAGCCACTGAAGAGAACATCCCTAGATGTGTAGATAAGCTCAGTATCGCCCTGGTTAAATACCAGAAAATTAATCAGAAGTCAGAGGATCGTATTCTGGGTATTCCTTAAGGATCGATATTTGATCCAATTTTATTTAATATCATTACAACCACTGAACAGAAAATCCATAGAAGTGTAATCTACGGAATACAATATCCCTAGATGTGTAAATAACCTCATTAAGGCACTGGTGAGATACCAGAAAATCATCAGAAGCCAGAGGATCGTATTCTAAGTACTACACAAGGATCGGTATTTGGTCATTTTTTATTTATTATCTGCATTACTTATTATTACAACAACTGAACAAAAAATCCATAGAAGTGTAATACAAAGAAAATAATACCCTATATGTGTAGATAACGTCAGGAATAACAGGAATCGGTATTTGGTCCAATATTGTTTATTATTTTTCATTACTAAAACTGAAAAAAAAACATCCACAGAAGTGTAATCTACACAATATAAAATACCCTAGGTGTGTAGATAACATCAGTATCGCCCTGATGAGATATCACAAAATCATCAGAAGCCAAAAGGATCGTTTTCTGGGTGTTCCTCAAGGATCGGTATTATGTCCGATTTTATTTATTATCTATGTATACCATTACAACCACTTAGCAGGAAATTCCAAGAAGTGTAATCTATATCGATTTGATAGAAAACTAATGTCGGCAATTTAAATAAAAAAAATCAGACTACCAGGCTCCAGATAGGCCAATGAAGTTGATAATAATTTATTCAAGAAAGAATTTCGGTATTTTTACAGTGTTTGGTCGACTTCACCCGAAGTAAGATTAAATTGTTTTTATTTCTTCTACATAGACACGCCCACAGCATATTTCTATCAGTTTATCTCTTCGGTGTTCTGAGCAAAGACGAGACTCAACGTTCGTAAATTTTAAACGTTTTTGAATTCTATCGAAGTACATAAAATAGTTTTGATTGATTTCATTGAAACATGTGACATGCGCTTATAATTTATGATACAACTCTATTATACCCATAGGTTGGAGCAAAATAACCTATCGTTTGTATTACGACAGTGGGGTATAAATTATGTCAAAAGTTGTGGATTTATAACGATGTATTTATAATTTTACAAAAACGTTTAAAATTGATAGCATGGGGTGTTTTAAATTGTAGTCACATTTGATGACCAACGAATCAAACAAGTTAAGGCTTTGTTATAAACGTTCAAAAAGATGAAGAATATTTGAAAGGGACATGCTATAATGTTAGTAACGATTATAATTAGTAGGCGTAAGCGACTATTATTAAAATATTTCTAATAGTGTAAGGAGAATATCTAATGTGAATGGTAGAAGCAGTCGTGGGCGCCCGAGAAAGACATGGCACGGTCAAGTGAACCAGGATTCAATAAAGAGTTGATTCGATAAAGAGAAGAGTATGTATGAGACGATGCATGAATGTGAATGAGGTAAGGAGGGTGTGTCAAGACCAAGTTGTTTGGCGGCCTAGCCTCTGCCTACGCTTCTACGCTTGCGGAAAAACGACGTGATGGTTAGTTAGTTTGTTTAGTAAAAAAAACTTTGTTTTTAAGGCGTTGATTGTTTATAATTTTCCGACCATACTTTGCGATTTTTTTCTATCGAAGGAATTTCTAATTTTATTTTTTAATATATTAGTTTTATTTCACCCGCCATGCTAAGTGTGTGGGTTAAGTTAACAGATTGAAATTTTGATACATATTTTATGTATTTTTGCTATTTGTTTTTGGGGTGTTATGCCGTGTTGCGCTAACTCCTTCTTTAGCCAACGTTTCGGACAGCATTGCAGTGTCCATCATCAGGGCAGATGTGTTATTTGAGGTTGTGTTAAAATGTGAGCTTATGTATGAGGTTGTGATACCGTGTTGCCAGCTCCAACCCTCTGAGCTAACATTAACGTATCATTTTTTTATTTTTATTTAAAGTGGTTTTCTTCGTTTAGCTCTGGTGTAGCCGTCAATTACCGGATACCAAGAACTATTGAGCTTAGCTCCATCGTCTCTATTAATGTTTACGGGATTTTTATGAATTTCAATGGCTTCCGTAATCAGCCGTGCTCTATAGGTTTTGGGTCTCCCCAGGATTTCAGGAACAAATCCAAAGTAATGCCCGGTGTCAATCAAATGCTCGGCAATTGCCGATTTGTCAGGGTGGCCGAGTTTACAAGCTCTGAAGTGTTCTGAAATCCATATGTAACACATCTGCCCTGATGATGGACACTGCAATGCTGTCCGAAACGTTGGCTAAAGAAGGAGTTAGCGCAACACGGCATAACACCCCAAAAACAAATAGCAAAAATACTTTTGGCCGTGAAAATCTTAAATCATATATTTTATGTAGTTACTTTTCAACTCGGCTAGTGAATAGAGATTATCTTCAAACTTAACATATATTTTTTGGAGACTTTAAAAACTTTAACAGTCGTACTTATAAATATTCCCTAATACGCCGCTGTAGCGCTGATGTAGCTATACGGTAAAGAGAAGCCGTATACTGCTCAGGTTAAAATATTTACTCACAATAATACATGTTCCAATCCTCAAAAACACGGTCATTTTCGCATTTCGCGTTTAGTTGCTAAATTCATGTTTCTTCACATGACGTTTGCGTTGTCATTGACCTGGTATGCTTTGAATTGGCTCAAAATTTGGCCGATTTGATAATGCGTTCCGTATTAGCTTCGGTAAATCGATATTTCTATTTAAATATTCCTCTGATTGTGCTGCCAGTAAGTATTACTGTTTTTTTACAATTTTCTTTTCGCGACCGATCGATATTTGTAAAATTAACCAGATTATCAACAACGTCCGCGATCTCCATCTTAATACGATAGTAATACGACCCTAATCCTATGGTCAGCGGTTTAAAAATCAGTCGGCCACTAATACTGCGGTATTGCGGCCGGTATACGAAGTACGTGATTATGAGTAACGTTTTCTACTAACCTTTTTTTTTTATCCCTCCGTATAAACTATTATGAGTAAAACGTGTTCCGTGGAAATACTATGTTATGATATTTCAATATACATTTGGAATGATGGGTGTTCAGCCCGTTTTAGTTTGTTGGGACATTACATTCAGTGGAGGCGAGGCGGAAGGAGATGCATAAGAAATGCAGGTGGATGTCAACGATCGCATAACGGTTCGTTGCAAGTCTAGGCACGTATCTGTGCCATTTAGATAAGATGCTAAGATACACAGTTAACTTTGGAAGTGGCAAAAACTGCAACTGCAACTGTGAACACGGAATACTAACAAAACTGGTCGAAGAAAGAAACTGATTTACCTAATATTATCATTTAAAGTTTAGAATAAATCGACTTTGTAAGTTCATTCAAACAAGTCTCTCAAAAATTAGTCTTGCTAATTTACTAAGAATCTCTTCAAAATATTCGTAATCCGATTAAAAACGGGATTGCATGCCCTTAACTATTGATAGGTTTCCTGATAAACTTTTAATGAATCACGCGTTCATAAAAATCCCAATATTTTCGCATTTCGTCATTATATATTATCAAAGCAAACGCAGATGCATGATCAATGATTAATGTGAGAGTATGGAATGTATCGGGAGCATCTCCTACCCTCTTCCTATTTTCCTCTTCCTCTCCCCTTCATTTAACACCAAATTAATTTTAATATATTAAAACTTCATTTCCAATGAACTTTAGCATAAGAAACTTCTGTGGCTTGACTTCAGTTAACTTGTATATTTATATCTACCATTGTATATTATGTAAAAACTGTTTGTTTCTTACAAATAAATAAATAAACACGTGTTACGATATATTAGGAATGGTGACCGGGTATGTCACCAAAATGACAATTCAACACACTTCTAAAAAGTGATATAAAGTCATGAAAAGTCATGAAACAAATACTAGGTTAAAAAGGTAACTATTAAACCTAGTTTTTGTTTCATCACTTTTGATGACTCAATATCACTTTTTAAATGTGTGTTGAATTTTCATTTTGATGAAATATCATGGAACCCTAATTATAGCTCTGTTTTTCTCTATTGTATTTACAAATAGAAAGATTTCTTCCAATAAACTGAATATTACTCAATTCTCAATTAAAATTAAAAAATAAATCAACATTTTTACAACCAATTAATTTAATGGACTTTGATCAAGTTTAGTTCTTTCTCTGCCCATACTAATTGTGATGGAATTAGTTATCCTTGGTTTGCTCGTTCCACTTGACTGATCGCCATTATACCAACCCTCTTCCAGTGTAGTCCATTCATCACCTTCGACATTGATAGCCAATCTATCAACTGCAATTACAGGTGCTCACTTGTAATCCTGACAAATGTATCCTTTATTCTTCCATTAGTGTCCAATGGCCAACATCTCGTTCCACGGAACAACACACCCCCCTATAAATTATCAACGCTATCTTGATTTAGAGCCCGTCAAGAAATTGTAGAAAAAAAAATGGAGATCGTTGAAATGGTTAAAGGCGAAGCACTACGAAGTAATGCAAAATAATATGTTTTTAATTTGTAATTTTCATCGCTTAGAAATATTTTAGATGTTTTAATTATATACTGCGAGTAGAACACGCCTTTGAGGTGATTTTGCACACAAACGGCGCTATACAAATCATCCAAATAATATAAACTTTGAAAAAATCCACTATTTTTTAGATAACTCTTTTTCTACTTTCGAACCCTTTACTTTAATTGTATAACTAGCTGTACCCCGACACGCGTTTCTGTGACTCGTTCTGTGCAGATAGAGAATCAATAGCATGTTTTGTTTTTTTACGTCCAACAGATTGCGCTTTTTTTCAATTATGTTTTTACCTGTCACAGGTCACAGGTGACATCTATATAATATAGGTATGTATATAAAAACACACGCTTATTCGAATGGAACGTTGTGTCAAAATTTCAAATCAACCGGTAAAATATTTTCGGCCAAAACAGTAATTATATGAAATTACCTCTTTAGGAAAAAATAGCCAAGTCCCGAAAATGATTAAAAACACGTTTTGTTCAGTTATTTAATATATTATAGGTATGAAAAAATTCACAGTGTATGTTTAAATGCAACTAAAGCATTTGTCGAGAGATTTTTGCTCTGTTTCAAGTCGTGTTTTATTAAATATTTTCACCATTTTCTCTAAATTATTATCGTTTTTTTTATATTAGCGCGCTTCCTCTCACATTGGTATTTACATATTTCCATTTCAAACCATCTTTGTTTACTACGACGCTAAAAAAAAAAAAATTTAGTCTATCATCAGGGCAGATTGTGGTGAAGTATATGATTATGCGTTCTCCTATATTTCAACAAGAGGTTTGGTTACGACGTGAACTCATCTCGTTTAAAACAATTCGTACTATTGCCCTCCATTTTTTCTACCAGTGTTTTTTATACTGTATGTACATCAGTGAATCGTTTTTTAATACCTCCTAGAAATGCGTTCTTATGTTGGACAGTAATATGGCACCAATCATCATCCATCGTCAGTTTGGTAATTGGACCATGGAATTTGTCCTGTCTTGGCTACGGTTCAACAATCGCCGCAGTGGGAATGCACGTGACCTATTGGACAGGCATCAATAATTCTGTGAAACGCGGTGTTTAATGTCCGATGCGCCGTTATTCATTAGCTGCATATCAAACGTATTATCAGCGTGTATGTATGTATGTCAGTTGCAATGATAGCCAAGTTCAATGGCTTTATAAGAAGCAAGCTGGAGAATGCTAGTGGTGTATGAACTCCGTGCCAAACTGAATACATACAAAATCCTGGAGTACCTACGTCTATATGCGCACGCATGGAACTTATCTGAGGTTCATGCACGATATTGATTTAACTTCAGACAACAGATAGATTTATCCAAAAAACCAGAAGTTTTGCAAATCTTACAATAATAAGATTTAATATATTTCTAAGTACTGTAAAATACCCAATCGGGTGTAATACAGGTTTGCTAAATACAAACATGCTTTACAAGATACTTCTACTACTTTCATAGTACCCTTAGTACTTATTTTGTACTCATGTTATAATACTATTGAACTCCTTTTTACAAGAGAACTCTCCATGACAACGTGTATTGTACCTGCTTATATCGTTCATACTCAGTATTATGTTTATGTTTATTTATTTCATTTGTTGGGGACGGAAAAGCACAGTCGCACCGCGGAATACAATAGGAATGGAAACTTCGGATATGCCGACTTACCTTTTTTTTCTATTCTTCCCTGTTTTCTCTCCTTTGCGCTGGTTCAAACACAATACACTAATTTTCACCAAAATGCGCGAGTTCGCGATGGCTTTTCAAGTTTCGACACGGTCGAAAAAGGGGGCTCCGTAATCAGGCACAACCAAAGATATTAGAAGAACGAGATGTGCTATGCGCAGTTCGTGCTGAGTGGAATTGTTTTGCCGAGTGTCGCCGGTTTTGTTCACCAATACTACTGCACACCTTCGCTTACGCTAAGGCATCGCTAAGGTATCCGCACTAATACATAGAACAGATTTCTGTGCGTACACGTCCCGATACCGTTCAAAGTACCCTAATTAGGTAGTACTCCGGCTACGGTCCGGCGGCCAACATAGCATATCTCGTTCTTCTAATATCTTTGGGCACAACCTAGGTATTGACAGGACGAGTTTTTCAACTGAACTGAAGTTGCACTAAGTCGACATAGGAAATCAAAGGAAAGGTGTAGGTAATACGATGCTAGGTACCAACATCATTTAAACGCCCATAGGGCTTTTACATACAATGCAATATTTTATTTTAAATTCAATAAAAATAAAGAGTTTACATAATATATAAAAATATACAGATTACATAAAATATAAGATTTAACAATGCATAGGTTAACAAAATATAGGTAACATGAAACATGAGAGTTTACGAAACGTAGGTAACATGGAATTTAAGTAAGTGAAATAAAAATAGATGATCTGCCAATATCCTCCAAATCAATTGAATAAAAAAAGTGTGAAATTGTTGTTAACATTAGTCTATAAACTATGTAAATGTAACTTAATTAACAATCTCTATTACGCTAGATTAGGATACGAATCGACAAAAGCTCGAAAAACATTTATATCAATGTAAAAATTCCATTAAACTGAGTTTTAATTTTGACACTGATTGGCAGCGGTAAACATCGATTGAACCATACTTATTACGTTATTACCAAGTCTGTGTAATCTTTGAATAGGCGAGTTTACGAAATAATTGTTAGCAGATTTTGGATGTACTATATGTTTGTTATTTATTATTGTACTGCTGAACAATTTACCTATGACAATGTATACCCGTAAAAGCCTTCAAGGCGAGAAAGAGTTAATTTTAATTCCACTAAAGCAATAACTGTTGGAAAAGCTTCAATTTATGGAAAGCGTATTTTTTGTTATTCATAATGTTAACCGATTCGTAGTAAAGATTAATCTAAATTAGTGATTTCACTGATTGCTTCGCCCATAATTAATGCCCACACATACGAATTGACATTGAAATTGGAAATTTTTGTAATAATTCAACACAACCTTCCGTAGCAGAATGTCCCAAGTACCATATCATTGAAATTATTGTAATTTTAGTATATATTTATTGTTTCCTCTAATTAACTAAACATATTGCTAATTTCGCACTGAAAACATTGAAATTATAAACAAGATATCATTTAATTGGTCTGAATTCATTTTGTAATATAATACATAATTTGAAAAAAACTCCTGTTTTGTTAGATCGCAATTTATTATTGGGACGTCGAATTGGTAGTATCGTACAGTAAAGAGAAAAACGATAAAAGTATTGTGTGGGCATGTCTGTTTTGTCCCAAGTAAGGTCAATTTTTCCTTGTTTGCGTCAAATTGAACATTTTTTGTGTCTTTCCGTAAACGTTTTAACTTCACGGCACAAACTGAGACGGACTATCTCCTGCAGTATTACTTTGAGATATACGATTTATGCAGTATTAGAAAGTGGTAGGTGACCCGATAGTTGATCCCCCGGACAGTTGATCTCCTGCTCGGACAGTTAGTTATATTAAGGGCAACAAGATATAGCCCATTTCCCTAAACAGGCTGCATATAATATAAATATGCCGTTTTTGTAATTCGGCTGCATGCTCAATCAAGGACACATATCAAAAATATTTGTGTAGCTAAATATACATATTTCTACTCAATACGCCTGCAGGTGTGATATAATCGACTTTTGTTATATTGACAGTACCGATGAGGACGTACAGAAGAAATTATTCTTTAGGGCAAGGCTGCCCAACCCCAGGCCCGCGGGCCACAATGTGGCCCGCGAACGAATTATAAGTGGCCCGCGTGAAACATTTTCAAAAACACCCGCCAATCCGCCATTTTGAAAAAGTGTCGCGGGCCCGCGGTAAAACAAACAATGCAGTTTGCGCGCGGTCACCGGTGTTGCCAACGACGGCGATTTATCGCTATTTAGGCTACTCAGAACGAGAATCAGCGACGAAAAAATCTAACCTGTTGAACTTACTTTTGAAACAAAAATACACCGGTTTTCGACATAATATTTTTTGCGTCGAAATGGAATCCTGTAGCCACCCCCCCCCCCCCCCATGGAATTCGAAAAATTTCTGTGGGGTATCACATATGATGTTCGGAATTTTTTCTCAGCGAAGTTCCCCCCCCCCCATGGATTTCAAATATTTTGTGGGGAGCACTCATTTAGATTTTTTTTGTGGGGAATTATGTTTTATAGAAATTCTCTAACAACCCCCCCTCCCCATGGAAATAGGAACCGTCAGGTATTCAGTGGCCCGCCAGTGATTCAAAATCGTCAATTTCGCCCAACTGCTAAAAAGGTTGGGCAGCCTTGCTTTAGGGGATCAACTATCCGAGGGATCAACTGTCCGGGGGTCACCGGATTTAGAAGTCCATTTTATGTTGACGTTCATTTCTCCGTCACGGTACGTATTTTTAATACGCTAGGAGCAGGATGTTCTACATTTTACATACATTATAGTTTGTACCTACAATTTTACGTTTATAACAACTGTGCTACTGACATCTAGTATGAAAGAGACTACAAAAGATTGTCCAATGTCTCTTGTTACTCCAAATAATACGATCTTGTTACATAAGTTAATATAAATATCATTCCGCGATCCCAGTCTTTTTCTCTAAATAGTATAAAATAAAGTCGGTATCCGCGTCTGTCTGTTTGTGCGCTTAGTTCTTCTAAACTACGATCATTTAGAGAATGTCTTCCGGAAGGTTTATGTATATATAATACATACGTTTTATATGAATAGAAAGTAGAGAAAAGTCGATGTTTGTACTAGAATTCACAACCTCAAAATTTGACTCCAAATTATTCAAAACCCCGAGCAACGCCGGGTACACGTCAGCTAGTCATATATTAAAATTCAGACGGCGTATGTTTGTTTTTGCAAAACTCGAAAAGTAGTCAACCGATATCGCTGAAAATTCTAAAGTTTGTTCTTATCAGTGCCATGAGTGTTTAGAGAGTGGTTTGAATAGTAGAAGTAGTCGGGGACACCCGAAGGGTACTTAACGCAATATCTCTGCACCGGAATGAGACACGAAGTCGATGTAATGTAGTTTTTTAACTGTATTATTGTGGTATACAGTAGTGAATGGTGGAAGAAGTCGAGACGCCCTATAAAGACATTAGCAATAGCGAAGCATCACGGGGTCCAATAGTTCTTAATATGTAAACAATGTTATTAAGATATTAAACGTTAATTTATTCCTAATTTGCATAATTGACATCGGAAAATATAGCCTTATAACAATGGTTACAAAGAACACAAAGAAGTTTGCAGCACCAGTAAAACGTATCTTACAAAAGGCATGTTTGCATCATCCTTGTTTATACGCCGGAAAAGATAAACTCGCTAAGATAACATGTAACAATACATGGTGCATCCCTTACAAGAAACATCCCTTCGGCATGTAGCACTTCACTGAGAATTCTGGGCTTTGTTCTACGCACCGCAAGGAATTTTAGAGATTCCCGGGTTCTCGTAGTTTTATTTGATTCCTTAGTAAGGAGTAGACTTGAAAATGGGTCAGTAATTTGGAGCCCACACCAAGTATTCTCTCATGTTGGAGAGAGTTCAGAAGAAATTCTTGAGATTTCTCTACATGAGGGAGTATTGCTACTACCCGTGGCTCTATCTTTCTTTTGGGTATGCTCGGAATGGACTATCTACGGGTCAGGAGGTATGTGCACATTATTGATACACATTTCTTTAGACTGATTCGTGGATGGTGTGAAAACTCGGTCATCATGGAGAGCATTCATTTCTATGTTCCCGATGGTTATCTCTGTCACCGACAACATAGAATATTCTATCTCCCGGCCTGCAGAACTAACTAATTGCCAATGGTCATGCCTGTGGGGAAAGCAATCTTGCTGTTGAACAGAATCAATTCGGGTATCGACATTTTTAGCATCAATGAAGCTTCCTTTAAAGTCAAGCTCTATTATTACTAGTATAGTTGACATACCCACTGTTTATATTAATGTACGAAATTTTTTTTACCAAATGTATTTAAAAAACGCATTAAAATTAACAAGTTTGTAATGTTTTTAAAATATATAAACTGAATTGAATTGAATTATCCCTAAGCCAACTCAGCGTCAAAGGATAAGTTTCCAGATTGCATCGCTATGTACCTAATGCAAAATCACGTCGACTGACTCGATCGCATAAAAGAACCAACTTAAAAAAGTACAATATTACAGCAAAGATTATCTGTGACAGTTTCCCTTGATTAACTTTTTTGCTTCTTATAAAATTGTTTCGAAAACAAATAAAAACCACTTTTGCGCTTCAAATCAAGCGTTTCTATACTCCGTTTGCCAAGCGATTTTAATGCCTATTACGTATGTTCGTGGCGATATAAGGCATACCAAGAATATAAACATGTTTGGCTTGTAACTTGCTCTTAATTCTCGCTGAACACCTGCGGCCTGCTTTAATTTATGCAAGAAAAAAACAAAGCAAAAAAGTGTTTTTTTTTTCATTTTGCGAAGCTCAAGTACAAATATTTAAATGTTTTACAATAATTTCCTATAGAATTTAACTTGACACGTTATACAATAAAACTGTAGCCAAAAAATGGTTCGTAAGTTGGAGATTTTTGACTTTAAAGCAGTTTTTACAAGCCTCATACTTTCCTTACTCATTCTGGGCTTATAAAAATACTTATTTTATATAATTATTTCAAAGGCCGCAGTATTTAATAAGTATCTAAAATATTTCTAAGTATTCGAATTTTAAAAACGTAGTGCTTCGCCTTAAACCAATTAGTTACCACATTCCACTAATTATCTTAAAATGGGCCCAATGCCCATAAAAAAACATTTAGGTTATGCTTACCAACTCAAATAACAACAAACCACAGAAATTCTTTGGTCTTTGAGCGATGCCGAATTCTTTGGGTGAAAGCTAAAATTACGTTTTCCAATTCTATTTTTGAACGGCTTTAACCACGCAAACTATATATAGGTATTATAATAATTAAATAAAAATCCTGATAATAATTATTCCTTATAAAAAGGCCCTTCTTATGTGAATATCGCGCCAGAGTCCCAATTGCTCCTAACTACACTTTTATTACAAACTTATGCTGTTTTATGTACAAACGCTGTTAGCAGGTGCTATCTACAGAAGACGTGATGCTGGTGACCTTTGATTTAGTGCCACTTTAGAGAAGAATGATAATTTTGACTGCGCCGAACGAACCTTTGATCTTAAAGGAGAAAGTCAAGGTACAAAGATACCATCAGGCCGAATCGTCGCCGCGTTTGTACCTCAAATAAGTTATTTTTATTTGGATAATTTGTATTGCGCCGATTTTTGTGAAAAATCCCTTCAAGAGCGCTGTGTCCTTATTCCACACCATAATAATGATTGAATAATTATGCAGCGCCGTTTTCGTGGAAAAATCACCTCACGGACTCTTTACAACTTAATATAACTTATCATATAGACTTATAACTAATAACTTACAGCTAAGATTTATTACTGGTGAATTACTAATAGAAGAAGACAATAGAAGAATTACTAAGATTTATAACTGGAGTGACTTACAACTCAACCGTCCCAGTTTTGATAAATATTAAGGCAATCGTCCCAGTTTTGATAAATATTAAGACAAACGTCCCAGTTTTGATAATATTAAGACAAACGTCACAGTTTTGATAAATATTAAGATAAACGTCACAGTTTTGATAAATATTAAGACAAACGTCACAGTTTTGATAAATACTAAGACAAACGTCCCAGTTTTGATACATATTAAGACAAACGTCACAGTTTTGATAAATATTAAGACAATCGTCCCAGTTTTGATAAATATTAAGACCATCGTCCCAGTTTTGATAAATATTAAGACAATCGTCCCAGTTTTGCAAGTCTATTTTTGTCATGAAGATACAAGTCGCATATAATGTGAACCAAACAAATAATTAAAACGCAATAATATATTAACCGAGATGAGATTCAAGTTCATTGTCAAGATTTGTGATAAAAACAGAATACATGAATACCGCAGGCTGATTATCAACATCTCGCTAATGCGTACAACTTTCACACTGACATCACCTTAGAAAAAACCTGACCATACGTCCACTTTTGAACCGGACCGTTCCGTATTTAAGAGGAAGCTACAAGCCAAAAATGTGTATATTCTTGGTTTACCTTATATCGTAGGTAATAGGCATTTAAATCGCTTGACAAACGGAATCTATAAACGTTCGATTTCAAGCACAAAACTGGTTTTTATTTATTTTGTAAATAATTTTATAAGAAAGCAAAAAAGTTAATCAAGTGAAACTGTCACAGATAATCTTGGCTATAATACGGTATTTTTTTAGAGTTGTTTCCTTTATGCGTTCATACATTTCTATTGAAAACATATATTTTTTAGTAGTTTGCATTTATATTTTTTATTGAGTGGCTTATTATGTTCTTGTATCTAAGAACCCTCGTTATTATAGTATCGTGTCACCTTAAAACGAACAATTTTGGGATGTTTTTTAAATAATAAAACGAATTCATATTATCTTCTTCATTGATTAAATATTGAAATGTGGTTAAAGCTTCAAGTAAGTTAGTTATCCGTGATAAATTGAAAATAAATGAAACTACTTTCAATTCGTGATCCGTGATAAAAACTCCCCCAATATTCATTACAATCTATTTATTACCACGGAATTCACTGAGAATTGCTCGATGCGTCTTGTTTGGCCCACTTACAGTACCCGGATAGCAGAACGTACGCAGAGGATTGGCTGCGAGTATCACGCAATTCATATTTGTACTGAGGTAACAAATACCCAACAAGTCTTCACGTGAACACTGCCAGATACCGCACAGCTTCAAGCAAGCATTTACCCTTTATGCTACATGATCCCCTGGTATAGTTCGACTAACAACAGAAGTCCGTTCATTATGGACGTTTTCCACCATCATTTTTTTCATGCTGATCTCCATATGGAAATTATATCGGGACCCATATGAAAAATCTTCACTTCACACGATCTTTATTTTTATACTTATTAAAATTTTTTGCACATAGTTTATACTTATTTTGGAACGGTACCAAATCGTCTAAAACTGTAACACCTTGAACATAACCATAGATCACATGATGGCAACACCTTGAACTCATAACCATAGATCACATGATAGCATATGTCGTTTACCTTTGCCGTTGCACTCAAAAAATCATTGAAAATATTCGCGAAATTCACTAAACCGAATAGTACGTTCACAATCTGTAATATGTACGTGTTTTAGTCTTTTATATCAACATTTCAAACATAAAACGAAATGAAAATTCAATATTTTAACAAAGTATAGTTATGTAAAAAAAAAACACGATAGATGTTAAATAATGTCCGCCATCTTAAACTGTACGAAAAACGGTACCAAAATAGAACCTTTTTTTTTCGTCCCGAATTCGTATGAAACGACGACACATACTTCCGTGAAAACTGTAAGTGAAAAAGGATGCGGAACATGAGCGTGGAGTTGCAAGCCACCAACGAACACTAGCGAACTAATAAAAAATCACGCCTTTTCTGTCCATGGCAAGCATCTTTATTTTGCTTGCGGTTTGTTGCTTTGCAAACAAACAGACTGACATTTTACATATCATATCAAAAGCTACACGTAGAAAAATGATCCTATTAAAAAAGTGATAGCATGCCAGTTTCCTGATAAAATTTTAGTCATTCAGAATATATCGAGAACACGTATTCTTTTCCTAATAAATATCATGACGGAATGCGATAATATCAGTGTGTCAATATCAACATTTGTATGAACACATGTTCCGCCATCCTCATAAAACATTCGCTTTTAACTGATACTTTGTTAGGAACTCCGCCAGTTTATTCGTTAGAATCCTGCACTCCCGTTTTTAACAGGAAAACGAATAATTTGACCAGATTTTTAATAAATTACTAGTACTTTTTATCAGTAACCTTTCTCCTTTTAGTGAAAATGTTGCGTTTTCTTCTCACTTTTAAGGAAACGTCTCGGAAAACTTGCAGTGTTCACTATCAGGGCTGATGATAATGCAGCAACAGTTTGTTTATCGTAGACGTGATACCGTATGAATAGCATAGCACCAATATAAATGCGTGTTTTATAAACCGCCACTGGTTGTGGCTATAGAGATTTACCAGGTATGCGGCCAATCAAACAAACAAGACACACTCTCTCACAACTTCGAAAAAAATAACAAAAAGTACAACAGCAGCGAGAAATTCATACAAAACGTAAAACAAACCGAGCGATAATCGGACAAATCTTGAGGAATGTAAGGAAAATAGTTGAAAAAAGAATAACGTATTTCCGTTATGAAAATATAAGAAATAAAGTTGGTTTTTGTGGATACAAAATGGGTCAACGATTTACCAAAAATCAGAGCACAATAAATTCGACTCGTTAGATATGCTTGGTGATGGCTTGCTTGTTCAGTGGGTACCTACTCATAATGTTCATATTGGTAAGCATTAAGGCGAAGCTTAATGCCAAATCACTATTTTGATTAATCTTTATAACAAATTGGTGTACATTATGAATACCAAAAATATGCTTTAGATAAATTGAGGGTTTTCGTACCGTATTCGTATTCTTCTCTTAAAAAATATACGCTCCTGACAGCATCTCCAAATATGAAATATGCCCTGAGGAAGTCGTTTTGCTAAGGGCTTCCTGTCTGAAGTTAATGAAAAAAAACGTCAATGATATTTCATAGATCCCTTTACTGTTTCTGCGCTCCGTGACTAATACCAAGCGCTTTGGCCTCGTTTGCTTCTGTCAGGTGTCTCGGGTCTAGGAACACCTATGTAGCACTTTGAGCAGGTGACCTTATAAGCCAGCGATCCCTCTCACTCGACCACCAGCCGCTCAGTGGATCAACTCTTACTTTTAAGTGCGCCGAATTAAAACCACTAATCGGAGAAGAAACGTAAGAAAAAACTCCACACCTCCTACCTGATTAGTACGTACCTACTTCTTGTCGGTTCTGGCAGTGGGGTTGCCACAAATTTACGTTATCTAGGGCCACCTTAATTATAATAATAACAGTTAATTTATATAGCGTGGTTTTTTGATACACCTCAAGTGCGCCTTACACTAAATAACCTTACTTAATATAATAATGAGAAAATATCACATAACCGATCTATATATTATGTTTGCAAATCTTTCAAAGCGAGCTCATACGCGCTCACAATATTAATGTTTAAGGAGGTTCATATTAACCTACATAACATATATTATCGATGGCTTGCTTCTAAAAAGGCTAATGCCAGTTTTTGTTGTAGAATTTGCTATCTTTAGCAATTTTTAATTCTAAGAAAAGTGATTTTCTAGCGTAACATTGCATAACTAACTAACTAACCATCACGCCGTTCCACGCAGGGGTAGGCAGAGAGAAATGACCGCCAAACAACTCTGTCTTGGCACACTCTCTTTGCCTCATTCACATTCATACAAACTCTTCTATTATTCTGACTCTTGACATGGCTGGACTCAAGCATCTTATTCACTTGATCGTGCCATATCTTCCTCGGGCATCCCTGACTTCTTCTACCATTCACTTTTGCGTCATATATTCTCCTTACAGTCCTTTCTTCGTTGATTAGCTCTACTTGTCCAAACTATCTGAGCGTCTCTTTCTTAATCTAACTCACTACGCTTACAACAGCCTTGCATTCTCACACGATCATACATAATAGTACACACTTACGTCTCAGGGATCTCATTTCTACAGCATTCAGTCTACTTTTATTGCATTGGCCACCGAAAATCAAAAAACGTTTCTTTTGAAATTCGGAAGCTCATCCAACTTTTATGTGTACATATGTTTATTGAACTTTTTTTTGCATATTAAAATTTATTAGAGTTTTCTCAACTACCAAACTAGGCTCTTGTCCGTATAATGTTTCTGTAAAATGATGTTTGCCCTTTTAGAAGCAAACCACATATTTACTGGCGAGCGAAAAATACTGCGAAAAAAACAACTTAAAAAACGTTAAACATATATTTTTAATTTATTTAATGTTGACTACAAACTGTTCTACTCTCCCGGCTGGCTTATCTGCAAGAGCCTGAACACGACACAGTCTTAGCCGCTTGTCAGTGCCCGCATCCATGCAACAACTGCGCGATACTATACTACAGGAGTTTAACCAAAACCGCCTTAAGAGGAAGCTACAAGCCAAAAATGTGTATATTCTTTGTATACCTTACATTGTAGGCAATAGGCATTATAATCACTTGACAAACGGAGTCTAGAAACGTCCGATATATATGATATTACTGATATTTATTTGTTTTGAAAATAATTTTATAAGAAAACAAAAAACTTAATCAAGTGAAACTGTCACAGATAATCTTAGCTATAATACTGTATTTTTTAAGTTGTTTACTTTACGCGTTCATACATTTCTATTGAAAAAATGTTTTTTTTTTAGTAGTTTCCATTTATATTTATTATTGAGTAATTTATTTTTATATTTGTATTCTACTCAAGCGAAACGATAGTAAAACCTTCAATTTATCTAAATCGTATTTTTTGGTATTCATAATGTACACCAATTCGTTATAAAGATTAATCAAAATAGTGATTTGGCATTAAGCTTCGCCTTAACCCAGGCGAGGACACTCTGAATCGAGTCGCCCTGTTATAGTCCTAGTTGGCAGCTGCATAAAATATGAATATCATTTTTGGATTTTTTCGAGGACCGTATCCCCCGGCGCTTGCCCACACTGCCTCGCAGCCTCTACGCTACTGCTGTTTTACCTAGACTGCTAGAAAAAATATCTGCATACATTTTTTTTATATTGCCCTATTAAAAAATACCGTAAAAGCAAAACTAGCTCTATTATATTATTATTCTTGCCTGAAATGGTTTGTATGTAAATCGATTTTATATTATTTATCGATTTCAATTTCAATATTTTAATTATTCTATCATAATATATTCAATACATTATTAACTATCGAAACCGTTCGGCGGTATTTTTTTAGTAACACGTCCGTATTCGATACAGTTAGGCTGTTTCGTTGAATTTGTTATTTCACCGTTTTACCTATCTTGTTTTTTTTATTTAATTTTTAAAGTGAAAATGCATTTTAGCTTACCGCATTTTTCTATTAAAGGCAATGCATTGCTTATTCATTTCGTTTTGATTGCCTAGAAATCTTGGGTATAGATTTGTTATAATATATATCTATCTATATAAATCATATTGTAAATGTTCGTTTGTTCAAAATCTTAAATCTCCGAAAGTTCTTCACCGATTGCCTTGAAATTTTGACACATCGTTCGAATCATTCTAATACGTGTGCGTTTTTATATACTATATAGATGTCGCCTGTGACAGGTAAAAAATATGCTTTTTTTAAAACAGTGCCATCTGTTAGACATAAAAGCAAAACGCTTTTGTTTCTTTATCTGCACACACATAATGAGCCACAACAACGCGTTGCGGGGCACAGCTAGTCTTCTATATAAATAAAAATGTAAATGTACGTTTTTTCAAAATCTTAAATCTCCGAAAGTTCTTCAACGATTGCTTTGAAATTTTGACACAACGTTGCATTCGAATACGCGTGTGTATTTTTATTTATATATTAAATAGATGTCGCCTATGACAGGTAAAATCGGGCTTTTTTAAAAATAAACACCGCTATTATTTTTAATGCAAAATATGTCTACGGGTCCAACCGTCTGGTGCCAGTGAGACTATGATATCCCCAATTAGGGTATTTTATGAGGTATCTGGATGGGGAAGCAAATGGTCTGGGAAGTACCTGGCTATTCAGATCTGATCACCAAACACGCTTAAAGCCATTTCAGCAACGTTTCAATTCTGAATGGTGGTCTTTCACCAGGGCGATACTAAGAGTATCATACACTTTAGAACATGCTACAAATATACATTTTTCAAATGAATTAATTTTGATACAACACAAATTAAAAATATAAATAAAAATTGATTTGCGTACCCTGGGATTTGAACCCGCGACCCCCGGATTCGTAGATCCTCGACCGAGGAGGCCGTCAGCTTATTTTCAAACAAGCAATAATAATATTTTTGCAATCGCATTTTTCCTATTGTTAATTACATTTTACCATAATACGGTAGTCAACGTAGAATCTCGTTGTCGTAGGCTATTGTTATATTTCATTCAATCTTCACGTTCTTAACACGGTCCTATCTTATCTGCTATGACACCGCGACCCGTGACTGAATTTCGCCGATCACAATGTCCGAACTTTTAATTATGTTCAAATCAAACGTAGAAAAATCGACGAACATTGCCGGCGTTCGCTCAATTCGCTCAGCTTGAGGCTCGCCGTCACGTAACGTTGAACTTCCACATTATTTATTATTATTATTGTGCAGTCTTTACCGCAATTTCAAATAATCATTTTATAATAGTAAAATTCGTGAAAGGAAATGCTATCCGAGTCGTGGCCTGCAAAACAATTTCAAATAAAGCGATGCAATGACAGAATCTGTGATGATAATATCTGCAATTTGCAGCTCCGATTCTGGCGTTTTTTAAACGAGCAATTTAATAGATTTTATCTAGGGGTTGGCTAGATTGTTCCACCGTGATATTATGTCGTCTATTAAGTACCTACTATGCAGTTTTTGTGAGAATAGAATTTAGCAAATATATTCTTTTAACTATCCCGCAGCCAAGTGGGGGAGTAGGTAGTACCCAAAATTACTATCCTCCTTATTATATTAGCTTAAATACTTGACATATCATTTTAGTATTTTACGTATTTCTACGCAAATACTTAAGTTACCAATGTTACCATGAATAATAGGGATTTCTATAGTTTAAAAGCCCATAAGACAGAAAAATGCATGGGGTCGTCGGAAGACCCACTTGGTTACAGACGTTTTGTTTGGCATCTTCATTGGCCTGTCAAGAGTTAATTAGAACTTTAAAATCTGTAACTCGGAGGTAAACTATCCCATGTAAGATGTTTTTATGTTCTTTTTCTTCTGTTTATTTATGTTTTTTTTTTATTTATGTAACATGAATTTTAAGTGGAAACTTCACTGATTAATGCAACATTTAAAATGTAATTATTTGTATAAAATTCTCAAACTGTTTGTTTCCCCAATAAACTTAAATAAAAAACTGTTACATTATTTAAATTTTACATTAGAGTATTTTTTTGAAATATGTCTATTTGAATTTAATTTTTGTTTTCGGTAATAAATGAATGCAAATCTCGGAAGTGGAATTTAACTCTTTCGAGCTGAAACTCGTTGTCGATGACAATGCATTCTGTCAACATATGTTTAGCAATTTACGGACGTATTCGCATTTCTCTGAAATTGGATGACATTAAATTTGTTAATATACGAAATAAATGTCGGTCCTACCCGATCGGCATTTTGGTATTTTTGCATCGATCGGCGAGCTTTGTAAAGTTGTCGATTCCAGGAAGGTTCAACTCTCAGTCATACCATTTTTACTATTTTTTCTACAACTATTTAGATTTGAACATTGACAAGTTTTTTCTCATAAAAATCAACCTCACTAGGACTAAGCCCAAAGATATTAGAAGAACGAGATGTGCTACCAGCAGTTCATACTGTGTGGAATTGCTTTGCCGAGAGTCGCCGGTTTTGTTCACCAATACTACTGCACACCTTCGCTTACGCTAAGGCATCGCTAAGGTATCCGCACTAATACATAGAACAGATTTCTGTGCGTACACGTCCCGATACCGTTCAAAGTACCCTAATTAGTTAGTACTCCGCCTACGGTCCGGCGGACAACATAGCATATCTCGTTCTTCTAATATCTTTGACTAAGCCTGTATCGAGGTTAATAATTTACATTTGAGTGAAGCAAACATAGAGTAATCACAAACATGAAGTAATACTACATACAAACACAATACGCATATACGGAATATGTCTAAAATGTGTACATGCGTTAATTTACTTCTGAGCCATAGATACATACATTAATTTGAGTGTGGCAGGGTTGTATTTCAGAACTTTTGAACAATTTGCTTAAATTTTCGATGAAATTATGCAGACATTGCTCAATACCTCCACAAAAGTATTTAACCTTGTGATTAATTAATTAAATTCACGTAACAGCCGCGTAATACAAATTCGTACATTAGCACTGTCGTATATTCAAACATAAAGACCAATTTAATGGCCTAAAATTCGTAGCTGTAATTATTCCGGAATCCATCACGATTTTGAAAGTAAAATTACCATTACTCATTACAAGCATCTTCAAATTGTTTTTGCCAAAACAATGAGAACATACCGCTTAAGTAATGTATGCAGTGGGAATGAACGTCAATCATGCTAACATTTGTAAATTTCTTAAAAGGTTTTACTTAAAATTATGCCGTATATTTACACTGATCTTATCAATCTGTTGGAAATGTGATTTGAGTTGAAATAACGTCTGATTTCTAAGATTAATGCGATGCCATACGTAGTAATGCAAAATCATGTGTTTTTGGTTTGAAAATTTGGTCGCCTAGAAATGTTTCAGATGCTTTAATTAAATACTGCGAGTAGAATACATCTTGGCCTTTGAAATAATCGAGTATTTTTTAGATAAGTCTTTTTATAATCCCAGAAAAAAATAATGTATAAGGCCTATGAAAACTGCTTTAAAGTTCAAAATTTCCTACTTACGAACCCATTTCCGTTATGATTTTATTGTATAATGTGGCAATTTAAGTTATTTATAAAATGATCGGAAAAAAATTAAATATTTATGCCAGAACTTCCACAAAATAAAATAAAAGGCACTTTTTGGCCATGTTTTTTTCTTGCATAAATCAAAACAGGCGGATGATGTTAAGCGGGAATTTAAACCTTATCGCCATCTTCGTAAGGGTTGTTATTGTAGCTGCTCAATTTAAAATATTACATGACGTAGTGCATCGCCTTAATCTATTCGTTAACTTTAGTTAAGTCCATATTATGTTGCACGAACCTCGGATAAGTTCCATATTATGTTGCACGAACCTCGGATAAGTTCCATATTATGTTGCGCGAACCTCGGATAAGTTCCATATTATGTTGCACGAACCTCGGATAAGTTCCATATTATGTTGCACGAACCTCGGATAAGTTCCATATTATGTTGCACGAACCTCGGATAAGTTCCATATTATGTTGCACGAACCTCGGATAATTTCCATATTATGTTGCACGAACCTCGGATAAGTTCCAGCATATTTGTGTAGTTATGTTGTGTAGTCCATACACCACTAGCAGACTCCAGCTTGCACATGCCATCTAATGGTACGTATACATTTGCGAACCTTAACGCGAACCGAGCCACGAATTACGGGAAAGGAACGAAGCAACTGCAAGCGGCGTTTCGCGTCCTTTGCGGTTGCTTTGTTCCTTTCCCATAAGTTGAGGTTCAGATCGGCAGGTCGGCTATCGTATGTATACGTAGCATTGCATGGCTTTCATGGCATCTTTAAAATGTTCATTGGCTAAAATTGCATTTAATTTGAAACATTAGTAACAGTATCCGCACTAGATATTTGCTACACCTTTTGATTTAAAAAAAATATTATTCAGTTTGGTAAAGTATTTTGGACTCAAATCAATTTTCGATTTCGGACACTTCTGCAATAATCTCGCATTTCACTTGAAATCGCCGTGCCTAATTTAAACACAGGGTTTTTTACATGCCTGTGGGTGTACCGGTAAGATAATGTTAATATAAACAATAATTCAATTAAAAAACCTTTGAATTTAAAATTTAATATCAATCTCAGTAAAATAAAATAATCGTAATGTTATTATGCTTGGAGCTATACCGAAGATTTTGCTCTAATAGACAGGGAGCCCACAACACGCCTCTCTACGTCATCGGTTAAACACTGATGAAACCATTACTTGGCGAAAATGGACTTTTAGTAAGCCTTTGGAAAACTGATCTGCCCACTCAGTCAGCCTGTTACTTTTGCCAGTAGTAAAAAAACTAAACAAAAATATGCCAGTCTGACGATTCTTCAATTGCTTACAGACCGCGGCGATCGCACTTGCTAACAAGTTATTAAAAATATTTTAACAAGAATCGAAAGACTCAAATATTTTAATATGTATATGATGTGCAATTCATTTAATAAGCTTTTAATTGCTGGTTGGGAATGGCTCATGCTCATTATAGATAATTAAAACAAATGGAGATGTGGCATGGAAAGGTGTCAATGATTGGCAATTATTGTCTCAGACATACGACCAAACTACACACACTGTCAGAGCCGAGCAGGCAATGAAAAGTCTGACTGTTTACAATAGCAAAAATTCTAGACTGACGGTCGACAGACCAGTTTGTTTCTGCTCTACTAATCTACCATAGCGTTTATCATATTATTACACATATCTACTAATCGGTCCCTATCGCAACATAACATTTCCATTCGTGTATCTTATGAAGTAATTTAGCCACTAAAATATAGTTCACAATTTCCGTGGCTGTACGGAACTATCCATGTTGCCCACCTACAGACCAATTTTTTTTTAAACTCGATAAACGCGTCTGTCGCATATTTCGATGGCCTAGCGCACACATGTTGTAAGTGCAGTTTTAAATTTAAAAAAAAAACAATCACGTGTTTTGTAACGCATTTATCAAGATAACATAATGTGTTAGTAGATGTTTCGTGATAAATTTACATTACTTATTTCATATAGAATGGATAAAAAGCAGATATTCACATTCATTTGGTTACATACATCTTATAAATTTAATTTTAATATTGCACTTAATACATGTGTACACTAGGCCATCGATTTGATCATCACCGTACACGCATGTCGCATATGTGATACATGAAGTTTCACTAAACGCAGTGTGATAGATTGTGTTGAAATGGCCAACATTTAAATGGTTCTTCCCTTGTTAATTCTCGCCACAAAGTAGTTTCATCTTTGTTTCCGATGACGTTGGGTTACCGTTGTTTTGTGTTGTGGACTCCTGGTCTACAACTTGTGTGGGAGAGACATACTTATTTTGTGGGAAGAGAATGGACATATCAATTTGTTTATGTGTTCGCATGTTAATCCATTAATTTAATGGTTATTTGAACAAAGACTTCGTACTTGGTATGATAAATGTGAACTTTACTTTATTGGAGTCTTTCAAAAGTTATTTAACTGCCTTTTGTTTCAACCTACGATTTTAATGTTAATGGGAATGAAGAGTATTCTTCTATTTCAATAAACAAATTTGCATGACAATCTCTGTGGCAGAGTGGTTAAAGAATCTAAATTACAATAAAACAATAACTCTGTTAACATCACTATTATTTGTATACCTGTATATTGCCGACAGTGGCGGTTCGTGGTCGATTTAAAAATTGGCTTTTTGTAAAGCAGCTTGTCTGCTGCATCGAATATATGGAGTCACGTCGTTTTACAATACTGTAATTGTAGAAGACTGTTACGATAATAGTTAGCACGATTATTTGTTTATGAAGTTTAAAACTAATTGTAAACAATGTCAATAAGTGCCTACTATACTAGTGACTAGAAGAGAGGCGTATTTATCGTACCCTGTAAAAGTACCTGGTATTTTCATGCCGTACTTTGTACTTGTGACAAATCTCGAAAATACCTGATTCCTAAGTATTTGTAAATATCACAGGTCTTGAAGTACTTCATACTTTAAAATACTACGGACTTCTCTCTCTGGTCAGTTAGAAAGTTGTATGGGAAAAAGGGACAAAGAAGTATTTTTTAATACGTTTAACTCGCTAACATTCTTTATTTTGAACAACCTCTGAAGTGATGTTATTCCTGCTTGTAACCCTCATCCCCACCCCTCAACTTCCCTGCTCAGTGCTCTCACTCACTCTCCGTCTCCAGTCCCCGCATACTATTATCCCCAAGTAGGTATGAAATACTGGTGAGTATTTTGTAACAGGTATTTTTTGTGCCTGTAATCACCGAACCCAGTAACGAAAAGTACTCACAGGACCCACCTCTACTAGCGACTCGTAAATACGTCCATTTTTAAAAACGAAAATAACAGTTTATCATCGGTGCACCAAATAAAAATTAAATAAAACGTGTAATCATTTAATATATCTGCGTAAGTGCCAATGTTCGAAGCCCACAGATGCACGTCAGATATGTCACCTGAATACGTTACGGTAATGTTCGGTTCAGAGTCCAACAAAGTCATCGCGTCGCACACGAAAAACAAATTTTGGCCCCTAGATACCTACTAGCACCGTTCGGAACAGACTTTATGTCGTATGAATTATAGGTTACCATAGGTTTTTTTTAGCTTTCTTATGCATTCTGGAATCCTCGCTGTGCTGGATTCCTATGGATGAACTTATTCGTACGATACTATGGAGTAATGGCGCCCTGTTTAAGAGGTAGCTACAAGCCAAAAATGTGTATATTCTTGGTATACCTTATATTGTAGGTAATAGGCATTAAAATCGCTTGACAAACTGAGTCTATAAACGTTCGATTTATAAGTGTTCATAGATTTCTATTGAAAAAAAAAATTTTTTTGTAGTTTACATTTATATTTTTTATTGTGTAATTTATTTTTTTATTTGTATTTTACTCAAGCGAAACGATAGGAAAACCTTCAATTTATCTGATGCATATTTTTTGGTATTCATAATATACACCAGTTCGTTATAAAGATTAATCAAAATAGTGATTTAGCGTTAAGCTTCGCGTTCTCCCTGCACACTGAAAAGATATTACACACTAGAAATGCCTTCCGTGTAGATTTGATTGGCGTAGCACCTTACATATCTGTTGTAGTATCTGGTATCTATTTGGATGTACATATTATTATCTGTATCTATGCTACAAGTAGTTATTATGTCTATGGCTTCATTGGCGGTGTTTTTCTATGGTCCAACGGATCCGATTCCTTTCACCGCCGTCATGCCCTGCTGGTGCAGTCTCATATTTGATATTGTATCGATCATACTTTACCAACTTAGTGTCGCGGTCCATTCTTGTTTCTATTCACTAATATATCTATATTCAGTAATATATCTAATCCTCAGGCTGTGTGTGCGTGTTTTAATTGTGCATTCAATGTTTGTAAAATTACCATCTTCCACTGATTTTTGTGACTACTGATGTCAGAATGAATAGACCTGCCCTAGGGCCAAATCTGGAGGCAAACCATGTGATGCACACATACTACAGGATTTTCCAATAAGAGGTGTTATTTTTAATAGCCCGCTATTTCGGTAGATGTTACTTTTGAAGCTGTCATTTTTTGACATTTGACAAGTAGAAACTACGCCATTAATAAAAATGGAACGATACACGCTTCAACAACGCATTAAAATTATTAAAATTCACTTGAGTGAATCAAATGCAAATCATCTTGAGTGATGAGGCCCATTTCCACCTCAATGGCTTCGTCGACAAGCAAAATTGTCGCATCTGAGGCTGGGAAAACCCAAGAGTTATTGTTGAAAAGCCTCTCTATCCTCAACGTGGCACTGTTTGGTGCGGTTTATGACCCGGCGGAGTCATTGGACCTTACTTTTTCGAAAATGAGGCTGGAGCAACAGTTACGGTGAATGGATTGCACTATCGAGAGATGATTAATGATTTTTTATGGCCGGAATCGGATGGTATTGATCTGGACAACGTTTACTTTTAACAAGACGGCGCTACGTGCCACACAAGCAACGAAACCATAGATCTTTTACGATTGACTATCAAAATAACACCTCTTATTGGAAAACCTGTATTTGGCTCCAGTGAGGTTCGCGTATTTCTTGAATAAACTACGTCATCATCCATGTTTTGACTGGAACATTTTACGGAACAACGCATAGAAATGTTAACTAAACAGAATATTTACTAATATCGCATTGCATTTTATAGGTAAGCGTTATTTAACTTAATTTTAGTTTTATCTGAGGGTACGTATACATTTGCGAACCGAAACGCGAACCGTATCACGAATTACGGGAAAGGAACGAATCAACTGCAAGCGGCGTTTCGCCATTTGCGGTTGCTCCGTTTCTTTCCCATAAGTTGAAATTCAGTTCAGTTCGGCAGTTCGTCTCGCAGGTGTATACGTAGTATATAACATACTACTTTTAGTTGTCTGTGCTGTACGTTAATCCTGCGATGTGAAATCGATTCAAAATCGCAAATTTCCTTAGAAATTAATAATTTATTTTCAAGTTCTGTGAAAGATTTTTTCAAGTTCTGGTTTTATTTCAGTTCTGTCAAGCAACTAGTCTATAACGGTATAATAACAGAACTTGGATAGGTTGTTTCAGAGAATTTGAACAATTCATCAAATTTTAACGTTCATTTTCAAGTTCTGTGAAAGATTTTTTCAAGTTTCGTTTTTATTTAATTTCTGTAAATCAACTAGCCTATGATGATATAATAACAGAACTTGAATAGGTTGTTTCAGAGAATTTGAACAATTCATCAAATTTTAACGTTCATTTTCAAGTTCTGTGAAAGATTTTTCAAGTTCCGTTTATTATTTAATTTCTGTAAATCAACTAGTCAATGATGATATAATAACAGAACTTGAATAGAAATTGAATCATATGAGTTGTTCAAATTTCCGAAACAACCCGTCCTTAGAATTTAAGTGTCATTTTCAAATTTGGAATAGATTGATTGTGTGCCCTGGCTTTACACTTTTTGAAATCTAATGATACAGTGAAATCCTCTCGTTTTTAAAGACTAGTGTGCAAAATTTCATCAGTCTCGAAATAAAACTGTAAATTTACAAATCACATCCAATTCACCCGCTCTATACGTAACATATATCGCTTTGAAGTTTTTAAGTTATTAACAAAAATAAATATATATACAGGGTGTCCGGAAACTCGTAGTACAAGCGGGAAACTGGTGAATCTACATCACATTTGGAGTCGATTTTGTAGTATATTTTTTTTTGATTTGAGCTTTCGTTATCGAGTAAATCGAGTTAGAAGTTCATTTATTTTTTATTTTTTTTTTTTTTTTTTTAATCAAATTCTTATAAATTATTACTGAAGATCAAAGTACCCAACTAATTAAAACTATTTGAAAGTAAAACAAATGAAGAAACTCGGATTTTAAGCATTATTTTGAAATCACCCTTCATTTAATCCGGTGTAATCATAAAATATTTCTGCTCTGCAGGGTTAAAACATCTGTTGTTCAACCCTAAACACCAGAAAAAACTTTAACCCAAAAATAGCCGAAAAAATTTTTTTTTTGGTTTTTTTTTTTTTTTTGTGAAAATGCTCAAATCAAAAAACTTTATGTTTTTTTGGGTTCCCCATGTGGTGTAGATTCTCCAGTTTCCCGCTTGTACTACGAGTTTCCGGACACCGTGTATATATATATTATTATTTTAATAACACTCCTTATGCAGATGGCGACAGGGAGATATGTTAATACGAATGTTCAGGGAGCGTGCTAATATCAAAAAACGGTAATAATTAAGAGAAAATGGTGAAAATATTTAATAAAACACGACTCGTTTGAAATAGAGCAAAAATCTCTCAAGAAATGCTTTAGTTGTATTTAAAGATACTCTGTGATTTTTTTCATACCTATAACATATTAAATAACAGAACAAAAAGTGTTTTAAATAATTTTCGGAGCTTACTATGCGATTTTTTTCCATCGAGGAAATTTCATTTAATTTACGTTTCGACATAACGAATGTATAGATATTATCTTCAAACATAACATATATTTTTATTGGAACTTAAAAACTTAAAGAGTTATAATATTTTGGCTAAAGCCTATTAATTTTTTTTATTTTTTTTATTAAATAATTTATCAATTTACAGTTTAATAGTATTACAGAGTATAATCAATAATATTAACTAAAATAATTCATACAATTAGTTTTCACTGCTTTTGATTTTTTAATGTTCCTCTTATATAGAAGCTGGCGCTTGTGTCTAGAAGAGTGGTGAGCATCAAGATTAAGAATTTTTAGTGTTTGTAATTATGAATATTAAAATTTATAATTAATTAAAAAGATAGTTTCATCATTTTGGTATTTTTACATTGAACTTCTCTTTAATTGCTTTTAGTAGGTGTTTATCGTTTTCTATCGTTCTGATATTTGTGGGTAGGCTGTTGGAAATATATGTTTTTGACGAGTACGACTTTCAGTTTAAAAGTTGTGATTTTGTTTTTCTTTTATTATTTGAGTTATTATGTTTTTTTTGGACAAGATCATTAAATTTTAGTACAAAAATTGGGTGTGTTGGATAATCTCTTGGTTTTTCAATATTATTTTTATAATTAAACGTTGTACAATTTCAACAGGGAGTAATGTTGAAATCGTTTTTTTTAAATATTAGTGCGCTACCACTAATATTTGTATTTACAATCATATCTCCTTTTCAAACCGTCTTTTTCTTCTTTTTGATCGCTTGCTACAGCGCCTTAAGCCGTAATATTTTTGACTCAAGTCACGGACAGCTGTTCACTGTTTAAGCCAAGAGGGAAATGAGATAAGCCAGCAGCAACATGAAAATGAAAGTAATTAGCCATGCGTTGCATTTTCGTAATGAAGAAAGGCATGCAGCGGAGAATTCGGAAGAGGCAATAGCCGGAAAAAATACAAACAAAACACGACTTGTTAGTGTAGGAATACAGGAAACAGGCGATATCCATGTTAAGTATCAACGACACGTAAATAAATAATCGTTTTGTTTGTTTGTTCGGTCCGTGAACCTGATAAACTAACAAAAACATTTTTTTTCTTTTTATTAGGTACAATACTTGATTTAATTACTAAAAACATTGTTTGATAATGTGGGCTTCATTGGGTTCTTTACCCGTGCATTTTCTTGGTATACCTTATATTGTAGGTAATAGGCATTAAAATCGCTTGACAAGCGGAGTCTAGAAACGTTCAATTTTTTAAACTGGTTTGTATTTAAATTGTAAATAATTTTATAAGAAAGCAAAAAAGTTAATCAAGTGAAACTGTCACAGATAATCTTGGCTATAATACTGTATTTTTTTAAAGTTGTTAATTTTACGCGTTCATACATTTCTATTGAAAAAAATATTTTTTTAGTAGTTTACATTTATATTTTTTATTGAGTAATTTATTTTTTAATATGTATTCTACTCAAGCGAAATGGTAGGAAAACCTTCAATTTATCTAAAGCATATTTTTTGGTATTCACAATGTAAACCAATTCGTTATAAAGATTAATCAAAATAGTGATTTAGCATTAAGCTTTGCCTTAATAATCTCTTAATAGTAGAAAACAAAGTCGCTATCCGCGCCCGTCTGTTTGTGCGCTTAGTTCTTCTAAACTACGCAACGGATTTTGATAGGATTTTCATTATCATTTAGAAAATTTCTTCCGGAAGGTTTATGTATATAATACATGCATATTATATTTGTAGAAAGTAGAAAGATTTTTTTTTTATCGAGTCGTTAAAATACATATTTTCGGACGCTTACATTGCTAACGCTAGCTAAACCCTATGAGATACATCAAATAATGTACTGCGGAATTGTATATCTTAAAAAGGCCTACAGAAAAGTCTGTGAAGTTTTATGTCTATCCCCTAAGGAAAACCTTCAGCAACGCCGGGTACATGCCAGCTAGTATTTAATAAATTAAAAAAATAATTACATATGTGCATGTTTGACGGCCTCCTTGGTCGAGGGATAGGGCTCTCGACTAGCAAGCTCGAGATCGAGAGTTCATATCCCGGCGTGCGCAAATAAAGTTTATTTGATTAATTTGTTTAATTTGTTTACTCATTTAAAACGTTCTAGAGTGGAAGATACTCTCAGTGTCGCCCTGGTGTAAGACCACCATTCAGAATTGAAATGTTGCTTTAAATGGTTTTGGCCGTGTTTGGTGAACAGATTTGAATAGCCAGGTACTTCCTCTCCTTTCTCTCTCCCAAATCCTTCCCATCCCACTACCTTTAGCCTCCCGACTTCCCCCAATTGGGTGTGCCATAGTCCCACTGGCTCCAGACGGTTGGTAGCAGTTGGGATTCTTGTGCGGTTTCACATTAACAAAAAAAGTTACCATTAACTATCTGCCTGTTGTGGATTTTGACGCGTTGCTCGCCAAACTGAGGACTGTGGACGACCTGGAAAATAATCAGATATACGCACTCTTACATTAATCTCGCGTGTTTATTCAGCATAGGAAAGAACTAAGTGAAAAGATAAGATCATTAAAAAGTGGGATGACACTGCAGTTCTTACGTAACACGAGAGAGAGAGTGAGAGAGATAATTTGATTCTGAGCGATTTACGCAAGAACTTCTAATGGGCGTTTTACACATTGAGTTATATGTAAATAGAGTCTACATTCCTTGCATTATCAGTGTGAAATATTGTTATCGTGCCTTGAAGGAGGAAGGGGTGTGGCGGCTGTAAATGTCGCCCGAATCCTTCCGACCGCGAACGAACTCGACGAACGAGGAGCATTTATAAGTCAATTTACACGAATACTGTTTATGGTAAAACGCTACTTAACTACGAAAGGTTATACCATTGCTTTCCCTATATTTTTTCTTATCTCATATTTATTAAGTTAGGTTATCGCCGGAGACCTGTACCCGGCGAACGCTTGTGACCGACTGCTGCCTGAGATATCTCACATCGGACAATGATCCGATATGCGTGGCCCATACTTCGAACGCCAAAGCTGACTCTATTTAAATACCTCATTGGTTTTACACGATGTTTTATTTTCATACCGATCCCCATATTGAAACTATGTCGGGCCTCATATGAAAACTGTTTGTTTTACGCAATCATTGTTTTCGGTAACCGGACAACGGAATTAAATGACAATTCAACACCCCTTTAAAAAGTGATAAGTTGAAACAAAACTATGTTACGTAGGTTAGTTTTTTTCATAGCTTTTCATGACTATATGTTACCATTTTTTTTCTTCATATTTACGATTTCATGGATGCCATAAAAGAAGAAGTAATATTTTGGGTCTACTATACAGGGTGTATCGGCAAGTATCCGACAATTTTTAACCAGCTATTCCTCAGCATATTTTGAGTAAAAAATGTTATGGGCGCTTTGCTGTCCGGTAACATTTTTTTTCCATTAAAAACAAAAAATAAATAAAAAATCCACACTCCGTCACTGTCCTTTGCATTGTTTCTCGTGTTCAACAGCTGTTATTAGCAAGTGTGTCAAAATGCATCCTCGCTGTTTCGTACACACTAAATAATAATAGTTAAAAATGAGACGAATGGTGCCGTGCCATTTCGTTGTGATTGTAAAAGCGCGCCAACGTAGGTACGTACGTACATTATTCAACGAAACTCGAACAAAATATTGCCAGACGGGTTTTCAAACTTTGACAAAGGATAAAACATTGGTGACATGTGGTGAAAATATGAATAATAAATTTTTTATTAGTAAAAAATGTTACCGGACAGCAAAGTGCCCGTAACATTTTTTACTCCAAATGTGCTAAGGAATAGCTGGTTAAAGTTTGTCGGGTACGTGCCGATACACCCTGTATAGTTATACTAATCGTCAAAAAATGGCAACATAACCATAGATTTCCTGAAAGCATCTGTCTTTTGCCTTTGCCGTTGCCGGCGAAAAATCAACACAAATACACGTGAAATTCACAATATAGAACAGAAATACACGCTCACAATCAGTAATAAACACATTTTATAGTTTCTTTATCAATATTTAACCCCTAAAGCTTCTGACACTTTGCAATTTCTTCTCATATGAAAACTATCAGAAAGAAGATTGCGCGGAAAATATTTTTCATTCGATATCAGATAAATTCGCTGTTTTTAAACGTATTTCAAAATAAAATACTGTTCCTAAAAGCAGATAAAAGATCCTTTCAGATTTTAATATTACAAATCGACGTGTGCAATTAAAAATACTAAAATTTTGAATGCAAACAAAGATAAAGTTTTTACCGATGGTTTTTATCTTGTAGAAATTACCACTTTACTGGAATCTAAAAAAACATATTTATTTAGATAAAAGTTATTGTCAATATCTTTTTTTCGTTTAGTATAAAAATATTTATTAAAATTTTTCTAAAACTGTTAAAATCATATTTCTCATCGTAATATAAAGTGAGATAACTTCTTTGAGACCGTGCCAGGCTGGGCTATATATTTACCAATAAGACTCAACAGTTGTTTTTTGTCTGTGAAGAATATCTCGCAAAATTGCCCAAGGGGTAATGGTAAAGATATAAAACGCTAAAAACATGCAATATTTCCACATAATAGACTACATCATTTTGGCAATAAATTTGGGAATATTGTAGACATGTTTAATGATTCCGTATTAGTTATAAAATGAAATCTTTTTAATCACTTTACTGAGATGTATGAATTCACGACTCCGTAGTGAATACACTTTTATTTTTATATTTCTATGTTTCTTTAATATTTTGCTTTCTATAATCCACACTATTAATTTTAATTTAATCATAAATCATTATTTATTGTTAACTATGTACCTAACACAACTGTATCACTTGTTACCTATATTTGTAAAAGCCCATTAGGGCGTAAATAAATAATATAGTTACGTGAAATATAGACGGAAGACAACTGTGAAATAATATCCGCCATCTTAAACTGTACGAAAATCGGTACCAAAAAAATTAGAAGACGAACCATGTGGAAACTAGACGAAAAAATGAATCGTGTAAAAAGCCCGTTAGATTGAGGTTCATTACAAGATATGACTCGTCAAAAATCAGACTCTTCAACTATCTACCGATTATTTTTTGATCTTTATTACACTATTACCGTAGATGTTCAAACTGATGGATCAGCCAATCAGGCAAAGCGGAATGAACCATGTGCGAAGAGCGCGGGAGGCGACGTGACAGTCTCCCTTTCTGTGATTTTTCAATAAATGAATCTGACATTATACAAGCAACTCGATTTGTAATATCATTGAAAATAAAATATGCCTACGAATTTACTAGTCCTTTTTTCAATGGCGCGCAAATTGCTGACTGAGTGAAAACTTAACTACATATCGCTAATCGGGCAAAGAAAAGTTCAGGATTATTTCCAAAATAGAATATATTGTTGCACTATTTAGTTAGACGGTTTTACAAATGTGTTTTAATTACACACCCGGCGATTCGTTAATTTTTTTCAGTGACATTTTTTAAAATCATCTTCAAAAATCTAAATGTTTAGAATTTCCAAATTATTAAATAGTAAAAAACAGTACAAGATTAAAGCACAAAAATATATAAATTTGAAGATTCCCGACGATTGAAAGAGTTTCCTGCATTTACCTTTCTTTCAATATCCGTGTCCAATAATTTTGGCAAACGGCTGTTTCGTCCAAACCATTGCCTTATTTAGCGAACTTTACTTTTCTGCGCAGGTTCTGATTTTTTAAATGTGCGCTCAATGTACGACGGATGTCGTAGTTAATTCAAGGTATTCTCGAACCCTCCTGGGTATCGATTCTCCAATCCAGGCCGCTCGCAATCGCCGTAGAAAGTGCAATACATTGGTCGACATTATTTTTTTGAGTCTCGTCTAAGGTACATACTTACATACGATGTACCGTGTTCTATTACACGGAATGGACTGTAAACCAAATCAACAAGGATGCGAAAATATAAAGTACATTCAATTGGGTTTGAAAATCACAGGAAATGTGGAATGATGGAATTCCTATGAATTCCCATGAATCTTATACCTTGAATTCCCATGAATCCCTGCAGTATGGCTCTCGACGTACTGGCACTGTACACAGGGTGAACATTTCTTACAAAACGAGATGATATTTTGCAAACAAAGCACAAAGCATGTGAATATACGACTCCAATTCACGACGACACCACAATTAAAACTGCTTGCCACGACGACACGAATGCGAATAAATTGACAACAAAATCATCTTCTTTTTTCCAATGTGGGTAAGGCTGTTTTTAAGGAAGGAAATGGATAGTGGGTATGATAGTATATGATGGGAAAAATGGTAGGTATTATCCCAAACTGTTTCAATACTAAACATACGCCAAACGTTAAAAGTCATTCCATGGAATGGCTCCATCGAGAATCGAGGCCCTGATGCCATGTACTAGCAAGTCTATCAATTTAGATGTCTTGATTGTTACGTATTCTGGCAGAAGAGTATGTTGGAAGCAGTATGGCTGGTAAACAATATTATGTGAAGAAATCAGAAAAGGGTTAGAGAAGGAAGCAAGCATCATCAGCAGATAACGTGGAACGAATGGATGATGAAATAATAATTGTAATCTTACTCAGGTGGCAACGAACTTTCCATGCCGAGTAGCAAAGGTGAACGTATCACAAGTTGATTGTTGTATCCTAACATTGAATTTAGCAGCCATCTCTGGACTGGAGCCCCGAAATAATTGAAAAAAACTGATCAGAAACTAGGGTCTGTTTAATTGATTCCCCTTTCTTAATTAAGGGATTGCAATATTTATAGCACACTATATTGCCCTGGTGTAAGACCACCATTCACAATTGAAATGACTTTAGCCGTATTTGGTGACCAGATCTGAATAGCCAGGTACTCCCCCACCTTCCTCTACCCCATCTCCTTCCCCTCCCCATAACCTTCAGCCTCACAACATACCCCATTTGGATATGCCATAGTCTCACTGGCTTCAAACGGTTGCGAGCAGGTATAATTTATTTATTTATTTACGCCCTTTTTCGGGGCTTTTACATGAGATTATTTACTGTACATATTTGTTTAAAGATAAATTGAAGATGCCAGTGACTTGGTATAATTGTTTCCCTCTATTAGTATTCTGGGCAAAGAGGAATACATATGGTAGTTAGTCCCAGAATTTCTGCACTGAAATAAATCCTGACTTCTAGTATTACGTTGTGGAATCCGAAAGCTTATCAATTTTAGCAATACCGGCCTATCAACTAAATCATTTAGAATTTTTTGTAGAAATACCAAGTCAGTGAAAATTCTTCTGTCTGACAATTTGAGCATATTCATATAATTTAACAGAGTGTTGTAGTTCAACATAATTTCTGGAATACCCATATTAAAACTTATAAAACGTAAGAATTGGTTTTGTATTCTTTCAACAGTTTTTACATGTTTATTATAATGATTTCTTTTGCGAAATAACCTTCACAAGGACTACTCCTGGCTTCCCGCTTTTGTCTATTTTGAAACACAACTTTTCTCTTGTACGGCGGAGTCGTCATTGACTTTTTTTAACTCGGCTTATAATCCTTTTCGATTAATCATAAATTAAAATTATATTTCACGCAGGTTCCTTTCTCAGTGTATACTTCTGTACACTGAGCAAAATGCCGTTGTGTTAGTATTTGTGCATTAAATGTTTGCAACATCATCACAACGGATATTACAAACCTTCGTCGATTCGATGACGCGCGTGTTTAAACACGCTGTTAATCCGTTTACTCGATACATGACAAACGATTTACGAGAAAAACAAGAAAAATTAGATTATAAAAGTTAAAAATCGCCTGTCAACGCTTTAAAATATTACCCGTCTTCCTCATAATAGATAACACGGGGGATAAGAACGGGTTAGTTATTATTTTTTTACATTAACTGCACACGGCCCCGAGGAAAATACGACAGCATTTGAAGTTATCAGATTTTCAAACCGCCCGACCCCCAGATATAAACAGTGTTACGATCCTAGTAAGACGAAGAACGCTGGCTTTTTAACAATCTGGTTGAACATCGATCGGTCGCGCAATGAAAATATAAAAAAGCAGTCATACCCATTTGTAGCACTATCAAAGCAAATAAGGAACGCATAATCGAACTTGCCGAATTTCATAGCAATTCAAAACAGACCGGGTCAATTACGTCGCAAATGTCATATAAAGTTAGCGACGAAATGCGAAAATGCGCCAGTCTTCCATAAATTTTATTATGAGTAAATATTTTTTTAACCCGAGCAGTATTCGTCCGTCTTCACCGTATAGCTTATACCAACGATGCAGAGTCGTTTTATATCTTTATAAGTAATACTTTACATGTTTCGGCGTAGTCGATTCGACGATGGTTAGTGTTCTAGGGTTAACTATTCGTACATTCACTTCTGAGGCGAGCGTGTAATTTATTTGTATTATTTATGAAATCCGTCAGTTTTTATGCCATATTGGAGTCACGCTTACTAGTACCCTACGACGCTGTGGCGTAATGTGTTTTTTTCTCACGAGATACAATAATATTGTTCTGATTTGTGATTATTATTTGTCCGATCGCTATTTACTTAGCTCTGGGCAAAGGAAGGCGTTGAAACTGCTATATTACAAATAATGTGGTCTAACCGACGCGTCGTCGGTTTTAACTTTTCTCTTTCCGTTCTGATATCGGGTCTTACTACGAGTATTATCTTAAAATATTTACCTTCCTTTTTTATATGGTATCTCGCTCAAGAGTGCCAACTGCTCCCAACTTATATATTTCTTTAAAAATCTAAAAAATGTGATAAATAAAAAGGACGTGAAAAAATCTATTCCGCTTTATGTCATTCGCTATTGAATATAGAATTGGGATCCGCTGTATCTAAGTATATACATAACCTGAACACAATTCAAATGTTAATCATAAAGACATACTAAAAGTACCCATAAGAACGCCTTCGATTGAAATTTTCAATAGTTTTGATGTGCCAAATGTACAACAAATATATGCTAAAAATATACTATTGAAACTATTCAAAAATACTGAATCCTCTACAATACCGCGTATTCATCACACAAGGTCTAATCACAATGACACAAAAAATATTCCAGGTCATAAAACCACATTCGGTCAAAGAAATTATATTTATTTTGCTATAAAACTCCACAACATCCTTCCCCCTGATGTAAAGCGAATAGAAAATTTGAATGATTACAAATCAAGAATGAAAAATCTGGCTGAATGAGATCAATGAAAACACTCACTAACTTAACATTTTAACTTTAGTTCGCCTCAGCACAAGTCACCCTAGTAAGGAGGACTAAGAAATAAAATTTAAATATTTTGTATGTACGATGTTTAAATAGTCGCTACAATAAAATAATAATATTAATTTCTTAATATCTCTTCAAATTGGCTATATTTTGGCCAGCGTAAGCTCAAGGGTTTTGCAAATTCACCAAAATGTGGCCAAATAACCTCCACTGGGTAGGTAGAAAGATTTTGTGGGTGGGAAACTTTATTTTTTTCTATGCTTATAAATAGTAAGTATTTCGAAGCATGTATAAAAGAATCTTATTCCTGAGCGATCAGATTTTCAAACGAAAACAAAGTATGATTTTGTATTATTTTGCAATGCATCGACAGATTTTAATAGAAATAAGGAAGATCATGGGACGGCCATGAATTATTATTAGTATGGAACCGCGCGCACAACGCGTGTCGCCGCCATAATTCATCGGTACCCCTCCTTTGTTTATTGGCGACAGTCGACACGCTTCCATACCATATCTACATTATTTGTTTCTAATATCTATGGGAAGAAAGAAGGGTAAATGCAGGTAACTCCATTAATGGAGGACTGAACGCGGTTGGCGCTAACGAAAAAACTGTCCAAAGAAGCGAAGCTAGTAGTCCACAATGGAGTGCTGATACCTACCCTGATGTATGACAGTGAGGTATGGAACTGGCAGAGGAAGGATGAAAGGATACTGAATGCTGTATAAATGAAATCCCTGAGGCGTATGTATGGTAAAACCATGATGATCGTGTTAGAAATGTGGAGATCCGCAAAGAATACAATGCTGACGATAGCGTAATGAGTAATTTTCGGGTTAAATTGGTCCTAAACGACAAGAAAGGAACACACATAGAGCGAATGAACGAGTGTAAGGAAAATATTTGACTCAAATGACACGACCAAGTGAATCAGATACTCGAGTCAAGCGTCATAAAAATGACTATGTAAGAACGAAGTCTGAATGTGAATGAGGCAAGGAGTGTGTGTCAAGACCAAGTTGTTTGACGATCCGTCCTTTCTGCCTACCCCTTCGGAAACGACTTAATGGTTAATAAGTTAGTTAATATCTATGGGTACCATAGATTATACAGTTTCTTGGAAAGAACGTATTCAATAGCACCATTAATTAGATATACAATACTAGTCACATCTCAGATAACCTATAATAAACGTAATACTCATTAATAAACGCCAACGGATTGCCGTTAATTGCCGATTAAAGTTTATTTAGGCAAATGTAGACTTAGTTACAACATTACAACTTTAGTTTTATAGGTTGGACAAGTGGATACATAAATATTAACTGCCGCAATAGAGACAATGAAATTTGCCAAATAAGTACAGGCATATCGATTGATTTTGACGGTTAATGAGAATTATCAGAGCTTTTGGGTAAAAGTAATTATTTTTCATGGGCATTCAAATACTTATACAAGATAATTAAAATAATTATCAAATCGAATTTTTAAATTTTGAGAATAATGTGATATTTCTATTTTAAGGCCATGCACCACGTCGCGTAACATTTAGAATCGGGCCGCTAGCGATAACACTCCTTATATAGATGGCGATAATGTTTTAATTCCCGCTGCCTGTTTTGATTTATGCGAGAATAAAACATCGCCAAAAGCGTGTTTTATTTTATTTTGCGAAGTTTAGGCACAAATAATTTTGAAGATTTCCGATAGTTTTCTATAGAATTTAATTTTCTACATTGTACAATGAAACCATAACCGAAAATGGGTTCGTCAGTAGGAGATTTTTAACTTTAAGGCTCCGTAGTAAGCGTTCAAAGATTGTTTGAAATCAAATGTAAACAGTCACCTTCCTCTCGTTTTGATGATCAAGTGTGCAAATTTTCATCAATCTCGGAATTCAACTGTAGATTTGTAACATATTTTATTGATCGGATGAATAAAACTGGGGTACAAATCAAATCTTCGCCGTATGTTCACATACACTCTTCTTTATACAGGGTGTCCGGGGGCAAAGTGCACTAACTTCGGGAGGCGATTGTACATGATGGTAGAACTAAAAAAGCTACCATTCGACATTTCAATTTCTTTTTCGCATACTAAAATATTTTTCCATAGAAAAATATTTATTTTCCCATACAAACAATTCCACTTTTTTTTACCTAAAAACTACCTCAAAAAATTAAAATCTAAAATCATGTAGAATTACCCCCCGAAGTTAGTCCACTTTACCCCCGGACACTCTTTAAAATAGATTCTCTGATAGATACACTAGCTGATGTTCCCGGCATTGCCCAGGCTTTCCTCAGAGTTTTTAAAAATCAGTTGTAGATGGTGACCTTCCTCTTATTTTGAAAAGCAAGTGTACAAAATTTCATCAATCTCAGAATAAAACTTTATAAAATTCAAATCAACGTCTCCCGCCTGCCCGTCACAAACACACATACACTCTCCTTTATATAAATGAATTAGAAATATATGTATATGTATTTTATCCCGGCTTCAGTTAGGAGACACATTACGCTATACGCATGGCGAGCGATATTCTGAAATAGGTTAAGCTATGAAAATATAGCGTGGTCTGTCACAGCCTTTAAGGATTTTACAGGTCTGCCACGGAGCTTGTCACGGCACCTAAGAATTCTAACAACATCTCTGCCAAATATAATTTAGTAAATGGTTGTACTTCGGTGTTGAAATTGAAAAAGAGAAGATTTAAATGTAATTATATTCGGTCGTGGATTGCGCATTTTGTACTTGGTACGTTGCACGATCCATCTACTGGCAATATTCCGCGAGGTTTCGACATTGTGCTGAAACCATTTAGTCCGCATCGAATCATAACTAACACCGAAGACATTGGTATAATATAGAAACAAGGGAGATGGGCTTAAATAGATTGGATTGGAATTAAACTGACCACACAAAAGTGTCGGAAACTGTTGAATCAACGTCGCATTAAGGCGATGCACTACGTCGTATAATATTTTAAATTGAGCCGCTATCAATAACAGCCGTTACGTAGATGGCGATAAGGTTTAAATTCCCGCTTAACACCATCCGCACGTTTTGATTTATGCAAGAAAAAAAAGTACCTTTCATTTTATTTTGTGGATGTTCAGGCATAAATATTTAATTTTTTTCAATCATTTTAGAAATAACTTAATTTGCCACATTATACAATAAAATCATAACCGAAAATGGGTTCGTAAGTAGGAGATTTTAAACTTTAAAGCAGTTTTCATAGGCCTTATACATTATTTTTTTCTGGGCTTATAAAAAGACTTATCTAAAAAGTAATCGATTTTTTCAAAGGCCAAGATGTATTCTACTCGCAGTATTTAATTAAAGCATCTGAAACATTTCTAGGCGATCAAATTTTCAAACCAAAAACACATGATTTTGCATTACTACGTATGGCACCGCCTTAACCCAAAAAGCTGTTTTGTTTTTTAGATCATTTTGAATTTTTTTTAAAATTAATTGGTTAAAAAAACTCTTGGAGCCGGGTCTATGCTTATACGTACTTTAATACCTAACATTACCTTACCTAATTACCTTAAACCTTTTACCTAAAATTCTACAAAGGGATGTAATAATTACAATGCGTTGTCGAAAACAGTAAAAACTACACAAATTCTAAACAGGTTAGCTACCTCTTAAATTTATTTTCTCATTAAGGCGAAACTTAATGCTACCATTTTGATGTATCTTTATAACGAATTGGTGTACATTATGAATACAAAAAATATGCTTTAGATAAATTGAAGGTTTTCCGATCGTTTCACTTGAGTAGAATACAAATAAAATAAAATAAATTACTCAATAATAATATATGTAAACTACAAAAAAAAATATTTTTTCAATAGAAATGTATGAACGCGTAAAGGAAACAACTTAAAAAATACAGTACTATAGCTAAAATTATTTGTGACAGTTTCACTTGATTCACTTTTTTGCTTTCTTATAAAATTATTTACAAAACAAATAAAAACCAGTTTTGTGCTTGAAATCGAACGTTTCTAGACTCCGTTTGTCAAGCGATTTTAATGCCTATTACCTACAATATAAGGTATACCGAGAATATACACATTTTTGGCTTGTAGCTTCCTTTTAATACATTGATAATTATGTATTTATGTATTAATTACTAGTTTTTGTGTAAACCTTTTATAAGATATACAATTCCGTATTAGATTATTTTAGGTTGAGCCAGAGTTAGCAGTGTAAATATTATTTTTACAATTTGATTAGAAACAATTCACTTTTATCTTTTTTCTATAAATATAATATGCACGTATTATATATATATATAAACCTTCCGGAAGAAATTTTCTAAACGCTAGTGAAAACCCTATGAAAATCCGTTGCGTAGTTTAGAAGAACTAAGCGCACAAACAGACAGACGCGGATAACGACTTCGTTTTATACTATTTACAGATTTTTAGACATCTTAGTTATTCCTTGATTCTGTTGTGTTAATTTAAAAAAAAATGATGTATTCACAAATGAAATAATTGTCTCTTTTATAATAAGAAGTTAATAACTAAAAAATCACCGCTCGCTGTAGTATTTTTGTCTATAAGTACTCGTACCTAATTATTTTTCTATACTTGTTTGTCTACTCTTATATTTTGACCGATCGGTGGCCGAGTTGACATCGTGTTTGGGTCCCACCCAGGCGTAGTGTGTTCAATTCCTCGGCTGGCTAAGTCCTCCATCACAACACAAACAACATTTTCAGCTTACTGTGGTGGTAGTAGGAGATTTTCAAATATTGTCAGGTTATTCGTAACCCGGGAATGTTTATCATTCTTATTAAAAAAAATATTTGTTAATTTTCATTATCCTGACGAAGAAACCATTGGTTTTGAGATATTTCGATTATTTTGATTAAATATAACTTACATATTATAAGCCTTTAAGCTGGCGATCAGGACTTATAACTACTGACTTAAAACTAATGACATACATATTTACAAATGTGTCTTAAAGTTAGAGACTTACGATTAACATATAAATACATTTGCAAACTTAAGAAAAATACCATCTACTTGAGGTTCAATGAATGAGAGCAAATCTAAAAATTTTTTTTCCGTTTGTAGTTGTAAATAATGAAAGTATATTTAATTCGCATCCAAAATTAACAGTAATACTGATTAAATATGGTTAATGAAAACAACAGTGAAACGTAAGAAGTGGTGCAGTTTTGCAACGCCTCGATATGCCGCAGTACGATGAGAGTTTTATACTCGATGACAGCACAAACCAAAGAAGGAACAAACGCAGCTACAGAGTATACAAAAAGGGATGCTGCTCTTCCAATGTTATCCCCAAAGTGTCAAACCTCGGGGGACAAGGAACCTACGCACTCAAGAACAACAATATCAACTATCTAAAGAACAACAGGGAGTTCGGATCCAATTACACCCTCAAAGAAAACGCAAAAAATCAAGTCATCTATCCTAAATCTATGAATAAGAGCTTCCCTTCACTCTTAGAAAAAGACGCACTATTCTTCAACGATGATAAATACATCTTTTCTCCAGATTCCAGAGACATTTATTCAAATAAAAACAATAATTACTTCTCGTTTGGGAATGGGAAAAGCCTCGAAAACTTGGCTAATAAGAATCACTTTGTCTCCATCAAGAATAATCACATTTTGACGAATGGGAAGAGTCTTCAAAACCTAAATGATCACATGGTGAGAAACAATGTTTCAAAGTACCAGTCCAAGACTTCTTGTGGGTATTTGGCCAGAGCGAGGTCGAGAGATTTGTCCGGTTGCTCTTCGTACGCGGTTAACGACGGCGGGAAGACGGAAGCAGGGATGGTGAGCGAGGTGAACAAGAAGGTCGCTTTGAGACTCGCGGCCAGAATCCTGGAGTCAGGAGTCTACAGACAACTCGGGAAGGGGAGATGCGATGACAGCAATGACAGTGGATTCGCTGATGATTCCTTGGGTATGATTTCTTTATGTTTCTCTTTGATATCGTGAATGTATATACCAATTACTACATAATACACTAACTGAAATTTCTGTCGATCTCCGCAAGGTTTTTCCAAATCAAACGTAACAGTCATTTAAACGTTAAATGGTTTATTTGTTCCTACACATACATAAAACATTTATATCATTAAACTTTTCAATTAAAACAAATAACATTTAGACAGTCAATTAAAAAAATAATTTGTCTGAAATAACCTCTCTTTCTCAAGCCGGAAAATTCGCGTGTCAGTCTGCCTGAATGTGACGTTGCCGATTTTTTCGCTCTGGACAGAGCATTAATGCGATGTTGTATGAATGGCATTGAAGCCAAACTAGGGTGAGTGGAAATTGCCTGGCAACTCTCTTATATGACAACTAAGTGGTGCATAATTAACTATTATCATTTGATTTTTGTGTAGTAATGCATTTATGACCGTTTATGTTGTTTTTGTGGTTATTTGATGAGAAAGGAATGAGATACATCATTAAAAAATGTAAGTAGGTTTTGGCATTTTAGATACATCTTCCCCCTCGCCCCGCCGCTTCAAATTGTTCATGGTTGAATATATTTTTTATTGGTACCAATTCGAATTTAAACTTTTACAGTCTTTATACTTGTAGTGATTTAAGTGTGCAATGTTTCATAAAGAAGTTTCAAAAATTCTGAAAGAGAGGCCGGGGGTAGTTTTTTTGAAATCGCATGTAGACAGTGACTTATCTTTAGATAGTATAAAATAAAGTAGCTATCCGCAACTGTCTGTTTGTGCGCTTAGTTCTTTTAAATTACGCAACGGATTTTGAAAGGGGTTTTCACTATCATTTAGAAAATTTCTTCCAGAAGTTTTTTTTATATGTAATACAAGTATATTATATTTATAGAAAGTAGAAAAAAGTCGATGTTTTGTAATCAAGTAAAATATTAACAATTATTATTAACAAAATATTTTCGGGCGCTTACAATGCCTACGCTGGCTAAACGTTATAAGTGTTATAAGATACATCAAAATGATTTACTACGGAATTGTATATCTTAATTAGAATATATATCTCAATAGAAAAGTTCGCGACAGACTTTTCTGTAGGCTGTTTATATTTCCTATGCATAAGCCCCAGCAAGTCCGGGTACACGTCAGCTACAGGGTTTTCCAATGAGAGGTGTTATTTTGAATAGCCCGCCATTTCGGTAGATGTTACTTTTGAAGCTGTCATTTTTTGACATTTGACAAGTAGAAACTACGCCATTAATAAGACACCCACAAAATATCCCCAAAGATGACGTGTGGGGTTAGTGTAAAAAAAAAAGCAAAAGCAAAGCCAGGATGCGACTAATGGCCTCCACCAACACGTTGGTGACCACAGCCTACCAGCACCAAGCGCCACTCCTGAGTGAGCGCTGGGCCCAAGCCCACTCAGACCACACCCTGCATAGTTGTCCTTATTTGTTAATTTATTATATATACAGGTTTTCCCAATAAGAGGTGTTATTTTGAATAGCCCGCCATTTCGGTAGATGTTACTTTTGAAGCTGTCATTTTTTGACATTTGACAAGTAGAAACTATGCCATTAATAAAAATGGAACGATACACGCTTCAACAACGCATTGAAATTATTAAAATTCACTTGAGTGAATCAAATGCAAATCATCTTGAGTGATGAGGCCCATTTCCACCTCGGTGGCTTCGTCAACAAGCAAAATTGTCGCATCTGGGGCTCGGAAAACCCAAGAGTCATTGTTGAAAAGCCTCTCTATCCTCAACGTGTGACTGTTTGGTGCGGTTTATAGTCCGGCGGAGTCATCGGACCTTACTTTTTCGAAAATGAGGCTGGAGCAACAGTTACGGTGAATGGATTGCGCTATCGAGAGATGATTTTTTATGGCCGGAATTGGATGGTATTGATCTGGACAACGTTTAGTTTCAACAAGACGGCGCTACGTGCCACACAAGCAACGAAACCATTGATCTTTTACGATTGAATATCAAAATAACACCTCTTATTGGAAAACCCTGTAGTTTATTTATATTTTTACAGGCAGATAATATACAGTACCATACTTATCTGATAGGTTATTGCTCTGTATTCACATAAATCTTCTAATGTATGAAAGGAGAGTGTCTTGTTTTTGGCCGGCGTAGATTTGACTTGTATTTGTATACAAATCTGCAGTTTTATTCTGAGGTTGATGAAATTTCGCACACCTTACTTTTGACCTTAAAAACAAGATGAAGGTCACTGTCTATATGACGCTTAGAAAAACTCAGCGTGAAGGTCAGGCAACGCCGTAGAATTCAGCAAGTATTTTAATTTGATTTGCAATGTCATGATTTATCGCATCAAACTTTCCTTTTCGTTTCGTTTCAACATTCCTTTCCTACTTGATCTCTTCTTTCACTTGCTTTCATTTTGTCTCCTTTGGTTTCTTGCCTCTGCATCTCCGTATTTAAATACCATACGACAATATACATGAATACAAATTATTATATACATGAATATTAATGGAACTATCTGACGTGTACTCGGCGTTACTAAACTTTTCTTTACTTTCAATAAATATAATATCCATGTATTATATATATTTAAACCTTCCGGAAAAAATTCTCTAAATGATAGTGAAAACCCTATCAAACTCTGTTGCAAAGTTTAGAAGAACTAAGCGCACAAACAGACAGACGCGGATAGGTGTTGATGGTAATCTAAGTGCCGAAAAAATGTACCTACATTGTTTTACTTTCTTTATTTGAAAGTATTACTACTGCCTTTTAAAAAGTTTACTCGGAGGAATTTCCTTTTTTACTAAACAAGTTGTGGCGAATGTTAAAACTTTCTCTTCTTCACATATTATGGAAGTAAGAATTTTACCTCCATTGGCAGAAGCTACAGGCTACCTGTTCAAATCTCAAGATTACCTGAATATCACACAAGAGTCCCTACAACCTAACTAACTTGAGTGAAAAATATTATGACTTAAAAAACAAATTCGGTCCGATCAACAAACGCTGATTCTGAATATGTAAGTTTTTTTAATATTATAATCATACGTAGAATTAATAAATCGTCATTTAAAAACGATTAAAATTGTAAGAGATTTAAACGCCCTGTGATTGGTCGGCGGGTTTTTTTTACAGTTATTGTACGTACACAGTTTTTTTTACATGCTTTTCGACTACCACACTAGATACATGCCCGTATTGTGGTAGTCGAAAGTATGGTTCTGACAGAACTTACACCGCTACCTCGCGGTTTGCCCGGCCGCATGCTTTAATAATGCGGAAAATTTTGTGCAGAGTTGAGCTGCGTGTACTCACACACCGTTGCGGTATATAAATTATTTTAAAAGAATTTATGCTTTTGGAAATCTTGCTAGGTATGACGTCACGCGTACCTCGCTAGGTTTCGATCATTTTGGCGATTCGAAAAATATAGCACACTTGATCTTCAAAACAAGTGTCACTGTCTAGGTCTGATTTCTACACACTCTGTGTAAATCCCTGGGGAATGCCGGATCCTTCGGCTAGTATTAAAATATTAAGTATCTGTAGAATGAACCTACAACGTTCAACACTTCCAACTCTGAATTATTGAGGGGTCGATATTCCCATTACGAAGTCGAAGATGCAATCATTCTCGTATGAAATCGACATCACAATGGCGCAGCAAGATTATTTGCATCACACTGTGAAAGTATTTCAATACTATCCGATACTATCGCTGTCCAATCGGCAACAATAATTATGCAGTTTCTCAAGTTCGGATTCTCCAATGGCTACATCCTGGTTTTCTCCAGTCGATGTTCAACAAGCACTGGTTGTTTTAGTTCGGCGACTGATACACAGATGGCTCTGCCTGTACTGTTCTGTCACACGTAGACAACCTGGTACCTACTTAACCCTCCAGGCCTCTGCCATGCTGAACGCGATATTTCGTAAGATAATTTCAGAAAGTCAGAGAATTTGTGTGTATTTCCTATACACAATAAAATCCAAATAAATGGAATATTTCTGAACGTATCCTAAAACTAAAAACTGTTTTTGAAAGGTGATGAAATACGTCTACAAACTTTATTATTTAAAATGTCTAAATTGTACAAAATAAAGTCGCCATCCGCGTCTGTCTGTTTGTGCGCTTAGTTCTTCTAAACTACGCAACGGATTTTGATAGGATTTTCATTATCATTTAGAAAATTTCTTCCGGAAGGTTTATGTATATAATACATGCATATTATATTTGTAGAAAGTAGAGAAAAATCGTTTTTTTTTATCGAGTCGTTAAAATACACATTTTCGGACGCTTACATTGCTAACGCTGTCTAAACCTTATGAGAGACATCAAAATAATGTTAAACGGAATTGCATATCTTAAAAAGGTCTACTGAAAAATCCGTGATGGCATATGCCTATCTCTTACGGTTAACCCCTAGCAACGCCGGGTACACGTCAGCTAGTTTTAATATATATACAAATTCAGCCTGCGTATGTTTGTGCTCGCAAAACTCGAAAAGTAGTCACCCGATATCGCTGAACATTTCAAAGTTTGGTCTTATTAATACCAGGAGTGTTAATGGTTTTAGGTTTGAATTGTAGAAAGTGTCGGGGACTCCCGAGGAATAATTAACGTAATAATATCTCTGCACCGGAGGGAGACAGGGAGTCTAATTAAAGTTGATGTAATGTAGTTATTTAACAGTAATATAGTAATAAAAAAAGACATTAGCAATAGCATTATTGGGTACACTAGTAAACATATAATTTTTGTAGTATTAATATTTTAAATCAAACATAAAAAAGTGTTTAAATAGCTCATCTTGCGTTACTAGACAGATGTGTTATAAACATTACTACCACCTCACTTTTGCTAGACAGATGTGTTATATACATTACTCCCACCTCACTTTTGCTTGACGTGTTATAAACATTACTGCCACCTCACTTTTGCTACACAGATGTGTTATAAACATTCCTGCCACCTCACTTTTACTAGACAGATGTGTTATAAACATTACTGCCACCTCACTTTTGCTACACAGATGTGTTATAAACATTCCTGCCACCTCACTTTTACTAGGCAGATGTGTTATAAACATTACTGCCACCTCACTTTTACTAGATATATGTGTCATAAACACTATTGCCACCTCAGTTTTTTGTCGTTTCATAAGAAAATAATTGATAAAATATTCACAAAGTTTCATAAATTATTTCTGAATTTGCGGTCTAAATTTTGGTGTGATTTTAATTGTTCTGGGTGTGTATAAAGCTTGGTATTTTCTTTTCTAATACCGTTTAGTTGATATAATAGACTATGCAATAATTACAATAGTGTATTATCCTAGGTGGATATTTTCAGTTGAGAACTTACCAAATACAAGAGGTCCATAAAAGAATATTTCTCTGATTGTTTGTGAATAATGTTATGTCTCCATTGTTTAAATTTCTATTTTGATTTGATTTATATCTACAACCTCTCTCCGTGGCTATAAATGTATTGATAAATGTTTTGTTTTATAAATTTTTCATTGTATATAATCTTTTGTTTCGTATAAATTTTTGATTTCATATTCCTTTCTTACAAATTTAATTTACTTTTTCCTTATTATATGCTCTTTCAGTAGAGGTAAAGTCACAAGAAGGAAATCCATAATTGGTTTTATTTTTGCTATATGTATAATACTTATGTACAAACTGAAATAAACGTAAACTTTCGATTTCCCGAAAATTAATAAATAAAATAAAATATTTCTAACTATGACGATAAGCTGTTCCGAAAAGCGATCAAATTGATTCTGCTGGTAATAGCCGGTTTGTTCGCAAAACCGAACAAATTAGCCTGAGGAGTTAGTGACTAAGTTATTATTGTTGACTGGATTATAATAAAAAATCTCGTGAACATCATTATGACAGTCTCAAGATATATTTTATGTCATTTCCGGCCCGAGGAATTTATCTCTTTTGTGTTGTAATTACATATTATGGATTTCTTATTGTGGTTTTAAAGGTTCGTTGTAAGATTTAACCATGGCCTTGTGGATATTTTTCAAGTTCTGGTATTTAAGTGTGTAGCACGGCAGCCCAACCTTTTTCATACAAAACTTAAATTTGGATTTGCTGCCAAAATACCCAACCAAATTGAAAATTTATTTTTTTAATCAAATGATATACTTGCTACTTTATTTATTTATGTTTTACATATCCCTGTATGTTTCCTTTTTTGTTTCTTCTTGTTTCTTCTTGTTTGTTCTACTTAACCTCCCTGATTTATTTATTTCTGTACTGTGTTGTATGTGAAAATTATAATTTTGATATCAAAATACCAATGTAAAATTGTTCCTATTAAATCCCACCTCTATATTGTAAGTTCCTCTCGTCCTACAATGAGTTTTGTAACTCGTCGGGATTACTCTAGCAAGAAATAAAATAAATGCTATTAAATTATAAAATATGGGCTTGGTGCTCGCCGTTAAATACTAATATTAGTTAATGGATGACCCATCTCCCTTGTTTTTATTATATATGCATGACATTTTATAATAAATATTGCCTTTAGAGCTGTCGTAAAGAACGAATATAATAATTAGACATACATTTTGTGATGCAAGATTTGCCAAATTCCGAGCGTGGCTTCCAGACAACAAAGAAATTAACAAGCGATATTCAATGCAATGAAAATATTAGCCTCAACCACTGAACAAACAAATCGATAGAAGTGTGTTGAGGGTGTTTATGTGCGCCCTCAATTTTTCCTTAATTGACTCGCTTAAAACACGTGATCAAGCCATGGAATAAAGAAGAACGCAAGAAATGCGATGTGGGTAAATTAAATTCTGGTCACCTGATTTACACATTCCATCTCCTTCCTGCATTGTAGCAGTTTCATCAGTGGCGAATATCTCGTCGAAACGTGTTCCTCTATTAGAACGCTATAAGTGATGCGCGTGGACCGGATTCGGTAGTTTTAGTTAAAGCGCTGGGAGCGTTGAGGGTAAAAAAGTGGAATCTACATTTTCACTTCATGTCTTATCTAAATATACTCAACAATATATCAATAATACAGTAATACATTACCGTGTTTTCTCTAATGAATGAATGCAAATCTTGGCTGCGGTAATTAACCTACTTCCCTGTATCCGATCGAGCTGAAACTTGGCACATAACTCGTTGTCGACGACAATGTATTCTATCAACTTTTGGTGGCAACAACACGCGGACATATTCATATATATAAATGTCGGTCCTACCCGATCGCCATTTGGCTAGGTTTGATAGAGTTGTTGACTCCAGTTCTTGGGTAGAAAGGTACAACCCTCAATCAAACCACTTTTTTATGTTTTAAAAACATTTTGAAATAGATGTATGATTGTGGTTTGATCTTCATTTTTTAATTGAAAATATATATCTTATGGAAAAAAAAATTCAAATTAGATCTGTTAGATTGTTATAATATGCTCAAAATACCATGTCTTTAAGAGGAAGCTACAAGTCAAAAATGTGTATATTCTTGGTATACCTTATATTGTAGGTAATAGGCATTCAAATCGCTTGGCAAACGGAGTCTAGAATCGTTCGATTTCAAGCACAAAACTGGTTTTTATTTATTTTGTAAATAATTTTATAAGAAAGCAAAAAAGTTAATCAAGTGAAACTGTCACAGAAAATCTTAGCTATAATACTGTATTTTTAAAAAGTTGTTTCCTTTACGCGTTCATACATTTCTATTGAAAAAAAATATTTTTTAGCAGCTTACATTTATATTTTTTATTGAGTAATTTATTTTTATTTGTATTCTATTCAAGCGAAACGACATAAAAACCTTCAATTTATCTAAAGCATATTTTTTGGTATTCATAATGTAAACCAATTCGTTATAAAGATTAATCAAAATACTCATTTAGCATTAAGCTTCGCCTGTACTTGTCTCTAACGGTGTAAACTTGTGAATGATCTATATAAATAAAAATGTAAATGTTCGTTTGTTCAAAATCTTAAATCTCCGAAAGTTCTTCACCGATTGCTTTGAAATTTCGACACAACGTTGCATTCGAATACGCGTGTGTTTTTATATACCTATATTATATAGATGTCATTTGTGACAAGTAAAAACATGTTTTTTTGGTAACAGCGCCATCTTTTGGTTGTAAAAGCAAAAAATGCATTAATGTATATAATCCGATATGTGGAGATCACATGTCGTGTCTAGACATTTTCCGTACAGTGGCAATGGGGCTATAATGGCATGGCCATTTGGCGGATATTCCCCGTCTTACCTCGTTGCACTTATTTCTATACGTAATAATAATTCATGCAAAAACACAACAAATAGCCTTGCCAACAACTACTTGCTAGGAAGGTGCCAATTACCTATCTATTCATAACATAATAATCAAACAACAACAAAAACATATCCGTGAAATGTGAATTATCGTAAATTTTCCGCTAAACTAATTTCGGGAAAAACCATTATTTTTGGGATTTTCTCGTTTATTATATATTAACGAAAAAATATGAAAAAATCGCGGATAGTATAATTCCAATTTTAAAAATGACAAAATAACAATAGTTCTCTGTTAAGGTTAAACGCGACTTTCGTTATTATCTACGAGTTCATAGATGGCGTTAATCTAATTATTTTATTAAAATAAGCTTTTTGCATATTATTATTTACACATTAAATAAATAGTTTTGTGACAATACAAACTCAACTCTTTCAAGAAAGGCATACAAATACAATATTGTATTGAATCACCGATTCAATATTGTATTTGTATGGTTGTTTACAGATGGAAAAATATAATAAGCAGTAATTGTTGATTTGAGGTACTATTACATATTGAATCATTTGGCGGGTTGGAAATAAGCCGATATAGCTTAGTTGTTTCAGAGCACCTGACCGTACATCAGAAGACACAGGTTCATTTCCCGTTGGCAGCATTTATTTTTACTCGGGAGATATTTTCAATTTGTATTGATGTTTCAGGCGACTATTGCGTATAATTATTTGTTATCCTTTGTGCTATGCATAAAACCTTGTCTTCTAAACATTAGTTTATCATTAAAAAATAAGTGTATCTTTAAATGAAACTAAAGCATTTCTCAAGAGATTTATGCTCTATTTCAAACGAATCGTGTTTCATTAATTTTTTTCTTTATTTTCGCTTAATTATATTCGTTTTTTTTTTAATTGGCGCGCTCCCTCTAACTTTCGTATTTACATATCTCCCTTTCAAACCATCTTTGATCGCTTACTACGGGGCCTTAATAGGCGTAAGCAAAATTATTAAATAAGTCTTATTTCAAATAGAGCAAAAATCTCTCGAAAATGCGTAAGTTGCATTTAAAGATACACTGATTTTTCGTACCTATAATACGTTAATAAATAACAGATCAGAACGTGTTTTTAATAATATCTCTAGGATTGCGATTTTTTTCTATCGAGAGAATATCATGTATTTACAGTTTATGCTCTACAAACGTATTGTTATTATCTTAAAAACAAAATGTATGTTTTAGGAACTTAAAAAGTGTTCAAGAGTAATATGTTATATACCAGTGGAACGCCTGTGGGTCTTTGGAGAACATGCGAGCATTCTAATATGATCCTTATTCGAATAATTTGCTATGCGATTTTGACCTCAAGGCGAAGCTTAATGCTAAATCACTATTTTGACACATTCACATTATGAATACCTAAAAATATGCTTAAGATAAATTGAAGGTTTTCCTATCGCTTCGCTTGATTAGAATACGAATAAAAAAATAAATTACTCAATAAAATATACATGTACTAAAAAAATCATTTTTTCAATAGAAATGTATGAACGCGTGATGGAAACAACTTAAAAAAAATACAGTATTATAGCTAAGATTATATGTGACAGTTTCACTTGATTAAATTTTTTGCTGTCTTATACAATTATTTACAAATTAAATAAAAACCAGTTTTGTGCTTGAAATCGAACGTTTCTAGACTCCGTTTGTCAAGCGATTTTAATGCCTATTTCCTACAATATAAGGTATACCAAGAATATACACATATTTGACTTGTAGGTTCCTCTTAATGCTTCTAAAAAAATATGAAAAACAAAATAAGCATCGTTTGGGCTAATAAAACGCTAGGTGATATTTTTTCTATTTTATGCTCCGGCCTTCAACAGAAATTAATCAGTCAATCAGTAAAAGGCAATCAGTACAAATTTGAAGTACTGGGGCTTAAATGCATTGAACAACCATTGATTTGCTCCGCACGAAATCGAACGGGAGATCAGAAAGTGAAATGAGAAATGCATCTGAATTAAATGCACATTAATTGCCACGTTTTAATTGCACTTTAGATGCCGTTAACGCATCGGAGATTATCTGGTAACATTATTATTCAAATTTAACGGAAGATAATAATGAAGAAAATGGAAGTGTTTTGTTTGTCTTTTTCCCTGCATTCAATTGCACAAAGATTAGATCAATCGTATGTGTAATTAAGTATTAGGTATCCGGCATTATTCACACACAATGTGTTGTGTATACAGTATTATTTAAATACTAGCTCTACCTCGCCACGCGTTGTTGCTGTAGCTCAACTCTGTCTGTGCATATAGAGAAACAATAGCGCGTATTGCTTTTACGTCCAACAGATGGGTTTGATTTTCAAAAAAGGATGTACTCGTATATCCAACGGAGAACGCAATATAATATTTCTAAATAGTATAAAATAAAATCGTTAAAGTTTTTATTGGTACCAACTCGAATATAAACTTTTACAGTCTTTATACTTGTAGTGATTTAAGTATGCAATGTTTCATAAAGATGTTTTTAAAATTCTGAAAGAGAGGCCGGTGTAGTTTTCTTGAAAAGGCATGTAGACAGTGACTTATCTCTAGATCTAGATAGTATAAAATAAAGTAGCTATCCGCAACTGTCTGTTTGTGCGCTTAGTTCTTCTAAACTACCCAATGGATTTTGATAGGGTTTTCACTATCATTTAGATAATTTCTTCCGGAAGGTTTATATATAAAATACATGCACATTATATTTATAGAAAGTGGAGAAAAGTTGATATTTTCGTAAAAAAAATATTTTTGGGCGCTTACATTGCTAACGCTGGCTAAACCTCATGAGATACACCAAAATATCATTCTACGGAATTGTATATCATAAAAAGGGCTACAGAAAAGTCTTCCATGGTATATGTCTATCTCTTAAGGATAACCCCCCAGCAACGCCGGGACACGACTGCTAGTAGGTATATAAAAACACTTATTCGAATGCAACGTTGTGTCAAAATGTCAAAGTAATCGGTGAAGAACTTTCGGAGATTTAAGATTTTGAACAAATCAACATTAACATTTTTATTTATATAGGTAAAAGTTATTTGGTTGCTGGATTAGTGATTGTATTAGAGGCAATTGGATATGTATTAAGTAAGAACCTACCTACAGTACGTACACTGTATTTCAATTGTCTGTTCAGCTCTTGATTTTGAGGGTGTTTAGTGTTGTTTGAGACAAAACAACTCCAAATTGAAAGAGAATAGACTATACAAATAATTGTTGTTTGTTCTATATATATTAGTAGCGAGTTTTAATCATTATTTTAGAATGATGTAGAAATGAGATAATTGAAATATTGCAAAGATTATCTGCGACAGTTTCCCTTATTTATTTATTGTAAAATTATTCACAAAATAAATAAATATCCTTTTGCGCTTAAATCGAGTTTTTGCTCGAACTCCGTTTACCAAGCGATTTTTATGCATATCACCTTTATTCATGGCGATATATGGCATATAATAATATATACATTTTTGGCTTGTGACTTCTTAAACGTGATGAAAAAACAGTTTCTTATAAACCTAACCCAACGTAACCTAGTTTTTTCATCACTTTTCATGACTTTGTCACTTTTTAAGAGTGTGTTGAAGTGCCATTGCCCGGAGTTGCCCGGTTACCGTTAAGAATGTTAAGATCAGAAATCTTGTACTGTAAATGGGTGATTAATCTGTGGTGGAATTGAGTAAATAAATAAAACATTAAAAATATTTTTTTCTTTTGTTCCCAGGTAAGTTGCAGAATTCAAACATCGCGGTGTCAAGGAGTGAGGAAGCTGAAAGACTTATTTTGTATTTCTATTGAACCGATGATGGACAACATCCGATACACGTAATAATAATATATGATAGGATTTGTTCCTTCGGACCCCAGTAAGTACTGTCATTTAATTAATTAAATTCAGATGAACAGAGCGGTGACTGCAATACTCTTGTCATATAAAAACATGTATATAAATTAATTATATAACGTGATGATATGTAATCATCACGTAATAAAATTGAATATGGGATAATACTACGGTGGCTTGAGGGAAATTCTCCGTCTTTGGTGTAGAGGCGCGCCCTATGCCACTGGGCGACGGCCTGGACGAGAGTATTTTCCGATTTTCGATATCGCTTACTCATCCCGGCTACTCTAGCGTATCAGAGCATCGAATACATGCACCCTTCCCCCCCATGAACATCTGCGAGGCGCTGCATCGCCAAGGGAGGCCGAGCAGCGCAATGTATGCCTGGTTATACTATACTCGGAGTGTGTTCATGACGCCTTTTCATGATAACTTAAGACAGTGACAATTCAACACACCTTTAAAAAGTGATATAGAGTCATTTAAATGGATGAAAAACGACTAACATGTAAACCTTACCATACGTTACCTAACCTAGTTTTTCATGACTTTATATCACTTTTTAAACGTGTTTCATTATGATGAGTTATCCGGTCACCTTAGGTAACTAATTAAGTAACTCTGCATCTTGTCGTCACTATTAAAATAATATTAATTTTGTGCTTAGAAGTTTTAACCGTAAATTAAGCCCCAGCGTTCCCAATTTCTACCTGTTTATATCATATATCTCTTTAATTCTTTAAGTTTTTAAGTTCCAAAAAAATACATTATTTGAAGATAATATCAATACATAATAATATCTATTCATTGGTTATGCCGAATCGGTAATTATATGAAATTCCCTCGATAGAAAAAAAATCGCAAAGTAACCTCCAAAAATTATTCAAAACACGTTGTGTTCAGTTATTAAATACGTTATAGGCATGAAAAATTCACAGTGTATCTTTAAATGCAACTAAAGCATTTGTCGAGAGATTTTTGCTCTATTTTAAACGAGTCGGTGTTTTAATAAACATTTCCATCGTTTTCGCTAAATTACTATCGTTTTTTTTATATTAGCGCGCTCCCTCTAACATTCGTATTTATATATCTCCCTTTCAAGCCATCTTTGAACAATTACTACCGGGCCTTAAATCAAATTTTAAAATAGTTATTTCGTATTCAATTTTTCTTCTTTCGTTTTGTGTCCGCCATCTCGCGGTCAAAGCCCAAAGTTTTTTTAATTCCTTCTTGCAATATTCACCACCTTTTTTTTAATATCATTGATTTCAAACTCCTTTCGTCACATCTCATGACTTCATCAGAGCACAATAAATAAAATAAAATTACAAAGGAATTTTATTTTGTAAAAAATCATTATTTTTTGTATCACATACTATAAATTTACTGCTACTAATACTATCATTGGTTCCTTCGGCACCAATGGTTTCACCTTCGGTTTTGTACACTGTTGACAATGTTTATTTATTGAATATCAACGGTATAAATATACCATACACCACAATTCATGTCACAGAAATGAACTGTGGCATTTGATCATAAAAAGACAACAGAAAGTATAAAATTAATACTAGAAGGATATACAAGTACATACAAAATATTATCAACAAGTATGAGTAGACTTACGTTATATTAGTAATGATTTAGAAGATATGATAGTATAGCCTTCTTGTACCTAGCTTCTGTGCAGTTAAACAGATCCGCTACATCTGCGTACCTATTACTAACTTCATTAACAGAGTGTTTTAAATGCTCAGTTTTGGAATATTTACAATTAAACATGCTTTTAGAACGAGAACGGGTCGTTATTACGACTAGTGATGTATAAATTCCGGGGAATTTATTTCTGGGAATATTCCCCTGGACGGGGAATTTGGGAATTTTATTATAACAACATAATACCTCCTAAAGAATAATATTTATTAAATAAAAAATTAAATATACACACATATGGTACATATAGAGCAGGATAGATCCATAAAAACTATTCCCATATTTATAGGAATAGGATCCAAGAAAAAAATAACAAAAAAACACCGATCAAAATTATTTTAAAGTGAGTAGTATCTCTATATAATTGTATACTGTACAGTATTAGTAGCCTATATACACTTTATGCTAGTAAACGGTACATATAAAAAATCAATCGTAAAACTGTAAAAATGACACAACTTCACAGATCGTTACTGTTCATCTGATGATACCGATTGGAAACTGACACTATCAACTTCGCTTCCACTTTCACCTTCATATTCTTCTTCTTCTTCATCCGACCCGGACGAAGTTGTTGCCGACTCAGGATTATCTACGTTTTCTTCTTCCTCAGCACAGTCAATTGGATGTTTGCGTTTGCGAGTACCAGATAGGTTTGAAACGTTATGATGCGAAGCAATCTGCTCATCCGTGGAAGAAAGGGTTTTCTTGGGAGCAACTTGAGAGCCTCTTTCAGAGGAAAGAAGTTTCCAATTGTGTGCCACAAATGTTATTTTCCCTGCTCTTTGAGTTGTTAGACGATTCCTCCGTGTTGTATGAATGTGAGGGGGGGCATAAGTGGTAGGGAAGTCCCTAGATCTGGGGATGTCGTCTTAGATAACTGCTAACACTCAATAAAGCATCCAAGAGAAGTGTAGAAAACATTTTATTAAAAATAAAATAAATTACCCGTTTTCGGGAATTTATTTCAGGTCGGGGAATATTCCTGGGTCTACATCACTAATTACGACTCGTTCTTTAGATCAACAGCTCTGCTGTGGTATTATTTGCCGGACGTTGTGTTTCCCCCCTTCACTCCTTCCTCTCATAAAAAATATCCTCCCAAAGACTACAAAGGCCCTAAAAAAAATTATTTTCCCCGGGTGTGAAAGAAAAGTCTATTTCTAGCTAGTGAAAATGATTTTTTGTTAAAATATTGTATTATTTTAACAAAATCACTTTGTATGAATTCTACACACCATCAGTTCCAATAAAAAAAAAACACTTTAATTCCACACAAATCCAAGTTCATTGAACCTGCGTTACAATCGCAGACATAACCGAAATTAGTATTTTTGATTGAAAGGGTGTACTCGTAGTTCTTGGGCAGGGTAGGTAAGTATATTTAGAAAGATGGCCGCCCCGACGCGAGGGACACGGCTCAAATTATAAATCACTTTGGATATCTCATATAAATTAACATTGTTGCTATTTTGGGCCTGTATTTCAGTAATGCCCTGTAGTACCGAGATTCCACTCAACGTTAAACTTTTATTTAAATTTGAATTAACTTATTTTTTCGTTCCATTTTGAAATTAATATTTCTTTTTTGGAAAGAATCGTCAACAAATTTCCAGGTAAGCTGCAATCACTATACAGGGTGTATCGGCACGTACCCGACAAACTTTAACCAGCTATTCCTTAGGGGCCGTTCAAGTATTACGTAAGCAGATTTATTACAATTATTAACCCCCTGTTCCCCCTTATCACCAAAAGTAAGCAAAGCTCTTACCCCCCCTCCTATGCTTACGTAAAAATTGGTACCTATATGCATTTTTCTGTTAATGTATTCTGTTTTATAAACAATTCAACTTTGGCGAAAGAGGATCAACGGTAACACAAATATTAACTTGCTTACAACACGTCAAATCGTCAATCGTACTGAAACGAAACAATAGATTGATGGAAGAAATTTTGACAAGTGAGTAGCGCGCGGTAATACCCCAATTCGCTTCTAAGCGAGTACCTAAACGTATTAATTATTTGTGGGAATCCCCGAATATGTATTCGGTTTTCAAACATAGACAATGTGTGGGTTGCCAATGTGTAAAAAAAATAACTACTGCTGAGCAGTGCTGACGTAATCACTATCTCGACCCCCCCACCCCCCCATGTCATCAAAAATAAGCAAAGAAAAGACCCCCCTGCCCCCCTATAGTGCTTACATAATACTTGAACGGCCCCTTAGCACATTTGGAGTAAAAAATGTTATGGGCACTTTGCTGTCCGGTAACATTTTTTTTTAATAAAAAATTTATTATTCATATTTTTTGGTGACATGTCACCAATGTTTTATCCTTTGTCAAAGTTTGAAAACCCGTCTGGCAATATTTTGTTCGAGTTTCGTTGAATAATGTACGTACGTACCTACGTTGGCGCGCTTTTACAATCACAACGAAATGGCACAGCACCATTCGTCTCATTTTTAACTATTATTATTTAGTGTGTACGAAAGAGCGAGGACACTTTTTGACGCACTTGCTAATAACAGCTGTTGAACGCGAGAAACAAGGCAAATGACAGTGACGGAGTGTGGATTTTTTATTTATTTTTTGTTTTTAATGGAAAAAAATGTTACCGGACAGCAAAGCGCCCATAACATTTTTTACTCCAAATGTGCTGAGGAATATCTGGTTAAAGTTTGTCGGGTACTTGCCGATACACCCTGTATAAATTATTATATTTTAACTAATATTATGTCAAAGGAACTAAATTGGCTGCCAGTGGAACAGAGACTGATATTGAACGCAATGATATCAATAAACTTACTAATTTCGGTTGTCTGTCTGTGATTGTAAGTCTAATTGTCTGTGATTGTAAGTCTGAATTAATGAAATGTTGCCATTTTCAAAATTGGAACTGATGTGTCATGAATTCATGATTTTCACGGGTCTGCTTCTAGTCAATCATTAAACATACTATTTTAGATTGTGTGTCTGTGATTGTTACTCTGATTCAATGAACTCGGTTTGTTTTGAATGTTGGGAATTGTTGTTCTACAGAATTTGAACAATTCATCAAATTTCAAAGTTAATATTCATGTTCTGTGCTAGTCCTAATCCAAATATTACCCTGAAATAACCGGCTCATGATGAAATAATAACAGAACATGAATTTTGAACATTGAACGTTCAATATATTGATAGACTGAGCAGTTTTTTATGTGAAACCGCAAAAGAGTCAGAATTGCTCCCAACCATCTGGAGCCAGTGAGTCCATACCACCTCCAATCGGTGTATGTTGTGAGGCTGAAGGTAGTGGGGGGAAAGGAGATGGTGAAGTACCTGGCTATTCAGATCTGGTCTTACACCAGGGCGATACTGAGAGTGTCTTCCACTCTGTAACATGCCGCAAATATATTTTAATATTTTTTTTTATTGAGTAAATTGTGAAACAACACAAAATTTATCAAATAAAATTTACTTGAGTACGCCGGGATTCGATACCTCGACCTCCGTCTTGTTAGTCGAGAACCTTAACCCTCGACTACGGAGGTCGTTAAAAGTGTCCAAAAGTGTAATATAAATATAAAAATAGTATGTTTATTTTATTCTCGTTTTGACGTTTAAAAATAGTTATGAATGAGTGTGGTGAAAGTCGCCAAAAGCTATAAAGATATGCAATTCAAACAAACTCACAGTAAAAAAAAACATTAATGCCGACCCTAAAATCAAAAACAGTAAATAATTTCCCACAGATTGAGTATCACTGAAAACGCACGCAGCGCCGCTACGCACGTTTTCCCGAACTAAAAACAAAATCCAACTTTAAACTTCAGTTTGTTTCCGCCGTCGCTTGATGTGGACGTGTTAAAATGAATTCACGCCTCTCCTGTCGAACGATATTCAATTTTCTTTTCGTCACAGGTTGATTCATCACTGAAAATTTGAGCAAATTATAATCCCGCGACTACAATATTAAACTAAATTAACGTGCATTCGTGAAAAGTTGTTAGTTTAGGTTTTTTGCCAGTGTTGACATAAATGATTATTACTGCATAGCCATTTATTCCGCTAAACAAGTTTTACAAGGTGATGTTGAATTAAAAATAGCCAATGATATGATGCGAATGACATTTAAATAGTTATAAGTGCATCTGTGATATTAAAACTTTTAATTTTTACAAAAAATAGTGTATTCAATTAAAATAAGTGTGTTTTTTGTGAATGGGTAACGTCTTGCTGCAGAGATAAAGGTAATCTTAGAGCAAATGTAGCACTATATACATTACACTCGAAATGTAGTTTATTCAAGTTGTATACAAATATATAGTTTTATTTAAATTTATCTCTTATCCTATGTACATAGAAATATTTACGTTTGTACTAATATAACCTAACCTATGTTGGTAATTGAACGCAATTTCAGCGACTCTCAAACGAAAATTTGAAACCGAAAAATCATAAAAAGTTTTGTTCGCATCTAGGAATTGAACCCAGTACCTCAGCCTTGCCGGGGTTTTACTCTACCGCTGAGCTAATTCGACCCTATTTGCTTCGGTCATTTTTAACTGTATCATAACTCTTACTAAGAACTACTAGCATTATCTTCATTTTTTTTACCGACGGAAAGCAAAAAAACATTGTAGCCCCGACCCAAATGTTTTTTGTTTTTGTCGGTTGTTTTGTAAACATTTTATCCCAGAAGACTCCAAGATCAGTGAGAGTCTGGCGTCATAAAAATTGTAAATATTTTTCTGTCTGGAATTTCTATGAAAACGCAACTGTTTTCAGAACGCAACGTCATTTCAATCGTGAGCTATGCAGCTTTTTAAAAATCCAATTTACGTGTCCAAATATTTCGACAGTCACGAAGAACAATGCAACAGTAAAAATGCAGAAACGAAACTTCAAACAGCTCAACTAAAAACTACAAATCTGCCCTTCCGACGTTGTTCTTCGGAACCGTCGATTTATAGGAAGACATGGCACGATCAAGTGAACCAGAGGAATTAGTCTGGAATAATAGAAGAGTATGTATGAATGTGAATGAGGCATGGAATGTGTACCAAGACTAAGTTTTTTGGCGGTCTGTTCTCTTTGCATACCCCTGTTTAGTAGGTAAAAAAGCAGGTAGTAAATACTACATGCAAATAACAATAACGTGATCACAACAATAGATTCTTTGCCATAAACAAAGTCAACAAAGGTAAGTCGTACGGTTTTTCTTTTTTTAAACCTTTTGTGTTAAGAAAAAATCATTTAAAATTCTTGGAAAGTAGCTAATACTTCTTTGTCTACAATTCTACAACTATTATATTATGAATTTGAATGATAATTTTTTTAGGCTTATCCTAAAATCTTTTCGTTTTAGCTTTAGACATAAGCCTCCCTCAATTTCCGGACCGTTCTCTTCCTTATCTCCTTCCCTTTCCCCACACAACTTACCCCGAAAATAACTTACTTACTTGAAAAGACCCCGATTGGGAATTTTCATTGTTTTTTTTTTATTCTCGAAAAAAATACGATAGTGAACGTATTTTTATTTTGACGAATAAATTTTCCATAACGATTAAATGAGTTATGGAAAATGCGCCATTTTCGATTTGCCGCCTAAACGACACGTTCGTTTTATTATTCGTGAATTCGGCGGCGCCGGACGATGTAATTTCTATGACGTTGTAGCCAATTGGAACCGTTTCGAAATGTACGATTTTAGAACGTTGAAATCAATAATTATGATTGAAAGGATAAAAATTATTTATTTTCAATACGTTAATCATAATAAAAAAAATAAAGTTTAAATATTACACACATTTTTAACTGTATTCATAGTTTGTGAAAATATCCCTTTAGGAATGCCATAGTCTCGCTAGGAAACAGTTGGGAATCTTAAAAAATCAGAATCGGTAAGTTGTTGCTTGAAATGGCTTTAGCCGTGCTTAGTGATCATATCTAAATCACCAGGTTACTTCTAACCTTCATTTTCCCCATCTAATAACAACGCCGGATCATAGGGAGGGTGATCACAGGGTTGGTTTCAATGGCCTTTATTACGAATACATCGGATTCGGAGATATCAGCACCAACAGCAAACATTCTCATTTCGGTTATCTGTGCTGTGTGTTCGTCAGTCCTGCGTGAAGTCTGGTTCAAATTTTGCTTTGAATTTAAGCGTCATTTTCAAAATTAGAACTGATTGTTTGAATAATTCAGACAAACGATAATGTACCCAACTGTAATCTCTATCATACTTATGTCGCTATCCGCGTCTGTCTGTTTGTGCGCTTAATTCTTCTAAACTAGGCAACCGATTTTGATAGGGTTTTTTTATAATTTCACCCGGAAGGTTTATATATAATACATGCGCCCTTGCCCTTGAGGTGTTTTTGCACAAAAACGGCGCTATACAAGTCATCCAAGTATTATTATTTTTATGCATATTATATTTATAGAAAGTAGAGAAAAGTACACCGGGTACACGTCAGCTAATATAAAATTAAAACAGAAAATTATTCTCTTTGTCTTTTTCAAATTTGTTAATTTTTTTGTTATTATTTGTTGATTTAATTATTGACAAATCAGTTCCAATTACAACAATAATTTTCTTTTCAAATATTATATATACCGGGGGTAAAGTGCACAAAGTGCGGGAGATGATTCTACACGATGGTAGAAGTAAAAAAGATTTATTCCTTTGTTTTTTTACCATACAAAAATATTTATCCGAAGAAGAATATTATTTTCTCCATACAAACAATTTGCTTTTGTACCTGAAAACTATCTTAAAACGTTAAAATTTCTATAAAGTTATCATGTACAATCACTTCCCGAAGTTAGTGCACTTTAGGCAGGTACTTCATTGCTTGTCTTGTCCTTCACACAATCGTCCTAATTTTGAAAATGATTCTTAGGACGGGTTGTTTTACAGAATTTGAACAAATCATCAAATGTCAAAGTTGATTTTCAAGTTCTGTGAAGGTTCTATCAAAGTTGTATATCTTATTAGTTTTGTGGTCAATAATGATATAATAACAGGACAATCAACTTTGAAATTTGATGAATTGTTCATATTCGTTTAATTCTGTAGAATTCGGAAAGCAAACCTATTATCGAGGGACGCTAACTTAGGACTCGTTGTGTGTATTCAATATAAATGTTATATCGAGGAGTGGATGTGAAACGACCCGTGTAATTCTAATTCTTAAAGTCGGAAACCGAGAAAACCACGCCGTCATTGCTCGAAAAGGAGTCCCTTTCTTGCTCAGGAACAAACCTGTATTAAGTCCATACATCCCACATCCCACAAAATATATGTATATCTTCGTGGTTAGAACTCTGGCCTCGATAGTCGGTTGCCTTGTATACAGGGTGCCTGGCCATTCACACTCATAATCAACTATTGCCCTTGGGAAATTAGATTATTAGGTATTTTCGAACTAGGTTCTTGTAATGACATTGCGACTGACATCTAGTATGAAAGCGACGGCATGAGGGAGCCATATATGTTAAGAAGTGTGTCTGTAGTGGGCGGCGTGGATTTGGTTTTTAAACAAATCTTCAGTTTTATTCCGAAATTGATGAAATTTTGCACACTCTACTTTTTAATACTTCTTGATGATTTTTTCACAAATAACTTTAAAATCAGAGGAAAATTACTGTCTACATCATTTTTCAAAAATTTTCCTCACTTATTCGAATGAGAATTGGACATTGTTTTGTTGCTTTCATAGACATTCTATGGTTGCTTTATAAAATTCACCTGCTTCACTCCCCAGATTGTACATTCTGTTGTCTAGAAGCGGGAACTTTATATCACAATTTTTTTGGCTGACCCTCTTTAAACAAGCATCCTCTCTTCTATCAAGCCTTATCTAAAATTTCCTCCCCTCCATTCAACATCTCATGTCTTCTAAGTCTGAACTCGACTCCAATCTTCCATATAATTTTGAAATTTGCCCATTTAAACAAAAAAAAAACATTTATAAATACACCTTCCCTCTCTCCACAATTTGTAATGATGGCCTAGAACACCCCTGAAGGGTAAAGGCCAGAAATATTTAGAAAAAAAAAACTTTTAAAATTATTGTCTACATCTGATTTCGAAAAACTCAAAGCCCGGACAACAGCGGGTACTTCAGCTAGTGGACTATAAAAGATTATCAACGGCTGTCCGATGTCTCTTCTTTATCACCAGCTAATCGAGATGATACTTTGTGTTAATTACAGTTTATTGACTATTATTTCGCCATCCAAATTCATAGCTTGATTAATGTTCTAACTCCATTTAAAAGACATCACAGTTATCATTAATGCGATGTTATCTTGATCTTACAAGGGGCAGGTTGCCACTAGTATATATTATCATTTAAGCACAAAAAATTCGGTCCTTCGAGCCGGATCTTGAATACAAAATAATGTAATAACTTTCTGTCTGCAATAATAACACTAATTATACTTGAACGCAAAAACTATTCTACCATCATCGCGGCGTTGCGTCATCTGTTGTGTTTGTCTTTAGTGACAAAGAACATTTAAAAAACGTGTCATGTCTCTCGCCCTAGTCTACATAGTGCATAGTTTATCATAATAAATAATAATATATTGTAAAACTAGACATTGATGTTTGATTCATGATTCATGTAATCTTTTTTCACCACGTCGAAAGACTGCTTGCCTTAGTGATATCAGCGAATGATTCACAGCTTTACTTGTAATGCTAATGTAAAGACAACAATCATTGTATATACATATTATTATTATTTGCATTAAACTAAGGACGGATTTTTTTACAGAATTTGAACAATTCATCAAATTGATTGTCACGATCTGTGAAGGTTCTATTCAAGTTCTGTTCTTATATCATTACTGGCCAGTTGTTTCACAAAACTGAAATTTTAACAAAACTTGAATAGAACCTTCACAGAACTTTAAAATCAACTTTGAAATTTAAAAATAAATGTATAGCAAATATCTAGTACGTATATGTGCTATATTTTATTTATTTGTATTTCAAATTATAAAATATAGACTTTTATTACATGTATTAACTGCTCAAATTTTTATCAGAATGCATTGCCATCGACAGCGAGCCTGTTTGACGAGTTTCAGGTCCATGTCTGGAAGTCGGTTGATTTCCACTTCCAAGATTCGATTTCATTCAATCAAGAAAACAAAACCAAAATTCAAATCTTTTTTTAAAAAAAGTCATCAACATTTTAAAACAATCTTAAATAATGCAGTTTTTTCGTTGGTACAACTGGCGTTGACTTAATTTATTTGTCTACTGTCGCGGTGCGGGGATTGAACCTTCGACCTTCACATTAGCAAGCACATGCCTAACACACTCGGCCAGCGACTCAATCGAAGAATGAAAGCGTATCTTATTTAAATATGTACATTAATTTATGTTTTTTTATGTGAATAGAGTCCCAACTGAGTATCCTTTGGAATTATTGTATCCCCATTTGAAGATCCCTACCCCAGGAAGTGAAAGGTTGGGAAATCTCTGGATTTTCAGATCTGCTCACCAAACACGGCAAAAGCCATTGTCATGTTTGGATTCTGAATGGTGGTCTTTCATTAGGGCGATACTGAGAGTATCTTCCACTCTTATCAATCCAAATTCAAGAACTGACTGGTATTTATTTATTTATTTATACCCCCATTGGGCTTTTACATACATAGCTCATAAAAAAAATAATATTCTGAAGATTGCAAGTTCACAAAAGTAATAGTAAAAATACATATAACCATATCCATTTGACATATTATAACAGCAAGTAAATAGTACAAAAATAAGAATATTCCTACTCCTAAGTTATACAGACTTATATAGTTAATAAATAATGTAAAGTTTATATGTAAATGCTAGGTAGTGGCAGCAGTAACATGATACAATACGACACATAGTGTATGAGTCCTTTGAGTTAGAAAGCTAACGAAATAATTATTGGCAGTATTGTTAACAAATATACTGCGTTTGACTGGTTGTAGTGGCCTGCTAAATCGAGGGCGATCGGTCAGCCATTTTACATAGTTTATATAAAAAAATATTTTGAAAATTATAAATAAAGAATAGTAAAGCAATAATATAACATTCACCATTAGACATATAAAACCAAGCAAAAAGCAAATCTAAACATGATAGTTTGTAGGTATAAGCCTGTTTTGTCAACCTTGAGGAAATAATTCAATAAGAGGTGCAATAGCTAGATGTTTATTGTTTTATTTTAAAAGTTCTAATATTTTGGTTTTAAATTTGGAAACCGATTAGAAATGATAGACATCGATTGAACTATATTTGTTTCCAAGTGTATGAAGCCTTTGAATTGGAGAGTTTACGAAGTAATTATTGGCAGATTTGGTAACAAAATATAGAGCATTTAAACGGGTATCACGGGTAGGTATACGCAAATTAATTAAGCTCGTTAAATCGAGGGCGTCCAGGTTGCCATTTTAAAAACATCATCATAGAAGTTACTGAAATGTACCCACAAATCGATGAAAACCTTATATCCAAAACTTATTACCCTCGGCACAGAATCTCCTAGTGAGGAGGACTAAGAAATTATTCTCTTTTATATTTAAATTTCATTATACATATTTCTAATTATTCTTTATGTGTTCTGTAAAACACCCAGTCTGGCGTAATAAAGGTTTGTTCATTACAAACGTGCTTTACAACAAACTGGACATGTTTATTATTATAAACTAATCAATTATTAACCTAAAGGGCGCTGTACAATATATGTACGTAAACAGGAAAACATACACACTTGGCAGGTCACTTCAGATAAACCCACTTTTATTCAAAAGTTTAGGACTTTGTACGCAGAGGATACTAGTAGCAAAAACACTAGACATTGATTTCACATTTGCTTTCCATTAGTATTTTACCTTCGATTACTATTAAAATTACATTAGCGCCCTATATTTTCGTGGCTTGCTCTATTTCAGCGTATCGCTCGCCATACATTCCCTTTGGTGGCGTATGTGCTGAAATAGACCAAGCCGTGATGCGTATAGCGTAAGGGTACGTATACATTTGCGAACCGAAACGCGAACCGTACCACGAATTACGGGAAAGGAACGAATCAACTGAGGGCGGCGTTTCGCGCCATTTGCGTTTGCTTCGTTTCTTTCCCGTAAGTTGATGTTCAGTTTGGCAGTTCGGCTCGCGTATGTATACGTAGCACAATTTGTCGCCTACCTAATGGCAAAGGTAGAGTTGATATTGATTTTGAACGACGGGAGAATTATTTCAATTTAGGAGGCGTGTTTGAGTACCGTCTCCCTGGGAGACATTTATTAGATAATCAACACCTTTACCATAGGTCACCCCAAGCATTTGGTGATTTAGCAAGGGCGCCCGGGTTCATCGGGGAAGGTGTGTTCAGGACGCGCCTGCCCACCGGCTTCGTGTCGTGCCAGATTGGGAGAGGCTGGTTTGGGAGACCCTTTGGCCTCTCCTACTGGTCTCTCGACCCATCGCTTTTCTATATATTTATACGACGCTCCTGGACACATTTATCTCTAGATTCATACCCATTCCTCATACTTTTTCCTTTTCAGAACTTCCTCTCCTTAAAAATACCCTCCACTCCGCATCCCCAAAGATGACATAGATGCCTTGAGGGAAATTATTTTCTCAGGGCCTCCTCTGTGGGGTTAATGTAAAACAAATGAGACGATGTTTGAATGTGAATGAAGCGAAGATTATGTGCCATGACAGAGTGGTGTGGTGGTCCATCCTCTCTGTCTACTCCTGCGGGAAAACGGTGTGATGGTTAGATTTTCAGCTTACGTAATGAATGTTAGATAAATATACACCTGTGGATTTTTTTATGTTGATTTCTTTTGGTTTTGCTATTCCGTTTTTTAAGGAGCTCTTTTGCTACTTCAATATTATATGTAGTTCGCCAGCATGAGGAAAAAATAGCGGCAAACTAAGAAACCACAAGCATTTGAGTGATACGGGTTTAACGAGCCTCTTACGTGCATTTTTAATTTCTTACATTTTTTGAAAAAAATCATGATTTAAAAATTTTCTACTCAGAATATAGGAATGCTACAGGGTTTTCCAATAAGAGGTGTTATTTTGATATTCAATCGTAAAATATCAATGGTTTCGTTGCTTGTGTGGCACGTAGCGCCGTCTTGTTGAAAGTAAACGTTGTCCAGATCAATACCATCCAATTCCGGCCATAAAAAATCATCTCTCGATAGCGCAATCCATTCACCGTAACTGTTGCTCCAGCCTCATTTTTGAAAAAGTAAGGTCCAATGACTCCGCCGGACCATAAACCGCACCAAACAGTGGCACGTTGAGGATAGAGAGGCTTTTCAACAATAACTCTTTGGTTTTCCGAGCCCCAGATGCGACAATTTTGCTTGTTGACGAAGCCACCGACGTGGAAATGGGCCTCATCACTCAAGATGATTTGCATTTGATTCACTCAAGTGAATTTTAATAATTTAAATGCGTTGTTGAAGCGTGTATCGTTCCATTTTTATTAATGGCGTAGTTTCTACTTGTCAAATGTAAAAAAAATGACGGCTACAAAAGTAACATCTACCGAAATAGCGGGCTATTCAAAATAACACCTCTTATTGGAAAACTCTGTATATTTTATTCGTTTTGGGTTGCCACAGTGATGTTAAAACCAAGTTTTCGACCTCGGAAAACCCCTGCGCCCATCGTTACCCGGCAAAAACTTCAAAATTTAAACACTTGTTTTGATTTTTGCCGTATATTCCTAAATATAAACCTCTGATGAAAAAGTCGTTCATAACGTTTTGAAAATAGAGTAAATTCTCTACAATTTGAGCATAACGTGAGCTATATAAGTGTGACGATTTACGAGCTATAACTTTTTACAAAAATTCTGCGGTAAAAAGTAAAACAAAAAATAATGAAAATTTTAATAATGCTTCCTGATCCAAACACAATATCATGTTTTTTCTGCCACGTAGTTATAGTATTTATATGACGAATCGCGGTTAGTTTATCATGTTTGCTTGTCGCCAACGCGTATTTGCTGACCGCAAACCTCCTTCTAGTTCCCATACAGGTTGAATGACATCATTTCGGACCTAGGAGCTACGGAGAGTGGGAACTACTCTCAGTATCATCGCCCCGTCGAAAGACCGCAATGATTCGGAATGGAAAAGTTTCTTGAAATGGATTAAAACGTTTTTAGTGACCAGATCTTAATAGCCAGGTACTTTCCAACCTCCCCTTTACTCAGAATACGGACCCAACTGCTCCCTACCGTCTGGAGCCAGCGAGACTATGGCATCCCCAACTGGGGTATGTTGTGAGACTGAAGGTAGTGGTCAGGGGAAGGAGTTAGGGAAAAGGAAGGTGAGGATGTACCTGGCTATTCAGATCTGGTCACCAAACACGGCTAAAGCCATTTCAAGCAACGTTTATGGTCTTACACCAGGGCGATACTGAGAGTATCTTCCACTCTGGAACGTGTTTTAAGTATACTATATCTTATTTTAAATTAATAAATTTTGAATTACACATGTTACGGCGAAGCTTAATGCCAAATCACTATTTTGATTAATCTTTATAACGAATTGGTGTACATTATGAATACCAAAAAATATGCTTTAGATAAATTGAAGGTTTTCCTATCGTTTCGGTTGAGTAGAATACAAATAAAAATATAAATTACTCAATAAAAAATATAAATGCAAACTACTAAAAAAAAAAAAAATTCTATAGAAATGTAAGAACGCATAAAGAAAACAACTTTTAAAAAATTCAGTATTATAGCTAAGATTATCTGTGACAGTTTCACTTGATTAACTTTTTTGCTTTCTTGTAAAATTATTTTAAAATAAATAATAACCAGTTTTTTGCTTGAAATTGAACGTTTCTAGACCCCGTTTGTCAAGCGATTTTAATGCCTATTACCTACGATATAAGGTATACCGTTTTGGCTTGTAGCTTCCTCTTAATCAAATAAAATTTACATGCGCTCGCCGGAATATGAACCCGCGAACTCCGGATTCGTAGCTAAGGACCGTTACCACACAACCACGGGATGTTTTCATCATAATATACTTACTTTATTTTTGGCACTGTTGTGCGCATATTTTGGCATTGATAATGCACAATTCATGTTACATCCTGTCTTATTTTTATTATAAAATGATATCATGTTTATGACACCTTCACTTTCACCAGAATAAGCTCTATACAATAAATGTTTTTCTTACTTTTCACGATCAAATTTTGTTGCGCAGGGGTAGGCAGAGAGGACCGACCGCCAAACAACTATGTCTTGGCACACACTCCTTGCCTCATTCATATTCATACATCGTCACATACATACTCTTCTATTATTCTGATTCTTGACAAGGCCCGACTCGAGTATCTGATTCACTTCATGTCTTCCTCGGACGTCCCCGACTTCTGCTACCATCCACATTTGCGTCATATATTCTTCTTAAATTCCTTTCTTTGCTCATTCGCTCTATATGCCCAAACCATCTAAGCGTCCCTTTCTTAATCTTACTCATTTCGCTTACATCAGCCTTGCATTCTTTGCGGATCTCCACATTTCTCACACGGATCATACGTGGTTTTACCGCACATACGTCTCAGGGATCTCATTTCTACAGCATTCAGCCTACTTTCATCCTTCCTCTGCCAGTTCCATGCCTCACTTCCATTCATCAGGGTAGGTACCAGCACTCCATTGTGGACTGCTAGCTTCGCTTCTGTAATGACGAAATGCGAAAATATTAGAATTTTTATGAACACGTACCGACATCGCCATAACACATTCGTGTTTTACTGGGTTCCATGATAACTCAACACAGTGACAATTCAACACACTTTTAAAAAGTGATATAAAGTCATTAGATACGATGAAAAAATTATTTTTTTAACCTAACCTAACCTAACCTACTTAACCTAACCTACTTAACCCAGTTAATAAAGTTTTTGTTTCATCACTTTCCATGACTTTTTAAAGATGTCATGAATTATCATTGTGATGATTTATCCGGTCACCGTTTTACTGATAGTTTATTCGGAAATCTGTTAATTCATTCATTAAAGGTCCAAAGGTTTTAACAGGAATACTTTATAGGAATTTGCAATATTTTAAATCAGTTAGTTATTTCTCCGTGTGCATATTTTGATAGAGCATGTATATAATGTGATATCTAATAATTAATTACATAATTATCTGTCTTATCATTACTGCCAACATTTGAATATGTAATTGTAGTAATTGTGTTTGTATTACAAATATATCTGACCAAGCACAAAGCCCGAGGTCGAGGTGTTGGGTTGGGACCAAAGATATTAGAAGAAATATCTTTGGTTGGGACAAACAATAATATTCTTATATCACGATAAAGAGAATATGACTCAACTCATATCAAATGTGCTAATTCTATTAAATTCCAAATGTTTTAAATATTAAAGAAATCCTTGTACGGTGAGCTGTTACAATATTTCTTATCTTTTTCAAATTCCAAATTTTTTTACGGAAAAATTCCCTGGATTCTCTTCCATTAAGGTCATTATATCCCCCGCTTTCTGAATTTCTACCGATTCATAACACATTTCTCTAGAAGTATTTAAGATTTTAAGATCCTAAAAAAATATTTGCTAATTTGGAAGATATTAAGACATTTGTAGAGCCGAAACGGCAATAACATGAAATTTCCTCGATAGAAAAAATCGCTATTATTTTTTTTATGGAAAGACAAATATTCCCGGGTTACAAATTAATAAATATTTGAAAATCTCTTACTACCACCACAGTAAGCGGAAAATGTTGCTTGTGTTGTGATGGAGGACTTAGCCAGCCAAGGTATTGAACACACTACGCCTGGGTAGGACCCAAACGCGATGTCAACTCTATATTTGAAATATTTGAAAATCTCTTACTACCACCACAGTAAGCTGAAAATGTTGCTTGTGTTGTGATGGAGGACTTAGCCAGCCAAAGTATTGGACACACTACGCCTGAGTGGGACCCAAACGCGATGTTAACTCAGGCATTTATATTAACTTATTTACTTTGTCACCACATCAAAAATATTAATTTTGGTTATCTGTGCATTCTGCGTAACTCTCGTTCCATTAACTTAAATATGCTTTGAATTTAAGTGTCAAATTCAAAAATAATTTCATATGGGTCCTGATATAACAGCAGTCTGTTTTGCTGCACCCTGTATATGTGGATCGATATGAAAAAAAAGCATCGTGAAAACGCCCATTACGAAGTTTATCATCCAACAAATGCGAGATCACAGACCGTGCTATAATTTATTATTCCTTTTCTTCTGAGTTTATCACCCTGTGGTGGTAAGTTGTGTTTGTTTTTTTCTTCCCAAATTGGTCACAATGATTCCGTGTGTGTTGGGATGGTGACGTCACCAGTCTCATTGGAGACGGTGACGTCACCGGGGCATCGCGCGTCACCGTCTGCTGTTTCAATCAAATGCGTTCCCCTCTCTCCTCTTCGTCTCTGCCACTTCATCTCTGGACTATCATCACAGTGGCTTCATCATAAAACGGAACAACTAACTAACCATTACCCATTTCTCTGCAGGGGTGAGCAGAAAGGATATAACAGATAGTCTTCTCTCAGGACACACATACTTGCTTCATTGACATTCATACATCGTATCAAAGTCTACCGTTATTCTGACTCTTGAAATGACGTCTATAGTCTTGTTTTAAGTCGACCATTTGGCATTTCATCTCTCTGTATATTTGTTTGTTACGTTCGGGTTTCGGTTCAAGATGGTTGCCGTATTGGATACTACCTTTTTATACCGCCAGAGTTCGCACGAGCGTGATTCCTACTGCGAGCTGTCAATTCGAAATAATCAATATTATGGTACCTACCTGCATGAAGAATTGTCATTGAAATGGTGACGTTCAAGGTTCCTAGAAGTGTAAGAACCTTGGGTGACGTTTCTTAGGACAAATTTTATATGTTCTTATTTGGAACTAGCTGACGTGTATCCGCCATTGCTCATTGACTTTCAATAAATATAATATCCACATATTATATGTATGTATAAACCTTCCGGAAGAAATTCTCCAAATGATAGTTAAAACCCTGTGAAACTCCCTTGTACTGCTTAGAAGAACTAAGCGCACAAGCAGACAGACGTGGATAATGACTTTGTTTTATACTATTTTTGAAATAAAGTAAAAAAATTATGGTTTAAAATTAATTAGTTTGGTATTTAAGTACCTACTTACAAATCTTATGTTTTCTGAGGAAATTTTGGTTTTGATTTATCAAATAAGAGAAAATTAAAAACATTCGTTTAAGTTAACTACAACTTATCACTTTAGGGCCAGTAGTTTCACCGAATTTCAAGTTTTGTGAAAGTTCTATTCAAGTTCCATTATGGGCCGGTTGTTGAATAAACAGAACATGAATCCTAACTTTGATATTTGATGAATTGTTAAAGGTTCTGTTAGGCTTATAACTAATAATTTACAGCTAAGATGGGTTTCGGTGTAGTTCATTATCATCATCATCGTATTGTGATTCTATTACTCTACTAGTTATAAATCTTAGTTGTTACCCCATTTTAACAACCAAGATTTATAACTAGTAGAGTAATAGAATCACAATACGATGATGATATAAATTTTAGTTGTTAAAATGGGGTAACAACTAAGATTTATAACTAGTAGAGTAATAGAATCATAATACGATGATGATGATAATGAACTACACCGAATGACGAATTGTTTGATAGTGATTAAATTCGTCATTCGGTGTGTTCATTATCATCATCATCGTATTGTGATTCTATTACTCTACTAGTTATAAATCTTAGTTGTTACCCCATTTTAACAACTAAAATTTATATCATCATCGTATTGTGATTCTATTACTCTACTAGTTATAAATCTTGGTTGTTAAAATGGGGTAACAACTAAGATTTATAACTAGTAGAGTAATAGAATCACAATACGATGATGATGATAATGAACTACACCGAATGACGAATAGTTTGATAGTGATTAAATTAACAATAACAACTTTTGTTTTCACATCGTTAAGCGAAATGATTCAGAGATGATGTTTTGCTCTTTGTTATTTGAGATGATTAAAAAAAACTATCGTTTTCTTACGTGGGAACAGTGGGAAAGTTATATAAGTGGGGAATGTGATATTAAATTATTATTATACACGGAGAAAAATATTAAAATCTCTTCAAATTATTGGTAATCTGGTTAAAAACGGGATTGCAAGCCATTTCCTGATAAACGTTTTAGTAAATTCCTATTATATCGGAACACATGTTAATGCAACTGTATTTGCCTTGATAATATACAATGACAAAATGCGAAAATATGACGTGGTCCGACATCGTGATAATAAATTCGTATCTTAGTAAAAGTTTATTAGGAAACCGATCAATTCAGCATTCAATTTAGTTAAGAGCGTTTTTAACCGGATTACGAATAATATGACGAGATTCTTAATAAATTAGCAATATCAGTAACTTTCCTCCGTATACTACCGTATACTAGCGTAGACCCGTGAAAAATCACGGAATATTATAATTACAATTTTTAAAAAGACATTATTTTCAAGTTTAATTTCTAGAACTCCATTTTATATTCAAGCTTTTCAATGTTCAATAATAATAATATTATTCAGTTTAAAAAAATAAAAATATATAAATTTTTATTTATTTAGTAGTTTTATTATAAAACATTGATATTATTAGAAATTTAAAAAAAAAAAAAAAAACAAAAAATTAGTCACGCAAAGCTGCCACAAGGCAACTTGTCCAAATCCAAAAATTAATTAAGATTATTTTTATCGTTCCTTGGTCTTGGCCGACTCGGGTGTCCCTGACGTATTCTTCCAATCAATTCCTCTTAATTGATATTACTTCACGAAGTAACCGATGCGTATATTGCAATCATTATCCAGTGATTCGTGTTCAATAGTACCTTCAGTTTCTGTCGACCGGTGAATGTTGAAGGCTTTTTCTCAGACGAAGATCAAATAATAATTAGAATTTCTCCTATTCCTCAACTGGCTTTGACCTCGGGTTCGAGGCATCTGTTAATTAGTTGATGCTAGATTCCTCATATCTCTTGCGTGGCTGCCAGCTGACCTCTGAGGTCATTGGATAATCTATAATACTCTGGCGATAGAATGGTGACCCCACTCTTGAATCTTGATCCCCGACAGTTGATCCCTCTGCCAGTCGATCCCTCGGACACTTTTTCTGTTATATCTGTAGTTCTTCTTCCCTGGTATCGTACGGTATGGTAAAGAGGTTATAACGTATATCGAAGTCGACGTATTGTGTACTTGATATCTTGAGTAGAAATCCGCTTTACAAATTTATTTTTTCTAATAATAATGCCGTGTGTACCAATGCGTTTTCAGCGAGGATACAATGTCACCCGAAAGGTTCGATGAACGTTTTGTAACCACGCAACAAAAAATACAGGTTTTAATTTCAGCCTACAACCCTAACCACGTTGAACAATATTTTGTACAAATATTATTAATTTTTCAAATTATTGATTAGCGAAAACCTAATACGATGGATAACCCAAATAATTAATATCTCCTTGTTTTAGAGACCGTGCAAGCAGAATCGGTACTTGTAACCGATAAAACAACACTGGAAAACATAAAAGTCGTGCCCTTGGTTCTACCTAACATTTTGACCAAACTTTTACTCTTGGTCTTTTTTATTTTTATTTCCATTTACGCCCCTTTTACATCGATTATAAGAACAGAAAAAAATATGCACAAGGTTTTAAACCCTTTCGTTAAAAACAAAACAGAAAACTGTACCTTCACTTGTATCTCGTTCATATAATAGAAAGATAAGAAATTGCTTTTAAAATTAAACTGATAGTTACAATTGCGCCGCGAAATATGAATTACATATTATTTTTAGCTGTTTTAGGATTTTATTAATGGATTCCAGCATAAATTTTTGAGGCAAACTGGAAAGAATTATTATTTCTCTTTCTAACATAAAATAATTTTAAAGTATTTCCGTACGATTGAAAAAAGACAAAAATACTTTCATAAAATATGGACGCCCGGTCATACATGACCCTCAAACGCTCGAGGGGACAACCCCTGTATTTTGTATGGGCGAGCGTTCTAGATAAATCTCTATCATACTTATGGGCGTATTGGCGAGCGTTCTAGATAAATCTCTAGCATACTCTACGTATGTAACATGGTACGTATAGTGTAGTATAACGTATATAAGCAATAATTAGTCGCCTGAAATATCCATCCCGAGTAAAAATAAATGCCGCCGACGGGAATTGCTCATAATAATTTGTTATCTTTTGTGCTATTTATTGTACCTTGTCTTATAAACATTAGTTTATCATTAAAAAAATTATAATATAACTTAAGTGTTTTTTGCTGTGAATGTAGTTGGATATATGGCGCGTATTTTCAAAGAATCTTCAAAAATCAGCGTTATATCGATAAGCGTTTTTTTCGATAAAGCTGATTTTTGAAAAAACGCCTATCGAAATAAAGTCAGCGTTATATCGATAAGCGTTTTTTCGATATAGCTGATTTTTCCCCGACAACTGATTCTATGGACAGTTGATCCCGGGTATATTTGATCCCTCAGACACTTGATTCTCCGATGGATTATTTCACTTGTACTTCCTCCCTGGTGACATTTGCAAAGGTGATATAGTATTATTATACGGCCTTTTGACAAAAGTCAACTTAATTACATGTGCAGGCGTCTTGAGTGGAAATCCGCTATGCAAATATTTTTGCTAACAATAATGCGGTGTTCCGAAGGAGTATGCAGAGATGATATACTACCGAATAACAAACGATTTCCAATCAAAATGCCTGCAAATATAAGTATATCGACATTATATACGACCGTATATCCTCTCCACACACGTAACTATGGAGGATGTACAGCAGAAATAATATTTTAAGGGTTCAAGTGTACGAGGGATCAACTGGCAGAGGGATCAGGTGGCAAATGGATCAAGAGTCATGAAATTGTAGCTAATACGAAAAGACACATTTAGTTTTAAATGAATACTGCAGAAGTTAGATTGTTTTTACATGTTTTGTTTACATTAGCTCCACTCGGGGGACCCTGAGAAAAATAATTCTCCTCAGGGCCTATGTTATCTTCGGGAATGCTTTGTGGAGGGTCTTTTAAAGGGAAAGGAAGGAAAAAGGTATGATTGGTGGGTAGGAATCTATGAATTCCAACCTCACGCTGCGGTGCAAGGCGATGTTCTGAGAATCCTGCTGGAGAAGTCAAAAGGTCTCCCCCAACCATTGTTTCCCGATCCGGCCTTCCACGCAGTAGGTGGGCAGAGGCGTCCGTCGCCAAGACCCGGACAAACTTCATCCCATGAAGCCGGGCACTTAAAAATAGCCAACCATTTATGATGACCTTTGGCAGAGGTGTTGGCTATCCAATAAATGGTTCCCGGGGCGGCGGTACCCGTACCCGGAGTAGTTGAACGAAGAAAGGAGTACCATTAGAATATATGTCGCGAAAGTGAATGATTGAAGTAATCAGAGTTGTCCGAGGAAGATATGGTGGATCAAATACTTGAGTCGGGTCACGTCAAGAGTCTGAAAAACAGGAGTATGTGTAAGACAATGTATGAAAAGGAATGAAGCAAAGAATGTGTGCCGAGACATGTGCTGTCTATCCTCTCTGCATACTCTTTCGGAGAAACGGCATCATGGTTAGTCAGTTTTATTTTTTTAGTAGTTCGTTTTGCGTCTGCAGTATGACGCCACATATCGAATTACAATACACCTCCCATAAGTTTCATACATGTCCAATTACCCCCGTCTGTATGCAGATGGTTCGGATGCCCGCGGAATTAGCAAGCTAGTCACGTCTTGTAATTTGAGATTCGCGATCTGTCATCTAAAATTAAATGCCGTCTAGTCGCGCGCGCCGTTGCATTCCGATGTTCACTGAACAGTAAAGACGTAGAAGTGTGTTGGACGCAAGCATGTATACAGATACATTATATAATTAGATACACGGAGATAAGTCATAAAAATATAATAATAATAATTTTATTCCAGAATGTGGAGAGGTTAGTGCAATCCCACACGTCCCATATAGATATACATATTGTTTTTGTATAATACAGGGTTTTCAAATAAGAGGTGTTATTTTGATATTCAATTGTAAAAGATCAATGCTTTCATTGCTTGTGTGGCACGTAGCGCCGTCTTGTTGAAAGTAAACGTTGTCCAGATCAATACCATCCAATTCCGGCCATAAAAAATCATTAATAATCTCTCGTAGGCGCAATCCATTCACCGTAACTGTTGCTCCAGCCTCATTTTCGAAAAAGTAAGGTCCAATGACTTCGCCGGACCATAAACCGCACCAAACAGTCACAGGTTGAGGATAGAGAGGCTTTTCAACAATAACTCTTGGGTTTTCCGAGCCCCAGATGCGACAATTTTGCTTGTTGACGAAGCCACCGAGGTGGAAATGGGCCTCTTCACTCAAGATGATTTGCATTTGATTCGCTCAAGTGAATTTTAATAATTTCAATGCGTTGTTGAAGCGTGTATCGTTCCATTTTTATCAATGGCGTTGTTTCTACTTGTCAAATGTCAAAAAATGACAGCTTCAAAAGTAACATCTACCGAATAGCGGGCTATTCAAAATAACACCTCTTATTGGGAAAACCTGTATATATAATAAATTAACAAATAAGGACAACTATGCAGGGTGTGGTCTTGAGTGAGCTTGGGCCCAACGCTCACTCAGGAGTGGCGCTTGGTGCTGGTAGGTTGCGGTCACCAACGTGTTGGCGGAGGCCATTAGCCGCATCCTAGCTTTGCTTTGCTTTGCTATTGCTTTTTTTTTTACTCTAACCTCACACGTCATCTTTGGGGATGCTGTGTGGGGGCCTTATCAAGGAAAGCAGGGAGAAGAAGTTCTGGGAATGAAAAAGAGGAGATGAAGGGAATGATAAGTTGGTAGGAATCTAGGAATCAGTGTGTCCACGAGTGACGGACGAATTAATGTATGCCTCCCACTGCTGCGCAAGGCGATGGGTCAAGAAACCAGTTGGAAAGACCAAAGGGTCTTCCCAAGCCAGCCTCTCCCGATCTGGCACGCTACGCAGCTGGTGGTCAGGCGCATCCTGAACACACCTCACTCGATAAACCCGGGCACTAAGTTAAAATTTGTTTTTTCAGGTACAATTATTAATTAAACTTATATCGAATTTATTTCTTGAGCAGTCGGCGAAAAATGTGTATTGCTAATATATTCAAATTATTTGTAATCTGGTTAAAAACGGGATTGCAAACCGTTTCCTCACGTTTTCATGCACCTGCGTTGGCCTTGATAATCTATAATGACGAAATGCGGAAATATTGGCATTTTTATGAACACGTGTTCCGACATCGTGATATCACATTCGTATTTCACTAAAAGTTCATAAGGAAACCTATCAATTCATTCGTTAATGACCTGCAGTTTTAACTGGATTGCGAATAATTCCTAGAGGTTTTTAATTAATTAGCAAAGTTCAATATTGGTATTTTTTCTCCGTGCAGGTAATCAAATTAGCCTGTCTGGAATCGAAAGATTTTACGCAATTTGGCCACATCAGTATCAGTTCTATCACTTCTAGTCATTTACTGCTCAGTGCTCGTTTGCTATTTTGTATGCGCGTTGTACTCAGTACTCTACTCGCGAAATCATTTTATTATAATTTAATCGGATTTCGATTCTCAGTTGACATTTTTTAACCAATCGCCAATCAACGTTCGAGAGTCGAAAACAAATAAATTATAATTTAACTAGCTGACTTGTACACGGCGTTACCGGGGGTTATCCTTAGGAGATAGACATATACCATCGTATACTTTTCTGTAGGCCTTTTTAAGATATACAATTCCGTAGCACATTATTTTGATATATCTCAGAAGGTTTAGCCAGCGTTAGTAATGTAAGCGTCCGAAAATATTTTTTTACGACTTGATTTCAAAACATCGACTTTTCTCTACGTTCTATAAATATAATTTACATGTATTGAAAATATGAACCTTCAGGAAGAAATTCTCTAAATGATAGTAAAAACTCCATCAAAATCCGTTACGTTGTTTAGAAGAACTAAGCGCACAAACAAACACACGGATAGCGACTTTATTTTATACTATTTAGAGATGTAACAAACGTCTATGAGTTACGATTGTACATAGGACATAATAGTTGCGTTCATAGCTAATAGAAAGAAAGATTTTTCACAAAAACGGCGCTGTACAAATCATCCAAATGTTATAAAATTTTACATTTTAAATTTTATTTGAGGAAACTTATCAAAAATACTAATTTCGGGTGTAATTCCACATTTTTTTTTAAATATGAATTCTGCAGAGTCCCAACTGCTCCCAATCGTCTGGAGCCAGTGAGAGTTTTGCATCCCCAATCGGGGAATGTTGTGAGGCTGAAGGTAGTGGGGATGGGAAGGAGGTGGGGGGAGGAAGGTGGGAAAGTACCTGGCTATCCAGATCTGGTCACCAAACACGGCTAAAGCCATTTCAAGCAACGTTTCAATATTGAATGGTGGTTTTACAGTAGGGCAATATTGAGAGAATCTTCCGCTCTGGAACGCGACGCAAATATACTAAATTTTATCAATCGAGCTGAAAATGGGCAAATAGACTCTTTGTCGAAGACAATGCATTATATCAACTTTTGGTGGCAATCAAGAACAGAAACGCGAACATATACGAAATAAATGTCGGTCCTACCGGAGCGGCATTTGGTGAGGTCGTTAGTGTGGTTGACTCGTGGCTGGTCAAACCATTTATATTTATTATTTATGTTTTAAAAGACATTAAAACAACGTACCGGAAATTGGTCAAATAAGCAGTAACAATAATTCCGCATTCTTCAGGTGTGTTTCGCTCCATTGCTTGTTGTCAACTAATTCTCTGTCTACAAACAACTAATCTGTCTACAACATAAATGTCAAAGCACAATGATATTTGACGCCATTTGCAAAAATTTAGTTATGCAAGTATGCATGTGGTCAATTATACTTCTAATTTCGGTTGTCGGTACATGGGTGCGTGATGTGAAAGTGTATTCCTGCGTAACGCGTAAAATTATTCAGGTTTGTGAAGTTTTAATTTTAAATAAATATCATCAGACTAGCGATAATGTAAATACAAAATAATATTATGCAAATCTCAAAAAAAAAGCCGGCATTTCAGTTGGTTTTCAAGCTCGCCTTGCAAGTTGATATATTTGCTATTATTTTTTTGGTAAACTAATGTTTAAGACAAGATTTTTTTATGCATAGCACAAAGGGTAACAATTATTTTACAAGCAATAATTATTCGCCTGAAACACTCATCCACATTGAAAAATCTCCTGATAAAAGATACATGACGCCAACGGGACTCGAACCCGTGTCCCTTCGATTTCCGGTCGACAGCTCTGACCACTGAGCTATGGCGGCTTATCTCTTATCCGCGAAATAATTCAATATATACTAGTGTTTCATTCAACAATTACTGCTTGTTACATTTTTTCACCTGAAAACAACCAACTTTATTTTATATGAGAAAGGCATTGTAAGTGCTAACTCTCTCACTAGATGGCGTCGAGACAAATTGTCTACATTTTTAGGTGAAATACTAGAACTTGTCAAATATTAATTATTATTTTTTTGGTAAACTAATGCTTAAGACAAGATTTTTTTATGCATAGAATTATTTCGCGGATAAGAGATAAGCCGCCATAGCTCAGTGGTCAGAGCTGTCGACCGGAAATCGAAGGGACACGGGTTCGAGTCCCGTTGGCGTCATGTATCTTTTATTAGGAGATTTTTCAATGTGGATGAGTGTTTCAGGCGAATAATTATTGCTTGTAAAATAATTGATATATTTGCGTTCGTCAAGTTGCTCTGATTTCTGATAACTTTTCTAAGTAACCCTGAAATAAGCTATCGAAATTTTGTCTAAAAGGAGAAAAATAATGATTTCGCCTCATTTCCACATGTTTCAATTTCTTGTTTCTTCCAGAAATTTTGATTTATTCCACCTAATCAGTTGAAATTTCTGTGTATTTGCCGCTAAGTTTGATGCCGTGTTTATGGTCGAACTTTTTGTCTAAGTTCTCGTTTGCTATACTCGAAATTGGCTCCTTGCAAAACAGGTTCAGAGACATAGTTTATTTTCGTCCCGTAACCTGGTTAATGATCCCTTTCTAAATATAGCCACAAGTTGAAAGGTGAGCTGCAAGCAAAACAGGACACCTCACCAGAATTTACAACCAAATAGCTCTTAAAGTATCTAAACGTTGATGGTTTTATTTTCGCTATTTTTACTACTGGCCTGCAATTTTGTCAATATTTTGGGAGTTAGTCGGGTTGGACACTTTAGTTAAAGGGTGTCAACATTCTAGGTGCTTGTTTCTGGTTTGCTTATTTTGGTTTGTCCGCTTTTACTGAAGAGAAATATCGAGAAGCTTGGAGCAGGGAGAGTTTTGACGGGGTCAAAGAATCTCTGGCTTTCGTCGTTGGCCTAAAAACTGCTGAGAGACGATTTTGTCACACTGTACTGACTGAGTCTGGCCAATTTCTAAGCTTATCCGACGCATAGTCAAATACATAAACACAACTCTACTATTAAAATGTCCATATCGACATGTTTGTATGATCTGTTTTATGATTTTGTTTGTATGATTTGATGCTCTAAAAGTGAGTTAAAAAATATTTATTTTTGTTGTACCATAATATAGGAAGCTTTTTTCCCCAATGTTGCTTGTTGGATATGATTTTCACCCTGAGATCCAGTGTTTCTAATATACTACTATAATTATTGTTTTAAATTATTCTTGTATGGTGATTTGAACCTCTGATTTAAAAATAAACAAATAAACATAGTGCTTCTGTTAATTACGTGGTTCGTGTGAATACGTTATTCTTTAGTTTCCAGTTTTTTTTTTACGAAATCTCTTCCTGTTGATTCAGTTTTTTAAATTTGTTTTTGAAATCCAGATTGTTTATTTTGTGTTTTAATTACGATCGAAATAAAATTATACAATAAGCAAACCTTACTTTGACTAAATGGCTAACTTTGTCCAGGTATAAACTTTGACTGGATAATCTGCTGCATCCGCTTTATTATACAATATTATTTCCTCAACATCTCCAGATTCTGTGCATCTAGGAATTCGTAATACACGATCAATCCAAACATTAAATATTGCCATCAATTTATCTCTTCTGTTTATTCATCTTTGTCAGGATTATCACCATCTGATGATTGATGACTGACAACGTCAATTGTTATTGCATTGTTGATGTCATAAGTATTCCGATGGCATGGGTAGGATACCATTACAGTTTCTTCTGCCCAACGCCTAGCGCCCAGTGTCATGCACAGTCTGTCATCGAGGTAGACAGTAGGAAAAATAGCGAATTAATCATTGAGGTATATAGATAGAGCCAGCTTTGGCGTTCGAAGTGTGGGCACGCATATCGGATCATTGTCCACTGTGAGATATCACGGGCATAAGTCGGTTACATGCGCTCGTCGGGCGCAGGTCCCCTTTCGATAACTTCAAAATGCCGACATGCTCGGAAATATATTTTACAAGTCGGACTGGAAGATGTAGGAAAAGCAATGGTAATTTGTAGTTGGCAATTTCATCGGTAAGTAGGGTTTTACCATAATCAGTGCTCATGTAAATTGACTTATTAATGTTAAAAACTCGTGGAGCCTTTGCTCGGCGATGCGCGGCTGCCGGTTACTCGTTCGACTCGTTCGTTGAGTTCTTTCGCGGTCATAAGGAATCGGGCGACATCGACAGCCGCCCCACCCCTCTTCCTACTTTCCGCACGGGAACAACATTTCACACTGATATTGCAGGGAATGTAGGCTCTATTTATATATAACTCAATGGAATAAATTGATATTCAAAAATTACCACTGCTAACTGTAACCGATTTTGGTTGGGTTTGCCTAAGCCATTTAAAATTTCAAACTAACCACTGTATGCATATTACAAGCTTATTACTGGAAACATAATATTTCCATAATTTTCCGCTAAATGAACACAGAAAGAAAACCAAAATCATGTTTCTTTAGTCAAGATGTCTTAATTCATTAAATGCATCAACAGATGTCACTGACTGCCATGTTTGCTAGTAATGTCGAAAAGCACTGCTTTTGAGAAACTAACACAAACGAGTAGTTGTACACGGAGAAAACTTGCTGATATTGCCATTTCCTAATGAACATTCAGGAAAACACGAATATGTTATTGCGATTTCTGGAACACGTGTTCATCAAAATTCTAATATTTTCGCATTTCGTCGTTTTCTTGTCAGGACAAACGCAGATGCATCAACACTTGTTCCGATATATTATGAATATACTAAAAGTTTATTAGGAAACCTACGGCCTGGAATCCCGCTTTTAACAATATTTTAATAATTCAGCTATACTCATTTTACTCCGTGTACGTTTGAATGTATAAAATAGAATCAACATTTGAATATGCATTGTGCGTCATTTTGCATACTTAGTTACTGCTTTTGACACGTTATTATAGCGTTTTGTTCTGTGTGGCGTTGCGTATCGTAATTGGTGGTACTTCGTATTTTTGAAAGTGAATATTGATGTCTTTCAATAAGTTCATGCATTTTATATGGACGGCACGTCTCTGCGTAGCGCCACTTCTCAGTTGTCATGTAGTCGTATTGACTTATTGTATCTCCCAGTCCAGTATATATGCGGTATATATGGCGCAATCGTACCTGCCAAAGCGGAAGCCAATACTTTGCCAATTAATTTATACATTCGGCACTACATGCTATTTTATTATTAATATACAGGTGGCTATATTATGGTAAGAACCAGTGACAGTTCGTGTGGGCAGTGAACTCCCATTCAAAAGTTAATAAACTTTATAATAAAAATGTTTTTATCATCCAAAAGAGGTGCCTACGAAAAATTAAAACTCTGATCACCGGGATTCATATAGACCAATTTTTAAAAATCTCAAACTTCTGACAGTGACGGACATACATATAATGGAGTTATGCCTGTTATTTCGATCATCTCCAGAAAAGTTCCCACAAAAAAATTCAACACATAAACCGCTACAAGGTTGACGGAAAACTTATTAATCCCAAAAGCAAACAAAACTATATTTTAAAAAGGACCACAATACATAGCCATTGAAGTAGATAGCAACCTTCCACGTAGCATCAAACAAATAACCGACATACTTAAATTTAGATCATCACTAAAAACATTTCTTTTAAACAAATTTCACTACACCTTAAATGAATACCTTACATAAATTAAATACCTTTGTTTTTTTATTTTTTATTTACATACATTTGTTAACATGTAATTGTTGGGTTATGTAATATAATGTGTATTTGTTGGGTTAGCTGGAAGAAATAGGATGTAACCTATAAGCTATACCCTTTGTACTCTGTATTTTTGTGCAATAAATATTTTTTTGATTTTGAATTTTGAATTTGAATAATTATATTTGGCTAATTTATGTACCGCCTTTTCCGTAAAAAATCACCTCAAAGGCGCTGTACAAATATATTGATTAAATAATATATTTATTTATTTATTAATTAACGCCCTTTTTCGGGGCTTTTACATTATGAATTTTAAGAAATATACATTACTTATTGTACTTAACGGAATTGCTTCATTAACAACATTTTATATTTCTTTAAAGATAAATTGAAGATGTCCACTGACTTGGTATAATTGTTTCCCTCCATTAGTATTCTGGGCAAAGAGGAATACATATGGTAGTTAGTCCATGCACTGAAATAAATCCTGACTTCTAGGATTACGTTGTGGAATCCGGAAGCTCATAAATTCTAGCAATACCGGACAATCAACTAAATCATTTAGAATTTTATATAGAAATACCATGTCAGTGAAAATTCTTCTGTCTGACAATTTGAGCATATTCATATAATTTAACAGCGTTTTGTAGTTGTACATGATTGCTGGAATACCCATTTTAAAATTATATACAGCTGGCTTAAAACTAGGATTCATAAAAACTAGTGACTTACGTCTAAGACTTATATCTAGTGACTTACAACTCAACTGTCTTAATGCCATATACATTTACATTTGGAGAAACTTACAACTAACATACTTACATTTAAAAAATACATTAACAGGCATACAAATACAATATAGTATCGGTGATTCATTCCAATTCTTGAAAGAATTTAGTTTTTTTACGTACAAAACTATTTATTCGTATTCATATTCCATATCCGCGCAAACAAATAATTCATCTTAATATATAAAACATAACTAAATAACTAACTTTGATCAGGTCTCAGCTTTGACTAGTTAGTTAGACTGATTTGCGTTTTCTGCTTTGCCTTACTTTGACTAGATGGCTAACTTTGACTGAGCTTTTTAATATGGTACTTAGCTGTGTGAAAAAAGTTTGAAAAACGAATTATCATTGAGATATGAGGTTTCTTTGAACAATTTTTATAATCCCTTATTTGAAATTTTAAAAAGTTACCTAAAATATTTATGGTTTATTATTAAGTAGGTACTTAAATAACTACCTACTTACAAATCTTACGATTTCAGAGGAAATTTTAGTTTTAGATATTATTAGAAATATACTTTTTTGAACGCGAGGTATCCTGTTAACAGAACTATTGGTATTAAGTATTGATTTTTGTAATTAAATGATGTTTGTTTTCATTAATTTGCACAATACTGTAGAATGATAACAATTATTATTCCAGTAATATTTTACCATAAATAGCGTAATTAACCGATAACCCCAAGTGCATTGTACTGTAATAGTTTAACCTCCATTATACTATCTATTTACTAGTAATATAATCTATATTCAGAACCTACTCTGTTTTTTTTGTTGTTTTTTAATGTTTCCGACTTTATGTCCGGGTAAAATCTTCCCCGTAGGAAAAACTAAACCCTTCCACACACTTTTCCACAAATAATCATCTAGTCAATCCACATTATGCAAGTGCATTATAAAAGCAAAATAAATACAAAACAATACAAGAACAACACGTCAACTCACCAGAGATCAAATGATGATGACTCCAGATATTTTCATATCAGAGGGTTCGGCTCGGTAGAACTCCTAACAGGGCCTATAAATCTTACTGGTCCCTCAACATAAATATTTAAAAAATCTTTCGTAATAATTTATTATTATTATTTTTGTGTGAATACCACACAAGACTCTCAATTACTCCCGACTGGCCGATGCCAGTGGTTTTTAAATAGACAAACAACATGCTATCATTTTGCCACTATCAAAATCAATAGTTTAATAATAGTTTAACGGGATATATATGAAATAAATAAAAAATAAAAATAAAAAAATAAAAATATCAATCACCGTCTACTAAGAAATCTCGAAACTTTCCATATTCCTTTCCAAAGAACGAACTCAACCATCTCCCAACCTCTTGTGCGAATGTGTATACTATGTAACATCCACTGTAGTGGCAAAATTCCGGATATATTTAGCGATGGGCCCCAGAACTTTTATTAATTTCTCAAGGTGATTTGTTCGGTTTTAAGAACAACCCTTATGGTACCATAGAAACCGTCCCTTACCGCCAGGAGAGAAAACTTTAAGCTTTATATTCAAATCTTGAAGTTAACCACAGAATAATTAAAATGTACACCCATATCAAACCAAAGGTTCCGACCGCAATTTGAGAAAAAATATGAAATTTTGTGATTTTTTATTCTTTATTTTTTTTTATTTAGTGACAAAAAGTGAGGTGGCTATAATGTTTAAAATTCATCTGAATATTAAAAAATATATTTTTTGCTATCAGTATTTTTAATTTAAACGAAATAACGTAAGACGAGATTTTTTAAACTTTTTTATATTTGCATTCAAAATTTTAATATAAAAAAATATTTATTTCTAATAATAAATTTTTAAAATGTATTTCATCACCTTTCAAAAACAGTTTTTAGTTTTTGGATACGTTCAGAAATTTGCAATTATTTGTATTTTATTGAGATGCGGAAATACACACAAACTCTCTTACAGACAGACAAGCAGTTTCAAACTTTTGAAATATAACGGTCAATATGTCAGAGGCCTGAAGGGTTTAATTTATCGAATGTCTTGTTTTTCACCTGACTTAACTTGTCCCAAACTTATTGCCTCTTTTTTTGTTGTTGTTATTTTACATTCTTATTGTTTCATTCTTACATTTGTTGCACGCCGTTATTGGACGGTTGGTACTTTCTTTGTTATTTTTTTGTAAAATTTCATATTAACTGTTGTGTACATTTAAAATAAAATAATAATAATTTGCAACACTCTGTATTGTCTTATTGAAAATAATTCTTAAGCATTCACGTCTTATGATCAGAATTCACACACGGATCCGTCCGTGTATTCCCACGCCGGACAGAACGGCTCGATCCATCGGTCCTTCGTGTACGAACACAAAGAACGCGTGTTTCGGCTTTCAGATTACCAGCACTCAGTGCCTGAGTCCGCCGGAGAAAATAGGCGCCGAGTTGTGGACACATAGAACGCCGGTTAAATCCGCGCCATTTGCGCGGTAGCCTGATAGCAGCTGTCAGTTTTAACAAAATGTCAAGCTCGTCGGAAGAAGATTTTTTACTTTTGTAGAATTCTTTCTTGAAATTAAGAAATAAAACAATTGGTATTCATCCAATTAATAGTAGTAGAAAAAGTCATGGTGAATTTATGAATTTTATTTATTAATGAAAGATTTTTTAAATATATACCTTATTTCACTCATGACAGGTTATTATAAAATTTTCTTAGTTCGTACTTTTGTTCGTACCGTTTTCATTCATATCCTTACTGATTTCTTTCCAGCACTTGTAGACAACATTTCTGTTGCTATGTAAACTTCTTTTATCCCAGATCGGCGATTTGTTAAAAACAGCAGCAATTAGTAAGTCGCTCATTTTGACAGGACTTGTTTATTTATGTTTTGACACTAGCTTCCAAAACAAGCTTCACTAACCGGCCGCACCGGCGAGTAGGAATTAAGAAATCATTCCGATAAAGCTTCTCGGCGCGCCAGCGCGCGGACACAAATCTGAACCTGCCTTCACTATGTGCGTTCTCACACGTTTAGATACAAACATTCTTGTCGGCGCGCCTGCGCCAGTCGGCCGCTCACTCGCTGGCTAATCTGAAAGCCGAAACACGCGTTCTTTGTGTTCGTACACTTCACCAGCCGATCTGTGTGCATAACCTCATTCGCAGTTGACGAGCATGACGTCATTCAATGATGGTAACCCCATTTTTTCCCTAGATTTCAGAATGAGTTTGTTAGAGGTTAATTTAAAAATTTCCAGAATTACCCAGAACATTTAAATTTTTTCCAAGATTAGCAGATTTGCTAGGCAGATCTAACCGTGTGTGAATTCTCTGCACTGGCCACAAATAAACGAATAAGAATATACATATACGTAACTAATTGAGATGCTGACCATGATGCAAAATTGTTACTGCGTACCCTCTTTCCTTATTAAAATAAATAAATTGCGAGATATCGCCAATTCAGTGACAAAAAAATAACGTACGGCAGATTAATCATCCATTTATAGTACAAGATATCTTATCGTAACATTTCCCGTCATTGCTCGTGCTTTGCGCGGAGTTTTTCTTCCCCTTGTTTTGAAGATCAACTGTACAAAATTTTATAAGCCTTGGAATAAATATTTGGAACATTTTTGCAAAAATCAAATCTACGCCGCACAGTGGGCTGAAAATCGCCTTTCATAGACATAGAGACTTGAATTTTCAAGGGTATTTTTTTTGGCTAGAAATGGATTCTGCTGATCATTAATTACTATGCTATAAAATTTCGTATGAAGCAATTTCGTGTATTTTGATTAGGAGTTATCATTTTTTTAAGAAAAGTTTGTATGGCACTGACATTAAAAATGAGGCTATCTCTGGAATCACAAGGTTGGCCATTCTATCCTTACACACAGATATACTAATATTTATTTGTATTTTTTTGACATACTTCGTATTGTGGCGCAACTTGCGATATATATTTTTTTTAAATCGTCAAAATTGAAAAAAAAACTTTTTTTATGTTGATGATTCATTTTAATGCTTAAATGCTTTAAATATGAGTATGCTTTGTCTAGTTTACAACATTTTATTTACAGTGCAAGCCTACTCATATGTAAAGCATTTAAGCATTAAAATGATTCATCAACATTAAAAAGTGTTTTTTTTCATTTCCATTCCATTTTCCATTTCTTCAAAAAAATCAATTTCTAGCCAAAAAAAATACACTTGAAAATTCATGTCTCTATGTCTATGAAAGGCGATTTTCAGCCCACTGTGCGCCGCCCGCCCGACACAGGGTACAGACATTCTCCTTTACATAAATATATACGCGCTGAAGTCCCCGGCGTTGCCTGTGCTTTACACAGAGATCTTAAAAAATCAGATGTAGACAGTGTCCTTCTTGTTTTGAAGGTCAAGTGTGCAAAATTTCATAAATCAATTCTGCTCTAAAGGGTGGGAAAAGGAGATGGGGTGGTTTTTCTAAATCTGATGTACGTATATTAATCATATCGAATCCGTACAGCATCGCTTCTTAAGGCGATGCACTACGTAGTAATGCAAAATCATATGTTTTTGGTTTGAAAATTTGGGTGCCTGGAAATGTTTCAAATGCTTTAATTAAATCTTATTATCATCTTGGCCTTTGAAAGAATCGAGTATTTTTTAGATAAGTCTTTTTATAAGCCCACAAAAAAATAATGTATAAGGCCTATGAAAACTGCTTTAAAGTTCAAAATCTCCTACTTATGAACCCATTTTCGGTTATGATTTTATTGTATAATGTGGCAAGTTAAGTTATTTATAAAATGATCGGAAAAAAAATTAAATATTTATGCCTGAACATCCACAAAATTAAATAAAAGGCACTTTTTGGCCTTTTTTTTTTCTTGCATAAATCAAAACAGGCGGATGGTGTTAAGCGAAAATTTAAACCTTATCGCTGTCTACGCAAGGGGTGTTTTTGATAACGGCTCGATTTAAAATATTACACTACGTAGTGCATCTCCTTAATGGGAATTGCTTGGAGGTTAAATAGGCGATTACTCATACGATGAACTTGAAGTGAAATTAAATCTTTCTTCTTTAGAAAAACGTAGGAAGGACTTTGATCTCAACTTAATTTTCAAAAGTATTAACAGTATGATTGACTCCCTACTTTGTTGCAACTCATCCCTTTCAAAATCCCTTCCCGTAGACTTAGAAATAATGATTTGCTTTTCCTCAACACTACACAAATTATGGATACCATTCACCAATGTCCAGAATGACCAGACTTGTCAACTCGAGTCAGGACCTTGAATCTTTTGGTGTAAGTCTTAATGATTTTTGTTCATTACACAAGTGATATTTTATATTGATTTGGCAGAAGTCGTGAACTCAATCAAAACCTTGTTCCTGTCTTGACTTGACATTATCTTTATTGTTTTTGTGTCCTATTTTGTCATAGCAGTAATTTTTAAATTATCCTCTATTGTAACATTAATTACACGAAGTTAATACAAGGACCAAGAAGACTTGGTTCGTTAGTAAATAAATAAATGTAGAGATTCACTTTCATCTTGCTTTTATGTATGCAAGATTTCATCAATCTCAGAATAAAACTGAGCAGTTTATGTACCAATGTACGCACGCATGTATGAATGTGCGTGCGTATGTGTGTATGTGTGATGATATGATGTATGTAGGTGTTGTAATTCATAACAGTTGTAATTCATAGTTTCATGGAGAAATCGATCTGCCGCAAGAGTCGATGGAAATTAATATGCGAGCATTGTCTGAATGGATAATAATCCAAGACGTACGGATATTGAGAGGATATGTGATTATATATGTACATATTAAAATAGAATTTACAAGCCACAAAGAGGATAAACTAATAACAGGAGTCACGCGTCGCCTTTGAGTTGGTATTTGAGTAGTCGCCACGACCCGTTCAAGATTCCACACGGCAGAACAGATGTTCTAGCACAGCATGGCATGACAAGAGGAATGGTGCTATAGAATGAAATTTCTAAAACAGTAGACGACCTCCGTGGTCGAGGGGTAAGGCTCTCGACTAGCAATTCGAAGGTCGCGGGTTCTATACATTAACCCCACACAGGAGGTCCTGATGAAAATAATTGTCCTTAGGCCCTGTGTCATCTTTGGGGATGCTGCGTGGAGGGTATTTTTAGGGAAAGGAAGGAGAGGAAGTTCTGGAAGGAAAAATGTATGAGGAGTGTATAGCAATGTGTCCAGGAGTCACTGACATATGAATCCATCCCTCCCGCTGTGGTGCAGGAGGGTGGGTCGAGAGAGAGCCGCTGGAGAGATCAAACGGTCTCCCCAAGCTGGCCTCTCGTGATCCGACCCGCCACGCTGCTTATGACCTGAACATACCTCACACAATGAACATCGGCCGTAGCGAAGCACTTGGGCTTACCTATGGCAGAGGTGTTGGTTATCACTAGGATCCGGAATCGCGGTGGCTTTTTGAAGAATTCCAGGGACGCTCATTATTAAAGGCAAAACAATTAAATTATCGTTATTCAACGGGTTAAATTCGTTTTAAACATACTGTCCTTTTGCAGCTGCATGTAGTATACATACTAGAGGCTTGGTCTGAACAAATTCTCAATTTTACATTTTTTTTTAAAGAAATTAATTTTCATACGGGGAAAATTATGATTTATTGGATAATTTGTATAGCGCCGCTTTTGTGAGATATCACCTCAGGTGCGCTTTACAGTTGATGCAGGTATTACAGAAAATATAAATATTACAAAAATAGAGTGAAGTTAAGTTAAGTAAAATGAAGTATAGGAACAGGTGACACGAAAATAGACGATGGAGACTCTGCAGCAAGAATCCTAGGTGGTGAAGAAACTGGGCCAGCTGCTGCAGCGAAAGAGTCCACCGCGGCCACCAACAGTGCCAGCACGAGGTACGTCATCCGTCCAGTCTGCTGCTAATAAAGCGCTGACACACTATCCTCTCACAGATACCAGACCTTGGCAGCACCGCTGTGACGTTCTACGAAGATAGAAGATGGAGACTCTGCAGCAAGAATCCTTGGTGGTGAAGGAACTGGACCAGCTGCTGCAGCAAGAGAGTCCACCGCGTCCAATAACGGAATAACCACATTTTTGTGCCTAAATATATATTGGATTTTCAGTCTGAATGTTTTGTGATATGGATTGTATTTTTGTTATGAAATACTAGCGCCTGCCCTGCATGCGTTGCTATACCATTTAAAGAAAGAATGATAATCCCTACGTGTCCTTACCCACGCGTCCCCATTCCACTTGAAGTGAAATGACACAGAAGTGCGCTTTATAAATGTCATGTTATTATTCTTATTCCCTTTCCCTTCCCTTCTCGCCCTGCTTGTTTTGACACTAACCGCGCGCAACACTAAAATTTAACAAAATTTCATCACAATAGGATGAATGATATAGAAAAAAGAGAATTTTGATTAAAATTTCATAACGCAGAGCTCACCATTATTTACAGAAACCTTTCATAGCATCCACACAACTGGCCAAAGTTTCATTGCTATAGGAAGAATAGTATAGGAAAAAAAATTATACACACTTAATAACGCCAGAGCTCACTTTTATGTATAGAAACCTTCCCAGGCGTGTGCACAACAACTTGCACAACAACTCGCCAAAGTTTTATCGCAATCAGATGAATAGTATACGAAATAAGGGAATTTTATACAAATTTCAAAACACCAGAGCTCACCATTATATATAGAAACCTTCTCTTGCATCCACACAATAACTCACCAAAGTTTCTTTGCAATCGGATAGGAAACAATGGATTTTATGCACAAATTTTATGTTGCCAGAACTCACTTTTAGGTACATAGAAACCTTTCCAGGTGTGTGAACAACAAATCGCCAAAGTTCAGACATCCAAACATACATTGATTTTTATATATATTGAAAATATGAAATCAAGATGGAAATTAAATTTAAAGAATATTAATAAAAGACAATACAGTTTCCTTGTTGGTATCACTATGTAAGCCAGTACTGTGATTCAACTACGGTATACAAAATTTGAGTTTATGTGGAAAGGTTTATATCAATCACACTAAAATAATATTATATGACGTACTGCTTTGTCCTTTTTGTGGTAAAAATGACTTTACTTGACTTGTTAACTGAAGCTCGACCCAGGAAATATGAAATCCGATACTTTTGTTTATCGTACCACGTTGGCAATCGATAATAATAATTTCGTCTTTTTCTATTCAATGAACAAAATGTGAGAAAGAAAAGAGACAGTAGGTAATGGTAAATCCGTATGTCTTACTTTAAAACAAATATTTTTAAACGACAAGCTGATAGGAAATATTTCATTTTTTAGAAGTTAGTTACGAATTAGTATTCATCAATCATCACCATGGCCGCGTTTATAATACCTCCAATTAATCTAATAAATAAGTGGATAAAACCTCATCCTGAGCTAAAATTTGACGGTGGGGTGATTTATTGTGATATGTGTGATATTTCTTTAAAACAATTAAAAAAATATACAGTAACTAAGCACGTTTCAAGCAGAAATCATTTGATAATGAAGACAAATGATAGGTCTAAAACAGATTTCTATTTTGATTTAGCTATGTTTTTAATATGTTCTAATATTCCATGGACAAACTAGACAATTTTAATTTCCGTCTTTTTTTTTCGAAATATTTGTGTTGTAAATGTTCGACTATGGATCTTCCGAGTGAATCTACTCTCCGAAAAGTGTATTTAAATAAAGTGTTTTGTAGTGAAATTAACGATATCAGAAAAAAATTAGGACATTCATATATATGGGCGACAGTTGATGAAACGACCGATAAGTTTGGACGCAATATAGCTAATCTGGTCGTAAAACCGCTAGGAGACATTGTAACTCGGTCATATTTGATTGCTAGCAAGGTTTTACCAAAAACCAATGCCGAAACCATAAAGGATTTTGTAAAAAACAGTTTAATTTTTTTGTGGCAGGAATCTGCAGTTAATAACTTCGAAAAACTTTTAATTTTAACAACAGACTCTGCCCCTTATATGCTAAAAGCCGGACGCGAACTTAAAGATGTGTTTCCCAATATGATACACTTTACCTGTTTGGCTCATTCACTAAATCTAGTCGCTTCAACTGTGCGGAATAAATATAAGAAAGTGGATGATCTTATTTCCTGTGTTAAAAAAATATTTTTGAAAGCACCAACAAGAGTAGACATATTTAAAACCATGATTCCAGATATTGCACTACCACCAGAGCCGATATTAACGCGTTGGGGAACTTGGCTCAAAGCTGCTGTTTACTATGGTCAACATTTCGAAAAAATAAAAAGTGTCGTTTCAATTTTAAATGAAAAGGACGCTGTGGCAATAGCGAAAGCTAAATTATTGTTTGAAGATGCGAGTATTAAGGGTGACCTAATTTTTATAATGGAATATTTCGGAACAATTCCAAATGCTATTAAAAAACTCGAGGATCCTAAGCTTACTATCGTCGAATCGTTCGAAATTATAGATGAAATAAGGACTCTTTTATCGTGGAGCAATGAAGAGTGGGCAGAAAAAAGATTCGATGCCATATTAAATAGAAACCCTGGCTACGATAAATTACGGAGCATTAGTGAAAATTTAAATGTTACCATCGATTCAACACAACTCTATAAATTTTCTCCGCTGACATCTGTCGATGTTGAACGATCATTTTCTATATATAAGTGGATTTTTGAAAATAGGTATAATTTATCACCATAAAATATGGAACGGATTCTTATACTGTATTATAAAAATAATGTTGACGTCAAAATGAATTGATCCTGCATCATGTACAATGTACATTCTGTTCGAATTCACAACATGTAAGCATTAAATAAAGATATTATTAATAAGAGGTGTGAAAGTTATTTCTAATAGGCTTCTCCGAGAAAACTTTTCAATGTTGACAACATACTTGACTCCTGGCATACTAAAACTGGAAAGCGGTCTAAAAATAAGTGTTTCATAAGTAGGTAATTATTTTTCCCTTGAGTACAGCACTGGTAAAGCCACCGCGATTCCGGATCCTAGTTATCACTAAATGGTTCCCAGGGCGACAGCACCCATACCCGCCACCCAAATTGCTAAATATATAGTATACTTGCGGCACATTCCAGAGTGGAAGATACCTTACATATAAAATATCTTAGTATCGCACCATTCAGAATTGAAACGTCTTTGGTCGTGTTTGTTGACCAGCTGTGAATAGCCAGGTACTATATATACCCCAATCGGGGACGCCATGTATATAAATATAGATTTACTATTAAAATAACTTTAAAACTTTTTTGTGTACCTAGCTTCTCAAATGCTAAGAATGGTAAAGAAATCTTGTACTGTAAATGGAAAGGTAATTAATCTGTTGTACAATATATTTTTAAAAAAATCTTACATAAATACATGTATACACAGTCTCGTTTTTCTGTAACCCGGGCGTTATTTTTATTTTTCATTTGTTGTACTTTCTGTCAACAAAGTTTAATAAAAGGGAACTTCTTTTTTAATCTGGCAACACTGAGAACCACCGATTTTGGAACAAATTTTAGTACATTCGAATGTGAAGTTATGTTCGATATCCAAAAGTGGCAGTGTGACATTTATAGGGAAAATACATTGATGTAATAATTAGTCATTGGGAAAACTTTCTTTTTTAATTGATGTGCGTTTCTTCCACATATTTTTCTATAACTCCTTATAAATGGTTTCTTTGGATATACATTTCAAAAATTATGCGAATCGACGCAAAAATTAATACGATGAAATTACTTTTAAGTTTGATACTACTATGTTTGATAAATCACTTTACTTGATGCCTTAATATTTCTGATAAGTGCTTATGAGACATACGAAGAAATTTCAAAACGTTTTTATTGCAGCACCTGTAAACCAACTCACTACTTAGAACTTGTTGTTTCGTGACGTCACAGCCGCCGAGTGACGGGCGTCGCTCTCGGTGACGTAGACTAACCACGTGGCCACTTGGCAGTTCCCTCACTCCCCGCGCCACGTCCGCTCCTCTCTGTCCGCAATCCGGCTTCCGGCTTCCGGAGTTCGAGGCTGATTAGTAAAGCGGATGTTTTATTTATTCAAGTAATGCATTATCAATGTTGGGTAAAGTCATGCCGCTGATAACTCCTTCGTTACTTATGAACTTCTGACTTCTGACCTCTTTAGTAATGCATATTTGGGTCATTTGTGTATAAATCGTCGTTTTTGGGAAAATAACATCGAAAGAAAAGATGTACAAATATTTTTTCCAGTTTTCCAAGATAACTCAATACAATGCGGCAAAGATCGATGATTAATTTCATTTATTCATTTCATTTATCTAAGATATATATCCATTTAACCAATTGGGCGTATTTTGCACCCGTGTTCTAAAATTAATTATAAAAATACCCTAATATCATATAACTTCCTTCTTCTTCTGGCGTTAGTAAAATTAATAATAGTTAGTAATTGTTGATTGAGGTACTAGTGCATATTGAATCATTTGGCGGGTTGGAAATAAGCCGACATTGCTCAGTGGTTTCAGAACATCTGACCGGACATCAGAAGGCACGGGTTCAATTCCCGTTGGCGGCATTTATTTTTACTCGGGAGATATTTTCAATTTGTATTGATATTTCAGACGACTAATTATTGCTTATAATTATTTGTTTATTTATGCCATGCATAAAACCTTGTCTTATAAACATTAGTTTATCATTAAAAAATACCAACCTAACCTATTTAACCTTGTTTTTGTTTCATCACTTTTCATGACTTTATATCACTTTTTAAAAGTGTGTTGAATCGCCATTTTGATGAGTTATCTGGTCACCTTTTATCAGATAAAGTTTTGGAAAATTTCTCCGAGACTTGGGAACGGTACGGTTCACATACCACTCCACGTGTACACGAGAAACAAAATAAAGATTTTATTGTTTTTTTAAATCTCCGTATCCCAAAATACCATCTACGTTCTTCAAAAATAAACTCACGAATAGCTGGTTAAAGTTTAACCAGATGTAACGTGATATTATACTCTGTATACTTAAAGTGTACCTACAGCAATAAAAATTGTTTTCGATATTGAAAAACTAATTTTTTTTTGATCAATGAGTGTACTTTTTAAAGCGGATATCATTATTTGCTTTACCGCTTTAAATACGGATTCCAGGACATGTTGTCATCGTGGTTAATGATATTGCGGATTCCTTGGCAAAACAAGGAACATCCAACCTGATTGTTCCCCTCATAAACCACATTCCCCTCTCCGATATTTTTTCCATCCTCAAAGATAGATTCCGCAATGTTTGGTCAGAATATTGGCACACTGCTAATCAATCCAAGGGATCCTACCATGCCCTCAATACAAAGGACTTATCACATCAAAACCGTGGTTTCAACAATTCCTCAATTTCTCCAAAAAATAAATTTCCTCACTTATTTTAATGAGGATTAGGCATTGTTCCGTTCTTTCTCATCTTTTTAAAATTCACGTGCTTGACTCCCCAGATTGCAGGGTTTTCCAATAAGAGGTGTTATTTTAAATAGCCCGCTATTTCGGTAGATGTTACTTTTGAAGCTGTCATTTTTTGACATTTGACAAGTAGAAACTACGCCATTAATAAAAATGGAACGATACACGCTTCAACAACGCATTGAAATTATTAAAATTCACTTGAGTGAATCAAATGCAAATCATCTTGAGTGATGAGGCCCATTTCCACCTCGGTGGCTTCGTCAACAAGCAAAATTGTCGCACCTGGAGCTCGGAAAACCCAAGAGTTATTGTTGAAAAGCCTCTCTATCCTCAACGTGTGACTGTTTGGTGCGGTTTATGGTCCGGCGGAGTCATTGGACCTTACTTTTTCGAAAATGAGGCTGGAGCAACAGTTACGGTGAATGGATTGCGCTATCGAGAGATGATTAATGATTTTTTATGGCCGGAATTGGTTGGTATTGATCTGGACAACGTTTACTTTTAACAAGACGGCGCTACGTGCCACACAAGCAACGAAACCATTGATCTTTTACGATTGAATATCAAAATAACACCTCTTATTGGAAAACCCTGTACATTCTGTGGTCTAGAAGTGGGAACTGTAGATCACACATTTTTTGGTTGTCTCTCTCTAAACAAATATCCTCTATTCTGTCAAGCTTTATCTAAATTGCATCCCCTCCACTCAACATCTCATCTCTTCTAAGTCTGAATTTGACTTCAAACTTCCATATAATTTTGAAATTTGCCAATTTAAATAAAATTTATTTATATACTCACCTTCACTCTCTCCATAATTTTAAATGGTGGCCTAGAACTGAAGAGTGAAAATCAGAAACATTTATGTTTAACTTCAGAAAAAATCATATTATAATCATGTAATTTCAAATGAATACCCGACAGTAATTCTCGGTAAAAGGTAGAATCATTTGTTTGATGTGTGATCGAATCGGATATTTTGTGGAATGATGTCAACAATTTCCTGTTCTGTCATTTGGGAATCTCCACTTGATTAAATTCTTCCAGTTAACCAAACCACAAAAAGTGGTGTTTTACTGATTTAAAAAAAATGGTTCCATGATAACTCAACACAGTGACAATTCAACACACTTTTAAAAAGTGATATAAAGTCATTAGAAACGATGAATTTTTTTTTAACCTAACCTAACCTACTTAACCCAGTTAATAAAGTTTTTGTTTCATCACTTTCCATGACTTTATATTACTTTTTTAAGATGTGATGAATTATCATTGTGATGATTTTTCCGGTCACCTAAAAAAATATCAATCGTTATTAATTTGAGTCCCTCTGTCGATACTAATAATAAAATTGATTGGATTATTTCCATAGCGCGATTTGAGTGGCAAAGTCATCACAAGGGCCCTTTTCAGACAATTTTTTTTAACCTTCATATTATAACATAGACTTTAACAACTAATAGCTTACAGCTAAGACTAGTGACTTACAACTAATTGTGACTTGCGATAATACTCTATCACATAGACAATAGAAACAAGGGAGATGGGCCATACTACTGCACACGGAGAAAACTTACTGATATAAAATATTGTTAATTTATTAAATATCTGATCAAATTATTCGTTTTCCTGTGAAAACACTAGAGGCCTACAACGAATGATTTGACAAATTTCATAACAAACTCTCAGTAAAGAACTAATATGTTATGAGGAAGTCTGAACACTTATTCTTCAAAATAATAATAATATTTTCACATCTCGTCTATTGTATTTATTCCGACAAAGCCACCTGCGTTGAAAACGTGTTCAGATATATTCTGAATTACTAATATTCGATTAGGAAATGGTCATGCAGTCATATTTTTTACCACTATCTTGATAAAAAGATGGTACTCTTTTCTTTCCGTGCATTTACGCACATATCTGCCTGCCCACGTACGAAGCTCGGCGACAGTTGGCATTCTTCCATATTATACCATCCTTTGTTTTTATTACCTTGTGTTGTAATTTAAACCAACAAACTCTCTCTCTGTTAGCAATTCCTAATTCCGTTTTAAAATGTACTTGTAATTTAACCTTTCCCTTACTGTGCTAAAAAATCCACGCGTTCCGGTGCTGTGTAGTCAATACACATCTCAAAATAAGCGATTTAATTTCGGAAAAATATGAATATTCATAGCTAATCGATTATGTTTATTATATTTTATATCAAAAGTGATAATAATTGTAATTTAATTGCTGAAAACATGAAAAAGCCGTCGGCAGATGCTAAAGAAACGTGCAAGGGGTCCACATCTAACGACGGTTTGCGGCCGACTGGCTGGCGGCTGGCACAAACCAGGCTATGCGGTCGTAGGTATCGATGGTCTAAATCACAATACAACGACAGACGTGTGGATGTCTCATGTTCCCGCATAGCAAATTAGAGCGGGACATCAATAGCGTGTCATTTTCTCGCACACTCTTCGCGTATTAGTAACACACGGTTGATTGTATTGGTGTATTTGTTTCCAAAAATCTCTGATTTTTAATTGAATATTATTTTTTAATTCAGTGCATAAATGTATAACGGAGGAATACCTAAAATCTGAACCCAGAATTTATTATATTTATAGAGTTATTAAAGTTATTAGAAGCAATGTGTAGTAAATACACACCACAGATGAGGAAAGGTTTAAGTACCTGGACTTTCTGTTCTGTTTATACTGAATACCTCGGTGCATAATAATAATAATAGTAATAATTGATTGATTGATTGATTGAGCGTAGCAAAGTCCTGTTTTAACTCAACCGTTTTGCATTTCATCTATCTGTAAGTGTTTTGTACGTTCCGTTTCAAGATAGCGGCCGCTTTAATGGTTCAATAAAGATTTTTTTCAAATGCCAAGTTGTCGTGTTTATTTCGACTTTCTTATTTGCATTTTTTCAATATTATGTTACCGTGTAACTGCCTGAAGAAAGTTTGATAAAGGAATTATTATCATTGTGAAGGTTACGTTTCTTTACACAAATTGTATCATTCCTTATTTGATATATTACATAAAATATTAAGTACGTACACGGAGGAAAACAACAATTGATAATTTATTAAAAATCTCTTCTAATTATTGGTAATTCCGGTTAAAAACGGAAATGCAGGCCTTACGAACGAATTAACAGGTTTCCTGATAAAGTTTTAGTAAATTTCGAACACATTATCATGTATTCAATTATCATGTATCATGTGGCGATGTATTCCGACAACATTATAATTTTTTCATAATTTACTAAGGACCTAAGTAGTAATTTAGTAAGTAAGACCTGCAATCCTGTTTTTTAGCCGGAATTACCAGTATTTAAAGCGATTTTTGTAATAAATTATCAAGTATTTAAGTACCTACTCACAAGTCTTGTGATTTTGAAGGAAACTTTGGTTTTGATTTAATAAATATGCTCACAAAACTACCAGTAATAAATGATACATTGTATAATTTAATAATGAATTAATTCATTGCAAGCGGTTCAGTAATTATTACGTCTTGTTATGGCGAGAGTTTCCCTATTAAACTTATCATTAAAGCAATGCTCGATTGAAACCGGTGTTCTTGCAATGACTTGCCACCATATTTGGCAAATGATTATGCAGGTCCTAATCAATATCCGTGTTGGTGCTATGTTGCGATTTCTTCTTTGATTCAGGTTCTGACCGATTTGGTTTCTGACCAATCGACTTCTGACCGATTCGGTTCTAACCATAGACATTCAAATTGATAGACCAGCCAATCAGGGAAAGAGGAACAAACCAAATTTCGAGGAGGATTTGTCAATACATGAATCTGACAGTATACAGGCAACTTCCATTGTAATATCACTATTCAGTCCTCGAAAATAAAAATTGCTTTCGAATTTCTAGTCCTTTTTACAATGGCGCGCAAATTGCTGACTGCGTAAAAAACTGAACTAAAAATCCCAAATAGGGTGAACAAAAGTTCGGTCTTTTTTCCAAAATTGAATATTTTGTTCCACGTCTTAGTTTGACGCTAAATGTGTTATAATTTACCCATCTCACTAATTTTTAGCGTCGCTACGCCAGGCGGTTCGTTTAAAAACGAACATTCAGATCTCGAGTTGAATGTACCACAATGCACTGCCCTGCAAACTTTTGCCTTACTTTGGAACATCACCAAGAAGTGTTTTATTTTATTTTTCAAAGTTCAGGCACAAAGATTTGAATGCTTTACGATAATTTTCTAAAGAATTTTATTTAAAGAATAAATAAAATAAAAATGTAAATGTTTGTTCGTTTGTTCAAAATGTTAAATCTTCGAAAATTCTTCACCTATTGTTTTGAAATTTTGAAACAACGTTGCATTCGAATTACGCGTGTGTTTTTATATATTTATATTATATAGATGTCATATTTGATAGGTAAAAACTTGCTATTTTGAAAAACAGCATAATCTGTTGGACAAACGGTGACCGGATAAATCATCAAAATGATAATTCATCACATCTTTAAAAAGTTATATAAAGTCATGGAAAGTGATGAAACAAAAACTTTATTAACTGGGTTGAGTAGGTTAGGTTTAAATTTTTTTTTCATCGTTTTTAATGACTTTATATCACTTTTTAAAAGTGTGTTGAATTGTCACTGTGTTGAGTTATCATGAAACCTGGACAAACATGTTTTTTTTTTTTTAAACAGCGCCATTTGTTGAACATAAAAGCAACACGCGCTATTGTTTTTCTATCTGCACAGACAGACTGAGCCACAGCAACGAGTGGCGGGTATAGCTAGTTATACAATAAAATCATAACCGAAAGTGGGTTCGTGAGTAGGAGATTTTTAACTTTAAAGCAGTTAATTATAGGCCTGATAATCTATTTTTTTCTGGGCCTATAAAAAGACTTAGATAAAAAAACACTCAGTAATTTCAAAGGACAAAATGTGTTCTAATCGCAGTATTTAATTAAAGCATCGAAAACATTTTTAAGCGGATCAAATTTTCAAACCAAAAACACATAAACATTACTAGGTAGTGCATCGCCTCAATAATTAATGTTAGATACAAAGCTAAGCGAATACATATTATGAGATATATTTAGAATAAATTATTTTTGCTTTGGTGCAGTTATTAATGTATGTGTATGTTGACCGCAGGAATGACAGAATGCTACCTTTTTGGGATTATTTACGATGCAGAATGTGGACTTTTCAATTTCCATCTTTTAACTTATCCATTCCATATCAGCAACAACCGGATTCTAAGAAAATGCTCCAAAAGTTACGGCAGGTAGCCTGTGGTCTTGTAGTATCTAATGATACGTATACATTTGTGAACCGAACGCGAGCCGAGCCACGAATTACGGAAAAAGGAAAGAAGCAACTGCTTGCGGCGTTTCGCGTCATTTGTGGTTGCTTCGTTCCTTTCCCGTAAGTTGAAAATGCAGACATACCGGCTCTTTCTATATTGAGTGTCATTATTTTTCTTTGCTCCAATACCAATAGTTTTTGTTTATCATCTTGACAAGGTTTAAATTAAATTTACATAATAAAAAGTACTGTTTGTTTTTGACAAAATATACTCCCCCCCCCCCCCCGCCCGTCGATAGCTTTTACGCCCTGTTTTAACCCCATATTATTTGGCAATTTTTTTTGCCTATTTTTCAATTGAAGTACTGAATTTTTCGAATCTGGGGAGTTTTTGCGAAAAAGCTAGAGATTATTATTTTTTCGGCATACCATCACTGGTTGTGAGTAGTGATGGGTTAATTCCTGGGAATTTATTCCCGAAACGGGGAATATTGCGAAAAAATTTTTCTAAATGGTGAAATCTCTATGAGGTTGCCTGCTACAACGAAATTTCATGTTAATTACAATGTATCATATGAATTAGAGCATACCGAGAACGGAACTTTTAGAATTTTTGGAAAATACCGAATAGCACCGAAGATAATAATTATAAGCCGTTCAAATGTTGATATTTGCCGCCGGCCGATAAGCGTACATCAAACAGCATTAGTTTGACGATGCTATTTTGAAAAATTGTGTACCCTTTGTTTTAGTCCAGACCGAAACCATTTTTTTTGTGTATTGCGTGTTGTTTCAATGAGGTATATGTATATTATATACAGCATTGGTTTGTCAATGCTTTTTTGAAAATTGTGTACCTTTTGTTTTGATTCTCCTTCATTTTGTTGGTGTCTTCTCTGCGGGTTGTTTCAGTGAGGTATATTCAACGCCATTGGTTTGATGCTATTTTGAAAATTGTGTACCTTTCGTTTTGGTCTAGACTGAAACCTTTGGTTTCTTTTTTAATGTATTTTCTGCGGGTTTCAATGAAACATTTATATTCAATAGCATTGGTTTGACAATGCTATTTTGAAAATTATTATGTACATTTTGTTTTGATGGAGATCGAAACGTTTATTTGACGATTGAAGACTAATTTATTGTATTGTTTGGTTTAGGTGGAGAGGTCGACGGTGGCGGCAGCGGCTCTCCGGCGGCCGGGCCCCCCTCCAGCGGCCACAAGGCCTCCTTCCGCTCGGCCAACAAGCTGGCGCGGCGCGCGCGCTCCTTCAAGGAGGACCTGCTGGAGCGCATCTCCGCCATGGCGCTGCGCTCGCCCGGTCCGCCGCCTTCGCACAGGTAACCCAAAACCTCACTGCATTAGTTTATAACCTATAATGAGCACAGTATTTATAAACAACAATAGTAATCAGGCAACTAAGGACAGTGGCAATCCAACAAACTCTTAAAAAGTGATTTTGGGATGGTAAGGTGAGACGAATGAAAGTTGTTGTAGTATCACAGCGTTTGTTGTAGTCAGTGTAGATGTTGCGATGACTCCTAACCGACGCTCGACGCAGTTGATGGACACAATCGGTAGCGAATTCCTCAGGCCAAAGATCGCACCGCCATCGATATCAGTTTTCAAAAGTGTATTGAATTGCCATGGAACCTATTTTACAGTCCCTTCTTAGATACATTCCCGTATACCGTTCTTTCTATCTCCTCCATCCAATCTTCACTAATCCTCCACCCCCCACTTCAACACCTAATATATATGTTCATCCACAATAACCACCCCAAAACTTTCCATATTCCTTTCCAAATAACCAACTTAACACTCTCCCCACCTCTTGTGCGAATCTGTCGACTATGTAACTTATCCACTGTAGTGACGAGATTCTGCACATATTTAACGATTGCCCCCAGAAATTTACTAAAATCTCCTTTTATAACTTGACTTCACTTGACTAAAACTTTACTGTCTCTTTTTGTTTTTGGTTGGTTTTATGTAGTGCTTATTGTTTTATATTTACATATAGCTGTAAACCGTTATTCGACGGTTGGTATTTATTTTCTGCTATTTCTAATAAAAAAAATTAAATTAACAATGTTGGTGGGGTAGAATACAGGCCAGGAATAGAGTTGGTAATGCAGGCTGCGAGTGGAGAGGTCGACAGTGGTAAGAACTAACGTAATGCTTTTTATAGCTGAAATCGTTGCCCTCTACGCCTCTGTTAAACTGGGCTGCTGCATCGGCAATCTTGGTAAGGTTCTCAAATTAGGTGACAGCCAGCCGGCACAGCGCTTGCCAACACAGCGAATTTAAACATTAGCATATCGGGGCCTTCATAGTGTTGAAATTTGGTGCATTGTCATCACTAGTGTGGGGGTACGGATCTTGAAAACAGATCTAGTTAATTGAACCCTACAAATAAATATATAAACACTAACACTATCAGCAGGTGTATCAGCAAGTACCCAAAATATTGTAACCAGCGATTTCTGAGCATATTTGTGGTAAAAAATATAGATTTTTATTTTGCTGAAATACAATATGTACATTTTTTACTCCAAATATCGTCTCTGTGAAATCAAACCGGCATATCTGCAAAATGCTTGTTTTTCACCAGAGCGCTTTAAAGATTTCGCATATGATATTTTCCTTTTTACGTCCGTTTGGTTCACCTCAATGCCACCTTATGAATGAATAAAATTTAGACGAATACTGCTTATTGAAGTAGTAGTTGCAAATAAATCGAAAATTGCTTAAATTAAGAGTAAAATGCAGATATGCCAGTATGGCTTTAAAATCAGTGTAATATTTGCATTTGTGTCACAGTGGCTTCTTCTTTTGGAACCTGTTTAAGGTATAAAAAAAGACAATGTTGTCAATGAAAAAATAATTTATTGCTTCACAATTTTTTTTATAAACAATTAACATAATACTGCTCTTTCCTTTGCTGGTAACTTCAAAGTTTCCCAATCGTTTATGGAAATCTGAATTGACGGTATTATCCCGGCGGTAACTAACTTTAGGATACCATTTTTCTTCTTCTCATCAATAGTCTCTTGGAATAAGCGTGCATCAGAACAGGATTCACGCTCCCATTGCCTCGTTTATTCCTTTTCTTCGCCTCCTCCCAGGCATGTAGGAGGTTTTGAAGTAAAAGTTGCCGTCGTAAATGAGACAAACATCACACTGATCTTTCTTCAGTGTGAAAGTTTGTATGACTTGAAAAAACCTCTGTACTGGTAGTAGCTGATTCCTGCAAGGTTTGACTCCTTTCTTTCTGTTATATTAGATAATCTCTGTGATCGGCGATAGATTTTCCACCATCGATATACTCCCGAGAACTTTGAGATCTGTAGTAATGACTAGGAACACTTGCGTTTACAGTTGTGGCAAGGAGGCTTCATGCTTCGTTGGTTCACTCTTCCACGGGTTTTAGACTCGTATTCCTCACCGCAGTTTCGCATCTTTCAGTTTGCTAAAGTTTTTTTTTTAAATTTGCCTATTATAATTTATTTTTTTAACCGGGAGAAATTTTACCCGGGTCAGACATTTTGGCATATATGCCGGTTTGTTTTAGTTGAGGCTGCTATAAATGCTTTTGTTAAGTGCAAACCGGATTATCTGCCAATAAGTCATACAATAAGTCATATTTGGTAGTAATAAAAATGTACTATTGTGAGATAATCCAGTTTTACTTACATGATGGACGCATTTCCCCCTTGAAAGTTTTGAAGCAACTGGCGTATTGCGGAATAGGTCTGTCTTCTGCTAAAAAAAATGGCGATTCACGCGTAAATGCATACCGGCCCAACGCCATCTGACAGATTTTTATTCAACTATACAACATGCCGGTTCGACATAAAAATAGAAGGGAAAAAAAGAAATTTTTTGACACCAATAACTCAAAATCTCCATTTTTGCATATATGCCGGTTTGATTTAACAGCGACGATATGCTCAGGAATTGCTGGTTAAAGTCTTTTGGGTACCTGCTAATGTGCTCTGTATATATACCTCCATTGTTTTTGTTACCGAGGTCTTGGAGTGACAGCGATATGTTTACATCAGGTAGAGTTATTGGTTTGGCTGTCAATGAAATATGTAGTTTATTATTTTAAATGACGTTGCTTCTTCTTCTTTCGTATGGTGGGGGGATCAGAGGGAAACATCAAGTTCAGTGAGCCAGTCTATGGCCTCAGGCTTCGCCCTGCAGATCTCACCAATCCCACCGGGGAATGAATGAAACGTTGACCACATGTTCGGTAGTCTGCACTGCTACAAAGCTCGGCGCTCCATTAAGAGCACGTCGCGGATTACTGAATTTGACATACGAATATCGTCCAATTATAGAGCTCGATTTTGTGCTTTCAACTTATTACTGAGAGTACTGTTCTTAAACGTTTTGTTCTGGGTTCCAGGTCACATTCTCCCCTCAGTCCGAAAGCGCGAGGCCAACAAAAGGTGGACGACCCGGAAGCCAACCCGGCCAAGGACCTGGAGATCTTAGTGCGGCAGGTCCGCTTCGATTTGAAGCACTTTGGAGACGTCATCTCCAAGAAGAAACTGGAGATGCTGCCGGGCAACGGAACCATCGTCCTGGACACTATCACCAACATACACAACGGTTGGTCACCCCTCAATTGTCTAACTAACCATCATACCATTCCCTCACAGGGACTCCTTGCTTCATTCATATTCATCCATACTCTTCTGTTGTTATGACCTTAACCCGACTCAAGTCCTTTGACTGAAGTCCTGAGAAGATCCAAAATGCATTGCACATGCTTAGTTACGGATGCAATTTAAATCCAAAAAAATCACATTATTATGAATAGAGATGACGATGGGATAAGCTCAAAGTTTTTGCTATCCGGTCCTTTACGGCTACACCAAAACTAAATACTGAAAACTACATATTTTAACTATTTTTTTTATTATAGAGCGGAGACGGTTTACATATAGTTCCTGTAAGCACTTAGGCCATAAGCCCATTGTGCTATCTCCTATTTTACCTCATTCCTTTAACAGTCACCCGGTCTCTGTTATAAAGTTCACCAGGGTTGTCATTGGATATGAGGCTATGTCTTCTGGTTCCACAATGTGTCTTCCAGGTCTCATCTCTCCTCTCCACTCCTTCTTGGTTCCCTGAAGCCCTTACGACAGAATTGTTTCCCCATTTAACTAATTTACTATATTGAAATAATGGCCCTAAGAGGATTAACGTGCGCAATGCTGTATCTGTTCTACATACATAAACACACACTTCACCATAATCTACAATCTACACATCTGCCCTGATGGACACTGTAACGATGTTCAAAACGTTAGCTAAAGAAAGAGGAAGTGCAGCACAGTATGATAACACAAAAATGAATTACGATAGTGCCATGTCTTCTTCGGGAATCCGAATTTCGTTTTTTTTTACCATTAACTAGCGCGTCATATGTTCTCCTTACACTCCTTTATTCGTTCTTATATCTTAACCATTACGCTTACATTAGCCTTGCGTTCTTTCCGGATCTCCACATTTTGAACATGGTCGTACATGGCTTTACCGCAAGGGTATCTCATTTCTACTGTATTCAATCTTAAATTAAAATTCCTTTTTATCTCGATATATTTTGTATAAGTCTAATCAAGTTGCATTTGATTCCAGCAATCCGGCCGTACGTATCTCCGTTGGGCGCGTGCCAGTCAGCGTCACTGGGCGCAGCGCTGGGGCGCCTGTGCCAGGCCCTGGCGCGCCTCATCCGCCTGTGTGACGAGGGCATGCTGGGCGGTGAAGGCTGCGACGCGCTGCACCCCAACAATGTGGAGAATGTCACCAAGGAGGTTCAGGTCGCCGTGGAGGTAATTACTCTAGCTATGTTATATTTCTCATGTATAAAAATAATGAAATTCAATTTTTATCTATTAGAATCCTCCATGCCCCTAAGTCCCAATAAACCCTTTAGATGGAAGGAGAGATTTTTCTCTAGAGAGAGAGGAATACCTATATCGTACCTGACCCTTCTGAGAGACCGGCCTTGGTTTTCAGTGCTGTACATTTTTAAATTTCGACCGATCGTTCCTCAAATAATCGTTTTCCCGCATGTGTTATCTGTTATTGTGTTATCTCTTCCAGTCCCGAATTACTTTCATAGAAAACTAGCAAAAATATATTGCATCGCTTCTTCCTCTATGCATGGTTTTATCGCATTAAATGTTTAAAGCACACAATTTTTGTACATTATTAACAATCAATCGTTTTTCAAAATACATTACAACCATATTTCTTAGCTTCAAAGATTGCCACGGTCTTGTGAAAAAGAAGCTTCCAGGGGAGAGTGCATTCTTAGATCGATAAAGAACTTGCTTGTGGATAAATAAGCTTCCTAAACTGTTCGGTTTTGTATCTTTTTTAGAATGTTTATCATTTAAGTATCAATGTGGATTTTTTTTATATTTCCGCATCTATTGTTTTCCTTCATTCATTTCAATGGGACCCCTCAAGACGTTTTCCCTCATTCATTTCAATGGGACCCCTCAAGACGTTTTCCCTTAGTCATTTCAATCGGACCCCTTAAGACATTTTCCCTCATTCATTTCATTGGGACCCCACAAAAGACGTTTTTCCTCATTCATTTCAATGGGACCTCTCATAAATAATGGTTAGAGATTTTATTGTTATAAGAAGAATGTTATAAGAAGAATCTTTCAGAGCTAACATTGTATCATTCTGGTTTCCAGGAGCTGGCGACCATTGCCTTTGAGAAGATGGGAGTGAACATGGGCCAGACCAAGAGCAACGGCACCAGCGGGGAACCAAAGAACATGAAGCTGCAAGTCCGGCCTACCGTCGGCACTGAGAGCCAGAGGAATTCATTACCAGGTACCTAACAATCAAATACTACAGATTGCAATTTATTTCAAAATTAACATTAAGCCGATGAATTGGTGCCGCGGTTGGGTAACAACAATATTCTTTTTAGCAATAAGGTATTTAACCTGTGGCATGCCAAGTTAGCTTTTGAAGCATCCATAATTCTGTCTGCTTCCAGATATTCCCCTGACGCCCAGAGAAAGACTGATCCTAGAAGGCGGCGCTGGCGGCATGGCGGTGAGGAGCTCCCACTCGACTGAATCCATCCTGGACAGTGTCTCCACGGCCCCTCACCCAGAGCCACCGCCCAAACCACCCAGACCCGTCAGGTGAGTGCTGTTTTGATGAACAGGAATACCACAAGGAAGAGGTTTAGGATCTGTTCTATTTTAATTTATTTAAAATAATAATCATTTTTAACAATTAAGTTTTACTTATGAACTTAAAGCTCTTTTGAACTTTATTTTTCGCAGAGTTATTGATAAAAGTGTAGATTTAAATGAATGGTACACAAAGAAGGTCTTTCATATCAAGCATTTTGGAAGATGGTTAGAAAATGTATTGGACGTGGGCCCACCTCTCATACTATCGAGTCAATTGTTATAGTTGATATAATATGATATGTACCACTGGGTAAGTTTTCTAAAGTAAAACAAAATTCAAATGTCTGTCCATTTGGAGTTAAAACTGTCTGAAAGTGATTTCATATTAGAATGATAGATTAAGATCACTTTTAAGACAGAATAACTCTGAACAGAGAGATATTTGATCAAAGCCGTTATAGTAATTAATGTTTTACTGCCTAGAGTAGAATGTACTCTCGGTATCGCCTTGGTGAAGACCAATATTCAGAATTAAAACATTACTTTTGTTAACGTTGATTGGCTTTAGGCATGTTTGGTGATCAGATCTGAATAGCCAGGGATTTCCCCACCTTCCTTTTCAGATCTCCTTCTACACCCCACCACTTTCAGCCTCACAACGTACCCCAACAGTGGCCCTACTGGCTCCAGATGCTTGGGAGTAGTTGGTACTCTTGTGCAGTATTCAAATAAAATAAAAATAAACTTTTGATACCTGCTATAGTTCTGTCATTTCCACCCCCCGATAAAGGTTCTGAATAACTTTTTTTGTGGAACCTTTCTGCGATAATACGGTGTCGGAAAATATACATATTCCTTTCTTGCAACAATTTTTTTTTAAATGAATGACAAACATTTCCTAGTTACGAATAACCTGACAATATTTGAAAATCTCCTACTACCACCACAGTAAGCGGAAAATGTTGCTTGTGTTGTGATGGAGAACTTGGAGGCCAGCCGAAGAGTTGAACACACTACGCCTGGGTGGGACCCAAACGCAATGTCAACTCAGCCACCGACCGGTCTTAATTGATTGTTGGTCATAATTCCTCTCGTTTATTACCTATTCTAACCAAATTCACCCCTATCTCACTACTGCAGAAAAGATCTCCTGACAAATAACAAAAATTATAACTAATTTAATTTTAATTTTTCAGATCACTCGACATAGCGCCACCACTCCCGCCTAAAAGGAAACCCAACGAGAACACCTCGTTGCTTTCTGCTAATGACAGGTAAGGAAATTCACTGATGCTAAACCTGTCTCACCTCATGAGTTATCGGAGGTCAACCTGTGCCGAGCCACACAAATTTTCAGGCCAAATTGTTTAAATCTCCCAAATCGTCGCCTTCGATGTCAGCCTGAAAATCATAAAGCTGAGAAAATGGTGCACAAAGATTTTTGGTTGACAAAAATGTAACATTTTATATTGTTAAGCTTTTTTTGTTTTTATAGATAAAACAGTGAAACTTTGAACATAGATAATTCGTGGTGTTATCTTTTTATTATTTTGGTTGAACTACAAAAAGTATTATTTTGGAAATTATGTGCTTTAATATCTCTTGACCATTGAATATTGAAAGGAAAAATGGCAAGGATAGCACACTGTTGCGGTGTGCAAAAGAGTTAGGTCTCTCACGCCTGCATCTTTGATGGTTTTAAAATATGTTTCTGTGAACTTAATTGTAATCTCATCAAATTGCCCATTTTGGCGTTGACTTCAAATTTGTCATCAAATAAGAAGTTGTCATCAAATTTGATGGTGTCATCAAATCGGCAATCCACACCATTTTTATTTTGTTTACATTTGCCACGTCGAAAACTTTCACCGTTCTCCGCCCGTCAGTGTTCATTTTTCAAAGACCTTTATATAAGACGACTTATCAAATAACCCAACTTAAAAAGATATCTTTAGGTTTTATAAAGCTTATATTATGGCGTCTATGCAATGCGTGAGAAATAATAGTCAGAAGGTGATTTATCTTAATGTACCCTTAACAATTAAGATCAAGTTAAATTTATATATTGGATACACAATACGCAAGGTAAGCAAACAAGACGAGAGGATGTAGCTCCGCAATGGTTTCTAGATGGCTAGTGACGATGGTGTTTTGTGGACTGTTATGTGTTTGTGTCCAGGAGTGGCTAGAGATTTTGTAAATGGTTTTTTTGTTACAAATGGAATGTAGAACACATGGTTTTTGTTGTTGCCAGGGTATCACTTCAGTCCCACAGCAGTGGGTCGCTGGACTCCATGCTTAACATATCCAACGACGAGGAGATCAGGGCCATCATGGATCGCAGTTCTACTCATCTAGACGACACCTCAGACATAACAGGTAATGTTGTATTATGGCATTCATCACATTTGGGACATCACTGATATTATAATAAATAAAATAACTTTATTTTTAACACCATTTTATTGTCCGCCAACTCCAACTCCGTTCAACTCCTGAACCAATTGGACTTTGTATGGCGTCATACCAAGGTCTTTATGCAAAATTCGTCTCAATGATGTCTCCGAAATGTTCAATTGTTGAGAACGACGGTGAATTGATGTTGATGGCGCTTCACGCACACTTTCTGCCACACCAGCAATATTCTCGGGTGTACGCACTGTTTTTGGCTTTTCACGCTTTGGTTTATCGATGAGGATGCCAGTTTCTTTCACTTTTTTCACAAGATAACGAACATACGGAGCTGACGGTGCTTCTCTTCTTCCAAAATCCGTACGCAATTTTCACACACATTCTGCAACATTACCATGATTTTCAAAGTAATGTCGCAATATTTCCCAGCGTTGTTCAAGCGTATACACATACACAACCATATTCGTTCAGCGGAAGGATAACACTAATTATCTGTTAAATCAGACATGAGCTAAGTGTTACCATTCACGAAATAAGTACTAGTTGAAAAAAAAAACGTTAGATGGCAGACCCAGTATATTTTTTTAATATAGATGTTAGTGGGTACAGTAGTGTTATATAAATTACATATCGGTACAAAATATATTTATAATCGCAATCTCACCAAAGAAGAAACTAGTTCTTGTGCTTCGTGTGCGAGTTACACTAATTATAAGGAAAATAGAAACATTATGCAAACTTCTGGATCATCTTCAATATATAAAATTATAAATTTTCAAAATACAAGACCTCGGGTATAAATGTGCTGCACAGAAATGGGATAGGTTTATATTTGAACAATCTAAAAGCTCTGGAAATAAAAAAAATCCCTAAAAAAAAATAAAAAACCAATTTACTCAATAAACAATTATTAGACTTGGCAAGTAGCCCCATTTTGAACATTTTCACCTCCATTAGTATGAATATAATTCGAAACCAACTAATTTGAAACATACTTTCGAAGTGTCATTGCATCCACTTTGACCGAAAAAAAGCCATTAAAAAGAAGCGAGTAATTTTCGAGTCATAGCAAAAATTAAGCAGATATCCGTGATAAACAAAGTCACCCCACATATAAATGTTAGAGTGTAAGACAGTATTTTCATGTTGACTTAACTTTTCCTTCGTAACTCCAGGTTCCTGTCACTGTCCCTCTTCCGAGGGTTACTCGCAGCCCAATGGAAACCGATTATCCCTGGAGTCAGGCTCCACGGTGGGCTCGAGTCCCGCCAGCAACAGCCAGCGCCTCTCGTCGGAGGCTGGGACCCTGCTACCATCTTCGCCCGCTACCACCAATCACAACAGGTAACCAGAACTTACTTAAGTAACATGGTTATACAGATTGTGGAAGTTTACAGAACCAATCTGTAATCACTGTTTCTAAAATCTACAACCTTTTGTCTAATAACTTAGAAACCGAAACTTAACTCCATACTTTCAAAACACAAATAACGCTATGGTAGTTTTTACCAAGTAAGTTGATTTATCGTTCTGACCAGTTTGGGTACCGTCGCCCCAGTAACCATTTATTGGATAACCAACACCTCTGCCAAAAGTTGCCCAAAGTATTTCGCTATGTTTGGTGATTTAGCAGGGGTGCCCAGGTTCATCGGGTGGGGTGTGTTCAGGATGCGCCTGTCCACCAGCTGCGTGGTGTGCCACATCGGGAGAAACTGGTTTGGGGAGACCCTTTGACCTCTCCAAATGGTCTCTCGACCCATCTTTTTGCAAACCTTTTACCTTCCCGGAACTTCCTCTCCTTCCTTTCCTTAAAAAAGACCTCCCAAACAGCATCCCAAAAGATGCCATAGGCCCTGAGGGAATTTATTTTCCTCGTGGTCTTCTGTGTAGGGTTATATGCATTATGTAATACATAAATACTTTTGTAATTTACGTCCAATTAAACCGTCATTTTTGGAAACGAAACAATTGGAATATCTACAGTAGAACCCCGATAATTTGAAAAACGTGTAATTCGAAAAAAACTTCAAAATAAAGTCTTAGAAATTTTTTTTTTTATCCAAAATTCGTAATTTTAAATTTGTTTTAGTCCGCCCACGAAATTTCGTTACTGTATTTCGAAAAAATTTCATTTTTGCAAAAATAAATCATATTAGCGCCCCTAGATTTTTGGTTTTTCGATTTACATGGAAATATATTATTTTTATGAATATCTGGATTAGAATGGCGGAATTTGTTAATTCGAAATTTGGTTTTTGTGGTTCCATGAATTTCAAATCAACAGGTTCTCCTGTACCTAAGTTATCTATGTACGTTTTAAGAACATGAAGCAAAGGACATATTTATGAAATGTTTTTCTTTGATCAATTATAATCGTTCTGAATTTTATAGTTGACTTGAGTCATCCACTTCTTTCTTTCACATGTGCATACGATCAGGGATTCAATTTTTTTTTTCTTTTTTCATAAATATGAATTTCTTTTTTCAGGTTCTCAAATGAATCGGGCTTCGTTTCGATGGGCAACGCTCGCGGTTCAGAAATATCCTACTCCAGTTTCAACAGCACCACCGCTCATCAAAAAACCTCTCTGTCCTTCATCGATTCCACCCCCACTCCCGGAGACATGCCCCTATCGATAATGTCCGACTTCGCCAACGACATGTCTTTAAAACTCCCCTCTCCGCCCGGCAAAACCCTCGGCATAAGTATGGCGAACATCGTCCAACAGTCCATGAAACAAGTTTCAACATCTTCATCGTCCAATTTCTTCGAACAAAACTCGTCTTCAATGAAAATGCTTGGCAGTAACGGAAAACTGAGTCAGGCATTCAGCAGTTCAACGATCAAAGAAGCGGAGCAGAGAATGGAATCATCTTCGATGAAGATCGAATCGTCGTCAATGCAAAGCTTTTCATCTAAATCATCGCAGAGAAATGTATCGCAGACCGTGATGATGGGCGGAAATCTGTCCAGCATGAAGAACATAATGTCTACGCAGTCGAATTTAATGGAAAACGGTAGCGAAGGGATGGATATTCCGTTGTCGCTGATGCCGCCAGCTCTGCCGGTGAAGACGAGGAAACTGAAGATGGGATCGCAATGCGACAGTCTGAACGAGTCCGGATTGTGTTCACTTAATTCTACTATGGACGATCAGTCTATTGAATACAGGTTGGTGTTTTTTAAAGTTTATTAATTGCACTCATTTTCAGCTTTATATCAACAATGTTTTCTTTGAACTTTTTCTTCTATGTCTATTAGACACAAACTCCAACGGCTCGGAGGGCTTTGAAGCAGAGAATGGACGGTTATCTCGAGAGTATTTCCTCCTGGGGTAAAAATAATCTCGTCGAATTTAATGTTTCAAAGACCCAATCCTGTCTGATTACGTCTAAAAGGGATCCAAATGATAATCTAGTCTCCTTCAACGGAAGCAATCTTCCGAACAGGCCTTCCATTGATATGCTTGGTATAACTATAAGTGACCAGCTCAGGTACGGGGGCTCCATCGAAGCCAGAGTAAAGTTGGCCTCTCAGAAGCTGGGCGTACTGTACAGGGCCCGCAGATACTTTAATAATACACAACTGCTGACCCTGTACAAATCGCAAGTGCGCCCTACTGTCGAATTTGGCAGCCATCTCTGGTCCGGAGCCCCTAAATACCTGAAAAAAACCCTAGACTCTGTGCAGAAACGGGCGGTCCGTTTGATAGATTCCCCAATCTTAACAAACGGACTGCAATCTTTAGAGCACAGGCGTCAGGTAGGTATGCTGTCCTTGTTCTATCGGTATTACAATGGAAGATGCTCTGAGGAACTAGCGTCATTGATCCCTTCGGCACCGGTGCGTAGTCGGGATACACGCCAAACGCGTGCCCAACATTTGTACACAGTTGACACTTGTCACATGAGAACGGGTCGCTTCTACGATTCGTTCTTAAGTTCAACAGCTCGGCTGTGGAACGAACTGCCGGCCTCTGTGTTTCCTCCCTCCTACAACATGGGACTCTTCAAGACCCATGTTCACTCCTTCCTCTCCACAAAAAGACCCTCCACACAGCATCCCCAAAGATGACATAGGCCCTGAGGGAAATTATTTTCTTCAGGGCCTCCTGTGTGGAGTTAATATAAAAAAATAAATAAAAAAGAGTCGTCACCAATTGTATCAACTTGATCCAACTTCTAATCGACCATCCTTCCCATGGGACCATTGATCACCTCTTACCATGAAATCAAAAATGTGCCATGTGTATTAATAATTGGCAAGCATTGAGAATTTTTCAGCATTTTGCACGACGGTCCAAGAGCATTACGAAACCTTTCAAAACTACAATTACTTACTATTTTTGGAATAACATAATGGACAATATTAGAGACCGATCATTGTTGAGTTCTCGAAACGTCTAAACTAGAATGCTTTCACAGCCCCACTCACAACCAAAGAGTTGCTGTAGCTGTCATCTTTATATACACAATGTCATTTGTTGACTGTTTTGTTCTTATCATTGATATAAAGTACACGCATTAGTCTCAATGATGCGAGAGAGAACAACCTTGCCGGGCTGATCGTTTGATGCTGGCGTCGCTGACGAATTTGTGTACGAACCTCCGTGCAGATGTATGGTGGTAGTTGCCAAGATACTTGAATCGTCGAGTATCAGATACTTGCGTATCCTTGCGGGAGAAGGGCCTCGAATTTAAAGTTTTCTTTTCATTATTTTAATAGATTGTCTTTACTTTGAATAGTATAAAGTGATTTGATATGAATGGATTATTTGTATAGCGCCGTTTTCGTGAGAGAATCACCTTTGTATGCATTGTATGTTTTTGAATATTTAAATATAACAATATTGTATATGTAATGTTGCAGAGAGCACGGTTCCTGTTCACTTCACCACGGAGACGGGTTCATGCAGCGCCCGCACACACTCATGGACCAGTCCATGTCGGGCAATCACCCCCCGCCCCTGCCGCTCAAGAAAAAACACAGTATGTCTTCATTACAACTGCTCATTTAACCTCAAACTTTTGTCCATTTATCTTATTTTATTTCAGTCTTGTTCAGACGGAAATATTTCCATCTTCCGATTGAAAATATTTCCGTCTCTTTAAGAATGGATATATTTCCCTTTTTGTTCCGAAGAGAAATATTTCCCTCTTTTCGGATTGGAAATATTTCCAGTTTATTTAGAACAGAAATATTTCTGTTTTATTCGGAATGGAAATATTTCCACTAAAGCAAAATGTAAATTTTTTTTTAGTCATTAGATTATCAAATATACTATTTATAGTTGGTCTGGTCTTTAGGAATCCATTAACTGTTACCAATTTACGTATCGTATTGTTTTTTGTTATTTTTAGTAGTGACGCAACGATTACGAAGTGTAGTAACCCCAGATTGCGAGAATCGTGACAATTATCGTTATCGTCGATTACATAAACATTATTGAATTTAATTATTATCGATCTTTAGTTGGATAATCAAGTAATGAGTAAAACATCTAAGCTTTAGTTTGTTGGTCAAATAAGTGTTTAATATGTTTTTATTAAAACTGTTATCGTCAAATTCACTGGAACAGGTATTATACACTAGAAATGCCTTCCATGTCGATTTGAATGGAGAAAAATGTCGCCGCTGACTTAGTACGTTCTACCTTAGTGGTTCTAAACCATTTATCATCTCATGACACTGCCTGACCTCTTATATCGTCATTCTATTTGATCGAAATGAAAATTTCGTAACGATGATGAAATTAATTTTTGCATTAGAAAGACTTTTGGATTATAACACACTCTCCCGTTTCATTTCTTGTATTCTTCTTCTGCGGTTACATCACTAGATAGTTTTTTTCTAAAAACATTCTTGTTATAATTTAGAAATTCTAGGTTTAAATTGTATTTAAAGTTTTTCAGAATTTTAAAGTGTTTTGTGAATTGGTTTATATTATATTTATTCGGTGATGGAATTAACTAATTCTTTTCATTAATTTATTAATCTTGGTGTTTTTATCATTTTCATCAATTCTCATTTATTTATAAGTATTAATTTTTCCACTTTTATCACTTAGAAATTCTTATAGCAATAGATTCTGAGTTCTTTTTAGATAAAGAATCCAAATTCATAGAATTATAATATATACCTACATATTATATTATTATTTAATAATAAAATTGACAATATATTATATAGATATTCAAATTTAAGACTTGCCCTAATATGATGTCTGGGTATCATTTCAACTGGACATAAACCACGTGTCCATATTTTTGGCACCAGGAGGGTTTAAGAATGATTTGTGGTATCAATGTCGTACATTGACCGCCGAAGAGGGCACATTGAAATAACCAGGCCCCCTGCACAAAAAAGTAAAGTTCGCTGAAGTAAGGCAGAGGTTAGCAGCGCAGTCCATTGTGGGACTTTTCTGCGCAGGATCTGAAAGTTCGTCCTTAAAGTAATTGCTACGTCGCCTGACGTAGCAATGCTAAAATTGAATGAGGTAGATAAATTATAGCACATTTGTAAATAGTATAATAAAATATTAAATTTTGGAAATAAGCTTGTACTTTTGTTTACGGTTTGGGATAATTAGTTTTTTACACAGCTAGCAATTTGCGCTCCATTGTATGAAGGACTAGTAATTCGTAAGCAGATTTTATTTTCGACGACCGAATGGTGATTTTACAATGCGAGTTGCCTGTATATTATATTTATTGGCGAAAGTGGGATGGTCACTTCATGAATGTTGGTTTGTTCACTTTTCCCTGATTGGTTCGTCTATTAATTTGAATGTCTATGTCAAAGTTCTATTGATGATTGTTGGCATGATCACAGCCTAACTTACAAATTGAATTTTTGGTAGAAATTTTGAAATGCTTCAGTAAAAATTAAAAATAATACCATTAACCTTTTGACTGCCAACTTAAGTTTACGTCCATCAATAGTTAGAACTGGTATTCCAATTCACCGCGGCACCCGGCTGGCTCGAGCATTCCGTACGACAATTTTTAAATTTCCTCTGAGGTAAAGGAATATTGTAGAACTACTCAATAATAACATAGAGATCTATTGAATCTTGACGAAGGTATTGTATATAAGTATGGTTGTTAGGGACGAAAAAGCACCGTCGCACCGCGGAATGCAATAGGAATGGAAACTTTGGATATGCCGACTCACCTTTTTTCTATTCTTCCGCGTTTTCTCTCCTTTGCGCTGGTTTAAACACAATACACTAATTTTCACCAAAATGCGAAGCTCACAATGGCTTTTCAAGTTTAGACACGGTCGAAAAAGGGGGCTCCGTAATCAAACACAGCTTAGGTGTTGACAGGACAATTTTTTCAACTGAACTGAAGTTACACTAAGTCGGCATAGGAAAGGTAGGAATTGGGTAGGTGAGCAACAACAAGATTCATCAAGGAAATCAAAGGAAAGGTGTAGGTAATACGATGCTAGGTACCAACAATGGTATATCAATCAATATTTGCTTTGATCAAATGCAATAATACCCAAAAATTCACGGTAATGATTTTAAATGTGCATAGTTCAATGGAACACAATTTTCACGTATATAAACATATAAAGCCACAGGCTAATGTAGCGTCTACCACCAGCTCATAGAGTCTAAATATTGTGTGAAGACGGAAACATTTCGCAACAATTTTGACACACCGTCCGGGAGGCACAGCCATCTGAGGACATCATTAAAGATTGTCTGAATTTGAATCGCTTGTATTGAAGGCCTTTATCATATTTTTTTTAAACTGGCAAATCTTAGGTTAACTTAAGTTAGGTTATGTTGCCAACTTGCCTTAACCTCTGGAAAACTGTTCGTGCACCAGTGAAAAGAATTTTCTCCCGCCGAAAAACTGTTCATGCGCTGCTGGAATTGGAATTTCGCCCTAACTGGATTCTTTTGATATACGATTTAAACCTGTATGCCATGAGAAAGTGCATACAAATTTTTAACAGAATTGCTTTGCACTTGAAACACTTTAGAGTTCATTTTTGATTCCATTTTTGATTTCCTTCAAAAAGGGTCTGGTGATCAAAAGGCTAAAACTTATTGAAATTGTTGAAAATGAATGGTATTACTTTAACAAATAATTATAAACAATAATTAGTCTCCGGAAATATTAATACAAATTGAAAATATCTCCGGATTAAAAATAAATGCCGCCAACGGGAAATGAACCCGTGCCTTCTAATTTCCGGTCAGGTGCTCTGTAACCACTGAGCTATATCGGCTTATTTCCAACCCGCCAAATAATTCAATATGTACTAGTACCTCAATCAACAATTACTGCTTATTATATTTTTTCCACCTGTAAACAACCAACTTTATTTTTGTAGGAAAGGCTTTGTTAGTGCTAAATTTCTCACTAGATGGCGTCGAGACATATTATATCTTCATTTATTGGTGAAATATTTTTGACTTGTCATATATTATTATTTTTTTTAATGATAAACTAATGTTTATAAGACAAGGTTTTATGCATAGCACAAAGGATAACAAATAATTATAAGCAATAATTAGTCGCCTGAAATATTAATACAAATTGAAAATATCTCCCGAGTAAAAATAATATTTTAATTTGTATTAATATTTTAGGAGACTAATTATTGCTTATAATTATTTGTTATCCTTTATGCTATGCATAAAACCTTGTCTTATAAACATTAGTTTATCATTAAAAAAAATAAAACTTTGTCTTATAAACATTAGTTTATCATTAAAAAAAATAATAAGGTATTACTTTACTTTGGTTGGATTCATATTGGCATATTTCTTTCACAGGGATATGCACTTATCCGATACTCGACGATTTAAATATCTTGGCGACTATCGTCATACATCGAGTCAACAAAAAACAGCAGTCAACAAAGAATGACAGGATATAAAAGTGACAGCTACAGCGACTGTTTGGTTGTGAGGGAGATTATGAAAGCACTCTAGTTTTGACATTTCGAGAATTCAACAATGATCGATCGGTGGCGACGCTGGTCTCGTAATTTCAGTAGCGAAGTGTACGGACTGAATACTCTCATATCCCTGTAGAAGAATGACTTTAAAAACATTGTCAGTATTTAAAATATCAAATAATTTATGGAACATAGTATTTTATGTTTATTTTAAGGTTAAGGTTGAAAACGTTTGTTTTGTGCTATCTGATATATTTCCTGATTATTATTTGGTGAAGGGTACAAATTTTTATAATCCTCTGTATTATATTTGCTTACACAGTGCTCAAAAACATTTAATTTAATGTTGTGTTCATACAAACAGGTCTCCAACTCATCTTGAAAGGAGTTTATAAATAATTGGTTCTTTTAGATTAAGCAGGGATTTATTATTACTCCGCGTATTATAATGGTGACTCGATAGTCGACCTAACTAGAAGCTGGCTAATTGGAATCTGAAACAGTAAGTTTCTCTGGGATCCACTGGCCCTGGCGACTACTGGCCACTGGCTCCATCTTGCGGACTTCCACGCAAGCTCTATGCACTGCCATCTGTGCGTGTATCTATGAAGCTCTTACTTCCCAATATTTAATAAATGATAATTTTTGTTCATATATTATTAGCTTTGAATATGCAATTGATATTCCGGTCTGTGTATTTCACAGAAATTCAAATGTAACATTGTCATCAAATGGCCAATCAGCTAGCTACATTTTTTTGCACTTGAAAAGTCTCCTAAAAACGCCGATTCTAGGTCCACTTCAGCTTTCTATTAAATTGTGATCAAGTGTAGCAACACGATAGCTGTGCTTTTCTGCTGATTACAAATTGTTCAAAAATTGAAACGTACGTAGAATTGGCGTTTAGCGGGAACTTTCGAATGTTTAAAAATAAAACAAAATGGGACTGATTTGCCATTTGATGACAGTGTTAAAAAAATAAATTTCTGTGAAACACAACATTATATCTTGTGGATTTTTTTATTCTTTGGATCTTTAAAGAGTTTGATGTAGAAGAGATGTTTTATCAATACAGGTTCTAATTTTGATTGAAATTCTGAGCATTGTGTATTCAATATAATATAGTTAGTTTTATTTATTCTTTTTCATTATTATTGGTAAAATGGGTTCAACACCGAGTTCAAAATATGTAACTTTATTCACTATTTGACGTAATATCTGCTTTCACTTTGTTACATAATTAAATGCCAATTTGTTATTATTATGGGTAAAATTGACAAAAATTATTATGTACAAAATTTGGTAAAATCATTTATCGGTAGTTGGTTTTATAATCATCATTAGTGGGTTTTCATCGTTTATTATAGGTTATCATCATTAGTAATAATGGGTTTTCATCAATATTAGTTTATATTATACAGGGTGTCCGGGGATAAAGTGCGCTAACTTAAGTGGGTGATTCTACACGATAGTACAAGTAAAAAAGATAAATAAGTTATTTGGAATTCCAACATTTTAAGATAGTTTTTGGGTAAAAAAGTTGAATTGTTTGTATGGGAAAATAAACATTGGAATTTCAAAAAAAGTTATTATTTTTTTTTATTTCTACGATTATGTTGAATCATCTCACAAAGTTAGTGCACTTTACACCCTGTTTTTTTTTGTATCAAGTATTTTTTCTTTGGCTTTTTTAAAAAAATTTCTGGCTTTCAACTTCAAGGATGTTTTTGGCCACCGTTTCAATAGAAATAGAAATAAATCTCCAATAAACGTTTATTATCTATTATGGGCTGTCATCATTATCTATAAAAGATTGTCATTGAAATGGGCTGTCATCAATATAAGTTTATATATAATCCATAATGAGTTGTTAACAATAGTGGGTTTATCATCAATAATGGGATTTAATCTATTATGAGTTTTCATCAATATTATTATTATTTTTACTGGTTGTTTATCATCAATAATGGGAGTGACCCGAGCAGATGGAACCCCTGGAACAGATGGAAATCGGTAATGAACTGTTTTCAATAGTCGGTTTATCATCAATAATGTGGATTCGTCTCTAGTGAGTTGTCACTATTAATGAAGTTATCGTAAAAAATTGGTTTTCATCTATAATGATGGGTTTTCATCTATAATGATGGGTTTTCATCTATAATGAGTCTTTTCATCTATAATGAGTCTTTTCTACAGTTGATTTATCGTCAATTATGGGTTTTCATCTGTAATGAGTTGTCATCGTTACAGTAGATATCATCAATACATAATGAGTTAATTAGCGAAGTTATCATCAATGTGTAATGAGTTGTTTCTTTTCGACTGTTGATGATTTATCTTCAATCATGGGTTTTCATCTATAATGAGTCTTTTCTACAGTTGATTTATCGTCAATTATTGGTTTTCATCTGTAATGAGTTGTCATTGTTACAGTAGATATCAACAATAATGAGTTAATTAGCGAAGTTATCATCAATGTGTAATGAGTTGTTACTTTTCGACAGTTGATGATTTATCTTCAATCATGGGTTTTCATCTATAATGAGTCTTTTCTACAGTTGATTTATCGTCAATTATTGGTTTTCATCTGTAATGAGTTATCATTGTTACAGTAGATATCAACAATAATGAGTTAATTAGCGAAGTTATCATCAATGTGTAATGAGTTGTTACTTTTCGACAGTTGATGATTTATCTTCAATCATGGGTTTTCATCTATAATGAGTCTTTTCTACAGTTGATTTATCGTCAATTATTGGTTTTCATCTGTAATGAGTTGTCATCGTTACAGTAGATATCAACAATAATGAGTTAATTAGCGAGGTTATCATCAATGTGTAATGAGTTGTTTCTTTTCGACAGTTGATGATTTATCGTCAATAATGGGTTTTTATCTATAATGAGTCTTTTATACAGTTGATTTATCGTCAATTATTGGTTTTCATCTGTAATGAGTTGTCATCGTTACAGTAGATATCAACAATAATGAGTTAATTAGCGAGGTTATCATCAATGTGTAATGAGTTGTTTCTTTTCGACAGTTGATGATTTATCGTCAATAATGGGTTTTCATCTATAATGAGTTGTCATCATTAATGAAGTTATCATCTGTATTGAGTTATCATCATTAGTGATGTAATGATATATAATCCAATGAATAGTGAGTGGGTGATCATGAGACATATTGATTTTGAGCTCGGTATAATCATCCCGATTCCCATAATAAACTGACCCCGCATAAACAATATAATATGTACTTATTGTTGGTGTAATTTGTGTAATGTTGTGAGCTAACATAGTTGTTTTGTGTACCCCCTCTCCTCGCCTTACCCGTCTCTGCATAACCACGCCCCAACCAGTGTTCCAAAGTGTCGCTTACTCGGGTGAGTTATTTCTCAACAATAAACCACACTACTTTTTTAAAATTATTTTGCTCGCTTTTTATATTTACACAAAAGATTTTTTGCCGTTTTTTTTTCATCGCAAACTTTCTGAACTTTTTTCTTTTTCCTTTGCCCGCATGCTTGTTTGTAGTTTTTGCTAGATCGCATCCTAATTGCATCCGCATTTGTGACTAACACCTTTCTTTTTACAGATCTAGTTGAACCTGTAGATAATAGAAACAAGAGAGATGGACCATGAACCATTGTTAGTGTGGAACTGCGCACACAACGCATGTCGCCAACATCTTTCTCGCATACTACTGCAAACATTGAATAAAGAAGAATACTAGAAATTACTTCCATCTGCATTTAAATTGAAACCAATGTCGCTACTGACTTTGAACCTATTGGATCTAGCCCGTTTAGCACGCACTCTGTCTCTCTTAAACTAAAAGATTCTATGGTGAAATATAGTTCTGCATATGAAATCTAAGCGGCGAATTGTCTTTATTCTATGACTGCAAATCACATGTATGCACAGTGACGCCCTGCCGTTTCCACTTACACATCAAACGCATTACTGTCATTGCGTAGCGACTTTGGTAGTCCGTGAAGTTTAGTCGTAGCTCGGAAACAGTCGACACGCTTCCATGTCATATTTCCCTCTATTTCTATTGTATATAGTACAACCGCAGGCAAACAGATAATGTTTGAAGTGTTATCTATACCGATTTGATAGAAAACTGTAATCACCAATTTACATAAGACTTTTTAGCCGTTGAAATTTTCTTTCTGATCAAGAAAGAATTTCTATATTTGAAAAAATCAAATATACTACATAATTTCAGTTGTCTGTGATGATGTGCGTTAGTTATTCCTGCGTAAAATCTTCTTCAATAAACTCAAATTCGTTTTGAATTTAAGTATCATTTTCAAAATTGTAACTGAATATGTAAGGAATGATTCATATAAGCGATAAAGTAAGTGATATAATATTTTGACAGAACTTTTTTTTTTTTCAAAATAAGCCGTAATTTTTCACAGGTTTGCCCTCGTTCAAATATAAAATTGAGACTAATTCTGGCACACAGTCACGCCCACAACTTAATTACGTAGATCAGTTTATCTTTACAATGAATACAGCAGTAAGTATTGGCAGACTGGTTTAGAATATTAGTAAAATGACGTATTTTACCTATCGTTTTTGAAAGATCCTATTAAAATAAAGTATGAATGCTGGGAATGTACAATAAAGCTACATTTAAATGTTTGATATTCTATAAAAAGATACACATTTACTATACAGTGAATTCTCGATCGATCTTTCTCCGAATAATCATTTTCCTGCATTAGTCGTTTATTCCTTCTAGTCCCGAATTAATTTCATACAAAACTGGATCACATCGATCGTTCCTCTATGTATCGTTTTACTGCATTTATCGTTTAAAGCACGCATTGCACCTAAAATCGTATTTCGAGATAAATGCTTGGTTTTAATTAACATTACTCGTAAACAACGAACGGAACATAAAATTTTTTTTACATTAGTCGTTAGTTGTCGTTATGTCGTTGCGGTGTCAAACACGGCGGTGCGTAAGTGTTGTTCTGCAATGATCTCAGTGATGGAACTGACGTACTCGAACCCCTTACACATTGGCAAATCGCTGAAGTCTCTATACATGTTATAAGAATATGAAAACTTTACCGGTAAAATGTTACGCAAACAAAAAGGCATAGACGATTACGAACATTTTGAATTTGTTTTTAAGAGACATTGACGCAGCAATGGGCGTAAAACAACGAAATATTTCATTATTCATTGGCAACTGTGTAGATCACGCAAGTTACACAACATTTTTATGAATCTAGCATTTTTCTATATTCCCTTCAAAACGACAGATAGAGGTTTTACTGTAACATATAAATGTGTTTAAATAAAAACGTCAGGATTTTTTTACAATTTTTAAACTTTCCAAATTATCCACTTTTTTACGCCGGACGGTTCATTTTGAAGGTTGCGCTCTAAAACTATAAAGTAAAAGATACCTAACAATCTAACGACAACTAATGTCAGAAGCGCCCGCCGGCAGCGATCGGTTGAGTAAAATAGTACAAAAACTGCGTACTTTTAACGATAAATGTGGTAAAACGATGTATAGAGGAACGATCGATACAATCTATTTTTGGATGAAAAAAGAACCCGTGCAGGAAAACGTTTATTCGAGAAAAGGTCAATTAAGATGTCACTATATAATTTATAATCTTACGTTAAGGACAAGATTCTACTTAGTGATAACTCACAGTAAAAGTTTTGTAATTAGTTAAATAGTGCACAATATTGCTGTATCCACAATAACAAAATATATTATACTTGTAAATATTTTGTTAATACTTAATAATTTTAAATATTGTCAGTTCAACGGAACACGATTTTGACATATATATGAAGGCCATGGGCTAATGTAGCGACTTCCACCAGCGCGTAAAGTTTAATATTACGCGAGGACAGAAACATTACACATCAATATTCCAAAATACAAGACCATCTTGAAAGATAAACTGAATTTAGATCGCCTGTATCTTTTTGACTTGATGTTATGACATACAGAGCTCTAGGCCAAAAGGGCCCCTTTCTCTTTCGTAATGAAATAGATTAGTCACTAGTCGGGGATGCCCGATGAAGACATGGCACAATCAAGTGAATCAGATACTATGATAATAAATCAGATGAATGTGAACGAGGCAAGGAGTGTGTGCCAAGACCGAGTTGTTTGGCGGACTGTCCCTTTCCTACCCCTGCGGAGAAACGGAGTGATGGTTAGTTAGTTAGTTATCGTTACAGATAAATAACTTTACAAATAATTAAACAACAAATCATTTATCAATCAAGAAAAAAGTGCATTATCAACTTTTCCAATGTGAAAAAATTAACTCTTAAGTTTTCCATTTAACTGTTCACTTTTTTGTTTTCTTTGAATTTCTGCTAACCTAAACAACACCTTGTAGAAAAGGAAATAGACAATTATTTAAAACATTGTTAGTTCCTTAGGATATTTGCATGGCTTTATATTGAGTACCACCCTTTTTACAAGCTCACAATTTCATCAAAAAATAATTCACTACTATTTGTTTTATAATTAGCCGCAAATTACACTGTAGTCCTGTAATTAAAAAAATATATATTATTGTAGAAAAATGTTGTCATGACTGTACAAAGATCTCTCAGATCTGACCTTATGAAATATTAAATAATATATTATGCACTTCTATCAAACGGTATTTCATGGAAGCAAAAATAAACTACTGCGAAATAGGCTGCTGTGTTGGAAATCTCCATAGATAATAAAAACAATGGAGATAGGCCATGATCCGTTATTAGTATGAAACTACGCGCACAACGCGGGTTATCAACATCGTTCATCCATACTTCTACAAATCGCATCCATGCATTACTTTCATTGCAGAAACGCTTTGATAGTTTGTGCAGTTTGGTCATAGCTCGGTACGCTTACAAGCACGCTCCCTTGTCATTTCTGTTATCTATGCGAATCTCCAATATAAAGTGCGTTCCGGGTCAGTCATATACATCTAGTTTATGCGTAGGTATTTAGTTATTGAATAATGTTTTTATTAATATTGAATGACCGTTCCAGTAATGGCGTACATGGAGATGTTCGGCAACTGCAGTCATTCCCCGCAAGCGAGCACGGAATTCCTGCGTCACTCGGTACACGCAGCGTACAACGCGACGCAGCAATCGCAACACGGCGGTCAATTCCTGTCGTCGCAGACATTGCAGCAGCTGGCGGGCCAGACCCAGATGGGCGAGTTCAGTCACAACGGTTCCGTGATGACGGTGAATTCGCAAAATGGGTCGTTGTTGACGATGAATGCCCAGAACGGGTCGGTGGTGACCATGAATGGCCAGGCGGTGCTGGCATTGCCCAATGGCCAAGTGGGACTGCAGAACGGGTTGCTCAACTACAACCAGATGACGCAGAGTCACACCCTCCATCAGTTCAGCATGTCTTCAACCAATTCATCGAGTCAACAACTGAGGTTAGTACCTTAAGGATTTATTGTAGAGATGCAACAGATAGTAAATTGGCCGGATACTGGATAGCTGGCGCATGCCTCGACCAGACAGCCGGCAAAATATTCCATGCCCAGCTGTTGAACTCAAATATGGGTCATATAAACGATCTGTTCTCATGTGACAAATGTCAACAGCGTACAAATGTTGGGTGCGAGTTTGTCATGTTTCCCGATTATGTACTGGTGCCGAAGGTATCAAAGGCAGTATCTTGGAGTATCTTCCATTGAAATATCGGTAGAACAAGGACAGTATTCCCATTTGATACCTGTGCTCTAAAAATTGCAATCGGTTTGTCAAGGTGAAGGAATCTAGCAAACAAACAAGATAAAATCTATCAAATATTTTAGGGCTCCAGACTAGAGGTGGCTGCAACAACGGGACGAACTTGCAATTTTTACATGGTCAGTAGTTGTGTACTATCTGCAGTATATCCGCGGGGCCTGTACAGTAGGCCCAATTTCTGAGAGGCTAACTTGACTCTGGCTTCGGTGGAGGCCACGTGCCTTAGCTAGTTACACCAAACATAATATTGTCATACGACCAGATTGTCATTTGCATAGTACAAAGCCAGCAGCGAGTTAATAATTATTGTTTATTTTATCTTCCAGTGGATTCTCTTCCCCGCTGCGCTCCCCACACCTGAACCGCTCCGACTCGGTGCGATCCTCGGGCTCATCGTGCACAGCGCGGGGGCCTTCGGCGTGCGCAGGGCCCCCTCTGCCCCCCACCTGCCCCCCGCCGGGCCTGCCACCCCCGGTACCCAGCCCCGAGGCACCCCCGCCTGCTCTGCCGCCAAAGAGGGGGAAAGCAAGACTGGTACAAAATAGAAAATTAAGAAAAAATAATGTTCCCAGAAAATTTGACCGCCGGCATTCCGTCTATGGGGCGGTTAGGACACCATATTGTCTGATTGAGATTGATTGATTTTAAATGAATCCATGTATTAATTGAGTTAAATTTTTATGGATCAATACTTGTTTTAAATACATGTTGTATGTAATACAAACATTGAATTTTTTTTTGAAGGTTTTCCATGGAATCGAAAGACAAACTTCTTAACTAGGAACTTCAGTAACTTTCACTGTATGGATTAATCGACCAATACATGATTTTCCGCTAATACAAAGATTAACAACCGTATGCAAAAAAACAGGCATTTTCTTCGATAGATTTTCTCCAAAAAATAAATATCTCAGCATTTTTTAGTATTATTTATTGTGTTGTATTTTTCCAGACGCCCTGTCAATCCCCCGCCAAGCCCGTGAGCCCCGTGCCCCCGCTGCCCCCTGTCTCCCCCCTGCCACCGCCCAGCCCGCGGCCCCCGCACTCTCTCAGCCCCGCGCCCAAATTCCAATTTGACCCTCCGCACTCTGTCGACACGGTAGACGAGGCACTGCTCATGGTTAGTACAAGAAACATTCACAATTTTTAAAATTGTAATCTATGTGCTAGTGATGATTCCATGACGCTTGATCCCCTGACAGTTGATCCCCCCGGACAGTTGATCCCTCGACAGTTTTCCCCCGCGCAGTTGATCCCCCAAAGGATTATTTCTATTATACTTTGATATAACATATACGGAGAGGGTAGACGGCCGTATAACAAAAGTCGATATATTTATATCTGCTGGCGTCTTCACTGGAAATCCGCTATGTAAATATTTTTGCTTTCGGAGTAGTATGCAGAAAGGATGTATCGCCTATTAACAAAAGACAATATAGATGTGCAGTCAACTTAGGTGAAATATGATGTACATACTTACTTACATAAATATAATATAACTAAGTGTCCGAAGGGGTGTGCAGATAGGATAGAAGACCGAAAAATCAAAAGTCGACAAACGTTTTTGTGCAGTCGGCTTAGGGAAAATACAGCTCAAACTCGGGATCAACTGGCAGAGGGATTAACCATCCAGGAGATCAAGAGTTGTGTCATAGCTGATGGTAGATGCTACATTGGTTTATGGCCTTTGTATATAGGTGAAAATTGCGTTCCTTTGACCTGCGCATGTTTAAAATTACTACCATTTTTTGTTGAATTTTTAGGTATTATTGTGTTTGATTAAAGCCTTAGACGCATTACACTATATTATAAGTTGGGGTGACACACTACACTATAATCTCCTCGGGCGAGGGGGTCCCATTTTTGTATGGGATCTGTCACTTTGGCAGACATGCACTGTGGCACTCGGTTGACTCGAGCATTCAATCCAAAGAATTCCAAAAACAAATCTGTTATTTACATTCCAGACTGATGACTGCTTTGTAGCGCTGAACTTTTGAGCCTAAGCTGAAAATTCTTCAAAGATATTAATTGTTCTGTTTGGAATGTTTGGCAGAATGTGGAGGATGACACGTGGCAGCATTCGCCCAGCAAGCCGGGCATGTTCCCCGTGGAAGACACCGACTTGGAGCAGCAGACCAATACCAGTTCCAGCCCCTGTTGCCGGGACCCTGACGCCAACAACGAGAATGAAGTGCGTTATTCATTTCTTTGTTTATATTTATTAACCTTTATGTAACTGAAGGTAAGAATCACGCATCACCCAAAGGGGAGTCACTAGATTCCTCCATATATCAACAGATTATTTCACAAAAATTCCAACGTAATATTGTCATCAAATGGCCACTCAGCGCCATTTTGGTTTTTTCTCGAGGCAAAGCCTTTAAAAAAATGTTATTGTGATTCGTGGAGGGGCGGGGGAGGGATGGTGCGATATCAATCGGTTACCCAATAGTTTCTCAACCGGGTGTCGATATAGTTATAGGCAGTTCTTGTCCAGAGCTATTGGGACAATGGCGCTAATTTGTGATGCTGAAGTGAGTGGGGAAGGAGATGAAAAAGAGGAAGTATCTGTCTGTTCTGATTGGTATTTGGTCTTTTGTTTTCAGGATGAGCCGGACCTGATCCTGGAGATGGACGTGTCCGCGTACCTGGTGACCAACCCGGCTCCCGGCAGGACGGGGCAGGAGGACGCGGTGGACATCCGCGGGGGCCACCCTGACGCACTCATCGTCCACGCCATCAAGTCCACCAAAAGTAATTATTACTAAAAAAATTACTTATCCACTAAAAGAGGATGAACCTCCACACAACTGTTCAATTACAAAACAGAACAGTAAACACAAAGAACAAACAAACAATGAATCTAACATTTATCCATTCGGGTGACAGTTATTCAAATTTGTGTAGTACTGCTAATGCCTTTGAAGACAGCTACCCAAATTTAGATAACATCACTACTGCCCTTGAGCGATAGCTACCCAAATCTGGTAGCATCGCTAAGGCCTTTGAGCGACAGCTACCCAAATTTGGGTAGTGCCGCTAATACCCTTGAGCGATAGCCACCCAAATATGGGTAGCATCGCTAAGGCCTTTGAGCGATAGCTACTCAAATTTGGATAGCATCGCTAATGCCTTTGAGCGATACCTACCCATATTTGTGATTTTTATGAATAAAAATGAATTTATTTAGAACTTCCCGCAATCAGCTAATTTGTTTTGTTAGCTAGCAATAGCTTGATTAAGCTTTTACCGAATCCCAAAAGATGTCAATAATGTTTCTTTCATGGAATATTCTACAATGTTTTGTATCGTGTAGTCTGCGCTATTTTGAATTGTTTTCTAAGAATGGAATATCTGTTTACAAGTTAAAATTTGGATTTTTTTTAATGTCTGAGACTACAGACGTTTCCTGTCGACCATAGACAATATATATATATATATATATATAAATAGGAATGTTCAATATTGCCCTAAATAAGTATAAGTACAAGGTAGGGTAATTTCAGTAACTAACATACAGAATTCTCGCATTCATAAATATAACAATAATATTTTAAATATACTTACAAATATAGGATAGATAGTGAAATATAGGTAGATTTATTGGCTTTAAAACACATTAAGCAGCTTATATGTTTCCATATTAATATTCGGAGGTATGATTTTTGAAACGAGCACTGCCGATTTCAAAAACAAATGTCGGTAAATGTCAAGGAGTTTTTTTAAAATGCACTATCGCTCGAGTGGTTAACATGTTCTGTTCTTTCAGATTTCCCCACACAACACACTCTCTCCTGGCACACACACTTTGCTTTATTCACATTCTTGCATTGTCTCATACATCTCTGCTATTCAAATACTTGATACCTCAATTATTCTACATTTCACTTTCGCTTCATATATTCTCCTTACACTTCTTTCTTCATTTATCTGCTCCACATTGCCAAACTACAGGGTTTTCCAATAAGAGGTGTTATTTTGATATTCAATCGTAAAAGATCAATGGTTTCGTTGCTTGTGTGGCACGTAGCGCCGTCTTGTTGAAAGTAAACGTTGTCCAGATCAATACCATCCAATTCCGGCCATAAAAAATCATTAATCATCTCTCGATAGCGCAATCCATTCACCGTAACTGTTGCTCCAGCCTCATTTTCGGAAAAGTAAGGTCCAATGACTCCGCCGGACCATAACAGTCACACGTTGAGGATAGAGAGGCTTTTCAACAATAACTCTTGGGTTTTCCGAGCCCCAGATGCGACAATTTTGTTTGTTGACGAAGCCACCGAGGTGGAAATGGGCCTCATCATTCAAGATGATTTGCATTTGATTCACTCAAGTGAATTTTAATAATTTCAATGCATTGTTGAAGCGTGTATCGTTCCATTTCTATTAATGGCGTAGTTTCTACTTGTCAAATGTCAAAAAATGACAGCTTCAATAGTAACATCTACCAAAATAGCAGGCTATTCAAAATAACACCTCTTATTGGAAAACCCTGTATTTAAACGTCTCTTTCTTATTCTTATTCATAATGCTTTCATCTGCCTTTCATTCTTTCCCGATCTTCATGTTTTATCTTATGTGTTTTATAATTAATCCGACCCCCCCCCCAATCCAATTATGAGTAAAGTACATTATTCTGCAGTCGACAACCATGTCAAAAATATTATGTAATATATAAACCTTGTTCTGGCAAAAGTTATAAATACGATTTTAAGATATATACGGTGTCCGGAAACAGTAGTACAAAAAGGAAACTGATGAATCTACATCACATGCCTTCCATTGATATGCTTGGTGTAAGTCTAAGTGACCAGCTAAGTGACCAGGCACGGGGATTCATCTAAGCCAGAGTCCAGCTAGCCTCTCAGAAGCTGGGCGTACTGTACAGGACCTGCAGTTACACAACAGCTGACCCTGCACAAATCGCAAGTGCGCTCCACTGTTGAATTTGACAGCCACCTCTGGTCTGGAGCCCCAAAATACTTGAAACAAACCTTTAACTAAAACGGCGGTCCGTTTGATAAATTCCCCTATCTTAACAAATAGCAATCAGTAGAGCATTGGCTTCAGGTATTCGATGCTCCGAGGAACTAGCGTAATTGATCCCTTCGGCACCGATGCATAGTCGGGAAACGAGCCAAACGTGCACCCAACATATGTACATGGTTGACGTTTGTCACATGACAATGTCTCTTCACTCCTTCCTCTCCACACAGCATCCATAGGAGATGACATAGGCCCTGAAGGAAATTATTTATGATAATAGAGTTAATGTAACGTTCAACGCTTCGTCGCATTTCAAAAGACATTAAACAGCTGATATTTCCCTAGCAACCGTTTTCAAATTTGGACTTAAAAATTCCACCTTCGCTTACTCAAATCCAAAAAAGTTACACCACAAAATCGACTCCAAATGTGACGTAGATTCGCCAGTTTTCCACTTGTACCACTAGTCTCCAGACGCGACATAATAATTATATTGCGCCAAAAATTTATTTTCCAGATTATTAAGTTTTGCCAGAAATAATAAATGATTATTTATCGTAGTCAAATTTTGTAGATTTATTTGAACGAAGCGTTTTAAATTTACCTTAGTTTAAAACGTTTAAAGTAGCATCTGAATTAAAGCTAGTTCAATTCTGTTAGCTGTTACAATTAATTTGGTATTTTCGCACAGAATATTTAATGCTCACATTTATAATTATAATTTTATTTTAAATCATTAAAACGATGAATTGTAATTTTTCTTTATGCCGCCTCTCATCAGATAAAGAATTCAAAGACGCAAGTAAGTATTTGGCTTTTTGCTTGTATTTTTTTTTTTCACCACTCTTTAGGTACATTTTTCTGTGTGACCGAATCAAACCACAGAATCTAGAACGGTCGATAACTTTTTTGTATACAGAAAGATATTTTGTATGCTAAAGTAGAAGCTTGGCATCTAAAACTGTTGGTGTTTTTAAGATATGTATATTGTAGTTGTTTTTCCGTCATTCTCCGCCCATTCATTCCCCAAGTTTTAAGTTGTCATAAGTAATATCTGCTTTAGTGTAAGTTGAGTCCTGAAAGTGCCACTGCATTACGTCATCACCGTCGGAGAGTGTTGAGTGTCAATACGACTGTCGAACCTGTATATATTTTTAATCAATTAATTATTTATATCAAAAGGTAGTGTGTTTTTGCCATCACCACCTCTACATTCAATGCCAAGTACAAGAGTAACTTGTACTGCGTGTCTTAAGGGGACTTGTGTTGGTAAAGCTTGACGTAATATCTGCCCCGGTATTGCAGAAGTTCGCTGCAGAAATAGCTCCAATTTCTGCACCCTCTCGATGGAAAAAGACAGTCATTCAAAGGTGTTGGAAGGTGTGATCAAAGACAAAGTGTTCACATACCTCGAGAAGAACAACATTTTTAATGACTGCCAATACGCATTCCGGCAGAACCGCTCGTGCCGTGATCTTCTCTTGTATATGACGCATGTTTGGGGGCGATGCCTGGAACGTTACAGTGAGCCCTATCGGTTGCACTTGACATTTCCAAGGCCTTTGACCGGGTTTGGCACCGTGTACTTGTTGACAAACTGCCTTCTTACCGACTTCCCGCATCCGTGAAAATATACATCTAAAAATACAAATTTTCTTGCCTGCTACCTTTTATGACCCCTTTTATTATGTTTCCAGGTTTCTCCTACCAGGAAGCGTTCCTCACGACGTACCGCACATTTGTGTCGCCGATGAACCTGATAGAGAAGCTGAGCAGGCGGCATGCCTTTCTTGCGCGCCACGGCAAGCGCACAAAGGCGCGGGAGGTGCAGGCCCTACTCACCAGGGTCGTGGAGGATCTCACGTAAGTTAATCAGATCAAATCAGATACTCTTAGTATCGCCCCGGTGAAAGACCACCATTCAGAATCGAAACATTGCTTGAAATGGCTTTAGTTATGTTTGGTGAGCTGATTCGAATAGTCACATACTTCCCAACCTTCCTCCTACCCATCTCCTTCATTTCACACTCTCTTCAGCCTCACAACATACCCCAATAGGGGATGTCACAGTCCCACCGATTCCAGACGGTTGGGACTCTTGTGCGGTACAGGCTAATTTGTTCGCTTTTGGGAACAACTCATATGATCTCACAGAAATCATTGTATCCCCCTTACTGTTGTGGTGAGAAATATGATCTAAACGATTTTAGAAGGAGAAAACACCACGGTTTGTATTCAAATCTAGAAGTTAATTAGAGTGGAAAAAATTTACGAGACTTATTCGTTATTTTAATATGAAATGACAAAAAAATGAAGTGACTTAATATTATATGTTCATAATACATTTGTCGAATATAATAAGTGTGTTTTATATTTTTTTATTATCAGTACTTTTGGTTACAAAAAACGTAAAGTGATCCATTTTAATTTTAATTAGTAAAACTATGAGTTTTGTCTTCAATAATTAAATATTACAATTTGAGATTTTCCTCATAAGTTATTCCAAAAATAAATATTGTCCTTGACTTGTAGAAAAGTCAATAGATGTCACACATTAAAAATAAAAATACGATGTTTTTATCCAGGACACTTTCTAGATTGCATTTAGTTCGAGTTGATCTTGCTATCATACATAAAGATAAAATAAAAATGTGCGGTGAGAAAATGAAGATTATTCGAAGTATGACATAGTTAAATATAACCGAAGGAGATAGGGTCCCATTAGCTCAGTTGGTAGGGCGGTGTCCCGGTAAGGCGAGGGACCTGGGTTCAAGTGTTAGATGCCACTGTATCCTTTTCTGATTTTTCTGTTTCAAATTTTCGAATCGCTAATATTGTCTTCAATAATTAAAAAAAAAATTATATGAAAAAATTGTATGAAATACTCCGATCGTCTGACAGAATGGGCCTGAGGCCTGAGGGATTAAGACAGATTAACCGTCCATTTTTGGCCGATAGTTTGGTTATTTAAAAGGTAATTAAATATTGTTTTAGAAATTTCATTAATAGCACCATTACTCTTGTCTCAGTATACTTTGCTAGAACATCTTTTCCTCCGTGTGGTATCTTGAACAAGTCGTTAAATTCTTCTAATGTGTTGTAACGTTTTGGCTTGCAGTATCGCAGAGGTGGACGAGGAAATGCTTCAGAGGGTGATGGACTTTGAGTACGGCCTGGTGAGCTCTGGAGAGCTGGCCATAGCCAAAGTCCTCAGGGTCATAATCCTAGACAAATACAAGAGCAAGCAGCTGATGGTAATACTATTCATAGTTTAAGACTCTTTTGAAAAAAATCCACAGAAAATAATTAATAATGCAAAAAAAATTTAGATATAAAACTGTTAATTCGTAATTAAAAATTTATAATGGTCCGCGCACAAAAATTTGTATATTTAAAAAAAAAATTATTATTTTATTGAAAAATAAATTTCGTAAATCTAAATCTGTGATTTTAATTGCCGTAAAATTTCGATTTACGTGCTTATATGGTTTTACGTGTCTTAATTTGCATTATTATTTCTCTCAATCTGGCCGTGATGGTAACCGGTCGCGAAAATTCGATTTTCATGGAAATATGTCATGTTTGTACGTATTTTCTTAGAATATCTGTTTTTTAAGACCGGTTGCGATTTACACGGAAATACGTTAGTTTAATTTTATTTGTTTATTCGAAAGTGGTTTTTGAGGTACCGTGGATTTTTAAGATCCACATGCTCTGTCTAAACATAGTCAGACAATGTTTAGACTTATTCTTAAGTTACACTTAAGATTTATTACTGTTCACTTACAACTAAGATTAATAACTAGTGACTTTCAACTAAGACTTATACAGTAGAACCTCGTTAATTCGAAATCCACGGGACATTAAAAATCAAATTTCGAATTAACGAATTCCCACGTAATTCGAAATTTTAAGAAAAAAAAAAAAAAAAATACGCCGAAAATCGATTTTCTCGGCTGCCTATTCAATCCGGGTGGTATTTTAGTTGTAAATTCGTATTAATACCAATTATATTTTTATTTTCGCGGCCGATTACCGTAGCGGCGGGCCCTTTAAATTCAGATATTCGCAATAAATTCGTAAAAATGCTATATATTTACGCGTAAATCGAGATTTCGCTGCCGATTTCGGATGCGGGCTACCCTTTAAATTGAGATATTCGTAAAAATACGATATATTTCCGCGTAAATCGAGATTTCGCGGTAATTTTCCGTCGCGGCCGGCCCTTTATTTCAAATATCTGAATTTAAATTCGTAAAAATACGATATATTTCCGCGTTAAACGAGAATTCGCGACCGTATTCCGTCGCAGCCAGCTCTTTAAATGCAGATATTCGATATAAATTCGCAAAAATACGATATATTTCCGTGTAAATCGAGAATGCGCGGCCGATTTCCGTCGCGGACGACCCTTTAAATTAAGATATTTGATGTAAATTCGTAAAAATATGAAATATTTCCGCGTAAATCGAATTTTATTGGCAGTTTTTCGTTGCGGGCGGCCTTCTAAGTTCAGATATTTGAAGTAAATTCGTAAAAATAAGTCATATTTTGGCGTGAATCGAAATTTTTCGGCCGATTTCCGTCGCGCCGTATTTATTAACTCGGATATTCGAAGTAAAGTTAGTAAAAATACGATATATTTCCGCGTAAATTGAAATTTCGCGTCCGATTTCCGTCGCGGCGGGCCGTTTAAAATTCAGATATTCGAAATAAAATCGTAAAAATACGATATATTTACGCGTAAATCGAGTATTCGCGGCCGATATCCGTCGCAGCGGGCCATTTAAATTCAAATATTCTAAATAAATTCGTAAATATACGATACATTTACGCGTGAATCGAAATTTCGCGGCCGACCCTTTAATTCAGATATTTGAAATAAAGGGCCGGCCGCGACGGAAAATTACCGCGAAATCTCGATTTATGCGGAAATATATCGTATTTTTATGAATATCTCAATTTAAAGGGTAGGCCGCGACCGAAATCGGCAGCGAAATCTCGATTTACGCGTAAATATATAGCATTTTACAGATATTTGGTGTAAACTCGTAAAACTACGACATATATCCGCGTAAAACGTATTTTCTCGGCCCTTCAAACTCAGATATTCGAAATAAATTTGAAAAAATACAACATTTCAGTGTAAATCGATTCAGATTTACAAAATAATAATACTAATTAGGACGATTTAAATTCAAATATTCTAAATAAATTCGTAAATATACGATACATTTACGCGTGAATCGAAATTTCGCGGCCGCCCCTTCAATTCAGATATTTGAAATAAAGGGCCGGCCGCGACGGAAAATTACCGCGAAATCTCGATTTATGCGGAAATATATCGTATTTTTATGAATATCTCAATTTAAAGGGTAGGCCGCGACCGAAATCGGCAGCGAAATCTCGATTTACGCGTAAATATATAGCATTTTTACAGATATTTGGTGTAAACTCGTAAAACTACGACATATATCCGCGTAAAACGTATTTTCTCGGCCCTTCAAACTCAGATATTCGAAATAAATTTGAAAAAATACAACATTTCAGTGTAAATCGATTCAGATTTACAAAATAATAATACTAATTAGGACGATGTATAACCACTTAAAAATACATTTTTCGGCGTTTTACCGCCACGGCTGACTTTTAGATTCAGATTTACGAAATATTATGATTTATTTTCACAAAAATTAAATTTTTTCGAATTACACGAACAAATTTTCGTGCTCGGACAAAAATAAATTTCGAATTACGAATTAATGAATTTCGAATTAAAAAAAATTTTGTATGAAAAAATTTTTCTGCTCAAATTTTTTTGGCGAAAATTTCGAATTACACGTTTTTTCGAATTATCGGGGTTCGAATTAACGGGGTTCTACTGTAGCTAGCAAATAACCACTGAACTTAAACCCTTTATTACCACTGACTTACACCTGAGACTCCTCTTTGTTACCAGCAACAGCAGCAGTCATATCCTTGCCAGACGGTGTCGCTGTCCGCCCAGCGCCTGTCAGTGTTGGAGCTGAAGGCAGAGGCCATAGCGGAGCAGATGACGCTGATGGATGCGGAACTGTTTACGCGGATACCGGCTCCCGAGGCACTGCTGTGGGCACGGGACCAGTGCGAGGAGCGGAGCCCTAACCTCACGCGCTTCACCGAGCACTTCAACAAGATGAGTTACTGGTAAGTCACTAACCACTCAAACGATGGAGATTTCCGGGTGTTCAGTTTTTGATTCGGCCATTCGATTTAATTAACATCATACCTCCAAACATTAATACTGAAACATATCAACTGCTTGCTGTGGTTGAAAGCCGATGAATCCGCCTGGATTTCAGCGTTCATTAAATAATTAAATTTATAATTCATTTTAATTCGTAAAAATCACCTACCTAAATTTGGGTAGCCGTTGTTCGAGTGGCTAACAAAATGTACTATTAAAATTATACAGGATGGATGGAATTACATGTGGACATAATTACACTTGGGGAGAATTACACCTGCTCGTCAAAAAAACCTTTATTGTACTAAGGGTATAGCTAACCTGTTTTTGTTTTTTTTTTTTTCAAATAGAAAATTAGTTTCGCACACACTAAAAATAGTCTCACTTTTGGTGCCCTGATATTTGAGCCGTTTTAAGATACTTACTCCAATTTTTCTTATGTATGTACTTAGGCCCAGTTGCATCGCAGAAATTCACGTGTGACGAAGTCGTCAATTGGTCATTTGAAAGGTCCCCATTAAACGTCCCCATTCACAACTTGTTCAAAAGCTGAAACGGACTTGGAATCGGCATTTAACGAGGACCTTTCAACTGTCAAAAAAACAAAATGGCGCCATTTGATGACAATATTACATTTAAATTTCCGTAAAACAACCCTTCTTTATTTGGCCATTGACGGCACATTATTATTGAAACAATTTTTTTTTCTCTTTTTATTAGAAAAATAAAGTCAATTAAAAAAGTCAATAAAAAAATAAATAAAGAAAAAAGTTAAAAATTTTTTCAATATACTATTATAACGGAAATCCACCACGAATTTTCAGTATCATAAATAGAAATATTACAAGAGTAATGCGTATTGTTTGGTTTTAGGGCCCGTTCGCGCATTCTGGAGCAGGAGGAGGCCAAGGAGCGCGAGAAGTACGTCAGCAAGTTCATCAAGGTGATGAAGCACCTGCGCAAGATGAACAACTTCAACAGCTATCTGGCGCTACTTTCGGCCCTGGACTCGGCGCCCATCCGCCGCCTCGAGTGGCAGAAGCAGATCACCGACAGCCTGCGCGAGTACTGCGCGCTCATCGACAGCAGCTCCAGCTTCAGGGCGTACCGGCACGCGCTGGCCGAGGCGCTTCCACCCTGCATACCTTACATGTGAGTTACTTGCAAGCAATAGGCTTGTCCGAGTTGGAGGGTAGGTTTACCAAGCTTAAGAATTTGCTGATGAGGCGACAGCAACATCAGCGGTTCCGATGACTGAAGAAAAAACAACACTTAGATCAACAAGAGTTTATTTATTGACTCAGTATTATTAGACTTTTTTTACATTAGCTCCACGCAGAAGGAATTATTTTTCTCGGGGCCTAATATCGCCTTTGGGGATGTTATGTTGGGATCTTTTTAAGTAAAGGAATGAGCGGAAGTTCTGGGAAGGAAAAGAGTCCAGGAGTGGTCAAAGGGTCTCCTTTAACAGACGTCTCCTTATCTGGCCCACCACTCAGTTGGTTAGCAGACGCATCCACCGCCAAGACCTAGACAAACCTCACCCCAGAACCTGGGCGCACCCCTACTAAAACACCGTTCGTGGCTTGCCACTTGAGGTGACCTATGGCAGTGGAGCTGGTTATACGGTTATATGAATCCTGCAAATTCCATACATCAGCATATCAAGGACATCGGCTTCTTTAATCTGATGAATTCCATACATCGACATCATGTGATTCCCTCCCTTTTATAAACAGTATTGCAATTTTCCAAAATCAGAGAAAACAAAATATTCAAAACACAGACAGTAGAAACAAGGGAGAAGGGGCATCAACCATTATGAGTATTGCACCTTGTGCACATCGCATGTAGCCAACATTGTTTACCCATACTACCACTTATCACATCTATATACAGCGGCACCCCGTCTTTGTTTCTACCTGTACACTAAACGCATAACTTTAATTAGAAAGTACGTGCAGTTTGGTCATAGCCCGGCGACAGTTAGCACGCTTTCAATCTATACTTCACATTGTTTCTTCATTTATGCTAATTTGACCGCTTGTTTCCAGTGGGCTGGTGCTTCAAGACCTGACATTTGTGCACATCGGCAACACGGACCTGCTGGCCGACGGGACCGTCAACTTCTCCAAGCGCTGGCAACAGTACCATATCTTGGACAACATGAAGCGCTTCAGTCAAGCGTGAGTCGCCACTGTCTCTTCCCATCATCTTGTTTGTCTTGGCTTGGCAGAGATGCTAACATTCCTTGTCTGTTTGTCTATTTGCAGAGTTTGATATGTAAACATTCCTCGTATGTTTGCAGAGCTTGATGTGCTCACATTCCTTGTTTGTTTTCTCTTTGCGTAGCTTTTGTAAATTTCAATGTACAAATGACTAAAATAAAATGAATCAATAAATAAATAAAAAACAGCTTTTTGTAAAAAAATAACTTGTTTATTTGTCTATTTGCAGTCAATACACCTTCAAGAAGAACGAGCGCATCATGGCCATGTTCAACGGCTTTGACGACGTGCTGAACGAGGAGGCCATGTGGCAGATCTCCGAGGCCATCAAGCCCCGCGGGGGCAAGAAGCCCCCTGCGCCATAACACAAGCCCCAGAGACATAAGAAACTAGGTAATTGAACCGCAACAAAAACCAGCTAAGTTAAAAGTATTTTGAGGCTGCCGAATTCAACAGTGGGGCGCACTTGCGATCTACGCGGGGTCAGCAGTAGTGTACTCTTAAAGTATCCGCGGGCACTGACGTACAAATATTTTGCATTGCTAACACACATTCAAAATAGTAATTTTATTTCAATTGTTGTCTTTTGTTTTTTGCAGGATGCTTAAAAACTGAGTGAACCACAATACCCTCTTGGAGCCTCTACGCTTCATTCTACGATATATCTATATTGCTTCTTTGAAATCAATGCCAAAAATCTTCTCCGCTCTTCAAGTAATGTGTTTAACTCTATTGTGTAATACGGACCTGTCTCTATTGTAGTGAATGTTTTGTACATATCAACGATTGCTGAGTTAATTTAGGAGATCTAGGAGAGATGACTATTATAAACCAGTATTTCTTACACCCATCCTTTTAAAATATGTACTTCTTTAGGTTCAAAACTAATTTTACCCCACATAAACTGCCAAAAGAGAATGGGAAGTTTTGGCGTCACCCCTTATTTTTGACGTTGAACAGTTAATTTGACATAGAACAATTAATTGGACGTTGAATAATTAATTTGAAGTTTTCAGACATTATTTGAAATCTCGTATATACAAATGGATAGGTATTTTTTTAGCAGAACTTTAGTTATTCTTACAGCTTATCTCAAATGTATGTCCGTTAATAGTTTTACTGTCTTTAAAGTGAACTAAAATAATTAACAAATCTTTAAATAGTATAAAATAAAGTCGCTATCCGCGTCTGTCTGTTTGTGCGCTTAGTTCTTTTAAAGTCTGTCTGTTTGTGCGCTTTGTTCTTTTAAAGTCTGTCTGTTTGTGCGCTTTGTTCTTTTAAAGTCTGTCTGTTTGTGCGCTTTGTTCTTTTAAACTACCCAACGGATTTTGATAGGGTTTTCACTATCATTTTGAGAATTTCTTCCGGAAGGTTTACATATAGAAAGTAGAGAAAAGTTGATGTTTTGTAAGTTGTAAAAAAATATTATCAAGCACTTACATTGCTAACAATGAGATACATCAAAATAATGTACTACGGAATTGTATATTTTAAAAAGGCCTACAGAAAAGTCTGCGATGGTATATATCTATCTCCAGTATATATAATCTCCAGCTATGCCGGGCTTTCGTCAGCTAGTATTCTAATATGAATATGACTTTCAAGACAATTTAACTTCAAACAGGCACACATTTGACGTTGGTTGTTAATAGCAACTAATGTTTTATTTTAACATATATATGTCAACTATTACTATATATAGTAGTATTGAGGGGTGGAATGTCCCATACCTTTTCACCTATTCTCCTTTGTCTGCATATAAATTGTGTAACATTTGATTATTTGTATGACTTTAATAAATTGGCCTAGTTGGGTGCCTAAATGAAGAATGAAATATGTTGATCATACGGAGAAGTTTCAAACAATTTATCTACTTCAATTTTTATGAGAAGTTTAGATATTTTAGCAGCATGCTTTCTGAACAATATACTTTAAACAAATATGTAGTTTTAAGTTAGATTTCAATCAAAATGTATTCACTCCAGTGGGTACATAAAAAACATGATATGCAAGTGAACCCCAAATGAAAACTCAACTGCGGGTTTAAAATATGGTTTATAATACGTTCCAAAGTGGGGAGCGCACTCATTTTGGCACCGGGACTTTGTGACTTTGATATCCGAACTTTGTAACTTTGATATCCGGACTTTGTGACTTTGATATCCGGACTTTGTGACTTTGATATCCGGACTTTGTGACTTTGATATCCGGACTTTGTGACTTTGGTACCGGGACTTTGGTACCGGGACTTTGTGACTTTGGTACCGGGACTTTGTGACTTTGGTACCGGGACTTTGTGACTTTAAGACCGGGACTTTGTGACTTTGAGACTGGGACTTTGGTATCAAGACTTTGGGAATGGTACTGGGGGTCACTTGGTTGTTAGGGAAGAGGTCGCAAGTGTGCTAAAATCTCTTATTTGACTGCACAATCATTATTTCCATGCACAATACTTTTAATTATTTATAAATCTGGGGCTTAGCGCTAGAAATGCCTTTGTCAAACTTGTGAATTATTCGGAAATGAAGATTTTATATCGAATTCTTGGCATAAAAAACTCTTCAACAATATTTAAACTTCTAATAAGTGACGGACTTAAAACCTGACAGGGCTCCAATAACTGGCATATTAATATTTTTCATAACACTGTCTTAATTTGTAAAATGGACCCAGCGGCGCCATCTACCCACGATCTACGATAATCCACGCAATAAATCCAATATGGCGGAAAATTTTGTAAAAGAGTGGTAGCCATGATTTGAGATTTTCACAGCCAAAAGTATTTTAGTGATTTGTTTTTGGGTTATTATGCCGTGTTGCGCCACCTCCTTATTTAGCCAATGCTGTCTGAAACGTTGGCTAAAGAAGGAGGTAGCGCAACACGGCATAATACCCCAAAAACAAATCACTATAAGAGTGGTAGCAACGTTTATCAAATCTTCTCCAAATCTGGCCAGTGAGTTAATTTGGCCGAATGCCGATTATTGGTGACATAAACAACATAATTTTTCTTTAATAATGGAATTGTTTTTTTCTTTGAACAAACAAACACTTATTCAATAATAATTGTAAAATGACCGAAAGAAACAAACACTTATTCAATAATAATTTTAAAATGACCGAAAGAAACAAAACACTTATTCAATAATAATTGCAAAATGACCGAAAGAAACAAACACTTATTCAATAATAATTGCAAAATGACCGAAAGAAACAAACACTTATTCATAGATATAGATATAAACTGACAGGCCTTTCTAGCATTAACTCCCAGAGATATATTACTGTAGGTTTTTACACAAGTATTTCAGCATCGCAGTCAATATTAATTCATCGTGTGTTCGGCATTTGATATACATTATATATTATTATTATTATATTTTCGTTGATTCGAGTTACCAATATCGTAGGTTAGGATGGTTACAAAATCGTTAATATTTTAAATTTATTTATTTATATGATATTTTTAATGACTTTAGATGGTGTGTTGAATGCTGGTTTTATAAATGATTCACTTTTATAATAAATATGAATAAGGTTAGTTTGAGAGTAAAAATAATAGACGTTCATACACGGAGAAGAATAAATAAATAAATTTTGTATAGATCATATTATTATCATGTTATTTTGCCATTTTTTTATTGATCCTAAACATTATGAATAATTTTAAGTGATATACCGTAATCACCTATTATATATTATTAAGTGATATACCATAATCACCTATTATTACGTATATCAAAATAAGGAAGATCCATGTATTATTATTTCAATATTTTATTCTTAAGTTTTATTTATGTGTATTATTTTATGATATAAACATTTTTATATTTATGTTTTTGATATCAATAAAGTTAGTTATTATAATTTGTTTTTTTTTCATTTTGTTTCTTTTTTTTACAGAATATTTGCTTTCTATGGGATGCTATTTATATTCAGTGGAGCCTCAATAATTCAAACTGCTAAATGACCCCTCTCTCCTCGTACGGAGGGTGCTAGCGTTATGTTTTTCTGTGGATATGTGAGAGTTCTCGCTGTGCTGTAGGTGGTGTTTTAGGTTATAAACGAGATTTCCTTTCCAATAAAATTCAAATAAATGGAATATTTCTGATCATATTTGAAAACTAAAACTTGATTTTGAAAGGTGATGAAATACGCTTTCAAATTTTATTGTCAGAAATAAACACATGATTAAAAAATATAATTTTTTTTAAATTGCTCACTTTACGTTCTTTGTAACTAAAATTACTGACATGGAAAAATCAATAAAAATGCATGCATTTTATTAGACAAATGTATTACAAACATTATTGTCACCTCACTTTTTCGTCATTTCATTTAAAAATTATTAAAAATTCAGCGAACCACTTGGGGCGCGACCAATGGCAGAGGTGTTGGTTATCCAATAAATTATTCCCGGGGCAGCGGTACCCATACCCGCCTCCCAAATTAAAAGTATAATTTATCCCTAAGGAAACAGCTGTTTGATTTAATTTTTTCTATCTAACAAACTAAAATCCGAACGCTGGGCGAGTCCGAACAGGTTTTGTTTTTCATCAGTTGGAATTATCAAGGCTCTGCTGAATGGATGTTGGTATTTGATACACATAGCCAGAAAATGGTTTCCAATGTTTGTTAAATGTATTTTCTTAGGATGTATTTGTAAAGTTGTAATTGTGTAAGTAATGTAATCAAATACAACGCTAGAGGATATTGCACCAATAAATGTTTGTTTTAGCATTTGACAAGGACTAATATCTTGAAATTACTAAATAAAAGCAATATATAGGTGTTTCTTCTTAATTTACTATTTATTGGACTATTTTCTTTAATTATTATTACATTGAAACAAAATAATACCGCTTTAGTGACGAATATAGATAATAGAAAAAAAGAAGATTATTATTGTGATGTATTATAATAAGTTGGGTATTCAAGCGATAGATGGCACTAGTCATAAAGCTTACTCCAGAGTCCGACAGATGTCGCTAGAGTGTAGCAATTGCCTGTGGGATATTATTGACAGACAACAAGCTTCTAGAAACAGAGAATTACCAACCCTCGGGTAATGAACAGTGTAGCTAAATCCAGACTTATTAATATTTACGTAAATAAACACAATTATAGTAAAAGATCCTTTTACTTTATCAAAAAGTTCCCAACACAGAAATCTGCAAGTAAAGCAGAGACATAACAATTATTATTATAATTTAATGAGCAGACAGCATTCTGCTGGCGCGCTCATGTCTTGTTTCACAATAACAGTAATTGAGTCGTTTTAAATTTTAAAATAAGTTAGTCTACTAATAAAAATTCCTTCGAGCTCTATATTGGTTTTTATTAGTAGTACCAATGACTTGTTGTGGAAGTTTGTTCCATGCATCCATTACTCTATTTGCAAGGAAGTGTTTCCTAGGATTGGATGCAAAAGATATTTAGTTTGAGTGTCCACCTAGATTTGTATTTCTCTTGGTGGTGAAGTTTTTTCCGGCACCAAGGCAACTATAACGTCCAGATAAAACTTTGAAAGTCTCAATAAAGTCACCCCGTTCTCTTCTTTCTTTTAATATTTGTGATCTTAGTTCCTTGAGACTATTTTCGTATTGCCGATCTTTCAAATCTCTCTGTACTCTAATCTATATCTTTGACAAAATATGTACTCTATTTTGGAAAGCATATTCCAGGAGAGGTCGCACATATATTTTGTATATTTTTGACATCATGTCAAGTGGTGACAGGTCAAGGAATGCTTTCCTGATTAAGTATGTTAATAAAATTCCTCTTTTGAACCATTATTAGTGTAAAATAGGACACATAAAAGTGTCACCAACATCATACTGCAAATCGGTGATGCCCCCCTCTGTATTTCTGCCTACAAACCAAATGCATAACTTTCATGGATAGTCTGCGCAGTTTGGTCGTAGTGAGACAGTCGGCATGCTTCCGTGTCATATCTCCTTTGTTTCTATTATCACGTATCATCGACTACACGTCAATATGAATTGACACTGAAGTGGTATTTCCAAAATGTGATTGTATTTAATAATATTATGTATTCTAATAACCGTGCAGCTTTCTAGAGAAGTAATATTATTTTTTTTTTTATATACGTAAAGTAACGTATGGATGTCTAGAGTAGAAATAAAATAGATAGATTCGAGCCTAGGATTATAATAGTTTTTTAATAATATAAACATAACATAGTCAGAGGGTTTGTAGTACATAATATAATATGGAGATTACATAGTTAATAAATATTATTTATTAACTAGAGGATGGAACACCACTTGCGTAATTCCACTTTTAAAAATGGCCTATAAAAAAGACATAAAATATATTATTATGAATAGGTACCTACCCTAATAGTTTGTCTGGATTTAAAATTTTTTTTATGTTATTTTGATAATTTCCTTGAAACATCCATCAGTTCCAATTTTTAAATGTTCACACTGGTACGAACGGCCGGACTTACTCGCAAAGGAAATTGTGTTGTGTAAATTAAAAATTGAATGGAAGTAGTTAGTCCTGGGTTGATCATGAACCATCAATAATCGATCCAATCACTTTTTCAAAAATCAATTGATCGATCAAATCTCAGCATGTCAGCACCTGTGACAGGCATGGCGAGTGACCATAGATGTATATATTTTATATATCAGGTCGAAAAATAGAGATGGTAGATAAATTAATTATGAGATTAATACCCACTTGTTAAAGTAGAAGTAATATCCAAAGGCAAAATGAACGCATAAGGTCGACACTGTAATTGCAGTGCTTCATGACGTGCTTGGGAACTATTCCTCCACACTTCAAATGCAGGGCTCCGTCTCCTAGGGGTTAACCATCTATATTAACAATTTATACATTTATTATCTATGTCACCACGGCGGTGGAGCATCGATCGATCTGTGGTATTCTTTCTATGTTTAAAAGAAACTGATCATTTTGCCATTGGGTCGTGATCAACCCAGGACTAATGGGAATCGAAACAAGATGGTTTATTTAAACGGAATCTATGTGTTATTGCTTGTACATGAAAATCTCAGGTGGTAAAGCTAATAAAGCAATAGTCACAATGACCAAATCATAATACCACGTCAGTTGCAGTACATATTATTTAAAAGAAGTTAATTCCTCGTTGCTGAAGTTAGCTCATTAACTGAACAATAATTATTCGTGGTTTCGCTCAATAACATTCGGTTTTAAAGACCAGTAACTAAATGCTATTACACTATTGATTGTGTAAGCATTACAGTATAAATGCTCGGTTTATTTTGGCTTGTAATAAACTTTTGTATTACATGTATTATGTATGTATTATCTATATACAAACAATTAGTAGTTCTACATAATTGCAATCAATATGTATTTGAATTGTGCCGCTCAAAACGTAATTCTCAGTGTTAAAAATCTATAAAGCTTCTGTTGCATTGTAGATTTAATTCTGCTTTTCATTTTGAAATATTATAACTGGTCAGTGTAAAGGTATATGTGTAAACATATTTTGATTTATAACTTCTGAATTTGTACGGTCTTCTTTCGCAGGGATATGCAAGTAACGATAATCGATGATTTAAGTATCTTGGCGACTATCGCCATATATCTGCACGGAGCTTCGTACACAGGCGCACGTTGCCGAAAGTAACAATGCCTATGCTTTAGATCAATGCTAAGAACAAAGAATGACAGGATATAATAATGACAACTAGAGAAACAGTTTGGTTACGAGTGAGGTTACGAAAGCATTCTAGTTTTGACGTTTCGAGAATTCAATTGGTGACAACGGGGGTCTCGTGATTTCAATAGCGACTGTGCGCGGCAAGTTGTTTGTGACGTGAGTATCTTATACTTGTGTATCCTTGTGGAAGAATGACCTAACGTGTCATAATGTTATTCTCACTTTTTTTTTGTAGAAAATTAAAGCAATAAGCGAAAGAATTGTTGAAGTGATCAATAATTTATTGCCAATTTGTGTCATCTGCATACACATATAATTGATTGGGCATTATCGCTTGTGTATAAATGTAAAAAGAATATAATAGAATTACGGGCAATTTTACATTGGGTTGTGACAGTTGCGGGCAATAGGGATTTGAGCAGCTTGTTCCAGAGATGTGATTTGAAGAAAAAGGCAAAATATTTTTTATAAATGTAAATTTGACATGAAATATATCAAAATAAGACTGTATACATGTTGGTCGTGAGAGAATATACTTTAGTGTGAGATTATGAGTTCAACAAACAACAAATAGATGGATATTTACTTTGCTTTCAAATCTGCCAGTATTCCACCTTTCGTTTATTACTCGAGCGTCTCGACTAGACAAATTGTTTAAGAAGTAAAGTAATCTCTTATTAACCACGTCAATGTTTCATGCAATGCGCTAAACTGAAGCTAATGAAACTAGAAACCAATGCATGTAATTATTTGTTCAGAATTTAAAGTAGCTGTTGCATATGTAATTAATCAACGGCTATTCCCGTGCGTGGATGGTGAGTACGATATCATCCATGAAATTTCACTAATACACAAATATTGTGTCGAAAATGCTGCGTGATAGGACAGATTGCGTTGAAAAGGCCAGAATTAAAATGTTTGATTAAAATTCCGTATAACTAATTATACAATGTTTACTTAAATGGGATGACAATTAACGATGTCAGACAAGCCTTAGAGAGTCAGAGCGCATGTAAATGGGTTAGAATTAAAAGGTATAAAGCGCTCCGGAAGCGATCAAAGTCAACTGTCAATAGTTACTTATTTATTTATTTAATATCAACAGTATAAATGTACCATTGGTCATTTCATTGGTGCGATTGGCAATTATTGCCATTTGATTATTTACTGACGCAATTAAAATGATTGAGACTGATGGGGATAATGACGTGTACTTTAATAGACATGCGCTATTGACGGTACGAGTGACGATCGTTCAATTGCTCTTATCTATCGAGCCCTTTCAAATACAGTTTCATCGCGGAATGATATTTTTTTTACTTATAGCATTATATCGCGACTGTCCAGAGTTATTAAAAGTTAATCAAAAGATTATCACTGTATTCGCATATTTTAGATATTGTTAAGCAACTGAAGTAAAAATATTGAGGTCAATTGCACTTCAATACACATTGCCAATGACATAAGTACATTGACAAAAAATGGACATCGATCGTCCTCGGAATGCTAGTCGAGAGTACATTGACAACAAATTGACATCGATCGTCCTCGTGCCCCATTAAGTCAGTGATGACTTAGTTTCCATTACACATGGAAGGCATTTCTAGCATGTATCATCTATTCAGTGATTTTAGTCATGTTTTGCCGCAGATAAGTGGAACTGTTAATGAGGGATTACTGTACTTTTTTTCTAGAACGATACGCTAAAGTTGCCCTAAAGACCAATCAAAAGAATTATCAAACTATTCAATTTTTCAAAATGGTTGTTGTAAACTCTTTTAGAGGTTTACTTAACGTGTAGTGAATAAAATAAAAACCCCTTTTACAAATATTATAATATTCATCACACTTTAGCTACTTCATTAGCAGCCAATACTGTGTAATAATATTTTTTTGTATTTAAATTTATCAATATTTTTGTAAAATTTTAAGATAATCTCGACATATCGGAAAGATAACTTTTTCTAATAGAGTCTCGGAACTTTTAAAAAAGCCCTCCTCAACATCTTACTCAACAGATTCCAAAAATACTACATAGATAAAATAAAGTAAATATATAAATGAATTAATTAAATCTCTCAAACTAGTAAAATCGACATTATAAGTTTTTACTATTAAAATTTAATGAATATTTAAATAGGTACTTAAGGTTAAACGTAACATATGCCACAATCTACGCGTTATAGATAGCGTTAATTTTATTATCGTGTTGCAATTAAATTATGGGATTGATGATTCATTCCAATATTGTCTTGGTAGGCCTTTCTTGAAAGAGTTAAGTTTTAATACCGACAAAACTATTTTTTCATATTCATAGTGCGTTTGTAGTAAAGGTGCAAACAAATAATTTGTCTTAATATTTTAACCCTTCAAGCCTCGGGAGGACAATACTAGCCACAAACATCATATCCATTAGAGCCTCTGAAGGACAGATCTGACCGGGGCGGCAATACATTATAAAAGTATTTTTATCTTTTTTTCTATAATGCGTAGATATGCGATATTTCCATCGTTAGATGGATAAATAATTAGTGTTCTCAGTTTTTTTTATTTTTTTTTTTATATTAACTCCACACAGGAGGCCCTGAAGAAAATAATTTCCCTCAGGGCCTATGTCATCTCTGGGGATGCTGTGTGGAGGGTCTTTTTGTGGAGAGGAAGGAGTGAACATGGGTCTTGAAGAGTCCCATGTTGTAGGAGGGAGGAAACACAGAGGCCGGCAGTTCATTCCACAGCCGAGCTGTTGAACTTAAGAACGAATCGTAGAAGCGACCCGTTCTCATGTGACAAATGTCAACCGTGTACAAATGTTGGGCGCATGTTTGGCGTGTATCCCGACTACTCACCGGTGCCGAAGGGATCAATGACGCTATTTGACTCAAATATTTGTACATAATTACATAGATAAACCTAAAAAAATTGTCAAAATGTATGATTACAAAATGGATGGATTTTTTCACTGACAGTTGAAAGTTAAAAAATAATTAATATTTTTTTTTATTGTATAAACGGCATACATATTGAATTGACAATTTTCTTACTAATTCCCTAGATACACAACAGGAATGTGTTTTCTAAATATCGAATTCTTTCAAAATTATGACGTTTCGAGTCAAAATGTCCAGGTAAGTTTTTTTGTTAACATTTTCATGTTTGATATTAAAAATATATTTTTTTAGAAAAATCAACGTTTATTCCAAAGATAATTTTATCTAGTTTTAAAATGGTATTTCTTTTTACGACAACTTCAAAAATAAAAAAATATTTAGCACATTTTAGATGCATTCTGAAATTCCATGAAATTTCACCGTGCCGTTGGGACTTGTAGGTAAAAATATTATAATACCAGAAGGCTGCAAAAAAAATGTATTTTCATAAAATAATTAAATTTAACGCCTTCATGAACGCGTAGATTATAACGTATGTTACGTTTAACCTTAATGGAAACTTTTTGAGAGCATAATTTGTAGCACCAAACGTTAAAAGGATTGTTTATTTGATAATTATTCCAGCAGATGGAGAAAGTGTCAAAGAAAGAATGAGGATACGGCGAAGGATATTTAATAATATGAATGTTGCACTAAACTTAATGATAATATCTTATGATTTTTGAGTCATGTGTTCAATGCACTCGTTGCTTAGTAGATAACACAAACGTAGGAATATTGAATAGAAAATAAATACATATAAAGTTAACCTTGGAATAAAAACAGAAATAATAATGGTTTCCTCCAATTACTAAATAAAGTACCCTAGTTTCCTCAATATGTAATTATACTGATATTTTTGACACTGTTAATGGTGGAAATCCTGGATATTTTAGGGTTCCATGATAACTCCTCAAAATGACAATTGTGACAGTGGTATAAAGTCATTAAAAGTGATGAAACAAAAACTAGGTTAAATAGTTACATATGTAACCTATATGCTTTTTATAGGTGTGTTGAATTGTCATTTTGATGAGTTATCCGGTCACCTAATTTTAGATTTCACAATCAAACCTAATTTTAGATTTCACAATCAAAAGTACCTTGATTAAATTTTGGGTTATTATGCTGTATGTAATAGAAATCCACAAAACCTCATTAATATTAATAGGGATGTAAGTTTAATAGTTCTATGTATCCAGTACTGGATGGCTACACCAAAACTAAAAGCCGAAAACCACATTAATTTATTTAACTAGTAATTATTATGCAGAAATACCGACCTTAAGAGGATTAGTGTAACACGGAATCAATTGTAAAATTCATAAACACACTTCACCACAATCTACACGTCTGATGATGGACACTGTAACGCTGTCCGAAACGTTGGCTAAAGGAAGCATAACAACACGGCATAATAACCCAAAAATTAAGCACGATAAAACTTCATAATTTGTTTATTTTAGACCTGTTTTACTATGCTGTGGGCATTTAAGAGTGAACCGGTTTTAAAAAAAACCCTGCAGTAAACTATATTTCATATTCAAATATGTTTTAGGAGCAAACGTTGATTTCTTAATAGATTTACACACGAGAAAGAATTCAGCTTAGAGCATTTTGTCAAACTAAATCACGGAACTAATCCAACCTGTGTACATATTTACAACAGGGGTGCACAGACTTTTTAAGAGGAAGACCAGACCGCAGACAAAAACTTATTTATCTTAGTTATAATATAAATATTATTGTTATAATGTAGTGCTCTCTCATTAATCGCCACACCAGAAACCGGGCAATTGTCCAATTAGTGAAAGCGGCGAATTATAGTGCATATATATATACAATAAGTTCAAAAATTAATGCAGGGATTTTGTGAAATTTGTATTTCCAACAACTTGCAATATTATTTATACTCGAAATCACATATTAAATAAACTATGTTCATTACGTATTAAACAATAAGTCATGTAAAAAATCTTCAATATGACAAATTGTCCTATTAATTTCTTATAAATTTTCTCTTAAAAGAACAGTGCTTATTGGTTTAAAACGACAACAGTAATCAGTGCGAAGCTCTTGCAAGAACCACGAAGATTGCTCGAGTCTAGGCACTCGGCCGACTACTGAATTCGATATTTGAATACCGGCGATTTATAGTGCTTTATATGTGCTTTCAACTAGTAAAAATAACGGCACATTTTAGGAGTTGTCGGATAAACGAGCAGCGTATTACTGAGAGAGAACTATATTCAATTTGATTTATGATTTGGCAGTATTCAATTCACAATATTTGTTGCCAAATTTTGTGGTGAACAAATGTAAAATTAATTCGAGATCGGTTTGAAAAATTTTCCTCGCATATGTGTAGGTTGATACGAATAAACTTGCACATTTTCGCATTATCCACCAAGAATGGATATTTTTCTTTATTTAGACGTAGAAACGGTTTGTTGTATGCGTGGCGGGAATTTCAAATTGTCGCTATAATTTATGTCTATATTTTTGAGAATGTGAAATACGGTCGCGGTCTGTGTATCCTTGATTTAAATAGTGACATAAAACATTTAAAAAAGTCAACAATGTGTTTTTTTTGTGTGTTATTTTGCTCCACACAAATTTAAAGATATATCTACTAAAACTAACTCACTGAAGTTGACTAAAGTTATGTGTTTTGTTTGATACGCTAAATTGAATATTATGAAACAGAATCCAAAGGCGAACAATAATATACTTTCTCAGGTTTATCAAGGCGATATATCAAAAACACAACTCAACGACAAACCAATTTTATTAAAAACTCCAACATGATGAATATTGTTCTCTGGTTAATTTGAAATTTTAAGACATGTACTGTGTGTGTGCTTTGTTGCGAAGGAGTTATTACATTTTTTCACGGCGTTTGTCTTATTTTATAAAGTAAAGTACACTCGTAAGAGAGGTGAATAAGGAATAATGGAATTGATTTGTTTATATTTGAAATGTTGACTTTGTATAATAAAATGAGGAACATATTCTCACTTATGTAACATTAGCACAACGAATACTGCTAGAAATACATTTAATAATTGACTGTTTTCTAGAAGTTAGGCAAATGTAGTATCACTCGTCAGTGTGATTGCTTCAATAGCATTATTTTATTATAAACTAGTTTGTACACATGTTTGCTTATGATGTAAATCGTACAGGCTACCGATTAATCCCACACAGAACTATACTGATATACATAGACGATATTGATTGTCCTCTCAATATTATCACATAATAACGTCCTATTTTAACTCTGTAAGTCTCGATTCTCACTAAGTTCGGTGGAGCATGCAAAAGTGAGGTTAGAGATGACTGTCGTGGGATTGATTGGGCTATGACAGATAATGCTTTACTGTAGATATGATCATCACTATATTATAATATTTAAAGTAATGATATCATGTTATCTGTAAAACTTTAGCGAGTTGATCCTCTTGTGTGTTTTATAAATGTTGTGAAACTTTTGAATATTGTGAAAATATCTAATACCTTATGATTTCTATGAGAAATAATAATCACCTTTGTATAAGATTTGGAAGTATTGCATCAATGACTATCTTATATTAAGTGAAATCTAGTTTCTGAAATTTCGTGTATTATATTACATATATATTATATTTCTCTGATGTCTTATTGACTATGCATATATTTTTTTATCTTGTACATGCGAACTTTGTAATCTCGCACTGTTTACTTTGAAGGAAGATTCACTATTTTTCTCGTAGCCCTTCTTTCCACACATTATAATATTCTCTCTAGGTGAACCTTATAAACTGTTAGTTTATAATCGAAATTATTAACTGCTCATTTATTCAGCGTAAAATTATTATTTATTAAAGTTAGAAAGAGATAACGATATACTAAAAGTAACAATGTCCATGTATATTGTATGATATTGTCCCTTTCAGAGTGAAGAAATCAACTTTAACATGTTAAAGCCTCGTTCAGAAGTGAGTTATTCACACACATAATATAATATATGTCCCCTTTTGCTAAAAGCACGCCGTGAGTATATGCAATGCTTACGTGCCATGATTATAGGTACAAGTGATGTCATCCAAACAACTAGTTTCCAAATAAAATTTTACTCCTATTAGTGCAGATCAAAAAAGACGTTGTCATGTTCTAATGCAAAATCTGGAAATCAGTTGGACGAGTCGGAAGCAAACCACGTGACAATCTTCTTGGCACCGAGACAGTTTAAGCATTTCTTGAATAAACTATGACTTCACTTTTACTTTAACCAAACTGCGCCTGGCGCTAGTAAAAACCTCGAGAGTGCTGTGTTGGGTATTAGGTATTATCAGCGCCTTGGCTCTATGGCGTTTTGGCAAGTCAGCGCCCGAAGCAGACTGCTCAAATTGCACCTGAACAGGGCTGGCTCTTACTTAGACCTCCGTCGAATGCACATCGAAAAAACGAGACCCTGTACAGAAAAGTAAAATTCATTAAAGTAAGGCAATGGTTTGCAGTGCAGTCCATTATAGGATTTTTTTGCAAAACGCGTTCATTCATATTTCACAGGTCAGTTTTTACTGCGGTGAGTAAATTATAAAAGTGTCTAACTAAATACTATTTGATTTTGGAAATAAGCCGAATCTTAGTTCGCCTGATGTGGGATTGTCAATTGCATGTATTACGCAGTAAAAAATTTGCGCCACTGTAAAAGGGACTAGTGAATCATAAGTAGATTTTACTTTCGAAGACTAAATACTGATTGTACAATGCAAGTGGACTGTAAACTGTCGATTAATTTATTGACAAATCGCTAAAAAGGACACACGCACACCACTCCCCTCTCTGTGCAAGTTGGTTTGTTCCCCTCGCCCTTATGGGCAGGTCATTTGTATTATATCTTTAGTCTGTGACTTTCAAGCATTTCATTATCCTAATTTACACGGCTGTCACGCATTTGATTCATTGGCAACTATACCCGAACGCGGATACCACAATTGTGATCCATGGATAGATTGCATTGAAAAGGTTGGCATTATACAGTTTAAAACTGTCTTTTGATTGAACCAATCCTTGCAATCTGAGTTTTTAATTGAAAATTCTCAATGGGTTAACTAAAACCTTACATTTATATTTTCTCAGAATATTTTATATAACAGATTGCTGGAAGGCGATAGTTTATTTATGTTTCCGGAAACTATTGGATCTCGTCGGATGACAGCACTGGCTAACTAATTGCCTAGCAGACAAACTATTGCGCTTGTCTGCAACTCTCAACAATAATTGTTTAAGTAAAAAACAACACCATTATTGCATTGCGTTAATAAAGTCCTTATCTGGACGGGGCTTGCAACTCACAGATGAATCCTAAAGAACAACTCATATTAGAATTACAACATTAATTTTTCCATAAGAAAGTTTAGGATTTGAAGATTACCAATGTAATATTTACTTATGTACAGGGCCGGCCCTGAGGTAAACGGCGCCTGGTGCCGTATTAGGTGGTAGGTATTGTCAGTTTCTTGGCTCCTTGGCAAGTCTTCGGCGCCCGGAGCGAACTGCTCCAATTCCTCCTGCACAGGGCCGGCCCTGCATGTACATTTGGCAAATAGGAAATATGTCTCTGTAATACATAATTATGTATTATTATGTATAATATCTTAATTCATTTTTGAAGAAGATAATATTAACAAATCCCAATTAAATAATAAACAGAGACACAGAAAATAAAAAAAGGAACAGTCGAAATCGGGAATTGGGAATTTACCGGCAAAACACTCTCCCAATTGAACCTTTGTTATATTCGGCAAGATCTCATCTTTCAATTTAAGAATAAATTACTAGTAACATCTTCAATTAATTCCCATACCTAAATATTTTTTAACTTAGGTCAGGCGCATATGGTGACTTTGTCACGGCAACAGTTACTTTAGAGTAACTTTTATGGATTTTGACAGTGACAAAACTCTTGCCGTGACAAGTCACCATGCGCGCCAGGCCTAAATGTGATGAATGTGCGACAAGTCTTGTATGACAGAGATGCCATGAAAATAAGACAACTATAGTTATATTATGCTGCATATACATTTGCGAATCGAAACGCGGTCCTCCCTCGAATTATGGGAAAGGAATAAATGCAAGCGCATTTGCTTCTGCTTTGTTCCTTTCCCGTAATTCGAGGCTCGGCTCACGTTTCGGCTCGCAAATGTACCCGTACCTTAAGGTCTCCTTTGACTGTTATTCCACCACCCCAAATCATGGTTAAATTATTAATATAAAGGGTAGTCATACAAAAAGCATTATGGTGCATATTCATATGCGAGCTATTGGTTTGCAAGATTGGGACCGGGTTTTGAGCACTGAACAAACTGCACGTAGACCGCTTTTGACTCTCCACTCTCAGTTTTTTGAAGATCACAAAGGAATTTGCTGTTCACAGTTCACGTTTTTATTTCTTCCCACGAACTTCCAGACTCCATCACCTACTTTATGTTGATTTGTGATTATCGATTTTGTTGATTGATTTTTTTATTTAATTATGAAGTGGTTAAAGGAAAATATAATGTAATCGATTGATATTTAATTTACAGAACCAAATATTTACTCTGGGATCCTATTCTTAGGACTACTTTGAATTTTAATTTGATGTCACTTGCGTTTTTTGGTTTCTTCTCTATGGTTCGCTGGAGGTTCGTTGAAAAAATAATTCCGTTTAACGGTTTGCAGGCGGCTCGCGAACCGATCGGCTCGCAGATGTATATGCTGCTTTACATTTAGTAACTAAATCTAAAAAGCCAATATTCCAACTTTCTCCTTACCCTCTTTTCATCCCCCTCACATCATCCTTTCACTAAACTTCTACCAAGTTGTGAAAGTGTAGCATGTGTGTGTGGGCACCTTTATATTGTTTTTCAATTTGCTGAAGATTCATTGATTCTGTTCTTTGCTTTTGTTTGTTTTTCTTTAATAAAAAAAAATGTGTGACATATATTTGGAGCGGTGTTCTTTTTAAGCATATTAATAATTCAAAGGCCTAATGGATGTGTAGATGTAAACAAATGAATATTAATAAAGAATTTAAAATGTAAATGACGTCTTAATTAATTTGTAGTTTCGTAGATTAGACAAAGCAGCCAATCCACAGATGACTACAACGATGGTACAACCTCCCACTGGAGTCGCAATGATGTATTATCTTGGTTTAGCCCAGAGGTTCCCAAATTTTTTTGCCCCGTAGACCCCTGCCTGCCGAATATTGAATTTTCCTAAAACTATTAACGTCCCATGTGATAATCATTTATTTTTTTTGTAAAAAGATTCCCTTCCCTTGCCTGTCCTACAACCAGGTGGCTATATAGTTCCTCATTGTGCAGACAGGGCGCCCTTGTGAGGTATTACACCAAATGAAAATGGAGCAGGATAAGCAACGGTAATTTCTTTCTGTAGCTGGCCCTACAGAACTGCCCCTTAAGTTCTTTTGTTAGCGCTTATTCCGATCAGTTCTTCTTGTCATATGATATCCGATTCTTCAACATTCCATTTCCAGTCAAAATGTCCTCAAACTTAGTTTTGAAGTCTGTGTGAAGTACATCTAAATGTTGAACGTCATTATTACCCTGGACGTTTTTCAAAAACAAGTTGGGGAACTAGGAAAATTCTCAGCGTCCAATGTGCAATGTTTTGGTTCAATATATTAATTCTGACGAGAAAAGGAACAAGGAACGTAGACTCTATTTACTCAATAAACAACTTTACGATATATAAACATACAAATATCAAATAAGTATTATTATACTCAGTCTATTATTAGTATTACGTAAACTGTATTATTTGTGTTAGTTGTATTGTATCATTTACAGAACTCCTAAATATTGAGTTGAGGTAAATAGGGGTCCGCTCGTATTTTTTTCTCGCTGACATAGACCCCCAGCAAGCCGATATCGATCCCTGGGGGTCCATATAGACCACTTTGGGAACTTCTTGTTTAACCCTTAGTGTGCCAGCTAAAATGCCGAGAGTCCTGCCGTGCGCCGGCTGATACTATTTTTTGTAATAACGCACTTGTTTTTTGCAAAATAATGTTTTTGTAAATTGCTGTCTTAGATATTACATGTTAGTGTTTATATATTCATAAAAAAAAATTCTCTACCATTTTTTTATTGTTATGTTTAATTTATAGAACCCATTATAGTTTTAAGTTTTCTTTTATGTATTCAATTTATAAAAAACTGTTTATATATAAAGAAGTTGTGCTATGTAATTATTATTACGTGTGACAGCTGTTTCGTCTTCTGAAGGCATTATCATACTGGGGTTAGGCCACCTACAGACGGTATATATATTTTTATTTTCCATATAATGGAAAACAAATCATTTTAATTTTGATTTCCCTAGCCATTATTAATTTCCGAGTACAATGTCAGAAATTATTACTCTACGAAGTTTCCCTAATTATTGTATTGTTTAAATTTGACTAAAAGTCGTTAAAGTAGGATGTTTAAAAATGAATAATTTAATGACCTAATGATTTATTTTTCCATGCCTAGTTATTATACTAAGCCCGTCGTCCCACAGGTCAGTAAGCTATCGACATAAATCAAATTTTGTAAGACTCCACGCAGAAAAGTTCTACACTGAACTGCGCTGCAGACCATTAACTTACTATAATGAACTTAATTTTCTGCGCAGGGTTATGTGGTTAGGTTAGGTTAGGTGGTTTTCTGTGTCAGTACTTGGTTTATGTCGATTTCTTGCCGACCCGTGGGACGACGAGCTAACTTGTATTTTTATGTTCTCCAATTGAACTCAGCTTAGAAACATCTAGGGGTAGCAAGTGAAATATATTTTTTTGTTAATTTATCAAACTAGCTTCAGGATTATTAGAATTTTTATTCATTTCCAACTGCTCTAAAAGATTGAGATTACGGCCTTTAAAAAAAAAATTCCCAGGATAGCTTCGATATATTCAGAGAAATGTTTTTTTTCTCTCTAATGTTATAAAAAAATATTGTATGTTGAAGACATACGAAAAAGTTTTTGAGTTTCAATATATTTTTCAGCTAAATAAGTGTTCTTTACAATAAAAATAAGTTTTCCTGTAAATAACAATAGTACTGAAAATGAAAAATTATTCATTTGATATGGAATTTGCTATTTGCTTTTCACAGATAAAAAATCTATGTTTGCAAGTGACGAAACGACAAGCATTATCAACATTAATGTATCTTCTCTCTTCTCTTCTCTGAAAATATTAAGATATATTATTTTCTTGTCAAGCAAATACAATTTATTTAGTATGAGGCAGCTGCCTAGTATGGTGCTCTAATGTATCTTCTCTCTTCTCTTCTCTAAAAATATTAAGATATATTATTTTCTTGTCAAGCAAATACAATTTATTTAGTAAGCTAGGAGTGTTTTTAACCTTTCCGGGAGTAAGTTACGTAATGCTGGCCGTGCTCTGGGGAGTGAGTTTTTTTTACATAAATAAAAAAATATATTTTTTGATTAAATTTTATGATAGTATGCAAAATAAATAACAGCCGATATCTCTGTCGATAATGATGTAAAATGTTTAAAATTGGTGTAAAGTTACAGGAATATGTCCATAGATGGCAATACGATGCATATTTACAGAATATGCATCGAATATGAATATGCGACCCCTGTCGTCCATACTCCTTTGGCGAAAGTGTGAACCGTCGTTCATTAGCGTCCATACTCCCGGAAAGGTCAAGGTTTAAAATACCATAAAATCGAGACAAGTGCGGTGAGTTCCTAGCAGATATGCTACGATTGGCTTGCATTCCAAGGGTCGAGTTATTGGAGTTAGCAAAATTGAAACACATTTTTAATAACATTCATTTATTCTGTGTAAAAATACATATATTACAATACAATTAAATTTGGAGCAAGTAGAAAAATAAAGATTAGTGAAAACTACTTATATTGGTGCCTGTTACAAAAGAGAAGACAGTTTATATATTGAGAGCAGATCAGTGGAAAGCAGTGAGAGGAGAATATTTAAGTACCAGATACTCTCAGTACCACCCTGGTGAAAGACTACCATTTAGAATCGAATCGTTGCTTGAAATAATGTCTTTAGCCGTCTACTTCCCAACTTTCGTCTTCCCCATTTCCATCCACTCAGCTTTGCAACATATCCCAATTGAGGATACCATTGTCCCACCAGCTCCGCACAGTTAGGAGCAGTTGGGACTCCTGTGCGATATTCACATTAAAGAATAATACACAAGTGGGTGAAGAGTTTCAATTATGAATTTGGACATTGTGGATTCGAACTCAGCGTGCGCATGTTTATTTAATTTAATTAATTAAAAATGCTTGCGGCACGTTCCAAATTGGTAAAAGGCCACCATTCAGAATTGAATCTTTGCTTGAAATGGCTTTGATGACCAGATCTGAATATCCAGGAACACACCTTCCTCTTCCCCGTCTCCTTCCATTCCTCACTATCTTCAGCCTCACAGCATTACCCAATCGAGGATCCCATAGTCTCACTGGCTCCGTTTAGCACGAAGCAGTTAGGACTCTTGTGCGGTATTCACATATAAAAGGAGATTGTGCTAGGATAGATTTGTGTGACGTTCCATCATCACTGCCTACCTCTTCGGAAATTATGGGATTATCACTTGAATTTTTAAAACCAAAGTTTCTATAGATTTGGAATGTTTAAAAAAAATACCATTTTTCATTTCGCACTTGTACATAGTTCTCGAAACACCAATGTAATATAATGGTTTTTTTTTTTACAGAGCTTTTCATGTTGCATAAGGGTAAATGTAGGAAAAAACTCACATAGCTACAATATTCATAAGCTTTGCGCTAATACAACAAACACACCATTGAGACAATAAAATACCAAATATTGAATAAAGTTCTGTTGTGAAACAATATTTAAAATTATACAAATACTGTTTGAAGCTAAATAAATAAAATTATGGAATTTTTATTATCTCCTTGTTTATAGTACTCATTCAGATAACACAGTAATGACGGGTTAATTTTATTTTATTTAGACGGGTTAAAATAATTCTATGTCTTTTAGCCCGTCGTCCATGATCGGTAAGAAATCGACATAAACTGATTGCTTTAAGACCCGGCCCAAAAAAATCCCACAACGGACCGCCCTTTACCGTTACCTTAGTTTAGAGGACTTTACTTTTCTGCTCAGTGTCTTACAGCACTCGGTTTATGTCGATTCCTTACCGACCCATGGGATGACGGAATATTATACACGGTGTCTGGAAGCTCATAGTGCAAACAGGAAACTGGTGAATTTAAATCACATTTGGAGTTGATTTTGTGTAGCAAATTTTTTAGATTTGAGCTTTAGTTTTCGAGTAAATCGAGTCAAAAAGTTTTTTTGGGTCCTGCATATGATGTAGATTCACCCGTTACCCGCTTGTTCTACGAGTTTTCGGAGACTGTGTAACGTATATAATTGATTTGGAAAGCAAATACTTCATTAAGTCAAACATTATAATAGAATAAGAAATTCACTTTGCCATTATGAGACCTACAAACATATTATAAATAATCTAATATACATAATTTATTACAAACATTAATTTGCAATAAATAGGACCCACAAATATACATTTAGAATATTTTCATAAAAGCGTGCTTTTTAAAGGCATTCAAATCGATGATTTAGTTTCTGTTGAATTGATAATTTTGCGACAGTAATAGAATAAAGAAAAACACTAGACATGCCGTCCATTAAAGGTTTGAATGAAAACTATTAAATATTTAGCATGCGCTGCGTCTCTCTTACGTTTTCTTAACGTTGTATATGGCCATCGGATTTGAATTTCATAATGATGAAATTTAATACAGCATGTGCTGCATATGAAATACACCCACATGGCATTTCTTATGTTCTTCTTTATTCTATGGTGACAATATAATTGTTTTTTGCTTATTTCTCCAGGGAAACGTGACCGGTAAAAATATAGCTATTTGCAATGACGATACAATACATCTAGACTCGCTATTGTCTCACAAATTCAAGATAAAATGTGGCAAGTAAGAACCACTCTAATGTTTCTAGCAAATACTTAATTGAAACATTGTTAATGTATGACATGTTGTTATAGACATTCAAAGAATATGTGCGTATGAACGAAATAAAAGATAGCGGGCGTATTTGCGTTGAATACTACATTCTACATCACGGGTGTGAGTGAGCTAACAAGATATGCTTACTAGCTTACACTATAAAACGAATATGGAATACTGTACGAGAGGATATACTGCTAAAATCTTCAGGAAACAATCAAAATAATTGTATTTTTATTATATTAAAATGATTAGTGTGTATTTACGAATGAAATCTTATTTCTTGGCTTTTACTAGTGTCGCACAAGTAATGGCACTTTCTTTAGAGGCAATTTAATTAGAGGCAGCACACAACCTTTAGTGGCAGTTTAGTACCAAAACCACAAAATCGAAAGCATTACAGTCTTGCTTTTGGCTTACCACTTTTTCTACAATCAGCGTATCTATATATATTGTAACGTTATTGGTTATTTCCATACTAAAACAATGGAGTCAAAATCTTGAATGTATAACTTTGATTTTGTGCCAAAAGATGGCAGTGAATAATAATGAATAAAAATAATCAAATTAACCACTTTGGTGTTGTTGTGTCCGTTTGTACACAGAATATCGACAGCAGTAGAGAATTCTTGTGTATTTTACAGCTAAAGCTGATACGGACTTTTTTGATTTTTTTTTTATTAAGACTGATCTGTTTAACACCCTTATGTAAGTTAATTAATCTTCGTTAGTATTACTGGATATTATATTTAGATACTTTACAAAACAGTGAATCCATTTCAAAATCAATGACAAACAGGAATATTTCCAAATAAATCATGAATCTGACAGATTGGTAATCTGACGAGAAAATCTCAAAAGACCACAGGGGTTAGAACATTTTTTTCTTGACAGCCGTAAACCGCGCCATATAGTCATCGTACCCTTCCTGACTCATGAGTTGTTTGGAGTCAAACATGTTACCGTCCAAACACAACGTATGGACTTTAGAATCCTGCAGCAAAGACAAATGTATCTGCGTTAACGGGAGGCAATTCTCTTCCAATCGTAACACTTTCAATTTTGGACAGTTTGCAAGATTCTCAGAAATACTCGACAACTGATTTTGGTTCAAATTCAACTCTGACACTAGCAGCTTCTCGATGAACTCCGGAATGGTTGTTATCTTATTGTGAGACAAATCTAAAACATCCAGGTGTTTCATCCCATAAAACTCGGCAGGGAATTCAGCAATCAAATTGTTGCTCAAATTAACCTGCTTCAGGTTTGACAGTTCCGCGATGTTTGGCGGTAGCTTAAATAGACGGTTGAACGAAGCGTTGAGAATTTCTAACTTGGTCAGCTGGTTTATACACTGAGGTAAAGATTCCAATCTATTGTGGCTTATGTTGAAATGTTTGAGCACTTTGAATTCTGCAATAGAATCTGGCAGAGTTTGGAATCTATTATCAGATAGATCCAGATTTCGTATAACTCCGCACAACTGTTTAACTTCGGGTGGCAGGTCCTTCAATTTCTGGTTTGATATTTTCAAAACTCCAGTTTTCGAGGCAGTTTCGTAGTGCTGCTTCAGCTGCGAGTTGCCCATCTTATTGGGATTGGGCTTTCTTCAAATTCGCGATGTTTTGAACAAATAAATGATACAAACGAGTGGATGACATTCACCAACACCCACTATTTACAAAGTTTGACATTTCTTTGACGGATTGAAAGGGTGTTGCCATAATATATTTAAGACGCAAAAAAAATCTGTAAGGAACTATATTCAATGAAAGTATGACTACAGCTATGGCTCTCTATAAATGATTACATTTTCGATGTTTCTGAACTTCTTTCGAAGAGAAAAGAATGAAAAAATAATATGTAGTACGGAATTGTATTAAAAAAAATGGAATGCAAATTGATTTCTTGAATATTTGTTCGGTGTAATCCAAGCAATGTGCTTGAGTATACAAAAAATATATATTTATTCTAATAACGAAACTCAATGTATTTAAAATTTTTATTAAATATTTTCCATTTAACTGTGTTAAGTCTCTCTAGTGTGTTTTAAAATACACTAGCTGACGTGTACCTGGGGCTGCTGGAGGTTATCCTTAGGAGATAGACATATTTCATCGCAGACTTTTCTATAGACTTTGATGTATCTTATGTGGTTTAGTCAATGTAGGCACCCGAAAATATTTTTTTACGATTTAATTACAAAACTTCAACCAATATAATTCACATGTGTTATATATATAAACCTTCCGGAAGAAATTCTCTAACGGATAATGAAAATCCTATCAAAATCCGTTGCGTAGTTTAGAAGAACTAAGCGCAGAAACAGACGCGGATGGCGACATTATTTTATTCTATTTAGAGATGTACACTTTTCATGGAACTCCCTTTTAAATTCGTTTTCTTATGTAAAAATAAGTTTCCTTTATTTTATTAATGTTAATTGATGTTGTCTTTCCCGAATTTGTTTTTAAACTTATTGTTAATAATATATTATAAATATTATTGTTATTATTTTGAAATGTTTTATCACTAAATAAATAAAATGTAATATTGTACGTGTTAAAATAAATTAAAAGCCATACAATGTGGTTTTATAAGGGGCACCCGTTGCTCTGAAATACAGATTTTAATCAAAATTATGCGCTGAACAACGGGCTGAGCTACTGACATAACCTACATAATGACATCTGAGTTCTAGGAACTGGGCAGTGTGAGTGGTTTATTTATGGGCAGTGCTTACTCATCCATCGAATTACAGATTACAGATGCTGAGGCAACATCGGAGATCGCAAATAAAAAACAAATATAATTTTGAAAGACGCACAGCTGATGCGAATAATGTGCTACGATGGTTATAATAATGACAGTGTTTTATTAGTGTTTTTATAAAATAATGGAAGCGTTAAGATTGTTCTCGTTCAATGAAAAGGTCGACAGTGACATATTCCCGCCATGGGCCGTCCAGGTTATGGAAACTCTCCAACAAAACCAGGTTTGTGAATAAAATCGATTTCCAAGGCTATCTATGTTTGCCAAGTTTTTGCCGAAAAACAAGCATTTTGCGTGCTGTTTACTTTGATATCGGTTATGTGATTGCGTTTAGCCACGCTTGTTTATTTAGTTTTATAGGAAATCTCCACCTGTGCCGTGTTATTTAGTTTTATGTTACGGGCATATAATCAAAACAAACAATATGTCGAAGCCATCACTGCTACTTGTCAATCTGGATTTGTCAAATCATCACGATTTGTAAACATTATACGTTATTTTAATTCTGTGAACATTGCCAATAAAATTTATCTTAACCTACGTGATTGTTTAGGCAAAACCATAACACATTTCAATTTAATTTTTAATTTACGTCTGTTGATATTAATAATAATAATGAATCGTAAATCACAACGTCGACATTTAAATATAAAATAATATTTTGTATTTTACCCCATAAGGGAGTCCGATTGTTCAGAACATGCGTTACAATTCTGTTAATTATATATAGTATTACTCCCCGTGTTAATTAAGGGTATTCTGAAAAGAAAATTATGATAAAGTTTTAGAATTCATAATCTGCTCTTTCATAGATGACACTGATTTAATTATTTTAGAAAAAAACACCCTTTGCAAGTTACTCTTTAGTATATATATATATATTTTATTATTATAGAGCGGAAACGGTTTACGTATATTCCACGTGAGCACTTAGGCTATAGGCCCATTGTGCTATCTCCCATTTTACCTCATTCCTTTGACAGGAACCCGGTCACTTTGATAAAGTTCACCAGGGTTGTCATCCCTGCGAGGGAAAAGGGCCTCATCTCTCCTCTCCACTCCTGCTTGGTTCCCTGCAGGTCCCACGATGGAAGAGTCCACTACCCCTTGGTTCCCTGAAGGCCCCACGAGGGAAGAGGGAGTATTTGAATGGTCCAATTTTCATCCCACGAGTAGCTGGGGTAAGGTCTAAATACTCGGATAAGCGACCCTGTTTCTTCAGCCCTGAGCATGGTAGCTCACACAGCTTAGGATGGAAAAAAATAAAATATTAAGATGAATTGTTTGTTCGCGCCCATATTTATTCAATATAAATATGAATAAATAGTTTTATCTGTATACAAATTCAATTCTTTCAAGAAAGGCATACAAATACAATATTTTAACGGTGATTCTCTCCAATTCATGTCCTTAATGCTATGTTGTAGAAGTAATGGAGAATGACTAGCGGCTGCAGATAAGATGACAAAGAGATAACATTGATAATCAGATCTAGTTATCAAACATATCTCAATGCTACATGACATTACTTTTTCACTGTGTTTGGTACGAAGAAAATATGTAGCAAGGCCTGGTCTGGCCTGTCTGGTCATTTTAAGAGTCAGAATAACCTCTTAAGAGTATTATAAGAGACGATGCATGAACGTGAATGAGGTTAGGAGTAGTTGTGTGGCGGTCTATCCTCTCTGTTTACCTCTGTGGACATTAATACAAAACACAATAAATAACAACCTAACACATATTAGGAACACTAAATCTCAAGGTCAAAAACATATCCAACAAGCAACTACAACATACATCATTTGGACTAAAAAGCCCCTATACTATGGTACTAAACTCTACAACAAAAAATCCCACCCCATTCAAAATAATATTATATCATATCTCTAGTAAAAAGCTGAACTCAAAACATAGGGAGATCAGAAATAGAAAATATACTGATACCAAATACAGGCTGAAACCGAAACCACCCAACTGCACTAAAAAACACTATTTATAATTATTTCAGAAAAACATTACATAATATATTTATAATTATTTCACATTATCCATACTACTAAATTTTAATAATAATACTTAAATCAAATCCCAGCTAGGATATCATTTTCTTTATTTAGTTACAAGAAAGAGGAAGTAATAAAACATTTATTATTATTATTATCTTTCAAACAAGACTCCTGTCGAAAATTCATTACAGTTATTTGTAATAAATAGTATTTATTTATTTATTAATTTTCGGGAAATCGACAGTTTATATTTAATCAGTTTGTACATAAGAATTATATAGTAAAATAAAACCAATTATGGATTTCCTCCTTATGACTTTACCTCTACTGAGACAGCATAATATGGAATAAGTAAACTAAATTTGTTTGAAAGGAATATGAATTAAAAAAATTATTCAAAAACAAAAGATTATATAAAACGAAAAATTTACAAAACAATACATTTATAGCCATGGAGAGAGGTTGTAGATATAAATCAAATCATAATAGAGTTATTAACAATAGAGACATAAACATTATTCACAAACCATCAGAGAAATATTCTTTTATGGACCTCTTGTATTTGTTAAATTCGCAACTGAAAATATCAACCTTGGATAATACGCTATTGTAATTATTGCATAGTCTGTTCAGGCAAGAATTCTGCTTAGAGTTAGTTTTCCACTGATCAACCCTGAACAGGACACAAGAGTATTGGATGAACACAATGTTTCCTACAAGGATTAGCCATTAATCAACACACATTCACAATACAGAATACTTATTTAATACAATAATCTTTTATTGTTGTTCAAATCTATGTATCTCAAATGACCTGTATTATTTTTTTTCGTGGAAAACTTAATGTTGATTGATTGATGACAAACGATGCATTGGGTTTAAAGTCCTCTTATCTCTGTTCTTTGTTTGACAGATTCTTTGTATTGTTCATGGGTTGATCTAATCCAGGGTTTTTTAAAAGGGGGCGCAGGTCACCTGTGTAGTTAAGAACCTTATTTACATATTAACAAGAAACGTCCGTAGCTGCGTAGGTATGCACTGTGTATGTAACTCGTAAATAAACCATTCACTCGATCGATATCTTCAGGCTTTTTGTATAAAAAAAAATGGTCCTGAAAACCATAGATATGCCAATATATAGACAGTACAATTCTCATTCGGAGCCTAATTATTATACTATACACCAATGAAAAGCTCTGAAAGTTTATTCATAGACTTTCAGAGTTTTTCATTGGTGGATATAGTTAGGCAACAATATGACGTCACAATATTCACGGTTCCAATTTTCGATCGGAGTTATACCCTCCTGGTCTGCAAGCTTTCATTCCATATCTCTCTTTGTTTCTGTTATCTATAGTTGGTAGGCATTTATTTATTTATTATTGGACTATTGATGTAACTATTACTTGTCTGAAAGCGCGTACTCAACGCGCTAGCCGCAGCGAGCGAGGATAAAATATTATTTTGGGTCAATTATTTCGCAATTTATCCCAAAATAGTAGAGAAAGCGCTTAGATAGTATTTAATTTTTTTAGTGCTTATTAGTGCGAAATGGCATTTTATGCTGTTGTAGCTACAAAAATGAAGTACCGAAGTAAGTTTGTGCGATTTCTAATGTTAAGACAAGAATCAAAACCTCGTGAATACTCCAATGCAAGCTCATTCATCACCTTGGAATAATTAAGTAGTTTTTACATAACTAAGTAGTTTTTTGTATTATTTTTGTGTAACTTTATAAGCAACTAGATGTACCTCGCCACACGTTGCTGTGGCTCAGTCTGTCTGTGGAGATAGAGAAGCAATAGCGCGTGTTGTATTACGTCTAACAGATGGCGCTGTTTTTCTCACAAAAAGCATCTTTTTACCTGTCACAGGTGACATCGATATAATATAGGTGTATAAAAACACACGCGTATTTGAATGCAACGTTGTGTCGAAATTTCAAAGCAATCGGTGAAGAACTTTCGGAGATTTAAGCTTTTGAAAAAACGAACATTTTTATTTATATAGATAGATAAAAGATAAATAAATAAAACTTTGATGCTAATGAATACTTTTTTTTGTAACCTGATCTCGATCTAAAATTATCTATAAAGGAGACGTGACATGAATACGTTTGGGAACCCCTGATCTAATCAATGATCGGAGACCACAGACTTTGTGGTTTTGTTCAATAATCTTATCGTTATTAACCACTTCACATCTAAATTAAATATATTTTTTTAAATAATTATTACCCTGACATTATCCATTTTTAAAACTGAATATAATACACACTAGTAATGCCTTCCATGCAGATTTGAATGGAAACCAATGTCGCTACTGCCTTAGTACCTTTTGGTTCTAATCCATTTAGCATGCACTCTGTCACACATTCTGTATCATCTCCCCATATGTTTCTCTGATTAAATATTTTTATTTTTTACTAAATGGTTATAAATAAATTTCTTAGTGCCAGAGTCTCACTCTCGGGGACGTCACCATAACCTTATTTACTGTTCGCACCATAGACATATGAATATTAGTAGACCTGCCCTAAGTGATTAAAAGCGTATTATCCCCACTCCCCATACCGGTTCCATTGGAACCGGCTGTGCTCGCGTATGGCCTCAAGTGAAATCTGAAAACGTGACGTCATCATTCTTGTGCGAACTATGGTCGAGGCATCATCGGTTCATTTTACGAAATAACACGGCAAAATGTTGACTTGTACTATGAAAACTTGTAAAAATAGATGTGAAAAAGAGAATAAACCCAATTGTCGTATTACATTCCATATATAAGCATTATTTTAAGCATATTCACATCGTATAATATAGATCAGTTTTAGAAACATATTAATATTATACTATCACATCGAGAAACGTCTGGACGCGAAACACAAAGCTGGTTGGTTGCTGGGAAGTAAATTATGAACATTTATAAAAGTGTCTTAACTAAATACTTAAACGAAATATTCGACCCTGAAAATGGAACCGAATTTTTTTGCCGAATTTGGACTTCGCAAATTTGTTCATAACGTGGCGAGTAATTTGCGCTCCCATGTAAAAATGTCTATTCATTCAAAAGCAGATTTTACTTTTAAGAAGTAAATGGTGATATTATAATGCGAGATGCCTATTTACTGTCAGATTGATTTATTGACGAATCACAGTCAGCCCTACGCCCTTCGTTCTTCAACAGTTGATTTTACCCCTCGCCATTATCTTCTCGTCTATTAATTCCTATGTCTGTGGTTCGCACCAATAATTTGTTCATAAACTCACCCGTAGAGAGAGCCCCCATACTTCCTGAATGCAGTTTATTAAAAGATCGAGATGTTTTTCATGTCCTATAACGCACTTATCAAATTGATGATAATGAGACTTATCCCGTCGTCCCACGGGTCGGTAAGCAATCGACATAAGCCGAATGCTGTAAGACCCTCCGCATAAAAGTTGTACACTGAATTGCGCCCTAGACCGTTACATTACTATTTTCTGCACAGGGTTTTGCAGCATTCGGTTTATGTCGAGTGCTTACCGACCCGTGAAACGACGGGCTTAGTAAACAACTTACTAATACGGAAACAAGTACCAACCAAAAGTCTACAAGATGTACAAGTACAAGATCCTAAGTATAACCAAAATTATACTTAGGATCCCCATCAGAACTCCTACCGACTATGTTTTTAAAACCCTGAATGTAATGACACCAAAACAATTATACCTACGCAAAAGATATACTAATTTACGCATTCAAAAACCAGGACAACTTTACACAGACAAACTCAGACAGACTCACAAGATCCACATTACAACATATGTTACACCAACCTACAACTAAAACAACTTTTGGACAAAGAAATATGCAGTATTATTCTATAAAATTATTTAATGTCCTCCCTTTTGAAATAAAAAAAACATTAAAAAAATAACTGACTTCAAAAGAAACATTAAGAAATGGATTATGGATAAGGGAAGGATGAATATAGATATAATTTTGCAACCCAACAAAGACTAAAGCTTGTTATGTTTTATTTTTCTCTAAATATTGTTTTTTAATTTTCTATATAGTATTTTAACATATGTACTTATACTATTTCAAACACATAACCATGTACAATGTGACCTTAGAACGGGGTACCCCAGTAAGGACACATTATCTTATATAAAAAAAATGTTAAATAAAAAAAAAATAATAAAAAAACCTAGCTAATCAATAATTGATTAATGTTAGATTGTTTCTACTCAGTTTAGTGTCCGAAACACTCTAGTGTTATTATCTCCTATTGTTATATAAATAATCCATTAAGCTTATGTAATGTATTATCTCTGAAGTGCATGTATTATAAGATAGCAATTCAGCTTCAAGCTTTAACAAACAATGTCTATTGATATGTTTTATGTTGATTTTATACATTATCTTTATTTGACAATTTGTGTAATACTGTGTATTTAAGTATGCATTTCCTTTCTTGTCATTATTCTGAATGCTTTTAATTTATAGTTCAATGTCTCTGTCAAGCATACATTTAAAATATTAGAATTTATTGTGTTTTATTATTCAGAATAATAATTAGATTTATTTTCAATAAATGCATTTCGGTAGCTCGCACGAAATTGTTTTGTTTTTCATCTACATTTCTCGTATTATGGAATGCAAGGCGATTGTAAGCATAACATAAGCTACCTTGCCATTAGAAGTCATCCAAATAATGTGCATAAAAATATTTTTATACAAGCCGTATGACTAGTGAGTAGTGACTACTCCACTATCAGATTATTCCAAGTCCCTTCGCTACAAATTTCTAAAAAGTATAAAATAAAGTCGCTATCTGCGACTGCTGTTTGTGCGCTTAGTTCTTCTAAACTAAGCAACTGATTTTAATAGGGTTTTCACTATCATTTAAAGAATTTCTTCCAAAACGTTTACATATACAATACATAAATATTACATTTATAGAAAGTGGAGAAGAGTCGATGTTTTGTAATCAAGTTGTAAAAAAATATTTTCGGGCTCTTATATTGCTAATGCTGGCTAAACCTTATGAAATACATCAAAATCATGCACTAAGAAATTGTATATCTTAAAAAGGCCTACAGAAAATTCCATGATGGTATATGTCTATCTCCTAAGGATAACCCCCCAGCAACGCCGGGTACAAATCAGCTAGTGTTTATTAATTTTTAATTTTATTTTATTTTACCATTGAACTCTTTTTATAAAATACATAATTCAATTTCGATTTTTTTAAATGAAATCTTGGATGTGGAAACTGCCCCACTTCCCGATATTCGATCGAGCTGAAACTCGACTCATACTCTCGTTGTCGACGACAATGCATTATATCAACTTTTGGTGGCACTCAAGCACACAGGAGTTAATATACGAAATAAATCTCGGTACCATCCAATTAGAATTTGGCTTAAGTGATATTTGTATTCAATCTTTTTAGTCAGTCCCTGGGGGAAAAGGTTTAATCCTCAGTCAAACACATCGATTAATAAAAAAGACGTATTGTAGTAAAAAGGTTTTTACATACTGATTTTTTATTTATTTATAACAACAATCTAGATATTAAATAATTTATTATTTACAACTTTGTTTTGTTCACGAATATCAATAATATTTTTAAATAATAAATATTTTATTACCCATAAAATCAATAACGCAAATCATTTATTATATTTCTTCATGACAGGTATAATCAATAATATCTTAACACGTTTTTGAATTGTTATAATTATGAATACGAGGGGAGTTCAGAAAGTTCGTAGAACTCAATATAAAGCAGGTATCAGACGGTTCATTCGGGTGAATGAGTGTTCACTCGAGTTACGTTCATTTTTATTTCACTCCGCGTTCACACGGCACACACAGAATGATGTAGAAATGAACATTGGACGTCGGAGACGGTGGTGGGATCGACCATGGATTTTAAGGCGAAGCTTAGTGCCAAATCTATATCTGAGTAGAATACAAATAAAAAAATAAATTACTCCATAAATAATATTAATGTAAACTACTAAAAAAAATATTTTTCAATTGAAATGTATGAACGCGTAAAGGAAACAACTTGAAAAAAATACAGTATTATAGCTAAGATTATCTGTGACAGTTTCACTTGATGAACTTTTCTTTTTTCTTATAAAATTATTTACAAAATAAATAAAAAGCAGTATTTTGCTTGAAATCGAACGTTTCTAGACTCCGTTTGTCAAGCGATTTCAATGCCTATTACCTACAGTATAAGGTATACCAAGAATATTCACATTTTTGGCTTTGTAGCTTCCTCTTAATGAGAACTGTGTTGGGATATTCAATTGCATTATTTTATCATACATTAATCATCTTCGAAAGGATAAAAGTAAATTTGAAGAACTACTGTTATTTGTTGCGTCATTAATAAACAAAGAAGATACGGTAAAGTTGTCGAATTCCACTCACAATTACGACCAAACTAACGAAACATGTAGAATATTTATCGTCCCCAAAGGGTTAAAAGTCTAAAAAATTTATCTAGCCAAAATTCAAAGATTTTTTTTGGTTTGACTTAGGATTGAAATTTTCTCCCCAGAGACTGTACAACTGCACCAAATCCCTATTGGTTATGTTTACGACATTTATTTCTTATATTAACTGCCGTAATGTCATCCAAATTATATTATACAATGCGTATACAAAAAAAGTTGATAAACTGCATTGTCATCGACAACGAGTCTCTCTGCCGAGTTTCAATTCGATCGGATGTCGGGAAGTGGGTTAATATCCACTTCCAAGATTTCATTCACGAAAACAAAATCAAAATTGAAAAAGGTGTATTAAAAAAAAAACTTAGTACGTCGCGTTTATGTCAGTTCTACGAACTTATTGAACTCCCTTTAAAATATCTGCCATTGAATAGATTCTTATCATAATATTTTGCACGAGGTGAGGTTAGGTTGACAAGAACCGCATGTGCTCATATAGCCCGGGTTCATGAGGTGAGGTTTCTAGGACTTGTTGAGGATGACAATTTGACCTCTCCAGCCAGACTATCTCGACCTATCGCATTGCACCGCAATGGGATGGATGGATTCATACGTCTGATACTCTCGGACATCAATAATCAAGGCGCCATTTGGCTCAGGACCAGAGCTGGCTGACCCTGATGATGACGAGTGTTGTCGACCCTGATGATGACGAGGAAACGTATCTTATGTAATAATACCTGTATTGTCGGAGTAGACAGACTCCTCCCCCTCTATACTATCACTAAAGTTCCTTCATCGTTAAGGTTCAAAGCCCGAAAACAAATCAGTGCCAATAAACAGATTTGTGCTTTTCAAAGTTACGAATGAAATAAATCTTCTGATAGTATTAGATATTACTCCATACATTTTGTACTAACTTTTGAACTTGACAACTTCTGCAATTTCAAGTTTCAAGTAGGCTCTAGATAAAATCTAAACAACCCTACCAATAAAAAAAACATTTCCCAACTTTTAAACGATGTTTTATTTGCACAGTGAATGAAGACTACTAACTGTACAAGCTCTGTTTGAATTTTTATTAATAAAAAAAATCTTTTATTGTATTGCGAATGATTTGGCAACATACTTTTTGGCGGACTGACGCGTGCGCTTTCAAAATACACAATTATGGTTTTGATGCATCACTTATTAAATCGTGTTTTCGTTCACAGTTTCTATCACGATTATAATGGCCAATTCAATATTATGATTAATTCTATATATTCACAATCTTTTTGTGTTATTATTCAATTATAATAATAAATTATCTAGCGCCCCAGAGTTTGATAAGCAGGCGGTGTTTATTTAGTTGCGTGATATTTGCGAGCCGTTAAATCGTTGTCAACAAGTCCTACGTCACGCGTTGTTTTGCAACAACACAAACGCAACGTGTCCTCGATCTATGACTACAGAACTACACATTACAAAGACAGAAATACTAGAAAACAGTGGCGTACAGTCCGTATTCCGTTGTGGCTGCAAAGCTCTGCCTATCCTAAGAAAATCGAACCATAAATATATTGCAAAAAAAAATTCTGACTAAATGTTATTTTATCTTACACATAATACGAATGTTAGAGGGAGCGCACTAATATATTAAAAAAATGCGTGAGCGACTATTGTGAAGATAATCTTATAAAACACGACTTATTTAAAACTAGCTGACATGTACCCGGCGTTGCTGGGGATTATCCTTATGAGATACGAAACATGCCATCGCGGACTTTTCTGTTGGCCTTTTTAAGATATATAGGGTTTTCCAATAAGAGGTGTTATTTTGAATAGCCCGTTATTTCGGTAGATGTTACTTTTGAAGCTGTTATTTTTTGACATTTGACAAGTAGAAACTACGCCATTAATAAAAATGGAACGATGTATCGTGTACGCTTCAACAACGCATTGAAATTATTAAAATTCACTTGAGTGAATCAAATGCAAATCATCTTCGTCAACAAGCAAAATTGTCGCTTTTTGTCAAAAAGACAAAAAGCGACAATTTTGCTTGGTGGCTTCGTCAACAAGCAAAATTGTCGCATCTGGGGCTCGGAAAACCCAAGAGTTATTGTTGAAAAGCCTCTCTATCCTCAACGTGTGACTGTTTGGTGCGGTTTATGGTCCGGCGGAGTCATTGGACCTTACTTTTTCGAAAATGAGGCTGGAGCAACAGTTACGGTGAATGGATTGCGCTATCGAGAGATGATTAATGATTTTTTATGGCCGGAATTGGATGGTATTGATCTGGACAACGTTTACTTTAAACAAGACGGCGCTACGTGCCACACAAGCAACGAAACCATTGATCTTTTATGATTGAATATCAAAATAACACCTCTTATTGGAAAACCCTGTAAAATTTAGTGTTACATTATTTTGATGTATCTCATAAGGTTTAGCCAGCGTTAGCAATGTAAGCGCCCGAAAATATTTTTTTTACGACTTGATTACAAAACATCGACTTTTCTCTACTTTCTATAAATATATTATGCATGTATTATATATGTAAACCTTTTGGAAGAAATTCTCTATATTATAGTGACCCTATCGAAACCCGTTGCATATTTTAGCAGAACTAAGCGCACAAACAGACAGATGTGGATAGCGACTTTGTTTTATACTACATACGATTCAGCAAAAATCTAGCGACAAAGAAATAATGTGAATTTTTTTATATCTATAAACCTGTTAAATAACAGAACGAGATGAATATTTTATAATTTTCGGAGCATACTTTGTGAGTTTTTTTCTATCGAAGGCCTTTCACATAATTACCTTTTCAACTCGGATAAATGAATTGAGATTATCTTCAAAAATTACAATTTTTTTTTAGATCTTAAAACTCAAAACGTCACCCCACGAAGTCCGACACTCGTACTAAGACACAAAATTTAACGAAACAAATGGGATGACCTATCGCAGAGGTTATCCAATAAATGATTTGTGGGGCGGCGGTACCCACACCCGCCTCGCAAATTGTATAATAATTGAGTCGGGTCACTTAAAGACTCAGAATAACAGAAGGTTATGTATGAGACGCTGTACAAATGTGAATAAAGCAGAAATTATGCCGAGACCGAGTTTTTTTTTCTATCCATCCTCTGTGCGGCGTGATGGTTAATTAGTTAGTTAGTTAGTTGACAATGCACATATCATTGGATATGTGCATAGGACTTGAAAAACATACACTGCTAACCGATGGCCATAGATCAACGCACGCCACTGAGTACTAAGAGACAGTCATATAATATGTTCAGGAGATATACTAATTCCACAGTAGACAGAAGTAGGTACAGAAGTTCAATCGGTGATTAGCGCGTCACAGTGACGAGAAAACACACCTCCAAACATTTTTTATGTATATATTTTTTATTCCGCACCAAGAGTCCCAATTATATGACCACGATTATAATAGTTTACAAATGATAATATCAGGGTATTAAGGGACGTACTTGACTTAATTAAACCAGTGATTGCTGACATTATTTTGAGTAAAAAATGTAAACCAAATTTTGGTCTCCGGTGACTTTTTTGATGTTTTTTTTTTCAAAAACATTTTTTTTATTAAATTCTTTCACATGTCGACATTGGTCACTTTGTCGAGTAACCGCCCGACCCCTCACATCGAACCTAGCTGTCCAATTCATACTGATTTTACAGTTTGTAGAAAGAAAAAACATTAAAGTCACCGGAGACCATAATTTCATTAACAGTTTTTATTAGTCCAAATAATGTCAGGAATCACTGATTAGTAAGTCAAGGACGTCCCTTAAGGCGATGCACTACGTCGTGTAATATTTTAAATCGAACCGTTATCAATAGCAGTCCTTACGTAGATGGCGATAAGGTTTAAATTCCTGCTTAACACCATCCGCCTGTTTTGATTTATGCAAGAAAAACACATGGCCAAAAAGTGCCTTTTAATTTATTTTGTGGATGTTCAGGGATAAATGTTTAATTTTTTTCCGATCATTTTATAAATAACTTAATTTGCCACATTATACAATAAAATCATAGCCGAAAATGGGTTCGTAAATAGGAGATTTTGAACTTTAAAGCAGTTTTCATAGGCCTTATACATTATTTTTTTCTGGGCTTATAAAAAGGATTAATTAAAAAAGACTCGATTATTTCAAAGGTCAAAATGTATTCTACTCGCAGTATTTAATTAAAGCATCTGAAACATTTGTAGACGACCAAATTTTCAAACCAAAAACACATGATTTTGCATTACTACGTAGTCATTATTACATCGCCTTTACCATTTTTATTGATAATTTTGATGTAATTCGGATAAGATTATTGCGTAAGTTTATTACGTAAGTAATACGTATGTCGCACTGATTTGTATCTACTTCTGAGATTTTATATTATTCATCAAAATTAATCGTTTCTTTCTTTATTTAAAGAAGAGTGTTTGTGGTGGGAGTCGTTGATTTGATTTGATTTTTATTAAAGTCTATAGTTTTATTCCGATATTGATAAAATATCTTCAATTCATTTGACCTTTAAAATAAGAGGACGGTCACTATCTGCGTCTGATTTCAAAGAAGTCTTGCGCAAAGCCCGGGCAACGCCGGAGACTTTGGCTAGTACTATGATATTATGTCAGTATTTCGGCGTATTTTGATTTAAAGTAAAGGGAAGAATATTTATTTATTAACGGACTTACGTTTAATTTACAAAATCAGTAACACGAAATTAAATAAAAATGTTAATTATAAGATTGTGGGATTATAATAACAATAATAATATTACCATTCGTTATTTCGGCTACTGGCATTATACCTAGCTGTCTCATTAAACATTTAGGCGTATTAGATCTATCAAGAAATTTATACAGGGTGTATCGGCAAGTACCCGACAAACTTTAACCAGCTATTCCTCAGCACATTTGGAGTAAAAAATGTTATTCTTTCCATTAAAAACAAAAAATAAATAAAAAATCCACACTCCGTCACTGTCATTTGCCTTGTTTCTCGCGTTCAACAGCTGTTATTAGCAAGTGCGTCAAAAAGTGTCCTCGCTCTTTCGTACACACTAAATAATAATAGTTAAAAATGAGACGAATGGTGCTGTGCCATTTCGTTGTGATTGTAAAAGCGCGCCAACGTAGGTACGTACGTACATTATTCAACGAAACTCGAACAAAATATTGCCAGACGGGTTTTCAAACTTTGACAAAGGATAAAACATTGGTGACATGTGGTGAAAATATGAATAATAATTTTTTTATTAAAAAAAAATGTTACCGGACAGCAAAGTGCCCATAACATTTTTTACTCCAAATGTGCTAAGGAATAGCTGGTTAAAGTTTGTCGGGTACGTGCCGATACACCCTGTATATAAAAATGCAAAAATCAGTCATTTTAAATACATGTAGGATAACGAAAGATTTTTTAAATATTTATATTGAGGGATCAGTAGGATTTATAGGCCCTGTTAGAAGTTCTACCGAGCCAAACCCTCTGATATGAAAATATCTGGAGTCGGTGAATTATTTTCCCATTGATCTCTGGTGAGTTGACGTGTTGTTCGTGTATTGTTTTGTATTTATTTTGCTTATATAATGCACTTGCATAATGTGGATTGACTAGCTGATCATTTGTGGAAAAGTGTGTGGAAGGGTTTAGTTTTTCCTATGGGGAAGATTTAACCCGGACATAAAGTCGGAAAATATTATATACATTACGAAGAGTGTTGGTAGGGGACGGCGTGGTTTATGTTTTACACAATTTCCTTCCCAGAACTTCCTCTCCTTCCCGTCCCTAAAAAAACCCTCGACACAGCATCTCTAAAGATGACATAGGCGCTGATGGGATTTTTTTTCCTCAGGGCCTCCTGTGGGAGCTGATGTAAAAAAATACAAATCTACAGTTTTATTCCGAGATTAATGAAATTTTGCACGCTTGACCTTCATAACAAGAGGAAGGACACTGTCTACATGAAATTTTGAAAAAACTCTGCCGGGAACTTAACCCTTCAGGCCTCGGAAGGACATTACTAGCCACAAACATCATATTCCATTATAACCTCTCAAGGACAGATCTGACCGGGGCGTCAACACATTATAAAAGTATTTTTTATCTTTTTTTCTATGATGCGTAGATATGTGATTTGTTCGTCATTGAAAAGATAAATAATTACTCTTACAAAAAAATGTCAAAGTGCAAGATTACGAATTAGCGGAATTTTTTCATTGAAAGTTGAAAGTCAAAGGATTATTTATATATTTTTTATTGTATAGACGGCATAAAAAGTGAAGTGTTTTATTACTAATTACCCACACAAAGGAATATGTTTTATAAATATCGAATTCTTTCAAAATTATGGACGTTCCGAGTCAAAATGTTTTAAATCAGAAGTTTTTTTGTTAACATTTTCATGTTTGATATTAAAAATGAATTGTTTAGAAAGATCACTGTTTTTTCGAAATGAAAATATTTATAAGATAATTTAATCTAGTTTCTAAAATAGTATTTCTTTTAACGACAACTTCAAAAGTAAGTATTATGTAGCACATTTTAGATAACTCGGGAGCATTTCGAAATTCCAAGAAAATTCACCATGTCGTTTGGCCTTGTTGGCAAAAATATTTTTAAAAACTGAAGGGTTAACATATATTTACAATAGACTCCACACAAACGGCACTCTAATAGCTAGCTATATTGGCTCTAGGTTATGTGTAATATTGTTGATAGAAACTCATACTCCTTGTTCATTATTATTATATATGTACTAGCTGCACCCCGCCACGCATTCAAAGTCCAACAGATGGCGCTGTTTTTTTTAAAGCATGTTTGTACCTGTCCCAGGTGACATCTATTTAATGTAGGTATATAAAAACACACGCGTTTACGAATGCAACGTTGTGTCAAAATTTCAAAGCAATCATTAAAGATCTTTCGGAGATTTAAGATTTTGAACAAACGAACATTAACGTTTTTATATATTTAGATTGATAGATGTTGTAAGTCGCACCGGGACATGAGTACTCATGTATAATCGTATCGTATACAGACCAATAGATGTGCGAACGAACATGATATGATATCTGCTGTACAATTCCTCTCATACATATCTGCAAAACATAACTATCAGATTATCAGTACAAGTGACGTCATGATTACACAATATTGTTATAATTAAATTTTATACAACTAACTGCTCTATACTCTACATATTATTAGGTATCTTCCTTGGATGTGCTTTGCACCCCATGTGATTAATGGGGCTGACAGATTAAGCTATTCGTATCATAACCTATTTCAGCATATCGCTCGCTGATAGGCCAAGCCACTAGAATATAGCGTGGTCTGTCTAGGGCTTAAATGTTTTGAATTTGGAAGCGCGTAACGTCATACGCCGTCATGATTCCTGTCTGACGACGTCGCGGGCGGTACTTATGACGTCAAACACATCTGCCGTAGGTCACCTCAAGTGGTACGCTACGTTTGGTGTCTTAGCAGGGTTGCCCGGGTACGCGGGGTGAGGTTTGTTCGGGTCTTGGCGACAGATGCGTCTGTCTGATTGGGAGAGACTGGCTGAGGAAGACCCTTGACCTCTCCAGCAGGACTCTCAGAACTCCGCCTTGCACAGCAGTGGGGAGGATGCATTGAATGACTGACCCCCAGATTCCTTCCCAACCGTTCCTTACCTAAAAAGACCCTCCACACAGCCTCCCCAAAGATGACACAGGCCTTGAGTTTTTTTTAAATTATTTTATAGTGTGCAATAATCCTGGCAAACGAGGATCAGCAAATAATAATCGGTGAAATGTATTTAAATAACAGTCCACATCATTACTTATGTAATTCAGCCTGACGCGACGGGTCAACGAAGCACGAATTCACTCAAGGTCTTTGTATAAATTGTGAATGCTCCGGTAGAATTGGCATACAAAATTGTACCTATGAGACCATTAAAAAAACGGTGCTGATACCATAACAATAATATTATCTTGTTTGCTGAGATGGCAAAACTAGCAAACAAGATAATTCATGAATACACTCGGTTTAATTTCCATACAAGTAATGCAGAATTTTTTAAATTTTGTATGTGCCGGCGCGGTTCCGTCATACATGCTTTGGATGCTCCGCTTCCCTCGATTTTTAAAATAAAAAAAAAAAAAAATATATATATATATATATATATTTTTTTAATTGCGAAAAAAAAGCTTAGAACTTATTTGTTATAGCCATAAACAGCACCAAATCAATTTAATGGTACTGTCCCGATCTCAAAGACTCACAGCGTGTCGCGAATTCTGTGTTAATGTCCTAATTTTTAATTCTCAAGTCATAGTACTGTATAAAAATGGCATCGTTAGATACTTTTATTTTGTATAAAATGGCATAGTTAGATACTTTTATTTTGTATAAAAATGGCATCGTTAGATACTTTTATTTTGTATAAAAGTGGCATCGTTAGATACTTTTATTTTGTATAAAATGGCATAGTTAGATACTTTTATTTTGTATAAAAATGGCATCGTTAGATACTTTTATTTTGTATAAAAGTGGCATCGTTAGATACTTTTATTTTGTATAAAATGGCATAGTTAGATACTTTTATTTTGTATAAAAATGGCATCGTTAGATACTTTTATTTTGTATAAAAATGGCATCGTTGGATACTTTTATTTTGTATAAAAATGGCATCGTTAGATACTTTTATTTTGTATAAAAGTGGCATCGTTAGATACTTTTATTTTGTATAAAATGGCATAGTTAGATACTTTTATTTTGTATAAAAATGGCATCGTTAGATACTTTTATTTTGTATAAAAGTGGCATCGTTAGATACTTTTATTTTGTATAAAATGGCATAGTTAGATACTTTTATTTTGTATAAAAGTGGCATCGTTAGATACTTTTATTTTGTATAAAAATGGCATCGTTTGATACTTTTATTTTGTATAAAAATGGCATCGTTAGATACTTTTATTTTGTATAAAAATGGCATCGTTAGATATTTTTATTTTGTATAAAAGTGGCATCGTTAGATACTTTTATTTTGTATAAAATGGCATAGTTAGATACTTTTATTTTGTATAAAAGTGGCATCGTTAGATACTTTTATTTTGTATAAAATGGCATAGTTAGATACTTTTATTTTGTATAAAAGTGGCATCGTTAGATACTTTTATTTTGTATAAAATGGCATAGTTAGATACTTTTATTTTGTATAAAAGTGGCTTCGTTAGATACTTTTATTTTGAATTATTTACAGGAAAGTCTCTAATGACTGTGAAGAACGCTTATTTAGCTGGAACTTCTCCAAATAGAATAAAACAAAGTCGCTATCCGTGTATCGTCTGTCTGTTAGTGTGCTTTGTTCTTCTAAACTACGCAACAGATCTTGATAGGGTTTTTACTATTACTTAGAGGATTGCTCCCGAAAGGTTTATGTATAAAACACATGCATATTATATCTGTAGAAAGTAGAGAAAAGTCGATGTTTTGTAATCAAGTCGTAAAAATATGTTTTCGGGCGCTTACATTGCTAACGCTGGCTAAACCTTATGAGATATATCAAAAAATGTACTACGGAATTGTATATCTTAAAAAGGTCTACAGAAAAGTCCACGATGGCATATGTATATCTCCTAAGGATAACTCCTAGCAACGCCGGGTACACGTCAGCTAGTATAAAATAAAGTCACTATCCGCGTCTGTCTGTTTGTCCGCTTATTTCTTCTAAACTACGCAACGGAGTTTGATAGGGTTTACAATATCATTTAGAGAATTTCTTCCGAAAGGTTTATATATATAATACATGCATATTATATGTTTAGAAAGTAGAGATAAGTCGAGCAATATATAATATAACTAAAGAATATTTTTCATTATTAAAAAGATTTTAAATTGTAATTTATGTACCTACACATAGCAGGCATAACGATAACGTTATGTTATTTGGCATAACAGCAGATAGTGAAGCATGCAAGTGTTTATGACCTGTATTTACGCATTTCTGCATATTGCGAGTTTGCCAACTTCTCGCAAAGTGCTTCTAGTAACTAGTCACTTGGCCACCGGTGCACTGCCGCAATGATCTGCCAATTAAAATTATAACAGTTTAATTGTTTTCCGGAGTACCTAATGCAATTAAAGCTCTTAGGTTGTTAAATGCATTTTTCTATATTACTATGGACTAAAAATAATACAAGAAATGTCGCGTGGGCGTGTTTCGTAATCCAAAAGCCTGACCAATCGGGTCTTAAATTTCCAATACAAAATTGTGTTTAACACCATTATGAAATTCAAATAGGATTGCGATATACGATGCCAAAAGGTACTATGTATAATTTATTATTTATTAATTTTCGGGAAATCGACAGTTCACATTTAATCAGTTTGTACATAAGTATTGTATAGCTAAAATAAAACCATTTATGGATTTCTTCCTTGAGACTTTACCTCTACTGAGACAGCATAATATGGAATAAGTAAATTAAATTTGTGAGAAAGAAATTTATACAAAACAAAAGATTATATAAAATGAAAAAATTACAAAACAATACATTTATAGCCATGGAGAGAGGTTGTAGATATAAATCAAATCATAATAGAGATATAAACAATAGAGACGTAAACATTATTCACAAACCATCACAGAAATATTCTTTTATGGACCTCTTGTATTTGGTAAGTTCGCAACTGAAAATATCCACCTTGGATAATACGCTATTGTAATTATTGCATAGTCTGTTCAGGCAAGAATTCTGCTTAGAGTTCTTTTAATGTATAATAATGTTAATAAAAAGGTATAATAAAATATAGATTCGGATAATTAGTATAATATTCAAAGTACAACAGGTATGACTGTTAAAAATGAAAGAGACTCTCGTACACGCAACGAGACCTTTCATAAAATGATGTTACAATATATCTAGACCGTGGGCGGATCTGACGGTCAGTATTTCAGCAAATGGTGACTGCCCCCTCTGATGGGCCCCTCTTGGGCCACCATGCAGTTCCGTTTTCACCCTATGGGCGTGCGGGGCAAAGAGGCCTGTAAGGACCTTGGAATTCGTGCCCATAGACAGGGCTTCAGGGGGGCGTAGTTCATCGGACCCTATTTTGTATTTTGCTAATATTTAAAGCTCATTTGATCATCATCCAATTATTATAAATTATTATTAAGATACATACAATAAATTGAAGGTTACTTGAAAGATAACAAGCCTATATTTTTTGCTATGCATTTTATATATAAATAAAAATTACAGTCTATACGGGAGGCTTAGGACATCTTACGCGACGCGTGGCATTTTTTAGTACTAAAACTACGAAATCGAAAGCACTACAATTGACTTGTTTTTGGCTTGCTTTGAGATTTCTACAGCGAGCCCGTCTATATATATATACATATTATAACGTCATTGAATCGAATTGAAATCACATTAATTGTTAATCCGTAGTAAGTGGTGACATTCGTTTCCATTCAATTCTACATGGAAGGCATTTCTAGTGCAATATATTTTTACAGTGGATTTTGATGACTTTGGATTATTGAATTTCCGAGAAATGATTTATTTTGTTTATTATTAAATGTAATTTGTGCAATAACATTATAATTGGAGCTATCTATGTTCTTTGAGACTACGGCACGTGTATCGTTTGTTAAATACTTATTGGTTCTCAGAATAAGTATCTCTACCACTGTGCGAATAGGTTTAACCATAGAATAAATATGTATTCGTCATACGGAACGCCGCACTGTGGACGATTTGGGGATAATACTTCAATTTTTATTAATAGGTGCATTTTTTGGTTTGACTGAGGATTGAACCATCCAACCCAAGAACTGGAGTCGACAACTCTACCGACCTAGCCAAATGCCGATAGGATAGGACCGACATTTATTTCGTACATTAACTGCTGTAATGTCATCCGATTTCAGAGAAATACATATATATCCGTTTGCGTGTAAGTGATTCAAACAGATGTATGTATTCAAAAAAACAGTCCACAGTACTGTTTTGCACCACTATTGAATATACCAATCTCTCAACTATAATTTTAATCTTTCTAAATGTTGGAAAATTTTATTTTATTTGAATACCGCACATGAGTTTCAATTTCCTGGACCCAGCGGGACTATGACATCCCCAATCATCGTGGCAAGTTGTGAAGCTAAAGAAAGTTAGCAGGGGAAATAGATGGAAAGGAGGAGGGTTGGGAAGTACCTGGCTATTTAAATCTGGCCACTAAACACGGTTAAAGCCATTTCGAGCAACGGACATGTTATAGCTGTAATTTGCTTTTGTGTAGCAAATCAACCAGCCACACTGTAAAAAAAGTCTTGTACATTACGTATTATTTAATAATAATCTTTTATCCGAGGAAATAAAACGTAGGAAAACTCATGTTATGAACACGCAGTGACGATAATAAAATCGGATAATTCAATTCGCGAATTATATTTATTTTACATATCACTGATATTATCTACACGGGAGCACGCTATCATAAACTTAAACAAAGCATTAAAAAATATGTGCATATCTTGCAAAATATGTGCATATCCACACGAGGCGATTTTGTCGCTGCGATAAAATCGCCTCGTGTCCCCCCAAATCACCTACTACTGCGGCGACTCAATTAGAACATGGAGCAAAAAAGAATTCCAGTCTGTTTTTTTTTAAATTATATTTTCTATTACACTTTCTAACTTGCCAGTATTCAAAAAAATACATATGTCGTTTTCATAGTTAAATTAATTAACAAAGTTTGCATTTTTCAAAGCGCACCAAAACGATCGAAATCTGACGGGGTACACGTGACGTCATACGTACTTCGGTTTCATCGGTTAACAGTAAGGTATTTTAAGGTTTTTTTGAGCCATACTATTTTTCACTCAAGTTCCTTATTATAGTCGCAGTGTAGTTTATTCTAAGCATTCTCGAACTCTCCTGGTGACAAAACTATGGTCACGTGGTTTGCCTCCAGCGGCCTTTAATCTATCTTCTATCTATCTATCTATATTTATATATACAGGTTGTATCGGCAAGTACCCGACAAACTTTAACCAGCTATTCCTCAGCACATTTGGAGTAAAAAATGTTATGGGCGCTTTGCTGTCCGGTAACATTTTTTTTCCCTTAAAAACAAAAAATAAATAAAAAATCCAAACTCCGTCACTGTCATTTGCATTGTATCTCGTGTTCAGAAGCAGCTGTTATTAGCAAGTGTGTCAAAAAGTGTCCTCGCTCTTTCGTAAACACTAAATAATAATAGTTAAAAATGAGACGAATGGTGCCGTGCCATTTCGTTGTGATTGTAAAAGCGCGCCAACGTAGGTACGTACGTACATTATTCAACGAAACTCGAACAAAATATTGCCAGATGGGTTTTCAAACTTTGACAAAGGATAAAACATTGGTGACATGTGGTGAAAATATGAATAATAAATTTTCTATTAAAAAAAAATGTTACCGGACAGCAAAGTGCCCGTAACATTTTTTACTCCAAATGTGCTAAGGAATAGCTGGTTAAAGTTTGTCGGGTACGTGCCGATACACCCTGTATATATATAAATAAAATGTAAATGTTCGTTTGTTCAAAATCTTTAACTCCGAAAGTTCTTCACACCGATTCTTTGAAATGTTGACACAACGTTGCATTCGAATGTGTGCTTTTATATACTTATATTATATACATGTCACCTGTGACAGGTAAAAACACGCCTTTTGAAAAACAGCGCCATCTGTTGCACTAACATGCTTTGAAAAAAAAAACAAAAAAACAGCGCCATCTGTTGGACGTAATAGCAACACGCGCTATTATTTCTCTATCTGCACAAACAGACTAAGCCACAGTGACGCGTGGCGGGGTACAGCTAGTATAATAATATAACTAAATCGCTACGGCGATCATTTGCCGCGGCAACGTAGCAGCGACCAAATCGCACCGTGTGACCGAGCCTTCAGGTAGATAATACAAATTTTGCAAGCAAGCGAATAATTCCAATAGCTTAGCCACTGGAACGATTTCGGTCGAAAAATCGACCACTTTTATTTTTCTGCGATTGATATCGGTCCAAAAATGGACCGATTTTTCTACCATTCGTAAAATATTTATTGTAATTATTTAAAACGTTTCCATGGCCAGCTACTTGTTTTATCGAATAGCTGATAATATATTCTCTTTGTCTATGAACTTATCCGTTGTCTTTGAAGTGTTATTTAACGAGTTTTCGCGGTTTTTTTATGGCGTCCTGTCAAAAACAAAATTATAAATTTTCAACATTCACGAAATTTTGGACTCTTCCTAAAATGCCGTAAGTAATTAATTTATTGGGTTTTTAACGCATAATTATATATCTGTGTAATCATGATTGACTTATCTATCTTTGAAATGCGTTTTTAATTCGTTTGTTTGTATTATATTGTTTTGGTTGAAGTTTTTGTGTAAGATTACGTCAACTGAAGACGTCATCTGTTTTTGATTTACAATAATGTCTTAAATACTGCACTCGCGCATTTGAAATATAGATATTCCATCACAGTGATTCAAAACAAAGAGATATATATAAGTTTTATTTGAATTGGTTCATTATTAATACAGATATTCGCTAACCAATTATGTTAAGTCATATGTCAAAAAGTTGACTCTTTTTCACATGTAAAATGGTGTAAAGCCTTCGTCACACAATAAAAATTTAGTAATTTAGTTGTATAATTAATTAATTTGTTTACTTTTACCAAATTTGTGAAGAAACAGCTGTCGTCCAGGGAAAGGGATCACTCCACAACCCAATAATTATTTTCAAATTTTATATTAGTGCAATATTTAACAAAATTTAAACATTTAAGTACTTACATTAAGTGTTTTCAATTTAAAATTTATAGAGCGGTGCTGACTGCAAGAGGAGGCAGAGGAAAAGGGAGACGTGGGGTACGAGCTGGTGCCGGATTACCTGCACGTGGACGTCAACGCAGAGCTGCAATTGCAGCCTCGTCTGGAGTGTTAGTATTTTTTAATGTTTTTTTATGAAAGTACTTTGCTGTGGCCGTTGAACTCATCATATATTTGTATTTATTTAAACAGCGACCCTGCTTTGCTACTGGTGCGAGAGGATCGCGTCAAGGCCCTAAAGGCTGTTAGGGCCCTGCCTGCTTCCATCCGGCTAGAGCTGGAAAGCCGAAAATTCAAGAAGCAGGCGGCGCGCATTTTGCTCCCTACCGCACCTCCAAGAAAAACTAAACAAAAGTAAGTAATCGTATTTAGATGCTTGGTACAATATTATTGTTTTTTCCTGACAGCGTTCCACTCTTACAGTGAGAGTTGGTAAGTTCAGCGCTCTGTGCATTTGGCACATTCAGTGCATATTTTACAGAGTTCTTATTTTATTGTTTATTTACATACTGTACTTACTGTTTCACACGTGAATGAGAACAATTTTCTATGATTTATGTAAATGTTTTCAGAATTCCATCTCCGGAGAGAACAACGTGTCCCTTTTCACAAGGGACGCCTTCACCGTTGCCACGACCCGTACCACCACCGTGGATGTCCACTCCCGCACAGACCCAATCAACGGCTCCCAATGCACCAATTATGCCTATCCGTGCAGCATCTCCCGAGCCGTTACCTGGGACATCGCGGAGTGGGGAACTCTTCTCTCCGGAAGCCGGCTATCACAGCGAGCTGTGGGTGGACGTACCATTCTACGAAGAATTGTCGGCGTTTGGGAACGGTGAGTTTATTTTTTGAAATGTCATACCAGGGGCTCAATATAAAATCAATTATCTATATTTTATATTGATATCCCTAGCACAGTTTCACTGTTGGTATATTGGCAGGAAATAAGCATAGTACTTAAAAATTCCACATAACAAACATACAAAATGTATTGTTGTTATGTCGTGGATGCATCATTACACATCTTTTTTCTGTAACGGGTATTGCAGAGTGAGAAATAAGACATGCCGAACTTCTTTGCGAGGATTACATTTGATTCACCGGCTTCTAAACGGTGTAATACAGCATTTTTTTCTTAAATTGAAAAAACACTTTCGCTTCACGGGACTCATTGTGTTGCGAGGCTGTATTGGTAGGTGGGTTTTGTAACCGGACAAATTATCATTAAAATAGGTCGCTTTACGTAGTTGGTCACTTTAAACGGATACGTTTTCCTACTAAAAGCTATGAAACCTTACTAGAGTTTACATTATCGTCACTTAAAACAGTAGACCGTTAAATGCAAAGTCATTATATCCAAATTCTACTGTAAATTTGTGTTTTCTTTTATTTCAGAGTCAGACATGGGCAGAAAAAGTAACGTGGACGAGGCAGCTGTACTAGAAGAGTCTGTACTTGGAAACCGTGAGTTATAAAACTAACTAACTTACCTTCACGCCATTTCGGTAGGCAGAGAGGATGAACCACCATGCAACTCGATCTTGGCACACACACTCTTTTCTTCATTCCATACCTACCTGACTGTGCTATTCTGACTCCTGACATTGCCCGCCTCAAGTATTTGATTAACTTTTTATATTTTTTTTTATATGAATACCTCACAAGAGCCTCAGCTGGAGCCAGTGAGACTATGGCATCCCCAATTGGGGGATGTTGTGAGGCTGAAGGTAAGTGGGGAAGGGAAAGAGGAAGATGGGGAAGTACCTGGCTATTCAGATCTAGTCACTAAACACGGCTAAAGCCATTTGGAGCAACGTTTCAATTCTGAATGGTGGTCTTACACCAGGGCGATACTGGTAGTATCTTCCACTCTGGAACGTGCCGCAAATATACTATATATTATTTTAATTATTATTTTAATTAATTAATTGTGAAATAACACAAATCAATCAAATAAAATTTATTTGCGCACGCCGGGTTCGAACCGGCGACCTTCGGAATGGCAGTCCAATGCGTTACCACTGGACTATGCCGGCCGTCAAAAGCCATTTCAAGCAACGTTTCAATTCTGAATGGGGTCTTACACCAGGGCGATACTATGGGTATCTTCCACTCTGGAACGTGCCGCAAATATAATATATATTATTTTAAATGAATTTTGTGTGAAAATAACACTAATTATTCAAATATAATTTATTTGATTTGATCCCGCGACCATCGTATTGCGAGTCATAAGCCGTACCAGAGGCAGTGGGTTATCGTAATATAGACACATTAAATTAATTTGGGTTTTCTGTTGTTTCAGAAATGGACAGATCGAGCGACGAGGATGACGAAGCGAGTGACGTCGACCACGAAGAGAGCGATGAGGATACCTTCTGCATGCCGCCAATACCTTATCATAATATTATCAACGTTTCACCTAACTCCGCTATGGCCATAGACTTTAGTAGACAAGACCAGGTAGATAGTGAGGCAATGCGTTTGATTCTGCCGCCTGAAGGTTACTCTTTCGATTGGTCTAATGATATCTTACGTTTTACTGGGATAAGGGAGACTTTCACAGGCACGCCGGGACCAACTTTCAATACCGACGAAATGGGCAAACCTGTGGATGCCTTTCTTAAAATCTTTGATGCAGATTTCGTTGAACTGATCGCGAGAGAGACCAACAGGTATGCAGATCAATGGATTGCGAAAAAACAATTTAAGCGTCATGCGCGTACCAATAAATGGGCTCCCACGAATAAAGAGGAAATGTATGTATTCTTGGCAATTTTAATGTATCAAGGTATTAGTCTTTTCCAGATCTAGTCACTAAACATAACTAAGCCAATTCAAGCAATGTTCAATTCTGAATGGTGGTCCCTCACCAGAGCGATACTCAGAATCTCACTCTATAGCGAGGCACAATGATATTATTATGTATTGATTTTCTTAAATTATGAATAAACCAATAAACTGAATACATTTTTATTATGACAAAGTGTGTAAACAATGTTTAAATCAAAATACTGCTCTTTCATTGTAACCATACAACTGTAATATTGATTTAAAAGGATATTAGGGCTTAATAAATAAATCAATTATTGGTTCCATCAATTATTTTCCCCTCATCCATTTTTTTTCGATACCTTTGCGTTTAGATATAAAATTATCACTATGATTTTATTTGCCATTCTACGGTCATACAAAGGTTTGATATATATATACAAATTTATCATCATTTTACATATTCCGATATACCCTATGTAGATTGACCTTAAGGTAGCTGTCAGTAGTGATTTTTCGTCAAATATTGGTGAATTTCATCAACTTTCAAAGTATCCCCCTGAAATATTGGCAATGTTTATATCTATGATGTATATCTCATTTTAAGCCTTATTTCCTCGTTTTGCACGTTATATAAAAACATGGTTACAAATCTCCAGTTCTAATTTACAATTATTTAAAAAGTAGCACCATGATTTTGACATCGTGAAATAGGCTCTCTGTATAATTCATCAAATGAATAAAATAAAGCCAACACGGCGACTATGCTTATTAATAATTGTAGACAGTTAATGTATCTTCCTAACGTAATACCAGTTTTTGTGGTAAATTTATTATATAGTATAATACAGTGATTTCAATTTTGACACGTCACGCACTCAAATTTTAAAAAATTATTTTCTAACCAAACTTTTGAAGAGAGCATAACGTACAAAAAAATATTTTCCCATTATATTCTTGCATCTGTGGTTATCAAACAGGCCATAGAGAACATAAAAACGTAGAAAATATTCTATAAAGATATTTAAAACTGCCACTGGCGGCAATTTCAAATCACAAAAACGCTAATTTCGCGCATTCATAAAGTTTAAGATTTTTTAATAATTTATCTATCAATTCTAAAAATATAGAATAATTATAAAAATATAGGTGAATTCATTGGCTGTATAGCACTACAATCAGTTTTATGTCTCCGTATTAAAATTCGGAGGTTTGATTTTTTTAATGTTGGCGGAAAATATTCAAATTCGTCGCCAAAAAACCGCGAGCAATCGGAGAAAAAAGTTTTTTGACGCGCGATCGTTCGAGTGGTTATATGAGGAATTTCTCGAAGGTCATCTTTTTACAGTAGATACTGTATTTTTTATGAATATGATTTTAATTGAAAACAATCTGACGGTATTCTTACTCTATGACGTTATATACATTGTTATCTTATCACACAATACGCGGTGTCCGGAAACTAGTGGTAAAAGCGGGAAACTGTGGAATAGCGGCTAGGCTACAATGAGAGGCGATCGATCGCCGCGGCAAGGTGACAGTTAATCGGTCGGTGTGATCGAGCCTTTACTATTTGATTATTATTGAGTTTTCTTGGAACAAAGGCAAATAATGCTGTATGATTCATTCGCGAGTTTATTGAACTGGTTTCTTACCGACTAAGTGGCCGAGGGGTAAGGAAGGCTCTCGACTAACAAGCTGGAGGTCGCGGGTGCGCAAGTAAATTTTATTTGTGTATTTCGCAATTTACTCATTTGAAATATGTACCTAATATAAAGTATATTTGCGAAACGTCTCAGAGTGGAATATACTCTCAGCATCGTCCAGGGCCTCGATTTTCGACGAAGTCATTCCACTGGAACAACGAATGGTTCGACCCCTTCGTTGTTCGGGTGGATTGACTTTTGACGTTCGGCATATAATAATAATAATGAGAATTTATTCCAGAATGCATGCAGGGGTAGCGCAATGCAATACATTTCATATTTGAAATAATATACATAATTAGATTAAGAACAATAATAATAATATGTAGGTGATTCCGATAGGCACAAAAAAGCGGAATTTAAGTGAAAAAACATAAAATATAAACACTAAAATGAGTGTGAGCAGCCGTTTATGGAGGATATTTGCACATCTCCCGTCTCCAGAGGGCCATCAGAGGGGACTCCATCCAGGCAACCATGGCAGTGATGATTTTGTTACTTGATTGGCATAGTCTGCGCCATAAGCTTCCCATGTGATGGCGGAGAAGCGCTCCGAAAGAGTGTACTCGTCCTTCCAGGAACATTTCCGTGGCGCTGCAGTATCTCGGTAGGCGGCATAGTTGGCGATAAGCATTACTGTAAGCGACTTTTAGTTTATGCCATTGGGATGCAGTGTAATCCACTCACAGTTCTGATGTGTACAGCGAAGTGCAAAATGCGTTGAAAAGTATCTTTTTCACGTTTGTACTGCAAAATTGAAAACGCATTGACAGCATACCCATACCATATGTAAGTATGTTCCGTTGACTAGACTCAAGAATAAGAATGTCGACCAATATATGTACTTTCGACGGCGATTGCGAGCGGCCTAGATTGGAGAATCGATACCCAGGTGTAAAACCACCATTCAGACTTGAAACGTTGCTTGAAATGGCGTTGGCCGTGTTTGGTGACCAGATCTGAATAGCCAGGTACTTACCCACCTTCCTCTCCCCCATCTCCTTCCCTTCCCCTCTACCTTCAGCCTCACAACGCACCCCAATTGGGGATGCAATGGTACCCTTGGCTCCAGACGGATAGGAGCAATTGGGACTCTTGTGCGTGTTCACTTAAAAAAAACTGTGACACCATGGCGTACCCGATTGGGGTATGTTGTGAGGCTGAAGGGTGTGGGGAGGGGATGGAGATGGGGGAGAGGAAGGTGAGGAAATTACCCATTAAATATATATTTTTCAAGTACTAACTAATAGGTACCTATCAGTTTTTACATTTCGCTATAATATATGTTTAATTAATACTATAATATTCGCAATAATAATTAATTATTCGAAATTTTTTTTGCGCGTTTCTTCGTTGCCAAGCCGCGTTTACGTTTCGCCTTGTTTATAGATTGCAGATTCGAACCACGTGTGCTCTTTCTCGCTTCAGTACAAGCGATATTAATATTTCGCACTCTTCACTCAGTGTAGATTGCTGTTGTTATGCGATAAAGCCAGGTTTATACAGTACAAATTTAATTGTATTTTTTTTTTTCAGAAATGGTTCTCTAAATAACCAAGCAAAGTATTTATAGCGCCCTTGAGGTGATTGAATCAATTGAATCAACAGTGCTGTATAGATGACTATTATTATTAAATTATTAAAGATTTCATTAAATATTTTTTAATAAATGTATGTTATTACTCGTAAAATCTCTAATATGTAAATAATATAAAGTAAAATCGCTATCCGTGTCTGTATATTTGTGCGCTTAGTTCTTCTAAATTACGCTACGGATTTTGATAGGGTTTTCACTATCATTTGGATCATTTCTTCCGGAAGGTTTATATTTATATAATACATACATATTAAATTTATAGAAAGTAGAGAAAAGCCGATGTTTGTCATAGGATTCACAACTTTATAACTTTACTCCAAATAATCCCAGAGTGGAAGATACTACCAGTATCGCCCTGGTGTAAGACCACCATTCAGAATTGAAACGTTGCTCCAAATGGCTTTAGCCGTGTTTAGTGACTAGATCTGAATAGCCAGGTACTTCCCCACCTTCCTCTTTCCCTTCCCCTCTTACCTTCAGCCTCACAACATCCCCCAATTGGGGATGCCATAGTCTCACTGGCTCCAGACGGGAGCAGTTGGGACTCTTGTGAGGTATTCACTATAAAAAAAAAAAAAAAAAAATTCACAACCCGAGCAACGCCGGGTCCAAGTAAGCTAGTTGTTAAAGTAAAAGTGATATATTTGCTTTGTCAATTGATTATTGTCAATTAAAGTTTCATTTATTTTACAGTTCGGCCATGATTTTTTTCTTGTTTGACGTATTCGTTTTAAACGTGCTATATTCTCTAAAACTTTACCCGGAACTGAATAGCCAGGTACTTCCGAACCCTTCTCTTCCCCATCTCATTCCTTTCCGCCTCACAACATACACCAATTGGGGAAGCCATAGTCCTGCTGGCTCCGGACAGTTCTCATAAAACAAACAAAAAAATCAATCACGAACGAAGCCGAGTTTCAGTTCGAGCTCTAGTTGCGACCGTCATATTTTTTTAATTAATTTTCGGTGTCTTATTTCCATTTTCATTAAGGGCCCACTATTCGAATTTCATCCAATTTCCGACATACTTTCCTTAAAATTTTGAAGTTTTTAAGCTCTTAAAAAAATATATGTTATTCTTTAAGATAGTATCTATTTGTTCCAAAAGCCGAAACGGTAATTATTTGAAATTCCCTCGATAGAAATAAATCGCAAAGTATGCTCCGAAAAATATTATTAACACGTTTATTTCTGTTATTTTACAAGTTATATGTATGAAAAAAATCACAATGCTTCTTTTAATGCTACTCAATAGACCCCATAAGTAATTTTTGCTATTTTTGAAATACGCCGTGATTTATTAAACATTTTCACAACTGTCGCTTACGCCTATTGCTTTTAAATCATATTTATTATAGCGCGCTCGCTCCGACTTGCAGATTAAACTATCTTTCTTTGAGAAGTTCATTCGCCAACTCGAGGGCTTTGGGGGCAGACGTGTCGTTCATCGTTCTATGATCTACAGACGTGCGATTACGTGCAAATATTTGAATTTATAAAGATAATTTTTACGCGTGTAAAGTTTATGAGTTAATAAATATTGTTTTTTCAAAGATGGGAAATACACGAAAGATATCCCGTATTTCAAAGAAAAAATGTTATCTCATAAAATTATATCCTATCTAATAGGTGAGAAGAAAAAAATACAATTTTTGATTTATAAGCTTATATTTATTATAAACGATAATTTACTATAAAAATTAATAATTCATATTTTTATTTATGTATTGTGTAGTAAAAAGTTATTATTTTTTTTTCAGAATAGGTACTTTGGGAAATAAAACTAATTCCAATGCATTAGAAATTACGGGGTAAATTTTTATTAATTTAATTTTCTTGTTGTCTTGTCTCTTTTCTTGTTCCTATACGATCGTGATTTATTTGCGAATTAACTTTCTACGTACACAAATACACACGTCACTTTACATCTGCTCCTTAGAGTAATATTACTCTAAGATCTGCTCTAATGATTCACAATGCAACGATGTCCGAAATATAATATAATATGTAATAATAATATGGGCCACCTGTTTCAAATAACAATACTCGAACTTGGAATCCAGAAAAATAATGAACGGGCCAGCGAAAAAAGCTATCGAAAGTTCTGAAACTGTGGGGAATATAATTAAATAAAATAAAATACTTTTTTGTTTTAAAACCACGATATTTATTAATTTAAGAACCGACCGGTTTCGCTTTACTTAAGCATCATCAGGGTACAAATTAATACTAAACAAAAAGTACATAATGTGTGCATATATATAACAAAATATAGAGGGAGACAACATGATACAAATATAAGCAACACAAAGACGGTCATAAAATACATTAACATAAGTGCACAAGTAATGGAAAAACCGCTAGATAATTATGTAGACTAATGGGTTATACGAATAAATCGGGAGAAACAAAACATCAACTGGCAAGGTGGTAAGGAGGTAAGGAGAACTGGGAATTTTTTATGGGTTTATTGGAAACAGACTTAATATTGGACTACTTGATATGTCTAATTGATTATTAAGTATCTGACTTTTGGTTTTTACAGCTTTTTTAATTTCTAGTGCCTCTAAATTGTTTAGTCTGTTACCATGCCCGTTTTTATGTAAGATGTTAGCACCGGTGCTATGACAGAATGTATGATCTTTATCGATCAAATGATTTGCAAATTCGGAAAAACCGTTATTATTGAGGTTTTATTGATGTTTTGTTTTTCCCGATTTATTCGTATAACCCATTAGTCTACATAATTATCTAGCGGTTTTCCATTACTTGTACACTTATGTTAATGTATTTTATGACCGTCTTTGTGTTGCTTATATTTGTATCATGTTGTCTCCCTCTATAATATATTTGTATCATGTTGTCTCCCTCTATATTTTGTTATATATATGCACACATTATGTACTTCTTGTTTAGTATTAATTTGTACCCTGATGATGCTTAAGTAAAGCGAAACCGGTCGGTTCTTAAATTAATAAATATCGTGGTTTTAAAACAAAAAAGTATTTTATTTTATTAAATATGTCAAACCACAAAGTGATTGCTTTCTACAATAATATAATTTAGTTCAGTGATGTTATTTTTTATGTCGGAAGGAGGCCCTGAAGAAAATAATTTCTCTCAGAGCCTGTGTCATCTTTGAGAATGCTGTATAGAGGGTCTTTTTTGAGGAGGAGGGAGTGAACCTGTCCTGAATGTCAACTGTACAATTTCTTCCCAGAATTAACTTTATTGTACGTTTTTTGACTAACCGTACCTTGGTGTTCTATTTTCAATAAACTCTTTAATTATGTTTCAGATGTGAAATCTATACTCTGCTACAGAATGTTTTGCCCAAGTCTTGTAAAGATGCAAAGGCACGGACGTAACAATAAAATCATTTGAGCCCTTTACTGTTATTTAAAAGGTCACTTGAAGTGCAGTTATAATCAATGATTTTATTTTTTTTCTAGCTTCCACGAATAATTTGAAAAGGCATTATCTAAGGATTATACTCTTAAGGAGAATATAGAAAATGTAGAAAGGTGAAACGGATTTAAGATTTTCGATGAAATTATTGTGTTGTGAAATATTTATTTTGTTATTTATTACTTTATTTTTTTTTACAGTTTTACCGTACGCGGCCTTGTTGTAGAGTGGTATATCTAACTGTCATGGAAAGTTTTTTTCTGAGCTTTAAGAGAAAGGTTTCTTAAAGATACTGGAGTTATTCTAGGGCTATGTTAGATTTTTAACATCGATCACCGTAATGCTTGCCTTCCTGAATAAATCTAATTTTATTTAATCATTTACGGCCAAGATGTTTTTGACAATGGTGTGTTTTTATCTTTCTGTATTCCAATCATTTAGCTTGGCTTCTAGGGTTGTGCCCCAGTATTGCTTTTTGGAGACTGTAAACGGATCTCTCGGCATTTAATGAAACTGCAGCAGAACAAAGGCTGTTGCTATATTGACGTTCATGGTATGTTTTGCTCAGATTGACGATAAGGTTTCCAGATCCGCATTTCGCTCGAAGCATGTTTAGGGCAATAAGTTCATAGTTTAGGGTTCTTTCACCGTATTTATGGGAACATTTCAGAACCACCAATCTTTCATTTTGAGTGAATCTTGTGTTTGTGATTAAATTATATTTGACAATTTAAACAAATAATATTTAGAGAAGTTAAAAATAAAATTGAAAGTTCACTGAAAGCTTAAACTATTAAAAGTAGTAATTTCATAAAAATGTAAATAAATAGAGCCCCTTTCACATTTTAGAATGTAATTTTATGTTGCTTACATGTTTTATTACTCTTTATAATTATTGAATTGTTTAAATGAATAAATAAATAATTACAAAAAAGTCTTCTGATTTGTAAGTCCTCAGGAAGCACTAAGGATCTTTCTATCTATCTTTATAATATAATAAATTTGATGAGCATAAAAATGTAAACGTGTATATAATTTATATAAATGTACAAAAGTAGATATTACACTTGTATAAATATTATATTGCGCATATTATACAAGATGTCGGGGGTAAAGTGCACAAACTTCGGGAGGTGATTCTAATTGATAGTACAAGTAAAAAAGAAAAAAAAACTTTTTTTGGAATTCCAACGTTTTAAGATAGTTTTCGAGTAAAAAAGTTTAAAACCTTATTGATGTAAAAATATATTTATTGATTTTATAAAAGTTATAAATTACTTTTATAAAAGTGAGAATAGTATTTTACTAAAGTAAAGTAATTTTTATACCTATACAAATAACTTTCGTAAATGTTTTTTGTAAAATTAAAAAAAAAAATTTAATTAAATCCGTAATAAAACCCATATTTTGAGAACCATCTTCATATCGACTTCGTTCTCATTTGGTCGGTGCATTATTACTCTAAGGTCGGTGCTAACTAAAAATGGTTCTGTTTTTCTAAAATTGCAATAGATGTCGGTAATTTAATTTCATAATCCCCAAAATTATTCCTAATACGAATTCAGACACCTCTGTCGGATTCTTTTAACACTAAATTTTGTAGGTGTTGCCCAAATCTAAATTCTTTACGCGGAAAGCGGGCCCTTAAGAGTTCCATAGACATCCACATTAATAGACTTCCCCTAACGGACCTAATATGGAAAGAGGGTTCGGGAATGGTTTGAATAAACTACGACATCAGTCGTACATTGACCACCGAAGAGCGCACAATGAAATAACCAGACCATGCGCAGAAAAGTTCGCTACAGTAAGGCAGAGGTTAGCAGCGCTGTCCATAGTGGGATTTTTCTGCCCAGGATCTGAATGTTCTTTCTTAAACGAACCGCCTGGCATAGCGACGCTAAAATTCAGTGAGTTTGGTAAATTATAATACATTTGTAAAAGTGACTCAATATATTAAATTCTGGAAACAAGCCCGAACTTTTGTTTGCTCGATTTTTTTGTATGTTTTTATTTAGTTAAAAAATTACATTTTTATATCTAGTATAAACCTTTTAACTACTTATTTCTATGACATTAAGGACACTTTATAATACATCTAAAACTAATTCTTTATAGTATTAAGGCATAACCCACAAAAAGCAGCAAGGTTTTTAGCTTCTTTAACATCTGTCGGTAAAATAAATCAAAATAAAATAAAAATCTTAAATCCTTTAAAATGGAAATTATTTTGGGTTCCCGACAAATTTGTTTTTGGAAGTCTAAAATCTTCACAGTTTCTCGTGCGGTATTTCGGGAGTATCAGAAGGTGGCAGAAGTCGGGGTCGCCCGAGGAAGACATGGCACGGCCAAGTGAATCAGATACTTGAGTCGGGCCATGTCAAGATTCAGAATAATAGAAGAGTATTTATGAGACGATGTATGAATGTGAATGAGGCAAGGAGTGTGTGTCAAGACCGAGTTGTTTTGCGGTCCGTCCTCTCTGCCTACCCGTGCGGGGAAACGGCGTGATGATTAGTTAGTTATCTTATTTTTTACACTAATTTACTTGTATTTACATATTATTAATTTATTCCTAATTCTTCTTTTAAAAATTACCTTTTTTGCCATTTTCTTATCTAATAATTCAAAGTTAGAGTTAAATTTGAGTCGATTGTCTATTACAATGTCCAAGTATTTGATTTCATCTACTTCCTCTATTTCGTCTTTGTCTATGATTTGGGATTTGTAGTTAATTTTTTTACGTGGCCATCACAGACATAGGAATTAATAGACGAGAAGATAATGGCGAGGGGTAAAATCAACTGTTGAAGAACGAAGGGAGTGAAGCTGACTGTGATTCGTCAATAAATCAATCTGACAGTAAATAGGCATCTCGCATTATAATATCACCATTTACTTCTTAAAAGTAAAATCTGCTTTTGAATGAATAGACATTTTTACATGGGAGCGCAAATTACTCGCCACGTTATGAACAAATTTGCGAAGTCCAAATTCGGCAAAAAAATTCGGTTCTATTTTGAGAGTCGAATATTTCGTTTAAGTATTTAGTTAAGACACTTTTATAAATGTTCATAATTTACTTCCCAGCAACCAACCAGCTTTGTGTTTCGCGTCCAGACGTTTCTCGATGTGATAGTAACAACTGATTCATATTATACGATGTGAATATGCTTAAAATAAAGTAAAATAATGCTTATATATGGAATGTAATATGACAATTGGGTTTATTCTCTTTTTCACATCTATTTTTACAAGTTTTCATAGCACAAGTCAACATTCTGCCGTGTTATTTCGTAAAATGAACCGATGATGCCTCGACCATAGTTCGCACAAGAATGATGACGTCACGTTTTCAAATTTCACTTGAGGCCATACGCGAGCACAGCCGGCTCCAATGGAACCGGTATGGGGAGTGGGGATAATACGCTTTTAATCACTTAGGGCAGGTCTACTAATATTCATATGTCTATGGTGGCCATCAATTTCGGCGCCATTGTAAAACGGACTGATAATTCGTAAACAGATTTTATTTACGATGTTACATTGCGAGTTGTCTGAATATTGTCAGATTCATTAATAGACTAATCACAGAAAGGGGGACGGTCGCGTCGCCTCTCGTGCTCCTCGCAACTTGTTTTTTTCCCCTTTCCCTGATTAGCTGGTCCATTAATTCGAATATCTATGGAGATTTGTTAATATTATTTTCAATGATTACATATAGGTAGGTACCTAGCATTATTTAATCATAATTTTCCGTCCCATATAAAGCGGCATTAACCTCCAGCAAACGGCATGACTTAAAAAATGATGATTCACAATATTTTCATAATGATTTTCAGTTGTTGAGAGACCTTGCTCGCGACCAATCGTGCATTCTCGCAATTCCGCTACTCCGTCGGCCGTAAGCTTCAAAGTGAGCCTACCTTATACGATCAATACAACTGCGGACTTGTATTCAATTATTTATTCATTCATGTAATAGTAATACGTTAAATTCAAGGCCATTATATTCTAGAATACTGTCGGAAAAAATTATAAAACATTCTGCCACGTGTAATCTGCATTGATTATAACGATAAACTTTTGGTTTCAACTTAATATAATTGGTGAATATACAGAAAATGGGGACAGGTTTAATACGCACGTTTTATTTTCAATACACTCTTGTGTCAGTTAGATAAAAATGAGAAGTATGTGTTTAGTTTCCGGAAATGGAAAATAACGCATTTTAATAGTTATTAATAAATAAAAACAATTGTTCATTTGGCGGCACTTCACTTATTCACTTATTTAAACCAAATTGTGAACCTACGATACTAAAATGGGTTCCTAGGCTGTTAGTTTGGGTTTATTTAAAACAAAAAAACTAGCCTAAAAACTGTTTTAATATTGTGTCAAAACATGGTGTGAAGATAATAGTAATATTATCATTTTTTTAACGAAATAAACGTTAATCTGTGAGAAATAGTTGTTTTATCTGTTAGAAATAATGAAAAATAGTCGTTAATCTGTGAGAAATAGTTGTTTATCTGTGAGAAATAGTTGTTAATCTGTCAGAAATATTCGTCAATCTGTGAGAAATATTCGTCAATCTGTGAGAAATAGTTGTTAATCTGTCAGAAATATTCGTCAATCTGTGAGAAATATTCGTCAATCTGTGAGAAATAGTTGTTAATCTGTCAGAAATATTCGTCAATCTGTGAGAAATATTCGTCAATCTGTGAGAAATAGTCGTTAATCTGTGAGAAATAGTTGTTTATCTGTGAGAAATAATGTCATGTTTATTACTGTCTGTATCTTTATGTTCTCCAATAAAAAAAATAAAAAATAAAAATAAATAGCCACTAAAGGGCATTATTTTCCATTTTCGCACAAATCATTCTCATTATTATCTTATTGATACAAAGTGTTTGTATTGAGGGTGTCCCCATTTTCTGTATATTTATCTAATAAACTAATATTTACGTCTGTGGAGATAGTTGTTAAATATACATAAATGTTGACCTAATAAATATATAATTACTACTGTGGGAGAATTTTGTGCATTTTTGTGATGTTTTGTAACATCGACTTTTCTCTACTTTCTACAGATATGCATGTATATATATATGTATATATACATGCATGTGTTATATACATAAATCTTTCGGGAGAAATCCTCTGAATAATAGTAAAAATCCTATCAAAATCTGTTGCGTAGTTTAGAAGAACTAAGCGCAAAAACAGATAGACGCGGATAGCGACTTTGTTTTATACTATTTAGAGATGAGTCAAAACAAATTGTTTAAATTTGTAATATTGGTAGTGTTGCGGAATTGTGAAATGAAAATAATAAACTTTGTGAAATTATAATAAATGCTTCAAAGTGAATTCGCAATTATTAAAGAATCAATATTATACCCATTGCTTGAAAATGAGTTCATGTGTATTGTGTATTTCTATCGTTATATTTGCGTATGTAACTTACGTACGTGATGCGAAATGGTTAGGCGTTTTGCGTGGTTAACAAATTGAACAGTGTGTTTTTTATGTTCAATGTTTTTAAGTGTTTTATGGTTATAATAATAATAATACAATTATTATTTTATATTCAGAAGTGTTGTGCAATTAGTCAAATGACAGAAAGAAATACGAGAATTTATCGATAGCTATTAAATGGTGACTTGCAAAATTAAATGTCTAAACACAATACATGTACGTATTATGACAAATAATATTAATCCATTAACATAGTTTCGTTGATTAAGGCGAAGCTTAATGCCTAATCACTATTTTGATTAATCTTTATAACGAATTGGTGTACATTATGAAACACAAAAAATATGCTTTAGATAAATTGAAGATTTTCCTATCGCTTCGCTTGAGTAGAATACAAATAAAAAAATAAATTACTTAATAAAAAATATAAATGCAAACTACTAAAAAAATATTTTTTCAATAGAAATGTATGAACGCATAAAGGAAACAACTTAAAAGAAATACAGTATTATAGCTAAGATTATCTGTAACAATTTCAGTTGATTAACTTTTTTGCTTTCTTATAAAATTATTTATAAAATAAATAAAAACCAGTTTTTTGCTTGAAATCGAACGTTTCTAGACTCCCTTTGTTAAGCGATTTTAATGCCTATTACCTACGATATAAGGTATACCAAGAATATATACATGTTTGGCTTGTAGCTTCCTCTTAAAAGATTTTACGATGACATAATAATTGATTTCCGTAAATATCCAGATATACTGTTCATGTAACAAAAAAAACTTACCAGGACATTTTGACTCTAAACTTCCATAACTTTGAAAGAATTCGATATTTATAAAACATATTCCTTTTGTGTAGGTAATTAGTGTTAAAACTGTCATTTCACTTTTTATGCCGTTTATACAAAAAATATAAATAATTTTTAAACTTTCAACTGTCAATGAAAAAATGCCGCCAAAACGTAATCAAGCACATTGATATTTAAAAAAATTCTATACGTGTAATAATGTATAAATATTTGTTACAAACTGTGAAGAATAATTATTTACCTTCCCAACGACGAACAAATCACATATCTACGCATTATAGAAAATAAGATAAACATACTTTTATAATGTATTGACGCCCCGGTGAGATCTGTCCTTGAGAGGCTATAATGAAATATGATATTTGTGGCTAGTAATGTCCTTTCGAGGCCTGAAGGGTTAATACACAGAAAATATTTCTTTTTAAGCAAACCAAACTAAGAACATATAAACCCTTTTTGCAAAATAGATTCTTAGTTTGGATAGTTAAAAAAGATAAAATAAAGTCCTAAAAAAAGTATTTTATTACTAACTAGCTTTATCCCGCCACGCGTTGCTGTGGCTCAGTCTGTCTGTGCAGATATGGAAACAATAGCGCGTGTTTGCTTTTACGTCCAACAGGTGGCACTGTTTAAAAAAACATTTTTGTCCAACAGATGGCAATGTTTTTCAAAAAATCATGTTTTTACCAGTCACAGGTGACAAAAAGATATCTATATGATATATGTATATAAGAACACACGCGTATTCGAATGCAACATTGTGTCAAAATTTCAAAGCAATCGGTAAAGAACTTTCGGAGATTTAAGATTTTGAACAAACGAACATTTATATTTTTATTTATAAGTTATAATTATTTATTTATTCATTTTTGGGAAATCGACAGTTTACATTTAATCAGTTTGTACATAAGTATTATATGTATAGTAAAATAAAACCCATTATGGATTTCCTCCTTGTGACTTTAACTGAGACAGCATAATATGGAATAAGTTATTTAAATTTGTGAGAAAGGAATTTGAATTAAAAAATTTAAACAAAACAAAAGATAATATAAAATGAAAAATTTACAAAACAATACATTTATAGCCACGGAGAGAGGTTGTATATATAAATCAAATCATAATAGAGATAAAAACAATAGAGACATAAACATTATTCACAAACCATCAGAGAAATATTGGACCTCTTGTATTTGGTAAGTACGCAACTGAAAATATCAACCTTAGATAATACTTATATAATACTTTATAATTTTAATAACATGACATTTAGCCCCATACTAAAGCCGTAAAAGATTAACTTTGAATTTAAGGAAAAAGCTATTAAATAGCACTATGTTCTATAATCGCAGATGCAAAAAGTTGTTGTTGATAGTCATTAAGTTGAATCAAAGGTTTTTTCGTTTTTTTTTTATGCGTATTAAATAAAAACGGTAGTATTAAGTAAAAATTTACCAATTTAACTTCTTGGTAAATGTGCAGAAAAGTTGGACACGGTTTACGCACATTATAATTTAAAACACTTTCAGCCAACGTAGTGAAAATATTACGCTGCGCGTAAGGTGAGAACAGTGAAACACTTGAATTATTGCCATTGCGTTTGTTCAGTTAAAACGGTATTGAACCAGGCTCAAGGCCGGCTTTACCACACCAACGTTGAACGGGCGTGGAAGAATCCAACTAACAAGACGGTTAGTATCAGTTAGCTAACAATAAGAAACAACTATTTCAGTAATCGGAAATGGAAACTAATGCATTTTAATAGTTATTTTGTTATGATTTTTATGAATTGTATACTTTGCGGCCATTGTTATAGCTGTTAATTTTTTAAGGCTATTTTTATTCTCCTTTTTAAGGGCCCGCTTTCCGCGTAAAGAATTTAGATTTGGGCAACACTCAATATTTAGTGTTAAAAGAATCCGACAGAGGTGTCTGAATTCGTATTAGGAATAATTTTGGGGGTTATTTAATATTTTAAATAACGAAATTAAATTACCGACATCTATTGCAATTTTAGAAAAACAGACCCATTTTTAGTTAGCACCGAGCAAATCACACTGGCGTGAACTTCGCCCGCTCCAAAAAGTCGCTTCCCGTTGACACAGTATGTTTTTAACAGAAATTGTTTGTCTCTGTTTTTTGTACGTTAATGGAACCGAGCTGAAAGGGAGAGCTTTATTTTGCGAGTATGTCAACGATTTGTACAAATATTAGTGCGGTCTCTAGTTATTATTACTCTACGAACGAAGTCGAAATGAAGATGGTTCTCAAAATATGGGTTTTATTACGGATTTAATTAATTAATTTTTTTTTTAAATTTTACAAAAAACATTTACGAAAGTTATTTGAATAGGTATACAAATTACTTTACTTTACTAAAATTCTATTATCACTTTTATAAAAGTAATTTATAACTTTTATAAAATCAATAAATATATTTTTACATCAATAAGGTTTTTCTTATATGGTTATCTTTATAGGGTGTCCGGGGGTAAAGTGCTCAAACTTCAGGAGGTTATTCTAAATGCTAGAAGAAGTAAAAATGAAATGGAAATTATTCGAATTTCCAAATTTTTTCCACAAAAATTTATTTTCCGTAGAAGAAATTGTTTTTTTTTCTATACAAAAAATTAAACTTTTTTACTCGAAAACTATCTTAAAACGTTGGAATTCCAAAAAAAGTTTTTTTTTCTTTTTTACTTGTACTATCAATTAGAATCACCTCCCGAAGTTTGTGCACTTTACCCCCGACATCTTGTATAATATGCGCAATATAATATTTATACACGTGTAATATCTACTTTTGTACATTTATATAAATTATATACACGTTTACATTTTTATGCTCATCAAATTTATTATATTATAAAGATAGATAGAAAGATCCTTAGTGCTTCCTGAGGACTTACAAATCAGAAGACTTTTTTGTAATTATTTATTTATTCATTTAAACAATTCAATAATTATAAAGAGTAATAAAACATGTAAGCAACATAAAATTACATTCTAAAATGTGAAAGGGGCTCTATTTATTTACATTTTTATGAAATTACTACTTTTAATAGTTTAAGCTTTCAGTGAACTTTCAATTTTATTTTTAACTTCTCTAAATATTATTTGTTTAAATTGTCAAATATAATTTAATCACAAGCACAAGATTCACTCAAAATGAAAGATTGGTGGTTCTGAAATGTTCCCATAAATACGGTGAAAGAACCCTAAACTATGAACTTATTGCCCTAAACATGCTTCGAGCGAAATGCGGATCTGGAAACCTTATCGTCAATCTGAGCAAAACATACCATGAACGTCAATATAGCAACAGCCTTTGTTCTGCTGCAGTTTCATTAAATGCCGAGAGATCCGTTTACAGTCTCCAAAAAGCAATACTGGGGCACAACCCTAGAAGCCAAGCTAAATGATTGGAATACAGAAAGATAAAAACACACCATTGTCAAAAACATCTTGGCCGTAAATGATTAAATAAAATTAGATTTATTCAGGAAGGCAAGCATTACGGTGATCGATGTTAAAAATCTAACATAGCCCTAGAATAACTCCAGTATCTTTAAGAAACCTTTCTCTTAAAGCTCAGAAAAAAACTTTCCATGACAGTTAGATATACCACTCTACAACAAGGCCGCGTACGGTAAAACTGTAAAAAAAAATAAAGTAATAAATAACAAAATAAATATTTCACAACACAATAATTTCATCGAAAATCTTAAATCCGTTTCACCTTTCTACATTTTCTATATTCTCCTTAAGAGTATAATCCTTAGATAATGCCTTTTCAAATTATTCGTGGAAGCTAGAAAAAAAATAAAATCATTGATTATAACTGCACTTCAAGTGACCTTTTAAATAACAGTAAAGGGCTCAAATGATTTTATTGTTACGTCCGTGCCTTTGCATCTTTACAAGACTTGGGCAAAACATTCTGTAGCAGAGTATAGATTTCACATCTGAAACATAATTAAAGAGTTTATTGAAAATAGAACACCAAGGTACGGTTAGTCAAAAAACGTACAATAAAGTTAATTCTGGGAAGAAATTGTACAGTTGACATTCAGGACAGGTTCACTCCCTCCTCCTCAAAAAAGACCCTCTATACAGCATTCTCAAAGATGACACAGGCTCTGAGAGAAATTATTTTCTTCAGGGCCTCCTTCCGACATAAAAAATAACATCACTGAACTAAATTATATTATTGTAGAAAGCAATCACTTTGTGGTTTGACATATTTAATAAAATAAAATACTTTTTTGTTTTAAAACCACGATATTTATTAATTTAAGAACCGACCGGTTTCGCTTTACTTAAGCATCATCAGGGTACAAATTAATACTAAACAAGAAGTACATAATGTGTGCATATATATAACAAAATATAGAGGGAGACAACATGATACAAATATATTATAGAGGGAGACAACATGATACAAATATAAGCAACACAAAGACGGTCATAAAATACATTAACATAAGTGTACAAGTAATGGAAAACCGCTAGATAATTATGTAGACTAATGGGTTATACGAATAAATCGGGAAAAACAAAACATCAATAAAACCTCAATAATAACGGTTTTTCCGAATTTGCAAATCATTTGATCGATAAAGATCATACATTCTGTCATAGCACCGGTGCTAACATCTTACATAAAAACGGGCATGGTAACAGACTAAACAATTTAGAGGCACTAGAAATTAAAAAAGCTGTAAAAACCAAAAGTCAGATACTTAATAATCAATTAGACATATCAAGTAGTCCAATATTAAGTCTGTTTCCAATAAACCCATAAAAAATTCCCAGTTCTCCTTACCTCCTTACCACCTTGCCAGTTGATGTTTTGTTTCTCCCGATTTATTCGTATAACCCATTAGTCTACATAATTATCTAGCGGTTTTTCCATTACTTGTGCACTTATATTAATGTATTTTATGACCGTCTTTGTGTTGCTTATATTTGTATCATGTTGTCTCCCTCTATATTTTGTTATATATATGCACACATTATGTACTTTTTGTTTAGTATTAATTTGTACCCTGATGATGCTTAAGTAAAGCGAAACCGGTCGGTTCTTAAATTAATAAATATCGTGGTTTTAAAACAAAAAAGTATTTTATTTTATTTAATTATATTCCCCACAGTTTCAGAACTTTCGATAGCTTTTTTCGCTGGCCCGTTCATTATTTTTCTGGATTCCACGTTCGAGTATTGTTATTTGAAACAGGTGGCCCATATTATTATTACATATTATATTATATTTCGGACATCGTTGCATTGTGAATCATTAGAGCAGATCTTAGAGTAATATTACTCTAAGGAGCAGATGTAAAGTGACGTGTGTATTTGTGTACGTAGAAAGTTAATTCGCAAATAAATCACGATCGTATAGGAACAAGAAAAGAGACAAGACAACAAGAAAATTAAATTAATAAAAATTTACCCCGTAATTTCTAATGCATTGGAATTAGTTTTATTTCCCAAAGTACCTATTCTGAAAAAAAAATAATAACTTTTTACTACACAATACATAAATAAAAATATGAATTATTAATTTTTATAGTAAATTATCGTTTATAATAAATATAAGCTTATAAATCAAAAATTGTATTTTTTTCTTCTCACCTATTAGATAGGATATAATTTTATGATATAACATTTTTTCTTTGAAATACGGGATATCTTTCGTGTATTTCCCATCTTTGAAAAAACAATATTTATTAACTCATAAACTTTACACGCGTAAAAATTATCTTTATAAATTCAAATATTTGCACGTAATCGCACGTCTGTAGATCATAGAACGATGAACGACACGTCTGCCCCCAAAGCCATCGAGTTGGCGAATGAACTTCTCAAAGAAAGATAGTTTAATCTGCAAGTCGGAGCGAGCGCGCTATAATAAATATGATTTAAAAGCAATAGGCGTAAGCGACAGTTGTGAAAATGTTTAATAAATCACGGCGTATTTCAAAAATAGCAAAAATTACTTATGGGGTCTATTGAGTAGCATTAAAAGAAGCATTGTGATTTTTTTCATACATATAACTTGTAAAATAACAGAAATAAAAGTGTTAATAATATTTTTCGGAGCATACTTTGCGATTTATTTCTATCGAGGGAATTTCAAATAATTACCGTTTCGGCTTTTGGAACAAATAGATACTATCTTAAAGAATAACATATATTTTTTTAAGAGCTTAAAAACTTCAAACTTTTAAGGAAAATATCTCGGAAATTGGATGAAATTCGAATAGTGGGCCCTTAAATCAATTTTACAAAATTAGTTATCTTAGTTTAGGTTTAATTGAATAATTAAAAAGGCATGCCTAAAAACCTATTCTCATATTATGTCGCCTCGATAGCAATATATCATCTTCGAAAATTCAAGATGGTCGCAAAGTGAACATGACGAATTTGTCAAAATTGAATTTTTACAATATAAGATTTCAAATACATTATTTTGCGTCTACAGTAATCAAACAGTTGTTCCTGGTTGTATCTAAATTGATAAGAATTGATATACTGACACAAATAGTTGTTCCTGAATGTAACTAAACTGATACGAATTGATATACTGAAATAAATAGTTATTAATAAATAATGATTGTAACTAAACTGATACGAATTGATATACTGAAACAAATAGTTGTTCCTGGTTGTAACTTAACTGATACGAATTGATATACTGACATGATTTTTACACTGTTTTGTTTCAATTGATTATATTATTTATTCCTTTTTGAAAAATTACATTTTTATATGAATACCGCCCGAGAAATTGATTGATTGCTCCCAACTGTCCAGAGCCATTGGGACTATAATCCTCAATCGGGGTTTGTTGTGTTATTGAAGGTAGTAGTGAAGGGATGGGGGGGAGCTGGAGAGAGGAAGTACTTGACTATGCAGAACTTACCACTGCGTACTGTTAACATATTTTAAGTCATATAAATTAAATAATTAAACTTGGTGCCCATGCCAGGTTTCGAACTCGCGACCTTTTAGTACGTAACCGACGGATTTTAACTAGCGACTCCTGAACATATTTTGCTGTCAGATGATATTTATTTTAATTAAAAACAAAATATTCTATATAACATCACACGACGCCACTGGGAAGACTGGTACAGCCTAGCGCAGTGTCTGTCAAACTTTTTTACTTCACGGCACACTGGTAAATGGAATATGTTCCGCGGCACACCAAATAAAAATGCCTTAAAAGGTTAATGCACTTTATTAATATGAATAAAGGAAATCATATATAACTTTTTTTTTTAATATTGTGTCACTCACTCACACTCGTTTACATTCACTGCGGTGCGTTATCGTATTCACTGTATTCCTCGCGCGTGTTGCGTCGACCACTACGGACGAGCCTGACAAATATTTATTATGTAGATATTGAATTATTTTTTAATGTGTAGGAATTATTTAAAATTAACAGTTTTTAGCCTCGCGGCACATCTCAGACTTCTTATAGCACGTATCACGTGATACATTGCGACGCGTGGCAGTGTGACCAATGGTGAAGTATGATGGATTTTTTTGTTTGTTTTTAATTGAAAAAAATATATCATCAAGACAGCAAAATTACATCTACATTTTTTACTCAGAATATGCTAATGAATCGCTGGATAAAATCCTTCGGGTACGTGCTGTTGTACCTTTAAAATCCTTCGGTTACGTGCTGTTGTACCTTGTATATCCTTCGGGTACGTGCTGTTGTACCTTGTATATCGTTCGCGATGGAGATTCTTCGATATTTCTTTAAATTATGCCAAATTTGAGTCACAAAACGCGCAAAATTTGACACAGTAACCTCATAGATGGTATTCATCATAATCTGATTTAAAACCTACATTTGCATAAGAAATCTTTTAATAATTGCTCTCGTGGGAGATTAATAAATAAAAGTTTTTGACTAGTACTTTTAACAGATAGAAAGTTGTTTTTTTCTGGTTGTCAGTTGTTATGTATTAAATTGCCTAATAATTGTAGTTATCTTGTAGCTAGTCCTAGTTGATAATAGAAAGTTTTTTGTGCAAAATTGTTCAAATTCGCAAGACACAAGCGGCCCGAGGCACCTGCATGAAAACCAACATAGATTAACCATATTACTTTGAAGACGAAGATAATACTAAGAAATCTAAAGGAAACATGAAACAATACGAGACGCAGAAAATAAAAAAAATAACGGTCACAACTAGGAATCGAACTCGAGATCTCTTGTCTTACCGGATATTATATTGTATATATTATTACTTTGTTTGAATCACCATACATTTTTCATATCAACGGCGACCGGTTTTAGAACAACCGTTCCTTCCTCAGGACAAAATATATACTAACATAACATAATAGGTGAATTATCAAGTGTTGAAGTGGGGTGGATTCGTGACAGGGGATTAGCGAATAGTGGGGGAGGAGATAAAAAAAACGTTTTATTGGACAAATGCATTATTTAAACTTTATTGTCACTCCACTTTTTGTCGTTTTATATAAAAAAATCACGAAGATTCAGTTTTTTTAATTTTTTTTTGCTTCTTTGAGGTGCACATTTTAACTATTTTCTGGTCGACATCTAGATTTGAATATAACGTGTGGTGATTTCTCTTTCTTTCACGGTTTAGTCAATATTTCTCACCACGACTGTAAGGGAGACAACGATTTCTGTGAGACAATACGAGCTGTTCCCAAAAGCGAACAAATTAGCCTGAAGGGTTAATTATATCGCTAATCCCGGCGTGCTCAAGTAAATTTAATTTGAATAATTTGCGTTATTTCACAAATTACTCATTTAATATAATATTTAGTATATTTACGCCACGTTCCAGCGTGGAAGATACTTTCAGTATCGCCCTAGTGTAAGACGACCATTCAGGATTGAAACGTTGCTTGAAATAGCTTTGGCCGTGTTTGGTGACCAGATCTGAATAGCCAGGTACTTTCTCACCTTCCTCCTCCACATCTCCTTCCCCTCCCCACAACCTTCACCCTCACAACATACCCCGATTGGGGCTTTAGACGGTTGGAAACAATTGGGACTCTTGTGCGGTTTTAAGCACTTTTTAATTTGTATAAATTATATTCCCTAAATACGTTTTGTTGAACATGTTAACATTTACCTGATTGAGTTGACTAAAACGGTGACCGGATAAATCATCACAATGATAATTCGTCACATCCTTAAAAAGTCATATAAAGTCATGGAAAGTGATGAAACAAAAACTTTATTAACTGGGTTATGTAGGTTAGGTTAGGTTTAAAAATTTCTTTTTCATCGTTTCTAATGACTTTATATCACTTTTTAAAAGTGTGTTGAATTGTCACTGTGTTGAGTTATCATGGAACCGACTAAAACATTGATTTAGTCGATAACTAACAACAATATTATCTTCTCAACGAATAACATCCTGCATGTTGATGCCCGACCTTGGTTTTACATTTTTCGAGAGGATGTATTATGCTACGTGTACATCCGCGAGCCGAACTGCCGAACTGAACCTCAACTTATGGGAAAGAAACGAAGCGACCGCAAATTTCGCGAAATGTCGCTTGCAGTTGATTCGTTCCTTTCCCGCAATTCGTGTTACGGTTCGCGTTTCGGTTCGCAAATGTATACGTACCCTAATGTATACTGATTGCAGACGTTTGTTTTTGCCGTGACTTCGTGGCGTCTTGGTTCCGAGACAACCCGAATTAATTCATCATTTTTTATCATCCAATATTGCATTGTTTATTTGCGGAAGAATTTAACTTTGCTTATTTCCTTATATACCGCTTTATATAAACGCAGAAAAATTTCGGATGCCCTATTCTTATACAAAATCGTGAACAGTCTTGTTGATTCATCATATAGCTAGAAAAGATTGCATTTCGTTGCCCTGAACACAACACCAGATCGAATGACTTATTTAGAACACCACACTGTAAAGCCAAATATGCGCAAAACTCTTGGGACGTATTTGTAAAACTCACAATGCCTCTAGAGATGTAGACATTTTCAAGTGTAAGTGTGAAAATATGTAAAACTGATAACTTCATTTTTTTATTTTGTGAAATAATCCTATCATCTTTGTTTATTTTATTATAATCATGCGAAAACTGTATTACTACTAACTCCCTTTAATTGTTTTTATAACATTTTGTAATTCCTTACAATGTTTATTCTTTATATTTCTTTGTCATTTATAAATATATTGAATAGGTGCAAATATTAAATCAACAACTAGAATTAACGGAACATTATTGGTCAAATATTGTAAATAATTGCTGTTTATGCTAAATATATAAAGGACTGTTTGTTTCCTAAATAATAAAAAATATATATATACAGAATTTTAACTCCTCTGTCGTATATTGACAGAAGGTCGAAGTGTTTCCACCTTGTAATAAAATCCAAATAAATGGAATATTTCTGAACGTATCCGAAAACTAAAAACTGCTTTTGAAAGGATATAAAATACCTGTTCAAATTGTATTATTATAAATAAAAATATTATTTTTGATATACATACATATATATTTTATGACAATTTTACATTGTGCCCGATGGATAGTAATGGTTCAAATAGCCGACAATCTTGCACATGTAGAGCCATAAAAATATGAATCCGCCCCTAATGGGATAGGAAATTCCCATCCCTTTGTTTGTTACTACTTCGATAATAGTTCTTGAATAATTTCCAACTATTTTTTCAGACCCAAGGGCCCGTTCATGTATTCAGAAATTGTGTTGACAAAATTATTTGCTTGTTATATCAGCGAATCGACGTCGTTATAACGGTCAACAATTATATGAAGATAAGGCTGAACTAAAATATTGCTTTGTTATTGCTCATTATAGCCGTGAACTCGCTATAGCCGTTATCGTAATAACCGAGTTTGACTGTATTAAAATTTCGAATGCGAACATAAATAAAATTAAAATAGCTCACCTTAAAATAAAAGGACTTAACAAAACAAGAGGAATCTTTCAGTAAGCCCGGGCAACGCCGGGGACTTCAGCTCGTATTATATGCATAGAGAAGAGCGTCACGCTGCGGATTTGTTGGTTTGTTTTGTAAACAAATCTACAGTTTTATTCCGAGATTGATGACATTTTACACACTTGACCTTCAAAACAGGAGAAAGGTCTCTGTCAGATTTCGTTCGTTTTCGTTGGAGGCAACTAGCTGTTATTTCCAACGGTTAGTTATATTTTGAATTTGATAATGTAACGCATATAGAAGTTGTTAAGTTAGAACTTAACCCCTTGCCATTGAGGTGACTTTTTTTAGTAGTCTGACGGACATGCATTTTAGGTACTATTTTAGAAGTTATGAGTTTTTGTTGTTGAATAGTGTTTGCAAGAAATGGTTGCATTATACTCATAAGTAAATATTAAGTATTTATTAATGTTTAGGAAGCCATGGAACTTTTGGCACAACCATCTTTAAAAATGTATAAATAAATATAATTACAAAATTTTAACAAAAAAACCTAATTTTGCTTCCTCCTGGATTATAATAAGATACTTAAAATAAAAATGTATCATTTGAGTTGTTTTAAATGAGTTATAAATCTGGTAGACACTAGCGGGAAAGCGGTGGATAACCTCCAGTGTCTGAGAGACATAACGTCAGCGGCAGAGGGTTAAATACCTACATGCATATTTATGTCTCACTTTGATAGTGCAACAAATTTGTACCAACAAAGCGCCCAATTGAATATCGCGATTGTTAACTGCTTAAAGAGGATCCCACGCCTTGTGGCTGTTCCGAGCTGAGAGCACTGATTTGTTTGAGAGACTGACTTGTTACACAAACAAAACTACACCACGGAGTGTTAACCTTTCAATAGATTTGACATGACAATTGTTGCGATACCTTCTTCCTAGCCCACAGTTCATCTTGACCCATCCAAGTACCGACCTTTTTTAAATAGATTTGACGTGACAATTGTTGGGATACCTTCCTTCTATTCCGCAGTTCATTTTGACCCATCCAAGTACCGGCCCTTTTAAATAGATTTGACATGACAATTGTTGCGATACCTTCTTCCTATCCCACAGTTCATCTTGACCCATCCTAGTACCGGCCTTTTTAAATAGATTTGACATGACAATTGTTGGGATACCTTCTTCCTAGCCCACAGTTCATCTTGACCCATCCAAGCACCGGCCTTTTTAAATAGATATGACATGACAATTGTTGGGATACCTTCTTCCTAGCCCACAGTTCATCTTGACCCATCTAAGTACCGGCCTTTTTTTAACTGTTTGAATTTCAATTTTGTTTTCTTGATTGAATGAATCAATGAAATGGAATATTGGCAGTGGAAATTAACCCATTTCCCGACATCCGATTGAGCTGAAACTCGACAGATAGATTAATTGTCGATGACAATGCATTCTTTCAACTTTTGGTCGCACTCACGCAAACACGCATTTTTTTCTGAAATTGGATGACATTATACATAATAAATAAAAAAATCAGCTGTTAATGTACGAATGGCAATACGGTGGCAATCATATACACATTTTTTCTGAAATTCGTTGACATTACAGCCGTTAATATACGAAATAAAAGTGGTCCTACCCAGTAAGGATTTGGATCGGTTGTTAGCGCGGTTGACCCCAGTCCCTGGAGAGGAATGTTTAATCCTGGATCAATGTTTTAAAAGACTATTTAAAAGTTCACAAAAGTAACGAGCCAGTCCTTGGGGAGGAAGGTTCAACCCTCAGTTGAACCAAAAAAACATATCTTTAAATAAAAGTAGATTTTCATCTTTTGACTTTAGCTGGGGGGCCCTACCTGGAAATCCGACTGGTCTTAACCCCTTGAAGGCTGCGGGAAAATAGCCACCACATTATATTTTCATGGGTATGGGTACCGCCGCCCCGGGAACCATTTATTGAAGTAGTGTTCCCCTACGTTTGGTGACTCAGCAGGGGTGCCCGGGTTCATGGAGTGAGGTTTGTCTAGATCTTGGAGGTGGATGATTTGGGCACCTACTGCGTTTAAGTTTATTTGATTTTTTTTTTTATTGATACGTTAAAAGTATTTTTTTTATAAAATACTAGCTGTACCTCACCACACGTAAATAAATCAAATAAAGTACTAGGTTTTATTGTAAGATCAACTAAACTGTTCAAGAACTCTAATAGCCTAATAATTCTATTCAATTCATTAATCCGTAGTGTTCTTGAGTACGGGTCAACAGTCTGGAATCCACATTACATTACACAGGTATCCAGACTTGAATCTGTCCAAAGAAAATTTACACGGATTTTGTCTTATCGATCAGGTGTCTACCATCTTCTAAATGGGTATGAACAAAGACTTACATATTTCAAACTAGAGAGTTTAGTTAAAAGACGAAATATAAATGACCTCTTAATGCTTTACAAAATTGTGAATAATCGTGTAAATAGTAACTTAGTCAATCAAATCAATTTTTACGCCAGGCCCAAATATACTAGAAATATGAACATATTTTGGACCGAAATCTTTGCCAATAATACTGGATATTTTAATCCTATGTCTAGAATGTCTCGATCATACAATGATCTTGCTAAAAGACACACTGTCGTAGATATTTTTGCAAATAATTTAACTTGTTTCAAGAAATATCTCCACGATTGCTGTACTTAAATAAAAAAAAAAAAAATTAAATAAAATAAAATAAAAAGAAAAATAAATAAATAAAAAAAATTGTTTAGTGGTTTAGATTTTTTTTAATATATACTCTTTAAATTTTTCTCCTTATTATGTGCTTCAATCTTTGTAATTAAGTTTTAAGTTTTGTATATAAATACTGTCATTGTTTTACATGTTTGCTTATGTGAATGTGCAAATGTGATTGCTGCAGACACATTAGTCTAGGGATATTTATAATTGTATTTTTTTTATTTTGTAATCCATAATTAATGTTTTTATAAATATCCTGTTTGTGTCTCGAATAAATAAAAAAAAAAAAAAAAAAAAAATAGAGAAAAAAAATAGCATGTGTTGCTTAAACGTCCAACAGATGGCGCTGTTTATCAAATAAAGCATCTTTTTACCTGTCACAGGTTACATCTATATAATATAGGTATATAAAAAACATACGCGTATTCAAATGCAACGTTGTGCAAAAATTTCAAAGCAATCGGTGAAGAACTTTCGGAGATTTAAGATTTTGAACAAACGAACATTAACATTTTTACCGGGTACTTACTGTCCGTGCTGAGGGCCCCATTTTACAATTTTATGTGACAAATTGTATATAAATAAAATGAACTTTATTGAAATTATGTTAAATTAAACGAATTTAAATGAAATATTAAGAAATACATAAAATAAACAGAACAAAATTAAATAAATAATTTTTATAATTAAAATAATTAAGGTAGTTAAAATTAAAACTGAGCAATATGCATGTAATTATTAGTCCAGTTGTGTATGATAAGTGTACTCTGTAGGTAAATTTTTTATTCTTTTAAGAATTTTTTTTTTGAATGCATCTTTGTTATTTTTCATTTCTTCATTTTGTTTGTGAAATGTTTTTGGTTTTCCTAATTTTTTGTGTCGAGAGTGTGTAAGATTGTTAAATACTTTTATTGCCTGGTATTTGTGGTGTCTTTGTCCAAAGCTTGTGCATATCGGAACTGATTTGTATGTACGCTCGTCTAACTGGTCTATTAAATTTAATATCTATAATCGGTGTCCAGAAACTCGAAACTGATGAATCTACTTCATAGAGAACCTAAAAGAAATATTAAAAATAAATAAATAATTAATTAATATTAAAAAAAAAAATCGGCAAGTAAAGGGTTAAAAAAAACTTGGATCCGGGTGTACATTTCGGCGCATTTTAAAAGACATTAAACAGATGATTTATCAAATTTTTGATCTAAAAAATTCCATATTCGGACTCCATTTACTTGAAAACGAAAGCTCAAACCAAAAAAATGATCCCATAAAAACAACTTTCCTTTTCTGCAATAATCTATTTTTATTAATAGACTAGTAGTAGTACCTCACCACGAGTTGCTGTGGCTAATTATGTGCAGCGCGTGTTGCTTTTACGTCCCACAGATGGCGGTTTTATTTTTTTTCAAAGCAAGTTAGTTCAACAGATGGCGCTGTTTAAAAAAGAAAAATTTTTCCTTTCACAGTTGACATCTATATAATATAGGTATATAAAAACACACGCGTATTCGAATGCAACGATGTGTCAAATTTTCAAAGCAAACGGTGATTTTAACTTTTGGATATTTAAGATTTTGAACAAAAAACATTAACATTTTTATTTATATAGATGTATTTGAAATAATGGTTTGACGGAGGATTTATCTTTACTCCCCAGAGTCAACCGCGCTAACAACTGAGCCAAATCCCGTTTGGTTAGGACCGACGTTTATTTCATATATTAACTACTGTAATGTCATACTATTTCAGAGAAATGTGTATATATTCGCGTGTATTTGCATGATTGCCATATTGATAGAATGCATTGTCATCGACAACGAGTCTGTCTGCCGAGTTTCAGCTCGAACGGATGTCGGGAAGTAGATTAATTTTAATTTTGAAGATTTGCATTATGTGAAGTAAATAATAGTGAAATTTAAAAAAAAAAGTATTTTAAAAGTTATACCACAAAATCAACTCCAAATATGATGTAGATTCACTAGTTTCCCACTTGTACTACGATTTTCCTGACACCGTGTAAAATGTTTACAAATATTTCTAATGACCTAGATTTGATGACCTGATATAAATTTAGATAAACCCATGTATTACATATTTATAAAAGATTATCAGAGTTCATCTCTCATTATAAAATCCCACATTATCTCTTTACTTAACTTTAAAAATTATTTTTTTATTATATGAACGAGATAAAAGTGACGGTACAGTTAAGTACTGAAGGGTTAATCAAGACCTTCTTTTAATGATTATTAAAAAAATATACAGCGATTTTGAAAACATTGTGCAATATAATGAATCAGTTGGTTATGAGCATAGACGTTCAAGTTGATAGACGAGGCCCATTAGGGAAAGGGAAGAATTCATTTTTCTGTGATTACTCACTTAATCTGACAGTATACGGGCAACTCGCGTTGTAATATCACAATTTAGTCCTCGAAAATAAAATCTGCATTCTAATTACGAGTCCTTTTTAAACAGATGAGCTCATTGTGAAAAAAACTTACAAATCACAAATCGGGAAATCAAAATATCAGCCTTGTTTCCAAAATTGAATATTTAGTTGGACACTTTTACAAGTGTCTTATAATTGATGCATTATTGTCCAAAAAAACATAATAACTCAAATAATAAAAGAAAAACAAAACCACAGCTTTTTAACTGAAAGTCGTACTCGTCAAAAAAATATATTTCCAACACAAAAATGTAACACCACTTTTGCTCAACATCATTACATATATCGAGGGAAAAAATACTTCAACAGCCTACCCGAAAATATCAGAACAATAGAAAACGATAAACACCTACTAAAAGCAATTAAATAGAAGTTCATAGTTCATGTAAAAATTTATTTATTTATTTATTTAACGCCCAGAGGGCTTTTACATGGTTGGTAGTATAATTTTAATTTGACAGATATTTTGAAACATAAAAAATAATAATAAAATTATATTTGATAAAAGCTATGCAACAAGTCATACAAACACAAGAAACAAAAACAGAAAATTACAGCTATTTGTAGGTTTACATGATGTGTTTAGGAGTATTGTAGAAATAAATGTTTTAAATGATCCACAAAACTTGCCAAGTTGGTATTGACAACATCACCCAAGTAATGATTTCCCATGGTGTGAAGTCGTTGTATCGGAGAGTGGGCAATGTAGTTACGCTTATGTGTGCTGCTGTAGAACATTGTATTTTGTCGTGTTGTTACTGTGGGTACCAAAATGATGAAACTATCTTTTTAAGTAATTATAAATTTTAATATTCATAATTACAAACACTAAATATTCTTAATCTTGATGCTCACCACTCTTCTAGACACAAGCGCCAGCTTGTATAGAAGAGGAACATTAAAAAATCAAAAGCAGTGAAAACTAATTGTATGAATTATTTTAGTTAACATTATTGATTATACTCTGTAATACTATTATACTGTAAATTGATTAATTATTTAATAAATAAATAAATACATACGGTTCGGTTAAAAACGAACATTCAGACACTGCGCAGAAAAGTCCCACAATGGATTGCGCTGCAAACCGTTGCTTTACTTTGGCGAACTTTACTTTTCTGCACAGGTTCTGGTTGTTTAAATTTTAGCTCTTCAGCTTACAACATACGGCTGAATATTAACGTAGTTTATTCAAAGTATTATTGAACCCTCCTGGTTGCCTCCATTTTATGTTGGAGCAAGTTAATCAAGTTGGATATCTATGGTTACGAGTTACAACCAATGTTTTGTTATTAGGAATAAAACAATTCAAGTGTAAAGTGGAAACTTCGTGGAATGACCGATTATACGATACAGTGGATCAGTTACGGTTATGACCCTGTTGTCATTGGAAATAAAATAGTTCAAGTGAAAAGTGGATACTTTGCGGCAAGGTCGATAGCAATGCGGGCATGATGGACTGCGCACCATACAAAGGCTCGGCCTCTTTGGATAAGTGCCAACAAATAATTTTCAAAGCAGCTTTCCTTCTGGGTTTCAGAAGCAAGCTCAGGGCACTATGGATGTCTGGAGTTTTTCTTTCTATTGTAAGTATTTTGATGATTTATAGTGTATAGCTATTGATTAGCGTTTATGAATGTGTATGATAAAACTTGGCGTTTTACACAATGCTTTTTTTCATGCCGATCGCCACTTAGGAACTATATCAGGACCCATATGAAAAATTTATGCTGTACACAATCATTATTTTCATACTGGAGAAATAATAATTTGTGACGGTATTAATCGTCCAAATATGGCAACACCTTGAACATAAACTTGATTACATGGAAGCAGCTGTCATTTGCCTTTACCGTTTCCATCAACAAATTATAAATACATGCGATATTCACATTACCGAACAGTAATACACATTACAGTTCAGTAATAAACAGATCTTATAGTCTTTTTTATCCTTATTCAAATATAAAATGAAATAAACTTGCACAATTTCCACATAATATAATTAACGTAAAACAATGAGAGACGACTGTGATGTATGGTAATAAGGTTGAGTATTTAAGCGATAGATGGCGCTAGTCATAAAGCTTACTCCAGAGTACGTCAGATTTCGCTATAGTGTAACAAGTACTTGTGAGATGATATTGATAGGGAACAAGCTTCTCGAACCAGAGAATTACCAACCCTCGGGTAATGAACTGTGTAGCTAAATCCAGACCTATTAATTGTAACGTAAATAAACACAATTATAATAAAGAAACTTTTACTTTTACAAAGAGTTCCCAACACTGAAATCTGCATAGTAACGCAGATATAACAGATATCAATTGTGTATTAATTTAATGTCAATTAATTTCAGCCATTAACTGTACGAAAATCGGTAACAAAATAGAACACATCCTTTTTTCATCCTGAATCAATATGGAAATTGGATGAAAAAAAGCATTGCGTAAAATGCCATTACCTTATTCAAAAGGTGGTTTATTATATATTTATTTATATATTGTCTTTAACAATTATGATTAAAAAATTGGATAAAGAGACACGAGTAAACAAACAAGGCAAAGAGACGTGGCCCGTTTATGTCGAGAGTTGCGAATGCCACTGTTTTTTCTATTAGCGTCCGGGATGGTTTTCCGCTAATAGCGTTAATGTAATGTAAGTTATTATAAGCATTAATTACTCGCCTGAAATATACATACAAATTGTAAATATCTCCCGAGTAAAAATAAATGCCGCCGACGGGAATTGAACCAGCACCTTTTGATGTCCGGTCAGGTGCTCTGGACCACTGAGCTAAGTCCGCTTATTCCCAACCCGCTAAATAATTCAATATGTATAAGTAATTCAATCGACAATTAATGCTTGTTATTTTTTTTTCACCGGTAAACAACCAAATTTATTTTTGTAGAAAATGCTTTGTTAGTGCTGGATATCCCACTAGATGGCGTTTTATTATATTTATTATATCTACATTTGTTGGTGAAATATTTTGACATGCTATGCATAAAAACCTTGTCTTATAAACATTAGTTTATCATTAAAAAATAGTAAGTTATTAGGTGTTTTTGTCTGGCCAGTAGGGGTTTCAAATCTTGAAGATACTAAAATATAGGTTTGGATAGTTGCCCACTGGTTATTTCCGACTATAATTTTTTACTTTTCGATTCGATGTATTGTTGCTTTTTCACGGGAATCGAACTTGCAATCTCAGTCAAGAGTCAATCTCAGAGTCAAGTCATATGTCTTCATTATTACTCCATTGGAGTTGTAGTAGTTTGTGCCATGTACCTTTTTGTTTCAAAACAGGACCCTGGAGAGATCCTTGAGGTATTCCTATTTTGATTCTGATTGTGGTGATTTTTATTTTTTTTATTTTTTTTATTTATTAACTTTCAAAAATACATTTTTTACAATTAAGTCCCGTTAAACTGATTGATATCAGTTTGTCAACGGGTTCTTTTAACAATTACTTTTTAAATACATATACAATTTTTACAAGTACATAAAATATACACATAATTACATTAGTACAAAAAAATTCTTTCACATAACCATTTTTTTAACATACATTTCCTTCTGTGAGTCAATTCACAGCTTTTTATTGAGTTTGGTAACATGTTGTAAATTATTGGAACGAGGTATTCTAGAGTTCTTTGACCATATTTATTCAGGTATCTGGGAACTACAAGTCCATCGTTTGCAATTAGTCTTGTATTATGAACATGTGTCACTATTTTATTATGTTCAGATTGAGATGTATGCTGACTCGCAATTTTAAGCCACAATAAAGCACGAACAGATAATACATTTACAGAGTTGTATAGTAATGACTTTGGTACGTCATTTCTTTGTTCGTATTTAGTTTTGTTTAATAATAATTTTACCAAAGAATATTGTACATTTTGGACTGAAAGAAGATTTGTTTTTGTTGAATGTCCCCATGAAGTTATTCCGTATCTTATTAGGGATTCCGCCAATGATAGGTATACTATTTTAAGGGTATTTGGTGGAACAAAAAACTTCAATCTATAAAGTTTGCTCACTATAGCTCTAAGCCGTGTGCACACTTTTTGTATATGTATATCCCATTTAAAATTACAATCAATTGTTAAGCCTAGATATACGTATTTTGAAACAAGTTCAATATTTTTGCATGAGCATGGTTGTATTACAAAGTTATGGATGCAATTAAAGTCATGAGAAATAATTTTAGGAGTTATGGTGATGTTATTATGAGGAGATCTCATGTGCATAAGCTTCGTTTTTTTAGCATTGATTATTAAACCTACATCATGTGACCATTTTTGAAGAGTGACAAAGTCAATTTGCAGTAAAGTACTCGCTATTAATAAATCCTCATGTGAAATAACTAATGCAGTGTCGTCAGCATAAACGTAATGTTTTACATGAGAAAAAATAAATTTCATTGCAGTAACATATATTATATACAAGGTAGGGCCTAGTATGGACCCTTGTGGGACGCCTGCGAAAACAATATTTTTTTTGCTAAAATGATCAAAAATTTTTACACAAATCTTTCTATTTTGAAAGTAGTTAACAAATAATTTATGTAGGTTTCCTGTAATTCCAATGTTTTCTAGAGTTTTAAGTAATTTACTATGATCAATCGTATCAAAAGCCTTTGAATTATCAATAAATAATACGAGTACATGTTTTCTTTTGTTAAGATCATTATTAATTTTATTTGAAAATTCTTGAAGTAGTAGGAAGTAGTAGATCTGTGCTTTTATTTTTTTGGAAACCATATTGATGGGTATCAATAATAGAAAATTTTTCAAGGTACTTTATTAGTTTTACAGATATATATTTTTCTAGGATCTTTTCAATTGCAGGTAAAATACTGATCGGTCTATAGTTTTCAATTTCACTGTGTTTACCACCTTTGTAGATGGGTCGGATTATGCTACATTTAAGATCTTCGGGTATAATTGCCTCCGATAAAATCATATTAATTAATAGAGTTAAAATAGGTCCTAAGATATTAAAGTGTTTTTTAATGTCAGACATTCTAATTTTATCTATCCCCGGCGATTGACTATTTTTTAAACTTCTGACTACTTTTTCAATATCACAAAGTTTTGCTTGTGTTAAGAGCATGCTGTGTGGAAGTCTATGTGTTTGAATATGAAAAGCTTTTTTGTCACCTCTATGTAATAGTTGCTTAACATTGTCAGAAAAAAAGTTTGCAAAATTGTTAGATGTTTGTTCAGTCGTTTGTTCTTTTTTTTAAAAAATAGTTTGATATTACTTGGTCGCAATTACTTTTGCTCTTCCTTCCTAACAATCTGTTTATTTCGTCCCACGTTTTTTTAGAGTCGGCAAAGTAATTTTTAAATTTTGAGTTGAAGAATTTTAATTTGCATGCACTGATTAATTTTGTAACTTTGTTTCGATTACATTTGTACTCTCTTTCATAAAATTTATTTGTAGGATTATTTTTCCATCTTTTGTAAAGTGTATCTTTTAATTTGATTTTTGATAATAAATCTTCATTTATCCATTCATTTATGGCATTAGGTCTGATTTGAGGTTTATAAGACTTTACTACTGTACTTTTTTCATAGATTTCATTAAATTTATTTTTAATTTTATTATACAGAGTAACGCAATCCACTTCTTTCAAAAGAATATTCCAATTATATATTTTTATTTCTTTATCAACACGTTTTTGAGACAGAATTGTGATTTTTTCATTTTGTTCAATATTTTTGACGTCATGGTATTGTAAATTTAGTCCCGTCATAAAATGATCAGCAATTCTCGAATCAATTACACACGCGGACAAGTTATATTTATTAGATCTAACATATATGTGGTCAATACAGGATTTAGTTATTTGACCAGCAACGATTGCTTCTCTAGTCGTATCATTAATACATTTTGTTAAGTAATTACTGGTAAGTATATTTTCATAAGCTATTATATTTGAATCACTTTGATTTAGTATGTTAAGATTAATATCCCCAAAAAATATTATATTATCATTAAAGTTTACGTTATTGCAAAAAAAACAAGAAATTTCATTTAAGAATCCCTTTTTATTGAGGTTAGGCGGTCTATAAATTGCTAAAATATAAAAATTACATTTATTAGGTAATGTCAATATTCCAAACACATTTTCAAAGTGAATGGTTTCAACTATTTTTTGTTTAAAATGTAAATGTTCCCTTATATACAGCAATATTCCACCTCCTTGTTTATTTTTTCTGCAATAATAATACGATTTATATCCTGGAATATCATATAATTTAATAAGTTCCTCGTTAATTGCAGTTTCGCAAAGCATAATTACATCTATGTCTTTCAAACAGTTTTTCAAATAGGCATGAAGAATATCCCAATACTTGTTTAGTGATCTTATATTTATTTGGACACAGGTTAGGTTAGTATTGCATTTATTAATATTTTGTGCGTGAATCCAACATTCTAAATTGCTTGCACGGGTAAATTCTATATCAGTATCATTTTCAATATAGTTGAAAGCCATTTAAAAATATAATATTATACTCGTAACATTCAGTATAATGGTTGGAAGTTGAAATATAGCATCTATTAATAATGTACAAAATAATAATGATGTACAAAATATACTTGAATATTGTAGGCTTGTGAAAAATAAATTGAAAAATAGATTTTAATTTTGTGCATCTTATAAAGAAAAATATCGAACTGTTTGTAATAATAGTATTATCCTCGTATATTTTAATATTATGGTTGTTGGGTTTAGTATTATTTGATACTATTTCCCGAGAAGCTATGTACAACCTAGTATTGAGTAATACAAAACAAACTTGAAGAATATCGGCGTGTAAATAGAATATATAAAAAGAGATATGTTTCAATAATAATACGAGAGAATACTGCTGTAGAGTTATGTGTAAAATACTACTATAGAGTACAAAATAAACTTCAAGAATATGGATTTGTAAAACGTAGTTAGAAATGTCAATTTTATGACATCCTGATGAAGAAAACATTAAAACATTACGATTTTCAATAATCGATTTTTTGGTGTGCAATTTCAAGCATTTTTTTATAAAACTTACAATTAATCTTGTCATTTGCTCGGTGATTTGATGGAAATGTCAGTTTATTTTTTAGGTTATGTTGTTCACAGTTCAGACATTTGGGTGCTTGGCTTATATTAATACAATCCGTATGTGTGTGAGGGCCTCCACAATAGCTGCAGCTAGCTGCGTCCTTTTCTTTCCCAAGGCATCTACTTGATGTGTGTCCAAAGCGTAAGCAATGGAAACATTGTACCAGCGGGTTTGCATCTTCGGCGTAAATTCTTTGATATCCGATATTTATTTTTTCTTTTTGTATTATAGTTCTTCGGATGTCCTTGTCTACCTCTACAATGAAGTTCATCGTGTCGTTGTATTTATTTTTAACAACCTTTTTCACATTTACTAGTGATTTGATATCTGTAGTGTGTGTAAAAACTTTAAGATATTCGTTTTGTTCAAATAGATCATCAGTAAAATCTTCAGTGTTGTAGTCAATGAAGATGCCTTTGAATATAAGTGTAGGTTTTTTTTTCATAAGTTCTTTTGCTTCTACATCCTGTAATTCTTTGGAAATTTCTTTTTGCAGCATCAGTGCGTCCTCTTTTTTAAAGCATTTTATGATTAATCTATTTTGAGAAATTTTTTTAATGCTGTCAATATTAATCCTTAATTATCCGTTTTTAATTTTTTCTTGGATTCGTTTTTGGAGTTTTTCATTTGTTTCTTTATTATTTTGATTCGGGGTAATCATTAGGGAAAATTCGTTTTTTCGATTTAAGTATCGTTTTTTATCTACTGATTGGTCATACGACTCAAGTTTGACATTGTTTTCAGTCATTTCAATGGCGACGTGACCCATCAGTGCCAATATTGTATTCACTTTTAAAGTAATTAAGTTTTGTTGATCCTTGGTAAATTTTTTTGTTGGATCTTGTACTGCCTCCAACAGGTCTTGAATTGCCGTCTTGCATGATTCCATAAATTGGTGGTTATTTGTGTGCGTCATGTTTACCCTAATTTACACTGTGTTGTTTATTTCGTTGAGTTGTGTGTTATTGTCACAATCACTGGTTGAGCTCTAATGGACTCCAATAGAACACAGTTAAATTTACAAAATGCACCGTGATAAAACACTTGAGTGACAGTATGTTTAGCCACCTTTTTAAGGAAAACTTTTTTTATCAGTAAGTTCACTCACTTGAATATAAATCTTCAGATTATTCACTGTTTTTAAGCGGTTATGGTGAGAGCACAAATATCGCGTCTACTCGCTGTTACGTACTTGGTTAATGTTGATAAATTATTATTGCCAATTTATTGTAAATCTATGCCAGAAAAGCTATTAGTTCCATGCCCGACTTACCAAACTTAAACAAAAATATTAAAATTGTATTTGTCAATTAGCCTAATTTACATAGTTATTTTATTGTTTTTGTTATTTTTGCAATTGGATTGTTTAACCGTTATAACTTTGGCTATAAGACTTTTTTATCTGTATTGTAGTCCCAGAGAGAGGCCGTACGTACGTCATCGACGATCGCCTCTTCCTTGAAACCAAAAAACACTGAAAATACTAGAACGATGACTCACGTACGACCTACTGACTACGACTATTGACCAATCAAGATATCTATTACTTACGGTATTATTTGAGAGTTTTACGGCCATAAGAATTACCGTGATTATTTTTAAGAGTCATATACTAATAAGTTTGTGCCGTGTATCTCTTTGATTTAAAATAAGACCCTGGCAGGATCCTTGAGGTATTTCTATTATAATTCTCATCCTAGCGATGAATTATTATTGCCAATAATTGTTAATCTGCCCCAGATAAGCTATTAGTTTCAAGCCGGACTTGCCAAACTTAATAATATTTTTTAATTTATTTGTTGAGTTACATAGTTATTTTACTGTTTTCGTTATTAATAATATTTTAGCTGTTCTGTTGGCTTTTGTTTAGCTTTTTATCTGTTCTGTTGACCTCTCAAGAAGTCTTAAGATGAACCAAAAAACATCTATTATTTATATTTTTAGTTTTTGAACATCAGGTAGGTACAGGAATAATAATTTGTATTTATAATTATTATTAATTCAAATAAAGTTGATTTTTTACTGAGATAAAATGACGTAAAACTGCAAATGTTGTGTTATTAATTCATATGCAATGTATTATGTAAAGAGTTTGCATGGCTGTCCAGTTTCTTTTGTCATCGAAGGTACATTATGTTAATTCCGGTCTATTGACTATTGTTCCGCTATCCAAATACAGTAGAACCCCGTTAATTCGAACCCCGATAATTCGAAAAAACGCGTAATTCTAAATTTTCGCCAAAAAAATTTCCGCAGAAAAATTTTTTCATACAAAAATTTTTTTAATTCGAAATTTATTTTTGTCCGCGCACGAAAATTTGTTCGTGTAATTCGAAAAAATTTGATTTTTGCGAAAATAAATCATAATATTTCGTAAATCTGAATCTAAAAGTCAGCCGTGGCGGTAAAACGCCGAAAAATGTATTTTTACGTGGTTATACATCGTCCTAATTAGTATTATTATTTTGTAAATCTGAATCGATTTACACTGGAATGTTGTATTTTTTCAAATTTATTTCGAATATCCGAGTTTGAAGGGCCGAGAAAATACGTTTTACGCGGATATATGTCGTAGTTTTACGAGTTTACACCAAATATCTGAATTTAAAGGGTCGGCCGCGACGAAACTCGGCCGCGAAATTTCGATTTACGCGTAAATGTATCGTATATTTACGAATTTATTTCGAATATTTGAATTTAAATGGCCCGCTGCGACGGAAATCGGCCGCGAAATCTCGATTTACGCGGAAATATATCGTATTTTTACTAACTTTACTTCGAATATCCGAGTTAAAAAATACGGCGCGACGGAAATCGGCCGAAAAATTTCGATTCACGCCGAAATATGACATATTTTTACGAATTTACTTCAAATATGAACTTAAAAGGCCGGCCGCGACGAAAAACTGCCGATAAAATTCGATTTACGCGGAAATATTTCATATTTTTACGAATTTACATCAAATATCTTATTTAAAATTAAACAATAACTTTGTAAACATCACTTATAATCATCACAAATATCAAATATCTTAATTTAAAGGGTCGGCCGCGACGGAATACGGCCGCGAATTCTCGTTTAACGCGGAAATATATCGTATTTTTACGAATTTAAATTCAGATATTTGAAATAAAGGGCCGGACGCGACGGAAAATTACCGCGAAATCTCGATTTACGCGGAAATATATCGTATTTTTACGAATATCTCAATTTAAAGGGTCGGCAGCGATATCTCGATTTACGCGTAAATATATAGTATTTTTACGAATTTATTGCGAATATCTGAATTTAAAGGGCCCGCCGCTACGGTAATCGGCCGCGAAAATAATGAAATAATTGGTATTAATACGAATTTACAACTAAAATACCACCCGGATTTGAAGACGCGGCCGAGAAAATCGATTTACGCCGTATTTTTTTTTTTTTTTTTCATAAAATTTCGAATTACGTGGGAATTCGTTAATTCGAAATTTGATTTTTGATGTCCCGTGGATTTCGAATTAACGAGGTTCTACTGTATCACAATTTGCCTTAATATAAAGGCCAAATACACTATTAAAAATAATTAGGGACCTGAAAATTTCGCATTATTTCTTTGTGAAATTTGCGATTTTTTCAGAAAGCTATGGTATTTTGCAATAAGAGTGATGTTCTGTTAACTTTTTGGTGTTTTGCTGCAAAAAATGGCAGAATGCCGTTTTTTTGTTTGTCTTTGTCTTTGGAACTCTACGGCTTCATCTTCCAGTTAATGACCATAGATAATAAAGGCAAAGGGAGCAATGGCGCGGAAGTGTGTCGATTGTCGCCGAGCTACAACCAAACTGCACCGACTCTATGGCTTCATCTTCCAGTTGTAATTGATTGTACTCTTAGACAGTAACCATAGATAATAGAAGCAAAGGGAGCAATGGCGCGAAAGAGTGTCGATTGTCGCCGAGCTACAACCAAACTGCACGGACTCACGTGACACGGGCTTCATCTTCCAGTTGTAATTGAATGTACCCTTAGAGAGTAACCATAGGTAATAGAAGCAACGGGAGCAATGTTTACCTACTGGCCAGGAATTCTTGGCCGCCTAGTGCGCGGGCACCAATAACCTATCATATGTTGGATGCATAGTGCGCGGGGTCTCTAATGGTTCGTGGCCCATCTCGCTTATTACTATTATCTATGACAGCACCCATTCTTGTCTAAATTATCAATTTTTTGTTGACTAAATTGGTTTTTCTGATTTATTTTCAGGTCCTGTGGTCTGTCATATGTGGGTTGGTCTGCTCATTATTTGTCCTGACAGTATTACTATATAGAAAATGGAAGTCAAAAGGTAAAATAAAATACATGTATAAACAAATATATTAATTTACGATTTAACTTTGTTTAATTTCAATTAGATTCCTTCTCAGTCAGAATTCACCAAAGGCCAGTTGTTTTATGGAACTTGAACAATTTCCATAATTAATTCTAGACGAAGTACAGGCGAGCGATCTGGACGCAGCGCACAGCGGCGACGACAGCCCCCGGGGACGCTTCCGCAAGCGCGACAAGATGCTGTTCTACGGTCGCCGCATGCTGCGCAAGGTCAAGTCCATCTCCAGCAGCGGGCAGGGCCGCAAGCGCCGCGCCGTCATGCGCTTCGCCCGTCGCCTGCTTCAGCTGAAAAAGGAACAGGCGCCCGTGCAGCTGAAGGTATGTTAGGGCAAAAGCACAAAGGGCAATCACATCACATTACAAACTATAGACATGTTGTAAAGATCTCAAAAGTGGCAAGCGAAAGATACGGTAACGTACTTTCGATATAGTATTAACCTGAGTTAAGTTAAGCGCCACAATGCTCTCTATGACCCTCCCAAATTATTCTTGCTAATTTGTATGGAACGCCTTATCTATAATTTATACATCGATGTTGTGAACTCGTTTCAAGCGCATTATTTTTCATTTGGCAGGTTCTGGAGCCGCCTGCAGAGTACCTGGAGGAAGACCAGACCAGCGACGCGCTTGTGCCACCGGACGCGCTCTACATGCTGCACTCCATCCGGGTGTTCGGGCACTTCGAGAAGCCCGTCTTCCTGAAGCTCTGCAAGCACACCGAGATACTCAACATACCAATGGGGAGTTATCTCTTTAAAATTGGTGAGTTTTACTAACCACGAGGGTAATTTGAAAAGTTCCGGCCTCATCGACATAAAGTAACTGTAGAAAAAAATTTCTATCGCCGTCCGATAGATAGCCTTGACATTCATTGCCAAGTCATTCTGATCATCACTTTGTGGTTTTACAAGCATTTTAGACGAGAAATGTTCCGGGCGCTCGATGGGTTTTTAGATACCGGCCTGAAAATGATTGACGCTTGCAATACGGTATCACTTCTACATACATACAACACACTTCACCACAATCTACACATCTGTCCTGATGATTGATACTGTCATTTCTGTCCGAAACTTTGGCTAAAAAGGAGGAAGCGCAACACGGCATGATAACACAAAAATGAATCACGATAAAAGTAATAATTTTTCTGTGATATTTTGTCCAGGTGACGCAGATGAAAACGTGTACGTGGTCCAGACGGGCCGACTGAACGTATTCATCCGCTCGACTGACGGGTCTATCCTCTCTCTGAAGGTGGTGAAAGCGGGGGAGAGTGTAACGTCGCTGCTCAGCTTTACAGATGTCCTCACGGTAAGGAAAACATTTTTATTTCCACCAATAACTTGTTTGTCAAAGCTTTATTGAATTTACCGTCACCCCATTGTGATGATTTGTATATGGGTTTGAATACTGTACCAAAATATAACTAACCGTTGGAAATAACTTACTCTCTCTGTTACAACGGAGCTTGCAATGGCAGAAATTAACAGAGCATAGCAATCGATGGAATCTTGACTATGGTATAATTGGTGACCGGATAAATCATCAAAATGATAATTCATCACATCTTTAAAAAGTTATATAAAGTCATGGAAAGTGATGAACCAAAAACTTTATTAAGTGGGTTAAGTAGGTTAGGTTAGGTTAGGTTAAAAAAAAATTTTTTTCATCATTTTTAATGACTTTATATCATTTTTTAAAAGTTTGTTGAATTGTCACTGTGTTGAGTTAGCATGGAACCGGTATAATTTACTTACAATATTGATTGATGTACAAATTAACGTATATATATAAATATTGGATCTAGGTCCTGGGTTGATCATTCATTTTACATTATCAATCACGACCCACTGGCGAAGTGATCGGGTCAAAATTACCTGATCTTTGGTCACAGAAATAGAGATGGTTAATATAAATTGGTGCCAGGCTGGAACCGCAGTAACAACCTAGATAGTGAAAAATCGACCTTATTTTTTTTGGTAAACTAATGTTTTAAGACAAGATTTTTTTATGCATAGCACAAAGGGTAACAATTATTTAATATTTAATAATTGTTACCCTTTGTGCTATGCATAAAAAATCTTGTCTTAAAACATTAGTTTACCAAAAAAAATAATAATTAATATTTGACAAGTTCTAGTATTTTCACCAAAAAATGTAGACAATTTGTCTCGACGCCATCTAGTGAGAGAGTGAGCACTTACAATGCCTTTCTCACATAAAATATAAGTTGGTTGTTTCAGGTGAAAAAATGTAACAAGCAGTAATTGTTGAATGAAACACTAGTATATATTGATTTATTTCGCGGATAAGTGATAAGCCGCCATAGCTCAGTGGTCAGAGCTGTCGACCGGAAATCGAAAAGACACGGGTTCAAGTCCCGTTGGCGTCATGTATCTTTTATCAGGAGATTTTTCAATGTGGATGAGTGTTTCAGGCTAATAAATATTTCTTATAAAAAAAATCGACCTGATCATGATCGACCCAGGGCTAGATCTAACACAATAATTCAATAATACAGCAATTTTTACCTACACAATAACCACAGGCTAATATTATAGCATCTACCACCAGCGAATAGTGTTTAATATTGCATAAAGACAGACCATTTCACAAGAATATTCCAAATTGTAAACTAATTTTGGTTAAACTGTCCGATAGACAAGACCGATTGAATTATATCACTTGTATTGAAGGCCATTAATGATTGTTACTGATTGAGTATGATTACTTTATAGGGCCATCCTCAACCTTACAAGACAGTGAGCGCCAAGGCTCTCGAGAACTCTCAGGTCATCCGGCTGCCCATGGCCGCCTTCCAGGAGGTGTTCCAGGAGTACCCTGATATATTTGTCAGAGTTATGCAGGTGATTATTATCCTTAAATTTAATCCAGTATGGTATCAGACACCCTAATATACATTAAAAATGATTGACGACGTAGATAATAGATTCAAAGGAGATGCACCATAAACTATCATTAGTATGAAACCACGTGCACAACACGTGTCGCCAACACTGTTCACCCGTACTCCCATGGCATTCAATTAAATTTTTAAAGATATTGCGTTAACAAGCATTAATAAACGGTGTAAATATCTACAGATTTACTAATAAAAAAGTACCTAACTGTTAAATGGTGTTCTAGTTACACATTGAAAAAAGACTGTATAAGTTCTGTTTTGAAATCATATTAAGAAACGCATTTTAGTGACTGTAGTTAAAACACATTGTTAGCCTGGAAGTTTGTAGCCTGGCAACGTAGCTTTTGGCGGAATGGAGCATGCGTGTTTGGGTGCCATCGCTGAATGACAAAAGTTGAAAATTTTGATGACATACTTCTTTTTTAAAACTATATTTTGTTTTGAAATCCGCTTCACGGAGATTGGGTTGATTCAGGCATTTAAAAAATATATTTTTCGCCTATGAGGGCGTAAATTCAGTGCCATTATATATATATCATTAACGTCCATAATGTCAAAAAAAATCCTCCATTTCATCAACTTTATGTGCGATAAGTGTAACCCTTTATACGGGTTTAATGTACATAGTTTCCTTTTGACAAAATATTTTTTAAAAGACAAGAAGTTGAAGATGGATAAAACTTGGTTCACATTTTAAAAATACATACATATGGTTGGAAATCTTACAAAGAGATTGATATTAAACGCTTATATAAAATATATTATCAGACAGCAATGCCTTTCAAGTAAGAACTTCCCGCCTGGGGTATGTTAAGACTGCTAGTGTAAAGACTAGATAGAAAACATATATTTATTTACATATATATAAAAAAATCAGTTTTTAATCCTGTAGGAGCCGGAGCCCTGCAAGTGCAGTGTTGAAGAATTGTACCCACGCAAGTCACAAAGCACTGCTTTTGCAGTGTCGACCTAATGCTACGTATACATACGCAAGCCGAACTGCCGAACTGAACGTAGACTTATGGGAAAGTAACTAAGAAACCGCAAATGGCTCGAACACCGCTTGCTATTGCTTCGTTCCTTTCCCGTAATTCGTGGGTCGGTTCGCGTTTCGGTTCGTGTTCTCACAAACAGTTCTCCAACTCGTCATGGAAGGAGATTATAAATAAATGGTTCTTTGTGATAAATCAGGGATTTATTAATACTTTGCGTACCATTACATACTATCGAGTCACCATTGTAATCAATGGTGACTCGATAGTCGACCTAACTAGAAGCTGGCTAATTGAGATCTGAAACAGTAAGTTTGTCTGGGAGCATTTTTACTGGCCCTGGCGACTACTGGCCACTGGCTGCCATCTTGCGGACTTCCACGCAAGCTCTATGCACTGCCCTCTATGAGTGCATCTGTGAAGCTCTTACTTCCCAACAGTTCGCAAATGTATACGTACCATTATACGTTCATTTTGCCTTTGGATATTACTTCTGCTGGGTTTGTTAAACACAAAAATCAAAATGTCACTTTATCATGTAAGGTATTGTCTTCATGCCGGCCTTTTTTTTTTTAATGAATACTCTTGCCGGCTCGTACGGTTTAAGCAGCAACAAAGCTTGCCGGCATCTCCGCATAGCCGTACCCTGCCTATGTTTCTACCTACATATTACATTTCAGATAATTATGGTGCGCCTACAGAGGGTAACCTTCACGGCCTTGCATCAGTATTTAGGACTCAGTGCAGAGCTCGTCAACCCTGTAAGTATTCCCTTTTATATTTCTTTTATTATTATTGTACATAATCTAATTTAACCCTTTCAGCCTGAATTATAAAACTGGCGGTATTAAAAAATATTTGATGCTTGTTTCGTGACGCTGAATTGTTTTAACGCTTTTTCCGCTCCAACCAATAAGGAGGCTAGGATTCAAATTTTACTGGTTTGAATCTGCGCAGTGTTGCTTTGAGTTGAATCTAGCCGCCGGCGCCGTAGCGAAAATGTCATCAAATGACAGTTAACAAAAACACCGTACCGATGTGTCAATTCGAATTTTATCCAGAGTTATAATTAGCTCAATCTTATACGAGTGCCTGTGAATTTCTCCACCATACGAGCGCTACCAAAAGAACCATATCATCGAACGTCACAACCAACTATTCCGTAAGTCACATTAGCGAATACCTATCTTTTTGGTTCAGCAAACAGAGCGTTAATTTACATAGGCACATACTTGCCTAGATTATAACTATTATAATCTAACCCAATGATACTCAACCTTTTTCTTCTGCGGGCCACATTCATATTTTTGTAAAGCTACGCGGGCCGCAAAGATTTTTTCGTCGCCGAATCTCGTTCTGAGTAGCCTGAATGGCGATAAATCGCCTTCGTTGGCAACACTGATTTTTGGCTACTGTGACGCATTTAACTTTGGAGCTGTCAAAAATTTATGTGTTGCCACGAGCACAATTTTTTGCGCGCATATTTGTTTGTCAAATCTTTGTTTTTTGGAGATAGATCTAGCGTGTGCAGTAGCAACACTCTTATACCAGATCTGATGTTGACACGACAACGACTATCCTCTTCGGGTTTCAATGTCTGTACGTCAAAGTCGCAATTAATCTCAAATTAACCTGATATAGAATGCCAGATTTTGTAAACCATGTTCCTGATATTAAATGTATTGAGGGCTGCACAAAATAGCTTGGCGGGCCGCATGCGGCCCGCGGGCCACAGGTTGAGTATGACTGGTCTAACCCATGTGTCGATAGTCTTCGCGAATATTGCACAATTATTATTAGAATTTTTTTGTGTGTAGTTTTTTTAAAATTTTATTTCAATACTTAAATTACGCTTCATTTAATAAGAGAAATCACACATTGTATTAAATAAATAACTGTACAATGTTCCATGTTCTAAACAGTATACATAAAACAGCATACCTTCAACCTAACTAAAGAAAAAAATCAATTTGCACGGAGCGAAAATCGAGGTTAACCAGTAAACTGTATTTTATAACCATGCTCAGCGCTTGCACACATGCGCAATCTAATACCATCCACGCTGAAATTTTTTGCAATGCGTTTTTTACTTTTATACGTTGAAAACTGTATAGAGGACAAAATCAGAATCGCTTGCGCTAATGTAATTTTTTATTTCATGTTTGAATCCTCGTGTGACGGCTTACGCAAAATTTGTCTAGGAGTTTCAAAATTCATTTACGTAAACAGCATCGTAATATTTGATTTTATGTAGGAAACTCTTTGAGGAATTTTGAAATTAGAATTGATTATTTTCTCGGAATTTGCCAATTTAAAAAAAAAAAATATTTTTTTTATTTTTTTTAATTTTTTAAAAAGAAAGACGAACATTCCCGGGTTACGAATAACCTGACAATATTTGAAAATCTCCTACTACCACCGCAGTAAGCGGAAAATGTTGCTTGTGTTGTGATGGAGGACTTAGCCAGCCGAGGAATTGAACACACTACGCCTGGGTGGGTCCCAAACGTGATGTCAACTCAGCTACTGACCGGTCAATTTATTGGAGATGAACAATACTTTTAATTATAATAATTGAATAGAGGTGTTACATGTAATGTTAATGTTAATGGTATCCATTTAGATAAACTTGAGATCTTGGAAATTAGAAAGAGTGTAAGGAATACTTTAAACATTATTAACACATTGTAATCGGATCACGTATTAATACGTTTTTAGCAAATTGATGCTAGAGAGCGGATCACGTATTTATACGTGTTTGATAGATTGTTAGTGGAGCGCGGGTCACGTTAAAATACGGGTTCCAATATACTTGAGTTTTCGCTATATAGCATCTGTAGGGTTGTAGCCATGCAATAATAATTTTTATTTTACATTTAGAAATAATTTTTGTGTATAATTTGTAAAATAAAGGATGTTATGTAAAAAAAATATTTTTTTTTTCAAAACGTTCCTACTTTATGTGAAATTCTGCACTAGTTTAACGATGAAGAATACATTTCTAAATATAATAAAATAAAATGAAATCAAATAAATAATTTGCAAAAAGAATTATTGAAATCAAACAAATATTTTTAAAGTTATCGCAATTTTTCTAGAGGTCTATGTTAGCGCGAAATTACGCAAAAAATCACCCGTTACCAGCACTAGTACGCGGCCGAAAACTGCCCGATCAAAATGTGTTAAAAATCAATAACCCCAAGTGGTTTGTATGTTTGGTGATTTAGCAGGGGTGCCCGGGTTCATCGGGTGAGATTTGTGTTCAGGATGCGCCTGCCCACCAGCTGCGTGGCGTGCCAGATCGGGAGAGGCTGGTTTGGGGAGACCCTTTGACCTCTCCAATTTGTCTCTCCACCCATCGCCTTGCGCCGCAGTGGGAGGGATATATTCATATGTCCGTCACTCCTGGACAAGCTGATCCCTAAATTCCTACCCAACCCTCATACCTTTTACCTTCCCAGAACTAGATGATGTAGACCCTAAGGGAAATTATTTTTCTTAGGGTCTCCTATGTGGGGTTAAAAAAAAAAAAAATCTTATAATAAAAATTTTCCTTCTTCAGAGTCGAGAATCTACCCGGGAGGCGAAACGCCCCTCTATGTTCAAGTACTCGCCCCAGAAGAGGCCCAGCGGACTGCATGACATCAACGTGCACTCCGAGCATACCTCTTATTCTCTCTCCGACGCCCCCAGAGATGCTTCCATGGTGAGACATTGTGTTTTAAAATTTTTTTAAAATTTTATTAAAAGAAAGACAAACATTCCCGGGTTACGAATAACCTGACAATATTTGAAAATCTCCTACTACCACCACAGTAAGCGGAAAATGTTGCTTGTGTTGTGATGGAAGACTTAGCCAGTCGAGGAATTGAACTCACTACGCCTGGGTGGGACCCAAGTGCGATGTCAACTCGGCCACCGAACGGTCATCATGTTATTTCATCATTACTCGGACAAGCTGCATCGTGACTCTCGTGAGATTTTGTGACTCTTAACTTAGACGAGACCAAGAACCAGGAAAAATTGACAAACCCATGACAACCCTGGTGAACTTTGTTAAGGACTGCGCTACTGCAAAAGGAATAAGGTGAAAGGTGGGAGATTGCCGATGTGCCTATGACCGTGTGACTTTACTGGAACTACAGACCATCTCTATAATAACAACAAGATGTACAGTTCAAATTTAAATCCTAATATGTACATATTCAAATCATTAAAATGTGTGACTTTGTTCTGTTTCCAGTGTGATCTACAAAATAGCATATCACCACAGCCCACACAGACCAGTAACTTGAGGAGTAAACAGCCCGATATGGTGGCCGACATAACCTCCAGTACTTCCCAGGTAAAACTAGTCAAAATGTAACGAAATGATATGTTACGTCCGTCACAGAGTATCTACCAAGAAATGGAACTGCGAGAATTCTAGCCACCCGTAATTTACAGAGAGGAGATTTCCAAAGACAAACCCGGGTCGGGTGATCGTGTCTGTGAGAGGAGATCCTCATGTCCGAGATGGGGTTTGCAACAAGAGTGTGAGACCTACATATTTCCTATTTAAATTCATGACTTGGTAGTCACCTAATAATGTTAACATAAATTTTGTTTTCCAATGACTAGAGGAAGAGTGGCGCCCTTAGGTTAAAACTATGACATTGATCGGACTTTAATCTTTTCACTTGTGGGTAGATAGATAATTCTTTGTATGATACATATTAACTTTACAATCTTTTGAGTCTCTTTGAGACGAAAACCACGACCGAGATTAAGAATTATTTTTAAGATTGGTCGATATAAATTCCCGAGAGTCTCATGTTCTACAAAGATTCCATTATAATCCTCATTTTTTACAATAAATTCTATGTTCTTTTACTTTTGATAGAAAGTTCTGGGTTTTATTCTTGACCTTAATTTAATATTCCTCAAGGTAATGAAAGGATGTTACAAAACACGTTGCTTGAAAATGGCTTAGCCAATATTCTGATTTATAGAATTCATTGGGTGACTACCGGCGGCTGCCTATCACCTGGATGGAGGAATTCCCCGAGATTGCTGACGAACCAATCGAGTTCACCAGAGGGCGATGGAGTTTGGACTAGATTCTATGACACAATATTCTATAACCACACATACAGGGATCTTATTTCTATAGCATTCAGTCATTGTCTACTTTTATCATCCCTCTGCCAATTTTATCCCTCACTGCCATACATTAGGGTAGGAACCTGCACTCCATTGTGGACTGCTAGCTTCGCTTCGATTTTAATAATTTTTGTACACCCTTTCCAGCAAATGCCAGATGTGCAACCTCACTCCTCTAACATCCCCTCTAAGCCCGTGTCGTCTGGCCGCAGATCAACTACCCAGAATGAAACAGATGAGCAGGCACTGCTGAACATAGCCACCGAGGCCTTTGTCAAGGAACTGGGTCTCGATGATGATAGTCTGCTCAAAGGGGGCCACGTTCAGATCAGAGAAGTGCCGGCCGGCACCTATCTCGTGAAAGAAGAGAGCGATAAGGTTCGTGATGTAAATAATCTTTTCTTACCTTATATTGGTGTCCCACAAGGTACTTAGTTAGGACCACTTTTGATTATAATTTTTTTTAAATTTGGTATGTATGTGGTTTTGATTTAGGGGGTTTGCTATCTATACAGGGGTGTATCGACACGTACCCGACAAACTTTAACCAGCTATTCCTTAGCACATTTGGAGTAAAAAATGTTATGGGCACTTTGCTGTCCGGTAACATTTTTTTTTAATAAAAAATTTATTATTCATATTTTCACCACATGTCACCAATGTTTTATCCTTTGTCAAAGTTTGAAAACCCATCTGGCAATATTTTGTTCGAGTTTCGTTGAATAATGTACGTACGTACCTACGTTGGCGCGTTTTTTCAATCACAATAAAATGGCACGGCACCATTCGTCTCATTTTTAACTATTATTATTTAGTGCGTACGAAAGAGCGAGGACACTTTTTGACACACTTGCTAATAACAGCTGCTGAACACGAGATACAATGCAAATGACAGTGACGGAGTGTGGATTTTTTTATTTATTTTTTGTTTTTAATGAAAAAAAAATGTTACCGGACAGCAAAGCGCCCATAACATTTTTTACTCCAAATGTGCTGAGGAATAGCTGGTTAAAGTTTGTCGGGTACTTGCCGATACACCCTGTATAAACCTTCTATAAAATATTGTAAATTATGTTGCCCTGTTTTAAATATTAAAGTTATGATCTTAGTATTGTGTATTGTCTAAAATTGTTATTATTTTTCTTAGCTAATGCACGCTTTACATTGATTCTTATTTATATTATTATTACTAATTACAATAGGGTATTTTCACAGATATTTAGTTTGAATTTTTTTTTATGCTGATGGCATTTTTAGTCAGAGCATTTTATAAATCATAATGGCATTGTAGCCAGTTCGAATCGATTAAGAATGTACAAATTTAGATAATTTTTAAAATCAATAATTATGATTGAAAATTTTTAGAACCATGATCTTGATCAGAAAAAATAAATAATAAATTTTTAACTGTATCCCTAGTTTGTGAAAATACCCCACACAAAATATTAATTTTAAAATTTTTTATTTTAACAGTAACTCTCTAAGTAATCCGCTGTTGAAAGTTAGCCGCCAGTTGAAACCGCAAAATCAAGCTCTATAATTCTCCGGTATTCGTGAAATTAAAATTCAGTAATCCGCTGCGTGCGTAGACTCAAGCCAAGCTTTGTACATTGTGCCATCTAGCTTGCTCTTACCAAATACCCTACAATATTAATAATTCCTCCAACTTTATAATATAATAATTTCTCACACATACTGATGGTAACATGCTACACTAGCGCCTCCTAGAGGTATGAGTTCTGCGCCTTGGTTTTCTTTCATATATATTTATAGATTTTATGTGGAATATATTCTTTAAATATGTGACCTACAAAAAAATAAAAAAATATTAAAGTGGCTATTTATTCTGTCTTTGATGGTTTAGAAAGGTAATAAATATATGTAACAATTATTACTTTTAATTCTATTTAAGCAAGCTTTTATGATGACTAATTAACATTATGATGTATTTATTATTAATTCAGTTCAATTCCCACAATTATAACTAACCTGTCAAGATTTTTTGGCATCTTGAATAATGACTTTGAGCGTTTTTGTTGTTTAATTATTGTTACATCTGTAAACTGCATACAACAGAACCTACTTATTGGGATATTTTTTTATCAATATTGATCAAAATATAAATTAGGAAGTGCAAAACACTGCCACCAAGTACTAAATAATTTCAATTTGCCGCCATTGAAAGGAATATCAACGTCAATATGCCACACTAGCGCCTCTAGCGACCAGAGTTGTTGATATTACCATTATTTCACTGGAGTTAGATGTAGGTATTAAGGGGTAGACAGATTACGCTATAAGTTCAAAGCGTTTTATATAACTCCGTATTGCTCGCCATACAATATCCCATACACACCTGTCACACCTAAAAAGATGATGTGTTATAACAAGTGTTAGCGTGGCGACGATATAGAAAGAAATGATATTGTGCGGCAGTCCCCCAATATATCCGACCCCCTCTCGTGAGGATGATTATAGCGTGGTGTGTCACCCCAACATATAATACGTATATGTCACCCCCAAATTATGCGCGCATAATATAGCGTAATGTGTGTAAGGCTTTATTAATATTATAGGGTATTTGATATAATTCAGTATCATAAAAACAAAAGATAAATGGTTACTATGGTAAAACAGGAATCTACTAATATCTTTCTATTGATAGACAGAACTGCAGAGACATCTGTTGACAATGTTAGTTGCTAGTATTGAGCAAATCTTGATATAATTATTATTTTGTTTAGACCTTTAAAAATTAAACAGGACACTTTTGGCGGATTATTGAGAGAGTGCTGTATTTACAACAGCAATTAATATTATTAATTTTTTATTACTATGGTGGAGCGAATGCGTATTAATGGGTTGTATTTTGTTCTGTTATAAGTTGCCGCTTTAGTTTGTTATTTTTGTCCAGCTGTTATGGACGTGGCCAGACCATCCGGCTTACGATAAGGTCAGATTCTCCTTCAGTTTACGTTCTTTGCCCGTTGCATGTTCGCCCGTTCTCCAATCATCATTTGGACATTCTTCATCTAATATCTTTCGGACGAGATAAAATGGAACATTTAAGAAAAGAACAAACAACAAACCTAACGTATTATTTAATCATGTTCTATTTTGTCGCTGTTCTGTTTTATCCGGTTATGTACCTCTTTGGATGGACATTCTTCAGTCTTCTGTATTCCGGTCATTTTTCAAAGAAACTCATCAAAATCCTTCGGCCTTTCAGAATGTTCTCTTTATACCTGACAGTCATCTTTCATGTTTTATTGCTACATAAATCGTTCCATTGAAAACATTCTACATCAGAAATACTTAGTGTCCGGAAACCAGTGGTACAAGGGGGAAACTGATTAATCTACATCACATAGAAAACTATAAAATAAAATTTATAAAAAATTCTCCATATTTTTTCGGCATTACATGGTAAAAAAACTTTTGGGAGCAGGGTCTACATTTTCACACATGTTATAAGACAGTAAACTAGCAACTCCAAATGTGATGTAGATTCACCAGTTTCTTGCTTGTGCCACTAGTTTCCGGACACCATGTATATTATATGGTCTAAAGTTATTATATGCATTTAATTAGTCATTCATTTTATTTGTGAACTTGTTACATACAGTTTTTTTAATTTTGGGGTATTAAGCCTTGTTTCCCTTTGGTGGGCCGTTTCCGACAACTCTGCTGTGTCCGTTAGCCAGGTATTTCTTCACCTTCCTCTACCCCATCTCATTCTCGTCCCATCTACTTCTTCTCCCCGCTACCTTCAACCCCATAAGGAATGACACAGTCCCATTGGCTCCAGACAGTTCGAAGCAGTTGGGACTCATAATAATATATTTTTTAATGTGAATACCTATCACCCCCAAGACTCCCAACTGTCCCAACCTCCTAAAGCCAGTGAAACTATAGCATCACCAATTGGAGTATATTATGAAGCTGAAAGCAGTGGGGAGGGGAATGGGATTGGGAAGAAGAAATTTGAGAAATACCTGGCTATTCAGGTCTGGCCACCAAATATGGCTAAAGCCATTTCGAGCAACGTTTCAATTATGAATAGTTATCTTTCACAAGTGCGTTACTGACAGTATCTTCCACTCTAAAACTTGCCGCAAATATAATGTACATTATTTGAAATGAATTAACTGTGAAATATCAATCAAATAAAATTTACTTGTTCACGCCGATATTTGAACCCGCGTTCTCCGGATTCGTAGCTTAGGATCTCAACCACTCAGCCACGGAGGCCGTCTGCATTGATGATGGACACTTCAAGGTTATCTGAAACAATGGTTTAAGAAGCATAACACCATTTAATACTACAGAATAAGGCTATGAGAATCTTAAATAATAAATCTCTAAAAATCACCCCAATTTTTGGACAAACACTATTGAATTTTGCTTTCTTTTTTTATATGTACATAATAATGTTTTATTTCAGGATGTTGCGCTGGTTTACCTACTGTCCGGATCCTTGTTCATATCCCAGAAGTTATCAGAGGGAGATACGGAGGTTCACATGTTCACTGCATATCCAGGTATATACGTATATAATATTCTATTTCTACAAGGGAGACACGTTCCACAGAATACCATATAAAAATACAGTACATAATGTAGGAAAATGGAAAATAGGTTCTATTACGAGGCGTATCCAGAAAGTAAGTGTACTGAGGCTCTCACGACCGAATGAATTTTATTTTCGACATGTTGGCTACACTTACGTGTAGCCTGACTCTTCCCCTCCGCAACGAGACCGGTTCAAGGTCAGTACGTTGAGAAGTGTCGACAACACGTTTCGTGAAAAATGTCAATCCAATCTCCCGCCAAGTGCGAAATACGCGACGTCATCCGTTATCTCGTTTGGAAGGGAAAACCTCCGTTTGAGATTTATAATTTGGTGAAAACTGCACATAGTGATAAAGCTATGAATCGTACGAGTATGTACAAATGGTATCGCGAGTTTAAAAATGGTTCTCACCTCTTCACCCTCCGCCAAAAAGTTCAAAACCACAATTTCAGCCAAGAAAATTATGGCATCCGTGTTTTGGGACTGTTAAGGCATAATTTTGATTGAATATCTGCCTCAAGGGGAGACCATCAACTCTGCAAGATACTGTGAGACCCTAAACATATTGCGGAAGGCGATTCAAAACAAGAGGAGAGGCATGCTGACAAAGGGAGTCAGCCTGCTGCACGACAATGCCAGACCACACACGGCCAACGCAACGAAGGAACTGCTTGATTCGTTTAAATGGGATGTCTTAAACCACCCCGCGCATTCCCCTGACCTAGCACCTTCAGATTTTTATCTCTTTACCTCCCTGAAGCTGTACATGGGTGGAAAAAGGTTTTCAACCGACGAGGAGGTAAAGGGGGAGGTGGAGAAGTGGACGAAGGGGTTGGCGGGAAACTACTTCGAGGAAGGCATCAAAAAGTTGATACCCCGCTTCACCACCTGCATTGAGAGGAATGGCGACTATGTCGAAAAATAGCTTACATATGTACTACGGTAACCATGTAATTTTTATGTTTCAATAAAAAAAATTGTAACCTACAAAAATTCAGTACACTTACTTTCTGGATACGCCTCGTATATGAAAATCATTCAAGAATGTTCAAAAATTCATTTTTAATGTTATTAGTTAGTGGTGTTTGCACGGGGGTGGCTAAAATTAAGATTCTAAAAGGAATGAATATTATAATAAAGGGATTTTATACCTTAAAAAATGCTCCTAGCATGCTTAATTATATTTTATTTCATGTTGCTAAAAAGCTTTAACTTTGTGGCTCGCCATAATTGAGGGAGGAAAAAACATTTCTCTGGAGATAAGTAGCTTTAACTATATTCACTTTTTGAGGCGGGTGTGGGTACCGCCGCCCCTGGAACCATTTATTGGATTACTAACACTTCGGCCACATGTCGCCCCTAGTGGTTCACTGCATTTGGTGACTTGGCAGGGGTGCCCGGGTTCATGCGTGAGGTTTTTCTAGATCTTGGCGGCGGATGCGTCTGCCCACTTATTGCGTGGGGAGGGATCTGAAGAGACTGGTTGATGAAGACCATTTGACCTCTCCAGCAGGACTCGCGACCCAATCGGAGGGATGGATTTATACCTCCGTCACTCCTGGACCCAATGACCCTTAGATTCCTACCCACTCATCACACCTTTTTCCTTTCCTGAACATTCTCTTCTACCTTTCTTTGAAAACACCCTCCACACAGCAACCTCAAAGATGACTTTAGGCCCTGAAGGAAAATAAAATACATACTTTTGCTACTGTAAAAAAAATAAAAATAAAGTTTCTGGGGAAACTACTGATGATACATATACACAATTTTAATAAAAATATAAACACAAATTATCTGGTGAGATGGTGCAATTTACAAAACATAATTTTGTGTAAAATAAGTAAATTATTACGATAATAGACTCTTCCATTGCATGACGATGATGAAATTTACACTCAGCATACAATGGATGTATTTGGTTGCGGAATAAATTTAGATTAGCACATTTTTTTTATGGTTCCTTTGAAAACCTTTGAAATAGGTTTGCTGTAGTTTGTTTGAATGATTTATCTCTTTCTCTTTCCAGGCGAGGTAATGGGTGGCTTGGCGGTGCTGACAGGAGAACCTAGCTTCATCACCATCAGAGCAAAACACTTCTCCAGGATTGGATTGCTTTCCAAGAATTCTATTTATAAGTAAGTGCCTCTTGTTGGGAAGCGAGTTAGCCAAGAGCTTCACAGATGCACTCATAGAGGGCAGTGCGAAGAGCTTGCTTGGAAGTCCGCAAGATGGCAGCTAGTAGTCAGTGGTCGCTAGGGCCAGTTAGGCTGCTTGCAGACAAACTTGGTGTTTGCAGATCTCATTTAGCCAGCTCCTAGTTAGGCCGACTACTATTGAATAAATCTCTGATTTAATATAAAGAACCTATTCTTTAAAATCTCCTTCCACGACGAGTTGGAGAACTGTTTGTGGGAACACAACACTTTGCTAAACTTTCTTCAAGCTTTCGGTTTTGAATTGGGCCCTCGCTTATTCCAAAAAAAGCCAATGAATCCACCTATATTTCACCGTTTGTCCCATATTTTTAGATTTTGTAAAAAAAATTGGTAAATTTCCAAACTTGTCAATTCTGTATGTTAGTTACCGAATAATAAATTGTCCTACCTCGTACTTATTTGGGGCAATATTTAATAGTGCTATTCCTGTCTGTTATCTATGGTCTACTGGAAATGTCTATGGTCACAGTTATTTTTAAATAAGTTTTTATGATTTTTGTTATTTGTTATTGGGGTGTTATGCTGTGTTGCGCTAACTCCTTCTTTAGCCAACGTTTCGGACAGCATTGCAGTGTCCATTATCAGGGCAGATGTGTTATTTAGTTAGCGAAACACGGCATAACACCCCAAAAACAAATAACTAAAATACTTTTGGCCGTGAAAATCTTAAATCAAGTTTTTATGGTGTTCTAATTTTAGAAAACAATTTATGATGGGATCTGAAAATGATAGATAATTAAATGTTACAAGATATTAATATACCCCCCCCCCCCCCCCCCCCGGTGATTTGAAATTTTGACACAACATTGCATTCAAATACGCATGTGTATATACTTTTATAAAAAACAGCGCCATATGTTGGACAAACATGCTTTTGAAAAATAGCAGCACTAGAACTTTCATAGTCCTTGAAATTTAAGGACGGGTTGTTTCGGAGGATTTGAACAATTCTTCGAATTTCAAAGTTAATTTTTAAGTTCTGTGAAAGATTTTTTCAAGTTCTGTTCTGTCAAGAAACTACCCTGTAATAATATAATAACAGAACATGAATAGGACTTTCACAGAACCCGAAAATGAATGTTGAAATTTGATGAATTGTTCAAATTCTGTGAAACAACCCATCCTAACTGTGAAATTTGATGCATTGTTCAAATTCTCTAAAACAATCCATCCTAAATATATTAAAATCTGAGGTTTTACTCAATAAGTTATTCCACAATAAAAACATATTGATTACAGCTTATTTTTAATGTAAATATGTTATGTTTGTTTATTTTGTTTTCAGTATTATGAGAGAGCGGCCAAAAATAGTCCTACACATTGCCCACACAGTAATCAAAAGGCTATCACCATTTGTGAGGCAGGTCGATTTTGCTTTGGATTGGGTGAGTTCCTTTTCATTTTATTCATTCCACAAAATGAAAACTCACCGAATAACTTGTCGAAAAGTTGAGTTACCGGTGCGGCCGATCAGTCAATTTCAGGTATTCAAATAACTCGCTTAAAAGTTGAGTTACCGGTGCGGCCGATCTGCCAATTTCAGGTATTCAAATAACTCGCCAAAAAGTTGAGTTACCGGTACGGCCGATCTGTCAATTTCAGGTATTCAAATAACTCGCCGAAAAGTTGAGTTACCGGTGCGGCCGATCTGTCAATTTCAGGTATTCAAATAACTCGCCGAAAAGTTGAGTTACCGGTGCGGCCGATCTGTCAATTTCAAGTATTCAAATAACTCGCCTAAAAGTTTAGTTACCGGTGCGGCCGATCTGTCAATTTCAGGTATTCAAATAACTCGCCGAAAAGTTGAGTTACCGGTGCGGCCGATCTGTCAATTTCAGGTATTCAAATAACTCGCCGAAAAGTTGAGTTACCGGTGTGGCCGATCTGTCAATTTCAGGTATTCAAATAACTCGCTTAAAAGTTGAGTTACCGGTGCGGCCGATCTGTCAATTTCAGGTATTCAAATAACTCGCCTAAAAGTTTAGTTACCGGTGCGGCCGAACTGTCAATTTCAGGTATTCAAATAACTCGCCGAAAAGTTGAGTTACCGGTGCGGCCGATCTGTCAATTTCAGGTATTCAAATAACTCGCTTAAAAGTTGAGTTACCGGTGCGGCCGATCTGTCAATTTCAGGTATTCAAATAACTCGCCGAAAAGTTGAGTTACCGGTGCGGCCGATCTGTCAATTTCAGGTATTCAAATAACTCGCCTAAAAGCTTAGTTACCGGTGCGGCCGATCTGTCAATTTCAGGTATTCAAATAACTCGCCGAAAAGTTGAGTTACCGGTGCGGCCGATCTGTCAATTTCAGGTATTCAAATAACTCGCCTAAAAGTTGAGTTACCGGTGCGGCCGATCTGTCAATTTCAGGTATTCAAATAACTCGCCAAAAAGTTGAGTTACCGGTACGGCCGATCTGTCAATTTCAGGTATTCAAATAACTCGCCGAAAAGTTGAGTTACCGGTGCGGCCGATCTGTCAATTTCAGGTATTCAAATAACTCGCCGAAAAGTTGAGTTACCGGTGCGGCCGATCTGTCAATTTCAAGTATTCAAATAACTCGCCTAAAAGTTTAGTTATCGGTGCGGCCGATCTGTCAATTTCAGGTATTCAAATAACTCGCCTAAAAGTTTAGTTACCGGTGCGGCCGATCTGTCAATTTCAGGTATTCAAATAACTCGCCGAAAAGTTGAGTTACCGGTGCGGCCGATCTGTCAATTTCAGGTATTCAAATAACTCGCCTAAAAGTTGAGTTACCGGTGCGGCCGATCTGTCAATTTCAGGTATTCAAATAACTCGCCAAAAAGTTGAGTTACCGGTACGGCCGATCTGTCAATTTCAGGTATTCAAATAACACTCCGAAAAGTTGAGTTACCGGTGCGGCCGATCTGTCAATTTCAGGTATTCAAATAACTCGCCGAAAAGTTGAGTTACCGGTGCGGCCGATCTGTCAATTTCAAGTATTCAAATAACTCGCCTAAAAGTTTAGTTACCGGTGCGGCCGATCTGTCAATTTCAGGTATTCAAATAACTCGCCGAAAAGTTGAGTTACCGGTGCGGCCGATCTGTCAATTTCAGGTATTCAAATAACTCGCCGAAAAGTTGAGTTACCGGTGTGGCCGATCTGTCAATTTCAGGTATTCAAATAACTCGCTTAAAAGTTGAGTTACCGGTGCGGCCGATTTGTCAATTTCAGGTATTCAAATAACTCGCCTAAAAGTTTAGTTACCGGTGCGGCCGATCTGTCAATTTCAGGTATTCAAATAACTCGCCGAAAAGTTGAGTTACCGGTGCGGCCGATCTGTCAATTTCAGGTATTCAAATAACTCGCCGAAAAGTTGAGTTACCGGTGTGGCCGATCTGTCAATTTCAGGTATTCAAATAACTCGCCTAAAAGTTTAGTTACCGGTGCGGCCGATCTGTCAATTTCAGGTATTCAAATAACTCGCCGAAAAGTTGAGTTACCGGTGCGGCCGATCTGTCAATTTCAGGTATTCAAATAACTCGCCGAAAAGTTGAGTTACCGGTGTGGCCGATCTGTCAATTTCAGGTATTCAAATAACTCGCCTAAAAGTTGAGTTACCGGTGCGGCCGATCTGTCAATTTCAGGTATTCAAATAACTCGCCGAAAAGTTGAGTTACCGGTACGGCCGATCTGTCAATTTCAGGTATTCAAATAACTCGCCTAAAAGTTGAGTTACCGGTGCGGCCGATCTGTCAATTTCAGGTATTCAAATAACTCGCCTGTTACTACCTAATGTATGTTTGCAGGTATTTTTGGAGTCGGGTCGAGCAGTATACCGACAGGACGATGACTCGGATTCAACCTTCATAGTGCTGAGCGGCCGCCTCAGGTCCGTCATCACCCACCCCAACGGCAAGAAGGAGCTGGTGGGAGAGTACGGCAAGGGAGATCTGGTCGGCATTGTAAGTGTACATGCAAATTAACTTATACGTATCAATCAATATTTGCTTAGATAAACCACAGACCAAAGAAAATAGGACTGCCCATAACGGTGATGGGAAGAAACCAATATCAGACACATTTTTGAAATTGTTCAGGAGAGAGGAAATAGTAAAAAATTTCCTTTGAACATTGTGGGGATACTTTTTATGTTGAACTAACTTAGTTTCACATTGTCATAGAACAATCTTCTTTATACCTCTGTGTAGATACTGAAAAAACTGAAAAGGTCTCATATATAACTCATTTTCACAAAAAACTAGACAACCGACCTTTGATTTCTGAGGTACAGATTTAGTTAGACACTTTTATAAATATTTGTCCGGCACTCAGGCCTTGCCTTGACCCGTCTTACTGCTTTTTTTTTTAATTAAAAAAAATATATGCATTTATTGTCGTTCATTATTTGTTTTATGAATTTTGAATATTTGTAAGTAGAGAAAAAAAATGAAAAGGTGGGAAGATTTCGCATCTGCGAAGATTTTTATGTGAAATTCGTCATTCATAAAACACACGGAATTCTCAATTTTCTGGCAAAAATGAGAATTTTCGTATTTTTCGTGTGATTTTCGGGCATTTTAAAATAAAGTAATATTATAAATTCTAAATATTTCATTGCATTTGATTTTGACAAATGTACATGTTAAATGTACCATTTTGTTATTCTGACTTTTGACATGACCCAAAGAAGTATGTATTTGATTAATCTGATTGTGCCACCCTCGGGCTTCACCAATTTCTTTCCTTGCACTCAGCTTTATGAAAGTCGAGGACTGTATATTTAAACGTCAAATATTTGTGTATTATTTCAGGTTGAGATGGTGACTCAGACCAAGCGCAGTACCACCGTCATGGCGGTGAGGGACTCGGAACTGGCCAAACTGCCCGAGGGGCTCTTCAACGCCATCAAACTCCGCTTCCCAGTGGTGGTCACGCGGCTCATCAACCTGCTGGGGCACAGGATCCTGGGTGAGACTCACTAAACATAGATATTAGTAGCACATAAGCTGCTCAACGGACACATTTGTAATTTTGGTGTTCTGGAGCGTATTACGTTCCATGTCCCCGATAACTTCACCGGAGCTACGCAGCACAGGCTTTTTATTTTTCCAAGAGGGAGGACCAATCTACCAATGAGCATGCCTGTGGAGAATGACTACGGAGAATGACTACTTTATACCAACTGGCTTCAGAGAAAAGACATGTTTCAGTCAAACCTTTTATTTTTTTCTTCTTAGTTATTTTTTTTTTAACACGGTGCTGCATCGCAACTGATATAATAAATGTATATAATTGATTAATGTACTCGTAGGTATATCATTAATTGTAAATATTGTGAAATGTTATTGGAATCACTGTTTTTTACAAATAAACAATAAATAAATGACCATTGATGAAATCCAATAGTTTCGATGAAATCTACCAGTTTAGATGATATACACGGGTTTTGATGAAAATTACCAGTTTTGATGAAACCTAGTAGTTTTATGAAATCTACTAGTTTTGATGAAATCTACTAGTTTTGATGAAATCTACCAGTTTTAATGAAATCTGCCATTTTTGATGTAATCTACTAGTTTGATGAAATCTGTTAGTTTTGATGTACTCCATGGCGGAAAAAATGGAAGACAGTTTTTTGATAGTGAGTCTCAGAAGCTCTGTTTATTGAGGTATTAACTAACTAACTAACCATCACGCCGTTTCCCCGCAGGGGTAGGCAGAGAGGACGGACCGCCAAACAACTCGGTCTTGGCACACACTCCTTGCCTCATTCACATTCATACATCGTCTCATACATACTCTTCTATTGTTCTGACTCTTAACATGGCCCGACTCAAGTATCTGATTCACTTGGTAGTGCCATGTCGTCCTCGGGCGTCCCCGACTTCTGCTACCATTTATTATTTGTTTACCCAGGTTCGTGGCAGAAGCCCAGCCACACCATCGGGCGACCTAACGCCGCCGTGGACGCTCGGCCGACGCAACTCAACTTCTCCACTGTCGCCATTGTGCCTGTCAGCGACGATGTGCCGCTCACTGCATTCACATATGAGCTGTATCACTCACTTTGCGCCATAGGTAAGACAGCACGCAAGTCTGAATATGCCAACAACACTGAAGTAACTACTACATATATCTACAATTATTTACAAAAAAATTGTCATAGCCTGGATTAAAACGAACACTTTATTCAAAACATTATAACATAAAACCAAACATAACCCCAGTCATAATTAAACATATTATTTACTTGACAGTCCTTTTTTCTTTCCATACAATATACATTACTATTAAATAACTTACACGGAATTATCTATAATTAGTGATTCTGTTAACAGTATCCAAGAAGAATGTTCTCTCATTTAATCAAAACCAAAATTTTCTCTGAAATGAAAAGATTTGTGAGAAGATAAACTGTTCCCTAGCGTTGTACGGAATGTGCGGCAGGCGTTGTAATTCACAAACGAACGTGCATCTCCACACCTTATCTTGCTTGCGGTCTAGCTATGGTTATACTCGACTTTGATGTTAAAACTAATGATATTTGATTTAAAAGTCTAAAGCTAGCTAACATGTTTTGTTCTTTTTTCAGGACCCACGTTACGTTTGACTTCCGATGTAATCAGAAAAACTCTGGGCATCAGTATCATGGACCCCAATAATGAGTACCGACTCAGTTCCTGGTTAGCTCAACAAGAGGACACTCATAAGGTAAAATCGTAAATCATGCGACCCTGTTTTCTGTTGATTTTAATGTTTAAATTTCTTATTTATATTTTGGATAAAAATACCTTATTACTAACATTGGGTTATTTACATTTGCATATGTGTAGTGTATATTTGAACCGTTTTACTTAAAATGCACTTTTTGAATAGTGACTGTATGTGCTAGAAACTCACTTGCTTCGATTTTATGGTATTTTGAACCTTAGAAAATGCTCCTAACATACTAAAATAACTTTTATTCATTTAGCAAGAAAATAATCTTAATAATTATTCCTCCTTACCGTTTCGTCACTTGCAAACATTGATTTTTTATCTGTGAAAAAGCGAGTCTGGAATTCCATATCAAATGTCATAATTTTTCATTTTCAAAAGTCATAGTACTGTACTTGTTTATAGGTAAACAAACATCTTATAACTTATTTTTATTGTGAATAATGCTTATTTACATAGCTGGATTCGTAAATACAACTATATATAATGTGGAGATTAAGCGTAGTGAGTAAGTGTAAAGGACGCTTAGGTGGTTTGGGCATGTAGAACGAATGACCCAAGAAATGAGTGTAAGGAGAATGTATGATGCAAATTTGAATGGTACAAGAAGTCGGGGATGTCCGAGGACGACATGGATATCATAAAAAAAGAGTATAAAACACTTTTTATTATTATTATTAGATACTTGAGCAGGGCCATGTCACGAGTTGGAATAACAGAAGAGCATGTATGAGACAATGTATGAAATACAGTAGAACCTCGTTAATTCGAAATCCAGCTACATCAAATTTCGAATTAACAAATTCCCACGTAATTCGAAATTTTATGAACAAAAAAAAAATAAAATTCTCGGAGTTCCTTGGACGCCCCTTCAAATTCGGGTGGTATCTTTGGAGTAAATTCATATTAATACGAATTATTCCCGTTTAAATCGAATTTTTGCAGCCGATTTCCGTCGCGATCGGCCCTTCAAGTTCAGTTATTCTAAGCAAATTTATAAAAATACCACAAATTTCCGCGTAAATCAAATTTTCGCGGCCGATTAACGTCGCGGCCGGTCCTTTAAACTCGGATATTCGATATTCCCACGTAATTCGAAATTTTATGAACAAAAAAAAAAAAAAAATGGCGAAAATCGAGTTCCTCGGCCGCCCCTTCAAATTCGAGTGGTATTTTTGGAGTAAACTCGTATTAATACCTATTATTCCCGTTTAAATCGAATTTTTGCAGCTGATTTCCGTCGCGATTGGCCCTTCAAGTTCAGTTATTCTAAGCAAATTCATAAAAATACCACACATTTCCGCGTAAATCAAATTTTCGCGGCCGATTAACGTCGCGGCCGGCCCTTTAAACTCGGATATTCGAAAAATACGACATATGTATGCGTAAACCGAAATTTCGCGGCCGATCCTTTAAATTCAAAATTTGAAGTAAATTTCTTAAAAATCGTCAAATTTCCGCGTGAATAGAAATTTTGGGGCCGATTTCCGTAGCGCCGGATCTTTCAACTCAGATATTCGAAGTAAATTTAGTAAAAAATACGATATTTTCCGCGTAAATTGTAATTTCGGAGCCGATTTCCGTCGTGCCAGATCTTTGAGATATTTGAAATAAACTCGTAAAAATGCGTTATATTTACGCATAAATCGAGATTTCGCTGCCGATTTCCGTTGCGGCCGACCCTTTAAATTCAGATATTTTTAATAAATTCGTAAAAATACGATATATTTCCGCGTAAATCGAATTTTCTCGGCAGATTTTCGTCGCGGCCGGCCATTTAAATTCAGATATTTGAAGTATATTCGTAAAAATATGTTGTATTTCCGCGTAAATTGAAATTTCGCGTTCGAATTCCGTCGCAGCCGACCCTTTGAATTCAGATATTTGGTGTAAATTCATAAAACTACGGCATATTTCCGCGTAAAACGAATTTTCCCGGCCCTTCAAATTCGGATATTCGGAATAAATTGGTATAAATACGACATTCCAGTGTAAATCGATTCCGATTTACAAAATAATAATTCTAATTAGGGCGATGTATAACCACGTAAAAATACACTTTTCGGCATTTTACCGTTATGGCTATCTTTTAGATTCAGATTTACGAAATTTTATGATTTATTTTCGCAAAAATCAAAGTTTTTCGAATTACAGACAAATTTTTGTGTGCGGACAAAAATAAATTTCGAATTTCGAATCAACGAATTTCGAATTAAAAAACCATTTTGTATGAAAAAAAATTTCGGTGGATATTTTTTTGGCGAAAATTTCGAATTACGAGTTTTTTCGAATTAATGAGGTTCTACTGTATAAACAAAACTTGAAAATATTTTCGTATTTCTTCATTTTAATTTTTTTAAACATAAGAGAAAAAAAACATTTCTTGAAATATAAGTAGCTATCCTGTGGAAACTACACAGGATATATATAAACACATTATCTAGTAAGACAGAACAATTCACAAAAACATCATTTTGCAAAAATCAAGAAAGTTATTACAAAAATAGTATCAGCTGGCACATGGCGGGTTGCTCAGCATTTCAGCTGGCACACTAATTAGCCAAATGTTAGGTCACCACAGCCGTCTTGTTGGCAGCTAAACTAACAGCGTTTGTGTTGTCTTCCAGGTGGCGCTCTACCAGTGCGATCCGGGCTTCACCCAATGGACGCAGAGGTGTGTGAGGCAGGCCGACTGTATCCTGATCGTCGGACTGGGCTACAAGCAACCTAGCATTGGAAAGGTATGTGCTTTTTATGGTTATTGTTTTTTTTTTCTATGTCATCTTTGGGGATGCTGTCTGGAGGATTTGAGGAGAGTAAGGTATGAATATGAAGAGACCCATGTTGTCGGAGGAAGGATACACTGGTGTCAGCAAATCTTTCCACAGCCGAGCTTAAGAACGAAAATCGGAAAAAATTTACTAAAATTTCCATTCAGAAAATAAGTTTAAAATAGCTTCATAGCTAAGGCTTCTCCCCTCCTCTATCTTTTTTCCTCCTTCTGACTTCTGACAGCCTCCGTGGTTGAATATAATCCTTGGCTACGAATCTGAAGGTTGCGGGTTGAAATCACGGTGCGCAAGTAAATTTTATTGGATTAATTTACGTTGAGTGACCAAATTTGAATAGCCAGGTATTTAGCCTCTTTCCTGTTCCCCATCACCTTACCCTCTCACTGGCTTCAGGCGGTTGGGAGCAGTTGGGATTCTTGTGTGGTACTCACGTAAAAAAAAGATCTACCTGTGTCCTGGTGTGATTTTATTTTTTAAACAAATCTACAGTTTTATTCTAAGATTGATGAAATTTTGCACTTCTTCTTCGATGGTGCTACAGCCCATATCGAGCTTTGGCCTCCTGCAACAGTCGCCTCCAACTCCTCCTGTCCTCAGCGGCTGACTTCCAGTTTATCACCTGGAGAAGCTGTGCTGCATCCCCTCTTACCTCATCTTCCCACCTCAGTCTGGGTCTTCCCACTTTTCTCTTTCCACCTGGGTGACCAGTCATAATTCTTTTTGGGACGCGTGTATCCGGCATTCTCTGTACATGCCCAGCCCATCTCAGCCTGAGGAGTCTCATGTGTGCAGAGATGCTAGGGGCCTTATATATATCGTACAATTCTATATTGTGCCGGATACGCCACTGTTCGCCCTCTTTCACGGGTCCACATATTCTTCTCAGCCCCTTTTTTTCAAAAGTATCCAGCATTTCAGCCATCTTTACCGTCAGTGTCAGCGCCTCACATCCATATGCCAATACAGTTCTTACAATGGTCTTATATATGAAATTTTGCACACTTGATCTTAAACCAAGAGGAAGGTCACTGTCAAAAAAACAACCCCTTTTTCCCAGCCTCCAATCCTTCAGGCTAATTTGTTTGGGAACAACTCCTATGGTCTCGCAGAAATCGTTGTGTCTTCCTTACTGTTATGGTGAGAAATATGATCTAAACCAAGGCTGCCCAACCTTTTTAACAGTTGGGCAAAATTGACGATTTAAAAGTCATTGGCGGGGCCACTGCCACTACTGACGGTTCCTATTTTTATTACCTAAGCTTTTTAATGTCTTGTTTTATACAACAAACAAATAAACATATTAAAATTTTATGTCGTTTATTGAAATAATAAAATAAATAGCATTTACTGCCAAATAACGAAACAACATTTTGTGTAACGAAAATCTAAATCCAAGTAATTGGTACAATCAATGTGATTTCTGACATTGTTTTTGTTTTAATAATTCTCTTATGTTCAGATGTTGACAGTAGCAACCAATCAGACATGTGCGGTATTTATTTTTTACAAAATTAAGATTAGAAAAAAACTTTTCACAAACATACGTTGATCCAAAACTACTTAAAAATTGAAACGCCAGTCTTCCTTAGGCGCCAATTTCCAGAAATCTCCAAATTCTTCTGAAGAAGTTTGTGACTTTGAAAATATTTTTACTGCAAAAAGGTTTTTCAGTGCAGAATGATTTTGCAGTTCAGTGAGTTCCAACTGGAAATTGGCAGGATAACTAATTATTTAAGTCAAACTGATTGTGAAAGGATTAAAAAAAAATTGTAATTTTGTTTTTTACTTTCAAACGACTGTAATAAGCATCTAATTTTAGCTTCATACTTTATGATGGCAATATTGAGCTTCCCTTTCAAATCTTTGAACATGGGAAAAGGATCAATAATTTCGTTGGCTAAACATTGTCGGAAGTGAACAATCTTTGCCTTGTAATTTGAGATTTAAAATATTGAGATACTTGGTTATGTCAACAAGAAATGCATGATCACTCAACCAGTACTTATTCTTGAGTAAATCACTTTCCAAAGGTAACGCCTTTTTTTCTTCTAAAAATTCCAACACCTGCTCTCTCAAGATGAAGAAATATTTTAACATGTTGCCCCTTGAAAGCCATCGCACAGCGCAATACAGTTGTAACTCTCCAAATTCGCTGATTTCTTCTTCAAATAAAACTCTGAATTGACGTCTGTGAAGAGCTTTTGAACGTATGCAATTTATGCAGCATACTCTCCATTATATCATTCAACTTTATGTCCTTTTGCACACAACGCCTCCTGGTGGATGATGCAATGATACGAAAATATTTTTCGATCCAAGTAATTTTCAAATTAGCGGGTATTTTGAAAATGGTTTAGCGGGCCACTTATAATTCGTTCACGGGCCACAATGTGACCCACGGGCCTGAGGTTGGGCAGCCTTGATCTAAACAATGTTAGAAAAAGAAAACACCATGCTTTATATTCAAATCTAAAAGTTATCCGCAGAAAAATTAAATGTGCACCTTTATGAAGCTAAAGGTTACAACCGCTGAGGAGTTGATACTTATTGATGAAATTTTTAAAATTTAACTGTTGACATACCCAGATAAAAATGATGAATCCCTTTGTCTTCCAGATTGAAAAAGAAATAGAGCGGCTGGCCATCCGCACACAGAAGGAGCTGGTGCTCCTTCACCGCGAGGAGGGTCCTCGTCCCCGCGGCACTGTGGACTGGCTCAACATGCGCGCCTGGGTCTCCTCACACCACCACATCCTGTGTCAGAATAGGATGTTCACAAGAAAGAGCCAGTACAGAATAGTACGTATACAGTATACACTCTACTAATCTTTTCTGAACTGTTTGTCTATTTTATTATAAATGTAAGGTGACGCGGTTTCTTGCGTCCCTCACGGGTCAGAGAAAAGAAATGGTTCCTCTCTCTGCCGAATGAAAACCTGTGATACAGGATTGTAATGCTCCACACCAAAGACATAGATCACACAATATATTGTACTTGTATTGTAAACGTCGAATTAGTTGTGTTAAAAATGTCGAAATTTTAATTTGTTTGAGTGCGGTAACATTGAAGTAGGTCCTTATGCCTAGGACGCCAAATGGTTCTCTTATGTTGACTAGACTCGCAACAGTCGAGCTTCGAATTTACAATTTATAAAAAGAAACATAGATTACATATCCTTCTTTGATCCCCAAGTGCATGTATTTTTAAGGTATTTAATAAAGAAGTGTAGTTTATTTGTTCCAAAGTAAAATTTAATTTAATAAAATGTGGAAACTTTTGCTGAATTCTTACGACATTTTTGATGTGAATTTTATGGTGAGATGCCCGAATTGAAGTGACGGAGTTATACTCTATTTGGCTATAAACTAATGAGAAAAATACAATTTTCTTCCAGTGTGAGCTCTACAATAAGGTGCTGATGTCGGAGCCGTCCGTCCACTCGGACTTCTCCCGCCTGGCGCGCTGGCTCACTGGCACTTCCGTGGGGCTCGTGCTCGGGGGGGGTGGCGCCCGGGGGGCAGCGCACGTCGGAATGATCAAGGCCATCCTGGTTAGTGGGCTCTTTACTACTTCACTAAGTGTTCACTTGTGCTCCAGAGCAGTACCGTAACAGTACTTGGGTTTACCCAACCCGGGTCGATCGTAACCCACTGACCAAGTGTTCAGGGTCAAAATTACCCGATCTTTAATCTTTGATCGGGTTCTTTTAATCATTGACAAAATGCCGTGGATATATCGATGTGTTGCCGTCGTGTTGACATATAGATGTATAAATTGTGAAGACCGGGCATCTCGAGTCTCGTTCTCGCGACACAGAAAGAGATGGTTATCTGTAATGGACTGTCACTAAACTTCCAGGCCGGAACCGCAATGACAGCTTATTTCAGGTGTCCATCATCTCTATTTCTTTGTCACGAAAACGAGATTCGAGACACCTGGTCTACCAAATTTATATATCTATAGTCGCTAGCACGCCCATCATTGTTTTGACTGAGCTGACAGCTCGTGATCAAAGGATTGAATCTTTTTTGAAAAAGTGACCCGGTCGATTATTGGTGGTTCGTGAATGGGTCAAAATGAGCGGGTCGATCACAATACTACCAGGTCTATTTTGAACGCCCAAAGCTGTTGACGAATATTTGCATCAACTTTTGGATATAATAAAATTGATATTTATTATTTTAGCAGTCTTGGCGCCAACGATTATAAAATGTTAAACTTTTTTGAAGCAGATTACGCAAGTTACACAGTGGCAGCTCGAGATTTTTGTGTTAAGATTGTAAAATACGATAATATTGATGTTGTTGCAGCTAGAAACAATAAAATATTTTGAATTCATTTTACCTATGAAATTTAAAAATTTCATTTAAAAAATTGCTTTTTTTATATCCGATCAAATTTCTCAAGAGAGTTTTTACTAAAACGACTTTATGGATTTTCCCATCCGATACGGTCGATATATAGCACCTAACGTCAAGCGTATCTACCCGTAAGCAAAATATAGCTGTTGTAGTTATAAATAATAGTCTCAACATTTGGAACTCTGACTATTTTTATTAGTGTTCGTGTCAAAAATTATATCCGTTGGTTAACAATTACCAACGATGGCAGCTTTGGCATTTTTTCGAATTATCGTCAACGTCCAATTTTACTTGATACCTACTGAGAGATGTTTAATCAATAAGGGCCAACAAAATTTTTTTTTTTTAAAAGTAATGTTTGTTAAAGCCAACTAACCTAGTACAAGTAATATGCAAATGCAAGGGTTAAAATGCTAACTGTAAATTTTATTGTGCTTTATTTACTTGTGAATTAGGACAGGGCCTAGACAAGATCCCTTGTGAAAACTGATTTCAAATTCAGCATTTTTATTATGATTGTGTAATAGTGTTAACATTTAGTTAATTATTAATTCAGGAGGCGGGCATTCCTATAGACATGGTGGGGGGAGTGAGCATCGGAGCATTCATGGGGGCGCTATGGTGCAGTGAGAAGAATATTACCTCTGTGACGCAGAAAGCCAGGGAGTGGTCAAAGGTAAGAAGGCAACTATGTATATACCAGCGTAGAGACCCATTAAAAATCACAGGATAGTCTGAATTCTTGACAAATCCCTTCCATTTTGAAAATATCAGTTAAACTAATTTTCTGTTTTAATATTATGCCTATTATAGGAAGGTACTTTATCACTTGTCTGAATTTTTCGCTCAATCATTTTGAAAATGACAGTTAAAGCAAAGCAAATCCAAGTTCTAGAATTCATTGTTCTAGATGGTGACCGGATAAATCATCAAAATGATAATTCATCACATTTTTAAAAAGTTATATAAAGTCATGGAAAGTGATAAAACAAAAACTTTTTTAACTGGGTTAAGTAGGTTAGGTTAGGTTAAAAAAAAAAAAAAAATTTCATCGTTTTTAATGACTTTATATCACTTTTTAAATGTGTGTTGAATAATCACTGTGTTGAGTTATCATGGAACCGTTCTAGATTTACATAAGACAAACACACAATTGAAATTAGCATTTTTGATGTTTAATAATTTTATTTATTTTTAAAAGTGTCAATCTGAATGAGTGAGATAGATGACACAAGGGTGCGAATGTGTGTGCTCGACAATTTCCAAGAAGAATAACTTGATAATATTTGAAAAACCCTTTACTAATTTAGTTTGACCAAAAACAAAAGATTGTTCAATAGCTCCGTCCGGAATGAAGTGCAGTGCAAGAGGCGAGTGTGGCGTGGTAAGAACTACTATTAAATCCATTCTGCGCACAAGAGACAAGTGCCTGCCCCTACCTTATTTTGCTTGTGATCTTGCTATTATATTTTGATGTCCACTGTAGAAAATGACTCAGTGGAGTCGCCAGCTTCTGGACCTGACGTATCCCGCCACCTCCATGTTCACGGGCCGCCACTTCAATATGACGATTCGCACCACGTTCGAGGATACGCACATCGAGGACCTGTGGCTGCCCTACTTCACCGTGACCACTGACATCTCCGCCAGCTGCATGCGCATCCACCGACACGGTACGTGGTGCAATACCCTTATTATATCAGATGAAAGAGTTTGTTTGTTCGTAAAGAGTCTTTTTACAGCTACATGACAAAACAGAACATTGTAGAAAAGTGAAGGAAAAAAACCTAACCTAAATTAACCTGACCTACTATTTTATCATGTTCTGTTTTGTGATTGTTATTTTTTTATATCCGGTTACCCTTTCATTTTGCATTGATAATTTTGCCATCATCAAATCTCTGATACCTTAAATCTATTCACTGAGAATTACGTATTAACCAATGTATTCCCAAACTAGTTGATAACGCCCTCTAATACTTTCTGATAGAGTTATTTCATTATCTTCATAGACTTCCAAATTGATAGACTTGCCCTAACATGAAATCTGGGTATCATTTCGACGAGCTGGAGGCAAACCATGTGACCATTCATTTGGCACCAGGAGGCTCCGAGAATGCTTTGAATAAACTATGAGATCAGTCATAGATTGACTGCCGAAGATGAATTAATCAGACCTGTGCAGAAAAGTAAAGTTCGCTAATGTGATTAGTACATTGTGGGACTTTTCTGTGCAGGATGTGAATGTTCATTTCAAACTAATCACCTGGTGTAGTGACGCTAAAGTGTGGTAAACACATTTGTAAAAGTGTCTAATTTGCACGCCATTGTAAAAAGGATTAGTAATTCGTAAGCAGATTTTATTTTGTGATTTATAATGCGAGTTGACTGTATACCGTCAGCTTTATTTATTGACAAATTACAGAAAGGGTCGCGCGGTCTCCCGCGCTCCCCGCACTTGTTTTGTTCCCCTTTCCATGATTGGCTGGTCTATCAATTTAAATGTCTATGATTTCTCTCTTTTTAAACTATGGATCTATTTAATTTGTTTGAAAATTTGGCGTAACATCTATCTATCCTCTGGTGATTTTTGTCTATGGGTGGAAAAAAATTGTGTTTGTCTGCTTATTTTTTGTGGGATGCGTGCTTATAATGGTAGTGTCCAAAAAAAAAATCACACTTACTAAAAATTTCTGTTTTATCTGTCCATTTTTATTTACTTACACCCCTAGATGTTTATTTAGTTTAAATGTTATTTTTACAGACATCAAAACCTATTCCTAAATAATATGGTATCTTTATTTTAATTATTTTTTTTATCTGCATTTAATCAGTGTCTAAGTGTTGCATTCTCAAAATTTTAAAATACTTATTTTTCGAAAATTTTCATTTTTCATTCTTTCTTGTCTATTATGGTCATTTCACAAAAAAAAAAAATATATATACATGGTGTCCGGAAACTCGTAGTACAAGCCGGAAACTGGAGAATGTATACCACACGGGGAACCCAAATAAACATAAAGTTTTTTGATTTGAGCATTTTTATAAAAAAAAAAAAAAAACCAAAAAAATATATTTTTCGGTTATTTCAGGGTTCAAATTTTTTCGTCATTATTTGTTTTACTTTTAAATAGTTTTAATTAGTTGGGTACTTTGATCTTCAGTAATAATTTATAAGAATTTGATCAAAAAAAAAATCAACTTCTGACTCGATTTACTCGAAAACGAAAGCTCAAATCAAAAAAAATTATACTACAAAATCGACTCCAAATGTGATGTAGATTCACCAGTTTCCCGCTTGTACTACGAGTTTCCGGACACCATGTATATCGGCGATAAAATATTTTGATATTTTGAAATAATTTAGTTATTATGGTGTGTGGGGTATTCGTGCGTGGTAACTTTTACATTTAAAATAAAATAATTATAACAAATAATAATGTGATTGATGTCTTTGATAAATTTATCTATTAGGCTTCGTAATCGTGAACTAATTTCTATTAAAAAATTCACCCTAAAAAAATATGATAACTTATTTTCTTTTCTTGTGTTTTATATCTTTATAAAATATATAGGTCTATACATATATCTATACACACATTTTAATTTTCTTTAAATCATTCATTTTGGGAGGGGAGCACATACTCATATGGTGCACTCCTTTAATTTCAACTGTTTATGGTGGAAGAATATTTATTTTTTTTGTTTTTTTGGTGTTTCCAGCGCTGTGACTTTTGGTTTGTCATGTCAATTTCAAAAGCGACAACATTTTCACACATTTTTACCTCTGGCTAGAAAGTCTAAACAACTTTATAGCCACAAATTAAATTTTTTAAATTGATGTGAAATCATTCGAATGAAACTTTTCTTTTCAAAAATAGAATGCGTATCGCTTGTGATTGGTTTTTTACTTCAACAAAAATGGTGACACATATTTTTAGCTGGTCAAATTTTGATGTGTGTATATTAAATTCTAAAGTTACCGAGTTGTATAATATATCACTAACACGTTAAATAAGTTATTTTTATCTTCTATTTACGGCATGCAATATAAAACTCAAAGAAATGAGAAAGGAGTTTGTAAGGTGATTTAACATTACATTGTATTATATCTATTCAATTTATTTTTATTATAATATATTAAACTGTTCAAAAGTCGTTTTAAAATGTTCACTTTGCTTTTAATGCTTTAATACACTGAACGTCAATGCATTGCTTTTCTCTTGCATTTTATTAGATACGTTGATCGTACAGTTCATTAGTCAGACATCTCCAAATATTGAGAAAGCAATATTGTAATAGTGACCATAAATCAAATGTTATTACTGCGGGCCTGCGTTTTACCAAGTCATTTTGGACCATAAAATAACACACGGAGTCGTGCAGTCTGGTACCATTCGAGGGCTCAATGTCAAACAACGTTATCTACAAAATACATGCAAGCAATTCTAGTGCTTAAAAAGTCAAGCAACGTTACCTACAAAAAATATCAATAATTCGGGGCTTAAAATCAAACATAAAAATATCTACATAAAACAAACGGTACGCGAAAGTAACGGCATTATCGAAATAATATTTTTTTTGTGCAGATCCATTCAAATTACACACCATATATATCCTTCTACGTTCACAGAAAAAACTGTTAAAATCTCAACCGCACATCAGTACAAGGCCTATGTTGACGGCCGGTGGTGCGCTATCAAGACAAGTCGGCCTTACGTTTTGTGCAATCGGCACTTGGTATATTTTTTATTATTTGGCGATAAAGTTATATTTTTGCACTGTTCTATTTATTATTGTGTTGTAACTAACTGGAGTAAGATTTTGTTAATATATTGATTTATGGAAAAATGGCATTATTTATTTTTTCTTTTACGTGTTTCTAAAACGTGATATCTGTTATTTTAAATACCTTATCTATAAATAAAAATGTAATTGTTCGTTTGTTCAAAATCTTAAATCTCCGAAAGTTCTTCACCGATAGCTTTGAAATTTTGAAACAACGTTGCATTCGAATACGCTTATGTTTTTATATACCTATATTATGGTGGATAAATCATCAAAATTATAATTCATCACATCTTTAAAAAGTTATATAAAGTCATGGAAAGTGATGAAACAAAAACTTTATTAACTGGGTTAAGTAGGTTAGGTTAGGTTTTTGTTTTTTTTCATCGTTTTTAATGACTATATCACTTTTTAAAGGTGTGTTGAATAGTCACTGTGTTGAGTTATCATGGAACCCTACATTATATAGATGTCACCTGTGACAGGTAAAAATATGCTGTTTTGAAAAAACAGCATAATATATTAAACATGCTTATAAAATGTTCATAAACATTTTTTTTAAATACAGCACCATCTGTTGGACGTAAAAGCAACATGCGTTTTTGTTTTTCTATTGATACAGGCAGACTGTGCCACAGTAATGCGTGGCTGGGTACAGCTAGTTACATATAAATTCATTTGACTATCAATGTGTAAATGGTCACTGCAGTCTAATGATATCTTTAACAGCCAATATCTCACGACGCACTTTTCACATGACGCTGTTTTTCCTCATAAGGGCTCAATAATTATTGGTATTTTTTTTTTGCATATAACGTTGTTTGACATTAAGCCCTCAAATTAAAATGTAGCAAGATATTTCAAAACTCGGACAATATGAAATTTTTTTTAATTTTCGTTATTTATCTGCGTTGTAAATTGTTAAGATGAGTGTTGAACCAGATAGATACTACCACATTCGCATACAACTGCATATATATATTATTATTTAACTCAAATTTCGCATTTTTGGTTTTGTCTGACTAATGAAATGGACGATCGATACACTGTACAAATCAATTTATTTATAGTCATTGAACATTCCGTGAAATTAACTTACTAAAAATGATACTTGTTTATGATACATCATTAAGTCAAAATATTGTATATAAAATACATACTTATTTGTGAGTAAAAAGTCAGTTTTGATTCCTGGCTAACTTTTCATATATATTTTTTCATTTTAGTAAAAATCTGTCAAAATCAATGCCATGATCTACTTTTTCATAAATTGCACGTTATTATATTATTTAGAAAAGGAAATTTACGTAGATAATTACTTTATTTATATGAACATGATTTGGGAACATCTATAACACATAACAATAGGAATAATAGGAACACATAACTCGGGCCCTAGCACAGTCAAATCGATTTCGATATTGGATCGATAGGCTTAACTAATGAAAATTTTATATCCATTTCCCGAGCATGTTGCGCTGTTAGGCGTGTCGATAGCCAAGCCAATATTGACAATGAAATGAATAAGAAATCGTATTTCGAATCGAAATACTCATTTTCATTGGCTGTCCGTATTTACTTTTTGTCACTAAAAAGGGTGTTAATTGGTCAATGAGGTCTTTAGCGATATTCTAAATTTCGTTTCTCCAAGCTCGAATGTATTCAATTGATCGCATTCAAAACGACTTTCAATTCTATGAGCTTCTTTAGTCTGCCTCTGTACATTAATAAGCTAGTAATTTTTATGCAAATGTGGGATTAACGTTGAAATATGTATGGATTAAACAACAGTAATCAGTTTATAATCTTTTCCATATTACTACTCATAGGTACGACCTTTTGAATGATCACGGTTGAATCCGAAACCGAATGTCTATTTGCTATCGGATTCAATTGCTGGCCATGCTCACAAATACCGCCTAACTCCTCGCAAAACAATACATGATGGATTTAGTCAATATCGTGTTGATGTAGGGTTTTATCGATGGACCGTGCTAGACACTCTGATGTAAATGCAGTTTACATGGACACAAAGGCTGTCAAACAGCTGTCCTGGAACCATTTGACTTGTTCATATAAACAAAGTTATCTCACAAAATTTAATTAATTAAATGTCGAAGTTTTTATTAAATTAATTAAATGTTGAAATTTATATTAAATTGATTAAATGTTGATATTTATATTAAATTGATTAAATGTTGAAATTTATATTAAATAATTAAATGTTGAAATTTATATTAAATTGATTAAATGTTGATATTTATATTAAATGTTGAAATTTATATTAAATTTCCAAATTTTCCAATATTGTTTTATTGCCGCTTCATATTTTTGGTTGTTAAAAATTCTGACGCAGATGAAGTTCACTAAATGTATATCTATCAGTTTTGCACGCATTTTAAATAAATTATTTATTTTTTACAAGCATGCTTTCTGTGTTTGCTTTTGAAGTCTTTGTAATATGCTAGCCTTTGTTTATGTATGTGATATCTATTCTTGACACTAATGGGCGTTTTACACTATGCTTTTTTTCATATTGATCCCCATACGGAAACATATTGGGACCTATATGAAAAATCTTTGCTTTACACAATCATTATTTTCATACTTATGATTTCATGCAGATAGTTGCCGTTAGAGAAGAAATTTTATGTTGGGACGTTACTAAATCATCAAAAAATGGCAACACCTTGAACATAACAATAGATCACACGAAAGCATTTTGCCATTGCCGTCAACAAATCATCAAAAATACATGCAAAATTCATAGAACTGAACAATCAAAACACATTCACAAAGAGTAATAAATACATATTATAGTATTTTTTTCATCAATATTTTCCCCTCAGGCTAATTTGTTGGCTTCTGGTCTCATTGAAATCGTTTTGTCTCCCTCACTGTCATGGTTAGAAATATAGTCTAAATGTTGTTAGAAAGAGAAAACACCACACTTTATATTCAAATCTAGAAGTTAACCACAGAAGAATTCAAATGTACACCTCTATGAAATCAAAGGTTCCGTCTGCAATTTGACAAAATTTATAAAACTTGTTGAATATTTTACTAATTATTTTTATATGAAATGAAAAAAAATGAGGTTACAATAATGAATAAAATACATTTGTCTTACAAAATGTGTGTTTTTCATTATAATTAATATTTAAGCTCAGCGTTTAGATGAAAAACTTAAGGTGAACCATTTAATTTTTTTTTTTATACATACAGCAAAAATTTAAGTATTTCGAAAATTATATGTTTATTTCTAATAATAATAATGTTTGAAAGCGTATTTCATTACCTTCCAAAAACAGTTTTTTGTTTTCGGATTCGATTATTTCATTTATTTGGATTTTATTGCAATACTCCGACCTTCTGAAAACACGCTAGAGATCTGATATGAAACTAAATAAACATGGAACATTTCCACATAATACAGTTATGTAAAAATGACAAATGACAGATGTCAAATAATGTCCGCCGTCTTAAATTGTACCAAAATAGAACACATAATTTTTTTCATCCCGAAAAGATAACTCATGAAAACTGGATGAAAAAAAGCAAAGTGTAAGACATCCATTAGTTTTGTAGCAAATGATTTTATGTGATCTTTTATTCATAATTATACTAAAATCCTAATTTTCTTTTATATTTTAATGAAATCAGTTTGTCGTTAAGTAATTCACTATTCCAGTTGTCGACGGAAGTGAGGTTAGCATTTCGTAATGGATTTTTTTAAACAAAGTCTGATTTGTATGAATGGCATTTCAATATGGAATTGAAAGAGAAGAAACAGAAGTAGACTGAGATCTCTGAGGCCTATGTACAACTGTATTACGGATCTGAAATAATGCAAGACGTATATAAGCGTGATGAATGAGATTAAGAAAGAGACGTTTGAAAGTTTGGTGCATGTTGGGTGAATGGATGAAGAAAAGTGTGTCCAGGGAAAATATGACAATTATGTGGAAGGGATAAGAAATCGGGGACCCCCCAGGAAGACATGCCATGGTCAAGTACTCAAATTAAAGCTGGGTCGATTAATTATTTTGCATGACCCGGGTCGATTACGACCCACTGATGAAGTGAGGGTCTAAAGTAACTCATTTGATGAAAAATTCCATATATAGATCGATACATCACTGATGAAGTGAGGGTCTAAAGTACCACATTTGATGAAAAATTCCATATATAGATCGATACATCACTGCCGGCCACCGGGTCCAAATCGAAACTACCCAAACTTAAAAAGGGTCTTTCGTTTGACGCAGGTAGGGAGTAGCTAGGTAGACTTTTCGAAAGTACCAGTTCTTTGACAGGGTACTGCCGTATGATGCAGGCAGAGGTAGTAGGTAGGTAAGCCTTTCGAAAGTACCCGATCCTTGATAGGGTTCTTTCATTTGCCGTAGATAGGGAGTAGGTAGGTAGACCATAGATATATAAATTGTGTAGACCGGGCGTCTCGAGTCTCATTCTCGCAACACAGAAATCGAGATGGTTAATCTGATATAGACTCTCACTGCGTTTTTCAGGTTCCAGTTACTGAAGACCGACATAGAGCCTATTCTTTATACAGTTACTTTTGGAACCGGTTCCCGGTAATAGGAAGTTTTATCATTAATACTAATTGCTAATATGATTCGATGTCGGTACTAGCTCCAAACCTACCATGTCTATTTCTCTGTCGAGAATGAGATTAAAGACGCCCGGTCTACAAAATTTATACATCTATGGTTGCTCGCAACGACCATCAAGGATGCTGACAGCTCATCGATCAAATGATTTGATGAGTCTTTTTTGAAAAAATATCCCGATCGATCGTTGGTGGTTCGTGATCAGGTTAAAATGATCGGGTAGTTCACGATCGACCCGGGACTAAATAAAATTGAGTTAGGTCAAGAATTCAAATAACAGATGAATAGATGTATGAATGTTAGAAGAATTGAAATAATAGAAGAGTAGATGTATGAATGTTAGAAGAATTGAAATAATAGAAGAGTAGATGTATGAATGTTAGAAGAATTGAAATAATAGAAGAGTAGATGTATGAATTGTGTGGCATTCAATCCTCTAGTAGAAATGAGATATACGTTACTAATTTGAGACATACGATTATTTCAATAAATATATACGAAATAAAGTTTTAATTTGCAAAACTCGGAGAAATGCCACTCTGTTGGCAATCTGTCAAACTGCATCTTCGGTTAGCAAACTTTAATCGTGCTATTTGGATTGCTTAACTTAAGTAACGGCAAAAGTTAAGTGCAGTTGCATTGGGAGGAGCATAATTAAGCATGATTAGGATCAATGGCATCCGTTCTCTCTTCCTATCCTAGAATCAAACACCATAATGTTAGTCAACAAAAATATTTTTTTCAAGCTGCCTGTCAATGACAAAACATAGCACAATAGGTACCTATATAATGTTGAATATTTACTAACATTTATGTTTTTGTTTTTATCCACAAAATTGTTTATGTGAATAACACGTACACCCATACACCATAAATAATTATTCATTATTAATTTATTAATTCAATAATATACTTATTGGCCCTCTGCACAACCGACCTCTTCCAAAAGATTTACAAATTCTAAGATTCAAACGAAAATCTAAAACATAAGCAGCAAAAATACTCGTATTCTATAGATTTCCATTTTTTTTTTTTTTTAACACTCCGTAATGAACAGTTTAATGCAGTCAGCTCTCCAAGATACAAGCTAAGAACAATGAAATTACAAACTTATAGACATGTTATTATCTCACAAAATTAACATAAAATGTAGCAAGTAACAAACACACTTACTTTTCCAGTAAATTCGCAATTCAAACATTGGTCATGTTTGACAAAGATAGACATTCAAATAATATGTTTATATGAATGAAATAGATATGTGGCCGAGCAGCGTTTATGTACTTAAAAGTTGCGTCGAATACTGTATTCTGCATCACTTGTGTGATTGAGATGGTAATACACTTACTCTAAGAGGAGTACGGAACGCTGTATGAGAGATGACCTACTGCCACTAGGTTGTCCTTCTTATTCTTATGCGTTGCTAAGTTCACTGTCTCACTATCTCACTTTCTCAATTGTATTATTTATAATAATAAGTTAGAAATGTTATTCCTTGGCTTTTTGGCCAGTATTTATCGTGTAATAGAAACGGTTTCTCATCACACATGAGGGCGTTTTGGCAATTATTTATGCAATTTGGTTAAAGATAGCACATAACCTCATGCGTCGCCTGACAGTTTAATAAGAAATCGAAAAAGAAGGCATATATTATAATATCTTAAACTCAAACAAAGAATTATTGGTCATCAGAAAAATAACTGCAGAATATTTATTTAACATTTGAAACAAAATTAAATCAAAAAATAGTTCAGATGGATTAACTATTAGTTTAATAAAAGATGCTTTTCCATTAATTGGATCTACTCTATTAAATATTATTAATCAGACAATTGAAGAGGGAAAATTTCCACAGTCATGGAAACTATCTACCATTATACCGGTTCCAAAGGTTAAAAATACCAGAAAATGTGAAGAATTTCGACCAATAAACACCTTACCGAAATATGAATAGATACTTGAAGTGATAATAAAAGAACAAATATTGCAATACTTAGATGAACACAATATTTTATACCAAGAACAATCGGGATTCAGATGTAATAATTCTTGTGAAACAGCGTTAAATGTAATCGTTGAAGAATGGAAAGAAGGAATGAATAGTAATAAATTTATTTTCAATATGCAATATTCTTGGATTTTCAAAGGGCATTCGAAACTATAGATCGAGAAATATTGATAAGAAAGCTTAAAGAAATTGGTTTCTCAACTGTAGCCACTAAATTATAAAAGAGTATTTGAAAGACCGAATACAGGTAACAAAAATTAATAATCAATTTTCAAAACCAATGGAAAATAAATTAGGAGTACCACAGGGATCAGTCCTTGGACCTCTATTGTTCATACTCTATATTAATGACATGGTGAAAATATTTTCTAAATGCAAAGTACGACTATTTGCCGATGATTCAGTAATATATGTAATTGGAGAAAACTATGAAGAACTAATACATATTTTAAATAATGAACTAGATAATGTATCAAGATGGCTAAAAATAAATAAGCTTAAATTAAATAAATACAAAAACAAAATGTATGGTAATTGGTTATAAGAAGACATCCAGTGAAAGCAAAATCAAAATTGATAGTGAAATTATTGAAAATGTTACCGATATAAAATACTTAGGAGTTATAATAAATTCCAAACTCAACTATAACAAACATGCTGAATATCCCAAAAGAAAATTGGAAAAAAGGTATCTTTTTTGGGAAGAATTCGCTAAAAACTGTCCGGAAAAACTGCAATCACCATTTATAACTCCATTATTGCTCCACATTTTAACTACTGCTCAACTATCCTTTTCCTGTGTAACGACCGAGAACAAAATAATTTTCAAATTCTCCAAAATAGGGCAATGAGAACAATACTAACAGCAGTAATTGTTGAATGAAACACTAGTATATATTGAATTATTTCGCGGATAAGAGATAAGCCCCCATAGCTCAGTGGTCAGAGCTGTCGACCGGAAATCGAAGGGACACGGGTTCGAGTCCCGTTGGCGTCATGTATCTTTTATCAGGAGATTTTTCAATGTGGATGAGTGTTTCAGGCGAATAATTATTGCTTGTAAAATAATTATTCATCATGCAGTTATGCCACTTATTTTGAGAGAAACTCCAATATAAATCATGCTGTTATCTCACTTAATTTTAAAGAGACACTCCAATATAAATCTTGCTGTTGTGGCACTTATTTTAAGAGAAACTCCAACTTAAATCATGCTGCTATATCCCTTATTTTGAGAGAAACTCCAACATAAACCATGCTGTTATGTCACTTAATTTTGAGAGAAACTCCAGCATAAATCATGCTGTTATGTCACTTACTTTGAGAGAAACTCCAATATAAATCATGCTGTTATGTTTCTTGTTATATCTTGCTGTTTTGTCACTTAAACGTAAATCATGCTGCTATATCACTTATTTTAAGAGAAAATCCAACATAAACCATGCTGTTATGTCACTTAATTTTGAGATAAACTCCAGCATAAATCGTGCTGTTATGTCACTTAATTTTGAGATAAACTCCAGCATAAATCATGCTGTTGTGTCACTTACTTTGCCTTTATTATTAATTATTTGACATAATTGGCATCATGAGGCAAGTAACAATATAATTTTACCATGTTTAAATTAATGTCCGCTTGTCATTTTTTTGTTTTTTTTCTTATTCAACAGAGTTTCATGTTTGTTCATGCTTTGGCTATAATTTCAAGTATCAAAATTAATATGATAAGTATAATTTTTATATATTTTATTTGGTAGTAGTATGAACATTTGGGAAGTTACAGATTGTCTAGCAAAAAAATAGTTTTAAAAATATATACAAGGTGTCTGGAAATTCGTTGTACAAGTGGGAAACTGATGAATCTACATTACATTTGGAGTTGATTTTGTGGTATAACTTTTTTGATTTGAGCTTTCGAGTAAATCGAGTCCAAATTTGGAATTTTTGGGTCAAATTAAAAAAAAAAGCTTGGTTGCTAAGAGATTAATATCAGCTGTTTAATTTTATTTTAAATGTGCTGAAGCGCAAACCCGACACCAAAAGTTTTTTTTACCCTTTAGTAGCCCAAAAAACCGAAAAAAAGTAAAAGAAAAAAAAATTGAAATGCTCAGATAGAAAAAAAAACTTTTTTGGGTTCTCTATACAGCCAGTTTCCCGCTTGTACTACGAGTTTCTGGAAGCTTTGTTTATTGACTCATCTCAAAGCGGGTGATATAGTATATATTTTGTTCACAGTTACTGGGCTTGTGAGGTCACATTCAAAAAAATATATTTCAGCATCCATTTTTTTGCTTTCTAAAAACGATAAATCAAAGCTCATTTACATTATTTAAGCTTTATATTTGTTCTGCAATAAATATATGCTTCTATCGCCTATCTCGTCATAAAAATACTTAGATAATTCCATCATAAAGAGTGCACCCCTCCCTTTTCAAATGTAAAAACCTAACCTATTTCTAAAATAAATACTTCTAACCCAGCGGCATTTCCTGATGTTTAATTTATTTTCTTTAAAAATGAAAAACAATCGTCAACATTTGTCTATGACTTCGATGCTAAATCAAAAGTGTTGTTTGTCTATGGCGTAATAATTTTTTAAGTGCTATTTGTCTATGGTGATCTGAATATTATCTGTGCCGGCCATTTTGTGAAAATCTGAAAAACTAAAATGGCGGATCGCGTTTGGCAGGGTCCCTGTGGAGATACGTGCGTGCTTCTATGTCCCTCAGTGGCTACATGCCGCCGCTGTGCGACCCTACAGACGGCCATCTCCTATTGGACGGCGGTTACGTCAACAATCTGCCAGGTAAACCAATCACAAGCGATCAAGCAGCAACAAAAGTTTACGAACTGACCAATCGCGGGACCGCTTAAAATCCGCCGCGTGTTGTGAGATGTAGGTTTGGAAAATGTTATTTTACGTAGCAAAAATATTAACGAGGTGTACGGAACAAATGCGGTAATATCATTGTCAAGCAATTGTTGGTAAACAATGAAAAAATAATGACTACAACGTGTAATCTTGCCGGTAACTACAATTTGTGCAAATTTTTTACTTTGCAGTTTTTAATTATTGGTTGAAATTTACGTTACAGACTTTCTGACACTCTTGGTTCTATGTTGATCAGGTACAACATGACAGATTAAATATGAATTTTGTATGGAGTTACAATCTTTAAAAATGCCATATTTGGTGTTGTGTTGTTTGTGGAACATTGTAGACACTGGAGGTGATTCCTTATCTCATGCGTCACCTAAGTTAGTGTTAAATGAGTCGTGTTTAATGTACATACGTATGAACTCCTGGAGGGTGAGTCCGGTATGTATGTTACATGCCATCAGTTAGCACCGATTTAACCTGCGTTCTTCGTTCTACAGACACACACCCACTGTCGGTTTTTTTTTTTTTTAACATATTGACGGACACAGGTTGGAAAACAGAGGTTTGTGAAAATGACACATGCTATCCTCATGTTTTGTCGATAAAAATTTGTAGTAAAAAATTTAAACCTTGGGTGTGACAATATCAAGTGTAGAAGTGTTCGCGTTGTGACACAAATAGACAGGCTACAAACTACCGCATTACAAAACATGATTTCCCTGTCCATTGTGTTGTATCGCGTCTCTGACCAAAAGACTTATAGTATGTACTTTGTATCACATCACGTGACGTGATTAGACACTGTGTCAAATCACATCAATGGACTTTTTGTCATATCACATGTCCTCTAAAACGACGTGAATGACACTGTGTCATTTAACATTTCTAAAATGAGGTCAATAGACATTGTGTCATGTCACATCTCCTTTTAAATGACATTAGTAGGTGTGTCCATATCACATCAATGGACTTGTCGTATCACATTTCCTCTAAAATGACATCAATAGACTTTGTGTCACATCACATCTCCTCTAAAATGACATCAATAGACTTTGTGCCATATCACATCTCCTCTAAAATGACACCAATATACTTTGTGTCATATCACATCTCCTCTGAAATGACATCAATAGACTTTGTGTCATATCACATCTCATTTAAAATGACATCAGTGGGTGTGGCATATCACATCTCTAAAATGACTTCCAAGGACTTGTCGTATCACATCTCCTCTTAAATGACATCAATAGACTTTGGGTCATAATCTCCTCTAAAATGACATCAATAGACTTTGGGTCATAATCTCCTCTAAAATGACATCAATAGACTTTGGCTCATAATCTCCTCTAAAATGACATCAATAGACTTTGGGTCATAATCTCCTCTAAAATGACATCAATAGACTTTGGGTCATAATCTCCTCTAAAATGACATCAATAGACTTTGGGTCATAATCTCCTCTAAAATGACATTGTGTCTGTCAAAATGAAAAATCTGATTAAAATTCAAAGAAATGTAGGTTTTAAAGATGAATAAATATGTTAAAAACCAAACTTGCATGATTTCTATCTGATCTCATTTAACTCATTTTAGAATTTTGCTTGACACTGCCTTTATTTTCTGTACACCTCGAATAATTCAAATTCTAATCTATTCATTCCTCACTTTTCTTTTAATGAACAACAATGTAATTATGGTGAAACAATAAATCTATTGTTATAATTGTACGTGAGATAATATCTTTTAAACATGCGTCTCACATCACCAAGCCATTTCTCATTTGAACAAGTACCTACACAAGGTGAGTAAAAGAAAAATAAATTTTTATAAGTCATGGCGCTGGCAACAAATCAGTGTGATTCCATTTTTTTCTTTTAAATAAAAGCATTCATTTGTTTCTATAAAACTTTTATTAATTAAGTGATGATGTGACTATTTAAAAAAATATATGGAATCAGCACGACATGTCCAGCATCGTTTGTTTACGAGCGCGCGGTGTTATTATTGAATGTAGGTGATTTGTGGCGGTACTGCCGTGCCTCCATGAGCATTGCGGGAATTTTTCCGCCCTTATGCGATCCCACGGATGGACATCTTTTATTGGACGGCTGCTACGTGAACAATGTACCAGGTAATATTTTTATCTTATTTTTCTTTCATATTGACGATCAAAAGGCAAAATTATGAAGAAGAACCAAATAGCCTATAATATTAATAATACCTCCAACTGCTGACATTTCCCATACATTCTGACGGCAACATGCTACACTAGAGCCTCCTAGCGGCATAAGTTATGCGTCTTGGTTTCATACATTTTAATGGTTCTATGTGAAATGTATTTTTACTGTAACCTACATAGTATACGAACTTACTGCTGTTTTTGCTCATACATAAACGAATATTAAAGCGTTGTAGTGATTTTTTTTTGGGGTATTATGCATTGCAATGTCCATCATCAGGGCAGATGTGTAATGGTAGCACAACACGGCATAATACCCCAAAAACAAATCACTATAAATACTTTTGGCCGTGAAAATCTCAAATATACCAAATATTAAAGCGGTTATGAACTCGTCTTTGATGGGTTTAGAAATGTAATAAAATATTTTATAAATAAATATTATCATTAATTCTTGGCATCCTGAAATACTTCTGTGAGTGTTTTTGTTGTTTGTGATTATTACATCTGTAAACACACAGAACCTACTTTTTGGGACGTTTTTAATTATATTTTTTATCAATTTTGATCAAAATACAAATTAGAGAGCGCAAAACACCGCCACCAAGTACTTGGATAAATTCAATTTGAAATCATTGAAAGAAATGTCAATGTCACTATACTACACTAGCGCCCCTGGAGACCAGAGTTGGATGTGTTATTAATATTATAGGATATTTGGAAGAACACAAGAAATACCAAGTGTTGTGTGTCATGACTCAGAAATCAGAGGATTCTCAGCTTAAATTTCGTATGCAGAACTGTGTTTCACCAACATTGTAAAATTGAAATGGGATGGTGATCACTAGCCATGAAGTAAAAGGGTACTAAGTCAGTGGCGACATTGGTTTCCATTAAAATCTACATACACGGCATTTCTAGTATTCTTTATTCTATGGAGTCAATCGAGGAAAATTTTACTTTTTTTTTGACCCTGAACCCTGAATGTTTTCTGTTCTTTTGTCATATTAAAATCGCTCTTTTCTGAAAAAATATCAGTTGTAGCAAGAATTTTGTGTAGTAAAAACAATGCCACAAATGGAGTCATGTCGACGCCACGACTTGCTCTGTATTCCACACGGCAGAACGGACGTTCTGGCCCAGCATAGCATGACAAGAGGTATGGTGCTGCTAAATGATACCCCTAGGTCTCTTGACATTTTCAACATTGGCCTTGAAGATTTCAAAAGTCATTTTAGGCAAGAACTCTAAAATATCAGTTATTGTAAAATGTTTCATTTAGCTTTGTGTATTTCATGTGTATTGTAATATGATTACATCAATCTGTAATGCACAAAACGTCGTGTGCCTGTTAGATTTATGATTTTGACGAATCTATCTTATTATTATTGATGAAAGACAAATTTCGTTTTGTCTTATGTAAATAATAATGGATCAACTCGAACGACAACACGATTTGCATCGAGATTTTGTGCCGTTCATTTAACTCGTCTATTTTTCTAATAAATTATAATATTTTATACTCGCTAAATATTTATATATGTATTTCCAATACTGAATTTGTTTGTCTACCGGCAACAGCTGACATAATGCGTTCTTACGGCGCGCGCCATATCCTGGCCATCGACGTGGGCTCGCAGGACGACATGGATCTCACCAACTACGGGGACGACCTATCGGGCTGGTGGCTCCTGTGGAAGAAGTGGAACCCTTTCGTAACGCCCGTCAAGGTGCCCAATATCCCCGACATACAGAGCAGATTGGCCTACGTCTCGTGCGTACGCCAATTAGAGGTTTGTATATTTTATTTCCTTCGCACGCTTCGATAGCATCTGAACGTGTCCTTGTTCTGTCCTACTAGAGCTGTATCATTGACACTGGCAGACAACATAAATATATCAAATCTCTATGGAAGAGAAAAGTTTTAAAATAACTTTTATTATCAACTTCCAACTTCCCAAGGAAAATATGCTTAAATATTACAGCCCAAAGTTTCCCCAGTTAAGTGTTATTGAATACTGTTGCTAAACTTAACATTATTTCTAATTGAAATTAATAAAATACTTAGTTTTTACCACTTTTATTGTTTATAAATACCAACATGTTTCATGTGCAACGCTCACTTCTTCAGGGTTTTAATAATAAATATAATAGTATTATTAAAACCCTGAAGAAGTGAGCGTTGCTCATGAAACATGTTGGTATTTATAAACAATAAAAGTGGTAAAAACTAAGTATTTTATTAATTTCAATTAAAATGAAATAAAATATAATAGTATTATTAAAACCCTGAAGAAGTGAGCGTTGCTCATGAAACATGTTGGTATTTATAAACAATAAAAGTGGTAAAAACTAAGTATTTTATTAATTTCAATTAAAATGGTGCCACAAAATAAGTGTGCTATGTTAGAAGAAGTTATTTCTAATGTTTTTATCTGTAAATATAAATGACGATGTTTGCTAATGTTGTCCCGGAGATTTTAAAGAGTCATGGTTATTATTGGTTTAAATGTAATTGAGTGATTTGGAAATAAAATCTTTTCAGTAGACTTCTGCAGAAATGTAAAATGTGTGCAAAAGTGCGTGGAAAGTTGTAAAATAACTTGTTAAACCTAATTTGAATGTTGTACCTACCTAAAAGTTTCTTAAACGCTTCATGCTTTTAAACGAGTCACGCTCGCGCGCTGAATGCATTCCAATTTCTGCTAGCCCGAGTGACGCTCGCCGGTTGACGCTGGTCGACTTGCAGCATTCTATTTTTAGCTAACACGAGTAACGCTCGTTAGCAACGTATTTTACTCAGTTTAAATTTGCCTGCAGTTGAGATCGCTCGTGTTTTTGAGCTGCTCATTTCGTTCTAATTTATATTTTAATTGAAAAATGTATAAACTTTGAATAAAACATTTAAAAAAACCGGATTTAAAAAAAATACTTTTTATTAAAAAACCCTAGCATTAAGTGGTTAATAAAAAATAATTCAAAATTATTGCACACTTTTAGTATACAAATCTAACTACAAATCTCAAGTCCATCCAACAAAATTAACTTCAACACAATGTGCCAGCTGATTCTATTTTTCTAATAACTTACTGGTTTTTTGTAAAATTATGTTTTTGTAAATTGTACCGTCTCACCAGATAATGTGTTCATATATTTATGTAATTAGTACCTAATATACAATAAGTAGTTTCTCCAGGATAACTACTTACATTCATAGAAATGATTTTTTTCTTTTGGCAACGGCGCGCACAAGAGTTTAAACGTGGAAATATTCTCAATCTTAACATTTACTAATATGTACATACCAAGACAGGTACATTAATTCTTAATGCATATTGTTTTTTTTCTTTTCTTGTCATGGAACTATTTTAATTGATTCACTTTCGAAAGTGCTGTGGATTTATTTTATTATAATATTAATCAATTTGTATTTTGCAGGAGGTTAAATCGTCCGATTATTGCGAATACATCCGTCCACCGATCGACAAGTACAAGACCCTCCAGTTTGGCTCCTTCGACGAGATCAAAGACGTGGGTTATCAGCACGGCAAGGGATACTTCGAGGGGCAGAAGCGGCGGGGGGCCCTGCCTGTCCTGAAGCAGGACGGGGGAACCCACAGGGATCCTGCGCACCACCACAGCGCCAGCGAGTAAGTTGCTTTTGGTCATAGACCAGTACACACCATAGCCAATCTTAGTTTAGTTTCATATATTTTTTTTCTTACATGGTCTGTGCAGGGTATCCTATATCTTATTAAAATTAAAATTAGTGTATCTGTGTCTGGGGGACTAGCACAGCTAATATAATCGATAAATTAACAGCTTTTATATTTTATTCTCGTTGGGCATGTCGATAGCCAAGCCGACATTGATAACGAAATAAACAAGAAATCGTCTTATTTATTTATATATATATACGCCTAAAAAGGCTTTTACATAGAAGTGATACATGATGCAGTGTACATAGGAGAATATGTATTATACAGGAGATATTGACAGTAAATAGATGTAATCCATTTTAAAGAAGGTACAAAATACACACTTGTAAAATTGTGATTACAAGAATAATGAGAAAATATTAAAAAATATGAAGCAATATTAGTAAAACGTAAGAGTAACATAAAGTAAAAAAGAAATTACTACATATAAGACAAATCATTAAAACTAATTTACCAACGCTACTCTAATTTGTAGGATTCAACAAAGTGTTGGTGTAGATTATGCTTAATTCTATAAATGGAGTCAATAAATAAATCAATAGCACCCCCATACTTGTTGCCCAGATCATGTATCCTATTGGTCAGTGAGTGTGTCTGATAGTTGGCCGAGTATGTATTACAGAAGAATGTTATATTTTGTCTTGTATTCCTAGTCGGCACATGTAGTTTAATAGTGGCAGTGGTCTTATAATGGCAACACTGGTGGGTATTGATCGACATTCCTAAACGTTAATGGCTACACTCACATTGGCAGTCGGTATGTGCTTTAGACACTAAAAATGGAGTTGATTGGTAAATCAGGTCTCTAGCCATAACTCCTGATATTCTGAATTCCATTTCACCAAACTCTAACAGGTTCAATTGATCGCGTAAGCTTTGATAGTTTGCCTGCGTTCATTAATAAGCCAGTAATTTTGCATAATGTACAACATTATTCAAAAAGTTGTACGTTATTGACAGTGAACCGAAGCTCAGTGACAGCCAAGACACCGCGCTTAATTGGTGGCATTTGACTAGCGGCTGTCTGAATCAATTGCTGAACGTGCTTGCATATACCGCCAGATTTAGTCAATACTGTATTGATATATGTAGGGTTTAATATGACCGTTTGTTTGGCAGATATACGTTCACCGACCTGGCGCAAATGGTGTGTCAAGTGGCGGCAGGTTCACGCTCTGACGAGAGTTCCTCGGAGTCTGAAGACTACGGCAGGGAAGCACACTTCGAGGGTTACGCCTCGGAGCCCAGTGCTGGCATTCTCGACGTAAGTAAAACACTTCAAATAGAAAAAAAAGGATCATGATTTCTTAGAAATTGATTTGTTCTGTAGAACTTGTGTACTTATTTTAGGCTAGCATTACACTTGTAAGTTTTTTCGTAAATTTACGCCTTCTAGCCAATGGGCGCATTGGATTTTCAAAATGCAAGATGCCCATTGGCTAGAAGTCGTAAATTTACGTAAAAACTTACAAGTGTAATGCTAGCCTTAGTAGTTAATACACACCGTAACCGGAAACTCATAGTATAATAATTTTTAAAACGGTTTTAAGTTAACGTACACCCTATATATTCTAAATATTCTTTGTTTGAAACTTCACATTGCAACGCACACTAATCACCTCCGTAACGGCATCGCCTCGGGACAAGCTACTGAACGGCATAGTCCCTGCGCTTACGTAGTGCCGTCGCTGCTCTTACGTCTCGCCTTCGCACCGGGGATGGCTCAGGGTGCGAGGTATAGTCCTCCTGGTGACTATATATGCCCAATGAGCTCTCGTCCAGCCACATCTGCGCCTTAGACCAGCTGTAGCCGCACCGACACCTCGGAGCTGCTGAGAAGATTCAGTAATATACCTGCCGAGTTAATAACAGCTGCTATTACCCCCTTGCAACCAATTTTTTTCAAAGTTGACCTAAAAAATTCCAACTTCAGGCTCAATTTACTCCAAAATGAAAGTTCAAATCACAAAAAGTTATACCACCAAATTGACTCCAATCAGTTTCCCGTTTATACTACAAGTTTCCGGACACTGTATATATTATTACCTTTTTGAACACGTAGAATATTACAGATTGTCACACATAATTTGTTGCAGAAAAAATCTAATGTAATTACATTAGATAATAGAAACAAAGTAGATGGGCCACGAACCATTATAAGTATGAAACCGTGCCCAAAATACGTATCACCCTTACCTCATTTTTACCTACATACAGTAGGCATAAGTTTGGTTGCGTTGCCGCTTTGGTCGTAGCTCGGCGACAGCTGGCACGCTTCCATGCCATATCTCCCTTGGCTTCTATTATCTATTGTAATTACAAACAGTAATGGTGTCTTGGCTTATTTTGGATTAATGAATGTAGTCATTTTTATTAAGGGTAATTACCTACTTTTTTATAAACCATGTATTTTATGTAACATGATGCGTTATACAATTTGTTCAAAGTATAGGCAGTCACCACGCGTGCATTCTGTAGCCACAATATTATTTTTCCCGTATGGTATCCCCAACGAAAGCAGCGTTCTACTTACCTACTGAGCGGAGTTTTGACCGGACGCCATTCAATGCTGGGAACTGGTTCGGCTAGCTGCTCGCGTGCGCGATTCGCCTATATATCTTCTGACTTAGTGTCGTGTTAATAATGTTACAATAAATTCAATAAACAATAGATTCCGTGAAACATAACTACCTTTATTTCATTCAACATGACACCCCAATAGTATGCGAGAATGATGAGGTAAGCGTCTATCTATGCATACTATAAAAGAAATGTCGTTATCTATTTTTTCAAACTTTCGTCAGGCAAAATAAACAAAATACAAAGTATTTGAATTCGAGATGTGACGATACTTGTTTACGATGATCCGGTACTGTATTGTAGTCAATTTTCGGCGATACTTCTTATTATACTTATTCTTTGACTCAATGCTTTCTTGTTCATAAAACAATATGTATGTAAAAAAGTAGTTAAGTTGGAAGATTTTGAAGAAGTTGGTTATTTAATTCGATATATCGGCATAACACTTTATGCCCCTTGAGTGCGTCTTGCCTTTATATATATATATATAGGCTTGGCCGTAGGAAACATCTCGAATACTTGACAAAAGCCCGGGAAGCACTTGTCCCTGTCACCTGCTCCTTCGACATTGGAAATATTGTGCAATCACTATTTTTATTTTATTTACTTAATAAATAAAAAGTTTAATAAATAATCATATTATTTTAAACATATTTTTATTTTTCCATGGATTATTTACAGTTACAAAAAAAGAAAATATTTCTATAATAAGAAAATAAACTACGAAAGGAACTATAAAGTAGACTAATGCGGCATTCACGCTGCAACCTGCCATTCACACAGTTCTATTTTATGGTAAAATCTATATAGAATAAAACAAATGTTGAAGTTGATTCAACATTGGGTTTATATATGGTAAGATCTATGAAACGACGGATTCTATGAAATAGTTCATAGAATAGATGCAAAACAATGTTTTTGTAAATTGTACCATCTTACAACGGGGTCTAGCACAGTGAAATCGATAACTTTACGATAGGCGTAACTACCGATCCATAATGCCATATGTCAATACGAAATTGACGAAATCCGTCATCTATGGTCAGTTAGCGATGTTCGCGAGCACGCTCAAAGAATCGAATCCGACAGCCGGTTGAGAAAAGCTGCTGCTTTTAGTGAGGCCCCCAAGGTGTCGGATAACCTGTCAATATGCACGACTTTTTGGATAATGTCGTTCGTCATGCAAAATAACTTAAGGCTGTTTAACGAATGGAGGTGAACTAACTAAGCCCTTAAGTTGAAAGAAATCGTATACACGATCCATGGACATTCGAAACGCGATCAATTGATTTCATTCCAACTTGGAGGAACAAAAGTTGTTAGTCATAACTAAAGACCTCATTAACTAATGAACTCTCTTTTAAGTGTCAAAGAGTACATGCGGACTGCCAATGTATATTAAATTTCTTAATTCAATTCGACATTGTCAATTTATTAGTATTTTTTACTTTTACGTAGCCGTCTGACGTTAATTCACATTTGCCAGTATATATCGATTTGCATTACCGATATCGGTTGCCGTATCAATAGTGCGACCGTGCTAGCTAAATCGCTACAAAATCGTCTGTGGTTCTGCCTATCGATGCCTATACTGGCAATTAATATAGTAATTTGAAAGTCCGAAACATCAAACATCATACAGTTATGTAAAAATATTAATAAAATGGAAATGTTGAATTAAAATACCAACCTAAATATGCATAGGCTGTCCGTATTTACTTTTTGGAACTAAAAAAGGAATTAATCAGTCAATTAGGTCTTTATTCATAACTGAGTTGATTGGTCAAAGAGATCTTTAGCGATAATATGAGATACACGAAACAAGTGAATTTCGTTTCTCCAGTTCGAACGGATTTAATGGATTGCTTAAATGACGTCTTTCAATCCTACGAACTTCGTTAATCTGCCTCTGTTTATTAATGTACCGGACAGCAGATGGATGTACCTAAATAATTAAGAAAATGAATATTCTGATATAACACATTTTACGATACCGACTCCTTTGAGGCTTATCTCGCACGATGATAAGATTTTATATCACCTTACACGTGTCATATCGCCAGTTCAAGGATGAATAACTGACAAAACTGTGGGACCTTAGTAATTAATTCTCGGCGCTATGACGCATTGTAATATTTCTGTTTAGATATAAGAAAAATTTCTACACATTAACACGTGTAGAAACTGTATTTTAACCCAATAAATACGCAAACAACTGGCCCAACCAGTCAGTTGTCCGACGAAATTCGCAAGTTGTGTTTCATTGCAAATCCTTACCCAAGATAGCCCCGAGAGGAAACCGGCATTTTACAGTCAATGTCACTGGCGTAGGTGTCCAGTACAATCAATAAACCAGTAATTTTGCATAAAGAACGATATTATTAAAAAAGTTGCGTACATCAACAGTCACTCAAATTTAACTCACAGCCAAGGAGTCGCATTAGATTTGGCAGGCTTTTGTGTTGGAATTTCTTATCAATAGATAACGAATTAGTCAATATCGTATTGACACAGGGCTTTATCGATTGTCCGTGCTAGACCTCCAAATGTGTTCAAATAAATTTATTAAATTAGTATATAATCTATTATAAGTAGTTTCCTCAGAATAGCTACTTAAATTTAGATTTTTTTTTAAATCCATAAAGATATGACGGCTCACAAAAGGTTAAAAGTTTAATTTAGACACTGACTTGAAAAAATTCGAACTTCGAACATTATAAACTTTTTTTATCGCCGAAGACGTATCGACGTATCAGCCAATATATGTATCGGTATTGTTACATCTCTGATTTGAATAACAATGTTTGAATCTTCCGTATTATTAACATTTTATTTTATTGCATAATCCAATCCTGTCACTTAAATTAGTACCTAATCCATTGTATTTAATATGATGTTGTTTGTAAATTAGCAGCGTAGAGTTGAGTCATGTATTGTCTTCCAGAAAATGGGCTCCAGTATGGAGGGCTCGTGGGTGAGCGACACAGAGTTCATGCCGTCCACTTACTAACGAAGTTCGTTCGGCACCCGTCGATCGATACCTCTGACCGTACGGTATTTCTGTTTTTCTCGGTGCTGGGTACTACTAACATGGTGGCGGCTTCTGTGTTTCATCCTTCCTTTTATCCTATGACGGATGGCAAATCTTTTTCTTGTATTCCATTACCTTTCTATTTTTGCTACTTTATATGTTTTTGAGAGAGCTTATTCAAAATTTGTACAATTAATTTTTCTAAAAAATGGAAATTGAACGACATTAAAATATTAAAAAGTTTCACAGGAATTTTGTGGTTAGACACAATTATAATTTAAATAAAATTAGTTGAAGTCCCCGGCGTTGCCTGTCGGGTTTTTCCAAATCAGATATAGAAAGGCTTTAAAAGTTCGAACCCAAGGCTTATATTTGTGTCAGTAAGAATGATGATATTTCCACAAATGTTGTAATTTTTCTCTTATTTCAAACGTACTAATAAACATGTTTTATATTTTGCACAACTGATAAACAACCGTTTACCTTACGTTAATGGTTGTTTATCAGCCGTGTAAAATTTAAAACACGTTTATTAGTAAGGCCGTAAGTGTGCAAAATTTCATAAAGAAGTATCGAAATTCTGCTTTAAGGGGTGGGAAAGGGGGTGCTTTTTAGAAATCTGAAGTAGACAGTACCTTCCTCTTGTTTCCAAGGTCAAGTGTGCAAAATTTCATCAATCTCAAAACAAAATTTTTGATTTGTATAAAAAACAAAGAATATAAAGATAAAATACTTTATTTGAACTCCTTTTTATTGAATATATTATAAATATATATAAAGAACACAATTTTAAACTTTTTTCCACTTGTTTTTATTTGACCGTGACCGGTTTCAGCCTGTTAGGGCCATCTTCAGACTGGTACAATTTTTGTCTTAAACTAGGGTTTATATACATAGGCAAATTACATTGAGGGGAGGGGTTAACATAGTAGGTTGGTTTGAATTATGAGGGGTTTTTTCGTGAAACATGATATTTCCCAAATAAGTATTGTTATTAAAATCAAATGAATTTATCTGTAGAACTATGATAATTATGCCTATTAGGACTATCAATTTAAGGATTTACCCAACATAAAGTTATCGGTAATCTATTGTGTGGTTAGGAAAAAATATTTTAATGGATTTTATATAATTCAAATACATATTTATGATAGGTGACACACTGATTATAATGGATATAGCAACGGAGATTTAGCAACTGATTCTAATTTTGTGTTCATAACATTGTTGGAGTTTACTTTTTTAGTTAGGCGGGTTATCTCTAATGACTCTAGCCTATCTAATTTATGACCTTTGTCGCAGGTATGTAAAAATTTTACATCTCTATCCTTGTCAAACGAGTGTTTATTCTCAAGTAAGTGTGCCGCAACATTCGACATTTCGCCTTTGTCATTTACCCAGCTTGAAAAATGTTCCTTTATGCGGGTTTTGAATGATCTACCCGTTTGGCCTATATAGTAAGACGGGCAATTGGCACAGTTGATTTGGTAAACTCCTGAGTTTTCCATTTTATCCCTTTTATCTTTATTATTTATTAGGATTTTACCTAATGAATCCTAATATCTACCTAATATATTTTACCTAATATATTCTACCTAATATATTTTACCTAATGAATCCTAATTTTTTTATTAGCCGTCTCTCAAAGAATCAGTGTAATTTTTTAATCAGTTGTAACATTTTATATTTTGTGTAGCCTTTTTGTGTTGACGTTTGATTTAGTTGAGCATAATTTGAAAACAGACCTGCGTTATAATAATAGTACTTATTTACTCTCTGTTAACAAAGTTTTGCCATTCCCGTCATAATACTTTATCTGATTCACCCTAACAAAATAATATTTCTATATCAATCATGACACATTTCTATATAATTTTCTTGTTACTAACATTAGATAACTAACCTGGTCATTTTGGTCATCAGGATCTGTGGTTATTTTCCACATCTTTGTTGTTTTTGTAAATAACGTGGTGGTGGTACAGGTATCCTATAAATAATATCCGGAAAATTATTTTTTTTATTTCTAAGCAAAAACATGGTACATATGCTTTTAACCTTCAACGTGCCGAGATGCAAAATAAACTTGTGGTGAGGGGTCACTGAGATACCCCACACATTTTATTATTGTAAGGCTATGTTTTGTAGTAATTAAAAAATACCAATTCTTTCTTTCAGCTGACACACGGAGTAGAGTAATTTACAGATTTTGGTTTGGTTAAGATTAAGATAAATTGATTCATTATTGTTTTATTTTGTGTACATATTTTTCACTGTTTTGGAGGATTCGGTTAAACCTCTATCTATCGTTTTTGAAGGGTCCTATGTCCTATTGAAAGATGCAGGAATATAAAAAAAAGCTATGTACTTTCATAGGTAAATGTTTTAATATTTCAAAAAAATTTACATTTTTCAAATATAAATAAATGTGCATATAAATTGCTTGACTACATCAAAACGCACATTTCTGTCTGATTTTTTCCACTTTTTTGATACTTTTTAATCTTTCTTGAAGAGTATGCAATTTTTTTACTGGATGGTTCATTTTTAAGGTTGCAATGCTCAAAAAGTAGAAAGCGAAAACTGCATGCGAACACCGCTGTGTTTGAATGTCTAACAATTAACGTCAGAAGCGGCAGCCGGCGGTGATCAATCAAGTAAAGTACAGGGTTTTCCAATAAGAGGTGTTATTTTGATATTCAATCGTAAAAGATCAATGGTTTCGTTGCTTGTGTGGCACGTAGCGCCGTCTTGTTGAAAGTAAACGTTGTCCAGATCAATACCATCCAATTCCGGCCATAAAAAATCATTAATCATCTCTCGATAGCGCAATCCATTCACCCTAACTGTTGCTCCAGCCTAATTTTCGAAAAAGTAGGGTCCAATGACTGCCGGACCATAAACCGCACCAAACAGTCACACGTTGAGGATAGAGAGGCTTTTCAACAATAACTCTTGGGTTTTCCGAGCCCCAGATGCGACTTTTGCTTGTTGACGAAGCCACCGAGGTGGAAATGGGCCTCATCACACAAGATGATTTGCATTTGATTCTCTCAAGTGAATTTTAATAATTTCAATGCGTTGTTGAAGCGTGTATCGTTCCATTTTTATTAATGGCCTAGTTTCTAGTTTTCAAATGTCAAAAAATGACAGCTTCAAAAGTAACATCTACCGAAATAGCGGGCTATTCAAAATAACACCTCTTATTGGAAAACCATGTAGTATGAAAAGTGCATGTTTTAAACAATTAATGCGTTAAAATAATGCTTAGAGGAATGATCGATGGGACTATTTTTGTGAGTTTTGTATTAAATTAACCATCGAATGGAGATTTCACTGTATTTCATGTTTAAGTCGTGACGTCATAAAAAATACTGTCACTAAGTGAGTTTTTGAGAATTCTATGCATATGTTCTTATAATTGTATGATATTTGCAGGATACTCTCTGTGAGCGTCGCCACGGTGGCTCCCTCTCCTATTCGGAGACAGAGCTGGACTCTGAGAACGAGGTGGAATTTGACCGCGGATGATGAAGGTGATTCGTGCACAAGCGACAACACTTCCTGGGAACTTTCCCCTTCCAACATCAAGTGCGTTTGTGCCAGAATATCGTCAGCCTAAAACTAAAGTGCAGTTTTAGCTCAAAATGACCACTGTAAAAAAGAAACTTATATTGTAAACGTATTAACCTTATTTGCGCGACTGTCGCATATGTGATCCATCGGCAGTCATCCCCGAATGCGGATGTCTTTTGTGTGATCCTTGAACTTTTACTAAAATACATACATTGTGTCAAAACCGACGGAATAAATTGCATTGAAAAGACGGCATCGTAAAGGTTAATAATAATTGAAAATGAAAATACTCATGTAAAATCCACTACGCGTTAAGATGCTTTATTTATATATATACTGCTATAAATATTCCCTACGTATTATAAGAAAATCGTTAATAATACCACCAAGTGCTCCAATAAACTCTACGCAATGGTGAAGTGAACTATGCGCTGATGCCTGTAATAACACCGCTATGAAATGTTTTCAATTTGCTATAATGTGTATTTTATCAAACAACAGTTTTGAATCAAATCAATTGCCGAATAAATTATGCCTTGTAATTATAGGTAAACTGCGTTGAGATGGCATAGGGTAAACATGAAATTTCATTAAGCGTGCTTGGTGCATTTTTACCCCAAAATTATAAAATAATTTGTAAGGATAAAACACTTGGTGGATTTAAACATTTGGGGGATATTTCACCATCCCACCTCTCAGTATAAAGTATTATAAAAATTTAGGAATAATGATATTTTATTTTTTTAAAGTAAATATGTTATTAAAATTTAGTAACTATTCCTCAAGTAACTTAAACAGACATTTACTTGACGGGTAGTGTTACTCAGCGGTGTAAACAGATAATATACGCTACTCGGTACCGCTAGTTTACTCATAAGTGGTGAAATAATCTTTATTTTACTCGGTAATCTATTTAATGCACTTGGTGGGATTTAGTTGTAAGGAAACAATATGATAGTAGGTTATGCTGACTGGTTCGGTTATACAGGGTGTATCAGCAGGTAGACAGAGCGCGTATCTCATTGATATTTGGCGACGTGTGGCAGTATGATCTAATATAAATATGGTCGGGAATCGCTGGTTAAAATCTGTCAGGTACGTTCCGATACACCCTGTATATAAGTATTAGATGCTTGTGTGATAATGTCCATGCGACTTTAAAATACTATATCACCCACAGCCAAATAAACGAGAGGTAATAATAATTGGTATCAATCTCTCGCTATTATTTATTATTATTTTGTAAAAACATTTTGAGCACTCTCGTATTTTGAGAGGACAGTTATTTTTGTTTTGCTTTTAGGTTTTAAGTAAAAAAATAGTGATGCATAACCTTTTTATCGGGAGTGTCACTTCACCAATATTTCGTTAAGTGGGCTGTACGAAATGGGTTTGGCATCACTGATCTACAGGTGTAGATGCTCCTAGTATCGCCCTGGTGTAAGACCACTATTCATAATCAAAGCATTGTTTGAAATGGCTTTAGCCGCATTTGGTGACCAGATCTGAACATCCAGGTATCTCCCAACCTTCTTATTTCCCATCTCCTTCCCTTCCTCACTTTGACCTCACTACATACTCCGATCGAGGATGTCAGTCCCACTGGCTCCGGAACGGTGGGAGCAGTTGGGGACTCTTGTGAAGTTTTTGCAGTCAAAATATACTGGTCAATGTTTTGAATTCAACAAAGAAATGTTTTGGTGAAAGAATAGAAAAACAGTATTGGGTTCATTGTTTTATTCCAATAACCTCTGATGCTTACCATAAGATATATTATTTTAAAACTGTAATATTTACATTTCCAGCCGGTGTTCTTAATATTCTTGTAAATAATTCTTAAATCTCTAGTTCCTCATTAATTTAACCAACTTCGGCACAATTTTACGCACAAAAATCTTCTCTTAATTATATAACTTTTGTTACCATGGGGTTACCGAGATACCCCACGCAAGATATCATCATAAGACTATGTTTACAGGTTTCACTTTTTAAGCTGATACTTGGAGGATTATAATTTTGGTTACCCCTATTATTGCCAACGGGAAGGTTAATTTGTGTTGTTTGTTACCTTCTACGTATTTGACGCGAATCGTGACAATAAAACACCATCTGTGAATGATTTAGTATAACATTGGAACATGACTTGTGACGTGAATCGTAATAGCTTAAAGTAAGCTTTCTGCGATGATGTGACAAGTATATACTATTGTGTGGCTTAAGCCGCCCTGCCTACCCATGCTGGGAAATGAAGTAGGGTGAATATATATTGTAAGTAGAAAATTTAATATTGTAAATAAAAACTGCTGGGCGGTTTTGATAAATAATCTGTCTTTCCCTCTTATTCTGAATAATCTTGTAAATTTAATTATAATGATATTAAAAAACTTTAAATATTTATTTTTTACCTTAACTAAATAGTTTTTTTTAACATATTTTTTGTACAAATCATCAATAAGAGATAGTTTGGCCTGAATCGATTTTCTAAGCATTCTCATGAAAAACATTGTTGCTTGCTTCCAGCATTTACATTTTTCTAAATAAATTTATGATTACGTCATTTCTGACATCAACTGTTTCGTTTATGTGTTGTCCTTCTTTATCATATTATCATAACTTCAAATTACCCTCAGTGCATAAATTTCAAAAAAATAATTAATTTTGCCAAAATTTTACTAACCTCTATTTCGCGCCTAAACTGAGTTTTCCCACCAATAATCCTTCTTTCGATTTTGTTAAGTATATATTATTTAAAGAATGAACACATTCAAATATGAAAGTAAATTGTCTAAGAAAGTACATATGTACCTATTTCAATTTTGTTACAATATATATATTACGTAATATATATCATATATATTACGTAAATTCCAATTTTCTCTGTAAAAGGATGACATTGCATGTTTTTCTCTGTAAATGGAGGACATTGCAACGTTTTTACATGACATAGTGACAATATTTTCAGGTAAGGTAGTTTAGTAATGTAATTCACTAACTCCAGTTCCATTTAAGTACCCTTATATTTACTAAACCACTGTTAAACCTATGGTTATGTACAGCTGGGATATTAATTGTTTGCGAATTTTTTCATGAGATTTTAGCAATGTATGATTTAGTTTTATGCAAAATAAAGATTTTTTTGGTTTAGAAAATTATTTTAATTTAATTTGTTAAAAGAAATGGACATTTTGTTTGTTTGAAAAAGTGTTCTACAGTTGACCAAATGATGGTAGTCAATAGTGACCTAAGAATAGTGGTATTTTTTGGATAAAATTTTCAGTGTTATTTTTTTTATTTTTCTCTAAAATATATACTCGGCGTCTCAAAAATCGCACTTCTTGCAAAATTTTATGTGTCAATAAAGCGATCGTCTCTTTCGGATGTGCAGCAAGCCACCGGGCTCTTGAAAACCTGTTGAACGGCAAAACAGGCCGGGCCACGTCACTCTGTCGCATCCCTGATTGCAGTAGTGCCACCACTTGAGCGGCTTTGTCAGCAGTGGTGTCTATTTTAAGGGGTTGTTTTTTAACACTAATTTATTCATGTGTGTCCTCTTCAATGCATTTGATTTAAACTGCTCCTTTTATAGCCCAGAAGATGACACAAGTTGTGGCACTTGAATAGACTATATGCGCAACATTTTTTTAACGTCCTGTACTCGGAAAATATGTATTGTTTATGAAATGGAACCATTGTCTGATAAGAGCTCGTTAAATGATGTCAATATTGTTTGGGTTAGATGTATTGTCTCATCTATAAGATCATCTCAATGATTGGCTAATCTATATGATTGGCTCATCTCTATGATTGGCTCATCTCTATGATTGGCGCATCTCTATTTATGACGCCGAGTGTATGTTTTGGTTTTAATTAAATTTATTGTTAATTGCTACACTTCAAAATTTTCAGTTTCTTTGACTTATAATAAAATAATTAAAAATTTGAGGCCCTGTTTTTGCGTCAAGAGTCCAAGTTGATATAATAATGATTGACATAAATTTTTTTTGTTCGTTTCATGCAAATATTATGTTATGTAGCATTGTAATAATTGGTGCAGACAAAAAAATCTAGTCTTTAATTTATGTAAATAATTGAGAGTCTCTCTGTATTATATTATGTATTTGTGATTGCTTCATGTCAAAGACAATTAACCTGTGTAAACAAATCTAGGTGCAAAACTGTTACTTGCTACATTTTATAATTGACATTGTATTGGAATACTTGTCTTTAATAAATAAGCGGAACAAAGTGGCCTCCGTGGTCGAGGGGTAAGGCTCGCGACTGGCAAGCTGGAGATCGCAGGTTCAAATCGAATAGGGCCTAATACGGCGTGGCAAGCAATGAATGCTAGCAAACTACTTATAAATCACGCCCTTTTGATTGCGGTCCAGCTGTGGTAACAGATTTGCAAATAGATTAGTTTACATAAAGCGTGTTGAAACATTATCATCTTTATTACCATTTTATGAAAATTAATTTTTTGAATCACGTCATATTATATATAAATATATTATTAGTATAGATTCTCCTTAGACAGAATGTTTTCTTTGGTTGTTTTGCCATGTGGATATACAGACAAACTTGACTTACTTTAGCCAGTTATTCCTGACATTATTTGGACTAAAAACTGTAAATGAAATTTTGGTCTCTGGTGACTTTTTTTTAAATTTTTCAATTTTCTCCGATGAAGTAAATATCATCGGAGACCAAAATTTCGTTTACAATTTATACTCCAAATAATGTCAGAATCACTTAAAGTAAGTCAAGTAGGTCCTTAAACACCTGTATACCTTCCAATGTAAAATGCCTGACAGCCAAGATGGCCGCCAAGATGTATAACAAGATGGATGCCAAGATGGCCTTAAATCTTTTTAAAACATATTTTCGTACATGCTGAATGCTTTCTGGAATTTTTTGTATAACCACATGGCACAAAAGTCAGGAGAAAGGTCTAAGAATGAAAACAATTGTGATAGATCTTTGTATTGGCTTGGTTCCTTATAATATGGAGCCTATGAAATCGCTTTAATGTATTTTTTCACCGACGATTACGTATTTGCGGTTAAGTTGACTGATATTGTCTGTAAGGCGGCAGGTTTACTGTTCATTTGAAGTGTTGATGCGAGTAGTGCCGCGGCAGAATATTATGTGCGCCGATCTCGACTAACTTTAATTATTTTTTTTCATGAGAAAATATTTTAAATAAAAGATCTAACAATACAAACTTGTTTTCATTTGTACTTCATCCTAATAACATTTAATTTTCAAAAATGTAAAAACACTAGTATCTAAAGAAATAAATATATTTATATTTTTAAAATTCATAATACAGAAAAGTGGCATTTAACAGCCCGCAATAGTAGATTTGTTTTTCTAATTCTACAAAAAAAAAGTCATTTATACATTTAGCATAAATGGTAATTATTCATATGTTCTAGAACAATAAAGTTCCATTACGTGTAGTTGTGGATGGGAACCGAAGAGGAGTGGAGAGGAGAGATGAGGCCACTTCCGTGAACTCTTCCCTTGTGGGGCCTTCACGGAACCAAAGGGATTGGAGATTGGAGAGGAGAGATGAGACCTGGGAAGACACATTGCGAAACCAGAAGACATAGCCACATTTCCAATGACAACCCTGGTTAACTTTATAAAAGGGACCGCGTGACTGTTAAAGGATTGAGGTAAAATGGGAGATAGAACAATGAGCCTATGGCCTAAGTGCTCACGGGAACTATATGTAAACCGTCTCCGCTCTATAAATAAATAAATTAGTTGTATTTGTACCTACAAAATATATGTATAAATGATAAAGAAATATAAAAATAAATAAATACTATAAGGAAGTACAAAATATAATAAAACAAGCAAAGACAGTTAGTAGTAATACAGTTTTCGCATAATTATACTAAAAACAATAAAATAATCAGAAATTTTTCTGCATTTATTACAAAGCGGTAGGGTCAAACCGATGATCACTAAAGCGATACCATAGATGAATAATAAATTTGTGTTGAATATTTTCAATACGATCAATGTATGTTTGATATTGAGGATTCCAAATGACTTAGGCAAACTCGAGTTGTGTCGTTACATATGACATATATAGTAGAATTAGTGAAAGGCTTTGTAATGCGTACAATAAAGCCCAATTGTTTATAAGCTTTTTCTAAAATGTTAAAAAATACTAAAATAACAGTTTAGAATCTGGCAATACTCCAAGATCGATTCTACTGATTGATTCTACTGGTTGTGTAGGGGTACATGGTCTAATTTCTAAGTATAATTATTCGCCTGTTTTTTACGTGTGAAGGTAATAACATTACACTTGTCTGTATTTAGATAAAGTTGATTGTTATTACAATATTGTTTAATTTTGCTAACGTCTTCTTGTAACAGGTTGCAGTCATCTGTGGAGTCAATTAATTTATATAATTTCATGTCATCTGCGTAAAATAGGAAAAATAACACGTTTTATGTCATTTATATATATTAATTTGAATTTCATGATATTAATGAATTTCAAGGCGCATAGTAAAACACGATCCCGCAATCTACACTACTCTTAAGCAATGCAGCTGGTCTGAACTCGAGTTTCAAGGCACAATCGACTTGGCCTACCAAAACACTATCTCGTAATCTACACTACTGCTAAGCAATGCAGCTAACCTGAACTCGAGTTTCATGGCGCAATTGACTTGCGCCTACCAAAACACGATCCCGCAATCTACACTACTGCTAAGCAATGCAGCTGGTCTGAACTCGAGTTTGAAGGCGCAATCGACTTGCGCCTACCAAAACACTATCTCGTAATCTACACTACTGCTAAGCAATGCAGCTAACCTGAACTCGAGTTTCATGGCGCAATTGACTTGCGCCTACCAAAACACGATCCCGCAATCTACACTACAGCTAAGCAATGCAGCTGGTCTGAACTCGAGTTTCAAGGCGCAATCGACTTGCGCCTACCAAAACACTATCTCGTAATCTACACTACTGCTAAGCAATGCAGCTAACCTGAACTCGAGTTTCATGGCGCAATTGACTTGCGCCTACCAAAACACGATCCCGCAATCTACACTACTGCTAAGCAATGCAGCTGGTCTGAACTCGAGTTTCAAGGCGCAATCGACTTGCGCCTACCAAAACACTATCTCGTAATCTACACTACTGCTAAGCAATGCAGCTAACCTGAACTCGAGTTTCATGGCGCAATTGACTTGCGCCATTGATTAAAAAAAATGGACTCAACTTCCTTATTGACTTGCGCCTACCAAAACACGATCCCGCAATCTACACTACTGCTAAGCAATGCAGCTGGTCTGAACTCGAGTTTCAAGGCGCAATCGACTTGCGCCTACCAAAACACTATCTCGTAATCTACACTACTGCTAAGCAATGCAGCTAACCTGAACTCGAGTTTCATGGCGCAATTGACTTGCGCCATTGATTAAAAAAAATGGACTCAACTTCCTTATTGACTTGCGCCTACCAAAACACGATCCCGCAATCTACACTACTGCTAAGCAATGCAGCTGGTCTGAACTCGAGTTTCAAGGCGCAATCGACTTGCGCCTACCAAAACACTATCTCGTAATCTACACTACTGCTAAGCAATGCAGCTAACCTGAACTCGAGTTTCATGGCGCAATTGACTTGCGCCATTGATTAAAAAAAATGGACTCAACTTCCTTATTGACTTGCGCCTACCAAAACACGATCCCGCAATCTACACTACTTCAAAGCAATGCAGCTAACCTAAGCTCATGTTTTAAGGCGCTATCGACTAGCGCCTACCAATAGACGAACCCGCAATCTACACAACTTCAAAGCAATGCAGCTAACCTAAGCTCATGTTTTAAGACGCAATTGACTTGCGCCTACCAAAACACGATCCCGCAATCTACACTACTGCTAAGCAATGCAGCTGGTCTGAACTCGAGTTTCAAGGCGCAATCGACTTGCGCCTACCAAAACACTATCTCGTAATCTACACTACTGCTAAGCAATGCAGCTAACCTGAACTCGAGTTTCATGGCGCAATTGACTTGCCCCTACCAAAACACGATCCCGCAATTTACACTACTGCTAAGCAATGCAGCTAACCTAAGCTCATGTTTTAAGGCGCAATTGACTTGCCCCTACCAAAACACGATCCCGCAATCTACACTACTGCTAAGCAATGCAGCTAACCTAAGCTCATGTTTTAAGACGCAATTGACTTGCGCTTACCAAAACACGATCCCGCAATCTACACTACTGCTAAGCAATGCAGCTGGTCTGAACTCGAGTTTCATGGCGCTATCGACTTGCGCCTACCAATAGACGATCCCGCAATCTACACTACTTCAAAGCAATGCAGCTAACCTAAGCTCATGTTTTAAGGCGCAATTAACTTGCCCCTACCAAAACACGATCCCGCAATTTACACTACTGCTAAGCAATGCAGCTAACCTAAGCTCATGTTTTAAGGCGCAATTGACTTGCCCCTACCAAAACACGATCCCGCAATCTACACTACTTCAAAGCAATGCAGCTAACCTTAGCTCATTTTTTAAGGCGCAATTGACTTGCCCCTACCAAAACACGATCCCGCAATCTACACTACTGCTAAGCAATGCAGCTAACTTTAGCTCATGTTTTAAGGGGCAATTGACTTGCCCCTATCAAAACACGATCCCGCAATCTACACTACTGCTAAGCAATGCAGCTAACCTAAGCTCATGTTTTAAGGCGCAATTGACTTGCCCCTACCAAAACACGATCACGCAATCTACACTACTGCTAAGCAATGCAGCTTACCTAAGTTCATGTTTTAAGGCGCAATTAACTTGCCCCTACCAAAACACGATCCCGCAATCTACACTACTGCTAAGCAATGCAGCTAACCTAAGCTCATGTTTTAAGGCGCAATTGACTTGCCCCTACCAAAACACGATCCCGCATTCTACACTACTGCTAAGCAATGCAGCTGGTCTGAACTCGAATTTCGTGGCGCAATCAACTTGCGCCTACTAATAGACGAACCCGCAATCTACACTATTGCTAAGCAATGCAGCTGGTCTGAACTCGAATTTCGTGGCGCAATCAACTTGCGCCTACTAATAGACGAACCCGCAATCTACACTACTGCTAAGCAATGCAGCTGGTCTGAACTCGAATTTCGTGGCGCAATCAACTTGCGCCTACCAATAGACGAACCCGCAATCTACACTACTGCTAAGCAATGCAGCTGGTCTGAACTCGAATTTCAAGGCGCCATAAAGTGGCGCCTACCAAAACAAGATCACGCAATCTACACTACTTCTATGTTAAGCAGCTAGCATGAACTCCTGTTATAAGGGGCAATTGACTAGCGATGGACCCAAACTAAGAACCTTTTTTGTACATGTAGAAAAAGTTTTTTCTTGTCGGTGGAATGGTTGAAATGGTAGTTAGGGCGCCAATTGCTACGCGCTTGGGGTAGGTAATATAAGATATGGTACATAGATAGAATCAATTTGCACAGTGAACAGCTTCATTTCCGGTGACGGAAACTTGGACGCCAAACTATGCCAGTGAAGACAAAGTATGCTGAACTGTGTGGTAGAGTCTGAGAATCATCATCAGGGATGGGCACTGTTTTTTACATTAATAAAAGCTTTGGAATCATAATAAATAAAATAGATGTGGATTGATATTAAAGATTTATTAATTAATAAACATGGATTGAAACACATACCTGTGGACCAATTCTACACGTGAGCTATCTATCTAGAACCTAACAACGCTCGATGCGACAATTCGGGTTCCTGGAAACGGGATGGAGACTCCACGGGCCTGAGGAGCCCTCCATCTCCCTCCTCATGGCATCAGCGTCTGGTCTGGTAGCTCCTTCCTCCCTCTGGCTGGAGTGCGCGTGGATGCAGACCACCTGGTCCCGGCGACCCTCGACATGAGGTCGGTGGAATGCCCAAATTCTACAAATAAGCGACACGAAGATACGGTAGTGCGATGTGTGGTTTATTTAGCCGCTGTGCAGCTCAAACGTAGTCGGATGACTCTAATATCCAGCGGATATGAATTTTACATGTACGGTTTCACCGCCCGCCATTATAACAGGAATTCCGAACTTGAATTAACCCGATATCACGATAAAATCAACGTGGTCGTACCACGACCCACTGTAAACTTAACGATCACATGATACTGTTAAATAGCACACCGATCTGTTACAATTAATTAATAAATAATCCACATTTTGGTGACCAGTCGGTAACGTGCGGTGGCCTGTCGGCGCGTTCCCAAGAAGTGTAAAAACCCTCTGCAGTTCAAATTTTAAACTATTCCCGGAGAAAAGGTAGAACTGTTGATAGCCAGTCAATTATAATAAACTGACTGCAATTTACTCGGGGTAATATGAAACATTACCTACTTTAGTTAGGAAAATAATTATTTATAAAACAAAAGTAATTATGCCGATTCGAGCCGCGGTCAACAGTGGTTGTGTGTACCTTAACTATTGCTTAGTGCCGTTCGCCCGTTCCTGTGCCGCATACAGATAAGAGATTATTGTTACATTTTATTTAATTTTGTTTATCGTATACCTATTTGTTTGCATTCCTGCTTACGGCTAATCAGTTTTTGTTTGTAAAGTCAATGAAATAGATTGCGTATTATTTTTTCAGTTTAATTTTTAAAAGTTAAGTTTTTTTTATATAATGGAGGAAGACGAAGATAGGCCTCCCGACCCAGTGACGATATTGGATTTTTCTGATTCGGAATCTAATACGAGCCAGGTTTCTATTACGCTCCCATCTCGTAAACGACGACCATCGCGTAGCCTTCACATTCCATCGAAAGTTAAATCTATTCCGCCGATTCAACAAACCTCGACCTCTAACGACCTTAACACCAATAGTAACATCCAGCCAAGTACTTTAACTAGCGATAATGCAAAAAGTACTGACTTACTTTATCCTGCTTCAGCTTCCGGTCTATTTATCGTTAATGTTCAGAAAACTGAACAGGGAAAACTTATTCATCCTTTAGATTTTGGAAAATTCGTATTTGACTCAAAAAATAATAGCCTTGGTATTGTTAACGGTTCAATTAAACCGGAAGGGCGATATAAATTATCTATCGAGTTTAACACTGCCGCTTCCGTAAATGGATTTGTAAAAAAAATTGACTCGCTCTCAAATCATAAATATAAATCGTTCATCCCTACATTTAACCTTTCGAGAATGGGTCTTGTGCGAGGAATTCCCGCGGAGATCCCAGAGGATGAAATTGTTGATGCTTTGAATAATTCCCACGGAACCCCGAAAGTATTAAAAGCACGTCGACTGAACAACAAGGATTCTACTGATGGAAACACGATCTAGAAACCTTCTCAGTCTGTTGTTGTTACATTTGAGGGACAATCCCTACCGTCTCGAGTGTTAATTTATTATACCTCGCTTCCCATCAAAGTTTATAAATTTCCAACAATTCAATGTTTCAATTGCTGCCGGTTCGGACATTCGAAATCCGTATGCCGCTCCCCCCCACGTTGTTACTATTGCGGAGAAGGTCACCCATTTGATCAATGTCCGAAATCTTCCAATGATCCCATTTACATTAACTGTTCGGGTGCACATACCGCGGTCAGTCTAGCCTGTCCGGAATTAACAAGACAGAATAACATAAAACATAAAATGGCTACCGACAACATTTCGTACTTCCAGGCCTCAAAGTTAATCTCTCCTGCGAAAAAATCGTTCGCAGAGATGACATCGTCCTCAGCTCCTTTCCAAACAACCACCTTTTTAAATTCAACGTCATCTTCTCACAGAGAAACCATTCTCAAGCCAGTCAAACCCAACCCAAAATATACACCTTACCTTGATAAAAAATAATTGAATAATATTTTGGCCAGCCCGAATGGGAATGCCAAATCCCAGACGCCCAATGGGTGTGCCATTAATGGTAATTCTTCCCCTCCTTCTCTCCCCGAAATAATGAATAATAATTCTTGACCTAATTCAATTACTCGACGAACACGACGTTTCAGTAGCCGCCATTTCTGAAACGTGGTTAAAACCCTCCTTTCACTTATGAATTCCAGGTTATTATTGTCTCAGACACGACAGACCGGATGGTAAAGGCGGCACGGCTCTGATAATCCATAATTCTATCCCGTTTAAACAAATTAATATTCATACTCCCTCCGACGATATCCAGATAATAGCAGCTGTCTTATGTGATATCACAATATTGTCAATATATATTCCTCCCTCTACGACTTTTATTGAAAATGAATGGTCACCAATCTTAACCCAGATTTGTTCCCCTTATATGATCCTTGGAGATTTTAATGCACATTCCCCTTCTTGGGGTAGCGAAATAACAAATCGTTCTGGTCGCAATCTTTTAGATTTTATTGATACCCATAACCTATGTTTTTTAAATGACGGATCTCCAACCAGATTCACCCCCCCTCATCAACGGAAAAGTGCTGTTGATATATCTCTTTGTTCGTATTCGTTAGCATCTAAATGCTCTTGGGACATCCTAAACGATCCCCTCTCTAGTGATCATTTCCCAATTATAATCCGCTTCCACCATCAATTTAACACTTATTCCCCCCCAGTTAAAAATAATCTCAAATTTAGAACGAAAGATGCGAATTGGAGCACTTTCTCTTCTGAACTAGATAACCTTATTAATTCAACAAAATCGTCCCCGGGAGACATCAGAATGCAATGTGAGACGTTTCCTTCTATGGTTATAAATGCAGCAGAAAATCCATCCCGAAACGCAATGCGAACATTAAAATAAAACACTCTACTCCGTGGTGGGACGAGGAATGCACTCGCACCGTCAACTCTCGAAAAAAAGCAATTTCCTCTTTTCGTAAGTGTATGTCACTAGAAAATTTTTTATCAGTTAAAAAAGCCCAGGCAGAAACCAAACGAATTTTGAAAAATAAGAAGCGCGCTGGATGGCGGAAGTTCTGTGAGAACCTGTCTCCGGAAACTCCCCAGTCTTCAGTTTGGTCTAGCTTAAAAAAATTCGGATCATCGTATTCTCCGCCGAGAATCAAACATATATCAGAAGAAATCCTATAAGAATTTCTTCTTTTTTTTAATTTCTTCTTAGCCCCCCCATCAGTTTCCGGATGTGAAGAAATGCCTTCTATTAAGCCGTATCCATCTCACTCTAACTGGATAGATGCTCCTTTCTCCATTAATGAGATGAAACGAGTGATAAGAGCCCTTTCTGACTCTGCTCCGGGTCCCGATGGAATATTTTATAGTTTCATTAAATCATTTTCTGATATGGCGGTTGAATATTTCTTATCTCTTATTAATAATATGTTTGAAACAGGACTAATTCCGGATGATTGGAAAACTCAAAAAATCATTCCCATTTTAAAACCTGGAAAAAATCCATCTGAAATTTCGTCTTATCGGCCTATCGCTCTTTCATCATGTTTGATGAAAGTAGCGGAGCGTTTGATAAAAAACAGACTAGAGTGGTTTGTTGAAAGTCAAGATATTATCTCACCAAATCAGTATGGTTTTCGGAAAAAGAAATCTACAATGGATAATTTAAGTTTGTTCACAACTGATATCCGAGTTTCTCAATCCCTAAATTCTTATACATTGGCCACATTCCTTGACCTTTCATGAGCTTACGATGATGTTCTACTGAATGTTTTGAAAGAAAAGCTAATTAAAAAACAAATCCCCCCGAAATTAGTCCAATTTATTATTAATTTGCTCACAGATTGCTCCATTATTATTGAGTCTTCCTCAAAATGCTTAAGGCGCAAACTATGGAGAGGTTTACACCAAGGTTCTGTTATCAGTCCTCTGTTGTTTAATATTTATGTAAGCGACCTAGACTCAGTAATTCCTTTTTCTATCAAGCGACTTTACTTTGCGGATGATATCCTTATATATTTGTTACATAAAAATATTATTCTTGCAGCTAAGGAAATGAATTTGGCTTTACAATATATTAAAAGCTGGTTGTCAATAAATGGGATGAATCTGGCGGCATCTAAAACAAGGGTCGTAGCTTTCACGCGCAAAAGAAAAATTCCCCACTTCTCAATATCTTTTGATAATGTGCCTCTACAAACCGCTACTCAAATCAAATTCCTTAGTCTTCTTTTGAACCATAAATTTTCCTGGCTTCCACACATTCAGATAATTTCTAAAAAGTGTGAAAAGGGACTTAATATGATGCGAGCAGTTTCCAGAGTATGGTGGGGATCTCATCCTACCACTCTTAAATTAATGTATAATTCCCTAGTTCGGAGCCACTTGGATTATGGCACATTCCTTTTTGACCCCCTCCCTAAATATTTAGATAAGAAAATGGAAAGAATTCAATCAAAAGCCCTCAGTATGATTATTGGAGCTATGAAGTCTTCTCCAATTAATGCTCTTCAGGTGGAATGTGGGGAGCCTCCATTATATTTCAGAAGGCAATTCCTTGCCAATAAATATATTTTCAAGGCTTTATCGTTATCACATCATCCTATTAAACAAAGTCTTAATCGGTTAAGTGTTAATTTGAATTCTAACAAAAGATTGAGAGAAAAAAATGTTTTCCTCTCCTAATTAAAAGTTTTCATCTCTATAATTCTCTGTCATCTTCCCTCCAATATCTTCAAGAAGTTCCCAATCTCCCTATATACAATATTCCATTTAAGGCCGAGTGTAGGTTTTTATTAATTTAATATAATGATAATATTATTAAGCAAATCGATAATGATAGTGTTTTCAACAAGTAAAATATTTTTTATACATTTTTAAAATTAACATAGGCTTAGTAATTATCAAAATCAAATCGAAAATATGACCTTTTTCAGACCGTAATACGTGCGTTTTAAAAAATACTATTAAAGGCTGAATATCGTCAAAAAATACCTGAAGGGGTTTTCTTTAAACGTACGAAAAAAAAAACTAAAAAATAAATAAAATAGGTTCGTAGTATAATTTTTTCATAAACACTAATTGTACTTGTTTTTAAAATGCAGATTATAAAACTTTGGATACGCTTATTTAACAAAACTAAAGGATAAATTATTGGTATTATATTTTTCCATTTTTTAAAGTTATTTTAATATTTTTATACTACAATTTAAGAAATAACACTTAGATTTTAAATTTTTTATCAATACAGGCCGTCCGATGGCGCCTATTTGAATTTTTTAATACGGTAAAACATCGAACTAAAAGCTTCTTTTAAATATCCCAACAGATGGCGCTGTCATGTTGGGAGTCTTGGGTATTGTTTTATTAAATTATTATTATTATATGATAATTATTAAAATATATATTATAATTAAAATATATTAAAATATTATTATTATTAAATTATACGATATTATACCATATTTTTTAAAATTAAATATTAATAATATGATAATATTTTGTAATCCTACATGTATTTAAAATGACTGACTTTTGCATTTTTATATATAAATTTTTTGATAGATCTAATACGCCTAAATTTTTTATAAGAGAGCTAGGTATAATGCCAGTAGCCGAAATTACAAATGGTAATATTTTATAGTCTGAGAATGTCAAATTCTTTTGAACTCATTTCCTAAATCTGTGTATTTTCTTATTTTTTCAAAAACAGATTTTTCGATATTACAGGAATTTGTTTTTTTATACACGCTTGTACACCCACTTCCAGTTATATTATTTTGTTCTTCTACTTTTTACGTCTATCAGTACATTTTTGAATTGAATACCACATAAGAGTCTCAATCGCTCCTGTCTGGAGTCAGTGAGACTATGGCCTATCCCCAATTGGGGAATGTTGTGAGACTGAAGGTAGGTGAGGGGAATGAGACGAGGAAGAGGAAGGTGGGGAAGTACCAGGATATTCAGTTCTGGTCACCAAACACGGCTAAAGCCATTCCAAGCTAGCTTAATATTCTGAATGGTGGTGTTACACCAGGTCGATACTGAGAGTATCTTGCACTATGGAACGTGCCGCAAATATTCTTTATATTACATTTAATTAAATTGTGAAATAACACCAAATAATCAAATAAAATTTATTTGCACATGCCGGAATTTGAACCCGCGTCCTTCGGATTGCTTGTCGAGAGCCTTACCCCTCGACCACGGAGGCCGTCGAAGTAATAATGAAAAAATCTGGTCATGAAAAAAAAACATTCACAGACCTTTTACCGTTATTTGTCCTAACTTGGAGTTTTTTCTACAAAATTGGCTCGTCTATATTTTCAGGTTCTATAAGTACTCTAGGTAGTACCTAGTAGTACTACTTAGATGTTTTGCAAACACGCCATATTTGTATGCCAAAAAATTCTCGAGTGTTTAAAACAAATTTAAAAATTAAATAAACATAACAAGCTCTGCTTATTTAAACAAACATCTGACACCTTGATTAAGAATAGGTAGATAACACAATTAAAAAAATAGATTTAATAAAAAAAACTCTTCCCTCGTGCCCTTCGGGGGCTTGTCAAACAAAAATCTATCATGAACTGTTTTGTCATCCGCGTAGTAATGAATTGGTGAACATGGTAAAAGATCGATGATTTGCAAGAAAACAAAGTAGTAAAGGGATGTTATTCTGTAAAAATGTAATTGTATATTACAAAGAAATTAAAATCAACCAGCTATGATTAAAGGAAGGGGGGGGGGGTAAATTAACGGTACTCATGGTGAGGCACTCTTCACTCGATGATTTTCTAAGTAAATCGGTTTTTCATTTCATCGTCATTTCACTGTTGAAAATATTACTGCGTATCGACAGAAGACAAAGGGCGCGGCTTCAGTTGGATTTCGTACTTCCAAGGGCGTAGGGACGCGGGGGTTGTGCAGCGGGGTTGCAGGAATCGCCAGATGATTCTCTTGTAAGAGCGATGGTCTTTGGCGATTCAGTGACGGAAACACGGACAGGCTATATGGCCCACATATGTCTATAACGACGCCGGTGAAGGCGAGAATGGTGGCGGCTTATCTATTGTCTATCTCAAGTAGGGAAAGCAATAAATCTCCAACATTATATGGCTGCTTAAAATGAGAAGTGCCGACCCCCACCTAATTCTTACAGATTCGGATTCCCCAGCCCTAAATTAGTCTAAATCAAGTTCATTTTCGGTTATTCGAGTGACTCCCCTAAACCGAATTTTACCCGGAATGAGATCCAAACAACCGGTATTAGAGTTTTAAGATCAGTTATGATGGTGAATTGAATAAATGGCTCACGGGGTCACAACTTAAAAGTAATTGTGCTTACCGCTTCGACTGGTTGGTTAGAATTAGACATCAGATTATATAAATTCACATACGTATTTGTGTTAAAGAGCATGCGTCGGCGGTTAAGGGTATTTTTCAAATTTAATTATTGAAAAACCATGGGTAAATTGATGTCAAAAACAAATAAGACCATAGACAAAACAGATTAGAGAATTTTAATTCTAATACTAATTTTAATACCGTTTACGGTACGAAAAATAATATGACTACACACGTAGCAACCGTTCATTCTGCAGTAAGTTGTTTATTTATTAGTAGGACTATCTAACAGCTTCAGAAAAAATATTTTTATATTTATATTATCTACCAACCTTAACATAATGTGACGGGTTCCAAATCACTGATCCTGACTCTAATATTAAGCGAATAAATGCGAAATATATTTTGATGTTATCTTAATACTATTATTTTATTAACTTCAGGGATTTCTGTAACTTGAGCTCACCATAGAATTTTAGAAAATAATTTTACACAAACTAAAATTTCATTCCTTTCTCAAAGACAAATACATAGCACTATCTTTTTTTATGTCAATACAAACATGGGATGCTAGGAAGAGGAATATGGGAAAATACCTGGCTATTCAGATCCGGTCACCTAATACGGCTAGTATTAATTTAGTAGTAATTTATTTTTACTTGTGTCATGACATTGTTTTTAATAAAGCATTACATATTATTTACTTAGGCACCGTTGTTTTCTTCTATGATCCTTATTAAAAAAAAACCTACAAAAAGCATGTTTTTTTGTTATCCTTCAAAACATGCATTTTTTACTCTTGAATAGTCTTCAAGCACGTTTTTTTTATTACGGTCAGAGCGCTTTGATGTACCTACCTATTGTATTTTTTATGTCAGCGCGGAGCCTTTTGCAGTGGGAAAGTGTTTTAAAAAAATCAAATATTGACATACAATATAAGTCAGTTATAATTAGTGACATCTTACGAATTTTAACAGAACTTTTTTAGTACAGAACTGTCTTTAAATGGCTAGTAAACCCTAGTTCCTCCGCTGGGGGGCATTGTTGTAGTTTCGTTCTGAACAGGGTACCTATTATACTTGGCCTTAAGGCAATCACTTTTATGCCGAACACAATAACATCAGACTTTCGGAAGAATATTTTATCTTCCCCAAATAAATTTCAAAATGTGGATGACTGTTTTAAAAGAATTGTGGCTTCAAAATTCCCTGGATTTTCCATCCTTTACACAGATGGTTCCAAATTTGAAAATAAAAGATGTGAAGCATCGATATATAGTCCAGAATTCAACATCAAGCTCACTTATAAATTACCGAAAGAAGTTTCCATATTTACAGCTGAATGCTTTGCAATTGAACAAGCGCTAAATCAAATCCAGGTTCTCAACATTCATCGAGCCTTACTATGTACTGATTCGCTAAGTGCTCTAACTAAAATTATGTCAAATATTCTATGTTATCCGGAAGACAATATTATATGTAAAATAAAAAATCTTCTCAATTCTCTAAGTGAATCTGGGTTTGAGACGATATTGGCCTGGGTCCCTGCCCATTTGGGTATCGAGGGTAATGAGATGGCCGATTCTCTCGCCAAATCTGGTTCAGATTCCGGAACCATCCCACTAAATTTTAGAATTGCTATCTCCGATGTCTTCCCGATTCTTAAATCCAACATGACTCGTGCCTGGGAAGAAAATTGGGCAGTCTCCAAAATAAGAACTGGATCTTTCTATGCTGGAATTCAAAACCATATCCCTGCTAAGCCATGGTTTCACGGTAAAAAACTTTCAAAACGATTCATTTCATGTATTTCGAGAATGAGAATTGGTCACTGTTCAATTGCATCTCACTTGGCTAGAATTAGAGTTTTGGATGATCCGGTCTGCCAGTGCATTGTGGAAGAGGAAACCCTCGACCACGTTTTCTTTAACTGTAAAAACCATTCATCTTTCAAGAACATATACCGCCGGCTTATTAAAATCACACACCAGTCCCCCCTTAACATTTCATACCTTTTATCTCTTAACAATTCTCGTGTTCATACAGCTTTATGTAAGTTTATTAAACTGAATGAATTCAACATTTAATTTGTTTTAGTGATCTAAATGAATCCAATATTTAATTTGTTTTATTATTCTTCCAGTAGATTAACCGATTTTTTTATCCACTTTAACTGTTACCGGAACAAAGCACTCTTTTCAGGGTGGAATGCCTAAAACCAAAAAAAAAAAAAAAAGTAATAATTTTCATAACATAATTATTATTGAAACGAAGTGTAATTTGCATAAACTGTGCCTGAAAGTGCAGCAGTTAGGTATATAAATAGTTTTTTCAATGGTTAAAAAAATAACGGCGGCAAATTACGAGCTCACGTATATTCAGCGATGGTACGCCCAAAACTTTTATTTCACTATATTTCACATCGAAATTTCAATAGATCTTAGAAATGGCTGCCCACTTGTTCACAGATAAGTTAAAAACATTGGCAAGTCAACGTGACAGGATAGAATAATATTAGGCTATGTAATTTCCTTAAAAAGAAAATAAAATAAATATTAGTTAGCTAGAAGCAGATAGGTTTTTTAGAAAAAGAATTTTCATTGAGATAGTAACGATTCTTTGGAAGAATTGTATAACTCCTTTTTGAATTTTTTTAAATGTTACCTAAAATATATGGTTTATAATTAAGTAGGTACCTAGGTATAATAATAATTGGATAATTTACACAGCGCCGTTTTTGTGAAAAATCACCACAAGGGCTCTGTTAAATACCTACTTATGAACTTACGATTTCAATAGAAATTTTGGTTGATTTATTAATATATTTGCGGCACGTTCCAGTGGAGAGGACACTCTCAGTATCGCCATGGTGAAAGACCACCATTCAGAATTGAAATCACTTCGGTGACCAGATCTGAATAGCCAGGTACCTTCGTATTCCCTATCTCCTTCTCCACTCCACTACCTTCAGCCTCACAACCTACCCCGATTGGGGATGCCATAGTCGCACTGGCTCCAGACTGGTGGAAGCAGAAATAATCTAAAAGTAATAAACAATGGCGATAAGCCAAAAAGAACATTTAGTAATGGATGACATGGCCTGAGTATTATTATTATTATGTTACATGAAATCAGTAAAAGGGGAGGTTTATAGGTCATAAAATAAACTTTTATTATGGAACTTATATATTACAAAATCATAGACAATTATTCACAAGAAGTTTTCATTCGCGTTCACGGAATCATTCTTCCTTTTTTCACTGCCTTTTTAAGAACCTTCTTTTTCTTATCTTGGTTTCTCTTTGAAATATTATCGCTGCGTTTCTTCTGTCGGTCGTCTTTAGATTTCTGTACGCCCACAATTCTCGCATCCCATTTCTTGGCGCTTGACTTCTTTTTTTGTTCCTGGAAATAAAAAAAATAAATTATTATATGATAAATCTATCGAAACTCTCTTAACCCATTGGCCTCTGAATTGTTGACGCAGATCCTTCCAAAATGTAGGAAGAAGGAGGAAGAGGGGCATAGCTTATCACATCAAAACATCAATCATAAAAAATAATGAGGAAAGATATAATATTTGACCTACTACTACATAAATTCGGATGTGTGTCTGTGATCGTAACTCTGGTTCAATGAACTCGGGGATATGTTTTGAATTTGAGTGTCATTTTCAATAACTGATTGTGTCTAGTATTCAGGTAAGCGATAGAATAATAATAATATTAATAATATAATATTCAAAAATCTGTTTCCGAAAAAATAAGAAAATTCACAGATTTAGGAAATGAGAGGCATTCTCAGACTATAAAAATAGTTATTTCGGCTACTGGCATTATACCTAGCTCTCTCATTCAAAATTTAGGCGTATTAGATCTGTCAAAGAATTTATATGTAAAAATGCAAAAAAATCATTTTAAATACATGTAGGATTACGAAAAATTTTTTAAATATTTATATTGAGGGATCAGTAGGATTTATAGGTCCAGTTAGGAGTTCTACCGAGCCGAACCCTCTGATATGAAAATATCTGGAGTCTGAGAATTATTTTCCCATTTGATCTCTGGTGATTTGTATTGTATTTATTAAGCTTATATAATGCACTTGCATAATGTGGATTGACTAGATGATCATTTGTGGAAAAATATGTGGAAGGGTTTAGTTTTTCCTGTGGGGAAGATTTAACCCGATTTAAAGTCGAAAAAATTTTACCATAAAATTATTTTAATTCTAGTTTTGAAATATGTAGTTCTTTCTTTAGTTTAAACTTATTAGTGTAAATCTTGGACAAATAATGTTGGAATGCGTGAATTCTGTATGTTAGTTGCCCTACCTTGTACTTATTCAGGATAATACTAAATATTTATATTTCTGCATGTTGTCTAAGGTCTACTGGAAATGCCTATAGTCGAAATATTACGTATGAACAGAAATTCAATATGTTAAAACAATTAAAAATAGCGTTAAACATTAAAGCAGACTACACAATACAAAATATTATCTGGAATATTCCATGAGAGGAACATTAGTTACTTCTTTTGATATTCGACTAACCATATTAGCTGGTTGTGTGAAATTAAAAATAAATTAATTTAATTCATAAAAATCACCTCCCCAGATTTGGATATCTATTACTCAGGGGCATTAGGAGTGTTACCTAAATTTGGGTAGCTGTCGCTAGTGTTATATAATTGGATATGTGTATTGTCTGAATGGAGCTAATGAAGCAGGAAAAAGACAGAGTGTTGTGCAAAGACGGAGGATTGTGTGGCGGTCCGTCCTCCCTGCCAACGGTACGGATAACGGAGCGATGGTTAGTTAACAAATTAGCCATAAACTTACAATCTTCTTGACTGTCTTCTTGAGCAGCGTGGGGTCATCCTTGATCTTCTGCCCTTCCACCTTGGCTAGGGCGTTCTTCCAGGTGATCTTCTCCATCAGTGAGGAGGCCTTCTCCAGCTGTCCCGCCTCACGCAGCTCCTTCACCGTCTCTTTCTGCTTCTGCAACGTCTCCAGGATCTTGCGGGGGTCTTTTTCGCCTTTCTTCTTTGCTGAAATTGAACCAAAATCTTAGCACACTGGAAAGGGAAAATATACATAAAAATATACAGTACATACTCTCTGCAATCTGCCACTCTATACTACTATAATCCGCTGTTATTTTTATAGTTGAAAGCACACAATTAAGTTCTATAATTTGCTGATATTCATGTCAAATTCAGTCTGCTCTTACACTCAGTTACTATACCGCCGTATAGATTGCTAGAGCTGAACATTTTACCAGTCACCAGGATTAATTAATGTTGTTTTAGGATATTTCGGTTAGTCATATATATACATTTTAGCAACTCTCGCCTGTTTATTTCGCTCAAGACACGTTTTTTTATAATAAGTTTATCAAAGTCTCCTGAGGTGAAAATCCTGAAAATTTTACGAAATATCAATTGCGGTGTTTGTTTGTTTTTTTTTACGAAATACCTAAATAATTTTGCATGTCACTAATTGGACACTCGTCATTTTTTAGGGTGGCGGATTAGAGAGTATTTTATGCCGGGTGTAACAGCACGTACCAGAAGGATTTTATGCAGGGTGTAACAGCACGTCCCAAAAGGATTTTATGTAGGGTGTAACAGCACGTACCAGAAGGAATTTGTGCAGGGTGTAACAGCACGTACCAGAAGGAATTTATGCGGGGTGTAACAGCACGTACCAGTAAAAAAAGGAGATGTCATTTTGTTGTCTAATGATATATTTTTTTCAATTAAAAACCTAAAATTTGTTTAAATAACACATTGCAACTGATCACACTGTTACGCATTCTCTCTCTTGTTACTGCGCTGATGGAACGAGACGAAGTGCGTATCACGTGGCCCGCTAGGCTGTACCCAAATACTCAGTTACAACGTAATTGAAAAAAAAAATCATCAAACAGCAAAATTACTTCTATACTTTGGGGGCTTAGGATCACAGGGATTAGGATTAGGGCCTAACTACAAAAACTGGTGTTTAGAGTTAAGCTTGGTTTCGGTAATGCCATAATCATATTTATTAGTGACACAAAACTCTATCTCGTACATACAGCCGTTTAAGAGATACAGTTGGGCTTATCAGTTCGGCATACAGTTTCGCATATGAGCATTACAATCTTTATTATTATAAAACTATGTTTTTGTAGATCCCCGTGATCCTAAATCTTCGTTTTTTTACTCCAAATAATCTCAGGAATCGCTGGTTAAAGTCCATCCTGCTGTCAAACACTTTATTTTTTTTTTTTTTTCAACAGTTATTCATCAATATATTACTAATGTAGAACTCAGTAAATGAGAAATGTTAAAAAATATACAAATAGCGGAAGTAAGTAAATAACATGTGTATTTGGGGAAGATTTAAAACAATGCTAAAGACAACAATATCACTACTGACGACATTATTGTATTACGTTATGTTGATAGGAAATAGACAAAAATAGATGTATAAAAAGGCCATGGAGGCAGTGCCACGCTGATGGTCAATGCAGAATCATTAAGCAGTTGTGTCACCCTGTGGAATGGTGCATTCTGATAGGCAGAAGTTCTCACTTCCGGAACTAAATTATCTGTAAGCAACGTTGAAAATGTTGATGGTCAATGCACAATCATTAAGCAGTTGAGACCGAACGGGTAGAATTACCAATCCCGACCGAAGTGTGTTAAGCGTGGCCAGCGACTCTAAAAGTTTACCACTGTATTTACCAGTAAGGGAAGTAAAGAAATTTGGTAATTATTTATCTAACCGCCACTCTTTTAGATGACGATTATGGAAATTACACTTCAAATATGATTTAAGATTTTCACGGCCAAAAGTATTTTTGTTATTTGTTTTTGGGGTGTTATGCCGTGTTGCGCTAACTCCTTCTTTAGCCAACGTTTCGGACAGCATTGCAGTGTCCATCATCAGGGCAGATGTGTTATTTATACATATATTATACAAATGCGCAACACGGCATAACACCCCAAAAACAAAAAAAAAAAAAAAAAAAAAAGAAATTACACTCCATTCAACAATTACTACAAAAAACAAGTTTACATGCACAAAATAGGTTATTACATTATCGGTTTGTGTTAATAAGTAACTTGTGCGTATTTCGAATGAAACGAAACTTGCACGAAGGATCCTGTTATAAGGGACATTTTTAACATTGAATCTCTCCTGACGAAAATAGTTGTTTCTTGTAGTAATTAAGTTGAAACGAAGGTAATTTTTCATAAGCTGTGCCTGTTAACCCATTGGCCACAAACCCCGACTCACAATCGGGTGTGCTCTAGTACTCATCCACAAACACTGACTCACGTTTGGGCTGGAGTAGGTCGGCCTAAAAACGAACACACCAGTGACATCTTTGAACCAAATTTTAAAAGCCAAACGCTCTATAGGTAATGAAGCATTCATTTTGTGGCATCGGTAATAATATCTTTCTTAAGTTTTTTCCCTAAAATATGTTCGAAGTTTTGCAAGCAGCCGGCCGCCAATTAATTTCTTCAAAATGGCGATGCTTCTGGACTCAACAAGCACGAGCAAAAAGTGCGGCTCACATTAGCCGAAATGCAAAGTTTATTGGCTGAATCGGATGATGATTATACAAGTTATAATTTAGTGTCATCAAATCCTGAGTCCGAGGGTGAGGAATCTGCAAATGAGGACATTGAAAATTTCAATTATTCGACAGGCGAAGTGGGCTCGTCGGTTCCAGTTCCTACTTCTAAACGCTGCAAGATGTCAATTCCTGACAAAGTCCAGTGAGACTTCAGCGATGTCAGGGGGGCAACTTCCTAGCATATATTCCTCCAGGCCATGGAGGGAAGATATTCCCAAAGCGACAATGCCGGGTATGCAAACGGAAACGTGCTGGGAATGCAAAAGTTGCAAATTGGCCCTTCACATCCCTGATTGCTTTGAGGACTATCATATAAATTAAATTTTTAGCCATAAATATACATTTATGTAAAAAAATAAAATTATCCATGTTAGATTTCTGTATTTAGCGTAGGGAGTGTGGCGAACCCATCGCTCAGGGAGTGGAAACACGACCTGCAATAGCCATCCCAAGCTAAGGTGTGAGCTACCGTGCTCAGGCTGAATGACCTGGGGAACAGTGTCACGAACGGTGCCTCCGAGAAACAGGGTCGCATCTCGGAGTATTTAGACCTTACTCCAGCACTCGGGGCTCTGCTGGAGTAGACCTTTTATTTCCCTGGATACCCGTGGGATGAATATTGGACTATTTGAAAACTCCCTTTTCCCTCGTGGGGCCTTCAAGAAACCGAGGGGGAGTGGACTCTTCTGCCATGGGGCCTTCAGGGAACCAAGGAGGAGTAGATTCCTCAGTTGCGGGGCATATAGGGAACCAAGGAGGAGTGGAGAGGAGAGACAAAACCCTCTTCCATCCCGGGGCCTTTAGGGAACCAAGGAGGAGTGGAGAGGAGAAATGAGACCTGGGAATACACATTGTGGAACCAGAAGACATAGCCACATATCCAATAACAACCCTGGTGAACTTTATAAAAGGGACCAGGTGACTGTGAAAGGAATGAGGTAAAATGGGAGATAGCGCAATGGGCCTATGGCCTAAGTGATCATGGGAACTATATGTATGTTCGCTCTGTAAACCGTCGCCGCTCTATAAAAAAAAAAGGATTTCTGTATATTTTTTTTTTATCTTTGTGAATAAAAACAACAAATAAATAAAAAGTTATTTTTGTTTCCTTATTTACACATATTTTGTTTTTTATTGTTCTTTTATTAAATTATTTTATTTACTAAATCTAATATGTAAGCAAATTTAAAGAAATTAATTCAATTAAACATATGGTTAAAAAGTTACGTTAGATTTAGTACACCAATGCAGATTTGAAATTCTTGGTACAATATTAATTCAGTGGTGAGAGCAAATATTTTAGCTTAATAATTATGTGGCCAATGGGTTAAAAGTGTGGCGGTTAGGTAAATATATAGTAGAAAGTTTACCAAGATAAGTGTGAGACAGCGAATAATTTACAATACCCTAATTTTTATATTTAGGCTAAAAAATAAGATGCTCCCAAAATACATGTTTAATAATGTTAATTATAATTTCGGAATACATGGCTACCCCACGAGAAACTGTGGAGATTTTAGACTTCCAAAAACAAATTTGTCGGGAACCCAAAATAATCTTTATTTAAAAGGATTTAAGATATTTAATTAATAACCGACAGATGTTAAAGAAGCTAAAAACCTTGCTGCTTTTCGTGGGTTATGCCTAAATATGATAAAGAATAAGTTTTAGATGTATTGTAAAGTGTCCTAAATGTAATAGAATTAAGTTCAAAAGGTTTATAATAAAAATGTAATTTTATAACTACTATAAAACAAAACATGTACTAACCTTCCGGTACTCCTGACTCTGAGAAGTCGAATTTAGAGAACACCATCTTGCCCTGACTGTTGAACACTGGTTTAGTTGGCTTTGCCACAAGTTTAGCAACTTTCTCAACCTTTTCATGTTTCACCACTCCTCCCGAACTTCTCTTTTCTATCCGCGAGTTCTTTTTCTTTTGTCTTCGTTCCTCTTTGCCAGTTTTTTTCTTCAATCTTTTGGTCAAGCTCTTTTTCATCATTTTGTTTTTGAGTGAAAAGTCAGTGTTGCCTTTGAGTTTGGACAGTCGATTGCTTAACTCTTGGAAACTTTGCGCTCTCCGAATGTCTTTCGCTTCTTCTTTTGAGGGTTTTTCTTGGCCAAGAAATACGTCATCTTGTGCCTCTTCGTAATCTAAAACATACCAAATTAAATAAATTTAGGTTGGTAAACTTCTCGAATTCTGCTGCGTGTAAAGGCTCTTTAAAAAACAACACTTGATTGTAACTTAACACACTTTAATCGGGAAGGGTAGTTCTACCCGTTCGGTCGATTGATGCTTAACGTCGGGAAGGGTATTTCTACCTTCTGCGCCCGCCTCATTTCAATGGCAGAAAAGAAGAAATTATCCAATGTTTTTATATGAATATTATATACCAATCTCTTTGTAAAGGTCCCAACTATACGTACATAATTATCAAATTGTAATGCAAGTCTTTTTTTAGTATTTATCTTGGAGTCTTTTGTGTACATCGATATTTCAACTAAAATGACCTATATTATTGAACACCTGATACTTGATAGGTATTGCGTTTGAAGATCAACAAAATAAGTAATTTAGATAACATATTGTTATTATAATAGTTCAATTCCTGGAACGAGAGTTTTTATGACTTGAAACAAATCTCTCTATTTCTGTTCCGCACCCACTCAACTCCTAGGTGCGAGCGAGCGGAGTGTCTGGCGCATCTAACAAAAGCAGGTATCGGCAAACGCAGTTAGGCGGACCATAATAAATATTTACAAGTGCATGCCAGCTTTTAAAAAGCAAATTGTCCTACGGTTGTGTTCCGAGGAGATAATATTTATATTTGCTTTTTCAAACCTTTCAAAATGGATTCTGAAAATTACGAAATCGTCGCAGATAATTTATCTGCCTGTTCTAGTAATTATTTGCCTGAATTCCATAGTGAAAATGAAGAATCTAGTGGAATTGAAGAAATTTCTTGTAGGAGAAGAATGTCAGTGATGCCATTACAGTTCAGTGATTCTGAAGAAAGTGATATGGAGGAAGAACAATAAAATATTAGATGAACAATTTTTAGACGTGAACTATAACTGATTATATAAAGGTGATTATAAACTTAATCCTAATAGTGTATGGTGAAAAACAATAAACAATATTACGTGAGCAATACGAGAAGCATTCTACGCTAAGTGATTATTTTAAATTTCATTTTAAAAAATAACCAATATTATTAGCATGTTCCGATGGTTTTGGTCCGCTGTACCGTGCGAGGGGCAATTGCACACGTGGTATTTGAATTAGTAATAATGTGTTACTCTGACGATACTAGAGATGTGGCAATTGTTTTTGTTTTTATAATGATTTGGGATTGGTGAAAATATAATAATTTGTAATTTTATAAAATTGAAACCTAGTTTATACTTAAAAAATTGAACCCTAATGACCCAACAATGACTTTGTTTTCGATTTATTAAGTTGCATTAGAAATAATACTTGGTTTTCGGCTAGAAATTTTATAGCTTGGGTATGCTTAGTTGGTATGTAGAAAATTTTATTAAAATATTTCCATTATTTTCGAAGATATAGCGATTTAAAACAAATTAAAGAAATTCGCGCGGGACCTTTATTTTCGCCCGTTTTCAGCGGTCTGCCGGCAAAAAAATAACCCGATCAAAGTGTGTTAAATATCTAATTGAGACAACTATTTAAGTCGGGGCTCTAAGTAAAAATGCACAAAATAGGCCATTAGGGTATAGATTGAGTTATTTTAATAATTTATGCATATTTCCTAACCTTCAAACTTAACTTTGGTAGAGAAAAATGGAACTTTAATGCATCTTAAACCACAATCTCCCATCACATAAATAGTTATTTCTTGTAGTAATTAAGTTGAAACCACGTGATATTTATATATTTTAGCGTACTAAGCGTGCAGCGAAATTCTACAAGTTTATCATTAGGTTTTATTTGTGGTTTACTGTATCAATGGTATGAAGTACATATGTTAAGTTTCAAACACAACTGTCATTTGTAGGTTAGAATATATTACGACTTACCGTGGGAAGGTATTTGGGATACGGACAGAAGGTTTCCTATGAATTTACTTTCTTTTTCAAGTCTATTTCTCACTTCTTGACGGTTAAATTTTTTCTTCTTTTCCATTTTGAGTTGCATTGTGCTTATTTTAGGAATGTTTACCGCGAACGCATGGATTTCTTAAAACTGATGTGAAACGTCAAAAATTACCATTGCCAAAAAATTATTTAAAGCAACACCATAGACACCTCCTTATAAGAAATAAAACGGGGCAGTTTGTTATGAAAATAGGGGAACGCGGGTCAGTGGGAGAAACCAAAATTTTACCTCCGAGACGTAATGCCAGTCTCCACCAGTTGAGAAGTAGTGCGTATAAAATTATTCATCATTTTTGAATGGAGTCACAAACAAAAAGACAACAACAGTTTCTTCCCTCAAACTTACAAAATGTTAAATAAAATCTATTTTTGGAAACAATAAAATTTACCAGTCTTTAAATAATTCAGGAAAATTAAAAGGTTTTGTTTCCTCTTTAAGGCAACATGAAATTAATGATGGGAAATTCAAAATCAATTCCTATGCTTTAGTCATCAGGGTTCTTTTGTTGAAATAAAAGGATTTTGTTTCCTCTTTAAGGCAACATGAAATTAATGTTGGGAAATTCAAAATCAATTCCTATGCTTTAGTCATCAGGGTTCTTTTGTTGAAATAAAAGGATTTTGTTTCCTCTTTAAGACAACATGAAATTAATGATGGGAAATTCAAAATCAAATCCTATGCTTTAGTCATCAGGGTTCTTTTGTTGAAATATATTTTTGGTTTGACGAATAATGAGTTTATTAAAGGGACAGATCAAATGAATAAATATCATGTTATGCCTAGTGAAGTGACGAGATCTGATTAGCCAAGTACTTGCCAACCTTCCCCTCACCATTCCCTGGGGGTGCCATGTCCTATTCCACTAGCTCCAGGCAGTTGGGATTCTTGTGCAGTATTCACGCTAAATTTACAATACTTAACCTATCTTGTTGTTCGTTTTAGTTTGCGGGTAACAGTAGGGGAAATGAAAAGCAACAATGTTAATAAAAACAATCTTATATTTGTATATACAGATTGATTTTAATTTAGATTATACTTTTTAAGAATCATACAGCTATACATGTAACTCCTGCCAACTGCAACACTAAAAATGTTTTATGCTTACAATGATACTGTTATTAATCAACATAAAAATGGTATAAAAAGTGACATCAATAGTCTGGGAAATAAAAATACAAATAAACAACACTGCATACCCTTGCGGATACGACAAAAAACGAGATGGAGGCTGTGCGCTGTCACCCACTGAAATATTACATCATCAAATTCACAGAATTCAATTTCAACTGTATCTGTTCAAGTAACATAAGAAGTGGGACATACAATCTATTTGCTTCTTTAATTTCTTAACTACATTCAAACCAACCCTTTGCCGCACGTGTTACAATTCAACAACTCATTTCCTAGTCACGACCGTCCAAAGGGTTGACATTTAAGATTAGTACTCTGTCAGATGTCTGTGTAAGAAAATTGTTTTTTTTTTTTTTTTTAATTTTAACCAACATTAGTCTAAGTATCAAATCTAGTATATTAATTATCAACAATTTTTCGGCAATGAGAAACATGACGGTTTTAAATCAAAGGTTAAAACTGGCAAAAGTATTCTGTAGTTTTATTAATAGTTTCTTTTTCAAATTTACTATCACCAAATAATATTACATTTTTTAAATTTTCATTACAAAATTGCACTTTACGATATCTAAACTCGACATGATAACTTGAAACATTCACAGTTCTGAACAAGTCTAAACTATATATTTTTTTATAAATACCAAAAGCGGTTTTAAAAAAATTAGCCCAGATAAGGAAATAATAAATGATGACGCCTTTATTAGTATGTAATCTGTTTTTGATTTAAAAAAAAAAGTTTAAATGAATCTCAAATAGATAATATTAGAAAATTAGGTTAATTTCATAAAATTACTTTTTAAAATTTTATTCACGTTTTATTGCTTAGATATTTTTTTTGACAGTCTGAATTTCAATTAAATTAAGATACATTTTTTTTAATGACAGTGAATTTTTTTTTTGTTTATTTAAACTAAAACTTTTTGAAAGCGAAACTCAAATGTTTCGCTACGTACAAACACATTCACAGCATTTTTTTTCAACTTTTTCCTAATATAGCAAAGCAGTAGTAATGCTTCTTTAATTAACATAATTAATATAAGGTAGAAATATAAATAAATGGTTAAATACCTTACTAGTAGTTTCCACTAAAAATGTATAATAAAACCAGCAAACAAAATATTTCTAGTTATGAATTGATTCCACTTATTTCAACGCAATCTATCCCACCATGCGGCACATTTGCATGGATTTGATGAATCACATCAGCGGTCGCGTAGATTAGGTTAAAAACGTGTTAAAAGATTCGGTAAGTATTATTATATGCGTCTCACGAAAGCAGAAGGTAATTCATTATTAAAGGAAATACATTACAATTTATTAACCATTTTCAGTGGAAAACTCAGTTCTGACTTAGAATAAATAATTAGGGTACTGCCCAGAAAGAACTTGGCATCATCCTGTTAACCCTTTTAGACAAAGTAAAAAAAAAATATTTTACATGCGGCACATTAGAGTGACATGTACATTTCGACAAGTCTAATGAGTATATTTTTTAGAATCGACAAGTGCATGATTCAATGCGCATTCCAGTCGAAAAGTGGAAAAATTGATGAGCCAGATGGAATTAGCAATTAACAACTAATGGCAAAAATTGTAGTTTTTAATTTGTAACTGGTGTTCAAACTTATATGTGTAGCTTCGTCTGTGTAAAACCTACACAAGTCATATTTACGCAGCAGATAAAGAAGGGATTGGAGATACCAGAAAGGTGACGGGACCAAAAACAGCTTGTATGCATTTTGAGTTGTTATTGCATCCAGATCCTCAATTTTATATGAGTTGACATATATTACTCATTAGTTGACGTGAATGTGTCAACGCATAGATACGACATGAGTAACGTATCTATATGTCAAGAGATGAATGTGTACTATAGGCCCACAGCTGAAGGCTCCATTGTAAGCTCTTCCTCTTTTCCCATAAACAATGCATGAACACAAACAGAAACAGAGGTTATAACGAACTTCTCAGCAACAGTACCCGGATGTGCAGTCGACACATCACTTCCTTCCAAAGGGTTAAGTATTTTTCTTTCGTGGCTATTTTCCACCAAAATGTTATTATTTCATGAAATAACATCTCTGTTCTTTAAATCCCCCATTTTCTGTGGAGAATCAAGGGTGACGTGAAAAACAATCAAAGAAAATTCCACCAAGAACATTCGGTCAATTTATTAAATACAATTTCAACTAATTTATCACAAGATTATATTATTTACACCGGTTGTTATTAGACACCTTTTATATTTAATGAGTTTTCAAAATTACTGTAACTTTACTCTTCTCGATTCAGCTTTCAAATCACATATTGTAAACATGCAAAAAAAAAAAAAAAAATCAAAATGTAAAATCATTTTTATTTCTGAGGCAAATTTGCTTCATCCATGAAAAATGATATGTACATAAATGTTTAAAAACATTGGAGAATTTTATGAGCTACTTCAAAATGTAAAGGAAAACTAGGTATTACAAGGGAAAAGTCTCATAAGTTGTACAAAGAGCAGTTATTTTTTTTCTGAAACTCAGTATCAGGTAGCCAGGTGACCAAACAACACATTTTCATTCTACATAAATAATATTGTACAAAAGCATTTTATTAACATTGAAGAAAGAGAAAAGAAAAATAAAATCAAATACAAAATTAGCCCTTAATACAACGTAATAGATTAAAATACACAAAAGTTGAAAGAACAAAATATACCGACAAAGAATAAAGTATTAATGTAAAAAAAATCTCCAGATATCGTGATGTCATTGTGAATCCATTTCCGCAAATTTCATACCTTGTATAAGTCATCCTGAAATGCTATTTTACGATGCCTGTAACTCCAAAAAGAGTTGTGGAAAGGAATGAAGTCTTGAAGAGACCCAGCACAGTTGCTTAGCACAAGAATGATCCTTCCTCTGGCAGTAAATAATGGCAAATATGTACAAATATTAAGCAGCCGCCCAAGAGATCAATGACAATAGTTAAGGCGCTACTTATAAGACAGCAAGCAAAAGGTCTCTTGCCATGCCCAGAAAGGGCGTGATTTATTAGTATCTCACAAGCGTTAGTGGCTTGCCACGCCGCACTCGCCTCCTGCACTGCACATCATTAAAGACAACGGACTTTTATATCTATTTATACTATAGACGCGGTCATTCTATTTGCGTCAAAGTTTGTACATTGCGTTTTTGTCATTTTGTTTCTCGTCAGTTAAATACAATATATATTTTTAATCAATTATTTAGATCAAAATGTACTTTTTTTGTTACCATGTCCCACCTCTACATTCAATTAAACAAAGTCAGATTTCGTATTTAATTTTGAGAATATTTTATTATTTTTTTTGTTCATTTAATTTTGTGGCGTCATTAAATAGCTTACATTATATATTTTTGTAAAATATGCACACAGTTTTTATGCAAATTTAGAAGAAACTTGAAAAAAAATCAAGTTTAACATTTCTGATTCAGAATTCGTTACTTCCATTCTGAAACTATATTGGTGGAAAGTAAAAGTAACAGAATGGAAACATAAAAACATGTACAAACTTTGGCGAAAATGCTCATTTACAACAAGCTTACGGTGAAAGGGTAGTAATTAAGTAACAAGTTACTCAGATTACACATCTGCTCTGATGATGGACACTGCAATGCTGTCCGAAACGTTGGCTAAAAAAGGACTTAGCACAACACGGCATAATACCACAAAAACAAATCACTATAAAGTAACAAGCTACTTAGTTTATGGCTACAGTTTTGTTATAAATGTATTTGAAAGGGTTTTTTTGTGATTTTTGTCTATCCTCAACAAAGTCTGAAGATAAATTAATATTGTGATGGATTCACATTGAAACGCGATATTTGAAAGCAATCGGGCAAAGAAACCCTGGACAGAATATTTTTTAATAAGAGGCATGTAAGAATTCACATTCATAAGGTATCGCTATGGTGTGTATTCTATATCAGTGAATTCAGTATTCAGTTGATTGAACCTAGGATTATTTATGGGCTATATATGATTACATGAATCTAGGGTAACAAAGGCCACACAGTGTTAGATTTAAGATGAGTTACATTTGCCAAACACTACATAATACAAACAAATTCAGAACCCATTCATAGCAGACTAATCTTCATTTTTAGTAAGAAGCATGGGACACCCATCATTTATATCCAAACTCAATTTTTTTTAACCCCTACGGTCTTTTTGTTCCATTTAGTATAAAGTACACCCCCGACAACAGAGAATTCCCACTTCTTCTCTTTTTGAATTTAGTGTAAGATACATAATTTAAGCAGTGTTATTAATGTGGCAACACAAGGCTTTGTATTTTCATTTAAGTTTAAAAAAAACACTTTGAGGACGGGTTGTTTCGGAGAATTTGAACAATTCATCAAATTTCAACGTTCATTTTCAAGATCTGTGAAAGATTTTTTGAAGTTCTGTTTTTATTTCAGTTTTGTCAAGCAACTAGCTTACAATGATATAATAACAGAACTTGAATAGGACTTTCACAGAACCCGAAAATGAATGTTGAAATTTGATGAATTGTTCAAATTCTCCGAAACAACCCGTCCTAAATAATTTGAATATATTCCAAAAAGATTTTTTTGTGAATTTTTTATTAATTATTTTTATATGAAACGAAAAAAAAACGAAGTGACAATAACCTTTATAATACATTTGGGTAAGTAAATATGCTTTCAATTTCGTATAAAGTGGTATTTTTTAAATTTACGAAAAAAAAAATTATTAAAAAAATCCTCATTTTTAATTGCATATGTCCGTTTGTAATATTAAAATCTTAAAAGAGTCATCTGCTTTCATTTTGTGATACGTTAAAAAAAACGAATCGATTTGAAAATTAATCTGAACCGGGAATATTTCTAAATAAATGATGAATCTGACAGATCTTTTAAAGTAAGTTGACGACAAAATCTCTCAGGAACCCAGGGGTTGTATTATGTACACACTTTATGCAGGAAAGGTAATTTAACCGTTTGATCGACTGCTTCAGCGGGAAGATGTTGATTTACCTTTAACGACGGTTCTACTTTACTGACGGAAAGTATATCAATCTCTTCATAAAAGTCCAATTTTATGAAGAGATTGATATACTATTCAATAAAATAAAATTTATCAAAAAAAAAAAAATACTATTTTTGCAATTATCACAATAAGGACAGAGTTTATAATTTCAGTTACAATATATTTTTTTTTTAAATGCAAACAAAAATTTAAATGTTACATATTATATTGATTCCCAACGTTATGTGAACTTTCTCCTTTAGGCGAAGCAATTCATAAAAGACTTTGAAATTAGAATGCTATCATGTCTCCTTGCTCTGGTGGCGAAAGGGTTGAATTTGCCACTTAACGCCTACTACCTATTTAAATATTGTAATTAAAAATAAAGAAAATTATTATCGGTTGGTTTTTTACATCAATAAATTCATTTTTGCACAAAAATGAATTCAGTTGCTGTGGTCAATTTCAGTCAAAATAATATTATATTTGTAGGCAATCAAACCAAAAACGTGATTTTGTAAATAAAAGTATAAGTAATTAAAATGATCCATATATTGGTTGTACTTCAAGGGAGATACACAAAGAGGAATGTCATAGTTCATGTTTTCATTAATATTAGAATATCCATTGATATAATTTTATTTAGGTTGCAAAATGATGAGAATAAGTTACATTTAACTGCTGGAGCAATAGCTACCCATATTTGAGTATGTAGTTGTAGGCAAATGATTTTTATTATTTGTTTTTTTTTCATTATTATTTTTTTTTTAATTTTCCGCAATCAGCTAATATGTTTAGTTAACTAGCTTGATTAACCCCACCAAGGCCTCTGGCATATTCTGTCAGAAGGTCGGAGTATTTCTGCTTTGCAATAAAATCCAAATGAATGGAATATTTGTAGACATATCCCAAAACTAAAAAAAAACTGTTTTTAATAGGTGATGAAATACACTTTCAAATTTCATTATTAGAAATAAACATAATTTTTTAAGGATAAAAATTTAGAATGCAAAGTAAAACATTTTAAAAATGGCTCACCTTAAATTTTTTATAACTAAAATTTAGATTGCGAAAAAAAAAAAATTTACTAGATAAATGTATTATAAACGTTAATAATTGTCATTCATTGTTTCCTATAAATATAAAAAAAAATTCAGTTTCATAAATTTTTTCTCAAATTGTGGTCGGAACCTTTGGTTTCGTAAAGATTTTAATTCTTCTGTAGTTAATTTTTGGATTTGAATATAAAGCGTGGTGTTTCCTCATTCTAACACCGTTTAGGTCATATTTCTCCATGACAGTAAGAGACACACAATGGTTTCTGTGAGACCATACAAGTTGTATGTTCCCAAAGGCTAACAAATTAGACCGAGGGATTGAGCTTCTATTGAATACCAAAAGATGTCACTAATGCTCTAATGCCAATGTTTTTATTAAAACATTAATAAATTGCATCTTTTTATGTCTGTGATTATAAACACGATTATTGAAATCGAACGCTCGGAAATCTCTATGGCTCGAGTAAATTATGATTTAAATATTACAAAATCAATCAATCATTACTTTTAAGTTTTATGATAAAAGGCGATATTTTAATGCAAAAATTTTTCAACATAAATTTTATTAAAAACATGATTTTTGAGTGTTTTTGATTTTGACCAATCATTCTCAATGGAATCATTTCATAAAAATCACTATTAAGAAATTTATTCATTTCCAATGTTGATTGGAATAAATTATTATGCATTTATATGTAGCAAGCATTTATTGTTGCCAGGAGGGAAATCAGGTAGGTGTAGATACAACTATTTAGTTTTAGTTAATCCCTTCTTAAGTGTAAAAGTAACATAAATTTCTTAAACAGTCAAAAATGTGCACTCAACCAAAGATTATACGGAGATGTAAAATATAGTGTGTAGTTCCAGAGAGGTTGTAAGTGATGTCATCTTTCTATTATTGTCAGTTATTTTTCATTTATGTAAATACAAGACGTGTGAGAAGGAAGAGGACAATCGTTCATACAACGTTTCTCTGGGACTACTTTAGTATATGATTGAGTCATGTTGCAATTTCCTGTCTCCTTGCAGTGGCCTCCATCTGGATGAACAACAAAATGCCAATGAAGGCACTGCAAGGCTGTCCGAAACTTCAAAACTATACAGTTCAGGGTGTGTTCATTGTGAAATGAATCTAGAAGCGTGAATATAAAAGTTGATGACAGCTTAACAGAGATATTTTGTCATCATCGTTGGCAGAGATAAAGCTACCTGTGAAACTAAATATTAAACCATCATGTTTAAATATTTGGTAAAACATAGCAAAATGGTGAACGCCCATAGACATCCAACGTGATAGACTTGCCCTAACATGAAATCTGGGTATGACAATATTTTTGGCACCAGGAGGGTTCGAGAATGGTTTGAATAAACTACGACATCCGTCGTACAATGTCCGCCGAAGACCGTACATCGAAATAACCAGAACCTGCATAGAAAAGTACAGTTCGCTAAAGTAAAGCGGTTAAAAAATGGTTTTCACTTTAGTACACTGTGAGACTATCTGTGCAGGATCTGAATGTTCATTTTTAAGCAAACCAACTAGCGTAGCGACGATAAAAATGAACGAGGTGGGTAAATTATAACACAATTGTAAAAGTGTCTAACTAAATAGTATAAGAAAATATTCAATTTTGGAAACAAGCCCAAACCTTCCAGACCCAATGCATGCCATTTTAAAAAGGACTAGTAATTGACTGTATACTGTCAGATTAATTTATCGACAAATTACAGTGCAACTTGGTTTGTTCCCTTTTCCCTGATGGGCTAATCAATTTGGATGTCTATGTGAACGTCCCTTCAACTGTTGTGTAGAATTTCTTAGCATTTCCACTAGTCACAATACCTTCTACGACTCCAATATACAAAATACACACGTGAATAACAAAATTCATAAGTCCCAAACTATTTTGGTTAAACGTAATATTATTATCCTAATACAGAGTAGATTTGTCGTCCTGTCTGAACTGATGTAGATCTTCGGCGGTCGTATCAGAAACCGCGACGCACTGCGATAGAACTGCACTGTACATTCCGTTAGACTATTGCACTTAAAATATTATTATATCCGTAATCACAATAGTTATCATACAGTCCACGTCGCAAATAGTCAATTATTAAATCATCACCATTGTCTGTTTAAAATAAAAACTGTTTTTTTGTACACAAAAATCTCAAATCTTATAAATTAAATAAAAATTATTATTAATCATTCACAGTATAGAAATAACTAGTTGTTTGTTTAAGAGACGCACGGTACTTTCATTGGCTTTTCTCTCCTTGTTAGCTTGATTACTAGTCCTATTGGATTCATAATAGAATATATTATTTGTTTAACTATAGGTTTGTGTTTATAAGGACTCCTCGAAGGCAGCCATTAAGTCACTCTGCATGTTCATGTCTATCTGGCCCGCCATCTGCAACAATAAACAACAAACCGACATTAATATTAAAAGGTCACTCAAATAACTACACTAACGGGAGCTACAGATCATTCAATTTGGTGGAGCGCTTGTACGAATCTGATTGAGTTGAACTGTGTGGATCAAGTTGAACCTTTGTACCGCCAGATAATCCAACCACCATATGACCACCACCCAACCGCCAACCAAGTTGGATCGTCTGCAGCGTAATTGAGCAATTGAACCAACTTTATTCAGTCTGCCTAGGAAGCCGTCATGCATAGTTGTTTGTGAGCGTACATTTAACGAATAAACATAAGTAAAAATGACTAATGATCGTGAAGTTTTAACGGATTTTTTTACATTATACGAGGATTTAACTTGCTTGCGACGTACTACAAGCAAGATGTACTCTAGTAGCGATACCAGGAACGAAGCTCTTGTAACTTTTGGAGTAGTTCCAATCTACTGAAAAGGATGCAATGAATGAGACCGTAAATTTTTTTTTTTATTTCTAATTTGTCTTTTAATTTTCATGTTAATAGTAAACGATGCTACTAGAGCGACACCCCAAAATCCGGTCAAGTGTCCAATTAGTGAAATCGGCAGATTATAGAGCATCATAACAACATTTTGTTGGATAATGAGTACTGGCAGTAAAGGGACAATAGGTTAGGTTAGAATATAAATGAATACTTACGGCTTCTCTCCTTCGCCGCTCCTGCTCCCTCTGGCGCTGGCGTTCCCTCTCGGCAGCCGCCTTATCGGCCGGCGAGCGCGGCTGCGGGGGGGCCGGCGCCATGGCAGGTGGGGGCGCTGCGGCAGGCAGCGGGGCCGCGGGGGGTGCTACTGCGGCCTGTGAGGGCGGCGGGCGCGGGGCCATGGGCGGCGAGGGCGTTGGAAGCGACACACGGGCCGCGGCCGCCGCATCGTAGCGTTCTGGGATGGACGCCGTGTCAGACGGCAGGCCTGCCATGGATGCACTCGTCAATTTTCTGAGGAAATAGTTTAAAATTAATTTTAAAAAAACAACCATTACATCAAAAGCTGAAACCATAGAATAAAGAATGCAAGACATATGACGTTGGCGTGTTTTGTGATCCAAAAGTGAGATCATTTTTAGTTTAAATTTCAAATATTGAAATTCATCATTCAAAATCATCATTATGATATTTTAATTTCAATCGAATATCAATACGCACTTATTTATTGTGAACAACAATGATTCCAATATTACATTTCACTAAATTTACAATTAATAACATTACATCAGTTGAGACGCAACCTTGTGTTAAAAATAAATTTATTGCAATGTTAAATCAATTCCCTGAAGTTTAGCTGAAAAATGTCTACCTCAGAAGACAGGTGGTTTAGGAGTAAAGTCATTCCCCCGAAAGGCATGATCATTGTTAAGGCCATTACCCATGCACGTTCATGCTTGATAGTTTTATGCTCATTCGAACATGTCTCAACATATGTACTGAAATTTACAATTTGACTGAGCTTTTGTCTTGGTGATATATCTAAGGCGTCTTGTGTCGAGCTGCTGAAGCACGTAAACGCAACGACGAGCATGGTTCAAAGTTAACTTGTTCGATCGAGCAAAACTGTTGAACATGAATATACAAGTGTACATAGCTGTTGGTTGGTCTTGTGTGTTAGAAAATAAGAAGGTTGTCCTGCCTTGCTTTGGTGAAGCATTGAGCAGCTTACGTGCTACTAACACGATATACAATGTCAGGCAGGGTAAGAGAGACAGAGCGCATGCTAAATGGGCTAGAATTAAAAGTCAGTAGAGAAATTGGTTTCCATTCAAATCTACACGGAAGGCATTTCTAGTGTATTATCTATTCGGTGGCTAAAACAGACCGAGAACCATCGTTTAACATGCAAGCATTCAAATGTCAAAAGTTCAAAAAGAATGCTAAACGTTGATTTAATAGAATTTGAAACACTCCTACCTAGCCTTGGTGCTTCCATGATGAAAGTAAACAGATCATTGAAGAAAAAGAATAAATAAACTAAGCTAAGTGATTCCATCATGCCGAACATAGACGAAAAAGAAATGTAAGTAATTCCATGATGAATTTAAACAGGACATTGAAGAAAAAGAATAAACAAACTAAGCTAAGTGATTCCATCATGAATGTAAACCGAACATAGACGAAAAAGAAACCTAAGTGATTCATGATGAATTTAAACAGGACATTGAAGAAAAAGAATAAACAAACTAAGCTAAGTGATTCCATCATGAATGTAAACCGAACATAGAATAAAAAGAAACCTAAGTGATTCCATGATGAATTTAAACAGGACATTGAAGAAAAAGAAACCTAAGTGATTCCATGATGAATATAAACAGAACATTGAAGAAAAGTGAAGAAAAAGAAAAGAAAACCTAACCTAAGTGGTTCCATGACGAAAAGGACAAACAACACGCCTAGAACCTACTCATTAATCATGTTCTGTTTTATCGGGTTGCCAATCTAAGTAATGAAAGATATTATTTGAAGTAAACATCTGAATCTTATAGCGCGAGGTTCATAATATCAACTGACAAAGCTGCCCCTCGTAAACGGAAATGTAACACAGGCATCCCTAAAATGAATGAGAATAACTATACCCGCTGTGTCTTTGGAACACCATCAATACAACTCAACCACCTCAAGTATAGTCAACAAATAAAATGATCATGTCCGATAATAACTCTTGAAAGTTCTCAGTTGCACATTTCTCTACAGAAGATTTCATTATTAGGCAATTATGCAGTGGCGGCTCGAGCACTTAAATTTGCACATAACGCATGACTGTACCACTTTTAAAAGGGGTGTTGAATTGTCACTGTGTTGAGTTATCATGGAACCATTTACCCGCCGCACTGAATTTTAGCATTGCTACGCCAGGCGATTTGTTGAAGAACAAACATTCAGATCCTGCCTAGAAACGTAACACAGTGGACTGCGCTGCAAACCGTTGCCTTAGCATCTGGTTATTTTAATAGGTGCTCTTCGGCATTCAACGTAAGACTGGTATCGTAGATTTTTCAAAGCATTAAGCAAAGCAAAAATATGGTCACGTGGTTTCTCTCCAGCTCGTCGAAATGATACTCGGACTTTATGTTATGGCCTCTTCTTACATCAGTGGTTAGAACCCCACAGACTAAACCCAAATTCAGTGACTTGTCTTTTTTTTCCTATTTCATCTTAGTTATTCATAATTTGAAAGGAAATTAATTTTTAAAATAACATTATCTGGGCCCTCATTCTTTGAAAATAGATATTTCGTTGAGGCTAATTTCCTTTAGTTCAAGCTTTTAACAAATATTTAGGGAAAATTCCAATTAAATATGAATATAATCGGACACGGTTCAAATGATTCATTATTATAATTCTGTATAGAATGTGCAAAAAAATGCACCATCGCCATCGAGTGGCGAGGCAATCTTAGTCTCCGTTTTGCTGTGGTCAGACGAGTATGCGCTGCGTTTACCGATGAGCTGTTACATTTGTCGGAATATTTCTTTTTTAAACTTATAGGATATATAATATGAGGAATTGCACAAGATCATATTTAAAATAAGAGATATTAAAAGAAATTGCAAGAAAAGCACTTAAATTCCATTTTTTAGGTGGGTCTGGAGGTCCCCATCACCGCTGCTTGTGTTTTGTTTTGACCCTCCGGGTTTTACAACGTGTTAAATAAAAACAGTTATAATTTGAATTATTTTATAAGAAAACTAAAATTGTATTGCATCATAGCCCAAAGAAGACATAGACATGCCCTAAACCAAAATCTGAATATCATTTTGACAAGCTGGAGGCGAACCCCGTGATAATCTTATTAGCAAATAATATTTGGTACTGCTGTGGCAGAAGTTGTGAACTCCATCAAAACCTTGTTGTGTCTTGACATAATCTCTATTGTTTTTGCGCCCTATTTTTGTCATACTGGAATTTTTTTAATTATCCCGTATTGTAACATTTCTCCTCGTGTAATTTGTAATGTGTTGTAATTGGACATGGTCCGTTAATAAGTATGTCTTAATAAACTATAACATCATTTGTTTGCTAGTAAGGTAATGGTTTACAGTGCAGTCCACTGTGGTGCTTATCTACACAAGGCCTGCATTCATTTCAATTGGTTTTTTTTTTACAGCAGTGAGTAAATTATAAAACATTTGTAATAGTAATACTGGAACAAAATATTCGATTTTGGAAATAAGCTGAAACTTTTTTCACCTGATATGGTATTCTCAATTACGCAGCGAACAAATCGCGCGCCACTGTAAAAAGGACTAGTTATTCGTAAACAGATTTAATTTATGAAGGTTAAATAGTGCTTCTAGAATGCGAGTTGCCTGCAGACTGTCAGATTCGTTTATTGACAAATCACTGAAAGGGACATACCTACTCTACTTTCCTCACTCTGTTCAAGTTGGTTTGTTCGCCTCACCCTTATGGGCAGGTCTATCTTTTCTTTGTTTTGTTTTAGCTCCGAAAAGCAAATCCCTAAATTAAAAAAAATCATACTATGGTAATAAGTAAACAGTTTGTTTCTCCTGCAAAACTGACAACTTCTAGCAAAAACACATACTATGTTAATAAGTAAACAGTTTGTTTCTCCTGCAAAACTGACAACTTCTAGCAAAAACACATACTATGTTAATAAGTAAACAGTTTGTTTCTCCTGCAAAACTGACAACTTCTAGCAAAAACACATACTATGTTAATAAGTAAACAGTTTGTTTCTCCTGCAAAACTGACAACTTCTAGCAAAAACACATACTATGTTAATAAGTAAACAGTTTGTTTCTCCTGCAAAACTGACAACTTCTAGCAAAAACACATACTATGTTAATAAGTAAACAGTTTGTTTCTCCTGCAAAACTGACAACTTCTAGCAAAAAAACAACCAAAATGCTTCAGTGATAAATGTTTTACTCCATTCTGAAAGACATTGTTTGATTTAATGCAGCTACAGAAGGAAAACAGACTAATAATTCTAGTGTCTTTCTTGATACTTACCATGGCTGCCTGTGTTATACTTACACCAAATAAAACCAACACCATTACAAATTTGTTACATACCTACATCTCTTTTTGGTTTTACCTTGTCTCCTGAAAATATTATAGAAGATGTATGTATGTAGTTGTTTGTAAGTCTAAACAAACTTCAATATCATCATAGAAAAGATCAAGTATATAATCATTGTCATTACTAGTCAACTGATTTGTTCCTAGCGTTGATCTAAAGCACGTGCATTGTTTCGTGATGGCCCATCTATGCCATTGCTTCACAACCCTATGTTCAAATCTGCACTTGGGAGTGTTTTGAAAGAAATAAATCAGTTAAAATAGACTCTTTGCTCTGTAACGACCTAGCAAGTATCGCCTACAGTTGGCCGAATCCGCCGTGGAAAAGTGCAGTCATTCAATTAGTATCTCCGCTGGGAAAGGATCAATGTTCTAAAATGTGGCTGTGATATTCTACCAACTATTTTATTGTGCAAATCAATCATAGTGTGGGCCCCACTTAAAAACCGCCGCAAAGCTTGCTCTTTAATCTATTTGGTGTGGGGCATTTAAACTTGCATCGGGAATCATAGGTGTTCAAAGGTAGACCGGTCAGTGGCTGAGTTGGCATTGCGTTTGAGTCCCACTCAGGCGTCGTACATTCAATTCCTCTACTGGCTAAGCCCTCCATCACGACACGAGCATCATTTTCCAAAAAAAAAACAGAGAGGAAAAACAGGTTCATTTCTCTGTCATAAAACAACTGCGTCATCTCACATGCATTGTTACACAATTTCTGGCAAGAGACAACCTCCGGGAGAGAACGGCCATAATAAATATATGTACAGTGAAATCTTGATCGATCTTTCCTCAAATAATCGTTTCCCTACATGTATCTTCCAGTCCCTAATTAATTTCATACAAAACTCACAAAAATAGATTACATCAATCGTTCCTTTATGCCACGTTTAACAGCGTTATAGGGCACAATTTTTGAATTTCGTAGAAAAATTGGTATACTAACTAACAACCTGTGAGGGCATGCAGTTTTTGTTTTTTTACTATTTTACTGAATCGATTAGTTATCGTTAGACATTCAAACACAGCCATGTGCCCGTGCGGTCAAAAAAGTGCATGCTCTTCAAGAAAGATTAAAAGTTGTCAAATAAGTGTAAAAAAAATCCTGCTGAAAAAGGAATTGATGCAATCAAGCATTTAGGAATCACGGAACTTTTCATAAAACATATGTGTCCTATATTTCCAGATTGTTTGTTTATTTGAATAGAACGCTTCAAAAAGGATGGATAGAGGTTTCATCGTATATATACACATATTTATATGTCGACAAGGAAGCACCATGGTTTACATCAGTAGTCCCTTTATAACCATAAAAAATTTTATTTGTGAAAAGTTCATAATTAAAAAAAAAAGTGAAATTAATTTATTTTTTCACACTGTCACCTCATCTATATATGATCCATCTCATAGAAATGCGATAGAACACCCGATAGAAATAGAAAACCTATATTGAACCAACTTCAACTTTCGTTCTATTCTTTATAGAACTGACCATAGAATAGAGCATTTTTGAAAGCGCACCAATCCTTTCAATTTCCACAAGCGGTTTGTACTATGAAACAATGATCATAGAATAGATCAGGTGGGATCTCAGCTTAACCAAAAGGTGAAGTTTTTGTTTTTTTCCCAATCATTTATAAATATTTGAAATGATAATCTGAACTCCTAAAGTTTTTTAATGGAAAATGAAACCAAAAATGATGTTTTTTCCTAGCTTCCGCTGTCTAAAACTGTCGGTTTGTTTTCTGAGAATTTTGAACATTCTGATGAGATTAACAATAATTTATTGTTGATGTTTTTTTGTGTATTTAAATTAACATTTCTCGGAATATGTACTCAAGCAAATTTATGTAAGCAGTTATGTGAGGGGATTGCATAATCTTAAGGACGGGTTGTTTCAGAGAATTTGGACGATTCTTCAAATTTCAAAGTTAATTTTTCAAGTTCTGTGAAAGTGTCGAGTTATCATGGAACCCTGATATTTGACGATTCAAGTATGTTGGACACCCACCATACTTCTGCACGGAGGATCGTACACAGACACACTTGGCCGACATTTTGTAAACTCGTCGGCGAGGTCTTTTTTTTTAACACAACATCCACACAGAAAGCTATGATGAAAATAAAATGTCTATTTGGGGGTTCCATGATATATCATCAAAATGACAACTCAACACACCTATAAAAAGTGCTATAAATTTATGAAAAACTAGGTTATATATGTAACTATTTAACCTAGTTTTTGTTTAATCACTTTTCATAACTCTGTAGCACTTTTTATAAGTGTGTTGAATTGTCATTTTGATGAGTTATCCGGTCACCCTATTTGGGGATGTTGTATGATCTTTTTAAGAAAAGGAAGGGGAGGATTTTCTTGGAAGGAAAAGATATGAGAGGTGGGTATGAATCTGGGGGTCAGTATGTCCCTCCTAGTGCTGGGCATCGCCTTGAGAGAGAGAGAGAGTAGAGAGAGTCTGACTATTCCCACCTAGAGATTGTTTGTGATCTCTTGTTTCAGACATTTTGAAAGCATGCGTGTGCTTTAAATCAATGCTAGGAACAAACAGTCAACAAATAATGATAGGATATAAAAATGACTGCTACAGCACCTTGTTAGTTGTGAGTGAAGTTACGAAAGCATTCTAGTTTGACGTTTCGAGAATTCGACAATGATTGATGACGACACAGGTCTCATGATTCCAGTAGCGACGTGTACGGACGTTGTTTGCGACGTGACTATACAACATGAGTATAGGATACTTGCGTATCCCTGTGAAAGAAGGGCATAAGAATTAACAGATTTTCGCTGCAGTTATAGTGATTAAAAAAAACTCTATAAGGAACGTATTTTATTTTGGAAGGATATAATTACAAATCACAGAGAATAGTACAAGTAAATAATTATTTTGAAAATCACAGATAAATTTAAAGTCTTTTAGTTTTGAACCATTCATGGCGAGGGTCCATATGGAACCCCAAAAATATCACACCTTGACAAGTTTCGTACGGAAAGTTTCGTGTAGTTCTTATCCTTCTTGTAACATATATTTTTTATATTGCAGGACAAATTTTCACAAAATTCAACAAAAAAATGACATGACTTGCTTTATACGAGGGGACAAAATATTGTTAATCCTACAATATTTACATAAGTGAAATTTCTTTATGTTATAAAATATATAGATACAAAATAATGGCACTTTGCACAGAATGATTAAGTAATAAGAATACAAAATGAATGGTTAATTTAGAATAAATACAAATTATTTTTTAGTCTAATCTTTGATATTTTTTAAAATGAAGGTAAATGTCCTCAATTGAAATTATGTCACTGGGTATTGTCAGCTTCTAGATCGAGGTCTATTATTAACCAGTCGTCCTCTTTTAATTTCCAAGTAAATATCCCTGCGGAGGGTTCCTCTTTTATTACAGTTTCTGAAATTGCGTCTCTGAAACAAATAAAATAATTTGTTAACACGATAGTCGTACCCTATCAGTAGACAATCGACGCTAGCAAATATTCATTAGGGTGGGCGCAACCAGGCAAAAACAAAAAGGGGAAACTTGGTTTTTAAAAGTTGACAACAGACGGCCTTGTTAATATAATAACACTTTCGATTCATGAACAAAAATAGACACAATCTTTAACCAGAACTTTTCAGTTTCACATTGAACCAATAATAAGGATTGTATGACCAAGCATTCAGATATTATATCCATAAATGTATGGACATTACACATTACAAATGAGTGAAGGTTGTTAGGTCCTGTTATTCATTGACCACTGCCATCTGCTTCGACTCACTTCTGGCAAATCCATTTCAACTTGTCTTGGGCGCATACTTAATCCATAGGTCATAAGCGTTACGACATTATAATCTTACACGACTTTCAAATTCCCCTTAGGATATCGCCACTCTCCGTACAGGTGGCGCAAAACTCCAGCATAACTAAATAATAATTTGTGACAACGATTTTGTAAGTTCTAAAGGAGGTTGTCAAAGTGAAGACTTCAATATTTCCACACTGTAGTTCGAAATTCCCATGCGCATGCAGCCGTGTCAGTGTTTCACATGGTTCTTTCTTGTACCTTGACGGATCGCGGATGTACCGAATCTGCAACGATCTTGATTCTAATGTTATTGAATAAGAAACTTCAATTAATAAAAAGACATTTTTGTTAAAGCCAACACTTACTAGATAACAGTGACATTTTTGTCTTTATAGTAGATGTAATAACAAAACTGCAGTGTTGAACGTTCATTGCGTTACCCCCAGGGGTTAAGCCGGCGCCGTGTAACGTAAATAGAAACTAAGATGTGGCAGCTAACATTGACACATGGCCAGAAGATTCACCAACTCGGTGCTGCAGTAAAATGACCCTCACTCCATCAGGTACCACCATCAGGGAAAATAAAATAGTTCCAGCTCAATCTCTAGTCTCTTTTCACCACAGACAGTGGTGAAAAAGCGACTGCTGCAATTTTAGGTTGACACAGGAGCAATTCAGGAGTGGGTTTTACCACCAAACAAGGTTCAAGGACGACACAGCAAAGCGGTCTATAAACTGTCAGTGGCTAAAGTAACTACGATCCTGACTAACATGAGATTCGGGTGCCAGTTGCGAGTTCATCTGAAGGTTTGAGGTTGTGAATCCAGCTACCAATGAGGTTATCTACTTCAACGAAATTAGAAACAAATCTATCATATAGATTAGAGCATGCTGAAGTTGGAAATTTTGGATTTTTGGAAAATACTTAATACCAAAGATATAAGCCATAAGAATGTTGATATTTGCAGTAGGCCAAAAAACTTTTGACATCACGGTACATACGCAGCGGTACTGCCATTCGAATTATGAATTGTACTGAATGTTCTTGTGTGTCTCGTGTGATGTCATTTTTGATGTTTTAGCAAATTTACTTAACACATAACTTTGTCAATTTTAGAGATATCGAAAAATTAATTTTTCTGTCGTTATTTAACTCTTTGGACTTTCCATCAAAATAAAAAAATAGGAGACGACCTCATTAGAACATAATCAACCGGTCAGTGGCTGATGCCTCTGGTTCCCACCAAGGTGTCGTGAGTTCAATTCAATTCCATCGGCTAGATCCTCAATCATTGCACAAGCAACGTCTTCTATTTATAAAGATGGTAGTTTTTCTAATATTGTCAAATCATTCGTACCCCGGGAATGTTTGTCTTTCTTTTTTTTTTAAATGAATATAATAAGATAATAAACCTTTGAACTTTAAACTTCTAAACAAACACTTGTCAGAATCATAAGAGTGTCAGAACGGCTGGCGGAGGAAACGCTATCCTACGTTAGTTCCACCGAAGCGTTTGTGTAAGAACAATAGTTTTAAAAAATTTCTCAGTCAGGCAAGAGATCTTAACAGGACCAATGACAATATTAGATTACACATTTAATATTTGAGTAAAAATTCAGCCAAGACTTCTTGGGCATATTATAATTTTGACTGCACTGATTTCAAATCAACAGAAGAATGTGGGAAGTGTGTTCTTACCTCCATTATCTTCTATCTCCAAGATAATATTGCCAAATAACTCAAAAGGGTTAGTTTCTCAGGAAATCGTTAATGCATTGTGGGAGGCGGAAATGGGTACCGCTGCCCCAGGAAACATTAATTGGATAACCAACACCTCTGTCATAGGTCACCCCAAGTGGTTCCCTAAATTTGGTGAGTTAGCAGGGTGCCTGGCTCCACGGGGTGAGGTTTGTCCAGGTCTTGGCGACGGGTGCATTTGCCCACCAATCATGTGGCGGGCCGGATTGGGAGAGGCCGGTTGAGTAAGACCCTTTCACCTATTCAGCCGGTTTCTCTCGACCCATCACCTTGCATTACAGGTACCTTTACGCCTTTCATACCTTTTCCAAAACTTACAGTCCTTCATTTCTTTAGAAGACCCTTCATAGAGCATCCCCTAAGATTATTATTATTATTAGACAATAATTTCCCTCGGAGCCGCTTGTATGGCGTTAATAGAATTATTTCAGATCACTCTTCTTGCAAACCAACGATATACAGTCCATTTCACTTAATTGGTACAACGGTTTATCGGAACAGCCGGTTATTTGAACCAAAACCTAGAAAAGAAATAAATTAACTAATACTAATTTACTTCGGTTATCTGGGTCACCATTCCGTTCATTGAGAAGTGTCTCAGTAAACGAATTTTTGTTAAGGACGGGCATGCGGTATGCGGCGTGAATCATGGGAAGGTAGTCAACGCGATACGGGAGTTAATTCGGTAAACTTCGACCACCCCGGCTGTTTGCCGTCCTTCAACATTCATCAATGTAAAGTTTTTCAGTTCTCACTACACTACCGCTCGAGTAAGAAGTCATTTTTGGGTTACTGTAATTCGCCTATGGTATCGCTTTAGCCATCATCGGTTTGACCCTACCGCTTTTTATAAATGCAGAAAAATTTATGATACCCTATTCTTATACAAAATCATGAACAATCTTGTTGATTCATCATAACTGTTAGAAAAGATTTCATTCCCTGAACACAACACCAGTTTGAACGACTTATTTAGAACACCACACTGTAATTATAGTGATTTGGTTTTGGGGTATTATGCCGTGTTGCGCTACCTCCTTCTTTAGCCAATGTTTCGGACATTGTACCTACCTTAAAGTTGGCTTATTTGGGACCGATGAATCCCAGCAGAATCTACTGTACACACATTGTCCTACAACTGTACCGTATTAATGAAATGAGACAGGCTATTAGACAGTGGGGTGTCTTACCTGGTCTTGTCAGGTTCCTCGTCTGCGGGATCCCGCTTCCTCTCGTTCTCCACCCGCTGTCTCTCCTTCTCGGCCTGTTCCTTCTTCCGAAGCTCCTGGAAAGCCCGCTGACGGTCCAACTTCTCCCGCGCTTGCTTCTTGAAGGCCTTCATCACGACACATTATAACACATCAGTTTTACAATCTATTCTTAATAATTAATGAGCCTCACTTCATACCCCAATTGGGGATGCCATGGTCTCATGACTCTAGTGCAGTATTCAAAGAGGGAAAGCTTAAATTACGGTCAAAGCCGGGGCAATTTTAAGTTAGCTATAAAATGTTTATTAAGAATTCCGTGAAAATTTGTTTTGTTTTTCATTTTACCACAAATTGCACTTTTGACTGTAAAAATTATAGACATGTGAATAAGAAATTTAGAATATTATTTCTTAAATCAAACCATAGAGCTACTACAATTAGAGATGCTACGGCGTATTAACATCTCGTCGAAACTTGTTCCACTATTAGAACGCAGACCAAACCACTTTGGTATACACCGGATACGGTAATTGTAATTAGAGTGTCGAGAGTTGGAGGTAAAAAAGCAGAACCTATATTTTAACTCCATGTCTCATCTAAATATAATACATAAATATATCAACATAATAATTCTATTCTGGTTGTTTGTGATGTGAAGTGAAATATTTCTGCATAAAATTAATCAGGTTCAATGGACTTTCAATTTTCAAAAATGGAACAATTCAGATGGAGCGATAAAGTAGGCACCAAAATTATTTTATTTTAATTCATTAATAAATCTATATTTGAAATGTGTACTTCACTGGTTTAAATTTTTGATGGAGGTTATTATTTATCATTCCAAAAAAAAAAATTGACAATACTTGTTTTTGAAAGGCATGATCCTGAGGCAAATATTTTCAAATTCACAAATCCCAGTTATAATAACCCTTGATTTCTAATGGGTCTGCGCTAGTTTAAGAGTACTAATTAAAAATACATAATAGGTGATTACCTGAAAACTGTCCATGGTGGGTTTAGGTTTGCTCTGCTGCGCAACCTGAACGTTGGATCCCTGAGGACTGCCAGCCTGGGCGAGCAGAGACCAGGAGGTGGCGTTCTTCACATTCTGTTCCTGCTTCGGCTTGAACGCCTGATAGAAGCTATTACTCATGGGCTTCTCCTCCTGCCTTTGGCTGGATGAATTATTCTTCTTATCGTCGTATTTGACACGTTCATTCACAGAACTGTTCATATTCGGTATACCGATGAGATCCTCAATCGGCTTGGGGGTGATCATTGGTTTCTCTTCCTTGATGTGCGTCGGAGGCATTATGGTGGTGGTGGGCATCATTGGCGGAGGCTGCTGGATCATGGATTGATGCGAAACAGGTATTGTTGGGAGGGGATCGAATATTGAAGAGACGGGAGGCATGACCAAACCGGCAGGCCCCATGCCGAGTGCGTTGGATAGAGAAGCACTCAGTTGCATGGGGTCATGTAGACTCTCTTGCTTCATGTAGCCATTGTGCGAAGGAAGGAAGCCGTCAGATTTATTGGTGTTATTCATTAGCCCCGCCATGTCAGGTCCTAAACCTTGGAGATGCGCCATTAGGTGAACGTGCCCCAAGTCCATGCTGTTGTGTTTCGCCAAGCCTAAAGTGAAGTCGTTAAGTAAATTGTTTTGAGCCACGGCGTTCATCATGGCTTGCGAATTTGGTGGCATTTCAGACTTGAAACTTTGCTCCAGATTGGCGAGGGAATGCTCCAATGGATCCAAGTATTGTTGATGATGTTGTTGCTGATGCTGCTGCTGCTGCTGCTGCTGCTGCTGCTGATGCTGCTGCTGCTGTTGTTGGTGTAATTCGGGCTGTTTCTTAATGCCGTTCTGCTGAACAACAGGGTTTTGGTTCTGGTTGTGGATCTGTCTCTGATTGTTATTCTGATGTGTGTTTTGTTGGTGCGGGATGTTGGGAGTGGTTGTGGGTATTGAGGGGGATGGTTGACTTAAAGGTACGGTGGTGGTGACAGCAGGCAACTGCTGCGGTAACATGGATTGCTGTTGCGATTGCTGCTGTTGTTGAACGGGAGCTTGGTTCTGCGTGATGTTGGGTTTGACTTCATCGAAGGGCTGGTGTGCCAAGTGCTGGGGCACACTAGTGGGGGTGGGGGTATGTTGCTGCAGTTGAACTCTGGGCGTGACGATGTCAGCTTGAGTGACTACCGGAGACGCCTGTTGTAGTGCGGGCAGCGGAGGAGGGACAGGTGAAGGCGCTGGCGGCACGGCCAGTAAGCTGGCCATCGGGACCGGGGTGATGATGGGCTGCGGAGTAGGGGGAGGGGTGGGCTGTGGGGTGAGGACCTTGGGGGGTGGGGTGGGGGCAGGCTGGGCGGGTGCCGGTGGGGAGGGCTTCCTGACCACAGGGGGGGGAGGGGTGGATCGCGGGGGAGCTACTACGGGCATGGGAGGTTTCTCAGGTGGTTGTGCCGGTGGTGGCTGTTTCTGTAAATCATAAATACCACAATGAAGTCAGAAGATGAAAGAGAAACAGTTTTAGTATAATAATTACGAGTATTGTACCAATAACATATGCAAATAGAGTTAAAAAGTGTGACTTACGTTAGCAGCGGGTGGGGGCAAATTCTTCTTCACCTTTTTCCTCGGGGGTTTCCCAGTTCCTGAGGAATTAAATAACCAGTATGCTGATTGAGTCTTTTAAAACAATAATTAACAATTACATAAAATAATAAAATCAATTCTTCTCAATCTATGGACATGTAGAATGAAACATTTAATTTTATATATTTGTTAATCTTCGAGGGGTTTATTGAAATGGAATATAGAAAGTATGTCTCACAATATCAGTATGCAAAATGTGTACTTACCAGGTACAAAACGTTCCATCAGACAAAACACCACAACAGATCACCTTGCCGTTAAAAACATTAAAAAGAAAATTGATTATGAATTAGTGCTGTGATATAGTAGAGAAGTAGATTGGGGCTGATATTGGGATGACAGACAAATGTTACCCACTTATTTAGTGATTATATTATACTTACCCATCTCTGTACCTGATATTATATTATATAAATGATTGTTTTTAAATGTTCTCTCCGAATTAACTTTGCTCAGTACTAAATAAAATAATTTATAGAAGATCTTCAAAATAAGTTCTTTCATATACCATAAGAAAAATTGTTTTGCTTTCAAAAAAGCCAAACCTGTCATTTTTACATGCAAATAGGTTGTTTATTGAATTTTATAACCTACAGTAATTTTTAACACATGATCATGTTTCAATTCAATTTTCTCCAAGTGAGAATATAATTCAGTGTTTTTATCTCAGCTGGTCTAAGCTAAATATATTTAATCTTGTACTATATTAACGAAAAGGTAATAAAACACATATTTTCAGAATATGTAAACTACACTTACATACTTTTTTATATTTAATAATTCATATTTACATTTAAAATCATTCTTTTTATTTCACAACGAAATAAGCGGAAATAATAATCAGGCTTGTCAATTGAAATCTTCTTTTTGTCACAAATGCTTTTCCAACAACAGTTGCCACATCGGCCTTACAAACAATCAAACATACGTATATAGCGGAATAAACTATATTATATTGGTGCAGTCTGGTAGAGACCCGGTCCGGACTGGAAAGACAGCCTTGCCTGATCCAGTCCAGTCCGAGGACTCTGTACAATGTCACCATTCGCAAAGGGGAGCTCGTTAGGTAACTGGACAAGCCAGCACATGAGATTATCCTAATATGGCCAATTTACCTTCAAATTTCATTTCCCCGCAGTTTGCGCTTAAAGAGATAAGTATCCAGCGTACAATGTACAATGTCACAACGACCAAAACATATTAAATCTACAAACGAAATGCAACTTCAGTTCTACAAACAAAATATTGGATCAAAATAACATTCCCAAATTTGTAATAATATTTTGAATTTCGTTTTTAATAATAATATAATAATTTTCTTACAAATATATCCACAATTGCTACATCATTTCATTTAGTATTCCACTCTTGGCATTATCAGAATTATTTGTTCACGGCAAACAATATAAGTTACAGTCAAAATGGGGCACCTGTCTCTCTCACACATATTCGTAATGCGTTATGACTAATTCAACACAACTCTATTGAACCGCATCGCACTTCTTCAACATATTATGATCTCAATTAGGTTACACAATCAGCAAACCCAAAAACACTACTATAAAATAACTCTTGTTCAATTAATAATAAATAAATAAATAAACCATGGCTGTCAACCATTTTCAATTTATTAAAAGTTAAAACTTTAAAACTGATGTCAATAAAAATGATATATGTTTTGATCTTATTAAAATACTATATTTACAGACATTTTATTAATTTCCTTAGTATTGAGTTCTAACTGTAAACGAATTGATTAATATAACAAATAAATTATCAATAAACAAATTAAAATGAGGTTGATCTAAATAATAGTAAGACATATTCTATCAATACCCAAGATGACTGATGACTGATAATGATAATGCCAAAACTTTCCTACTGATTATTGCAAATAGTTACATTCAAATTTTGTACAAATTTTATTGTGGCCTCTTCATTTTACAAGGAAATTAAACACGGTACTCCAAAAAGTATATAAAAACAGTAACAAATGAATAATGATCTAGTTGGTTGGAGTTTTTGCAAAAGCTGCCATATCTGATGTGATAGATATTTAGTATCTAATACAGTATCGGGTGGGTGGACTGACTGACTGACTGACTGACTGACTGACCGACTGTCTGACCCATATCTATGTGCAAACAACGTGTGAAGGAGGGAGGCCAGCTTTCAATAATACAACGCATGGTAAACAATCAAATCATGGTAAGAATGGAACGTCACATGGAACGGGAAGATGGGCGCCAACAAAACCTTTTCTGCCTTATGTCCACAATCAACTATATATGTCTCTGAGAATGGCTCACGTGGCTGTGGCGTGGCTGTGGCGTGGCAGAGCAGCGCAGCGGCAGACTGGTCCCGCCCCTTCACACTGTTTGCATGGCGCTTCCTACTCCCGTCTCGTGTTAGTACAGACGCCTCGCGCGATCAATAGCAGCGGCGGCGCGGCCTACCACCTACCACCGCCGCCGCCCCATAAACAATACCATATATATAAATATGAATGAGCACAAGTCAACAGGAGAGAACATGATATAGTTATAATAATGAACGCAAGGTGAAAAGGTTTGTCGGCTGCGCTGTCTGTGTGTGGTGTTCCGTCCGACTGACTTCCACTTCGTACCAGGCTTGTACCATCCGTCGGAGGTTGGCCTCCGTCCTCCACTCCGACCACACGTGTGACGTGTGCCGTGTGCCGAACCCGTCTCGCTCCGCATTCGCATTGTGTTGTTAGTGACAATGAGAGATATGGATGAATTGTGTACACAACATTACGTACAGTGTACGGATCGGGGAGGGAAACCGGCGTCGGAACACGGTAAGCGTCGTCTACATCACCCTCAAATTGAGTGCGGTGGTATATTCCGACAAATCACAAATACATTTTATATAAAACATTTTCAACATAAAATAAAGCATATTATATTTTAGTGGTGTGTGTGGCAGTATAAATGTAGATATGATTTTGTTATATAATTATATAACCTACTCTGTTGAAGTTTCAAATGTTTTAGGAAGTTTTCTTGTGCTTTACTTTATCTATTTTAAATTTGTAAACTTAAATTGTTATTGCCTAGGAAATCAAACCAAAGACTGAATGACTGAATGCGACTGCGGACGAGCGACATTAACAGTAAATGATTATTTAAAAAAAAATAATTTTAAAAAATGTTTTAACATTGATAACAATAATATAAAATCAAATCATATATTGTTTTAAAATATTCAACCTTCTGAATATTCTTTATGTTTGTGAAATGAAATAATAAACTACAGTGAAACTCACATACAAAGTATTCATACTTCATGTTTGCTTTTCATTCCCTTGAAGACTGAATGGCCGACAAGAAACTTCAATAAATAAAAAATATATTTTTGTTAAAGCCTAAAAGTAGACAATACCATACTTGATATGGTTATATTTTCATTTTTGTCTTCAACTAACCTAGTAGAGGAAATATCCGAAGGGAAAATGAGTGTAAAAGGTGGACAATAAAATTGCAGGGCTCCGTACCGGGCGTGGGCACGATTCTTCAACATTGCAAATTATAAATGAGCCATTCATGATGAACGAGCAACACAATTGAGCTAGCTCTTTTTGATGAGCCGTATTCGTACGACTCCCGGTAAACCGTACCATGGCTCAATTGAACGGTTACTCTTTTTTTTATCAGGAGATACATAGAAAAAATAGCGCCATTAAAATTATCCAAGTACTAATTGTTATTACACACTCAGAAACGAGAGGGGTATCTGACAGTCTGACATCTGGCCTTGGACATATGTACCTACACAACCTAGCTAACTACCTAGCATCTTATTCAGTACCAAGAGTCGTACGCTTATGCTGGGAGCTGTATCGGGGGAGCCATGCCGGGAGAGGCATATTGGGCGAGGGCAGTATTCTGATTGCTCATACGCTCTGAGCTTTCTATTGAGTTGGTACCGTGGCTCTCGCTCTTAATAAAATGAGTCACTACCCATCGCTGCTGCAAATGCAGGGGATCAGCCCCTAGGGGTTAAAAACTCCCTTGAAAAAGTTGTCAATAGTTTCACTGTAGTATTATTGTTGTATACATTAGAATGAATCAATGTAATCAATAATTATTGTGGTTAAAAAAGGCTAAAAGATGATGATGACAGATATATCTGTTAACAATAATATATCACTTAAAAGAAGCATAAAAGACTATAACACTGTGTTTCCCATCCGTGATAAAAACTTAGCTAGATCTCTCCGAATAACCTAACCTAACCGATCTTACATCCAGTACAACCACACATACAAAAGAGTTATAATCAGTGATATCGGATGATATCCATTAAATAATAACTATTTTAAAATAACATCCACCAAAGCACTCCACGTTTAAATTGGCTTATATTAAAGATATTGTAAAAAGGCCATATTTCATTCTGCACACGCTTTATAACTACATCGTATTAATGAAAAATTTCCTACTAATGTTTTTACTACATTTTGTATCTAACTTACCAACATTAGAAATATTGGTTTTTCTGTTTTTATCTTTAAAAACTATATCGTTTATCCGTTGAATTATTATTCTACGCCGCACTGGCATTTTAGAACCAAACGCAAACAAACAAACGGGTGAACAGTTCATATAGTCACATAATCATGGTGCGGATGTGAAACCATCCAAAATGATCATTTGTAATGTCCATCCATAATATAATATTCACTCACTTTTCATTTAAAACATGAGTCATCATAATAATTATTATTATGTGACAGTTCACAAACATACTTTTCAATTTAACATATATTAATGCCATTCATTTGACGGACCCACGACGAGAATAGATAAAGGTGTCTTTTGATTAGTCCAGTCGGTTATATAAAAGGAACAGAGTGTGAGTGTGTGTATATGAGTGGGGTGAGTGGGGTGTGGGGGGCACCTAACCTGCCTCACTGTCGCTTGTGTCGGAGGATGAAGAGTCGCTGCTGGAGGAGGAGTTGGAGGAATCCGAGGAGCTGGAGCTGGAAGAGAGGCGGCCGGATGCGGCTACCGGTTCCTTGGCGCCATCTGCACAAAACACACAATACCAAAATATTAATTATGTACTGGATGGGATTGACATTTGACATTTGTGGAAACTCTATAATAATCCGAGGACTAAAATTACAAGTCTAGAGGAGATATAGTCCCTTCCATTCCAAGGGTATGCGTAATGCGTACATCCGATACTCGTGTTGTGTACTCAACTAGTCACGCACACGCTGCTGCTGAAATCACGAGACCCCAATCGCGGGAATCGTGACTCCATATTTAAAGACACGATGAGTCGTGGGAGACTGGCGTTGCAGACAAGTTGACAATAAGTAATGGCAACATGTGTGTGTACATACCTCCATGCATCTCACGGAGAAAACTGTAATATGGTAATGCATACTACTATCTACGTAAAAATAAATATATTATGGCAGCCCGGAGAGAAGGCCTTCTACAGGGGGCCACAGAAAACAGATTTTGATGAATTCCAGGTTTTCCAGAGCAGTTTTACATTTTTCTACGATATATTTTATTTGACATTGGAGTAAATCTTTAGAAAATTTTATTTTAGAAAAAACTTTACCTAAATATCTGTACGAGGGTGGTCTGAAAAGTTTCCGACCTCAACGCAAAGATGGCGGTACTCGTCAATAAAAGCTAGTGAATGTAGCTGTGCATCTTTTGACAGTTACTCACCAAAGTTTCGGCCATTTTGGAAGCGCAGTTTTTAGTTGACAGTCGTTTGAGTGAATCGATGTGTGTGTTTTTGTGAAAACGGAAAAAATTGAGTATCGAGCTGCTATTAAATTTTTGTTTTTCAAAGGCAATACTCCTACGCAAATTAAAGATGAGTTGGACTCTGTGTATGGGGACTCTGCACCATCATTTACCACAATGAAATTTTGGGCAGCTGAATTTAAATGTGGCCGTAAAAGCTTGGGAGACAATGAACATTCGGGACGTCCAAAAACTGCAACTACTGACGATAACATTGCTAAACTTCAGCAAATAGTGTTAGCATTCTGCCGAATTAAAGTGAAAGAGATAGCGGAGGTTATGAAAATGTCCAAAGAAAGTGTCTGTCACATATTAAATCAAGATTAAGACATGAGAAAGCTGTCTGGGCGTTGGGTGCCGCGTTTGCTCACGTTAGACCAAAAACTTGTTTGAATGTTTGAATTGTTTTTATCTAATTTTATATCTATTTTTTTTTATCTATTTTTATCTAATTGTTTGAATCTAATGTATTAAATTATATTACCCACGCACAGGCTGCGCCTTAGTGGGTTCCTATTTTTATCTATTTTTATCTAATTGTTTGAATCTAATGTATTAAATTATATTACCCACGCACAGGCTGCGCCTTAGTGGGTTCCCTTTCATATTATTAAAAAACTTGTATTATGAAATATGTAAATTGGGAAAAAATAAAGGAAATAAAAAAAAAAAAAAAAAAAAAATGCTCTGTTGGCACAGTTTAGACGCAATAAATCCGAGTTTTGGCGCCAGTTAATTACTGTAGATGAAACTTGGATACATCATTATACGCCCGAAACAAAAATACAGTCAAAACAGTGGACTGCAAAGGGGGAACCAGCTCCAAAAAAAGCAAAAACTGTTTTCTCGGCTGGGAAAGTGATGGCGACTGGTTTTTGGGATAGTCATGGAGTTATCATAATTGATTATCTTCAAAAGGGAAAAACTATTACAGGAGCATACTACGCATCATTACTTGACAAGCTGAAGGCAGAAATTGCGGAAAACGGCCACATTTGCAGAAAAAGAAAAATCTGTTTCACCAAGACAAGGCGCCGTCTCACACCTCAGCGGTTGCCATGGCAAAAATCCACGAATTACGGTTTGAACTGCTTGACCATTCGCCTTACTCACCAGATCTAGCCCCAAATGACTTATTTTTGTTTCCTAATCTAAAAACTGCGCTCGGAGAACGGAGATTTTCGTCAAATGAGGAGGCAATCACCTTTGTGAACAATTATTTTGCAGAGAGAAACGCCGAGTACTCTTTGGACGGGTTAGAGAGATGGGAGCATCGCTGGGAGAAGTGTGTAGAGTTAGAAGGAGACTATGTAGAAAAATAAATAATAAAACTTAAGAAAAAAATTCTTGTTTCATTGTTAGGTCGGAAACCTTTCAGACCACCCTCATATATGATGGCCCGTCCGCGACATTAATCGGCCACGAAATTTCGATTTAAACAGAAATATTATATTTTTACGTTTAACTTTACTGTTTACTGAATTTTAAGAGCAGACCGCAACGGTAATGGGCTGTGAAATATCAATATACACGGAAATATGTCTTCATTTTTTACGAAATTACTAGTATCTGTAATTGAATGAACTAATTAATTGTATTAACAATTAAAACTTTCAATTTATGCGAGATTAAGTTGTCTTATTACAAATTTACTTTGTATACCTACATGAATTTGAAGGGGCATCCTCGCAACTCATATTTTCAGCAATTAATTTTTTCTTAAAATTTCAGATTTTCAAAAATAAAAAAATTGCCTGATATTCCAAAAATATTTATAAATTCTGACATCCAATGTCTATGTCTGTGGCCACCCTGTTCTAGACTTTTCCCACCATCTTGACATAATATACTCTTGGATGGATGATTTCAGATGGAGTGTGTACCTTTCTTGGGTTGCTGCTTCTTATTGGAGCCAAGCTGCACCGCTACGTCCTGCAGCCGTTTCTCCAGCTCCTGTTTCTTCTCCGCCATCTGCTCGTCCTTGGACTTGCCCGACACCCGCTTGTCTGTGGAACACACGCAACCCCCACACGTCAGTAACAACAACACTCCCACTTACAATAGGTACACTGATCCCTCATTATCCATAGCCAAAACTAACTGTTAAATCAGACTTCCCGTTAAACGTGGCTCCTTTTGACACAGTGTTATATTGTGTTTTAGTGAAGCAACATCAGCGTAGGAGGTTAGCCGATGACAGCCGGTTAACACCCTATGCATTTACGGCACTAATGGCTGCTAATGAGGGATTATTGTACCTGAAGATTGAAATCATCCACTTAATTAAATTACAACATTGCCCCAAAATAAACTTGTGCTTTGGTTGAGTGGATTCACTCATCACCAACCAATTCATTACAATTCTATACATACCAGCCACCATATTATGCTAACAACAAACATAAATAAACGGGCTAATACTGTTGCGAATATCTGCCACAAAAACAATATTGGGATTCAAACCACGAATCAGCGGCTCGATAAAATACAATGATTCATCACCATTACTTACATTTGACAAAATAAATATAATAATGTATTTCGAGTCTTCAGCACGGAAAAAAAAATTTAAGGTTGCAGTGTTTCATCATGACCAGCACCATTTTGAACTTTTGAAATTTTGGACGGCCCCGATTCTCGGCATTGTTTAACTATCTCGCAGCCAAGTGAGGGGGAGTAGATAGTACCCAAAATTACTATCCTCCTTATATTAGCTTAAATACTTGACATATCATTTTAGTATTTTACGTATTTCTGCACAAATACATAAGTTACCATTAATAATTGGGATTTCTATAATTTAAAAGCCCATAAGACAGAAAAATGCATGGGGGTCGTCAGAAGACCCACTTGGTTACAGACGTTTTGTTTGGCATCTTGGCCTATCAAGAGTTACGTTTTATCAAATTGGGATCAGCTTACAAGCATAATACTCCCGATATGGTTGACACGCTAGTCAAAAACTGAAAAGGCCAAGAATTGGCACTCAACGGAAACCGTTAAAAAAAAATACAAAATAGTGCTGATCGTCCATTTCATGATTATCAATTGTGTTGCAAGTTTTAAAAACCCCTACATAAAGCCAACCAACCTAAATATTGGTTGACTTTAGACAGTTTAGGAATAATGATTTTTGGTGAAAGGCTTACATAGATATATATATCTAAGTTAGTTGACAATGTAATCTGCAATAATAATCATGCCAAGTAAATGTTCAGTTCAGTTCCAATGACATTTTTAATAGGTAGTGGAATTGTAATAAGGTCTTTGCTATTGGCCCTAAAACCTGGAATGTGTTTGTGGGAAGCGTTGATTCATTATTTGCATCGGCTTCAAAATCTCATAGTGCATTTTTGTCTTCTTTAAAATATGAATTACTCTTTAGATTTTCATGGTTACAATATTTATTAAGGAATTGATTTTACGGATGTTACAAATCGAGCGGTGTTGAGGAATCATCTCAAAAACACCCGAAATGTGATTTCCAAAAAAAGGTGTTGTTTAAAAAATATTGAAACATGTTTTAATAATCGTGATTTGCATGCTGTATAATATAATGTGTGAGATCTTTACACAAAAATATGTGTGAAGTATGATATACAGGGTGTCCGGTAAAGTGCACAAACTTAAGGAGGTGATTCTACGTGATAGTACATGTAAAAAAAGTTAATAACTTTTATCGAAATTTCATCATTTTAAGGTAGTTTTCAGGAACAAAAGTTGAATCGTTTGTATGGAAAAAAAAAAAACAAAAAAATTTCAAAAAAAGTTGCTTGCCTTTTTTTAATTTTACCATTATGTAGAATCACCTCTTGAAGTTTGTGCACTTTACCCCCGGACACCCTGTATTATTGTAGTCATTTAAGGGGAAAATGTATGCCATTAGTATGTGTAGAAAGTATTGTAAAATAAGTAGAATAAACAATAATACACTAGGAAAATATTAATACATAAAAGTAGCAATAATTTAAAGACATTGTTATGTGTATTAATTATTAGTATATGCATAAAATAAGAAATAATCAATAGTTACAATATATATAAAATAGACTATTACAACACATAATAATTCTATCACATTATTGGGAAACAATATACATAATAGGTGTTGCGCTTCCTCCTTCTTTAGCCAACGTTTCGGACAGCATTACGGTTGTAGATTGTAGTGAAGTGTGTGTGTTTATATATGGGGCGTAAACCCCCTAAAACCCTATTCATGTTAATGGGGCTAACGGGTTAAAAAACATAACTTGACGGCTACACCAAAACTAAACAATGAAAACCACATTAATTTAACTAATAATTATACTATAATGTATCTATATCTAAGATGTATCTATGTACATAAATACACACTTCTCCACATCTACACAGATGCCCCGACGATGGACACTGTAAGGCTGTCCGAAACGTTGGCTAAAGGAGTAAGTGCAATACGGCATAATAACCCAAAAATTAATCTTGATAATGCTTTCTCGGCTGTGAAAATCACAAATAATATAATAGTTTGTGTGTATCAAACAAAAGTCAGTGTGAAAAACCAAAATAAAGGGTGTTAATGATAAATTAATGGACACCATATGCACTATGAACAAAATGAAAGCCAAGAACATGTTGGAAATAAGACGACTGCAGTTCGGGACAAACAGCAACAACTTTGGGAAGGTTCAGGTAGGACGAATGTTCATTCATGTTATCATTGAACTAAAAAAATCAGCATGTTTCATTACTGGACGAAATTCCAAACCGTCTAAAAAAATCAACAAAACAAATTGAATAGAGACGCATTTAATTTATGAAATAATCAACTATAATATATATATAGCTAAATTCCACTGCCACATTCGGATAGCAAAAGCTTTCTCGCCATCAGAGTAAAGTAGAGCCGAAAACTAACTTCATACACACTAACCCTTTGGGCTGATTTGTTCGCTTTTGGGAACAGCTCATCTGACGTGGTGACAAATGCCATCTCAACAGTGTTAGAAAGAGAAAATACCACGCTTTATGTTCAAATATAAAAAATTGCCACAGAAAAATTTCTCAAAAAATCAAAGTTTCCGACCGCAATTTGAAAAGGTTTATGAAAATTGTTGTTTTTTTCTATTAATTGTTTTTAAATGAAATGACAAAAAAGTTAGGTGACGATAAAGTTTATATTTAATTTTTTTTTTTAATTGTATGATAAAATATGTTTTTATTTTTTTTTCGTTTTTAGTTAGAAAAAGCGATTTTTAAAACTGTTACATTAAAAGTTTTTATATTTTAATAATTTTAATTATGTCTAATAATAAAATTGTAATGCTTATTTCACCACCTTTCAAAATCAGTTTTCGGATACATTCAGAAACATTCCATTTATTTTGACAGAATACGCCAAAATAGAAGAGGCCCCACGGGTTAAGCGTGTTAACCCATCGGGCAAAATAAAATCATATAATCAAATATTCCCACTTGATATTTAATTTCAAATAAATTCAATGTTGTTTTTTTAATGCAGCATTAAATGAAATACTGTTTTTTTTAAAGAAGATGAAAGACTCTTTCAGATTTTAATACTAATTTCGATTATGTGCCTGTTTGTATAACTCTAGTTTAATGAACTCGGATTTGCTTTGAATTTAAGTGTCATTTTCATAATTAGAACTGGTTGTGTGAAGAATTCAGACAAGCTATTATGAATCCTAACTTTAAGCCAGCTGTATTTATTTTTAAAAAATATATTTGCACAGCGCCCTCGAGGTGATTTTTCACAAAATCAGCGTTATATAAATTAGCCAAATATCATTATTATTATAAGTGATAAAGGAGCTACCTATATACCCTTATAAAACGTACTGTGAAGGTTATTCATATCACTTTACTTATTTTCATTTTATATATAAAAAAAAAAATTATACGAGTGCGTCCATTGTAAACTTTAAAAAAAGTTTGGTGTTGCGTCTTTCTAAATCTGTTTATATTATATGTCTGACCATAATAGAAAAGACGATAGAACGAGTTTTACGAGGATGTAACACTACGCAACCCGAGTGGTTCATAATATGCTGACAAAAAGATTAAAAAAAAAACTTTTGTTACATTTTAATAAACATCATTGAACGCGTTTGGGTGGGTTTTTTTTGGTTGGAAGGGTGGATTCACTGGGAATTGGGGATGGGATAAAAATGTCGTATGGAACTTACAGTATTGCTTACGAGTTTTTTTCCTGAGGCAGGACGCCACGTAGTTCTCCAGTTCCCGGAGCGTGGAGGGCTTGAGGGTCTCAAAGTCGATCTCAATCTCGTCGGGGTTGGAGTCTCGTAATGAGGGCTCTCTCGACTGGATTATGTGAACCACTTTGCCTAGCTTGTCGCCTAAACACACACACACAAACATACAAACAATTAATATAAGTATCCTTGAGATATCCGACAAAGCGTCCATATACACCTAAGAGCGAGCCAGTTCAAGGACGATTTCTTAACGGATGCACTGCGCAGGCCGTTCATCCGACAAAAACTGCCTGAGACATCTTTTAAACATGTCTGATAAGTGTGAACAGCTCCATAAAACCTCTAGAGCGACTAGGGCAGCCGATTTTTAAAAAGAAGCGGTTAGTCAAGTGCAAAACCTTACGATCAATAACTTAAAAAATAAACCACTAGAGGACGGCTGTTAACCTTTAAACCTTTCATTAGACATTCAAACACGGCGGTGCGCCCATGCAGTTAACCTTTTTACTAATTTTGAGCTTTTCAACCTTAAAAAGAATAAAAGAACAAAGAAAGTGAAAAATATGAAATAAAGAATGAAATAGATCGGGTGGGATATCGGCTTTAGATTAGGTTACAAAAGTTTAGGTTAGGTAGGTTCTTTTAAATCTTTTCTTCAATGTTCTGTTTTGTCATGGAAACGTTAGTAAAGGAAAATAATGGGTAGTGTCTCACCAGGTAATTTGTTTATGTCCAGCGACAGCTGCCTCTTCTCGTCGTAGGACATGGGCTTGGCCGTATCCTCCTCCTCAGAGTCGGGCGGGTGGTGCGCGGCGGCCGCCTGCTGCTTCTTCTTGCCGCCGGGCCCCGCGCCACCTGCTGCACCGCCAGCCACCCCCGCCGTGCGCGACGCGCCGCCCTTGCTGCCGCCCCCTCGCTTGCCCCCTGCCGCTGTACCCGCACCTTTGCCGCCCCGTGCTCCGGCCCCTGGGAACACATACATATATTAGTCAAGCAACTGTTACGACAGTATTATTTCCTATGGCAATAAATTATAACATCTCTAATGAATTTGTTAAATAGGTTCTATCTATTCGGGGGTTTAAAGTAAAAAATATCTACAAAGGTGCAACATTACAGGTCACGCAACACTACATTTGTGTTATCTGAAAAATGGAGATAATGACTAAATACCTCCTAAAGGTAACGCTTCCTTGCAAATAGAGCAGTGGTAGCATAGAACAAACTTCCACAGCCTGTCATCGATGCTACTTATATCAATTCAAACCTATTGGATGACTATTTATCTGGACAGAAGAAAAGTTGAAATTATTTTTTTAATTTTAATCCACTCATTTATTTTAGAACTTATTGTTAAATTATATATGAGCACATCAGCAGAAAAGTACCTGCTCAATGTCTAATGTATTTGTTAAATTGGTTTTATCTATTTAAAGTCAAACAATGTTATCTACTAAACTTAAGGGGGAGACTTGACACTTTACACTTGTGTTGTTGTCTTAGGCCTTGCTTTCACAGGGATATACAAGTATCCGATACTGAAATTGTGTACTCGCGTCGCAAACAACTTGTGGCGCACGGTCTGTACACAACACTACTAAAATCACGAGAGCCGCATCGCCACCGCTTCTCCAAACAACAAAACTAGCTTACAATTTAGGTGGACAAGTGACGATAAGACTAACATTTTATCACATATGACTATCACATATATTAAAACCTCGACGACACGAATGGTAAAGACTTTGATCGCGGGAGACTGGCATCAACAACAAGTGTGCAAACTGTACACGTTTCTGTGTGCGAACCTTCATGCAGTTGTAAGAAGGTAGTCGCCGAGACATATGAATCCTTGAGTAGGAAGATGAATTCTGATCAAAACCTTGTACTCTGGTACCCACCCAGCATAAAGTTTTCTTTTCCTTCCCTAAACACGTTCATTAAAGAACATAAATACATATTATTAAAATAAATACCGGAAAGTCTAATCTTCTAATTATGTCCTGTGCGTTTGAACCGTATCTAGATTTCTCTAATAAGTGTTAATCTCAGGTGATCTACCAAGTAAGTAAGGTATTGTATATTATCTGCGTGTATAAAATGTAAAAAAATAATAATAACATATGTACATTCTAGCATTCATCAATCAAATGCATTGTACATGTGGCTTTGTATTGTATTATTTTGACTAGCCTATAGTTAGTAATAAGATAAATAAGTGTACAAATTTATCATATATTTGTACAGCACCCTTGAGGTGATTTTGCACAAAAACGGCGCTACGCTAATCACCAAATAATATTATTCCTGTGGAAAAAGGGTCTTGAGGTTTATATCGAGGCAACACAAGGTAAAGTGTGTCTCCTGTAAAGTTTTTGAACTTTTGTAGAGAAAAATTCTTGAATTGATACTTTGAGTTTATTCAACACTTGAGGGTTGTATCTGTATTTTGTGTTAGCTGCATATCCCCAAATGATATGATATGCGTAGTTCTGCAGATTTCCTGATGGCACACATAAGCTAGTATTGCAATGCAACCCCGATGCCTATCAATAAGATGTAATGTGTTTGTTGGGAGTTATGAACTGTTTAGTTTCTAAAAAAATATAATATACGAGACTCTGGCATAAAAAGGAAAATTATTGTAATTTCATGCAGCAGGCTAAGATACCGAATGAATTATTTGCAAATTGAGGAAAGGGGGACTAATTATTACAAAATGATAACAGAGAGCTTGCAGATTACAGTAGAAAACAATCAGCATACACGGTGTTCGGAAACTAGTGGTACAAGCGGGAAAGTGGAGAATCTATATCACATAGAAAACCCAAAAAAACTTTGTTTTTTACGATCTGAACATTTCAATTTTTTATTTCTTAATTTTTTTGGCATTAAATGTTTTAAAAAAAACTTTAGAAGCCGAATCTAGAAAACAATAAACAGCTGATAGTAGCCCCGTAGTAACTAAACCAGACTAAATTAAAACTATAAATTTCCAACTTCGAATTCGAAAACAAAATCTCAAATCAAAAATAATTAAAATATATTAAGGACGGGTTGTTTCGGAGAATTTGAACAATTCATCAAATTTCAACGTTCATTTTCAAGTTCTGTGAAAGATTTTTTCAAGTTCTGTTTTTATTTCAGTTTTGTCAAGCAACTAGCCAACAATGATATAATAACAGAACTTGAATAGGACTTTCACAGAACCCGAAAATGAATGTTGAAATTTGATGAATTGTTCAAATTCTCCGAAACAACCCGTCCTAAGAGTAATCACACAATTGACTTCAATGTGATTAAGATTCACCAGTATTTCCCGCGTGTACCACTAGTTTCCGGACACCGTGTATAGTCTGTGCCCAATCGTGTTGTCAATTGGAAGGCCAAAAAAATTCAATGGGTCCAGAAGAAAATTGTAATAGATTATTGAATTCCAATTAGTTTGTTTTGTTTATTTATTTGTTAGAGTAGAATTTATAAAATTGAATTGATTCCATGGACAAACCTTTGGCCTTGTTATTTTTAGTGGCGGTGGCGTTAAACATTTTGTTGGCATCGCCAGCCCCCAATTTGTCGGCGCCGCCCAGCGCCACTGATGCCATGGACACACCTACACCGGACAGGACAGTTCACCAATCAACAACCACCTCCTCGCTTGTTTGATTTGCTTTACACATCTATTACACACATTACATTGCTCCGCTTATAGTAATCCCCTCAACTATTATTAATATTATTTACTTGCGCAAGACGGGATTCCAACCCGCAGCCTCTAGATTCATGGCCGAGGAAACGACTCAGCCAGGGATATACGGAATCAAGCGCGGATTTAATACTTCACAACCTTCTAAGGTACACTTGTTTTTAAGGAACTCTGTAAACCCTAAAATTTATAGTTTGAAGGTTCTGATAAATGAAAAAGTTTTCACGGCTATTTCAATGTCATGCCGTAAAAACTTAGTCATTTCCCTTTCAACTTCTTGTTCACAGTTGAGATACAATGTAAAGATTGCATAGGAATCAAACAAGGAGAATCAAATTGCAGACAAGGGTGGATATGTACAGCAGATATTAATTAATCAACAAAATAATAATTATTAATAAACATCACAAAAGGAACGGGGATATGAACAGATGCCATTCTGTTTTGATCATTCCCCCCACACACATACACATGCAAAAGCATGATTCACCAATTTGTTGATATAGATTGGCTTTTGCCCCCCGTAACTCTAACTCTGGTCACCGACAACAAATTATAAACAACAAATAATTTTAAATTGCTTTTCACACACGAGTGTTTTTTTTCTAGACCCTCCGAGGCTCTGCTCTATAAAAGAGTTTCACTGCATACAAAATGGAATAATGAAGTGTCATTTGTGATCCATGGTACCCCAAAAAACTAATTTCGAATGAAACAATTCTAACATTATTTGAAATTTTAACAAAAAAAATATTATTTTAAAATTGAAAAAGATTATTTTAAAATCGAAAAAGTTGATTTCTGCATCTGCTCTTTCAAATCTTAAGGTATTCGAAATGTAGTACATAATCTGTAAAACAGATTTCTCGCAGCCATGTACTGTCGCGGCCGACCCTTCAAATTCAGATGTTCAAAGTAAATTCATTGAAATACAATGTATTAGCAAATGAATATTTCCATTCATTGTTTTTTTAAAATTTTGGTTATTTTTTTTAAATTTTGATTTTGGCGTTTTTTTCTAATTAATGCAGTTTTACAGGTTCTTTGGTACAGCACATTACATAACCTTAGTTCCCTTTTACAATATCTATTTGCTTTGAATATGATTTATTCTTGGTGAACAGAGTGAACAATATCTATATCATGGATATTATTTTGATAATTTATTAACAAACATAACATACATATATTTCAGGAAATACAGAAAGCATTGTCAGAGTTGCAAAAGTAATTATGTAAACAATGTAATCGAATACAACTTCCGCAAATGCCATGGTTAATGGATGGGTCTACTAGAATAATAAGATCGCGGGGTAATTACTGCAAACGGGGCAACTCCGAATCAGTGTTTTCCAGTTACACACAAAACCATAACTTTATTTCCTCGCCCATGTATGCCACAAACACACAATATGTGTAGTGGCGTAAATAAGTTTGATTTATGCTGGCATTGACGCTGATTTCGTAGTTACCTAGTTGTAGTAATAACGCTTCGATACTTAGGTTCAAAATGTAAATCACACTAAATACTCAAACATTCATTGCATTCAGAAAGACAATCGATACATTTTTTTTAAATCAGGCAAAATATAATTTACAGAATGATTCAATAAAATTTAGTTAGGTGCACTTGTTAGGTAGTATCACAAAGAACCACCGCATTCTTACAAAGAGCATAAGATGCATAGATTTGGCAACAATATAAAAATTAAAAGCCACACATCAAAAACTAACCCTAACAATATATCTAATGTGGCACAATAACGATAAATTCAATATAATAATAATAAGAAGATATAAATGTAGTAGAGAAAAGATAATATTGAAGAATTCCGTTAATTCAAAATCCAAACGACATCAAAAACCATGAGTAATTTGAAAAGAAAAATATTCCGTCGAAAATCAATTTCATCGGCCAGTAGGCGCATTCAAAGAAAATTCGTGATAATACAACATATTCCTGTGTTAATCGAATTTTCGCAGCCGACCGTTGTGGTCAGCCATTCAAATTCAGATATTCAAAATAAATTTGTAAAATTACAACATATTGTGTAAATCGAAAAATCACAACTGAATACCGGTGCAGGTGACCAGTCAGATTCAGATTTACAACATTACGATTCATTTTCGCAAAAATCGAATTTTAACACAAAAATATTTTAGACTGAACGTTTTGTCAAATTATGTATTGGGGTTCTGTCGTAAATAAATATAATATGGATAGAATCTAACAAGTTTAGTTTTAGATGCATTCATACACAAGAAGTGATAATATAGTGGTGTAGTGCATTCTTACCCATGCCGTCGCTGATGGAATTGCTCTTAGGCTGGTAGACGGTGGTGGTGTTGGGCTTGCCCAGGTTGCTGTTGGTTGGCTTCTTCTTCTCCTTGAGCTTCTTCTTGGGTTTCTTCTTGGTGCCCGTCTCCGCCACCAGCTTCCTCATCTTCTCCTGCATCGCCGACAACTGGGAAGCATAAAACTGTTAGTATTTTTAACAAATTATTTCTTTTATGAAAGTATTGACATTTTAAATCGGATTCATTTCGGCAGACTACAGGAACAAGAAATATTATTTTTTTTCAGTTAAATTGATATTTTAAATCTCTATGACTAACAAGTTGAAAAAAAAGCTCACATATTGAGTTATAAATTCAACAGAAAAAAGCTGCGTGTTATTACTTAATACCAAAAAAGCTCACTGCTTGAGAGTTTATAATGGGATGTAAAACACAAATTAGATTTTCTGCTTTACAACTGAGATTTATTGAGGTTTTAATCAAAAATTTATTGACTATCGGAGATATCCTTAATGAAATTACAATCTTTTATGTTAATATTTAGCATTAGTGTAAAATTCAAGCAATTAGAAAAAAAAATAGTTTCACTGTTAAATATGGTGTCTGGAAACTGCGTCAGTCGTCTAGGTCACATTTGGAGTTGATTTGGTGGTATAACTTTTGTTAATTTAAACTTTGGTTTATCGATTGCAAAATTGGAATATTCAAAAAAATCGGTTGCTAAGGGGTTAAAATATCAGCTAATTAACCCATCAGCATACCCCCCCGCCAAGATTAGGAGGCTGCACCGCATCGTCATATTATCCGCCTCGTTGGGGCCACTAAAACTTTTCCCACATACTTGGGTAGTTCACAATAAAATTATAATCTATATAAAATTATAATCTATATAAAAAAAGGTTTTAAACTCTTTATGTGTAGAAAAATTATAAAAATCGAAATACTCTAAATATAGAAGTTGTTTTTGGGTGTTCTGTGTGATGTAGATTCAACATTTTTGAGCTTGCACTACGAGTTGTACGAAGATGGTTGGTTTAATAATAAAGGGACCTACCTCTTTTTCAAGTGCCATCAGCTTTTTACTTCGCTCCTCGTCAGTCTCGGATTCTGATTCAGACTCGGTTCCTGTCTCGGAGCTGGAGGCGGAGCTGGCCTTGTCTATGCCCATCTTCAGCAGCACGGGTTCATCGGGGATCTTAGCATACCTGCAAAAAAGATGACAAGTTACAAAACTAGATTTTTAACTACTTTGGATTCAATAATTTTGTGAATTTTACAAAATATTCTGCAGAAAAAAAAAAATTATGTTGTGTGTATTTTATTAATACCGCACAAGAGTCCCAACCGTCTGGAGCCAGTGAGACTATGGCATAATTTGGGTATGTTGTGAGGCTGAAGGTAGCGGGTAGGAAAAGAACATGGTGGGGAAGTATCCGGCTATTCAAATCGGGTTACCAAACACGGCTAAAGCCATTTCAAGCATTTTTCACTTCTGAATGGTGGTCTTACACCAGGGCGATACCGAGAATATCTTTCACTCTGGAACAAGCCGCAAGTATACTACATATTATTTTAAATGGGTAAATTGTGAAATAACAAAAAATTAATCAAATAAAATTTACTTGTGCACACCGGGATTTGAACCCGCGACCTTCGGCTTGCTGGTCGAGAGCTTTACACCTCGACCACGGAGGCCCTAATAATAAACTTCTATGTGTATTATGATTTTTACGTGAAAAACAGCTTTAAAATTTGGAATATTATGTAATGCATCATCTAAAAACTTCCCGCTAAAAATTAATGTTGTTACATAAAGTTTTGTTTTTAGGGTCCCTTCAAGAAAGAAATTTTAAAATGACCTAAGTTTTCCCACATAAGAAGTAAAGCTTTGTAAGAGGATTGAAGCAAGGTAATATTGGGCAGACCAAGCTATTTGAACCTCATCTTTCCCCTGCAAATTTATGAATATTAAGTTTACTGAGACCTATATACTCTCAGTATCGCCCCATCTAAATCCCCACCATTCTAAACCTCTCCCCATTACCTACAGCCTCACAACTACCACATTCAAACTTAAATACAAGTATTATTTAATCATTTTTAACTATGTTTTCATAGTTAAATTAATTCTCCTAGCTTGAATTTTTTAAGCCTGTAAGAGGAAGATGGGTGCGTGACGTCATCTGTGCTCTGCACTACTACCGTGGGTAGTGCTGGGTAGGTATTTTGTCATATAAGGAGATCTTCATTCTTCATAAAGGAATTTCAATAATTTTTTTATCAGTGTTAACACCTCGTATGCCGGGACCGCATATGCGCGGCCCATACAACTTTAAAAAAAAAAAAAAAAAAAAAAAATTTATATGCGATTTTAACCCTTTTGTACAAAGAATTTGTATGGAGAACAAGGTCTTAATCGCTTGAGCTATTCTCGTTCTTTACGCATCATATTTCAGAAACACTTGAAGCTTCTTCCACATCTAAATTTAATTTTTTCGCTGGAATGCCACACAACAAAAAATAACTGTCAAAGTGAAACATCGCGGTCCTATTTTAAAGCGCCAAAACGAAGTAATTGATCAATAAAACGTAAGTAATGTTTTTTTTATACATAGTTTATTGTTCACGGCATGTGTTTCGGTAAATTTAAAATACGAAAACTCAAAATAACCGACAAAATATTACGTCAAAGTATACGCCATGTTTTCGTGATAAAAATTTTCGTTTTATTTCTAGCTATGTCTCGTCATATATTGTGTGATTTGCTTTGTTTCGTATCTCATTTTGCAGATAAATCAATTGAGAACATATACCACAGCCTTCGATTTGTCCATATTTAGTTAATATTTTACTAAAAATGATATTCCGATGTCTCCGACCGCTAAAAATCTGCCAAGAAATATTTTTACATTTCTCTATCGATATTTACGTAAATATTGCATAATCTAATAAGGATTGTAGATTATTATGTAAAGAAAACTATTGAGATTGTGTATAAAAGCCCTAGTTTCGTCAATATTTAGTTAATATTTTTTAATTAAATAAATACGAGACATCGGAAACCTGCACAAATACACGTGAACTGTTTATATGTATGTGTGAGAGGCCATCTTGAAATAATATCCGCGCCTGCGTAAAACGCACGTCTATCTGCGCGCGCAGATATCAACGTTTTTTACAAATTCAAATTTTGTATGGGAGATATAGGGTTCTTACAAAATACATTATTTATTAGAAATATTTATTTCTAATAATATTTATTAGAAATATTATTTTTTATTTATAAAAATGGTAATAAATATCACAAAATTAGATCAGTTATATAGGGTGTGCAAAAAAGTACTAACAAACTTTTTTTTTGTTTAGCTATAAAATATTTATACGCGTATTGATGATTATATTATAATACATTATAATTTCAGATTCCGGGATGGCAGGCTGACCCGAGACCATCAACCTCCTCTACGCATCGGGCTCCAAATACTCAGGTAATTATAATAACACTTGGCTAACTTTTACAGCGCCATTTTTGTCTTGTATTACCTCAAGGACGCTTTACATAGCTGTATATATATTTTTTTTCTTTTCTTTCTGTCTATAGGAAACCGACCACATCGTTGCGGAGTTCTACGGATTCACTGATAGCGAGGATGAATCCCTCGCCGGTGATGTAGAACTTCCGTCAATGGTGGATATGGATGTTCCTGAGGATGAGTTGGAGCCTTTGGAGGAGGGGGAGGAGGAGAATCCAGAGGAGCAGACCTTCACCTGGTCCGAGGATTTCTCCACCTTCACATTTATAATTTTTTTTTCAAATTGTTCTTTTCCATTTAGATTCTTTTTTTTATACAAAATTTTAAAAATTGCCATGAAGAGGAAATTCATCATACCTAATAGTGGCAGTCCCATAATTACAGTTCAGGAATTGTGTCGCTATTTCTTGCATTAGTGTTGTTGTTTGTTATAATGTTATTGTTTGTTATAATGTTATTGTTTGTTATAATGTTATTGTTTGTTATAATGTTATTGTTTGTTATAATGTTATTGTTTGTTATAATGTTATTGTTTGTTATAATGTTATTGTTTGTTATAATGTTATTGTTTGTTATAATGTTATTGTTTGCCATAATGTTATTGTTTGTTATAATGTTATTGTTCTTTGAATGTTGGTTGCGGTTGTTATTTGTTGAATGTGTGTTATCATTTGTTACTTGGATTTTGTTATCTGTGATTGTAATTTGGCACTGGTTGTTGTTATTTATGGTTTTAATTATTTATTGAATGGGTGTATTTGTGCATTATTTGAATAAAAATGTTTACTGAAACAAGTGCATTGTGCATCTTTGCATTGTTTGAATTTTCGTTTCCATTCATTGTATCTTCCACTTTTGAGGAGGACAGAAACAGTGTCTAAAAATTTGAATATTATAATAATAAATTTATGTATGAGACTGCGAAAAAATGATTTTTTTCGCAGTCTCTCGACCAAAGATTAAAAAAATGTGTTTCATGTACCTGTTCTAAAACTGAAATAAATATGATGAAATTTTTTTCTTATTTATTTTTGAACCACACAGTATTTGAATTTAAAAAAACGTATTTAAATAAATAAATAAATATTAATAAAAAAATATTAGAAAATTTTTATTTTTATTCCCCGAGTCATGATTTTTTTGTCACCCTGTTCTTTCAAACACATCTGTACACGCAGTCGGCGGCCATTTGTCAAGGACGCTAGTGCGAAAACATCGCGAATTCTCATAAGGTAACCTCTTACTTCTTTCATTATTTTTGATATAAATTGATTGTGGAAATAATAGATTTGAGGTATCATCAGAAAGATAGTTTTATCTACATTATTTTGATGTAATTTTTATAATATTTCACCCAAGAAAAGTGATGAAAATTTACTTCGTAAGAAATGTCAAAATTTTTACGTCCTAATGAATAATTTTATTATTAGCATTATTTATTTACAGGTTTCTTGTACAAAATAATATTATTAGTAACAACAGTTGTATAAACTACCGAAATCTGGAAGAATTGTTATCATATACTTATAAAATACGACACAAAAAAATTTTAAGTGGACACTTGACGTTTGATTCTTTTTTTGAATAAATGAAAATATTTTACATTTTCAAAGAAGTGTCAATGGCATTACTTCTTCGAAAAAACCTATGGATTATTTTTTTTCACGAGGGGTGTCTATTCAGGTTTGTGTAGAAATAAAAAAATCAGTTAATTTTCTTATGAATATATTTTTTTTACATTTGTTTGCCGAATGGGAAAATTTTTACACATTTTTTTTGTTAAAGTTAGCTATTCTGGGAAAACTGGGTAACAATATTATCATGTAATATATATGAATAATAAGATACATTATCTGATAAACAGAAAACAATCGCAAAATAAACAATTTCTTTGTTTTTAAACGGATGTTTGACCAAAAGGCAGGAGAGTAATTTGCGCGCGGTTTTTTTCAAAAAAGCTTGGAATTTCCGGGCATTCAATAGGTTAACTGTCTAAATAAATTAATGTTTATATTTTTTAATTAAATTCATTTTTAACGTTAGAATTTTTTATTCACGCCCAAACATTGCGGGAGATTGGGGTTCACGAGATATTTATTATCAAAGAATTATTACGTAAATTTGAAAAGAGTTTCTACTTATTCGTTTTTACAAAAATGTTAATTTTGGTAATAATTGTTAACCTCGATACAGGCTTAGTCCTAGTGAGGTTGATTTTTATGTGAAAAAAAAAGTGTTTTATGTATAGTGAGATGCAATAAATAAAAATAAAATTGATTTTAGTCACGGTTGCGCTGTCTCATTTGAGTTGTGTTGTGAGCAAATAGCTTCGATATTACCACGTTAAATTTAACAAAACCTTCTAAAATGGTCAGGAGAAATTATTTTTCATACTGAAAATACAAAATTTTAAAAAATACAAGGGTTAAATGCAATTCATCGATGTTCCAGGAAGTTTTTGAACAGAAAAGTGAAAATATTTTTGATCACATAGTTCCTTATTGGGATGCCACGGCCCCCACTGGCTACAGTTGTAGACTATTTACAGAGCAATTGGTTGCAAGTAAGTGAAGGTAAGTTTGTTTCTCACCTCATCTCAAAAACGTCCTGCAGTTTCCTAGCCATAGCAACAACATCATGGTCCGGGGGGTTATACTTGTAACAGTTGGTGAATATCAGACGCACGTCGGCCGCAAACTCGGCTGCGTTCCGGTACGCACGCCCGTCCATCTTCTGCTTGACCGTGCCCAGGTCCATGGGCTTCTTGATGATGTCAAAGTAGTCGTGCAAGCCCAGCAACTCCGCGTCCACGGGCTTGTAGAAGGGCCACGCGTAACCCTACAACAAACACACATATTCATCAGAATACCGTTATTGGAGTACACTTATATATTAACTTGTTGCAGTCTCCATTGGACACAACTTCGGTAACTTCCCATGGCAGTTTAAGACAAATAACTGTGGAGATACAGAAAGCTGGATCAGGCCCGAAATGGAAAACCCCCCCCAACTCAAAAAACATGGTCAGAACAAATAATTGAATCGAGTAGTGCATTTCTTTTAAATTAACTTCACACAGGAGGCACTGCGGTAAATACCTCACCCCATGAAGTCAGCCACCCTTGCTAATACTTGGGGTGACCTATGACAGAGGTGTTTGTTATCCCACGAGGGCGGTACCGAAACCCGCCTCCCAAATAGAAATGTGGATTAAATTAGTGTGCCATACACAAGACTGCATTTGGCGACTGACTATCATCAAGTATCAAATGATGCTACTCACGGAATGCTTCTTGGAGAAGAGCTCCTTGAGGATCTCGTTGCAGGACTTGAGCGCCTCGCTGAGCTTCTCCTTGCCCAGCTGCTTGAGCTGCGCGGCCTGCTGCTGGGCGGCGGCCTGCGTCGAGTGGTGATGGTGGTGTCCCGCCGGCTGCGGGGTCCCTGAGGTAGAGGCTCCCAGGAGCGGGGAGAGGGCTACGCCTGACCCCGCCAAGAACCCTTCTTCGGGGACGCGCGCAGGCTGAATAATATATACAATAAATGTAATCCAAGTCTCAGGTTTGACGTGCATTTTTAAAGATAATATTTATCAGTGTTAAGTATGGAAAATAAATCTTCTATTTATATAAAGAAGATGTTATGTTTGTGGCAGGCGGCGTGTACTTGATTTTTATACAAATCTAAAGTTTTATTCCAAGACTGACGAAATTTTGCACACTTGACTTTCAAAATAAGAGGAAAATGACTATCTACATCTGATTTCCAAAAAGTCACGTAGATGGTTCAAGAAAAACTAAATAGGATAGTAGCCATATTCCTTCAGGTAGAGAAATCTCAAAAATATCTTCTGAATGTTTTCCAACATGAGAACATACTTCACCAGGTGCAGACTCCAAACCATCGACCAAAGCCTACTCCTAACCAATGCGTTAATTATTGGATTATTTGTATAGCGCCGTTTTCGTGAGAAAATCACCTCAAGGGCGCTTAACAACTTAATTTATTCCTATCACTTAGACTTATAACTAATTACTTTTGGCTTGTAACCAAGATTCATAACTAGATACTTATAACTAAGATGTCGAGTGATTTACAACTAAGACTTAACTAATGGCTTAAAACTATACATATTTTTATGACACCACTTACGACTACGACTTAAACTAGAGATTTACAACTAACATACATATTTACGTTTACAAAGTACATTATTATGAGGACTCCGGTGTCAAACAGATTTGTATGAATGTTGCGAAGTTTGGGAACAGAGCACATTCTTATGGTGTGGAAGTCCAGACGAATTAACATAATAATTAAATTAATGTAATGTGAGTTATGTGAATGGCCAACAATCTGGAAGCGAATCCTGTTGTTCATGTTGATCCATTTACGAATTGCAAGCGCGTAAGTGCTAAAAACTGACAAGAGATGGATAAGAGCAGTGGTCGCTACGAGCAAAGATCGTAGCACCGTCCATATTATGAAAAATTCACATTACATTAGGTTTTGTGCTGTAATGCTTGTACGGAATGGTAGTTACCTTTTTGATTTGTCGTCCGCTCTCCCTCCGGGTGCTGATCTTGGCGGACTTGGGCGTGGGCGCCTGCGAGTGGGGGGGGTAGCCCCCAGGGCCCCCGGTCCCCCCGCCCGCCCCCTCGAAGGAGCTGCCCATGGGCGTGGTAGTGTCCGCCTTTCTCTTCACGCCCTTTTTCACCTTATGCAGAGGGGGGAAACAAACACACGTCATACAGTCAGTCAAATTATATTCACAAGAGATTATTATAACAATTTAATAGTATCATGTTTCCCCATGACCCATGGATGATTTGAATGCAGGGTATAAATTATTTATCATCTTCAATCATATAGATGGTGTAGATCAGGTTAAAAATGTTTGAGGGGACCAACCTTGGCGGGTTGAGTCTGCGGCAGTTGAACAGTGGTGATGGTGGGGGTGCCCTGCTGCGAGGCTGGCTGTGCCACGTGGAAGCCCGCGGGCTGGGCGGCCACCTGCACAAACAAAACAATAATAATTATACTATCTAGCAACTTTCGTCCTATTCCTGAGATAAATGGCATTATTACACATTATATATTATTAACCAAACCCACTTAGTTTTTCTACATTAACTCCACACGGGAGACGTCTTCGGGAATTCGGAGAAGGAGTGAACCTGGGCTTTGAAGAGACCCATAAACACAAGAACAAGTCGTGGAAGCAATTCATTCTCATGTGTCAATGTTTACAAAATGTTGGGGGCACATTTGGCATGTTTTTCCTGACTGTGCACAGGTGACGTTATCAATGCCGCTAGTACCTAAGAACCTCTTCCATTAATACAATATTGTTATCTAAATATATAATCTTTGTGCTATTTTTTTATTATTTTGTAAAATTATTAACCTCAACACAGGCTTGTCCTTGTGAGGTTAAAAATTCTAACCTAAAAAAAAATTACAATGTAAAGAAACGATAAATAAATAAATTGAAATACCGGTAAAACAAGGTTCCACCTGACGCAATACGTTTGTTAAAATAGGCAAATCTATCAAATGGACCACTGTTTCTGCAGAGTTAAGGATACCAAATTCAGCAGTGGAGAGCACTTGCAATTTGTATAGGGCAGTTGTGTACTAAAGTATCTGCGGGCCCTGCACAGTACACCCACCTTCTGGGAGGCTAACATGACTCATGAAAGCCCCAAGATGGAGCCCCGTGCCTGAGCTGGTCACTTAGAGTTACACCAAGCATATCAATGGAAAGATTGCTTCCTTTGAAGGTGATTACATTTGTATTATTTGTGTTTGTTTACCTGCTGCGGCAGTCCGGTGTGCGAGTGCGTCACCGTGGTGGTGACGCTGTGGCTAGCGGTGGTGGTGGTGTTGGTGGAGCCGACGGGCGCAGGGGGCGGTGCGGGGACGGCGGCGGGAGCGGCGGGCGCGCTAGGCGTGGGCCGCGGGGGGCGCGCGCCCGGGGACAGGCCCGGGGTGGAGGGCACAGCACCCCCCGAAGTCCGCTTCTTGCCGCCCACCGTGATGGGCCCCTTTGCGGACTTGCCGCTAGACGACTCCAGCTCTTTCTCCTCCTTGTCCATTTGGGCCACCTGAAACATACAATAAAACCTTTAGAGGCATTCCTGGGTAGTTTCTGAAGAATATTTAGTCACCAAAACTGTAATTTTTAAATGGAAACCTTAAAAAATCTGCATTTAAGGTGAAACCACAAAATATTGTTATTTAAGTCTGAAATATTTGGGTACGCATTGAAAATTTAACTTGATAATCGGTATCTTGTATCGGCATCTTGTCGCTACGGCATCCCCAATTGGGGTATGTTGTGAGGCTGAAGTTTGCTAACTTATGGATAAACCGGGACTCGAACCTGGTTATAAATTGGCTAAGCTCAGTAGAAAGGTAAAGCAGATGACTCGTGTACAATCAGGGGTGGGCAGTTCTTTGATCAGCAGCTCGTCCATCGGTCAGGAGGTTGGAAAAGGACATCACAATAATAACACATAAGTAAGGGCACAAGGTATATTAATCATCTTCTAAAGAAACACAGGTATAAATTGGATCTCTACTCTCTACACTCTCTGTGACGACCGGATGAAACGAGTATCTTTACAAGAAGTTACAGGAATTGAACACAAGAAAGGGGATAGGTTGAAAGCTTACGATTCGCCTTGATGGGGTATGGTACATCATGTTGACCAGGTTTCCCGCGCTCAAAAGCGGCGGTACTGTTGATGTGGTGATATTCACTCGGGATTTTACACGGAAACGGAACTCTACTGAGTTTAGTTCGAACCAAGATAATAGACATGATTGGCAATTGATAGCAAAATGCATCTAGTAGGAAACTGGCACGAGATCGCGTCTGTTTCTATTATTACGTAATTCCGCGCGCTCGAACATTGTGAGCGTTTGTGGTTCGCTCTGCGAGAAACACACTGTTGCAATGACCGAGGTCCGCTCTCGACTGGCAAGGCGGCCGGTGCCGGCCCGTGTTGAGCTGAGAACGCTCCCTGGGTGGTCCGTGCCGATCACGCGGCGGCTCGCTGCGTTTTGTCACGTACGCCACGACCTTCTGGCATGGGGAAAGCGAGGCTAAAGTGTGCATCTTTTTTTATAGGGTGACTTGTATTACGTAACAAGTTAGCTGGGAGGGGAAGTACCTGGTTACTCAGATCTGGTCACCAAGCTCGACTATAGCCATTTGGAGCAATGTTTGTATTCTGAAGGTGGAGGTGGGACTTTCACCAGTTTAATGTGTTTGTGTGTAACCTTGGTGAGGAAGAGCTTTTCCAGGGTCTGCGCCATGACCACCACGTCCTCGCCCGGCTTGTTGTACACGTAGCAGTTGGTGAACATGGTGTTGAAGTCCTGGATGCACTCCTTAGCAGAGAAATAGTAGTTCTGCTCCAGCCTCTTCTTTATGGTGCCCAGGTCCATCGGCTGCTTTATTATCTTGTGGTAGTCCTGCAAACAAATACATTATATCTCAAATACATTATTATCAGTAAGAAAGCCACCACTTTCCATACACAACATATCAGGTATGGCTGGCTAATAATGGGTAAATTCCTGGGAATTTATTTTTGGGGAATATTCCTGAAACGGGGAATATTGTGGGTATTTTCACATAAATAGTAAAGTCTGTGAAGTTGTCTGTCTCCTACAACTAAATTTCATGAATTTACAATACAGGGTGTCCGGAGGTAAAGTGCGCTAACTTCAGGAGGTGATTCTACATAATGGTAAATAACTTTCCGAAAATCCGAAATTACTATGTTTGTTTTCCTACACAAAAATATTTTGTCCACAGAACAATATTTAATTTGCATCCAAACAATTCAATTTTATTACCTAAGTAATAGTAGTAGTACTATCATGTAGAATCACCCCTCGAAGTTACCGCACTTTACCCCTGGACATCCTGTATATAATATTAAAGGAAGCATACTGGGACAGAACTTTTTATTATCTTTAGAAAATACCGAATAGTACTGAAGACATAATCTGTCAAAACGTTGATATTTGTGGCCGGCCGATAAGAATGTGATGTCAAGACAATGAATGGCGCATCAGTACAGCAGCACTGTCATTCTAATTATGAATCGTACTGAATTGTGTCTCGTGTGACATCACGAGACATGCTTGTATACGTTTTACCCAAGTTCACTTCGGAAGCTCAGAACTTCGTCATTTTACTATCGAAACAAAACTTCACCAAGAATAACTTTCTTAGTAAGCAAAACATAAATTTTGGACTTTGAGGAATTTAAATTAGGTCAGGGAATATTCCCGGGCCAACTTTGATATCTAAATACTTCCAATGCGGCTCAACCAATTTTTAATTTTGTGATAAGTTTTGGTTATTACGCCGTGTTCCACTTCCTTCTTAGCCAACGTTTACGAAATCATTACAGCGAATAACTCAAAAATGAATCATGATAAAACCTTTACACTGTGAAAATTTCAAATTGCTTGTTTTTAATTGATTCAATTTCATTGAGGCTAAAATCGGTTTGATGTTTCAAAGAACCATACTTGGTGTCTTGTGAAATTCAAAATACCCCTCTAGCTTGACATTACTATCAAATCATTACTGGCCTATTGATATTGAGGGCATTTAGTTTTGTCCATTTCTGCTTAGTCTTGGAATGATTATGAATGTTAGAAACGTACCGGCAAGTTCAGTTTCTTGGCATCCACTGGTTGGTGGAATGGCCAAGCAAACTGGTGCTTCCATACGGCCTTCATCACGTTCTTTTGAAGAAACTGTAAAAAGAATGTATAAATTCAAAACATCCATTAAAATAAATGTTGGCATCAATCATTAATGGCAAAATCACACACTCCTTACGCAGATGGGGATAAGATTGAAATTCCCGCTTTGTGAAATTCGGGCACAAATATTAAAATACTTTAAGATTGTAATCCGAAGAGAATTTGCCACATTAGACAATAAAACTATAACAGAAATGGGGTTCATAAGTAAGAGATTTTACACTACAAAGCATTTTTTATAGGACTTTATTTTTATTTTTATAAAAAAACTATTCAATTTAAGTACCAAATTTTCAAACCACAATTAATGACAAAAAAAAATTATGTTACAATACTAAAAGAAATCTTTTTACCACTATAGAAGAAACAGTATGCATTTGGAGTTTAATGCTTGGCCATTGAACACTATTGAAGTGTAATGATCTAAAATCGGCGGAGCTAATGAAATTTATTCATTTGGTGCATAGGTAAAAACAAAGGCGGGGTGACTCTGTGCGTATTGGGATTAACAGTAGTATTATTTCATTATAATAATGGTTAGTAGCACATCTCCCTTGTTTCTATTATCGGCGGGTGCATGGAAAGGGAACTTACGGCAATCTGATTGGTCATCCGCCCTTGACGGTGCGGAGTTGCATTCGGTGTGCCATTCACAGCCTCCACTCCCGGCTGAAAAAACATCAACGGCATTTCATACTAATTACACACCTACTTAAAACTATGTCATCTTTAGGGAAGGTCTTTTTGGGGAAAGGAAGGAGAGGAAGGTCCAGAAAGGAGAGGGGTGGGTAAAGAGTAGGAATCTTAAGGTTACAAGGTGTGTCCAAGAATGACGGTTGTATGAATCTATCCCTTCCACTACGGTGCAAGGTGATGGGTCGGCAGTCAGAGGGTCTCCCTCAACCAGCCTCTTCCGTTCTTGTCCGCCACCACGACCTGGACAAACTTCACCCCCACAAACTCTGCTCACCAAATGGTAACCTACAGCAGAGGTGTCGGTAATCCAATCAATAGTTCCCATACCCGCTTTCCAAATTGAGAAACCATTAACGTCATAATATTATGAAGCGCACATGGCAAAAAGAACAGCATTGTCACTTGAGACATTTCCACTGTAGTTTTGGCAATAGTCTTATTTCAGCTTTAGATCAAATTGCGACCAGCTGGCAAGAATTACAAAATGACTGAAGAGATATATAAAGAATGTGAAATAAGATGTAATATTTACCGTGCTTGTGGTGGCCAGTGGGTCCACCGCCTGCTGCATGGTGCTAGAGTCTGCTATCTACCTGCCAACATTTATACTGCCATATTCATTCTGGTAAACCATCGCTAGCAGTTCTCCTCAACGCGGTACAATCAATATTGACACGGTGTAGTACAAGCGGAAAACTTTTGAATCTACACCACACAGTGAACCCAAAAAACTTTTCCAATCTGAGCATTTAGAATTTTTATTTATTTTTTAACTTATTCCCTTTTTTCAACTTTGGTCTCAATTTACTTGAAAACGAAAGCTAAAATCAACAAAGTTTTATCACAAAATCGACTCCAAATGTGAAGTAGATTAACCAGTTTCCCGCTTGTACTGCGAGGTTCCAGACATCGTGTACATACGTACATCCATTGTTCCAAGCCAACAAGTAAGGCTACGAACCAAAAGTGCGAGCCGAACTGCCGAGCCCAATTCCGAAACACCGCTTGCGGTTGCTTCGTTTCTTTCCCACAATTCGTGGTTTGGCTTGCACTTCGGTTCACAAATGTATAGCAACATAAGAGGAAAGCGAACACCATAAAATATTTTATATAAAAAAATATGCATATTAGATACATAATCTTTTCATACATGTAATAATAAAACAAGATATTTTTTCTCATCTGTATGCAATTGTTCCGATGCTTTTTTCACTCCTGAAATGTAACAATTTGTCGTTTTAAGTCTTATTGCTTGGAAAATTGGATATACCTACATGTTTATAATAAAAATATAAATAATGTAAGATTGCATGTTTACTGAGCAATGATATTATCATCTTTGGAAAATTTAGAGGGTGTGGATTTTGTGTTTTCAAGTAAAGATTGTAAAAATTACTTACATTAAAATCTGACAAAAGTCAACCTTTATGTTTTATAAAACCATAATGAAAATTGATTATCTGACCAGTCAAAATGTAACTAAAATTAATTGATAGTGTTAATAAATTAAAGTTGCAGTCGGAATGTTACTCACCTCAAAAGTAACGAGCGGCTCGTCGTACTCCTGACTGAGCGGCATCAGCTATGTTCAGCTGGTGCCCGTGTCGTCACTGCCAACATAATCACTCCGCTCCTCTGCTGCCCTGCTGCCCTGCCGCGCTGCTGGCCTGCTGCCACACCGCTGCCTTCGGGTGCTGCTCACACGCTGAGCGGACCTGAGACCAAACAAATACATGAGTTACACCAACATCAAAAACAAACATAACGCAACATGCAAAACACCATCAGTCTTATAAATAACTATTTATTTAAAAACCTTACTAATAAACATTACATATACTAAAGTGATGTTTAACATCCGTATAGAGTTCATGGAAAGTTGCACATTGCTTACACAGTAGAACAGGCTTATTTAACTGTGTTTTAGCGTTGTCTCTTCGAATTATTTTTGGGATCGATAATTTGTGCAAACTTGAAAAAGATAACAATGTCAGTTCATATCTAAATATTTTTAGTATAATGTAAATTATCAATCCATTTTCACCAAACAGATTTTTGCCATTTTTCATAACAATAATTAAATTCACTTCACTTCACGGCGTTAATGATGTCGACGGTCTCGAAAAACAGTGTCGGATGTGCAAATTGTAGTTTTGCAGTTGAGCTGTTTAAAGTGTCGTTTCTGCATTTTACTGTTTTTGGTAATATATTTCTCCAATTAAATAAATAGGGGTTAATTAAAAATATCAAACCACGCTATATTTCTTAATCTCAGAAACAGTAAAAATGCAGAAATAAAACTTACTGTAAAACTAGAAATTTGCACATCCGACGTTCTTCTTCGGGACCGTTGATATAATGGCATTGATACTGCGCGCTCGTAGGGAAAACATATACAAGAAATGCCCGAATCCATACAATCTCTGTGAAGCGGGTCAAAAAATAGATTTACGAAGAAGTACATCGTTAAAACTGTCATCTTCCGTCATTCAACGATGCACAGCCAAACGCGCAAGCACCTCCCTGCTGAAAGCAACATTGCCAGGATGTGCTTTAACTACAGTCACTAAAATGCATTTTTTAGTATGATTTGAAAAGAGAACTTGTACAGTCTTTATTCAACGTGTAACTAAAACTCTCTGCCTTACGGACCCCATTTCGGATGTTTTATTGTATTGTAATACATTTTAATATTATTTGTCTGAATTTCACAAAATAAAACATGCTTTTAGGCAATGTTTTTCTTGCATAAATCAAAACAGAAGGCTGGTGTTAAGCAGGAATTATAACCTTATCACCATCTGCATAAGGACTACATGATTTTGCCAGATTCTAAATGTTCCAAGCCGCGGTGCATCGCGTTAACAATTTTGTTTCTTTCATTAGTAAAGCTGTGTATTATTTTTGAGGGAAGGAATGAATCTAGGTCTTGACTAGACCCATGTTGTAGGAGGGAGGGATCAGACCTTTCCACAGACGAGCTGTTGAATACAATAACGAGTCGTAGAAGTGACCCGTTGTAGAAATTTTGAGCTAGTGACATATTTATGTGTTTACTTGATAATCAATATAATAATCTTAATTTCAAGCTTTCTTGAGCCATTTTGAATTTTTGACAACTGAACAGTCTCTGTTGAACGCCAATTCTCAACCCTGACTCATAAAATCATAAAATATTCAAAAGCTGAAACGGGTCGAAAATCGGGGTTCTACAGGGACTGTTTAATAGCAAGAAAAAAACAAAATGGCCCCGATTGTTGATTTAATGGTTATTTTTATTATTTTTTTACCAGTACCTAGTAAAATAATGAAATAATACGGTATTGGAGAAAGTGTTTCAACTGCAAATTACAAAAGTGACGAGTTTTTTTAATTGGGCCATTAGCATGCATTCACCAATTACAATTATTATCAAGGATTATATGCAATTTAAAAATTGACAATCATTAAAAAATCTTTTAGTTATGTCAGTGGCACTACGTTAAATTGTTTGCTAGTGAATTACTAAGAAATAATTTGAAACTTGACGTTGCTAAATCTAAAATTAGTTTTATAGCGGTTAATTTTTGGGGCATTATACCGTGTCGCACTTCCTCCTTCTTTAGCAAGCGTCCAGCATGAGGGCATATGAATCCTATAATTTCTATACCCGCTATATCCGATTTTTTTGACAAAATGATCTGAGTATGACATCTTGTTCACATTTTTGCGAGCAACAAGGGGAGCCTAAAATTGAGTTTCAAAACCCTCCTTATCACAACCAAAAACCATGTTAAAACTGCGAGTGAGAAACCAAATCCGCTATATCATACAGAAAGTTACTATCTTCTCTTCCCTGGTCGCCTTATTTCCAGGTTTGGTGATGTTCATTGGCCTCCTCGGTCCCCAGATTTATCCATATTCGATTTTTTCTTATGGGGACTGCTCAAGGCTCGAGCATACGAGAACAAGCCCCGAACTCTGGACAAATTGAAGGACGCAATTCGCGTGGAAGTCGCCCAAGTTGAGAGAGCGATGTTGGAGAGAGTCTACGCGAACTTCCAAGAACGCCTCGAGCACTGCATCAACGATTTCCGCCACCACATGCCTGATGTGATTTTCCATACTTGACTGTCTCAAATGCTATTTCCTCGCGAACCTGATTCCATCAATAAATTTGTTTTTGAGTAAAAATTAACTATTTTATGATTTTTTTAAAACCGTCCGTCCTCTCTGCCGCACCCTGTATAAAAAATTGTAATGCAATTACTTATGTACGCTAGAGATGTGACAGTTTTTTGCGGTTTTCTCCAAATCAATGAAAGTTGATATAGCGGGTATAGAAATTACACGACTTATATGTGCAATAAGATGGATTACATATCTTTTTTTTTTACATCAACTCCACGGGAGGCCCTGAGGGAAATAATCTATGTCGCCTCTGGGGATGCTGTGTGGAGGATCTTTTTGAGGAGAGGAAGGAGTGAATATGAGTCTTGAAGAGACCCACGTTATAGGAGGGAGGAAACACAGAGGCCGGCAAGTCGTTCCACAGCAGTCGAAGTGACCCATTCTCATGTGACAAATGTCAACCGTGTACAAATGTTGGGTTCGCATTTGGCGTCTTTCCCAACTATGCATCATCTGCCCTGATGATGGACGCTGTAATTGTGTCTGAAACAGTCGCTAAAGGAGGTAGCACAACAGGTCATAATACCCCAAAAATTAATCATGATAATACTTTTGGCCGTGAAAATCTAAAATTAGTTTGTACTTTTGTTAGATCCTCTCCTTTGACCACCTGCTGTGCTTAGACTATTCAGTATTCTGCGACTGTATCAATGGCCTGTTAGGATCTACAAAAATACCTCACCGCATAATATTCACCTTAATCTATGTACTTCTTAAGGGAGAGAGGTCAAAGGCCAATCATTTTATGTTGGATTTCTTACCAAGTATTTAAATGAAAAAATGTTCGGTTGTTTAAAACCATAAATCTCCAAAAGTTCTCCACCGATTGCTTTGAAATTTTGACACAACGTTGCATTCAAATATGGGTGTTTTTATATATGTCCTGTATTACATATTAGGTAAAAACGTGTTTTTTTTTTTTAAACGGCGCCATCTGGACGTAAAAGCAACACGCACTATTCTCTATCGGCACAGACAAACTGAGCCACAGCAACTAGTGTTATAATAAATGTAATGACTGGAGAGTTCATCCTTCTTTTGGAGACATGGAACTAAATGTTTAGTTTGTAAGTGATAACATACATCATGGTCCAGGAATTAAACATAATGTGCCTTATTAATTAACGTTTTTTAAATTTTACACAACTGATAAACAGCCATCAATGTATAGTAAATGGCTGTTTATCACTGACTTGTGTTAAATTTAAAACATGTTTATTAGTGTCGGGGAACATCTTAATTTCGAACTAGGTGAAGTCCCCAATGCCCAGAGATTTTAGAAATCGGACGTAGACTCTTGTTTAGAAGGCCAAGTGTGCAAAATTCCGCCTCACACACTCATTTGTTTTTAAAAACGACACTTCATTTCAACTTAGTTACTACTTCAACTATTTAAGCTGAGGGAGATGTAAAACATGCACAAAATAGTAACAGGTTCTTAGTTTAGGTTATTTAAATAATTTATGCATATTTCCTAAACATAACATTTCTACCATCTCTCCCGACAAAAGTAGTTTTTCGAAATAATAAAGATAAGTCAAGTATATGAAAAAGAAATTTTCAGTATTAACCGTGAGGCGGAATTCGGCAACTTTATCTGAAAATCAAACAAACGCCACCCGTCAGGTTTCACGTTGCCGCCACAACATTTTCCTTTTTTTATTTTATTTTTCACGTTGCCGCCACAACATTTTCCTTTATATAATAGATTGACACCAAATCAAAAGGTGCAATGCTGCACTTATTAAAATGTGTGCATCGCTTTATAGTAGAAGTAAAAAAAGTAATGTGTGATTCATTTAGTCATTCAATTTAAATTTATTAATATGTCATATTTCAAACTGGTATAAAATCATTAAATTCCAATGAAGAAAATATAAATGTTGTTTTATTTTTCTCAGTCATCAGTTATATTCCTCAGCAATCCGCTTGGTTTTTGAACACATAAAACGCTGGTAATTTCAACGCAATCTGTGGCATCACTTCGCAAGTTCTGACACAATATATGTGTTTTTGTGAAACTTCAAGGATCACACATGCAAGATCCCTATGTATGGGGATGGATGCCAATGGATCACGTATGCAACAGATAGATCAGACATGCGTAGATCAGGTTGTGTGTCTGTAACTTCGGTTCAATTTAAGTTTCTGAAAAATTGTTAGTGTTTGGAGAATCAATTATTTTTAATTAAATCAATATCTAGTTGAACCTTTGACTGATACACACGTCTAGTGAATGGGAACTATTGTAATATGAAAGCAAATGGATCAATTTACTGCTAAGGACGACCACGCTATAAGCGCGCTATATGCTCGTGGCTTGGCCTATTTCAGCAGATCACTCGCCATAGACATTCTGAGCGATATTCTGAAATAGGCCAAGCCATGATGCGTATAGCGTAATCTGTCAGCCCCATAAATGTAAAATACATTATAATCTACACGTTCAATTTAATTATTTTATGAAAACACACTTTTAGCAAGTTATGCTTATATTAAGACAAATTATTTGTATGCGCCTGTACATACGCAATATGAATAAATAGTTTTAACCATATAAAAACTCAATTTGTTCAAGAAATTATTCGCCTTTCAATGCATTATCTTTACTTTAAGTCCTTTGTTGCAATGGACAGACAGGAATATTTTTACCGTGATCAAATGTCCAGCTTGCCATAATATATGCAATGCAATCATTGCTGCATTAAAATCATACTTGCACCGTGTTGTAGAAGTTGTGATACTGGATTCTGAATCCAGAAATTGCGGGGTTTGAGGGCGCAAACAAACCTAGTCCTACCTCATTGATTTAATTATTATCTGTAAATAGATTACTTCCTATACCAGGAACACTACTCTTAGATATTGGTATCAACAATCTAATGAGTTATATGATACCAATTTCACTAGGAAGCTTTCGCAGTAATTATTATTCCAGCTCTCTTGGGACAGGCATATCTGGGTTTGCCACATAATTACACTTCATTTTAGCATTATATGTAAACTACCACAATTAGTGAAATTGCGTAAAAAAAACTAAAAGCATTGTTTAACAAAGTTAACACACATTGACAGACACTTGCCAGAAAATGCTGGTAGACAGAGGTTCGTGGTACGACACATGATGATTTGTGAAGTTGATAAAAATCTATCTATACAGGGTGTATCGGCACTAACCCGACAAACTTTAACCAGCTATTTCTTAGCACATTTGGAGTAAAAAATGTTATGGGCACTTTGCTGTCCGGTAGTATTTTTTTTTCAATTGAAAACAAAAAAAATAAAAATTTCCACACTACATCACTCTCATTGGCATTGCTTTTCGTGTTCAACAGCTGTTATAAGCAAGTATGTCGAAAAGTGTCTTCGCTCTTTCGCACACACTAAATAATAATAGTTAAAAATGAGACGAATGGTGCCGTGCCATTTCGTTGTGATTGTAAAAGTGCGCCAATATAGGTACACACGTACATTATTCAACAGAATTCGAATAAAATATTGCCAGATGGGTTTTCAAACTTTGATAAAGGATAAAACAGTGGTGACATGTGGTGAAAATATGACTAATAATTTTTTTATTAAAAACAAAGTTACCGAACAGCAAAGTGGCTTTAACATTTTTTACTCCATATATGCTCAGGAATCGCTGGTTAAAATTTGTCAGGTACGTGCCGATACACCCTGTATAAATAAATATGTAAATGTTCAAAAACTTAAATCTACGAAATTTCTTCACAGATTGCTTTGGAATTTTGACACAACGTAGCATTCGAATACGGGTTTGTTTTTATATACTTAGGTGTCACCTGTAACGGTAAAAACATGCTTTTTTGAAAAACAGTGGACGTTTCTGTTTGAATCTGTTTGGACGTAAAAGCAAAACGCGTTTTGTTTCTCTACCTGACAGACTGGGCCACAGCAATGCGTGGCAGGGTACAGCTAGTCAGTAATAAGAAAATGTTAACCTTGGGTATGATCAGCATAAAAGTGTTCGCGTTCTGACACAAAAAGACATACCACTACAATACAAAACTTGACTCCCCTGTCCATTGTTTCGTATATGTAGGTCGTGTCAGATCACATCTGTAAAACGACATCAATAGACGTTGTGTCATAGGTATCACATCTCTAAAATGACATCAGTAGATGTTGTGTCATAGGTATGACATCTCTAAAACGACATCAGTAGATGTTGTGTCGTAGGTATCACATCTCTAAAACGACATCAGTAGATGTTGTGTCATAGGTATGACATCTCTAAAACGACATCAGTAGATGTTGTGTCATAGGTATGACATCTCTAAAACGACATCAGTAGATGTTGTGTCATAGGTATGACATCTCTAAAACGACATCAGTAGACGTTGTGTCATAGGTATCATATCTCTAAACGACATTGTGTCATGTGGTATCACATCTCTAAAACGTGTCATATCACTTCTCTAAAACAAAGTCAACAGACATTGTGTCATATCACATCTCTAAAATTACTTAATAGACGTTGTGTCATATCACATCTCTTCTAAAACGACTTCAATAGAAGTTGTGTCCAAATGTGTGGATATTATTATTTACACTAAATATATTCCCAACACCGTCACCGAGTATCACATAGCTATGGCTAAAAGCTTTAACTTTAATAATAGTAAGTATAGACCAGTAGGACATGCAGATGCTATTCCATTGTTTAAACCTGAGAATCTCTCAGTAAGTCTGTTAGTAATTGTACTTAATGTAGTCATGAAATATATGTATAAAAGGCAATGTGAATGAGTTTGTAATCAATTGATAAGACGGGAATTCATAAACTCTACTTGACGAGTTTTACTAACTGATTGGCTATGTATAACCGAGTTTTTCTTCAATAGAGAATTATTTACGAGGCACTGGGATTCTTTTACTATACACTGAACTTTCTTTGTAGCCTTTTCTTCAGAATACCTTTTCCTATATATTATAACTTATCCTTTGTGAACTATTTAAAACGCACTCTGAGTAAGTTACTTTAAATTATCCTTAAATATAGATATATTTATCATTTAACCGCCTATGAGAGGGATGAAATTTATAAAATTTCTCAAATATAATATTAAAATTTTTAATAGAAATAGTACACACTTTTACGATGTCAGCTTTTTTAGTTTGGAACTTTCATTGGCAGTAACGAAATACATCCAAAACATTTAAAACTTAGCTATACACACTGCACACTGCAGTGCATCTCAAGGTAGTCATGATTACACTGGACTGCAAATGTAGCCAGCCGCACTATAGGGGTTAATATGCCACCATGAATCAGGATTGTGTGAACTCATCCGTCAAAAATAATATCGCTATGAGAGGTTATAAAAGTCATCTGTCAAAACTAATCGAACCTTTTGAGATAGAAGTGAATGCTACCTTTGAAAGTGTGTAACAGCAGCGAGAACACCTTGTCCACTATGAATGGGAGTCAAACCCACAACCTCAACATAATTAGTCAGTATTTTGTACGAAGACTAACAAAATATTTTTTTTCTCTGCAGGCTGATGCATCTATTGTCTGTTATAAATATTATAATATACTTTATGTACTACTGCATTACAAGGTCTTTGGTATGCAATAGTTAATTTTCTGTGTTTGTAGTGAATGAATCAAATAAGTGATAATCTCATATACATCCAAATTGATAGACTAGCCCATCAGAATAAGGGGAACAAACCAAGTCTCCCTCTCTGTAACTTGTCAATAAATTAATGTGACAGTATTCAGGCAACTCGCATTGTAATATCACCATGTTCACGAAAATAAAATCTCCGAATTACTAGTCCTTTTTACGATTGCGTGCAAATTGCCAGTTGCATCGATCCCAAATCGGGTGAACAAAAGTTCGCATTAGTTCCCAAAACTGAATATTTTCTAACACTACTTAGTTAGACAATAAATGTATAATTTACCCAACTCACTCAACTTTAGTGTTGCCACGCAACAAGATTTGAAGGCAGTTCGGGTTTTTTAACAGTTTTATGAACATTCCTATCCTGCGCAAAAAAGTCTGACAATGGGCTGCGCTGCGAACCGTTGCCTTACTTTAGTGAACTTTACTTTTCTGTGCAGGGTCTGGTTATTTCAATGTGCGCTCTAACGGCGATTAAAGTACGACTGATGATGTAGATTTTTCAGAGCTTTATTTTACCCTCATGGCGCCAAAAATATGGTCACATGGTTTGCCTTCAGCTCCTCGAAACGATACCCGGATTTCATGTTAGGACAAGTCTATGAATTTGGATGTCTATGGATAATCTCCAATATTTACTTTAGTGTCTGTTGAATAATATAATTTTAATCAACTGTTGTGTTCAATGGTTTGGTTGATAGGTTTAAAATAAACAAATATGATAAATAAAAAAACATTGTAAGTTTCATTTAAATACTAGTTTAATGAAATATAATAATAAGTAATATTTATATACAGTAAATAGATTATGACATGTCTTTGATTTCAATGATTAGTTTATTTTACAGTTGTTTTGTTTTACAATATATTGCAATGAATGTGACAATAGTTCAGCTTTCAATAAATATTATTCATATCTACAATTTAGCATTCTCAATTTCTTGCAAGTACAGTATTTTAAATGGTGTATGACTAATACAATATTTGGATGATGATATTATTTAGTTTTAATTGTTGCTTAATAACAAAAGACATTACATTGGAGAGATTGGGAGAAAGTTTTACTATCTAGCCTATTTACATAACTGGCTATCAAGTAAATACAAAAGGAAATCGTTATCGCCTTGTAACCCTGATTATTCTCCTATGATAGGTTAAGCTTTCGAAAAAAATTAATATTTTATTTATTGTAGGAATAAAATTCTGTTTCTACACAAGAATGCCAAATCCATATCTCTGCAACAGATGTATGAAGAAAATATATCAACAATGTTACATAAAATGGAACAAACAAGGACAATGGAGTCTTGGCGTAATTGAAAGACAAAACATGTGACATGACGTCGCTAGCATTCGACTAGACTTAACTGGTAATCGAGGAAAGATAACATTCTGGAGGAAAGGATAAGGTAGTAATATATTATGGGGAGCAAACATTATCGGGATGTTGTGGGTGTGCCTCAAGCGGCCTCCCAAATGCACCCAATGTCGACATTACGAGTGCGATGCTTGTGACTCCGGCATAAACATGTTCTACAAGGCCGAAATACAAATATAATACCTTCGAAGCGGAGATACGGATATTCAATTCAGATGTTTGAATGCGGGAAATGGTACAAAAAAGCCAGAAACCCAAACGGTCACTTCGACGGTTACAAAAAATATCGGCTAATAGTTATACCGAACAAGAACGCGGGAAAAACTATGTCTAGGCATAAAATACACAATTTCACACATTTTTTTACAAGAATATCCCGGAATAATGCTAGAACTATTGTCGGGAAGGACGTGAAAGAATTAGGCAGCTTTTTAACCCAATATGGCGGGCCAACAAGCTCTAAAAATACAAGGTTTGCATGCAAACATCTCAAATTTTTGACAATTCAGCCCTTCCCGGAGTAATTAAATAACTTTAAATTGGAAATAATATAACCAAAATACTTGTACACTTATTACCTGTTTTCCGTGGAGGAATAATCTGCATAAAAACTAGAAAAAACACACGGAGTCACAACACAGGGCACTTTACGTGTCTAGCCGAGAGACAGGCTTCAGAGATGGCGGACGTATGCGATCAGCGTCCCGAGGAAATTGTCTCAAAAATCACCCCTAATCAAAATCAACTGAAATAACATTTTACAATACTTCATTTATTCATAAAAATCGATTCGCGAGTATTTTAACGACAAGATGACGAATGAAAACAGATATTTTGACGGATTAAAGAATATACCCGAACCGCCGCAAACAAAAGGGCAAATGGCGACCAGACAATGGTGCCGCCTTACGGCGATTTCGCATACTAAAGAAGCATCAAAAAATTTTGCATAGCAGGAAAATATTGTAAAAATATGTAAAAGCTTGCATTTTTTATAATTCACAATTCATTGAATGCTTATAATCAACATCGACTCCAAAAGAACTGTTTTATTGAAAAAGAGTTGACAGTTTTCCAAGGAATATCGACCACACAACAAGGCATATTTTTTCATCATGTTGCACGCAGTGTTTGAAATGGGTCAAGAAATATAGATATTCACACGAAACACCATCACATTTACGAAACTTTTTAAAATGTGCTACGATTTTTGAAGAATTTTAATGTATTACAAATAATTTATAGATGTATTCCTTTAGATATGATAGCCTATTTTCTTCAAAGTAATTTTATGCGCAGTTTGACAAACAAGTTCTTGAGCCGTATGAAACATTATAAATCGGGGAAAGTAGGGCACGATGTTTTTCAGGTAGTCGTCGAATTTGTTAGCGTGTAAAATATATTTTATTTTTATTTCGAAAGAAAATATTACGTATCTTACATTGCAGTCTCTTGGTTTATTCCCTAGATTGTTAGAATAATAATTTCCTTCCAGACCCTCTTGCTCATTTCGACAATAGTTCTATTCTAGATAAAAGGATACTAATTTAAGTAATAAAATGAGATCAGTGTTTTCCTATTCACAGTCATTTTATTAGTAGTTACACACGCCAGCAGCCATGAAAGAGTTTTAAATGTTTTATTCGACTCGTTATGTTTATAATAATAAAAATTACTGCGGAAATGTAGTAGAGTCGTGTGGTCAGCGTATTGGAAACATTTGGCAAAATGTTGTTAGAAACTTAGGTCACATATTATAACAAAATGCTTTGCATTTATCGCCACACTTTATCCTTTCAAAAATGGCATTCTGACTAGTTAAGGATTTTTATTTTCCATACTGTCCCCAACTAAATTTACTAGCATTGAATATTAAAAATGAATTTTATGAATTTTAATGTAATTATTAATATGCGAAACAAATAAAAAGGTATATGATAACGATTTGCACTGACAAAGCGACATTTTTTTATAGTTGTCGATAATTAAATCTATTTCGTTCTGTTTTACTAAAAATAAAATTTGGAAAGTTTTATTAATTACTACCCTCTAGAAAATCAAAACATGTTCAAAATCACGGGATGTGATAATTCCACTTTAATAAACGACAAATAAAATAATTTTCTGTTAAGCTTATAAGTATGTGGTAGGTAGTTTATAGGTTCTCTGAATTTATTCTAACAGTTCCAATATTAAAAATGACTCTTAAATTCAAAGCAAATCCAATTTCTAATTACGAATTAATTTAGAATACAATTTCACTATCTGGTCCCCACACTATAAAGCACATAAATTAAAATTGTGAGAGTTCAACAAAATTTTTAATTCTATAAATCTAAACAATCCACACCCATTGACCAAATTAATTGTGTTAATTTAATGAAATTAATGGATTAAACTGACTTATCTTGCAGAAGAACGATGACCGATTTGGTACTTTTATTCAAATTAGTAAATGGCATAATAGATTCACCTGACTTAACTAATAACGTTCCGAGTACCAAATCATAACACGAGATTTTGTGAATTATTCTTTGTTCATTAATCTAAAGCCAACTATTTTATTAATTCCCCTGTCCAAAGGATATATTATTATATTATATAATACGTAACTTACGTTTTTATGTAAACATTAAAATTATAATTTACCTTTTCTTTTAGGTTGATTTTTATTATTTACTCCAGGCAGGTATTAATACATTTTTTTCTCTGTTCTCTCTTTTTGTATTTGTTGTATTAATATATATTACGTTAATTCATTTGGTTCCTATCTTTTTTGTATTCTTTTGATGTAATTAATATACGCTTTTTTATGTAAAGGCCCGATGGGAGTGAATGAATAAATTTCTAGAGTTCATTGAACCGGATTTATAGACGCACAACGGAAATTAGAACTTTTGATTAAGCAAATAATAAATATATTCTTTAAATTACTATTTCTAAGTATTATTGAGTAGGTACTCGTATAAATAACGCATGAAGAAAGTGTTTTGTTCATAAACATTTTTGGCGCCGTAATAAATTATGCTTGCGCAGGCGCATTTCATACTGTTTTGGCGCATAGAGTATAATATTATAATAGACAATATAGGGAAAGCATAGAGCGTGGATAGTTCGTGGACAGAACACAGAACGAGTGTTCAGGGCAGAGATAGTTTATTTATGGTCCAGAGTGGTCAAAGACAACAGATTTGTTTACAACCTTCACGATTTGTCAGTTTTCACGTGTTCTCGTTTGTCAAAATCGCGGTTACCAAAAAATGGGCAAAAAACGAAAAGTCGAAGAAATCAACGGCGAAGATAATGAATTCGAACCGGCCCCGAAACATCTAACTGTAAAACACGTGAAAAATCAAGAAAAAAGATTGATTTTAGTCTTGGAAGGAGCGCAACTAGAAAGTGTTAAGGTAAAAAAACTTTGTTATGTTTAAACACCAAAGAATTCTTTTACTCCCTGACATAAACTTTATTCATTTTTCATATATGATTTCGTTCTTTGTGTATTTTTCCAGTGTTAACTATAACTATACGTTTTTAAAATCAGTGTTACTTTGTTTTAGGTTGGAAAAAGTTTCGAACTTCTGAATTGCGATGATCACGCGAATATTCTGAAGAAAAATGGCAGAGACCCTGGATCCTGTCGCCCCGACATCACTCATCAGTGTCTCTTGATGTTAATGGACTCTCCTCTGAACAGGGCTGGCCTTTTACAGGTGTACATTCACACAGAAAAGAATGTACTGATAGAAATAAACCCCCAGACAAGAATTCCGAGGACTTTCAAACGATTCTCTGGTCTAATGGGTGAGTTATTTGGTTAAAATGTCCATACTCCGCTTTCTTATTAATACGCACAAACTCTTTCAACTTAATTACTTCAAGAAAAATTGCTAAATATTTACCGCCACACATTTGATATCATACTAAGTTAACTTTATTACTATAAGAAACATCGGTAAAGTTGCATTACACCGCTTCATGCTTAATGTATGCAAAAAAAATATTAAAAATATTTCCCTAACCGCTGCACTTTTAATAGGCACAGATGATGGAAATTAATTACTAAAAGAAACTGATTTAGGTCGAGATAGATGGTAAAAGATGCATTATAATTCCATTTTTATTCCATCAACGTTCAAACTTTACCTTATAACACAATCTCTTTGCCGCCATTTTGGACTTTTTTTGACACTTCAGAAAGTTTCGTTTCAATTTAAATATGCATAAATTACCTTATTTAACCCAGAATTAGAACCTAATAACTTGTAGTAATTGTTGAAACAAAATGTAATTTCCAATGTGCCTAAAATTGTAAACTGACGGTTGGTTTCAATTTCATTACTGCTAGAAACAACTATTCATATAGGGGGAGATGGGAAAGCTCTAAGAGTCTTATCTCTGAACCCAGCGTTCAGTTTGTTGATTATTATTATTATTCCTAAGCGCAAACAAAAATTGTTGCCTTAACTTCTTGTTTGCCGATGCTAAATTTTCACCCTGCAATTCTGTTTTTAAAAATACTTTACAATCTACCATATGTAGTTTCCCCAGAATAGCTTGTTATATTCAGAGAAATGATTTTTTTAATAGTGTCCTTAAGATATTATTTAAAAATATAAAGTATTCAAGTATAAAGTATTAAATTTCCAGATAATTTTTTTGCTGTGACTACCACATATAATACGCATAGTTACCAAAACAATGTTTCTTTTAAGATCCCTAAAACCTATTTAATAAAAAGGTCCTTAGTTTTGGTTTAATTAAAAAAGATAAAAGAAACGGTCTAAAAACCTATTACAGTGAAATCTCGATCGATTGATCCCGCATTTATCATTTTTTACTTCCTGTCCCGAATTTATTATGCAAAACTTTCAAAAATAAATGAATTTTTTATTTTTTGTATTACAGTTCAACTGCTACACAAATTCTCCATCCGAGCGACTGACGGATCTCTAAAACTCCTCAAAGTGATCGCAAATCCCATCACAAAACACTTCCCTGTTGGCGTAAGGAAAGTGACAATGTCATTCAGTGCCAAAGAGGTGATAAACGCGAAGGAGGTGGTCCCTAAAAACAATGAACCGATTGTTGTAGTGGTCGGAGCGATGGCCCACGGAAAGATTGATCCGGAATATTCAGAAGAAAATATCTCTATTAGTAACTACCCACTTTCTGGAGCTTTGGCCTGTACTAAATTGTGTTCAGCTTTTGAAGACGTTTGGGGAATATTTTAATACATATTGACTTTTAGGAACTTATATATTTTTTATTTTTAAGAATTTCTAATACACATGTTGGACATTGTTTCCTCGCATTGACTTCTGTGTTTTATTTACTATTCATTACACAAGTAGGTTGTTGTTTGTTACCCGTGAGAAATTATGACGCAATGTAAATTGATATTTCTATTTTTGATACTGACAATTCGTGGTGGAATTTCATTATAATGATATATTGAAACAATTTCAAACTTTTTTCCACTTATTTTATATTTTGACTGTTACCGATTTCAACTTACAGCCATCTTCAGACTAGTACAATTATTCCTTAAAACTATGGTTTATATCAGAGGTTACCAATATGCGGACCCACAGAGGTCGTTTTCGGCTTGCTTGAGGTCCATCTCGGCGAGAAAAATATTTAACATTAAATGTACTGCACACAGACTTCGAAACTAGGATTGAGGATGTTTGGTCTATAGAAATGGAACATTGAAGAAACATATCATATGACAAGAAGAACTGATCGGAATAAGCACTTAAGGGGCAGTTCTAGCTTCTGAAAGAAATTCCCGTTGCTTATCCTGCTTTATGGACTTCATTTTTATTTTGTGTAACACCCCACAAGGGTGCCCCTGTCTGCACAGTGTAAAAATTAGAGGCACTATACCGCCATTTGTTTGTTGGCAGGCAAGCGAAGGGAATCTTATGAAAAAGAAATGATAATCACATTTGACATTATTCAGGAAAATTCAATATTCGGCAGGCAGGGGTCTATGGAAAAAAAAAATTCAGCATGTGGCATATGGTGCAAAAAAGTTTGGGAACCTCTGGTTTATATACACAACATTTGGGGAAGGGGTAAACAAGGATGATAGACAATGATTTTATTATAATTACATGGATTTTCCATCGTCGTTGCTATGTGGTGTTTCACAGGTGAATTTCCAATTATTTTGTCATTACCAGCAGGCACATGGCTACATGTGGGAAAATCCTCTGAAGATTGCTATAAGAAGCTAAAACCGGTAACGGTCACAAAATAAAATAAAAAATATCACGTAACTTGCCTTCATAATTTAAAGAAAAATGTACTTACACTAATTTCAAAAATAGAATTCAAATAATTGTCAGGATTTGAAAAGATTATTTTTACATTATTCTCGACATTAATTTAAAATTTAATTTTTTTTTAAAAAGAAAGACAAATATTCCCGGGTTACGAATAACCTGACAATATTTGAAAATCTCCTACTACCACCACACAGTAAGCTGAAAATGTTGCTTGTGTTGTGATGGAGGACTTAGCCAGCCGAGGAATTGAACACACTACGCCTGAGTGGGACCCAAGCGCGATGTCAACTCGGCCACCGACCGATCATTTCCAAAGGAAATTATGTTGTATAGTAATAATCATGGAAATCTACACAATTGGTATCCGGTACTTGATGGCCACGCCAAAACTAAACGCCGAAAACCACATTTATTATACTGAAATACCGGCCATTCTAATAGAAAACGAAATTTTTTTTTATTGCTTATATTAAAAATATTTTCAAAAAAAATTTGCGGTATGTGAGTCATTTATCTCAACATTAATCATCTCAACGTCAATCGTAAGTTATGGAGATGTAGATGGATCCGAATCCTCTCCCCACATAAGACAAATATTCAAAGGACTCCCGCAAGGGTCTGTCTTAAGCCCGATACTGTATAATATTTACACATACGATCTGGAAAAATCTATTAATTTCATGTGCAACGTACTCCAATATGATGATGACTTAACGTTTTACAAAATATCCGCCAATATTTTCATCGCAGCATCAGCATTTAACGATGCTCTTAGAAAACTCTTGGCTTGGTTAAATAGTAATGGTCTTGAAGTTTCCCCTGCCAAAAGCAAAGTTGTCATCTTCACTCGTCGACGAAAGCTTCCGGATATTCAGGTGAGATTTGGCGATGAAGTCATCCCTATCTCTAAGGAAGTTAAGTTCCTCGGAATGTTTTTGGACTCCAAACTTACTTGGAACTCTCACATAAATCACGTTGTTACAAAATGTGAAAGCAACATCAATCCCCTTAGATTTCTAGCCGGAGTGTGGTGGGGATCCCACCCAGCTTCTTTAAAACTTCTATAGAATGCCCTCATCTGAAGCCATCTCGATTACGGATCTTGTCTGTTTGATCCAATGTCCACTTCAAATTCTCATAAATTAGATAAAATCCAGTCAAAATCTCTTCGCCTTGTCTTAGGGGCCATGAAATCTTCTCCAATCAACGCAATGCAAGTGGAATGTTGTGAACCTCCCTTACGTATAAGAAGGCGATGACTAGCAGAAAAATATGTTCAATGTCATCCCATCCCTTGATTCCTATACTTCAATCCTTAAAGTATGAGGTTAATTCAAATTACTTTTGGAAAAATCATTCTCCTCCCCTTTTTTATGATTGCTACAACTCTTTCCTGGATTTATCTTCAAACACCTATCTCAATGAATCTCTTCCCTTTTACTCATGCCCCTATGAAAGCCTTACTTTCTATCCGAAGGTCCATCAATTTATAGGAATAAGTAAAAAAAACATTAAAAACTCAACTCAATTAAATAATGCAGAATTAAACAAAATTATTGAAAACAACTGGCCAAATTACATAAAATTTTTCACAGATGGTTCCAAACTCAGTCAGGACTCCCATTGCGGGGCCAGTGTCTATGTTCCTCACAGAAAATTGTGTTTCCCACACAAACTTCCCAAAGAATGCTCCATTTTCTCTGCTGAATGCATAGCTATCATAGAAGCTCTTCAACTCGTCAAATCATTAAATATTAAAAATGCACTCATCCTTTCAGACTCGCTTAGCTCACTACAAAAAATAAGCGCATCCCCACTCAATTCCAGTAGCGACTCTCTAATCTGCTAGATCAGGGACCTACTGCATTCCATGTCACTGGTTCATGCATCAGTGATCCTAGCCTGGATACCGGGACACCTCGGTATTACTGGAAATGACATAGCTGATTATATTGCTAAGGAAGCCACTGCCCATGGTCCGTTAAGTGATATCCCTATTCCGGTTAGAGACCATTTCCCTATTCTAAAAACTAAGTACCAATGCCAATGGTCTTCTGAATGGAAAAAAAACCTCTCTGATAAAAGGTCACCAGTACTCATTAATTCAACCTTCTATTCCTGTTAAGCCCTGGTTTCACAAATACTCTACCATGCCTAAAAAATATATTTCTTCCATAACCCGAATGCGGCTGGGTCACACTTGTTGTCTTAGCCATCTTGCCAGGTTCCACATAGTCAGTTCGCGGTACTGTGATTGTGGGTCAGAGGATACTTTGGACCATAATTTTTTTGAGTGTCCTATCAATGATCAATTTCCAAACTTCATGCATGAATTGGTAAAACTTGATATTAAATTGCCTACCAGTATACCCTGCCTTCTTAGTCTAAACACTCCTGAAATTTACCATTTGTTGGCAAAATTTATGGGTAAAATTCGGTTTATGGGAGTCACTCGAATAACCGAAATTGAACTTGATTTAGACTAATTTAGGGCTGGGGAATCCGAATCTGTAAGAATTAGGTGGGGGTCGGCACTATTAACTGAGTTATAGGGTTTTGAAATTTCGTACGCGATACATAGAAACCATTTATTATTTATCAATTATGACATAAGAAAATCAAATTAGTGACTTTTTAATATTTTGACATTTCAGAAGTGCCAACCAAAAAATAAAAAGTGTTGCCATATAATAATAATATTTTTATACAAAATAGGTTAGGTTTTTAGTTTGGGTTAGAGTAGGCAGAAGAACATGGGAAAAAGGTATTAGAATTAAATCACAAACCAGTCTATACAAACCTAGCGTAGCCCACAAACTACTTGAAAACTGGGATATAACTCTAAAGGGGACGCGAGCAGGCGTTATTAAAGGGGCATTTTTTTGTAACAGGAAATACCATGGAAAAAAGGTATTAGAATTAAATCACAAACCAGTCTATACAAACCTAGCGTAGCCCACAAACTATTTGAAAACTGGGATGTAACTCTAAAGGGGACGCGAGCAGGCGTTATTAAAGGGGCAATTTTTTGTAACAGGAAATAACATGGAAAAAAGGTATTAGAATTAAATCACAAACCAGTCTATACAAACCTAGCGTAGCCCACAAACTATTTGAAAACTGGGATGTAACTCTAAAGGGGACGCGAGCAGGCGTTATTAAAGGGGCAATTTTTTGTAACAGGAAATAACATGGAAAAAAGGTATTAGAATTAAATCACAAACCAGTCTATACAAACCTAGCGTAGCCCACAAACTACTTGAAAACTGGGATATAACTCTAAAGGGGACGCGAGTGGGCGTTATTAAAGGGTAATTTTTTTGTTATAGAAAATCACAGTTAGGTTAGGTTATATATATATATATAAATTTAATATTTACAAGATTTTAAATAATAAACTACAAATCTGGCAAATGATATTTAATTTTCTGAATTTTCCATGCATTGATATTATTATTATATGGCAACACTTTTTATTTTTTGGTTGGCACTTCTGAAATGTCAAAATATTAAAAAGTCACTAATTTGATTTTCTTATGTCATAATTGATAAATAATAAATGGTTTCTATGTATCGCGTACGAAATTTCAAAACCCTATAACTCAGTTAATAGTGCCGACCCCCACCTAATTCTTACAGATTCGGATTCCCCAGCCCTAAATTAGTCTAAATCAAGTTCAATTTCGGTTATTCGAGTGACTCCCATAAACCGAATTTTTTCCAAAACACTATTCTTTATACATTTGTATATTTTTCTTGATTCTTTTATTGTATTAGTTTATATTTATTTTATAGTACTGTTTTTAAAAAAAATAATTCTTCTAATTTTGGAAAAATCTGTTCTTTTAAATAACAAAAAACGCCCACTACTATTGTGCACAGGTTCTTATTTTTATAATTTTGTAATTACCTATTATTACCAGCTCTGTATTGTTTTTGTTAACTTATGTTTATGTTATACTTATGTTGTGTTTATATTATGTTTATGGTAGGTTTAGGTTTATGTTTATGATATGTGTATGTTATTTTATGATATGTTTATGTTCATGGTATGTTTGTGTTATGTTTATCTTTATGTTTTATAATCACATTTGTTTACTCTCATATGCTGTGTTTGTTTATAAGATTGCCAATTTCATAGTTCTGTTAAAAAAAAACGCTACTAATTTTAGAAAAATCTTTGGTTAAATAATGAAAAGCGCCCAATTGTACACAGGTTCCTATTTTTATAATTTTGTAATAACATTCTGTTACCAACTCTGTACCGTTTATGTTAAGTATGTTACGTTATGTTTATGTTATGTTTGGTTTATATATGTTACGTTATGTTAATTGTAAATGGCCAAGATCATCCCTAATGGGTGAAAGCCAAAAAAAAAGAATTAAAAAAAAAAAAAAGTTATGGAGACATAAAATTTCAAGCTAAACTGATAGTTCTGTGAACAGTAGACCTCACGTCCCAAAAACCATGTTTCTAAAAAAAATAAAAATTTCCTCTGAAATCGAAAGATTTGTAAGTAAGTACCCATTTAAACACCTACCTACTTTAAAACATAAATATATTCCAGGCATCTGTTTTATTTTATTTCAAATAAGGCATTACACTATTTCAATGACAATTCTTTTTTCAAACTTTCTTCATCTAGGTAGGTACCTACCATAATAGTTCAAATGAACACGACGATTTCACAGTTGAAAAAATAACCCTTACTGAACCATTTAAACAGCCATCACCTTGAACCGGAAACGGTACGTACAAACGAATTTACGGATAGACGAAATTCAAAAACAGTACTTCTCTGCGTATAGTGTACAATAGTGGTTACATTTTATATTATTATAAAAGAAATCATGGGGTATTTTTACAATAATGAGTTATACTGTTAAAAATGTGTAGAATATTTTAAGTATATTTTTTTGTTTTTGATCGTAACTGAAGTCGCAAATTCCTAAACTGTTTTAGGTATGAAGGAGGTATGGAGGTAACGCTACTGGCTAAGACAGTTGTCACTCGGACCGACATGGAACATGTAATATAATGGACCTAACCTTAGAGTGAAAATATTTATTAATGCTCTAAGGACCTAACAAGCCTTTTAGGTCCATGCGTAATATCCATACTCTTAGGGCCGACCCTGCAAACGTTGGCCGGTATGACGTCACAAATGACACAAACGCCCTCCGCACGAACAAATCGTTTTGGCGGCAAATCGAAAATGGCCTCATTTAAATCGTTAGGTAGCTTGGGTAGAAAATGTATTCACCGAAATAAAATAAAACACCGTTATTATCGCAAGTATTTTCAACTCTAGACAACATGAAAATACCCTATGCACACAAAATATGCTCCTAATATTTTAATAACTGTGAATGAATACCATCCGAATAGAGAAACGAAACGGCCACCGCACGTACAAATAATAATATAAACAGCTCGTAACTGCAAAGCTTCATTTGAAATAAGGGGTTTTCCTTTCGCTAATGACAGATAACAGGGGTGGGTCAAAGTCATAAAAGGTTTACTTAGAGAATGCTTAGAGACAAGGGTCGCTTTCTAATTCAAAGAGTCACTGTCCATTGTCCATTCGGGTAAATACCAGTAAACACATTCTTATCTTTCTGGGAACTCGGGCATGGACGTGTAGTTACCCAGCCCTGTAAAAGTAGGTAATAATATTGTAATGAAGGGTCACCTACCTGAGATAATATGCCAAAATGTGGGTAACACTGCAGGAATGCAAACTTATTCTAGGAGAAAATAATATATTATAGAATATGAAAATGAAATACTTCATATACACAACTTAAATCAATAAAAATCTACATGTTCCAAAGTACAATGAAAAAATCGGTTATTATTAATTAAAAGAGGTGTATACCAAGTATTTCATATTCATATAATTAAAATGACGCCACAAAGTAATTTTGCAACTATTGAAGAAAATATAATTAACATATATAATATCTTTTAATGTAGAGATTTAAAATTATTTTGCACATCAACTCAGATTTAGGTATTTAAAGAGGGAAATTAAAAGATTAGAAACTATTTCTATTATTTTCTCATTGTATTTAACTCACAGGAGTTAATAACTCGTTTTGCTTTTGGAAATGGAAATTCTTTTAAATAGGCGCTTTATCCGCCGATTTTACTACTCTTTGGTCTGTAAATTAACTGAATAATAAACAAAGTAAATATTGTCAAAATTGAAAATGCCACACGTCTCGTGAGAGTCAATATAACACAACACTAATAAGTATATATCTTTTTGAAACTGCAACCTTATTTTATTATGTTAAAATTTCAACAACTTACTTTTTGCCTAAAGGTAATCCAGTCGGGATGTTTTTCAGTCAGCACGTAAAATCATTTAACATGAATAACTTGGTTCTTAACCTTTTGAAAGCCAAACTGAAATAATTTTTAAACAAAGCACTAAACCATTACATTCGGCATCCCTCGAGAGGGTTTATGACCGAATAAACTCTTGTGAAAAACTGAATAATAAGTCAGCATATTACTCAAGACATACCTCAGTTAGGTTGAAATAGAAAGAGAAGTTTCACCACATATCGCATAACTATCTCTTTCTATCTCATCTGCTTTATGATAACAGCTATCGAAGTTTTAAAAACCTTTTCCTTTATGTTTTTTATTATAATTCTTTAGTGATAACGTTGTCCAAAATCAAAATTTATTTGCAAATTATAAAATATTTCTCAGTCTCCGCCACTGACCAGAAACACTGTAATAATTATTATACCTACATAATATTTTTTGTAGCTTTTTACTGGAAAGCTTCCTCACAAAAGTTTTTAAATAGACAAAATAAAGATATTAAATTGAAAGCGAAATAATCTGCTTAGTCGTGATTTCTGTATTAAGGGAACATAATTATTTTCCTTCAATTAAATCTTAGTACAGAATAATATTTTTTTCTGAATCTGTCTGAAATAAGGGGTTAGATTATTTTAGAAGTAGGTACTCTCATCACACTTATTGTCCATAAAAATAATGAAATTGACATTCATACCTCCAAAGCCCGCCGCTAGGTGAAGACACTAGCCCGTCAAATTATTATTTTCTTTCGATTATGCTATGGTTTTCAAAATGGTAGGCGATCGCATTTGAATCTCCGTCAAAAGATAGTTCGAATGGTTCGTGAAAATTACTAAATTATTCGTGGTTTTACACCGACAATGAATTAAAGTGCCCGTTTTGCTATGTTGGTTACCTTTTGCGAGTGAATTGCATTGTAATTGTTGTGATATTCATCGTGTAATCGATTGGACGATGCCGCGGGAAAATTGACTTTGTTGAGCTGTTGAATGATACTTTAATGGCCGCGATGTTATCAGGCGGTGGTGGAATTTTCTGTTTATCTGGAAGTCGCTAGTAAGTGTTCTTTACTGTTTTGCCGTTTCATATATATTTACAATGTATCTGGTGTAATATTAATTCGATTCGAACCCTTGGGACATATTCTCGGTCCCCACCCCATGTCAACAACGACCCAGACATCGTTTTTCTAATTCATTCTCATTCGGTAGCATTATTTATAATTTGTCCAAACTTTGTATTGGAATGCTTTATCATTGAGCTTAGATTTATGTCTTGAATCGCGGTTATTAATCTACCTATATTCGGAGGAAAAACGCATTTGCCAGCTGCCACATAGTATTTTCTAACAGCTCAGCTGTTGATGTTTTAAATATATCATAAATCTCTAATTTGTAATGCAAACCCTATGAAATTGTGCTGTAAATCACCGAGTGACTTGCGATGCGTTCATTTGTCAAGTTTTTGTTTGATTGCAGTCATTAATAAAGCATTAAATCGAGGTTTTTATATTTGACATTAGCATGCGTCCGCGGGTTTCTGTCTGGCGTAAATTTATGTAAGGTCACAATGCCATCAAATTGTTAGTTTAATGGAATTAATATATATCCACGCCTAAAACTTACTCCACTTGTTGTGTAAGCTGTTTATTTTGGTCTTCAGTTGTCTGTGAACGGAGGAAATCACATTTGATTGATGCTTTTGGGTTTGGCCATGTTTGTTGGTGTTCAGAATGTCGACTTTTCTGGCGGATTATTTTTCGTTAAACTTTATGATAATTTTTGTATTTATCTGTTATCTTATAAGATTTATGAATAACCATCCTGAGACATTTGTTCTCCACGCATACCACCCCTACCACCCCTTATTAGTTTCATTGACCCCAGTTTATTTTAATTTCTTAGATACTAGGAATAATGCACTGTGAATTGGTTTATGTTAGGGCGAATCAGGTTTTGCATATAGATATTATTAAGCCAACTCTCCAATAATTAAACTTTAAACAGTCATTATATAGGTATATATATATACCAAAAATGTTGACTATATTGATATATTATAAGAGAGAAAACACTTGTGATAATCTTACATAAAAACGAAGCACAAAAGCATTTCTTCAATCCATTTGGAAACCTGGTCCTCACAAACTCTTCTTCAGTCGGTGTCAGCCAAAATGAGTGCCGCGGTACGCTAGTGTGCCACAAGAAATCTCAGGTGTGCCAGAAGAAGTCTCAAGTGTGCCGCAAGCCGTCTCAGGTGTGCCGCAAAGGAAGAAACCTCAAAACTGCTCATTTTAAATAATTCCTATTCATTTAAAATTTCTTCAATTTTAAATAAATTCAACATCTACATATTCTAACAAATATTTGTCACATTCGTACATAGTGATCGATGCCACGCGGGGATACAGTGACGCTGGTATAAACGCAGCGTAGTGAGTGAGCACCAGTCGGTCATCAATCCATTCGCTGGATTCGACGGTACACATCTAACACTAACAGAGGAGGAAATTTTAATAGATCTTGGAAACGACCCTGCTCAAAAAGTCTCATTTTCTGAGCTAGAGTGAGTTGTCAGCGTTTTGGAGTCAATATCCGCGATTGGCTACAACAGCAATCAATCTTGGTTGAAGTTTTGATCGTCGTATCTTTGCGAATTTGGTTTTTCAGCATTTGTGCAAATGAAATCCAAAAAACGACAGCGGTTACAAATTGCGTGTTTGTTTATCTAATTTAGAGTCGCGTTTCGACAGAATTCTTTCTAAAAATAAACTGCATTCTGCTCACAAATTAAATTATTACTACCTACGTACCTATGTATGTAATTATTACCACCTATCTTGATAAAATATAAAAATAAAATAGTTACTTACACTATGATTCCCTTTATTCATATCAATAAGGTAGGTACATTTACTTTTTAAACCATTTTTAATTGGATTGCCGCGGAACAAATCTCACTCACCAGTGTGCCATGATGTAAACAGTTTGGCAGACACTTCTAAGTGAATGTATCAGTATTTACTGCAATTGAGTTTCAAAACAGTTCTGGGTGGGTAGGAATCTGGGGGTCACTGTGTCCAGACGTTTGAATTCGTCTCTCCCACTGCGGTGCAAGGCGGTAGGTTGAGAGAGTCCTGATGGAGAGGTAAAAGATCTCCCTCAACCAGTCTCTCCAAATCTGGTCTGCCACACAGTAGGTGGGCACAAGCATCCGCTGCCAATGAACCCGGCACCTCACAAGTCACCAAACGTAGCGAACCACTTCGGTGACCTATGCCAGAGGTGTTGGTTATCCAACGAATGGTTTTGTGAATAGATTTGCATAGCCATATCCTTCCCATCCCCACAACATATTCCAATTAGGGATGCCATACTCCCACTGGCTCCAGACAGTAGGGAGGTAAGAGAGTCCTTCTGTCTTTTGTCAGATATTCACATAAAATATACTCTTGCTCTGATTGAGTGCCTGTGCCCGTGATGGTCGTTTAGGCTATAGGGCCAGCAGTTGGGTACTATTATTTCAGTGAATATTCTTTTTGACAGATTTGATGAGTGCTCCCGATGGCGTCCCTTACCCACGGAGAGCCCGCACCCAAGAGGACTCCCGAGAGGCCCTCCTCCACGGTGCTGCAGCGGAGACCCTCGCTGGCCACCTACCTGAACCCCCTTCTTCTCTGCAGCAAGGTTATGCTAACAGATGCACTCTTCAAAGGTGGAACTTCTTTTTTTTTTTTTACAATAACTCCACTAAGGAGGCCTCCAATCTTAGGGGAAATGAAGTTCTGGGAAGGAAAGGGTATGAGGGGCAGAGTTTTTAATCAGGGTAGGCAGTAAGCAAACCGCAAATTAATTGGCATAAAAATAACTTTGCAAGAAAGTTTTCGCTAAGAATGGCTTTAGTCAATGTTCGATTGGTATTACAACCACCTCATATTACAAAGCCAATACAATACTGTATTTAATCATTTTGTTAGTAAAGTTATACTTATTAATAGAGGTACAAACGGAATTCAAATGAGTCTTCCCTTTAACTCGCATTCCGCACACATTCACATATTTTTATATAGAATACAGCCCACATTTAAATATATGACTTTTGCCTCTTTTCGCATACTTAGTTTATGCTTTTGACACATTATAGTAGGGCGGTCAATGTGGAGCGCGCGGCACTGGAACTATGTAGGTTTTTTTTTAAAGTGTTCTTGCAATCAAATCTACTAAACATTCCAAAATTAAATACATCTTTCGGCCAGAAAAACCACTATTTCCATGCTATAAAATTATATAATGCCCTTCCTATTGAAATTAAAAACACCATGGATATAGAAAAGTTTTAAAAAGACATCAAATTATGGCTAACTAAACATGAAGATGAGGAAATCATTAAATTTATGAAGTAACCCCAACGCAACCTAGATACAACAGACATAAATACTTTTTGCTTAATTTATTTTATATTTTGTGGGAACCAACAAATTAGAAGATGAGTAAATCATGATCAACACACATACATCAACCTACAGTCCGCCTCGGAACAGGAATACCTAGTGAGGAGGACTGAGAACAAACTACATCACTTTATATTTTTATTTTACTTAATATTGTATGTTTATTACTTTAAATTGCTGTTAAATAAAAAAATATAATTTTTATAAATTATTTATATTTTTATGTGATTAAGGAAGAGTAGGTAGTGCCTATATGTCTATACAGAATGCATTGATGAGGGGTGGACAGGAATCTGGAGGTTAGCATGTCCAGGAATGACAAACGTATGAATCCGTCCATGGGTCAAGAGAGTCTGGCTGGAGAGGTCCAAGGGTCTCACTCACCCATAGATGGTACTAGATTAGCCTATTAGCTTACCCACAGATGGCGTTAGCTGTCGAGTACTGTAGAGACCGAGGGGATAATTAATAAGGCGGGAACCTAGAGTTCGGGGTCCATATTATTCGAACCACTGCTAATTAAGATATTGGAACCCATTGTCAATCTATCACATTAAAGGTCCAAGGTAAAATGATTTGTTGAAGCCGGTGTTTTATTTTTCTTTTTTTTTTTTTTTAATTTTAATTTTTTTTATTTATTAATAAAAAAAGATTTAAAAGAGAGTTTGTGAGAAACACCAGAGAATAGGCTAGATTTGTTGTTTGTTCTTTTACATTTCTTTTCAATGTTCCGTTTTGTCATATTGTTTAGAAAGCACATTTATGAAAAATACCAATGGTCAAAGTTTGCTTCCAGCCGAGCCCAGTAAAAAGCTGGAAGAACGCAAGCCCTCCGCAGACAAGCTCCAGTCCCCTGCCATGCCTGCCATCACAGCGGCCAATGGCGCGGTCGGCCACGGCTCCGCCTCCTCGAGCGGCAGCAACGGTGGCCTCACAAACGGCGCCGGGAAGGCGGAGGACCAGCAGATGCTGGTGCCGGACTCCACCACTTCGCAGCTGGAGGGGAAGCAAAGCTTCACGTCAGGGGATGATGTGTTTGTCAAGCAGAGGGATGGCCGCTATTATCTGGGTGAGTTTATACCTTTGGAAGACTGCGGGAGAATACTCACCACATTATATTTTCAAAACCAAACGGTCTAATACTGTTTCCGTATCATTATTATTATTTAATGAGCATAAAGCACTGTCTGATTTCACAACGAGTCTAAAAGTAATTAAGTTGCTTTAAATTTATAAATAAGTTAATCCTTTCTTCTCTCCAAATGAAATCTAATCCAGCCTTAAATTGGTTTATATTAGTAAAATCGATAGGTTCCATTATAACTCAACACAGTGACAATTCAACAAACTTTTAAAAAGAGATATAAAGTCATTATTAACGATGAAAAATTTTTTTTTTTCAACCTAACCTACTTAATCCAGTTAATTAATAATGTTTTTGTTTCATCACTTTCCATGACTTTATATAACTTTTTAAAGATGTGATGAATTATCATTGTGATGATTTATCCGGTCACCAAATCGATGACATTTTTTTTTTTTTTTTTTAATTATTTTCATTATTAATGTAATCATATGGGTTACATTAATACATACATATTTTGCAAAATATAACATTTAGGTTCATAATTGGTCATGTATACCTTATCAGAGAAGAGGAGCTCTTGTGCCTGATAAGGGAGCCACGATTCTTACTTAGATTCTTAAATGTAAACTATATATAATAATATATATATATTTTTTTACTATATATTTTTTTTACTATAAATTTTTTACTATAATAATTTTATTACTATAAATTTATATTTTTTACTATAAATTTTTTACTATAATAATTTTTTTACTATAAATTTATATTTTTTACTATAAATTTTTTTGGAAAAAAAGTTTGATTTTATTTATTTGTTCTTGTTGGTTCGTAATACAGCGCAATTCGGAAGGGAGATTATTGTAGTTTTTTATGGCTTGGTAAATATAATGGTTTTGCATTTGAGTTGTTTTAAAGATTGGCGTAATAAATTGATTTCCATTTCTCATCAGTTTGTAAAATTCTTGATATTCTGTGTTATTTTTTTCTTTACACATTTTTATAATGGAAGTTTGCTTAAATATATCATCAATATTTGGTACTGGAAATAATTTAAAAAGCAATTTTGTTGGAAAAGTACAGTTTTTTTTAAGTATTACCTTTATAATAATTTTTTGCGAGACTTTTACTGAGTTTAGGTTGTTTTTATAAGATCCTCCCCAACCTATGTTACATTACATGTTGTGGAAGTTTGTTCCTTGTTTCCATTTCTTTTGTGTCTGCGGAGATTTTTATTTTTAAGCAATAATTATTAGCCAAATAACATATAAATTGAAAAAATGTTACGAAAAAAAGTACTATTATTATTAAAAAAAAATTTTTTGCTTATTAGAAGTAAAAAAAATCAAATAAGTAATAATTGTTGAATGAAAAATACCAGTCCATACTGAATAAGCCGATGTAGCGCAATCTGTAAAGCACCTGACTGCAAACAGAAGGCTGTGGGTTCAATTCCCGTCAGGAGCGTGCATTTCTTTAATAATTATTGCTTAAAAATAATATGTTATCCTTTGTGCTATGCATAAAACACCTTGTCTCTTAAGGCGAAATAGGTAGACTCGACCTGAAATTTGTCATTTTGTAGGCCAATTTTAGACGTATGGACACTTTTCTACAAAAAAACACAATTGATTTCGAAAGATCGTTATTTGATCTACCAAAGCAGGACGTTAAATTTTGAAAAATAATATTATTTTCATATTATAATAAAGTGTTACCGTTGGTCGATGCGCAGATTTGTTGCATTTTCAAAGGTGAATTTGTATTATACAATAAATATTTCAAATCATATAATTAAAAAGTATAAACAATCGATAAATTATCTACGAATTGTATGTATAAGAATTTGGTTTTTATTTCAAATAAAATTACTAATAAATAAATCCGAGCACGCATTTTGTGATGAAAATCCCTCAATTTGATTATTTATTTATGGTCTTACAAATTGGTATAGTTCCGATTTTTTTACAAAAATAATTTACCAATACATTATAGAAACATTAGAAATAATTTATGACCAAAAAATATATTCTTAAAGTATATAATAGTAATTAATTTCGATTCTTGTTTGTGCATTTTTATTATGATTACCCCGGCGCTAGCCGAAATTTTGTCATTCTCCGCTGCGACAGGGCGGTGAACGGACGTCTAGTCCACGCCGGTCTAGTTAATAACATTTAAAGAAATTCCTCGCATAAAAATGGGGAGGAAAATACCCTTGGAAAAACGTTTTATTAGAAAACACAAATTACGACATCAAAAACGTACATGGGAGATATATTTTCAGAAAAAACAAGGGTTAGTGATATTTAATTATCCGTGTACATTGTACGTACTTATATGCTACAGGGTCGTTCGAACGAATCAGTTAGAATAAGCATATATTTTTTATAACATTTAGCGATAATTTTCTGTTGTTTAATTTCCAGGGAAAAGAATCAACTATGGACTATCAGGAGTTTATGTTTATCATCGATGTTCCATGTATAAATGTTAAAACTTATGCCAAAGTACATGAAACTGTCAAAAAGTGCCACGAACCAAATAAATTTTGATATGTGATGTGCGATTCAAATCATGTTTTTGTTCATAATTTCTATTCTATTGTCCAATTCACTATTACATGGATATAATTCAACATATTTAATATTTTTTGTGTTACTTTATGTCAGTTTCATGATGTCATATTGTGAATTGAGCCTCTTGTTTTAGGAAAAAAAACGAAGTTATTTTTGACATCCTTACCTATGATTTTTCAATTGAAATTTACCTTGTGAATTTAATAAGGGTCAATCCGCACCAAATCATCCAGGCCATGTCACCCACCATCTCAGATTTTGATGAAACTTTAAATTTTTAATCCTTCCATATAGATAAGAAAATATACCAAATTTTACCTTCCTACCTCAACTCGTTTTTTTTTTATGGGCAGTTGAAGTTTGGGCAAAATAAGCGTTTTTACATATTCCGAGCACTCCGGAAGAGCTTGTACCTTCAATGAAAAAAAATTGTATCTTTGTCATTTATAGTGCAAATGCAATGAAAATTTTCAATATTATCAAGAAAACTATGCTGATTGCAGAAAAAAATAAATAAACCCTTTACATTTATCTACTTGACTTTAAAAAATTACCAAAAGTAATTTTTTAAGTAATTTTTGGGACGGAAAAGGTACTTTACAAAAAAGCAATATCTCGGGAAGGTACAGTGTTAATGAAGTAATTTTTTTTTTTATTCATATCTACAAATAGCATAGAATCACATACAAAAATAAAATTCATGGCATTTTACTTGCTTCAATAAATAAAATCCATTTTAAACTTTTTGTAATTTTTTTTTATTCTTATCTACAATAAACATAGTACAACCTAAAAAAATAAAACTCCTGGTATTTTGTGTGCTTCACAGTGTAGAAACGTTTTTAAAATGAGAAATCTTAATCATACAGAATTGTTCCAAGTTTTTTAAAATCTAGATACTGTATTTGCAAATAAAAAAAGTCAAACTTATTCGGTCCTTTACAACATGCTGGTAAGCTTGCAATGTAAGCTTAAGGCACCAACAAAATAATGTACCTTGTTCCTTACCCTGAATGCATACACCATAGCAATATTTTATAACAAGATCAACTTTTTAACTCTTTTCAATACAAAGTTAACTCTTTAAAAAACAAATACAATAAAAATAAAACAGGCAATGTAGGATTAGGTTAAATGAAAGTACATTACAATAATATTGTTTACAAATAAATGTTCAAGTTCATTTTTTACTTTTATTCTTGATCTGACCCATAAGATGGTTGAACTTTTGATCAGCATGATGAACGTCTTTTTCAAGAAAGTAGTAAGCTCTTCCTGAACCTTTTGTTGTGGGAGGGTCAACGATATTAAAAATATTTTGTAGTGGAACAAAACAAATATCTTCTTTTTGATGTGGCCAGTAAAAGGATGGAGCTGGGCCAAAAGGATGCATAAACTTGATTGATACATCACACTCGTCTTCATCTTTGGAAACCACAAGTCCAAAAAACCAATGGTTGTCATATACGCAAGCTACATAAGATTTTGTACAAATTTGTACCATACTTAGTTGCTCAGAGCGATTTCGTTCCCCACTGAAGTTAAAAATCAAAGCATAATCTGAATCTGAACTTATCCTTTTTGTGCCAACTTCATTTTCAGACAGAGGAACAAAGCAGTGGAAACCTCGAGTGCCTGGTATTGTTTTAGCTTGTGAAAAACGCTGCTGTAATTGTTGCCTGCAAGTGAATAAGCTTTCTTTTCTCAGCAAGTAAAAATATATATTTTCTACTCTCGACTGACAAAACTTAAAAGTTTTGTCTACAGTTGTGATAGTGTTGCCAGGGCCAAGTTGCAAACTTTCTCTAGTTAGAAGACGTTTTACTGTTCCACCTATTCCATCACAGGGAGATTTCCCTTGTCTTCGTCTTGTTCTTGTTGCAGATACATCATTTCCATGTAGTGACTTGTCTCTAGGACTGTTTCTTTGATATTAGTCCATTCATTCAACCTATATTACTAGCTATATACCTAAACTATAACTTGCCCAATTACAAACTAAAAATAGATATAAAAAAAATCACAAAAAGTTTGAAAAAGTTTAAAATGGATTTTATTTATTTTTGTATCTAGATTTAAAAAAACCTAGAACAATTCTGTATGATAAAGATTTCTTATTTTAAAAACGTTTCTACACTGTGAAGCACACAAAATACCAGGAGTTTTATTTTTTTAGGTTGTACTATGTTTATTGTAGATAAGAATAAAAAAAAATTACAAAAAGTTTGAAAAAAGTTTAAAAAAGATTTTATTTATTGAAGCAAGTAAAATGCCATGAATTTTATTTTTGTATGTGATTCTATGCTATTTGTAGATATGAATAAAAAAAAAATTACTTCATTAACACTGTACCTTCCCGAGATATTGCTTTTTTGTAAAGTACCTTTTCCGTCCCAAAAATTACTTAAAAAATTACTTTTGGTAATTTTTTAAAGTCAAGTAGATAAATGTAAAGGGTTTATTTATTTTTTTCTGCAATCAGCATAGTTTTCTTGATAATATTGAAAATTTTCATTGCATTTGCACTATAAATGACAAAGATACAATTTTTTTTCATTGAAGGTACAAGCTCTTCCGGAGTGCTCGGAATATGTAAAAACGCTTATTTTGCCCAAACTTCAACTGCCCATAAAAAAAAAACGAGTTGAGGTAGGAAGGTAAAATTTGGTATATTTTCTTATCTATATGGAAGGATTAAAAATTTAAAGTTTCATCAAAATCTGAGATGGTGGGTGACAAATCCAAAATTTTCTGGATGATTTGGTGCGGATTGACCCAAATTTTCGAAAATAAACAATAGTCAGGTCTTTCTACCTCCGTTAACCATGAACACAAATACATGAAAGCTATACAATATTATGCAATCGCATAACAACATATGTAGGTAGGTACCGTAGAAAATAGTTAGAAATAAAACCTAGTTTTAATACATATACTACTTCAGTTGTAAGGAATAAACCCTATTTTCAATATCATGTGTATCAAATCAAGTAATACTTTAAAGATAAGTATTATAAATAAAACTTACTGGTAATAATACATTCATATACCTACCTATTTTGTATCTACTAGGTCAACAATAGTACATTCATATACCTACCTATTTTGTATCTACTAGGTCAACGCACTGCATTTGTATTAATTTATGTTTACGCATTCCGACGTATAATTTACAAATATGTATGTAACTACTTATTAGGAAGAAAGCTACAACCGAGAATTCAACAATAATTGTTATTTCATCGGAACCATGCTGTAGCCGCGCGGGTGTACGGCTCGCAGTGGAATGAATTCGGTATTTCTATCTCGTTCTAAAAAAACGTCTAATCGCGAGACCGTCTTTTAACGAAATTTGAATTCTCGGCCGCTGGTTAAGACGCCTTAAACATTAGTTAATCATTAAAAATAATTAATTTTTTTTGTTGGTGGTGAAGATTTGTTGGATGCCAGGGCATTTCTAATGTCCAGATAAAATTTTGAAAGTCTCAATCAATTCACCCCTTTCTCTTCTTTCTTTTAAGGTTGGTAGTCTTAGTTCCTCGAGTCTATCTTCGCAATGCCATGATGTTAAATTTTTCTTACATTAATCAATAAATCATTTTGCATACATATTTTCATTATTCTAGACAGGTGAGAGGGTCAAATATCAATATTATAATTGTTTTGTGATCCCCAGGAACTGTGATGCGATCGTCCCCCGGTGGTGAGCGCTGGCTAGTCCGTTTCGGCGACGAGACGGAGCGCTGGGCTTCAGGCGCGGAGCTGCGCCCCCTGACCGCCACTGCCCCGGGCGAGGGCGAGGCGCTCTGCGTGGTGTGCAAGGTGCGCGGCGGCAGCCAGGAGGTGTTGGCCTGCGACCAGTGCGGCCGGGGCTACCACCGAGCCTGCCACAGCCCCACCCCCCCAAATTTCTACATGCAAGGTCAGATATCATCCAAACCAAGTTTTGTATGTAAATAATGCTTCTACATTCCAGTTTACTTCTAATGAAGGCGTTGTAAAGGCTTATAATGTGTAATTCTATTTGTTTTGTGTTGCAGGAGTCTCGTGGCAGTGCCACCGCTGTGTGGAGCAGAGGTACAAGGTGGCAGCGCTGGAGAACCGAGCCATACGGAAAGAGATGCTGAAAATGAAACAGATTGTCAGGCCGCCAGACAAATTACCTTATGATGTGAGTGTACATAGTCTTCTTGTATCTACATATCTTGCTGTTAAATACATGGGCTACTGTTAAACGAATGTTGTATTCTGGTGTGTGCAGCTCAACGCCCTGCACTGGGATACCCAGCACCGCACTAACGAGGAGAGGGTTTACTGCTACTGCGGGGGTGCGGGAGATTGGTTTGGGCAGATGTTGCAGTGCGTGCGCTGCCGCCAGTGGTTCCACCAGCTATGCCTATCCTGCCTGAAGTACCCCCTCTACACCGGAGACAGGTAGTTCCCACTTGTCCTGCCTTACTTGCTTACTTACTTACCAAACTGGGACACCCAGCACCGTACCAATGAGGAGGTACTGCACTTGTATTTTATCTAGTTTGTTTAAGAGTAAATATATATAGACTATTATTATAACATAATATTATATAGACTTAGATTGAGTTCATTTAAATTTAAAAATAAGTCAACCCTTTCTTTTCTACAAAAGATCATCTAATCGAGTTTAATATCGATTTACATTTATTTGTAGCATCAATGATGTGTTGTGGAAGTTTGTTCCATGCTTCCACTACTCTATTTCCTAAAATTGGATGCGAAAATTGTTTGGTTTTTTTTTAGTGACCGCGGAGATTTACATTTTTGTTGATGGCGAAGATAAAAATTTAAAAGTCTCAATAAAGTCGCCCCTTTCTCTCAATTCTAACATTGGTAATCTTAGTTCTTGAGTCTTATCTTCATATTGCCAGTCTTTAGCTCTTGGTATTTTTGTAAATCGTCTCTGAATATGGAGATAATAAAATATGGACCCTACTTTTGGAAAGCATATTCCAGGAGAGGTCGCACATATGTTTTTTATATTTTTAACATCTCATCCAGTGACAGGTTGTGTTATACAGCAGTGGCGGTCGATTACTTTTTGTAGAAGGGATGCTGGAAATCAAATGCTTATACTCGTACTTAATACGTACTTGATATCAAATATGCACATCAAGACGCTAGCCCACGAACAAGATACAATTGGGTACCGTCTAAAATTATCTCTATAAATCCATTAAGCTCCATAACTCAATATTTCCAGCATCCAGAATAAGTTTTTTTTCCGAAAATGGCCGAGACACAAAACTTTTTCCCATTAATGATTCAATTATACAACCACACAATTCTCTATTATCATTTAGAACACGTTGGCGTAGTATCCATCTTACTTTGGGTATTAATTTTTATTTTTTTAAATTATGATTGAAAAGTAAATCGCAGGTTCAACTTCAGTATTCAAGCTCAAATCAAACTGTCAAAGCAGCGCGCACATACAATCCAATGGATTAGTAACAGAGTATACGATTCTGTGCATTATACAAATGAGCATTAAAGACGGTTTTTGTACATTGTATGCTGTCATTTATATTGTATAAAGTTGACGAAGATATTGTCTTGCGGGTCTCAGCGCGCGGAAAGAACTTACGTTCTAGCATTCTTGGATACGGTTTACAGATCGCTTCCACACCACAGTGTGTTTTACGCGTTTCTCAGTATTTGAGAATGTATCGCTGTCCTAGTTCTTGTATGTTCAATAGACCTTTTTTTGCAAAACTGAGTTATGAATGCCAATATGTACATTAGCCTATTGCGCATTAATGAAGTTAAAAAAAACCATATTTTTTGGTTTTTAAGTGACATTTTAAGTATTTTTCGAGTGCCAATATCCACTCATGGAATAATGTTTCAGTTCTTATTTGTTCAATCTCCTGGATATTAAACATTCAAACACTCAAAGTTATGAATATAATATTTTTTTAAAAGTTCATAGACATTTGTTCAACATCCCGCAGAAGGTTGAGGTCTTGAATGTTCAATCTCCACTGTCAACCAATCAGGAGCCGGCTAGTTAAAATGTGCGGCCATGTTGATTTTTAGTTGTTTTCTAACAACGAAATTGTTCCACTAAAAATACGTTTAATTGCGAATATATACTGTTATTGAACTAAAAAATGACTTCAACGACTCCAGAATCAATAAACCTTAGAACAGTAGCTCAAATAGAAAGGTAAGTCTTAAAATTATGTCATTTATATGCTTTTTCACCATATTTTACATGTACTTCTTGAATTTGCTAGGCAAATATACAGGATGCTTCATTTATTATTTATTTATTTACAAACTTAGGACTTTTACCTAAAATGAGTATTAATAAATTATATTAGTGCATTAAAACTTATTTTTATTCAAAAAATACAACAAAAGAAACAGGAAATGGAAATGTGCAAAAAGTCGACTATCCTCATAGTCTGATTGAAAGACATCTACGACACATATTTAGTCCGTTATCACTGCTGAGATCGCTGATGAAAACGAAGTCCAAATATTTCAATTTTGAATTCATTCAATTAAAAGTTTCTGATTTTTTGTTTTTTTTAGTCACATAAAAAACAATAAACATATTCTTATGTAGGAACTACAATAAAACCAACTAGGCAAACGACTAACAACAATAAATGTAATGTTAAATAGCGCACACCCATAACCCAAATCGCGGGATATTATAATTTTAGGATTTTAAGAGCTGAAAGTATTTAAAAAAATAATATTTTACTCACGATAATCAACATAAATAATAAGCTCACGGTAAATAAGACCTTCCGAAAGAAAAAAAAACTTTCTAAAGTAAGTAAACTTTAAAAATTACATTTATCAAATGTAGGTAACGAAACAATAAAAAAAAAACAAATTTTCAACTGAAAATTGAACTTCAATAATTTTACGCATCACTCGGGATTTTTTTTTATGGAATACCGCACACAGTCTCAACTGCTCCCAACCATCTGGAGCCAGTGAGACTATGGAATCCCCAATTGGGGTATATTAGTATATTGTGAGGCTGAAGTCAAGGTCTGGATTTAGCTACACTGTTCATTACCCGAGGGTTGGTAATTAATTATCTGTTTCTAGAAGCTTGTTGTCTGTCAATAATATCCCACAGGCAATTGCTACACTCTAGCGACATCTGTCGGACTCTGGAGAAAGCTTTATGACTAGTGCCATCTATCGCTTGAATACCCAACTTATTACCATACATCACATTTACAAATATTTTATAATATTAAAATAAAGTACATTTTTCAATACAGCAAAAATATTTGACAAAAATTTTCAGGTTGGTAGATAGTGGTAACAATAATGAGATATATTTGAGGATTATATTTGTATTTTTTCAGCTAGGTTATTGTATATTTTAGAGGCAATGTATTTGAAATTTCTTTGACCAAATGTTGTGTTTGTTTTAGGTGTTTGTATGAGTTCTTTGGTTTTGTGCCTCGTGTTTACAATATTTTGGGTATTTTCATAAAATGTATGTGTTTTATTTTTAAACAGGTGAGTTAAGATAGTTTTTGGGTAAATTTGTCGAATATCTAATACATGGAATTTCGTAGAATATATCTGCAGTACTTGTTTCTAAGGGAACTTTAAGAATAACTTTCATAATTAATTTTTGTGCCTTCGATAATGAATCTATAGCTGATAGTGTTGCACCTCCCCATACGATTATTCCATACTCAATGATAGATTGACAAAGAGAGTAATAACAAATTTTCATAGAGTTTTTGAAGAAATAAATATGTTTTCTAAGTTTATTCGTGATATTGCAGGTTCCACTAGTTTAATAATGTAACCGTTGTTTGTTTGTAAGGTTCTACGTGTTTGCCTGCTCACTGTGCAACCACGGGACTGAGTTTGTGCGGCGGCTGGAGCTGAAGTGGGTGGACCTGGTGCACCTGATGCTCTTCAACCTGACGGCCTACAACTGCAAGAAATACTACGACCTGGACGCTGTGCTCATCCCATACATCATGGACAACTGGTACGCCCTGCAGCTGCCCGTCAAGGTGAGTTCTTCTCAAACTATATATCTTAAAATTTCCATATAATGTTCAAAATGTCAATTGTGGACTGGTTGCATGTAAATGTCATATTCAGAAATTCGGTTCATTCTCATTCATTAATAAATTTATGGATAAACTAACCTTATCTAATCTAACCTAATCCAACCTAATCCAACCCGACCAAACCTACACAAACCCAACCCAACCCAATTCAATTCAATCTAAAGCCCCTAGTTGGCGACAATGTGTGAACGGTGTTGGCGCCAAGATCCTTTGATGAGTGCATGAAAAACTTACACTGAAAACGGGTTGGCGTGCAACGGCCGATACACGCCACGTCGTCCTGTACACATTGGGTCAGGTCATTGGCCCAATGCGTCGGGCCAACCTAACCTCACCTAAGCTAACCTAATCTCACCTACCTAACTTAACCTGACCTAACCTAACCTCACCCAAACGAGTCAAACCCAACTTAGGAAAAAATAAACTCTCGATCATTCAAATTATTAAAACTAGATTTTTATATTGTTGATGAACTTTGAACAAATTACGTGTCTCATTTTATAATAGTTATATCATATTTATTATAACACTAGCTGTACTCCGCCACGCGTTGCTGTGGCTCAGTCTGTCTGTACAGATAGAGAAACAGTAGCGCGTGTTGCTTTTACTTCCAACAGATGGCGTTGTTTTAAAAAAAAACATGTTTTTACCTGTCACAGATGACATCTATATAATATAGGTATATAAACCACGCATCCAATTGGAATGCAAAGTTGTGTCAAAATTTCAAAGCAATCAGTGAAGAACTTTCTGAGATTTTAAATTTTTGAGCAAACTTACATTTTTATTTATATAAATTTGTAAACAGTGCGGGAAACATTTATCTTCCTGCATCAACTGTGGTGTGGGTGAGCATATTCCTACTGCAGCACTTTAGTTTTATAATAGCGTTGAATGAAATATTTATCAAATGAACATTTCCAGATGCGGGACGTGACCCCGTCAGAGCGGCGCGATCTTATCCTCTCGGCGCTGACGTCCAACCGCAACCGCTTCAAGTGCGGGCGCGAGATCAAGAAGCGCGCCGCCATCTGGGGCCTGCGCTCCCGCACCCCCCCACCGCCGCCCCTGCCACTGCAGCCCCAGCGCACCCCTTACATACCTGATACGGACAGGTAATTCACTTTGATCTAGTTTGGTGATCCCCGCCACTCCTAAGAGCAATTCTTAGCTATTTCAGAGACACCCAGGTCTTCCTGGAACTTCTGAGTCATATGCAATTAAGTATGACTGGGAAATTTATTCTGTTTATACGTATAAGCAAGTTTTTAGATCATTTGAGCCTAAATTCCTTGTTTTAAAATACTTATCTCTTACGTATTGTTCCGATTGTCTCCAGCCCCAGCTCATCGCAAGACTCGGGCCAGCAGCAGCGGATGATTGTCCCCGTGGACAGCCAGTGGCTATCCGTCATGATGGGCAAACGCTTCCAATCCAGTTCCAACTCCTCCGAGGACGAGAGCATCCGCTCCACACCGTCCCCGGTGGACTTCAAACCCGCAACCCTCGCGCAGAACGTCCACAATTCCGCCGGCTACAGCTTCAACAAACACCATGATCTCTTCGGATCCAAACCCGACAGAGACGGAGAAGAATCGCCTTACAGCTTCAAAGAAGATGTCAAAATAGAAAAACCCGTTTCTCCACCGGTCAAAAGAAAAGAGCTAAAGTTCTATGAGATGGACTTCCAGGGCGGAGGCGGCTTCGTCAAGAAGAGTGTCCCCTTCCCCAAAGTGTCTCTGAACAAAAGAAAGAACTTACTCAACTCGCTCAAACAACGATGTAAAAAGAAAGATAGTCGACCCGTGGACTTGCTGAGAGAAGAGTCTTTAAACAAGTCTACCAAGATGCTGAGGAATAGATTTACCAAGCATCAGGAAAAGATACAACAGAAGTTGAGAACGCACTCGTCACGCGGCACCAATACTCCGCCTGTGGAAGACGAAAGTGTCTTCACCCTCTTAGATAATAGAAGCGTATCCAAAGATTCCAGTAGTAACTCGTACGAGGTATCCATGAAGAACCACGAGGTCAGCCTTCCGCCCACACCCCCCACCTCGGTGTCCGCTCCTCCCACTCCCCCCGCCACCGCCGCCCCCAGCTCCGGCAGTAGTTCCAATGATGTCCCGCCCGATTTCCAAGTGTCTCAATCTGACAAGTCCAAAAGGTCCGACGAATATGATTCAGATCGTGACGCCGATGACTTCGTCAAGATCTCCAAAATTCGAGAATTGGCCAAAGCGGCCCTGGAAAAAACACCCGTCAAAAACAACAAAGAAGTCACATCATTCAGCGGCGCATTTACAAACGGTCACAATTCTAAGATTGCCGCTATTAATTTAGAAATTTCCAAGCTATCGACGAAGAATATAATCGAGCATTCAAAGATCATGTCTCTGAATCATAGGAACGATTCGTATTCCCTGTTTCATAATGAGCAGGATTCTTCAGGAGACGACACTTCAAGTCGCGGCACGTTGGATTCAATAATACCGCCCCCGGCAAACTTCCAAGGGAAAAACAACCCGTTTCACTTGCAAGCAAACACAAAGAGCTCCAAGGGAAGTTTCTCCATAACTAATAAACTGTTCAACAGGCACAGTTTGTCCAAGATGAATTCTGCCGCTGCCAGCACCATGAAGAACTTGAGAATTTCTCTGCCAGCCAGTTTGAATCCTGTTATTAACCCCGTCATTAAGCCCCTGAAACGACAGCTGAGTGAGAAGGATCTGGTCATTGGCCCCAATGGAGAAATTAAGAGGAAAAAGAATCGTAAACCCAGAAAGGCGGGACAGGTATAATATATACATACTGTTTTTTTTATTGTAACCTTTTAGAAATCATGTCTGCATTATCTTCCAACTAAACCTCTCAGGCCTCTGGCATATTCTGTGTGTATTTCCGCTCAGCAATAAAATCCAAATGGAATATTTCTGAACTTATCCGAAAACTAAAAATTATTTTAAAAAGGTGATGAAATATGCTTTCAAATGTTATTATTAGAAATAAACATATATTTTTTGAAATATTAAAAAGCACGGTAAAGGTGAAAAAAATTTCACAATCAAGGTTGAACCGCGGTCTCAGGAACCGTGGTCAGAGGTATGTATGTAAAAAAAAAAAGCTTATGATTTTTAGCGGCTTATTCAAAACTTTGAAGAAAGGCGAAAGCTTTCCGCTAAACCCTTGACCAAAACAGAACAGAAACCATTGTAGCTTGGTATGGATATTTCTCAAAATGTTAATATTTTTCCAGGTTATACCAGCTCCAAAAGAAGGTCCAGTCTCTGAACGCCAAAAGTCCCTTCGCTCTTCAACCGGCTTCGAAGACATCAAACCAACTCCCTCCGACAGTCCACAAACCAACACGTGCGTAGAATACACCACTCAAAATGTTCGTTGCTTGCGTCAACGCCAAGAGAAGAACTACTCGGACGGAAGGAGAGGATCCACTTCCTCCACCATTCACCCCCCACCGACCACCACCGCGTCTTTAAACACATCCATAAATAACGCCAACGGTGTTGTTTCCAGTGGCGTGCGAACTTTGAATCTATCCCCGCAAAAGATGAGCCCGTTTAAGAACGGACAGACCTCGGGGAATGATTCGGATTCCATGCAAGACTTGAAGACTTCGGTTCATAGTTATTTCGGAGCGGCGAATCGGATCGGCGCCGGGGAAAGGTTTACACTCATCGGCAAGCGGCAAACGGACAACGGCAATCTTCAATACCTCATAGAATGGGACGGACATGTTTCCTAGCGGTTAAGAAGCATCTTCGATTAAATTTCCACGTGTGAATTAATCGATTAGTGACCCCATTAGATTCTGGATTTATCTCCAGCATTCTGAACTTTACAACGGACTAAAAGTGAATAGCAAACTAATATATTGAAATATTTTTGTCTATTGTATATTTTTGCAGAAGATTTGCAGGGGGCGGGCCCCTGCCATTTTGTGAATTTTGCTGTGAAACAAATAATTTGTAGTTATGAAATAATAGCATATGCAAAAAGATGTTTGTGTAACTTGTATTAGAACTTAAGTTCCTACCTAATATTGTAACAATTTTTACGCTGATTAGGTACCAAACTGTGTGAGTGAAGTTGTATATTTCAACTCTGGAATGATTATTTTTTTTTTCTCCGAAAGAATGACTACCTCCTAATGTAAATAGTAATTGTGAAATAAAGACTATGAATTAAAATTAAATGGGTCATTTTGAGAAATGTTTGCTCGATGACTGTCTGTCTTTATATTGTGCATGTGTGTGTAAAGTGACATGTGAATTAGTGTATACTATATTATGTACATGTATAGGTCTGATGAAAAATGAGTATAGGGTAATATAAATCAACCGATTTCAATATAATTTTAAATTGTTTGAATTGATTGATGAGGTCCACAGGGCGAGACAGACTCCCCCACCATACGAAAGAAGAAGAAAAATTGTTCAAAATATTACAGCTTGTTACTTCTTCAAACCGGTCCAAAAATATTCATGTCATCTTCATGAATATTTAGTCATGAAGATGACATGAATAATCTTGTAATACATATTTATTTTCACAATTTGTATTGAAATGATTAGATAGAACTGAATTACATTGTTTTGATGTTCAAACATTTGTAAACTTTTCTTTATACAAGAGATCTAATGAGGTACTAAAGGCTGTCTCCAGAAACAATATTACAGTAGAACCCCGTTAATTCGAACCCCGATAATTCGAAAAAACGCGTAATTCGAAATTTTCGCCAAAAAAATATCCGCAGAAAATTTTTTTCATACAAAATGATTTTTAATTCGAAATTCGTTAATTCGTAATTCGAAATTTATTTTTGTCCGCACACGAAAATTTGTTTGTGTAATTCGAAAAACTTCGATTTTTGCGAAAATAAATCATAAAATTTCGTAAATCTGCATCTAAAAGACAGCCATAACGGTAAAATGCCGAAAAGTGTATTTTTTCGTGGTTATACATCGCCCTAATTAGTATTATTATTTTGAAAATCGGAATCGATTTACAATGGAATGTCGTATTTTTTCCAATTTATTCCGAATATCAGAGTTTGAAGGGCCGAGAAAATTCGTTTTACGCGGAAATATGCCGTAGTTTTATGAATTTACATTAGATATCTGAATTCAAAGGGTCGGCTGCGACGGAATTCGAACGCTAAATTTCAATTTACGCGGAAATACGACATATTTTTACGAATATACTTCAAATATCTGAATTTAAAAGGCCGGCCGCGACGATAATCTGCCGAGAAAATTCGATTTACGCGGAAAAATATCGTATTTTTACGAATTTATTATAAATATCTGAATTCAAAGGGTCGGCTTCGACGGAATTCGAACGCTAAATTTCAATTTACGCGGAAATACGACATATTTTTACGAATATACTTCAAATATCTGAATTTAAAAGGCCGGCCGCGACGAAAATCTGCCGAGAAAATTCGATTTACGCGGAAATATATCGTATTTTTACGTATTTATTATAAATATCTGAATTTAAAGGGTCGGCCGCGACGGAAGTCGGCCGCGAAATTTCGATTTACGCGTAAATATATCGCATTTTTACGAGTTTATTTCAAATATCTGAATTTAAAAGGCCGGCCGCGACGAAAATCTGCCGAGAAAATTCGATTTACGCGGGAATATATCGTATTTTTACGTATTTATTATAAATATCTGAATTTAAAGGGTCGGCCGCGACGGAAGTCGGCCGCGAAATTTCGATTTACGCGTAAATATATCGCATTTTTACGAGTTTATTTCAAATATCTGAATTTCAAAGATCTGGCGCGACGGAAATCGGCTCCGAAATTTAAATTTACGCGGAAATATATGGAATTTTTACGAATTTATTATAAATATCTAAATTTAAAGGGTCGGCCGCGAAATTTCGATTTACGCGTAAATATATCGCATTTTTACGAATTTATTTCAAATATCTGATTCCAAAAGATCCGTCGCGACGGAAATCGGCTCCGAAATTACAATTTACGCGGAAAATATCGTATTTTTTACTAAATTTACTTCGAATATCTGAGTTGAAAGATCCGGCGCTACGGAAATCGGCCCCAAAATTTCTATTCACGCGGAAATTTGACGATTTTTAAGAAATTTACTTCAAATTTTTGAATTTAAAGGATCGGCCACGAAATTTCGGTTTACGCATACATATGTCGTATTTTTCGAATATCCGAGTTTAAAGGGCCGGCCGCGACGTTAATCGGCCGCGAAAATTTGATTTACGCGGAAATGTGTGGTATTTTTATGAATTTGCTTAGAATAACTGAACTTGAAGGGCCAATCGCGACGGAAATCGGCTTCAAAAACTTACCTTCAAAAATTCGATTTAAACGGGAATAATTGGTATTAATACGAGTTTACTCCAAAGATACCACCCGAATTTGAAGGGGCGGCCGAGGAACTCGATTTTCGCCGTTTTTTTTTTTTTTTTTTTGTTCATAAAATTTCGAATTACGTGGGAATTCGTTAATTCGAAATTTGATTTTTGATGTCCGCTGGATTTCGAATTAACGAGGTTCTACTGTACCACAAATATTGAACCAAATGTTTGTGCAAACATGAAATATTGTGGCAGGGTCACAATTTGTTTTCTGTGACTGATGGAAAACAGAGACATTGTGGTCCCTACCCAATGTTTTGGTTTTCTGCGGCTGATAGAAAACAAAAAAACATTGTGCCCCTACCCAATGTTTTGAAAGCATTTGGTCGTTGGAGACCATAATTAATGAAAAGAAAGAAAAAAAAATTTCGGTTCCTCCAATACTTGACTAATGACTTGTCCATCTGTAATAGGAAGGTCTTGTTTTATTTGACCCAACTCTTGAAATAACTTCTGCACAATCTAATATTACTACAAGCAACATTTTCCACTTACTGTGGTGGTAGAAGGAGATTTTCAAATATCGTCGGGTTATTCGAAACCCGGGAATGTTTGTCTTTCTTTTAATAAAAAAATCTATAATTCGTGTTTAATGTATAGTTTGATCAAAATCAAAAGAGATTGTCGTCCAGAATGAAGCGTAGTGCTTGACGAGCGCAAGCACCAATGAATGCTATTGAACTACTAGTAAATCACGCCCTTTCTCCACTTTGAAAGATATGAACATTTGGCCCATTTTATTTTGCTTGCAGTCTCGCTATAATAATATGTTTTTGTCGTTTTTACTTCACGAAAAACACGCTTCTAAAAAAATGACTTGTTTTTTGCATGTTTAAAATTATGTATCAAAATCTTTGATAAAAAGCCTGTTTTTGTTACTCGTCTATTTTGTTAATTGATGTTTGAGATGTGAATTAAATGTTTATCGGTCGGCAGTGATAGCAAAGCGGTCACGTTAGAAACCTATCTGTTGGACGCTAGTCGTTGAATTTTCTTGTTGAACTCTTTTATCATTTCAAATCTTTTTTCGTCACTATCTTAAAAATAAGGAGGAACTTCTTTTATACACAAATAAAACTATTTAACAAAGTGCAACCAAACTTTAAAATAAAAGCATATATTTGTATAATTTTCTTAAATTGAATGTTTACTAAAATAAATTTGAAAGTGTTCCTAAAAATTTCACAAGATTTTTAGTTATTTTATTATAATTATTATAAGCGTTTATAGAAATTATTGTACTAGGCTGTCGGGCGAAAAAATTTAAACCGGCCATACAAATTTTGGCCCTCATAGACTGAGATTTAGAAAAATTATACTTGTAAATATATCAGAGGAGAAATTCAAAAATGTTTTTTTTTTATTTTTACATCTTAAATAATTATTATGAAAATTAGTCGTATCGCATTGAAAATGTCTGTTTAAATAATTTTAATGTTATATTAATTATTGTTGCGAGCTTAATTACTATGTGCAACTTTCATTTTTATTATAATCAATGAAAATGGACTAATACTTGATACACGGTGCCATCTATGGTCTGAAATATGAAGTAATCGAAGTGAAAATTAGAAATTTATTCAAATTTAATTGGTACATTGTTAATGTATAACAAAATACTATAAGTAATAATTTTAGCCTGATACACCCAAATCAATTGAAAAAATCTCCTGAAATAAAATAAATATTTAGGCTAATAATTTGTTATTCTCTGTGCTATGCATAAAAACCTTGTCTTATAAACATTAGTTAAAATAATAGCTTCACAATATATTCAATAAAATCACTTTTTCTTTGAAAGAATAATTCTTTTTTCAGATCATAGATGGCTCTCTAAATTTGAGCTGTCCATAGTGTTATATCTTTGTTTAGTTTGTTAACTAGTCTAGAGATGTCATCTCATACCCATCAACAAACATTGCCCTTTAGCCATTTGTGTGCGGAATCCACACTGAGCCCATTGATGTTGTTAATTTATTTCGAAAAGGCCCAATTTTCTACAAGCAAAGTCCTTCATCATCACGCTTTTAAAATGGGAGTGGGGAGAATTCAAATCGGGAAAGATTGTCTTTCTTCATTAAAAAAGAAATCCTAGGCTCCCTTCTTAACCCATCAGCATTTTTATTTTTGACATCTATGCATACTTGAGAAGAATTATTACTGTGTGGTATTGCACCCCATATTTCCCCAAATTAAACACCTTTTATGTTTTTATATAGATTATAATTTTATTGTGAACTATCTAAGTATGTGGGAAAAGTTTTAGTCGCCCCAATGGGGCGGGCAATATGCCGTTGCGAAAAAAGAGCAGCCCCCCAATCTTGGCGGCAGGTATGCCGATGGGTTAATGAAACTTTTTTTATCGGAGACTATTAAATTCAGTCCTCCATTATGTATTGAATTTCCTGTTTTCACTGATTTGTCAATCTCCCATTTCGCCGCAGTTGTAGGCAAAGAGAATGGACTGCCACACACTCCTTGCTTCATTCAGATCTATACATACTCTTCTATTATCTGACTCTCGAAATGCTCGTCCATTTGATTCTACGATTCACCGTTCATATTTTTTTTAGAAATTTTGAATCCTAAAATAAATGCCTTTTTTAAAAATAGCTTGACTATAAGGCCCTCACTTCCAGGCCGATACTCGACGATTCAAGTATCTTGACGACTACCGCCATTCATACGCGCGGAAGCACATGTTGCTGACGTTTTCTAAATTCGTCGACGAAGCCAGTCTTCCATGACCAGCCAGTTGTTCCCACTGGTGTCACCAAGATTTTAAACATGGCGTCACTTGTGTTAGACCTTTTATACCGATACCTGAGCTTTAAATCAATGCTAGGAATAAAACAGTCAACAGAAAACAACAGGATATAATAATGACAGCTACAAAGCAACTGTTATGAGGTTATGAAAATATTATGGTTTTAAAGTTTCGAGAATTGAACAATCGGTGATGACGCGGTTCTCGTGTATCAGTAGTGACGTGTACGGCTTTTGCGACTTGAGTACACCAGATGAGTGTCGGATACTTGCGTGTCTATAGAAAAAGGGCCTTAGTTTGGGCGCTAACCCCTCAGGCCTCTGGCATTTGACCATTATATTTCTTAAAGACGTTGTTAGAAAGTCGGGAGAATTTGCGTGTATTTAATATTACTTCGCAATAAAAATATTATTTCTGAATGTATCCGAAAATTAAAAACTGTCTTTGAAAGGTGATGAAATACCCTTTAAAATTTTATTATTTTTGAACTATTAAAATTTTGAAATCAAACATACAGAAGTGCTAAAAATTTCTCACCTTAAGTTTTTCATCTTAACACCGAACTCAAATTACTGATAGTGAATTCATTATTATTTTACAGGACAAATGTATTATAAACATTACTGCCACCTTGCTTTTTGTCGTTTCATGTAAAAATAATTCTCCTTATAATAATTTAATCTTCTGTGGTTAACGTCTGGTTTGAATATAAAGCGTGGTGTTTTCTCTTTCTAACACCAGTTAGTTCATATTTCTGACCATGAGAGTAAGGGAGATATAACGATTTCTATGTGACCATATGAGTTGTTCCCAAATTAACAAATTGAGCTAAGGGTTATAGTTGTTTTTTAGCAAAACTGAACAAATTATCCTGAGGGGTTAAGCAAATGATGACATACGGTTTGCATAAAGGGACAGTTATGACATAGCCTTTGCATAAAGGGATAGTTTTAGGTATTCCATATGTCTCGATATGGAATACACAAAACTGTCCCTTTATGCAAACGCTATGTCATCATTTGCAAAAAGGGACAGTTTGGTGTATTCCATATGTCTCGATATGGAATACACAAAATTGTCCCTTTATGCAAATGATGACATAGCGCTTTGGATAAAGAAACAGTTTTGTGTATTCCATATCGAGACCTACTTCAGGTGTCATTTAAATCAATTTACAAAATTTAGATTTGCCAAATATAGACATTTATTTTTATGGTATTTTAATAATAATTCTTGTTTTACCATACGATTTGGAAAACAAACTAGTTGTATGATTATCATTTAATTAAAATTACATTTTTAATTCTGTTAGGTAAACATTTAATTTCATCTTAATCGCTGATCTTCATGTTTCGAGTTTACTTATTTATAGTTCGGATAAATAAATAATTAAAAAAAAACCACTCATGTCGTTCATAATTTACAAAATAAATAATAATATTATTATAGTTCATAGTTACTATTGGACGTTGTCCCGGGTTAAAACTCCTTTCTTGAAAAATGTGGAACAAATTAAATGTGAGCTGTGCAAATTTCATGACAGTTTTTGATGAGGCTAACACATTTTCTGCAATAGTAAAGCCAAGATTTATTATTTTTTCTTGCGGCTATTACGAGACACATAGAAAATACATGTAGTAATTGCAATAATCTTTATATCAACAAAATTGAATTTTTCAAAGCCAATCATGTCTGATTACGTCTAAAAGGGATTGAAATGTCAATCTAGTCTCCTTCAGTGGAAGCATGATTGACTTCAGCAGCTCGGCTGTGGAACAATTTGAGTCCAATATGGGTCTCTTCAAGACCCATGTTCATTCCTTTCTATGCTCAAAAAGACCCTCCATACAGCATCCTCAAAGATGACATAGGCCCTGAGGGAAATTATTTTCCTCAAGGCCTCCTGTGTGGAGTTGCTGTAAAAAAAGTATATACTTTTCTGATGGAAAAATTAACAGTACTTATTACATTTTACTTGAAGTCAGTAGGAATCCATTTCATATCCCGTTGCTGTACATAGTCCTGCCAATATGGTGTTGCGCTGTTGACTGTTAAGTAATGAATCTTGCCCGAATGGTTTCACAGCTAACGTGAGGAGCATTGCTAAATAAATAGTTTATTTAATGTGCAAATTTCAATTCAATCTATCCCATCACGCGGCACGTTTGGTACAACGCACGACAATGTGTTTAAATGAAATTGTATGCGACACATAGCCGCTGATGGTTCTAATGTGTGACGGCATTTAAAATCAATGCCAAATTTCACATTTCCTTTTTGTTTTATTTTACAGAAAGTAACCATTCTACAATCATCACTGCCACGAAGACTGACACCAACGTGTTTTCAGTATGAATGAATAATCTAACATATATGACAAACAGTTTATTTAAACATTATAATTAAATATGTAACATTTGTAGTGGTGGGTGTGTGTGTGTATATGAAATATAAATAAATACTTCCAATTGTGTGTGAATCAGAATGGGACAACAGGAAAGGGACAAGAAGAGTGATAATTGAATACTTCACTTGAACGACGCTGTACGGCAGATTGGTTTAATCAGCAGTTAGAAATTCTACCACCTGACTTCACTACGTCATGCTAAAATACACCCATAGATAAAATAAACAGTTTATCTCAGTTCCAGTATAATCATCAAAACGTGCCATACAGCGTTGTTTGGGTGTCTTCAATGGTGGAAACATGTGTCTGATAGGCATATTTGTCTGATAAACGCATTTACTGGGTCATGAATCATTATTATTAGTATGAAACGCGTGTGTGCGCGTGTCGCCAACATCGTTCACCCATACTGCCTCTGCTCATATCTACGCACAGCGGCTCCCCGCCTTTGTTTCTACTTATACACCAAACGCACGACTTTAATGTTCTGTGCGATTTGATAGTAGCTCGGTGACAGTTAGCATGCTATGGTTTATATGACGGCATCGCTCCCATGAGCGCCCAGGCTATAGGTCTACTGATTTCTCATGTCTTACCTTGTTCCCTTGATAGTTGCCTAATCCCAGTTCCAGGGTTGTCATTGGAGTTTGACCATAGGGGTAATTAGATAACTTAACAATATCGGATCCATAGGCTTCTGACAACGATTTTATATCGATTTCCTGAGCATGTTTGCGCTCATTAGTCGTGTCTATAGCCGAGCCGATATTGACAACGAAATAAATAAGAAATGACCTTAAGATGTCAACTCTGGCGGGTATTGTCTATGGATCGACATTCCTAAACGTCTACTTCTAAATTCGAATACATTGACATCGAAATTTACTCACTTTAACATACATGTATTGGCAGTCCGCATATACTTTTTGACACTAAAATGGGAGTTTAATGGTCGATGAGATCTTTAGCAATAACTTGACTGATATCCTAAATCACTTTCTGAATTCTGTTTCTACAAGCTCGAATGGATTCAATTGACGTCTTTCAATTCTACGAGCTTCGTTAGTCTGCCTCCGTTCATTAATAAACAATATTTTGTGTAGACTGACAGTTAACCGAAGCTCGGTGAAAGCCAAGACGCCGCTCTTAATTAGGGCGCTTTTGTCTATCGGCTGTCGGAATTGATTGCTGACTGTGCTCAATAATAATAAAAAAAACCATAAATGACAGATTTAGTCAATATTGTATTGATATAGGATTTTATCGATCGACTCCTGTCAATACGTCTTATATCTAGTGTCCTGTTACCACAATGTTTTCGGGTGGTTTTTTTTATCAATCCACGTCATTAAATTGAAATTACGTTTCATAATGAGAGGTATTTTGTACGAAATTTGCAATATTTTTTTTAAATAATAGCAGAATGGAGGCAGAAACGAAAATGGATAACATCTTGAACCAAAGAATATTGCTACAACACTGAAGAAATGTATAGATAAAAATTAAATGTTTCCGCTATGTTTTTGTATTTCAAGTACATGTTTTATGACCACATTCTGCCACCCGGCAATAACTCTACGAATTCAATAATTTTAGGAATTGCCGACTACCTAGAACACGTCTCTCGAGATCTGGCGCCTAATTTTTAGTTCGCTGAATAACAACACATTTTGGCATTTCTCGCCGCCTACCAATAGCACGAAAATACATAAAACGCTTTTAAGCATCTCCCGCTCTCTATCAACAGTACGCAAAAGACGCGTTTAAGCATCTCCTGCAAAAAATGTGTCAATAGCCCTGCTGGCTCCCTCCATTGAGTAGTTGACTGACTTGCTAAGAGTTTTGACATGTATATAAGCATTAGATTTCTCATTTCGAAAAGCTGGGGTGTGAACCACTTCAATCAAATAAAAATATATATGTAAAACTGCATTGTTTATTCAATTCCAGTAATTTGCCGCTTATTTATCCGACAACTACTATAATCCGCTGTTATTTTGACTAGTTGAAAGCACAAAATCAATTTCTGTAATTCACCGGTATTCATATGTCAAATTCGGTAGTCCGCCACGTATCTAGATTTGAGCGCCAAGCTTTGTACGCTGACGGTTTGGGTTTTTTAAAAATTGTTTATTTTTGTGTGAAACTGCGCAAGATTCCAAACTGCTCCCGACCGTCAGGAGCCAGCAAGACTATGGCATCCCCATTAGGGTATGTTCTGAGGGTATAATAGGTAGGGGGGGAAGTATCTGGCTATTCAGATCTGGTCACTAAACACGGCCAGAGCCATTTCGAGCAACGTTTCAATTTTGAATGGTGGTCTTACACCAGGGCGATATTTAAAGTATCTTCTACATATCTTACACACTCAGTTACTATAGCGTCGTCTAGCTTGCTAGAGTTCCATTGTTTTATTGTCTTTTTAGCATATTTCGGTTAGTCCTCTGCGTATTCCAGCAACTGTCTCATGTGTTTCGGTTTGTTTTATTCCGCGACGTTTTCAATGGAGTCTTCTCTTCTTTTACGTCTTCTCGTAAATATGACACCTTCACGTTAAACCAAAAAATTAAAATTTTATTAAAGTTTATTTGCTTCACCACAACCTTAGATCACACATCTGCCCTGATGATGGACACTGCAATGCTGTCCGAAACGTTGGCTAAAGAAGGAGGTAGCGCAACACGGCATAATACCTCAAAAACAAATCACTATATTTATTAGCGGTCTAAAATCTCGCTAAAATGTACAATGTTCTTTTGTCACAGGACATTTTTTTTTGTATATTTTGTATGTATGCCGTCGCTTTCACTAATTGAAAACTTGCCTAGTTTTTAGGGCGGCGGATTAGTAAGAGAACACTGTATTTGCATTTAAATTTTTGAAGTATTGTTATTTATCGAATAAATAATAAAAACTTAGTGTACAAAAATGAATACATATGAATATTGAGTATATTTTGCATACGAATTACAATGGATTCCATCCAATATAACTGTGTACAAATGTTGTTTAAAAAGTCATTTTTGTTAGATGAATATCCAGCGCAACGATACGTAATAATTTGTTTATAAAAATTTAAAACAGGTGTGAAAAAAATTACAGATAATATTCTATTTATTAAAATAAAAATAATATATGTTTCAATTTCATTTCATATTTGAAAATCTGATCTAGAAATTGCACACAATAAAGCTCTGCAAATCTCGGGGCTTCAGAAAATATGTTTTTGTTCAATCTTTACAATGCAATGTACCCCCCATCAAGGAAGCACATTTTGACACAATTTATATTCTGTTTTGGTGAAACTTCTTGGGTCACAAATATACAACATCCCCCTATAGTATCCACCAATGGATCACATATTCGACAACGCGCTGATAAGGTTAAGACTAGTCTTTGGATACTTTTTATTTGCCTGTGGTGACGTCTCGTGACCTGGGAAAAAATTATTCCAAAGCTGCGAGAGAAGCTGCATACATCAAATAAAAAGTATTTCTAAAGCAATATTTAGCGCAAGCGATTCTGTATTTATTCTTTGTACATAAGGTTTAAAATCGCTTAAAATTTCATCGATTTTTGTATGCAGGACACCGGTGTCCCATCCACAGTCAACAGGTCAACTTGGTGACTACACAAATTTGAGATAACAGTCCCTACGAACAATGTTCCCTCTAATTTTTTTCATAGTGTGTGCGGTGTATCAACTTATCTGCACAAGATGTGAAAGGAAGAAAGAGGTTAATGCGTACATACGCACAAGCATGCGTAGATAAAATTAAGTAATCGAGTCATTGTACCACAAAATAATAAATTATATTACAAAATAACTGTTTTCTCGTCCGATAATGTTCCTTCATATTGGAGATTCTCCAAGATGTGTGCGGACAATTCTTAACAGTTGTTCGGCAGAACACCTTAGAGGGAAAATTGCCTATAAATATCGTCTACAGACTACAGTGAACATTATTACTGTAAAAAGAAAACTATTTATTATGCCCAAACCAGTTTATTTATAGTGTGAAGAGTCCTAGCTAAAATGGACACATGTGAGTCTTCTGTCTTTGTTGCTTGTGTGAGGTTGAGCAAACCATTTCATGTGCTACGAATTTCAGACTGGTTTGACTTAAATAATTATAAATGTTATGTCGATATGGTGTCTAAAGATAATCTTCAATATGAAATATTCACTGCCGAAATGCAATAATACTGTGTGGGTGTTTTGTAATGTATCTTATACTAAATGTTCAACGCATACTATATAATAATAACCCAAAGAACTTAACCAGGAAACTTGATTTGAACCTATTATGTGTGCATTAAATGTTACGCACGGAATAGTGTAAATTATGTTTGGGATGTTTTTGTTTGCAAGTTTACTGGGTTATGCATAATGTTTTGACTTATCTGTAATAATTATTTATGTACATAAATATCTGTCTAATATGAACAGGTCAGTATATATCCAATTGTAAGCTTACACAAATATGTTTAGTTTACACTTTTATTTTAACCGTTAGAAAATTTTAATAAATTGATTTGAATATATTTGATTTTATCATTTTAAAAAACTTGTTGATGAGAGTAAATGACATCCCCATTTCGGGAAATATTTGGAGGCTGAAGGGAGTGTAGATGAAAATGGGAAGGTTGGGAAATAACTGACTGTTCAGATCTGGTCACTAAACACGACTAAAGCTATTTCAAGCAACATTTAGTTTCGATAGGGGTGTCTCCTCAATGCAGTGTTTATTTCGTCTTGATCCAGAGTCACGGAGTTTATTCTGCAGTGAAGAAAATGTTGTTTTTCATGCAACATTTTCAATTCATTTTTTTAAAAGAACTGACAATCAACACTGCCACTGTTTTTGTTTGAATTAGTTTACAAAATGGACTCTTCTCGCAAGCGTAAACATAACACCTTAACATTAAACCAGTACAAGTACAAATTTCCCAATTAAAACTGTTTTACGAAATACCTGTGAAATTTTAGCCCAGCCTTTGTTTCTTCCTACACACCTAATAATAATAATAATAATTGGATGACTTGTATAGCGCCGTTTTTGTGCAAGGCGCTGTACAAATTTATAATACATTTCTACAGTGATCTATGTTATTACTAACTATTTATGGAGATAATATACAGTACAATACTTACCTGGTAGGTCACTTGAGATTAACACTTAATTAACATTATCTAATTGTATATTAGCGAAATTTATATACAGGATTTAGGATATAATTGGAAAATTGAATATAACTGGACTTTCTCTTAGGAATGATATATTTAATTTAAGGGTATGACAGCTTAAAAAGGTAAGTTTTTAGTTTAGACTAATTTATAAACTTTCATTATCTTGGCTGCTTTCATAGTTCGTGTAGTTTGCTCGTATCTCGGTGACAGTTGGCATGCTTCCATATCAACTTTTTTTTCCTATTATCCTGTGGATGACAGACATTTGAGTTTGTAACAATAAAATTTGAACATGTAATTTTTTTTTTGGTTTATCGTATATTTTTGGTGTTGACAAAAGTAAAATAATTTTGGAGGGGGAATAAATAATAAATGGTCCTAACGAGGAGCCCTGAAGCCCTTCCTCCTGCTTTTGGTGTCCACGATGAGCTGCGCTTGTCTCTTCAGAAAACCCCGGGAGGGTATTTCTTCTTCTTCGTCGGATGCTGCAAACCAAAATAAGAATCTTTTTAATCTGTAGTAAATATTTTTATTTTCGTTCACTCCACAGGCCGTGAGGGATATAATTTCTCTTAAGGACTGTCATCTTTGGGTCTTTTTGAAGAAAGAAATGAATTAACCAAGGCCTTCAAGAGACCCACATTATAGGTAGGAGGAAACGAAGAAGCTGGCAAATTATTCCACAGCCGAGCTGTTGAACACAGGAATATGTTGTAGAAGCGACCCATTCTCTGGCAAATGTCTTATCTGCTTCTTTGGGTTGCTTTTGCGTTTATATTGTTTGGTGTGTGCACCGGTGCCAAAGGGATTATTTTATTTATTTATTAATTTATTTAACGCTCAGAGGGCTTTTACATGTAGGTGGTACAATTTTATCACAGTTTTGAAACATGAGAAAGAAATAATAAAAATAAAATTACATTAAAAAATAATATACGCAAGAAACAAAATTAAAAATAACAAGAACGTAAATTAAAAGATACAGCGATTTGACTGGTTTACAAAAATATAACTTCCATTTAGGAATAGTGTTGAAATAAGTCTTTTACGTGATCCACAAAATTCGCAAAGTTAATATTAAATATATCGACATCACCTAAGTATTGGTTTCCCATAGTGTGAAACCGTTGTATTGGGGAGTTCGCAATGTACATAATTGCGCTTATGTGTGTTGCAGTGGAATAAGTTGTTGGGATGAATAAGTCTTCCATTGAAATACTGGTTGAGTAGGCACAACATTCCCATTTGTGGTCTAAAGAATGTAAACCGTTTGTTAAGTCAAGCGCATCTATCTAACGCACCACCCGTGTCTGGAGAGTCAAGTGTTTTTTCTAGTATTTTGCCAAATTCAACAGTGTAGCTTGTGCAGGGTCAGCAGTTGTGTACTATCTGCAGGCTCTGTAAAGTACGTCCAGCTTCTGATAGGCCATCAGGTTTCGATAGAGCCCCAGTGCTCATGTCAATGGAAGGCTTGTTGGGAAGATTGCTTCTGTTGAAGGTGACTATGTAGTTTGTAATCTTGATCCCTTTTAGATATAATCAGTCAAAACATTAAATTCGAATAGGTTGTCCTTACCATAAGAGAGGAACCGTCATCAGAGCATAAAAAGGTTTATGGAATCTCCCTCGAGTGTACTTGTTAGGAAGTGAATTGCGAACCTGTAGGTTTTCCTTGCGCCCCCGAGGGTGTGCCAGTGCCGCGACTCTTGGTGCGGGTGCCTACCAGTTCCCGGTAGGCGGCCGGCAGAGCGGAGCGCTCCTCGGATATCATCTTCTCCATGGGGGGGTTCTCGCGCGCTGACACCTGGACAAAATATAATATTTTATATTACTCTTGGAATTAAAAAACCCGCTCTAGAAATTTCACTTCATGTCGAGATAGTTTGGAACACTTTGAATGTAATAAGTTAAATATCTAAAATCAATAAATAATAATAACGAGTATCGGTGAACATACAATGTTGCTACATCTATACTGAATTCATTGAACTCAAGAAGCCTATGCCCACCAATATGCTGATTTATAGAATTCAATGGGTCATGTCATGTCATGACCGGCGTCTGGCTGCCAACTCAATGGAGGAATTTCCTAAGACTGCTGACGAAGCGATTGAGTTCAACAGAAGGCGTTGGAGTTTGGACTAGATTCTATGACACAATATTAGAGTTCACTGGAGGACAAACCTCTTCAGGAGTAGCAGTGGCATGAGGGATTTTTGGTATATAAGGCGTAAATTTAGTTAATGTAATTCAGTTGATATTATTCTGTCAATAAACACTATGTAATTGACGTGTAGTCATTTCTCTAAAGCTCGGAATGGCTGACATAATATCCAGCCGGCTATATGATGTCAGCATGATTCTTCAGGAAAGTATGGAACCATGACCGTAGACAAAATCAGTAGAAACTTCCTGAGCGAGTTTTACTCGACTTGTAATGATCATCTTTAAACGCCCAGCTTTATGGAAGTTAGATGTAGTCAAAGATTTATAGAAATAAAGGGATTTATAGCATGGAAGCGTGCCGACTGTTGCCGAGCTATGACCGAGTTGCAGGGACTATTAAAGCGGTTATGCAATGTGTACAATACTAAGTGACGAGTTTAGATATCTAACCTTGCTCCCTTCTTCAGTTCCCTTAGGTGTCTCGGCAGTGTCCTCTTTAGCCGGATAGTCCTCCGCCAGAGCAGACGCTGCCAAGTACTTCTTCTGCAGCAGCCGGAAGATATCCTCCAGGTTGGAGGTGTCGTCGCTCCAGTCAGGAACACGAATATCGTCAGCATCCTAAAGATTTGTGAATATTTAGCAGATACTTCAATAGTACTGATGACCCTGTACAAATTGCAAATGCGCCCCACTGTTGATTTTGGTAGCCACTGTCAGAAACCCCAAAACAACCGTCAAAAAACTCCCTCGAGCCTGTGGAGAAATGAACAGTCCATTTTATGAGATTCCCCTATCTTAACAGTCGGATTGCAATCTTTAAAGCGCAGACAGAATTCATGTGGGAATGCTGTCCTTGTTCTACCGATACTTTAATGGAAGATGCTCTGATGAAGAGGAACTAGTATCATGGATCCCTTTAGCAACAAACGGTGAACAGTTGGAAAATATGCGCCAAACGACACTGTTACATATGGTTGACATTTTTGTCACATGAGAACGAGTTGCTTCTACAACTATCTAGCTATTTCGGTAGATGTTACTTTTGAAGCTGTCATTTTTTGACATTTGACAAGTAGAAACTACGCCATTAATAAAAATGGAACGATACACGCTTCAACAACGCATTGAAATTATTAAAATTCACTTGAGTGAATCAAATGCAAATCATCTTGAGTGATGAGGGCCATTTCCACCTCGGTGGCTTCATCAACAAGTAAAATTGTCACATCAGGGGCTCGGAAAACCCAAGAGTTATTATTGAAAAGCCTCTCTATCCTCAACGTGTGACTGTTTGGTGCGGTTTATGGTTCGGCGGAGTCATTGGACCTTACTTTTTCGAAAATGAGGCTGGAGCAACAGTTACGGTGAATGGATTGCGCTATCGGGAGATGATTAATGATTTTTTATGGCCGGAATTTGTATGGTATTGATCTGGACAACGTTTACTTTCAACAAGACGCTACGTGCTACACAAGCAACGAAACCATTAACCTTTTATGATTGAATATCAAAATAACCCCTCTTATTGGTAAACCCGCATATGCCTGCAGTTACTTTGAAATCATGTCCATATCAATAATAATTGTGATAGTTCGGGCTACGGGACACGGATGGCTCTAGTGTTAATAGTTCACAGAGTTCTACAACAGATGTCATTAGTGCATAGGTTCGCCACTACATGGTGAGTACCAAAGGGGAGCATTGAGAGATTCTAAGAGCATAAGGGAATAGACGTTAACCTCCCGGCTGTCGTCCTGTACACTCCTCACCGTTTTAAGAGTTTTAAGTCTTCTTGCTGTGAAGGTGTTCTACCATTCATAATAAACAATTAATAATCATTCACAATAATAATAATAATGGATGCCTACCTCGAGTTTGAGACAGCAGTCATAGAAAGATCTCTTGATGTCAAGAAGAACATCGCATACTTGCTTTAAATCCAGTTCGTACTGAGACTTCAGTTCCTTCTCACTTTGGATTTCATTTTTGATGTTTTCTATCTCTTCCTGGTTCCTGAAAGGATTCAAAGTTTATTGGATTAACATTAAGCCTAGTTTTGATGAGAGATTTTGATGGTCGAAAAACATTTTTTTTCAATGTTCACTTGGCCCATATTGTATTTTTAAAGTTACATAGGTATATGATTTTTCTTCGAAACATCTTGGTATTATGTACATTAAAAACCATTTTAACTATTGCAGCACAACCCATTTTTCCTACACTTTCTTGAAGGACTGTATGATTTGATAATATGAACACATTAATATGTACTCCTCTTTATCCTTGACTTGCGCGAATCTGTAGGCCTCTAGTTCGGCCACCATCACGTTTTGGTCGCTTTCCAGCCGCTTCTTTTCCTCTTCTGTGGTGTTCTTCAAGTACAGGAGCCTCTCTGTCGTCGTCTTCTGGGCTTTGAACCTGTCGAATACACACTCCGGATCACTGACACCTGTAATTATAAAACATCTGCCTGAAGTAGAATTGAGTAGTCAATCGTAACAATGTTAATGTAACGAAGGGAAGGAAATGAGAAGGGTTGGGTTAGGTTCACAATCTCTTCTTCTTTCTTACGGTGGGGGGTTTAGAGGGGATATCTAGATCTGCAAGCCAGTCCAGGGCCCCAAGCTTTGCCCCGTGGACCTCATCACCATGTGTTTAGTGGTCTGCACCGCACTGCCTTCACACATCACAGACTCTTTAAGGCCCCACCTATGCATCATGTCGACCTATTGATGGAGTACCAGAGTTTACGAGGCAGTGGGAACCCACATTTCTCAGTGGGATCGTGTAAGAAAGCGGCATTTCTCACGTCAGTCGATTGCAACTCAAGTTTCCACGTATCTTCTTTCCTTCTATCCAGAGGAGTCTCTCTCCGGAAGATGGAAATCCAGAAGGGTTTTCGGGACTTTAGGCGGCATGCAGAGTGAGAGACAACATTATCGTGCAAGGTTTATAATGCAACTACTACTTGAGGTTACTTGTAAAAATATGTTTTCGTTTGAGGAGAACAAATTGTATTCAACTCGATAATTCCAAGGTCTTCCACAAAGTAAACTGACATTATATGGACTTCCCACATCCCTGTGTACGTTTATTAGGAAATGCTGATTCAAATGGTTGCTGATGGCATCGTAGCTGCATGAAATTAATATTTAAAAAATCAATCAACTTACCGGTAGCTTTCATGAGTTTGTGGAACACTTCGTCCAGGCTGAACCCTCCGATTAGAGAGCCATTTTCTTCATCTACCGTCGTCAGTTCAACTGAACCCATGGAGTCTTGCTGCACCAGAGTGGGGCGGGCTGAAAACCAAACAAAACTAAAGAACAAGATTACAACTACCTAATAGTTTTGTGGACATTAGTCTTGGCATAATGTTAATTACTTTGACTTGACAGCTTGCAACAGTCACAACACTCATGCAGTCTGGTGGAATAAAAAGGTACTATTAAACACGACTACCATCTTGACAGGATTGACTGGACACAGAACACAAACAAATCTACAGACACAAACTCCACACGGGAGGCCCTGAGGAAAATAATTTCCTTCAGGGACTATGTCACCTTTGGGGAGTGTGGAGAGTCTTTTCATGTAAAGGAAGGAGAGGAAGTACTGGGAAGGAAAAGGGTATGAGGGGTGGTCAAAGGATCTCTCACAATCAACGTCTTTCGATCCGGCTCAGAACCCGCCCCTGCTAAGTGACCCAACGTAGCTTTGGCACTTAAGGTGACCTATGGTAGAGGTGTTGGTTATCCAAAAATGGTTCCCGGGGCGGCGGTACCCAAATTGAAAAGATAATAGAAACACAAGGAGATATGGCATGAAAGCATGACGACTGTGCCGAGCTACGACCAAACTGCGCGGACTCGCAGACTCGCAGAGCCAATGAAAGTTATGTTTACTTTACACTTTAGTACCCGCAGTTTTATTAATAACGGTTTATGGCCCATCTCTCTTTCTTTTATCCATGTGCTGAACCCAAAAATAATTTCTTTGACTGCACCTTTCGGAGGTTGGTGGGTGAGAAAGGCAACTGTTTCGATGTTTTCACTTTAGCCATATAAGAGTCTTTGATTGGTGGTTCCTTGTGATACCTTGTGGGAAGATCCTTCTCTCGAGACGGTCCAGCTCGGCCCTGCGGTCGCTCAGCCGGCGTCTGGCCACGGCCAGTCGGCTCTCTCTCTCGGCAGCCGCAGAGGCACAGCGCTGCTCCTCCTGCACCAGGGCGGCCATCGCCGAGTCTCGCATCTGCATAGCTGATGCGTTCACCTCCTGTCTCAATCACATTATTTATTATTTAGACCATGTACTTAACGTACTATTTAAATTTTTTAAATCATCATGCATACTATAAAAATAGTAATTAATAATAGGAGTGCGAAGGTATCTAAATATAAACACAAGAGTAGTGAAAATTCAGTAAAGAGAAAGCCAGTCAGAAAAACACATAAAACAAAGAAAATCCAGCAAAGAGCATGCAGATATGTAGGTACTTAGAGACAAAACCAATGACAAAATATGGAATAGACAATAACTATAATGTTGAACCTAAACCGGTCGAAAATTGCAAACTGAAATATTGTGACATCATATGATTGCCTAACTATATCCACCAATGAGAAACTCTGAAAGTCTATGGGTTAAATTTTTCATTGGTGAATAGTAATATAAGTAGGCTCTGAATGAAAATTTTACTGTCTATATATTGGCAATATCTATGCTTATTTAGGACCAATTTGTTTCATACAAAAAGCCCGAAGATATCGATTTAGTAGGTGGTTTATTTATGCTGCCGAACATTAACGTTCTTCACTTATTTAAAATTATATGCCTCAATATATTGCTTTTTATTTCACATAAGACATATAAGACGTAGTTAGCTTCTTCACAGTACTCATTACCACTTATCAGGGTATCTAGCAAGGTCGATCGATAAAGGATTTATTGATAATGTCGACAATTTGTTCATGATCATTACCAATTTAGACAGCAGATTGCTAATACAAAACAACAGTTCACGTTGAACAAATGAAGAACACTTTGAACGGGTTGTTTCGTAGAATTTGAACACATCATCAAATTTCGAAATTAATATTCAAGTTCTGTTACTATCCAAGTACTGTGAAACAACTGGCCCATGATGAAATAATAACAGAACTTTTACAGAACCTGAATTTTAACTTTGAAATTTGATGAATTATTCAAATCTGTGAAACAACCTGCCCCTAAGGGCAGGTTGTTTCACAGATTTTTTGTTTTTTCACGTCTAAACGTGAAAAATCCTTTATCGATCGACCGTGCTAGATTTGCAGAAAAATCTCCATATGTGTGGGCAATATTTTTTTATTTATTTATTATTTTATTTATTATTATTACATTTATTACATACAAGATATACAAATATAAAAGGAAGCTTTGACTGTCCAACTAGGAAGTTTCCCGTTTTAGGACAGTCAAATTGGCAGGTTGCGTGTACATAATTCCAGGTAGGTACATGTAAAATATAAAATAAAATTAAAATATAACATATAAATGTAAGAAAGAAAAATAGAAAGAAAATATTTTTTTAGGAAAATACAATTTAGCAGTAATAAACAATAAAATCCAGATAGGTACATGTAAAATATAAAATAAAAATATAATATATCAATGTAAGAAAGAAAAATAAAAAAATATTTTTTAGGTAAATACAAAATACAAAATCGAAGAAATCAACTCAGACTACGTTTTTTAATAATTTTTCGGAATCTGTCCTACCTAAGTCTAATAACCATTTAGTAATTTTAGTACTGAAGGCTGATAATTCACACAGTTTAAATTGAGAGGGGATTTTGTTGTATATTTTTGGTCCCAGGTATGAGAAAACTTTTTGATAAGCCGCAGTATTGCTAGTTGGAATAGAAAGGTCGTTTCTGCTCTTACTTCTGGTTTGATGATTATGATCGACTGTTATCGTTTTGTTTTTATTTTTGTGGACGCAGATTGTTATTTTTTTTATGTAACACTGTCGAACATCAAGCACATTAAACTCCTTGAAGAGAGCGTCGCTCGAGTATCTGAAGGGTTTCTTCATAATGACGCGTAGAATGGATTTCTGTGCCTTCAGTAGCGGGTATAATATTGTTAATCCTGTTCCACCCCATCCAATGCAACCGTAGGTTATGACGGAGTTACAGAGCCCGTAGTATATTTTTTTAATGTCTTGAGTTTTTATAATTTCCCGCAATGCTATAAATATATAAATAAGCTTGCGCACTTTATTCGCTGTGTTTTCAATTTGTTGTTTCCATTTAAGATGGTTATCCACTATTATACCTAAATATTTAATAGATTTAACAGATTCAAGGGTTTCGCATTTACAAGTATGGTTATTATTTCCAAGGCTACACTTAATATTATGTATTGTGAGGTGATGAGGTGTTTTGGGTTGACCTGCAAGGGTAGCGCTAAATGTGAGATATTTTGTTTTTTTGTATGTTTAGTGTAAGCAAATTAAAGTCCAGCCACTGTTTTACTCTGTTTATACCTGTGTTCGCAAGGTGGTGTGTTTGTTTCCAATCATCTCCTTCAAACAAAATAACTGTATCGTCAGCGAACGTGATAATTTTGCCACCAATGTTTTGGTTACAAAGTTCGTTTATGTATATAATAAAGAGAAGGGGCCCAAGTGTACTTCCTTGTGGTACCCCAAAAGTGTATTTTAGTGAAGTGCTAATAGCCTCGTTAATTCTGGTTTGTTGAAATCTATTAGATATATAACTTTCTATCCATTGAAAAGCTTTTCCCTTTATTCCTATATTTCTAAGTCTCTGTAAAATAATTTTATGAGATATAGTGTCAAATGCCTTGGCCAGGTCCAGGAAAAGGGCAATAGTTTTCTTGCCATGGTTCATATTCCCTGCAATAGTTTCAGTGAGACATGCGATGGCATCATCCGTTCCCTTACCCGACCGAAAGCCGTATTGGTTAGGACTTAGAATGTTATGTTTCTCCACATAATCGTTTAACCTAGTTTTGAAAAGCTTTTCAATGACTTTGGATATCGCGCTTAATAGTGATATTGGCCTATAGTTTTCTACAAGTGATTTAGGTCCACTTTTGTGAATTGGGACAATTATTGATTTTTTGAAGTGATCAGGAAATATTCCTGATGCAAAACTTAAGTTGTAAATATATGATAGCGGAGCAGAAATCTGATTTTTATTTTTTTTTAGTATTTGTGTATTTAGACTATCTGGACCCTTTGCATGTGTAGTATTAAGGCTGTTGATTATTTTTAAGACCTCTTCTACAGTAGTTGGTTTAATATTAAATGAAAAAGATTGTTCCTTTGTTACAATTGTCGATGCTAAAGAGTCTTCCGTTTTCTGGGTTTCTAATAAATTTTTTTTTGCTAGATTTGATCCAACAGATGCAAAATATTGATTAGTATGACATGCAATTGATTGATTGTCAGTTATAATCAAATTTCCGGTATTTAATTCAGTTACAGATGCATTGGTATTTCTTTTACTTTTAGTTATGTCTCTGACAACATTCCACATGTTTTTGCTGGAATTATCCTTATCAAGTAAGAATTTATAATAACGCTCTTTACATTTGCGAATAACGGTTTTGCAAATATTACGGTATCGGTAATAGTTTTGCTGTTTAGTATCGTTCAATGGGTCTCGTTTAGCTATTTTATGAAGGTGATTTCTTTTGTGTATAGATTTAACAATGCCGTTGGTAATCCATGGTGTGAGATGTATTTTACTATATGGAATGCGTTTAGTTATTGTGTGTTTTGTTATGAATGTATTGATTTCATTAATAAAATAGTTTAGAGCATTGTTAACTTCAGTCTCTTTATAAACATATTCCCAATTTTTATTATTAAGATCATTTAATAAAGCCTCATAATCGATAATCTGTTTGTGATTAATTTTATGTTTTTTGGGTGTTGAGTTTGGGATACTGATTGCAGTGGTGTAATGATCAGTGATTGTATTATGTATTACAAATGCATTTGAATTTGTTATATTTCTGGTATATATATGATCCAAACATGAGCTTGAGCTACCTTGTACCCTAGTTGGAGAATTAATATTGGAAATAAAGTTACTTTCAGCCATAGCACATAAGTAGTCGTCGGACTGCCTATGCAATACTTCTCCTATAGTATTTATATTCATGTCCCCGATCAGTACATATTGTGCATAATCCTTAGTTTTTTTTAACTCACCAATAAGATTTTCCAGGAAATCTTGGATGTCATTGAACGATGGTGATCGGTAGATAGCTAGGATACCTAAATTCTCATTAATGTTGATTTTTAAACAATTACACTGATTTATGTTTATTTCTTGTACTAAGGAATTTAATGTGTTGTCGATATATACTACTACTCCGCTATTTTGGTTAATATGCGATGTTGTATGGTATTCATTATAGCCTGAAATTTGTTTGGCTATGTATGAATCATTTAACCTGCATTCAGTGAGAATTAGTACATGGAACTTTACCACAGCTTTTATTTCTTCCAAAAATATAAGAAAATCATCCAAGTTTCCCATCGTTCTAATATTTTGATGAACAATATTAATCCTATTAGATTCCCAATTAAATTGCATAATTTTGTTAATGTTTTCAAAAATTATTTCAGTATTTGGCACTAAGATACTATCGATTTCATGTTGAAGATCGTTTATTACCATTAGAATTCAAAAATTAATTTTTGTTTTCTGGGTAAAGTTTTAAAACAGTATTTTATTATCATATAAATACTTGTAGTACGAAATATGTAGCGACAAAACTGTAAACAAAATGAAGTAGTTAGGAAAAATAAAATATATCTGAGTAAGAAACAATATCTGAAATAAAATCCAGGAAATAAATAACGTATGTAGTTAGTGTGTGGCATTTTCTCTTTCAAAAGACAGTAAAAAGTAGTATAAGTATGAAAAATAAGTAATATCTGGGTTATATAAAATATGTTGATTAGAGTTCTCTTTTGCCGAATTATTAGTAATATTACTAATAAATCAAATAATAATCTTATAATAAGTGTAGTTACCATTCTAGAGAGAATAAAGATTAAAATTAAAGTTAAAATTAAAATTGGGATTAAAATTATTCCAGTACAAATTGGAGTTATGCAAAAACCTAGGTGTTCATATAATATAGTGCTGTTATGTAATAGAGTATGAAATGGCGATATAAAGCGGTAGTCAGTAGTTTTATCACGATAATTAGAATAAAGAGCAGGTAGTCAGGGCTTCGGTATAGCTTGTTCTGAGTCTATTAATATAGGTCGAGAAGAGTCATCTTTTTTCATGTAGATTAGACCTGCTTTCGTCCAGACGTACCTATATTTACATTCAGTTGCACGTTGGCGAGCTAGATACCAAAGCCGTTTGCCTTTAGACGTGAGGAGTTCTGAGACGTATATGGGTGTAATGGGGCCAGACAATCCGATTGTTCCCGTGTTTAGTTTGTCCCCAATCTTTTCGCAAGACCTGTTATATTTTTTTATAGCATTAAGGAGGTCCTCTTTTAACGGTATTGAATTAAAATTAATTACCACTGACCTAGGTTTAACTGTTGGAGGAATATTTTTGTTTCTTTGTGATACTCTATATATATTATAAATATCATTTGTGTTTAGTTGGCAGTCTACTATTTTACTGGTGTTGAATATAATGTCTTTTAAGGTTTGTGATGTTTCCTCTTTGAATTCTGGAAGCCCTCGAAGTTCCAAACAAGTATTGTTAAATCTTCTGTTCCTGTTTTCTTGGTCAATCTCGATCGCTATTATTCTTTTTTCTAGGTCTTCATTTCGTTCTGTCAAGAGACAAATTTTTATTTCATTTTCTTTATTTTTTTCGCTTTTTTTTTCTAAGTCCTCAAGTCTTGAATTTAAGGCTGAGTTTACTTGTTCATGTAATTTTTCCAAATTATTTATTCGATGTTTTAAATCTTCTTGCTGTTGAGATATGTTTTGAATGGTTTTTAATATTTCATTATTTTGGAGCAGGATTGCATCGTATTTTTTTCCAATATGCCGCAAAATTTCATAATGTAGACATTCTTAGCAAATTAGCAAAAAAAGCCTTTAGAAATATCGAACAGAAGTAACGCGTACAATCATAAATTAATAAAGTACACAATTAAACTACTAGATAGTAGTTTAATTGTTAAGATCTACGAGATAACGAGATTAACATTATTATTTAACGAGATCTACCTTTAGCAAAAGAAACTTTTTGGCTTAACTTTGACTAACTTTTATTTTGTATTTAGACATCTGATTAGGTGTACAACTTGTACATGAACATTTTTCTTAGAGAAATTTTATATCTCCACGTAGTTAGATTTCAGTACATTTGTCTCGACCATCGAAGAAGTGCTTGTGTCGCTACTGACATGATTATAATAGTTTCATTTCGTATTAGATATACGCCAATTATACGTTAAAACACTACTAAACTACATTTTTGACAAAAAAAATAAATTTCAACATACACAAAATAACACTAACAGACCAGTTAGACAAGAGTACAAAGAAAACATAAAAACTCCGACAGTTAATTCAAGCTTTGGACAAAGACACTACCAATACCATGCTATAAAAGCTTTCAACAGTGTAAAACTTGAAATTAAAATTGAGGAAGATAAAAATTCACACACAAAATTACAAAATGGATTAAAGAACAAAAAAGACAATATTACCAAAATGTCATAGCATAAAATAAAAATAAAACCTACACGTAACACACAAAACCAATATAAACACACATCACTCACAAACGCACAAGATTATATATTAAATGTATTATTTTATCTTAGATTATATTTTCATATTATAAAATGAAGGCCTCAGCACGGGCAAGCCACCCAGTGAGGCCAACATTACTGGAAAACTTTGAAATGTAAAAAAATATTGTACTAAATAAAATAAAATAAATACTTTCACAGCTTCGTTTTTATAAGATTGTTTTAATAAGAGGTACATTTGCTGTCTACCTGTAATTTCTTTATCTCTTCATTCTGCTGCTTGATGGTCTCCTCTACTTTGGTGAGAGCACTTTCAAATTTGACGGAATCATTCAATAGCGAGTACCTGAGGAAGAAAGCACATAAGCGTACGATCCTTCAATTCAATCGATACCACTTTGCTGAAGAAATATTAACACCTTCTTCATCTGTAAACAGTTAAATAATATGATGTAATCCTCGGTGTATCTGAAAAGGAAGCAGGTTACAGTTTGATGTTTTCTTTGTCTGTAAATGGCTAAATAATATGAAAAACAAGGTTAGTAAAAAGGAAGCTGGTAAGTAACTATTTTACAGTTTGATGTTTTGAACGTGGTACATATCGATACTTGTATTCCCACTAAACTCTTATCCATTTGTCCATACCAATCAATAGAATGTTGGAATACTATGGCTTATACATGCTTGAAAACTTCAGCCGTAGTCATCACCGCAAGATGCCACATGGCAGAACAGATGTTCTAGCACAGCAAACAAGACAAGAGGAATATACTGAATGAAATTTCTAAAACAGATATATTTAACTAATCTTTATGTTTGGAATAACTTAATGAGAAAAACCTCAAATTATGATATTTAATTAAATTCCTAGACTTGTAGAAAAAGTCAATAGATGTCGCACATTAAAATAAAATTGGATATATTTATCGAAGACACAGTCTAGATTGCATTTAGTTTGAGTTGAATCTTGCGATCATGCATAAAGATAACAGCAAAATGAAGATAATGTTGGTAGTTCTTATTACCGAAGGAGAAAGGGTCCCATTAGCTCAGTTGGTAGAGCGGCGCCCCGGCAAGGCAAGGGTCCTGGGTTCAAGTCCTAGATGCGACCGTATCTTTTTTTTAAACAACATTAATACTTTTTGTATTCCTATCTTTCTAAAAGTTAAGAATGTTAAAATAAGAAATATTGTACAGTAAATGGATAATTAAGCTATTACACAATAATTTAAATAAATATAATGCCACATCTCCTGTTGTTTCTATTATCCATAATCGTCGCACTAATCATATTATATAATATCCTACCTGATTCCTGTGTATTTCTTTCTTATGTGTTCAGCTTCCATCCACTGCACTGCGATTCTATGAATGTCATTCTCCAGTTGCGAAATTGTCTGCGGTGGTAAAAAATACGCCAGTTTAGCAATAAGAAGAATAAGTCGAATACCATTGACCGACAATAAGTAGAATACCATTGACCGACAATAAATAGAGTACCATTAACCAACAATAAGAAGAATAAGTCGAATACCATTGACCAACAATAAGTAGAATACCATTGACCGACAATAAGTAGAGTACCATTGACCAACAATAAGAAGAATAAGTCGAATACCATTGACCAACAATAAATAGAATACCTCTCTCTCTCTGGTTTCGATCCTGGGATTGGTTTGCAGCAATTTCATCTAATCTCCTCTTCCATTCTTCCTTGTCTTGTGCGGCTCTTTTGACTTCTGCATATGATGAGCAGCGCACGTCCACCAGCAGGTCCTCCAGGTACTCTCGGCGTGGGCGTCCCCTAGAGTTGGTCCCCTCGGTCATACCCTCCATTATGACATGCAAGAGGCCTTCTTGTCGTATAACATGGCCGATCCATCTTGCACGCCTTTCGGACAAGGTCCTGAGCAGGTGCCTTCCTCCTTCGATTCTTTGGAGAACCTCCTCATTTGTAATATGGTCTCTCCAGGAAATTCCTAACAGTCTTCTATAGGACCACATCTCAAAAGCCTCTAGTCTCCGTTTATCTCTTTCGGATAGGCACCATGTTTCGCAGCCGTACATCAAGATACTCCATATATAGGTCTTGATGAGGAGTATTCTCAGTTTTAGGTCTATATTATTCGATTCTATTATTTTCGACATTTTATTGAATGCAAGCCTAGCCTGATGTATATGGCTGTCGACCTCGCTCTTAGACCGACCGTCCCATGTTATTTTGCTCCCGAGGTAGACAAACTCCTTGGTGTTCTTTAGTGGAACTCCTGCCATCTCTACTCTCATCTGATCTGATGTTGCGTTCGGCCTACAGTCAGCTAATAGAATACCATTGACCGACAATAAGTAGAGTACCATTGACCAACAATAAGAAGAATAAGTCGAATACAATTGCCAAATAAAAATAAACAAAATTATCTAATTCTTTAAAATTTAAAATAAAATTAATTTCATAATGACAGTACTTTCACTGTAAATGGCACTTTTTAATGGTATTATTTCAGAATACTGCTGTAATATCTAATACGAGGCATGTTGGATCATATTTGCGACAGCCTCGATGGGCTATTCTGTCAAAATCTCATATATCAGGTTAACGGCCAATACATAGTAAATTTTTATGTTTATTCTATCCAACGAAAGCTCGAGTCAGTCGGGTGCGACTGACTCGAGCTAATGAATTCATTTATTTTAAAATTTCTACTCAAGTAAAGGAACATATTTTAGAACTACACTTTTATAACATAGTGAATATTTGAATTTGATTAAAGGTACGTGTGTAGTTGTAAGTACAAATTAACCTATAACAATCATTTGCTTAGATCAAAAAATGGTACTTAATAATATTAAGAATTCGCAGTTGAACTAAATGAAAATTTGATCTATGTATATACGAAGGCCACAGACTAATGAAGCATCTACCACCAGTAAATATAGTTTAACATTGCGTGAAGATAGAAATATTTCACTACAATATCAGATCTATTCCAAATTGGGGGATAATAAAGTCCTTAACTTGAGAACTGTAATGTTAGAGTGAGATGGCAATAGACAATGCTTTATATACAGTAGTGCATACTCTCTGTAGACATATTGAACTGTAATGTCAGTGGTACTCACTCACTCTCTTTATCTACCCAGATATCCTCCAGTTCTGACGTTAGGTCGTTATACTAATTGTTACTATTATTCTAAATCTTACACTCAAATAACCTAAAGAATACAACATTTACAAAGGTCCAGGAGTCACAGGCCATCTCTAAAGACCAACTGAAATTGGATCACTAGTATTGAGGGCCATTAGGAATGTATTTGCATTTTGCAACTGTTTGTATATTTGTAGTGATCTGGAAAGTTAAAATAAAAAGAAACAAAACCCACCCTTTTGGACGGTTGCTGTGATTTCTTACTGTCTACGTTCAGCCGGGTTCTTTCGGCGGCCAGTTTTTGAAACTCCACCTCCTGTTTGTCCATCACTGACTTCTTCTTCCTCCTCTTGAATTTATAGATGTCCAACTGCTTGTGAAGGTCGATCACCTTGAGATCCAAAATTTGTTTCAACTGTTGAGGTGGAATTACAGATTTATGAGATTAGAACTTAGAGTTACATATAATTATTTCCAAATAGCTGAAGTCCCCGTCGTTGCCCGAGCTTTACACAGAGTTTTTCGAAATCTAATGTAGACAGTAAACTTTCTTCATCAGTTTCGTAATAAACTGTTGATTTGTATGAAAATCAAATCAACGCTGCCTACCTGGTGTGAAAAGATAAAGTAGGCAACCCTAAGGAGGTCCCGAGACAATCAAAGTCAAATGCAATAACAACTTAAACATTTATTTTTATTACTAGCTGTACCCCGCCACGCGATGCTGTGGCTCAGTCTGTCTGTGCAGATAGAGAAACAATAGCACGTTTTGCTTTTACGTCCAACAGAAAGCACTGTTTAAAAAAAAAAAGCATGTTTGTCCAACAGATGGCTCTGTTTTTCAAAAAAGCGTGTTTTTACCTGTCACAGGTGACATCTATATAATATAGGTGGATATAATAACACATGCGTATTCGAATGCAACGTTGTGTCAAAATTTCAAAGCAATCGGTGAGGAACTTTTGGAGATTTAAGATTTTGAACAAATGAACATATATTTATTTTTTTTATATGTATGATTTACATTTAAATTGAACATTTGGTCTCTTATGAAACTACTTTTATTTGTTTCATTTTATATTTTTATTCTTATTTATATGTACTTTTAAAAAAATCATTAATATCTGCAAAATATATCTGTTGACAATTCAACACACTTTTAAAAAGTGATATAAAGTCATTAGAAGCGATGAAAATTTTTTTTTTTACCTAACCTAACCTAATCTAACCTACATAACCCAGTTAATAAAGTTTTTGTTTCATCACTTTGCATGACTTTATATAACTTTTTAAATATGTGACGAATTATCATTGTGACGATTTATCCGGTTACCAAATATATCATATCTGCAAAACATTCAACACCCTATGAGATGTAGACATTTTCAACTGTGCTTGAAACATATAAAATCAAACTGGCTGAATCTATCCCTTGATGCTCAAATTTCAGATACTTATTTTTATTGTTTTCTCTGTTGTTTGTTTATTTTTATTTTGTTTTTATTCTATGTAGATGAACCAAATATCGATGAGTACCTATGTTTACATTGTAGTAATTCTATGTAGATCGACCAAATATCGACTAGTACCTATGTTTACATTGCAGTAATTCTATCTAGTTCAACCAAATATCGACGAGTACCTATGTTTACATTGTAGTATTTCTATGTAGATGGACCAACTATCGACGAGTACCTATGTTTTACATTGTAATAAATTCTATGTAGATGGACCAAATATGGACATACCTATGTAGGTATAAATATTTGTTTGTTTATTTAGATAGTTAATGGAACTTAATTGGTTTATCATATTTAGATTTTACAAATTAATAAGAAATTTCAGTCAATTTGTAATTTTTTTATTATGAGTGTTCATTTTCTAACTTAAATATCAGCACTTTAAAAATTATTTTTAAAAATATCATATTCATAGATTAAATATTTTTCAAAGCTTGCATTTTTTAAAGCCCGCCAAAACGATAAAAATCTGACAGGGCACGAGTGACGTCATACTTACCCCCATTTTGTCGGTTTATAGTAAAGTAAATCCCACTAACGGCAGTATGAAAACAAAAAACTCAATTTAAATAGTTGCAAGATTTCCAAAAAAACATGAATTCTTTTGAAATAATTTGTAAATCACAGTAGCGACGCAATTTGGAGCAAAATTGTACACATTCTTAATGAACACGGCCGGCCAACCCGTAAGGTAGAGGTTTAAGCTGTCAAAAGTCGCCGACCAATCACAGAGCATTTGAGTGTCTCACGGTTTTAATCGTTTTTAAATGACGATTTATTAATTCCACGTATAATAATGTGTAATAAAACTTATATATTCAGAATCAGCGTTGGTTGATTTAATCTTCTCTTTTACACATTTTAATCAAAATGTGTAAAAGAGAAGAAAACTGCTTTCAGAAACTGGTCACAATGTAAGTGCGATAACGAGAAAGAGCAACTCCGGATAGTGTATAAGCAAATCAAAAAGACAGTAAAGAAAATAGTTGCCTCTGCACAACATGAGGCATTGAGAGAGCTGTATGATGACCTAGAAACACCCAACGGAGTGCAAAGAATATACAAAATCGCAGCACACAGGAGAGAAAGGGCCAAATCTATTAGAACACCCAAATACATAGAAAACACTGACGGTGAGTTGATCACAGACGAAATCAAAATATGTGAAAGATGGAAAGATTATTATTCTACATTACTGAACGAAGAATTTCCAAGAACAATTCACGTGTCAGAGAAACCAGTGCTGGGGCCAGTTGAAGAAATCACTCCGACAGAAGTTAAAGTAGCCATATCACAAATGAAAAAGGGGAAAGCAGTGGGGCCAGACAATATTCCAGCCGAATTATGGAAAGAGTGTGGGGAAGTGGGACATAAATGGCTGTGCAACCTGTATAATAAAGTACTGACCGGAGAACCAATGCCAGAAAGCTTTAGGAAAAGCTATCTTCTTCCATTTTACAAAAATAAGGGAGACTCTAGGAAGTGCGACAATTATAGAGGGATAAAGCTTATATCTCACACCATGAAAATATATGAGAGGATTATAAACACACGAATTAGGAATATTGTAAAAATACATGACGATCAATGCGGCTTTGTATCGGGGAAATCAACAATAGATGCTATTCAAACAGTCAGAATCATAGTTGAAAAATATCGAGATGCAAAAAAAGATTTACACATGGTATTTATAGACTTGGAAAAAGCATTTGACAGGGTACCCCGAAGCCTGATATGGGCGGCATTGAGATCTCATAACGTACCAGAAGGATATGTGCTCTCCATACAAGATATGTATACAGACGTAGAAACACGAGTAAGATGCACATCAGGGATGTCACCAACATTTCCAATTAAAGTGGGGGTACACCAAGGATCTGTCCTCAGCCCATTGCTATTCATAATGGTCATGAATTACCTAACGAGTCAAGAAATGAACAGTATTCTCAAGACTATGCTTTTTGCAGATGATGTAGTACTGATAGAAGAAAATCATTGTGATCTACAAAATAGCCTGGAAAGGTGGAGAAAGATCCTGGAGGATAATGGACTAAAAATTAGCAGGAAAAAGACGGAATATTTGTATTTACCATTTGAAGACCCAAATGCTGTAACTCCTTCGATGCAATTGGATGGAGTAACATTAGCCAACTGTGACTCATTTAAGTATCTGGGCTCACTCATCCACAGAGACGGAGGATGTGCAGCGGATGTCAACCATAGGATAGGAGTGGGATGGATGAAATTTAGATCCGTAACTGGAATTTTGTGCGACACGAAAATGCCAATAAAACTTAAAGGAAAGACATACCAGACTATTGTTAGACCCGCGATAATGTATGGCTCCGAATGCTGGACTATGTACAACTCCTACTCTAGGCAACTCGAATCAGCAGAAATGCGAATGCTTAGATGGACGGCAGGAGTATCATTAAAAGATAAAATTAAAAGCTCACGCATTCGTGGTAGCCTGGGTGTCACTGACATAAACAGTAAGCTAGAGGAACGACAGTTAAGATGGTATGGGCACATAAGACGGAGACCACCAGACCACACAGTGAAGCAGGCAATGTCTATAGAGCTTCAAAGACAGTCATCCAGAGGTAGACCAAAGAACTCCTGGATGACCCAATGCTCCAAAATCCTACAAAGAAACGGCCTAGATGAAAGCGACACTCAGAACCGAAGAAGCTATAACCTGAGAACGAGAAGAGCCGACCCCAACAGCCTACCTAGGCAATGAGTTGGGATAGTGCTAGGAAGAAGAAGAAGCGTTGGTTGATCTACATAAATACATCTTTTTAAAGCCATAACATTTTTCACTCAAGTTCCTTATTAGCATTGTATTTATAGATCTCGTGGGTAGATGGCGCCACTAGGTCCATTTTACAAAGACAGTTTTATGAAACATATTATTATTGTAATGTGGAGGCCTATTAATGTTGTTTTTTATGCCCTGCCAGTAATTGGAGCCCTGTCAGGTCTTGGGTCAATCAGCTTATCCTTTCTTATGTGTTCTAATCTATGTTATGACTTAGAACAGGACCTATAAACACCGAAACCAGAATCGCAGAAGGACCAAAATTGGAATGAAGTGAATCATTTGAAGCCTGGTCTTTTCAAGATATCTTCATCACCTCATAAATTCAGGGTGTATAGTTATAAATTATTTTTCACACTCCCCCTGGGTGGAGTTATCGTTAAAAAATGACAACTTTTATATGGATATGAAATAGATACCAACAGACTTCAAGTAAAATGCGAGGACCATAGTCGGAGTCTAATAGTTTCCTCGGGGCCTGTGTCATCTTTCGGTATGCTGTGTGAAGAATCTTTTTGAGAAAAGGAAGGAGTGAACAAGGGCAGGGTCGGCCCTGTGCCAAACGGCGCCTAACTGATCACTGTAATCAATTATATTTGGATGATTTGTATTTTTGTGTAGCGCGGTTTTAATGAAAAGCAATTTTAAGAACAATGTATTAGGTTAGGTATTATCAGTGCCAAATTCGGCGCCCGGAGCGGACTGCTCCAATTGCGCCCGCGTAGGGCCGGCCATGAACGTGGGTTTTGAAGACACTCATTTTGTAGGAAGGAGTAAACATAGAGGCCGGCAAATCACTCCACACCCGAACCGTTAAACTTAAGAATGAGTCGCAGAAACGACCTGTTCTTATGTGACAAATGTCAACTGTGTCCATTTGTACACTGTGTGTTTCCCGATTGTGCACCGGTGCCGAAGGCTTCTTGATGCTAGTTCCTCGGAGCCCTGACGTATGGCAGTGAGGCATGGAGCTGGCAGAGGAAGGTTAAAAGCGGATTGAATGCTGTAGAAATGAGATCCATGAGGCGTATGTGTGGTAAAACCATGTATGATCGTGTGAGAAGTGTGGAGATTCGCAAAGAATACAAGGCTGATGTAAGTGTAATGTATAAGATTAAGAAACGGATGCTTAGATGGTTTGTGCATGGGCATGTAGAGCGAAGGAATAAATCGAGTGTAAGGAGAATCATGACGCGAATGTGAATGGTAGGAGAACACCCGAGGAAGATATGGCAGGATCAAGTGAACCAGAACCCGCCTCAGAACAGAAATCTTCTAGTGAGGCGGGTTACTTACTTGTTTGTATATGATAATTTTATTTCAATAAACGCCCGAGTTGGCCGGCAATTAAAAAAAAGATACTTGAGTCGGGCCATGTCAAGCGTCAGAATAGCAGAAGAGTGTGTATGAATGTGAATGAGGCAAGAAGTGTGTGCCAAGACCGAATTGTTTGTTGTTAGTTAGTTAGTTAGTACCTGTTCATGATCCTTGTGCGCGACCGGTCCCAGTTCATGCAGGTACTTGGCCAGCCGGAACTGTTTCTCCCCGCCCAGCTCCGTCTTGGCTTTCTTCAGTTGCTCCGACAGGACCTTGGTGTCCTTCTTCAGACGGCTGATCTTCTCCATGTTCTTCTTGGCTTCGGACTCCGTCTCTTCATTGAGGGCTTTCTTCTGCCCCTCTGGAAGAAGCAACATTAATCTAAATCATTCTTATGTATATTAAATGTCTTATTCTATGAACTGGGATTGCAATATATCAGTCAATAAACTATAAAACACAGTGTGTTATCTGTAATAATATTTGGATAATTTATATAGCGCCGTTTTCGTGAAAAATCACCTCAAGGGCTCTGTAGTCTGTATTATCTCAATAACACTATTGACCAATGACAAATCGATGGAAAATACATGGTATCCGGAAACTCGTAGTACAAGCGGGAAACTGGTGAAATCTACATCACACATCAAATAGAGAACCCAATAAAACTTATTTTTTTCAATCTAAGCATTTGTTTTTTTCAAACTTTTTTTCAATATTTTTCGCAACTAAAGGATAATTTTTTTAATTAAAGACACCAAACAATTTTATAATTCCACGTTTTTAATAAATCTTTCAGCACGGGTGACTTCCCTGAATCACTTAAGTCAGCTGTAGTTACACCAATACTAAAAAAAGTCACAACTAGACGCCGATAACTTATGATTATCGACCCATTTCAAACGTACTTGTCATATCAAAAATCCTGGAGAAAATTGCTGCTCATTCAACTCTATTATTCGCAAATCGTCATACAGAAGGTTCCACTCAATAGAAACCGGACTACTGCGTATGCTGTCAGGCATAACTCTTGCCAAAGGGTCAGGTAAGTTAGTACTTATCTCATTCCTAGATATGAGTGCAGTATTTGAAACGATTGATCATGACTTCCTCATTAAGAAATTATAAGAAAAATTTGGTTTGAAATCCGTCTTCAAAAATTGGCTGGCATCCTATCTATCCAATCGCTCACAAGCCGTGAAGGTTGGAAATAAATGTCTAACTTCGCAACACTTTCTTCAGGAGTTCCCCGGGGATCCGTTTTGGGTCCACTTCTCTTCAACCTTTTTACAAATGATGTCGCCAAAATAATCGAGTCATTTGGTGTCTTGTCTCACTTCTATGCTGAATATATAGCTGAATGTCTAGAAGCAATGACAAGCTGATGCTGGATCAATCTAAGACTGAGTTTCTCTGGGCGGCCACAAACAAACGTCAACATTTCATAGACGATTCACCTATTTATATTACTACTTTCGGAAGCAATATCAATCAAAAAACAATAATCAAACTTCTCCGTGAAAATCTAGATTCGGACTTTTCGCTTAAAATTCAAATAAATAGGACCGTAAGCACCTTTTTCACATAATACAACTCAAGTCAGTCCGAAGAAACCTTCCTACAGAGGCAACAAAACTACTAATCAACTCTTATGTAGTCTCTCAGTAATCGAGACGTTATAAATGCCAGCCTTCCAAAATATCAAACCGACAAACTCCAATCCATGTTTAATGCAGCGGCACGGCTCATAATCGGGGTCTCTAAATATTCGCACATTTCAGAACTTATTGACGTTAACTTCACTAGCTCAAATGCTCTGAAAGAATCCAGTACAAATTGTGCTGGATGGTGTTTAAATCCATCAATGAAATGGCCCCACCATACATCTCTGAACTATGCGTCCCGGAAAACTGGTCCGAGGCAGTCAATTCTTAGATCAGAAACATCATCAGCTGATGGAACATCAAGTACTAAGTTTGGAGATCGCGCTTTCTGAGTATCTGGGCCTAAGGCTTGGAATAAACTCAATTCGGAACCAAGAGCATAACAAACAGAATTCAGGTCCAAACAAAAAACTTACCTTTTTAGGCTCTCATGGCTCTTGTTTCTGGACACCGTGTGTAGAATTATTCCAGCAAAATGGATGGTAAATACTAACTAAATACAAGGCGTCAGGAAATTAGCGGGTCAACGGAAAACTGGGGAATCTACATCACATAGAAGTCATAGAACACCAAAAAACCTTTTTTTACTTTCATTTTTGAACATTCTGAATTTTTTAAACTTTTTTCAACCCTTTTCCCAATTTATTTCGGTAACCAAATCGTTTTAAGACGCATTTTTAAGGCGATGCACCACATTGCGTAACATTTGGAATCGGGCCGCTAACAATATCACTCCTTATGTTGATGGTGATAAGGTTTAAATTCCCGCTTAACACCAGCCGCCTATTTTGAGTTTTGCAAGAAAAAAACATCGCCAAAAAGTGTATTTTATTTTATATTATGAAGTTCAGGCACAAATACTTAAATTAAAGAACTTAATTTTCCACATTATACAAAAAGACCATATCCGAAACGGGGGTCGTAAGTGGGAGATTTTGAATTTAAAGAAGTTTTTGGGCCTGATACAATATTTATCTGGACTTGACTGAAAAACTGAAAAAGCTCGATTATTTCAAAGTCCAAAATGTATTTAATTAAAACATCTAAAACATTTTTAAACGATCAAATTTTCAAATCAAAAACACATGATTATGCATTACTTTGTAGTGCTAAAGACAATGGTAACTGGAAAAGGATTTTCTCGAAAACGAAAGCTCAAATAACAAAAAGGTTATACCACAAAATCGACCCGGGACACCATGCACAGCAAAAAATTGGTTTTGTTTGCGTTATGTCCGTTTAACATTATTTATTCTATGAATTGGGATGGCGGAATAATAGTCAATAGAGATCGTCAAAATATTGTGATCATAAATATAAAAAAGCAAATCCATAAATATTCAATGTACCTGCGCGTTCAACACGCTCTTGTGTCTTGTTCAGGGTTGATCAAAGCAAAACGAACTCTAAGCTGAATTCTCGCCTGAACAGACTATGCAATAATTACAATAGCGTATTATCTAAGGTTGATATTTTCAGTTGCGAACTTACCAAATACAAGAGGTCCATAAAAGAATATTTCTAATGATGTCTCTATTATGATTTGATTTATATCTACAACCTCTCTTCATGGCTATAAATGTATTGTTTTGTAAATTTTTCGTTTAATATAATTTTGTTTTGTATAAATTTTTTAATTCATATTCCTTTCTCACAAATTTAAATAACTTATTCCATATTATGCTGTCTCAGTTAAAGTCACAATGAGGAAATCCATAATTGGTTTTATTTTACTATACATGGTGTCCGGAAACTCGTAGTACAAGCGGGAAACTGGTGAATCTACATCACATTTGGAGTCGATTTTGTAGTATAATTTTTTTTGATTTGAGCTTTCGTTTTCGAGTAAATCGAGTCAGAAGTTGATTTTTTTTTATCAAATTCTTATAAATTATTACTGAAGATCAAAGTACCCAACTAATTAAAACTATTTAAAAATTTAAAAGTAAAACAAATAATGACGAAAAAATTTGAACCCTGAAATAGCCGAAAAATATATTTTTTTGGTTTTTTTTTTTTTTATAAAAATGCTCAAATCAAAAAACTTTATATTATTGTAGAAAGCAATCACTTTGTGGTTTGACATATTTAATAAAATAAAATACTTTTTTGTTTTAAAACCACGATATTTATTAATTTAAGAACCGACCGGTTTCGCTTTACTTAAGCATCATCAGGGTACAAATTAATACTATTATTATTACAGTATTAATTTGTACCCTGATGATGCTTAAGTAAAGCGAAACCGGTCGGTTCTTAAATTAATAAATATCGTGGTTTTAAAACAAAAAAGTATTTTATTTTATTAAAAAACTTTATGTTTATTTGGGTTCCCCGTGTGGTATACATTTTCCAGTTTCCGGCTTGTACTACGAGTTTCCGAACACCATGTATAATACTTATGTACAAACTGATTAAATGTAAACTGTCGATTTCTCGAAAATGAATAAATAAATAAATTATCGGTAAATATTTCAAATCGAGAGAATACGTATCGAACTTTTTGTAATATCAGCTTATAAGGTCTTTGTAACCTTATTTACATTCTCATGGGATGGCGGAAAGACAGTCAATGGAATATAATACAATGTGTCTCAAGAGACAAGGGTACATACTTTCATTATCGCCCAGGTGAAACACCCCCATTCGAAATCGAAACGTTGCTTGAATGGCTTTAGCCGTGTTTGGTGACCAGATCTGAATAGCTTCCACCTTCCACTTCCCATCTCTTCCCCTCCCCATTATCTTCAGCCTCACAACAGACCCTGATTATGGATGCCATTATCTTACTGTTTCCAGGCGGTTGGAAACGGTAACTAGAAGTCTAACTAAATAGCATGTATGAGACGATATGAATAATGATACCTACGATTAATGAATTATAATGAAGCGGTAACCAGATAAAATGGAACAAGGAAAAACGAACATGATTAAATAATAGGTTCACTTAGTTTTTGTTAGATTAGGTTAGGTTAGGTGTGTTGTTTTTGTTTTTTGTATTTTTCCTTCAATATTTTATTTTATCATGGTAGGTACCAAAGAGTATGGATATTATTATGGAATCCTAGTTTCATGGTAGGTACCGTTAGAAATATTGAAAAATTTAAACAAATTCAGCAAACCTGACAGCTGTATTTTCTTTTTCAATTCGAATATTTGTTTATTTATAGTGGCCAAACTTTTCTCCGAATCACCGCCGAGGGACTGCTTCTGGTAGCACGTCATTTTTACGTCAAGTTGGGTTTCAAACAATGACAAATGTTTCACTACAATTAAATTAACAACAATTAAACGAGGTACATAATATTCTAACGTAAAACGAAAGACTGACAGAAGGTAGCCACCTATCTAATATCTGCTAATATCGATCAAACTTTTCGGGAGGTAGGTAGGTTTTAAGAAATCGGAAGAGTTTTAATTCGACATACGCAAAGAAACTTTAATACATTTAAATACAAAGGTTTCTGACTAACTGCCGTTGAATTGAAAAATGAAAGTGTTAAGGGTGAAATATTTGTTCCCTTGTTAACTGTAATAACATAGATCACTGTAGAGATGTATTACAAGTTTGTACAGCGCCCTTGAGGTGATTTTGCACAAAAACGGCGCTATACAAGTCATCCAATTATTATTATTATTATTAACTATATGGTTGATTTTTATATGATATTTATGTGTGGTACATAGGTGTAATAATGTAATTTAATTTTAATTCTACAACTTCTTAAAAAGACTACATAGTAAGTATTTATGTGAATACTAACTTATAATTTACCTTTACTGATTTGTCTTTTAACTCATTATAATTACTTTTATGTAAACATATAATATTTTACTTTAAAAAATAATGCCGGATGCAAAAATTGCGTTTTTATAAAATCCCGCGCGAGGCACTGCCATCTGGCGTAGTTCAGGAAAAGCTTCCTCGACAACGCCACTAGCCGGTGGTTCAACCACTGACATCAACATTCCTCAACGTACAATGTTTTAAGTAGTTCTCAACTTTTTCTCACGTACGATATCTCTCAACTTTACATGAAAACTCATATAAAAAATAATACAAAATTATGGAAAAAGTATTGTTTTATAATATTTGATACTTACAATTTTAGTTTATGTTGTTTAAATGTGAGAAATCTCCTATTGTTAATACGGCGCGGAGTAATATTGAGCGGCCATTTTGATTTTATGCACTAGTTTATTTTTATGAACAAAGCCATCAGAACCAGAAGCGGACAGAACGCAGACGCGCATGTGCCGGGCGTGTTTGAATATTGTTTAGTTTAAAAAACAATGCATGTTTCAATTGAAAAGTTCAGTTAAAGTGTTGTAAAACCAAAATGAAGTGTTCGTTTCTTCATCTCATACCGTAAAGTGATTTAACAAGAAGTGTTTAAAAGTTGTGATTTTGAGCGAAGGATAGATGTGTGGAATCCCCATGTGTGTGTGAATTGTTTTAAAATGTGGTCCAGAGACTTTATACCGGATTATGGGATTATGTTTCGCTACTTCTGTCTCCTGCTGGTGATCTTGACTACGGTGAACACGGCAACAGGTATGTGCACCATCTAATAGCTTTTAAACTTTGCATAAAGCTCCCGCTAAACGAAGAAGTTTAGTTTGTTCAACTTGCAGTGATTTCAACGGCCGAAACTCGGAAACTTCGAATTATTAAGTTAGTTTTCTAGCGAAAAAGCGCTTCTCAGCTTGGAAAGCGTGGGAAATGTTGGTTTTATAATTTTAATTACTTGGTGGCCACATTATATGGCGCAATCTGTTATTATCATTTGACGAAATGCCTTCATCGTGCGCTTTATTAATTACAGTTGTTTATCCTGCTACATTAACTTATATTATTATTGCGCTCAATCAATTATAACTAATCAACGTGTTACAACTCTCGTAATGTCTGAAAGTGACATAATATTATTGTCATTGTTTTTAAAATGTAAGATATTTAAGAAGAAAAACGGGTTTTGTATATTGCGGTGTTGCATTTTTTCAGCATATCCTTTCGGAGATAGAGTGACACAGTGCTTGTATAGTTTGCGTACACATTCATGCAAATTCAGTTATGATTTGGTACATATTGTCATGTTGATTTATTTTTGCGATCTTTGTTTGGCCATGTTGAGTCTCCTCCTTGGGTCAACATTATGCACATCCTCTGTCCATCATTCAGGGCAGACCTGTGTTGTGATAATTCTATTTGCCGCAGAATCGGCATATTCACTCTCAAATTGTATTTTATAAGCTTAGATTAAACTGTAAAGATGTCAACTTCTTCTTTTTGCGGGCTAATAGTTCTGACACTTTTGAATGTTTCCCTAATAAGTATCAAATATAATATTACGATAAATTTTATAACACTGTTTATGATTTTTTAAATCACCTCAAGGGCGATGTGCAAATATTAATTCAGCTCTATCGTATTACTAAATTAATAATCTATTTCAAAAACTACCCACCAATTAATACTTAATGAATAATAACAAAATCAATTAATAATATTATAAAACAATATTTATGTGCAATGAATTGTACTATAATGCATGCAAAGATGTACATATTATTTATAATTAATATAATGCCTACCAATGTGCAATAAAATTAGAAATGCTTCTTCCCGCCATCTCGAAAAACAATTTTCTTCGAAATCACAATTGTAAATACCCTAAAGGATATTCTATTAAAATAATGTGCAAAACGCTGATAACTTCGTTGCAACCTCTCTCTCTTTCTTATAAATCACTATTAACAGAAAGAGAGGTTACAACTAGGTGAGAGGTGAGAACTATCTCACCTTGTTTATTGAATTATCTTTCATTTTATGTATGAATTAACAAGATAAGTTTTATCAGGATATTTACTTTTTATTTGCGTGACTTTAAAACCCTTTTTTATTATCTATGACGAGATTTCTACAATACTATCGCTTGTTGTCGTTTGGTATTTACATTACCATTTTGTTTATTTATATAAATAACTTATAACAGAGATTAGATTAAAGTTGTCGCAAAGTGTTTGATGTAAAACATATTACGAACCAACCCTCAATGATAACCAAAATAGAAACTAACATCATTCTTTCTTCATTTATTGCATGTGTCCTTGTTAACTATTTGCTTAAATAGCTAGAGATTGGGGAGATCTCATTAAAAAACAATCTATTCATAGTAAAATTATGTAATCAACAAAATCAACTGTTTCCAGTACCAAATGTCGAAGTAACATTAAAAACAATGTGTAAATAATCAATTCTCAAAGAAAATCGGGAATACTACAAACTTATGAGAAATCGAAGCCAATTTATAACACCTAACTTTAAAACCACCCAAATGCAAAACCATTCTATTTTCCAAGCCATAAATTACAATTATCTCCCAACTTAATTGCGCTGTATTATTGACCAATCTGAGAAAATAAATAACATTAAACAATTTAATTAAATTTAATATTTTTAGTATCGACACTAATTTAATTAACATAAAACTTTTACAGCAATAAAACCCATCTTCGTCACTCATTTCTTCTTTGTTTTTTTTTCTCTTCTATTTCTAAGGGTCAATAGTTTCATAGAATTTGAACAATTCATAAAATTTCGAAGTTAATTTTCAAGTTCTATTAAAGTTCTTTTTTATTTCAGTTTTTTTAAACAACTTGCCCACAATGATATAATAAACAGAACTTGAAATTTTACTTTGAAATTTGATGAATTGTTCGAATTCTGTGAAACTTGATTACTATTTGTTTCTGATTGAGCCTAATGTACAGTAAAAACTAAAATAATTTAAAAAATAATCTTATACGCGGATTCTGCATACATTAAAATTTTATCTATTGAAGTGATAATTTATTAAAAAATAATAACAATATAATTTAAAACCCAATGAGTTTAATAAAACCCATTGTGGGAAAGACAACATTATACAATTAAAAGGAAATTATTTTTTCAAAAGAATATGAATTTAAAAGGGGTGTACATAGACTTTAAAACGGACTTAACACAGTTTGATTTTTTCTGTTTGTGCGCATAGTTTTTTACTACGCGACGGATTTTGATAGGGTTTTCATTATCATTTAGAAATTTTCTTCCGGAAGGTTTACATATATAATACATGTATATTATATTTATATAAAGTAGAGAAAAGTCGATGTTTTGTAATGAAGTCGTAAAACATATATTTTCAGGCGCTTACATTGCTAACGCTGGCTAAACCTTAAGAGATACAACAAAATAATGTACTACGGAATTGTATATCTTAAAAAGGCCTACAGAAAAGACCACCATGGTACATGTATATCTCCAAAGGATAACACCCCCAGCAACGCTGGGTATACTTCAGGTAGTATTTAATTTACAAAGATACACGGAAATTAGAGAGTTCCAAAGAAAGATTGGGTAACTGGTATAAAGCTGCTAAGAAAACTTCAGGGGAGTAGGTAGTACCCAAAATCACTATCCTCCTTATATTAGCTTAAATACTTGACATACATAATAGACATATGAATATTAGTAGACCTGCCCTAAGCGATTAAAAGCGTATTATCCTCACTCCCCATACCGGTTCCATTGGAGCCGGCTGTGCTCGCGTATGGCCTCAAGTAAAATTTGAAAACGTGACGTCATCATTCTTGTGCGAACTATGGTCGAGGCATCATCGGTTCATTTTACGAAATAACACGGCAAAATGTTGACTTGTGCCATGAAAACTTGTAAAAATAGATGTGAAAAAGAGAATAAACCCAATTGTCGTATTACATTCCATATATAAGCATTATTTTACTTTATTTTAAGCATATTCACATCGTATAATATAGATCAGTTTTAGAAACATACTATCACATCGAGAAACGTCTGGACGCGAAACACAAAGCTGGTTGGTTGCTGGGAAGTAAATTATGAACATTTATAAAAGTGTCTTAACTAAATACTTAAACGAAATATTCGACTCTGAAAATAGAACCGATTTTTTTTGCCGAATTTGGACTTCGCAAATTTGTTCATAACGTGGCGAGTAATTTGCGCTCCCATGTAAAAATGTCTATTCATTCAAAAGCAGATTTTACTTTTAAGAAGTAAATGGTGATATTATAATGCGAGATGCCTATTTACTGTCAGATTGATTTATTGACGAATCACAGTCAGCCTTACTCCCTTCGTTCTTCAACAGTTGATTTTACCCCTCGCCATTATCTTCTCGTCTATTAATTCCTATGTCTGTGTTGACATATCATTTTGGTATTTTACGTATTTCTGCGCAAATACATTACCATTGATAACTTACTGAATAATAGGGATTTCTATAGTTTAAAAGCCCATAAGACAGAAAAAATGTATGGGGTCGTCGGAAGACCCACTTGGTTAATAATAATTGGATGACTTTTATAGCGCCGTTTTGTGCAAAATTACCTCAAGGGCGCTTTACAAACTTATAATACATCTCTACAGTGATCTATGTTATTACTTAACTATTTATGGAGATAATATACAGTACAATACTTACCCGGTAGGTCACTTGAGATTAACACTTAATTAACATTATATAATTGTTTATTAGCGAAATTTAGATACAGGATTTAGGACATAATTGAAAATTAAATATAACTGGACTTTCTCTTAGGAATGGTATATTTAATTTAAGGGTACGACAGCTTAAAAAGGTAAGTTTTTAGTTTAGACCCGAATTCTGTTGGACTTGTTATGGATCTTAGTTCCGGAGGGAGTTTATTCCAAGCCTTCGGCCCAGATACTCCGAAAGCGCGATCACCTAACTTATGTAGTATTTGGTGGTTATAACGTTTGGTTTGGCATCTTGGCCTGTCAAGGATTAATAAAGCGCTTTTGCCAATATTTGTTCGTTTGTTACTGGAAGTTTTAGGTTGCAAAATAATGCGTTGTATTGCGTATGTGTTATCTATTGTAAGGAGTTGATTCCAAATTTAGACATGTGAGTAGATGACGATAAGTGTATTTGATTGTGTGATCGTGTTTTGTGCTGGTGTGTGTCGGAATGAAGGGCGGGTTTGGTGTTGGTCTGTGTGGAGTGTTCAATTATTTGTAGAATGGCAGTTGTGGTTTTATATTTCGGCAGAATCTTAAAATGAAGTATTTGTGTCTGTGAGTATATCTTTGACATGTGTATATTGTGTATATCATGGTAGATGTATATATTCATCACGGCTCTATTTTGGATAACTTGTATTTTAAAATTACCTTACTTAATTACTGAAATTATAAATACCTTTGTACCGATATAATTTGTCTATTTTTTAATTTTATTTATTTATTCGAGACACAAACAGGATATTTATAAAAACATTAATTATGGATTACAAAATAAAGAAAATACAATTATCAATATCCCTAGACTAATGTGTCTGCAGCAATCACATTTGCACATTCACATAAGCAAACATGTAAAACAATGACAGTATTTATATACAAAACTTAAAACTTAATTACAAAGATTGAAGCACATAATAAGGAGAAAAATTTAAAGAGTATATATTAAAAAAAATTCTAAACCACTAAACAATTTTTTATTTATTTATTTTATTTATTTTTTTTTTTATCTAAGTACAGAAATCGTGGAGATATTTCTTGAAACAAGTTATATTATTTGAAAAAATATCTACGACAGTGTGTGTTTTAGCAAGATCATTGTATGATCGAGACATTCTAGACATAGGATTAAAATATCCAGTGTTATTGGCAAAGATTTCGGTCCAAAATATGTTCATATTTCTGGTATATTTGGGCCTGGCGTAAAAATTGATTTGATTGACTAAGTTACTATTTACACGATTATTCACAATTTTGTAAAGCATTAAGAGGTCATTTATATTTCGTCTTTTAACTAAACTCCCTAGTTTGAAATATGTAAGTCTTTGTTCATACCCATTTAGAAGATGGTAGACACCTGATCGATAGGACAAAATCCGTGTAAATTTTCTTTGGACAGATTCAAGTCTATTTAATTTATTGCTTGTAAAAGATAACGAATCGAATTAGGTACCAATATAATATGTACAAGTTATTCATTTAGGACGGGTTGTCTCGGAGAATTTGAACAATTCTTCAAATTTCTAAGTTAATTTTCAAGTTCTGTGATAGATTTTTTCAAGTTCTGTTATTATTTCAGTTGTTTCAAGCAACTAGCCTATAAGGATATAAATAATGAACTTGAATAGGACTTTCACAGAACCCGAAAAATAACGTTGAAATTTGATGAATTGTTCAAGTTCTCCGAAATAACCCGTCCTTAGTCAGATTATTATTTCCTTTCGTATTAAATATATAATTTAAAACGAAATGTTAGTTTGTTCAAAATCTTAAATCTCCGAAAGTTCTTCACCGATTGCTTTGATATTTTGACACAACGTTGCATTTGAACACGTGTCTGCCCCTATATTATATATATCTCACCTGTGATAGGTAATAACATGTGTTTTTTTTTAAAAGCGCCATGTGTTGGAAGTAAAATAAACTCGCGGTATTGTTTCTCTATCTGCACACACAAACTGAGCCACAGCACCGCTTGACGGGGAACAGCTCGTACATAATATAATATTTAATAATTCTTTATTATGCTTATGTTGGTAGTAACAAGGACACTGTGTCAATCTGTAATCGAGTACGGTATTACAGCCCGGGGAGGAGCAAACGCTGCCGCCATTGATCTTTAGCCGCCTTTTTCAACCTCAGAAACTAATTAAAAAGATTATTCTAAAACTACCGATCACAAGCAAACTAAATGTTTAGGAGAATCTGTGTTTACCTTGGGCAATTTTATACCAAAAACATACTAACATATGTCTTCAAACACAGAACTGCTTTTGACTATGTCCCAACTGCTCGATACTAGAATCGAATAATTTTTTTTAATACTTTACAACAAAACTATACAATGGTCTTCCAGTGGACAGAACTCATTTGACTTAAATATAAATCTTGGTTCATCAACCTAGACAGATTTTATTTAAACCAATTTACAATAGTGTGATACTGATCGTTTTTTTAACCTAAACATAATATTGTGTTGTTTGTATTTATGTTATAAACTGAGCCTGCTCTCAACACAGGAGTTCCTAGTGAGACAGGAACAACATATCACACATGAAGTGGAATTAATAAAGAAATGTTTATACAAATAAAATAAATTTTATATAATATCTTATACCTACGATGAACGGTGCGTTCTGTTTTAATACATTTAATTATTGAGTTTCTCTGCAAATAGTTAAACATTGCTGCTAAATTACTGTCTCGGCTTTAATTCAGAAGCTGTTGGTAGAGATATATAATTAGTATCGGTATTTATCCTGTACGCTTTGGAAACCTTATTTTTAAATGCAATTAAGTGCAACTCGTGATGTGCAATTATTCAGAATTTGAACCCTTTTCAACGTCATTTGTTTTACGCCAGTTTTCTTTTCAACATTCAACACACCTTGCTTATTCACATTCTGTTAAACATTGTTTTCAAGTATTTGGTTTACTTGATCGTGGCATATCTTCCTCGGACATTCCCGACTTCTTCCACCAGAAAATAACCTAACTCATAACATCCTAAAATAACATTTTCAAATTTCAAACCCCTATTAGATTTATTACAGAGATTCAGCCTGACATGAACGTGTTTTAAATTTTACCTCCTAATTTTTCTAATATTTTATTAATCCTTAATCGAATTAATCGATGATGGCACTTGACGCAAAATGACGTCACACAATATCTATCTGACAGTCGTCAATCATAACAGTGGTCCGTCTGGTGACGTAGGCATAATGCCGCCTGCCGGGAGCGCAGAATGCCAGAAGAGGTCGACAGATTCTCCCATACATATTTGCCACCACCCAACCTGCCACTTGGTACTCTAGTATCAGTACTATAAATACATACTTACCGGTGTAATGGCGCGAATTATGGGAAAGGAACGAAGCAACAGCAAGTCCTGTTTTTTTTTTTTATTTCAGTTCTGCCCATAATTAAATAATAACAGAACTTTCACAGAAGGTCGGTATATCAGTTGATCTTTATCCTTGCTGTTGTTAAATCTGCAGAAAAAACTATAGATTTATGTAAAAATCAATCATCCTTTTAAACAGATTCACTATTTTAGATTGCACTTCTTTACACTATTCTCATTTGTTACTATTAAATATGTGTAATTAATATGTATAGTAAATATGAACAAATAATATACAGAGGGGTACAGATTAAGGGACGTTTTTGACTTACTTGAAATTTTGATCTGCGGTGACATTTTGACAAGTAGACGAAAATTTAATTTATATTTTTACTCCAAATAATTTCAGGAATCACTAGAAACTAAGTCAAGTACGTCCCTTAACACACTGTATAAGTGTATATGTAGGTACTGACGATTTTTGATAATATATTATTATGTGTCTAATTAAAGCTCACCCGAAATTGGGTTATTTGTTAGTAATTTGGTAATAATTATAACAGTTTCGCTTCTCGGCCTGTTGGCTAAGATCAAAGTGTAGTTGAATTCCTATCCTTCAGAGCTAATCCATGAGTAGTGTATTTATCCGTGCTGTCATTCGTTGGCAGATATTTCAAAATGGCGTTATAAATGCTAATAGGAGGAGAAAATGGTTTATTCTTGGCTCTGTTCCTAAAACAACAGCTTTTCAAATAAATGTGATATATTGTCAGACAGAGAGAGAGCAGTGACATGGTGCCTCGGTCACAGGGCGGCAGGTGGGATTGGAGGGGAGGTTAACCTCCCTGTATAATGTACATGTGTGAGGAAAGTATTGTGTGTGTGTATAACAATACACACTCAGTGATACAAGTACGCCAAGTAGCGACTAACTCTGATGCAGTGACCGGGTTTGTTACCTCGCCGTGTTTCTGCGCTCCTGGTGGCCCGCCGGGTCCGGAGCGGTGACGTAACGGTCACGTCACCGGAACGGAGGGGAAAATAATACCCGGAAACTTTTCGAAATGCACAACCCTAACATGTATTTATTCTAACTACAGATAGATTGGACGAAAACAGCTACACTGTGAAATTAATTTCAGACTCAGACAACGTCATTAGGGTAACCACACAAAACAAAAAAAGTGACAAAGGAATAGGAAGGAAAACAGTAATCAAATAGCAGTAAGTTCTTATCACACCTTTTTAAGCTTGGAATATCATATCGATATCAGAGAAGATAGTCTCATCTTCTCTGCCTATGTCCATAAATAAATACAAATATGGCGTTATTGATTTTATTTTAAAGCTACGTCGTAGTGCCAGCATATTTCAATTTTTAAAATTATATTTAGGCAGTCTATCCCACAAATCATAAGCATTTATAACGTCACTTCGAAACGAAACGCAACGAATGACAACTAGGATAAATACACTACTCATGGGCTATCTCTATGAATAATTCTAACTCGTATTGTATTATCAATAATTCGAATTTACTGCCCGGCTTCGCCCGAGCCCATTCTGCCTGGCACTCTTATTTATTTATTAACGGTTAATTGGACCAATTTACATAATAAAATTAAAATAAACGAATTAGTGAATCTTCTATCTTTTTTTATTTAAAGAGAAAGACAAACATTCCGGGTTACGAATAACCTGACAATATTTGAAAATCTCCTACTACCACCACATTAAGCGGAAAATATTGCTCGTGTTGTGATGGAGGACTTCAGCAGCCGAGGAATTGAACATACTACACCTGGGTGGAACCCAAACGCGATGTCAACTCAGCCACCGACCGTTCGATTTATATAAAGAAGTCTAGAAGACTATCTACATCTGATTTCGAAAAAATCTCGACTAAAAATCATGTGCAACTCCGAAAACTTCAACTAGTCCTGAATAAACGAATGAATAATCGATATACATAACAGATTACAGTCATAAGTCATAACTGTTTAGATTTCTTTTGAGTTTCCTTAGAAGGCGGCAAATGCAACGTGTTACTGAAAATAACAATAATGTCTACCATTATAAACAACTAATGTCACTCTATTCAGCTTGATAACATAATAAATAGCCCAAACGTCGTGCCTGCGATACAGTTTCATGGGAACCGACGTGGAGTTGTATAGAGTGGCTAGATCTGTTTTTGTAGCACCTTTCTCCAACGTGAGCTGTCGCATGCAATCTCACCAACTTAGCTGTAAGAAGGAGTTTTGCAATCCGACCTGCATTCATTTCTCCCGTCAACCTAGCTTCATCTATCTATATAAATAAAAATGTAAATGTTCGTTTGTTCAAAATCTTAAATCTCCGAAAGTTCTTCACCGATTGCTTTGAAATTTTGACACAACGTTGCATTCGAATACGATTGTGTGTTTTATATACACATATTATATAGATGTCACCCGTAACAGGTAAAAACGTGCTCTTTTTTAAATACCTTATTTTTTCTATAATAAGCAGTATTTGTCGATTGAAGTATTTGTACATATTGAATTATTTGGCGGGTTGGGAATAAGCCGACGTAGCTCAGTGGTCCAGAGCACCTGAACGGACATCAGAAGATGCGGGTTCAATTCCCGTCGGCGGCATTTATTTTTATTCGGAAGATATTTTCAATTTGTATGGATATTTCAGGCGAGTATTTAATGCTTACTTATAATAATTTGCTATCCGTTGTGCTATGCATAAAACCATGTCTTATAAACATCAGTTTATCATTTAAAAAAAAAAATAATGGTAGAGGGGTATTCATAATTGGATGAACAAAGTTTATATCTCTGAATTAATTCGGTAGAATGAATGCAGTTTTAATTACTTTTTAATCTTGTCGAAACAGTAGTCTACGTGTAATAATAATAACGCGAATAATTTCATTCTCATAAAGTTTTATTATTATTATGACTTAGTTGATTGCTGGTGATTAAAAAACTGCCACTTAAGAATCCGTGTGAATTTTTTATTAAATGATTGAATAATTTGTACTTTCCGCTTTTTATTTCAACAGTATGCATATCTGCCTGTACAAAATATAAATAAATAATAATCAAATATGTTCATTTTAACGCAGCAGCAAGTTTATTGATCAAATGCATTGTAAGTTGATAATATTCGTAGTTTGACTGTCTATAGTTAGTAACAAGAAAAATCATTGTTGACATATTATTTATTATCTGCCTGTATAAAATGTAAATAAATAATAATAATAATAACAAATGTACATTCTACCATCACGTTCATCAATCAAATGCATTGTACAGGGTTTCCAATAAGAGGTGTTATTTTGATATTCAATCGTAAAAGATCAATGGTTTCGTTGCTTGTGTGGCAAAGTAAACGTTGTCCAGATCAATACCATCCAATTCCGGCCATAAAAATCATTAATCATCTCTCTATAGCGATCCATTCAGCGTAACTGTTGCTCCAGCCTCATTTTCGAAAAAGTAAGGTCCAATGACTCCGCCGGACCATAAACCGCACCAAACAGTCACACGTTGAGGATAGAGAGGCTTTTCAACAATAACTCTTGGGTTTTCCGAGCCCCAGATGCGACAATTTAGCTCGTTGACGAAGCCACCGAGGTGGAAATGGGCCTCATCACTCAAGATGATTTGCATTTGATTCACTCAAGTGAATTTTAATAATTTCAATGCGTTGTTGAAGCGTGTATCGTTACATTTTTATTAATGGCGTAGTTTCTACTTGTCAAATGTCAAAAAATGACAGCTTCAAAAGTAACATCTACCGAAATAGCGGGCTATTCAAAATAACACCTCTTATTGGAAAACCCTGTACATATGGCTTTATATTTGCGATCGATGAACCGGTGGATGCAATCTGTTAACCATAAATTAATAAGAGCTTTGACTAGTCAATAGTTAGTAATAAGATAGATAATTGTAGAAATGTAACATATATTTGTACAGCGCCCTTGGGGTGATGTTGCACAAAAACGGAGCTATACAAATCACCCAAATATTGAATATAATACTAGATTTAAATAAAGTATTTTTTTAAACTTAAATTAACACCTCCCGAAGCTTTAAATTGAGTTTAAACAAACTAAACAAACACAAATACGTTTTTATAGACCTAGCTGACGTGTGCCCGGCTTTGCTCGGGATTATGAATGGTTTGGAATAAGGTTTGGAATTCGACTTCGTATCTCATTCCAGTGCACAAATAATGCGTTAAGTCTACATCGAACGTCCCCTACTTCTTCTACCATCGAAACCACTCTAAACATTCCTAGCACCAATAAGAACAAACTCAGATGAATAATGGTCCTATACCATTATTCATCAACTGTCTAATTAATTACAATAAACATATTAATTTCGGTTTTCATTGATGAATATTCCCGAGTAGATGTATTTGAATTTTAATAAATTTCTTTTTTTAAATTTTTATAGATGATTTTTTAACAGTGTTCATTCGAAAAGGTTAATTTCTGAAGTCTCTCTAATTTGTCATCAACGAAAAATGTTAAAATATTGTACGTTTTCTCTATTTTAAAATCTCTTTTAAATTGAACAAATGTGCTTAAATTCTTCAAAAATTCTTAATTATGCTTTTGATAGTCTTCTTGCATTTTAAGCTTTCGGATTCCACTACGTAATACTAGAAGTCAGGATTTATTTCAGTGCAGAAATTCTGGGACTAACTACCATATGTATTATTTCATTGTCCAGAATACTTACGGATCGAAATAATTACACCGAGTCAGTGGACATCTTCAATTTATCACTTAACAAATACAAAAGATTGTTTTACTGAGCCAGTTTAGTTATGTATTCATATGTACCCCCAAAAAAGTGCGTTAATAAATTAAATAAATATATTTGTAAAAATATTGGCAATATGTATTTATTGTTGATGAGTTCAGGATTTTCAGTTTTTTCACAAGTCTTCGCTAGTATTTTTCAATATTTAAAAAGTTGATTCTCTCAGCGAATGCGGAAAATGTTCTATCCCGGAGCGCAGAAGCGTTCACAGGTGTCGGCATTGTTAGCGAGTTTTCAGATACCCACGGTTAGGACAGAATATGTACCGGGCCACGCAAGCACCTAGCGGCTAACAGCGGTACCGCCCACGCTGGTGTAATGCATGGAGGAATACACCGTTCTCGATTTATGCGCCCCGGGTTCGTAATACGTGCAATGACACTGTTGAAAGAAACATTTTCTATGGTTCGTTCTTCTTAGGGTAGGGAGGCACAGCTTTGTTTTATTGGTGTACCCCTAGTAATCATGAAACATAGGAACTAGTTTCGGATGTGGGTCTGTCTGTGAGCTTTGGTTCAATGAACTCGGATGTTTTGAATAAAAGTACTAGGCTATTCTATAATATTTTAACAGAAAATTATTTTAATTGTCTGTTTTAAATTTGGAACTGATGATGGATGATGTGTCGAGAATTAAGACAAGCGATAAAGTACCCACTTATATATAATATTTAAAAAAATAGACCAGAAAATTATTTTAATTCTCTTTTTAAAATGTGTATTTAGTTTGCTTAAATTTCTTAGATTTTTTAAAGCTTTTTTGTATTAACTGTACGCACGAGGCCTTGAAGTTAATAATTTCCGTCTATGTTATCTTTGGGGATGCTGTGGCCAGTCTTTTTGATGAAAGGACAAAGTGAACTTGCTCCATGTTACAGAATGGATTACAGAGACCGACAAATCGACAGCTTCACATAATAAAATAAATATGTTTTTTCTTTTTGTAATATTTTAAGGTTCGAAGATATTTTACGGGGTTTTTAGCCATCTCACAAACTCCTGTCAGATAGAAAGGGCGTGTGTTAGATTTTTTCATTCGTGTTTCGTGTGAACAGGGCACTATCGTAACAAAACATTGTTCATTGCATGTCTTGTGTTTAGCAATTTATTAACAATCGTTGCATTTACCGTTGAATTGCATTAAATGACCTGACGCTCTAATTGTAATATTCATTTTTATTACTAGCCTATGGAACTATTGGTATATTACTATGGGGTGTGCAAGGAGATGGAGGATGGTTTATGGTTTATTTATATCTTTCCTTTTTGATATGCTCGGAATTAACCATCTACAGGACAGAAGGGTTGTGTAAATTGCTACAAATTTCTTCAAACTGTTTCGTGGGTGGATTGAAACCTATCAAATCTATGTTTATGTCCGTAACAGACAGCACATACTGTTTTATCTCCCAACCTGCAGGACTAACTTGCCAATGGTTTTGTCAATGGCGAGAGAAATCTTGCTGTAGAACAGAATCAATTCATTTAAACGGCAAGCATTGTTGTGGATAGTATAGTACCTTTATAAGCTTTTATTTATTTTTATAAGTTATTTTAAAGTGTGTTAAAGTAAAAATTTTGTAATGTTTTTAAAATGATAAGAATTGAATTGAATTAAGAAAACGACGCGCAAGATTCTGATTGGTACCTACGTACGTAATGGCAGATTTGTTTTCGGTTCCCGCGTAAAGTCAAATGGTAATGAACGGTTCTGAACACATCAGATGGTGTAACCACCACCCCGCTTCGAGTCACGTATTGTTCCAAGATTGTAATTAGAATTGTAATAATTACAGGTAATCAAGATGGTAGCCGTTCGCATGGTGGGTAATTGTAATTGTTGTTAATCCGGCATGGAACGCGCCCGTCAAAAATTCACTTGGGCGTTACTCAGCGAAAAAATCAATCTAAGCCCTTTTAGATTGACAGAAATTTGCATGTGGAGCAACTTCTTGTCATCATTATAAGCTGTTCTTTATCAAGTCTTGGATAAAGTCCACACCCATAACATAGTCAACATCGACACGATAAAAGTCTTTATCGACAATAAGCTAAGAATCGAGATATATTTTAATGCAGAAATTCGACATTCTTAGTTACCGATACGACCGTCTTAAGGACCGTCGACGAGATAAAACAGTGAAGTTTGTTGTACGTCCAAAGTAAGATCAGTTTTATTTAACTCCAACTGAAATTAATCAAAAATTTACAAATATATTTAAATTAACAGATAACTCGTAAGAAAGACCTCCATTCTGAATTTATTTAATTCATTTATACGGGCTTTAGCCGGGTTTGGTGACCAGATCTGAACAGCCAGGTACCTTCCCACCTTTCACTCCCCCTACCTTATTGTCTGCCTGGAGCCTAGGAGTCGAAATTTCTTTAAATATCTTGTATAATTTGTCTTTCAAATCGGTATTGATTACACTTCTTCATTATTGGTTTTTTGTACATGGAGTAAAATGGGTATGGCTGATTTATTAACATCATGTTAAAAACGTGGTGGTAAGCCATTTCCTTATAAAATATTTGTTCATTCAGAATGTATCGAAATACATGTTCATGCAGCTGCGCTTTTCCTGATAAATCCGTAATAAAAGTGTTCCAACATCCTCATATTCGTGTTTTACTGATAGTTTCTTAAGAAATGTCTCAATTCATTAGTTAAAGGCCTGCTAGTCCCTTTTTTTACAGGAATACGTATGATTTGGCCAGATTTTTAATAAATTAGAAATATTTTATTTCAGTAAGTTTTCTCCGCGTATATTTTGCTTTTAATTTGATGTCATGAGTGAAGGGCTTTCTGAAAACGGGACTTTCTGAATGTCCCTAAAAATGGAACTGTCCCGTTCAAATCGGGGCGGTTACCTATAATACCGCTTGTTTGAGCTAGCTTTACTCGTAGAAGTCGAATTAGCATCTCTGTATTATAAAGTTCTTCTTTGTATGTATGTTTATTGTATTCCTTAATAAAATTCGTGTATGCAAATGTTGTCATTAATATTTGAGAATGTCGCCACAACTGAATGTCCCCTATAAAGTGTTAGAATGGCTTTTGCCTCGGTTGGTCCAACCGGCTTCTTGGCATTATTCTATGAACCACTTGGTAGTTTCTCCATAACGATCGTTCTCCTGTATAACGTCGGATAACCATAAATATTATTTTAAGTTTTTAATGCGTGAGAAATGAACGGAATTAATTATTATTGCAGTTTATTCTGAGTTTCGCCACGGCTAATTTAAATAGGAAGAGTGTAACTAATTGTAATTTCATGCAATCTTTATGTTTGGGAATTGTCTTCATTTGAGACATAGTTTTTATTTCTTCTTTTTGTTAACAACATATCGCAAGTTGGACAGCAAAATGATTTTTATCTATTTATATATTATACACCCGTATGGGCTTTTACAAACATGTAATATATAATAATTCTGTAGAACAGTAATCAAAAGTTTAATTTTCTTTTGAACTTGCCTATGTATGCTAATATTAATTGTAATTATTACTGAGATATGTAATTATAGCCTTCTTGTAACTAAATTCCGTTAAGTTGAACACATCTACAATTTCTGCGAAAGTGTTACCAACTGCCTGCAATCTAGTAGTAGTTGGTATGTTTAAGGTGGTGACTCGATGAATCAGGGCTGTCTATAATCTATAAATAGTATAAAATAAAGTCACAAAGTTTGTGCGCTTAGTTCTTCTAAACTACGCAACGGATTTTGATAGGGTTTTCACTATCAATTAGAGAATTTCTTCCGAAAGATTTATATATATATAATACATGCATATTATATTTATAGAAACAGAGAAAATCGCTTCGGGCGCTTACATTGCTAACGCTGGCGAAACCTTATGAGATTCCTACATCAAAATAATGTTTTACGGAATAGCAAATCTTAAAAAGCCCTACAGAAAAGTTCGAGATGGTATATGTCATCTCCTAAGGATATCCCCTAGCAACGCCGGGTAAGTCAGCTAATTCCAAAGTCAAGTCGTAGACAAGTTTTCTATCTGAGTGTTTTAATAATTTTAATTCATTCATCAAGTGGCTGTAATTTATAGTTTACAGTAACACCCGTTCACTGTTGATGTTGACTTCATGAGAACGGGCCGCTTCTTCGATTCGTTTTTGTGTCAGACGGCTCGTATGTGGAACGAGTTACCGGAATCTGTTTTTCCTCCTATAAATAATCCGGGTCTCTTCAATACCCACATTGCTAGATCCCTTTCTACAGCCCCTACCTTAACCCCAACCTGGTGGCTACATAGCTCCCATGCCCTTACACTGCACATACAGGGACTCTCTTGTGAGGTGACAATGAAATTAAAATAATACTTTAAGGCGATGCCATACGTAGTAATTCAAAATCATGTGTTTTTGGTTTAAAAATTTGGTCGCCTAGAAATGTTTCAGATGCTTTAATTGAAAACTGCGAGTAGAATACATCTTGGCCTTGGAAATAATCGAGTAGTTTTTTAGATAAGTCTTTTTATAAGCCTAGAAAAAAATAATGTATAAGGCCTATGAAAACTGCTTTAAAGTTCAAAATCTCCTACTTACGAACCCATTTTCGGTTATGATTTTATTGTATAATGTGGCAAATTAAGTTATTTATAAAATTATCGAAAAAAAATTTAATATTTATGCCTGAACAATGAACATCCACAAAATAAAATAAAAGGCACTTTTTGGCCATGTTTTTTTCTTGCATAAATCAAAACAGGCGGATGGTGTTAAGCGGGAATTTAAAGCTTATCGCCATGTACGTAAGGGTTGTTATTCACAGCGGTTCAATTTAAAATATTACACGATGTAGTGCATCGCCTTAAATATATTTTTTTTGGCTTGGCAGAATTCGACACTCTTTTTTAAAATAGCTTTTGAGAACTTTATGGATATTTAAATTATGTATTTCTTTTCTTTAAACTTCTTATAGTTAATCTTGACAAGAATAGTCAAATTTGATATTTCTGATCGTCTCTCTAAATTATCAACAAAGTAAATTGACAATATTTGTTTTTGAAAGGCCCGGTTCCTGTATCAAATGGATATTTTATAAATAATTTCAGCTTCACAACTACTACAATTATCCCGTGATTTATCAATGATTGCACCATTGCCATTACAATTGGTCTTTGCTGGTAGGTACTGTATAAACATGTTGTTACAACTAATTCTATGAAATAACTTCCGGTACTGAAAATCGCCCACTGTATTCGGTGCCTTTCATCAAAAGCTATCTTGTACTAAGAATTTAAGAATATTACATTCATTTTTAACACTATCAAAGCGTGGCGCCGTTTTTTTATAATATAACGGAAATTTACAATAGAAAGGAAACTAGACGCCAAATCAAGCCATGTACAGACGGCATCCTTATAAAATGGTTTTAAATTTATTTAACGATTATTCATGTAGATAAATATTTTTTTAACCCCTGCATTTATTCAGACAGTGAGTAATAGAAAAAATGTAGATGAGCCATTTATTTATTGGACAATTTGTTAAGCGCCGCTTTTTTGTGCAAAATCACTTCAAGGGCGCTGTACAAATATATAATACATTTCTACAATGATCTATGTTATTACTAACTATTTATGGAGATAATATACAGTACAATACTTATTTATGGAGATAATATACAGTACAATACTTACCTGGTAGGTCACTTGAGATTAACACTTAATCAACATAAACTATTTGTTTATTAGCGAAATTTAGATACAGGATTTAGGACGTAATTGGAAAATTGGATATAACTGGACTTTCTCTCAGGAATGGTATATTTAATTTAAGGGTATGACAGCGTGACATATCACCGCAGGTGCGCTTTACAGTTGATGCAGGTATTACAAAAAATATAGATATTACAAAAATAAAGTGAAGTTAAGTTAAGTAAAATGAGGTACAGGAACAGTTGACACGAAGATATAGACTCTTCAGCAAGAATCCTAGGTGGTAAAGAAACTGGACCAGCTGCTGCAGCGAAAGAGTCCACCGTGTCCACCAACAGTGCCAGCACGAGGTTCGTCATCCGTCCAGGTATGTGTCTGCTGCTGATAAAGAGCTGACACAATATCCTCTCACAGATAACCATTATTACTATGCAACCGCGCGTAGAATGCATTCCATAATTGCATATCGCATCTCCGTCCCTACACATCAAATTTTCATTGCTTAGTCGCTTCGATAGTCCATGCAGTTTGCATTATCTCCTTTGTTACTTTCATTGAAAATGCATTGAGAAAAGCATGCAAAATGGTTTTTAGAAAGGCATTTAATATGCAAAATGGAAAATACCCAATACTACTACTATTCCGTCGCTACTACCGATGGATGATTTGGTGAGGTCTTCGGACTGGTGCGCGGAAGCTCTCACGGGCATCCGACGCATCTGGATGTCCATAATAGGACGAAACCGGTACTGGTAAAATAAACAAGTGGAAATAAGTTAAAAAATGTTTTATTTTCTATTTTAATGGAAAATACCCATTTTGCATTTCCATTTGAAATGGATTTATTTGAAATAAAGCACATCTCTGGTTCCGACATCATGATAGAATCATTGTAATTTACTAAAAGTTTATCAGGAAACCTGTAATTCATTCGTAAGACCTACAATCCAGTTTTTAACCGGAATTAGCTACAATTTGAAGAGATGAAATAAATTGCACTATTTATTTTCTCCTTGTAAAACAGACTATGACATCCCAAATTGTTGAGGTGTGTTGTGAGGATTGAGCCTCCAAAGTAAGTTGGAAACGGAATAGGAAACTTGGGAAGTACCTGATTATTCAGATCTTGTCACCAAACACGATTGAAGCCATTTCAAGTAATGTTTCGATTCTGAATGTTGGTCTTGCACCAGGGCGATACTGAGAGTAATCTGTTTTTATAATTATACCGTTGAAGCAACAGTAGGTACTAGTACCTACAGTATCACGCTAATTGTTTAGCGATATGATTTGCATAATACAATAAGTACGTAATATAATGATGTTATCTCGGAGTGCTGGCCGCTTGGCTTCGGAATGATTACGATTAATCGGTACAAACTTGTTAATAATTTGATAAAATTTCCGATTACACTGCCGCTGATAAACCCTTACTATCGGATTCTGTGTTCGCATTCGTTTAGTTTAATAATAATATGCTCTCCGTACGTTAGCAGGGATGGATCTTTAATATCTCCGTAAACTTCCTCAATTCCAGCCTTAAATTTTACAAGTACCTACGTAGAGCGTTGCTTCATAAAACTTAAGAGGAAGCTACATGCCAAAAATGTGTATATTCTTGGTATAGGTACCTTATATTGTAGGTTATAGGCATTAACATCGCTTGACAAAAAGAGTCTAGAAACGTTCGAATTCAAGCAAAAAACTGATTTTTATTTATTTTGTAAATAATTTTATAAGAAAGCAAAAAAGTTAATCAAGTAAAACTGTCAAAGATAATCTTGGCTATAATACTGTATTTTTTTTTCCTTTATGCGTTCATACATTTCTATTGTAAAAATTTTTTTTTTAGTAGTTTGCATTTATATTTTTTATTGAATAATTTATTTTTTTATTTGTATTCTACTGAAGCGAAGCGATAGGAAAACCTTCAATTTACCTAAAGCATACTTTTTGGTATTCATAATGTACACCAATTCGTTATAAAGATTAATCAAATTAGTGATTTGGCATTAAGCTTCGCCTTAAGCTTTTTTAGTGACTAAATCTGCTTCACTTCCTCCATTCTTACAACATACCACAATTTGGGATGCCATAGTCTTTTTGGGTCCGGGCAGTTGGGACTCTTGCGGTATTCGCATTAGAAAAAAAATAGCAGTCTCTAAATACGTATTCTGTGTTTGCATAACATATTTTATTTTCTTTTCACTGTGTCCGAAAATTCACGTGTTATAGACGGCAATACAGACGGAAAAAAAACAACGAGTGTGTCGTTGCTCGATGGCACTGACTTTATCACGTGATACTTCAAAAACCGTCACTCTCAAAGGCATGTACTGCAGTCAGTCTTGTCAACAGCCGCTTGTAAGCTGCGCTGTGACGTTAACCGCCCGGGACATCATTGGAAAGGGAGATTAGCGATTTGTAACGTCATTTAATCTAATGAATAATTTAATATTTTTAACATATTTTAATCTAATTGAAGCATAATTGAATACAACTCAGTAGTTTGGTCTCCCTCTGACAAAATTCACATTAATAACATTGAGCGAATACAAAAAAAATTTCTACGTTTTATAAATTTTAAATTAAATATCCCACTAGAAGACTTACAATATTATACTTTAAAAATACACACATTGGAAGACAGGCGTAAAATAAACGACTTAACTTTTTATTCAAGATTCTAAACTCTAAATTCGACTGTTGCGAACTTCTGCAACTCATAAACTTACGAATACCTACATAACAACACGACAAAATACACTATTCCAATGCAACACACTTAAGCGCAATTACATTGCGAACTCCCCAATGCAACGGTTTCACACTATGGGAAACCAATACATAGGTGATGTCGATATAATTTAATATTAACTTTGCGAATTTTGTGGATTACGTAAAAGACTTATGTAAACACTATTCCTAAATGGAAGTTATATTTTTGTAAGTCATTCAAATCGCTGTATTTTTTAATTTATGTTCTTTTATTTTTAATATTTCTTTCTCATGTTTCAAAACTGTCATTAAAATTGTACAACCTACATGTAAAAGCCCTCTGGGCGTTAAATAAATGAATAAATAAATAATCTGGGGGGAACCCGTTGAGTGGAGCCACATCGAGCGTAGTGTCTTACCTGTTTATATACTTCTATGGTTTAAACGTAAAACTGATTATTTGATTGACTTGTTTAGAATCACGTCCTATTTAGAAGGTGTGGAAGCGGCCCTGCTCGCTAAATATAAACACATCCGGAAGAGCGTAATTGGATCTTTTCTCGTGAGAATTCCGCCGCAAATGTGATATCATTTTTATACGAAACGGCTGTAATCGGCGCCGAGATAACCGGCGGCCGATTTATCAAAGGGCGGTCTGTAGGGCGGACGAAGGACCCGCCGCAAGAGCTGAGGACTGTGCCACGGACCAGCGCGATAAGACGACGAAATCAGCGTATTCTGACAAACAAGAGTATTGTTGATGCGCAGAAACACATTTTATTATGGCGAAGGGCCAAGCATATATACATACATACGAATATATGCCAAGCTTTACAGTTGATGCTGAAAATGTATCAATATAGGTTCCATGATATTTCATTAAAATTACAATTAAACACACCTTTAAAAAGTGATATACATTCATCACTTTTTATGACTTTATATCACTTTTTGTAGGTGTGTTGAACTGTCATTTTGATTAGATACCCGGTCACCGTCAATATAATATCGAAAATAGCCTAGATCATCTATCAACTGTGGGCGTTTGGCATTAGTTAAATCATCACCATAATTTGTAATGTGAATTTTGCACGAGAATCCCAATAACTGTCGGCTGTCTGGAGCCAGTAGGACTATGGCATCTCCAATTGGGTTATATTGTGAGGCTGATTATTATATATCTCATAACATAATGAACAACTTATCATTTAACGGCAGTCAACCAAATGTGGTAATTTTAAATTATTCCAATTGTTATATATCTCAATCCAATTATTATATTATATCTCATAACATAATGAACTACTTATCGTTTACTGTTCGCAGAGTCGACCAAATGTGGCAATTTTAAATTATTACAATTAATAACATAATGATCAACCTATTATTTACTGTTCGCAGAGTCGACCAAATGTTGTAATTTTAAATTTTCTAAGATGATTGCAGTTTTGGCATAGTATAGGGCCATAAGGTAAACTTCCCTTTGAGAGATTTCCTACCCTGCACCCTTATCTATTGGGGTAAAACAAATCCCCTTCAATGCCCTTTGGGGCGTAAACGCAAACCTAATCCTATACCTAGAATGTTCTTTGTTCAATTTTGGGTTTTCTTCTTTCATCTGGTATACGTCCTTCGTACATACCGCTGCATACATTGTATTGCACCTGGGTTTTGAACAAAGGCATAGTTCGTCAACCAAGTCTAGAAATAGATGGCTATTCAGTTCTAGTCACGAAACACGGTCAAAAACATTTCAAGCAATGTTTCCATCACGTGGTCCTTCACCAGGGCGATGCTGAAAGTATCTTCCACTCTGGAACGTGCCACTAAAATTATGTATTGTTTTTTAATGAATTAAATGTGAAACATCACAAATCAATAAAGTAAAATAGAGATACCATGCGATTTGTTTCCAAAAGCGCACAAATTGACAACTATCTGCGGTTAATACAGGGTTTTCCAATTAGAGGTGTTATTTTGATATTCAATCGTAAAAGACCAATGGTTTCGTTGCTTGTGGGGCACGTAGCGCCGTCTTGTTGAAAGTAAACGTTGTCCAGATCAATACCATCCAATTCCGGCCATAAAAAATCATTAATCATCACTCGATAGCGCAATCCATTCACCGTAACTGTTGCTCCAGCCTCATTTTCGAAAAGGTAAGGTCCAATGACTCACACATTGAGGATAGAGAGGCTTTTCAACAATAACTCTTGGGTTTTCCGAGCCCCAGGTGCGACAATTTTGCTTGTTGACGAAGCCACCGAGGTGGAAATGGGCCTCATCACTCGAAGATGATTTGCATTCGATTAACTCAAGTGAATTTTAATAATTTCAATGCGATGTTGAAGTGTGTATCGTTCCATCTTTATTAATGGCGTAGTTTCTACTTGTCAAATGTCAAAAAATGACAGCTTCAAAAGTAACATCTACCGAAATAGCGGGCTTTTCAAAATAACACCTCTTATTGGAAAACCCTGTAGTTGTTTGAAGTGATTTTTTATTTATATAATTTTTTTATACTAGCACCACACAGGAGACCCTGCTGAAAATATTTTTCCTCAGGGTCTATGTCATTTTTGGGGATGGTCTTTTAGGAGAAATGTGGGGAAAAGTATGAGGGGTGTGTAGGAATCTTGGGATTAGTGTGTCTAAAAGTGACTCAAAGAGATGGCGATGGGTTGAGAGTTGAGAGAGTCCGCTGAAGAGGTCAAAGGATCTCCCTTAACCGGTCTCTACCGATCTGGCCCGTCACTGACGGACGCATCCAACGCCAAAACCTTAACAAACGTAACACAATCCCATAAACCCTGATAAGTGACCAAACGGGGTGTCATCCACTGGGGGTGACCTATCGTCGCGATAGTTCTTATTTGTCCAAACGACCTACTTTACAGGTGAATAGCTTCCTTTTTTATTTCTACAAAATATTACAATATCTTCTTAAGATGACGCTAAGGTAAAGATTACGCTTACATTAGTTTAAGTAATTCTTTGTAAATAGACTAATTCTCATTTTTGGTACTTCATTTTTAGTTTTAAAATGGAGATTGAACATTTTACTACTTGGTCGTTTGTTTTACAAATAAGCACTAGGGCGCCGCACAGTGGGCTGAAAAGCGCCTTTCATAGACATAGAGACTTGAATTTTCAAGGGTCTTTTTTTTGGCTAGAAATGGATTATGCTATAAAATTTCGTATGAAGCAATTGCGTGTATCATTTTTTTATGAAAAAATTTTATGGCACTGACATTAAAAATGAGGCTATCTCTGTCAAGTCTCCATGTCTATGAAAGGCGATTTTCGGCAGAGGTAGGTGTTTGAATTGTCATTTTGGGGAGTTATCATGGAACCATCAACACACCTATAATAAGTGCTATAAGTACCTATAGCTATACCTACTTTTTGTTTCATCACTTTTCATAACTTTATAGCACTTTTTATAGGTGTGTCATTGTCATTTTGTTGAGTTATCAAGGAACTGCGTCCAATACATAAATTATTTTGTATATTTCCGCTTTTTGGTTCAAAATATTAGTGTACTGTTTTCATCTGAAATTACGTTGTTCATTCAGAATTGAAACGTTTCTTTAAACGGCTTTGGTCTTGTTTGGCTTTGACTAGACCTGAATAGCTAGGGACGTCCCAACCTTCCTCTGTCTTTCCTTTCCCAACTTCCTTCAGCCTCAAAGCATACCCCAATTTTAGATGCCATAGTGCAACTGGCTCCGGATGTATTTACACAAAAAAACCCAAATACACTTTTTCTCCGAATTCCGTATAAAAATAATAAAAATAGTTTTTTTAACCTTGGAAAGTCATGATTTTTTGAATAAGCATTGTACGTATGCACGATTGATGCAAAATTAACATACATATAATTACAAGGTGTTTAGAAACTCGTAGTAAAAGCGGGAAGCTGGTGAATCTACAGCACATATAAAGAGAAAAATGATCCTGTTAAAAAGTGATACCACGCAAATTTCCTGATAAAATATTAATCATTCAGAATATATCGAGAACGCGTGTTCTTTTCCTAATAACGTTCATGGCGGAATGCGACAATATCAGTAAGTCAATATCAATACCAATATTTGTATGAACACGTGTTCCGCCTTCCTCATAAAACACGCGCTTTTAATTGATACTTTATTAGGAACTCTGTCAATTCATTCTTTAAAGGCCTGCAGTCCCGTTTTTAACTGGAAAACTAGTAATTAGACCAGATTTTTTAACATCAGTAAGTTTTCTCCTAACTGCTTAGATTAATAAAAATCAGGAAAATTTCATATCTGGGTCATGTACTTCGAGGGGAGAAGTATCACTTGCTCCAGTTAATATTGAAAGGCAAGATAGAGGGTCGCAGAGGGCCTGGTAGGAGACAAATGTCTTGGCTGCGAAATATACGAGAGTGGACCGGCATTAGAAGTGTGGAGGAGCTATTCCGGGCAGCGCAAGACAAAGAGACATTTTCTAGAGTGATCGCCAACGTCGGGGGGACCTGATACGGCACATAAAGAAGAAGAAGAAGTTTTCTCCGTGTAAAAAACACAAAAGTAAAAATTACAGCTGATATTGATCTTTTCAATTTTTTTACTTAAAAATTCCAACTTCACTTCCAATTCCAAAAAAAATTATACCAAAAAATGACTCCAAATGTTTTGTAGATCAACAGTTTCCCCGATTGTACCACTAGTTTCCGGACACCGTGTGTAATAAAAAGCTCATTCGGATGCATTTTAAATGTGCATTACCTTTCGGAAAACAATAGATTCAACTTCCCCATGATTTCATCAATGCAAATTTGTTTGCTGATTTCAATTAGTTTATAGTAGTCGGATAAACAGCGAATACGAAGACAATGAAATGTTGACAACGAATTAACATACATTGTTTTTGTTTAAACATTGAGAGTTTGTTGAACAATGTTACATACCGTGTCATTGTCTGACTTTCATTTTAAAATATATATATACCCCTTAACAAATAACGTGTTTTAAATAAATTTTACTCAACTGATAAATAACCATTTACCTACTTATACATTAAGGCGAAGCTTAATGCTAAATCAATGTTTTTATTAATCTTTATAACGAATTGGTGTACATTATGAATACTAACATAAGTAGTTTAGCAGGTTAAAATGTTAATAAATAAAAATAAAAAAAATAAAAATATGCTTTAGATAAATTGAAGATTTTCCTATCGTTTCGCTTGAGAATAATACAAATAAATAAATAAATTACTCAATAAAAATATAAATGTACACTATTAAAAAATAAAAATGTATGAAAGCATAAAGGAAACAACTTTAAAAAAAACATTATTATAACTAAGATTATATGTGACAGTTTCCCTCGATTAACTTTTTTGCTTACTTAAAAAATTATTTACAAAATAAATAAAAACCAGTTTTGTGCTTGAAATCGAACGTTTCTAGACTCTACCTACAATATAAGGTATGCCAAGAATATACACATTTTTGGCTTGTAGCTTCCTTTTTTAATGTGAATAACTCACAAGATTCCCAACCGTCTGGAGCCTGTTAAACTATGTCATCATTGGGGTATGTTGTGAGGCTTAATATAGCGGGAAGGGGAAGGAGATGTGGAAGTTCCTGACTGTTCAGATCTGGTCCCCAAACACGATTAAAGCCATTTCAAGCAACGTTTTACTGAATGGTGGTCTTACACTAGGACAATACTGAGAGTATTTTCCACTATGGAACATGTCGCAAATATACAATATATTATTTTTAATTAATAAATTGATTGCTAGTAGAGATCCTTACCTCTTAACCACGGAGGTCTCCATGATGTTGTTTATCAGTTGTGTTAAGTGTATTAACACTTTTTGCTTAAGGCGATGCCATACGTAGTAGTAATGCAAAATCATGTGTTTTTGGTTTAAAAATTTGGTCGCCTAGAAATGTTTCAGATGCTTTAATTAAATACTGCGAGTAGAATACATCTTGGCCTTTGATATAATCGAGTATTTTTTATATAAGTCTTTTTATAAGCCCAGAAAAAATAATGTATAGGCCTATGAAAACTGCTTTAAAGTTCAAAATTTCCTACTTCCGAACCCATTTTCGGTTATGATTGTATTGTATAATGTGGTAAATTAAGTTATTTATAAAATGATCGAAAAAAAAATTTATATTTATGCCTGAACATCCACAAAATAAAATAAAAGGCACTTTTTGGCCATGTTTTTTTCTTGCATAAATCAAAACAGGCGGATGGTGTTAAGCGGGAATTTAAACCTTATCGCCATCTACGTAAGGGTTGTTATTGATAGCGGCTCAATTTAAAATATTACACGACGTAGTGCATCGCCTTAAATATCCAAAATCAACTTTTAAATATGTTAATTCAGGTCATTTTACTTCCCGGCTTAGCCCGTGTGTGGAAATTTGGTTTTGATTTATATTAAATAAGAATAAAATAGAAATATACTTTTTTGAACGTGAGGTATACTGTTCACAGAACTGCTAATAATATGCCTATAAGCCCTCTTCATATTTATTTTAGTTACCCGATAAATAAAGGTGTCACTATATTTGTTTATGACTCAGGTGAAATTTCTCAGAAAAAAAAACAATTTTATATGCATTCTTATCTCTATCGACTCTGCAACGTTGTAAGTTTGATGTGATGACGTCACACGGACAGCTGCAATGTAGATCGTACATTTTGAATGTATCTCCCTCCATACCAATACAGAACAACACAAGGGAACACCGCTCTACAAACGACTTTACCCGCGTTATCTTCTGCGATCCGGGCATTAGAGATCATCTCCCCGTGACGGGGAGGTGGTTGTTACCACATAATTTAGATTACTACAATGTTTTTTTTGCTAGTAATATTTTTCGGTGTCTTTAAATTCTCGAATAACTTTTTTTAAATATTTTTTTGTTGAATTGTTGTATTTTAATTTAATTTGATTTATATGTTATTTTACAATTTATTCATCAAAAGAATTATATTTATAGTATTTTTGCGGCGCATTCCAGAGTGGTAGATAATTTCACTATCCCCCGATGTAAGACCAGAAGACGCGTGTTCGAATCCCGACGTGCGCAAGTAAATTTAATTTCAATTGTGTTATTTAACATTCAATACGTTAAAATAATTTATATTATATTTGCGGCATGTTCCATGTTGGTAGATACTCTCAATATTGCCCTAGTGGAAGATCACCATTCAGAATCAAAATTTAGTTCGAAATGGCTTTAGTCGTATTTGGTGACTAGTTCTGAATACCCAGGTACTTCCCCACGTTGCTCTGCCGATATCCTTTCCCTCCCCCCTACTTTCTGCCGCACAACATACTCAAAAATTTGGGGATTTCATAGTCTGGCTGGCTGTATACGATGATTGGTAGCTGTTGGGAATCTTGTGCTGTGCTGCCAGTGGCATTATGGCATCCACAATAATGAAGTTGTCTTCTACAGCGAAAATTAATGTTATTTAAGCATGCAACTTCTTAAATTCACGGTACATTTGAATTATGAATAATTGTACTGCGTGTATTACACGTGTCACGGGATTTATGTAATTGGGTCACGGGACACAATTACATAAATTTTACCAATGTTCACTTTCAAAGCTCGTAACTTGGAGATATCGAAAAACTCATTTTACTGTCGTTTTAAATTCTTTAAATGTAAAAGGTACACTAAAAATACCAAACCTCAAAAATTTATTTATAACACCGAGTAACGCCGGGTACACCTGGTCAGCTAGTAAACAATAAAATATAAATGGCGTTTAAGTGGATATCAAACGCACAAGTGACATTTTTAGTCCGTTTGTTAAATGTTCATTACACTTTCTGTATTTGGATAATGACCGTTTTAGCAAGGTTTTCTACCCACTGTGCTGGTTGCGATTGGAGTGACATTTCTGCTCCCTACATGGAGATTCCACTCCTCGTTTTGGTCAGTTCGCTTCGCTGTGTTATTTTATTCCATTTAGTCATGGCAATGTGGCTACACACTTGCGATGGGCACAATCGTGATGACCATTTCGAAATTATATCTTATTTTTTCGAAACAAAACCCTTCTTGGCGATGGATTTATCTTTTATTATTATTTTGATGAAAATGTATTAAAATGCGTATTTAAAGAGTTAATCACCACAGTCGAAAATCAACCCGTAAGAAACAGGTTTTTAAACTAATTATATATCATTATCTTTCAATCTTCGACTTAGCAGCGCTATCCTTGAGCTGGCTAGAACCCAATTTCAAAGAAAAGACAAATGGTTTGATTGAGGATTGGACCTTCCGCCCCAGGAACTAGCTCTTAAAACAGCCGAGAACTTTAAAACATTTTTTTTTACCTCTTTAACACTAGATTTACACCATCGTTTATTCCATACCGGGACCCATATGAAAATCTTTGCTTTATACGCTCATTATTTTCATACCTACCATTCCATACAGAGAGTTTCCACTAGAGAAGAAATAATATTTTGGGACGGTACTCACTAAAAAAACGGTAAATCCTCAAAAAATGGCATCACCTTGAACATATACTTAAATCACAGTTATAGAAGCATCTGTCACTGTCATTTGCGAGCTGCGTCAAGTGCTTGGTCGTCCAATCGATGTTTTTGTTTACCCGTTCTTCGTTTGAACCGTTGACATAATATTTTTTATGTGTACTTATGTCTTGGCGAAATTGTCTACCCGATCACCGTATCGTATAATATATAAGGTGAATCCATCAAAACACGGCAGCACAAAGGCCAAAGCAATAGCTGTCACAACCCTGTTTCTATTCATTAATTGATAGAAGTATATTACATCATGAAGTTAACACACATATATGTTCTTCATTTAAAGTTAAGTATGTAAAGTTCTAGTGCATTTTTTCCTCAAAAAATGTCAAATTATCAAACAGACGAGAAATTCATATTCACTATCAGTAATAAATACATATTGTAGTCTTTTTATTAATATTTAAAATATAAAACTGCATAAACATGCAAATTTTTTACGTATTATGGTTACGTAAAACAATGAGAGATGTCAGATAATGTTGTCTTAAACTGTGCAAAAATCGGTAATACCATTACACTTACAAAAATAGAACACGTTTTTTTATCAACCCTAATCGCTAGGAAAAGACAAACATGATGAAAAAAAGGATGGTGTAAAACAGTCATAACACCTAAACATCTAAGCCAAATCCTAATTGGATAGTACCGACATTTATTTCATATTTTAACTGCTGTAGATTTTTCGCAGGTTCAAATCCCGACGTGTCCAAGTAAATTTTATTTGATTAATTTGTGTTGTTTCACAAATTAATAATTAAAAATAATAGTATAATTGCGGCACGTTCCAGAGTGAAAGATACTCTCAGTATCGCTAATATAAACCTTGCTTGAAATGGCTTTAGTCGTGTTTGGTGACCAGATCTGAATATCCAGGTACTTCCCCATCAGCTTCCTCTCCCCACTACCTTCTGCCTAACAACATTCCCCAATTGGTGATGCTATAGTCTCATTGGCTACAAACGGTTGGGAATGTGCGGTTAAAAATACTTACGTTGCCTTTGTGAAATTTATTACATTTCTGATTATTTATTTTATCATCATTTATATGCGATTTATGCTCGACAAGATCGGTGTTTAGACTTATATGGCGGAAGATACATCACTGGTTGACTGGATCGATCCACCTGGACGAATAAAGCTACTTCATTCAACATACGTACAGACATACATCACACAAACATTATATTACACTACTACAACTACACTCACTGACGGTCAGACGTAAACTCTCTGACGTACTGCTTCTACACAAAATTATACATGCATCAGTTGATACACCAAACATTTTATCCCAAATTAACATCAATATACCATCAAGAAAATCAACAAGGAGGATGAAAGACATTTTCTATATTAAAGCCTACCACACAAATACAGGATATTTTTTCCCTGTACCGCGAACATTAAGAAATTATAACATTATACATGGCTCTAATAATGAAATAGACATTTTTAATGACCAATTTAAACACTTCAAAAAAACGTATTACCTTTAATCATATTAAGCTGATATTGTGATAAAGCCCTTTATTTAAAGAGAAGCAACATTGTACCTACCTAATCAGTGTCTCACCAGTACAGGTGTGACAATAACAAATCGTTTATGAACATATTTGTATTAACCTTTTACACATTCTTATTTGTTATTTATTTCTGCATATTTAGCTTATTCATTTTGTTATTATTATGTATTTAAACATCCATGTATGTAAATTTTTGGGCACCGTGCCTGTTTTATGTACTTAAGGGGGGGCTAGGGTTAATTCGTACGAAAAAAGGCATTTTTTGTGAATTTTTTGTGACAACACATTTAAAATTTCTTTATTAAATCTAATATGACAGTAAAGTATGACATTTTAAGAATGTTGTATAAAATTTTCACGGAGAAATATTAAAAAACACGGCAATGGCAGCAATTATTCGGACGTGTCTCAAAAAAAAGTAGAATGGCGGTGACCCTCATAACTCGGTGCTGGGTCATCTGAAATCAAAAAATCAAAGTTCATTCGTTAGATAATAGTTTTTTCCCAGGTAACGCTGGGAGGGTTTTTCGAATTTTTAATTTTTCACTTTTTTGGAACACTGAAGGGAAAAACGCTATTTTTAGTGAAAAAAATCGGCTAATTTGTTATTGTAAAATAATAATTATTAACAAATTTGAAAAAAACTCTCCAGCGTTACCTCGTAAATTATGTACAGAAATAGTTATCAAAATTTCAAAAGGATCGGTGCAGTAGTTTTGAAGTTATGACGGTCACCGACTTTGAAAACGTGAGATATTACCTCAATCTTATTACCTTTTACCCGTGTGCATTTGTGAACATCATCTCGGCGTAGTTAGCAGTTAGCTATGTCAAGCAATAACCCTAATAACCTGGGTTTGTTCGATGATCATATTTTAATTAATTCCGACCAATTCGTAACTATGATATCTTTTTTTTCAGATCGATCATATAGTTTTTGTTTTAATTGTACCGTTACCGTAGGAATTATGAAAGCGCCCATTAAGAGGAATCTACAAGCCAAAAATGTGTATATTCTTGATATGCATTATATCGTCACGAATATAGGTAATAGGCATTATAATCGCTTGACAAACGGAGTCTAGAAACGCTCGAGTTCAAGCACAAAAGTGGTTTTTATTTATTTTGTAAATATTTTTATAAGAAAGCAAAAAAGTTAATCAAGAGTAACTGTCACAGATAATCCTAGCTATAATATTGTGTTTTTTGAAAGTTGTTAGTTTTATACGTTCACATATTTCTATTGAAAAAATCATTTATTTACTAGTTTACATTTCTATTTTTTCTTGAGTAATTACATTTTTTATTTGTATTTTAATCAAGGGAAACAATAGGAAAACCTCAATTTATCTAAATCATATTTTTTTGTATTCATAATGTAAACCAGTTCGTTATAAAGATTAATTAATCGAAAATAGTGATTTAGCGTAAAGCTTCGGCTTAAGACGATGCACTACGTCGTGCAATATTTTAAATTGAGCCGCTATCAATAACAACCCTTAGGTAGATGGCGATAAGGTTTAAATTCCCGCTTAACACCATCCGCCTGTTTTGATTTATGCAAGAAAAAAACATGGCCAAAAAATGCCTTTTAGGCATAAATATTTAATTTTTTTTCGATCATTTCATAAATAACTTAATTTGCCACATTATACAATGAAATTATAACCGAAAATGGGTTTATAAGTAGGAGATTTTGAACTTTAAAGCAGTTTTCATAGGCCTTATATATATTTTTTTTTCTGGGCTTATAAAAAGACTTGTCTAAAAAATACTCGATTATTTCAAAGGCCAAGATGTATTCTACTCGCAGTATTTAATTAAAGCATCTGAAACATTTCTAGGCGACCAAATTTTCAAACCAAAAACACATGATTTTGCGTTACTACGTAAGGCATCGCCTTAAGTCAGTGGTTACATTAATTTCAATTAGTGTGTTTTGAATTCATTGTATGTATTATACAACCTGTAGAGTGTTTTCATATTGGTATTCTTGCTACAATGTCTTTCTGCGCCTTGATGCGGGTTGTCCCTTTGAACTGACATCTGCAGATCTTTTCTTCTTGCTTGAAGGATGCTGAATTTTGCATGACGATGACGATGGTGGTGCCATATTGTTCATTGGCTCATGACAATCATGGGGGCTTATGAATTCAATTTCAGTGCTCTAGACGCCCTTATGTGGTGAACAGGCGCCGCCATCATAAAACTTTCAATAATTAACGGCTCTCAACACTACTGAACAAATTTTTTTTAATGACAAACTAATGTTTATTAGACAAGGTTTTTTATGCATAGCAAAAATTAATGACAAACAAATGTTTATTAGACAAGGTTTTTATGCATAGCAAAAAGGATAACACATTATTATTTGCGATAATTTGTCGCCTGAAATATCCATACTCACACTCACACCTTCTGAATTCGGGTCAGGTGCTCTGGACCAATGAGCTACGTCGGCTTATTTCCAACACGCCAAATAATTCAATATTTACTAGTACTTCAGAGTATTCAATACTTCAATATTTACTAGTACTTAGATCAGCAACATCATCAGCTGTAGGCAGACTGATAGAACCTAAGCGCAAGCCAAATACTAAGTTTGGTGATCGCGCTTTCGGTGTATCTGGGCCGAAGGCTTGGTCTAAACTAAAAACTTACCTTTTTAAGCTGTCGTACCCTTAGATTAAATATACCATTCCTAAGAGAAAGTCCAGTTATATTCAATTTTTCAATAAAGTCCTAAATCCTGTATCTAAATTTCGCCAATAAACAATTAGATAATGTTAATTAAGTGTTAATCTCAAGTGACCTGTATTGTACTGTATATTTTCTCCATAAATAGTTAAGTTATAACATAGATCACTGTAGAAATGTATTATAAGTTTATACAGCGCCCTTGAGGTGATTTTGCACAAAAACGGCGCTATACAAGTCATCCAATTATTATTTATTATTATTATTATTACTTCAATCAAAAATTACTGCCTATTATTAATAAGAAGGTGCGGGTTCAATTCCCGTCGGCGGCATTTATTTTTACTCGGGAGATATTTTCAATTTGTGTGGACATATCGAAAATATTTTTCCGACTTGATCATAAAACATCGACTTTTCTCTACGTTTTATAAATATAATATGCATGTATTTTATATAAACCTTCTGGAAGAAATTTTCTAAATGATAGTAAAAACTTTATCAAAATCCGTTGCCTAGTTTAGAAGAACTATGCGCATAGACAAACAGACACTGATAGCGATAGATTTTATACTGTTTGGAGATTCAGCCTCCTTATGCTTGTGCTCGCAAAACTCCAAAAGCGGTAGACCGATTTCGATGAAAATTTCAAAGTTTGTTCTTATTAGTGTCAGGAGTGTTTAGAGAGTGATTTGAATGGTAGAAGAAGTCGGGAACGCCTGAGGAATACTTAAGGCGAAGCTTAATAATGCCAAATCACTATTTTGATTAATCTTTATAACGAATTGGTGTACATTATGAAAACCAAAAAATATGCTTTAATTAAATTGAAGGTTTTCCTATCGCTTCGCTTGAGTAGAATACAAATAAAAAAAATAAATTACTCAATAAAAATGCAAACTACTACAAAAAATATTTTTTCAATAGAAATGTATGAACGCAAAAAAAACAACTTTAAAAAAATACAGTTTTATAGCTAAGATTATCTGTGACACTTGATTAACTTTTTTGCTTTCTTATAAAATTATTTACAAAATAAGTAAAAAACAGTTTTTTTGCTTGAAATCGAACGTTTCTAGACTCCGTTTGTCAAGCGATTTTAATGCTTATTACCTACGATATAAGGTATACCAAGAATATACACATTTTTGACTTGTAGCTTCCTCTTAAGGCGATGCACTACGTCGTGTAATATTTTAAATTGAGCCGCTATCATAACAACCCTTACGTAGATGACGATAAGGTTTAAATTCCCGCTTAACACCATCCGCCTGTTTTGATTTATGCAAGAAAAAAACATGGCCAAAAAGTGCCTTTTATTTTATTTTGATCATTTTATAAACAACCTAATTTGCCACATTATACAATACAAACATAACCGAAAATGGGTTCGTAAGTAGGAGATTTTGAACTTTAAAGCAATTTTTATAGGCCTTATACATTATTTTTTTCTGGACTTATAAAAATGACTTGTCTAAAAAATACTCCATTATTTCAAAGGCCAAGATGTATTCTACTCGCAGTATTTAATTAAAGCATCTGAAACATTTCTAGGCGACCAAATTTTCAAACCAAAAACACATGATTTTGCATCACTACGTATGGCATCGCCTTAACGCAAAATATCTGCACCAGAATGAGAGTTAAATTAAAGTCGATGGAATGTAGTTTTTTAACAGTAGTAACATTTGGTAGAATCACAGCAGAGAATGGTGAAAGAAGTAGTAGACGTCCGAGAAAGAAAGACTAATTTGCAATTGCAAATTAGTCCACTAGATATTAATATTAATTTGATATTTTGAAAAGCAGTATTTTTATAATGGATTGAAGGGCGCTTACACAGATTGTAAAATTGTACGTTCCTTGTCATGTTACAATCTACCTTGTATTGATACAATAAGCATACTGACGATGCAGGTAGTCTCAAAGGCCTTTTCTGCTTGCCGCGTTTTTTGTTCACAAAAACAGGTTTACTCCCCAAGTAAGTTTTTTCCTAGCAGCTAATGGATTCTTGCAACCAATCCGATTCGAGAAGATTTCAAAACGGGAACCCGTGTGTCATAAATCATACTGCCTTTCCGGTTAAAATTAAATACTTAGCAGTTAAAATATTGTGAAACTCATGCTTTGTATAATTAATACTTCAGCTTTTTCCTGGTTCGGTGGTTACTTATTTTACATTGACATTTTTATTTTTGGTGGAAGTTTTTTGTTGTGCTTTTTTTTTAAATTGTGAATACTGTATATCAATAAAATGTCAAACTATAAAACTTAGATCTGTTAGTGACCGAGTTGACAAATGTTTTTGATTACCACCCAAGCGTCGCGTCGTGTTTACACTCCCAGCTAAGTCCTCCATCATTGCGCAAGCAACATTTTGCTCTAATAATGATGTTAGTCGAAGTTTTAAAAATTATAAGAGGTTATACTTAATTTTGACTATTTTGAGTAGACTGAATGATGAGGCATACGTGTGGTAAATTGTCGTATGTGTAGTATGATCGTGTGAGAAAATGTAGATCCGCAGAGAGTGCAAGGCTGATGTAATCGTAATGAGTAAGATTAAAATAGGGACGCTTAGATGGTTTGTGCATGTAGAGCGGATGAGCGAAGAAAGGAGTGTAAGGAGAATATATGATGCAAATGTGAATGGTAGCACAAGTCGGCAGTGACCAAGTGAATCAGATACTCGAGTCCGGCCATGTCAAGAGTCAGAATAATAGAAGAGTATGTATGATACGATGTATGAATGTGAATGAGGCAAGGAGTGTTTACCAAGACCAAGTTGTTTGGCGGTCCGTCCTCTCTGCCTACCCATGTACAAATAATAAAACATTGTTAAAATTAGAGTTATCGTAATTATAAACTTAAGTTTTTTAGGAACCAACCAACCCCAACCGCTGTTTGGGGTTGGTTCGTTCCTTTCCTATGATTCGTGGTTCGACTCGCGGTTCGGCTCGCAAGTGTGTACGTAGCATTATAAGACGTGAGTGTTTAAACGGCATATTAATCTGATATTATTTCACTAAACAAATGCCACACTTTAGTCGATTCGGTGAAGGTAACGTACCCGACGATTGGTACTTGGAATGGACTGTATTTTATGTCCGAATTTCTACTGATTTATAACATAATCCTCTTTAAAACTTTAAGTTTTGAAGTTCTTAAAAAAATAAGTGTTTTTTTAATATCTGTATATTTGTAAAGCCGAAACGGTAGTTTGGTGAGCTCCGAAAATTATTAAAAACACGTTTTGTTTTGTTATTTAATATGCTATAGGTATAAAAAAATTAGAAGTCGGGGACGTTCGTGGAAGACATGGCACTACCAAGTGAATTAGATACTTGGTCGGGCCATGTCAAGAGTCAGAATAATAGAAGAGTATGTATGAGACGATTTATGAATGTGAATGAGGCCAGGAGTGTTTGCCAAGACCGAGTTGTTTGGCGGTCCGTCCTCTCTTCTGCCTACCGCTGCGGGTAAACGGCGTGATGGTAAGTTAGTTAGTTATGTTTAAAAAATACGCAATTCGGCGAAACTTCTATTTCTCGTGCACTTTTGAATTTAAATGCTAGCATTCGATAATGGTTTAATCAGAAATATTATTGCGCAGAGTAATTTGATTCTGTTTACAGATATGCCTCAGTAGCCCATTGTTTATGCGACTTGGTATCCAATTAATTATATCAGCTTTGATTAAGGGTTTCATATTTCTATAAATAATACAACCTACTACTCAGGGACAATAATAATATTGTTGATAATTATTATTATATTATTACTGGCATTATAACTAGCTCTTTCATTAAAAATTTAGGCGTATTAGATCTATCAGAAATTTATATATAAAAATGAAAAAATCAGTAATTTTAAATACATGTAGGATAACGAAAGATTTTTTAAATATTTTTGTTGAGGGATCAGTAGAATTTATAGGCCCTGTTAGGAGTTCTACCGAGCCGAACCCTCTGATATGAAAATATCTGGAGTCGGTGAATTATTTTCCCATTTGATCTCTGGTGAGTTGACGTGTTGTTCTTGTATTGTTTCGTATTTATTTTGCTTCTATAATGAACTTGCATAATGTTGATTGACTAGATGATCATTTGTGGAAAAGTGTGTGGAAGGGTTTAGTTTTTCCTGGGGAAGATTTAACCCGGACATAAAATCGGAATTATTATAATTAATTAATAATAAATTTTATCCAAAACATCTCAACCAGGAGCAGGACACTGAATCAAGTTGGTCTGTTATTAGTACATATAAGATCTTCCTATATAAATAGTTGGGCAACTTGATTTATTTTCCTGGCCTGGTTTGAGGTGGTTTTGAATTGTCGCCCTTATTAAACCATCCCAAATATTATATTTGGAATTTTGTAATTAATGTAGCGACCGATAATTATATTTTTAAATTTTTGGTATATATCCAGAGGCGTGCCGCAATTATTTTATATAAAAACATCAAACCCAAACTAAGAACCTAATTTACAAACTAGGTTCTTAGATTTATTTTATTAAAAAAGAAAGAAAAACTATCCATATTTTTAATTTTTTTGTATATATCCAGAGGCGTGCCGCAATTTTTTTATATAATAATATCACACCCAAACTAAGAACCTAATTTACAAACTAGGTTCTTAGTTTTTTTTTTTATTAAAAAAGAAAGAAAAACTATCCATAGGTTAAATTATATTAATGAACTAGCTGTACCCCGCCACGCGTTTACTGTGACTCAGTATGTCTGTGCAGATAGAGAAACAATAGTGCGTGTTGCTTTTACGTCCAACAGATGGCGCTGTTTTTAAAATCACATGTGTATACACATCACAATCTATATAATATATTAAAACACACGCTTATTGGAATGCAACGTTGTGTCAAAATTGTTAAGAACTTTAAGATTTTGAACAAAAGAACATTCACATTTTTATATAAACTGGACTAACTTATCCGATGTGTAGCCACTATTCATAGGTTCGAGTAGCGAATAGTAAACTCGGGCTTAATAAATAAATCGTAAATCTACGTTATCCTACGGACAAGCTGTCAAGAAGTGGTGAAAATCCCCTCAATAAAGTTATTATTAAGTTAACAGTTTTTTTTTTTTTTTTTTTTTTTTTTTTTTCACCTTGAACTTCGAAACAGCTGCCCCAATAATTAGAACCAAAATTCCTTTAGAACATAATAAATAATAATGTTATTAATTTTTTTCCCATTTGATCTCTGGTGAGTTGATGTGTTGGTTGTTCTTGTATTGTTTTGTATTTATTTTACTTATATAATGCACTTGCATAGTGTTGATTGACTAGCTGATCATTTGTGGAAAAGTGAGTGGAAGGGTTTAGTTTTTCCTATGGGGAAGATTTAACCCGGACAACAAATCGTTTTTAAAATACTGATAATTATTTATTCACTGGTAAATCACAGACAAATCAAGCACTGACTTAGTAAACCTAACAATTCTCATCGGATCTGACACATCCAAGGAAAATTTTTCTCGCTGTACCAAATTATTAACTATTTATTTCGGGAGCAGATCAAATCACAGCTGTCACTCGATTATAGGTATTGTTGTGATTGATTCGACGAAAAAACTCAATTTTCAGACATCAATTTTATTGTGTACGGGTGATACACTCTTATCTGCAGAGTTTTTATTAATTAAACATAATAAAAATAAATAGACATTTATAACGTGAAAATAGGACGTTTCTATGACTCGTTCTCATTCCTTTCCTCAAAAAGACCCTTTACAAAGTATCCCCAAAGATGATAAAAAAGTTTAGTTCGCTTCAACTCTAATTGCGAGACTATATGGCAGGTCGGTAAAAGAAAACGGAATCATCACGACTCATTCAATGTAACAACCATTATATTAATTTTTCATTTGATAATCTCTTTTATTACAATAATCAAAGTCTTCCGGCCGTATAAACGAGTAGATATTACCTCCATCTAATTATATTTTAGCCAGCAAAGCGTGCAGGTGTTAACATCATCATCACTCCTTAACATCTCTTGGGTAGTTAGCAGTTAGCGATGTCACACACCGCCGAGCGTTAAACCTGAAGATGACTTGGTCATGCCCGCGCGAACCGGTACAGCACACCGAAATTTAACTACCCATGACAATGACGAAACAAATACGGAAGATATCTTCCTACATATCGTATCTTTTATCCTTCTAATTACGAACAAAACGAATTCTTGACAAAACAGTTCCAATTTTGAAAACGCTGTTTTTATTCTTCTTCTTTCTTTTGGTGGGGGTGGGGGACTTCGAAGTCTGCGAGCCTGTCTAGGACTTCAGGCGACACCCTGTGGACCTCATCAATCAAGCGAGCATTCGTTTTTTAAATTAAAATTTACTAAGGACGGGTTGTTTCGGAGAATTTGAACAATTCTTCAAATATCAAAGTTAATTTTCAAGTTCTGTGAAAGATTTTTTCAAGTTCTGTTATTATTTCATTTCTGTCAAGCAACTAGCCTATAATGATATAATAACAGAACTTGAATAGGACTTTCACAGAACCCGTAAATGAACGTTGAAATTTGATGAATTGTTCAAATTATCCGGAACAACCCGTTCCTAATTTTTTATTTATTTATTTATTTAACGCCCAGAGGGCTTTTACATGATTGGTAGTATAATTTGACAGATACTTTGAAACATAAAAAATAAGAATAAAATTACATTTGATAAAAGCTATGCAACAAGTCATACAAACACAAGAAACAAAAACAGAAAATTACAACTATTTGTAGGTTTACATGATTTGTTTAAGAGTATTGTTGAAATAAATGTTTTAAATGATCCACAAAACTTGCTAAGTTGGTATTGAATATGTCAACATCACCAAAGTAAAGATTTCCCATGGTGTGAAGTCGTTGTATCGGAGAGTGGGCAATGTAGTTACGTTTATGTGTGCTGCTGTAGAATATTGTATTTTGTCGTGTTGTTACTGTGGGTGTATGTATGTTTAATATTTCTAATATTAATGTAATTAATTATCTTACTCTCTTAACAAGTTCAACTGTATTTCTTTGGAATATGATGAAGATCTTAGGAATAACTTTCTGAACACCGTTTAATATTGATATGAAAAATGTTAATTTGAACATTAGTTAGAAGCCATTTGGCCATCTTGGTTTTTTAAATTATGTTTCATCTCCTTGCTGCATCCTCTACGTGTAGTTTATTTTGAAATACGGGCCAAAAAACAAACAGTAAAAGCAAGGAATATGAATAATTCGGAGATGCGTTTACTAGTGGTAATTAGATGTTATGATACATTTTTCTCGCTGTGCGAGCTTTATATGTTGCGATTGTGCTATGGAGCGATCATCATTCAAATACTCCCACTGCCAAATCATAAATAAATATTGTTTACATTCAATATTACTTTTGGCTTTAAATTAAGGCGAAGCTTAATGCTAAATCACTATTTTGATTAATCTTTATAACGAATTGGTGTACATTATGAATACCAAAAAATATGCTTTAGATAAATTGAAGGTTTTCCTATCGTTTCGCTTGAGAATAATACAAATAAAATAATAAATTACTCAATAAAAGATATAAATGTAAACTACTAAAAAAAATATTTCTTCAATAGAAATGTATGATCGCGTAAAGAAAACACATTTTTTAAATACAGTATTATAGCTAAGATTATCTGTGACAGTTTCACTTGATCAACTTTTTTGCTTTCTTATGAAATTATTTTAAAAAAAATAAGAAAAAACAGTTTTGTGCTTGAAATCGAACGTTTCTAGACTCCGTTTTATTACCTACAATATAAGGTATTCCAAAAATATGCACATTTTTGGCTTGTAGCTTCCTCTTAAATATTATATACCATATTATTATATTTTTTGTGACCAGATCTAAATATCCAGGTAGGTACTTCCCACCCTTTACCTTTCTTATCTCCTTCTCTTTTTCACTCTCTTCAGCCTCACGACATATTTCAAAAATTGGGGATGTCACGTTTCTGAACAGTCAGGAAGCAGTTAGGACTCAGTTGCGGTATTGATAAAAAAATAAGATAAATATCCATAGGCAGGATAAGGCACACTTTATCTTATATACGCACAAATTATAAAAAAAAAACACTTCGTATCAGTTTAATTACTGCGAGTAAAAACTATTTCAGTCTATGGAGTAGTCAATTAATGCATTTGAATTAATATATGGCGAATTCGTCTTGTTCACTTTGCGAACATCGATGTGGTATAAGGTGACCGGATAAATCATCACAATGATAATTCATCACATCTTTAAAAAATTATATAAAGTCATGGAAAGTGATGAAATAAAAACTTTATTAACTGCGTTAAGTAGGTTAGGTTAAAAAAAAAAATTTCATCGTTTCTAATGACTTCATATCACTTTTTAAAAGTGTGTTGAATTGTCACTGTGTTGGGTTATCATGGAATTGTGGTATATATAAAGCTTAAGTTAGCCGAGTTCGAAAAATGCGAATATTTATTCGTTTATTTATCCCATGGATAAGTTATATATAGGCTTTAAATTAGAAAAAAGTTGTACCAATGACTAAATAAAAGCTGTGTACTAATATTATTTTTTTATTAATGTAATTTATTCCACGAATAAGCTATCAAGAGTTTGGTTAAATATCCCCTAAATTTCAATTACTTTAAATTTTTTTAAAAATAAGATAAAAGTTACAAACTATGTACCAATGATTTAATAAAAGTGTGTACTAATATTATTTGTTTATTAATGTAATTTATTCTACGAATATGCTATCAAGAGGTTGGTTAAATATCCCATAAACTTGATTTACTTTAAATTTTAAAAAAGTTACAAACTGTGTACCAATGACTAAATAAAATCTGTGTACTAATATTATTTATTTATTAATGTAATTTATTCTACGAAAAAGCTATCAAGAGGTTGGTTAAATATCCCCTATATTTGATTTACTTTAAATTTAAAAAAAAGAAGAAAAAAGTTACAATCTGTGTACCAATTACTAAATAAAAGCTGTGTACTAATATTATTTCTTTATTAATGTAATTTATTCTACGAATAAGCTATCAAAAGGTTGGTGAAACATCCCCTAAACATGATTTACTTTCAATTTTAAAAAATTAGAAAAGTTGTTTGATGCATTATATTCTCTCGACACCTTTTGTCCTGGTTTCGCCTATTCGTAATTTTTTTGCGAAAAAGTGACAAGTCAATGATATTGATTATCAGTATTATAACTCTTCACAAAATGCCTACAAGAATTGTTATTGATATTATATTATAGGTGACATCTATTGCGTATAGTACTCCATGTTTCCTCATCGAAGAGATATTTCCATATTTAATAAATCAATCACAGCAATAAAACCAGATCCATCCTTGAACTTTCCACACACTTAACTATGAGTAAATCACAACAATTTGTATCAAGGTTTTTGCAGTTTGTATTTTGCAAAACTTACCACAATAATTATTATGCATTATTTTAATAGCCTTATCGGATGGAGGACACTTGATTAAAAAATTTCCATCGGTTCACATCTATTTAATAATTATGCTACCTTATTAAAGGGTACAATGTTAACAACTACACTGATTTTATTATTTAATTGTATGGCGTAGTACATAGTTACTAGTTCCCAATACATTGTCTGACATAATTATTTTCACTGACTTAGTATTTCTATATAAAATTCTAAATGGTGCATTTGATAGTCCAGAATAGCTTTCATTTTAAGCTTTCGGATTCAACTACGTAATACTAGAAATCGGGATTTATTTCAGTGCAAAAATTCTGGGACTAACTACCATTATGTATTTTTCATTGCCCGGAATACTTATGGTGGGAAATAATTATACCGAATTAGTGGACATCTTTAATTTATCACTTAACAAATACAAAATATTGTTACTAAGACAGTTTAGTTGTGTATAATAAACATGTTCTTTATAAATATATATTTTTTATTATTCATATGTAAAATCCACTTAAAAGGGCGTTCATAAATAAATACAAAGTTAATTCTTCAAAGTTGCGTTCATTTTAACAAAGTTTATTATTTTTAAATGCATTCATTTGGATTTCACTCTTTTGTTCGGTAATTAATTAGTGCAAATCTTCGTTCCAGCTGAAACTACGCAGAATGACTCGTTGTAGATGGCAATGCAATACAATTTATCAACTTTAGGTGGCAATCACGCACACAAATACGGACATAAATGCATTTCTCTGAAATATGATGACATTACAGCTGTTAATATACCAAATAAATATCGGTCTTACCAGATCGCCATTTGAATAATACGGGGCTATTTGTTTCAATAGATTAAGAGATAAAAAAATGTCATGTTCCTGAGGAAGAACTCTGATTACGAAAGGGTTGAGGACCTTTTATCTCCATGAAATAATGATCTCTTTTGAAAGTACAGTTTTACAAATTTAAAAGCATTCAGTTTGGCAAGTTGTCGTGAAATTTCCTAAGCCGTGATTACTGATTAGATTACCAATGTGACTTGTCTGAGGTAATACTAATACAAGCGCTTCCAAACATAAAACTGTGTGCATTATTAACTACACTTCAATATTGAGATTTAATCATCATTATTGAAATAGCTATGCCAAAGCAATGTGCTACCATGAATAAATCTCCCACTTAAATTACTCACAACACCCAATTAATCATATTTTTTCTGTGACATGGTGTCACGATTGTAACGTTACTGGTCACAATAAATACCATTAATCGATACATACAAACAACAATAATATCATACATTATTCGCAATTGTAAATAGATAATTGTTTATCAATAATAGTGCTGACGCGTTCGGGTGAATGTACATTTGTACACGAACAATTAGCATTTTTACTACCACACCTGTGTACCTTGTATCGATGTGATGTTCAAGTTGTGTGTGTTATAAAGTTATGTACACCCAATCATTAGATTTATTGACTGGTACTTAGTTTCAATTGATTGGAGTTCTGATGTTCTCAGAACGTCAATAAAGCTTGTTCACGGTCAACTTTGATTATTCACAACACGTTTTACCCTTTTTTACATCTGAATCATTTTTTAAACCTTTTTTAAGATATGTCTGTGAATTGTATCGGTGTTGATACACCCGATATCCGAGCGACAAATTTCTAACTAACAATTTCGGAGCTTAATATCCGGACATCCGACAGACTTTATCTCACTGTGCTTAATATCCAGACATCCGACAGACTTTAACCCCAATGAGTTTAATATCCGGACATCCGATAGACTTTAAAAAACGATTACTGAGCTTAGTATCCGCCATCCGTCAGACTTTATCCTCATTGTGCTTAATATCCAGACATCCAACAAACTTTAACCCTAATGAGTTTAATATCCGGACAACCGATAGACTTTAAAAAACGATTACTGGGCTTAATATCTGGACATCCGACAGACTTTATCCCCAAGTGTGCTTAATATCCAGACATCCGACAGACTTTAACCCCAATGAGTTTAATATCCGGACATCCGATAGACTTTAAAAAACGATTACTGAGCTTAGTATCCGCCATACGTCAGACTTTATCCTCATTGTGCTTAATATCCAGACATCCAACAAACTTTAACCCTAATGAGTTTAATATCCGGACAACCGATAGACTTTAAAAAACGATTACTGGGCTTAATATCTGGACATCCGACAGACTTTATCCCCAAGTGTGCTTAATATCCAGACATCCGACAGACTTTAACCCCAATGAGTTTAATATCCGGACATCCGATAGACTTTAACCAACGATTAATAAGCTTAATATCTGGACATCTGACAGACTTTAAGCAACAATTCCTGAGACATCCGACAACCTTACTTTTTTATAAAATTTTACAAAATTAAATAACTATTAAAAACTTCTTCCATAATTTCAAAATTACTTTGTGGCGTCATTGTAATTATATGAAAATGAAACACATTGTTTATACCACTTTTAATTAATAATAATCTACATGTTTCAAAGCCAATGGTTTCTTCATCAGGATAATAATAATAATAATATAATTCGGTTTCGGCTTAGTTTTGGCCGAAACCGAATCTGCGGCCGAAACTCGTTTATGACCTTCGGTCGGTCACTAGTTACACGAGTACGTAACGCTGCGTATAAACATGACAAAATTTCTATGAGTCGAGCCACGAATTACGGTAAAGGAACATAGCAACCGCAAGCGGCATTCCGCGCCGTTTGCGGAAATTTTGTCCTGCTTATACGCAGCACAATATTCCGTCCGTCTTTCTGGTTCACCGTAAATAATACCTATTTATTATCGAAGTGAAAGTTAAAGTAGTTCACACACCCGTGTTTACGAATCAACACATTTGTGTAAAACTTGAAATAAAACCAGTTATGTGTTATTTCAAGACGTTTCGGCGATGTTATCAATTTCCTTTGGAGTCGTCGATTAACAATTTTATGTCTATGGAGGAGACATAAAATCGTAAGATAATAGAAACAAAAAGAGATACGGCATGGCAGTGTTCCGATTGTCGCCGAACTACGCCCAAACTGCACGGACTATCAACGATTAAAGTTATGCGTTGCTCCGGTCTGAGTAGATGCGATTTGTAGTTGTAACTAGGTATGGGTCAACGATGTTGGCGATATGCGTTGGGCACGCGGTTTCATATTAATAAAGTTTCATGACCCATCTTCCTTGTTTCTATAATCAATACGCACAGTCCTAAATGCACCCAAACGTCTGGAGCCAGTGAGACTATGCCATCCCTAATTGGGTTATGTTATGAGACTGAAGGTGGCGGGGAGGGGAAGAGGTTGATAAGGGAGTACCTGGCTATTCAAATCTGTTCACCAAACACGACGAAAGTCATTTCAATCAACTTCATTAAGGCGATGCCATACGTAGTAATGCAAAATCATGTGTTTTTGGTTGAAAATTTGGTCGCCTAGAAATGTTTCAGATGCTTTAATTAAATACTGCGAGTAGAATACATCTTGGCAATGAGTGAGTATTTTTTAGATAACTTTTTATAAGCCCAGAAAAAATTAATGTAAAGGCCCATGAAAACTGCTTTAAAATTCAAAATCTCCTACTTACGAACCCATTTTCTGTTATGATTTTATTGTATAATGTGGCAAATAAAGTTATTTATAAAATGATCGAAATTTTTTTTAATATTTATGCCTGAACAGGCGGATGGTGTTAAGCGGGAATTTAAAACTTATCGTCATCTACGTAAGGGTTATTATTGATAGCGGCTCAATTTAAAATATTACACGACGTAGTGCATCGCCTTAATTTAGAATGGCGGTTATTCACCAGGGCCATACTGAGCGCATATTTTACTAAGGATTTAATAAATGTTCACATAGTGTACCATGTACCCATTTGTAAGAAAACTGTGTTAATTATTTACAAAAAAAAACATTTTGGAGTCCTTGCCCCAAGCACGCCAATGATTACCGAATAATAATTTCGTTACGTGAAATTATGATTAGAAATAATTTCGTTACGTGAAATACAACAGAAGATTGCGCACCCTTCAAAATGGTTTTCGCTAACCTCAACTAAGAGATGGCACAGCAAAAAGAATAAACCTCGCCTCGTAAAATAATTACCATCTTGCAAACGCTGTTTATAGAGGTACCGCATTGTTTAAACCTTACGAGACGACCACCAGAGGTGAACACCTGCCCGAGGAATTTATCAATCAGAGGTAGACATTAAAGTCCCAGGTGACTCATGCATTGACCATATTCCAAGGAATAGAAAAACCATAAAACTACGTAAATACAGACATTAAGTTATGATAAAACACACCGTGCAGCTGTCGATTAAGCACTGAAGATAAAGACCGAAGTGTCCGTGAAAATAAGCTCAATTGTTCCTTACTTCTGGTGAAATTGATCAAATAATTTCACGTAACGAAATTATTTCTTTGAAGAAGTAGATAAAACTTTAAAATCCAAACGAAACATGAAACAAAAATTAAAATGGTAACAGTAGTCGAACCTGTGGTATACTCGTTTATAATTATGGGCAAAACCTTCAAAACTTATTAATTAACGAAATTATGATTAGACATGACATCTCCCCGTGACATCTATATAATATATTAAAACACACGCTTATTGGAATGCAACGTTAAACTGGGCTAACTTATCCGATGTGTAGCCACTATTCATAGGTTCGAGTAGCGAATAGTAAACTCGGACTTAATAAATAAATAAATAAATCGTAAATCTACGTTATCCTACGGACAAGCTGTCAAGAAGTGGTGAAAATCCCAACAATAAAGTTATTATTAAGTTAACAGTTTCATAATGACCTTGAACTTCGAAACAGCTGTCCCAATAATTAGAACCAACATTATTTTAGAACATAATACATAATAATGTTATTAATTTTATTTTAATTTGAATTAAAAAAAAAATAATAATCATAAACAGTTCTACGAATTTTTGGAAGACTCTGTGGGTCAAACACTGCCTCTATTACCCTTTTGGTTGACTTGCGATGGACTGTTAATTTTTGGTAGACTCTGTGGGTCAAACACTGCCTCTATTACCCTTTTGGTTGACTTGCGATGGACTGTTAATTTTTGGTAGACTCTGTGGGTCAAACACTGCCTCTATTACTCTTTTGGTTGACTTGCGATGTACTGTTAATTTTTGGTAGACTCTGTGGGTCAAACACTGCCTCTATTACCCTTTTGGTTGACTTGCGATGTACTGTTAATTTTTGGTAGACTCTGTGGGTCAAACACTGCCTCTATTACCCTTTTGGTTGACTTGCGATGTACTGTTAATTTTTGGTAGACTCTGTGGGTCAAACACTGCCTCTATTACCCTTTTGGTTGACTTGCGATGGACTGTTAATTTTTGGTAGACTCTGTGGGTCAAACACTGCCTCTATTACTCTTTTGGTTGACTTGCGATGTACTGTTAATTTTTGGTAGACTCTGTGGGTCAAACACTGCCTCTATTACCCTTTTGGTTGACTTGCGATGTACTGTTAATTTTTGGTAGACTCTGTGGGTCAAACACTGCCTCTATTACCCTTTTGGTTGACTTGCGATGTACTGTTAATTTTTGGTAGACTCTGTGGGTCAAACACTGCCTCTATTACCCTTTTGGTTGACTTGCGATGTACTGTTAATTTTTGGTAGACTCTGTGGGTCAAACACTGCCTCTTTTACCCTTTTGGTTGACTTGCGATGTACTGTTAATTTTTGGTAGACTCTGTGGGTCAAACACTGCCTCTATTACCCTTTTGGTTGACTTGCGATGTACTGTTAATTTTTTGTTTTTAAAATACTGATAATTATTTATTCACTGGTAAATCACAGACAACTCAAGCACTGACTTAGTAAACCTCATCGGATCTGACACATCCAAGGGAAAATTTCTCGCTGTACCAAATTATTAACTATTTATTTCGGGAGCAGATCAAAACACAGCTGTCACTCGATTATAGGTATTGTTGTGATTGATTCGACGAAAAAACTCTATTTCAGGATACCGACATCAATTTTATTGTGTACGGGTGATACACTCTTATCTGCAGAGTTTTTATTAACTAAACATAATAAAAATAAATGGACATTTATAACGTGAAAATAGGACGTTTCTATGACTCGTTCTCATTCCTTTCCTCAAAAAGACCCTTTACAAAGTATCCCCAAAGATGATAAAAAAGTTTGGTTCGCTTCAACTCTAATTGCGAGACTATATGGCAATGTACCTACCATTATATTAATTTTTCATTTGATAATCTCTTTTATTACAATAATCAAAGTCTTCCGACCGTATAAACGAATAGATATTACCTCCATCTAATTATCTTTTAGCCAGCAAAGCGTGCAGGTGTTAACATCATCATCACTCCTTAACATCTCTTGGGTAGTTAGCAGTTAGCGATGTCACACACCGCCGAGCGTTAAACCTGGAGATGACTTGGTCATGCCCGCGCGAACCGGTACAGCACACCGAAATTTAACTACCCATGACAATGACGAAACAAATACGGAAGATATCTTCCTACATATCGTATCTTTTATCCTTCTAATTGTGGTGATCTGCCGTGTCGATCACTCAGATAAGATGTAAATAATAGTCGTTTGGATACTCCATACTATTTGGTTTATTTAGTGTTATTACTAATGTACAGTATTCGAGATGTTGTTGCAAAGAGAGGACGAGTTACAACAGACACGCCTTTTTATACGTCTCGGTCATGCTGTCTCACTCAGATATGCCTGTCTCTTTCATACCGACAGACATACGTTCACCACACTAATTACGAACAAAACGAATTCTTGACAAAACAGTTCCAATTTTGAAAACGCTGTTTTTATTCTTCTTCTTTCTTTTGGTGGGGGTGGGGGACTTCGAAGTCTGCGAGCCTGTCTAGGACTTCAGGCGACACCCTGTGGACCTCATCAATCAAGCGAGCATTCGTTTTTTTTAATTAAAATTTACCAAGGACGGGTTGTTTCGGAGAATTTGAACAATTCTTCAAATTTAAAAGTTAATTTTCAAATTCTGTGAAAGATTTTTTCAAGTTCTGTTATTATTTCATTTCTGTCAAGCAACTAGCCTATAATGAGATTATAACAGAACTTGAATAGGACTTTCACAGAACCCGAAAATGAACGTTGAAATTTGATGAATTGTTCAAATTATCCGGAACAACCCGTTCCTATTTTTTTTTATTTATTTATTTATTTAACGCCCAGAGGGCTTTTACATGGTTGGTAGTATAATTTTAATTTGACAGATACTTTGAAACATAAAAAATAAGAATAAAATTACATTTGATAAAAGCTATGCAACAAGTCTTACAAACACAAGAAACAAAAACAGAAAATTACAGCTATTTGTAGGTTTACATGATTTGTTTAGGAGTATTGTTGAAATAAATGTTTTAAATGATCCACAAAACTTGCCAAGTTGGTATTGAATATGTCAACATCGCCAAAGTAAAGATTTCCCATGGTGTGAAGTCGTTGTATCGGAGAGTGGGCAATGTAGTTACGCTTATGTGTGCTGCTGTAGAATATTGTATTTTGTCGTGTTGTTACTGTGGGTGGATGTATGTTTAATATTTCTAATATTAATGTAATTAATTATCTAACTCTCTTAACAAGTTCAACTGTATTTTTTTGAAATATGATGAAGATCTTAGGAATAACTTTCTGAACACCGTTTAATATTGATATGAAAAATGTTAATTTGAACATTAGTTAGAAGCCATTTGGCCATCTTGGTTTTTTAAATTATGTTTCATCTCCTTGCTGCATCCTCTACGTGTAGTTTATTTTGAAATACGGGCCAAAAAACAAACAGTAAAAGCAAGGAATATGAATAATTCGGAGATGCGTTTACTAGTGGTAATTAGATGTTATGATACATTTTTCTCGCTGTGCGAACACAGCTTTATATGTTGCGATTGTGCTATGGAGCGATCATCATTCAAATACTCCCACTGCCAAATCATAAATAAATATTGTTTACATTCAATATTTCTTTTGGCTTTAAATTAAGGCGAAGCTTAATGCTAAATCACTATTTTGATTAATCTTTATAACGAATTGGTGTACATTATGAATACCAAAAAATATGCTTTAGATAAATTGAAGGTTTTCCTATCGTTTCGCTTGAGAATAATACAAATAAAATAATAAATTACTCAATAAAAGATATAAATGTAAACTACTAAAAAAAATATTTCTTCAATAGAAATGTATGAACGCGTAAAGAAAACACATTTTTTAAATACAGTATTATAGCTAAGATTATCTGTGAGAGTTTCACTTGATCAACTTTTTTGCTTTCTTATGAAATTATTTTTAAAAAAATAAGAAAAAACAGTTTTGTGCTTGAAATCGAACGTTTCTAGACTCCGTTTTATTACCTACAATATAAGGTATTCCAAAAATATGCACATTTTTGGCTTGTAGCTTCCTCTTAAATATTATATACCATATTATTATATTTTTTGTGACCAGATCTAAATATCCAGGTAGGTACTTCCCACCCTTTACCTTTCTTATCTCCTTCTCTTTCTCACTCTCTTCAGCCTCACGACATATTTCAAAAATTGTGGATGTCACGTTTCTGAACAGTCAGGAAGCAGTTAGGACTCAGTTGCTGTATTGATAAAAAAATAAGATAAATATCCAGAGGCAGGATAAGGCACACTTTATCTTATATACGCACAAATTATTTAAAAAAAACACTTCGTATCAGTTTAATTACTGCGAGTAAAAACTATTTCAGTCTATGGAGTAGTCAATTAATGCATTTGAATTAATATATGGCGAATTCGTCTTGTTCACTTTGCGAACATCGATGTGGTATAAGGTGACCGGATAAATCATCACAATGATAATTCATCACATCTTTAAAAAATTATATAAAGTCATGGAAAGTGATGAAATAAAAACTTTATTAACTGCGTTAAGTAGGTTAGGTTAAAAAAAAAAATTTCATCGTTTCTAATGACTTCATATCACTTTTTAAAAGTGTGTTGAATTGTCACTGTGTTGGGTTATCATGGAATTGTGGTATATATAAAGCTTAAGTTAGCCGAGTTCGAAAAATGCGAATATTTATTCGTTTATTTATCCCATGGATAAGTTATATATAGGCTTTAAATTAGAAAAAAGTTGTACCAATGACTAAATAAAAGCTGTGTACTAATATTATTTTTTTATTAATGTAATTTATTCCACGAATAAGCTATCAAGAGTTTGGTTAAATATCCCCTAAATTTCAATTACTTTAAATTTTTTTAAAAATAAGATAAAAGTTACAAACTATGTACCAATGATTTAATAAAAGTGTGTACTAATATTATTTGTTTATTAATGTAATTTATTCTACGAATATGCTATCAAGAGGTTGGTTAAATATCCCATAAACTTGATTTACTTTAAATTTTAAAAAAGTTACAAACTGTGTACCAATGACTAAATAAAATCTGTGTACTAATATTATTTATTTATTAATGTAATTTATTCTACGAAAAAGCTATCAAGAGGTTGGTTAAATATCCCCTATATTTGATTTACTTTAAATTTAAAAAAAAGAAGAAAAAAGTTACAATCTGTGTACCAATTACTAAATAAAAGCTGTGTACTAATATTATTTCTTTATTAATGTAATTTATTCTACGAATAAGCTATCAAAAGGTTGGTGAAACATCCCCTAAACATGATTTACTTTCAATTTTAAAAAATTAGAAAAGTTGTTTGATGCATTATATTCTCTCGACACCTTTTGTCCTGGTTTCGCCTATTCGTAATTTTTTTGCGAAAAAGTGACAAGTCAATGATATTGATTATCAGTATTATAACTCTTCACAAAATGCCTACAAGAATTGTTATTGATATTATATTATAGGTGACATCTATTGCGTATAGTACTCCATGTTTCCTCATCGAAGAGATATTTCCATATTTAATAAATCAATCACAGCAATAAAACCAGATCCATCCTTGAACTTTCCACACACTTAACTATGAGTAAATCACAACAATTTGTATCAAGGTTTTTGCAGTTTGTATTTTGCAAAACTTACCACAATAATTATTATGCATTATTTTAATAGCCTTATCGGATGGAGGACACTTGATTAAAAAATTTCCATCGGTTCACATCTATTTAATAATTATGCTACCTTATTAAAGGGTACAATGTTAACAACTACACTGATTTTATTATTTAATTGTATGGCGTAGTACATAGTTACTAGTTCCCAATACATTGTCTGACAGAATTATTTTCACAGACTTAGTATTTCTATATAAAATTCTAAATGATGCATTTGGTAGTCCAGAATAGCTTGCATTTTAAGCTTTCGGATTCAACTACGTAATACTAGAAGTCGGGATTTATTTCAGTGCAAAAATTCTGGGACTAACTACCATTATGTATTTTTCATTGCCCGGAATACTTATGGTGGGAAATAATTATACCGAATTAGTGGACATCTTTAATTTATCACTTAACAAATACAAAATATTGTTACTAAGATAGTTTAGTTGTGTATAGTAAACATGTTCTTTATAAATATATATTTTTTATTATTCATATGTAAAATCCACCTAAAAGGGCGTTCATAAATAAATACAAAGTTAATTATTCAAAGCTGCGTTCATTTTAACAAAGTTTATTATTTTTAAATGCATTCATTTGGATTTCACTCTTGTGTTCGGTAATTAATTAGTGCAAATCTTCGTTCCAGCTGAAACTACGCAGAATGACTCGTTGTAGATGGCAATGCAATACAATTTATCAACTTTTGGTGGCAATCACGCACACAAATGCGGACATAAATGCATTTCTCTGAAATATGATGACATTACAGCTGTTAATATACCAAATAAATATCGGTCTTACCAGATCGCCATTTGAATAATACGGGGCTATTTGTTTCAATAGATTAAGAGATTAAAAAAATGTAATGTTCCTGAGGAAGAACTCTGATTACGAAAGGGTTGAGAATCTTTTATCTCCATGAAATAATGATCTCTTTTGGAAGTACAGTTTTACAAGTTTAAAAGCATTCAGTTTGGCAAGTTGTCGTGAAATTTCCTAAGCCGTTATTACCAACCTGACTTTTCTGAGATAATACTACTACAAGAGCTTCCAAACATAAAACTGTGTGCATTATTAACTACACTTGAATATTGAGATTTAATCATCATTATTGAAATAGCTATGCCAAAGCAATGTGCTACCATGAATAAATCTCCCACTTAAATTACTCACAACACCCAATTAATCATATTTTTTTCTGTGACATGGTGTCACGATTGTAACGTTACTGGTCACAATAAATACCATTAATCGGTACATACAAACAACAATAATATCATACATTATTCGCAATGGTAAATAGATAATTGTTTATCAATAATAGTGCTGACGCGTTCGGGTGAATGTACATTTGTACACGAACAATTAGCATTTTTACTACCACACCTGTGTACCTTGTATCGATGTGATGTTCAAGTTGTGTGTGTTATAAAGTTATGTACACCCAATCATTAGATTTATTGACTGGTACTTAATTTCAATTGATTGGAGTTCTGATGTTCTCAGAACGTCAATAAAGCTTGTTCATGGTCAACTTTGATTATTCGCAACAATAACTTTTCTCGTTTTACTTTTTTTTTTTTACTTCTGAATCATTTTTTAAACCTTTTTTAAGGTCATTCCTCATTGTGCTTAATATCCGGATATCCGACAGACTAACCCCACTGAGTTTAATATCCGGACATCCGATAGAATTTAACCAACGATTACTGAGCTTAATATCCGGACATCCGACAGACTTTATCCTCACTGTGTTTAATATCCAGACATCCGACAGACTCTAACCCCAATGAGTTTAATATCCGGACATCCTACAGACTTTATCCCCTGTGTGCTTAATATCCAGACATTCGACAGACTTTATCTCACCGTGCTTAATATCCAAACATCCGACAGACTCTAACCCCAATGAGTTTAATATCCGGACATCCGATAGACTTTAACCAACGATTACTGAGCTTAATATCCGGCCATCCTACAGACTTTATCCCCTGTGTGCTTAATATCCAGACATCCGACTGACTTTAACCCCAATGAGTTTAATAATATCCGGACATCCGATAGACTTTAACCAACGATTACTGAGCTTAATATCCGGACATCCGACTGACTTTATTAAACTGTGCTTAATATCTAGACGTCCGACAGACTTTAACCCCAATGAATTTAATATCCGGACATCTAATATACATTAACCAATGTTTACTGAACTTAATATCTGGACATCCGACAACCTTTATTTTTTATAAAATTTTACAAAATTAAATAACTATTAAAAACTTCTTCCATAATTTCAAAATTACTTTGTGGCGTCATTGTAATTATATGAAAATGAAACACATTGTTTATACCACTTTTAATTAATAATAATCTACATGTTTCAAAGCCAATGGTTTCTTCATCAGGATAATAATAATAATATAATTCGGTTTGGACTAACTTTTGGCCGAAACCGAATCTGCGGCCGAAACTCGTTTATGACCTTCGGTCGGTCACTAGTTACACGAGTACGTAACGGTGCGTATAAACATGACAAAATTTTTATGTGTCGAGCCACGAATTACGGTAAAGGAACATAGCAACCGCAAGCGGCATTCCGCGCCGTTTGCGGAAATTTTGTCCTGCTTATACGCAGCACAATATTCCGTCCGGCTTTCTGGTTCACCGTAAATAATACCTATTTATTATTGAAGTGAAAGTTAAAGTAGTTCACACACCCGTGTTTACGAATCAACACATTTGTGTAAAACTTGAAATAAAACCAGTTATGTGTTATTTCAAGACGTTTCGGCGATGTTATCAATTTCCTTTGGAGTCGTCGATTAACAATTTTATGTCTATGGAGGAGACATAAAATCGTAAGATAATAGAAACAAAAAGAGATACGGCATGGCAGTGTTCCCATTGTCGCCGAACTACGCCCAAACTGCACGGACTATCAACGATTAAAGTTATGCGTTGCTCCGGTCTGAGTAGATGCGATTTGTAGTTGTAACTAGGTATGGGTCAACGATGTTGGCGATATGCGTTTGGCACGCGGTTTCATATTAATAAAGTTTCATGACCCATCTTCCTTGTTACTATAATCAATACGCACAGACCTAAATGCACCCAAACGTCTGGAGCCAGTGAGACTATGCCATCCCTAATTGGGTTATGTTATGAGACTGAAGGTGGCGGGGAGGGGAAGAGGTTGATAAGGGAGTACCTGGCTATTCAAATCTGTTCACCAAACACGACGAAAGTCATTTCAATCAACTTCATTAAGGCGATGCCATACGTAGTAATGCAAAATCATGTGTTTTTGGTTTGAAAATTTGGTCGCCTAGAAATGTTTCAGATGCTTTAATTAAATACTGCGAGTAGAATACATCTTGGCCTTTGAAATAATCGAGTATTTTTTAGATAACTTTTTATAAGCCCAGAAAAAATTAATGTAAAGGCCCATGAAAACTGCTTTAAAGTTCAAAATCTCCTACTTACGAACCCATTTTCTGTTATGATTTTATTGTATAATGTGGCAAATAAAGTTATTTATAAAATGATCGAAAAAAAATTTAATATTTATGCCTGAACAGGCGGATGGTGTTAAGCGGGAATTTAAAACTTATCGTCATCTACGTAAGGGTTATTATTGATAGCGGCTCAATTTAAAATATTACACGACGTAGTGCATCGCCTTAATTTAGAATGGCGGTTATTCACCAGGGCCATACTGAGCGCATATTTTACTAAGGATTTAATAAATGTTCACATAGTGTACCATGTACCCATTTGTAAGAAAACTGTGTTAATTATTAAAAAAAAAAGCATTTTGGAGTCCTTGTCCCAAGCACGCCAATGAATACCGAATAATGTTGAATATATTGAAATAAGTTTTGAAGCTTTTGCCCATAATTATAAACGAGTATACCACAGGTTCGACTACTATTACCATTTTAATTTTTCTTTATTTTTTTTTTCTGTTTCATGTTTCGTTTATCTTCTTCTTCAAAGAAATAATTTTGTTACGTGAAACTTTTGATCAATTTCACCAGAAGTAAGGAACAATTGAGCTTATTTTCACGGACACTTCGGTCTTTATCTTCAGTGGTTAATCGACAGCTGCACGGTGTGTTTTATCATAACTTAATGTCTATTTACGTAGTTTTATGGTTTTTCTATTCCTTGGAATATGGTCAGTGCATGAGTCACCTGGGACTTTAATGTCTACCTCTGATTGATAAATTCCTCGGGCAGGTGTTCACCTCTGGTGGTCGTCTCGTAAGGTTTAAACAATGCGGTACCTCTATAAACAGCGTTTGCAAGATGGTAATTATTTTACGAAGCGAGGTTTATTCTTCTTGCTGTGCCATCTCTTAGTTGAGGTTAGCGAAAACCATTTTGAAGGGTGCGCAATCTTTTGCTGTACTTATACTTGCCCCCCTTCTGGTATGGGCATTGGTACCGCCGCCCTGGGAACCATTTATTGGATAAGCAACTTTTCTTTCATTTATTTCGCTATGTTTGGTGATTTAGCAGGCATGCTCGAGTTCATGTGAAGATGTTTATCCATGTCATTGCTGCGGATACGTCTGCCCACCAACTGCGTAGTGGGCCGGATCGGAAGAAATCGACTTGCACTGCAGTGGGAAGGATGGATTCATACATCTGTCCCTCCTTGATACACTGACCCCGGATTCCTACCCACCCTCACACCTTTCTTTTCTTTTAAAAGACTCTCCACACAGCATCCCCAAAGATGACCCAGAAAAATTATTAATATCCTTGGAACTCATGTGTGGAGTTAAAAACTCCGTTTTACCATAAAAATGCCTCAGGAATCTTACTTCTGCTGCATTTAATCTACGTTTTTCCTCAGTTCGTTCCTCACTGCCATGCATCAGGGTTGGTACCAGAATTCCGTTGTTGACTGCAAGCCTTGCATTCTTTATCCCATGTTTATAACCATTACATGCATTCACGCTATCACATTTTCCAATAACCCTTAAAATAGCATTCCCAGCCAAAATCAACAATTATCTTGCTTAATTTTCAGGTTATTATGCCGTGTTGCACTTACTCCATTAGCCAAAGTTTACAATGTCCATCATCAGAGCAGATTTGTAGATTGTTGTGAAATGTGTATATATGTATGTAGAAGTGTTTCCAGCGTTTTCTGCGATTAGTTTTGATGTAACCGTCTACTGTCGGATACCAGGAGCGTATTAAGCTTAGCCCCGTCGTCAATGGATTGACGTGGATTTCTGACGATGGATACTGTAACGCTGTCCGAAACGTTGTTAGTTAAGGAAGTACGAAAGGCAACACGGTATAATAACTGAAAAAAATTAATCACTATAAAAAATCTCAAATCATATCCAAAATCAACATGATTAAAAAAACTCTTAAAATTCTTTTCCACGTTGTCTTGGCAAATTATATTTTCTGTTTTGATATTAAAAATCACTTAACGGGTGATTTAGTAGCCGCGTCTAATAGCCACACAAATCAAATATCGATATTTTACTACTACTGTCAAACAATCTCCTTTTTGTGTTGCGTTGCCTAAATTAATGTTCTTTAGCTTTTCTCGCGTGTGTGCGTATTGGTGTTTGTTCCTGTTCTCATACATACATTCACGCGTCTAATCATATGTATTTTAGAAGAATAAACCAGTGGTGCACAAACTCTAATAATTGTTTTTGGAATAATTTGATGAGTTAAACATAGTAATCATTGTAGACAATATTAGCGACTCGCAAACGAAAATTTGAAACAGGAAAACTATTCGGTCGTATGTAGGAAATGCACCCAGAATCTTAGCCTTGTCGAGGCTTTACTTTGCCACTGAGCTAATTCGACCATATCCCTTTCGGTCATGTTTAACTGTATCATACTTCGACTAAGAACTTTTCGTAATCTTTTTTATTGTCTATCTTTACGTATGATTGCAAGATTCTTATCCTAACTAAATGCAATTAGATATGGAAAATATATCCTTTTTTATTTTAATGTGCTACATCTATTGACTTTTTTACAAGTCTAGGATGAATATTTTTGTAATAATCAATGGGTAAAACGTTCCTAGGGAATTCATCGAAGCTAATATTGTCTCAATGATTAGTAATAACAATTATTTCAAAATTGTTAAAAATGTAGGTTTACCGTAAATTTAAAAAAAATATAGTGCCTTCCATGCAACTTTGATACCATTTAACCCAACAGCCCAGCGCTCTGTCTCACTTACACTCGCCTGACATGGTAGATTTCCATCCCATTTGAATTTCATAAACACAGTTTTGTAATGGAAATTTAAGCCTTGATTAGGCAATCATTTGGATCACGAAACACGCCTTGTGTTATTCTTTATTCTGTTTATATTTGCGGCCGACCTTAAAGCATGTGACGTCACGGTACATGCGCGGCGGTACAGCATTCGAATTATGAATTTGTACTGTGTCTAATTATTTCATCATTTTTGTAAATATGGGAAAACTAATTTTAGTGTCATTAACTCTTCAAGACGAAGCACTACGAAGTAAAGCAAAATCAAGTGTTTTGGTTTGAAAATATGATCGCTTAGAAAAAATCTTTTTACAAGCCCAGAAAAAATAAAGTATTAGACTTATAAAAACTGATTTAATGTTCGAAATCTCATACTTACGAACCTATTTTCGGTTATGATTTTATTGTACAATGTGGCAAATTAAATTCTTTAGAAAATGATTAAAAAAACATTCAAATATTTGTGCCTTTGCTAAAAAACATAATTGGCGATGTTTTTTTTGCAAAATTCAAAACAGGCGGCTGGTGTTAAGCTGAAATTTAAACCTTATCGCCATTTGCATAAGGAGTGTTATTGTTAGCGGCCCGATTCCAAATTTTAAACGACGTTGTACATTACCTTAAATGTAATTAATTTTCATTCTTAACCTCAACAACCTCATTGGAGTTTGAACAGTTGTTTATTTGTACGAAAAGTTTGTGAACCTCTTTTTAAACTTTCGTACGATCTATCACATGTGTGTATGAGGTTTTTGGACCAAGCGTCTCACCCGTTCCATGTGTGTATAAGATTAGGACTGTCTAAGTTAGTAAGTTCTATGTCTTCGAGAGAACTGGTTTGGTTCAATAGATGCCATTCTTCAATTCTTCTACCAAAATGGTGGCTAGTTCCATCGCTACGGGACGAGTAGCTATTTAAACGAGTTATTCTTCATTTTAAACAAATGAAAGAAATCTTCATTGCCAAAAAAACATTAATGTTGGTCTCAGTGGCGGGTCATTGGTCAGTCCCAATGGGGGTTCCATCAAAGTTCACAAGAAAATGTTTAAAAATTTTACACTATTTAAAAGTAAATGCTAAATAATTTGTTATTGTGTTTCGCTTTCATTCGAGGCATACACAAATAATATGATATTTTTCGAAAGTGACGTCTGGAAAATTTTATAAAAGCTTAGCTGTCACATGCATAATGTATGATAAATGGAAGGTTTACACTCTCATATGTACCTCGTACTCTATGAGACGTAATATTCGTGTAATATATAATATTTGTTCGTATGAAATATTCCATTCGAATTATCTGACCATAGGTGCGTTCTAGATTCCGCTCCTATGAACGAATTTTCAAATTGGTGGGCGGATTTATGAGTACAGAGTTCATGTGGAGCGCTGTTCAAAATGTAGTAAAATTATAATACTATTTTTGCTGACGTTTTTTTTAACAGTTTTCGTTCTTGGAATTACGTAAAACAATAATGGTTAACACAGTTTTTTAGGTAGTATTTTTCACATTTTTAATTTAGTGCACTTTGATTATTTTATAATCAATAATTTGATTTTTTTATTTTTTTATTTTTTATTTTTATTTTTTTTTTATATTGATTGTTTTACTGGAGCTATAACTAAATGTACTCTGGGTATAAACCATAGATAATTGTATTTTTCGTCTGTGCTTCTGTTAACTAACTATCCATCACGCTGTTTCACCGGAGAGTCAGGCAGAGAGGGCCGACCGCCCCACAACCTGTCTTGGCACACACTTCTGGCCTCTTCTGTTATTCTGACTCTTCACATGACCAGACTCGAGTATTTAATTCACTCGGTTGTCCCATATCTTGCTCGGATATCCCCGACTCCATTACCATTCACTTTAGCGTCATATATATTCTCCCTACACCTTACATTCCTCTCTTCGTTCATGATTTACGTCTCCTTTTCTCCTATTTTCTTGCTATGGCAAATTCTTTATCGTTTCATTTTTCCACTTGTACTTTAAATAACATCACATCTTCCATACCTTTTATTAATAAATCGTAGAAGGTTTGCATAGTGACCGTCAGCACAGTCAGACCATGGGTCCTATCCTATCATGTGCTATCTCCCATTTTACCTCATTACTTTAACAGGAACCCGGTCCCTTTGATAAAGTTCACCCGGGTTTTCATTTGATATTCGACAATGTCTCTTGGTTATTGTTCCACAATGTTCTTCCCAGGTATCTGAGCCTCTTTCCCATCAGGGCGGGACATTGCCACCATAGGTGAATTGGAATTTCTTCATCCTCTTCACATTTCCTGCATCATTGATGTTTTCCTCTGCCAACAGCCGCATATGTCTCCTGATGTGGCAGTGTCCCGTTAGTAGACCTACCACTTAATGGGTTTCTGGCCCTATTGAGTAGTTGCCTGGTTCATCTGGTCCGTTTATGATTGACCGAATCGTTTTTCAATCACCCCACGTAATTAATAATAACTTCAATCTATGTTTGCCATTCCTCTTCAAAGCAATTTGTACACTGTACAGTACAGGAGGTTCCGGCTTGTTAATGTAAATCAAAGGTTAATTACTACGGTATTCATGTTGTAATTAAGAGCAAACCTGTGTTAATTTCTCTATTATTTAATTTCGGCCATGACTGATTTCTCTTTTAATGTGTGTAATATAAATATTTAAAATAACTAACTTTATAATCAGTTCTAACTTTTTTTAATAAAGTTTTTTTCAGTCTTAGCATACTAAAAATTTGTGGAACTCTGAGATCATTTATTGCGCGCTATTAGATTTGGCAGCCACCTCTGGTCTGGAGCTCCATTTTTTTTAACTCTTAACTAGTGGAATACTGTACTTGTTCTACCGGTATTTCAATAGAAAAAGCTCCATTGAATTCGTCGTTGATCCTTTCCGGTACATAGCCGGGAAACACGCCAAACGCGCTTAACATTATGTGTTAGGTATGTTGGAATCTTTCTTTCGTTCAACAGCTCGGAATGATTTGCAGCCCTCTGTTTTTCCTCCTCCTACAACATGTGTCTCTTCAAGACCCATGTTCACTCCTTCCTCTCCCCGAAAAGACCCTCCACATACCATCCCCAAAAATGACATAGGCTTAGACATGTGTGGAGTTAATGTAGAAATTATAAAACTGTTTTTTCTGCCTACGATTTAAAAATCAACGATTTAAGTTCGCAAGTAGTTCGTTTCAATCATGAGCTATTGCGCATTGAGTATACATTTAACTGTAAAAAATGTGACTTAACCACCATACAAAAATATTATTATTATTATTAATGTAACGTGTAGATGATTTGACCGTATGATAAAAATTAGTGAAGTAATAATTGATGGAAAGGGCTGGCTAGCCATGTGTAGTATAGGGGAGCACATGGGGCAGGGTCCCCTTCCCTCCGCAAATATTATTTTACCAAATATCACGCCGTAGCCTTATAAGGACACCCTGATAGATATAACCTGAAAAACACTCCTTAACTTCAACTTCGAGTGAATTTTGAAATGTCACTTGATCAAGTCATCGTGCCATCGATCAACGACAGTTTGCATCTCTAAATAGTATAACATAAGGTCGCTATCCGCCTCTGTCTGTTTGTGCGCTCAGTTCTTCTAAACTACGCAACGGATTTTGAGTTTTCCACTATCATTCAGATAATTTCTTCCGGAAGATGTACGTATATAATACTTGCGTATTAAATTTATAGAAAGTAGAGAAAAGTCGATGTTTTGTAATCAAGTCGTAAATAAAATATTTTTGGGCGCTTACATTATTTTTGGGCGCTTACATTGCTAACACTGGCGAAACCTCATGACATATATATACAGTATATAATAATAATTTACTATTTAATACTGTTAAAAAGAATACAACATTTTAAAATTGACTGTCCCGAATTACTTCAATGTATCAATATCCATGTTCCCAAAAAATCATGCTGACATTTCTTACCTTTTTACTTCAATAACACCAGGACACTAGCTTACCAAAATTCTCCGATTCCGAGACTTCACAATCTCGGAAACAAATATTCTGATCTGGGTGATTTATTTCATTTGAAAACTAATCAGTATAAATGTTGTATATTCTATCACTTTTATTCTTCTAGACACAAATAGACCTATGTACCCATATAACTTCTCCGCTTCTACTATTTTGTTTTGTTGAATCTTTTAAATTCAATTAATGCGTGAGGATTCATTTTTGCCATTATGTTTACATTCTTCTTTATTGTATTAATTTTTACGTGTTTACTCTGATACAAAATGCTTGTATTTTTTTAAAAAGAAAAGCACACCAGGGCGTGTAATAAATAAATAAATAACGTATTATTTCTATTTTTTCAGGTAAGAATCACATTCATTTTATAATCGCTACACCTGATTCATCAACAGCTCCAGTGGGGTAAGTGTAATGTACTTTCAATGTCCATATAACATTATACTATGCTGTCCATTTGGGATGGCGGAATAATAGTCAAAATAATGCAATTAACACAATGTATTCTCTAGTAACAGGTGATGAAGAAGAGGCATTGAACAACAGTTACAACTGTAACATTGTCATTACAGTAATATGTAATTTTAACTTTTCTCTATCATATTTTAGACGGTGTCCGGAAACTAGCGATACAAGCGGGAAACAGTGGATCCTAACCCCCTGTAATATCTAAATGCCAAGAGTCAGAATAACAGGAGAGTATGTATGCAAGTGAATGAGGCAATGAGTGTCTGCCAAGACCGAGTGGTTTGGCGGTCCGTCCTCTCTGCCTGCCCTCCTGCGGGGTAACGGCTTGGTGGTTAGTTATTTAGGTTATTTTAGTAACCTTCTAGCGACTGATTTGTTAAAAATTTTACCTTAAAAATTCCAACTTCGGACTCGGTTTACTCGAAAACGAAAGCTCAAATCATAAAAAAATGTGATGCCATCTTTGGGGATGCGGTGTGGAGGGTCTTTATAGGAAAAGGAAGGAGAGAAAGTTCTGGGAAGGAAAAAGGTTTTGCGGGGTGGGTAGGAATCTGGGGGACATTGTGTCCAGGAGTGATGGACGTATGAATCCATCCCCCCTACTGCAGTGCGAGGTGATGGGTCGAGAGAGTCCTGAGGTCAAAATCCCGCCCGACACGCAGTAGGTGAGCAGACCAATCCGCCGCCAAGACCCTTCACTCCATGGACCCGGGCACCCCTGCTAAGTCACCAAACGTAGCAAACCACTTGAGGTGACCTATGACAGAGGTTATCCAATGAATGGGCGGCGGTACCCGTTCCCGCATACCAGATCCACCAGTTGTACCACCATTTTTCGGACACTATGTTTAGAGTAGAGTTCCATTACCCCTAAAACCATTAAAAAACGTACAGTTCACTCATACATCACACAAACCCCCTTCCAATAATACAAATAATTATTAGTTCCTTATATTCAACACTACAAAATTCTAGTACCGCTCTCCAAAACAGAACATCTGCGAAAAAACGTTGACGACCCTCCGGTATTAAATTTAATATGATATTGGTACGGCCAGGGCGCTTGTTGTTGTAAGCGGCATTCAAAAAGGGCAGGTGATAGCAAGTTGCAGTGGGGGTGAGGCCTATCAGCTGATTGGTCGGCAAACGTCATCAACTGTTATAGCTGTCAATGTGACAATCGATTTGGCGCGAAAATTCAAATATTAAATTTCAGGAAAATTGTTTTAAAGAACGCACTTTTGAATTATTTACTGTATTTGTCCACGCCAATCATGGTTCATAACGGTTAGAAATAATTTGGAATCTCGCCAGCAGTCCCCTCTTACGCCGCAGTCGTCCTACTGTACAGTTCATCATTCCACAAGCAATAATCGCTTTAAAATGATTCTGAAATTTTGCGCATATTTCTTCAAGACATTCTGATTTTTAGAGTACCACAAGGCAGTTTGTCTGCAGGTTCTGCCATAAGGCAGCTTGTCTGCAGGTTCTGCCACAAGGCAGCTTGTCTGCAGGTTCTGCCACAAGGCACCTTGTTTGCAGGTTCTACCATTTTTATTTAATTTGATATAACACGATGCAACGTAATCACTTTTACTAACACGAAATATATATATTATTATATTACTTACTTAATTTGATTACAAAACCAATAATTTGTGTGTATTAATGTAACACACAATACTAATTCATCCTTAATTACCTACCGAACTAATTTACTTTCAAAACGTCGTCAATTTCGCCATAGAAATTATTTGCCTTTGCATGGAAAACGTTGCATTCTCATGTTTGAATTCAAACTTCGAACGCGGATAGAATGTTTGAACCGGAAAGAGACAGTGTATGTCTGTCTGTCTCGCTCGCACTCGTGCGCTGGGCGACCCGATGCAAAAGCGACCGTTAGGAATTGAACCCCAAGGCATTTTTTTCAGTTCGCTTCGTCAGGGGTATTCAACCAATTAATTTAATTTTTAAAAGATAGACGGGTCACAAAGGAATAACCTGAAAATATTTGTGAAGCTCTTAAAACCGTCACTATAATAGTTCAAATGTTGCATTGAATCAACACTTTCTGGGCACTTGAGCCAGTGAAGGTTACGAAAGTGTTCTGAAATGTTCTCTGCATCTAAGGTCCGATATATCAGATCAGAGAGGCTCGGCTATCTGGAATCGTCATAAGGGTGTGCTCCCTCATGTTAGAAAGGGTTCAGAAAGTTTATAATATTTCCCTAAACGAGGGAGTGAAGTGACTATTCACTATTCGTGGCTCTTCCCAACGAACTTTCTTCTGGTCATGCTCGGAATTCACTCCTTGCAGCTCAGAAGAGAGGGGTAAGCTATATTGAAAACTCGGCTATTTTAGAGCGCTTGTCTATGTTCCTGATGACTTTCATCTTCCTACCTGTCAATGGTTCTCCCGGTGGGAAGGAGTATATTTCCCCTGAACCTAATCTCTTCCGATATAGACACTGTGTTCCATCGTAATACCGGCGAAATTTGGAGGTGGGAGGTGATTATTCCTGATAATCTTAGAAAAAAAAATCTATTTTTTTTTACAAAGCGTTCTAATGATAGGCGTTAGGTAGGTACATGCCTAGTAATAGCGGATATTCATTTGGACTGCCTAGTAATAGTGGTTATTCATTTGGACTGCCTAGTAATAGCGGTTATTCATTTGGACTGCACAGGTAATAGCTGATATTCATTTGGACTGGCTAGTTATAGCGGATATTCATTTGGAAACATGTCCCAATTATGGTTTAAAGATAAACATATAAAATAGTGTAAATTCTGAATCAGTGTCATTTAAAGAACAGCGGATCGAGCGGGGAGACATTTTAACATTTTGTAAACTGTATGAAAATAAGAAACTTAACATAACTTTTTAAATTGGGCCCTAATGAAAAAAAGAAGTAAAAACACGGTGTATATGTTTTGCGTCAGTGAAGAGAGATTCAAAGGAGAAATCCTATTGTTTCAAGGAAGAATGTCTCCTTGTTGACGCTATGACAAGATTTTTTTTTTAATTTTTACGCTACATTTAAATAGTAGTAATAGTTTCTTATATGTACCAATTTTATATTATCAAAATTATGCTTATGTCAGGTTATTCGTAAACGGGGTACGTTTATCTTTCTTTTTAGATAAAAAAAAGAGAAAGGTTGACGGCTACTGCATCTAGTGAACTATCCCATCGCTTCCATTGGACGATTTGAAAATGGAATACAAGCATTCCAATTACTATGACGAGCAATAAACATTTTACTGTATTTATGCTTCGGTTTTATTTTATAGCGCATTTCTTAATCATTCTTTATGTGTTCTCGCTTTTTTATAGTTTATGGTTTTTCTATATTGGAAGATGATTAATTATATAGGACAGTTTTTAGTAATCGACTTCTGGGTATAGTAAAAATAACCTAACCGGTTTCAACACTCTTTTCTCTATATGAACAGTTGGAATGAGTACGATAAAGAAAGGGACGCATAGATGATTTGGGTAATGTAGAGAATATATGATGCGAATGTGAACGATAGAAGAAATCGGGGGGAACCAAGAAATACATGAGACGATCAAGTGAATTAAATACTTGAGTGATTAGAGTCAGAATAACAGATTTATATGTTTGAGACGGTGTATGAATGTGAATGAAGCAAAGTGTGTGCCATGACATAGTTGTTTATTAGTTAAAAAAATGAAACAAACGCCTTTTTAAAGATAAGCATTTAAAGCAGACAATAATCTGACGATGTTTGAAAAACTCCTACAAACAGTATACGGAAAATTATGCTTGTGCAATGATGGAGGACTTAGCCCTCTCTTAACAAACGGCTGTCCTGGCACCAAACATTCCACAATATTTTAAGTGTGAAGGGTGGGCGTTCACCAGGGTAATACTGAGTATCTTTGTTTTATTATTTGGTACAATATTTTTTTACATTTCAAAGTTTCCAGTAATGTTGGCCCCACTGGGTGGCTTGCCCGTGCTGAGGCCTTCATTTTATAATATGAAAATATAATCTAAATACAATCTACAATATAAGATAAAATAATACATTTAATATATAATCTTGTGTGTTTGTGAGTGATGTGTGTTTATATTGGTTATAAATTAATTAATTAGTAAAGTTTAATTTAATAATCTTTTAAATTAATTACATCTTTCACTATAGAACGTGTCGCATATACAGGGTGTCCGGAAACTCGTAGTACAAGCGGGAAACTGGTGAATCTACATCACATTTGGAGTCGATTTTGTAGTATATATTTTTTTTATTTGAGCTTTCGTTATCGAGTAAATCGTGTTAGAAGTTGATTTTTTTTTTTTTTTTTTTTTTTTTTCTCAAATTCTTATAAATTATTGCTGAAGATCAAAGTACCCAACTAATTAAAACTATTTGAAAGTAAAACAAATGAAGAAACTCGGATTTGAAGCATTATTTTGAAATCACCCTTCATTTAATCCGGTGTAATCATAAAATATTTCTGCTCTGCAGGGTTAAAACATCTGTTGTTCAACCCTAAACACCAGAAAAAACTTTAACCCTAAAATAGCCGAAAAATATTTTTTTTTTGGTTTTTTTTTTTTTTTTTTGTGAAAATGCTCAAATCAAAAAACTTTATGTTTATTTAGGTTCCCCATGTGGTGTAGATTCTCCAGTTTCCCGCTTGTACTACGAGTTTCCGGACACCGTGTATACATATACATATTATATATGTATATATATTTTTTTTAATAAACTTATGTTTACGAGACAAGGTGTTTATGCAAAGCACCTTTAATTGCTTTTTATAAGCAAAAGTTTTTTAGTGCACAATTTTTTCGATTCTCGATATCCTTCAGCATTTCATTTTTTCGATAGGTGTTTCAGGCTAATACTTATTGTTTACAACAATTAATTAATTAAAATTTACACGCGCACACCCGCGACATCCAATAATAGAAGTTCTACAACCAAACCAATAATTTAGAAATATTTCTACAATGTTGAATTCAGGAGTGAAATTGTTGTGGAAAAATGGAGTGAGTGGAAAGGAAAGGAGATACAGGAACTATCGTTGGTAACAGGCATTGACGTGGCTGCGAAAGGTTTGGATTTAATAGCATTCAGAATGTAGCCAATTGGCATCCGGTTTCTGCTCCCCCGTTAAGAAGTGAGTAGCTCTGTCGTAGAATGATTTTTTATGTTTATTTTGATCCATGCTGTAGTGTTTCTTGATATACACGTAGAAAACTTACTGATATAAAATATTGTTAATTTATTAAAAATCTGGTCAAATTATTCGTTTTCCTGTAATAAAAGGGTCTGGAGGCCTATAACGAATGAATTCACAAATTTCATAACAAACTCTCAGTAAATCTCGAATATGTCGGAACACGTGTTCTGACAAATTAATAATATTTTCGTATCTCGTCCATTATATTTATTCGGACAAGGCCATCTGCGTGAACCCATGTTCAAATAAATAATGAATCAAAAATAGATAATTGAATAAATGTATCATATATTTGTAGAGCGCGCTTTAGGTGATTTTATACAAAAACCGCGCTTTACAAATCATCCAAATATGATTATTATTCTATATTATTATACTGAATGACTAATATTTTATTACGAAGTGGTCATGCAGTCACGTTTTAAACAGTATTTTGATTTTTCTCTTTTTATCTTGATAAAAAAGGCGATTTACGATGCTTCCTGGTGTAGATATCCACTAGTATCATCGCTCTGGCGAAAACCCACCAATCGGAATCGAAACGCTTTAACTTTCATTGGTGACCAGATCTGAATAGCTAGGTACTTCATAAACTTCCTCTTTTCCATATCCTTACCTTCAGCCTAACAATATACCCCAATTACGCCATAGTCGTACTGGCTCCGAACAGTTGGATTGTGCGGATTCGAATAAAAAAAATCGCTGAATATGGTTACGAATATTCTTGTTCTTAAAGCTGTATTTAAAAGATCACTCAAGTTTTCCTTCAGACCTTTTTTTGTAACTTTGGGGATGCTGTGTGAAGAGTATGTTTGAGAAACCAAGAATTTTGATATATTTTATGTTTGGGTATTTTAAATTTTGAACCTATGTTTTATAGTTCTAGTTCCGCTTTCAACACGAACGTAATATTTTTTCCACCTCTTATTATGTCGCATAAATCATTGACATAAATTATAAATAGTAAAGGTCCCAGTGTGCTTCCTTGTGGTACGCCATAGTTAGTGTCTAGTGAGTTACTCACCATTTTTGATTTGCTTGCGTGTTATGAAACTCTTAAACCATTCTTACACCTATTGTGTAAACTTTTGAAGAGTAATTTGTGAGACATGGTATCAAAAGCCTTGGCTAGGTCTAAGAATATAGCGACAGTTTCTTTCCGAATTTAATTAAATTAAAGAATTGAACCAATATAATATATTAAACTAATTGCGCCGACTTTCAGAGCTGTTTTCCAATGAAAGTTACGCCTTGGTGTGTAGGTTGCAATAAAGGCACATATACAATTAGTACAGGGTTTTCCAATAAGAGGTGTTATTTTGATATTCAATCGTAAAAGATCAATGGTTTCGTTGCTTGTGTGGCACGTAGCGCCGTCTTGTAGAAAGTAAACGTTGTCCAGATCAATACCATCCAATTCCGCCCATAAAAAATCATTAATCATCTCTCGATAGCGCAATCCATTCACCGTAACTGTTACTCCAGCCTCAGTCCAATGACTACGCCGGACCATAAACCGCACCAAACAGTCACACGTTGAGGATAGAGAGGCTTTTCAACAATAACTCTTGGGTTTTCCGAGCCCCAGATGCGACAATTTTGCTTGTTGACGAAGCCACCGAGGTGGAAATGGGCCTCATCACTCAAGATGATTTGCATTTGATTCACTCAAGTGAATTTTAATAATTTCAATGCGTTGTTGAAGCGTGTATTTCTACTTGTCAAATGTCAAAAAAAGACAGCTTCAAAAGTAACATCTACCGAAATAGCGGGCTATTCAAAATAACACCTCTTATTGGAAAACCCTGTATAATCAGTAGGTGAACATGTTGGCGACACTTTCAGTGTAGTTTCATACTTAAACAGGTTCATGGCCCGTCTCCTTTGCTTCTGTTATCTATGAGTATGTCCAATACATTTTCCCGACGCAACTACATGTTATTTATGTGGGAGGGGCTCCACCGGAACCAGGCAGTAAAACTAAATTGATAGAGTTGTACTATGATTGATAGGAAATAATTCCGACAGGAAGTGTTAAATAGATTGAACATGCCTTTAAATAAGCACTGATCTTCCCTACTATTAAATTTAAATCGAAATAACTAATGAGGTGGCGAGCTCTTCGGACGTTTACATGTAAATGCGATCATAATAATATTCGGATAATTTATCTAGCGCCGTTTCTGTGAAAAATCAAGGCTGTATAATTTACAACGAGTGCCTAGGATAGAAGCTAAAAAGATCAAAATTTATTATTTAAACAGATACAAAAAAACATGCATTGATTTTACATTCGCTATTTTACCCTCCATTACTATTGACATCACATTTATTAGAATATTAGTGGCAAGAGTAGATTTGATATTTCCTTTAAGAGACTAGAGAATTCAGGACTGTTTTAGACTGTAGAATTTTTATGAAATGACCTTAAAAAGCTTACAAATTCTTGGTTGTTTACAATTTTTACACATTTAGTTATTTACAATGTCGCTTACTGTGAAGGTGAAATGTTTCTAACTTTATGGTTATGACTGTTTAAAATGGTGAGTTTTAAGTTTAGCTCTGAATTCTAGTCTGTCATTTTTAAATCGTCAAATATATTATATCCCATTCTGTTAAATTTCAAATCCGTTGCTAACTAAGCCCTACGTCATGGCAAAGCAACATTTTCTAGTAGGAAAAATTCAATTATACGCAGGGTATTCGTAATTCGGGAATTTTATCTTTCTTAAACGACCGTACGAAAGTGACGTCACGAGAGAGTGGGAAAAAGGACCACAAAAGAGTGCGGGGCTAGTTTTAATATAAAAAATAACAATATTTCTTTTGAAAGGCGTGGATCCTTAGGCACATATTTTATTAATACTTTCAGCTTCACAAATACTAACTTCATAATACCCCTAGATTTTTCACGGTGCTGCGCCAGTATTTTTAAAATAAAAATGGTTATTATTTGTTGTACGGAGAACAAGTACAGTAATTCAAGTAATACCTAATTGCCTTTCGTGTTTTGGGCGATGTTTGAGCAGCCATTTCGATGACTCCACATAAAGCAATGTGGGTTATTTTTTCCTCCGAAGCGGAATCCGTCGGGCTTCCGGTGGAAGAAAGATCCCATGAAGTATCTAAATCTACTGTGTGAATGGAGTTGTCATGACCACCAATGCCTGCTTTACTTAACTCCGGAGGTGATGCTGCATTTTCATCAATTACAATTGCCTATTGATTGATTTGTTTTAATTTTAAAAAATTATTTTGAGAAGGGATCAATGACGGTAGTTAATCGGAGCGTCTTGTGCATGGAGTAAAGGTGCGCGAGGTTTCATATTTTGCCCATCTCCCTTATTTGTATTATCTATAGTAGGTAATTACATTATTAACATGACTCCGTCGGCTATTATTCAAGTATGTACTACAGTATGATGTAGAGTTCAGCACCCATGTAGTTATAAGTATAATAGTATAGTAGAATTGAATACTATTGTAAACTAGACGGTCACGTTTAGCGTGGGTTTGACCAATGATGAACCAATGTTGAACTGTTGAACGCAAAGTGAACTCAAGGTAGAAACTATACCCACATTGAGTGATGAGTTTTTTTGGTTCCTTTCTTCTAAGTATGGGAACCATTAACTGGATTATGTTCAGAACCGTCTTTGCGGTCTAAATATTGAAAACAGGATCTGAAAGATTCTTTCCCGTTGGTTTGTCTGACTTTGCCTGACATCGTATACCGCCATCTCATTTGATCAACATTATAATTAGACACAGTTCCTCTTAAAGTTCACAAATATGAAATTTAAGATACACAATAGCTTAAAATAAAGTCGGAATCTTAATGACGTAAGTGAAGAAGGCGTTTACAAAAATATACGACGCACGGCCCCGTTGTATTGGATGGACCTACGGTCGAATTCGCCACAGCAAATACTAGAAAAAAAGTGGAAATTTTAACGAGGTAAATGAAGAAGGTGTGTACAATAATATTCGGCGCCCGGCCCAGCGTATTGGACGAACTTACGGTCGACTTTGCTCTAGCAGACCTAGAAAATTGATCTTTCCGCGGGGTTTATTTTAATTAATTCTGACGAACGTATTACTAAAATCTCAGACGTTTCTAACGAATATCTAATTCATCCTCTAGAAAAATAAAATCTGGTGCTAATCGCTAATAATTTTTTTCAAACCGTTGAAAATGTTTTAATGTTAAGGTACTCTTTTTTATTAATCTTAAATATAAATAACTTACATCCATACCCGATACCCATCGGTCTGAAAAAAGATATTATAGTTGCGAATTCGTCGGAATTAATTAAAATGTGAGCTTCGAGCAAACCCCCGTTATTAGAGTAAGCAAAGAATGGTCAGACGTTGGGATCACGACATATCGCATTTCTTCTTTATTCTATGTAAGCAGCCTACACTAAAGTATGCGAGGCGATATCGTTTCTTGGCAACGGTTGTCCTAATGATGATACATCGCTGCCTACGGACCAATTATCCATGCAAAATCCAGCCAACAACCATTCAGTGATCCACTTTCTGCAGACCCGAGAGGTTGCCCTTTCGTGTGATCTACTCGAGTAGAGCTTCGGTTATACGGGGCGATTTAGTCGCTGCAATTAAAACATTAGCAACAAAATCGCTTCGTGTGACAAGGTACTTACTAGCTGTGGTAGAACCAACTTAGCGGCTTATACAAAACGAAAATTAGACCCGAATGAAAATGATGAGATTATGCTAGATGTAGTCTTTGAGCGTAAAATTCAAATTAAAAGAACTTGAAAACCTTACAGATCACGTGACAAAAATATTATGGCTCAAAACATATATTCATGTAGTTCAACAAACGCTGATTCTGAATACAAAATATTATTATACATACAAATAATAAATCGCCATTTAAAAACGATTAACGTAAAAGACTTAAACGCCCTGTGATTGGTCGGCGAGTTCTGACTGAACTACCTCACGGGTTGGCCGGCCGCGTGCATTAATTAATGCGGACAATTTTGTGCTTAGTTGCCTTACGTAGACTCGTACAAAAATTATTTTAAAAGGAATCATGTTTTTTGGAAGACATAATATTTAAATCGGGAATTGTTGATTTCATACCTACCCGAGTGGGATTGACCCATAGACATATGAATATTAGTAGACCTGCCCTAAGTGATTAAAAGCGTATTATCCCCACTCCCCATACCGGTTCCATTGAGCCGGCTGGGCTCGCGTATGGCCTCAAATGAAATTTGAAAACGTGACGTCATCATTCTTGTGCGAACTATGGTCGAGGCATCATCGGTTCATTTTACTAAATAACACGGCAAAATTTTGACTTGTACTATGAAAACTGGTGAAAATAGATGTGAAAAAAGAGAATAAACCCAATTGTCGTATTACATTCCATATATAAGCATTATTTTACTTTATTTTAAGCATATTCACATCGTATAATATGAATCAGTTGTTACTATCACATCGAGAAACGTCTGGACGCGAAACACAAAGCTGGTTGGTTGCTGGGAAGTAAATTATGAACATTTATAAAAGTGTCTTAACTAAATACTCTGAAACTAACTACGACTCTGAAAATAGAAGCTGCCTTACTTTGCCGAATTTGGACTTCGCAAATTTGTTCATAACGTGGCGAGTAATTTGCGCTCCCATGTAAAAATGTCTATTCATTCAAAGCAGATTTTACTTTTAAGAAGTAAATGGTGATATTATAATGCGAGATGCCTATTTACTGTCAGATTGATTTATTGACGAATCACAGTCAGCTTCACTCCCTTCGTTCTTCAACAGTTGATTTTACCCCTCGCCCATATCTTCTCGTCTATTAATTCCTATGTCTGTGGATTGACCTTAATGTTAACCGATAAAACCGAGCCACTTATGACGTCTGTGATTTTTTTCATACCTATAATTTTCGGAGCTTTGCAATTTTTTTCTATTGAGGGAATTTCGTATAATCAGCGTTTCGGCATTACAAATGTATGGATATTATCTTCAAAAATATCATACATTTTTTAAGAACTTAAAAACTTATAAATTGGTATTATATTTTTAAATACCGTTCTTTGAGATCGCATCGTCCAGAAGCTGTGCTAATCCAAATCACCTGTGAAATGTATTTAAAAATAATTCCTTATAGACATGCACCTGTGAAACATTGATGAATTTGAGCAGTTAGATTGTATCTGATCCATTAAAAAATATGATTCATTTTATGAAAAAAATTCACAAGTGCAGTCGCTAATTAGAACATCATTTCTCTTTAGTTTGCGGTGTTGGGTTACCGTAGATCCAGCGGTTCTCGGAACAATCGCCTGTATCTCCGTACAAATAATAATTCACCATGCCGAACTCAGTGGTCGTTAACTGGCATTATTAAAAAATTGCTATCTTCAATCTCCGCAGCATCATCTGTGACGATGGTAGTAGCTCTTGTATAAGCTGCGTCTCTCACCGTGTGAAACTAATTAAAATTGTATATATAACTGACAGTAAAAATGGGATAAACATCGCGATGGGTGCTATGGCTGCTGATTTTAACGGATTAAAAAAAGTTTTGCTTTTAAAAAACAAATTCATTACTGCACTTTTAACGATACTTTCGAATGGCTTCGCATGCGCATTGTATTATTTCATACCTCGTTCATTTAACACATTCTTTGCGGGAAACGAGAAAACTCGTCATACGCCTTTTTACAGTAAGAGGCGGGAGACGAGTTTACTCGTTTTGTTGCGCAAAGCGGTAAGGAGCGGGAAACTTGTAAAAATGGGGTTCTAAATGGGTGCGGGGTCATGTATTTTCTATTGTCGGCGGTACCCGATCTATCTACCTGTCAATACAATGAGTTTGAAACACAACAAAAAAATAAAAATAATAAAATCGTTGTCGCGTATGTTCCGCTCACAAACTAAGCAGTGAAACGCGGTACATGTGCAAGTTTTGCAATGTGCCCCTGCATAAAGGAAAGTGTTTCGAACGCTATCACACATTGAAGCACTATTAGGTTATAGTTTTTTTTTATATGTATTGAAAATTTCTAAATAATCTTGTAATTTTGTATCAATAAATTTCGATATGTTATTTCGATTGTGAAATACTGTTTTTTCTATGATTCCCAAGAAATTAGAAAGTTTTTGTTCATAAAAAAAGGAATTACACATACATTGCTAAGTAAATAAATAGAGACATCCTTTTAAAGTAAAACACTGAAAGTTTCATCGAAAAATATCAAATATATCATAAGATATGAATATTTTGCGGAAATTCTAATTTTGGCGCTAAAATTTAAAAAAACACCCGCGCTTCGCCTCCAATTTGGCGGTAAAATGCCCGACCATATAGTGTCAAAATAATATACTGTGGTATATTTGCGGCGTGTTCCAGAGAGGAAGATTCTCTCACTATCGACCATCATTCAGAATTGAAGCTTGAAATGACTTGAGCCATATTTGGTGTCCAGATGTGGATAGAGAGGTACCTCTCCACCTTTCTCTTCCCTATCTCACTGTACTGCCCACCAGCTTCAGCCTCACAGCATACGTCAATTGGGGATAACATAGTCTACTGGCTCCGGAGAATGAGAGCATTTGGGGTACGTGCGGTAATAACAAAAAAAAATACTAGCGCAGACCAGACCCGTAAACAATCATGGGATAGGGTTTGTGAAACTGAATGTTTATGTATAGTACACATCAGAATAAGGACGCTAACGAATTGTTGCTGATGATCAAGAAAAATATTTAAGTTAAGGCGATGCCATAGGTAGTAATACAAAATCATGTGTTTTTGGTTTGAAAATTTGGTCGCCTAGAAATGTTTCAGATGCTTTAATTAAATACTGCGAGTAGAATACATCTTGGCCTTTGAAATAATCGAGTATTTTTTAGAGCGTCTTAAGTCTTTTTATAAGCGCAGAAAAAAAATGTAAAGGCCTATGAAAACTGCTTTAAAGTTCAAAATCTCCTACTTACGAACCCATTTTCTGTTATGATTTTATTATATAATGTGGTAAATTAAGTTATTTATAAAATGATCAAAAAACAATTACATATTTATGCCTGAATATCCACAAAATAAAATAAAAGACACTTTTTGGCCATGTTTTTTTCTTGCATAAATCAAAACAGGCGGACAGTGTTAAGCGGGAATTTAAGCCTTATCGCCATCTACGTAAGGGTTGTTATTGATATCGGCTCAATTTAAAATATTACACGACGTAGTGCATCGCCTTAACAAATTGTGTTGACACATCAGTTCCAATTTAAAAAAAGTCAAATGGTACCTAGGTACTTAATCGTTTGCCTGAATTAATGACACAATCAGTAAAATTTTCAATATGACTTAAATTAGTATGTTTGATGATTAACTAACTAACTAACCATCACGCCATCATGTGGCAGAGAGGATGGACCGCCAAACAACTATGTCTTGGCATACACTCCTAGCTTCATTCACATTCATACATGCTCTTCTGTTATTCTGACTATTGACATAGCCCGACTCAAGTATTTGGTTCACTCGATCGTGCCATGTCTTCCTTAGTCGTCCCCATCTACCATTCTTCGTAAATTCACTCTACATTTCTTGATCTTGCTCATTACGCCTACATCAGCCTTGCATTCTTTGCAAATCTCACATATCTTACTCGATCATACATGGTTTTACACACATACCCCTAAGGAATATCATTTCTACAGCATTCGGTCTGATGATATAAAATACAGTTGAATCTTGATTTGAATGATTGGAACGTTTGAATACTGTTCCTTGGCTCACGTATTGTATTGACCACGATCAAGTAATTTGTTCCGTGTTCAGTGCATACACCGGTGGAGATCCTGCCTCGGCTCAGTGAGACATCAGCCTTCAGTCAGGCACCAGTCATCAGCCATCAGCCGTGAACCTCCCGGGGAAATAGATTATCTTCGGATCGAGCTTTGTCTTGCCAATCCACTGCATTTGCGTACCTGATCTGATATTACTTTCTTCATTACAAGCACAATTGTTGATCGCACAATATGGAGGATCGTTCAAATGCCATTTATTGACAAATTAACTCAACATTACTGGGCGTTTTGCCGATTTTTTCATACCGTCGTGGAATATAAGCTCGACATTTCAACCGAGCCCAGCTTAAAAGCAACTGATATACCGGGCCATAGGTTGATAGCTGATGAGTAGACATCGGATTATATGCATTTGCATATTTGCATATGCAAATGCATATAACTCTCTAATTACGACGTTAATGCATATTTCTGCCTTTTTTCCCAAATCGTGCATATTTCGTTTAATAGCGGGAGGTATCATCTACGTATAAGGAGCTAGGTGAAGATGACGCGGCCGTTTTTGAGGCCGTAAAACAAGTAGTTGGGCAATTTGACAGTTCTGAGGCCATTGCAATTCATTCGAGCAAGCTAGCATTTGAAGACGCATCCATTAAACAGAATATCGCCCTCATCTCAACACATTTCCACAAGTTACCAGATACCATAAAAAAATTGGAAACAAAAAACCTTCCTCTAATTAAAGCAATAGAAATACTGGAAACAATGATCGAACTCGCCAACGCCCTTCCTAATTCAATATCAGAAAAGATTCGTAAAAAGTTAGACTCTATTTTGCTTAAAAACCCGAGTCTTGAAGATATGAAGAACATTAATGCCTACATCAACGGCACAGGTCATACCCTGCCTAAACAGATATCTCCAGAAATGGCGCCAAATTTTAAATTTTGTCCAATGACGTCAGTTGACGTAGAGAGGTCGTTTTCAGCGTACAAATTAATACTGGGTGACAAACGTCACAAATTTGAGCTCGAAAATTTGGAAAAATACTTTAGTTGTATATTGTCACAAAAACTATGCATAATTTTAAGACTATTTCTCTGTTTTTGTACGGTCTTTAATTAAAATATATAAAAATATAAATGGTTTTTTGATTTTGCATTGTGCATATTTTGGGCAAATCAAGAGTTTTTAGTGCACATTTCGGCCTTTTTTAGTGCATATTTGCATGCATATTTTGGCACTTTGTTAGTGCATATAATCCGATGTCTACTGATGAGTTATGGGTAAACTAGAATATAGCTATAATAGTAGCGAGTAGTACATGACAAAGGCAGTCGGAAGCGTCCGGTCAGGAACTAGCGTCTCGCCTATAACACGGATGGAAGCAGTTAGCAGTTACATCAGATGACATCTCGTCGCCCCAGTGCTTAATTGTCCAAACGACCATTTTAGCGAAAATGAGTTTTTAACGCAATATTGTTAAGAATCAAATTACGCGTCGTTCGATGAAGAAAAAATAGTTTTATCAGCCTCCTACAATTAATTATAAGCATTTTAAAATGTCAATGTCCACAACAATATTCTAAAAGTGAGCCTTGTTTGGCCAATCTCCTTACTAGGCCAACCTCCTAGAGTCGAGAATTAAAATTGCGTGCTAGTTTGTTCAAACTCCACCAACCGACCAATTACAGCACGATGCGAGGATCACGTGATGCCGCCATCTTAAGTTTTTACATTCCAACGGTGTTTGTTTTCTGGTGTTACGCGGAAGTAAAAAAGCATTTAAATATATACCAAGGAGTTTTTGATAGACAAAACAACAGGAAAATGTCAATAACTAATTACAAAAGTGCATACATACGCAGCAGTGCGGAAATAGAGCGGTAAGTGTTAGTTTTAAATATCTCTATCAATACCAAATTTGTTTTGTTTTTTACATTGCAATGAACTTTGTCATACAGCGTGTTCACTTTTCTGTTTTCGCTCAGACTCTACTTTTTGCAAGTTTTTGCTGTCAAAATTGGTTTTTTGACTGACGATTCATATTAAACTAGTTAGATTAGTATTTCAATTCGAAATTTTCAGTATATCCGTATTTGTATGTAGCCGTTTGAGATTTACAAATTGATCTATAGTGATTATGCAGTTTGTTGAAATAAATTATAGTTATATAATAAATTATAATTCTGATTTTTTCCTCATTTGTGTGTTTTGGGGTTTTGATTACGATTCTGAGCATTACCAACAAAAACGGTAGGATTTTAATTTTTAGCCAAAAAAACATGTATAGGTATATTATTCACTGAAATAATTTGCATAAATTTCATATAATTTAAGTGATTTAGTTTTTTGGCCACGCGTACTGTTTAGGCGCAATTCTATGGGAGCACTCTCCCCAATAAAGACTCCATTGAAATGCTTGGAGTTAGTATATCAGACCGGCTCAAGTATCGGGGATCCATAGAAGCCCGAGTAAATCAGGCTTCCAAGAAGCTGGACGTCTTGTACACGGCTAGGATATCCTTCAACAGTGACCAGCTGCTGACCCTGTACAAGTCTCAAGTCCGCCCAACAGTTGAATTTGGGAGCCACCTCTGGGCTGGTGCCCCAAAATACTTAATTAACCTACTTGAATCTGTGCAAAGGAGGGCGATCCGTCTGATTGACAATCCGTTGTTAACAGACCGATTGCCTTCTCTAATGCATAGACGCAATGTAGGCATGCTGTGTCTGTTCTACAGGTATTTCAATGGAGCCTGCTCCAAGGAGCTAGCAGCATTGATCCCTGATGCACCGGTGCACGTGCGCGAAACTCGACGGACACGAGCGGAACACCCGTTTACGATTGACGTTAGCTTCATGAGAACGGGTCGTTTTTTGTAAGTCGGTTCGTATGTGGAACGAGCTACTGGCATCTCTCTCCTATAATCCGAGCCTCTTCAAGGCCAGCATTAATAAATCCCTTCATACAGCCCCTACCTTAACCCGCCTCACAACGCCGCCCAACCGGGTGGTTACATAGTTCCCCTGTCTGTATACTGGCAGGGACGCTCTTGTGAGGTGTCACATAAAAAAAAAATCTGATCGTAAGAGATTCAGCCTACTGCGGTCATCTTCAGACTGGTACAGATATTCCTTAAGCTGTGCTTTATATACATTAAATTTAGGGAGGGGGATTAAAAGGGGTGGAATGCAATGATTTTATTCAAATTATATGGATATCCCATTTTCGTTGCTATGTCGTAACAACGAAGATGGAAGTCTAAAGATGGTTGATAGGCTAAACCCGGTCACGGTCAGAAATAAAAAAAAGTTGGACATTGTTTAATATATTATTATCATTGAAGTAAATTATTATAATGGAACTGTCGAGTACCTGGCACGCGTTTCAATGCCACTCAAAGAAAGATTTGTCCCGCATCCCACGAACCCTCCCCCCTCACGGATTATCCTCACCCTTCCCTCTTTCAGTCCCTACTGCTAAGCTACAAGAAATAATGCACACATTTTTATAACAACTCGATCGCCACCTATTATACAATCTGAATGCAAATTTCATAACGCCAGAGTTCACCTTTATGTATGGAAACCTTCGCCGGCGTGCGCAAAGCAACTCACCAAAGTTTCATCGCAATCGGATGAATGATATAGGAAATAATAAGAGAATCTTTATACAAATTTCACAACGCCATAGTTCAATATAATATAGGGAAACCTTCGCGGGCATGCGCACAACTCAAAGTTACAAAGTTTTATCGCAGTCGGTAGAGTGGTATGGGAAATAAGATGTGAATTTGTATATAAATTTCATAACGCCAGAGCTCACTTTTATGTTTAGAAAAGGTATAGGAAATAAGAAGGAACAAACAAAGAAAAAATCACTATTATAAATATATATATATAGATTCCACCACGAATTGTCAGTATCCATAATAGAAATATTGAAAATAAACTCATCCTGTATATAACTAAAGGTGGTCGTTTGAACAAACAAGCACGGAAAGTTCTACGCAAAAGTTGCCCTATCTCCAATTCCAGTTTGTTCAATCTCCATTTACAAAATTCTGGTGGTGCGTTTTTGTTCAATCTCCATTTTAAAATGTAAAAAAAAGTATCAAAAACTATCCTTAGTCAATTTACAAAGAATTATTTAAGCTGATCAGACCTTTAGCTTGACGGAAATATCTTCATCTTAAACACCTGTCATAATGTTTCATTGAAATAATCAAAGAAAACCTCCTCCTGTAAAATTTGCAAATGGTCGTTTGGACAATTAAGCACTGAGGTGACGATCTCACGTCCGGACAACTGCAGAACATTGATAACATTATTTTATGAAATTTTTTTACATTACTTTATTTTATTTATTAACGACTTTAAAATAAACACTATAGTAGTTTTCACGGTCCACCTCATGATTTCCTCATCTTCATTTTCGTTGAATTCGTCTTCATGTTTTGTTGGTTTCCTCATCTTCAAGTTTGTAGACCTCATTTTCATGTTTATTGGTTTCCTCATATTCAAGTTTGTAGCCCTCATGTTTATCGGTTTCCTCATCTACGTGTTCGTTGATTTCGTCATCTTCATGATTGTTGGTTTGCTCATCTTCAAGTCTGTAGATCTTATCTTCATGTTTGTTGACTGTGGGTTGTGTTGGTGTCCCTTCATATTTTTTTTATGATTTACCCATTTTCATGTTTAATTAACCATATTATGATGTATTTAAACTTCTTACTGTTATTTTTAATTTTGTTTTCAATGGCAATAATTTTGAAGCATGGAATTTATGTTTTTTCTGGTCAAAAGATGTATTTAATTTTGGGATATTAGATTTGAGGTTTTTGTCCTTGTATGGGGGTAAGATGGTCAGTAAGATACTCATATTTCCTTTAAATTTTAAGGGTTAAAAATACAGATTGGATGGTTTTTGATTTCAAAATTAATATTCAAGGTCTGTGATAGTTCTATTCAAGTTCTGTTATTGTTTCAGTTATTTCAAGCGACAGGCCCATAATAATATAATATAGGACTTTCACAGAACTTGATTGTTAACTTTGACATTTTTCACATTCCGTGAAACAACCCGTCCTTAAATATTTAGGTAGCGAGAAAAACATCTATAAACCATTTGGACAAAAAATATCAATTTCAAATGTGGTTAGGTGTAAGGGGTTTACTTTATCTGCTGATCAAACCAGTTCTTGTTGCCGACCACAAGTGGCTGCTCAGCTAACTTTATTTGCTGATCAATCCAATTCTTCGTGCTGACCACAAGTGGCTGCTCAACTGACTTTATTTGCTGATCAATCCAATTCATCGTGCTGACCACAAGTGGCTGCTCAACTGACTTTATTTGCTGATCAATCCAATTCTTCGTGCTGACCACAAGTGGCTGCTCAACTGACTTTATTTGCTGATCAATCCAATTCTTCGTGCTGACCACAAGTGGCTGCTCAACTGACTTTATTGGCTGATCAATCCGGCTATTCTTGCTGACCACAAGCTGGAAATATTGTAGAGCTGACAAAAACCTCAATATTATGCTGACCATTTAAATGATGGCCTTGTTTTATTTAGTATCAACAAAGCAGAAGATAACAATAGTGTATCCATATTGGCTTAGGTAAAAAATATATGATAAAGTTCAATAATTCCAAAAAGCTGGATAATTATCAAAATTCTCGATGTGTTACTGCTTAACACAAGAAATTTATGGCTTGCAGTCAGATTTAATAACTAAACATATTGGGCAGGCTCGAATATACAATAATATTGCTTAGTGACCTCTTCCCGTAGTATGTTGATCCAGTAAGAAGTTGTTAGACTAAATTGATCCACCTTTAACACCATATAACTTGGCTATGATGGAATACATCTGTATGAATCGGCAACAGTGGTACAATAATTATCAATGTTGCCAGTTCACCAGAAAAACCATTTGATATAGATACTGTTCTTTAAATTTTCAAACTTTGTATGGAAATCGAATGCATAATTTTTGTTGATCTACCCAAATTGGCATACTTATGTTGATCTCATATATATTGATCTATTCCCGTAGTATGTTGATCCAGGTAAGAAGTTATTAGACAAAGTTGATCTATGTCCATATATCTGCTTTTACTAAATGAACCAATCAAGGGGGCAATCGGTGGACTGTTCATCACAAGGTTTTTATGATTCCGTAATCTTTTGAGTTCAATAGAACTCAAAGTATTAATCTCAAGAATCGAATATCGCATGAAATGATTGTGAGATTGTGTTCCTGTTCTTCATTTTACTTTAATTAACTTCACTTTATTTTGATAATATTTATATTTTAATAATAATACTTGCATCAACTGTAAAGCGCCCCTGAGGTGATAACTCACAAAAGCGGCGCTATAAAAATTGTCCAATATTATTATTATTATTACCGTGTTAAAAACGAGACAAAATGATTCTGTAGACGCAGATTAAGTACCAAATAAGTGACTATAACACGCAAAGATCCGAGATATAATTGAGATGATACTAAAACATGGGATTGTCGATCAAACAATACAAGTTAATAATGGTGAGGATGGATGTAACGGTAGGTAAAGCAATAAGTGTCGTGGGAAGGAAATTATACGAAATGACACTGAGTTTAGTGGGTTATTTTCTCCAATTTAAGTGTTGGTTCAAAGTTCAACTTGACGAACCAGCGAGCAACTTGACCAACGTAAATATCTCTAAAGCAGACCAACTGAGATACCTGCCCTTATAATAATAATAAATGTTTTATTATCTTTCCTTTTTTGGAACAAATGCAGATAATGATATCCTCACTGGGATCTCTCATGCTGACGATTTCTTAATCAAATTTACTTGTATAGATAATACGAAGTAATTATAAAGGTATATTATTTAGTGCAGTCGAGTAGTTTCGGTTTCAGTGTGTATATTTGGTGTCAGTATATTTTTTATACATCTGATCCATGTTATGTATTCAGTTTTTTTTTAATTTGAGATTTAAATGTTATAATATTGTTAGGTTTTGTATTTTTGAAATTCTTAAATGGTACTTTAGCTCGTGTACGAATCGATAGTTACAAATCGTAATGTAATGACAATTCGCATTTGTGGTAAAATATGTTTTTGCATATGGCGTATTATTAAAATTAATTCTTCAAAATAGGTTTCAGAGACACAGAAGAAATTTCGCGATCCAAATCGTATTCTGTTTTGAATTCCTTAAGCGGGATGACAGATTACGCTGTAAGTTCAAAGCGTTTTATATGACTCCATATTGCTCGCTATACAATCCCATACGGACATGTCACCTAAAAAGATGATGTGTTATAAATATGTGTGATATCTGCTAGCCAGACGATATTTGAAAATTTGTCATCTGTCAAAGTGAGAGATCCCATACAAAGATATGATATTCCGCGGCAGTCCCCCAACTTTTCTGACCTTATTTATGGAGAGCCATAATTTGAAATAATGGCCTAGAATACATAAACGTACTGATAAAGCATCTACAATTTTATCGCTAAAACCATAAGCATCTCTTCCTCATCAGAACTCATTTAAACATTTGTTGAGGTGTACGTAATTATTATCAAGTGTGCTTTGCGTAGGTACGTCTCCACCACACTAAATAAAATGAGTGTGGCGACGCCCACCGCGCCCCAAAGGGAGGAGTCTTAATGTGGACGAAAACAAATAATGTTTGTGGTAATGTTCGAGTTATTGTTTGTGGAAACAGTCGTACGAGACCGTCCTTTATGTAATCATTTCGCTGGCACTGCAAGACCCCAGTAACCGAAACAATTGTAGATATGTGTTGTTGTAATGAACTTCTAATGCATTCCATTGTGCTTGGGTATAGTGATTCATAATTGAACAGAATATTGTGTTATTGAAGAAGATGATAATACCAAACAAATCTAAACGAAACGTGAAACAGAACATAAAGAGATAACTGTCTCAACTGGGAATCGAACCCAGGATCTCTGTCGTCTTTATCCACTGGACCATTGGGACCTAATTATTATCCATCATTTTTTTCGACCTCATATTTGAAATTCAAAATTAACAATATTATCTACAACTTCAAAATTTAAAGACAGATATTAATACTCATAAAAATAGAATTTTCCAATTCCAAATATTATGATCTAAAATTGATGTGGCCAATTTACATGAGACTTTCCACTCCTGGGTTCCAGAGAAATCAATGAAATCAGTTCCAGAAAAAAAGAATTTCGATATTTCAAAAAGTTTGATAAATTTCCCTCCACGAAGAAAACTTACTGACAAAAATATTGCTAATGTATTAAGAATCTCAAGTATTTTTAATTCGGTTAAAAGCGGGATTGCAGGCCCTTAACGAATGAATTGATAGGTTTCTTGGTAAACTTTTAATAAAATACCCATGTATTGCCACGATCGTCATTATACATATATTTTCAAGACAAATGCAGGTGCATGAGCAGTTATTATTATTAAAAATTTATTAAAAGTTTATTATGAAACGACCTGCAATCTCGAATTTAACCGGATTAGGTACTACCGTATTTTTATCTGTGTTGGAGTGGGGTAAATTAGACCTTATAATAATAATAATAATAATAATAATGTTTGAATTATTTGTAAAGCGCCGTTTTCGTGAGAAAATTACCTCAAGGGCGCTTAACAACTTAATTTATGCATTTAATTTAGCCCTATCACTTAGACTTATAACCAATTACTTTTAGCTTATAACTAAGTTTCATAGCTAGATACTAGTGGCTTATAACTTATTACTAAGATTAATGTCAAGTGATTTACAACTAAGACTTTTAACTAATGACTTAAAACTACACATATTTTTATGACCGAGTGGGTATTTACACAATTCCGCTATAATACGACTTACGACTACGGCTTAAACTATAGATTTACGACTAACATACATATTTACGTTTACAAATATAGATTATAAATATAGAACGCCCACAAACATACTATCGGTTTATATTTTTAGGTATTAGTTTATCAACGACTTCTACGAGTACCTACCGTCGAGAGCCATCTCAGTTCTAGTGGGCATATGAACAAGTGGACAAGTCGTCTAAATGGCCACGTTGGCTATGCCTACCACAATAGTGACTATGCGTATAGTGGCTATGTCACGATGGCCACGGTGGCCACAGTACGAGCATGTTGCACGGTCGCTTGTCGCTAAATTGACCCAATTGAGCTGGTAGATCTGCCAATTAGTGGGAGTCAGTCATAATCAAAATATAAATTCCTAATAAACTTGCGATGGTTCCAGCTTACTGATTTTTTATTCGCTTTCGTACACCATATTTATTTGTTGTTTGTATCAATGACATTACTAACAAGCTGTACAATTAAATATACCATTCCTGAGAGAAAGTCCAGTTAAATCCAATTATGTCCTAAATCTTGTATCTAAATTTCGCTAATAAACAATTAGTTAATGTTAATTAAGTGTTAATCTGAAGTGACCTACCAGGCAAGTATTGTACTGTATATTATCTCCGTATATAGTTAGTAATAACATAGATCTTACAGGGTTTTCCAATAAGAGGTGTTATTTTCAATAGCCCGCTATTTCGGTAGATGTTCCTTTTGAAGCTGTCATTTGTTGACATTTGACAAGTAGAAACTACGCCATTAATAAAAATGGAACGATACACGCTTCAACAACGCATTGAAATTATTAAAATTCACTTGAGTGAATCAAATGCAAATCATCTTGAGTGATGAGGCCCATTTCCACCTCGGTGGCTTCGTCAAAAAGCAAAATTGTCGCATCTGGGGCTCGGAAAACACAAGAGTTATTGTTGAAAAGCCTCTCTATCCTCAACGCGTGACTGTTTGGTGCGGTTTATGGTCTGGCGGAGTCATTGGACCTTACTTTTTCGAAAATGAGAAATAGCGATGAACCGTTATTGGTTATTAGTTATTATATAGTTTGGTCGTGTACTCTCAATGAGTTGGAATAAACTTACTCCGGGAATATATTAGATTCATTCCAGACAATTTAGGTTTCTACCCTTATTTAGTTCACCCCTAGCTCCGGAGTGAATGTCCCCTTCCTGTGACAACCGAGAGGGACTCCCACGGAACCTGTTCGCCCACCACATGCTGTTAATCATATCCGCTTCCTAAACTAAGCCACCCGGAAGAATATTTTTACTTGTTACACATTTCAAAATATCGTCATAAAGTGACAATCAATTTATAAGTCGTTCAACGAGCTGCCTTAGACCCGGCGTTGCTCGGAGTTATGGATGGTATTAATTGGGGTAAATTTACCATAGTCCTCCTTTTTACCGACAGGGTGAAGCGTTCTTCCTTTTATTACCAGTGGTGCTAGCAGCGCTATTACACTCCGGCGCAAGAACGGCGAACCAAGCTTTAATGAAGTTCTCTTTTTTACCAACTCTCCGGTGATTCTACATTCTTCAATAAAATAAAACAGACTTTACTTACATATCTTTAATTGTGTATTAGTCAGATTTTCTCGAATTAAAAATCTATTGATCTCTTGAGAGTGATTAGTTTGGAACTAAAATATTGCAAAAATTGGAATTAGAATCAGGTCTAATAATTTTTAAGCCTTAGAAATTAAGACAACCGTCAATAATAACTCCAACATAATTAATAATCAAATAAATTTAACTGATAGTCCCATATTTAATTTGTTCCGTTAACCTCCTCTGAAACTGTTTTCCCCTCCCCTTGCCTACACCTCCTATAATATTTTGTATGTGTGTGCCTGTATGTAATTATAATTAGTTAATATAATAGCCCTGATGAAGCTTGAGATAAACGTTACCTGGTTGGCTGTCAGTTATTATTTCAATAAAAAGTGGTGCATTACAAAGTGTGTTTGTCACACCCCAAAGTTTAAAAACAAAATAATTATTTACTATATTATCCCGGCTCAAGTATTTGGTTGACTTAATCGTGCCATGTATTCCTCGGGCGTCCCTTTCTTCTTATACCATTCATATTTGCGTCATATGTTTTCCTTACACTCCTTTCTTCTTTGTGAACCATCTGAGGGTCCCTTTCTCAATCTTACTCATCACGCTTTCGTCTTCTTTCGCATCCTTTGTTGATCTCCACATTTCTCACACGCTCATACATGGTTTTACCACGCAGCATCCAGTCCACTTCCATCCTTCCTCTGCCAGTTCCATGCCTCACTGCCATACATCAGGGTAGGTACCAGCACTCCATTGTGGACTGCTGGATTCGCTTCTTTGGACAGTTTTTTGTTAGCGCCAACCGCGTTTAGTCAGTTCTCGATTAATGGAGTTACTGCATTTACCCTTCAATATCTCTACCAGCCTTTCCATCTCTCGTAAACATACTTCTCAAATACACAAACTCATCCACTTGTTCCAAGTATTCATCATTCACAACTATATCGCACACTGTTTTCGTATTCTCTCTTTCAAACACCATGACTTTAGACTTACTTACATTCATCATTAACTCATTCTTCATACATACTTCGTTCATCCTGGTCACGAGAGACTGTAGGTCTTCCGCATTCTTAATAGATCTTCCTATCAGCATACAACAGGCAACATACTTTCAGATTACTCAAATTCGCGCCCAATCCCACCTCTTTCATTCTTGCATATAAATATCCGAGTATAGATTGAATAACCACGGTGACATTTAACACCTTTTGTGATATCAAACAAAAAAACAAAAACAATGTAAAACCACCGTCCATCCTAACACATGCAACACTTCCCTCATACATAGACAAAATTGCCCGTGTAAGATTTGCATTCACTCCATACTTGGACAACACCTTCCTGTAGGCACAGAAAAGTTCCTGTTTTTTTGCCCGAAACTTCTCAGTGAGCATTGCATATTGCACACTGTTTTCGTACTCTGTCTTTCAAACACCATAACTTTAGACATACTTACATTCTCATATATACTTCGTTCTACTGTAGATCTTCCACATTTACAACTATTCCAAATTTATAGGTAGAAATGAAATCGAACAATGAACTTTAAAATTCACAGGCAAATGGGCATCCCCGAGAAATCAAATCCATCACGTATTTATAATCGGTGAAGTGGTCATTGATCTTTATTAAGTGAAGAGTCTCAAATTGTTAAGGTCAATAGCTGTTTGCATTGGATTAAAACCAGGCAAGTGACTAATCATAAACTTTGGACCTTTGATTCTAGAACTGTTAAGGATTATGCATACAAGTTACAGTTACTAAATCAGATTTTATAAAGTAGTGTTTTTATGTATTTCTGTACAAATTCTTCAAGATTATCTTTCGAATTAAAATTTAAATGTTAATATATAAAAATTCAGCTTGCGTTCGTTTGTGCTCACAAAACTCCAAAAGTAGTCGCTAAAATTTCAAAGTTTGTTCTTATTAGTGCCAGGAGTATTTAGAGAATAGTTTGTATGGTAGAAGAAATCGGAGACCCCCGAGGAATACTTAACTCGATATCTCGATGTAATGTAGTTTTTTTTAATACTGAGAATTCTGATGACGGATTATTATAGTCCAGTGGTTATAGTCCAGTGGTAACACATTGGACTGCCATTCCGAAGGTCGCGGGTTCGAACCCGGCGTGCGCAAATAAATTTTATTTGATTAATTTGTGTTATTTCACAATTAATTAATTAAAATAATATATAGTATAATAGTATATTTGCGGCACGTTCCAGAGTGGAAGATACTACCAGTATCGCCCTGGTGTAAGACCACCATTCAGAATTGAAACGTTGCTCCAAATGGCTTTAGCCGTGTTTAGTGACTAGATCTGAATAGCCAGGTACTTCCCCACCTTCCTCTTTCCCTTCCCCACTTACCTTCTGCCTCACAACATCCCCCAATTGGGGATGCCATAGTCTCACTGGCTCCAGACGGGAGCAGTTGGGACTCTTGTGAGGTATTCACTAAAAAAAAAATTAGTAGATCAAAACTAAAATAATAAAAACAATATTTGGATGATTTATATAGCGCCGTTTTTGTGCAACATCACCTCAAGGGTAAAATATCCTCTGTAATCATAAGATTTGTAATTAGGTACTTCTAACTTCATTATTTCTGAATCGATCATCGACATTTTCAACGAAACTTGCAGACAGTTCACTAACTATCTTTTGACGCATGTCACAAAATAGTAAAACTACCCACGTGTCTTTTATACTTACATTTACCTCAAATATGTTATCTTCTCCCTAATATATTGGTGCAAACCGTTTTATGGAGAACATAACTACCTTTTTAATTACAAATTGTGATATATTTTAATAACTTTTTTTTAAAATTTACCGCCTGTTAATGGACACCCTTTGATCTATCCAGCCGGACTTTCTCGACCCATCTTCTTGCATCGCAGTGGGAGGGCTGGATTCATACTTCCGTCCCACCTGGACATACTGACTCTCGCATTATATTCACCTCTATAATAATAATAATTGAATAATTTGAATAACATCGTTTTTGTGAATAATGACCTCAAGGGCGCTGTGCCTTTACCTTTTTCCTTTCAAGAACTTCCTCTTCTTCGTTTTCTTAAAAAGAACCCTCCACACAGCATCCCCAAACATGACATATGCTTGATAAATTATTTTCTTCACGACATCCTGTGTGAAGTTAATGTTAAAAAGCAATCTACAGGGTTTTCCAATAAGAGGTGTTATTTTGAATAGCCCGCTATTTCGGTAGATGTTACTTTGAAGCTGTCATTTTATGACATTTGACAAGTAGAAACTACGGCATTAATAAAAATGGAACGAAACACGCTTCAACAACGCATTGAAATTATTAAAATTCACTTGAGTGAATCAAATGCAAATCGTCTTGAGTCACGAGGCCCATTTCCACCTCGGTGGCTTCGTCAACAAGCAAAATTGTCGCATCAGGGGCTCGGAAAATCCAAGAGTTATTGTTGAAAAGCCTCTCTATCCTCAACGTGTGACTGTTTGGTGCGGTTTATGGTCCGGCAGAGTCATTGGACCTTACTTTTTCGAAAATGAGGCTGGAGCAACAGTTACGGTGAATGGATTGCCCTATCGAGAGATGATTAATGATTTTTTATGGCCGGAATTGGATGGTATTGATCTGGACAACGTTTACTCTCAACAAGACGGCGCTACGTGCCACACAAGCAACGAAACCATTGATCTTTTACGATTCAATATCAAAATAACACATCTTATTGGAAAACCTCGTACCTCTATTAATTGATAAAGAAGAGACATTTGAAAATCGGTCTCATGTCGTCTCTTTCATACTACACGGAGAAAACTGTCTGTTATAAAATATTGCTAATTTAATCTGTTCAAGAATCAAATTATTCGTAGTGCGGTTAAAAACGAAACTGCAGGCTCTTAACGAATCAATTGATAGGTTTCCTGTTAAACTTTTATTTAAAAGGGAACGTATTATCGCGATGTTGGTATACGTGTTCATAAAAATCATTATATTTTCGCATTTAGTTATTATACATTATCAGGGCAAATTCAGGTGCATGAGCACGTTTTCCGATATATTAAGAATGTACTAAAAGAATAAACGGAAACGGCAATCCCGTTTTTAACCGGATTTTAATAAATCAGCAATACTCATTTTTCTCCTTTCAGACTCCTGTCTTAGGGTCGTTACACATTGAAAAAGTATTTTGCTATGAAAATGTGTTTTAAAAAAATATATAGATAATACTGGCAGTCAATATATTTTGTAACAAATATATATAATGGAATCTAAAAGCATAACGTAACATTTCCTTGAAACTTCTTCTGCCATTGATTTTGAAATCCATGCTCTGCCGTGAATAATCGAAAAGTAAAAAAACGTATCGATTTTAATTCGAGTTTATTCTTCCATTGCCTTTCGATTAATCCATTGCCACTTCTCTCGCGGAACATCTTCAGCTCAGTACTCCACTACTGTATTGGTTTTGGTTTCATTCTCTCCGTGTTTTATAATAAACTTTTGATGTGAAACATCTTTTAACGCGCCTAGTGGGGGTGAAACCGACTCTTGCGTGGCAAGTGGCAAGACGGGACGATGCTCTTGCACGTGTCTCGTCGACTCTTTCCGCCCGGCTGCCAAAATTATGTGCGGTACATTTGCTTCTATTTTCACAAAAATTGGCAATGTATCTATTCTAAATGATAAATATTACATAATAGTTTTAATATCAAAAATGTAAAGATTTGTTTACTTTCATTTTCACTTCCTTCTAATAAAATCAGTTTCGATGTTTCACATCTGCCCGAGTCCCGCGACTGCATTTTTAAAATTAAATATTTAAGTTTGCTAACCGCCTTCAGTACTTTCATCACGTTTGTTCAGTTTGCAATGTTTTCTGTGTATTACAAATGCGCTATATATATATCTTATTTTTTAATTTTCCGTAAAAGTTTATACCGTTTTAAAAACTAGATAGAATTATCATTACGGCGTATGCATTTAAAATAAACATAACTGAAAAATGTTGTCAAAAACGCTAACCACATTTAGTAAAAACAAAATCGGATATATCGATATTTCGAAAACAACATTCGTTTTGTAAGAAAACTCTAACTTCACTTTTATCTCGTTCATATAATAAAAAAATAGAAATAATTTTTACAGTTAAACCGATTTTTACGATAGCCACGCGAAATATGATTTATTTATTTTGGTTATTTTTATGATTTTATCAGTAACATCCAGTAAAAATCTGAGGCAATCTAAAAGGAATTATTATTTTTTTATTATTATTACTCTATCGCTGCAGCAGCTGGTCCAGTTTCTTTACCACCTAGTATTCTTGCTGCAGAGTCTCCATCTTCTATCTTCGTCGAACGTCACAGCAGTGCTGCCAAGGTCTGTTATCTGTGTGAGGATATTGTGTCAGCGCTTTATTAGCATCAGACACATACCTGGACGGATGACGAACCTCGTGCTAGCACTGTTGGTGGACTCTCTCGCTGCAGCAGCTGGTCCAGTTTCTTCACCACCTAGGATTCTTGCTGCAGAGTCTCCATCTTCTATCTTCATGTCACCTGTTCCTGTTCTTTATTTTACTTAACTTAACTTCACTTTATTTTTGTAATATTTATATTTTTTGTAATACCTGCATCAACTGTAAAGCGCCCTGCGGTGATATCTCACAAAAACGGCGCTATACAAATTGTCCAATATTATTATTATTTCTCTTTCTAACGTCAACAAAAATACATTTTTCCGCATGATGGAAAAAAAAAATACTTTTATGAAATATGGACGCCCGGTCATATATGACCCTAAAACACTGGAAGGGTTAATTGTAACATTCCGAGACGAATTGATCAACGCGCAATACTTTCTATTTTCAATGTTTTCATAAAATATAATGTTATAAATACTAGACAAGTTAACATCAATTTACCAGATCGTGTTGGGAGGGGAGTGTATAGAATTAATAAGATGCGAGGTTACTTGGAGTATGTGGTTTGAAAATGTATTGATGGATGATTTTTGATGGATCGTTCATGGCCAAGCCTCGTGATTGCTTTATTTTAAATCAAGACTTGTTAAAATAGGCTTGAAAGATTCTTGTATTGCTTTAGTTAGATATCGATATCCTCACGATTAGCTGCTCTACTAGGGGATATCGTGACTTCCGATTTTAAAAGATGAAAAGTAATTGGTATTTAGTTTTATAGTACAAGATATTTATTTATTTAGTGGACTCTTCCACGAAATTGTGGTCAAGGTGTGTTGATCTACGCAATCTTGACCACTGCCTGTAAATCCTTGCAAACCTTCGAATGGTCATAACGCTTGTAATTAATAAGTTATTTCAGAGAATTTAAACAATTCTTCAAATTTCTAAATTCATTTTCTGTTATTTTATTTGTTATTTCGTGGGTCGTGTCAATTAAACAATACAATTGAAGATTGAAAATTGATGAATTATTAAAATTCTATGAAAAGGTATATGTACAAAACTCAAGTAATAACAGAACTTGAATAGGACTTTCACAGAACCCGAAAATGAAGATTGAAATTTGATTAGTTTTCAAATTCTATGAAAAGGAATATGGACAGAACTTGAATAGGACTTTCACAGAAGCCGAAAATAAAGATTGAAATTTGATGAATTGTTCAAATTCTAATAAAAGGTATATGGACAGAACTCAAGTAATAAGAGAGTTTGAATAGGACTTTCACAGAACCTAAAAATGAAGATTGAAATTTGATGAATTGTTCAAATTCTAATAAAAGGTATATGGACAGAACTCAAGTAATAACAGAGTTTGAATAGGACTTTCACAGAACCTAAAAATGAAGATTGAAATTTGATGAATTGTTCAAATTCTAATAAAAGGTATATGGACAGAAATCAAATCATAACAAAATCAAGTAATAACAGAACTTGAATAGGACTTTAACAGAACCCGAAAATGAAGGATGAAATTTGATGGATTGTTCAAATTCTACGAAACAAACCATCCTAAATGTAGTTCTTACCTTTTTTTATTAAATTGCGTTTTGAATGCCATCCTTTAACTTTTTCATGTGTTTAAATACATGCTTCTACAAAAATATCGTGTATATAATTGTTTTTATTTATTTATTTTTATTTTTTTATTTTTATTTTTTTATTTTTTTTTATTTCTATATAATATTTACAGTGTTCACATAATTATTTATATTTTTACATGATATATTTCAAACTTATAACTATAATATGTTGTGTGTAAGGTAGGTTTGAGAAGGTGAAACTGTATGTGAGTAAATTTTTTTTATGCTGGGTGTGAGGTAGGTTTGAGTAGGTGACACTGTGGTGGGTAATGATATATGTTTCGTGAACACCTCACTAGGAGAACCTGTGCTGAGGTGTTTACGTGGTTATGATTAAATGGTACATGTATTTATGTGTATTGGTTAAATTTTCTTATATAAATTGTGAATTGTGATTTTAAATTTTTTTTTTTTTAATGGTTATTGTACATTGTTATTTAAAGAAAAAGGAAAAATATTTATTTATGTGCACATATATACATACACCCATGTATATACATACATACATAAATAAACATATATGCATGCATACACACATATAAGTAAACACATGTATACATACATACATACACATTCATCCATGATTATGTTTGGTTTGGTGTTATAATGTTTTGTATAAAATGGATATCTTGTTTTTTGATCCAGGCTGTGATCAGTTTTTTGTGAATGTTTGTGTATGTATTTCCCATTAGTAGTAGTTTCAGAGTGGTGGGCATACAATTAAAAAGTTTTGTAGCGTAATACTGGAAGTGTCTTTGTCCGTGTGTGGTGTATGTTATCGGTATGTTCAGGGTATTGTTTGTTGTCGACCTTGTTTTTATTGTTGTTTGAGGTGGTATTAGAGTGTGTAGTTTCTGTTGGAGGAAATTAAGTAGTGCAGATTTGGCATAAAGTTGTCTTATTGACATGACGTTATAATAAGCATTATAAGTTACCAAATAATCGTTATAAATATATCCGTTTTGTAATTCATTTTCAGTCAACAAACAACTAAGTGTAAATATGCCAAGTCAAAAATTTCGTGTATATAATTGTTATAATAAGCATTATAAGTTACCAAATAATCGTTATAAATATATCCGTTTTGTAATTCATTTTCAGTCAACAAACAACTAAGTGTAAATATGCCAAGTCAAAAATTTCGTGTATATAATTGTTATAATAAGCATTATAAGTTACCAAATAATCGTTATAAATATATCCGTTTTGTAATTCATTTTCAGTCAACAAACAACTAAGTGTAAATATGCCAAGTCAAAAATTTCGTGTATATAATTGTTATAATAAGCATTATAAGTTACCAAATAATCGTTATAAATATATCCGTTTTGTAATTCATTTTCAGTCAACAAACAACTAAGTGTAAATATGCCAAGTCAAAAATTTCGTGTATATAATTGTTATAATAAGCATTATAAGTTACCAAATAATCGTTATAAATATATCCGTTTTGTAATTCATTTTCAGTCAACAAACAACTAAGTGTAAATATGCCAAGTCAAAAATTTCGTTTTACAGTCGCTGGTTTTTTCAATTTTGCGCAACATTAACGAAATATTATCAATTTATTAGAAGCTTATTATAATTGTAGGCTTTTTGAATCTAATTGTAGGATGGGTGTAAATTTTTGTATTTATAAAATATTTGCATCGGGACATGGCGTATCAAAAAATAATTACAGGGACAATCAGAAATTCTCCCTTTGAATAACACCGTCAGTAAAATCATCAAAAATTTAAACGAAAGAAATACACATTTCAAATATATATATTTTTAATTTGGTACCTACTCTATTGCTATGTGCACAATCAGTTGGAATGTTAAGTTAAATCGTGAATAATTTTACATGTTTCATTACATTACGAAGGAATATTTCACACCACGCACATCTTCACAGACAGGCGGAATTTGTATGTTTGATTTATGATGATTTTTTAAAAATCGTAGCCTATGATAGCAATATCTACTATGTATACAGCTTAAAATATGAACGTTGATTTTGTAATGTCAGAAATTTCATGAACTTGCTGCTTCAGGGTTACAAATAAATATTATCCTGTTTGATTTAATCGTCTGATTCGTTTAAACATGACATTACTGTTTTCTACAAGTACCTTACAACCTCTTCCTGTCTTAAAGCAAATATAAAAATAAATCGTCAAGTCACCGTGGATAAATTTTTAATTTACAAAAACCAACATTAAAACTAGACGGCTGGTAGCAATTCCCTCACTCTTGGTGTTGTTGACTTAAAAAATCGTGTCTCTAACAAAATAGTAACAAAAACGAACAGAAGCGTATAAAAATATCGCTAACTGATGTTTGCTTTGGTAGCGATGGTAGTCAGATTTGAAATGGTCGATTATTCACACTTCACACCAGGAGAACAGGAGTTAACAGAGGTTTTGAACGTTCAATTTTGCTTAAAGTAAGTCTGAGTTTACCAGGCAAATAATGATTCATGCCTCAAATTGTAATTGTAATACAGTAGTTTACGCCGGGGTCAATAGTCAAGAGACGTGTTGACTTATTTTTTTAACTATACCGTGAAATTAGTCGATTTATTTAGAAGGATGTCGTAAAGCAAATATAGCACGCCTTTCTGACACGGAACATGTCCTGATTTAGATCTTAGTGCTTCGTATATAATAGAAATAGGGGGATTATAGTTTGAACCCGCCCGCACAACGCGTGTCACCAACGAAATCGTCGCCAATCGACAGTCACCCAACTTCCACGCCTTTTATTTATTGTAATCAAGTTTAATTTTAAGTTTTTCTTTTACATATTATAAAATTTTATTATACAATTTTTATTTTTTATTTATAAAGTAGTTTTGCTGTGTAATTATTATAACGCGTCACAGCTGTTTCGCCTTCTGGAGGTATTCCTGGACGAATGACGAACCTCGTGCTGGCATTGTTGGTGGATGCGGTGGACTCTCTCGCTGCAGCAGCTGGTCCAGTTTCTTCACCACCTAGGATTCTTGCTGCAGAGTCTCCATTTTCTATCTTCATGTCACTTGTTCCTGTACTTCATTTTACTTAACTTTAACTTCACGTTATTTTTGTAATATTTATATTTTTTGTAATACCTGCATCAACTGTAAAGCGCCTCTGAGGTGATATCTCATAAAAACGGCGCTATGCAAATTGTCCAGTAAATTAATTAATTAAATATTATAAAACTGTGGTTAAGCCACTTGCAGACGTAAATTTATGTTATTTTTTTAATACAAATAATTTTATTGAATATATAAAAGAAAAACTTAAAATTCATGCCATTTCCTGCAAAGTGCAAAGCTATGTTCCCAACATGCTTTCTATCTTTATGCTTGGTGTTAGTTAGCTCAGTCAGAGGGGTTCCACCTAAGCTAGAATCAAGTTTGCCTCTCAGAATCTGAGCGTATTTTACAGGGCCTGCAGATACTGCTGATAGTACACAACTGCTGACCCTGTACAGTGTACACATCGTAAGTGCATCTGACTGTTGAATTTGCATTCTTAGATTGGCAGCCACCAATGGAGCTTATATACTCGAAACAAAAAACCTTGAACCCTGTGCAGAAACGTTTTGTCCATTTGATAGATTCCCGTATTTTAACACACGGATTGCAATCTTTATATAGCACTCGTCAAGTTGCAATGGAATGGTCAGGTGGAATGCTGTTCTTATTCTACGGATAGTTCAATGTAAGATGCTCCGAGGAACTAGCGTCGTCGATCTCTTCAACAGCGGTGTGCAGTGTGAAAATATGCAACACGCGAGCCCAACGTTTGTCATATGAGAACTTGTAGATCGATAGCTCGGCTTTGGAACGAATTGCCGGACTTTGTGTCTTCTCCCTCCTGCAACACAGCAACTCGAAATATGACATAGGCCACGAAGCAAATTGTTTTCCTGTAAGATAAACGCTTTTTTATTGATAAGACTTCCTTTTTATTTGTTTGTTGCAATCATCACATTAAAATGTTTTATTTCTTTTTTGTTTTAGGATTCGTTTCCTGTTCGCCTTCTCCATGCAAAAATGGCGGTGCCTGCGTCTCCTTCCCGAGATCTGAATCATACTGCAAGTAAGTGTTTTCAAAATGATTATTACCTCACTTTACATTCTCAAAACGCGTGTAATCTGTCAAAATATCGGTTCAGGAAGCTTCCTTCGTCAGGATAAAAGTAACCTTAATAACAAATTAACAGATTGTAAATATTAAATTGTTGTTTTTGCTATCCACCAACAAAATGGCGAAATATGCACTATCAATGCCAAAATATGCACTAACTGTAATAGCTGAATGGATGAAACAAAGCCCAAATATGCAACAACGACCGAAAAAGGCTTAAATATGCACTAACTACCAAAATGGTTCAAATAATATTCGTCATTTGTAATATGCAAATATTTAAATCGATGTCTAGTTATTATATTAATAATCGCTAAATCTCTCTCAAAAAGAAAAAGAAGATTACTGAAGATGGTTTGACAGAGAGATATTTAAATATATAATAATAAAACGATTAAAATTAGTGGCGACTGTTGTGAAAATATTTAACAAAACACGACTTATTTAAAATAGAGCAAAAATCTCTCGACATCTGAGATAAGCATTTTTACATACATTCTGCCATTGATTTATTTATTACATGTTGACGAGATATGAAGCGAAAAAATCGATTCCGCTTTTTTTCCTCCAACTGACCTCCAAATATCGCGCACCGCTTATCGCGTTCTAATAGTGAAACAAGTTTCGACGAGATATTAGTAAGCAGGAGCGCCTCTAATTGTAGCTTTATGCATACGGCATGTTAAATAACAGAACCAAATGTGTTTTTTATAATTTTCTGAGCATAGTTTATGATTTGTTTTCTATCTAGAGAATTAAATATAATTATTTTTCATTTGGGCGTCTGAATAGAGATTATCTTAAAAAATAACGTATATTTTTTTAAGAGCTTTTACAGCTAAAAACGTGGTGTAAATATTACGCGGCGCGTAAGGTCAGAACATTGAAAAACTTGACTTATAGCGTTTGTTTGGTTAAAATGGTCCTAAATCAGGCTCAAGGCCGGCTTTCCTTACAAACGTTGAACGGGCGTGTAAGAATCTAATTAGTAAGACGTTTATTGTTCAAAGGGAAGTTTCAGTAGAAATTCGGAGTGACAACTTACGTGATCGAGCGGTTAAGATCCTCGACTATGAATTCAGAGCCGCGGGTTCAAATCCCGTCGTACGAAATGATTTATTTATTTATTTATTTATATATATATACGCCTAAAAAGGCTTTTACATAGAAGTGATACATGATGCAGTACAATAAGAGAATATGTAATATACAGGAGATATTGACAGTAAATAGATGTAATGTAATGGAAAAAAAAATAACATAAAGTAAAAAAGAAATTAAAACAACATTAGATATAAAACAAATCATTAAAACTAATTTACCAAAGCTACTCCAATTTGTAGGATTCAACAAAGTGTTGATGTAGATTATGCTTAATTCTATATATGGAGTCAATAAATAAATCAATAACACCCCCATACTTGTTGCCCAGATCATGCATCCTATTGGTCAGTGCGTGTGTCTGATAGTTGGTCGAGTATGTATTACAGAAGAATGTTATATTTTGCCTTGTATTCCTAGTCGACACATGTAGTTTAATAGTGGCAAGGATGGCAGGACTATCAATTAAGTTGTTAATGACTCTGTGTAACACAACCAGGTCTGAAATAATTCTCCTGTCAGACAGTATTATTAGATGCAATTGATTCATCAAACTGACATAATTAATGTAATCAATAGGAATTCCGAGCTTAAAATTTACGTACTTAAGAAATTTGTGCTGAACTCTTTCTATATTATTGGAGTGAACTTTATATAAAGGGGACCAAATAGGTGAATTATACTCCAATTGACTTCTGACTAATGAAGTATAGAGGGTTCTCATACAATCTATGGACTTAAAATCGGTTAAAGTTCTGCAAAGGAAGCCAAGCATCTTTAAAGCCTTATTAGTTATATAGTTGATGTGTTCAATGAATGACAAGTTTTCAACGAATATTACACCCAAGTCAAGAATATGTGATACTGGTATTAATTTAATATTATTTAATGTATATTCATGTAATATATTATAACGAGTTTTGGAAAATCGTATTACTTGACATTTCTGAATGTTCAAAAATAAAGCATTTTGTTCACACCATTGATGAAGTTGTTCTAAATTACTCTGTAAAATTTGACAATCGGATACATTTCGTATTCTTTTATATATTTTTAAGTCGTCAGCAAATATCAGAACTTCTACATCATTAAATTGGTCAACAATGTCATTGATGAATAATAAGAAAAATATTGGGCCGAGGTGGGACCCTTGAGGAACCCCACTTGTGGCCTCGAATATATAAGATTGTACAGAATTAATCTTAACACTAAGCACCCTATGGCTAAGATAACTAACAATCCAACTCAATAATTTACCTTTGATGCCCAACGATCGAAGTTTATAAATAAGTATGTGATGTCGAACCTTATCAAAAGCTTTACTAAAGTCAGTGTATATACTGTCCACTTGTTGTTTGAGACCCAGAGATTCAGATATGTAATTTTCATAAATCATTAAATTACTTAACGTAGAGCGACCTGTGATGAAGCCATGTTGGTTAGGAACAATAATGTTGTTGATAGGTTTTACAATGATATCTAGGACTAATTTCTCAAAAACTTTCGGTAAAGCAGACATTATACAAATTGGTCTATAGTTTGATATATCGCTTTTGTCTCCTTTTTTATGAATAGGGGTTAAATAACTCTTTTTCCACTGAGCTGGAAAAGAACCAGAACTTAAAGAATTGTTAAAGAGTTTATAAAGAGGATATATCAGACTACTAACACAGGTTTTGAAAAATATTGGAGGAATACCATCCGGTCCAGCAGATTTATTGCTATCTAATTCTTTTATGACTTTTTCTATAGATTCTTTTTTGATGAAACATTGGCTTAGATTTAATACCTCTTCCACTGAAATATCGGGAATCGTATTGACACGAATATCTGTGTCGTAAACACTTTTAAATGAATCAGCAAATAGATTAACTATACCTTCGATACTGTCGGCACATTTTTCTTTTAAGTACATGTTATTGGGAAATCCACAATCATTTTTTTGTTGACTTTTAGAAAAACTCCATAATTTTTTAACGTTTTGGTGTACCTCTTTTTCAATTAGGCTTACATAATCACTATAGCATTTTATTGATAATTCTTTACACTGCTTACGTAATTTAGTAAAAGTTATGTAATCATTAGGATTTCTGGTATGTTTATATATTCTATGGATATGTTTTTTATAATTAATATGTTTTTTTAATTCCCTCGTAAACCATTTGGGATAGTTAGATGGTGTGAAGTTGACCCTAGGAACGAAGCGCTCTATCGAGGTATTTAAAATTGAGTAAAATTGTTCTAATTGATTATTTAAATTATTTTCGTTGTCTAAAAATGACCAATCTACCGAGGTAAGGTACTCATTAATATTATGGTATTCGGCTTTGGAGAAATTATACGATGTGGTAGTTAGGTTTGGAGATCTTCCAGGCATATTTGTTATGATAATATCTAATGGTGGATGGTGTTTATCTAGAGGCAATAATAATTCGTCAGATTTCTCAACCACTATTTTTGAATCACTTGAAAACACTAAATCTAACATTTTCGAAGGAAGCAAATACTTTGGGGTGTGACATATTGAATGAAAAAACATACACTTAGTAAGACACCACTTTATTTTTGAATCAATAACGATAGCCAACCGGGTTTCGCTTGTCCCAAGCTTCATCAGGGCTAAATATCAACTAAAGCTAATTAGATACAGGCACATATAAATATAGGTAAATGAAAACAATGAGTGAAAGAGATACAAAACAGATAGAAAGAGATGCAAATAGAAAAGGTGGAGACAAATTATTAAGGATGATGAGGAGGGAGGGGGGGGAAGGAAATAACAGTTTCAGCGGCGGAATAAATTTAATATGGGACTATCAGATAAATTAATTTGGTTATTTATTACATTTAAATTATTATTAACTGCTTTTTTTATTTCAAGGGCTTCTAAGTTGTTTAATCTAATTCCAGATCCATTTTTATGCAATATTTTAGTTCCAGAGATTTTATCGAATGAATGATTAGATTCTATTAAATGATTCGCAAATTCTGAAAAGGCATTATTGTTTAAACATCGTATATGTTCTTTTAAAAGAATTAGACACATTGTTTGATTGAGTTAGTCCTAGGAATATGGACATATCACGAATTTCACTGGATTTAGCGCACTGTAATTCAACTTCGTTTGTGGCAGATCCGATGTCATCTTGGCTGGTCCAGTTCGGCAGATTATAATCACCAGCAATTATGAATTTTGCTTTCGGATATTTGAATTTCAGCATTTCTATGTCCTCATTGTGGTTTTTATATATTTGCAAATCCGATGCAGGTGGAATGTAGACACAACCTATAATAATTTTACTATAAGGTATGTTGAGCATTACAAAAGTGTGTTCAACATTTGTGTGCTTGACCGGTAGTCTACAGGATGAGATATTTTTAGACACACATAACATCACGCCTCCTCCGTTAGACTTTTTGCTCGAATTAGGACTTCGATCAAGGCGATAGATAGTATATTGATTTAGGCCTAATTCTGACGAGCCGATATCTGCATTTAACCATGTTTCAGTTAATAATAAAATGTCATATGAGAATAACCTGTTAACTGATTTAACCTGTTAACCGGGCGGGACGTATAAATACGTCAAACTTAAACAGTATCGGGTACGGGTAGGACGTATGAATACGTGTTGTTATGAATAAATATATGTTGCGCCCTGGAACGAACGGGACGTATATTTCCGAGCATATCATACGGAAATTGAGTTTTTAATTTTTAAATATTTTATTTTTTTAAATTCAATGTTTCTCTTTTATCTATGTGCTTTTATTTATTGTTCTGTAATTATAACCTTTTTTTAATATTTTTTGTAATCTTTATAATTGTTTGTAAATATTCTATTTTTTTAATTCGATGTTTTCACTTTTTTTGTTGCATAAATAAAAAAAAAATGAAATTACGTCCACCGGGCGTGACGTATTGATACGTCCTAGTGAAGGAGTTCGCGCCCGTTATATGCTGCGTAATTTAAAACTGAACTCCCCGATTAACAGGTTAATAATCGACGTGTGGTGTTAATACGTCATCCACTGGTGTTATTAAGTCATCCATTCATAATGCAAGCATTTATTTTCAAATATTGTTGGAATTTCCTGCACTAAATTGGGCGCGGCTAACCAATGTTCCAACTTGTACCAACCTTTCCAATGTGAAGATTTAAAATTGGCATCACATAAAAGAACTGACCACAAACTCATGTCTCTAATAAATACATTCGTTCCATCAAATATCTGGCATTGGGTTAAACAAGACTGGTCTAGTTTTATTTATGGCCGAGGGGAATGAGCCACTTGCACGCTTTTTTAATTGAACAAAAAAAAAACGCTTCTAAAAAACAGAAGTGACACAAATTTTTATTCAAAACTAGTTGACGTGTACCCGGCGTTGCTCGGGGACTTATAAATGATTTGGGGGTAAACTTTTTTGCATACCTATATTTCTAAGAATGTATGAATTCTGTTAAGAATGTTGTCGTACGACTGAAGGGAGGTGGAACGGAATGACTTTTAAAAGAATACCTTACTTTCCAGTTCTCTAAGCTGTGCTAGAGTTCTTCCGTGTGGTATCTTGAAAATATGACCCCAAATGAAAATAGCATAGTGTCGCTGGCTTCGCATAGTTAAGTGCGGTTAGGATTCTTGTGCGGATTTAAAAAAGATTTTTTTTTTACATTTGTATTTGACATAGTGTCTTACAAAACTGAGTAGTATTCAGTTTGATCACAAAGGTATTATCATAATTTTTTTCTAACACTTATCTTTAATTTATTCATTAATACGTATTGTATCTTGATAATTGGATTTAGGTTTTAATTACATTATTTTTTTTTTTTTACGTGATGCGGTATACTAAATTTCTAACAGTAAAAGAGTGATATTTATAAAAAGCCGCGGTATTTAATTTTTTTTCTTACGCCTTTGAAATCTTTCTTGAATCGAAAAAACAGCCATGCAAGTGGCCTATTGGTCTAGTAATGTAACTACTCATTGTTTGACATTTAGATGTTATAAACCGAAAAAGTGTGCAACTAGTGTCGAAATTTATAAGGCCTAAAGCAAGAGGTCTGCGAGTGTTTTCAGGGCCAAAGGAGCCAAGAAACAGAGATTAATATCGAACCTACTTTTCATGGTATAAATAATAGCAAAGGTTTGTTGGAACAGCTCTACAAGTGATGGACGTCATTAGCAGACTAAATCGTGTGCAGTGGTATCTTAACGGGTACACAGAGAGGTTAGAACACCACAGTATGTCGCTGCGCGTTTATAATTCACCAGAGTTCAGTTTTACATTTAATCATGGATATTTAATTAGTTTTATGAATCCGTAAATATTCGTTTTTATCGTCTCCTGATAGTTTCATGCTGTCGCAAGGCTGTGCAGTAAGCAGTGTAGTAAATAGAGCGTGCTAATAAAAAAAAAATATTTTAGTAAAGTAGTATTTAAAGAAACACTGAATTTTTTCAACCTATAACAGAACAAAAAGTATTTTTAATAATTTTTGGAGCTTACTTTGCGATTTTTTTCTATCGATGGAATTTCATATAATTACCGTTTCGGCTCGTAAATGTATAAATATTGTCCTCAAAAATAGAATATATATTTTTAAGAGCTTAAAAAATGTATTATAAATCGGAAGAAATTCGGAATGCGGTGCTTAAGGCGAAGCTTAATGCTAAATCACTATTTTGATTAATCTTTATAACGAATCGGTGTACATTATAAATACCAAAAAATATGCTTTAGATAAATTGAAGGTTTTCCTATCGTTTGGCTTGAGTATAATACAAATAAAATAAAAAAAATACTCAATAAAAAACATAAATGTAAACTACAAATTTTTTTTTTTCAATAGAAATGTATGAATGCGTTAAGGAAACAACTTTAAAAAAATACAGTGTTATAGCTAAGATTATCTTTGACAGTTTCACTTGATTAACTTTTTCGCTTTTTTATAAAATTATTTACAAAATAAATAAAAACCAGTTTTGTGCTTGAAATCTAAAGTTTCTAGACATTTTTGGCTTGTAGCTTCCTCTTAAGGGTTTTACCTATTTACAAAAGACAGTGTTATCACCTTGGTCGATTCTATTTGGGCGAGGTAAGAACAGATGAAGGGAGGGTCGTGGGGTCTATTGGAAGATTAGAGAGGATAGACTATAGAGTAACGTGGGGTAACCGAATGCAATTTTTACGCAGTTTTTAAATGTTAAAACGCTAAACATATATTATTTTTATTTTTGTTAATCAATATGATTGATTATTATGGCACCTTAAACAAATACAAAACCTCATGCGGTTCATAAATAAAAAAATACGTTAAAAACTCACACGTGTATCGACGATTGCGTACAGTTTGCCCAAGTGCGGGGTAAGCATACGCATAACGTAGTGTAAGTGTAGATAAGGAATATTTCACTGTAAAGATTAATCAGAAGATGAAATATGTATCTATTTATTTATATTGTTTTTGTGTTTAATTCGTAAAACTCAATTTTTGTTTAAATTTAGTGTAAATCAAATTTAATAATATTATTATTAAGTATTTTTTGGTTTTTTTTATTGTTATTGTAAGTTCATTGTTGTCCAGCGTTACCTGATTATTCACAAAGAGTCCGTTTGACAAGCGATTTTAATGGCTATTACCTATATTCGTGACGATATAAGTCATACCAAGAATATACACATTTTTGGCTTGTAGCTTCCTCTTAAACTAATCTCTCCCGATAGTAAACGATAGTAGGTTGGCAAAAGCATTCACCGTCAAGACCTAGACAAACCTCACCCCATTACGATAAGATATTATGTATTATAGTTTGATAGAAAGCGAAATATTTATATATTTCTTTAACTATAATACATAATAATATAAAGTAATTTACCTGTCATTCTGACAAAACGCAATCTGTTTCATTTCAAGGCGGTCCAAAGCACTATAGAATTGAGGAATGAGCTTATGTAAAGCATGCACGAATTTGTCGCAAATATTGTCTACACTTAACCACCGCGTGCGGTTACCCCTCGTGACTCTACACAGTACAGCCAATAAACTAAGTAGATATTATTCTTGTGGGAGAAAGCCGCGGGGCATACGCCACAGAATGCCTCACTTCTCTTATTTGCCTCTTTGGGCATGAGATCGGTCCGGAGGTAAGATGCTGCGTGATAAACGATATTAGGTTGTATTATAATACTAACATCTTACAGCCAACTTCAGAGCGATAGTGCTGTCTTGTTACATCTTCTTAATTATGTATTGTTTGGAAATTTAAACGGATCCATTGATACCTAATAATTTTAATAATCAATCACACTAATTTCGATTGTGCGTCTGCTTGTGAGTGATTATAACTCTGGTTTAATGAACTCGGATTTGTTTTTAATTTAAGTGAATTTTCAAAATTGGAACTGATTGTGTCAAGAGTTCAGATAAGCGATAAAGTACCTACCTACCTATATTTTAACAGAAAATTATTTTATCTATAAGATAGGTTTATCTAAAAATACGCTGTCTAGATTGCATTTATTTCGGTTTGAATCTTGTGATCATACATAAAGATAGTTGCCAATAAAAAGTGCGGTGAAAAAATGAAGACAATGTTGGTAGTTCTTATTCGAAGTATGATACAGTTAAAAGTGACCGAGGGGGATAGGGTCCCATTAGCTCAGTGGTAGAGCGGTGTCCCGGCAAGACAAGGGTCCTGGGTTCGAGTCCTAGATGTGACCGTATCCTTTTCTGATTTTTCTGTTTCAGATTTTCGTTTAGAAATCGCTAATATTGTCTTCAATAATTAAAAATGAAAATTATTTTTATTGTCATTTTCAAAAATTGGAGACAGATCAGTTTTTGTCAATTTTTGAACACAGATTGAATATTTCGCTGTGTTTTTAAAATTGATTTATAACTAGGCCTTCATCATATAAAAAAAACACAACCTAACTACCCCATTTCATCCAAGGTAACTGAAAAATCTGGCTTTTATCCTTAAAGGGTATTCTAGGCCATAATTTCAAATTATAGAGAGAGGGAAAGTTAATTTAATTAATATGGGTAAATTTCATAATAAATATGTGGTAGATTGGAGTTGAGTTCAAACGAAGAGAGATGTTAAACGCAGGGGAGACAATTTTAGATAAGGCTTGATAGAAGATAGGATATTTGTTTAGAGAGGATCAACCGAAAGAGATGTGATCTAAGGTTCTCATTTTTAGGAAACTGAAGGTACAGTAGTGGGAGAGTCTAGCACGTGAATTTTAAAATTTTATAATAATTCGTTTTTGTGAAAAATCACCACAAGGGCGCTGTACAAATATGATTCTACAATGATCTATCACATTACTAACTATAGACTACTCAAACTATTTCAACTTATGGCTAACAGATTGCATCCCAATTCCCTGATTACCAATACAGAGTGAGGTACATTACTAGTACAATAATGACGTATATAAAGTGTACAGTGCATTTGATTAATTAGCGTGATGCTTTGTTGCAGTATACATTACGGTTAAGATTTTAAATTTGCGTACAAAAATATTATTGATAGGACGATACAACTCTCATAGACAAAATAAATGATCCAACCTCACCTTTCAATCGATATAATTTATTTTTACCTAACCTTACGTGATTGATTTTTTTTGAAATCTGTGTTTCGTTATCAGCGAGATACAATACCGAGCAGATGCTATTATTAATTTAAATTTGAAACCACTCTGGTGGCTTAAAAACAAACCTCATTTCGTACGAATCAATTACATTTTTTCCTGTCAGATCTGACACGGCCAGGAAACTCAATTTAGGTTATTTTAAAATTAATCGACTTTTTGCTGGCTATATTCTTTCAATGTACATTCAGTCCGGGTGTTATCCGTAATCGTTGTTTTATTACGAATTATTATTACGTATATTCGAGATGCGGTCACGGCTTCGAAACACATACCCATCATGTTTGAAATTGCGAACATTTATAATATTAATTCGTAATTCGAAGAGCACTTATTTCGAAGTTTAGGTCAGTTCTGGTTGAAGTTCATACAAGTGATGCTGAGATTTCTATTGTGATTGTAATAATTATTTTTCAATCAATTTACAATAATAAAACTAACTAACGGGTAGGCAGAGAGGATGGACCGCCAAACATCTCGGTCTTGGCACACACTCTTTGCCTCATTCATATTCATACATACTCTTCTGTTATTCATTGACATGGCCCGGCTCAAGCATCTGGATCACATTTCTACAATAATAGCGATTATTCAATACAATTTGACAGCATCTAGATTTTTTTTCCCAACTAGAGTCCCAACTCTCCGGTGCCGGTGGAACTTTGCATCATCAATTGGGGTATGTTCTGATGCTGAAGGGAGTAGGGCAAGGGAGGAGATGGGGATGAGGAAGATTGGCTATTCAGATGTGATCACCAAATACGGTTTAATCCAGTCTTAATGGTGGTTTTTCACCAGGACGATTTAGACAAAATAATGGCTGAGGTTTCCGGCGCTGCCCGGGTTTTACGCAAAGTTTTTGAAAATATGTTGTAGACAGTAATTTTCCTGTTATTTAGAGTGTCATCAAAATTACTTCAAATAGTGTCAAAATTCTGCGTTAAGAGATGATAAAGTGGATGGGGTGGTCGTAGACAGTGACCTTCCTCTTGTTTTGGAGGTTAAGTGTGCAAAATTTCATCAATCTCTCAACAAAACCATGTGACTGATATCTAGAATGAAAGAGACGGCATAAGAAAACGATAAGATAGTGTGTCCAATGTCTCTTCTTAAACTTAATATTACTAACAATAATACATTGCGTTAATTACAGTGTTTTGACTATTATTTCGCCATCCCAATTCATAGTATAAATAATTTTACAAATGTGCAGATAACTGAATACGGTTATTCAATTAATTTTAGCGCCATTTACACAAATTACTCAAAATCCCACGAACCGTATAAATCAATAAAAAAAACTAATTTATTTCTAATGCTCCAATATTCCTAACTTTATAACAGTAAAAACATATAATGCTGACAGCTTTTTATCGATAGCTTTTTTTTCAGATACTTTCACCTCACCGTGTTTAAATACTCGACAGAACTGTCTTTTTATTTTAGCTTTTTTACTTCAAGAAATGCTTCGAAGCAGGACAGCTTTTTTATATGCTTTTTATATTACACCAACGTAGTACCTACCAAAAATCTCAGAATATCCCAATATTCGCCATATGGCGTCCTTGCATGGTTAACATACGGATTTAAGAAAAAAATGGAAACCATTTTAAAATAATATTTCGACAATTTTTTATGTTTATTTTTCGTGGAATTCTCGATTGATAGATCCTATATATCTTGACAAACGGATTTTGACAAAAAGTTTTAGAGCACAGGCGTCAGGTGGGAATTCTGTTCTTGTTCAACAGGTATTTCAATTATAGATGCTGCATGGAACTGTCGTCATTGATCCCTTCGGCGCACAGTGGGCTGAAAATCGCCTTTCATAGACATAGAGACTTGAATTTTCAAGGGTCTTTTTTTCGCTAGAAATGGATTCTGCTGATCATGACTATGCTATAAAATTTCGTATGAAGCAATTGCGTGTACAAATGAAGGAGTTATCATTTTTTTATGAAAAAATTGTATGGCACTGACATTAAAAATGAGGCTATCTCTGGAATCATAAGGTTTTGTTTTAAGGCTTTGTCTAGATTACAATATTTTATTTACACTGCAAGTCTACTCATATGTAAAGCATTTAAGCATTAAAATGAATCATCAACATTAAAAAGTGTTTTTTTCAACTTTGAGGATTTAAAAAAAAAATCGCAAGTTGCGCCACAATACATAGTATGTCAAAAAAATAGTAGTATATCTGTGTGTAAGGATATAATGGCCAACCTTATGATTCCAGAGATAACCTCATTTTTAATGTCAGTGCCAGTGTGTAAGGATATAGTGGCCAAACTTATGGTTCCAGAGATAACCTCATTTTTAATGTCAGTGCCATACAAATTTTTCTTAAAAAAAATTATTTGTACACGCAATTAGCAGAATCCATTTCTAGCCAAAAAAATACACTTGAAAATTCAAGTCTCTATGTCTATGAAAGGCGATTTCTAGCCCACTGTGCGCCGGTGCATGGTCGGGAAACGGTCCAACGGTTCTTGAGTCGAACTGCTTGGCTGTGGGACGACTTGCCGGCCTCTCCTTTTCTCCCCTCTCTCCTACATTTTTGGTCTCTTCAAGACCCATTCTCACACCTTCCTCTCCTGAAAATGACCCGCAAACAGCATCCCGGAAGACGAAATTGGGCCCTGAAGGAAATTGCTTTCCTCTGTAGAGTTGATGTACGCAATATGTTATCTGGAGAAACAAGGTGACGTAAAAGAGACGTAGGACAATAGTTCACAGTATTTTATAGTCATTTTTAAATACATCTATTTAAATTTCACTTTTGTTTTCGGTAATTAATGAATGCAAATCTTGGAAGCGGAAATTAACCCACTTCCCGACATCCGATCAAGCTGATACTCGACAGATAGACTCGTTGTCGATGACAATGCATTCTATCAACTTTTAGTGGCAATCAAATACACACTCGCGACCATTTACGCATTTCCATTAAATAGGATGATATTACAGTAGTCTAATCAATATTTTTTGTAAGTAATAAAAGATATTTTAAAATATGCAAATATAGTCTAATTTAGTCTATGATGCAGACGTATGTTTTATTACAGTAAAAAAACATTGATATTTTTCTCGCTCTTTCAAACTAAGGCGATGCACTACGTCGTGTAACATTTTAAATTGAGCCGCTATCAATAAAAACCCTTACGTAGATGGCGATAAGGTTTAAATTCCCGTTTAACACCATCCGCCTGTTTTGATTTATGCAAGAAAAAAACACTGCCAAAAAGTGTCTTTTATTTTATTTTCTGGATGTTCAGGCATAAATATTTAAAAACATTTTGTAAATAACTTAATTTGCCACATTATACAATAAAATCATAACCGAAAATGGGTTCGTAAGTAGGAGATTTTGAACTTTAAAACAGTTTTCATAGGCCTTTACATTATTTTTTTCTGGGCTTATAAAAAGACTTATCTAAAAAATACTCGATTATTTCAAAGGCTAAGATGTATTCTACTCACAGTATTTAATTAAAGCATCTGAAACATTTCTAGGCGACCAAATTTTCAAACCAAAAAAACATGATTTTGCATTACTACGTATGGCATCGCCTTAAGTCGCACGGTTTTAACATTTCCCATTATTGTTAACCTCAAGAATTTATGATTTTTCACTAGGCTTTGAATACTGGCTTACTCCGCGATTGATTACTCCTCTGTTTAATATTATTTAATAACTTAAAGTTGGTCGATCAATTTAAAAGCACTTTAAGGCAGATCACAGCGCCCACATCCGCTGCGGAATATTCGGGAAATAAAAAAAAATGATAAACTACTTGAAATATTTTTCAAGATGCAATAATATTCTTAATTGTTTTATGTAACGCACTCAATAATTAATACCATGGAGGGGTATCTCGTAATTAGTTTGCCGTGAGGATTGAATGCCTTTGGTACACGGACAGGGCAGGATGTTAGATAATAAAAGATTATAGTAACAAGGAAGATGAGCCATGAAACGGCGCGCACATCATGCACATCAAAACACCGAACGCTTAGGGCGAAGCTTAATGCTAAATCTCTATTTTGATTAATCTTTATAACGAATTGGTGTACATTATGAATACCAAAAAAATATGCTTTAGATAAATTGAAGGTTTTTCTATCGTTTCGCTTGAGTAGAATACAAATAAAAAAATAAATTTCTCAATAAAAAATATAAATGTAAACTACTAAAAAAATATATTTTTTCAATAGAAATGTATGAACGCGTAAAGGAAAAAACTTTAAAAAAATACTGTATAATAGCTAAGATTATGTGTGACCATAGACATATGAATATTAGTAGACCTGCCCTAAGTGTAGTAACATAGATCACTGTAGAAATGTATTATAAGTTTGTACAGCGCCCTTGAAGTGTTTTTGCACAAAAACGGCGCTATACAAGTCATCCAAGTATTATTATTATTATTAAGTGATTAAAAGCGTATTATTCCCCACTCCCCATACCGGTTCCATTGGAGCCGGCTGGGCTCGCGTCTGGTCTCCCGTGAATTTAGAAAACGTGACGTCATCATTCTTGTGCGAACTATGGTCGAGGCATCATCGGTTCATTTTACGAAATAACACGGCAAAATGGTGGCTTGTGCTATGAAAACTTGTAAAAATAGATGTGAAAAAGAGAATAAACCCAATTGTCGTATTACATTCCATATATAAGCATTATTTTACTTTATTTTAAGCTTATTCACATCGTATAATATGGATCAGTGTAGAAACATATACTATCACATCGAGATACGTCTGGACGCGAAACACAAATCCGTTTGCATAAGAATCAGGGATGTGCCTTCGCCTTTTGCGCTTTGATAACATACATAATCGTATCATTTGGAACTTCTATTTTTTCATCTGTTATATCTTGCTGGAACTCCGTCGTATTAATAAAAGATAATAAACCAATCATTTTTAAATTTATTCCACTTTAATGGCGTTATTACTAAACGAGTTTTGAATTTTACACAACTCATAAACAACACTTAATATAGGATAAATGGTTGTTTATCAAAATTGGTATGTTTGGCAGTAAAATTTGGATACAGTGAGCATGTTTGGAATGAAAAATGTCTGTGTCATTAATGCTGTCCGATGATAAATCTATTCAAATTAAAAATATTATATTTTTCTATCGCACGTCGCCACCGATCATATATTATCTTTGGAACATTCTATCATACGTCGCAACGGACCACGTGTTAGGTACGCGCTACTCCAAATACTCTTAGGAATCGCTGGTAAAAGCTGTGTGTATATAATTTCATTTGTTTTTTTTAGTTGTTTTACATTTCTATTATCTTCTTAAAAGTGAAATGTTATATATTTTCTTAAAGATTTCATTATTTTATTATTAATAGGAACAGAGCGGTTGTGACAACCCTCCAACATTGGTCGAATGTAGCGATTCTCAAGTGTGCTCATGGTTGGTTGCTGGGAAGTAAATTATGAACATTTATAAAAGTGTCTTAACTAAATACGTAAACAAGATATTCGACTCTGAAAATAGAAGAAATTTATTTTGCCGAATTTGGACTTCGCAAATTTGTTCATAACGTGGCGAGTAATTTGCGCTCCCATGTAAAAATGTCTATTCATTCAAAAGCAGATTTTTCTTTTAAGAACTAAATGGTGATATTATAATGCGAGATGCCTATTTACTGTCAGATTGATTTATTGACGAATCACAGTCAGCTTTCCTCTCTGCGTCCCGCAACTATTGGTTTAACCCCTCGCATTTTACTTCTATTTATATTCATATGTCTGTGTGTGTGACAGTTTCACGTGATTAAATTTTTTGCTTTCTTATAAAATTATTTACAAAATAAATAAAAACCAGTTTTATGCTTGAACTTGAACGTTTCGAGATTCCGTTTGTCAAGCGATTTTAATGCCTATAACCTACGATATAAGGTATACCAAGAATTTACACATTTTTGGCTTGTAGCTTCCTCTTAACTTTCATTGTCATTATCAGTCAGCACGCGTCCATACCTTTTGCCTTTAATACCTTTTTTAAATTTAATTTATTTTGTACAATATTTTATCTTACTTAAATCCTACAAAACTGATCAATCAGTTTGATTGTAAGAAATCTCTCACTTTTCCTATTTATTTGCTTATAATATAATTTAAATCTCAACTTGATATCTTGATGCGTAATACATAATATTTACTTAATAGTATACATCTAATATAAAAATACTTACTAATTATTATAATGATTATGATCATAATGTACGATAGTAATTGTTTTATTGTTAACAATGGTTAACAGTTCTAGGTATTTTTCACAATATTATTTGTTTTTGATATTATTTGGTTTTCACAGATCTAGGTATTTATCCTCAATATTATTTGTTTTCATGTTTCACGGAGGTAGAACGATCTAATTTTCGTTTTGATTTTTGAATAACATGTCTCATTTTTAATGTCTTCAGGTAATGCGTTAAATAATTCCGGAATTTAATGTCTTTTTGTTCTATCTCCGTATATATTTTGCGATATTTTAATAATAAACATTTGTGCTTCTCTATGCCTTATAGGGTAGTTATGGTTTACAATTTTTTGTATTCTGTGTTCCAGAATTCATCTAGCGTTAGTTGGTAATCTACCCTACTATGTATAGATAGCACATTACACAAAGGGAACATTTTTTTATAATCGCCTTCACATAATTGTATTTTTTTTTGCCTGAAATCAATTTTAGGAAACGGATTTGTAATTGTTCTATTTTATTTAAGTACGTTTTATACGGTATCCTATAATTGATTCCGCTAATGCATTGTATATACAGTATAATATATTTTTATTAACAAAGTTTTTTAGGTGGTAAAATTTCCCTAATATGGATCTTAATCTATTAGATACATTTTCAATGTGATTTGACCAGTTAAATTTGACATCTATTGTAAGACCAAGGTATGTATATTGGTACACTTTTTCTATGTTTAGGCATTTACATGGCAGAGATTGGTTTTTTTTTGTGTTATTTGCGCCCGTTGGGTTTTGAACCCGCGACCTCTGTGTCCGTAACCAAGTATATTAGCCAATCGGAAACTGAGTTGACATGTTACGCGTCCAGCATCCTCCCGAGAAGAGATTAAGATTGTGACCAATTGCCTTTATGGCCTTATGCACAAGAACATAAACAATTGATCTGAACACTTGATTTTCTCCCACTTGATAATTAGTCTCGAGAAAAATATTATACTTTCTCTATTACCTTCAAATTTAACAATCTTTTCGGTGTGAGTTCCGCTTCTTGTCCAATTAAAACTTATTTTACTACCTGCAGCGCTGGAGATAAATTTATAGTTTAATTGCCATCTTTTCGTCACTACTCTTGAACATATTTTTGTCTTATTAAATAAAACAACACGCCATTTTTTTTAAATTTTAAGGAAATCGAATTTAAGTATTTTAGTTTGAATTTTTGTGACATTCGTTACCCGGTAATGAAAATGTTTTTAAAAGTGTTTGGTAAATCCCGGAATCATAATATTATCGTTTCGTTTTTCTTGAAAATAATAAGGAGCAGAGAATAAATAGTGTTAATTATGTGTTAATCTTAAGTGACCTACCAGGTAAGCATGGTACGGTTTATTTTCTCCATATATGGTTGGTGATGACATGGTTCTCTATACAAATCATTATTATTATTTAATGAAATTTTGGTCTCCGGTGATTTTTTTTAACTATTTTTTTTTTAAATTTATTTTTGTTTAAAACCAAACATTCCATCACTGTTCATTCAGCTGAATAACCGCACAACCCCTCACCCCGTCCCTAACTGTCCAATACCTATTGATTTTTTATGTTTATAAAATTTCACCGGAGACTAAAATTTCATCCATATTTTTTACTCCAAATAATGTCAAGAATCACTGGTTAAAAAGTAAGTCAAGACTCAAACCCAGGATCTCTGTCTAATAGAATTTGTCCTAGAAGGGCCAGAAAATTGTTCTTTCCGTAGGTTTTATTTTAATTGTTTTTGATGAACGTATTACCAAAATCACAGATATCCCTCGTGAAGTTACTAATTAAACCGTTTTACGTAAAATATTCTAATGGTAGGGTACTGTTTTTATTAATCTTAAATATAAATAACTTACATCCGTAGAGATCACTCTAAAAAATATACATACTATCGTAACGAATTCGTCGGAATTAATTTAAATGTCCTCGAGCAAACAGCCGTTATTAGAGTCTTGTGTCGCCTCGTCGACGCTGCATCGTCTTTGTTATTCAGGCAAATGACATGACCCTACTCATCAGTATTTGATTTACTTGTTCGTTGCATGCCGTCATCGAATGCAGAAATCAGTAGTAATTTCCGAAAGGAAAAATTTAATAATGACACTTTTTGAACAATGCAATTTTGATGAATTGTTCAAAAACTTTTTGTAAGAGAGATAATCAAGAAAGTCATTTACCCGGTGTTTCCGTAATATTGAAAAGTTTTAGGATGGGTTGTTTCGTAGAATTTGAACAATTCATCAAATTGCACGGCTCATTTTCGGGTTCTGTGGATGTCCTATTCAAGTTCCGTTATTATATCATTATAGGCCAGTTACTTGACATAACTGAAATAATAACAGAACTTGAATAGAACTTTCACAGATCTTGAAAATTAACTTTGAAATTTGAAGAATTGTTCATATTCTCAGAAACAACCCATTCTAAGTGTCATATATTTTTCCAATCAAAATTTCCACAATCTTTTAATTTCTTTATTAATTTTAATGATGCAAATGACATCAAAAAATTAATTTAGTTGTTGTTATATAATGGGAATCGTGATTACATCTTTTTTTAGAACAAACGCTCGTGTTAAAAAGGCAGAAAAACGTACGTTAATTGTAGAAACGTATTTATTGTCTTACTGTAGTAGGTACCTTTGTAAAAAGCGATTTTTTTCCTCAAATATATCGATTTTCAATTCACGAACAGATGCAGTAATAATGTCGCTGTATGCACTTGGCTTCACTTGCTAAAATCCATTCAATTGTCCAAAAAATCCCCCTACAAAATCTGAGGGCAGGCGCACAGTGGAACGCAATCCGTAAATCAACGGTCATATTGTTCTCAAATGTCGCTGTTTTTTTTATTTGTTATTTTTAAACCCCTCGGTTTATTTTTATTGTTATTTGCAAGCGGTGGCCATGCGTAGGAAGGGCTTACTCATTGTCGAAATAATCTGTGTGTTTTATTATGTTTTTGCATATGGCAAGGATAGTTTTTCCGCCGCCTTATTGGATGAATCGATAATATTATGCAATATGACATCCACAATGTTTATTTTTCGTATTTTGTACTTTAGTATGTCAGTAGGTACCTACTTACCCTTTTTATTGGCTATCGTAAATTTTTTTAACATATCCTTTTTAAATGCGCTATTAGATGAGATGAGATATTGTAATTGTAGGACTGAAAGTATTTTTTAAATATTTACCGCAGGATCTATGCTTTTCAAAAACAAATATTATCAAGTTTCTATATACTATTATTTTTTTTGACAATTTAAAGAAACAATCTGAAATGAACCTTTCTAATGAACACCTTCAAGTAAGTCGCGCTTTGTTGCAAATGTTAAAAAAGCAAACCCTTGACAAATCACATAATCTGACGTTACTTTTTGAGACTACCCCAAAGAAATTTGAGTAAAAAATAAACATTTCAAATTCAGAATTAAAATAATTTTTTCGGGTAAAAAATATTATATTATACGTAGGTACCTAAATTATCGCTTGTCCGAATTCTTGACATAATCAGTTACAATTTTGAAAATGACACTTAAATTCAAAATAAATACTTCTACTCAATTATTATTATATAATTTACAAAAAAAAAAGTTTATTTATAAACAAGTCGTGCTGTGTAATTATTATTACGCGTGACAGCGGTTTCGCCTTCTGAAGGCATTATCAAACTTTACTGCAGAAAGTGAAGAAGAAAAATGGAGTTCTACAAGTGAAACTTACTGAAATTAATTTTAATATTCATTTTACTTTTTTGTAAACGGAATGATAAATGACGTGTTGCATTTCTTTTTCTCGCAGTTCGAAAGTTCTTGAGGCTTCAGAAAACAGTTTTTCTTCTTTATAGTTATCACGTTATTTGAATATTTTATACGGAAATATCCAATTTCTGATCTTATTCCAAGATTTTTACGATACAAAAAAATGTTTTGGTGATGAATACATTTTTACAGTAAATCGAAATATGGCACATGAAACACTTTTCATGGTCCATTTTCATTAAATAGTATTTATTACCCTATTTCCTAACTTCCTACTACTATTCAATAATTTTCAAACGAATTTCATCCTTACTGTCTTCTCATACAAAACACGCTACGTCATATTTTCGCATACTCTCAAAGTGTTACTTGAGTAACATTCAAGTACATATCGATAACAATTGCCATTAATTTTGTTTAACTCGTCCTCCCCGCTAAATTAAATAATACAATTCAAGGGATATTAAACCTTCCACCCTTCAGCATAAGCCATAACATAACACCCTTTTCGAAGCTTCAAAAAATAATAGTGATAATTCGGTTGTTGCAATAATCACCCTTGTGACCCCTTGCATATGACCCATTATCGCGAACACAAAAAAAATACACTGATCACCTGCTTCCGTGCTGCTATAGTAATATGTAATGTTTCTCAAAGTGTTGTTTATTATTTCACTAGCCACAAGGAATCAGTAAATAATGCTCTCGAACGGTGAGCTCGACGAGCTCGGATATTTTAAATATTATCCAGATTCTCTCAGTATTTACTGCCCCAGTGAGAGAACACCTTTAATAATCAAAGAGTTTCTTGAAATGAGTTTAGTCATGTTTTGAGACCAGATCTAAATAGCCAAGTACTTCCCAACCTTCCCTACTCCCTTCAGCCTCACACACACCCCAATAAGGTGTGCCATACTATTAGCTCTGGACAGTAGGGAGCAGTTATTCTGACTGGGTATTCACATTAAACTGAAAATAACACATTATTCTGTGCTCGGACAGATATAACTGAATCAAATTCCCTGCAAAACGGATTAGTAAAGCTTGTGTTTTTAATTTAAAAATGTTTTATAGATAAAACTTTAAAACCATTAAACATTAGTTTGAAGAGCCCTCGAAAAGATTTGCTCAATTGTCAGTCAATTGAAATGCAACTAACCCCCCAATGTGTAATATATTGTTTTCTATTTTCTCCCTTATCAACCATGTACATTGGGTTCAATGTTGCCTGGATCGATTTGAATCCACTCTCTGAAAACTTCGAACTTCTGCCACGATATTCCGTTCCTTATGGTCCTGTGCATAAGTATGTATATAGCATTAACTTTTTTGAAACCGCACAGTGGACACTTGTAATTTATGCGAGAACTTTTTGTGTATTTTTAAACGATTGTTACGCCGCACAATGGGCACATATTCCATTGTAATTTATAAATTATTAACGACGCGCAGTCATGTTATATTGTGTGTTGGTAATGTTGTGGGGCTTTACCGTTTTACTTGATGTGCTTTGCTGTTGTTTTTAGCTTTTTTATGTTTTATTTCTGCGTTTGTAAACCCCGTTCATTTTAATGTTACCTAAACTATGAATTACAAAGAGTCTCAATAAGAGGAGTATGAATTTGAATGAAGTAAGGAGTGTGTGTCAAGACCGAATTGTGGCGATCCACCATCTCTACATACCCCTGCCGAGAAACGGCGTGATTATTAGTTAGTGAAATAATATGTGTACCTGCATTTTCGCTCTCTCTTTGTCCATAGTACAGGGTGTTCGGAAACTCACAGTACAACTGGTAAACTGCCGAATCTGCATAACATTTGGAGTCAATTTTCTATGTAGATTTACCAGTTTCCAACTTGTACTACAAGTTTCCGGACACTGTGTGTAATGAGACGAGGGCCAAGAACAACCTTGAAGGATGATGTCCGGAAGTGAGTTATTGAGTTTTGATATATCCATTTGAGCATTGAAATATCCATTTATCTACCGACATAGACGATATCCACTCTATTTTATTCATTTATGATTAAATACTACATAGAAAAGATAGAAGGAGATACAAGTACATACAAAATATTATTAAAAAAATGAGTAGACTTAGGTTTAATTAATAATGATGTAGAAGAAATGATAGTATAGCCTTTTTATACCTAGCTTCTGTGCAGTTAAACAGATCAGCTACATCTGCGTACCTATTACTAACTTCATGTAATCTAGGTACAAGCGAGTGTTTGAAATGCTTATTCCTGGAATTGTTACATTTATGTTACGTTTATGTTGTATTATCATCTGTATATTTATATTCTATATTCTATTATTAGTCATTTGCTGTAAGAAAAAAAAAATTGTGTATGGCCAAAATAAAAGCGAATGATTTATGAGGACGGCGGTACACGTGTTCATACAAATGCTGATATTTATATTGACATACTGATATTGTCGCATTACGTCATGATATGTATTGGGAAAAGAACACGCGTTCTCGATATGTTCTGAAACACTAATATTTTATCAGGAAGTTGGCATGCTGTCATTTTTTTAACAGTATCATTATTCTCCGTGCAGATATAATTTTTTTAACTTAAAAAAACTTCAGCCATTCAGCCTTCAAAATAATTTTTAGTCACTTTGTTATTCGAAATTCATTAGTAAGCAGCCAATGTGCGACGTGCCAGTTTCTTTGTGAAATTTAACCGCCCCGTCACCAAACTGGGAACATTTCTGGTGGAATCACAGTTTTATTAAACTTGTTCGAGATTTGTATCTCTCCGGCCATTTACATGCCGGCTGTACTATCGCCGAACAATTCCTTCACCACTTACAAAGTGTAATAAAAAACTAACTAACTAACCATCATGCCGTTTCACCAGGCAAAGAGGATAGACTGCTACGCAACTCTGTCTTGGCGCACACTTCTTGATTCATTCACTTTTTACCATTGTATGAATTGCAAGAATAGTGAGGCAATAGTGGTACGTTGTGAAGCTGACTGTAGTGGATGAGATGTTAAAGTAGTGGGAATTACCTGGCTATTCAGTATTCAGATTCGTAGCCGAGGTTTCATTCTTCTGTTATTTCTTGGCTTATTTTACCATTGACTTCCGTGTCATATTATATTCTCTTTACACTCCTTTCTGCGTTCATTCGCTCTACATTCCCAAACCATCTAAGATTTAATTTTTTAAACTTACGCACTAAGTTTACATCGCCTTGCATTATTTCCGGTTCTCCACATTTTAACAAGGTAACGATGTCAGTTCCATGCCCCACTGCCATACATCAGGGTCAGTATCAGCACCCCATTTTGGACTGTTAGCTTCGCTTCTTTAGACAATTTAGACTTGATATATTTTACGAAAAAAATTACATCCGTTTTTTTAATATAATACATTTATCTTTGGTTCCATGATAACTCAACACTGTAACAATTCAACACACTTTTAAAAAGTGATATAAAGTCATTGGAAACGTTGAAAAAGTAAAAATTTAACCTAACCTAACCTAACCTACCCCAATTAATAATTTTTTTGTTTCATCACTTGACTTCATGACTTTAAATAACTTTTTAAAGATGTGATGATTTATCCGGTCACCGTTTTTTTGTCTGGTTTGCCTTCCAGAGAATGGAATCAACCACGCTAAAAACTAAACAAAATCTCATTTGGTAGGACCGATATTTATTTCGTATATTATTAAATACATATAATGTTATCCGATTTCAGAAAAATGCACATGTCCGCGTGTATGTACGTTATTGCCATCACCCCTAAATTTTAAGTTTAGACTTACGGAATTCAATACTTCGTTTGTGTGAAAGCACTATGAAACAATACATGATTATTACTTCAATGGTGAAAGCCAGAGATGAAAATGATTTGATAGATTGTATTGTCATCGACCACGAGTCTATCTCTCGTGTTTCAGGATCAATCGGATGTCGGGAAGTGAGTTTATTTCCGCTTCCAAGATTCAAATAGATGTATTTAAAAATATGAAAAATTAGATGTCATGTAAAGAATATTGTGCCGTTGTAAGTACATAAAGGGGATAGTCAGCGATTCTTGCCTCATCTCTTGGCGACATCTGGTGCTCGGTGGACCGTGGGCCATTAAGATCTGGAGATATAAATCTCTACGACAAACAAGATGGCATCGTTAAGTAGTCTTATGGGAGTGACCAAGTCAGAAAGATATGTTTATAGTTACCGCTTATGTCAACGGGCTTTTTGTGATTATTGAAGTATTTTTTGCTATTTTATCGATCCACTTTTTGTGGTAAAACTTTATTAGGCGCAGCTGCTAGAGAATTCATTGCTATTACTAAAAAAATGCCAAATAGCACTTTTTATTCTATTTTATGAAGCTCAGCCACAATTTAATAATAGTCGGTTCGACTCTTAATTTGTCACATTATAAAAAAATAACAAATTAATGGCAATTGTTATTGATGTGTACTTTAATGTTACTCAAGTAACACTTTAAGAGTACGCGAACATATGATGTGCGTATATTGTACGAGAAGACAGTAAGGATGAAATTCGTTTATAATTATTGATTAATAGTAGGAAGTAGGGTCGTCATTACTATTTAATGAAAAAGGACCAAGAAAAGTGTTTAATGTGCATTATTTAGATTTACTGTACAAGTATATCAGTCAGAAAAACATTTTTTTGTATCTTATAAATTTTCTAAATAACTTACTAACTTAAAGAAGAAAAACTGTTAATCTCATTTTTAGTTCATTATGATCTGGGATGTTACCGAACGTTCCAGAATATTCCACAACATTCTAGATTGTTCCAGGATGTTCTGGAATGTTGTATGCTCTCGAATGTTCTGGTCTATTCTAGAGTAAGAAACTTCCAGCCCTTATATCTTCAAAAGCACTCCCTTCAGGTAAAAACGGGAACCTTCTTCGTGGATGCGGGATAGAGATCTACCACACCAGATAACTCCCTTGATCGTACCGGGACTCGTTTCTGAGATTTAGCGGCTCGCTCATTGTACACTTACTTTAATAACATATAATGATTTTAGTTTTAATGCAAACAATTATATCATTTAAAGATGTAAACAAAAATAATGAAGAAAGAAAATGAAAACAAAAACACATGATTTTGAAATACTAGACTAGTATCAAAAGAAGTCATTCATTCATTTCTTCATTATAAACAATATTCAGTTAATGATTTGTATTTATTTATTAAAGTCCATCATTCCACATCACGGTCACACACATTGATGTGCGTACATAGCACATGTTTATATCCCATAAGTCGAAGTGCGTCAGTAATATTGAAAACTGGATACATTATTCTCGGGTCATGAGGCTGGAATTTATTCTGCATACATAATTGGATTAGCAGGAAATAATGCGAGGGGAGTGACAGTACTGACAGACAGTCTGCCTAGATCCCGCCAAACCCAGCGGAGAAGTGGAGCTTAACGAATGACCCTTATAATTATTAATATTACTTGCAATATGTAGGTACTTTGTTTTAATATAGTGCTTCTACTGATAGACCATTCCTCTTGGAATGCTATGGCTTTTAATTGCGTTTGAAAACTTCCACCGTAGTCGTCACCACGGCTTGTTCAAGATACCACACATGCTCTAGCACACCATAGAGCGACAAGAGGAATGGTGCTATTGAATGAACTTTGTAAAACAGAAGATATATTTAAATACTCTTTTAACCCTTTGTGCGCCGGAAGTGCCTATCGGCCACGAAAAAATTGTACCCGTTGAACATAAAAAATATAGGCACATACAAAAATTTTGCATCAAAAAAAATGTTCGCGGCTTACTAAAAGATATCTTATTCGATTAGCAACAAAGTATTTAATGAGACAAGAATTTTTGTCCCATTTTTCTTAAAGAGCAGCTTTTTAAAAATAATAACAAAGTTACTGCGTATCGCGCAGTTCGTGTACTTTGTTTTCTTTATTTTTATTTCTTTGAAAAAATTATGTAATGAATGTGAAAAAAAAACACATCTCAATATAAGTAGCTATTCTGAAGAAATGGTAGATTATACTATGTTTCTAAACATATAAACACATGCCCTGATGCTATAAATTTAAAACAATAATTTTGTGTTCAATTCTGTTACGGAGAGAATACATAGACTATCTATAAACACAATAAATTATCTGGTAAGACAGTACAATTTACAAAAACATAATTTTGCAAAACACAAGTAACTTATTACAAAAATAGAATCGCGCAAAAAATTTGGTTATTATGTCGCGGGGCTCGCGGCGTTCTGAAGGTTAAATAAATTTGAAACTTTGTATAAATGTTTGTCTAAAATATTAATAATGTTTAAACAAGAATTTTGTACTGTAAATTGATGTATATAATAATATATATATATATATAGACTTTTTTCGAATGACTATTGCGTATTGTCTAGAGATTTGAGATACTCGTATGTAATATTATAATAGGAGTTAGTATATCAGGGTGGCCACAGACCTGGAAAACCGGGAAAACCGGGAATTATCAGAGAATTTTACCGAACCGGGAATTATCAGGGAAATGTCAGGGAATTTTAAAATATTCTTAAAATATCAGGGAATTCCAAAAATAAAACGAAATTCGTTATTTACGATTTGTGAAGTCCCAAAGTTGTGTTTTATTACTTTTACTTGCGGCGTGTGTAACAAAAGATATGCCGACAAAGACAAACTAGATAAGTAGGTATTTTTTTATTATTATTTTCGTAAATAGCCCTTGCCACAGAATCATGTCGTAAACCACCCGCCTTGGTTTTTACACTGTAGGTGCGAAATCTGTAAAGAAAAAGTTAGCAAAGTTACAACAAAGTGTCAAAAGGGTCGGACACCCAGTACCTACGGTCGTAATAATTTAAAAAATCATCATTATCAACATTTTTACAAAGTGTCAATACAGTAGAATCTCGTTAATTCGAAATCCACGGGACATCAAAAATCAAATTTCGAATTAACGAATTCCCACGTAATTCGAATTTACATGAAAAAAAAAAAAAAAAAAATACGCCGAAAATCGATTTTCTCGGCCGCCTCTTCAAATCCGGGTGGTATTTTAGTTGTAAATTCGTATTGATACCAATTATTTCTTTACTTTCGCGGCCGATTACTGTAGCGGCGGGTCCTTTAAATTCAGATATTCGTAAAAATGCTATATTTTTACGCGTAAATCGAGATTTCGCTGCCGATTTCGGTCGCGGCCTACCCTTTAAATTGAGATATTCGTAAAAATTCGATATATTTCCGCGTAAATCGAGATTTCGCGGTAATTTTCGGTCGCAGCCGGCCCATTATTTCAAATATCTTAATTTAAATTCGTAAAAATACGATATGTTTCCGCGTTAAACGAGAATTCGCGGCCGTATTCCGTCGCTGCCGGCTCATAAAATTCAGATTAGAAAAAAATTCGCAAAAATACGATATATTTCCGTGTAAATCGAGAATGCGCGGCCGATTTCCGTCGAATACGATATATTTCCGCGTAAATTGAAATTTCGGGTCTGATATCCGTCGCGGCGGGCCCTTTAAAATTCAGATATTCGAAATAAATTCGTAAAAATACGATATATTTACGCGTAAATCGAGATTTCGCGGCCGATTTCCGTCGCAGCGGGCCATTTAAATTCAAATATTCGAAATAAATTCGTAAATATACGATACATTTACACGTAAATCGAAATTTCGCGGCCGAGTTTCGTCGCGGCCGACCCTTTAAATACAGATATTTGGTGTAAACTCGTAAAACTACGACATATATCCGCGTAAAACGTATTTTCTCGGCCCTTCAAACTCGGATATTCGAAATAAATTTGAAAAAATACAACATTCCAGTGTAAATCGATTCAGATTTACAAAATAATAATACTAATTAGGACGATGAATAACCACGTAAAAATACATTTTTCGGCGTTTTACCGCCACGGCTGACTTTTAGATTCAGATTTACGAAATATTATGAACAAATTTTCGTGCGCGGACAAAAATAAATTTCGAATTAACGAATTTCGAATTAAAAAAATTTTGCATGAAAAAATTTTTCTGCGGAAATTTTTTTGGCGAAAATTTCGAATTACTTATTATTATTAATAAGAATTAATTATTAATTTACTTACTTTTGTTTATTTGTCTATTTTTGTCTGGTCTTTTCATTTGTACACAAATTGTCTTCAGGCGAAATATTATAGATTTGTAATAAGTGTATTTTGTTTTGAATAGATCATTGTGGTGCAAGGAAATAATAAATGCTGTAGATTACGGAATTCCCTTTATTTATGTGTCTGTTCTAATTTTCTGGAGTAGATGAAAATCATGTTTCAAAAATAAAATTTTGAACGATATGTCCTTATACCAAATAAAACATATCAGGGAAAAATATAGAAACTGCCCTGGAAAACCTGGAATTATCAGGGAATTTTGAAATCCGTTTTTTGTGGCCACCCTGTATATATTGTATGCATAGGAGTTAGTATGTGACACACCCCGCGGTGTGATCATGCATACATAATCACTATCAATTTATTAAACGGGCGTGGTTTTAATACTTCAAATAATACTTAGTTTGTTTTATAAATATACTAGCGATCTGTGGCAGACCTTGTCCTTCCACAGACCGAATCTATATAGTTCGCTCTAGGGAAGTTAAAATTCGTGGTTTTATGTATGTTTGGATGAGAGATCTGAAAAAAATTAAATCTTGACAACAGCGCCAATAAGAACCACCAACATTATCTTGATTTTCTCAAAGCACATTTTATTGGCTGCTATCTTTATGTATGATTTTAACCGAATTATTAATAGTTTGAATAGATTCTTAATAAATTAGCAATACTCATTTTTCTCCGTGTACACACCAAACGCATAACTTTCTTTACATAGCCGCTTTGATGGTATGTGCAGTTTGGTCGTAGCTCCGCGACAGTCCTCACTTTTTCACGCCAAGTCTCCATTTGCTTCCATATTACCTGTGGTTTGTTTATTATAGGTTATCATTGTTCAAATTGAGCCATCAATAATAATTGTACCAGCGCACCATCTGTCGCCATATTTCATTCCGTAGGGGTAAGCATTGTCGATGTAGCATCCTTTGTGCACTGATCCGTTGAACTATCGATCTGCAAAATCATTTATTTTTATCGCCTACAGCTCTTTTATTATTTACCCTTTTAGTACCTACCAATGATAAAAATTAAGATAAATTACGTTAGGATGAAATTAGACTGATGCTGTAGAAATGAGATCCCTGAAGTGTATGTGTTAACCATGTATGATCGTGAGATATGTGGAGATCGCAAACGCACTTTTATTTTTAAAAAGTTGACGACTTTGCACGCAGAGGACACTATAGTAAAAAAAAAACACTGGACATTGATTTTGCATTTGCAATATTTATTTATTTCACGCCTATTAAGGCTTTTACATACATATATATATAAAACATATTTACGAAATTATACACGAAAATAGTGCAGGAAACGACTATTTAAAACAATTGCAGAAAAATAAATATAAAGTCAAAATATCACTGAACTTGATCCACACAGTATGTAGGCACTAAAAATAAAAAATATTCTTTTCTGTTTCAGTTGACAAAATTATTATGTGTTAGTCAAATTAAATACCTTTATTAAAATATTCCACTACTTTGTGAAAAAAACTTCAATAGGGTATGCTGATATATTGAAAATTATTTAAAAACAATTATTGTCGAGCTAAGTATGTTTTATTTTATTTTATTTTATTTGGGAAACAAACAGCTATACAAATATATTTTAATACAAATCATTTTTACCAAGTTGCATAAACCAGTAAAGTTTCCACAGAAGATTCATTTTATATATAGGTAGAAAAACATATGAGTATAAATAATACAATACAATATAAATACTAACTAGTAGAAAAGGAAAATCTCCAAAAAAATAAAAATAAAAGGGCTACAGATTCAACCCATACAAAAACAATACACACACTAACACTACTAAGTTTCCCGCAACGATCGAACGCTACTCTCTTAGGAATGCTATGAATCCTGCGAGGCTCGTATTGAACACATCGATATTTGTGCATAATCTATTAAAGGTGCTACAGCTTCTTCTTATAAATACATTTTCAAGATAATTAGTATTGCTCTTAGGAATATAAAATGTGTCCGAAGATCGAGTTACTCTTAATGGACATCTGAAATTAATATTTTGTAAAAGGTATGGGCTATCAATAAAATAGTGGATTATCTTATATAGCATTACTAGGTCTCTGATATCTCGGCGTTGATCAAGAGTTTTAAGGTTCATGGACACATTGTTTTCATCATTTCGCATGCGATAAGAGACATATTTCAAAAACTTTTTCTGAACGCTTTCTATGTTTGATTTATATGTAGAACTATGAGGGTTCCACACTGTTGATGCATACTCTAGGTGGCTTCGGACGTAAGATATGTAGAGAATCTTAAATGTTTGTGGATTTTTGAAAACTGAACATACTCTAAGTATAAATCCCAACATTTTCAAAGCCTTCGACGTGATATGCTCGATATGAGATTGAAAAAGAAGCTTACTGTCCATTAGGACTCCAAGATCTCTAATCACATTTACCCTGTTTAAGAGTTTGTTTTTAATTTTGTAGGGATATAATATTGTGTGTTTCTTTCGAGAGTGTAATGTATAATGTATTTATACTTGTTTCCCTTTGTGTTTTTGTTATTTGAGTGAGCTTTTGCTTGATTTCATTTTATGTAGATATTATATGCTATCCTTTATCTGAGAAGTTTTTTTTTATGTACGTATTTGTATATTTACTGATTTTTTGTGGGTGGATTGCCCTCAAATAAGAATAATTCCAATTTATTCTAATTAGAGTAATTCTGTAAATAAAAATAAATAATCCCTTTAACACGTTTTTAAGGTTATTACATATTACCAATAATATTATTATCCATAATTAGTATATTTTATTTGGTTCCAAGATAACGCCTCAAAATGACAATTCAACACACCTTTAAAAGGTGATATAAAGTCATTAAAAGTGATGAAAAAAAAACTAGGTTAAATAGTTACGTGTAACCTAGTTTTTGTTTCATCACTTTTCATAACTTTATAACACTTTTTATAGGTGTGTTGAATTGTCATTTTTATGAGTTATCCGGTCAGTTTTTTTTATTTCTATACTTCATGAACTCTTTTCCAACACACATCAATATTCCGTAGCGAGCGCGACCGCAGACTAAAAAAACCTCATTTCTTCTTTTTATAATCTTGTGATTGTTGGGTTTCTTAAATTACCCTGCGTTGATGTCTCCGCCATACGTTTTTTTAAACAGGTCGAACGCGCCACTGCAAACCACATAATCAAATCTTACTATATTCTACAATTACCGTAGATCAAAACAGACTTTTAGTACGGGAAGAGCACGGATTTGATGTAATCTCATGATTGTGTATTTTAAGATATTTATTTGGTCAAATTACACTATAACCTCAGTTTGAAAAAGTGACGTTCAAAGCAAGATTCTCTTTTATTTTACATGACCGGAGCACGAATTAGTCAATCTTTTTGATGTTTTACTTCGGGTTAAGCTCTGAGGTCTTAAATTTTTGTTGTTTTTTTACGTTATCTTAAATGTCTTTTAATAACTTGTTGAAACTTGATATACCAAAGTTGGTTTTGTAAGTAGACCCGTGATGGGCTCAGGCCCAAGTAGTTAAGCTAACATCTTATAATACAATGCATTTATTTAGTTGTGTGTTTTGATGCGATGTTTTATGATATACAGACAAGCTTATATAGTACGCGAATGGGCTTGGTAAGCTTATATGACCTGTAGTCGATGTCAACTGTCAAGCGTAATTGTCACACTCGTTAATGTCGACTAATAATCAATATTGCTGATTAAATATTTACAATATAACCGACATCGCTTTCATTTTAGATTTAGATCTTTCTGAAAATAAGTAGGTTTCAGAATATTTTCCTCGCTATAAAATAAAAATTTGGCAGTTTTCGTTTTCCAATTACTGGGCTAACTTGGCTTTGCCCGCTATTTTTTATTGGATTTTAGGTACCAATCTTTGACGCCTCCGTGGTCGTGGGGTAAGGCTCTCGACTAGCAATCCGAAGGTCGAGAATTTAAATCCCGGCGTGCGCAAGTAAATTTTATTTGATGAATTTGTATTACTTCCAATTTATTCATTTAGAATAATATACAGTATACTTGCGGCACGTTCCAGAATGGTTTTAGCCGTGTTTGGTGAACAGATCTGAGTATCCAGTTACTCCCCCACCTTCTTTTTCCCCATCTCCTTCCCCTCCCCGCTACCTTGAGCCTCACAACATACCCCAATTGGGGATGCCATAATCTCACTGGCTTCAGTCGGTTGGGTGCGGTATTCACATTAAAAAGATATGTTTTTAATAATTTTTATATTTTGATAGTTGATATTTGTATCTCGACCGAATTTTCTCTCTCGATTTTATTAACACGTTATTTTTTCAGTATTTTATTTAAAATTTTGTAAAATGTCATATTTTGGTATATAGTGTACGATTTGCCATTTTATGTAAAACACGCCCTCTGAAGTCCAATTTTCTTTCAAATGATGTTAGCAATAACTTCTAAACTATCGAAAAAAAAAATCACCAAAAATTCAAATAACTCTCAAGCTTCACATGTGTTCTAATCTTGCCAGTTTTAATTCGGGTCAGAATGAGATAAAAGCGGTTCAAACTTGCTTAAGTAAATAATTGATGATGATAGTTATTTTATCACGCTAAAAAAGTGATTATGTAAATTTGATATAAAACTTATTTGACGGTGCGTATTTAAAATTCGTCGTCATTTTTCTGTGGGAACCATTTCATTTTAGAAATGGTCGCATCTTTTCTCGTAATAAATGTGCGAATTATGCATTTTTAATGAATTTGCATTTGCAATGACGTAATATGACTTAAAAATGATAACTGCTTAATCTGATATCTATATTAATAATATATATACTGAGTCACCATTTCAATTTGCCGACAGTGTATTTATTTAAATTATTTTATTACTTCGGCGCCTGTACATAATAAATAAATCAAATTTAATAATCTTAGATAATTTAATCATGCCATTGAACGCTGAAATAGTTGTCACAATAATTCTAAATTATTTAAAAAAATAAATGGCTCTATCTTTATGTATGATCGCAAGTTTCAACCCGAACTAAATGCAATCTAGACAGTGTCTTAGATTAATATATCTTATTTTTAATTTTAATGTGCGACATCTATTAACTTTTTCTGCAAGTCTAGGATGTTTTATTTATTTTTTTTGTAATAACTTAATGAGTAAAAAATCAAATTGTAATGTTTAATTATCGAAGACAATATTAGCGATTCTAAATGAAAATTTGAAACAGAAAAAATAGATCACATCTAGGACTTGAACCCAGAAACTTGAACATTAATAAAAAATATATTTAAAAGCTCACTCAAATGACAAAGTATACGAATTATAAAGAGACACACAAGTAATAAATAATATTAAAAAACGTATTTTTTGGCAACAGCACAACATTTTTTTTCTGAATTCGTATAAATTATCGATGAAAATGTCTACTTCAGCACACTCTATCTTATTAAAAAAGAAAAATATAGTCGAAAATTTTGGGTCAGAGGGCTAAAATATGCGATATTATGTTTAAATGTATTAAGGTATCCTGCTATGGTGTCTTAAAAAATTGGAATTGGGAATACACATGCTTTTAATTGCGTTGTGAATTAATCTTGAAGTATTCAAGACGTTCGTCGTATAATCTAAGATGGTACGACGATAATGAGTCTTCTATATTCATCATTATACCAATTATTATCTACATTCAAATATTTGATACCCTTCGAAAAGTACCCTTTTTGCTAAACATTAATTTGTATAGCCACTGCCAATAGTACTAGGATGCCAATTCGTTGGGAACTAAATAAATAAAATTTAAAAAAACCTACCTAACCCGCATGCCGAAAGATAAGGCCTTTCTTTTAGCTCTCAGTTCCCGGCCATTGTATTAGGAATACGTACTTGTAGGGTAGGTAATAAAAAACGTTTCGTAGTGAATACAGCCACAGTATAAAAGGAAGAAGAGGAATATAATATAAGACTCTGAGGAAGGTATAGATGTAAAAAGCGAAGAGACAGAAGGCTGGATGCGCTATTGTCTCGGGAACGCCTATATTTTATAAGATTGTCTCCTGATTGCCAGGAGTTCTTGTTAAAACGTGCGGCGCGGATTCAATGTTGCATTTCTCGTCAATAGGTAAGTTTTAAATTGAAGTATTTGAGTGGTTACTAATCCTGAGGTCAGGGTGTATAAAAAAATTAAGAAAATGATTTTTAGTTTTTATACAATTTATTAATTTAAAACGATGTGTGTAGGACGTAGGTATATTTGAAGCATGTTTCAGAGTTGTTTATAGATATTCAGAATCGAAACGTTGTTGGAAATAGAATCGAAACGTTGTTCCAAATGGCTTTGTTGGAGATAGAATCGAAACGTTGTTCGAAATGGCTTTTTTTTAAAATAGACTCGAAACATTGTTCGAAATGGCTTTTTTGGAAATAGAATCGAAACGTTGTTCGAAATGGCTTTTTTGGAAATAGAATCGAAACGTTGTTCGAAATGGCTTTGTTGGAAATAGAATCGAAACGGCTTTGTTTGTAATAGATTCGCAACGTCGTTGAAAATGGCTTTTTGGAAATAGAATCGAAACGTTGTTCGAAATGGTTTTGTTGGAAATAGAATCGAAACGTTGTACGAAATGGCTTAGTTGGAAATAGAATCGAAACGTTGTTCGAAATGGCTTTGTTGGAAATATAATCTAAACATTGTTCGAAATGGTTTTATTGTAAATAGCCATGTTTGTGGACCGGATCCGAATAGCCATATACCTCCAAACCTCATTTTTTTCCGTTCAGCCTCACAACATACTGGGGGATATCATAGTCTCACTGGATCCAGACGTTTTGAAGCAGTAGAGACTCGTGCGGTATTTGCATAAAAAAAGAAAACGGCATATGAGTCCCAACTACCCGAGCCAGTGGGACATTGGAGTATTTTGCGAGGCTTAAGCGCCGAATAGATAATACGAACCATAAATGTCTTCAATGTAGATTTGATTAAAAACCAATGTCGCCACTGAATTAATAGGTACATTTTGGTTCTAGCCAATTTAGCACGGGCTGTCTCTCTTACACTTGCTTGACATCGTATTTCGCCATCCTATTTGAATTATAATATTGATGATAAAACGCAGTTCTGTATTTGATATGCGGTTTAGTTTGAATGGTATAATCCATTCAGACCACCTTCAAAATCGAAACTTGCTTGAAATGTTTTCTATCCGTTCTTGGCGACCAGATCCAAATAGCCATGTAGTTCCCAACCTTCCTCTTTACATCTCTTTCCCTTCCCCACTTGCTTTAGCCTCATTAAATGCCCGATTGGGTTGCCATGATATGCCTTCTGACTAGTAGGGACACTAGGGAGCAGTAGGAACTATCTATAGTGATCCCCGAGGTGAGGTGTAAATGTGTGGAGATTCACAAAGAATGCAAGGCTGAAGTGAGCGTAATGAGTAAGACTATGAAAGGGACGCTTAGATGGTTTGGGCACGTAAAGCGAATGAACGAAGAAAGGAATGCAATGAGAATTATATGACGCAAATGGTAAAAGAAGTCGGCAAAGCGTGAAAGCGGCGAAACTAAGCTTTAGTCGTCACCACCACTTGTTCAAGATACCATATGGCAGAACAGATGTTCTAGCACGGCAAAACATGACAAGGGGATCGGTCATATTAAATGATATTTCTAAAACAGCAGATTATTAAATTACTCTTAAAACTCTCTTTGTTTACCTATCTTCCCAATTGTTATCTAAGAATGTTAAATTAAGAATTCTTGTCCTGTAAATGAATGGTTATTTTGAATTTAAAAATAAATACTTGTTTCGGGCCATGTTATGAGTCACAATACCAGAAGAGTATCTGAATTTGAATGAAGCAAAGAGTGTGTGCCAAGACCGAGTTAACTAACTACACACAAGGACATGCACAAAATACAATAATATATTTTCAGACGCCGATATTTTCCATTTGTCCTTGGTTCAGTTTACTAAAGGCATGTTGAAGAAAATTAATTCCAATTGTTAATTACGTACCCTCCCCCCCTGCTGTGTGTAAGATATCTCAGTCATTTTCATTAAGGTGTGTAAGATATCTAAGATATCTCAGTTATTTTCATTAAGGTGTGAAAAGATATCTAAGATATCTCAGTTATTTTCACTAAGGTGTGTAAGATATCTCAGTTATTTTCATTAAGGTGTGAAAAGATATCTAAAATATCTCAGTTATTTTCACTAAGGTGTGTAAATATCTCAGTTATTTTTATTAAGGTGTGTTAGTTATCTAAGATATCTCAGTTATTTTCATTAAGGTGTGTAAGATATGTAAAATATCTCAATTATTTTCATTAAGGTGTGTTAGTTATCTAAGATATCTCAGTTATTTTCACTAAGGTGTGTAAGATATCTCAGTTATTTTCATTAAGGTGTGTTAGTTATCTAACATATCTCAGTTATTTTCATTAAGGTGTGTTAGTTATCTAAGATATCTCAGTTATTTTCATTAAGGTGTTTTTATGTTTTTTTCTGTATGTAACATGAATTTTATGTGGAAACATCACTGGTTAAAGCAACATGTAATTATTATTTATATAAAATTGTAAAACTGTTTGTTTCCACAATGCACTAAATTAAAAATAAAATAAAAATAGTTCGTTAGACTAATTTTCCAAATTTTGTAACTTATGTACAACTTTCACTGAGTTTTAGAACCAGAGGAACAGAAGCTCCAAGGAGGACTCTCTTATCCTTAATGTAAAGAATTCAACAAAAGTAGGGCCTGAATTTGGCCCATTGATGCGACCCAGAACTCCATGTGTGTATCTATGTATATACAGCCTAGTGTGGGATTCATTAATACAACCCGGTAGATGTTGTTCTTGGTCTTCGTTTTACAATGATCCTGTAAATATTTCAACCGAGTAGAACAATAGAACATAAAACATTAACTTTCGTAGGTAGGGTATTATAAATGGATGGTTTATGATATGCATGACCATGACTCATTGGGCTTACAGATAATGTGAAAAAGCTTAAGTATGTGAAGTGAATCATTAATACTAAAATCGTTTGAAAACTGCTGACTAATGATGGGTAAATTCTCGGGAATTTATTTTGGAGATTATTGTGGGAATTTTCTTCTAAATGGTGAAATTTTCATCGACTACAAGGAAATATCATGTTATTAGCAAATGCATCATATTCTTGAGCATACTGAGGTCAAGACTTTTAGAATTTTTGGAAAATACCCAAAAGAGTCGAAGATATAAGGCTTTGTATAACTCGTACGAACCCTAGCCACGAATTATGGGAAAGAGACAAAGCAAACGCGAGCGATGTTCGCTCCGTTGTCATTTAAATAATTATCATTAACTCACTGGGTTTTCACAGGGGCGATACTGAAAGTACATACCATTCCGGAACACACTTAACATTATTTTAGATGAATATTAATTTGAACCAGTAGCGGCTCGTGACTTTTGGTTGTTCTAGAGTGCTAATATTAGAATAAAGGCATTATTGATGTTGTAGTTGAAAACGATTTTTTTTTGAAATTTTTTTGTATGAAGATTTTCAGGAAATTTCAGTTTCCATACAAAAAATCGTTTTCAGATACAACAACATCTATAATGTCATTTTTGTAATATTAACAATATAGTACACCAAAAAGTCACGAGCCGCCACTGATTTGAACCCGCTACCTCCGGATTCATAGCCAACAATCGTAATCTCTCAATCACTGAGGGATTGCGATTATTGTAGGCACCATAATTTCCAGATTGACTTCGTAACAGAAGGGCAGGCAGAGAAAAGAGATCTCCAAACAGCTCTCTCTTGGTACAAAGTTCTTGCTTCACACATATTGACATGACCCGATTCAAGAATTTGATTCACTTGGTCGTGCCTTGTCTTCTACCATATTACGTCGAAATAATCCATTAAAAAACAAGATGGCTACAACCGTATCGCGTTTTAAAAAAAAACATGAAAACTTTGACCCCAAATGCTCTTACGTCTGTCTAATGGACCCCTAATTGGGGTCTACCGGACTAATGCTCCTAATAATGGGTCTGAGACAACCTACACGGAATATTGCACTTATAGAAGGGTAATACATTTTTTTTATCTCTGTCAAAAGCGCCCGCTCTTAATACAAGTGATATTATAAAAAATCTTAAGGCGATCCAATGCTAATAATATTTGTATGATTTGTACAGCGCTGTTCTTGTGCAAATCTCTGATGTACCAGGCCGTTCAACTCTATAACAAAATCCCGAAGGAAATTGCTGTGATAGAAAATATTAATAAGTTCAAAAATGAATTAAGAAAATATGTCTATCTCAATTATTAATGTTTCTTTTTTTGTGACTTTATTGAAATATTTCAAGAAAGATTATGTTTGCCAAACAATGTACATGTTTATATGTTTATAAAACTATTAGCACACACGAATATGTGAGCTAACTTAAGATTAATAAATAAATAAAAATAAAAAAACCACACCAAGGGCGCTGTAAATCATGTGTTGTTGGTTTAATAATTTGATCGCTTTGAAATATAATATTACTATTAAATACTGCGAGTATAACACATCTTAGCCTTTACTACGATCAAGTAAACATTTTTTTTATCCTATAAAAATGCTTTGAATTGCAAAATCTCTACTTACGAACCCCGTTTCAGATAATATTGTTTTACTGTATAATGTGTCAAATTAAATTCTTTAGATTGTGATCGGAAAACATTTTAATATTTGTGTCTGAACAAAATAAAATAAAACATGCTTTCTGACAAGGTTTTGTTTTCATTAAGTTAAGCGGTAATTTTAACCTTATCGCCTTGTCTGTGATTTAGCTTTCTCGGCAACCTTCCGAATCCCATAAACATTGGGATGATTTGTATAGCGCCGAAAAATCACCTCGAGGGCGCTAGCTTAGTGTTCCTTTTGGCATTTTGGTTTTTAGTAACGTTTTTATTTGACATTAATGTATATACCTGAATGGCCAGGCAACTATACCCCTTCACATTTTCCTAAGGCAGAAATATTAATAGGTATCATTGTTCCACTGGCTTCAGACTTTCAGACAGTTTTTTGTAGTTTTCTAGTGTACCATTTCAAAAAATATACTTAAGTCTCCTTATAAAGTTACTTATAAACGCTGTGTTAATATTATGCTACGTATACACACGCGAGCCGAACTGAACATTAACTTATGGGAAAGAAATGAACAACCGCAAATTGGCGCGAAACGCCGCTTGCCGTTGCTTGGTTCCTTTCTCGTACTTCGTCGCTCGGTTCGCGTTTCGGTTTGCAAATGTATACGTACCATTACGCTGCGCTTAAGGTCGGAATAGTGAAGAAAATACTAGGGTAGGTATTACAACTACGTAGGTAAGGTTAATAATAATAACATTTGGATAATTTGTATAGCGCCGTTTTTTCTGAAAAATCACATCTCAAGGGCGCTGTACTATTTATTACGAGTTCCTAAATTCTATCTAATTTTATTATTTACAAACGGATTCAGAAAAATATACTTACTACTTACTAACAGATACTAGAATACATATTATTTTAAACCAGGCTTAATAATTATAATTGTTATATTTGCATAGCGAGGTTTTTGTAAAAAATCACCTTAACGGTGGCTTAATTATTCCAACGCTGAACCGGCGCGTAAGAATATAATGAATCCTAGTCGTAAGACAGCTATATTTATTATTCAATACTATAAAACGGCGCTATATAAATCAGCCAAATATTATTATTATTAACCTTACCTACGTCGTGGTAATACCTACACTAGTATTTTCTTCACTATTCTGACCTTAAGCGCAGCGTAATATTAACACAGCGTTTATTAAGTTAGATGGTACTTGTTCATTGCATTGGTAAAAATTCCATCCCACACAGAAGTTTCTGGTCATAATTCAAAAATTAAAATATCTCAAAAGTGTAAAAATGACCGAAACTCATCGATCTCACGCTTGCATGGAATCCTCCTAAGGTACTTACTCTGGTCGCTATACAAATAATGTAAAAGAAATATAAATAAATAACATCGTTTAGATCAAAGTCAATAGACTGACGTTATCGAATCGCTCGTTCCACTCGAGACGCCAGTTATTTATTTGGTTCGGTGATTATTCCGATCACGACTATTGCGACCAGGAATATTGCGCACATTATTTCGGACACTATTTTTTATTTATTTATATGAATACCGCACACGAGTCCAAACTGCTACCAACCGTCTGGAGACATTGTGATTATAGCAAGCCTAATTGGGGTATGCTGTGAGGCTGAAGGTAGTGAGGGAGGAGAGGAGATTGGGGAGAGGAAAGCCAAAACCACTTCAAGCAACTTTTCATTACTGAATGGTGGTCTTACACCAGGGCGTTACTGAGAGTATCTTCTATTATTTTTTTTCTTCACTAAATATTTCTTGTGAAAGCTGATTGATTATTCCCGACATAGATTATTCTGGATTATTGCCATTATACAAAAAGAACACACATTGGATTATTGATTATTACCATTATAAAATCAGAAAACAGATATTCTTCCCCAATTTGAAAAAATATATATCTAAGTAGGTACCTATTATTTTTTAGTTGTATAGTATAGTTGAATTTTTGATGCCAGGCATTTCAATAATTCCATTTTCATAAAAATACAAAAGACATATTATTGTGGCATTATAATTTGCGGATATGTATTATGCCTACTTTTTTAGATTAATAATGATATTATGATGATTAGTAAAATAGCTTCATTTTTGTGAAAAATCCCTTCAAAGGCGAGATGCCCAACATTCGAATAAATTATTTTTGTTATATATTCATGTGAAGCAAATACTTTGTGAGTACCTAGTCATTATAATTTTCAAATGATAATAATATTTGAATGGTTTTTATAGCGCCGTTTTTGTGCAAAATCACCTCAAGGGCGCTGTTCAAATATATAATACATTTCTGCAATGATCTATGTTATTACTAACTATATATGCAGATAATATACAATACCTTACATACAATACTTACCTAGTAGATAATACCTTTTTACATCAGGTTTTTTTCTTTATTATATAGGTTTTTATACAGGGTGTATCGGCAAGTACCCAACAAACCTTAACCAGCTATTCCTCTATTTGTTTTTAATGGAAAAAAAATGTTACCGGACAGCAAAGTGACCATAACATTTTTTACTCCAAATGTGCTAAGGAATAGATGGTTAAAGTTTGTCGGGTACGTGCAGATACACCCTGTATATAACTCTATGATGTATATACATACTTATTACCTTCTTCGGGGCGGTATAATACTCGTCTAATTTGTTTATATATTTTCAATGTGCGCAATAATCTCTGTCCGGAATAATCTGTGCGCAATATTCCTGGTCGGAAGATCCGAGCTCCATTTATTTAAATGTACCGAAAAACCAACATTGTTCCAGCTTTTATTGTATGCCGCCACTCTCTCTGATCAGCTTCATCAGCATCAAAACTTGAGACCACGAAAAATCATTTCTTCAAAAGAGAAAAGTTCAAAGCGTTCTCTCTCACATTTCACGTTTCACCTTGTTTGATTGGTATTTTTTTGTGACTGTTCTCCTGCTTTTTTGCATTCTTGAATCAGTCAGGACCAGCCTGAGAGCCAGTTTTTTGCTGAATCACAATAACAGCGGCCGTGGAAACACGCAGTCATCGTTCAACCACTTTACTTAAATTGCTTGGGATCGCGCACCAAAAGGACCAAACCAATAAAGCCAAGAGAAAACTAGATAAATGCATAGAAATTTCCCATTTTTACAATAATCCTTCTTTATTTATGAAACCAAACTTGTTGTCGGGACCTTAGACCTGGTATGAATCACACAATCGCATTGTTCAATGATCCAGCTGCATTTCCAAAGCTTTTTACACGCGATGCGCATTCACGTTGTACACGAAATCATATTGTAATTCTTTTTTTTTTATTCCGTGCACTTACTTCTTGTCTGCGTCGTTTTAAAGTGAGTGATTTATTCGAGACACTTGTTGAAAGTGGACTGTTTTATTGGCCGTTGTTGTTGGGTGTTGACTATTGATGGTTCGCTTCTTTCTTTGGGATTTCTGAAGCTGTATAATATTGATTATTGATTCGCAGAGATGACAGGAGACTGGTCTCGTCAGTTTCTCTGAACTCCGAACGAATGACGTCTGGTATAAAACATTTAATATTATGTCTCATATTGTATCTGTGTACCTCATCCGGGATCAGCAGTTCACCTGACGCAGTCTCCTGGACTTGCTGCAGGAGATCCATCTTGACTTTTAATATTCGAAATTGGACTAAATCACGTATTCCTTGACGCAGATCATCAGTAGGCAGACTGATGTAACCTAAGCGCAAGCCAAATACTAAGTTTGATGATCGCGCTTTCGGAGTATCTGGGCCGAAGGCTTGGTATAAACTCCCTCCGGAACTAAGATCCATAACAAGTCCAACAGAATTCAGGTCTAAACTAAAAACTTACCCTTTTACCTGTCATACCCTTAAATTAAATATACCGTTCCTGAGAGAAAGTTCAATTATATCCAATTTTCCAATTATGTCCTAAATCCTGTATCTAAATATTGCTAATTAAAAATTAGTTAATGTTAATTAAGTGTTAATCTCAACTGTCCTACTAGTTAAGTATGGTACTATATTATCTTCATATTTAGTTAGTAGATCATTGTAAAAGTGTATTATATATTTGTGCAGTGCCCTTGAGGTGATTTTGCACAAAAACGGCGCTATATAAATCATTCAAATATTATTATTATTATTAGTCGTCGATAATGTTCAAATGACCGGTCATTGGCTGAGTTGGCATCGCGTTTGGGTCAAACCGAGGCGTAGTGTGTTCAATTCATCGGCTGGCTAAGTCCTCCATCACAACACAAACAAAATTTTCCGCTTACTGTGCTGGTAGTAAGAGGTTTCAAATATTGTCAGGTTATTCGTAGCCCGAGAATGTTTGTCTTTCTTTAAAAAAATAAAAATCCCGCTTTACACCGGCCGACAAAAAAATACTTCCCGCTTTACACCGGCCGGCAAAAAAATACTTCTCCAAAATGTATGTTTTATTACATGTTGTGAAATTAAAGCACAAATATTAAAATACTAGCTGAAGTAACTCTAATCTAATCTTAGTTAATCTAATGTATATAGTGACCTTTCTCTTGTTTTGAAGGTCGTGTGTGCAAAATTTCATTAAATTCGGAGTAAAACTATAGATTTGTATACACGTTAAATCCTCGCCACCCTCCCCCACAGGTCACAAAGACTCTTCATCATATATTTATTATTTAATATATATATTTGTCCGGCTCCCTTGACGTGATTTTTCACGAAAACGGCGCTATATAAATTTGACAAGTATACATAGTTTTCCATAAAAAATTGTCCGAAGAAGCGAAATTAGCAGTCCACAATGGAGTGCTGGTACCTACCCTGATGTATGGAAGTGAGGCATGGAACTGGCAAAGAAAGGATGAAAGTAGATTGAATGCTGTTGAAATGAGAGCCTTGAGGCGTATGTGTGGTAAAACTATGTACGATCGCGTGAGGAATGTGGAGATCCGGAAAAATTGCAAGGCTGATGTAAGCGTAATGAGTAAGATCAAGAAAGGGACGCTTAGATGGTTTGGGCATGTAGAGCGAATGAGCGAAGAAGGGAGTGTAAGGAGAATATACGATGCAAATGACATGGCACGACCAAGTGAATCAGATACTTGAGTCGGGCCATGTCAAGAGTCGGAACAATAGAAGAGTATGTATGAGACGATGTATGAATGTGAATGAGGCAAGGAATGTGTGCCAAGACCGAGTTGTTTGGCGGTCCGTCCTCTCTGCCTACCCCTGCGGGGAAACGGCGTGATGGTTAGTTAGTTAGTTAGTTAATTTTCCATACAATCAAGCCCCCAAGTATTATACAAGTGTGGTCATGTAAGAGTAGGTATATTACCTGCCTGTATAAAATATAAATAAATAATAATTATTATTACAAGTTTGTTTGACGATGCCACAGGGTGAAAAGCGTCACCAAGATCAGATCAGTGACCACCGTGGGATTTGACTTCAGAAACCCATTTAAACGCGATCACTAATTTATAATCCAGAAATAACAGTTTATACGATAAATTATTTAAATTGATCTGAAATATTAAGATCAGTCAACAAGATAACCGGCTCTGTCGGATGCTGATAGCTAATGGACCATGCAGACTTCTCTCACGGATCTAAATATCCAAGAGTCGATATTCCCGATAAGCTGGATATATAAAGTACGGAAAAATCATCATTTTCTGATTCCTGTTAAAAGTTACTCAAGTTGTGACATTTCACAGAAATTCAAATTTAATATTGTCATCAATTGGTCAATCAACGACATTATGTTTTTTTTTATTTTTTATGACAATAATAATTTATGTTTTTCAATTAAATTATCATATTAAAATAAAAATTTACCAAATAAGCGCAGGTTAATAAGAGTGCTGGTACCTACCCTTCTTAATATGTTTCTTTAAAACCGTCCGTACCTCCGGTTATCCACGTCACAAACCCGTTTTAACCCTTCCCTTACTGTGTTGAAAAATTCCTCGTTTGACAGTACCGGCAAGGAAGGGTTAAACCACGAACTTACCGATTTGTTAACCAGAAATATGCAGACTAGGACCCCTGATGTACGTCAGTGAGGCATGGAATTGGCTGAGGAAGGATGAAAGTAGACTGAATGCTGTGTAAATGAGATCCCTGAGGAGTATATGTGGTAAAACAATGTACGATCGTGTGAGAAATGCGGAGATTTGCAAAGAATACAAGGCTGATGTAAGCGTAATGAGTAAGATTAAGAGAGGGACGTTTAGATAGTTTGGGCATATATTGCGAATTAACGAAAAAATGGAGTGTTCAAAACGAATGTGAAAGGTAGAAGTCGGGAACGCCCGAGGAAGACATGGCACCATCAAGTGAACCAATAACTTGAGTCGGGCCATGTAAACATTTAGAATAACAGAAGAATATGTATGAGACGGTGTATGAATGTGAATAAGGAAAGGAGTGTGTGCCAATTACGAGATGTTTGGCTGTCTGTCTTCTCTGCCTACCCCTGCGGAGAAACGGCGTGATGGTTAGTTAGTTAACTTTGTATACGCCACTATTTAATCAAAATAATCTCATTTGATGCAAAAGCAATGGTTTCTTCGTCAAGAAACATTCGTTTTGAAACAAGTCGATTATTTTTCTTAAATATGTAGTTGTGTATACAACGCATAATGTGAATCTGCAATTATTGAAGAAATAATAATTTTTGTTTTAAACTCGCTGTCGAAACAGACTTTTTCGAAATCAGATGTAGTCAGTATTCATCTTATTTTTAATGTCAAGTGTGCAAAATTTCATCAAGATTCTGATTTAAAGGGTGGGAAAAGTGGTTCCAGGTGGTTTTTCGAAATCTCGCGTGGACTGTGATCTTTCTCTTGTTTTGCATCCCGTAAACATTCCAATCAAATTCATTTCCCCGCAATCCGTTTTTTGGCGGGAGTAAGTCCAGCGCATGCGCGGCGTGGAACCTCCACCGCTCCTGGACCTGGGTGGTAAGGGGTAGTGGGGGACGGCGTGCGCCCCCGGGGCCATTCATGCGCGCGCAGCACGAGCGGGGGTCGTGCTCGCACACTTAGTTCACGCGGACCGAATACACTGGATGGAGTCGAAATTTTGTTAAATAAGTTTAAAAAAAGTTGAATCCGAGAAAACAAATCTAAAGAATGCGCTTGCCGAAGTATTTTTGAAATCTACATAAAGCTCAAAACATGATACATATATCTGTTATCAACTAGCGACCGACAAGATGGTCCTCCATTGAACTCTTCGACGTGTATAATGTATTAAATACTCGTATACGTCAACTCCATCTAAAATTTATGCCTATACGTACAACAATAAATCTCTCTTACAACACAATCCAACCACAACTATAACCAACCAACACTACAACGTACCTATATTACACACTACGTCAGCACAAATATAATCCATCTACCTAGCTTCTAAAATATTCAACCTTCTCCGTGATAACTTGAAAACTGAAAACCCAACCCAGCATGGCGGGTGAAGTAATACAAAAAAATGTATATACTGTACACATTTTGCATGAAATAAGAAAACAAACATCACAACAGTACAAATTAGAGAAGTACATTCACGTTCATTATGCAATATCAGACCTACGTTCATTACAGTAATAAGGTACCTACGTAATTGAGAAGGAAACTCAACTCTTAACTTTTTCAACCTTATTTAATTATCCTTCCCATCCATAGTACAAAACACCTTCCCGGCACAGAATACTCCCGTATATTATGCTATCTCATAAATAGATATTTTATCTCCTCTACTATATGCGCTCCTGGTAAAAGCTGTCGTTTCCGTGACGCTTGGGAATAACGAACGCCCTTCAAAGGGGTTCTGCGGGCTAAATAATATGATTATAAGAGAGTAGTTGAATCTTCTAGTACGAAAAATCCTACGAGTAAGGTTACCTAATCTACCCTCCTACCTTACTTGTACAAACATTCTTACGTTTGCAACTTGTATGGGTTTAAATCTCACCAGTTTTGTTCTATGCTGTCCTGGTACTTTAAAATTTTACATGCTAATTAGGGGATAGAAAAGTTTGTCCTAGTTGTATGTCGGCTTAGCGGATTTGCTTCATCTGTCATATGAGATCCCTTAGGCGTATGTCTGATAAAACCATGAACAACCATGTGGGTATGATAACGAAAGGGATGTGTGTAATGAGTAACATTAGGAAATTGACGCTTAGATGGTTTGGGCATGTTGATCGGACGAAAGAAGATGACGCGAAAGTGGAAAATAGATGTCGGAGAAGCTCATAATAGACGATATATGAATGTAAATGAAGCATAATATATGTGACAAGACAGTTATGCTGCGGGTCCGTCCTCTCTACCCCTGCGGGGAAACGTCGTGATGGTTTGTTAATTAGTTTTGCCAGCAATGGTGTCGTCTTGACAAACTGAGCACCAATTTGAAACCTATCACCTCAACTTTAAATCCAAAAACTCGTACAGCTTTTTCTGTTTGGATTTTTCAGGTCATCGAAAGTTTTTTCAGTAAGCAAATTTATTTAATTTCTACCTTATAAGAGCTTTAAAAATTCATCTGTAATTAACTGTAACCAAATAACGCGTCGAAAATTTCTTGTTGAAATAATTATTCAAAATTAATGATATTTCTAAAAAATAATACCTAGCATAATAGTTGATATTTAAAAATAATGTTTCTTAAATTCGAAATTCTTATATTAAATTGCGACCCCTGTATGTAGAATCTACTAGTAAAAGGTTCGGATAGCCGTGAATTTCACTCGCCCTTTTTCTCCACTCCTGGTAAAGAATTGGAGTTTCGGGGCGAATCGGAACGTTTGAGGAAAAGCTACCGATGAATTTTCACCGATTAATATAGAAAACTGTCCCCTTCATGCATTTCTGGTATCCTGGTATATTTTCAGTGAAAACTGAAATTTTTGTTCGAAATGGTTTCCTGAAAATTATGACGAATCTTTTTCATTTTCATTCGGTTGTGGAATTCACCCTCGCTCCTTAGATATCTGCTACCCTGGTACAATTTCAGCGGAAGCCTTAGTGCTGTGAGATTTTTCTGAAAAGATTACTTGGATATGGATCGGTTTACTACTCAAAGTTTCTGTTTTCCTGGCAGCAGAATTCCCATTTCTACGCCTGAAACCTTTCAGAAACGCTGAAAATGACGTGGATTTTCCGGTAGAGGGTCGTTTTTTGAATCTGTGCCGTTTGGAGATTTTTAAAACAAAATTTAGGAAGTGTAGTTAACTAAAGTTGTCTACTCCTCGACACGAATCTCTTATGAAAACCGTGGTTTCATAAATTCCCCCACTGATATCACGGGGTATTTCATCATTCTTTTGATAGCTTATCCATAGGATAACGTACGTAAATAAATACATAAAGAAATACTCCCAATTGGTACAAAACTCGGCCTATTTATCCGACATATAGCCCATTATCCATAGGATCGCTCGAGTACATAACAATAAACTTGAACTTTACGAATAAAGGAATCGTGTATCGAAAATATATATTATCTTAAGGATAAGCTATCAAGAGGTTGGTGAAATACCCCCTGAGAATAGGAAGTCGCTCCGTTCCTTCTCACCTTTTTACAACAATCAGTTCCAATTTTGAAATAAAATTAATTTTCTCTTAAAAATATTAAATCATAGGTAGGTACTTTAAAATTCTAACAAAATTTTCCAATTTTAAACAAACGAATTGAACGAGTTCTAGAGTTCATTGAACCAGAGTTACAGACAGTATAGATATACTCCATACCCGAGAAAGAGCTTTTTACAATCCATAATTTGTCAGTCGATGAGTAATTTAATACACTGCTATTTTCTAACGATTTGCTGAAAAGTATAAGTTAAAAACAGCCGTTCTTAGATTGACAATTTTAATTGTATTAAGAGTGCATTTTTAAACACATTAAATGTGTTATATTAAACTGAAATCATAGCAAACTTAACATATACGTGTACATGAAACACGCTGTTATGATTAGATTATTGTTAATTGTGGGTGGAACGAAAGAGGCCCCCCCGGATAGCTCCCACTCCAGAAGATAGATATAAATTTGAGTAGCAATCAGCTGATGTGGAAAATGTCCACCTCGTACACGACCCCACTGAGCATGGGTTCTCCACTATCGGTCCACAGAATGTATAAGTGGAGCCTTAAATAATTGGCGATGTGTGAATGCGGTGCGGTGTAGACCTCCAAACATGTGATCAGATTTCCGATCCATTCATTCCCCAAAGGGGATTGATGAGGTCCACAGAGCAACGTCTGAGGCCATAGACTGGCTTGCAGGCCTAGATGTACCCCTCTGACCCCCACCATACCAAGGAAGAAGAAAAATGATTGTTTATTCAACTCTGATTAATTTTAACCATATTGTATTCCCGGAACTGTTTCTCTGTCGCGATTAAATCATAAAACAATAATTTTACGATGATAGAAATAATGTTAAGTACCATTTCAAAGGCGGGCGTGAGAACCCGATCATTCACGTATCGCCTCTCCCACTCGGCTCTGTTAGTACTAGCAGCAATAACAATAATAATTGGGCAGGAGGTACACCGTATCTCCTACTATCTACCGGTTCTTGCTGCTTGTAGTAGGTCGGTAGATAATACAAGAATACAGGTAAGTTCGTGGGCACCGCGCGTGCGCATCGCGCTACCGAGTTCAGCACTGGGCCTGGTACAACTTTACTTCTAGTATGGGTCGTGTATAAGGCACCGCCCTACCGGCTCGCTTTATGATCTCCTGATAGCTCTACGAAACCTCCCCTCCGTGTATTAGGTATTTTAATCACCGTTGGTAGCTCATTATCCCCTGGATTTTACTGAATAACTGGTTACAGAATACTTACAAATGAATTTCCGTACATTTTCACTCAACACCTATGATACTTTATGTCCTCCGGGTAGGTTTTCGAAGCCTTTGCCGCAACGTGAACGTTTTCCGTAACACCGTTTTGTAACTGCACAATATTCTTGCGCATGTTCGTTGTTCGTCCTTCTACCGTTTTCATTTTATCAACTCCGGGTAACTTGTAAAAGCCTCAACCGCAAGGTTGACGTTAATTTGTAACACCTTTCTACCAAATTAATTAGTAAATATGCAAGTAATTCCGTGTACGTACACTTTAACACATACACGTCATACAATTTTCCTACCCACGTAAGAAATAACCGCATCGTTCTGTCGTTCGACCCCTTTTGATTCCTGTTATCCGGGTAACTTTTCAAAGCCTTTACCGCAACGTGGACGATTTTCGCAACACCTGAATTGAAAATACTCACAGAAGTTTGGGAGTATTTTCTTTTCATGAAATGTGAACCGCAGGGGATGGAAAAACAACCTACGACCGTTTATGTTTTCCGGGTAACTTATCGATGCCTCCACCACAACGTTTTCGTTATTCTTTGTCGTTTATTAACACGTAACGTGTGTGTTAAAGTTAACACAGTGTTACGTGTTAACTTTAACACATAATAAATTCGTCCACAAACTAACGAATATCATGGTATTTTTTTTAATTGAAAAATAATACATGGATGAAAAGAAATAATAGCCTAACATAATCATTTTATTTTTTGATGGATTAAAATTCGCGTGTTTTTATTTTAATCAAATTTAATTAGTATTATTAAGTCCTGCGAAAGTTTTTTTATTATTGTGACAGCTGTTTCGGCATTAAAGGCCATATTTTCTATTTTTTAAGTAAATCTATTCGAACTTCACTTTTGTTTTCGTGAATGAATACAAATTTTGGAAGTGAAAATTAACCCACTTCCCGACATCCGATCGAGATGAAACTCGGAAGATAGACTCGTTGACGATGGCAATTCACTCTATCAACTTTGGTGACTATCACGCACACACAGACGGACTTATACGCATTTCTCTGAAATTCTACGACATTACAGTTAATACATACGCAATAATTGTTAGTTTTATCCAATCGAGATTTGGCTCCGTTGGTAGAGGTGTTGACTCCAGTTCCTGGGTAGGAAAGTTCAATTCTCAGTCAAACCAATTTTACCTACATGATTTTAAGCATAGATAATAGAAACAAATGTGATTTGCCTTGAAAGCTTGCTACTCTCGCCGAGCTACGACCAAATCGCACGGACTATAAATGACTATGCAATTAAAGGTATGCGTTTGTTGTGTACGTAGAATCATAGGTGCTGCTAAGCGTATTGCATTGCGATTTGTAGTAATATAGGTGAACGATGTTGTCGACGCCTGTTTTCCTACTAACAATGGTTCATCTCCCATTCATCGGCCCATCTCCTTTGTTTCTATTATCATTGTTCTGGACGTACCACTTCCATAAATTGGCGTGGAATTTATAATAATTATTTGTTTTATTAATCCTTATTAAATTGATCTCTGAACATCTTTATTAGGCCATTCTAATTATATAATTAGTGGTCTGTAATTATCAAATAAGTGCCGTTAAAATATAACTACTTTAACGCTCTAACCTGACGTTGTAAATTACACTTTGTTAGAAAATATGGCCTTTCAGAGTTGGAAAAATGGCCTCTGAAATATCGGCAATTTGCTGCAACTATAATTAAATACACTGTGGCCCCAATACTTCGTACTGGCTACAATTGAGTAGCCGTACCCGAAAATGGCCGAAAATGAAAGTTTATTATCTTAGTTATTCCGGTTTTAAAAGAATGACCATTCTGTGTTTTTGTGACATTTTCTTTTATAAATTTGGTAGCAGTTAATAATACTACCTAAACACTCTGTTTTCCAATAAAAAACGGGATTTGCAGCTCACACCTGGGTGTGAGACCGCCGAATTACGAAGTCAGTGCTGTCGCAAAGTTTAAAAAAAAAATATTTCTTGCTAGAGCAATCGATGAGTTGCACATCTCATTTTAGGGCGGGATAAACTTACAATACATATGTGGGAATCCATGGGTACAATTTTACGTTGATATGTTTTGTATTTTGATATAAAAATAATAAGTTTCACATACGAAACAGTACATAAATAGAAAACGATAGGTCAAGTGGGACAAACAAGAAAAAAACAAAAAAGGAAACAAGCAGGACACATAAGCACAACGCCAAGGTAGGAATTTTCAAAAAGTTACTTATCTACTAATTCATTGGGAAAATAGATTATGCTCGATTACAAATACAGGGGATAGAAAAGGAGAGAGAGCAAAGAAACAAGACAAAACACAGCACGACAAGAATTATGTATTGAAAGTTTTTGTATGCAGGTACTCAAAACACGTTTCTTTTAAAGCATTATTTAAAAAAATAATTATATGCTGGCTGTTTTTATACATATCTGGAATAGAGTTATAGAGTGTGTAGGCAATATAGTTCAGAGATTTTATCCCATATTCACTGTTTAAAATAATTCAACGAGTATCAACAACATTCGCCGCCATTTGCAAAACTGTCGTTGCTCGATGGCACTGACTTGATCACGTGAAACTTCAAAATCGTTGAGGGCTGTGCTGTAGTCGACCTTGCAGGTCACAATAGTGTGCCATTGATATATGGCAGTGAGGCGTAGAATAAAAGTAGACTGAATGCTGTAGAAATTTCAAAGTGGAAGTGGAAGATGCTCTCAGTATCGCCCTGGTGTACAGAATTGAAACGTTGTTTGAAATGGCTTTAGTCGTGTTTGGTAACCAGATCTGGTACTTCCCCACCTTCATATTCTCATCTCCTTCCCTTTCCGACTACCTTCAGCCTCACATCATGCCCTGATTGGGGATGCCATATTCTCACTGACTCCAGACGGTCGGGAACAGTTGAGACTATTCGACTGCGGTATTCACATTAAAAAATATTTTTTAATGTTATATCGTTCATGTGTGTTATGATTATATTTCCTTGTAAAAATAAATCATTCTCTTCTAATATGACAAGTTCAACACATAAAAATCTTTATATTACGAATTTATATGGAAGGATATTTGTCAAGGCGCAATCTGTTATGCGTTTTACCAACACAACTGCATTACATCTCTGTGTGTACACAAAACATAATATTTAACTGTGTACAATCAACAATGTACACAATACAATGTGTGTTAATTGCACATGTGTAAGTCTGAACGACTACTGTGTTCAAAAGACGTACCAAAACTTTGGCTTACGAGGAATCTCGCGGCCTTAATCATACAAAATTTTAATTTTGTTATGAGGCGAAAATACACAATCAAACTAAATAATATGTTTTAATCGAAAGGTATAGCAAGTATCTAGTAGTACGGGTATGTGCTATTTTATTTATGTTAATTAAAAAATATAGACAATCAAAGGGTATTATTTTTCATGATTTTAGAGGCAATTTTTTCTTTTTTACCGTACAAATATGATGAACAAAAATGCTAATGTTCGTTTGTTAAAATTCTTACATCTCCGAAAATTCTTCACCGATTGCTTTAAAATAGTGACACAACGTTGCATTCGAATACGCGTGTGTTTTTATATACCTATATTATATAGATGTCACCTGTGATAGGTAAAAACATGCTGTTTTTAAAAAACAGTGCCATTATTTAAAAAAAATATACATTTTAAATATAGGTATGTTTATTATATAATTCCACAACTGCCGTACTCGTACTACCTACCTTGCAGGTGCCCCGCCTCACTGTTTGAGTTTGGCAGCCACCTCTGGTCTGGAGCCCCTAGATTGCAAAACAAGAAACTCTTGACATTTTTTAAATATTTTTTGTTACCACGACATGTCTGATTCTAGACAATTGTTCACAATTTTTTAACTTATTTAAAAAACAATTCTATATCATTTCATAGCATTCTGAATCTCGTGCAACGCCGGGTATGATCGCTTATGATACATGACGTATAGCAAATATTTAACAGCATGTTCTGAAATATATAATAAAACACTGAAGGCTTTCTGAACTCTGAAAGTCACAATACAGTATCTCTGCAGATGATATTATTGCACGCACATATCCAAACTCCTTGTACACATATTACACACACACACACACACACATACACACACACACACATCGAAACCTTCTGTACCCATCACACACACACAATCAAACAAAGCCATCATCTGCCTGCTATCTCGTACTTCAATGGCCGCACTCACACTAGCAAGAAAATCTACACTAACACCACCGCAGTTGTTTGGAACGTAACGTGTGGACTGTGTGTGAGTGTGTGTGTGGTGTCCTCAGTGTTGTGTGAGTGTGCGTGCGGCCGTAACGTGGGAACCGACTGCCTGGAGCAAACGTGCCGGGCTCGAATTGGAGAGACGCCTTTAAGTTTTTAGTTTATTCATTTTTTAAACTTTTTTAGTACATAAAACATGTTCGACAATATTTGAAAAACTAAAATGATATCACTGTCCAAGTAGGAAGTATTTTAAAAGTTCCAACAGTTTGTTCTTTTCAATGACTCCGGCCTAACAAATACTATTTAAAATTAGGTTCCTCGCAAATGCTAATGGTGAGAGGGACCTTAAAAAAATGCACTGTACATAATTATTATAGTTATGTATGATTGAGTTATCACAGGATAGAGCCTAGGCATTCATTTTCACCGCCCTTGAGGTTACTTTTATTTTTACAAAAACGTCTTATTTTTTAAATGTAGTGAAATAAGTTAATTTTCCCATTCGAGCACCGCGCGGCCGCGCCCGATACACAAGTGCGAGCGAGATGTAAACACCTTTCGAAGCCATCACGTATGCAGTCGCAAAGGAAAGACGGGGACAGAATCACTATTGACAGAACGATACTCAACGGGTATATAAATTATTGCTCGGCCGAACGCGTGCAAATTAAAAAGAAAATTTTACACCACTTTGTTAAAAGGTTCAACCATTTGTATGGAATTGTCGGTATTTCTTTCATTGGTATGTGAAACACTTTTTGTGAGGTGGTGTATTTTTGTCTTACGTCGGTCAAAACGAATCATTACATTGGTAACAAGGGGGATTGTAATAGAATAGTTCAGAGGTTTAGAACCTTTTAAAATTTTATTTATTAATGTCCTCGCTCGATTCCAATAGGTTGAAAGTAGGTTCCTATATGTGTTTGCAAAAAAAAATGGCTGCCAATATAATGGTACGTATACGTTTGCGAACCGAAACGCGAATTACGGGAAAGCAACGGCAAGCGGCGTTTCGCACCGTTTGCGATTGCTTCGTTCCTTCCCCATAAGTTGAGGTTCAGTTCGGCAGTTTGGCTCGCGTATGGATTGTTTTATATGAATTAACCTTTACCTTACGGTGCTAGAACATTTCGTGCATTCCTGTGATGTACATTTAGGGAATCACTAATAAACGTGTTTTAAATTTTACACGACTGACAGCCATTAATGTTTGGTAAATGGTTGTTTTAATATTCGGTTACTGGATAACTCATCAAAATGACAATTCCACACACCCATAAAAGTGTTATAAAGTTATGAAGACATGTAACAAAAACTAGATTAAATAGGTTACATGTGTAACTATTTAACCTAGTTTTAGTTTCATCACTTTTTAAAAGTTTGTTGAAATGTCATTTTGAGGAGTTATCGTGGAACCGTAATATTCAGTTCTCAACTAATAACAAAAGGGCAAAATACATTGTATGGAATCATTTGTAATTATAATAGTATATTCCAAAATACGATTATAATAATATATCCAATTTTCCAATTATGTCCTAAATCATGTATCTAAATTTCGCTAATAAACAATTATTTAATGTTAATTAAGTGATCTCACCAGGTAAGTATTGGTAATGTATATTATCTCCATATATAGTTAGTAGATCATTGTAGAAGTGGAATATATATTTTTACAGCGCCCTTGAGTTGATTTTGCACAAAAACGGCGCTATATAAATCATTCAAATATTATTATTCCGACATTTCTATTATTTTTTTACATATTGTTTGATACTTGTCCAGCTCATTTACGGGTTCACCCAGACAGTTGACAAATTTACTCTCCTTTTCGGCAATTTTTTTTTTTTCATTTTACTTTCGATAATTAGGTACCTACTTATTTATATTGTAACTTTTTATCCAATACGTAAATGTTGGATACACAATACATAAAATTTACTACAGTATGTAAACATAAAATTAATATTTATATCCGTGTTTATTAAGTTTATATGCATTGATGTTTAAGTAATAAGATACGAAATCAAGTCAGTTGACAGCGCCGGAAAAGGTCATCGACGATCGTCCTCTTCCTTCTCACACGTCTTGTATGAAAACGAAAAAGACAGAAGAAACCATAACGGTGACGACACTTACCTCTCTGGAAATACTTTATCACAAAATTAATGTTAAATACATTGATAATGAAATTTCATATTTCTGAGTTTTCTATCCCTGACGGAAAGGGACACATTTATACATATATCACAAGTGTGAAAGAGACAGCGAGGTATTGTTTGTTCCGGTTCGCGGAGAAAGATTAAAGCACGGAATAGAACATCGCGTCCGTAACACGGTAGTTGGAAAGAGGCGCACTTATGCAGCGTGTCTGAGTTAGAAGAGAGCAACAACAGTTGTCTGTGACACACGCTTCACATAGTAATAATACCTATGAGTTATTAACTTTGAATGATTTTGTACAATAAATAGAGTTTTTTTTTAAATATGTCTTTAAATATACTGAGAAAACTTACCGATATAAAATATTGCTAATTTATTGAGATTTGGGAACATACGTAAATAGGAAATATTAAATTTATATTTTTAATAACCTTTCGGCGAGTATGGTCGTACTATTACGGTCAGAACAAAATATTCCCCAAGGAGTATGGCCGTACTATTACGGTCAGAACAAAATATTCCCTAAGGAGTATGGCCGTACTATTACGGTAAGAACAAAATATTCCCTAAGGAGTATGGCCGTACTATTACGGTCAGAACAAAATATTCCCTAAGGAGTATGCCGTACTATTACGGTCAAAACAAAATATTCCCTGAGGAGTATGGCCGTACTATTACGGTCAGAACAAAATATTCCCTAAGGAGTATGGCCGTACTATTACGGTCAGAACAAAATATTCCCTAAGGAGTATGGCCGTACTATTACGGTCAGAACAAAATATTCCCTAAGGAGTATGGCCGTACTATAACGTCCTTGATTATTATTATTGAATAAAAAATAATATTTAAAAAAAATATTTTTACGTTGCTAGATTTTGAGAAAACTATGGTTTTGCATTTAATTTTTTTTATTCGTGTACTTCAAAAATATTCATTCCTGGGACACAGTTTTGTTCGAAAAAACTCACTCTCCGAGAGGTTAACATATAAACGCATTATCTGGTATGACAGTAAGTAACTAATTAACAGTTTCCGCGCAGGGGTGGGCAGGGTGGCAAACATTCTTTACCTTATTCACATTAATGCATAATCTATTATTCCGACTCTTGACATGGCCCGACTCAAGTATCAGAATTCACTTGATCGTGCCATGTCTTCCTCGGGCGTCCCGACTTCTTCTACCATTCACATTTCCGTAGTATATTTTCCTTACACTCCTTTTTTCGTGCATTCGCTCTACATGTCCAAACCATCTGAGCGTCCCTTTCTTAATCTTACTACTCATTACGCTTACATGAACCTTGCAATCTTTGCGGATCTCCACATTAACAGGGAGAAAAAAACAAGTAAGTTATTACGAAAATAGTGTCAGCCGGCGTACGGCGGGCAATTGAGATTTTAACCCTGGCATTCCAAGGGTTAAGGGAAAACTATATTGAGACGATTTTGCACAAAAACGGCGCTATACAAATCATCGAAATATTATTATTATTATTATTAAAATATACAACAAGCATGTGATGTGGTATTCTATCCTAAATTAAAATGTGACATGGTTCATCCATGTTACCTACATTTTTTATTATTATTATAAACATAAATTACTGTAGGTATTATGACAATAAATAATAATAATATTTTATTCCAGGATGTGGGGAGGTTAGTGCAATAATTAGGGTTTTTATAGTGATTTGTTTTTGGGGTACTATGCCGTGTTGCGCTATCTCCATCTTTTTACAACGTTTGCATTGTCCATCATCAGGGCAGATGTGCCATCAGGCCTAATGATGAATTCAATATAGTACTTTTGGCCGTGAAAATCTCAAATAATTAGGGTTCCTTGTCTACCGTCCCATTACAATAATTTTAATGAAAAATCAATAGTAATTAAATTCCTGACTTGTAAAAAAAATGCATGATGAATTATTATTAAAAATTAGTTTTCGTGTTATTGTTATAACAGGAAACAAGCGACATCGATACTTGTTATAAATACTAGCAAATATCTGAGAAAAATCTCCCGATAATCTGAATTCTAAAAATGTTACATCTTTATCGCTTGTCTGAATTCTTCAAACAATCAGTTTAAATTAAATTAATACAGGGTTTTCCAATAAGAGGTGTTATTTTGATATTCAATCGTAAAAGATCAATGGTTTCGTTGCTTGTGTGGCACGTAGCGCCGTCTTGTTGAAAGTAAACGTTGTCCAGATCAATACCATCCAATTCCGGCCATAAAAAATCATTAATCATCTCTCGATAGCGCAATCCATTCACCGTAACTGTTGCTCCAGCCTCATTTTCGAAAAAGTAAGGTCCAATGACTCCGCCGGGCCATAAACCGCACAAAACAGTCACACATTGAGGATAGAGAGGCTTTTCAACAATAACTCTTGGGTTTTCCGAGCCCCAGATGCGACAATTTTGCTTGTTGACGAAGCCACCGAGGTGGAAATGGGCCTCATCACCAAGATGATTTGCATTTGATTCACTCAAGTGAATTTTAATAATTTCAATGCGTTGTTGAAGCGTGTATAGTTCCATTTTTATTAATGGCGTAGTTTCGTAGTGTCAAATGTCAAAAAATGATAGCTTCAAAAGTAACATCTACCGAAATAGCGGGCTATTCAAAATAACACCTCTTATTGGAAAACCCTGTAGATAGATGGCTTTCGAAAAGAATTAGCACAATTATTTGTTTATGAAGTTTAAAAGTAATCGTGAAAAATATCATAAGTGACTACTACACTACCGACTTGTACGTCTATTGCTAATACATTTGTGGCTTGGGAATATGTATTATTAGTGGCAGGAATAAGTTATTTTAAAAACGGATATAACAGTTTTGCTAATTCAAATCATTGCACCAAATAATTGTCGAAATGCAGAAACAATTAGAAATTAGTATTTTTGATAATAGTTTATAAATAAAATATGGATATATTAATAAAATTACATTACTTAGAGCACTAGAATTTCTGGATTCGTCAGCGAGTAACCTAACCGCCAGACCACTGAAATACGATAAACACAATATGTATGTATATCGAAATACTTTCAAGTGTAATCGTGATTAATTTTTGAGTTATTATGCCCTGTGTTGCTTCCTCCTTTAGCAAACGTTTCGGACAGCGTTACAGTTTCCATGGTCCATCATCTGCCTTGATGGAATGCAATACGTCATGTAATAACCCTAAAATTAATAATTTTGGATGTGAAACTGTCAAGTTTGGCAAAAATTAACTACCTTACTAACTAACCAAGCAACTCTGTCTTGGCACATACTTCTTGCCTCATTCACATTCATACATCGTCTCATACATACTTTTCTATTATTCTGACTCTTGACATAGCCCGATACAAAGTATTTCATTCTCGTAGTCGCGATTCCTGAAGAAAGAGTTTAATCTGATAAATAATAATACCTACCTTACAAAATTGTACAAACTTGATAATTTCAGGTGCCCAAATATTGTGCAAGTTACAACATGAATCAGTTATCTCTTTTCCCATATGAATGAATTCATTGATGTTTTATCTGAGTAACTCAGATTAAATAATAAAATAACTAGTGTTCCTTCATAGACCCGGTATTTCAGTTGGTCGCAAGCTTACATATCAGTAGAATTACACGGAATTTCTATAATTTTAATAGAGGAACTTTTTTCTTTGTTAAACCAAACTACTATCGATGTGAGTGGTATTAGGTACCTATGCTCTCTAATATCAACGGGAGACCATCAACGACGGCAGTTTATTTAGTGAAACTAATATATTTATAGGCGGGTTGATTTAATCAGCATCCATGAAAATTACTCATGATAAATATTTGCATATTTATTAAGGCGATGCACTACGTCGTGTAATATTTTTAATTGAGCCGCTATCAATAACAACCCTTACGTAGATGGCGATAAGGTTTAAATTCCCGCTTAACACCATCCGCCTGTTTTGATTTATGCAAGAAAAAAACATGGCCAAAAAGTGCCTTTTATTTTATTTTGTGGATGTTCAGGCATAAATATTTAAAAATTTTTCGATCATTTTATAAATAACTTAATTTGCCACATTATACAATAAAATCATAACCGAAAATGGGTTCGTAAGTAGGAATATTTGAACTTTAAAGCAGTTTTCATAGGCCTTATACATTATTTTTTTCTGGGCTTATAAAAAGACTTATCTAAAAAACTACTCGATTTCCAAGGCCAAGATGTATTCTACTCGCAGTTTTCAATTAAAGCATCTGAAACATTTCTAGGCGACCAAATTTTCAAATCAAAAACACATGATTTTGCATTACTACGTATGGCATCGTCTTAAGAATCTCTTCAAAATATTCGTAATCCAGTTAAAAAACGGGATTGCAGGTCCTAAACTAATGAATTGATAGGTTTCCTTATAGGTAAAATACCAATTTATGCAAATCCATTTTCGCATTCCTTCATTACCTATATATTATCAAAACAAACAAACACATGTTCAGATATTAATACGAAATTTCTAAATAAAACTTTATCAGGAAACGGCCTGCAATCCCGCTTTTAACCGGATTACCAATAATTTAAAGAGATTCTTTATACATTAGCAATACTCATTTTTCTCCGTGCGGTGTGTTACATGCGAGGATATTAATTTTGCCGGAGTCGTGCGCTATTAAGAGGAAGCTACAAGCCAAAAATTTGTATATTCTTGGTATACCTTGTATCGTAGTTAATATGCATTAAAATCGCTTGACAAACGGAGTGTAGAAACGTTCGATTTCAAGCACAAAACTGGTTTTTATTTATTTTGTAAATAATTTTATAAGAAAGCAAAAAATTTAATCAAGTGAAACTGTCACAGATAATCTTAGCTATAATACTGTATTTTTTAAAAGTTGTTTCCTTTATGCGTTCATACATTTCTATTGAAAAAAAAAATTAGTAGTTTACATTTATATTTTTTGTATATTCTACTCAAGCGAAACGATAGGAAAACCTTAAATTTATCTAAAGCATATTTTTGGTATTCATAACGTTCACCAATTCGTTATAAAGATTAATCAAAATCTTTGCCTTAACCGCTGAAAACAAACTTTTAAAATCCATTACAAGACTATTTTCGATTGATTATCAATTAATAACATCGAAATTTCTTATCGCTTAATGAATATAATAGTCCAACTAACTAACTAACCATTACGCCGTTTCCCCGCAGGGGTAGCCAGGGAGGACGGACCGCCCAACAAATCGATCTTGGCATACACTCCATCGATAAAAATAGACAAATACTATTGTTAACGTAAAAATGACAGTTGACATTTGACTGCTAGCGCCCCGGCGTCTAAAATATGAACTATTCTACGGCTAGTCGATGCTTGAACGACAGATTCCGATTAGATTTAGCTTAAATTTGAGCGAGGATACGGACCTGCCGATGATACCAGCCTATGAATGAATGCATTGATGTTTTATCTGAGAAACTCGGATAAATACTAACTTTTGTTACTTCATACCTTTGTTGTTTGTGTATTTCCCACCTAGATTGGGATATTCTTGGAATATATTAATTCAAAAACGATACTGACATTATGTATGTATATCACGAACGCATTTAGGTCATATTTATTTTATATTGTTCATTTATTTATTTATTTATTTATATATTATTGTAACAGTTTTTATTTCATTATATTACTATTGCGTTAAAAAACCCTTTTCATATTATTTTATTTATAACTATTAGTTCTGTGAACAGATGACCTCGCGCCCAAAAAAGTGTATTTCTAATTTTATCTTATTTAATAAGTCAAAACTAACGTTTTCTCTGAATTCATAAAATTTGAAAGTAGGTAATTCAAAACCTACGTACTGAATTACAAACCATATATTTTATCTGAATTCAGAAACTGAATGTACAAACAAATTTACAGACAGACGAAATGCAAAACGGCCGATTGAAGTCGATACGCTCATTAATTATTTTAAAAAGTTTTCGTTGAACCGGCAAATGAAGGATTAAAGATGACTGAATATTGTAGAAATGAGATCCCTGAGGCGTATGTGGTGAAACTCATGTTTGACTGAGTAACAAATGTGGAGATCCGGAAAGAATGCAAGGCTGAAGAAAGCGAAGTGAACAAGATTAAGAAAGAGACGCTTAGATGGTTTGAGCATGTGCAGCGCCCTTGAGATGATTTTGCACAAAAACGGTGCTATATAAATCACCAGAGATCATCAAATGGGAAAATAATTCACCGAATCCAGATATTTTCATATCAGAGGGTTCGGCTCGGTAGAACTTCTAACAGGGCGTATAAATCCTACTGATCCCTCTATATAAATATTTAAAAAATCTCTCGTAATCCTACATGTATTTAAAATGACTGATTTTTGCATTTTTAAATATAAATTCTTTGACAGATCTAATACGCCTAAATTTTGAATGAGAAAGCTAGGTATAATTCCAGTAGCCGAAATAACAAATGGTAATATTTTTATAGCCAAATCCTTTTAATCTCATTTCCTAAATATGTGTATTTTCTTATTTTTTTCAGATTTTTGAATATTACAGGAATTTGGAATAGTTATTAATTATCATTTAGTTTAAAGTAGGTAGTTCGTCATCACAGACCTTATAAATTGACGATTGGCAAAATAACGGCAAATAGTGACTTAATGCAGGTAATTCCTTTCAATTTCACTATCTATTACCTTCATCCGTTATGCTGCCAGCAGTGGCCGTTTTCTTTCTGTGTTGATATGCAGTGAACCCCCAGAGAATAACTACGCCAAAAATGCCTCACTTGGATTATAATATTACTACAATTTAAACAAAGCGCCACTATCCCATACTAAATAAAAGTCCGCTCGTACGAATGAACATCCCGTCACAACTCCGTAGTAAAAAAAATCCACCTATAGGGTCCGGCCCAGCGGCTGATATTTCATACAACATAAAGTCTGTTCTGAACGGCAAAACGTGTGCAAAATAACTTCAAGGAGCGCTGTACAAATGTATAATACATTTCTACAGTGATCTTTGTTATTACTAACTATTTATAGAGATAATATACAGAACAATACTTACCTGGTAGGTCACTTGAGATTAACACTTAATTAAAATTATCTAATTGTTTATTAGCGAAATTTAGATACAGGATTTAGGACATAATTAGAAAATTGGATATAACTGGACTTTCTCTCAAGAATGGTATATTTAATTTAAGGGTATGACAGCTTAAAAAGTAAGTTTTTAGTTTAGACCTGAATTCTGTTGGACTTGTTATGGATCTTAGTTCCGGAGGGAGTTTATTCCAAGCCTTCGGCCCATATACTAGTATTTGGCTTGCGCTTAGGTTCTATCAGTCTGCCTACAGCTGATGATGTTGCTGATCTAAGAGTTGACTGCCTCAGACCAGTGTTTTCCGGGACGCATAGTTCAGAGATGTAGGGTGGGGCCATTTCTTTGATGGATTTAAACACCATCCAGCACAATTTGTACTGGATTCCTTCAGGGCACTTGAAGGTTACGAAGGTGTTATGAAATGTGCGAATATATTGAAACCCCGATTATCAGCCGTGCTGCTGCATTAAACACTGATTGAAGTTTGTCAATTTGATATTTTGGAAGGCTGGCATAAATGCCGTTGCAGTAATCGAGACGTGAGACTACGTAAGATTTGATAAGTAGTTTTGTTGCTTCTGTAGGAAGGTTTCTTCGGACAGACTCAAGTTGTCTTAGGTGAAAAAAAACCGGTGCTTACAGTCCTATTTATCTATATCTGCTCTGCGTCTCTGGGCTTCGAACCTAGGCTCTTACGCAGATATTATTCGCCTTAATAATAATCTGACGTGTACCCGACGTGTCTCGACTTGTCTCTACTTTCTATAAATATAATATGCATACATTTTCTAAATGATAGTGAAAACCCCATCCAAATCCGCTGCGTAGTTTAGAATCGACTTTATTTTAGTATAATGGAGATTACGCGCATCTCAATATTTGATTTATTTTTATCAAGTAAATGATCACACGTTTTATTTAGTTGTTTCTGCATTTCGACAATTATTTGGTGCAATGATTTGAATTAGTAAAACTGTTACATCCGTTTTTAAAATAACTTATTCAATGCCACTAATAATAATATTCCCAAGCCACAAATGTAGAAGAAGTCGGTACTGGTAGTGTAGTAGGCACTTAATGATATTTTTCACGATTACTTTTAAACTTCATAAACAATTAATTGTGCTAATTCTTTTCGAATGCCATCTATCTACAGGGTTTTCCAATAAGAGGTGTTATTTTTAATGGCCCGCTATTTCGGTAGATGTTACTTTTGAAGCTGTCATTTTTTGACAAGTAGAAACTGCGCCATTAATAAAAATGGAACGATACACGCTTCAACAACGCATTGAAATTATTAAAATTCACCCGAGTGAATCAAATGCAAATCATCTTGAGTGATGAGGCCCATTTCCACCTCGGTGGCTTCGCCAACAAGCTAAATTGTCGCATCTGAGGCTCGGAAAACCCAAGAGTTATTGTTGAAAAGCCTCTCTATCCTTAATGTGTTACTGTTTGGTGCGGTTTATGGTCCGGCGAAGTCATTGGACCTTACTTTTTCGAAAATGATGCTGGAGCAACAGTTACGGTGAATGGATTGCTCTATCGAGAGATGATTAATGATTTTTTATGGCCGGAATTGGATGGTATTGATCTGGACAACGTTTACTTTCAACAAGACGGAGCGGGCGCTACGTGCCACACAAGCAACGAAACCATTGATATTTTACGATTGAATATCAAAATAACACCTCTTATTGGAAAACCCTGTATATCTGCAGTATTTTAAAATGATGTGACTCCGTATATTCGATGGAGAAGAAAAGCAGCTAATAAAAAGTCATCTTCTTCCCTTTTTTAAATCGCTTTGATGTTGAACTCCCAATGATTTATACCACGAACCGCCACTGACTGCCACCCCGTGGCATTTTAACAAGCAGCTGTCAATAACTGTGACTACTATCGGGCGGCACATCACTTTAGTAGAGTTCATGACGTTAATGTAATATTATTAGTACTTATATTATATTATTTAACGCCTTGGATGAGAGCAGATCACGCTTAGAACCTTTTAATGCTCGTTTCTCTTAACCATCGCTATTTCGCAATAATAAGTTGACAGCTTGACTTAGTTCTCTTAGGGGCATATATAATAGAAACAAGGAAGATGAGCCATGAATCGTTGTTATTATAAACGAATACATTTCATTGTATATCCGATGTGATAGTTTGATAGTAACTCGGTACTCTTTCATGCCATGTCTCCTTATTATTAAGTGCTAGATGAAGTCCCCGGCGTTGCCCAAGATTTACTCGGAGGTTTTCGAAATAACATAATAATAATATGGAATTATTGCTTGGGGAGGAGCAACAAACTCGGCTATCAATTACATAGAAACCGCACAGAAAACGATCTTAAAGGTAATACTAAAAAAACATAGACTGACTGATACAGACCAAATATTCAACAGCTGTGACGTACTAGATATACGCCAATTATACGTTAAAACACTACTAAACTACATTTTTGAAAAAAATAAATAAATTTCAACATACACAAAATAACACTAACAGACCAGTTAGACAAGCGTACAAAGAAAACATAAAAACTACGACAGTAAATTCAAGCTTTGGACAAAGACACTACCAATACCATGCTATAAAAGCTTTCAACAGTGTAAAACTTGAAATTAAAATTGAGGAAGATAAAAATAAATTCACACACAAAATTACAAAATGGATTAAAGAACAAAAAAGACAATATTACCAAAATGTCATAGCATAAAATAAAAATAGAACCTACACGTAACACACAAAACCAATATAAACACACATCAATCACAAACACACAATATTATATATTAAATGTATTATTTTATCTTATACTGTACATTGTATTTAGATTATATTTTCATATTATAAAATGAAGGCCTCAGCACGGGCAAGCCACCCAGTGAGGCCAACATTACTGGAAAACTTTGAAATGTAAAAAAATATTGTACCAAAAAAAAAATAAAAATAAAAAAATGTATAAGTACATTAATATTCATCTTATTTTGAACATCAAAATGATTGGTACTTATTGATGAAGTGTGAAAATTCTACTTTAAGTTTGAAGTCTAAAATCGACAGTGACTTTCCCCTTGTTTTGAAGGTGAGTGGTACACAATTTCATCAATCTCAAAATAAAACTATAGATAAGTACTAAAATCAAATTCACGCCGCCGCCACAAACACTCTTTACATATACATATAAATACAATAGATTATCATATTCTATTATCTATGGTCCTAGTACACTCTGGATTGCTAGTTGACATTCTGCAGTTCGTAGTTCCTACAGGGTCCGCCCACGCTAACCTCTGCGCAGGCGCAGGTTCACATTAGCCGGCTATCGGCTAGCGGCTAGTTCCTTCTTCCTCATTGCGCGAACTGCGACTACGACTGCGACTGCGCACAAGTTAGGCTACCATTCCACACTTGTATCGTGTGCACGCACAAGCGTTGTGCACATCTGGATGAAATTCATTACGTAGATTTTTCTCTAATACGAGAACGGGTAGGAAGTAGGAAGTGAACAGACCATATTATTATTACATTTAAAAATCACGGGGTATTATAATTGTGGGATTTGTGATGCTGAAGTATTAATAAAAAATGTGTATATGATCAGCCTTTCAAAAACATACATTGCCAATTTTAGAGATTATCAGAAATTTACCTTTCTAATGAACACCATTAGTATACTTGAAAAATTACGTCCACTGTCAACATTTTAAACAAAAGAAATACATTTCAAACATGTTGCCTAATTTATCGTCTGCCTGAATTGTTCATGTTCAAATTTTGAAAATGACACTTAAATTACGATTTTTAGAATTCATTGAACCAGAGTTACAGACAGAATCACAACCGAAATTAGTATTTTAGATTAAATCAATCGAAAAAAGATCATTCCAAAATTATTATTCACTACCAATTATTTTTTCCAAAATTTCACTTTTCGTCTTAGTTCAGCTTCCTTTTCGCAGCATCTGTGATTACCTGAATTTATAACATCTCCACACTTTCTCCAAGTAATTAGCACCCTCGTTTATTTTGATTTACCTTCATGCCTAGTTGTTGCAAACGTGACAATCTTTTCATCAACTGTAAAATTTGAAGAAATTAAAACACACCCAAGTAAAAGGGTGATCTTAATCTGTTACGAAACAGGGAAACTTCTCATGTGGCTGTTTAGTTTGTTGCTAATCCCACTCCCAAGCACTCGCTGAAACGCTCAGTCTTGGCTTGCGCAGTTATTCGGTTTTTTATTGAAATTTATCGCCAATTGATGGAAGAGTATAGCAAGTCATGCATGGATGTCAAAAACTTCCGCAAGGGTTGTAGGGAGTTTGCGACAAATCGGAGACCGTCATTTTCCGAGGGTTGAACGAACCATGCGTGAAGATTCACTCTAAATGATCTCTGCATTTTGGTACCTGAGGTTTCCTGTAGTAGCATTCATAGGATTTTGACGGAAAAGTTGCAATATTTAAGGGTGTGTGCAAGATGGGTTCCGAATGCTCACAGAAGACCACAAACGCGCTTCAGCAGCGTCGACATGTTGGTTGAAAGACGAGGTTCAACTCTTCCTCAATGACGTGGCGGCGAGCTGGTAATGGCTGAAATGGCGATTATGTAGAAAAATAGGTAAATCAAGCTTTATAAGATGTATACATTATTCAAAACAAAATGTTTCTTTGAATTGCCAAAAAATAGGAGTTCTTACTTTTGGGATTATCCTCGTATAAAAAACCTCCCGTTTGTAAATTTTTATATGGAACATGTGTAGAGACTGTCTCGGATAGATGTTATCTCGGTGAATAATGCTCGTGCTCTCAGCTCTCCGGTCTGTGGTGCAGGACTGCGTAGGTGTTTATAAATATCCCTCGCGAAGGCCTGCAGATAAATCAAATATAATAATATGTGGCCTGAGATGATGTAGGATTTGTGTCCGGAGATAGCGGGCACGAAGGTGGTCATTTACAATGTCCTGTCAATTAGAGCTTTTAATAAGAAGGTCGACAACGAGATAGATCCTGCTTTTAATATAGCGTTGAACGGGAGAGGTGCGCAATTACAACACTTTAGTTACAGATAAGGGTTTGCTTTAACTACTTATTTGTTAGGTTATGTTTCTTCTTCTTGTAACTTCTTTTTTCTGAGGTTTGGCATCATCAGGGCGATCTTCAGCTTTCACGATCTTCAGGTGGCCATTTACACTGCCCTGTCAATTAATTTTTTTAATAAGAAGTTTAACTACGAGATAAAACACTTTAGTTTAGTTTTAGATAAGGGTTTGTTTTTAAATTATTTGTTAAGTTATGTCCCTCCTTTCTGAGGTTGACTATCATCAGGGCGATCTTTACCCTGCTGACTGTAGTCTGAACAAACCGAAAATGGTTACGATGCAAAGTCTTCTACCACGTATTCCATCGATTATACCTTGTTGGGTAATCTTGTATTCCAAGATCTTATCTTGATGGGTAATCTTGTATTCCATCGATCTTATCTTGTATCCCATCGGTCTTATCTTCATGGGTAATCTTGTATTCCATCGATCTTATCTTGTATTCCATCGGTCTAATCTTGATGGGTAATCTTGTATTCCATCGATCTTATCTTGTATCCCATCGGTCTTATCTTGATGGATAATCTTGTGTTCCATCGATCTTATCTTGTATCCCATCGGTCTTATCTTGATGGGTAATCCTGTATACTATCGATTCCACCTTGTTAGTTAATCTTTTATTTCATAGATCTTACCTTGTTGGATAATTTTGTATTCCATCGATTTTACCTTGTTGGAAAATCTTATATTCCATCGATCTTTTCTCGATAGGTAATCTTGTATTCATCGATCTTACCTTGCTGGGTAATCCTGTATTTCCTCCCTATCTGTTGAAGATATTAGCAGATGTGCATTATATTATATCATTTCCATATTCAAAGCTTGGTTTAGTGTCCAGGACCAGTTCCTAGTGATCCGAATGGTACTATGACGTCTAGGTTATGATTGCAGGTGAGTTTATTTATTTCTGAGAGTAGTGCGTACAAACGAGAACAAATTTATGCACTGCATTTAGAACTTGAATTTTTGAATTACATCCTTTGCAACTTTACAACCATTTTGAGCTACCCACCTGATTTATTTTACCGCACCTGGTGCCTATAATACATTGCGCAAAAGGTACCTAATTTTCTCCGAAAGGTGTGAATGTGGAGAAATACAAACCACAGAGAACATCGTAAAAGAATGTCCCCTCCACCAGTTTCTCAAACAGTTTCTGTGCTGAACCAAGTGACTCCCGATTCCGTCGGCTGCGACTGACTAAATTAACCTAAGCATCTCACTTTGAACGCTGCCAACTCTCCTCCACCATAAAAAATGGAGTAGAACTGTTTCACACTATCCACCGCAATCTACACCTTTATCCATACGATGGACACTGCAAAGATGCCTGTCCGAAATTTTGGCTAAAGAAGGAGAAAGCGCAACATTGCAAAACTCAATCCCTTTATAACTGTATTATTTACGACTTGGTATGATAATATTATTGTGTTTCAACAAATCTTCGCCTAGCATTCAGTGGCAGAGAACGGCTAAAACAAACAAATCACGTCCATCAATCTTCCTACTGTTTGCTACCAGTAACCACACGTGTTCCGTATCCTCAGTAACGTGTAAGTGTCCCCACATAACAATATGTATTACATAGCAGTTACCCAATGTTCCCACACCTATCAAATAACGCCGGCACGTAGAGAGCTACTAGCAACTAGCTGCTAACTGCTAGCGGGAGGATAGGGCTATCTGCCTATCTACTAACCACTTGTCTGCTTGGAGGGGTGTTTGATGTATACTGTTGTGTTTTCTACTGTTTAAGGACTCGTCACGCGCTTCCGTGTATTCTTTCCACTTTACATAACACGATGTACGACAACATCAAACATGCGTTTATAAGTAAACGAATGATTTTACGTCTTACACACAAATAAACCATAATCTATACAAGTGTGTGAGGGCTGAATTACCGAGGTGCAACCACGAGCTATATATACCATTATCATTATTTTTTTGGTATTCGAGTTGAGATTCCTCCTCCTTTAGCCAACGTCTCAGACAGCCTTGCATCATCCATAATCAAGGTAGAGAATCTATAACAGTTCAGTTGTCTATGACGTTCCAAATGAGGCGAGTTCGAAGCCACGCCCCTTTAAAAGAACAACAATATGGTCAATAAGTCCTAAAACAATTCTTTAGAACCATCGAAGAAAATGTAAAATTTATAGCTTATATATTAAATCACACTTTGCGCAATACTTTTAGATCTATTTAAGTTATTGAGGAGGTCCCAAGTCTTATGTCCCCTGTGAAATGCATAACATCGCGGGATGTTATAATAATTTGTTATCCTTTGTGCTATGCATAAAAACCTCGTCTTATAAACATTAGTTTATCATTAAAAAATAATAATATTTGACAAGTCAAAATATTTCACCAACAAATGTAGATATAATATGTCTCAACGCCATCTAGTGGGAAATTTAGCACTAACAAAGCCTTTCCTACAAAAAAAAAGTTGGTTGTTTACAGGTGAAAAAATAAGCAGTAATTTTTGATTGAAGTACTAGTACATATTGAATTATTTGGCGTGTTGGGAATAAGCTTACGTAGCTCAGTGGTCCAGAGCACCTGACCGGACATCAGAAGGTGCGGGTTCAATTCCCGTCGGCGGCATTTATTTTTACTCGGGAGATATTTTCAATTTGTATTGATATTTCAGGCGACTAATTATTGCTTATAATAATTTGTCATCGTCAAAATGTTTCCATTGTCACTGAACTTTAAAAATTTTATTTTAAAAGTGGCCCAAGTCTTAAGCCTTGTGGAATGCCAAAAAATCCCGGGAAGTATGAAGCGATGTGAGTCTCGCGCAGCAATAAAGCGCACTAATCGCTGTAAGATTGTAAGACACGGTGCGCTGATAGACGCTTGGCCAATTAGGGCGCGATTTGGGGTTTAATTGGCGGAATGCAGTTTAATATATCGTTAAAGGGAACATCTAATTGCTTGCAACGAATGCACCAACATCGCCAAGGAGATAATATTCGTTTCTGGTGCTTTCTGCATGGGACGGACAGAATATTTTTTAACAATAATATCATAATATTGTTTTTAAAAAAGAAAATAAACATTCCCAGATTTTTAATTATCTGACAATGCCCGAGAAAACTCATATTAGCATAATTAAAAGCGTAAAAGCGTAAAAATTTACTTTTGCAATGATGGAAAATTTAACCGACGACGCGCGACGCCTGAGTGTATGCAGATAGCCGTGCTGGCTTTCCTTTGCTTCTTGAAACTGAACCAGTCTTTCAGAGAGTCTTATAGTATCAAAAGGGAAATATAATAATATTGACTGTGAAAATCTCAAATTACAGTTGAAGACGATAGATAATTATCAATGTCGGGAAAAAAATACACCCTACGATGGCAACACTGACGCATTATATATTATATTTCGATGATTTTTTATAAATTATTTTAGATATTTGTTGTCTTAAGCCTGTGACAGACCACGCTATAAGCGCTCTATATTTGCGTGGCTTGGCCTATTTAATTCATTCCCATTGGTAGTGTATGGCAAGCGATATGCTGGAATAGGTTAAGCCATGATGTGTATAGCCTAATGTGTCGCCTACCTCAAGGTTAATTAATATCCATTGCAAATTTTTGCCATGTTTTTTAACATGCAGAAAATCTGATCTACGGAGCGATCGTTAACAACATTGTGGTCTTTGTGAACTGTCAAATGTGGTTAATTTTTACTATTTCATTTTTTCCGTATTCTAACCTTACACGCCACGTTTTTTTAGTAAGGCTGTTAGTATAAGTTCATTGTTTAGCTTTGTTGCAAAGTATCTAAATTTTCTTTGGTCAAAAATTGTTTTAGCGAAAAGACCAAGTAAGAAATTATGACCATTGGTTCTAGAATCATATTATGCAGTTTGATACTATCGTTCTCACTCATGTCGACTAATCACCAATATTGTTGATTAAATACGTATATCGTGTCGATGTTGGGTTTCATGCTTGGGGCCCAGTTAATTAGAGATTTTGGTTAAACTGTCGATAAATTCATCATTCTTAAAGGAAAAATTCTGGGGTCTGATTCCATCCTGCCGAGATGCTGCGGGCGAGTGATCTCAGATGATCTGGTACATTAAGACGAGAACGATCTAATGAAAGAGATAATTACCGCGAACTCGGTGGTAAACCACTACACTTTGTGTTCATACAAACAACATTGATTGTCCTTTTATCTAACCCCGATCCTTGAGAACTTGATCCTATGAAGGTTTACAAGGATTATTTATAATTTCTTTAATGTAACGAATCTGAATCAAGGATACGGAAGCAAAACATTATTATAAAGATCTCCTGTACATAAAAAAATAAACAGAAACAAGGCTACGAACATGAACCAATGGCATGAACTATTTTTATACCTACGAACCAAACGTATAACCGAAATATAATTTTATCTATGTATTCATTTTTCTATGCTCTGTAAAACACACAATCGGGCCTGGTAAAGGTTTGTTAATTACGTACAAACACGCTTTACAACAAAGTGTTCATGTTTATTTCTGTAAATATCAAAAAAATTTCTACGCAATGCTCTGTAACTACTTTCATAGTACCTTAAGTATTCTTCCTTTGTACAACAGAATTCTCTATGATAACTTGTGTTGTTCCTGCTTATATCGTTCACATTCAGTTTATTTTGTTACATATACACTTATTATCGTACTCCTGAACAACTAACCTTTAACAATGTACACATATGTAAAAGCCTTCAAGGCGTGAATAAATATATGACTTTATTGTACAGCCGTTTTGATTGTCTATGCAGTTTGGATGTAACTCTGCGATAATCCTAAGACAACTCAAGTCTGTCCGAAGAAACCTTCCTTCAGAAGCAACAAAACTACTTATCAACTCTTACGTAGTCTCACGTCTCGATTACTGCAACGGCATTTATGCCAGCCTTCCAAAATTTCAATCAGTGTTTAATGCAGCAGCACGGCTCATAACCGGGGTTTCAAAATATTCGCACATTTCAGAACACCTTTGTAACCTTCACTGGCTCAAGTGCCCTGAAAGAATCCAGTACAAACTGTGCTGGATGGTGTTTAAATCCATCAATGAAATGGCCCCACCCTACATCTCTGAACTATGCGTCCCGGAAAACACTGGTCTGAGGCAGTCAACTCTTAGATCAGCAACATCATCAGCTGTAGGCAGACTGATGGAACCTAAGCGCAAGCCAAATACTAAGTTTGGTGATCGCGCTTTCGGGGTATATGGGCCGAAGGCTTGGAATAAACTCCCTCCGGAACTAAGATCCATAACAAGTCCAACAGAATTCAGGTCTAAGCTAAAAACTTACCTTTTTAAGCTGTCGTACCCTTAAATTAAATATACCAATCCTAAGAGAAAAACCAGTTATATTCAATTTTTCAATTAAGTCCTAAATCCTGTATCTAAATTTCGCCAATAAACAATTAGATAATGTTAATTAAGTGTTAATCTCAAGTGACCTACCAGGTAAGTATTGTACTGTATATTTTCTCCATAAATAGTTAAGTAATAACATAGATCACTGTACAAATGTATTATAAGTTTGTACAGCGCCCTTGAGGTGTTTTTGCACAAAAACGGCGCTATACAAGTCATCCAAGTATTATTATTATTATTATTAATCATAATGATAATAATGGTTCATAGCGCATCTCCCCTAGTTCTATTAATCTATGGCTCACCTACCTATGAAAAACCATCAGCATCATACACGACACTACCTATATTATTACTTACATGTGCTTTTAAAAAACAAAAAGTCGGCGTTTTTTTATAGTTTTTAAGACAGCCACGACTTCCTGTACCCTCCACGTTTCTTCTAAGGCCTTGCCGCCGACTCAGTTATAACACAACTAATAACCAAATAAAGAGATACCTACCGCTAGACAGATAGCACCGTCAGGGGCCATAACGCAAAAGCTAACATCAACACAATACAATTCTTTAATTAACAATATTGCAATGTTTTTACATTGGCTCCACACATGTCATATTTGGTATGCTGTGTGGAGGGTCTCTTTAGGTAAAGTAAGGAGAAGAAGTTCCGGGAATAAAAGGCGCAGAAAACAACTTACACAGAGTTTTGATAGTGGTTATTCAGAATATCATAGTTGATGTCTAATAGGGTTTTTCCTCCCTACTACAACATGGGTCTCAACTTCCTTTCCTCACAGCATCCTCAAAGATGAAATAAGCCCTGACAAATTTTTTAGGGCCTCTAGTGTACAGCTAATGTAAAAAGGGGCCCAGAAAGATAGGTTAGAATGGAGCTTTCGACGGAAGGTCTATAGAACAGCCCGGGGGGTATATATTGTATGCATATCTTGGAACTAAGAACCCACGTCTCTCTGCCTACCTCGGCGGATACTTGATAAATGATAACCCAAACAATAAACAACTGAAATACACTCGTGCCTCGGAGTTGGACAAAGGATGTGAAATTACACGTTATTTTCATAAACAAACATTCAGCACTCACATTTCATCTTTGTTTTATTTATTTACGAAGTTGAAGCTGAAGTTCCCCGGCGTTGCTTGGGCTTTAAACTGAGTTTTTAGAAATCCTATGTAGACAATAATGTTCCTCTCATTTTGAACGTTATGTCTGCAAATTTCATCAGATTATATACAGATAGGCTATAGTTAGGTTACCCGGCTTCGTTCGAGCACTCTTTTTCGTAATATTTATCTGATTTAATGCCTGAATTACACTCGCAATGGTTGAGTGCTCGGCCGAGCCAGTCCGTTCGGCCAAGTGCTCGGCTGATGTGATCAGTACAGTCAGTCAGTACTCGGCCTAGTAGCGGGCTAGTTATTCAGGCGAGACAGTGGATAGAAGCTAGGCCAATGACTCGGTCTTGTTCCCTCTCCACCAGCATTCCCAATCGGCACTTCACTTGCTCTCTACTCGGTCAGTGCAATCAGCCGAGTCACACAGTGAATGAACAAAATAGAATTTTTTAGGAGTGTTCAACGTTTGTTGTTGTAAAACTCTTCTAATTTTTTTTCTTTTCCCTTAATCGGGAACCCATTGTAACAGCACTTTAAACTAATCTCAATGAACTGACTCGCCCTCTGTCTCTTCTACATGTGATCACCTCTACTCTCCAATAAGGTGCTCGGCGGAGTAACAAAGCGAGTGACTTGGTCGAGGGCCAATTAGGCCATAGCTATTGAAAAATATGCTTAAATAAATATTATTATAAGGTTAAAAATGATCTGACATCGGATTATATGCATTTTAATAATGTACTCGTATGTGTATGTGTACTGTTACCTTTTTTCGTGATTAATGCATATTTCAGACAGAAATTAGGAAATGAGTTATTTTTGGAATCAGGTTTTGATTTTGATTTTTCCGGTGAAAATCAAAAAAAAAACTGTTTTCCGAAAAAAAAAATTCCTGTTTTTATCATTCAATTTAGGCTTATGTTTTTAATTTAGGCATCGTTAGTGTATATTTAGGCATCGTTGGTGCATATTTTGGAATTGGTAGTGCATATTATACATATGCATACGTTCTATGTTCCATCATGAAAATATTCGAGAAAATTCTACATAAATATATACTTAATCACGTTAATCCAATTCTTGATGACCGTCAATATGGTTTTAGACCCCAGATGTCAGTAACATCAAACCTCTTATGCATCTCAGATTTCTTATCACAAACTCTCGACAATCGGGGACAGGTGGATGTTGCTTATTTCGACCTGGAAAAAGCATTCGACAAGGTTGACATCGACATTCTTCTAAATAAGCTAGCTTCATTTGGTTTTTCCAAAAGACTTCTCTGTTTTTTTGCTTCATATTTTCGAAATCGTAGACAGTTTGTTTATTATAAGGGTTCCAGTTCATCGGAATTCATAGTTTTTTCTGGAGTTCCTCAGGGGTCTATCCTTGGACCAATTCTGTTTCTGATTTTTATCAACGATATTGGTTCAGTCATCACACATTCGCTGTATTTACTATTTGCAGATGACTTGAAACTATATCGCTCAATAAAAAACCATCTTGACTGTATTCTCCTTCAACGTGACATTGACTGCGTCTCAAACTGGGCCAAAATAAATGGCTTGAACTTCAGTACACCCAAGTGCAATATCGTCTCGTATACAAGATCAAAGAAACCGCATGTATTTGAATATACAATCAACGAAATTATTCTTCAACACCTAAACCAAATCAAAGATCTAGGAGTTATTTACGACAGCAAACTAACTTTTCACCAACACATCGATGATTTAATAAGCAGAGGATACAGGCTTCTCGGCTTCGTAATTAGAAACTCATATCCGTTTCGTAACACAAAAACACTGACGTTATTATATAACACACTAGTCCTAAGTGTACTTGAATCAAACTCGATCATCTGGGCTCCACATGAATTAACATACACTTTACGCATTGAAAGAGTCCATAAAAATTTTTTAAGGTTTTTATTCTCGCGGCTCTATGGACGTTACCCTTGGCTTTACCCATCGATTTATATATTAGGCATGACCAATTACCACTCCCTAGAGACACGTAGAGGTATTGCTTTGCTTAAATATTTTTTCCAACTAATAAACGGTCACTTTTCTAATAATGAGATACTGGCCCAATTAAATTTTTTTGTACCAGAGTCTCACTCTCGAGGACGTCATCACAATCTTCTATATAGTAGAGCAAGCCGCACTAATTTATTAATGAACTCACCTGTGGGGAGAGCTACGTGCTTTTTGAATGCGGTAGATAAAAAAATAGATTTATTTTTTGTGTCCTATAGCGCATTTGCAAGATTTTTGGCATTGCATATACACTGCATAAATGGTACAATTATAACGTCTTAGGCTTTATTACCTGTAATTGTTATAAATAAATGTACAAATTATATATATAAATAAATAAATATTTAGGCATCGTTGGTACATATTTAGGCATCGTTGGTGCACATTTTGGCATTGATAGTGCATATGTCTAAATATTATAAACAGATAGCCACTCGAACGATCGCGCGTCAAAAAACTTTTTTCTCCGATTGCTCGCGGTTTTTTGGCGACGATTTTGAATATTTTCCGCCAACATTAAAAAAATCAAACCTCCGAATTTTAATACGGAAACATAAAACTGATTATAGTGCTATACAGCCAATGAATTCACCTATATTTTAATAATTATTCTATATTTTTAGAATTGATAGATAAATTATTAAAAAATCTTAAACTTTATAAATGCGCGAAATTTGCGTTTTTGTGATTTGAAATTGCCGCCAGTGGCAGTTTTAAAAATCTTTATTGAATATTTTCTACGTTTTTATGTTCTCTATGGCCTGTTTGATAATCACAGATGCAAGAATGTAATAGAAAAATATTTTTTTGCATGTTAAGATCTCTTCAAAAGTTTGGTCAGAAAATAATTTTGTAAAATTTGAGTGCGTGACGCGTCAAAATTGAAATCACTGTATTATATTATATAATAAATTTACCACAAAAACTGGTATAACGTTAGGAAGATACATTAACTGTCTACAATTATTAATAAGCATAGTCGCCGTGTTGGCTTTATTTTATTCATTTGATGAATTATACAGAGAGCCTATTTCACGATGTCAAAATCATGGTGCTACTTTTTAAATAATTGTAAATTAGAACTGGAGATTTGTAACCATGTTTTTATATTACGTGCAAAACGAGGAAATAAGGCTTAAAGTGAGATATATATCATAGATATAAACATTGCCAATATTTCAGGGGGATACTTTGAAAGTTGATGAAATTCACCAATATTTGACCAAAAATCACTTCTGACAGCTACCTTAAGGTCAATCTACATAGGGTAAATCGGAATATGTAAAATGATGATAAATTTGTATATATATATCAAACCTTTGTATGACCGTAGAATTTCAAATAAAATCATAGTGATAATTTTATATCTAAACGCAAAGGTATCGAAAAAAAATGGGGGAGGGAAAATAATTGATGGAACCAATAATTGATTTATTTATTAAGCCCTAATATCCTTTAAAATCAATATTACAGTTGTATGGTTACAATGAAAGAGCAGTATATTGATTTAAACATTGTTTACACCTTTTGTCATAATAAAAATGTATTCAGTTTATTGGTTTATTCATAATTTAAGAAAATCAATACATAATAATATCATTGTGCCTCGCTATAGAGTGAGATTCTGAGTATCGCTCTGGTGAGGGACCACCATTCAGAATTGAACATTGCTTGAATTGGCTTAGTTATGTTCAGTGACTAGATCTGGAAAAGCATCTTTACAGAAAAATTGACAAAATATAATTAAGACATAAAAATAAAACGAGTTATTTAATGTGTACAATAAACAGGGAAAAATGAGAAAACCTGTGCATTTGTTAACATGCATATTTCAATGATCAGAATTGAAATATACATATTAAATGTCCACCGAACCTTATCATATAGAACCTTTGAGGACAACATAACATGAGACGTGAGTATGCGGAAAGAAATGATTATAAGTCCAGCCATCCAGGCCATCATAATTGATGTTCAAACAAATTTAATTAAATTTATAAATTAGAATTTCATAACTAAAAAACCAAAAAAGAAAAAAATGAAATAAAAAAAAACCCTCAGCAAATCTATATTGTAGTGTGATATGGCTTCATGCAATCATAGCATAATGCCACATCACACACATCACACTTTGTAAGGGTCCTTTTGAAAATGTTATTTATGTTGCACCAGGCACATTTCACCTTTTTCCCGCTACGGACCACGAAGTGGTTGCCTTTCAGGATAGGTCGCAGAGTCTTTCCTTCAGCTATTAGGCCAATGGTCCGCACAGTCGTGTCAATTTGACTACGACAGAACAGCAGAAGGAGTTCATCCGCAACCTCACTCCTGAAGTTTCGGTACAAAATGCGTTTATTTTCCTTGCGGAGCTTTGAGCCGTACAATATATACGCATTCTGCACCGAAACGCTTAGTAGTCTCCTGAAAAGCTTCTTGTACCAGACCAGGTTTCGCTGTCGTTCAATGGGGAAGCCTGACAAAAGCTGATCTTTTCGGTCAACCCCCCCCATTACCTTGTTATAGTCTAGTACGAGTTGAGGTTTGTAAGTCCAGGTACCAAACTTTTCAACTGCCCCGATTTCTGCCTTATGGTAGGTGGACAACATACTTACCAGGTTTTTGTCCAACCAAACCATTACATTGAGGTCCCCGCAGTTCGAGTATACAACCTCACCTTCCCTCAGTTTGGACCGGAGATGGGACTTAAATGCAGAGGGCACAAATTCTCGGTTTAACCGCAATGTGCCCATGCAGTCCATCCCATTTCTTTTGAGGCATCGTGCCAATAATGGACTATTATAAAAATTGTCCATTATTAATGTATACCCCTTGTTAAACAGAGGGCTGGCCAGGTCGTATACTATCTTTGCAGTGGCCCCAACTGGGCAGATATTGTGAGCACCCAAAAAGTTGGCCTGTGTCATGTCGTCCGTCATATCTTCCGTTATGTCTTCCGTCATATCTTCCTGGTCTGGATTTGTCGATTCAGCCTGTCTGGAAATGGTCTTCCCCGTATAAATTTGGAATTTCCAAAGATAGCCAGACTTGGACTCACAAAGCTCGTAAGACTTTATACCCGCACTGGCCGCTTTGGTTTTGATCATCTGGACGAATCCCAAACGGCCTTTATAGCAGAGTAAGGATTCATCCAGAGAGATGTCTTGCTCGGGCAGGTATAAAGTCTCAAACTTATTTGAGAGGTGGTCCAAGACGGGTTGAATCTTTTGTAACCTTCGCACAGATAATGGTGCATCAGAAGAAAGACTTTCATTGTTGGTGAAGTGAAGGAACTTTTTAATTAGAAGAAAACGATTATAATCCATGGCTCGGCTGAAATAAGGCATGGCGGTGAGTTTTTTTGAATAGAAGTAGTCTTTTTCAACAGGAAGGGGACTAATACCTTGATACATTAAAATTGCCAAGAATACATACATTTCCTCTTTATTCGTGGGAGCCCATTTATTGGTACGCGCATGACGCTTAAATTGTTTTTTCGCAATCCATTGATCTGCATACCTGTTGGTCTCTCTCGCGATCAGTTCAACGAAATCTGCATCAAAGATTTTAAGAAAGGCATCCACAGGTTTGCCCATTTCGTCGGTATTGAAAGTTGGTCCCGGCGTGCCTGTGAAAGTCTCCCTTATCCCAGTAAAACGTAAGATATCTTTAGACCAATCGAAAGAGTAACCTTCAGGCGGCAGAATCGAACGCATTGCCTCACTATCTACCTGGTCTTGTCTACTAAAGTCTATGGCCATAGCGGAGTTAGGTGAAACGTTGATAATATTATGATAAGGTATTGGTGGCATGCAGAAGGTATCCTCATCGCTCTCTTCGTGGTCGACGTCACTCGCTTCGTCATCCTCGTCGCTCGATCTGTCCATTTCTGAAACAACAGAAAACCCAAATTAATTTAATGTGTCTATATTACGATAACCCACTGCCTCTGGTACGGCTTATGACTCGCAATACGATGGTCGCGGGATCAAATCAAATAAATTATATTTGAATAATTAGTGTTATTTTCACACAAAATTCATTTAAAATAATATATATTATATTTGCGGCACGTTCCAGAGTGGAAGATACCCATAGTATCGCCCTGGTGTAAGACCCCATTCAGAATTGAAACGTTGCTTGAAATGGTTTTAGCCGTGTTTGGTGACCAGTTCTGAATAGCCAGGTACTTTTCCACCTCCCTCTTCCACACCTCCTTCCCCTCCCCGCTACCTTCAGCCTCACAACATACCCCGATTGAGGATGCCATAGTCTCACTGGCTCCAGATGAGGCTCTTGTGAGGTATTCATATAAAAAAATAAATAAAAAGTTAATCAAATACTTGAGGCGGGCTATGTCAGGAGTCAGAATAGCACAGTCAGGTAGGTATGGAATGAAGAAAAGAGTGTGTGTGCCAAGATCGAGTTGCATGGTGGTTCATCCTCTCTGCCTACCGAAATGGCGTGAAGGTAAGTTAGTTAGTTTTATAACTCACGGTTTCCAAGTACAGACTCTTCTAGTACAGCTGCCTCGTCCACGTTACTGCCCATGTCTGACTCTGAAATAAAAGAAAACACAAATTTACAGTAGAATTTGGATATAATGACTTTGCATTTAACGGTCTACTGTTTTAAGTGACGATAATGTAAACTCTAGTAAGGTTTCATAACTTTTAGTAGGAAAACGTATCCGTTTAAAGTGACCAACTACGTAAAGCGACCTATTTTAATGATAATTTGTCCGGTTACAAAACCCACCTACCAATACAGCCTCGCTTTTGACTAGGAAGCTCGACACAATGAGTCCCGTGAAGCGAAAGTGTTTTTTCAATTTAAGAAAAAAATGCTGTATTACACCGTTTAGAAGCCGGTGAATCAAATGTAATCCTCGCAAAGAAGTTCGGCATGTCTTATTTCTCACTCTGCAATACCCGTTACAGAAAAAAAAAGATGTGTAATGATGCATCCACGTCATAACAACAATACATTTTGTATGTTTGTTATGTGGAATTTTTAAGTACTATGCTTATTTCCTGCCAATATACCAACAGTGAAACTGTGCTAAAGATATCAATATAAAATATAGATAATTGATTTTATATTGAGCCCCTGGTATGACATTTTAAAAAATAAACTCACCGTTCCCAAACGCCGATAATTCTTGGTAGAATGGCACGTCCACCCACAGCTCGCTGTGATAGCGGGCCTCCGGAGAGAAGAGTTCCCCACTCCGCGATGTCCCAGGTAACGGCTCGGGAGATGCTGCACGGATAGGCATAATTGGTGCATTGGGAGCCGTTGATTGGATCTGTGCGGGAGTGGACATCCACGGTGGTGGTACGGGTCGTGGCAACGGTGAAGGCGTCCCTTGTGAAAAGGGACACGTTGTTCTCTCCGGAGATGGAATTCTGAAAACATTTACATAAATCATATAAATTGTTCTCATTCACGTGTGAAACAGTAAGTACAGTATGTAAATAAACAATAAAATTAGAACTCTGTAAAATATGCACTGAATGTGCCAAATGCACAGAGCGCTGATCTTACCAACTATCACTGTAAGAGTGGAACGCTGTCAGGAAAAAACAATAATATTGTATCAAGCATCTAAATACGATTGCTTACTTTTGTTTAGTTTTTCTTGGAGGTGCGGTAGGGAGCAAAATGCGCGCCGCCTGCTTCTTGAATTTTCGGCTTTCCAGCTCTAGCCGGAAGGAAGCAGGCAGGGCCCTAACAGCCTTTAGGGCCTTGACGCGATCCTCTCGCACCAGTAGCAAAGCAGGGTCGCTGTTTAAATAAATACAAATATATGATGAGTTCAACGGCCACAGCAAAGTACTTTCATAAAAAAACATTAAAAAATACTAACACTCCAGACGAGGCTGCAATTGCAGCTCTGCGTTGACGTCCACGTGCAGGTAGTCTGGCACCAGCTCGTACCCCACCTCTCCCTCTTCCTCTGCCTCCTCTTGCAGTCAGCACCACTCTATATATTTTAAATTGAAAACACTTAATGTAAGTACTTAAATGTTTAAATTTTGTTAAATATTGCACTAATATAAAATTTGAAAATAATTATTGGGTCGTGGAGTGCTCCCTTTCCCTGGACGACATTTGTTTCTGCACAAATTTGGTAAAAGTGAAGAAATTAATTAATTATACAACTAAATTACTAAATTTTTATTGTGTGACGAAGGCTTTACACCATTTTACATGTAAAAAAGAGTCAACTTTTTGACATATGACTTAAAATAATTGGTTAACAAATATCTGTATTAATAATGAACCAATTCAAATAAAACTTATATATATCTCTTTGTTTTGAATCACTGTGATGGAATATCTATATTTCAAATGCGCGAGTGCAGTATATAAGACATTATTGTAAATCAAAAACAGATGACGTCTTCAGTTGACGTATTCTTACACAAAAACTTCAACCAAAACAATATATTAGAAACAAACTAATTAAAAACGCATTTCAAAGATAGATAAGTCAATCACAATAACACAAATATATAATTATGCGTTAAAAACCCAATAAATTAATTACTTACGGCATTTTAGGAAGAGTCCAAAATTTCGTGAATGTTAAAAATTTATGGTTTTGTTTTTTGACAGGACGCCTTATAAAACCGCGAAAACTCGTTAAATATCACTTCAAAGACAACGGATAAGTTCATAGACAAAGAGAATATATTATCAGCTATTCGATAAAACAAGTAGCTGGCCAAGGAAGCGTTTTAAATAATTACAATAAATATTTTACGAATGGTAGAAAAATCGGTCCATTTTTGGACCGATATCAATCGCAGAAAAATAAAAGTGGTCGATTTTTCGACCGAAATCGTTCCAGTGGATAGAAGTGTGTAGTTGACTTGTTTATATGGGATATTATGCCGCGTTGCGCTACCTCCTCTTTTAGCTAACGTTTCGAAGACTTTTCAGTGTCGTCATCGGGGAGTTGTGATGATATTGTTTTAGTTTGTTTATTTAAGTAAACGTGATACATACTGTATTGCAAGCGTTAATCCTCTCAATGTGGTTTTCTGCGTTTAGTTTTGGTGAAGCCGTCTAGTAACGCATACTAAAATCTATTAAGGTTAGACCCGTCGTCCATATAAATATTTATGGGGTTTTGTTGATTTCAATTAATTACCTCCGTAATATGGCGCGCTAGATGCGTTTTGGGTCTTCCCAGCACTTTAGGTACAAATTCAAAGTAATGGTGATTTCAAGTAAGTGTTCTGCAACTGTGTGATGATTCTTTTCTAAAAAAATATATACTCAGTTTAATTTTTTTTTACTTAACCCTAATGTCAACCGTTCGGTGCATTTATTTGTTTTGCCTGTTTACTGTTTGCTATTCGTGTGGACATTTCCGATAGACAGTCGGATTTCTGGTTTCCAACCCTGGCCAGGCCACTCGACCAAGTCAACACATTTGTTAGGAAAACAATCTTTCGAGGAACGCCCGATACACCTGCGCATATTAGCTTTATGGGTGACCTCACAAAACAAATCACAATTTTTCTAAAATATTACGAAAAGAAGAAAAAGCAAAACCCATTTTTTTCCTTGAGAATTCTAAATTTAAAAATCGGATGAAACCAGTTAGTAACTATTACTATTAGTCACAAAAATAATGTAGTTTATACTATTGTTTATAAAAAATTATATTTTTCATGCTGAAAGTTCGTTTTGGAATTCCATTATTATGATATAGTATCGCAAACCCGTGATAAATCACGGGATATTATAAATCAAATTTTTAAAAAGACAGTTAATATAATTTTATATTAAAATATTACAGTAGCTGTGGGTAGGTACCTACTTTATGGCTGTCTGAGTCCTTCACACAATCAGTTCCAATTTTGAAAATTCATGGATCCAGATTTAACGGGGACAGATTTACAGCGTTTAGGTGATTTTTCACAAAAAAACGTCGCCATACATATTACCAAATTATTATCATTATCTATCTGTATAAATAAAAATGTAAATGTTTGTTTAAAATCTTAAATCTCCGAAAGTTCTTCATCGATTGCTTTGAAATGTTGACACAACGTTGCATTATTATTATGCCTATATTATATAATGACAAGTAAAAACATACTTTTTAAATAAATAAAACAGCACAATCGCAATTGTCTCTCTATCTGCACAGAGAGATTGAGCCACAGCAACGCATGCCGTGGTAAAGCTAGTTATAAATAAATATGTTTAACGTAATTGTAAAAAGCATTCACTTTGTGGCTCATCATAATTTATGTGTTTTTATTATAAATATGTTTAACCCTTTATAGGTCATAAGTTAAAAACGGATAGTTTTGAGACCTGCAACATTAAGGTCTATATTTCTTTATGTTTACAAGTTATAATAGCCCTTATGTGTTGTAATCATTGTGAGGTAACGCACAGAGGTCTTGAATCGAACCAACCGCCCCGAAGTTCGCACATATTAAGTAAATTTACGAAAATCGCGTCCTGGTCAGTTTCTCTATAAAATTATCAAAGCAAATATTCTCCTGTAACGTAAATAAATAAAAAGTATGTTTTTCCTTACCAACCTGTCTTTTTGTAATGAAAACAAAAATTTCAAATCGTATTTTTTTTTACCTAAATGGACACCGGTCAGAAAAAAGACCGCTGGAAAATCGAAAATTTCAAATAGAAGAAAAAAAAAAGTTTTTTCTGTTCATAAAAATGAATGTAGAATACATAAATAAATCCATTAAGGGCGTATCGTTAAAAAAAGTTGTCCTATAAAGGGTTAAATCTCAGTTCTTGATTTCACCACCCCTAAACATTTACCGGTAGTGTAAATAATGAATTCTTTTACCAGGTTTTTTTATGCCTCCCGGAATTCTTACTTGTTTTTTGTGTTCACACAACATCTTCACTGCAAGGTTTCTTCTCACCCTGTAGCGGTAATGAGAGAAACAACATTGCGTCATGGGCAAATATGCCATATCCTTCTAAAGAAATGTTCGCTGGTATTGCAGAGATAATGGACACGTAGACGAAGTACCTGGCTGTTCAGATCTGAACAAAATAATAGTTAAACCCATTTTAGCAATATCATATTGAAGACGATGCAATATCGGTAGATGATCTTCTCACATTCGTTGACATCAACATTATACGCATTCATTTTACTTACATAATTATTTTTGACTGTTTTTGACAATATATATCGAATCGCCGTTTCCCAAGTTCAAACCAGATTTTGTCTTTCATGCTAGGATCCCAGGACGATGTTGTCTTTTATGCTAGAGCTCCAGGACGATGTTGTCTTTCATGCTAGGGTCCCAGGACGATGTTGTCTTTTATGCTAGGGTCCCAGGACGATGTTGTCTTTTATGCTAGAGCCCCAGGACGATGTTGTCTTTCATGCTAGGGTCCCAGGACGATGTTGTCTTTTATGCTAGGGTCCCAGGACGATGTTGTCTTTCATGCTAGAGCCCCAGGACAGTGTTGTCTTTTATACTAGAGCTGTCTTTTATACTAGAGCCCCAGTACGATATTGTCTTTTATGCTAGAGCCCCAGGACAGTGTTGTCTTTTATACTAGAGCACCAGGACGATGTTGTCTTTTATGCTAGACCCCCAGGACGATGTTGTCTTTCATGCTAGGGTCCCAGGACGATGTTGTCTTTTATGCTAGAGCCCCAGGACGATGTTGTCTTTTATGCTAGACCCCCAGGACGATGTTGTCTTTCATGCTAGAGCCCCAGGACGATGTTGTCTTTCGTGCTAGGGTCCCAGGACTTATGTTATCTTTTATGCTAGAGCCCCAGGACGATGTTGTCTTTTATGCTAGAGCCCCAGGACGATGTTGTCTTTTATGCTAGAGCCCCAGGACAGTGTTGTCTTTTATACTAGAGCACCAGGACGATGTTGTCTTTTATTCTAAAGCACCAGGACGATGTTGTCTTTTATGCTAGAACCCCAGGACGACGCTGTCTTACTTGCTTGCGCCCATAAACTTAAAATGCCCTGGACGGAGAAATTCGAGAACAATTTGAAGCCGCGGGGTGATCGGGAAGATGTATGAAAAATGCCAAAACCTACTTAATTTTTTTAATGACGTATCCAATTATTTGTTTCATCAAATACGCCAAAAAATATAAGCCGTTATAACTGAATTAACAACATAAAAATAAAATAATAATTTTAATTTAATTAATAAGTAAAACCTCATTGTAATATTTTATTATTGGAGACAATATTCGCGAAAATTTCAAACAGAAACATCAAAAAAGATGCGGTCGCATCTAAGACACAAACCCTTGCCTTGTCGGGGCACAGCTCTACCATTTGAGTTAATGGGACCCAATCTCCTTCGGTCACTTCATCTTCATTTTTCTCACCGCACATTTTTTATGTATGATCGCAAGATTTAACCTGAACTAATGCAATCTAGATAGTGTCTTATTTTAATTTGCGACATCTATTGACTTTTTTCTGCAACTCTAGGATGAATATTCTTTTTTTTTAAATAACTTAATGAGTAAAACCTCAAAATGTAATATTGTCTTAAATAATAATAATAGTTCATTATATCATTAGCGGTAACCGGATAAATCATCACAATGATAATTCATCACATCTTTAGAAAGTTATATAAAGTCATGGAAAGTGATGAAACAAAAACTTTATTAACTGGGTTAAGTAGGTTAGGTTAGGTTAAAAAAAATTGTTTTCATCGTTTCTAATGACTTTATACCATTTTTTAAAAGTGTGTTGTCACTGTGTTGAGTTATCATGGAACCGTCATTAGACTCATTAGCAATACCATACAAATTAGTCCAATAGTTAGTCATACAAGAGGTTGGATTTCTGCCCGCCAATAATTTTTTATTAGGATTATTTCCACGTGTGCCCTATTTACATGCGTCACGATTCTAAGAATTGTAAATGGACAACTGACACTTTGTTTTTAATCCCGAGTTAGTTAAGATGAACATGTGTAGAGCACTGATACTAATACACCCATGTGTCATTGGCTTGTACACGTTTGATGATACATGATATTATAAAAATATGTCTGCAATAGGAATTTTCAATGACGATTATTTTGGATTTCAATTTGATCTACATTTACGGGTTACGGAATATGTTTTTGCTAAATAATTAAGTATCAATTGTTGGTAATGGTTTGAGCCTCACTTCTTCAATTTGGTATCCATTTACTGATGCCACGGAGTTTTAAACATTCCCAGAATACCTAATTATGATATTTTATCGTACGGTTTTCTGAAAGAATCATCATAACTTAACCTAAATTGACTGGTCAAATAAGTTCAAACATCGCAACCGAAAGTTTCCAAACCATAGATTCTTATTCCTCAATTACTAAATCTTCAATTATTTCCCTCTGTAAGTATTCCGTTCAATGAGGAATATGTATGGTAGTTAGTTACTGTATAAACGGTACTTTTGCAATGTATTATATAAAATGTCCGTTATGTTGTACCTAATTATTATGTGCAAAAATAAAATAAAAAAGAAGATTACATCTAATACATAGACATTCAAATTAAGAAATCAGCCAAACAGGGAAAGGGGAGCAAACTAAGTCAAAAGTGACCGTTTCCCTTTCTGTGATTTGTAAATAATTGAATCTGACATAATTAATAATTGAATATGTCATAGTCTCACTGGTTGGTTTGGGTCTATTGGGTCTATTCTAAGCCCATCACAACCCATGACATCATCTGATGATATTTCAATTCTAATGGACACCAACCTCCATTGTCCTAATTGAGTTTTGAGACGAAGTTGTGTCCATCAGGTGTCTCCCATGATGTTCTTGTTTTATGTATATTTCAATACTAACGGTATGTCCCTTGTTCCAGTTGCACGGCCCGCTACGTGGGCGAGTACTGTCAGCATCCGAACCCCTGCTACACGGGCCCCGCCCCGCGCTGCCAGAACGGGGGCACTTGTCGCGTTCGCACCTCGGGCTCGCCGGCCTTCTTCTGCGACTGCCCCGTGGGGTACAGCGCCTCCCTGTGCGAGATTCGCGAGATTAACAGCTGCGACTCGGCGCCCTGCCAGAACGGCGGCTCCTGCCTGCTCAAGAGTCTGTCTGACTACCAATGCACTTGCGCGCCAGGACACACGGGTAAGCGATATCAATGTTTAATTACTTTCTAATCAATTTAAGACCAAGGTTGCCAATGCATATCGACTGTGTTTTTGGTAAAACCCTTCGATATTAGTTAAGTCAGTCTCATATTGTAGAATCATTTTTACCCATTTTACCGACATCACAAAATACCCAATCGGTTTAAATTCTTAGAATTTCACGCGAATTAGCAACCCTGTTAAGATTTTAAAAATAGGCAAAATGAATCACTAAAACGTATGCATGGCGATATGGATTTTTGCTAGCTTATTCATTTGTCTTTTCTTTTTGAAAATAACTCGAACAACCGGCGCATGAAAATAAATCTGTTGAAAGCTTTAAGTAAAGAAAACAAATCTTGGCAGGCGCTCCTCAAGGTTCCATATTAGGTCCAATTCTATAATATCATTTATGTATGTTTTGCTAAATACATAATACTCGTAAAACTGCACTGGAGATTTCCCTCGCAGTCGTTGAATCATTGCTGAGCATCCTGACCCCCCATACCAATTGCCCTTATGAACCAAAATTATCCATTCCTTTATAGAGAGCCAATAATAATAATAATAATAATAATTGGATAATTTGTAGAGCGCCGTTTTTGTGAAAAATCACCTCAAGGGCGCCAAAGACACCGTAGTTCCGGACGCTCGTGATATTTGATCACTCCAATGTATCGGTGATCTTTCTCTGCTTCTCCTGCCAAACCCTTTGCCACTGACCATGAGATAATCCAGATCACTTGGTTCCTCCAAACCTAGTCTTCTTTATTCCTTATTCTGTTCAGTATATCTTTCATCTTTTCGTAAGTGTTTCATTCCAGGTGCGGTATTATTGTGGAGTTTCCAGTAACTGCCAATGTTTTTTTCTGTTTCATGTTCTTTATTCATACTCCATCAATTAATCACCGATTCTCTTCCAGGCGCTTTCTGCGAGTCGCAGGACCACTGCGCTGGGCACCCGTGCAAGAACGGCGCGTCGTGCACGTCCACCAAGGAGGGGTTCGAGTGCGCGTGCGCACCCGGCTTCACCGGAGACACGTGTGACAAGGACGTAGAAGAGTGCGCACGCCAGCCCTGCCGCAGGGGAAACTGCATGAACACGCATGGCAGCTACACGTAAATACATTCATTTAATTTTGTTGTTTTTTTTAATGATTTTTATTAAATGTGTCTGTTACCTACATCAATTTTAGATTTATTTTTATTTTTAGGGATTTATTGTTCAATAGATATACAGCAATTATCATACAGCAATTATCATTCAGCAATTATCATGTAGCAATTATAATCACTGAAAATAAAGATAAGCTTAAGTAAAAAAATAAAAATCTTGGAAGGCGTTCCTCAAGGTTCCAGTTAAGGTCCAATTTTATAATTCACTTATGTATATATTTTATAAATAATATATTTATTTACTTGTTTTACATAAATACATTCTTAATATATTACATTAGTAAATTACAATTAACATAATACTAACAATAGTTTAACTCCCAACTACTTAAAAGAGATACCTATGCATTTCAATTTATCCATATTGACACTAAAGCAAACATTAAAATATAAAAATAAGAATGGAAGAAAATGAATCAACGTTATACTCATAGGTTAAACAATTTTATACACAACATTTTTTATAAATAAGTGCCCCGGCAAAAATATTTTGTATTTATTAAGTGATAAATTCAAGATCTCCTTGAAGAATCCACATTATTATCCTCCATTAGTATTCTGGGCAACGAGGAGTACATATTATCGTGGTAGTTAGTTCCAGAATTTCTGCACTGAAAAAATACCAACTTCTAGTAATCTGGTATTGGTGGAAACTTATGAATATATCGTAAAAGTAACGGAATGGAAAATATGAAAATGATAAAAAAAACATGCACACGTTTTGGCGAAAATGCTCTAAATATACAGTCTTTTGAATTGTCAATTTCGGCATCTCTATTTATAGAAGACATAATTTGTAACCTACCAACACTTTTAATTATTAATCAGTCTGCATTATGAACTTTTATTTTACCATCTCTGAACACCCACCCAATTTGGTCCATATCCCATTATGTCTCGGATATGTTATTCGACCAACGAGAGCACACATCATTAATCTCACTGCCCGAGGGCAAACACAGGCAGAGCCGTACAGCGTTGAGCGTACACCGCTTGGCCATGCAGGTATCTCCTGATAGCTACTACCGCACTATGCAGCGTTACGGCTCGTCGAGATATTTCAATAGATTTACGATCGGTCCAAGCTTTTCCCTTTGTAAATTATCCATCTCCAAATTCTAACAAGCACGATTACGAATAGGGCTGTCAGATTAGTTAGTACTTTAGGGTTTTATATTATATTCACTGACGTTACTCGGGTTATTCGCAATCAGATGTAGACGGTAATTTTCCTCTTATTTTGAACGTTAATTGTGCAAAATTTCATCAATGAATGTCAATATTCTGCTTTAAATGGTGGGGAAAGGTGATGGGGTGGTTTTTCGAAATATCATGTAAACAGTCACCTTCCTCTTGTTTTGAAGTGCAAAATTTCATCAGTCTCGAAATAAAACTGTAGATTTGTACAAAAAAAACGCCTCCAGGGTTGTGAATACCATTGTTTTTTTTTAATAACAGTTCAGGATGATTTCCACTAGTTACGCTAGGAGTGCTAGGAGCGCTTGAGTGTAGTGTATTTTGTATGTGACCAGTAGTGGTTACAGTACTACCTTCCCATAGGATCTGATCGTGATCAGATCTTTTTGACTTTGGTCAGCATTCAATTATACACACATTGTAGTCTGCTAACGCAAGAAATTCATCAATGCACTTCATTCCCAATGCTCCCTTTGATGAAGGATAGTCCACTGTTGTATTTCATCCTTTACTATGGTACTGGCACAAGGCGCTACGCTCTCAAAGCGTTAACGGAAGGAATAAGTCCTTCAATAAAATTAATCTATATATTTATTAAATAAATCTATTTCTCATTTGGCAGCCCTATACCCCTCGATTCCATCTCCTTTCCTCCCATGTTCTACAAAATGTCAAATACGAGACACATTCAACATTCTAATTCATCTCGGCAAATGCTGGACTGCAAGCGAGCACTTATCGGTCAAATATCCCGAAACCTCACCGAAAGGTTAAAGAATTAACTGTCGTATCATAATTTATCTATTCAATATTTTGCCCCTTTTTAAACTATTGCCAATTTTCCTCGAACCGTGAAATCGACAGTCTACCTGTTCATTTTTTGTTGTTCAATTCAACTAATGTTATGGTTTTCTGTCTCTTTCTGCAGCATTAATTTAAACACGGTGAAAGGGAATGGATGTGTGGATCATTTGTTATTTATGGAGCTGCAATTTAGAATGGATCTCCATCCAATTTGAGTTGAATCACAAAACTATATTGATTTTGTATTCTTTGTTTGTCTCCTGTTCATGTAGATTTCTTTAAGTGGCTTTTTAAATTCCGAGAGTACACTCGGGTAACTTGTTTAATCCTTTTGATCGGCTAATGTCTCTCTGGGGTTTCCCGACGTCTTGGTCTGTTATATTTTCCTGAAACTCCTTTGTCTATCTATCCGCTCTATATGCGCAAGCCATCGAAAGGTCCATATATTAGACTCAAAATTATAAGCGTCAAAAAAGAAGAAGATTACTGATGAATATATTTTAAGAGAGACATCATCAGCTGTAGGCAAACTGATGTAACCTAAGCGCAAGCCAAATACTAAGTTTGATGATCGCACTTTCGAAGCATCTGGGCCGAAGGCTTGGAATAAACTTCCTCCGGAACTAAGATCCATAATAAGTCCAACAGAGTTCAGGTCTAAACTAAAAAATTACATTTTTAAGATGTCATACCCTTAAATTAAATATACCATTCCTGAGAGAAAGTCCAATTATATCCAATTTTCCAATTATGTCCTTAATCCTGTATCTAAATTTCGCTAATAAACAATTAGTTAATGTTAATTAAGTGTTAATCTTAAGTGACCTACCAGGTAAGTATAGTACTGTATATTATCTCCATATACTCGTATAGTTGGTAAAAACATACATCATTGTAGAAATGTATTATATATTTGTACAGCGCCCTTGAGGTGATTTTGCACAAAAACGGCGCTATACCAGCCATCCAAATATAATTATTATAAATGCGAGGGATAGAGGGAGAGCGCTAATATTGAAAAAAACTATTATAATGAATAGGCTTAGCGACTGCTGTGAAAATATTGAATAAAATACGACTTATTTTGACGAAACACTGTGAATTATTTCACACGTATAACATGTTAAGGTGGTTTAACCAGCGGACGAGAATTCAAATTTCGTTAAAAGACGGTTTCGCGATCGGACGTTTTTTTAGACCGAGACAGAAATACCGAATTCATTCCGCTGCGAGCCGTACACTCGCGCGGCTGTGAAAACTACAGCATGGTTCCGATGAAATAACAATTATTGTTGTTAAATTCTTGGTTGTAGCTTTCTTCCTAATAAGTAGTTACATATTTGTAAATTATACGTCGGAGTGCGTAAACATAAATAAATACAAATGCAGTTTGTTGACATGGTAGATATAAAATATGTAGGTATATGAATATACATTTAAAAAAAATTTCAAATATTTGTTTAATTTGTTTTTTTTTAAAATATTTTACACGAGTTTTCCAAAGGTGAGTAAAAATCTTTTGTTTTACTTATTTATTCGTTTGTCCGAAAGATATTACCGGTAAGTTTTATTTCTAACACTTATCTTTAAAGTATTACTTGATTTGATATGTATGACATTGAAAAGAGGGTTTATTCCTTACAACTGAAGTAATACATATATTAAAACTAGGTTTTATTTCCAACTATATTCTACGGTACCTACCTGCATATGTAGTTATGTGATTGCATAAAATTGTATCGCTTTCATGTATTTGTTTTCATGATTAACGGAGCGACCTGACTCGTCTAATTTTCGAAATGTAATTAAATTCACGAGTAAATTTCGATTGAAACATTATAGGTTAGTATGTCAAAAATAACCTTTTTTTTTCCTAAAACAAGAAGGTCAATTCACAATATGACATTATGAAACTGACAAAAAGTAACACAAAAAATATTAAATATGTTGAATTATACCAATGTAATAGTGAATTGGACAATAAAAGAGAAATTATGAACAAAAAAATGATTTGAATCGCACATCACGAATCGAAATTCATTTGGTTCGTGTCACTTTTTGACTACCAATCACAAACAGTTTCACGTACTTTGGCATAAGTTTTAACATTTATACATGAAAAAACGATTGCAGACATAAACTCCTGTCCATAGTTGATTCTTTTCCCTGGAAATTAAACAACACAAAATTATCGCCAAATGTTATAAAAAATATGTGCTTATTCTGACTGATTCTTTCGAACGACTCTGTACCATTTAAGTACGTACAATGTACACGGATAATTAAATATCACTAACCTTTATTTTTTCTGAAAATATATCTCCCACGTACGTTTTTGATGTCGTAATTTGTGCTATCTAATAAAACTTTTTTTCGAGGGTATTTTCCTCCTCATTTTTAAGCGAGGAATTTCTTTAAAATGTTATCAAGTAGACTGGCGTGGAATAGACGTCCGCTCACCGCCCTGTCGCAGCGGGGAATGATAAAATTTCGGCTTGCGCCGGGGTAATAACAAACAACAAACGCGAATCGAAATTAATTACTATTATATATATTAAGAATATATTTTTTGGTCATAAATTATTTCTAATGTTTCAATAATGTCTTGGTAAATTATTTTTCTAAAAAAATCTGAACTATACCAATTTGTAAGACCATAAATAAATAGTCCAATTGAGGGATTTTCGTCACAAAACGCGTGCTCGGATTTATTTATTAGTAATTTTATTTGAAATAAAAACAAAATTCTTATACATACATATTAGACATGGGCAGATTCATTCACAATAATGAATCAATTCAGTCTTATTCACCTGGTCAAGTGAACTAATTCATTGAATTCATTCATTTAATTCCTTGATTCGACACTTCATTTTGGTTTTGTACCTAGATTGCTCACATTTAGGAAACTTAAAGAAAGCAATAATGAACCATTTTTTCGCATTTACATAAATGTGTTTGTTTTGAAAAAAACATTTTAAATAAACACACAAAAAATATCAAATATAGGGATTTATTTTGTACATTGCAGAAGTACATTTATAACTTTACTTAGAAAACCTGTATTTGTAAGCTTTACATTTTATAGCACAGAGTTCTTAAAGCGAGGAGAGCTTTGGAGTAACTTTAGTAAAAAAAGATATTTCGTTCCACAAAATAAACACGTAAAAAACTTTCTAATAAATATGTTATTTTACGAACAAAAATATAAAGTAATTTTACAAGTCACTAATAAAACCGTTGAAATGGGTGCCGCAAAGGACACGGAAGGCGCAGGGCGCTGGACCTGGACAGGAATAGTCGGATGATTATTTTTTAACTGCCATTTCTAAATTGTGGAGCAATGCATCCCTCCATCTACTTCAGAAAAGTAACACCAAAGTTCGATCATTTTTCTGGAAGACATCTTGGCTATTCAATATGTTGCTTTTTTCCTATAAAAAACGAAGGTAAAACATTATTAAACGATACCAAAAATAAAAAGTCCCACTCGATTTTTATTTTTTTGCTGGCAAACTGAATCCCAGAATAAAAATTATTATCTTTCTTCGTAAAACTATCTATATATTTACTACAAAAAGTAGGTACGTTAGGATAAACTTTACATAAAAAATATATTATTTTAGGGGCAATGAGATACGTTCTCAAAGCAATTATAAGAACTATATTATTATTATCCCACTTTTGTATATCCGACCCATTCACCTGGAATAAGCTTCAACCACGTATATATTATATTTTTATTTATTTTAATGTTTGCAGGTACTTACCTCAATGGTAATTTTAAATCCATGCGCCAAATAAAAACTGATTGAAAGTCTGAAATTGAGTGGCATACAATTCGGTACAAAAATACAGAAATCAAAACAAATTACTTGTTATCATCACACACAATTCGACAGTCAACTGACCTCGTTTTACGTCTACAAGTAGGCAGGTACATAAAAAACATACTTATAAGAACAATAACGTAAACATCGTTTTGTTTCTAAGCGTATTGCATTATTTTCGCATGTGGAAGGGAGAAGAATACAGGAGATACTTTCGCTTTTTTACTAGGATTCAGATTCCGAAGTCGAAAGTTTTCACCTGACTAGGTACTAAATCGAAGGTTTAGCCACGCGGGAACTAACGACGAACCGATTGACAGCTGACATAGTGCAAAGAATTAGGAACTTCTAACTAGTAAGTGTGTTATGTCTATCTGCGACATTAATGAATTGAGTTCTTGCAGACGGTGCGTACGGACCTGTAACTAGTAAGGAAAGGGACTCGATAACGAATAGGGAATTGGGAACTCTGTCTCGAGTGTCACTGTCTCTGTTCTGTTTCACTTATTCCCTGAGATTGAGATTGAGCGCGTGTCCGGACAGACTCGGTACATGGGACATAGGATTTGTGTCTACGACTCGTGACGTCACAACTGAAAATGGAATAAATAATTCATTAATTCCTTGACTGGGGACTCGATGAAAAGAGTCTTTTGGATTACGGCGCGGGACGCGGGATACTAGATACGCGATTTAGTGCGACTGGGCACAGTTCATATAAACTCTGCGGCGCGCCGCCATAGTACCGTAATAATATTTAATTAGATTTCTATGAAACACTATAATATTTAAATCATTTAAAGTGCACATCATTATTAATTATTACCTTATTATCATGAAATAATTTAATTGTAAAATGTTTAGAAAAAAATGCCAACGATATGGAATTAAGATTCAATTCCTTTTGAAAATGAGAATAAGATCGATTGTGTTACAAGATTGAATTAATTCATGGAATTAATTCAATCAATTTTGCCCACCTCTAATACATATGATAGATAATTTATTGATTGTTTATACTGTATTATTATATGATTTGAAATATTTGTTGTATAATACAACTTCACATTTGAAAATGCAACAAATCTGCGCATCGTCCAACGGTAACACTTTATTATGATATGAAAATAATATTATTTTTCAAAATTTTACATCTTACTTTACAAGATAAAATAACGATCTTTCGAAATCAATTTGTGTTTTTTTCAAGAAAAGTGTCCATACGTCTAAAAGTGGCCTCAAAAATGCCAAATTTCAGGTCAAGTCTACCTATTTCGCCTTAAATGACAGAACCAACTGGGTTTATTTTATAATTTTCGGAACATACTTTGTGATTTTTTGCAGGGCTTCTATAGCTATACGGTGAGAAGGGCCGTAGACTGCTCGGGTTAAAATATTTACCCATTGGCATAACTTTGGTCTAATCCTCAAAAATACGGTCATTTTCGCATTGCGCGTTTAGTTGCTAACTTCACGTTTCTTCAGATGACATTTGCGATGTCATTGATCCGGTCTGCTTTGAATTGCTTCGAATTTGGAAAAAAGTAGAAAATAACTGGAGAGCTAAAAGTGTTTTTAGAAATTATCGACTAAGACTATGAACATAAAAACAAATAACAATTTAACGACCGCCAGTTCGCCGCAAAATAGCAATAAAACAATAAATCACTACGTACATTTCATTATCATTTCATGCAACAAGCGCTCATTACTTATTAAAAAAATATGCATCTTATTGCCGTCATAAGCAAAAAGGCAGCTAGGATTTTGAAAAGTGTCGTTCTGAAAATTTGAGATTTTCACCCATTATGATAAAAAGTAAATCAGAATGTGAGTTTTGCAAATTTTTAGCTGGCAGTATTGTAGAAATAGGTTTTTGTGTGTGTATCACAGTACACTAAATTTTAAATAGGAAACAGGTGATAAAAAATTGTAATATCCGGTTCTTAATATAATTTAATTAATATAATATTTCATATTGTTACATATCAAGAATCCAGAAATTTAGTAAAATAATTTGAATACTTTTCAGTATTTATTATATAATTTACATAAACTATTACAGTATGTTTTTAGAATAGTATAGTTATAGACAACAAAAGTTGATTTCATTTAAACGATAGGAACCATCCGCCGAGTTTCAACATAGTTCTCGATGAAAGCAGTCCACCGCAATTGGAATGTCCGCAGAGCGAGCTGTTGTTCGTCAGCTGGCATGGAGGAGTATTTGATGGAGTTGAGCGCCAGCTGCTTGAGCAGACGCAGGTCCGAGTGGCGGCTGGCCAGCCCCATGAAGGTCTCGTACACGTCGTGGGACAGTGGCAGCGCTCCCCACAGACCCGGGTCGTCGCTCGAGATCACCATAGGGAAGTCGTTGGCCAGCATCACCGACCCGGGGTGGTTCCTCATATCCTCCACTAACTTCAACACTTGATTCGAGATCGGATTTACTTCGATGGCGATCGATTTTTCTTTCACTATTTTACTCACTTCTGGGTGTTTCAAAAGGGCAAACGCGTGGCCCAAACGCTTGGCACCGAACAACACAGCATCTATCAGATTGTAGTCAGTCGCTGTTCCGAACCAGTTAGTCTCACCGGCGTGGTAAAATACGTGCATGTCTTCAGGAATTCCTAGTAACTCTGCAATAAATTCTTTCAGAGGCTTTCCCTTATCCTCCTGTCCGACAAGATCGAATCCTGCCAAGAAATCTCCCACCTGACTCTTCACTTCCTTGGCTATATTCACGAAGTTGGACACAACTGACGGCAGAACGGACCTTGGAGGAGCATAAATAAGTCTGGACCCGAGAGAATCAGGATGATCACGCACGAATTTATCGTTAACGGTTTTACAAATTTTGGCACATTCCACAGAATCGAATGTGTTGCCGTTCAGATTGTAGAGCTCCGGTAAAGAGGAGCGGAATTCCGTATAGAGAATACCGTCTTCGCGGAACTGACGGAGAGCTTCATAGAAGTGGTCTTCCCAAACGGGCTTATACATCAGCATGGGGGTGACGACTCTAAACACTTTGCGAAATTTGGACCACACCTCGTTGATATCCGTGTACTCACTGGCTGGGTCTTCGGTCTCTAGAGTAAAATATCTTGCCAAATTGGCGTCAAATTCTTCCACATCTTCACTGGCCGCGCGCACGTCTTTCACCAGCTGGAAGGTGCAGTCTGCATCTTGCGGGGTGGATGCGGCAAACATCAGTTTTACTGTGCTTTCTTGCTCGCAGATATACAAATTATCTCTATAAGTGATGTTCTTGACGAGGTATTCCCCGCCGATCATTGCCGTGTCGTGAACGTGGAGAGCTGCTCCTTTGGGCATTGCCTTGATAAAGGCGAACACCTCCGTTTCTTCGATGTATTTCTTTCTCAAGAAGAAGTGCCAGGCGGGGTTGAACTGGGTAACGTTGTCGAAGCCGCGATCTATCTCGTAGTACTTGGCCTGCATGAGGAGAGCGTTGGCCGTGAGTTCCAGCGGTGTGAGGACCAGCGCGCCACCCAGCTCTTGCGCGCGCTCGGCTGCCACGATCAGCTCGCGTTCCGCCTCGTGCTCCGGTACCGACTTGTGCGGGCGCGCATGCACGCCTGCAACCGACCAACATGACAGAACTATTAGCACGGAGAGACATGCGGCTTGCATGGTTTGATCGGTACTACCGCGCTCAGAGCGTACTGCTTGCTACTGATATCGCCCAACGCTATTATCGCCCCGAACCCATTGTACATCTATTTAAAGCCCATTTCGGTATTGTGATTGTGGGTGTGAGATTAGGGAGAGAATTTCGCACCATGAATTTGCTCTTGTTAACCTACGTTGTCCGGTTAGTTCTAATCGTATTTATGTGAGCACTTTCCAAGTTCTGTACATACATAATTTCACGACTCGCGACGAACACAAATGGTTGGGTTTGCTGTAAGAAATCTGATGCTAAATCACTATTTTGATTAATCTTTATAACGAATTGGTGTACATTATGAATACCAAAAAATATGCTTTAGATAAATTGAAGGTTTTCCTATCGTTTCGCTTGAGTAGAATACAAATAAAAGAAATAAATTACTCAATAAAAAATATAAATGTAAACTACTAAAAAAAATACTTTTTAAATAGAAATGTATGAACGCGTAAAGGAAACAACTTAAAAAAAATACAGTATTATAGCTAAGATCATCTTTGACAGTTTTACTTGATTAACATTTTTGCTTTCTTATAAAATTATTTACAAAATAAATATAAACCAGTTTTGTGCTTAAAATCGAACGTATCTTAGACTCCGTTTGTCAAGCGATTTTAATGCATATTACCTACAATATAAGGTATACCAAGAATATACACTAAATTTTGGCTTGTAGCTTCCTCTTAAACAGAATTTTCGGGTTTATACTTTTATAAATTAATTTATTCGAATAGAGAAAAATGTAATAATATATATTTTTTAAATATAATAAAAGGTTAGGAAGTATGTATTCATGTACTTACTTATCATCTCCACTTAATTAATACATATACATAGTAAGGTCAGTTAAATGTTTTCCAATCAATGAACAAAAACGGACCAAAAAAATTAAAATTAAAAATAAATTCGAAATTAAAATGCTGCATTAATTTATCTACAAAAGCAATCTACTGCCGTAACTATGTACATACGTAAACGATATTTTTTATTAGAAAATATAATTATTATTTTATATGTTCATAAACATCATAATGATAATATCAGTCTTTATTAATTAATCTGCCATACGATAAAATATTTCAATGGGTATAAAAGTTTATAATAAAAACACATAAATTTGTTTTTGACCACGATAGTTTTATTTTCACTCTACCGGTTTCGGAAGATCCCTTCCTTCGTCAGGAGAATATTTAAAACTAATCTACTACACAAAATATTGACACATAAATACAAAAATGTTAAGTGTTTGAGGGAGATGTCGACAAAGTGGAAGGGGTAATTACGGGAATTCCAGGAAGAACAGAGCGGTTAACTGGAAATATGTCAAGAATAGTCCTATTCTTGACATATTTCCAGTTAACCGCTCTGTTCTTCCTGGAATTCCCGTAATTACCCCTTCCACTTTGTCGACATCTCCCTCAAACACTTAACATTTTTGTATTTATGTGTCAATATTTTGTGTAGTAGATTAGTTTTAAATATTCTCCTGACGAAGGAAGGGATCTTCCGAAACCGGTAGAGTGAAAATAAAACTATCGTGGTCAAAAACAAATTTATGTGTTTTTATTATAAATTATGATGAGCCACAAAGTGAATGCTTTTTACAATTACGGGTATAAAAGTGTTTCACAGTTTCGTACAAGAGATTTTCAATGTAATCTAGTATTATATTCAGTTTACAGTAGATACAAAGAAAACTTCTGTCACCAATTAACACAATTAAGACCTTTCGACTCGTAGGCCCTAGACATGTCAATTACATTTATGATCTGTTCAATAAATAGTTACGAAATTTCACTCTAAGATAAAATTGATCTCACTTCAGGCACATACACATGCCCACAGCACAACTCTTTGCGTAAATTTATAGGGATGGGTTACTGTGAAAAAATAAATTGTTTTTAATAAACTTCACGTTTCTTCCGATGATATTTGCGATGTCATTGACCCGGTCTGCTTTGAATTGTTTTGAAATTTAGCCAATTTGATAATGCGTTCCGTATTTACTTTGGTAAATCGATATTTCGATTTAAAATATTCCTGTGATAGTGCTGCCAATGGGTATTACTGCTTTTTTAGATCGATATTTGTCAAATCAACCAATTTTTTAACAAAGTCCACGATCTCTGTCATAATACAATAGTAATACGTCCCTAATCCTAGTTTAAAGTTGGGAGCAGTTTAAAAATCTGACAGCCACTAATACTGCGGTATTACGGCCGGTATACGCAGTACGAGTACATGTAACGTTTTCTACTAGCCTGTTCTTATCCATCCGTTTTATCTATTATAAGTATACGGAAAGGTTTCAAGAGAAATTTGTTAATTAAAGAAATTCGGAATGCGGGGCTTAAAGAAGAATTTTGATACTAAGAGGAAAATTACTGTCCACATCCGATTTCGAAAACTTTGTGTAAAGCCCGGGCAACGCCGGGGACTTCAGTTAGTTCTAAATAAATAAATTCTTCCCGAAAAATGAAAAGAAAGAGTTAATGAGCCTGAGTCACGCCTCAACTTCGTGTCTCGCCTAAACAAATTTAGCGGAAAACGCGCGTGAGTTGAGCATTGGGCAGCAAACGCATTAGGAAAGGGTGACTTAATTTTACCCCTATTCTGAACATCGCGTGCCTCCAATTGCCGTATACTTCTATCCTTTATCCTTCTAATTTTTTTACTGTGAGAAGATCAGTGGCGCACTCGGGCACTATTCAAATTTAATTTTAATTTAGACGATGGAAGATAGATTGTTGATAGCCACTTAATTTTTCTTCTTCATATGGTGGAGGAAAAATTGGAATAATCAGGTTATTCAGCCAGTCGATGGCATCGGCAGTCACTTAGTTCAGTACAGATGTGTCATAAGCTGGGCCTAATAATATTCAGCTAGATATCAGATATATCGATACCTGATATATATTAGCTTTCCGACATATTCGATATACAGGGCACCCGGAACGCTCGTTGTGAAATGGACGTGTAATACCGATAGATATCAGATATATCAATATCGGATCCACATGTATATATTAACTTTCCGACATATTCGATATTCAGGGCGCCCGGAACGCTCGTTGCGAAACTGATGTGTAATACGGCTAGATATCAGATATATCTATACCGGATCCACATTATATTAGCTTTCCGACATATTCGATATTCAGGGCGTCAGGAGCTCTCGTTGCGAAACGGACGTGTAAATACGGCTAGATATCAGATATATCAATATCGGATCCACATGTATATATTAGTTTTCCGACTTATTCGATATTCAGGGTTCCGGAACGCTCGTTGCGAAACTGATGTGTAATACGGCTAGATATCAGATATATCTATACCGGATCCACATTATATTAGCTTTCCGACATATTCGATATACAGGGCGCCCGAAATATATCAGTGTTAGGCGATATAGCAAAATATATATTCTGTTTGAATATGTTCGCATTTACACATTTCAGAATCCCTTTGGCCCGTTTATGTCACTAAATTAGACGTTACTAAGGCAATGTAATGTAAAATAATGTAACTTTTTTGGTTTTATAATTTGGTCGCCTAGAAATATTACAGATGCTTTTTAAAAACCAGGAATAAAAGATAAATGCTTTGAAGGGTAATTTTTTTTTAATGTGAATACGGAAAAAGACTTACAACTGTTTGGAGGCAGTGAGACTATGTCATCCTCAATTGGGTATGTTGTGAGGCTGAAGGTAGTGGAGAGGGGAAGGAGACGGGGAAAAGAAAGGTGGGGGAGTACCTGGCTAGTTAGATCTGATCACCAAACACGGCTAAAGCCATTTCAAGCAACGTTTCAATTCTTAATGGTGGTCTTACACAAGGGCGATACTGAAAGTATATTCTACTCTGGAACGTGCAGCAAATATACTAAATATTATTTTTAATTAATAAATTGTGAAATAACCCAAATTAATGAAATAAAATTTTGTTGCGCACGTCGGGATTTGAACCCGCTACCTTCGGCTTGCGAAGTGGATAGCGTTACCCTTCGACCACGTAGGCCATTACTTACAAACATTTTTTTCCGATTTGTTTTGTTTTATATCTCCACCGATGTTGTTAGAATTTTACGAATTTGGTCGCCTTAAGGCGAAGCTTAATGCCAAATCACTATTTTGATTAATCTTTTTAACGAATTGGTGTACATTATGAATACCAAAAAATATGCTTTAGATAAATTGAAGGTTTTCCTATCGTTTCGCTTGAGTAGAATACAAATAAATAAAATAAATTACTCAAATAAAATATAAATGTAAACTACTAAAAAATATATTTTGCAATAGAAATGCATGAACGCGTAAAGGAAACAACTTTAAAAAAATACAGTATTATAGCTAAGATTATCTGTGACCGTTTCCCTTGATTAACTTTTTTGCTTTCTTATAAAATTATATACAAAATAAATAAAAACCAGTTTTGTGCTTGAAATCGAACGTTTATAGACTCTATTACCTAGAACATAAGGTATACCAAGAATATACACATTTTTGGCTTGTAGCTCTTCCTCTTAAAAATAATAATTAACAGTGAGAAACTAAAGCTGTTGCGAGTTTTTTTATGAAATTTAATAATGTAAAGGTATAGTAAATACTGCACCACCCCTGTTGTGTCTAGGATCCTTATTCCGGCATCATTATCTACCTGGCTTGATCTGGTTTTAAATGAGCCGTTATCCCTTTAACTGCCTTGCCACTAGCCACGCCAGATCCGTTTTCTATCCAATCCCAGCATCCCAGTTACACTACACTCGCATCACTCGGATGCTCAAGCAATTACTGTAGACTGAGATTTTCTTAGAAACCTTCTCTGCCTTATGGACGTTTTACACGATGTTTTTTTTTTCATACCGTTCCCCATATGGAAACTGTATCATAACTCATATGAAAAAGCTTTGCTTTACATGATCCGTTTATTTATTTTATTTTTTATTAGTTTCTATTTAAGGCCCCGTAGTTCAAAGTTCAAAGATGGTATGAAAGTGAGATATATAAATACGAATAATAATTAATTGAAAATTGTGAAAATATTTAATAAAACACGTCACGTTTGAAATAGAGCAAAAAATCTCTCGACAAATGCATTAGTTGCATTTAAAGATACACTGTGAATTTTTTCATCCTATAACGTATAAATAACAGAACAAAACGTGTTTTTAATAATTTTAGGAGCTTACTTTGCGATTTTTTTCTGTTGAGGGAATTTCATATAATTAACGTTTAGGCATAACAAATGTATAGGTGTTATCTTCAAAAATAACTTTTTTTTGGATCTTAAAAACGTAAAGATTTATGTTATAAATAATTAATTATATAAAAGTAATTTTTATTTATAAATATAAACGGAGTATGTATCTATGTATAGTACATTATTTTCATCGATTTCAAAGTGCACAAGAGTTCTAATTGTTCTAAAACATCTGGATCCAGTGAGACTTTGTGAGGCTGAAGGTAGTGGGGAGGGGAAGGAGATGGGGAAGAGGAAGGTGGGGAAGTAAATTTTGTTTCAATCTAAATACGCATAAATTACTTAATTAACTCAAACTAAGAATCCTATAACCTGTTATATTATATAAATATTTTGTTCATGTAAATGGTGGTTTCTTAATAATAATAATATTTGTATGATCTGAGCGCCCTTCGTGGCAGCAGGACGCGTCCCAACGCGTCCTCCAACCGCTTTGTGTTTTTTTTTGTTTTTTCAAGGGAAATGAGGCAAAATCCCTTAAATTATACTTTCCCTTATTTTTAAAATCAATCAAATAACATTTTAACTTTAATAAAAATAAACTTAATAACCAGTTATTAGAACTTTATATTATGTGATTTGAGTGCAGTGTTTTAAAAGTGAATATTCTGAAATTTTGCTCAAAAATATTCGATATTCGAAACGAACGTCAATCGGTAAATGCACCCAAGATGTTTTCAACCGAATTCTCGGAAACTCTGAAAGCAAGTGTTTTGCTAAGCCCAGGGTAATTTATTATCCAGTCGCTTTTTATTGCGGGCAGAATGCACCACTTCCACAATCACCAGGAACAGGATTACATGGAGATGAATGATGGACTTGCCGAACGTCACAGCGGTGCTGCCAGGGTCTCTTATCTATCTGAGGTCTCAGCGCTTTATTAGCAGCAGACACACACCTGGACGAATGACGAACCTCGTGCTGGCACTGTTGGTGGATGCGGTGAACTCTCTCGCTGCAGCAGCTGGTCCAGTTTCTTCACCACCAAAGATTCTTGCTGCAGAGTCTCCATTTTCTATCTTCGTCGAACGTCACAGCAGTGCTGCCAAGGTCTGGTATCTGTGAGAGGATATTGTGTCAGCGCTTTGTTAGCAGCAGACACATACCTGGACGGATGACGAACCTCGTGCTGGCACTGTTGTTGGACGCGGTGGACTCTTTCGCTGCAGCAGCTGGACCAGTTTCCTCACCACCTGGGATTCTTGCTGCAGAGTCTCCATCTTCTATCTTCGTGTCACCTGTTTCTGTACTTCATTTTACTTAACTTAAATTCATTTTATTTTTGTAATATTTATATCTTTGTAATACCTGCATCAATTGTAAAGCTCCCCTGAGGTGATATCTCACAAAAGCGGCGCTATACAAATTGTCCAATAAATAAATAAATAAATATAGCGCCGTTTTTGTGCAAATACGCTCATGGGCGCTGTACAAATATATAATACATTTCTACAATCATCTATGTTATTACTAACTAATGGTGATAATATACAGTACAATACTTACCTGGTAGGTCACTTGAGATTAACCCTTAATTAACACTCTCTAATTGTTTATTAGCGAAAATTAGATACAGGATTTAGGACATAATTGGAAAATTGGACATTATTGGACTTTCTGGTATTTATTTTAATAATATATATCTATGTTCTTTAATGAGCGTGTTTAAGAAAGGAAGGGCAAATTTTATACTGGCGGTACTACAGTACAAGCTGTTGATCAGAATTCACTTTCCTAAATGAAATTCGTCCCTCGGTTTAAGACAGATTTCGAATAATGTAAATCCAATAAGAGAAGTAAATTCTTGTAGTAAATGTTTGCGAAATTCGTCAATAATAACGCGAATAATTTTTCACAAAAATAACGCTTTATGATGATCATTTCCCAAACACGAAATTGAGGCAGCGAGTTAAAAATATTTTAGGTAAGAAAGGATATATGAATATTTCAAAATATGTATGAGCCTTAGATAGCTATAAGGTGGCATATTGATAAAAATAACAATTGCTAGAAATCTTACAAATCTTTCTAGCAAAACAACAACGTCACGCAACAAATTACGGCAACATTTTTGCCACAAAATGAATTATCTTCTCTAGTTTCGCGTACATTTTTAAAGCTTCGAAGCAAGTTGGGTTGTTAAGTTCATATCTGTATCTTGTGATGCGATGCTTTTCAGGCTCGCTATTGGCCGATATATTAACAAATATTACATCCTGGGATTTTAGCGATTACTGTGAGCTCTGTTTTAACTTGCATTTGTTCAATGTGTTATGAAATTACTCTAAGGCGGTGTTATTTTTAGATTAAAATTAGTAATAAGAGGGCTAATATATTGTTATTATATGTCGATGTTTGTAACCGTGTTTGTTTGTTTGTTGTTCACAGTTGTATGTGCGAGGCGGGTTACACTGGGAAGAACTGCGAGAGCGAGTACGTGCCGTGTGAGCCGAGTCCTTGCAGCAATGGAGGCACTTGTCGCCGCCTGGAAGGACTGTCTTACGAATGCAAATGTCCTGATGGTAAGTGTTATTCCTTAATCCCTCTATAAAGACCATCAAAAAATTAACTCCAAAATTCTAACAACGACATTTTTCGGATTCACTGACCATATTTAAAAGGAGCATCATGTCAATAATATAAACTGTTCAATTACTCTAAGGCGCATACATATCGTTTCACTTCTATATATCACCACTTATCACACAAGTCACACTACAAATACACTCACACATACTTATACACTAGACACGTCATCCGGAAAATTAATGTACCCACCAAAAATAAGACATTACAAGGAAACAAAGAAATAATATTTAATAATTAAATTGTTTCATCACTATAACCAGTGTTCTATTTTGTTGCTATAATAATAAATTAAATTAAATTATGCAACTTAACATAACCTAACTTTTATATATACATGGTGTTCGGAAACCAGTATAACTGTTTTGATTTTGGCTTTGTTTTCGAGGAAATTGAATTCGAAGTTAGAATTTTAAGGGCAAATTCTGTGTTATCTGCATGCGTCAATTAATTTCTCTCAACCTCTGCCTTTTTGTCATAAACGAATCATGTAACGGAGATAGTGTTTAGAAGTCAAGAATCGCAAGAATCGCAAGAATCGCTGGTCGCTAGGCGGCTGTGTTGTGTCGGGCTGGGCATATCCGCTGTTAGCTGTTGGCTGTTTGGTGTTGTGTTGCTGTCTGCCTCGCTTGGGACGGGACTCCTTGTGTAACAATGCCCGCGATGGCAGCTCTGCGCTATAGCCTCGGTTAGGGCCCGGGGCCTCGGGCGTGGCACGATCACCGTGCGACCGGGCCCGAGCTAAACCGCAACAGGCCAGCGGAGCCAAACTAATGGACCGACATCTCTTTTTGACTCTATTTTCTTCATTCTTAAGGCGAAGCTTAATGCTAAATCAATATTTAGATTAATCTTTATAACGAATTGGTGTACATTATGAATACCAAAAAATATGCTTTAGATAAATTGAAGGTTTTCCTATCGTTTCGCTTGAGTAGAATACAAATAAAATAATAAATTACTCAATAAAAAATACAAATGAAAACTACTAAAAAAAATTTTTTTTTCTATAGTTCGTGTAAAGGAAATAACTTTAAAAAATACAGTATTTTAGCTAAGATTATCTGTGACAGTTTCACTTGATTAACTTTTTTGCTTTCTTATAAAATTATTTACAAAATAAATAAAAACCAGTTTTGTGCTTGAAATCGAACGTTTCTAGACTCCGTTTGTCAAGCGATTTGAATGCCTATTACCTACAATATAAGGTATACCAAGAATATACACATTTTTGGCTTGTAGCTTCCTCTTAAAACATTTGTACCCTTTGCACTACTCACTAACTTACAATGAATACTTCAAGTATTATAATGACCCTTAATAGTAACTAGATCAGACTATGGAATCTGTTCTATTCGTACCTAAGTGCAGCCTTATTTGAGCAAAACGTAAGTAAGTATGGTCCTGGTCCTGTACAGTATATAAATACATAATAGTATACGTACGCAGCATCACGCTCATTGGTCAAATGCGTTGTAAATATAGATTTGTATGAGTGATCTACGAACCGGTGGATGCAATCTGTTAACCATAAGTTGATAATAGTTTTTCTACGCTATGTGTAAGTATGTTAGTCGTAAGTTTCTATCTGCCATTAATTTATACAGGGTTGGGCAAAAGTAACCACCCTATTGGAAAACGCTACAACTTTTTCAAATGGCGCCAAATGTCAATTCGGTTTTGACATTTGTGAAGTAAAAAAACGCGGAATACAAATCGACAAGACATGAATCGGTTTACTCCGCAAGAACGCGGAATAACAAGCAGTTCCAAAGTTTATCATAAAAAAGAACATCGGGTGATTACTTTTGCCCCACCCTGTATAAACAAGTGTTTGGCGGGCGGTGTGGATTGGATTTGTATACAAATTTACAGTTTTTTTTCCGAGACCGGTAAAATTTTGCACACTTGACTTTTAAAACAAGATGAATTATCTACATCTAATTTCGAAAAACTAAGTGTAAATAATTTGGCAGACCGTCCGGGAGGCACGACCATACAGGACCATCTTTAAAGACCAACTGAAATTGGATTGCCTGTGTTGTTTGTTTTTACTATAGTTTTATTTAAATATGTTGAGAATATTTAGCCCCAGGTTGGGCGCCAGTGTTAAGTCAGATGGCCGTTGCACCAGTCCACCGCAGCCTCTATAGAGTATAGACTACATTAGACGAGGCTTACTACAGCGGTACGGGTAGATAATAGTAGAACCGCATAGAAGACTAGTATTGGATAGTGCAGTTGTTGTGTTGTATACCTCAAACTATAGAGTGGTGTAGATAGAATGGGAGAGGCATTTTGCGCAATGGCGTGGCCACCGTCCAAACATAGGGGACTATTGCTAGAGATACGTTTAAAAAATACATTTATATACCGCAGAAGAGTCTCAACTACTCCCAACTGTCTGGAACCAGCGACCATGACATCCACAATTGGATTATGTTGTGAGACTTAGTAAAGATAATTTAATTTTTTGTCAGTTAGGTCAGGTTAGGTTCAGGCCCGCACGGGGGCATTTTTACAAAACCTTTAATATTTCAGTAACGGTGACGACTATAATAGAGTAGCTTTTGTTTGTGCAAAATAATTTACAAAGCCCATACCATTTCAGTTCATCGATTTTATTTTTGGTTAGGTTTACACAAACGAAAGCTAATCTATTATAGTCCTCACCATGAACGAAATGGTATAGGCTTTATAAATGATTTTGTACAAACAAAAGCAACTCTATTATAAATAGACATCACCGTGTCTCAAATGTAATAGGCTTTGTAAATGATTTTGCACAAACAAAAGTTACTCTATTATAAATAGTCGTCATCGTGACTGAAATGATTTTGTACAAACAAAAGCTACTCTATTATAAATAGACATCAATCACCATGTCTCAAATGTAATAGGCTTTGTAAATGATTTTGCACAAACAAAAGTTACTCTATTATAAATAGTCGTCAACGTGACTGAAATGATTTTGTACAAACAAAAGCTACTCCATTATAAATAGTCGTCACCATGACTGAAATGGTAAAGGCTTTTTAGGTAAATACGCCGCCCGGGGTCTGGCAGTTTATCGCCACGCCACTGAATAAATGTACAGATTATACAGCGAGGGTAATAATTTCCATCTTCACGATGTCGAAGTGACACTACTCTCTAGTTCCAGTTTACAGTTCCAGTTTCATGCAACAAACCTCATGTTTCTATTAGAGGCGAAATAACTATCGTTATTATTTATTGGTGGCAAATTATACTCTGCCTGTAAATCTTTTAAGTTGAGGCGTTTCACAGAAATTCAAATGTAACATTGTCATCAAATGGGCTATCTGCGCCATTTTGTTTTTATACATTTGTATGGTTCCCGTTAAACGCCGATTCTAGGTTCGTTTCAGCTTTTGTACAAATTGTGATCAGCAGGAAAGCACAAATGTCACGTTGTTATTATGCTTGTAAAAGAAAACAGAACATAAATATAATGACGACGGGCTAAGTTTGATAGTTCTTGTAATCCGGTACTTGTCGGCTACACCAAAACTAAACTACGAAAACCACATTAATTTAACTGATTATTAATACTGAACTACCAGCACTAAGACGTATACAGGGTGTTAGGGGACGTACTTGCCTAACTATAACCAGTAATTGCTTACATTATTTGGAGTAAAAAATGTATATGAAATTTTGGTCTCCGGTGACTTTTATGTTTTAATTTTTTTTTTTAAACAATTAGCAACTCAGTAACCGTTGAGTAACCGCCAAACCCCCCACAGCGCCCTTGAGGTGATTTTTCACGAAAACGGCGCTATATAAATTGGCAAAATATGTTATTATTATTATCGACCCTAGCTGTCCGATACATAAGTAAGTAATTTTTTTTGAATAAAATAACATCAAAAAAGTCACCGGAGACAGAAAAATTTCATTAACATTTTTTACTACAATTAATGACAGGAATCACTGGTTATAGTTAGTCAAGTGTGTCCTCTAACACCCTGTATATTATTACAAGAAAGATTAAGAAAAATAAATCTAACTTAACCTAGGTAGTTACCTAACATAACCAAACCCAACCTTACCTATTATTTTTTATCAGTTACATACGTAATCAATGGGTTATGATATACCTACATTTCTACCAAAATTACTTTATTAATTGCTTTCGGCATTTTTGTTGTTGAATTTTTTACCAAAGTAGGTCATTAAGGCGATGCCATACGAAATAATGCGAAATCATGTGTTTTTGGTTTGAAAATTTGGTCGCCTAGAAATGTTTCAGATGCTTTAATTAAATACTGCGAGTAGAATACATCTTGGCCTTTGAAATAATCGAGTATTTTTTAGATAAGTCTTTTTATAAGCCCAGAAAAAAATAATGTATAAGGCCTATGAAAACTGCTTTAAAGTTCAAAATCTCCTACTTACGAACCCATTTTCGGTTATGATTTTATTGTATAATGTGGCAAATTAAGTTATTTATAAAATGATCGATAAAAAATTAAATATTTATGCCTGAACATCCACAAAATAAAATCAAAGGCACTTTTTGGCCAAGTTTTTTTCTTGCATAAATCAAAACAGGCGGATGGTGTTAAGCGGGAATTTGAACCTTATCGCCATCTACGTAAGGGTTGTTATTGATAGCGGCTCAATTAAAAATACTACACGACGTAGTGCATCGCCTTAACCATTTACCGTGATTATTCTAAATAACTATCGAAACCTAGTTTTTTTATGTGAGTTCCGCATAAGACACAACTGTCCCAACTGCTCCCAACCGCCTGGAGCCAGTGAGACTATGGCATCCCCAAGATCTATTATTATCTTATTATTATCCTTGGATAATAACAGAGCTTGAATTTTAACTGAGATATTTGATGAATTGTTCCAAGCCTCCGAAACATCTGGCCCTTACTAACGACACTAGTCGATGTCAACTGTCAAATGTAATTGTTGTGTTGGATCATGTCGACTAATTACCAATATTGTTGATTAATGAATTATCGTTATCGATGTTGGCTTTTACGCTAGGGACCCTGGATACATGCGATGTGCGTTTACGAGAAAAACTGTAATAAACACGTCATCAACATCATTTGCAACATCATCATCATCATCATCATTGGAGAGAGATGTCTGCGGTGATGATGGCCCATGTGTTGTGTTGTGATGTATGGCAGTGGACAAAAGACGACCCGTCATTAAGACGGGAACTGTCGGACAGTGTCGGCTCATCAACGCTAATTTATTTTTTCAAAGGGAAATACTCCGGTTATGGGTATAAATTGGTAGTAATTATTATTATTTTTTTAATTATAGCCGAGAAATTTGAATAACAATACTGTTTCTGTCACTGTCGCTACAACCACCCCACAGTACTGGGCGAAAGGGACAACTGCACCACAGACTGATTTATACCTTAACAAAATTGAAGTTTAGAAAATCGTGTTTTCTTCTTCAAAACCGAACCGATTTTTAAGATTTTTTTTAACAGTATTAGGAGAACATATTCTACGTCCGTATGTTTTCCGTTTTTTTAAATACATTGTCAAATTTGTATACTGAACGTCTGTTGATGGCGTTCAAACTAGACAAGTTTAAGTAACTTATCAAAAACGAAAACGTAGAGACATGTCAGAGGTTGACATCTATTTTCTACCTATCTATCTATATAAATAAAAATGTTCATTTGTTCAAAATCTTAAATCTCCGAAAGTTCTTCACCGATTGCTTTGAAATTTCGACACAACATTGCATTCGAATACGCGTGTGTTTTTATATACCTATATTATATATATGTCACAAAAACTGCGCCATCTGTTGAACGTAAATCTGCATAGAAAGACTGCGTCACAGCAACGCGTGGCATCAAAATCCAGAGAGGAAATACGTTTTGTATGGATATACTACACTTTTGGAGCAAACAATTAAATGGCCTGTCCATTACCAGCGCCTACTCCTCTGAACTTAAGCGGCCGGTTTATCGCATTATAATCTGACAGAGGCCCTTTGTTCTAATCTGCGAGGGCTTTCCATTCATCACCTTCTTCATCACCCCGAGACTCACAGACCCTCAGTTCCTCTCTCCCTTTCCGCTCCCGTCTTCCTTCCCGGGCCCTCGCATGAAAGCCAACTCCGTATTTTACATAGAATTAAAAACAATGGTGTTATTAGGTGTTATTAGCAATTATATAGAATGCTCAATGGGCACATTTGCAATCCTAATGTTCTGGAACAACTTCATCGGAGCTGGGCAGTACAATGTTGCCTATCTGAATCCCTGGTTATAAATCCGTAGAAATTGGGTTGAAAAGGCGAAGCTTAATGCTAAATCACCATTTTGATTAATCTTTATAACGAATTGGTTTACATTATTAAAACAAAAAATATTCTTTAGATAAATTGAAGGTTTTCCTATCGTTTCGTTTGAGTAGAATACAAATAAAAAATAAAAATATTAATGTAAACTACAAAATAAAATATTTTTTCAATAGAAATGTATGAACGCGTAAAGGAAACAACTTTTAAAAAATACAGTATTATAGCTAAGATTATCTGTGACAGTTTCACTTGGTTAACTTTTTTGCTTTCTTATAAAATTATTTACAAAATAAATAAAAACCAGTTTTTTGCTTGAAATCGAACTTGTCTAGACTCCGTTTGTCAAGCGATTTTAATGCCTATTACCTACAATATAAGGAATACCAAGAATATACACATATTTTGGCTTGTAGTTTCCTCTTAAGAAACTATTGGAGCCGGTCTAAGCTTCGACGCATTGTAACACATAAAAACAGCTGTTAGTAAGTTGATTGTGATCGGTTGTATTAATTTTGACAAGACAAAAAAAAACAGTTTTCGATAGCGAAAGCTCAAATCCAAAAAAGTTATGCTTCAAAATCGACTACGAATTTCCTGTAGTTTTAGTCGTTTCCAGTTTTTATTTTATTATCTTTGTTTTCTATACATAATTAGACAGAGCCTAGGAAGTAATATTTGTACAGCGCCCTTGAGGTGATTTTCTCAAAAACTGCGCTATAAAAATATCCAATTATTATTTTTTTTATTGCTACTTGAGTTTCCAGACACCGTGTACGTCGTGTAATGTGTGGCAAAGATTGTCTGGTAATTGTTCGTATCTGGCGACAGAACCTGCCGACCAGATGTGTGGGAACGCTTTTTTTGGGGTTCCCGGTTATTGTGGGGTTTGCAGGGTCACCATAAATTCATAATAATAATATACGAATATTTTTATAGTCACTTTTTAATCTCTAAAATCACTTGACGAGTTACGGCGATTCAATGCATACTTGCTTATTGTAGTTAGAAATTTGATAGCCCACTAATATTAGATACTGCGGTAGAACACATATTTTTATAAACAACCAAACATTAGTTTTAGGCCAGTAAAAAATGCTCAGAAGTGCAACTTATGATCCGATTTCCGGATTTAGTTTTATTGTATAATGTGGAAAATTAAATATTACAAAATATTTCCATTTCATTTGTGTCAGAGCTTCAAAAAAATATTTTTTGGGAATGTTTTTTTTTGTGTAAATCGAAATATCCGCCGCCAAGTGCAAAATTCAACTTAGTTCGATCTGGTTTATTTATTATTTATTGTACAATTTTTATAGCGCCGCTTTTGTGAGATATTACCTCAGGGACGCTTTTATGTAGAGCGCAGACCCATGATAAATCACGGCATATGGAATATGAATAAAATGTGTTAAAATATATATGTATACTACCTGTACCCCGTCAGTCTGTCTGGGCAGATAAAGAAACAATAGCGCGTGTTGCTTTTACTTCCAACAGATGGCGCTGTTATTAAAAATTATGTTTTTACCCATCACATGTGACATCTATATAATATAGGTATATAAAAAAACATACGCGTATTCGAATGCAACACTGTGTCAAAATTTCAAAGCAATCGGTGAATAACTTACGGAGATTTAAGATTTTGAACAAACGAACATTTACATTTTTATTTATATAGATTAAAATGTAAAAAAAAAATGCCATGGCCAATAATCGAACCCCGATCAACTTCTTAGAAGGCAATCATGTTGACTTATTACAACACCAATTATTATAAGAACGGCAGCATAAATTAATTATTTATTTATCTACTGAAAATAATAAGAATTACGTATTTTTAAATTTTGGAATGTGATATACTCACATCACATCGCAACCGAAATTATATATATATTGTATGTTGGTCACCCTAATGTAAAAATAAACAATATTGAGAGTATCTGGATATGAAATGTGTTTACATTCACATGTTATGAGAAACATTTCTTCATTAATTTTAGAAGTAAAACATTGAATAACAGCAGAGTGGGGATGACTTTAGCTAGTGATGTATGGTCTATGGTGACATGGAACTGGCAAAAGATGAAACTACATTGAATGGTGTATAATTTTTTAAATGTGAATACCGTATGATACTCCCAATTGTCCAGAGCCAGACAGACCATGGCATCCCAAATTGGGGTATATTGTGAGAAACTAACAAACAAAAATTCTTTTAATAATAATAACAATATTTGGCTAATTTATATAGCGCCGTTTTCGTGAAAAATCACCTCAAGGGCGCTGTACAAATATATTTATTAAATAGTAAATTACTATGATTCATGATTTTTATGCTTCCGATTTTGTTGTCCGGGTTAAATCTTCCCCATAGGAAAAACTAAACCCTTCCACTCACTTTTCCACAAATGATCAGCTAGTCAATCAACACTATGCAAGTGCATTATATAAGTAAAATAAATACAAAACAATACAAGAACAACAACACGTCAACTCACCAGAGATCAAATGGGAAAAAAAATTCACCGACTCCAGATATTTTCATATCAGAGGGTTCGGCTCGGTAGAACTTCTAACAGGGCCTATAAATCCTACTGATCCCTCAACATAAATATTTAAAAAATCTTTCGTTATTCTACATGTATTCAAAATGACCGACTTTTGCATCTTTATATATAAATTTTTTGATAGATCTAATACGCCTAAATTTTTAATGAGAGAGCTAGGTATAATGCCAGTAGCCGAAATAACGAATGGTAATATTTTTATAGTCTGAGAATGCCAAATTCTTTTTATTTCGTTTCCTAAATCTGTGTATTTTCTTATTTTTTCATTAACAGATTTTTGAATGTTACAGGAATTTGGAATAGCGACATCAATGATATAAGTTATTTTTTTAATTTTGTCATGTAAAACTATATCGGGTCTATTATGACTAATCGTTCGGTCTGTTAGTATAGTTTTATCATAATATATTTTATAAAATTCGTTTTCTAAAAATGAATTTGGTTCGTATTCATAATATGGTACTATATTACGGCAGTCAATCAAGTTATGTTTAATTACCAAATTTTGGTGAATTATTTTTAAAACTTGATTGTGCCTAAATGTATACTCAGACGGTGCTAATATAGAACATCCCGATATAATATGTTCTATAGTTTCCGGAAAAGCCAAACATTTTCTACACAAATAAAATAAATAATAACTAGTGACTTACTTTTAAGACTTATTTCTAGTGACTTATGACTAAGGCTCATAACTAGTGACTTACGACTAAGGCCTGTAGCTACCGTCTTAATGACATATATATTTATATATGTAGAGACTAACATACATAACTTGACTAACATACATACATTTGAAAATACTTCAATAAATACTCTTTCTAATTTTACTAGCGCTAATTTTAGTATGTTCTATAATATTAGGGTGTTTCATAATTGATTTTAGAACACGGGAGAACGGGCCCAATGGGTTAGCTGGATTTATAGAAAAGTATTCATATATATCTTAAATGAATGAATGAAATTAATCGTCGATCTTTAACGCACTTAGATGATTTATCTGGCAACAATTAAACCGGTTAACATGTTCCCACTGATTTTGTCCATTGGTAGGTAGCAGTCCACAATGGAGTGCTGGTACCTACCCTGATGTATGGAAGTGAGACATGGAACTGAGGCTGGCAGAGAAAAGATGAAAGTAGATTGAATGCTGTTGAAATGAGATCCCTGAGGCGTATGTGTGGTAAAACCATGTATGATCGTGTGAGAAATGTGGAGATCCGCAAAGAGTGCAAGGCTGATGTAAGCGTAATGAGTAAGATTAAGAAAGGGACGCTTAGTTGGTTTGGGCATATAGAGCGAATGAGCGAAGAAAGGAGTGTAAGGAGGATATATGATGCAAATGCATGGTAGCAGAAGTCGGGGATGCCAAGTGAATCAGATACTCGAGTCGGGCCATGTCAAGAGTCAGAATAATAGAAGAGTATGTATGAATGTGAATGAGGCAAGAAGTGTGTGCCAAGACAGAGTGTTTTGGAGGTCTGTCCTGTCTGCCTACCCCTGCGGAGAAACGGCGTGATATGTTTTTGTTTGGTCACAGGACCAAAATGTCACTGGTTAAACTGGTAACTGGTTGGGTGATTATGATTATGATTACGATATGTTATTTTCTGTTATTTTTATGCACTTGTTAAATTAGTAATCTTAAGGTTATCACACACATATCACCCCGGCAGCAGATCAGCATCGCTTCACCTCAAGCTTTTCCATATTCTTTGTATGAAACATGATACTGCAACACACACTAATTACCTTCCTAACGGCATCGCCTCGCCTCGCCACAAGCTAGTGAATGGCATGCGGTGCGTGATCAACTCGTAGTCATCGTGCTTATGTCGTGCTAGGTGATGGTTTAAGACCAACGAGCTGTCACCCAGCCGTAACCGCGCTGTAGCCCAGCTGTAGCCGTACCAACACATCCAGTGATGTGCCTGCGTCGCGTTGATGGAGAGGAGATTCTGATCTGATGCTGAGCTGAAGTGTGTGCGATAACCTTTAGTTCTGGTCAATTTCAATAATTGGATTGTAAAATAATTATAATATAAAAAATAATTTTGTTTGTTTTACCAGGCTACCAAGGCAAGGACTGCGGCGAGAATATAGACGACTGCCCCGGCAACCTGTGTCAGAATGGCGCCACCTGCATTGATGGCGTTAACAAATACCACTGCCGCTGCCCTCCCACCTTCTCCGGGGAGCTGTGCGAATCGGATCTGGACGAATGCTCCCTCAGGTACGGTCAAACCATATTACTTTATGATTAGCGACACAACTATATTACTTTGTATAGCAGCCTCTTTGGATCTTCGCAGAGGTAAGAATGTATCGATTTACTGGTTTAGAAAGGAGATTATTAATAATATTTAATGAGCAGTCAGCATTCTCCTAATGCGCTCATATCTCATAACTGTAATTGTGTTGATTTGAGATTTCACAACCAAAAGTATTACAGTGATTTGTTTTGGGTATCATGCCGTGTTGCACTACCTTCTTCTTTAGCCAACGTTTCGGACAACATTACAATGTCCATTATCAGGGCAGATTTAAATGTTTACTACTTTTTGGCGTCAGAGCTGGCACTGAGCCAAAGGTCGCCTGGTGCTAGTAAAAACCTCAAGGGGCTGTGTTAGGTGTCAGGTATTATCATCTCCTAGGCTTCTTGGTTCCTTGGCGCTTTAGCAAGTCAGCACCCTGAGTGAACTGCTCCAATTGCGCCTGCACAGAGCCTGAAATCTTTAATTTTGATTATTAAAACGTGTGGCCACTAAACAATTACATCACTAATGTTATGTTTGTTTCTTTCCCTTAGGCCGATGGTATGCCAGAATGGCGCCACATGCACCAACACTATGGGCGGCTACTCCTGCATCTGCGTGAACGGCTGGACGGGCCCCGACTGCTCCGTGAACATCGACGACTGCGCCGGGGCTGCCTGTTTCAATGGGGCCACCTGCATTGACCGGGTCGGCTCATTCTACTGCAGATGCACTCCCGGAAAGACAGGTAAGAATACTAACCTAACCTAAACTAATGTGTCTTGCGATAAGCAGTTCAAAGCGGAAGATACACCAGTTTTCCGCTTGTACTACGAGGTTCCGGACACCGTGTATACCAGTATATATCAATTGCTTGGATTCTGTGCAAACGAGGGCGGTTTGTCTGATTGAAAACCTGATGTTAACAGACAGATTTCCATCTCTGATGCACAGACTCGTAGGTTTGCCGAGTCTGTTTTACAGGTATTTCAACAGTGCACATGTGTGAAACTCGACAGACATAAGGGACACCCATTCACAACCGATGTTGTTTTTATGAGAATGGGTCATTTCTTCAAATTGTTTTTGTGTAAATCTTCAGGACCCCTATTAACAAATCTCTTCCTTTAGGTAGACATTATAGTCTGTGCACCATAGTCTGGGGTGCTCTTGTGAGGTGTCACACAATAAATATTAGTAATCTGCATTTGGCGAGAGTGGACTAAGCATTACTTGCACATTTTGACTGTTTTTCTTATTTCCAGGTTTGCTGTGCCACCTGGAAGACGCATGCACGTCCAACCCGTGCCACGCGGACGCAATGTGCGACACGAGCCCCATCAACGGCTCCTACACATGTTCATGCGCAGGCGGGTATAAGGGGATCGACTGCTCTGAGGACATTAATGAGTGCGAACAAGGTACTAATTTACTCTTTTACTAAGTGTCCCCTTTTCTCCCTTCCAAACAAATGCTTAGAATATCTTCCTGTAAGCAAGGGCCCCTTTTGTTTTGCTTCGACCTTTAACCAGCTGTCTCTTATGTATATTTGGTCTAATTTCTTAGAAATCTTCCTGTTTTCAGGGTCACCCTGTGAGCACGAGGGTATCTGCGTCAACACCCCGGGTAGCTTCGTGTGCAACTGCACGCAGGGCTTCACAGGCCCGCGCTGCGAGACCAACGTCAACGAGTGTGAGAGCCACCCCTGCCAGAACGACGGCAGCTGTTTGGACGACCCTGGCACCTTCAGATGTGTCTGCATGCCTGGTAATTACGATCTTACATATGTATATTTATCCGCAAACATTCTTTAACCCCTTGAATGCCAGCGTGTCTATAAGAATATTATTAAAAAATCATCACAAATATATCTAGTTATTCTGAGGAAACTACATGTGGTAGATTATATAGGTACTATTTTTATAAATATATATAATACAATTTACAAAAACATCATTTAGCAAAAAACAAATAAGTTATTACGGAAATAGAATCAGCTGGCGCACGGCAAATTTTGCATTGGTGATCAAGAAGTTAAAACAAGGTTTTGACAAGTTAATCTTAAATTTTATGACAAATATATTACATTTATGGTACAAGATTTCTTATTTTAATATCATTTAATCATGCATATTGTTAAAATAAACACCGGAAAGTCCAATTATGTCCAATTTTCAAATTACGTCCTGTGCATTCAAACCGTATCTAGATTTCTCAAATAAACAGTAAACAGTGTGAGTCGCAATTGACCTACCAGGTAAGTATGGTACTGTATATTATCTGCCTGTATAAAATGTAAATAAATAATAATAATGTACGTACATTCTAGCATCACGTTCATCAATCAAACGCATTGTACATATGGCGTATTGGTGATCGACGAACCGGTGGATGCAATACGTTGCCATAAATCGATAATAGTTTGACTAATCTATAGTTAGTAATAAGATAGATAATTGTAGAAATATATCATATATTTTGATTTTGCAGAAAAACGGTGCTATACAAATCATCCAAACATTATTATTATTGTTATTCTTAACTTTTTGGAAGATATCACAAAAATTAAGGTTTATTTAACCTTTCCCTTACTGTGCTAAAAAAATACACGCGTTCCGGTGCTGTGTAGTCAATACACATCTCAAAATAAGCGATTTAATATCGGAAAAATATGAATATTCATAGCTCATCGATTATGTTTATTATATTTTATATCAAAAGTGATAAAATTGTAATTTAATTGCTGAAAACATGAAAAAAACCATCGGCAGATGCTAAAGAAACGTGCGAGGGGTCCACATCTAATGACGGTTCGCGGCCAACTGGCTAGCGGCGCGGCACAAACACAGCTGTGCGGTCGTAGGTATCGATGGTCTAAATCAAAAACTACAACTGCTGAAGTGTGGATGTCTCATGTTCCCGCATACCGAATTAAAGCGGGACATCAATAGCGTGTCATTTCCTCGCACACTCTTCGCTTATTAGTATAACACGGTTGATTGTATTGGTGTATTTGTTCCCGATTTTTAACAAAAAACTCTGATTTTTAATTGAATTTTAAAACTATGTAATATATTATTTTTTAATTCAGTGCATAAATGTATAACGGAGGAATACCTAAAATCTGAACCCAGAATTTATTATATTTATAGAGTTATTAAAGTTATTAGAAGCAATGTGTAGTAAATACACACCACAGATGAGGAAAGGTTAAAGGAATCTACTGTTTCGGAAATTTCACCATTCCTATTGTCATGCTGTGCTCTGCTAGAATATTTGTTCTGCCGTGCGGCATCTTGAACAAGTCCTGGCGTCGACTACGGCTAAAGTTTTCAGGAACATACAAGCCATAGCATTCCAAGAGGAATGGGCTATCATTAGAGTGTGCATTATATTAAAAGTGCTGGAGTTATTAGCTCATGGTTTGTTCTGTATGATCCATTTTCTAGCTTAGCGTATAGTATTCTATGCAGTTTTATTTAGTTTTAGAAAGGAACCCGCATATTCGCTACTGATAACACACTCTTCTGAATGATTGCCAACAGATCAGGAAGAAGTAACTATTTTCTAGCTTAGCATATAGTATTCTATGCAGTTTTATTTAGTTTTAGAAAGGAACCAGCGTATTTGCTACTGATAACACACTCTTCTGAATGATTGCCAACAGATCAGGAAGAAATAACTATTTTCTGGTTTAGCATATAGTTTTCTATGCAGTTTTATTTAGTTTTAGAATGGAACCAGCATATTTGCTACTGATAACACACTCTTCTGAATGATTGCCAACAGGTCAGGAAGAAGTAACTATTTTCTAGCTTAGCGTATAGTATTCTATGCAGTTTTATTTAGTTTTAGAAAGGAACCAGCATATTTGCTACTGATAACACACTCTTCTGAATGATTGCCAACAGGTCAGGAAGAAATAACTATTTTCTGCTTTAGCATATAGTTTTCTATGCAGTTTTATTTAGTTTTAGAATGGAACCAGCATATTTGCTACTGATAACACACTCTTCTGAATGATTGCCAACAGAATAGGAAGAAATAACTATTTTCTGGCTTAGCATATAGTTTTCTATGCTGTTTTATTTAGTTTTAGAAAGGAACCAGCATATTTGCTACTGATAACACACTCTTCTGAATGATTGCCAACAGGTCAGGAAGAAATAACTATTTTCTGCTTTAGCATATAGTTTTCTATGCAGTTTTATTTAGTTTTAGAATGGAACCAGCATATTTGCTACTGATAACACACTCTTCTGAATGATTGCCAACAGATCAGGAAGAAATAACTATTTTCTGGCTTAGCATATAGTTTTCTATGCTGTTTTATTTAGTTTTAGAAAGGAACCAGCATATTTGCTACTGATAACACACTCTTCTGAATGATTGCCAACAGGTCAGGAAGAAATAACTATTTTCTGCTTTAGCATATAGTTTTCTATGCAGTTTTATTTAGTTTTAGAATGGAACCAGCATATTTGCTACTGATAACACACTCTTCTGAATGATTGCCAACAGGTCAGGAAGAAATAACTATTTTCTGCTTTAGCATATAGTTTTCTATGCAGTTTTATTTAGTTTTAGAATGGAACCAGCATATTTGCTACTGATAACACACTCTTCTGAATGATTGCCAACAGGTCAGGAAGAAATAACTATTTTCTGCTTTAGCATATAGTTTTCTATGCAGTTTTATTTAGTTTTAGAATGGAACCAGCATATTTGCTACTGATAACACACTCTTCTGAATGATTGCCAACAGAATAGGAAGAAATACCTATTTTCTGGCTTAGCATATAGTTTTCTATGCTGTTTTATTTAGTTTTAGAAAGGAACCAGCATATTTGCTACTGATAACACACTCTTCTGAATGATTGCCAACAGGTCAGGAAGAAATAACTATTTTCTGCTTTAGCATATAGTTTTCTATGCAGTTTTATTTAGTTTTAGAATGGAACCAGCATATTTGCTACTGATAACACACTCTTCTGAATGATTGCCAACAGATCAGGAAGAAATAACTATTTTCTGGCTTAGCATATAGTTTTCTATGCTGTTTTATTTAGTTTTAGAAAGGAACCAGCATATTTGCTACTGATAACACACTCTTCTGAATGATTGCCAACAGGTCAGGAAGAAATAACTATTTTCTGCTTTAGCATATAGTTTTCTATGCAGTTTTATTTAGTTTTAGAATGGAACCAGCATATTTGCTACTGATAACACACTCTTCTGAATGATTGCCAACAGATCAGGAAGAAATAACTATTTTCTGGCTTAGCATATAGTTTTCTATGCTGTTTTATTTAGTTTTAGAAAGGAACCAGCATATTTGCTACTGATAACACACTCTTCTGAATGATTGCCAACAGATCAGGAAGAAGTAACTATTTTCCCAGTGATTTGCAACAATACTAATATAATTACTATGTAGCGTGGGATCTATTGTTTTATATTTTCTTTGTCTGAAGTTTATCACTAATATTATCTTATATAAATCATTCTCCGTGGGAAATTAAAGCGTGATTGATTACGTGCATCCGTGAATAACATTATGAATGAAAGTTACTTTTTATTTTGCATTGTACGCAATTTGTTTGACTCCAATAATGTAATTATACGTGAAATTAATATTCTATTATTTCGGATATCTTACGAGAAATTTTACCGATTTTAACCCAATAAAGCGAAACTTCAATAAATAAACTGAAATTTTTATTTTTGTCTTTGATTAACCCAGTAGAGGTAATTATCCAAAGGCAAAAATTCATAACGTGCGTGGGCACAATTCTTCAACACTGCAAATGCAGGGCTCCGACCCCCAGGGTTTACAATTATTCTTGCTTAATTGTCATATTATTAGAACAATAAAGTTTACATTGATCGAGCGAAAAAAGAGGTTCCGCTTTTAGACCTGCAACTGACATTCAACTCTCCCAACGCTCTAACTAAAACTACTGATTCCGGTCTACGTGCACTGCTTATCGCGTTCTTATAATGAAATATTTTATGTATCAAAAAATATGTAAACATTAATTCATGTATTAAATACGTCTGTCTCGACACAGGTTTATCCTAGTGAGACAGACATCGAAAAAAAAACCTGTAAAAAAAACTTTATATTGATAATAAAAATAAAAAAAAAAAATAAAAAAATGGAACAAGTATCGACAAGATTTTAGTATGCAGTAGCGCCTCTAATTGTAACTCTACGAATGTTTGCCATATTTAAAAATAAAAAGCAAACACGAGTATGATTTCCAATTTTCTCAGCCAAAAGTAATATATTTTTTTTATTACACTAAAAATAGATCCACTTCAAGTGTTTTAATATAAACATTGTACATTTTTTCATTTTAATTTACACTTCTAATGCTTATTACTTACATAAGTTTTACATTTTTCTTTGAATAAACGAGAACTAAGCCACACACGTGGCTTAATTCTTGTTTTGCTTAGTGCTGTGTTTTTGTATTGTGTCAATTGTATTGTGATTAATTTATGGGTTACTACGCGGTATTGTGCTTCCTTCTTCTTTAGCCAATTTTTCAGACAGCGTTACAGTGTCGTGTAGTGCGAAATTAGATATTTTTCTTGTTTTATAATTATGTTGACTTTTTGTTCAGGTTTCACCGGTACCCAGTGCGAGATCGACATTGACGAGTGCGCCAGTACTCCCTGTCTCAACGGAGGAATCTGCAATGATCTCATCAACACCTTCCGCTGCAATTGCGCTATAGGGTAAGTTAATACAGTTTCTTTACCAACATAATATACGACGAATTCAATTACAGATGCTCCTATTTAACAAACAGATTGAATCTTTAAAACAAAGATTGCAGATGGGATTGCTGGTCATTCTACCGGCATCCCAAGCACCACGTTTCAAAGGGCATCTATCAGCTTCCTTTCGCCAGCTCTAAGTGTTCATGTTTCTACACTGTACAGAAATACGTGGAAAATCAGTGCTATGACTAGTCTTATCTCGGGGGTCTTCGTTATGCCGCTGTCACTCCATATCTTCCAACCAACGAACCAGCGCCATTGATCGCTTTATAATATTTATTATCTTTTACTTTATCGGCCCAAAATCTTACATTATATTGTTTACACTTTATACAAAATAACTATATGAACTAACTAAATTGGTCACCATGAAATGTAGTATGGTGATTCAATGTTAATTAAAAAAATTTAAAATTGTTATTTAAACACCATTTATTTCTAAGGTAGTTTTTCTTAATTTCATATAGACCGTGACCTTCCTTTTGTTTGGAAGGTTAAGTGTGCAAAATTTCAATCAATAAAATGAATAAAACTGTAGATTTGTATAAAAAACAAAATTAGTTAAATAAAACTGTACTAAAAACAAAGCCACCCACTCGTCTTAGTATATATAGATATTATAATAATATTTTGTTTTGCAGCTTCTCGGGTTCCCGCTGTCAGGACAACATAGACGACTGCGTATCGAACCCGTGCCGCAACCAGGGCGTATGCCACGACTCTATTGCCGGCTACTCATGTGAGTGTCCGCTGGGCTACACAGGCATGTCTTGCGAGACCAACATCAATGACTGCCAGTCCTCGCCGTGCCATCGCGGCGAGTGCATTGACGGTCAGAACAGCTTCACGTGCAACTGCCATCCCGGCTTCACGGGGCTGCTGTGCCAGACACAGATCAATGAATGTGATTCTAATCCCTGCCAATTTGGAGGTGAGTTCTATATCATTCAATTTACGCTTTTGACTGACTATTCTCCGCTGATACAAATATGTTGTTGGTATTTTAGTGATTTATGATGGTTTAGCCCATCGGCTATTTTGAGATTTTGGATATATTTTGTAACGTGAGTGCATAACGTGAATATGGGATACTTGCTTATCCCCTTACTTCTTGAAAAAAAAGTCTGCTTCCTTTGAAACCTGTACAATCTAATAATTTTTCCTCTTCCATAGGCCATTGCGAGGACCTGATCGATGGCTATCAGTGCCGATGCAAGCCTGGAACCTCAGGGCCCAACTGTGAAATCAATGTCAACGAATGCCACTCCAACCCTTGCAGAAACGGGGCTAGATGCATCGACGGAATTAACAGGTAACATCCCAAAATCACATCATTTAATTCAATGACTTACTTATTTCAAATACGTTAACCGTACATAAGTAATAGAAAGAAAGGAGATAGACCATGAACCAATATTAGTAAGAAACCAAAGTGTCGCCAACATCGTTCACACTTACTGCTGCAAATCGCATCTACGCACGGGGGTGCTCCGCATTTTTTCTACCTAGACACAGAACGCATAACATTCATTGAATAGCAGCTTTGATAGTCCGTGCAGTTTTGACTGTAGCTCGGCGTCAGTCAGCACTTTTACATTCCATATCTCCCTTTGTTTCTATTATCTATGATCCCAACTAATGTTTGATGGAAATTTTTAATAAATAATGTTTTAACTTGTTATTTTTATTACTTTCACGCAGCGATTATAGGGTGTAAGTCAGGAACAATGGTTTTTTGATATTGTATTTTGTGTGTTACATAAATTTTGCATCCTATGGTTTTTTTTTTTCATAAATTAGTCATTTATAGCAATAGTTTTAGTGTTAATAATTTCAATTGTAAGAACGATAAATTCTTATTATTAAATATTCAATATGATTTTGATACTATAACAAAAAGTGGTATAAAAATCAATTTGCCCGCAGTTTTGGTATGTTTATTGCATTTTAGAGGGGTAAATTGGCAATACTAAATTTTATAATACGTAGAGCTAAGAATCAAATATGGTTAAGTGACAAATATTAATTAAAAAAAATGGTCGATAAAACCGCGATATGAATATGGTCTTTCGACCATAAAAATATGATAAAATCGTCAAAATCAAAATCAAAAATCTAAGTGGCACATGACTCCATTTGTGTGGAACTGTTTTTTTTTAAATAACCAATATTATAATTTATAAGTCTTAGTTTGTAAGTCACTAGTTATGAATAAGTCTTAGATGTAAGGCACTAGCTATTATTATAAATCTTAGTTGTAAGCCAGTTATATTAATTTTATTATATACTAGCTTCAGCCACGCGTTGCTGTGGCTCAGTCTGTCTGTGCAGATAGAGAAAAAATAGCGCTTGTTGCTTTTATGTTCAACAGATGACGCTGTTTTTTAAAAAAAGCATGTTTTTACCTGTCACAGGTGACACCTATATACTATAGGTATATAAAAATACACGCATGTCAAAATTTCAAAGCAATCGGTGAAGAACTTTCGGGGATTTAAGATTTTGAACAAACAAACTTTTTCATTTTTATTTATAAAGATATATTTGTAAAACAACCCTGAGATGATTTGTCACAAAAACAGCGCTATAAAAATCAGCTAAATATTATCATCAGCATTATAATAAATCTTTGGTACATATAACCAACATTTTTTCATAATCGATAAAATGGGTTTGGAGTAAAATAAAAAATAAAATTATTGTCAGATTTCCATTGTCGATATTTATAATACTGCGCATGTTTATGTGTGTGTAGTGTTGTGTGAGTGTGTTGCTACCCCAACTGTCAGCTGTTCGGTGTGTTAACCGTGTTTGTATCGTAGGTACACGTGTGAGTGCATCCCTGGCTTTACTGGCCTTCACTGCGAGTCCAACATCAACGAGTGCCTGTCAAGTCCTTGCGCCAACGGGGGAGCATGTGTGGACCTCATCAATGGCTTCCGCTGTGACTGTCCGAGAGGGTACTATGATGCCAGGTACGGATCTGCACTTCTGTCCTAACCTAACTATGTTTAACACATTGACAGAGCCGAAAAACGTATTTTATGAATTCGATGAAAATCATCAATAAAAATGTTAATCTTGAGTTTGACACTATCAGGTATAGAAGTGTCTGCGTGGTGACACAAATAGACAGGCTATATACTAGTGCAATAAAAAACTTGGCTTCATTCCTGACTAAAAGTCATATACGTATGTACGTTGTGTGGCTGTCACATATTTGATCCATCGTCTACTATCCCCATAGCGGCTGTTACATATATAATCCATGTTCCAATCCATGAAGTTTCACTCTAACACATAATAAGTTGTGTCATGTGCCACGTGGTGGGATAAATTATATAGAAAAGGCCATCATTAGTAAGGTTAAATACAACTTTTGGCCGCTGTCGGCTATATCGATGTTAATAACTTGAATCTAATTTCGTCTACCCTCTTCTTTCCAGATGCCTCTCCGACGTGGATGAATGTGCGTCCAATCCATGCTTGCACGGCGGTAAGTGCGAAGACGGCGTGAATCAGTTCATCTGCCATTGCCTGCCGGGCTACGGGGGCAAGCGTTGCGAGGCGGACATTGATGAGTGCGGCTCCAACCCGTGCCAGCACGGTGGCAACTGCATCGACCGCCTCAATGCGTACAAGTGCGACTGCGTACTGGGCTATATTGGTAAATATAACACTCATTAGTAGATAGATTATAAGCGTGCAAGGTGGACATTGAAAAAGTGATAAGTCATTGAAAGCTATGACAAAAAACTAATATAAACCTTACCTACGTAACCTAGTTTTTGTTTCATCACTTTTCATGACTTTATATCACTTTTTAAAGGTGTGTCAAATTGTCATTTTGATGAGTTATCCCACCACCGAATGCTGGGTTCGTGGAACAGTAAATTCTTTATGCTTATTGACAAGTTTTATGAACTTACAGTTGTCTCAGCATTTTATTTCAAAACCGGTTCTTTTCATCGATTAATTTGATAAAACAAACTTTTACCCCCGCTATGAGAACTTAACTCAATCCGTCCAACCGATTTTTTGACCTTTTCTTTATGAATATCAAAGATTTTTTTAGATTATACCTCCTTTAATTGGATGTTTTTTTACATTTTTTCCAAGAGAAAAGTAACCCACATCTAAATATGACAATAATTCTTACAGGAATCAACTGCGAGACCAACATTGACGACTGCATACAAAATCCGTGCTTGCACGGAGGCTCCTGCATAGACCTGGTGCACGACTACAAGTGCGTGTGCGTATTACCGCACACGGGACGCAACTGCAAGGATACACTGGACCCATGCGCACCCAACAAGTAAGCTGATATTATAAATAAATATTAGTTCCCGCGCCCCCAGGAACAATTGATTGGATAACCAACACCTCTGTCATAGGTCACCCTAAGTAGCAAGCTACGTTTGGTCACTTAGCAAGGGTGCTGGGCTTAGCAGAAGTTTGTCCAGGTCTTGGTGAGCCTGAAAGGGGAGGACGGTCGAGGGAGACCCTTTGACTTCTCCAGCCGGAATCTCTCTACCCAATAGGGATAGTTTCTCGCATTCGTCCCTCCTGGACACACTGACCCCAGATTTCTACCCAGAACTTTCTCTTCTTTCTTTCCTTAATAAGACCCTGCGCACAGCATCCCCAAATATGACATAGGCCCAGAGGGAAATTATTAATATATAGAAATCAATAATATAGGTATACATCTTACGTACTTACATCTTACTCTTTGCTAGTACTTGTTCATTATATTTATAAATATTTTTTTTTAACATTATTTTTTGTTTTGTTTTACACCATACCAAACATACTAATTTCGGTTATCTGTGTGTGATTGTAGCTCTGCTTCTGAACTCAGATTTGTTTTGAATTTAAGTTTCAAGATTGCATCAAGAAAACAGAACTCGAAAAGTAACAAACTATAAGATAATATTTTAACAAAAAATTACATAATATTCTTTTTCAAAATTGAAACTGATGAGTCAAGGATTTCGACTATCCTGTGATTTTTCATGGGTCTGAGCTAGTCTATAATATTTAGGTGAATAACTTTACTGTTTTATTAAGATTGTGGTATAAATAAATACTCTAATTTAATCATAGGTGCCGCAACGGAGCCAGATGTTCCCCGTCCCAATCTTATGAAGAGTTCTCGTGCGCCTGCGCAAACGGCTTTACGGGCCGCTTCTGCGCACAGGATATCAACGAGTGCACGGCCGGAGCTCCATGCCGCAATGGCGCCACCTGTGTCAACACGCCGGGCAGCTACCACTGCGTTTGCGCTAAAGGATACGAAGGGAGGGACTGCGCTATCAACACAGATGACTGCGCTACTTGTAAGTTATTAGTATTTCTAATGTTTATGTTCTAAACACAGTTTACTTTAGGAGACATTTATTGTAGACTTATTAGATGTTCGAGGGCTCGTGTCAAGTGACACGACAGTAGTACCAATCAAAAACATAGGACACATGGCCTTACTTACTACCATTATAACAGCATACACAACTGTTATCTTCTTTAGAGGATTACAAAAATACTGTATTTTGAAGGCATAATATCAAAAATACTTGCAAAACAGATGCATAACATACTGAATCCTTTAGTATTTGAATGTTTATTAATGTGAATTCTCAATTGTCTGAAGCCTGTAGCTCGCATCCCCATTTGGGGTATGTTGTGAGGCTGACAGGAGTGGGGAAGGGAAGGAGATGCTTTAAATTTAAGTATCATTTTCAAAATTGGAACTGATTGTGTGAAGAATTATTTTCATTGTTATTTTCGATTAAAATTAAAACTGGAACTGATTTGTCAAGAATACAGACTATCCCGTGATTTTTCAAGGTTCCACGATTGTATTAAAATAAAAGACGATCAACACCGTACCATTGGTAATCTCTAAATGGTATAAAATTAAGTCACTATCGCACTATCTGTCTGTTTGTGCGCTTAGTTCTTCTAAGCTACACAACGGATTTTGTTAGGGTTTTCACTATTACTTAGAGAATTTCTTCCGGAAGGTTATATATATAATACATGCATATTATATTTATAGAAAGTAGAAAAAAGTCGATGTTTTGTAATTAATTCGTAAAAAAAATATTTTCAGGCGATTTGTAATCAAAATAATGTTCTACAGAAATGTATATCTTAAAAAGGCCTACAGAAAAGTCTGCCATGTTATATGTCTATCTCCTAAGGATAACTCTCAGCAATGTCGGGTACATGTCAGCTAGTACTGTATAATTTTTTTGCGAAGTATCTAAAATTTCTTTGGTCAAAAATTGTTTTAGCGAAGGGGTAAGTAAGAGATTAAGCCCTTTGGATCTAGTACCACAAACAGTTTGGACATTGTCAAGTATAGTTCTGCTTGTGAAGAGGTTTGTTAGTATGTTTTTTGTCTAAAATTGCCTCATTTCCAAAACACAGATTCGTGCGAACTGCTTATGATGAGTAGTTTTAGAATAATCTTTATAACTCTTTTTAAATGATAATTCTTTCTTTCTATAGATCCATGCCAGAACGGTGGCACCTGCCTGGACGGCATTGGCGATTACACGTGCCTTTGTGTGGAGGGATTCAGTGGCAAGCACTGTGAAGTGGATATCGATGAGTGCCTGTCCATGCCGTGCCATAACCACGCCACCTGCAACCAGGTAACAAACAAACAAACAAAACACCTCTTATAATATTGTGTACGTTGCTAACTTTTCTATACATTATAGTGGAATTTCATCTCAAGGCCGCTTCACGAGGCTACAAAATACTATGGCTAAAATTAACATAAAAATGCTGAATGAATGATTTTACTTAAATGATTTAAATACATATTTATTATGAGAACAGAATGCGATGGAAAGCAAAATGGAATTGAATGTTAATTATTTTTGTAATATTCTGCAATAAGATGGAATGTAATGTAGTGAGATGAAATGTAATGTAAAATGATTGAATGGAATGTAATAAGATTGAATGGAATTTAATAAGATTGAATGGAATGTAATAAGATTGAATGGAATCCAATGTAATATGATTGAATGGAATGTAATAAGATTGAATAGAATGAAATAATATGGAATATAATGTAATAAGTTTGAATAAAAAGGCATAGAATGTAGTAAGATGGATTGGAATGTGACAGAATGAAAAGCGATGGAATGTGATTGATTGGAATGTAATGTAAAAAGATGGAATATAATGTAATAAGTTGAAATTGAGTGTAAAAAGATGGAATGTAATGTAAAAAGATGGAATGTAGTGTAAAAAGATGGAATGTAATGTAAAAAGATGTAATGGAGTGTAAAAAGATGGAATTGTAGGTATAAAATCTTTAATCTTGCATCCTGCTCTCTGAAAACTGCTACAAAAAAAATAGTCAGAGGATTTTTGAGCTATATAATTACTAAGCATTTCTAATTAACGAATTGTTTACTCTATTCCAGTACGTCAACTCCTACACATGCACGTGCCCGCTCGGTTTCTCAGGCATTAACTGTCAGACCAATGACGAGGATTGCACAGATTCCAGCTGCATGAACGGGGGGACATGCATCGATGGCATCAACTCGTACAACTGCTCCTGTCTTCCAGGGTAAGTCTACAAATTCTACAAAGAACAATCAGGCAAACCTGCCTGCAGTTGTTTCGCTTTTACGCCACTGTCTCTCTTCATCTAACATTAACTAATGATGTCGTTTGGTCTCAACAGATACACAGGCTCCAACTGTCAGTACCGCATCAACGAGTGCGACAGCGCCCCGTGCATGCATGGCGCAACGTGTCACGATCACATCAAAGACTACACGTGCCACTGTCCATACGGATACACGGGCAAACACTGCAATGCCTATGTGGACTGGTAAGTTATTGAAAATACAGAAACTGAATATTTTTTCAATGATTGACAATATTTATTACACAAGGCCAAAAATGAAGTTTAAACCGGGAAACATGTGTGGAGAAGTGCAGCATTACAATTTAAATGAAACATACTAATTTTTGTTATTTGCACTGTGCACTAGTTTGTCCTATGTGAAATCTGGTTCAATGAACTCAAATTTGACATTTTTTAAATTGGAACTGATTATTTGAAGAATTAAGATAACCGATAATTTTACCTGTAAAACCCAGCTGTAATATAATATTTTTAACAGAAAATTATTTCAATTGCCATTTTCAAAATTAGAACTGATTTGTCGAGAACTGTCGTATAATTTTTCAATTACAAAAATAAACATATTACATACTACAGCTACAAATTCTACAATAGGTGTAGTTTTACACCTAAGTTTTAGCACTAAAGCATTGTAACAATGATGTAAAACTTCGAATAGCTCGTGCTTTCCGTAATAACCATTTGTTAATTAATTTTTAGAATTATATAAACTATCGTTTAACCGTGCGTTATGTATCCAGGTGTACTGGTGTGAAGAACATGTGTGAGAACGGCGCTACGTGCGTTCAGGCAGGCCACCTCTATCAGTGTGTGTGCGCACCGGGCTGGTCTGGTAAACTCTGTGATGTGGAGATGGTTTCTTGCAAAGATGCCTCCATTCGAAAGGGTAAGATATCTTCAACATTACATTTCACATTTTTAATTAGCGTATTCATATTCTAACATTTCATTAATCGAACCTAACCTAACTCTTGTCTTATCTCATCCGATTTGAATTTATTTCAGGTGTGAAACCGAAGGAGCTCTGCAACAACGGAACTTGCGAGGACATCGGCAACTCTCACCGCTGCCACTGTCTGGACGGCTACATGGGCTCTTACTGCAACATGGAAATCAACGAGTGCGACTCAGCTCCTTGCCAGAACGGTGCCCAGTGCAAAGACCTCATCGGCTCCTACCAGTGCCAGTGTGCCAAGGGATTCCAGGGACAAAACTGCGAACTCAACGTAGACGATTGCAGACCAAACCCTTGCCAGAACGGAGGAACGTGCCACGATCTTGTCGATTCCTTCTCTTGCTCTTGTCCTCCCGGTACACTCGGCTTGATTTGCGAAATTAATCTTCCCGATTGCCTTTCTGATTCTTGCCACAACAACGGTACATGCACAGACAAAGTAGGCGCCTTCGAATGCAGATGTCCTCCCGGGTTTGTCGGCCCAAGGTGCGAAGGAGATATCAATGAGTGTCTCTCAAACCCCTGCTCCAATCATGGCACTCTCGATTGCGTGCAACTCGTAAACGATTACCACTGCAATTGCAAGAGCGGTTACATGGGACGACACTGCGAAAACAAGGTCAATTTCTGCGCAAATTCGCCATGTCAGAACGGAGGTGTTTGCTCCACCGTGCAGGCGGGCCATCATTGCGTCTGCATGGACGGGTTCTATGGCAAAAGCTGCGAGTTTTCCGGATATGATTGCGATTCCGATCCTTGCATGAACGGAGGCGTCTGTAGGATATCGGACGGAGGCGGATATGTATGTGAATGTCCGGCCGGAGCTTCGGGAACCAACTGCGATATGGACTCTATCGACGAGTGTCTGTCCAATCCTTGTAAGCACAGAGAAGCCCATTGCGAAAACAAACTGGGGGATTACGCATGCTACTGCCCTCCCATGTGGTCGGGCAAGAGCTGCGACATCTACAACCCGCAGTTCAGGGGAGGTCTGGGCAGGCCGGTCACCGGAGGCTCCAAGACCAATCCTAATGCCAATCCTTACGATATCGATCTGGAGTATCAGAGAGAGCAGTGTGTGAAGCGCGGCTGCAGAGAAAAGCAAGGAAACAGACAGTGCGACGAAGAATGCAACACGTACGCCTGCAACTTTGACGGGAACGACTGCTCCTTGGGAATAAATCCCTGGCGAAACTGTACCGCCCCTATCAACTGTTGGGAAGTGTTCATGGACGGAGTCTGTAACGAAGTCTGCAACAATCCCCAGTGCTTGTTCGACGGACGAGACTGCGAGAAGTCACTCCAACCTTGCAACCCTATCTACGACGCCTACTGTCAGACCCATTACGCTAACGGCCACTGCGATTACGGTTGCAACAATGCTGAGTGTAATTGGGATGGTCTGGATTGTGAAAACGAACCACCTGATCTAGCAGAAGGTGCCATATCAGTAGTGGTGTTGATGGAAATGAAGATGTTTAAAGAAAACCTCGTGGCATTCCTGCGAGACATGGGCCATCAATTGAGGACAACGTTGAGAGTCAAACAAGAAGCTTCTGGCAAAGACATGATCTACCCTTGGAAGGGCTCCACTGCCACGGGATTACAGGACACCGTATTCGGCCGGACACACAATGTGGCATTTACAGAGAGAATTGGCCAATCCGGAGTGATTGCATACTTGGAAATCGACAACAGGAAATGCGTACTAAATGCGGGTGCCGAATGCTTCCCGACGGCGAACGAGGCTGCTGAGTTCTTAGCGGCGACGGCGGCCAGACACTCCTTACCTCCTGGCTTCCCCATCTACCAGGTTAAAGGGGTGGTCATTCCTCCTGACGATACTACCAACACGACTCCCACTAACATGAGCTACGTGATCGGCGGGTTGATCTTCATCATATTTGCCGGTCTGTTTGTGGGAGTGCTGGTGACTACGCACAGGAAGAGGGCCGCTGGTATCACCTGGTTCCCGGAGGGCTTCCTGCGCACCAACTCAGGCACGAGGCGGAGATCTCGTAGGCGAGGACCCGACGGCCAGGAGATGAGGAACATGAACAAGAACTCTTCCATCGCCTGTATGGATGTCGATATGAATGGCGGACACGTTATTGGTAAGTTATATTACTTCTATACAGTCTAAATGTTGTCACAGAAGATATTATTATTTAATGAACAGGTAATATTCTGCTGATGCTCTCAAATCTATTTCGCAATAAGTTTAATAGTGATTTAGTTAATTTGAATTTAAAAATAAAACAATCCTTTCTTCTCTCCAAATTAGAATCCAATCGAGTTTTAAATTGATTTATATTAGTAGCATCTGTGATATTTTAGTTGTGGTAGTTTGTTCCATGCTTCCACTACTCTTTACAAGGAAGTGTTTTCTGGGTTTGGATGCAAAAGTTGTTTTTATTTCCATTTTTTTGAGTATCCACAGAGATTTCATTGTGTTGGTGGTGATGATTTCTTGCTAACACCAGGGCAACTATTAATGTTCAGGTGAAGAATCTTCTCTGTACCCTCTCTGTGAGATCTATATCCCTGGCAAAACTTGACTCTATATTTGGAAAGCATATTACAGAAAAGATTGCACATAATACTTTTTGTATATTTTTAACATCACCCGGTGTTAGATCAAAGAAGGCTTTCCTGATTAAGTGTGTTAAAAATAATTTGTTTATTTCGTTATCCAGGCCACAGCCAGCAATGGTCGGACGAGGACGACGAGAGCGGCGGGGGCCCGCGAGCCAAGCGCCCCCGCAACGCCGGTGAGCCTGGAGGCTATGCGTCCGATCACACGGCCGTCACCGAGTATGAGGAGCCCACGGGGGCCAGCTCGGGACCCCGGGTCTGGACGCAGCAGCACCTGGATGCAGCGGACCTTAGGGTGCCGCCTAGCATGATGACGCCGCCTGCTATCGTGAGTTATTTTATACCTTTAGTTTAGTTGAGTATCGAATCTGTGAGGTTGAGTATTTCAGTTTAGTACCGATAAATCGTCATTCAAAATAATTCATTGGTGAAATCAATTCATTGATAAAATTAATTCATTGATCAAATTAATTCATTGATCAAATTAATTCATTGATCAAATTAATTCATTGATCAAATTAATTCATTGATCAAATTAATTCATTGATCAAATTAATTCATTGATCAAATTAATTCATTGATCAAATTAATTCATTGATAAAATTAATTTATTGATCAAATTAATTCTTTGATCAAATTAATTCATTGATCAAATTAAGATAAATATATTTATTTTTCGGAATAACTTTATTGAGTAAAACCTCAAATTGTAATATTTAAATATTGAAGACAATATTAGTGATTTCTAAACGAAAATCTGAAACAGAAAAATCAGAAAAGGAAACGGTCACATCTGGGACTCGAACCCAGGACCCCTGTCTTTCCGGGACAGTGCTCTACCAACTGCGCTAATGGGACCCTATTCTCCTCGGTCACTTTTAACTGTATCATACTTCGAATAAGAACTACTAACATTGTCTTCATTTTTTCACCGCACATTTTTATTGGCAACTATCTTTATGTATGATCGCAAGATTCAACCCGAACTAAATGCAATCCAGACAGCGTCTTTTAGATAAACCATTTAGTTCGGGTTGAATCTTGCGATCATACATAAAGATAGTTGCCAATAAAAATGTGCGGTGAAAAAATGAAGACAATGTTAGTAGTTCTTATTCGAAGTATGATACAGTTAAAAGTGACCGAGGAGAATAGGGTCCCATTAGCGCAGTTGGTAGAGCACTGTCCCGGAAAGACAGGGGTCCTGGGTTCGAGTCCCAGATGTGACCGTTTCCTTTTCTGATTTTTCTGTTTCAGATTTTCGTTTAGAAATCACTAATATTGTCTTCAATATTTAAGATAAATATGTTTAGGAGAAGAATTAATAAAGTTTAAAAGAAGAATAAAACGAGTACAGTGCATTTCATCTCCTTTCAAAAACAGTTTTTTGTTTTCGGATATGTTCAGAAATATTCAGTTTATTTGGATTTTTTTGCAAAGCAGAAATATACACAAATTCTGACAGAATATGTCAGAGGCCTGAAGGATTAAGTTTATAATTTACTAATTGACTAATTGGATAGTGAAATCCGTTGCGTAGTTTAGAAGAGCTAAGCACACAAACAGACAGATGCGGATTGCGACTTTGTTTTATACTATTTAGAGAAAAGTCTAAAAAATTATCTGGGTTAACTGTGATGGTTGGTACTGTTTTGATTTATTTATTTTAAACGAACCTCATTTCCAGCACGATGGCTGTGTGGACATAGATGCTCGAGGCCCTTGCGGCATGACCCCACTCATGGTGGCGGCGGTTCGCGGGGGCTCGGGGGCCGGCCTGGACTCGGGAGGGTGCTCCTCCGACACCGAGGATGAGCAGACGGCTCAGGTGATTCAGGAGCTGGTGGCGCAAGGGGCCCAGCTGAACGCCGCCATGGATAAAACGGGGGAGACAAGTCTACATCTTGCCGCGAGGTATATTATTTTTAAATTTTATTTTATATGTAATCGTTTCATCTGCCCCCGACCTTCTGGAGTCAGTGGGACTATGGAATCCACTTTTGGGGAATGTTGTGAGACTGGAAGAGGAATTCTTGGGAAGTACCTGGCTTTCCAGATCTGATCACCAAAAACAGCAAAAGTTTTTTCAGCCCAAAAGATATAATCGAATATTGTTTTTTTTGCATTTTTTTTTTCTATTATTATTAGTTTGGTTTACAGATAACAAAATGTAGCCTTACATATATACACAGTTCGAAGGCCACATTGTATATGGTGTTGTTATAATGTAAACATCAATGCAGTTAGTACATGTAATATGATTATTTCAGATATGCCCGTGCGGATGCGGCCAAGCGGCTGTTGGACGCGGGCGCTGAGGCCAACTCACAGGACAACACGGGCCGCACTCCGCTGCACGCCGCCGTGGCTGCAGACGCCGTGGGCGTGTTCCAGATCCTGCTGCGTAATAGAGCCACCAATCTGAATGCCCGCATGCACGACGGGACCACGCCACTCATACTGGCCGCCAGGTATGTGCCATTTTGTTACTAAATTTTGCATGGAATCAGTATTGGACTGAATAGACCATACAACTAAAAGGTTATTTACTCAATAGATCTTTCTACCTTGTGATCTCTTTAAAAATTTGTTGGTCTTATTGAGAGTATGATAAATAAATAAATAAGTAACCATGTTTTTGTTGTATTTGCAGACTGGCCATAGAGAGGATGGTGGAGGATTTAATAAACGCAGATGCGGACATAAATGCCGCAGACAATAGCGGTAAGACATCACTCCACTGGGCCGCCGCAGTCAACAACGTAGACGCGGTGAATATTCTGTTACTGCACGGCGCTAACAGAGACGCTCAGGATGATAAGGTGACCTTTCTAGACTCATTAAGCTAATATTTATTAGAATTGTTTGTTTATAAATTGTTTCTAAATTATTTCTGATCGGGACAAGTGGCAAGGATGTCTTCTTAATTTCCAGGGAGTTTATAAAGTGAAAGATAATATAGGTTGAAGTAATGAAAGCAATGTCCGTGTTTAGGACGAGACGCCCTTGTTCCTGGCGGCGCGTGAGGGGAGCTACGGAGCCTGCCGCGCACTGCTGGACGCGCACGCCAACCGCGAGATCACAGACCACATGGAGCGCCTGCCGCGAGACGTGGCGGCGGAGCGGGTGCATGATGACATAGTGCGACTTCTCGACGAGCACGCTCCGCGAGCCCCGCCACACCATCACTTGCATGTGCTTCAAGGTAGGACCATACTTATAATATACATTTTTTTAATTCATTCAGGATTGATGAAATTAATATCGTCGCCATAGGAGCAAGGAAGGGAGCTAAGCCACGAATTGGGCAAAAATGAGTTAACTATACAAAAGGGTTTAAAAACCATCAAAGATGCCAAGGGAGTTGGAAAACACCCCATTTATGACTATTTTGTAAATTGTCAAGATGCCTATCACACATAGATTGAAGCAGTTAATGATGACAAGCCGACAAGTCTTTTGACCTCTGAATACTTTATTATGAAATGTGGCTTAACGCTGTTGACAACTGAAACTTCTCACAAAATTTGCGGCCAGGCACACTCGCATTCGAGGACTAAAGTCTTGGCTTTCTCTAACTAGAAAAAACTAGATAATAATAATTAAATAATATTTAAATAATAATAATAAAATAAATAATATTTAAATAATAATAAACAAATAATAATAATTAAATAATTAAAAGAATCAAAAGAATTTGGCATTCTCAGACTATAAAAATATTACCATTCGTTATTTCGGCTACTGGCATTATACCTAGCTCTCTCATTAAAAATTTAGGCGTATTAGATCTATCAAAAAATTTATATATAAAGATGCAAAAGTCGGTCATTTTGAATACATGTAGGATAACGAAAGATTTTTTAAATATTTATGTTGAGGGATCAGTAGGATTTATAGGCCCTGTTAGAAGTTCTACCGAGCCGAACCCTCTGATATGAAAATATCTGGAGTGGGTGAATTTTTTTTTTTTCCCATTTGATCTCTGGTGAGTTGACATGTTGTTGTTCTTGTATTGTTTTGTATTTATTTTACTTATATAATGCACTTGCATAGTGTTGATCGACTAGCTGATCATTTGTGGAAAAGTGAGTGGAAGGGTTTAGTTTTTCCTATGGGGAAGATTTAACCCGGACAACAAAATCGGAAGCATAAAAAAAAAAAAAAAAAATTATAATAATTATTATACAAATAATAATAATTTAATAATAATTAAATAATATTTAAATAATAATAAACTAGATAATAATAAAAAATAATATTTAAATAATAATAATTTTTTTATAATAATAATTAAATAATATTTCAACACCGTGTCAGGTCGTTGAAATATTATTTACACCAAGTTATGAGTAAGATTAAGAAAAGAACGCTTAGATGGTTTGGGCATTTAGAGCAAATAAAGGAAGAAAGGAGTGTAATATGATATATGAGAATATTACACAAAGCGAATGTAAATCGTGGAAGAAGTCAAGGACTTCCGAACGGGAGGTTTATGTATGATTGTGAATGAAGCAAGCAGTGTATGCCAAGACCGGGTTGTTTGGCGGTTCGTCCTCTTTGCTTACCTATTCGAGGAATAGGTAATGTTGTGGTTGATTGTTTTTTAATAGACTTTCCTAGAGAATCTCCACAAAATGTTAATGCTTTGTTCAAAAATTCTCAGTGGTCAACAGGGAGGCCATCTGTTCAATACAATATCCAGTGGTCAAGAGATATAACACATATAACTTCTAAAATACTTTGTAGTTATTGAATCCAAATTATAAATAAATAACATCACAAAGTATCTACGTTCAAAGTTTCACCGTTCTATATGTATTTAAAAACAACAACAAAAATCTTTTCTGTCACAAAAAATCTTTGTTTGCCGTTTTCTCAGCTTTATAATTTTGTGGCTTGGCTCCCTTGACATCTACGGCGACGATATTACATATACAAAAAATTACAATGAAGGAGAATTTGCCTGTATCCTAAACTATTTTTCACAGATTAAACAGTTTCATCTTAAATTCACCTATATCTTGTCGAAATGACTATCACCTTTGTTTCATACAAGTATAGAATAAATAATAACACAAGAAGTGTCTTGTGGGCGTGTTTCGTGATCCAACTATACTCCAAGTGTTTCACCATGATTACGAAATTTAAGTGAGATGGCGATATTCAATTACGGGTATGTGTAAGAGAGACAGACCGCGTGCTAAATGGTCTGAAACCAAAAGGTACATTGTCAAGTCAGTGGCACATTTGTTTTTGTATTGAATGCACTTGTAGTTTTCTTCTTTATTCTATGCATACAACTGATGTACACATATGTGATTTGGAAAGTCAAACCCAAGCCTGCGGTTGTCGTACGCATGTATGTGTGTTAGTGACCTTACCCAGGATTTAATTTTGGTTTTGCAACTCCACAATTCAATTCTTCATCCAGAAATGTGGAAAAACATAATGAAAAAAAATAATGTATTAAAAATACCACCAAGTCTGAAACCAAACTAACTTTTCTACAGTTCATTGTCTTTCCAACAAATATTCTAATATTATGTATGTGTTATTGTAATTGCAGCATCTCCGAGCCACCACCAGCTGATCTCGCACCCCACAGTGATTGGGGGCGCGGGGGGGAAGCCGGGGGGCAAGGGCAAGAAGGCGAGGGCCGGGGCAAAGCAGCCCAACAGCCCCGGGGAGGGGGCGATGGATCCCAGCGCCATCAGGAGGTAACAACTCCATCTAATACGGATAATAATCATTTATTTTTGTGGTAGCTGTTAATATTAAGCCTCGCAAGCTATATGTCGACACTCTAACTGATACTAGAGCAATATTTTGGTTTTATAATTTTTCTAAATCTTAAGTTTCATGTGCTCGCTTTCTGAAATCCAGACATTTTGGTGTCCCAAAGCTTTCCATCGTAACAACGATCGAAAAACAGGATGTTTCAGTCCCATTTTTAAACCTAACCTAACCTAACTGTATCGGACAGCATTGACTTATTACCTAAAATGTTTTAATTGTTCTCTTCTCACACATTTCAATGATGACTCATCTTTGATAAGGTTCTTATCACCGGACATTTGTCATGTGTCTTTTACAGGGTTGAATTATTTGCACGACAAAACCCTGGGATTAATTGATTATGCATAATTAGCCTTATTAATAATGCACACTTTTTGCCCGATCGGTCAGTTGTCCGACGACATTCGTGAAGTCTGCGTTTCATTTGCAAATTCTCACTCAAGGTACTCCTCGAGAGGAAGCCGGCAATTTATAGTCATTGTCACTGGCGTGAATATCCAGTAAACTAACCATCATGAATATTTGCAGAAAACCCAGCGTGAAGAAGAACAGCAAGAAGAACGGGGGCCAAGAGGTTCCTCAGAGCATAGAATGCATGGGGTCAAGTCCCGTGGAATCACCACTCAACAATCTACCTGTAAGTTCAACACTTCATGAAATTTATTTTGCAACTAGCTGAAGTCCCCAGAGTTGGCCGGTCTTTACATAGAGTTTTACAAAATCAGTCGATCATCAACTGCAAAATTTCATCATTCAATTCAATTTCAAAATTCTGCTTTAGGGGTGGTAAAAATGGGTGGAAGTAGTTTTTAGTTAATCTCATGCAGACAGTGAACTTCCTCTTGTTTTGAAGGTCAAGGATGCAAAATTTCATCAATAAAAACTGTAGATTTATTTGCAAACAAACCCACACTGGGATACTTTTCTACTTTAAATTATACTATACTTTTTCTACATATTGATGGTTTAAATTTGTGAATCGCTCATGAACAAAGACTGCTTAATGATTTCTTGGCGTAAAAACAATAAAATAATATTTTAGGACACAATTTCTTTAATCTAGATCACCTGCCATAGGTATTCATGGCATTCAAATAAGGGAAGTTTTAGAATACTTTCTGGTACCTAATCAAATAACCAAAACTGACAGGCACTTTCAACATAACTCCTAGATTTATAAATGAGCGTGGACATGCCATGGACAGCCAGAGGCACATTAATATTCATTTTGTAAGAGCAAGGCATCCACAATAGACTATCAATTGTCTGCCTACAGCGTATCTTTAGAAACATGATCACTGACAAAGTGTTTGGCAGGAGAAACAGAGGAAGATCAACGATGCGTTGAGACTGATGACCTCTGCTCTCCATCCACTGCATGACCTTGTGGATTGAAGGAGCCACGTTCCCTAGGGAAATTGAATCCTCGGCAAAGAGGCAACAACTAAAGAGCGCTCTACAAAAATCTAACGATTTTATTTTTTAATTTTTTATTAATGACTACTAAAGATACGTAGTATAATGGTTTATTTACAGCCCTCCTAAATAAGGATCCCTGTTCTGAGAAGGACTGTTGTTTTTGTGTCGGTGTTAATTCACAGTTTTTATGATTTTCTCATCTTCATGTTTGTTGATTTCCTAATCTCCATGTTCGTAGACCTCATCTTCATGTGTGTTGATTTCCTCATTGTCATGTTTAGTGACCTAATCTTCATGTTTGTTGATTTCCTCAACGTCATGTTTAGAGACCTAATCTTCATGTTTGTTGATTTCCCCATCTTCATGTTTAGAAACCTAATCTTCATGTTTGTTGATTTCTTCATCTTCATATTTGTTGATTTCCTCATCTTTATGTTTATTAACTGTCGGTTGTTGTATTGGGTCTTCATTGTTTTTATGATTTCCTCATGATGAATGTGTTCTTTGTTTGGTCCAGGATCTGCCGAGTCCTTACGACGCGACATCGCTGTACTCCAACGCGAGGGTTCAGCTGCACAACATGGCGCATCTGGACCACGTGGGGATGCTGGGGAGCAAGCAGCCGCCCAGCTACGAGGATTGCATCAAGGTATATATTACTCTCATACAAGTCAAAACCAACCGCCTAGTGCAGGGGTCAGCAGAATTTCTAGTGAGAAGTGCCAAATATTAAGTAAACAGAATCTTAACATTTTCATAGAACCGAAACATAGTTTTCGCTGTTGCTAAAAAAATATGTAATATACTGTAATGCTGACCTAAACATTGGCTAAAGAAGGAGGTAACGCAGCATGTTGAATAATATTGGTATTATATACTATATTGAGCTCGTTTGTCTTCTCGTAACGATAATTGGTTCTAATTCTTTTGCTCTCAGTTTCAGACGGGACAATCTCTACACGGGCTGAGCCTGGAAGTGTACGGGGGCGGTGATCGGGGGGTCCCCCCCACAACCCTCTCTCCGCCCTACTCCAACCACTCGCCAACGCACTCCAACCACACTAACTCGCCGCAGGCATATATAGGTAAGTCAAGTCACTATTTAACCATATTTATTATAACTATAACGAAAACTTATCACTGGCTCAAGACGATTGGGATCAGTTCAGGACTCTTCATTCCAAATGTTAACGTTGTTATATTACGTGTTGCAGGATCTCCGTCGCCCGGCAAGTCGCGGCCATCGCTGCCCACGAGTCCGGCGCACATGGCCGCCCTCAGGGCTGCCGCACAGCAGCGTCTGCCGCCTGCCCCACCCCCGCAGCTGCAGCAGCCCAACTACCAGTTCACCAGAGGTAACAACAACTTAATCAACCTAACCCCCTCCCTAATCAATTCTATGGGCTTTATGTATACATCAAAACCTCAAATGTTCATCGAAAAATGGTAATAATTTTAAACATTCCCCGCTAATTGAAGTGCAAATTACATTATTACAACAACAAACAAGAGTCAATAAAGTTTGGGTAAAGTAAAGTCGAAGAGATTCAAGCAATTTTGTAAAGTTCTGGAGACTATAGATAAATATTTCCAGCATCTTGCCACTACAATGGATATTATACAAGGTTTCCGGAAACTCTTAGTACAACGAAACTGGTGAATCTGCGTGTAAAGAGAACCCAAAAAAACTTTTTTTTTTCGATCCTTCAACTGAAAAATATAGAAGAATGCTTTCAATTGGTTTTTTTTATTTTTTCTTTTTTTCGGCAACTAAAAAACTTTTTAAGCCATGTCTTTAAAACTTCTGATATTAAACCCCTAGCGACAGATTTTTTCAAATTTAACCTACAAAAATTCCACCTTTGGACTTGGTTTACTCGAAAACGAAAGCTCAAATCAAAAAAAGTTATACCACGTCGATTTCAAATGTGATGAAGATTCACCAGTTTCCTGCTTAAACTACTAGTTTACGGACACTGTGTAAAGTCAACACATTCGCACAAGGTTAAGTTGGTTCTTTGGAAAGGAATATGGAAAGTTTCGGGGTTTGTTAGTACATAGTGATTGTTATTGGTTTAGATTAAAACCAAGAGCAACGATTCTACATTTATAATTTTGAAAAGAAATTTGTTGTCATTTTTGTCACAATGTTTCTATGTAATTTAAAATATTCTAGGTATTTCTTATACAGTAGAACCCCGTTAATTCGAACCCCGATAATTCGAAAAAACGCGTAATTCGAAATTTTCGCCAAAAAAATTTCCGCAGAAAAATTTTTTGACGGCCGAGAAAATCGATTTTCGGCGTTTTTTTTTTTTTCATAAAATTTCGAATTACGTGGGAATTCGTTAATTCGAAATTTGATTTTTGATGTCCCGTGGATTTCGAATTAACGAGGTTCTACTGTAGTCAGTACGCAGTGTAGAAAATTTGGTTAATATAAGATTACGTAATGTAAATGTTGCATTGTTATCTTGTTGCAGACTACACCTCGGGCATGGGGCAGAATAACGGCATGGCGCAATTCACGCAACAGCCCATGGGGGGCATGGCGGGGCAGCCACCACAGCACAATTACACCATCACTGGCGTCATGTCGGGTTAGTTTATCCATCCATTCTTTATTCCATTCTTATACCACTCCTATTCATCAGTGGTCTACATTACCAAAATACATTACAAATCAAAATTAGATTTATATAATAAAAAAATTATGTTTTTTCACATTTAACTCATTTGAAATAATATATAGTATGCTTACGGCACTTTCCTGAGTGGTCAATACTCTCAGTATCGCCCTTGTTAAAGACCACCATTCAGAATTGAAACATTGCTTGAAATGGATTTAGCAGTGTTTTGATGACCAGATTTGAATAGCCAGGTAGTTCAACCTTTCCTCTACCCCTCTTCTCCTACCCCTCAGTTACAGAACACACCCCATTAGGGGATGTCATAGTCCCACTGGTTCCTGAACCTGGGGATAAGTTCGACTCTTGTGTGATATTCACATTTAAAAAAAAGAAAGATAAAAAAATAATGGTAAAATAATATAACTATGCAATTTGTTTTCAGGTTTATACGGAGCCTGGCCCATGTCGGACACGTTTCCCACTCCGTCCCCCGAGTCCCCGGGACCCTGGAGCTCCCCAAGCCCCCAGACCCCCCTCACGCAGTCGCCCCACTCCGACTGGTCCGAACCCGCGCACACACTGTCTCCCTCAGACCTGCACCAGACCAACAAGGGGGCCACAGAGGCCATCTACATCTAGGCACCGGAAGCTAAACCAGAATTATGACACTTTTAAAGATTCCATGTTGTTGCCATCAGAAAATGACAGTTTAAAAGATTCCATATATGTTGGCATGAGAGTTATCAAAAAGATTGGATGTATGTTGGCATTAAAGTTATTCAGTTTAAAAGATTCCATATATATTGGGATCAGAATAAAGATTCCTATGTATATTGGCAACAGAATCATGACAGCTTAAAAGATTCTATGTTTGTTGGGATCAGAATTATGACAGTTTATCCATGTACATATGTTTGCATAGAATTATTGACAATGAGATTTCATGTATGTCAGCATCATATTTGACGGTTTTAAAGATTCCATGCATGTTGGCATCAGAATCAACAGTGTTAATTCCATTTAATGTCGGCATAAGGATGAATTTACCTTTCTAACGCTAGAAAAGAATGATATCATTTTTTAAGAAAAATGCTCTAATATTGGAATCGGAACCATGACTAATTTTTATTTTGTCATCGTTCTAATCAGAATTACGTTATATTTTACGTCAACATTCTAATGTTGGCATCGGATAATATTTTCAAAAGATTAACATTATAATGTATTCAGAATGAAGTACAACTTTATAATGATGAAATCAGAACATCCATAATATTACATTTGAAAAATGACATAGTTTAATAGAACTGCTTTGCAAGACATAGCAAGCAACCTGCGTGTTGCCTTTGAATTCTGAAGAGTGATATTTCATAATATATTATTTTATTCATTGATATAAAATACACTAGACGAGCCCACCCAGATTTAATTGAATGCAATTACATACGTAATTAGTTGTTTTCGTTTGCTTTGATGTCGCATTATGAACACCCTTGCGTTGCTACAACAGCTTAGAATCAACTCTGTAGTGCTTTTGGAGCCAAAGTCTGGCATTTAAACTAACCAGATTTTACTTGTGTATTGTATATCACTGATTTTTATCGCTTAGTTTTTTTTTATTGATACATGGTCTCAAATCTATTCTCTTTGTAAAATATTCCATTTAATTTTTTTAAGTAATCAATAAGGCTCTAATTAATGTTTTTTTTTTTTATATCTGTAACCCACTATCATTATTATATCTGAACAAATTTGTAAATTGAAACTTTTTAGTGTAATTTTTTATTTAAGATATGAAATTGTGCGTTGTGAATTTTTTTTTTATTGATAAGAAATTTTTCATATTGATCAAAATTAACTATGAATTGACCCTGATTTTTCGTATTTATTAGTTTCGTGACCATAAAAACCACAACCAAATGTGTAAATGCAAAGTTAATCTGCATTCAATGTCACATTGTAATGATATATTGGTATGCCAAGCAAAACTCTCCTAACCTAACTAAGATTATTATATTTATAATTACCTCAGCCCAGGCCAGGACACTGAAATAAGTTGGCCCGCTATTATAAAGAAGAATCTTGTACACCGTGTCCGGAAACTCGTGGTGTGTACGGGAAACTGGTGAATCTACATCACAATTGTAGTAAACTTTTTTGATTTCAGCTTTTATTTCCAAGTAAATTTTTTTTTGTTCAAATTTGAAATAAATCATTCGCTAGGGAGTCAATATCAACAGTTGCGAAAATGCCTCGAAGCGTAGACCTGCCTCAACGGCTCAACGAACGGCTTTAGGCAGAGCAATTCACGAACAAAGGCAGATCTGGAGAGAAGATTTGCCAGCAGCGAAAATAGATTAAGAATCGTCTTAAGTTGAAGTGCACAACCAAGGGGCAAAGGCTCCACAAGACGTTAATGGTTATCCAAAGTAGGTATAAAAACGAGTCGTAACAAAACACATTCATGTAATTTTTTTGGAAAAAGTTTTAAAAAATTGACAAGCCTTTACAATGAAGATTTTCGGGATCAGCCTACGCTTGGAAAGGTTTCAGTTGTAAAATTGTCATAATTGTCGATTTAGTGGTCATCAAATGTGACAAGAATTTAAAACACTCCAACCTAAGAGATAAAAAAATCATAGTTCCTTTTATTATTTTCCAATAAACATAAAGCTTCACATTATCTGGCCGCTGTCTCTCCAGCAAACATATAATAATTATTAGTGAGGCTTTACACATTACAGCATGAGAAACAGAGGCTCCCCGGCAATAAAGTGCGCAACGAGCGGATCGGACAGGAAGCGTTCTGGCAGCCTCCCCCTCACCTTTTTTTTACCCTTTAGTTGCCGTAAATTGCTCAGATCGGAAAAAGAAAAGTTTTTTGGGTTCTCGTGTACAGCAGGCCAACTTATTTCAGTGTTCTGTCCTGGGTTGAGGAGGCTTTGATTTTATGTACCATGATCTAAATTTTGCGTAATTGTCAGACGGTGGTAGGTACGAAGCTAATAAGACCCTAAATGTGACAATAATAACTTTTGAGTTGAACAAATAATATAATTTCCGCATAAAGTAAATACGTAATAAGAGAATTATAATGTCAACAAAAGACATTCTGTGCTTCCTAAATGTTAATATTGAATAGGAAATATTGTTTAAAGAAGTTAACATTCTCATTTTTATATCATTATTATAGGGTAATTAATTCATGTTGTTTAAGTTAGAAAATATGTGAAATGTATAAAATTGCCAGAGTATCAACATTATGTATGTGAAACCCAACAAATTAATCTATTTTTTTCACAATTCATGTACAGTGCTCTCTCACTAACATAAACTACTATAATCCGCCATTATTTTTATCACATAGTTGAAAGCACAAAATCAGGCTCTGTAATTTGCCGGTATTCTCATGTAAAGTAGTGGAACCCCGCAATGCTTCGCTATTGCTAATGTCTTTCTCGGGCGTCTCCGACTTCTTCCACCATTCACTACTGTATATCACAATGTTACTGTTAAAAACTACATTACATCGACTTTAATTCGACTCCGTATCTCATTCCGTTGCAGAGATATTGCGTTAAGTATTCCTCGGGCGTCCTGACTTCTTAGACTCGAGCTTTAAGCTTTCTACACCGACGGCTTGGGTTATCTTACTCTTACACGATCCATTACTATACAGCCGTCTAGATTGCTGGAGTTGAAAATTTTACCAGACACGAGGGTTCATTATTAATTGAATATTTCAGTTAGTCCTCTGTGTATTCTAAAAACTGCCGGATGAGTTTCTGTTTGTTTCGTTCTTCCACGTTTTTTGTTTCAATAAGTGTACAATATGGAGTCTTCTCACAACACCTTAACGTTAAACTGAAAAATGGAAATTTTACAAAAGATTGTTAGTGGTGTAATTTTTAGGATATTTTGTGTGTACCCACTGTAATGATTAGTGAGAGAGTTCTTTATTACGTATCGTGAAAAATGTATTCCATTTTGAGTTGAAAATAGCCGACCTAACAAACTGTTTACAACCATTATGCCATTTCACTACAGGGATAGAATGCCACACTTATCTGTCCTTACACACTCTTGGCTTTCATCTCCAATCTTACATGGTCTCATTTCACCTTCTTCCCCTTGTCGTATTCGGGTCAGTAGCAGGCCCAGCCTCTGGAGTTGCTTCTCCCAACTTAATCTTACATATTCATCTTCTACAACCCTTTTCAAGAATACATGTGATTCATTTGATCATGCCATATATTTCAACAAATATTCCCCTGGCACTCCTTTCTCATCCATTTGCTCTGTATTTTCTAACCAATCGGAGTAAAAATATTTGCGGCTTTCAGTATCGCCCTAGTGAAAGACCACCATTTAGATTCGAAACATTGCTTGAAATGGCTTTAGCCGTATTTGGTGACCAGATTCCGATTGGGGATGCCATAGTCTCACTGGATCAGTTGGGACTCTTGCACTGTACTCACATTAAAAAAGACTCAGTTTCACCCTGGTGAAAGCCCACCACTCAGAATATTCCACCACTCTCGAAATATTGCTTGAAATGGCTTTGGCTGAGTTTGGTGACCAGATCTGTCTCCAATCTTTGTTTTCGCGATCTCCTTCCCTTCCTCACTACCTTTAGCCTCACAAAATATCCCGATTGGGAATGCCATTGTCCCGATGGAAAAACTCTCTTCCATAACATAAAATTACTATCCTTTTTTTCAGCCAGTAATGGGGTACAGTAGAAACCTGGCCCTGGTCAGTAATATTTGTGCACAGTGTGATTAAAATGTATAAAATTCAGTTATATTCTATTAGTCTTGTTTTTCATTATAAAAACATCTATTATCTCCTCGAAAAAATGGCAGAATGTTAAAAATTTAAATGTAATAAAATACCTACATATTTGGTGCGTATAACATATCCTCCATTAGAAGAATATGGTACAAATTAAATTAATGGGCATCTCAACTTTCTAAATGTTTGGTATATATCCCACTTGTAAATATATTCTAGGCTAGTATATTGTGATAGCATTAATATATGTATTAGTTTATTCTTAATTTAAATTTCTTCTTGTTCACTCTTTCGTAATGGTACTTGTAACAGACAAACTGAAAAGTAATAAAAAATAAGTGACTGATGACCATTAGCTAATATAAGTTAACGCATTCCCTCAATCTTACAACCTAATTCTCTTTCTAACTTGATTTGTCATAAATTTAAACTATATATGAGCAGGATTCCATTCCACTCGAGCGATAGCATATTAAAAATAACCGTCGCGGGACTCCTGGCAGATTGATTTTTATTGAAGGTAGTGAAAATGAAAGTAAACAAGTATATTATTACAAATTAAAAATTCATTACCATTTAGAATAGATCCAATTTTAATGCGAATAGAATCAAATATACCGCACAAAGTTTTGGCGGAAAGAAGCGTCGTCCCCTCTTGCCACGCTTTCTACGCAAGAGTCAGTTTTACCCTCCTAGGCGCGCCATAAGACATTTGATACATTAGAAATTTTCGAACGTTCGGTTTTGGATTCGGCCGTGCTCTTACCATATAAACTGCGGTTTAAAGCCAATGAATCCACTTATATTTCACTGATTATCCTATATTTTTACGTTTTAAAAAAAAATCGAAAAATAATTCTGTATATTAGTTACCGAAATAGCCCTAACTTGTACTTATTTAGTGCAATTTTGATTATTATTTTTTATGTTTGTTGTCCTATGGTCTATTGGAAATGTCTATAGTTACGTTACAAGCATTAAAAAAATTTCAAAACCTAATTTAAAATGGCGCAGACTACACGATACAAAACATTATCTAGAACATCCCACGAGAGGAACATTAGTGACATCTTCTGGTATTTGATATAAGCTTAATCAAGCTAGCCACTAAACATATTACCCGATTGCGAAAAGTTCAAAATAAATGGAACTTGCATTTTTTTAAATCTTTATATAATTCTTATTTCTGCGGTAACATCAAATAATAAAGGTTGTAAGTAGGGACTTGCTGTATTAAAATGCTAAGAATGTTATTCCTCAAAAACTCTGATCATTATAATATAAATTTTCAAATAAATTTGTAGTTTTCATGAATATAGTTTATTTTTTACTTTTATAGAAAACATTAGTGTGCAGTTATTTTTTTTAAATTTATTGCTATTGTGCGCTTAACCGAATTTATTTTTTTAGTGTTTTTAATTTAATGATTTTATTTATTTAATCATTTGATCTGATTTTAAAATTGCTTTTTATTCAATTGCTCTCTGGAAACTTGTCGCTAAAAAATTAAAAAATTTTAATGTAAAATCAAAATTTTATGCAGCTAAATATGACAATTTTTATAACTTAACTTACAAAATTTTAGTAAAAAAAAAATTTCACAAAAGTTTTATTTGTTGCTAAGTATGATGAAAAACAAATTTATTATTTAAGCATATATTATATGACTTTATGATCTTGCATTTTTAAAATAAGGTTAAGAAATTTGAAATATAAATTTGCAAAATGTTGTGTAATGTAATTCAGAACATTATTATTTGATGTAATTTTGTTCTGCAAGTAAGTATGCTTTATTTTAATTATTTTTCACTTTTGGATGTTGTAAAATAGCTCAACCTATATATTATGTTGAATCCTTTTTTTTAGTTTGTAATTAATTTAGACTCTAGTTTACGTGTAACTTAAGAATATTTCCTTTTAACAATAAGTATTATGTTTATTAATTCGTATAGTTAAAATAGAAACAGTTTTTAAATGAATATTGTTTATTATATTATTGATGAGTAATATGAAAATTAAAATAAAGTACTCTTAATTTTAAATTGACTTTTATTTTGTTTTGCAGTTAATGGTTTTTTTATTAAGAGTGGACTAGGATCTGGCAATTGTTGACTGTTGGAAATAACGCCAACGGCAGCTATCATTGGCCATTTATAACTCTTGAATATGACTGTTGGAAACGCCAATGGCTTCTATCGTTGGTGATTGTCAAATAAGACCAACGGTTACTATCATTGGCGATTTTCAACTGTTGAATATAACTGGAATTATTAAATGGAATGGAAGCTATCGTTGGCGTTATTTCGGTAACAGTTGACAAATGCCAACGATATCTGCCTGGCAAATAATGCCAACGGTCACTTACACTGGCAATTTTCAACTGTTGAATAAAACTGAAATTACACCAACACCAGCTATCATAGGCGATTTTCAGCTGCTGAATATAACTGTCGGAAATAACACCAACCGTAGCTATCGTTGGCGATTGTCAATTGTTGAATATAACTGTTGGAATTAACGCCAACAGCAGCTATCGTTGGCGATTGTCAACTGTTGAATATAACTATCGGAAATAACACCAACCGTAGCTATCGTTGGCGATTGTCAATTGTTGAATATAACTGTTGGAATTAACACCAACAGCAGCTATCGTTGGCGATTGTCAACTGTTGAATATAACTATCGGAAATAACACCAACCGTAGCTATCGTTGGCGATTGTCAATTGTTGAATATAACTGTTGGAATTAACGCCAACAGCAGCTATCGTTGGCGATTGTCAACTGTTGAATATAACTATCGGAAATAACACCAACCGTAGCTATCGTTGGCGATTGTCAATTGTTGAATATAACTGTTGGAATTAACACCAACAGCAGCTATCGTTGGCGATTGTCAACTGTTGAATATAACTATCAGAAATAACATCAACCGTAGCTATCGTTGGGGATTGTCAATTGTTGAATATAACATCACTCCACAAAGCATTCTCGAAGACAACATAGGCCGTGAGAGAAATTATTTTCCACAGGGCCTCCTTTGTGGAGTTATAGTCCATTTCAAAAGCCATTTTCACTAAGTAGATTTGGGTTTTTGATTTTATACACTATTTTTAGTATCCAATATGTCCAAGTTTATGTCACCACAGTACAAAGGAAGGAATACGAAGGAAAATATTACATTCCCAATTTCTATATATGTACAGTCAAACTTGGTTATAACGAGCACGAGGGGACCAACTAAATTTGCTCCTTATAGCCGTTAATCTTTATTATATCCAAATAGGTTTTTTTTAAAGTCGTATGTACCTACCTAAATGCCTCTACTATCAATATATTCGCAAATGTGCAGTATATTTTCAAAATACGAGTAGGTATTACCTATTAACAAAATAAATTTGAAAAATACACTTATATTACTCAAATTTATTATCAATGATTTTTTTAAGATTTTGCTTTCATGCTTCTCAATTTCTTCTTCAAAACAATCAACACATTATAACTATCATCACCTGGTTCAAGGCTTCCAAGAAAAATATCACAAAATTGTGTATCTTTTTATTACTAGTTTATGCATGCTGTACCTACTACCTACCGCTTGTAAAATTGCACTTGTCATAAATGCGGAATTGTTTTGGTTTTCGGCTGTAAAAAATTGTTTGTCACAAACCAGTGATGCACAACCCGCAGCCCCATTCTTGCGGCCCGAATGTCAATTTCATACAGCCCACTTGGCCATAGAGAAAAATCTAAATGTTTGGGGTAATTCTTGAAAACCCTGGCTGAGAACATTTTTTTATAGAGTTTTGGTTAATTTACGCTGCATTAACTAAATGGAACCAAATTTGAAGAATCGGTTTGTATAACACAAAATTCAACAGAAACCTTAACTCTTGAAATTCGCTGTCAACCCCTCCCCCCCTCAATGAAAACAATAAAAAATCCGTTTGTAAGGCAAAGCGGCCCCTCTGTTGAAAAAGTTGTGTATCACTGGTATAAATTTACCCCGTGCAGGGATGTACTCGTAAGTAGGTACCTTCACAAACATATTTATTGGTTTTTAAAACAAAATTGATGATGAGTTGTAATACAAAAGAAGATGTAAAAAGGGAACCAACGTGCGAAGCTCAAATTTCGCAGATTTTATGACAATTTTTCATTGTGCCCGATGGATAGCAAATGGTTCACATGGCCGACAATCTTACACAGGTAGTGCCATAAAAAATAAGAATCCGTCCCTAACGGGATAGGAAATTCCCGCCCCATTGTTTGTTACTACTTACTTCCAGAATAATTCTTGAATAATTTCCTACTACTTTTCAGACCCAGCGACCCATTCATGTATTCAGAAATTGTGTTGACAAAATTATTTACTCGGTATATCAGTGAATCCACCTCGCTATAACATTCAACAATTATATGAAGATAAGCCTGAACTAAAATATGGTTTTGTAATTGCTCATTATAGCCGTGATCGTTATAACCAAGTTCGACTGTATTATGATTATTCCTGGTAATTTCAACCAAAAGTAAAAACAAATTTACTTAGTAAAGAGCTTTATTTAAAAAATATATACATTTGCAATTATTTAACGATAAATGATGACTATTTAATAACTCTCCGGTCCGTTGTATCGTTGATCTTATATTGAATGCCGTGGGAATATAGCATGTGTTTATTGACGCCCGTGCTACGAGAAAACTTGATCTGACAGACGGGACAAGAATAGTTCTTCTCCTTGGTGTGTTTCCTCGTGTGCAGCTTCAGTTCGACTCTCGTGTAACAAGACAGTTCACACAGATCACATTTAAACAGTCTCTGGCCGGTGTGTCGTAGCATGTGAGTCTCCAGACTCTTTTTCACGTTGCAACGATACTCGCAAATATTACACTGAAACCGTTTCTCGTCGCTGTGCTTTTTACCGTGGCTTATTAATTCAACGCGCGTCACAAATGTAGAGCCGCAAATCTCGCAGCTAAAGTTTTTAATATTGTTATGTCTGTTCATGTGGTCTTCGAGGGTGGTCTGCGATCGTAGACCCTTGTTGCATATCTTGCAGGTGAACTTTTTAATGTTGTTGTGCACGTTTTTGTGATTCTCGTAGATGAACTTGTGTTTGAATTGTTTGCCGCACTCGGCGCATGTGTAGTACATTTTGTCGCTGTGGGACTTCTTGTGAACGTAAAGCGAGCTGGGTTGAGCAAAGCAGCGCTCGCACTGGTCGCACTTGTACGGTTTCACTCCCGTGTGAATAGACATGTGATAAGAAAGGGTGTAACTGCGAGGGGTTGAATACGGACACTCAGTGCATTTGTACATTTTGACTGTTTTCTCGCTGGTCAGGTCTCGGTGCATACTCGCCAAGTGCTTTTCTAAAGAATACTTAGTGCTGAGCAGTTTGCTACATAAATTGCATGAGAACTTCTTCGATTTCACTTTGCTATTGTGGTCTAACAATAAGAAAGAAGACTCGTTTGATTCTGAGACAGCTTCAATATTTCCATATGTATTAATATCTGCTTCATGTTTTGTTACCAAATGTTCCTTTAATTTTGAATTTTTAAATATTTTCTTCAAAGATTTTTTGGCGGATTTATTTTTTTTAGAAACATATTTCTTTTTAACTTTTTTTACAATTTTGTCTTCAATCGATAATTCCAAGGGGGGTTCTTTATTTGTGGACTGGTCCGATTCACTGTCTATGGGTCTATCGTCCTCGAGTTTAATCCATGCGTCAGTTGTAGGAGCTTCCTCTTTGACGCTATCCGACGAAGCGGTGAAAAGAGCTATTTCATCACGTTCTAATAGTAACTTCCTCATGAGGGAATCGCTGTACTCGCACCTTGCCCTGAAGCTATCGGCAATCTTCAGCTCCCCGCAGCAAATCTCACAAATGACCTGCGGGAAGTCATCCAGTCTCTGTATGGTGACTCGGCTGCACCTCATCACTATTTCAACTAGTAAATTGGAGTCCAATATATCGAATAAAGAGATTGACGTATCCTTGCTTTCTTGCAAACATATCCTACACATGGAATTCAATTCATTCGTCTTATTGATGAGTATATTTTGAATTTCTAGCTCTGTTTTCATTTTGAACGTATTGGGCGGTATTTTGGTTATATCGACTCGTCTTATAGTAAGCCAGATATACCAGGTAAATAAAATGAATAGCAGAATTCTCGTTATGAATAAAATAAATTGCTTTTTATACAAAAAATATTTTACAAAAATAACTGACAGCTACCATCTGTCAAGTGTTGTCCATAGAAAATAATATTGCATTAGAATGTTTGTTTTTGTTGACTGAAGATACAAAAATTTTTAGCCACACAAAACTCTTGTTGATTTCCTATGAAATCGGTGATATAAGGTGTGTTTTCATATGCTAGAATTCATTTTACAGTCCCTCGTAACATTTGACAGATGAAAGCTATAGAAAAGAAAGATCAAGTGTCAAAGAGTTCTATGACACTGACAGCTATGTATTTTAAAAGTAAATAAAAATATTTTTATTGTATACCCTGCCCTAAATATATCATCAAGAGCGTTTTGACCATATTTTATTACGCCTAACTTCTTTTGAAGTCTTCAGTGTATAATATCGTACAAAAGTGTTGTTTTTATACAATCAGAAACATGAAAACTGAACTGGAAATAACCAATATTCTTTTCAACAAATTGGACAATTTGGGTTCTCTGTGTCGCGTATGTTTATCAGAGGCAACTGAATGTTCCGTGTCCTTATTTGGGGAACATGAGAGTGTTCCGGTTTGGGAGAAGGTGATGCTGTGTGCGCGGGTGCAGATTCTGCCCCTGGACGGGCTGCCCACCAGTGTCTGTGCGCGTTGCTTCGGAGACCTTCAGGCGGCCGACACTTTCAGACTTAAATGTGAATTCTCCGATTCATTGTTGAGAAAATTGTGCATGAAAAAGGAGCAGAATGCAGTTCCCGGCAATTCAGAAACATTAACTCGTCCCCCTTCAGTGGATTCTATCAAGACCGAAACTTTAGAAATTGAAGAATGGATCAAAATCGAGGATGATCACTCCCCCCGGCGTATAGAGAGCCAGGGCAGCCCCTCGAGTGATAGGGGAAAATACAATGTTACAAAAAGCCTTTTAAAAACCCTTAAAAAATTCTCTAAAAAGGAAAGAAAAAAATGCAAATCTTCCCGCAGACTAAAAGATTTCGAGTTCGATCAGGAGGAAGATTCATTTTTGGATTTGGAAAGAGATTCCATTTCTCCAAATGAATTTCTCAGCACGACCAAAAGCCAGAAAAATCAAGACTTGAAGACGGAAAATTCCGGCAAAGCGTCTTGCCACGTTTGTAACAAAGTTCTCTGCAATAAATATTCACTCGAAAAACATATAGCCAATATGCACAGTGAAGAAAAGAAAAGGAGAATGATATCGGGATACAGAGGAGCGGATAAACGCTTCCACTGCCCCGAATGCACCTTCTCCGCTCTCCGCAAGTTCAAACTGCTCAATCACCTCCGCGTTCATACTGGTGAGAAGCCCTTCCACTGTGAGGTGTGTGGAAACAACTTCTCTCAAAAAACAAACCTCAAGATGCACATGCGGACGCACAGCGACCGGAAAGAGTTCATTTGCGACACATGCGGGAAACAATTCAGACACAAGCAGAACTACAAACGCCACCAAAACGTGCACGACAACATCAAGGACTTTACGTGCGGTATTTGTAACAAGTCTCTCAAATCCCCGGAGACCCTGAAGAGTCACATGGACCGCCACTACAACATAAAGAATTACAGCTGCGAGACTTGCGGAATGATGTTCGTTACCCGCGTAGAACTGTGCAACCATTCCAAGAAGCACAGCTCTGAAAAAAGCTTCCAGTGTGATGTGTGCGAATTTCGTACGCGTATGAAGAAAAACCTCGTAAAGCATATTCAGCGACACATCGGTTTGCGACCGTTCAAATGCGAATTGTGCGACAACTCTTTCTTCTGTGCGGAGAAGTTACGCTTCCACATGAGGAGACACACCAAAGAAAAGAATTATTCCTGTCCCGTTTGTCAGATGAAATTCGCACACAGTTCCAGTGTTAATAAACACATGTCTAGGATACACGGTATTTCCTATAAAGTTAACGATACAATCGACAGAAGGATTATCAAATGAAATAAATACATATGTTGGGATTGAATTAGACCGATTTTTGAACATTTTTATATTTGGGTCAATTTAATTATCTATCGGACAAATAATAATTTCTCGTTATTATTATTATGTAAGGATTTATTGTAAATATTATATTAATTTGATGCACCTACTTTTGCTGGCTCTCTATATTCTTCATTACAATCAACTTTTGTTAGAATTATTTTTATTCAATGCATTTAAAACTATTATTTTTTTAATAATAAATACAAGTTTTATAAAGTTAATTTATTGAAGTTATTGACATATAAACCTCTTTGTAATATTTTTAATTATTGAAAACTAGCTAACGTGTACCTGGTGTTGCTCGACTTTTCTCTACTTTCTATTAATATAATATGCGTGTATTACATATACATAAACCTTCCGGAAGAAATTCTCTAAGTGACTATGAAAACCCTATCAAAATCGTAGCGTAGTTTAGAAGAACTAACCGGACAAACAGACAGACAGACTCAATGAAAATAGAATAAGACATCGAAAGTAAAAAGATAATGGTCGCAAATGATCCTCCAGTCCAGTCATGAGCAACTCTCGGCCCGCGAGCCCATTTCATTCGGCCCACTTGGCTAAATAAAATATCGAAAAAACTGCAGTAAAATAATTTAAACGGTTTCTGTTCTGTTTTGCGCAAGGTTTTAGCGGAAAACTTAAATCTTTCTCCAGAGTTTTGATTAAAGAAAGTATTTTCAACATTTTCTTTAAACTAGAAAAAAATTACTATAATGAAGGTATTTTTATGTTGAAAAATAAACTTTCTATAATGATTTAAAATGTCCCATTTTCGATTTGCCGCCCAAACGACATTTTCGTTTTTATTTGTGAATTCGGCGGCGTTGATGTCACGCCAGGCGACATTGGTGACAATCGTCTTACCAGCCAGTGACTATGTCATAATGACGTTGTACCTAGTTGGAACCGTTTCGGAATGTGCGGTTTTTTAAATCAATAATAATGATTAAAAATTACTAATTTTTAACACAATTATAATAAATTTTCCACACAAATTTTACATATTCATAGATTGCGAAAATACCCCTTTGTTATAATTTCACCTTCGCAGCGCTTGTTTTTTTTTAGATCTGTGTTTGATGCATTTGATAAAATTTGGTTTCCGTTTGATAAAATATCAAAGGTTTTCTCGACAAAAGTTTGTTTAACTTTTAACTTTTTTAACTAAAAAAGAACATTTATTGGTTTGACCAAGTTTTTATTATTATTAATTAACTAGCTGTACCCTGCCATGCTTTGCTGTGGCTCAGTCTGTCTGTGCAGTAGTTTGAGACAGTAGCGCGTTTTGCTATTATGTCCAACAGAAGGCGCTGTTTTTAAAAAAGAGCATGTTTTATACCTGTTATATGTGACATCTATATAATATAGGAATATAAAAACACACGCGTATTCAAATGCAACGTTGTGTCAACATTTTAAAGCAATCGGTGAAGAACTTTCGGAGATTTCATATTTTGAACAAATGAAGGTTAACATTTTTATTTATATATTTAAGATTAATTAATAATTAAATAAATAAATATAATTATTAAATAACATTACAAATGATGTTAATTAATATTTGAGAATGATACAAATTGACAGCATTTATTGGATTGACCTTGGAGATATAAAATTTTCTTACTAAATTACTCAAAAATATTGTTTTAGAAAATACGAATAGGTTGGTGACGCTACCAACTGCAATGTTAACCATGTCAAGATGTACGTACCCTACCCCCTGTAACCCAAAAACAAATTGAAAATGAGTAAATTGGCCCTCCGTCTAAAAAGCTTTATCATCACTGCTTTAGTCTTACCAGAACGTAATTAAATTCGTAATTTTTGTTTATCTCATTTTTTTTTTTTAAATTTTAAACTTTATAAAATACAGTACATGGGTGATATGTTATACTGTGCCCATCTCACTAGTAAATCCTGTGTTGCGAGACAAATCAAGTTTACAATTACAGTTTAGAACCAATGACATTACAATATTATATGGAGTCATGAAAACCGCTTGCAATTTAACATAAGCAAATGTCAAATTATGAGATTTTATCGAATAAAGAATCCAATATTTTTTGATTATTCCATTAACAATATGTCGTTAGAATATGTCTCGGAAATTAATGACTTAAGTATTTGGTTTGACACGAAACTCAACTTTATCAAGCATTTAGAAATAATAACCAATAAAGTTTTAAAGTTTTTCAATGCTGGGATTTATTTTAAGAGCATCTAGTGATTTCAATAATGTAAATGCTGTAAAAACATTATATATGTCACTAGTAGGAAGTCATATAGAATACAATTCCACGGTTTGGTTCCCAAATTATGAGTTTCATTTACATGCGATAGAAAGAATCCAAAATAAATTTTTATGATATGTAAATTTTAAAATGTGCATTCCTAGAGAATGCCTAAATTATGATAACGTACTTTGTTCATTAAATTTAATAAAATTATCTGATCGTAGAATCATTTCCGATTTAACCTGTTTGTATAAAATCATTAATTCAATGTTTGATACCCCTGATTTATTATATGTAATCTCTTTTCATACTCCAAGTAGGTCAGTTACAAGACAGTACCTACCGATATTCAACAGCTAGGAAACAAATACTCCGATGTTGTTGATATATTTAGTACATTAATTTCAATATACAATTTTGATAAAGCTAACACATTAACAGTATTTTGTTGGCTGAAAGAAATTTAGGTTTTTTTATATTTTGTACCTACATAGTGTGTGGATAAAATTCAATAATATTCTTACTTTATATTTATTTTTTTGCAAGTGTTTTAAATGGTCGTTTCCTCCACTATTAACGAATATAATTTCGTAAATTATTGTTATATGTATATACGGAAAAGCTTTAATAGGCGTAAAAATTTTAAAAAAATATATATATTTTTTTTATTTTAAAGAAAATTTACATTTACATTTTGAATGTTATTTCAACAGCCATTGATTAAAGATTTTAATAATATACTTTGTAACGATTTGAAACTACTCGCCCCGGTGTCAAGCGCTTGCAAGAACTAACGATTAACTATTATATTTTATGTGATAAATAATCATTTAATAACTAATTAAACATTGACAAGTATTATTTTTTATATGAATTAAGTCAATTAAGGAATGTGAGAGATATGTGGAGGGAGATTAGGGAGTTAAAGTTTAGAATGTATGGGTGTTGTAATTGAAATGTATTGCAGATGTTAGTATCCATAGTCGAGTTATTTGTGTTTTGACAGTATGGAGTGGGGTTTCTTTTTTATCTTATTATTGTCTCACAAAATTTAGATAAAAATGCGAATAAGAAACAATGTTACGTTTCCAGTAAATTCTTAATACAAAACGTTTGCTCATATATAACAAAGATAAACATTATGAAAAATACATGTGTTTGAACGAAATAAACAATTGGACTGGGCGGAGTTTAGTTGGCGGCAGCACTGACTTCATAATTTGGCTGTTTGGAAGCCCAAACCTCTACTGTCGGCCTTGCATTTTTTTCAAAAATAAGTAATTTTGGTGTATTTACAAATGAAATGTTACTCCTTAGCTTTTACTAGTATTTGCCGAGTAATTAAAATACTTTCTCATCACGAACGAGGGCATTTTAGCACTTTTTTAAGGTAATTTACTTAGAGGTAGCATGCGACTTATGCGACGCCTTACAGTTTAGTACAGTACTAGAACTACGAAATCAAAAGCACTACAATTGACATGCTTTTTGCTTGCCACTTTGAGATATCTACAGCGCATCTATATATTTGTAATTTCATTGTTTACAATTATTAATATTCTAGGGCAGGGGTGCTCAAACATGAACTGCTGGCGATCTACCTCAATATTATTAGATTCCGATCGATCGACTCTGAGAGGCTGCAAGTATGTGTGATGCAGGATTGTCGTCTATGTAGGTAGGGTGTATCGTGGCGCAGGTATAAGTGTATATTATATAGGGATGTTGCATAATTGCATGGCCACAAATCCACATAGAATTTGGAAGAACGACAGAAATTAGTTCGCAATATGCATTTTTTTTAGTCAAGGTAGGTGGAGGTCTGCACTAAAAAGTCAATGAAAAAACTTATATTTATTCAAAAAGTCGTATCGCCTTCAAGTTACAACTCGGACTGACTTGGACTGACTGACTACTGACTCCCACTATTCTGCTCCCACGGCGCAGTATATATATCGGCACTCAGTGGAAAGGTCCAGAGACAGTGCATATCCGCGCTCTACAGCACGTGGAACTTTCTCAGCTCACAGCGAATACGAAATTTGCCAGCTGTTCCAGAACACTCCGTTCAGTAACTCAGTCCGCTACAAGTAAATAAATAATAATAAAAAAGAAGGCATGAAAAATGGGAAATTTTTCTCGAGATCGACTCAAAAAGCACTCGCGACCGAACGGTCGATCGCGATCGACCGTTTGAGCACCCCTGTTCTAGGGTATTAAGACTAGAGGATCTGGGTTTGAGTTTCAGTCCCCCCGTTATCTTTTTATTTTCATTGTAATATTCTTTTTCATTGAGGATTGTTAATATTATTTTCAATGATTACAAGTTTTATACATTTTTGTTTAATATTATCATTATATGGATTGAGAAGACGGTTGAGGGCGACACTTTGCTCACTTCGGCAGGACTCTCTCGACCCATCGCTTTGCACTGCAGTGGGAGGGATGGACTCATATGTCCGTTTCACTCCTGGACGAACTGACCCCCAAATTCCTGTCCACCCCTCATACGTTTTTCTTTCCCAGAACTTCCCCTCCGTCCTTTCCCTTAATATACTCTCCACACAGGATCAATGAAGACGACATAAGGAAATTATTTTCCTGTGTGGAGTTAACGTAAAAAAAATATAAACAAAGATTAAATGGTATACTTTCTATATAAACCATATTCTACACATCTGGCCTGATGATGGACAGTGCATGGCTGTCTGAAACGTTGGGTCGAGGAAAAAGAAGCGTAATATTCCATCATAAGTTACTCTTCTCTATTTTTAAATAATTTTCTCAGATGTCTAGAGTCTATTTCTGAACGATTGTCTATGGTATTAGTAAATTTTTGACAGATATTGTTTGACAGCTGGACTTCGGAGATTTTTGTTTTTGAATAATGTCATGCGAGCTTGTCAAAGATAGAAACATAAAAACAATGTTTATAATTCTTTGAAATGTACAGCTTATTTTGCCTTCATCATAACCACGAAAATGAGTACGGAATTTGATATTTCGATTGAAAAGTATGAAAAGCTGAATCAGTTGTGCCGGATCTGTCTGACAGAGAACGTCGAGCGCTCGAAATGTCTTTTCGAGATGCACGAGATCACCTCCATTGCGGATATCGTGATGCAGTGCTCCAAGGCGCAGATGCATTGTGGCGACGGCTTCCCTGACATCATCTGCGAGCAATGCATTGAGGATCTGGAGGTAGCCAATAGCTTCAGAGTCAAGAGCGAACGTTCCGACGCTTTTCTCAGGAAGTTCTTCATCAATGGTGTTCTTACTGAACCCTCGGGCCCAGTTGAACTACCCATAGATAAACCCGAGGAAGTTAAGGATGAAGGACAAGTTTTAGGGGATCTGTTGATTAAAGCTGAACAGGAGAATAGTATGAATTGTGACGATGGGTATGATGATCCTTTGGTCAGAAACTCTTCACCCGATAGCACAGAGGAGTCCAAATTTAAAGTCTTTAAGAAAAAGCACATCAAAAAGAAAATATCTTCTTTACAAACTAAAATAAAAACTACAAAACTATTAAATAAATCCAAGAAAAAGGATTCTGATGATACTGAACCTACCGTGTTAAATATTCCCCCGAGAGGTGAAGTTGATGACAATCTCCTTGCCAATGAGTGCGTAGAGTCCTTAGAAAAACTATTAGAAACTAAAGTGTTGACAAAACAAAAGAATGCTAAATCTAAAACGTTTGACTGTCACATATGTGGAAGACCGTTGCGCAGTAAAAAATCTTTAGAAAACCATCTCCACTGCATTCACACTGAGGCAAAGAAAATACGCATGGGGACCATCACTGGGTACGGAGTCAACAAAACGTACCATTGCTCCGAATGTCCATACACAACACATCGACGTCAGACGCTTCAATATCATACGCGCGTACACACCGGCGAGCGTCCGTACCATTGTGACGTGTGCACGTCGAGCTTCAGCCAACCCGGCTCCCTGGAATCACATAAAAGGGGCCACTCCGACAAGATGTACTACACCTGCCCCGAGTGCGGCAAACAATTCAAACTGAAGCAGCGCTACGAACGCCACAAGAGAGTCCACAGCACTCTGCTCCTCTACACCTGCAGCATCTGCGACAAAGGTCTCAAAACCAAAGAAAGCCTCTCCAAACATCTGAACCGGCATATGAACATCCGCAACTACAACTGCGAGCAGTGCGGATCTCGCTTCGTGACCCTGGAAGAGCTGATCAACCATTCCGGGATGCATTCGGAAACCAAAAAGTTTCAATGCCAATTTTGTGAATTCAAAACTCGACGAAAAAAGGCGCTGGTCGGTCACTTACTGCGACACACTAAAGAGAGGAATTTCAAATGTGATCTTTGCGACTATACGGCGTACGACACACACTCCATCACCAGGCACATGACCAAACATACACGAGAGAAGAAGTTCTCCTGTCCAGTTTGCCATATGAAGATGATACACAGCTCCAGCGTCAACAAACACATGCTACGGTTACACGGCATTCACTACAAGCACAGCGACCATGCCGATCGAAGGAAAGTCAAATAGTTTCTCAGTGTATATTACTAATGTTGATGAATACATTACGAACTTTTAAAATAGTTATAACTTGTAAGGCCGTAAGTTATTAGTTTCTTCCTGTGAATTAAATTATATGCAAAGAATAGCATAGAAAAGAAGAATATAGTCTTATTTTACATTAAAAAAATTTTTAAATCACCGACAAAGTACGTTTGATGTTTTTTCATAAAAATAAATAAAAATGTGGAGATCTGAAAAGAATACATAGCTGATTTAAGCATAATGGATTAGATTAAGAAAGGGACGCCTAGATGATTTGGGCATGTAGAACGGATAAACGAAGAAAGGCGTGTGAGGAGAATATATGACACGGAAGTGAATGGTAGAAGAAATCGGGGACGCCAGAGAAAGACTAAAAGGAACGGCTGCGCGGCCTTTTTCATCCAAAACTTAAATTTGGATTCGAGGCCAAAAAAATTAACCAATCTGAATAATAATTTTTTTAATCAAAAGGTATATCAAAAATCTAGTATGAATACTTTATGAAATAAATACCCGCGGATAGTGACTTTGTTTTATACTACTTATAGATATTGTCACGATTACGAATTTACTAAAAGTTTATCAGGAAACAGCCTGTAATCCCGTTTTTAGTTCATTATGATATGGAATGTTCCCAAACGTTCCAGTCTATTCGCGAACATTTCGTAATGTTCCTGGAATCTTCTCGAATGTTCTAGAGGGCGAAACTTCCAGCCCTTATATCTTTAAAAGCACGCCCTTTAGGTAAAAACGGGAACCTTCTTCATGGATGAGGGATAGAGGGCTACCACACCATATAACTCCCTTGATCGTACCGGGACTCCTTTCTGAGTTTGTACACTTACTTTTATAATGTAAAATTAATTATATTTACATAGTAGTTAGGGCAATATTATATTTTTAACTAATTACTATTATCTCACAAATAATTACCAAATTTGGTTCTAAAGTAGTGAAAAATCGATTTCTTTAATGTCTATATTTTATAATTTGAAACAGTAGCAGTATCTGTCTGTACTAGATTTTTGCTGAACCTTTTGATTAAAAGAAATATTATTTATTCGATAAAGTATTTTAGCCTCAAATTCAAATTTTGTAAAACAAAGACCGTGCAGCTGTTCCTCATAACACATTTTGGGCGGGAAGTGCAGTTCTACCTTCTACGCCGGTCCTACTTAAATGGCGGGAAAGCCATTGCTGTCTAATAATTTTATATGAATATTAAATACCAAACTCTTTGTAAGAAAAAAAAAACTACATTAAACCTGTAGAATGGGTAATAAATCCTTACATTTATGGCACTGGAGTGCGAAAATGGTTTATTTTTCATAATGATTTCTGCTAAAGTGAAAACCATTTTTTTTGTAAATTAACTATTATGTACATTTTTTATACATCACATAATGGCCCAACACTGACTTTAACTTTTGTTTGTGGCGTCGCATTACAAAGAAGACTTTAATTTTGGACGATACTTTTATAATCATTATTTTTTTTGATAAACTAATGTTTAAGACAAGATTTTTTTATGCATAGAACAAAGGGTAACAATTATTTTACAAGCAATAATTATTCGCCTGAAACACTCATCCACATTGAAAAATCTCCTGATAAAAGATACATGACGCCAACGGGACTCGAACCCGTGTCTAATTATTGCTTGTAAAATAATTGTTACCCTTTTTGCTATGCATAAAAAAATCTTGTCTTAAACATTAGTTTACCAAAAAAAAAAAAAATTAATATTTGACAAGTTCAAGTATTTCACCTAAAAATGTAGACAAATTGTCTCGACGCCATCTAGTGAGAGAGTTAGCACTTACAATGCCTTTCTCATATAAAATAAAGTTGGTTGTTTTCAGGTGAAAAAATGTAACAAGCAGTAATTGTTGAATGAAACACTAGTATATATTGAATTATTTTGCGGATAAGAGATAAGCCGCCATAGCTCAGTGGTCAGAGCTGTCGACCGGAAATCGAAGGGACACGGGTTCGAGTCCCGTTGGCGTCATGTATCTTTTATCAGGAGATTTTTCAATGTGGATGAGTGTTTCAGGCGAATAATTATTGCTTGTAAAATAATTGATACTTTTATAATTGAGGTGTGATGAGTACTTTGTAAAATTTTTAATTTAAAATCATGTCTTACTAGTGGACAGCTTCGCTGTTGCTAATGTCTTTCTCGGGCGTCTCCTACTCCTACCACCATTCACTACTGTATACCACAAAGTTATTGTTAAAAAACTACACAATATCGACTTTAATACGACTACGTATCTCATTCCAGTGCAGAGATATGACTTAAGGCGATGCCATACGTAGTAATGCAAAATCATATGTTTTTGGTTTGAAAATTTGGTCGCCTAGAAATGTTTCAGATGCTTTAATTAAATACTGTGAGTAGAATACATCTTGGCCTTTGAAATAATCGAGTATTTTTTAGATAAGTCTTTTTATAAGCCCAGAATAAAAAATGTATAAGGCCTATGAAAACTGCTTTAAAGTTCAAAATCTCCTACTTACGAACCCATTCGTTTATGATTTTATTGTATAATGTGGCAAATTAAGTTATTTATAAAATGATCGAAAAAAAATTAAATATTTATGCCTGAACATCCACAAAATAAAATAAAAGGCACTTTTTGGCCATATTTTTTTCTTGCATAAATCAAAACAGGCGGATGGTGTTAAGCGGGAATTTAAACCTTATCGCCATCTACGTAAGGGTTGTTATCGATAGCGGCTCAATTTAAAATATTACACGACGTAAATTGTACTGTCTTACCAGATAATGTGTTTATATATTGATAAAAAGAGTATATAATCTACCATAAGTAGTTTAAACAGGTAGGACAACTGGCAGATGCGTCCTTTGGGATAATGGAAGGTTCCAAGTTTGAGTCTCGGTCAGAACCTAATTTATTTTCTTTTCTGTATTTAAAAAAAATAAATCATATTGATTGTTTCAATAATTAATTTAATTTTACCAATAAATGGTTTGTTTTACATGCATGCAAGGCACTCTCTTTCATGCATATGTGTAGCGCTGTGTGCATAGACATCCAAAGGTATAGACTTGCTCTAACATTAAATCAGAGTATGGTTTGCAGTGCAGTCCATTGTGGGACTTTTCTGCGTAGGATCGGAATGAAGGTAAAAACGGTTAAAAAACAGAACCGCCTTCAGATCAGGTTGCGTAGTGACACTAAAAATGAGTGAGGTGGGTAAATTATAACACATTTATGGTTTATTTATGTGTCTGACTAAATAGAGTTGACAAAATATTCAGTTTTGGAAACATGTCCAAACTTTTTTTCACCCGATTTGGGATTGCCAGTTAAGTTTTTTACGCAGCCAGCAATTTGCATACCGTTGTATAACTAGTAATTCGTAAGCAGATTTTATTTTTGCAGACTGAATGGTGATATTACAATGCGAGTTGCCTGTATACTGTCAGATTAATCTATTGACAAATTACAGAAAGATAGACGATCACGCTGCCTCACGCGCACCGTGCAACTTGGTTTGTTCCCTTTTGGCTGTGTGGAAAGGTTAATAAATGAAACAATTATATACATAAGGCTTTATGGCTTGGTATAATTGAATAAACAGATCATTTAGTAATATTATTTAACGATCCGGCGATCCACACTATCATTGACCCTGTACTGCATTCCGTGAATCTTGAACATGTGCTTGTTTACGCTAGAACTGTGGATGAAGAACCTCTGGCAAACGGGGCAGGAGTACTTCTTTTCTCTCGTGTGCTTCCTCATGTGGAACTTCAACTCCCCGCGGTCGTAACAAGTGTAGACACAGTGTTCGCACTTGAAAGACCTGTTCCCCGTGTGGCGCTTCATGTGCTTATCCAAAATCTGTTTGAGCCGCGTGCGGAAATCGCAGATGGTGCATTGGAATTTCTTTTCATCGCTGTGTTTCTTGGCGTGGTTTAACAGCTCGATGCGCGTCACAAAGGAAGAGCCGCAAGTCTCACAGCTGAAGTTGCGTATGTTGTAGTGCCTGTTCATGTGGCTTCTGAGCGTATCCTGCGACTTCAGTCCCTTGTTGCAGATGGTGCAGATGAACTTGGTCACGTCAGAGTGCACGCTCTTGTGGCGTTCGTATTTCTCTTTGTGCTTGAATTGTTTGCCGCATTGGGGGCACGTGAAATACATTTTGTCACTGTGGGACTTCAAGTGGCTGCTGAGGGAACTGGGCTGAGCGAACCGGCGATCGCACTCGTTGCACTGGTACGGCTTCTCTCCCGTGTGAATCCTGGTGTGATAGAGTAGCGTTTGTCTGCGAGGGGTAGAATACGAACACTCCGTACAGTCGTATCTACGTCTCGCTCCCAATCCTGACACTGCGCTCACTTGCTCCTTATCTTCTCCGTGCAGTGACTTCAAATGCTTCAATAGTTGGTTCTTACTTTTGAGGAGTTTATTGCAGATATGGCAACAATTTTCAAAGCTTTCGGTTTTAATTTTCAAACTCGGAATGCATTCTGATAAACTCATATTGTCATCGATTTCATCTTTAACTCTATGTTTCTTTTTTCGCTTGGCTTTTAATAGTTTTTTTTGTTTTTTTAATTGTTTCTTCATACTTAAACTAGATAATACTTCGTGATCTGAAAGTGATCTATTTGATCCTATGGAAACGCTATCGAACGCGGCGTAGTCGTTAATCTTGCTGTCTGAAAGTTCGGATTCTTTCATATCCAAATCTACTCCATCTTTAATATCTAAATGAAGTTGGTCAAATTCGTCTTTAATGTGTGCCACTGGCTCCCCCCCGGGGTTCTGGAAGAGCTTGGTCAGTAAGGTGTCGGAGTATTCGCACTTGCGACGGAACTTGTCGGCCGCCTCCAGCTCTGCGCTGCACTCCTGGCATATCATGTTGGGAAAACACTCATTTTCCCGGTGAACTAGGACCCTGGTGCAGAGCATTATTTTATCCGAAATCGTCACGGAGTCTCGCATTTCAAATAGTGAGGTAGATCTCTCCCCCGCATCCGCCAGACATACCCGACACAGTTTATTAGCCTTGTTCAATAATAATACCTCGGATATCTCCACAGAATCAAGTTCGATTTTCATGTTTATTTATTATTATTCAAGGTTAGCTCGGCAACTCGTAAATACTGGAAGCGTATTTTAACATTTTGTAAATATTGAATTTTTACGATTGTGTCGTGTGGAAGACATAATAATAATTAAAATAATCTCGACGCCAAAACACAACTATAACTACTTGTCAAATGAATATAAATAGTTCGAGTATTGCCACTGTTGCCGTCGTAAAAGAACTCTGGTATTAGAACAAATAATAAGAAAAGTCACTCCACATGGTACTGATCTCTGAGTTGATGCGAGTGGTTTATTTATGGTTCTGATGTATGGCAATCATAATATTGACACTGACAGTTGACAGTGGTTTATTTATGAGTTCGATTGTTTACTATTATAAATAATAGTATATAAATACTAGACGTTTTCAGAATGAGTTCCGAAATGGACGATTCAATCACTAAGGCGGAGAAGTTAGCTTCCTTATGCCGTATTTGTTTGTCCGAAAATACCCAAAAATCCAAATATCTTTACGAAATTAATGACAACGGTTGTATCGCCGATCTCGTAATGCTGTTCGCGAGGGTTCAGTTAAACATCGACGATGGTTACCCACAAGTCATCTGTGAACTGTGTCAGGGCGAGCTGGAACTGGCCAATAGCTTTAAACTCAAATGCGAAAATTCCGACTCGCTTCTGAAAGAGTTCTATATTAATGGAATATTTAATTATACAGTCGAGCTTACCAAACCCAAGCAACATGCAAAGACAAACGATGAAATCATTAAATTAGAGTTGCCGGATGGTGATTGGATTAAATCTGAACATGGAGACGATTTAGAAAGTGACACTTTTAATTATTCTCCTTCAGAAAGCTCTCTGTCGGATAAAGTAAAAACTAAAATGAAAAAAGTTAAGGTTCTAACTAAAAATAGCTGCAGGCTGCCATCATCTAAAAAAATGGATATTAAATCTGACGGTGAGGAGGATTGTAATAAAATAGTATCCAAAGGGGACTCTCTTAAAAAGAAACTAAAAAAAGACAAGGATAATATAAAATTTATTTGTGAATTGTGCAGCAGACCTTTAGCTAGTAAGAACTCTTTAGAAAATCACCTTAGAACCATGCATAGCGCCGAGAGGAAGAATAGAGTCGGCCATGTTACGGGGTACGGCGCCAGTAAGAAGTATCACTGCTCCGAGTGTCCCTACTCTTCGGCCAAGAGACACAACCTGGTGTACCATCAGCGCGTCCACTCTGGCGAAAAGCCCTTCCAGTGTCATCTCTGCAGCGCACGCTTCAGCCAAGCTGGCAGCCTCACTGGCCACCGTAAGACCCACAGCGACGTAACCTACTTCATGTGCCCCATTTGCGGCAAACAATTCAAGCACAAAAACAAATACGAACGCCACAAACTCGTCCACAACAACATCAGAAAGTACCCATGCAACATTTGCGACAAGAGTTTCAAGACCAACTACGCCCTCCAACAACACATTAACAGGCATTTGAACATCCGGAACTACAGTTGCGAGACCTGCGGTGCCACATTCGTTTCATCGGGCGCCTTGATCATCCACCGCAAGAAACACGATCCCCGAGAGAACGAAAAATACGAGTGCAGCATCTGCGATTTCAAGACCCGTTTAAAACACAACCTGGTGATGCACCTCAACCGCCACTCGGGGGATCGTCCATTCAAGTGTGAGGTTTGTGAGTTTTCGGCGTACGATGCGGCTTCCATCAGGAAACACACAAAGTCGCACACGCGGGAAAAGAACTATTCATGTCCGCTGTGCAATATGAAGTTTATTCACAGCACCAGTGTTAATAAACACATGCTGCGTTTGCACGGTCTCAAATATAAAGTGAGTGATTTTGTTGATAGACGAATCGTGAAATGAACTTAATACTTGCTTGGACAGACAAATGATGCTTCATTTCTATGCACGTACATATTGTAGAGTTAGCAAAAGAAGAAAGTGCAGCAGGCAAAAATTTTGCTAAGCCCAATAAATTAGCAATGGGTCATGACTCATTTTATTGAGAGCGGGAGCCACACTCAATATTTTCATACGGCTCAAAGTCAACTCAATTGAACGGGAACCGTGAGCTTTAAAGGGTATGAGCAATGAAAATGCACCTTAAACAATTCGCCAATACGGCTGTCCCAGTATGGCTCCCCTGACACGCTCCCAGCGTACGAATGATCGTTTGACTCTCGTACCGGTACACCGCTCGTACCATGAGAAAAACAAGATGCTAGGTAGTTAGTAGATGTAGATACATATGTCCAAGTCCAGATGTCGGAGTGTCGGAAGCCGCTCATGTCTCCGAGTATGTAATAACAATTAATACTCGAAGAATTTTAACTATTTTAGTAAAATATCTTCGTTTACCGGGAGTCATACGAAAACGGATCATCAAACAGAGCTAGCTCAATTGTGCGGCTCGTTCATGAACGACTCATCGCTAAAATAAATGCTGTTGGTTTTTATCATTCAGAAAGTCAAATTTAGACAAGAAATCTTTCAGAATTCAATAAAACAAAAACTTTTCTAAAATATTAAAGAATTTGTAAAACAGCTTGTTGTCTTGAGCGACTGATGCAAAACATTGGAGAGACCAACGTTTGCTACTAAAATAGCCCCAGACAGAATTCGTACGTACATCATCGGCGATCGCCCTTTTTCTTCTCACACGTTTCGTATGAAAAGTGACCTCTTTCGGACTACTGTAAACCGTTTTGCAAACCGAACAGAAACTGGAAAAATTTGAATGATGGCTATTAACTGAGAAATACAAATATTAAAACTCACTTGTAATACTTATTATATAGAATTCTAACTGATGTATCGGACGACATACCAGAATTATTTTAGAGAAAAGTATCTTATGGGTAAATTGTTATGATATTTCCAAGTCACGGTGCGTTCTTACCAGGGAAATATCAAAAATTACTCATCACTCAAAGTGTGGGACCCGTAAATTGGCCATATCAGCACGGCTTTGCTCAGAATGGTCGCTAGTTGCGGTTAGCTATTCTTGGTTTGCAGAAGCTATTTGCTGTACTGCGAAAAATCAGAAGGTTGCGTGTTCATATCACATCGGAGTCACCAGTTTATGGGTGTCGAATGTTTTTACTACTATATCAAATAAGAATGCTTATGAAGTTACCTACAAGTTTATTTACAATTAGTTTAACACTCATCATTAAATTTGATATTTTAATGAGAAGGTGGATAGTGAGGAGCACTTTGAGAGCTGTTGTATCATCAGCAATCAGGATCAGAATGAATCAATTCCAACTAGTTCAGACTGTCGCGGCGCTGGAGACATAAGGTCACTCTCCGCTATTGGTGGACGAGCCGCCAATAGTAAGTATCTGTCGAAAGGTCACTGCTGTATTCGCTTACCACAATCTAATAAAATATTTCTAATGTGTTAAAAATATCCCATACAATAAAATAATCTTTTTTTTTATTTGATAGTGACAATCCAGATTATAATGCATTGCTTACTTCAATACCTTGTTCACATTATCAAACCATTTTTCTTAAATATTTAACAATTTCTGTTCCTCCACTGTTGTTGAAAAATTCAGTTCTTATTATTTAACAAAGTGGGCTGTTCAACGGGTTGTGCATCTCTGATATACTGAAATATGTAAAATTTATGTAGGTGATTATGTAAAAGTAAAATTTTTTTTTATAAAATATACAGTTTAATATAAAGATAACACAAGAAATGGAGAACATTATTTATTTCATCGCCTCTGTTTATTCTCTCTCTTATTCTTCTTGAAGGCCTCCTTGCTTCGCATTCGCTTCTCCTTGATGTAGGTCTTGTATGTGGTGGCCTTCTTGTCCTCGATGATCTCGGTGTAGCGACGCTTGTTGTAGCGAGTGAAGTTCGCATCGGCCATCAGCTCGTCCACGATGGTGCGTTTGCGCTCCTTCTTAGTCAGCCGCTCGTTCTGGTGATCTAGCGCCGAATCCATGACCGTGCCAACCTGAGGAATATAACAAACACAAGGCTCAAATATAGGAAACCACTAGACATAGCCAAATACATAATGACAGCCATGGTGAACTTTATTTATTGTGTTTTACATTAACTCCAAACGATTGTAGAAAAGAATTTTTACTCGTGGCCTGTCATCTTTGGGGATGCTGTGTGGAGGGTCTTTTTGAGGAAATTTTTTTACAGATGAGCTGTTGAACTCAATAACTAGTCGAAGAAAAGACCCATTCTCATGCAACAGTTATTGGCAATGGTATACATTATGTTGGGTGCGAATTTGGGTGTTTCTCGACTGCCCACCGGTGCTGAAGGGATCAATGAAGCTAGTTCCTCGGTGCATCTTTCATTAAAATACTGTCGTTTGAAAAAAATTCCTGTGGCCGAAAGTACCAATCTTATGTAGCTTAAGTTCGAAGTTTGAAGACGCTACGTTGTTTTTGTTTGACAGCCATCATCAGTGAATTTGTAAACATTGAAAAAAATTGGGCATCATTATGTGATATAATTTCGACCGGTCGGTGGCCAAGTTGACATCGCGTTTGGGTCCCACCCAGGCGTAGTGTGTTCAATTCCTCGGCTGGCTAAGTCCTCCATCACAACACAAGCAACATTTTCAGCTTACTGTGGTGGTAGTAGGAGATTTTCAAATATTGTCAGGTTATTCATAACCCGGGAATGTTTGTCTTTCTTTTTAAAAAAAATAAATAAATAATACTTTAATGTGAAAGGTATCAGTCCAACCAATATCAAAGCCAAGCTAGATTCTACTCTAGGGGAGTCTGCTATGCTCCTTTATTCACAACAATAAATGGCAGTGTCCCGTTAGTAGTTCTACCAGTTCCCTCAGTGAGTTTCTGTCCATATCGGGTAGTTGGCTGGTCCGTTTATGAGTACTTTGGATTGCCTCATTCCTGGTGCCCTTTCCCGTTCCTCCCAGTGCCGGGATTTGACCCACTTTTCAATATGTATTTTAGTGTGGCAAGCTGCTACTCCTACGGCCGGCTTGGATCCCGCAAGTGGTGCTTTCGCCCCTTTCCTCGCTGGTCCATCAGCCCGCTCATTGCCCTCAATTGCTTTATGTCCTGGTACCCAGATCAGGGTTATTTTATGGTAGCAAGTTCTTCAAGAATGGTCCTGCATTCCATCACCAGTCTGGAGTCACATTGGTTACTTTCCAGTGCTATCAGAGCATATGCCTGTGTTCTTATTTACTTAATACGTATGTTATCCTGTGCACAAGCTAAGATGGCCTCCATCTCAGCTTGAAATACAGAGCAATGGGTTCCAAGAGGTATACTAAGTTCCCTCTTGGAACCGTGTAAACAGACCCCGGCCCCTGTTCCCTCCTCCATCTTGGACCCATCTGTGAACCAGATTAGTTCCTGTTTGTGGGTACGGCCTGGAACCGTGTCCCATTTCTCCCTTCTGGGGTACTTCATTCAATAAAGATAGTTTTTTCCCAAATTTTCAGGTTTATTTTGTTGTTAGGTCGGTTACTTCTGGGACAACCCTTGTATATCTGTACATCAACATTTCAAAAGCTTCCATCTTCCGTGTTAATGCTTGTAATAGATATAAAAGTGTAAAGAAAACACACCTGGAAGTATTTAGGAAGGACCTCCATGTCGTTCTTCTTGTAGTGCCGCTTAGGGTCCAGCACGGAGCGCATCTTCAGGATCTGCAGGTCGTTCTTCAGCTCCTCGGTGATCTCTGGGGCGGGCATGTTAAACCAGGCAGGGCCCTTAGTCTTGGCTCTCTCCGCCTGAAAACATTAAAAATATATATTTAGATATGCGACACCTTAAAAACAACTAACTAACCATCACGCCGTTTCTCCGCAGGGATAAGCAGAGAGGACGGACCGCCAAACAACTCGGTCTTGGCACACACTTCTTGCCTCATTCACATTCATACATCGTCTCATACATATCGTCCCTTTCTTAATCTTACTCATTACGCTTACATCAGCCTTGCACTCTTTGCAGATCTCCACATTCCTCACATGATCAAACATGGTTTTACCACACATACGCCTCAGGGATCTCATTTCAACAGCATTCAATTTACTTTCATCCTTTCTTTGCCAGTTCCATGCCTCACTTCCATGCATAAAGGTAGGTACCAGCACTCCGTTGTGGACTGCTAACTTCGCTTCTTTGGACAATTTTTTGTTAGCGCCAACTGCGTTCAGTCCTCCATTAATGGAATTACCTGGATTTACCCTTCTTTCAATATCTCTGTCAGCCTTCCCATCTCTCGTAAACATACTTCCTAAATACACAAACTCATCCAACTGCTCCAAGTATTCCTCATTCACAACTATATTGCACACTGTTTTCGTACTCTCTCTTTCAAACACCATTACAACCATTACTTAAAAACAAGGTAGATGAAATTTCAATTTTAGAAATAAACATATAATTTTTGAAATATTTAATTTTTTAATGCAAACATAAAAAAGTTTTAAAAATGAATAGTTTTATGTTTTTCTTCTTCATATAAACACTGAACTAAAATTACTGATAACAAAAAAAAAAGACGTATTTTGATATACAAATGTATACTAAACATTAGCCACATCACGTCATTTCATATAAAAATAATTAACAAAAATTCAAATTTTTCTAAAATTTCAGTCGGAACCTTTGGTTTGATAGAGGTGTACATTTTATTTTTTCTGTGGTTAACTTCTATATTTGAATATAAAGCTTGGTGTTTTCTCTTTCTAACACCTATATTTCTAACTAAGACGGTAAGGGAGAGACAATGATTTCTACAAGATCATATGAGTTACCAAACTAATTAGCCTGAGGAGTTAACAAAAATTAAATATTCGCCAATGCAAAACACATCATAGCCAGAACTCTCTAGATACGATGCTAGCATACGGCGCACAACTACCTACAAGTCTGAATATTCTCTACGCACGGGGTGCTATAAAACAGGCGCATCGAACTTTACTCAGTCAGTCATTAATTAGCAGTTTTACGAGTGACCAACCTGCGAGCCCTGCGACTGATTGCTGCCTACTGAGGCAGCCGGCCACCCTACTGGCCGGACCCCCGCTTCGCGCCCAGTCGTTACCCCACCGCGTCGCTACAGGCTACACGGATCTACCTACGACAGGCTCTGCACGGACTTTACAAGAGAGGCTATGGATTACCATGGACTCCTCGGGATCACATCAGTGCTCTGGCCCCGGATATCATCCCTGGCCTGCTCTCCTCACGCGCTTGGACCGTGCGACACCGTCGCCGGTCTGCACCTCGGCCCCGCGGCATCGTCGCTGGCCTGCATCTCCACGGCCCGACCAGGCCAAGCCTACCTTCGGCTATCCTGTTATCACACTGGAGTACCCGGAAAACGCCATGTCATCCCCAGTGCTGAACACATCCACGAGTCCGGTCTCCACCGATGCGGTGTCGACCCACTGACTACCGCCTCAACCACTCACCGCCGCTTACACCTGGTATCATCGTCATCGGTCCGAAGTCATCTCATAACTGCGCTACTGTCTCACCAGGACAGGAGTGGAACTGAATTAGCACTTTAAAAACAATATGATAATATAAAAACAAATCCCCAACAAAAACAATAAAAAACTGAAAGTCACCTTTCTAATAGCTTTTTTCCTATTATCACTCATATTGTACTCGGGAAGATTGAAGTCTTGCTCCATCCCGGCTGTGAGCACCGTTTTCTTCATTTCCTTGTCAACATCTACCGAGGCGGACTTCATCTTAAATCTGCCGGTGTCCAGGTCAATATTGTTGAATTGGAATGTGCATTTCTTCCCTCTGGTGCTGGCTTTGTCGCCTATGTGCGTACCCCATCCCATCTCTGAGAAGAAACTGTCGATTATATCGTCACTTTTGTGGCTGCTGATCTTTTTTATGTTCGCTTTCTCCTTTTCCTCTTCTGAGATTATTTCATCGCAGGCGATCCTCACTCTGCTCAGTATTTTCTCAATCGATTCCTGACTCACTAGAAAAAGTAAATGGTTATTAGTACTTCGAGTTGTCGGTATACCTAACGGAAGAGTTTGTATGATAATGAGATATGATTGTGAATGAAGAACGGAGCGGGTGTTAACACGGTCTCGTTTGAATACAAGAGTATCATTATTTAAAATGTTAACTTCAAGAAGTGCTTGGGCTTTGAGCTAAATATCTTTTTAGATTAGCTGTAAACAATGATCAGTGTGACAGTTATTCACATAACCTTAAAAATACATACCATTCGCGAACTCATTTTCGTTAATCTCTCCAATGACTTCACTTTTGTTGATGAGCTCGTCATCTCCCACGGTATCGATGATAAAATCCATGATTAATTGATATTTTTACAACCTAGCATAATAATAAATATTAAATTATTATGTTAGCACAATCCAAAACAACGTGCGCGCTTATTTGTTTTCCAAATTTTGACAGTATTTTTTCCATAGAACAGCGCCAATAAAAGATCGTCAACTCCCGATTCTACTTTCTATGTTTCTGTGCATTTTGGGGCTTTGTTTTGTAAGCAAAAATAATTAGGTACCTACTAAATGTTTTTGATAAACTACTAATGTACCTACTCCTATTTCTCTACTTTTTATTGCATGACATGAATTATTATGTGTGTAAATGACCCAGGGCCGGCCCGGAAAACATCTACGGGTGGATAAATAAATAAAATTTATAGAAATAGTAAGTTATGAAGATGTGGATTATTATAACAATACTTAACGGAAGTTAATAATTAATATTATTCATGTAAAAGATAAGGAGGAACGAGTAAAAAAAGAAGTTACTTAGTTACAAAACACTCTTAAAATTTATTTAATAAAAATGTATAAAGAAGGGTTAGTCTTAATCTAGCTTAATACTAGTCGTAAATTATAGTTCTTATCTGGAACCGCAGATCTCCATGTTCGCACTTATCACCGACATCACACAAGCGGCAACTTGGGTTGGATCCGAAGGGCGGAATTAGTTCAGCCTGGGCCAAGGCTCCGAAGGGCGGAGTCGGCAGGCAGCGACTCCTGAGAGGGCAGCTTCCTCGTAGGGATATCCTCAGCGCCGCTCCAAGGGGGAGAGCAGGAAGTTTCTCGGCGGAGGCGAGACGGTAACTTCTGCTAGAGCAGCTCCCTGGTCGGAAGAGCCTCGGTGCCGCTCCAAAGGGGGAGAGCAGGAAGTTTCTCGGCGGAGGCGAGACGGTAACTTCTGCTAGGGCAGTTCCCTGGTCGGCAGCTGCCTCGGCGCCGCTCCAAGGGGGAGAGCAGGATGATGACTCCCAAGATGATGACTGTCGAGTGCGGAAATGGGAACTGTCGAGAACTAGGCGAGATCGTGACCGCCGAGAGGGCAGCCTCCTGGGCGGAGGCGCCTCGGCGGCCGCCCCAAGGGGAGGCGAGATGATGACTCTCCAGTGCCAAAAAATCAACTGTCTTACTGGGGAGTGGGGACTGTTAACTGCTGCGCAATCCGGCGACCGTAGCGCGCCTGTCGTGGGGTGCTGTAACTAAAGTGGTTCCGCTTTACCCCACTTCGGTAAGTTATTTGAGTCCGTGGCGCTGGCATCGACATTCTCACCGCTAGAGTTACTATTATTTTAAAAGATGTTAAAATTTGTACAAAAGACCTTCAAACAATTACAATATAGCCTAGCCTTGGGCGAAGGTTTTTATTGCCGGGTCGCTGGTTTAACAATACACCCATTTCGGATTACGACTTGATGGGTGTATTTCCAAGTTGGCTTTCTAATTTTTTATTGCGGGACCGGTGAAACTATTCACTAAATACTTAAGGTCTAATAATTCGAACTGCCGCCTCCATCTGCGTGTAAAATCACAGAGACAAATGCTGGAGCACGTGTTCACTTTGGTCTTTCTGTGAATTCAAGTCATGTATATACCTAGGGACATATCAATATCACTAATGTCCGTGACAATATGAGTCCCTTGTGAACTGACAGCTGGTAGAAAAGTGCACACTGGCTCTATACTAGTTAACTAACAAGGAGTCGCATCTACTGGCCATTAATTATAGATGTTGCTAGTACTAGATAGGCAGTTTGTGCGCATTGACCTAAATTGGCCCGGGGTCACTCCGAAGGAGGTAAACAACTCCCGAATCATGCTAGTCTTGCAAGATGCTATAATATCAATGTGGTATTTGGGCGTCGCCTACATAGATTATATGTTCTAGACCTACAAGCAAGCTATAATCTTCCTCTCCATCCTAGCATAAAGGGGGAGGGGGAGAGAACACAATAACATTTATTTTTTATGTATTTTGAATTTCACATCCAGCTGGGCTTTTACATGTTTATTATTTTTTTAAAACAAAGAACATCTAAATGAGCATAATATCACAAAAAAAAAAATTATCCACCATGCAAGATGAAAAAATAGTAGATTGGGAATACAATAAATAAATTAAATAAGTCAAAGCAGATTCTACTAAGACCTGTTTATATTTAGTGATTGCTAAGTTATATGTCAACAACATCCTTATATCTTATATTCATTGGCCAAACTATTCTACATTCGAATAATTTTAGTAAATTTAGTTGACACAGTAGATAATTATAATTAAGACATTCTGAGTCCACACTGTTGAGTTGTACTCGATTTGAATCCTGACTAATGACGTGTACAATTTTTTTTACGGTTTCAATATTTTTTAATTGGCTTATTACAAAACTCAACATTTTCAAAGTTTTATTTGATTTAATATCAATATGATTAATAAAATTTAGTTTTTGATCAAACTATACACCCATTTACCTCATTTAAGGCCGAATTACACCTGTCGATCGCTCGGCCGAGTCAACGCTTTGTTATTCGGTTAAGCAACTTATTGGAGAGTAGAGGTATCACATGTAGAAGAGACAGAGGGCGAGTTAGTTCATTGAGATTAGTTTAAAATGCTGTTAACATGGTTTCGCGATGGAAGAAAACGAGAAAAATTAAGAGAGTTTTACAACAAACTTCACGCACACGTAAAAAAATTCTAAATTTTGTTTTTTTCTTTCACTGACTGACTCGGCTGATTACACTAACCGAGAGGAAAGCGAGTGAAGCATCGAGTTGAATATGCAGGTGGAGAGGGTACTTACTCTACCGAGTCATTAGGCCTTGCTTCTATCCACTGTCTCACCTGAATCACTCGCCCGCTCTTTGGCCAAGTACTGACGGTACTGATCACATCAGCCGAGCACTCGGCCGAATACGCTGTCTCGGCAGGTGTAATTCAGGCATAACAGTTATTGGCACTATATCATTGATGGAGTAATCATAAAATCATGGATTTTTTATTCCATGATATCTCAAAATTAGACATTTGCTTACATTTAGTTGTAGATTATTCTCTTGGCACCAAACAAAATGTTTGAACAGTTTTTTACGGGATCTTTCATATGAAGCCGCATTACCACGGCACCTCCCTAATTCTGACTTCTGACCCCTAGGAGAGGGGAAAGCATCATTTTCAGATATTGCTCAGCTAACAGATCATGACATCTCATCTGGGCCACGCCCACACATATAATATATTGTCGCGTGTGAGATGTTTGAACGGGGTTGTATGTTATATAGGCCAAACACCGCATTGATATTATAGCGCCGTGTGCGCCTAGCATCATTAAGTTGGCCCAACTCGCACAAACCGGCGGTCTGCGTAGTAGTGTGAGTCGATTTTTTTTTTCGGAATTCCATTTAGTACTAGTAATCAAAAGTTGTGTTTGTATCTAGAACATCAAAATAAAATATTTTTAAAACGATATCTTGAGGCTCCGGGGGTCATTTGTGGTTTGAAAAAACGTTTGGTGTATCGGTCTTATGATTTCAACATAATCAGAAGAATAATACAAATAAAGTAATAGACATCTACGTACCAGATCTAATGAAAGCAAAGACTTGTGATAAAGTAAGTGGATTATTTTTTGAAGGTCGAAAGAACAGGACTTTGATTTATATAAAAGAGAACACAGATATTATAAAAGCACGGTGGTTGAAGAACACGTATCTATCGAAAACCAAAAATACTTTCACATGAAAAGTAATGCCATCCCTAGTTTTTAACTTTCTTATATGCATGTATATAGTGATGGTGAAAACACTATCAAAATGTATAGTTTAGAAGAACTAAATGCTGAAACTGCTGACGCCGGGCAGTGAAATCTTACTGGCCTAGTAAGCCACACACAATTGTGCCCAGTTAATTTTGTGTGATGTGTTGTACCCTTAGTGCCATTTCCTCTCCCTTCCTTTCTCCATGGTAATACGTTTTGAATTAAATTATTGCTAGTAAAGAAAAATATTTGTTTGACATGCTAATAACTTTTTAATGTATCTAAAGAAGATTTTTTAGGAATCATCTTTAATACAGAAAGGTGCTATAGAACTAATCCTACAAAATGTATAATATTTTTATTTGGTGTGTTAATAATGTTTCTAAGAAATTAATAAATCAACATTGACTAAATTAGTAATCGAATAAACACTGTTCCTTTTAAAAAAAACGATTAACCACTTAATACTCGGTTTTTTTTTTAATAAAAATGAAACTAAAAACACCAGGTTATTTTATTTTTTATAAAGAGTTAACATAATTTAAAATTGACCAGTTCAAAAAAAAACAAAACAGAAGTAATAAAAAATGTAAAAAAACTTAACCATATTCAAAAAAATAAAACACGACTAACTATAATAAAAAAATAAAAAAATCTGGCGAGCGCAGTTCGTTTGTTTATCTTGTATAACGCAAACAAGTCAAAAGACGCGAGCAGTGTTCGGGTTGTCGCGGTACGATACACGCGCCATCCGCGAACACCGCTCGTTCAAAAGCATTAAGTGGTTAAGCAACTTACCAAAGTACAATTACTTAACATACTTATCAAAGAAATGCTTTGATTCTTGAAATAATATCATAATGTCCTATACTTGCATTTTGAAAAAGTATGTAGCGGCAAGCTACTAGAATAATTTAGATCATCAGTATGAGCAGTGCTCATTACACATAGAACCTTCTAGACTCTCATCGAATCTACTTGCGACTGCTGGAATGTTCCTGGCTTTACAAGACGCACGCGGCTCTGTTTAAGTGCAGCCGCACAGCGCTACAGCTCAGTCTTAGAACTCAGTATGCAGCAGGTACTCACAGCTATGCCTACGCCTGGCGACATTTCGCCGGCGTTCCGGAGGATTGAACATCATCACACTGGAGCATCAGAAAGACTCGTGGTCGTCACCACCAGTGATGAGCATCACCTTCAAGTCCAATCTCCGCCCGCATGACGTAAAGCTACTGAATACATCGCCACGATCACACCCCACTACCGTTCATCTCCACTTCTATGGTGTTGAGCATCAGCCTGGTGGATTGGCCACCGAAAAAGTCCACCACAATGTCAAGCATCGGTCCAGAGGAGTTCATCATCCAGTCTCCGCCCGCCACGCGTTGAGTACGAATTCACATCACACCGTCATGTGACCTACATGCATCCCATTGTGATGTACACTGGCTACTCTAATAAAGATACTGTGTACAAACCAAATCCTTCATTTATCTCTACCTACCATCACCCACAAGTAGATGTTTAAATAAAACAAATAAATGAATATTATAGCAAAAATATTTATTAAAAAAGTGCATTTTTCGTTTTTTTTATTTTATAATATGTGACAGCACAACCCTTCTGGTTTAGACATTTTTCAATGATTAAATTATTGTAGGTACATATTTTAGATATTTAAAAATAGGATTAGTTGTAAAGAGATTGTACATTGTTTCTCCTTTTTTAATAGAACCACTGTATCGATGGCATAGTGCACAAATGTGTTAATTAGTGCAATTTTATGTAAAAAAAAGTATAGCATTCATTTGTTATGTATCAATCAAGAAGATTTAATTAATAAATAAATGTTTAAAATTTAAATTTATCTAGAACACCGATATTAATATTTAATGAACTTTTATCGTCATCCAAGATTAATATATATTTTTTCTTTAACTTCACACAGGAGGCCCTGAATAAAATAATTTCCCCTAATCTTTGGAGATGCTGTGGTTGGGAGTATTTCCTGACTGTGCACCGGTTCCGAAGGAATCAATGACGCCAGTTCCACAAAGCATCTTCCATTGAAATACCGGTAGAACAAGAACAGAATTCCCTGTGCTTTAAAGATTGCAATCCGTTTGTTAAGATCTACAAAACGGACACTTAACACATTTGTGCAATATATCCGTAATATTATTATAAAATTAATTTTTAAAAATAAGTAGTTATAATAATACATTGCACACATTACGGTAAAAAGGCATCAGCAAAACTCTTATAAATATAATAATATACTATGTAAATATTAATTTCATTAATAATTTAAGACTAGTAAACTTAAAAAGTATTAAAGGCACTTAAAATTATTATCATAAGTTCTGATCATCAGGACAAACTGGAACAGGACATACAAGAAAACAGAACCTTTTAATGACACTCAACTAGAACAACTAGTCACGTAAAACTACGGATGTTCAGTAGGCAACATATAACTTATCTGATATACAAAAAATTAGATTGTAAGTTGTTTAGTTGACATTCCGGTTACCTCATATACTTTAGGAATTTCTTCCAAGCATTAAAAAAAAATCATTAAATTTATAGTATTATTCATAAAAATCACCTAACCAAATTTGGGTAGCCATCGCTCGGGTGGCTAAGAAGATTAGAGCGTGCAACACGGTATCGCTTCTACATGTTTATATTTGTACTGACACACTTCACACTGTGATGGACACTGTAACACTGTCCATATGTTGGTTAAAGAAGGAGGAAGCGCAACATGACATAGTTAGTACCCCTAAAATAAATCATGATAACAAAATCATGTTAAAAGTATTTACTTTTGTTGTGGTTAATTAAAAATGAACAGTGTAAATAAAAATAAAAATTAAAAATATACATGCAGTAAAAAGCATTATTTATTTCTAATAAATTATGGTCAATATATAATATTATTATGTGGGGTCATCAAAATCTTAAATCTCCGAAAGTTCTTCACTGATTGCTATGAAATTGACACAACGTTGCATTCGAATAAGCATATGTTTTTATATACCTATATTATGTAGATGTTACCGGTGATGGATAAAAACATGATTTAAAAAAAGTTTAAAATTCGTCGAACAGAACCATCTGTATATTGTTTATCTATCTGCACAGACAGACTAAGTCACAACAACGCGTGACGGGGTACAGCTAGTTAAAAATAAACAACAAAAGAAATGCACCCCACATTAAACAACCTGAGTGAGAAAAGCTTTGATCAATCAGTAAAATGAGGATAGCACGCTTAAAGTGTAGGACTAGCATAAGTTTATTAGAATCAAGTGGCAGTTTTCTCTAAAGCGCGTCAGGCACTAAAAATATAAGGAAATAAGACAAACTTGTGAGATAATTTTACCAAACTCTAAACAGCGCGCCATTCAGATTCGGTGATAAAAAATCCACCCGTCTTGATGATACTCACTTCTGCCTTTACCCTAAGGACATGTGGGGCATGAACCCTGGAGTCTCCGAAGCCGAGGGGACCCTGGAACTCATATGGACTTTCAAAAAGAGTCCCCAAATGAGATTGGATATGTATTTGCACCAAGGAGCAGGACTCAGAGCAATATTCTGGAGGGGGTCCCCAAACTCCAGTGTGTCCAGGGGCCCCCTCAAGTATATCGCCTTGGTTCCTTGACAAGTCGGCAAGGCTTAAGACGGCCCTGCTCGTACTGCCCGAGAGTGAGTCCGAAATGAATCCCAAATCACATAGGTGCATAGTGAATATCAGCACCTACCGGACCTTTCGTCATCATTCCATAGTTTCAACTGGTTTCGGTGTAACTGTGTTTACTACGGGGCAGAAACAATTTTGTGTAAATAAAGTTATAGCTTTGTTAAAAATAACAATTTGCGAACAGAACGTAAGTATGTAACCCACAAATATTTCTTAGGTTCATACAATACATACTAGTAGCGCCAGAGCGGTTGACCTGTAAATCTTGAGAATCTACTAACTGCCTAACGGCACAAATGAGATTTGTTGAACACCAAAATTGTACGCAATAGTATTTTGCAAAAATCGCTGCTGTGAATGAAGTTGTTGTTGAAATAAGTTAATTATTGAAGATGTTAATTTTTTACGTTGAACTCCCAATGGGATAGGCTACAAACTGCCACTGTTAGAATCCGAACTACTCATGTTTCAGAAGTATAAAGTCTTTCTTATTATAGATACTTGACAACATCATATCGCAACAGTCTTTTGAGGAAATTGTCTTCTTCTTTCAGTAACTCTCTGACGTCCTTTCGATCCACTTTTGCTTTCACTTCAAAATGCATGTCTTCCTGGTCGCAACCCTCGGCCAAACAGTCAAACATATCCCGAGACTGTTTGGAGATGCAGGCTCCATCTTTCTCCGCCGCAAAAACATAAACACGCATCGCCATTCTCTGGAGATGTTTATAATCGTCGAAGAGCGGAGAAAAATCCATGGATTCATTGGACAACATCTGGATTATTTCAATTTCTTCTAAAGACGATGATAAATTGCGCTCATCGCATTTTGTGCTAACGCACTCCATTGTCACTGGTTTTGTATTGAATCCGGCTACTTGTTGGAAAACGGGAGAGTTTTTGATTGTTTCTTCCGGCGTTAATTCAATTCCGTGGACAGGTTTACATTTTTTAAATTCTGAGAAGACCGTATTGTCAAACTGCGAGCATCGATTGCTCATGTCGCAGATGAATGAGAGATTGTTTCTATCATCAAAGGATTGATGATCACTGACGAGGTTCGTGATCATTGTGGGTCTCCGAGTGATGTTTTGTGGCGGGGAGGTTTGTTTCTCGTCGATGACTGATTCTCCAGTCTTCAGTAGGCTCCGGAGAGATTCGTTGTTGAAGTTGTATATGCCGGATATGAGGAAGACGGCCTGCAGGAGATGAGACGAAGGACACTCTTTGAAGAACTGCTTGTCAGCGAGGAGTTTAGCAGCGAATAAGGCACCGATTCCATGCCCGATCAAGTAGACGCCCCTGAAAGAAATGTCTTTAGCATCATCTTCCAGGAATACACTTTCCATTATATACATATAAAGCTTAACCCTTCAGGCATCTGGCATATTTACTGTTATATTTCTTAAAGATGCTGTCATGCTTTTATATACCTGGTTCTTTATCTGTTTAAAATTTCACATGGTCTAGATATATTTTCATGGAAAAAAATATAATTATATTACATTTAATTGAAATTTATTATATTTATCAAAAACTGTCATACCATATTAAAAAGTCGATATCATTCAAAAATAAAATAACTTGTTTTGATAAAACTTCCCTGTCATTTGTGCCATTCACTGTGGTCAAAAATGTTAATACCTCAATATCTCAGAAATGCAAAAATGTGGTGTGGTCTCCTTGTATTCTCAGGCCAAATACTGATATTGACCGTCTCCGGGGCTCTTAACGGGAAAGTGATATCAAGCAAGCTTCGTAAGAGATAATAGTAAATGTTGTAACTACTAACTTAGAGTGGTGCTCCCTGGCCCGGCGGAAAGCCTCTGCGAAGGCGGTGCGCGTGGCCTGCAGCATGCCCTGGCGGCCAGCGCATGCTCGCAGCGCCACCTGCAGGGTGCGCACCCCGCCCAGCGTAGGCCTTTCCCCTTCCCCCTCTTCCCCACCCAGCAGCAGGGCCACGGGGGCATCCTCACACAGTCCCGGGCTGGCCAGCAGGGTCACCTCGCAGCCGGGGGGCAGGCTGAGGTTGCACAAGATGGGCGATAGCTTCTTGGGGGATGCTGAAAGGTAAACACAATTCATTCATCAAGTAATCCATGATGGTAGTGAGCAGTGGCGGCTTGAGAACTTCTTCAGTGGTCTAAGGACATTTTTTATGTGTACTATACTGATTGTTGCGTGTCGTATCATGTGATTGTCCTTTTTTATTTAACTTTATTCAAGCCTTAACTCTTTCACTTTTTCATTTTATAATCTCGATGTGTAGAGCCTTTTACATTATGTTTTTCTGTCTGTGCCACCTTTTATATTAAATCTTTTTGTCTATGGCACGTCATAGTGTATTCACTTCAAATATTGGTGTTTTGTTTTATATAGTTTGTTGTGATCGAGATCTTTTGTTTTTTCTTATTAGCATTCAATTTTACATGACCAGTATCACCAACTCTCGCTTCTCTCTCTCGGTTTAATGTCTACCCTCTTCTGTGTTACATATTAAACATATCAACAAAAACACAAGTGTTTTTAATGAGAAGCGAACCTCCATCTATCTCAACGGCAAGCCAATCCTTGGTGTGAAACAAAAGAAGCCTACACAAGCCGATCAGCCTTACAAACTGACTGGAGGCTTCCGGACTCCACACGAGGACGCTGCTCACTGATATCTCCATAAAACTGTACTTATTAAACACTTTAGCAGTGCATATTTTAGATAGAGAATTAGTAGACAACAAGCAAAGGAGCGATACACAACCGAAGAATGCGGAATTATTGTTACTGATTATTTGACCAATTTCCAGTCTGTAGTTTTAACGTAGGTGGGGCAAAAGTAATGTCATAATATTAATTGGATGCCATTTTGTTAGAAATTAAAAAAAAATGAGCTCTGATGTCACGGAATGTTTATTTAAAGGTTTCCATTCAAAGGATTTGGTTGAATACGGCGACGAAATTCGTGCTGCGTTTTTTTCTTCTTTTTTTTCTTCTTATTTGTACTAGGACTGTTGAACTATCCAGTACGTAAAAGGTTCTTGTGCCGTTAATTCTAAATAAATAAATAGACATCTAAATTAATAGACCAACCCATCAGGGAAAGGGGAACAAACCAAGTTCGCGGAGCGGGGAGGTGGCGTAACCGTCTCCCTTTCTGCGATTTTTCAATAAATTAATCTGACAATATACAGGCAACTCACTTTGTAATATCACTATTTAGTCCTCGAAAATAAAATCTGCTTATGAATAACTAATCCTTGTTACAATACCTGGAATGAGACAATCCAAGTACTCATAAAAGGACCAAACCCAAGATTAACCAAGAAACTACTCGATATGGACAGAAACTCGCTGAAGGAACTGGTAGGACTACTAACGGGACACTGCCATCTCAGGAGACACATGCAGATATTGGGAGTGGAAAACACCAATAGTTGCAGGAAATGTGAAGAGGATGAAGAGACTCCAATTCACCTATGGTGCCAATGTCCTGCCCTGGTGGGAACTGGGCTCAGATACCTGAAGAGACATACAGTAGAACCAGAAGACATAGCCACATACCCAATGACAACCTTGGTGAACTTTATTAAAGTGAATGGGTTGTTGTTAAAGGATTGAGGTAAAATGGGAGATAGCACAATGGGCCTATGGCCTAAGTGCTCACGGGAACTACGTGTAAACTGTCTCCGTCCTTAAAAAAAAAGTCGGATATTTTGTTACACCATCTAGTTAGATTCTTTTGAAAATAAGAATGAAATAAAAGGTGAATAGTTACCTTTCTTTCCAACATCGGGCTTCAGTACAAAAGCTTCTTCATTGGACATGTGTCGGTGTACACCCAGTTCAGTATTCATCACGGAACTCCAATTTAACAGGATTCTGCAATAAACAATAAGAAAATACTGATAATGCGATGGGTTGATGGTGACTAGGAGTATGGCATAGTTCCATGGGTTTCGATGATTGAAAATAGCATTCTATACAAGGTGTCCTGTAAGCTATGGATCAAACGAAGTGGGGTAATAGGGGAGGTCACTTACTATCTTATTGATTCATAATCCTTTCAATGTCATATCGATTTTTGTTTTTTTTATTTTTAAATACCCAGCATCCGTTCAAAAACAAATTTCATAAAAAAATCGCAGTGTTTTTTGGTTTTTTTTTGTTCTAATTATGTTGTTAAATGATTTATCTATTTTCTGAGCACAAACTGTCTCCTGTTTTATATTATGTTTTAGTTTTAATGTTCTTGTTTTGTCCTGTCCCGCTGTTATTGTTATTCTTTGTTTTGTCATCCCTTTGTATAAACTGTATATTTAGTGTTATATTACTAGATCTGTATTGGGTAAGGCACACTGTAGGAATAATTTTAAGAACATGATCACTAATACTAAGAACAACACGTCAACTCACCAGAGATCAAATGGGAAAATAATTCACCGACTCCAGATATTTTCATATCAGAGGGTTCGGCTCGGTAGAACTTCTAATTGGACCTATAAATCCTACTGATCCCTCAATATAAATATTTAAAAATCTTTCGTAATCCTACATGTATTTAAAATGACTGATTTTTGCATTTTTATGTATAAATTCTTTGACAGATCTAATACGCCTAAATTTTGAATGAGAGAGCTAGGTATAATGCCATTAGCCGAAATAACAAATGGTAATATTTTTATGGTCTGAGAATGCCAAAATTCTTTTCATTTTATTTCTTAATATGTGTATTTTCTTATTTTTTGCAGAAATAATAATTGTTATTATTATTATTATGAAAGTATTTTTTGTGAACTCCGTATCCATATTAGAATGGTAAATCTAGTTTTTTGTAATAATATTTATTTCTTTAAAAATTAAACCTTGCATTCGAATGAAACCAACACAAATAATATGCACCGTAGAAAGTTGAACCACAACTAATTCCAGTAAGGTATAACTAATTGTTCACTCTCATAGACATTCAAAATTAATAGACGGGCCAATAAGGGAAAGGAGAACAAACCAACTTGCGGTGTGACCGTCCCACTTTCGGTGATTTGTCAGTTAATGAATCTGACAGTATACAGGCAACTCACATGTTAATATCACCATTCAGTCCTCGAAAATAAAATCTGATTATTATAATTTTTAACCCTTTCAAAGTTATGTCATATTTTGTATTTCTGTTACAATGGAAATGCTACTTTGAGTACATTGTAAACACTGACAGCCTTACTAATAAAGTAATAAACTTGATGTGTTGAATTTTATAACACTGATAAATAGTCGTTTATCATTCACAAATGGTTGTTTATCAGTTGTGTAAATAGATAATACACACTAGAAATGTCTTCCATGTAGATTTGAATGGAAACTGATGTCACCCCTGATTTGGTAATTTTTGGTTATAGCCAGCGCCGGCCCTACGTGGGCGCAATTGGAGCAGTCCGCTCCGGGCGCTGAATTACCAATTACCGGATAATACCTAACACCTAACTGTCCTAACACATTGCCCATAAGATTATTTTTTTACAAAAGTGGAGCTATACAAAATGTTATTGATCACAGTAATCACCTACCTACTATACGGCCGGCCCTGGTTCTAGCCCATTTAGCACGCGCTCTGTCTCTCTTACACTTGCCGGACATATGTCACAATGATGATGAAACACAGTTTGTATTGGAAATTGAAGGCTCGATTGGCCAGAGATCATTGATCACGAAACACGCCCACGTCTCGTTTCTCGTGTGCTTCAAATCTATAATTGTAATGTATTTAACCTGGTCCGCAATCAACAGGTTAAGGTGCTCCCATAGCCGCTGTGCCCACATGATGCACAGATGGGGCCTTAAAGAGTCGGCGATGTGTGAATGTGGTGCGGTGCAGACCACCGAACATGTGGTCAACGAATGCCCGCTCCATTCATTCCCCGGCGGGATTGATGAGGTTCACATGGAGGCCCTAGAATGTCTCGCACACCTAGATGTCCCCCTCTGACCCCCCCAACATACGAAAGAAATATAAATATGCAATATCCAATACGCAATACATTACAATAGAGTACACATCATAGGTAATTATATTTTCATTATAAAATTCAATTCATATTTTTTTAATAATGCAAATTTTTATCTTCATATTATTATTATGATGTAGGTACTACTGATATGAGAAGATGTACCTATTATATCGATGACTCTACCTATGGCAAAAAATAATAATGTTATTAAAAAAGGCATTGGAAATATCAACAAACAAATATAAAGAAATATCATAAAAAGGTTGTTTACTGCACAATTTGATTGATTTCAAAAGGGATTTGACAAGGGTGTTTCATGTTATTTGCTATGCCCCTGCTAATTCTGAAAGCGAAGAAGTGAAAGATGATTTTTGGACTGATGTAAACGATGACATTAATTCGACTAAAAAATATAATTTTTATCTCCGGTGACAATTTTTTTTTTCAAAAACAAATGTCCGTATAACTGCCCAACTCCCCACCTCGACCCTAACTGTCCAATAGCTACATTTTCATTATATTTTGTTAGTTACCTAACCTAACTGTCCAATAGCTATATTTTCATTATATTTTGCTAGTTACCTAACCTAACTTAACTGTCCAATAGCTAAATTTTCATTATATTTTGTTAGTTACCTAACCTAACCTAACTGTCCAATATCTACATTTTCATTATATTGTGTTAGTTACCTCACCTAACCTAACCTAACTGTCCAATATCTACATTTTCATTGTATTTTGTTAGTTACCTAACCTAACCTAACTGTCCAATAGCTACATTTTCATCATATTTTGTTAGTAACCTAACCTAACCTAACTGTCCAATATCTACATTTTCATTATATTTTGTTAGTTACCTAACCTAACCTAACTGTCCAATAGCTACATTTTCATCATATTTTGTTAGTAACCTAACCTAACCTAACTGTCCAATATCTACATTTTCATTATATTTTGTTAGTTACCTAACCTAACCTAACTGTCCAATAGCTACATTTTCATTATATTTTGTTAGTTACCTAACCTAACCTAACTGTCCAATATCTACATTTTCATTATATTTTGTTAGTTACCTAACCTAACTGTCCGATATCTATATTTTCATTATATTTTGTTAGTTACCTAACCTAACCTAACTGTCCAATAGCTACATTTTCATTATATTTTGTTAGTTACCTAACCTAACCTAACTGTCCAATATCTACATTTTCATTATATTTTGTTAGTTACCTAACCTAACTGTCCGATATCTACATTTTCATTATATTTTGTTAGTTACCTAAGGGGCCGTTCAAGTATTATGTAAGCACTATAGGGGGGCAGGGGGGTCTTTGCTTTGCTTATTTTTGATGACATGGGGGGTGGGGGGGTCGAGATAGTGATTACGTCAGCACTGCTCAGCAATAGTTATTTTTTTTTTACACATTGGCAACCCACACATTGTCTATGTTCATACATATTCGGGGATTCCCACAAATAATTAATACGTTTAGATACTCGCTTAAAAAACAGAATACATTAACAGAAAAATCCATATAGGCAGTGTTGCCAACGAAGGCGATTAAGCTACCTCAGATTTTTAAATTTTAATGGAAATATGTGAGGAATTTTTCGAAATGGAATTTCGTAGCCACCCCCCCCCCCCCCACGGATTTCAAAATAAAATTGTGTTGTGGGGAATCACATAATGTTTTTGTCTGTGCGGAATTTGTTAACCCCTCCCTCCCCCATGGATTTGAAATATTTTATGGGGAGTACTTATTTTGAATCATTTTTGTGGGGAATTATGTTTTACAGAAATTCTCTAACAACCCCCGCCCCCCATGGATTTCGAATAATAAAAGGGGGAATTGAGCTCACGTACAATTTGTGGGGAATATGTGGGCAGCAATTATTTTATAGAAATTCGGCTACATTAGGCTACTAAATGTTTGAAAAACGGCGACATTAGGCCAAGACCCGTTGGCAACACTGCATATAGGTACCAATTTTTACGTAAGCATGGGAGGGGGGTAAGAGTTTTGCTTACTTTTGGTGACAAGGGGGAAGAGGGGGTAAATAATTGTAATAAATCTGCTTACGTAATACTTGAACGGCCCCTAACCTAACTGTCCAATAGCTACATTTTCATTATATTTTGTTAGTTACCTAAACTAACTGTCCAATATCTACATTTTCAGTATATTTTGTTAGTTACCTAACCTAACCTAACTGACCAATAGCTACATGTTCATTAAATTTTGTTTGTTGAAAACAAGTAAGTCATCGGGAACCAAAACTTCATCTACATTTTTTACTCCAAATAATCTCAGGAATCATTGGTTGAAGTATGTCAGGTACGTTTCTTAACATCCTGTAAAAAATGTTATTCTGAATTATTACATTCATGAATGACTTATTGTTGTTGTTTTATATAATTACAAGTTGAATAAATATAAAAAAGTCCATAAAAGAATATTTTCCGAGATGTAATGAGTAACTTTTCTGTTTTTTGTTTATATTTATAATTCTGTTACGAATTTATTTTATTTTATGTACCTACATACATTCTGTCTTCTAATTATAAACTAGCTGTACTCCGCCACGCGTTGCAGTGGCTCAGTCTGTCTGTGCAGACACGAAAAACTAGCGCGTTTTGCTTTTACGTCCAACTAGCTGCTGTTTTAAAAAAATAACATGTTCTTACCTGTGACAGGTGACATCTATATAATAAAGGTACATAAAAACACACGTGTATTCGAATGCAACGTTGTGTTAAAATGATTGCATCATAGTTATATGAAATATTGATATAAGACTCTAATAACGAGGGTTTGCTCGACGCTCACATTGTAATTATTTATGAAGAACGTATTACTAAATTCTCTAATGTTTGTAGAGGGATCACTACGGATGTAAGTTATTTATAATTAATCTTAATAAGACAGTACCTTACTATTAATATATTTTATGTAAAACGGTTTGAAAATATTTTAAAACCTTTTTCAACTATAAAATTAGCAATAAGCACCAGATTTTATTTTCTAGATGATGAATTAGTAATTTCCCGGGGGATCCCTCTTGAGAATTTAGTAATAGGTACGTTCATCAGAAATAATAAACCCCACGGAAAGATCGATTTTCTAGGCCTGCTAGGGGAAAGTCGACTGTAAGTCCGTCCATTACGCCGAATATTGTTTTTACACGACTTCATCACTTATGTTGTTAAGATTCCCACTTTATTTTAGGCAAATTCAACCGCAAGGTTGCCCAATTCACTAGAGCTGCGCGTCGCATATGTTTGTGCACGGCCGCTTCACTTACGTCGTTAAGGTTCTGGCTTTATTTTAAGGTATTGTCTCGTCTAATGGTATCCACTCTCCGCACATTGTTGAGGCGTTACAAACATACTCCCTAATAAATTATTGTGATTGTTCGCGGATATAAGCAAATAATATTATCTGAAATTATACATGCCTACAACAAACCAAAATGGCGGTCAATTGTCAAAAATGATTTTAAGGCGATGCACTACGTCATGTAATATTTTAAATTGAGCCGCTATCAATAACAACCCTTACGTAGATGGCGATAAGGTTCAAATTCCCGCTTAACACCATCCGCCTGTTTTGATTTATGCAAGAAAAAAACATGGCCAAAAAGTGCCTTTTATTTTATTTTGTGGATGTTCAGGCATAAATATTTGATTTTTTTTCGATCATTTTATAAATAACTTAATTTGCCACATTATACAATAAAATCATAACCGAAAATGGGTTCGTAAGTAGGAGATTTTTAACTTTAAAGCAGTTTTCATAGGCCTTTACATTATTTTTTCTGGGCTTATAAAAATACTTATCTAAAAAATACTCTAATATTATTTCAAAGGCCAAGATGTATTCTACTCGCAGTATTTAATTAAAGCATCTGAAACATTTCTAGGCGACCAAATTTTCAAACCAAAAACACATGATTTTGAATTACGTACGGCATCGCCTTAAGGCATAAAATTCAACCTGTAAAATGACTTTTTTAAGTCGACAATCGGAAAATGTTGACGGTATGCTTCAGGGTCGCATTACCGATTAATTATATTTAGGTACCTAAATTATGTCAAGAGTAACTTTATAATTTCGCGCATTTACAAGAAAACAAGAATGATGTGGCGTAAACATTATTTACGTGCCTTGAGTTGGTAAACGAATTGTTAAAAAAAAAACATAATAATATCATGGAACTGTTTATAAGATATTTATGATTAAAAAAACACGCTTTTACCACCAAACAAACAAGACAATTTTATCGTCCTTATCTAAAGATAAGTATTTTAAAATACGTACATGAAAATTTGCACCTAACCTATCTACTCGTAACATATTTTAATTGAGAAGATACCAGAGTGTAATTTTGTCAGTATCGTCGCGGTGTGAGATCACCATTTAGAATCGAATCTTTGATTGAAATTCCCAACCTTCGTATTTCTCATCTCCTTCATCCCTCACTTTCTTCAACCTCGCGACATTCACCTTCTTGAAGATGCCTTAGTCGCGCTGGCTTTAGGCAAATGGAGCTAACATTAAAAACACACAAAAATGAAAATACGGACGACAACATTTAAAAAAAATACAGTGTGTGGCAAGCCTACGCACGACGGAAGTGAAACTTTTAGTATTCTTCTCTCTCTCTTTTCATTTCATTCTCTCTTTTTTCTCACGTCTATCTCGTCACTACTCATTTTTGACACTAAAACTCTGTTCCAAATCGAATAAACCACAATCAATTACGTATTTCACTCGTATTACACTCACCGCGCAGTACACGAAGCAAACAGCTGATGCCTGGCGTGGCGTCGTTGGCTAGAGAGAGAGGAAAAGAGAGAAGAGAGAGAGAGAACGTTCGTCAGTGGCTCCCTCACCTCAGTAAGCGACTACGGTGAGAGAGCAACAGTGAACGGTGAGCGGTGGTGGGGGTACGGGACCCAAATGATCACGGTTTTTCGTGACGGTCATGAGTCGGTTTTACTCCGATCCTCGAAAGTGCATGACGCGCGTAAAGAAGTTTCACTTCAAAAATTCAAATTATTGAAATATGTGATAATAATGCAAACACAAAAAGCCAAGAAGAAATAAAGTTTACTAGTGGACCCAGCAATGTTTCGCTAATGCTAATGTCTTTCACCATTCACTACTGTATTCCACGATGGTACTGTTAAAAAACTATATTACATCGAATTTAATTCCACTCCTTATCTCATTCCGGTACAGAGATATTGCTTTAAGTATTCCTCGGGCGTCCCCGACTTCTTCTACCATTCAAACCACTCTCTAAACACTCCTGGCACTAATAAGAACAAACTTTGAAATTTTCAGCGATATCGGTCGACCACTTTTCGAGTTTTGCGAGCACAAACATACGTAGGCTGAATTTATATATATACATATTTATGACGCTTACCCGGCGTTGCTCGACTTTTCTCTACTTTCTATAAATATAATATGCATGTTTATATACAGGGTTTTCCAATAAGAGGTGTTATTTTGATATTCAATCGTAAAACATCAATGGTTTCGTTGCTTGTGTGTCACCTAGCGCCGTCTTGTTGAAAGTAAACGTTGTCCAGATCAATAGACGGCCGGCATAGTCCAGTGGTAACGCATTGGACTGCCATTCCGAAGGTCGCGGGTTCGAACCCGGCGTGCGCAAATAAATTTTATTTGATTAATTTGTGTTATTTCACAATTAATTAATTAAAATAATATATAGTATATTTGCGGCACGTTCCAGAGTGGAAGATACTACCAGTATCGCCCTGGTGTAAGACCACCATTCAGAATTGAAACGTTGCTCCAAATGGCTTTAGCCGTGTTTAGTGACTAGATCTGAATAGCCAGGTACTTCCCCACCTTCCTCTTTCCCTTCCCCACTTACCTTCAGCCTCACAACATCCCCCAATTGGGGATGCCATAGTCTCACTGGCTCCAGACGGGAGCAGTTGGGACTCTTGTGAGGTATTCACTGTAAAAAAAAAAAAAAAAAAAAAAAATACCATCCAATTCCAGCCATAAAAAATCATTAATCATCTCTCGATAGCGCAATCCATTCACCGTAACTGTTGCTCCAGCCTCATTTTCGAAAAAGTAAGGTCCAATGACTCCGCCGGACCATAAACCGCACCAAACAGTCACACGTTGAGGATAGAGAGGCTTTTCAACAATAACTCTTGAGTTTTCCGAGCCCCAGATGCGACAATTTTGCTTGTTGACGAAGCCACCGAGGTGGAAATGGGCCTCATCACTCAAGATGATTTGCATTTAATTCACTCAAGTGAATTTTAATAATTTCAATGCATTGTTGAAGCGTGTATCGTTCCATTTTTATTAATGGCGTAGTTTCTACTTGTCAAATGTCAAAAAATGACAGCTTCAAAAGTAACATCTACCGAAATAGCGGGCTATTCAAAATAACACCTTTTATTGGAAAACCCTGTCGGGAGTGGATGTAATTTTCATACAAATCTACAGTTTTATTCCGAGGTTGAAGAAAATTTGCACACTTGACCTGGAAGAAGTGGAAGGTCTATTTCTGATTTTGTATACTTCGAAATAAAGCTCAGATGATTCACCCTATTGTACATGTGAAGCTTTAGAACTAGAAATCACTTTTTCATCTTCAAAAATGTTCTGTAATCTCAGACAAAACGCTTTTATATTCAGAGCGTGTATCTTATATAATAAGAATTTTAATGATATTGACATATTTTCGTGTAGTTTAGGAACATTTAAAATATACCTTAACTATTGATATGAACCCTGTTCAGTTGCATGTGATTCATTTTAAAAACATTTGTTCAGTTTAGTTGTAGGTATAGTTAATGATTATTGGGTTGTCAGTGAGGATAACATTGATATATTGTCATTTATTTGTGTTCTTATATCCTATGTTATTTTTATTTTATTTTATATTTACTATTTTGTATTTTTTGTAAATATTTTTAGCCCACGGGTACTGGACTAGAGGTGAGGCGTATTTATCGTACCCAGTAAAAGTACCGGATATTTCCATGCGATACTTTGTACTTGTGACAGATCTCCAAAATACCTGGTTCCAAAATATTCATGAGTATTTTATACCGGGACTAAATATTTTGAATAGGTACTTTTACCAGGTATTTTTGATAGGTATTTTCGATGGGTACTTTTGATATTCAGCGAAGTTCTGTAACAACTCCCCCCCCCATGGATTTCGAATAATAAAAGAAGGAATCAAGCTCAAGTAGAATATTTGTGGGGAATATGTGGGCAGAATTCATGCGAGTGCATTAGAATTACGTATTCTGAATCAATCCTCAGGTCGGTATTAAATACTTGTAGAGTATTTTGTCACCGGTATTTTTCTGTACCTGTACTCATTGTACCCAGTAACGAAAAGTACTCATAGGACCCACCTCTATACTGGACCCTTCGTTTTTTGTTATAATTGTATTTTTACGTGAAAACCTGTCATTAGATTTTATTTGTATTGTTTGTAAGTTTATTAAAGATGTTAAAAAATCTGATGGTTTTCCTAAATAAATAAATATACATGTCCATCGATATTAGTTAGTTTTTGGCTGATGCGCCTTTTTTTACACTAATCCCACACAGAAGGCCCTGAGGAAAAAAATTCCAGCAGGGCCTATGTCATCTTTTGGAACGCTGTGTGGATGGTCTTTTTTAAGGAAAGAAATGAGAGGAAGTGCTGGGAAGGTAAAAGGTATGAGGGTTGGATAGGAATCTAGGGATTAGTATGTCCAGGAGTAACGGACATATGAATATATTCTTCCCAGGGCGATGGGTCGAGATACCAGCTGGAGACCCCTTGTCCCCCAGTACCTGTTAATATCATATTATTTATTAATATTAAACTTATATGAATAATAATTAGTTTTGGAAATTGGATTGTTTACGCGTACGTAAAAATATTTGTTAAATCCCGGTAAATTAAATACCTAAGTGGAGCTACTATTTATCATCTACAAATGAATATAAAATATTATGTTATAAAGTGAACGTCATTGAAAGAAACGGAGGTAATGGCATAATTTGCATTAATGTAGAATTAATTATCACAAAATGTATTTACTTTACGCAATATTGACATCTAATTGATAATAGTAAAGTCTCAAGGGGTAATTAAATATCAATTATAATTTTTTTTTTGGTAAACTAATGTTTAAGACAAGATTATTTATGCATAGCACAAAGGGTAAAAATTATTGCTTATAAATAATTGTTACACTTTGTGCTATGCATAAAAAATCTTGTCTTAAACATTAGTTTACCAAAAAAAAAAAAATAATAATATTTGACAAGTTCTAGTATTCTCACCAAAAATGTAGACAATTTGACTCGACGCCATCTAGTGAGAGAGTTAGCACTTACAATGCCTTTCTCATATAAAATAAAGTTGGTTGTTTCAGGTGAAAAAATGTAACAAGCAGTAATTGTTGAATGAAACACTAGTATATATTGAATTATTTCGCGGATAAGAGATAAGCCGCCATAGCTCAGTGGTCAGAGCTGTCGACCGGAAATCGAAAGGACACGGGTTTAAGTCCCGTTGGCGTCATGTATCTTTTATCAGGAGATTTTTCAATGTGGATGAGTGTTTCAGGCTAATAATTATTGCTTATAAATAATTAAATATCATAGTATAATATTTGCAGTTGTGCATTTGAGCCGTTTTTTCGTGCATATTTCAGCCACTTTATATTTGCTATATCTTAATGCACATTTTGAGTATTTTTCAGTTGTAAATTGCATAGTTTTCATTTTGTCATTTATGCATATGTAAGCCTTTTTTCGCCATTAGCGCATATTTAGGCCACTTTATATTGGCTATTTCTTAATGCACATTTTTTCAGTTCTAAATCGCATAGTTTTCATTTTGTCATTTATGCATATGTAAGTCTTTTTTCGCCATTAGCGCATATTTAGGCCACTTTATATTTGCTATTTCTTAATTTAATTTTGTCATTTATGCATACTTCAGCCCTTTTTAGCCATTAGTGCATATTTCGACCACTTTATATTTGATATATCTTAATGCACATTTTGAGTATTTTTCAGTTGTAAATTGCATAGTTTTCATTTTGTCATTTATGCATATTTAAGCCTTTTTTCGATATTAGTGCATATTTCAGCTACTTTAAATTTGAATTTTAATAATCATATTTCTGCCACTTTATTTCTTTAATCATAGTTTTTCTCATAAAAACCAGGTAACTAAAGCATATATATATTTTATACAAATTGTCTAAGCTTTAATGGGATGCGTGGGATTGCACAAAACTTCTCTCATACCGAAATAAAAATATTATTATTATTATTCGCACTGTTTGTGCATATTTTTGCTTTTTAGTGCATACATAATCCTACATCTACTTATTAGTGCACATAGAGAGTCTGCTTTATCGTTAATACTGATGATAGCCCACCTCAGATAGGAAGAATAGAGCAATGAGACAAATTTTGAAGTATAAGAAACATAAGGATGTTAAACAAAAGAATTTTCTACAAAGTTTTTAACAATTTATTACCAACATACTTTACAGGGTAACTATTTTGCAACAAAGACTACTCACCATACAAGACAGAAAGAAAACATTTTAGTAAAAATATTGAACAAATAAAAAACACATTGTTTAAACAAAAGCATCTAAATTTATAGCTTAGTTCCAAGTGAAATAAAAAAAAATGTACGTAAAAAATTGTATGTAATAATAATAAGTATTAGAAAAGCGCAAAATGTTAATTAAAATATTAAATTGCATATGTAATGTGTTTATATTAGACCACTTCAAATGGGTCTATTTTAAATTTTAAAAATGTAGGTAACTCCATTAATGGAGGACTGAACGCAGTTGGCGCTAACAAAAAATGTCCAAATAAGCGAAGTTAGCAGTTCACAATGGAGTGCTGGTACCTACCCTGATGTTTGGAAGTGAGGCATGGAACTGGCAGAGAAAATATGAAAGTAGACTGAATGCTGTAGAAATGAGATCCCTGAGGCGTATGTGTGGTAAAACCATGTATGATCGTGTGAGAAATGTGGAGATCCGCAAAGAGTGCAAGGCCGATGTAAGCGTAATGAGTAAGATTAAGAAAGGGACGCTTAGATGGTTTGGGCATGAGGCGAATGAGCGAAGAAAGGAGTGTAAGGAGAATATTTGATGCGAATGCGAATGGTAGCAGAAGTCGGGGACGCGCGAGGAAGACATGGCACGACCAAGTGAATCAGATACTCGAGTCGGGCCATGTCATGAGTCAGAAAAATAATGGAAGAGTATGTATGAGACGATGTATGAATGTGAATAAGGCAAGAAGTGAGTGCCAAGACCGATTTGTTTAGCTGTCCGTCCTCTCTGCCTACCCCTGCGGAGAAACGGCGTGGTGGTTAGCTAGTTCGTTTAATAAAAAAGAGAAGATTTTATTAAAATCAATGTTAATTATCTTAGCTACATAATATTTTGACTTGCGTTAGGTTAGGTTAGGTAACACGTAACAGGTTCAACAGTGTGCATGACTTAATTAAAACTAATAAAGTTTTCGTTTTAATACGTGAAAGGAATGTACTTTATATAGTCAAGGTGAGTGTAACTAGCCAAGCAAGCAATGGCAGCAGAATGTCCGTAGAGATCGATCAGGAAACTAAACTCGCTCATCCGTGTTGAGATAATCGAGGAAGGTTGTCTGTTTATTTGCACTATTTCAATTATATTTATAAGCTGTAATATGCATTATTATTAAAGAAGGCAATAAATACAATCTAACCGAAACATTGTAATCTTAAAAAATTGTACCTAATATGGGTTCCCTGCAACGACCATGTTGAAGGAGGGTTATTAAATTCATCTCTATAGCTCGTGCGGCGATGTTTTTCAGGCTCGCTATTGGCCGATAAATTAACGAAATTACACCATGAGATTTGAGCGATAATTTTGTGCTGTTTTATATTGTAGGGAACTTGCATTTATCTCGGCTTTCGAAGCGAGGCATCGAAATTCGTTGGGAGTTGGATTATGAAATTGGTCTTAGGTTGTGTTATTTTTAGATTTAAATTAGGTATGAAAGAGTTAATCAATTGTTATTATATATATACATCGATGGTTCAATGACAAAACAAAACACTTGTTTAAAATTGTTATATCTGCCTTACTTTGCAGATTTAAGTGTTGGGAACTCTTTGTTAAAAAGTAAAAGGTTCTACTTATAATTGTGTTTATTTACGTTACAAATAATAGGTCTGAATTTAGCTACACTGTTCATTACCCGAGGGTTGGTAATTCTCTGGTTCGAGAGGCTTGTTCCCTTTCAATCTCATCTCACAAGTAATTGTTACACTCTAGCGATATCTGTCGGACTCTGGAGTAAGCTTTATGACTAGCGCCATCTATCGCTTAAATACTCAACTTTATTACCATACATCACAAAAATTGGTAAAAAAATAAACTAACCTATTATTGATAATAAATAATATTATTTTTACATTCTATGACACTGTTCTCAATGTTTTGTTAAAACCTACAAAAAAAAAACACTCCTAGGAAACAAAAGTTGATCGGATTGCAACTCAAAACAGCTATTTAAAAAAAGAACAAAAGTCACAATATCAAGGACTGAAAGCGGAAGGAGTAAGAAGAAGAAACCGCCGTTTGCGGTTGGTTCGGTCCTTTGCCATGAATCGTTGTTCAGCTCGCAAATATATACGCAGCACAAGACTTTGCAAGGAGACTAGTAGAACCTTTTTTTGTAATGTACTGGTAGAGAGCTTCGCTGAGAAACGTAATAATAGAATAAAACTAATATTATTACAACCAGAGATGTGCTTTATTTCAAATAATTCCATTTCAAATGGAAATGCAAAATGCAAAATAGGTATTTTCCATTTTAAATGCTTTTCTCAAAACCATTTTGCATTTTAAATGCTTTTCTCAATGCATTTTCCATTTTAAATGCTTTTTTGCAACATTCTTCCTACTATCTCCACTCATCTTTTTTTCATAAGCCCCAAATATCAGTCGATCCTCAACCTCGCTATGGGAGATAATTTCCATTTGTCAAGTTGCTCCTTGGTAGGAGCCCTGGCAATTGAGTGATACCATTACAAAAAATACTGAACATGGGGCCATGACGCTGTAATATTAAATGTTAGATAGCAGATTCTATGTTTTTACGTTGGCAACATTAGTCCCGCGCAAATTTTTTGTGGTTTCATAATCTGTAGTCGTGGTGTTTTTGAATTTACCATCAAGTAATATGTTTGTTCTACATTGATATCCATTATTAAATGACAAAATTGTTTAAAAATTCTATAATTATTTTAATTGTTTGACCTAAGAAACCATTTTGCATTTTCAATGCATTTTGAAAATAGGTATTTTGCATTTTGCATTTGAAATGCTTTTCTAAAAACCATTTTGCATTTTCAAATGGAAAAGTTTTGACCCATTTCCATTTTGCATTTCAAATGGTTTTGGGTACCCATTTTGCACATCTCTGATTACAACTCATATTAGGCTACTCTCCCCTATAAATATATAACAAAAGGCGAATTCTAATAACATGCCTACGTGACCATAATGACCATGAAGGATTAAAAAAACAGAATTGGGTGAATAACATTTTTATTTACATCTGAAGGTAAATCAATTAACAAAATTATTATTCCGCAAAAAATGTTATTTTTGTCTGGAAAAAACAATCTTTATATTTTTTTCTAAGTTTCTAATAAAAAGTAAACTTTTTTTTTAAATTTTGTCAACACGAAAAATATGTTTTTTTTTACTATAATACATCTATTTTCAAGTGTCTTTTAAAACTTAAAATCAAAAACAAACATTAGTCGACAACTCCATCAACCGAGCCAAATCCCGATCGGATAAGACCGATATTTATTGCGTATATTAATCTATTGCGTCTATCTGCCAAGTTTCAGCTGGATCGGATGTCGGGAAGTGGGTTAATTTTCACTTCCAAGATACGATTTCATTCATTCATTCATTCATTCATTCAAGAAAACAAAATCGAAATTCAAATAAATGTATTTTATAATATTTTCAAAGAGGCGATTTTATTATTAAATACAAGGTGGAACATAACAATTAACCGATTTATATAATAATACATTTTCAAATGCTTAATGTATGTGAAAAAACTGTAGATAAAAGATATTAAAATTTACGCCATGAATAGTGCAAAAAGAAAATGTCGTTAGTATTTAAAGATTTATTTGAGAATACATAGGTTTATGTGGCTACTTTGGTTTTATAAAGAATTTTAGCATCATTTTGTTTAAAATTATGTCACTCATTCAAATGCATACGACGATCTCACGACCACCGAACTAGGAACATGCCCATATTAAAATACAATTATGTTTTCGACAAAGCAAACCGGTAATACGCTTTATTAGTATACGAGTATAGTTGATATAATACTATTATTAAAAATTACCTCATTTTGGTTTGGTTGGTCAGAGAAAACATAGACAAAGTTACATATTTTGAAAATAAGAACCAGGATTCAAATAAGAAATTGGAATAAATTAAATTTTGGAATTCGCAACAATTTAAAAATAGGAATACTTATGAAAATTGAATTGTTGTATTAAAATCAATGACATTAAAATACATCTAGACTTGCTAACGTCTCACAAAATCACGATAAAATATAAAACACTATTATGTGAAATTCTAAATTCAAACGTTGTTCATGTAAGACAAAGATAGACATTGAAAGAATATGTGCGTATAAACGAGATAAACGATAGCGGGCGGCATTTTCATATTTGCGTAGAATACTATTAATTTATACGAATACATTCTACATCACGGGTGGGAGCCTGAGATAATAAGATACGCTTGCTCGCTTACATTAAGCCCTGCATACCCAATTTCTAAAGATTTATAACTAGTTTCTCGTTAAGTTTTTAAGTTCCAAAAAACATATGTTATTTTTGAAGATACAGGGTTTTCCAATAAGAGGTGTTATTTTGATATTCAATCGTAAAGATCAATGGTTTCGTTGCTTGTGTGGCACGTAGCTCCGTCTTTTTGAAAGTAAACGTTGTCCAGATCAATACCATCCAATTCCAGTCATAAAAAATCATGAATCATCTCTCGATAGCGCAATCCATTCACCGTAACTGTTGCACCAGAAAAATTTTCAAAAAGTAAGGTCCAATGACTCCACCGGACCATAAACCGCACCAAACAGTCACACGTTGAGGATAGAGAGGCTTTTCAACAATAATTCTTGGGTTTTCCGAGCCCCAGATGCGACAATTTTGCTTTTTGACGAAGCCACCGAGGTGGAAATGGGCCTCATCACTCAAGATGATTTGCATTTGATTCACTCAAGTGAATTTTAATAATTTCAATGCGTTGTTGAAGCGTGTATCGTTCCATTTTTATTAATGGCGTAGTTTCTACTTGTCAAATGTTAAAAAATGACAGCTTCAAAAGTAACATCTACCGAAATAGCGGGCTATTCAAAATAACACCTCTTATTGGAAAACCCTGTAGTATCTATACTTTATATAATTTCTTTTGTTCTGTTATTTAATATGTTATAGGCATGAACACATCTTTTTTAAATGCAACTAAAGCATTTGTCGAGAAATTTTTGCTCTTTTTCGAACGATCGTGTTTTATTAAAAATTTTCATCATTTTCGCATAATTATTATCGTTTTTTTAATATTAGCGCGCTCCCTCTAACATTCGTATTTACGTATTCTATTCGTATCTACGGGCTAGACGAATACGGAATACTGTATAAGATGACCTATTGCTATTAGGATGTCCCTTTTAGAGTTATGTGTTACTACGTTCGCTATCTCACTTTCTCCAGTGGTGCTGAAAATCTTCGAAAAACAATCGAAATAATTGCATTTTTATAATAAGAGGTGATTTCTCACGAAAACGGCGCTATATAAATTAGCCAAATATTATTTATTATTATAATATGTGTTTTGGCTTTTACTAGTGTTTGTCGGGTAATGAAAAGATTCTCTCATCACACACGAGGGTATGACGCGTTTAGTACTAAAATTACGAAAATCGAAAGTACTCCAATTGACTTGCTTTTGGATTGCCACTTTGAGATTTCTACAGCGCGTCTATATAATATATACTGTAACGCCATTGATTAAAATAAATTCAAATCTAGAAGATATATTTTATTACATTTCGTGATTGTAATTGCGCGGGAAAATACATCAATTTTAGTAATATAATAAAATACTTTGATCTTAGTACCGGCTAACTGTTCATTATTATTGTACTGAAAAATGATTCGTTAATTTATTATGAAATTTTTTGCACAACACTGCGAAGAGTTCGAAGCTGACACGCCCAACAACAAGAGAATCTGAAATGTCGAATCTGGGACAAACATGTTACCTACCTATTTTTATCTTGGGTGATAAAAATAACTTTATGACCGTTTCAAATAACCAATAAATCTTATTTAATCACATTATCAATCGAAAATCACATGTGGATTACAACATTCGAATCCAACAAGAAACTGATAACAAAAAACCTGTTTGAATGTATATTTTTTTGTGACAAACGCTTTCGTCTATTCACATAAATTAAAATAAACTTATAAATTATAAAACAATTCAAAAACAAAAATAAATAAAACTGTGTGAGTTTGTTTACCTTGTAAATCTGGCTCTACAAAGTTGTTAAATGTTGTAAATACGACGATAGTTGTTGACACTGAATGTAATAATTATTAAAACTGTGCTTCAAAATTTTGATCACGTAAAAAAAATAATTTGTTAGATAAGTTGAACATTACTTCCCTAACCGCGGCAAAATATAGACTAAAATAAAAATATACAAGCATTGTTTACATCGTATTTACAGCATGTAGCTTTGGGTCGCCGAAGCAGAGTTGTCAACAGTTTGAAGTAGAGATGGTAGACATTCCCGTTACGGTTACTTGGTCCCGGTGACTTAGCTGTCACTGGATCGTCCGATAATAATGCAGGGTGATTTAGCACGAACAACAAACGATATTCCTGGGCATATTTGTAATAAAAAATACATGTAATTTTGCTGTCCGACGACTTTTTTTCTGTCATACGTAACCGGACATTTTTTATTCTAAATATGCTCAGGATACGCTGATCAAACATTTTCGGGTATGTGCTGATTTATATAGACCATATATGTATGATTTTTTTTTCGGAGCAACCGGTTATTTTTGGTATTTGTTTTTACAATAACACCCGAAAAAATATCAGAAATAAAAACCTCTACAATTTGATGTAAGATTATATTAGAGATGGCCGTTGGTATTTGACAGGAACCGTTTCTTATCCCACCCTCCCCCAGCGATCCCCCCCAACATGATTATTTAACCGTTTACGAAACTGGGTTAATAGCCGGTTCCATATTGGTCTTAGGTAATTGGAACTGGAGTGACAGACCATTTCAGATAGCACCATCTCTACAATGTGTGCGATATGTCACGTACGTCACCCTCTATTATGGTGTTGCTATAAAGATAAAATAAAGTGGCCAAAAATATCTATAACGATAATAATACATATTTATTAGAATGTATTGTATTACATTATGTATATTTTATAAAATACATAGATACATTTCATCTTGCTTACAGAATGTTATGGGTCAACAGAGTTGTGTTCGAATTTTAGGGTGCAAAATGTAGATAAATTGGGGACGTAGCTATAGCACTCACTCACAAGGAGTTTCCATCCTGCGGGAGGGGCGAGAGGGGGAACAATTATTATTAGAGGGGGGTTATTTACATCATCAATTTGGGTGGCGGACGTGGGTACCGCCGCCCCGAGAATCATTTATTAGCCATAGGTTTCCCCAAAGGACATACACAAACATAAAACTAGGACGTGCAATGAAATCAGGCTAACAAAAAAGGACAAGACGAATACACAGAACAGTATATTCTATAAAGGGATGAAATACTATAACGCGCTGCCGGAAAACCTAAAGACTGCCCCAATTGAAAAATTCAAGAAGTTGTGTAGAAGCCACATGAAACAAGAAAAAACATAGAATATTAATATGTAAAAAATAATTAGTCATTTGTAAACTTTAATGAACAAATTGCTAAAATAAAAATTAATAAAAAAAAAAAATAAAAAAAAAATGGTCGCTACATTTGGTGACTTAGCAAAGGGCCCCGGGTTCATGGGGTGAGATTTGTTTAGGTCTTGGCGATGAATGCGCCTGCCCACCAAATGCGTAACAGGCCAGTTCGGGAGACCTTTAACCGCTTCAGTTCCTATACACTGCAGTGGATTCAAATGTCACTCCTGGACACACTGAACCCCAGATTCCTACCATCCCTGATACCTTTATCTTTCCCAGAACTTCCTCTCCTTCCCTTTCTTAAAAAGACCCTCCACACAGCATCTCAGAGTATAACATAGGCGCTGACGGAAATTATTGTTCTCCGGGCCTACTGTTTTCAGTTAATGTTTAAAAAAAATTCACATCGCTAAAAGAGAAAGTACAAATAATTTTATTGTATTTTCCAGGAATGTAATCTATGAGAAATATTGTACTTTATTTCAACAAAATACTGAGGATGGGAGGTGGGGGAAGGTTTGAACTTCCAAAACCACCCCTCACTCCTTTTATATACGCTCTTGAACAGAGTTAGTTTATTGTGTAAAACTGATATTGCACATTATATTATACCATATTTTACATAAGTCATTTTACCCTAGAATTTGATTCACTTGATTGTGCTATGTCTACTCGGACATCACTGTTTTTTATTTCATTCACTCAAACATAACTCCTGACACAAATATCTCATCCTTTGTAATTAGATTGTATTTCACTATTTTGCTGTAACTCCCCCAGTGTACCAAGACATCCACCAAGGATTTGCTAGTAAAGCACCGCACTAGCCTCGATTTTATGGTATTTTGAACCATAAAAAATGCTCCAAGCTTACTATTGTATTTTATTCACTTGAGTAGGAAATAATGTACTAATATTTATAATATACTAGCTTGTCATTTCGTTACTTGCAAACACGTTTATTTTATCTGCGAAAAAGTGCATCGCAAATTCCAAGTAAAATATCTTAACTTTTCATTTTCAAAAGTCATAGAACTGTACTTATTTATAGGAAAGCCGCTTATTTAGCTGGAAAATAATAATAAAAACCAAGGATATTTTTCAACACATAATATTTTACTATAAAATTAGAGAGAGAAAAACGTTTCTCTGAACACAGGTAGCATAAGGGCATAAGCAGTATGGTAGTTGAGAAAATCACAAATATTGTAATCTTTTAAAATTTATTAAAATAAAAAACTCTCCTGGGGAAAACTAGAAAGTATAGACATATATAATATTTTATGTATACATTATCTGGTAAGAAAGTACAATGTACAAAATCATCATTTTGCAAAAAAAAAGTAAGTTATTATGAAAATAGTGTCAGCTGGCGTACAACGGGCGATTGGGATTTTAACCCTGGCATTCGAAGGGGTTTCAATCAATATGGTAAGTATGTATTACAATAATTATGATGAGTATGTATTACCAATGTAATGTACTTATGGAAAGTGTATTAAAATCAATATGATAAGTATGTATTACCAAAGTAATGTACTTATGGAAAGTGTATTAAAATCAATATGATAAGTATGTATTACCAATGTAATATACTTATGTAAAGTAGGTTTTAATTAATGTAAGTAGTAAAAGACATAACTTTTATAAAATGTTTATTTTTTTAAATCAACGATCTAACAATAATTCAAACTTCATTTATATCTAGGGTGTGTTTAAATGTAGGGAAAATATACTGTGTTAATGGGCTAGAAATATGTAAACTGTGCTAAAAGATTTATATTTTAAGCAAGCTTGATGTGATCTGTTAAATATCCATTTAAATATTTGGTGTTTTCACTGTTAACAAGTAAAAAAACAACAACATTGGATTGCAGAGAGGAAGGGTGTGATAATGTGGTTTAGATCTAGTTGCTAAAGCCATCCATGACATTTAAAAAAAACTCACAATACAATTTCAAAGTTCTGTAATCATTTCAGTAATGTGAAACAACTGGCTAATAATGATTTAATAACATAACTTGAATAGAACCTTCACAGAACTTTTGATGAATTTTTCAAATTCTGTGAAACAGCTGGCCCTTAGTTACCTGTCATGCATTGACTTATATGAATGATGTTCAAGCTTTCCAATCGCATGGCGATAATAAATTGTCAGTGCAATGTTGCCACACCTCACTGTTAAAACAGTGTAAACAATATTTTTGTGAAAAATTTAATATTAAAGTGTTTAACTGGTTGAATGTTTTGGGTAATAAATATAAACCTTCCGGAAGAAATTCTCTGAATGATAGTGGAAACCCTATCAAACTCCGTTGCATACTTTAGAAGAACTAAGCGCACAAACAGACAGATGCGGATAGTGACTTTGCTTTATAGAATTAGAAATTAGAGATAATATTTTATGGATTCGACAACATCAACGTTTAGTAGGTAGGAAAAAGATTTCTTTTTAATCTGGAAGCCTTATCAATTATATTATGATAATAAATTGCGTTTGGTGTATTCTTATTTGTGTATAAAACTTTGAAAGAGATTTTTATATGTTAATACTGGCAACACTAAATATTTATGTATGTTTGATATAAATTAGTGGTAATAGGCAAAGTCTAAATCAATCCGTAATCTTAATTGGAATAAATTATTAAGTGATCCAAATCATAAAAAAATGTGTGAAGGCTTGGTTATAAGTTATAACTGATCTGAATGAAAACCAATGTCGTCATTTTGCGCAAGACTTTTTGATTCCTAGATACAGACAGATCAGGAAGGAAATTCAATATTAGAAAAAGTACAACAAATTTTACCCAAAGGAAGGGATATGATTTATGTGTGTGAATATGGCACAAGCCACTGCACGTAGCCAGTAGGACTATTGCATCCCCAATCGGGGTCGAGGCTGAAGGAACCGGGAGCGCAGGTTGCCATTTGGAGAAATGTTTGCATTCCCAATGGTGGTCTTTCACCAGGGCAATAGTGAGAGTATCTACAACTCTGACGCACACACACTCCCGCAACACACTACTAAAAACTCATCTCTTCAGTGGTTACAAGTGCTATTGACTAAGCAGCGAATTCATCAATTTTTAGGTTGAAATTCAAGTTCTGTGAAAGTACTATTCAAGTTCTGTTATTATCCAAGTACCTTGAAACAACAGGCTTATTATGAAAACATAACATACCTTAAATTTTAATTTTGAAATTTTATGAATTGTTCAAATTCCAATAATTCTGTTATTATATCACTATGGGACAGTTGTTTCACAAAACTGAAATATTAACAGAACTTGAATTGAACCTTCAGATAACTTCAATTTTAACTTTACGAATTGTTCAAATTCTGTGAAACAACCTAAGGACGAGTTGTTTCAGAGAGTTTGAACAATTCTTCAAATTTCACAGTTAATTTTCAAGTTCTGTTATTATTTCAATTCTATCAAGTAACTGGCCTATAGTGACATAATAACAGTATTTGAATATGACTTTCACGGAACCCGAAAATGAACGTTGAAATTTGATAAATTGTTCAACAACCCATCCTTGACATTTTTCCTTTGACATCCAAGATGGCTGTCCTTCATAGGCCGTATAAAATAAGAATTAAAAAGGTAGGCTTGCATATTCCCATAGAATTTGGAAACAATAGTAATCTACTAACATAAAGCCTACAGATTATCTCGGCTGATAAAAATGTTTATCACTAAATTAAACACATAATACAAGCGGCCGAGTTGTAAATGCCTTTATTCTTTAGATAAGTATTTTTTCAAATGCATTGCTTTGTTTATTCAAGAAACAAACATAAATAATTATAGCTTATTACCAGTAATATAACCAAATACCCTAGAATGATGATAATAATACACCCAACTCCAATAAAATATTGACAGTATTTATCCAACTCTGGCCGCTAGAGGCGCTAGCGTAGCATGTTGAAAATGACTGTTTTTTTTTTAAATTTTGATAACTCTGAAATTTTGTAACATTTTGATCAAAAATGTTTGTGATAAGCTTTTTTACCAACTTGTTTCATGTAAATTAAAATATAGTACTTTTCAAGTATATTTCAAATATAAAAATCTAATAGGTTATTTTATCTTGTTTTTAAAATGGTATTAGTTTTTTCTACATCTTCAAAATGAAGAAAACTATAAAGCTGTATGGAAAAATTTAGAAATTCAATGAGAAATTATTATTATTTACAGTTTACAAAACAGTTAAACAACCCCCTTTGACTGAATATGCAATGTATATATCTTATGTATCTTTCCATGAACTGTTTTATGTCAGTTTCTATTTTACGTTTCAATTAGTAAGGTTTGACATTCCTTCCAGAAAATGACCTCTTATTGGAAAACCCTGTAGAATTTATATAGTACTTATTAGAGATGTTTTGCGCTTTCTAATTTGTATTTCGATCAATATTGATTAAAAAAGTATAGTGAAATGTTTAAAAAAAAGTAATGATTGTATGTAAGTTAGCTTATTTTAATTTTTTTAATTATCGATTTCTATAAATTATCAATTAAATAAAATATTTCACAAAGAGTTAGCGAAAAAATTAATAAAACACGACTCATTTAAAATATAGCAAAAATTTCTCGATAAATGCCTAAGATGCACTGTGAATATTTTCATAACGAGAGAATTTTTTATATCGAGAGTATTTCTGCTATGGCTCGACAAATGTACAGATATAAACTTAAAAAATAACACTTTTTTTTTTCGACCTTTATAACTTGAGTGTTCAAAGAGAAATATGCTATTAATCGGTAGAAATTTGGAATGCTTAAATGTATGAAAGAAAACCAACCTGCAGAACTCACGCCACTAGGAGGCGCTAGTGTAACTTACTGCCATCAGATGTATTACTGCCGTCAGAAATTGGAGGTATTATATCTATTCTAGAGTATTAGATATAACTAGTCTACTTTGACTGTAAAAAATCAAAATGTCTAATAATAATAATAGTATCAAAATATAGGTACACAATAATAATAATAAGTCCATTTTTGACTTGAAGAAGAACAACATAACAAAATTTAACGCATAATTTAGCCTCAAAAATATATTGGTCAAAAGTTATAGCAAATTATATTAAATTAAAATGATTTTTTTAAAACATATAGACAATATTTGGTTCCCTCCAACGGCATACCGCCGAGGTTGAGCCATTGTTGTGAAAACAAAGGAAGACATAATTAATTTTGATTAATAGATGAGCAAATAGTTATAATTTGATGTATTGCTTGAGTACAATTTTACAACACTATTGTCATAGATTTTCCAACAAAGATAATGACGTAATAACAAAGACTAGTAGATAAAAACCCGCTGCCGTGGTTTGAAAATTTTAACAGTTCTTTTTTTGAATAACAGAGGGCGCCACTTCCGTTTACAACAATCCTAAACCGTACAGTCATTAAGTTAATAATACTATCAGATAATATTCTGATAGGAAGCAGTCACTTTGTGGTTTGACATGTTAATGAAATAAAACAATAATAACTTTGTATGTAACCACGAATTTATTCAATTTATTACGGTTTCGCTTAACATAAGCATCATCAGGGTACAAAATTAAACTATTCAAAAAATACATAGTGTGATTTTATATATTCATATAGTGAGACAAAATATAACGGAGAATAAAGAAAAATTGAAAAGGCATGAAAATTAATTTAAAAAAATAATAATAACAAAAGAAAGAGACACATAATGGGTATATTATCCCTTAATCACCTCTTCAGTTGAAGATTCGTCTCTTTCGATATAACCCATTATGTCCACCAGTGGCAGCTCTTCTATGGAGGTCATTTGGTCAATGACTACCCAAAATATGCTGCAATAGTATTATGTAATAAAAAAATAATTTAACTACCCGATTATTAATTTAGTTTTAATATTCATGCATATTCGTACGGTAATAACGGGTTCCAGTGCCATCTAACGTCCAAATGAGAAGCTACTGTATGTACCTACCGTGGGTCACTTTAAATTTTGTCCACAAGCTATCTCCTTTCTCTCTCTTTGCTGTACAGACAAAGGAGGTAAACACTACCATGTCTGACGTATGCTTAGTATCATACAAAATTTATTTTAAAAGGGTTTTTGGACATGACCGCGGTGAGATAGAAATATCTACGACCTAAGATTATTAAGGTGTTAGAGGGAGATGTGAAAAAATGTCCGTCAAACGTTTTTTGTGTGATAAACGATAGCCATCTTGAAATTGAATATTAGTTTGCGAAATTATGTTTATCATTGTTGAAGTAATTTGCATAGAATAATTCAAAATGTCAAATTTTGTGGATATCGAATCGAAAGAAATCGCAAACAATTATTCTAGACTCCTAGAGCCGTTTCTGATGTATAAATTATCTGTCTCTTTCTCTTTTTTACCACGTTACATTTTTTTTAAATTTTTTATTTCATGCTGTCTCCATGTTCCTTTACTCTAAGTTATATTTTGTCTCACTCTATTGATGTATATAAAGCACACACTATGTATTTTTTTATTAGTTTAATGTTTTAACCTGATGATTCTTATGTTAAGAGAAACCGTTTGGTCATAATAAATTAAATAAATTTGTTATTATATTATTCCAAGATAATATTATTTTATATATTAGAATAATGTCAGTTGTAAGACAAACTTAGCACTGTGACTTTTTTGGATGTCATGTCTTTGTATGGAAAAAGTCAGGTAGGTAAATAAACCAGAATTCTGTGTCGAGAATGCGTCAGAATTTGACGCATTACAACTATGATATTTTATTGTAATCTTGTTTAAGTGATCTCGTATACCGGGATGTATGTTTATCTATGTCAACGCTTTAAAGAGGCTTAAAAAAATGTATCTTACAAAATGGAAGATTTTTAAACAAGCAAAACGGAAGATCGATTTAAAAGTGAATTAGTAGTAATGATAACTGAGTTAATGCATACAAATCGTTAAAACCTAAATTTTATTTTACTTGACTAAAAGAAATGTTACAAGCTTTTTAATAACATTTATCTATAAATCTAATTAAGAATAAATAAAAGTTATACATACATTTCAGTGACAAATTCACATAGATACACTATTCAATTCAAGTGATAATATAATTTAATATGCGTTACAGAATTCAGTGATGATTTCACAAGAACTTTTCAGTTCAGTAACAGTGATTTCAATTACAATTTAGTGACAATTTAATCTACATTTACAATTCAGTGACGATTTGTGATATTTAACACACTTTATATATTATATATATATACACATTAATTGATCAATTTACAAGCTATCTCACTAATATTGTTAAGGTCCGAGTAACAATTATCATTTGTCACATTACATTGTTACATGTCATATAATGATTTGTTACATTACAACTAAGCGTAGAGCACCTCATAAATGTTACAAATAAATGAACATGCAAGTATTCACAGGAGAAATTTCAAGAATAATGTACATTCACATTATCTTGTGAGAATCTAATTGCACAGCGGGCAATGACTGACTCAATCTTCAAGCTTGATGCTTGCAAAGGGGAAGTTCTATATAAAATGTGCAGGTTTTTAAAACTCTAAAAATTCTGATAAAGAATAAAAAAAACATTAATTCAAACACATTTTAATAATCTTATATTATAATATACCTACAAACAACATTTCAATCTCAATACAAATCCAATAAGTCACTTATGTACTCAAAGCACCTTTCACATGATATCTTTTAGTATGTAAACATTACTTTCATGATATCTTTTAGTATGTAAACATTACTTTCAAGATATCTTGTTGTATGTAAACATTACTTTCATGATATTTTTTTATCTGTTAACATTACATTCCTCACATCCTTTAACCAGTAAACATTACATCTAGGATATCTTTCAATTTATAAACATTTTCTTCGGTACAATTGATTAAAAAAACGTGAGATTTTTATGATATATGCTGATATTGCATTCATAAAAGTCTAGATGTATTTGTTATCTGTAAACATTAAATTCAGATAAAACTTGAAACAGTAGCTTTAATAATGATATATTTAAACATTGAACGAATTGGAGAAACGCGCTGGGTGTGGGTTGCCGCGATAGCTCATTGATTAGAGCAGTCGTTCGAATAGCAGAAATAAGCTGTTTTACTTGTGTGCTGTTCTAATGACTTGGTGATTAATAATATTATTTCAATATTTATGATTAAATTCGGAAAAAAATTAATATTAATCTGTAATTATTACATTCAGGATAACATTTTCGTAAATAATACAAAATTATAGAATTCAATTCGAATTTCTACAAATTTTCTTTAACCCTTACTGGTCAAGCTGTCAAGAATATTGAATAAATAAAAATACAAAGGAACATGTAAAAATACCATACTTGATAAAGTGACATTTTAATTTTTATGTTTAACGAACCCAGTAGAAGTAACATCCAAAGGCAAAATTAATGTATAAGGTCAACACTGCAATTGCAGTGCTTCGTGATGTGTGTGGGCGTAATTCTACAACACTGCAAATGCAGGGCTCCAGCTTCTAGGGGTTAACATCGATTGCAATGCAAAAGATTGCATAAAAGATTGCGTTACTGAATATGGTAATTATTTTAAAATAATGTTTATTCGTTGTTTGGTAATATGACATAATAATCTACAACAAAGCAAGTTAACCCTTTCAGAGTTATATCTGTTTAAGGTAAATATATTGAAATAATTGATCAACTTTATTTTGAATTTTTGATAAGCGCAAATTCTTGGTCTGTTTCAGCTTTTAATAAAATTGTGATAAGCTGCCAAGGATAATGGTCGTGTTGTTATGATTGTTATCAAATGTGATGGAGTTTGTCCGCCAAGAAGACTGCAGCAGAGAAGCTTTAAAAGATGCAGAAAATGGAAGTCTTTAGTCTAAAATAGGACAAATTGAAAAGACGTGGAAAAGCCAATGGTTAGATAGAGGTAAGGTAAGAAGATTATCCAAAGAAGATACTGCGAGAATGGTGCAGTTTAAAATAGTCATGATGCTTCGAACAAAGAAAAACAAAATGGAAAGAATGAGAAGGAATGTCTACCAGTGTTCATACAAAAAATATGTGAATACCGTACTGTCGGGATCCAGAGGGACTATGGCATCCCCAACTGGGGTATGTTGTCAGGTTGAAGGTAGTGGGGAGGGAGGGAAGGTAGGGAAGTACCTGGCTATTCACATCTGGTCACCAAACATAGATAAAGCTACGATGGTGTTTCACCAGGGTGAAACTGAAGGAATCTACCACTCATGGTTTCATTTGATTGGTTCTTCAGTTAAAGGCTAACCTGTGAAGTATATTATTTTATGTCAGTGTGATTTCAGAAATATTCATTGATTTTCTATCTACGCTTACACATTACAATGCATACAAAACTTAACTTAACACGATTTATGTAACTCTGAAGTATTTCTAAATGCAGGCAATTTCATCTTCTATATTATTATATCTAATACTCTGGATTGCATCGTTACAGCTAGCTATTGATAATTACATGTAGTTATAATTAAGAATTCAACAATTATTATTTTATGTCCTCCAAAGATTTCCAACAGTTGTAAGGCTTTTTAGTAATATTCTTTCATGTTATATATAATACGGTCTACGATAATTTGAAAAGCAGGTTTAACTAGGATATAAGAAGGTGGGCGCCCTTCTAGCGGTGACTTACAAATAAGAAAACTTCAGATGCATTGTAGGCCATTTTCTTATCTTAAAGACAAGGCGAATCGCAGACTTTAAATAATTATACAGACATGAGCTTAATCCTACATTGTTATTAGTTATCGAGGATTGACACCTATGGTGCTAGTTGTCACTACACGTCAGCCTGTCATTAGTTACAAAGATTGTCACATGTGGCGCTAGTTGTCACTACACCACAGTCTGTCATTAGTTACGAAGATTGACAAGTGTGGCACTAGTTGTCACTACATAACTCAGAACAAGATCTTTGTGTCAGCAATTGTAATAGTTTATGATTGATGTATGCAATAATTGAGATATAATGTACATTTCAAAGATGTTTTATAATTTTTTCCACCAAAAATATTATGTGAGATTGGAAAAGAAAGGAAACTTTCGTCAAAACTTAAACTAAATTTTTTTTTTTAAATTCCTATACTTGGTGTAGTGTATGTGATTTTGAGTGAAATAGATGACGCAAGAATGAGAGCAAAAATGTGCATCTGCGAAGTTTTAATAAATGTTGATAGGTTGAGTATTTGTCATGTATTAAATCAATTAAATTGTGTAAAGTATTCAGTTAAATATATTTATAAATCGGAGGTGGACTTATCAATTTACTTCAGTCCAAAGCAATGTTTAAGTTGTCTATTTCAGTTTTGCTTACAAATAAAGTGATGTTACATTAGACACAAAGCTAGGCTATTATATTGATTAATAGTAAAATTTATGGCCGTTTCTCAAGCATAACGGCAAAAAATAGAATGGGTACCGGGACACATGGGAAGACTTCCAAACATAAAAGGTTTAACTTTTAATATTTATACAAGTATGCAATAATAAAACAATTTACACAATTGTTAACACAAATACACACTTGCATTGGTGAACATTTAGGTCTTGAAACAGCCTTTCGTCTTGCTGTATGCAACCATTGCATCTGTGTGAGTTAGTGTTAACTCTGTCTGCGATACCTATACCTATATATCGATAATGCTTATGATAAATAATTAATTACAAATTATCAGTGATTTATAAAAATAGTGACCTACTTATCTAAAACAATTCTATATTTACAAAACTTAATAAAAATAATGTTCATAAAGTTCCTACCTAAAGTCTTTGTATACAAAAAAAGAGAATTTATTTTGATATTTAAGAGATATAACAGTTTCAATAAAAAAAGAGAGAGCTCATTGATAAAAATATAAAATTAGAGAATTCTTACATTATTTGCACTGAGCGTGTTGTGTAATTTTTTAATTTTTTTGCAAAAGCAAATTTACATTTACTTAAAGCTAAATGTCAAATTATTTTTGATACAAGGGCTCTTAAATATAGTGTCAAACATATAAAAGAAAAATAATGCTTGATTTTATTCATTCGGTAAAATAATATTGTCGTAATATATCAAAAAAAAGGTCAATAAAAAATGGTACATATTTTTTTTATATGAAAAAAAAGCTTATGGTAAATAACTAGGGAATAGATTTTGTATATTTACATAATCAAATAATGCTATATAATATGTGTGGCGGAAAGTATTAGATAATTAAAAATCATTCTTAAAATGATCAAGCGATATTTAATCAGACGGCATTTTGCTATCTCCGTATAATTCATCCATAAGCCATTTGTCCGTTCCTTAGTAATATCAAATCAGTATAAATAAAATTGTGTGCATATAATATATGTCTATTAAAAAATGTAGTCAAATATCAATTCCAGCAGTGTTCTAAGCAAGCTTTTAGAAGCACGTAAGTGATTGAATTACTTGCTAAAGAATTTTTTTTCGCTCGCATTTTGCAAACATGCTACAAAAATATCATCAGTGGCGTAGCGAGATATTTCCGGGGTCCCAAGGCATACAAACATGTTAAATGGACTTGCCCCGACAAAACTAATAATGTAAAGGTCTCTTAGGTCCAGCTGTTTCGCAGAAATTCACATGTGACAAAGTCATCAATTCAGCGCCATTTTGGTTTTTTTTTTTACATTTAAAAGGTCAACGTTTAACGCCGATTTTAGGTGCGCTTCAGCTTTCTATCAAATTATAATAAGCTGACAAGCTTAACAACCCGATAATTGTCCTCTTCTGATTATCACAATTTGTTCAAAAGCTGTAACGTACTTAGAATCGGCATTTGACGGGGATCTTTCAACTGTCAAAAAAACAAAATTACACTCAATGGCAATGATGACAATGTTAAATTTGAATTTCTATAAAACAGACACAATAAACAACGCAAGCATATACAATATACAACTGCCGAATCAAACGTGAATTATGAATGTGGATAGTACGAAGGCTACATGATAAAGCTTTTAATGACATGGGTTCATTAAAAAGGTGTGTGCACAAATTGACAATCAGTAACAGTTGTTACGCTATTGCCAAAACTCATCTTCAATGTAAACGTGTGGCAATTCCTAATAAAACTGGGAGTCGGAAAATGAAAGCTTGGCTCGAATTGTATAGTACGTATTATTTGACGTTAACTGAAATTTTTATCTATAAATCGAATGTTTAACGAGAGGATGTGACGCTGAAGAGATAAAACCAATAGAAGTTTATTGTAGGTGTGTTGAAATGCCCGAAATAAGCAAATTTTTTTATTAATTTCGGTGAAATTGATCGAGCATTTTCAATTATCGAAATTCTTTCTTGAAATGCTAACCAAATTCATTGCCCTGTCTGAGACCTGGCAGTCGAAAAATCGTATGTAAATTGACGACACCCATTTACTTTTGATTCGTTACAGATCTCACTTCTAAGAATTATCTATTCAGCAGTCAAATGCAATACATCAACCACTCATTTATGTTAATACATTTCTAAATATTTTTGCATTATAACAACAAATATATAAATATTTTCATTTTTATTTTCAGTTTGGGTTCTATTTAGCCGCCACCATGTTTCGTGAAAATGCCACAGCGGTTTGGATTTATAAATACAGTACAGATGTGTGTGGCGATTTCAATAATCGGATAAAAAAAGAACAATGATAAAAGTGAGGTTAGGTTCATTTTTTTTAATGTTTTGTCATAGAACCGGGAATTTCTACGAAAAGCGTGAAAATTTGCCGTAAACAAAATAAATTATATTTTATTACCTTTGAATTAAAGATTTATCAGAAATATCCAATAAGCATTTACTTTTCAAAAGGTGATACAAAAAAAAATATTTGCAGATTATTTTGTTTCTTGGAAGAAGAAAAAAGCAACATCCACACTTGCAGTTCAAGCTATGTTTACCGATTATAAAGCCGATAACCGGACAAAACCGAACAGTCACAGAAAACAGAACACATCTTACAGGTGATATATACAACGAAAAACTTTCATCACTTTTAACGACTGTTCGGTTTTGTCGTGGAACCTAAAAAGCCCGTTTGTTCAAGGATTGCCACAAGTGCCGTAATGGACTAGTACGCTTGTACGCGTGATATGACGTCGTTTGATTGATCCCGCTCAAAGCGAGTGGACGCGGAGTCTGATGCCAAGTAGGAGCTCAGCTATCGGCAGACGGCACAGGCGCCATCACGCGATGCTGTACTCGCCGAGAGGATTGAATTCCTTGCTCATCAGCTGCGATCGGTTGTTCGCCTTTAGGTAACCCCAGTGGAGCATCGCTTCAGTGCACTCGTTCTGAAATGGAGATTGAAAAGAATATATTAAATTACATGAATGTATTAAAAACAACATCAAAACATGTCTAAGTAAACATGAAGATGAGGAATGCAACGAACATGAAATTTTTTTTTATTTTTTTTTAATAGCTATATATATATATTTTTTTTACAGTTTTACAAGAATATGTATATTTATATATATGTATAAGAGATTTTGATTATATTCGTAGTCCTCCTCACTAGGAGATCCTGTGTTGAGGGGGACTAGGTTTTGGAAGTTTTTCAGCGACTTCTATGATTCAACTTCATGTTTTGGGTAAGGATTTCCATAAACTTCTACGACGATTTTTTAAGTATGCTAGTAAGTTCTTATAGGCCAAGATTTAATATCCTTAATGTAGTTATTTTTTGTTTTGAATTGTTTGATACTAAGTGGGAGTTTGTTATATACCTTTACTGCTAAAAATTCGGAGCTTCTTTGTCCAAAGGTAGAGTTACACTTTGGTATATTTAGTATCTCTTTAGTTTGTTTGGCTCTGTTTTTATGAGTAGGTAAGGTGTTTGCCTGTAAATCATTTTTGAGGTGATGTATCAGAATGTTTTTGGCATAGATTTTCTGTATATTTGGAACATCAAATTGTTTAAAAATTTCTGTTGTTGACGTCCTTATGGGAACTTTTATTATGGTCTTTATGATGCAATTCTGAGTTACCTTCAGTTGTTTAACATGTTTTGATGCTGCTGAGCCCCATCCTATTATTCCATATTCCAATTTAGAGTGGCATAAAGCATAGTATACTCTCTTTAAATCCCTAGTTGACAAAATGTTTCGTAATTTTCTGAAGAAGTAGATGAGTTTTGTTAGCTTTTTTGAGGTTGGATCAATGTGTGAATCCCAGTATAGTTTATCGTCAATTTCGATCCCAAGATATTTAATGCTTATGGTTTGTGTTATATGCGGGCAGGAACAGTGAGGAAAATTGTTTTGACTTTCATGTAATTTTAGTGTGTGCTCATTCATTGGTTGTCCTCTTTTATTTTTGAAGAAAGTTAGATACATATTTGATTTTATTAACATTTAATGTAAGGGAGTTAGCTTTAAGCCAGTTTTGAAGAACAGCTAGGCCATGTTCAGCCTCCTTATAGGTCCTTGTCCAATCTTCTTCGTGGAATATAATAACAGTGTCATCTGCAAAGCTCATTATGTTTCCTTTGATAGGAAGATTCATAAGGTCATTTATATAAATTAGAAATAGTATAGGTCCTAATACGCTTCCCTGGGGGACACCGAACTTAATTGGTAGGGTTTTGCTTCTTCTTTTACCAATTTGTGCAAATTGTTCTCTTCCAATTAAGTAACTTCTAAGTAGGTTTAGAGTTGTTTCAGTTATTCCATTTTTTTATTATTTTTAAATACAGTAGTTCATGGTCAATTGTATCGAAAGCTTTTTGAAGATCAATGAAAACTGCTAAACATTTTTTGCCTTCATCCATTTTTCTAATGATTGTATTTGTTACATTAGCTATAGCGTCACCAGTACTCAGGTTTTCTCTAAAACCATACTGCATAGATGATAATATTTTATTAGAATCCAAAAATGTAAGCACTTGTTTTTTTATAACTTTTTCCAATATTTTCGATAGTGTAGTAAAAGACTAATTGGTCGATAGTTTGATATATCATTTTTAGGACCATTTTTATATATTGGTATGATCGTAGCAATTTTAAGACAAGCGGGAAAAATACCGTTTGATATTGACAGATTTATAAGGTACGTCAGTGGGTGGATTATTTCATTTTGTAGATATTTAATTGATTTGCTTGATATTAGTTCATTTCCCGATGACGTATTTATATTAAGGGAGGCTATAATATTTCTAAATTCATCACTTTTTATATTGACTATAATGAGGTCTACAAGAGTCTACCAGAATAAAGACTCAATTGAAATGCTACAAGGTCATAGGTTCATCTGAGTTAAAAAAACTAAAGCCTGGGCAATACCGGGACTTCAACTAACAACTAATAAAAAATTCATAAAGTTTCATAATTTAATCTCATATTGCGGTCGGAATCTTTGGTTTCATAGAGGTGTCCATTTTAATTCTTCTACGTTTGAATACAAAGCGTGGTATTTTCTCTTTCACCTGGATCATATTTCTCATCATAACAGCAAAGGAGACACAACAATTTATATGAGACCATATTATGAGCTGTAATTTACTTTACAGGTAATAGCCGTTTGTTTGCAAAATCGAACAAATTAACCTAAGTGGTTAATGGTTTTAAAGGTCAAAATGTTATATGCATATTTTACTTTATTATTTATTAGACGTTGAAATATATTGTAGTCCAGTTATTGTAATACAGAAGGTAGTGAGATTTTTTTAAGAATAACAGTGAATATAATATTATAGTGACTTTAAAAGGTGAACTTTAAAATTGTATGATCGTGTGAGTAATGGGGAGATCCGCAAAGAGTGCAAGGCTGATGTAAGCGTAATGAGTAAGATCAAGAAAGGGACGCTTAGATGGTTTGGGCATGTAGAGCGAATGAACGAAGAAAGGAGTGTAAGGAGAATATACGATGCAAATGTGAATGGTAGCAGAAGCCGGGGACGCCCGAGGAAGACATGGCACGACCGAGTGAATCGGAAACTTGAGTAGGGGCATGTCAAGAATCAGAACAATAGAAGAGTATGTATGAGAAGATGTATGAATGTGAATGAGGCAAGGAGTGTGTGCCAAGACCGAGTTGTTTGGCAGTCCGTCCTCTCTGCCTACCCCTGCGGAGAAACAGCGTGATGGTTAGTTAGTTAGTTTAAAAAGTGAAATAATACTATCTTCAATCTGAACTCCTCAGGCCTCTGGCCTATTTTGTCAGAGAATTTCCGCTTTGGAATAAAATCCAAATAAATGGAAAATTGATGAAACAAGCTTTCAAAATTTGCTTTTACAAATAAAGATATATTTTTGAAATGTTAAAATTTTGAATGCAAACATAAAAAAAAAAATTTGAATGGTTAACTAAAATTACCGATAAAGAAAAAAATATATAAAAGCACACTTCTTTATTAGACAAATGTATTATAAATGTTAATGTCACCTCGCTTTTTTGTCGTTTCATATAAAAATAATTAATAAGAAATTCACCAAGTCTCATAAATTTTTTTTTCAAATTGCAATCGGAACCTTCGGTTTCATAAAGGTGCACATTCTAATTCTACCGTGGTTAACTTCTAGATTTTTAATATAAAGCCTGGTATTTTTTCTTTCTAACACTGTTTAAATCAGAGGTTCCCAAAGTGGTCAATATGGACCCCCAGGGGTCGATATCGGCTTGCTGGAGGTTCATGTCAGCGTGAAAAAAATTAGGGGGTCCACGAACCCCATTTACATCAAGTCATCAACATTCAGGAGTCCCGTAAATGACACAATACACCTGACACCAATAACACAGTTTACTTAATAGGCCTCACCACGGGCAAGCCACCCAGTGAGGCCTACATTACTGGAAAACTTAAAATGTAAAAAATATTGTACCAAATAAATAAAAAGGTACTAATAGGCTGAGAAATTACTTATTTGATATTTGTAATTTTATATATCGTAAAATTGTTTATTGGGGTATATAAATAGAGTCTACGTTCCTTTTCTCGTCAGAATTAAATATTGAAGCAAAACATTGCATATTGGAAGCCACAAATTCTCCTAGTTCCGCAACTTGTTGTCCGCAACTTGAAAAACGTCCAGGGTCTTCACATAGACTTCAATACTAAGTTTGAGGACATTTTGACTATGGAAATGGAACATTAGAGAATCGGATATCATATGACATTAAGAACTGATCGGAATAAATACTAACAAAGAACTGAAGGGGCAGTTCTAGCAACAGAAAGAAATTGCGGTTGCTTATGCTGCTTCATTTTCATTTGGCGTAATACCTCACAAGGGCGCCCTTGTCTGCAATATAAAGACAGAGAAATTAAACCGCCACCCGGTTGTTGGGCAGGCAAAGGAAGGGAATCTTCTTATGAATAAAAGAAATGATTATCACATGGGACGTTAATAGGCTTAGCAAAATTAAATATTCGGCAGAGTATGGAAAAAAAATATTTGGCAAGTGGTCTACGGGGAAAAAAAAATTTGGGAACCTTTGGTTTAAATCATATTTCTCATCACAACAGTAAAGGAGATACAGCGATTTTTGTGAGATGATATGAGTTGATCCCAAAAGCGAACAAATTAGCCTGTTGGGTTAAATACTGATGAGTTCACAGCTGTTATATTATAAAACCTAAGTTGATCGCAATGGCAAACATAATTGTTTTACATATTTAATTGATGTAAGCCCTTGCAATAAAGTGGAATAAAACCGCATTCAGACATCTTCAAGGTTTGTCATCTCCATTAGTGTAGGTTCTTACTAAGGATCATAATACAACAAACTGCATCAACATTCATTCATGCAGACAGACCATAAACAACTGATGCCATTTGGAACTAGGTACGTCAGAACATATTTTGGAAATAAGAACAAATTTGGAAGACTTGAAAGATTAAAAAAAATTGTGTGTACGCGCACGAACCACTGAGCATTGCGCTATGTGCATGCCCCGATCCCTAGATTGTCACCTTTTCTGATATATCGCGTCACCGTTCAGGCAAAAGTCACCAAAGCACTAGACGAGACAATGCAAATTTGAAAGCTAAAATATGTTACATAAACAAAAATACGGTTTTAAAGTTTAGGTAACGGAATTTTCATAGTTTTATCTAGCCCCATAATAATGGATAAAAAGTAAAAGCATTCAAATGATTGACCAGTCGGTGGCTGAGTTGACATCACGTTTGGGTCCCACCCAGGCGTAGTGTGTTCAATTCTTCGGCTGGCCAAGTCCTCTATCACAACACAAGCAACAATTTCCAAACGGCGATGATATGATATACATATTTATGATGTAAATATGTATGTGTAAATGCTACAAAAATAAATAATGTCCTTCCAAATGAAATTGAAAATACCATGGAGATAAACAAGTTTAAAAACAAATATTATAAAAATGAAGATGAGGAAATCATAAAAAAAATATGAAGTAGCACCAACACAACCTACAGTCAATAAACATGAAGATGAGGAAATCAACAAATATGAAGACGAAGAAATAAACAGACATTAAGATGAGGAAATCATAAAAAAAATATGAACTAACACCAACGCGACCTACAGTCAATAGACATGAAGATGAGGAAATCATAAAAAAATATGAAGTAACACCAACACAATCTAGAGTCAATAAACATGAAGATGAGGAAATCAACAAACATAGTCAACAAATATGAAGAGGAAGAAATAAACAAACAAGAAGATGACGAAATCATGATGCAACACCAACACAACTACCTACAGTCTGCCTCGGAACAAGAATCCGTAGTGAGGAGGACTGTGAATAAACTATTGAATACTTTGTATTTAAATAGACACTAAAAAAATTTAAATACTTGTAAAATGTTTTGAAATATTTGGAATATTTAATGTTTTATATATGTACCTAGGTGTCTTCTATATTTACCTAGGTGTCTTCTATATGTTCCTAAGTGTCTTCTATATGTGCCTAGGTGTCTTCTATATGTACCTAGGTGTCTTCTAAATGTACCTAGGTGTCTTCTATTTCGAAGTAGAAATATTGTAAACATTATTGCGGTTGGCAATATATTTTTATATTGAATATACTTAACATCTCTCTGGGTGCAACTTATCTTCGTTTAGGTCTTTCATCTACTCCTGCACTAAACTTTAGCACCGCAATGTGGAATCACGCAAGTAGGTGATCTCCCGTTAACTGATTATTAACTCTGGGAAAAAAAGGTCTAAAGGTCTCAGCTTGTCAATTAAATCATCGTTGTGCAGAATCATTCCGCAATCTGTCTCATGATGCTGGTACAAATATTATTTAAATATACACAATATAAATCCTAGGTTGGTCCTTTCCATCTCTAATCTAATCTAATCTAAATAGTATAAAATAAAGTCGCTATCCGCATCTGTCTGTTTGTGCGCTTAGTTCTTCTAAACTACGCAACGGATTTTGAGAGGGTTTGCACTATCATCTAGAGAATTTTTCCGGAAGGTTTATATATATATATATATATATATATATATATATATATATATATAAACCTATATTTATCCCCTCTCGTACTATGTTGATCTCGCGCGACGGTACGCCAGGTATATGTTGATCCGTTTGCATTTGTTGATCCACCCCGGATATGTTGATCCATTACCCAAGCTGGCATACATATGTAAATCCCTACAGATCAACTTGTGTCATCGAGATTTAGCTGTAAGCCACGCCCATTTTTCGGTCGCATATACATTTTACACGATTTATTTTGTTGATCTATATATTTCTGACAAACTTGACGGCTTGCATGCGTTGTAACTTAACCGCCAATTTCGCGCGCATTGTCGTACTTTTTAGATCCTGTTAGTACATCCATATTCTATGAAAATGACTTTATACTTACAGAGGATAGACTGCCTCACGTGTACTTACATTGAAATGGAACTTTCGCAAACGTCAAATCCATGCTAAAAAAATCTTTTGAACTTGATTAAACAAAAATTGTAAATTTAATACATCATTTACTACGTTTCGTGACTTAGCAGGGGTGCCCGGGTTCATGGGGTGAGGTTTGTCTGGGTCATTTTATAAGAGAAATTTTGAACTTTGATTGAATAAAATTTTATTTTAATGTATCTTTTACCATCTCTCCCGACGTAAGTTTCTTGTAATGATTAAGTTGAAACAAAGCGTAATATCCATAATATGTGCCTATTAAAATTGCGGCGATTAGATTGCTGAGAATTAAATTTTACAAATTTTAAATTATGATTGCTAAAAAATCTATTCTAATTTGTTTATTACTAAACATGGCTAAAGTCATTTCAAGCTACGATTCCAACCAACGATGTTTTAGTATATGTTCGTCAATCAACAGGAGCCATAATGTCTGTACATCAGAGCCCTCGAGAACTATTACAATTATGTGTACCGCCGCCCCGGGAACCATTTATTAGATAACCAACACCCCTACCATAGGTCACCGCCAACGTTTAGCGAGATTGTTGTTTATTTCTTATATTTTTTACACATATCAGATCCACACAGGAGGCCCTGAGGAAAATCGTAACCCTCAGGGCCTATGTCATCTTTGTGAATGCTGTGTTGGGGGAATTTTGAAGGAAAGGAAGGAGAGTGAGTTCTGGGAAGTAAATAGGTTTGATGGGTGGGTAGTAATCTGGGGTTCAGTGTGTTTGAGTGATATACATAAGAATCCAACTCTCCTACTGCGTTGCAAGGCTATGCGTTGAAAGAGGACTAATCGATCCGGCCCACCACGCAGTTATTAGGCAGGCGCATCCGCCGCCAAGCCCCTCACATACCTCACCCCATAAACTCGGGCACACCTGATAAGTCACCAAACATATCAAACAACTTGGGGAGACCTATGGCAGAAGTGTAGGTTATCCAATAAATGGTTCCCGGGGCGGCGGTACACATACCCTCCTCCCAAATTGTAATAAACGTCTACTTTCAAATGTAAAACATAATTTAAAACGTACCTAAATGACGGCCTCCGTTATCGAGGGGTAAGGCTATCGATTAGCAATCCGAAGGTCGCGGGCTCAAATAAATTTTACTAAAATTAATTTGTACTATTTTACAATTAGTGTTTGGCAACCAGATCTGAAAAGCCAGGTACTCTCCCAACTTCCTCCTCGTCATCTCCTTCGAGGTTCACAATATCTTCAGTCTCACAACAACCCCAATTGAGGATGCCATAGTCTCACTGGCTCCAGACGGGAACAGTTGGGACTCTGGTGTGGTATTCAAAACTACAAATCTACAGCTAATTTCGAGAAGTTGATTAAAGTGTTTTTAGCACGGCAAAATGGCAAAATTGCAATATTATTGTAACAATATCAATATTATTTATTTATTAGACATTAATACATCAATGAATAACATTCATTTTACATGACCGCCCAATGAGAAGCTGATTTTTTTCACAGTTTGTGTAGAACCGAACACGTGCGAGTTATACTAATACCAGCTAGAGGAGAGCGTAAAACACTTCAATATTTTTTTATTTAAATATTGATAATTCCTCGATGCTTCATATTAATGTTTCATAAAAAAATACAAATCAAATCACACCACATCCAGACAAAGAAGCCGATATGTTTTTATACACTAAAAACGTTTATTTGGATATTCTAACTAATTTCGTTAAAAAAATAATACTGTATTGTGAATTCGATCAGACCTAAACTTCGTTGTTAAGATAATGCACCTGCGTGGCCTCCTTAGAGTAATAATATTACTCTATATTATTATTACTCTAAGGTGGCCGCCGGCCGGGATATAACAACACCCTGATTAGAATACATTTAATTGTTTTGTCTTTGATTTAATAAATATTTTTAATAAATTAAAAACGGCTATGGAATTACACGTTTTGCCACCGCGATACTATTGATTACTTAACACGGCTAAATATTTCAAAACGACTTATTAACGATTCCAGAATGCATTTTATTTATTACTGTTTCAAAAATTTATCCGTTTCTTTAGACAATTAAACTACGTTTTATTACTTATCCACTGGAGCGATTTCTGCCATATTTTAGACCGGTCGGTGGCCGAGTTGACATCAGTTTTTTAAGTTTCTGTGAATACAGCTCCCAAGTCTTGCTCAAGTGCATGTCCGTCCGTAACACTTAGTCAATGTACTTATTTGTTCGTTGTCCTCTCGTTCATAATGTGAAGTTGCTATTTTAATTTTAATTCATAAATGAGATCCCTGAGGCGTATGTGTGGTTAAACCATGTTTGATCGTGTGAGGAATGTGGAGATCCGCAAAGAGTGCAAGGCTGATGTAAGCGTAATGAGTAAGATTAAGAAAGGGACGCTTAGATGGTTTGGGCATGTAGAGCGAATGAGCGAAGATAGGAGTGTAAGAAGGATAGTGTAATAAGTGATGCAAATGCGAATGGTAGCAGAAGTCGGGGACGCCCGAGGAAGACATGGCACGATCAAGTGAATCAGATACTCGAGTCGGGCCATGTCAAGAGTCAGAATAATAGAAGAGTATTATTATGAGACGATGTATGAATGTGAATGAGGCAAGAAGTGTGTGCCAAGACCGAGTTGTTTGGTGGTCCGTCCTCTCTGCCTATCCCTGCGGAGAAACGGCGTGGTGGTTAATTAGTTAGTTAGTTAAATATACACGTTGTTTGGGGGAAAGTTTTATCTCATTCATAAAAAAAAACTTTTTCTCCTTCTTTTTTTATTGAGATTAAAGCAAACTATGATATTAACATAATTTTATTTTTTTTTTATTTTATTACATTAAATAGTTACGGTTCGTGATTAAACTGATTTTCTTGAGGCCAGATAGTGTATTACGTTAAACATAATAAAACTCCAAGGTTGGTGGAAATCGACTGACGTTTATTTAGTTTATAGATACATCATAGATGGAGCTAGTCACACATATTAATTTTGTTATATAATTCTAACACCCTCTCGTAACAAAATAAACTAAATACCATTCTAACAAAACAATATTATGAAAATGGATTTAAATTTCCGATATGCCCATTGAACTTAAAAATTTTTGATGTTTATTCGAACAAAGACTTTTTGTTAACAAGTCAGCTGGCATATTGGAAGTTGACACATATTCAAGCTTAACTTTATTATCAAATACACATTCTCTGACAAAGTGATGTCGTGCATCAATGTGCTTGGTGCGTTTATGAAACAGTGGATTAACAGACAAATTAATAGAACTTTGACTGTCACTATATAAACATACCGGTGTATTTTTATGTTTTTCTATCATATCAGATAATAAGTTATTTAAGTAAATAGCCTCTTTGCAAGCTTCGGATAGAGCCATATATTCTGCTTCAGTACTAGACAAGGCAACTGTTCTTTGCTTTCTAGATTCATAAGATATAACACATCCTGACATTATGAAGCAGAACCCAGTATATGACCTTCTATCTAAGGTACATGATGCCCAATCAGCATCTACAAAACCATGTAAAGAATAATCACTTTTCCTATAAACTAAAGCATAGCTTTTGGTTTTTTGTAGATATTTTAACAATCTTTTTAAATGTTTCCAATGAGTTTCATTATAACAGCTATTATACTGACTTAGGTAACTTACGCTGTAAGCAATGTCTGGTCTTGTCAACACAGATAAGTACATAAGACTCCCTATTAACTGTTGGTATGGATATTTTATAATATCATCACTTTTATTTACATCTTTCTCTAACTTTAAGTTAACTTCCATAGGGGTATCTGAAGTATGACAATCTGACATATTGAACTTATTTAAAATATTGTTTACAAAAAGCTCTTGATCAACAGTAATACAATCTTTTTGAGCATTCACTCTCATTCCTAGACACTGTTTAATCTCACCTAAATCTTTTATCTTAAATTTATCGATAAGTTCATTCTTTAACTGTTCATAATAATTTTCTGAATTATAGAATACAAAGAAATCATCCACAAATAATGCAACAAATATTTTAACATTATTATTACTTTTTATGAAAAGACAAGGTTCATATTTGGATTTTTTTATATCCTAAGTTCAATAAACATTCTTCTACTCTAATATACCAACTCCTCGCAGACTGTTTGAGACCATAAATGGCTCTTTTTAATTTCAATACTTTATTTTTACAATCAACAAAATGAGAATATTCTGGTATTTCTGTAAAAACATTTTCCTTAAGAAAACCATTTAAGAATGCTGTTGGTACATCAAGGTGGTTCATATTGAGATCAAGTTGTACACTCAAGGCAAACAATAATCTAAGAGTGGAATATCTTAACACTGGTGAGAAGGTTTCGGTAAAATCTATACCCTTCTTCTGAGAAAAACCTTTTGCAACTAGTCTTGCTCTGAAACGCACTTCACCATCACTGTTATATTTCTTTTTAAGAACCCACTTATTTTTTACCACTGCGCCGTCCTTTGGCCTGTCCACTAGCTCCCAAGTGTCATTATCACTAAAGGATTTTAACTCCTCCTTTACTGCAATTTGCCATTGCACTTTCTCGGGTCCAGTTATAGCCTCAGCGAGAGAAATCTGTTCACTTGACGCGTCTTCTATACACATGTTAGTGTAACCGTAATAGTCTGGTTTACGTTTAGCTCGTTTTTCTGGAACATTTGCATCCGCGGGAACAAAATTTGTGTCAGCCGGGGTCAAAGTCTCATAAAGACTGTCATCTGACTCACTTGTCGATTCAGCAGGAACATATGTAACATCATTCACATCATCTTCTTCGATATATGTGCTATTCAAGTGACTGTCTCCTGTGTAATCTGGTTGCTGTTTTTCTTCTACGAAAATAGTTGTTGATGAACTGTCATTAATATTTTCCATCACTACAACATCTCTGCTGGTCAAAATACGATTGGTTTTCGGGTTGTAAAGCCTGTAACCCTTAATGTTCTCTGGGTAACCAATCAGGATATGTTCTTCAGCCTTTCTGTCCCATTTAGTCCTCGCTTTCGTTTCCTTAGTTGCTTTCGGAACGTGGACCATCACAGGACTGCCAAATATCCGAATATGGCCGAGATCTGGTTTTTTACCACTCCATAGCTCATAAGGTGTTTTTTGTAATCCTGATGCCAAAGTTCTGTTTCGTAAATAGACTGCAGTATTCACTGCTTCAGCCCAAAACTTCTTATGCAAATTAGCCTCAAACAAAAGACACCGAGCTCTCTCCACCACCGTTCTGTTTAGTCTTTCGCACAGGCCATTCTGTTCCGGTGTATGGGGGTTCGTCATTTGATGCACAATACCATTTTTATTCAAAAAATTATCAAATTCTAACGAACAAAACTCCCCACCATTGTCTGTTCTCAATACTTTGAGTTTTCTGCCTGTCTGTGTTTCAACAAGAGCTATAAACTCTTTGAAATACTTAAACACCTGATTTTTGGTCTTAAGAAAATACACAAATGCCATTCTAGTATAGTCATCTACAAAAAGCAGAAAGTACTTGGCTTGTCCAATTGAAATTTGTTCCATGGGTCCACAGACATCGGCATGAACAAGTTCTAGCACATTTTCACACCTTGACCCTTTGTGTGAAAATGGCATTCTCGACTGCTTCCCTTCACAACATGTGATGCAGTTGGACTTATCAAAGTCAGCCTTATCCGGGTATAAAATTCCTTCCACAGCACCATCCTTCATAGCATTCAGAGTTTTACTGTTAATGTGTCCCAACCGTCGATGCCATATTTCACTATTCACATTTGTCGCTGAGCACGCAAACAAATTTTCTGACTTAATATTTAATCTGTACACTCCATTTACTAGATTTGCTATTCCTACCAGCACATTCTGTCGATTGCGTATATAGCAAACTTCCGATTCAAAGTTAACCTTGTTTCCACTTTGAATCAGCTGACTTACTGATAACAAATTAGTTGACAGGTTAGGCACACATAAAACATGTTTAACAGGGATATCAAACTCCAAATTGTCCACTACGGTTGTAATCATCGTGTTTCCTGAGCATATAACTGGTATTTTGTTTTGATTTGCAACGACTATGTCTTTTACTGTGTGTCTGTACGACACATTTTGTAAACAATTCTTATCAGTAATCATGTGTGAACTTGCACCCGAATCTACGTACCAATCGGAATCTTTGAATGTTCCATTCAAAAATATCGCACTAAATGCATTACTTTCACTTTTATGCTGTGAATTATTATGGCACTTATTCATATAATGTCCGAGCTGCTTACATTTATAGCAGCGGATTGTTTTGACAGAATTCAAAGATGGCGGCGGTGACTCTTTCGATTTTGACGTATAAGCAGGGTTGCCATTTTTCTTGCTATTTCGGAGCTGCCAACCTTTTGACAAAAAAGCACTATTTGTTCCAGAGCTGCCAACTTCCGCACTCATGTCCAACAATTTCGACTTTATAACATCCGTGCTGATGTGCAATCCACTATGCTCTATGGCCATTACTAAAGGAGCAAACCTGTCTGTTAGCCCCGCCAGTAATAATGACCCGATCCACTCATCAGTGATCTGGAAGCCGGTACCTTTAAGTTTCTGTGCGGTATCAACCATCTGCGTTACATAGACACCCATTGACTCGGAGTCTTCTAGTCGAATAGATATTAGCTGACGAAGTAGACTGATGCGACGAGTGAAGCCACAATCATCATATAGGGCCTTCAAACGCTTCCATACATCTTGTACTGTTTGCTCATTTTTGATGTGAACATAAATTGAAGAATCAATCGTCATAATAAGTTTAGATTTTGCCTTTTTATCATCCAAACTTGTACAATCAAATGATTCTGGCTTGTGAATATCCACACCATCCAACATCAAAAAATGTTCAGCTGCAAAACGCCCACTCATCATAATTTTCACGTCCCTTCAATTTAGGTACATTCACTATGTAACTTCCCGCCATATTGAAAAAAAAACGCACACCGAAAATGCGGTAACAGATTGTCGATCACAAAAACAGTTATTATTGCGGCGATTTACACTGTTTTTATAGAGTATATGATATACTGGTCACTGATTGTCCAACTAAATAGTATTTTACGCAGGAAAACTTTGATTTAACGCTGATTTAACGCGAGTTATCGCCCTGGGCCCATAACCTAATAAAACTCCAAGGTTGGTGGAAATCGACTGACGTTTATTTAGTTTATAGATACATCATAGATGGAGCTAGTCACACATATTAATTTTGTTATATAATTCTAACAAAACATAATTGAAATTTTGAAAAATTATTATTCAACTAATTAAAAAACTTCTTTTCCTCGTCGAAGTTGTTAAAATTGGAAAACTATGTGCCTAAATTCTATATTTTAATCAACATTCCGTTACTGCTGCATTCCGTAAAAGCTGCAATGACTCCGGGGACGGGATCATTGCAACTTTTCACTCGATCGGTTTATGAGTATATAGCTTAATTTATATGAGATTAAAAAAATAATAATATTAGAATTTGGTAGACAACTAATTGTCTGCAGTTGATTATGAGGATTTTTATCGTAAACTTATTTTTTTATCGCAAAACGTAGAAAATGCTTAAAGTCAAATTGGTTCAATTGGCCCCATGTAATATTCATTTGGGCCACTGTAAAAAAAACTTCATATAAAATATAGTCGAACAAATTGATTAAATATAATTGCATTTGTAACCACCTTGTAGCTGTTTTTTAGTTTATGCTTTATTTTATTTCAAAGAAATATGCCGACTTCCGGTCATATTGTTTAATAATATTAAATATGAGATGATTCTTATGACAGCATTTCATTTTATTTAGGACGGGTTGTTTCGGAGAATTTTAACAATTCTTTAAATTTCAAAGAAGTTTTTCAAGTTATGTGACGGATTTTTTCAAGTTCTGTTATTATTTCAGTTCTATCAAGCTACTAGCCTCTAATGATATAACAACAGAACTTAAATAGGACTTTCACAGAACTTGAAAATGACCGTTTAAAATTGATGAATTGTTCAAATTCTGCGAAACAATCCATCCTTAGAGAACTTTAAAATATAAACATTTCCGGTAAGGGTTCTAAGATAACTCAACACAGTGACAATTCAACACACCTTTAAAAAGTGATATAAAGTCACTAGAAATAATGAATAAAAAAATTTAAACCTAACCTAACCTACTTAACCCAGTTAATAATGTTTTTGTTTCACCACTTTCCATGAGTTTAAATAACTTTTTAAAGATGTGATGAATTATCATTTTGATGATTTATCCGGTCACCTCCAGTAAGATGTAACAATCGTTTATACAGAATATTGCGAATACTGCGGCCGAACCCGTCGAACCCGTCGCTCATAAATATACCACTCTCTAGATCGATATCTTCGGGCTTTTTGTATGTAACGGAATTATACAGTACTTAACCACAGATATACAAGCAGCATACAAGCAGTACCTACCGTGCGGAGCAGAGCAGTAGACAAGGTAGAGGAAACTCAAGGCCATTTAAAAAAGATGCGACCATAGACAACATAATTGCTCTCAGCCTACTCTATTCATTCACTAGCCCAAAAAAACTATAATAAAAATGTCCTTGAAGCAGAAAAATGTCGAAATGTTTTCCAAGGGCAAGGTTCATCTGACTAAGAAAATAAACTTTTACAGTGCATTTCCTTAAGATGAAACTTGTTAATCTGAGAAGAAGAAACCCAAAATGACAAGAAATTTGCAAAAACACTGAAGAAAATTTCCAAAACATGATTGTCCGACAGTACGACGAAGAATTCCGACATTTTTCAGCCTCATGAACTCATGGTTACATATGTTTAAATCTTTAATTTCACCAAAACAATAAGATAATACAGGATAACACTAATCAAAAACATGAATAAGTTTATCGATATAATAAATAACATTTATACGTTGTGGAGGAAGACATATTCCAAGTATGAAGCATTGTTCAAAAAACCGAACGAATAACCTAAAAATTGTCAATTCACTTTAAACTTGAACTTACTTAGGTAGGTTGAATATATGTTTGTAACTCGCTAACACTACACTGGCTTATATTGTATTTTTATCACGAACAACTTTAACACGCAATATTTTCGACGGAAATGATAGTATTTCGGCAGCAAATGACAACCCGCGTGTATAAATAAACCACTCATTTTGTTTGAATGATTTAAAACTGTCAAACGGCAAAATTCCGTCATCTCTTTCTGTTACACGAGTCATTATGGTAGAGAGCGAGAGATCAAACCAATCCTTCTTTTCTCACCAATGAGATCTGAGCTTTTAGCCATATTATTCGTTTTCTATAAGAATTTTGAGGTGGGCGTGGCGGTTTCAAATGAGTTTCAAGGCCAAAGCTTAGTTAAATGCCCCTGCCGTCGCTCCTGCCACGACTGATAGCTCTACCGATAATACGACTCCCAACATATTACAACCTAAAGGGCTATCTGATCAATGGACAAAAGTTGCACGCAAACGGCGTGTCACCGTACGGGGTAATCAAAAGAGTGAAAAGGAGCCATCAGTATTGAACTTCTTTCACTGTTATCCCTTCCATCCTGATACTTCTTGCGATGACATGTCGCATTACCTAACGTCACTATATGGCACCGCATCATATAAGGTCGTAAAAATTAAAACTCGGGGTGAGTACTCCTCATTTAAGATTGGCGTGCCTCAGCCGGCTGTTGCCGAAGTTTTGAAAGCAAAACACTGGCCGCGCCGCACATTCATCAAGGAATGGGAAGTAAGGCTGACGGCGCCTCGTCTTCCAGCGGTTGCGGTCGGCAACAGCTGACTCAACTCGCACACAAAAAAGATCATTTACTACCAAAATGTCAGAGGGTTGAAAACGAAATGCTCGCATTTTTACAATAATGTCGCGGCCGGTGACTGTGATATCATAGCACTGACCGAGACATGGCTAAATGCTGGTGTTTTGACCTCTGAACTTTTTGGTGGTGACTTCTTAGTTTTTAGAAGAGATCGAGACAATGGCAGTGGTCACAGGCAGGGTGGCGGTTGTCTCCTTGCCTTCAAGGGTGAGGATGGGGTAAAGGTAGAGCGCATCCACACCCTAGAAACTGAGCAAGAAGATTTATGGGTAAAAGTATCTTGCAAACTGACTGTCACATTCATTTGTGTAGTTTATTTCCCGCCTAACAGTGGGTGGGAAGTATTCAATCAATTTTTTGACAGGATACATTCTAATTTCGATGCAATTGGTCAAAAGAATGTCGTCATACTGGGAGATTTTAATTTGCATTCCGCTCGTGAAGTTTCTAAAGTAGAATCTGATTTGGACTATCTGTGCGCGGCCTTTGGTCTCTCGCAGTGTAATGACATTCTAAATTCCAATTCCAGAATCCTTGACTTTGTTCTGTGTAATGCCAATCTTGAGGTGAGACGTTGTGAATTTCCACTTGTACCTGAGGACAGCTTTCATCCGGCTATTGAATTTCAGTGCAGCTTGATGAGAAAACCTTTTAAAAGTAATAGAGTCCCGACCCTTGAACGTGAAATCTCAAGGGGATGGAATTTCAACAAGGGTAATTTCATCAACTTGTATGAATCAATGAGCCGGATGGACTGGCAAAACCTCAGCACTTTCTGTACAGTAGATGAGGCGGCGCAATATTTTTACAGATGTATTTATGACGTATTTGATTCTTGTTTTCCCAAAAAACGTGCAGGCAGTGGTGGTCGCAAGTATCCGAAGTGGTTCTCGAGAGAAGTCATCTCGAATATAGAGATCAAACACGCCCATCATAAGCGCTGGAAAGCTGGACGCCTTCAGAGTGAATACGATCTGTTTAGTTTTTACCGAGCGTTAGTTAGGCGCGAGATTCGAGTGGCCTATCGAGCCTACGTGTCTGAAATTGAGGAAAACATCATGCATGATCCCAAGATGTTTTGGCACTATATAAAATCTCTTCGGAAGGATGGTGGTCTCGAAGACACCATGATGAAAGGTAATCAGGAATTTCGTGGCTTGGGTGTGGCAAACGCATTTGCTGATCATTTTCAATCGGTCTACAATAAAGACCCTCCACTTCTAGACATTAATAATACGGCCACATTTAATACCAAAAGAGCTTCAAACGTCGATTTAGGTATACTTACGGAATCTGACGTTATGAGTGCCATAAGACTCATGAAGAACTCGCACTCTATCGGACCAGACTTCGTTCCCGTATTTTTTATTAAAGGGTGTGCCGAGTTCCTAAAAACACCACTATGTCTTATCTTTAACTTAGCTATAAATACTTCAACTTTTCCCGAAGTATGGAAAACTTCAAAAATATGTCCTATTTTTAAGAATGGTTCGAAAAAGTTAATCGAAAACTATAGACCAGTTGCTATACTATCAGCTCCTGCTAAAGTATTTGAAAAATTAATTCATAAATTCATTATGCCTCAGATAGACGCATACATTATCCCAGAACAGCATGGTTTCCGGAAAGGAAGATCCACTGAAACCAACCTGATGGTTTTCACCGACTATGTTGCTAGGTCCCTAGACAGAGGTTACCAAGTAGACTGTTCGTACAACGACTTCTCCAAAGCTTTTGACACCGTGAATCACGATATCTTACTCATAAAACTTGCCCAGATGGGTTTTTCACTTCGGATGTTAGAGTTTTTTAAAAGTTACCTCAAGAACAGAAAACAATTTGTCACTCACGGAATCTTCCAATCTGCCGAATTTCTTGTTTTTTCTGGGGTTCCCCAAGGATCGATCCTAGGGCCTCTTCTTTTTTCCATTTTCATTAATGACATTGCTGAAGTCATTCGTTTTTCTCGCTTTCTGCTGTTCGCTGACGATCTAAAATTATTTCTTCTAATAAGAAATATTGAGGACTGCCTGCACCTTCAAGCTGATGTTGATAACATTTCAGAATGGAGTCAACGAAACAAGCTTCATTTCAATGTCATGAAATGCGTAGTTCTGACTTTCACCAGAGCATTTAGTCTCACATACCACAGGTACACTATGCTCGGTCATAATCTCAAACGAGTTTCAAACATAAAGGATCTTGGGATTATGTATGAGAATAAGTTGACATTTCGTCCTCATATCGAAGGGGTGTGCCAGTCGGCCTTAAAAATGTTAGGGTTTGTTCTCCGAACCGTCAGAGTATTTCGGGATACCCGTGCTCTGAAGATTTTATACTTCTCCCTGGTCCGCAGTAGGCTGGAGAGTGGTTCGCTTATCTGGAATCCTCATGAGGCGGGGTGCTCCCTCATGTTGGAGAGGGTTCAAAAAAAGTTTCTAAGATTTCTTTACATGAGGGAGTACGGCCACTATCCATGGCTCTACCCGACGAACTTTCTTCTGGGCATGCTGGGACTTCACTCCCTGCAGCTCAGAAGGGAGGGGTAAGCCGCTACCCACTTATTCAGACTGCTGCGAGGCTATATTGAGAACTCAGCCATTTTGGAGCGCGTGAGTCTCTATGTTCCAGATGACTATCTTAGACAACGTCATCATAGATTATTCTATCTTCCTGCCTGCAGAACTAACCTGCCAATGGTTCTCCCGGTAGGGAGGAGTATATTGCTCCTGAACCAAATCTCCTCCGAGATTGATATATTTGGCGTCAGTGAGGAGAGATTCAGAAGGGAAATTCTTCTGATTCTTGAAAGAGTCTCTCCACATTGACGAGATCTTTCACCACTGCCTGAATTTTTTTTGAAATTCCACATTTCTTGAAATTTCTTTTTCTATGTATAAATACTTAAAACAATCTTTTGTAAAATTTATATAACCTAATTTCTTATATGTATTAAATCCTAATTTGTAATTGTGTAAGAAACAAAGAGTGAAATAAAAGACAATATTGACCCAGCAAATTTTGGAGTTACCGGCATGAGAAATTTTAAGGATGGAGGGGTTATAGTAGAATTTAAAAATGCCACAGATATCAATAAGGTTCATGATGAGGTGATAGCCAAACTGGGAGATAAATATGAGGTAAAGATTCCTCAAACAAAAAACCCATCCGTCAAAATTATTGGTTTATCTGAAAAATACAGTTTTGAAGAAATAGAGAGAAAAATAAAAACTCAAAATGAGACCATCTGTGAACAAAACTCAAAAATAAAGGTGACATATATGAAAGAACTAAAAAACCAAAGAAATCAAACAACTTTTACTATATATACCGACGTCGACGGAAAGACTTACGACAGAATGTTAAATGCAGAAAAAATAAATATTGGATGGGACAGATGCAGGGTCTTTGACAATTTAAATATCATGAGATGTTTTAAATGTAATGGGTTCAACCACAAGGCTATAGATTGCAGAAACCTAAAATCTTGTCCAAAATGCGCAAAAAATCATGACGTAAAAGATTGCATGGATGAGGATATTCAGTGCATCAATTGTATAATGACGACTAAAAGATTAGGACTGAAACTAAATTGTAGTCACTCAGCCATGAGTAAGGAATGCCCAATTTATAAAAGAAAACTAGAAGCAAAAATGAGCAGAATTTCTTTTTTATAAACAAAAGTTACAAGAAATATGAAATTATATACTTGAACATACAAAGCATCATAGCACATTACGAAGAGGTCAAAATACTTTTAGAAGAGAAGAAACCTTTTATGCTTATGATGAGTGAAACACATGTGACTGAAGATATCCAAGATAGTGAAATTATATTTGATCATTATAATACCATCCGTTGTGACTCGCATAGCAGACATACAGGAGGAGTGATGATTCTCTTAAGTAATAAAGTTCCATATGAAGTGATATCAAATCACCAATATGAAAAAAATTGTTGGATTTTAGCCATCAGCATTAAATCAGGAATCAAGAAAGGTGTATACACTGTTATTTATAGATCACCAAACACAAGTAAATGCGACTTCTTAACATATTTTCAAAGATGGAGCATAGAAAATTTGCAAGATGAAAATATTAATATCATAGTTGGAGATTTTAATATAAATGTTAAAGCAAATGCAGACATATACACAAATAAACTGAAATCTATTATTCAAACTGCAGGTATGAAACAATTAGTTAAAGATTTCACACGAATTACTAATACCTCTAAAACATTGATTGATCTGGTTATCTCAAATAAATTTAACCTATGTGTTAATGTATTAGATAAACCTAAAATTACCGACCATAATATGATTCAAATTCTATTAAATGACAGAGAAAACTACAACTCCATTAAAGAAACACAAGTAATAACATTTAAAAATTACAAAAGATACAATAAAGAACTCTTCATTCAGACCTTAGAGACCATTGATTGGAATGAAATAAATCAAATGGAATATAACAAAAAAGCTGACCAGATGATATTAAACATTAAAAAATCCATTGATGAAGTAGTTCCAGAACAGAAGATACGTAAAGGAAACAATAATAAATGGTTCACAAAAGAACTACGCACAATGCAGCACGATAGAGATACATTTTACAAGAGAGCACTCCTTACTAATAGTACTATGGATTGGAATAACTACAAAAAAATGAGAAATAAATACTCTAAAGACATAAAAAGAACGCATAATGAGTACATAAAAAATAAAATAAACTCGGAAGAAGGGGATCCCAAAAAAATTTGGAAAAGCTTTAAAGAATTAGTACATGGCGATAACAAAAACGACATAAAAATAGTAAACTTCCCAAAAGATATAAACGAAGAAAACATGACTAATAGCTTTAATAAATATTTTATAGAAAGCATCACTCAAATTAACAAATTAATACCCAACATTGTTTTCAACCCCACAAATGATAATAACAACTCAAACAAAGAATTATTGGTCTTCAGAAAAATAACTGCAGAATATTTATTTAACATTTTAAACAAAATTAAATCAAAAAATAGTTCAGATGGATTAACTATTAGTCTGATAAAAGATGCTTTTCCAGTAATTGGATCTACTCTATTAAATATTATTAATCAGACAATTGAAGAGGGAAAATTTCCACAGTCATGGAAACTATCTACCATTATACCGGTCCCAAAGGTTAAAAATACCAGAAAATGTGAAGAATTTCGACCAATAAACACCTTACCGAAATATGAACAGATACTTGAAGTGATAATAAAAGAACAAATATTGCAATACTTAGATGAACACAATATTTTATACCAAGAACAATCGGGATTCAGATGTAATAATTCTTGTGAAACAGCGTTAAATGTAATCGTTGAAGAATGGAAAGAAGGAATGAATAGTAATAAATTTATCTTAGCAATATTCTTGGATTTTCAAAGGGCATTCGAAACCATAGATCGAGAAATATTGATAAGAAAGCTTAAAGAAATTGGTTTCTCAACTCTAGCCATTAAATTAATAAAAGAGTATTTGAAAGACCGAATACAGGTAACAAAAATTAATAATCAATTTTCAAAACCAATGGAAAATAAATTAGGAGTACCACAGGGATCAGTCCTTGGACCTCTATTGTTCATACTCTATATTAATGACATGGTGAAAATATTTTCAAAATGCAAAGTACGACTATTTGCCGATGATACACTTATATATATAATTGGAGAAAACTATGAAGAACTAATACATATTTTAAATAATGAACTAGATAATGTATCAAGATGGCTAAAAATAAATAAGCTTAAATTAAATACAAAAAAAACAAAATGTATGGTAATTGGTTATAAGAAGACATCCAGTGAAAGCAAAATCAAAATTGATGGTGAAATTATTGAAAATGTTACCAATATAAAATACTTGGGAGTTATAATAGATTCCAAACTGAACTTTAACAAACATGCGGAATATACCCAAAAGAAAATTGGTAAAAAAATATCTTTTTTGGGAAGAATTCGCCAAAAACTGTCCGAAAAAACTGCAATCACCATTTATAACTCCATTATTGCTCCACATTTTAATTACTGCTCAACTATCCTTTTCCTGTGTAACGACCGAGAGCAAAATAAATTTCAAATTCTCCAAAATAGGGCAATGAGAACAATACTCAGACGAAATAGGTATTCAAAAGTAAATAAAATGTTAAACGAACTAAATTGGCTAACGGTGAAACAGATGTTGACCTTGAACACGATGATATTTTTACACAAAATTGTAAACAACCTGCTACCCAAATATTTTTCGAATAAAATTGTATACAACAAGGACATACACAAACATAAAACTAGGACGTACAATCAAATTAGGCTACCAAAGAAGGACAAAGCGAATACCCAGAATACTATATTATATAAAGGGATGAAATACTATAACGCGCTGCCGGAAAACCTTAAGTCTGCCCCAATTGAAAAGTTCAAGATGTTGTGTAGGAGCCACATCAAGCAAGAAAAAAAAACATAGTATATTTGTATGTAATAATTAATTAGTCATTTGTAAACTTAAATGTACAAATTACTAAAATAAAAACAATAAAAAAAAAAAAAAAAAAAAAAAAAAAAAAAAAAAAAAAAAAAAAAAAAGAAATTAATAAAAAATTATTATTATTATTATTATTATTAATATTAATATTTGAAGTTGAGTTAGGTTGTGCGATTATAAAGCTAACGATTTTTTTAAATCCTAATAAAAAGTGATGATCTATAAAAGATGGGTGAATTCATTGGTTATAATATAGATCATTTTGTATGTCTCCATATTCAAATTCGGAGGTATGACTTTTTTATGTGACACCTCTCACAAGAGTGCCCCTGTCTTTACACGTTAAATACAGAGAAACTATGTCGCCACCCAGTTGGGCAGCGTTATGAGGCGGGTTAAGGTAGGGGCTGTAGGAATGAATTTATTAATGCTGGTCTTAAAGAGGCGCGAATTATATGGAGGAGGAAAAACAGATGCTGATAGCTCGTTCCACATGTCGGAGTCGGAGTCGGAGAAACGACCCGTTCATATATAGATAACATCAACTTTACTGTGAACCTGTGTTCCGCTCGTGTCCGTCGGGTATCAAGCACGTGCACGGTGCACCGGGGATCAATGCTGCTTCTCCTTTTAACAGGCTCTAATAAAATACCTGTAGAATAGACACAGCATACGCACATTTCGTCATACATGATTTTACCGCACATATGCCTCAGGGATCTCATTTCTACAGTATTCTGTCTACTTTCAGCCTTCTTCTGCCAGTTCCATGCCTCATTTCCATATATTAGGGTAGGTACCAGCACTCCATTGTGGACTGCTAGCTTCGCTTCTTTGGACAGTTTTTAGTTAGCTCCAACCGCGTCCAATCATCCATTAATTACCCATTATAACCAAGAACCCGGCCTCCCCTACTAAGTCACGAAGCGTAATCAGGAGAGATGGTAAAAAATACAGGTTCAAAGTTTCCTACGTAACATTATTCCTTTTGCCGCCATTTTGGATTTTTATGGTCGAAAGGTATCCCTCAACCAGTTTCTTTTTCGATCCGGCCCGCCACGCAGTAGATGGGCAAACGCATCCGCCGCCAGGACTTAGACAAACCTCACCCTATGAACCCGTGTACCCCTGCTAAGTTATGATTTTTTTATGGATTTGTTTTTGCGAAATTTTCGTTTCAATCTAAATACGCATACATTTCTTATAAACAATTCAAGCAACACACGTCATTTTGATTTGAAACGGTACCATCTCACAGTCATTTCATGCGATATTCGACTCTAGAGACTAATACTTTGAGTTCAATATCACAAAAGATTACGGAATCACATAAAACCTTGTGATGAACAGTCCACCGATTGCCCCTTGATTGGTTCATTTAGTAAAACCATATATAGGGACACAGATCAACTTTGTCTAATAACTTCTTACCTGGATCAACATACTACGGGAATAGATCAATATATATGAGATCAACATAAGTATGCCAATTTGGGTAGATCAACATAAATTATGCATCCGATTTCCATACAAATTTTGAAAATTTTATTAACAGTATATCAAATGGTTTTTCTGGCAAACTGGCAACATTGATAATTATTGTACCACTGTTGTCAGTTCATACAGATGTATTCCATAATAGCCAAGTTATTTGGTGTTAAAGGTGGATCAACTTAGTCTAACAACTTCTTACTGGATCAACATACTACGGGAAGAGGACAATATATATATATATATATATATATATATATATAAATATGATATGCATGTATTATATATGTATATATATAATACATGCATATCATATTTATAGAAAATAGAAAAAAAGTCGATGTTTTGTAATCAAGTCGTAGAAAAAATATTTTTGGGCGCTTACATTGTCAACGCTGGCTAAACCTTTTGAGATATATCAAAATAATGTACTACGGATTTGTATATCTCAAAAAGGCCTAGAGAAAAGTTTGCGATGGTATATGTCTATCTCCTAACGATGACCCCCAGCAACGCCGGGCACACGTCAGCTAGTAATTCTATATATTTTCCCTAGATGTACATCAAAAGAAACATCATCATATCACTGCACCATAGATTAGGGACCTAGAAAATAAGATACAATGTGGAGATTCATTGAACTGTATTTTTTTTTTCGGCGAAGCTTAATGCCAAATCATTATTTTGATTAATCTTTATAACGAATTGGTGTACATTATGTATGCCAAAAAATATGATTTAGATAAATTGAAGGTTTTCCTATCGTTTCGTCTGAGTAGAATACAAATAAAAAAATAAATTACTCAATAAAAAATATAAATGTAAACTACTAAAAAAAAATATTTTTTCATTAGAAATGTATAAACGCGTAAAAGAAACTTTAAAAAAATACAGTATAATAGCTAAGATTATCTGTGACAATTTTACTTGATTAAATTTTTTGCTTTATTATAAAATTATTTACAAAATAAATAAAAACCAGTTTTGTGCTTGTTGAACGTTTTCTAGACTCCGTTTGTCAAGCGATTTTAATGCCTATTACCTACAATATAAGGTATACCAAGAATATACACATTTTTGACTTGTAGCTTCCTCTTAATTATGTTAATAACAACGTAAAACACGATAATCACAGAAAAAAATCTATTGATTCTTGCAAAACACTGGCATGTGCCTGATCTGGTGGTGGAAAAATCCAAAACAATGTAATAGATTGTAATACACTGCATCCGAAAACTCGTACTACAAGCGGGTAACTGGTAAATGTAAATCACATAGAAAACCCAAAAAAAAACTTTTTTTATCTAAATATTTTGATATATTTTTTTTAACTCCTTTTTTCGACGAGGTTAAGAACAGTTTTGGAGATGGGTATACGCTTCAAAGTATTTTAAAAGTCATTAAACGACTGGTATAAACCAGTAACCCACAGCTTTTGATTTTTTCAAATTTGGTTTAAAAAATTCCGACTTCGGACACGATTTACTCAAAAACGGAAGCTCAAATCAATAAAACTTAAATGAACAAAAATACAATTTTAAAGTTTACGTAAGGGAAATTTCACAGTTTTATCTGCCCGCATAATAATAATAGAAAAAAATAAACGCATAAAAAATAAGTATCTCTATAACATACAGATTTAGAAATGTTTAAACTTGTGGGTTATTAAGAGTTTTGCCTGAACGGTGACGATGCAATATATTTACGATGTAAATAATATATGTGTAAATGCTACAAAATTATTCTAAATGTCCTTCTAAATGAAATCAAAAATACCATGCAGATAAACAAGTTTAAAATGACATCAAAATACGACTAAGTAAACATGAAGATGAGGAAATAATAAACAAATATGAAGCAACACCAACACAATCTACAGTCAACAATCATGAAAATGAAGACGAGGAAATCATAAACAAATATAAAGCAACACCAACACAATCTACAGTCAACAATCATGAAGATGAAGACGAGGAAATTTATAAACAAATATGAAGCAACACCAACACAATCTGCAGTCAACAATCATGAAGATGAAGACGAGGAAATCAAGAAATATGTAGATGAGGGAAATCAAGAAATATGTAGATGAGGGAATCATGATGTAACATCAACAAACTCAGTAATACAAACAGCCCGCCTCGTAACAGGAATCCCTCGTGAAGAGGACTGTGAATATCCTATTGTACTTTGTATTTAAGTAGTCATTAATAATTTTTTTTTTACATATCCAATTGACCATAAATAAATACTTCCCATATAATCCAGCAAACAAGCAGTCAGTACCTGAATGTTCCAGACGTCTTCGAAGTCCAGGTCCTTGGTCCAGTGGAAGGGCGTGCTTTTGGAGTTGCGGAAGGTGGAGCTGACCCCGCCCAGATCCAGCTTGGTGTGCGTATCCAGGAAATCCCACACCTTCCCATGGAAGTCCACTCCCAAGAACTGCAGCAGTGAGGACACGGTCTTGTAAGGGTCCAGCGAGAGGTCTTCGTACCGCAGAACCCTGGAAGAGACACAACGAGTAATTAGTAAATATAAATTTTAATATTAACCATTTTTTAAATAATCGAACGGTTGTTTTATAACAATGGGAGGAAATCTGGATTGCTCGAATTAGACGTTGACGCTAATGTAATACCAACCAACATCGACTGCAGCCAGCAACGGCTTAACCATACTTATGTCCAGTGGCGGCTCTTCTATGTGGGTCATTTGGTCAATGACCTTCCAAAATATGCTGCAATAGTATTAATATAAAAAAAGGATTTAACAAACTAGCCGATTATTAATTTAGTTTTAATATTCGTGCATATTCGTACAGTAATAGCGGGTTCCAGTGCCTCTATCGTCCAAATGTGAAACTACTGTGTGTACCTACCGTGGGTCATTTTAAATTTTGTCCCCAAGCTATCTTCTTTCTTTCTCTTTGCTATATAGACAAAAGAGCTAAACACTATCATGCCTGACGTATGCTTAGTATCATACTAAAATTATTTAAAAGGGGTTTTGGGTCATGACCGCGGTGAGATAGAGATATCTACGACCTGAGATTATTGTTAGAGGAAGATGTGAAAAAATTTCAGTCTAAAGTTTTTTTGTGTGATAAACGATAGCCATCTTTAACTTGAATGTTAGTTCGCAAAATAATGTTTGTCATTGTTGACGTAATTTGCATGGAATAATTTAAAATGTCAAATTCTGTGGATACCATATCGAAAGAAATCGCAAACAATTCATTGAATCATGACGAACGTATTCAAATAAAGTGGAAATTAGTTTGTGTTACAAGAGAGAAAAATAAAGAGGTTAAAAACAAAAGTTATCATTTTTCTCAGTAATTTTTTTGCTTTAATTGTTTGCTTTTAATGTCTACTGATAAACTATGGACTGAGTTTGGAGTTCGTGATTAAAAAAAATTTTAATAGGAAAAGATCTTTCAAAATAAAAATAAAAAATATTAATTAGTTGTATGTGTAAATAATTAGATATATAATCTTAAATTGTACAATTTGTACTATCGGCTTCAGAATAGGTGGGTACCGGCAGATTAATTACATACATTGGCGTTTTTATAATATTCACTACGCATTAGCAATATGTATTAAAATTTCATAATCTTTTTTATTGTTCTTCCACTTCTGGACCCCTAGAGCCGCCTCTGATTATACCGGTTTTACACAATAACATTTTCATCCAGTTTGTTTAATCGGGATGAAAAAAGGGATGTGTTCCGCGAGTGACTTGTGTTGATTACCGCTTTTTGATACAAAACTTAATTTTGGATTTGAGGCAAAAATACCCACGAGCACACTGCGTTTGGGGGCACATTTCGAAAGCCAAAAACCAACAAGAAAACAGTAAACCTCATCAAATGTTTCTTTCATTTTATTGAAGGGGTTCATGCGAGACAGTGCTATGGCACCTAATCGTGATATATACATGGGATATGTGAGCCTAAAAGGTAAAAAAAAATTTCAAAAATGAAAATACAGCTAATATTATTTTGAATTGTCATATGAAAATATATTTTGCAATTGGAAAGGTCAAATAAAAATTATTTAATATACATATATATATATTTTAATGTTTACTTAATTACTTACACAGAGCCTGTGGAACTATGGCATCTCCAACTGGAGTAGGCAAGTGACGAGAGCGAAGGGCGTGAAAGCGCCGCAGGCGAATTTTTTTTAAAGGTATCCTATGGTATCTGTTGTGGGAGAAGGGAGTGGATATGAATTATTACATTCACAAAGTAACAGAATATTTTTTTTCTAGGTAGGAGGAGGGCAAACCAATAAATACTTTCAAAAAACGGTCACTGATCCCCCCCTGAGGTGTGGGCCCTAGGCCGGGGCCTCTCGTTCATAGGCGGTTGTCCGGCCCTGACAGAGACGATGCGTTACGGCTATAGTAGAAAGTTAAGGCGTGCATGACAACAATATTATTGTGACGACATGTCATGTTTGAAGTAAATTTTTAATGTATAGTAGGTACGTACCGTAATAATAATGAATTAATGTGATGATTTGTATAGCGCTGTTTTCTTAACAAAATCATCTTAAGGGCGCTAATATTAGGTAAGTACTGCGATTGCTCGGGTCCCGGGCCCGATGATTATCTCTCTGAACCCCCTCTTGGCGGCTCTGTCTATGCATGAGTTCCAGGGAACCCTTAGGCCGGGGGCCCTGGACTCGTGTCCCGCGTGACCTTGCGATAAAAAGGCAACTGCTAGGAGGCCCCAGAGAGGCCCAGCAGAGGGGGGCAGACAGCATTTGCTGAGATCCGCCCCTGGTCATGAGTCATGAGCCCCTGGACGGAGCTATTGACAAAAAACAGATCTCTTTTAACCCTCAGTGTGCCAATAAATCCACCGTGGATTTCTGACGTTTGTACCTGTAGTGTACCGACTAATCCACCGCGGCTTCGCAAGTAGTTCACCGCACACCGCACTTGCCCAGGTTTTATTGTATTTTGTAACAAACATAATAGCACACTAAAATGTTTTTTATTCGCCTGATAAGGTAATAGAGTACCATAATGTTATTCTAGACTCTAGTTTCGTCACGTGCAAATATATTCATTTTATACGCGTGAAAGTGAAAAATACTTCAAAGCCATAATACTGTATTTATTAACACGAAAGCCTCAGATAATTTATTTTTATTGTGAAAATCACTTGTTTAGCTTAAGGTAGGCGACACATTACGCTGTACGCAGCATGACTTGGCCTATTTCAGCATAAGCCAAGTCATGAAAATATAGCGCGCTTATAGCGTGGTCACAGGCTTTATAGAAAATATAATAAAACCCAAAAACATTTTCGTATTTCTTTATTACATCTTTTGTAAGGTGGCGCGGTTGCTTGACTCGTGGGTCAGACGAAAGGAAACGGTTCCTCTTCTCTGCATCTGCACCTGTGATCACCGATACATATTTGTATACCCACACCAAAACAGAGTAGCTACTATACAATAAAACGCACTCACCGGCAACTTTGGTTCTCCGATGGTTTAGAGAGAGAATTGAGAGGCACGTTATAAACATTAATATCTAACTGTATCGGTAGTTGCCGATACAGGGCAATCAAAAGGTAAATTGAACGTCTCACGGCAATCAAATCGGGCTATCCACGTTGTGATAGATCAGAAAGTACTTGAACATTTGTCGCAGGCAGCGATCGAACACGCATTGTGCAGATTAAAAAAATAATGTTTGAACCCTGGCTCTGCGATTGGCGGGAATAAAACAAAGCTATCGTGGAAAAATGGCGTGACGAAACATATTTTTTTAATAAAATTAAAGAGAAAAAATATTTCAATTAATATAAGTAGCTATCCTAGGGAAAATACATAAGAGAGATATATACATTTTTTATAAATATTTACAAAAAATATATCTGTATTATCTGAATAACATTTTGCAAAACACAGGTAAGTTATTAAGAAAATAGTGTCAGTCGACGTGCGGCGGGCGATTGGCATCTAATTGGAACACTAAGCAGTACTAGGTCGTACTAGGGAGGAAGGCATTTGTGGTGTTTGTGTTAAGGTGTATAAGTGCAAGCGAGAGTCTATAAAAGGCGATGCATGCAAGTAGAGTGTCCTCTTTTTGTTACAAGAAGCTCCCTAATAAATACCAGTATTTGATTACGTATATACTTTACTGTGACACCACACACGGGAGTCGTGTACATTACATGGACAAGTTCGTACACCACAGCATTCCAAGGGTTAAACGATGCGTCTCATCTGCTTTGGAGTATCAACAAGAAGTCGAATATAGAAATAATACACAAGCCCCCCATACTTTATGTGCTGCCGACTGTTGGCGTAAACAGCTAGATCTAAACGCCATTCATCCTGTATACATTTCTAGTTTCGATTTACTCCGAACTTTCAACACTTAAAAAATTAAAAACTGTGTATTAGTGTTGCTAAAGCTGAGTTGCCAGCTACTAGGATTCTGGAAACAGGATCTTAGATAAAAACATAATAATGCGAAACCTATTATTAAATCGATGTGAAAGACAGAAGCAAGTTCGAAATTCGAAAAAATCATTGAATTTGATACCTACTAGCTGAAATATTATATGCTCGTATCTAAGTATATTTGTATACATTTTTCGAAGAAAATTTCTTCTTTGTGATGGCATAATTTATTTTATTAAAACACAAATAACTTTGTTTACATCACTTTATTATATACAACCTCCACATGCTTCATGAACGAAGTTCACCTCATCAGGAGTAAGTATACACTAAAGTCAAAAATTAAATATAGATTATAAATGGAAAGAAGAAGTGGAAGGAGGGGGGAAGGTTAAGAGTGGGCGGAGTTTATCAGAATCAGGAATTACAATATCGCTAGACGGGAAAGATCAGTTAAGTGGGAAAATATTTAAAAGAGGGTTTATAATTTTTTTGTTTATCATGGATGGGGGATAGAGGGCTACCACACCATATAATGGTGACTCCCTTGATCGTACCGGGACTCGTTTCTGCGTTTTATCGGCACACACATTGTACACTTAATTTTATTATATATATTGATTAACAAATTGTGAAATAAAACAAAATAATTAAATAAATAAATAATAAAATTTAGGAACAACTTTTTCTTCTAGGAACAACCCCAGACGAGAAATCCTGGGTTCAATTTCTAGTTGTGACCGTTATCTTTTTTATTATTCTTTGTCTTGTTGTGTTTCATGTTTGGTTTCGATTTATTAGTATTATTTTCTTCTTCAATGATATAATAAAATTTACTTGCGCACGCCGAGATTCGAAACCGCGCCCTCCGGATTCGAAGCCGAGGATCGAAACTACTCAACCAAGAAGGCAACGATATCAAAATGTATGGCCGAGTTAAAAAAAACTCTATGAATAATAAATACAGTTCCCTAGTTTAATGACGAGATTAACCCACAAACTGAAATAAGTAGATACGATGGTATGACTTCTGATTACGGAACAATATTGACTGTTACCACAAACAAAATTTTATTCCGTTACATAATATATTAATTTCTGATGATAACCGCACTTGATGAGTCAGAAAATAAGAGTATTTTTTTATTAAATAAATTCGCATTAATGTGTCTGACATAGAAGAGAAGGAACCTAAGTGACTTTAATAAATAATGTCGATAAAACATATTACTTAATTATTGAAAACAATATTAGCGATTCCTAAACGAAAATCTAAAACAGAAAAAGATTTGGTCACATCCAGGACTCGAACCCAGGACCCTTGCTTTGCCGGGGCACCGCTCTACCAACTGAGCCAATGGGATCATATCTCCTTCGGTCATATTTAACTGTATCATACTCGCAATAAGAACTACCAACATTGTCTTTATTTTTCTCACCGCACATTTTAATTCACTGGAGCGCTTTGCGACAATTTTTTGCAAGTATTGCGCAAAAAGCAAAACAAATAAACATTAGGTACCTACTTAGAAAAAAAAGCTAAATAAAACAAGTCAGCTACAGTATTTGCGGTAAAATTTCTTTGGATAACACTAACATTATAGTGTATTTACAAATAGCACTTTCACGCACGCAGTAAACAAGCCACGGTTTAGCGACCCCTCTATACCAACTATGGGAATAGAAATCTTTCCAATGAAATATCAGTAATGTTTAATTTTGTACTTAAAAATGTATTAATTTAGTGAAAGATTTTTGCTTCGAAGTCGATGTCGGCGTCGGGGGAGAGGACACAAAAATTCTTGCGACCATTATTGTTTGTGACCGACCAAATCTAGACTTCAGCCGAAAACGAAACCGAATTTCGGGTTGCGTTCTAGTTTCAGCCGAAACCGAAACATTAAATAAGTTTAAAAAACACTCCATAACCCCAAATTAGTAGTTTTTTATTGTTAAAATTGAGGGTTTAATAAAGTGAGTGTCAAATAAAATAATATTTATGAGTAAATGTGTGGTGCTTGACCGTCGTGAGATCAATACATCGGCTGGCTCCTAAGTCCTCCATCACGACGCCAGCAAGATTTTCCGCTTACTGTGGTGGTAGTAGGAATTTTTTTAAATATAGTCAGGTTATTCGTAACCCGGGAATGTTTGTCTTTCTAAAACAAAAGAAAAAAATGTTTTGCGTATTGGCTTTGTCCATTTTTGGTAGTCTTACTTCATTACACATCCTTGAGTTATGTCTGTGAAAGTCCTTATTGTATAAAATTTAGTTTATTTACTATTTTATGCATAAATATCATCGCGTCCAATGTCGGCATCTATTTTACTGTTGGCCAATTTAGCTCCTTTCACATTTTAGGTAGTTACTTTTGAAAATCTATTTCGTCCATTATTCTCATTACTCTATTTTGAATAATTTGCAATTACATTTCAAGTAAACAATAAGGGGAAGCCCGAGACATGGCACGACCAAGTGAATCAGATACTTGAGTCGGGCCATGTCAAATGAATCCATGTGAATGAGGCAAGGAGTGTGTGCCAAGATCGAGTTGTTTGGCTGTCCGTCCTCTGCCTACCCCTGGGGGAAACGGCGTGATGGTTAGTTAGTTACATTTCAAATTCAACATTTCAAGACCCCTCCATACCTTCTGGGATAAAGAACTATGTTTAATACAGAACTACGTAAACCATTTGTATTTCACTTGGATCACTTCTCTTCTACGCCGGCCATATCTATATCAGGATGTCGAATCACGAAACCCAACCTCAATAATATTGCGGTGAAAAATTTGCGATTTTATTCTACGAACTATAAATAATATTAAACTTAATAAATGTAATTAATAATAAATGTTTTATTGTATTCCTTTTTTGTAACATATAGATAATGATATCCTCACTGGGATATTATGTATAAATTATGTACAATGAAAGCAGCATTAAAAAATAATGCATCTATAATAAGTGTAGTGATTTCGACTACATCAATTTGTTGACTTTTGACTGAGTCACTTTGCAGCGGACTAGTTCCTCTATGTATAAAGGGGGTGACAGATTACGCTATAAGTTCAAAGCGTTTTATATAACTCTGTATTGCTCGCCATACAATCACATACAGAATCGCGTCAGAACAATTTAAGGAGCGCCGTAATTACGCGGCTGTCATCCGTTAAAGTGACAGATCCCATACAAAAATATTATATTCGACGGCAGTTCCCTAATTGATCTGACCCCCTCTCCTGGGGAAGATTATAGCGTAGTGTGTCACCCCAACATATAACACGTATATGCCACGCCCAAATTATGCGGGCATAATATAGCGTAATGTGTCTAAGGCTTAATACTTTGTGTTTTCTTCTGGAGAGATTAGTGGATGATCTCGTATAATAAGTGATGGGTAGCTTTACAGCTGGAGTGTAGATACTCTATTAACACGTTTATTTTCGCACTACTGCTACATGATACTACTGGTACATGATACTATTGGTACATGATACTACTGGTACATGATACTACTGGTACATGATTCTACTGGTACATGATACTAGTGGTACATGATACTACTGGTACATGATACTACTGGTACATGATACTACTGGTACATGATACTATTGGTACATGATACTACTGGTACATGATACTACTGGTACATGATACTATTGGTACATGATACTACTGGTACATGATACTACTGGTACATGATTCTACTGGTACATGATACTACTGGTACATGATACTACTGGTACATGATTCTACTGGTACATGATACTACTGGTACATGATACTACTGGTACATGATACTACTGGTACATGATACTACTTGTACATGATACTACTGGTCCATGATACTACTGGTACATGATTCAAAAGAAGACCTACCCATTTATACTATTCGGCCTAAACACGCTGTCTCTTTCATACATTCAATTTCATACATTCAATTTCATACATACGTTTATTACAAAAATAAATAATAATTTTATTATAATATTAACTAGAAGAAGAACACAAGAAATGCCTGGTGAGCGTGTTTCGTTTTCCGAATATTTGTCCATCGGGCTTTAAAACTCCAATACAAAGTAGTATTTCCGAAATTCAAATGGGATGGAAATGATACATTGCGCATACTAAATGCATATACGCTGAAATTGATAATATCTGAACACGTGTTCATGCACCTGCGTTTGTCTTAATAATATATAATGACGAAATACAAAAATGTTAGGATTTTTACGAGCACGTGTTCCGAAATCGTGACAATTCATTGGTATTTTACAAAAAGTTTATCTGGAAACCTATCAATTCATTCGTTAAGGGTCTGCAATCCCGTTTTTAACCGGATAAGGCAATATTTTGTCGTGTAGAATAAAGAAGAAAACAAGAAGTGCCTTACATAAGAATGTCAATGGAAACAAAAGTTCAATTTTTTCCATGATCCTGATTTCTTCTGCAATCCACTTGAGCATTATATATAATACTAGTGGATCCCTTACAATGCTTCGCTGTTGCTTATGCATTTCTCGGGCGCCTCCGACTTCTTCCACCATTCACTACTGTATACCACAGTGTTACTGTTAAAAAACTACATTACATCGATTTTAATTCCACAACACTCCTGGCACCAATAACAACAAACTTTAAAAATTTTAACGATATTAGTCGACAGCTTTTCGAGTTTTACGACCACAAACATACAAAGGCTGAATTTTTATATACATTTTTTGAATTTGACTCAACCATTTGAAATGCATTTCGTAATATAAGAAGTTGTACTGACACAGACCTCCTTCTATGTATGGAAGTTAAAATTTGTGGTTGTATGTATTTTTGAATGAGAAATCTAAATAATAAAAAATATTTCTTCATATGAAGCGGTTACTTTGTGATGTGACATTATAATCAAAAATTCAAAACTAACAAATAATTTCTCTAAGGAACTTTCTCACCTATTTAATGTTTGTCTAGGCCAAAATTATTTCAAATACAATGAACTTTTTTATCAACAAACAGATGGCCTGGCGATGGGAGCTCCGACTTCTCCCCTCATCGCCGACATATTTATGGACAATCTTGAGAATAACATTTTTAACTGTAAATCGCCATTATTAAAGAATGTGTTATTGTGGTAGAGATATGTCGATGATTTTTTCTGTATTTGGACAGGTACTGAGCGCCAACTTGATTCCTTCCTAAAACTAATAAACTCTTTTCATACAAAAATTAAATTCACAATAGAAATAGGAACTAATTCTAGCTTAAACTTTTTGGATCTTACCCTATCAATCGTTAACAATAAAATAGAATTTAAAATCTATCGTAAACCCACTTACACTGATACAACTATTAATAATTCATCTAACCATCCCATCTCCCACAAACATTCTGCATTCCATGATCCATAGATTAGTTACCGTCCCGTTATCAAATTCCAACTTCTTATTAGAATTAGCGACGATTAAACAAATCGCGATTAATAATGGCTATAATGCAAATATGGTCAATAACATCCTAAATAAGAAATTAAAAAGATTATCGACAAGTAAAATCAACTAATAATAATCAACCTCAACAATGGCGTAGAATTTTGTACATCAATAATTTCTCTCAAAAAAGCATAAAAAACCTCCCACCAGATATCAAACCAGCTTTTTACACTAACAATAGTATAGGTAAATTTTTGATGAACGTTAAGGACAAAGAACATCGGTTAAATCATTCAGGTATTTACTCACTGCAATGTAGTGACTGTCCCGCGTTTTACATAGGCAAAACAGCACGTAATATCAACACGCGAGTCAAAGAACACCTGAGATGCTTAAATAGTAATGGGTTCTCCGAAATCGCAAATCATCTCATATCAACCAACCATACGTTTGACAAAAACACTGGCGTCAGTCTATTGCATAAAAACGGAATAGGCCTTAGGTTGGACAACTTAGAGGCGCTAGAGTTAAGGAAAGCCAAAAACGTCAATAGCAAAGTCATCAACAACCAAATAAACCTAAATAAAAGCCCTATACTCAGATTGTTCCCTATTGACAAAGAGCACTTGCATCTCAATCTCCCACCTATCCCTACCTCTTCCACTGTAGCTCAGACCGTCTACTTACCGTGATATCAACACATGTTAATTTATATTTTAGATGTTTAGGTTTAGAATTATACTGTCCTGATGAAGCTACGGTTGTAGCGAAACCCGGTCGACATTAAGTATTTACCTATAAGTGATGTTTACAAAGTTATTGTTTAATTTAAAAAAAAGTTTATTTAGATCTTGACAAAAGCGCCACCTATCGGGTCCAAAACTATCGTATATTTCAAGCTGGAACCAATCATGCACAATAAAAAAATTTCATTGAAATCGGTTGGGCGGTTTCAGAGATTAACGAGTACGAACACAGTGACACGTGATCTCTAAATAGTATAAAGTAAAGATACTTTACTTACTTCTAAATTACGCAATGGACTTTGATAGGGTTTTCACTATCATTTAGAAAATTTCTTCCTGAAGGTTTCTATATAATACACGCATATTAAATTTATAGAAAGTAGAGAAAGGCGATGTTTTGAAATCAAGTCGTGAACAAAATATTTTCGGGCGCTTAAATTGCTAACGCTGTCTAAACCTTATGAGATGCATCAAAATAATGTACTACGGAATTGTATATCTTAAAAAGGCCTACAGAAAAGTCTGAGATGGTATATGTCTATCTCCTAAAGATAATTCCCAGCAACGCCGGGTACACGTCAGCGAGTTTTTATATATTAATATTCTCTTGGCAAAATATCGATTGCGTCTATTGTGGAGCTCTGGTTTCGTGCAACGAGATATGTCAAGATGTCACCACGTTTAGCAACATTCGCAGAAACCGTCTTGAATGGGTAATTTCTCGAACGTACTGTAATACTACTAAGCACCTAGTTAGCAGGTATGCAAAATGCATGAATATGCAAGAAGTTGAGAAATCCGTATCGCGTGAAATTGCTCGATCGCGCACAATACGGACGACATTGTTTAAAATGTATATCAACTTAAGGCGAAGCTTAATGCCAAATAACTATTTTGATTAATCTTTATAATGAATTGGTGTACGTTATGAATACCAAAAAATATGCTTTAGATAAATTGAAGGTTTTCCTATCGGTTCGCTTGAGTAGAATACAAATAAAAATATAAATTACTCAAGAAAAAATTTAAATGCAAACTACTAAAACAAATATTTTTTCAACAGAAATGTATGAACGCATAAAGGAAACAACTTTAAAAAAATACAGTATTATAGCTAAGATTCTCTGTGACAGTTTCCCTTGATTAACTTTTTTGCTGTCTTATAAAATTATTTACAAAATAAATAAAAAACAGTTTTTTGCTTGAAATCGAACGTTTCTAGACTCCGTTTGTCAAACGATTTTAATGACTATTTACCTACGATATAAGGTATACCAAGAATATACACATTTTTGGCTTGTAGCTTCCTCTTAAGGCCCCGTAGTAAGCGTTCGAAGATGGTTTGAAAGAAAGATATGTAAATACGAATGTTAGAGGGAGTGCGCTCATATTAAAAACAATGATAATAATTCTGCGAAAATGGTGAAAATATTTCAGAAAACACGACTCGTTTGAAATTTAACTAAAATCTCTCGACAAATGCTTTAGTTGCATTCAAAGATATACTGTGAATTTTGTCATGCATGTAACATATTAAATAACAGAAAAAAACGAGTTTTTAATCATTTTTGGAAATTACTTTGCGATTTTTTTCTATCCAGAGAATTTCATATAATTAACATTTCGGCATAACAAATGTATCAGATATTATCTTAAAAAAGTAACAAGGAACTTAAAAACTTAAAGAGTTAACAAGAAACTTGTTATAAATCGGTAGAAATTGGGTATAAGGGGGATTAAACCCTGTTCAACGAGAATAAATCATTTTCAAATTTTCAAAATAGACAAAGTTCACAAGGTGTTGAGTTTGGATTTTTGATATGTTTGTAGCACTAATGGAACACATTATACACGGAGAAAATGAGTACGTCTTTTTTTTATCAAGATACTGTTAAAAATGTGACTGCTTGATCATTTCCTAATAAAATATTAGTCATTCAGAATACATCTAACCACGTGGCCTTGCTTGAATAATACATTTTTTATTATCTTGAATTCTCATAAAATATTCGTACTTAACTGATAGTTTGTTATGAAATTCGTCAAATCATTCGTTATAGGCTTCCAGTCGCGTTTTTAACAGTAAAACGTATAATTAGACCAGAATCAGTAAGTTTTCTCTGTGTAGGCTTCATTGCAGAATGCAACTACTGTAATATTACGAACAACTGTACTTTTCAAAAATAAATAAACAAAATGAGCAGCCGACAAGCGGACTATCTGGACCACCGCAAATTGTACAGAAACAATGATCGGAACAAAGATGTATACAGATTGCGGCTTGGTTCACTTAGTTCCAGTACCGTTATTTGTACAGAGTCGAGCATCACCGCTTACCAGGTCAGAGTGAGCATTGAGCTTCCAGCTTACCTGCTGCCTCCCGCGAGGTCACTTGCGAGGCGAGGCGAGTGCATACTAAAGTAAACTAAATTATTATGTTATGTCTGCATTGTATCCGCGCTACTGCTTGCATCGCTGCTCGTCCAGCGGTGGTGAAAGTCATACAAGGAACGGTAAAAGTTTAAACAACAAATTAACAAACAACCAATGACAAGGAATGGAACTAATGCAGTACTAACTTCTAATCTCTAAGTTGAGTTGTTCAGCAGAAATTCAAATGTAACATTGTCAATATCAAACAATTTTTGTCGGCTAATCAACGCCATTTAGATGGTTTTGTTAAAACTTTTGAAAGGTTCCCGTTAAGAGGAAGCTACAAGCCAAAAATGTCTATATTCTTGGTATACCTTATATTGTAGGTAATAGGTTTTAAAATCGCTTGACAAACGGAGTCTAGAAACGTTCGACTTCAAACACAAAACTGGTTTTTATTTATTTTTTTAATAATTTTATAAGAAAGCAAAAAAGTTAATCAAGTGAAACTGTCACAGATAATCTTAGCTATAATACTGTATTTTTTTAAAGTTATTTCCTTTATGCGTTCATTCATTTTTTTTTAGTAGTTTACATTTATATTTTTTATTGAGTAATTTATTATTTTATTTATATTCTACTAAAGCAAAACGATAGGAAAACCTTCAATTTATCTAAAGCACATTTTTTGGTATTCATAATGTACACCAATTCGTTATAAAGATTAATCAAAATAGTGATTTGGCATTAAGCTTCGCCTTAAGGCGCCGTATTAAGCGTTCAAAAAGATGAGGAAGGTGGTTTGAAAGGAAGATATGTAACTACGAATGCTAGGCGAACATTGTGAAAATATTTAACTAAACGCTACTCGTAAAACAGAGCAAAAAGCTTTCGACAAATTCCTAAGTTGCATTTAAAGATACACTGTAAATTTGTTCATACAGATAACATGTTAAATAACAGAAGAAAATGTGTTTTTAATAATTTTCTATGCGATTATTAGATAGTATTCTTTGCGATTTTTTTCTACCGAGGGAATTTCATATAATTACCATTTCGGCTCTACAAGTGTATGTAAAAAAATATATATATTTAGGAAACAAACAGTCATTTATATATTTAGCATAAACAGCAATTATTTACAATATTTGACCAATAATGTTCCATTAATTCTAGTCGTTGATTCAATATTTGCACTCATACAATATGTTTATAAATAACAAAGAAATATAAGAATAAACATTATAAGGAATTACAAAATGTTATAAACACAATTAAAGATAGTTAGTAGTTATACAATTTTCGCATGATTATAATAAAAACAATAAAATAAACTAAGATGATAGGATTATTTCACAAAATAAAAAAGTTATCAGTTTAGTAAGTTTTATGTTTTCAAGTTACACTTGAAAATGTCTACATCTCTAGAGGCATTGTGAGTTTTAAAGATAAGTTTTGCGCATATTTGGCTTTACAGTGTGGTGTTCTAAATAAGTCTTTCGATCTGGTGTTGTGTTCAGGGCAACGAAATGCTATCTTCTCTAGCAGATATGATGAATCAACAAGACTGTTCACGATTTTGTATAAGAATAGGGCATCAGAAATTTTTCTGCGTTTTTATAAAGCGATAGGGTCAAACCAAAGATATTAGAAGAACGGTCAAACCGATGATCGCTAAATTGGATTGGATATTTTAAATAGATCAATGTATGTTTGATATTGAGGATTCCAAATGACTGAGGCAAACTCGAGTTGTGACCTTACGTAATATGACATATATAGCAGAATTAGTGTGTGTGCTATAGTGAAAGGCTTTGTAATGCGTATAATAAATCCCAATTGTTTATAAACTTTTTAAAATATGTTCAATATGGTCCTTAAATAACATTTTAGAATCTAGCAGTACTGCAAGATCTCTGATTGATTCTACTCGTTGTAGGGATGCATGGTTTAATTTGTAAGTATTAAATATTTGTAAGTAAATTAATCGCCTGTTTTTTACGTGTAAATTTTGTAACGTTACACTTTTCTGTATTTAGATAAAGTTGATTGCTATAGCAATATTGTTTAATTTTGTATTATTATGGATTTTTTGATATTATTGTGGATTTTTGTATTATTATGGATATTATCTTCAAGAACATTATTAAGTTTTAAGTGTTCAAGAGAAATATGCTATCAATCGGTAGAAATGAGAAACGCGAGTGCTCAAACGCCGATTCTAGGTCCGTTTCAACTTTTGAACAATTTTTGATAAGTAGAAAAGCACAACTGTCATGTTGTGCTTGTCAGTTGATCACAATTTGATAGAAAGCTGAAAAATGAAAAAACAACATGGCGCTGATTGGCTCTTTGATGACAATGTTACATTTGAGTCCTCCATCACCAGCTTTGAAATTATTGTTAAGTTATTCGTAATCTCGCAATCCGGGAATGTTTTTAGTTTACAGAGTATTAAATTTATTCTTGCTGAACAATAAATTGAAAAGTGTAGCTACTTAAAATATTTAAATGGATTTTTTTAATTTTCTTTTAAATACTCAATAATATTTTTATTAAATTTATAAAAACAGTTTATTTATAAACAAGTTCTGTTATGTAATTATTATTACATGTGACAGCTGTTTCGCCCTATGAAGGCATTATCAAACTGTGGCATTATCACTTAAAGATGGGGTTGCCAGATGTCCGGTTTTGGACCGGACAGTACGGTTTTTTGAACAGAAAATTTTGGAAAACCGGACAATAGAATGTCCGGGTTTTTTGAAAATACGCGACATATATACCTCATTAGATAATTTACAGAGCAAAAGCCGTGAGCGATTCTGGCAGGTGATAGCAAGACTTGCTCAAATCTGTTGAAAATGGTACAATATGTGTGCAGTGTTCCCGTCTCCTTCGTAGAAAGAGTTTTTAGTGTAATGGGTAATGTATGGAAAAAAGATTATGTGTTTTCTTCAATTTAAATGTCAGTTGCATTGAATTTAAAGATACAATTTCAGGCAATAAACGATTATTTAAAGCAGTACCATCTAGTGGCAAATATGTTAAAAAGTGAATTTTTGCTTACAAATAGTATCTAATAATAAATATAAGTTTTAATGTTTACGAAGTGTTTCATTGTGTTCACGCTCAGAAATTTTCGGTAATTTTCTCTGTTTGTTTTGGCCAAAATCAAAGGGGTTTACGATTATCAAAGGACCCTTTGATTTTCGACAAATTGTACCAAAACAAATCAAAGGGGGGAACCTTTGATAAAAAAATGTTCGGTTTTTTTATAAGGACCAACTGGCAACCCTACTTACAGACGATGCATTTATATAGGTGTTTGCAGTAAAAAGATTTTATTGCTTTCATTTTTAATTATCTACTGATTTCCCTTACTAATTTCTGAGTAAAATGACTGCAATTTTTAATGGTTATACTCAGAAATTAGTAAGGGAAATCAGTAGATAATTAAAAATAAAAGCAATAAAATCTTTTTATTGCAATCACCTATATAGTAATATAAATGCATCGTCTGTAAGTGGTAATGCCACAGTTTGATAATGCCTTCAGAGGGCGAAACAGCTGTCACACGTAATAATAATTACATAGCAGAACTTGTTTATAAATAAACTGTTTTTATAAATTGAATAATAATATTATTGAGAATATTAAAGAAATAAAAAAATATAATGGAGTTCTACAAATTAAAATTGAAAAAATAATATTTTAATTTAATCTCTAAAATATGAGAAATAAACTACGATATGCGATGGGAAAAAAACGGCGGCGACCACAAACGGGAATGACTAGAAGAAACTTTATGAAAGGGAAAGCAGGCGGTATTTTAGCATTATTAAAACACACATTTCAACCCATTTTATGGCGGTTTGAACGTTTGAACAGATAGCTGACCTTTACATCTATTCTAATGGTGTGTAGGTACCAGGTACCGGCACAGTACTTCCTCCACACTGCAGTAACAGAAATGTCAAATGGTCCATAAAAAAATGACGAGAGATATTGTTGTGTTCATTACAAACAGGTCTCCAACTCGTCTTGGAAGGAGTTTATAATTAAAAGGTTCTTTTAGATTAATCAGGGATTTATTAATACTCCGCGTATTATAAAGGTGACTCAATAGTCGACCTAACTAGTAGCTTGGCTAATTGGAATCTGGTACAGTAAGTTTCTCTAAGAGCCTTCCCACTGGCCCTGGCGACTACTGGCCACTGGCTCCATCTTGCGGACTTCCACGCAAGCTCTATGCACTGCCATCTGTGTGTGCATCTATGAAGCTCTTACTTCCCAAGAGATATATAATATCTACTAGATAACCCAACCAATGATCCAGGGAAAGATTGGAAGTATTTTATTTTGGCAATTCGCAGTAATTGATAATGTCTTATTTATTATTAATAACATTTTTTTTATTATTTACTAGCTCAGTTTTTTTGTGAAGATAGAGAAACAATAGCGCGTGTTATTTATGTCTAACGGATGGCGCTGTTTTTCAAAAAAAGCATGTTTGTCCACCAGATAGCGCTGTTTAAAAAAAAAATGTTTTTACCTGTCACAGATGACATCTACATATATTATTTTTTGGAATAACTTAATGAGTAAAACCTCAAATTTTAATATTTAATTATTGAAGGCAATATTTAAGGGGGGGCTAGGGTTTTAAATATTTTTTTTTGCATTTTTTAATTTTTTTTTTTAAATAAATGCTTAATATATTAAGAATATTGTGTTCAAATTTCAAGTTGATTGGAGCAAAATTGACGAAGTTACGAGTATTTTTATACCTGTCGGATTTTAATCCCTACCCGACCATACGTATAAGCCGAGCAGGGCAGGAAGCTGAGAGACAAACTAAAGAAGGCAGGATTCGTCGTAGACAGGAGCAAAAAGGTGCTTTAGACATCATGGATGATAGCAACATCCTTTATGGACCTGGCATTGATGATTCAGTGTGAGGTAAGCCGATAAAATTTGCTTATAAACGTTTAATACCAGATTTTTTAGTGTTCAAAACTTTATAGCGTTTTTCCCACAACTCACGTTTTCAAAGTCGGTGACCGTCATAACTTCAAAACTGCTGCACCGATCCTTTTGAAATTTAAAAAACTATTTCTGTACATTATTTACGAGGTAACGCTGGAGAATTTTTTTCAAATTTGTTAATAATTATTATTTTACAATAACAAATTAGCCGATTTTTTTCACTAAAAATAGCGTTTTTCTCTTCAAAGTGTTCCAAAAAAGTGAAAAATTAAAATTTCGAAAAACCCTCCCAGCGTTACCTGGGAAAAACTATTATCTAACGAATGAACTTTGATTTTTTGATTTCAGATGCCCCAGCACCGAGTTAATAGGGTCACCGCCATTCTACTTTTTTTTGAGACACGTCCGAATAATTGCTGCCATTGCCGTGTTTTTTAATATTTCTCCGTGAAAAATTTATACAACATTCTTAAAATGTTATACTTTACTGTACTATTAGATTTAATAAAGAAATTTTAAATGTGTTGTCACAAAAAATTCACAAAAAAATGCCTTTTTTCGTACGAATTAACCCTAGCCCCCCCTTAAAGGATTTCTAAACGAAAATTTGTAACAGAAAAATCAGAAAGGATACGGTTAAATCTAGGACACCTAGGACCCTTGCCTTGTTCTTTTAGGAATCGCTAATATTGTCTTCAATAACGTATCAAAATCCGTTGCGTAGTTTAGATGAACTAAGCGTGCAAACAGACAGACGCGTATAGACTTTATTTTATGCCAATCAGAGATTTTTGCTTATTGTAATCGCTAATAGCCGTTTTTTTAACAAAGGCGCGCTCTTTCTATCAATTGTATTCACATATATCTCACTTTCAAACCGTATTCAGTAATCTTCTTCTTTTGTTAACGCTTTTAACGGAGCATTAAAAAAGCAGTGCAGTGTGTGAATGGACTATTGCATGGACGGAGAAAGGAGTATCAGAAAAGTGACGCACAAGTGGGTATGGGCAAAGTACGAAGCTGAGTGTATACAAAGACGGTGTGTGTTTGTTTAGTTTGTTGGGTGGAATTTAATCCTACTTGCTTCCTGCCTACCCTTGGGGAGAATTGGCGTGATAGTTAGTTAGTTATGTAAGTCAAAGCTTGCAGGCGTGGGTGTTGGAAGTCGGCCGGCCACCCACGGAAAGCTAGACTATGTTTTGCTACAAGTGATGTGTCAGTAGTCAGTTCGGCGTTTACACCTTGAGAAAACACAACGCTTGCGTGTTTATCGTTGGATTAATTCGGTCTGTAGCTGGACTCAACTTCAAATTTTACGAATATTAGGTAACCACAAGCAAAATAACACTCCTATCTGACTACCCACGTCATATTTGGTTAAATCAAGAGACTATTGGTTTTATGCATCATAATAGGCATTTTTTTTAATAATCGTCGTTAACAATTATCCGTGATAACATGAATAACTGACCAAATTCCGTTTCCCTAAGTTAAAATCTGTCTCCGTTTATTAACCCTTACAGTGTCGAAAAGCGCCGTGGCGCTCATAGGTAGGTGTGCGAAAAATGCAAGCGACGCGATAGCGCTCTTTTCGACAGTTCACTTTTGGCGCGTGTTCCCGCGTTTATATTTTTATTCATTAAATTGCGTTCTAACTTTCGGTTCCATGATATTTCATCAAAATGAAAATTCAACACACCTTTAAAAAGTGATATAGAGTCATTAAAAGTGATGAAACAAAAACTAGGTTATAAAAAATAGTTACCTATTTAAGTTCCTATAAGAACTAGCACTAACGGAATCTTCACCAATCTTAACATCATGTCAATTAAACAACTATATTCTAAAACTATACTCATTTACATTCATAAGTACAAAACCCAAGAAATAACAACAAACACGTACAATAGAAACACTAGATCTCATGGTCAAAAACTTATCCAACAGATAACTACTAATACAACTTTTGGGCCAAAAAGCTTCTTATATCATAAGTATTAAACTCTACAATAAAATACCACTCTCACTCAAAAACCTCAACATTATAACATTTAAATCTCAAATAAAAAGCTGGATACTTAATATAGGGAGATCTGAAATAGAAAATATACTGATATCAAACACAGACTAAAACCGAATCTACTAAACTGAACAATACAAAAACACACTATCTTACTTATTTAAAAAAAAATTATATTACATGATATATGTTTATAATTAAATTCATATGTTACTTTGTTGTAATATTAATTTCTTATAATTAAATTATAATATGTAAATGAAATTCTCAGCACGGGAGATCCCAGTGAGGATATCTCATATATGTTACTATGAAAAGAAGACAATAAAGCATTATTATTATTATATATCACTTTTTGGAGGTGTGTTGAATTGTCATTTTGATGACATACCCGGTCACCATGCAGCAGTAATGACAGTAGCTCTGTGAAAAGATCCAACCTGATTTGCTCATTGTGTAGGAAAACACTCTTGTAAATAAATCTTGTACATTTTCCATATAGTTTCTGTAATTTTCTTGCCAATAAATATGTAGTATTCAATTTCTGTACTTTTATTATCATAGCTTGAAACCTTCTTAAGAGAATGTTGAAAAAATTATGAAAATTATTGTATTGTAACAGAAATGGGAAGTGTTTTTCTTTTTTTATATAAATTATCTATAAAAATGCACTTTTTTACTGGCATTTTCAGCATATTGGTGGAAGTGACAAAATACAGGGTTTTCCAATAAGAGGTGTTATTTTGAATAGCCCGCTATTTCGGTAGATGTTACTTTTGAAGCTGTCATTTTTTGACATTTGACAAGTAGAAATTACGCCATTTATAAAAATGGAACGATACACGTTTCAACAACGCATTGAAATTATTAAAATTCACTTGAGTGAATCAAATGCAAATCATCTTGAGTGATGAGGCCCATTTCCACCTCGGTGGCTTCGTCAACAAGCAAAATTGTCGCATCTGGGGCTCGGAAAACCCAAGAGTTATTGTTAAAAAGCCTCTCTATCCTCAACGTGTGACTGTTGTGCGGTTTATGGTCCGGCGGAGTAATTGAACCTTACTTTTTTGAAAATGAGGCTAGATCAACAGTTAAGGTGAATGGATCGCTATCGAGAGATGATTAATGATTTTTTATGGCTGGAATTGGATGGTATTGATCTGGACAACGTTTACTTTCAACAAGACGGCGCTACGTGCCACACAAGCAACGAAACCATTGATCTTTTACGATTGAATATCAAAATAACACCTCTTATTGGAAAACCCTGTATGTATGGCACTAAAAGGGTTAAGCAGCCAATCACTTTGATATATGCGCGAAAAATTTTGTTATAAATGTTTTTTCGAAATGTAGACGCAACTTTACCTAGGAAGTGGACGGGCTCGATAACCTAACCATATTTTAGTCAGAACTGTCAAACGCCATTGCTGATTGCAGGTATGCTAGCTAAGACTAATCACAGATTTTTTTCTTCTTTATGTGCCGTATCAGGTCCCCCCGACGTTGGCGATCACTCTAGAAAATGTCTCTTTGTCTTGCGCTGCCCGGAATAGCTCCTCCACACTTCTAATGCCGGTCCACTCTCGTATATTTCGCAGCCAAGACATTTGTCTCCTACCAGGCCCAATCACAGATAATGTCGATAAAAATCTTGTGTCAATGTTGACAATATTTAGATAGTCGTGATAGCCCTCCAAGCACTATGTCGGCGGGCCCGCGGCACTCCTCGGTGGTCCCTGACGAGGAGGAGAAATCTACAAGGAGCGAAAATTGAATGCACCGCATACCTGAACCTCGTTGGGTGTATTGCCGCCATCCTCACGGCGGCCACATAGTCTGACACCATGTCCGCGCAGAGCAGCTCCGGTCTGTCGCAGTCCGGCTTGCCCGGGCACCAGGCCCTGTGCCGGCGGGACTGCAGCACTCCTCGGGGGTCCCTGACGAGGAGGAGGATCCGAGGACCGGAACTGTGAAAAAGACAAAGAAAAACGGTCTTAAATATGAAGACAGACCCAAGGAACTTTAGATTACCAGTGTTAAAAGAGAGAAGATAAAGGTATGACTAGATTGAGACTTAATCTTATCTGGGCATTGTAATATTAGATATTAAAATCTTGTAATATTTCCTACATAGGCCCAATAATAACTAAATGGTTGATTGGACTGGGCAGAGGAGAATGTGAAAAAATGTTAAAAAACGTCACATAATAAATAGACATAGACTAGTCACACACTATATGTATCTTCCACTATTCTAATTATTGCTCATACACAATTGAAACATACACAACAGCTCAAGTTCGACTCTATCATAAGATTGTAACGATTAAACATCACAAATTAAAACATTAATGAGATATATTATAGACATAGACAAATCACACACTTACTTTCACATATTTTGGTTCCTTGGAACGGGCAATTTGCCTAGTTAGGAACCAATAATTTCGACCTGATAAGGTACAATAATCTATAATCACTAAACATATTTTAATTATATCTTGTATCATATTGTACTGTGTGTAAATCTAAAGGAATAAATAAATAAATAAAAAATTGTAGTTGGTATCCAAGAAATCTTCACCACCAACAAATAAATAAATCTCCGTGGACACTCGAAAAAATACTAAAACACCTTTTGCATCGAATCCTAGGAAACATTGCAAATAGAGTAGTGGATGCATCGAATCCTAGGAAACATTCCTTGCAAATAGAGTAGTGGATGCATCGAATCCTAGGAAACATTCCTTGCAAATAGAGTAGTGGATGCATCGAATCCTAGGAAACATTCCTTGCAAATAGAGTAGTGGATGCATCGAATCCTAGGAAACATTCCTTGCAAATAGAGTAGTGGATGCATCGAATCCTAGGAAACATTCCTTGCAAATAGAGTAGTGGATGCATCGAATCCTAGGAAACATTCCTTGCAAATAGAGTAGTGGATGCATCGAATCCTAGGAAACATTCCTTGCAAATAGAGTAGTGGATGCATCGAATCCTAGGAACATTCCTTGCAAATAGAGTAGTGGATGCATCGAATCCTAGGAAACATTCCTTGCAAATAGAGTAGTGGATGCATCGAATCCTAGGAAACATTCCTTGCAAATAGAGTAGTGGATGCATCGAATTCTAGGAAACATTCCTTGCAAATAGAGTAGTGGATGCATGGAACAAACTTTCACAACGTGTCATCTCTTCTACTAATATCTATTTAACCCTTCAGGCCTCGGAAGGACATTACTAGCCACAAACATCATATTCCATTAGAGCCTCTGAAGGACAGATCTGACCGGGGCGTCCATACATTATAAAAGTATTTTAATATTTTTTTCCATAATGCGCAGATAGGTTATTTCTTCATCATTTGAAATATAAATAATTATTCCTTTCAGTTTGTATCAAATATTTATAACGAAATACACGGATAAAATAAATATAAAATGTCAAAGTGCATGATAACGAATCGGCAGAATTTTTTCATTAACAGTTGATAATTAAAATATTATTTTTATTTTATAAACGGCATAAAAACTGAAGTGACAGTTTTCTTACTAATTAACCACACGAAATGAATGTGTTCTATAAATATTGAATGCTTATAAAATTATGGACGTTCCGAGTCAAAATGTCTCGGTGAGTTTTTTTGTTAACATTTTCATGTTTGATATTAAAATATATTTATTCTATATAATATATTATAATACTATCAATGTTCATTTAAAATACAAACTTGCCAGGATAATTTTATCCAGTTTGTAAAATGGTATTTTTTTTAAAGACAACTTCAAAAATAAGCAATATATAGCATATTTTAAATACATCGGAAACATTCCGAAATTCCGTGAAATTTCACCATGTCGTTGGGACTTGTTGGTAAAATTATTTAAAAACCTGAAGGGTTAAAGCTCGATTGGATTCGAATTTGGAGAGAAGAAAGGATTAACTTATTTTAATTAAAATAAAAAAAACTCAATTATTGTGAAACCAGGTATGAGCGCATCAGCAGAATCCTGCTCATTAAATAATACAAATAAATGTTTAGAATGGTCAAAGGCGAAAAAAAACTATTGAAATCGAAAGATCCTAACAAAAAAAAACTATTGAAATCGAAAGATCCTAACAAAAAAACTCTTGAAATCGAAAGATACTAAAAAAAACTGTTGAAATCGAAAGATCCCTACAAAAAAACTATTGAAATCGAAAGATCCTAATAAAAACTCTTGAAATCGAAAGACACTAACAAAAAAACTGTTGAAATCGAAAGATCCTTACAAAAAAAAAACTATTGAAATCGAAAGATCCTAACAAAAAAACTCTTGAAATCGAAAGATACTAACAAAAAAACTGTTGAAATCGAAAGATCCTTAGAAAAAAAAACTATTGAAATCGAAAGATCCTCTTAAAAAAACTCTTGAAATCGAAAGATCTTAACAAATAAAATGACATTAAAACCGGCAGGGTGAAGGTGTTTCCTGGAGACGATCAAGACTCTCCAAGGGTTCTAGGTTCAATTAAGTTAATGATTATTCGGAGGAACCAGATGTTTATTTTTATTAAATAAAGGGATGTGTTGTTACACATAAAATATGCCACTATAAAGGGTACCTGTAGTCCCAATTATTAATTTGTCTTTGATGTTTTTATGCACTAGTATCCCGGTGTTTTTCAATGATTATGTTAGAAGAAAAATATCATACTTTATCAAGTCACCAGACGGCACAAGAGCTCTCGCCCGATGTGTTGCTGATGAACCAAGATTGAACGACATGTAATCGGAATATCTTTTGGACCGGTGAGGTAACTTTATCCAGAGAATGGTTGTATATTCACCAACCATACAAATTCAAAAGAGATTTTATTAATGTCCAGGCTGATACGGACAAGCAGCATTTATGTGAAGAAGTTCTGGCCTGAACCAAGGCAATTCGCTGTTTTTAATCTTGCAACAACGATCGCAAAGATCCTTCGACAAACCCTGGACTAATAACTATTTCATCACCGCATGTGTCATTCAAGAAGGTGCCAGAAGTGTTTACTCCGTTTGCTGATTGGTGTAGTATTGTAGTGAATGAAGCCTTGGTAGAGTCCTTTACAGGTTAGGTCGTAGGTTGCTTTTTGTTGTCACTTTTCACAATACATATATTTGTTTGCTGCTCGCAAAATTTGGGTTTTAATGTGATCCAAAGTTGCAGTACCATGAACAGAAGTTACCCATTCTTAGGCACACAACCTGAGGTAATATTGATTAGTTTCCTTTTATCTCTAAAAATGATGACGCCCATTACCTATTATTTGAAAAAAAATCCATGATAACAGAGTAATATTATCAGAAGTCAATAAGCCAAAGTTTCATTTTCGTTTGTTGCTTGTGATGACAAGAAAAGTTCCAGAAACACGATATATAAGTTTAGAATTAATTACAATCGTTCGATTGGACCGCCTTAATAGTTAGAGCAAAGTGTTTGTACATTGTAATACAGTCAGGGGTTGCCAACCTCGTGCGCGCGGGCGCCATAGTGAACGATTCGTATGTGCCCGCCACTATTCGACAGTGAAATAATTTTTTCATAAACATTAATTAAAAATGTGAATTATTTTTATTTATTTGTTAGAGTGCCTAGGTTTATTAAATACTTTCGTATGTTTGCGATAGTGTATGTGTAAGTGGTTCCTTTGCTGACAGTACTTGTCGCAACCTGTCTAGCGGTGAGCCAGACTGCACTCTTCACGCTAGCCTGGAACGGAGAGTTCTATTTGCACATCACTCCTTGTACACGCAGAAAACCCGAAGTGAACGAACGCCACGAACTGAGCCGATGAACGCCGAAGGCGCCAAAACACATGGCAAACGACTCTGACAGCTCTGTCTAACAGTGAAAGCAATAAGCATGGCCCCGACAGCCAAACTGACAGTATTCACGAACTCGTACCGTCCTGATCGGTTCAGCGATCATCGGCTCACTTCGGGTTTTCGGCGTGTACAAGGAGTGATGTGCAAATAGCATCCCCGACTGGAACCGCGTTGTTGTCATTTTGATTGCGATTGCTGCCCCGAGTTTTTCGATTAAAAATAGGAGGTGCCCGCCACCCTACTGATATTTTAGAATGTGCTCTAGAGTACAAAAAGGTTGGGAACCCCTGGTCTAGACTCTGCTTGTGTTAATTTTGTACAAAATATTGTCCATTGACGTGTCCAATATTAGCAAAAACATAATTTGCATAAATATTTTTAAAAAAACATCCACCATTTAAAACGGGTGCTCAAACTTTATTTACGCTACGCACCTAGCTAATACAAAGAGCATAAATTGATGTTTTATATGGACACCGCAAAAGTGTCTCAACTGCCCGGAACTAGTGTGTATGTTGTGAGACTCAAAGATGCGGGGAGTTTTTTTTTCGGATATTTTATTTAATTATAAAATTTTATATCTAATGTACATCTATTTTAAAATTACTCTATAAATATTATATTTCCTACGAACTAAAATTTGGACTTCACAATATGGATACAATTTGGGAGGCGGGTACGGGTACCGCCGCCCCCGGAACCATTTATTGGATAACCAACACCTCCGCCATAGGACACCCCAAGTGGTTCGCTACGTTTGGTGACTTAGAAAGAGTTTCCGGGTTCATGGGGTGAGGTTTATCCGGGTCTTGCCGGTGGATGCGTCTGTCCGCCAACTGCGTGGCAGGCCGGATCGGGAAAGACTGTTTGAGGGAGACCCTTTGACTCTTTGGGAACATCGCCTTGCACCGCAGTGGGATGGATTTATTGTTTCGAACACATCTACAATTTCTGCGAAAGCGTTGCCAACTAACTGCATGCAATCTAGGTATAAGCAAGTATCGATATTATTGCTGCAATTAAAAATAATTTTCAATCGAGTAGTTTTAGTTGGTATGTTGAAGCTGATTAGACTCAATAAATCAGGACTGTATATAATGCCCAGGGTAATTTATTATCCCGACCGTCACCTTTTATTGCAGGCACATTGCAACACTAACAACACAAACATAATCACCAGGAACAAGATTACATGGAGATGGACTTGCCGAACCTCACAGCGGTGCTGCCAAGGTTTGTTATCGGGGCTCTTCGGGGCTGCCGGCTGCTTTTTGGAAGCGCTCCGAGTTTATTTTTGAAATCCTGGGAAGTCCTCAATTTTCCAGGTGTAAATTTAGCATAAAATAACCGCATTAAGTTTTAGTTTACGTGTATAAAAGTAAAATAATTTTTCTGTAGCCCCTTCGGGCTTAATTCAAGTTTTAATATAAAGTTTTACATATTTTTAGTTCAAATCTGCCACGTTATCCAAAAAGTGCACAGTGAAAGGCAAAGCAACGGTCGTCGGTTTTAAATGCTTACCACATGTGCACGGTGATAGACTAGTGAACAGTTTCAAGTGCGTGTAAGTGATTTATGAGGGTATCCTTTGGGCTATGATGGTTGTAAACAATGTCGGATATGACCGGGCCACACTACTCAGACTTAATAGTGATAGTGTTTATTTGGACCCTGCAATAGCTGCAAAGATATCGCTGTATAACCTTGGACGCGTTATTACTAAAACAACTACCCGTAAAATTAGGTTTCGTGGTTGCAGAGCTGGACGCAGTAGGAAAAAACATCTGGAACACAGCATCGAAATAGTTACGTCACCGCTAACAGAAGAACAGGGAAAAGTAGCAACTCAAATTCTCCCGAATCCGGAGAGAGAATATAACACAGTTAATGCTTGTATACAACGGCATGCCAACTTTAAGAGCCGTCAACTAGGTATAGGATCCTGGAATGTTAGATCTCTCAATAACAAGATAGAGGAGGTAGGGGAGGTTTTCAACGAACAGAATCTTCATGTCCTGGCCATAACTGAGACTTGGCACGAAAATAGTGACTCTTTTTCAATAAAGAGACTCCGAGCTTTAGGTTATGTCGTGCTAGAAGAAGCCCGACCTAAAGCAACAATTTCTCGGGATGACAACATCGCTAGCGTAAATCACGGGGGTATCGTGATTTTAGGTCGCCAGGGCTTGCGTTTAACAAGGGTGTCAATTGGTGCATACCGAACCTTTGAGCACTTGGGATGCCGAGTTTCGTCTGCAGGAGCATCATTCATTTTATGTACCCTATACCGGCCTGGTTCAAAACAAATCACTTTGGACTTTTTTAATGAATTTTCGTGTTTTCTCGAGCGGGTTGTGGGACTTTCCGATAATATTTTCATAACAGGCGACATTAACATTCACTTAGAGCGTCTAGAATCACCAAATACTCTTAAATTCACTGATTTATTAGACTGCTTCGGATGCCGTCAATGGGTTAATTCCCCAACTCACGATGCTGGCGGAACTTTGGACATTTTTATCTCAAAGTCAAGCGGTCCGTTTCTGGTAGCGGATAGTGTGGATGTAGGACTATCAGACCATCGACTTATTCGCGCAGAAATCGATTTTAACCCACCGAAAATTCCTTACGTTACTATCACATCAAGAGCATGGCGCGGTTTTAACTTTGACGACTTCCTGTCAGAACTAAAAGCTTCTCCGCTCTGTACACATAGCGCATGGGAAACAGAGTCGCCAACCAAACTAGCAGCAGATTATAACACCATCCTTTCAACCCTTTTAAATACATATGCTCCAATTTCTACAAAAACTCGGCGTCTACGAAAATCTGATGCCTGGTTTGACGAAGAATGTCGGAGCCAGAAGAGATTGATGCGTAAATTGGAGAGGTCCTACAGACACTCGGGGGTTACATCACGGAACGATTGGATACAGGCTCAAAAAGAGTACATGATCTTAATCCGTTCAAAAAGGTCTGAATATTGGACAAATAGGATCACTTCAGAGCGCCAAAATCCACGTAGTCTTTGGAACTCGGTTAAGACAGTCATTGCTGATGTCCATGCACCAAATACAATCGACATAGCTCCGGAAATCTTCTCCAAGTTTTTCCTTGACAAAATTGAGTCAATACGAGCCCTAACAACCTACGCTCCACCACCGTATTTTACTAAATGCAATAGAGAAAACCTTTCTGCCTTCAAACCTACATCCCTAGAAGAAGTAAGGAAATTAATTCTTACTTCACCGAACAAGCAGTGTTCGCTCGACCCTATTCCAACGTGGCTACTGAAAAAGTGTTGCAATGAAATTGCTCCCTTTTTAGTTCATCTTTTCAATAAGTCACTTAGCACGGGTGACTTTCCAAAATCCCTTAAATCAGCTATCGTAACTCTATTATTAAAAAAACCACAACTGGACGCTGAAGATCTTTCAAATTACCGACCCGTTTCAAATCTGCCTTTTATATCAAAAATATTAGAAAAAATCGCTGCCTCACAAGTCATATGTCACTTAAATTCAAATGAATTATTAACTAAATACCAATCTGCATACAGACGGTTCCACTCCACAGAAACCGGGTTACTACGTGTTTTGTCGGACATAACTACTGCCATTGAGTCGGGTAAACTGGCACTTCTTTCAGTCTTGGACATGAGTGCTGCATTTGACACGATTGACCATGACTTTCTTATAAAACGATTAGATGAATCATTTGGTTTAAACTGTGATGTTAAGACCTGGCTGACATCGTACCTGGCCAATCGTTTACAAGCCGTAAAAGTGGGAAAAAACCAATCAAATTATGCAACCCTTTCTTCTGGAGTACCCCAAGGGTCCGTTCTGGGCCCACTACTCTTCATCCTCTTCACAAATGATGTCGCTAAAATAATAGAATCATTCGGCCTTCTATCTCACTGCTACGCTGATGACCAGCAAGTTTATTTTTACTGCTTACCAGAAGAAATAAACAGTTTAAAAATTCGTATAACTGAGTGTATAGAAGCAATTACTCGCTGGATGACCTCAAATAGATTGAAACTGAATCCCACAAAGACTGAGTTTCTGTGGACTGCTACAAGCAGACGTCAGCATAACATTGAAAACTCCCCAATAACCATTTCCGGAAGTGACATCACTCCAAAAACGTGCATCAAATTACTGGGTGTCAATCTGGACGCTAATTTTTCCCTTAAAACTCAGGTGAACAGAACTGTAAGCACGGGGTTCTTTCAATTAAGGCAAATTAAAGCAGTGCGGAGAAACCTCCCAACAGAGGCGACTAAATTGCTAGTCAATTCCTATGTTGTTTCACGTCTAGATTATTGCAACGGAATATATGCAAGTCTCCCTAAATGTCAAATCAACAAATTACAATCCGTTTTCAACGCCGCGGCAAGGCTTATCACCGGAGTATCTAAATACTCCCACATTTCAGAGCATCTCAAAAATCTGCACTGGCTCAAATGTCCTGAAAGAATCCAGTTCAAGGTATGCTGGATGGTATTTAAGTCACTTAACGGAATGGCTCCGGCTTATTTATCAGAATTGTGTATTCCAGAAGATTCCAATTCCCGACAGTCAACCCTTAGGTCAGCAACGTCATCAGCTATCGGAAGGTTGAAGGAACCAAAGCGCACACCAGATACTAAGTTCGGTGAGCGTGCTTTTGCCGTGTCAGGACCTAAAGCCTGGAATGGACTGCCACATGATTTGAGAATGATCGCAGACTCGACAGAATTTAGGTCTAAACTTAAAACGCACCTTTTCAGACAGTCGTATCCATAATTTCAGAAACCTCCACTTTCACAGTTGACGGCAATTTAAATTTAAATTAACAAAATGTAAAAAATACTAAAAATAAAATAAAATAAATAAAAATAATAATTAAAAATAAATAAATAAAAATGATAACAAGTAACAATTTGTAGGCTTTTAAGACAGTTAAAATACATTTAAATTAAAATAAAAACTATAGCAGACTTAAGATCATGCGACGACCAGTGTTTTTTGATGTAGTGTCCTCTGCGTGCAGTTCTATCTTTTATAAGCATAAACTTTTTAATATAAGTGTGTTTGTTGGAAGTGACTTGCCAGGTAAGTATGTTTTGGTATCTTTTCTAAATAACAAATGTAGATCCTAGGAAATAAATTGTACAGCGCCCTTGAGGTGATTTTTCACAAAAACGGCGCTCTACAAATTATCCAATTATTATTATTATTATTATTATTGAGGATACTGTGACAGCGCTTAATTAGCAGCAGACACATACCTGGACGCATGACGAACCTCGTGCTGGCACTGTTGGTGGGCGCGGTGCACTCTTTCGCTGCAGCAGCTGGTCCAGTTTCCTCGCCACCTAGGATTCTTGCTGCAGAGTCTCCATCCTCTATCTTCGTCGAATGTCACAGCGGTGCTGCCAAGGTCTGGTATCTATGAGAGGATATTGTGTCAGCGCTCTATTAGCAGCAGACACATACCTGGACGGATGACGAACCTCGTGCTGGCACTGTTGGTGGGCGCGGTGCACTCTTTCGCTGCAGCAGCTGGTCCAGTTTTCTCGCCACCTAGGATTCTTGCTGCAGAGTCTCCATCCTCTATCTTCGTCGAATGTCACAGCGGTGCTGCCAAGGTCTGGTATCTATGAGAGGATATTGTGTCAGCGCTCTATTAGCAGCAGACACATACCTGGACGGATGACGAACCTCGTGCTGGCACTGTTGGTGGGCGCGGTGCACTCTCTCGCTGCAGCAGGTGGTCCAGTTTCCTCACCACCTAGGATTCTTGCTGCAGATTCTCCATCTTCGTGTCACCTGTTTCTGTACTACATTTTATTTAACTTAATTTCAATTTATTTTTGTAAAGTATATTTTTTTGTAATACCTGCATTAACTGTAAAGCGCCCCTGAGGTGATATCTCACAAAAGCGGCGCTATACAAATCATCCAATAAATAAATAAATTACAATAATAATTTTGAAAATAAAAGTTGTATTGACGTTTGTCGTGACCTTAAGTTTGGGAACCGCAGAAATATGTACTGAATATGTAAGGCCTATACTTACCAAGGCAAGGCGAGGTCAATATATTATTTGCACCGGTAGCGATAAAATTTGTTCCACGTAAAATTCGTTATTTTTTGTTATTCGCATAGTTAGGTACCTACGTAGGTACATTATACACTGGATGAAATAAACGGGGATCCCTTTATAAGACGCAACACTATCGATTTCTTTTCTAATAAGTTAAAAAATCAACCCTTCAAAAAAACTATGTTCTACAATCTACACGGAGAAAATCTCTTCAAATTATTAGTCATTCGCTTCCTCATAAAGTGTTGGTAAATTCGTAATAATATCGGAACACGTGTTCATCCACCCTGCGCTGGTCTTAATAAAATATCAGGACGAAATGCAAAAATGTGAGTACTTTTACGAACACGTATTGGTCATCGTGACAAAACATTGGTATTATTCAATCACTTGTACCTAGATTACATGAAGTTAGTAATAGGTACGCAGATGTAGCGGATCTGTTTACACAGAAGCTAGGTACAAGAAGGTTATACTATCATATCTTCTAAATCATTACTAATTAAACTAAGTCTACTCATACTTGTTTATAATATTTCTACTCATACCTGCTTTGTTGCAACTTATCCAATTCAACATCCCTTCCCGTAGACTCCGAAATAATGAATTGCTGTTCGTCAATCAACATTCTACCAATTATGGATACCATTCTCCTTTGTCCAGAATGTCGAGACTTGTCAACTCACTGTCAAGTCAAAGCATTGAATTTTGTGGTATATGCCTAAATGACTTTCGACAGTCAATACGCAATGTCTAATTTCTAATGCCCTTTGAACCATCTTCATGCTTTGACTTATTATTATCTCCCATTCTTACTTTTATATTATTATTGTCATTATTATTGTCTTCGCTCCTCATTTATATATGCTCTCCTTTCACTGTCATCTCTGTTTATAAAACTTATTCGTGTAATTAATATGTTGTTAATGGACTATTTGTCCGTAAATAAATAAATAAATAAATAAATAAATAAGATTTTGTATGGACCTACTTGTATCTTTTTTAGAGCTTGTATTAATTTTATACTTTCTGTCGTCATTTTACGATCAAATGCAACAGTTAATTGTTATTTTGATTTAAATTATTACTAGTGTTTGATTATGCTTGTATTGTGACATGTAATTATTGTGGATGGTATATTTATACCGTGGATATTAAATAAATAATTAAATTCGTATTAGATTGTAGGCCATTCATTCGTTAATAGCCTACAATCTCGTTTTTAACAGGAATATGAATAATTTGAAGATGTGTTTAATAAATTAGCAAATAAAAATATATCAGGAAGTTTTCTCCGTGTAAAATAATATTCTATATCTATTTTAAAATGTTTTTCAAAACTTTAAAAAATGGTGTGATTGAAGATTGTACATTCCATCCCACGGACTGGAGTCGACCGCGCTAACAACCTCGCCAAATGCCGATCTGGTATGACCGACATTTATTTCGTATATTTTCGCGTTTGTGTACGTGATTGCCATTAAAGTTGATAGAACGCATTGTCATCGACAAACGAGTATCAGCTCGATCGGATGTCGGGAAGTGGGTTATAATACCTACACAATCTTCTACAGCGCAAGTACTAAATTTTCAGAGTTACTATATTTAGAACTATGCATAACATAGAGTAAAAAACAAATTTGATCATGTACTTTCTGCTGTATCACTAGACTTTTGAAAAGCGTGATCATTAGAATATACTGATAATTTATGTATTTATGTAAACAAATTGGGATTTAAATGCACACATTATGCGAAAAAAACTAATTGGCAGTCATCATCTAACGAACTGGTGATATTGGATGATAATTATTATAATTCTTTAAATGGTTAGCTGTGTTTGCTGACCAGATCTGAACAGCTATGTACTTCCCCACCATCCACTTCCAAATGTCATTTCCAGTCCCCCCCACCCCTAGCCTTACAATACGCTCCAATCAGGGATGCCGTAATCACACTGGCTCCAGCCGCTTGGGAGCAGTCGAAATTATATTCATTTTTTATTTATAAAATACTAGCTGTACCCACCACGGATTGCTGTGGCTCAGTCTGTCTGTGCAGATAGAGAAACAACAGCGTCTGTTGCTTTTACGTCCATCAGCTTGCGTTATTTAAAAGAAATCATATTTTACCTATCGTAGGTGACATCTATAAAGTATAGGTATATAAAAACCCACATGTATTCGAATGCAACGTTGTGTCAGAATTTCAAAGCAATCTGTAAAGAACTTTCGGAGATTTAAATGTTTATGTATGTATGTGTAACATAATACTAAGATTAACATCATATCCAAATAATAACTAACTTGAGATATCTTTTTGAATGGTGCTCAATCAACAAATTAGCATTAAACATAAATAAATGCCAGATCATTCATTTTTCCAAGATAAGTCACCTATTTTTTTTCAATATTCATTAAATGATGAAAATTTAATTTGTGTTAATAAAATTATTGGCATTATGTTCGACAGTAAACTCACCTTTGTATGTCATATTAATAATATTATCAATAAGGCCCTAAAGACTCTCGGCTTTGTTTTGAGAGCTGCAAATGATTTCAATAATTTAGGAACATTTATTATGTTATATAAAACCCTTGTCAGATGCCAACTTGGGTATAACTCTACGTTATGGTCTCCATTTTTCAATATTCATTCAGATAACATTGAAAAGATTCAACGGAAGTTTCTAAGGTTTATAAATTATAAATTATAAATTACAAATTCCTATACAAAACATAAATTACAATTACCTCTTGAATAAAATATCTCTATTGAAACTTTCAGAAAGAAGAATAAGCACAGATTTAATACTGTTACAAAGAATACTATATTTTAAAATTGACTGTCCCGAATTACTTCAATGTATCAATATCCATGTTCCCAAAAAAATCATGCCGACATTTCTTACCTTTTTACTTCAATAACACCAGGACACTAGCTTACCAAAATTCTCCGATTCCGAGACTTCACAATCTCGGAAACAAATATTCTGATCTGGGTGATATATTTCATTTGAAAACTAATCAGTATAAATGTTGTATATTCTATCACTTTTATTCTTCTAGACACAAATAGACCTATGTACCCATATAACTTCTCCACTTCTACTATTTTGTTTTGTTGAATCTTTTAAACTTGAGGATTCATTTTTGCCATTATGTTTACATTCTTCTTTATTGTATTAGATTTTAAGTGTTTACTCTGATACAAAATGCTTGTTTTTTTAAAAGAAAAGCCCACTACGGCGTGAAATAAATAAATAATATATATATTGTAAATAAAGCAAAGTTTGTTTGTACATTGTACATTCGTATATGCATACAATTATTCATGTTTGTTGCAAACCAGTAAGACTGAAAACAGGAAAATAATTTACTAGTACGTTATATAAAAAAAATATATACAGGGTGTATCGGCACGTACCCGACAAACTTTAACCAGCTTTTCCTTAGCACATTTGGAGTAAAAAATGTTATGGGCACTTTGCTGTCCGGTAACATTTTTTTTCAATTAAAAACAAAAAATTATAAAAAAATCCACACTCCGTCAGTCATTGGCATTGTTTCTCGTGTTCAACAGCTGTTATTAGCAAGTGTGTCAAAAAGCATCTTCGCTCTTTCATACACACTAAATAATAATAGTTAAAAATGAGACGAATGGTGCCATACCATTTCGTTGTGATTGTAAAAGCGCGCCAATGTAGGTACGTACGTATATTATTCAACGAAACTCGAATAAAATATTGCCAGGTGGGTCTTTCAAACTTTGACAAAGGATAAAACAGTGGTGACATGTGGTGAAAATATGAATAGTAATTTTTTTATTAAAAAAAAATGTAACCGGACAGCAAAGTGCCCATAACATTTTTTACTCCAAATGTGCTAAGGAATAGCTGGTTAAAGTTTGTCGGGTACGTGCCGATACACCCTGTATATGCATAATATACTGAAATGTATTATAAAACAGAATTTAAAAAAAAGAATAAAAATTATGCCTGTTGGATCCATAGAAAAAAAAATAGATAGATAAAATATTATTCATAATTCGTACGCCCGACCCTATACTGCTGTTAATCAAAAGTCAACTGTTACAATACCTCCAAAGTATACACACACAGTATGTAATTTAGCTCTAATTCTATAAAACATCCCAACACTAAAACATTATATAATTCTGGCTATCAATTTGAAATATGTTTACGGTATATTAAAAGTCAATCTTCACGAATTCATTCCTAAACTACAATAGCGAGCATTCCTAGAAATTAATTTTATTTGTAATACAATACGGTAGTAATATCACATATCAAAGTTTTTTTACTATAAAACATCTATTTAAAAATAAATTGTTTGCCTGAGAATTGCACAACTGAAAATATCCACCTTGGATAATACAACTATTGTAATTATTACATAGTCTGTTCAGGCAAGAATTCTGCTTAGAGTTCGTTTTGCATTGATCCACCCTGAACAGGTGGAACAACAAACATGCTTTTTTTGTAAGTGCTTTTACACATTTTTCTAATCAGTTAATTTTTAAAAAATAATTGCAATGTTTTATAAAAAAAAAATCACTAACTAAATACGTACTTAACGATATAAGAGGGGACCCGAACTTATTACAGACATAAATTATAATACATAACATTAAAATCATTATTATTATACTTTAGTTGCCGAGAAAATAAGAAAAAAGTTTAAAAAAATCAAAATGGTCAAATCGAAAAAAAAACTGTTTTTTTTTGGGTTCTCTGTGTAATGTAGATTCACCAGTTTATCGCTTTTACCACTAGTTTCCGGACACCGTGTATAAAACCTTTTCAGTGTAAAGGGGGTTTTCCACCTTAATGACGCACATATTGCGCACTCATTATTCATAACTTTTACCTTTATTCTACCGTATTATTGATTACCAGAACATAAATCGCACCAAACAGTCACACGTTGAGGATAGAGAGGCTTTTCAACAATAACTCTTGGGTTTTCCGAGCCCCAGATGCGACAATTTTGCCTGTTGACGAAGCCACCGAGGTGGAAATGGGCCTCATCACTCAGTAGTGGAATATTTTTTATAGTGGAACCTCAAATTGTAATATTTAATCATACGATATCAGACAATATTAAGGACTCTCATACGAAACCTGTGAAACAGAAGAGACAGAGAAAGAGATTCAGTTGCATTCATCTAAGAATTGAACCCAGGACCTCACCTCATTCTAGACTTGTAGAAAAGTCAATAGATGTCGTCCATAAAAATAAAAAATGGATATATTTATCCAAGACACAACCTAGATTGCATTTATTCGGGTAGAATCTTCTTAGCAATCACACAAAGATATCAGCCAAAAATATGCGTTAAGAAAATGAAGATAATGTTGGAAGCACTCAGTCGATGATACAGTTAAAAAAATACGCTAATTGATATGGCCAAATTAGCTCAGTGGTCAGAGAACTTGCCCGGCATGTCTGAGGTCATGGGATCAATTTCTAGATGAGACTGAATCCTTTTCTGTCATTTCTGGTGTACATCTTTCGAGAGTCGGTTTTGAGAGTCCTTAATATTTTCTTTAATGATTAAATATGTATTTTAGTGATTTGTTTTTGGGATATTATGCCGTGTTGCGCTACCTCCTTCTTTGGCCAACGTTTCGGAAAGCATTGCAGTGTCTATCATCAGGGAAGATGTGTTATGAGATGTGCAATCAGATTACACATCTGCCCTGATGATGAACACTGAAATGCTGTCCGAAACATTGGCTAAAGAAGGAGGTAGCGCAACATGGCATAACACCCCAAAAACAAATCACTATAATAGTTTTGGCCGTGAAAATCTCAAGTCATACCAAATATGTATTTGTTTAAATGTGAAAGACTCACAATATCACTTGCCTGGATTTTCAATACCAATTCACTTCTAGAAAAAAATGCGAGAAGCAACTACATTAAACGGAGCATGGAGTCTAGTGTTATATTTATTGGGTACATCTTCTCTAAATAGTATAAAGTAAATTCGCTATATTATATTTATAGAAAGTACCGAAAATTCGATGTTTTTCCTAGAATTCATAACCTCAAAACGCAAGTAAAGACGAATACCTCGATTATCTCATCGACGGTTCCATGATAACTTAACACAGTGACAATTCAACACACTGTTAAAAAGTGATGTAAAGTCATTAGAAACGATGAATTTTTTTTTTAACTTAACCTAACCTAACCTACTTAACCCAGTTAGTAAAGTTTTTGTTTCATCACTTTCCATGACTTTATATAACTTTTTAAAGATGTAATGAATTATTATTGTGATGATTTATCCGGTCACCCTCATCGGCAGTACACACATACGAGTAGAAATATTATATTCGTCAAGGCGATGAACTACGTCGTGTAATATTTTAAATTGAGCCGCTATCAATAACAACCCTTACGTAGATGGCCATAAGGTTTAAATTCCCGCTTAACACCATCCGCCTGTTTTGATTTATGCAAGAAAAAAACATGGCCAAAAAGTGCCTTTTATTTTATGGATGTTCAGGCATAAATATTTAATTTTTTCTCGATCATTTTATAAATAACTTAATTTGCCACATTATACAATAAAATCATAACCGAAAATGGGTTCGTAAGTAGGAGATTTTGAACATTAAAGCAGTTTTCATAGGCCTTTACATTATTTTTTTTCTGGGCTTATAAAAAGACTAATCTAAAAAATACTCGATTATTTCAAAGGCCAGGATGTATTCTACTCGCAGTATTTAATTAAAGCATCTGAAACATTTCTAGGCGACCAAATTTTCAAACCAAAAACACATGATTTTGCATTACTACGTATGACATCGCCTTAATGTAATTTTTTGTTTGAAATACATAAACGAATGATATTTTATATAACATCGATTGCAACCGTTCAACCTTCAACAACTTTAATAATAATGATTATTATTTTTTTAAACGTGACGTCACTTCATATGTATTTACTTTCGGAATAAACAACAGCGGTTTATAACGGGTTCCAGCGTGGCGCTAAGATGCCAGGGAGACTGCTAGCATTGATAAACCAACAAACATATATTGAACTATCATAAGCATTAATTACTCACCTGAAATATCCATACGAATTGAAAATATCTCCTGAGTAAAAATAAATGCCGAAGACGGGAATTGAACCCGCACCTCCCGAAGATCAGAACCAACAAATGTAGATATAATATATCTCGACGCCATCTAGTGGGAAATTCAGCACTAACAAAGGCTTTCCTACAAAAATAAATTTGGTTGTTTACAGGTGAAAAAAAAATAATAAGCAGTAATTGTCTATTGAAGTGCTTGTACATGTTGAATTATTTGGCGGGTTGTTTATAATGCTTACAATAGTTTGTTATCCATTGTGCTATGCATAAAAACCTTATCTTATAAACATTAATAATAAATTGACTACCATAATACGGACAAGTGTCTAGTGTGGTAGTCGAAAAGCATGTAAAAAACTGTATTCAAATATATTTTATGAATAAAGAAAAAAAAATAGTTTATCATTAAAAAATAAACATATATTGTATCGTTAGTAAATTTCATTAAGTGACAGTGGCGGTTCATGATCATTCTAAAGGGGGCCAGTGTTGTCAACTCAGCTCCTTTAGAGCTAGATTTAGCTCTATTTTAGCTCCTTTTCGGGTGAAGTGTGGCTTTATTTTAAAAATCTAGTTAAACTAAATAGGGGTTCAATAAAAAGTTTAGAGGAAAATAAATTTATTTAAATATCAGTCACTTAAAAATGTATTCAATTTTAACTATAGTCTGTGCAAATAATAATAATAATAATATTTGGATAATTTATATAGCGCCGTTTTCGTGAGAAATCACCTCAAGGGCGCTGTACAAATATATTTCTTAAATAGTTAATACTAGAACTACTGACATATCTCTAAGACTTATATCTAGTGACTTACGACTAAGACCTATAACTACTATCTTAACGTCATATATACGAGTATTTACATATTTAGCAACTTACAACTAAAATTAATATTAACAATCTAATCTTACTAACGCCAGAAGAAGAAGGAAGTTCTATTATATTAGGGTGTTTTTATTGTTAGCTGGATATATATGTTAAAAGAATGAAATTTATGAATAAAATCAATCGTCAATCTTAAACGCATTTAGATGATTCATCTGCCAACAATTAAACCGATTGACTTGTTATGTTCCCGCTGATATTGTCCATTGTCCATTGGTAGGCAAGTCAATAGCAAAATTGAATGAACGGAATCGCTAGATAATGTAACAATTACGGTATAAAAATGAAAAAAAAAAATATATTTGGATAGAATGACGGATTTATGGAAATGAGTGTCTGAAAAAGTGAGTTTTTAGTTTGGATCTAAATTCTGTTGGGCTGGTTATACATCTCAATTCCATTCCAAAAGGAAGTTTATTCCAAGCCTTAGGGCCGGATACTCCGAATGCACGATCACCAAACTTAGTGTTCGGATTTCGCTTAGGCTCTTTCAACCTTCCAATTGCAGATGATGTCGCTGATCTAAGGGTTGACTGCCTTAGACCAGTATTTTCCGGAATGCATAGCTCAGTAATATACGGTGGCGCCATTTCGTTGATAGCTTTAAACACCATCCAGCATAGCTTGTACTGGATCCTTTCAGGACACTTCAGCCAGTGAAGATTTCGGAGGTGTTCCGAAATGTGCGAAAACTTGGGTACCCCGGTGATAAGCCTTGCTGCGGCGTTGAACACTGATTGAAGTTTATCAGTTTCGCATTTGGGAAGATTTGCATAAATGCCGTTGCAATAGTCAAGACGTGATACTATAGTATCAAATATTTGTAAAAATGTAGGAAAAGTGATAAAAACTCAAAAAATTGTCCTTTTTACTACAATCGCCACACACCAATAAAGCAAAAAAAATGTTTTGAGCATCTAATAATTTTTTTCTTTCTTAAAAAGCTCGGATGTGACAGGCACTAACTATGCTAAATGCCAGTGGTGGAATGAGCGCCGCGACAAAATACAAATATTTTGGCCCTAGAGGTAGAGAGATACGCACCTCTCACTCTGCCATAAGAATTATCTGTCCATAGGTGCGTTCTCGATTCCGCTCTTATGAACGGATTTTAAGTAAAGCGCGTTGTTCAAAAGGTTGTAATATTATAATTCATGATTGTATTTTTCGTGTGTGCTACTGTTTAGGAGTTCACTGCACAATTGCACACGTACATACGCTCCTTATGCTGCTTTTACACGTAATAACCGAAGCGCGAACTGGGCCACGAATTAATGGAAAGGAACGAGACAAGTTTGCAATTGCTTCGTTCCCATACCCAGCAATAGACAGAACCCCAACTGTTCAAGGGTAAATTTTTCAGGGTTGAGACTTTTCAGCGTGAGTTTTTGCTATCATTTTTATCAAAAATACAACTTCTAAAGAAGATGATAACTTCGTCGAGAGTATTTTTGGGATGTCCCTAAATTCCATTTCAAAGACTTATATTATATTATTAAAGCTATGGCAAGCTCTCCGATTGGCCAATTGATGTAGGTGATGCCATACGTAGTAATGCAAAATCATGTGTTTTTGGTTTGAAAATTTGGTCGCCTAGAAATGTTTCAGATGCTTTAATTAAATACTGCGAGTAAAATACATCTTGGCCTTTGAAATAATCGAGTATTTTTTAGATAAGTCTTTTTATAAGCTCAGAAAAAAATAATGTAAAGGCCTATGAAAACTGCTTTAAAGTTCAAAATCTCCTACTTACAAACCCATTTTCGGTTATGATTTTATTGTATAATGTGGCAAATTAAGTTATTTATAAAATGATCGAAAAAAAATTAAATATTTATGCCTGAACATCCACAAAATAAAATAAAAGGCACTTTTTGGCCATGTTTTTTTCTTGCATAAATCAAAACAGGCGGATGGTGTTAAGCGGGAATTTACCTAAACCTTATCGCCATCTACGCAAGGGTTGTTATTGATAGCGGCTCAATTTAAAATATTACACGACGTAGTGCATCGCCTTAAGAATACGCGTTGATAATGCCAATCCATTTTATTTTTAAATCCTCGATCTGGAATTAGTACGTAGTATGTATTTTTTCATTGCTTTATAGCTGCCAATTAATAGTGGTACACGAATTAAGGATTTTACGCGACTCCAGAACGATCTAAATTAGTATATGAGTCAATAGTTCACGTTTGTAGAGCTAATAAATTTTAATAAAAAAAAATATGCATTTTTTGGTAGGTACAAATACCTACTAAAAATCACAGAATTTTTTTTTTAAATAGTTACAATGTACAAGGTTGTTCTTTTTTTATGTGCTTAAGCACAAGAGTCCCAATTGATCCAACCGTCTGAAGCCGTGGCATCCTCAATCCCCAATTGGGGTATGTTGTGAGGCTGAAGGTACATGCGAGGGGAAGGAAATGAGGAAGAAGAAGAACGTGGGGAAGTGCCTGGCAGATCTAGTCACCAAATACGGCTAAAGCCATTTCAAACAACGTATCGATTCTGAACGGTGATCTTTCACCAGGGCGACACTGGAAGTATCTACCACTCTGGAACGTACCTCAAATACACCATAACACTATTTTAGACGAATAAATTGTTAAATAACACAAATTAATCAACTGAATACGCAACCTCCGGATTACTAGTCGAGAGTCTCACACACGACCACAGCGGCCGCCATGATTATGTGGAAATCTATCAAAACGAATTTGTGACGTAAATCTTTAAAATTAAAATTTTTGCATTCTAAATTTTATCTCACTTACTCTAGGTCCTTGGTATCTCTAGATAGTATAAAATAAAGTCGCTATCCGAGTTTGTCTGTTTGTGCGCTTAGTTCTTCTAAACTACACAACAGATTTTGATAGGGTTTTCACTATCATTTAGAGAATTACTTCCCGAAGGTTTACATATATGATACATGCATATAATATTTATAGAAAGTAGAGAAAATTCGATGTTTTACAATCAAGACGTAAACATATACAGGGTGTATCGGCACGTACCCGACAAACTTTAACCAGCTATTCCTTAGCACATTTGGAGTAAAAAATGTTATGGGCACTTTGCTGTCCGGTAATATTTTTTTTCAATAAAAAATTTACTATTCATATTTTCACCACATATCACCAATGTTTTATCCTTTGTCAAAGTTTGAAAACCCATCTGGCAATATTTTGTTCGAGTTTCGTTGAATAATGTACGTATGTACCTACGTTGGCGCGCTTTTACAATCACAACGAAATGGCACGGCACCATTCGTCTCATTTTTAACTATTATTATTTAGTGTGTACGAAAGAGCGAGGACACTTTTTGACACACTTGCTAATAACAGCTGTTGAACACGAGAATCGATGCAAATGACAGTGACGGAATGTGGATTTTTTTATTTATTTTTTGTTTTTAATGGAAAAAAAAAATGTTACCGGACAGCAAAGCGCCCATAACATTTTTTACTCCAAATGTGCTGAGGAATAGCTGGTTAAAGTTTGTCGGGTACTTGCCGATACACCCTGTATTTTCGGGCTAAACATTGCTAACGCTGGCTAAACCTTAAGAGATACATCAAAATAATCTACTGCGGAATTGTATATCTTATAAAAGTCTACAAAATATATGTCTATCTCCTAAGGATAAACCCCAGCAACGCCGGGTATACGTCAGCTAGTTATCAAATAAGAATGTTCTGAAAGAATCAACTGAATAACAGTAATCCACCTTCCAATCATCACGATTTCGTTTCTTCAAGCTGCATCATCGCACCAAACAGTACACTCAAGTCATGTTGACCTTTCAGATAAAACCAACTTTCATTAAAGCACACATCATCTGTTGAACATCATCACACAAGTAAAAAAAAAAAAACAACTTATGGATTGACCGACAGGTGATTTAACTCTTAAACTAAAAACGTGTGAATAACTAATTATTATATTTAAATTAAATTGGTAGTTATGACAGTTATGCAAATGGGTTCAGAGGGCATGTTGTATCTGAAATTAGATAGTCGTAGAAGCCGGTATATCAGCTAGGCTTGGTTGGAATGTCGAGCTTAGCACGGCATGGAACATAATCCGTATATAGGTAAGCTTAGATATCAGCAATATTACAGAGGAATATTACAAGAGGAATGTAGGTACTTATTTTTCTATGTAAAACCAAATTATATTACTGTCTACGTGAATGGAATATCTATGCTCCCTACTGTCATCGGGAGATCGCGAACTTTCAAAATGCCAATGAAAGTTTTGGCGGGTGTTATTTACGTGTTGTTTTTTGATAAATTTCCCCACTTCAATCAGCATGGTGCTTGCTATACGCGAGGATACTAATTTTAAATAGTAGTTGTTTTGCTGGAATAAGTGCACTCTTCGTGAAATTATGACAAACCAACCGCTAAAACACTGTCCTGACGTTAAAAAATTTCTCATATAATACCTTACCAGACTATTTTGAATTGATTACCAATTAATAACATCAAAATCCCACATAGTTCGATGACCATACTGATAAAATTATGCAATTTACGAATATTTCGGTGAGACGGAAGTGTGTAATTACTTACGTAAACGTCATGTTTAAAAATTGTTACTGCTAGCGCCTCGGTATCTAAAAAGAGAACTATTCTGCTGCTTACTAAGGCTTAAGAGGCCAATTTAGCCAGCTTAAATGTGCATAACGAGGATACGAACAGACTGATATACCAGCCCATAATCTAGTATGTTATCATTACAGCGCTGCATCCCAGGGTGGGAATTTGTCTTTACCTACCAGTTCCGATCCCTAACAATTTGTCTCTAGTTCTACTCCTTCCCATCCTAAACCAGACCTAACCTAACCGACCGAAACCAGAATTTCATACGAAACCGAATTTCGGCTTATGTGCGGCCGAAACCAAAACATATCTACATAAGTTAAAAAATACTCTATTTCCCGAAATTAGTTGTTATAAATTGTTAAACTTGTAAAAGTTCATTAAAGATAGTGTAAAATTTAATGCACAATTAATTTAATGAGTAAATTAGCGCTTTTTGCTTCAAATAGCTAGTAATAAATTAATAGTCTATATGTTAGACAATAGCAATAAAATAACCAATTATTATTTACGATAATCTTCGACTAATAAATAAACAATATTTAAAAATTGCAAACTTTTTTAACTTTGAATTTTAAGGCAAATTCGGAATTTAACTTTGAATTTTAAAAAAAACACGTAACAAAAAAAGCGACTATTTAAATTCACGAACATCTTTACTTTTGAATTCCAAAGTAATACCTTAAATTATTCTAGGTTTTATATGTAATAAAATACTACGAGCAGTGTATACATACGTTAGCTTTGAAAGAACATAAAATAACGAGTTCATAACTTTCTAAGAATTTGTTTTATTGGATTTGAAAAATGTTTTTAAGTGTAGGATTTCGTGCACGTGTAAACATTTATTCCAGTGTGTCACATTTTATGACATGGAAAATTATTAATTAAGAGATTGTGGAAATTTGAAACATTTATGAAAATTACAAGGTGACTTAAAAATATTTGCATAAAACTAGAAATTCGAGACAAAAGGACATTGTCCAACTTTAATGGTGAGGATAACCTGTCAGGTTATTAGTAACCCAAGAATGTTTGTCTTCATTTATAAAATACATGCACAATTAATCCAATATGTAGTTCCTTAACCCTTTATAGATTCAAGGTCGGCTGCGAGTCGCCCCTAGGCGATCCAGAGTCCGGACCACGGAGCGTTATCACTTCTGGCCTCGACTATCTTGTACCTTAACCTGCTGTGATATCTTTTTAATTTATTACCTCGTAGTCGCCGAACAGATAATCACTACAAGATTTATCAATATACGTAGCAACCAATTTACATAACGTCTTTCGACTCCCAGGCTACAAACAAGTAAATTGTTTTTTTTTTGCTCAAGAAAAATTTCAGTACTTCACAGTACAGTTCATTTTTTATACATATTTAAAAAAAATCTTTAATTTTTTTTTTCTTGATAGAGCAATCCCGATGAGTTACAAAACTCATCGTAGGACAAGAGGACCTTACAATACAGAGGTGGGAGTAAATAGGTACAATTTTACATTGGTATTTTGATAATACAAAAATAGTTTCACATAGAAAACAGTACACAAATAGAAAAAGGGAGGTTAAGTAGAACAAACAAGAAAAAACAAAAAAGGAAACAGATATTATTATTATATTGACGGGATATACACATAATCCAAGGTAAGAATTTAGAATAAGTTACTTACCCACTAATGACATTCTATCTTAAATACCCGTATTTCTTTTTTAATGATAAACTAATGTTTGTAAGACAATGTTTTATGCATAGCATAAAGGATTACAAATAATTATAAGCAATAATTAGTCGCCTAATTATTACTAATTACGGGCGGCTAATTATTTGTTATCCTTTATGCTATGCATAAAACCTAGTCTTATAAACATTAAAAATAATAATATTTGACAAGTCAAAAATATTTCACCGATAAATGAAGATATAATATGTCTCGACGCCATCTAGTGAGAAAATTTAGCACTAACAAAGTCTTTCCTACAAAAAAAATAGTAATTGTTGATTGAGGTACTAGTACATATTGAATCATTTGGCGGGTTGGAAATAAGCCGACATAGATCAGTGGTTTCAGAGCACCTGACCGGACATCAGAAGGCACGGGTTCAATTGATATTTCAGGCGACTAATTATTTGTTTTTCTTTTTTAATTGTTATTATAATTTATAGATAAAATAAATACCAAAGTTTAATTTTTTTGGGTCTCCAAAAAACGCAACGAATCTATGGACGTAACCCGTTACGTCACCTATGACCAGTCTCAAAAAGTTCAATTTTTTTTCAACCGGTGCCATACTTTGTATGGGAGTCGAGACGTTTATTACACGCTTTTAACATTGAATACCACTAGGCAAAATGTTAGCAGCTCGTCACTAATGTTACCGTATTGAATCAAAGTGCAAAAATACATCCATGACCGCAACTGGAAAAACAATTTACCGGTGTTTAAAAACATGCTTTGAAATAATTTCATCGGTTCAAATGTGATTGTGGACCAGAGTTGCCAATGCATATATTGTAGAATACCCACAAGAGATGAAGAGATTTTCTAATTCCCCACATGTTCCGCTGTCTCCAAAATTCTATTGAAATTAGCATTATTTTTTATTATGTAGTCATTTTCGGAATTTCTCTTTTGTTCAGGCTTTGAAAATAGACTTTTTTTGAAAATTTATTGCGAACGAAATCGAAATACAGTGCGTTGCCACAATTATTGTCAATATTATTTTTCAATATCAAGATCGAGAATAACCATATTCTTGAAAATTTCCGCAATTTGAGAGATTCTCCACGAAGTGGCAACCCCGATGTAGATGTTTTAAACCACATATATATTACTCACGTAGACTGGTTGTGATGAAACTGCAGGTTCAGTCGTACCAACCAAACAGTGTGTTTGAATGGGTTCCATGATAACTCAACACACCTTTTAAAAATGATATAAAGTCATGTAAACCTAACCAACGTAACCTATTTTAACTAGTTTTTGTTTCATCACTTTTCATGACTTTATATCGTGTTAAATTATCAGTTATATTAGTTATCCGGTCACCGTGGTAATGATATGGTGGTTTGTTCGTTTTCAAATGACGATTTATAAATTCTGTGAATAATATATATGTTCCGTCACGCCGATTTGCTTTTGACAGGCCGTGTGCTGACCAATAGTATGGTCAGATTTTGAACTGTACAGTTTGAAATCACACACGTCAACTATAATCACGGAGTGCCGTGAGCCGTACAATCGCATCGAAACGTTCGTTTTGTCAAATCCAATGTGTGTACTATAGCCGGTTATTTATCGAAATAATCCCTTAAACGTATTTTATCGCAATTATCGCAATCCAATTCAACATGACGAGTGCTACCGTACAACGATCACCGTTCCAGTGCTGACAGATGATTCTCGAGATGCAGATTGCGTTCGCCACCCGGTAAGCTGACTGTGAATTAACCTTACAAATTGTGTTATCGCATTCGCCTGTCATAAGCCATAGGCGTTATCCATGCTTTATCTGTGTGGAATAGCCCTTTAAAATACGGCTATCCCAACCCTTGTTCGTTCCTCGAACAATATATTTGTTGATGTATATGAATATATTTTTAAGCTATAGGTAATATTTTTCACTGCAGTTCCATATTCATTCGAAGTAAGAGTAACTTATGTCACACGAGATGCTTGTATTAGTTTAAGTAATCTCTCAGTAGCCAGTGGCCAAAACAACTCACGAACTAACTAACCATCATGACATTTCGCCGCAGTAACCGACAGAGTATGTTTGCGTGATTCACATTTATACATTATCCCCAATTGTGAGGTTGAATGCAGTAGGGATGAGAAGGAGATGGGCAAGAGCTGGGAAATTCCTAGATATAAATAAAATAAATTATAAATTCCTATATTCAGGACTAAGTCATCAAATACGGCTTAAGAGGAAGCTACAAGCCAAAATGTGTATATTCTTGGTATACCTTATATGGTAGGAAAAAGGCATTAAAATCGCTTGATTCCTTTACGCGTTCATACATTTCTATTGAAAACATATTTTTTTTAGTAGTTTACATTTATATTTTTTATTGAGTAATTAATTTTTTATTTGTATTCTACTCAAGCGAAACGATAGGAAAACCTTCAATTTATCTAAGGCATATTTTTTGGTATTCATAATGTACAATAATTCGTTATAAAGATTAATGAAAATAGTGATTTAGCATTAAGCTTAGCCTTAAAAATTTTGAATTATTTGATTTAAGGCGATACACTGTGAAGTGAGCGAAGTCTTTTAAGCCTAAAATTGTTTTTAAAAACATTAAAATGTTTGAAGTGCAAAATCTCCTATTTATGAACCCCTTTGCGGATATGGTTATATTGAAAGTAGCAAATTAAGTTCTTTGGATTATATTAAGGTAACATTTTAATATTTTTATTCACAAAATAAAATAAAACATGCATGTTGTAATAGTCAATGATTTGGCGATATTTTGTTTTGTTATCGAAAATGATCGAATCAAACGCAAGCGGGGTTTGCGGTTGTTTCGTTCCTTTCCCATAATTCGTGGTTCAGCTCGCAAGGGTATACGCAGCATTAAAGTCGTTTTAAACCCTGATATGGAAGTGAGGCATGGAACTGGGAGAGAAAGGATAAAAGTAGACTGAATGCCGTAGAAATGAGATCCCTGAGGCGTATGTGTGGTAAAACCATGTGTGATCGTGTGATCGTGCAAGGCTAATGTAAGCGTTATGAGTAAGATCAAGAAAGGGACGCTTAGATGGTTTGGGCATGTAGAGCGAATGAGCGAAGAAAGGAGTGTAAGGAGAATATATGATGCAAATGTGAATGGTAGCAGAAGTTGGAGACGTCCGAGGAAGACATGGCACGATCAAGTGAATCAGATACTTGAGAAGGGCCATGTCAAGAGTCAGAATAATATAAGAATATGTATGAATGTGAATGAGGCAATGAGTGTGTGCCAAGACCGAGTTGTTTGGAGTTCCGTCCTCTCTGCTTATCCCTGTGGAAAACGGCGTGATGGTTAGTTAGTTAACCCTGCTATTATGTAGCACTTAAAAAAATCCATCAATGAAATGGCCCCACCCTACATCTCTGAACTATGCGTCCCGGAAAACACTGGTCTGAGGCAGTCAACTCTTAGATCAGCAACATCAGCAGCTGTAGGCAGACTGATGGAACATAAGCGCAAGCCATATACTAAGTTCGGTGATCGCGCTTTCGGAGTATCTGGGCCGAAGGCTTGGAATAAACTCCCTCCGGAACTAAGATCCATAACAAGTCCAACAGAATTCAGGTCAAAACTAAAAACTTACCTTTTTAAGCTGTCATACCCTTAAATTAAATATACCATTCCTGAGAGAAAGTCCAGTTATATATCCAATTTTCCAATTATGTCCTAAATCCTGTATCTAAATTTCGCTAGTAAACAATTAGATAATGTTAATCTCAAGTGACCTACCAGGTAGTATTGTACTGTATTCTCCATAAATAGTTAGTAATAACATATGTTGGTCGGGTGGTTATAGCGCAATACATTGGTCCTAGGGCCTGGACCGACATAGCTTCTCCCACCCTCGCGTCTCATACCTCCACGCGGTGACCAACGGGCAACGGACTGGAGGGTGAAGTTGATGGTAACCAATCCGTCGGGGGACCCCAAAAGTACGGCTAAAGTGAAAAGCAGTGAGCGTCTGTTCCGCATGTTAGTGGCGGCTCACAAATGGTGGGTGTGGCAACTCGACATATTCGGGTACTAGTCGCATACACCATATCTAATGGGTATCCAGGCTCATTAGTTTAATCCGATAATTGACCATAAACGGGCAATGATAGCGGATCTAGCCCTAGTTAGTTGGGTCACTCTGGTTCCACGTCTGACGACCATCGGTGGATAAAAACCATAGTCAATCAAACTCCTGGATGACCCAATGCTCCAAAATCCTACAAAGAAACGGCCTAGATGAAAGCGACACTCAGAACCGAAGAAGCTATAACCTGAGAACGAGAAGAGCCGACCCCAACAGCCTACCTAGGCAATGAGTTGGGATAGTGCTAGGAAGAAGAAGAAGAAAGTTAGTAATAACATAGATCATTGTAGAAATGTATTATAAGTTTGTACAGCGCCCTTGAGGTGATTTTGCATAAACACGGCGCTATACAAGTCATCCAATTATTATTATTATTTTTATAAACCTTCTTCACTGCACTGAGAAAACTTATTGATATGAAATACTATTAATTTATTAAAAATCTGGTCATATTATTCGTTTTCCTGTTAAAAGTGGGACTGGAGGCCTATAACGAATTAATTGAAAGAGTTACTAACAAAGTATCAGTGAAAAAGGGCAAATTATTATTATTTTTAAAGGCTGCCATGTTAATCTGTGAGAAATAGTTAGAATGCATTCGAATTCTTCAATTAATGTCATATTTATTACTGTCTGTTTCTGTGTTTTAACCAATAAAAAAATAAAACTAATGTTTTATGAGGACGGCGGAACACGTGTTCATACAAATACTGATATTATTAGGAAAAGAATAAGTATTCTCGATATATTCTGAATGACTAAAATTTTATCAGGCATGCTGTCACTTTTTTAAATGGATCATTTTTCTCCGTGTGAGCGTACATAACCTGGATCGTTTACCGACACAATAAAAAAGCACCCGTTGAAGGCTATTTTCAATTTTTTTCTTATTCTTAAAACGCTATAATTTTATCGATCTGTCATTCGAATTTAATTATCGTTTTAGTACATTTCATTCTGCAGTAAGGTCGATGGCGGCGTGCAGCTGAAATAACTCACTGGTCGCTTGTTATCTTTCAATTGACTTGCGAAAGTGACGTTTTCGCACTTTTTGTACTGCACTAGGGTCGCCTCTTAAAGCGATGCACTACGTAGTAATTTAAAATCATGTGTTTTTGGTTTGAAAATTTGGTCGCCTAGAAATGTTTCAGATGCTTTAATTAAATACTGCGCGTAGAATACATACTGGACAATGAAATAATCGAGTATTTTTTAGATAAGTCTTTTTATAAGCCCAGAAAAAAATAATGTATAAGGCCTATGAAAACTGCTTTAAAGTTCAAAATCTCCTACTTACGAAACCATTTTCGGTTATGGTTTTATTGTATAATGTGGCAAATTAAGTTATTTATAAAATGATCGAAAAACATTTAAATATTTGTGCCTGAACATACACAAAATAAAATAAAAGGCACTTTTTGGCCATGTTTTTTTCTTGCATAAATCAAAACAGGTGGATGGTGTGAAGCGGGAATTTAAGCCTTATCGCCATCTACGTAAGGTGTGTTATTGATAGCGGCTCGATTCAAAATACTACACGACGTAGTGCATCGCCTTAATTTAAATAAATGTTCTCCCTATTTATGAAAAACCTTAGCTTACCCTTTCGGGAATGGACATTAATATAATATTAACGAATATTGTTCGACTAATCATTCTAGTTTAGCATTTGGTTCACGCCAACGCTAGTTCGTGTCTCTGATTCGGCTTTTGCGTGTATTATATAAAATACAATTACCCCTTCTCCAAACTACAATTTGGTCACAGTCAACTGCATATTTCGCCAAACAGGTAACGTCTGGATGATTATTGTAAATCACTTCAAAATAATAAACCTAAATGATAATTATATTATTATACTATTATCCTGTAATATTCAAAAATCTTTTAATGAAAAAATAAGAAAATACACAGATTTAGGAAATGAAATAAAAAGAATTTTTCATTCTCAGACTATAAAAATATTACCATTCGTTATTTCGGCTAATGGCATTATACCTAGCTCTCTCATTAAAAATTTAGGCGTATTAGATCTATCAAAAAATTTATATATAAAAATGCAAAAATCAGTCATTTTAAATACATGTAGAATAACCATAGACATATGAATATTAGTAGACCTGCCCTAAGTGATTAAAAGCGTATTATCCCCACTCCCCATACCGGTTCAATTGAGCCGGCTGGGCTCGCATATGGCCTCAAGTGAAATTTGAAAACGTGACGTCATCATTCTTGTGCGAACTATGGTCGAGGCATCATCGGTTCATTTTACGAAATAACACGGCAAAATATTGACTTGTACTATGGAAACTTGTAAAAATAGATGTGAAAAAGAGAATAAACCCAATTGTCGTATTACATTCCATAAGTAAGCATTATTTTACTTTATTTTAAGCTTATTCACACCGTATTATATGGATCAGTTTTAGAAACATATACTATCACATCACAATGTAGCGATTCTCAAGTGTGCTCATCGTTGTTTACTGGGGTAAGTAAATTATGAGACATTTGTAAAAGTGTCTTAACTAAATACTCTGAAACTAACTACGACTCTGAAAATAGAAGCTGCCTTACTTTGCCGAATTTGGACTTCGCAAATTAGTTCATAACGTGGCGAGTAATTTGCGCTCCCATGTAGAAATGTCTATTCATTCAAAAGCAGATTTTACTTTTAAGAACTAAATGGTGATATTATAATGCGAGATGCCTATTTACTGTCAGATTGATTTATTGACGAATCACAGTCAGCCTTACTCCCTTCGTTCTTCAACAGTTGATTTTACCCCTCGCCTATATCTTCTCGTCTATTAATTCCTATGTCTGTGAGAATAACGAAAGATTTTTTAAAATATTTATGTTGAGGGATCGGAAGGATTTATAGGCCCTGTTAGGAGTTCTACCGAGCCGTACCCTCTGATATGAAAGTATCTGGAGTCGGTGAACTATTTTCCCATCTGATCTCTGGTGAGTTGACGTGTTGTTTTTTGTATTGTTTTGTATTTATTTTGCTTATATAATGCACTTGCATAATGTTGATTGACTAGATGATCATTTGTGGAAAAGTGTGTGGAAGGGTTTAGTTTTTCCTATGGGGAAGATTTAACCCGGACATAAAATCGGAAAAGATAAAAGATATGTAGTTAAGAATCAGAATAACATAAGAGTGTGTATGAGACGATGTATGAATGTGAATGAAGCAAGGAGTCTGTGCCGTAATAAAAGTTGTGGGGTACTATCCTCTCTGCCTACTACTTCGGAGAAACGGCGTGATGGTTAGTTAGTTACCTAAATAGTCATTGTATAAATTTGAAGCCTTTTCAGATCCTATAGCAGTTGCAATGAAATTTATCAAGAAGGAATTTCGGCATTTGAATGGATCAATGTCACAAAAGTTGATCAATGACCTTTACTTTATAATTGAAAATAAAAATAAATAATGTAACACGTGTCCGTACCATATATTTGCAAAACCTTTTCATTAAAAATATATTCAGTCTCGTTGTGTAGTTTAGCCTCAAACCCAAATTTAAGGCAAAGTTTAATGCTAAATCATTATTTTCGATTAATCTTTATTACGAATTGGTTAACATTTTGAATACAAAAAAAATAAAATTGAAGCTTTTCCTATCGTTTCCCTTGAGTAGAATGAAAATAATATTATCAATTACTCAATAAAAAATATAAATGTAAACTACTATAAATATATTTTTTAATAGAACGCATAAAGTAAAAACTACAACAGTGTATGTAAGATTATCTTTGACAGTTTTCCTTGATTATTTTTTTTTGCTTTCTTATGAAATTGTTTCAAAATAAATATAAACTACTTTTGTGCTTTAAATCAAGGGTTTCTAGACTCCGTTCGCCAAGCGATTTTAATGTCTATTACCTACATTCGTGGCGATATAAGGCATACCTAGAATATAAACATTTTTGGCATGTAGCTTCCTATTAAGTATTTTTATGGAAAATACCGCGCAGCCGTTCCTCTTAAATTTCCAATACAAAACTGCGTTTCATATTTACCAAATTCAAACGTGATGGAGATCTATAATGTCAGGCTTAAAAGAGACAGATCGCGTGCTAAATGGTCTAGAAAAAAAGTCAATTCTAGTTTTCTACTTTATTCTACAGCTCCGTAACTTTGATAGTCCGTGCAGTTTGGTCGTGGTCATATCTCCCGTTTGTTTCCATTATCTATAGTTCTAGTTGTTCAGCTATTATCAAGGGTGACTGTGCTACCTAGAAACTATTACACACCAACCCACACGGTGTAAATACAGCAGTGTATTGATTTTAAAACTGATATTTTTTCACTTAACCCAGAAACCTTTGCCTACCTTTTTGTGTTGTTCACTTGCTTTTTTATTAGGAATACATTATAATATCACGTTTCGTTATTAGGAATACATTATAAGTATAATAGGTACAGTAAGGGACAAACAAATCAATGAAGTCAAACGCTAGATTACATGATACCTAATTGCTTAAATATGTTACCTGCCGAAATTTCAAAATGTCAAATCAAATATTATGTATGTTGAAGACTTTGGTCACTGAAAGATATAGTTTGAGGTAGACTATTATCAAAGCTTAGGCATTAATTAACAGCTCGGAACATATTTTATATACTTACTCTTATGGAGATCATTGGAAGTAATATACTGTTGTACACCGTCATTGGACGGTTGGTACTTGATGCTTTGTAATTTTTCTAATGTTAAGGCGAAGCTTAATGCCAAATCACTACTTTGATTAATCTTTATAACGAATTGGTGTACATTATGAATACCAAAAAATATGCTTTAGATAAATTGAAGGTTTTCCTATCGTTTCCCTTGAGTAGAATACAAATAAAAAAATAAATTACTCAATAAAAAATATAAATGCAAACTACTAAAAAAATTTTTTTTTCAATACAAATGTATGAACGCATAAAGGAAACAACTTTAAAAAATACAGTTGTAGCGTCGATATTAATCCATTGAATAATTAATAATAAATCGCTCGATCTACTTAGGTACGTACTTGCTACTTAGGTACGTATTTGCAGCCGAAATCAAAACAAAGCAACCTACCTGTTTCAAGACCTACTTGCATACTCGCGACAATACTAACGCGCACTCAGTCCGGGATACTACGAGAACTCGCCAGAAGGTTCGAGTCTACGGCCTATGCTTAATCGCCGCAATGTCGAAGGTTCCCGAAACACACAGTCCGAGCGAGTGGCCTCGATTTAATTGCAATTTACTACCTACTGTCGCCATCGGCCGGGTAGTATAAATAAGCCCGACGCAGCGAGCCAGCCAGTCAGTCAGTCATAATTTTGCCACCAGTCTACAAGGTTCAACGAGTGATCACCCGCGTTCTTCTTACTAGCGCGAGGGACACGTACCCGGCTTCGCCCCTATCATCATGGACTCTATCGGGACATCATCATAGCGCCTCGGCCACGTCCGCGGCCAGCGCTACTCGGATTACAAGCGCCCTGGTTCCAGCGTCTCTGACCAGCGCTTCTCCCACGCTACCATGACCACCACGAGGACACGCAGCATCCTCACTGGTCTACATCGTTCCCGTTCAACCGCCTATAAGGTCCGTCGCACCTTCGGCCGTCTCGTCAGCACTGGAGTGCCTGAAGACCTACGTTCTTCGCCAGTGCCTGACCTCCATCGAGTCCCGGTCACCAGCGCCCGGCGTCGACTCACTGACCCGCGCTTGACCTGCCAACACATCACAGCAGCAACCGGAGTATTCTACATCTGTCCTTCATCATCTCCTTGTCACGGCTACTGACTCACCAATAAACACATGTGACCTTCACAACCTTCTTTCATTTCGTGCCTCACCATTGATCCCCAAAGTGGTGACCCCGACGTGATCTGCAGCCCGACGTGATCTGCAACCCGACGTGATCTGCAGCCCGACGTGATCTGCAGCCCGACGTGATCGTGTTACCCCGACTCACCGGTAACCCCGTCTCAAAATGGGTGATCAGTAAAGGCACCACGGAGCAGCAGCACCAGACCATCTCCGCACAAGCGCGGATAATAGTGCCACCATGGTTATCTGAGTGAATCTTCAACCTGTGTTGTGAACATGTGTTTTGCAAAATTTTTTTTTTTTTATGAAGTGTCACAGTTTAAAAGACATTCGTCTCCGAGCTATTTCTTCTATCGCAGCCCTCAGCAAAGCTGCTGGGAAGGGGGTGTCTGTAGCGTCGATATTAATCCATTGAATAATTAATAATAAATCGCTCGATCTACTTAGGTACGTACTTGCTACTTAGGTACGTATTTGCAGCCGAAATCAAAACAAAGCAACCTACCTGTTTCAAGACCTACTTGCATACTCGCGACAATACTAACGCGCACTCAGTCCGGGATACTACGAGAACTCGCCAGAAGGTTCGAGTCTACGGCCTATGCTTAATCGCCGCAATGTCGAAGGTTCCCGAAACACACAGTCCGAGCGAGTGGCCTCGATTTAATTGCAATTTACTACCTACTGTCGCCATCGGCCGGGTAGTATAAATAAGCCCGACGCAGCGAGCCAGCCAGTCAGTCAGTCATAATTTTGCCACCAGTCTACAAGGTTCAACGAGTGATCACCCGCGTTCTTCTTACTAGCGCGAGGGACACGTACCCGGCTTCGCCCCTATCATCATGGACTCTATCGGGACATCATCATAGCGCCTCGGCCACGTCCGCGGCCAGCGCTACTCGGATTACAAGCGCCCTGGTTCCAGCGTCTCTGACCTGCGCTTCTCCCACGCTACCATGACCACCACGAGGACACGCAGCATCCTCACTGGTCTACATCGTTCCCGTTCAACCGCCTATAAGGTCCGTCGCACCTTCGGCCGTCTCGTCAGCACTGGAGTGCCTGAAGACCTACGTTCTTCGCCAGTGCCTGACCTCCATCGAGTCCCGGTCACCAGCGCCCGGCGTCGACTCACTGACCCGCGCTTGACCTGCCAACACATCACAGCAGCAACCGGAGTATTCTACATCTGTCCTTCATCATCTCCTTGTCACGGCTACTGACTCACCAATAAACACATGTGACCTTCACAACCTTCTTTCATTTCGTGCCTCACCATTGATCCCCAAACAGTATTATAGCTAAGATTATCTGTGACAGTTTCACTTGATTAACTTTTTTGCTTTCTTATAAAATTATTTACAAAAAGAATAAAAACCAGTTTTTTTGTTTAAAATCGAACGTTTCTAGACTCCGTTTGTCAAGCGATTTTAATGCCTATTACCTACAATATAAGGTATAACAAGAATATACACATTTTTGGCTTGTAGCTTCCTCTTAACCCTCCGTCTGTTGTACACTTACTGATGTTCTTACTTACTTCTATCAATATGTATGATTTGTTATCTCTTTGTTAATAAGTAGAAAAATCTCTAATACTAACTATTTCTAATTGCATATATATTTTTATAGTTTCTTTATTATGTTACATCTCTTTAGGCTATACCTTTAATGCATGTATATATAGTTTATTTTAATGTTTTTACTATCACTGTTGACGTACACATGCATGATATTTAAAATGTTTTAATTTTTGTTATTTCTGTGTGAATATTATTATTTAATAATGGACATGTACCCAGGACCCTTGCTCGCAAGGCGAGGGTCCTGGATTCAAGTCCTACTTGTCAAAAAGTCAAAGTCAAAATATTTCGCCAACAAATGTAAATATAATATCTCTCAACGCCATCTAGTGGAAAATTTAGCACTAAGAAAGCCTCTCCTATAAAAAAAGTTGGTTGTTTACAGGTGAACAAATATAATAAGCAGTAATTGTTGATTGAATTACTGGTACATATTGAATATTTGGCGTGTTGGAAGTAAGCCGACGTAGCTTAGAGATATATGGATATTTCAAGCGACTAATTATTGCGTATAATAATTTGTTATCAAATAAGAAGTTTAACGATTCTAACGACCACCCTCTGTACTCGACATGGCATTTGGATAAAAGGATTTAAATATTTTAGATTTATTTTTAAAGGTATAGGGGGAGTTGGGGCACCTTGATACGATTTTTACTTAGACCCAATAAAAGACGATCTAATGATAGTAACATCCAATTAAATAATTATAATATATTCAATACATATTTAACTAACTTGTTAAATTCAAATTAACCGTTAGATTTAGTAAAAAAAAGAATTAGAGCCTATTTACTAAAAAATGAAATTTGTATCAATGTACCCCACATCCAGGGTACATTGGGGGCACATTGATTCATAGAAATATTTCTACAAGTTAAACAAGTTTTTTTGATTTTTATGATATTTATTTATATAAAAATAGAACAAATAAATTAGCTTACATTGAAATGTTAAAAGTAGAAAAAATAATCTTAAAAATGAATAGAGAAGCTGTTCTACTAGTTCCTTTTTTTACTATAGGATCTGGTAACTTCTTCTTTTAGGTTTGCTTCATCCTTAGCTCTTTGCAGTTCTTCGATTCTTTGTTTTTCTGGAGTGTCTGTGTAAATTCGCGTTTTACCCTTTCCCTTTTCTTTTCTGGTTGGATTGTTTAGGTAGATTTTTGGATAAGGCCGTACAATTTAAGGAGTTATGGATGATTTGGTTACGAGTGTTTTATCAATTCCATCAGAAGCTCTTGACGTGGAAGGCATATTATGTAACTCAAAATCATTCACGATATTTTGTAGCTCTCTAGTAGGGGGTGGCGTTACACATTGCTCGCTTTCTATCGTTAATTCGGGGTCAATAGAATTGGCAATAGAATCATTTGTAGGATTATTTTGTGATTCTTGGTTGCTATAAACGTCACAAGGAGAAAAATCGTCTTCAGAAAATGCCAATCTATTAAATGACACGATTCCAGGCTTAGCAAATGCGCTCGTAATATTTTTCGCGTTGAGAGATTCAAAGAAAGCCAACTTAGAAAGACTTGGAATTTCATAAATAGTTAACGCTTTCCCAGGGTGATTAATGTGCCAGTCATTGAAGGCTACTTTGAGTTTTGCTTTAAATGTACCGAAAACACCGGCATCAAGAGGTTGGAGCTTGTGGGATGTGTGTGGAGGAAACGATAAGTAAACAGTTCCATTTTCACGTGAATAATTAATTGCTTCGACTGAAATATGTGACTCATGATTGCCACAAATTAGAAGAATCGGTCTTTCACTTGTGCTATTTGTGTGTTTTTGGATATGTTTAAGAACCTCTATAAATAATTCACTATTTATCCAACCAGATCTAGATGATAAGCCCAAAGACCCTTCAGGAGCACCATTTAAAAAATGGCTTTTGTAATGAACCCTGGGAAACACATATACAGGTGGAATACTATTGCCAGTTCCAGTAATGATTTCTCCGAATGTCACCAACTCGCTTCTCTACGCTGAAACAATTTGGCCGATTTGACGTTGAGTTTTTTCTACCAGTATCTTTGGAGTATTCATAACCGTTGTAATGTTAGTTTCATCGAAATTAATAATACGGTCAGCTGTAAAATTAAAACTTGCTAGAACATCTTCTAAATTATTAAGAAAGGTTTCAACGGCAGTCTTATTAAATGAAAATGATCGGGCAACACTAGTGTTTTAGGGTTTCCTTAAACTAATATTTTTATTTCTCTTACGAAAACCATAGGTCCAATCTAAGCCAGCACTCTTATTGACATCCCAATATGGTGGATAGCTGCAATTTAATTTTTTGGCGTATTTGTAAGCAAGCTGCCTTACCTTAGTTAATGTAAGCCCATGATGCATTTTACTGCATTATATTATAAAAGCATTTAGTTGGTCTTCTTGTTCGGTTGTAAATACTTGCTGGGAGGTATACTTAGATGAAAAACTCACGCCTTCGCCGTCTTTATTCTTCTTTTTTTCTATTCTATGCTGTAGAGTTGCAGGTTTTAAATTATATTTATCGGCTGCTTTTCTTATTGATAATTTTCCTTCCAACGCGTCAGATATCGCAGAAGCCATAGAAATTTCATCGATGGAAGTTCTCTTCGTTTTGCGTTTAAATGTTCGAACCATTTTTCTATAAAGAAAATAAAAATATATAAAGTCTTACATACACATACATTTAACAAAATATTGGGGCACATTGATACGCATCAATGTGCCCCGAGAGCACTTGCATCAATGTGCCCCTGCCGACTACAATCGCAATAAATATTTTATAAAAATTAAAGTGTTTAAAATGTAATGACAGATATGTACTTACCAAATATCTTCATATAACACAGGTAACACTTAATAAATTAGAAGAATCACCTCCGAAAGAAAACTACGAAAATTTTGTTGCGAACATCAGAAACAGGTTTATACGTTCCAGCGGCTAGTCTTCGAGTGAACGTTGCTCCGCGCTAGTGTGCGTGTAGGGTGTATAACTACCATTTTATCTGTGGCGGACGGCTCGTTTTAACGCATTTTGTTTTAGATGAATATTGACTGTATCTATGTGCCCCATGTATCAATGTACCCCATCTCCCCCTACTGGGGATTATTGAAACAGTTTTACTTTAACTGCGTGTAGTGGAGTGCCCTTTGAACTTACAGGTAAGCTACAATAACCACTTAAATAATATGGGAAACTGTGGTTCAATTTACCCCATAGCGTGGTCGATTGAAACACTGGTATGTGGGGTTGAGTGAAACACTCAAATATTTTAAATTTTAAGTTTCAATCAACTGTTATTACAGTGTTCAATAAAATCATTTATAGTCATTGAATAAAAGATGAATATTTTTAAAACTGTAAACATAAAAATGTCTTGAAATTAAACAACTTAAAATATTTTCGAAGGAAGCAAATACTTTGGGGTGTGACATATTGAATGAAAAAAAAAAAAAAAAAAAAACATACACTTAGTAAGACACCACTTTATTTTTGAATCAATAACGATAGCCAACCGGGTTTCGCTTGTCCCAAGCTTCATCAGGGCTAAATATGAACTAAAGCTAATTAGATTAAATTTATTCCGCCGCTGAAACTGTTATTTCCTTCCCCTCCCCCCCCTCCCTCCTCATCATCCTTAATAATTTGTCTCCACCTTTTCTATTTGCATCTCTTTCTATCTGTTTTGTATCTCTTTCACTCATTGTTTTCATTTACCTATATTTATATGTGCCTGTATCTAATTAGCTTTAGTTGATATTTAGCCCTGATGAAGCTTGGGACAAGCGAAACCCGGTTGGCTATCGTTATTGATTCAAAAATAAAGTGGTGTCTTACTAAGTGTATGTATTTTTTTTTTTTTTTTTTTTTTTTTTTTTTTTTTTTTTTTTTTTTTCATTCAACTTAAAATATGTTATTAACTATGAGCATCTCTAAATATATAGTAAAAATAAAGTCGCTATCCGAGTGTATATGTTTGTGCGCTTAGTTCTTCTAAACTACACAACTGATTTTGGTAGGGTTTTCAATTTCTTCCGGAAGGTTTATCCATATAATACAGGCATATTATATTTCTGAAAGTAGAGAAAAGTAGATGTTTTTTAATCAAGTCGTAAAAAGATTATTTTCGGGCGCTTACATTGCTAACGCTGGCTAAATCTCATGAGATACATCAAAATAATGTACCACGGAATTGTATATCTTAAAAAGGTCTACCGAAAAGTCTGCGATGGTATATGTCTATCTCCTAAGGATAACCCCCCAGGAACGCCGGGTACACGTCAGCCAGTTAGGTATAATCAACATAATTTTACTGCGATTTTAACGGTTATACCCATAGACATATGAATATTAGTAGACCTGCCCTAAGTGATTAAAAGCGTATTATCCCCACTCCCCATACCGGTTCCATTGAGCCGGCTGGGCTCGCGTATGGCCTCAAATGAAATTTGAAAACGTGACGTCATCATTCTTGTGCGAACTATGGTCGAGGCATCATCGGTTCATTTTACTAAATAACACGGCAAAATTTTGACTTGTACTATGAAAACTGGTAAAAATAGATGTGAAAAAAGAGAATAAACCCAATTGTCGTATTACATTCCATATATAAGCATTATTTTACTTTATTTTAAGCATATTCACATCGTATAATATGAATCAGTTGTTACTATCACATCGAGAAACGTCTGGACGCGAAACACAAAGCTGGTTGGTTGCTGGGAAGTAAATTATGAACATTTATAAAAGTGTCTTAACTAAATACTCTGAAACTAACTACGACTCTGAAAATAGAAGCTGCCTTACTTTGCCGAATTTGGACTTCGCAAATTTGTTCATAACGTGGCGAGTAATTTGCGCTCCCATGTAAAAATGTCTATTCATTCAAAGCAGATTTTACTTTTAAGAAGTAAATGGTGATATTATAATGCGAGATGCCTATTTACTGTCAGATTGATTTATTGACGAATCACAGTCAGCTTCACTCCCTTCGTTCTTCAACAGTTGATTTTACCCCTCGCCCATATCTTCTCGTCTATTAATTCCTATGTCTGTGGTTATACCAAGTTTTTAAGTACTCTTAGTTATGGTAACTATGAGTATTAGGTATAATCAACATAGTTATACTGTGATATTGTTCTGGAGCAGAATAGAACGGTAATAAAGGAAAGTATAATACAAAAGTGCTTGTTTTAAGAATCAATTACAATTTAAATAATCGTGAACACAAACATAAAATTGATTCCATTCAATGTACGTGCGCGTTCAACACGCTCTTGTGTCCTGTTCAGGGTTGATCGAAGCAAAACGAACTCCAAGCAGAATTCTTGCCTGAACAGACTATGCAATAATTACAACAGCGTATTATCCAAGGATGATATTTTCAGTTGCGAACTTACCAAATACAAGAGGTCCATAAAAGAATATTTCTCTGATGGTTTGTAAATAATGTTTATATCTCTATTGTTTACATCTCTATTATGATTTTATTTATACCTACAACCTCTCTCCATGGCTATAAATGTATTGTTTTGTAAATTTTTCGTTTTATATAATCTTTTGTTTTGTATAAATTTTTTAATTCATATTCCTTTCTCATAAATTTAAATAACTTATTCCATTATTATTTTTTTGGTAAACTAATGTTTAAGACAAGATTTTTTATGCATAGCACAAAGGGTAAAAATCATTTTTATAAGCAATAATTATTAGCCTGAAACACTCATCCACATTGAAAAATCTCCTGATAAAAGATACATGACGCCAACGGGACTTGAACCCGTGTCCTTTCGATTTCATAGTTTTCGATAAAATTGAGATGTTTCAATCAAGACGCGTTTTAATCGTCCCCAGTCTACCCTACGAATTAATCAATTTATTTGTGATATTCTTCCAACATCCAACCGTCATTACGCATTGATTATTTCTTTTTGTACGATATTCGTTACATAAACAGTAATATTAAAATACGAAAATCACAATCAAGGCCATCAAGGTCACATCATTATTGACCCATGTGGAACATGTTCGAATACTCTTCTATACAAAGTTAACCCCTTCAGACCGGAATTAAAAATGGCATAATCGATACTTGATGACATAATCATCAAGTAAACAGTAAAATTAATAAACGAAAATCACTATCAAGACCATTTGAACCCTGTGGAAAATGTTCGAATCACTCTTCTATAAAAATTTAACCCCTTCAGACCGGAATTAAAACTGACAGGGATGAAAAATATTCAATGCTGGATGACATATTCGTCACAAAACTAGTAATATTAAAAAAAAACGAAAAATCACTATCTAGGTCACATCATTATTGAACCATGTAGAAAATTTTCGAATCACTCTTCTATACAAATTTAACCCCTTCAGACTGAAATTAAAACAGGCAGTGGTAAAAAATATTCGATACTTGATTTGAAATTGTATTCATGCGTGATGCGTAAAATTATCCAAGTTCAATGAACTTCTAATTTAAAAAATTGGAATTGGAAGTATAAATCATATCAGACCAGCGATAAAATAGGTACTAAAAATATTATTCTAACTAATAATTTAATCTTTATTTTAAAAGTATATTTGGCAGGTCAATTCAGATAAATACAATTCTACAGGGTTTTCCAATAAGAGGTGTTATTTTGAATAGCCCGCTATTTCGGTAGATGTTACTTTTGAAGCTGTTCTTTTGTGACATTTGACAAGTAGAAACTACGCCATTAATAAAAATGGAACGATACACGCTTCAACAACGCATTGAAATTATTAAAATTCACTTGAGTGAATCAAATGCAAATCATCTTGAGTGATGAGGACCATTTCCACCTCGGTGGCTTCGTCAACAAGCAAAATTGTCGCATCTGGGAGTTATTGTTGAAAAGCGTCTCCATCCTCAACGTGTGACTGTTTGGTGCGGTTTATGGTCCGGCGGAGTCATTGGACCTTACTTTTTCGAAAATGAGGCTGGAGCAAAAGTTACGGTGAATGGATTGCGCTATCGAGAGATGATTAATGATTTTTTATGGCCGGAATTGGATGGTATTGATCTGGACAACGTTTACTTTCAACAATACGGCGCTACGTGCCACACAAGCAACGAAACCATTGATCTTTTACGATTGAATATCAAAATAACACCTCTTATTGGAAAACCCTATATTAGAATGTTTAAACTTTTTTTACATTAACCCAACACGGGGCGGGGCGGGCCATCTTTGAGGATACTGTGTGGAAGTTCTTTTAATGAACGGAAAAATGTATGAGGGGTCGGAAGGACATTAGGAGTCGCTGTGTCTAGGACTGACGGACGTATGAATCACACCTCCCGCTGCGGTGCAAGACGAAGAGAGAGACCCGCCGGGGAGGTCAAAGGGTCTTCCGATCCGGCCCGCCACGCATTGGGCAGACGCATCCGCCGCCAAGACCTGAACACTCGTCAGTCCGGGATCATCGGGTGAAATAAACCCGATGAACCCAGGCACTCCTGCTAAGTCACCAAGCGTGGCGAACCACTTGGTGTTAATTATGGCAGAGGTGTTGGTTATTCAATAAATGGTTGCCGGGACGGCGGTACCCATACCCGCTTCCCAAATTGAAAAGCTTGGAGAAGACACGACGTTGCTCGCAGAATACACTGTATTAACACTGCATTTTGCATGATTTGCAGTAAATATTTTACCGCCCATTAATCTTGATATTATTACATTTATTATGCCACGTATACATACATACGCGAGCCGAACTGCCGAGCTGACCTTCAACTTATTGGAAAGGAACGAAGCAACCGCAAATGGTGCGAAACACCGCTTGCAGTTGCTTCGTTCCTTTCCCGTAATTCGAGGCTCGGCTCGCGTTTCGATTCGCAAATGTATACGTACCATTAGATCTCTCGAATTCGTCAACAACTAAAAAATTCGACAATATTTGGCATACAAGGCAGTGAGATTCACGAATTTTACAATTATAATATCCCGTGATTTTTCACGCGACCGCACTAGTCATACATGAAAAAATAATGGGGTTTCTGTGCAGAGGCGGCTACATTAAGGTCCTGTAGTAAGAGTTCAAAGATGGTAGGAAAGGGAGATATGTAAATACGAAAGTTAGAGGGAGCGCTAACATTCGTATACCAGTCTAACAAAGAATTGGAACATTAAAACCGAAAAATTTATTCGCAATGGGTAGGATGGAAAAAATTACTGAAAATATTTCCAAAAATATGTACGTTCCGAAAGGGTTATAAGTCGATAAACAGTTAACTACGATTCCACGAGCTTGATAATACAAATATTTCAAATACGTTTTATTTTTACATTTTTGTATAATACAATGGAAAAACGTAGTATTGTTATTGAATTGTGTATTTGATCAAATTTCAATTTAAAAAAAAAATACAAGAATAACACAATGAGAAATCGTACGGCAAGTAGCTTGTCAGAAACAATATTATATTTAAAAAAAATAATATCATTTTAATTCAACCACTCTATTCTAAAACAATATTTATTCCTTTACGTTCATAAATACAAAACACAAACTAGAAACATCAGTTAAATATGTCGACAGAGCAATACTCATTCCCCACACGATGCAATTACACAATATTGGTGCGAGAAGCAACTACATTAAACGGAGCATGGAGTCTAGCATTGTATTTATTGGGTACATCTTAATACAGAGTTTTCCAATAAGAGGTGTTATTTTGATATTCAATCGTAAAAGATCAATGGTTTCGTTGCATGTGTGGCACGTAGCGCCGTCTTGTTGAAAGTAAACCTTGTCCAGATCAATACCATCCAATTCCGGCCATAAAAAATCATTAATCATCTCTCGATAGCGCAATCCATTCACCGTAACTGTTGCTCCAGCCTCATTTTCGAAAAAGTAAGGTCCAATGACTCCGCCGGACCATAAACCGCACCAAACAGTCACACGTTGAGGATGGAGAGGCTTTTCAACAATAACTCTTGGGTTTTCCGAGCCCCAGATGCGACAATTTTGCTTGTTGACGAAGCCACCGAGGTGTAAAAGGGCCTCATCACTCAAGATGATTTGCATTTGATTCACTCAAGTGAATTTTAATAATTTCAATGCGTTGTTGAAGCGTGTATCGTTCCATTTGTATTAATGGCGTAGTTTCTGCTTGTCAAATGTCAAAAAATGACAGCTTCAAAAGTAACATCTACCGAAATAGCGGGCTATTCAAAATAACACCTCTTATTGGAAAACCTTGTATATAAAAATTCAGCCTGCCTATGTTTGTGCTTGCATAACTCGAAAAGTAGTGGACCGATATCGCTGAAAAATTCAAAGTATGTTCTTATTAGTGCCTGGAGTGTTTAGAGAGTGGTTTCAATGGTAGAAGAAGTCGGGACGCCCGAGGAATACTTAAAGCAATATCTCTGCAGCGGAATGAAACACGAAGTCGAAATAGAGTCGATGTAATGTAGTTTATAACAGTAACATTGTGGTATACAGTAGTGAATGATGGACGAAGTCGGACACGTCCGAGAAAGATATTAGCAATAGCGAAGCATTAATACTACTCACCGGGTTAATGCTGTCTATATGTCCGCGTAATTTATGTTCGTTATGACAATTCTGGTAGTTTAATTAATTGCATTAAATCACTACAATTTATATTATCAATTGGAATATGTAATTTATAATTTAAGTGCCCTAAAAATCTATGCTGTGCTCTTTCAATCTTATGTGAACGTATGTAGTATAAAAGTGACCAGAGATAGGAATTATAATCAGTAATGTTTCTGACTAGCGTTTTGTGTAAATTAATATACAATATTTAATAGATCTTTGGACAATCTTAAGGCGAAGCTTAATGCCAAATCACTATTTTGATTAATCTTTATAAAGAATTGATGTACATTGTGAATACCAAAAATATGCTTTAGATAAATTGAAGGTTTTTATATCGTTTCGCTTGAGTAGAATACAAATTAAAAAATAAATTACACAATAAAAAATATAAATGTAAACTACTAAAAAAAAACATTTTTTCAATAGAAATGTATGAACGCGTAAAGAAAACAACTTTGAAAAAATGTGAATCAGATTAATAGAAGACTATCTATGAATATGAATGAGTCAAGGAGTGTGTGCTAAGACCGAGTTGTTTGGCGGTCGTCCTCTCTGCCTACCCCTGCCGAGAAACAGCGAGATGGTTAGTTAGATCCATTTCTTAACAAAAGTCTATTCAGAATATATCGGAACACGTGTTAATGCAGCTGTGCTTTTCCTGATAAATAATGACGAAATGCGACCATATAAGAATTTTTATGAACACATGTTCCGACATCCTAATAACATCTTCGTGTTTTACCAATAGATTTTTAGGAAACCTGTCAATTCATTGGTTAAAGGCCTGCAGTCTCGTTTTTAACATGAATACGAATAATTTAACCAGATGCATTAAATTAGCAATACTTTATATCAGTAAGTTTTCTCCGTGCAAGAGACTGGTATTAAGGCGAAGCTTAATGCCAAATCACTATTTTGATTAATCTTTATAACGAATTGGTGTACATTATGAATATCAAAAAATATGCTTTAGATAAATTGAAAGTTTTCCTATCGCTTCGCTTGAGTAGAATACAAATACAAAATTAAATTGCTCAGTAAAAAATATAAATGCAAACTACTAAAAAAAAATTTTTTTCAATAGAAATGTATGAACGCATAAAGGAAACAAATTTTAAAAAATACAGTATTATAGCTAAGATTATCTGTGACAGTTTCACTTGATTAACTTTTTTGCTTTTTTATAAAATTATTTACAAAATAAATAAAAACCAGTTTTGTGCTTGAAATCGTACGTTTCTAGATTCCGTTTGTCAAGCGATTTTAATGCCTATTACCTACAATATAAGGTATACCAAGAATATACACATTTTTGGCTTGTAGCTTCCTCTTAATACAAAACCGAGACGTTTAAGGCGACGTAAGACTCTAATAACGGGGGTTTGCTCAACGCTCACATTTAAATTATTTCAGATGAACGTATTACTAAAATCTCAGATGTTTCTAAAGAGATCCCTACGGATGTAAGTTATTTATTTTTAAGAATAATACAAGCAGAACCTTAAAATGGTTTAAAAAATTTTATAAAACGGGTTTCAACTATAAAACTAGGGTTAAGCACCAGATTTTATTTTTCTAGACGGTTAATTAATAACTTCCCGAGAGATTCCTCGAGAAACATTTGAGATTTTAGTAATACGTTCATGAGAAATAATTAAAATAAACCCCACGGAAAGATCAATTTTCTAGACCTACTAGGGGAAAGTCGACCGTCGGTTCGTCCATTACGCCGGGCCGCGCGCCGAATATTGTTTTTACACGACTTCATCACTTATGTCGTTAAGATTCCCACTTTATTTTAGAGATTTGATAGGGCAAATTCACCTGCAGTTCTGTCCAGTACATCAGGGCCGCGTGTCGCACATTTTGTGCACGGCTGCTTCACTTACGTCGTCGTTAAGATTCTGGCTTTATTAGAGAAGTATTGTCTCGTCTTGTAATTGTGTCGTAACAAGTGCTTTATTTATTTTCCGACTTTATGTCCGGGTTAAATCTTCCCCATAGGAAAAACTAAACCCTTCCACACACTTTTCCACAAATGATCATCTAGTCTATTCACATTATGCAAGTGCATTATATAAGCAAAATAAATACAAAACTATACAAGAACAACACGTCAACTCACCAGAGATCAAATGGGAAAATAATTCACCGACTCCAGATATTTTCATATCACAGGGTTCGGCTCGGTAGAACTTCTAACAGGACCTATAAATCCTACTGATCCCTCAACATAAACATTTAAAAAATCTTTCGTAATCCTACATGTATTTAAAATGACCGATTTTTGCATTTTTATATATAAATTTTTTGATAGATCTAATACGCCTAAATTTTTAATGAGAGAGCTAGGTATAATGCCAGTAGCCGAAATAACAAATGGTAATAATATATATTTTTCAATTATATTCCCTATTATTATACTGTGATTTTTCATGAGTCTGCAATAATCATGCATACGTAACGATTGTGAGGAATATTTTTGGCACGCTAAGAATGACTTTATCTCATGTTTATTTTTTCCAAGGTTTAGCATACAAAACGGAATCTTATTTATACGATGATTGTGATGACCCCACACTCACTCTACAGTCGAGAGGTCTGAAATCAGTAAATGCCAAATGTCAAGTTTATCAATTTTATTATTGTAATTTCAAAAGTTATTCATAATATCTTATTACTGACCGAGAGAAATTTGATATTTATTATTGCAAATAGTTATCGTGAAGAGTACATTCAATTGTTTATCACTTTGTTTAACAGAGATTGTTCGAGGTTTTGAATTGTGTTTTGTTTTAATTTAGTTATTTTTATACCGCATACGAGTCTTAATTGCCAGAAACCAGTGACTATGATATACCCAATTGGGGTATGTTGTTAGGTTGGAGGAAGTCCGGAGTGGAAGGCATCGGAGAAGAGAATACCTCGCTATTCAGATCTGGTAACTAAATGCTACTAAAGCCATTTTAAGCAGCCTTTCTATTTTGAATGGTGGTCTTTTAGCAGGGCGATACTGAGAGTATCTACCACTCTGGATCGTGCCGCAAATATTTATTTATTTATTTATTCATTTATTTAACGCCCAGAGGGCTTTTACATGTAGATGGTACAATTTTAATGACAGTTTTGAAACATGAGAAAGAAATATTAAAAATCAAAGAACATAAATTAAAAAATACAGCGATTTGAATGGCTTAAAAAAATATAACTTCCATTTAGGAATAGTGTTTAAATAAGTCTTTTACGTAATCCACAAAATTCGCAAAGTTAATATTAAATATATCGACATCACCTAAGTATTGGTTTCCCATAGTGTGAAACCGTTGTATTGGGGAGTTCGCAATGTAATTGCGCTTATGTGTGTTGCATTGGAATAGTGTATTTTGTCGTGTTGTTATTGTAGGTATTCGTAAGTTTATGAGTTGCAGAAGTTCGCGACACTCGAATTTAGAGTTTAGAATCTTGAATAAAATAGTTAAGACGTTTATTTTACGCCTGTCTTCATAATTATAATCTATCTATATAAATAAAAAATATATAAATGTATAAAAATATAAATGTAAATGTTCGTTTGTTCACAATATTAAATCTCCAAAAGTTCTTCGCAGAAAGCTTTGAAATTTTGACACAACGTTGCATTAGAATACGCGTGTGTTTTTATACACTATTTAGATGTCACTTGTGAGAGGAAAAAACACGCTTTTAAAAAAACAGCGTAATCTGTTGGACAAACGTGATTTTGAAAACCAGCGCCATCTATTGGACGTAAAAGCAAGATGGGCTATTTTTTTCTCTATCTGCACAGACAGACGTGGCGGGATACAGCTATCAATAATAACATATTAATGCAAATAAACTAAAATACTATTGCTACTTCGCTCAAACTTGGTCCACTCCTCCATTGACTCAAAAAGACTATCAACACAGCATCCGCATAGACCCTGAAGAAAATGATTTACCTCAGGGCCTCTCATATAGCTTCGTCCAGACTCCAAGACAGTCCATACAACGCACAGCACACATTCCCAACTATCAAATTACATGAATAATGATTCTGTTGTGCATTGTTTATTTATTTATTATTTGAGAAATTGATTATGCGGGGACTTAATGCAACAGCACAAATATATTATTATACTAGCTTTTATCTGCGACTGCCCTCGCGTGGTATTAGCTTAGGGAGAAATTACTGCACAATGAATTGTCACTTTCCAGTCCTCCAACTATCCCTATGCAAAAAATCAAGTTGATCGGTCGCTCCTTTGCGACGCTAAAGAAGGACAAACAAACAAACAAACCGACACACTTTCCCATTTACGCGTATAATATTAGTTTGTGTTCATTCCAGAATTAATGCGAAAAACGCCACCTCTACCGATCTATTAACTACTCTCACGACACCCGCCACTCAGTACCACTCACAACTAAAACATCTCTCGCTCAAAGACACTTCTCATTCTTAGGTCCAAAACTATACAACTTCATGCCTGATGCTTGGAAAAAGGAAAACACAGCTGTTCTTCATAAATTGACCACTAATTGGTTTCATCAATTAGGTAGAAAGGAGAGTGAACTTTTACTACACAAAAAATGAAATCAAACACAAACCAAAAACAACAACAAAAACTCCAACAAAAAAAAACATGTAAAAGATACCTTTATGTTCTAATCTTTATCATTATGTGTATATATGTACCTACCTAGTACTTTCAAATTAGAATGCTACTCAAGCAGCAGTAAATCTAATGTTTAATTGGATATTTTATTTTATTCTATTTTTTTCTCTTTGTTATTCATATTTATACAAAATATGTTAGTAGGCTAAGGCACCAGTTAAAAGTACATATACCTATTATTTCATTATTATTTTAATACTATACTTATCAAAATGTTAATACTCATCCTAATTTGACTGTCCTAAAACGGGAATCCTCCTAGTTGGGCAGTCAAAACATTTCTTAAATAATGTATATAAATGTATAAACTTTTACTAAATAAAAAAATAAAATACCCATTTTAAATAACTTAGACTTAAGATTAATACCATTTTTCAATTTTAAATTTTAAATGAAATATTAAATATAAAACGATAGAAATTGAGAATGCGTGGCTTGATGTAGTGACAGACCACGCTAAATGCACCAAAGCGTTTTATATTGTAACTCCAAATCACTCGCACCTGTCACGATGATGCGCCGTGATCTGCTAGCCAGGCTATATTTAAAAATGATATCGGATCAATTTACGAAGCGCCGTGATCAGGCGGCTGTCATCTGTCAACAAAGGTCCCATACAAAGAAATGATATTCCGCGGCAGTTCCCCAGTTGATTTGATCCCCTCTCCTGAGGAAGGTTATAGCATAGTGTGACACCTGAACATATACAATCTGTATAGGCCACGCCTAAAAAAGCTTTGATGCATATAGCGTGGTCCGTCACTACCTTTAATGTTCGACTTTGACATTGCTTGATACTTTTTCGCACCTGCCTAGCTCAAGCGACGTACGCCTCTCGGGGTCTGGACGAGGCTTATAGAGAAAAACAATGCGGAAGAAGATCTACATCCAAATGCTTCCATTCTAGTCATAGTACACCGTCGTAACAATATACTGGTAAGACTATATTAAACTCGTAACCAATGCTAATTAATTAATTAACACACAATGAATAAATAGCACGTCACTGTACCTTTGGTCCGCCGTCGCAATGCGATATAAGTGTAAGCACTTGGCCTATTTGGAATATTATTATCGTTAACTTGTCGGCCATGTCCTAGCGCTTAGTTTACGTGACGGTCAGAGTTAACTGCCCTCCACAGTACCAACCAAATGCAGGTTAACGTGTTGTTTATAATAGCTAAAGTTATACCAAACTGTCTAGAAGGAAATGAACTGATTGTGGCCTCACAGGTTAAATACCTGGAACATAACCTTACAGGAGACATGAATGATATAGAATATATGGAATGCTCTCATTGCGGTTCTACTATTAACAATACAATATCCTAAAATAAAGCCAGAACCTTAACGACGTAAGTGAAGCAGCCGTACATAAAAATATGCGATGCGTGCCCCTGTGTATTGGACAGACCTGCGGTTGAATGTGCCCTATCGAATCGCTAAAATAAAGTGGGAATCTTAACGACATAAGTGATGAAGTCGTGTAAAAACAATATTCGGCGCGCGGCCCGGTCTAATGGATGGACCTACGGTCGACTTTGCCCTAGCAGGTCTAGAAAATCGATCTTTCCGTGGGGTTTACTTTAATTTCTATTGAACGTATTACTAAAATCTCAAATGTATCTAGAGGGATTTCTCGGGAAGTTACTAATTCTTCGTCGTCAAAAAAAATATCTGGTGTTCACCGATAATTTTATAGTTGAAAAGACGTTTAATAAAATTTTCAAACCCGTTTACATAAAATATTTAAATAGTAAGGTACCGTTCTTATTAATATTAAATATAAATAATTTGCATCAAAGGGATCCCTCTAGAAACATCACAAATAATTAAAATGTGAGCGTGAGCAAACCCCTGTTATTAGAGTCTTGTAAACGCGAGCCGAAACCCGAATTATGGCAAAGGAACAAAACAACTGCAAGCAGCGTTTCGCCCATTTATTTCCAAGCCCATGTAGCCTTTGATCTAGAGAAATAATGAAATAGTTTATTTTCGACGAATAAACAAAGAACAACTCTGGAAGTCTCGTGGGACTTGTTATGAAGTATACCGTAGACATCCGAATTAAAAGACTCGCCCTCTTGTATGAAATCCTGTTATCATTTCGACGAGCTGGAGGTCAACCACGTGACCATATTTTTGGCACCAGGAGGGTTCGAGAATGCTTTGAATAAACTACGACAACAGTCGTACATTGACCGCCGAAGAGCACACATTGAAATAACCAGATCCTGCGCAGAAAAGTAAAGTTCGCTAAAGTAAGAGAATGGTTTGTATTGCTGTACATTGTTAGACCATTCTACGCAGGATCTGAATGTTCATTTTTAAACCAACCGCCTGGCGAAGCAAAGCTAAAAATGAGTGAGTTGTTTAAAGTATAACACATTAGTAAAAGTGTCTACCATAGGTGTAGGAAAATATTCAATTTTGGAAATAAGCACGAACTTTTGCTTACCCGATTTGGGATTTGTGGTTAAGTTTTTTACGCAGCCACCAATTTTCGCGCCATTGTAAAACGACACCAATAGTGATATTAAAATGCGAGTTGCCTGTATACTGTCAGATGGATTTATTGACAAATCCCAGAAAGGGCGACGGTCATGCCGCCTCCTGCGCTCCCCGCAACTCGGTTTGTTCCCTTTCCCTGATTGGCTAATCTATCAATTTGAATGTCTTTGATATATATACGTATATTATATTTGTATACTATAATTTTCCCTTAAGGCGAAGCTTAATGCCAAATCACTATTTTGATTAATCTTTATAACGGATTGGTGTACATTATGAATACCAAAAAAATATGCTTTAGATAAATTGAAGGTTTTCCTATCGCTTCGCTTGAGTAGAATACAAATAAAATAATAAATTACTCAATAAAAAATATAAATGCAAACTACTAAAAAAAAAAAGTTTTTCAATAGAAATGTATGAACGCGTAAAGGAAACAACTTAATACAGTGTTATAGCCAAGATTATCTGTGACAGTTTCACTTGATTAACTTTTTTGCTTTCTTATAAAATTATTTACAAAATAAATAAAAACCAGTTTTTTGCTTGAAATCGAACGTTTCTAGTCTCCTTTTGTCAAGCGATTTTAATGCCCATTACCTACGATATAAGGTATACCAAGAATATAGACATTTTTGGCATGTAGCTTCCTCTTAAAGCCTATGACAGACCACGCTATAAGCGCGCTATATTTTCGTGGCTTGGCCTATTTCAGCCATGATGCGTATAGCGTAATGTGTCGCCTACTTAATTATCTACGCACATAGTTATAATCTGTGTGTTTTTTTAAAATCAATTCCTATTTGTTTTTCTTTTCACTTTTTTATATAATACTTACCTTGTGTGTAAACTGTACTGGTTTATGTAAACCAGTTAACATGTATTTTTTATATAAAATATGTATGTATAACTGTTTGTGTTTCCCTGATAAATTATAATAAAAATAAAGAGATGATTTAATAATGTGAAGTTTACTTTAACTAAATCAGACCAAAATACAACTATATACGACGCGGAATATTTTCGAGTCCAACAGAAATTGAGTTCAGCAGAAAAAAAGAGGAAAATAAATTTTAAAGCGGGATTTATTTCAATATTGGATCTTATTATTAGTATTTTGTAATTTTTTACAAGTTAGCTATATGTTCATGGATTCTCAGAGGTAAAAACTTATGTAGGTAACACGTAATTTCAGTGGTGAAACCGATCGCGACTCACAATGCAATCGAGAGGCTAAATCCATGACCAAAACACTAAACAATTCGGTAACTACTTATTTGGAGATTTGAACTTACACCTAGTGGTGTGCGTAATATAATCGAGACGTTCTGAAGTGATCGATTATTATTATTTGAAACAATTCGAAGTGTTAAAAATCCATTCGCGATGAAGTCGGGTAAAAACAATATTCAGCGCGAGGCCCGGCGTAATGGACGGACCTACGGTCGACTTTGCCCTAGCAGACCTAGAAAATCGTTTTAAAAAAGGTTTTGTAAAATTTTAAAACCGATTTACGTAAAATATTTTTATGGTAAAGTCCTGTTTTTATTAATCTACAAATAAGTTACATCCGTAGGGATCCCTCTAGAAAAAATATAGATTTTAGTTATTATTTTTTTGGTAAACTAATGTTTAAGACAAGATTTTGTATGCATAGCACAAAGGGTAACAATTATTTTATAAGCAATAATTATTAGCCTGAAACACTCATCCACATTGGCATCATGTATCTTTTATCAGGAGATTTTTCAATGTGGATGAGTGTTTCAGGCTAATAATTATTGCTTATAAAATAATTGTTACCCTTTGTGGTATGCATAAAAAATCTTGTCTTAAACATTAGTTTACCAAAAAAATAATAATTAATATTTTGCAAGTTCTAGTATTTTCACCAAAAAATGTAGACAATTTGTCTCGACGCCATCTAGTGAGAGAGTTAGCACTTACAATGCCTTTCTCATATAAAATAAAGTTAGTTGTTTCAGGTGAAAAAATGTAACAAGCAGTAATTGTTGAATGAAACACTAGTATATATTGAATTATTTCGCGGATAAGAGATAAGCCGCCATAGCTCAGTGGTCAGAGCTGTCGACCGGAAATCGAAAGGACACGGGTTCATGTCCCGTTGGCGTCATGTATCTTTTATCAGGAGATTTTTCAATGTGGATGAGTGTTTCAGGGTAATAATTATTGCTTATAAAATAATAGATTTTAGTACTACGTTCATCAGAAATAATTAAAATGTGAGCGTCGAGCAAAACCCCGTTATTAGAATCTTATGTCGCCTTAAATGCCTCGGTTTTGTATTAAGATCATCCAAAGATCTATTTTATATTGTATACTAATAGTTCTTCAAAGATAGATCAATTCAAGAATCAAAAGGATTTTGAATTCTCTCGGTATTTTCACTGATGTAAAACATATCGATGTAAGAGGGGATGGCATTCTATTCAGCAACAATATCAACATGTTTCGATTAAAACACGCTTCGATTATGCCAATCCCTCATCACTATTTGGAAAGCACCCAATCTGTGCAATAGAGGTAAATTATAAATTGAACAGCACACTTCGCGTCGTGCTAAAAGTCAGATAAAATGGAGCAAATGTAGCAATATATAATAAGAAAAATGCCAATAGACTTCAGGCGCCCCAATATTGGGAAAACTTTCGGCCCCGTGGTAAGCGTTCAAATATGGTTTGATAGGATGATATGTAAATACGAATGTAGGTAGCGAAAATTAAAAACGATGATAAGTAAGCGAAAATGGTGAAAATATTTAATAAAACACGACTCTTATGAAATAGAGCAAAAATCTCTCGACAAATGCTTTAGTTGCATTTAAAGATACAATGTGAATTTTTTCATACCTATAACACATATAACAGAACAAAACGTGTTTTTAATCATTTTTGGAGCTTACTTTGCGATTTTTTTCCATCGAGGGAATTTCATAAAATCAATGTAAAAAATAAAAATGTTTCCAATTGAATTAATCTTAAGAATAACTAATCTCAATTAGTTTCCTTAAGTAACATTCCATTCTTCAAATAAGTTTAAAATCATTTTATTTTTAATTTTTTTTATTTTTTTTTATTTTTATTTGGTACATTATTTTGTTACAATTTATGTTTTCCAGTAATGTAGGCCTCACTGGGTGGCTTGCCCGTGCTGAGGCCTTCATTTTATAATATGAAAATCTAAGATAGTAAATTTGAAAAGAAAATAATAAATTTAAAATTAAAAATAAAAATACATAATAATACATTTAAAATTAAAAAATAATACAATGAAAATAATCTTGTGTGTTTGTGAGTGATGTGTGTTTATGTTGGTTTTGTGTGTTACGTGTAGGTTTTATTTTTATTTTATGCTATGACATTTTGGTAATATTGTCTTTTTTGTTGTTTAATCCATTTTGTAATTTTGTGTGTGAATTTATTTTTATTTTCCTCAATTTTAATTTCAATTTTTAGACTGTTGAAAGCTTTTATTGCATGGTATTGGTAGTGTCTTTGTCCAAAGGTTGAATTTACTGTTGGAGTTTTAATGTTTTCTTTGTACGCTTGTCTAACTGGTCTGTTAGTGTTATTTTGTGTGTGTTGAAATTTATTTTTTTTGTTAAAAATGTAGTTTAGTAGTGTTTTAATGTATAATTGGCGTATATCTAGTACGTCACAGCTGTTGAATATTTGGTCTGTATCGGTCAGTCTATGTTTTTTTAGTATTACCTTTAAGATCGTTTTCTGTGCGGTTTCTATGTAATTGATAGCCGAGTTTGTTGCTCCTCCCCAAGCAATAATTCCATATTCTATTATTGATTGGCAGAGTGCAAAATATATTGTTTTCAATTGTTTTATTTTATATATGTTTCTTATGTTAAGGAAAATGTGTATTGTTTTGAGAAGTTTATTTGTGATTTGTTTGATGTGAGGTATCCATCTAAGGTTATGGTCAATTACGATTCCTAGATACTTTATTTGATCTGTTTTTTCTAGAGGAGGGCAATCGCAGATGTTGGTGTTTAAACATTCGTGTATTTTTATGGTGTTTGTATTGTTTTTTGGGTGTCCCGTGCTATTTATACTGTATGTTGTGAATTTTGTCTTTGATATGTTAAGTGTAAGTATGTTTGAGTCTAGCCATGTTTTGACTTGCGAGATTCCCAAATTCGCTATGTTATATACATTATTCCAATCCTTAGATTTGAAAAGTAAAACTGTGTCATCAGCATAGCTAACTATTTCACCATCTATTTTCATGCTGCAAAGTTCATTTATGTAAATAGTAAAAAGAACGGGCCCTAGTATGCTTCCTTGTGGAACTCCATATGTAATCGGCAGTGGTTTACTAGTATGGTTGTTAATTTTGACTTGTTGAGTTCTGTTACTCATATAACTTTTAAATAGTTGAAGTTCCTTGCCTTTGATACCCATGTTTTCTAATTTTTTAAAAAGTGAATTGTGGCAGATTGAGTCAAAGGCTTTAGCTAAATCTAGATATATCGCTATGTATTTGTACCCTTGATCTAAGTTGCTATGTATATAATCTACTGTACATGCCAAAGCTTCTTTTGTGCCTATTTTGTCTCTAAATCCATATTGGTTATCCGAGATTAATTTGTTTTCTTCAAGGTATTTTATAATTTGGTTTTTTAATACTCTTTCGAAAATCTTTGATAGCGAGTTTAACAGAGTGATTGGTCTATAATTAGTTATTTCCATTTTGTCTCCGGATTTATAAATGGGGATAACTAGTCCTTTTTTAAGAGTACTAGGAAAGCAGGAGTGTGTTATACTAAGGTTGATTAAGTGTGTTATAGGTTTCAAAATTTCATTTTTTAATATCTTAATGCAATCCGTTGTTATCTCATCTGATCCAGGAGCAATTCGGTTTTTTAATGTGTTTATTATTTTGTCAATTTCCTAAAATTAATTTTTTTTTAAATTACTTACATACTGTAATAAAACAATGTAAACTCCTCTTCCAGTCACAAGCTAATGCTTCTATGGAAGAGGGGTCTTGAAAAATTGAACATTTATTGTAAAAAATAAACAAAAATGTACTATATAATAAATTTAAAAAAATAATAATTAAAAAAAAAAAAAAAAAAAAAAAAAAAAAATGTTTCGGCATAACAAATGTATAGATATTATTTTCAAAAATAACTTTTTTTTTGAAAGAGTTAATGAGAAACTTGTTATAAATCGGTAGAAGTTGGGAATGCGAGGATTAATTAATATAAAATGATGGATGCCTGCGGCGCTTTCCAGAACTGTAGATACTCTCAATATCACCCGTTAGTAAGACCACTACTCAAAATCTAAACGTCGCTTGAAATGGCGTTAGTTTGGTGACCAATTCTGAATAGCCAGATACTTACTCATCTCCTTTATCTTTCCACACCCTTCAGCCTGACAACATACCCCAATTATTGGGGATGCCATACTATCACTGGCTCTGGTTTTCAGGGAGCAGTTGGGCTGTTTACTAAACAAGCGTTATTTCGCTATATACAGGGTGTATCGGCAAGTACCCGACAAACTTTAACCAGCACATTTGGAGTAAAAAATGTTATGGGCGCTTTGCTGTCCGGTAACATTTTTTTTTCCATTAAAAACAAAAAATAAATAAAAAATCCACACTCCGTCACTGTCATTTGCATTGAATCTCGTGTTCAACAGCTGTTATTAGCAAGTGTGTCAAAAAGTGTCCTCGCTCTTTCGTACACACTAAATAATAATAGTTAAAAATGAGACGCATGGTGCTGTGCCATTTCGGTGTGATTGTAAAAGCGCGCCAACGTAGGTACGTACGTACATTATTCAACGAAACTCGAACAAAATATTGCCAGATGGGTTTTCAAACTTTGACAAAGGATAAAACATTGGTGACATGTGGTGAAAATATGAATAGTAAATTTTTTATTAAAAAAAATGTTACCGGACAGCAAAGTGCCCATAACATTTTTTACTCCAAATGTGCTAAGGAATAGCTGGTTAAAGTTTGTCGGGTACGTGCCGATACACCCTGTATAGTGTACTAGGTCCACTTCTATTTCTTATATGCACCAACACACTGTACCATGGATATTGGAGGTAAGATATTATCATTTGCAGATGATACAGTATTAATATTTGAAGATGAATCATGGCAATCAGTAACTCATAAAACTAATAATGGCCTAATAAAAGTAAAGCATTGGCTAGACACAAACCTCCTCACACTTAATATCGACAAAACTCAATACATTTTCTATAAGCAAACATAATGCTGTCCTAAACCAATCATCCACTCGTGTTCACTCAATCTAAACACTCATGAAACCTCACCTAATGTCCATTGCACATGTTCCACCCTAAAGCTCATGCGAGACTCATATAAATGACACAGTAAAAAGACTGCGTAAGCTTTGCCATATATTCGGCTCCAACTTAGACTTGGAGACTGAAGCATCACATGGTATTGCGGGATGAGGTGGCTGTGCTGAATCCATTATCAATCCAGTTATTTCAGTACAAAAACTAATTTTGAGAAATATATTTAAATGCCAACCTACCCACCCCTCAAACGAACTATTTGCTAAAATTAGGGTCTTAGATATTCGCCAGTTATTTACCAAGACAAGCTTGTGCTACATACGGAAAAAATAACCTGCTGGTGTCTCCACAACATCAAGCACACACCCGCTTTTCATCAAACCTGGGATGAGTGCTCCCTAAAACTAGAACCAAATTCGCTCAGTGACAATTCTGGTTCATCTATCCTAAAATATACAATGCTTTAAACACTGATATAAAGCCAATTAATTCTATATCCCTTTTACTACTATCCGTGTTATTTGAAAGGGGATGAGCCTTCTTTAAGGAATGCATGAGTTCCTAACACTGTTTAAAAAAAAGTTTTATCAATTTGATTCTTCCGATGGTACCATGTGACACGTCTTCCTAAGACATAACCTACTTTATAAGCATTACTCTCTTGTAAACAAGAACCAGTGTATGTTAGTCAGAAGGATGTTAATAATCTCAGATCTCAGGTTATTCGTAAAATAATGCAGCGTGATGGAGGAAATGAATTTCCTTCGACGAAGGAAGTGGGGGTGGAGTACCATTAATAGAGGTTCACAAATAATTAAGCATGCTGTAAAACTGTTAATAATATTTGTTTTGTGACCAGCTTGTATTCACAAAAATGGGTGGTTTGTTAAAAACATTGTCAGTTTAACCCCTAGCAATTTTGAAGCATATAACCGACCTGCTGGAATTATACGTATGCGAATTGTGAACTTAAGTGGTGCCATCTCGGCACGACAAATAAATATATTGTGTTTTCGGGTTTTTTTGCCTCACGGAAGCGTTCCGAGGCATTGATGAGCGCAGCTCGTATTTCGGAGAAATTTCAATACAATGGTCAACATTCACGCTCTACGCGTATAGATAATTAATGTTCCCAGGCGACATTTATCAGTGAGCGATACGGAACCCGCTCGTACCACGCGATTTATGACACGTGATACAAAGAACGAAAATTCGAGCAGGTTTAATTTTACTTTTTTTTTTTTTTTTTTTTTTTATAGTGAATACCTCACAAGAGTCCCAACTGCTCCCGTCTGGAGCCAGTGAGACTATGGCATCCCCAATTGGGGGATGTTGTGAGGCTGAAGGTAAGTGGGGAAGGGAAAGAGGAAGGTGGGGAAGTACCTGGCTATTCAGATCTAGTCACTAAACACGGCTAAAGCCATTTGGAGCAACGTTTCAGTTCTGAATGGTGGTCTTACACCAGGGCGATACTGGTAGTATCTTCCACTCTTAATATTTTATAGTATTACTTTGATTATTGATATTTGCTTCGATTTTATTGATTGGTAATTATTATTTTTAGATTCACAATTGATCGAAATTAAGGGCGTACCTAGCCCCAAAGCTCATTAGCGCCATTGCTCGTGAGAAATAAAAATGAACGCACATTCCTTGGCACTGTAAATTAAATAAACCCGTCGTTCCACTGGCTCAGTAATAAGTAGGCTTTGTAAAGATTCGACGAAAACCGGAGACTCTACACAGAAAAATCCTACAATGGCTGCGCTGCAAACCGCAGTGAACATTACTTTTCTGCACAGGGTCTTCAGATTCCCAGGCTGAAGAGTCTAAACGAGAGTTTTTCAGTCTTGTTATCCCTATGACCTCAGGAAAACTGATTTTACGCCCCTCTTTAAAATGTTATCGACGAAAACAATACATGCAAATACAAATAGTCTTTATTAATCACAAAAATAAAACTATGTTCTTTTAATTTTATTTACTTTAATTATATTTGCCTTATCACCTCCGCAGAATAGCTGTTTTACCCCCAGGTTGGGAACCGCTGGTCTAAACCCTCAGTGAGTCAGGCAACTACTAATAAAGTTCAACTAGGAATAAAGTTCACTGAGGGAGCTGGTAAGGCTATTAACAGCTATCATCTGTTCGGAATGGACAGTGGACAGCGGACAGTGGACAGTGGACAGCGGACAGTGGATAGTGGACAGTGAACACTGGACAGCAAACACTCTTAGCCGTAGTTATAGGGTTATCCAATAAGAGGTGTTATTTTGATATTCAAAGAAAAATGCCATTTTTTAATATAAATGAACGAATGTTTATTTCATTATAAAGAGGAAGGTATGCCGTTAATAGTGAAAAATAACATCAGTCAAATGACCACCACGACCACGCCTACAGGACCATATCCTTTTCATGAAATTTTCCATAACCAAATCGCAAAGTGGCTGCCTTATGTCCTCGATAGCCTCACGAATTCCATCTTTGAGGTCTTGAATCGACGCTGGGCTGTTGGCGTAGACCTTCTCTTTCACGTGGCCCCAAAGGAAGAAGTCGCAAGGTGTTAAATCACAAGATCTCAGTGGCCAATTGTGATCACCTCTTCGAGAGATACACTTTTCCCGTAAAAGATCAATGGTTTCGTTGCTTGTGTGGCGCCGTCTTGTTTAAAGTAAACGTTGTCCAGATCAATACCATCCAATTCCGCCCATAAAAAATCATTAATCATCTCTCGATAGCTCATTGAATATTAAAATAACACCTCTTATTAGAAAACCCTGTACTTAGAAAATCCCATTCATATGTGGGTTGAAAACCATGTTTTGGAACCAAGAGATATGTATTTTATTTATTAAACTTAAAATGGTTCCAGTTTATTTAGTTTAATATAAACATACATAAATATAAAAATAATAATATTTGGCTAATTTATCATCAAAAATCACCTCAAGGGCGCTGTAAAAGGCTTATTTCAAGCATTCATTACATACAGGGTGTATCGGCAAGTACCCGACAAACTTTAACCAGCTTTTCCTTAGCACATTTGGAGTAAAAAATGTTATGGGCACTTTGCTGTCCGGTAACATTTTTTTCAATTAAAAACAAAAAATGATAAAAAAATCCACACTCCGTCACTGACATTGACATTGTTTCTCGTGTTCAACAGCTGTTATTAGCAAGTGTGTCAAAATGCGTGTTCGATCTTTCATACCCACTAAATAATAATAGCTAAAAATGAGACGAATGATGCCATGCCATTTCGTTGTGATTGTAAAAGCGCGCCAACGTAGGTACGTACGTACATTATTCAACGAAACTCGAACAAAATATTGCCAGACGGGTTTTCAAACTTTGACAAAGGATAAAACATTGGTGACATGTGGTGAAATGAATAGTAAATTTTTTATTAAAAAAAATGTTACCGGACAGCAAAGTGCCAATAACATTTTTTACTCCAAATGTGCAAAAGAATAAATTTTTACATTTTTCTATGTTTAATCCAGGTCCAATTTTTTATTTCACTCGTAACGAAGCCATACAATTAAATTGTTTGGCTTTTTTAACGTTAGAATTTTTAACCTCACTAGGACAAGTCTGTGTTGTATACAGATAATACCCGTATAAAGTAAATAATTTTGTGTTTTTGATTTGTTCATTATTTTTATTCGCCTAATTTCTTTCTGTCTTGAAGGTGTGTCTGGAAGTCCTTTTTGTCATGCAGTTTGTAAGTAAAGTAAATTTAAAATTGTGGAAAGTCTAATTGATTGCAGTTTCCTATACATTTTACATTGCATTGTTATAAATTAACGTAAATATATGATTTCCAAGAAATTATCATTGAAGGTTAATCTTTTTTTATGTGAAGCCGCACAAGAATCCGAACTGATCCCAAACGTCTGGAGCCAGTGAGACTATGGCATTCACAAGTGGGGTAGGAGGCTGAGGGTGGTGGGGAGGAGAAGCATCAGGGCGATACTGAGAGTATTTTCCACTCAGCAACGTGTAATAAAATAATATAAATGAATTATAAAACAGAATAAGACACAACAAAATAAAAAGGTAACGGTCGCAACTGGGAATCAAACAAATGATCTCTGTCTTACCGGTACAACGCCTCTAACTACTTGACCATTGTTATTTATTCAGAATAATGTAGGTATGTACCCTGACCAACTTGTATTTCGCTTCTGTAAAGTAACAGATTAGCAGTTATGCGTTAAATCAACAATTTTATGCATCTCCTGTCGAACATTACCCACTAATAAAGATAAAACTTTTAGTATGAGTAGGTGCTCATAAAGTCATAATTCTTTTGTGATTTAAACATAAAACATCGTTATGCTACGTATACATCCGCGAGCCGAACTGCCGAACTGAACCTCAACTTATGGGAAAGAAAGGAAGCCGCTTGCAGTTGATTCGTTCCTTTCCCGTAATTCGTGGTCCGGTTCGCGTTTCGGTTCGCCAATGTATACGTACCATTACACATTTGCGTTTTACTGATTTTGTTAGGGAATCTGAAAATGCATTCGTTAAAGGCCTGCAGCTCAGTTTTTAACAAGAATGCGAATAATTTGAAGAGATTTTTTATAAATTATCAATATTTTATATCAGTAAGTTTTCTCGGTGTAGTCCCTTTTTGATAAAAACGACAAAAAGGATAATTATTGAGATGACATTTTTAAACTAATTTAACATAAAAAATTGTAAAATAAGCTTTAATTAGATTATTAGGGGTATGTTTTGAGAGCATTCATATTATTTTATGATTAAAAAAACATTAAAGAAAATAAATTCCTATATATTTCGCATGAAAGGTTAGTGTTTTAAATACCAATACATTTAAAAAGGTTTTTATTATTTTAATCACAACTTTATTGTTTTTTTTATGTTAATACCTGATTTATCGCTTCGATTTAAAAGGTATTGAAAATGTTTTATATTTGTAATTCTTGCCTCTTTAAAAACACAAAAAAGTTTTAAAATATACTGAATTCCATAAAAATTCCTCTTAAGAGGACACAATACTTTAACGACGTAAGTGACGAAGGCATGTACCAAAATATTCGGCGCGCTGCCCGGCGTATTGGATGGACCTAAGGTCGAATTTGCTCTAACAGGCTCAGAAAATTGATTTTATCTCTAGCCATTCTGTTTCGCACTGCTTTACAACCAATTGTTCCAGCTTACAATTTGACAAATAATTCCACTTGTACACGCTGGATCCTTCGCATAAAAGAATTATTATTGGCTTAACAAGGAGCAGTTACAAGTACGAAATCACCTCTCCGGTAGCTGAGATTGTGAAAAGAGACTGGGCTACTATCAAAGGAATGAGGTAAAAAGTAGGAGATAGGCAGACATATCAATAATAGTAATAATGTCAACAAAGACTTCATTAGCTGATTAAGGTCAAATACATTAATAATAAATAAAATGATTTAATAAAAGGTCAGGGTCATTGGGGTATCTTTTCAATGCATTGTTGCAGCAGGGTCATTACTTTCAAGAGCGTTCATTACTTAGTTATTTATTTTGATAAATTACTGTAAACATTCTTCATTAGAAGGATAAAATTAGACATAAAAAATAAGAAAAGATTAATATCTAAATCACAAAGATTGACGAAAGACATATTGCACCTCAAGACTTGTTAGAAATCCAAATGACAGGTACAAGAAGTGTTGCAGTGTGCTATATTAATATATTCTTAACTTCACAACAATCGAACTGAAGCTGTAGAAAACCAACAATAATAACAATATACATATTTAAGTATTGTTGAGGCATGCAATGAGGTTAAAGTATCACTAAGCAGATATGTCTTAGACTTTAGAAGAGGACAAAGTACAAAGGTAACTCACATTATCATAACTATGAGATGCAATGCTTTTATCCACTCGAGCGATATTTGGTATATTATGTCAAGTTTGCAACAACTTTTGAGCGATCACTTGCAATAATGTGCCAAATTTATAGAACCTAGATATATGTGATACATGGTGAAAATCTAGGTGGATTCATTGGCTTCAAAGCGCAGTAACCAGTATCATATGTTTCCTTGAGTAGTTATAAACATCAGATAAATCCTTTATATCCATACTTCATAACTAGAATAAGGAATATGCTAAATAATGATACCCTCAAAACATAAATGTACTCAGCTATTCATTTGGCAGACCAAAAGTAAAACTCTGAAGAGTTTACATAAAATAATATTATTTTTCTCTTATTCCGCTTCACTCTTAATACGCAATATTTCACTTTCAAATAAATGGATTTAGCTTTATTAATTCAAAACATGATTTATTATGTCGGGGGAGACGGAAAAATACACAGTTTTAATTTTAATTTCGTTTATTAAGTCACTTACGCGATATGTCAATTAGTATGCGGCGCCGTTATAGTCGCAGCCGACGGCGACTATGTTCATAGCAAGAGTTGGATTATATTCATAATATCGTATTAGAATTAAATCACAAACAAGTCTATACAAACCTAGCGTAGCCCACAAACTACTTGAAAATTGGGATATAACTCTAAAGGGGACGCGAGCAGGCGTTATTAAAGGTTCCCCAACATTTATAGTAACTTTTAGTAATAATATAACTAAATTCAAGTATTAATTCAAAGTAAACATTTCATATTTACCGTGAAGCGGAATTCGTAACCTTTACCAAAATAATTCATAATCTGCTCTTTCATAGATGGTGCTAATTTAATTATTTTAGGATTTTTTAACACTTTTTGCAAGTTATGTTTTAAAAAATTAAGATGAATTATTTGTCTGTGCCCGCACATAAGCAATGAAAAAGAAAAAATAATTTTGTCTGTATACAAACTCAATTCTTTCAATGAAGACATACAAATACAATATTGTATAGGTGATTCAATCCAATATTGCATTTATTGAAACAATTGAATTTGTTCTATAATATATTTTGAAGCATATCTTACAAAAAGTATTTTTTTCCTAAAATAATTAAATTAGTACCTACCTACCATCTATGAAAGAGCAGATTATGAATAGAGTATTCTATTCTAGTTTCTTTATAATATACGTACATAATGACATAACGGAATGCTTACCCATCTTCTCCCAGAAGTTCCTCAGCCAATTTGAGCCTCAACCGAACCACTTTCATACTCTGTATGGGGAACAGCTTACAGAACCTGCTGAGAAACGTCGAGTTCCAACAGACCTGCGGGAAGTCCAGGCACTGATCCCACAAGCGCTCGTTATGGGTAAACAGCCAGTTGTGCTCTTGCCCATACTCCAAATACTCAGACATATCTTCGTAATCGCAGTTCAACAACTTCTTCAGATTTTTAGTGGCAGTTTTAGCATGTGGGGGCCCCCGAATCTGCACTATATCGTAGTTTAACAACGGTTCGTAATGGTAATAGTTACCGGGGATAGAATTCAGGATGTCTCCCAAAAACGTAGAGCCCGATCGCCAAGTTGTTATGATTATATTCCGCAAAGGAGTGCCCCCAGTCTCCAATGTTAAATCAGAGAGTTTTTCTGCTTTCACCCCAAACATTCCTTTAGGATATTTGTAGTCTGCCATCTCCATAGCTATCTTATTCCTTTGTAGATTGATTATATCGTCTATAGTAAACGTTTGATTCTGTGACATCTCTATTTGTTTCTGCTGCAGCGCGAGTTTGTTGCGGACAGCCGTGTTTGGGTTTTGTCCCGTATAAAGCTGATTATCCGATGAGAGACTTTGAATTGTCCTTCTAAAGTCGGGCACCGGTCTGTAATTAATATTTCCCGAAAAGCGATGCGAAGCTAATAGCAAAAGCACGCACAAGCCACTCACAAAACACACACCGTAAATATTTATTCTTCGAGACATCATGGATGATTATTCCCGCCGCACAAACGCGAAAGATTCGATGTTTCGTTGTTTATAATATGCAATAGTTAGTTCAGGTTATTACTGTCACATATTGTATTTAAAATCGCACGATTAACAAGCCGAGGGTTTGTTATTTGTCAGACGCACGCCGAGAGCGCTCGATCAACTGGGTACCATCTTTAATCTGCTGTCAAAGTGAATTCATGTCGGGGTTGCCAAGTTATTAAACAGATTTTAGCCAGAATTTAGTAAAAATATTTCAAGTTAAAATTTTTTTAAAAGTTCAAGTGAAAATAACGATAGTTCGATAACGAAAACGATAAGTGAGCGATGCATCGTGACTTTCAGAGTGTATTATATAGTTTGATGATAAAACGAAGTACGTAGCAATGTAGTTATATCGATTTTTTCTTTATGGAAAGTTAAACAAATTCACTAAGGCGGCTCTACAACATTTAAACGGGGCCAAATGAGACGGGCAATCTCAGAGAAACTAATTGATATATTTAATAGTGGTGTTTCATATCATATAAGGATAAAATGAAAAGGATCACCCAATAAAACAACGTTAATTGCTACACATAGTGATATAGTAAAACATTTCTTCAATCAAATAGTGAGAAAATTTTATGTTTACTAAGGAGACTTACATGACAAGGAACAATGTTAGAAATTTGCGTCGTTGCACTGCATCCGTAAAAAATAAAGAACACAGTTTTGATTACAACTGTAAATGAATATCGTTACGATAAGAACAGCAAGCATCGTGAAAGTTGCAAAGCTTTTTGTTTATTAAATTTACATGTAAATGCTGCTACTTTCAGCTCGCAATTTTGTCTTTAACGTTATTAGGTATGATATTACATTGTAAAAAATAAGACATGACACAATAATTTTTCAACGGGAAGAAACATGTTTAAAAAAAGTATTTAAAAATTTCAACAAAACCGGGTAGTATACTTATAATAGATATTTATTCATTTGTAAGACCATCAGAAGCCAGATAAATTGTTGAAGGCAAAAAAAAAATCCCCTGCTTCAACAGTTTTTTTTAATATATTATAATAAGTAATTTTTCGTTTTCAAATTTGAAAGCGTTTCACCATATTTTTAAAATACATTCCATTTTTGTAACTTGTAGCGAACTTTTATCACAATGGCATCACCGAAAACTACCGCATTGCCCAATCATGGATGTTGTATGCATGAATATGTACACGATGGTACAGGGCAAACGTATGTAGTGTTATGCACGGTGTAGATATTTGTAAAATATTGTCCACATTGTACAAAACTGGCTGGTGAAATCTGTATACATAATCAAAAGGTTTTGGATCATTTGCGAAAGAGTTTTATATTCTTCAATCTTGATTAGGGCTTTTTTACTTGATAAACCTTGAGGTCATGTAACATACATTTTACATAATTGTTATACTTTTATGTCTATCGTTTCGTGCATTGAAACGTGCGCCGATAACTTACAACGGGATAACGGGAATCGAAGAGAGAAGAGACTTCCGATGTTTCATTAAATCAGCATCCGAAAAAAATATAATCCCGCATCCGTTACTTACCTGTGTACAACTTAAAACTACTTATCAAAATATTATAGCGACCTAATTGGTTGATCATAATAACGCAATTCTTTGTTTTACAATAGGTATCGAAGAGAGGGAATAATTATTGTAATTTCATTGCGTAATATATATGAATATTTGGTTATTTGGTTACTTTGCGACAAAGAACTTACGACCCCACGATTTACGTACGACTGCGTACGACCCACTGAAAGACAACGAGGAAAGAGAAATTTAATATCTACAATGCAAAAGTTTATTTTGATCATTATGGTATTATAGGTACTATGGATACGTATACTCAATGATAAAATACGGAATAGTTTTTTGGGGAAACTCAGTAAACGCCAAAGATGTTTTTATCATCCAAAAGAGGTGCCTACCAAAAATTACAAACTCTGATCACCGGGATTCATGTAGACCAATTTTTAAAAATCTCAAACTTCTGACAGTGACGGACATATACATAATCGAGTTATGCCTGTTAGTTCGATCATCGCCAGAAAAGTTCCCACAAAAAAACTCAATACATAAACACGCTACAAGGTTCACAGAAAACTTATTAATCCCAAAAGCAAACAAAACTATATTTCAAAAAGGACCACACTACATGGCCATTAAAGCATAATATAACAACCTTCCACGTAGCATCAAACAAATAACCGACATACTTAAATTAAAATCAACACTAAAAACATTTCTTTTAAACAAATGTCACTACACCCTAAATGAATACCTTACATAAATTAAATACCTCTGTTTTTTATTATTTATTTACATACATTTGTTAATATGTAATTCTTGGGTTATGTAATATAATGTGTATTTGTTGGGTTAGCTGGAAGAAATATGATGTAACCTATAAGCTATACCCTTTGTACTATTTTTGTGCAATAATTTTTTTTGAATTTGGAATTTACTTTTTAAAAATAACTTTTTTACCCCCAACTGACCTCTAACGTTCCCGGAAACTCTCGAACTAAATCCACTGAATTATCCTTTCCGATAGATATTTATTAAAATTAGTCAATATATACATAATTTAACATTAATTAACCAATAAAAATATGTTTTGGGTAAATATATAAATTATTAGAGATATGGGATAACTTAAAAAAAAAGTTTTGTTTTTATGACTTAATTATTTTACAAAATCAGATTTCTTTATCTTATTTAATTTGAAGAGAGATTTAGATAATTTCCTGAGGTAGGTTACGTTACTTCATTACTTAATTTCGTAAAACATGGTTTTTATATCCTTAATAAAACAATCCCCTAATCCTGGTTTTTAATTTTAGAATCCTATTGTTCCCAATGGTTCATATTGGAAACTGGAAGATGCTGAACTGGTAGCTATACATCAGGCGGAATTATAAGTTATAAATTATAATGGTTATTTTTATTTACAAACATTACTCTTAGTGCATTAGGAAATCGAGTGTGGACTTTTGCGCCACCTTGTATGCAAACGAATAAATTGACGAATTTAAAAGAAAATGGTTCGAGTCTCGGTTAAAAAACTTTAATTTACGATCAAGAGATGTCAGCGGTCGTTGCGTTTGACAGGCCTAATAAAATTATTTAGATTTATGGCACGTTATGAAAAACTCGCCAGTAACGTCAAACAATGTAATGTGATAATATGACATTTTTACTAGGTAGTAAAAACTCTTCTCTCAATTCTGTTGGGCCTGGGTGAGATATTTGGACATCATTCTGAAAGAATAATGGCGGATTGTGCGCGAAGATTGCCGATGTTCGAAAAACAATTTTATATTTTATTGTTAACGCATTAATACTAGATGATTGAATCTGCATCATGTAATCAATGATTTTTTTATCCTTTGGAGAATCAAAACAATGTTCGGCATTTGTGATAGTTTTCACTGAAAATTGATATAATTTCTGTCAAAGTTCGGCTTTGTTTGTGCGGCGGCCATCACTGACTCCAAGAGGTGTGCAAAGAGCACTTCTATATATACAGCAGCTCGCCTTGTAAAAGTCAAACATTCGTGAAATAATGTTAAAATCTGGTTCACTTCAAGTCGGTCTCTGTCATTTATGTGAAAGGGCGAAGTATGCGCTGTTGAAAACAAACTATTGCTCTATTTATTAAATAGCTGAAGTTTAGTTCTAAATTGCCGAAGTGTTAAATTAATCGCTTAACGAAACAATGTTTTGTTCATTTTGTTGAAGTTTTACGTGGTAGGTATTAAAGTGTTTAGTTTGAGTGTCAAAATAAACAGTGCACATTCGTCAAATATGGGATATTTTATCACAAGCAACAAGGTATGTCTCTGATGTATCTATTTATACAAGTGATGGTTTTAATATTATTCGTATTTCTGTAGTTTTAGTAACATTATGTTCGGATATTCTGCCATGTTTCGATTAGAATGTGTCAGGCTCCCACCCTCTCCGATGTCTCCTAAATAACACACTAAACTAAGACACTGATGTTTTCACGTTGAACTTGAGAGAATTAATGTTTTAATTAGAATTATTACGATGTTTGATTTACATGACAAAGGGAGACAAAAAGCTTAATAAGTAGGTACCTACTAGATTTTATTATATTAATATTACAAAAGCGAAAGTCTGTCCATATAATTTTATAGGGCAATAAAGTGATCGGAATCTACCCAGTATAAAAGTGTACGATTAATTGTTTATTTTTATTATGCTGTTAGGGAGATTTAGAAAAATAATAAATAGGTAGGTACTGTAAAAAGTAGTCAGGCTAAAAGTCAGTAGGTAGGCAATATACCACATAATATTAGTTATGGTTCGAACTAAGATGTCTGAAGGCTTTTAGAAATTCTTCTGTAACAGGGATCTAAGTACGTTTTCTCTATTCTATTTCACGTCATGGGAAGCTGGTCAGCTGGACAATGGACAGTACGCCAATGATTTTGAATCCTGCTTAACTGGTACGAGTGCAGTTCCACCGACTTGTTGTGGTCTGCACCTGATGGTTGAAAATTTCCCAGATGATTATCTACTGATGTAAGGTTACACCAAATTGGTTGGTATCCTGTACTTTAAGGTTACACCAAAACTAAACGCCGAAAACCGTTTCCATGATAACTCAAAATAATGACAATTCAACACACCTTTAAAAAATGATATAAAAAGTTATTAAAAGCGATGAACAAAACTAACCTATAAACGCTACATAACCTAATTTTTATTTCATCTTAAAGTTGTGCTGATTTGTAATTATTTTTTTTATTTAGGAAGCAAACAGTCGTACAGTAAAAAAAATAATAACAATAAATATTCATATGTTCTAGACCAATCAAGTTCCATTGAGTTAAATGTTAATTTAGTATTTTTTACCTACACAACATATTAAATGGCAAAAAAATAAACATAATATAGAAATACATAAAATTAAAAACAAAAAGAAAAAATACAACTTATTTATAATATATTTACTTATTTATAATATACCACTCAATTTCTACCGAGCTATAACAAGTTTCTCGTTAACTCTTTAAGTTTTTATGTTCTAAAATAATATCAATTTAATAATAATTGAAGATAATATCTACACGTTTGTTATGCCCAAACGTTAATCATATTAAATACTCTCAATAGAAAAAAAAAATCGCAAAGTAAGCTCCGAAAATTATTACTAACACGTTTTGTTCTGTTATTTAATATGTTATAGGCATGAAAAAATTCACAGTGTATTTTTAAATGCAACTAAAGCATTTGTCGAGAGATTTTTGCTCTATTTCAAACGACTTTTATGTATGTCTATGTCTTTTACTTTTTTTTTTTTTTTTCCTTTTAAACCATCTTTGAACACTTACTACGGGGGTCTTAAGTCACTCTTAAGTAGGGTTGCCAGATGATAATTTGATAATGGAGGGCAGATGGGTCCAAAAAGGAGGATTTTCTGTAAAAAAAGGAGGACATCAGAAATTAAACGAATTTTTTATATTATTTCAATCATATTTAGCTGAGCTGCCAATTTCGGAAAGAAGTTCTTGTTTTTTTAACAAATAATTATAAAAATCTCCAAATGTCATATTTTTGAAGTTGTATTGAGTAAGAATTAAAGATTTAACTGACTGCACACTTAGTCTATTCCTCTCTTTGCTCCACCGAGTATTAATTAGTGAAAAAAATCTTTCCACATTTGCGTTATGTCCGCTTATACAAAAATAAAACTCGCCGATCTTGAGCAGTTCTACGAAACATTCAATGTTTTTAACACTTTTGAAGTAGATTGTCCACTGCTCGTGCAACTTCAAATCATAATATGCTTCATCTTCATCTGATTTTGATTTAAAAAATGAAATCAAGTTACCTAGTTCGTAGCTACGTGTCTTTTTAAAGCAATAGTGCCCTTGTTGCCCACATTCACATGGCAGTCGTAAATAGAACATTTGGCGTCAAAGTCGTCTCGCCCGCTGGTAAAACACGGGTATTTTGCTGTTTTATTAATATTTCGGATGTTTAGCAAAAAGGAGGACTTACAGTAGGTAAGGGAGGACGGGAGGACAAAACATGGAAAAGGAGGACATGTCCTCCTTTTGGATACCATCTGGCAACCCTACTCTTAAGAGACGCTTGGATTAAGAAAGGATAATAGTATATGGCGCGGAAGTTAAGGTGTATAGGTCGGGGAAACGATTAAGTGAATGTTGAGAGTTAGAATAACAAAAGAGTATGAAACGAGGAGTGTGTGTGGCGAGACAGAGTTCCTCTCAGTCTAACCTCTCTGTCTACCCTTGCAGTGAAACGCGTAACGGTTAGTTACTTTTTGTTCCTATGCTAAAATAAGCTGAAATAACCTGCCTGCAAGATTTATTTTGACTCCTTCAGATTCGTCATAAAATGACAATTAGATTACACACTTTACTTAGGTAAATCATCTATAATGGTGTCATGTCCGCGCTAATTGATTTTACAACTTCACTTCCGACAAATTAACCCCTTCAATAGAGCACTTGTTTCCACATAAAGACCATATTTTATGCTTGATAACACCTTTAATTGATTTTTTTGTTATAATTTTTATTATTTTTTGTCCCCAGGGGGTTATTTTTTACTATCAAGGAATAAAAACCTATCGCACAAACAATTGTTCAATTTAAAACAATATTAGGGAACACCGGGCAAGACGGGGTAGTTAAGGTTTAAAGCTCCAAAAATCATACGGGTTCATGGTTTCATAATAATTTTTATTCTTTATCAGTTTTGTAGTTATCAGTCTTACATATTAAATTTAAATCAGGAACATAGTACCATAGAATTATGAATAAAATAACAAAATGTAGAAAATGACATATCACCCCATCATGCCCGATAGGTCGGGTAAGATGGGGTGGCCCTAATGGGCAAGATGGGGTATAGCCATTCTATTGATTATTCAGAAGTACAGATCTCGCAAATTAATGTTGCTTCGGCATCATCATCGTCCACCCCTGCGCAGCCACAATGTGACCACTTACCACAAGAAGATCAAGCAATCCAACCTTCCTTGGAGTCTAAATATAGCCCTGTACAATATAGGCATGGAGTGTTTTCGGTTTCAACACCACTGTCTTCAGAAGACGATTGCCTAATACGTTTCTTTGGATTAGATTTATTTGTGGCTTTAGTCTTAAGTAGTTTTTGTATCTCTTCCTTTTTCTTTTTTTTCCTCTTTTTTTCTCCGTCTGATTTCCTTATTTTGTTTTTTTAACTCTTCTGTGTCACATTTTTTTAATCAATTCTTCTAACTCCAGTTTATAGGGTGAATAGGTTATGATAGCAGTTTTACCGCGTCTTTTTGTCACTCTTAAAGTCTTCCTGGTCACTGGAAGAGGCACTAGTTGCTTTGGGCTGACCAAGGTGAAGTTGCTTTTGTCTTGCACTGGATTGGGCCAATGAGAACATCCTGGAGAAGGGCTCAAATTTGAATCCGTGGTAACTTCAGTTGTCACAACTGTAGAGGTAGCAGGAGATGGAACAACAACTGCAGTGTTCGTTGCTGTTGTTGTAGTAGGCACTGCCAGAGTATATACAGTTATTAATGTCACTTGTTGATCTTGATTTATATTAGAAGAAAGATCTCCAATAAAAGGAATTTCTGTGGCCAAAGAGGCAACAAAATTTTATAATACAACGTTCCAATGTGGTTTGTGGGACTGAGAAGGATTTCGCAGCCAACATATATCCCATTTCTCCCTTCAAAACAACTTCTATCGCCTTTTTCATTGCTTCCTCTGACCATTTTCCTCTATCTGACTTTCTTTTATAATTATAAACCATCCTAAAACAATATTTAAAAAAATATGTAAATAATCAAAATCATGTCGGGTAAGATGGGGTATATGATACCCCGTCTTGCCCGTTGATCCGTTTTAAAATAAATAATCTAACGAACAAATACAAATAATATTTGATAACAAAACAAGTTATTACCTGTTACTGCAGTGTTCTGTAGATAGGATTTACCAAGATGCCGCTTGAAATTCACCAAATATAAGTTTCATGCACTGCCAAACGTATTTATAAGAAATTTTAATGCCAACAAACGACATCTATTTTTTGACGATAGCTAAAACAACTGACTTGCCGCCGTGTTACTACTCGTGTGACTGAGAACTGTCATGGCGGGCGGTAGCGTGATGGCAGAGCGAACGTGATTGGTCAATTCAAATCACTTGATAGGCCTGATGCCCCGTCTTGCCCGCCACCCCGTCTTGCCCGGTGTTCCCCTAATTTACAGTGTAACATGCATAAATATAAAGATAACACGAAAATCATCAATTTAGATATATTAAACATTCCCTTACTGTGCTAAAAAAATCCTGTGTAGTCAAAACACATCTCTAAATTAGGGATTTAATATCGGAATAATATGAATATTCATAGCTAATCGCTTATGTTTATTATATTTTATATCAAAAGTGTAAATAATTGTAATCTAATTACTGAAAACATGAAAAAACCATCGGCAAATGCTAAAAAAACGTGCGAGGGGTCTAACGACGGTCCGCGACCGACTAACGGCCGGCTGGCACAACAGGCGCTGGACTGCACACACACAGCTATGCGGTCGTAGGTATCGATGGTCTAAATCAAAATACAACTGCGGACGTGTGGATTTCTCATGTTCCCGCATAGCGAACTAAAGCGGGACATCAATAGCGTGTCATTTCCTCGCACACTCTTCGCGAAGCAGTGTCACACGGTTGATTGTATTGGTGTATTTGTTCCCGATTTTAACAAAAATATCTGATTTTTAATTGAATTTGAAAACTATGAAAAATATTATTTTTTAATTCAGTGCATAAATGTATAACGGAGGAATACCTAAAATCTGAACCCAGAATTGAAAAAATAAGGGCTGGAAGTTTCGCCCTCTAGAAAATTGCAGAACAGTCCTGAACATTAGAGAGTATTCTAGAGCATTCCACAACATTCTAGAACATCCCGGACCATACTGGAATGTTCGGGAATAGTCTGGAACGTTCGGGAACATCTTAATACAGGGTTTTCCAATAAGAGGTGTTATTTTGAATAGCCCGCTATTTCGGTAGATGTTACTTTTTAAGCTGTCATTTTTTGACATTTGACAAGTAGAAACTACGCTATTGATAACAATGGAACGATACATGCTTCAACAACGCATTGAAATTATTAAAATTCACTTGAGTGAATCAAATGCAAATCATCTTAAGTGATGAGGCCCATTTCAACTTAGGTGGCTTCGTCAAGAAGCAAAATTGTCGCATCTGGGGCTCCGAAAACCCAAGAGTTATTGTTGAAAAGCCTCTCTATCCTCAACGTGTGACTGTTTGGTGCGGTTTATGGTCCATTATGATTAACAAAATCAAGAGATTTAAAAAAAATTCTTCATGTTCCTGAGAAAGAACACTGGTATTGGAAAGGTTAACAATCTTAGTCTGATAGCGTCTGCCGTAATAGGGTAATAATGCAATGAGACTATCGTTAAATAGTGTTAGTTATGACTAGCATCCTCTTTCTGACATCCTCCATCCTTCCACCTGAACGCCTTAATTTCCAGATAATTAGTTTTATTAGGTACAGTGGTACCTCGGACATACGAGTGCCCCAACATACGAGTTTTCCGAGATACGAGCCGGCGAGCGAGTGATTTTTTGCTTTGAGTTACGAGCGAAATTCGAGATACGAGTTCGGTGGCTGACTGACGACTGAGGAGATACAAGAGTTACAATCACAGCAGCATACGGATGTTATGCAAGAAATTGGTTTCGAGGAGTCAGAGGAGGAGGAGGTTATTTCTACAAGTGAGATAAAGGAGATCTTAGGAATGTGGGAGAGAGTTTCACAGTTCGTGGAAAAGAAACACCCAGAAAAAGTTGCAACAGGTCGTGCATCTGATCTTTTTAATGACACTTGCCTAACTCATTTCCGGAACATTCTGAGAGGGAGGAAGAAACAAACCTCCTTTGACATGTTTTTTTTAAACGGCCTACAGGTGAAAGCGAGAAAAATGTGGCGAAAAAGGCAAAGACTAGTAAGGATATCTAATTTATTTATTTACATTCTCTTTTTTGTTTTTGTACAAATATTTGTCATTTATAAATACGTTTTTATTATTCAAAACCACGTAACAAAAATAACTGGGGTGACATTTTGGGGGTTGGAACGGACTAATTGTTTTGTATGGGGAAATCTGCATCGATATACGAGTAATTCAAGATACGAGCAAGGTTGCGGAACGATTTAAACTCGTATGTCGAGGTACCACTGTATATCTGAAAACTGTTCGATGCAATTAAGATATTAAGTATGTAGTTAATTCCTAGAGATTCATTATAAGGTTATAATAATTCTAGCTGACGTTCACCCGACGTTGCTCGGGGTTAAGAATGATTTGGAGTAAATTTTTGAGGTTGTAAATTCTAGTGCATCTAATGGGTGCATTTTAAGGTGGAAATAATATTATTGTAAAGAATTGTAAAAGTTTACTTTTGAAGTATTTATTTCACTTGATCGTGCCTTGTCTTCTTCGGCCTTCCCCGATTTCATCTACCATTTACTTTCTCGACATTCGTACTCCTTATCACGTACGCCTTATTTTACGACAAATTATTATTTGATTCTTGTCTTTCTCGGCCGTCCCGACTGTTTCTATCATTCACCCAATGTAATAATAATAAAACTCATACTGCAAGTACCATTCTACACAGACTCAAACAAAATCTTCAAAACACTAGACGTCATGTCAATAAGACAACTTTACGCCAAAACTGCTCTCCTACACCTCATAATAATCTTCATATTACAAATCAACCAAAAGCCATAATAAAAACTAGGTCCTCAACAAATAAAACACTGAACATTCCGATAACACACACCACACACGGACAAAGACACTTTCAATACTACGCAACCAAACTTTTTAACAGTATGCCCATTTCTTTGAAACAATTATTGACTACAAACACATCTACAAACTTTCTCAAAAAACATATCGTAGCCTGGATAAAAAATCAAGATATTCACTTTATTCAAAAGATTATAATTCCAAACCAAACATAACCAAAATATAGTAAGTAAAATTAAATATTATACACGTTCTTCAAGAATTATCCAAAAAATACATACACTCACATATAAATGTGTGTTTTCATGTTTCAATATATGTCTGTGAAAACAAAAAAAAATAATAATAACTTTCTACCACAACACATTAAATACCTGTCACCCTTAATCATAAACACATTAACACCTCAGCACAGGTTCTCCTAGTGAGGTGTTCACGTAACATACAATATCACCCACACACAGTTTTACCTATATCAACCTATATTCTTTATTTTTTATACCTTTTTCTGTACTTTTTTCTCTGTACTACAATATAAACCACTGTAATCATTTGTAAAATGTGTATTCAAGAATAGACATAAATAAATAAAATTATCATGAAACAATGTTACTGTTAAAACAACTACAACTTTCATTGTATCGACCTTATTTCGATCAATTCCACTCAGTATCTCTATCCAGTGCAGAGACATTGCGTTAAGACTTTATCGATCGTCACCGACTTTAACAGGAACATTTCTCACCTGGGACAATCTGAAAGTAAAATATCTGATATCAATACATTATTATGCAAATAACGTTTCCCTCAAGGTAGCGCTAGAACGTTTAAATAATTATTATTCAAGAATATTGAACGGTGAACGCGGAGGATACAGAGCGAGGGAAAAGTCGCCTGATAAATTCATAATATGCTAATAATAATGCAGCCATTTTGTTCTTATTACCTTCACGCCTACCACTGCAGATCTGAAAATTATGCGGGCCATGATGAAAACTGTAGGCTTTGGAGTCGATGTGTAAAATGTGCAAAAAATATTAACAACTAAGAACTTACAGGCTTTTTTAGGTCATTTCTTAAAAACATCTCCTGTCCTAAAGAGTCTTTAATTCTCCAGTCTTTTAAAATAAATATCAATTGTAGTTTTGCCACTAATCATATAAAAAATATCAATTGTAGTTTTGCCACTAATCATATAAAAAATATCAATTGTAGTTTTGCCACTAATCTTATAAGAAATATCAATCGTATTTTTGCCACTAATCTTATAAGAAATATCAATTGTAGTTTTGCCACTAATCTTATAAGAAATATCAATCGTATTTTTGCCACTAATCTTATAAGAAATATCAATTGTAATTTTGCCACTAATCTTATAAGAAATATCAATTGTACTTTTGCCACTAATCTTTTAAGAAATATCAATCGTACTTTTGCCACTTATCTTATAAAAAATATCAATTGTACTTTTGCCACTAATCTTATAAGAAAAATCAATTGTACCATTGCCACTTATCTTATAAAAAATATCATTCGTACTTTTGCCACTAACAGGTTCTCGGTAGTTGTATTTAACCAATTAAATAAAGTAACTTCAATTTGCATTATATAAATATATGTATAACTGCAATATTATTTAACCCATAACATAACGAGGGACATGTCGAAAATACTCAAAACCGCAATGTACAAACTTTGGCGGAAATGCCCATATCCTGCAAGAGTCTCAACAGCTGTTAAGAGGAAGCTACAAGCCAAAATTGTGTATATTCTTGGTATACCTTATAGACTGAGAGGTCACAGTCTTTTTCATAACGATCACAGGAATGGGTAGTTTTAGTGCATATTCAAAGTATGGCGTCTCCGCATATGAAACAAGTTGGTCTGCCTGCTCTAAGTGGTTGCAACTATGAGTTATAGAGCTCACAAGAGGCTTCATTGTTTCGAAAAAAAAACGATCAGAGGAATGGGTAGTTTTAGTGCATATTCAAAGAATGGCGTCTCCGCATATGAAAAAAAGTTGGTCTGCCTGCTCTAAGTGGTTGCAACTATGAGTTATAGAGCTTACAAGAGGCTTCATTGTTTCGAAAAAAAAACGATCAGAGGAATGGGTAGTTTTAGTACATATTCAAAGTATGGCGTCTCCGCATATGAAAAAAGTTGGTCTGCCTGCTCTAAGTGGTTGCAACTATGAGTTATAGAGCTTACAAGATTAGGCTACATTGTTGCGGAAAAAAAAACGATCACAGAAATGGGTAGTTTTAGTGCATATTCAAAGTATGGCGTCTCCGCATATGAAACAAGTTGGTCTGCCTGCTCTAAGTGGTTGCAACTATGAGTTATAGAGCTTACAAGATTAGGCTACATTGTTGCGAAAAAAAAAAACGATCACAGAAATGGGTAGTTTTAGTACATATTCAAAGTATGGCGTCTCCGCATATGAAAAAAGTTGGTCTGCCTGCTCTAAGTGGTTGCAACTTCGAGTTATAAAGCTTACAAAATTAGGCTACATTGTTGCGAAAAAAAACGATCAGAGAAATGGTCAGTTTTAAGTAAATCTGAAAAATTCCCCGCAGTTTGGGGAATTCCCGCAAATCGGGAACCCTGCTTGACACACACATTGCCCCCTCCTCCGCCCGCGTCCGGCCCGGCGGCCCGCGTCCCGCGTCAGTGTGCGCAGTACAATCGTTGTGAGAGGGTGTGCTTTCGCTTGTTTTGGTGCATTTTTTAATACTATTACCCGTTACTCCCACTTTTACAATAATGTCGAACATAAATACTACATGCCTGTTTTGTGAATGTAAGATGGACGAAAAAGTGCTGCCTTTTAATAAAAACAGTTTAGAAAAGTGTCGTGATATATTAACAGTTCGTATTAACCGTAATTTGAAACATGCTCATATCAAAATACCAAATGATTGTGACAGTACTGCCGTATATCATCTATCGTGCTATAAAAAATTTACCGCAGTGAAAAAAACAATAATATCTACTCCTGAGACCAACAGTTTAACACTTCTGCCAGTCGAGACTTCAGATAATCAAGCGGAGACATTGTCATCACCTTCACCAAGTAGGTCTAGTTGCAAAGCTATATGCTTATTCTGCGATCACCAGCGTAAACAATCACATAAAAAATTTGAAAAGATGCACTGTTTGCAATCAAATGAAACCCGCGAAAAGATACTGATGAAATCGTTAGCATCTAACGAAGTCAATTTACAACATAAAATTTCACAGACAAGTGTTCCATTATTTTATCACACTAATTGTTTGAAAGATTTTTTTAGAAGAACTGAAAAAATATCCGACTGTCAGTCCAATGAAAAAGACGGTGTGTGGCACGTTATACGCGAGAGCCATAAAAATGCCTTACAAAAATTGTATGAATTCATAAACGACATAATTCATGGCAATAATATTCATTTAATGTCCAATCTTCACGAATATTATGAATCTTCTCTGCAGTCAAATAGCACTGAAAATAATATTACATGTTCGAGATTAGAACAGAAAATTCGAGCCTCATTTGATCGAAGCGTTTTAACAATAGAAGAAATAATGGACGTAAGTTAGTTTTCAGAACGGGTTTGCCAATTGATTTCGTGATGTCGAAACAGAAGGAATTAGTGAAAAGAGATATTCTCACGTCTGCTGCTAATATATTGAGAAAAGAGATTCTTTCCCTGCCTAAAACTCCCCTACCAACCACTTGTTCAGTGCAGGAATTACTCCAAGGCGAGTGTAATATACCCGATGCTCTTAAAAAATTCAACTTGGAGCTCCTTGGCATCGGTTCGCGCACAAAAAAAAAGTTGTCTGAGACTTGCTTAAAGAAAGCTGAATCGATAAGACAGGATCAAATTTACGCTGTGACAAATGGACATGTTAAGCCTTCTAAACAATTAGCTCTGGGAATGGCTATTAAAAGTCTAACTAACAGCAGAAAAGTTGTGAACATTTTGAACAAATATGGTTAGATACCTAGCTACACTTTATTAGAAGAATTAGAAACTGAAATTACCTATGCCTCCATCGATGAATCTATAACAACATTCATTCCGTCTGGGATAATTCCATGTCCTCAGTTAAATACTGGAGTAGCTTTCGATAATTTTGACCGTTACGTAGACACACCTTCTGGAAAAAATACATTGCATGACACAGTAGGAATTATTTTTCAAAATGAAGAACAGTACTCCATACGAAATCAACCTATTGACTTGTCAATGAAACCATCAAAAGGCAAAAGAAGAAGGGCATTCGACGTGATTGACATTAATATAGATCATCCCATTAAAAAACCAAGAATGAGTGACAGTATGATTTTACTTGATAGTGACTTACGTAAAACAACTGAATCTGTCAAAATAAATGCAAAGAATAGAGATTTATTATGGGTTTTGTGTCATGCTGCTGAAATCGAGAATACTCCTATGTGGGTAGGATTTAATAATCTCACTATGAATGATCAAACCAGTAAACAGAAAATAGCTTATTTGAACCCAATAAACATGTCTCCCACTAACACTTCCGTTGTTAAAACAACAATGCAACAAGCAAAAAGTATAGCCGAAGAGTGTGGTCAGGAATATATATGTGTTACATATGATCTTGCAATTGCAAAAGTGGCATTACAAATACAATCCACAGAACGGCCAAATTTTGACAATCTTTTTATTTTTCTTGGCACATTTCATATCATCCTGGCCTATTTCAAAGCTATAGGAAAATTTATAGATGATTGTGGTTTGACGCATATGCTAATCGAAGCTGACTTGCTAGCCAATGGGTCTCTTAATGGATTCATGTCTGGTACGCATTACAATCGATGCAAGAGACTTCACCCTATTATTTCACTGGCCTTACAATTAATCCATTTTAAATTCTTTTTAAAAGAGGAAAATCTACAATTGTCACCAGATTTGGTAGAAGAACTGCAAGAAATAAAAAATAGACGAATGGACAGTTCTGGAAACATCTTGGTCGATGTTGACAATTTCTTTTTATCAGAAATCATCTCTAAATACAGAATTTTTCGAGAAAAAACTCAAAACGGAGAACACGGCAAAACGGCACAATTTTACATGCAATATATAAATCTGATCGAGTATTACTTTCTTTTGAGCCGATCGATACGAGAAAACAATTTTGAGCTTTACAAATATGTACTTCCAAAAATTAACAATATATTTTTCATACTAAATCATCCAAATTATGCGCGATGGCTCACAAAGCACCATGACGACATATTAAAAGTCCAAGACACTCACCCAGGCCTCGAGCTTCATTTAAAACGTCATGGCTTGGGTATCAAGCGCACTGACAAAGCGTTTTCTAGACAACCCGTTGATTTAACACTAGAACAAACCATAAACCCGCTGCTAAGCGATTGTCTGGTGTTAGCCATTTTACTAATTCCTTGTCAGGCCGACAGCGTTGGGCAAAAAGCCATGCACTGAGATCCACCATTATAACTCATGTTTTAGAAGAAACTAATATTACCAGGGTACAAGACGTTACCTCTGATCTGCAGACAGCCAACATTTCCAAAAACAAAAAGGCAGTGAAGAAACTTGTCGATACTGTAGAATCTTATGGCAATCCATTTGATTATCAAGACGATAAAGACGAACTGTACAATATTGTCACTGGGAATTCAGTAACGAATGAAACCGCAGACTTTCTGCTCAATATAGAGGCTACAGGAGAAAATCAGAGAAAAGAATTTATATCTCAATGTAATGAAAATCCCGACCGTTTCGAGAAACCAATAAAACGCAATGAAATCAGGAATTTCTGTTCAGATAAATCAAAAAAGCCATGTAAAGCAGCACAAAAACTGCAAGTTATAAAAGCAGAACGTAACGTCTTCGGTCGTCTTTTAGGAATTTCCCTTAATCAGAAACTAGATTTGCCAAAAGTTTTGGAATATCCATTATCTTCATCGTCACCTTCAATGAGTCATTTAGATGGTTCCTTGATGAAGACTAACAAGGCTGCACTCATGAAAATATTGGAAAAAACAGCCAATGCCAATACGCCACAAAAAATTGATGTTGTGATTGTAGATGGATTCTATATTCTCCATTTAATACCAGTGCATGTGAAAACATTTGGTGAAATGTCGCTATACATTTTGAAAAAATGTATGAGCTACAAAGCAAACCGTATCGATGTAATATTTGATTCTTATTTATCACCCTCAATCAAAGATTTTGAACGTGAAATGAGAGCTGGGCACAAAGCTACCCCCAAAACACAGTATAAAATAACATCGCCAAAACAAATCAGACCAAGAAATTTCGTCAAAGAATTAAGAATTACACAATTCAAAGAAGAACTCGTGCATTTTTTCATAAAACATTGGAGTTCCGAGGAGGCTAGTCTAGTCATTTCTGGAAGCACGGTTAATCTCAATTTTGAAAATAATTGTTATTCGTATGAATATCAAAGCGACGGCAAAAAGGTTGTGCAAAACGATAACCCTAATTTGATGTGTGGGCACCACGAAGAAACCGATACAAAAATAATATACCACATATACAGTATTCAAGAACCATCTAATATTTTGATTAAAACTTCTGACACTGATGTAATCGTCATTTTACTGGGAAATTTGGACAAATTCGAAAAGCATGAAATATTTATTGAATCCGGCACTCTTGCCAAACGACGTATTGTAAATGTTAACAAAATTTATCTCAGTATTGGTGCTACATTGGCAAAGAGTTTGCCAGCGTTTCATGCTTTGACAGGGTGTAATTATACCCCTGCATTTTATAGAAAGGGCAAACAAAAACCTTACAATATCCTAAGTAAAAACACAGTTTATCAAGAGGCTCTAATAGAGCTAAGTTCTAATGCTCCATTGACAAATGAAATCAAATGCAAAATTGAACAATTCATATGTGAGTTATATGGTGTGAAGAGTAAATCTGTAAACGAGGCCCGCCATAAGATTTTCCTCAAAAAATTTAAGCCCAATAAAGATAATGAAAAATTTAACAAAACTCTTATGAATTTTGATGCTGCTTTTTTGCCACCGTCTGAAATCGAACTAGTTCAACAGATACTTAGAGCAAAATACGTATCAAATATCTGGATAAATTCAACCAAAAATCCTCCAAGCTATCTATTGCCAATTGAACATGGGTGGAAAGAAGAACACGGCAAATATGTCCCTATCTGGTATGCAGGGAACCGACTACCAGATAAAGTATCTGATGTTACTGTAACGGAGTCAGAAAATGACAATATTTCTGGTGATGTCAGTGGTAAGTTTTATACGATTGCGGATGTATAGGTAAAAATCGTTAGGAAACGAAAAGTTTGCATGTATTTGTTTCTTATTAATGGCATATTACGTATCTAAACCATAAATCTCATTAAGCTATACATACAAGAGTTCGTTTCCTTCTGTTTTTTATATATACATATGTATAATAATTTTCATATCATCAAAATCGTCATTTTTTCTATCAAACTTTACAGTTATTTTATCACATTACAGACTCCTCGTCTACGTGCCTAAGCAGCGAAGAAGAATATTCCGAAGATGACGAAATCTAAGTTAAATCTATCCAAGTTAAAAAAGAAATCTTGAATATTGAAATTGAATATTTTAAGTTTTTTATGAATGTTTCTACCTTAATATCAAAATCTAATTCCATTATTCCATTCCAATTTTGTGCTCTGAGTTGTAATCTTAGTTCTTCTTCGTCATATTTTGCATAGTTCCGATAAGCTTAGGTATTTATAAAATGTTTTTTCGTATTTCGATTTTGCTCTATAATTTGAATTATGGAGTGATCTGTGATTCTGGGTGCATCTAATAGATTTACCTGTAGTTCAAATACATTTGTTATCACCAGATCAATTAATGTACTTGATGTTAGAGTTACTCTAGTGGGATCTTTTACCAGTTGTTTCATCCCATTGAATTCAATGATTAAGTTTTTAAGTTTTTTGTATAGATGTCTGCATTTTTATTCATGTTTATATTGAAATATCCTACTATAATATTAGGTTGTCTTTTTTTATGTTTTCTGAACACCATTTTTCGAAGTACGTTAAGAAATCCCTCAAACTCGAATTAGGTAAACGGTATACGATACCGTAGACCCCTTTTTTTAAGCTATTTTTTACTTTTATCGCCAAAATCCATGATGTTTTGATGTGACTAATGAAAAAGCTCATAAAAATATTAAAAGAATATTAGAAGTAAGTAAATATTTAACTCTTTAAGCCTTAGTAATATTCTACAAAATAATTAATCTGTGATTTTACCCAAAGATGTTTAGATTATGGAAGTTGAATTAATAAAAATTGGATTTGTTCGATTTAATTTTTTTATTTTATTGATTACTGTTATTTTTTTTCTTTGAAATACAACCACTGAGAGCAGGCAGACCAACTCGTTTCACCTGTGGAGACACCATACTTCGAATAGGTACTAAAACTGACCATTTCTGTTATCGTTTTTTTCGCAACAATGCAATGACTTGCGCGCATCATAACTCTGAAATGCAACCACTGAGAGCCGCCAGACCAACTTGTTTCATCTGCGGAGAGGCCATACTTTGAATATATACTAAAACTGACAATTTCTCTGATCGTTTTTTTTTTCGAAACAATGTAGCCTAATCTTGTAAGCTTTATAACTCGAAGTTGCAACCACTTAGAGCAGGCAGACCAACTTGTTTCATATGCGGAGACGCCATACTTTGAATATGTACTAAAACTACCCATTCCTCTGATCGTTTTTTTTTCGAAACAATGAAGCCTCTTGTAAGCTCTATAACTCATAGTTGCAACCACTTAGAGCAGGCAGACCAACTTTTTTCATATGCGGAGACGCCATACTTTGAATATGTACTAAAACTACCCATTCCTCTGATCGTTTTTTTTTCGAAACAATGAAGCCTCTTGTAAGCTCTATAACTCATAGTTGCAACCACTTAGAGCAGGCAGACCAACTTTTTTCATATGCGGAGACGCCATACTTTGAATATGTACTAAAACTACCCATTCCTCTGATCGTTTTTTTTTCGAAACAATGAAGCCTCTTGTAAGCTCTATAACTCATAGTTGCAACCACTTAGAGCAGGCAGACCAACTTTTTTCATATGCGGAGACGCCATACTTTGAATATGTACTAAAACTACCCATTCCTCTGATCGTTTTTTTTTCGAAACAATGAAGCCTCTTGTAAGCTCTATAACTCATAGTTGCAACCACTTAGAGCAGGCAGACCAACTTTTTTCATATGCGGAGACGCCATACTTTGAATATGTACTAAAACTACCCATTCCTCTGATCGTTTTTTTTTCGAAACAATGAAGCCTCTTGTAAGCTCTATAACTCATAGTTGCAACCACTTAGAGCAGGCAGACCAACTTTTTTCATATGCGGAGACGCCATACTTTGAATATGTACTAAAACTACCCATTCCTCTGATCGTTTTTTTTTCGAAACAATGAAGCCTCTTGTAAGCTCTATAACTCATAGTTGCAACCACTTAGAGCAGGCAGACCAACGTTTTTCATATGCGGAGATGCCATACTTTGAATATGTACTAAAACTACCCATTCCTCTGATCGTTATGAAAAAGACCGTGACCTCTTAGACTATTATATTAAAATCGCTTGACGAACGGAGTCTAGAAACGTTCGATTTCAGGCACAAAACTGGTTTTTATTTATTTTGTAAATAATTTTATAAGAAAGCAAAAGTTAATCAAATGAAACTGTCACATTTAATCTTAACTTTTAAAAGTTGTTTCCTTTACGCGTTCATACATTTCTATTGAAAAAATATTTTTTTTAGTAGTTAACATTTATATTTTTATTGAGAAATTTATTTTTTATTTGTATTCTACTCAAGCGAAACGATAGGAAAACCTTCGATTTATCTAAAGCATATTTTTTGGTATTCATAATGTACAACCAATTCCTTATAAAGATTAATCAAAATAGTGATTTAGCATTAAGCTTAGCCTTTTGAAGTATCTTTTATGTTTTACGTTTCTATTAATGTCAGGACATTAACCAGGGTCACGTGTCACATATAATGATTTTATCAATGCATCGAATAGTGGTCAGTTCTCACGATGTAGTTTTGAATGGCAAATAAACACCTGGTCACACACACCGGACAGATCAAAAAGTACTCCTGTAACCCCTTTTAATTTATCATGTTTTTCATTATTATTTGGGAGGGCATAGGTACCGTCGCCCCAGGAATCATTTATTGGATAACTAACACCTCTGCTGTAGGACACCCCAAGTGGTTCACTACTTTCGGTGTTAAGGCGAAGCTTAAAATAATGCCAAATCACTATTTTGATTAATCTTTATAACGAATTGGTGTACATTATGAATACCATAAAATATGCTTTAGATAAATTGAAGGTTTTCCTTTCGTTTCGCTTGAGTAGAATACAAATAAAAAAATAAATTACTCAATAAAAAAATATAAATGTAAACTACTAAAAAATATATTTTTTCAATAGAAATGTATGAACGCATAAAGGAAACAACTTTTTAAAAATACAGTATTATAGCTAAGATTAAATGTGACAGTTTCACTTGATTAACTTTTTTGCTTTAATATCGGGGGTTTGCTCGGCGCTCACATTTTAATTATTTCTGATGTACGTATTATTAAAATCTCAAATGTTTCTAGAGGAATCCATTCGGATGTAAGTTATTTATATTTAAGATTAATAAAAAGAGGACCTTACCATTGAAATATTCCAAATTTTAAAAAACGAAAATTGAAAATTTTATAAAACGTTTTTCTACTATAAAATTAACGGTAAGCTCCAGATTTTATTTCTCTAGACGATGAATTGGTAACTTCTCGAGGGATCCCTATAGAAACATTTGAGATTTTAGTAATACGTTCGTCAGAAATAATTAAAATAAACCCTGCGGAAAAATAAATTTTCTAGGCCTGCTAGAGCAAATTCAACCGCACGTCTCTCCAATACGCCAGGGCCGCGCGTCGCATATTTTTGTGCACGGCTGCTTCACTTACGTCGTTAAGATTCTGGTTTTATTTTAGGGAATTGTCTCTACCGCAAACGGTTGCAGTTACTGCGTCCCTTTCTCGTATACGTTATAAGATATTGTATACGTACCATGAGCTGTTCAACCTCTCTGATTTGTGCACTGTAAATGCAAAAGTGTCTCGTTCATGTAACAAAACTATACAATAATGTACGTGTCATAGTATTTAAGTATTACGTCGCTCGTAACGCCCAGCCTATATTTCGAGAAGAATATACTAATAGAAGATATTATGGTTTATCTCTATGCCTAATGTAATCTGCTCCGATGTGGGAGACCGGAAATCCTCCGAAACGTCACGGCAAGATAAGGCCAACTGAGACATTAGCCTAATAGGCAACTGCCCGGAGGCTCTGTAAATAATATATGAATGTATTGCTTATTATTCTTATATAAATAATAGGCAATGTCCGTATGTGTGTGTCCTATAGATTTAAAAACTACTGGACCGATTTCGCTGAAAATTTCATAGTTTGTTCTTATTGTGAAATAAAGTCGATATACTGCAGTTGGAACAGGTGTTCTTGGAAATTAATATTTTAATAATCTGTATTTATGTTTGAGCGTCCTTAGGAGAGGAACAGCAAAGTTCATGTTGAGCGGCACAATCATAAAGGATTTGATCAGAATTTATCTTCTTAAATGTGATTCGTCCCTCGGCATGAGACTGATTTCGGCAATACGAACATGCTATTTTAATGTTAATGTGCTTTAATATAAATCCAATAAGAAAAGTGTGATTAGGCTGTATTATAAGCAATACAAGATTGTTATTTTTTTAATGATAAACTAATGTTTATAAGACAAGGTTTTATGCATAGCACAAAGGATAACAAATAATTGTAACATTAACATTAGTTTATCATTCAAGTCAAAAATATTTCACCAAAAATGAAGATATAATATGTCTCGTTTACAGGTGGAAAAAATATAATAAGCAGTAATTGTTGGTTGAGGTACTGGTACATATTGAATTATTTTGCGGGTTGGAAATAAGCCGACATAGCTCAATGGTTTCAGAGCACCTGACCGGACATCAGAAGGCGCGGGTTCAATTCGGGCAGCATTTATTTTTACTCGGGAGATATTTTCAATTTGTATTGATATTTCAGGCGACTAATTATTGCTTACAATTATTTGTAATACAAGAATGCTTCTCTCAGGCAAGGTATATTTAATTTAAGGGTATGTATGAGATCCTAAAAAGGTTAGTTTGAAATTTATTTGTTTTATTTTTATTTAAGTTTTAATCCAGCAGGACTGGGAGGATAGTGCAATCCCAGTCTGCCATATTACATGAAATGCAGTAAAACAGGGAAACTATAAAATAAAGTAAAAAATTATAAAAATGGAAATAAGATAAAATAAAGAGAAAAAAAAAATATTAGGCAGGTACCTAAACATAAAATAGTCATATAAATAGGTAATACAATAAAAAAAATTAGATTAAATTAAACCATCCATCAGGGAGGTCGCCGCATCATCTGCATCCATCGCTCATTGAATGGGGAACTGAGCCACTCGGATGCAGCCACAACGATGATGTTGGTTGAGTCCTACCCCAAAAGCTGGCTGGTCGGTAGCTAAGTAAGGCGGGGAATGAGTGCACCCTCCCTTCAGTACACATTGTGGAGGCACTGCAGAACCTCGGTAGTTGCATGAGCTGCCTGTATGCATTATTGTAGCACACCATCACCTTGGTGAGGTGGTTGAAATGGTCTTTATCATACATTCATCAGTTAGTATACTTAAATTAATTTGACATTTTTAAATAAAGTCTATTAAATACTGACAATATGTGGTTTAACACGGGTTTAACACGATCATAAATATGGAGGTAATTAATTAATGCTAAACAATATCTTACAAGAAGTACCCAATGAACAGAGCACAATTCCCCATGCCAAATCAATTTCAAATTTTCTTTACGCTTACCGATAGTTAATTGTTTTCGCGTTAGTTTTATGAATAATTATAAGCATTCATAAAATTCTGTTTAAAGAATGCAGTAAGCATAACGATATTGCTGAGATTTCATTTTGAGATAAGGCAAGTCGTAAATGGGTATTTTCGCCAAAGTTTTTACATGCACGGAGAAAACTAATATAAAAATAAATTGCTAATTTATTTAAGGCGATGCCATACGTAGTAATGCAAAATCATGTGTTTTTGGTTTGAAAATTTGGTCGCCTAGAAATGTTTCAGATGCTTTAATTAAATACTGCGAGTAGAATACATCTTGGCCTTTGAAATGATCGAGTATTTTTTAGATATGTCTTTTAATAAGCCCAGAAAAAAATAATGTATAAGGCCTATGAAAACTGCTTTAAAGTTCAAAATCTCCTACTTGCGAACCCATTTTCGATTATGATTTTATTGTATAATGTGGCAAATTAAGTTATTTATAAAATGATCTAAAAAAATTAAATAGTTTTGCCTGAACATCCACAAAATAAAATAAAAGGCACTTTTTGGCCATGTTTTTTTCTTGCATAAATCAAAACAGGCGGATGGTGTTAAGCGGGAATTTAAACCTATTTCGCCATCTACGTAAGGGTTGTTATTGATAGCGGCTCAATTTAAAATATTACACAATATAGTGCATCGCCTTAAAACCTCTTAAAATTATTCGAATTCCTGTTAAAAACGCAACTGCAGGCCTTTAACGAATGAATTGATAGATTTCCTATCAGTAAAACACGAATGTGTTATGGCGACGTCAGAACACGTGTTCATTCGTTTTCTCATTTTTTCATTATATAATAACAGGATAAACACAGCTGTACGAACACGCGTTCCGATGTAGTGTGAAAGTAATGATAGTTTATTAGGAAATGATCTGCTGTCACCTTTTAACTGGATTTTAATGAATCAGCAATACTCGTTTTTCTCCGTGTGGTTGAAACATTTGTTGATAGTATTTTTTCAATCAAATTAATCGTTTTTATCCAGTTAACAGATTCTTCATTCTATTACTGAGTTAGTGTGAATTATATTTCAGAAAAAATATTGATTAATACAATATATATTACCCGTACACGGAGAAAAATTGTAATGCTGATTTATTAAAAATTTCTTCAAATTATTGGTAATTCCGTTAAAAAGGGGACTGCAAGCCGCTTCCTGATAAAGAGTTAGTAAATTCATAATAATTTCGGAACACGTGTTTAAGAATACGAATAATTTTAAGAGATTCTTAATAAATTAGCAATATTTTTTTATCAGCAAGTTTTCTTTGTGTATTACGAACTTGATATATAATGTTCCGTTTCGTGACCGTGAAACTAGCTTATTAAAAAATAATTAAAGAACTCCATAAACTTTAATTATAAAACTATCATTGTACTGGCAGATAAAAACCCGCTGCCGCGGTTTGAAAATTTCCACGTTTTTTTAAGTAACAGATGGCGCCACTTCCGTTTACAACAATCCTAAACTGTACAGTCATTATGATAATAATACTCTAAGATTCTAATTTTTACACACTTTTCGTTGCATTCCGTTACCTTCTGCTATTTATAAAAAAAGATATAATAAATTTGAGTACAATTCAACACTTTCATATTTTTTGAACGATTACAAAGTTATAACGAATTTATTTGTAATCTAGAGTGTCTCGGATAACACCTATTGATTTTTTTTAAAGTCTAAATAAACATTCAATTTTATTACTTTTGAAGATTATAATCTGTCAATGTAATATTTAATTGAAGAAGTAAATAATACTAATAAAACTAAGTGAAGTATGAAACAGAACAAGACACAGAAAAAGAAAAGGTGACGGTCGCAACTGGACTTAAGTAGGTAGGCATTAAAGTACCTACTTAAAAAGCTTTTAGGGGAAATTTTGGTTTTGATTTGTCATCGGAGTTCAATAATTTTTTTAAATTATTCTTTATATTTTAGGATCATTCATTTAACATACAGTAATTTTTAATTAAAAAAAAAAAAAATAAAAATCAATCCGCTCTACTGTTCAAGTAAGCGTGCACTAAATTAAACCCGCACGATGTTAAATATGCAGCGAGGGGAGGGGATGGATGTTAATTATTTGTTTGTCAGTTGTATTGTAGCGACGTCGCCGCCTTTTACCGATTCACCGAGGGTGGAAATATGCGCCGGTTAATTTCTCACAACTGTCAAAAATAGGGCGGGTGTCCTTTCCCCTTTGCCACCGATACCTCCACCACTCGGCCAACACTACCTCCAGAGCCAGCTCGACCAAACTATACAAAAATTAAACAATGTTAATTAATGATTTTTGTATTCGTAACATTTTTAATTCCACAATAAGTTCAACAGTAATTGATTTGTTTTCACTCCTCAGGCTAATTTGTTAACTTTTCGTAACAGCTCGTATGGTGTCTCCCTTACTTTCACAGTTACCCGCATAGACTGAGCCTCAGCAACGCATGGCGGGGTACAGCTAGTGCATAGTAAAATTTAAAAAATTCAGTGATTTTTTATTACAACATTGATAAAAATGCTCTTGAGATATTATCACAAATCAAAGACTTAGGCATCACTTTTCAATCAAATCTTTCATATGGTAACCACATAACAGAAATTTCTAATAAAGGCTTAAAATGTTGGGATTTATAACTAGGCTAACCAGAAATTTTAACAATATAAAGTGTATTAAATTGTTATATTTTGCCTATGTAAGAAGTCAACTTGAGTACAATTCTCCTGTCTGGAACCCACATTATAATATACATGTACAAGCTGTTGAAATCATACAAAACAAATTAGAAATTTTAAAATGGGTATTCCAGCAATTATGTTGAACTACAAGACTCAAGTCAAATTATATGAATATGCTCAAATTGTCAGACAGAAGAATTTTCACTAACTTGGTATTGCTATATAAAATTCTAAATGATTTAGTTGATAGTCCGGTATTGCTAGAATTGATAAGCTTCAGGATTCCACAACGTAATACTAGAAGTCAGGATTTATTTCAATGCAGAAATTCTGGGACTAACTACCATATGTATTCCTCTTTGCCCAGAATACTAGTGGAGGGAAACAATTATACCAAGTCAGTGGAAATTTTCAATTTATCTTTAAACAAATATAAAATGTTGTTAATGAAGCAATTCAGTTATGTAAAATAAATAATGTATATTTCTTAATAATTAATAAATAAATAAAAAATAATTCTATGCACACAGAGAAAACCTACTGATATAAAATATTGCTAATTTATTAAAAATATCTTCAAATTATTCGTAGTCCTGTTACAAACGGGACTGCAAACTTTTAACGAATGAATTGACAGATTTCCTAATAAACTTTCAGTAAAACATGAATGTGTTATGACGAAGTCGGAACAATTAAATATTTTCGCATTTTGTCATTATATAATAACAGGATAAACGCAGCTGCGTGAACACGTGTTTCGATAAAAAAAAGTACTAATAGTTTATCAGGAAATGGCCTGCTATCACATTTTAACAGGTTTTAATAAATCAGCGATACTCATTTTTCTTTCAACACCAAGCTTTATAGTCAAATATAGAAGTTAACAATAGAAGAATTAAAATATATACCGCCATGAAACCAAAAGGTTTCGACCGCAATTTGAGAAAAAAATTATGAATTTTTTTACCGTGTATTTTTATATGAAACTACAAAAAGTGAGGTGGCAGTAATTTTTATAATTCATTTGTTTAATCAAATATGTATTTTTTTCGTTAACAGTAATTTTAGTTCAGTGTTTAAGACGTAAAAACGTAAGGTCTGATTTCAAAACCTGATTTTTAAATATGTTCAAAAATATCCCATTTATTTGAATATTATTGTGTAGCGTAAATACACACAAATTCTCTGAATTTATGACAGCATCTCTAAGAAATATAACGGTCAATATGCCAGAGGCCTAAGGGGTTAAACTTAGAATTTAGTTAATCCTTTCTTCTCTCCCAATAAGAATCCAGTCGAGCTTTAAATTGGTTTATATGAGTAGAATCGAAGGCATGTTGTGGAAGTTTGTTCCCTGCATCTACTACTCTATTTAGAATCGATGACATGCTGTGGAAGTTTGTTCCCTGCATCTACTACTCTATTTAGAATCGATGACATGCTGTGGAAGTTTGTTCCCTGCATCTACTACTCCATTTAGAATCGATGACATGCTGTGGAAGTTTGTTCCCTGCATCTACTACTCCATTTAGAATCGATGACATGCTGTGGAAGTTTGTTCCCTGCATCTACTACTCTATTTAGAATCGATGACATGCTGTGGAAGTTTGTTCCCTGCATCTACTACTCCATTTAGAATCGATGACATGCTGTGGAAGTTTGTTCCCTGCATCTACTACTCCATTTAAAATCGATGACATGCTGTGGAAGTTTGTTCCCTGCATCTACTACTCCATTTAGAATCGATGACATGCTGTGGAAGTTTGTTCCCTGCATCTACTACTCCATTTAGAATCGATGACATGCTGTGGAAGTTTGTTCCCTGCATCTACTACTCCATTTAGAATCGATGACATGCTGTGGAAGTTTGTTCCCTGCATCTACTACTCCATTTAGAATCGATGACATGCTGTGGAAGTTTGTTCCCTGCATCTACTACTCCATTTAGAATCGATGACATGCTGTGGAAGTTTGTTCCCTGCATCTACTACTCCATTTAGAATCGATGACATGCTGTGGAAGTTTGTTCCCTGCATCTACTACTCGATTTAGAATCGATGACATGCTGTGGAAGTTTGTTCCCTGCATCTACTACTCTATTTAGAATCGATGACATGCTGTGGAAGTTTGTTCCCTGCATCTACTACTCCATTTAGAATCGATGACATGCTGTGGAAGTTTGTTCCCTGCATCTACTACTCCATTTAGAATCGATGACATGCTGTGGAAGTTTGTTCCCTGCATCTACTACTCCATTTAGAATCGATGACATGCTGTGGAAGTTTGTTCCCTGCATCTACTACTCCATTTAGAATCGATGACATGCTGTGGAAGTTTGTTCCCTGCATCTACTACTCTATTTAGAATCGATGACATGCTGTGGAAGTTTGTTCCCTGCATCTACTACTCCATTTAGAATCGATGACATGCTGTGGAAGTTTGTTCCCTGCATCTACTACTCCATTTAGAATCGATGACATGCTGTGTAAGTTTGTTCCCTGCATCTACTACTCCATTTCGAATCGATGACATGCTGTGGAAGTTTGTTCCATGCTTCCACTACTCTATTTGCAAGGAAGTGTTTCCTAGGAATGTATGCAATAGGTATTTTGTTAATTTTTTGATTGTCACGGAGATTTACAATTTTGTTGTTTGTGAAGATTTCTTGAATGCGAGGGCAATTATAATGTCCAGATAAAATTTTGGAAGTCACTTCTTTTCTCTTCTTTTTTAACGTGTGTAGTCTTAGTTCATCGAGTCTATCTTCATATTGTCTTTCAAAGCTCTTGAAAAATTTGTTAATAGACTTTGAACTTTCTCTATTATGTATACATTCTTCGCAAAATGTGGACTCCATATTTGTAAAGCAATTAATTTATGCCGCCGTTCCTAAAATAGTTGGTAGTGTAATGGTCAGCATAGTTGCCTTCTTATTCCCTTTTCCTTATCATTGATCGGGGTTCGATTCTCGGCTGTGGCAATTATATATATTTTTCAATTTAAAATTTTAACATTTTTATTTTTTTTTTAATTTTAACGGTCTGCGCCAGTATTATATCAAAAGCTCCAGCATTAGATCCATTTTCCCGCTGAAGGCAGTAAGAATCGAAATATTTTTTATCATAGTTTTAATCGTAATCATAAAGCGTAACCGCTAAAATTAAATATATCATTATTCTAATCACGTTTATAATTTATCGTATGTTTTAACTGAAACATCAACCCGTGGTGTGCTAAAATTTTATCGTGCTCTAGCACATTATATTTTCGTAATAACTTATTTATTGCAATATTTCATGTACCCATAAGAGCTACTCGTTCTAAAACCCTCTTTAATTCTAACAATTCTAAGACTGAACATTTTAAACACTCGCTTGTACCTAGATTACATAAAATTAGTAATAGGTACGCAGATGTAGCGGATCTGTTTAACTGCACAGAATCTAGGTACAAAAAGGCTTTAATATCATATCTTTTAAATCATGACCAATAAAATGTAAGTCTACTCATACTTACGCGTAAAAAGTCAAATAAATATGTATATAAAATGAACTGCCTGGGGCAACTGAGGAAACTTGGGTCAATAATAATAGTCAATACGGTGAACCAACAGCTTGATTGGCACTTACCTACTTTCAACCAAAATCTGAAAATAAATGCATACATTCTATTGTAATATCATATATTTCAATCAATACTAATCTAACCTAGTCTACCTATAAGTTTTGCATGTACTTGTAACCTCGTGCTGGCACTGTTGGTGGACGCGGTGCACTCTCTCGCTGCAGCAGCTGGTCCAGTTTCCTCACCACCTAGGATTCTTGCTGCAGATTCTCCATCTTCGTGTCACCTGTTTCTGTAATACATTTTATTTAACTTAATTTCAATTTATTTTTGTAATATTTATATTTTTTTGTAATACCAACATCAACTGTAAAGCGCCCCTGAGGTGATAACTCACAAAAGCGGCGCTATACAAATCATCCAATAAATAAATAAATACAATTATAATGAAATTAGAAGTCTAAGTTCTAAGGAAAATAATATTCCTCTGTCTTTTTTAAGGAAAAGAAGGTGAAAAATACTGGGAAGATTAAAGGTATGAGAGTTGGGTAGGAATCTATGGATCAGTGTGTGAAGGAGTGACGGACATGTGAATATATCCCTCCCAATAAATATATATCAAGGCGATGGGTCGAGAGGCCAATTGGAGTGGTCAAATGGTCTCCCCAGAACAGCCTCTCTCGATCTGGCACGCCATGCAACTGGTGGGCAGGCGCATCCTGGACACACCTCACCCGATGAACCGGGGCACCCCTGCTAAATCACTAAACGTAGCGAGCCAATTGGGATGACCTATGGCAGAGGTGTTGGTTATCCAATAAAACCCGCCTCCCAAATTGAAAATAAATAATTTTAATACATTATAATTTACATATAAATATAATTTATCTGTTAAATAAATATAAATAGGATTTATTCCCTTATTGGGCGCTGGCCCTTATTTGCCCCAGGCATCTTATGTCCCATAATAATATAATAACCAATCAATACCAATAAGGCAACCTCATCGTGTTTCAATTAATTTATCATTCCGTGTTGTGTTCATTCTCTAATTGGATTAAGCCATTCAATTTTTCAATCCGACCAACAAAAATTACGTCAATTTCGTTGCCGGTCAGAAATGTTATTACACCGGTTTAAGGCGATGCACCACGTCGTGTAACATTTGGAATTGGGCCGCTACCAATAACACTTCTATGTAGATGGCGATAAGGTTTAAATTACCGATTAACACCAGCCGATTTACTAATATGAAATATTGCTAACTTAATGCATCTGGAAATTATTCGTATTCCTGTTAAAAACGGGACTACAGGCCTTTAACTAATGAATTAGCAGGTTTCCTAACAAACTATTGGTAAAACACGAATATTTTATTAGGATGTCGGAACACAAAATTCTTACATGGTCGCGTTTCGTCATTATTTGTCAGGAAAAGCACAGCTGCATGAACACGTGTTTCGATATATTCTGAATAGACTAATATTTTGTTCAGAAATCGATCTAACTAACTGGTTTAACAATCTCGCCGCTTCTCGGCAGGGGTAGGCAGAGAGGACGGACCGCCAAACAACTTGGTCTTGGCACACACTCTGATTCACTTGATCGTGCCATGCCGTCCTCGGGCATCCCCGACTTCTGCTACCATTCACATTCGCGTCATACATGCCCAAATCATCTAAGCGTCCCTTTCTTAATCTTACTCTTTACGCTTACATCAGCCTTGCATTCCTTGCGGATCTCCATATTTCTCACACGTTCATACATGGTTTTACCACACATGCACCTCAGGAATCTCATTTCCACAGCATTCAGTCTACTTTCATCCTTCCTCTGCTAGTTCCATGCCTCACTGTTATATATCAAGGTATGTACCAGCACTCCATTGTGGACTGCTAGCTTCCCTTCTTTGGACAATTTTTTGTTAGTGCCAACGTCCGTTAAGTCGTCCATTAATGGAGTTACCCGCATTTACTCATCTTTCAATATCTCTAGCAGACTTGCAATCTCTCGTAAATCTCTCAAATACACAAACTCATCCACCTGCTCCAAGTATTCCTTATTCACAACTATATTGCACACTGTTCTCGTACTCTTAACAGGTATTACATTCTTAACTCAATTAACAGGTATTACATATATGTAATTATGTACAGAGATTTTATTTTTTTTTATTTAGCAAAAGATTATACATTTATATGAAATGTTTTGACTGCCCAACTAGGAGGATTCCCGTTTTAGGACAGTCAAATTAGGATGAGTATTAACATTTTGATGAGTTGTTTGATAAGTATAGTATTAAAATAATAATGAAATAATAGTTATTTGTACTTTTAACTGGTGCCTAAGCCTACTAACATATTTTGTATAAATATGAATAACAAAGAGAAGAAATAGAATAAAATAAAATATCCAATTAAACATAAGATTAACTGCTGCTTGGGTAGCATTCTAATTTAAATGTACTAGGTAGGTACATATATAAACATAATGATAAAGATTAGAACATAAAGGTATCTTTTACATGGTTTATTTTTTGTTCGAGTTTTTGTTATTGTTTTTGATTTGTGTTTGATTTCATTTTTTGTGTAGTAAAAGTTTACTCTCCTTTCTACCTAATTGATGAAACCAATTAGTGGTCAATTTATGAAGAACAGCTGTGTTTTCCTTTTTCCAAGCATCAGGCATGAAGTTGAATAGTTTTGGACCTAAGAATGAGAAGTGTCTTTGAGCGAGAGATGTTTTAGTTGTGGGTGGTACAATTGGATTTCTCCGTGAGTGGCGGGTGTCGTGAGAGTGGTTAATAGATGGGTAGAGGTGGCCATAATACCATAATACGGGCATGTGCCTAGTGAGTCAAATAGCATGTACAAAAACTTATATCATAAATAAAGAAAAAAAGGCTTTATCATTTGGCAAATCAAAAAATCATTTTGACGTTCATCAGGCTGGCAATTTGCTGTCGAGGGTTCAATCCCCTACAAGCCCTTCCCCATATCACATTGTTAGGCTTCTGGCTATGACTGTACGCTGTAATTATGTAGAAGAATTTATTTAAAGGTGGTATTTTTGGCTGGCTGAGATATTTGCTCGTCATGTTTTTTGCTGACGAAAATTCCGCTGATCATGATCATGATTATTGCCGAATCATGACCTTGCTGGCAATGACTCGTCTGCTGAGGCTTCACGCAGGGACCTTCAACTTTGAAGGTTGGAGGGGCACGAAATTGGGAGAATTTACTTGTTCAACTTCTAATAAACTTTCCCGAGGAGTTTTGATTTACGAGATCCTAGTTACGGTCCTTCAACTGCAACAGAACCCGTTGTAGCGTTTTTGAAAATACTACAAACTTTTCGCTTGCAGACAAAATTATGAAAATGTGGACCTGCCAGCATAAACTAATGACATTCGTTTTTATTATTATTTTTTTATATTATTCATTACGAACACCCTATACATAAACTGCCAAAGACACCCGAGAAAATAAGTATAATGTAATGAAAGATGTTAATAATTATAATTGAATGACACAATGTAATGACAAACGTTAATAAGTTTATTGTAATGACAAATGTTAACAAGTTTATTGTAATGACAAATATTATTAAGTATATTTGAACGAGATAATGTAATGATACACGTTTATAAGTATGATGTAATGACGTAATGACAAATGTTAATAAGTATAATTAAATGATATAATGTAATGAAAAACGCTTATTAAAATAAATCCAATATCGGTTGTAATTCATGTTTAATGAACTCTGAATAAAACTCAGATTTGCTTTGAATTTTAGTGTCATTTTCAAAATTGTAACTGTTTTTTAAACAAATTCAGATAAAGCGATAAAGTATTTACCCACAATATAATAATTTAACAGAAAATTATTTTCATTATAAATGGGTCTACTCTAGTATAATGTCAACTCCAAATAATATATGTCTAAACTGTAACATTGACATTTTTTCGGATTCACTGCCCAAATTCAAACGTGGCATCATATCAATAATATAAACTATTCAATGCGCATACATACAGAAACACACACACAAACACTCACGCATACATTACACACACACACCTACATACTACACACGTCACCTGGTAATTAAGGAATAAACATACCACTTAGCAGACATTACAAGGAAACCAATCATAGGTACCCAACATGAAGTTTCTAATTCCTGTATATTGTTGTTTCATCTCTGTAAATTATGTACTGTTTGTTTCAATAATATAAAACAATAAAAAACTAAATGTTATATTTCAATTTATCATTTAAATTCCTCGCAACATACCCCAATTGGAGATATCATAGTCCCCACTGGCTTCAAATGGTTGGGAAAAAATTTACATTAAAAAACTCAACATTTTCCGCATCTAAAGACAAGCGCTTCCCTTCTACACCACTGAGTAATACATTGTGAAATGATTGACCACCTCTGCTGTAAGCAGTCACCTCGTAAGTAAACAAAACACCTCGTTACGTACAGACTCCAGATAGAAGGCATTCAACGTCCAACAAAAGGACCGGTTTTCGATACAAAGACTTTAACTTCCCATTATTTTTTGTCTTCTTCGTCTTCTTATTATTATTATTATTAACAACAAAGACGATTTGTAAGTAGATCTAACATCCAGTGGCTTACAGTACGTGTCTGTTTTTCCGAACTTTTATATTTTATTAAAGATATAAAGTAATTAGAAATAAAATCGTATTAATCGATTTGAATACTAGTCTTCCATATTCTTCCGTTAGCTTGTATTTGGAAGAGGATTGCACAGTATTGCACAGTATTGCACAGTACATTATTGTAGTTATTTATAAGGAATTAATAATATGATAGGTATTGTATTGTATATGTTGTAGTAAGTACATTACAGTGAGAAAGTCAAATATATTTACATTATATATGGTTTTCCAATAAGAGGTGTTATTTTGATATTCAATGAGCTTTCGAGAGATGATTAATGATTTTTTATGGCCGGAATTGGATGGTATTCATCTGGACAATGTTTACTTTCAACAAGACGGCGCTAAGTGCCACACAAGCAACGAAACCATTGATCTTTTACGGGAAAAGTTTCCGGACCGTGTTATCTCTCGAAGAGGTGATCACAATTGGCCACCGAGATCTTGTGATTTAACACCTTGCGACTTATTCCTTTGGGGCCACGTGAAAGAGAAGGTATACGCCAACAGCCCAGCGTCGATTCAAGACCTCAAAGATGGAATTCGTGAGGCTATCGAGGACATAAGGCAGCCACTTAGCGATTTGGTTATGGAAAATTTCATGAAAAGGTATGGTCTTGTAGGCGTGGTCGTGGTGGTCATTTGACTGATGTTATTTTTTCACTATTAACGGCATACCTTCCTCTTTATAATGAAATAAACATTCGATCATTTATATTAAAAAATGGCATTTTTCTTTGAATATCAAAATAACACCTCTTATTGGAAAACCCTGTATGTTTGGTAGGTGTGATATAAGTGTAATTAGTTAATGTAGATAAGTAATATATTTTATACAGAAGATGGGTGATATGGGTTATTGTTTTAAAGATTTTTAGGAGAGACGGGAAGACATATTGAATGAAGGGTAAATGCAGGTAACTCCATTAATGGAGGACTGAACGCAGTTAGCGCTAACAAAAATTGTCCAAAGATTATAAGCTAACAGTCCACAATGAAGTGCTGATACCTACCCTGATGTACACGGAGAAAAATGAGTATGGCTGATTTATTAAAATTCTGTTAAAAACGTGATTGCAATCAATTTCATAATAAAATATTAGGCTGCGCTTTTCCTGACATATATAATGACGAAATGCAACAATATAAGAATTTTAATGAACGCGTGTTCCACAGTTTGTTAGGAAACCTGTCAATTCATTCGTTAATGGGCTGCAGTCCCGTTTTTAACAGGAATGCGAATAATTTGACAAGATTTTTAATAAATTAACAATATTTTATGTCGGTAAGTTTCTCCGTGTGTGGCATGGAACTAGCAGAGTAAGCGTAATAAGTAAGATTAAGAAAGGGACGCTCAGGTTGTTTGGGCAAATAGAGCGAATGAGCGAAGAAAAAGTGTACGGGAATTATAGGACGCCGGGGTAGACATGGAACGATAAAGTGAACCAGATACTGGATTCGGGTCAAGTTAAGAGTCAGAGAAAAATAGAAGAGTATGTATGAATGTAAATGAGGCAAAAGTGTGTGCCAAGACCGAGTTGTTTGGCAGTCCTTCCCCTCTGCCCACCCCGGAGAAACGGAGTGAGTTTTTGTGCAAAGCTTTTGAGATTTGAAAATTTAAAAAAAATACGTTTTCTGTATCTAATTAATATTTTTTAAACCTTATTCATAGTGTTTCAATAATTTTAATTAATATTGGAATTATTCAAACCGATAATTTCACTTTTAAAATGCTTCATAAAGTATTGCCATGTAGTATTTGCCACATTGTTAGCTGCCTCATTATCCAAATTTTACTTATTCATTTTTTTACAAACAATAAGCATTTTGCTCTTGTAAATTGCAAATTCGACTGCACGTCACTGAGTATCGATGTGTAGCTTCAACCTGTTGTCCATTATTAACAAACGATGCATGAAATTGGACGAAATTATATAAATGCTTTTCAGTGAAAGGGTGGTTGGCATAAAGGGAATTAATTCTGAAAGATATACAGAATTCAAAGATATACAGCAATCTACGAGTATCTAGTTGGTAACATCCGTGGTATTTTAATTATTACCATAGACTTGCCCGTACATGAAATCTGTGCATCATTTCGACGAGCTGGAGGCAAACCACGTGACCATATTTTTGTCACCAGGAGGATTCGAGAATGCTTTGAGTATACTCTGACATCAGTCGTACATTGACCGCCGAAGAGCGCACATTGAAATAACCAGACCATGCGCAGAAAAGTTAAGTTCGCTAAAGTAAGGCAGCTTTCCATTATCTGAATGTTCATTTTTATCTTGAATCTAAAATTGAGTGAGTCGTTCAAAGTCATTTGTAAAAGTGTCTGACTAAATAGGGTAATAAAATATTACATTTTCGAAACAAGCCCGAACTTTTGTTTCCCCTGATATGTTATTAATTTTTTTACCAGCCAGCAATTTGCGCGCCATTGTTAAAAGGACTAGTAATTCGTAAGCAGATTTTATTTTCGAGGACCGAATGGTGATATTACAATGCGAGTTGCTTGTATTCTGTCAGATTCATACTGACAAATCACCGAACATGGGAACCGCGCTCCACGCATGTTGGTTTGTTTCTCTTTCCCCGAGCCAATGCTCATCTATTAATTTCAATGTCTTTGACTATTATCATAGAAAATATTTGTACTTAACGGTTACTGTTAATGGCTTCACGAAAATTTATCGATTTTTTGTGTTAATTTATATACCATGTGCATATAACCCTGATAGAAGTAACGTTACAAGTTAAATATTGTTGCATTTATCTAAACATAGTAGGTAGTATCTGCATTAGTGTCATGTACTCGTACATACATCGATATACACCGTGTTTCAGGCGTGGTATATACGTATTATATGTTGGGGTGACACACTATGCTATAATCTTACTCAGGAGAGAGGGTCAGTTCAATAGGGTTACTGATTTCTTTGTATGGGATCTGTCACTTTGACAGATGACAGCCGCGTAATTACGGCGCTCCTTAAATTGTTCCGAACCCTTCTCCTGCCGTAGCTAAGAGAGGGAGTCGCATAATTTTCAAATATAGCCTGGCTAGCAGATCACAGAGCATACCGTCGCCACGCCCACACTTATAACACATAAAACGCTTTGAACTTATAGCGTAATCTGTCACCCCTTAATGCGAAACTTTGGGTGTTATTATGGATATTCAAGAAAAATATGGACATATTTCAAGTTATGATAAATGTCTTATTTTTGTGTGTAGGTACTTCTTCCCACTCGGTCAGCTGTTTTATTTAAGATTTGAAATGTGAGGGTGACCATTTTGTTATCCGAACACGCGCATTACTCGCAAAAGTAAAGCTACCATTACACTGGACAAGTTTAATTGCAATATATATTTTTTTCATATTTATGAATGCCTTGAATAAAATCTTATTAGGATTTTTTCTTAGACTATCATGAATAATCACCCCCTAAAGTTTCACGGTAAAAGGAGAGTGTTGCTGCTGCAGATATCAAACAAACAACTTTTCCGCTTTATTTATTTATTTATTTATTTTTTCATGTTCTCCATGAAACGGTTATACACCAATATATCATGGAGAAGATTACAAATTAAAAGGTTTACACAGGCAGTTTTACTATTTTGTCACATGCGTTATAAGATAGTTACTGAATTGTCTGTAGGTGACATTGAAAATGTCGATGGCTAATGCAGAATCGTTAAGCAGTTGAGTCGCTCTGTTTATTGGCGCGTTCTGATAGGCAGAAGTCCTCGCTTTCGGAGCATATAAGAGTGCATGGGATCTCCCTCGAGTATAATTGTTAGGGACATAAAAGTTAACCTCTTTCAACATAGGCGGATTATGTATTGTACCAGAGATTAACTTAAAAAAGTGTTTGCCTAAAAATATTTTTCTGCGGGCTTCTAATGTATTGAAATCGAGCATTCCTGTTAAGAACAAGGATGGATACAGGAATGGATAGTATGTATATTCCCTCATATACAGGTAACGCATAAACCTTTTTTGTACTTTTTCTATTTCTAAGATATGGTTTTGTTGTTTGTTTATATTTAAGATGTTCCTTGACCGGAATTGTCTTAAACGTCTTCGGGTAAAACACAGATTCTTTCAAATCCACCGTAAAGAAATTCTATTAACACGACAAAGACAACGTGTTATTGCAACGATAATGGATCCAGTGCAGCCAAATGGCAGCAAGGCGTGACCAATCTGCCACAAGAAAACTTCATCCCAAACGGACCGGAAAACACGCTTTAGTCACGGATTACTATTATAACGGATTCAGATGACAAATGAGATGGCATTCTTAGTTTCGTGTTTTCGGTATCCACGTTTAAGCGGCCATTTTAAATTTATTTTAATTTTTATGGTGATAGGAGCTTAGTTACGCTTAGTACGCATATAAAACGGACTCATTGTTATTGTTCCATTATGTATCGCATATACGAGTATATGAGCTACATGCATGGTCAAAAATAATCAGCTTAGGACGCCACAAAACTGTAGTAACTACAGGGTGTTCGGGAGTACAATGCGCAAACTTAGGGAGGTCATTCTACAGGGTTTTCCAACAAGAGGTGTTATTTTGATATTCAATCGTAAAAGATCAATGGACGATGAGTTAATAACTTATCGAGGAATTCATCTAAGATTTTAGTAATACGCCCATCTGAATTAATTAAAATATACCCCGCGGAAAGATACATTTTCTAAGCCTGCTAGAGCAAATTCGACCGTAGGTCCATCCAATACACTAGGCAGCGAGCCGAATATTTTGGTACACGCCTTCATCACTTACGTCGTTAAAGTATTGTGTCCTCTTAAGGCGAATTTTTATGGGATCCAGTATATTTTAAAACTTTTTTTGTGTTTTTAAATAGGCAAGATTTACAAATATAAAACATTTTCAATACCTTTGAAATCGAAGCGTTTTTTAAATATACTATGAAATTGTTATTTTTCGTCGTTTGGACATCCTTGTTTAAAATAATATGGTAAAAAATCAGGTGTACGGCATGTACATGAAAAAAACAATAAAGTTCTGAATAAAAACAATTTTAACTGTATTGGTATTTAAAACACATTGGTACTTAAACAATATGAATGCTCTCAAAAAATACCCCTAATCATCTGATTAAGAGGAAGCTACAAGCCAAAAACGTGTATATTCTTGGTATACCTTATATTGTAGGCAATAGGCATTAAAATCGCTTGACAAACGGGGTCTAGAAACGTTCGATTTCAAGCACAAAACTGGTTTTTATTTATTTTCTAAATAATTTTATAAGTAAGCAAAAAAGTAAATCAAGTGAAACTGTCACAGATAATCTTAGCTATAATACTGTATTTTTTAAAAGTTGTTTCCTTTATGCGTTCATACATTTATATTGGGAAAATATTTTTTTTAGTATATTACATTTATATTTTTTATTGAGTAAGTTATTATTTTATTTGTATTCTACTCAAGCGAAACGATAGAAAAATCTTCAATTTATCTAAAGCATAAGTCTTTTATGCGTTCATACATTTCTTTTGAAAAAATATTTTTTTAGTAGTTTGCATTTATATTTTTTATTGCATAATTTATAAATTTATTTGTATTCTACTTAAGCGAAGCGATAGGAAAACCTTCAATTTATCTAAAGGATATTTTTTGGTATTCATAATGTACACCAATTCGTTATAAAGATGAATCAAATAGTGATTTGGCATTAAGCTTCGCCTTAATAGGATTTCAATAAATCGGTTTTTAATCTTTGGCATTTCCGTATTTCTACAATTTCCAATGTAAGAATTTATTTATTAGATTTTTTCGAAGCCATTTGGAAATGCATGCTAGAAGCTCATTTTCATTATTATTTATTTTTCCTAAATTCATGCACGTTACATTATCCATTGAAATGGTAAAGCCGAATTTTTAATGTGCTTGCATGACTTACCTACTTGTTTTCCGTCCACAATAATTTAGTCGGAGCCAATACCTCTATCGCACTCTCTATGCATGGATTTTTATGATTTATTTATTTTGTTAAAGAAAACGTCTAGTATACGAAATACGAAAAGAATATCGGAACACGTGATCATGTTGCTGCGTTTATCTTGTATATTGACCATTATACAGGGTTTTCCAATAAGATGTGTTATTTTGAATAGCCCGCTATTTCGGTAAACGTTACTTTTGAAGCTGTCATTTTTTGACATTTGACAAGTAGAAACTACGCCATTAATAAAAATGGAACGATACACGCTTCAACAACGCATTGAAATTATTAAGATTCACTTGAGTGAATCAAATGCAAATCATCTTGAGTGATGAGGCCCATTTCCACCTCGGTGGCTTCGTCAACAAGCAAAATTGTCGCATCTGGGGCTCGGAAAACCCAAGAGTTATTGTTGAAAAGCCTCTCTATCCTCAACGTATGACTGTTTGGTGCGGTTTATGGTCCGGCGGAGTCATTGGACCTTGCTTTTTCGAAAATGAGGCTGGAGCAACAGTTACGGTGAATGGATCGCTATCGAGAGATGATTAATGATTTTTTATGGCCGGAATTGGATGGTATTGATCTGGACAACGTTTACTTTCAACAAGACGGCGCTACGTGCCACACAAGCAACGAAACCATTGATCTTTTACGGGAAAAATATCAAAATAACACCTCTTATTGGAAAACCCTGTACATATAATGAGGAATTGCGAAAATATTAGAATTTTTATGAACCGTTCCGACATCGCAATAACACATTCGTGTTTTACTGATATTTTACTAGGAAATCTGTCCATTCATTCGTTAAATGCCTACAGTCCCATTTTTAACAGGAATACGAATAATTTGAACAGATTTTTTTATAAATTAACATTATAGTTAATAATTATGCACTAGCTGCACCCCGCCACGCGTTGCTGTGACTCATTCTGTCTGTGCAGATAGATAAACAATATCGCGTGTTGCTTTTACTTCCAACAGATCTGAAGGCACTGTTTAAAAAATTTATTACTGTCCAGCAGGTGGCGCTGTCTTTCAAAAAAGCATTTTTTCACAGGTGACATCTATATAATATAGGTATATAAAAACACACGCGTATTCGAATGCACCGTTGTGTCAAAATTTCAAAGCAATCGGTGAAGAACTTTCGCAGATTTAATATTTTGATCAAACGAACATTTTTATTTATATACTAGCTGTACCCCGCCACGCGTTGCTGTGGCTCAATATTTCTGTGAAGATTGATAAACAATAGAGCGTGTTGCTTTTACGTCCAATGGATAGCGCTGTTTAATAATAATTATATTATTCCAGGATGTGGGGAGGTTAGTGCAATCCCACACGTCCCACACAGATATACATATTTTTTGTACAATACATATGTGAAAAATGCAAAAATATATGAAGAAAAATAAACTAACAACAGAGTACAACTATGCAGGCCGTGGTCTTGGGTTGCTTTGGCCGTGTTTAAGGCGAAGCTTAGTGCTAAATCACTAGTTTGATTAATCTTTATAACGAATTGGTGGACATTATGAACACCAAAAAATTAAAAAGTGCTTTAGATAAATAGAAGGTTTTCCTATCGAAATTTTTTAGTAGTTTACATTTATATTTTTTATTGAGTAATTTATTATTTTTATTTGTATTCTACTCAAGCGAAACGATAGGAAAACCATCAATTTATCGAAAGCATATTTTTTGGTATTCATAATGTACAGCAATTCGTTATAAATATTAATCAAAATAGTGATTTGGCATTAAGCTTCGCCTTAAGCCATACCCAATTTATAACAAGTTTCTCGTTAACTCTTTAAGATTTGTTCCAAAAAAAAGTTATTTCTTAAGATAATATCTATACATTTGTTATATGAAAATCCTCGATAGAAAAAAATCACAAAGTAAGCTCCGAAAATTATTTTAAAACACGTTTTGTTCTGTCATTTAATATGAAGTAGGCATGAAAAAATTCACAGAATATCTTTGAATGCAACTAAAGCATTTGTCGAGTGAATATTTTCGCCATTTGCGATTAATTATTATCGTTTTTTTTTGTATTATTAGCGCGCTCCTTCTAATATTCGTATTTACATATCTATCTCCCTTTACAAACCATTTTTGAACACTTACTACGGGGCCTTAAGGATGTGCTAGGAATTATTTATCTACAAATGAGGAGGGATGTACACGTTACTATTCATTTCTTCAGACTGATTCGTAGATGGTTTGGAAAATCGTCTATCATGGAGAGCATTCATTCCTGTGTTCCCGATGATTATCTCCGTCACGTCTGTTCTATCTCCTTGCCTGCAGGACTAACTTGCCAATGGTCATGCCGATGGGGAGAGCAATCTTGCTGTTGGACAGAATCAATTCGGATATCGACATGCCGATCAATGAAGCTGCCTTTAAAAAGCGAGCTGTATTACAATTAGTGTAGTTAATACTCCCTGTTTATATTTACGTAATTCTCCTTTACAAATTATTTAAAAACGTATTAAACTTATTTTTAAAATAATAAACTAAATTGATTTGTGACATTCGCTGTTTTTATGCCAACATCTTCAATTGCTCAATTAAAAAAATCAACACATACAAAACAAAGTTATTTTACTATGACATATGTATTTTCAGGTGACTCGGTATGTCATCAAAATGACAGTTCAACACACCTCCAAAAAGTGATATAAAGTCATGAAAAGTGATGAAACAAAAATTAGGTCAAATAGTTTTTGTTTCATCACTTTTAATGACTTTATATCACTTTTTAAAGGTGTGTTGAATTTTCATTTTTAAGAAATATCAGGGAAACGTATTTACAATTGTAGACTTAGCCGCGTCATAACTTGAGCCGGCTAGTAGCCAATTTGAAAGTTTTTGTTTACGGTTCGACAGAGAATTGAACCTTCCTCCCCAGGCACTGTAAATCAAGAGGGTTAACAACTCGTTAACCAAATTAGGTAGGACCGATATTTATGTCCGTGTGGAAACGCGTTATCGCCACTTAAAGTTTATAGAATCTTAAGAATGTCTTAAAATTATTCGTATTCCTGTTATAAACGGGAGTGTAGGCCATTAACGAATGAATTGATAAGCATGATAAGGGATAGGTCGATTCAGGCGGTTGCTGACGGTTTCACCTCTTCCTTACACTCCATAAATTCTGGCGTCCCACAGGGATCGGTTCTGTCTCCGACTTTGTTTTTGTTGCACATCAATGACCTTTTGACATGTGCACCAATTCATTGTTACGCGGATGACAGTACAGTTCATGATAGCTTTTTGTTTGACAAGCCCCCAAAGGGCACACAAACTCCAACGGATCGGAGGGCTTTGAAGCAGAGAATGGACGGTTATCTCGAGAGTATTTCCTCCTGGGGTAAAAATAATCTCGTCGAATTTAATGTTTCAAAGACCCAATCCTGTCTGATTACGTCTAAAAGGGATCCAAATGACAATCTAGTCTCCTTCAACGGAAGCAATCTTCCGAACAGGCCTTCCATTGATATGCTTGGTGTAACTATAAGTGACCAGCTCAGGTACGGGGGCTCCATTGAAGCCAGAGTAAAGTTGGCCTCTCAGAAGCTGGGCGTACTGTACAGGGCCCGCAGATACTTTAATAGTACACAACTGCTGACCCTGTACAAATCGCAAGTGCGCCCTACTCTCGAATTTGGTAGCCATCTCTGGTCCGGAGCCCCTAAATACCTGAAAAAAACCCTTGACTCTGTGCAAAAACGGGCGGTCCGTTTAATAGATTCCCCAATCTTAACAGGCGGACTGCAATCTTTAGAGCACAGGCGTCAGGTAGGTATGCTGTCCTTGTTCTATCGGTATTACAATGGAAGATGCTCTGAGGAACTAGCGTCATTGATCCCTTCGGCACCGGTGCATAGTCGGGATACACGCCAAACGCGCGCCCAACATTTGTACACGGTTGACATTTGTCACATGAGAACGGGTCGCTTCTACGATTCGTTCTTAAGTTCAACAGCTCGGCTGTGGAACGAACTGCCGGCCTCTGTGTTTCCTCCCTCCTACAACATGGGACTCTTCAAGACCCATGTTCACTCCTTCCTGTCCACAAAAAGACCCTCCACACAGCATCCCCAAAGATGACATAGGCCCTGAGGGAAATTATTTTCTTCAGGGCCTCCTGTGTGGAGTTAATATAAAAAAAAGCATCCTGATAAACTTTAATTAAAATACCATGTTTTATCACGATTTCCAAACACATGTTCATAAAAGTCCTTACATTTTCGCATTTCGTCATGATATATTCGACAAACGCAGGTGGATGTTCACGTGTTCCGATATGATTATGAAGCGGCTTGCAGTCCCGTTTTTAACAGGATTACCAATAATTTGAAGAGATTTTGAATAAATCAGTACTACCCATTTTTCTCCGTCCACGAGAGGCAGTTAGCAACTACAGAGGAAAGTCTTCTTGAAAAGCCTTAGGTAGGGTGATCTCTCCCGCGAGTCATACGTATTAATATTCTCTCTCCGTACTTCAGTGATTGAGGGAGTGGAATTGGCAGTAAGCCCCCGAATGAGACAATCCTACCACCTGTCTTATTGTACACAATAATTATTAATGTATTCGTAATTATTTCCATTATTGTTCTTCTCCTAAAACGTCAGAGAAAAATTACCAACTTCACAAGCGGTCAACCTTTTGTTTGCGAGCACTGACTTCCTAATAGTACATTATTATTGAATTTACAAAAAAAATAACAGTTTATTTATAAAGAAGTTCTGCTGTTTAATTAGTATTATGCGGGACAGCTGTTTCGCCTTCTAAAGGCATTATCAAACTTTTGGATATACATTATGAACTCCCTTCGACCGCATGTATTTTTTCTCAAAAGATTTTTTTCAATTTCTGTAAGTGTTTCAGGATAATATAATTGTAATAAAAAACCTTGTCTATTAAAAATTAGTTTATCATTTAAAATAATAGTTTGATAAATTTTTCAGAAAGCGAAACAGCTGTCACGCGTAAAAACTTAATATTTAATATTTTTACACAAACCAAAAACAACAACAAAAACTCCAACAAAAAAAAACATGTAAAAGATACCTTTATGTTCTAATCTTTATCATTATGTGTATATATGTACCTACCTAGTACTTTTAAATTAGAATGCTACCACAGACATATGAATATTAATAGACGAGAAGATAATGGCGAGGGGTAAAATCAACTGTTGAAGAACGAAGGGGGTAAAGCTGACTGTGATTCGTCAATAAATCAATCTGACAGTAAATAGGCATCTCGCATTATGATATCACCATTTAGTTCTTAAAAGTAAAATCTGCTTTTGAATGAATAGACATTTTTACATGGGAGCGCAAATTACTCGCCACGTTATGAACAAATTTCAAGTCCAAATTCGGCAAAAAAAAAACTTCTATTTTCAGAGTCGAATATTTTGTTTTCTTATTGAGTCAAGACACTTTTACGAATGTTAATAATTTACTTACCCCAGTAAACAGCACATCCCTGATTCTTGTGCACGCGGCTTTGTGTGTCGCGTCCATCGCGTGATAGTATATGTTTCTAAAACTGATCCATATTATACGATGTGAATCAGCTTACAACAAATTAAAATAATGCTTACCTATGGAATGTAATACGACAATTGGGTTTATTCTCTTTTTCACTTCTATTTTTACAAGTTTTCATAGCGCAAGCCATCATTTTGCCGTGTTATTTCGTAAAATGAACCGATGATGCCTCGACCATAGTTCGCACAAGAATGATGACGTCACGTTTTCTAAATTCACGGGAGGCCATACGCGAGCCCAGCCGGCTCCAATGGAACCGATATGGGGAGTGGGGAATAATACGCTTTTAATCACTTAGGGCAGGTCTACTAATATTCATATGTCTATGAATGCTACCCAAGCAGCAGTTAATCTTATGTTTAATTGGATATTTTATTTTATTCTATTTCTTCTCTTTGTTATTCATATTTTTACAAAATATGTTAGTAAGCTAAGGCACCAGTTAAAAGTACATATACCTATCAAACATACTTATCAAACAATTTATCAATATGTCAATACTCATCCTAATTTGACTGTCCTAAAACGGGAATCCTCCTAGTTGGGCAGTCAAAACATTTCTTAAATAATGTATAATCTTTAACTAAATAAAATAAAAAAAATGAAGTTCTACAAATTAAACGAATAACTTGAAAAATAATAACTGAATAACTAAAATTGATAACGATAAAAAAATGAAATTTTATCTGCATTGCACTGTACAGTATAGATAAACTGCTTATTTGTATTTAGCATCATCTACTAGATTATATTGTGTAGATTTTTTTTAGTATATTCTAATATTTAATCATTGAAGACAATATTAACGACTCAACAAAAACAGAAAAAATGTATAGAACAAAGCCCTGCAACGAAGAGGTTAAATTCCTAGATGCTAGGGGGCGATTTATTTATATGTGAAACCGCGCAATAGTCCCAATTGCTCCCAAGGAAGGGCGTTGAGGGAGAGTTGGTATGACTGGGGATAAGGGTGGGGCGAATGGGGTCGGGAGGGGGTATTTAAAAAAATGTATTATGTAAACACCGCGCAAGAGTCCCGACTGCTTAAGGGTTGGGGGGGGGTTCGTTGAGGGAGTTAAGGGTTTGTTTTACTGTGTGAATACAGCACAAGAGTTCCAACTACCTGGAGCCAGTTGAAGGACGCATTCGTATGACTTTACGTTTAACGCTTAGCATATTCCTCATTTCAGTTTTTGAGTAACTACCTCATACAAATCATTCTCATATCGTGTCCTCCCCAACGCTAAGGGCGGGTTGTTTCACAGAATTTTAACACTTCTTCAAATTTCACAGCTCATTTTTAAGTTATCTTTTTATGTCATTATAGTTATTTCATATAGGAAAGGAACTTGAAAATTAACTTTGAAACTTGATGAATTGTTCAAATTATGTGAAACAACACGTCCTAAGAGACAAAAAACACTTGTTCAAAGGTTTTTGATCTCCCTGCGACGAATTAGGTGGCTGGCCCCGTGCATTGTTTCCCCAGACAATGATATTCGATGCTTATCGTTTTTGGAAGACGCGATCGCAATACATTGTGTTGCCCCGACTGCAAGCATCCAGCCACTCCAACCGAATTATAAAAACATGTTTTGTGAGGACATATACATTATTATAAAGTTATCTGAATGTGCTTGAATTGTCGGATGGACTTAGAATTTTCACTGACTTTGTATTTCTTTAAAAAATTCTAATTGATGCATTTGATAGTCGGGAATTGATCGCAATAATAATAGAATGTACTTAAGACTTAAGGCGAAGCTTAATGCCAAATAACTATTTTCATTAATCTTTATAACGAATTGTTGTACATTATGAATACCAAAAAATATATTTTAGATAAATTGAAGGTTTTTTTATCGTTTCGCTTGAGTAGAATACAAATAAAATAATAAATTATTCAGTAAAAAATATAAATGCAAACTACTAAAAAAAATTTTTTTTCGCATAAAGGAAATACCTTTTTTTTAAAATCAAACGTTTCTAAACTCCGTTTGTCAAGCGATTTTAATGCCTATTATAGTAATAATAATAATAACATGGCATTTATATAGCGCACTTTATTGTTATTTCACTTAAAAATGGTAATTCAGTATTAGTGGTTCTTAAAATTATTCCTACTGTCTGCCTTACCCAATACAGATCTAATATTGTAATTAATAATATTGTAATATTGTAATTTATAAACTGTTATTTGTGAAATGTAAATGGCTTATACTGTTTTTCACAATAAATCAATAAATAAATAAATAAATAAATATTATAACACTAAATACACTGTTTATACAAAGTGATGACAAAACTTAGAATAACAATAACAGTAGGACAGGACAAAACAAGAATATGAAAACTAAAACATAACATAAAACAGGAGACACTTTAAAAAGGTACAATAAGGAGACAACCGAAACCAAACAATTACCGGAAGTTATAGAATATGGCATATTATAAAATATTGAAAAGAAGTTAATATTTATGACTGGCAAGATTTTTAAAATAATTTTGTGTTTAAATTCAGCTAAATTCTGGAGATTAGTAAGAGCTAAGGGAATTCTATTCCAGATGAGCGGGCCTACAATATAAGGTGTCACAAGAATATACACATTTTTGGCTTGTAGCTTCCTCTTAGTAACTCAATTTGGGAGGCGTGTGTGGGTACCGCCGCCCCGGGAACCATTTATTAGATAACCAACACCTCTACCATAGGTCACTCCAAGTGGTTCGCTGCGTTTGGTGTTCGGGTTCATGGGGTGAGATTTGTCTAGGTCTTGGCGGTGACCCTTTGACTTCTCTAGCCGGATTCTCTTTCTACCATCGTCCTGCGCCGCAGTGGGAGGGATGGATTCACACGTCTGTCACTCCTGAAAGCATTGACCCCCAGATTTCTACCCACCCCTCATATTATCTTCAATGAAATCCTTAAATATCAAATAAAAAGCTGGATTATTAATATGGATATAATTTGCTGACACCAAATACAAACTGAAACTGAAACTTCTCAACTGAAGAAAAAAAAACACCACGTAAAAAAATTATAATTATTCACAAAAAAAGACAATTTAATAATTTAATACAATTCAATTTAAACAGACCGCACGATTAGTCATAATAGACCCGATATAGTTTAACATGACAAAATTAAAAAAAATAACTTGTATCATTGATGTCGCTATTCCAAATTCCTATAATATTCAAAAATCTGTTAATGAAAAATAAGAAAATACACAGATTTAGGAAATGAGATTAAAAGAATTTGGCATTCTCAGACTATAAAAATATTACCATTCGTTATTTCGGCTACTGGCATTATACCTAGCTCTCTCATTAAAAATTTAGGCGTATTAGACCTATCAAAAAATTTATATATAAAGATGCAAAAGTCTGTCATTTTAAATACATGTAGGATAACGAAAGATTTTTTAAATATTTATGTTGAGGGATCAGTAGGATTTATAGGCCCTGTTAAGAGTTCTACCGAGCCGAACCCTCTGATATGAAAATATCTGGAGTCGGTGAGTTATTTTCCCATTTGATCTCTGGTGAGTTGACGTGTTGTTCTTGTATTGTTTTGTATTTATTTTGCTTATATAATGCACTTGCATAATGTTGATTGACTAGATGATCATTTTTGGAAAAGTGTGTGGAAGGGTTTAGTTTTTCCAATGGGGAAGATTTAACCCGGACATAAAATCGGAAATGGTAAAAAAAAATTATAATATCTTTATATTATCCATACTACTAAAATTTAATGATGTGTAAATGAAATCCTCAGCGCAGGAGATCCCAGTGAAGTTATCATCTCTATTTGTTACAAAATAAATTAAGATAAATAACACAGAGAGTGTATTATAACGCACGGCGGTAATCAACAGATGCATTCTAAGGAGATTACAGCCTTTTGAGTCATTCATTCTCAGTCCGTATTCCGGAAGATAATTCCTAGTATAAAGTACGAACTCTGCTGAACAAACATACTCCCAGAATATCTAATCGTCGTCTTTCTGATGAGGATATCATGTCTATTTGTTACAAAAAATGTAATAAAACACTCATTATTATACCTGACAGAGATATTGAAAGAAGGGTAAATGTAGGTAACTTCATTAATGAAGGACTGAACGCAGTCTGCGAGAAAGAAGCGAAGCTAGCAGTCCACAATAGAGTGCTGGTAACCTACCCTGCTGTACGGAAGTGAGGCATGGAACTGGTAGAGAAAGGATGAAAGTAGACTGAATGCTGTTGAAATGATATTCCTGAGGCGTTTGTGTGGTAAAACCATGTATGATCGTGTGAGAAATGTGGAGATCCGCAAAGAGTGCAAGGCTGATGTAAGCGTAATGACTAAGATAAAGAAAGGGACGCTTAGATAGTTTGGGCATGTAGAGCGAATGAGCGAAGAAAGGAGTGTAAGGAGAATATACGATGCAAATGTGAATGGTAGCAGAAGTCAGGGACGACCGAGGAAGACATGACCAAGTGAATCAGATACTTGAGTCGGGCCATGTCAAGAGTCAGAATAATAGAAGAGTATGTATGAATTTGAATGAGGCAAGGAGTGTGTGGTGTGACCGAGTTGTTTGGCGGTTCGTCCTCTCTGCCCACCCTTGCGGGGAAACGGCGTGATGGTTAGTTAGTTAGTCTTTTTATCTTTTTTCCTTCCCTGAACTTAATTTACCTAAAAATATCATCCGCACAGCTTCCCGTAAGATTACATAGGCCCTTAAGGATTTTTTTCCTTATGGCCCCCAGTGTGGAGCGAGCTATGTAAAAAAAATGTCGGGATTAATTGCAGCGCAAAAATTCTTTGACTAACTACCATTTTTTGTATTACTCGCTGGCCAGAATACGAACGAGGAAAATAATAAGTCAGTGGACACATTTAATTTATCACTAAATGAAATTTACAAATTGTCCCTAAAAGGGTGTTAATAATTAATTTAATAAATAAGTAACAGCAATTTACTTTGACTCTTTTTCCAGATACTTCACTATTCCGTCCAGAGTCCAGATTATCTCCTTTCGTTTCTGCTCTCCTCATCTCAATGTAAGTAAACCAATTGATTTGAATGGCGTAACTAATATCCTGCCACGCAGCTGACTACACTACTTGTACTACCACTGTAATACTTTTCTTGTACAGTGATATTATGTATTCATATTTAGGTACACTATCGCCAGGATATTCACTTCCGGCACTTTAATCTTGGACTGCATATATGTGTTCCGAAATTTTGTCAGCATTCAACGGAACCAATACGCGAAATTATAACTGGTCAAATGATATATATTTTTAAAATTTATTATTTAATAAATGTTTACATGTAACATTTTTGACATTTTTTTAACTACCATACTAGGCTAATGCCCGTGTTGTGGTAGTTATGCATGAAATAATAATAAAAATAACACAAAAGAACTAAAAAATACTATTTTATAGAAACATAAGTATGCAAGTATGAATCACACATGAAATAATAATAAAAAATAACTTAAAAATACTATTTTATAGAAACATAAGTATGCAAGTATGGATCATACATGAAATAAAACTAAAAACAAATATATTAAAATTAATAGTAAACTGAAAAATAAAGAAAAAGTATATGTATATTTAAAAAGATACAAATAAAAATTAACGATATTAAACATTAAGATTAAAATATAAACATAATTAATATAGATTGTTTAATGCATATAATTGTTTGTGTGCATGTTTATTTATCGTAGGTATTATCTATAAGACAACATGTTTATGTTCAACACTTCATTTTAATTATCGTGATATGAGACAAGTTGGACAGAAGTTTTATAATTTATTTATTTTTGTGTTAGGAACTCATATAATCTTTAAAGAATTATGGATATTAAAATGATGGGAGCGAGAAGAAGTAAGTGTAGTTGGGTTTTGGGAAATTTATGTTGTAGAAGGAATACAATACATTCGATGTTACTTGTCTTTGTAAAGGTTGTCTTTATTTAAAATACAAGTAAAACAGAGATGCTGATGACTGAATCTCTTTTCCATGCCCCAATAATTTCTTTGGAGCGACTTTCTTGTTTAGGTTATCCTCGTTGAAGTCTGCGTGGCCTTTTTCGTTGTGTTTTAAATTATAAAATATATGCCATTAAAGATTTCAAATTTTAATGATTTTAGAGGCAATAATGGTAATTATTTGTGAGTTATATATGTATACAGTTATAGTGATTAAATAGATATTATACATAATGACTGGTTATTATATATAATAACAAAATTGTTTAGACAATATGATAAATTAATCCGGATATTATTCATAATATCGGGTCAAAGTTAGCCAAAGTAATAAATACGGTCCAACTGACTTCTTACCCCCTATCCTAACCTAACCTAACCTAACCTAATCCAACCCATCCTAACCCAACCCAACCTAACCTAACCTATAATAACCCAACCTAATCTATAATAACCCAACCTAACGTATAATAACCCTACCCTCCTAACCCATCCCAACCTAACCTAACCTATAATAACCCAACCTAACCTAATCTAAACTAACCTATCCTAACCCAACCTAGCCTAAAATAACCCAACCTAACCTAACTTTATAAATTAAAGGCCAATTGAAATATAATTTTTTAATCTTTACCTGTTCCAACTTGTTTTATTACTTTAACCAAGTCTTCGAAGATATTATATAAAATGGCTAGTTAATGTGATTAATTCTGTGTCAATTATCACTTTGTCTAAATTGGGTAGACATTATAAATAATGGCTGGATAGTATATATAATATCCGAATTTATTACTTTGGCTGTGACATATATATATATATAAAACTACCGGACCGATTTCGCTGAAAATTTTGTTTGTTCTTATTAGTGCTAGGAGTGTTTGAAGAGTGGTTTGAATGTTTGAAGAACTTAAGAAAAGACTTAGCGCATTATTTCTGTACTGGAATGAGACACGTGGACAACTTAAAGACCTTATAATTTAGTTTTTTAATAGTAACATTATGGTATACATTAGTGCGTGGTGGATATATTGCTAGTATACAATAAAGAAAGAATGAACTCAACACGTTATGTCTGCATAGAAATGAAATGAATTAAAGTCGATATGATGTAGTTTTTTAGCAGTAACCTTGCCAATTTCATGATACTACACGAAGAGAATGGTGGAAAAAATGGTGGAAATTATTTGTGTTAAAATTAGGCGTACGTGATGAACGAAGAAAAATGTGTTTAGGAGAATGTATGACGTGTACGTGAATGGTAGAATGAGTTGACGACGCCCGAGGAAGACACAGCCGATGAAGTGAAACAATACTTACTACATAACTATAATATTATTTCCACCTTAAAAATGAACCCAGAATTCACAACCTCAAAACTATACCCCAAACCTTTTATAAGTCAGTTAGTCTCCAAGTAGTATAAAATAAAGTCGCTATCCGCATCTGTTTGTTTGTGCGCTTAGTTCTTCTAAACTATACAACGGATTTTGATAGGATTTTCACTATCATTTAGAGAATTTCTTCCGGAAGGTTTATGTATATACCACATGTATATTATATTTATAGAAGACAGAAAATGTGGATGATTTGTAATGAAGTCACAAAAAAATATGCTTGGGCGCTTACATTGCAAACGCTGCCTAAACCTTACGAGATACATCCAAAGAATGTACTACGGAATTGTATATCCTAAAAAAGCCTACAGAAAAGTCCGCCACGGTATATGTCTATCTCATAAGAATAACCCCTAAGAACGCCGGGTACACGTCAGCCAGTTTACTAAAAGAATAATTCATATTAAAAAATATATTTATTGCACAAAAAGAGTACAAAGGGTATAGCTTATAGGTTACATTCTATTTCTTCCAGCTAACCCAACAAATACACATTATATTACATAACCCAACAATTACATGTTAACAAATGTATGTAAATAATAAATAAAAAAACATAGGTATTTAATTTATGTAAGGTATTCATTTAAGGTGTAGTGACATTTGTTTAAAAGAAATGTTTTTAGTGTTGATTTAAATTTAAGTATGTCGGTTATTTGTTTGATGCTGCGTGGAAGGTTGTTATATACTTTAATGGCCATGTAGAGTGGTCCTTTTTGAAATATAGTTTTGTTTGCTTTTGGGATTAATAAGTTTTCTGTGAACCTTGTAGCTTGTTTATGTGTTGAGTTTTTTTGTGGGAACTTTTCTGGATATGATCGAACTAACATGCATAACTCCATTATATATATGTCCGTCACTGTCAGAATTTTGAGATTTTTAAAAATTGGTCTACATGAATCCCGGTGATCAGAGTATGTAATTTTTCGTAGGCACCTCTTTTGGATGATAAAAACATCTTTGGCATTTACTGAGTTTCTCCAAAAAAACTATTCCGTATTTTATCATTGAGTATACGTATCCATAGTATGCGGTGATTACTGACTCGATGTTTAAGATATTTTTAAGAGTGCCTAGAACAAAAGAAAAGCTACTGATTTTTGCAACAACTTTAGATACATGTTCTTTCTAGTTTATATTTGCATCTAGTTGTATTCCCAGCAGTGAACAAGTTTTGGAAGGTTCGATATGATTGTTATTAAAGTTAACATTTATGTTATATGTTTAGCTTGTACTGGACAAAATTTTAGAAGTTCAGTTTTGTTTGTGTTAAACGACAGATTTTGTGATAACAGCCAGTTTGCTATCGGTTGACAAGTCTCGTTAATATGTTTATTAAACTCGTCAACGTCTCCAGTACATTCAAATAACAGAGCAGTGTCATCAGCAAACATTGAACATTCTGTGCCAGCAATTATTGGAATTTCGTTTATGTACAAAAGGAAGAGGAGAGGCCCAAGAATGCTTCCTTGTGGCACGCCCTTGTTTATGGTTCTCCATTGTGATTCTACCATGTGTTGCATCATTTTTTGTCAATATTTGAAATTTGAACTTTCTGCTTACGATTGTTGAGGTACGATTCAAACCATTTTAAGGCTAAGCCCCTTATACCAATGTGTTCAAGTTTAACTAGAAGAAGCTTATGGTCAACATTATCAAATGCTTTTGAGAGGTCGAGAAAAATGCCTACGGTTTTTTTTGCTAACATTTATACTATCCAAAATTTTGTTTATGAAGTTTAAGACTGCCTGTGTTGTTGAACGACCTTTACGAAATCAAAATTGTTGTGGACAAATTATCTCGAATTTTTCGAGAAAGTTATAAATGCGATTGTACATGGCTCTTTCAAATATTTTCGAAAAATTTTGTAATAAGGATATTGGCCTATAGTTTGAAATTTCTTGTTTAGGGCCCTTTTTATACAGCGGCACAATAACGGATTGTTTTAAGTGTTCTGGGAAAGTTCCAGATTCAAATGATTTATTTATTAGTATTTCTAATGGGTAACTTAAAGCTTCTGTACATGTTTTTATAATTTTTATAGGGATTTTGTCAGTGCCGACACTGCTTTTATTTTTCAATTTTTCGATAATTCTGACAATTTCCTCTTTGCTTATAGGTGTTATAAAAAATGATCGAAAATGTTTATTTGTGACTGTTTTAGCAGATTTTGGACGTTGTGATGAATTTTGTGGTGGTGGCGGTGGTGCAAAGAAAGTGTTAAATTCATTTGCAATGTTTTCTGGTTCTGATATCATGTTATCATTTATTTTAACACAGATTTTTGGTTTAATTTTAGATTTTGAATTGCTTAAGTTAATATGATAAATATAAAATAAAAATTATTAATAAAAGCATTTTGATGGGCGTAAATTTAAATTGCAGACGACCAATTTTCGTTCGAACACAAATTTATCGTAAACTTGCTTTTCGGCGTAGCTCGACTTTTCTCTACTTTCAATAAATACACTATCCATGTATTATATGCACGGTGTCCGGAAACTCGTAGTACAAGCGGGAAACTGGTAAATCTACATCACATTTGGAGTCGATTTTGTAGTATAATTTTTTTTATTTGAGCTTTCGTTTTCGAGTAAATCGAGTCAGAAGTTGATTTTTTTTTATCAAATTCTTAAAAATTATTACTGAAGATCAAAGTACCCAACTAATGAAAACTATTTAAAAGTAAAACATATAAAGAAACCCGGATTTAGAGCATTATTTTGAAATCACCCTTCATTTAATCCGGTGTAGTCATAAAATATTCTGCTCTGCAGGGTTAAAACATCTGTTCTTCTAATATTCATACCTATCTCTGACATATTCGCAAAATATAGCATTTCTCTAGTATGTTGGGTTCTATTAACATATGAAGGAAAGAGAAGCACGATAGTTTTCAAAAATACGATAAGTCAAGGAACTTAAGATACATAGATACAGTAGTGCTCGAACCAACCTGAACAAGGTTAATATTATTTTTTTAATAATTTATTTATTTGTATAAAGTACATTAACTAATATGAAATATGTCTAACATTGGCTTTAATAACTTCTTGAACTCATTTGGAAATGAAATCAAATGAAATCAACGAGTTTTTTCAATTGTTGCCTTACAAATTGCCCAGACAATTTCAGGAATTTAAAGGACAAGAATTGCAATCCAAGCAGGTGATATTGCTATAATTGAAAAAATAAAGATCCGTCTTTGATTTGTGGTAAGGTGCGTTACCTTGTTGGAAACTGCCAAACCTACTACTTACGACTACTTCGAAAAAAAAAATCTTTTTTTTGTTTTGATGAAAATGCTCAAATCAAAAAACTTTATGTTTATTTAGGTTCCCCATATGGTTTAGATTCTCCAGTTCCCGCTTGTACTACGAGTTTCCAGACACCGTGTATATCAACCTTCCGGAAGAAATTCTCTAAATGATAGTGAAATCCCTATCAAAATCCGTTGCGTAGTGTAGAAGAACTAAGCGCACAAACAGACATACGCGGATAGCGACTTTATTTTATATTATTTAGAGACAAATTAAGGTTTATATCATTATGATTTCACTTTTAGCTTCAAAATCTACTCGGTTCATTGGAAAACACTATAGCAATAATTATTATACTTTATCAGATAGTAATCACTAATCACGAACCACATCGATTATACTTATTTCTGTCACTGCGGTTAATGACCAACCTGCTATCTGGTCTAATATATGGATTATTCCAATGACTACTTTTCTTGTTGTTTAATTACGCGATGGATTTCCATAGAAATAAATAAGTGATTATTCTATTAAATATTTAAACTATTTATGACTGAGCGAAGTCCTGTTTTAACTCGAGCGCTTTGTGTGCACAATTGGACAATGGAGATGACGATCGAAATCAGTCTACTGTTTTTTATGGGTATACTGAAATACTGACCTTTTCCTGTTTACATTGGATGTCTGACATTATAAGTTATTTTTTATTGATAATTACGACAAGTCATCGGAACTGAACTTATTAGACTTTAAAATGACGTATAAGACAAATAATAATTATTAAGGAATTCACATAAAAATATTTTTAATGGAGAGATGCGATTTTACGAAACAGAAGTAGCTACGTTTGGTTCTTGTATCAAGAAGTAAAGAAAAAAATCTATTTTCAGTTCACAAAATCACGTCTTTCAAGCGCCTTTTGTATATTTGCGAGTTGTGAAATTTCCATCTAAGGCGACACATGATTCTAATAACGGGGGTTTGCTCGAGACTCACTTTTTAATTAATTCTGACGAATTTTGTAACGATAATACATGTTTTTTAGAACTATCCCTATGGATATAAGTTATTTAAATTTAAGATGAATAAAAACAGTATGAAAATTTTATAAAACGTTTTTCAAAGATAAAATTAGTTTTAAGCACTAGAATTTATTTTTATTGACGTTGAATTAGTAACTTCCCGAGGTATTCCTCTAGAAACATCTGAGATTTTAGTAATACGTTCATTAGAAATAATTTAAATAAACCCCACGGAAAGATACATTTTCTAGGCCTGCTAAGGCAAATTCGACATTAAGATACGTATTATAGATATTACGTCGTTAAGATTCTAACTTTATTTTGGAGATTTCTAGTACAAATTCAACTACAGGTCTATCCAATACACCAGGGCTGTGCGCGTATTTCCCTTTCCGTGTTCAACAAGGGGCAGTACTAGAGTTTAGAAAGAGAATCAGCGTAACAAACCCGTGCGTGTTTCAAGGCAGTACTGCCTCCTATTGAACACGGATAAGGAAATACACATACTTTCGTGCACGGCTTCTTGACTTACATTTGCGACGGAAAATAGTCGGAATCTTAACGACGACTCGTCGTTAATAGAAACGGTTGCGCGGCCTTTTTCATACAAAATAAATTTTGATTTGAGGTCGAAATACCTAACCAGACTACAACTATATTTTTTTTATATCAAAATGTGTAGCAATTATCTAGTACGGATATGTGCTGGTTTATTTATTTATGTTTTAAATTATAAAATGTAAAGCATTAAAGAATTCTATTTTTCGTGTTTTTATAGGCAACTTTCGAAAATTTTTGTGAGTTATTGATTATTTAAGAAGAAAAAACAATACTTTGTGTACTGTGCAATTGTTTTTGACCACTTTAATTATGTGTTTTTTATTGTAAATTTAAGTGGTCAAAAACAAATTTGTGTTTTTTTATTGTAAATTATGACGAGTCACAAAGTTAACGCTTTTTACAAAAACAATATTTTTCAGTTTGGTCCATTATTTTGTCCTCAAATCTCAATTTAAGTTTTGTATGAAAAGGAGCGCGCAGATGTTCCTCTTAACATTCCGACTATATTTTAGGGTATTGTCTCGTCTTAAATGAAAAAAAAATAAATTGGGTCTTAGCTCGTGGGAAGACTGATTTAACTACTTTATCAAGAAAACCACAATATTCTTTAATTATAATGATATATACAATATAGAATTAATAGAGGGTAAGTTTGTCTATTTGTCAACTGTGAAAAGACTGAGGAAAGAGGTTCTCAACATGAGGAAAGGCCGCGGAGAAATGAGGAAATCTCTAAAACTATCAATACATTTATTTACGAAACATACTCTCGTACAAGATCTATGAATATAATCACAGTTTCAAATTGTTTTGTTATTATTTTCCAGCTGTTTGCGTTTCTATTTGTTTGGCCATCTTCAACACTTCATCCTTCATTTCCTTCACTTGCAAACAGTTGATTTCACATTTCATAATTTCTCGTCTGTTCGATTCATCGAACGTACATACAGTTTTGCAGGCTTTTACGAATTCTTCTTTCTCCTTTTCCTTGGCGCCGGCCACGTCAGAAGTCTTGAGAGCCGCCAGCATTTTGGTCAGCTGCTGCTCTGTCATACCTTTGATGGCTTGCCCGGCCTCACTAGCCTTGTTCTTTATGACTTCCTCGGTAGTCTTGGCGAATTCTTTCGCTTTTTCTTCTGCAACTCCCGCTGCTGCTGCCATTTTTTCTTTCATCGATTGTGTCGCCCTTTCCGTGTGTTCTTTGGACATTTTTGCCACTGCATCCAACTTCTCCATGGCTATCTTCTTCGTTTCTTCTGTTTTGTCTTTTATCACTTGCGCTGCGTTGCCCATCTTTTCACCTAAAACAGCCTCCGCCTTCTTCCCCGCTTCGCTGATTGCCTGTTGCATCTTTTCTTTTGTGACGTCTGAAACTTGTCCGAGTTTAGTCACCGTGTCACTTAGCTGGCCTTCGACGTTGGTTTTGATCACGTTGGTAGTATCCTTGGCATAACCCGTCACGAAAGATGTAAACTTTCCCGCTGTTTCCCTGGCCGCTTGTGCTGCCTGTTTGCTGGCATCTTCCATCTCTCTGTATTAATAATTGATACTTCAACAGTTTTACTAATACCCGGCACACTTGTGATATCAACTGAAGTATTAATACTACTGGTCCAATCTTGTTTATTCTTTTTATCTTCACAGCTGATATAAGCATTATGCAACTTTTTTTGGCAGCTTGCTCGGGAAATGAATGCATCAACTCTTTCGTGTAGTATACGAGTGTCTATTCTTATCTCCAACTTAATGAGATTTCAAGGTTTGTATTTTTGGCTCTTACCTCACTGTATGACCCATTGAAGATTATGTACACACCGCACACATAATTAAATCATCATGTAACGCTTGAAATCGAAGAAATAACTCGTTAAATCATCTGTTGACCTCAGCGAATGATTAAGTCTATTTCAAAAGTATTTATTTGCAAATTTTTGTATGCGTAGTGATCTTGAATTGGCACGTTCTAAGCATGCTAATCATTGATTGTGTTTATCCATTCTACATACTTTCATATCCTTCTCGCGAGAGGTGTAAATAAAGATGGTAGAGCTGTAATTCAATATAATAATGACATTATTGCCTACTTTACGAAGCTGATTTGCATACAAACACTAGACTCACGTTACGGTGGTTAGTTCCTCTTTTGCAAGTTAATTATATTATTCTTTTTGTTTGAAGTTTCGCTGAGATACAATACAGAACAAAGTTATTAAAAAACTCTTCAATTATAACCCGGACACTCCCACAAAAAAACTGTATCAGGAAATGAAACTTTTGAAAATAAGAAAATTGTACGAATACAACATATGCCTCCTAATCTACAAAATCCAAAATGGACTTATACACACAAACACAACATTTAAACAAACGTGACAAGTACACGAACATTATACTAGGCAACATAACAAATTGTACACACATGCTGTAAGGACTGAAAGTGGCAAAAGAGGCATTGGCCACGAGGGTGTACAAATATACAATCTCCTTCCAGATAAACTTAAAACGGAGAGTATAAATGTATTTAAAAAAAAAACTTTTTAATCTTAAGTTATTAGAACAATATTAGAAAACTATTTATTTAATGTTATATATTTAAGTTAAGAAAGTGAAATGTAAATTTCTTTTAACTTAATAAATAAATAAAAAAAAATGATAAGGACAATATGTAGTAATTGATCGAAGGTAATTATTTAGCCGTATCAGCGAGTTCACGGCTACCATCATCTGTTTGCGTTAACGCAGCTCCATTCGGTCATCTCGGATGAGGCCGCTGATAATTTCACGGAAAGGTCACCTGAGTCACGGAGTCGTGCATATAATCATGATCATTGATAAAGGTAGAGACACACAGGGTCGACGTATGCTACGTAAGCAACGCATGTGGACTAATTACAATCCATACATTTTCTAAGGAAAAAGATGTTTTAGAAATACACTTGTCATACGCAATGCAAACCCACGTTCCATCGATCTGGGCTGTCCAGATCGGCCTGGGACATGTAAAGATGGAGGGGCTGGCGTCACGCTTCCAAATTGGTGAGTTGATTTCACATCTAAGAGTGGTATTATCTATGCATCTTCTATTATATTTGGTACATCTATGGTTATATTTTGACAGTTGGCTTAATAAATTAATAAACTAATAAAATCATCCTCAAATTCGCTCTCTGAATCGCAAGACATGACAAAACTACGAATTGCGTCTGCTGACAAGTGACATAAACATAACCTAAAAATAAATGTCAAATCAATTGACGTTCCTGCGCGCTGCGTACTTAAGCCGCATTCATAGTTTCTCGTTAACTCTTTAAGTTTTTAAGATCCCAAAAAAAATTCTTTTATTCTAAGATTATATCTATACATTTGTTATGCCGACACGTTAACTGTATGAAATTCCCTCGATCGAAGAAAATCACAAAGCAAGCTCCGAAAATTATAAAAAAACGTTTTGTTCTTTTATTTAATTTGTTATATGTATGAAAAAATTCACAGTGTGTCTTTAAATGCAAATAAAACATTTGTACAGAGATTTTTGTTCTATTTGAAACATTTTCATTTTCGCTTAATTATTATCGTTTTTTAATATTAGCGCGCTCCCTCTAAAATTCGTATTTACATATCTCCCTTTCAAACCATCTTTGAACGCTTAGTACGGGGCCTTAAGAACTAGAGACCACTTGTTACCTGGTCTCACGAGTAACCTGTATAGAACCAGTGTGCACGTTGAGCTGTGAACGTAGTACTGCGTGTATCGCGTACGTCGACCCAGTGTGTTTCTACCTCAATACTAGCAAAGTCCTAACCCTCGTGGAAAACTAATATTATTAGCTTTTGTTTTGAATCTTGTTTGTTGTAGTACAGAATAGGTACCTACTTGTGATTAATACTTCTATGCGGGAGGTGACTCATTATTTTTAATTAATGGATAATATTATTCGTCATGCTTTAATTAATAAGGGCGGTTTACAAAGCCTGAAAGGAAATGAAGTTATTCTTAAATCATAATTTGAAAGGTTGCTCGCTCTACACGGAGAAAACTTACTGATAAAAAATATTTCTAATTTATAAGGAAATTATTCATTATCCCACAAAAAACAGAATTGCATAGGTTTCTTAATAAACTTTCAGTAAAACACCAATAAATTTTCACGATGTCGGAACACGTGTTCATAATAATCCTAACATTTTCGCATTTCGTTATTATATATTATTAAGACAAACGCAGGTGCATAAACACGTGTTCCGATATTATTACGAATCTACTAAAAGTTTATCAGAAAGCGCCCTGCAATTTTATTTTTAAACGGATTACCAATAATTTGAAGAGATTTTAAATAAATCAGCAAAAGTCCAATGTCTTCGCGTACTACATATGTACACGGCTGACATTTTGTCACGTTAGTCGCTTCTTCGACTCCTCCTTGAGTTCAACAGCTCGGCTTTGGAACAATTTGTCGGCCTTTGTGTTTCCTCCCTCCTACAATATGGGTTTCTTCAAAATCCATCTTCACTCCTTCCTCTCCTTAAAAAGATCCTCCACACAGCATCCCCAGAGATGACATAGGCCCTAAGGGAAACTATTTTCCTTAAGTCCACTGTGTGGAGTTAATGTAAAAAAAAATACTTTAAACAATACTTTTGATAAAATTATTATTTATTAATCTGGTAATTAGCTGTAAGAAGAGGCGTGCATTCTGTACAGGCACATATGCACTGCCTACCATACCTTACCCCGCATAAAAATATACATAATGTTAAAATTTTATAAACCTACTAAAAGAATTCAATATACACTTTCAAAAATAAGTACTGCGGTTCGCAGCGCCGCGCGCGCAGTACCGGCCGGACACCATAATGTGTCAAAGGCAGAAACTAAGTATGCTGAATGTCGCTCACGTCAGAGTATTCAATGTTTACTTTATACCTCTCAAAATATATGTACATGTATGCTGTGTGAGCATTCACTTATTACTAGTGTCTAAATAAGCAGAGCTTTTCAGAACAAATTGCGACCACCAGCCAATATAGCGATCAGTGCTATCTTTAATATCGAATTTATATGGTTCATCTTTAATATCGAAATAATGATAAATAATATTTATTTATTATGATGATAAATAAAATTTAATATTAATAAATAATATTTATGTATTATTTATTTATTTATTTATTACATGCCCTAGTGGGTTTTCTTTAAAAAACAATACAAGCATTTTGTATCAGAGTAAACACTTAAAAATTAATACAATAAAGAAGAATGTAAACATAATGGCAAAAATGAATCCTCACGCATATAATTGAGTTTAAAAGATTCAACAAAACAAAATACAGTGAAACCTCTATCTATCGTTCCTCGAATAATCGTTTTCCCGGATGTATCATTTATTTCTTCTAGTCCGAATTCATTTCATACAAAAATAGATCGCATCGATCGTTTCTACGTCCACCATTTTCCCGCATTCATCGTAGGAATTACGTCGCGTATTTGATATATTTTGTCTATGTTTAAACGGCGCCAGACGGCACTCTTTACAATGCGCGAAACTTTTGAAAGAGAAAGAGAAAGAATAACAGTTTGTCGCCGCCATCAGTCGCTAGTTGTCGTCAGTTGTCGCTAGATACCCGAACTTAGTGGAGTGTTTGCAGTTATCCTTTTTGAGCTTTTAAACTATCTTCGAAATGAGCCGTTTGATGAAAAAAGTACGTACTCTTCAAGAAAGATTGTAAATTATCGAAGAGGTGGAAAAAAACCCCGCTGAAAAACGCGTCGATATAGCCAAGCGTTTAGGAATCGCGGCATCCACGTTAAATTCTATTTTCTTGAAAAAAAACGAAATTCGGGAGCAAATTCAAAAGTGCGGAAAATCTTCGAAAACTAGAAAAACCAGTAAAGAATTAAAGTTTATCGAACTGGAGAAAATTCTTATCTCTTGGTACCAAATTTGACAAATTTTAACAATTTTGTTACTTTCGACGACAATATTCCAACTTGTGGGATAGAAACTATCGAAAGCTTGTGTGACACAAGATTGACGGAGAAAACAAAAGAGGTGGATATTGATGAAGAGGAGCCGCTGCCTGTACCTTCATTTTCAGAAGCATGCACACTCTTTGAAAGATTGAAAACTTTCTACTACGCACACTCAATAACTGATGCCGAAAAGAATATCATTTGCAAAGCCGAAAATATACTGTTGAGTTGCGGAAATAAAACAGTAGAAAAACAAATGTCGATGAAAGATTATGTATTTACAATGCAATAAACTTTTAAAAAAAATTTGCTTCTGTTTAGCTTTGTATTTTTTTAAATAAATACATTTATTTACATCTAAAACTTATTTTCTTCTTATAATTTAAATCTACCAACGGTTATGCAGATTAGGAGGACGGTATCTTTACTGGATCGTATCTCCTTGTGTTTTGTCCTCTTAATCCCGCATTCATTGTTTTCCCACATTCATCGTTTATTTCAATAGGTCCCTTTAAAACCAATAGATAGAGGTTTCACTGTAGTAGAAGTTATATGGGTACATAGGTCTATTTGTGTCTAGAAGAATAAAAGTGATAGAATATACAACATTTATACTGATTAGCTTTCAAATGAAATATATCACCCAGATCAGAATATTTGTTTCCGAGATTGTGAAGTCTCGGAATCGGAGAATTTTGGTAAGCTAGTGTCCTGGTGTTATTGAAGTAAAAAGGTAAGAAATGTCGGCATGATTTTTTGGGAACATGGATATGAGATACATTGAAGTAATTCGGGACAGTCAATTTTAAAATGTAGTATTCTTTGTAACAGTATTAAATCTGTGTTTATTCTTCTTTCTCAAAGTTTCAATAGAGACATTTTATCCAAAAGGTAATTGTAATTTATGTTTTGTATAGGAATATACAATTTATAAACCTTAGAAACTTCCGTTGATACTTTTCAATGTTCTCTGAATGAATATTGAAAAATGGAGACCATAACGTAGAGTTATACTCAAGTTGGCATCTGACAAGGGTTTTATATAACATAATAAATGTTCCTAAATTATTGAAATCTTTTGCAGCTCTCAAATCAATATGCTTGTAATGGATGAATAATTATTTGGTTTATGAAATCCCAACCAAATTGGCTACAGCCAGCAACTTATAGTGTAAGATCCCTTAAAGAACGACCGTCACCGAGATGTTTATTTGATGAAACGTATTTTATATTTAATTTAATATGTCAATAAATATATTGCATATCGGTTGCCTAGCAAATTTTAGTCCAGGGTATGATTAATTAATAATTAAAAAAAAAAAAATTTTAAACATATTATAAAAATTCTATACCAATCGAAAGTATGAAACCCATAGAATATGCAAACGTTAGGTTGCCTACTCTTTTCCGGTCACAACTCTCAGGTTGCCATTTATAAACAGGTAAATCAAAAAAGCATTTTGCGCCGGTCTGATTATTGAATAAAAATTATATGAAATTAAAGATTATTTCATTATGAACACGATGGTATAAGGTTGCCTGCTAAAAATCAGTCCCGAATTCCGGTTGTCGAATTTTGAAAACTAAAACTTTTTGAAAACTAGCCGGGAATTCTCGTGTGCGACTGAGAGGTCCCAACCAACCATCCCATGCGATAGAAGAGGACAAAGCATAGCAGCTGTCTGTCCATTAAAACAAAGAGAGTGCGCATGCTATTTGTTCTTGAAAATGAAAAGGATAGCGATAGACTCGTGCAAGGTACCATCTAGTCTAGAGTGCACTCTGTGCACACATACCCTGGACTAAAATTTGCTAGGCAACCGATATGCAATATATTTATTGACATATTAAATTAAATATAAAATACGTTTCATCAAATAAACATCTCGATGACGGTTGTTCTTTAAGGGATCCTATACTATTAGCCATTCTTAGCGAAAACTTTCATGAAGAGAGTACTTGTTATTTTTCTCAATCACGCTATTTTCCCTTCTGCTTACCCTGATCCAAAACCGCACGCCACTGGCTGTAATAGTGCAAAAACATTATGTTATATTGCTGAATTTAGGTCATTTGGGCTAACTATGATAAAAATGTTTTCAACTCTTATTATCTGCATATTTACAATTAAAACACACACTTTGATAAAAAAAATTAATACGGTACCGATAACTATAATTTTCTAAATCTACTCGCAAAAATGTTTTGAGCGCACGGAGAATTTTTGCTCTATATCAAACGAGTCGTGTTTTATTAAATATTTTCACCATTTGCGTTAATTATTATCGTTGTTTTTTTTAAAAAAATATTAGCGCGCCCCCTCTAACACTCGTAAATACATATCTCCCTTTCAAACCATCTTAGAACGCTTAAGAACTTTCTGCGGTATCTCGCCAACAGTAGGTATCTTATATGTTTTTTTTCCGAAAATTTGAAGATCGCGGCATTATAAATCCAATTATGGTAATATAATATAGTTGAAAAGTTACGTCAACGTTTGGATATATATATATTTCTGAATAGATTTTATATCCATAAGCCAAATTTTAGGCTGAACTCTTTTATTTGATTGTAGCCAAAGCGAAGAATCTCATAAAAGACGTGTTTGACACTATTCAAAGGCACGTGGAGTTATAAGAGCTACTGCTTTGAACAACCGTTGCAATGGGTTCAAATGTACATAAGGCTTACCAGCATAATAAAAAACTATCTCACTCGCATATTGAATCGTTTTCTCTCTGATATTCGGCTTACCTTACAGCTTTACATGCTTATTATACCCGATCTTTCATCAATTCCTCAAAGCTATGATAAGGGTAGTCGTACGAGTAGGGTTGCCAGATGGTACAGATAAAAAATTGATCATTTTTTATAAAGGGTCACCCCTTTGATATTTTTTTTGTACAATTTGTCGAAAATCAACGGGTCCTTTGATAATCATTAACCCCTTTGATTTTGACCAAAATAAACAGAGAAAATTTCTGAGGGTGAACACAATGAAACACTCAGTAAACATTAAAACTTATATTTATTATTACTATTGGTAAGCGAAAAATCACTTTTTAACATATTTGGCACTAGATGCTGCTGCTTTAAATGATCGTTTATTGCCTGAAATTGTATCTTTAAATTCAGTGCAACTGAAATTTAAATTGAAGAATACACATAATTCGCTTTTTACGGTATTCACACCTAGTCGATTTATTTCGTCAGTCCATACAATACCCAGTACACTAAAAACTATTTCTACGAAAGCAATGGAGACGGAAACACTGCACACATATTGTACCATTTTCAATAGATTTGAGCAAGTCTTGCTACCACCACCCGCCAGAATCGCTCACGGCTTTTGCTCTGTAAATTATCTCGTGAGGTATATATGTCGCGTATTTTCAATAAAAGCGGACATTCTATTGTCCGGTTTTCCAAAATTTTCTAGACCGGACAGCCGTTCAAAAAACCGCACTGTTCGGTCAAAAACCGGACATCTGGCAACCCTACGTACGAGGCGTATTTCAATCAATATTGATCTTCTATAAAACCTTTCCTCATCGGGTAGGTAAATACATGAATGAAACCAACGAAAAACTATATATAGGAGTAGGCTGGACTAGATCAACGCATTGAAGCAAAACTTCCTAGATCACAAGGCCGTGACACTCATTCAAATCAGCCTCCTAACGTGTATGGGATTTCACAAGAAAAAATCGTTTCAATTTATTTTTTTCTAATTTTATATCAGTTATTTTTCTCCGTGTATGCAAAAACTAATATTCTTCTATGGGAAAATATTTTTGTACGCAAAAAAAAAATAACGGAATTTAAAAAAAAGTTATTTGTCTTTTTTACTTCTACCATCATGTAGAATCACCTCTAGAAGTTTGTGCTCTGTATAAGAACAGTAATACAATTGTCATACACAATTCAAAAGACTTGACCAACCTTGCAATTATAAGGCTGCTTTACTTTAGCTTAGTGCGTAAAATTCTCGAGAGTGGATCTCAGGTATGGGGGCCAGAGGACACTGTCTATGTACTAATGGTCGAGAATATACAAAATAAGTTTTTACGATACCTCTACACGAGAGAGTTTGGTTTTTACCCATGGCTGTTTCCAACAGCATTATCTCGGGAATGCTGGGTGTATGCAGCTTTAGTTCCAGAAGGGATGTTACATTACTCCTGATGGCGTATAAGTTTCTAAACGGTTTAGTCTCAATACCCAGACATTCTGGCTAAAATAGGATTCTATGTCCCGGATAATGACACAGGCTTTTGATTCAGGCAGAACTAACTTACCAATAGTGATGCCCTTGGGAAGAATCGCTAGGTTAATTAACTGCCTCGCAGGAAATGTGGATATACTGTTTTTGCAAATAAATAAATAAATACAAAATAATTATAAGAATGACACAGTAATAGAGACAATAATGTTAGGTATATTTAAGTTTGGCATAACCTACCTCACTAGGCGAACCTATATTTGGGCAAAAATAATTAATACTCTATCCATTGTTTACCAATAAGTATGTCTAACATATTAATTCATATAAAACCATCTATTTAATAGTATAACATACTCATCTTCCAAAGTACAATAATTTTACAGGGAATCGCTAGACATGAATGAGTTCACTGGTTATTGCACGTCCTTTATTGAATACTAGCTGACGTAAACCCGGCGTTGCTAGACTTTTGTCCACTTTCCGTGTTTTATTTATATGAACCTTCCGGAAGAATTTCTCTAAATGACAGTGAAAACCCTATCAAACTCCGTTGCTTAGTTTAGAAGAACTAACTACGAACGAACCATAAAAAAACATTTAAATATTTTAGGACGCTTGTGTAATAAGTCTATTTACGCATTTAGTAAATAGACTTATTACACAAGCTGAAATGCCTGATGACCTTAAATGTGCTATTATTAGACCGATATACAAAGGAGGAAAGGAAAATTAGAAACATGAAACTTTCGACCTATTAGTATCTTGCTGCACTTAAAAAATTTTTTGAATAATATATTTCTTTAAAATTAAACAAATACATAATAGACCAAAAACAATATGGCTTATAAAAGAAAAAAAAAGCAAAGAAAGATTACTACAAGACTTCTTGAATTATATAAATAATCAATTATACCATAAAAGGCTTGTTAATAAGTTAGTATTATTTATCGATAATTCCAAAGCGTTTGACACAATTGATCCGGAAAAATTATTAATAATTTTAGAAGCAATTGGAATCAGAGGAAATACTAAATTTGTTCAAAAATTATTTATTCAATAGATATATGTGTAAAAATATTAGAAAAAATGAGTGGGAATAAAATGTGTGCTGGTGTCCCTCAGGGATCAATTTTGGGACCCACGCTTTATATTATATTTGTTTCATTAATGAAAAAAGCTTTTTTCACACGTTAAACACTTTGGACCACTGAGCTACGTCGGCTTATTTCCAACACGCCAAATAATTCAACATGTACTAGTACTTCAATCAACATTGAAGGTAAACCCACCCTGTCCCACCCCGGTATAGGTGACTTATGGTCACCCCTTCGGAGCTCTCGCATGAATCTAATTTTTTTGAATAAACGGCTCTACAATTTATATAAATGAAGCTAGGCCTTCAATGTCCCCGCATACGGTGTTATGAAGCGGTATGCAAGCGCTTACAAGTACTAAACTAAGGACAACACAGAAAAATAAACAACAAAACAATCAAGTTCAAGTGTCAGGCAGATAGTTGGTGGAGGGGACCCACACTCCAGTACCTGTAAACACAAAAGTAAAGTAAACAATAGAGTGACGGGGGAGTTTCGCCGAACCACGACTGGCAGTCCTGTTGAGAAATTGGTGGTGGTTGGGGCGACTGGTGCAGGTCAGGACTTCCACACCCCTTAGCCGACCACCCGGTGGTGCCCTGAAGATAAGAATTGGAAAAAGAGGGATAAAACCCTAAAGAACCTAGGGGAAAGAAGCGTCAGGAGGTCGGAGGCAGGGTGGAGGTTACCCCAGACCGCACAGTCACCCCTCTGACCACCAACGCTCATCAGGGGTGGCGCAGGTGATTGGCGGAGTCCCCCGGTAAGAAAGAATAATAAGAAGCTCCAGTCGTGCATGCGGGGACGAGGCCCGTTATCCAACCCCTAATGGGGAAAATAAACAAAACAAAACAGACAACGGAGTTCAGTTCTCGCCTGTAAACTCGTTGCTGTTACTAAAAAAAGAAAAGAAAACCGGAAAAAATACATGTAAAAAGAAGAGAAAATAAGAGAAAAAATGAAAAACAATAATCAATCCAAAAAGTGCCACATAAGGGCAACGGTAAATAAGTAAAAACAAAAGTAAAGGTGTAAAAATAAGATCTGCATGGTCTGTAGAGAGGACAGTAAGTATTGATTAAGAAAACAAAGTAAAGTAAGAGAGATAATTAGTAAACACAAATATATAAGAGTGCTTACAGTGTCTGTAAAAAGAAAAACAGTGTGTTATCCTTAGACAGGGAAAAAGAAACATATGAAAAGAAAACAGAAAATAAGAATTAAAAAGTACAAGACAAGTTAATTAAAAAAAAACAAAATATAAACGAATGGAAATCATCTGCAACAGCTGGTACAGTAAGAAAAAGAAATAAGATAAGAATAATAAAATAAGAAAAACAGAATAGCATATACAATAATGAAAGAGTTGTAAAATAATAAGTCATGGAGCAGGAGCAGTACACCGGGGGTTCCCAATTATTACACTAGTCAACGACTCTAAGCACAGGCCATCTTCAATCAACAATTACTGCTTATTATATTTTTACACAGGGTTTGAATCCGTGATCTTCGGCTCACTAGTCGAGAGCTTTACCCCTCGACCACAGAGGCCGTCAAATCCTCCTACATATAATATGAGCCTCTTCATAACCTGCATTAATAAAACCCTTCCTACAGCCCCTTCCTTAACCCGCCTCACAACGCTGCTCAACCGGGTGGCGAGACAGTTCCCCCGTCGTTACACTGTACATATAGGGGCGCTCTTGTTAGGTGTCACATAAAAAAATTAAAATAACCAAAACGTAAACCAACCCGCAGAACTCATGCCGCTAGAAGGCGCTAGTGTAGCATATTGCCATCAATATGTATGGGATGGGAAATGTAAGATGTTAAAGGTATTATGACTACTCTACAGTATTTGATATTTTGAATGGTTCGATCGCAGCTGAATTTCTAATTTCCTACGTGTGAATTCCAAACTTTTGGTTGCCATGATGTGATCTAACCTCAGGTATAAGAGGAAGCCAATATAAGAATGATAAACACCTTCAACTAAACGTTTTTTATCCACTCTGACGCCATCTTTAATTCTTACAGTGCCATCATCTGTCAACATCACAATAAAATCAAATATTATAATATTTCTTTGCTGAGCAAGTGAAGGCCGTCGCACCGCTATAAAATGATGTTTTTTTTTAGTGTGTACCTACTTGTTAGCATGATGGAAGGTCATTTTATGATCTGATCATTGAGTGACCATTTGACCTTAGAGGCCTCTTAAATTCGCAGATATGTAAATAGTGGTTGTGCTTGGACGACACTACCAGTGGAATATTTTCTAGTTACAATCAAATATTAATTTCTGTGTTATCTTTTTTCTATATATATAAACTAAATAATAATTATGAATAATCAATATAAAAAAGTTTTTTTCAACTTTGAGGATTTAAAAAAAAAATCGCTTGTTGCGCCACAATACGAAGAATGTCAAAAAATACAAATAAATAGTAGTATATCTGTGTGTAAGGATATAATGGCCAACCTTATGATTCCAGAGATAGCCTCATTTTTAATGTCAGTGCCATACAAATTTTTCATAAAAAAATTAAAACTCCTTCATTTGTACACGCAATTGCTTCATACCAAATTTTATAGCATAGTAATGATCAGTAGAATCCATTTCTAGCCAAAAAAGACCTTTGAAAATTCAAGTCTCTATGTCTATGGAAGGCGATTTTCAGCCCACTGTGTGCCGGCGCGGGTGGTGATAGCTCGTCCAATCTCAGCGACAACATTCTCTATGGCGCCATACATAGATCGTCTTGTTATGGCGTAGGTTATAAGATTTCACCGTCAGGGGGATTGTGTTGTTTTGTTTTTTTTTTGTATGAAGTATTTTGTGCTGATTCTATAACGCACAACGTGGGAATATCGGGTTGCTGTTTAATCGTAATTTTAGGTCGAATCGATTTTAAAGTCAGAATTTTAATAACGCGCTGTTTGTAATGTGCTAATATTATTTATTATAACGCCAGTTTGTCTGATAATCTCTACCTTTTAATGGGTTTTTAGTGCACAATAGCAAAACGGGATCAATTGAAATACCGGTAGAACAAGGATCGAGAGCATCTGCCCCTGTACGCCATTTACGGGAAATAAAGATAATATATTGATTATGATAAACAGCTATATGTACATCAAAGAATGACGCCATTTCAACATAATAATGTTCAATAGATTTGATTGATTGAGTGTTGTTGGTCTGACATGGGCATTGAACCATGGTTCTCTCATTAAAACACGCCGCGTTACCTTGGCCACTGTACGATAGAATAATGACTTGATTATGATTAGGTTAAGCTAATTGCTTGCTTCTTTAACTAGTGTTGCTCGTACAAATGCTTGATCAAATGAACCGTGCTTAATTTAACTCTTCAAGCTAATTTGTTCGGTTTTGGGAACAAACCGCTATTACACGTAGAGTACATTTGTTCACTTTTCGGAACAGTTCATATGGTCTCATAGAAATCGTTGTGTCACTCTTACTGTCACTATTAGAAATATGATCTAAACTGCATTAGAAGGAGAAAACACCACGCTTTATATCCAAATATAGAAGTCAGCCACAGAATAATTCAAATGAAACCAAAAGTTCTGACCGCAATTTGGAAAAAATATGAAAGTTCGTGATTTTTTTTATTAATTATTTTTACGCGAAACGACAAAAAAGTGAGGTAACAATAATATTTATGATACATTTTTCTAATAAAATGTATGTATTTTCGTAATTTATCAGTAATTTCAGTTCTGTGTTTAGACGAAAAAACCTAAGGTGAGCCATTTTTACTTTTTTATGTTTGCATTCAAAATTTTAATATTTCAAGGATTATTTGTTTATTTCTAACAATACAATTAGAAGGCGTATTTCACTAACTTTCAATAACAGTTATTAGTTTTCGGATACGTTCAGAATTATTCAGTTTATTTGGATTTTATTGCAAAGCGGAAATACTCCGACCTTCTGATTGGATATGCCAGAGGCCTGAGGGGTTAACTACTGTTGCTTGAACAAATGCTTGCCCAAATGAGCCGTGCTGAATTTAAACGAAGGTTTTGTGTGCAAAAAGATTTATTCTAATTGTCTTTAAATTATTATATAATTAAGTTTAATTCAGGTAATATTGTTAGGAATCCGATCGTTTTAATAAATTACATGTTTTAACAAAGTTACATGTTTTAATAAATTACATGTTTTAATAATTTAAATGTTAATAAATTATATGCTTTAATAAATTACACGTTTGAATAAATTACATGTCATAATAAATAACATGTTTTAATAAATTACTTGTTTCGATAAATTACATGATTTAATAAATTACGTACTTTAATAAATTACACGTTTGAATAAATTACATGTCATAATAAATAACATGTTTTAATAAATTACGTGTTTCGATAAATTACATGATTTAATAAATTACATGTTTTAATAAATTACATGTTTAAATAAAGTAAAAGTTTCAACAAATAAAACGTTTTAATAAGTTAAATATTCTAACAAATTTAAATAATATAGAATACAGGAGAATCTTGTACTGAGGTTGCTTAGGTAGACAAATGTAGAACAAACAATTTATGTGTAAGTATATTCTGGTGTTAAGAAAATTGCACATTTTTTATCAGCTTTCTCGTGTGAATGTTAATTCCATCGTGCGCTATGGAGCTTTGTTTTTTCATTTATTTATTTATTAATTTTCGGGAAATCCACAGTTTACATTTAATCAGTTTGTACATAAGTATTATATAGTAAAATAAAACCAATTATGGATTTCCTCCTTGTGACTTTAACTGAGACAGCATAATATGGAATAAGTTATTTAAATTTGTGAGAAAGGAATATGAATTAAAAAATTTATACTAAACAAAAGATTATATAAAACGAAAAATTTACAAAACAATACATTTATAGCTCCATATTAGTCTCACAAGATCTTTAAATAAAAACTCCGGGGTTAACAAAGCACTTTGGACTTTATTTGTGATAGAAAACAATTAGCAAGGATTATTATTATCATCAGGTGGCAGGAATTATTCTGGCTCCGACCTTGAGAATGCAATCGTATTTATTTATGTCTCCACCTACTCTAGGATGTCACACTATGTAATGTGGTGACCGGATAAATCATCACAATGATAATTCATCACATCTTTCAAAAGTTATAAAAAGTCATGGAAAGTGATGAAACAAAAACTTTATTAACTAGGTTAAGTAGGTAAGGTTAGATTTTTTTTCATCGTTTCTAATGACTTTATATCACCTTTTAAAAGTGTGTTGAATTGTCACTGTGTTGAGTTATCATGGAACCATGTATTGTAAATTTAAATTTAAACAAGTAAGAAAATACCCAATATTGTAAAGCGATAGTTATACGATCGTTTAATAAGAAATAAGATTTGGATTAAAAAAAGTATTAAATCGATAATTTTTTAGCAAAAATGTATCCTTACTTATGTGATTACCTCACAAGAGTCCCAACTGCTCCCTACAGTCTGGAGCCATTGGGACTATGGCATCCCTAATTGGGACATGTTTTAATAGTCAGGCTGAAGAGACCGGAAAAAATGGGGTCACCAAAAAAGGGGTATAATTCAAATATCTTACTATGTAAAAACCCAACGTAAATACGATTTTATATGTAATTACTATATTTATTTCATAAAAAAATAAATATAGTAATTCAAATATCTTACTATGTAAAAACCCAATGTAAATACGATTTTATATGTAATTAGTATATTTATTTCATAAAAAAATAAATATAGTAATTCAAATATCTTACTATGTAAAAACCCAATGTAAATACGATTTTATATGTAATTACTATATTTATTTCATAAAAAAATAAATATAGTAATTCAAATATCTTACTATGTAAAAACCCAATGTAAATACGATTTTATATGTAATTAGTATATTTATTTCATAAAAAAATAAATATAGTAATTCAAATATCTTACTATGTAAAAACCCAATGTAAATACGATTTTATATGTAATTACTATATTTATTACATAAAAAATAAATATAGTAATTCAAATATCTTACTATGTAAAAACCCAATGTAAATACGATTTTATATGTAATTAGTATATTTATTTCATAAAAAAATAAATATAGTAATTCAAATATCTTACTATGTAAAAACCCAATGTAAATACGATTTTATATGTAATTACTATATTTATTTCATAAAAAAATAAATATAGTAATTCAAATATCTTACTATGTAAAAACCCAATGTAAATACGATTTTATATGTAATTACTATATTTATTACATAAAAAATAAATATAGTAATTCAAATATCTTACTATGTAAAAACCCAATGTAAATACGATTTTATATGTAATTAGTATATTTATTTCATAAAAAAATAAATATAGTAATTCAAATATCTTACTATGTAAAAACCCAATGTAAATACGATTTTATATGTAATTAGTATATTTATTTCATAAAAAAATAAATATAGTAATTCAAATATCTTACTATGTAAAAACCCAATGTAAATACGATTTTATATGTAATTACTATATTTATTTCATAAAAAAATAAATATAGTAATTCAAATATCTTACTATGTAAAAACCCAATGTAAATACGATTTTATATGTAATTAGTATATTTATTTCATAAAAAAATAAATATAGTAATTCAAATATCTTACTATGTAAAAACCCAATGTAAATACGATTTTATATGTAATTAGTATATTTATTTCATAAAAAAATAAATATAGTAATTCAAATATCTTACTATGTAAAAACCCAATGTAAATACGATTTTATATGTAATTAGTATATTTATTTCATAAAAAAATAAATATAGTAATTCAAATATCTTACTATGTAAAAACCCAATGTAAATACGATTTTATATGTAATTAGTATATTTATTTCATAAAAAAATAAATATAGTAATTCAAATATCTTACTATGTAAAAACCCAATGTAAATACGATTTTATATGTAATTACTATATTTATTTCATAAAAAAATAAATATAGTAATTCAAATATCTTACTATGTAAAAACCCAATGTAAATACGATTTTATATGTAATTAGTATATTTATTTCATAAAAAAATTAATATAGTAATTCAAATATCTTACTATGTAAAAACCCAATGTAAATACGATTTTATATGTAATTACTATATTTATTTCATAAAAAAATAAATATAGTAATTCAAATATCTTACTATGTAAAAACCCAATGTAAATACGATTTTATATGTAATTAGTATATTTATTTCATAAAAAAATTAATATAGTAATTCAAATATCTTACTATGTAAAAACCCAATGTAAATACGATTTTATATGTAATTACTATATTTATTTCATAAAAAAATAAATATAGTAATTCAAATATCTTACTATGTAAAAACCCAACGTAAATACGATTTTATATGTAATTACTATATTTATTTCATAAAAAAATAAATATAGTAATTCAAATATCTTACTATGTAAAAACCCAACGTAAATACGATTTTATATGTAATTACTATATTTATTTCATAAAAAAATAAATATAGTAATTCAAATATCTTACTATGTAAAAACCCAACGTAAATACGATTTTATATGTAGGTAATACTATATTTATTTCATAAAAAAAAACTTTTTGAAGCAATTTGAAGAAAGAAAATATGCACTAATAATGTATAATACGCTATGAATTCGATTTGAATACAAATTGATCGTTTGTCGTGTTTCGAGTCCGCGACTTCTGGCTAGAAGCCAACAGTGTTCCGGTGGTACCAATTTCTATCCTATCATATAATAGTACAGGCCTATTCGTCGCATGACCTGCACCACCTTCTGCATTAGCCACTTTCCCGTGCAGATTTGGACTCCTCAAGTCCAGTGCTTCGATTTAACACTTATACCAACCGGAATGTTAACTACGTTCCTTAAATAGTACAGGCTTATTCGTCGCAATATTTATATCGGGCTTTTACTTTCGCTTAATCCAGTTCCACCTAAATTATCCAATAGAAATATGTGGAAAACCTATACATTACATACTTAAACGATTAACAAATAATATTGAAGTTATAACAAAAACTCAATTATAGCTCGGGTTAAAATGTAATTTAAATGTAGAATAAAAGATAAGTTATTATATATTATGTGTACATGCTGTACCCCGTCACGCTTTGCTGTGGCTCAGTTTGTATGTGCAAATAGAGAAACAATAGCGTGTGTTGCTTTTACGGCCAACAAGTGGCGCTGTTTTAAAAAAAACATCTAAAAACACGCATATTCGAATGCAACGCTGTGTCAAATTTCAAATAAATCGGTGAAGAACTATCGGATTTAAGATTTTGAACAAACGAACATTTAAATTTTTATTTATATAGATTTTATTATTGTTAGTTAATTAGAAAACGAAATATTTATGTCTTTAAGTACCTATAATATAAATAAAAAGATATATTTTTTATTTCTTCTTAAAAAAGAATAGGAGATGTGTATATTATTATGACAGCATACATTGTTTCTGTTATCCATAGTAATTTCCGGAAATACACTCTCTGTAATTTTGTCAACAAGTCATCATATAGCATTCAACAAGAAATTAGTGTTTTCATTATAGTTACAAAGATTAAAACATGCCAGGAATACATCCGGAGTAAAGTGAAGTACCCTTTTTTGATTGATTTTTTAAGAACTTAGATCTCACAAAAAGAGTAATCAAATATATGCGTGGAATAAAATTAAAAAAAATATATTTGCTTAATTTTTTGTAGGTACTCAACGGTATTTGGAGACAAACATGTTTTTAAAGTAAAATTAGTTCAGAACGCAAACAGTTGTTATAGAAAAACATGAGGATATGTGATCGATGATGTTAGTTCTTCAGAGCATTTGCATTGGATTACCGATAAAACAAATACCTACAGCATTTCCACCTAACATCTATATTCCAAAAATTTCTGAACCAGAACTGCCCGTTTTTGCGAGGTAGTGATTTATTTCACACATATACAATGGGAGTTTCATTGGGGTTTACCTGTCACTATTTTATTAACAGTAACGAAAAATCCGGTGGATTTCACGAAACAACCGGAACTGCGTTCCGGTTTATTCCCGCTTCAACGTGAGCACTGCCTGATGTGAGTGTCAGTTAAAGGAATAGCCCGCAATGCTCGCAGTGCCTACCGCCGGGTTACCTAATCCAGCCTTGCAGTTAATGACGGCTTATGCAATGGGCACTGCACTCGCTGCACCACTGGATTAGTCAACTTCACCGAGCCGACCGGGGCTGCAATTATCACATTCGGTCTTGGTCTTCCCAAGTCTTACTAATCCCACTTTTTAAATTCATTGTCGGAATCCGATTCAATTCAGTTCCTCAATAATAATTCTAAAATAACTTTCAGGGTGTCTAGCACGGTCGATCGATAAAGGATTTATCGATAACGTCGATAACTTGTAGTATGTTTAACCAGAGCTTGACTGCAGATCGCTAAATGAACGACATTTCACGTCTAATAAATTAAGAAAACTTACTCGTTGTGAACTGTTTTGTTTTTTTTTTTTTCGTTTGAATCTGCAGTCATGTCCGAGAACTATGACAAGTTACCGATATTATCGATAAAACCTTTGTCAATCGACCGTGCTAGGATACCCTGGTATCATTTCACCCTTTCGATTAAGTTTCGAGTGTGGGTAATTATTTTCTGGCTTATCTATTACCCTAACCCCTAAAATAACACAATCGGCAAACTTTTTCCGTCTTACTTATTACGTTCTTATGCGCCGGTTTAGAGTTGGTATAGTTGTAATTAGTACTTTTTTAATTATACCGATCTTACGCGCCGTGTAACATTATAATTAACGGGTTTTGTGTTTTGATTGAGAACAGTAGAAATTTTTGATCCGGTTCATTTTAGTGTGGCGATCAATTCTCTAACGGTAACTTTTAAGGTAAGTATCACAATATATAGTTCAAATTATCACTATTAAGGAGATGCACTACGTAGTAATGCAAAATCGTGAATAATTGATCGTTTATAAATATTTTAGATGATTTAACCCCTCCAGCTTTTGAGGGTCATATATGACCGGCGTCCATTTTTTATAAAAGTGTTTTTATTTTTCTCTCATGCGGAAATTCATATTTTGACGTTAGAAAGAGAAATAATAATTCTTTTCAGTTTGCTTCAAATTTTTATGCTAGATTCTAGTATAAAAATTCTAAAAATAGTCCTAATTAAAAATTCTTATTTCGCGCCGCAATTGTAACAATCGGTTTAATTTAAAAAAATGTATTTTTTATTATACGAACGAGATTAAAGTGTAGTTTTTGAAATGTCGAGTTCTCTCAACTTTTCTACGATTGGAGTAAAAAAATAAGTAAAAATGTGGTTAGCTTTTTTGATAATTTTGTTATTTATAAAAAAAATGTTCAAAGAAGCGAAGTTAGCAGTCCACAATGGAGTGCTGGTACCTACCCTGATGTGTGGAAGTGAGGCATGGAACTGGCAAAGAAAGGATGAAAGTAGATTGAATGCTGTAGAAATGAGATCCCTGAAATGTGTGGTAAAACCATGTTTGATCGTGTGAGGAATGTGGAGATCCGCAAAGAGTGCAAGGCTGATGTAAGCGTGATGAGTAAGATTAAGAAAGGGACGCTTAGATTGTTTGGGAATGTAGAGCGAATGAGCGAAGATAGGAGGGTAAGGAGGATATATGATGCAATTGCGAATGGTAGCAGAAGTCTGGGACGCCCGATGAAGACATGGCACGATCAAGTGAATCAGATACTCGTGTCGGGCCATGTCAAGAGTCAGAATAATAGAAAAGTATGTATGATACGATGTATGAATGTGAATGAGGCAAGAAGTGTGTGCCAAGACCGAGTTGTTTGGCGGCCGTCCTCTCTGCCTACCCCTGCGGGGAAACCTATTTTAGGTTATGGATTTAATGCATAATGTGGCAAATTAAGTTCTTGTTTCTAAACATTTAAATGTTTGTTTCTGAACTTCGCAAAATAAATTGAATATAATTTTTGGTAATGTTTTTTCTTGTATACATCAAAACAGGACCCCCTATTAATTATAAACGCCCTGAATGCTTTTGTCAAGCTTTTAGTTAGATAACTTGAGTTAAGTGAAAAAATCTTGGGACTATCCTGTTTAATTTAATTTTTAGAGAATGTATATGAAGCCATTAGATTAATCCATATGAATAAAAATTTTAATGTGTTTTTGTTCAAAATCTTAAATCTCCAAAAGTTCTTTATGGATTGCTTTGAAATTTTAACGCAACGTTGCATTCGAATACGCGAGTGTATTTATATACCTATTGGAAATAAGCTTACGTAGCTCAGTGGTCTCAGAGCACCTGACCGGACATCAGAAAGTGCGGGTTCAATTCCCGTCTGCGGCATTTATTTTTACTCGGGAGATATTTTCAATTTTGATGAATATTTCAAGCGACTAATTATTGCTTTTAATAATTTATTATCCTTTGTGCTATGCATAAAAAAACCTTGTCTTATAAACGTCATTAAAAAAATAGTAAACAAATTAAATACTTAAAAATGAACTCAGTTTTCAAATAAAACAGAATTCACTTCAAAATTTACTCCAAACCATTTATAACCCGGGCAGCGCCGGGTACACATCAGCTAGCATTGTTAATATTTCAGTTTTTCATTTAAGATTGGTTCACTTTTATAAGCAGAATTCTTGCCTGAACAGACTATGCAATAATTACAATAGCGTATTATTATCTAAGGTTGATATTTTCAGTTGCAAACTTACCAAATACAAGAGGTCCGTAAAAAAACATTTCTCTGATGGTTTGATTTGATTTGATTTATATCTACAACCTCTCTCCATGGCTATAACTGTATTGTTTTGTAAATTTTTCGTTTTATATAATCTTTTGTTTAGTATAAATTTTTTAAAATTAAACAGTAACTTTGTAAACATCACTTATAGGTAAATACTTAATGCCGACCGGGTTTCGCTACAACCGTAGCCTCATCAGGGCAGTATAATACTAAAAATTAAATTAACATGTGTAGATATCACGGTAGGTGGACAGTCTGAGCTACAGAGGAAGAGGTAGGGATAGGTGGGAGATTGAGAGGCGAGTGCTCTTTGTCAATAGGGAACAATCTGAGTATAGGGCTTTTATTTAGGTTTATTTGGTTGTTGATGACTTTGCTATTGACGTTTTTGGCTTTCCTTAACTCTAACGCTTCTAAGTTATCCAACCTAAGACCTATTCCGTTTTTATGTAATAGACTGACGCCAGTATTTTTGTCGAACGTATGAATTATTTATTTATCAATTTTAATTATTTATCTATCGTAAACCCACTTACACTGATACAACTATTACCAACAATATTATAACCAAAAAAAATGAATAAATAATTATTTATGTGCATCCTATGTTAGGTGCACCAACTTATGTTGCAATCACCGATTTACTGCCCACCACCGCATCGAGCATGATTGGTACAAGCTTCTATCACCACTGATAGCACTAATGGCCGATTTTCTGTAATCTCACGTTGCCCCTAGCGACTGACTCTTTATGGCACCATAAATTATTACAACACCTGCCTCCATTGAAGATGGCTATAAATGTTACGACGTACCACTTTTCTGTAATTCATTTTACTGTCGGTAATTTTAATTATATTTGAAATCTGGTGAGGTAGAATTATTCTGGACCATGGAATGCGATTGTCCATCCTTTCTTAGATTAGTAAATGTTTTATGGTTATTTATTAATTGGTCCACTGTACAGTCCGATACACAAAACATTGCGCGAACGCTCAGTCAAAATAGATGGTGCATTAGTCAATGGGTGCGTGGGAATAGGGTTTGCAAATCCCGCACCTTTTTCAAATCCCGCGGGATAATGGCATAGAAATTAGAACCCCACAGAATCCCGGAAGATTTGCGGGATTTGTATTGAGGGGCATCAAATTGAAATAATGTGTACATTAAACAAACATTTGTTGTTTTGTTAGCAATTAATTATCTTTGATACTAGTCTTCTTCTCTAAATAGTATAAAATATAGTTGCCATCCGCGCTGTTTGTTTGTGCGCTTAGTTCTTCTAAACTACGCAACCGATTTTGATAAGCTTTAAACTATCATTTAGAGAATTTCTCCGGAAGATTTATATATATATATATATATAATACATGGATATTATTTTTAAAGAAAGTAGAGAAAAGTCGATGTTTTGTAATCAAGTCGTAAAAAAATTATTTTCGGGCGTTTACATTGCTAACGCTGACTAAACTTTATGAAATGCAAAAACACAAAATAATAATTAATTGAAAAAAGACACTTTGTAATACACCACTTTTTATTTGAATTAATAATAACAGCCAACCGGGTTTCGGTTATCTCAAGCTTCATCAGGGCTTATTATATTAACTAAAGATAAATTACATACAGAGACAAATATATATATATATAAGAAAATAAAACAATGAGTGAAAGAGATATAAATAGGAAAGAAGGAACCTTATTGGTGACAGAAAGAGATCTCTTTCACTCATTGTTTTATTTTCTTGTATGTAATTATCTTTAGTTAATATAATAAGCCTTGATGAAGCTTGAGATAAGCGAAACCCGGTTGGCTGTCATTATTAATTCAAATAAAAAGTGGTGCATTACAAAGTGTGTTTTTTAAATTAATATATATTGTCACACCCCAAAGTGTTTGCTTCCTTCAAAAATACCAAATACTAAGTTTGGTGATCGCGCTTTCGGAGTATCTGGGCCGAAGGCTTGGAATAAACTCCCTCCGGAACTAAGATCCATAACAAGTCCAACAGAATTCAGGTCTAAACTAAAAACTTACCTTTTTAAGCTGTCATACCCTTAAATTAAATATACCATTCCTTAGAGAAAGTCCAGTTGTATCCAATTTTCTAATTATGTCCTAAATCATGTACTTATCTAATTTCGCTAATAAACAATTAGTTAATGTTAATTAAGTGTCAATCTCAAGTGACCTACCAGGTAAGTATGGTATTGTATATTATCTCCAATATAGTTAGAAATAACATAGATCACGGCGCTATACAAATCATATAAATATATATTTTTTTAATTTCCGACTTTATGTCCGGGTTTAATCTTTCCCATAGGAAAAACTAAACCCTTCCTCACACTTTTCCACAAATGATCATCTAGTCTATCCACATTATGCAAGTGCATTATGTGAGCAAAATAAATACAAAACAATACACCAGAGATGGAAAATAATTCACCGACTCCAGATATTTTCATATCAGAGGGTTCGGCTCGGTAGAACTCCTAACAGGGCCTATAAATCCTACTGATCCCTCTATATAAATATTTAAAAAATCTTTCGTAATCCTACATGTATTTAAAATGACTGATTTTTGCATTTTTAAATATAAATTTTTTGATAGATCGATTATTATTATTATAAGCGCCCGAAAATATATTGTTACGACTTGATTACAAAACATCGACGTTTCTTTACTATTTATCAACAAAATATGCATGCATTATATATATACAAACCTTCCGAAAGGAATTCTCTAAGTGACAGTAAAAACTCTATCAATTAAAATTCAAAATCCATTGCGTAGTGTAGCGCACAAACAGACAGATATACCTCCGACCTGTGGGAATGTTTTATGGTGTAGTGTACACATAAAAGAACCACGGTGTCGTCACCTTCTTTTCTTTCCACACCATTATTTCAAAAGACCTCCCTTTTAATTCCATTACAATTCACTAAATATGTCACTGACGTTGTTTCGCAATTTGGGTATTAATTATGTATGTTCATTGAAGAAGCTACGCCATTGTTGCTTCTAAACTATGGAGTCGGGCCAATACCTTTATTCTTTATGGAAATGTCGACGCTAAAGAACATCCAACTCATATTTTATTCATAAGTTGCAGAAATAAAATTTACGATGATTTTATTACAAAGGACAAGTTGAAAATGAGGTCTTACCTTTGTTTCGACATGTTGTATGTTGAATATATTAATATGCCGTATTTGGGCATCAATCCTGTAAAAAATAATAAATCCTTAATATACTAATATCCTCTTTTCAATTTCAGCTTACGATTTGCTCGAAAACGTAAGCTCAAATCAAAAACAAAAAATCCACAAAATCGACTCAAAATATGATGTAAAGAATGGGCAAAAGTAATCACCCGATGGTCTTTTGCTGTAATATTTTTTTTATGATAAACTTTTCTACTGCTTGTGAAATTTGTTTATTTAATCCAATACTGATTCATGTCTTGACCATTTGTATTCTGCGTTTGTTTACTTCACAAATGTCAAAACCGAATTGACATTTGGCGCCATTTGCAAAAGTTATAGCGTTTTCGAATAGGGTGATTACTTTTGCCCCACCCTGTAGATCCAATCACTAGTCATACCACGAGTTTCCAGTTACCCTGTATAGGTTTAAAAAATCAACCCGTGAAGAATTAGGTTTTTTTAGTGTCAATTTTTAAATTAATTTTATAACTTAAAAAAATAGTTTTTCGGATTTAACCTTCCTTCCCAGGTACTGGAGTCGACGACTCTATCGATTTCGTTAAATGCCGATCGCTTTGGACCGATATTTATTACTTATACTTAGAGACACCCATTCATAGCTTTAATTTTTTAGAAATGTAGCATTAATTATTGAAAAAATAGCTTTAATTTTGCGTTTTCATAGCGTTTAGAGCTAAATAGGATAACGTCAAGGAATGGGAGTCGGCAAGAGGGGAAAAAACAATTAAATTAGCAAATTCACTTGAAACATGTTTATTGTATTATTGATTGAAACTCAACATGGCACATGTTTCTACAGTAGAGTGTGTCATGTTAGTTCTACGATCTGTTAATACAAGATTATAGCGACTAAAAAATATTTTTTTAAATCGCTAAAAACAGCATTCATCGCTTTGATTCGTGAAAATATCGTTAATGCTATGAATGGGTGTCTCTAAGTATAAGTCTGCTGTCATCCGATTTATCCGATTTCTTTTATCGATATATCCATGGACAACGAGTTTGTCTATTGAGTTTCAGCTCAATCGGATCTGGAAGTGGGTTAATTTCCACTTTCAAGATTCCATTTCATTTATACACTGATTTAACCCTTCAGGTTTTAAAATATTTTTACCAACAAGTCCCAACGACATGGTGAATTTTCTTGGAATTTTGGAATGCTCTCTAGGTATCTAAAATGTGCCACATATTACTTATTTTTGAAGTTGCCCCTGAAAGAAATACTATTTTAGAAACTATATAAAATTACCTTTGAAATATTTGCATTTGAAAAAATTGTTGATCTTTCTAAAAAAGACATTTTTAATATCAAACATGAAAATGTTTTCAAAAAAACTTACCAATACATTTTGATACGGAACGTCCATAATTTTGAAAGAATTCGATATTTATGAAACATATTCCTTTTGTGTAGGTAATTAGTAATAAAACTGTCACTTCTCTTTTTATACCGTTTTTTTTTTTTAATATTAACTCCACACAGGAGGCCCTGAAGAAAATAATTTCCCTCAGGGCCTATGTCATCTTTGGGGATGCTGTGTGGAGGGTCTTTTTGTGGAGAGCAAGGAGTGAACATGGGTCTTGAAGAGTCCCATGTTGTAGGAGGGAGGAAACACAGAGGCCGGTAGCTCGTTCCACAGCCGAGCTGTTGAACTTAAGAACGAATCGTAGAAGCGACCCGTTCTCATGTGACAAATGTCAACCGTGTACAAATGTTGGGCGCGCGTTTGGCGTGTATCCCGACTACGCACCGGTGCCGAAGGGATCAATGACCGTTAATACAATAAAAAAATATAAATAATTCTTTAACTTTCAACTATAAATATTTGGTACAAACTGTGAAGAATAATTATTTATCTTTCCAATGACGAACATATCCCATATCTACGCATTATAGAAAAAAAAGATAAAAATACTTTTATAATGTATTGACGCCCCGGTCAGATCTGTCCTTCAGAGGCTCTAATGGAATATGATGTTTGTGGCTAATTATGTCCTTCCGAGGCCTGAAGGGTTAAGAAAACAAATAATTACTTATTATTTAAGACGAAGCACTACAAAATCATGTGTGTTATATTAACGGTATGACCAGGGAGATTTCAAATAATACTGTTTCGTATACTGCTGTAATGTCATTCGATTACAGAGAAATGAGTTTCTGTCCGCGTGTGTTAACCTGATTGTCAACCAAAAGTTGATAGAATGCATTGTCATTGACAACGCAGTCTACCTGCCGAGTTACAGTTCAATCGGATGTGGAAGTTCGTTCATTTCCGCTTCCGAGATTTACCTTCAATCATTTCCGAAAATCAATGTTAAATTAAAGAAAAAGATTACACCTACGTAAAAGTGGTTTTTAACTACGTAAGTAATTTTTTATTCGATCGGTTAGTTGCTGAGTGAACAAATGCGTCGGGTTTCCACCTAGATATCTTGGATTAAATTATTTTGTTAACTAAGTCCTTCATTTTTAAACAACATTTTTTCGCTTATAATAATGACAGTAGAAAATTTTCATGTTGGCTAACCGGAAATGTTTGCTTTTTTCAAAATGTAATTTTAGTTTGTAATGAAAATCGTGACCGAATTTCACCTTATTTTAAGTTAAAAGTTTGGAGGAATTGTGCAGTTTGCACGGTTGCACATTGTGTGACCTGTGATGTTTGCAGTTTGCTGCCCAAATAATGCACAATGCACACATTTGCAGGTCGTAGGTTTGGAGGCGCCGGGAACGAAGTACCGTATGGATGCGGGCCAGATGCCGCTCCCACTGAGAGCGAGACGTGATCTGACTCCGAAACGCCGCCCGTGCGTCAGTCCGACATGAACGGTGAACATGCAAGGCGCGGGTGTATAGTGTTGCATGGTGTAAGGAATTTGATACCCGGATTTAATTTTGTTCTGAAAGTGTTGCAACCATTCCAATAACTTTTAAAAGTTCTCCAGCTGTTAATTATTTTGAAGAAATTTGATGTCCCTTTCTTCAGATGGAGAAAAATTAATTAAACGGATTCCTGTACATTTCGAACACATTATCACCTTCAAATACATTATCGTATTCGAATACATTATGATATTCTAATACATTATCATATTCGAATACATTATCATATGCGAATACATTATCATATTCGAAAGTATTATTCGTGATAATGTATTCGAAACAGTTTATCAGGAAACCTGGCACTTCATTCGTTAAAGATCTGCAATCCCGTTTTTTAACCGGATTACCAATAATTTTAAGAGATTCTTAATAAATTAGCAATACTTATTTTTCTCCGCGCATTAGTTCGCTGTTCATTTATATATTCTTTTTTTACTGAGGACATTCCCGATGGTTTTGAAGATATAACTTGCTGCTACAATCGTGATCAGAATCTGAATAGTTATTGTCCACTGATTTTACTGCTTTAGTAGATTTTTCTTTTTTTTTTTTAAATTCGATAATTTATGTTTCTTATTAGCGCGTTCCCTCATGGATTGGTAAGGTATCGACATTGAAAGGCCTGTAGTAAGCGTTCAAATATGGTTTGAAAAGGATATATGTAAATACGAATGGTGAAAATATTTAATAAAACACGACTCGTTTGAAATAGAACAAAAATATCTCGATAAATGCTTTAGTTGCATTTAAATGTGAGTTTTTTCATGCCTATAACATATTAAATAAAAGAACAAAACGTGTTTTAAGTAATTTTCGGAGCTTACTTAGCGATTTTTTTTCTATCGAGAGAATTTAATATAATTAAACTTTCGGCATAACAAATGTATAGATATTATCTTCAAAAATAACTTTTTTTCGGAACTTAAAGAGTTAAGGCGATGCACTACGTCGTGTAATATTTTAAATTGAGCCGCTATCAATAACAACCCTTACGTAGATGGCGATAAGGTTTAAACTCCCCCTTAACACCATCCGCCTGTTTTGATTTATGCAAGAAAAAAACATGGCCAAAAAGTGTCTTTTATTTTATTTTATGGATGTTCAGGCATAAATATTTAAATGTTTTTCGATCATTTTATAAATAACTTAATTTGCCACATTATACAATAAAATCATAACCGAAAATGGGTTCGTAAGTAGGAGATTTTGAACTTTAAAGCAGTTTTCATAGGCCCTTACACTATTTTTTTCTGGGCTTATTAAAAAATACTCGATTATTTCAAAAGCCAAGATGTATTCTACTCGCAGTATTTAATTAAAGCATCTGAAACATTTCTAGGCGACCAAATTTTCAAACCAAAAACACATGATTTTGCATTACTACGTATGGCATCGCCCTAATATAGTAGTTTATGTTAGAAGTCTACCTTGTATCTATTTAAATAAAGGAGATTATCTGTGTGTTTATAGCGGACGGGCGGACGTGCTGTGTGGATATGATATTTATACAAATCTTTCAATATTGATGAAATTTTGCACACTTTACCTTTAAAACAGTTTTCGAAAAAATCTGTGTAAAAGTAAAACAACCTATGTTAGTAATGAACAAAAAAACACCTTTTGTTTATTTTGCAGAAATTGTACATTTGTTTTCGTACGCATAATCGTGATTTCATGTTTTAATTTATCGATGATTAAGCCTTTTGAATATTTTAAAGTCAAGAACAAACAACAAAAGTGTGTAAATATTTTGACGTCAGCGAAACAGGGGCATCGATTTAAATGAGTTCAACCAAAACAATTTTATTTTTCTTTCACGTAGGTATTTAAAAATATTATATTGTAAGCAAATTCCTTTGAATGTGCAAATGTATGTAAATAATGCGTTGGATTTAAAATAAACATTAAAGCAATGGTAACATGCCGCAATTTGTTAACTGTGTGATTTGCAATATTAGAAAAATTTAAAACGTAAAAGAACAAAATACCTACGTAACACCGTTATAATATACAACCGTATGTTATAATATTTTCGATTTTTTTTTCATTACCACCTTTACTATCGTATTTTATTTTATTTCAATTTATTATTATTATCGTTATTCTGCGATACATACACGACCAACTATCAGACACACTCACTGACCAATAGGATGCAACAAGTATGGGGGTACTATCGATTTATTTATTGACTCCATTTATAGAATTAAGCATAATCGATACCAACACTTTGTCGAATCCTACAAATTAGAGTAGCGTTGGTAAATTAGTTTTAATGTTTTGTCTTAATAATAATAATACAATAATAATACTTGGATGACTTGTATAGCGCCGTTTTTGTGCAAAAACACCTCAAGGGCGCTGTACAAACTTATAATACATTTCTACAGTGATCTATGTTATTACTTAACTATTTATGGAGAAAATATGCAGTACAATACTTACCTGGTAGGTCACTTGAGATTAACACTTAATTAACATTATCTAATTGTTTATTAGCGAAATTTAGATACAGGATTTAGGACTTAATTGAAAAATTGAATATAACTGGTTTTTCTCTTAGGATTGGTATATTTAATTTAAGGGTACGACAGCTTAAAAAGGTAAGTTTTTAGCTTAGACCTGAATTCTGTTGGACTTGTTATGTTATGATACTCCGAAAGCGCGATCACCAAACTTAGTATTTGGCTTGCGCTTAGGTTCTATCAGTCTGCCTACAGCTGCTGATGTTGCTGATCTAAGCGTTGACTGCCTCAGACCAGTGTTTTTCGGGAAGCATAGTTCAGAGATGTAGGGTGGGGCCATTTCATTGATGGATTTAAACACCATCCAGCACAGTTTGTACTGGATTCTTTCAGGGCACTTGAGCCAGTGAAGGTTACGAAGGTGTTCTGAAATGTGCGAATATTTTGAAACCCCGGTTATGAGCCATATGTAATGTTGTTGTAATTTCTTTTTTACTTTATGTTACTCGTAGTTTTTTTTTTTTTTTTTTAATATTTCTTAATATTTTCTCATTATACTTGTAATCACAATTTTACAATTGTGTATTTTGTACCTACTTTACAAAGGATTACATCTATTTACTGTCGGTATCTCCTGTATAATACAGATATTCTCCTATGTACACTGCATCATGTATCACTTCTCTGTAAAAGCCTTTTTAGGTGTATATAATATATAAATTATTATTTATTTTTCGGAATTACTTTATTGAGTAAAACCTCAAATTGTAATATTTAAATATTGAAGACAATATTAATGATTTCTAAACGAACATCTGAAACAGAAAAATCAGATAAGGAAACGGTCACATCTAGGACTCGAACCCAGGACCCTTGTCTTTCCGGGACAGTGCTCTACCAACTGAGCTAATGGTACTCTCTTCCCCTCGGTCACTTTTAACTGTGTCATACTTCGAATAAGAACTACTAACATTGTCTTCATTTTTTCACCGCACATTTTTATTGGCAACTATCTTTATGTATGATCGCAAGATTCAACCCGAACTAAATGCAATCCAGACAGCGTCTTTTTAGATAAACCTATCTTATTTTTTTATTTTTAATGTGCGACATCTGTTGACTTTTCTGCAAGTCTAGAATGAATATTTATTTGTCGGAATAACTTTATTGAGTAAAACAGTCCTGGGTTCGAGTCCCAGATGTGACCGTTTCCTTATCTGATTTTTCTGTTTCAGATGTTCGTTTAGAAATCACTAATATTGTCTTCAATATTTTATAAATTATTATCTTTTTTATTGAATACTAGCTGGCGTGTACCCGGCGTTGCCGGGGGTTATCCTTAGAAGATAGACATATATCATCATGGACTTTTCTGTAGACCTTTTTAAGATATACAATTCCGTAGTACATTATTTTGATGTATCTCAGAAGGTTTAGCCAGCGTTAGCAATGTAAGCGTCCGAAAATATATTTTTACGACTTGATTATAAAACATCAACTTTTCTCTGCTTTCTATAAATATAATATGCACGTATTGTATAGGTAAACCTTCCGGAAGAAATTGTCTAAATGATAGTGAAAACCCTATCAAAATCCGTTGCGTAGTTTAGAAGAACTAAGCGCACAAACAGACAGACGCGGAGAGCAACTTTATTTTATACTATTTATAGATAATTCAATTGTACAATGTGGGCCTCAGCACGGTTAAAGCACCCAGTAAGGCCCACATTATCAAGTAATGTTTTAAAATATGCGAAGTTATTTTATCTAATTATTATTATTTTTTTAATATGCATTATGTAGGCGCGTCACTACCCGGCTTTGCCCGAGTTCCGACGATTGGAAATATGGAACAAACGAAATATGGGTTTTTACATATTACATAGCTGAGCATTTTCACCAAAGATTCTACACGGTTTTATAATTTTTATGCTTTCAATTCCGTTACTTTACGATTTATTTTTAAGTTTTCTGCAATACAAGATTACTGGAAGTCGAGATTTTTTAACTATTATAACATATTCTAGGTATTATAACATTTTAATTTCAGTTTATTTAGGTAATAGACAGTTGTACATGTGAATTAATTTTACATTCGGTGTCCGGAAACTCGTAGTACAAGCGGGAAACTGGTGAATCTACATCACATTTGGAGTCGATTTTGTAGTATATATTTTTTTTATTTAAGCTTTCGTTTTCGAGTAAATCGAGTCAGAAGTTGATTTTTTTTTGATCAAATTCTTATAAATTATGACTGAAGATCAAAGTACCCAACTAATTAAAACTATTTAAAAGTAAAACAAATGAAGAAACTCGGATTTGAAGCATTATTTTGAAATCACCCTTCATTTAATCCGGTGTAATCATAAAATATTTCTGCTCTGCAGGGTTAAAACATCTGTTGTTCTATAATATTCATACCTATCTCTGACATATTCGCAAAATATAGCTTTCTTTAGTATGCTGGGTTCAACTAACATATGAAGGAAAGAGACGCACCATAAGCAGATGTCCTATTTCTGTTAAATCGTAAGCAGGTCAGTTTTGGTTTATTGGTCGCCGCAGATGGCCGTATTTATGTGATTGTTTATACATTGTTAATTTAAACATAAAAGCGAATTGTGGTCAAAATTTGTGTGTTTTAATACGCGTTATTATTGTTTTGATAGTGATACTTTAAGATTTATCATCGATGCGTTCGACGTGTTTGAAAACAGTCGTACGTTTTTAATGTTTTGATTTTGAGACTTATCATCGATGCCTTCGACGAGGTAAAAATTAACTCCGACATGATTCAAATAGTGCAATAATCAATCATCAGACGGACCCAACTGTGAACATTTAAAATAATTTGACGTGTTTGTGTTTTGAATTGGAGATCGGAACATCGCTACAAATTGTGAGTACCTACCTATGCTAATAATAATTCTTATCCGTTGCGTCGGCGTCTCAGATCGAATGACGAAAAAATTTTAACCCTGAAATAGCCGAAAAATATATTTTTTTTTTGTGAAAATGCTCAATTCAAAAAACTTTATGTTTATTTGGGTTCCCCATGTGGTGTAAATTCTCCAGTTTCCAGCTTGTACTACGAGTTTTCGAACACCGTGTATAATAAACCAGTTAAGTTCCATTTACAGTCTTTTTTGTTGTTACAGGTTAGGAAGATATTTCAAGTTATTGGTAAAAAGTTGACGAAAAGAATTTACGAAATTTTTTTTTCTAATAAAAACGTTTTGATTTAGGTGCATTGTGTAAGGTTAATTTGTTTTTAAAAGTTTTTAAAGTAACAGAATAGGAACAAATAGATATTTAAAATTATTGCTAAAAAGTTGATGAAAAAAATAGACGAATAATAAAAATGAAACGTTTTGATTTAGGAACATTGTAGGGTTAATTTGTTTTTAAAATTTTTTAGGGTACAGTGGAAAATATCAATTTTCTTTAGGTTATAAATAAAGACACCCATTCATAGCATTAACGATATTTTCTCGAATAAAAGCGATAAATGGTGTTTTTAGCGATAATAAAAAAGATTTTTTAATCGCTATAATCTTGTATTGACAGATCGTAGAACGAACATGACACACTCTACTGTAGAAACATGTGCTATGTTGAGATTCAATCAATAATACAATAAACATGTTTCAAGTGATTTTGCTAATTTAATTGTTTTTCACCTCTTGCCGACTCCCATTCCTTGACGTTATACTAATTAGCTATAAACGCTATGAAAAGGCAAAATTAAAGCTATTTTTTCAATAATTAATGCTACATTTCTCTCTAGGTATAAGTAAATGATTTGAAATGTTGTATGTAAAATGAGTTATTCGATCCGATATTGCGTTCAGGGCAACGAAATGTAATCTTTCCTAATTAAGCTGGTGAGTCAATAAGACAGTTCACTACACTGCCTACAATGCTAATGGATGTGGGTTCCTCAGCGGACGTCTTTAATTTATCACCTAAAATTACAAAAGATTGTTGCTGGGGCAGTTCAATTTCGTACAAAATTGATAAGAAAACTATAAGTAAAAGCCACTAAAACGATGCTAAAAATATATACAGGGTGTTAAGGAATAGACTTGACTTACTCCAGTGATTTCGGTTGTAAAAAATATAAATGAACTTTTGGATGTTATTTTTCCTACAAAAAATATAGAAAACTTGTAGGAATTGGACAGCTTGGGTCGATGGGAAGGACTGGGCGGTTTCTCGTCTCAGTGAGCAATGACGACATGTGGGAGATTTTTTTTTAATTGACTGGAGACCAAAATTTAATTTACATTTTTTATTCCAAATAATGTCAGAAATCACTGGTTAAAGTAAGTCAAGTACGTCCCTGTACTTATTATTTTTTTATAATGATGAACTCATGTTTATAAGGCAAGATTTTTTATGCATAGCACAAAGGATAACAAATTATTATAAGCAATAATTAGTCGCCTGAAATATCCATACAAATTGAAAATACCTCCCGAGTAAAAATAAATGCCGCCGACGGGAATTGAACCCGCACCTTCTGATGTCCGGTCAGGTGCTCTGGACCACTGTGCTACGTCGGCTTATTTCCAACACGCCAAATAATTCAATATGTACTAGTACTTCAATCAACAGTTACTGCTTATTATATTTTTTCACCTGAAAACAACCAACTTTATTTTTGTTGGAAAGGCTTTGTTAGTGCTAAATTTAATTTAATTTTTTTTTCGACTTTATGTCTGGGTTAAATCTTCCCCATAGGAAAAACTAAACCATTCCACACACTTTTCCTCAAATGATCATCTAGTCAATCCACATTATGCAAGTTCATTATATAAGCATAATAAATACAAAACAATACAAGAACAACACGTCAACCCACGGGAAAATAATTCACCAACTCCAGATATTTTCATATCAGAGGGTTCGGCTCAGTAGAACTCCTAACTGGACCTATACATCTTACTGATCCCTCAATATAAATATTTAAAAAATGCTTATATAATAATTAATCAACTAATTATAATTGTTTATAATAATTATTGCCATAATAATGTGATATCCTTATGGCCATGTACGTCCAAGTACATGGATCCAGCAAAATAACCAAAAATGTTAAACTTGATTTCTTCAATGTTGGTCCAAATTTGCGTAAAAACTATAGGTATATTTTACTAAAATATTTTATGTACCTTAGCACGAAATTATTCTTATTCACCTGAAATTAATTTCGATATCTGACTTTTTTAGTTCAATGTTGGACATGTTAAAAACACCACTACCTTATGATACAAATAATTAACTACAAATAAATGCAGGATCAACAGTTCTATATAAATGACTAAATAAATTTAATTAATAATTTTTCGTGTTAAAAATGTATAAATTTTCCAATATTTTATAATATGTAACTGCGAAAAAAACCAATCGAAATAGTGGCACATGACAAAACGCAATGTACAGACTTTGTACAGGTTAAGTTAGATTAATTTAGTTGTGTTTTTTTTTTCTTCACTTTTCTTATATGTTCTCTTTTGTAACTGATCTGTTTTGGCATTGAATTATGTAGGGTCACTAACCCCTAGTACCTACTCACTAGTTCCCAACTGTGGTTACATAAAACTTTTTGAATATTACCTACTCGACATCTGTCTCCATCTGTCGCAAGTCACATATAGAAAATAATAATAATTATTATTATTCAACTGTAGGCCATTTGTTTCACATGCGCACGAGAATGCATTTTTAGTGCATTCATTTACATGTGCACTGTCACCATGGCAACGCGGCCGTTCAGCCATCCCTATCTCACTCTTGCGAGCTTCATGCAGTGCTTGTTGCTATGCGGGTATGGAGTCAGCATTCCGAGGATGACGCTAGTATTAAATAGATTATTTAAAATAATTATATGAAAGTAGGGAATCTAGCAGTCAACTACGGAGTGCTGATATTATCAACTCTGATGTATGGCTGTGGGCCTAGAACTGGCAGAGGAAGGATGAAAGTACATAGACTGTTTGCTAAAGAACTTGTATAGCGCCGTTTTTGTGCAAAATCACCTCAAAGGCGCTGTACAAATTTATAATACATTTCTACAGTGATCTATGTTATTACTAACTATTTATGGAGATAATATACAGTACAATACTTACCTGGTAGGTCACTTGAGATTAACACTTAATTAACATTATCTAATAGTTTATTAACGAAATTTAGATACAGGATTTAGGACATAGGTAATTGGAAAATTGAATAGAACTGGACTTTCTCTCAGGAATGGTATATTTATTTTAAGTATATGACAGCTTAAAAAGGTAAGCTTTTAGTTTAGACCTGAATTCTGTTGGACTTGTTATGGATCTTAGTTCCGGAGGGAGTTTATTCTAAGCCTTCGGCCCAGATACTCCGAAAGCGCGATCACCAAACATAATATTTGGCTTGCGCTTAGGTTCTATCAGTCTGTCTACAGCTGTGATGTGATATCATTATTTCTATTTGTTATTAAAAAGGAAGAATTTAAAACGTTTTCTAGAATATATTATTATAAAAAAGACTGTTTGTGGCTGGCTGTGTGGATTCGATTTTCATACAAATCTATAGTTTTATTTCGAGATAGATAAAATTTTTCACACTTGACCTTCAAAACAAGAGGAAAGTCCGGGCCACGCCGGGAACTTAGCTAGTGGAGAAGAAAAATAAACACTTTTGGGTGTTTTTCTTTGTGCGAACGCTCCTCAGTTTTCCTGTCCTATTCCTTATCTTATTTCTAACAGCAGTTTGGCGCCACTCTCTGCATTGAATTTATTGACGAAACTTTACAAAGCATTTAACGCAAGGGGGGACCCTTGGATCGACAATCAGCTTACTGCAGTGGCGTACATCCAAGACCAATTCAATTACAAGAAGCTAGCCCCGGTACGGAAGGTGGGAGCACCTTAAAACTTGTGATAAATTAGGTCAGATATTGAGTAATAATTTCCACGGATTTTAAGTGTTTCATGCAGTGTTGAGAATAAGCCAGACCTGCAAAGTGTTTGTTCGCCCTGCTTAGGAACTGTATGTACTATACACTTCCAAATTGATATACTAGCCCGTCAGGGAAACTAAGTTGCGAGGTGCCGGGAGGCGGCGTGACCGTCTCCGTTTCTGTGATTTGTGAATACATGAATTTGACAGTATTCAGGCAACTCGCGTTGTAATTTAACTATGTATTTAGTCTGCGTCAATCTGCTCACGATTTACTAGTCCTTTATATAATCGCTCGCAAATTTCAAAATTTGAATATTTTGTTACACCATTTGGTTGGACACTTAAACAAATATGTTAGGTGTAATTTAAATTTACCCACCTCACTCATTGTTACCGTCGCTAAGCTAGTCGGTTCGGTAAACGAACTTTCAGATCCTGCACAGTAAAGTCCCACAATGGACTGCTCTGAAAACTGTAAAATAAAGCCTTAGTTTATCGAGTTTTATTTTTCTGCACAGGGTCTGGTTATTTCAATGTACGCTCTTCGGCAGTCAACGTACGACTGATGTCGTAGTTTATTCAAAGCATTCTCGAACCCTCCTGGTGCCAAAAATATTATCACGTGGCTTGCCTCCAACTCTTCGAAATGATACTCAGTTTTCAAGTTAGGCAAGTCTAGGTTTTCCCCATGTTCCAGTTTTATCCATCGATTTTGTATCTCAGTTAGGATATCATGCCTATGTGTCCGACAGCAGTTTTTTTTTTGCATAAGCTCTATACAGGATGCCCCGAGGAAAATAATTTCTCTCAGGGTCTATGTTATCTTAGGGGATATTGTTTGTAGGTATTTTTAAGGAAAGGAAGGAGTAGAAGTTCTGGGAAGAAAAAAGGTATGAGGGTTGGGTTAGGTTAGGTTAGGAATCTGGGGGTTAGTGTGTCCAGGAGTGATGTAGGTAAGAACCCATCCCTCCAACCGCGGTCCAAGGCGATGGGTCTCGAATCTGAGGTCAACAGAACTAATCGTTTAATCCAGAGGTTTCCAACTTTATCTGGCTCACCGCCCACTTCGCAAGTATATTTTTCCTCGTCGCATGTTGTGTCCACTGCAACTGATCGACAGCGTTGTATGCCCGTATGTACGGAGCGTATAGCCACCGGCAAAATATTCTATCCGTGGATTTGTTGACGGTCCGGTCATGGCACGCTACGATGTTGGTCGGTGACGGGAGGGTCACCTATAAAAAGTGCTTTAAAGGTATGAAAAATGATGAAACAAAAACTAGGTTAAATAGGTTACATATATAACTACTTAGGCTAGGTTTTGTTTCATCACTTTTCATAACTTTATAGCACTTTTTATCGGTGTGTTAATTGTCATTTTGAAGAGCTATCCGATCTCCGTTTCACGGTACGCTACGGTGTTGGTCGGTGACTGAACTGTCTACTGGGTGTTTTTTGATATTCATTTATAGAAAGAATGTCGTTTGCATGTGTCGATACGGTTACGGTCATGGTATGATACGCTATAGTCGACAGAGTCCTTTATGAGCGCGTTTGTTAGGCGGTATAACAGTACAAAGATTTGATTAGAATTTATCTTGCTAAATGTGATTCGTCCCTCGGTATGAGACAGATAGAAGAGAAAGGCTTCGAATAATGTAAATGCAATATTATGCTTCATGTTAGTTGTTAAATAATATAGTTCGACGTCTTCTTACTGCCATTGGAAAGTTCGATCACTGTTGATCGGAACATCGTAGACGAGAAACTAATTTGTACCCATCGATGCATTATATTTAGATGAGACATGAAGCGAAAAAATAGGTTCCGCTTTTTTACCTCTAACTTACCTCCAACTCTCCCAAAGCTCTCTAACTAAAACTACCGAATACGCGCACCGCTTATATCGTTCTAATAGTGGAACAAGATTCGAAGAGATATTAGTACGCACCCATTAACGCCTCTAATAGTAGCTCTATGTTTGTACCACTATTTTAAATTGACTTTATTTCCTTTCTACTAGTCTCTAGTAATAAAAAAGCCCATGGCTGTTTCCGTGGTAACTCAGTGGTTAGAAGTTGCCTTATTATTATTTTAAAATTAAATAAAAGATGTTTTAACGCCACTGATATTGTGCAATATAAATATTTCTCCATTTTGCGTTGCGTTTAATGTTATTTTGCTCATTGCTGCGTTGCGCTAATCAAGATGTCGACTTTATTTCTCAATAATCATCATTGTATTACGAGATTGTAATTTTTGTTGTATGCGTGCGAAAAGAGAAAGACATCTTGTTTCCTTATGTCAGATGAAAAATCATCTTTGGGAGATCAATCGATCCGGCGCGTGTATTGTTGAGTTATAACCAGAAATGAATTCCCAAATCATCGACTTAAGGCGAAGCACTACACGGAGAAAAATAAGTTTTGTCAACTTATTAAAACCCTGTTAAAAAGGTGATATCAGGCCATTTCATAATAAACTATTAGTTCTTTAATAATATGTGGAAACACGTGTTCATTTAGCTCCCTTTATCCTGATATTATAAAATGACGAAATGCGAAAATATTAGAATTTTCATGGAAACGTCTTCCGACGTCATCCAATCTAAGTCCATTATTATCTGATTGATTTAAAAAAAAATAGAAAATAAAATAACTAGGGTTTTTTGATCAACGTTCACATTTTAATTTTTTACGATAAACATATTACTAAAATCGCAATTATTTCTAGAGGAATCCCTACGGATGTAAGTTATTTATATTTAACATTAACAAAAACAGGACCTTACCATTAAGATATTTTATGTAAAACGGTTTGAAAATTTTATAAAGCCTTTTTCGACTATAAAATTAGCGGTTGTATTTTTCTACACGATGAATTAGTGACTTCCCTAGGGATTCCTCTAGAAGAATTTGAGATTTTAGTAGGTAATACCTACGTTCATCAGAAATAATTAAAATAAACCCCACGAAAATATTGATTTTCTAGGCCTGCTAGGGAAAAGTTGACCGTAGGTCCGTCCATTAAGCCGGGCCGCGCGCCGAATATTGTTTTTACACGATTAGATTTTTACAGATATATCACTTATTTTAGAATAAGAAGGTAACAAGTTAGTTATCCCCTTTTGAATTAACCCTAGATAACTAAACTGTTCATTGTTTCATTGTAACTACACTTTCGTCGAGTGGACTACGTAATAAAGCACTAGAAATAAATCAAAAATATTTAATTTAGATAGGAACTTGTTACATGGCATAAAAGTAAGGTTTATAATGAACAAATTAATATCAAAATATCATGACTTATTAATGACACGGACGTGTCGAAACCGGTCGCTAATTTTATAAAAAAAAATTATACGTAACAAATGTACATTGTGAATAATAAAAACTCATTAAAAATCAAAATATCAGTCTACACAGTGACCACACATGTCAACATTACGTGGACCACAAATAGCCTTTCTACATCTGGTGCAACGGTGTTTGGTCATCCTCCGGGCCTTGGATGGATACAGGTAGCAAATTTTACGCACGTTTGACGTAGATGGAACCGGAGCTTCTATTGTAGAAGATTCGCCAACATTAACAATAAATATATGAATGTACGTACCTTAAAAACAAAAATTGTTGTTATAACTAAACTTTCGTCCAGCGGACGACGAGATGGTCATAGGGCACGTCCTAGTATGCGTGTGGCCGCAATCGCGTCACGTGCTGCACTGTTTACTCAAATTAGGAAGGTAATGGAAGAGTCAAGGTTTTATCCTACAACCAATATTAAAAATGATGATGAAAGAGAAAGGGGCCTTTTTGGCCCGGAGCTCTGTATGCCAATACTTCATAAGTCATAAGTAAAGAGTAAAGGTCGGGGAGCGGGGGGAAGTAGGTGATTTCGAATTTCGCCGAGTAGCGCGTCGTCGCCTCGACGAGCGATTAGTTATCTAGGGTTAATAAAAATGCTAACCGTGCCACACAGTTGTACCTAAGCATGTCTTGTTTTTTTTTTTGTAAATATCGTTACGTTTTTCAATTTTTTAAAAACAAGTTACAACACGAATGTCTCAATAACACTTTTTTGGATTGTTTCCGTCTTGACTTGGTGTATCGATGTTTTATTTTATTTTATTATAACTTTTTGAGGAAAGGAAGGAGTCAACCTGGTTATTGAAGAGATCCATTATGTAAAAGGCAGGAAACGCTAATTATTCCACAGCCGAGTTGTCAAAAACTCAAGAACGAGTCTTAGAAAAGACGTATACTATACAAATTAATAAAACCACACAAGTCACATTTTATTGAAACCAAAATAACGGTAAATATACAGAAAATACAAATACGCTTAATTAATAATAATAATGTTTATTTCAGCTGGACAGAGCGGTGTGTGCAATGCTCTGCCTGCCATAAGAGTTTACATTTAAGTTAATACATAAAAAAAAAAAATGAATAAATTGATGAACACATTAGGACTTTATGGTGGCTTGAGTGAAATTCTCCATCTCTGGTGTAGAGGCGCTCCCTGCCACTGGGCAACGGCCTGGACAAGAGTGTTGTCCGATCTCTGGTAGCGCTGACTCGTCCCTGCTATTCTGTGGCGCATCAAACCAGCAAACCCATGCACCCTTCCTTCGGTGAACATCTGTGAGGCGCTGCATCGCCAGGGGAGGCCAAATAGGGCTCTGTACGCGTGGTTGTACTGTACTCTCGGAGTGTGTTCATAACGCCTTGTGCGTATGTCGTCCATAGCTCGCTAGTGTAGAAGCTCATACAGTATGTTTGGAAAAGTTGTTTCTTCACCGGAGGACTTCTTCTGGCAAGCATGTTAGCTCGCACACTCAGTACCTACCTACTCTTCTTTGGCGTTCTATGTCATTTTTATCATTTAGGTCATCGGTGATGGCATGCCCCAAATATTTGATTTCGCTGCAGATTTTTAGGTTGGCTTCACCGTGCCGGTGGAATGACAGTGGGACCAGTATTTGCTTTAAATATCAGCAGGGATGACTTTTTAGCATTGTACATCAGCCCGTGACTATCAACATAAGCTTCGCATATTACCAGAAGTTTTCTCATCGCTCTTACCGATGTAGCTAGTATGACCATGTCAATACTCACATTTTATTTTAAAGACGCTTTACACCAGTTACATAATAATAAGAAACAATTATTTCAATTTCTGGAGATCATGTTTCTTCGCCCCATGTTTACACATATAACTTTGCTGTCAAACTAGTTGTGAAACCGGATATGAGCGCATCAGCAGAATGCTGCCTGCTCATTACATAATAATAATAATAATAATAATAATATAACATAGATTTTTTTTATAAACCCAAACTAAGAATCTATTTAAGGATCATAGCGCTTTATTAGCAGCAGACACATACCAGGATGGATGACGAACCTCGTGTTGGCACTGTTGGTGGACTCTCTCGCTGCAGCAGCTGGTCCAGTTTCTTCACCACCTAGGATTCTTGCTGCAGAGTCTCCATCTTCTATCTTCATGTCACCTGTTCCTGTTCTTCATTCTACTTTACTTAACTACACACTATTTTGGTAATATTTATATTTTTTGTAATACCTACATCAACTGTAAAGCGTCCCTGAGGTGATAACTCACAAAAGCGGCGCTATAAAAATTATCCAATTATTATTATAGGTATATTCATATTTTGGTTATATTATAGAAGAAAAAGGTAACCTTAAAACTGTGACATCGAAATAGCTTGCAAAAATGCTTTATTTTTAATTTTCGGAAACTTAAATACTTAAGTAGTCAATAAGGTGTGTCTCTATTTTCTGTATAATTACGAAAATATCTTTCAATGTACCTGCCTGTTGTGTTCTCTCAGAAGCACCATAAATGAGCAATGATTGCAGCATCCGATACATCACCGCGTCACAAACCGCAAACGGCGCTATTGACATCCGCAGCCGCTCGTGTCGTGCGTCGCGCGTCTGTCGCCTCGAACGTTAAATGGCTGAATTGGTAATTGGAACTCGTGTCTGTGTCCGGTGTCGTCGCGACTGCTGAAAAACAGAAAACGGATATTTGCTTTGGCAGAATAATATTATCACATTTATATACAGTCCCCGGCGTTGCTCGGGATTTAACCGATTTATATCAAGTTTCTCGTTAACTCTTTAAGTTCCAAAAAAATAAATGTCATTTTTTTTAGATAATATCTATACATCTGTTATGCCGAAACGTTAATTATATGAAATTCAGACAATTATTAAAAACACGTTTTGCTCTGTTATAGACATGATCAAAATCACAGTGTATCTTTAAATGTATACTGCATTGTATACTGCGGACAGATAACATCTACAATACCATAAATTATAGCACACTCCACGCCTGAATTTTTCTCTTTTGTTCTCATTAATTTATTTGTATTTGCATTTTTTCTTATGTTTTTTTTTAAATTTTTATCTATCTAATTATTTATCTTTTTTTATTTATGTTTTTATTTATATCTTTTATTCTATGTAAATTCGCATTATCTAAAATTAGATCAAACTCCCGCCACCTCGGAACAGGCTCAGCCTAGTGAGGTGGATTATACCAAAAAAAAATGTATGTTAATTTATTGGTCAATAAATAATAAAAAAAATAGAATAAATGTAACTAAAGCATTTGTCGAGAGATTTTTGCTCTATTTCAAACGAGTCGTGTTTTATTATTTTATTTTATTTGTTTTTTGCGGTTTATGGTCCGGCGGAGTCATTGGACCGTACTTTTTCGAAAATGAGGCTGGAGCAACAGTTACGGTGAATGGATTGCGCTATCGAGAAATGATTAATGATTTTTTATGGCCGGAATTGGATGGTATTGATCTGGACAACGTTGACTTTCAACAAGACGGCGCTACGTGCCACACAAGCAACAAAACCATTGATCTTTTACGATTGAATATCAAAATAACACCTCTTATTGGAAAACCCTGTATTAGCGCGCTCCCTCTAACATTCGTATTTACATATCTCCCTTTCAAACCATCTTTGAACTCAATTTTTTAAAAATCAGTTGAATATAGTAATTTTCCTCTTATTTTTAATTTATGCAAAATTTCATCAAGAGTGTCAATATTCTGTTTAAAGGGGATGGATGATGGGTAGTGTTTTTGAAATCTCATCTGACTCTCCTCTTATTTTGATGGTCATGTGTGCAAAAATTTCATCAATCTCGGAATAAAGCTGTAGATTTGTATGGTAGTTTTAAAGCAACCGCCTGGTGTAGCGACGCTAAAAATGAGTGAGGTGGGTAAATTATTACACATCTGTAAAAGTGTCTGACTGAATAGTGCAACAAAATATTAAATTTTGGATTTTTACTTAAGTTATTTACGCAGCCATCAATTGGCGCGCTATCGTAAAATGGGCTAGTAATTCATAAGAACATAATAATGTTATTACAATGCGATTTGCCTGAATTCTTTCAGATTCATTTAAGATACTAAAAAAATCATTTTCAATAACGGCGTTTCGAGGAATCTCTTTAATCTGTTAGAAGATTGTTTTCTTGAGAAATCCCATCAGAAATCTTTTCTGTTTTATCGAGAAGTCGTCCCTCGAATATTGAAGATAAATATATATGTCGATCGCAGCCTCTTCACATTTCTGTACAGAGTGTACAGGAAGTATTTAACACTAATAATAATGCATATTTTGCAACTTCCTCACGCCCCATCTCAAACCATCGATAGATCCGGCGATGAGATATGCGCCGAGAATAAAGTGTGTCATAAACTCGCCGCAACAGATTGCCAACTCATTGTGGTGGAAACATTACCTATACAATTCAGTTTAAGGGTACGTATACATTTTCGAACCGTACCACGAATTACGGGAAAGGAATGAATCAACTGCAAGCGGCGTTTCGCGCCATTTGCGGTTGCTTCGTTTCTTTCCAATTGAGGTTCAGTTCGGCAGTTCGTCTCGTGGTTGTATACGTAGCATAACACTGACAGTTTCATAATAAACACTATTTACTACAAAGTCACATCACAATATCACTTATATGTATATACAACATGTTATTACAGAGACGCATAAACGGTTGATGTATTATCTCCATTTGAAAGTTTTCACATCGGTTTGTCGTTAGTACAATGTCGATTGATTGTATTGTGTTTATATTTGCTATGTGTATTCTATATAAATATTTATTTGTATTGTATATAAATATTCCTAACTATCTGCCGTGTACCCGGCGTTGCTGGGGCTTATCCTTAGGAGATAGACACATTTCATCGTGGATTTTTCTGTAGGTAGGCCTTTTTAAGATACAAAATTTCGTAGTACATTATTTTGACGTATATCATAAGGTGTTAGGCCAGCGTTAGCAATGTAAGCGCCCGAATATATTTTTTTGCGACTCGATTACACAACATCGACTTTTCTCTACTTTCTATAAATGTAATATGTATGTATTATATTTTTGAACCTTCCAGAAGAAATTCTCTAAATGATAGTGAAAACGCTGTCAAAATCCGTTGCGTAGTTTAGAAGAACTAAGCGCACAAACGAACAGACGCGAATAGCGACTTAATTTTATATTATTTATTGTTGGTACGGAGTTGGCCTCCTAAGTCTGCATAGCAATAGCACATTTCTCACGTTTTCCTTCATACCATGGACAGTTGTCCAGTTTCCAGTTCTCCAATGAACAGATTGTCGTATTGTTTAGCGATGTATCTTTATTACTCTACTTTCGGAGAATGTTACTCGTCAATACGGAACATTGGAACAACGATGAAAGAGTATTTCTTAATATTCTTTGAATTCCGGTTTTTTCTTAGGAGCCTAAGTGCAGTGAACTCCCAAACAGTAGCAAAGATGAAAAAGACAAACATAAATTATAATACTACTACATTTTGAACAGCGCAGCATTTATACTCACTTATTTAATTATTGACAGTATAAGTACCTTTGAACGTAGAATAAAACATTTTTTATAAAAGAAGTATTACAAAAAAATTATATAGTGTAAACATACTATGATAACTAAATTTTGCAACCAAACTTTACAATCAGGCCATATGTAACAAGATGTTAACTAATAACTATTTAAAAAATATATTAAATGCTTTTTTTGTATGTTCTTTCGGGGTTGTTAAAAATATCTGCTACATCTGCATATTGGTAAGCTGTGTAAGCGTGATAGAATGGAGTTATACTTACAAATTTGTCAATAGAATATATGTTAAATATGTAAAATTTATCTATTGGCAAATAAACGTTTTATTATTATTATTAAATCCGCGGGCCCGTGTGAAAATCCTTTCATAGGTGCGGAATCCAGAACGCACATATGACAGATAATTCCTACGAAATATTTTATTCGAAAACATTCTGCCTCGTAGAGTGAGAGCCCACGTACCTGTATAATTAATATCCATATTTTGTCGCGGCGCACCATTTACTAGCGTTTACCATACATTGTAAAATTCGCCGGATGTCACTTTTGAATAATATCATACTTGTGTGCGTCTCGGATGTATTTGCAAATATAGTATAACATTTTTCATAGATTTTTGTGGAAACAGATTCTCTAAATTTTGATTAAACCCCCATTGAGAATGACCACGAACCGCCACTGCTGTCAGTGCTTTCCACTCCCAACAGCTGAATAGCTTGTCTCCCACTAATTCATTCAGTGAGTTGCTATCAACACTCGGAGTTACAAAAATCGCACGTATTGAAAAATCTTATGAGACAATAAAACGTTTGTCTTTTTCGGATGTGCAGCGTCATCTCCCTGATCCACGCCTCCGGATAAAGCCACCAGGCTCTTGAAACCATTGGAAAACCCGTAGTAAGGCAAAACAGTTTAGTTGCCGAGCAACGTCACTCTGTCGCATCCCTGATTGCAGTAGTGCCACCACTTGAGCCGCTTCATGAGCAGTGGTGTCCATTTTAAGGGGTTGTTTTCTAGCGCAAATTATTCATTTGTGTCCTCTTCAACGTTAGGATAGTGAATGACCTACATTCGAATTAAACTGCTACTTTTATAGTCCAGGAAGAGGACTCAAGTTGTGGCGTTTGTAAAGAGTATATTCGCAACATTTATGAAATTAAGCTGTTGTTTGATAAGAGTTCGTAAAATCTACTTTCAATTGATATCAGTATTGTTAAGTAATATGTACCGACTCGCGGAATTTATGCTTGAAACTGATTTTCGAAGATGTGTGATTTTTGAACCAAAAAACTTTCGAAGGGAGTTCCGGAGATTTCTAAACTGTGTGAAAAGGTTTCTTTAATAACTAACAGACAGTCAGTGGCAGTTAAATCTTCAGATAGGCTGAAGATGCACTTTAATGCATATCATAAAAATGTCCGAGATCAAAATCAGACGCTGAGAATGCGAAGCGACACCAGGCGTTACGCGATGGGTTCGTCAACATTTTGTAAATTTACCAAATTGATAAATTCTTAATTCACGGCACGATTTCTGTGATAAATAAATAACTGAATGGGTTTTTGATGTGCCACGGTGGGCGCCATTACAGAGTGTGTTGTTTGGAGTTATATCCTCTCTGCCAACCCCTGTGAGGAATGGCGTGATAATGGTTTCACAAAACTGAAAAAATAACACGACTTGAACAGAACCTTTGCAGAACTTAAAATCAACTATGAAATTTGATGAATCGTTTACATTCTGTACAGAAACCTGTCTTAAGAGGAAGCTACAAGCCGAAAATGTGTATATTCTTGGTATACCTTATATTGTAGGTAATAGGCATTAAAATCGCTTGACAAACGGAGTCTAGAAGCGTTCGATTTCAAGCACAAAACTGGTTTTTATTTATTTTGTAAACAATTTTATAAGAAAGCAAAAAAGTTAATCAAGTGAAACTGTCACAGATAATCTTAGCTAGAGTACTGTATTTTTTTGAAGTTGTTTCCTTTATGCATTCAAACATTTCTATTGAACAAATATTTTTATTTTTTTTGTAGTTTACATATATATTTTTTATTGAGTAATTTATTTTTTATTTGTATTCTACTCAAGCAAAACGATAGGAAAACCTTCAATTTATCTAAAGCATATTTTTTGGTATTCATAATGTACACCAATTCGAAGATTAATCAAAATAGTGATTTGGCATTAAGCTTCGCCTTAAGTTTAATTTCAATAATTTGGGCAGACTTAGCAGTAAGTGGAGTAAGGAAACTTTACCGTGATGGTTAGTGTGATATCCTTTAAATTAGTTTATGAGCTCACCCATATATGATGGCACTAGATTAGTCTATTAGGTTACTCATATATGGCGTTAGCTGTGAAGTATTGTAGAGACCGACGGGGATATAAAATAAGGTCCATGCCATGGAGTTTTATTTAATCAGAGAGTTTGTGAGACAAACCGGAGATACCACAGTGAATTAGTTAGTTAAAGGCGAAGTGACGAGCGTAGCAAAGTTTTCCTTCCCCTGCATAAGATGCCACACCAGCTAATCGACCACTGAACTCTACAGGCGAGAGGTTCCACGTGTTGCAATATGTGGTACCGCAGCTAGCACTCTTGTCCATACATTCCTGCGTAATTTCACTGGTCTCCCAGCACACTAATGCAACAATGTGCAATCACAGCGCAGGTGAAAGTTGTTTTCATCTCGACAAGTGAACACCCGATATTTGGGCACCCATTTCATGTAACTCGCGGCTGTTCCGTCAAATTATTCTTTATCTGCGTGTGCGCCTTGAACTTTGGTATTGAATTCATATGTAATGAAAGTACGTGAAAGATATCACGGACATGTTTTTTTTCTAATGTGTTAACTGCGACCTCCGTAGTCGAGCGATTAAAGCGATGTACCACGTCGTGTAACATTTTGAATCGGGCCGCTAACAATAACACTCCTTATGCACATGGTCATATGGTTTAAATTCCCGCTTAACACCAGCCGCCTGTTATGATCATAGCCGATCAGAACTTGATTTGCCACATTATATAATAAAACCGTAATCGAAAAGACGTTCCTAAGTAGAAGATTTTTAAGTTCAAAGCAGTTTTTATGGGCCTATACTTGTTTGGGCTATTTTATTAAAAACGACTGATTATTTCAAATCCAAGGTGTTTTCTATTCGCAGTATTTAACTAAACATCTACAATATTTCTAAGCGATAAAATTTTAATACCAAAACACATGATTTTGCATTACTTGGTAGTGTTTCGCCTTAACTACTAATGTTGTTTGAACACCTCACTCGGAGGGCCTGTGCAAAGGTGTTCGCATGTTGTACATGGTTCCATGATATTTCATCAAAATGAAAATTCAACACATCTCCAAAAAGTGATATACAGTCATGAAAAGTGATGAAACAAAAACTAGGTTAAATATGTTTTTTTTTTTCATACATTAATTTCTTAATAGGTACACAGTTATAATGTATACATATTACAAAGTTGTTTTTTTTAAATATCAGAAAGAGTAAAGTAACACACCTTTTCTTTGAGCAAACGCTCGTTTTAAAAAGGTGGAGAAACGTAATTAATTACTATTTTAACAATGTTATTATTTTAAACAAAGAAAAATAAAATACAATTTACAGACAATTGTTGTAAAAATATAATAGAAAAAAGGTTACATGGGTAACTATTAAACCTAGTTTTTGTTTCATCACTTTTCATGACTTCATATCACTTTTTGGAGGTGTGTTGAATTGTCGTTTTGATGACATACCCGGTCACCGTTGCACATATATATATAATTATGTTAATTTGGGGACAGTTACTTTGAGCCTGTCCCCAAACTCTCCCAATGTCCCCGAAGTATAGGCGCGCTCGACTAACTGTCCTCATTCCATGCTTCCCACGTATATATATTTAATACTTCCGATTTTTTTGTCCGGGTTAAATCTTCCCCATAGGAAAAACTAAACCCTTCCACACACTTTTCCACAAATGATTATCTAGTCAATCAACATTATGCAAGTGCATTATACATGGTGTCCGGAAACTCGTAGTACAAGCCGGAAACTGGAGAATGTATACCACACTGGGAACCCAAATAAACATAAAGTTTTTTGATTTGAGCATTTTTATAAAAAAAACAAAAAACCAAAAAAACATATTTTTCGGCTATTTCAGGGTTCAAATTTTTTCGTCATTATTTGTTTTACTTTTAAATTTTTAAATAGTTTTAATTAGTTGGGTACTTTGATCTTCAGTAATAATTTATAAGAATTTGATCAAAAAAAAAATCAACTTCTGACTCGATTTACTCGAAAACGAAAGCTCAAATCAAAAAAAATTATACTACAAAATCGACTCCAAATGTGATGTAGATTCACCAGTTTCCCGCTTGTACTACGAGTTTCCGGACACCATGTATAAGCAAAATAAATACAAAACAATACAAGAACAACAACACGTCAACTCACCAGAGATCAAATGGGAAAATAATTCACCGACTCCAGATATTTTCATATCAGAGGGTTCGGCTCGGTAGAACTCCTAATAGGGCCTATAAATCCTACTGATCCCTCAACATAAATATTTAAAAAATCTGTCGTTATCCTCCATGTATTCAAAATGACCGACTTTTGCATCTTTATATATAAATTTTTTGATAGATCTAATACGCCTAAATTTTTAATAAAGAGAGCTAGTTATAATGCCAGTAGCCGAAATAACGAACGGTAATATTTTTATAGTCTGAGAATGCCAAATTCTTTTAATATCATTTCCTAAATCTGTGTATTTTCTTATTTTTTCATTAACAGATTTTTGAATATTTCAGGAATTTGGAATAGCGGCATACATATATTTTTTTATAATAAATTTTATACTATTTTTTTTTGATATTATTTCAATTTTATATCGCATCGAAGCGTAGCGCTAGAATGAATTCATTCTAATTTTCATTTATTATTCTATATCATCTCTTCCCTAGCAACGCCGGGTGTGTTTCAATGCGCATAACAATAATAATTGAATACCCGTGTATTTACTGTATAGGCTACAACCTCAGATATCCATTTCTATCTGGTTGATTTGTGTCACTAGTGCACCGACTGTGCGCCGCCGCAGCGGGTTTCCAGTCACGCAGGTTGGATCGGGAATGCAAATCGGATATGCGATACGATACTGTCACAGCGCAATCGAATCGAAGACGGCTGATAGCTACGATTATAATATACTAGATAGTCCTACAGAAACTAGTTATTATTGTGCTCACCGATGTTACATGGAAAAATGTGAGTATTGCTAATTTATTAAAAAAAAAACGGGATTGCAGGCCGTTTCTTGATAAACTTTTGTACCTGCATTTGCCTTGATAATATTCAAAGACGAAGTCTTTAGATTTTTATGATCACGTGTTCCGACATCGTGATAATACATTCGTATTTCACAAAAAGTTTATTAGGAAACTTATCACTTCATTCGTTAAGGGCCTGCAATACCGTTTTTAACCGGATAATTTGAAGATGTTATAAATGAGCAATATTCAATATTAGTACTTTTCTCTGTGTATGTTTTAATTCTTTATTTAGAATGGTTCCTACTCTCAGATCAAAATAGCCTAAGTACTTCCCAAATGTAATATGTATATATAAGGTGTCCGGAAACTTGTACTACAATATGATATAGCCAATGTGATTTTACATCACATTGACTATAGAGAACCCAAAAAAAACTTTTATTTTTCGATCACGGTATCGATTCTCCAATCCAGGCCGTTCGCAATCGCCGTCGAAAGTACACATATTTGTCGACATTCTTATTCTTGAGTGTCGTCGAAGGTACATACTTACATACTCCATGAATGCACACCAGTTTTGCACAACACTATTACACGTACACTGGAGTGGTGTGGTTTAATCAACTAACGACAGAGATGAGATTAGAACCGGACTATAATAAATTTAAAAATAAAATAAACTTCACTACCTTAAATAATTTAGCGAATTAGAATGACGATGATATCTCACTATATTATTTTATAAATTATTATATAAAAAAACTAAAATATCTTCACTTTATATGTTTTTATGATTCTTTTTTTCTTCTATTTACATATGTATGTTAAGTTTTTATTTTTATTTTTTTCCCTTTACACACGAGTTTTAGACTCTTGTAAAGGTAAACATGTTAATTTTTATTGAAATATGTTCTTACTATGTAAATTTAAATAATTATACTGTATTTTATAAAATAAATAAAATAAAATAAAAAACATACGCCAAATGTCAAAAGTCATTCGACTGTGGAATCATTTCATCGAGAATCGAGGATCTGAGCTTTTCGTTTTTTTTCCTAATTTTTTCGGCAACCAAAGGGTCAAAAAGATTTTGGAGCAGCATCGACTTTTCGACGCAATTTAACAGACATTAAACAGCTGACATTAAGTCCCTATCGATCGATTATTTTCAAATTTCACGTAAGAATTCCAACTTTGGAATAGATTTACTCGAATTAAGGCGATGCCATACGTAGTAATGCAAAATCATGTGTTTTTGGTTTGAAAATTTGGTCGCCTAGAAATGTTTCAGATGCTTTAATTAAATACTGCGAGTAGAATACATCTTGGCATTTGAAATAATCGAGTATTTTTTAGATAAGTCTTTTTATAAGCCCAGAAAAAAATAATGTAAAGGCCTATGAAAACTGCTTTAAAGTTCAAAATCTCCTACTTACAAACCCACTTTCGGTTATGATTTTATAGTATAATGTGGCAAAATAAGTTATTTATAAAATGATCGAAAAAAAATTAAATATTTATGCCTGAACATCCACAAAAAATAAAATGTACTTTTTGGCCATGATTTTTTCTTGCATAAATCAAAACAGGCGGATGGTGTTAAGCGGGAATTTAAACCTTATCGCCATCTACGTAAGGGTTGTTATTGATAGCGGCTCAATTTAAAGTATTACACGACGTAGTGCATCGCCTTAACTCAACACCTGGAATTCGATAAGTGGTAAACTTTTGTACCGTAATAGCAATCCTGCGTAATCTATACCATTGGCTACAACACCGTCGAACTGTCAAAGTAACGTAAGACACAATAAGCATTAGGTACTACCTATCTACACCTAGGTACCGTTTATCGAAAGCACCTGTAGCGTCTCGTATTATTATGTAGTTTTTATAACATGTTTATTTTACGTTGCCGATAGAGATTTCTGTAAATTATTATGTTTTAAATTTTAAACCGCATAAGAGTTCTAATTGCTCCCAAACGTCTGGAGCCAGTTAGACTATGGCATCCCCAATTGAATTATTTATTTATTTATTCATCATCGGGAAATCGACAGTTTACATTTAATCAGTTTGTACATAAGTATTATGTTGTAAAATAAAACCAATTATGAATTTACTAGTTGTAACTTTAACTGAGACAGCATAAAATGGAATAAGTTATTTAAATTTGTGGGAAAGGAATATGAATTAAAAAAATTATACAAAACAAAAGATTATATAAAACGAAAAATTTACAAAACAATACTTTTATAGCCATGGAGAGAGGTTGTAGGTATAAATCAAATCATAATAGAGATATAAACAATAGAGACATAAACATTATTCACAAACCATCAGAGAAATATTCTTTTATGGACCTCTTGTATTTGGTAAGTTCGCAACTGACAATATCAGCCTTGGATAATACGCTATTGTAATTATTGCATTGTCTGTTCAGGCAAGAATTCTGCTTAGAATTCGTTTTGCTTTGATCAACCCTGAACAGGACACAAGAGCGTGTTGAACGCGCAGGTACATTGAATGGAATCTTGTTTAGCAACTCTGGGCATTGAATATTATTGTTAACTACTTTATACGGGAATAGTGCATCCTTATGATGACTCCGTACACTCATTGAATCAATTGTTATAAATATTTGGAAAAATTGTATTATTTCTTATCTGAATTACATAAAATATATTGTTTTAATAAATTAAATAGGCAGATATTTAAGTACCGACTGGCAAATATTATGATTTGAAATTTATTTTTGGTTTTGATTTATTAAATATTAGAAAGGTACTTTTTTTCTACGCGAGGTCAGCTGTTCTCAGTATTGCTAGTACTGCTAGAAATGCTGCACTAATAATAAAATTATAATTGCCAAACGAATCTGTCTGTCTTTATTATTTATTACAATTTGTATACAAAAGTTTTTTTTTAGAAACTGTGCAGTTATAATTATTCCAAAGTTTAAAAAAATCGGGTATCAATTAGATTTATTTAATTTGCTTGGAAAGTTCATCCATCAGCACCAATCTTCTTGTCATGGTATGCCATTCCAGAACATCTGTTTTACCGTCTGCTATCAGAACTGCTATTTGAAGAGGTCGTGGCCTGCCTGCTATCGCTGTTGCAGATTTTACCAATCAATAAATCTATCCAAGAAGAATGCGATATTTCGGTATTTTGAATGCTAATTTTTCTAGGGTCGCGTTTTGCTCAGTTTAATATCCCTTTTCTCAAGTAAATTCATGTTGTGCATGAATCTTTTACAAATCCCACTGTTAAATTTGGAAGGCACTTTTGGTCTGGAACCCCAAATAAACCCTCGACTGCAGAAACGGGCAGTTCGTTTGATAAATTCCCCTGTAAGTTGCTTTTCCCCTGAAAGATCGATTTTTTAGGCCTACTAGTTGAAAGTCAACCGTAGGTTCGTCCATTACGCCTCGCCGCGCGCCGTATATTGTTTTACCTAGAATCTTTTTATTTAGAACACAAATTAGAAATCTAAACCGAATTGTATTGAAGTATTTCTAACTAGCTGCCGTGTACCCTTCGCATAGTTTAGTTTTAGTTTAGAAGAACTAAGCGCACAAACACAAATATAAATACAGGGTTTTCCAATAAGAAGTGTTATTTTGAAATTCAATCGTAAAAGATCAATGGTTTAGTTGCTTGTGTGGCACGTAGCGCCGTCTTGTTGAAAGTAAACGTTGTCCATAGCAATACCATCCAATTCCGGCCATAAAAAATCATTAATCATCTCTCGGTAGCGCAATCCATTCACCGTAACTGTTGCTCCAGCCTCATTTTCGAAAAAGTAAGGTCCAATGACTCCGCCAGACCATAAACCGCACCAAACAGTCACACGTTGAGGATAGAGAGGCTTTTCAACAATTACTTTTGTGTTTTCCGAGCCCCAGATGCGACAATTTTGCTTGTTGACGAAGCCACCGAGGTGGAAATGGGCCTCATCACTCAAGATGATTTGCATTTGATTCACTCAAGTGAATTTTAATAATTTAAATGCGTTGTTGAAGCGTGTATCGTTCCATTTTTATTAATGGCGTAGTTTCTACTTGTCAAAAGTCAAAAAATGACAGCTTCAAAAGTAACATCTACCGAAATAGCGGGCTATTCAAAATAACACCTCTTATTGGAAAACCCTGTATAATACAATATAAATAGATATACCTACAGCTCTTTTACGTAGGTCGTCCATGGGTGATATTATGATGTAAAGGTGTAATGGGTTCGTTAACATAATGAAAGAATAGTTTTGTATTCTCTACTAATGATATATTTTTTTACATTGTTATAATGCCTTTTTTTCCATGATGATGCGTGTTTTTTGTACGCACGAATAATGACCAATTTATATCTGCTTTGTACGAAAAAAAAAACACCGTCATCGATAGTTACTAATTAATGGAAACGTATTGGGAAAATATTCATGGTAAATTTATAACACATGCATAACACTTTGTAAAAATGTGAAAAACATTTTGTGTGTAGAATTATTTTATTTCTGTTAACAACAAATTTTTAAATTTTGCTTTTTGAACTTTTGCTGACGTAATTTTTATGTGTGATTTTTAGTTATGTTCGAGGCATTTCGTATAAAAGATTTCTTATTTTCCATTTCTTAATTTAAGGACGGGATGTTTCACGGAATTTGAACAATTCATCAAATTTCAATGTTGATTTTCAAGTTCTGTGAAGGTTCTATTCAAGTTCTATTATTATATAATTATTGGACAAGGGATTCGAACAGCTGAAATAATAACAGAACTTGAATAGAACCTTCACAGAACTTGAAAATCAACTTTGAAATTTGATGAATTGTTCAAATTCTGTGAAACAACTAGTCCTTAGTGTTAATATTGATATTGTTCATAAGTATTGTACCTATTTAGATAAGTACTACTTCTAATACGCATTTCACTACCTATGAGTAAACTACTCGTCGACTAGCGTATATGTTATGTTGCACCAGAGGGATAAAAATGAGTGTTGCTAATTTATTAAGAATCTCTTCAACTTATTGGTAATCCGGAGAAAAATAAGTATTGCAGACCTTTAAAACCTACAAGCTACAAGCCAAAAATGTGTATATTCTTGGTATTCCTTAAATTGTAGGTAATAGGCATTAAAATCGCTTGACCAGCAGACGCATCTGCCGCCAATGCCTATACAACCCTTACCTCATGAACCCGGACACCCCTGCTAAGTCACCAAACGTAGCGAACTACTTGGTGATATCTATGGCAGAGGTTATCAAATTATTGTAAGCAATAATTGTTCACCCGACACACCCATACAAATTGAAAAAATCGCCCGAGAAAGAATCTATTTTTTTAATGTAAAACCCCACAAGAGTCCCAATTGCTCCCAACCGTTTGGAGCCAGTGAGACTATAGCACACCCAATTGGGGTATATTGTGAGGTTGAAGGTAATGCGGAGGGGAATGAGATGGGGTGGAGGAAGGTGGGGAAGTCCCTGGCTATTTAGATCTGGTAGCCGAAGGCAACGCAAGCAACGTTTCAATTCTGAATGGTGGTCTCACACCAGGGCGATACTTAGAGCATCTTCCACCCGGGAACGTGCCGCAAATGTACTATATATGTTATTTTTAATGAATAAATTGTGAAATAACACAAATTAATCAAATAAGTTATACTGCCCTAATGAAGCTACGGTTGTAGCGAAACCCGGTCGGCATCAAGTATTTACCTATAAGTGATATTTACAAAGTTATTGTTTAATTTTAAAATAAAATTTAGTTGCGTTCGCCGGGATTTGAACCCGCGACCTTCAGTTTGCTAGTTGAGAGCCTCTCCAGGCAACCAGGTACAAAGCAGATATAAATTGGTCATTATTCGTGCGTACAAAAAACACGCATCATCATGGAAAAAAAGGCATTATAACAATGTAAAAAAATATATCATTAGTAGAGAATACAAAACTATTCTTTCATTATGTTAACGAACCCATTACACCTTTACATCATAATATCACCCATGGACGACCTACGTAAAAGAGCTGTAGGTATATCTATTTATATTGTATTATACAGGGTTTTCCAATAAGAGGTGTTATTTTGAATAGCCCGCTATTTCGGTAGATGTTACTTTTGAAGCTGTCATTTTTTGACTTTTGACAAGTAGAAACTACGCCATTAATAAAAATGGAACGATACACGCTTCAACAACGCATTTAAATTATTAAAATTCACTTGAGTGAATCAAATGCAAATCATCTTGAGTGATGAGGCCCATTTCCACCTCGGTGGCTTCGTCAACAAGCAAAATTGTCGCATCTGGGGCTCGGAAAACACAAAAGTAATTGTTGAAAAGCCTCTCTATCCTCAACGTGTGACTGTTTGGTGCGGTTTATGGTCTGGCGGAGTCATTGGACCTTACTTTTTCGAAAATGAGGCTGGAGCAACAGTTACGGTGAATGGATTGCGCTACCGAGAGATGATTAATGATTTTTTATGGCCGGAATTGGATGGTATTGCTATGGACAACGTTTACTTTCAACAAGACGGCGCTACGTGCCACACAAGCAACTAAACCATTGATCTTTTACGATTGAATTTCAAAATAACACTTCTTATTGGAAAACCCTGTATTTATATTTGTGTTTGTGCGCTTAGTTCTTCTAAACTAAAACTAAACTATGCGAAGGGTACACGGCAGCTAGTTAGAAATACTTCAATACAATTCGGTTTAGATTTCTAATTTGTGTTCTAAATAAAAAGATTCTAGGTAAAACAATATACGGCGCGCGGCGAGGCGTAATGGACGAACCTACGGTTGACTTTCAACTAGTAGGCCTAAAAAATCGATCTTTCAGGGGAAAAGCAACTTACAGGGGAATTTATCAAACGAACTGCCCGTTTCTGCAGTCGAGGGTTTATTTGGGGTTCCAGACCAAAAGTGCCTTCCAAATTTAACAGTGGGATTTGTAAAAGATTCATGCACAACATGAATTTACTTGAGAAAAGGGATATTAAACTGAGCAAAACGCGACCCTAGAAAAATTAGCATTCAAAATACCGAAATATCGCATTCTTCTTGGATAGATTTATTGATTGGTAAAATCTGCAACAGCGATAGCAGGCAGGCCACGACCTCTTCAAATAGCAGTTCTGATAGCAGACGGTAAAACAGATGTTCTGGAATGGCATACCATGACAAGAAGATTGGTGCTGATGGATGAACTTTCCAAGCAAATTAAATAAATCTAATTGATACCCGATTTTTTTAAACTTTGGAATAATTATAACTGCACAGTTTCTAAAAAAAAACTTTTGTATACAAATTGTAATAAATAATAAAGACAGACAGATTCGTTTGGCAATTATAATTTTATTATTAGTGCAGCATTTCTAGCAGTACTAGCAATACTGAGAACAGCTGACCTCGCGTAGAAAAAAAGTACCTTTCTAATATTTAATAAATCAAAACCAAAAATAAATTTCAAATCATAATATTTGCCAGTCGGTACTTAAATATCTGCCTATTTAATTTATTAAAACAATATATTTTATGTAATTCAGATAAGAAATAATACAATTTTTCCAAATATTTATAACAATTGATTCAATGAGTGTACGGAGTCATCATAAGGATGCACTATTCCCGTATAAAGTAGTTAACAATAATATTCAATGCCCAGAGTTGCTAAACAAGATTCCATTCAATGTACCTGCGCGTTCAACACGCTCTTGTGTCCTGTTCAGGGTTGATCAAAGCAAAACGAATTCTAAGCAGAATTCTTGCCTGAACAGACAATGCAATAATTACAATAGCGTATTATCCAAGGCTGATATTGTCAGTTGCGAACTTACCAAATACAAGAGGTCCATAAAAGAATATTTCTCTGATGGTTTGTGAATAATGTTTATGTCTCTATTGTTTATATCTCTATTATGATTTGATTTATACCTACAACCTCTCTCCATGGCTATAAAAGTATTGTTTTGTAAATTTTTCGTTTTATATAATCTTTTGTTTTGTATAATTTTTTTAATTCATATTCCTTTCCCACAAATTTAAATAACTTATTCCATTTTATGCTGTCTCAGTTAAAGTTACAACTAGTAAATTCATAATTGGTTTTATTTTACAACATAATACTTATGTACAAACTGATTAAATGTAAACTGTCGATTTCCCGATGATGAATAAATAAATAAATAATTCAATTGGGGATGCCATAGTCTAACTGGCTCCAGACGTTTGGGAGCAATTAGAACTCTTATGCGGTTTAAAATTTAAAACATAATAATTTACAGAAATCTCTATCGGCAACGTAAAATAAACATGTTATAAAAACTACATAATAATACGAGACGCTACAGGTGCTTTCGATAAACGGTACCTAGGTGTAGATAGGTAGTACCTAATGCTTATTGTGTCTTACGTTACTTTGACAGTTCGACGGTGTTGTAGCCAATGGTATAGATTACGCAGGATTGCTATTACGGTACAAAAGTTTACCACTTATCGAATTCCAGGTGTTGAGTTAAGGCGATGCACTACGTCGTGTAATACTTTAAATTGAGCCGCTATCAATAACAACCCTTACGTAGATGGCGATAAGGTTTAAATTCCCGCTTAACACCATCCGCCTGTTTTGATTTATGCAAGAAAAAATCATGGCCAAAAAGTACATTTTATTTTTTGTGGATGTTCAGGCATAAATATTTAATTTTTTTTCGATCATTTTATAAATAACTTATTTTGCCACATTATACTATAAAATCATAACCGAAAGTGGGTTTGTAAGTAGGAGATTTTGAACTTTAAAGCAGTTTTCATAGGCCTTTACATTATTTTTTTCTGGGCTTATAAAAAGACTTATCTAAAAAATACTCGATTATTTCAAATGCCAAGATGTATTCTACTCGCAGTATTTAATTAAAGCATCTGAAACATTTCTAGGCGACCAAATTTTCAAACCAAAAACACATGATTTTGCATTACTACGTATGGCATCGCCTTAATTCGAGTAAATCTATTCCAAAGTTGGAATTCTTACGTGAAATTTGAAAATAATCGATCGATAGGGACTTAATGTCAGCTGTTTAATGTCTGTTAAATTGCGTCGAAAAGTCGATGCTGCTCCAAAATCTTTTTGACCCTTTGGTTGCCGAAAAAATTAGGAAAAAAAACGAAAAGCTCAGATCCTCGATTCTCGATGAAATGATTCCACAGTCGAATGACTTTTGACATTTGGCGTATGTTTTTTATTTTATTTTATTTATTTTATAAAATACAGTATAATTATTTAAATTTACATAGTAAGAACATATTTCAATAAAAATTAACATGTTTACCTTTACAAGAGTCTAAAACTCGTGTGTAAAGGGAAAAAAATAAAAATAAAAACTTAACATACATATGTAAATAGAAGAAAAAAAGAATCATAAAAACATATAAAGTGAAGATATTTTAGTTTTTTTATATAATAATTTATAAAATAATATAGTGAGATATCATCGTCATTCTAATTCGCTAAATTATTTAAGGTAGTGAAGTTTATTTTATTTTTAAATTTATTATAGTCCGGTTCTAATCTCATCTCTGTCGTTAGTTGATTAAACCACACCACTCCAGTGTACGTGTAATAGTGTTGTGCAAAACTGGTGTGCATTCATGGAGTATGTAAGTATGTACCTTCGACGACACTCAAGAATAAGAATGTCGACAAATATGTGTACTTTCGACGGCGATTGCGAACGGCCTGGATTGGAGAATCGATACCGTGATCGAAAAATAAAAGTTTTTTTTGGGTTCTCTATAGTCAATGTGATGTAAAATCACATTGGCTATATCATATTGTAGTACAAGTTTCCGGACACCTTATATATACATATTACATTTGGGAAGTACTTAGGCTATTTTGATCTGAGAGTAGGAACCATTCTAAATAAAGAATTAAAACATACACAGAGAAAAGTACTAATATTGAATATTGCTCATTTATAACATCTTCAAATTATCCGGTTAAAAACGGTATTGCAGGCCCTTAACGAATGAAGTGATAAGTTTCCTAATAAACTTTTTGTGAAATACGAATGTATTATCACGATGTCGGAACACGTGATCATAAAAATCTAAAGACTTCGTCTTTGAATATTATCAAGGCAAATGCAGGTACAAAAGTTTATCAAGAAACGGCCTGCAATCCCGTTTTTTTTTTAATAAATTAGCAATACTCACATTTTTCCATGTAACATCGGTGAGCACAATAATAACTAGTTTCTGTAGGACTATCTAGTATATTATAATCGTAGCTATCAGCCGTCTTCGATTCGATTGCGCTGTGACAGTATCGTATCGCATATCCGATTTGCATTCCCGATCCAACCTGCGTGACTGGAAACCCGCTGCGGCGGCGCACAGTCGGTGCACTAGTGACACAAATCAACCAGATAGAAATGGATATCTGAGGTTGTAGCCTATACAGTAAATACACGGGTATTCAATTATTATTGTTATGCGCATTGAAACACACCCGGCGTTGCTAGGGAAGAGATGATATAGAATAATAAATGAAAATTAGAATGAATTCATTCTAGCGCTACGCTTCGATGCGATATAAAATTGAAATAATATCAAAAAAAAATAGTATAAAATTTATTATAAAAAAATATATGTATGCCGCTATTCCAAATTCCTGAAATATTCAAAAATCTGTTAATGAAAAAATAAGAAAATACACAGATTTAGGAAATGATATTAAAAGAATTTGGCATTCTCAGACTATAAAAATATTACCGTTCGTTATTTCGGCTACTGGCATTATAACTAGCTCTCTTTATTAAAAATTTAGGCGTATTAGATCTATCAAAAAATTTATATATAAAGATGCAAAAGTCGGTCATTTTGAATACATGGAGGATAACGACAGATTTTTTAAATATTTATGTTGAGGGATCAGTAGGATTTATAGGCCCTATTAGGAGTTCTACCGAGCCGAACCCTCTGATATGAAAATATCTGGAGTCGGTGAATTATTTTCCCATTTGATCTCTGGTGAGTTGACGTGTTGTTGTTCTTGTATTGTTTTGTATTTATTTTGCTTATACATGGTGTCCGGAAACTCGTAGTACAAGCGGGAAACTGGTGAATCTACATCACATTTGGAGTCGATTTTGTAGTATAATTTTTTTTGATTTGAGCTTTCGTTTTCGAGTAAATCGAGTCAGAAGTTGATTTTTTTTTTGATCAAATTCTTATAAATTATTACTGAAGATCAAAGTACCCAACTAATTAAAACTATTTAAAAATTTAAAAGTAAAACAAATAATGACGAAAAAATTTGAACCCTGAAATAGCCGAAAAATATGTTTTTTTGGTTTTTTGTTTTTTTTATAAAAATGCTCAAATCAAAAAACTTTATGTTTATTTGGGTTCCCAGTGTGGTATACATTCTCCAGTTTCCGGCTTGTACTACGAGTTTCCGGACACCATGTATAATGCACTTGCATAATGTTGATTGACTAGATAATCATTTGTGGAAAAGTGTGTGGAAGGGTTTAGTTTTTCCTATGGGGAAGATTTAACCCGGACAAAAAAATCGGAAGTATTAAATATATATACGTGGGAAGCATGGAATGAGGACAGTTAGTCGAGCGCGCCTATACTTCGGGGACATTGGGAGAGTTTGGGGACAGGCTCAAAGTAACTGTCCCCAAATTAACATAATTATATATATATGTGCAACGGTGACCGGGTATGTCATCAAAACGACAATTCAACACACCTCCAAAAAGTGATATGAAGTCATGAAAAGTGATGAAACAAAAACTAGGTTTAATAGTTACCCATGTAACCTTTTTTCTATTATATTTTTACAACAATTGTCTGTAAATTGTATTTTATTTTTCTTTGTTTAAAATAATAACATTGTTAAAATAGTAATTAATTACGTTTCTCCACCTTTTTAAAACGAGCGTTTGCTCCTTATCCCTCTCCTCCCCTTTTCCGTTCCAACCCAAGTCTATTTAAGTATAGTTATAATCACATTTATTTTATTGCTGTTTATTGTAGGCATATTATAGGTTTATCGTTTGTTGAATTTACATTCGAATTATTATTTTTCTTATTTGCTGCTTTATTCTGTTCTTATTAAATATTCTAGTTAACAGGTTAGTTTTATGTTTCTGAATATCTATCTGTGAACATTAATAATTGGTCTGTTTTTTTTGTTATCCTTTTATGCATATTGTATTACTAAGACTGTTTATGTTCCGCAAATAAATAAATAAATATGCACTTATAGTGAACGTAAGAGGTATTCAAATACGGCTAGCTTTTACCCCAAGAACGTGTTTAAAAACTAATAAATTATTGATCTTATCTTAAGAGGTATTCAAATACGGCTAGCTTTTACCCCAAGAACATGTTAAAAAAAATAAATTATTGATCTTATCTTCCGCTGCACGCTTAGTACGCAAAAAATTGTTTCAACTTAATTACTACGAGAAATAACTATTTATGTGGTGGGAGATGGTAAAAGGTGCATCAAATTTCAATTTTTTCTTAATCAAAACAAGGTTTGAATGTTAGAAAATACGCACAAATTATTAAAATAACCCAAACTAATACCTAAAAACCTATTTTGTGCATGTTTACTTAACTCTTGACAGGCCAAGATGCCAAACAAAACTTCTGTAACCAAGTGGGGTCTTCCGACGACCCCATACATTTTTCTTATGGGCTTTTAAAATACAGAAATCCCAATTTTTCTGTCAATTATTAGGGGTAACTTATGTATTTGCGCACGAATACGTAAAATACTAAAATGATATGTCAAGTATTTAATCAAATATAAGGAGGATAGTAATTTTGGGGACTACCTACTCCCCCACTTGGTTGAAAGATATATATTTTTTTTTTTTGAAAGAAAGACAATCGTTCCCGGGTTACGAATAGCCTGACAATATTTGAAAATCTCCTACTACCACCACAGAAAGCGGAAAATGTTGCTTGTGTTGTGATGGAGGACTTAGGCAGCCGGGGAATTGAACACACTGCGCCTGGGTGGGACCCAAACGCGATGTCAACTCGGCCACCGATCGGTCAAAATTAAACCCACGACTTTATTTAATAGTTGTTTCCATTCGACATTTAAGTTGAAATCAAGAGTTGTTTTTTTTTAAATAGGTAGGTATGCAGAATTCTAAATGTTTACCTTTTGTATAGTTAGTAGAATAATTTGGTTGTTATAATTCACACGATTTTTCACTTTGCTGAAAATTTGCGATTTTTCTGCTTGGATAATTTGATGCAAAACCGCAAAAGACAATTCAAAATATTTACAGGCAAATCATTTTAAAGAGAACACGTTGGAATGAATGTGTGTACACATGGAAAGTTTTAATTTTTATTTTAGAAATATAGTTTGGAACATCCGCCCGCAGTCCCTTCTTACCCCACCAATTCCCAAAGTACCTACTTTTATTTATTTATTTTTATTTTATTTTAATATTACATTTAGTTACAATAGTGACGTATTGCCCATCTCAATAGTGTGTGTAACGCCTCTGTTGAGATGGCAATTTACAGAGTTTTTTTTATTTATTTATTAAGTTTTAAAAATTCGTTAAAGATTTATATCAAATGATTTCGTAGAAAAATTCGGTTTTGATTTATTACGTAAGTGAGAATTATAAACATGGTTTGAAAAGTCTTTTATTTATTTATCTCATTTTCATATAGTTTATCTATCTTTTTTATTTTGTTTGGCTTTGATAATTTTGCTAACATCATTTAAAAAATATTTTGACTATTTAAAATATTTTTAAATATCACTTCCACTTATGTTTTTCTTTAATCATTTTATTTTGCTAGTTGTACCCCGCCACGCGTTGGTGTGGATCATCTCTTCAGGTATAGAAACAATAGCGCGTGTTGCTTTTACATCCAACAGATAGCGCTGTTTAAATAATATAGGTATATAAAAACACACGCGTATTCCAAAATCCAACAAAATTTCAAAGCAATCGGTGAAGAATTTTCGGAGATTTAAGATTTTGAACAAACGAACATTTACATTTTTCACATGTGTAATAAGCATTTACTTTGTGGCTCGTTATAATTTACAATAAAAGATATAAATTTGTTTTAGACCACTTCACAACACTTCACTTTTAGACAAGTGGTTTTTTAAAGTGGTCTAAAATAAATTTATATATTTTATTGTAATTTACATTTTTATTTATTGCGGATACTTCGCTGGTTCATGCAAAAATTTTACGTGTATTTTTTTTTGTATGAAATATGTATAACTGTTTCACAAATGAACTATAGAAAAAAAAAATGAGACTTATTTTTGGGACGTGAGGTCTTTTTAAAATGATTTACCTGTAATAAATTAGTGTTTTCTTTTCGATTCCGGTCCTCTGATAGGCGCCGGTTCAGTCCGGCATCGGCAGTAGCATTCTAGTATTCACCAGGTGATTTCCAGGTACACTGATAGACTGGTACCGGTACAGTCCACAGGTAGATGGTACATCTGCCATTGCCTAGCGCTGGTCCGTTCGTTCATTCACTGGCCGCGCGCGCGCCGATATGCACGCCTACCAACCAAGTTAATTATTCTGTACCTCGGTTCCTACTTCCGACTTGTTAGTTGTTTGACGCCAGTTCATAGCTGATAGCGTCGTCGATATTCAATTCGTAGACTTTCCTCGGAAGCGTATTTAAACATACAAGTTATGTGTTTGTTTCGAAAGTGGTTGTTAATTTTTTAACGCGTTTTAGAGCGTTATGTGTTTTGTTTTTGCAATATACAGTGAGTTTTAAAAAACGTGTCTGTTTTTCTCGTATGGAAGGATTAATTATTATCTGTATTTTTCTCGAGTTTGGACTGTTAGTGAGTGCTATTGGACTTAACAAATAGCTTATATTTATGGTGAGTTAAGTGTTAAATTATATTTATCTTTTGGAAAACTTTCTCATCCCCTCCAGCGTTTGAGAGTCATATTGTATTTTTATCTTTTTTCTATCATGCGGAAATATTTAATTTGTTTGACGTTAGAAAGAGTATTCGTTATTCTTTCCAGTTTGACTCAAATATTTATACTGGAATCCATTAATGAAATTCTAAAAATAGTTAAAATGGATATCCGTTCCAGCTGAAATTTGGCAATGCATTAAATCAATTTTTGGTGGCACCCACGCACAGACGCATTTTTTGAAATTGGATGACATTATATTTAATAAATAAAAATTTATATACGAAATTAATGTCAGTACTATTAGCATTTGGCTTAGGTCTTAGCGTTGTTGTTTCCAGTCCCTGGGGAGGAAATTTCAATGCACAGTCAAACCAAAACAAATAATACTTAATTTTTTTAAATATTATTTTAAATAGATATTTGTTTTTTAAATATTAATTTAAATAGATATTTGTTTTTTGCAGGTTGATTTTTCCTCTCTTTTTATTTGAGTTTTAAAGTTTCAATATATTTATCATTTGTTAATTTGTCTTATGTAATTTATTTATCATTTGTTAATTTCTCTTATGTAATTTATTTATCATTTGTTAATTTGTCTTATGTAATTTATTTATCATTTGTTAATTTGTCTTATGTAATATATTTATCATTTGTTAATTTGTCTTATGTGACATATTTATCATTTGTTAATTTGTCATTTGTAATATATTTATCATTTGTTAATTTGTTTTATGTAATATATTTATCATTTGTCTTATGTAATATATTTATCATTTGTTAATTTGTCTTATGTAATATATTTATCATTTGTTAATTTGTTTTATGTAATATATTTATCATTTGTCTTATGTAATATATTTATCATTTGTTAATTTGTCTTATGTAATATATTTATCATTTGTCTTATGTAATATATTTATCATTTGTTAATTTGTCTTATGTAAGGTTAAATTACTTTAGGTGAAATTTACGTAGTTACTCCACTTCCTTCTAAATATACACTAATTATTTAAATAACCCAATAATCTATGTTGTGCATGTTTAATAATTGTTTCGTGTAGTTATTAAGTTGAAATAATTAAATAATTAGGGCATATTAGATGTAAGCGGAGTTAGGAACTATTTACCAATTGATTTCAAACTTTCTTATTTATTTTTGTAAATTTATAAATTTGTTCAAATTCTAATCCAATTTCATGAAATTTCTAAAATAATATATAATTGCTTTCACCCTTAAATTCTGTTCTTGACCATCGTTTCCACGAATGGCGGACGCCTACGGCCTCTGGCATATTGATCGTTGTATTTCTTAAGCCCCCGCATTCAGAATTTCTACCGATTTATAACATATTTTTATTGAAAACTTTTAGTTCCTAAAAAAATATGTTATTTCTGAAGATAATATCCATATACAGAGTTTTCCAATAAGAGGTGTTATTTTGAATAGCCCGCTATTTCGGTAGATGTTACTTTTGAAGCTGTCATTTTTTGACATTTGACAAGTAGAAACTACGCCATTAATAAAAATGGAACGATACACCCTTCAACAACTTATTGAAATTCACTTGAGTGAATCAAATGCAAATCATCTTGAGTGATGAGGCCCATTTCCACCTCGGTGGCTTCGTTAACAAGCAAAATTGTCGCATCTGGGGCTCGGAAAACCCAAGAGTTATTGTTGAAAAGCCTCTCTATCCTCAACGTGTGACTGTTTGGTGCGGTTTATGGTCCGGCGGAGTCATTGGACCTTACTTTTTTGAAAATGAGGCTGGAGCAACAGTTACGGTGAATGGATTGTGCTATCGAGAGATGAATTATTTTTTATGGCCGGAATTGGATGGTATTGATCTGGACAACGTTTACTTTCAACAAGACGGCGCTACGTGCCACACAAGCAACGAAACCATTGATCCTTTACGATTGAATATCAAAATAACACCTCTTATTAGAAAACCCTCTATATGTAGAGCCGAAACGGTAATTACATGAAACTCCCTCGATAGAAAAAAATCGCAACCTAAGTTCCGAAAATTATTAAAATCACATTAGTTTAGTTATTTAACATGTTATAGGTATGAAAAACTTCACATTGTATCTTTAAATGCAGCTTAGGCATTTGTCGAGAGATTTTTGCTATATTTTTAACGAGTCGTCTTTTAATCAATATTTTCACAATTATCGCTTAGTTATTATCGATATTTAATATAAGCGCGCTCCCTCTAACAATCGTATTTATATATCTCCCTTTCAAACTATCTTCTTATTTTTAAACACTTACTACGGAATACTTACGTTTTCTAACGGAATCTCTCGACAAATGCTTTATTTAAAGATACACTGCGAATTTCTTTATACCTATAACATATTAAATAACAGCAAAACATTTTTAATAATTTTCCCAGCTTCATTTGCGATTTTTTTCTATCAAGGGAATTTCGTATTATTAACGTTTCGGCATTACAAATGTATAGATATATATATATATATATATCTTCAAAATAACTCTATTTTTTAACTTCTAAAGAGTTAAAGAGAATCATGTTATTAATAGGTAGAATAATTAGGTAGAAAGGAGAGTGAACTTTTACTACACAAAAAATGAAATCAAACACAAACCAAAAACAACAACAAAAACTCCAACAAAACAGTAAAAGATACCTTTATGTTATAATCTTTATCATTATATGTATATATGTACCTACCTAATACTTTTAAATTAGAATGCTACCCAAGCAGCAGTTAATCTTATGTTTAATGTAATATTTTATTTTATGGTATTTCTATTCTTTGTTATTCATATTTATACAAACATGTTAGTAGGCTTAGGCACCAGTTAAAAGTACAAATACCTATTATTTTAATACTATACTTATCAAACAACTTATCAAAATGTTAATACTCATCCTAATTTGACTGTCCTAAAACGGGAATCCTCCTAGTTGGGCAATCAAAACATTTCTTAAATAATGTATATAAATGTATAATCTTTTACTAAATAAAAAAAAAAAAAAAAAAAAAATAAAAATCTCTAGAAATTGGGTATGCGTGGGCTTAAGGACGCTGTCAGTCGATTGGAGAAATTGTGTGTATTTCCGCTTTACAATAAAATCCAAATGAATGGACAATTATTATGTTAATCCAAATAATGGAATATTCATTCTTTTCAAAGACGATGAAATACGATTTACAATTTTATTATCAAAAATTTTAAATACACATTTTAAATGCGAACAAGACGTTATAAAAATGACTCATCTTATGTGATAACCAACACCTCTACCATTGGTCACCCCAAGTGGTTCGCTACGTTTGGTAACTTAGCAGGGGTGGCCGGGCTCATGGGGTGAGGTTTGTCCGGGTCTTGGCGGAAGATGTATCGGCCCATGGGTGTGGTGGGTCAGATCGGAAGAGTCTGGTTGAGGGAGATCTTTTGATTTATTTAACACGCCTCTTCTGAATATCGCCTTGCACCGCAGTGGGAGTGATGAATTCGTACGTCTCTCACTCCTGGACACACTGACCCTAATATTCCTCCCACCCTCATACCTTTTTTCCTTAACACAGCATCACCAAAGATGACATAGGCCCTGAAGAGCACTATTTTCCTCAAGGCCTCCTACTAAAATGACCGATAACGATACAAGATTTACACATTTTACTAGACAAGTGTGTCATAAACTTTTCTGTCATTTCATATGAAAATAAATAATTAAAAAATTTCATATTTTTTTCTCAAATTGCGGTCGGAATCTTTGGTTCCATTCGGGTATACATTTTAAATCTTCCGTGTTTAACTTCTTAACTTAAATATAAAGCGTGGTGTCTTCTCTTTCTAACACCGTTTAGATTTTATATCTCTAACCATGAGAGCAAGAAAGACAAAACGATTTCTACAAGACTATGCGAGCTGTTCTCAGAAGCGAACTAATTAATTAGCCTGAGACAACGTCGATTTCCTCTTGGAAAATAAATATAACTTTTTTGATATATTATATCGGATATTTTTGATGCTTTGATTATTGAGTACACCTATTCAACAGTTCGGGTACAGTTATGGGTACCTATACTCGAAATTGGCACTCATTTAGGTCACGGGTAAGTGACAAAATAGTGGAATCTCATTCGATAAAAGTTGTCAAACCTGTCTGTCCACTACGTGAAGCTATTTCTATCGAGGCTTTGTCGAATGAACATCTACTTTGCTTACTGTGCGGGATGTGTTTGTTATCTGTTATTACTACTGAATTAATATTTAAAAAAATGCTAACAGTAACGCTTGCTTCTTAACCCTTCCAGTACATCCATCACATTTGTTCAGTTTGCAATGTTTTACATACAATTATCTGTCCGGTATACGCATTAACATTACTATTTTTAAATAATACAATTTTAATATCAACCACATTTTTACTTAATTTTTTAACTCCAATCATAGAAAAATTGAGAGAACAAGTAAGTGAGTTCAATATTAAGAAAATGCATTCGTATATTTGGGGAATTTGTAGGAACATTGTACATTCACTTTTGTCTCGTTCTTATAATAATTTTTTTTTTTTTTAAATAGTTAAACCGATTGTTAAGATAGCGGCGCGAAATATGAATTATTCATTTTGCCTATTTTTAGGATTTTATTAATGGATTACAGTATAAATATTTGCGGCAAACTGTAAAGAACTATTATTTCTCTTTCTAACTTATTAAAAAATATTTATTTCGAATGATAGAAAAAAAGATGAAAATACTTTTATAAAATATGGACGCCCGGTCATATATGACCCTCAATCGCTGGAAGGGTTAAAACAATTAAATAACAGAAATTTCTGATAATGAAAACGTTAATGCATGTACACATTCCTACTCATGGCTTATTTATGTAGTTTTAATCTTATTTAATAGAAGTTTTTTTTGTCCTTATCACGTTTCAATGATTTTTTAATGTTCGGTTGTAATAATAAGAATTGATTTCGGCAGCATTAATGTAGTAATTTCGCCGCTCTCTCATTGTTATGTTTTTTTCAAAAGCAACATAAGTGAAAATGTTGCTTTTGCAGTTATGGAGGGCTTAGCTAAAAGAAAGTTGAATCCGCGAAGCTTGCGAGAGAACCTGACGCCTTGAACACCACCCTATTACCACGGTTATATTAATAAGGTGGTGTTCAAAGCGTCAGGTTCCCTCGCAAGCTTCGCGGATTCAACTTTCTTTTAGCTAAGCCCTCCATAAGTGCAAAAGCAACATTAGTGAAAATGTTGCTTTTGCAGTTATGGAGGGCTTAGCTAAAAAGCGGCATAGTCCAGTGGTAACGCATTGGACTGCCATTCCGAAGGTCGCGGGTTCGAACCCGGCGTGCGCAAATAAATTTTATTTTATTAATTTGTGTTATTTCACAATTAATTAATTAAAATAATATATAGTATATTTGCGGCACGTTCCAGAGTGGAAGATATCACCAGTATCGCCCTGGTGTAAGACCACCATTCAGAATTGAAACGTTGCTCCAAATGGCTTTGGCCGTGCTTAGTGACTAGATCTGAATAGCCAGGTACTTCCCCACCTTCCACTTTCCCTTCCCCACTTACCTTCAGCCTCACAACATCCCCCAATTGGGGATGCCATAGTCTCACTGGCTCCAGACGGGAGCAGTTGGGACTCTTGTGAGGTATTCACTATAAAAAAAAAATAAAAATAAAAATAAAAATAAAAAAAATAATATGTAATATATGATAGAGACAACTGTCGGACGTTTGGGTCTAATACCCGAATGGTTACGAAGAAAGCCGATGTTAGCCGATATACAGGCGAGCATTTTCAGTGAGTGATTCTCCCGCTTCGGAATAACTCAGAGCATCCTATAGAACTGATGTGAATCCAGTTAGATATTAAGAGGAAGATATCAGGATACCACAGTTCTGAAGCTGTGGAAGGAAGCTAGACGGTTGGGAAGTACATGGAAATTTAGATACATCACTGAACAATATAGCTTAAACCTTTAAAAGCTGTTAAATTCTCAATGGTGGTCTCTCATCGTATCGTTCTTGAGAGCATCTTCCAACTATAATTTATTTTTTTTCATTATCGGGTGCATGTAAAGCTTAATTTGCGTTTTATCAAAAGAAAGATAATGTTGGTAGTTCTTAGATGAAGTGTGATACAGTTAAATGATGACCGTAGGGTGGTATGAATGGGATTGGGTCGGATTAGCTCAGTGGTTATAGCAAAGCCTTTGACCACCTCCGTGGTCGAGGGGTAAAGCTCTCAACAAGCAAGCCGAAGGTCGCGGGTTAAAATCCTGGCGTGTGCAAGTAAATTTAATATGATTAATTTGTATTATTTCACAATTACTTTTCCAGAGTGGAAGATACTCTCGTGTGAGTCATGGGAGTATCTCGCCCTGGTGTAAGATCACCGTTCAGAATTGAAACGTTGCTTGAAATGGTTTTAGCCGTGTTAGGTGACCAGATCATTAGAGCCAGGTACTCACCCAACTTCCTCTTCTCCACTCCTACTAAAAAAAAAGTATAGATATACCCGGAATGGGGATGCCGTAGTATCACTGGCTCCAGACGGTTGGAAGCAGTTGAGACTCTTATGCGGCGTTCATATTTTAAAAAATAAAGATTTCACTTAATCTTCAATATTTAAATGTGATGAGTTTATTTTTCCTGTGAAATATATTATATTATTTGTATTTTCCCATCTACCTTGTCGTATACGATGCACAATATGAGGATGATATTATAGAATGTGGTTCGAGGTACTCTCCTGTGACACTTAAAAAAGATCACGTCTTTAAACTTGAAAACCTTTTAACATTCTTAACCGCTTTCAACTCAATAAATACATTTAAAATATTATCCACAGGCGTGCATAAAACGTATTATTATTATAATAAAATAAAAAACTTATAAAGGGTATACTTAAAAGTATGAATTATAATCTGGTCTTTTATAGATGGCGCTAATTTAATTATTTTAGAAAAAACACTTTTTGAAAGTTATGTTTCAAAATATGAAGATGATTTTTTCGTTTCCGCCTGTTCATATATAGATATGAATAAATAGTTAAGGCGAAGCTTAATGCTAAATCACTATTTTGATTAATCTTTATAACGAATTGGTGTACATTATGAATACCAAAAAATATGCTTTAGATAAATTGAAGGTTATACTATCGCTTCGCTTGAGTAGAATACAAAGAAAAAATAAATTACAAAAAAAAAAAAAAAATTCAAACTTCTAAAAAAAATATTTTTTCAATTTAAATGTATGTACACGTACAGGAAACAATTTAAAAAAATACAGTATTGTAGCTAAGTTTTTTGTGACAGTTTCACTTGATTAACTTTTTTGCTCTCTTATAAAATTATTTACAAAATAAATAAAAACCAGTTTTTTGCTTGAAATCGAACGTTTCTAGACTCCGTTTGTCAAGCGATTTTAATGCCTATTACCTACAATATAAGGTATACCAAGAATATACAAATTTTTGGCTTGTAGCTTCCTCTTAATAAACAGATCGTAAAAAAGCTCAATTCTTTCATTAATTGTATTATTATATATTTGACCATATACAGAGTGTTAAGAGGAAGCTACAAGCCAGAAATGTGTATATTCTTGGTATGCCTTATATCGTCACGAATATAGGTAATAGGCATTAAAATCGCTTGACAAACGGAGTCTAGAAACGTTCGATTTCAAGCACAAAATTGGTTTTTATTTATTTTGTAAATAATTTTATAAGAAAGCAAATAAGTTAATCAAGGGAAACTGTCACAGATAATCTACGCTATAATATTGTATTTTTAAAGCTGTTTCTTTTATGCGTTCATTATTCTATTGAAAAAAAATTTATTAGTTTACATTGATATTTTTTATTAATTAATTATTATTTTTATTTGTATTCTACTCAAGGGAAACGATTGGAAAACCTTCAATTTATGTAAAGCATATTTTTTGGTATTCATAATGTAAACCAATTCGTTATAAAGATTAATCGAAAATAGTGATTTAGCATTAAGCTTCGCCTTAAGGCACGAACTTTAATTACTTTAACCGGTGATTCCTGAGATTATTCTGAGTAAAAATGTAATTGGCATTTTGGTCTCCGGTGACATTTTTCATGTTTTTTTTTCAAAAAAACAGTAGGTATTAGACAAGTAGGGTCGATGTGAAGGGTTGGACCGTTACTCGGCTGAGTTACCATGTCAAAATTTTGAAAAAAAAAAGTGAAAAAAATCACCGGATACCAAAATGTTATTGTTATGTTATTATAGCCGGTCAGTTTGGTAACATAAAACAGCAATAAGTTAATAATTATTTATATTATGATATCAATATTGTTTAAACGTAGTCTCCTTATTAATTTGATACCGAAAACATAAAAAAAAATTAAGGAATAAAAACATTTCTGGGTTACGAATAACCTGATAATATTTGAAAATCTCCAACTACCACCACAGTAAGCGGAAAATGTTACCTGTGTTGTGATGGAGGACTTAACCTGCCGAGGAATTGAACTCACCACGTCTGAGTTTGATTCACTTTTCAGGTCACACTAGCGAAAATTACAGATTTCGATTGTAATATATCGACCACCATAACACGGGCATGTGCCTAGCATGATGGTCGAAAAATTCCTCAATGCATGTAACTAATAATTTTATTGAATAAAGAAACATAAAACAAAAAAAAAATTATTTGCACTCTCAGTCATTATAAAGCCTGTGATAGACCACGCTATAAGCGTGCTATATTTGCGTGACTTAACCTATTTGAGCATATCGCTCCCCATACATTCCCATTGGTAGCGTTGGCGATACACCTAAATAGGCCAAGCCATGATGCGATATATACCTAACGTCCGTTATATAGAATATTTTGTGTTCGTAACATTTCGTAAATAATTTTTATTTTTCTTTTCTGAAAAATGTTTAACGAAATATTATTCTTAAATAACCCGTCTAATTGAAGCTAATTGGATAAGTGAATGCTATTTATCTTTTATTTAAAACGTGCATTCTTTTTATTTATTTTTGTAAAAATCCCACCACCAACGTGTCAGCGTAGCTATGTACTGTCATTTCGCAAAATACACCGATTTTAAAGTCGAAATACTTAAATAACTGTTTTTTTTGTGTCAATCGAAAGAAGAATGAATCTACAATTATAAAAATCAAAAATATGTATTCATATCTAGCATAAAGCTTAAAAAAAATCATGTATTTAAAAGATAAAAAAATAAGAACTGATTTGACGGTAAAAATGAATAAAAAAATTTTTCAAGATGTTGTTTTTTTATCTATGAAAAACAAATATATTATCTGCATAAAATTACATGCGTTTTGTAATGCGTTTGTGCTTGTGTTTTTTCCGTTTGTTCCGTGGCAATCCTGACCGTTTTTGTTCAAATGTAGGGCAAGCGTGTGGGTAATAGAAGTTGAAGAAAGATAATACGCTTCTCTTGGCCACAATAGTGGAGTTGACCCCGCACCACTGTAATAATTAAAATCGCACCATGTTAGTTAAACTGCCCCGTCCGGTGACTGGTCCATGGAAGATAATCGGTTTCCCGGCTCGGTCGGCACCCAGGGTTGCCAGATGTCCGGTTTAGGACCGGACGGTACGGTTTTTTGAACGGCAGTCCGGACAATAGAATGTCCGTTTTTTTTTTTAAAATACGCTATATATATACCTCATACACGAGAGTATTTATAAAGCAAAAGCGGTGAGCGCTTCTGGCGGGTGGAAGCAAGACTTGCGGGGGAGAGGGGCTCCAAAACGCTCCTAACGTTTACCAAAGAGCAGTGGCCTATATTGAAAAGTGGTACCCTTTTGAAAAAAAAATACATACAAAACATTCAGTTGCTTGGATATTGAACGCAGAAGATTACCTACGCTAGATGAACTAATTGAAATATGGTCACTGTCCCCATGGAAGCAGCAAACTCCTCCTGAAAATCTTTATAAGGAACTGGCTGCACTTCAAAGTATTTTTCTTTCACTTGAAGGAAAATCCATTGATATATGGTGTAGGTTTTTCAATGTGAATCAGCACAAAATCTGTTGAAAATGGGACAATATGTGTGCAGTGTTCCCGTCTGCAATTCCTTCGTAGAAAGAGTTTTTAGTGTAATGGGTATTGTATGGACTGACTAAAGAAATCGACTAGGTGTGAATACCGTAAAAAGCGAATTATGTGTATTCTTCAATTTAAATGTCAGTTGCACTGAATTTAAATATACAATTTCAGGCATACAACAGACTATTAAAAGCAGTAGCTTCTAGTGGAAGTAAGAGCTTCATAGATGCACGCACAGATGGCAGTGCATAGAGCTTGCGTGGAAGTCCGCAAGATGTAGCCAGTGGCCAGTAGTCGCCAGGGCCAGTGGGAAGGATCCCAGAGAAACTCACTGTTTCAGATTCCAATTAGCAAGCTTCTAGTTAGGTCGACTATCGAGTCACCATTATAATACGTGGAGTATTAATAAATCCCTGATTAAGCGATGCACTACGTCGTGTAATATTTTAAATTGAGCCGCTATCAATAAAACTCGTTACGTAGATGGCGATAAGGTTTAAATTCCCGCTTAACACAATTCACCTGTTTTAATTTATGCATGAAAAAAACATGGCCAAAAAGTGCCTTTTATTTTATTTTGTGGATGTTCAGGCATAAATATTTAATTTTTTTCCGATCATTTTATAAATAACTTAATTTGCCACATTATAAAATAAAATCATAACCGAAAATGGGTTCTTAAATAGAAGATTTTGAACTTTAAAGCAGTTTCCATAGGCCTTATACATTATTTTTTTCTGGGCTTATAAAAAAACTTATCTAAAAAATACTCTATTATTTTAAAGGCCAAGATGTATTTTACTCGCAGTATTTAATTAAAGCATCTGAAACATTTCTAGGCGACCAAATTTTCAAACCAAAAACACATGATTTTGCATTACTACGTATGGCATCGCCTTAATATAAAAGAACCATTTTATTATTGAACTCCTTCCAAGACGAGTTGGAGACCTGTTTGTACGAACACAACACATATGTTAAAAAGTGATTTTTTGCTTATCAATTAAATAAATATAAGTTTTAATGTTTACTAAGTGTTTCATTGTGTTCACCCTCAGTAATTTTTGGTAATTTTCTCTGTTTGATCTGGTCAAAATAAAAGGGGTTTATGATTATGATAAGTAAAATCAAATATTATAGACGTTCTTCAAGAATTATCCAAAAATACATACACGCACATATAAATGTGTGTTTTCATGTTTCAATATATGTCTGTGAAAAAAATAAAAAATAAATAACTTTCTACTACAACACATAAATACCTGTCACACTTAATCACAAACACGTTAACACCTCAGCACAGGTTCTCCTAGTGAGGTGTTCACGTAACATACAATATCACCCACACACAGTTTTACCTATATCAACCTATGTTCTTTATTTTTTATACCTCTTTTCTGTACTTTTTTCTCTGTACTACAATATAAACCACTGTAATCATTTGTAAAATGTGTATTCAAGAATAGACATAAATAAATAAATTATCGAAGGAACCTTTGATTTTTTGACAAATTGTACCAAAAAAAATCAAAGGTGTTGATAAAAAATGTTCGGATTTTTCATCCGGATCATATTCTGGCAACCCTAGCGGCACCACTCGATTTAAATTTAACCATCGCTACGTTATTTCAGCCAGAATACATAATATTGTAAAATGTCAGTGCTCTCGAAGTTTTCATGCAAAATAATATGGTTGAAGGCATGCGGGATATTTTTAATTTTTTCCTTATACCATTATTGCGTTAAGTGCGGTACAGTTACAACAGCGAAGTCATTCGGTGTTCGAATTTCGTAATTTAAAAAATCGATTTGAATTCCGGTCGGTAAACTTTATTATGGAATAATGAGTTCTGTCTGGCATTATGAAATGCACACTGTTTTATCTCTCATAACTTTATAACATTTATTTAACTCAATGTAAGTTCTTTTGATATTTTAGGGTCTCTTTAAGGCGAAGCTCAATGCCAAATCACTATTTTGATTAATCTTTATAATGAATTGGTTTACCTTATGAATACCAAAAAATATGCTTTAGATAAATTGAAGGGTTTCCTATCGTTTCGCTTGAGTAGAATACAAATAAAATAATAAATTACTTAATAATAAATATAAATGTAAACCACCAAAAAAATATTTTATCAATAGAAACGTATGAACGCATAAAGGAAACAACTTTTTAAAATACATTATTATTGCTAAAATTATCTGTGACAGTTTCACCTATTATTACCGGGATTCATGTAGACCAATTTTTAAAAATCTCAAACTTCTGACAGTGACGGACATATATATACTCGTAATGTAGTTATGCACGTAGTTCGATCATCTGCAGAAAAGTTCCCACAAAAAAACTCAACACATAAACACGCTACAAGGTTCACAGAAAACTTATTAATCCCAAAAGCAAACAAAACTATATTTAAAAAAAAAACCACACTACATGGCCATTTAAGTATATAACAACCTTCCACGTAGCATCAAACAAATAACCGACATACTTAAATTTAAATCATCACAAAAAACATTTTTTTTAAACAAATGTCACTACACCTTAAATACCTCACATAAATTAAATACCTCTGTTTTTATTTATTTTTTATTTACATACATTTGTCAACATGTAATTGTTGGGTTATGTAATATAATGTACACAAATTACAATCCGTTTTCAACGCCGCGGCAAGGCTTATCACCGGAGTATCTAAATATTCCCACATTTCAGAGCATCTCAAAAATCTGCACTGGCTCAAATGTCCTGAAAGAATCCAGTTCAAGGTATGCTGGATGGTATTTAAGTCACTTAACGGAATGGCTCCGGCTTATTTATCAGAATTGTGTATTCCAGAAGATTCCAATTCCCGACAGTCAACCCTTAGGTCAGCAACGTCATCAGCTATCGGAAGGTTGAAGGAACCAAAGCGCACACCAGATACTAAGTTCGGTGAGCGTGCTTTTGCCGTGTCAGGACCTTAAGCCTGGAATGGACTGCCACATGATTTGAGAATGATCGCAGACTCGACAGAATTTAGGTCTAAACTTAAAACGCACCTTTTCAGACAGTCGTATCCATAATTTCAGAAACCTCCACTTTCACAGTTGACGGCAATTTAAATTTAAATTAACAAAATGTAAAAAATACTAAAAATAAAATAAAATAAATAAAAATAATAATTAAAAATAAATAAATAAAAATGATAACAACTAACAATTTGTAGGCCTTTAAGACAGTTAAAATACATTTAAATTAAAATAAAAACTATAGCAGACTTATGATCATGCGACGGCCAGTGTTTTTTGATATAGTGTCCTCTGCGTGCAGTTCTATCTTTTATAAGCATAAACTTTTTAATATAAGTGTGTTTGTTGGAAGTGACTTGCCAGGTAAGTATGTTTTGGTATCTTTTCTAAATAACAAATGTAGATCCTAGGAAATAAATTGTACAGCGCCCTTGAGGTGATTTTTCACAAAAACGGCGCTCTACAAATTATCCAATTATTATTATTATTATTATTAATGTGTATTTGTTGGGTTAGCTGGAAGAAATAGGATGTAACCTATAAGCTATATCCTTTGTACTCTGTATTTCTGTGCAATAAATGTTTTTTTGAATTTTGAATTTGAATTAACTTTTTTGCATTCTTATATAATTATTTACAGAATAAATAAAAAAACAGTTATTGTCAAGCGATTTTAATGCCTATTACCTACAATATAAGGTATACCAAGAATATATAAATGTTTTGCTTGTAGCTTCCTCTTAAGGAAATGAAAGAGAAGAAGTTCTAGGTAGGAAAAAAATGAGGGATGAGTTGGAATCTGGGGGTCGGTGTGTCGAAGAGACGTATGAATTCATCCCTTTCTCTGCTGGAGAGGTCAAAGGTCTTCGGATCGGACAAAACTATTTATTCATGTACATATTTCGTACGTACGGGCGCAAATAAATAACTCATCTTAATATTTGAAAGCAAAATGTGTATTTTCGTAAAATAATTAAATTAACGCCATCTATGAACGCGTAGATTTATAACGTACGTTATAAATAATAATAAAACATCAAACAGTTTTCTTCGCTGTGACAATTCGGGTAGTTTGTAATTGCATTAAATCACTTTTTTTTTTTTTTTTTTTTTTTATTTATTTATTTATTTATTTATCAAAAGAAAGTACATATTACATATTGGATGCTTTGCCTGTCCAACTAGGAAAGTTTCCCGTTCTAGGACAGACAAATTGACATGTTTAGTTCATATTATTACTGAAATGTACATAATTACATAACAAAAACCAAAAAAAAAAAAAAAAAGTTTCATTTTTCTCTGAAACTAAGTTGTGTAATAAAGAAAATGTATATAATAAATATAAGTACACATACATTGTTTTGTGAGAAGTAGAAAAAAATAATCTGGTAGCATATATTATAATCGGATTTACCGAATTAACCTGGTAACATAAAATATTAAAATTTACAGTATGAGGTAAGCGTTGTAACTAGAATGTGTAATAAATTATGTGTATGATTGTTTTCACTGAATTAAAACATGAATTCAGAACAAATTATATTATACGACAATACGAATATACACCGCGCTCATTTCTTGAACTACTGCTAAAATGTAAAAACAATAACTATATATATAGATAGAAATATAAACTATGAAACATAAACTATGAATATAAATACATAGTACCTGATTTAGTGCTACTTTGGTGAAATTGGTGCATTACTTCGTGCGCCATATTGTGTTATGTATTTATTATAAATCATTACCGTAGTAGGTACCAAGTTTCACACAGAGTTTGTGTGCGACGTACAAATGTGATACGCTTTACAGTAGTGATGTACTTTATGAGCAGACAGGCTTCAGGGGCGCATAACCATAAATCTTAGGTTGAAAAACATCAGAAGGTATAAAAACATCAGAATGGATGTCGAAACATTGCGGAGCAATATCAGAACTCAATGAAGTGTGGTAGGAATTTTGGTCTAGTGATCAGGAAAGTTTGGTGATTTTGTTTAACAGTTATACAGCATACGTTCACTTTCGACTCTCCCTAAGTTTAGAATCCAATCATTGACTAATTTACGCAGGACGCTTCCACTTTTCAATTTCCAAGAACCGGGTATAAGGTTGAACATTTTTGGACCTAGGTAAGAATATTGTCTTTGAGCAAGGGATGTCATGGTAGCAAGTGGAACTATTGGATTCCTCCCTGCATGTCGGGTGTTGTGATAATGTTCTACGGAGGGGAAGAGGTGACGATATTTTTGTGTGTATAATATAACTTTTCTTATAAATAGTTGCCTCACATCCAGAACTCCTATCTCTTTGAATAAATCATTACTGGGGTATCTAAATGGTTTTTTAAGTATGACCCTTAGTAGTAATTTCTGTGCTTTGGCTAAAGGGTCCAGAATTGATTTGGTACATCCTCCCCATCCTAAAGATGCATATTCAAGTAAAGAGTTGCACATGGCGTAGTACATTAGTTTTAGATCTTTTGCGCATAGTATATTTCTAATCGCCTTGAAAAGATGCGTGAGTTTTCTGACCTTTGTGGAGATTGAATAGATATGTTCATTCCATCTCAGATTCTTGTCTACAATAATTCCTAGATATTTTATGCTATCCACATACTCTAAGGTATTGCAATTGCAAGTGTTTGGGTCATTGCAATGGTGTATAATAATTCTTTGAGTTTCTCTTGGTTGTCCCGCTTGAGTTGCACTGAAGCAAATGAATTTAGTTTTGTCAGTATTGAGAGTGAGAAGATTATGATCTAGCCATTGTTTTACTTTGTTAATACCAATTTCTGCATTACTATGAACTTCATTCCAATTTTTGCCTTCAAATAATAATACTGTGTCATCGGCAAAGGTGATAATATGATCGGCAAATGAACTGTTGCATAATTCATTTATATAGATAATGAATAAAAGTGGTCCTAGAGTGCTTCCTTGAGGTACACCAAAGTTTATATCAGCCGGATCGCTTAGAGTATCGTTAATATTCACTCTTTGGCTCCTATTTTCTATATAACTACCTAACCACTTAAGTAGCTGACCCTGAATGCCGATGCGCTGTAGTTTTTTCAAGAGAATTTTGTGTGAGATAGTATCGAACGCTTTGGCTAGATCCAAGAAGAGCGCAATGCATTTTCTTCCTCTATCTATATTGTTGGAGATGATTTTCGTCAGGTTTGTAATGGCATTTTCAGTGCTCAATCCTGGTCTGAAGCCATACTGTCTATTGGAAAGGATATTGTTTTTTTCAAGGTAATGACTTAGACGATTCTTTACAATTTTCTCAATAATTTTCGAGATTGAATTGAGCAAAGAAATTGGCCGGTAATTGTGTATCTGCGATTTATCTCCATTTTTGCGAAGCAGTATAACAATAGAGTGTTTTAAATGATTTGGAAATTTTCCTGAATTGAAGCTTAAATTGGAAATATACGCGATTGGAGTTGCTATGAAGGATTTAGTAATTTTTAGCAGAATTGATGAAACGTTATCAGGACCACAAGCATTCGATGACTTAAGTTCGTCAATTATATTTATGACTTCGATTGAAGTTGTATGGATGCTGTCTAATTTATGACCGAAATTAGAGATTTTTAACTTAGCGAGATCGGATTCTGTTGTATTAAGATTGTTGAGAATTTTTTTCGCAAGTGTGACTCCCACTGACGTGAAATAATTATTGGCAAAATTCGCAATGATATTTGGGTCTGAGGTGTTCGCGTTATTGATGTTCAGTGATTTAATATCGGAAGATTTATTTATTTTTGTTTTAGTTATATTGCGAAATGCTTCCCATAAACGTTTTGGAGTACAGTTATTTTCGTAAATTATTTTTTTATAATAATTTTCTTTGGCCGATTTTATTAGTTTTTTGCAAAAGTTCCTATAATTTTTGTAATGAGCTTGTACTATAATATTTTCAGGGCACCTATTCGCCTTTTTATGAAGTTGGTTCCTAATGTTAATCGATTTGATAAGGCCAGGGGTGATCCATGGCGTAAGTTTTATTTGTTTATGTGGTATAAGTTTATTGCTTGTATGTTTAGAAATATATGAATGTAATTTAGTGATAAATTCATTCATCGATGAGTCGGCATCCGTTTGGTCTAGAACATTTTTCCAGTTTTCTGAGCTCAAGTCTTCAATTAAGTTATTATAGTTTATTCTTGCAACATGTTTAATTTTAGCAGGATTAGGAGGTTTGTTTTTAAGGCAGAGTGCTGTTGTATAGTGATCTGAGATTGTAGAGTGAATGACAAATGAGTCAACATGGTTAATTTTTTTGACGTTGATGTGGTCAAGACAAGATTTACTCATGCCCTGCTCACGAGTAGGGCTAATAATTGTCTGAATGAACCCATTTTCAGTTAGCAAACATAGGTAATCGTTGGATTGGCGGTGGTATTCGGTAATTGTATTGATGTTGAGGTCGCCTATAATTATTTGCCGTTCTATATTTTTTGAGCTGTTGATAATTGATTGGAGTGAATTCAGAAAAGTGTCAATATTTTGAAAAGAGGGTGATCTGTATATTGCAAAAATACATAGATTATTATTCAATACAATTTTCAGGCAGTTGGCTTGTGATAAGAAAATTTCATCAACTTGAGATTGAAGTCCGTCTCTGATGTATACAACGATCCCGCTAGACTTATTAAGATATATGTTTGTGTGGTGTTCAGAGTAATTGTGAATAACTTTTGAGGTGTAATCTTTACTAAGCCAGCATTCCGATAAAATAATAACGTCGAATTGGTAATTGAATTGATCCAGAAAAATTAAAAAATCGTCAATATTAGAAATGCTTCTTATATTTTGGTGTATAATTTTAACGCCGTAAGCACACCATTTATAGTTATTTAGATTGTTCATATCATCAATGACATTCATGTTAAGATCTATGCCGGAATCATTTCCGGTATCATAATTTAATAGAATCATAAGAATGTGTTGGTTGTGTGTTGTATAGAAGTTGGTTCCCGAGTAATATATAATTAAATGCGATTCCAAATGTAGTTAAAATGGTAAATGTGCTTAATATAAATAATATAGTACAAATGTTGTAGTTAGATGTAGTACTATTAATGAGATAGCAAGAAGTAAAAATAAAATGGTAACAAGAATTGCTTGATATCAAATGAATTAGAAAACGGTAGTAAATTATACAAATATGAGTAATATATAATAATATGGTATAAATAATGTAATTAGATATAGTACTATGAAAGAGATAGCAAGAAGACAAAACAATAATAATAATAAAAATAAGGTAGCAGGAACTGCATAACATACATAACAAATGAATTCCAGAAGGGTAGGAAATGAAACAAATATGGAGAAATATAGAGCGAGACATAAATGCACGGGTCAAGACATACCTCGAAAGAATAGCCATTAATTCAAATTTATCAAAGCGCAGCCAATATGCTTTCGTCTGAGATAACAATGGCATTAGTTCCCTCGTTTTTACGAAGATAAATTTGCCCCCGTTTAATCCAAAAAAAGCGATATTGTTTCTCCTTCGCCGCTGTTCGTGTCTTGTACCACAGCTGTTTACCGCGAAATGTTAGTTGTTCTGAAATGAAGATCGGCGAGCAGGAACCAGCTATACCGATGTTTGAGGTGTTCAATTTGTCTTCTGGATTCTGTTTGTTTTTGTTGAAAGATTTTACGTCTGTTAACAGGTTTTCTCTTGCTATGTTCGTTTTGAATTTAACAATGATTTCTCTCGGATGACTCTTGTTGTTTTTTTTTGCTGCGCGATGAATGGCATCAATGTCCTTTGTATCAGTGGAGGACTTTGTTGTTTTGCAGATATTGAAAAAAACGTCTTGCAGATTTTCTCCTTTGATTTCTGGGATGCCTCTTATTTCTATGTTGTTCGCTTTGAGTTCCCTTTCCTGCATGTCCACACATTTTTCCAAGACATAAATCCTAGCTTCCAGGGTTGAGTTCTTTTTAGTGAGTTCATCATTTTTTAGTTCGATGTCACGGATTCTAGCCATGAAATCCTCATATTGAGAACTCATAAATTGAATACTTTCAAGTATTTTGTTATTCTGATCTAGAATATCATTTTGTGTTTTTTCCAGATTGGACGTCTTGTTCATGACTAGATCTTGAATATCTTTAAGATTTGTCGGTGTCTGAGCGGCGAGCGCTGAACTAATATCCGTAACTTTTTTAATCTGCTCAAAAGGTTCAGTATCACTGATTGTCTGCAACGGGCTAGCAGCGCCGGGCTTGGCTGAATTGCAATGCTTGCAAACTTGTTGAGATCGCCGTTCTTGATTAAGTCGACGATATGTGTTCTCAATAATACCTCCGCAAGCCAAATGAAATGCGCCTTTGCATGCGGCACACGTGAATTTTAACTCATCAGTACGTAGAGTTACTGAGCACACTCGGCAATGCATCTTGAATTAATGTTTTTTTCGTACTACCCGCGTAAAAGCAAATTGTATTGTTTATAGTTTTGCTGATTTAATTCGGGAGGAACTTTAAATCACTCGGATATTATAAAAAATATTTTAGAACTTTGTAGTACGAACACGTAACACTCCGAGTAACTTTTAATTTGAGCGTTATAGTTTTTAAAATACACTTTACTACGGAGCAAGTTAATATGAACTATTCACAGGTATAGAATATTGTTGAATGATTTATTCATTCAACAATATTCACTGTATTTATTATTAAATTATATTCAAGAATGCTTCTGACTAACATCATTACTTGCGGAATAATATTAATCGTTCGATTCGATCATCACGTTCGATTTGTTATATCGACTACAGGTTGCGGTTGTAAGTAATGCATTAATTAGCTTGGACAAGCATTATAGGTAATAATAGTAGTGGTATCACGCGCCGCCGCTGCTGCACGTGATAGTAGCGAAAACAACTTGTTTTTCCTTACACGATTACGGACTGAGACAAATTCTGCGAAGGTTGCGAACTATATACTTCTATAACTTGTTGAGAAGTATCAGTGGCGTTATGCAAGTAGATCTCTGAAGTTTCGTAGCGGTGAAGATATTCCAAGAAATACCGACCAATATTAGTTTAAATAGTTTATAATGTAATCGCAAGGCGAATCAAGAATGGACTGTAAAATTATTGTGAACTTGAAGTTGACAAAACAATGGTTAGAGATGGTGAACAGGGAGTAAGGAAGGAATCCGACTTACCCCTTTGATGTTCGTCAACGATGTTGCTGGTTGGTTTCACTCACAGGAGATGATTTATTTCACACGCAACTTCCACAACATCTGGGTTGGGTAAGAAACACACTGATGGGAACCGAATATATTCACTGCACAGTAGGTATTCTACCCCGAGTTGATATCAATAAAAGCACTGATCATAAAGAGATGTTCATCAAACCGGCTTCATCAATAAACTGATTTGACAGTTACGTTTTTTGTTGTAAATGTCACACAACTGTGGGTACAGTCGGATAATGACAGGTACTTGTAGGTAATAGGATGGGAAAAAAATCAAGGACAATGTTAAAGGAAGATAGTTGCGTCAACAAGGACGGTAAAGTTAGTTTTCTATTTCTCCTAAATTGATTTTTTAAGCTTTCGAAGTGAACGTTGGTATAATGTGTGTTATACTGTATCGTGACGTCGCACGCAGTACAATTCGTGATTCAAATGGCAGTGCTGCAATACTGACGCGCATGTACATGTACCATGATGTCACACGCCTTTCAGCCGGCCTCAAATATCAACGTCCTGACGGCTTTTATATTCCGTACTATTCGTTATTTTTCAAAAAAAATCATAGTTTTGTCATCAACAATCTTTAATTAAGATGAGACAATACCCTTAAATAATGCCAGAATCATTACGAAGCAGCCGTGTATAAAAATATGCGAAGCGCGGCTCTGGTGTATTGAACAGAACTGCGATTGAATTTGCCCTATCAAATCTCTAAAATAAAGTGGGAATCTCAACGACGTAAGTGATGAAGTCGTGTAAAAACAATATTCGGCGCGTGGTCCGGCGTAATGGACGAACATACGGGTGATTTTGCCCTAGCAGGCCTAGATAATCGATCTTTCCATGGGGTTTATTTTAATTATTTCTTATGAACGTATTACTAAAATCTCAAATGTTTCTAGAGGGATCCCTCGGGAAGTTACTAATTTATCGTCTAGAAAAATAAAATCTGGTGCTCACTTCTAATTTATATACGAAAAAGGTTTTATAAAATTCATAAGCCGTTTTACATAAAATGTTTAAATGGTAAGGTACTGTTTTTATTAATCTTAAATACAAATAACTTACATCCGTAGGAATCCCTTTAGAAACATTAGAGATTTTAGTAATACGTTCACCAGAAATAGGTAACCCTTTGTACTCCAAAATATTTTTTTATATGGTATACCAGCTACTCCAAATGAATAACAGGAAAAATTACGATATTTTCAGAAAATAAAATGATATAGTTATGTTACGAAATATATATTTATTATCATATAAGATTGTTAATAAAAGAAACATTTGCATATTCTAATCTTTATAATTTTTTAACATGCAGTATTTTAGGACACGTGTCACAGAACTCACTGGTTTCCCGTCTGCCACCTTTTACTTCCCTTTTCGAGCAGACCACACAGTCCCTCTTGGGACCTTTTCTTAAAATATGGAGTTTCCATTGAGCATGGTCTCTGATGAAGTGAGAATATTTATTGCCCAGTAAAAAAATATTCAAATAAAATTAATGCGTAGTTTGTAAAACAGAGAAAAAAGCACAACCAATCGTAAGTGGGTACTGTATACAACTGAATAGAATCATGTGTATATCTGTAAAATAACCCTTTTATTATTAAAACAATCAAATGTATACCCTTTGTTTATGTCGCCGCTGCGGCGCCATCGAAATTGTTATAATGTTTACTACGTCGCCGTGGCGGCGACAACGGATTACAAAGAGTTAAAATGTGAGTGTCGAGCAAACCCCCGTTATTATCTCGCCTTAATATGATTGTTTTGTAAATATCATAAAATATCTTTGTAATTTTGAGAACTGTTGATATTTTGGCATTCGACTTTTTGGTTGTAATTCAGAATTATAAGTACGGATTGGTTTTTTTTGCTAAATTACCACTACAGAAGTACCTGCGTATTTTCTTTGTCATTTTTATCGAAGAAAAAACTTTCCTTACTATGATGCACCTTGGACAGTTGGAATATTAATTTAAGAAATGTACGTTATGAAATAAACAATATTATTTATTTATTTTATATATATATAAATTACAAACAATACATAACAAAATGAACTTTTGTCTGTCCAACTGGGAAGGATTCCCGTTTCAGGACAGCCAAATTGTGTATTTAGTACATAATATTCTTACAATGGAATGGCGATGCTGTCAAAATAAATTTTGGGAACATTGTTGATTGCATTCGAAGTGACAGGATGGTTTCTTTATCCTTGAAAGAATCGCAAAGATGTAATTTATTACCAGGGTCAATTTGGATAACATTAGTAATTGCATTCAGAATAGATCATTGTTTTTTTTCAGGACATCAGAAGTCTGAGATTCTTTCCAAGGCATTTTGGAGAACATTTACAATTGACAATTGTACATTGCAATAGATATTCGTTTACAACGTTTCTATCCGGTATCCAGCCACTTTATTACTATCCTGCCAGATGCCGGATAGTTACCTAGTATCCGGCCGAAGCCGGATAGTTCAAAAGTGGTTAAAAATTAAAAAATAAATAAATTAATAATGGGAAATAATTTTGAATTAGGATATTCTTATCAGCTTCTAGAAGTAATGAACGAGTACGTAATTCTACTAGTACCAAAAGATTTAAAAAAACCTAGAACAATTCTGTATGATAAAGATTTCTTATTTTAAAAACGTTTCTACACTGTGAAGCACACAAAATACCAGGAGTTTTATTTTTTTAGGTTGTACTATGTTTATTGTAGATAAGAATAAAAAAAAATTACAAAAAGTTTGAAAAAAGTTTAAAATGGATTTTATTTATTGAAGCAAGTAAAATGCCATGAATTTTATTTTTGTATGTGATTCTATGCTATTTGTAGATATGAATAAAAAAAAAATTACTTCATTAACACTGTACCTTCCCGAGATATTGCTTTTTTGTAAAGTACCTTTTCCGTCCCAAAAATTACTTAAAAAATTACTTTTGGTAATTTTTTAAAGTCAAGTAGATAAATGTAAAGGGTTTATTTATTTTTTTCTGCAATCAGCATAGTTTTCTTGATAATATTGAAAATTTTCATTGCATTTGCACTATAAATGACAAAGATACAATTTTTTTTCATTGAAGGTACAAGCTCTTCCGGAGTGCTCGGAATATGTAAAAATGCTTATTTTGCCCAAACTTCAACTGCCCATAAAAAAAAAACGAGTTGAGGTAGGAAGGTAAAATTTGGTATATTTTCTTATCTATATGGAAGGATTAAAAATTTAAAGTTTCATCAAAATCTGAGATGGTGGGTGACATGGCCTGGATGATTTGGTGCGGATTGACCCACTTAATAACTACTAGTTATTTATGGAAATATCTTTATGTAAATGTATGGGGTGTGCGCATTGCCCGGGTGTCAGGGAGTACGTTTCTACCCCACTGAGAAATCTGTTGACGTTGTTATGAGTTATGAATCATCTCCGTTGGTACTTTTGATAGGAGACTCGCAGTTGTGGGATCTGTTGACTCAGCGGTGAGAGCACTAATTCTCGGTAAAATAAATTAATTTGCGGACCATGCTTGAATATGTACCTTCATTTTTTTTGTGACATCTGTACAGTGTTAGGACGGGGATTTTCTATGTCGCCACCCGGTTGGGCAACTTTGTGAGAAGGGTTAAGATAGGGGATAAGAAGGGATTTATTAATGCGGGACTTGAAGAGAACGACCCGTTCTCATGAAGCCAACATCAACTAATGTGGACATGTGTTCCGCTCGTGTCCGTCGAGTTTCACGCAAGTGCACCGGTGATCAACGCTGCTAGCTCCTTAGAGCAGGCTCCATTAAAATACCAGTAGAACCTGAAGAAATTATATGTTTATTTCTAATAATCAAGTTTGTAAGCGTATTTCATCCCCTTCCAAAAACAGTTTTTAGTTTTTTTATATGTTCAGAAATATCTCACTTATTTGAAACGCGCCGTCTCACACCTCAGCGGTTGTCATGGCAAAAATCCATGAATTACGGTTTGAACTGCTTGATCATCCGCATTACTCACCAGATCTAGCCCCAAGTGACTTCTTTTTGTTTCCTAATCTAAAAACTGCGCTCGGAGGACAGAGATTTTCGTCAAATGAGGAGGCAATCACCTTTGTGAACAATTAATTAGCAGAGAAAAACGCTGAGTACCGCAAGGTTTTCCAATAAGAGGTGTTATTTTGAATAGCCCGCTATTTCGGTAGATGTTACCTTTGAAGCTGTCATTTTTCACAGTACCTAGGTTCATTTCGGCAGTTCGGCTCGCAGATGTATACGTAGCATAATAGTTGACTACGAGACAATGTTTTCAGGGCCGAATAGTTAACATAATTAAACATTCTTGTACTGTTATAATCCAGAACTTCCCACAAAAAAGCGACAAATCATCGTAAAACCCAAGTAACAATTAAAAGAGCTGGCGCCTGAAGCAAAATAAATATCGTGTAATAATACGGCTGTGTGGTTATTATTTATTTTGACTTGCCCGTTAATAATTGTGCTTTTCATCTGCTGGTTATAATTATACGTTACTTCGAAAGATTATGGCTTTTTATTACTTAGACCAATTTTGTTTCCAGCCGAAAGGAATATGCTATTATTACAGGGATTAATTTTGAGGTATAAGTAAAGATGTCAAGATGAACTTATACGAGGGTGGTCTGAAAAGTTTCCAACCTAACAATGAAAAAAGGTTTTTTTTCCAAAGGTTTTTTTTTTTCTACATAATCTCCTTGTAACTCTACACTCTTCTCCCAGCGATGCTCCCATCTCTCTAACTCATCCAAATACAGGGTTTTCGAATAAGAGGTGTTATTTTGTTATTCAATCGTAAAAGATCAATGGTTTCGTTGCTTGTGTGGCACGTAGCGCCGTCTTGTTGAAAGTAAACGTTGTCCAGATCAACACCATCCAATTCCGGCCATAAAAAATCATTAATCATCTCTCGATAGCGCAATCCATTCACCGTAACTGTTGCTCCAGCCTCATTTTCAAAAAAGTAAGGTCCAATGACTCTGCCGGACCATAAACCGAGCCAAACAGTCACACGTTGAGGATAGAGAGGCTTTTCAACAATAACTCTTGGGTTTTCCGAGCCCCAAATGCGACAATTTTGCTCGTTGACGAAGCCACCGAGGTGGAAATGGGCCTCATCACTCAAGATGATTTGCATTTGATTCACTCAAGTGAATTTTAATAATTTCAATGGGTTGTTGAAGCGTGTATCGTTCCATTTTTATTAATGGCGTAGTTTCTACTTGTCAAATGTCAAAAGAATGACAGCTTCAAAAGAAACATCTACCGAAATAGCGGGCTATTCAAAATAACACCTCTTATTGGAAAACCCTGTATATGTTTATTTTAACGCATCATCGCGTTCATTGGTCAAATGCATTGTACGTATAGTTGTATTAGTGATCTACGAACCGGTTTATGCAATCATAAGTTGATAACAGTTTTGCCTAGTCTATGATTAGTAGATCACTGTAGAAATATCTTCATAATATATAAAAATTAAGCCTGCATATTTTTGCGCTCGCAAAACTCAAAAAGTGGTCAACTGATATCGCTGAATTTTTCAATTTTGTTGAAGCGGCAAAGATCTCTCGGTTGGTTAGCTCTGCAGCATGACATATGCACAGCTTTTTTCGTACGGATTTTTTAGGTCAACCCAATTACATATTTGCACAGCTCGAGTTGTAGAGCTTCTTCTCTTTCACTATAAAAAAATCTTTTCCCAACGTAAACTTAAGTTCAGTACGGTATTTGTTAATCAATGAGGTATATAGATAGAGTCAGCTTTGGCGTTCGAAGTATGGACCACGCATATCGGATCTTTGTCCGATGAGAGATATCTCAAAATCCGGCGATAACTTCAAAATGCCGACATGCACGCTGAGATATTGTCCAAGTCGTACTGGAAAATATTGGGAAAGCAATGGTATAACCTTTTATCGATAAGTAGGGTTTTACCATAATCAGTAGTCGTGTAAATTGAATAATTAACTTGTGGAGTATTTGCGAAGCGGCGGTCACCTTCGACTCGTTCGCTGAGTTCGTTCGCGGTCAGAAGGATTCCGGCGACATCGACAGCCGCCACACTACCCTTCCTTCTTTCCGCACTGGAAAATACTTCACACTGATATTGTTAGGAATGTAGACTCCGTTTATATATAACACTATGCTGTTAATGAGGCCTCGTAAAGAAAAAGATAAGCGAATCACTTTGTTAAATGCTTGGCTATCAAAGAAATGGCGTTACAAGAACAGGTGGGCCAAGGTGATCCTAAAACCGGAGCTTTCGGCAGATTGTTTAACGAAATCTTGTTGATATATTAATACAAATTAATACTATTTATACCTACTTCGTTTTTCACTTTTTCATAATTGTTTCAGTATAATCATTATAATGGATTCCGCCCGATTTCACCACGAATTGCACGGAGAAAAAGATGATATAAAATATTTCAATTTTATTAAAAATCTGGTCAAATTATTCGCATTCCTGTTAAAAACGGGACTGCAGGCCTTTAACGAATGAATTTACTGATTTCCTGTAAGTGGAACAAGTTTTCATAAAAAAACTAATATTCTCGCATTTGGTCGTTATATTTATCAGGAAAAGAACACCTGCATGAACACGTGTTTCGATATATTCTGAATGGACTAATATTTTATCAGGAAATGGGTTTCCATCACGTTTTTAACAGGATTTCCATATATCAGCCATACTCACTCTTCTCCGTGTGTCAGTAACAAAAATATAAATATTTTTGTCTTCACGAAACCGTAATAGCGCCTTGAGATTTTAGAATAAATAACAAAAATCGTATATCGCCCGATTACTAACTCTAATTTATTCTGAGATTGATGAAATATTGCACACTTGATCTTAAACACAAGAGGACGGTCGCTGTCTACGTTAGATTTTGAACCCCCACCCCCATCCCATTTTCCCACCCCTTAAAGCAGAATTTTGATACTTGTTAATGAAATTTTGCACACTTGACTTATAATGAGAAGAAAATTATTGACTACGTCTGATTTTTTAAAAGTCTGAGTAAAAATCGAGCTACTGTCTCTCCTCTATCTCTATTATCTCTAAATAATATAATAAAGTCGCTCTCCGCGTCTGTCTGTTTGTGCGCTTAGTTCTTCTATACTACGCAACGGATTTTGATAGGATTTTCACTATCATTTAGAAAATTTCTTCCAGAAGGTTTATATACCTATATAATGCAAGTAGAGAAAAGTTGAGTAACGCCGGGAACACGTCAGCTAGTACTAAAACAAGGTAGCTATCCTCGTCTGTCTGTTTGTGCGCTAAGTTCTTCTAAACAGATAACGTTTTCACTATCATTTAGAGAATTTCTTCCGGAAGGTTTATGTATATAATACATGCATATTATATTTATAGAAAGTAGAGAAAGTCGAGCAACGCCGGGAACACGTCAGCTAGTACTAAAATAAAGTCGCTATCCGCGTCTATCTGTTTGTGCGTTTAGTTCTTCTATACTACGCAACGGATTTTGATAGGGTTTTCACTATCATTTAGAAAATTTTTCCAGATTGTTTATATACCTATATAATACATACGTATTATATTTATAGCAAGTAGAAAAAAGTCGAGGCTGGATACATGTAAGCTAGTATATTTATAAAGAACAGTGTCCCGGTGTGGGTTTGTTTTAAACAAATGTACAGTTTTACTCCGAGATTGATTGATAACATTTTGCAAGCTTGACCTTCAAAACAAGAGGAGGGTGACTGTATAATGAGATTTATAAAAACATCCCCCACCCTATTTTCCACTAAATTATATAACTATATTTTCAAACTATATACAGAAAAACACTCGAATAACTTGGTCATACTTCAAGAAACGAATATACTAGATTAAGGCGATGTCATACGTAGTAACGCAAAATCATGTGTTTTTGGTTTGAAAATTAGGTCGCCTAGAAATGTTTCAGATGCTTTAATTAAATACTGCGAGTAGAATACATCTTGGCCTTTGAAATAATCGAGTAATTTTTAGATAAGTCTTTAATAAGCTCAGAAAAAAATAATGTAAAGGCCTATGAAAACTGCTTTAAAGTTCAAAATCTACTACTTACGGACCCATTTTCGGTTATGATTTTATTGTATGATGTGGCAAATTAAGTTATTTATAAAATAATCGGAAAAAATTAAATATTAATCCCTGAACATCCACAAAATAAAATAAAAGGCACTTTTTGGCCATGTTTTTTTCTTGCATAAATCAAAACAGGCGGATGGTGTTAAGCGGGAATTTAAACCTTATCGCCATCTACGTAAGGGTTGTTATTGATAGCGGCTCAATTTAAAATATTATACGACGTAGTGCATCGCCTTAACCAATAATTGATAATCCAGGAAAGATTTGTGGAAATGGCGTGATCTTGAAATCTACGCCACTTGTACGAGTGCAGTTCCGCCAAGGCCGGGGTTGGGTTGCTTGAAATGGCATTATTCGTAATTTTTTTAAATGATAAACTGATGTTTATAAGACAAGGTTTTTTTTATGCATAGCACAAATGGTAAAAAATTATCATAAAAAATTATAATATTTGACAAGTTAAAATATTTCACCAACAAATGTAGATATAATATGTCTCGAGGCCATCTAGTGGGAAATTTAGCACTAACAAAGCCTTTCCTACAAAAATAAAAGTTGGTTGTTTACGGGTGGAAAAATATAATAAGCAGTAATTGTTGATTGAAGTACTAGTACATATTGAATTATTTGGCGGGTTGGAAATAAGCCGACGTGGCTCAGTGGATACAGAGCACCTGAACGGACATCAGAAGGCGCGGGTTCAATTCCCGTCGGCGGCATTTATTTTTACTCGGGAGATATTTTCAATTGGTATTGATATTTCAGGCGACTAATTATCGCTTATAATAATAAAAATCTCTTCAAATTATTCGTATTCCTGTTAAAAAACAGGTTTTTAGGCTATTAACGAGTGAATTGATAGGTATCCTGATAAACTTTGAGTAAAATACCAATGTTTTGTTTTCTTTGAAAATGAAAAATGAAAGTCCTAACATTTTTGTATTGCGTCATGATATAGTATTAAGACCAACGCAGGTGGATGAACACGTTTTCCGATATTATTATGAATTAACCAACACTTGCGGCTTGCAGTCCCATTTTTAACAGGATGGCTAATAATTGGAAGAAATTTTTAATAAGTCAACTTCTTTAATTTTTCTCCATGCAGCCTGACGTCATAATCGCGATTTCTACGGACGATTGGGAATAATTATTCGAACTTTAAGACGGTATGCACATAAATTAAAAAAAAAGAAGAAAATCTTTAAAAACATGGCAACCCGGCTCGGAAGTGAGAAAAACCGGTGCAGCCATTATAGGCAATCACCTGACTTGAGTTATTCGTGTAGCAATGTAATACGGGCTTATCCGATACAAAGTAACGTTTACTGTTAGGTGGGGTACTACAGTAGATAGTAGTTGGTAGGCACTTGTTATATGGGTGTTTTTCTTACATTATTAATCGCGCTACGTGCGATGTCTCTCGTGTCGATGGCGCATTCAGAGGAGAAGTAATTTAACGCAGTGCTGGATATTTTCCTCCTCGTCTTCAGTTTTTGTATGGAATTCGTCGCGGTTTTTATTTCTTTATTTACGGTACAAGTTCATTTGAATTCAGTGTAAAACATTTTTTTTTACAAAAAAGGATAATACAAAGAAATTCCACCATGTAAACTTACTAAAATGATATATAAAATTTATTAATTTTAAAACTATTAACTATTTTCAAAAAATAGTTAGCTTTTTGAATGGTAAAATTTATATCTCTATTTTGATAGGGTTAGGGAATTTCTTCCGGAAGGTTTATATTATCTCTTCTCTATCTCAATTTTGATAGGGTTTTAACAATCATTTAGAGAATTTCTTCCGGAAGGTTTATATTATCTCTTCTCTATCTCAATTTTGATAGGGTTTTAACAATCATTTAGAGAATTTCTTCCGGAAGGTTTATATTACCTCTTCTCTATCTCAATTTTGATAGGGTTTTAACAATCATTTAGAGAATTTCTTCCGGAAGGTTTATATTATCTCTTCTCTATCTCAATTTTGATAGGGTTTTAACAATCATTTAGAGAATTTCTTCCGGAAGGTTTATATTACCTCTTCTCTATCTCAATTTTGATAGGGTTTTAACAATCATTTAGAGAATTTCTTCCGGAAGGTTTATATTATCTCTTCTCTATCTCAATTTTGATAGGGTTTTAACAATCATTTAGAGAATTTCTTCCGGAAGGTTTATATTATCTATTCTCTCTCTCTATTATCTCTAAATAGTATAAAACAAAGTCGCTATCCGCGTCTGTCTGTGCTCTTAGTTCTTCTAAACTACGCAATGTATTTCAATAGGGTTTTCACTATCATTCAGAGAATTTCTTCCGGAAAGTTTATATATATATATATAATACTTGCATATTAAATTTGTAGAAAGTATAGTAAAGTCTCCGAGCAACGCCGGGTACACGTCAGCTAGTAATATATTAAAATTCGGCTTGCGTGTGTTTGTGCTCGCAAAACTCGAAAAGTAGTCTACGAGATATGGCTCAAAATTTCAAAGTTTGTTCTTATTAGTGCCAGGAGTGTTTTGAGAGTTGTTTGAATGGTAGAAGAAGTCGGGGACTCCCAAGGAATACTTAACGGAATATCTCTGCCCTGGAATTAGATATGGAGTCGAATTAAATTCGATGTAGTTTTTTAAGAGTATTATTGTGGAAAACAGTAGTAAATGTTGGAAAAAGCAATAGCGGAAAATTGCGGGGTCCACTAGTGTGCTTTAAAATAATAATAATATGGTTCATAATATGATTCATAATATGATTTTCTACAGGGTTTTCCAATAAGAGGTTTTATTTCGAATAGCCCGCTATTTCGGTAGATTTTACTTTGGAAGCTGTAATTTTTTGACATTTGACAAGTAGAAACTACGCCATTAATAAAAATGGAACGATACACGCTTCAACAACGCATTGAAATTATAAAAATTCACTTGAGTGAATCAAATGCAAATCATCTTGAGTGATGAGGCCCATTTCCACCTCGGTGGTTTCGTCAACAAGCAAAATTGTCGCATCTGGGGCTCGGAAAACCCAAGAGTTATTGTTGAAAAGCCTCTCTATCCTCAACGTGTGACTGTTTGGTGCGGTTTATGGTCCGGCGGAGTCATTGGACCTTTTTTTTTGTAAATGAGGCTGAAGCAACAGTTACGGTGAATGGATTGCGCTATCGAGAGATGATTAATGATTTTTTGTGGCCGGAATAGATTATTCGTCCGTCACTCCTGGACACACTAATCCCTAGATTCCTACCCACCCCTCATACCTTTTACTTCCCAGAACTTCCTCTCCTTAAAAACATATCCCCAAAGATGTCAGAGGCCCTGGGGAAAATAAATTTCCCCAGGGCCTCCTGTGTGGGGTTAAGGAAAAAAAAAATTGTGCTAGATTGTATAGTCTAGTACTTCTAGTACGATAGTTTTCTAACCCGACTGTGTTTATTAGAACGCTAGTCTAAATGCTAATTCAAGCAATTACCACCACCGTTTTACTACGATAACCGTTCCTCTATGATTTATCAGTAACAAGTTATGATTATGTATGCAATGAGAACGGTATCGCTTCTCGCCAATATTCATCGGTTTCACTTTCTAACACAAGTCGTGACCGTTTGCAACTTTTCCCGACTGCGGGATATTTGACCACGAGCTACTTAATCATAGATTCAATTTAATAGACTTGTCCTAGCATGAAATCTGGGTATCATTTCGACGAGCTGGTGGTAAACCACGTTATCATTTTTTTGACACCAGGAGGGTTCGAGAATGCTTTGAATAAACTACGACATCAGTCGTACATTGACCGCCGAATAGCGCACATTAAAATAGCCAGACCCTGCGCAGAAAAGTAAAGATCACGAAAGTGAGACAAAGATTTGCATTGCAGTACATTGTTGGACCTTTCTACGCAGGATCTGAATGTTCATTTTTAAACGAACCGCCTGCGAAACGGCGTAAAAAACAAAGATTTTTTCATACAATGTTATCTATTTTAAATGCATATTTTGTTTGGCTACCCACTTTTTCCATTTGTGGAGCAGGCAGGACCGTAATTTATTACGTACATTTACTGCTGTAATGTCGTCCGATTTATATGATATCTCTGCGTGTGTGTATGTGATTGACACCAACAGTTGATAGCATGCATTGTCATCGACAACGAGTCTATCTGCCGAGTTTCCGCACGATCGTATTTAGGGAAGGGGTTAATTTCCGCTTCCAAGATTTGCATTCATTCATTATTTATACACCACCACGGACTTATCTGTACGCCTTTTGATATACAATTTCGTTGTTCATTAATTTGATGTATCTCGTAAGGTTAAGCGAGCGTTAGCAATGTAAGCGCCCGAAAAAAATTTTTACGACTTGATTACAAAACATAGATTTTTCTCTACTTTATATAAATGTAGTATGTATGTACTATATATATAAATCTTCCGGAAGAAATTCTCTAAGTGAAAAGCTTATCAAAATCCTTTGCACAATTTAGAAGAACTAACCGCACAAAAAGACAGACGCGGATAGCGACTTTATTTTATACTGTTTAGAGATAACAATTAATTTGAAACATAACCTATGTCTGAGGATTTTTTTAATACCATATTCCCACTAACTATAGTTGTTGGTTGCAGAGTTAAGTGTGTCGAGCCTCGTTGCTTTTGATTGATTTGCAAGTCAACAGGAATTGAACGCGTAACCTCTAGATTCAATGTCAAGTGGATAAGATTACACCCACCGCAACGCGGAGGTCGCCTATATAGGCTAATGTGAAGTGAACCAATTGAATGAACCGGCAACAAATGCGACATCTTATTGATTGTATCTTGGTAATAATAATCGCTCAAGGGCGCTGTACAAGTATATAATACATTTCTACTATGTTATTACTAACTAAATATGGAGATAATATACAGTAAAATACTTACCTGTTAGATCACTTGAGATTAACACTTAATTAACATTAACTAATTGTTTATTAGCGAAATTTAGATACAGGATTTAGGACATAATTGGATATAACTGGACTTTCTTACAGCTTAAAAAGGTAAATTTTTTAGTTTAAAATTGAGTTCTGTTGGACTTGTAATGGATCTTAGTTATGGAGGGAGTTTATTCCAAGCCTTCGGCCCAGATACTCCGAAAGCGCGATCACCAAACTTAGTATTTGGCTTGCGCTTAGGTTCTATCAGTCTGCCTACAGCTGATGATGTTGCTGATCTAAGAGATGACTGCCTCAGATCAGTGTTTTCCGGGACGCATAGTTCAGAGATGTAGGGTGGGGCCATTTCATTGATGAATTTAAACACCATCCAGCACAATTTGAACTGGATTCTTTTAGGGTACTTGAGCCAGTGAAGGTTACGAAGGTGTGCTGAAATGTGCAAATATTTTGAAACCCCGGTTATCATTTTCTGTAACCCACAGACTAACTAAAACAAAACACTTTTTTAAATTTTATTCAATCTTCATGTCCTCCTCTGCAAAAGATGCTTTGCTGAGGCGGACTATGTTTTGGGTAGAGTGTTACTTCTGACGACGTTTTAAGCACCGTAATTTTTTGGAATCTTTTAAATCGGTGGCAACTTTGATCATCCCTGATAACTGCAAAATTTCAAATACATTTTGTAAATTCCTCAACGATTACAATAGTTTCGTGTAGTTTATATTGTAAATTATATCAGTGTCTGTTGATATATTCTTTAATTTTCGAAATTTTTTGGGATTGGCTTATCATTTTTATATGCTTATAATATTTCAAAGTCACCCCATTTTTTACCGTTTTTTTACTGCACAAACATATAATATACATTTAAACAAAAAAATATTGCAATAGTTTTTACATGTGCAATAAATGTGACCAGAAGATTTTCCGACAAAAATGTTTTTATAAAAAAGTTATTTAGTTAGTTAGTTTGACGTAGATTTGTTGTGAACTTGGAACTTCGAAGCGAAATTTTTTCAAGCAACTACAAAAAACCTTTATTAAAGCTATCAAGTTTCAAATGTCGGTTTGTTTGTGTTTACTTATTGGTTTAATAGCTGCATATCTGGTGATGTGTATTGGCTCGTGAAGCGGGGCTATATAAGCTGTTCCGTAACGTTGGCAAAAAGGTCAAAGATGAATTTGTTTATTAATAAAACGTTCAGTTAATTCAACAAAATATCCACTAAATATCGTCATACATTGTCCCTGAAATCTGTTGCTACGTTTACTTACTACTTTCGTGTTTGTCTAATTCTTGTTTTTCTTTTCTTTACAGAAATTCTCTCCACTCGAAGCAAGTTTGAACATCGTTGCCGAGACGAAAGGCGAACGAAACTTTGGAACGTAGAAACCGGAAACTAACAGATGGTATTTAAATTTAGACCAACACAAAACGAGCCGAAACAAGTTCAAAATACAATACGAAATGAAAAAAGCAAAACCTTTGCTGACGCTGTGTACTTAGATATCACGGAACATATTGAAGAGATCAAACAATATCCAAGAGAAAAATTACGTTTAAAAATCAAAAAGTCCAAAAACTAAAAGTTATAAGGATTGACATGTTATTTGGTTTTTGAGAAAAGATTGTGCGCTTCGCAAGTGAGACGAGATGCTTCAGATGCCAGGATTTGGTATTTGTACTTCCTCCGTCCATAATATGCCCTTGGAGTTGTGATGACGTCAAAGACAGTCTTCCACAGAAAAATTCGACCAAGAGGTAGGAGACGGGTGGAGCTAGAGCAACTATCAGATTTCCAAGAAACTTTCATAGATATGAACCAAATCCAACGACAGTGCTTTTCTTTAAACTTTAGTCATTTTTGTCTCTACATAAGGAACGCTGGTGGTCTTTAGCAGTTCTTCGTGATCTATTCATTAATATCTCGTGAATCTCCTACATACTTCGTATCATTGTTGTAATATTCTTGCACTAACAGGCAGAAATAACTATAATAGTGAATCAACTCAACTTGAACAGTCTCAAATTGACATTTGGTGAAATTAACATAATTCTAATACTGACCATTAAGTATTTCTGTGTTGAAATACGATTTCATAATTCAAATGCCGAGCGTGTGTTTTGTTACTCTACCATATTAGTAATTTTAGAATCTCATATTAATTGATATTTAATTACAAAAGTGATTTTCTTAATAGTTTTTTGAAACCCTTGAAATGCCAGTTACCCCGCGTTTGGTTGTGTGTTGATGTTTTTTCTGCTCGTTCATATGCAAATTTTGTATTCTTTGTACTCGCGAAGAAAAAAGTCCATCAGTGAAGAGTTAGATCAGTAAAGCGATACGCTAAATTCTCAGTTCTTAATTCTCAGGCATTAGTGAAAAACTTTATTTAAATAATTAATCCTAAAAATAGCTTTTGTATTTTGTGATATTAAAAATATATGTAATTAAAAGTGTTGTACAGGGATTTAAAGTTGGGAGCGTTGTAAAACAAACTTGCTTCAGAAATGTTGACTCGTAGGAACTGGTTGCTCAGGTGCAGCATCATAGCGAATCTTGCCGTAATCTTGTACATGGGAGTTCATATAGCGGTGAAGAGTTCTCCCGATTATTCCTTCGACCCTGCCAACAATGGTAGAAACCTGGCCAGCGCCATAGAAAACAATCCGAGTGATCCATCCATGATCAGAAATGAACGCCTAGTTAGTGAAGCCAAACAGTTCGGAGTCGTATCATCGAACTCGGACAAGACAGTCCAAGAAGACGTGAGATTATTTGCGCTTGATAGAACATCTTCAATCAAGTCTGAAATCGAACAAAAAATCTCTCAAGTGGAAGCAGACATGCGCAAATTGGAAGAAAACGCCGCTTTGGCTGCAGAAGGAGATAAAATCGAAGAACCTACGAACGGAGGAGTCAGTAATGCCAGCGACACGGGAGCTATTCCCAATGAGGCTGTGATTGAAGAACAAAACTTGATAATTACGGAAGAAGCCCCTCCTGAATTGCCTAGGGATGAGACAGTCCTGGACGGAGCGACTCTGGCTAAGCTGAGAGACATTCTGAAGTGTAAAGACAAGCCTTTCGAGCAAAGCACGAGGCAGAGAGGGGAGTTCTGGGTGCTCTACAACTTCGTGAAAGCGGACCACGGGGAGATGGGCTGCGAGGAGTCTCTGACCTACACGACCCACGGAGACTTCACGTTCATGGACAATCTGGTGCCGCTGCTTGAAAGGTAGGCTCCATTTTACACCTTGTTTATTTATGTGACCTCGTCAGTCTTACTAAATATGTCATACCTACAATATTGTAGGAGATCGTTTGGTACAGCACAATCGTTTTTGGACACGTAGTTGCTGCAGAAATCTTGTTCGGGAACATGTTTTCCATCAGAAATGTTTAAGGAGTATGTAACGGACGTAGTTGACCACATTATTTAATTTCATAAAATTTGTTTTACTTTTATAAAATGTGCCTACCCCACGCCACTGGCAAAATCACCACTCCCCGCCACTGGCCATTTTGTTCCCGGCCGCTTGAAAAACTTTGTCTACGAACGGCATCGATACCGCATCGCCGGCTTACCTGCCGCGTGGATCGATGTCCAGCATTTTTTCTATGTAAAATTTACTAGGAAAAATCAAATTTTAAATGTTGCAAATGTATGTATTTTACTTGTTCATCCCCTCGGCGGTAGTCAAATAAACACTATTTTCTATATACTACCGCTGAGGAGATATTAAGAAAGCTGTTTTTTACCTTTTTTGCGTGTACAAAAATCCAGGAACCTCGTAGCATAGTGAATCTTATCTCTTTCTGAGCGCTATGTTACGGGGGACCTGGGAAAAATACCAACTTAACAATGTTTTACAAATTTGATCGCTTTGAGATCATTTTTACACATTTATTTACAAACTTTTCTTATTTTTTGTCGTATCTTGGCAAACAAAAAATCTAGTTGTCAAGATACACATTCTTATAACTACTATGCATTTAAACTATGTAATTGTTATTCATGTAAGCGTTCAAAATCTTTTCTAACTCGCAAATTTAAGCGACTACTTTCGCCAGTGCTGCCGGCAAAATGAATATGCGACATTTTGCCGGGGCATATAAACACATATCTGGCGCGGGTACAATCCCCCACCACTTTTGGACTCAAAGCCCAATGTCGGGTGCGAGTCATGCTTATTGAATATAAGCAGCCAAATAATAAAATAAAATCAGTTCATCTTTACCACCGAAACCAAGCGTTTTATTATCTACAAGTGACTCCTGCCCAACATCTGCCTCACCTCGCCAAGTCTTCTGCTCCAAGATCTTCTGGTGTTACCTCTTCAAGACAAGCCGGCCCTCCTCTGGAAAACCGCCAACACCAGAAGCGAGCGGAGACGACAGCACACCCAGTACCCAACATTCACCAAGCACTGGGTGCGGGAGGCAGATTTTATCAACTACAATCATCATCATCGGCCGTAAAGGAGCATCTCATCGGTTGAAGACACGGTTTGGACCCGGCGCCTAAATCTACAGTCTTGTGCGGACTCCCGTCCAGTACAGAGTACTTTTTTGAAGTTTATGATAAATTGGCATAAAGCAGGGGTGAGGAACTTTTTTGCCGTTGGACGCCATTTGAATGTTTGTAGTATCACCTGCACTTAGATTTTCTGACGAAGAGTTGGGGGGGGGGGGGGGGGGTCGAAATCCTCGATATATTATTAACCGCATTCCAAGTACCTAACTTCATAAAACACATGATATTGTATTTATTTATCTATTTATTATTTATTTCTTTCTTCATGTTCGCCATAAAACGCTTATAAACCAATATATTATGGAGAAGATTACAAATTTGTGGCACATGTAATTATAAAAAAGGTCATGAGGTTGCAGTTTTACTATTTTGTGACATGTTTCAAAAGATAGTGGCTAAATTGTCTGTAAGTGACGCTGAAAATGTCAATGGTCAATGCAGAATCGTTAGTCAGTTAATTCGCTCTATTGATGGCGCGTCCTGATAGGCAGAAGTTTTCGCTTTCGGAGCATAAAAAAGTGCATTGGCATCTCCCACGAGTAGACTTGTTAGCAGTGGTGGGCGGTGGTCAAAATATGTGGGGGTTCACCAGAGTACAGCATTAAGTCAAATAATAAATTACTACTATCCATTTATAAAGAAGCTCTACTCCCCGCTTCTTTTGTCTCGCGAAAATCTCTATGACCCTTTTATTTAGATATTACCATTTTACGAAATATGTGATTATACTATTGCTCAAAATTCCCTACATTTCTTACCTTGTACCAAAAAAACTCCCTTTATCCCTCGAAAATTCAATACCTCTAGATCTGGGGACTTCTCCCTAGACTTAGAATCACCGCAAACTAATCACTCGTATCATAATTACATGTTGGATTTTGTGTCGAAGAAAGCTGTAACCGGAACATCGATTGAACAAGAGTAGATGCTAAATTGAAGATCCAATATCGGCAACAATATGACACATACGCGTTTCCATTACACATGCTACTGAACAAATCGTTCCTTCCGATGTGGTGGTATAAGTTCGGGCGGCGTTCGTGATGTGCTAATATTGGGAAAGAATTGTATGTACCCACGCTTTCGACTGTTCACAGAATATGCAAACAATGTAGTAAAATTCTGGATCGCAATCGAAAACGAACTGCTACGAATCGCTTGTTGGGCACATATAAATTAACGTCTTTCAACATATTTTATATTTGGCGCGCCATGAATGAAAACCGTTCTCGGGTTCTGAATTAAACTTTTTGTTTTGCTTAGCGGTGCTTTCAGCAGGCCGCATCAAAAGTGTTCGCTGGCGTCTGTTTCCCACTGGCTTAGTGGAGTCTCTTAGTGGAAGGGGTTTTCTCAAGGCTCATATATATCAGAACGATCCCTACGGATGTAAATTATTTAAATTTAAGATTATTAAAAACAGTACCGTACCATTAAAATATTTTATGCAAAACGGTTTGATAATTTTATAAAATTAGCGGTAAGCACCTGATATTTTTGTAGACGGTAAATTAGTAACTTCCCGAGGGATCCTCTAGAAACATCTGAGATTTAGTTCATCAGAAATAATCAATATAATCCCCACGGAAAGATCAATTTTCTAGGCCTGCTAGGGAAAATTCGACCATAGGTCATTCCATTAGTCCGGGCCGCGCGCCGAATATTGTTTTACACGACTTCTTCACTTACGTCGTTAAGATTCCGACGTTATTTAAGGGTCTGGTCTTAAAGAGTCTTTCCGATAAAAATAGAGCAAAATAATAAGCACCGCCAGCAGTGTCGTGTGTTGCTTACTTGTTACCATCGAGACATGTGGAGTTAATTAAATAATCATTGCTTTTTATCGATTTTCCAAAGGTCATTAATTCATGCGATAAGCCTTTATTAAACTTCGCTCAATTTTACTAAATGACTTTTGATTGGTGGAAATTAAAAACAGTTGTAATATCCATTAGAAAAAGCGCCTTTTTATTTCCAACTAGGAACTTTATCGCGCTTTGCTAACATTACTTTGAATGTAGTTCCCATTATGTTATATAATTATGACTGCCATAATGATCAGTCCCGTGATATGTTAAAGAGAAATAAGGAAGCAGTAAAATGTTGTAAAAGTGGTGAAAAGGAAACAACTTTAAAAAATACAATATCATATCTAAGATTATCTGTGACAGTTTCCCTTGATTAAGTTTTTTGCTTTCTTATAAAATTATTTACAAAATAAATAAAAACCACTTTTGTGCTTGAAATTGAGCGTTTCAAGACTCCGTTTGTCAAGCGATTTTAATGCCTATTACCTATATTCGTGACGATATAAGGCAAACCAAGAATATACACTTTTTTGGCTTGTAGCTTCCTCTTAAGCGGCATTAGCCGTGTTTGAACAGCCATGTACTTCTTTTTCAACATACCCAACAGGCTCGGGCAGTTTTTTCAATTTATCTCTGAATTGAGAACTGTCAGTTACTTACAGCTACGAAGCTGTACCTTTCACTGAGGTCTTCTTTGCGAATATTTTAGTTACAATTTCTCCCTTCGCAATCGCCTTGCACCTGTACGGTCCATTGTGTTTGTCTCTGGAGGTTTGGAGTCGGTCGTAAATTGAGCTCCTTTGGTAACTTCTTTCGTCTTCCAAAATAAGGGGTATGTTGCACAGTAGTTGAAGTTATACTCGAATAACCCTTTGTTTTATATTACTTTTGTAATGATAAATTGCTTATCAATAGTTCAGATGAACCAGCGATAAAGGTGAGATGATGTTAGATGTTGACTGTACGACTTTTTAGAATTCGAGAATGTGAAGCATTAAATTGATAAGATGACTTGACACTTTTCTCTTAAACGCATAGACAAAATGATACAAAGACATGATGTAAATAAAACTGAAAAAAAAAAGCGACACGGCCGTGAAATTTAAAGTAACAGGGTTCATAGACGGAAATGAAGCAAAACGAATTTAAAACAAATTACAGGTAAGAAATTAAGTTACATATTGTAAATAAAACGACACAACACTCAACAGCACTATCATCCTTATAAATTTTCTCTTAATAGTATAAAATAAAGTCGCTGTCCGCGTCGGTCTGTTTGTGCTCTTAGTACTTCTAAACTACGTAACGGATTTTGATAGGGTTATCACTTTAATATAGAGAATTTCTTCCGGAAGGTTTTTATATATAATATGTTTAGTATTGAAATAGTTTTGGATAATATCTACCATTTTTCCCATCATATACCTACAATCCATTTCCTTCCTTAAAACCAGCCTTACCCACACTTGAAAAGAAGAAGATGATTTGTTGCATTGTAAATTGTAGCAAGTACAGCATTCGAATTCGTGTCGTGTAGCAAGAAGGTGCAATCGTCGTGTTCTCGTTGTATTATTCACATGCTTTGTGCTCGGTTTGCAAATATCAAAATCATATTAAAGATTATCTCGTTTCTTAGGAAATTTCACCCCGTGAACAGTGCAAGTTCGTCGACAGCCCTATTGCCGGGATTCTGGGGAATTCAAGGTAGGCTGTTCCTTCATTCCACATTTTTCCCGTGATTTATTCAAAACCAATTGAATGAGGTCTTTACTGTAGTATTTTTTTTGTGGATTTGATTTACAGTTCATTTACGTGTAATAGAACACGTTACATAATACGTGGAATATTTATAGAAAGTTGAGAAAAGTAGATGTTTTACACTGGCGTCTAGTCTGGATATTGCAATGTTAATTGTTAATTTATAAAGCTTACAAAAATGACCCCACTGCAGTGCCTTGATAAACGTCGCATTAAAAATAAAATCAGTGTTTTGCGGTCATCAGTGCTGAAAATATTGACCGATATATTTATTGGCATGCGCGCTCGTTGGGCGTAATTATTATAGTTCATGTTTCTGAACGTACTTAAGTCGTTCCACCAGGCTAACATGATTCTCGTTTCATGTACACCAGAGTTTCTCAAATTTGCGTGGCTTAAGGCGAAGTTATCAGTGAAATCACTATTTACGATTACAAAAAAAAGTTATAGATATAATGCATTGTCATCGACAACGAGTCTATCTGCCGAGTTCTAGCTCGATCGGATGTGAGGATGTGGGTTAATTTTTCGCTTTCAAGTTTTGCATTCATTCATTCGCGGGTCTGTGGCAGGCGACGTGACTTTGTTTTTTGTATTAATCTACAGTTCAATTCGGAAATTGATGAAATTTTGCACACTTGACCTTCAAAAAAAGATGAAGGTGAATGTCTACAAGAGCTTTCGAAAAAGCATCCCATCCTCTTTTCTCACCCTTTAAAGCAGAATTTTGATACTTGATGTTCAAAGTTATAGGAAAATTACCGTTACTGCTGATTTGTATGTTTGTTAATTTGGCTATTGCGCGTCCAGACCTCTACTATAGACGGCCTTGCATTTTCTCTATGACACATAACATCTTCGGACGTGAAACAACTGTATTATATCTAATACTTAACTGACTTTTACTAATATTTGCTTCTCATTACACAAGAGTTCATTTTGGCACTTTCTTAGGGCAATTTGCTTGTGGTGTTTATTTATGTCGTGTAGCACACGATCTTACACGACGCGCGACATTTCAATACTAAAACTACGAAATCGAAAGCACTACAATTGACGTACTTTTTTCTTACCACTTTGAGATTTCTACAGCGCGTCTATATACATGTCCGGGGGGGTAAAGTGGGCTGACTTCGGGGGGTGATTCTGCATGATTTTAAATAAAAATATTTTCGAAATTCCAATGTTTTAAGGTAAAAAACTTGAATTGTTTGTATCGGAAAATAAACATTTTAATTGAGAAAAAAGTTATTTGTCTTTTTTACTTCTACCATCATGTAGAAGCGCCTCCTGAAGTTTGCGCACTTTATCCCCGGACGCCCTTGTATATCGTAATGTCTTTGCCGAAATTATTTTTTGATGATGATAATAGACTTTTTGGTAGATCATTCCGTTATAAATAATAAATTGTTCTTATCAAGAACAAAAAAACTCCCCGCGTCTTTTTCCGGCATCGGAACCACCGAACAGAAAATATGATGAAATCAACAATATGTTCAAGAAAGAAGTTAAATCATTAATAGTGTTTGATCAATTTCTCCCGAAGTAAGATTAAACCAAGCGTATTTTGTATTGAAATGGACAGTTAGTTAGGTGTCGTCCGTAAAAAATCTATTGGTTTGACCGAGGATTGAACCTTTCTCCTCAGGGACTAGAGTCAACCGCGCTAACTTCGTCAAATCCTGATTGGGTAGGATCGACATTTATTTCGTATAATTTCTGTAATGTTATCCAATTTCAGAGAAATGCGTATAAGTACTCGTCTGTGATTGCCACCAACAATAGATAGAATGCATTGTCATTAGGGTTGCCAGATGGACCAGATAAAAAAAAAAACCGAACATTTTTTATCAAAGGCTCCCCCCTTAGATTTTTTTGTACAATTTGTCGAAAATCAAAGGGTCCTTTGATATCATAAACCCCTTTCATTTTGACCAAAACCAACAGAGATTATTACCGAAAATTTCAGAGGGTGAACACAATGAAACACTTATTTATTATTACTATTTGTAAGCATAAATTCACTCTTTAACATATTTTCACTAGATGCTACTGCTTTAAATAATCGTTTATTGCCTGAAATTGTATCTTTAAATTTAGTGCAACTGACATTTAAATTGAAGAAAACACATAATTCGCTTTTTACGGTATTCACACCTAGCAGATCTTTTTTCCATACATTACCCTTTACACTAAAAACCCTTTCTACGAAGCCATTGGAGACGGGAACACTGCACACATATTGTACCATTTTTAACAGATTTGTGCAAGTCTTGCTACCACCCGCCAGAATCGCTCACGGCTTTTGCTGTCTCGTGAGTGAAGTATACAGGGTGTATCGGCAAGTACCCGACGAACTTTAACCAGCTATTCCTCAGCACATTTGGAGTAAAAAATGTTATGGGCGCTTTGCTGTCCGGTAACATTTTTTTTCCATTAAAAACAAAAAATAAATAAAAAATCCACACTCCGTCACTGTCATTTGCCTTGTTTCTCGCGTTCAACAGCTGTTATTAGTAAGTGCGTCAAAAAGTGTCCTCGCTCTTTCGTACACACTAAATAATAATATTTAAAAATGAGACGAATGGTGCTGTGCCATTTCGTTGTGATTGTAAAAGCGCGCCAACGTAGGTACGTACGTACATTATTCAACGTAACTCGAACAACATATTGCCAGACGGGTTTTCAAACTTTGACAAAGGATAAAACATTGGTGACATGTGGTGAAAATATGAATAATATTTTTTTTATTAAAAAACAATGTTACCGGACAGCAAAGTGCCCATAACATTTTTTACTCCAAATGTGCTAAGGAATAGCTGGTTAAAGTTTGTCGGGTACGTTCCGATACACCCTGTATATGTCGCGTATTTTCAAAAAAACGGACATTGTATTGTCCGGTTTTCCAAAATTTTCTATCCCGGACAGTCGTTCAAAAAAACCGTATTGTCCGGTCCAAAACCGGACATCTGGCAACCCTAATTGTCATCGACATCTAGTTTATCTGACGGGTTTCAGCTCGATCGCCTGTGAGGAAGTGGGTTTATTTCCGCTTCCAAGATTTGCATTCATTCATTCGCGAAAACAAAATGCGAATTTCAAATAGATATTTTTATTTTTGGAATGGATTTTTTTGTTAAAATTTTCCTTAGAGAGTCGCTTATGTTGTCTTCAATTATTAAATCATATAGACGTATTAAAAATGTGATAATTCCATTTGATACCTTCCTTGCATACATTGCACAGCTGGTTTGGTTTCCAGACATGCGGCCGCTTGTCTAACTACGGTAGGCTCTGTCACACTTTGGAGCGGCGGTACCGCGCGCCACTCCAGGCCTCCACGCAGAAAAGTAAAGTCTGAAAGTAAGGTAACGGTTTACATCGCAGTCCCTTCTTTGACTTATCTGCGCGGCGGCCCGGAGCGGCGCGTGGTACTGCCGTTCCAAAGTGTACGTGTGGCAGAGCCTAATGTATTGAATTAATCAATATTCACGAGGTTTTAGTTTCAAAATTTTATTACTTCCGCCATTATTTGATGAATTTTCAATTACTGGTATTATTTATGAGAGAATTTAACATTTATTACTCTATTTGCTATCGTAATATATATTACAATACTGACTAGGAAGTCAGTTTAATTGTAAGAACGAACTTAAATATAATGAGAAAATTCTTACATTACCCATGCAATATAAACTTTATTTAATTAGGTACTGTATTATAATTTTGACATTTTATGAATATGTTTATGAAATACGGACATACTTGACTTACTTTACGTTTGTTTTATTTTTTTTTATATTATTCTTAAATATATTTGTATTACAATGGTATAGTATATTGTCCTCCACGCTAGGAGTTCACCTGTGTTGTGGAGGACTTTTTCAATTGTAAAGTTATATAATACTTAAACAATACCGTGGAGTTGGTTACACAGAGAAACAATAAAAATTAAAATATAAAATCGATTTTTCGATAGTTATAACTAGAGACCGGATTATATGCAACAAAAATACCCCAAAATATGCATGCAAATATGCAATAAAAATAGCTAAAATATGCACGAAAATCCATAAAAAGGGTCAAAATATGCAACATGAAATAATACAGGAAGTCGTATTTTTACATATTTTTTTTTAGTTTAGTAAGCTTAGTTCTCAAGGATAATAATTATATTTTCGAAAATATCAATTATAAAATGTATTTAACAATAAAATTTAGAATTTACCTTTAAAAACGTATATGACTAAGTACTGTTCTAAATATTCTGTAGACAAATTGTGTCTACGATCGCTTAATATATTTTTGTAAGCGGAAAAGGAAACGTTCTACGTCTACTGATGTGGCTGGACAGAATTTAAATTTGGGTGCGATTTTTGAACTTATTGTTCCGGGCAAAATTTCACCTGCCCCGTTGATGAAGTTATCAATTTGGCACAAAGGTTAAAACCCTGGGTTATTATTCAGTATGTTTTCAAATTTTTCTTTGAGTTTACTCGGGAATAGCTTTGGCAACGAGGAATTCATAAGGCGAATTTCCTTCATAACCTGAATAGATGCATTCAACGCCAATCCATGAGTTTCAAGCGTTTTTATACTTTCAGGTATGTAGGCGAAATGAGTGGTAATCATAGCTAGTTTTTTTTAAATACTGGCGTCGTCAAACGATTCTTTGCACTGGAAAACTGCCAAAGCCTCTGCACTATCGAAGTCATTGATAACACCCTTGATGGGTTCAAAATGTTCATGGTAAAACATCGTAGCTTCGATCCATGTACCCCAACGTGTTATTACTGGCTCAGGAGGTAAAGGGATATTTGGCAGTTTTTCTTTGTAGGCCTTTATACGAGCAGGCGCCTTACGAAACACTTTCTTTGCTGATGAAATCAGGTTATTTACATTCGCAAAAGTGGATCTCACTTCTTCGGCGAGTCTGTGAATTCCGTGAGCAAAACACGTCACATGAACAAATTGGGATAAAATACTTGGAGGGCTTTGCCTGCTTTGATCATATAGGGGGCAGCATCTGAAAGCAACACATACACATTTTCATCCGCAGAAGATTCAGGAAATATTTTTTTTATACCCTCATTCACAAATCTGGCGATCGTAGAATGATTTGCTTCTCTGGAGGCCACCAAATAGGAAGGTGAAGGTTCAAGTTTTTATGCACCAACAATCAAATTTGCAATGTAACGGCCGCAAGTGTCGGTGGTTTCGTCAGCTGAAATCCATATGATGTTATCCCTGAGTTCATTGTGCATTTCTTCCAGCACATGTAGATAAATTGATGGTATGTAATTTTTACGTAAAGTAGATTCATCCGGTATATTTTGGTTTATGAAATATTGTCTGAGAAAATCCTTCAAGGCAGGATTTGTCAGTTTGTATAGAGGGATATTGCTTGCTAGAAATGCTTCACATAGATCCATGCTAAAGTGATTTTGTTTTTTTTTTTTTTTTTTTTTTTTATATTTACTCCACACAGGAGGCCCTGAAGAAAATAATTTCCCTCAGGGCCTATGTCATCTTTGGCGATGCTGTGTGGAGGGTCTTTTTGTGGAGAGGAAGGAGTGAACATGGGTCTTGAAGAGTCCCATGTTGTAGGAGGGAGGAAACACAGAGGCCGGCAGTTCGTTCCACAGCCGAGCTGTTGAACTTAAGAACGAATCGTAGAAGCGACCCGTTCTCATGTGACAAGTGTCAACTGTGTACAAATGTTGGGCGCGCGTTTGGCGTGTATCCCGACTACGCACCGGTGCCGAAGGGATCAATGACGCTAGTTCCTCAGAGCATCTTCCATTGTAATACCGATAGAACAAGGACAGCATACCTACCTGACGCCTGTGCTCTAAAGATTGCAGTCCGTTTGTTAAGATTGGGGAATCTATCAAACGGACCGCCCATTTCTGCACAGAGTCAAGGGTTTTTTTCAGGTATTTTGGGGCTCCAGACCAGAGATGGCTGCCAAATTCGACAGTAGGGCGCACTTGCGATTTGTACAGGGTGAGCAGTTGTGTACTATTAAAGTATCTGCGGGCCCTGTACAGTACGCCCAGCTTCTGAGAGGCCAACTTTACTCTGGCTTCGATGGAGCCCCCGTACCTGAGCTGGTCACTTATAGTTACACCAAGCATATCAATGGAAGGCCTGTTCGGAAGATTGCTTCCGTTGAAGGAGACTAGATTATCATTTGGATCCCTTTTAGACGTAATCAGACAGGATTGGGTCTTTGAAACATTAAATTCGACGAGATTATTTTTACCCCAGGAGGAAATACTCTCGAGATAACCGTCCATTCTCTGCTTCAAAGCCCTCCGAGCCGTTGGAGTTTGTGTGCCCTTTGGGGGCTTGTCAAACAAAAAGCTATCATGAACTGTACTGTCATCCGCGTAACAATGAATCGGTGCACATGTCAAAAGGTCATTGATGTGCAACAAAAACAAAGTCGGAGACAGAACCGATCCCTGTGGGACGCCAGCATTTATGGAGTGCGAGGAAGAGGTGAAACCGTCAGCAACCGCCTGAATCGACCTATCCCTTAAAAAGTCAGCAATCCACGTACACAGGGATGCGGGAAGTCCGTAAGAATGCAATTTGTTGACAAGTCCTCGGTGCCAGACCCGGTCAAAGGCCTTGGATATGTCTAGTGCGACCTTTGTTGTTTACCTTTGGAGGTTACTTCACTGTTACTGCTACTTGCCACTGTAAAAACTTGTTGTCGTGGGCCCCTCTTCTGCACTCCTGCGATATGAACACTGGTTTTGACATGCTGGTCTATTTGGAACTTTTTTGTGCTAGAAATGTTTTTCTCGCAAACTCGGCAGTATAAAACTTTTCTGTCGTATGTAAATATTCCAGGATATTCAGCTATCCACGTATGGGCACTTTTTATATCAGGGGGCATGGTTCACTTTCACAATGTACAACTTCGTGCAAACAAACAAAACAATAGACGAAACTCTAAAGAACAGCGCGTGCGACCAGTCAAAAAAAAATTCGCAATTCACTGAATTACCATAAAAATATACCAAATCACCCCTCATACGAATGAATTAATTGTTTTCGGCAATTAGCCGAATTAAGCCGAGTAGGCGCGAGCGCAGGCGAAGATGAGAGAGGTTCCCCCCCCCGCTCCGGCCGCCGCCCGTAGCGATCAGTAAGATCAGTTATCAGTTCTTCGCTCAGCTTCGCTGGCCGCGCGTCTTGCTATCTGACGTCTATAGTATCGCTATGTGAGACATCTGAACGATATCAAGCGTAAATATGCAAGATATCAAATTATTTGCTAAAATATGCAACTACCACTGAAAAGGGTCTAAATATGCATTTGCATATGCAAATATGCAAATGCATATAATCCGGTCTCTAGTTATAACAAAAAAAAGTGAAATAAAAAAAAAATTAAATATTAAAAGGATTGTTGCCAGTTCCATATGTGTTTTTTGTATTCTGTAAGATTAGATGTTTTATATTGTGTTGGAAGTGAATTGTAAAGTTTTATAGCCTGGAATCTGTAGTGTTTTTGTCCAAAGGATGTGTTGGTTTTTGGTAGTAGTAGTTGGTGTGCATGTCTTGTTCTAGTATTGCGAGAAGTTTGTGAAGTTTTAAATGTGTTTAGGTTCTTGTAAAGGAAAGTAAGTATTTGTTTTGAATATAATTTTTGAATATTCAACACTTGGAATTTTTTGATTATGGTTGAAGTGGGTGTTAGTATTGGTACTTTAAGTATTACTTTTATTAATGTTTTCTTTTTTATTCTTCCGCATATTATTTATTTACGCCTTTTTTCGGGGCTTTTACATGAGAATATTAAAAAATATACATTATTTATTGTACATAATTGAATTGCTTCATTAACAACATTTTATATTTGTTTAAAGATAAATTGAAGATGTCCACTGACTTGGTATAATTGTTTCCCTCCATTAGTATTCTGGGCAAAGAGGAATGCATATGGTAGTTAGTCCCAGAATTTCTGCACTGAAATAAATCCTATCTAGTATTAGTATGTGTATCTATCTAGTATATACGTTGTGGAATCCGAAATCTTATCAATTCTAGCAATACCGGACTATCAACTAAATCATTTAGAATTTTATACAGAAATACCAAGTCAGTAAAAATTCTTCTGTCTGACAATTTGAGCATATTCATATAATTTAACAGAATACCCATTTTAAAATTTATAAAACGTAAGAATTTGTTTTGTTTTCTTTCAACAGCTTGTACATGTATATTATAATGTGGGTTCCAACTCATCCAAGTAACCCCACAATCCCTACATCGCCCCTTGCTCACATCGCCCCTTGCTCACATCGACCCTAGCTTACATTGACCCTAGCTATCCAACTCCTAAGGATTTTGTTGAATAACAAAAATTTCATCGGAGATCAAAATTTCATTATATTTATTTTACTCCAGATAATGTCAAGACTCGCTGTCAGTACATCCCTTAACACCCTGTGTAAATAAATGTAAAAGAGATGTACTAAGACTGATGTTGTGCTGAGGGGAACTAGGCTTTAGATAAAAGGTTTTCAATGACTTCTATGATTCAATTTTAGGTTTTGGGTAGCTTTGAGTAACTTTTATTCGTTATTTTTCGGATAATTTCTTAAGGCGAAGCTTAATGCCAAATCACTATTTTGATTATTCTTTATAACGAATCGGTGTACATTATGAATACCAAAAAATATGCTTTAAATTATGCTGATAAATTGAAAGTTTTCCTATCGTTTCGCTTGAGTAGAATACAAATTAAAAAAATAAATTACTCAATAAAAAATATAAATGAAAACAAATATTTTTTTTTTTTTTTAATAGAAATGTATGAATGCGTAAAGGAAACAACTTAAAAAAAAACTGTATTATAGCTTAGATTATCTGTGACAGTTTCACTTGATTAACTTTTTTGCTTTCTCATAAAAATTTTTACAAAATAAATAAAAAACAGTTTTGTGCTTGAAATCGAATGTTTCTAGACTCCGTTTGTCAAGCGATTTTAATGCGTATTACCTACAATATAAGATATACTAAGAATATACACATTTTTGGCTTGTAGCTTCCTCTTAAGCCGAGATTTGTAGGACTCGGTAGGTTCGTTAAAAAGACGTTAAATAATTAAATTTAGAATAAAATAAAATAAATATTCCAATATATTTAGAATTGGATTGTCGCATTACCATTTCATAAAATGATATTTGTAATACAGTGGTATTATACTCGTAGATCTAAAAATCATTCATTCCAGACAGGAAGTTTTATCTACTTAATAACTGTAATATCATATTAATTTCTCGGTAAAATTATTAACGAGGAACTATGTAATTAATGTTAAAGTCTTCCTCATCCTGTGCGAATTTTATTACCGTTTTATTAAATAAAGCATTTATTTTTAAGCTCTTTTTTATAACTGGCAATTCAATAATAGTTTTACAATTCTAAAGAAACATGCGTTCGCTAAAAGTCTATAGGAATATGCCATGCCATACGTAGTAATGCAAAATCATGTGTTTTTGGTTTGAAAATTTGGTCGCCTAAAAATGTTTCAGATGCTTTAATTAAATACTGCGAGTAGAATACATCTTGGCCTTTGAAAAGATCGAGTATTTTTTAGATAAGTCTTTTTATAAGCCCAGAAAAAAATAATGTATAAGGCCTATGAAAACTGCTTTAAAGTTCAAAATCTCCTACTTACGAACCCATTTTCGGTTATGATTTTATTGTATAATGTGGCAAATTAAGTCATTTATAAAATGATCCAAAAAAAATTAAATATTTATGCCTGAACATCCACAAAATAAAATAAGAGGCAATTTTTGAGAGGCAACAAAACAGGCGGATGGTGTTAAGCGGAAATTTAAACCTTATCGCCATCTACGTAAGGGTTGTTATTGATAGCGGCTCAATTTAAAATATTACACTACGTAGTGCATCGCCTTAAAGGCATTCTGTGTTAGTATCTTATGAAAATTTGAATATGAACGGCTTTTAGGATGATCGGCGACGACGTTCATATAATATGATCTCTGTTTGGGACTAGTATAGTTTTATTGGATAACCAACACCTCTGTCACGTGGTTCGCTACGTTTGAGAACTTAGCAGGGGTGCCCGGGGTGAGGTTTTTCTAGGTCTCGACGGCGCACAGTGGGCTGGAAATCGCCTTTCATAGACATAGAGACTTGAATTTTCAAGGGTATTTTTTTTGGCTAGAAATGGATTCTGCTGATCATTACCATGCTATAAAATTTCATATGAAGCAATTGCGTGTGCAAATGAAGGAGTTATCATTTTTTTAAGAAAAAAATGTATGGCACTGACATTAAAAATGAGGCTATCTCTGGAATCATAAGGTTGGCCATTCTATCCTTACACACAGATATACTACTATTTTTTTGTAATTTTTTGACATACTTCGTATAGTGGCGCAACGAGCGATTTTTTTTTTTAAATCCTCGAAGTTGAAAAAAACACTTTTTAATGTTGATGATTCATTTTAATGCTTAAATGCTTTACATACGAGTAGGCTTGCAGTGTTAAAATATTGTTAACTAGACAAAGCATACAAGGTGCATTTAAACATTAAAATGAATCATCAACATTAAAAAAATTTTTTTTCTACTTTGAGGATTTAAAAAAAAAAAATCTCAAGTTGCGCCACAATACGAAGTATGTCAAAAAAATACAAATACATAAATAGTAGTATATCTGTGTGTAAGGATAGAATGGCCATCCTTATGATTCCAGAGATAGCCTCATTTTTAATGTCAGTGCCATACAATTTTTTCTTAAAAAATTGATAACTCCTTCATTTGTACACGAAATTGCTTCGTACGAAATTTTATAGCATAGTAATGATCAGCAGAATCCACTTCTAGATAAAAAAATACCCTTGAAAATTCAAGTCTCTATGTCTATGAAAGGCGATTTTCAGCCCACTGTGCGGCGGCCCACTTACTGTGTGGCGGGCCGGATCATGAGAGGCTGATTGAGGGAGACCATTTGATTTCTTCAGCGGGACTCCTCTCTTGTCTCATCACCTTGCTTTGCAGTGGGAGGGATGGATTCATACGTTCGTCACTCCTGGACCCACTGACCCCCAGATGCCTACCCACCCCTCGTACCTTTTTAATTCCCAAACTCATTCCATTCCTTAAAGAGACCCCTCCATACAGCATCCCAAAAGATGAGGCAAATGCCTTGAATAAACACCATAATTCAGGATCTAGACATTTCTCGGGCGAAGCTTATTGCTAAATCATTTTTTTTATTAATCTTTATAACAAATTGGTGTACATTATGAATACCAAAAAATATGCTTTAGATAAATTGAAGGTTTTCCTATCGTTTCGCTTGAGTAGAATATAAATAAATAAAAAAAATACTCAATAAAAAATATAAATGTAAACTACTTAAACAATTTTTTTTTCAATAGAAATATATGAACGCGTAAAGGAAACAACTTAAAAAAAATACAGTTTTATAGCTAAGATTTTCTGTGACAGTTTCACTTGATTGATTTTTTTGCTTTCTTATAAAATTATTTACAAAATAAATAAAAACCAGTTTTGTGCTTGAAATCGAACGTTTCTAGACTCCGTTTGTCAAGCGATTTTAATGCCAATTACCTACAATATAAGGTATACCAAGAATATACACATTTTTGGCTTGTAGCTTCCTCATAAGCTGATTTTAGTGACCACATCTGAATATCATTCCCTTTCCCCATCTCGAAATTTCTGGTCTGTCCGTTTTCTTTCCTCGAAAGTGTAAATAATGTCTTTATGTTTTCCGTTCACGTAGAGATAATTATCATTTGAATGAAGTGTTTGTATTGAAACTTGTCCACTTGTTTCTCAATCTATTTATTCAACGAAGCTGCAAAACGATTGTCTCTAAATTCACCCGTAATAGTCCTGTCAACTTGTGTAATAATCCTCGGTTACAAAATATATTTACATATTTTCACAACCAATTTATGTACCTATTTTGACCTCTCACAGTTTAAAACTTTTAAGTATTCGGCCTCAAAAAGCCAGGTCAGTGTTAAGCTATGACTGCCAGTCGTAGGTCCTTATAAATATCTAAAAAAATCGGACTCCATTCTTAGTTCAGAGATGAAATGGAAAAACTGCCCCGAGCTTGTTATATAACATTCATATATATATACGTACACCTGGCTATTCAAAGACTGCTAATGCCATTCTATGACGAGACAATACCCTAAAATAAAGCCAGAATCTTAACGGCGTAAGTGAAGCAGCCGTGCACATACATATGCGACGCGCGACTCTAGTGTATTGGACAGACCTGCGGTTGAATTCGCTCTATCAAATCTCTAAAATACAGTGGTAATCTTAACGACGTAAGTGATGAAGTCGAGAAAAAAAAATGGACCTATGGTCGACTTTGCCCTAGCAGACCTAGAAAACCAATCTTTCCGTGGGGTTTATTTTAATTATTTATGATGAACTTATTACTAAACTCTCAAATGTTTCTAGAGGGATCTCTCGGGAAGTTACTAATTCATCTTATAGAAAAATAAAATCTGGTGCTTATAGCTAATTTTATAGTTTAAAAACGTTTTATAAAATTGTCAAACCGTTTTACATGAAATATTTTAATGGTAAGGTCCTGTTTTTATTAATCTTAAATATAAATAACTTACATCCGCAGAGATTACTCTAGAAACATTTGAGATTTTAATAATATGTTTATCAGAAATAATTAAAATGTGAACGTCGAGCAAACCTCCGTTATTAAGGCGATGCACCATGTCGTGTAACATTTGGAATCGGGCCGCCAACAATAACACTCCTTATGTAGATGGCGATAAGGTTTAAATTCCCGCTTAACACCAGTCGCCTGTTTATGGTTTATGCAAGAAAAAAACATCGCCAGCGCCGAAGTTGAAGCACATATTTAAATGTTTTACAATCATTTTTAATGAACTAATTCGCCACATTTTACAAAAAAACCATATCCGAAAATGATTTCGTAAGCAGGAGATTTTGAACTTTATACTTTTGTGTATGTATACATGTGTTGTTATATGTATATAGGTATGTCTGCTGCTATATACACATGTGTGCTTGCATGCAGACATATTAAAAATGATATATATAATTATGTACATTTTTACAATCTAATGCTAATTTACTTTTTTCTCCTTTCTAATTTCTATCTTCTACTTTTTATTACAATTTTTCCAAAATTTTAGCTTCATCTATAGTTACTAATTTCATATGTTTACACTAGATTTCATATTTCATACAAAGTAATTACACTCAATTGGTCACCATGAAACAGGCAGCCGCCTAGTATGGTGATTCATTATATCTACTATCTACTTTATGTAAATTTCAAAATAATGTAACATGTATTAAATAAATAAATAAATAAATAAAGCAATTTTTTATTGGCCTGTTACTTAATATTTTTCTGGGTTTATAAACAGACTTACTATTAAAAATTTTAAAGCTAGAGCGGTCAATTTTCATACCAAAATACATGATTTTGCATTACTACGTATGTTTATTACATATCTGTCCTTGTGATGAGCACTGTAAGGGAGGATGAAGAGCAACACAGCTTATTAAAGATAATAAACGTCAAACAACGTAACCACTCCTTATAAATAGTTCTTACATCACTTTTTCGAGATTTTATCACTTCCTTATTCCTGTACATATTTTTGTCAATGGACTGATCATTATTTGCGGTCATAACCATATAATATATTGAGGCGCGTGCAACGGGTAATACATAAGTACATTCAAAGAACTCTCATTCTGTCTCATTAAATTACTTATTACGGTGTCCGGAAACTCGTAGTACAAGCGGGAAACTAGTGAATCTACATCACGTACAGAACAGAGAAAACTTACTGATATGAAATACTGTTAATTTATTAAAAGCTGGTTAAATTATTCGTTTTTCTGTTAAAATGGGATACAGGCCTATAACAAATGAATAATTGAAAGAAATCCTAGCAAGGTATCAGTCAAAAACAAATGTTTTATGAGAACGGTCGAATATGTAAATACTGATTCTGTAACGTGTTCTATTACACGTAAATGAACTGTTAATCAAATCCACAAAAAATACGACAGTAAAGAGCTCATTCAATTGGTTTTGAATAAATCACGGGAAAAAAGTGGAATGAAGGAACAGGCTTCCTTGAATTCTCCAGAATCCCGACAATAGGGCTGTCGACGAACTTGCACTGTTCACGGGGTGAAATTTCCTCCGAAACGAGATAATCTTTAATATGATTTTGATATTTGCAAACAGAGCACAAAGCATGTGAATAATATGACGAGAACACGACGATTGCACCTTCTTGCTACACGACACGAATTCGAATGCTGTACTTGCGACAATTTACAATGCAACAAATCATCTTCTTCTTTTCAAGTGTGGGTAAGGCTGTTTTTAAGGAAGGAAATCTCGTAGTTATATGATGGGAAAATGGTAGATATTATCCAAAACTGTTTCAATACTAAACGAATACTGACATACTGCGGAAAAGAACACGTGTTCTCGATATATTCTGAATGACTAATATTTTATCAGGAAGTTAGAATGCTGTCACTTTTTTTAACAGGATGATTTTTCTCCGTGTAGAGCCCATAAATATCTAAAATAAGAATCTTGTTTGGTTTGAAGAAATTGCCACCTTTTTGAACCAATTGCCACACGATTTGGGTGGCGAATATGGGTACCGAACCCCCGGGAACCAGGCAGTGGATAACCAACACCTCCGCCATATTCTCCCCCAATTACGTTTGGTGACTTAGCAGAGATGCCCGGGTTCATGAGGCGAGGTTTGTCTTGAGAAAAACCGGTTGAGGGAGACGTTTAACCTCTCTAACCGGTATCTTTCAACCCATCCATTCTTATGGATTCACGTCCATTACTCCTGGACATACTGACCAACAGATTTCTACCCACCCCTCATACATTCTTCCTTCGCTTTTTCTTCTACTCACGCTCACAAAGGTAACAGGCCTTAAGGGAAACTATTTGTGTGAAGTTAATGTAAAAAAATCAATCCAAAAAAAACTACTAAAATACATCTATTTTAAAATGTCTTGTTGCCCAGCGGGTAGAACCGATGTTTATTTCGCATATTAACTGCTGTAATGTCGACCGGTTTCAGAGAAATGCGTAGATGTCCGCGTGTGTGCATGTGTTTGACACCAACAGCTCTTGAACGCGAGAAACAAGGCAAATGACAGTGACGGAGTGTGGATTTTTTATTTATTTTTTGTTTTTAATGGAAAAAAATGTTACCGGACAGCAAAGCGCCCATAAATTTTTTTGCTCCAAATGTGCTGAGGAATAGCTGGTTAAAGTTTATCGGGTACTTGCCGATACACCCTGTATAAAAACGTACTGATATATTTACTTATCTCTCACAAAAACCATTCTGATCGATACAGTACTCATTTTAACATCAGTGGGACTTATGTATTTTCGACTTTGGAAACGTGGTGCAGACATGCTCGATTTTAATTCATTAGCATTGTACTTGTGAGAAAACCGTAATAATGACATCACCGCCCTTCGATAAGATAATTTGAGAAGGTCGTCTTCAATTCAGCTCATATATATTGTGTAAAGGTAACACTGGTTAGCATTCCGCTCACAGTCCAATACAGAATTGGCCGCCAACGGTGAGCAGTGAGCAAATCGCGCGCTGCATGTAGAGTGCAGACCGACTGACAGTGCAGAGTAGGGATTGCCAATCCGGAGTTGTTTTGGAAAATCCGGATTTGCGGATTTCTCGAAACCCGAAATCCGGTGTAAGACCACGAATTTCTTCCCATTTGTAACTTCTCTGAACTCTTTTAAGTTTTGAGTTCTTAAAAAAAATAAATGTACATATTTTTGAAGATAATCTTTACACATTTGCCGAGTTGGAAAAGTAATTAAAAGAAATTAATTCTCTCAATAGAAAAGTGTACCCCAAAAATTATAAAAATCACCGTATCTATTTTGTATTATGGGAATGAAAAGTGTTTATTTAAATGCTACTTAGCTTGTTAGCTAGTCGGGCTTTATTAAATAATAAACGCACGCTCCCTCTAACATTCTTACTTAAATAATATATCCCTTTCAAACCATCTTATTTTTTAACTTTTCTGATTATTTTTTCTCCCAAGAATATTTTTAATAAAATTTTCGGCATGTTGTAAAAGACGTTCCGATTCAATTCAATTAAAACAATGTTAGAAATGAAAAAAAAGATTTAAATGAACTATTGCGTAATCTCGTCAATGGATGAAATATGATGAATTTGTTTTTAGGAACTTTGTCAAAGGGATAATACAAATGATTTTAAAAAAAAAACAATTTGATAGAAATCAAAAAAGAGGAATTATGCAACTTTGAAGCACAAAACCCCTAGTGAGGAGCACTAAGAAAATATTATTAATTAACTTTTTACCTTATAATTAAATAAATAATAAAACCTAACTTTCAAACTCACAATATACTCAGTGTAAATTAATACCTCAGACAGAAAGGATTGATGTGTGAATTGAAGGAGACCACGGAATATAATTTTGAGAAATTAGCATTTTGAAGTTGGCATACTTTGTGGCCTAAACTGCGACGGGTGAGTTCTTTTTCTCCTGTATTCCAATCTGGGCTTATATTATGTTCCAGAAACCCAGATTCAAAATGTTAAGGAATACTGTCCACCAAGTTTAGCGAATGCGTAGAAATTATTTTCTCATGTAATCTAATAGCAGTTGACGTAGTTTTGGGACTGGTCCTTCGAACGTGTTGCAAAGGGTTTATCCCAGCAGCACTTTTTAACACCAACTTATACAGTGGAGTCGCAGTATATACGATACGAGTACTAAATCTTTATTTGTGCAGAATGTGAACATTTTTCGTTATTGGTTCAGCACCACGGGTCATATAATACAATTTTTATTAAAATCAATTAGAGAAAAAGAAAAATTATATAGAATTAAAATTAAATATCGATATGATGAAAAGGCCAAGACCTTTCTCAGAAAATATAGAAATTAATTATCAAGTTTAATTAAAAAAAAAAAGAAAATTAAATATTACATTGCAATCAATACGGCTTCATAAAAAGAAAAAGCACACAAGATGCAATAGCAAATGTTACATCACTTACATACTCAGCACTTGATAAAGGCAATAAATGCGCAAGAATTTTTATAGACCTTAGAAAGGCTTTTGATAGTATCTCTCACGTAAAGCTTATTAAAAAAACTGAAATCTAATAACATCAACGATAAAGCCGCCCAGTGGATAGAAAGTTATTTGACAAATCGCCCACAACACGTTAAAATTAATGACACGACTATCGACCAAGAAACGTCAAATTTTGGTATTCCACAAGGCACAGTTCTGGGACCGGCACTTTTCATTTTGAATGTAAATGACAATTATCTCTGGTTAATACCTAATTATGTATTTTAAATTTGTTTATCCTTGTCTTAGAAATGTCTGAATTTCTAATGCCTCTTAGCCTATTGTACGCGTTCATTTTATACAACATATTGTATTGCAATTTTTTATATTTAAAAAAAATTTAATTCGGGATAATTCGAATTTGAATAATCTGAAAATCCGGATTTTTCGAAATCCGAGTTATCCGGATTGCAATCTCTAGTGTAGAATGGCTGATTTGTAATCAGTAATCACGGCACCATTCAGACTAGACTGATTGATCCCGGTGGATTTTACACAGAATTCTAAGCGGGTGCACTTTATATTATGCGGTTGGACCTTGAACCCGGAGGTGGAGTTTTCACTACTTGGTTATAACAGTAACATTACATTTTACCGCTTTTTAGAATTCATCTATTTTACACAATTTAGTCCAAACAACTAATTTATTTCAACAATTTGAAAGGATGTTGCCTGTTGTATACTGATTTGATGACTTTACTTTTTTTTGTGAAGTTGGCTTCTTAAAAAGGATCAGAAATAACTTGGATCTCAAGACAACGCACCTTTTATATAATTCTATTGTGACGATTGTGACTCCTCATTTAAATTATTGTTCTAATGTTCTATTCTTATGTAATGAAGCCCAGAATAATAAACTACAGATTATACAAAATAGGGGGATGAGAATGATTCTGAAATATAATATGTTTACTAGAGTTAAAATTATGTTACAAAACTTAAATATGATATATAATACGTTAGTAATGATTTATAAGCTTAAAAATAACATGCTCCCTTAATATGTGTAAATTAATATTAAGTACCATGAAAATGTCTACGAGGAGTTGCCGAGACTTCAGTCCTCCCAAAACTAAACTTACGTGCACACAGAACAGCGTGTGTTATAAAGGGCAAAAGCTTTATAATAACCTACCAAGTGCCATAAAGGAAGCCTCAAGTCTTGACAATTTCCATAAAACATGTGCCATATATATTTAAAAAAATATATGAATTGTATATATAAGTCTCACTCACGGGTTCAAGTCCCGTTGGCGTCATGTATCTTTTATCAGGAGATCTTTCAATGTGGATGAGTGTTTCAGGCTAATAATTATTGCTTATAAAATAATTGTTACCCTTTGTGCTATGCATAAAAAAATCTTGTCTTAAACATTAGTTTACCAAAAAAATAATAATTAATATTTGACAAGTTCTAGTATCTTCACCAAAAATGTAGACAATTTGTCTCGACGCCATCTAGTGAGAGAGTTAGCACTTACAATGCCTTTCTCATATAAAATAAAGTTGGTTGTTTCAGGTGAAAAAATAAAACAAGCAGTAATTATTGAATGAAACACTAGTATATATTGAATTATTTCGCGGATAAGAGATAAGCCGCCATAGCTCAGGGGTCAGAGCTGTCGACCGGAAATCGAAAGGACACGGGTTCAAGTCCCGTTGGCGTCATGTATCTTTTATCAGGAGATTTTTCAATGTGGATGAGTGTTTCAGGCTAATAATTATTGCTAATAAAATAATTGTTACCCTTTGTGCTATGCATAAAAAATCTTGTCTTAAACATTAGTTTACCAAAAAAATAATAATTCACATTTAGGAAGATATATTCTGTTATTATTATTAATTAGTTAACCTTTGGCACGCTGAGCTTTCTCCGCCGTACGCCATATTTATATTTTATCCGCTACATATTTTCGTAATAAATATTTAGAGGAATGTCTTTTTTCTCTATTGTCATAAAACAATATTTTAAAGATATTCGAAAATATTCTTAATTAAGTTTTATTATATTTTCAGTAAAGCTAAAAGTTTAATTCCCACTAAAACTAAAGAAAACCCAACAAACTAGACCAACTGTGCTTCAGGAGTGCGGATTGATGGAACGTTTCTTGAAACCCAAATAAACCGAGCGCATTGAAGAATGACGTAGTAACTTTGTTATTATTTTTTAAATGGCTGCTCTAAAAGAAAAACGGAAAGTAAGATCTCTCATCTCAATGTTTATTTTTTTGACAATTGAATAAGGCTTATTTTGGTATTTTAAGCTACGAACATTTTTTACGATGTAAAATCCCATCAAAACAAAGTATGTTTTGTATGTGACTGTCGATAACCGCGGCTTTCAACGGGTAAATTAGTTTCTTGGCCGATAGGCACTTTCTGCACTCAAATTTTATGAATGTTCATAAATAAGTCCAAAGTTATAGTGTTTTTGAAGGAGAGAGTACGAAAACAGTCTGCAATATTGTTGTGAATAGTGAATACTGGAGCAGGAGTTTATGTATTTGGGAAGTATGTTTACAAGAAATGGAAATGCTGATAAGACATGAAAGCAATGGCGGCTCGATAGTGTGATAAGTTTGACAAATCCGACATTATTGGTGTTGTTTAGTCCAAAACAATTTTTTTTTTTCCAAAATTCTATTTTTTGTGTGAAAATTTTCAGGAAATTTCAGTTTAGCCGTGCGCCGCACGGATTCCTGAAAATTTTCATTCAAAAAACAGAATTTTGGATTTTCAGATAATAATGCCATTTTTTGTAATATTAGCACTCTAGTACACCCAAAAGTCACGAGCCGCCACTGATTCCAAGCCTGATGTATGTCTGTGAGAGTATATTATATGAAAGTGACAGACGATGAGTGAAAGAAGACTGCTGTAGAATGATATTCCTGAGATGTTTGTGTAACTGTACGTGTATGTATTTAGTGTAAACCATGTATGACTGCGTTAAAATGTGGAGATCAATTATCAATGTGGAGTGTCATTAATAAATGTAAGAAAGGGAAGCTTATTTGGTTCTGACATGTAGATCAGAGGTTCTTTTCCGGATCTACTTATGGATAAGGAATTGTCCTTAACCTTAAAATTAACGACTTTAGAGAGGATTCCGGTTCTACTTAACGATAAGGAATTATTCTTAACGTCAAAATTCGTTAACTGTGTTAATTTTAAGGTTAATGATTATTAGTTATCCTTAAGCAGTACCGGAATCGCCTATCAAGTTGTTAATTTTAAGGTTACAATTCCTTATCCTGAAGTTGAACCGAAATCGTCTCTAAAGTCGTTAATTTTAAGGTTATGCCCATTTAGTATCCTTAAGTTGAACTGAAATCATCTCTAAAGTCGTTAATTTTAATGATAATAATAATAATATTTTATTCCAGGATGTGGGGAGGTTAGTGCAATCCCACACGTCACATATTTAAGGTTAAGCACAATTCCTTATCCTTAAGTAGAACCTGAATCGCCTATAAGGTCGTTAATTTGAAGGTTAAGCACAATTTCTTATCTTAAGGTGAACTGAAATCGTTTCTAAAGTCGTTAATTTTAAGGTTATGGACATTCCATATCCTTAAGTAGAACCGGAATCGTCACTAAATTCGTATATTTTAAGGTTAAGCACAGTTCCTTGTAAGTTGAACCGGAATCGCCTCTAGAGTCGTTAATTTTAAGGTTAAGGACGGTTCCATGATAACTTAACAGTGACAATTTCACACACCTTTAAAAAGTCATTAAAAGCCGTAAAAAAAATTAACCTAGAAAACTAACCAACATTACTTATTTAACCTAATTTTTGTTTGTATCACTTTTCGTAACTTTATATCACTTTTAAAAAAGGTGTGTTGAATTGTCATTCGGTGAGTCATCCGTTATCCGGCGTAATGGTTAGTTAGTTCTTGAAAATGATTTGAACTACGCATCAACACATCAATAACCATTTTATTCGTAATTTAAAAATAGGTCCAGAAATTCGTCTGACCGATCTAATAGTTGCGCGATGGCACGGATCTGTTTACATTCTGTCGTGGGTGGCGATTGGCAAAGCTGATTTAATTTACTGTACAGACAATACAGGCTGCTCTGGCTATAAGCGACCACAGTCAATATAAATAATATACATCTGTTATTGTTGAGCTCCCACTACACTCCTTATTTACTTCGTATTAACCGCTGCACAGTGCGTCAACGTTTTGCCATACTTGGTCAAAATTAATTATTTTTTAACCATCGAAGACAATATTAACGACTCTCAAACGAAAAATATGAAACAGAAAAGCGAGAAAAGGATTAGGGCGACACAAGACGGGGGCTTGCGCGAGGCTCACATTTGAATTGATTCCGACGAATTCGTAACGATAATATTGACGTGAGAACTACCTAGTTACAAATACTCAGTTAGATTACAGACAAAAATTTATAAATTACATACATACAGGTAAAATGTCATTAAATACAGGTTACGTACAATTAATACACTAAACAAATAATAATATAAAATCATACATAAGATCAGTAAAATGACAAATAATACTAGTTTCAGTGACACATAATATAATTATTTAAACATATTATTTAATAATTAAATAATAAAATATCTCTATAATATATATATAAAGTTAAATTCATTTAATTGCAAGGACTATTTTTTGTATTTGTTTTTACGCCTATCCGGGCTTTTGTGTGGATTTAAAGAACATAATATAACTAGTGAGCTATTTTTAAAGCATTAAATAAAACTGATTAGTAAAACATGTAACCGTAACATAAAATAATATATACACTTGTACAATACTACATACAAGCCAAATCACGAAAACTAAATTACCAATTCTACTATAATTTGTAGGATTCAACAAAGTGCTGGTACAGATTGCGCTTAGGTTAGGTTAGATTATAAATGTAGTCAGTAAATATATCGATACTACCCCCAAACTAGTTGCCTAGATCATGCGTCCTATTGGTTAGTGAGTGTGTCTGATAGTTGTGTATGTATTACAGAAAAATGTTATATTTGGCACATGTAATTTAATAGTGGCAACGATGGCAGGGCTGTCAATCAAGTTGTTAATGACTCTGTGTAACACAACCAGGTCTGACATAATTCTCCTGTCAGATAGTGATCGATTGCCTCCGTGGTCGAGGGTATGGCTCTCGACTAGCAAGCCAGAGGTCGCGGGTTCGAATCCCGGCGTACGCAAATACTAATTTAAAATAATATATAGTATATATGCGGCAGGTTCCAGAGTGGAAGATAGTCTCAGTACCGCCCTGGTGTAAGACCACCATTCAGAATTGAAATGGCTTTGGCCGTGTTTGGTGGCAAGATCTGAATAGCCAGGATCTTTCCCACCTTCATCTTCCTCATCTCTTACCCCTCCCCATTACCTTCAGCCTCACAACGTATCCGAATCGGGGATGCCATAGTCTCACTGGCTCCAGACGGTTGGGAGCAGTTGGGAGTGTTGGTATGATGTATTATTACTATGGTAGTACACACTACATTATATTCGTAGTTATAATAGATTCTCAGACCCGACTACGAGGGCTTTCTTGCTTGGTAGACATTTATTATGAAGTAGGAGTAGAAAGCCAAGTGACTCTTCCCTTTATTTTCAAGTGCGCCCCGAACCGCTTCCGACTCAAGTGCGCATTTCCTTCTGTTCGATTCGATCTACTTACTGTCAAGGGATAGGTACTCTGTACCTTAAAACATTCCTAATATATTCAAGTGCAAGTACCTACCAGCATAGAATAAGTATGTAGGTACCAAGGGCAAGATGGTTTCCCATTTTTACCACATGAAACTGAACAAAACCGTATCCTTGAAATAGAAAGAGTACAAGTGAGGTTCATGCATTTTTTTTATTTTTATATGTTCTTTATTCAGTAAAGTTTATACATTACAGTAAACGGGTAAATTTTTGGCCACCACACTAGGCACATGCCCGTGTTGTAGTGGTCAATTTTATGTTAAGTATAATAATACAAATTAAAAATAAGTTGAATGAAAACAAAATAATATAAAAATAAAATTACCTGTATTACCTGTATGTTATGATGTACATACTCTCCATGCCTTATCCAACATTATTGTTCTTAAGAGTAAGCTACAAGCCAAAAATGTGTACGTGCGTAAATGAGTTCAAGCACATAACTGGTTTTTATTTATTTTGTAAATAATTTTATAAGAAAGCAAAAAAGTTAATCAAGTGAAACTGTCACAGATAATATTAGCTACAATACTGTATTTTTTAAAGTTGTTTCCATTACGCGTCCATACATTTCTATTGAAAAAAAAAATTGTTTAAGTAGTTTACATTTATATTTTTTATTGAGTTATTTTTTTTTTTATTTGTATTCTACTCAAGCGAAACGATAGGAAAACCTTCAATTTATCTAAAGCATATTTTTTGGTATTCATAATGTTCACCAATTCGTTGTTAAGATTAATCAAAATAGTGATTTAGCATCAAGCTTCGCCTTAACAGGAATGTTTGATTTGAACACCTTAGAAGCCCGCCGAAAAAATATTTTTAGGGAGTTTTTTTTTAAAGTTAATTCTACTCGATCCACCAATTAAGAGAATAGCTTATCTGATAATGTGCCTAAAAAGCACACTCGTAAGAGATCCTATGCTTGTTTCGAAAGTGAGGACTTCTGCCCATTGATTTATTATATTTAGATGAGCCTTGAAGCGAAAAAATACGTTCCACTTTTTTTATCTTCAACGCTCTTGCTATTACTACCTAATATTAATAATCCCTGTAAGAACTAGCACTGATTGAAATCTTCAACAAACTTAACATCATGTCACTTAAACAACTCTATTCTAATACAATTTTCCTTTACATTCATAAATACAAAACACAAGAAATAACAACTAACATATATATTAGATACACAAGATCTCAAGGTCAAAAACATATCCAACAGGCAACTACAAATACAACATTTGGGCAAAAAAGCTTCCTGTACTATGGCACTAAACTCTACAACAAAATTCCACTCTGATTCAAAACTCACAACAATATTATAAAATTTAAATCTCAAATGAAAAGCTGAATACACAACATAGGGAGATCAGAAATAGATAATCTACTGACACCAAATACAGACTGAAACCGAAACCACTCAACTGAACAAAAAACACCTTGTTATATATTTATTATTATTTCAGAAAAAACACTATTCAATATATTTATATTTTCTTCATATTATCCATAATACTAAATTTTAACCGTTTGTAAATTAAATCCTCAGCACGGGAGATCCCAGTGAGGATATCATTATATCAATTTGTTACAAAAAAAATATAAACACTTATTATTATTATTATAGTTTTAAAACACGTTTCGACAAGATATTCCTACACAGTAATGCCTCTAATTGTATAGGTCTCCGCTTCTGCCTATCAGAACGCGCCAATCAACAAAGCAACTCAACTTAAACCCTTACGTAGACGGCATAAGGGTTATTTCATAATTGCAAATTCAATGTTCACCTCCCCGAAAATCGATCAATATTCGTGTAAAAATAAACAACGCGAAAATGCATATTTTGTTTTATTTTGTGAAGTTCTGGTACATATATGAAAATTTCCTCCGATAATCGAATAAAAAATTGAATTTGCCACATTATACAATAAAAACATATCAGAAAATGAGTTTGTAAATAGGATATTTTGCACTAGAACGATTTTGCATTGGCCATCGAAATCTTCAACGACACTTACAGACAGTTTAGCAACTATCTTTTGACACATGTCACAAAACAGTAAACCTGTTCCCATTTTTATGTACTTCAAATGTTTAATCTTCTCCATAATATATTGATGTACAACAGGTTTACGGAGTATGTTTATATGAAAAAAGAAACAAATAAACTATTGAAATCATCAATAATTAAAGATGAGCTTAATATTTTCAGATAATTTCCTCGGCTGAGTCAATATAAAAAAAGACTGCAGAATTGTATTTTAACGTTTAGTAGAATATTTAAAAATATTAATATAAATCTGCCTCATTTTGGACATATTTCCTCTACTCTTCAGGGTCTCTCGCTAGTTACAGATATAGCTGATACTTGGGTAATTCCAACGCATCTGCGATTTTCCTCTCCTTCTCTTGCTTCCCACTTTGCGAATGACTCCAGGGTTGAGATCTCAGTTTGAAGAGCAACGTGTCTAAAGCATTATAGAATATGCAGTCATAAATGAATAATGTGTCTTAGAAATCGTGACTGCAGACGAAGGACATGTACGTTATTTAACCGTGACCTGTGTTTTACGATCCTGACCCACTCTGTGCCCTTCTACCGCACTGTGCGTGCGGTCAATCAATCCTCAGTTAGAATCTCAGTCAGACATTGAACATAGTTTATATTAATTTATCGATGCAGTCAAATCTCCGACTGTTAGAAGTTACATAGTATTACGTTGTATTTGGTTGCACAAGGTCGGGACCAATAGTCACATACATACATAATAGTACTATATACAGTCGTATCCCGGTTAACGACAAACAAGGAAACAAGACACACATAATAATTTATCTATGTGGTAAGTGGACCGAAGACGATAAATGTCAATTGTCAATAGTTACTTCAATTTACGTTATTTATGCGATTAACGTAGATCGTTTACTGACGCAATAAGGAACTTGAGTGAAGTATATTATGGCTTAAAAACATATATATTCATATAGATCAACAAACGCTGGTTAAGTTTTAAGATATAAGTTTTATTGTATATAATATACGTAGAATTAATAAATCGTCATTTATTTATTGATTGCATCTCACTATACATAAAATAAGTTTTATTTCACATAAAAATCAACCTCACTAGGACTAAGCCTATATCGAGGTTAACAATTTACATTTGAGTGAAGCAAACATAAGAGTAATAACAAACATAAAGTAAATCTACATACAAACACAAAATATTTCAAAATTAATGAAAAAATATGTATTACCATAACTAATCATTATTTAAAAGAAGAAACAAAGTAGATAATAACAGATAGGGTTACATAAAGTTTTTAGCAAATGGGACTCATATATTTAAAAACGATTAATACGATAAGAGTCTTAAACGCCCTGTGATTGGTCGGCGGGTTCTGGCAGATCTTAACACCGCTGCCACACGAGTCGGTCGGTTGCGTGCATTAGATGCGGACAATTCTGTGCAAAGTTGCGCTCCGTAGACTCGCACACGGGTCACCACTGTGATATATACATTATTTCAAAAAAATTCATGTTTTTGGAAATCTATTAAATTTTTAAATTGGGATTTGTTGATTTCATATTGACCATTTAAAAGCATTAATAATTCCCGATATTTTATTCGGAAATCAGCAATGGAATGGGCGATAAAAATAAAATAATTTAGTTTTTAATTATATGTACCTGTGGAAATAAATATCGTATGTAAATGGCTTCACAACAGTTTGACAATGCCTTCAGATGGCGAAACAGCTGTCACGTCTAATAATAATCACATACCAGAACTGTTTTTTTTTATAAATTGAATAATAATATTAATAAATATTAAAAAAAATTGTATACATTGCCAATTATTTGAACATAAGCTCAGTTGCAATCTAGGGCGCGACTGATTTAATGTTGCTATTTTAATATTTACAGCGCCCTTGGGATGATTTTTCACTAAAACGGTTTTTCACTAAATTATCAAAATATAATTTGTTGTTATATGGGCGGTCAAGTCTACGCGTTGTAAGTTGTAATGCTTGAATGACATTTCAAGGATGGTCATAAGTCATAAGTCATAACGATTATTGATTAGCACAAGAGTTGGTTTAAACCAGTTTTTAATAGTTTGAATGCATCGATCAAATGTACATCGATGTCTGGATGTAGGTATGACTTATTGACATATGTGTATTTATTAATTTTATTTTATTTTAGCCATTTGTACATCCATGTTTACAAATGTCTAATTTATTATTAATTACGTGCATACATTATTATGTTTTTATATTTACTTTCTGACGTGCACCCGGCGTTGCTCGGGGTTTGGAATAAAGTTTTGAGTTGTGAATTCTAATGTCCCTGAAAAGTGAGTGCATTTTGATTGAAATAATATTATTGTAAACATTTAAAAAAGTTATTTTTTTAATGATTTGTTTCACTTGATTATTTGTTTAAAATAAGGAAAAACGTCGCTATCTCAATGACAATTCTTTTTCAAACCTTCTTCAGGTACGTAGGTACCAAAATATTGAAAAAAAAATGCGAATTAGAAAAGTAATTTGAAAAAAGAATCTTTACCGAACCATTAAAACGGTCACCGCCTTGAAACGGAACCGGAATTCAAAAACAAATTTATATACAGACGATTTAAAACAAGACTTCGCTCAGTCAATTATTAAATTTTAAAAGTACTCTGTTGATCGAGGTACTACTGTATTGTTTAGTGACAGAATTCCCCAAAAGGAGTTGAATGGATCGAGTTTTTGGAACCCCGAGGTCGTGGTCGCCTGCGTAAGCCCGCTGGATTTATCCACTCGATACTCGATACCCATTTTCACGGTTCATACTATACATACGTCATTTGTTATTATTCTTTGTTCATTCATGAACCTGCTTGCGTTTACTTTAAAACACGTATTAGTTTGCGAGCCGCGCTGGATTTATCCACTCGATACCCATTTTCACGGTTCATACTATACATACGTCATTTGTTATTGTTCTTTGTTCATTCATGAACCTGCTTACGTTTACTTTAAAACACGTATTAGTTTGCGAGCCCCGCTGGATCTATCCACTCGATACTCGATACCCATTTTCACGGTTCATACTATACATACGTCATTTGTTATTGTTCTTTGTTCATTCATGAACCTGCTTACGTTTACTTTAAAACACGTATTAGTTTGCGAGCCCCGCTGGATCTATCCACTCGATACTCGATACCTATTTTCACGGTTCATACTATACATACGTCATTTGTTATTGTTCTTTGTTCATTCATGAACCTACTTACGTTTACTTTAAAACACGTATTAGTTTGCGAGCCCCGCTGGATCTATCCACTCGATACTCGATACCCATTTTCACGGTTCATACTATACATACGTCATTTGTTATTGTTCTTTGTTCATTCATGAACCTGCTTACGTTTACTTTAAAACACGTATTAGTTTGCGAGCCCCGCTGGATCTATCCACTCGATACTCGATACCCATTTTCACGGTTCATACTATACATACGTCATTTGTTATTGTTCTTTGTTCATTCATGAACCTACTTACGTTTACTTTAAAACACGTATTAGTTTGCGAGCCCCGCTGGATCTATCCACTCGATACTCGATACCCATTTTCACGGTTCATACTATACATACGTCATTTGTTATTGTTCTTTGTTCATTCATGAACCTGCTTACCTTTACTTTAAAACACGTATTAGTTTGCGAGCCCCGCTGGATCTATCCACTCGATACTCGATACCCATTTTCACGGTTCAAACTATACATACGTCATTTGTTATTGTTCTTTGTTCATTCATGAACCTGCTTACGTTTACTTTAAAACACGTATTAGTTTGCGAGCCCCGCTGGATCTATCCACTCGATACTCGATACCCATTTTCACGGTTCATACTATACATACGTCATTTGTTATTGTTCTTTGTTCATTCATGAACCTGCTTACGTTTACTTTAAAACACGTATTAGTTTGCGAGCCCCGCTGGATCTATCCACTCGATACTCGATACCCATTTTCACGGTTCATACTATACATACGTCATTTGTTATTGTTCTTTGTTCATTCATGAACCTGCTTACGTTTACTTTAAAACACGTATTAGTTTGCGAGCCCCGCTGGATCTATCCACTCGATACTCGATACCCATTTTCACGGTTCATACTATACATACGTCATTTGTTATTATTCTTTGTTCATTCATGAACCTGCTTGCGTTTACTTTAAAACACGTATTAGTTTGCGAGCCGCGCTGGATTTATCCACTCGATACCCATTTTCACGGTTCATACTATACATACGTCATTTGTTATTGTTTTTTGTTCATTCATGAACCTGCTTGCGTTTACTTTAAAACACGTATTAGTTTGCGAGCCCCGCTGGATTTATCCACTCGATACTCGATACCCATTTTCACGGTTCATACTATACATACGTCATTTGTTATTGTTCTTTGTTCATTCATGAACCTGCTTGCGTTTACTTTAAAACACGTATTAGTTTGCGAGCCGCGCTGGATTTATCCACTCGATACCCATTTTCACGGTTCATACTATACATACGTTAATTTTTATTGTTTTTTGTTCATTCATGAACCTGCTTGCGTTTACTTTAAAACACGTATTAGTTTGCGAGCCCCGCTGGATTTATCCACTCGATACTCGATACCCATTTTCACGGTTCATACTATACATACGTCATTTGTTATTAGTCTTTGTTCATTCATGAACCTGCTTGCGTTTACTTTAAAACACGTATTAGTTTGCGAGCCGCGCTGGATTTATCCACTCGATACCCATTTTCACGGTTCATACTATACATACGTCATTTGTTATTGTTTTTTGTTCATTCATGAACCTGCTTGCGTTTACTTTAAAACACGTATTAGTTTGCGAGCCCCGCTGGATTTATCCACTCGATACTCGATACCCATTTTCACGGTTCATACTATACATACGTCATTTGTTATTATTCTTTGTTCATTCATGAACCTGCTTGCGTTTACTTTAAAACACGTATTAGTTTGCGAGCCGCGCTGGATTTATCCACTCGATACCCATTTTCACGGTTCATACTATACATACGTCATTTGTTATTGTTTTTTGTTCATTCATGAACCTGCTTGCGTTTACTTTAAAACACGTATTAGTTTGCGAGCCCCGCTGGATTTATCCACTCGATACTCGATACCCATTTTCACGGTTCATACTATACATACGTCATTTGTTATTGATCTTTGTTCATTCATCAACCAGGTTGCGTTTATTTTAGAACACGCATTAATTTGGGAGCCCCGCTGGATCTATTCACTCGATACTCGATACCCATTTTCACGGTACATACTATAGATACGTCATTTGTTGTTGTTTTTTGTTCATTCATTTACCAGCTTGCGTTCACTTTAAAACACGTACTAGTTTGGGAGCCCCGCTGGATCTATCCACTCGATACTCGATACCCATTTTCACGGTTCATACTATACCTACGTCATTTGTTATTGTTTTTTGTTCATTCATTTACCAGCTTGCGTTTACTTTAAAACACTTATTAGTTTGGGAGCTCCGCTGGATCTATCCACTCGATACTCGATACCCATTTTCACGGTTCATACTATACATACGTCATTTGTTATTGTTTTTTGTTCATTCATTTACCAGCTTGCGTTCACTTTAAAACACGTATTAGTTTGGGAGCCCCACTGGATCTATCCACTTGATACTCGATACCCATTTCCACGGTTCATACTATACATACGTCATTTGCTATTGATCTTTGTTCATTCATCAACCAGCTTTCGTTTACTTTAATACATGTATGTATTAGTTTCCTGTCACTCTGTGTAAGTTTGGTTCTTGGAATACTCCCACCGCATTTTCTTGCACAAGCTGTTGTGAACTTCTTTCATCTTGGTAATATAAACAATGAAACCATCTTGGCAAATAGACAGATGTTTGGGTGTTGCTATGAAATGCTAATTGAAACACTCGACTCTGCAAGTTCGTGTAATGCTGAGGATTCGAGATAAGGCTAGAAAACAACGACTTTTTCTAATTTTGATTTCAATATTTTTTGGGGAATTACTATTTAAGCAGATTAATCGAGTAAGGAATTGTTTATTTGTTTGAAAAATAAAATGCTTCGCTTGAATTTTCATTAATTTTGGAATCCAAATATTTGGAACGATTGTTGATAAAACTTGAATTTTAGTATAATTAATATTTTTCTCGATTTTGCAATCGAATTCATAGGTTTATTGAGTTACTCAATTATTTCGAAATGCATACTTATACTTTTGTTGTTCGTCTTTTGATATATTGTTGTTATTGGCTACTTTCTCTACGCGAGTGTTTGAAATAATCGGAACATGTAGTAACCCGGCGCTTTGGATCTCTCTAACACAAATAGGTCACAGCTGAGTGGATGAACAGATAGAAATGTGTTGTGGGCGTGCCCGTGTGCCAGAAGTACGAACTATTTTATCTTACTTTGGGAAAATTGACCAACATTTTAAAATATCGATAATATAATTTTTTACCATAAAAATCGGCGATATCGCGCAATTCCACTCAAATTTCATTCAATTCAATTCAATCCCATCCCATTCGATTCCACTCCAATTCTTTTAAATTCCATTCAATTCTTATCAATACCATTTAATTCCGTTCCAATTTCATCCATTCAATACCATTCAATTCCTTTCATTCCATTATTTTCATTTTAATTCAATTCCATTTAATTCCACTCAATTCAATTCCTTTCACTTTCATTCGATTCCATAAAATTCCATTCGACTCCATCCAATTCCATTCAATTCCTTTCAATTACATTTGATTCCATAAAAAATAAAAAAAATTATTTCAAATTTTTTATTATATTAACAAGAAAAAAGTGAAGTTATAGTTTTCTTACTAATTCCCAAAACAAAACGAACGTGTATTCGAAATATCGAGTTCTCGATTGGAGTAAAAAGAGTGAGTAAAAAAATTGGTTAGCGTTTTTAAAAATATTTTTCACGTATGATAATAAAAAATTATTATTTAGAAATAGTAATGATTATGTTGAATGAATACACCGGAAAGATAATTTTGTCTAGTTCCTACAACAGTATTTGTTTTTAAGGAAAATTAAAAAAGAAGATGTATATAACGCATTTGAAATACACAGAAAATATTGCAAACTGGACAAATGTGTTGAAAGAAATTTTATTTTATTTTATATTTTATTTATTTATTTAACGCCCAGAGGGCTTTTACATGGTTGGTAGTATAATATAATTTGACAGATACTTTGAAACATAAAAAATAAGAATAAAATTACATTTGATAAAAGCTATGCAACAAGTCATACAAACACAAGAAACAAAAACAGAAAATTACAGCTATTTGTAGGTTTACATGATGTGTTTAGGAGTATTGTTGAAATAAATGTTTTAAATGATCCACAAAACTTGCCAAGTTGGTATTGAATATGTCAACATCACCCAAGTAATGATTTCCCATGGTGTGAAGTCGTTGTATCGGAGAGTGACTTATTCTAACCAGTGGATTCTGATATTATTTGGAGTAAAAAAGTAAGTTAAATTTTGGAATCCTGTGACCCTTTTTTAACGTTTTTTTTTAAATTATTTTCAAAACAAAAAAAAAATCTTCCACTTGTCGTCACTGGTCACATATCCTAGTAACCGACTAACACCTCACCCCGATCTTAACTGTCCAATACCTACAGTTTTTCCATTTTTTAAGTAGAAAAAAATACATCAAAAATGTCGCCGGATTCCAAAATGTTATTTATATGTTTTACTCCAAATAATGTCAGGAATCCAGGTTAAAATAGGTGAAGTACGTTCCTTAACGCCCTGCATAATGTAATGGTGCAATAGTTTTCAATTTCCGTGTCCATTTTCTCATTAATTTTAATTATAATACCTGTTTCTGTTAATAAAAAAAATATATTATTAATTGGGCAATTTATTACTAATCCCCACGTGGAAAATGGAAACATCAATCAGTCGTTTGTAATCATTTAATTGTATTATTATCTTTTATTAACACAAGGTAACTGTCTATCGTAAATAACAAAGATTAATAAGTAGATGTTTTATATTAATTAAAAATATATACAGGTATGTGAAGTTAATCGAATGTTATACTAAATAAAAAAATTATTTCTATCCTACTATGTAAATACACCTGCAATAATTTTGTGATTAATACCTGTCAGATAAATTAAATAAATTAAAATGTATCGAGGGCCATTACTGAACGATAGTTATTGTGTTCGCTATATTTGCGCTATGCGAATACAGCGTTAAATTGTTCATTTCCACTCAGGGCCGGCCCTATTCGGGCACAATTGTAACAGTCAATTGCCAAGGCTCTGATAATACCTAACTAACTAATTAAACTAATTTTTAAAAGAAAGACAAACATTCCCCGGTTACGAATAACCTGACAATATTTGAAAATCTCCTACTACCACCACAGTAAGCGGAAAATGTTGCTTGTGTTGTGATGGAGGACTTAGCCAGCCGAGGAATTGAACACACTACGCTTGGGTGGGACCCAAACGCGATGTCAACTCGGCCACCGACCGGTCTCGAACACATCGCCTTTGTGATTATTTTTTCATAAAAACGGCGCTATACAAAAACCATCCGTTTACTGGTTTTGACAAGGGACGCCAAAATTTTCTGCCCTGTATCCTATTTACCTAAAGTTCATCAGTTGTTTTTAAAGATTGATGTAGATTCATCAGTTTCCCGCTTGTACTACGAGTTTCCGGACACCGTGTGTATACAGGGTGTATCGGCGCGTACCCGACAAACTTGAACCAGCTATTCCTTAGCACAGAGGTCGGCAAACTTATTTGCCAAAGAGCCAAATATGTACATTACAACGATTTAAAAAAAAAATAAGAGCCAATTCTGTTTTTTTGATTTAGCAAACATTTATTATAATTTTAGCACTTTATTAAATTACGGGTACCCACACTGAATAAAACTTGATATCATATTTAATAAACATTTTATTCGTTGATAAAAAAATAATATATAATTAAGGAATCCATAATGAGGCATCTCATTCAAAAATCAAAACAAAAGTTAGGTCATTCTACCTCCGTGGAACATAAAAACAAATATCTAGAACTATAACAAATACCTAGATCTGTGAAAAACAAATAATATCCAAAACCAATAATATTATGGACAAACACCCAGATCTGTTAACCATTGTTAAAAATAAAATAATTACTATCGTACATTATGAATATTATGATCAAAAGCATTATAAGAATTAGTTAAATATTTTAATATTAAGTATTACACTATTACGTAATTATGATGTATTACCTATTAAAATATTAAGTTGAGATATAATTATTTTATTACAAACAAATAAACAGGAAAAATGAGAAATTTCTTACAATCAAACTGATTGATCAGTTTTGTAAGATTTAAGAAACGTAAAATATTGTACAAAGAAAAATTTAAATACAGATTAAAAATAATATATATTAAACCATGACAATGACAATCATAATAAGTACTTAATGCGAACCATGCCCTTGCATCTCCTTCGAAAGTTTGAGTAAGTCAGGTTTGTATGTTGTTGTTCTTAATTTTAGGCACGATTCCAGGTTGTCATCAATAAGACGACTTCTCAGTTTACTTTTGATAAAGTTCATGCTTGAAAAAGATTGTTCGCATGAATATGTAGAACCAAAAAGGGATAGTACAGAAAAAGCGAGTTTTTTCAGCTGGTCATAACAGTTGGGAATACTATTCCAAGCGTTGAATATGATCATGTCTTCCTTCTCTAGGTCTTTCAAGGTAGACCACTTGTGTTGTGAACTAAGCTAACATTTTTCTTCTCCAGTATTTCTAAATCAACACACAGACGTTCAAATTTAGAGCTCCATAATTCCTTGTTTTTTAAATCCAGTAATTGTATTTCAAAGTTACCAACGCAACGTCAATGCCAAAAGGAGAAAAAAAAATACAAATCTGTTTTCGAAGCATTAAGACGATGTTTGACGAACGCTAAGGTCGCTCTGCTGTTTTTAAATTCCTGAAACCTGCTGAGAAATGCTTCCCTCATATTTAAGATGGTTGTTTTGAAGTAGTGCTTGTCAATGAAAGAATTATTTTCTTGGCGATGCTTCAGCAGACTCGGAAAGTGAAACAATGTTTCCCTTGCAAAATCTTCAGCAAAGAGGGATAATTTGTTTTCAAATGAAACGACTTCTTCTAACATCGAAAAAATTGTATTTCCTTTCCCTTGTAGTTTATGATTAAGTTGATTTAGATGAGACGTAACGTCTACCATGAAATAAAAGTTTTGAATCCACTTATCGTCTGTTAGTTCTGGATAGTTAACACCCTTCTCGAGGAGAAATGCTTTGCTTTCTGGAAACAGCGATTCGAAACGCTTTAAAACGTTCCCTCTTGATAACCAACGTACCTTGTTATGAAGCAGAAGATCACCGTACTCACTCCAATTCTTTGAATTGGCGATGATTAAGAGCTTTAGCTAAAATGGAGTTAACAATCGTAATCACCAATTCCATAACTTTACAAATTTCTTGTGGAAATGTCTGCGCACAAAGCGCTTCTTGATGAATGGTGCAATGGTAAGCAAGTATCTCGTGATTAATTTTTTCTTTCAAAAGAGGAACAAACCCCTTTCTGTGGCCGGTCATACTTTTGGCCCCGTCTGTTGAAATCGACACAATTTTTTCGAGAGAAATTTGATGTTTATCCATACATCCAATTACAGCGTTTGCGATATCCTCTCCACGCGTCTGACCTTTAAGTGGCAATAATCCTAAAAGTTCTTCTTTAGGACCTGTATGAGAAATAAATCTTACAAAAAGCGAAATTTGCGCTGTATCATTTATGTCACAAGACGTCAACTGCTATTGATAAAGCCGAAACCAATTTTAGAACTTCGATTTGCTGGATGGTTATATTCGAAGACATTTTAAGTGTTCTATCTATCATTGTTTTGGCAGACAACGGTAACTCTTTAATTTTTTTTTAAATTTCTGCCTTGTTCTTAAAATCCCGAAATAGTTCTTCGGATGCCTTTACAAAACAACTTTTAATGTATTCGCCGTCTGTGTACGGTTTCCCTCTCTTAGCAATCTCTCGACTAACAACAAAACTTGCCATATTAACATTACTGAAAGATTGCATCCAGTTGTTAAATACAGAAGTTGATGTCTCTTGAGTCTTCTGGAGTTCCTCAACTGCTTTCTTCCTTGCATTACCGACAGGATATTTATTGCTAAATGAAGTGTGTTTATTTTTAAAGTGTCTCTCCAAATTTGACTTCTTGTTATGCGCCAATTTTTCCTTACAAATAAGACATGTCGGAAGGCCATCTAAGTTTTGAATAAACGCAAAAGTCAACTCTAAATTCACGGTTTTCATCTTCCGTTTTTCTTTGCTTCTTTTTGGTAGCCATGTGAAATGGGGACCTATAAAAAATCCAAAAAATAGTTTTTTCCATCACCAATACTAAATAACTATCATATTATAATATAATTTTTTGCGCCACCAACACTAAATAAATATCATTATAATATAAATTATTATCATATACATATATCAAATAAATATTAAATTAATGATTTAAATACCAGTAGAATGTGCCGCTGGATGGAATAAAAACCCTTGTAACACGTGCGCGACAAACACGACAAGCGCCGACCACCGTGACCGTAGCAACGCGACAGGCGAGGTGACCGCTATCCAACGCCAACCAGACTTATTGAAACGCGAGAAGAGTCTCCCTCGCACCGCGCACCCCGCAGTCGTCACCAGCCGATACCATCGGCGCGTCTTGCGCGCCTGTCCGTGAACTTTTGCGCGGGAGCCGCACTTTGCCGACCTCTGCCTTAGCACATTTGGAGTAAAAAATGTTATGGGCACTTTGCTGTCCGGTAACATTTTTTTTAAATAAAAAAAATATTATTCATATTTTCACCACATGTCACCAATGTTTTATCCTTTGTCAAAGTTTGAAAACCCATCTGGCAATATTTTGTTCGAGTTTCGTTGAATAATGTACGTGTGTACCTATATTGGCGCGCTTTTACAATCACAACGAAATGGCACGGCACCATTCGTCTCATTTTTAACTATTATTATTTAGTGTGTACGAAAGAGCGAGGACACTTTTTGACACAATTGCTTAAAACAGCTGCTGAACACGAGATACAATGCAAATGAAAGTGACGGAGTGTGGATTTTTTTATTTATTTTTTGTTTCTAATGGAAAAAAAATGTTACCGGACAGCAAAGCGCCCATAACATTTTTTACTCCAAATGTGCCGAGGAATAGCTGGTTAAAGTTTGTCGGGTAGTTGCCGATACACCCTGTATAATATAGGTATTTTTTTTTTTTTTTTTTTATTTATTATAAATATTTAAAGATACAAGTTTTATGCAGTCCCACAAAGCTGTCACACATGACGGCTTGTCTGTAGGTTCTACAAATAATATATATAAACATTTTTAATTTTTAATACATGTATGACACAAAATTATACAATAAACAATATCACAAAATAATATATCTCTAAGTACCTACCTATATACAAATTATTTAGGCAGGTACGTTGAGATGTTCAGGAATACATCAATAATAAAGTTCAGAGATACATTGATTCATCGCTTATTAGCCAACGCTTAGTGTTTTTGGGGCAGGGTCTCTCATTATTCTGAGGTTTAAAATAATTATTAAATTTATTGAAAATCTCTGGTATTAAGTATTTAAGCGTTCGGCTTCCATACTTATTTGTTACTCTCGGAATAATGAGGCCCTTATTTTCAGTGAATCTTGTTGTATGATTATGCACCGGTTGCTTTTTATATTTGCTATCTCCCTCATTATCCATTATAATAATGTACCAAAGAAGACCCTTTATTGGAAGTAGGCCCTCAGAACCATACAGTAGTTTTAGATTACTTCTTTGTCTGTAAATATTCGGTGGTACAATTTTTTTTATTATAGCAATTTGTAAGTTTTGTATATATTTAATATAAATATTGCTTGAGTGCCCCCAAGTTCGTGTGCCATATCTGAGTATGGATTCGACCATAGAAAAATAAATTATTTTAAGAGTACAATGAGGCAAAACCATAGACATATGAATATTAGTAGACCTGCCCTAAGTGATTAAAAGCGTATTATCCCCACTCCCCATACCGGTTCCATTGAGCCGGCTGGGCTCGCGTTTGGCCTCAAATGAAATTTGAAAACGTGACGTCATCATTCTTGTGCGAACTATGGTCGAGGCATCATCGGTTCATTTTACTAAATAACACGGCAAAATTTTGACTTGTACTATGAAAACTGGTAAAAATAGATGTGAAAAAAGAGAATAAACCCAATTGTCGTATTACATTCCATATATAAGCATTATTTTACTTTATTTTAAGCATATTCACATCGTATAATATGAATCAGTTGTTACTATCACATAGAGAAACGTCTGGACGCGAAACACAAAGCTGGTTGGTTGCTGGGAAGTAAATTATGAACATTTATAAAAGTGTCTTAACTAAATACTCTGAAACTAACTACGACTCTGAAAATAAAAGCTGCCTTACTTTGCCGAATTTGGACTTCGCAAATTTGTTCATAACGTGGCGAGTAATTTGCGCTCCCATGTAAAAATGTCTATTCATTCAAAGCAGATTTTACTTTAAAGAAGTAAATGGTGATATTATAATGCGAGATGCCTATTTACTGTCAGATTGATTTATTGACGAATCACAGTCAGCTTCACTCGTTCCCTCGTTCCCTCGTTCTTCAACAGTTGATTTTACCCCTCGCCCATATCTTCTCGTCTATTAATTCCTATGTCTGTGGGCAAAACAAATTTCAGTTTATAAAAATTACTTGCAAAAGATCGGAGCTGGTTACAGATTTTAGCCACTTGTTTATCCCATTTAAATTTATTGTCTACTATTAGTCCCAGATAGGTATATTCGTTAGTAAAGTCAATTGTTTCACAGTGGCAAATATTTTCAATTTTTCTATGAATACATTCAGAATTATGAGCAATTATTTTAGGTATATTCCATATTCCCAGGCTTGGTGATTTTACATACATACATTTTGTTTTTTTAACATTAATAATTAAACCAACATCATGAGCCCATTTAAGTAGCTCGTTAAAGTCACTTTGCAATTGTTGAATAGCTATAATAGGATTTTCATTGGATACTACAAGTGCAGTATCGTCAGCAAAAATGAATCTAAAGGCCTTTTTAAAGAGTTTTGACATAACAATAACATATATAATGTACAATTTTGGACCTAAAATTGATCCTTGCGGTACTCCTGATTTAATATGTCTTCCTTTACTCATATCATTTAAAATCTTTACGTTCATTTTTCTATTAGTTAAGTAGTTTTTAAAAAAGGAGAGGAGTTTACCCCGGATTCCAATGTTTTCAAGAACCTTAATTAATTGGATATGGCTGAGAGTGTCAAAAGCTTTTGAGTAGTCAATAAAAAGCACCAGTACATGTTTTTTAGAATTAAGTTGAGAATTTATAAAATCAGAAAATTTTTCCAGCAATTTATCACAACTTTTTTTTTTCTGGAACCCGTACTGGCATTCATCTATAATATTCAAATTATTCAAATATTTATCTAAATTTATCGAAATATATTTTTCTTAAATTTTTTCTAGTGCCGGGAGAATAGAAATTGGCCTGTAATTGTTAATTTCGGAGTTTTTTATTTATTTCATATATATCCCGTTAAACTACAGTTAAGTAGTTTGTCAAACAGGATTTTTATTACAACTTTTTACAGATTACAACTTAGACCTTAATTTATACAATAACAATAAACTTACACATTAAATCGCCTAATACAAATTATTTCTACCTAGTAGCCACGTTTTCAGCAAATATCTGACTCTATTTGGAAATTCACATTTCTTAATATTACCAGGTAGCATATTATATATTTTAGGCACATTATACTCAAGGGTTCGCTGTCCGTATTTATTATTATGTTTAGGTACAAGCATGCCTTCATTCTTTGTGAACCTAGTATTGTGCCCATGTTCAACTTTCCTCTTATACTCAGAGTCATATATGTGCTGAATTAATATTTTATACCACAATAAGGCCTGCACCGGCAAAACTGTTAAATTTTGATACAAAAGTGAAATGTTTCGTCTTTGCGAAAAAATATTTTTTTTAACTAGTAATTTAACGATAGAATTTTGTATTGATTGTGCGTAATTTAAATTTGTTTTGCAAGAATGTCCCCAAGTGGTTATTCCATATCTTAAAGTTGATTCCGCGAGTGACATGTAAATAATTCTTAAGGTATTCACAGGAACGAAACACTTCAATTTGTATATTCTACCCACTATCGCCCGCAGCCGTTTACAAATTTTGTGTATTTGTATGTCCCATTTAAAGTAGCAATCAACAGTCACGCCCAAATAAACGTATTCGTTTACTAGCTCAATCGTTTCGCATGAGCAGGGCTGCACAATATTTTGATGGATGCAGGTAAAGTTATGAGAAATTATTTCAGGCATGATGGAAACTTTTGCATGTGGAGATCTTATGTGCATGAGTTTGGTTTTTTTTGTATTTATAATTAATCCTACGTCATGACACCATTTAATCAGAGATATAAAGTCTTCTTGCATATATTTAATCGCAGTATATAATTGTTCATCCGATATGACCAGTGCCGTGTCGTCAGCATATACAAAGTGTTTAACATGTGAGAATAGTTTACTCATTATTGATACAAATATTATATAGAGGGTGGGTCCCAAAATTGACCCCTGCGGGACACCGGCGTACATTTTTTTTTTCCCACTCAGTTTTTCAAATATTTTTACACAGATATGTCTATTAGATAGATAATTTTTAAATAAATTTAGTAGATTTCCTCTGATTCCTATTGCTTCTAGAATATTTAATAATTTTTGCGGATTAATTGTGTCAAACGCCTTGGAATTATCGATAAATAATACTAAAACATGCATTTTTTTATTTAATTCATTATTTACATAATTCGAGAAATCCTGTAATAATATTTCAGTACTCTTTTTCTTTTGAAAGCCATATTGATTTTTGTCTATAATGGAAAATTTCTGTAAGTATTTGTTTAATTTTAAAGAAATATATTTTTCAAAGATTTTTTCAAGTGCAGGCAAGATACTGATAGGTCGATAGTTTCCTATCTCTGAGTGTACTCCACCTTTGTAAATAGGTCTAATTATAGCACACTTTAGATCATCAGGTATTTCTGCTTGAGTAATAAGTCTATTTACTAAGTGCGTAATAATTGGGGCTAAAATATTTATATGTTTTTTTATGTCGTGCATTCTTATACTATCCATTGCAGCAGATTTTGAGTTTTTAATTTTTTTAACAATATTTGTTATCTCCGTGATAGTTGCTTTAGTTAGGTACATACTGTGAGGTAATTCTACTGTATCAATATTAGATGCTTTAAAATCACACTTGTGCAACATATGACATATAGTATCTGAAAAATAATTCACATATTGGTTAGTTACACTTTCCACTGTCTGATCTTTTATCACATATCGCGAGATGACTTCATCACAATTGCTTTTAGTTTTTCTTCCTAAAATTTTATTTATCTCATCCCACGTTTTTTTAGTATTATTGAAACATGTTTTAAATTTATCTTTAAAAAAATATGATTTTTGTTTAGTAATTAGTTTGTTAACATTATTTCGAAAGGCCTTGTATTCATTTTCGTAATTTTTATTGGTTGGTGAATTCTTCCACCTTCGAAATAGCAAATCTCTTTTTTTAATTTTCTCTAAAATATCAGTAGTTATCCAATTTTTGATCCTGTTTGGTCTTTTATTCGGTTTTTTCAGGAATGATACTGTGCATCTTTCGTATAGGTTAATAAAATTGTTTTTAATTTTTTGATACAGTGTAATACTGTCTTGTTCATCAAGTAAGGAATTCCAATTTATTTTATGTATTTGGCTGTCTATACGTTTTTGGGACAAAACAATAATCTCCTTCGCAATGTTTAAAGGTTCCTTTTGCTCGTCATATTTAATATTAACTGCGACCATGTAATGATCTGCTATAGCAATCTCGCATACGCACGCTGATAACGCGTCCACTTGTTTATGCCCGTTATTGTACCTAACATAAATGTGATCGATGCATGAGCGTGTAACGCGTCCGTCTACAATTGCCTCTCTAGTCACGCCGTCTATACACTTGATTAAGTAATTGCTAGCTAGAATATTTTCATATGAGATTACAGCAGGATCTTGGTAATTCATCAAATTTAGATTAACATCCCCAAAGAACAAAACATTATCGAGAGGATCTATGAAACTTGTCAAAACAGATGTTATTTCCCCAATAAATGATTGTTTGCTAAGATTCGGCGGTCGATATATTGCTAAAATACTAATATGTTCTTTATTTGGAAGAGTAATTACACCGAATACATTTTCAAAATAAAACGATTCTAGTTGTTTTTGTTTGAATACAATATTATTCCGAACATATAGTAGAATGCCCCCACCTGACTTGTTAGTGCGGCAATAGTTATAGCATGTGTAGCCCGGTATCTCATATAAATCAATAAGGTCAGTTTGTATGGAAGTTTCGCATAGCATTAAAATGTCTACAAACTCCCAGCAACTATTTAAGTATACATGTAATACATCCCAATATTTACATATTGATCTAATATTAACTTGGATGCAAATTAAATCTCCTATCTCACTTTTATGTTTCATTTTTACCCATTGATTCAAATTGTTTGTTCTTATAAAGTCCACTTCACAGTCATCTTCTATATAATTATTTAAAGCCATAGTCGATGGTTGCCAAGTCCCTGGATAGTGCTGCTTGATAAGCTGGGCATTCCTTGTCTCCCGTCGGGTGGTCCGCGGCCTTACCGAACCTCGTGCATGTTGCACATACCGGCTTGGCTTCAGCGCTTGGGCACGATTCACGTCCGTGTCCTTCCTTGGCGCAGTGAGCGCATCTTGGTTTTTCCTTACAAAATTTGAATGAATGTCCAGTCATCTGGCAATTAGAACACACAGTAAGCCCTATAAAATCTCGTACACGGCACACCGTCCAATCCACGAATACCCGTTCCTGTTCTACTAACAGATGACGTAGCTTAGCCGGAACCTCATACACTCGATGACAGGTTGAGCCAGATCGAGCGCCAGCCAAATGGCTGAGTCGGCAATTCGAAATCATCTCTCCAGTGTCCATTTGCTCCATGTTTGGAATTCCAGCTAAAGCGCTATTCAGGAAGCTCTCATCGGATAACTCTCTAGGTACATTGAAAAATATTACCTTGGGATGTCTTTTTGCTGGTAGTCGTGCGCTTAAAGTACTTGAATTCGTATTAGTGAGCGCAATTAATAATTTTTGTTGGTCTTCAACACTGGCAGTATGAATCGCTACTCCCTTATTTCGTATGTTTCTCATGCCGGTTACTCGGACACCTAAAGCTGAGGGCTTTAAAGTTTTTCTTACATTTTGTTTTGTTTCCTCGCTGTCTTTAATGCTATCCAGCTTAGGAAAAACGCATATAGTAGGCTTTGTAGGTCCTACTGCTTGTCCTGTACGAGTGATCGGCAATGGAGTCGCATCTTTAGTTTTTATTTTGGTGATGTCCGCAAATGACATGGTCGCCTCAGTAGCTTCAGCGACACGTCGCATCACAGGTCCTAGGTCCGCCTCTAGCTGCTGAATTTTCTCCGCGAGGTGACGGTTGCAGTCCTCAACCGAACGTTTTTCCGCCTGGACCACTTTCAAACCAGCCTGGGCAGTAGTCAGATCAGCTCTCAGTTTTTCTCTGTCCAATGTAAGTTGTGATACAGCACCAATTACGTAGGTTACGTTTCTGGCAATTTTTAGTTGCTGCTCCTTGCTTACCTTACATTGCTTTTCAGCTAAAGTGTCCTGTAATTCCTCCAGCGCCATCTGGACATCGCTTAGAGCTTCTTTCCCAGATCTAAAGTATTCTTCAGAATTGTCCGAATCCTCGTCCGAAATATCACCTAGTTCTAGCCTGGGACTGCTGCAGCTGGTGCCCGGGATCTCGGCGGCGGCGGTTGTGGGAGAGTGCGGGGGGGCGCCGCCTCTCTTCTTCCTTCGGCGTACGTTATCGTCCGGTTGATCCATAGATGATGGAAGGTAATTCTGGAGTGGTCTTCTCTGCGTTATTGTTCACTTTGTAAAATATAACTATTATCCTCTACTAAGCACTAGTTAATAATATTATAAACTTCACTCGGTACAGCCGCGAAAACAAACGTCAACTGTCAAGAACTACCGCAAACATAAACGTCAAAAATAACACAAAAAAGGAATCTAAAACTATGCTGAATTGACCGTGCCAGATTTCACTCGATGGGAAATGTTTTTTAACGTCTGGGTGGTCTCTTATTTACTAGATTAGAACTGACTTAAGTACTAAAACACTAACTTAAAGACCGGGTCCTTTGGACCGGGCCGAACTGTCACTTTCAAAAACACTAAACCATATAATTACATTGATTTTAAGTTTTAATATTATGAAACTGATATATTGGCGGAAAGCCCTTGACTTTCTACGTCGATTAAGCACTTATTTTCTTAATGAAAAACGCTATTTTGATTTTTAGAGTTGAGAATTGCACGGAGCAAGTGTTATTGTCAAACAATCAAGACAAAGATTAATTAGACAAGATTTTTAATAAATTAACAATATTATATATCGGTAAGTTTTCTCCGTGCGGGACAACGTCTCAACCGACTATATAATATGATTACTGAATATGATCGACAAAATGACGTGAAATAATAAGGTCGTTTTTCCAATAAAATTAAATGTAATCGATCCCAGAAAGAGTTTGCTATAATGATCTCCAAGTGATCTCCATTTTTGAAAATAGGCCTTACAATGCTATTTTTTAATTCATCGGGGATGAGGCTCGTATCGATTATTCTGTTGATAAAGTGAGCAATAACAGGGCTAAGTAATTTGACATGTTTTTTTAAATCAAACATACGAATTAGATCTATGCCCGGTGACTTTGAATTTTTCATACCTCCGATAATATATTCAATTTGCTTAGCATTAGCTCTAGGTAAGTACATTGAATGCGGTAGGGATTCTTGCAAGTGTTTAGACGCTCGGAAATCACATTCATGTAACAACTTATTAACTCCTTCATCAAAAAAGTTAGCAAAATTTTCTGCCACTGCATCAGAAGATTGTGACTTTAGGAAATATTTAGATAAGACTTCATCGCAACCAGATTTATTTTTCCTACCCAAAATTGTATTAATTTCATTCCATGTTTTTTTAATGTCCTTGAAACAGTGATTAAATTTGTTATTATAGTATGCCTTTTTTGTGTTTAATATTTGTTTATTAAGTTTATTTCTATATTTTTTGAAAGCGATTTCATATATTTTATTATTAGGCGTGTTTTTCCACTTTTTCCACATGGCATCTCGTATTAGAATACTTTCAGCGAGACTGTCATTCATCCAAGTTTTTTGGTTATTTCGAAATTTTTTTGTTTTTAATTTTGTAAAGGTACTTTTTTCATAAATATTTTTAAAAATCGATTTTAATTCTGCATAAATAATGTTTGGTTCAGACAATTTTAACATTGCATTCCAATCGGTGATTTCGATCAATAAATCAATCCTTTTGTCCGATAGTGCAGTGTAATTTGATTTAATTTTTTTTTGTAATTTTTTTTATTTTTATTTTTTTTTTTTTTGTACTTGGTGCGATTTGTCGACGGTACATTTATCATAGTAACAGAAGTTAATACTAGCTGCAGTTAGGTAGTGGTCAGCTATTATTGAATCGCATACGCATGAACTGATTTCGGTCGTCTCCTTCACTCTTACATAGATATGGTCTAAACATGAAGCCGTTACATAGTTAGTCAATATCGCTTCTCTAGTCACATCATTTATACATCTGGTCATTCCAAAATGAGACATGAGGTTTTCATATTGCATAGTTATGGGTTCGTGTACATTTAATAAGTTAATATTCGTATCACCTAGAACCAATACGGATTCTTTTATATCAATATTTCCCAATATTGTCTCCAGCTCATCAAGAAATAATTTTTTTTTAGTAATAGGCGGTCTATATATTGCTAAAAGATGTAAGCGAATATGTTTGTTTACTGAAATAGTTCCGTAAATGCATTCAAAATTATTAGTCATAATATTTATTTTTTCAAATGTAAGGTGATCTTTCACGTACACAATAATACCGCCACCCGATCTTTTTGTTCGACAAAAATGGTACGAATTAAATCCCGGTAATTTATAAAGATTTATATTATTTTCATTTATAGACGTTTCGCATAGCGAAATTAAGTCGATGTTTCTCAAAGAGCTAGAAACAATTAATAGGAAGGTGTCCCAATATTTAGATAAAGATCGTATATTTAAGTTGAGGGCAGTTATTTTATTATTTCCTAACACATGTTTTTTTGTAGCCCAGTTTTCAAAAATTGACGTGCGTTCATAATCTATTTCTGCTGTGTCAAAATCACAGTTCAGTTCACCCATATAGAATAATATTTTAATTGGCAGCAATAATATATAAACATGTATTGGGATTTATAAATATAAATACGATAGATACATAACAATATAGCAGTAAGTATTTCCGATATGTTCCAGGTTAGATTATAGTTTTGTACAGAACAAGGTAGGTTTACTAATTGGCACCAATAATTACATATTGAACTTTTTCTGCACATACGAATACACGAAGAGTGCGCGAACATCAATATAATCATAAATATTTTAAATTGCAGCAATAATTTATAAACATGTTGTAAGAATTTAAATAAACATATAAGTTGATAAACATGAAGTGGGACCACGAATATAATACCTCTACATATATGAGTACAATAAGTATATTGGAGCATTAGAATAAATTTCAGTATGCTCTTGTTAATACTTTGGTAATAGGACAATACATTTAAATATGTGTTTAGTGGTAATTTTCGCATGGATATGAAAAGTTTGTACTTGAGAAGCAAAATATAAAAAATATTATTTTTCGGAGAAGGTGATAAGAAGTAGTAATATAAAATAATAGTTATTAACATTATTTTCATTTTTAAATATAATTTTTTTTTTAAAGTACTAACATACCTAGTCATATTCTATACGACTTTGGGCGATAAACATCATCTTTTTGAAGTAGGGGCAGGTTGGGTTATTTGCTTTATGGTTAGTATTTAGGTTCATCTTGAGATTTTTGTTTTGGAAGATACAATTGCTGCACTTTTCTTCTTCATTTTTATTTGTACATTCCTTCCATTCATGGTCCTTTGCGCAATGCAAACACGTTGCACTTTTTTCTTTGTTGAAGCATTTGATTGCCGTATGTCCAAACTTAAGACAATGGAAACACTGCGTTATAGGGTTTGCATCTTCTACACGTGTTCTGTTGAATCCAATATTAATTTTTTCCCTTTCGATGAGGTGGGTCCTTAATTGTCCGCTTGTTTCCAATATGTAGTTCGTAAGTCCATTTTGATTTTTAGGTTTGAACATTTTTATTAATTTTATCGTGTTTTGTGGGTTATTTTCCATAATATCTTTTAAACCTTCATTTTGTGTTTTTAAGGCCTCAATTATTACTTCTTCAGATAAATCTGCTTGTAAGTTTCTAACGAAAATTTTTGGTTTTTTCTTTTTTAATTCTTCTGCGACCATCTGTTTTTTAAGTGTTTTGTTAATTTCTTCTGTTAATTTTTCTGCGTGGGCTTTTGTCGGGCAGGATATTATAAGTTTATTTTGTGCGGCTTTACGTACTCCGTTTACAGCGATTCCCAAATTTGCAATTTTAATTTTTTTGACAATTTGGTCTTTTATTACGTCTGCAGTCATGTTGTCATTTTCACTTTTTATAATTAGTGAATATTTAGATTCCGGGATTTCTTTTAATTTGCTTGCGTAAGTTTTTCCTCCCATAATACTCGGATTTTCAATTTTTTTCTCGAGTTTTTCAATCAGTTTGGATTGTAGAGAAAGTATCTTATTTATCATTTCTGTTTTTTCTTCCGTCCATTTTTCTTCAAGAATTTTAATATTAGCTTCCAGGTTTGTTTTTGCTTTAGCGTCTTGTTTAGTTGATATGCTAGCTATTTCACTCTTTATAATCTCAAATACGGACAGCACGTCCATAATGAGTTAGGCTAGATACCGCTTGCGCGGTTCTACTATTGCGCTCTCACTCCCGCCAAATACTTTAGAGGACGTAACAACTTTCAGTAATATAGTTTCTTACTACAATACGTCCACTCACTGCCGCTGACGGCGACTGACTGAATATAAAAACACACGCGTATTCGAATGCAACGTTGTGTCAAAATTTCAAAGCAATCGGTGAAGAACTTTCAAAGATTTAAGATTTTAATTTATTTATTTTTTTTATTTATTGATTTTATTTTAGTAATTTGTACATTTAAGATTACAAATGACTAATTAATTATTACATTTAAATATACTATTTTTTTTTTCTTTCTTGATATGGCTCCTACACAACATCTTAAACTTTTCAATTGGGGCAGACTTAAGGTTTTCCGGCAGCGCGTTATAGTATTTCATCCCTTTATAAAATATACTATTCTGGGTATTCGCTTTGTCCTTCTTTGGTAGCCTGATTTCATTGCACGTCCTAGTTTTATGTTGGTGTATGTCCTTGTTGTATACAATTTTATTCGAAAAATATTTGGGTAGCAGGTTGTTTACTATTTTGTGTAAAAATATTATCGTGTTCAAGGTCAACATCTGTTTCACCGTTAGCCAATTTAGTTCGTTTAACATTTTATTTACTTTTGAATATCTATTTCGTCTGAGTATTGTTCTCATTGCCCTATTTTGGAGAATTTGAAATTTATTTTGCTCTCGGTCGTTACACAGGAAGAGGATAGTTGAGCAGTAATTAAAATGTGGAGCAATAATGGAGTTATAAATGGTGATTGCAGTTTTTTCGGACAGCTTTTGGCGAATTCTTCCCAAAAAAGATATCTTTTTTCCAATTTTCTTTTGGGTATATTCCGCATGTTTGTTAAAGTTGAGTTTGGAATCTATTATAACTCCTAAGTATTTTATATCGGTAACATTTTCAATAATTTCACCATCAATTTTGATTTTGCTTTCACTGGATGTCTTCTTATAACCAATTACCATACATTTTGTTTTTTTTGTATTTAATTTAAGCTTATTTATTTTTAGCCATCTTGATACATTATCTAGTTCATTATTTAAAATATTTATTAGTTCTTCATAGTTTTCTCCAATTATATATATAAGTGTATCATCGGCAAATAGTCGTACTTTGCATTTTGAAAATATTTTCACCATGTCATTAATATAGAGTATGAACAATAGAGGTCCAAGGACTGATCCCTGTGGTACTCCTAATTTATTTTCCATTGGTTTTGAAAATTGATTATTAATTTTTGTTACCTGTATTCGGTCTTTCAAATACTCTTTTATTAATTTAAACAAACGAACATTTACATATTTAGTTATATGGATAATATTATCTCTAATCTATAAATATAAATAGTATGAAATCAAGTCAGTTTTCGCGTTTGTCTGTTTGTGCGCTTAGTTCTTCTAAACTACGCACCAGATTTTTATAGGGTTTTCACTATAATTAAGATAATTTCTTTCTAAGGTATATTTATATAATACGTTCATATTATATTTATAGAAAGTAGTGAAAAGTCGATGTTTTGTAATCAAGTCGTAAAAATATATTTTATGGCGCTTACACTGCCAACGCTGGCTAAACCTTATGATATACATCAAATGTACGTATACGGAATTGTATATCTTAAAAAGGCCTACAGAAAAGTCCGCTACGGTATATGTCTATCTCCCAAGGATAAATCCCATCAACACCAGGTACACATCAACTAGTAAACACATAATTTTATAATGACCTCTCCATTGTTTTAGGGTCATATATGACCGGGCGGAAATACTTAATTTTTTGACGTTAGAAAGAGAAATAATAATAATTATTATATTATGGTCTGGTCAATTTAAGAGTACCTACTCAGCATACTAGGCAAAATGCCTTTTTACAATCTCACCATTCACAAACAAATTATGTAGAAAACTTGACAATTCCTCGCGTACATAAATTTACTATTTTTAATGTAACAAATTCGATGTTTAAAACGGTGACCGGATAAATCATCACAATGATAATTCATCACATCTTTCAACAGTTATATAAAGTCATGGAAAGTGATGAAACAGAAACTTTATTAACTGGGTTAAGTAGGTTAGGTTAGGTTAAAAAAAAATCATCGTTTCTAATGATTTTATATCACTTTTTAAAAGTGTCTTGAATTGTCACTGTGTTGAGTTATCATGGAACCGTTTAGAGAATACTTAATCAATTTTTATGTCAATATATTATTTCTGACAATTTCAGTTTATAATAATTATTTTTGCTTTATCCAATTGTAAATCACTGTAATGTAAGAAATTATTTTTGCAACCATTGTTATGTATTACTTAACTAAAAAAGTTGTAAAAATTTCAATGTAAGTACCCAAATGTAAATCAATAAAATAAAACTAAATTTTTTTGAGTTGTTACACTTTAGAGGTGAGATATCAAATGTATATATGTAGAGAAATATAGAACTTAATACCCACACTAACTACTGGTAACAAGCAGCTAATTATTAGGCAGGTGCTGGTAAACATAACATTTACATGATAATCCGCCAGTTGTGGGAGAGACAGACACATCTCCATTATTACGTTTCGACTAAAGAATACTAAACTCTTGGACCAAAAACGAATATGGACGGCCCTAACCAACAGTGTTGGATCTACTCAGTTGTTGTCAGTAGTTTGAAGAATTCTTTAGGTTCCTTTGGGAGGACCGAATCGAGGCTTCCGACCTCCGTGGTCGACAGGCAAGGCTCTCGACTAACAGTCCGAAGGTTGCGGGTTCAAATCCCAGCGTGCGCAAGTAAATTTTCATTAGTGGAAGATATCCTCATTATCGTCCTGGTTTAAGACCACCATTCAGAATTGAAACGTTGCTTGAAATGGCTTTGGCCGTGTTTGGTGACTAGTTCTGAATTGCCTGGTACTCCCCTACACACCTCTTCTCCATCTTCTTCCCCTCCCCACTTACTTCAGCCTCACAACATACCCCAATGGGGCTGCCAAAATCACCTCGAGGGCGCTGTACAAATATATAATACATTTATACAATGATCTATGTTATTACTAACTATATACGGAGATAATATATATTACCATACTTAGCTGGTAAGTCACTTCAGATTAACACTTAGTTAACATTAACTAATTGTTTATTAGCGAAATTTAGATACAGGATTTACGACATAATTGGAAAATTGGATATAACTAGACTTTCTCTCAGGAATGGTATATTAATTTAAGGGTATGACAGCTTAAAAAGTAGTTCTTAGCATTTATTGCTCGAAAACAACCATTTGAAAAATTGGTAAGGTGGCCTCTTGTCAAAATGGTGGCACTGGTCTATAAAATATATGTATTTATTTTTATTTATTTCTTTTTATTTAGGAAGCAAACAGTCGTACAGTAAAAAATTATAACAATAAATATTCATATGTTCTAGACCAATTAAGTTCCATTGAGTTAAATGTTGATTTAGTATTTTTTACCTACACAACATATTAAATGGCAAAAAAATAAACATAATATAGAAATACATAAAATTAAAAAGAAAAAGAAAAAAATACAACTTTTCGCATAGCTATACTATTCAGTTCGGGTGATAATAATGTAATTTTCACAACAAAAAAATCGAATAAAATAAAAGTATTTTCATTTATTAATTTATTAAGCTGAATTTTATATGATATTAAGTTATGGTTGAAAATGTCTACATCTCGTAAGGCATTGTGAGTTTCACAGATACGTACTATTACAGAGTTTAATATATAAATAATATATTTAATATTATATAATAATATATAAAATAATAATAAAATATTAATATAATAATATTTTATATTTATTATATTTAATATAATATATTTTATATTTTTTAGTTTAGTTTTTGTATAACTAAATATATGAAGAAAAATTACCTACTGATAGTAAAAAATTGCCAATTTATTAATAATCGCTTCAAATTATTCGTAATCCGGTTAAAAACGGGATTGCAGGCTGTTATCGAATGAATTGATAGGTTTCCTGATAAACTTTTTGTAAAATACCAATGTATGGTCACGATTTCGGAGTCAAGTTTTCGTTCGCCACCCGTTGTTATTCCTTCGTTTCTCGGCCATGTAAAGTTAGCTTAGTTTGGTTCAGGAGTCCATCTGGTATGTGCCTACTTTTATTTCTATTGTTACATGGATATTATTTGTACTCCCTTGTTGAACTTATGATGGTTTCAATATAATTTAGATTAAGTATTTACTCTTTTTATTTCTGATTTCCCACCTTACTTGACAGAAAATTAACCCTACAATCTTGAGATTGAGATCTTTGGTCTACCGTTTTTGTACCCTCTAATTGATCCTGTAGATCTCACTATTACATGGAATGTTCCTACATTACATTGGCGTTCCAACATAACTTACGTTACAACTTATAAAAATCCTAACATTTTCGCATTTCATCATTATATATTATCAAGACAAACGCAGGTGCTTGAACACGTGTTCCGATATTATTACGAATTTACTAAAAGTTTATCAGGAAACGACCTGCAATCCCGTTTTTAACCGATTTACTAATAATTTGAAGAATAATATTATTATAAATTAACAATGCTCAACTTGAATACTGCACCTCCATATGGACTCCACTTTACGATATCTATAAAGAAAATATTGAAAGTATCCAGAAGAAATTTCTGCGTTACCTCAACCACAGAATGAGCGCACCTAAACGGGGATACACAAATATGCTCTCGAAATATAACGTCTCCACTCTTACTAACCGGCGAACTTACCTTGACCGAATGACCTTGTACAAAATCTGTAACAACTTTATCGACTGTCCTGGCTTACTCAATCTAATAAACTTTAAAATAGCACCCAAAACGACGAGGCTTAACGACTTATTCCATATTAGCCGGACGCGCACAAATGCTGGTGTCAGGGATCCACTCAGAAGAATGTGCGAATTGTATAATAAAAACCAAAACCTGAAGGATTCCGACATATTTTTTGATACATATAGTACTTTTGGTAGGAAATTGAAGTCTGTTTTCCTATAAAAAAAAGAAAATATGTACTTACTTCATTCACTATACTCTTCAAGTACTTTTTTATGATTTATCTCTAAACTTGTATAAAAAATATTTGTACACTTTTATTTGACACTGAGCATTATCTATATACAAAATAATTTTCTTTTATACTTTTTAGTTATTTACATGTAAGAAAAGATTTAAAATTGTTATCTACCAGTCAATCTGTGATAAATATTTAGGATGCGGGCGAATTCTCAAGTTATTGTTTTACAAAATTATCTTTTAATTACTGTCTGTATCTGTGTTTTCTCCTCAAATAAATAAATAAATAAATGCTCATTTTTTCCGTGCAGATTTTTAGTTGGTCAGTTGTCACTAGCAGCGATCACCGTGTTCTTAGCAACTCCGTGTCTCCTTGCCACAATGATAGTATTGCCTAATGAACGAGTATATGTGCACTGTGTACTGTCTTCATACCGACAAGCAGATGTCTCGTAGGGGTATACAGTAAGCTGTCGCTCACCGTTGTTACAGTTAGGATGAGTGCACTCCTTCTGACCCTGAGATTACGGCCAATTTTGGCAAATATTCGTTCACTCCATTTATATTATCATCTACCATCCAATCTACCATAGAAAATCTTAAATCATACCTGTATTATCGAGATGGCGGAACACGTGTTCATAAACATCCTGATATTTTCGCATTTTGTCATTAAATATTACCAAGATGCATGAAACGGCATGCAATACCGTTTTAACCGGATTACCAATAATTTGAAGAGATTCTTAATATATTATCAGTACTAATTTTTACGTGTAATAAAATTGCTCTTAGAGCAAAGCCCCTGAGGTCCTGGGTTAAATTCTTGGATGCGACCGAATGATTTTTTGATTTTTCCGTTTCAAATTTTCGTTTGAGAGTAGCTAATATTGTCTGCAATGATTAAAAAAATATAAAAGTTTAAGGGATTGCAGAACAAGTATCTTAAACTTTGCTCTAATGATCAACATCATATCATTCACTATGTACAGGGTTTTCCAATAAGAGGTGTTATTTTGAATAGCCCGCTATTTCGGTAGATGTTACTTTTGAAACTGTCATTTTTTGACATTTGACAAGTAGAGACTACGCCATTAAAAAAAATACAGTGTGTGGCAAGCCTACGCACGACGGAAGTGAAACTTTTAGTATTCTTCTCTCTCTCTTTTCATTTCATTCTCTCTTTTTTCTCACATCTATCTCGTCACTACTCATTTTTGACACTAAAACTCTGTTCCAAATCGAATAAACCACAATCAATGAATCAATTACGTATTTCACTCGTATTACACTCACCGCGCAGTACACGAAGCAAGCAGCCGATGCCTGGCGTGGCGTCGTTGGCTAGAGAGAGAGGAAAAGAGAGAAGAGAGAGAGAGAACGTTCGTCAGTGGCTCCCTCACCTCAGTAAGCGACTACGGTGAGAGAGCGACAGTGAACGGTGAGCGGTGGTGGGGGTCCCGTACCCCCACCACCAAATGATCACGGTTTTTCGTGACGGTCATGAGTCGGTTTTACTCCGGTCCTCGAAAATGCATGACGCGCGTAAAGAAGTTTCACTTCAAAAATGGAACGATACACGCTTCAGCAACGCATTGAAATTATTAAAATTCACCTGAGTGAATCAAATGCAAATCATCTTGAGTGATGAGGCCCATTTCCACCTCGGTGGCTTCGTCGACAAGCAAAATTGTCGCATCTGGGGCTCGGAAAACCCAAGAGTTATTGTTGAAAAGCCTCTCTATGTCCGGCGGAGTCATTGGACCTTACTTTTTCGAAAATGAGGCTGGAGCAACAGTTACCGTGAATGGATTGCGCTACCGAGAGATGATTAATGAATTTTTATGGCCGTAATTGGATGGTATTGATCTGGACAACGTTTACTTTCAACAAGACGGCGCGGGCGCTACGTGCCACACAAGCAACGAAACCATTGATCTTTTACGATTGATTATCAAAATAACACCTCTTATTGGAAAACCCTGTGTAATATACAATCTAGGGTTGGATTTATAATACTCCTCAAAAGATCTCTCTTTCGTGAAATTAATTCGTCTCTTTCTTTGTTCCCAGATGGGCCGCCCCCGTGAGTCTGGCCATCCACGCACCTGGCAGCGATCTAGCACTCACCGTGGACACAATCCGATATCTGCGCGACTGCTCTCCGGGAGGTGATCTGGTCAGGAAGTGGACCAGTTTTCACGTCTTCTTCAGTGCCAAGCACATACCTAAACAGGTAACACATGCACAATACAGTCATTTGTCACCTGAAAGGCGAAGCTTAATGCTAAATCACTATTTTGATTAATCTTTATAACGAATTGATGTACATTATAAATACCAAAAAAATGCTTTAGATAAGTTGAAGGTTTTCCTATCGTTTCTCTTGAGTAGAATACAAATAAAAAATATAAATGTATAATGTATGAACGCGTAAAGAAGGAAACAACTTTAAAAAAATAGTTTATTTTAGCTAAGATTATCTGTGACAGTTTCACTAGATTAACTTTTTTTGCTTTCTTATAAAATTATTTACAAAGTAAATAAAAACCAGTTTTGTGCTTGAAATCGAACTTTTCTAGACTCAGTTTGTCAAGCGATTTTAATGCATATTACCTAAAATATAAGGTATACCAAGCATATACACATTTTTGGCTTGTAGCTTCCTCTTATCGCATAATGAGGGGCTTTAAAAATGACGGATTGTGACCCACAAATTTAGTTGATAGAAAAATGTATGCGAATTAATTTAAGGATATCAGAGAGATATTCTAAAGTTAGAATAATAAATTGTTACGTATGGCATATTTTACTATTAACGTAAATTCTTGTTCATCGCAACGATTCCTTGTTTATTGTGAAGTCTAGACTTTACAATCGATTAGTTTGATCAATCCCAATTACCTCTTGTTTGTTCTGCTTTAGCCTTGTTTGCTCCGGTCAATTCCAACTTTTGTAAAATCAACATTACCAATGATCTGAATCAATTTCATCAAAATGTTTACTTGGGTAGAGGGGAGTCTGAACGACTGTTATATAATGTTACTTAAAATTATAACTATTAATGACACACCTATTAAAAACTTGGTAGATAATTTTAATAAAAACCATAATTTTATTACAGCATCATTTATTTGGCATTTTCACGAGCATTTGGTTCCTTATAACAAACAGGCAGTCTGCCTAGCTAGGAATAAATCGATCTCACATGACACAATAACACTATTACACATTTAATTAAAATAAAATAAAACGCCTTGTATTATTAGTAAACGATACTGAAATTTTTGCCTTGTATTGAAAAATTATAATGATTAATCGTGTTCCGAAGTCTGCCAATAATTATTTCCAAAATTCGCCAATTCCGAGGCTACGCAGACTAAATAATAAGTATAGTTCAATTCAGAGGCTACGCAGACTAGATAATAAGTATAGTTCAATTCAGAGGCTACACAGACCAGGTAATAAGTATAGTTCAATTCAGAGGTCACACAGATTAGGTAATAAGTATAGTTCAATTCAGAGGCTACGCAGACTAGATAATAAGTATAGTTCAATTCAGAGGCTACACAGACCAGGTAATAAGTATAGTTCAATTCAGAGGTCACACAGATTAGGTAATAAGTATAGTTCAATTCAGAGGCTACACAGACTAGATAATAAGTGTAATTCAATTCAGAGGCTACGCAGACTAGATAATACGTATAGTTCAATTCAGAGGCTACACAGACCAGGTAATAAGTATCGATCAATTCAGAGGTCACACAGATTAGGTAATAAGTATAGTTCAATTCAGAGGCTACACAGACTAGATAATAAGTGTAGTTCAATTCAGAGGCTACGCAGACTAGATAATACGTATAGTTCAATTCAGAGGCTACACAGACCGGGTAATAAGTATCGTTCAATTCAGAGGTCACACAGATTAGGTAATAAGTATAGTTCAATTCAGAGGTTACACAGACTAGATAATAAGTGTAGTTCAATTCAGAGGCCACGCAGACTAGATAATAAGTATAGTTCAATTCAGAGGCTACACAAATGGGTAATAAGTATAGTTCAATTCAGAGGCTACACACACTAGGTAATAAGTACAGTTCAATTCAGAGGCTACACAGACTAGGTAATAAGTATAGTTCAATCGATGTTTATCGCCACCACTCAGTAAAATAAAAATCAATATATTAGAATATTTGTAATTGATCTGATGTTCTATAAAACACCCAATCGGGCGTAATAAATGTTTGTTGATTACAAATTTGCTTTACAACAAACTTGTCTTGTTTACTAATGTTAAGCTTTGTTCTGTAACACTCAATCTGGCAATATAAAGGTTTGCTAAATACTAACATGCTTAGCAATAAACATTTAATATTTATTTTACTAACATCATGTTCCTAAATATTGTTCCGCTACTACTACCATAGTACCTTAAGCCCCCGCATTCCAAATTTCTACCGATTTATAACAAGTTGATCTTTAACTCTTTAAGTTCCAAAATAAAAGGTGTTTTTTATTATAATATCTATGCATTAATTATATGAAATTCCTTCGATAGAAAAAAATCACAGTCTCGTTTTTAATATGTTATAGACATTAAAAATGAAATCCAACTAAAGCATTTGTCGAGAGATTTTTGCTCTATTTCAAACGAGTCGTGTTTTATGAAATATTTTCACCATTTTCGCTTGATTGTTATAGTTTTTTTTTAATATTAGCGCGCTCCCTCTAACATTCGTATTTACATATATCCCTTTCAAACCATCTTTGAACGTCTTCTACGGGGCCTTATATTAAAAAAACGACACGAATGTTAGAGGGAGCGCGCGATGAATCAATTGCATCTGATAACACTGTCTGACAGGAGAATTATGTCAGACCTGGTCGTGTTACACAGAGTCATTAACAACTTAATTGACAGTCCTGCCGTCGTTGCCACTATTAAATTCCATGTACTGACTCGGAATACAAGATAAAATGTAACATTCTTCTGCAATACATACACAACCAACTATCAGACACACTCACTAACCAATAGGATGCATGATCTAGGCAACAAGTTTGGGGGTTCTATTGATATATTTATTGACTCCATTTATAGAATTACTAGCTGACGTGTACCCGGCGTTGTTAGGGGTTATCCTTAGGAGATAGACATATACCATTGCTGACTTTTTTGTAGGCCTTTTTAAGATATACAAGTCCGTAGTACATCATTTTTATGTATATAGTGCCCGAAAATATATTTTTACGACTTTATTATAAAACATCGACTTTTCTCTACTTTCTATAAATATAATATGCACCTATTATATACGCAAACTTTCCGGAAGAAATTTTCTAAATGATAGTGAAAACCCTATCAAAATCCGTTGCATAGTTTAGAAGAACTAAGCGCACAAACAGACAGACGCGGATAGCGACTTTATTTTATACTATTTAGAGAAGCGTAGCTATACCAGCACTTTGTTGAACCCTATCAATTAGAGTAGAGTTGGTAATGTAGTTTTTGTGATTTGTCTTATATACAGGGTGTATCGGCAAGTACCCGACAAACTTTAACCAGCTATTCCTCAGCACATTTGGAGTAAAAAATGTTATGGGCGCTTTGCTGTCCGGTAACATTTTTTTTCCATTAAAAACAAAAAATAAATAAAAAATCCACACTCCGTCACTGTCATTTGCCTTGCTTCTCGCGTTCAACAGCTGTTATTAGCAAGTGCGTCAAAAAGTGTCCTCGCTCTTTCGTACACACTAAATAATAATAGTTAAAAATGAGACGAATGGTGCCGTGCCATTTCGTTGTGATTGTAAAAGCGCGCCAACGTAGGTACGTACGTACATTATTCAACGAAACTCGAACAAAATATTGCCAGACGGGTTTTCAAACTTTGACAAAGGATAAAACATTGGTGACATGTGGTGAAAATATGAATAATAAATTTTTTATTAAAAAAAAATGTTACCGGACAGCAAAGTGCCCATAAAATTTTTTACTCCAAATGTGCTAAGGAATAGCTGGTTAAAGTTTGTCGGGTACGTGCCGATACACCCTGTATAGTATTGTTCTAGTATCTATATTATTTTATGTTACTGTTACATGTTTTACTAATATTCAGTTTGCTTTAAATTTTTTTTGTAAATTTTCTTTACTTCGCTAGATATATTGTGTTTTTAAAATCCATGTGAAAGTCCGGGCTGGGCTGGAGAACCAAATAAAATAAGATAAGAATATATAGTCTGTAAACAAATGTAATAAATAATAAGTAAAAAATAAATTTTAATAAAGATACCTGACATCGGTGTTTAATGCGTTGGATATTTTGGAGGCGATGCACCTGAATGGACATTAACGAATGTGGTTCTTGCCTTGTGGATAATGCATCCAATGGGGATGAGTAGCGCGTGTACCTTTTGTTTAGTGGTGCTATAAGGAGGTTGTTCGTCCCTACTTAGAATAGGATCATCATTGGAAAGAGCTGTCCAATATCTAACACCCGAAAACTTGATTTTTTTTAAATTTTTTTTTATTTATTATAAATTTTTAAAGATACAAGTTTTATGCAGTCCCACAAAGCTGTCACACATGACGGCTTTTCTGTAGGTTCTACAAATAATATATATAAACATTTTTAATTTTTAATACATGTATGACACAAAATTATACAATAAACAATATCACAAAATAATATATCTCAAAGTACCTACCTATATACAAATTATTTAGGCAGGTACGTTGAGATGTTCAGGAATACATCAATAATAAAGTTCAGAGATACATTGATTCGTCGCTTATTAGCCAACGCTTAGTGTTTTTGGGGCAGGGTCTCTCATTATTCTGAGGTTTAAAAGAATTATCAAATTTATTGAAAATCTCTGGTATTAAATATTTAAGCGTTCGGCTTCCATACTTATTTGAACTTGTGGTCTACTGATAATAGGTATCAAAGTAAATTATTATAAGCAGTAATTAGTCGACGTAGCTCAGCGGTTCAGAGCGCCTGACCGTACATCAGAAGATGCGGGTTCAATTCCCGTCGGCGACATTTATTTTTACTTTTAATTTGTATGGATATTTCAGGCGACTAATTATTGGTTATAATAATTTGTTATCCTTTGTGCTATTCATAAAAAATCTTGTCTTATAAACATTGGTTTATCATTAAAAAAATAAGGTATCAAAGCGTTTCAAATTTGCGTTTTCTAAAGAGTGAATGTTAACAAATCAGTTTCGTGATAATCACAGTATAAACGGTGTCCGGAAACTCGTAGTACAAGCGGGAAACTTGTGTATCTACATCACATTTGTATAATATTAAATAATAATTACTACGAAAAAAGTTCAAATACACGATGTATTCGAAGCAACAACCAAAACTTACTACAAATACTGATAACACATACTACGTTTGGTCAACGAAACTTTAAATACTTTGCGACAAGACTCTACAACATTCTTCCAGACAGCATAAAACAATGTGATTCACAAAAACATTTCAAAGATAATGTAAAAACTTGGATCAAAAATAAGAATAGGGCCTTCACCGGTGCATTCACCCAAATTCGCAGTTATTGAAGTCACCACATTATCGGATGAATACACCTTAATACAAGTATAGGTATGTTCAAAGGTATTAGGAACTAACACGAAAAATTCTGCCTCAACACAGGCTAGCCTAGTGAGGCGGTATTTGAGAAACCTCAACTAACTGCACTTTTATTTTCTTTTTACCTTCATCATATTATGTTTGTAATTTTATAACCTTAAAAATAAAAGTTACAAATCAATGTACACCATAATATGTATTTATAGTTGTAATGTGTAAACTTTCCTAAATAAAGATATTATTATAGTCAATTTTGTGCTATAACTTTTTTGATTTGAGGTTTCTTTTTCGAGTTTATTGAGATCGAAGTTGGAATTTTTTTAGTTAAAATTTGAAATTAAAAAATGGTCGTTACATGGTTACTATCACTCTTTTATTATCTTTTCAAGGTTGTCGAAGAGTAATTCGACTAGAAAAGTTTTTTTAAACCTTTAGTTTCCGAAAAAAAGTATAAAAAAATGAGATGATTTAATGTTTTGTTTTTGATGTGGATTCACCAGTTTCGAGCTTATGCCACTATTTTCCGGACACCGTGTTCGTGTTATAGTATAGTGTCAGTGATTGAATATACCTGTAATGATTTTGAGATTATAACAAGAAATCACTCCCCCTAACCTACAACAATTATTATTTATTTATTATTCACAAGCACTCGCTGAACTGCCAAAACAGTTTGTCAGCAGGTCAATTTCACAATATTCATTATGACACTGAAGCACACATTTAACAAGAAGCCTTCAAGTGACTACAATACAAAGGCATACAATGTATGGAAAGAGATTTAACACAGTCAAAGGCACACAACATTGTATGTATGTATGTATTATTTATAAGAATAACAACATTGTATTGTTTATAAGAATAAAAAAATTGTATCTGTGCGATATTCGCGTAAACTATCGACACATGGGTTAGATTGTAATGGTTATAATCTAGGCAAGTATGTACCTATGTAAATTAACGCTCTGTTCGCTGAACCAAAAAGATAGGTATTCGCAAATGTGACTTACGGAAGAGTTGGTTGTGACGTTCGATGATATGGTTCTTTTGGTAGCGCTCGTATGGTGGAGAAATTCAGAGGTATAAGATTGAGCTAATTATAACTCCGAATAAAATTCGAATTGACACATCGGTTCTTTTATCGGTACGGTGTTTTGTTAACTGTCATTAGATGACGTTTGACGGGCGGCTAAATTCAAATCAAAGCAACACGGTGCAGATTCAAACCAGTAAAATTTGAATCCTAGCCTCCTTATTGGTTGGAGCGGAAAAGCGTTAAAATAATTCAGCGTCACGAAACAGTATCATTTATAGCAATAAAAAAACTGTATTTTTATAAGAATAACAAAATTGAATTATTTATAAAAATAGCAAAATTGTTTTATTTATTAAAATAATAAAATTGACTATTTTCTTTTTTGTTTGGGGAAATTTTATTCTACGTTTTTAAGCTCACAGAGATGAATAAACATTTATTATAATTAACTTCCTTCGTTCACTAATCCACGTGTGTAAGTTCGTAAAATGCGGTAATTTCCGTCCAGTAAGGCTTTGATTTCATTCAAAGATAAACGAATTAATTAGATATCATATATTATAATATATTATGTTTATATTGTATATATTGCGTCTCCACTTTACGATTGTTTGAGGCGTGGGAACGACATTTTCCCAACACATTAATTACATCATGGAGATCGCGAGCCTTCAGAAACCTTACACTTACTCATCTCCTTCCTTTAGCATCGACAACATCTCTCAAATCAGTTTACCAGTCTCCTCTGAAGAGAGTTTTAATTTTGTTGAATTCACTTAAGGTTGTACTTAAATGAATTCATAATCTGTTAATTCATAAATGGCACTAATTTAATTATTTTAATAAAGTACAAGGTCTCCAAAATATGAAGATGAATTGTTATTATTTTTTTTATTAATTGCCGGAAACCCGGGCGTTTCTTGCAATATTACAAATATGAAAGTAACCCGCCTCACTAGAAGATTTCTGTTCTGAGGCGGGTACATATATTTGCTTACACATACATTTATACAAATTCCATATATAGTTATATACATATATAGTTAAATAAAAACAGGAATTTCATAGGAACTTTAAATTTACAAAATGGTAGAGTCTAAATCACATAATAATAACATATCAAAAAATAGTTTAAACAAGAGTATTAGGTATTGATAAACTAGGCATGCGTAAAACATAACCAGTTTTAATAAGAAAGAGTAAATCACTATAAATGTAAATAAAACATGTTTGTAAATAAGGAATGAGAATTAGACTAAGAAGGGATTGATAGAAATTTGCTGATGCATGCCCTTTTTTATGTAGTAACCATGTGTTGAAATGTTTAAGTAAACTGTTTGGGTGTTTATGAGTGTTGCAGTAAGTGGTTTCTTTTAGGAAGGTGTTGAAGATGTAAGGTGCTAAGAAGGATTCGTGCTTTTTGGCAAAGGTTGAATTAATTTTTGACACTTGAAGTTGATTCTGTGATTTTGCCCTTGTGTTATGTGGGTGAGTTACAATTATTAAAATTAAATTCCAATTATTAAAACAAATTTATCTTAAAATTTTAAAGCATGACTTTAAAAAAGTTTTTTTTTCTTATAAAATTGAATCAGCGTAGTCTATGAAATAGCTGATTACTAATTATTTAATAAGTATACCTAAATCATGTGCAATACATTATTTTATTGAAATTATTAAGTACGCATTTTTTATTTATTTATTTGTGCACGCCGGAATTAACCCCGCGACCTCTGGATTCGTAGCCGAGAATGGCCACGCAGGTCGTTAATTAATTTCGATTCTGAATGGTGTTGTTTCATATAAAATATTAATGGTTTATTTATACATGGTGTCCGGAAACTCGTAGTACAAGCGGGTAACTGGTGAATCTACATCACATTTTCAGTTGATTTTTGGGACACTTTTTTATTTTTTTATTTGAGCTTTTAAAGCTATTTCGAGCTGTATACAATGCGTCGAAACGTAAACCTGGCTACAAACGTTTTTTAACCCATTAGTTGTGGAAATGTGTAAAAAAATTTAAATGCTCAGATCGAAAAAAAAAAGAAGTTTTTTTTTTGTTATCTATGTGAATTTGTATATTATTTGATTCTTGTATTTGTAAAAAGAGCTACTAAGGAAAAAAAATATGCGCGACTTATGTCGTCCAATCTCTTTCTAAGGTTCTTAGTTTGGTTATGGCAATTAAAGAGATAATTTAGTAGCGGTGTTCTGGTCAGTGGTCAGTGAATAATGTTGAAAAACGTGTTTCTGAAATATTTTCGAAAATCTGTGCTTTGTGCTGCGTAATCTGTTGTTTCCCCCGTTTATCTTTTTAAACTCACGCATAAGATGTCATGACCTGTCATGTCCATCTGATCGTGCGTCATCAATTCATCTTAATTTAAAAGTATTTTATATCGACCACTTCTTAGATAAAGAATTAATGATTTATTGTTTGTTTCAGATCCCGAACATGAAGAAGCTTCTAAACGAGGCGTACAACTGTTCGCTGTCCGTGCCCTACACGGTCAATTCCTCCACGCTGTACAAGGCACAGCGCAAGCTGCTGTACCCCGTGAACGTAGGCCGCAACGTGGCTCGGGACGCCGCGTTGTCCCACTTCGTGCTGGCCTCCGACATCGAGCTGTACCCCAGTCCAGGGCTGGCGGGCCGCTTCCTCAACATGGTGGCGCGCGGCCCGCCCGCCCTGCGCTCCAAGAGCCCGCGCGTCTTCCCCATCACCATCTTCGAGGTGGACAGCCAACAGCAGGTAACTAAACTCTCTCTCTCTCTCATCCCAACCAGGCTAATGCCGCGCTGTCCCACATCCTGCTGGCCTCCGACATCGAGCTGTCCTGGCGGGCCGCTTCCTCGACATGGATACCCTTAATCACCCCGCGGTGGTATCCCGAACCACTTTACATACTGCCCAATAACTTAAGGCGATGCACTACGTCGTGTAATATTTTAAATTGAGCCGCTATCAATAAAAACCCTTACGTAGATGGCGATAAGGTTTAAATTCTGGCTTAAGGGCCCGCTTTCCGCGTAAAGAATTTAGATTTGGGCAACACCTACAAAATTTAGTGTTAAAAGAATCCGACAGAGGTGTCTGAATTCGTATTAGGAATAATTTTGGGGATTATGAAATTAAATTACCGACATCTATTGCAATTTTAGAAAAACAGAACCATTTTTAGTTAGCACCGACCTTAGAGTAATAATGCACCGACCAAATGAGAACGAAGTCGATATGAAGATGGTTCTCAAAATATGGGTTTTATTACGGATTTAATTAAATTTTTTTTTTTAATTTTACAAAAAACATTTACGAAAGTTATTTGTATAGGTATAAAAATTACTTTACTTTACTAAAATACTATTCTCACTTTTATAAAAGTAATTTATAACTTTTATAAAATCAATAAATATATTTTTACATCAATAAGGTTTTAAACTTTTTTACTCGAAAACTATCTTAAAACGTTGGAATTCCAAAAAAAGTTTTTTTTTCTTTTTTACTTGTACTATCAATTAGAATCACCTCCCGAAGTTTGTGCACTTTACCCCCGACATCTTGTATAATATGCGCAATATAATATTTATACAAGTGTAATATCTACTTTTGTACATTTATATAAATTATATACACGTTTACATTTTTATGCTCATCAAATTTATTATATTATAAAGATAGATAGAAAGATCCTTAGTGCTTCCTGAGGACTTACAAATCAGAAGACTTTTTTGTAATTATTTATTTATTCATTTAAACAATTCAATAATTATAAAGAGTAATAAAACATGTAAGCAACATAAAATTACATTCTAAAATGTGAAAGGGGCTCTATTTATTTACATTTTTATGAAATTACTACTTTTAATAGTTTAAGCTTTCAGTGAACTTTCAATTTTATTTTTAACTTCTCTAAATATTATTTGTTTAAATTGTCAAATATAATTTAATCACAAACACAAGATTCACTCAAAATGAAAGATTGGTGGTTCTGAAATGTTCCCATAAATACGGTGAAAGAACCCTAAACTATGAACTTATTGCCCTAAACATGCTTCGAGCGAAATGCGGATCTGGAAACCTTATCGTCAATCGGAGCAAAACATACCATGAACGTCAATATAGCAACAGCCTTTGTTCTGCTGCAGTTTCATTAAATGCCGAGAGATCCGTTTACAGTCTCCAAAAAGCAATACTGGGGCACAACCCTAGAAGCCAAGCTAAATGATTGGAATACAGAAAGATAAAAACACACCATTGTCAAAAACATCTTGGCCGTAAATGATTAAATAAAATTAGATTTATTCAGGAAGGCAAGCATTACGGTGATCGATGTTAAAAATCTAACATAGCCCTAGAATAACTCCAGTATCTTTAAGAAACCTTTCTCTTAAAGCTCAGAAAAAAACTTTCCATGACAGTTAGATATACCACTCTACAACAAGGCCGCGTACGGTAAAACTGTAAAAAAAAATAAAGTAATAAATAACAAAATAAATATTTCACAACACAATAATTTCATCGAAAATCTTAAATCCGTTTCACCTTTCTACATTTTCTATATTCTCCTTAAGAGTATAATCCTTAGATAATGCCTTTTCAAATTATTCGTGGAAGCTAGAAAAAAAATAATATCATTGATTATAACTGCACTTCAAGTGACCTTTTAAATAACAGTAAAGGGCTCAAATGATTTTATTGTTACGTCCGTGCCTTTGCATCTTTACAAGACTTGGGCAAAACATTCTGTAGCAGAGTATAGATTTCACATCTGAAACATAATTAAAGAGTTTATTGAAAATAGAACACCAAGGTACGGTTAGTCAAAAAACGTACAATAAAGTTAATTCTGGGAAGAAATTGTACAGTTGACATTCAGGACAGGTTCACTCCCTCCTCCTCAAAAAAGACCCTCTATACAGCATTCTCAAAGATGACACAGGCTCTGAGAGAAATTATTTTCTTCAGGGCCTCCTTCCGACATAAAAAATAACATCACTGAACTAAATTATATTATTGTAGAAAGCAATCACTTTGTGGTTTGACATATTTAATAAAATAAAATACTTTTTTGTTTTAAAACCACGATATTTATTAATTTAAGAACCGACCGGTTTCGCTTTACTTAAGCATCATCAGGGTACAAATTAATACTAAACAAGAAGTACATAATGTGTGCATATATATAACAAAATATAGAGGGAGACAACATGATACAAATATATTATAGAGGGAGACAACATGATACAAATATAAGCAACACAAAGACGGTCATAAAATACATTAACATAAGTGTACAAGTAATGGAAAACCGCTAGATAATTATGTAGACTAATGGGTTATACGAATAAATCGGGAAAAACAAAACATCAATAAAACCTCAATAATAACGGTTTTTCCGAATTTGCAAATCATTTGATCGATAAAGATCATACATTCTGTCATAGAACCGGTGCTAACATCTTACATAAAAACGGGCATGGTAACAGACTAAACAATTTAGAGGCACTAGAAATTAAAAAAGCTGTAAAAACCAAAAGTCAGATACTTAATAATCAATTAGACATATCAAGTAGTCCAATATTAAGTCTGTTTCCAATAAACCCATAAAAAATTCCCAGTTCTCCTTACCTCCTTACCACCTTGCCAGTTGATGTTTTGTTTCTCCCGATTTATTCGTATAACCCATTAGTCTACATAATTATCTAGCGGTTTTTCCATTACTTGTGCACTTATGTTAATGTATTTTATGACCGTCTTTGTGTTGCTTATATTTGTATCATGTTGTCTCCCTCTATATTTTGTTATATATATGCACACATTATGTACTTTTTGTTTAGTATTAATTTGTACCCTGATGATGCTTAAGTAAAGCGAAACCGGTCGGTTCTTAAATTAATAAATATCGTGGTTTTAAAACAAAAAAGTATTTTATTTTATTTAATTATATTCCCCACAGTTTCAGAACTTTCGATAGCTTTTTTCGCTGGCCCGTTCATTATTTTTCTGGATTCCAAGTTCGAGTATTGTTATTTGAAACAGGTGGCCCATATTATTATTACATATTATATTATATTTCGGACATCGTTGCATTGTGAATCATTAGAGCAGATCTTAGAGTAATATTACTCTAAGGAGCAGATGTAAAGTGACGTGTGTATTTGTGTACGTAGAAAGTTAATTCGCAAATAAATCACGATCGTATAGGAACAAGAAAAGAGACAAGACAACAAGAAAATTAAATTAATAAAAATTTACCCCGTAATTTCTAATGCATTGGAATTAGTTTTATTTCCCAAAGTACCTATTCTGAAAAAAAATAATAACTTTTTACTACACAATACATAAATAAAAATATGAATTATTAATTTTTATAGTAAATTATCGTTTATAATAAATATAAGCTTATAAATCAAAAATTGTATTTTTTTCTTCTCACCTATTAGATAGGATATAATTTTATGAGATAACATTTTTTCTTTGAAATACGGGATATCTTTCGTGTATTTCCCATCTTTGAAAAAACAATATTTATTAACTCATAAACTTTACACGCGTAAAAATTATCTTTATAAATTCAAATATTTGCACGTAATCGCACGTCTGTAGATCATAGAACGATGAACGACACGTCTGCCCCCAAAGCCCTCGAGTTGGCGAATGAACTTCTCAAAGAAAGATAGTTTAATCTGCAAGTCGGAGCGAGCGCGCTATAATAAATATGATTTAAAAGCAATAGGCGTAAGCGACAGTTGTGAAAATGTTTAATAAATCACGGCGTATTTCAAAAATAGCAAAAATTACTTATGGGGTCTATTGAGTAGCATTAAAAGAAGCATTGTGATTTTTTTCATACATATAACTTGTAAAATAACAGAAATAAACGTGTTAATAATATTTTTCGGAGCATACTTTGCGATTTATTTCTATCGAGGGAATTTCAAATAATTACCGTTTCGGCTTTTGGAACAAATAGATACTATCTTAAAGAATAACATATATTTTTTTAAGAGCTTAAAAACTTCAAAATTTTAAGGAAAGTATGTCGGAAATTGGATGAAATTCGAATAGTGGGCCCTTAATACCATCCGCCTGTTTTGATTTATGCAAGACAAAAACTTGGCCAAAAATTGCCTTTTATTTTATGATGTTCAGGCATAAATATTAAATAATTTTTTTTCAACACATTGTTGTATACACAACTGTGCTGTATATAATATGATCTATTATAATAATTATTATTGATATTGTAAATATATGATAGTTTCAAACAATCTACATTAAGGCGATGCACTACGTGGTGTAATATTTTAAATTGAGCCGCTATCAATAACAACCCTTACGTAGATGGCGATAAGGTTTAAATTCCCGGATAACTCCATCCGCCTGTTTTGATTTATGCAAGAAAAAAACATGGCCAAAAAGTGCCTTTTATTTTATTTTGTGGATTTTCAGGCATAAATATTTTTTTTTTTCGATCATTTTATAAATAACTTAATTTGCCACATTATACAATAAAATCATAACCGAAAATGGATTCGTAAGTAGGAGATTTTGAACTTTAAAGCAGTTTTCATAGGCCTTTACATTATTTTTTTCTGGGTTTATAAAAAGACTTATCTAAAAAATACTCGATTATTTCAAAGGCCAAGATGTATTCTACTCGCAGTATTTAATTAAAGTGTCTGAAACATTTCTAGGCGACCAAATTTTCAAACCAAAAACACATGATTTTGCATTACTACCGTATGGTTAGTTATTAATAATTTGACATCAGTAAGAAGCCTAACGTTTCTGAGGGTTAATTGTTTGAAATAATTGCGAACTGTTTATTGAATCTCAGTTTCAACTCTTTCCATAATTGTTCGTATTCAAACTATTTGTTACCTCACGACATTTGCTTCTTTCAGCCTGGACAGGTACAAAAGACGACATTATTATCGACATTATGTTTTGTAATGTTAAAGTTATCTAGTTTCCATTATTGCTAGCATTGTTGTGCGTTTTCGTAATGACTCTCAGAGCTATTTCAAACCAGTTCCATTATTTTAAGGAATGTCGTATTATTTGTATTGTGTTTATAACGTGGGTGGAAGAGAATTATTTTATGATGTCATCATATAACAATTATGTACAGGGTTTTCCAATAAGAGGTGTTATTTTGAATAGCCCGCTATTTCGGTAGATGTTACTTTTGAAGCTGTCATTTTTTGACATTTGACAAGTAGAAACTGCGCCATTAATAAAAATGGAACGATACACACTTCAATTGAAATTATTAAAATTCACTTGAGTGAATCAAATGCAAATCATCTTGAGTGATGAGGCCCATTTCCACCTCCGTGGCTTCGTCAACAAGCAAAATTGTCGCATCTGGGGCTCGGAAAACCCAAGAGTTATTGTTGAAAAGCCTCTCTATCCTCAACGTGTGACTGTTTGGTGCGGTTTATGGTCCGGCGGAGTCATTGGACCTTACTTTTTCGAAAATGAGGCTGGAGCAAGAGCTACGGTGAATGGATTGTGCTATCGAGAGATGATTAATGATTTTTTATGGCCGGAATTGGATGGTATTGATCTGGACAACGTTTACTTTCAACAAGACGGCGCTACGTGCCACACAAGCAACGAAACCATTGATCTTTTACGATTGAATATCAAAATAACACCTCTCTTTGGAAAACCCGTACTTAAATTATTCAAACGAACGTAATAATTATAATATTATATTTACTTGTTGTTGTTATTTAATATTATACAGGTGTCCGGGGGTAAAGTGCGCTAACTTCGGGGGTGATTCTACATGATTTTAGAAGTAAAAAACATTAAAAAATGCTTTTCGAAATTCCAATTATTTAAATGATTTAAATTACAAAAAGGTAAATTGTTTGCATGGGAAAGTAAAAATTCTTCTATATAAATATATTTTGTTTAGGAAAATAAACATTAGAATTTAAAAAAAGTTATTTACCTTTTTTACTTCTACCATCATATAGAACGAATTATAAGTGGCCCGCGTGAACCATTTTCAAAAAACCCGCCAATCCGCCAATTTGAAAAAGTGTCGCGGGTCCATATTTTTTGCGTCCGAAATGGAATCTTGTAGCCACCCCCCCCCCCTTCCCATGGAATTCTAAAAATTGTTGTGGGAAATCACATATAATGTTTTTGGGTGCGCGGAATTTTTTCTCAGCGAAGTTCCGTAACAACACCCCCCCCCCATGGATTTCAAATATTTTGTGGGGAGCACTCATTTTGAATTTTTTTTGTGGGGAATTATGTTTTATAGAAATTCTCTAACAACCCGCCCCCCCATGGAAATAGGAACCGTCAGGTATTCAGTGGCCCGCCAGCGATTCAAAATCGTCAATTTCGCCCAACTGTTAAAAAGGTTGGGCAGCCTTGATATAGAATGACCTCACGAAGTTAGCGCACTTTACCCCCGAACATCCTGTATTAAGTGAACGCGATAGTGACTTGCCTATTTTTGAAATGTGTTTTTATTGTGATTCTTTTAAGACATATTAAAAATAATAATTTCGGTCGCGTGTCTCTGAGTAACTCCGGTTCAATGACCTCTAGAACTGGGATTTGCTTTGATTTTCAAAAATGGAACTGATTTATTAAAGTACTAGCTGTACACCGCCATGCGTAGCTGTGGCTCAGTCTGTCTGTAGATAGAGAACAATAGCGCGTGTTGCTTTTACATCCAACAGATAGCGCTGTTTAATAAAAATATATTCCTGTCACAGGTGGCATCTATAATATAGATATATAAAACACACGCATATTCAAATGCAACGTTGTGTAAACATTTCAAAGCAACTCACAACATAACCACTGGAGCGACCACGCGAAATAAATAATTTTGCCTCGATTGCTTGAGATATCCAGACGATAATTTTTTTAATTTTTCGCCAACATTAAAAAAAACATAACTTTGAATTTTTACATGGAGTCATACAAACTTGTTATGGTGCTATATAGCCAATGAGTTAACCTGTATTTTACCGTTTGTTTCATTTTTGTAGGATGTGAGATCACGAGATAATTTGCAATTTTTTTCAATAAAGCAATCGGAGGCATTTAAATTGGCGCATTTATATTACCAAAAGCAATCCAGTGGTTAACAACTTCACAAAGTTTCATAATTGTTCTCGGAAACTTTGGTTTCATATAGGTGTATTTACTAATTGTTCTGTGGTTAACTTTTGGATTTAAATATAAAGCATGGTATTTTCTCTTTCCATCACCGCTTAGATATCTTTCTCACCATGAAAGTAAGGGAGACACATATCTAAGCGTATAAATAGTATAAATTAAAGTCGCTATCTGCGTCTGTCTGTTTGTACGCTTATTTCTTCTAAACTACACACCGGATTTTGATAGGATCACTTAGAGAATTTCTTCCGGAAGGTTTACATATATAATATTAAATAGGTCTCACAATCAAATATAAGAACAATAAACCTGTTATTGTAAATACAAAAAACTCCCCACGAAACAAACATTTTACTACCAAAATGTTAGAGGTTTGCGCACCAAGCTCAACACCCTAAGGTGTAATATTCCAACGATAAATAACGATGTGTACTGCCTAACAGAAACCTGGCTTCATGAAAAAATATCTTCCCCTGAATTAGGCTTCACCAACTACGATGTTTACCGGCTGGATCGTGAAAATATTATTGGCGGCGGGGTTTTAATATCGATCAAAAAGATGTTCCATTCAAAACTATTAAAACTAAAAAATAAAAACATTGAACAAATAGCTATATTAGTGAAACTCAAAGCAACAAAAATAATTATTGTGTGTGTGTATATCCCCCCCCAAGTTAGTGCTGATGTGTATTGTAAACATTGTGATGAAATTGAATCTTTGAAATTGAAATATCCTGATGCAAAATTAATAATTTTTGGGGATTTTAATCTCCCAAGTGTAAACTGGGTACAACCCACTGAGTCTTCAAATCCCATTTCTGCTAAAGCCCAATTAATCATTGATACCATCAACTTTCTCAACCTTAAACAATTAAATCATGTTAAAAATATAAATGAAAGAATTCTTGACCTTGTCATATCAAACATAAAAAATAGTAATGTCAGCGAATCGCGTGAACCAATAGTATCCATTGACTCTTATCATCCCCCTTTACAAGCGATCATCTATTTGGCACCCATTGAACTCCTCACTCCCCAACCTCCCGTTCACGAACTAAACTACAAGAAAGCCGATTATAATCAAGTGCGCTTATATCTTTCTTCGCTCAATTGGTCCCGCATTTTTATGTCTGCAAACGTAGAAGAAGCAACAAATGTGTTCAACTCAAACCTTTATGATACTATTGAAAATTGCATACCAACTTCTATTGTAAAACGTAACGACTGTTACCCAAAATGGGTTAGTACTGAACTAAAAAAACTCATTCAATGTAAGAAAATTGCCCACATTAACTTTAAATCCAATAACTCCACTGAGTGCTATAAATTTTTTTCTGTTTTACGAAATAAATGTAAAAGTCTATCTAAAAAATGCTATTCAGATTATATTACAGATGTAGAGCAGACTATCAAGTCAAATCCAAAACATTTTTGGAATTATGTGAATTCTCTTAAAGACAACAACGGCTGTCCTAGATCAATGTATTCAGGGCGAAAACATGCTGACAGTGATCAAGAAATAGTTGACCTCTTTGCTGATCATTTCTCAAGTGTTTATGAACAGAGAAATGATAATGTAACTATACCTGAATTTAAATACACCAATGTAACTGACATATCAACATGCCACATTTCTCTGGATGATGTTAATACAAAGATCAGATCTCTAGATTATAATAAGGGGTCAGGTTCTGACAAAATTCCACCGGTATTCATAAATGAATGCGCTCAGTTTATAGCAGCTCCACTTCAACACATATTCAATCTGTCACTTCAAACTGGAATATATCCTGATCCTTGGAAACTTAATCACTTAACACCTGTATTTAAATCAGGTGATAAAAATTGTGTTTTAAATTATAGACCAATTTGCATACTGTCTACTATCCCGAAAATGTTTGAAAGTATTGTCTTAGATAAAATTGCTGTTAAGTTTAGGCATATTATTACTCCAGAACAGCATGGTTTTGTGACCGGTCGGTCTACTACAACCAATCTTCTATTGTATGAACACTATATCTGTGAAGCTTTCACGTCTCGTGCACAAGTAGATTCAATATATACTGACTTTTCAAAAGCCTTTGATAAAGTAAATATTAATATCCTTCTCGCGAAACTGCAAGCCCTTGGTATACATGGATCATTCCTAAAATGGTTGAATAGTTACCTCTGTAACCGCGAACTGATGGTAAAATTAAAAAATAAAGTCTCATATAAATTTAAAGTAACATCGGGAGTTCCTCAAGGGTCTCATCTGGGCCCACTTCTCTTCGTATTGTTTATAAATGATCTATCTTTATGCTTCGAAAATGTCAAATTCATTCTATTTGCAGATGACCTAAAGCTTTTTAAGATTATAAAATGTTTAAATGATGCACTTATCCTTCAGCATAATATAGATAGACTTGCTAGCTGGTGTGAAATAAACAAATTATTCCTTAACGTAAAAAAGTGTTTCCACATGTGTTTTTACCGTTCACGGACTCCAATAACCATATCGTATTCAATTAACAATAATGAAATTGCATTAGTACCATTTATCAAAGACCTTGGTGTTATTTTTGACAGAAAACTTACCTTTGATCGTCACTGTGAAACAATTTTCAATAAGGCCATGCAAATTCTAGGTTTTGTAATGCGTAACACGAGGAGTTTTCAAAACATTGAGTCAATTAAATTACTCTACTGCTCTCTTGTGAGATCGCACCTAGAATATGCATCTCCCGTATGGTCTCCGATTTACACCTGTAACTTACACCGCTTGGAGAAAGTACAAAGAAAATTTCTTCGATACGTTCAATTCAAATTGAGACAGCCTGTAATTGATATCTGCTACAATACTTTAATGTCTGGTCTAAATCTACTACTTCTTTCTACCCGGCGAACTATTAATGACATTCTTATACTTTTTAAATTACTGAACAATCTCATAGACTGCCCTCAAATGTTAAGTGTTATAAATTTTCGTGTCCCTGTTAAATCAACTCGACTCCACCACCTTTTCCACAGTGACAATCATAGCACTAACTATTTGTATCATTCACCGTTGGCGCGTTTTCACCGCACTGCCAACACGTATACAGACCTTTTTGATATATTCAAAACCTCACCGTCTTGCATCAAGGCAAAAATACTTGGTTGTGAATGTAACTGATATGTTTGTGAAATGTTAAATGTCTGTTTGTACTGCATCATACTGACATGCTCTTCTTTATGTGTAACATATATATGGTGTTCTTATACATATACATTCCACATGTGTACATGTATGTGAAATGTATATGTATAGTCATATATACATTCCACATATATGCATATATGTGAAATGTATGTGTATAGCATCGTATAGAATGTGGAGTGTGTATATGACTATACATGTATATGTATAGTCATATATACATTCCACATATATACATGTATGTGAAATGTATATGTATAGCATCTATATAAACTGCTTGCTTCAGATGTCTTATAGTGTTGGCTAACGGATGTATTATTTTAATAAAAAATGTTACTTTTAATTGTCAAGTCTCTGTCAGCCCTGAATTGTTGAAGCTACTTTGCCATAGTGCCATAGCCAAGTGAAGATAAATTTGATTGTAACAATAAACTCACTACTATTTGCGCTGTTATAATATTTAGCTAGATTATATCTGTTGGCAAGTCACCTTTTCTGTATATTTTATCCTGTTTAAATGAAGTACTTTCTATTATTGTAGCATTCTATGCCTTAAGAAAATTTCAGCTGTATCACATTCAATGTCGTTTTGTATACATATTGTTGTGTTTTTTTTTTTTTTTTATTTATTCACATTTAAACCCGCTAAACTACTTATGTAGTTTGTCAGCAGGGACATAGAGACAACATTTATACACTCATAAGATACAATTTGAACGGTACATAATTACATAAATTGGTTACATTGCAGAAAAGTTTAAATAGCAGCATAAAAGCCTTATATAATAAGCAAGTAAAAATAAATGTATGAACAAATTAGTATTATCAACAAGTACATCAATAGTTTCATAAATAGAGTATTACAAAATAATTGTTTTTCCATTTTCTAAGAATATGAATTCCATTTCAGGGGCATCAGTATAGATCATTATTATCCAATAACCATTTCCTTAGATTATATCTAACATTAGCAGTATACATGTTATTATTTTTAATTGTCATTGGTAATAGGTTAAAAATTTTGGGTACTATATAGTTTAAAGTTCTTTCACCATATTTATTAGTACATTTCGGAACTACCAGTCCTTCATTTTGAGTGAATCTTGTGTTATGTTTATGGCAAACTCTTTCCCTATACAATGAATCAGACAATATAACATGTTGACTTACAATATTATAAAACAATAATCCTCTGACAGGTAAAATATTCAGAGACTTGTATATTAATTTAATGTTACTTCTGTGTTGATTGTCATATTTATGGATTAACAATTTTATAATGGAGTTTTGTAATGTTTGTATATAGCTTATATTAGTTTTACAAGAATGTCCCCAAGAAGTAATTCCATAACGTATAGTGGATTCAGCCAGAGATAGGTAGATTAACTTTAAAGTACTTATAGGCACGAAATATTTTATTTTATAAATCCTACCCACAATAGCTCGTAGACGTTTACAAACATTAGCAATGTGTACATCCCATTTCATGTAGCAGTCAATAGTAACACCCAAATATACATAACTTTTGACAAAATCAATGGTTTCACATGAACAGGGCTGTGCAACATTTTTATGTATGCAGTCAAATGTGTGTGTATATAATGAAGGAATTACATTACATCTGGCGTGTGGAGATCTGATGTGCATAATTTTAGTTTTTTTGGCATTTATAAAGAGGCCTGCGTCATGCGACCATTTCAGCAGGGCAATAAAATCATGTTGCATAAGGTTCATTGCAGTAACCAGATCTTCGTGCGATATTACGAGCGCCGTATCGTCTGCATATACAAAATGTTTAACGAATGAAAACAATTTTCTCATAATTGAGACATAAATAATATAAAGGGTTGGCCCTAGAATTGACCCCTGTGCAACACCTGTTGAGATATATTTTCTTTTGCTGAATTTTTAAAGAATTTTTACTCTTATTTGTCGATCAGTTAGTAAATTTTTTAATAAAACTAGCAGCTTTCCTCTAATTCCTATTGTCTCCAGTGTTTCTAATAGTTTATTTGTATCAATGGTATCAAATGCCTTAGAGTTATCTATGAATAAAACCAACACTTGTTTTTTTAGATTTAATTCATAATTTATGTGATTTGAAAATTCCTGAAGCAGCATTTCCGTACTTTTTTTCTTTTGAAATCCATATTGGTTGGGATCCAACAAAGAGAAAGATTCTAGATATTTATTAAGTTTTATGGAAATGTATTTTTCAAGTATTTTTTCTAGGGCTGGCAATATGCTTATTGGCCTATAATTTTGAATATCTGTATGTTTGCCCCCTTTGTAAATTGGCCTAATGATGCTACTTTTTAGTTCATCTGGTATTACTGCTTGCGATAAAATTAAATTGATAAAGTGTGTTATAACAGGCCCTAAAATATTAATATGTGTCTTAATGTCAAACATTCGAATGTTGTCAATCCCTGGTGACTTTGAATTGTTTAATTTGCTAACAATAATATTGATTTCTTGGCAGGTAGCTCTGGGTAGGTACATACTATGTTGCACTTCATTCGGCCTGACGGTCGATGCTAAATAATCACATTTATGTATCATAGAGCTAACACTATTTGTAAAATATTCAACAAACTTATCTGCTACGGTTTCTTCATTATTCGTATTTAACATATATTTCGAGATTATTTCGTCACAACTACTTTTGGACTTGCGTCCTAATAATTTATTTATTTCATCCCAAGTTTTTTTTGTATTTCCAAAATAATTTTTGAATTTATTGTTAAAAAAGGTAGACTTACATTTAATAATTTCTTTTGTCACCTTATTTCTGAAAGTTTTATATTCCAATTCAAAGAATTGATTGCTAGGAAAATTCTTCCACCTTCTGTACAATGAATCTTTTTTTTTTATGTTTTCTAAGATATTAGAATTTATCCAAGGTTTTATTGACAGAGGTCTTTTTTTGGGTTTATAATTCATAACGATTTTACTCTGTTCATACAAATTCTTAAAGTTGTTTTTAATTTTACTATATAATATATTGCAATCTTGTTCCTCAAGCAAGGAGTGCCACTTAAAATTATGAATGTTTTTGTCGATTTTGTTTTGCGATAAAAACGAAATTCTTTCCCCGTGTTCTGGGGCTTCTTTCCTTGCACTATATTTAATATTAACTGCAGTTAAAAAGTGATCCGCTATAGTAATATTATTACATACACATGAGGAAAGAGAATCGCTTTGTTTACATCCACTGTTAAATCGGACAAATATGTGGTCTAAACAAGTACGAGTAACTTTTCCTGCTAAAACTGCTTCTCTAGTTACGTCACAAATACATTTGATTAAATAATTATCCGACATTATATTTTCATATGCCATAATAATAGGGTTTTGACAATTTAACAAGTCTAGATTAATATCTCCTATAAGTAAAACATTTTCTTTGGGGCTTATAGTATGCAGAATGGCAGATATTTCATTAAGAAATTGTGGTTGGCTAGAGTTGGGGGGACGGTATATTGCTATGATGTTTAAAATACTCTTGTTTGGAAGTGTCATAGAGCCAAGCACACATTCAAAATGATTTGTTTCTATTGTTTTCTGTTGAAATGTGAATTCATTTCGAACATATAGCAATATACCTCCTCCAGATTTTTTAGTTCGGCAATAGTTGTAACAATTAAATCCAGGAATATTATACAGACAGACAAGATTCGGTGTTATAGCCGTTTCACATAACATTAACACATGAATATGCTTCCAACAAGTATTTAGGTAGACATTCAAAGTATTATTATTATTTATAAATCGATCTAACATTCAACTGAACAATATTAATATTTTCCATATTGTAGTTGCTATGAAACTTTAGCCAATCATAGAAATTATGAGTATTTTCGTAATCTACCTCGTCATCTTCTTCAATGTAATTAGACGCCATAATCAATAGTTGCAAAGTCCTTGGCAAGGGCAGCCTTGTAGGCCGGGCAGGAGTCCTTGTCTCCAGTCGGATGTGCAGCGGGCTTCCCAAATCTTGTACAGGTGGCGCAGACAGGCTTGGCGGCGGCTTTTGGGCAGTTTATCCGGGCGTGACCTTCGCCTGCGCAGTGTCCACATCTTTGCTGGTCCTTGCAAAACTTGAAGGAATGTCCGATCATTTGGCACTTGGAGCACACTGTAAGTCCAATGAAGTCACGAACACGACACACATTCCAGTCCACAAAGACTTTCCCCTGCTCCACCAGCACGTGACGAATGTGGGCAGGAACCTCAAAGACCCGGTGGCAAGTTGATCCAGTTCGAGCGCCAGCAAGGTGACTTAGCTTGCAACTTTTTACTGCGAAATCTAGGCCTGCTTTGTCCTGGGCTCCTGCTAAGGCATTTTTCAGGAAGCACTCGTCCGTTAGGTCACGAGGAACGTTGAAGAAGATCACCCTTGGAAGCCGTTTTGTTGGTAATCGAGCGCTTAGAGTGTCCGAGTTTGCTAGACATGGGGTTTTCAGAATTTTATCCTGATCTTCTTGTGTTGCAGTATGGATTACAACGCCTTTGTTTCGGATACTCCTAATGCCCGTCACACGGATTCCAAGTTCTGATGGTCGTAATGTATCTTTTAGTAGCTGTTTCGTATCGTCGCTATCTTTTGTAGAATCCAGCTTTGGGAAGATGCATACAGCAGGTTTGGGGGTCCCAACGTTAAGTCCTGAGCGGTTGATTGATGGTATCATCTTCTGTGGGCCATTTTTCACAATATCGGCAAACGATAGGCTTGCTTCCGTGGCATCGGCTACTCTACGCATCACTGGTCCTAGATCCGACTCCAACTGCAATATTTTTTCTAACCTGTGTTGGTTTTCTGCTTTTTCAATCGCGATCTCTCCCTTTGCCACTATTAATTTGGCATTGACTGTTGCCAGATCAGCTTTGAAGCCCTCTCGTTCCAATAACAGCTGTGAAACTGATCTGAATACAGCGGATACATATGCGCTTATCCGCAGTTGTTGGTCCTTTGAGACTCTTGACTGCTTTTCAGCAAGGACAACTTGGAGTGCTCTTAGACTTGCTTCAGTGTCGTTCAGTATCTGGACTGAGGACACTGGGATTTTACTCTCATTTTCAGACACGTCGGAATAGTCCGATGCTCCGTCAGATTCCTCATCTTCAACCACTGGAGAAATCATTCCCGAGGCCTTTTTTTGTAATGGGGACGTCATCAAGTCCAGCATTCTTTTTTTACGCCGATGGCAGCATTCATCAGGCATCGGTGGGATGGACATTTCAATGAGAACAAACACACAATCTTAGGTTGTTTTAAAACTTTCGATAAAAATGTTTAGAATCCGATAGAATAGTATTATTTTATTACTGTTTTATCAAATAAACTTTTTTGGCACTTAAATTTTCCATATAAATACTGTTTGCACACGAATTCGGAGGTTTTTTTTAGTTTTTTTGCAAGAGCAAAGTGTGTTAATTGTTCTTAAATGTAATACTAATATTCGCTTATGTACCACTGTGTACTTATAATCTATGTATCACATTATTGTAAAAGCCTTTTATGGCGTTTAATAAATAAATAAATAAATAATACCTGGAATTGAATATGATGTCCGAACAGCTCGGGAAGTTTTGAAGCAAAAAATTGACCACCACCTAGAGATGGTTCGTGCCTGGGGTAAGGCCAACTTGGTCAGTTTCAACGTTTCAAAAACCCAAGCGTGTCTGATTTCGGCAAAGAGGGAGATCAATGACTGTCTGGTGCAATTTGATGGGAGCACTCTCCCCAATAAAGACTCCATTGAAATGCTTGGAGTTACTATATCAGACCAGCTCAAGTATCGGGGATCCATAGAAGCCCGAGTAAATCAGGCCTCCAAAAAGTTGGGCGTCTTGTACAGGGCTAGGAGATTCTTCAACAGTGACCAGCTGCTGACCCTGTACAAGTCTCAAGTCCGCCCAACTATTGAATTTGGGAGCCACCTTTGGGCTGGTGCCCCAAAATACTTGATAAACCTGCTTGAATCTGTGCAAAGGAGAGCGATCCGTCTGATTGACAATCCGTTGTTAACAGACCGATTGCCTTCTCTAATGCATAGACGCAATGTAGGCATGCTGTGTCTGTTCTACAGGTATTTCAATGGAGCCTGCTCCAAGGAGCTAGCAGCATTGATTCCTGATGCACCGGTGCACGTGCGCGAAACTCGACGGACACGAACTGAACACCCGTTCACGGTTGACATTGGCTTCATGAGAACGGGCCGTTTTTACGACTCGTTTTTGTGTAAGTCGGCTCGTATGTGGAACGAGCTACCGGCATCTGTTTTTCCTCCCTCCTATAATCCGAGCCTCTTCAAGGCCCGCATTAACAAATCCCTTCCCACAGCCCCTACCTTACTCCGCCTCACAACGCCGCCCAACCGGGTGGTGACATAGTTCCCCTGTCTGTGCACTCCACAGGCAGGGACACTCTTGTGAGGTGTCACATAAAAAAATTAAAAAAATATATATAAATTAGAGAAAAGTCAATGTTTTATAAAAATATATTTTCGGGCTAACTCTGACTAAAGCTTACGAGATACATCAAAATGATGTACTACGGAATTGTATATCTTAAAAAGGCCTACATAAAAGTCTGCCATGGTATATGTCTATCTCCTAAGGATAACCTCCAGCAACGCCGGGTACACACCTGGGTGATACTGAGAGTATCTGTCACTCTTATTTTTCAATTAGGTCTCATATAATCTACAATAGCATAACTGACAAAACTTTTTCTTTCTCAGGTGCCGCAGAACAAGACGCACCTGGTGGCCATGCTGAAGAAAGGGACAGCCATCCCATTCCACAAGAAGGTGTGCGCGGGCTGCCACAATGTGCCAAGGAGCAAGGAGTGGATTCTAGCCAACGAAACTCAATGTAAGCAAAACTGTTGTTCCTCTTATTCTCTTTTCCGTGATCCCGATACAATTCTTTAGTACCGCGCCAGTTAGACAATGCTCTTTCAAATGATTGAACATTATAGGTTATTGCTCTTTATCAGCAGTTGGAAGTTTTCTGGGCTACTCGCATCGTGCAATTCAAAACAATTTTTGTAACATCAGATGGTATTTTTATTCACTTTTACATATCACTTTAAATTCTGATAGTTTTTGGGGCTACACCGACACCAACCGAGTGTTGTTCTGAAGGAACTCTTTTTTAGGGTTATACCGACACAAACTGAGTGTTGTTTTGAAGGAACTCTATTTTATGGTTATACCGACACAAACTGAGTGTTGTTTTGAAGGAACTCTATTTTATGGTTATACCGACACAAACTGAATGTTGTTTTGAAGGAACTCTTTTTAGGGTTATACGGACATGAGCTGAGTGTTGTTCTGAAGGAACTCTATTTTATTATTACACCGACACAAACTGAGTGTTGTTTTGAAGGAACTCTATTTAGGGTTACACCGACACAAACTGAGTGTTGTTCTGAAGGAACTCTATTTTAGGGTTATACCGACACCAACTGAGTGTTGTTCTGAAGGAACTCTATTTTATTATTACACCGACACAAACTGAGTGTTGTTTTGAAGGAACTCTATTTAGGGTTACACCGACACAAACTGAGTGTTGTTCTGAAGGAACTCTATTTTAGGGTTATACCGACACCAACTGAGTGTTGTTCTGAAGGAACTCTATTTTATTATTATACCGACACAAACTGAGTGTTGTTTCGAAGGAACTATATGTTAGGGTTATACTAATATGAGCTGAGTCTTGTTCTGAAGGAACTATTTTTTAGGAGATCTTAATCCTTTGATGTTTAAGTAAAAGAAATGTTAAGTAAGAGAGAGTGATTTTATAAAATGATTTATTGATATAAACATTCAAATGTACCCACCTCGCATTCGTGTCCGTAATGAAGTAATTTTAGATCTATTTAATGCTCCAAATAACTAAAGAATCGCTAATTAAAAACCTTCAGGTACATGCTGTTCCACACTGTATACTGTCAGTTGTTATGTTATTATCCCTTTGAGTTCCCTCAAGATAGTTTCGGTCCATATAGAGTAGCAAAGTTAATCATCACAATCATCACTATGTACATCCGAGGGTGGGATTTGGCCTCCTCCAAAATGTTCCTTACTGGCTGCAGTTCCTCTCCCTTTGTCTTCCCGTCACGCTCCAATCCAATCTTCTTCGGCTTGCCTCAGGGTCGCTTACACTAGAGCTGTCTCATGGTCTCATGATTTATAAAGCTAAATATGCATGTGTTGTTTTCCAGTATTGGACGTGTTTCACACGGGCAAGCGGGTCGGCCCTTTCATCCACTGGGAGCCCATCTTCATTGGCACACACGCGGATCCTCTGTACGATGAGCGTCTCAGCTGGGAGGGGAAGAGCGACAAGATGACTCAGGTACCATACTGCAGTGCCGTAAAACGCCTCCAGACTTCCTTAACTCCCTACTTACATTCCTTACTAACCAAACATTCCTTAACACTCTGTCCTCTTTTCAAATATCTACTTCCTCAGTGTCCTCTTTCTGGGAAAATTATCGCCTTTTGATTGATTACAACATTGACAATGTTGTAATTCTTTGGAATTGAGAATGCTGTAATTCTTTGCAATTGATAATGTTGTAATTATTTGGAATTCACAATGTTGTAATTGTTTGCAATTGACAACGTTAAAATTCTTTGGAATTGATAATGTTGTAATTCTTTGATATTGACAAGAAATCGACATTTTTAATTCAATTCAATCTTTTAATATTATTTTACAAACATTACAAAATTTCCGTTTTAATGCATTTTTAATATCATAATATAAAATATAAATATAAATTATATAATTCAGAAGTGTAAGTAATAAAATAACTAAGGTTTTTAATGGAACCTACTAAACTATCAGCAACAAGGCTTGCCGTTTCAAATCTCTCTGTTACTAAATATATCCATATCCGAATTGATTCTGTTCTAACATCAAGACTGCCCTCCCTGCTGGCATGACTATTGGCAAGTTAGTCCTGCAGGCCAGGAGACGAAACAGTCAAACCATAGAAATGGATGCTCTCCAAGATAGCTAAATTTTTAAACCATTCAGAATCAGTTTCAAGGGATGTGCAGCAATGTACACATCCCTTCTGACGGTTCATTCCGAGGATATCGAGGATATAGGTTTATAGACATTTTTTTTATTTTATTTTTTATAGAGCGGAGACGGTTTTCATATAGTTCCCGTGAGCACTTAGGCCATAGGCCCATTGTGCTATCTCCCATTTTACCTCATTTTACCATTTTACCCAGTCACCCGGTCCCTTTTATAAAGTTCACCAGGGTTGTTATTGTATGTCTTCTGGTTTTACAATGTGTATTCCCAGGTCTCATTTCTCCTCTCCAATCCCCCTTGGTTCCCTGAAGGCCCCAAAAGGGAGGAGAGCCTCATCTCTCCTCTCCACTCCTCCTTGGTTCCCTAAAGGCCCCACGATGGAAGAGGACTTTGTCTCTCCTCTCCACTCCTCCTTGGTTCCCTAAAGGTCCCGGGATGGAAGAAGGTTTCGTCTCTCCTCTCCACTCTTCCTTGGTTCCCTATAGGCCCCGTGACGGAGGAGTCTACTCCTCCTTGGATCCCCGATGGCAGAAGAAGAGAAGAGAAGGCCCCATGGTTCCTTGAAGGCCCTACGAGGGAAAAGGGAGTTTTCTAATGGTCCAATATTCTTCCCACGGGTATCCAGGGAAACAGAAGGTCTACTCCAGCAGAGCCCCGAGTGCTGGAGTAAGGTCTAAATACTCCTAGATGTGACCCTATTTCTAGTTTATAGACATTAATACATATCATTTTAATCTGATTTACGTGGCTGTCGCATTTATGATCCACAAAGTTTCGCTAAAACACATGCATAGTGTTAATAGATAGATTGTGTTGAAAAGGCGCACATTCTAAATGAGCTGTTAATTAAAATACACAAAATATAAAGTGAATTTGGACACTCTTTTGAGACACACGCAGATGGATCACAGTATATACAGAGCTAAATTTATTCAAAGGCTTTTAAAGACATATAGAAAAAATACGGTAATATTTATAATAAAACTAGCCAGCCACTTGATGTACAGGGTTTTCCAATAAGAGGTGTTATTTTGATATTCAATTGTAAAAGATCAATGGTTTCGTTGCTTGTGTGGCACGTAGCGCCGTCTTGTTGAAAGTAAACGTTGTCCAGATCAATACCATCCAATTCCGGCCATAAAAAAATCATTAATCATCTCTCGATAGCGCAATCCATTCACCGTAACTGTTGCTCCAGCCTCATTTTCGAAAAAGTAAGGTCCAATGACTCCGCCGGACCATAAACCGCACCAAACAGTCACATGTTGAGGATAGAGAGGTTTTTCAACAATAACTCTTGGGTTTTCCGAGCCCCAGATGCGACAATTTTGCTTGTTGACGAAGCCACCGAGGTGGAAATGGGCCTCATCACTCAAGTGATTTGCATTTGATTCACTCAAGTGAATTTTAATAATTTCAATGCGTTGTTGAAGCGTGTATCGTTCCATTTTTATGAATGGCGTAGTTTCTACTTGTCAAATGTCAAAAAATGACAGCTTCAAAAGTAACATCTACCGAAATAACGGGCTATTCAAAATAACACCTCTTATTGGAAAACCCTGTATATAATTTTGTGTCCCCAGGTAGTGTTTTGGGTCCTATCATGTTTCTAATTTACGTTAATGATTAATGTTATTTACTAACCAATGGCGAAATTGTGAGTTTTGCAGATGATACCATTCTATTCAAAAATAGGGAAAATGGAAACAAAAATCTAAAATCGGGAGAAAATAATATTACCTGTACCAATCCTTTTTAAATTGAATAGAATGGCTTTAGATCAATCATTGTTAGAATATGGAATAATAGGATGGGGCAGTGAAAATGCCACCTTCTTACTATCCTTTGATGACCCTGTGCCCCTCCAATCAACATATCACCTTGGGTACTCACTGATTTAAAGCCATCAACATCATCATCATTGCGCTACATCCCAGGGTGGGCTTTAACTTCCACAAATTGTCACCTTAGTTGGACAAGTTTCTAACTGAAATTAATTCGAAAAATTAACTTTGAATGCAAACCATTTCTTTCGCTCATTTCTTTAACCGAAATAACTTTCAGAGCCATTTGTATTAGAAATCGATAAATATATATTGAGAAATCATCTCTGCAAACATTGACACCTCATATCTCAGAACAAGGTAAAGTGAAGTTAGAACCCTGTCCAACCAAGATGACGAAATGTTCCTCACTGGTTGCGGACCCTCGCTATTTGCCTCCAATTTCCAGTCCTTCCCGTCCTGCATCAATCTAAAGCAGTCAACACTGTGTAATAATTGATGAATTATTGTTTTTCCAGGCTTATGCAATGTGCGTTCTTGACTACGACTTCATGATCCTCAACAACGCCTTCCTTGTTCATCGGCCCGGCATTAAGACTCTCACCAAGGACGTGAAGAGGGCGCAACTGGCCGGCAAAACCAACCAACTCATCAGAAGGATCATCTTCCCCGAACTGAAGGTGCTCTACGGCACAAAAAAGGGATGTGCCGTATGATGAAGTATCCCCAGTCGGACCAGAGTGGGATTTATCTTCTTTCTGAAGTGAAAAATGCTGATGAATTGACAGAAGTCGAATTTATCTTCTTTCTTATGTGAAAAATGCTGATGAATTTGAACCAGAGTGGATTTTATCTTCTTAAAATGAAAAATTCTAATGAATGCCAGAGTGAGATTTATCTTTTTTCTAAAGTGAAACATGCTGATGAATATGAACCAGAGTGGCATTTATCATGTGATGATAATTGCCAGGTTGCCTTTCATCATATATCTTGTGACGGTGTCATGAACCTGTTATGTGTTTGGTGTAGGACCAGAGTGAAATTTATCATTGTTAGATAGTATTATAACATCTTTAGTGTTACATTGTTCACCAGAATTGATTTTATCATTATAAGGATAATTAAAGATTATTTGGTGTTGTAATGTAGTTTCAGAGTGGAATTTACCATCATGATAAAATATTTTTTCAAGTTAAGCCTAGTGTTATATTGCCATTACCAGATTGTTATTTATCATTTATTTTAATGATGTTGTATTGACCAGAGTGAATTTTATCGTTTAAAATCAATTATGAAGTTGTGGTTAGTTTGCTTTTATTATTTAATGATTTCAGTGATAAAATGAGTTGTATTAATAATTATTATTATCAATTATTATTTTAATGTTTAAATGATGTTCAAAATCCGAGGGGAGTGAATCTCTTGCAATTCAATAGTCAGACCAGAGTGGAAATTATCATTTGCTTCAATATTCAATAGTCAGACCAGAGTGGAAATTATCATTTGCTTCAATATTCAATTTCTGACCAGTGATTTTTTGCTGCAGTAACGGCAGACAGATCAGAGTGGAATTTATCATTACTTGCAATGTTTATTTTCTGACTAGAGTATAAAATATAATAATATTTTTAACAATCAAGAACATAGAAAAATAACACATTAGCGTTCCTTAGATTTTTTTTTACAAATGTGTTGCATGAACTTTGCATGTTATCTTTTTTGTATTTTATTATATCTTTTGATATAAGTTTGTAAAAATACTCATTTTACAATTATTGTTTTTACACTTTTTATAACATAAACTGATTGGAATCTCATTTTTTTCTATAATTATTTATCCACTCTGGTTAAAGAATTAACCTTTCCTAATTATTAAGAATATTGTGAACCTTGCTTGAGTTGTGTAAATATTAATTTAATTGAGTTTTCAGTAGTCTAGTTATAAAAGATATTTAAATCTAATATTTTAAATTTGAAGTTGTATTTTTGTATGCATTATTCCTGTACATAGTTCCTTCTACAGTACAGGGCACCACAAATGTATGGCGCAATGTCAACTATGAAAAAAAGGGTAAGAAATGTATGATGAACTTTTGCAATAATTCTTAATCAATAATTTAAGTAAATAATACTCTTAATCGGACAAAATCTCTATACATTATTCTCTCAGTAATCCATCGCTCGATTGTCCAACAACTTGCTATTATTTCTACTATTTAAAAGCACAAAATCAAGCTCCACAATTCGCCGGTATTCGTATGTCAAATTCAGTGGTGTACCGTGTGCCTAGAATCGATCGCCAAGCTTTGTATGCCGACGGGTTCGGTTATCTTACTCTTATACTCTCAGTTACTATACCGTTCTTTAGCTTGCTAGAGTTAACCATTTTATCAGTCACCAGGGTTAATTATTGTTGTTTTAGGAGGTCTCGGTTAGTCCTCTGTGTAATTTAGTAACTGTCACATGTGTTTCTGTTTGTTTCGTTCTGCAACGTTTTTTATTTGAATAAATTTTCAAAATGGTTTGTTTATATTAGTATCAGATTTTTAGGTTATTTTCTATATACGCACTATAATCCACCGCTTTCACTAATTGGACATTTGCTTAGTTTTTTGGGGTTTGAATTAATAAGAGAGGACTGTACTTGTATATAAACCTTCTGGCATCCAGCTCTGAATAAGGGCTCCCTCAAATAGGTATGTCTGGTTTTACCAAATCTTGGTAACTCCATCCACCAAAACCATTTTTGTCAAAATCTCATTATACATTTATATGCTTTTATCTCTTTGCCATCTTGTGCTGTGCCCTGCCTGTATGTATGATCTTGATGTTTCGAGCTGAACACTAGTTTTGTATGAATATTATCAAGAGAAGAAAAAATGCCTTAAATCTTATGAAAATATGTAATGGCTAATTATTATTTTTGTAAGCGTATTTTAGATGAATACATAATATGTAGCTGTGTATGATATAATGCAATGCAACTGCACCCATCGGGAGTGTTCACTTTAGCTGCTAAGTCCTTATGTTGCATTTATGGTTGTTGCACTGGTCGATTTACTAATATAAATTATTTTACAACTGTCACAGAAGACAGAAGATGATTGTTCTTATTATTTTATTTGTTTTGAAATAATCTTACATTTTCTCTGTATTAACCTAACATAATGGTATTTTCCTATTTTCTCTATTACAAATAGTATTAACCTCTTAGGCCTAATTGTTTGAACCCAATCCTATTCAACATCCCTCATTCTCGGCTTGTCTGCGTTTAAATAATTTTTGATCATTTGACAGCTTAATCAAAGTCTGTTTTATTTGTTTACGCAATTTTAAATTTGGCATTGAACTAACGGGTCTGGAAACGGCAGTTAACGGAGTCAGTTAAACTGTCAATATTCGATGGCAAAAAAGTAATGATGCCGAATGTGACAATGCCAAATGTGACAATGCCAAATGTGACAATGTCAAATGTAACAATGTCGAATGAGACAATATAGAATGTGACAATGTTCAAATGTGGTAATGTAAAATGAGACTATGTTAAATATGACAATGTCGAATGTGACAATGTCAAATGTGACAATGTCGATTTTGACAATGTCGAATGTGACAATGTCGAATGTGACAATGTCGAATGTGACAATGTCGATTGTGACAATGTCGAATGTGACAATGTCGAATGTGACAATGTCGAATGTGATAAGAGTTGGGCCTAAGAACATAATATAAAATGTATTAAAGATAACTTTAGGTACAACTTTTGTATCGCAAGATGTCATTATACCCCGTTTGTGTTAAAACTGAGCATTAGTTTATTGTAAAGATGCGCTCAGCCAATACCCGCTGTGGTGTTTGATCCCGACTTGCAAGCCAATGACCTTTTTAACTTCAATTTATTCCCTTTTATTCCAAATATATTTTATTTTTCATATGTGTTTATTATAGTATGTATGTTTTTATTGTTAGCCTCTAGCACTGCGTGATTATGCTTAAAAATTTACAACAAAATATTGAATTATTTGTTATTGTACGAAGAATGTAAGCTTTTGTCACGAGATGGTTGATTTGATGCTTGTGTAGTATAAATAATGTACTTTAAGTTACATTTCGATGCGATTATTTATTTTGTCTTGTCCTTAAATTATTGTTCTCATTTGAAAGCATGTCAAATTATTAATTATATTTGGTGATGCAGCGATTAAGATTCTGAAAAAATGTGACCGAAATGGTATAATGAAAGACTAATGTAATGAAACCTTCCTCCACCCCATCTCCTTCTCCTGCTAGTCCCTTCAGCTTCGCAACATCTGCCAGTTGGGTATTTCAAAAGAAAAACAATTTGCACAGAAAATGTAGGCAGATACATTCAATTTTGTTTTATAGTTTATTATCCTGGATGTTTCCTACTATTATGATTGTGTATTATTTAGTAAAAAAAAAAATTGTGTTTATTTTCTATGGATTTTTTTTATTTCAATAATCTTAAATGTAATCACCAAAGTGAAATCGTTACATTATTGCAAATTATACATACATTCTTTACAATTACTATTTTATTGTATATTCGATTTTACATGATGATGTTTTCAATATTACCTCATTTTTATCAAAGTATTGCTAATTTAGAAGAGATAAGAGACAATTTTTACAATTTGGTTAGTTGTTTTTATAATATTCATATGCGCTCACTACTTTAATTAAATTTTTTCTTTTATGTTTCAATAATATTATTATTTAACTAGCTGTTATACACATATAATAGGTAGAGAAAAAAAGTGAGTTGTTTTTACGTTCAACAGATTGCGCTTTAAAAAAGCATGTTTGTCCAACAGATGGCGCTGTTTTTTTAAAAAAAATCATGTTTTTACACGTCACAAGTGACATCTATATAATATAGGTATATAAAAACATATATTCGAATGCAATGTTTTGTCAAAATTTCACAGAAATCGTTGAAGAACATTCGGAGATTTAAGATTTTGAACAAACGAACATTAATATTTTTATTTATATAGATTATTATTCAACACCCTATATATCATCCGATTTCAGAGAAATGCATATACGTCCATGTATGTGTACGTGATTGTCACCAAAATTGATAGAACGCATTGTCATCGACGAAGAGTCTAGCTAGAGTTTCAGCTCGACTTGATTTTGGGAAGTGGATCAATTTCCGCTTCCAAGATTTACATTCATTAATTACCGAAAACAAAGCTGAAATTCAAATAGGTGTATTTAAAAATCAGTTTATTAATAAATTAAATGATAATATTATTGAATCTACAGGGTGTTAAGGAACGTACTTGAATTTCTTTAACCAGTGATTCCTGACATTATTTTGAATAAAAATTGATAGAAATTTTTTTTTTCAATTCTCAACAAAAAAAATCTGTAGGTATTGGACAGTTAGTATAGGTGTAAGTGGTTGAGCGCTTACTCTGCCAAGTGACCAGTGGCGAAGTGAAGAAGAAAAACATAACTTTGGTTAAAAAAAAAATACAGGAAACACCAGACAAAATGAGACCAAAATTTCATTTAGACTTACTTCAAATAATATCAGGAATCACTGCTTAAATGAAACCAAGTACATACGTGCATTAACACTCTATATAAAAGAAAAATTGAACTTCATAACAATCTCACTTCTTTATTTTGAGTGAAACATGACAGTATAAAGAATCTCACATTAAATGTATTTTTAACACTGTGTTATTTGATATTATTTATTTCTAATATTTACTAGCTGTACCCCGCCACGCGTTGCTGTGGCTCAGTCTGTATCTGCAGATAGAAAAAACAATAGCGCTTGTTGCTTTTACGTCCAACAGATGGCGCTGTTTTTACCTGTCACATGTGACATCTGTGTAATATAGGTACATAAAAACACACACATATTCGAATGCAATGTTATGTGAAAATTTTTGAAGATTTAAGATTTTGAACAAACAAACATTTACAGTTTTATTTATATAGATAGATGAACACAAAGAGCTGAATGCAGAATGAAACAATATTTTTTTGTCTATCTTAGAACAAGATACCTAGTAGAAATTAAATAGTTTCCCTGCATAAATTACTCATTTTCTTTGGAAAAATTATTGCATTAAATATGTCGATAACTGAACAAAAGTTTAGGATATATTTTTTTTTCTTTTTTCTTAAAATTATTATGGTTTTTCTTTTTTTCATTTTCTGTTCTTATATTTTATGTATTGTATACCGTTAGCTGTTGAAATTCTGTAACTAAATGTGCCTTAAATGTATCTGTAAGGAATAGATTGTGTGGGGAAGAGATAGACGGCGTTGCGTGGAAAGAGTGGTTATTTTATATTTTGAAAATATCCATGTTTGTATCCGAGCCCCATGCACAGTGTATGCCCTAAATGTAATAAAATATACATATATTCTCTCAAATGATTTGTTTTATTCTTCTTCTTTCGTATGGTGGGGGTAAGAGTGGAATATCTAGGTTAGTGAAGATTACTATTGTGGCGACAAGAGAACAATCCAGAATTGTCTCATTAATAACAAACAACACAACCTACCTTTCTACGAGTACCTACTTGCGAGTTACTACTGACAGCTGAAATCGTAAACAAAGCAACCTACCTGTCTACAAGCACCTACGTGCGACAATACGATTGCAAGTCGGTCTGGCACATTACGACAACTCGCCAGAAGGTTCGAGCCTATCGCCTATGCATAATTGCCGCGCTGCCAAAAGTTCCCGAAAGACCCAGACTGAGCGAGTGACTCCGATTTAGTTGCAATTCCACCTACCTACTGTCGCCGCCTGCTTTATCGTATAAATAAGCCTGACGCAGCGAGCAGTGAGTATTCAGTCTCCAAACCGCCAGCCAAGTACTATCGCGCTAGGGAACCTTGACCTAGATTCGCTCACATTCTATAGTATTGTAAATAGTAAACGCGTAAATATTGCGACTGTAAAATCGATTTTTGATTTATCAATAAACGCTGTATCAGAGTTGAAGAGATTTTTATTTATACACCAAGATAACTACACTATAAATTATGCCACTACATAATGGGCCATAGACCGACGGGTCTCCCGGCCAAGGGGAATCACTAAATATCGGGAAACAATTAAAATATTGACCCTGAGTATTGAGGGAACATGTCATCATGGAGCATGATGGTGGCTGGCTTACCATTTGTATTTTTCATCATAAATCTGAAAAAGGTGTTACAAAAAAGAAGATGAACATTTCGCTGAAGTGAAAGGAACGATTCAATTTTTTTTTTGCTCTGGATGTCCAGGCTTATCAAGATTGCATCTGAAATCATGTTATCTGTAATATCACAGGATTGGAATTTAAACATAGACTTCCAAATTAATAAACCTCCAGCTCGTCAAACAAACAGTTGATTTGACACAACCAAACTGTAGAATTAATTTACCAACAAACTTAGATTACAGCTTAGGTTCAGTTAAGAATTGTTTAAAAAAATAATGCGTATGATGAAGCGATGGAAGAAGATTTTTATGAAAGAATAGTATGATTCCTCTCCCAAAGGGTTCTTGGAGAGATATCATTTCACCCTCTGAAATATATTACTTATTGTTCCTGTTACCTGTTCCACAAGCTGGTCCTTATGTTTATATTCGGTGAAGTCATCCGTGTGGTTGGCGCTCTCCATGGCAGACAGAATGGCTTTCCAGATGTGCGGGAAACTGTCTTGGAACACGCCTTAAGGGCCATAGCGGCGTGGGCATGCACCTTTTAGTTACGGCATTTTTCCATTAGGTCGCACAGGCAACCAAGAACGCTAGGCTTAAAGAAAAGAATAAAAAGATTGTAGCTAAACATGATAATAATTTCAATTAAGTTAGGTTAGATTAACAGTAACTGCAGTATTAGATCTTTGTTATGACAGCAATTGATCAAAAAAGTGTCAAAAAAACCCTTACGGCTAAATATGTCGAACAATGAGATTAGTACATTTCCTACAATGAAATTTCACATTTTTTTACAAATGTATCACAATAATTTTATTATAGACAGAACTTTAGAATTTTTGGAAAATACCGAATAGTACTGAAGATATATGCCGTCAAACTGTATATTTTTAATTTTAATTTTTAATTACGTAAATCGAAAATTCACTTTCGTCGTATGGGATATCAGCTGGAGTGATTTCTGTTGATGACATTTTCTCTTGTTGGTATTCCTGATATGAGTGGCTAGATTTTGTACTATTTACTGTATGCAAATACTAGGTATGTACTATTTTTTCAAAACTCGAAAAATAAAATATTTTTATGTTACTTTTAAGTATTATTATAATTATTGTTTTATTAAACCTAACCTATAATAACTTAACCTACAATAACCCAACCTTACCTAACCTATAATAAACAAACCTAAACTAACATAACCTAAAATAATCGAACCTAACCTAACCTAACCTTTATCCTAACCTAACCTTTAATAAACCAACCTAACCTACAATAATCCAACCTAACATAAATCCCAACCTAACCTATATCCTTACCTAACCTATAATAATCCTACCTAATCTAACCTAACCTAACCTGTAATAATCCAACCTAACCTAACCTATAACCTAACCTAATCAATAATAATCCAACCAAACCTAACCTAACATAAATCCCAACCTAACCTAACCTAACCTATATCCTTACCTAACCTATAATAATCCTACCTAATCTAACCTAACCTAACCTGTAATAATCCAACCTAACCTAACCTATAACCTAACCTAACCGATAATAATCCAACCTAACCTAATCTATAATAATCCAACCTAACCTAACCTAACCTATAATAATCCAACCTAACCTAACCTTACCTATAACAACCCAACATCACCTAATCTAACCTACAATAATCCAACCTAACCTAACCTATAATAACCCAACCTTTATCCTAACCTAACCTACAATAATCCCACCTAACCTAAATCCTAACCTAACCTAATAACCTTACCTTTTTTAATTTTTCCTTATTCATTGAGAGTCTCAGGATGGAGAGTATCGGACGAACCATCCCTGTCGGACCACCGACACATAGAATTTAAACTAGAGGGAGAAACAAGCAAAACGGGGACCGATACATATAGGAACCCAAAAGCAACTGACTGGACTAGATACTCGGAGGAACTAAATATAGAAATGACAAGATTCCCAGCTAAATACGGCTGCCCCGAAGAAATTGAGGACGCAGTAGAAGTACTAAGGGACTCAATGATAAGGGCATACGAAAATAGCTGCCCTCTGAAGACAAGTACCAGGGACAAAACACCGTGGTGGAGCAGAAGACTGCAGGAGCTACGGAAAATAGTAAGACAAGCTTTCAACAAGGCCAAAAAGTCAGGAAACTGGGATGCCCACAAGCAATACCAGAAAGAGTACAAGGTGGCAATCCAGAAAGCCAAAACATGCTCCTGGGAGAAATACTGTAGGGAGGTGGAAACCATCCCACAGACTGCAAGAATCCAAAATATTCTTGCAAAAGACCCAGGGGCAGCAAAAGGCCCATTCAAAAAAGCTGATGGAGGATTTACCAACAGTTGGGAGGAGGAGTTGGAGGTACTGCTGGGGAAACATTTTCCCGGCTACAAAAAGTTAGAAGCAGATGATACCGGTCCACCACCAGCCCGAGTTACACGGGAAGGTAAAGACTGGGACACTGCGGCTAAAATAGTTACTCCCTCCAGAGTTAAATGGGCAATCAGAGGGTTTGACCCTTTTAAAAGCGCAGGAGAGGATGGAATCTTTCCGGCACTTCTACAGAGGGGCGAAGATCCTGAGGGCATGCTGTGCCCTCGGATACATCCCCATATCATGGCGGAAGACAAGGGTAGTGTTCATACCCAAACCGGGGAGAGCTGACTACGACCAACCAGGTGCATTCCGCCCAATTAGCCTCACCTCATTTCTTTTGAAGACAATGGAGAGGCTAATGGACAGGCACATAAGAGACGGGGCACTGAAAGAGAAGCCCCTCCACGAGTTACAGTTTGCTTACCAAGCAGGTAAGTCAGTCGACGCGGCACTGCACAGGTTGGTGTACAAACTGGAGCAGGCACAAGCGACTGGGGAACTGGCGGTAGGGCTATTCCTGGATATAGAGGGAGCATTTAACTGCACCACTATTAAATCCATTGATGAAGCGGCAGAAAGACATGGACTCGACAAAACCACCAGAGGGTGGCTGAGGAACATGCTCTCAGGCCGGATACTTACGGTGACAAGGGGTAAGGTAAGCATCAAAGTGCTGGTGACACGAGGGTGTCCACAGGGAGGGGTCTTATCACCCTTGCTGTGGAGCCTGGTGGTGGACAACCTCATCCGGAAACTCAACAACAGGGGCCTATATACGCAAGGGTATGCGGATGACATTGCAACCATAATAAGGTGTTGGGATGCAGACACAACCCGAGGCCTTATACAGTCAACACTGGCAACAGTGGAAGAATGGTGTGAAGAAACAGGACTGTCAGTCAACCCAGACAAGACAGAACTAGTAATCTTTACGCGTAAAAGGAAACTAGAAGGATGGAGCAATCCAACCTTATATGGAAAGGAATTAGAACCCTCTGACACGGTTAAGTACCTCGGAGTCATCATAGATGCCAAACTGAGCTGGAAAAACCAGGTGGAAACTGTAGGCAGAAAGGCCTGTGCTCTGATGTGGGCAACTAGGCGAATCTGCGGCAGAACGTGGGGTCTCAAACCTAAAATGATGCAATGGCTTTACACAGCCGTTGTAAAACCAAGGATCATGCACGCAGCCCTGGTCTGGTGGAGGAGAACAACACTGAAAACAATGATGGTCACACTCAATCACATACAGGGACTTGCATGCAGAAGCATCACAGGAGCCATGAGAACCACTCCAATACTAGCCATGGGAGTGCTGCTGAACCTACCACCACTAAACATAGAAATAGAAGGGGCGGCGATGGCGGCAGCCTACAGGTTACATTGCAATGGCCAATGGAGAGGAGAGTTGCCCAGAAACAGTCACACGGAGATAGGAATAAGACTGAGGGCAATTAGTCCGACGGCTGGGATGAAGCAGGACGGCAAGCAAGCCGAATACTTCTTCGAACAGATGTTTAAAGTGACGTACCCCACAAGGGAGGAAAGGGACACGGTCCCAGGTCCAAACTCCAAAAAAGGAACTAATCTGGTTCACAGATGGGTCCAAGATGGAGGAAGGAACAGGGGCCGGGGTCTGTCTACAGGGATCTTTTTTTTTTATTTTTATTTTTTTTTTTTTTTATAAAATTATTAGTTACATGCATTGAGGAATTTTTCGACCACCATGCTAGGCACATGCCCGTGTTATGGTGGTCGATTTTCTATACATTAACATAAAGATTGTGCGGGAATATAAAATAAAATAACATATTTAAAATAATGTAAATGACTATAGTAATATAAGGAAGTATGGAAGAATACAGTAGAATATAAAAATATAATAGCATATTCAGTGTCGCCCAAACCTCTAACGGTGTTGGACGCGAGTGAGCGCCGTAAGCGGTGAATAAATAAAATAACACCTTCAATCCAAGACAAATTATATAAATACATAAATTTACGGAAAATATATTTTTTTAACCTGAAAAAAATGGAGGAAGCGGTTGATCCGCATGCCTTCATAACAAAGGCGAAACAAAACATAAGTGACTTACATACAATCATGGAAGAAAATAAACTTACCAAAGAAACCAAATCAAAAATGATGAAAGAAATAAATAACATCATGGAAATGATATCGCACATGGCAATAGAATTAGCTAAATTACAAGAAAAGTGTGATATTCAAGAAAAAAACCAAGCACAAAAATACCCATTTTCATACTCTTCTGCAGTAAAAAACTTAATATCAAAAACGCAAGAAAAACGATTTCCTATAATAATTAAAAGCTTAAAAGAAGAAGACACTGAAAAATTAAAAGAGAAAATACAAAAGATTAAAATATCGCAGTTGGGAATTCGAGTATGCGAAATTAAAAAAACAAAAAAAAACCTTATAATAACATGCCCAGAAAAAGAAGACGCAAAAAAATTAAAAGATATAAATGAAGTCGACAAAACCATAATAGCGGAGGTACTTCTGAAAACGGATCCATGCGTAATATTCAAAGGTCTTGACAAAGACTATACCGAAAAAGAATTCTTAGAAGACATCATTGAACAAAACAACGACATCAAAATGATATGTGAAAAATACCAAGACAAAGAAATATTACAAGTTAAGGCCATCATTACAAACAAAAAAACTAACAGCAAAAACTTAATACTACAAACAAATCCCGAAATGAGACTACATCTTGTTAATAAAAAAAAAATTCATCTAGGATTCATGAGAATCTATGTAGAAGACTGCAGTCCTCTTACCCAATGTTTCCACTGTCAAAGATTTGGACACACAGCACAAAAATGCTACAATAGAATGAATAAACCAACATGCAAGCACTGTTCAGAAGATCATCCCATCTCCGAGTGTAAATCCCTGGAACTGCCACCCAAATGCGCTAACTGCAACTCAGCTAACAAGAAGAAAGAAATAAACTCCTTGAACAGTAAAATGAATGAAGTAGACCACCGAACAAACAGCGAAACATGTAAGTTCCGATCTTACATGCTTAAATTAGCCAAAGAAAGAATTAACTACGACATTGAATAAAAACCTTATAAATAATTTTGTAAAATACAACCGAAAATGCATTAAATGGATGATTTCTTAAGTAACGAATTAGAGTTAAATATTAAAATTCAAGAATATGAATGTATATGTACCGATTCGTGTAACAAAATTATTTCTAAAAACATCAATGATATAATTATTATGCACATAAACATCCGTAGCGTTCAAAAAAATTTAGATGAATTAATTCTAAAAATAAATAATTTAATTAAAAAACCGGACTTTATAGTGTTAACCGAAACATTTACGAACGCTGAGTCACCGTCTTACCACTTACCTGAGTACAACTATATTTCTACCAAAGTAGACATCAATAAAAATTCGGGAATAATAATATTTGCAAGCAATAAATTTAGTATTGTTAACATATTAGAACATCCAATACACTTAGTAAACTGCATCGAAGTACATTTCAAACTCGGCAAATCCATATACCATCTAATAGCTATCTATAGAACGCATGGCTCGAGTATTATTACATTTATTAATGACCTCAAATACATATTATTAAAATTAAAAAATAAACTTTGCTTCGTCGTAGGAGATTTTAACGTTAATATTAATGAAAAAATAGAAAATAATAACAAAAATGAATACATCAATTGTATGACTGAACAAAATTTTATATCTTGCATAAATAAAAATACTAGGGAAATAAAAGAACATACTCCATCTTGTTTAGACCACATTTGGACAAATATAAACATTAAAGATCTTCACAAAATAAAATCAATTGTTTGGAAAACTAACATAACTGATCATCACTCATGCTTACTTCTGTATAATAATAATATTAAACATAAAAAACATAATTTATTAACCAAAAAATCAACAATAGATATGACTATTCTCTCTGAAAAATTAAAAAAGGAAGATTGGAATAATGTTTTAAACAGTGATGATACTGAAATTTGTTCGACTAACTTCGAAAATATTATGTCACAACACATTAAAAATTCGACAACTGAGATAACAACACACATAAAATCAAAATTAAGATGTTTAAAACCTTGGATTACCAAAGGACTTATTATATCTATCAGAAATAAAGAAAAACTTTACAAAATAACTTTAAAAAATCCCCAAGATGAAAAAGCATATATTTTCTATAAAAAATATAAAAATAAATTAACATCTTATATTAAAAAAAGTAAAGAAGAGTATTTTAAAAATAAAATATTATCTTCAGAAAATAACCATAAACAAATGTGGAAAACTGTTAATTTCGCCATAGAAAATACAAAAAAAACACAAAACATTAAGTACATTGAACATGATAAAAAAATTATAGATGCCAATATACAGCCTAAACAATGTGCAAACATATTTAATTCCTTCTTTGCAAATGTTGGGAAAAATCTTGCGAAAAATATTCATAAGCCTTCAAACCAAGAAAACCATAAAAATAAAAATATACAGAAACGTAATATACTTTCAATGTTTGAAACAACAACAGAATGTGAAATCTCGAAAATAATAGAAAATATGAAAGGAGGTTCGTCCCCCGGTTTTGATTCTATTACGACACACATGTTAAAAACTATGAAACCTCACTTAATAAAACCTATCACTCATTTAATAAACTTAAGTTTAACAAATGGAATTTTTCCAATGAACTACAAAACCACAATAATCTCACCTATTTACAAATCTGGAGATCCACATCAAGCAACGAATTATCGCCCAATATGTCTAATTTCTAATATAGGAAAGATCTTTGAAAAAATAGTTAAAAAACAATTGGTAAATTTTCTAGATAATAATAAAATATTACACAAAAACCAGTTTGGCTTTATAAAATCACTCAGCACACAAGATGCTATTGCTAACGTAACTTCATACATTTACGAATCACTAGATAAAAGTAAAAAATGTGCGGGTATATTTATTGACCTTAGAAAGGCATTCGATAGCATATCCCATGAGATGCTATTAAAAAAATTGAATAAAATCGGCATAAAAGGCAACGCGATTAAATGGATCACCGACTACTTAAAAAACCGTCCTCAATTAGTAAAAATCAATGGTGTTAATAGTGATCAAGAGATTACAAGCTTTGGAATCCCCCAAGGTACAGTGCTTGGACCAATTCTATTTACTATATATGTAAACGATATTTTTTTTCAACCTTTACACGGTCAAATTACGTCATACGCCGATGATACAGTATTAATAATAAGTGATAAGACTTGGGAAAATGTAGAATTAAAGGCCACGGAAGACATCAACACGCTCAAGAATTTTTTCGACACTAATTTACTGTCACTTAATAATGAAAAGACATTTGTAATTCCATTTGCAATCCATACAAATGATACTCCTAAAAATTTTAACATTGTCATACATAATAATACTAAAATTCACAGCCAAAACTATTGCAAATCAAACTGTACAGTACTAAAAACAACAAATAAAATTAAATATCTAGGAGTAATTATTGATAAAAATCTGAAATGGAAAGAACAAATATGTCAAGTAGTAAACAAAATTAGAAAATTAATATATATATTTTTAAGAATTAGAAACTTTCTGTCGATAAAAAATCTATATTTAATTTACTATGCCTTAGTTCAATCCACTTTACAATACGCTATTATTAGTTGGGGATCCGCGTATAAATGTAACCTTCTTCCAATTGAAATTATACAAAGAACAATTATTAAAATTATATTAAAAAAATCCTTTGACTACCCAACAGAACGCCTGTTTGAAGAATTTCAAGTACCTACATTTAAAGACCTATATATTAAAAACTCATTAATCCAAATTATAAAAGAAAAAGATAAATATCAATTTTTAAATGAAAACAGAACGCGACTTAGACATGTTTTTCTATGCCCAAAACTAAATACGTCTTTTGCACAACATCATTATACTTACCAGGGAAGAACTTTTTTCAATCGTTTACCAGAAGAAATCAGAAGCATTAATGATAAAACCCGAATACTGCTCTCTGTCAAGAGACACTTTAAAAATATTCTGAAAAAAAAACTACTGTCACTTAATTAATCTTACAAATATCCTTAGTTTTCCATCGCTTCCTTTCTTTTTAAAAATTTAATAAATTAATATATTATCCTTCACTACTTTCCAAAGAAATATTACAGCAAACATACATTTATGTACAATGAATTATTTAAGTAATAACTAACAACAACATTTATGTACACTCCCCTTCCATACACAAGCAAATGCTTTCAATGGAAGAGTAGTAAAAAACCAATGATGTAAAATGAATTATGTCCCATGTAAAACATATCATTAAAAATAAAAAATAATTATTAAAAAAAAAAAAAAAAAAAAAATAGCATAATATTAATATAATATGGTAGTACAATATAATAATATATATAATAATATAATATAGTACAATAATATAGTAGTATAATAATATAATATTTTTAGTTGTTGTAAGTGTTATTTTTAGATACATAATACAATAGTATTTTGAGGAAATCTCATTTAGGTAAATTACATATGTATTAATGAACCACATTGTAAACTGTCGATTTCCCTAAAGTAAAATAGATACATAAAAAGGAATATAAAAAGTATATAGTTATAAAATCAAACATAGTACTATAGAGTAGGCAAATGAGAAAGGATTATTTTTACTATGGAAATCTATATGTGCTTGATTAAATTGGTAGGTACATTATTTTGCAGCAGTTTTGTACAAATAAATCAAAGTTAGAAAGTTAGTTTCAAGTCCGGCGAATTACACTGAACACTGGAGTCAATTATTATTGTTACGGTGGTTTAGTCAGCTGGTAGCTAAGATGGCACAATAGTTACATGGAACTTGTATGCCGTAGGTACAGTGGTGCCAAACAGTTTTAAGTAGTTTATGTAAAAGTTTTTAAACTTTCGGCCATTAATATTATAGTAATTATATATAGTTCTTTACAAACAAAAACTTTTATTGGTGGTATAACCTACGTTCTTTAAAGAAATTCTTTAAAGAAATACCTCAAAGAAATTCTTTAAAGAAATTTCGACCCTTTCCGGATATCCATTTTTGGACACCGGCTGCAAAGTGAGTACGTGTACTGGATCTTTTGATGTCGTTATTTAGTGCATTGTATATTTTTGGTGCGATGTATGTGTATTGTCTTTGTGAGAAAGTGGTTTTTGTTATGGGGATTGTGCATTTTCCATGCGTTGAGTAGCGTGTATGTATATCTTTTTGAGTAGAATTTATCAAACCATTTTTCCAGATATGGATGAGAACTATCTTAATATATAGTTGACGAATGTCCAGGACTGCTAGTTTCTTGAAGAGTGGCTCTGATGGGTAAGAACGGGAACATTTGAAGATGATCCTTAACAAAAGTTTTTGAACAGTCACTAGAGGGTAGAGAATGGATGCAGCACAACCTCCCCATCCTATAATGCCGTACGTAGCTATAGATTGGAATAAAGCAAAATAAACACTTTTGAGTGTTTTTATATCGAGGATTGATCGAAGAGAATAAAAAATATAGCATAACTTACGGAGTCTTTTTGTTATGGAGTTGATTTGGGCCTCCCAGCGTAAATGGTTATCTATAATGACACCTAGGTATTTTATTTCAGTTGACGGTTTAATAATTGGGCATGAACAGCTTGTAGTGAGAGATAGTGGGGGAGTGTCTAGATTTTGTGGGCAAGTGTGAATAATTAGTTTAGGAAGGTTTTCTGAGAGAGTTAATTTTCGGATTGAAAAATGTATATATTGTGTTTTTTTAATATTTAGGGTGAGGAGGTTGGAGTCCAGCCATTTTTTAATTTTGTTCAGTCCAGAATTCGCCTTCTCAATTGTTGTTCTCCACATTTTACTCGTAAAAATGATTACCGTGTCATCAGCGAAAGATATTATATTACCTTCAATATCCAAATTCAACAAGGAGTTCATATATATTAGAAATAAGAGCGGGCCTAGAACACTTCCTTGGGGTACGCCGTAGGAGATGGGTAAACATTTACTCCTGTATTCTTGATCGGAGTGGATGACGGTTGTTTGTGATCTCTGCGTGAGGTAGTTTTTAAACCATTTCAGGGCAGTACCTTCTATCCCAATCTGTTGCAGTTTTTTTAGAAGAATGTGGTGGGAAATAGTGTCGAAGGCTTTAGACAAATCTAGAAAGACAGCAAGAGGTTTATTGCCTTTATCGAGGTTATCTGATATAATATTGGTAAAGGTTGCAATTGCATCAGCAGTACTACAGTCTTTGCGAAAACCGTATTGGTTTTTGGAAAGGATTTTATTGTCCTCGAGGAATTTGAGGAGTCTTATTTTTACTACTTTTTCAATGATTTTGGATATAGTGCTCAATAGCGATATAGGCCTGTAACTATTTAGGGAAGATCTGTCACCTGATTTGAAAATAGGGATGATAGAGGCATGTTTAAGTGATTTTGGGAATAAACCGGATTGGAGGCTTAAGTTAATAACATGTTTGAGAGGGCTGGCAATAAGGGTTTTTAAATGTTTAGTGAGTTTAGTAGAGATTTTATCTATTCCTGTTGAGTGACTATTTTTTAATGTTGAGATAATTTTGGTAATTTCCAATTCTGTGGTAGGTGTGAACATAAATGGAGTATAACTGAGATGAGCCAGGGTTATTTCGTTTGCAAGGTCATGTTCCGAAACATTATTTCTAGTTAGAATATTATTGGAAAGGTTAGATCCGACTGAGGTGAAAAATTCATTGAAATGGTCTGCGATTTTTATTGAGTCATTATGTGTATTTGTTAATGATCGGCCTTCAATTTTAATCTTATTGATGGGTGTAGTCGTTTGTCTAGTGTGGGATATGTCCTTAATAATACTCCATATTTTTTTCTTGTCATTTTCGGCGTTTTTGATTTGTTTTTTATAGTAATCTTCTCTGGCCTTAGAGGTAATTTTTTTGCAGACATTTCTGTATTTCTTGTAAAATATGTAGGATTCATGATCGTTGGGATTTTTTTTACAGAGCGCGTGGAGTTTATCACGCTTACGTATAGAATGAAGGATACCTACAGTTATCCAAGGTTTGAGTTTAGTGTCAAAATGTTTTGTTTTGTGTGGTGTGCTGGATGTAGCGTTGGTTAGGTGGTTATGTAGTGTTTCGACAAGAGATTCGCAGGCTAAATTAGGATCATTTTGTTTGTAAAGATTTGACCAATTTTCTTGTGAGACCAGCTCAAAAAGTTTGGTATAGGATATTTTATTTTTTGGAATTTCATGCGGTTGTGGTTTATCTACTTTGTAAGAAAGAGAAGTTATGGTAGCGTAGTGGTCTGTGATGGTACATTGGTATACAAGAGATATAGTTTTTAATTTACATTTTGAAAAAACATGATCAATACAACTTACAGACGAGCCAGATACTCTTGTAGGTGCTGTTATGGCTGGGACGAGGCCATGAAGAGTTAGCATATTTATATAATCATTGGCTTGAGGATGCATAGAATTAATTATATTTATATTGAGGTCACCAATAATAAGGAGATTATCACAATCACTCACACAAGATAGAAATTGGTTTAGTGAATTTAGAAAAGGGGTTATGTTAGACGTGCCTGGTGATCGATATATAGAAAATATGGTTACGTGTTTATCTATTACAATTTTGAGACAGTTAGATTGACTGATTATGATTTCGTTTACTGAGTGAGATATGTGATTTTTTATGTATATGATAACTCCATCGTTTTGGGTTATGTTATTCTGTGTATTGTAGTGGGTGTAGTTTGTTATGTTTTTGGGAAGGTAATTTTCATTGATCCAGCATTCACTCAAAATGATTATGTCAAAGTCGGAGTTCAGGTCTGTGAGAACTATCAATAATTCGTTAAAATTATGGTTTATGCTTCTGATATTCATTGAGAAAATTTTTAGGGCCGATAGAGTTAATATTTGTTGAACTTCTAGAGAACTGTTTGTTTCTGTACATGGAATTGGAGACAAATTGTCTAGTTGATCGGCTATTTCTACCATTTATAAAGTTTGTAACAAAACACAGTAAGTGGCATAAAAAATAGCAATGATTTTGACAAATCGTTTAAAATAAAAATGAGAGGCTCCACATATTCATATGATAGATTCAACTTAACATTTAAGACAGTGGTGATAACAAGACCTATGATCAAAAATAGTATCTTTGGGCTAGAGACATACAATAATAATTTACTGCTGTATATAATGAAGAGTTTTAAATAATAATATAAAAATACATAAAAGAAAATTATGTTGCTCAGCGAGCATTGTTTACGGGTTAATGGGTGAGGGTGACAAAAGGTGTTTATTTTTGTCACTAATAATAATGACAGGTGTCCCAATATCTCGCCGTACATAGACTTGACCCCCTCTGGTCCAAGCAAATTTGAAAAGGTTTGCACGTTTGGCCTTGCGGGCAAGAAACCACAGGTGCTTCGCCTGAAATGTTAGATGTTCTGAAATGTATATAGGGGAACCTGGTCCTGCCATTCCGATTAGGGTGGTGTTAAGTGTGTCCTCACGATTTGCAGCTTGTTTATTGAACCTTTTTACATCTTCCAGAAAATTATCACGGTCGATATTGGACTTGAATTTTATTAGGATGGGCCTGCATTTATCTTTGGAGACTTTTAGTGTAGTGCGGTACGCCGTATCGATATTGGTAGCTTCGTTTGAGTTTATGGTTTTTTTTATGTTGAATATAATATTATTTAGGTTTTCGCCGTTGGTTTCTGGGATTCCTCTAATCTCCACATTTTTTGATCGGTTTAGTCTATCCATCTGTTCCACGTGGTTTTCAATGGCTTCAAGTCTCGCTTCGAGGTTAGAGTTCTTTTTTTCAAGTGATTTATTTTTATCCTCAAGGTCGTGAACGCGAAGTAGAATCTCTTGGTATTGTTTACTCATTGTTTCCAGAGTGGCTAGAATTTGAGTGTTTTGTTCCATTAGTTTGGTAAGTAGTTCACTCTCCGGAGGTGTTGTACCGCTGGCTTTAACAATAGGTACTGCCGATAGACATTGCTTGCATCTGATCTGTGCGCGGCGCTCCTTACTGAGTCTACGGTAGGAGCTCTCCGCCACTCCACCACAGTGTAAATGAAAGGTCCCTTTGCACAGGGCGCACACAAAAACGGACTCGGCCGAGGCAGTAGGCTCTGAACACGTATGGCAAGGATTATTCATATTGATGTGTTCGTTTAGTTAGTACTTGTTAGTTATTAGATTAGTATGTATTGCACTTCGGTAAGAACGTGTGTGTGCGTATGAGATTATCACTTGCTGTTGACAGATTTAATTATTGTGATATTTATTTTTTTAAATTTTGGTTTATTTACCAGTTGTTCGTCTTGGCACAAAAACTTTTCACACACTAGATTACTTCCGTACGCCGTAGATGCTAATTGAGTAGACAAAATAATATAATATTTAAAGAGAAATAATAATAATGTTGTGTTTATTGATTGCTGTTAATTTTGTTTTAGAGGGATGATTCCTACTTCACCGATTCAAAAACACTTCGTATAATAATTTAATTATTGTTAGCTAATTTTAAATCAATAGAATTTGATGTATTTCGCTAGACAATTTGAAATCGTAGCTGGTAACAGACATTGAACTGTCACTTTTTGATTGTCACTTCACTTTATCATTGGATCACAAATGTTTATTGATGTTTCTCAGTACACAACTCACTTTTGAATTGAAATCCTTCACTGTAAACACTTCAAACACCGCAAAAACTTTTTACTTTGTATTTCATGGGTTAAAAATCATATATTTTTAAATGTTTGTTCGGAGCGATTAAGATGCGTGTTTACTGTTGCACTATCCATAGATTGATTGGTATCTCTATTATTATCTAAGAGGTAACTCAGTATACCTCTAGGAATGCACTGCACTGTGTTTCAAGCTGAGATGAAAGCCATCTTAGCCTGCGCACAGGAGAATATGAGTATCGGGTACAGAAATAAGAACATAAACATATGTTCGGATAGCCAGGCGGCCTTAATGGCACTGGAAAGTAACCGATGCGACTCCAGACTGGTGATGGAATGCAGGACTATCCTTATAGAACTGGCGACCATCAATAAAGTAACCCTGCTTTGGGTACCAGGACATAAAGGTATTGAGGGCAACGAGCGGGCTGACGAACTAGCAAGGAAAGGGGCGAAAGCACCACTTGCGGGACCTGAGCCGGCCGTAGGAGTAGCAGCTTGCCACACCAAACTACATATCAAGAGGTGGGTCAAATCCCAACACTGGAAGGAATGGAAGAAGGCACCCGGAATGAGGCAATCTAAAGTACTCATAAACGGACCGGACCCTAACCGAACCAGGCAACTACTCGATATGGACAGAAACTCACTGAGGGAACTGGTAGGACTATTAACGGGACACTGCCATCTCAGGAGACACATGCAACTGTTGGGAGTGGAAAACACCAACATCTGTAGGAAATGTGAAGAGGAGGAAGAGACTCCAATTCACCTATGGTGCCAATGTCCCGCTCTGCTGGGAATAAGGCTCAGATACCTGGGAAGACACAGTGTGGAACCAGAAGACATCGCCACATATCCAATGACAGCCCTGGTGAACTTCATAAAAGGGACCGGGTTACTGGCAAGGGAATGAGGTTAAAATGGGAGATAGTACAATGGGCCTATGGCCTAAGTGCTCGCGGGAAACGTAAGTAAACCGCCTCCGACTTTAAAAAAAAAAAAAACCTAAATCCTAACCTAACCTAATAACCTTACCTTTTTAATTTTTCTTTATTTATAAAACATTCCTAAATATCTTTATTTTATTTTTCGAGTTTGGCCAAAATAGTACCTACCTAGTATTTGCATAGATTAAATGGTAAAAAAACTCGTATCAGGAATACGAACAAAAGAAAATTTTATCAACAGAAATCATTCCAGCTGTCATCCCATACAACGAAAGTGGATTTTCGATTTACGTAAGTAAAAATTAAAATGCTATAATTAAAAATATTCCAAATGCAGTCAGATTCCTTTTATAGTAAATAAGGTAAATCAGAAGGTTTTATTTAAAAAATATTCCATATAATCCGTGTTCAGCGATTCCGAATAATTACCGTTTTTTGAAGCCTGCTTGCAATGTCTATATCTCCAGAGTTGTGAGGATTGCACATATTCATTTCTAGGCGTATGTTAAAAAAGGGTTATTTTGCCACATTTTTTCATTTGCAAAACCCGCGAGTTTACGCTGACCAAAATGTAGTCAATTTGAAGAGACATTAAAAAAATAGGAATTTTTTCAAAAGAACCCGAATCCTTGTAACTCCGTTATTCACCGAGCTAACAGTTTTACACAGCAAATGGTTTCCCCGGTCTTCTTTAGATGTCTCGCATTTCAACAGTGCATTAATAATTTCAGATGCGAAACATTCTCTCAAATGGTGTGTGAACATACCTTGTACCACTTTATTTCCGGAATGGGGATACCCGAAGCTCAACAGTAATAGAAATGGTTTTGTTGCCCAAGGGACAGTTTCACTAGAATTGACTCTTGAAGATATAATATTTGGCTTTACAGCATCTGAAACCAAAGTAGGTAAGTACTTATATTTACACCAAACACAGGCCCCTACCACACCGGAGTGCCCTACAGTAAATTTTTATTTATGTATGTGAAAACGCAACAATGTAAACAAAACTCCAATAACGTGATAATCTGATAATAAACCCCGAATACATTTGATATTCTGTGTGTACCTTGATTTATTTATTATTTATATCAGAAAAAACTACAAACACATAAAAAGCACACATCTTTTGGAAATTTTATGTTTTACAATATTAATCCTAACATTTTTTTCTTGAAATTTTATTTTATTTTTTTAAAAAAGAAAGACAAACATTCCCGGGTTACGAATAACCTGACAATATATGAAAATCTCCTACTACCACCACAGTAAGCTGAAAATATTGCTTGTGTTGTGATGGAGGACTTAGCCAGCCGATGAATTGAACACACTACGCCTGGGTGGGACCCAAACGCGATGTCAACTCGGCCACCGACGAATTCCACTGGAAACGAAAAAACCTGAAAAACCAAACCTAGTAGCACAATTTTCTTGATTGTTTATAAATATACGCAGCTTTACGACATTATATCTTGTTACTTATTATATATAGAAGAAAATTGTATGTTCAAAAGTTGTAGATAATTTTAAGTTCTACTAAATTGGTTAAATCACTTTATCCAAAATTGGTATTGGATACGAGTTATTTGGGATAAAGTAGATTTTGGCGCGATTTCGGCTGGTTTTTCAAAATGGCGGCGTTAGCACAGGTACGCAAAGGACGACATCTTGGATTTTACATCATGGAACCAGCCTATAAAAAATTGCGACTACCGGAATAATTACGATCGCGACTCCCTTTTTTACGCTAATTGCACTGGCCTAATCGGCAGTCCATTGTTCAAGGGTTAAAGTCACAGACATTTTAAAATAGTAGACTTTCCTTTTGGATTTTTTATTTATTTAGCCACCTAGTTTCACGAGTTGGACGTAACTCGTAACAGGTGATGCTGGTGCTGAGGAGTCCCGCTTCTAATAACGTAATGCCGGCGTATCAGTTTATTATATCGATGTCTGTAACCCTGGCACAGGTGTTATCAGTGACTATGAATTAAATTCTTTACACCGTGAGTAAATGGGTATGCATTACAAGCCCAATGTTTCCCCACCCGTGTCAGTAGATAGTATCGTCAGTGCCACTTGTGTCGTCAACTAGACAACTTAATAGCATAGAGCTACAATTAGAGGCGCTACTGCAAACTAATATCTCGTCGAAACTTGTTGGCAGGATAGTTCGGTAGTTTTTGTTGGAGAGTCAGAGAGTTGGAGGTAAAAAAACGGAACCATTTTTTTTTGCTTTATGTCTCATCTAAATATAAATCATCAATTGACTTCTAATATGAAAAACTTTCCTTGTATTATATTATGTCATTCTAACGAAAGTTTTTTTAATACAATTCAAAAGACTTCGAAAGACGATAAAACGTGTAGTTTTTTTATGAGAATTTTCGTAACTTGACCTATTTTTTATATTTGTCAGGCGAGGCACCGTCAGTATAAAAATCAACTTATCTTAGTATTTAAATAAAAAGTGCTTCCATTTCCAAGGTTTTTGAAACGGAATATTTTCCAAAAATTGCTGCGACTAAGGACGAATTGTTTTAAAAGAATTTAAATAATTCATCAAATTCAATATTCATGTTCTGTGAATGTTATATTCAAGTTATTTTATTATCAAAGCGCTGTGAAATAATATTAGAACTTTCACTAAAATTGAATTTTTACTTTGAAATTTCATGAATTGTTTAACTTCTGTGAAACATCCCGTGTTAAGAAAATAGGATTAATAAGAAAAAAAAAAACGGATGCTTTCTTCCTTCCTTCCTGCTAGTAAAACATCATTTTCTGTATTTTTGCTATAAAGGATTGCAAATCCGGAGCTGTTATGCAAAATCCGGATTTTCGTTTTTCCTGAAATTCATAATCCGGATATCCGGATTATTAGAAAAAAAAAGAATTATAAAAAGTAATCTTCAAAAACTGAAAAAAAATAATAATATCTTAACAAATTTCTGTAAAAAAGGGTTCTCAATTCAAGGGTGTTCAATATTTTTCTGTCTAAATAAACTCGGGAGATAGACTCGCTAGCGATGACAATGCATTATATTTTGATGGCTATCACACTCACACGGGAACGTATTTGATGAGGTTGGGATTAGTACTGACAGAATAATAATAATAATAATAATAATTGGATAATTTGTAGAGCGCCGTTTTTGTGAAAAATCACCTCAAGGGCGCTGTACAATTTATTTCCTAGGATCTACATTTGTTATTTAGACCAACTATGCCAACACGAGGTTCGTCATCCATTCAGGTATGTGTCTGCCGCCAATATAGCGCTGACATGTGTCTGCTGCCAATAAAGAGCGCTGACACAACATCCGTGTGATATTTCACAAGGGTCTGAAGAATTCTCCCCAAACCAAACAAATTAATAGTGTGCTTATTATTTCAGTTTGTTCGTTATTTATTAATAATAACAAAGATAAATACTAATAGAATAATTCAATATACCAAGGTACCTAGAAAGTTACGATTTTTCCTTTCAAAATGTGCACAGCATTTTCACACTCTTCAACATCTCAATGTAATAATTGTCTTTAAAATAATACTTTAAATCCTTCTTCCATCAACAAAAGCTTAATTTGTTATGCCCATGAAGAAGGACCCTTGTTTAAAATACCTTACTATTTATTCTGTTACAGATTTTAAATACATTTAAATTATGTCTTCGCGTGTATATGTTTATCTTTTAGAGTAGATTTTTCACTAGTCATTGTAGCATCTGATAATTTCATCCTTTCCCTACATTTTCGACAGTACTTGTTCTCCTGTACCTTTTTTTAAGTTTCTCCAGTTTTAGTAATTTTTCTACATCCAACCTGAAATTCCTTAATCCGTCAATCATCTTATTACGGTATGAAGTCTCTGAGTCGCCTCCGTCGGATGCAAGTCCATTTCCATTTCTTGGATGCTTTTATGAATTTGCCACAGATAGAAGTACTGGACACTGGGGGATTCTGTGACAGAGACAGTTTTCTTGTGACTTTCGTCTTCTCCTCCGCCGCCAGCTTGGTCCTGGTGGGAGGGGGCCTACGTGGGGGTAATTAATTCATTCATATCGGTCTTATACAATGGGGAATCCAATTCCTGGGTAGGAAGGTTCAATCCTCAGTCAATTCCTGGGTAGGAAGGTTCAATCCTCAGTCAATTCCTGGGTAGGAAGGTTCAATCCTCAGTCAATTCCTGGGTAGGAAGGTTCAATCCTCTGTCAATTCCTGGGTAGGAAGGTTCAATCCTCTGTCAATTCCTGGGTAGGAAGGTTCAATCCTCAGTCAATTCCTGGATAGGAAGGTTCAATCCTCAGTCAAAGAGTTTAAAAATAAATATATTAGAGCACAGGTTGATTTTTTATCCTTTGTTTCGATAATCGAATAAATAAAAATGTAAATGTTCGTATGTTCAAAATCTTAAATCTCCGAAAGTTCTTCATCGATTGCTTTGAAATTTTGACACAACGTTGCATTCGAATACGCATGCGTTTTAGATGTCACCTGTCACAGGTAAAAACATGTTTTTTTAAAAAAGAACAGCGCCATTTGTAGGACGAAAAAGCAACACGCGCTATTTTTTTTCTATCTGCACAGCAACGCGTGGCAGGTTACAGCTAATACATGATAATTGATTTCCGATACGATTAGAACGTCCAGGCTGTTTGGATAATACAGGGTTTTCCAATAAGAGGTGTTCGTAAAAGATCAATGGTTTCGTTGCTTGTGTGGCACGTAGCGCCGTCTTGTTGAAAGTAAACGTTGTCCAAATCAATACCATCCAATTCCGGCATCTCAATTAATCATCTCTCGATAGCGCAATCCATTCACCGCAACTGTTGCTCCAGCCTCATTTTCGAAAAAGTAAGGTGCAACAGTCACACGTTGAGGATAGAGAGGCTTTTCAACAATAACTCTTGGGTTTTCCGAGCCCCAGATGCGACAATTTTGCTTGTTGACGAAGCCACCGAGGTGGAAATGGGCCTCATCACTCAAGATGATTTGCATTTGATTCACTCAAGTGAATTTTAAAAATTTCAATGCGTTGTTGAAGCGTGTATCGTTCCATTTTTATCAATGGCGTAGTTTATACTTGTCAAATGTCAAAAAATGACAGCTTCAAAAGTAACATCTACCGAAATAGCGGGCTATTCAAAATAACACCTCTTATTGGAAAACCCTGTATTATGTTATATTTAACATATCACTATTATTTAGCTTTATCGTCATTAGGCCAAAGCTTTCAAATTAAATATGTGCCGAGAGGTATACATAGGTATTATCAAGCGATTCCATGTCAAAACAGAACAGTTGTGTAAATAAAGATAAAATTTTATTGATTTTTATTTCTATTGTTACACCTCACAAGAGCGCTCCCTTCTGCACAGTGTAAAGACAGGGGTACTATATCATCACCGGATTGGGCAGCGTTGTTAGGCGGGTAGTAGTGGCCGTAGGAAGGGATTTATTATTGCGGATCTTGAAGTCGCCAGGATTATAAGGAGTATGTGCCAATACCCAGATGTTTGCGGGGAAACAGCGTGTTGGTTAGTTAATTAGTTAGGAAAGATGGTAGTTCCACTTGCTGACTTGGCTGACTTAAAAAAAACGAGTCGAAGAGACAGCCCATTCTCATGAACCCAACCCCATGTGCACCGATGCTGCTAGTTCCTTCGAGCAAGCTCAATTGAACTACCCGTAGAACAGACTCAGCATGCATACATTGCGTGTGTGCATTATAGATGGAAATCGGTCTGCTATCAAAGGATTGGCGATCAGACGGACCGCCCTCCTTCGCAGATAGGTTTATCAGTTAGTTTTGGTTTAGTAATGGCTAATTTATTTTAAGAAAGGTACGCTTAAGTGGTTTTGGTATGCAGAGCGGATGAACAAAGAAAGAAATAAGTAGGAGAATATACAACACGGAATGTAAAGGTAGAAGTAGTTGGGGACGCACGAGGACGATACGATCAAATGAATCAATACTCGATTCTGGCCATGTCAAGAGTCAGAATAACAGAATAGTGTTTATGAATGAGAATGAAGCAGGAGTGGGTTCAGAGACAGAGTTGTGTGGCGGTATGTCCTCTCTTCATACCCGGGCGTGGAAACGGCACGATGATCAGTGTGAGTTAACGAAGAAAGAAATTGTGGCAGGTAGCAGAGTTGCAAACTAGATTTCGCAAAACTTTTACTTGAAATTCAGTCGCTAATGTGTGGATGGCCGTAAAATTACCCAAATTAATCTGAACAAAGACCTCCCTGATAACATACAATATCTCGACCATATAAACATTCATTCATATTACTCATGCACTAACCTATCCCATTACGTTTTATTTAACCTAATTTAATGACAAATCATTTCAACGATCATTTCGCGTTTATCTAAATCACTTGAAGCAAATCTGATCAATTTTCGTTCTTACTTGATATCGACAAACTTAATCAGTTCTTGGAAACACAAATTCTTCAATTTTTAAATGTTTTCTACTTGATTATGTCTAAAATATCTGTCAGATTGGGTTGTTGAGATGTTTTCAAAAATCCTGTCTCATTCCTGGACATGAAACAAATTTTATGAGTATCTTTTTTTCTAAAATGCTGCCAAGAAAACTTGATTTCGACAAACTTAATCAGTTCTTGGAAACACAAATTCTTGAATTTTTTTAAATTTTCTACTTGATTATGTCGTTGTTGAGATGTTTTCCAAAATCCTGCCTCATTCCTGGACATGAAACAAATTTTATTAGTATCTTTTTCTCTAAAATGCTGCCAAGAAAACTTGATATCGACAAACTTAATCAGTTCTTGGAAACACAAATTCTTGAATTTTTTACTTGATTATGTCTAAAATATCTGCCAGATTGGGTTGTTGAGATGTTTTCCAAAATCCTGTCTCATTCTTGGACATGAAACAAATTTTATTAGTATCTTTTTTTACAGTTAAAATGCTGCCAAGAAAAGGTTGTGACTGGAGAATACTGGCAGCGTTAAGCATTTTTCTTTTAATTTTCATCTTCAATCGCCTGTCAAGCAATCCATTAAATCAAAGTGGTCACTCAATACATAGATTTGTCGAAATCAACCCCGATACACAACCCAGTGAAGCTGACGAAACTGGCAACAGTGTCATCGAAATAGAAACCATAAAATCTGACGATGAAAGTGCCAAAACTGTCATATCTGTTATAGGAAAAGCAAATAGTGTTCATCGACTAACTAATAAGATAGTGGATAAAATGAGAGAAATAATGAGCAATGACGCTAATGAACCAGCAGAAGAAATAATAGTCGATATCAAACAAAACAATACGGAGCAAAATACCAACGAGATGCAACCAACGAAGACAATAGAACAGAATACTGGAGTGAAGCAAATGCATACAACCACTCAAATAGTTGTTGGACAGGAATCATATGATGAAACGGTAGTTTTACCCGAAACTTTGAAAAAGTTAAGAGAAAAACTTAAATGCTTTGATAAAGGTTTTGAAAGTAGGGTGAGCCAAAGAGGAGATTATTGGGTTTTTACCAATTATATTCGTGCAGAACATGGGCCCTTGGCTTGTCACGAACAAGTGACATTGACGGTTCATTCTGATTTCACATTTTTGGACAATTTGGATCCTCTGATTGAAAGGTTTGTTCTTTTTATTTTGTTATATGGTTTTGGCAATTATTTGTGTACAACATCGAATGTCGTTCCTGTTTACAAAGGAATTCATTGCATTGTTATGTTATGTTATGTCAACTACCGTGAAATCTCTATATCGGCATGTTTTTTTGTTGCTATTTTCATATTAAACTTAAATTTGGATTTGAAGCCAAAATTTAATTATTTATATATCAAATGCGTACGGATGTCTGCTACTTTAATTATTCATATAGCAAATGCATAGTACGGATGTCTGCTACTTTAATTATTTATATAGCTAATGTTTAGTACGGATGTCTGCTACATTAATTATTTATATGGCAAATATCTAGTACGGATGTCCGAAACTTTAATTATTTATATAGCAAATGTCTAGTACGGATCTCCGCTACTTTAATTATTTATATAGCAAATGCCTAGTACGGATGTCTGCTACTTTAATTATTTATATGGCAAATATCTAATACGGATGTCCGAAACTTTAATTATTTATGTAGCAAATGTCTAGTACGGATTTCTGCTACTTTAATAATGTATATGGCAAATGTCTAATTCGGATGTCCGCTACTTTAATTATTTATATGGCAAATGCCTAGTACGGATGTCTGCGACTTTATTTATTTATACAGCAAATGCCTAGTACGGATGTCCGCTACTTTAATTATTTATATGGCAAATACGGATGTCCGAAACTTTAATTATTTATATAGCAAATGTCTAGTACGGATTTCTGCAACTTTAATTATTTATATGACAAATGTCTAGTTCGGATGTCTGCAAATTTAATTATTTATATGGCAAATGCCTAGTACGGATGTCTGCTACTTTAATTATTTATATAGCTAATGTTTAGTACGGATGTCTACTACTTTAATAATTTATATGGCAAATATCTAGTACGTATGTCCGAAACTTTAATTATTTATACAGCAAATGCCTAGTACGGATGTCTGCTACTTTAATTATTTATATGGCAAAGATCTAATACGGATGTCCGAAACTTTAATTATTTATATAGCAAATGTCTAGTACGGATTTCTGCTACTTTAATTATGTATATGGCAAATGTCTAGTTCGGATGTCCGCTACTTTAATTATTTATATGGCAAATGCCTAGTACGGATGTCTGCGACTTTAATTATTCATATGGCAAATACGGATGTCCGAAACTTTAATTATTTATATAGCAAATGTCTAGTACGTATTTCTGCTACTTTAATTATTTATATGGCAAATGTCTAGTTCGGATGTCTGCAACTTTAATTATTTATATGGCAAATGCCTAGTACGGATGTCTGCGACTTTATTTATTTATACAGCAAATGCCTAGTACGGATGTCTGCTACTTTAATTATTTATATAGCAAATGCCTAGTACGGATGTCTGCTACTTTAATTATTTATATGGCAAATACGGATGTCCGAAACTTTATTTATTTATATAGCAAATGTCTAGTACGGATTTCTGCTACTTTAATTATTTATATGGCAAATGTCTAGTTCGGATGTCTGCGACTTTAATTATTTATATGGCAAATGTCTAGTACGGATGTCTGCTACTTTAATTATTTATATAGCAAATGTCTATTTTATTTTTTTATTTTTTATTTTATTGTACAACAGAACATTCATTCCAGTTACAGTACAATTTTAAATACAGTTCAATTTTACATCATATCAGCATTTGGGTAAGTGACTCTTCAATAATTGTTTTATGTCGTTTAGAGAACAGTCATTTACATCCAAATTCTTTGCTAGTTCGTTCAACAGCACCACTCCCCTCGTCATGCTATGGTAATACGGATGTGTGCTTCTTTATTTATTTATATAGCAAATTATAAAATTATGACTATAAAAGAAACATTTTTGATGATTTTAGATGTAATTAATTTGATGGTAATTGTTAAAAAATAATAATAACTCAATAAGTGCCAAAGTTTCCTCTAAAATCGTTAAAAATTGATCTATTTAATGGACCATATTTTATAATTTGAAAAAAAATACGTATTTAGATATTTGCTAAACCTATTGATTAAGAAAATATTATTCGGTTTACTCAAATATTTATATATATGTATGAGGAATACGTTCAGAATTGCGCGCTAAATATTTATTCATTTTCGGGGAATCGACAGTTTACATTTAATCAATTTGTACATAAGTATTATATAGTAAAATAAAACCAATTATGGATTTCCTCCTTGTTACTTTACTTCTACTGAGACAGCATAATAAGGAATAAGTTATTTAAATTTGTGAGAAAGGAATATGAATTAAAAAAATTTATACAAAACAAAAGATTATATAAAACGAAAAATTTACAAAACAATACATTTATAGCCATGGAGAGAGGTTGTAGATATAAATCAAATTATAATAGAGATACAAATAATAGAGACATAAACATTATTCACAAACCATCAGAGAAATATTCTTTTATGAACCTCTTATATTTGGTAAGTTCGCAACTGAAAATATCAACCTTGGATAATACGCTATTGTAATTATTGCATAGTCTGTTCAGGCAAGAATTCTGCTTAGATTTCGTTTTGCTTTGATCCACCCTGAACAGAACACAAGAGCATGTTGAACGCGCAGGTACATTGAATGGAATCTTGTTTAGCAAATTTGGGCATTGAATATTATTGTTAACTACTTTATACAGGAATAGTGCATCCGTATGATGCCTCCGTACACTCAGTGAAACAGTTTTAAATTATGAAGCTGCCTCTGCATTATTATTAAATCTTACAAATGACTTGTTTTAGTAAATACTTTTTATTTTTAATTTCTCTGACAGTATTGAAATAAATTTTTAAAAATCACCTCTCGAACGTTTCAACGTGTCGAACAATGCCGCCATTATAATATGGTCAGCGGATCGGTACGGCTTGATCATGGGTGGAGTGTACTGTTTAATTTTGTTCACTAATCAGTATTTTATTAAATATATTAATTCTATTTACTGTTGTCAAGCTATCGGTAAGGAGATTGTATTTGTTCACACCCTCATGGCCTATGTTTCTTTTACCACTTGAATTTATGTACAGTTTATTATTTTGTGTTGTGCAGTGTTCATATACTTATGATGTTTTCATAAATTTTGTATTTCATTAAAAGGCATATGTTATATTCGTATAGTTTTCTGATTTTAAATAAGTTTGTTTCTTGGTATACTTTTTAGTGGGGGTAGTTTCTTGAACATCATAATATAATTCTCTTCTCCCCCACCGTGGGTTTCTTCTTTTACTTCAACGATTCATAGGTATTACCAAATATGCAGCCGCCGCGATCAGCCATAAAGACAAGTGCCATGGAACGTTTATACTTTAGAAGCAAGCTACGAGCAGAGACTACAAACCGCTAGCGATGCCGGGAGTCAATACGCGTGCGACACTGTTAAAATTTGTGCCACATAGTCGTAATTGACATGTTAGAAATGTACTATAATAATTCTATACAGATGTGAAAGAGGATTAATGTAGACAAAGTACGCCTCAACATAGTTACCAAAAGACAGGCCAAATTTAATTGTTCTGTCTTTATTTGAATTGAAGCATTTGCCACACGCTTCTCTATTAATCCATTTAAAGCAGAATTTCAATTTTAAATATTGATATTATACACGGGCGATAGTAAAATATTATCTACACACGAATACTCGAAACAATTACCTGATTGCAATTACGCCTAACTATTAATTACTTCTACGTACCTTAAAAATAAAGCAGATTACCACTGGCGCGACTCGCTAAGTAAATAGTAAACTAATCACAATTGATATTTTTTATCTAAGAACCTTCAAATGTTATGCGATACGTTCTATCTTTCTATGGCACTTGGCCTTTTGAGATTTATGACTAGTAATCAATATGAAGGGTGGAGCTATACAGAGTAAATCCAGTTTTCAAAAGTGAACGAAACATTTTGTTAATTTAAAATGCGAAACACCGTTAGTATTTGACTGTTTACTTTATAGTGCAAACCTTGGTTCACAATGTCGCGAATACAGTGTTTTTGGAGACTGCTAGCCACAGTGGGAGTGGTTGTCCTGCTGTTCTTTCTAACTTTTCACGAAAATGTCGACGAAACTACAGAATTCTCAAAACAGTCAAAAAACAAGGCTGACGAAAGTGTTCTACAAAAAGAGACGTTTAAAACCAATGATACAAAAATAACTACAGAATGGACTACAGAAAATATGATTGATAATACTCTCAGAACTGTAATAAAAACTGTTGTAGAAGATACAGAAAACATAAAAAAGTGTCGCTAGTGAAAATGTTAATAATTGACTGAGAAAATTAAAAGACGAACTTCCGAACAAAACGATAAAGAAATTACCAAAGTATTGGAAGAAGAAAGTGAAATTCTTTGAAGAACAAACAGAAACATATTTATTATATTAAAAAACAAATAACTTTGTTTACATCTCTTTAATAAATATAACCTCTACCTGTTTCATGAACAAAGTTCACCTAATCAGGAGTAAGTATATTAAGTATATACTTGCTCCTGATGAGGTGAACTTTGTTCATGAAACATGTAGAGGTTATATATATTTATTTATTTATTTATTTAGACGCCGTAAAAGGCTTTTACAATATACATGATTTATGTTTACAGTGGTTCACAGGAGCGAAACAGTATTATGTTAAACAGAATAATTACTGAGAAATTATGTTGAAAATTAAACAAGAATAACATCTGGTATACATAGGTACAATAGCATTTTTATTTTCAATCCGTACAGTAGTTTAGTATTGAGGTTATTGTTACCTTCAATATTGAATTTGGTTGAATTTGCTGAGTACTAAGAGTTAGCTCTATTGAATCAGGGCTGTCAGTAAGACATCTCATAACAATTTTGGGAAAAATTATAGTTTTGATTAAGTATGTAAAATTATTAGATAACACTCTTCTGTCTGATATCTGATGTAAGTGCATAGTTTAGGTTCTGTGATAACTTATGAATAGAATGGTATTATGCCTAATAACATTGATAATTACGACAGAGGTTTGTTATTATAGCCTTCTTATAACTATATTCCGTGCAGTTGAACACATCTACTACTTCTGAGAAAGCATTGCCAACTGCATGCAATCTAGGTATAAGCGAGTTTCTAAATGACTCAGTCCTGATATTGTTATTGAAATTAAAAAGAATTTTGGATCGAGTGGTTCTAGTGGGTATATGGAAGGTAATTAGGCTTAATATATCAGGGCTGTCTATAATACCATTGACAATTTTAAAAATAAAAGTCAAATCGGAAATAAGTCTTCTATCTGAGAGTTTAAGTAAGTTTAATTCTTTCATCAAGTGATTGTAATTTATAGATTCTATAGGTAGACCGAGTTTATAGTTAATGTATCTTAGGAATTTATGCTGAATTTTTTCAATAGAGTCGGAGTGGATTTTAAAGTAAGGACACCAAATAGGAGAATTATATTCGATTTGACTTCGAACAAGTGAGGAATATAAGATTTTTAGTGTTGAAATATTTTTAAAGTGTCTGCCATTTCGGAGAATGAAGCCGAGCATTTTTAATCCTTTGTTGGTGACTGTTTCTACATGTGAAAGAAAGTTAAGTTTTGAATCGAAAGTAATGCCGAGATCGTTAATTTCACTTACAGAGGCGAGAGAAACATTATTAATTTTGTATTGATAGTTAAGGGGTTGTGTTGTTCTGAAAAATCTTAAAAGTGATGTAAACAAAGTTATTTGTGTTATATAATAAATAACCTAATCAGGAGTAAGTATATTAAGTATATACTTGCTCCTGATGAGGTGAACTTTGTTCATGAAACATATAGAGGTTATATATATTAAAGTGATGTAAACAAAGTTATGTGTGTTTTAATATAATAAATAATGTCAGCACAAAGTGATAAGCTTTCAGAAGATATTTATTCGAAAAAATAAGAAACATATTTGTTCATCTCCCCGTACAGCCTGATGTTGGCTCCATCTGGTTACCATCTGTTCATCCACATTAAGATGTGACTTGAGGCCCAGCCTTCGATAGCGATGAAGATCTTCAAAATGGTGTGACAGGTTGGCTACATTCCCAGGAGGTCGAATTTGCAAATTGGTGTAACGCCATGACAAGTGCTTGAATTAGAATGGCGATTGTATTGAAAAATAGTGGAAAATTGTAGTTTTAAGAGAAACGTAATAAAATATTTTTGTCTACTATGCATGTTTTATTTATAATCAAAAGGTTGAACTTATTTTTTTTTGTTTTGACTGAGAATTGAATTTTCCTACCCAGGAACTGGAGTCGATAACTCTAGCAACCTCGCCAAATGCCGATCGGGTACGACCTATATTTATTTCACATGTTAACTGCTTTAATGTCATCCGATTTCAGAGAAATGCTTACCTATCTGTGCCGCGGGTGGTTACGTGAATGTCGCCAAAAGTTGATAGAATGCATTGTCATTGACAACGAGACTATTTGCCGAGTTTCAGCTCGATTGGATGTCGGGAAGTGGGTTAATTTCCGCTCCCAAGATTACCGAAAACAAAAGTGAAAATCGAATATATATACAGGGTGTATCGGCACGTACCCGACAAACTTTAACCAGCTATTCCTTAGCACATTTGGAGTAAAAAATGTTATGGGCACTTTGGTGTCCGGAAACATTTATTTTTAATAAAAAATTTATTATTCATATTTTCACCACATGTCACCAATGTTTTATCCTTTGTCAAAGTTTGAAAACCCATCTGGCAATATTTTGTTCGAGTTTCGTTGAATAATGTACGTACGTACCTACGTTGGCGCGCTTTTACAATCACAACGAAATGGCACGGCACCATTCGTCTCATTTTTAACTATTATTATTTAGTGTGTACGAAAGAGCGAGGACACTTTTTGACACACTTGCTAATAACAGCTGCTGAACACGGATACAATGCAAATGACAGTGACGGAGTGTGGATTTTTTTTATTTATTTTTGTTTTTAATGGAAAAAAAATGTTACCGGACAGCAAAGCGCCCATAACATTTTTTACTCCAAATGTGCTGAGGTTAAAGTTTGCTGAGGTTAAGGTTTGCTGGGGTTTGCTGAGGTTAAGGTCTGCTGGTTAAAGTTTGTCGGGTACTTGCCGATACACCCTGTATATTTAAAAACACATCTAATCTGATTATTACTTATTATCATAATGACTGTGCAGTTTAGGATTGCTGTAAACGGAAGTGGTGCCCTCTGTTACTTAAAAATAAGAACCGCTGGGTTTTTATCAGCTAGTTTATATGGTTTGTGTAAAAAAATGATAACGTGCGGTAGGTAATGAGTATGAGGTAAATTGGTATATAAGAACAAACAAACGCAGAAAAATCTTTTCAAAACAATATATCACATTATCTTCCTCAATAATTGGCAATTCACTTTGTGGAGTCACTTCAATTTCAATTAAATAAATAAACTTGTATACACAATTATTTAATCCAAATAATCGAAATGTTTCAAAAGCAATGGTTTCAGCGTCAGGATAAACGTAAAATAAAAATAACAAATATAGAAATAGACAAACCAGTATAGACAAATAAGTACATGTTTTCAAAAATATTAAGATGAGTTGTGATTAATTACGTAATTATTATTGTAAAAATATAGTATTTGGTTATAAAATGGGCAAATATTGCATTTATGTACTATATCAAACATTTTTATAAATGAACACAATTATATACATATTTCAAAAACTTTTATAAATTAACATATTTTATATATATTTATATACTCTTTTATAAATTGACACATTTACGTATATATTTCTAACTCTTTATAAATTACATATATATTTTTTTTGACATATACATAATGTTTCAATTTGTAATTTCAATTGAAACATTACATATATGTCAAAAAAAATATAAACATATATATGTGTCAATTTATAAAAGAGTTAGATATATGTATACAAATGTGTCAATTTATAAAATAGTAAGATAATAGTAACATAAATGTGTTAATATATTAAATATGTTATGTATTAAAAAAAATATATATATATATATGACACAATTATGAAGATATATTGTATAAGACATTTATAAATTGAAACATTTCTGTTTATATTATAAAATTATATATTGAAACATTTATGTGAATATATATTTAGAAACTGTTATAAATTGACACCTTTATCTAGATAATACCAAAAACTTTTATAAACTGGCACATTTATGTAGATGTACATACGAGTGGAAAAAACTTTTGTAAATTGACACATTTATGTAGATATTCATAACAAAAATCTTTATAACCTTTGACACACTTATGTTTATGTTTATTTTTATATAATGTTTGTATATATATATACACCATTATTAACATATATATATATATTTTGGTGAATAATTGACGATATTTTGATGAATCACATTTAGGAAGTATTTGGCTCTCCCCACCTTAGAATGCATTTAAAAAATATTTTTTAACATTGTTAAATATTTGTATTTTAGCAGTAGTGTTTCTAATTTCTTCCGGTCGAAGGAACTATCATTACATTCCTAAAAGATAAGTCGTTTGTGGTAATTCCAAATAATCCATTTTCATTTTGTCATGATTTGAAAATTTATTACACAATCTTATCTGTTGCCTCAAAAGGCATTATTTTCTAGACAAATTTTTATCATCTTAATCCACTAGGCATTCTAGTATAATCATTTTTTAAGCCGATTAAATATTACCCACATAAATTATTACTTAGCACTGTGTATATAGTATAATGCAGAATTTCAATGTCACTTACTTTATTAATTTGTGCTCTATAAACGCTTGCAATCATGATTTTTTTTTTGAATTCAGACCCAATCAGTCTTACTTATAAATATTCTCTTATACACCGGTGTAGCGCTGGTATAGCTATACGGCGAAGAGGGCCGTACACTGTTCGGGTTAAAATATTTACTGATAATAATATTCATGTATCATCATAAGATTTTTTTAGGCTGGCACCACTTTATTCCAATCCTAAAAAACACAGTCAAATTCGCATTTCGCGTTTAGTTGTTAACTTTACTTTTCTTCATATGACATTTGCGATGTCATTGACTCGTCATTGTATACTTCAAATTGCTTCGAAATTTGGCCAGTTTAATTATGCGTTCCGTATTTGCTTTGATAAATCGATATTTCGATTAAAAATATTCCTCTGATAGTGCTGCCAATGGGTATAACTGCTTTTTTATATTTTCATTGCGCGACCGATCGATGTTTGTCAGATTAACCAGATCGTTAATAAAGTCCGCGATCTCCGCGGTCCGGTAGGGCGGTTTAAAAATCTGTCACTAATACTAATACGCACTACGCATGCACGTGATTATGAGTAACGTTTTCTACAAACCTGTTCTTATCTCTCCGTATTATCTATTACGAGTAAGACGGAATATCTTCATTACTTCATTCATCTGCCCCATATTCGCACATTTTTAACGAGCTAACTAGAAACTAACACAAAATATAGACACGTTCGTGTTCATCGTTGAAAGTAAAAAAAATGATAACAACAGCCGTTACAATAAATGACAAGTTAGAGGGCAGGATAAAACTAAAGAATTGCTGAGAAGTGACATACACTGTTCTCTCCCATAATGCATTGGGTATTTATTGTTTTCTCCGATACTGGTAAGTTTTGTATTAAGGTTTAAACGAATATCTCATCGTTTAAATCCAGTCTGTAAATGCAAAATGAAACTAGTAAATCAAAAATGAAAAGAAGTGTGACTTTCATGGTTAAATTGATAAAATTTCAAAGTTAAAATTCAAGTTCCTTTAATAATATTTCATCGTGGGCCGGTCGTTTCACAGTACTTGGATATTAACAGAACTTGAATAGGACTTTCACAGAACTTTATTATATCTGTTTATCTTTGAAATTTGATGATTTGTTAAAATTCCGTGAAACAAGACGTCCTTAGAAATTCGCATGATACAAATTAATAAAAACCAACTAAAGTTTAGTTAGCAACAGTTTTGAATGGTTATTCACAAAAATATTCCTATAGTTACTTGCCTATTATAAAGATAATAATAAAAAAAACCTAACTGATTATCTGGCAGATTCAGCGCGCGGGGAGGCAGAGAGGATGGACCGAACGAAGTTTGGCGTAGACAATATTAATTAATAAACATATGATTTGCCATTAATATAGGTTTATCCTGTGAAGTGATTTTTCACAGACAATATTAACCGATAAACATGTGAAGTAGATTTGTCTTAGCCAATATTAATAGGAAGCTACAATCCAAAAATGTGTATATTCTTGGTATACCTTATATCGTAGGTAGGTAATAGGTATTAAAATCGCTTGACAAACGGAGTCTAGAAACGTTCGATTTCAAGCGAAAAACTGGTTTTTATTTATTTTGTAAATAATTTTATGAGAAAGCAAAAAAGTTAATCGAGTGAACCTGTCACAGATTATCTTAGATATACTACTGTATTTTTGTTGTGGTTTCCTGTACGCGTTAATACATTTCTATTGAAAAAATATTTTCGTTAGTAGTTTACATTTATATTTTTTATCGAGTAATTTATTTATTTATTTGTATTCTACTCAAGCGAAGCGATACGAAAACTTTCAATTTATCTAAATCAATTTTTTTAGTATTCATAATGTACACCAATTCATTATAAAGATTAATCAAAATAGTGATTTGGCATTAAGCTTCGCCTTAACCGATAAACCTGTGAAGTAGATTTGTCGTTGACAATACGTATTACCCGACAAACCTGTGAGGTAGATTTGTCGTTGACAATGTTAGCCGATAAACCTGTGAAATAGATTTGTCGTAGACAATATTATCCGACTAACCTGCGAGGTAGATTTGTCGTTGACAATGTTAGCCGATAAACCTGTGAAGTAAATTTGTCGAATACAAAATTAACCGATAAACCTGTGAAGTAGATTTGTCGCAGACAATATTAACTGAACAACACATAACCTAGATTTGTCGTAGTCGTTAACTGATGAACACGTAACGTAGATTTTTATTTGACGATATAAACTGATAAACCTATTACGTTGATTTTTCGTAGACAATATTGACTGATAAATCTTTAAGGCGATGCCATACGTAGTAATTCAAAATCATGTGTTTTTGGTTTGAAAATTTGGTCGCCTAGAAATGTTTCAGATGCTTTAATTAAATACTGCGAGTAGAATACATTTTGGCCTTTGAAATAATCGAGTATTTTTTAGATAAGTCTTTTTATAAGCCCAGAAAAAAATAATGTAAAGGCCTATGAAAACTGCTTTGATGTTCAAATCTCCTACTTACGAACCCATTTTCTGTTATAATTTTATTGAATAATGTGGCAAATTAAGTAATTTATAAAATGATCGAAAAAAAATTAAATATTTATGCCTGAAAATCCACAAAATAAAATAAAAGGCACTTTTTGGCCATGTTTTTTTCTTGCATAAATCAAAACAGGCGGATGGAGTTATCCGGGAATTTAAACCTTATCGCCATCTACGCAAGGGTTGTTATTGATAGCGGCTCAATTTAAAATATTACACCACGTAGTGCATCGCCTTAATGTAGATTGTTTGAAACTATCATATATTTACAATATCAATAATAATTATTATAATAGATCATATTATATACAGAACAGTTGTGTATACAACAATGTGTCAACAGAATTTAGTTTTGGTGAAAAATCAATATGTAGGGAATTAATATTTACTTAATAACGATTTATTGTAGGTTACCGGGTATCTTATCTTTTCAAAGACCACAAATCAAATTTATAAAATAAATCTCGACTTCTGTGCACACTGCACTCTTATCAAATGAACTGATACTTGTCGAGATAAGAAATCAGCGAAAAGTGCAATGATTAATGATGATTTTTGCACTTGACAGAGAGCGCATTTTTATTATATTTTTTTATTGAATTTTTTGATATATTGAAACAGTTATACAAATAAAATTACGGTGACTACATCGTAATTTTATTTGCATAACTGTGCGTACTAACGTAGAAAAAAAATCCTCCTATAATAGTTATTTTAACATTTATATGTGTGAAAATTGTGTTTCTGAAAATAAAACTTCTAATTTGTTAATATCCCATCCTTGCCACTATTAAACTCCATGTGCCGTCTAGGAATACAAGACAAAATATAACATTCTTCTGCAATACATACACGACCAACTATCAGACACACTCACTGACCAATAGGATGCATGATCTGGGCAACAAGTATGGGGGTGCTATTGATTTATTTATTGACTCCATTTATAGAATTAAGCATAATCTATACCAACACTTTCGAATCCTACAAATTAGTTGTTTTAATTTCTTTTTTACTTTATCTTACGTTTTTTACTCTTACGTTTTATTTTCTTACTTATGTCATATTTAGTTTTTTTTTTATTTATTTTGTTTTTCTTTTAATTATTTCTTAATATTTTCTCATTATACTTGTAATCACAATTTTACAATTGTGTATTTTGTACCTTAATTACAATGGATTACATCTATTTAATATCAGTATCTACTGTATAATACAGATATTCTCCTATGTACACTGCATCATGTATCACTTCTATAGTATATATAAATAAATAAATAACAAGCTGGGGTACTCAGCTTTGCTCAGGGAACGTTCCAGACTATTCAAGATTGTTCCTGGATGTTCTGAAATGTTGTGGAATGCTCTCGAATGCTCTAGACTATTCTGGAAATTTCTAGAGGGCGAAACTTCCAGCTCTTATATCTTCAAAAGCACGCCCTTCAGGTAAAAACTGGAACCTTCTTCATGGATGGGGGATAGAGGGCTACCATACCATATAATCCACCTTCATCGTACCGGGACTCATTTCTGAGTTTTAGCGGCACGCACATTGTACCTACACTTTTTTATAATAATGGTTATTTTCCTAACTAGAGCCCACAAATTATTTATTTGTATCAACTCACGCGCCGGTTAGATTTATTAAGGCAGTAATACATAACTGACAAATTAATATATGTTTCGACTTGTAGTTTAGTTTTATTGTTTTGGCGACAGAGCGTCAACTTCCTTTTCCTCAATTTCGATTCGTTGAGATTAAATGGATTTAATTTTATAAACATGCGTTAAATCCCCCGCCAAGTCAAAAGGGAAGCAGATCTTATGATCCTGCTCGTTTTAAAGTAATCATTTGGGTGATATTCTCAAAATCCCCACCTAATGGCGACAGAGAGCCAACCTCATTTTCCTCACTTTTGATTCGTTAAGATTAAATGGATTTAATTTTATAAACATGTGTTAAATCCCCCGCCAAGTAATCAATTAAACAGTAATTAATTAAAGTAATCATTTGGGTGATTCTCTCGAAATCCCCACCCAATGGCGGTTCTGTGACGACCTTGCCGATTTTAAATTGTAATTTATTCCTGTATCATGGAGTTAAATAAGTTAAATTCCAACCACGTTGAAACGGATGAGGTGCAATATTGGCTATCATAAAGGATGTAAACCCAGCGGCATCAGCGGACTGCCGAAGACTGAAAATAATAATTACCTGCCCTAAAAAGACAGACTCCGTAAAAATACTGACTGAAATTTCAAAAGTAAATAAAGGATCTCTAAAAGCTCAAGACGCAAGCTCCTCCGACCTACAGTGATCCTGAAAGGAGTTGCAAATGAATATAAAGACAATGAAATCCTCCACATGATCATTCAGCGAAATGATCTTATTTATGAAATAATTAAAGGCCGAAAACTAGAAAACTGTATGAAGATCCTTCGAACCACAAAAAATCGAGACGAACAATCAAGGAACACAGTACTAATAGTTGACAGTGAAATAAGAAAATCTCTACTCAGTCTCGACTGTATCAACTTCGGGTACATGAGGGTACACGTAGAGGATTCCTCATCACTAGTCCAATGCTTTAGGTGCATAGGATTTGGGTATTCCACATCTAACTGCAATGCTGTAAAAGACAGGTGTCTTTATTTAGCAACAAAGTGCTGGAACTAAAACTCAACCAATGAAGATGTTTACTCGCTTATAGCAAATAGTACATATTGCCCTTATCGGTAAAAAAGGAAGAGAGCCCAGCAAAGAACCGACTATGGAAAATAAGGGACTTTTCTGGGTGAGGAAATCGAAGCCATACAATATGGAAATTCAATGTCATTTGAAAGTCCAGAACGTTGTGGTAAAGTCTTCACAGACAAAAAACTTTCCCTGAAATTACTAACTTTAAATATTCGAAGCATAAACCGCAATTTTAACGACTTTTTTATACTACTACAAAAGATTCATGTGAGTTTTGATGTGATTATTCTAACCAAGTGTTGGATTAAAGAAACGTACCAACCAAAAAAAATCCTAAATATTAAACTGAAAACAATTATAATCAAAATTATGGAGTAACTCACAGAACCCAAAGAAAATTTGGAAGGTACTTGAAGATATTACTAACATAGCCCCAAATAAAATCACAGACATCTCGCAAAACAAGACGGAGCAAATTTCAATAAATAACACCGACCCTCATATAAATATACTTAACACTCTTAAAAAATACTTGCAACAATAGGACAGAAACTTGCCAATACGTCCCTAAATAAGATGAAAACAACAGAAATACAGCTGACATTAAACTACAGAGCAGGAAGAAGCCAACAAAATTCTCTTATCCTTCTACCATCAAACCAAGAAGAAATTAATAGTATAATCTCTGAACTGAAACCCAACTCAACACCTGGAATAGATGAAATCACTACAAATGTCATAAAGAAATGCAAAGAAGGTATAATAACACCTCTGGTACACATTTGTAATTTGCATGCAAACCGGAGTATTACCAAATTGATATGACAGAATATCTGGTATGCAGGTATGAAATGCGTGGGTATCTTTCTAGATTTACAGAAAGCGTTTGACTCAATATCACGAAAAAATCTATTGAGGAAACTAGAGATGATGAGTATAGGAGGTATATTGTTTGATGACTACATCTCGGAAAGAACTGAAGTGGTAAAGAACGATAATAAGTTAAGTAACTCGCAAATAATTCATTCGGAGTACCCCAGGGCAGTACGCTTGGACCAATACTTTTTTCTTGCTTATATAAACAAGCTAAGCAAAATAGACCTTGAGCAAAGAAAAATTATATCATTCGCCAATGAAACAGTTTTACTTTTCAAAGGAGATAAGTTTGAGGATATAAAATCAAAATCTTAAATTGGTCTAGTAAGAGTCAATTCTATTAAGGCTAGAATGCAACCTCTTGACATTAAATGCAAAAAAACAAATTCAATGTATTTTTCTATAAAAAAAGAGGAAAGCATAACAGTGACATGAAAATAATAGTACATGTAAATGACACTTGTAACCAGGAACACAAATACCACACTCATGCGCATGCCAAGTCCTTGAAAAGATGGAATTAGTCAAATATCTGGGAACTTTTATAGACGACTCTTTAACAATGAAAATACGGCCAAACAAATATTCTTCCTAAAATATATACCTAACATTGTTGACTAGAAAATAATTAAAATTGTGTACTAGGCATTGTGGCATTCAATTATTAGTTATGCCATACTAAGCTTGGGCGGTGTAGTGAAAGCCATTCTAGATCCATTTGTTAAGGCACAAAAGCTGTAGTAAATGTGGTGGATAAAAAATCCTTACATGTATCCATCGGCAGCCTTATTCACGGAAACAAAATTATTAGATGTAAGGCAGATCTATATACATGCACTTATAATGTACTATAGGAACAACCCCAAGCTTCACAGTCTTGTAGATCACAATTACACGACAAGACTATGAACAGAACAAAGAGTGATAGTACCAAAAATGAATACAAGGTTTGGAGAACGATTTCATATATTCCTAGCGCCTAAGGTATATAATGGATTCAAACAGCAACAGCAATATAATACGGTCCCTCTTAAAAAGCGAATTACAGTATGGCTGATTGAAAGCGGCAGAACAGAATCGGAAAACTTCCTGAATAAAATCATGGTCTGACTGAATTGAAAACTAGACTGGACAGGACTGGACTGACGACTGATGACTGGACTGGATAGGACTGGACTCGAGGACTGTAGGAGCAGATTTTCTGTTGTTATGCAATATGACGTCTACCACCACGATGTGGGCATTTGCCTAGTTTAGGGTATTTAATACAAATCCTCTTAAAAAGTTACTTCCCCAACAATGGCTTTTCCGTGTTTGGTGACCAGATCTCAATAGCCTGGTACTTCCCCATCTTCCTCTTTTCCATCATCCTCCCTTCCCCACTACCTTCAGCCTCACATGGGGAAGCCACAGTATCACCTAGTGGGTGGGATCAGTTGGGACTCTAAATGCGGTTTTTACTTATATTTTTTAATTTGTTTTTGTTAGACCATAAGTAAGGGATAGTGGACAGGAAGAGTAAATTAAATTATTAGGTTTTGCTTAACCTGGTGATATTTTTATGTTAATACAATAACAACGCTCCGGTATTTAACCAGACCTTTATAAAACAATGCGTTCGCCGCGCAGGTGGAATTAGTAAAGTAGATTATGAATGCAATGTAGAACAGTCAAGTATGTCAAGTCAACAGAATTTTAATCTAGTGCCTGTTGTCCACACTATCCGCATTACCTACGTCACATTATAGACTACTTATAGATCTATAACTACAGTTAGGTTTTCTATGTATTTGCAGCACTTTACTGGCTTGCGCACTACGAATAGTACGAATGATACGATAATAGATTTAAAATAAATTTCTTGGAAAAAACTCCGAGCTGTAATTTTACAGACGTTTTAATTGATAGGTACATGTTTATTTAAAATACGTTTTCGCTGATAGCTAACTAAATTATTATTTAAGTTTAAACCAAATAAATAAATTAAAAAATCCGATCGCAGTTCTTATTCGCAGTTCGCAGTAAGAATATGTTAGTAGAAAACGTTACTCATAATCGCGTATTGCGTATACCGGTCGTAATTCGACAGATTTATTACAAAAATGTAAAAAAGCAGTAATTCCCATTTGCAGCACTATTAGAAGAATATTCAAAATCGACACATCGGTTTACCAAAAAAGATATGGAGCCCATAATCGAGTTGGCTGGATTTCGAAGCAATTCAAAAAAGCCCGGTCAATGACATCAAAATCCGGTCAATGACATCATCAAATGTCATCAGAAGAAACGTGAAGTTAGCAACAAAACGCGAAATGCGAAAATTTCCGTGTTTTGAGGTTTGGAACAAAAAGGTGTCAGTCTAAAAAAATTCTTGAATAAATATTATTATGAGTGAAGTTTTTAACCCGAGCAGTATACGGCCCTCTTCACATATATCTATACCAACGCTGCAGCTGCGTATTAGGGAGTATTTACAAGTAAGACTGTAAGCGCTTACAGACCAGCAGAATCACGCTCTCAGTCTAGGTTCTTGCTCGATTAGTCGAATCCATGTTACAGTTATCCTATTACGTAACCAGTCACCAATCTCCCCGATTGACGACACCTACTCGTATTGCTTATACTATAACTTTAATTGTTGTCGATTCGTTTGTAGAATTGAAACCCTAACATTAATAGATTAATTTTGCACGTATCCTCAAGCTTCAGCAGGTTCAGGAATCCCATAAAACCCATGCTTTGATTGGTAACCAGAAACAACAGAGACATTTCAAAAGAACATATTAAAATAATACGTTAGGTTAGGTTCGGTTGGTTGTTTATTTATAATCTTTCATTATTTTTCTTAACGTTAGAACTTTTATGGATTTTTTTCAGTTTCCTCCATTTTTCGTAACTTCTCTTAGCTTTGTTGTTTTTTCTTAAACTTCTTAACTCTTAAAAAAATAACTTATCTTTTTTAAACTCTCTTTTGTTTGTTTTTTTCTTGATTCTTTTTCCGAGTTTTTTTTTACTAAACTTTTCAACCTTTCTTAACTTTTCTTAGCTTTTCTTAATCTTTACTAAGTATTCTTAAGTTTTTAAAAATCTTTTATTAACCTTTTTTGTCTACTCTGGATTCTTAAAAACATTAAATTTTCTTCTAATTTCTTAACTTTTTAACCTTTCTTAACTTTCCTTAACCTTTCTTTACTTTTCTTGATGTTTTCACTCTCTTTTTTAAATTTCTCAACTTTTCTTCTAATTTCTTAACTTTTTATGATTTTTTTTCACTTTTCTCTAATATTTTGTTTTGTTTCGCAATGGAACCATTGTGATTGGATATTATACCTGATTCTAGATGGAACGGCCCAGTGTCCGTCGCCATGCACGCGCCAGGAACCGACCTAGCTGCCACCATCGACACGATGCGGTACACGAGGGACTGCCTCCCCAACGCCAACCTGATCAGGAAGTGGGTCACTTTCCATGCCTTCTTCCACAAGGACCATATGCCCGCAGAGGTTCTCAATTATAATATATAAAATGAAGTTTTTCTGTAAATCGGCTTATATGTGGAACGAGCTACCGGCATCTGTTTTTTCTCCTTCATATAATCCAGGCTTTTTCGCGACCCGCATTAGTAAATCCCTAAATAATAAATTAGAAAGAAAACAGATCAGACTGGTTAAGAGGAACGGCTGCGCGGCCCTTTTCAAACAAAACTTAGATTTGGTTTTGAGGTCGTAATACCCAAGCAAATTGAAAAATTATTTGTTTTTATCCAAAGGTATACCAAATTTATAGTATGGAAATATGCTATTTCATTTATTTGTGTTTTAAATATTGAAATATGGGACATTCAAAGAATTCTTTTTTCAAAATTTTGGAGTCAACTTTGTAATTTTTTTGTGCCTTAATTGTAATTGTTAAAAAATAATTTTGCCCTATTTTCAGAGTAATTATGATGAAAAATAAAACGATACTTTGTAAAAACGATATTTTTTTGGGTGAAAAATATCAAAAAAAATTGTTTTCCATCGTTAATCCGTCGCTTGTGATTTATATTTACGTTCATGAAAATGTTATTTTTAATCATCTTTTTTTATTATTTCAACATAGAATAAACAGAGCAAAATTATTTTTTTCAATAACTCCCAAATAATTGTCAAAGTTGCCTCTAAAATCAAGAAAAATGTTGGCCTTATGGCCTATATTAATTATTTAAAACACAAATAATATTTTGGTCTCACGCAGCTGTTCCCCTTAAATCCTCTCGAATGCATTTTGCGAAGTTTGGGTACAGAATATGGCGCTGGGTCCACGTCCTTGGAATAGCTTAAGTAATTTAAAAACCAATGTAAATCGCCTCCGAGGTGATTGATAATGGAATATAGCGTTACATAAAGTTCACCATTTCGAAAGATGATCTCGAGAATGATTGGTATAAGAAGTCAGGGACGCCCCCAAAAGACATTGCACGATCGAGTGAATCGAATAATTTGAGTCCCGGTTCATGTCGAGATTCAGAATAACAGAGATTATACGATTGCAATGAAATATGAATGGATGATATTGTTCGGGCATAACGCTAATAAATTATAATTATTTTATTACCTACATCCTATTGTTCCCACCTTGCCATCGGGAGATAGGGATTTCGTTCGACCGGCGCGGGCCAGTACAATTTCTACCACCTACGGATACGCGTCTCGGGTCATACATTTCAATGGACATTTCTTTCGTGGTCGATATCTAGTGACGGAAATAGATTAATACTGTGTGAGTTTGGTGCTACTACGGAGGCTGTAAGGAGATACCAGTACAAGGTAGGACTTTCCCTTAATTCTGGTGGCATCCTCAACTTCCTATTCCCGTTCCCGTATATCGATCAATTGCACCCGACACAGACGCTAAAGTTTTTTCAAGAGCTATCGAAACATTGGTCCTTCGAGCCGGATAAGATTTGCGTAGAAATTGTATTCAAATAGTAAATGGTTCAATAATCGTACGATTAAAAGATTATTTCAAGTAGTAATTATTTCTTACCGCGCGCCGCGGTTGCATTTCATAGGTGGGTAGTAATTTCAGTACATATTTCAAAATGGACAAGAATGAATCCAAGATTGGTTCTTTAAAGTTAAAAAGGCAAAGATTATTTGGGCGTATACAAGCCGCATATGATCTTATTAAAGATTTAAGTATAAGTTCAAAGTTATGTCAATTCAAGGCTAGGATGGATAAAATCGAGTCGACATATGAGGAATTTCAAAGCATACAATGCGAACTGGCGGACCTGGTTTCACTTCCCGAATTTGAGTCAAAAAATGATATTTTGGAAGTTTCCCGTGTTTTTGATGAATTGTACTTCGAGGTCACGTCGGCGCGTGACACTCTCGAGGCGAATAAGAATGGTCATAATGACTCATCAGGCGAGGAATTGCAGCGCCCGGGACGAAGTTTTCTGGCACCAGAAATAAAAATACCATCGTTCAGCGGCCACATTAGAGATTGGCCTCCGTTTTTTAATTTATTTAGGAGTCTCGTTCACGAAAGTACAGTTCTCACTAATATTGAAAAATTTCACTACCTACTAAGTTCTTTGAAGGGCACAGCATTATCCCTGGTTAAAACAATTCCAATAATACGAGAAAACTATGAATTAGCCTGGGAAACATTATTAAATCAATTTTCGGAGTCGAGAGCATTATTTATGCACTATGCAAACTCTATTTTAAATTGCGATTTCACTAGCAATGTGGAGATATTAAATGGATTACGTGAAAATCTTTCCGGTCTATACGAACTAAAACGAGACAAATTATTTGAGGAATTTATTTGCCATTTTGTTTTACAAAAAATAGATTTAAATACTCGGCGGTCTTTTGAGTCTAGAATTGACAAAGATGAAATTCCGAATGTCGAAAAATTAATTAATTTCTTGGCCGCGCAAAACCGCGTAAATATGCTTTCAGACGTAAAGGAGAATCGTAAGTCTAAACGGGTTCTATTTGTTAAAAACGATTACACGAAGAAAATTATTTGCAATCATTGCAAAGCTGATCATCACATTACAAAATGTAAAATATTTCTTGGATTACAAGTAGACAGTAGGAGGGACTTCGTCAAAAGAGAAAGATTATGTTTCAATTGTTTAAATCCACATCTAATTAAAAATTGCCGATCTAAATTCCGATGTAGAAGTTGTAACAAGTCACACAATACCCTTTTACATAGTGACGAAAGGTCACCTTCACCGAACCGCGATTCTGAAAATGATAACTCAGCAAACTGTAATGCTGCGTACACAGTGACAAAACGCTCTATTTTACCTACCGCGCTGGCAGAATTCCTTGACATTTCAGGACGCAGAAAACGCGCCAGAATATTAATTGACTCGGGCAGTGAAATTTCGTTCATGTCTGAAAAATTATATAATGCTTTGGGATTAAAATCGAAAAAATGGTTAGGTACTGTCACTGGGGTCAATAATGCAATAGTCAACAATGTGCAAGGTTTAGTTACTTGTAAAATATATCCCATTCAGAATCATTCTTTTGTGTCAGGACAAGCGATAGTTATTTCAAATATTACGTCCAAGCTTCCGCCCGTTAATATGCATGAACCGTTTGAAGAATTCAAACAGTTGAAGCTGGCGGATCCAGATTTTCAATTGCCAGGCGATATCGACTTCTTAGTGGGAACTGACTTGATATCAAAAATATGGAGACCAGGATGTATTTCAAGCCGTAAATGTAATTTGCTGGCCGTGAATACAATATTCGGATACGTAGTCATGGGTTCATGTGTAGCACAAATGAAAGATGACACACAGGCTTTTGTGACGTCAGCTTTAACTGCAGTCGAAAACAACGACTTAAATTACGCGGTAAGACGTTTCTGGGAAGTCGAAGAGATTTCTAACGAAATTATTCATAATAAAGATGATAGTGAATGCGAAAAGATATTTAAGGCAACGGTTAAACGGGATATTTGTGGCAGATATGTAGTAGCGCTACCTTTTAAAAATAAATCGGAAGTAAATTTAGGAAGTACATATGATATCGCTCTTAAGAGATTATATAATTTGGAAAAACGTTTGTCGTTAAATCCAACCTTAGCGGAACATTATCGTAAATATATGAAGGATTTTATAGAGCAAGGCTTCATGTCAAGAGTTACCCAATCGACTGAGATACGGAATACCAATTACATTCCCCATCATCCGGTCGTGCAAAAAATTAGTAATGATATTAAAATTCGAGTGGTTTTTGACGCTTCCTGTAAATCAGACCGACAAATTTCTTTAAACGATTGTTTATATTCAGGTCCCAAATTACAAAATGAGATAGGACAAATTTTACTAAAGTTTCGTATATACCCGGTAGTATTTACTACGGATATTCAAAAAATGTTTTTGCAAATTCGAATAAGAGAAGAAGACACTAGCTATCAAAGGATTCTTTGGCGTTTTTCTCCTTTGCAGCCGGTAGGGCAATACACACTTAGCACAGTCACGTTTGGTGTGACTTCTTCGCCCTATTTGGCAATCAGAACTTTACATCAGCTAGTGCAGGATGAGGGTGCACAATTCCCAAAAGCTTCCAAGGCACTGTTGTCGGATACATACGTAGACGATATTGTTACTGGTGATTGGGAGCCAGACAGCGCCTTTCAGCTTCAGAGGGAGCTGAAAGAACTACTTGCGAAAGGAGGCTTTCAATTAAGAAAATGGATGAGTAATTCGCTGCCGGTATTAAAGGACATCCCGAGTGAACATCGGATCCACTCAAGTGGTCAGGTTGTATTTAATGATGAAACATCTGGTTCGTTAAAAATTTTAGGCTTAATTTGGGATCCAGAAAAGGATACCTTTTCATACTCCGTGGAAGAAAAGTTAACGGTATTTTCAAAGCGTGCAATACTAAGCTGTGTTGCTCGCATATTCGATCCTATTGGATTAATAACCCCTGTGGTTTTCAAAGTAAAATGCCTTTTGCAAGAAATATGGAAAATCAAGATAGGTTGGGATGACTCGCTGCCTGAAAATATTATCATTTTGTGGCAAAATTTCTTAAATGGATTACCATCGTTACGTTTTTTACAAATACCTAGACATTGCAATACAATTAAACAGTCAAACTGTATTTTAGTAGGATTTTCAGATGCTAGTGAGTTGGGTTATGCTGCTTGTGTATATTTGGTTACGAAGGAAGCACACCCTAAAGTGACATTGCTTACTAGTAAATCTAAAGTTGCGCCACTGAAGACATTGTCAATACCGCGCCTTGAGCTCCTGGGAGCTCATCTGCTTTCAAAACTGATAAAAATGACGAAATCGTCGATTGAAACTCTTATACCAATTACAGATATAATATTATTTTCGGATTCTACAATTGTTTTATCATGGATTAAGGCACCTCCTCATACCTTAAAAACATTTTTCGCGAACCGCGTAATTAAAATACTCGATCTAGTCGAGGACGCAAAGTGGTATCACGTTGTTTCAAAGGAGAATCCAGCAGATTTAGCTTCTCGCGGTTTATATCCGCCTCAAATAATAGATAATGAATTATGGTTTCGAGGCCCTCCGTGGCTAGTTCAGTCGTTACAGAAGTGGCCGTTAGCTTTACCGGAAACATTAAAGGTTGAACAATTACCAGAGGTAAAGTCTCACGTGTCAACGGTTCATGAGCCGCATGACTATTTTAAGGGCCTAGGATTTTTCCGGTTTTCATCGTGGACACGTCTCGTGAATGTGGTTGCTTGGTCCCTCAGATTCATAAACAATGCTAGGCAACAGAGCAAGAGCGGTTGTAAGTGTGGAATTCTAACCTGCTCAGAAATAAACCACGCGACTATGGTCTTGTTAAAATGCGATCAACAGTTTCATTTTCCTGCTGAATTCCGAAAGCTCAAAGGAGATGGGGTGACCACAGTGGCTTTTCAAAAATTAAATGTTTTCATTGACAACGAGAATTTACTTCGCGTTGGCGGGCGGCTCTGCAATTCTCGTTTAAATTACAATACTAAGTTTCCAATAATCCTTGCGAAGAATAGTAAAATAGCTGAGCTTCTTATATTATATTACCATAATATATATTTGCATGCCGGATCACGAACCTTGCAGTTCCTGATTCAGCAAAATTACTGGATTATATTTGCCCGCAATAAAATAAAGAATTTAGTCTCAAAATGTGTGAGATGCGCACGATTGCGAGCCTTACCAGCAACTCCTCTCATGGCCAGTCTGCCAGAAGCTCGTGTCACACCGAGTCGCGTATTCAGTTGTGTAGGGGTGGATTTAGCGGGCCCATATAGCATAAAGGAAGGAAAACGCAGAGGTGCTAAAACATACAAGGCTTACTTTGCGATTTTTGTTTGCATGTCAACGAAGGCGATACATCTCGAGGTACTCTCGGATCTTTCGTCTGAGGCCTTTATCGCTACACTTAATAGATTCGTTTCAAGACGGGGTATCTGTCAAGCCATTTATTCTGATTGTGGTACAAATTTCGTTGGGGCTAAACGCCATTTGATTGGAGCACAAAAATTCTTAAATAAATGTCGTGATGATGAACTTATAATGCGCACATGTTCGGAAAGGGGAATAGTATGGAATTTTAATCCTCCTTCCAGTCCCCACTTCGGGGGACTATGGGAAGGTAACATAAGAGTGGTAAAGAATCATTTAAAGAGGGTATTAGGAGATAGTTCGTTAACGTACGAGGAGTTTACTACTATTTTAACCAAGATTGAGGCCATACTAAACTCGCGACCGCTGTGTTCCTTATCATCAGACCCTGAAGACATTCAAGCTCTCACTCCAGGTCATTTCTTAATAGGTGAACCGCTAATTTCAATTCCCGAATATAATTATTCCGAGGTTAAGACCAACCGACTCAATCGCTGGGAACACCTGCAGAAAATCACGCAACATTTTTGGCAGCGCTGGAATACCGAGTACTTACAAGAGTTACAAAATCGCGTTAAATGGTACAAGGCTACACGTAACCTCCAGGTAAATGACCTGGTAGTCATTAAGGATACCAGGAGTCCTCCTTTAAAATGGCCGCTCGGCAGGATAAGGGAGGTGAAACCAGGTTCGGACGGGGTCGTTAGAGTAGCCTCAGTTCAAACCAACGACGGGGTATATCTACGGCCTGTGACAAAGCTTTGCCTATTACCTATAGAATAAATAGTAACAGTCGTATGTATATATATATTTTTTTTTTGTATTTTGCACGTGTAATTTTAGTTTCGCGTGCATCTAGTTTGTAAGTAATAGACTAACTGTTAGGATTAAGTTTCTTTTCACATACCTACTGTTTTCTTGTAGCTTATTTGTTTTTATTTTTTTTCGGGTTCGACCAGTTTCGATGGGTATTGAAAAATTGTTAATTTTGGCGGGCGGTATATGTTCGGGCATAACGCTAATAAATTATAATTATTTTATTACCTACATCCTATTGTTCCCACCTTGCCATCGGGAGATAGGGATTTCGTTCGACCGGCGCGGGCCAGTACAATTTCTACCACCTACGGATACGCGTCTCGGGTCATACATTTCAATGGACATTTCTTTCGTGGTCGATATCTAGTGACGGAAATAGATTAATACTGTGTGAGTTTGGTGCTACTACGGAGGCTGTAAGGAGATACCAGTACAAGGTAGGACTTTCCCTTAATTCTGGTGGCATCCTCAACTTCCTATTCCCGTTCCCGTATATCGATCAATTGCACCCGACACAGACGCTAAAGTTTTTTCAAGAGCTATCGAAACATGATATAAAGTAGGCGTGTGAAGACAGAGTTTAATGGCGGTCTATCCTCTGCGCATACCCCTTTGGAGACACGGTGTAATGGTATAGTTATTCAAGTAATTGACTTTCTAGTACTAGAGTATTTCATACTAGTAAAACAAATACTGCTCAACTATCGGAATCCTGTGCCTTTATCCCAACAATATACGTGTGGTATACTGTATTTGCTCCCGACTTACTGTTTTATTTTATTTTATTTATTTATTTTATTTATATATTTATTTAACGCCCAGAGGGCTTTTACATGTGGGTGGTACAAATTTAATGACAGTTTTGAAACATAAGAACGAAAAGAAAGAAATAATAATAATAAAATTACATAAGTATATGCGAGAAACAAAATTAAAAATAACAAGAACATAAATTAAAAAATACAGCGATTTGACTGGTTTACAAAAATATAACTTCCATTTAGGAATAGTATTGAAATAGGTCTTTTACGTAATCCACAAAATTCGCAAAGTTAATATTGAATATATCGACATCACCTAAGTATTGGTTTCCATAGTGTGAAACCGTTGTATTGGGGAGTTCGCAATGTGATTGCGCTTATGTGTGTTGCAGTGGAATAGTGTATTTTGTCGTGTTGTTATTGTAGATATTCGTAAGTTTATGAGTTTCAGAAGTTCGCAACAGTCGAATTTAGAGTTTCGAATCTTGAATAAAAAAGTTAAGTCGTTTATTTTACGCCTGTCTTCCAATGTGTGTATTTTTAGAGTGTTTAATAAGAAATGATATTGTAAGTCTTCTAGTGGGATATTTAATTTAAAATTAATAAAGTTATATTCAGTTAATAGAGTTATATTCAATTATGCTTCTAACTAGAGATATGTATAACAGTTTAATGGCATTTTATAGCAATTTCTATAACAATGCGCATTTTAAAATTACCAAGTTTCAAATCATCACGTTCAAGTTTTTAGACCTTACCTTCATGTTCGTGGATTTCCTCATCTTCAAGTATGTAGACCTCATATTCAAGTTCTTTGATTTCCACATCATAATTTTTGTTGATTTCCCCAACCTAAGATTTGTAGATCTATCTTCAAGTTTGTAGATTTCACCTTCATTTTCGTTTATGTTCTCATCTTTGAGTTTGTAGATTCCATCTTTCTGTTTGTTGATTTCTCATTTTCATGTTTTTAGACTTCATCTAACCACACTGTTTGCATTTCAGATCCCTCGCATAGACGAACTACTGACCAATCAGTATAACTGCTCGCTACCGGAGCCCTACTCCGTTAACGCCAGCTCTTTGTACAGTGCCAACCATTCTCTACTGTACCCGGTGAATGTCGGGAGGAACGTCGCCAGAGAAGCTGCGCTGACGCACTTCGTGTTCGCGGTGGACATCGAGCTGTACCCCAGTCCGAGCCTGGGAACCCGCTTCCTCAACATGATAGCGAGAGACCCGCCAGAAATAGGAGGAACCAATCCAAGAGTCTTTCCTCTAGCACTCTTTGAAATCGAGGAAGACCAGAAGGTCAGTAAGATGATAATACCTGATTTACGTCATCCAGTGATGTAAAGACGTAAATGCCTCTGAAAAGTATGCCGAGTAACCGCACAATCCTAATTTAAAAAAAATGTTTTGGCCAAAATTTCATGTACAGAATAAAAATGATAATATAAAAGCTAAATGAATTCAACAGTGCAACGAAGAAACATCCCCATAGTTAATGACCGTTCCAGGGTATTTAGCACAGAGCAATGAAGAAACATCCCCGTAGACAATGACCGTTCCAGGATATCTAGCACGGTCGATCGATAAAGAAATAAAGTTTCGTTACTTCGAATCCGTTCGACAATAAGCCAGCAATTTCGCATAACGAATGACACTATTAAAAAAGATGTTTGTATTGACAGTTAACCGAAGCTTATCTGCTACTATGGAGACCGCGCTAAAATTTGTCTGTTGTCGGTAGGAATATTTCTTATCAATCGTTGACCTTGGTCGAAGATATCGCTAACTGACCATAGACGACGGATTTAGTCAATATTGTATTGACATAGGGCTTGATATAGACCTCCTGATATGACCGAGTGACAAGCGAAGTAATTATAGATACCGTTTATTTTTCTGATAGTCGCATTTCCATAATACGATCTTACAGTGCAAGACAATGCCAACGAACACATTTACATAAACAATACACAAGTAAATATGTGACAAGATTAACATGTTCGCAAACAATAATATCACTTTATGGAGATTATTAAAAAGGACTCATTTCAAGTCGTTGACTCCTCATGACATATTATATTTATATTATACTCTGGAACGAGCTGTAAATATACTACATATTATTTTAAATGAGTAAATTGTGAAATAACACAAATTAATTTAGGGAATTTGAACCTGCCACCACTAGCTTGCTTGTCGAAAGCCTTACTCTTCCACCACGGAGGCTATCAATCATAGAGCCGGAGCCAGAGTCTACCTTTGATCAGAGATCAATGCACGCCCCAGCATCCATGCAAAATCTTCTCGAAAATTTGAAAAACTAATGTTAAAATAACCCTGAAGCCAGATAGATCTAAGCAGATAAAATATTCCTGTATAGTAAATAATAAAAATCATGCTAGAAGGAAGAGGCGGTCGCAGCAGTCGTTTGCCCGCCAGAATCAATATGTATAATTCGACCGAAAAAATAACTATTGCCAGCAAAAAGTGAACCGCATTGTTGCTAGCAAATGTTATTGAATAATAATTATTGATGGTTGCTTCAGGTGCCAATGAACAAGGACGAGCTGCTGGACATGCTGAACACAAATAAGGCGATTCCATTCCACAAGTTCGTGTGTCCCCGGTGCCACAACGTGCCCAAAGCCAAAGAATGGATGAGTCAGGATGACACTGGCCGTACGTAATACACTTTAATATAATTATTGGCAGTATTAACAAACTCTGGTCGCTGGAGGCGCTAGTGTAGGATTTTAACGTTGACGTTCCTTTTAATGGCGACAAATCGAATTTATTTTATCAATATTGATTGAAAATATATAAAATTGTCCCAAAAAGTAGGCTCTGTGAAACTCATTCCGCTAGGAGGTGCTAGAGTAGCATGTTGCCATCAGATTGTATTGGAAATGTTAGAAGTTGGAAGACATTATCCTACTAATTCCGATTTGGCCCGTCGCACAGTGGCGGAAGTTTGGCGTTGGCGCGACGTTGACCCCTGGTCGGCATGTTCCCTAGATGATTTTTTTTTCTTCAAATGAATTGAAGTTTTTTTTAAAATTTATTTTATTAGTTTCAAAAGCAAAGTTTGCACATGATGTAGTATTAAGTATAATATAAGTATAAATTTAAAATAAATATGTTGGGCAGCGGAGTATTCAGATATGTTTATTTTATTTTAATTTTAAATAAAATATTTTTTTAATAAAATTTTTATACAATGTAGACCTGGAAGTTTTTAAATATTTCTTTTGTCGGAGTTCTAACCGGAACTATTAGCCCATAGTACTCCAAATTATTTTTATATGGTATACCAGCTACTCCATAGAGTGAAACGTAAAAATAATTGAGGAAAAATTACGATATTTTTAGAAAATTAGAAAAATTAGGCTAGTTGCTTGACAGAACTGAAATAATGACAGAACTTGAAAAAATCTTTCACAGAACTTGAAAATTAACTTTGAATTTTGAAGAATTTTTAAAATTCTCCGAAACAACCCGTCCTAATTTGCTCTATTTTGAACAGGTAATGGTTTATGAAATATTTTCACTGATTAATTATTATTATTTTCAAATATTAACGTGCTGTCTCCAACATTCGTATTTAAATATCTCCCTGTCAAAACATCTTCTTTTACGTATAAATTTCTAAGTACTTCGGCATAATATTTTCGTAACCAAAAGGATACTAATATGAATTAGCTCCGAACGTAAACAGGTTTAGAAATTCAATTTTATTTTTCAATAACAAAAGACTAGCTCCGCTTCTAACACCTGTACTAATTAAACTGATCAACCTGGGCTTGAAAGAAGGTCGATTTCCGGACACACCGTGTTATCCCAATATATAGAGGTGACTCAAAAAAACACACTTACAATTACAGGCCCATTCTTCCGACGGATTTTATCAAAACTATGAAATAGGCTAAACAAATTTCAAAAAGAAAAACATTTTTTAAGTGCTAAACAATACGGTTTTAGAAAAAAGTCTAATACGCTTTCTGCAACTAATGACAACCTTACAAGTAAACTTAAAACCAGCGTAAATAACGGAAACTATGTCATTGCAATTCTCGTAGACCTGCAAAAAGCCTTAGGTACTATGTCATGAAATAATGATTTAAAAAATACAAAAAAAGGCGTAATCGGTCTCAAACATATTAAATCGTATTTAAATATCAGAAATCAATATGTTTTATAGCATATGAGATGAAAAAGTCAACTGGAGGGCATAAACTATGGAGTTCATCAAGGATCCATACTGGGGCCACTCCTATTCCAAATGTATGTAAATGATATCTGTCAATTAAACTAATTGTAAAAAATCTTATACGCAGATGACATTGCAATATTCTTTGACGAAAACTTTGAAATTTTATTGGAACAATGTCAAATGGATCTTAATATATTAGACAACTGTCCAATTAAAAATATAGATACAATAAATATTTTAAGAAAAACTGGTTACATCATCTTAAGCTCACCTAAAAGAATGACACCGTCATATAAAGTATTATAAACAGAAGAAATAAACCCACAAACATCTGACCTTTAAACAGTACTTAGAATAAATGAAATAAGAAATAATTCTACTAATTGCTGTACACTAACAGAGGTAAAGAGGGGCTTATACTTAGGGGCTTAGATTAATCCAGTCCCACCTAGATAGAGATATAAGGAAACACACATATTACATACTTAAACAATTTACAAATAATACAGAATAAAGTTATAAAAATCTCTTCAACTATAACCCAGGTACCTCCACGAAAAAACTGCACCAAGAAATGAACTTATTGAAAATTAGAAAATTGTATGAATACAACATTTTAATCTATGAAATACAAAATGGACCTGTACAAACAAACACAAATTTATAAAAACGTCAATAGTACACGAACACTATACAAGAAAACATAATAAATTGTACACTAATACAGTAAAGTACAATGGTAAGAGAAGAATAGGCCACGATGGCTTAAACATTTACAATCTTCTTCCCTATAACCTCAAAATAGAGAGCAAATTTAAAAAAAATAACCGCGAACATAATTGTTAAAATAAGCTGTTATGTACTATTGTTAATTTTTTATGGTTATGTGTGTTAATATTATATAGCTTCTATTTAGTTAGAAAGTGGAATATTTATTTATCTTTAACTTTAATATCTAATAAAAATAAAACTGAGTGTACCCGTACACAACTCAACAAATCAGCTCAGACATCCACCGCGCGCGGCACGATTTTGTCACTTTTTATTTATCATTTAAAAGAATTGTCTTGTTCTTGATTTTTTAAGTGCAATAACATGAGCTACTATATCCCATACTAAAATTATGATCATGATTTATGACGCAGACAAAATGTAAAATGAAATAAACACAACCCAAACACGAAATAGGTACCTAGGTACTTATTAACTAAATTGCGGAAGTTTGTTTTTTCACGTATAAGATATTTCTTCTTGAATATTTCAACAGTTGATGTCAATGGAATATGGAATTAGCCACATTTTAAATCCTGGTTGTGAACTATTTGACCCATACTGCAGCGACGATGTTAGAAAATAATAAATTTGAGACGTAGGTACTTCAGTGGGTAGTTCAGTATACATCTGAACTGTGGATACAATAACCAGTAGCTCAATGGGACAAGCTGAGGGTGTGCTACAATAAGGCAATACACGCAAATTATGCAACTACCAAGGTTCTGCAGTGCCTCCACGATCTTCACAGAAGGGAGGGTGTACTCACTAGCCAGCTTCTGGGGCAGGACACGAAGATCAACAAACGTCATCGTCGTGGCTGCTTCCGAGTGGTTCAGCTCTCCACTGAATGAGCGATGGATGCAGAGAACTTCCCTGATGGACGATCATTTCATTTTTATATTATATTATTTCATTTTATGATGTTTTTTTAAATTATTTTATCTTATCATTAAGTACCTACCTGTGTGTATTATTTTCATTTATTTTTTACTGTTCTTATTTTTCTCTTTAATGTAATAGTTGTACGTGTATCATGTAATATTGGAGTTGTCAGACTGGGATAGCACTACCCTCTCAGTCTTGCTGGATTAAAAGTTTAAACTTTTTACTAATCACTTGCTATTATTTAAAATGTGAATCAGTATTTATTACGCCCTAGGCGGACCCAAAGTTATTCATCCCTCTTTAAGACGACTCAAGACTCTAGTTTGGCGGCGGTTTGCACGATACTCACATTTTAATTAATTCCGACGCATTCGTAAATATACAGGGTGTCCGGAAACTCGTAGTACAAGCGGGAAACTGGTGAATCTACATCACATTTGGAGTCGATTTTGTGGTATATTTTTTTTTGATTTGAGCTTTCGTTATCGAGTAAATCGAGTTAGAAGTTGATTTTTTTTTTTTTTTTAAATTTTTTAATCAAATTCTTATAAATTATTACTGAAGATCAAAGTACCCAACTAATTAAAACTATTTGAAAGTAAAACAAATGAACAATCTCGGATTTGAAGCATTATTTTGAAATCACCCTTCATTTAATCCGGTGTAATCATAAAATATTTCTGCTCTGCAGGGTTAAAACATCTGTTGTTTAACCCTAAACACCAGAAAAAACTTTAACCCTAAAATAGCCGAAAAATATTTTTTTTTGTTTTTTTTTTTTTTTGTGAAAATGCTCAAATCAAAAAACTTTATGTTTATTTGGGTTCCCCATGTGGTGTAGATTCTCCAGTTTCCCGCATGTACTACGAGTTTCCGGACACCGTGTATAACCGATAGCCACGCATATAAGTTATTTATATTTAAAATTAATAAAAACTCTACAATTAAAATACGTTACGTGTGAAAAGTTTATAAAACGATTTCGACCGTGAAATTACTACATTTTATTTTTCTAGACCATGAATTAGCAACTTCCCGAGGTATTCAATTAGAAACATATGAGATTTAAGTAATACGTTTATCAAAATTAATTAAATTAAACCCTGCGGGAAGATAATTTTTTTAGGCCTGCTGGAGCCAATACAGTCCCATATTTTGGTGGACGCCGTTTTTAAGATTCCGACTTTATTTGATGGTATTGTGTTGTTTTCAGAGCTGAACGTGTTCACGGTGGGCAAGCGCACGGGCAGCTTCCGCTCCTGGGAACCCATCTTCATCGGCACGCACCAAGACCCCATGTACGAGGAAAGGTTATCCTGGCAGGGGAAGAGTGACAAGATGACCCAGGTTAAAACAAATAATTATTATAGATATATTTAAATTTTTTTAAATTTAAATTTGTTAGATCAGGTGTTACATATAAGATTTGTAACAAGGTGTGTGTGCATCACTTTACTTACATCGCATCTATGGTCTTGGTGTGTGGTACCTTAAAGTATTGGTCAAATTGACTGCCCTGGAATTCTGACTTGGAGAGTTGCCAAACCTGAGGGATCAAGGATATGTGATTCGCATTGGAAGCCGTCGCCATTCTTTGATCACCAGCCCAGATCAGCGGGCATTTCCTCTTGGCTGAGGTTCACGTTCAAATTGACGACCACATTCGCTAAATTTTGTGAGTATCAGCTTTGCATATAGAGCATTGACCATTGGATTGATGGAATCGGATGGCATCTGCTGATCCTCATTGGTTTAGAGGGACCCTTTTGGAGACCAGCAGCGTGAGGCTGTTTTGCATTGGACTACAAGACTATTTTTTGGATAAATTATAAACTGGAAGTTGCTGTGAAGAACCGGAATCTACTACTTCGCATCAAGAACGAACTGGTATCACACCTTCATTTTACCTATGCAAGCCCTTTGCCAGACAGATTATATAGTACGATGCTAATTAATTTATTTTTTATTATGTCTTTTTTGTGGTAATACATTTTTAGTATTCTTAATTTTTTTTATTTCTAGATAATAAACCCATCCTTACTTTTATTTGTTGCCGCTTAATCCCACGGTAACAAGGTATGCTGGTAAGGCGTTTTGACTTCTGAAGCACAAACTTCAAAATAATTATATACTGTTCAATCCATTCCAATAACGCATTTCGCCAACTATTCCGCCTACCGAGATGCTATGGAAATGTTTCCGCCACCACATGGCAAGCACATGACAGAATACCATCATCACTGCCATGGCTGCCTGGAGAAAGCCAAAAATCCTCCAAAAAACAACTGTTCATTTCTTTTCAATTTTTATTTTATGTACTGTTCTTTAGTTTTACTCTGAATTATGGATTACACCAAATACCACCCTGCATGCACCATCTGAAATAAATGATTCTATTTATGACCAATTCTGGTTAAAAAAGCGGTGAAAGAGAAGTCAGTATTTTCCTCATATCTATAATTAAACCTGTTCATTGTTTATTTACGGAATTCCCTCCTTTTTTCAGATGTAAAGCCACGGGAAAACTCCCCGACCCTTTGAGGACATGCTTATTAATAAATGTTTCTTAGTCCCGAAAACTTTCTACATCCATTCAATCTTGTTTCCAACCATTTCTGCACGGAGTGCCCATAATATTTCTTGTTGTTTTGAAAGATCTCCCCCTGGTTTGCGACTCATCATGTCCACTGATATCATGCGCAGCTACATTTCTAAAGTCCTTATCTTCTCTCTTTCAGAGCTACATAATGTGCGTCCAGGACTACGACTACATGATGTTGAACGACGCATTCTTGGTCCATCGACCAGGCATCAAGCGCTACAAATCGGACAAGAAAAGAGACGGGATAGTTGCCAACACAAACCACTTGTTTCACAATGTCATAGCCAAGGAGTTAAAGACGGTATACGGTACCAGGAAGGGGTGTAATGTGTAATGCACAAGGCAATTCGTGGTCTCTGAAGGTGTTGGGGGTGATCTTCTGTACATCAGACGAAGTAGAACTTAAACGACAGTGTATGAGGCGTCGTGGCTGTCGGAACTTCTAACTCTGTGTATCACGTTGAAGACATTTAGGAAAGGGTGCAATTTGTGAGGTGTGGACTCTGGAAGTGATGGGCAAGAGATTACAAGTGTAAATATTGTCTCGGAATGTTTATCGTTTTTAATACTTAAAAATAAAACACCATAATGGGCTCAAACTCTTTTTAATTACTGTTAAATTACAGAACAGTTCTTGAATTTATATTTATGAAAAACCACCATTTGTAAATGAGCACCATTAACTTCTTTCTTTAATTTAGCCTGACACAAATATTTTCAATCACTCGCTGGAGCACTGCTCCTGCAATTGATTTCGTCTGTAATTAATCGCTTTTTAAGTTGGGTTGAAAATTTTACTTTTTAAATGGGAAAAAGTCAGCAGTCGTTAAAAGTGGCTAGTTAATGTTTCCTCGGCGACTATATATTCTGTCAGGGAATAAATTGTGAAGAAGAGCTAACGAGTCATTTGTTACGTGCTGGCTAATCTGGACTCCTAGGTGGCCAGTTGATGTTTCCTCGGCAAATAATTACTCTGTCAGGGAATAAATTGTGAAGAACAGCTAAAGAGTCATTTGTTACGTGCTGGCTAATCTGGACTCCTAGGTGGCCAGTTGATGTTTCCTCGGCAATAATTACTCTGTCAGGGAATAAATTGTGAAGAACAGCTAACAAGTCATTTGTTACGTGCTGGCTAATCTGGACTCCTAGGTGGCCATTTGATGTTTGCTCGGCAACTAATTACTCTGTCAGGGAATAAATTGTGAAGAACAGCTAACGAGTAATTTGTTACGTGACTCCATTTTGCTGGCTAATCTAGACTTCTAGGTGGTCAGTTGATGTTTCCTCGGCGACTCTGTCAGGGAATAAATTGTAAAGAACAGCTAAAGAGTCATTTGTTACGTGCTGGCTAATCTGGACTCCTAGGTGGCCAGTTGATGTTTCCTCGGCAATAATTACTCTGTCAGGGAATAAATTGTGAAGAACAGCTAAAGAGTCATTTGTTACGTGACTCCATCTTTCTGGCTATACCTGGAAGTAGATCCATCTTGCTGGAAAAATGAGCCAGAAAGTTCGAATCATATGGCAATATCGATCGGAACGAAAAACATTTTGAGACACCAGTTATTTTTATAGAAGGTGCCTTGTTAAATCCATTGTCGAATATTTTCCTCCTATAAATATATAAGTCGCTGTTAATCTATTATTAGGTATGGAATTACAGCTTGGAGACTTTCACTTTCAGACTTCAAAATGTATTGGTTCAATTGTTAGTTCGAAAAACTATCCACAAATAAATGTAAAAAGTGCTCTCAGTAAAAGCAATTCTGTGGTATAAAATTATATTTCAACATATAAATAGTCCTATGTACATAAATAGACTGGACCACACGTATAATCCCCTTCTATTCGTTAAATAAAATACTAATCGTACAGAATATGGTCAAAGAAAACTGCACTAAACGATAATTAATTGCTTTAATATGTTACACCTGAAATTTAATAAAAAATATACGAATGTAAAAGCAAATATAATGTTGAAGACTTGTGTCGCTGAAAGAAAATACTTTGTATTGGACTTATTACCCATAACACTAACTTCTAATTGTATTTAATATATATCTTTATAGTTCCTATGTTTTGTTACTTCTCTTAAATACATAGTTTTTATTGTTGTTAGATATTATCACTGTTGACCACTGTTACCACAGGTTGATATTTAAATGTTTTTTATTTGTTATTTCTGTTTTTAATTTCATTATTTGATAATGTGCATGTATGTATATGTCTCTAAGTGTTTGTTTGAATTGCATAATATGTGCATGTACATTTTAAGTTAAATATACATATCTCCCTTAAATTATCGAAGAATAGTAAGTTTTTCAAAGTAAAAAGCACCCATTGGCCAGCTACTGAAAATTAGTTTGTTGGAACATTTCTCTTTTGTTATTTATTTCTTATTAAAATATACTAGCTGTAGTCCCCTGTAGTTTTTTTAACTTAGACGTAAACAGTGAACTTCCTCTTGTTTTGAAGGTCAAGTGTGCAAAATTTCATCAGTCTTGATATAAAACTGTGGATATGTATTCAAATCAAATCCACCCCGCCAGCCCGGTGTCCAACCGCCCACAAAAGACACTCATCTTTACATAAAGAGGCTTCCCTATTGCTAATGACTTCTTCCACCATTCACTACTGTATACCACAATGTTACTGTTAATAAACTACATTACATCCACTTTAATTCGACTCCGTATTTCATTACGGTGCAGAGATGTTGCAGGAAGTATTCCTCTGGAATCCCCAACTTTTTCTAAAAATTCCTGGCAGTGATATAAACAAAATTTTTAATTTTCACCGATATCGGTCGACTACTTTCAATCATTTCATAATCAGGGTGATTTTTTATATATTAAGAAGTTCCCGAACGTTCCAGACTATTCCCGAACATTCCAGAATGTTCCGGAATGTTCTGGATTGTTGTGGAATGTTCCCGAATTCTCTCGAATGTTCTGGACTGACGAAATTTGCAACCCTTATATCTTCAAAAGCACGCCCTTTAGGTAAAAACGGGAACTTTCTTCGTGGATGGGGGATAGAGGGCTACCACACCACATAACTCCCTCGTCTCTGAGTTTTAGTCGCACACACATTGTGCACTTACTTTTATAATATATATTGATTATTTTCATTTTTTTTAAATAAAAAAATTTTGTTAACTTATTCTTATTTATTTGGACTATATCCAAATTATACAATTAAACTTATTTTTTTTATCAGTTTCCTGAAATTTTATAATATTGGGTGCAGCAAAAAAGACAGTGCAGTTTTGAAGGGCCGCTACATCCCGTATGGTGGAGGTAGGAACCTGGGAGCTAGCTCATTGTGTCGGGAGGGTCGTTCCGTTTTCAGTCGTTACCATGGTTTGATCCGGACAACACTGGGGCTTAGCCGTCCGCACGTTTTTTTAAAGAGGCTGTTCTTTCGTCGCCACCCAGTGGGCCTTACGGCTGCTGTTTGCGACTTCTTCCTGTAAGGCTGCTTGAAGGAAAATGTTTTTATACATCGGCCCCACGCCTTGGAATAACTCATAGATAGAATTCGGGATAAAATCGCCGCTATACCGGTTGAGATGTGTCAAAATGCAGCTGAAAACTTCAGAAATCGCCTTCATCAATGTATCGCTGCTAGGAGCCATCACTTTTCTGATATCATCTCAGAAACTGATTGATAAAACGGCACGATGTATTGAATAAAATAAAATAAACCCCACTTCAGTATATTGTGCCGTTTTTTTAATAGCCCTTCAAAACTGCACTGTCTGTTTTGCCGCGCCCTGCATTCTAACACTGATCGTGTATATCTGCATAAAACATGGATTATTGCAAATAAAATTAATGGGTGATATTTTATTGAATTATTATTATAATGTAATGAGCAGGCAGCATTCTGCTGATGCGCTCATATCTGATGTGACAACAAGTTTGACAGTAATTGAGTTGTTTTAAGTTTGAACTAAGTCCTTTCTTCTTTCCAAATGTGAATCCAATAGAGCTTTGAATTGATTTATATTTGTTGCATCTATGACATGTTGTGGGAGTTTGTTCCAAGCATCCACTACTCTATTTGCAAGGAAGTGTTTTCTAGGATTAGATGCAAAAGGCGTTTTGGTAATTTTTTTGAGTGTCCACGGAGATTTATATTTTTATTAGTAGTGAAGATTTCTTGGATGCTAGGGCAACTGTAATGTCCAGATAAAAGTCTCGATCAAGTCACCCTTTTCTCTTCTTGGTTGGTAATCTTAGTTCCTTGAGTCTATCTTCGTATCGTAGATCTTTCAGAGCTCTTGGTATTTTAGTGAAACGTCTCTGTACTCTCTCTAACAGATTTATATCCTTTGCGAAGTAAGGACTCCATATTTGGAAAGCATATTCCAGGAGAGGTCGCACATATGTTTTATATATTTTTAACATCATGTCCGGTGTTAGGTCAAGGAAGGTTTTCCTGATTAGATATGTTATAGTGAATTTGCTCTTTTCACAATTCCAGCGATGTGTGTTTCCCATTTCAAGTCCTGTGATATGGTAACTCCTAAGTCTTGTTCTAATGTCACTGCTTTTAGAGGTGTTCCATTAAGTTTGTAGGCAAGTGTAAGGTTAGTTTTTCCAACATGTAGGACAGTGCATTTTTCGACATTGAGTTTTAGAAGCCAATCATTTGTCCATTGATATATTTCGTTTAAATCGTTTTGCAGTTAGTTGTGATGAGTGTGTGGGTTGGAAAAGAATTTTGTATCATCTGCAACGCAGCTGGAGTCTGATTTTATTATAGTATGCAGGTCCGTGATGTACAAAATAAACAGAACTGGACCGAGAACTGATCCTTGAGGGACACCACTGGTCAAATTTTGCTCAGATGACAGTTGGTTGCCAATTTGAACTTGTAATTTTCTCTCAGTGAGGAAGGATTTGATCCATTCGAGAAGTCGTCCTCTTATGCCTAGGAATTTAAGTTTAGCCAACAGTCTATTGGTTGGAACAGTATCGAAGGCTTTCTCGAAGTCGAGATAAATTATGTCAGTGGGAATCCGTTTGTCCCACTCGTTTGTCCAGTAATCTATGTTAAGAATGAGATTGGTAATCATGGATCTTTTTGGCACAAATCCATGTTGTTTGTTTGAGATTATGTCAAGTTTGATCAGGAATGAGCGTATCTTGTTATGATGGGATTATTGCTTCCTATATTATTCCTTGTTCCTTACTTCAATCAATATTGCCATCTCCATTCCTCTGTCACCCCGTTCCCTTGTACTTCGTCATTGTGGTTACATTGTAATTATTTAGACTTAGTCACTCGAATAACTTTGTCGTTATAAGAATTAAGCTGTATCGAAAATAAATCTCAATTGATCTATGATTATTTCGCTGGTTATTGTGAGTTTGATATCAAGCGCGTTAAGAAGTTAGTGTAGATGATTACGTACGAGCACAAGAGGAGAAAGGCGAAGGTAAAAGGTAAGAATGTTTACTCCCTTCTTTCTAATTTTTGTAAAAATCTCTAGTCAAATCTAGAAGATTGTTTATTTTATTTTTTACGAGGGGTACACATGGTTACAATTTTTACACAAAAAAGTACACATCATTTTAGCAGCGAAACATACTGACCCAGTAAAAAAAATCAACGGGAAAGGAGACCAATACGTCTATCTAAATCCGGCATTAACCCAGTATTACAAAAATTTACTTTGGAACACCAAACAAAGAGCCCTAATAAAAGAATATAAATATGTTTGAGTGAAATCGGGAAAAATACTTAAAAGAAAAACTAAGGATTTAAAGGTTGTCGAAATAAAACATCTTAACGATATACCTACTAAGATGATTTAAACAAAACAAAAAAACCCCCATAGATACTTCATCTACTCTATATCTTTATAATGGCCTCTTTCACAACGGAAGCACTTGAAAAACTGATACCCGAACCAATAATCACCACAAATACCTGCATGTTAAACCGTATAATCCAGGACGAGTTACCGATCCTGAACATAATTCATCAAAACATTCGAAGTATTAACAAAAACTTCGAAGATTTCACTGTGCTGATAAATGAATTATATTTAGAACCTGACTTACTAATCCTAACAGAATGTTGGATAAATTCCTCAACATGTGTGCATAAAAACATTAACAACGTTTTCAATACTTCAACTTCACAAACATCAAAACGATAGAGTAATTGTATATTGTAAAAATAAGAAGGAATGAAAAATAGAAGAAATCGAACTACAAGACGCAAACTGTTTGAAAGTAAAACTCGATCAAGATACATGCATCTTTGCTATCTACAGATCGCCTTCATCTACAAATTTGTTACCATTTCTTGAATCACTAGACTCCATACTACTTCAAGAACGAAACATCAGGACCTTGTTCATCATAGGGGACATCAACATTAACATACTGGAAGGCAACATCCACAAACACAGGAATACAAATTAATCCTCTTCTCCCACGGGATGACTGCCGCAATAAGTGAACCAACAAGAGTGGATCACAAAATGAATAAATCAATCCCCTGGAAAACCTGCATTGACCACATAATGACAAAAAGAAATAAAAAAAATACTCCACAATCATACATCAATCCACTATCACCGATCACTACACTTTAATTCTTAACATCCATCCATTCAAAGGAAAATCGACCATCGACTCAAAATTTAACGGTGAATAAACATGTTATAGACTACAACAAACTAAAAAATTCACTACAAACTGAAACCTGGGAATTTATATATAAAGCTGAAGACCTTGAAGATGCTTGTAAATTATTTATTAAACTATTGCAATTAAAAATACATAACAACACCTCAATAAAAACTTACACATATTCACACAATAAAATTATCGAAAAAGCATGGATCACACCTGGCCTACTAAAATGTATAAGAAAAAGAGACAATATCCATCAGCAAGTAAAAAACTATTCATACGACCTTTCCCTAACACTATTTTACAAAAATAATAGAAAAATCTGCTCAATCTTACTAAATCGGCCATCGATCTTACAGATCTAAAATACATCAATCCAATAATAATTCAAAACTTTTCTGGAAAATAATTAAAGAAATCACCTACACAAATCAAAATAAAGCAAACCCATTGGAAGAAATCAACACAGAGAACGGTACACTCTCGCTCAACAAAAACGTACATAAACTAATTAACTACACAAACAACTTTTTTGCAAACATAGGCTCGAACTTAGCGAATAAAATAACCAAACCCCAACACTATAACCCGAAAATAAACAAACACCCAAATCCACAAAGGTTTAAAATTGCTCTAAAACAAATCACTAAACAAGAACTAACACTAATATTTTCTAAATTCAAACCAACATCTTCATCTGGTAGTGATGAAATCACATTGAAAACATTAAAATTCATACAAGATGAAATTACCGAACCGATACTCTTTCTAATAAACAAATCTATTACGGAAAGCAGATTTCCATCCCAACTCAAAATAGGGACTATTACACCAATCTTTAAATCAGGAAATCATACAGATATCAATAACTACAGACCAATCACAATTCTGAACTCATTATCTAAAATCTTAGAAATAACAGTTAAATCTCAACTCGTCGATTACCTAGAATCAAATAAACTATTATCACCAAAACAATTTGGTTTCAGAAAAAATCTAGGAACATCCAACGCGATAGCCTTAGTAATTGAATATATTAAAAATTCTCTAGATTCACATAAAAAATGCATTGGAGTATTTCTCGACCTTTCTAAAGCCTTCGACACAATAAATCACTCACATATTTTTGAAACACTACAGAACATAGTGTATAATTTTCAGAGTAATTACGTACCACTAGTGACACCTATGAAGGTTAGATTATATTGTTTATGAAAGGTTCTCGCCTCTGCTATTTGTTTTTGATTAAATTGTGTCCGCAAAGATGATCCAAAGATGATGATTGAATTTGAAGGTTGTCAACAGTCTTTTGTCATATAAAAGGTTGGGTTGCCTTAAAAACGCTCTCTTGCTCAAAAACAACCAAAGGTTTCACCTTTCCTAAAGAACCACAGGAACTAGCCCGTACCCAGAGTATTTATTGTAAAAAGTGCCTAGTCATATCATGTGATAGTGGATGTTTATTGTTAAATAAAGTGATTCAGTTTGCTCTCAATAACGGAGTTTAATTCCAAGGACCCTAATTTATAACACATAGGGATCACTGATGATGAACTGATATTCTTTAAAAGCTACATGGGAAATAGAAAGCAAACTGTGAAACTTAACAACATAACCAGTAAGTCTATTGATGTCAAATTCGGGGTGCCTCAAGGAAGTATTCTGGGTCCGATTCTGTTCCTAATTTACATTAATGACCTATGCCACATAGAATGTGACGGAGAAATCATCAGTTTTGCGGATGATACTGTTCTCCTTATAAATGGGAATAATTGGACAGAAACATTTAAGAAAGCAGAGGACACACTAAATAGGATTAAATAATGGCTAGATTACCATTCAATTATACTAAATGCTAATAAAACCAAATTCATCACTTTCTAAATAAAAAATTCAAAAAACTCTGAAGAAAACCTTAACTTGAAAATTCATAGCCCGCATCACTTAAATGAGCATTGTAATTGTCCCTCATTAGAAAACGTTGACCATATAACGTATCTGGGTCTAAAAATTGATGGAAATTTATAATGGACCAATCACATTAGCTATTTAGATAATAAAATTAAAAAACTAACGTATTTTTTCAAAACTATCAGGAATAGGCTCATTAAAAAAGACTTAATCAAAATTTACATGGCTCTCTGCCAATCACTGTTAGAATACGGTATTATCGGATGGGGCAGTGCAAATAAAAATATACTAAATCCACTAATTAAAACTCAAAAAGCCAAAATAAAAATTATACTGAAAGTTCCTGTAAGAACTAGCACTGACGAAATCTTCACCAATCTTAACATCATGTCAATTAAACAACTATATTCTAAAACTATACTCATTTACACTCATAAGTACAAAACCCAAGAAATAACAACAAACACGTACAATAGAAACACTAGATCTCATGGTCAAAAACTTATCCAACAAATAACTACTAATACAACTTTTGGGCAAAACAGTTTCTTATATCATAGTATTAAACTCTACAATAAAATACCACTCTCACTCAAAAACCTCAACATTATAACATTTAAATCTCAAATAAAAAGCTGGATACTTAATATAGGGAGATCTGAAATAGAAAATATACTGATATCAAACACAGACTAAAATTTATAGAATCTACTAAACTGAACTGTACAAAAAAACACTATCTTACTTATTCAAAAATTATTTAAAAAAAATTATACTACATGAAATATGTTTGTAATTAAATTCATATGTTACTTTGTTGAAATATTAATTTCTTATAATTAAATTATAATATGTAAATGAAATCCTCGGCACGGGAGATCCCAGTGAGGATATCATTATCTCTATATGTTACTAAGAAAAAAAGACAATAAATCATTATTATTATTTGAAAATCTCCTACTACCACCACAGTAAGCGGAAAATGTTTCTTGTGCTGTGATGGAGGACTTAGCCAGCCGAGGAATTGAGAACACTACGCCTCGGTGGGACCCAAACGCGATGTCACCTCAGGCACCGACCGATCTATATAGTTATAGTATCAGGATTCTTGCTGCAGAGTCTCCATCTTCTATCTTCGTCGAACGTCACAGCGGTGCTGCCAAGGTCTGGTATCTGTGTGAGGATATTGTGTCTGTTACTTTATTAGCAGCAGACACATACCTGGACGGATGACGAACCTCGTGCTGGCACTGTTGGTGGACTCTCTCGCTGCAGCAGCTGGTCCAGTTTCTTCACCATCTAGGATTCTTGCTGCAGAGTCTCCATCATCTATCTTCATGTCACCTGTTCCTGTTCTTCATTTTACTTAACCTAACTTCACTTTGTTTTTGTAATATTTATATGTTTTGTAATACCTGCATCAACTGTAAAGCGCCCCTGAGGTGATATCTCACAAAAGCTGCGCTATACAAATTGTCCAGTAAATTAATTAATAGTTGTTTCTGTTTTCATTTGAAATACATAATATTCAATCTCAATAACTTACTGTACATGCTTCAGAGCAAGCAATACTGTTCAACGAGCAACTAGCAGGCAAGTGGTGATAGAGGCAGGGAATATATTTATGATAAAAAGAAAATTATGTAACAAATTATAATCACTGATATTGAAAATGTTTGAATGTGAATGCGCCTAATATGCCTAAGAGCGCAGCCGAAAGATTAAACAAAGAAAACGGGAAAACAATGAAAAAGTACTCATTCACCTCCGAATATTAGAACACTTCCTATGGGAAGGGTAGTTGTACCCTTTACGCCGGTCCTACGTGAATGGCTGTAAAGGCAGTGCCGTACGATAATTATACAACAATATTGCATACAAATCTTTTAGTAAGGCTCCAAGCTAGGGGGGGAGCAGCTTAGATTTTTTATAGAGCTTACAGGGAAGGAACAAAAACGTAGTCAGAATAAGCTAGAAATATTTACATACATTCTTAAGCATACCCGGCGTTGCTGGAGGTTATGAAAAGGGTCATTTTAAGTCATAATATTCTTTTGCATTTGAAAGGTCAAATATATTTTTTATTTTTTTTTAATGTGTAGATTACCTACATAGATTTAAAAAATACTTTGAAAAGAATTTCAAATACCGCTTTATTAGTCCCTGTTCCTTCCACGATCTCGGAGCCCTGTGGACATACGGATGCTGTAGAAGTGAGATCCCTGAGGCGTATGTGTGGTAAACCATGTTTGATCGTGTGAGAAATGTGGAGATCCGCAAAGAATGCAAGGCTGATGTAAGCCTAATGAGTAATACTAAGAAAGGGATGCTTAGATGGTTGGGGCATGTAGAGCGAATGAACGATGAAAGGAGTGAATGGTAGAAGAAGTCGGGCACGCCCGAGGAAGACATGGCACGATCAAATGAATCAGATACTTGAGTCGGGCCATGTCAAGAGTCAGATTAATAGAAGAGTGTGTATGAATGTGAATGAGGCAAAGAGTGTGTATCAAGACCGACATGGTTGGTTTTGTTTGCGCCCGTACACACTGTGAATATGAACAAATAGTGTCCGTTTTAAAACTCAACTTTTTCATCAGAGGCATACTAGGCCCACGATACAATAATGAAATTCCAGAAATACCAGGACCAAGTGTAATAACTGAGGAGGTGGACGAAACGATAAATGTTATTTTTTATAGTTTTTTGGGTACATATTCGAAATCGCTGGACACGGATTATACCAAATATTTTTAAATAAAACCTTCTGATTTACCTTAATTATTATAAAAGGAATCTGACTGCATTCGGAATATTTTTAATTACGTAAATCGAAAATTCACTTTCGTTGTATGGGATGGCAGCTGGAATTGGAATGATTTCTGTTGCTGACATTTTCTCTTGTTGGTATTCCTGATATCAGTAGCTAGATTTTGTACCATTTACTGTATGCAAATACTATGTACTATTACTATTGTATAGGGTTAGGCGGGGCTAGTTGAACCAAGGGGCTAGTTGGTCCACGCCAATATCTTCGGAGCCGAAAGACTTACGAAGAATGCTGAACATGTTCTAGCAAGCTAGAAGTGTGAGGACCCCGCCACCAAGCATTCAGTAGGCACATGGCATCCGTAGCGTGTGTACGGGGATTTTGTGTGATTTTTGCTCTAAAAGTAAAAAAAGACGATCGACTGCTTTTTTCAAAATAGATACCAAGGAAAAAGATACCAAGTCAAGGTAAGTCAATTTGAAATTGGTGTTTACTTAACTATGTCTTGTCAATTGTAAAATTGTAATACATTTAGTGGTATATGACTTATAATAAAAAATGGGTGGGGCTAATTGAACCATTTGTTTCAACTTGCCCCATTCAGATTCCTTACACAATGCGTACACGGTATACGTCTGTACGTCTATACGTCTATACGTCTGTACAGGCAAAGAGAATGTTTCTCCCAATATCAACAACAATACTGTAGCATCTACATCTAGAAGTGGCGTTTACTTTTCACCTGAAACCGTTAGACCATTTCCAAAGGCAGGGCCTAAAAACAGCTGCAAAAAGCGAGGAAGAAAAGAAGAGCTGCTATTTTAACAGACACTCCTGAAAAGGATTCTCTTGCCCAAAAGCAATCTAAGAAGCAAAAGACAGGAACAGATAGGGCAAAAAAGAAGGCAACTCAGAAAAACGCTTCACATTGTCAGACTCATCATCCGACAATTGTGAACAATATGCTTGCCTAATTTGTGATGAGATTTATTCAGAGAGCTTTCCAGGAGAAGAGTGCGTTCGTTGTCACGCCTGTCTAAAGTGGGCACACCAAAAGGCCACATCTGGAACTATTCCAATGTACATTTGCCGATTTTATCAATTAAATAATTCTAAGAAAACTTACCTGTTTTATTATGTGTACTTGTTTTTTTTTAGATAAAATATTCGTATTACCTAATTCTGTATTCTTTCATTATTTTAATAAATTTACTTTAATATCTTAATTTGTTTTATTAAACCATGAGTGTGAATGATAATACATATATGACACTATATTGTTCAACGAGCCCCGTGGGGTGGTTCAACTAACCCCACCTATGAGACAAGTTGAACCATTTCTCCTTCTGCATGAAAATCAAAATATCTTGAATATGATCAAAGTATTATATCATTTCATGAATAACATTATAAAGCCAGATAATGAAGCTATCTTAATAAATTGAAAAAACAAAAATAACTATAAGAGTTTCGACTCTGGGGTCAAATTAGCAAAATCATATTCAACTAGCCCCGCCCTACCCTACTATGTACTATTTTTGCCAAAATCGAAAAATAAAATATTTTTATGTTACTTTTAAGTATTTTTATAATTATTGTTATATTAAACCTAACCTATAATAACTTAACCTACAATAACCCAACCTAACCTATAATAATTTAACCTACAATAACCGAACCCAACCTAACCTAACCTATAATAATCCAACCTAAACTAACATAACCTAAAATAATCGAACCTAACCTAACCTTTATCCTAACCTAACCTTTAATAACCCAACCTAACATAACCTAACCTATATTAATCCAACCTAACCTAACCTAACCTATATCCTTACCTAACCTATAATAATCCAACTTAATCTAACCTAACCTAACCTATAACCTAACCCAAAGATATTAGAAGAACGAGATGTGCTATGAGCAGTTCATACTGTGTGGAATTGTTTTGCCGAGTGTCGCCGGTTTTGTTCACCAATACTACTGCACACCTTCGCTTACGCTAAGGTATCCGCACTAATACATAGAACAGATTTCTGTGCGTACACGTCCCGATACCGTTCAAAGTACCCTAATTAGGTAGTACTCCGCCTACGGTCCGGCGGCCAACATAGCATATCTCGTTCTTCTAATATCTTTGACCTAACCTAACCGATAATAATCCAACCTAACCTAACCTATAATAATCCAACCTAACCTAACATAACCTATATACAACCTAACCTATAATAACCCAACCTAACCTAACCTAACCTAACCCATAATAAATTATTGAATTATTCCTATTTAGGTTAGGTTAGCAGAATTTTCGATTTCCGTATATACAACCTAACCTATAATAACCCAACCTAACCTAACCTAACCTTACCCATAATAAATTATTGAATTATTCCTATTTAGGTTAGGTTAGCAGAATTTTCGATTTACGTAATTAAAAATTAAAATGCTAAAATTAAAAATATTCCAAACGCAGTCAGATTCCTTTTATAGTAATTAAGGTAAATCAGAAGGTTTTATTTAAAAATATTCCATATAATCCGTGTCCAGCGATTCCGAATAATTTCCGTTTTTTGAAGCCTGCTTGCAATGTCTATATCTCCAGAGTTGTGAGGATTGCATATATTCATTTCTAGGCGTATGTTAAAAAAGGGTTCCCTCTTTAACACTGGAGCTTATTTTGCCACATTTTTGTCATTTGCAAAACCCGCGAGTTTACGCTGACCAAAATGTAGCCAATTTGAAGAGACATTAAAAAAATAGGAATTTTTTCAAAAGAACCCGAAACTCCGTTATTCACCGAGCTAACAGTTTTACACAGCAAATGGTTTCTCCGCTCTTCTTTAGATGTCTCGCATTTCAACAGTGCATTGATAATTTCAGATGCGAAACATTCTTTCAAATTGTGTGTGAACATACCACTTTATTTCCGGAATGGGAATACCCGAAGCTCAACAGTAATAGAAATGGTTTTGTTACCCAAGGGACAGTTTCACTAGAATTGACTCTTGAAGATATAATATTTGGCTGTACAGCATCTGATACAAAAGTAGGTAAGTATTTATATTTACACCCACCCAAAAGTGAACAAAAGTGAAAACCTCACCGGAGTGCCCTACAGTAAGTTTGTATTTATGTATGTGAAAACGCAACAATGTAAACAAAACTCCAATAACGTGATAATAAACCCCGAATAAATTTGATATTCTGTATGTACCTTGATTTATTTATTACTTATATCAGAAAAAACTACCAAACACATAAAAAGCACAAATCTTTTGGAAATTTAATGTTTTACAATATTAATCCAAACATATTTTTCTCGAAATTCCACTGGAAACGGAAAATTCATGAAAAACCAAACTTAGTAGCACAATTTTCTTGATTGCTCATAAATATACGCAGCTTTACGACATTATATCTTGTTACTTATTATATATAGAAGAAAATTGTTTGTGCAAAAGTTGTACATAATTTTAATTTCTACTGAATTGGTTAAATTACTTTATCCAAAATTTGCATTGGATACGAGTTATTTGGGATAAAGTAGACTTTGGGGATCCGATTAGGATGCACGGAATGAAAGAAGTCGTGAAGGTCACAGTGTTTATTTGAGTCAGGTTGCCGTGATGAGAGATGACTTAGGACCGATGTTGTACACTCCGGATGCAGGCGGTGATGTGCAGGTCAAGCGCGGGTCAGTGAGTCGACGCCGCTACTGGTGACCGGACTTGTTGACGGTCAGGAACTGGCGAAGAATGGGTCTTCAGATACTCCAGTGCTGACAAGAAAGCCGAAGGTGCGGTGGACCTTGTAGGCGGTTGTACTGGAGGTGCGTAGACCAGGAAGGATGCTGCGTGGTCTAGGTGCATGCTGGTCCGGATGTAGCGCTGGTCAGATGCGCTGGAACCAGGTCGCTATGATCTGGTGTAGCGCTGGCCAGGGACGGTGGCTGGGGCCAAGGCGCTATGATAATATCCCGATGGAGTCCATGGTTGAATCCGTGCGGAGCCGGGAATGTGGTCCTATCACTCGTTGTGCCTTGTTAATCGACGGCTGATTGATGACTGACTGACTGCTTGCTGCGTCGGGCCCATTTATACAGACCGGCCGACGTCATCGGTAGGTAAGCGAGATCTCAAGTAAAACGGAGAGAAATCGCTCAGTCTGGGTCCTACTAGAACTTTCGTTGGCGCTGTTATTAAGCGTAGGCGATAGGCTAGAACCTTCTAGTGGTTTGGCGTAATGTGCCAGACCAACTCGCAAACGTATTGTCGTAGGTAGATAGGTAGGACGCGTTGTTTACAATTAGCGAGACAATCTAGAATATCTAGATAAATCTCTCGCCACAAGACTTTGGCGCGATTTCGGCTGGTTTTTCAAAATGGAGGCGTTAGCACAGGTACACAAAGGACGAAATCTTGGATTTTACATCATGGAACCAGTCTATAAAACATATTAAAAATTGCGACTACCGGAATAATTACGATTGCGACTCTCTTTTTTACTCTAACTGCACTAGCCTAATCGGCAGTCCATTGTTCAAGGGTTAAAGTCACAGACATTATAAAATAGTAGACTTACCTTTTGGATATTTTTTTATTTAGCCACTTAGTTTTGCGAGTTGGACGTAACTCGTAACAGGTGATGCTTGCGCTGAGGAGTCCCGCTTCTAATAACGTAATGCCAGCGTATCAGTTTGTTAGATCGATGTCTGTAACCCAGGCACAGGTGTTATCAGTGACTATGAATTAAATTCTTTACACCGTGAGTAAATGGGAGATGCGTTAAATGCGGAGGACCACACAGGTCCTCCGACTGCAAAAATCCGAGGGATACCCCGGCTAAATGTGCCCTGTGTGAAGGAGCGCACACGGCAAATTACGGTGGGTGCCCCGCCAGGCCCCAAAATAAAAATCCAAACTTTAATAGGAATAAAAATAATAATTACTTCCAAAATTACAATAGCAACAAAACAAATCACAACCGCCAAGCCAGGCAGGGCCAGCAAAGCCAGCCGCAAAAGCGGAATCAAGTTTACACCAAACAAATTCAAATTCAAACACAAGCTCCTAATGTTCTCGCAAGCTGAATTCCCCCCCTACCTCCCTCTCTTCGCAAATGGCCCGAGCCACACTACTATAACCCCCGAAATTCCCAGAGGGAACAAAGGGCGCCCATCAAACAGGGCAGTAGTCAACAACACCGGCTAGAGCGCCAGCCCGAACCAAATCCTCTCCCAACTCTCCTCCACGACCCCTGGATCCCGTACATGTCCAGGCTCTTATGGAACAGGCCACGGCGCTTCAATTCTCAATCCAAAATGCCACCAAAGAGCTGGCAAAAATGCAGGCACTTTTATGAAATCACAATGTCTAGACAAAATGTTAAATTATATAACTTACAGACGAAATTTTGGAACGCCAATGGCTCTGTCCTAGCTCACAAGGAAGAAATAATTTAATTCCTTCACGATTATAGTATTGAAGTATTCCTCATTAACGAGACCTGGCTCAAGCCTTCCAGGAACTTCAGAATACCAAATTAATTAACACCTCGGTAATAATTAATACCTCTTCCGGACCACTTAAATTTATTTCTGTCTACGCACCCCCTACCCGCAAATTAATTCCAGCAGAATTAGACAATCTCTTGTCTGAAAATGTCCCCGCTATAATAGCTGGGGAGATGAATGCAAAGCACGGATCGTGGCACAGCCAAAAAAATAACACCAAAGGTAACGTCCTCGCAATTTACGCGAGTACCAATCCTATCGTAGTCGATGCTCCAAATAGACCGACGATTCATCACCATAACGGTAATCCGGACGTGATTGACATCGTCATTCTTAAAAATACTAGCCACCTACACTCCTTCCGAGTACTTAACGAACTTTCATCTGACCACGATCCAGTTCTCCTCTCTCTAACAGGAGGCTCTAACCCTCTGGTCCCCGTTAATCCTCTACGCACTAAAATCAAATGGAATAAACTTAACGAGCTAATGAATAAAAATATAATAATTCCCACATCAATTCCCAACGAAGCCACTCTTAACGCTGCTACCTCCGTCTTAATTCAAACAATAAAATCGTGCATCAACGAGGCGTCTGTTGAGATTCCTAGTGACACCACACGACATGAAATACCCGAAGAGATCAAAGATCTTATTAGGGAAAAAAATCTTGTTAGGAAAGAGTCGCAGAGATCTTGTAATCCAATAGTAAAGCATCATTTTAATAGACTCAACAGAGAAGTGCGTGATGCCCCCAGCGAATTCCGCAAAGAGCGTTGGCACGACTTTATTTCAACTCTCGGTGATAGAGCAGCATACTGGAAGCTCTCTAAAGCACTCAGACGCCCAAAAACTAAAATCTCTCCGATTAAAGGCCTCAGTACTCCGCTGCTGACAAGGCTGAAGCCTTCGCAGATAGCCTTCAAAGTCAATTCTCTCCCAATACAGACTACGACGACCCAGCCTTCGTAGCAAAAGTAGAATCAATCTTAAGTCTAGATCCTGAAGACCCTCCAATCAGGTTCGCAACTCCCAAGGAAATAAACAACATAATAAAAAAATTAAAGAAAAAAAAAGCAGCCGGTCTTGACGGCATCTCAAATAAAATCTTAAAATATCTGCCAAAGAAAGGCATCTGCGCTATTACAGCCATCTGCAACGCGTTGCTGAGATTACGTTGCTTTCCAAAGGATTTTAAAGAAGCTGAAGTCATTTTAATTCCCAAACCAGGCAAGGACCCATTATTAACGAGGAATCATCGGCCTTTTAGCCTCCTTCCTTGCCTAGGTAAAATCCTGGAAAAAGTTATACTAACAAGATTAAACTCCTTCACTCAGGACAGTAAATTCTTGCCAGACTTCCAACATGGTTTCAGAGCAGGTCATTCCACCTTTCACCAACTCCTGCGTGTTGTGGAATACATCACGGAGGGATTTAATACTAGGAAAAAAACAGTAATCCTCTCACTCGACGTAAGCAAAGCCTTCGATAAAGTCTGGCACAACGGCCTTTTATATAAAATGAAGGTCTCGGGTTTCCTTTAAGACTTACGCAATTAATAGCTAGCTACCTGAGAGATAGATGCTTTAAAGTAAAGTCAGAAAACGTCTTCTCCACAACCCGCCCCTTATCAGCTGGGGTCCCTCAAGGCAGTCAACTCTCTCCATCCTTATACAACATATACTCTAGTGACATTCCTAAACCCATCGACCATAACGTTAAAATCACTCAATTTGCGGATGACACTAACATCATGTCTAGTTTCACCATAAACGTCGAGAGCATCGCCACAAAGCGTCTTCAGAGACAGGCCACTCTAACCGAAGAGTGGTGCAAAAAGTGGAGAATATCTATAAACCCGACTAAAAGCGCCGCGACCGTTTTTTTTTTATTGTTTAACTTATAACGTTGTTACATTGTACATAAAATTAGGTAATAGTAGGTAATAGTGAAAAACATATGTTTTGAATTTCTACTCCAATGAAGAGTGCTAGCTCTTGAGCTTGGCGTAGGAGTTATTTCACAGTTATTTCATTTCTTAAAGACATGGCCTAAACGGCCCCCATTCATTAGACTGTTTGGGGAAAAGGTTCCATGGGAAAAGTCAATTAAATACCTAGGTGTAACGCTTGACTCCAAGCTCACCTGGAAGAAACATATAAATGGAAAAATAACAGCAGCAAATAAATGTCTAGCATCACTTTATCCAATGATGGGAAAGAAAAGTCGCCTATCAACGGATAATAAATTACTCCTTTATAAAACAACAATAAGACCAAGTTTCACTTACGGATGCCCCATTTGGGGCACGCCGCTCCAAGTCTCTTACAAAAGATTCAACTTTTTCAAAACAAAGCCAATAGACTTGCTTTAAACGCACCTAAATGGATTAGAATCTCTTCTATCTATAATGACACCAACATTCCATTGATAAAGGACTTAATTGTTTCCCAAGCAACCAAATTTTATGCCGGCCTTCCCAGCCATACTAATCCTACAATAAATTCCCTTTCAAAATACAGCGAAAACGATAAATTTAAATATAAAAAACCCAAGATAGTCCTCCGGAAGGAATAATAACCTGCTTACAGCCGCAGTATAGTTTTTAAGCTCTTGTTCAACACCAATATAATAATAAAAATAACTGTAAATAAATAGGAATAAATAGGAATCTATAGATAATGGAATTCCTAAAATTATCCAAAGCCATGCAAAAAACTGATAAACAAACATAATACACTCTTAAGAATCAATGGATATTATCAAAATTGTGAAAAATTTACCAAAAAACTAACAAATAACTCCTCTAAATATCACATTCTGATATACTACCAAAATATAAGGGGAATGCGCACCAAACTACAGAACTTCAGATTATCCAGACCTACTATTCATCATAGCATTATAATATTGACAGAAACCTGGCTTGACCCCGACATAAATACTGCAGAATTATGCATGTCTAACTATAATGTATATCGCCTTGACAGAAACTCGTCCACAAGTAGAAAGAGCCGAGGAGGTGGAGTTCTCATTGCCATAAATAAAAAAATTTGTTCCAAAATTATTAAACGCAAACATCAAGATGTTGAACAACTTTTTGTGATGCTTGAAAATAAAAATGCCGGCAAGTTTATAATAGGATGCGTGTATTTCCCGCCCTCCTCTGCTTCACAGCAATATATGAATCATGCTGATGATGTGGAAACTTTAAGATTTAAGTATCTGTAACTTCAAAGAATTGTGCAAGTTTGGATGGCCAGGGTAGTGCCCGATTATTGTTTTGTTGGGAGTTTTTCGGGTGGCTGCCCTGCGATCGGTTGGACGGGCGGGCGAAATAACGCGGGTAACAAGATCGGGAACAATACGGGGAGAGGACGATTCCGCGGTGCGCGTTGCGTTTTGCGGGACAAATTAATATTGTACAAAAATGGAAAAGAGCACGCGGATACCATGAACCGATCCTTCGGAGACTTTCCGTGTTTAATTAACCAAACATAAAACAGACGTTTTGACTCCTATGCGAGATCAGCCGGTTCTTTGTTCGAAAGGTATTGTTCGAAGAGATTAAAATATACAATCAGTTATTTGGATTAAAAAATGGTTTTATTTGTGAGTGGTTTTGAAGCGTAATTCCTTGGAGACTACACTGGATTACCAAGCATGCTGTCGAGGTGACACAAAGATGAATCATCATTGTTCCGTTAAACGTTCAATGGATGCTGATTAATTGAGGATGGCCTCGCGCACTCCATCAGACGAATCTCTACCCGGCGCAACCTGCTCATCGCTGGCGGACTCTCAAAACACCTTCAGACGTGACAACATGATCAAGGTTCTTCAATGCTTTTACACATTATGCCTTCTTGCCTTAGCCCCATCATAGCCCTGGTGATTGACAAGGGTCCATGCTCATCAGACGTGCTACAGACGTGACATATCCTTGTGCCGAACTTATTGTAATAGGTGACTACAACTTACCAAATGTATCTTGGAACCATGATGAGCCTGAATTATCTGGTATTAATATGTCTACTGCTAATCCTAGTGAGAGGGAGATACTAGGTATGTCTAATTACTTATCAATTCCACAATTAAATACTGTCGCTAACGTAAATAACCGTGTTCTCGTTTTAGTTTTCTGCAGTACTTCTGCTACGGTATGTAAATCTTTAGAAGAACTATTATTACCTGTAGACGCCTATCATCCTTCTCTGGATATAATTATCTCCAATGTTAACAACAATGTTTATAAAAGTGTCAAGTCGTGTTATAACTTCTTAAAAGCAAATTTTTCAAAAATTTCTGATTACTTAAATTCAAATGATTGGTCCTTTTTGGAAAACACAGATCTTAATAACAATGTAAATAAATTTTATGATTTCTAAAGGATGCTATTGCAAATTTTGGGCCCCTCCGACAAAATAAAATTTTTAATTTTCCAAACTGGTTTAGTCCTGAATTGATCACTTTATCATACAATAAAAAAAAATTGCTCATAAAAATTACAAGCGATCCAGATTGTCAAGTGATTATAATGGATTTCAATTTTTAAGAAAGGAGTGTTGTAAAATATCGAAAATGTGTTATAAAAATTACATTGATAAAATTGAAAATGATATTCATGTAAATGTAAAACAATTTTGGAACTACACTAATTCTCAAAAAAATAATAATTCCGGTATTCCAACTTCTATGAATTTCAATGGAAAAGTTGGATGTAATGTTGAAAATATTGTAAATTTATTTGCTGATTATTTTAAGTCTGTCTATGAAAATGATATACCTAATAATGAAATTCCCAAATTCTCGTCGAATCTCAGTCTAAACATATCTGAAATACACATTGAAATTAATGATATTAAAAAGCATGTAAATTTGTTAGATGCTAGAAAAAGTGCTGGACCTGACAACATTCCACCTGTGTTAATTAAATAATGTCTAAACAGCCTATCTGTGCCTCTTTTTGAAATTTTTAACCAATCATTAAAGACAGAATGTTTTCCTAATATATGGAAACATAGTTTTCTTACTCCTATCTTTAAAAAGGGTGACAAAACGGATGTTACAAATTACAGACCAATATGTATCCAGTCATCGATACCTAAACTTTTTGAAAAAATAGTACTTGATAAAATATCTACAAACATAAAAAAAATTATAACTCCCTACCAACATGGCTTTTGTTCAAATAAATCTACATTAACCAATTTAGTAATATACGAAAATTTTATATCTACATCCTTAGCAAACAGGTGCCAGGTAGACTCAATATACACTGACTTCAGCAAGGCATTTGACAAGGTGTGTCACAAAATATTAATCAATAAATTAGCTACACTTGGAATTTACGGTAATTTACTAAATTGGTTTACTAGTTATTTGTTCCAAAGAAGTCTTTGTGTGAGAATAAATGGCACGAATCCACACGAATTTATGGCGACTAGTGGAGTGCCTCAAGGCTCTCATCTAGGGCCCATTTTGTTTATAATATTCATAAACGACATTGTTGATGTATTTACTGATATAAACGTTCTACTGTTTGCCGATGACATGAAACTTTATAAAGAGATTAACCATATTAATGATTGTATTACACTTCAAACTAACTTGAGATATCTTTTTGAGTGGTGCTCAACCAACAAATTAGCACTAAACATAAATAAATGCCAGTTCATTCATTTTTCCAAAATAAGTAATCCTATTTTTCTTCAATTTTCATTAAATGATGAAAATTTAATTTGTTTTAATAAAATTATTGATCTAGGCATTATGTTCGACAGTAAACTCACCTTTGTATATCATATCAATAATATTATCAACAAGGCCCTAAAGACTCTTGGCTTTGTTTTAAGAGCTGCAAAAGATTTCAATAATTTAGGAACACTTATTATGTTATATAAAACCCTTGTCAGATGCCAACTTGAGTATAACTCTACGTTATGGTCTCCATTTTTCAATATTCATTCAGATAACATTGAAAAGATTCAACGGAAGTTTCTAAGGTTTATAAATTATAAATTGCATATTCCTATAGAAAACATAAATTACAATTACCTCTTGGATAAAATGTCTCTATTGAAACTTTCAGAAAGAAGAAAAAGCACAGTACGGTTACAAAGAATACTACATTTAAAAATTGACTGTCCCGAATTACTTCAACGTATCAATATCCATGTTCCCAAAAAATCATGCCAACATTTCTTACCTTTTTATTTCAATAACACCAGGACACTAGCTTACCAAAATTCTCCGATTCCGAGACTTCACAATCTCGGAAACTAATATTCTGATCTGGGTGATATATTTCATTTGAAAACTAATCAGTATAAATGTTGTATATTCTATCACTTTTATTCTTCTAGACACAAATAGACCTATGTACCCATATAACTTCTCCGCTTCTACTATTTTGTTTTGTTGAATCTGTTAAATTCAATTATATGCGTGAGAATTAATTTTTGCCATTATTTACCATTCTTCCTTATTGTATTAATTTTTAAGCGTTTACTCTGATACAAAATGCTGGTATTTTTTTAAAGGGAAAGCCCGCTAGGGCGTGTAATAAATAAATAAATAAATAATCAAATATAATTATGTTAGAGTCAGTAAACTCATGTTTAGGAACTCTGTAAAATTAAGTAAATCAAAAGTCAAAAATGTGAGTAAATGGGTATGCATTGCAAACCAAATGTTTTCCCGCCCGTGTCAGTAGATAGTCAGTATCGTCAGTGCCACTTGTGTCGTTAACAAGACAACTTAATAGCATAGAGCTACAATTAGAGGCGCTACTGCTAACTAATATCTCGTCGAAACTTGTTGGCAGGATAGTTCGGTAGTTTTTGTTGGAGAGTCAGAGAGTTGGAGGTAAAAAAACGGAACCATTTTTTTGCTTTATGTCTCATCTAAATATAAATCATCAATTGACTTCTAATATGAAAAACTTTCCTTGTATTATATTATGTCATTCTAACGAAAGTTTTTCTAATACAATTTTTGCTTAGAAGTCTTCGAAAGACGATAAAACGTGTAGTTTTTTTATGAGAATTTTCGTAACTTGTCCTATTTTTTACATTTGTCAGGCGCGGCACTGTCAGTACAAAAATCAACTTATCTTAGTATTTAAATAAAAAGTTCTTCTATTTCCAAGGTTTTTGAAAACGAAAATTTTCCAAGAATTGCTGCGACTAAGGACGAATTGTTTTAAAAGAATTTAAATAATTCATCAAACATCAAATTCAATATTCATGTTCTGTGAATGTTATATTCAAGTTATTTTATTATCAAAGCGCTGTGAAATAATATTAGAACTTTCACTAAAATTGAATTTTTACTTTGAAATCTGATGAATTGTTTAACTTCTGTGAAACATCCCGCGTTCAGAAAATAGGATTAATAAGAAAAAAAAAAAACGGATGCTTTCTTCCTTCCTTCCTTCATGCTAGTAATACATCATTTTCTGTATATTTATTGTTTTTGTGTTTAATTCGTAGAACTCCATTTATTTTTTTTTTAAATTTAATTAAAATCAAATTTAATAATATAATTATTAAGTTCTGCGAGTATTTTTTGGTTTTTGTTCTTGTTACAGCTGTTTCGGCTTTCAAGGCCATTTTCAATTGAAAATTGTAACAGAATAAATTGTTTTCAATTGAAAATGGTCTTGAAAGCCGAAACAGCTGTAACAATAACAAAAACCAAAAAATACTTGCAGAACTTAATAATTATATTATTAAATTTGATTTTAATTAAATTAAAAAAAAATCATATTCTGTATTTTTGCCATAAAGGATTGCAAATCCGGAGCTGTTATGGAAAATCCGAATTTTCGTTTTTCCTGAAATTCAAAATCAGGATATCCGGATTATTTGATAAAAAATTAAATAAATGAATTATAAAAAGTGATCTTCATAAACGGATAAAAAATAATAATCTCATAACAAATTTCTGTAAAAAAAGGGTTCTCATTTCAAGGGTGTTCAATATTTTTCTATCCAAATAAAATCGGCAGATAGACTCGCTAGCGATGACAATGCATTCTATCAAATTTTGATGGCTATCACACTCACACGGGAACATATTCGATGACGTTACATTGAGATTAGTACTGTCAGAATGTGTGATATTTCACAAGGGTCTGAAGCATTCTCCCCAAACCAAATAAATTAATGGTGTGTTTATTATTTCAGTTTGTTCGTTATTTATTAATAACAAGAGTGATAAATACTAATAGAATAATTCAATATATCAAGGTACCTGGAAAGTTTTACGATTTTTCCTTTCAAAATGTGCACAGCATTTTCACACTCTTCAACATCTCAATGTAATAATTGTCTTTAAAAGAACACTTTAAATCCTTCTTCCATCAACAAAAGATTCATTTATTATGCCAATGAATAAAGTAAGGACCCTGTTTAAAATACCATACTATTTATTCTGTTACAGATTTTAAATGCATTTAAATTATGTCTTCGCGTGTACATGTTACTCTTTTTGAGTAGAATTTTCACTAGTCATTGTAGCATCTGGTAGTTTCATCGTTTCTCTACATTTTCGACAGTACTTGTTGTCCTGTACCTTTTAATGAAGTTTCTCCAGCTTAAGTAATTTTTCTACTTCCAACCTGGAATCCTAATCCGTCAAACGTCTTATTACGGTATAGCTTCCATAACCCTCAGTACGACCTTCTCCTCTCTGAGTCGCCTCCGTCGGATGCAAGTGCATTTCCATTGCTTGGATGCTTTTATGAATTTACCACAGATAGAAGTACTGGACACTTTGGATTCTGGGACAGAGACAGTTTTCTTGTGACTTTCGTCTTCTCCTCCGCCGCCAACTTGGTCCTGGTGGGAGGGGGCCTACGTGGGGATAATTCATTAATTCATATCGGTCTTATACAATGGGGAATCCAATTCTTGGGTAGGAAGGTTTAATCCCCAGTCAAAGATTTTTAAAATAAATGTATTAGAGTACAGATTGATTTTTTTATCCTTTGTTTCGATAATCGAAATATAAATAAAAATGGAAATTGTTCAAAATCTCAAATCTTCGAAAGTTCTTCACCGATTGCTTTGAAATCTTGACACAGTGTTGCATTCGAATACGCATGCCTTTTGTTATATACTATATAGATGTCACCTGTGACAGGTAAAAACATGTTTTTTTAAAAGAACAGCCCCATTTGTAGGACATAAAAGCAACACGCGCTATTGTTTTTGTACAGCAACGCGTGGCAGGTTACAGCTATTACATGATAATTGATTTACGATACGATTAGAACGTCCAGACTGTTTGGATAATATTGTGTTATATTTTACATATCACTATTATTTAGCTTTATCGTTATCAGGCCAAAGCATTCAAATTAAATATGTGCCGAGAGGTAAAAATAGGTATCACGAAGCGATTCCATGTCACAACAGAACAGTTGTGCAAACAAAGTTAAAATTTTATTGTTTTTTATTTCTCTATCGTTATACCTAACAAGAGCGCTCCTGTCTGTACAGTGTAAAGACAGGGGAACTATATCACCACCGGGTTGGTTAGCGTTGTTAGGCGGGTTCAGATAGGGGCCGTAGGAAGGGATTTATTATTGCGGATCTTGAAGTCGCCAGGATTATAAGGAGTATATGCCAATACCCAGATGTTTGCGGGGAAACGGCGTGATGGTTAGTTAATTAGTTAGGAAAACGGGTGGCAGTTCCACATGCTAACTGGATCTTCCACATGGATCAATGCTGCTAGTTCCTTCGAGCAGGCTCAATTGAACTACCCGTAGAACAGAGTCAGCATGCTTACATTGCGTTTGTGCATTATATATGGAAATCGGTCTGTTATCAAAGGATTGTCGATCAGACTCATTCGCAGGTTAGTTTATCAGTTTATCAGTTAGTTATAGTTTAGGGGCTCCAGCCCAGAGGTGGCTCTCAAATTCAATTGTTGGACTTACTTGAGATTTTAAAAGGGTCAGCAGCTGGTCACTGGTCACAGACCAAACAGAACAGAATAGGTTGGATTCGGCTGATGTAAAAGTAATGGTTAATTTATTTTAAGGAAGGTACGCTTAAGTGGTTTTGGCATGCAGAGACACGTAATTTAATGGTAGAAGAAGTTGGGGATGCACGAGGACGACACGATCAAGTAAATCAACACTCGATTCTGGCCATGTCAAGAGTCAGAATAACAGAATAGTGTTTATGAATGAGAATGAAGCAGGAGTGGGTTCAGAGACAGAGTTGTATGGCTGTCTTTCCTCTCTGAATACTCCTGCGTGGAAACGGCACGATGATCAGTGTGAGTTAACGAAGAAAGAAATTGTGGCAGGTAGCAGAGTTGCAAACTAGATTTCGCAAAACTTTTACTTGAAATTCAGTCGCTAATGTGTGGATGGCCGTAAAATTACCCAAACTAATCTCAACAAAGACCTCCCTGATAACATACAATATCTCGACCATATAAACATACATTAATATTACTCATGCACTAACCTATCCCATTTAGGTTTTATTTAACCTAATTTAATGACAAATCATTTCAACAATCATTTCGCGGTTATCTAAATCACTTCTCACATTTGATTTTACCATCAATTTTCGTTCTTACTTGATATCGACAAACTTAATAAGTTCTTGGAAACACAAATTCTTGAATTTTTAAATGTTTTCTACTTGATTATGTCTAAAATATCTGCCAGATTGGGTTGTTGAGATGTTTTCAAAAATCCTGTCTCATTCCAGGACATGAAACAAATTTTATTAGTATCTTTTTTTCCAGTTAAAATGCTGCCAAGAAAAGGTTGTAACTGGAGAATACTGGGAGTGTTAAGCATTTTTCTTTTATTTTTCATCATTTATCGCCTTAACAGCGATCCATTAAATCAAAGTGGTCACTCAATACACAGATTTGTCAAAATCAACCCTAATACGCAACCCAGTAAAGCTGACGAAACTGACAAAAGTGTCATCGAAATAGAAACTCTAAAATCTGACAATGAAAGTGCCAAAACTGTGATATCTGTTATAGGAAAAGCAGATAGTGTCCATCGACTAACTAATAAGATAGTGGATAAAATGAGAGAAATAATGAGCAATGACGCTAATGAACCAGCAGAAGAAATAATAGTCGATATCAAACAAAACAATACGGAGCAAAATACCAACGAGATGCTTCCCACGAAAACAACAGAACAGTATACTGGAGAGACACAAATGCACACAACCAATCAACTAGTTGTTGGACAGGAATCATCTCATGAAACAGTAGTTTTACCCGAAACTCTGAAAAAGTTAAAAGAAAAACTTAAATGCTTTGATAAAGGTTTTGAAAGTAGGGTGAGCCAAAGAGGAGATTATTGGGTTTTTACCAATTATATTCGTGCAGAACATGGGCCCTTGGCTTGTCACGAACAAGTGACATTGACGGTTCATTCCGATTTCACATTTTTGGACAATTTGGATCCTCTGATTGAAAGGTTTGTTCTTTTTATTTTGTTATATGGTTTTGGCAATTATTTGTGTACAACATCGAATGTCGTTCCTGTTTACAAAGGAATTCATTGCATTGTTATGTTATGTTATGTCAGCTACCGTGAAATCTCTATATCGGCATGTTTTTTTTTGCTATTTTCATATTAAACTTAAATTTGGATTGGAGGCCAAAAATTTAATTATTTATATTGCAAATGTCTAGTACGGATGTTTGCTACTTTAATTATTTATATAGCAAATGCTTAGTATGGATGTCTGCTACTTTAATTATTTATATAGCAAATGTCTTTCACTGATGTCTGCTACTTTAATTATTTATATAGCAAATGTCTAGTACGGATGTCCGCTACTTTAATTATTTACATGGAAAATGTCAAGTACGGATGTCTGCTACTTTCACTATTTATATAGCAAATATCTTGTACGAATGTCTGTTACTTTAATTATTTCTATAGCAAATGTCTAGTACGGATGTCTGCTACTTTCATTATTTATATAGCAAATATCTAGTATGGATGTCCGCTACTTTAATGATTTATATAGCAAATGTCTAGTACGGATGTCCGCTACTTTAAACATTTATAAATTGAAACATTTATGTTTATATCATAAAATTATATATTGAAACAATTATGTGAATATATATATATATAGAAACTTTTAAAAATTGACACATTTATCTAGATAATACCAAAAACTTATATAAACTGGCACATTTATGTAGATATACATGGAAAAAAACTTTTTATACCAAAACGTGTTGGCGGAGGCCATTAGCCGCATCCTGGCTCCAGTGACCCGGTGTCTCATCAGGCCGCAAATCCATTCAGTCCTAGTTCCGTGAACATTGTCGATGCGCTGCTGTATCTTCGGTATCCAAATATGATTCTACAGGCGTCATTATATTGAATTCGGAGTCGTTCCATCGAGCAAGTTCGGTAGTGACACCATGTCTCACACGTATACAGGCCAGTACAGAATGCGTTGAACAGTATTTTTTTAACGGTATTGCGGCATTTGCAAAATCTGCGGGCAATCATATTAGACACTATGCTTAGGCTTCTCCTTTGTCGTTCTATATCGCCATCGTCCGATAGGTCTTGATCAATAATGTGCTTCAAGTATTTTACGTTCGAACATGTATTTATTCTTGCATTGGATATTTATTGTTTTCTCTGATACTGGTAAGTTTTGTATTAAGGATTAAACGAATATCTCATCGTTTTAATCCACTCTGTAAATGCCAAATGAAACTAGTAACTCTAAAATAAAAAAAAGTGTGACTTTCGCGGTTAAATTAATCACATTTCATGGTTAAAATTCAAGTTCTGTTAATATTTCATCGTGGGCCGGTTGTTTTACAGTATTTGGATATTAACAGAACTTGAACAGGACTTTTACAGAACTTTATTATATCTAAATATCTTTGAAATTTCATGCATTCTTAAAATTCTGTGTAACAAGACGTCCTTAGAAGTTCACATGAAACAAATGAATAAAAACCAACTAAAGTTTAGTTCGCAACAGTTTCGAAAGGTTATTCACAAAAATATTCCCATAGTTTCTTGCCTATTACAAAGATGATAATAAAAAAACCTAACTAATTATCAGGCGGTTTCATCGCGCGTAGATTTGGCGTAGACATTGTTAATTAATAAACATATGATTTGTCATAAATATAGATAAACCTGTGAAGTAGATTTGTCACCGACAATATCAACCGATAAGCCTGTGAAGTACATTTGTTGTAGACAATATTAACCGATAAACCAGTGAAGTAGATTTTTCTTAGTCAATATTAACCGATAAACCAGTGAAGTAGATTTGTCTTAGCCAATATTAACCGATAAACCAGTGAAGTAGATTTGTCTTAGATAATATTAACCGATAAACCAGTGAAGTAGATTTGTCTTAGCCAATATTAACTGATGAACACATAATCTGGATTTGTCGTAGTCGTTAACTGATTAACGGATAAACCTGTAAAGTAGATTTGTCGCAAACAATATTAGGAGGAAGCTACAAGCCAAAAATGTGTATATTCTTGGTATACCTTATATCGTAGGTAATAGGCGATTCGAGGCGTTCGATTTCAAGTGAAAAACTGGTTTTTATTTATTTTGTAAATAATTTTATGTTAAACTTGTTTAAAGTTAACAATTATTTTACAAGCAATAATTATTCGCCTGAAACACTCATCCACATTGAAAAATCTCCTGATAAAAGATACATGACGCCAACGGGACTCGAACCCGTGTCCCCTCAGTGGTCAGAGCTGTCGACCGGAAATCGAAGGGACACGGGTTCGAGTCCCGTTGGCGTCATGTATCTTTTATCAGGAGATTTTTCAATGTGGATGAGTGTTTCAGGCGAATAATTATTGCTTTTAAAATAATTGTTACCCTTTGTGCTATGCATAAAAAATCTTGTCTTAAACATTAGTTTACCAATAAAATAATAATTGTTTAAAGTTAATCAGGTAAAACTGTCACAGATTATCTTAGCTATTATACTGTGTTTTTTGTTGTGGTTTCCTGTACGCGTTCATACATTTCTATTGAAAAAATATTTTCCTTGGTAGTTTACATTTATATTTTTATCGAGTAATTTATTTATTTATTTGTATTCTACTCAAGCGAAGCGATAGGAAAACCTTCAATTTATCTAAACCATATTTTTTGGTATTCATAATGTACACCAATTCGTTATAAAGATTAATCAAAATAGTGATTTGGCATTAAGCTTCGCCTTAACCGATAAAGCTGTGAAGTAGATTTATCGTAGAAAATGTTAGCCGATAAACCTGTGCAGTAGATTTGTCGTTGAAAATATTATCCGACAAACCTGTGAAGTAGATTTGTCGTAGACAATATTAGCCGATAAATCTGTGAAGTAGATTTGTCGCATACAAAATTAACCGATAAACCTGTTAAGTAGATTTGTTGTAGACAATATTAACCGATAAACCTGTGAAGTAGATTTGTCGTAGACAATATTAACTGAAGAACACATAACCTAGATTTGTCGTAGTCGTTAACTGATGAACACGTAACGCAGATTTTGATTTGACGATATACACTGATAAACCTATTACGTTGATTTTTCGTAGACAAATTAACTGATAAATCTATAACGTAGATTGTTAGAAATTATTGTATATTTACAATATCAATAATAATGATTGTAATAGTTCATATATACAGCACAGTTGTGTACACAACAATAAGTCAACAGAATTGAGTTTTGGCGAAAATCAATAGGTAGGTAATTAATATTTACTTAATAACACTTGCGACAATACTGTTGTTGAGAATTTTGAGTGAAGACGTCTGCTCTGTGATATTCCACTATTTACTACTTTTAGTATTCACATCAATAAATTTGTACCTACTATATTACACTTTGTTTACCAGGGCCAAAACTGTTGGTAAATTTTGCCAACATTCGCGGCCTGCACACAAACTTAAATTCTGTTCATCACCATCTTTTGACCCAACGTCCCAACCTTCTTTACCTATCCGAAACTCAGATAGCCGAGCCGCTAGACTCCTCCTATCTGGACTGCCCGGGCTTTACCCTTGCAAGCAAGTTCCGACTCAAAGGAGGAGTCTGCCTCTATAGTCGAGCTGACGTCAACTGTGTACGACTATTGAGTCTGGAAAACTCCAGATTCGACGTAATGTGGGTGCGCGTCAATCTTGCCGGTACGGCAAGATTCTACGCATGTCTATACCGCTCACCGAACCATAGCGAATCAGATACTTCCGAACTCTTCAAACATTTGAGCGATACTATTGATGATCTCTTGCCCCGCTACCCTTCGGCCGAGTTTATTGTTCTTGGAGACTTCAATGTTCATAACGAACCATGATTGAAGTTCTCAGGCCCAACGGACTCGGCTGGCCGACAGGCGGAATCCTTTGCCATTTGCTACGGATTAGAGCAACTGGTTCAGGAGCCTACAAGGGTTCCTGATGTCCAGACTCACCGCTCCAATCTGTTAGACCTCTTCTTAACTTCTGTGCCACACGGTTATAAGATTGACGTCACAGCGCCTCTGGGATCATCCGACCACTGCCTAGTGACGACATCAATCCCCGTTAACCTCAGTCCAACCAATGAGAGACTGAGGAGAAAAGTGTGGCACTATAGGTCAGCAGATTGGTTCGGTATGCAGGCCCATTTTAACGCTTTTCCGTGGTCAGCTGTTTGTTTTCGGACTTCGGACCCTTCAAGATGTGCCCAGAACATTGGTGAAGTCATCAAATCGGCGATGGATGGCTTCATACAATCGACTAATAAAGAAACTGGTGTGGGCTCAAAGCCGTGGTTCAGTCGACAATGCTCCGAAGCAGTTCGACGAAAAAACGCGGCTTACCGAGCCTTCAACACATCTCGAACGCCCGAAAACAGATCAGCATACAATAAATCGGCAAAGGAATGCAAGAGAATCATTAATAGGTCAAAATTCGAACACGACCTGCAGATCAGCAAAAAGCTGGCTGCCTGCCCGCATGGCAGCAGAGCATTCTGGTCGCTTGCGGGCTCAATAGATCGGAATTTTTGTAAACCCAGTTGCCACCTCTTACCATACCTGACGGCTAACTAGCAAACACCGCCACCGAAAAGGCTAACCTATTAGGGAAAATGTTTGCGGAAAACTCGACCCTCGACGACGGAGGTGCTGTTCCGCCGTCGGTTCCTCACTGCGGCTTCTATATGAAAAAGCTGAGGATCCGGCATCGGGATGTACTCCATGTTATACGGGGGCTCGATGTTGACAAAGCTAGTGGACCTGATGGAATACCTGCCCTGCTATTGCAGAGGTGTGCTGCGGAAATAGTTCCAGTTTTGACAAAGCTCTTCAAAATGTCCCTGAAGTGTAGCACTGTGCCCTCTGGTTGGAAAAAAGCGGTCATTCACCCTATTCCCAAGAAAGGTGACCGCTCCAACCCGGCCAGCTACCGCCCCATAGCGATCACATCAGTTCTATCCAATGTGATGGAACGTGTGATCAACGACAAACTGCTCACATACCTCGAGAACAACAAAATTATCAACGACCGTCAATACGGATTCCGGCGAAACCGCTCGTGCGGTGATCTTCTCGCGTATGTGACGCATGTTTGGGGGCGGTGCCTGGAACGTCACGGTGAGACCCAAACGGTCGCACTAGACATATCCAAGGCCTTTGACCGGGTCTGGCACCGAGGACTTGTCGACAAATTGCCTTCTTACGGACTTCCCGCATCCCTGTGTACGTGGATTGCTGACTTTTTAAGGGATAGGTCGATTCAGGCGGTTGCTGACGGTTTCACCTCTTCCTCACACTCCATAAATGCTGTCGTCCCACAGGGATAGGTTCTGCCTCCGACTTTGTTTTTGTTGCACATCAATGACCTTTTGACATGTGCACCGATTCATTGTTACGCGGATGACAGTACAGTTCATGATAGCTTTTTGTTTGACAAGCCCCCAAAGGGCACACAAACTCCAACGGCTCGGAGAGCTTTGAAGCAGAGATTGGACGGTTATCTCGAGAGTATTTCCTCCTGGGGTAAAAATAATCTTGTCGAATTTACTGTTTCAAAGACCCAATCCTGTCTGATTACGTCTAAAAGGGATCCAATTGATAATCTAGTCTCCTTCAACGGAAGCAATCTTCCGAACAGGCCTTCCATTGATATGCTTGGTGTAACTATAAGTGAACAGCTCAGGTACGGGGGCTCCATCGAAGCCAGAGTAAAGTTGGTCTCTCAGAAGCTGGGCGTACTGTACAGGGCCCGCAGATACTTTAATAGTACACAACTGCTGACTCTGTACAAATCGCAAGTGCGCCCTACTGTCGAATTTGGCAGCCATCTCTGGTCCGGAGCCCCAAAATACCTGAAAAAAACCCTTGACTCTGTGCAAAAACGGGTGGTCCGTTTGATAGATTCCTCAATCTTAACAAAGGGACTGCAATCTTTAGAGCACAGGCGTCAGGTAGGTATGCTGTCCTTGTTCTATCGGTATTACAATGGAAGATGCTCTGAGGAACTAGCGTCATTGATCCCTTCGGCACCGGTGCGTAGTCGGGATACACGCCAAACGCTCGCCCAACATTTGTACACGGTTGACATTTGTCACATGAGAACGGGTCGCTTCTTGGATTCGTTCTTAAGTTCAACAGCTCGGCTGTGGAACGAGCTGCCGGCCTCTGTGTTTCCTCCCTCCTACAACATGGGACTCTTCAAGACCCATGTTCACTCCTTCCTCTCCACAAAAAGACCTTCCACACAGCATCCCCAAAGATGACATAGGCCCTGAGGGAAATTATTTTCTTCAGGGCCTCCTGTGTGGAGTTAAGTTAAAAAAAAAAAAAAAAAAACCAGTGAGCTTAAAGTCTGTGGGGTTGTACCATTTTTATACCACCTTTAATTTGCCAGTTGTGAGTCACATTATTTTAATTATATACAATGCCTAGCAATCAGAATCTAGTGCAAACTAGATCAAAAGCATTGGATTCTCCGTCTAATGAGGATCAATTTAAAAAAAATTGTTAAATACATGGATAAAAAATGGACGATTTTAAGCAACAAGTTTTTGCCAAAATTGAACTCGAATCGACTACTTTGAAAAAAAATCTTGAATCGGAGATATCCGATATGAGAAAGAGTATTGAATTTATCAATCGACAATATGATGAAATCACCAGGAATATTGGAAACATGATGCAATTTAAAAAAAATGTTGATTACTTAGAAAACGCAAATTCTATCAAAGATTTAAAAATTAAAAATTTAAAAATTCGTGTGGCGGAAATGGAACAAAAAAACATAAGCTATAATTGTGCTGAATTGTCTGGGGTAGAAACTTTGGTGGGTGTAAATTCTGTGGAAACCGTTGAAAGATTTTTAAACAACTTGACATTCCAATTGAAGCAGGTAAAATCAATAAAGTTTCTCAATATCCTGATAAATCTATCAATAAACCTGGAGCTCAGAGGATGGTCATTATTTTCAAAGATGAAAAGTCCCAATCTGAATTTCTTAACGCACGCAAAAAATAAAGCAATTGAAGGACTGTAACGTATTCATTGGTGAAGTTTTATCCTCTTATTCAAAAAAACCTTCTTTGGAAAACCAAACAAAAAGCTAAAGAAGCTAAGTTTCAATTTGTATGGTTTCGTAACAATAAAATTTGTGTGAAAAAGAACCCGGAACAATCCTCAAGAGTTCTAATTATTAAACACGCGGATGACTTGAATCAATTGTCTTAATCATCATTCAGAGACTGTCGCTATTATTTTAAAATAATTAAATGTATGATATTTACAACATAATTGATTTGGCTGACAATAATGAATCTAACATAACATTAGAAGATTCACATTCTTGCAAACATTTTTTGAGGGATTCAAAATTTTCTTTATTGTGCATGAATATTAGAAGTTTAAGCAAAAATTTTGATGAAACTGTTTCTATGCTTGATTGCATTAATCATCGTCTAGAAGTACTAGTCTTCACAGAAGCTTGGCTGGGCAGTTTGATTAATATGCCTATCATTCCTGAGTATGTAGTCTACAAAACTAAGATGAACTATTTGCAAAATGATGGAGTAGCTATCTATATAAAGCAAAACATTCAGGTAACTGTTGAGGAAATTTCTCTCGGAGGAAAATTCTCTCTATTGAGAAACGGTGAGCGGTGGTGGTGGTCCCGTACCCCCACCACCAAATGATCACGGTTTTTCGTGACGGTCATGAGTCGGTTTTACTCCGGTCCTCGAAAATGCATGACGCGCGTAAAGAAGTTTCACTTCAACTGTCTATTTTGCCTTAGTCCAATCTCGACTTTCTTATAACATAGTTTGCTGGGGATCATGTCTAAAGTCCAATGTTGAACCACTAAATATTACTCAAAAATTGATCCTTATAGTGATGTACAAAAAAAAATTCTGTTATCCATCCAACCTACTTTATAAAGAATGTAATGTTATGTGCATAAAACAGCTATATATCATTTTTTGTTTTTAATGAGTTTTTATTATTCACAATGTACATTTGTTACGTATAATTTTTTTATAAAATTAGCGACCGGTTTCGACACGTCCGTGTCATTAACTAGCTATTTTAAAACTAAATTTTTAAGTGCAGAAATATGGGGTTTTATTTAGTTTGGTGCTTTGGAGGGAGGGGATTTTAGGGAGGGGGAGGGGGTTGAGAGGGAAACGGAGGGAGGAGTCAAAATAACGGGGAACATTGTCAATAGAGGTGATTTGCAAGGTGCTATTATTTTATTTACTATATTAATGCTTGAATTAATTTTTTTGTTGATTTCTAATGTTTCTAATGCGCACAAATTAAAATATTTATTAATGTTAGAATGTTTAAACTTAGTGTTATCCGGTTGTTATCCCGGTTGAAGCTATGGCCTGTCTCTATCAAATGATTAGCGAACTCGGAGAAATTATTATTTTTTAAGCATAGTTCGTGTTCCCTAATTCTGGTTTTGAAATTTCTTGTAGTCATACCTACATACTGCGAGTTACAATCATTACACTCTAAAGTGTATATCCCATTTTTATCTAATTTATTTGAAACATCCTTGTTATTAATTAAGTTTTTTTTATTTTAGAATTATTGATTAATAAATTAGAATTACATTGAAGGAGGCGAGTTTATGGGACAAAGGATGAATTGAAGTAGAAGGTATAACACAGTCAGTGTGTGTAGGTTTTCTATAGATGTTAAAAACACACTTATTATTATCTAAACTGATGTTTAAGACTAAAAAATTTAAATTGTTATTATCGTTATGTTCCAGTGTAAATTTTATATTTTGGTGAATGTTATTAATAAAAGTGAGAAAATTGTCTAATTGTCTGTTGCCACCTGTCCAAATTACAAAAATGTCATCAACATATCTATACCAAACAAATACATTAGCTAAAAGGGAAAGTCCACATTCGAAAAGTTTGTTTTCAAAGGAATCCATAAATATTTCAGCAAACAATGGAGAAGCGGGATTTCCCATTGGGAGACCATTATGCTGTTTATATAATTTATTATTAAAGGTGAAGTAGTTTTGATTGGTACAAATTTCTAAGAAAGTGGACATTTCCTTCACAATGGTTCGATCCAAATGGGAATTATTTAAAATGTTTACAATTAGGTTTTTACATTCATTAGTGGGAATGCTTGGGAAAAGATTAACAACGTCAAAGGACACTAATTTACTGTTGCTAGGTATGTCTAAGTCTTTGATTTTATTTATTAACTCCAAACTGTTTTTAATTGAACGATGTGATCTGAATAAATTATTAGATTTGAATAAAGATACAAATTTAGAACATATATTATAGTTGGGGCTAGAATATGCAGGAACAACAGGTCTAATGGGGATATTTGGTTTGTGAATTTTCGCTAAACCATATAGTTTAGGAGGCTGTGGATTAGTTAATACTAGATGATTATATTTAGGTTCACCACATAGTAAAGGGCAGCTTTTGATTGTCTTCTTGACATCTTCTTGAAATTTCTTTGTAGGGTCTTTTGGAAGAGTTGAAAAGTTATCACTTTTTAAAAAATCTTCTACTTTATTAACATAGTCTATTTTGTTCAAAATCACTATGGTATTTCCTTTGTCGGCTTTGGTTAGAGTTAGATTATTTTCTTTTATGGTTTTTTTGATGTTGTTTAAGGTTTGTTTTTCAGTATTTTTGGAGGAAATATTGTTATTATTATTTTTATTTTTAAGGTGTTTTTTGATGAGTTCAGAAGATTTATGTTTAATGGAATCTGCGCATTTGAAAAGGGCTTGATCCGTGTCAGCAGCAAGTATTTCAACGTTATGAACTTTGTCATCTTGAATGTTATAGTTAAGTCCTTTGGATAATAAACACGTTTCTTTGACGGATAGTTTATGATCAGACAGATTTATTATTCTTTCATTAAGTGTATGATTAGAAAAACTTATTTTATTAGGCAGGGGGTTCAAACATCCATCTAGTTTTTTGGAGGCGAGAATAAGGTTTTTTAGTTTCTTTTGTAAGGTAATTTTCTTTTTGAAAGCAACTTCACTAGCACAATTTCTTACTTTGTCGTCGAACAAATCCCATTCTATAGGGTGTAAAGTGTTCACAAGTTCAGTATGTAAAACTATCAACAAGGTTTGTATGTTGTCTCTGATGTGAAACCACGATTTTATTTCTTCCTTTAACCACATTTTCTTGGCAAAAAGATTCGATTTGGAAGCCGATAAACTGTTGTTTTTAGATTTTATATTTATATATTTAGGAAAAACTTTATTTTTAACACACATTTGATTAAAATATATATTTAAAGACACAATTCTGTACTTGCAAAATTGTTTTAAATAATATTTGCCTTGGTATGCTGTACTAGCGTTTACAATTTTTTGTATTTCTTTGGCATTCACTATGTAACAATTTCTAGACATTTTTTGTTTTTAATGAGTTTTTATTATTCACAATGTACATTTGTTATGTATAATTTTTTTATAAAATTAGCGACCGGTTTCGGCACGTCCGTGTCATTAACTAGCTATTTTAAAACTAAATTTTTAAGTGCAGAAATATGGGGTTTTATTTAGTTTGGTGCTTTGGAGGGAGGGGATTTTAGGGAGGGGGAGGGGGTTGAGAGGGAAACGGAGGGAGGAGTCAAAATAACGGGGAACATTGTCAATAGAGGTGATTTGCAAGGTGCTATTATCGTAAGCTATATATCACTCAAATACTTTGTCGAGTTTTTATCAATATTAAATTTGCTGAAAGAACACAACAAATGCGGACAACTAGAATTAGCTTTACATTGAACTTTGTGGCGGTACATACTAAAACTTCTTTTGGTCAAAGAAATTATTTATATCAGACACCACTTATGTTTAATATTCTTCCAAATCATATTAAGTCTACCAATTCCTCAGTTAAATTTAAAAATTTAATTAAGGTTTATGTATTGACAGACGATTGTCTTAATATTTTTTCATCCTTGTCCTTTCTTATAATAAGATTTTATATAAGTCCCATTTGCTAAAAACTGAATGTTACCCTATACATATATTAATACTCAGTTTCTTTGTTTTTTTGCTCGGGGAAAATTAGGCGAAAATCGACCGCTCTCCCCCTTAAGTTGTTTACACTCGAGGTTCGTTTTGGCGTGCGAGAAAAAAAGTCCCATTCAATTGTTTTTTTGCCGAATTCCTGGCGAGCTAAAATCGACCGCCGCTCTCACGGAGCCGCTTCGACTCGAGGTTCATAATGGCGGGACGCGTTTTGGGCGAAATTCAGTAAGATTTTGTATGAAAATGTTTTCTAATTTATTCGTTCGGGGTAATTTGTCGACAAAAATTTGAGTAGCATCTGGCGGCGGAAACTGGAAGCGCTCAAGACGCGCCATACGAAAGTGCGGAGTACTCTCTCCGGCCGCCGGGATTGCCTAACACACAAGAAAATGATTTAATCGGGAGAGCTTCCCGGCGAAAAAGATAGTCACGTGGTCACGCAAAAACCACGCGGTATGCTTTTTTTATAAAATCAACACTGTCAACCTAAAGATAGTATTCTGTCAAAAAGGCGCAGTCTACGGTTAAAATTATCGAAAAAATTCATCCTCCCAAGGTTTAGGAACGTCAATCGGCCGTTCTACAAATGGCGTTCGGTTCAAAATATCTCACAGTAACCGGCTAAAGTTTTGACATTTGCCATTTGAACCGAAAAATGCCATTTTCAAACAGTCGGCCTTTTGGCCAATCAGAAATAATAGCCGATCATAGACTAGCAGCGAAATGTTTTGAATTCAAAGAAACAATAAAATCTGTGTAGGTACTTACTTTGGCAGTATATTTTTAAAAATCGATAGTGCTTTTGAACGAAATAAAATAAAGTTTGGTAAAAATAATTTGACACGGATACCGTCGCCCCGTAGTGAAAAACTACATCGATAGCGTCTCGCAAATTTATTATTTGTACCAGGAGCGCATAAGTTGGATAAGGTTAGCCTGGGAGCCATTCATATGTAAAGTTTTCATCTGTTTATTTTTTAACGAGTAGGTACCTAATTGCGTTATGTAAATATTTTTTCGGTAAATTTTTAATAGTAGGTGCAGGTACCTACACAGATGGTACCGGGTAGACGTCCTAGGTAGGCAGGTACTGACAGCGTGTTTTAGCCCGTTTTCTAGGTTAGGTTCGTAGTGTTGTTGTATAACGTATGGATTTAAAATTTTTAAAAAACCATCAAATCTGATCAAGTACTTACTGTTATGTATTGCTATGTTGGCAGTCCTGATGCGTCACGTGGGAGATTATAACGATTGTGCGGAGTGTCAATAAACGTCATAGGTCTGAGTCAACAGTCTTTTATTTTTAATAATCCCCGATATAATAATTGGCGACGAGGATAATCGAAAAAGTTAAATTAATAACGAGTAATATTAAGTCCAGTGTAAAACAGTGATTTCGTCTTTGTTTTTTCAATCATTTTAACATGTCTACGAGTACTTTGCCAGTGCCGCAATACGAATCGAGTTGTGAAACCTTCGGAATGTTTTTAGAACGTGTTCAAATTTATTTAAAAATAATTAATATTACGGACAAAGAAAAAATTGGATATCTTTGTATTATTATTGGTGCGGAGAAATATAAAATTTTAAAAGAAACAGTTCATCCGAAAAATATTGATGAGTTAACTTATAACGAGATTGTAACAACACTTCAAAATAAATATGAAGAAAAAAAATGTACGATCGCCCAAAGATATAAATTTTATAATCGTCAGCAACAGTCGAACGAGGGAATTGATGATTACATTTCAGAAATAAAAAGTCTGTCAATATCATGTAATTTTGGAGCATTTCTGGATGAAGCCTTGAGGGATAAATTGGTGTGCGGTGTGAAAAATGAAGCCATGACTATAAGATTACTATCTGAAGATAAATCGCTGAGTTTCGAAAAAGCAAAAAAAATTGTCAAGAATATGGAGACAGTAAGTTGTTCTGCAGAAATATTACACAAAGAAGATCTTTCATCGGGAGTTTTCGAAGTAAAGCCGAAAACGTCACGTCAAAGGAGTACAAGTCCGCAACAAGGTCAAAGGAGTTCAATGTCATCAAGTCGTCTTTCATCTCCATCACGTGGAAATCCCAGAAAAAGATGCGAGAGGTGTTTTATCAGTCATCAACCAGAGTCATGTCCGTCAAGGAATTGGAAATGTTACAAGTGTAATACATACGGTCATACGTCAAAATTTTGTTCTAGTGCAAAATCAATTGTTATTAATCATGTAAAATGTGTGAGTAATATAAATGTTTTAAATATGTCCGTGTCTGAAACAGCTAATATTGATTTGTTTGTAAACGGTAGGAAAATGTCCTTCATGATTGACACAGGGAGTTCATCGACCTTGATAATTCACAAAATGTACATAAAATTTTTCAAAACTTGTAAATTAAGTCAGTTCTATGGTAATTTGTTTACAGCAAATAGTCAAAATTTATATTGTTTTGGATTTTTTATGGCAAAAGTAAGTGTAAAAGATGATTCTAATTTTGTCGTGGATTTACCAGTATTAGTTATTAAAAATCTATCGTCTGAAGCTATTCTTGGTAGGAATTGGATAAATGTTTTGAATCCATCTTGGGAAAATACATTTATAAATTCTCTTATGTCAAATATTGGTAATGATAATACTGTAAATTCAGTGTCTGTCAGTGGAAAAAATAAATCAAACATTGTCGAAAAATTGTCACAAAAATATTTAAATTCTTTTTCTAAAACGAATAACGACTTACCAATTAAAGAGTTTTCGGTAAATTTAAGTTTAAAAAATAATTCAACTCCTGTTTTCCACAAAGCATATGAGGTCCCTTATGCACTGCGTGTAGAAGTATGCCAAGAGCTAGATCGTCTTGAAAGCGAAGGCATCATTTCTAAAGTTAAATATAGTAGTTGGTCTTCTCCAATAGTCTGTGTACCAAAACAAAATGGAAAAATACGTTTATGTGCAGATTTAAAATCTACAGTCAATCCACAATTGAGAATTGATCAATATCCTATTCCACGTCCAGAGGATATTTTTAATAAATTTTCAGGTTGTCAAGTATTTTGTAAATTAGACTTAACAAATGCATATTTACAGTTGTCTGTGTCAGATTCTAGTAAAGAATTACTTACAATTAATACATGTAATGGTTTATATGTTTACAATTGTTTACCTTTTGGGTTGTCATCGGCTCCTGCCACATTTCAAATGGTCATTGATACAGTCTTGGGAGGCATAAAAAACTGTGCTGCATACATTGATGATATTTGTGTAGGTGGTAAAGATAAAACGGAGTGTTGTAATACTTTAGAAAAAGTTTTGTCAAAGTTAAATGAGTTTAATATAAAAATTAATGTGTCAAAAAGTGAATTTTTTGTATCTTCTTTTGAATTTTTAGGTTTTACCTTGTCAGGTCAAGGCAAAAGTCCGTCTTTGTCGAAAGTTGAGAAAATTAAGTCTACTGGGTGTCCAGAAAATGTTACTCAACTAAAATCGTATTTGTCAATGTTGAATTTTTATAGGAATTTTATTCCTCTGTGTCCTACTGTGCTAGAACCACTCCATAATTTATTAAGAAAGAATGTAGAATGGTGTTGGACTGATGAATGCGAAAAAGCATTTATAAATAGTAAGTCTCTCTTGTCAGATAAAACTATGTTAGTTTTATTTGATCCGTCAAAACCATTGTGTCTTACAGTCGACTCCAGTGCATACGGTGTCGGATGTGTCTTAAGTCATGTCGTAAAGAATCAAGAATTTCCTATAGCTTTTGAGTCTGCAACGTTAAATTCAGCTCAAAGAAATTATAGCCAATTGCACAAGGAAGCCCTTGCTGTTATTTTTGGAATCAAGAAATTTCATAAATATTTAATTGGTCGTCATTTTACTATATATGTAGCGTCGATATTAATCCATTGAATAATTAATAATAAACCGTTCGACCTACTTAGGTACGTACTTGCTACTTGCTACTTAGGTACGTATTTGCAGCCGAAATCAAAACAAAGCAACCTACCTGTTTCAAGACCTACTTGCATACTCGCGACAATACTAACGCGCACTCAGTCCGGGATACTACGAGAACTCGCCAGAAGGTTCGAGTCTACGGCCTATGCATAATCGCCGCAATGTCGAAGGTTCCCGAAACACACAGTCTGTGCGAGTGCCTAGAATTTAGTTGCCATCCATCTACCTACTGCCGCCGTCGGCCGAGTAGTATAAATAAGCCCGACGCAGCGAGCCAGTCAGTCAGTCATAATTTTGCCACCAGTCTACAAGGTTCAACGAGTGATCACCCGCGTTCTTCTTACTAGCGCGAGGGACACGTACCCGGCTTCGCCCCTATCATCATGGACCCTATCGGGACATCATCATAGCGCCTCGGCCACGTCCGCGGCCAGCGCTACTCGGATTACAAGCGCCCTGGTTCCAGCGTCTCTGACCAGCGCTTCTTCCACGCTACCATGACCACCACGAGGACACGCAGCATCCTCACTGGTCTACATCGTTCCCGTTCAACCGCCTATAAGGTCCGTCGCACCTTCGGCCTTCTCGTCAGCACTGGAGTGCCCGAAGACCTACGTTCTTCGCCAGTGCCTGACCTCCATCGAGTCCCGGTCACCAGCGCCCGGCGTCGACTCACTGACCCGCGCTTGACCTGCCAACACATCACAGCAGCAACCGGAGTATTCTACATCTGTCCTTCATCATCTCCTTGTCACGGCTACTGACTCACCAATAAACACATGTGACCTTCACAACCTTCTTTCATTTCGTGCCTCACCATTGATCCCCAAATATATACTGATCATGCTCCATTGTTGTCTTTATTTGCCGAAAATAAAAAAGTCCCCGTTTTAGCTGCATCACGTCTCATAAGATGGTCTATAATATTGTCCGCGTACAATTATAAATTAGTTTTTAAAAACGAACTGAAAATTCCTCAAGCTGATCTAATGTCACGTTTGCCAAGTGAACAACAATTTAATGTAGAGGAATGTAATTTTGTATACATGTCAACACCCTTAATTCCATTTTCAGAAGTTGAAAGTCATTCTGAAAAAGATGAAATATTATGTAAAGTCATTAAGTATGTTTCAATCGGTTGGATTGAAAACTTGTCAAGTCCAGAAATTAAAAAATATTTCAAGTTCAGAAATTTACTGTCGGTCAAAGGAAAATGTTTGTTATTTGGTGACAGAATTGTAATACCAGAATCTCTCAAGTCTAAAGTCTTAAATTTGATACATTATGGTCATCCTGGTATAGTCAGATCAAAAATTCTTGCTCGTTCTTATGTTTGGTGGTTAGGTATGAATCAAGATATTGAAGATATTATTTCTAGATGTGAAATGTGTCAGTCGGTACAAAAAGCTAACAAAAACGTGCGTCATAATTGGCCTACTGCTGAAAGTCCATGGGAAAGAGTCCATTTGGATTTTTTTGACTTAAAAGGTGTTACGTAATACAGTCTCCCTATTAAATTAAATGAGGCATAGTTACCCCAACTTCCCCTCGCAGCTAGTCGCGGCGTGTTCAACACACGCGTCCAGATGGTCAAAACACGTGATAGACCACACGCAGCGCCGCGGCCACAAGCCCATCGCCTCGCCGCGCCTCCGCAGTCTAGAACCGACCTTCGGGACATCGACAGCGTCCCTTGCAGAGCGAACCGAAACCGCTCGCAATTAATATCACGCGCAGATTACGTAATATTAGGAACAGACGTGATCTTGTTCCGGTTAATAATTAATATCACGCGCAGCCAAGTCACAAACATGTGCCGACATCACCACTCTAGCTTCACCGTCGGAGCCTTGCTTCCGGTAAATTCCAAGTGTGACGCAATAACGATTGACCGTCGCGTACCCCGGAGGCGCAGAACATCTACAGCTCGACACGTCACGCCGCTACCCATCATCAGAACCTGGAAACCAGTAAGCTTCCAGTACACCTCTTTCTTGTGTTCAAATCATTAATACTTGTGAAATCCTCGTTTCATCCGGTCGTCACAGAGAGAGGAGAGAGTAGAGATCCAATTTATACCTGTGTTTCTTTAGAAGATGATTAATATACCTTGTGCCTTTTACTCATGTGTTATTATTGTGATGGCCTTTCCAACCTCCTGACCGATGGACGAGCTGATGATCAAAGGAGCTGCCCACCCCTGATCGTACACGAATCTCATCTGCTTTACCTTTCTACTGAGCTTAGCCAATTAATAACCAGGTTCGAGTCCCGGTACCCATAAGTTAGCAAAGGTTCCAAATACTTATTAGTTTGTGATTCATATTCATAAGTGGATAGAATGTTTTTATATGAAAAATACTAAATATTCGGATTTGTTATCAAAATTAAGTGAAGTTTTTTCCAGATTTGCCTTTCCGAAAACTGTTGTATGTGATAACGGTCCTCCATTTTCATGTAAAGAATTTTCTATTTTTTGTAAAGAAAAATCTATTAAATTATTATTTTCTCCACCATATAATCCCGAGTCAAATGGATTAGCTGAACGATCTGTTCAAACATTCAAAAAGATTTTAATTAAATTTATGTTTTCAAAAAATTCTAAATTTTTGTCACCAGCTCAACGTCTAATAGATTGTTTGTATACTTATCGTTCCACTCCTACTTCTGTCACGGGTTTGTCTCCTATGGCTAAAATATTTTCGTATGAGCCACGTACACCTCTTCATATTTTGACAGAAGAAAATAATGTAAATAAAAGTAAGCAATCAAGTAGAAATGCATTGAAAGAGTATGAGGAAAATGATAAGGTATTGGTATACTTAAGACATCTGAAAGGTCCTATGAAATGGGTTCAGGGAACTATTAAGTTAAAATTAAGTTCATGGGTGTATTTAATTCTTTTAATCGGAGGGGAGGTAAAAAAGGTCCATGTTAACCAAATAAAAAAAGTTGTATAAAGTTAAAATCAAATTATGAAAATCCCGATAAATGGTATGACTTGGGAAGTCAAGAAAATAAAAATGTTAGTGAGCCTTTACCCAGCACTAGTGGGAAAACTGATGTAGTAACTAGGGCTGGCAGATTGGTGAAACCCCCTGTCAGATTTAGTCATAGTGATTATGTTTTATTTGGTTATTGTTTGAAAAAAAAAAAATTTAACGAGTAGGTACCTAATTGCGTTATGAAAATATTTTTTTGGTAATTTTTTTTTTAAATATATTAAGTTTGAAGTTTTTTTTTTAATGTAATTTTTTCCAATAAAAGTTTTTACATTTTGCGTGTTTATAGAGCAATGTTTTTTTCCAAAATAAAACTCGCTGGGACTTTTGAAGAATGTGACAAAAACCGTACATACGATATGGGTATCAAATTACGCGTCTCGACTTACAGAATCCGAATGGCTCGGTGAAAAAATGATCAGTAAGCTCCTTGGCTCTTTTTTTTCTCAAAATATCCATTTCTTTCTAATATACATATATTTTAATACATTCATGGTCACACACTCATTGTTTCATTTATATGCCAAAACACATATTACATTTTTAAAAGTTTTTTAATTTTGCGTGTTAATTGAGCAATTCTTTTTCCAAAATAACAACTTTTGAAGAATGTCGGTGACAAAAACCGTACATACGATATGGGTATCAAATTACGCGTCTCGACTCACAGAATCCGAATGGCTCGGTGAAAAAATGATCAGTAAGCTCCTTGGCCTTTTTTTTTCTCAAAATATTCATTTCTTTTTATAAAATTTTGTAGTCCCACACCCTCGCCTCATCTACATTCAAATACTACACCACGCACCACATTTTTACCGATTAGTTGCCTGCAACAGGCAAAAAGCTCGTCTGTCTTTATTATCTACTTTGCTTCTTCTTTTGAATAATGATTAGTTATGGTTCAAATATTGTTACAATATACTGTCAAATTAACCATCTTGTAACACATCTAATACTAATTTTTTCTTTAATTTTGAAATATTTTGTGTTTGTATGTAGAATTACTTTATGTTTGTGATACTCTTATGTTTGCTTCACTCAAATGTAAATTGTTATCTTCGAAACACGCTTAGTCCTAGTGAGGTTGATTTTTATGTGAAAAAAAGTGTTTTATGTTTATAAACGTAGCAAAAAATTCCTCCTATAATAGTTATTTTAACATTTCTATGTGTGAAAATTGTGTTTCTGAAAATAATACTATAAAACTCCATGTGTCGACTAGGAATACAAGACAAAATATAACATTCTTCTGCAATACATAAACGACTAACTATCAGACACACTCACTTACCAATAGGATGCATGATCTGGGCAACAAGTATGGGGGTGCTATTGATTTATTTATTGACTCCATTTATAGAATTTAGCATAATCTATACCAACACTTTCGAATCCTACAAATTAGAGTAGCGTTGGTAAATTTGTTTTAATGATTTGTCTTATATGTAGTGTTGTTTTAATTTATTTTTTTACTTTTACTCTTACGTTTTACTAATATTGCTTCATATTTAGTTTTTCTTTTAATTATTTCTTAATATTTTCTCATTATACTTGTAATCACAATTTTACAAGTGTTTATTTTGTACCTTCTTAACAATGGATTACATCTATTTACTGTCAGTATCTCCTGTATAATACAGATATTCTCCTATGTACACTGCATCCTGTATCACTTTTAGGTAAAAGCCTTTTTAGGCGAATTTATAAATAAATAAATAACTGACTAGGGTACCGGGCTTTGCTTAGGGAACGTTCCAGGCTATTCCAGATTGTTCTGGGATGTTCTGAAATGTTGTGGAATGCTCTCGAATGTTCTAGAAATTTCTGGAGGGCGAAACTTCCAGCTCTTATATCTTCAAAAGCACGCCCTTCAGGTAAAAACTGGAACCTTCTTCATGTCAATAAATTGTCAACTATAGGTTTTTCTTTACGGTTTCTCATATTCTTTGCCAGCTATTTTACTGGAAGAAAGCAATTTGTATCTCATGGAATATTCTTGTCAAAATTATTCCTGGTGCTCTAGGGCTCTAATTAAGGACCGCTCCTCTTTCTGATTTTCATTAACGATATTACAGAAAATATTCTGCATTCCAGGTCATTTCTTTTTGCTGATGACCTAAAACTATTCTTGGAAATTAAAACTTGGGAACCTTTTTCATGGATGGGGGATAGAGGGCTACCACACCATATAACTTCCTTGATCGTACCGGGACTCGTTTCTGAGTTTTAGCGGCACGCACATTGTACTTTTTTTTATAATAATGATTATTTTCCTAACAAGAACCCACAAATTATTTATTTGTATCAACTCACCCCGGTTAGATTTATTAAAGCAGTAAACTGAAAAATTTATATGAGTAAAAATGAAATAACTGAAAAATTAATATATGTTTCGACTTGTAGTTTAGTTCTATTGTTTCGGCGACAGAGAGCCAACCTCATTTTCCTCACTTTTGATTCGTTAAGATTAAATGGATTTAATTTTATAAACATGTGTTAAATCCCCCGCCAAGTAATCAATTAAACAGTAATTAATTAAAGTAATCATTTGGGTGATTCTCTCGAAATCCCCACCCAATGGCGGTTCTGTGACGACCTTGCCCATTTTAAATTGTAATTTATTCCTGTATCATGTAGTTAAATTCCAACCACGTTGAAACGGATGAGGTGCAAAATTGGCTATCATAAAGGATGTAAACCCAGCGGCATCAGCGGACTGCCGAAGACTAAAAAAATAATTACCTGCCCTAAAAAGACAGACTCCGTAAAAATACTGACTGAAATTTCAAAAGTAAATAAAGGATATCTAAAAGCTCAAGACGCAAGCTGCTCCGACCTACAGTGATCCTGAAAGGAGTTGCAAATGAATATAAAGACAATGAAATCCTCCACATGATCATTCAGCGAAATGATCTTATTTATGAAATAATTAAAGGCCGAAAACTAGAAAACTGTATGAAGATCCTTCGAACCACAAAAAATCGAGGCGAACAATCAAGGAACACAGTACTAATAGTTGACAGTGAAATAAGAAAATCTCTACTCAGTCTCGACTGTATCAACTTCGGGTACATGAGGGTACACGTAGAGGATTCCTCATCACTAGTCCAATGCTTTAGGTGCATAGGATTTGGGTATTCCTCATCTAACTGCAATGCTGTAAAAGACAGGTGTCTTTATTTAGCAACAAAGTGCTGGAACTAAAACTTCAACCAATGAAGATGTTTACTCGCTTATAGCAAATAGTACATATTGCCCTTATCGGAAAAAAAGGAAGAGAGCCCAGCAAAGAACCGACTATGGAAAATAAGGGACTTTTCTGGGTGAGGAAATCGAAGCCATACAATATGGAAATTCAATGTCATTTGAAAGTCCAGAACGTTGTGGTAAAGTCTTCACAGACAAAAAACTTTCCCTGAAATTACTAACTTTAAATATTCGAAGCATAAACCGCAATTTTAATGACTTTTTTATATTACTACAAAGGATTCATGTGAGTTTTGATGTGATTATTCTAACCAAGTGTTGGATTAAAGAAACGTACCAACCAAAAAAAATCCTAAATATTAAACTGAAAACAATTATAATCAAAATTATGGAGTAACTCACAGAACCCAAAGAAAATTTGGAAGGTACTTGAAGAAATTACTAACATAGCCCCAAATAAAATCACAGACATCTCGCAAATCAAGACGGAGCAAATTTCAATAAATAACACCGCCCCTCATATAAATAGACTTAACACTCTTAAAAAATACTTTGGAACAATAGGACAGACACTTTCCAATACGTCCCTAAATAAGATGAAAACAAGAAAAATACAGCTAACATTAAACTACAGAGTAGGAAGAAGCCAAAAAAATTCTCTTATCCTTCCACCATCAAACAAAGAAGAAATTAATACACAAATGAAAGAATATCTTTGTTTTAAACCACTTTATTACATTTATATACGTCGACCGGTTTCGGTTGGACTCAACCTTCATCAGGACAGTACAAATATAAACTAAAATATAATACAGAGGAAGATAATTAAGTAAACAATAAAGAAAGAGAAAGTATATAAATGTGAGGGAGAGAGCATCAGGGCAGCGGAGTAGGTAGTGGGTTCGGGGAGGGGTGGGGATTACCCAGGGAGAAAGGAAACATCTTTAAAATAGGGCTTTTAGTTAGTTCTATCTGTTTGTTTAAAATTGGGTAATTATTTTTATTTTTATTTGCTTTTGAGATTTCCAATGATTCTAAATTATTGAGACGTATTCCTATTTTATTTTTATGTAGTATTTGAACTCCCGTCGTTCTATTAAATGTATGATTAGTATCAATTAGGTGTTCGGCGAATTCTGAAAAACCGGTATTTGATAAACACCTGACATGTTCTTTTACTCGAATATTTACATTACGCGCGGTTTTACCAATATATATTGCCGGGCAATCGTTGCAATTAAGTTTGTAGATCCCAGAGTGGCTAAACGTATCTTCTTTATCTTTACAATTATTTAAAAATTTGGCTAAGTTATTATTAGTATAGAAGGCCGGCCTTATTTCTGATGGAAGTTTAGATGTGCAACGGGAAGAGAATTTACTTATGAACAAAATTCTACGCCATTGGGTGGTTAAATTATTATTATTAATAGTTGGTAGAGCATTATATAGAAATTTATTTGTTGCGATTCGGCGAAGTTTTTTTGAAAGGATTTTATCAATAAGATCAGAGTGATAACCGTTGTTATTAGCTATTTGTTTTATTGTAAGGAGTTCGTTAGAAAAATTATTATTAGATAATGGGATGGTGACTAGCCGGTGGATCATGCTGTGAAAGGAGGAATGTTTATGTGAGATAGGGTGATTGGAGGTATTATGGATTACGGTGTCAGTAAATGTAGGTTTTCTAAAAATGTTGAAGTTAATTCTATTTTTAACGATAGACAAAGAAAGATCTAGAAAATTTAAGCTGGAATTTATGCCCATCTCTAATGTGAACTGGATTTGTGAGTGGAAGGAATTAAGGAGTGTCAGGAAAGTGTTTAACTGGCGCTCTGTGCCCGTCCAAATACAAAAAATGTCATCCACGTAACGTTTCCACAAGAGAATATTTTTTAATAATGGGGATTTACATGCAAATATTTTATTTTCTATATTATCCATAAAGATATCAGCTAGTACAGGGCTAGTAGGAGCGCCCATCGGTAGACCTGATCGTTGCTGGAAAACAACATCATTAAATTTAAAATAATTTTGGTTTAAACACAGGTTAAAAAGGCGAGAAAGATCGTTAGAGAAGTCATTAGGTAAATTGGAATTATTTAGTAAGTTAGCTATTAAAGATTTACATTCTATTATAGGTATATTAGGGAACAAATTGACAACATCAAAAGAAATAAGTTTAGAATTAGCTGGGAGTACTAGATCCTTCAAATCGTTCACTAGTTCCATAGAGTTCTTAATTGTGTATTTGGGGAAAAACACATTGGCATTATTGAATACATTGGTTACAAATGAGGCTAATTTAAAAGTAGGGGAATTACAACAGGAAACAACGGGTCTAATGGGGCTATTGTGTTTATGAATTTTTAGGAATCCATATAGTCTAGGTATTTTAGGATTTTTAGTCTGAAATTTAACTTGATCATATGATGAATCCACGAATATTGGGTTTTTACAGTCTTTCAAAGCATTTTTTACATTTTGTTGGAATTTATTAGTGGGGTCTGAAGGCAATATTTCAAAGGCATCATTATTTAAAAAGTCTTCAATTTTGCAGTTATATTCTGCTCTGGGCATAATTATTACTGTATTGCCTTTATCTGCCCTTGTTATCACTAGGTTATCATTTTTTAACTTATTTCGAACAGTTCTTGCGTGGAGGGTTTCCGAATTAAAAGAAGGGAGATTTGTGGGTATCAATTCCTTTAGCCTTTCTGCACTTTTGTATAGGAATGTACTTGGAGCCTTGTGTAGCGCGGTTTCGACATCTACTGCCACATTTTCAATGGCGTCATTATAGTCACGTTTGGTATAGTGAAGGTTATATTTCAATCCCTTTGCCAAGAGAGACATCTCCTGTGGGTGAAACTGTGTGGACGAAAGATTTTTTACACGGTCGTAAAATTTTTTTGGTGGTAGTAATACAGTTGTTTTATTTATAGATTTTTTTTGGTCACAGAGAGTTTTTAATTTCTTTTCTAGGTTGATACGTTTTTCAAAACCTTTACTAGACACATAATTTCTCACTTTATCGTCAAATAAGTCCCATTCCACTGGGTGTAGGTCATGTACTAGTTCACTATGTAGGATTTTTATTTTTAGTTTAATATTATTACGGTGTTTGTAGGCACTTTTTAAATCTTCTTTCAACCATGCCATTTTGGCTTGGTATATGGAAGACGAATCGATGGAAGTTTTATTGGAACCATTTTTAAAATTTGAATTTAAGTAATTAGGAAAAACTTTTAACTTGATGCACTGTTGGTAAAAATTTATATTAATAGATAATACTCTGTACTTAATAGAATATATTTTATACAATTTTGCTTTTTCAGTCGTACTCACTGATATTAAATTATCGAAGGAAGCAAACACTTTGTGGCTTGACATTATTACACAAATGAAAGAATATCTTTGTTTTAAACCACTTTATTACATTTATATACGTCGACCGGTTTCGGTTGGACTCAACCTTCATCAGGACAGTACAAATATAAACTAAAATATAATACAGAGGAAGATAATTAAGTAAACAATAAAGAAAGAGAAAGTATATAAATGTGAGGGAGAGAGCATCAGGGCAGCGGAGTAGGTAGTGGGTTCGGGGAGGGGTGGGGATTACCCAGGGAGAAAGGAAACATCTTTAAAATAGGGCTTTTAGTTAGTTCTATCTGTTTGTTTAAAATTGGGTAATTATTTTTATTTTTATTTGCTTTTGAGATTTCCAATGATTCTAAATTATTGAGACGTATTCCTATTTTATTTTTATGTAGTATTTGAACTCCCGTCGTTCTATTAAATGTATGATTAGTATTAATTAGGTGTTCGGCGAATTCTGAAAAACCGGTATTTGATAAACACCTGACATGTTCTTTTACTCGAATATTTACATTACGCGCGGTTTTACCAATATATATTGCCGGGCAATCGTTGCAATTAAGTTTGTAGATCCCAGAGTGGCTAAACGTATCTTCTTTATCTTTACAATTATTTAAAAATTTGGCTAAGTTATTATTAGTATAGAAGGCCGGCCTTATTTCTGATGGAAGTTTAGATGTGCAACGGGAAGAGAATTTACTTATGAACAAAATTCTACGCCATTGGGTGGTTAAATTATTATTATTAATAGTTGGTAGAGCATTATATAGAAATTTATTTGTTGCGATTCGGCGAAGTTTTTTTGAAAGGATTTTATCAATAAGATCAGAGTGATAACCGTTGTTATTAGCTATTTGTTTTATTGTAAGGAGTTCGTTAGAAAAATTATTATTAGATAATGGGATGGTGACTAGCCGGTGGATCATGCTGTGAAAGGAGGAATGTTTATGTGAGATAGGGTGATTGGAGGTATTATGGATTACGGTGTCAGTAAATGTAGGTTTTCTAAAAATGTTGAAGTTAATTCTATTTTTAACGATAGACAAAGAAAGATCTAGAAAATTTAAGCTGGAATTTATGCCCATCTCTAATGTGAACTGGATTTGTGAGTGGAAGGAATTAAGGAGTGTCAGGAAAGTGTTTAACTGGCGCTCTGTGCCCGTCCAAATACAAAAAATGTCATCCACGTAACGTTTCCACAAGAGAATATTTTTTAATAATGGGGATTTACATGCAAATATTTTATTTTCTATATTATCCATAAAGATATCAGCTAGTACAGGGCTAGTAGGAGCGCCCATCGGTAGACCTGATCGTTGCTGGAAAACAACATCATTAAATTTAAAATAATTTTGGTTTAAACACAGGTTAAAAAGGCGAGAAAGATCGTTAGAGAAGTCATTAGGTAAATTGGAATTATTTAGTAAGTTAGCTATTAAAGATTTACATTCTATTATAGGTATATTAGGGAACAAATTGACAACATCAAAAGAAATAAGTTTAGAATTAGCTGGGAGTACTAGATCCTTCAAATCGTTCACTAGTTCCATAGAGTTCTTAATTGTGTATTTGGGGAAAAACACATTGGCATTATTGAATACATTGGTTACAAATGAGGCTAATTTAAAAGTAGGGGAATTACAACAGGAAACAACGGGTCTAATGGGGCTATTGTGTTTATGAATTTTTAGGAATCCATATAGTCTAGGTATTTTAGGATTTTTAGTCTGAAATTTAACTTGATCATATGATGAATCCACGAATATTGGGTTTTTACAGTCTTTCAAAGCATTTTTTACATTTTGTTGGAATTTATTAGTGGGGTCTGAAGGCAATATTTCAAAGGCATCATTATTTAAAAAGTCTTCAATTTTGCAGTTATATTCTGCTCTGGGCATAATTATTACTGTATTGCCTTTATCTGCCCTTGTTATCACTAGGTTATCATTTTTTAACTTATTTCGAACAGTTCTTGCGTGGAGGGTTTCCGAATTAAAAGAAGGGAGATTTGTGGGTATCAATTCCTTTAGCCTTTCTGCACTTTTGTATAGGAATGTACTTGGAGCCTTGTGTAGCGCGGTTTCGACATCTACTGCCACATTTTCAATGGCGTCATTATAGTCACGTTTGGTATAGTGAAGGTTATATTTCAATCCCTTTGCCAAGAGAGACATCTCCTGTGGGTGAAACTGTGTGGACGAAAGATTTTTTACACGGTCGTAAAATTTTTTTGGTGGTAGTAATACAGTTGTTTTATTTATAGATTTTTTTTGGTCACAGAGAGTTTTTAATTTCTTTTCTAGGTTGATACGTTTTTCAAAACCTTTACTAGACACATAATTTCTCACTTTATCGTCAAATAAGTCCCATTCCACTGGGTGTAGGTCATGTACTAGTTCACTATGTAGGATTTTTATTTTTAGTTTAATATTATTACGGTGTTTGTAGGCACTTTTTAAATCTTCTTTCAACCATGCCATTTTGGCTTGGTATATGGAAGACGAATCGATGGAAGTTTTATTGGAACCATTTTTAAAATTTGAATTTAAGTAATAGTTTTTCCTAATTACTTCGTAAAGTTTTTCCTAATTACTTAAATTCAAATTTTAAAAATGGTTCCAATAAAACTTCCATCGATTCGTCTTCCATATACCAAGCCAAAATGGCATGGTTGAAAGAAGATTTAAAAAGTGCCTACAAACACCGTAATAATATTAAACTAAAAATAAAAATCCTACATAGTGAACTAGTACTGAATGAATGAGAATAGAATGTAAATCTTTAATAGCTAACTTACTAAATAATTCCAATTTACCTAATGACTTCTCTAACGATCTTTCTCGCCTTTTTAACCTGTGTTTAAACCAAAATTATTTTAAATTTAATGATGTTGTTTTCCAGCAACGATCAGGTCTACCGATGGGCGCTCCTACTAGCCCTGTACTAGCTGATATCTTTATGGATAATATAGAAAATAAAATATTTGCATGTAAATCCCCATTATTAAAAAATATTCTCTTGTGGAAACGTTACGTGGATGACATTTTTTGTATTTGGACGGGCACAGAGCGCCAGTTAAACACTTTCCTGACACTCCTTAATTCCTTCCACTCACAAATCCAGTTCACATTAGAGATGGGCATAAATTCCAGCTTAAATTTTCTAGATCTTTCTTTGTCTATCGTTAAAAATAGAATTAACTTCAACATTTTTAGAAAACCTACATTTACTGACACCGTAATCCATAATACCTCCAATCACCCTATCTCACATAAACATTCCTCCTTTCACAGCATGATCCACCGGCTAGTCACCATCCCATTATCTAATAATATTTTTTCTAACGAACTCCTTACAATAAAACAAATAGCTAATAACAACGGTTATCACTCTGATCTTATTGATAAAATCCTTTCAAAAAAACTTCGCCGAATCGCAACAAATAAATTTCTATATAATGCTCTACCAACTATTAATAATAATAATTTAACCACCCAATGGCGTAGAATTTTGTTCATAAGTAAATTCTCTTCCCGTTGCACATCTAAACTTCCATCAGAAATAAGGCCGGCCTTCTATACTAATAATAACTTAGCCAAATTTTTAAATAATTGTAAAGATAAAGAAGATACGTTTAGCCACTCTGGGATCTACAAACTTAATTGCAACGATTGCCCGGCAATATATATTGGTAAAACCGCGCGTAATGTAAATATTCGAGTAAAAGAACATGTCAGGTGTTTATCAAATACCGGTTTTTCAGAATTCGCCGAACACCTAATTAATACTAATCATACATTTAATAGAACGACGGGAGTTCAAATACTACATAAAAATAAAATAGGAATACGTCTCAATAATTTAGAATCATTGGAAATCTCAAAAGCAAATAAAAATAAAAATAATTACCCAATTTTAAACAAACAGATAGAACTAACTAAAAGCCCTATTTTAAAGATGTTTCCTTTCTCCCTGGGTAATCCCCACCCCTCCCCGAACCCACTACCTACTCCGCTGCCCTGATGCTCTCTCCCTCACATTTATATACTTTCTCTTTCTTTATTGTTTACTTAATTATCTTCCTCTGTATTATATTTTAGTTTATATTTGTACTGTCCTGATGAAGGTTGAGTCCAACCGAAACCGGTCGACGTATATAAATGTAATAAAGTGGTTTAAAACAAAGATATTCTTTCATTTGTGTAATAATGTCAAGCCACAAAGTGTTTGCTTCCTTCGATAATTTAAGAAATTAATAGTATAATCTCTGAACTGAAACCCAACTCAGCACCTGGAATAGATGAAATCACTGCAAATGTCATAAAGAAATGCAAAGAAGGTATAATAACACCTCTGGTACACATTTGTAATTTGCATGCAAACCGGAGTATTACCAAATTGATATGACAGAATATCTGGTATGCAGGTATGAAATGCGTGGGTATCTTTCTAGATTTACAGAAAGCGTTTGACTCAATATCACAAAAAAAGAGAACACTAGAGATGATGAGTGTAAGAGGTATATTGTTTGATGACTACATCTCGGAAAGAACTGAAGTGGTAAAGAACGATAATAAATTAAGTAACTCGCAAACAATTCGGAGTACCCCAGGGCAGTTCGCTTGGACCAATACGTGAACTTGCTTATATAAACAAGCTAAGCAAAATAGACCTTAAACATGGAAAAATTATATCATTCGCCAATGAAACAGTTTTATTTTTCAAAGGAGAGGAGTGTGAGGATATAAAATCAAAATCTGAAATAGGTCTAGTAAGAGTCAATTCTAATAAGGCTTCACATTAAATGCAAAAAAAAAACAAATTCAATGTTTTTTCTATAAACAAAAGAGGTGTAAGCTAACAGTGACATGAAAATAAAAGTCCATGTAAATGACACTTGTAACGAGGAGCACAAATACGACACTCATGCGCACCTTGAAAAGGTGGAATTAGTCAAATATCTGGGAACTTTTATAGACTTTAACAATGAAAATACGGCCAAACGAATATGGAAACTAATATTCTTCCTGAAAGATATACCCAACAACTAGGCATTGTGCCATTCGATTATTAGGTATGCCATACTAAGCTGGGGCGGTGCAGAGAAAACCATTCTAGATCCATTAGCCAAGGCATAAAAAGCTGTAGTAAGAGCGGTGGATAAAAAATCCTTACATGTATCCATCGACAGCCTTATTCAAGGAAACAAAGTTATTGTATGTAAGGCAGATCTATATACATGCACTTATAATGTACTATACGAAAAACCCCAAGGTTCACAGTATTCAAGATCACAATTACACGACAAGACTAAGAACAGAACAAAAAATAATAGTACCAAAAATGAATACAAAGTTTGGACAACGATTTCACATATTCCTAGCGCCTATTGGATTCAAACAGCAACAACAATAAAATAGGTCCCTCTTAAAAAGCGAATTACAGTATGGCTGATTGAAAGCGGCAGAACAGAATCGGAAAACTTCCTGAATAAAATCATGGTCTGATTGAATTGAAAACTAGATTGGACAGGACTGGACTGACGACTGATGACTGGACTGGATAGGACTGGACTCGATTTAGATTTCTAGAAACAGATTTAGAGTCTGCTGTTATGCAACATGACGTCTCCGGATTTGCCTATCAACACTGATGCACCCAAATCCGTTCTTTTAGTTTTTTTAAAAAATATTATTAGTCTTACTACATATACGCATATGATTGTATTATTGTGTATGTTCTATTTTACCAGCATGATGTTGGTATTTGCCTAGTTTAGGGTATTTAAAAAAAATCCTCCTCTATCCGCTATGCGACGGTGCCTTGGTTACTTCCCCAACAATGGCTTTGCGGTGTTTGGTGATCAGATCTGAACAGCCAGGTACTTCCCCACCTTCCTCTTTCCACCACCCTCCCTTCGCAACTACCTTTAGCCCCACATTAGGAAGCCACAGTATCACTTAGTGGGTGGGATCAGTTGGGACTCTAAATGCGGTATTTACATATATTTTTTAATTTGTTTATGTTAGACCATGAGTAAGGGATAGTGGACAGGAAGAGTAAATTAAGTTGTTAGGTTTTGCTTAACCTGGTGATATTTTTATGTTTTGTTTTATTTTATTTTTTTATTTTATATACAAACACATTACAATAATTTACAAATGTGGATATTTCGAGGCTGATTGCGAAAAATTTAGAAATTTTTAACGAAAACTGCCCAACTCAATTGAGAAATTATTTCTCGTGTTGGGGAGTGTTGGGAGTCATTGTGGTTTATAGTTTGTAAAATTTCACTAGTTGATGTAGCTAAAAATTAACAAATTGTTATAAAACTAGATGATAAATTTGATAAACATAATATAATTAAGAAAATAAGAAATTTAATTACAAACTAAAAAATATAACTTAAATAATATAAAAGTTATTAAACTTAGAAAAAATAAGATATAAAAATAAAAATGTACTTATTAGGTACGAAATAATAGAATGTAGGTACAGTACTAGTTGTAAATTGTTCAAAGACCGAGCTGGCAATCTTGTATGAAATGGGTACTTAATAAAATGCGACAACAATAAACGCATATTAGGAAGCGCATAATATAACTTTAGATATGTAAAAAAAAAACATATTATGTAGCTTTTTTTTTTTTTTATAAATTAAATCTTTTTTTTTTTTTTTAAAGAAAGACAAACATTCCCGGGTTACGAATAACCTGACAATATTTGAAAATCTCCTACTACCACCACAGTAAGCGGAAAATGTTGCTTGTGTTGTGATGGAGGACTTAGCCAGCCGAGGAATTGAACACACTACGCCCGAGTGAGACCCAAGCGCGATGTCAACTCGGCCACCGACCGGTCGATATCTTGTTTATATATATTTTTTTATTAATCATTAATCAATTTTCCTAAATTCATAAGTGAATTTAGGAAAATTTAATCAATAAAAATTACAAATGAGTTCATATAAAAAATTATTTGAAAAATGTATCCAATGAAATTAAAACTTGTGATTACCGTTGGGTTTATCTAAAAGTTGTTTGATTTGTGATTTGAATGTTTTGTAATTTTTTTCTGAGTTTTTTGGTTTACTGATTTCCTTGTATATTGATGTACGGCTTTCAATGTTGTAACCGTTATATTGTCGTATCCATGACTTGCTGATGCTCTTAAACTTATTATAATATTTTCAACATCTTTGTCAGTGACTGAAACAAAGGTTTGGAAACCTTCCCCAGAAAATGTGTTTTGTTCTGGTTGGTTAGTTTGTGTATTATCAAGGATAATATTACGAGCAAGGTTTGTTCCAACATTTGCAAAATAATTATTAAAAACATTACCACATAGTTTTGGTTTTTTTTTGGTGTCAATGGTGATTCCCTGATATGAGATTTCCTTAGGTACTTTTCGATTTGTGTTTTTGTTGGTTATTGTGCTGATGATCTTCCAGAATTTTTTGCTGTCTTGACCAGCGTCTTTTATTTTGTCACGAAAGTACTTTTCTTTTGTCAGTCTAATAAGGAGCGTAAGTTTATTTCGATATTTCTTGTAAAAATTAACTTTTTTTTGGTCGTTTGGGAATTTTTTGGAGTCCTGATAATATTTTTCTTTTTTTCTGATTGATATGACTAATCCTTTTGTTATCCATGGCTTTATTAATCTATGTTTAGATTTTGGTTTATAAACTGTTACTATTGTAGATAAATTTATGTGATCTTGAAAAATTGTTTCGAAATTTTCTGAACATGTATCTGGATTTTCCGATTCAAATACTGATGACCAGTTTTCCGTTTTAAGATTTGCTCCTAAAATTTCCAAATTCAAATATTTTTTTTCATATTTTTTTTCACCAATTTGATTAGATTTTATATTTCTTTTATCAACATTGTAAACAAATATACAAGTGTAGTGATCAGTAATATTGGTTTTCCATAATATTGACATGGTTTTTTCAATGTTATTTGAGTTGCACCATATGTGATCGATGCAGGAAGGTGTTTGTCCGATCACATTTCGTGTAGCATTATTTATATATGATTTGTAATTTAGTGATGTCATTACATTTATATAGTCTTCTTTCACTTTACTACATATACTGTCATCAATATTTATATTGATATCGCCAATGACGATATTGCAAGTATCCTTCAGAGTAAGTAATAATTGTTCCATTTCTATTATAAAATTATGTTGATCAGATCCATGTGTGCGATAGATAGCAATAACATGGTGAATGATTTTGTTCACTTTTAAACTCAGTTTTAAGCAGTTCGCTAATTGCATAGTAATTTCGGTAACTGTAACATTGTTAATGTTAATACAATAACAACGCTCCGTTATTTAATTAGACCTTTATAAAACAATGCATTCGCCGCGCAGGTGGATTTAGTAAAGTAAATATGAATGCAATGTAGAACAGTCATGTATGTCAAGTCAACTGAACTGAGTCAAAGTCACATTATAGACTACTTATAGATCTATAACTACAGTTAGGTTTTCTATGTATTTGCAGCACTTTACTGGCTTGCGCACTACGAATGATACGATAATTGATTTCAAATAAATTTCTTGGAAAAAACTCCGAGCTGTAATTTTAAACACATTTTCGCTGATAGCTAACTAAATTATTCTTTAAGTTTAAACCAAAGAAGTGAAAAAAAACTTCCGATCGCAGTTCTCGATTGGTTCAAATTTGGTAAGAATGGGTCAGTAGAAAACGTTACTCATAATCGCGTATTGCATATACCGGTCGTAAAACGACAGATGTCGATCGGTCGCGCAATAAAAATGTAAAAAAGCAGTAATACTCATTTGTAGCACTATTAGAGGAATGTTCAAAATCGACATATCAGTTTACCAAAGCAGATATGGAGCGAATAATCGAGTTGGCCGGATTTCGAAGCAATTCAAAAAAGACCGGGTCAATGACATACAAAATGTCATCTGAATAAACATGAATTTAGCAACAAAACGATAAATGCGAAAATTTCCTTTTTTTGAGGTTTGGAACAAAAAGGTGACAGTCTAAAAATATTCTTGAATGAATATTATTATGAGTGAAGTTTTTAACCCGAGCAGTATACGGCCCTCTTCACATATATCTATACCAACGCTGCAGCTGCGTATTAGGGAGTATTTACAAGTAAGACTGTAAGCGCTTACAGACCAGCAGAATCACGCCATATAGCTCTCGGTCTAGGTAGGTTCTTTCTCGATTAGTCGAATCCATGGTACAGTGTCCTATTACGTAACCATTCACCAATCTCCCCGCTTGACGACACCTACTCGTATTCCTTATACAGGGTTTTCCAATAAGAGGTGTTATTTTGATATTCAATCGTAAAAGATCAATAGTTTCGTTGCTTGTGTGGCACGTAGCGCCGTCTTGTTAAAAGTAAACGTTGTCCAGATCAATACCATCCGATTTCGGTCATAAAAAACCATTAATCATCTCTCGATAGCGCAATCCATTCATCGTAACTGTTGCTCCAACCTCATTTTCAAAAAAGTAAGGTCCAATGACTCCGCCGGACCATAAACCCCACCAAACAGTCACACGTTGAGGATAGAGAGGCTTTTCAACAATAAATCTTGGGTTTTCCGAGCCCCAGATGCGACAATTTTGCTTGTTGACGAAGCCACCGAGGTGGAAATGGGCCTCATCACTCAAGATGATTTGCATTTGATTCACTCAAGTGAATTTTAATAATTTCAATGCGTTGTTGAAGCGTGTATCGTTAAATTTTTATTAATGGCGTAGTTTCTACTTGTCAAATGTCAAAAAATGACAGCTTCAGAAGTAACATCTACCGAAATAGCGGGCTATTCAAAATAACACCTCTTATTGGAAAACCCTGTACTATAACTAATGGTTGTCGATTCGTTTGTAGAATTGAAACCCTACTATTAATAGATTAATCTTGCACGTATCATCAAGCTTCAGCAGGTTCAAGAATTCCATCAAACCCATGCTTTTATTGGACAACAGAGAAATTTCAAAAGAACATAATAAAATAATTAGTTAGGTTAGGTTCCGTTGGTTGTTTATTTATGATCTTTCATTTTTTTTCTAAACGTTAGAACTTTCCTGGATTTTTTTCAGATTCCTCTATTTTTTGTAACTTCTCTTAGCTTTGTTGTCTTTTCTTAATCTTCTCAACTCTTAAAAAAATAGCTTATCTTTTTTAAACTCTTCTTAAGTTTTTTTTTATCTTTTCTTAAGTTTTTTTTGTTTTTTTCATGATTTTTTTTCCGACTTTTGTACTAAACTTTTCAACCTTTCTTAACCTTTCTTTACTTTTCTTGATTTTTTCACTCTCTTTTTTAACTTTCTCAACTTTTCTTCTAATTTCTTAACTTTTTATGATTTTTTTTCACTTTTCTCTAATATTTTGTTTTGTTTCGCAATGGAACCATTGTGATTGGATATTATACCTGATTCTAGATGGAACGGCCCAGTGTCCGTCGCCATGCACGCGCCAGGAACCGACCTAGCTGCCACCATCGACACGATGCGGTACACGAGGGACTGCCTCCCCAACGCCAACCTGATCAGGAAGTGGGTCACTTTCCATGCCTTCTTCCACAAGGACCATATGCCCGCAGAGGTTCTCAATTATAATATATAAAATGAAGTATTTCTGTAAATCGGCTTATATGTGGAACGAGCTACCGGCATCTGTTTTTTCTCCTTCATATAATCCAGGCTTTTTCGCGACCCGCATTAGTAAATCCCTAAATAATAAATTAGAAAGTTCGGTTAAATCTGTATGCTTGTCTCCCAACAGATCAGACTTTTACACACGGCCATTACGGCCCTTTTCACACATAACTTAGATTTGGTTTTGAGGTCGTAATACCCAAGCAAATTGAAAAATTATTTGTTTTTATCCAAAGGTATACCAAATTTATAGTATGGAAATATGCTATTTCATTTTTTTGTGTTTTAAATATTGAAATATGGGACATTTAAAGAATTTAATTTATCAAAATTATGGAGTCAACTTTGTAATTTTTTTGTGCGTTAATTGTAATTGGTAAAAAATAATTTTGCCCTATTTTCAGAGTAATTATTATGAAAAATAAAACGATACTTTGTAAAAACGATATTTTTTTGGGTGAAAAATATCAAAAAAAATTGTTTTCCATCGTTAATCCGTCGCTTGTGATTTATATTTACGTTCATGAAAATGTTATTTTTAAATCATCTTTTTTTATTATTTCAACATAGAATAAACAGAGCAAAATTATTTTTTTCATTAACTCCCAAATAATTGTCAAAGTTGCCTCTAAAATCAAGAAAAATGTTGGCCTTATGGCCTATATTAATTATTTAAAACACAAATAATATTTTGGTCTCACGCAGCTGTTCCCCTTAAATCCTCTCGAATGCATTTTGCGAAGTTTGGGTACAGAATATGGCGCTGGGTCCACGCCCTTGGAATAGCTTAAGTAATTTAAAAACCAATGTAAATCGCCTCCGAGGTGATTGATAATGGAATATGGCGCTACATAAAGTTGACCATTTTGAAAGATGATCTCGAGAGTGATTGGTATAAGATGTTGGGGACGCCCCCGAAAGACACTGCACGATCGAGTGACTCGAATAATTTGAGTCCCGGTTCATGTCGAGATTCAGAATAACACAGATTATACGATTGCAATGAATCATAAATGGATGATATAAAGTGAGCGTGTGAAGACAGAGTTAAATGACGGTCTATTCTCTGCGCATATCCCTTTGGGGACACGGCGTGATGGTTAGTTGTTCAAGTAATTGACTTTCTAGTGCTAGAGTATTTCATACTAGTAAAACAAATACTGCTCAACTATCGGAATCCTGTGCCTTTATCCCCAACAAGTACGTGTAGTATACTGTCTTTGCTCCCGACTTACCGTTATCTATAACAATGGGCATTTTAAAATTACCAAGGTTCAAATCATCACGTTCAAGTTTGTAGACCTTACCTTCATGTTCGTGGATTTCCTCATCTTCAAGTATGTAGACCTCATATTCAAGTCCTTTGATTTCCACATCATATTTTTTGTTGATTTCCTCATCTTCATGTTTGTTGATTTCCCCAACCTAAAGTTTGTAGACCTCATCTTCACGTTTGTAGATTTCATTTTCGTTTATTTTCTCATCTTTGAGATTGTAGATTCCATCTTTCTGTTTGTTGATTTCTCATTTTCATGTTTGTAGACCACACTGTTGCATTTCAGATCCCTCGCATAGACGAACTACTGACCAATCAGTATAACTGCTCACTACCGGAGCCCTACTCCGTAAACTCCAGCTATCTGTACTGTGCCAACCATTCTCTACTGTACCCGGTGAATGTTGGGAGGAACGTCGCCAGAGAAGCTGCGCTGACGCACTTCGTGTTCGCGGTGGACATCGAGCTATACCCCAGTCTGAGCCTGGGAACCCGCTTCCTCAACATGATAGCGAGAGACCCGCCAGAAATAGTAGGAATCAATCCAAGAGTCTTTCCCCTAGCACTCTTTGAAATCGAGGAAGACCAGAAGGTCAGTAAGATGATAATACCTGATTTACGTCATCCAGTGATGTAAAAACGTAAATGCCTCTGAAAAGTCTGTTGAGTAACTGCCCTACCCCCCACCCTCACCACAACTGTCCAACACCTAATTTTGAAAAAACGTTTTGGCCAAAATTTCATGTATCTACTGAATAAAATAATAATAAAAAGCTAAAAAAATTCAACAGAGCAAAGAAGAAACATCCCCGTAGATAATAACCGTTCCAGGGTATTTAGCACGGTCGATCGATAAAGAAATAAAGTTTCGTTACTTAAAATCCGTTCGACAATAAGCCAACAATTTTGCATAACGAATGACACTATTAGAAAGATGTATTTGTTGACAGTTAACCGAAGCTTATCTGCTACTATTGAGACCGCGCTAAAATTTGTCTGTTGTCGGTAGGAATATTTCTTATCAATCGTTGACCGTGGTCGAAAATATCGCTAACTGACCATAGACGACGGATTTAGTCAATATTGTATTGACATGGGGCTTGATATAGACCTCCTGATATGACCGAGTGACAAGTGAAGTAATTATAGATATTGTTTATTTTTCTGATAGTCGCATTTCCATAATACGATCTTACAGTGCAAGACAATGCCAACGAACACATTTACATAAACAATACACAAGTAATTATTTGACAAGATTAACATGTTCGCAAACAATAATATCACTTTATGGAGATTATTAAAAAGGACTCATTTCAAGTCGTTGACTCCTCATGACATATTATATTTATATTATACTCTGGAACGAGCTGTAAATATACTACATATTATTTTAAATGAGTAAATTGTGAAATAACACAAATTAATTTTGGGAATTTGAACCTGCCACCACTAGCTTGCTTGTCGAAAGCCTTACTCTTCCACCACGGAGGCTGTCAATCATAGAGCCGGAGCCAGAGTCTACCTTTGATCAGAGATCAATGCACGCCCCAGCATCCATGCAAAATCTTCTCGAAAATTTGAAAAACTAATGTTAAAATAACCCTGAAGCCAGATAGATCTAAGCAGATAAAATATTCCTGTATAGTAAATAATAAAAATCATGCTAGAAGGAAGAGGCGGTCGCAGCAGTCGTTTGCCCGCCAGAATCAATATGTACAATTCGACCGAAAAAATAACTATTGCCAGCAAAAAGTGAACCGCATTGTTGCTAGGAAATGTTATTGAATAATAATTATTGATGGTTGTTTCAGGTGCCAATGAACAAGGACGAGCTGCTGGGCATGCTGAACACAAATAAGGCGATTCCATTCCACAAGTTCGTGTGTCCCCAGTGCCACAACGTGCCCAAAGCCAAAGAATGGATGAGTCAGAATGACACTGGCCGTAAGTAACACACTTTAATATAATAATTGGCAGTATTAACAAACTCTGGTCGCTGGAGGCGCTAGTGTAGGATTTTAACGTTGACGTTCCTTTTAATGGCGACAAATCGAATTTATTTTATCAATATTGATTGAAAATATATAAAATTGTCCCAAAAAGTAGGCTCTGTGAAACTCGTTCCGCTAGGAGGTGCTAGAGTAGCATGTTGCCATCAGATTGTATTGGAAATGTTAGAAGTTGGAAGACATTATCCTACTAATTCTGATTTGGCCCGTCGCAGTCGCACAGTGGCGGAAGTTTGGCGTTGGCGCGACGTTGACCCCTGGTCGGCATGTTCCCTAGATGATTTTTTTTTCTTCAAATGAATTGACGTTTTTTTTTAAATTTATTTTATTAGTTTCAAAAGCAAAGTTTGCACATGATGTAGTATTAAGTATAAATTTAAAATAAATATGTTGGGCAGCGGAGTATTCAGATGTGTTTATTTTATTTTTATTTTAATTAAAATATTTTTTTAATAAAATTTTTATACAATGTAGACCTGGAAGTTTTTAAATATTTCTTTTGTCGGAGTTCTAACCGGAACTTTTAGCCCATAGTACTCCAAATTATTATTATACGGTATACCAGCTACTCCATAGAGTGAAACGTAAAAAAATTGAGGAAAAATTACGATATTTTTAGAAAATTAGAACAAATTGTTTTTTGGTAAGGCAGAAAATAAAATTATATAGTTATGAAGAAATAAATATTTATTATCATTTAAAATCGTTAATAAAAGAAAAATTTGCATATTCCAATCTTTTTTTAACGTGTGGCAATTTAGACAGCAGTCTCCCAAATGCATATGTGGCTTGTTAGGACACGTGTCACAGTACTCACTGGTTTCCCGTCTGCCACCTTTTACTGCCCTTTTCGAGCAGACCACACAGTCCCTCTTGGGACATTTTCTTAAAATATGGATTTTCCATTGAGCATGGTCTCTGATGGAGTAAGAATATTTATTGCCCAGTAAAAAATATTCAAATAAAATGAATGCGTTATTGTTATGATTGAAAAACAGAGCAAAAACCACAACCAATCGTAAGTGAGTACTGTATACAACTGAATAGAATCATGTGTATGCCTGTAAAATGATCCTTTTTTTTTAAACAATAAAATGTATACCCATCGTTTCTGTCGCCGCTGCGGCGCCATCGGAGTTGTTAGAATGTTTTCTATGTCGCTGTGGCGGCGACAACGGAGTACAAAGAGTTAAAATTGTCTTTATTTTGTTTGTTTGATTGACACAAAGCGTAGGACACTTTTTAATGTCGTTTATGTTGAGGATATTACGGATGTTTGTGTGTACCTGATGATTTGCATCAATGTGTGAGTTCCATCGGAGATTTTCATCGATTTCAATTACAAGATATTTGATGCTTTTAGAGTGTGTTATAGTGTGACAGGGGCATGATAAACCTTGCTTACGTTGATAGATTGCTTGGCATATATGTAATTTGAGAATAAAGTCATCCCACGGCTGTCTTCTGGCTATTATAGAAAATGTAAGATATTTTGTTTTATTGACATTAAGATGTAACCGGGCGTTGATTTTTCCATACAAACGTAGTCCTCATTTATCTTTCTGGATTTTAACCCTAGAGCAAATACTTTTTTAACATAAAATAGATATCAGAGACTTGCGTGTCGGTACGTTTTGTTTTTTTTTTGATAAATTGCTTCTTATAGAAGTTATGACCTTCCAAAAATCAATAAAATTTCCTGATTTAAACGCAGTCAAAAGACGTTCAGTCTACAAACTAGACAATATATTTTGAAAAAAAACAAAACGGTCCGACATAGAATAGTTTCTTCTTATATAGTAGGTAAAAAAAAATTGAAAATCGGTTAACTTTTGGAGGAGAAAAATGGGGAATACAAAACCTCGATTTTGAAGATATCATTTAGGTATTTGTAGCCCGAGCTGCATTTGTCCCTTTCGCTCAGTATTCGGGAGGTAATGGTCGGGGAGACAGGGTTTAGATAAATACGTATGTATTTGTGCGAAGTGATGTCACGTAGTCATAAATCGATATTCGATATTCTAGTGTTGTGTTGTCCCGAGTAATCTATGTTTTTTTATTATTTTTTCCGTTTGGTCACTTTTGTGTTTGTTTGGTGAAGTATTCCGATATTCTTACTTTAATTTCATATGTTTACGTAAAATAATATCTGTAAAAAAAACATCCGCCCGCTGCCCGCCGCCCGCCGCCCCGGGAACCATTTATTGGATAACCTCTGTCATAGGTCACCCCAAGTGGTTCGCTACGTTTGGTGACTTGAGCAGGGGTGCCCGGGTTCATGGGGGTGAGGATTGTCCGGGTCTTGGCGATATATGCATCGGTCCGCCAGTTGCGTGGCAGGCCGGATCGGGAGACCAGTCTAAACGCACGCTCAAGTCGCGACGCGACTGAGATGAGTTAGCAGCAAGAAGCCACCTGACTATTGTATGTGCGCGCTCAAGTTGAGACGCGACTTATTTGGACGAGTATTATAACAAAACCCTGTAGCAACCCGATACAGAATTTGGTCGTAACACGAACATGTACCTAGCATGAAAGTCAAAAAATCCTCAACTTACAATGAATAAAGAATTTTTTTTTTTAAAGATGCCATTTGCGTGGTGATCTGTTATAACAAAACACAGTAGGAAAAGTTGCACCGTTTAGTCATGACATTTTCTATTATTTTCGAGTTACATGGATATTTAAATACTAGTTCATTTTTACTCATGATCCGACTTTCAGAACCCCGACATGTCTGGAGGTAGAGTGGAAAAAAATGGAGGTTTCCTCCACACCATGCCAGTGTGGTGATTGGCAAGGGTGTTATGGCTTTCATGTCATTTTCAAAATTTCAACGAATGGCATTGGCGTTGGCTCTATTAACAAAACACAATAATAAGATTCGTAAAACAAAATAGTGAACAAAAAATTGCAATATTATATCGAAAATTGGTCACTTGCGATGTTTATGTGGTAAAAATTGGTCATTTTGGCCAAATAAACATCGCAAGGGAACTAAAACCTGTTGATTTCAGGAATTTTACTAAAATAAAAAATAAATATTTTATTTTAATACTTTTCCCTGTCTCAAACAACTTGAATGGTTTAGTTAAGTTTTGATAAACAAAAAAGATAACTATCTGTCCAAACAAGTATTTTATATTATTTTTAATTGATTAATTTAGCAAAACGACACAAATTAATTTAATAAAATTTACTTGCGCACGCCGCGACCTGCGGATTCGTAGCCAAGAACCTTACCCTTCAACCACGGAGGCAGTTCAAATGTACGCACCTACATATTTTAGTAGGTGTACCTATATGGGTAGTAAGATTTTTTTTTAATTTTTAAAAGAAAGACAAACATTCCCTGGTTACGAATAACCTAACATTTGAAAAACTCCTACTACCACCACACTAAGCGGAAGGTATTGCTTGTGTTGTGATGGAGAACTTAGCCAGCCGAGGAATCGAACATGGGACGCCCGGGTGGGACCCAAACGCGATGCCCACTCAGCCACTGACCGGTCAAGTAAGTAAGAGCAATACAATTAATTAGTAGTACATTATTTTGATGTATCTCACAAGGTTTTGCCAGCGTTAGCAATTTAAGCGACCGAAAATATATTTTAAATCACTTGATTACACAATGACTTTCCTCTACTTTTTATAAATATAATACATATTTATAAATTACGTGTGTAAACCTTTCGGAAGAAAATCTTTAAATGATAGTAAAAATCCTATCAAAATCCATTTCGCCGAGATTATACGCCGAGACAAAATCAGTAACGGAGAAATAAGTCGGAAAGATACATGACACATGACGAAGGAAGGAAGACGGGAGATGCGGGTCGGGAGTAATAATAATAGGCGAGCGTAACATGCACACACACACTCTTAGTTGGGTGGGTACCTACACATCGATAGCGCGCTCGCTGAGCAGAGTGAAATAGCAAGTGATTTTTAAAATACCTATTGTTCAAATTTCTCAGCGCCCGGGTTTCCTCTTAAGCTAAACCCCTAAGTATAAGCCCCTCTTTACCTCTGTTAGTGTACACCAATTAGTGGAATTATTTTTTATTTCATTTATTCTATGTGCTGTTTAAAGGTCAAATGTTTGTAGATTTCTTTCTTCTATTTATAATACTTTATGTGACGGCATTATTCTTTAAGGCGAGCTTAAGATCATGTTATAAAAATATGTATTGTACCTATATTTTTAATTGGACACTTGTCTAATATATTATTATTCATTTGAGATTGTTCTAATAAAATTTCAAAGTTTTTGCCAAAATAAAATATTGCGGAGTCATCTACGTATAAGATTTTTCACATTTAGTTTAATTGATCATTTACATACATTTGGAATAGGAGTGGCCCCAGTATGGATCCTTGATGAACTCCATAGTATATGCCCTCCAGTTGACTTTTTCGTCTCATATGCTATAAAACATATTGATTTCTGATATTTAAATACGATTTGATAAGTTTGAGACCGATAACGCCTTTTTTTCTATTTTTTAAATCATTATTTCATGACATAGTACCTAAGGCTTTTTGCAGGTTTACGAGAATTGCAATGACATAGTTTCCGTTATCTACGCTGGTTTTAAGTTTACTTGTAAGGTTGTCATTAGTTGCAGAAAGCGTATTAGACTTTTTTCTAAAACCGTATTGTTTAGCACTTAAAAAATGTTTTTCTTTTTGAAATTTGTTTAGCCTATTTCATATTTTTGATAAAATCCGTCGGAAGAATGGGCCTGTAATTGTAAGTGTATTTTTTTGAGTCACCTCTATACATTGGGATAACCCGGTGTTCTTTCAAGCCCAGGTTGATCAGTTTAATTAGTACAGGTGTTAGAAGCGGAGCTAGTCTTTTGTTATTGAAAAATAAAATTGAATTTCTAAACCTGTTTACTCGGAGTTTAGTACGTTCGGAGCTAATTCATATTAGTATCCTTTTGGTTACGAAAATATTATGCCGAAGTACATAGAAATTTATACGTAAAAGAAGATGTTTTGACAGGGAGATATTATAATAATAATAATAAATATCTTTATTGTGACAAATTTTCAAACTATAGCTATAGAAATACATGTAAGACTGTTTTGTGTACATTGGTTTATAAATTAGAAGAGTATATAATTTTATCAATGGAAATTAATATATAAACAGTAGGTAAAATAAATGTAAATAATAGAAATGTTAATGTAGTTATGTGTTAAGGTTTATCATAGCCCGCCTCACTAGGCTTAGCCTGTGTTGAGGCAGCTATCTACCAAGTTTATTTATAGTACTATAACGTACCTACAATTATATAACAATACGAACACTCAATAGTTAGGTAGCATCAATATCAATACATCATTTACCAAGTTCGTTTATAGTCCTAATAATATACCTACAATTATATGAAAATACATACAATAATTAGGTTGCATCAATAACTGCGAATTTGGATGAGTGCACCGGTAAAGGCCCTATCATTACTTTTAATCCAAATTTTTACGCTATCTTTGAAATTTTTTTGTGATTGTATTGTATTACGACGGCCGACGGCCGGCGTGGTCTAGTGGTATACGCTTTTGACTACAGATCCGAAGGTCGCGGGTTCGAACCCGGCGTGCGCAAATAAATTTTATTTAATTAATTTGTGTCATTTCACAATTAATTAATTTAAAATAATATATAGTATATTTGCGGCACGTTCCAGAGTGGAAGATACTCTCAGTATCGCCCTGGTGTAAGACCACCATTCAGAATTGAAACGTTGCTTGAAATGGCTTTAGCCGTGTTTGGTGACCAGATCTGAATAGCCAGGTACTTCCCCACCTTCCTCTTCCCCATCTCCCTCCCCTCCCCGATACCCTCAGCCTCACAACATACCCCAATTGGGGATGCCATAGTCTCACTGGCTCCAGACGGGAGCAGTTGGGACTCTTGTGCGGTATTACTGTAAAAAAAAAAAAAAATTAAATACGAATGTTGGAGATAGCACGTTAATATTTGAAAATAATAATAATTAATCAGCGAAAATATTTCATATACCATTACCTATTCAAAATAGAGCAAATTAGGACGGGTTGTTTCGGAGAATTTTAAAAATTCTTCACAATTCAAAGGTAATTTTCAAGTTCTGTGAAAGATTTTTTCAAGTTCTGTCATTATTTCAGTTCTGTCAAGCAACTAGCCTATAATGATATAATAAGAGTACTTGAATAGGACTTTCACAGAACCTGAAAATGAACGTTGAAATTTGATAAATGTCTGAATAAATTCGACAAATGTTAAATAGGTATAAGTTCCAAATGTGATTTAATAATTTTCGGAGAATAATTCTCGATTTATTTCTACAGAGAGAATTTCATATAATTACTTTGATCGGTAAATGTGTGGAGATTATCTTTAAAATCGTAACTTTTTAAGGATAATTTGTTACAAATCGTTATAAATCCAGAATGAATTAAGAAAAATCGTTCAAGACTTACTTCTTTTAATGGATTTACATCATAAAATATGATTTTCACGGCCAAAAGTGTTACAGTGATATATTTTAGGGGTATCTATTATAAACGTTTTGCACTACCTCCTTCATTAGCCAACGTTTGGGACAGCATTACAATGGCCGTCAATTATCGGATACCAAGAACTATTGAGCTTAGTCCCGACGTCTTTAATGATATTTATGGGATTTTTATTAATTTAAAAATAATGCATTCTTCGGTATTTTATTTTTTATTGTGAAAAAGACGTATTTAGTTGCATGGAAAATATACTAAAACTTCAAGAATGTTTTCGTATTTCATTGCTTATATTTTTTTATAAAGTGCTAGAGAAAAAAACTTTCTCTGACTGTTAGTTATTATTCTGGGTAAACTACTTATGTTAGATTATTATATTATACTAAGAATTCTCTGGTAAGACATTAGGTACAATTTTTATCAATCAAAAAACATATCTCTAATTGTAAGTACCTATTCTGGGGAAACTACTCCGGTAAATTATGTACAAAGAATTATCTGGTAAGACAAATAGACATAATAAAGAAAACGAAATAAATTTACGAATGGTAGTTGCAAAACAAAAATTTATCGTAAATACAAAATGTGATCAGTTGATCACTCTTATATAAGTATTTGTTGGGCGTCCTCGACTTCTTCTGCCATTCAAACTACTCTCTAAAAACTCCTAGTACTAATAAGAACAAAGTTTGAAATTTTCAGCGATATCAATTTACTACTTTTCGAGTTTTTCGAGGACAAACATATATGCAGGCTGATTTTTTTAAAATTTTCTATCTAATAATAAGTACACAGATATCCTGATTACGCACACCTTCACACACACCTAAATACCGCAAGGTAATTCCCCGACCCGTATATCCCTGTTCTGCGACTGATTACAGAAATAATTAAGTTCCAGGTGTTATTTCAGTAAAATTTCTAATGTCAGTTGATAAACTAATATTATTAGTTTTGCTGATGATACTGTCTTTTTTATTAAAGAAAGAGATTGGATAAGTACCCACAAAGAAACAGAACACGGTCTTGGTGTCTTGTGAAACTGGATTAAGAGAAATTTCCCCAAGCTTAAGAGGAAACCCGGGCGCTGAGAAATTTAAACAATAGGTATTTTAAAAATCACTTGCTATTTCACTCTGCTCAGCGAGCGCGCTATCGATGTGTAGGTACCCACCCAACTAAGAGTGTGTGTGTGCATGTTACGCTCGCCTATTATTATTACTCCCGACCCGCATCTCCCGTCTTCCTTCCTTCGTCATGTGTCATGTATTTTTCCGACTTATTTCTCCGTTACTGATTTTGTCTCGGCGTATAATCTCGGCGAAATGGATTTTGATAGGATTTTTACTATCATTTAAAGATTTTCTTCCGAAAGGTTTACACACGTAATTTATAAATATGTATTATATTTATAAAAAGTAGAGGAAAGTCATTGTGTAATCAAGTGATTTAAAATATATTTTCGGTCGCTTAAATTGCTAACGCTGGCAAAACCTTGTGAGATACATCAAAATAATGTACTACTAATTAATTGTATTGCTCTTACTTACTTGACCGGTCAGTGGCTGAGTGGGCATCGCGTTTGGGTCCCACCCGGGCGTCCCATGTTCGATTCCTCGGCTGGCTAAGTTCTCCATCACAACACAAGCAATACCTTCCGCTTAGTGTGGTGGTAGTAGGAGTTTTTCAAATGTTAGGTTATTCGTAACCAGGGAATGTTTGTCTTTCTTTTAAAAATTAAAAAAAAATCTTACTACCCATATAGGTACACCTACTAAAATATGTAGGTGCGTACATTTGAACTGCCTCCGTGGTTGAAGGGTAAGGCTCTTGGCTACGAATCCGCAGGTCGCGGCGTGCGCAAGTAAATTTTATGAAATTAATTTGTGTCGTTTTGCTAAATTAATCAATTAAAAATAATATAAAATACTTGTTTGGACAGATAGTTATCTTTTTTGTTTATCAAAACTTAACTAAACCATTCAAGTTGTTTGAGACAGGGAAAAGTATTAAAATAAAATATTTATTTTTTATTTTAGTAAAATTCCTGAAATCAACAGGTTTTAATTCCCTTGCGATGTTTATTTGGCCAAAATGACCAATTTTTACCACATAAACATCGCAAGTGACCAATTTTCGATATAATATTGCAATTTTTTGTTCACTATTTTGTTTTACGAATCTTATTATTGTGTTTTGTTAATAGAGCCAACGCCAATGCCATTCGTTGAAATTTTGAAAATGACATGAAAGCCATAACACCCTTGCCAATCACCACACTGCAAATCGGATGGTGTGGAGGAAACCTCCATTTTTTTCCACTCTACCTCCAGACATGTCGGGGTTCTGAAAATGGGATAATGAGTAAAAATGAACTAGTATTTAAATATCCATGTAACTCGAAAATAATATAAAATGTCATGACTAAACGGCGCAACTTTTCCTACTGTGTTTTGTTATAACAGATCACCACGCAAATGGCATCTTTTAAAAAAAAAATTCTTTATTCATTGTAAGTTGAGGATTTTTTGACTTTCATGCTAGGTACATGTTCGTGTTACGACCAAATTCTGTATCGGGTTGCTACAGGGTTTTGTTATAATACTCGTCCAAATAAGTCGCGTCTCAACTTGAGCGCGCACATACAATAGTCAGGTGGCTTCTTGCTGCTAACTCATCTCAGTCGCGTCGCGACTTGAGCGTGCGTTTAGACTGGTCTCCCGATCCGGCCTGCCACGCAACTGGCGGACCGATGCATATATCGCCAAGACCCGGACAATCCTCACCCCCATGAACCCGGGCACCCCTGCTCAAGTCACCAAACGTAGCGAACCACTTGGGGTGACCTATGACAGAGGTTATCCAATAAATGGTTCCCGGGGCGGCGGGCGGCGGGCAGCGGGCGGATGTTTTTTTTACAGATATTATTTTACGTAAACATATGAAATTAAAGTAAGAATATCGGAATACTTCACCAAACAAACACAAAAGTGACCAAACGGAAAAAATAATAAAAAAACATAGATTACTCGGGACAACACAACACTAGAATATCGAATATCGATTTATGACTACGTGACATCACTTCGCACAAATACATACGTATTTATCTAAACCCTGTCTCCCCGACCATTACCTCCCGAATACTGAGCGAAAGGGACACATGCAGCTCGGGCTACAAATACCTAAATGAAATCTTCAAAATCGAGGTTTTGTATTCCCCATTTTTCTCCTCCAAAAGTTAACCGATTTTCAATTTTTTTTTACCTACTATATAAGAAGAAACTATTCTATGACGGCCCGTTTTGCTTTTTTTCAAAATATATTGTCTAGTTTGTAGACTGAACGTCTTTTGACTGCGTTTAAATCAGGCAATTTTATTGATTTTTGGAAGTTCTTAACTTCTATAAGAAGCAATTTATCAAAAATAAACAAAACGTACCGACACGCAAGTCGCCGATATTTATTTTATGTTAAAAAAATATTTGCTCTAGGGTTAAAATCCAGAAAGATAAATGGGGACTACGTTTGTATGGAAAAATCAACGCCCGGTTACGTCTTAATACAGTCCCACTCAGATAGAGATATGGGGAAACACACACATTACAAACTTATAAAATTTACAAATAATACAGAATAAAATTATCAAAAAAAACTATTCAACTTTACCCTACGAAAAAACTGTACCAAGAAATGAACTTATTGAAAATTAGAAAATTGAATGAATATAACATGCCTTTTAATCTATGAAATACTAAATGGACCTGTACAAACAAACACAAAATTTATAAAAACGTCAAAAGTACACGAACACTATACAAGAAAATATAATAAATTGTACACTAATACAGTTAAGTGCAGTGGTAAGAGAAGCATAGGCCACGAGGGCTTAACCCTTTCATCCCCAGTGTTAATTCAAATTAATATGAACTTTTTGAATTTTTTTACCGTAACGGTAGCGATTTATAAAAACCATGTTCTTGTTTTCTTATAGCTTGTAATCTTTTCTGTGGCGTCTATTTTTTCCGCTCTGTTGAAATCCTTATTCCCGCCACAACAACGATAAATATTTTGACATCTGCTGATTGTGAGTTTCATCGATTTTCTGTCGTCATTGATTACTTAATTTAAGGTGAGATATCAATATTTTCTCCTCGAATCACAAATATTTTAACGCATCAAGATGTATTCTATAATAATAACATCAGTTCAATTGACTATTCACAGTCATTTGCCAGAATATTGTAAATTAATTTCAATGTTCATTCAAATTAACACTGGTAGTGACGGACATGTTTTCGACTAGTCGAATTTTTAAAGATTTATTATCCTAGATTATTTATTTATTTCTGAATGAATTTTAGTTAAAATGTTATCTTTTTGTACCTTAGATGTTATCACTACATTGTAAATGTGAATTTTCGATATGAAACAGTTATTTGTATTACTTTTGTGTTATGTTAGTTTTACCTTAGTATTTAAAAAATACCCTCTGACGTCCAATGTTAATCCAAATTAATATAGAATAATTTCTACAAAAAAAATAAATAAATACCAAAAATTTTCTGATGTTTTATCAAGCATTACATATTTTATATATGTGGAAACAATAATGTGGGTGTGAAAGGGTTAACATTTACAATCTCCTTCCCTATAACCCCAAAACGGAGAGTAAATTTTAAAAAACAAAACGAACATGATAGGCTGTTATGTACTTTGTTGTTAAATTATTATTGCTGTGTGGTAATATTATATAGCTTAAATTTAGTTAGAAAGTGGAATATTTATATATCTTTAACTGTAATATCTAATAAAAAATAAATATAATACTGAGTGTACCCGTACACAACTCAACAAATCATTTTTTATTTATCATTTAAAAGACTTGTCTTGTTCTTGATTTTTTAAGTACAATAACATGAACTACTATATCCCACACTAAAATTATGGTCATGATTTATGACGCAGACAAAATGTAAAATGAAATAAACAAAACCGAAGCAAAAAATAGGTACCAAGGTACTTATCAACTAAATTGCGGGAGTTTGTTTTTTTACGTATAAGATATTTCTTCTTGAATATTTCAACAGTTGATGTCAATGGAACAAAGAATTAGCCGCATTTTAAATCCTGGTTGTGAACTATTTGACCCATACTGTAGCGACGATGTTAGAAAATAATAAATTTGAGACGTAGGTACTTCACTGCCCCGTATACATCTGAACTGTGGACACAATATCCAGTATGGTAATATGGTAATGGTACAAGCTAAGGGTATGCTTCAACAACGCATACAGGCAACTTAAGCAACTACCAAGGTTCTGCAGTGCCTCCACGATCTTCACAGAAGGGAGGGTGTACTCACTAGCCAGCTTCTGGGGCAGGACACGAAGATTAACAAACGTCATCGACGTGGCTGCTTCCGAGTGGTTCAGCTCTCCACTGAATGAGCGATGGATGCAGAGAACTTCCCTGATGGACGATCATTTAATTTTTATATTATATAATTTCATTTTATGATGTTTTTTAAAATTATTTTATGTTATCATTAAGTACCTACCTGTGTGTATTATTTATTTTTTATTTTTTACTGTTCTTATATTTCTCTTTAATGTAATAGCTGTATATGTATTATGTAATATTGGAGTTGTCAGACTGGGATATCACTACCCTCTTAGTCTTGCTGGATTAAAAGTTTTAACTTTTTACTAATCACTTGCTATTATTTAAAATGTGTTACAAAGTTATTCAGCCATCTTTAAGACGACACAAGACTCTAGTTTGGCAAGGGTTTGCACGAGACTCACATTTTAATTCATTCCGACGCATTCATAAATTTAACACCGATACCCACGGATATAAGTTATTTATATTTAAAATGAATAAAAACTCTACCATTAACATATGTTACGTGTGAAAAGTTTATAAAACGATTTCAACCGTAAAATTGCTAGATTTTAAATTTTTCTATACGATGAATTAGCAACTTCCCGAGGGATTCAATTAGAAACATATGATATTTAATTGTTTAGGCCTGCTGGAGCCAATACGCCTGGGCTGTGCGTCCCATATTTTTGTGGACGCCGCCATTTTACATAGTTAAGATTCCGACTTTATTTGATGGTATTGTGTTGTTTTCAGAGCTGAACGTGTTCACGGTGGGCAAGCGCACGGGCAGCTTCCGCTCCTGGGAACCCATCTTTATCGGCACGCACCAAGAGCCCATCTACGAGGAAAGGTTATCCTGGCAGGGGAAGAGTGACAAGATGACCCAGGTTAAAACAAATAATTATTATAGATATATTTGTTAGATCAGGTGTGCTGGTAAGGTGTTTTCACTTTTGCAGCTCAAACGTCAAAAAAATATATACTGTTCAACCCATTCCAATAAAGCATTTCGCCAACTATTCCGCCTACCGAGATGCTATGGAAATGTTTCCGCCACCACATGGCAAGCACATGACGGACTATTATAATACCATCATCACTGCCATGGCTGCCTGGAGACAGCCAAAAATCCTTCACAAAACAACTGTTCACTTCTTTTCAATTTTAATTTTATGTATTGTTCTTTAGTTTTACTCTGAATTATGGATTACACCAAATACCTTACACCCTGCATGCACCATCTGAAATAAATGATTCTATTTATGACCAATTCTGGTTAAAAAAACGGTAAAAGAGAAGTCAGTATTTTCCTCATATCTATAATCAAACCTCTTCATTGTTGCTTTACTGAATTCTCACTCTTCTTTAGATGTAAAGCCACGGGAAAATTCCCCGACCCTTTGAGGACATGCTTATTGATAAATGTTTCTTAGTCCCGAAAACTTCCTACACCCATTTATCCTTGTTTCCAACGATTTTTTCACGGAGTACCGATTATATTTCTTGTTGTTTTTAAGGATCTCACCCTGGTTTGCGACTCATCATGTAACACTGATATCATGCACAGCTACATTTCTAAAGTCCTTATCTTCTCTCTTTCAGAGCTACATAATGTGCGTCCAGGACTACGACTACATGATGTTGAACGACGCATTCTTGGTCCATCGACCAGGCATCAAGCACTACACATCAGACAAGAAAAGAGACGGGGTAGTTGCCATCACAAACAACTTGCTTCACAATGTCATAGCCAAGGAGTTAAAGACGGTATACGGTACCAGGGAGGGGTGTAATGTGTAATGAACGAGGCAATTCGTGGTCTCTGAAGGTGTTGGGGGTGATCTTCTGTACATCAGACGAAGTAGAACTTAAACGACAGTGCATGAGGCGTCGTGGCTGTCCGAACTTCTAACTCCGTGTATCACGTTGAAGACATTTAGGAAAGGGTGCAATTTGTGAGGAGTGGACTCTGGAAGTGTTGGGCAAGACATTACAAGTGTAAAGGTTGTCTCGGAATGTTTATCGTTTTTAATACTTAAAAATAAAACACCATAATGGGTTCAAACTCTTTTTAATTACTGTTAAATTACAGAACAGTTCTTGAATTTATATTTTTGAAAAACAACCATTTGTAAATTAGCACCATTCACTTCTTTCTTTAATTTAGCCTGACTCTAATATGTTAAATCACTCGCTGGAGCACTGCTCTTGCAATTGATTTCGTCTGTGATTAATCGCTTTTCAAGTTGGGTTGAAAATTTTACCTTTTAAATGGGAAAAAGTCAGCAGGCGTTAAATCTGGACTTCTAAGTGGCTAGTTGATGTTTATTTGGCGACTAATTACTCTGTCAGGGAATAAATTGTGAAGAACAGCTAAAGAGTCATTTGTTACGTGCTGGCTAATCTGGACTCCTAGGTGGCCAGTTGATGTTTCCTCGGCAAATAATTACTCTGTCAGGGAATAAATTGTGAAGAACAGCTAAAGAGTCATTTGTTACGTGCTGGCTAATCTGGACTCCTAGGTGGCCAGTTGATGTTTCCTCGGCAACTAATTACTCTGTCATTGAATAAATTGTGAAGAACAACTAAAGAGTCATTTGTTACGTGCTGGCTAATCTGGGCTCCTAGGTGGCCAGTTGATGTTTCCTCGGCAACTAATTACTCTGTCAGGGAATAAATTGTGAAGAACAGCTAAAGAGTCATTTGTTACTTGACTCCATCTTGCTGGTTATACCTGGAAGTAGATCCATCCTTCTGGAAAAATGAGCCAAAAGGTCCGAATCATATGGCAATATCGATCGGAACGAAAAACATTCTGAGACAACAGTTATTTTTATAGAAGGTGCCTTGTTTAATCCGTTGTTGAATATTGTCCTCCTATACATATAAATCGATGTGAATCTATTATCAGGTATGGAATACAGCTTGGAGACTTTCGTGATAAACAAATAATAATAATCAGGTTCAATCAGTTCAAAATGTACTGGTTCAACTGTTAGCTCGAAAAAGTTTACACGGATAAATGTAAAAAGTGCTCTCAGTAAAAGCAATTCTGTGGTATAAAATTATATTTTAACATATAAATAGTCCTATGCACATAAATATACTGGACCACACGTATAATCCCCTTTCATTGCTTCAAAGAAAGACTAATCGTACAGAAGCATTAAAAAAATATGGTCAAAGAAAACTGGATTACACGATACTGCTTTAATATGTTACACCTGAAATTTAATAAAAAATATACCAATGTAAAAGCAAATTTAATGTTGAAGACTTGACTCGCTGAAAGGAATACTTTGTATTGGACTTAAACAAAGACGAATTATTTCTAATTGTATATATGTTACCGGAAATTTATGATATCTAGGAATTGTATACAACTCCTAGGAAATGTATTCAATTTATTTCACACATTTCCGGGCGATTTTAGGAACTACATACATACATTTCTTAGGAATTTAATACAATGACGGATTACATAGATTTCCGTTAACATATATATGTTTATAGTTCCTATTTCTCTTATATGCATAGTTTTTATTGTTGTTAGATATTATCACTGTTGACCACTGTTACCACAGGTTGATATTTAAATGTTTTTTATTTGTTATTTCTGTTTTTAATATCATCATTTGATAATGTGCATGTATGTATATGTCTCTAAGTGTTTGTTTGAATTGCATAATATGTGCATGTACATTTACATATAAGTTAAAAATACATATCTCCTTTGAGAGTTATTAATATGATTAAATATTACAATTTGAGGTTTTAACCGATGAGTTCGTTATCTCACTATATATGTCTAATACCTATAAATTGTAGAAAAAAACTAGTAAAAATAATATAATGAAAAGTAAAGATTTTTGAGTATTCATTTACGATGACTGTACGAATTATGAATGCGAAAATAAAGAGAATAGAGAAAAATATATGTGATGAACCAACTAAAATGTGTTTAGAGATGAAAATATTGTATAATAACGTTTAAAAGTATACAATTAGGAATTAGTGTTGGTTTTCTGTATATCAACTACTTCCCAATCTCTGGTCCATCTCCATCCATATTGATTTACGAAATAACGGTTCCTAGATAATCTTATATAGGGAGCGGAAGGGCTAGATAATATAACTATGTTATAGTCGAGGTGGATTGTCAAATGTCATGGGCGATTATACATCGTAATTTCAAACACAAGTAGCTTATGTCCGCACTAGTTATCGAACCCTTTGGGCTAGTTTTCCGCTTTGGGAATAGCTCATTTAAATCGTTGCGTCTCCCTTACTACCATAGTGAGAAATATGATTTAAACGGTATTATAAAGAGAAAACACCACGCTTTATATTAAAATTTAGAAGTAAGCCTCAGACGAATTAAAATGTACACTTCTACCACACCAAAGATTCCGACCGCAATTTGAAAAAAATATTATGTAAAAATTTGATATCATATCGCCGTAATGTTTATAATATATTTGTCTGATAAAACGTGTAATTTTATTAATTACAGGTGACATCTACAAAATTTAAGTATATAAAAACAAACGCGTATTCGAATGCAACGTTGTGTTAAAATTTCAAAGCAATCAGTGAAGAACTTTCAGAGATTTAAGATTTTTAACTAACGAACATTGACATTTCTATTTATATAGATAGATAATAACAATGAGTCCTGATGGCTTATTTAGCATGCGGTAGATGTGTTTCTGGTCTTGGAATTGTATTTATCTAAATCTCAATCCATGCATTATATGTAGCTTTATTGTTACCAGTGCCATCTATGAGTAACCTCTCAAACTACTATGAATATCACAATAACCAACCATTAAGGCGAAGCTTAATGCCAAATCACTATTTTAATTATTCTTTATAACGAGTTGGTATACATTAGAAGGTTTTCCTATCGCTTCGCTAGAGTAGAATACAAATAAAAAATAAATTGCTCAGTAAAAAATATAAATGCAAACTACTAAAAAAAATTTTTTTTCAACAGAAATGTATGAACGCGTAAAGGAAACTTTAAAAAAATTCAGTATTATAGCAAAGATTATCTGTGACATTTTCACTTGATTAACTTTTTTGCTTTCTTATAAAATTATTATATATGGACTCCGTTTGTCAAAGCGATTTTATTTTATTAAGGAGAACCTTGTGGTCTACGCGGGTAATTTAAAAATGTCCCTAGAAGAAAGGTATTTTTCGCTCGAATAATCGCATAGACCACAAGGTTCTCGTAATACATATTACAGACATATTCGTAAACAGGGAATTTTTATCTAAATTCTGACATCGATTTCATTCGTGTGGCCGATGAGATATTTTGCCGCATCTGGAGGATACCTACAATGTCATTTGTTAGGTACTTCTACCCACACAAAAGTTGGCCGAACGATTTTTTTTTTCATAACAAATTTGCAATCAACTTTTTCCGTTAGTTTTGGTAATGGGGCACGTCGGATATTTTCATCCCAAAAATGACACCGGAAGTCGTAGCTTTCCAGGACTCCTCCCTTGCCGAAATCTGGATGAATGCGTTTTTTTAACTAATCTTATTTGGGGTTAAAGCCCAGTACTAATTTGGTTCATGTGGCCTATGGGATGGGATTTTTACGGTCATCGCTTGGACTATTCCCAAACCTGATAATTCGAAATCGGGAGAAAATTGAAAAAAAATCAGGAGATGACTAGAATTTAATGAAAATCATTGTCTTTTCATCTATCCAAATATCAATTTCTATTCCGAAACAAACCATAAACAATAAAAAAAGGAAATAACACCATTAAAACCACGATAACAGGCAATATCTACAATTATCGTAGAATGTCGACAGAGGAATAATGCGATTTATATAACACTTGATGGGAATTTATTTTTTCGTCTAGAAATATCTTTACAGCAAATAATGTTGAAATTGATTCAGTTTTTCATTTTTATTTTGGTACAAAATTTTACATTTCTTAGTACAATTTAGTAATGTTGGCCTCACTGGGTGACTTACCCATGCTGAGGCCTAAGTTCTTTTCATGATAGCGTTAGTTGAAAAAAATCTAAGAAATATATCAGTAATATCAATAATATCTTATCGCTTCAATCACTGATACTGTACGGGACGTGTTTGCCTGCACAATAAAAGACTGTAAATAATAATAACCTGGGTAATGATTTAAGTAAAACACCGTGAGGTGTTCTATCCAAACTTTCATAAAAGAAAGTCGATCCGAATCAAAATTCACATTTTAATTGCAAGTATTGTACTGGTATACAGAACGTACAAAGGGGTGTAGCTTATAAGTATTTCCTATTTTTTACAGCTAACCCAATTCACAAGAAATAGTTATATGTATTTCAATACAACTGGGATTTAAAACACAGATAGAAAACTGATACAATCGGAATCCTTTCAGCGATAATTTCAGATTGGAGCACATTGTGCATCATCGCGCCATACGATACAGCAAATGACGTAGGCGACTGCTGGAGCAGTGGCTAGTTCAATTGGTAGCCAGCAGGAATCAGCCAGCCTCTAGGCTTCAGCATCAATGGCTAATTCAGTCGGTAGCCAGGAAGAATTGGCCGGCCTCTAGGTTTTCAGCATCAATGGCTAATTCAGTTGGTAGCCAGGAAGAATTGGCCGGCTTCTAGGTTTTCAGCATCAATGGCTAATTCAGTCGGTAGCCAGGAAGAATTGGCCGGCTTCTAGGTTTTCAGCATCAATGGCTAATTCAGTCGGTAGCCAGGAAGAATTGGCCGGCCTCTAGGTTTTCAGCATCAATGGCTAATTCAGTTGGTAGCCAGGAAGAATTGGCCGGCTTCTAGGTTTTCAGCATCAATGGCTAATTCAGTCGGTAGCCAGGAAGAATTGGCCGGCTTCTGGGTTTTCAGCATCAATGGCTAATTCAGTCGGTAGGCAGGAAGAATTGGCCGGCCTCTAGGTTTTCGGCATCAATGGCTAATTCAGTCGGTAGCCAGGAAGAATTGGCCGGCCTCTAGGTTTTCAGCATCAATGGCTAATTCAGTCGGTAGCCAGGAAGAATTGGCCAGCCTCTAGGTTTTCAGCATCAATAGCTAATTCAGTCGGTAGCCAGGAAGAATTGGCCGGCCTCTAGGTTTTCAGCATCAATGGCTAATTCAGTTGGTAGCCAGGAAGAATTGGCCGGCTTCTAGGTTTTCAGCATCAATGGCTAATTCAGTCGGTAGGCAGGAGGAATTGGTCGGCTTCTAGGTTTTCAGCATCAATGGCTAATTCAGTTGGTAGCCAGGAAGAATTGGCCGGCTTCTAGGTTTTCAGCATCAATGGCTAATTCAGTCGGTAGGCAGGAAGAATTGGTCGGCTTCTAGGTTTTCAGCATCAATGGCTAATTCAGTCGGTAGCCAGGAAGAATTGGCCGGCCTCTAGGTTTTCGGCATCAATGGCTAATGCATTCGGTAGCCAGGAAAAATTGGCCGGCTTCTAGGTTTTCAGCATCAATGGCTAATTCAGTCGGTAGCCAGGAAGAATTGGCCGGCCTCTAGGTTTTCAGCATCAATGGCTAATTCAGTTGATAGCCAGGAAGAATTGGCTGGCTTCTAGGTTTTCAGCATCAATGGCTAATTCAGTCGGTAGCCAGGAAGAATTGGCCGGCCTCTAGGTTTTCAGCATCAATGGCTAATTCAGTTGATAGCCAGGAAGAATTGGCTGGCTTCTAGGTTTTCAGCATCAATGGCTAATTTAGTCGGTAGCCAGGAAGAATTGGCCAGCCTCTAGGTTTTCAGCATCAATGGCTAATTCAGTTGATAGCCAGGAAGAATTGGCTGGCTTCTAGGTTTTCAGCATCAATGGCTAATTTAGTCGGTAGCCAGGAAGAATTGGCCAGCCTCTAGGTTTTCAGCATCAATGGCTAATTCAGTTGATAGCCAGGAAGAATTGGCCGGCTTCTAGGTTTTCAGCATCAATGCAGCAGGGATTGGCCAGCCTTTAGGTGATCACCGGCAGTGGGCATTTCAGTCGGTAGCCAGCAGGTATTCGTCAGCCTTTAGGTTGTCAGCATCTGTGGCTGGTTTAGTCGGTAGCAAGGAGGAATTCATCAGCTTCAAGGTTGTCAGCATCAATGCAGTAGGGATTGGCCAGGTTCTAGGTGATCAGCGGCAGCATGGTCATTTGATTATAAGAGCCGGCACACGGAGACGCCCCATTATTGTAATGATGACAGATGCGTCTGGCTCAGCTGATAGAGTGCCGGCCGTAAACAGCTCGTTAGAAATAGTTGTAATCTTTAAAATGATTGTGCCGTGATGGAGGAACAGAAGCGACTACAGATTTCAGTTGACACTCAGGAATTTATAATTATAATTAACAGATCGCGTTTTAACTGGAGGTGTTCCGTCCACTCGTGTTAATTTTTGAATTTTGACTGCTGAATATTGTGGTGTTTTTAGCTATTTATAATTTCTCTAGCAAGCCTTCTTGTGACGTCAATATCTTTACCACAACTTGTTTACGTTTCAGACGCAGGTCTTTATAGGTGAGAATAATAATTTTGCACAGCGACTGGTTTGTCAATATTTTGATTTTTCTCCGGCTTGATTCGCCTAGTAACCGATTATTTTGGTGCATTTTTCAACTCGTAAATTTTATAATATTAAATACAATAAATTCGTGTTTTCATGTTCGATAAAGATACAATATTGTATAAGTTGAAAAAAAAAGTTTTCTCTAAACGATAAATAAATACATTTTAGTTCTAAAATAAAAATTATTGTTTTCATTCAAATATAAAAATATTTAATCTAAGATGAAAACACTAATAAATCTACATGAAACAGAATAAGACACAGAAAAATAAAAAGGTAAGGTAAGGTACAAAATTTATGTTTGCTTTATCTTTCAAAGTACCTAATTACAAAAAAAACATTATAATAAAAATTCTTTAATAAAATTTTGAAAAATACCTACCGTATTTACAAAAAAAATATATTAAGCAAACCAATTGACAGAGAATCAGAAATACATTTAAATAAGACATAATGACTCTTTTGCATTATGCAGGGTGTCCGGGGGTAAAGTGCGCTAACTTTTACATGATGGCAGAAATAAAAAAGATAAAATATTTTGTTTCGAAATTCATGATCGATTTTTATTTTATCTATAATGTAAAACTCGTACCATTCCTTTCTTTTCTACATGTTATGTATCACTTGTAAATTTTGTATTATTTATGCAATTGTATTATAAAAAATATAGGGGAGATATAGAGGCCACGCCAATATCTTCGGAGCCAAAAGACTTAGGAAGAATGCTGAACATGTTCTAGCAAGCTAGAAGTGTGGGGACCGCGCCACCAAGCATTCAGTAGGCGCATGGCATCCGTAGCATGTGTACGAGGATTTTGTGTGATTTTTGCTCCAAAAGTAAAAAAAGACGATCGACTGCTTTTTTGAAAATAGATACCAAGGAATAAGGTACCAAGTCAAGGTAAGTCAATTTGAAAATGGCGTTTACTTAACTTTATTTTGTTAATTGTAAAATTGTTATACATTTAGTGGTTTATGAGTTATCCGATGAAATTTGTAAAAAAACATGGGTGGGGTTAATTGAACCATTTAGTTCAACTTGCCCCATTCAAATTCCTTAAGTAATTTTTATACGTAGTGCATTCATTTCACTCGTCAACACATCAATAATACCGACTTTTTTTCACTTTCTAGATGCGTACACGGTATACTGACAACAGGCAAAGAGAATGTTTCTCCAAATATCAACAACAAAACTGTAGCATCTACATCTAGAAGTGGCGTGTACTTTTCACCCGAGACCGTTAGACCATTTACAAAGGCAGGACCTAGAAAATAGCTGCAAACAGCGAGAAAGAAAATAAGATCAGCTATTTTAACAGACACTCCTGAAAGGGATTCTTTTGCCCAAGAGCAATCTAAGAATCAAAAGACAGGAACAGATTAGGCAAAAAAGAAGGCAACTAAGAAAAAAATCTTCACATTGTCAGACTCATCGTCCGACAATTGTGAAAAATATACTTGCCTAATTTGTGATGAGATTTATTCAGAGAGCTTTCCAGGAGAAGAGTGGGTTCGTTGTCACGCCTGTCTAAAGTAGGCACACCAAAAGAGCACATCTGGATTTATTCCAATGTACATTTTCCGATTTTATCGACCAAATAAATCTAAGAAAACTTGTTTTATTATACTCGGTATTTTTATATAAAATAATCGTTCTATTACCTAATTCTGCATTCTTTCATAATTTCAATAAATTTACTTTAATATCTTAATTTGTTTTATTAAACCGCGAGTGTGAATGATAATACATATATTGTTCAACAAGCCCCGTGGGGTGGTTCAACTAACCCCACCTATGAGGCAAGTTGAACCGTTTCTCCTTCTGCGTGAAAATTAAAATATCTTGCATAAGGTCAACATATTATATCATTTCATGAAAAACATTATAAAGCCAGATAATGAAGCTATCTTAATAAATTGAAAAAATATAAATATGTATAAGAGTTTCGAGTCTGGGGTCAAATTAGCAAAATCATGTTCAACTAGCCCCGCCCTACCCTACCTACCTCTATAGTTCCGATGCAAAACTTCCAACTACAAGTTTACTACTTCATTTTGGCATATTTTGTCCACAATCTATGATGATTTGCGGTCTTTGTGTTGCCTCCCTCCTTCAATACTGAGGTTCATTCCTTCCTGACACCAAAAAGACATTACACACAACAGAACACATAACACACAGACCAAATACAGAGCATCATTTCTTCAGACTGATTCGTGGATAGTTCGATGACTCGGCTATCATAAAGTCACCGACAGTATAGTCTGTTCCATCTCCTGGCCTGCAGGACTAACTTGCCAATGGTCATATCGATGGGAGAGCAATCTTACTGTTGAACAGAATCAATTCGGAATCGACATATTTAGTATCAATGAAGCTGCCAAAAGAGATGCTCTGTTACATCCTAATCACACTTTTCTTATTGGATTTACACTATATAAAATCTGTCTTATACCGAAGATGAATTCTGATCAAAACCTTGTGCTGTAGTACCGCCCAGCAAAAAATTAGCTTTTACTTTCCCAAACACACTCATTAGAGAACAATAATAGATATTATTATCAAAATAAATACCGGAAAGTCCAATAATGTCCTGTGCGTGCGAACCGTCTCTAAATTCATCTAATATACAATAAACAGTGTTAATCTCAAGTGATCTACCGTGTAAGTTTGGTACTGTATCTGTATTTACAAAATATAAATATAGAAAAATAATAAAATATGTACATATGTAGAAATACATTATATATTTTTGCAACGAACTTGAGGTGATTTTGCACGAAAACCTCGCTATATAAATCATCCGAATACTATTATTATTATTAGTGGTATTGTAGTTGATACCCACTTTTATATTAAAGTAATTCTCATTGAAAAATTGTGTTTAATTTTGTAATGTTTTTGAAATAATTAATTGACTTGAATTGAAATCCCCAAGATGATATAGGTCCACATACCTAGAACGGTCGAACAATAAAAGGTGATAATGTCGGTAACTTGTCGTTGCAGATCGCCAATAAACTAACAACAATTCACGACTGTTGACGGGTTGTTTCACGGAAATTCAAATGTAACATTGTCATTTTGTTTTTTCGACAATTGAAAATGTCGATTATATGTCCGTTTCACCTTTTGAAGGACAATTATCATGTTGTTAAGCTTGTCAGCTAATTGCAATTTGATTAAAAGCTGAAACGCACATACAGGGTTTTCCAATAAGAGGTGTTATTTTGATATTCAATGGTAAAACATCAATGGTTTCGTTGCTTGTGTGGCACGTAGCGCCGTCTTGTTGAATGTAAACGTTGTCCAAATCAATATCATCCAATTCCGGCATCTCAATTAATCATCTCTCGATAGCGCAATCCATTCACCGCAACTGTTGCTCCAGCCTCATTTTCGAAAAAGTAAGGTGCAACAGTCACACGTTGAGGATAGAGAGGCTTTTCAACAATAACTCTTGGGTTTTCCGAGCCCAAGATGCGACAATTTTGCTTGTTGACGAAGCCACCGAGGTGGAAATGGGCCTCATCACTCAAGATGATTTGCATTTGATTCACTCAAGAGAATTTTAATAATTTCAATGCGTTGTTGAAGCGTGCATCGTTCCGTTTTTATTAATGGCGTAGTTTCTACTTGTCAAATGTCAAAAAATGACAGCTTAAAAAATAATATCTACCGAAATAGCGGACTATTCAAAATAACACCTCTTATTGGAAAACCCTGTAGAAACATCGTTTAGCGGGGACCTTATAAATGTTAAAAAAAAAACAAAATGAAGCTGAAATTCAAGGGTGTTCTTAATTTATTGGACGTTAACAGTAGTTGTTATATCGGCAGTATGTTCGGGAACGAATACAAATATCGACACTATCGATAAATTCTGTAACAATCGTCCGTGCTAGATAACCCGAGGGAAATTCTTTTCTCAAGGGAATCCTGTGTGGAGTTAGTATTAAATAATGTAGCTCGAGCGCGAGAGTTCTTATACTCTGTCCATTAATAGAATATTCCCAGGAAATTTAGATTCATAGATTGGTGATACATGGAGGATGCTGCAAATCAACTATCGTTTGTCTCTTCAGGGTCATCCAGTGCGGCTATCCGCAGCTTGACTACGAACAGAAAGGTCACAGATTGGTTTTTAGGAGATTCCACGCAGTTCTGACTGTATTTTGAATAACTAACAACTATGACCTTTACCTTTATAAAATAGCCGGAATTCTGATCACAAGGTAAAATTCTTCTGAAGCCAATAAGAAAAAAAGACTGTATTAAAAACGCCCTACGTCGAAATTATACGAAATTGAATGCGTCACAGGGGTAATTTTCGTGAGTAAGTCATTCCCAGGGACCTAGAACGGCTATAGCAATTTATTTATTTATTATTTTATGGACGCACTGTCAATTAAGGCTTATTTATATAAAAAATCGTAATGAAGAATATCAGTGATTTTTTAATGTGAATCCCGCACTAGATTCCGAACTGGTGAGACAATGGTATAAAAATACAAATATATTAAGGCGATGCACTACGTCGTGTAATATTTTAAATTGAGCCGCTATCAATAACAACCCTTACGTAGATGGCCATAAGGTTTAAATTCCCGCTTAACACCATCCACCTGTTTGATTTATGCAAGAAAAAAACATGGCCAAAAAGTGCCTTTTATTTTATTTTGTGGATGTTCAGGCATACATATTTTTTTTTTTCGATAATTTTATAATTAACTTAATTTGCCACATTATACAATAAAATCATAACCGAAAATGGGTTCGTAAGTAGGAGATTTCGAACTTTAAAGCAGTTTTCATAGGCCTATACATTATTTTTTTCTGGGCTTAAAAAAAGACTTATCTAAAAAATACTCTAATATTATTTCAAAGGCCAAGATGTATTCTACTCTCAGTATTTAATTAAAGCATCTGAAACATTTCTAGGCGACCAAATTTTTAAACCAAAAACACATGATTTTGCATTACTACGTATGGCATCGCCTTAATATAAATTTTCTAGTTGCTGTGGGTTATCCTTAGGATATAGATATATACCATCCTAGACTTTTTACAGCCCTTTTTAAGACATACAATTCCGTAATACATTATTTTGATGAATCTCATAAGGTTTTGCCAACATTAACAATGTAGTGCCCGAAAACATATTTTTACGACTTGATTATAAAACATCAATTTTTCTCTACTTTTTACAAATATAATATGCATGTATTATATATGTAAACCTTACAGAAGAAATTCTCCAAATGATAGTAAAAACGTTATCAAAATCCGTTGCGTGGTTTAGAAGAACTAAGCGCACAAACAGACAAACAGACTTTATTTTATATTATTCGGAGATTTTAATTCGTCTACTTCATTTTAACGTAGCATCACGTTGATTGGTCAAATACATTTTACATAATATAGTTTGTATGATTATTCAATTAACTGGTACACGTTTAAGCTGTAAGCCACTACCCATTTAAGTATTAATTGTAAGTCACTAGTTATAACTCTCAGTACAGAGTTGCTTTATAGCTATAAGTCTTAGTTGTTAGTCAATAGCTATAAATAGTAGTCGTAAGTCACTAGTATTAGTTATAAGGCATAAGATTTTTTTTACAAAAACTGCGCGATACAAATCATCCAAATATTTGTATGACTACGTGTAACTAACTAAAACAATGAGATCCGTGCAAATCTGAAAACATATCCGATAATGATTGCTGATTATACTGTATGTATAAGATTCCATGACCTAACAAGGACAAACGTTCACATTCGCTTTCCACGGAATATTGTAATGAATGGTGTAGGTACAGAGTAGAATGAGAAAAGAGGTAATAGGTAATATAGGTATTGACCTTTCAGGCAATATAACTATGACGGGTCAGAGTTGCCAAATGCTTTTGGACATTTCCAAAGACCCGCTGAATGCTAGAGGTGGGAGGAATGTGCTGTGCCGTGTATGTGACCTCTATGCCAACAGTGGTAGATTTGTTTCTAGAAAAACACACAGAACCAACTGACCTTTGGTGATCACTACGCTATTTATTTACTCACATAAACAAGTATTGCACTGCAACCATTTGGTGTTTATTAAATATTTATATATTGTACTTTATTTTACTATACACTGTGTCCGGAAACTAGTGGTTCAAGTGGGAAACTGATGGATCTACATCACATTTGGAGACATGAACCTGAAAAGCCCCGGACGAAATTATCCGAGAACAATTTGAAGCCGCTTGGTGAGGGATGACATATCAAAAAAATATAAGCCTTTATAACTGCATTAATTTATTTATTTATTTTAATATCAACGGTATAAAATATACCATATACAGTAAATTATAAACAGTGACATCAGAAAATATACAATCAACAGAAACTCTAGATGGATATAAAAAGTTAGAGATACAAGTACATGCAAAACTTATAGGTAGACTAGGTTAGATTAGTATTGATTGAAATATATGATAGTATAGTTACATGATATAATATATTACAATAGCTAAAATGAATGCATTTATATTCAGGTTTTGATTGAAAGTAGTTAAGTGCCAATCAAGCTGTTGATTCACCTTATTGACTATTTATTTATACACACAAATAAAATTATAATATTTCATTATGCATCACTTTGCATAAAAATCATTTCATAAGTTTGTTATACAAGATGGCTGTCAGGCAATTTCCCCTTATCTTGCTGCAGAGTCTCCATCTTCTATCTTCGTGTCACCTGTTCCTGTTCTTCATTTTACTTAACTTAACTTCACTTTATTTTTGTAATACCTGCATCAACTGTAAAGCGCCCTGAGGTGATATCTCACAAAAGCGGCGCCATACAAATTGTCCAGTAAATTAATTACCCTAGATTTTGCTTCAATGCCATTCATACAAAATCATGCTAATATCCAGGTTTTTAAGTCCATGTTTGGAGACGAATTTTCGGAATTTTGTATTTGAGCCGTCGTTTTCATATAAATCGAGCCTGAAGTTGGAATTGAGTTACCGCGGAATAAGCTTCCAACAATTAATCAATTTAAATTGTGAAATACAAACTAATATTTTGTAAAGGATGAGGTTCTGAAAGAATGTGTCAGTCTGAAGATCTGAAAGAATGTGTCAGTCATTAATAAAACTGCTGAGGAAATAGCTTTTAAGAGCTTTTGCCAATGTTTTTTTGTTCGTTGCCGGAAGTTTTAGATTACTAGGTAATGCGTTGTATTGCTTCTGTGCAATGCATTGTAAGGAGTTAATTCCAAATTTAGTCGTGTAAGTAGATGACGATAAGTGTATTTGATTTTGTGATCGTGTTTTGTGCTAAGATTTATATTCAATAAAATTGCATTATAAATTAAACTGTCTGGCAAAAAGGGGCTTGCTTAAATATGGAATGATGTGATGCAGATTGTGATGAAGAGTTGAAGACATCTTGTGGCAGCAACTCAATGCAACAAATAAGCTTCTTGTCAGTTCTAGAATCGCCTTGTCATTCTTGTTCCCAAGATTAAGCTCGTGAAAGTGCAGGATCGGAAGATGCTTTTTGATTACTCATCGTCCAAGGATGAAGACTCCAGTTGTTGGAAATGAATGATGACGACAATGAGCGGATCCGTCGACCACCGGCAACAAAGATGCCCACTGCTCCTGGCTGTTGAACAATGAGTAAGCGCTGCTTCGATTTGAACTCCTCAGGTTTTTGTGATTTGATCGAGGGTGTGGCATACGGTGTGTTCCGAAAAATTCCGGGGATTGGAATGGTTAATGCTAAAAATACTGGAGGTGCCACACACCGAAACCATAGATATAAAATAAATAGAACGATCGACGTACATTGTCATAAATCCTTGATGTTACCATTTAAAAAAAAACAGCTGTTAAGGGTAAACCCAAAAGTTTTCATAATCTGCTCTTTCGTACATGGTGTAAATTTTTTATTTATTAAAATACAGTTTTTGCGATTTATGCTTTAAAATTTTAAGAAGAATTATTTTCTTGTGCCCGTACATACGTATTATTAATATGAATAAATAGTTTGATCCGCATAAAAACTCAATTCTTTCAAAAAAGGCATTCAAATACTTTAAAATGGGTTGAAGCGTAGGTTCGGCTGTGTTCCCACTGATACTACGAGTTTCTGTACACCGTGCATATAAATTTTTTTTATTGAAAAGAGGGTTACATAATATAACGTGTTAATAAAATAATGAAATGTAATATAACGGAATGAAATTTTTACCTGTGTTGTTTTTTATTCTATTCACCTGTATTATTTTTATTCCATTAACCTGTATTGTTTTTATTTTATTTGTGTGTATTGTTTTTTTTTCTATTTACCTGTGTTTTTGATGTATGTTTAATTTTAGAGTTTTTATTTCTTAAGTACAGTTCTCCCATCTGGGACCCACATTACAATATTCATGTACAAGTTAATATAGAAGTACGATTCTCCCATCTGGAACCCACATTACAATATTCATGTACAAGTTAATATAGAAGTACGATTCTCCCATCTGGAACCCAGATTACAAAATTCATGTGCAAGTTAATAGAAGTACAACTCTCCCATTTGGAATCTACATTACAATATTCATGTACAAGCTATTGGAAGAATACTAAATACATATTTACGTTTTTTAAGTTTTAAAATGGATATCAGCAATTTTGTTGAACTACAACATTTTTAAATAATCATGCTTATATTATCGGACAGAAATATTTTCATTGACTTGGTGTTTCTATAAAGAATTTTAAATTATGCAAATTGATAGTCCAGAATAGCTTGCATTGATAAGCTTTTGGATTTCACTACGTAATACTAGAAGTCGGGATTTATTTCAGTGCACAAATTCTGGGACCAACTAACAGATATATTCCCCATTTCCCAGAATTCTAATTTAGGTAAATAATTATGCCGAGTCGGTGAACGTCTTCGCAATATATTTTTTATGTAAACATAAAAAAAACGTTTCTTTGTTTCTTTCAAAGGTTGTTATTATTTGTTTCAGGGATGTTTAGAAAGTTGGAGAAGCAGTAGACTTAAAAATTGGTTAACTTAAAATTTGAAAATTAAAATTAAAAATAGTGGACAGGATAGACATCTCTGGTCAGTTATTGTATAGATTTTGCTGTCAGGTAAGTTCAGACATCTGTGCATTAAACAGCTGGATTCATCTGAATTATGTTGTTTGACAAAAGAGGGCACCACTATTCCTGTTTGGTCGATTTACGACTAAAAGATTTAAATATTTTTGTCACAAGAAAAGAGACAGTTTTTGAATGACAATGTGTTAATTCAAATTTCATTCTAAATTCTACTCTCTTGAGAGCTTGTCGTGACATGGTGCGAATGCAAGTTTTATTGTGCTGATTGCCGTCCTCTGCCGAATTTGGAGATTAAGGAATTGCTGCCAATCTCAATGCGAGTGATATATTCGGTGAGTTCTCTGTTTTATGTATTTGGTGGCTGGATGATAATTTTTTTCATGGGGAATAAATTATTCCCTGATGGTCTGTGTGGCTTACAATCCAGACCATCACCAAGGGTGGTTTGAATCGTAGAAGAAGACGGGTACGATCAAGTTAAACAAAAACTTATAAGAAGTAAACTTTTCGATTTTTTAGAATAATATTATACCCACTATAAAAATAGACAAAGTTTCAGGTACACTAGAATTCACAACATTAAAACTCCGAGCAACGCCGGGTACACGTCCGCTAGTCACTAAATATATACAACAGATCGTCACAGAGGCAGTTTAGTTATTTATAAAACTGTATAATTTTTACTTTGTAAAAATATTAATAATTTTTGTGTTTCTTTTCTCACTACACCACCGGTTCATCCATCCATCCATGTGTCTTACAGCATCTCATCTGGCACTCATCTCGAACGCGACATCTCCCAACACAGTACGTCTTCGACAGCGGTCCTAGTAGGTCATACCAAGTACATTAGCACCTCGGTTAAATAATCCCATTGCCCAAGTGAACTATCAACTAAACAGCAAGGATGAAGAGAATTTTGTGCGCCATCGCTGCGATCGTCCTGGTATATGCTGTTAATGGTAAGTACCTACCAATCATTAAATTAGAATTTATTCAATTTTGTTTATTTTGATACTTTTATATATATTTTTTCGTATTTACGCACAACTTTATTGAGTTTCATCTATGTCCATTTTATTGGCCTCACCCGGTAGAGATTAGCACACCTAAATTTTCAGTCGAGTACGTCGCCACCCTATATCAAAGTTCATTATAATATCGATTGTGCTTAGGAAAAAGGCAGCAAACCTCAAGTTTTTTGAAAATGTCTTAATACATTATTTTTTCGGTTTTGTTTTCGATAATGAATGAATGCAAGTCTTGGAAGTGTAAAATAACCCACTTCCTGACATCTGATCGAGCTGACACTCGGCAGATAGTCTCGTTTTCAATGACAATGTATTCTATTAACTTTTGGTGGCAATCGAATAAAAATCAATAAAATTGAATTTAAATTTAATGTAAAATACATTTTTAAAGTTCACAGCAGATAAGAGCCAGTCCTTGGGGAGGAAGGTTTAATCCTCACTCAGCAAAAAAATGTTTTTTTTAAATACATTTAGTAAAAAAATATATAGGTATCATAGTAAAAAAAAAGATTTTTAAGGGTTGAATGTAAAAAGGAATCATGCTACAAAAATCAAAATAATAATAATAATTCAGTGCCATTTTTTTAAAATTCAAGTGTATTCAAAATATACGGCGAGAAAAACGACTTCTTCCGTATCCGTGCCTCAATAATTAATTCATGTTTAATTTTACAAGGAAAAATATAATCAACCACCTACTACTATACAGGGTGTATCGGCAAGTACCCGACAAACTTTAACCAGCTATTCCTCAGCACATTTGGAGTAAAAAATGTTATGGGCGCTTTGCTGTCCGGTTAACAAATCTGAACCAGTGTTTTCATGAAAAATGTTAATTTGATTGCGAGGTAATCTACTTGATATGTATACGAATGTGGAATAAATCATTAAATTTTATTCAAATAAAGATTTCATTATTAATAAATTCGATTTTATGAAATTTTAAAAATTTGATTCAAGAATACAAAACTAAAATCCTTGTACACAAAATGTTGTAAATTATATTTTTGAAACATCACTTTTACCTAAGGTCAAAAACATGTAAAGATGTGTTCACAAGACCTTGAAGATGTTTTATACATAAATAATATTAAAAAAAGTATGTTATGTTGTGATATTGAGAATTAGAAGAGTTTGTGATTTAGGCGAAGCTTAATGCTAAATCACTATTTTGATTAATCTTTATAACGAATTGGTGTACATTAAGAATACCAAAAAATATGTTTTAGATAAATTGAAGGTTTTCCTATCGTTTCGCTTGAGTAGAATACAAATTAAAAAAAATAAATTACTCAATAAAAAATATAAATGTAAACTACGATTATTTTTTGATTCAATAGAAATGTATGAACGCGTAAAGAAAACAACTTAAAAAAAATACAGTATTAAAGCTAAGATTATCTGTGACAGTTTCACTTGATTAACTTTTTTGATTTCTTATAAAATTATTTGCAAAATAAATAAAAACCAGTTTTGTGCTTGAAATCGAACGATTCTAGACTCCGTTTGTCAAACGATTTTGATGCCTATTACCTACAATATAAGGTATACCAAGAATATACACATTTTTGGCTTGTAGCTTCCTCTTAACGTTCGCAATCTCCGAATCTATAGTAAAAGCGCTTTCTATCGTTGAAAGCTTAAGATCTAATTTTTAAAATATTATTTAATGAGCAGGTTTCTGCTGATGTGCTCACATCTGATTTCAGAATAAGTTTAACAGTAATTGAGTTGTTTTAAATTAGAAATAAGTTAATCCTTTATTTTCTCTAATTAAAAATAGAGCTTTAAATTGGTTTGAAGTTTGTTCCATGCATCACCTACGCCATTCAGATATTAATAATAATCTTAATGCTCTGAAATGTTTCCTAGGATTGGATTCAAAAGGTATTTAATTATTTCACATTGCCAATATATGTTATCTGTATATCTTTCGCAAAATATGGACTCCATGTTTGTAAAGGTTTCCAAACAAATAGCAAGCTTCTAATACACGGAGAAAAATGAGTATTGCGGGTATCTAATAAATTATTGTTAATAGGTTAAAAAACGGGATTGAAGGTTTCCTGACAAACTTTTAGTAAAGTCCTAATAAATCGGAACACGTGTTCATGTACCTGTATATGCCTTTCCGACATCGTGTTAATACGTTTGCATTTTACTAAAATATCAGGAAATCTATTAATTCAATCGATAAGGGCCTGCAATCCCGTGGTAAAAAAATAATTCATTATAGGTAGGTACCTACTTTATCGATTTATCTCTTTTTCCATCAGTTCCAATTTTGAAAATTACACGTAAATTCAAAGAAAATCCGAGTTCTAAAGTTGATTGAAGCAGAGTTACAGAAAGACAAACAAGGGAAATTAGTATTTTTTTGATCTGTCATCATATTTCTCATTTTAGAATTAAAGTGAAACCTGTACATTCAAGGCAGTCCGTTTACCTTGATATAAGTGTATCTTCCGTCATTATTGCTTTGAGTGAGGTTAAATCAAATTAATGATAGTTATTAATTATTTATTGAATTCATTATGCAATCTATGGTGCATTTTTATGCAAACGGCAAAGGCTTACCAAATTAAAAAAAAAGTTTAATTGTTAATTTAAAAAATGAATCTTTCTTTATTTGTTCCCTATAGACTATAAAACTACTGGACCGATTTGGCTGATAATTTTAAAGGTTCTTATTGGTATCAGGAGTGTTTAGGTTTGAATGGTAGAAAAATTCGGTGACGCCCAAAGAAAGACTTTACGCATTATCTCTGCCTTCTCTCATAACCTACTGGAACGATTTTGCTGAAAATTTTAAAGTCTGTTCTTATAGGGGTTAGGAGTTTTTAAAGAGTAGTTTGAAAGGTTTTAAAAGTCGAAGACAACCGAGGATGACTTAAGGCGAAGCTTAATGCTAGATCACTATTTTGATTAATCTTTATAATGAATTGGTGTACATTATGAATACCTAAAAATATGCATTAGATAAATTGAAGGTTTTCCTATCGTTTCGCTTGAGTAGAATACAAATAAAATAATAAATTACTCTATAAAAAATATAAAAGTAAGCTACTAAAAAAAATATTTTTTCTATAGAAATGTATGAACACGTAAAGGAATCAACTTTTAAATAATACAGTATTATAGCTAAGATTATCTGTGACAGTTTCACTTGATTAACTTTTTTGCTTTCTTATTAAATTATTTACAAAATAAATAAAAAACAGTTTCGTGCTTGAAATTGAAGGTTTCTAGACTCTGTTTGTCAAGCGATTTTAATGCCTATTACCTACGATATAAGGTATACCAAGAATAAACACATTTTTGGCTTGTAGCTTCCTCTTAAATCATTATCTTTGCACTGAATAACGTAGCATTTGCATAGCGCATTTTAGTGTCATTTCACTTCAAGTGCGCTTTACTGTAACAAACTTAGAAACGGTATACGAGTATTAGTATTAGTGGTCATGTTCTTAACATTATTCCTACAGTGTGTCTTACCCAATACGGATCTAATATTATATCACTAAATGTACAGTTTATGCAAAGCGATGACAAAACAAAGAATAACAATAACAATAGAAGAACAGGACAAAACAAGAACATTAAAACTAAAACACATGTCACGATAAACTGAATTAAAAACTAAGTAAATTCTTTAGAATTATATTAGTATTTTATCTGCAAAACAGACCCAGTTTTCTAATCAAATAGTATTGACAACCTCAAAACTTTACTCAAAACCATTCATACACGTCATTTAGTTCATAATAATACCAGCTTTACTCCCCGTGGACTGAGTTTCTATTGAAAAATGTGGAACAAGAAACATACCCCTTTCTTTTTTTCAAAACTTCATTATCAAGTAATCTGAAACAATTGAGATAACCTAGGTACATTCCAAATATCAATATCTGCGCAAATTTCATGTCCCAAGCGATCTTCTTTTAAAAGTTTTCACAGTTTCAACAAATACACAGATTTCTGGTTTATGGTCAAGTTAAGAGGAAGCTATAAGCCAAAAATGTGTACATAAATTTCTTTTGAAAAAAATTTTTTTTTAGTAGTTCACATTTATATTTTTTATTGAGTAATTTATATTTTTATTTGTATTCTACTCAAGCGAAACGTTAGGAAAACCTTCAATTTATCTAAAGCATATTTTTTGGTATTCATAATGTACACCAATTAGTTATAAAGATTAATCCAAATTAATAGTGATTAAGCATTAAGCTTCGCCTTGTGATCTCATTACCCTAATATCATGTAATAGCATGACGAATTGCAATGATCACGAAGGACTCCATTGTCGAGGGGTAAAGCTCTCGACTAGCAATCCAAAGGTCGCGCGTTGAAATCCTGGCGTGCGCAAGTAAATTAATTTTGATAAATTTGTGTTATTTCACAATTTATTAATATAAAAAATATGTAGTATAATTGCGGCACGTGCCAGACTGGAAGATACTCTCAGTTTCATACTGGTGTAAGAACACCATTCAGAATTGAAAACGTGTATGTGGACCAGAACTGAATAGCCAGATACTCTTACTTTCCACTACCCCATCTATTTACCATCCCCGCTACCTTTAGCCTCACAACACACCCCCATTGGGGCTGCCATAGTCTCACTGGCTCCAGATGGTTGGAAGCAGTTGGGATTCTTGAAACTTGGAACTCATCAAAAACGAAAATTCAACCAACCTGTAAAAGGTGATAAAAAGTCATAAAAAATGATGAAACAAAAACTAGATTAAATAGTTTACGTAAGTTAGGTTAAGGTTTGGTTTTGTTAAAGACTTTATATAACTTTTTAAAGTTATGTTGAATTGTCGTTGTGTTCAGTTGGAGCTCGGAACCAAATAATACATTTAAATACAGAATTTTCCAATAAGAGGTGTTATTTTGATATTCAATCGTAAAAGATCAATGATTTCGTTGCATGTGTGGCACGTAGCGCCGTCTCGTTGAAAGTAAACGTTGTCCAGATTAATACTATCCAGTTCCGGCCATAAAAAATCATTATTCATTTCTCGATAGCGCAATCCATTCACCGTAACTGTTGCTCCGGCCTCATTTTCGAAAATGTACAGTCCAATGACTCCGTCGGACCATAAACCGCACCAAACAGTCACACGTTGAGGATAGAGAGGCTTTTCAACAATAACTCTTGGGTTTTCCGAGCCCCAGATGCAACAATTTTGCTTTTTGACGAATCCACCGAGGTGGAAATGGGCCTCGTCACTCAAGATGATTGCATTTGATTCACTCAAGTGAATTTTAATAATTTCTATGCGTTGTTGAAGCGTGTATCGTTCCATTTTTATTAATGGCGTAGTTTCTACTTGTCAAATATCAAAAAATGATAGCTTCAAAAGTAACATCTACCGAAATAGCGGGCTATTCAAAATAACACCTCTTATTGGAAAACCCTGTATATTATATAATAACGTGTTCTGCAGTTACGTTCCGCCCAAATCTGCAAACGTTTAACTAAAATTAGCATACAATAAAAATGCCCACTCAAAAAGCAGAAACTTTCACTTATTTATTCATTCTCAAATATGTAGTAAGGTAGTGAGTGTATATATTTTTTCTTGGAAATGTCAAGACTCATTCATAACATGTTCATCAGGAAGATCGTAGTGCGATGTGCAATACAGTATTGCACATCGATTTATAAAATGCGATATTACTGACGCCATTATCAACGTATTATCTACCGACATAATACGCCAGTTTCCTTTGCGATGTCTACTTAAACACAATTTTTGGTCGCATAGCAATACATGGAAAGTTCACAGAGAACAGTTGCTTTCTGCCATGCTTTAGAATTACTTCTTTTTAAAGTTTACAGTAAAGAAACATCATTATTATTTTAATTACCGCCCAACTTCGAGAGCAAGTGAAATAATGGCATTCTCATTTCTAGGGAGTGTTGTAAGGCTAAAGGAAATGGGGAAGGAAGGAAGCTGGAAAAGAGGAAGGTTGGGAAGTATAAGTAGGTACTAAGTATGCACAGTGTACAGGATGTTAAAAAAGCTTAATCAACCCGTAGAAAACAAAGTTTTTTTGCTATAAGACATCCATTACACTTAAATACACTTTTCTCTGTTTGACTGAGGATTGAAACTTCCTCCCCAGGAACTGGAGTAAAAAACGTTAACACTTAAGCCAAATCCCAATTGAATAGTACCGACATTTATCTGATGTAAATTTACACGAGTGCCAAAAAAGAATGCATTGTCAATGACAACGAGTATATCTGCCGAGTTTCAGCTGATTCGGATGTCGGGAACTTCGTTAATTTCGACTTCCAAGATTCCATTTCATTCATTCACTTTTCTTTCATTCTCCTTCCCCTCCCTACTCCTTTCATCTTCACATTCCATCTCAATTTGTCAATTGTCCCACTGGCTCCGCGCAGTTAGAACCCTTTGTTACCTATTCACCTAAGAATACGCTTGTGACAGGTAATTAATGTCTTTTTGAAAAACAGCGCCGTCTGTAGGATATAAAAGCAACACGAGCTATTGTTTCTCTATCTGCACAGATAGGCTGGGCCACAGGAACGGGGGCGTGGCGGGGTACAGCTAGTCTATCTATCTAAATAAATAAAAATTTAAAATGTTCGTTTGTTCAAATGTTAAATTTTTCAGTTCTTCACCAATTGTTTTGAAATTTTGACATAACGTTGCATTCAAATACGCGTGTGTTTTTTATATACCTATGTCGCCTGTGACAGGTGAAAGCATCGCCATCCGATGTAAAAGCTACACGTTCTATTGTTTCTCTATCTGCACAGAGAGACTGAGCCACAACAACGCATGGCGGGGTACAGCTAGTATCTAAAATAAGTATCTGCGGCCGCTACGACTGTGTATTTGTAAGTAATGCCACAATACGAAAGACATAAAGCCGCGTTATTGAATTGCACACGCGGCATAATACTTGGGTACAATTATACGGATTGTGCATTAATTAAATACTACTTATTCTAAACGGGTACATCTGACGTCAGAAGGATGTAGGATGTTTCGTTTTACAGGATGACATTATACGATTACCTATGTACGTACTCTGTGCTTTGCATAGCAACAGGATAAGCCACGTTACTCTGAACTCTGAAGCAGTGACGGCTAGCTCTTAGGAGTGTTGCAATAATCAACCGATAATAATCGAAAATCGAAGCAAATAAGAGTAATAAAATTATTATGTTAAATTAAACCGGTTTGAATTTCGTTTTTTTGTATCACATGTCATAAGTCACGTGGTGCGTGCGGATTCCACATCGCTCATCGAGAAACGTCACGCGGGAACATCAATTATGTATACGCGCAGAGAGTGGATGTCGACCACAGTATTGAAATTTCACCGAAACATGAGCGGCGCTCGCCAATGTTTCTTAAACTCTTCGGTGAGATGGCGTCACTTTAGTTTACAGTTCGCATACCGATCATTCCAGTAGGTAGGGATAGATTGGCAATATATTAATTTAGGGCACTACCACAGACATAGGAATTAATAGACGAGAAGATAATGGCAAGGGGTAAAATCAAATGTTGAAGAACGAAGGGAGTGAAGCTGACTGTGATTCGTCAATAAATCAATCTGACAGTAAATAGGCATCTCGCATTATAATATCACCATTTACTTCTTAAAAGTAAAATCTGCTTTTGAATGAATAGACATTTTTACATGGGAGCGCAAATTACTCGCCACGTTATGAACAAATTTGCGAAGTCCAAATTCGGCAAAAAAAATCGGTTCTATTTTCAGAGTCGAATATTTCGTTTAAGTATTTAGTTAAGACACTTTTATAAATGTTCATAATTTACTTCCCAGCAACCAACCAGCATTGTGTTTCGCGTCCAGACGTTTCTCGATGTGATAGTAACAACTGATCTATATTATACGATGTGAATATGCTTAAAATAAAGTAAAATAATGCTTATATATGGAATGTAATACGACAATTGGGTTTATTCTCTTTTTCACATCTATTTTTACAAGTTTTCATAGCACAAGTCAACATTCTGCCGTGTTATTTCGTAAAATGAACCGATGATTCTTCGACCATAGTTCGCACAAGAATGATGACGTCACGTTTTCAAATTTCACTTGAGGCCATACGCGAGCACAGCCGTCTCCAATGGAACCGGTATGGGGAGTGGGGATAATACGCTTTTAATCACTTAGGGCAGGTCTACTAATATTCATATGTCTATGGGCACTACCCATTTTTGTGAGTACAAGTCGCCACTGATTCTGACGTACTTACCCCCATGGTTTAATTATAATCTGGCGAAGAACAATACATAATATTATAATATTGAAAGTTAATCATAATTTAACACCCGTTCAAACGGAATTTTAAATTTATAGAAACCGCTATAAGTACATGGGCACATTCTCAAAAATTACAAAAGATGTTTTTTACAATAATGCATCTTTTTTAGTTTGTTTTTTTTTTTGTTTGACTGAGGATTAAACCGTCCTCCCCAGGGACTTAAGTCAACAACACTAACACCGAACCCAAATTCTAAATGAATAGTACCGAAATTTATTTCGTATATGAGCTTCTGTAAAATTTTATTTATTAAATACGATATAATGTCATCCATTTTCAGAAAAATGCGAGTGTGCGCGCGCGTTTGTTCGTGAGTGCCACCAAAATTAATGCACTGTCATCGACAACGAGCATATCTGCCGATATGTTCGATCGGATTTCGGGAAGTTGGTTAATTTCCACGTGGTAGAGGGACACAGCAAACCTCAGGACTTTGAAAATTAGGTGACTGGCACAATTTTTTTTTTATGAATATCGCACAAGAGCCAGTGAGATTATGGTTGTAAGTTTGAAGTCTGCAGAGTGAAGATTGTCCTTACGATAGCCAACCTCCGTTAGAAGGGAGTACCAGAACAAAATGAATTAATTCAATCGTTCCAGACAACATATTATTATGTTATCAAGTTATAGATGAGATCTTATATTTTTTCTTGTGCGATGTTATCTTTGAAGATCGTTATTTAACGGCAGCATCTGCAATTGAAAGTGCCGGAGTTAATAATATGCAAATAACATTGTCCTTGAATGATCACAACTTGTATGAATGGATTGGCATACGTTATGCGTACTTTAATTTCTCATTGAATGACCCAAAAGACGATTAATTCTTACATTTTTATAGCCTAAACATATTCGTAAATAATTCATATTTTTGTTGCTGTAGAAATATCTGACTGATTCATTTAATGAAAACATGTCTGAAAAACAACATGATACAAGAACATCGATATATAATAACAATAGATGAAAATAACACCACGCTAGACTCATTTAATAATACAACTCCCAATAGCATTCATATGCCTCGTTTCGAAAACCTAGATGTAAATGAAAGTTCCCTACAATATAAAACAGAGCACAAATTTATTGCTGAAATCACATGTTGTAATTTGTTCATTTTATCGGCCAATAGCGAGCGTGAAAAGGCAACAATCTAACTTTTATGTTCTTGCTGGACAAGCTTCTAAAAACGTACGCGAAACCAGCGAAGATCATTCATTTTTTGGCAAAGGTGTTGTCGTAATTTTCTTGCGCTAGAAAGAGATTTTTTATCAATTGCCGTTCGAAACTGTTATCTTAAGCTTGTTATCTTAAGCTATCCACAAGGTATATATATATATATGGGTACAGTTTTTCGAGCGCGCCTATACTTCGGAGACATTTGTATAGTTTTGGTTATTTGTATAGTGCTATAACGAATTGTAAAATTTTCATCAATTGCCGTTCTAAGCTATCTACAAGCTATCTGTAAGGTATGTGTGTGTATAAATATAGATGTGAAATGATAAAGTCCGTGAGAGCTCCTACCTAAAATTATTCTATTTCGATTGCTTCTATTTTTTGTGTTTGAAAAATGATCTTCACAAAGCTAAAGCAATGTGCGTTGGAACTAACTTGCTTGAAGACAAATTTGCTTTGTGCAGACCTACAAAAAAAGCAATGCTTCTTCAGATCCATCGACTGTGAGAAAGTGCACTTTTTTGATAAATGTTTCGGTGTTAATATTCACACGCCATGTCTAGATAATACATAGTCAAAGGCCAAGAAGATACCAGTCTACCACTGAGGTCACCCACTTTATCTGTTACCTGTCGGGTTCAAAAACTTGATGATTTCTAACGAATACGAGTGACCATGTTTAATATGGTTTTTACTCAAAAATTACCCTTCACAGATCATCCCCAAAGATTTCATAGGCCCTAAAGGAAATGATTTATCTTAGGAGATCAGGTAGCAGGGAGATCGATAAAGCCCTACGTCAATACGCTAAAGATGAAATCCGTAATCCATGTTAGCGATATTTGCGAACACGGTTAACGATTGACAAGAAATATACCGCACGACTATATACAAATTTTAGCGCGGCTTCCATAGTATCAGATAAGCTTCGGCTAACCAAAAATATACACATTTTTTTTAAATAGTGTCGTTCATTACATGTCAATTCATAGTGTTGCAACTCCAATGTTGCCATCGTATGTTGACTTTTTATTTATTGAGTTACCAGTATCGGTTTGGATATCAACAGTGAGACCGTGCTTGGGAAATTGGTATAAAATCGTCGGTAGTTACGCCTATCGATCGGTTATTCCAAAGTGATCAATTTCACTGTGCTAAACCCTCAGGACCAGTTATAACATCTCTGAAAGTGTGTCTTTATTCGAGGAAAGCTATCGGAAGGTATATCTGCCTATTTTGATTTCATATCTCGTGCTATTAAAAATGAGATTTTATTAATGTATGAAAATGAGTAGTTAGTTACTTCGCAAACACTCTACACCTAAAGTTAAAGGCAGCGTAAAGATATTATTTTTATTCGAGACATTGCCATTAGCAAGTCGACAGTTAGTGTTTGAGGCATCTTTTATGTAAACAACATTCAGATTGTTCAAGGATAATGGCCAGTGCCGGATCAACACAATACAGCGTAGGCAACGGCCCATGGGCCCGCCACCTTTAGGGGGCTCAAGATAAAGGATTAACATTACCATAAAATGATGTATTTCTTTATTAAAATTTATAGTGATAAGCTTACTAGATGGAACATATTGTTTCATAACAATGACTTTGTGTTCAATTCTGTCATGTAAAGGATTCACAGACTTGGCAATGAATTAATAGATTTTTTTTTATTTTTTAAAGAAATACAAACATTCCCGGATTAAGGATAACTTGACAATATTTTAAAATATCCTACTACCATCACACTAAGCGGAAAATGTTGCTTTTGTTGTGATGGAGGACTTAGCCAGTCGAGGAATTGAACACACTACGACTGGGTGGGACACAAACGCGATGTCAACTCAGCCACCGACCGGTCATGTTGCTGATATTTTCGTTTTAAATTTGGGTACATATAGAATCAAATTAATTCATCACTTTTTAGTCAAAGTCAATAACGACATATCATATTCTATGCATTCGCTTAAGTATTCATAATACATGTATATTTTTATATTTTTTATTGTTTCAAGGGTTCTTTAGTTTACTTGTTATTAATTTTCCAAGTATGTATATTGTATTTCATGCTATATATATTTAATTTAATTTTTATTCTATTGTTATTTTTTAATTTAATGTTGTTAAGTTTAGGAGTTCGTTACTGTTGTTTTTAATTTAATTTATAATATTATTGCATAAGTCCAATAAATTATAATAATACGTTCCAGAGCGGAAGATACTTTCAGTTTCGTCCTGGTGTAAGACCACTATTCAGAATTGAAATGTCTATCGCCGTGTTTGTTAGCCAGATCTGAATAGCCAGGGACTTCTCCACTTTCCTCTCCACCAACTCCTTCCCCTTACAGGATACCCCTATTAGAGATGCTATATTATCATTGGGTCTAGATGGTTGGGAGCAGTTGGGACCCTGGGCGGTATTCACAATAAAATGCCAAGTGAACAGACAATATAAAGTTTAACGAAATAACTATTGAATAACATTGTGACTGAAATATATGTTTCTAGTTCTTAATAAACTGATGCAAAGTGTTTTTTATAATAATTTATGCATATTAACCATGGATATTTACCGATAAAACCTATCATAAACTTCTGCATGGAAACACATAACTTTAAATTCGAATGTATTTTGGTATGAATTAACAAAAAAATTCCCTGTGGCGCTTTTCTGTTTGTGATATAATGAGGAATCGTAGCGTTCGAAGTGTGGGCCACGCACATCTGATCCATGTCCGCTGTGAGATGTCACGGGCATCAGTCGGTTATAAGCGCTCGCTGGGCACAGGCAAGTTGATTTATGGGCACAGGTCTCCGGCTTTTACTTCAAAATGCCGGCATGCACGCTGGCTATAGGGAAAACAATGGTATAACCTTTCATCAGTAAGGAGACCATAATCTGTAGTCGTGTAAATTGATTTATTAATCTTAAAAACTCGTGAAGAACGGCGGCGCGCGTCCTCCGGTCACCTTTGACTCGATCGTTGAGTTCGTTCAGGATTCGGACGACATCGACAGCCGCCACCTCCCGAACTGCAACAATATTTCACACTGATATTGCAAGGAATGCTCATTGGTGTGATATGATTAGAATGGTAATTTTTGTTGATAATCCGACACTGGTAATGAGTAATCTAATTGAGCACGCGAACACAGATATTATCATGACATAATGACTGTATACGCCTGCTACAAGAAGCCTGCAAGTGTGTAGGTGTGTATCGTGTGTCGTTTGTAGCGTGGGTACATCGCCACTGGATGCATCTCGCAATTTCCCAATAATATCTATATTAACCAATATGGAATGTGTGTAAATGTAGGTACAGCTTGACACGGAAAAATTGTGTAATTTTAAATTTATTGCGTAACCTTCGTGGACCTTCTGTGACAACAATGAGCGTTTTTATTCGGTTCATGAAAGATTTCTATTTGTATTTTACTTTTGTTTTCGGTAATTTTATTTTATTTTACTTGGTTTTACGCCCATCTTGAATTTTACGTGGATTATAAAGCTACTTTAATTTGTAGGATTCAATTTGATGCTGGTATAGATTACGCTCAGTTCTATAAAAATGGAGTCAGTAAATACATATATAAATAGTACCCCCAAACTTTTTGCATAGGTCACGCATCCTATCGCTTAGTGAGTGTGTCTGATAGTCGGTTGCGTATGTTTTGCAGAAGAATGTTACATTTTGTCTTGTGTTCCTAGTCGGTACATAGAATTTAATAGTAATGAATTAATTCAAATCTTGGAAGCGGAAATAAACCCACTTCCCGACATCCGATCCAGCTGAAATTTAGCAGAAAGACTCGTTATAGATGACAATGCAATTTATCAACGTTTGGTGTCAATCATGTTCACACAGCAGTTAATACACGAAATAAATGTCAGCCCTACACAATCGGCATCTAGCAAGGTCGGTAGCACAGTCGGTAAAGAAGGTTTAATCCTCAGCCAAACAATATATTTTTTTGATTTTTACGGGTTTATTTTTTATTAACCAATACTTTTATTTCACTTCGTTGCCAGGCGTCCCGTGACGGCCATTTTTCTATTTTGTGAAAAACAAACTAAGAATAATTTGCATAATATGTTTTCAGGATCATAGATTGGTTTTATTAAAAATATTTTTTTATGATAATGCGTATTAAGTCTGGTAGTCATAAGTAAAATTTTATCCCACATTTATTTCATATCGGAATAGTTTACACTAACACGTTAAATGGATAGATAATTTGAGTTTTTTCCGGTTGAATCCCAACACCAATGTATGACTTTACAATGCAGCTAACTAAATGCAAGTATAAATAAAATAAACATGTTACGTGGCATTTAAATTTGCGAATGCTGAGAACCTTCGGCTTTGTCTTGCTGCGATCCCAACTCGTTTTAACAACAGGTCTGTTTTTATTTATTTTAATATCATCTTCACTTCTATATGAGAGAATGACGAATTCCATTTTGTGGTATCTTTGTAGATATTTCAAGGACTTTTGAGAACTGCGTAAATAATAATACATACGTAACATTTTTATTTAATTTATGTAAAATCCATTGAAAAAAAACTACATGGATCCTAAGCATGGGGGTAAAAATAAGCTGACGGTGCTAGTACACCTGACCCTGATGTAGGTTCAGGTTGAACCGAAACCGGATTTATTTATTTTTTATAATATTGATTATATTTTATGATTTTGACTGTCCAACTAGGAAGGATTCCCGTTTCAGGACAGTCAAATTTACAGGTTTCAAGTTATCCTAGACGAATACAGGATTTAAGACTAGCTAAAATAAGTATGTTAAAACGAAGATACATAAAAGATACATCAAAAAGATAAATAAAGATACATAGAGGCGTTCGTGATTTCAAATTACATTTTTTAGTATCATTTCGGAATCAGTCCTGCCTAGATCCAACAACCATTTTGTCACTCTTGGACCAAAGGATGACAATTCACACAGTTTCAGCTGAGAGGGGATTTTATTATATATTTTAGGACAGAGATATGAGAATATTTTTTGATAAGCCGCTCTGTTGCTTGTTGGAACGGATGGTTATATATATGAAAATGTATACAATAAAGTGGTATTAAAAACGTGGAAAACGTCGGAAATTGTCAATTTATTAGTATTTTTATCGTCTGAGATTTAGGAATGTAGATTCGTAGAGAGATGCGTCAGTGTATATGGATACTGATTTATTGCGTTACCAACATCGCTCTGGGTAACAATCATCGCGACCATGATCGGTAAATCGGTATAAAATCATCGGTAGTTACGCCTATCGATCCGATATTGTATAGTTATCGATTTCACTGTTCTGGACCCCCTGATACTCGACACTCAAACGCATCGATGATCTTCATTTGCTTCTCATTGTTAACACTTTACTAGTGACCACGAGTTTTTCCAGGTTTGAGTTCGCTGTATGCAGACAGTTGTTTTAACATATAAACAGCATACAGATTGCTTGTTTTAGAATATGGCGATCGATCAACAAGCGAATTTCTTGTTAGAATAACCTAGTATGTTATAATTAATCTTGTGGGTTGAAAATTAACTGTTATTATTCGTACTACGATATAATTACAAGCTCGGAAGGTGGTGTGGTAAAGACTGGAACAAAGCAGTCATATGTTTTAATTGCACATTTACTTTATGCTAACTCATTTATACTTAGTTTTCTCTTTCATGCGTTTTGACCCACGTTCTATTACAATCTTGCAACCGTTTAAATTGCTTTACATAGCAATATCAACACAATGCAAAGGTTGTGACTAGGATGTCCCAACATAGAGTGTACCTAACAACACGGAAGGCTGTATAAAGCTGAATCATCACTAAATTGATGATGTATGTTTGTTTGTTTCAGCACAAACGTTCCGAGGCCCTCTTCCGGCCGGGGAAAGCCTCAACCAGCAGCAACAGCAACCAGGTCGCCACCAGGGCGTAGGCAGTTGCAGGGATAACAACGGGCGCTATCCAGTCAGCGTGCAGTGCGACCAATATCTGGAGTGCAGGGTAACTTCATCACTATATTATATTCAGGAGTGCGGGGTAACTCCATCACTATGTTATATTCAGGAGTGCGGGGTAACTCCATCACTATGGTATATTCAGGAGTGCGGGGTAACGTCATCACTATATTATATTCAGGATTGCAGGGTAACTTCATCACTATATTATATTCAGGAGTGCGGGGTAACTTCATCACTAAATTATTATATTAACGAGTGCAGGATAAAGTGGTGACTGTTTGGGCATGCACGATAAGTCAAAATGTGTGGGACAATACATATTGATAAATTAATTCATTCTAATCAAAAAGAGGTTCCGTTCTTGCTCACTCGTTGAAATTTTACGATTGCTCGTGGTTAAAGGAAATTTGTCAAATGAATGTCGGGAATTTTGAAATACATATATACCTACCTATACCATAGTACTTTTAGAGATAAACCCTCTCGTGGTCTCTCTTTAGATATACCAGACTATGGTAGGGGGGGGGGGGGGGGGGGTAAGGAGATGAGGAGGAGTTAGGATGGGAAGTAAGTGGCTATTCAGATCTGGTCACCAAATACGTCTAAAGTCATTTCAAGCTACGTTTCGATTTTGAATGATACAGTCTTTCATCAGGGCGATACTGAAAGTATCTACCATTCTGAAACGTACCGCAAGTATATTGCAAGTATAAAGTATAACACAAATTAACAAAATGATATATACTTGCGAAAGTGTGCGATTTTAACATATAATAGTTTGACCTTCTCATTTGGAAATGTATTTCAAAATATCGGTATTATGCAATTGAAAAAGTTTATTTAATTTACTATCAATTACATCAAAATAGGTAAATGCTTATATTGTGATGGAAACTTAATGTACATAAGTGTAATTCAATGATTTAGTAAAACTAATAATTTAATAACACATGTTTGTGCTCGCAAAACTCGAAATCTAGTCGACCGATGTGGCTGAATATTTCAAAGTTTGTTCTTATTAGTGTCAGGAGTGTTTAGAGCGTGGTTTGGATGGTAGAAGAAGTCGGGGATGCCCGAGGAATACTTAAAGCAATATCTCTGCACCGTAATGAGACACGGAGTCGAATTAAAGTAGATATAATGTAGTTTTTTTTAACAGTAACATTGTGGTATAGAGCAGAGAATGGTGGAAGAAGTCAGAGGCGTCCGATAAAGAAATTAGAAATAGCGAAGCATTCGGGATCCACTAGTAATAACATAAAACAAAAATAATAATTATTCAATATCTTCGTTCCATTATTTGGGCAGCTGTCCATTATTGGTGGCTGATGGAATTGATGCTCCGCATCCCTTGAATTTTAGAGTAAAAAGATTTGAACTTCTAGTCGTAAACAGCAATACTGCAATTTAAATATTTTAATATTTCTACAGCGAGCTCAATGCGATTTTTTTACAAAGATGGCGCTGTAAAAAACATACAAATATTATTATTATAAGACATCGTGCATATTATCGTCCCGTTTCTGTGTAAGCAAAACGAACAACACGATACAAACAGCGCGGGCGAGTCTAAATACACATTCATTCTCAAATACTGTGAAACGCGTAACACACACGTATACAAGCAATAATACTGTGGTGTGGAAGCGATCTGTAAACCGTATCCAAAATGCTAGAACTTACGTTCTTTCCGCGCATGCGCACTGAGACCCGCAAGCCAATATCTTCGTCAACTTTATACGATATTAATGACAGCATCCAACGTGCAAAAACCGTCTTTAATGCTCACATGTACAATGCACTGAATGGTATACTCTATTACTAATCCATTGGATTGCATGCGCGCGCTGCTTTGACAGTTTGCTTTGAGCCTACATTTGAGTCGAATTCTTAATGAATATTATTGACCTTCGATTTACTTTTTAATCATAATTTAAACAAATAAAAATGAATACCCAATTAAGATGGGTACTTCGCCAACATGTTCTAAATGATAATAGTGAATAATGCGAAAAAGTGTTGTGTCTCGGCCATTTGCGGAAAAAAGCTTATTCTGGATACTGGAAATATTGAGTTATGGAGCTTAATGGATTTATGGAGATAATTTTAGACGGTATATAATTGTATCTTGTTCGTGGGCTAGCGTCTAGATGTGCATATTTGATATCAAGTACGTAGTAAGTACGAGTATAAACAGACCTATCAGACCTTTGATAACCTATCTTGCCCTATCAGACCTTTAAAAAAACCCTAATCTGGGTACCAGGACATAAAGGTATTGAGGGCAACGAGCGGGTTGACGAACTAGCAAGGAAAGGGGCGAAATCACCACTTGTAGGATCCGAGCCGGCCGCAGGAGTAGCAGCTTGCCACACAAAATTACATATTGATAGGTGGGTCAAATCCCAGCACTACAAAGAATGGGAGAGGGCACCTGGAATGAGACAATCCAAAGTACTCATAAAAGGACCAGACCCTAGACGAACCAAGAAACTACTCGATACGGACAGAAACTCGCTGAGGGAACTGGTAGGACTACTAACGGGACACTGCCATCTCAGGAGACACATGCAGATATTGGGAGTGGAAAACACCAATAGATGCAGGAAATGTGAAGAGGATAATGAGACTCCAATTCATCTATGGTGTCAATGTCGTGCTTTGGTGGGAACTAGGCTCAGATACCTGGGAAGACATACAGTAAAACCAGAAGACATAGCCACATACCCAATGACAACCCTGGTGACCTTTATTAAAGGGACTGGGTTGTTGTTAAAGGATTGAGGTAAAATGGGAGATAGCACAATGGTCCTATGGCCTAAGTGCTCATGGGAACTACGTCTAAGGGTTGTATCAAAGTCTGCAAAGTTGATCGATAATAGGGATAAAGATAAATATGGTATTCCCTGATTTACACAGCAAATGGTTCAAGTTTATCTTTCTTTAGTCAGATATTGATTTTATTCAGGAAGCTTTCCGATTTTTTTCTGTCACTGTGTAAACTAACTAATTGCATACTTTGTTAACTTTTCGTTTTCCATAGACACATCTATCTTCTATATAAATAAAAAAATGTAAATATTCGTTTGTTCAAAATCTTAAATCTACGAAAGTTCTTCACCGATTGCTTTGATATTTTGAAAAAACGTTAATAGAATCAATGGGAGGTATGTCATGGAAACGTGCCGACTGTTGCCGAGCTACATCAAAGCGGCTAAACAATGAATGTTACGCTTTGGTGTACAGGTAGAAACAAAATCAGGACGCCGCTGTGCGTAGATGCCATTTGCATTATAGTATGGGTGAACGAAGTTTGACACCTTTTATGCGCGTGGTTTCATACTATTAATGGTTCTTAGCTTGTGTTCCTTGTTTATAATACCTAGTATCTATTTAAACAATGCTTATACGTTTTCCAGGATGGAATAGCAGAACGGAAGACGTGCCCTGATGGTCTCCTATTCAATGCCAACGCCTCCATATTCTCCTACCCGTGCCAGTATCCCATTGATGTCGACTGCGTAGGAAGGGAGGGCAAACGTGAGTATACTAACTTGTTTATGGGCAAATGGGCGCCATTTTGTTTCTTTAACATTTGAAAAGTCCTCGTTAAGTGCTGATTCTAGGTCTTTTACAGCATTCTGTCAAATCGTGATTAGCTGATAACATCACAGTTGAGCTTTTCTGCTGATCACAATTTGTTTAAAAGCTGAAGTGGACCTATAATCACCGTTCAACTGGGACCTGTCAAATGTAAATAAAACAAAATGGCGCCGATTGGTTGACTTGATTGACAATGTTCCATTTGAATTTCTGTCAAATACCCTAACCTATAAATAATATCTCCCTATTATGATCCACCCAGGGCGTATATAAGGGGGGTGGTTTAGGGGGTCTAAAACCCACCCATCGAACTCGGAATTCCGTAGGACAAAAAGACAATAGTACCTACTCAAAGATTTCATTACATGGAAATACAAAAATATTAGCGCAGACCCATGAAATTCACGGTACAGTCCGAATTCTTGACACATCAGTTCCAATTTTGAAAATGACACATAATTTCAAAGCAAATCCGAGTTTACGAAAAAGCAAACCTAGTATCGCAAAAAACTTGTTTTTTCAAAAATATACGCACTTTACGACTTTCTACCTCGGTACCTATTAGAGATAGAAGAAAATTGTTTTCTAAAAAGTTGTAGGTAATTTTATGTTCTATTATACTTGTTAAGCCACTTTAGCCGAAATTTGCATTGAAAATGAGATATTTGGGAAAAACTTCATTTTGGCGCGATTTCGGCTGTTTTTTTTTCAAAATGGCGGCGCGAGCACAGGTGCGCCAAGGTCTTAAACTCAGAGTTTACATCAGGGGGTCAGTTTATAAAACATATAAAAAAATTGGGACTACCGGAATAATTACGATCGCGACCCCCTTTTTGGCGCTAATTGCACTGGCCTAATAGCTATGAGACTGAATCCACCCCTTTGACTTATTGTGTGTTGTGATTGCAGAGGCACCCAACCCAACCGAGGATTGCCCGCACCAGTATGGCTACTTCAGGCGTGGTGAGACGGCGGCTGATTGCGGCCAGTTCACCAACTGTGTGGATGGCCGCAGCTTCATCTTTGACTGCCCTGAGGGATTGGCGTTCAGCGTGGACACCTACAGATGCGACTGGCCCGATATGGTGCCTGACTGTGATGCCGAAGGTAAATATCATTACCACAAGTTGTAAATACATTTTTATTAACCTTACCGGGAGTATGGACGTTGAATAGACGACCCCTCATGCGTTCGCCTACCTACGGATGTCAACTGACATCTTGCATTATATAGACTTCTTGATTAATTCAGTTTATTATTTTAAAAACCTTACAAAATTGAGGATAAACTGCAATACAGGTGTGCCAAACGGCACATGTTATGTTAGGTATTGTCAGCACCTTGGATCCTTGGTTAGTCGGCGCCCGGATTGGTCTGCACAGAGCTGGTCCTGCAGATGTGATCACACTATGGCCCAGTCAATATTAATTTCTAACTCAGCAGTGCCTTTTTAAGAAACTGTAACAAACGTATAACCAACATTTAAATACTTTAAATATGCAGAGTACAGTTTGCCTACTGCTGCCATCTGCGAACGTTATCGTGATAATTTTTAGCATTTAGTCCATCCGCTCACGGAGCAACTGAAAAAAAACCAGTTGGCAACGCAAGTTGCTAGTTGTATTTCAACTAACCAAAAACCAGTTATCAACTGTGACGTAACTAGTCACTCGCAATTCCGCCTGAGCATAAATATACCACTCTCCGCCTGAGCGTTTTCAATGGCCAATTGCCCATAGATATATCAGTTTTCAAGAAATTTTCGATTTGTCCATGCCTCAAAAGCTGTCAGATTACGATATGCCCGAGCAGGAAAACATTAAATGTGTTCAGGAGGTTGAAAAATTCCCGTGTATTTGCGACTATAAGCTTCTGATTATGCTAGAAAAGAAAAAAAATAATGGCGGCTTCATCATCACTTCGCATTTTTTAACATAATATTATAATATTTAGTTTTTAACATAATATTTCAGATCTTACCTTAGTGATAGAACACAGCAAGTAGAAATAAATAAAATGTTAAGCGATAGTAAATCTATCTCATTTGGAGTACCACAAGGTAGTGTACTCGGGCCAATATTATTTCTTATTTATATAAACGATTTATGCAGTCTAAAAATTCCAGGTAACATTGTTAGTTTTGCAGATGACACTGCCTTAATATTTGAGGGTAAAAATTGGAGTGAAACTTTTGAAAAATGTGATACAGGTTTAGGGGAGGAATGCAGATCACGCCAAACTCTGGGAATTGAATAAAAATGCACTTTCTAGATGAAAAAAGTGTGTAGAAATTCATTAAAAAAAGAATTAAGGCGCGGAAGAATAAATTGAGGGAGATACAGCCGATCAAAGTTTAATAAATTGCACTTCGCGATCTGATATTATCACCATATTCGGACAGTCCGCCGCCATATTTTGTCACGAAAATCAAATTAAAAACTTTTAATACTTTTGAAATTTCAGTAGTGCCATCCAAAAAATAAAAAGTGTTGCCATATAATAATATCAATGCATGGAAAATTCTGAAAATTAAATATCATTTGCCAGATTGGTAGTTTATTATTTAAAATCTTGTAAATACTTAATTTATGTATATATATAACCTAACCTAACTGTGATTTTCTATAACAAAAAATGACCCTTTAATAACGCCCACTCGCGTCCCCTTTAGAGTTTTATCCCAGTTTTCAAGTAGTTTGTGGGCTACGCTAGGTTTGTATAGACGGTTTGTGATTTAATACTAATACCTTTTTTCCATGTTATTTCCTGTTACACAAAATTGCCCCTTTAATAACGCCTGCTCGCGTCCCCTTTAGAGTTATATCCCAGTTTTCAAGTAGTTTGTGGGCTACGCTAGGTTTGTATAGACTGGTTTGTGATTTAATTCTAATACCTTTTTCCCATGTTCTTTTGCCTACTCTAACCCAAACTAAACACCTAACCTATTTTGTAAAAAAATATTATTATTATATGGCAACACTTTTCTTTTTTTGGTTGGCACTACAAAAATTTCAAAAAAATAGTTGTTAATTTGATTTTCTTAAGTCATAATTGATAAATAAAACATGGTTTATATGTATCGCGTACGAAGTTTCAAAACCCTATAACTCAGTTAATAGTGCCGACCCCCACCTAATTCGGATTCGGATTCCCCAGCCCTAAATTAGTCTAAATCAAGTTCAATTTCGGTTATACTCCCATAAACCGAATTTTACCCTCAGATCGCGAAGTCCAATTTTATTAAACTTTGATCGGCTGTATCTCCCTCAATTTATTCTTCCGCGCCTTAATTCTTTTTTTAATGAGTTTCTACACACTTTTCTCATCTAGAAAGTGCATTTTTATTCAATTCCCAGAGTTTGGCGTGATCTGCATTTCACCCAGGTTTAGGAGTAGTTAATAATTATCTGAGTAATAATAATTTAACTTTAAATACACAAAAAACCAAATACATCACTTTTAGCATTTCTTATAAAAGTCAGCCATCTACCTCTCATAATTTGATTATTCACAATTGTGTGCAAACGTGTAACTGCAACCCCTTGGAAAGTGTAGACAGCCTCAAATACCTGGGGGTAAAAATTGATAAATTTTTGAGGTGGAATGATCATGTCGAAATGTTAGTAAATAAAGTTAGGAGACTTATCTATATTTTTAAAAATCTCAGACATGTACTAGACAAGGAAAAATTAAAAACAGTGTATTTTGCTATAATTCAGTGCCTACTTTCGTATAATATAGTGTGCTGGGGTTCCTGCCTGAAGACTGTAATAGAACCACTTAATATTGCCCAAAAACTGATTCTCAAAGTTATGTACAAGAAAAAATTTACATATCCTACACAGTTACTTTATAAGGAATGTAATATCATGAATTTAAAACAACTATTTATCCTACAAACGCTATGCAGATTTTTTAACAATATTAGTTCTGCGAAAAGAACGCAACAAATTCGTACTACAAGAATTGGCTCTGGTCTGAACTTTATGGCAATTCACCCTAAATCTTCATTTGGGCAGAGACATTATTTGTACCAGGCTCCACTTCTATTTAATAGCCTTCCAGATCACATTAAATCGTCAAATTCCTTGTGTACATTTAAAAAGAATGTTAAATTATTTCTGCCATCCGAGGATTTCCAACATATTCTTTCATCTTTGTCCTTTTAAATTGTGACATAATATTTTGAATAAGTTAATTTTTTCATCCTTTTCTTTTTTAATGTATTTTTTTTTCTCTCTTTCTTTCTTCTCTGTTTTAAAAAAAAATAACAGTTTGTTACATTTTTATTGCAATTAAATATCATGGTCACCATACATGTTTACAGCATTATATTGTAATGAATAGGCTGATAGGTAGGTACCATGTAGGTATCCAATTCGCAGAAACGTCAATGTAACAATATTGTTATCTTAATATTTGAATTATTTTTTTTAATATTTGTACTATTTTAAATCTCTTATAATCTTTGTACTATTTTTTTAATATTTTGTAAAATTATTAACCTCAACACAGGCTTGTCCTAGTGAGGTTAAAAATTATAAATTAAAAAAAAAGATGCAATGCAAAGAAACGATAAATAAATAAATAGTGACAGATGACAGCTGAAGTGTTTTTCTTCATTCTATGGCTAAACAAGCTTAGATAATTTTTGAAGATGTAAACCTGAGTTGCGCCGCGAGAGAAGCTTGATTGCCAACCAGTTTGCAATCGGCAGTTGCCAACCGGTTTCAGTTGCTCCATGAGCGGATGGACTAAAACATCGCACTTTAAAAAAATTATTATCAGTAAATTAAAATGCAGTTTCATTATAAGATATGTTTGTTTTTTCAGCTTTCCTTGGATTCCGGTGCCCTCAAGAGACAGTTGATCCCTTCTTCGGACAACAGGAGTACACATATTTCAGGTACCTACTAAACTTAACTTTTCCCCGTGCAATTATAACTCTCTCGTAGGTACCTACTTACCCAGATTTCGAAATAATATCCAGAACGATAATAAATTATTTTACCATTATAATAGAATATAATGCAGAATGGTATTGTGAAAAAAAAAAAAAAATGCTTGAAATGTATTTTGCCATCTTTAGTGACGAGATCTGAGCAGCCGGGAACTTTCCAACATTATTCTTCCCCTTGCCATTTCCCATTGGCTCCGGAAAGTTGGGACACTTGTGCGGCTTTATTAAATATTTAAAGTTTTACACTAAAATCAATATTTTGCTTTTACAAAATTACATAATATATTAAGTGTATAAAAAATATTACAGATAAGATTGAAAACTCCTTCAGAAACGCTGCGTTACAAGACGGCTACATATTTTTTTTCCACCATAAGGTGAAGGTTAAATGCTGAGTTGGCACCACGTTTGGGTCCCACCCAGGCGTCGTTAGTTCAATCCGTCGGTCCTCCATCACGACACAAGAAACATTTTCCGCTTACTGTGGTGGTAGTAGGGGATTTTCAAATATTGTCAGGTTATTTGTAATCCAGGAATGTTCGTCTTTAAAAAAAAATAAAACAATAATAAACATTTACAGGTCCCCAGTAGACTGCCAGAGATATTACATGTGCATCAACAACAAGCCACGCCTGTTTAACTGCGGCATCGGTTATGCTTACAATGACCTCACGTCCACTTGTGACGGCATTGAGAATGTGACCTATTGCACTCCCGACGTGATACAGCGCTCTGCATTCAAGGCCGAACCCATACAGGGGTACAAAGACAACCAACTCACCAGCAGTTACAAGAAGAATAAATATTGAAGTGTCTAAAACGCGAAATAAATAAATAAAAAAACCAATAAATCTTTCGAAAATTCAAGAAAACTCTCGTCCAGGCTGTTGCCAAGTGGCACTCCTGCATCATAAATGGAGAATTTCCCTGAGGCCACCAGAAAACAACTGCTAAATGTGCACTTATACCTTATACTCAATTTCCTTTTTGCATTGCCATTTTAAATTGTCTTGTTATTTCTATCTTTTTATATTGTGTTCTTTTTTTATATGGTAGACAGGCAACACCCTCTGTTATGAATTAAACAATATTGTTATTAAAATTTGATTGTAGATTTAACAAACTTATATATAATACGATTCTAGATTGTTGAAATACAAACAGCAAATATATATATATATATATATCACTTAAAACTGTTTGCGCAAGATATAAATAACTTCATGAGCCGATTCAGTGTTATTTGTTTTTCTTAACATTGTAAAAAACATTTGGCGCTGAATTTAATCAAAATATTAAAACAAAAAAATCTGCTTATGCTTTTTAAAATTGTTAAAGAAAATCTGTAAAAACTTCATTAATTTAAAATCTGGTATATTACATAATAATTGAATAAAATGTTACTCATTGCGCTGTTTTTACACTGGGTGTAATGATCAAAGCTATGTAATATAGGAATTAAATGTAATGCAGTGTGAAATGTATACTTTATTGACTTCCAAATCCTGCCACTGACAGCTCTGTTGTAAGTTCTATTGGTGTTTCATTTACAAGGGGGCAGAGATTGTAACTTCTCAACTGGCTAATGAAAGGTTAAATGTAGCCCCTATATACAATGACATTACAATACATCTAGATGTGTTGTCTTACAAAATTAAAACAAAATGTGGCAACTAACAAACATAGTAAATTCAAATGTTGTTCATGTATGACAAAGACAGACATTCAAAGAATATAGTGTGTATGAGCGAAATAGACACCTATAGAATGGGGCGGCGTTTTCGTATTTAAAAGTTGCTTCGAATAGTACAACCTACAAGGGTGGGAATGAGATGACCCTGGGCTTGCTTAAGACGAATAAGGAATACTGTGTGAGACAACCTACTGTCAGGGTCACAATTCCGCTCACTCCCGGAGAATCTTCCTTTGAGACGGCTCGTTTAAGACTGAAATAATGGATAATGTCTCGTTCTCATCAATGCTGACAACTGTAGTATCGATATTTAGTGTGTATTGATGTTATTTTAACGATCGCAGAGGTCTGCTTCCCAATTTATTCCAATATGTTACAAAGTTTTTCTTGTACTGGCAGCACTGTTGAAAGACAAAAGAAAGAAAAACAACAACATTTTTATTTTAAAAACCTTTATTCGAATATATAAAAAAATATGTGGATCAATCTTTTCACAACTAACAAATTCAAAAAACATCATTATTTGTAATATTCAAATCAGTCAATAATTGCACTACCTAAATATAATATAACTTTTAATTCACAATAAAAAAAGTTTTGACATTATTATAACATAATGTAGAAAATGTGCATTTAGTGGGGAGGCTGTGTTGTGATGTTCATGAACACTTAAAACATAAATATACATAATTTAAATAAATTAAGAAAACTTAGGAATTAAGAATATTACTTTGAGATACCTATTTAAAAAAAAGTGTATATAGACTTATTAAATAAGTGGAACTAAGTAAATATTATTAAGGTTTTAATCATTAAAATTACAAAAAATGGAATTCCACCATAAATGATCAGTTAATTTGAACCTCAACACACTATGTACATTTGGCAACACCATGCTCCAAGAGTCCCAGCTGAGGTATGCAGAGAGGACAAAATGCCACACATTACTGTCGACAAGAGATATCTTCCATTCTTCCAAAACTAGCATATATTATTATGTACATTTTTCATTAGAAACGCCAGGAAGTGGAAAGATTGGGTGCATTACAAATAAAATTACTGTAGAAATTTTAAAAAAAAAACCCACAGACATCCAACTTGATAGACTTGCCCTAACAAAAAATCTGGGTATCATTTCGACGAGTTGGAGGAAAACCACGTGAACATATTTTTAACACCGGGAGGGTTCGAGAATGCTTTAAATAATTTACGACATCAGTCGTACGTTGAACACCGAAGAGCGCACATTGAAATTACCCAGACCCTGCGCATAAAAGTAAAGTTCGTCAAAGGTCAAATTAAGGCAACAGTTTGCAGAGCAGTCCATTGTGGGACTCTTCTGTGCAGAACCGCAATGTTTATAAAAAAAGGTTAAAAAACCGATCACCTTAAAATCGGGTTACGTAGCGGCACTAAAAATGAATGAGATGGGTAAATTATAACACATTTTAAGTGACTTACCTAAATAGCGTAAAATATTCAATTTTAGCCAGCCAGCAAATTTGCGCGCAATTGCAAAAAGGACTAGTAATTCGTAGGCAAATTTAATTTCATGGACTAAATGCTGATATTACAATGCGTGTTGCATGCATACTGTCGGAATAATTATTGACAAACTACACAAAGGGAGACGGTCACGCCCCCTCTGCGTAGAGTGCAACTTGGTTGGTTCCGCCTTCCCTGATGGGCTAGTCTATCAATTAAGATGTCTATGGTAAACCCTTATATTAATAATATAAGTATGTATTTTTTGGTCACGAAATTGCTACCGACAATTTAAATAAGTAATTTTTTTATTTGTGTACATAATATTATTTTACACAATTTGTACATGCTAGCAGTTTGTCAGCAGTCGCTTAGACGAGTACCCGCGCGTTGCACGACTTTTCTCTACTTTCTATAAATATAATATGCATGTATTATGTACATAAACGTACCGTGAGAAATTCTCTAAATGATGGTGATAATCCTATCAAAATCCGTTGAGTAGTTTAGAAGAACTAAGCGCACAAACAAACAGACGCGGATAGCGACCGTATTTTATACTATCTAGAGATACAACAGTAATTTTAAATAGCAACACAATTAAATAACAATATATCATATACATACATATGTGCACAAGTTGAGAAAAATAAAAATACAATAGAAAAGTTTTATTACTTTACGTGTTTACAAAATTCAAACGGAATGGGGATATACAATGTTAGGCGAGTGTAAGTGACACGTAAGCATTGGGCTATTGAGCTAAATGGAACATTTTTTTCTATCCAAATTAGTACAGAAGACACTTCTAGTTTTCTATGGTGACAACAGACATCAATATGAAAATAGCCAATCACCTTAATTCATAATATTTAGATACCAAAAATAATGAATTGGCACCAAACTGCGATTATTCTAATTTCATTTATTTTGTGGAGATCTATAAAAAATACAGCCCAACTTCGTTGCTCCAATTTTGCAACTGCATATAATAACTAGGTATGTATTACATAAAACTGTATGAAGGTTTGTGATGAAAGGCTTAAATCACAGTGGAAAACAGATAAACCATAGCTGCAAAAAATATACAAATTATTAATGAAAACCGTCATTCTAGCGACATCTGTTGAGGTTAAAATTGATTCAGTTTGGTTTTCAGTAGGCACCTGTAATAGTTGGAATTATGTTGAGATTCTATAGTATAAACACAGAGGTCATTAAAATCGTCTAGGAACGACTAGGAACCCCCTTTTGAGGCTTCAAAATAAACATTGAATTTTGTCAACCAATAGATCTGAACAAAGAGCTATAAAATTTTGAGTAACCAATCAGTGAACGAAGAGGCGTACATCAAATGCAGACAAAGGAATGAACTGTGGATCAGGCAATAAAAAAGATAATTAACGACATTTCGATTCTCACAGAAATTGGAGGTGAACGCACTTTAGGGTCAACATCGACTTTCAAGGTGACAAACTCCTGGGAATGTTTACAATAACTGAGACATTTATGGGGTATCGAACCATTGAAATCGGGTGCTTGGAAGTTTTACAGGTTGTAAAGCGCACACACAAAAATGCAATGAAAAAAATTATAAACGTGATAGTATAAAAAAAGGACGGGAAAAGCAAAGGAAAGTTACTGGCGGAATTTCAACTGTAGTGCAATTATTTATGATAGAAGGAGGGTGTCATGTTCGATAAAAATCGTACTAAAGAGAGGAGTGAGTGTTGGAAACAATGGAAATTAATCGTTATCAATTTAAGATGAAACGGACATATTGGTAAATCAATCTTGAATGAAAATCTCGCAAAAAAAATAGACATTTTAGAAAAGTGCAGCGACCGGATGGAAGGATAATATAGAGATTTTGGACTGCTACGAAGGTCCTAGGGACGTGAAAATCGAGTATCAGAAGAAGACAGAAAAACTAAAACATATAGCGATAGATTAGATTCAGGAAAAGTAGACATTTTACATAATTATTAGGTTAGATATATATTGGAGTTACCCAATATTACGGAGGGATCGAAACAAGATAAAAGGTTGGCGGTCTCATGTATATTTTGAAGGGTAAACAATCGAAATCCGAACATGGTTTTTATTTACGTTAAGGTAATAACCCATTAGAAGACCAATAAAATTTAACGTGGAGCTTATGGAATATTTATTTAAAGCAAAAGATATTAAAACTAATGGCTCTAAAATTAAACTAAATTTACGGCCGTAGTACATAAAATCTGAGACGTAAACATATGTCCAGACGTATAATTTATGTGAAATCTTGTAAGTGAGGGATGGAGAATGGGCGGAGATTGGGTCAGACAATAAAAGTGACACATATACCAGAGTCTAATTAGGTATATCTTCCATAGAAGTGTGGAAAATTATATATTAATTAATAATAGATGAAGTATGAAATTTTCCTGGAGACCACACACATCGGGAAAAGTGAAGAAAAGATAAAAGGAAGGGTAAAGAACGGAGATAGGAAATGATCCATGTGGAGAAAAGCGATACAATTCGAATTTATCCGTGAAATTAATAAATACGACTTGGAAAATGAGTAATTATAAGAGTTATGAGAAATGACATAAGAATCAAGAAGAAATTGTGCAAGAAAACGTCGCGGATAAAAATAAAATTCAAAAATAAAGGAAAAACTCAAATCTGCGACAGGGAGATAGAGAGTACGGGTGGAAATGGAAAAGCTCATATAAGTAACAATAAAATTAAGTAGAATTTAAACAAATCGAAATTCAAAAATGCGTAGTAAAGATTTCGACATGGATTTAAACAATTTTCGCACGAGATGCATAAAATTGAGATGTATATATATATTATTGAGGACGGACCTATCGCAAATTGAGAAAAAAAGGAACACAAAATCATGAGAATTTAACTACATTTTGTATGAACACAGGACAAAGGAAGCTTGGGCGATTAACACAGACTTACCCGATTCGGACCCTATCGATTTAGATTTGTGAGATGGAAACTGGCCACCGCCTTGAGCCGGAAAGCAGAACATCTTATGGAAGAACGATCGAAATTAGGGGAAGGGGTGTTCGGATTTACGAGTTGATAGGAAATAGAATTAAGCATCAAGAGAAATTCAGATACGTCTTTTGGGACCTGAGAGGGATATAAAAGATGGAACACATCAGTCAGGAGGGAGTCGCGCCGGGAATTCGAAAAGTTGTTACGTGGCAGTACTACGTCTTTGGTAGGATTAACAGTGAAAAATCTTTAAGTGTTAAATTTTAAATAAGCCCTGGACTTAGGAAAATTTTGTGGAAAATACAAGTGCTAGAGTCAGTGAAATTTAATTTGGTTAAACAGTGAAAATAAATATAATTTAAACTCAGTGCTTAAAAGTGTTAAGTGAAGTGCAGAAAGTGATTACGGAATTAAAAGTGAATTATTAAAAATTTAAAAATAATTATTTCATTCAAAGTGAAAACATTCGAATTAAATTTAAGAGTTTGTTATCGTTAAATTAAAGTGGATGTGCTCGTGAATTGATATTTAAAAATAGATTATAATTTTGTTTAAAATTATTAATAGTAAATACTTCATCTTAGGTTAAAAGAAACACAAAAACAAAAAAAAGGATTCGATAATAATAAACGTTTAAACCTTTGTTCTAAAATTAACAGTTAGAAAAAAAAATTAATTTATTAAGAGTCGAGTTTAATTAAAAGTTTGCACAATTCGGAATAAATTTTCTTATCAATTTATATAAAAGGAAATTTAGAATTAATAAATTGTTCAATTAAAATCCATCGTGCGTATAGCGACAGTGTTAAAAGTGTTTGTCGTTTTAACCGGAATTTTAATCATCAGTCTATCATTTCGAAAAAGAATTTGAAACAGCTATCATTCAAAAGCCTAAACTAGAAAGGTGTTATTAAATCAACGGGTTTTCTGAATTAGGATTTCGTTCGGAAGAAAAATTAAATATCAGCTAATTTATATGATTCAAGCGAGAATAAAATATTAAATAGGAATAAATAGTCGAAAAGATTTATTTTGAAATTAGTTGAAAAATACAATTAATTAGGTAGGATTTCTTCATCAAGGTTGTTGTGTACACCCGACCGGAAATACCTTGACGGGGGGTAAGTTTTCTTTTTATAAATAATTTTCAGGACCTAGGAGTGAGGAGATACAGCTGATTATGGTATATCAATTAAATTATTAAAAACAACAAAACAAAGCATTACACATTAATATATGTATATTATGTATTTATTTATATAAAATAAAGTAATATATTGTATATAAAGAATAAATATATGAGTAATGTATTTATATATATATATTTTACTTATTAATCGAAGCATCGAAATGGTAGCGATTTTTAATACCTACCCGAGGACATATCTATATTATTGAAAAAGAATATATGTATATTATGTATTTATTTATATAAAATAAAGTAATACATTGTATATAAAGAATAAATATATGAGTAATGTATTTATATATATGTATTTTACTTATTAATCGAAGCATCGAAATGGTAGCGATTTTTAATACCTACCCGAGGACATATCTATATTATTGAAAAAGAAAATATGTATTTATTAATATTCCAGGCTATGTAGAATCATATATTTTATATTTATTTATTAATATATGTACTCTTTTTTTAACATATTTTGACAATCGAGATATGTGTACTTATATATATATATATATATATATATATATATATATATATATATTTATATTTAATTTTCACCTAACTTCTAGTAAATTTACTAAATTCGGAAAATGAAAAATGGTTTAACTTCAATACAGGATTTAAAAATATTTAAATTAACAATGCACAATAAAAGTAAAGAGGCACATATGACTTCTAAGGAATTTTAAAATAAACAAATCTCACATTTAGGTTAGTGTGTCAAAGAAGGTGTTTATATTATTCGATTTGTTTACAAATAGAGACACCAAAGATCTGGGTCAACCGCATGGTTTGAAAACGACCTTGGCCGTAACTAGATAATTTATCAGGGTTATAAGGATAACCATCAGGATGTCATTGTGCAATGTGCAGCGATATGGGTCATTTACAAATACCTATCATTCACAATCTACAATTGAAAAATCATGGGTTAGCCAGATTTATATCAAAAAATTACATGAAACATTTGAATACCATTGATTAGATGGTCGCATAGATTTTATTAGTTACCTGAAACAGCTAGAAGCTGCGTGCTTACAATTACCTACCATTCACAATCTACAATTGAAAAATCACGGGTTAGTAAGATTTATATAGAAATATTATACGAAACATTTGAACATTATTGATGGAGTGTTCGCATAGATCCCATCAGTTGCCAGAGACAGTTGAGAGTCGTGTACCCTCTTATGTGGCAATCAATTACTTGAAACAATTGAGAAATCACGGGATAGGATGAACGAAATTAATGTTGAAACCTGGAGGTAAAGTTAAAAACAAATACAGTTCATCAAACAGGAGGCAGTGGTCGCTCCTACAACAAGACCATTGACCAAACCAAATAGAGATGACGATTCTCTTAAATAAAAACGTCAAAACCAAACAAAAAGCCTGGAGTTCGATAGCTCTCCAAAACAAACTATCAAATAATTTCTTATTCTACTAGTATTTATTAGTATAACCTTATTCTTACGTATATATTCGGTTACCAATCCTAGAGTTTCGCAGAACTCTTCGTGCGAGATCCGAGCTCGGAATGCGAGGTAGATAGCCTCGTATTGCGAGTTATAAACCTTTCCCAAACTGTATGTATACATATATTTATTCGTATGTACTGTTTACTGGAGAATGCGGACCTGCATACAGCTTGCATTTAGGTCGGTAGACCACTCTCGCATTCTCTTTTAAACGTGGAATGAGGATTCACGACCCGTAAGTCCACACCAACCGTGAGTATATGATTGTATATAGGACGAAACCGGTTCGCCCTAAGTAAATAGTAGACCTTGGAGGAGATGGAATTTGGAGGTATCGGGACCCGAGGGAAGACTTGAAGGCAGTGCATGATGACGTGGAAGGCTTTTTGGGACGCGATAACTAAGGTATCAATCAAAAAGCCGTGTCAAAAGATTGTACGAATTTCTTGTCGACTCACGATCATCTCGTTTACTTGCAGGAGGAAGGAGCCAAATTTTTGCTAGCAAAGGGTTATTCTGAGTTCGTCAAATATACAATTAACTAATAACATTACCATACTAAATCAATTTTACATGTACCTTATAGCAGCTGAGTCATGGAGGAGTGGCGCCAACCAGACACAATAATTAATCATTGCCAAATTTACTAACAATTAACCATTTGAGTTATATTTAATTATCTGTCCAAATAAACATGTATAATATCTTTTATCAGCGTTTAACTACGATTTTGTAGGGTGCAGGGAATCAATAATTACATTAGGAAAGTTAGCTCATTCAGGGAATTCATGTAAGTCTAGGTTTGCAATGGAAAGACCAATTAAATTGTGAAACTCAACACCTCGATCAGAACCAAGGGGGTTACCACAAAATGAAAGTAATTAAAATCCTATATCATAAATCAAAAAAATTACACAACGTTTGATGGAATTTAATTACAATATAAATACGGGTATATTTGCGTTCAAGATCGTAAATAACGTATTAATTAGTTAAGTACATATGTCTATAAAGATATATAGTACAAGAGAGCTTTAAGTAGCTTTCTGAAGTTATCAAAGAAATTAAGGGTCCAATTTTCATGGAGGCTTATGTGTTGTAGGGGAGGAATTTTCCATCCCTGCGAACACATATGCAAAGCCTTAGAAAAAAAAAAAAGAAGTATCGATCATAGCCAAGAGAGAAGAAAATTTTATATTGTTATAAACAAATAAAAATAAAAGAAAATGTTGAACCATGGAAATATTACAGGTTGTAACTTTAAAAAAAGAAACTTGAAATAACAGTTTTCAAATCAATACATTTCACTCAAGGATGTTCAACTGTCATTTTGTCAGTTTTAAATGTGATTTCAATTTCGATTTACATAGGAGTCGTGTAGTTGGAAAACCCTCTCTAGAATTTTTCGGAAATCTGAAGATAGTCAAGAAAAACTGGAACAACTTGAATACAAATATAATGTAACTTTCATGGTAAATTTAAAAATAATTGTACATTATTCTTTCGAGATTTTGTGTAAATATTATTATTAGTAGCTGATGCGCTCATTTCTGATTTAGTTATTTTAAAGTAAATCCTTCCTTCTCTCCAAATAAGAATTCAATCTCTCTTTAATTTACTCTGTTTGCAAAGAAGTGTTTCCTAGGATTGGATGCCAAAGGTGTTTTGTTAATTTTTTTTTTAGTGTCCATGACGATTTATATTATTTGTTGGTTGTGAAGGTTTCTTGGATGCCAGGGCAACTATAAGTCCCCATAACATTACACCTTTCTCTTCTTTCTTTTAAGGTTGATAACTTAGTTCCTTCTAGTCTATCTTCATATTGCCGGTCTTTCTAACGTTGGTAATCTTAGTTCCTTGATTCTATCTTCACATTGCCGGTCTTTAAAAGGTTGGTAATCTTAGTTCCTTGAGTCTATCATCATATTGCAGCTCTTTCTAACGTTGGTAATTTTAGTTCCTTGATTCTATCGTCACATTCATTTCAAAGGTTGGTAATCTTAGTTTCTTGAGTCTATCTTCATATTGCCGGTCTAAAAGGTTGGTAATCTTAGTTCCTTGAATCTATCTTCACATTGCTAGTCTTTCAATGGTTGGTAATCTTAGTTCCTTGAGTCTATCTTCACATTGCCGGTCTTTCAAAGGTTGGTAATCTTAGTTCCTTGAGTCTATCATCATGTTACAGGTCTTTCTAACGTTGGTAATCTTAGTTCCTCGAGTCTTTCTTCATATTGCCGGTCTAAAAGGTTGGTAATCTTAGTTCCTCGAAACTATCTTCACATTGCCGGTCTTTCAAAGGTTGGTAATCTTAGTTCCTTGAGTCTATCTACATATTGCCGGTCTTACAAAGCTCTTGTTATTTTCGTAAATCGTTGTTATATTTATTTTCAATTTACTTCAAGTAATTTTTTGTATGTATCTAAACCTGCAGAAATTTCCAGAGCGTGTTTGCATCTTCATATTCTTTATATAATAGTGCAATTCAACACATCTCAGAATTTAAAATACATACATTTAAATCTGTTTTTTGCACGGGGAATTTTGCCCAGAATACTGCATTAGTGTAAAAAAATAAACACAAGTTCCATTGCATAAAAATCATACAAAATGTCAACAAATAAAGCATAATTATGAATGTTTATTCCTACCCTATTACATACTTTCTAATATTTCTCCGCACACACTGACTAGTGTTTGTAAAGGTATCGATACATTTGCAAATCGAAACGCGAACCAAGCCTCTTATTATGGGAAAGGTACGAAGCAACAGCAATTGCCACTTGCAATTGATTCTTTCCTTTCCTATAATTAGAGGCTCGGCTCGCGTTTTCATTTTGCAGATGTATGCGCAGTATAAGGGGGTGAGGGAATTCTAAAATATTACCATTACACATTGTCATATAAAAACTGCGTAAAAACAGAACTGACCATAATAGTGGAAACGTATAAAAAAAAATATAATAGTGACAAATCTATATAAACAAAAATATAAATGTTCTATTGTTCAAAATGTTAAATATCTTAAAGTTCTTCACCGATTGCTTTGAAATTTTGACATAATGTTGCATTCGAATACACATGCGTTTTTGTATACCTATATTATATAGATGTCCTGTGACAGGTAAAAACATGCAAATTGTTGGAAAACAGCGCCATCTGTTGGACTTAAAAGCAACACACGCTATTGTTTCTTATCTGTACAGATAGAGTGAGCCACAGAAACATGTGGCGGGGTACAGCCAGTATACAATAAAATGTCGAGCATTATAATTTTAATTTAGAAGCGAGCGCCCAATGGGAACTATCCGCAGACCGTCTCAGTTTTATTAATAATAAGATGATTCTAGGTTCAATTATATGTTAGATAATATTCAAATGTGATCATCGATATATCAACTCTAGATATGTCTTACAAATTCGGTTGAATAATTCGCCCCGATAATGGGTAATTTCATAAGTATCTGATTCTGTCACTTCGCTTCTAAAGCATAATATCTTGGGAAACAAATTTGGTCAAAAAGCAATGTTTCTTTCAATCTTTTGATTTCGGTGTCATTTTTAACAGTGACCGAACATAACTCATCAAAATGAAAAAGCAACACACAAAGTGATTGATATAAAGTCATAAAAAGTGATGAAACAATAACTTGGTTAAATATATTAGTATGTTTCATCGCTTTTAATGACTTTGTATTACTTTTTAAAAGTGTGAAGAAATGTAATTGTGTCGAGTTATGATGAAACCATTTTTAACATCGACACGCCCTGTCTAGACATTGTTGGTCGATGATTGTGACAGATTGAGACACTTAACCCTGAGGATAGAGCAGTTCACAATTTAGTTCAGACAACTGAACCGAAATAGTCGAAAATAGTGTCAATTTGCAACGTATATCAACAAGATAAAGTATGGGCAAGCCAAAATACTTCCATGCGAGACAGCACGTGCTTAAAGGCACTAAAGCAGTGAAGACATTGGTTCCTATTCAAATCTACGTGGAGGCATTTCTACTTCAGTGGGAAAATACTTCAATTCAAGAAGCAGGCCTAAGTGAATTTGTTAACTAGTTGAACAGCCCTTCTGGGGCAAGGAGAGAGGCTCCTTCGATTACCTCACACCCCAGAAGATAGGTGGAAACTTGAGAGGCAAACGGCCAACGTGGGAAACGCCCATCTCATAAAGGACCCCACCGAGAGACAGCCTGGTCCGCCATCAATAGGTTAAGGTGCTCCCATATCCGCTGTGCCCACATGATGCACAGATGGGGCCTTAAAGAGTCGGCGATGTGTGAATGTGGTGCGGTGCAGACCACCGAACATGTGGTCAACGGATGCCCGTTCCATTCATTCCCCGGCGGGATTGATGAGGTTCACATGGCGACGCCTGAGGCCCTAGAATGGCTCGCAGACTTAGATGTCCCCCTCTGACCCCCTCCACCATACGAAAAAAGAAGAACTAGTTGAACGATGGCTACCCATATTTAGGCTCTACGCCTTGAGCGATGGCCGCTTAAATTTAGGCAGATGATTTTTCCAAATTTATTTTAAAATTTCCGCAAACAGTTCAATTATAAAACCTACAAACAAAAACCAATTAAATATAATAATAACATTTGGCTAATTTATATAGCACTGTTTTCGTGATAAATCACCTAAACGATGCTGTACAAATATATTTATTAAATAATTAATGGTCAATTCATTGGCTTTAAACCACAGTAAGCAGTTTAACGGTCTTAATAAAAATGGTGGTGAAAATTTTATTTAATTGATAAATGATCTTGTATGTGAAAACCTTACTACATAATTGAAACGTAAAATATAAACTGACATAAAATAGTTCATGGAAAGATACATAAGTATACATTGCTTATCCAGTCAAAGGGGGTTGTTTATCTGCTGTTTATTAAAAAAAATAATTTCAAACATAAATAAAGTTGAAAAGAAAGCTTAACACAAACATTTTCAATCAAAACATTGAAAAATTCGAAGGAAATAGTCCATTTATTTAAGGATTTTATAAGATAGCATTATACATTATCAAATTTCAATGTTGATTTTCATCTGTGAAGGTTCTATTCAAGTTGTTCTTATATCATTATTGGCTAGTTGTTTCACAAAACTGAAATAATAACAGGACTTGAATAGAACCTTTACAGAACTTGAAAATCAACTTTAAACTTTGATGAATTGTTCAAATTCTGTGAAACAACCCGTCCTTAGTATCGCCCCGCTGAAAGACCACCATTCAAAAAATAAATGTTGCTTAACCAATAAATCAGACATTTTTGATCCATTTTGTCATCCATATAAACATTGTTTTTGGTAAAAGTCAATTAAAAAATAATATGTAGGGAATAACCTTGCTTTTTCTGATAAGATGAAACTATATTATTCACAATCTGACATTATTAATGGATTAAAACTGATGAAAAATAACACAAATAATAGTAAATATATTGAATTATACTAAAATAACAATGAATCGGTCATTAGAATAGAAATTATATTTAAAAACATGATTTTAATCACACATGACAAACCAACAGATATTCGCAGGGAAACTGACGTGCATGGCGTGCACGCGTAAAAGTAGCGCATAAGTCTGAAAAATGCAATAAATAAACATTGTACAATGTGTAACAAAATCACCGTTTAACGGTTGTGAAGTGATGTTTTATTAGTAAGACTGTAAATGATTCCGTATTAATATATGAGCTCTGCCAAATCCAAAACTGAATGCCTGGAAATGTTCATCATCGCACAATTGTAAATACCTCGTCGAGCAGATAAGAAACATGTAGAAGATGTTTCCGAGGATATGGGCAGGAAACAGATTCCTAGCGCACAGCAGCACTAAGTTTGTACAAAATTAAAATCAGGTTTACAAATTTAAAGGATGCATCTCATACCATCGTTGAATGAAGATATATTGAATATTAGATTTGTGATTGGCATATAGGTTAAAGATGGGGCCGTTTGTTTTTTTGATAATAGAGTATTTTCATTGTATTTTTTTAATTCTCGAAACAAAGATATTTTTACAATAACAAATAATTTTCTACAACTATTTAAAATGTGTCTTTTTCATTTTGCGGCAGCACTTGTTTGTTTTTATTCGTGAATTCGGCAGCGTCGATGTCATGCTGGATGAAATTGGTGTCAGCCGTCTTACCAAGTCATAATGACGTTGTAGCCAATTGGAATCTTTTCGAAATGTGCAGTTTTAGATCATTTTTGAAATCAATAATTATAAACATTACATGTTTGCAGTACGATAATCATAGTTTGTGAAAATACCCCATTTAATGATGAAATCTTGTATTGTGAAACACAATGAACCCAACGGTCCACAAATTCATTATAATAATTATTGTAAGGTGGAATTAAAAACGTATTTAATAAAACATCTTTATCATAATAATAATACACATCTACTTATCTAATAAATTTTGAGTTTCCTCATCGTTTACAATATACCTACATATATACATATTATTTTAAACTTCTTAACCCTCAGGCTAATTTTGTTCAATTTAGGGAATAGCCCGTAATAAGATCTCATAAAAATTGTTGTGTCTACTTGTAAGAAAGGGAAAAATTTATCGAGGGTAACTTAGGAAAGCAGACATGTCCCCAACACAATTCAATCGGTTTTATCGCTTCAGTAGCTGTATATAATATAACATAAAAAACGATTATATTTCATCAAATTTTTTAAATAAACTGATTTGTTCAACAAAGGTATGGTTTTGTAAATACCTAATCACAGAAAATCGAAAACTTAATGCGCAACAATAACATTTAATCATTATAGGTAGGTACCTACCTACTCAGCCGAACATAAAGTATTCATCACTAGTCGATAACGTCAGATCAAATTTAGAATATAAACATAAAAAAATAAAATAAATGGCAGTATACAAGTCAAGCAGTTAGTCTTGGGGTTGGTATCCAAAAGGTATTATGTATAGGTCACTGTCGACAATGGGTTTCTTCCAAATTGATTGTAACCATGCCATTGATCTGGACTGGTTTCAATACAATTTATAACTCAAGGCGAAGCACAATGAAGTAATGCAAAATCATGTGTTTTTGGTTTGAAAATTTGATTGCTTAAAAATATTTGTGATGCTTTTATTAAATACTGATTAGAACACATCTTGGCCTTTTGAAATAATCGAGCATTTTTTCGATAAGTTATAAGCCCAGAAAAAAATAAAGAATCAGGCCGTGCTACTTATAAATCCATTCTCTTACAAATTATAGAACATGATCATAATTTTTTTTAATATTTGTGCTTGAACTTCGCAACACACTTTTTGGCTTGCATAAATCAAAACAGACGGCTGGTGTGAAGCGGGAATTTAAACCTTATTGCCATTTATATAAGGCGTGTTATTGTTAGCGGCCCGATTCCAAATGTTACATGACGTGGTGCATGGCCTTCAGTTCTATGAGTATGGAACTCTACCTGTCTGACTGCTAGCTGAGCGCCTTTACCATTGGGAAGGACCAGCTCAAATGATTACACTTGAATGGCTATGCAGTCGTTGTAATAGACATGCAAAATGGTAAATGGAAAAAATTATTCCTTTTCTCCCATGGCCTCAAGATCCTCGCTACTTTGAGAAGTATTGTCGCTAGTGTCGGTTTCCGCCACAGGTTTGTTTTTGAATTTGATCAGCGTCTCATCTTCTTCTTCTTCTTCCTCTGTATCGTTGCCGTACTTGGCGCATTCGGCGTCCTGGCTTGGCTTGGGGTTGTCGGCAATCGGCTTGCTGGCGGGCGTTGGCGTGGCGGGGGTTTTGCTAACAGCGGCGGAAGTGGCGAGAGAATTTGCTTGCATCAGTTTGAGGGAACTGCTCGTTGGGAGCTTGACGCCGGGTTTGAGCACCATGGCTCCATCCTACAACAAAAAAACCATTAAATAAATATTATCATCCATTTACTTATCATTTTCATGTCAGTATTCCAGTTAACCGTGGGATGAGAATTCAGAAAAGAGCAAAAATTACCATGAAGAATTTTGATCACTGGAAACCCAGACACAGAGGTTGTTTGTGGGATAGACGAATATGTACTATCAACAACGAGCGTTAAAACAAAAATGTGTTCTAAACATCCCGTCTTTGTTCCAAAACAGGATAGGTGTGGAAAAAAAGTACAAATTGTGTAAAGATAGCTTTAGGTTAAAATATAGGCCATAGAGAAGAATTGTTTTGGTGAGTGCAATAACAATCTGACCTTGAACTGCACCAGTCCCTGCTTGGTCATGGCTTCCACCTCGGCCTTGGTCATCAGGATCTTTTGGACGCGCACTGTGCGTGGGCCGATCTTCATCTCCGTCACCTGTGGCGCACGGGGCAGCTGCAGCGGCCGCACGCCCGGGGGCAGCGACATTCCGGCAGGAACCTACAATCATGATAACAATAAAGTTGATGATGGCTAAATATAGAAGTCAATATATATGATCTTCTGGAATGATGGTAACCATTGTTGGTGATGGCTAAATAGGGAAGTGAATATATAGGATCTTCTGGAATGAAGAGAATAGTTGGTGCCATAAGGAAAGTGTGACTGACCTTCTTGAGAGTCTGTCCGGTAGGTGACATGAGGACCGTCTGCCCCGAGTTGGTCACCGACTGCACCACGCCTTCTATCTTCTGTATCTTGATGGGTGCTTTGGAGGTTTCCACTTTGGGGGTGTCCGCTTTGGGGGAGTCCACTTTGGGGGAGTCTGCCTTAGGCGGGGCTGCCTTGGGTTGGGTTACCTTAGGCGGGACTGCTTTGGGTGGGTCTGCGTTGGACGGGCTTGCCTTAGAGGGTTGGAAATACTAGAATTAAAATTATATTTAGCAATTACAAAAGATTTTCTAGAGAAATGTTTCAAAAACTTTTTTACCGTGGCACAGTAATCTTTAAGCTTTTCTCTTGTACACAAAATAATTTTTTGATAGCCCATCGACTGGTGTATGGGTAAAAGTACAGTTTCCATGTAATAATTTAAAGAAATAAACAGATAATTAATGTTTTTTTTGTCGTGAAACTCCAGTCTTTAGAGAAAAAACCACCTTGTCAAGTGATTCGTGGATGTTTACGTATATTTAATTGTTGTTACAGACATTCTGTCGGTTCAATGAACTCAAGAACTTGCTTTGAATTTAAGCGTAATCTTTTTCAACATTGAAAGGTTTTGTTTGGAGAATTCAAGTTATTATAAAGTACCAACTAATAATACAATATATTTTAATTTCCATTTTCAAAATTGCAATTTGTTGAGAATTCAGATCATCTGTGGTTTTTCACGGGTCTATGCTACGTATACATATAAATAAAAAAATGTGAAAACTTCAACCTGTCCACATGAACAAAATACCAGGAGCACAGAAATGTCATAGGGTAATTTGTGTTAATTTTCGCAATGTAATGTCGCAATTATACAATAATAATAAATGTCAAAATGTGAACCTGTCGACAAGAACAAAATACCAGGAACACATAAATATGATTAGGTATAACCATTTGGTTATTATCATAAAGATTTTATGCTTGGTGACAGTAGAAGACTAATACTAAGTAAAAATCACATTACGAGGAAAGTACATAATAATCTCTTACATTTTGTATGGTAGACTTGGGATTAGGTGTGCTGGACTTGACCTTGGCGGCGGGAGTGGGTGCGGGAGGATCCTCCTCCAGTTCCACCTCCTCCTTCACTTTCTTGGGCCGACCTCTGCCCCTCTTCACCACCGGTTCACCGCCACTCGCGCTGCAACAAACAGGATATTATACAACACTGCATAAGTTTCAAAGTGTTATTAGGTACATGGGATTATGGGATTTTCACATCTTTATAACTTGAACATTGGAGGGCTTCTCTGGAATAATGTTGTATCCAACATAATTACAGTAGAACCCCGTTAATTCGAACCCCGATAATTCGAAAAAACGCGTAATTCGAAATTTTCGCCAAAAAAATTTCCGCAGAAAAATTTTTTCATACAAAAATTTTTTTAATTCGAAATTCGTTAATTCGTAATTGGAAATTTATTTTTGTCCGCGCACGAAAATTTGTTCGTGTAATTCGAAAAAATTAGATTTTTGCGAAAATAAATCATAATATTTCGTAAATCTGAATCTAACAGTCAGCCGTGGCGGTAAAATGCAGAAAAATGTATTTTTACGTGGTTATACATCGTCCTAATAAGTATTATTATTTTGTAAATCTGAATCGATTTACACTGGAATGTCGTACTTTTTCAAATTTATTTTGAATATCTGAGTTTGAAGGGCCGAGAAAATACGTTTTAAGCGGATATATGTCGTAGTTTTACGAGTTTACACCAAATATCTGAATTTAAAGGGTCGGCCGCGACGAAACTCAGCACGGAAATTTCGATTTACGCGTAAATGTATCGTATATTTACGAATTTATTTAGAATATTTGAATTTAAATGGCCCGCTGCGACGGAAATCGGACGCAAAATTTCAATTTATGCGGAAATATATCGTATTTTTATTAACTTTACTTTGAATATCCGAGTTAAAAAATACGGCGCGACGGAAATCGGCCGAAAAATTTCGATTCACGCCGAAATATGACATATTTTTACGAATTTACTTCAAATATCTGAACTTAAAAGGCCGGCCGCGACGAAAAACTGCCGATAAAATTCGATTTATGCGGAAATATATCATATTTTTACGAATTTAAATCAAATATCTGAATTTAAAGGGTCGGCCGCGACGGATATCGGCCGCGCATTCTCGATTTACACGGAAATATATCGTATTTTTGCGAATTTATTTTGAATATCTGAATTTAAAGAGACGTCCGCGAATTCTCGTTTTACGCGGAAATATATCGTATTTTTACGAATATCTCAATTTAAAGGGTAGGCCGCGACCGAAATCGGCAGCGAAAACTCGATTTACGCGTAAATATATAGCATTTTTACGAATTTATTGCGAATATCTGAATTTAAAGGGCCCGCCGCTACGGTAATCGGCCGCGAAAATAAAGAAATAATTGGTATTAATACGAATTTACAACTAAAATACCACCCGGATTTGAAGAGGCGGCCGAGAAAACCGATTTTCGGCGTTTTTTTTTCATAAAATTTCGAATTACGTGGGAATTCGTTAATTCGAAATTTGATTTTTGATGTCCGGTGGATTTCGAATTAATGAGGTTCTACTGTACCAATAATTGAGTTACGAAATTTTATGATTTATTTTCGCGAAAATAGAATTTTTTCGAATTACACAAAAAAAAATTTGTGCGCAGACTTTGAATTAGGAATTATGAATTAAAAAACCATTTTGTAGGAAAAAGGTGTTTTTTTCTGTTAAAATCGAAGTTCGAATTAACGTAATTCTATGATTCTAATGTAATTCCTTAAAGGAGATGATTCTACAAGTCAATTCAGTTCAAAAATTGGTGTTATTCGGAGTCGCATTAATGAAAAAATTTTAGTTCCATTTTATAAAATAAGATTATTTTGACACACAATACAACACTGTATTGTTAGCAGCGCATTCAAATACTGCCGCCACAGTGTTTAGTTTACTAATTGGCCGCCAGAGGCGCCACTCTCATCGCTGTCGGCCAATCAGGGATCTACACTTCGCGGGTGGTTTGCGGTACGGCCGGCAGAGGCGCTGCTGGTTTGAGGCGGGAGCGACTCCCCCCCCAGGAGGAAGGATTGCAAGCAATCAACACTTTAGCACAACCACGCTGAGCGAATACACACCATTTAGAGTTATTGATTATAATACCGTGGAGACAAGATTAAAGTATTTCATCATAAACATCTATTAGCGTTTCATTATTGCTAACAGTATATATTTGAGTGATTTGAAATAGAGGTGGGTGAGTTCTGCATTTTTCCGGAGGCATCCGAGGACTGCTTCCTTTTAAAAGAACTCGAGTTCTTGGAGTGGGTCCCGGGTCCGAGTTCTTGGGTGCGGACTGGGTACTGGGCGACTACCGGGACGCACGGGTCCGACCAAGGACTCGGCACTCGGACTCGGATAGAACCCGCGAAAGAACTCGGACCCGTAGCAGGACAAGGACCCGCACAAGAACTCGGACCCACACGAGAACACGGAGTCAATCCCGTCACCCATCGCACCCGAGTCGCGAGTTGTGCAGTTTACATTTTGGCGAAGTTCAACGAAATCCATTCGTGTCTTGTCGTGTTCCAGCTGATTGGGCTACGGCTAATGCGAGGCCGTAACGGAAGTAGTATTAGGTTCCAAGTTCCAGATGATAATTTTAGCACACGCGTAAGCAGTAATAAATCAAATGTAGTAACATAAATTTCGGTTGTCGTTGAGAATTTTTCGTTTTCATAATCTCTGTCCATCGATATAGATAAAGGTACTTGGTCGAAGCCTCTATCAAATGAAACTCAGTAAAGGCGAGATGTTTTAAAAACAAAGTCAGGAAGTAGTTAGGTACAGCATTGAACTATTAAAATTTTAACAATTAACAACATGTTTTAATATCTATTTATTCCAGTCTTTTTTTTTTACTTTTACAATACATACACACTTTGTTCAATATATTATTGTAGGATTTGTGTATATTATATACTTGATTTGTATATTTTTCCTTTTGGTTTCACAAATATATACATATATATGTCTCAGGATCATTAAAAATAAACATTTGCCAGAAATTTGCCTTTCGAATGAACACTATTACGACATAGCTAAAAAATTTTAACAAAAGATAGCCATTTTAAATAAACAATTATTGAATAAAATAATCTTGGTACCTAATTTATCGCTTGTCTGAATCTTTCCAATACCAGTTGACAATCAGTTCCAATTTTTAAAATCAAAGCAAATCCATATTCTAGAGTTCATTGAACCAGAGTTACGGATACACAGACAGACACCACTGAAATTTGTATTTTTAATAACACAAAAAATAAAAATAGTGAACGATAATTAAAATAAAACTTTAAAATAAAACAACAATTTTTACTTACAGTAGGTACCTAGCGCCTACAAATATGAGGGGCTAAAATAAAAAAAATAAAACATCAAATAATTGCGATAAATCATTGAGATTTTACATAAAAACCGTTAAACTAATCGGCAATATCTCAAAATGCCAACGTGTTGATTTTTAAAACAAGATCATGAAACAAAAGAAACATAAGAATTGAACATAAAAATAATAAATCAGTAAGTTTTTTTTTAAATTCTGAATCCGAAAAAAAAAATGTACAAATAGGCATAACAGTCAAAAGAATCATAAATAAACTCAAAATATCTTCGTATTGAATTTTTTAAATCAAGATAAAACATAAAAAAAATGAACATAAAAAAATGTAATATTTTTTTTTTAAATTGCGAATTGAAAAATTAAATTATACAAATTGTTACAAACAGTTAAAAGAATCAGCAATATCGCAAAATCCCCCGTATTATTCATAAGACATAAAAAGCATTGAAAAATAAAATCAGTAAGATCTCGAATCGAGACCCCGAGTCCGAGTTTTCTGGGAGTTGTTGATTAGAGGCATTCGGGTCCGAGTCCAAGTCCTTAGAGGCATTCTCAGGTCCGGGTTCTCTGGGAGTCGTTGATTGGAGGCATTCGGGTCCGAGTCCCAGACCGAGTTCTCTGGGAGTGGTTGATTACGAAAAGGAGTGGGAGTAGGACCCGCTTCCCGCAAAGGACTCGGGCTCAAGGACTCAATCCGGCTGAACCTACACATCGCTAATTTGAAATAGAGTATCTGATGAAGCAAAAGCGTTGCACAATATTTACCTGTCTTTAGATGAGCCAGGGGTGCTGGTGTCCAGGGGCCTCTTGACCGCTTTGGGGGTGGCGGAGGGGGTGACAGGAGGTGTGGCGGGAGGGGTGGCCGCAGCCCCCGGGGTGTCGGGGAGGGGGGTCTTACGCGGCCGCCCTCGTTTCTTGGCCGTCAAGGGAGTGGATGACGCGGACGGAGGCTGAAATGTTATTATTTTTAAAGGGTATCCCAATAGGCCTGTCCTGACTCGGAAGACAGCAAGTACCAAGCATTCATTAGATTAACATGAAACGTCTCGTATTCTTGAGGTGATTTTTTCCAAATCTTGAGGTGGCTGTGTTTTAAATCTTCCACATTTGCGTGGTGTTGACATTTGAGTCTGACCTGAGAATATATTAAAATAATGGAGTAATAAAATCATTATGATGATAATAGCATTAAGCTCTAAAAATTAGGTTGGATAAAGAAATGTGTAATTACAGCAGGCGTCTTCTTCTCCTGCGCCTCAAAGTGTTGGCTGTCCTCGTCGTGGTCCTCGTCGCGGTCCTCGTCTTCGTCCTCGCTGTCCTCGTCCTCCGAGTCCAGGCCAGTGCGGTCGCGGATCATAGCGGCATAGTCCTTGATCTTGGATGGGCGGCGAGAACGGCGCGGCGGGGAGTTGGGCTCCTTCACTTCTGAGCCGGGAGACTCTTCTTTGACCTCTTTTGTCTTTGAGGAAGACTGGAATTATAAAAGATAAATTTATTATATAATTTTTATCTGTTTCTGAAGTCCTGGGAAGACCCAAAATGCACAAAGACACAATAACCCCATTAATATTAATAGATACGACGGGGCTAAGCTTAATAGTTCTTGGTATTCAGTACTTGATGGCTACACCAAAACTGAACGCTGAAAACCATTCTAAAGTAACTAATTATATTGAAATACCAGTCCTAAGAGGATTGGAGCGTGCAACACGGTATTGCTTCTACATACATAAACACACACTTCACCATAATCTACACACCTGCCCTGATAATTGATACTGTAATGCTGTCCCAAAAGTTCACAGAAAGGAGGTAACGCAACGAGGCATAATACCCCAAAATAAATCACAATAAGTTATATAAAGCTTATGGATATATTTTTTTATGGGTACTCGCATCCAGCACAAGAGTTCAATTGTTCTGGACTATCTGGAGCCATTGAGGTAATGGCATCCCTATTTAAATTCTGATTGGGTGGTCTTTGACCAGGACTGAGAATATCTTCAGGTGTGGTGGATGGGTATACTCACGGCCAAGGGTTTGACGGGGATGGGGAAGGGCCCCGTGACTCGGGCCATCTTTGTGGGCGTCCTCTCTTCACTGGACTTCCTCTCTGTCTTCTCCGCTTTCTCCGGCTCCCTGGAAAAATCACTATTGTAGTAACAAACCTTCGTAGCACAGGAGAAAGGACTTTAACTCAAGGTACAGGTATTGCGTGATCAAAATCACAACATTTCAGCCAATGGTAAAACTAGTATACAATAAAACTAAATTTATTTAAAGAAGAATGTCTGTAGCAGGCGGGCGAGGTGGATTTGCTTTTCATACAAATCTACAGTTTTATTCAGAGATTGATGACACTTTACACACTTGGCCTTCACAACGAGAACAAAGTCAGTCTTCATCTGATTTTGAAAAACTCTGCGTAGAGCCCAGGCAGCCGTATTATGTATAAAAAAAGAGTGTCTGTGACGGGCGGCGTGGCTTTGCTTTTGATACATTTATTCCATGATTGATGAAATTTTGCACACTTCCTCCAAAACAATAAAAAGATGACTGTCTACAAGAAATTTAGAACAATCACCCCCACCCCTTTAAAATCAGAATTTTGACACCTTTTGATGAAATCTTTTGAGATTTCGAAAAACTCAGCAGATGTTTGACTTGCACAATAAAAACTGTTGGTAAAAGATCACAGGCACTTCGTAACATGAATTATCTCCCGGCAGAAGTCACTTAAGATAACCATGAACTCCAAGGCAATTTTGTCGAACTGAATAACCGAGCAAGGTCTTTACAGAGCAAAGGCAAAACACCCTAAAGATTTGAACATAATGTGTCAAATCCTAGTTCTGATATTGGTGCATAACAAATCAAACCTATCGGGAACCAATAGCATAGGCCATCACGAAACAATGGAGTTTTCTCGCAAGCGTAAACATGACACCTACGAAATTTTACGAAAGATCGATTAGTTTTTACGAAATACCCATTTTTTGAGCATGTCTTGTAGGTATGTACTATTATCCGTTGCTTCCAATGGATTAGTAGGGGGTACTGTATGTGATTCATAGACGACTATACCCATGTGTGGATATCGCATATTATGTTATCCTTGAATATTTAATAAAACACATGCATTGTATCAACTATCTAATCTATTGACTGGCCTAAAACAGGATCCATTCCTAGTTGGCTAGTCAAAGTCTCCGCATGTTTTATTGTATGATTTTTATGTGAAATAAATTTATTATTATTATTATTAAATGGGATAAAATGCATTGAGAAGGCTGGCGTTGTAATGGTTGTCAGACTGACCTGATGGTGACCTTCTTGATGCTGGTTGGCGTCTTGAAGGAGAAGCTCTTCTTGGCATCGCGCTTGGGCGGAGACAGCGAGGACTTGCGCTGCAGGAAGCGGTGCTGGTTGCCGGAACTCGACTGCTTCTCCCGCTCACGTTCGCGCTCTCGATCATTACCGGATTTCGCCGCCTGTTGGACAGTAAAAATTTACGTTATGGACAAAAGCAACCATCACAAATTAATTACAAAAACTAATCTAACATGATCCTTAACAGAACTTCTGGGCCTCAGCAGTAACCCAGGGCCAAATCTCTATTAAATATATGTATACTACACATAATGCAGTCTCAAAAATATGATTAAACAACAACGCATTTTTTAATGTGAATACTGTACAAGAGTACCAACTTGTCCCTGCTCCCTGCTCACTGAAGTCAGTGAGCTTATGGCATCTCCAAATGAATTATGTTGTAAGACTGAAGGGTGTGGGGAAGGGGGAGAGGAAGGTAGGCAAGTACCTGGCTAATCAGTTCTGGTCACCAAACAAGGCTAAAGCCATTCAAGCAACATTTCTTTTCTGAATGGTGGTTTTTCAGCGGGGCGATACTAAGGACGGGTTGTTTCGGAGAATTTGAAAAGTTCTTCAAATTTCAAAGTTAATTTTCAAGTTCCGTGAAAGTTATAAAATTACAACATATTTCCGAATAAAACGAATTTTCTCAGCAAATATTCAAAATAAATTTGAAAAAATACGACATTCCAGTGTAAATCGATCCAGATTTACAAAATAATAATACTAATCAGGATAAACAAGCAAAAATATATTTTTCAGGATTTTACGGCCACAGGTGGTCTTTTAGATTCGGATTTACGAATTTTATGATTTCTTTTTGAAAAAAATCGAATTACCTACACGAAAAAAATTTTATGCGCGGACAAAATATAATTTCGAATTATGAATTAAAAATTTTGTAAGAAAAAAAATTTGAATTAATGGGGTACTGTACTTAGTTCATAATACAGTACTTACACTAGATATAGCGCACAGCAAGTCTAGAACACCGACATTGGTTATTTTTTAATGAAGTACCGCCATTATTTCCAATACTCCCGTCACAACATTATTTTGACGTGCCACAGTAAATTGACTTTTCAAAAGTTTTGGGCAGTATTGTTCATTCGTCGGGATTCAAACCCGTGCATAGTCCGGATTCATAGTCGAGGACCTTACCCTTCAACATAAATCATAAATCAAAATTAGTATATAACCTTCTTCAACTCCATGATGTCCCTCTCTAGGAGCTGCAGGGATTTCTCCCCGCTCCGGGGCGCCGGCTTCTCCTGCTCGGGAGTCTTCCCCAGCTTCTTCTGGCCCTCCATGCTCGTCTTCGGTGAACTTCCCATAGAGGATACCATACTTGACTTTTTGATGGCAATGACCTTCTTAAGGACGTTGGCTTTGGGTGAGATGATTTCCATATTACTGCTGATAATGGTGGGATGACTACTGCTGCCGCTGTTGGCATTGCCGACCTTGGAGACTTTTGTTGGGGTTTCTGCTTTTGTAACAGGGGTCTTTTCTTTGACAGGAGTTCTTTCTTTAACGGGAGTTCTTTCTTTAAAGGGTGTTTTTTCTTTAATAGCTGCTGCCTTTTCGACTTTCCTTTCTGGAACCTCCAGTGTGACAATTTTTTTTACTTCCACATCATTGGGCTGAAAATAAATTATTTATTATAAGAAATTCAATGGTTAATGAATTTAAATGAAATATGAAATAATTTCAGCACAACATGAAAGCCCCGAAAAAGGGCGTTAATTAATAAATAAATAACTTGAATTTTAATTTTGAAATTTAATGAATTGTTTAAATTCTGTGAAATAACCCGTCCTAATGCCGGGATCACACAAGGACAATACAATAGTGTCCAGTAGATTGTGCAGGGCAGGACAATGGGTAAATACAACAATTCTACCGTAGTTCAAACTCGGAACGATCGTACACGACAAAGTGCATTAACCTGTCATATGCCCGGAAATTCCAAGCTTTTTTGAAAAAAACCGCGCGCAAATTACTCTCCTGCCTTTTGGTCAAACATCCGTTTAAAAACAAAGAAATTGTTTATTTTGCGATTGTTTTCTGTTTATCAGATAATGTATCTTATTATTCATATATATTACATGATAATATTGTTACAAGTTTTCCCAGAATAGCTAACTTTAACAAAAAAAATGTGTAAAAATTTTCCCATTCGGCAAACAAATGTAAAAAAAATATATTCATAAGAAAATTAACTGATTTTTTTATTTCTACACAAACCTGAATAGACACCCCTCGTGAAAAAAAATAATCCAAAGGTTTTTTCGAAGAAGTAATGCCATTGACACTTCTTTGAAAATGTAAAATATTTTCATTTATTCAAAAAAAAAATCAAACGTCAAGTGTCCACTTAAAATTTTTTTGTGTCGTATTTTATAAGTATATGATAACAATTCTTCCAGATTTCGGTAGTTTATACAACTGTTGTTACTAGTAATATTATTTTGTACAAGAAACCTGTAAATAAATAATGCTAATAATAAAATTATTCATTAGGACGTAAAAATTTTGACATTTCTTACGAAGTAAATTTTCATCACTTTTCTTGGGTGAAATATTATAAAAATTACATCAAAATAATGTAGATAAAACTATCTTTCTGATGATACCTCAAATCTATTATTTCCACAATCAATTTATATCAAAAATAATGAAAGAAGTAAGAGGTTACCTTATGAGAATTCGCGATGTTTTTGCACTAGCGTCCTTGACAAATGGCCGCCGACTGCGTGTACAGATGTGTTCGAAAGAACAGGGTGACAAAAAAATCATGACTCGGGGAATAAAAATAAAAATTTTCTAATATTTTTTTATTAATATTTATTTATTTATTTAAATACGTTTTTTTAAATTCAAATACTGTGTGGTTCAAAAATAAATAAGAAAAAAATTTCATCATATTTATTTCAGTTTTAGAACAGGTAAATGAAACACGTTTTTTTAATCTTTGGTCGAGAGACTGCGAAAAAAATCATTTTTTCGCAGTCTCATACATAAATTTATTATTATAATATTCAAATTTTTAGACACTGTTTCTGTCCTCCTCAAAAGTGGAAGATACAATGAATGGAAACGAAAATTCAAACAATGCAAAGATGCACAATGCACTTGTTTCAGTAAACATTTTTATTCAAATAATGCACAAATACACCCATTCAATAAATAATTAAAACCATAAATAACAACAACCAGTGCCAAATTACAATCACAGATAACAAAATCCAAGTAACAAATGATAACACACATTCAACAAATAACAACCGCAACCAACATTCAAAGAACAATAACATTATAACAAACAATAACATTATGGCAAACAATAACATTATAACAAACAATAACATTATAACAAACAATAACATTATAACAAACAATAACATTATAACAAACAATAACATTATAACAAACAATAACATTATAACAAACAATAACATTATAACAAACAATAACATTATAACAAACAACAACACTAATGCAAGAAATAGCGACACAATTCCTGAACTGTAATTATGGGACTGCCACTATTAGGTATGATGAATTTCCTCTTCATGGCAATTTTTAAAATTTTGTATAAAAAAAAGAATCTAAATGGAAAAGAACAATTTGAAAAAAAAATTATAAATGTGAAATGGGTGGAGAAATCCTCGGACCAGGTGAAGGTCTGCTCCTCTGGATTCTCCTCCTCCCCCTCCTCCAAAGGCTCCAACTCATCCTCAGGAACATCCATATCCACCATTGACGGAAGTTCTACATCACCGGCGAGGGATTCATCCTCGCTATCAGTGAATCCGTAGAACTCCGCAACGATGTGGTCGGTTTCCTATAGACAGAAAGAAAAGAAAAAAAATATATATACAGCTATGTAAAGCGTCCTTGAGGTAATACAAGACAAAAATGGCGCTGTAAAAGTTAGCCAAGTGTTATTATAATTACCTGAGTATTTGGAGCCCGATGCGTAGAGGAGGTTGATGGTCTCGGGTCAGCCTGCCATCCCGGAATCTGAAATTATAATGTATTATAATATAATCATCAATACGCGTATAAATATTTTATAGCTAAACAAAAAAAAAGTTTGTTAGTACTTTTTTGCACACCCTATATAACTGATCTAATTTTGTGATATTTATTACCATTTTTATAAATAAAAAATAATATTTCTAATAAATATTATTAGAAATAAATATTTCTAATAAATAATGTATTTTGTAAGAACCCTATATCTCCCATACAAAATTTGAATTTGTAAAAAACGTTGATATCTGCGCGCGCAGATAGACGTGCGTTTTACGCAGGCGCGGATATTATTTCAAGATGGCCTCTCACACATACATATAAACAGTTCACGTGTATTTGTGCAGGTTTCCGATGTCTCGTATTTATTTAATTAAAAAATATTAACTAAATATTGACGAAACTAGGGCTTTTATACACAATCTCAATAGTTTTCTTTACATAATAATCTACAATCCTTATTAGATTATGCAATATTTACGTAAATATCGATAGAGAAATGTAAAAATATTTCTTGGCAGATTTTTAGCGGTCGGAGACATCGGAATATCATTTTTAGTAAAATATTAACTAAATATGGACAAATCGAAGGCTGTGGTATATGTTCTCAATTGATTTATCTGCAAAATGAGATACGAAACAAAGCAAATCACACAATATATGACGAGACATAGCTAGAAATAAAACGAAAATTTTTATCACGAAAACATGGCGTATACTTTGACGTAATATTTTGTCGGTTATTTTGAGTTTTCGTATTTTAAATTTACCGAAACACATGCCGTGAACAATAAACTATGTATAAAAAAAACATTACTTACGTTTTATTGATCAATTACTTCGTTTTGGCGCTTTAAAATAGGACCGCGATGTTTCACTTTGACAGTTATTTTTTGTTGTGTGGCATTCCAGCGAAAAAATTAAATTTAGATGTGGAAGAAGCTTCAAGTGTTTCTGAAATATGATGCGTAAAGAACGAGAATAGCTCAAGCGATTAAGACCTTGTTCTCCATACAAATTCTTTGTACAAAAGGGTTAAAATCGCATATAAATTTTTTTTTTTTTTTTAAAGTTGTATGGGCCGCGCATATGCGGTCCCGGCATACGAGGTGTTAAGAGTGAGATTACGAAAAATATTATTTTCTATCGGTCTTTTATACAAAGATATATTGTAGTGTTCCATGACTGACTATTACCTTGGCATTAAGGACCACACAGTCCTGAATGATGATAGGCGACTTGATAGCCGCGTCCAGGGCCTTCATGGACACCCGGTGCTTTTCCTTCAGCTCCTCGGCCAGTCTCCGCTGCGCCTTTACCTCCTCCGCCTTCTGCAGGATGCCGCTGGACTTGGTGGTGACAGTCATGACTTCCGGGGGCTTCTTCACTTGCACTACTACTGGCTGCACTGACTGCACTGGCTGCACTGTCTTCAGTTCGATATAGGTGGGTTTGCTTTCCTCGTCTGACAAAAAAATTATAATTATTACTTTCATGTACCTAAAGCAAGCGAAAGGAAGCAGATAGACCATCACTCGAAATGTGGTGCTAGAGAAAAATACTCATGATTCCACTGACAGCCACGCGCACTAATATATCCATTCTGGAAGAGCTGGCATCTACAATAGGCTGTACAACCGTCCGCCTGCAACGTAATCATAGATACTTCGGGCATGTTGCTCGCCAAACTGAGAACTCAAACATGGAGAAACTCATGGTCACTCACTGGCAAAGTGTTTGGCAAGAGAAGCAGAGGAAATCATCGATGCGTCGGAGTGATCAAATATCGCAGGCGTCTGGGACGTCGGTGTCCTCGGCTCTCCACGCAGGAGTGAAGGAGCTTTGTCCACCAGGAAAATTGGAGCAGGGTCACGATCCTCAGTAACGAGGAAAGGACAAAAGAATAAGACGTGACCCAGCACACTGCTCTAACTACTGTCATTATCATCACAACATAAATATTCCTACCTGGGATGGGCAGCGACACGGGGCAGTCCACTGGCACTGGCTGTGGGTCATTGGCAATCAGAGGGATGTCCAGTAAAATCGGAGCCGGGGAACTTGATTGGACTGCTGATTCTTCCACAAACTTCACCTGCACAACATTGCAACACATTATTATATATATTTTTAAAAGAAATACAAACATTTCTGGGTAATGAATAAACTGGCAAAATTAGAATTCTCCAAACTACCATCGTCCTTAGTGAAAATGTGCTTGTGTAATGATAGAGGACTATTTTTTACTTGCATACGCCGGGATTCGAACCTGCGAACTCTGGATTTGTAGTTGAGGGCTTAAGCCTTCGACCACCGAGTATGTTGAATACTGGTAATAAAAATATCTACTACTGTAGGAGTACCCACAGATCAGCACTTTCGCTCTCTGCTTGCCAAGGGAAACAAGGTGAATGTTGCTTCTTGAGCTAACATTTCAGACAGCGGTGTTCATCTCAGGGTGGATATACGTACGTTTAGTTTAGATTCCATCGGATCATCATCTTCTTCTTCCTCGTGAACAAATTCTTCATCTTCTTCTTCATCTGCCATATGTTCATTTTCTTCACGGGATGGATCTAAAAATTTTGTAAAATTAGCTGTTGACGTAACCTTACACATATGTTCCTGCGTTCCTCCACTTAATTACCTGTCCCTGTCTGACAGTGTGGAGCACATACCAAGGTCAGTGACAATACAACATTGTACAAACCAGTCTGTTAAGAAACCTGTGCAGTGAACATGTTTCCTCAGTGCGTTTAATTCGAGTCTATTACGGAAACTTGTGCAGTGATCACCCGCAGTGTCCCTCAAGGCCATAATATCGATTTGCAACAAGACATATACCAAAGATCAAGGATAAGTCAGAAATCCTTTCCAATTCTAACTGTTAACCACCACAACCCCAATAGTTGTGTCAAATATTATTTACAGTACCAATAAAACCACAAATTGATTCGCATACAATATTTCCGACTCCATTAGAAAATGCTACATTTATTTGGTACACAAGGTACACTACACAAGGTTAAAAAAAATGCATATAAAATAGTCAGTAATTTCATTAAGACCCGCATTCAAAATTTGTATTGATTTATAACAAACAATCCTTGGGCACTATGTTTTGAAGCTCCTTAAAAATATATGGTAACCTTACATTGACCGAGATGAAAATGTAATTATTTGAAATTCTCTCGATAGAAAAAAAAAAAGGCATACCCTCCGAAAATTATAAAAAACACATTTGGTTCCGTTATTTAACACGTTGTATGTATGAAAAAATTCAGTGTTTCTTTAAATGCTACTTAAGACATTTGCTGAGAGATTTTTGCTGTATTTTAAATAAGTCATGTTTTATTAAATATTCTCGCTAGCACCTATTAATTATGATCGTTTTTTAATATTGGCGCGCTCCCTCTAACATATCTCTCTGTTAAACCTTCTTTTCGAACGCTTACTAATAAAATTTGAAAGCACCTCACAAAAATAGTTTTTAATTTTCGGTTATATTAAAAAATATTCCTTTTAATTGCCAAGCAGAAATACTCCGACCTTCTGAAAGAATATAGAGGCATGAGGCATGAGGGGTTAAGTACTTACTCTCGTAAAATTCATCATCTTCTTCGTCCTCCCCGTCTCCCTCTCCCATTCTATCCTCTCCCTCGAAGGACTGGTTCATATTCAACAGCTCAGACTCGTCCACCTGCAAGTAGTGGTAACTAGCATTAGTATGAGAATCAGTGAAAACAGAAAAACCCCAACATTCTCTAAATAAGCGTTCTTCAAAAAAAAAAATAACACAAAACTTTGACTTGTGAAAATCTGAATTATAACATTTGTCATGGAATTTTGCCATGCTCTTTTTCACAGATAAAATAAACATATTTGCAAGTGACGAAACGACAACTTAAGATACATTATTTCCTTGCCAAGCGAATCAAATATATTTTACACGCTATGAGCGTCTTTTAAGGTTCAAAATACCATAAAATCGAGGCAATTTTTTTATGGCCCAATAGAGGTTTAATATTTAACGTTACTTACAGACAGTTTATGGACCCCCGTAATGCATTTCACAGAATCATCATAAAGCTCTCCCCGTAACCCGTATATATGTATTTCTCCTTTTTTGTGTTTTCTCATCAACCTTTTCCAATTATGAATAATCATGTCACAAATTTACTTCCGCTACTTGTTTAATTTCTATTATTAAGTATATTTTAACTTTAGTTTTAATATGCTCCTGTATGAATTACCTTGCTTGTAAAAGCCGTCAAGGCGTGAACAAACAAACAAATAAATAAACAAATACTCTCCTGATGAAGGAAGGGTGCTTCCGAAACTGGTAGAGTGCAATTAAAATTAAAGTGGTCTAAAACAAATTTATATCTTTTATTGTAAAATATATTTTATACCATTTTTCTTTTTCTGTAGTTTGTTGATCTACACTACATAATTGTAATCTCTTTAAGAAATTGATGAATAGCCGTCTTATTGAGACCATGAAATATAAATAAATAAATTACCAGTCTTCCTTCCAGGTAGGAGATCTCCTTGTAGGGGTCCTCCTCGGCAGCCTCTCGGTGCTCCGCATCGATGTGGATGTCGAGCTTCTCCTCACACATGAATACCAGCTCACACCACTCGCACATGTACTGCTCGCCTGCAAACAAACAAACAAACAAACAAACCTTTGTTAACTATACAAACAAATAAAAAAACCTTTGTTAACTATGCTGGCCGGTCTTAACTAGCTACATAAATGTATTTTTTGACCATCGGACTGTTGTCGAGCACAGTGCTCGGCGCTCGTGGAATTATTTCCTGATGTAATTATAAACTTTATGCTTTGAAAACTGTATAGAGGACAAGATCAGAATCGCTTGCACCAATTGCACTGTAGATTCTACCCCTCTGAATGTAGCCTCTTAAACAGCTTATGAAATAATTTATCTATGAATGACAAAATTTATTTACATTAAATGGTGTCGCAAAAATTAAAATATTTGAATTTTCTAAGAAGTGTAAATGTCATTATTTCTTTGAAAACACCTTTTGATTGTTACTTTTCATGTAGGGTTTGTATTCAGGTTTATATAGAAAAAATGATAAAATAAGTTTATGTAAATTTTTTTAAATAAAAATTTATAGTTCGTTTGTTCAAAATCTTAAATCTCCGGAAGTTCTTCACCGATTACTGTGATATTTTGACACAATATTGCAATACATGTTTTTTTATTTACCTATATTGTATAGACGTCTCCTATTACAGGTAAAAAAATATTTTTTTATAAACATCGCCATCTGTTGGACATAAAAGCAACAAGAGTTATTGTTTCTCTCTCTGCATAGACAGACTGAGCCACAGCAAAGCGTGGCGGGATTCAGCAAGTATTATTATAAATATATTTTTTGGCAGTTGTTCCCAAGTGGCATATTTTAATGAAGTTAGAACAGAAAACATTTGCTAAAAAAAACATAAATGGTAGTTATTATTCCGATATTTGATCAAAACTCATCAAAGTAATTTTTTGTAGTTCAGCAAATTTTCACCCGACAGTTGTGGGGATTATTTTGACAATTTTTATATTCCGATGTTCGAGAGGTTAAGGCCGAGTGTAGTTTTTTATTAATTTAAAATAATGATAATATTATTAAGCTAATCGATAATGATAGTGTTTTCAACAAGTAAAAAATTTTTTATACATTTTTAAAATTAACATAGGCTTAGTAATTATCAAAATCAAATCGAAAATATGACCTTTTTCAGACCGTAATACGTGCGTTTTAAAAAATACTATTAAAGGCTGAATATCGTCAAAAAATACCTGAAGGGGTTTTCTTTAAACGTACGAAAAAAAAAAACTAAAAAATAAATAAAATAGGTTCGTAGTTTAATTTTTTCATAAACACTAATTGTTCTTGTTTTTAAAATTCAGATTATAAAACTTTGGATACGTTTATTTAACAAAACTAAACGATAAATTATTGGTATTATATTTTTCCATTTTTTAAAGTTAATTTAACCGGTCAGCAACGTAAGCAGATATACACGATAAAATAACGATAGCAGTCAAGTACAATAAGCGTGTTTACACGTCAACGCGTGTGTTTCCACAAAAATCGTCATAACTCCGTTATTCTTCTAGTGACATCCCTAAAACAAAAAGTAGAATATTCGTATTGAATGAAGCTTCACATCTCTATTCAAAGTTATCCATAGAAACCCGTAAAAAGACCTACTCAGTGGAAGCAAATTTTACCCGCCAAATCGTAAAACGACGCCAAGAAAGCCGTTTGACGTGCCGACCCGCCTCCCACATATCCCAGTTTTAACGTGAAATTTTATCGAAAATGGCCCGGTAAGTATTTGTTTATTATAGTAATATATATTTGCTATGCTTTTGTGATATTGTTTCTTTGTTTGAAGTGTTTTTTCTTGTATAATTAGATGCATTTATATTGCGAGTCATGTCCACCGAATTCTTTGTCATTTCAAAGAGATGTTTGGAACTAAAATGTCGGTTATTGGGGCACATTATGGTGAAAATTCATGAAAGCGTATATTCTTACGCAATATTTAGCAAAAACATCTAGCAATTTCATGACAAAATCGTGATTTTTCAACATTTTTACAACTTCCTCTCATTTAGAAGCATTTCGAAGTTTCTGACAGCTCAGAAATGGTAGGGATGGGGTCGACCATCTTCCAAAATTCGAAACAAAAATTCATAATCGACTTTCGCTATTGAAATGATCATGTACTGTTTCATAGTGATTTCACACAAACGAAGTATTGAATTCCGTATGTTTAAAATTTTTAGGGCGCACAGTTCACACCCGCACTGTGCAAGCTGTTACAATTCAGTTATTTCGAGAATTCTTATAGTTGAAAATCGAAAATATTTTGCTGTGAAGTGAGGTATATTTGAGTAAACATTGATTATTGTTCTACTTTTTAGAAAAGAGGATTTAAACACCGACCAAATTTGGGGGGTCCTCCAAGAACACCATATTTTGGATTCCGAGCCGAGCTCGGACACTGATTCCGACGGTAGCTGCTTTAACAGCAGTCCCGCAGACACCACCAACGAGTCCGACTCCGAAGACACACCGGAGACGTTTCATGAGGTAAAGCCCATTTTATGTAATTTAAATCAATATTTTGGTTAACATTTATTTCGTATGCCATCAATAAAATAAAATGGCTATCAATTTATTTTCAGGCTTCTTCGTTTGTTACGAGCGGAGAAGTCCTCATGAACTCTGCGGAGTCGGATCCGGTGGTTGCTGTTGCTACCGAAGGAGTCAGCGGAGAGACGCCATCAGGAGGATCCCCCAAAACGTTGTACATGCAAAAAATTGTACATGTGTAAATGAAAATAAATTTTATTACATTTAAAATATTTCTACTAGAAAATAAATGTAAAATGATTTCCATAAATTTAACTTTTAATGCGGCGTGACCATAATACAATTTTAATATGCTCCCCACAGGATTTCATTCTTGTATTTTTTTTATATATGTGTAAATGGATATAAATATTGTTATATTTAAAATATTGTTGTATATAAATATTGTTACATTCAAAATATATTTACTTCCAAATAAATGTAAAATGAATTACATATTCAGATTGCCACAATATGATGATACTAGCTATATAAATTGTTATTTTATTTTTGTGTACTTTTGTTGTTCTTAGTAAAAAAAAAAAAAAAAAATCATTGTGTTTTTATTTTTGTGTATAACAATAACTTATAAAAGTGAAAAGAAAAAAATAGCTTTACACTACTATTGAAGAAGGTACAAATACTATTGAAGTTCAGGTTGAACCGAAACTAGTATTTATATTTTCAATAGTGGTGACAAAATATATATTTTTTATTTCAATTTTAATTATGTCTAACCACAAAGTAATTGTTTCCTGTGAAAGTCAGTTACTTATTATGAAGGAAATGAAGTAATATGCTGTACACACATGTTTATTTTGATGAAAAATATCAATTGTTATTGATGATTTATTATATTTATATTTATATTATTAAAAAAATATATTTTATACATTATTTAAACTAAACGTAATATATTACATACTTATTTCAACAAAATTTCGATATCAACAAAATATTTCGAGCAATATTCGAAATATTTAGAAATAAGTAGCTACTTATTCGAAATATGTTCATGCGCTGGTGATGCACATCACTAATAATAGATATATATCAGTTGTCATCCGTGAATTGACAAAATTTCGCGCTTAAAAATAGCTCTCTACATTTATTGTTTTTAGATGTAATTATGCAGATAATGTCCGGATTTCATCAAATACATATAATTTGAAGTGTGCATTATAGTTAGCCGTGAATGAGGCATATGTATCTATTACTTTTGTGGTGTAATGTTATAAAAATAAGTGTGGTGAATTTTGAGGTTATATTCCGTTTTTTACAAAAATAATGCTTTTCTGTTCTTAGAAATTACAGAAATGAAGTGCTTTTAGTATATAAAACCATAATACATCTATTTTTAGCAATTGGCACAGTAATTGCCTGATATTTCAATAAAAAACAAAGATTTTCTAATTCGATATGATTCGTCATGTATTGAAATGCGCCAAGATTTTAGCAAGTTTAATTATTTTTTTAAAAATATATTTTGTATGAAATGGTCAAAAAGTGAAGTGACAGAATTGTTTATTGTACATTTGTACGATGAAATAAGTGTTTTTTTTTTTACATTATCCGTGATTTTAGTATCGTTTTTACATAAAACATTACAGGTGAGTCATTTTTACAATTTTTTCATGTTTCCATTCTAAATTTAAATATTTACAAATGTTAATATTTATTTATGATACAACAATTTGAAAGCCTATTTTGTAACCTTTCTAAAACAGTTTTTACTATTCGGCTCCGTTCAGTAATGTTTCATTTATAGAGCTTTGATTGTGAGGCGGTAATAACACAACGTTTTCGTGAAATTGACATTTCGGTAAAGACATTTTAGCTTCAAGTTCGCGAAAAGTCGGAGGGGTTAATAAACTTTTGCATTTTTATATATAAATTTTTTGATAGATCTAATACGCCTAAATTTTTTATAAGAGAGCTAGGTATAATGCCAGTAGCCGAAATTACAAATGGTAATATTTTTATAGTGAGAATGCCAAATTCTTTTGAACTCATTTCCCAAATCTGTGTATTTTATTATTTTTTATTAGGTTATGCTATTCTGTACACTATACTGTAAAACTCTCGACTCGAAGTTTGCGGGATCGAATACGGATGGTATATTCGCGGTACGTTCCATAGTGAAAGATACTCTCAGTATCGCCTGGTGTAAGACCACCATTCAGAATTGAAACGTTGCTTGAAATGGCTTTAGCCGTGTTTGGTGACCAAATCTGAATAGCCAGGTAGATTCACTTATTCAATAAATAATACCCGTTCTGCGGTCTAAATTTAAATAATGATGTTAAAATTGTACTACCTACATGTAAAACCCCTCAGGGCTAAATAAGTAGATTTTTTTTTCTAAATATTTATTACGATAACCATGGTTTACCGAGATTAACCAAGGTCAACCATGGGGCAGGACCACAATGATATTTTTTCCGTGGCCCAGGAGACACGCTTGTACACCCACTTCCAGTTATATTATTTTTTTCTTCTACTTTTTACGTCTAGCAGTACATTTTTGAATTGAATACCACACAAGAGTCTCAATCGCTCCCGTCTGGAGTCAGTGAGACTATGGCCTATCCCCAATTGGAGAATGTTGTGAGACTGAAGGTAGGTGAGGGGAATGAGACGAGGAAGAGGAAGGTGGGGAATTACCAGGATATTCAGTTCTGGTCACCAAACACGGCTAAAGCCATTCCAAGCTAGCTTAATATTCTGAATGGTGGTGTTACACCAGGGCGATACTGAGAGTATCTTGCACTATGGAACGTGCCGCAAATATTCTATATATTATATTTAATTAAATTGTGAAATAACACCAAATAATCAAATAAAATTTATTTGCACATGCCGGAATTTGAACCCGCGTCCTTCGGATTGCTTGTCGAGAGCCTTACCCCTCGACCACGGAGACCGTCGAAGTAATAATGAAAAAATCTGGTCATGAAAAAAAAACATTCACAGACCTTTTACCGTTATTTCTCCTAACTTGGAGTTTTTTCTACAAAATTGGCTCGTCTATATTTTCAGGTTCTATAAGTACTCTAGGTAGTACCTAGTAGTACTACTAAGATGTTTTGCAAACACGCCATATTTGTATGCCAAAAAATTCTCGAGTGTTTAAAACAAATTTAAAAATTAAATAAACATACCAAGCTCTGCTTATTTAAACAAACATCTGACACCTTGATTAAGAATAGGTAGATAAAACAATTAAAAAAATAGATTTAATAAAAAAAAACTCTTCCCTCGTGCCCTTCGGGGGCTTGTCAAACAAAAATCTATCATGAACTGTTTTGTCATTCGCGTAGTAATGAATTAGTGAACATGGTAAAAGATCGATGATTTGCAAGAAAACAAAGTAGTAAAGGGATGTTATGCTGTAAAAATGTAATTGTATATTACAAAGAAATTAAAATCAACCAGCTATGATTAAAGGAAGGGGGGGGGGGTAAATTAACGGTACTCATGGTGAGGCACTCTTCACTCGATGATTTTCTAAGTAAATCGGTTTTAAATTTCATCGTCATTTCACTGTTGAAAATATTACTGCGTATCGACAGAAGACAAAGGGCGCGGCTTCAGTTGGATTTCTTACTTCCAAGGGCGTAGGGACGCGGGGTTGTGCAGCGGGGTTGCAGGAATCGCCAGATGATTCTCTTGTAAGGGCGATGGTCTTTGGCGATTCAGTGACGGAAACACGGACAGGCTATATGGCCCACAGATGTCTATAACGGCAGCGGTGAAGGCGAGAATGGTGGCGGCTTATCTATTGTCTATCTCAAGTAGGGAAAGCAATAAATCTCCAACATTATATGGCTGCTTAAAATGAGAAGTGTTGAAGTCCCACCCGCTCCGCTATAGGTGTCACCAAAGATAAAATGTAAAATGTTGTATGAAAAAGTGACAGTATTAATTTATAAACACATTGAAACGAAAGGAAAGAAGCAACCGCAAGCAGCGTTATGCGTTGTTTGCGGTTGCTTCATTCCTTTCTCAAAGACAAATACATAGCACTATCTTTTTTATGTCAATACAAACATGGGATGCTAGGAAGAGGAATGTAGGTATATTTTTTACAATGCGTAATAATACAAAAAAATAGTGCCATCTGGTAACTGAAATTCATAACTTTTATTTGATAACGAAGATTTACATTACCGCCATCTTACTGTTTTCAGGCAAACGTTTTTAAAATAAATTCTAGTTAGAAAAAATATTGTTTTGGAAATGAACAACAGAGTTCTTGTGTGTCGAAAATAGTTGATTTTGACAGGTCTACACTCGACCTTAATTTTAAAAGATCTGTACAAATGATTATTTATAAAAAAAGGTTTGAAACTATGATACAAGATTTTGCTCACTAATAATGCAACAGAATATCAATAGATGTCTCTACTACCGCTCTAATCTATCGATAAGAGTAATATTGGTAACTTTCTTTTTGTAATTTGGAACCATATCCTGTTTTTTCAGTATTCAATCAAATTCTCCTTCTCCCAATTTCGAATTCTCAATGAGCAAAGCCTGTGACCAAGGCATCCTTCTGTATTTATTTATTATTATAATTTTAGAGTTGATTGACCTGTCATAACAGTGCTTGCAACCTATGTTTATCTTATATACACTTATATACATGGGAAGGTCTGAGAACCAGAGACGAATGACTGACATACCTTCAATGTGAGACTTGATATGGACAACTACATCATCCACATCTTGGAAGATTTCTTTGCAGAGGGGACACGTCAGGTCCTGGGTGGCGTGCACGGCCGAGTGGAATATCAGATCATCCTACAACACATTAAATCATTACATCATTTGAGGTCAGAAGCTATATGTAGTATATAGTATATATAGAGCATAGATAGACCGCCTATGAGGAAAAGGGGAACAATGGATTAGTATGTACCTGCTTCTGGAAGATGACATTGCACTGAGCGCACTTGTAATGCTCCGAGGAAGATTGTGAGCTGCGTTTCTTGCCTGTTTCCGATTCGGGCATGTGCTTTGTCCTCAGATGTCTGAAAATATATACATCTTTAATTATCACATTGCATCTTACTTCTTTCATTAATTCTGCAGAAGAACAAACATACCTTTGGAATGGTTACGATTAGATTGTACGAACCTCGTGTAGTGGTGCGATAGAAGGAAGGCTTTGGGACAGAACTTGCAGATGTATGGGCGGTTGCCGGCGTGACTCTGTACGTGCTTCGTCAGGCGGATGGATGACGTAAAGGCTGGAATGACAAAAAACGCGCTATACTGTTATCCACACTTTGGGAAGTACAACTACCTAGGTAGTTGATTTTAAATAGTTTTTTTCAATCACCTAATTTGCTTGGTTGCTAACTTGATTAAGCTTCTATTGAAAACCAAAAGATGTCACTAATGTTCCTTTCCTTGAATAATCTAGAAAATGATTTGTATCACAAGTGTATATGTCATTTAAAATTGTTTACTAAAAATTAATGTACATAACAGGACAATTTATTGTATCCTTTTTTGTTGTTTGTAAAAAATTGTTGGTTTCAGGTATGATTTTTGGAAGGAGCGCGACTGAATCCAAGTGGTTGGACTATGTATGGTGTCTTGTGTCTTACATTGGGGGCAGTAGTGGCACTTGTAGGGGCGCTGGTTGGAGTGCGAGACGGCGTGGCGGTCAAGGCCCTGCTTGAAGGCGAAGCGCTTGGGGCAGTGCACGCAGCGGAAGGGCTTCTCCACCGAGTGGCGCTTCTTGTGGTGTGCATCGAGCTCCTTGACCGAGAGGAACACCATGTCGCACTCGGTGCACAGCAGCTTGGGCACGGAGGTGTGTACCTTCTCGTGCCGGCGCAGCAGGGTTAATCGCGCAAAGGAACGCTGGCAGATGATGCACTCGAACGGCTTTAGCCCACTGTGCACTGACTCATGCTTCTGCAGGTCATACTTGGAGAAGAACGACCTGAAACAGTTAAAAAAAACAACATTTTCTATCACCTGTGTCGGTTGGGTACTGCATGTAGGTCCAGTGGGACAGCTTACCTGTTGCACATTTGGCAGGGGTGCGTGCGTTCTCGCTTGTGGTTCTGCATGTGAATCTCCAGCAACTGCTTGAGTGGGAAGGAGCGCTCGCACTCGGTGCAGGGGAACACGTTGGTGGGCACCTCTGCAGCGGGACTCGCCACGTCTCCGTCTGCTTCATACATGGTGGTCTCGCCCTCGGTTTCCTCTTCTGCAACAACAAAATGATAGCGTAACAAAACAAATCACAAATTAATAATACCGTCTGTAAATTAAGATATCTTACACACATTTTACAGACTAAAAGAAGTGCTGAATGTTGAAAAACTGAAAATTATTTATTTTTCTTTGGTGCAATCTTCACTCATATACGGAATAATAGGATGGGGCGGTGCGCTTCATGCACATATAGAACCTTTACAAAAAACTCAAAATTATATCATCAAAGTTATGCATAATCGGAAAAGAACATTTTCAACAGATGAGTTATACAAAGAATCTAAACTATCTGTCTCCGTAAACTATTTATTTTGCAAACTATGAAATACATCTTTAAAAACAAAAATAAATTCGAAATAAATGAAAACAGAATCAACATTAGAAATAATAATGTATTTTATACTCCCCAAACGAACACAAAACAAATGCAAACACACTGCAGTTTCATTGGACCTCATACTCTCAATCTTTTACCGAAAAATATTCAATTATCGAAGAAAGCAAACACTTTGTGGCTTGACATTTTTCAAAATGAAAAAGTTTTTTTGTTTTAAACCACTTTATTTTATTATAGAAGTCTACCGGTTTCGGTTGTTTTATATATTTATTCTTATGAAGAAGGTTGGGAACAACCGAAACCGGTCGACTTCTATAATAAAATAAAGTGGTTTAAAACAAAAAAACTTTTTCCTTTTGAAAAATATTCAAGTGATTACTAAACTTCCTCAATATTTAAAAGAGTTAAAATTATGGCTTTTCGATACAGCAGTTGAAACTTTGTTTATTTAATTTGTATCAATTTATGTTTCTCATAAAATATTCACCATATATTACACTAAACACTTATAACTTCACTATACACTATTATTATTATGTAATGAGCAGGCAGCATTCTGCTGATGCGCTCATATACGATTTCACAACAAGTTTGACAGCAATTAATAATAATACTTGGATGACTTGTATAGCGCCGTTTTTGTGCAAAAACACCTCAAGGGCGCTGTACAAACTTATAATACATTTGTACAGTGGTCTATGTTATTACTTAACTATTTATGGAGAAAATATACAGTTCAATACTTACCTGATAGGTCACTTGAGATTAACACTCAATTAACATTATCTAATTGTTTATTGGCGAAATTTAGATACAGGATTTAGGACTTAATTGAAAAATTGAATATAACTGGACTTTCTCTTAGGATTGGTATATTTAATTTAAGGATACGACAGCTTAAAAAGGTAAGTTTTTAATTTAGACCTGAATTCTGTTGGACTTGTTATGGATCTTAGTTCCGGAGGGAGTTTATTCCAAGCCTTCGGCCCAGATACTCCGAAAGCGCGATCACCAAACTTAGTATTTGGCTTGCGCATAGGTTCTATCAGTCTGCCTACAGCTGCTGATGTTGCTGATCTAAGCGTTGACTGCCTCAGACCAGTGTTTTCCGGGAAGCATAGTTCAGAGATGTAGGGTGGGGCCATTTCATTGATGGATTTAAACACCATCCAGCACAGTTTGTACTGGATTCTTTCAGGGCACTTGAGCCAGTGAAGGTTACGAAGGTGTTCTGAAATGTGCGAATATTTTGAAACCCCGGTTATGAGCCGTGCTGCTGCATTAAACACTGATTGAAGTTTGTCAATTTGATATTTTGGAAGGCTGGCATAAATGCCGTTGCAGTAATCGAGACGTGAGACTACGTAAGAGTTGATAAGTAGTTTTGTTGCTTCTGAAGGAAGGTTTCTTCGGACAGACTTGAGTTGTCTTAGGTGAAAAAAACCGGTGCTCACAGTCCTATTTATTTGACTTTTAAACGAAAAGTCTGAATCTAAATTGACACCGAGAAGTTTGACTGTTGTTTTTGGGATGATATCGCTGCCGGAAATAGTAATAGGTGAATTGTCTATGAAATGTTGACGTTTGTTTGTGGCTACCCAGAGAAACTCAGTCTTAGATGGATTGAGCTTCAGCTTGTTTGAAGACATCCAACGAGTTATTGCTTCTAGACATTCAGTTATACGGATTTTGAGACTATTGATATCATTTGGAACGCAGTAAAAATAAACTTAAACTAGTAAAAAGTAAAAAATAGTAAACTAGTAAAAATAAATAAACTTAAATTGAGTAAATTGAGTAAAAGTAATTATTGTAAACACTTTTTACACAAACCGCTTAGACAAAATGTAATCTTGTTTTTGATTTATATGCCCACAGTTTGTTTATTTCTTAGTGGGTTCCCATTATTCGTATTGATTTATATAATATTGTATGTAATTAATGTAAAAATTGGGAAAAATAAAGGAAAAAAAAAAAAAAACAATTGCAGTATAAATAACTTTAACCTCTCAGACATAGAATTTTATTTAATTTGTGTCCCTTTGAGAACTGTCAGAACATAATAATTTTTGTGTTATTTACGAGTTTTACTAAAAGCTTAATAACTCACGTTTTGGGAAACGTAGCCTCATTCTAAAAAATGTTTTGGAAAGATTATGAAATCTACTATCGCATTGTGTTGTTATACGTTAATATTTGCGTTTCTAAATATACATTTTATGAAAACGTCAAAAATATGTAAAAATCGCTTACCATTATTTCAAAGCCTTGAAAAATGTACTTTTTTCTGAGTAGCACAAAGAAATAACACTTTATATATTGAAGAAATATATTTAAAAACTATTAGTCACCTCAAAATATTAACCGTCCAAACTAAAATATTTTTAATAAATTATTTAGAAACGCAATAAATTATTAACGAACATCTTGACAGTTTCAATCGGCTTAGATAATGCATCTCTACGTTCCATAGATATTCTTGAATACCAGACGCGTAGCGTTATTCATTATCGATACTCTGTTTTTTAAATCATGGGAATCCGTATACTAGTGATGGAAATAAATCAATTTTTGTAAAATCTCGCGTAAAATGTCTTGACCGCTATTATCATATTTACGTCTTTTGACGTTCTAATGTTCTGAGTGGTTAACAACTAATATCAATTAACGTAGTTTTGAATTGGGTGATAGTTTTGAGATTGAAATATTCCCTCGGTACTGAGATGAAATATCAGTTTACTTTTAAACTCTATTCCAACATCTTTCATTGTAAAAACATTTCCCAGATTGCCACCAAGAATAATGTAAGTGATGTGTATTGCTGTCTAATCGAAAATCAGACTATACTGAAGAAGTGGAAGAGGATAGTGGAAGGACGGAGGACTGGAGGCAAATGACGAGGGACAGCAGCCTGTTGAAAACATTTGTGAAGGAGGCCAAATCACACTCTGTGATGTAGCACTGTGATGATGATGTGAATTGCTTACCTTGGTCGTCCTGAGTTACAGAGAACAAAGTGCCATCCTCCTGGGCGGTGACCACCACGGTGGTGGTGGAGGATTTGGGTTCAGAGGTGGGTTTGGGCGTCTTGCGCGGTCGTCCGCGGGACCGTGGAGTCAACTGCTCCTGGGGTTCCACCTGAGGAACAACTTCACAGTGAATAATTGTTATTCTCTTCGGTCAACTTGTTTACCAAGCCATAAGAACTACAACTGTCTGCCTACAGCGAATTCTAATGTACTTTGGTCACATTGCACGCCAAACTGAGAACTCAAATCTAGAGAAACTCATGAGTTAGACTGATCAAATATCACTGGCGTCCGGAACATCGATGCCTGCGGCTTTCCACGCAGTGCAGAGCCATGAGGAATGAAGGAGCCTTGTCCACCAGGGAATTTGGAGTGGATGTCATGATATTCAGCAATGAGGAATCAACTAAAGAAGAAGCGCAAGTTATCACCTTTATCATTTGCTTCGATGGAACTTCAATCTCCATTTCTTCATCTTCCTCGTCGTCAAAATCGTCCCGGGCCGAAGCCACTTGAGGCAGCTTGCCGCCTAGCACACTTTCGGGAACTTGCTGAAATTTAAAACAGAACTTTATATCTTGGTGAAAGGTTGACTGGTCATATAGAAAGTTGCAGGTCAGAGGAATTTAAAAAAAGCAATTCTTAATGAATCCGAAAAAGTCGGATAGTGATAAGGTATATTGATGGATTAATAGTATTTTCGTTATTTTGATAAAACTGTTTAAATGAAAATAAAAAAATTAGAAAGCACCATTTCCACGTGGAAATAATCTCAGTTTGGAAAATCCACCCACTTCCATAATTATAAGTGGAAAATGTGGCTTGTACAAAGATGAAGGACTAAACCAGTAGAAGATCGAACCTGCAACAGTCTAGTGGGAACCAATAAGTACCACGCAACCAACTGGTTGGTCATGCTATTTCAAAACACATCATTTTCACTGCAACACTTTTCCCGTATTTCTTTATTTCAATTTTTTTTAATGTTATTTAGTCATACTTCATCTTTAGAATGAAGAGGGTGAGGGGAGGGGGGAGGGGGGCGTTAATGAAAAACATTTGTGGAAAGTGTGTAGTGAGCCAGATAAGGTTGGGAACCTCTAGACTAGACTAATACCTGTATCATGTCCTGGGGCCAGGGGATGGGGGGGCGCAGGTCCCCCTGGGAGAGGTAGTGACGCAGGGCCTCATCCCCCTGCTTGCAGATTTGCTTGAAGCGGTACGACTGGTCCATGAAGTAGCGACACATCTGGCAGATGGTTCCCGGCATGCCGTCCGATGGAAATACCTAAACAATCACTTTTATATATAATATACATATTAATACTGATGATTCAGGTTAACTTGGACCAAATGAATGTTCAATCATTCTGACAATTCACCTTTAAGGTACGAGGCGAGGACGATAAATTCGCAGAATGGAGCAGCAAGAAGTATTCAGGATAGCCCACCAGAAATAATGATCTGATTGTAGGGGATAACCTCACGGGGATTTCACTATTTACATGAAAATTTCGGAAATATTCCTCATTTAGGAAATAAATTCTGGGGAATTTACCCATTACTAATCATGACTACTGTGTTTTGGGATTCGGAAGGAATTCTAATAATTTATTACAAAAATAAGGGTGTCGATACGGCGGCTGACGCCGATATATAAATTAGTTTAAAGCCGGGTACGGTAGCAAGCGTTCAAAGATAAGTTTGAAAGGGAAATATGTTTATGCGAATGTTAGAGGGAACGCGCTAATATTAAAAAAAAACTATAAAAATTAAGCGAAAATATTTCATAAAACACGACTCGTTTGAAATAGAGCAAAAAATCTCACAACAAATGTGTTGCATTTAAAGATACATTGTGAATTTTTTCATACCCATAATATATTAAATAACAGAACAAAACGTGATTTTAATCATTTACTTTGCGATTTTTTTTCTATCGAGGGAATTTCATATAATTACCGTTTCGGCATAACAAGTGTATAGATATTATCTTAAAAAATAACACATATTTTTTTAGGGAGTTTTTTTTTATTTTTAAAATCGGTATAATTTCGGAGCGCAGGGAGCTTAAAAAAATTCCATAAAATGCTCCCAGAGTTAAAGGCTAACCAAAGATTTTTTTTTTTTAAAAGAAAGACAAACATTCCCGGGTTACGAATAACCTGACAATATTTGAAATCTCCTACTACCACCACAGTAATCTGAAAATGTTGCTTGTTTTGTGATGGAGGACTTAGCCAGCCGAGGAATTGAACACACTAAGCTTGAGTGGGACCCAAGCGCGATGTCAACTCGGCCACCGACCGGTCATTTCAGATGTTCTCTTTCTTCGTGACAAAGCGCTAAAAACAATAATTGCTGCCATACAGGTTCCTTTAATTTTAATTAAAGGAACCTGTATGGAATATGGAAAGAATTGGATCTGTTTATTTTAGGAGTTGAGGAGTAATAGGAAGGAATTTAGCTGACGCTCTGTACCCGCCCAAATACATATGATATCGTCCAGAATTTTGTATATTAATAACCTTTCCTCTTCATGTACAATTAAATTCCCACCAGAAATTAAACCAGCGTTTTATACTCATAATAATCTAGGAAAATTCTTAATTAATGCCAAAGATAAAGAAGATGTTCTTAGCCACTCGGGCGTATATAAAATTAGTTGTAATGAGTGGCCAGCATTCTACATAGGAGAAACATCACGCAATGTAAAAACTAGAATAAAAGAACACCTAAGATGTCTAACCAGTTCGGGATTTTCAGAATTTGCAGAACATCTAATTAATAAAGATCACACTTTTAACCGGGACACGGGTATTAAAGTCCTACACAAAAATGAGATAGGCTTACGACTTAACAATTTGGAAGCTTTGGAAATAAAAAAATCAGTTAATTCAAAGGCCGAAATCATCAATAATCAATTAAATTTAACATTCAGCCCTATAATAAGTATGTTTCCCGTTATCCCAAACTCCCCACCCCCACTTCCCTCCCGCAACTGACACTGTCTCTCTCTGTTTTTCTATCTTTCTCTCTTAACTATTGGTTTATATATATGTGTATTATTCTGTATTTGTTAGTATTTTTATAACAGTCCTGATGATGGTACGGAGGTACCGAAACCGGTAGACTTTAAAATATCAATAAAGTGACTTTAAACAAAGTGTTTCCTTTTTATTATTTATAAATTTATATTTAGCAATTATCTTTTTCAACATAAATTTATATTTATCCATTATCTTCTTATATATAAATTTATATTTATCCATTGTCTTCTTATATATAAATTTATAATTATCCATTATCTATTTATATATAAATTTATATTTATCCATTATCTTTTTTTATATAAATTTATATTTATCCATTATGTTCTTATGTATAAATTTGGTTCCATGATAACTCAACACAGTGACAATTCAACACACCTTTAAAAAGTGATATAAAGTCATTAAAAACGATTAAAAAATAAAATAAAATAAAACCTAACCTAACCTACTTAACCAGTTAATAAATTTTTGGTTCTTCACTTTCCATGACTTTATATAACTTTTTAAAAATGTGATGAATTATCATTTTGATGATTTATCCGGTCACCATAAATTTATATTTATCCATTATCTTCTTATATATAAATTTATATTTATTCATTATCTTCTTATATATAAATTTATATTTATTCATTATAAAAGTATAAAGGCCTACAAAGAAAAACTGCCAAATATCCCTTTACCTCCTGAGCCAGTAATAACACGTTGGGGTACATGGACCGAAGCTGCGATGTTTTACCATGAACATTTTGAAGCCATCAAGGGTGTTATCAATGACTTCGATAGTGCAGTGCGGGCTTTGGCAGTTTTCCAGTGCAAAGAATCGTTTGACGACGCCAGTATTAAAAAAAACCTAGCTATGATTACCACTCATTTTGCCTACATACCTGCAAGTATAAAAACGCTTGAAACTCATGGATTGGCGTTGAATGCATCTATTCAGGTTATGAAGGAAATTCGCCCTATGAATTCCTCGTTGCCAAAGCTATTCCGGAGTAAACTCAAAGAAAAATTTGAAAACATACTGAATAATAACCCAGGGTTTGAACCTTTGTGCCAAATTGATAACTTCATCAACGGGGCAGGTGAAATTTTGCCCGGAACAATAAGTTCAAAAATCGCACCCAAATTTAAATTCTGTCCAGCCACATCAGTAGACGTAGAACGTTCCTTTTCCGCTTACAAAAATATATTAAGCGATCGTAGACACAATTTGTATACATAACATTTAGAACAGTACCTAGTCATATACGTTTTTAAAGGTAAATTCTAAATTTTACTGTTAAATACATTTTATAATTGATATTTTCGAAAATATAATTGTTATCCTTGAGAACTAATTACTAAAATAAAAAAAATTAGTAAAAATACAACTTCCTGTATTATTTCATGTTGCATATTTTGACCCTTTTTATGGATTTTCGTGCATATTTAAGCTATTTTTATTGCATATTTGCATGCATATTTTGGGCTATTTTTGTTGCATATAATCCGGTCTCTACTTATTATATAGATGTCATTTGTGACCTGTGACAGGTAAACACATGCTTTTTTGAAAAACAACGTAATCTGTTGGATAAACATGCTTTTTTTTATTAAAAAACAGCGCTATCTGTTGGACGTAAAAGCAACATGCGCTATTGTTCTATCTGCACAGACAGACCGAGCCACAGCAGCGCGTGGCGGTGGTACAGCTAATAAATTCCATTCCAAGATACACTGTCTTGAAAATGTACCAATGTCTAATACTAACCTAAACTAAACTAAACTAAACTAACCTAACCTAAACTAACCTACCCTAACCTATAACTCTTAATTCTTTTGAAAAATAGCCACTCTACTTGGCACTCGTATAGTATCAGGAATACCGTTTGGTTTTTGTTTTTTGTTTCAGATGACAAACATAGACACAATAGAAGAAATTGTAATTTTTTATTTTTTTTAAGGTATTAGAGCCAGGAAGAGGCAAAATAGGCTAGGACAAGAAGTCAGCTAGAAGAGATAGGAATAGACTAGAAGACGAACCTAAAAGGTTCGAGAAGATGCAGTAAGTGGCATGAATTACTAAGAAGTGACTAGAAGAGACTAAAAGAGACTAGGAGAGATGAGGTGATTTTGCTCAAGAGCAGTGATATATGGGTCATCCAAGTATTATTATTATTATTATCGATAGAGAATAGATATGATGGACTCGCCGAACGTCACAGTAGTGCTGCCAAGGTGTGTTATCTATGTGAGGAAATTGTCTCAGCGCTTTATTAGCAGCAGACACATACCTGGACGGATGATAAACCTCGTGCTGGCACTGTTGGTGAACTCTCTCGCTGCAGCAGCTGGTCCAGTTTTTTCACCACCTAGGATTCTTGCTGCAGAGTCTCACCTATTCCTGTTCTTCATTTTACTTAACTTAGCTTCACTTTATTTTTGTAATATTTATATTTTATAATACCTGCATCAAATGTAAAGCGCCCCTGAGGTGATATCTCACAAAAGCGGCGCTATACAAAAAGTCCAATATTATTATTATTATTATTATTATAAAAAAATGTTACCAACAGTAATTATTTTGGCTGTAATCCCATATGACGAAAGCGAATGTTTATTTTACATAATTAAAAATTAGAATGATAAAATTAAAAATTTCCCAAATGCAGATGGTTGGTTGCCTTTTAGAGTATTTAAGGTGAATCGACAGGATTTATTTAAAAAAAAAAAAAAAAATGGTATTAAGCGTGGCCAGCGATCCCGAATCTATATATTGTGCACAATTTATCTTTGTTTATTATATTATTTGTACCATTTTATATTATTACATTATCCACCTACTCACATTATTTATTTATTAATACATATATTAAAAAAAACACAGTTTTTAAAACGAAAAAAATGGTTTAACTCAGGATTGAACCTTCCTACTCAGGAACTGGAGTCGACAACTTTCACGACAACCTCGCCAATTGCCGATCGGATAGGACCGACATTTATTTTCTATATTAAGTAATGTCATCTGATTTCAGAGAAAAGCGTATGTATACGTGATTGTCTGCGTGTGTGTACGTGATTGCCACCAAAAGTTGATAGAATGCATTGTCATCTACAAGGAGTCTATCGGATGTTGGGAATTGGGTTATTTTTACACTTCCAAGATTTGCTTTTTGCAAGATTTTATTGATCCACGAAAACAAGAGTGGAATTCAAATAGATATAAATTCACATTATTTTTTAAACTATTTAAATTTCATAAAAATTATTTTAATTTATTTGTATTACGTTATCATAAAAAAATATTTTTAACAATTTTTGCAAAAATATTTTATTAAAATTATAATTTTTTTTAAACATTTAATTATTATAAATAAATATTAATGTGTTTGTAGTTTTGGGGCTACTAAATAAATGCAACAAAAATGACTTTGTATGTTTAAAAAAAAAGAGGAAATTAATTATAGTACGGAGAGAGGTAAGTAATAATATTAAAATATTATTAAAGAGATATTTAGTTTACTCATAAAAATATTTGAAATACTATTATTTGTCGAAAATTAAGATATTAGGTAAAGTTGCATTACCCTGTAAAATAATATATTATAGGACCTTAACGTAATTAAAAAAAATATATCAATATATATATTATTTTAATTTAAAAATATGTATCAATATATATTATTTTAATTTTTAAAAATATATCAATATATATTATTTTCATTTAAAAATATATATTATTTTCATTTAAAAATATATATTATTTTTATTTAAAAAAATATATCAATATATATTATTTTAATTTAAAAAAATATTACAATATATATTATTTTAATTTAAAAAAATATATCAATATATATATTATTTTAATTTAAAAAAATATATCAATATATATTATTTTAATTTAAAAAAATAATATCAAAATATATAATTTTAATTTTAAAAAATATATCAATATATATTATTTTAATTTAAAAAAATATATCAATATATATATTATTTTAATTTAAAAAAATATATCAATATATATTATTTTAATTTAAAAAAATATATCAATATATATTATTTTAATTTAAAAAAATATATCAATATATATTATTTTAATTTAAAAAAATATATCAAAATATATTATTTTAATTTTAAAAATATATCAAAATATATTTTTTAATTTTTAAAAATATATCAAAATATATTTTTTAATTTTTAAAAATATATCAAAATATATTATTTTAATATAAATAATAATAAATTGATAAAAATATTAAAACATAAGCAACTATTGTGAAAGACTTTTTCTTAATATTTAAATCATTATTTTTTTAGGATATATTTAAAAGTATAAAATAATGATAAAAAAGTATTATTAAACATATTATGTAGGTAATAAAACTACTGAAATAATAAATTATGAAACAAATTTAGCGGTGAAAGATAAATAAGTTGACCTGAAATGTGGTTATTTAGATTAATTATTATTCGTTGACGATGGTGTTTGTTTGCGGGAGGGTTAATCGTCTTTGTCCGTTTTCCGCTCATAAATAAATAAGCTAGATTATCTCCATTATTTGCTTCCAGCCACTCCCGCCAAGCGCTTTCGCCTAGTGAGTGGCTTTTTATCATTCCAATTGATAGCGACATCTTTTAAGCATTTCAGAAATTCATAAAAATCCCGATTTCGACTGGGAGAACGGCGGAGGAACAAAGATCCGATAATTTTGTCTCAAACCCAAACATTATAAACCGGTCCCGTATTCTAGAAACAAACCGATTCTAACATTACAAATCTAAAACACGATGTAAATAAACCGCCAAAATCGACAAAACTCACGAAATCAATGAAAATAGTGTGGATAACGGGATATATGCATTTAAAAAGAGAAATTTACCTCAATTGCGACACACGCCATTATCTGTAGCGCCAAGGGAACAGGATTCTTTCCACGAATCGAGCGGTCAAATATACTTGTCAAAGGCTCGTCGTCTGTCAGGCAGAAGCGACAGACGCGCTTCGAACGCAAGGTTTCCTTGCGTTTCTCCATTTTTAGAGACAATGAATCCTATTAATCACTCACTATCATAGAAATTCACGATACAAATTTAATCACAACTGACAATACGAATACAAGTCACCGGACTAAAATGGTAAAATGGTGGACAGCTTGGCTTACTATAGCGCCACGCGGCCGCGGCGGGCACTAACCAAACCAGTACGTAAAAATCAAAATAACATTCTTCACTAAACATAATTTATTTGCAAGATGCAGGGTTTTAAAAAATCTAAAATAAATCATTTTAATTTGTTACATACAAATATCGTGATAATATAAATTCTTCGGTGCAAGATCTTAAAAGTTAGAAAGCAATCGACGCATTGAGGTTAGAGGGCGCTGGACGGAAATACGAATGTGGCGCTAGTGTCGCGATGGAAATTGATTTACCAAATAATAATAATGAAGGTAAAATATTGCCGACGACTCGCACACCTAGATTGTTATATAGAAAAACAATTTCAAAATAGACATTTGTTGTGACTAATGCTATTGTAAAATCTAACTGCTACATTTTTCACTTATTAATTTTTTTCCGCACTTCAACGACAATGATAAGAGATTTCGCCGTATTATTTGTCATGCTTTGTTATTGTTTAATAGATCTATCACTAATCACCATTCATTGTACATTTAACACTGATCTAGTTGAAGCATGGGTAATCGTAAAAATATTCAATTATGAAGCATTTAAATGATAACGCACTTCACTTTTCCATTAAACTTATAAGTTTTATCATGTTATTACATTATCAAGCGATATCTTTAGGATTACTTACGCACTACAAAAAGGTTCAAATCTTAACGAATTAATTAAATGTCGATTTATCATTATTACCGTTGTTTCTAGTGTTTATCTGATATATCATTAAAAATTACAATTATAATTAATAAATAGTATAATCAAAAATATTAAGGGTCTCCCACGTGAAAACAAAATAAGATTATCAATTAAAATATCATGTGCTTAGGTACTTACGTGATTAGAAAAACGACTCGTGTATAGGTTTTCTATATTTATCGAAAATGACTATATACAACGAATATCGGCAAGCAATTTAAAATATTAGTAAGATAAATATCATAAGTATGTCTTTTTGTTCAAAATTAAAGTCCATTAATTATTTTTAATCAAGTACGCGCATGCCGGGTGTTTCCTGGGCTAATTTTGAGTACGAAATTTAAAATAGTGAAATTTTGGCTAGCGGTTATCTAAAAAAATGTCTTTAATTGTTTTTAAATTCAAACTAAAAAAATCTTCCACAATACGTGTCATGACTAATTGTCACTCAGCCGAGTAACCTAACGTCCGTTCCGAACTGTCTAATATAGAGGTGAGGCGTATTTATCGTACCCAGTAAAAGTACCGGGTATTTCCATGCGATACTTTGTACTTGTGACAGATCTCCAAAATACCGGGTTCCAAAATACTCATGAGTATTTTATACCGGGACTAAATATTTTTAATAGGTACTTTTACCAGGTATTTTTAATAGGTATTTTTGATGGGTATTTTTAGTAGGTATTTTTGGTAGGTATTTTTGACAGGTATTTTTGATGGGTATTTTTGATGGGTATTTGACGACATGATATTTTGCCACCGGAAAAATGTGAGGAATTTTTCAAAATGGATTTCCGTAGCTACCCCCCCCCCCTCACATTGATTTCGAGAAATTATTGTGGGGAATCACATATTATGATGTTTTTGGCTGTGAATTTTTTTGTGGGGAATTATGTTTTATAGAAATTTTCTATCAACCCCCCCCCCATGGATTTCGAATAATAAATCCAGCTCACGTAGAATATTTATGGGGAATATGTGGGCAGAATTTATGATTAGAATTACGTATTCTGAATCAATCCTCATTTCGGTATTAAATACTTTTGAGTATTTTGTCCCGGTATTTTTACCAGGTATTTTTCTGTACCTGTACTCATTGTACCCAGTAACGAAAAGTACTCATAGGACCCACCTCTAGTCCAATATATATTTTAATAAAATTGTAGTGTAACAAAGACCAAATTGAAGACCATAATATTGCTATATACTTTTTTTTCCCAAAATAATCTCTGTTTTGTTTATTTATCAATTTTATGTATTTATTTACGCCCTTTTGGCTATTATATATATAAAACAAAATTAATTAATTACTTTACATAGCCCAGCTGCATTTATGGGATTTGCAATTCAATTTATCCGTATTGGCAGTAAGGCAACAATTTATCTATCTATGTAAATAAAAATGTAAATATTCATTTGTTCGAAATCTTATATCTCCAAATTTTTAAGAATTCTAAAGAAATTTTGACACAACGTTGCATTCGAATACACGTGTGTTTTTATATACCTCTATTATATATATGTCACCTGTGACAGGTAAAGACATATTTTGTATGAAACACAGATAGAATGAGCCACAGCAACGCTTGGCGAGGTACAGCTAGTAGAATATGAAAATAAGATACGAACAAATTGAATCAACAAATACAAAGAAGAGAAAACAAAGTATCGATACCTACCTAGAATAAATAGTAGAAATCAAAATTATAAAACATATTTGCTAAATATTTACATTACACAAATAAAGTTACAAATTATGTATAATAATTTTACGAAACAAGTTATAAATTTCTGATTTAAATTTTAGTATGGAATCATTGAAAATATCAATAGAACTGAATTTATTTCCAATCCTGCGTAGTCTTTGGACTGGGGAATGAATAAAATAGTTTGTTTTTGACGAATAAACAAAGAACAACTAAGGAAGTCTCGTGTTACGATTTGGTACTCGGAACGTTATCACAGTTAACTTAGATAAGGCGACATATACGACTCTAATAACGGGGGCTTGCTCGACGCTCACATTTTAATTATTTCTGATGAACGTATTAAAAATCAGGGATAAGATAATAATTCCATCGTTTTTCGTGGACACAAAAACAAAAAAATACAATATGGTGTTGATACAAACACTGGATTTAAATAATAGTACGACTTTCGTTAGTTCCTTCTTTGTCCACCTCAATGTTACCGTTGTCCATCCGTTGCAACCATGGAACTAGGATTCAAGCTACAAAATGGCAATTATTGTTGGGAACAACTTGCAAAACAAATTAATGAAAGTTTTAACATCGTGGCATTATTTTTATAAAACAATTTTCTTATACGTACAAGTGTGACCTTTTCAAACTTATAAATTATTTAAGAAGTACCCAGTAATGCAGTTTTATCAGTAACAAAGAAGTAAATACTGAAAAATTTGGAAACGCCCGAGGTAGACTTACGCATTATCTGCAATAGAATGAAGCTAGAAGCCAAAAATGTGTATATTCTTAGTATACCTTATATTATAGGTAATAGGCATTAAAATCGCTTGACAAACGGAGTCTAGAAACGTTAGATTTCAAGCACAAAACTGGTTTTTATTTATTTTGTAAATAATTTTATAAGAAAGAAAAAAGTTAATCAAGTGAAACTGTCACAGATAATCTTAGGTATAATACTGTATTTTTTAATTAGTTGTTTCCTTTACGCGTTCATACATTTCTATCAAAAAAAAATTTTTTTTAGTAGCTTACATTTATATTTTTTATTGAGTAATTTATTTTTTTATTTGTATTCTACTCAAGCGAAACGATAGGAAAATCTTGAAATCTTGAAAGCATATTTTTTGGTATTCATAATGTATTCCAATTCGTTATAAAGATTAATCAAAATAGTGATTTAGCAATAAGCTTCGCCTTAAAGTCGATGTAATGTGGTTTTTTTTAACAGTAACCATGTGGTATGCTACTCCATGAAGTGAAGTTAGAAAAAGTCGCTGACGCCCGTGGAAAACATGAATCAAATAATTATTTGTGGTAAAATGAGGTGTACGTGATGAACGTGGAAAGGTGAATGTATGACTTGGAAGAGAATGATTGAAGATGTCGAGAACGTCCGTGAAGGTCATGGCACGATCAAGTGAATAAAATACACTTTACATTTTACACGGCAACACAGAGAGGACATTTCGAACATGTAGAAGTTTCGCATCTTAATTTCGATAGATCCCAATAGATGCCGTTGATATAGGATAATTACAAACAAATAATTGGAAGACAATGCTTGCAATAAATGTAATGACTAATGACATTAATTATGTTGTACTGATTGAATGCTTTAAAAAGTTTGTAAAGTCCTGGGTAGAAAGATGACCTGTGCTCAGAGTTGCTGACTTAGATTAAAATCATCTTTGTTTCAGATACCGAGCGTATTGCTCTTGTCTCTCCACGGTTACTGCTCTATTGTTTTTACTTTCCTTGTCTTGTGGCATGATCGTAATGCATTTTTTATTTTGTTTGTTTTATTAATTTGTTGTGAATATTGGATTTTTTTATCGTTTTTTCCGTTCTTTACACTGTTTATTTATGCATTTGCTGTGCCTGCATATTTTTTTTACTTTTAATTTTGAGCCCTATTTATTAGGAACACGTTGATAATTTTAATGTTTCTTTTTGTGTTTTTAGCGTTTTACTACTACGTAAATCTTTTTTCCCTTCTTTTTCTCTATTATGATCGGTCAATTTGTTGTTGATCACAACTTATTTTCTACGTTTGTTATTGGCCTTTTTATTATGTTACTAACAACTTGGTTTATGATTAGGTTGTCGTACGGAACTCCATCGTTCTGTATTAATCATTTCTCCATCACGGGGGCGGATAGACCCTGTTCCTGCATCCAGTTAGGTGACAGTAATCCGGTGCGGCCGTCCCAAGAACCACGGGTGCCTCAAGAACCCGGTCCCCTTCTCGGGAAACCGGCTAAGGGACGCGGGTTTTTTGGTTCGTCGTGGCCCTCGATACGCGGCTTGTATATTGTCATGTTTTAATCATACTTACACATGTAAATATATTTATCTTTTTTATTATTTGACTCTAGATGCCAAACCATCAGGCGAACACATCTCTGATGTATCCTTATTTTGAGTTAAGTACTATTAATGTAAGTATGCATACATTATTTCGTACTAATAATCATGCATGCAGGGACATTGGGGGGTCTAGAATCGTTTAAAAAATAAATGTAGCTTCATTTTGCGGCTAAGTAGGTTAAACAAGCAGTTTCCTCAGACAGTTGTTAGGAAAGGGTGGGTCCCCTCCAATGATGAATGAAAATGAGTTTGAATCATAGACATATGAATATTAGTAGACCTGCCCTAAGTGATTAAAAGCGTATTATCCCCACTCCCCATACCGGTTCCATTGGAGCCTGTGCTCGCGTATGGCCTCAAGCAAAGAGTATGGATACTTAGTTCCATGGCCTCAAGTGAAATTTGAAAACGTGACGTCATCATTCTTGTGCGAACTATGGTCGAGGCATCATCGGTTCATTTTACGAAATAACACGGCAGAATGTTAACTTGTGCTATGAAAACTTGTAAAAATAGATGTGAAAAAGAGAATAAACCCAATTGTCGTATTACATTCCATATATAAGCATTATTTTACTTTATTTTAAGCATATTCACATCGTATAATATAGATCAGTTGTTACTATCACATCGAGAAACGTCTGGACGCGAAACACAATGCTGGTTGGTTGCTGGGAAGTAAATTATGAACATTTATAAAAGTGTCTTAACTAAATACTTAAACGAAATATTCAACTCTGAAAATAAAACCGAATTTTTTTGCCGAATTTGGACTTCGCAAATTTGTTCATAACGTGGCGAGTAATTTGCGCTCCCATGTAAAAATGTCTATTCATTCAAAAGCAGATTTTACTTTTAAGAAGTAAATGGTGATATTATAATGCGAGATGCCTATTTACTGTCAGATTGATTTATTGACGAATCACAGTCAGCTTCACTCCCTTCGTTCTTCAACAGTTGATTTTACCCCTCGCCATTATCTTCTCGTCTATTAATTCCTATGTCTGTGGTTTGAATCGATTACGAGATATCTGTATTTGCCCCCCCCCCCCTCAAGGTGCCGTCCGCGTGCTGTTTCACGCTTTCCACTTCTGCTGCTACTTTTGCTTATAGCTTCCTATTTCTGCTTCGTTTGCTTCTCGCTAACTTTTTCTTAATTTTTTGCTTCCCGCATCACGCTGCTTCTTATTTGGTACTGTTCAATAAAAGCGAATTAATTTCAAGTAAAAACTATTTAAAAATGGCTTACGTTTGTGATTCTTTAATGTTTGCAGCGATGATAATGTTTATTTATTTAAAAAAAGCATATTGCAATAAAATCATAAGCCGTTCATCTCACTGGCCAATTCATTTGTCGAGATGTGCAGCTTTACAAGTAAACTTAGTATAAAATTTTAACTACACAAGTACATGTACAAAATGATTACAAACATAAACACTTACAGATATTCAAACTAAAATTACAGCAGAGCAGTATGTTTAAACTTGGCATCAAAAACATTTCTTCTCACTAAATAAGTATTACAAAGTACCTGCGTTGGCTTACCACCCACAATCGTAGAGTGACGGATAAAAAATTAGTATTGCCGATTTACTTAAAATCTCTTTAAATTATTGGTAATCCGGTTAAAAATGAGACTGCAGGCCGCTTCTTGACAAACTTTTAGTAAATTCGTAATAATATCGGAACACGTGTTCATGCACTTGCGTTTGTCTTAATAATACATAGTGAAGATTTTTATGAACACGTGTTCTAACATCGTGACAATTCATTGGTATTTTACTAATACTCAGGAAACATATCAATTCATTCATTAAGGGCCTGCAACCCCGTTTTTGACGGGTTAACGAATAATTTGAAGGGATTCATAAATTAACCAGTGCGTACTGACAACGACAAAAGGGAACGTATGAATAATTATTAACAAAAAATTACATTAAATTTTATGAAAATATAAATAGGTGAAAACTAACAGGTAAGTTAAAATAATATGTGTACATAATATACCTTTTTTCAATAGTTAAGCATATATTTATTTTACATTTTTACAAGAATATGTATGAAACCTGAGCCAAACAAACAGAGATACTAAATATACCAAAGTGTAACTCTACCCTCGGACAAAGAAGCTCTGAATTTTTAGCAGTAAAGGTATATAACAAACTCCCACTTAGTATTAAACAATTCAAAACAAAAAATAACTACATTAAGGATATTAAATCTTGGCTTAAGGAACTACCGGATAAAGAACTTACTAGCATACTTAAAACATCGTCGTAGAAGTTTATGGAAATCCTTACCCAAAACATGAAGTTGAATCATAGAAGTCGCTGAAAAACTTCCAAAACCTAGTCCCCCTCAACACAGTCTCCTAGTGAGGAGGACTACGAATATAATCAAAAAATCTTTATACATATTGTTGTAAAAATATAAAATATATATATATATATATATATATAGCTATTAAAAAAAAGTGTTTAATCGTTGTAACACATGAAAAATTACTGAAAACACTGAAAATTATTGAAAAACCTTTAAAATTGTGTTCAATCATCGTAAAACATAATCACATTAAATTAGTGGATAGATCACTACATTTATTTATTAAGGCCCCGTATAAACGTTGAAAGATGATTTGAAAGGGGGATATGTAAATACGAATGTTAGAGGGAGCGCGCTAATATTAAAAAATGATAATAATTAATTGAAAATGAAAAAAATAAAATAAAACACGACTCTTTTGAAATAGAGCGAAAATCTCTCGTCAAACGCTGTAGTTGCATTTAAAGATACACTGTTAATTTTGTCATGCCTGTAACATATAAAATAACAGAACAACACGTGTTTTTAATAATTTTCGTAGCTTACTTTGCGATTTTTTTCTAATAATTTCATATAATTAACGTTTAGGCATAAGAATTTTTTTATATATTATCTTCAAAAATAATATTTTTTAAACGTAAAAACATTAAGAGTTGACAAGAAAATCGGTAGAAATGCGGGGGTAGGGTATGCGGGGGCTTAAGAATCTCTTTAAATTATTGGTAATTCAATTATAAACGGGATTGCAGACCTTTAGCGCATGAATTAACAGGTTTCCTTTTAGTAGCCATAAACTGATCTCAGAAAATCAATAGGGGTTTCAAGAAAACAAGAGCACCTCGGACGCTATTGCCGCTGTCACAGATTTCATTGTCAAACGCCTTGATAAAAGGAAAAAATGTATTTCAATCTTCTTAGATCTTTCCAAAGCCTTTGATACAATATCACACAGTAAATTAATAAACAAACTTGAACAAATCGGTATTACGGGAAACGAACTTAACTTTTTTTAAAGTTTCCTTAATGAGCGCAAGCAACAAGTTAAAATAAATAACATACTTAGCAACACTTGTTCATCTAACTACGGTATACCACAAGGTAGCATGTTAGGTCCGTCTTTGTTCCTGTTGTATATTAACGACTTATGCAACATTAATATTCAGGGGAAAATCGTTAGTTTTGCCGATGACACCGTCTTACTGTTTGAAGCTGACACTTGGCTAGCTGTATACAAAAAGCTGAAACGGACATAAGCATGGTAAAAAAGTGGTTGGATATAAACACGCTCACACTGAACACCGAGAAAACTAAATATGTCACATCGAGCATTAATATTACTGGTCAACCTCCTGATGATGCCTCCATCAGAATACACTCGTGTTTGAATTCCGATGAATGTTGTCAGTGCCCCTACATTGAGCGCTCTACTCAGATGAAGTACCTAGGCCTCACCATTGACCAATATCTCAAATGGAATCTTCATACTCAAATAATTGCAAACAAAATAAGAAAAAAACATGCACTTTTTCAGAATCATACGAAATTTTCTCGGCTTACAACATCTGAAAATGATTTATTTTGCAGTCTGCCAATCTATTATTGAGTATGGTATCATAGCTTGGGGAGGCGGCACTTCATCTGCACTAGACCCAATCATAAAGGCTCAGAAAACAATTCTAAGGCTACCTATAATTACAGACACGAATCTAATTTTTAATATTATGAATTTGTTTGATGTTCGGCAGCTATATGCAAAAACTATCCTAACTCATCTATACTCAAATATACATAATTACTACGAAAAAATTTCAAATACACGATGTACTCGAAGCAACAACAAAAACTTACTACAAATACCGATAACACATACTACTTTTGGTCAACGAAACTTTAAATACTTTGCGACTAGATTACAACATTCTTCCAGACAGCATAAAACAATGTGATTCACAAAAAATTTCAAAGATAATGTTAAAACTTGGATCAAAAATAAGAATAGGGCCTTCACCGGTGCATTCACCCAATTTCGCAGTTATTGAAGTCACCACATTATTGAGCGAATACATCTTAATACAAGTATAGGTATGTTCAAAGGTATTAGGAACTAACACGAAAAATTCTGCCTCAACACAGGCTAGCCTAGTGAGGCGGTATTTGAGAAACCTCAACTATCTGCACTTTTATTTTCTTTTTACCTTCATCATATTATGTTTGTATTTTTCTGTCAATTTTATAACCTAAAAAATAAAAGTTACAAATCAATGTACACCATAATATGTATTTATAGTTGTAATGTGTAAACTTTCCTAAATAAAGATATTATTATATTATACATTAAACTGCGAATATATTATCAAGGTGTCGGAACATGTGTTCGAATACATGTTCCGACAACTTAAGAGATTCTAAATAAATTAGCAATACTCACTATTTTCCGTGTATGCCTACATAAAGTAGCTCCGCCCGAAGTGATAAAAAATTATATGAGCAGAAACTATGTTTTTGAAGAAATTTCGTATTACATGAAGCGATCCTATTTCAGTATGAAATCGGGTCTTAATTTTAAAGTCTTATTTTTTTGGATCCGGTCGCCTGCAAACCGAAATAAACCTTACGGTTGGTTAAAATTGAGGGGCAGAGTGGTCAAATTTTGCCTGCAGACCCCCTATTCGGGATTTACCCGAAACATACGATTTGAATTCGACCAATCAGAGGGCCTAGATCGTCCAGACGCTAGCGTAATAATACTATCAGATAATAATTGGATTATTTTAATGGCAGCGTTTTCGCGCGAAACTCACCTCAAGGGCGTTTAACAACTTAATTTATGCATTTAATTTATTCCTATCACTTAGACTTATAAACTTACTACTTTTGGCTTATAACTAAGTTTCATTGCTAGAGTCTTATAACTAGTGGATTAAAACTAAGTTTCATAGATAGAGTCTTATAACTACTGACTTAAAACTAAGATTTATGTCGAGTGATTTACAACTAAGACTTTTAACTAATGACTTAAACTATACATATTTTTTATGACCGAATGGGTATTTACACAATACCGCTATAATACGACTTACAACTACGGCTTAAACTAGAGATTTACGACTAACATACATATTTACGTTTACAAATATAGATTGTTATGATTTCTTCCCGTGGTGTCTGTCGTAAGGTATAAAATATTCAAAAAAAGTAGTTTACGCATAATAAATGGTTATTACATTAAAGTGGGTAGTCAAAGAGAAAAATTCCCTGGACTGAGCAATGAAATACTACTGAGAAAAAATGTCATTATTCTGGATACGACAAGTTGAAAAGGTGAGTCTTTAGTTTTGCTCTGAACTCAAGATGAGCTGTCGATCTTTTGCAAATGTGAAGGGAGTTGTGTTCACTAAATCCCCCCGAAGCTCAATAAGTTCCATCTTTAAATTTGCTGGCACATTATTTACATCAGCATTCATCGGACGAGCAAATATAGCGAATGTGGAGTCATTGTTTTGGAAGCCGGCAAACCTCGTATCAAATTCCTCAATTAGTGCCTTCAGTTCAACTCCATCATCTCTATATGTGATGTTTGTATGACTTGATAGACTAGGAAAATGGAAAAAATATATTTTTATCTCTTATCTGATTTACCAAAAATCTGAGTTTATTACAAAAAAACTTTGACATGTCCATGCAGTTCATGAACCAACTGTCCCTGTTTTTGTAATTTAAGATTCAGATCATTTAGTTATCCGATGACATCTACAAGGAAAAATCACACACTCATTGAAATAATATTTGTCTTAACTCTAACATTCAGATTTTTTCGGATTCACTGCCCAAATTCAAACGTGGCCTCATGTCAATAATTTAAACTATTCAATGCGCATACATACAGACACACACAGACAAACACTAACACATACATTACACACGTCACACACAAACCTATAAACTACACACGTCACCTTGTAATTACGGAATAAACAGTGGTACCCAACATGAAATATTTTATCCCTGTATATTGTTTCAACTCTGTAAATCATCTACTGTTTGTTTCTATAATATAAAATAAATAAAAAATAAAATAAATTATCTTTTATTTGGTTAATTGTGTTCCTTTTATGTCCGTAAAAACTGCAATGTCTTGTCTCAAATTAAAGAATCGTTTTAACATTTTTCCTTTATTATTTTATTTTTCCTTTCTCTTTTTTTTCCTTTATTATTCGACCACCTCACTTAGCAGTAATAAGACACATCTTCTTAGTCTGAAAATAGATCTTCCCAAACACCTTAAACTGGTGGTGATTAAGTGCACGTGACTTCATAAAATTAATGCTGGCTACCACTACTTCCATAACATTCTTAAATTTCATCGATTTTGCACAGAGATTTTGCTGGTGGATAATGCATTACAAATTTATAATACAGGTGGATCTGTTATTCTATTGCTCTTCCATAAACTATTCAAATAAATCCCTTCCGTACACCATCCATTGCAACGGATCCACCATTGCATATGCCAGATAATGCACTCCATTTAATCCCAAAGCTTCCGAAGACTATGATCATGAACTAGTAGAGTGAAGCCATTGCAAGCGCCCATGTCATCTTCATTATTTAATATCTCCATAAAACTATTAATTTCTTTCTCTATTACTTCGCCGATATGAATAATGGCCGGACAAAATAGCTCCGCGGGCTATATGATGTAGAATCACCTCCCGAAGTTAGAGCGCTTTTCCCCCAGACACCTTGTACAGGGTTTTCCAATAAGAGGTGTTATTTTGAATAGCCCGCTATTTCGGTAGATGTTACTTTTGAAGCTGTCATTTTTTGACAAGTAGAAACTACGTCATTAATAAAAATGGAACGATACACGCTTCAACAACGCATTAAAATTATTAAAATTCACTTGAGTGAATCAAATGCAAATCATCTTTAGTGATGAGGCCCATTTCCACCTCGGTGGCTTCGTCAACAAGCAAAATTGTCGCATCTGGGGCTCGAAAAACCCAAGAGTTATTGTTGAAAAGCCTTTTTATCCTCCACGAGTGACTTTTTGGTGCGGTTTATAGTCCGGCGGAGTCATTGGACCTTACTTTTTTGAAAATGAGGCTGGAGCAAGAGTTACGGTGAATGGATTGCGCTATCGAGAGATGATTAATGATTTTTATGGCCGGAATTGGATGGTATTGATTTGGACAACGTTTGCTTTTAACAAGACGGCGCTACGTGCCACACAAGCAACGAAACCATTGATCTTTTACGATTGAATATAAAAATAACACCTCTTATTGGAAAACCCTTTATAATAGTCTACTTTTTATAGCGCCACAGGAAAAGCAAAATAGCCGCAAATCTTTCACTACTTATTATGGACAACTTGTGTTTCAATGACAGTAGTCTTCACGTTTAAAAGAGCATGTTGCTATTTTTTTCTTATTTAATAAATCAAAACCTAAATTTACTCTGAAATCATAAGAGTTGTAAGTACAAATACCTGCCTACTAATATAAGCTCCATGCTCAGTTAAAGTCCGTCGGGTACGTGCTGATTTACCCTATACATATATTAATAATACATGTTCATAATATAAATATGTACACGCACGTGTAGGTACTTACAAACCCACACAGATCGAGTAGAATACATCACCTTTTTGAAGTAGATTTTTTATTTTATTTATTACAAAATAATAAGTTATAATGTATTATTCCCAGTGAGTTTACAAAACTCATTTCGGAAAAAGACAACATTATATTAAAGACAAGACTACATAGATACATTAAAATAAATAAACGCAGAAGTTATTTTTGAGTTCCAAAGAAAGAATGTGTCATTCATTAATAAAACTGCTGAGGAAATAGCTTTTAAGAGCTTTTGCCAATGTTTTTTGTTCGTTGCCGGAAGTTTTAGATTACTAGGTAATGTGTTATATTAAATGTTTGGAGCACGCTGTATGCAAACAATGCGCTTGTCTGCCTCACCTCTGGCTACGATACCTTTAAAACCTTTAATATATTTTAATATATTATCTTCTGCTTTCTATCTCTTCTTCTGTTGGCCTGTCTTACCGGAGATTGGCTGTCATTGGCTGCGGCCCAGAATAACTGCGGAACTGCACTCGTAGGTACTAGCGGGGTGCCGTCCATATAAGCACATAAGCTCTGCCTAGAGAGAAATACCAGAAGTATAAGTTTATACCTGATAGTGATAGTATTTTATTTTTAAGGTATCAAAGGCAGGGACTCAATAAGCAAAATGAACGCTAATGTCACATTCATTCGACAGACAGTTGTCTTCATTTGATTAAAAAATATACATGTGTGCGCGATATTCATTCGAGGAACACTCGTTTGTGTTAGTGTCTCAAAAGGCCGTGCCTTCGTCATCAGTGACATCTGTTGGTACCTCTTTTAATTAGTACAACAACTTTATTGACGTATATTATTTGTAATTTTATGTTAGCTTCATTAACTATCGATAAAGCCTTTATCGATAGTTAATCTCAACCAACATTGTCTAAAGCCAGCGTCATTGATCTCTTCGGCACCGGTGCAAAGTTGGGAAACACGATAAAAGCGCGTACAACATTGGTACACGGTTGAAATTAAATTTGTTACATGTTGTGTTCCCACAAACAGTTCTCCAACTCGTCATGGAAGGATATTATAAATAAATGGTTCTTTGTGATAAATCAGGGATTTATTAATACTTCGCGTATTACAATGGTGACTCGATAGTCGACCTAACTAGAAGCTGGCTAATTGAGATCTGAGAACAGTAAGTTTGTCTGGGAGCATTCTCACTGGCCCTGGCGACTACTGGCCACTGACTGCCATCTTGCGGACTTCCACGCAAGCTCTATGCACTGCCCTCTATGAGTGCATCTGTGAAGCTGTTACTTCCCAACATTACATGAGAACGGGCGGTTTCAATAACTCGTTCTTGAGAGCTCGACTGTGGAACGATTTGACGGTCTCTGTGTTCGATCCCTCCTATAAAATGTTCACTGATTGCTCTCCTAAAATAGACAACACACAGCATCCTCAAAGATTACATCAGCCAGGAAAACTATTTTCTTCGGGGTAGGGAGTTAGACGGTTGTTCAACTGAGTGACCAGTGTGAAACAGTGAGAAAAAAATAAAAACTTCACAGGAGACCGAAGTTTCGTTTACGTTTTTACTAGTATTGCTAATTTATTGAGAATTTCGTCAAATAATTCGTAGTCCGGTTTAAAACGGGATTGCAGGCCTAATGGCAAATATTTAACGTAGGAATTGATAGGTTTCCTAATAAACTTTTAATAAAAGAGGAATGTATTATCACGATGTCGGAACACGTGTTCACAAAAATCCTCATATATTTGTATTACGTCATTATACAGGGTGTATCGGCACGTACCCGACAAACTTTAACCAGCTATTCCTTAGCATATTTGGAGTAAAAATCTTATGTGCACTTTGCTGTCCGGTAACGTTTTTTCTTAATAAAAAATTTATTATTCATATTTTCACCACATGTCACCGCTGTTTTATCCTTTGTCAAAGTTTGAAAACCCATCTGGCAATATTTTATTCGAGTTCCGTTGAATAATGTACGTGTGTACCTATATTGGCGCACTTTTACAATCACAACGAAATGGCACGGCACCATTGGTCTCATTTTTAACTATTATTATTTAGTGTGTGCGAAAGAGCGAAGACGCTTTTCGACATACTTGCTTATAACAGCTGTTGAACACGAAAAGCAATGCCAATGACAGTGATGTAGTGTGGAAATTTTTAATTTTTTTGTTTTTAATTGAAAAAAAAATGCTACCGGACAGCAAAGTGCCCATAACATTTTTTACTCCAAATGTGCTAAGGAATAGCTGATTAAAGTTTGTCGGGTTAGTGCCGATACACGCTGTATATTATTAAGGCAAATTCGGGTGCATGAACACATGTTCCGATATGTTAGGAATTTACTAAAAGTTTATCAGGCTTTCCTGCAAATTTTTTGCCTGCAAATTCCGTTTTTAATCGGATTACCAATAATTTGAAGAAATTCTTAATAGACACGGTTCCATGTCATATCTCTCTTTGATTCTTTTCAGCATGACTAAACCATAATTGATTATACAATAACTTTTTTATGCGAATGCATAGAGACACAAATTCTCCCCAGTGGGATTATGTCATCCCCAATTGGGGTATAGGGATATTGAAGGTTACACCCACCCTGTCCCACCCCGGTATAGGTGACTTATGGTCACCCCTTCGGAGCTCTCGCATGAATCTAATTTTTTTGAATAAACGGCTCTACAAAGTATAAAAATGAAGCTAGACCTTCAATGTCCCCGCATACGGTGTTAGGAAGCGGTAATGCGAGAGCTTACAGGTACTAGTCTAAGAACAACACAGAACAATAAGCATCAAACAATCAGGTAACAAGTGTCAGGCAAATAGTTGGTGGAGGGAACCCACACTCCAGTACCTGTAAACACAAAGAAGAAATAAGTGACATAATAGAGTGACGGGGGAGTTTCGCCGAACCACGACTGGCAGTCCTGTTGAGAGATTGGTGGTGGTTGGGGCGACTGGTGCAGGTCAGGACTTCCACACCCCTTAGCCGACCACCCGGTGGAGCCCTGAAGATAAGTATGGGAAAAAGAGGGATAAACCCTAAAGAACCTAGGGGAAAGAAGCGTCAGGAGGTCGGAGGCAGGGTGGAGGTTACCCCAATCCGCACAGTCGCCCCTCTGACCACCAACGCTCCTCAGGGGTGGCGCAGGTGATTGGCGGAGTCCCCCGGTAAAAACAAGGAAATAAAAGAAGCTCCAGCAAAGTATGCGGGGACGGGGCCCGTTGTCCAACCCCTATTGGGGAGAAGTAAACAATACAAGACAAACAACGGAGTTCAGTTCTAGCCTGTAAACTCGTTGCCGTTACTGAAAAAGAAAAAAAAAACGAAAAAAAAACATATAAAAAGAAGAGAAAAGAAAAGAGAAAAGGAAAACAATAAACAATCCAAAAGTGCCACTTAAGGACATCGGTAGATTAAGTAAAACAAAGTAGAAAGTGTAAAAATAAAATCTGCATAGTCTGTAAAGAGGACAGCATGTGAAGTATAAGATAACAAAAAAGTAAAACATAAGAAAAGAAAACTGAAAATAAGAAGAAAAATAAGAGACAAGTTATTTAAAAGAAATGTAAACGAAAGAAAATCATCTGCAGCAGCTGGTACAGTAAGGAAAGAAAAATAATAAAAATAAGAAGAACAGAATAGCATAAACAATAATCGGAGAATTGTAAAAGAATTAGTCATGGAGCAGGAGCAATACACCAGGGGTTCTCAGTTATCACGCTAGTCAGCGACTCTAAGCTCAGACCATCTCTCAACCCAGATCCTAGTAAACTTCCTCAGACATTCGAAATTAACTCTGTTAGAAACAAGATCGGTGTTCCACACCGGTCCAATGGGGACATTCAGACCGTCTATCATTTCGTCTCTGGCATCCTTCAAGATCTCAAGATCTCTTCAAGGTATAGGGATAGGCTGAAATGAGCGGGGAGGGGAAGGATATGTGTAAGAGCAAGGTGAGAAAGTACCTGGATATTCAGATTTGGTCATCAAACACGGCAGCTAAAACAATTTCCAAGGATTCGATTTTTCGCACAAAAATTAATAATAAAAACATTTTGCTTAGACATTTATTTATTTTCAAAAGACACTAAAACACTGAAATGTTATAAATAATATCCTAACATCTAAAAATTAAAACAAGTAATTTTGTTGGTGGGGAAATTGTAAAAACGAACTTAACCGATCGAACTGGTAATTTTTTTTATATAAAAAATATATCTTCTAACATTTACTAAACAAATTATCGTGGCATCTTAATATTTTTTTCTAAAATATTGTAATTATTACGTATTTTGAATACGCGTTTTAGTAAAATATATCTTTCAAAGCCTTCAAACTCTTACAAGCGTACAACATTCAAAAAAATAATAAAAAACTCATTCAAAAATATAAACAAATGTTATTTAGCTTTAATTCGATAAAATGTAACAATAAGGTTAAAATATGTTTATATAGGCAGGATCACTTTAGAATCTTTTTTTATATTTCGCAAGTGTATTTCAAACGTGTTTTAATTACACAAAACTAATTAAATAAATTGTTAAGCTCGATACAAAAATAAATTAATATGACATAAAAATATTGACATATAATTTTAGACTTATCACAAAAAAATAATGTCTAAATTATAAGACAAAATCTACCTAATGATTTCAGGAAACTTTAATTTTTTTTTGTACAATATTCATCGCGTGACACACAAGTATTTGATTTAAACGCGTTTACATATGGCCGGTATACCAATAGTTACTTTTTTATGTACGCCAAGTTGCTCTCTGGTGAGGTAAGATAAGCCTAATGATACCGTAACTAAATAATACTGATATACCGGCCAATAGTATTAAGGTTAAACGCTACGTTCGTTATATTCTACGTTTTCATAGATGGCATTAATTATTTATTGAACTATTTAATCGTATTCAGATTGCGTTCACATGTGCGCAATCAAATAATTCGTCTTAATAATTTAAACTTTTAAAGCATAAGTTCTAAAATGTGCATTTTCATACAATAATAATGAGTAAAACCTCAAATTGTAATATGTAATTTTTGAAGACAATATAAGCGATTGCTAAACGAAAATTTGAAAAAGAAAAATCAGAAAAAGATATGTATGATTTAAGATGTTCACGACCAAAAGTATTATTGTGTATAATTTATAATTGTGTAAATTACAGATCTGCCCTGATGATGGACACTGCGATGCTGTCCTAAACGTTGGCTAAAGAAGGAGTTAGAGCAACACGGCATAATACCCCAAAAACAAATCACTATAACAGAAAAAGCTATGGTCACATCTAAGACTCGAACCCAGGACCCAGGACCAATGTGACCCTGTATCTTGTATATTTTTACCCTGTGTCTTTTTCTGTTTCAAATTTTCATTTAGAAATCGCTAATATTGTCTTCAATAATTTAATAATTAAATTTACGCCATCTATGAACGCGTGGATTATAAAGTGCGCTAATCTCAATTTGAAGTATTATTAGTGGCACCAAATGGTTTAGCATCATAACTATACGAAGGTACAAGTTGACAAACTCTCGATCGGGTTCAGATGACGTCAGAGCCAAGCTGGTGCGTTTCGATCAGATGTTTTTTTAAAGGAATTCCTCATGGTAAAATTTCGTAAGTATTTGACTCACAATTTGAGCTTATTTTTCGAATTATAACAAATTTTTTTATTTCATTACTTAACATATAACTTTTTCGTGAATAATGCTTTGTCTGGTGACTAAAACACTGTGGAAGGTTCTCTTGTGATTGTGGCGGCATTATACACTAAAATTAAACTAGATTTAGTTGTATCTTAATGACTTTGGAAGTAACTCGAAACTGCAGAAAAGAAGACAGATGTTTTAAGCCTCTTCGCGTTTGTCCAGCCTCTTCATCTGAAATAAGACAAAAAACAATATTATTAATTTATAAAATTCAGTATTCTCCCAATTTAAGGATTGTCTACGATAATGAAAAAAAAACAGAAGATCTGGCCACACTGCGACCATATTATGATTAGAGCATTATCACCCTCAAACTCAATACTAATCACGGTCTATTAACCTTTAGTGTGCCAATAAATCCACTGTGGATTATTCCGACTTTTGTACCCGAAGTGTGCCGACGATTTTTATTGTATTTTGAATCACATTGACATACTTAAATACTCTTTATCCGCCTTGGAAGGAAATACATTTTTCTTTGCATTTATATGTGTATTTGTGAACGTGAAAAATACATCCGATTTTCAAAGCCATACTGTATTTACTAACAGGAACGTCTCTTATAATTTATTTTTAATTGTGAAGATCACTTATTTAGCTTTGATGAAAATATAATAAAACTCAGGAATATTTTCTTCACTATATATTTTTTTAATAAAATTAGAGAAAAATATTTCTCAAAAAATTAATGCTGGCTACCACAACTTCCATAACATTCTTAAATTTCATCGATTTTGAACACAAATTTTGCTGGTGGATAATGTAATAAAAAATTGTTAAATTTTCGAGGTGGATCTGTAATTCTACTGCTCTTCCATAAACTACTCCAATAAATCCCTTCCGTACACCAACTATCATTGCATATGCCAGATAAAGCATTCCATTTAATCCCAAAGCTTCCGAAGACTATGATCATGAACTAGTAGAGTGAAGCCATCTAAAACACTATATAAACATTGTAGCTAACCTAGCTGAAAATATCAAAAACACGTCACCTCTCAGAGATATTCAGGAACCTCAAAACGATGCAACTAACATCAACAATGAAAATATTAACAGAAAATTCACATATCGAAATATTACACTTGAAGATACCAACAAAATAATTCAAACATTAAAGAATAACACAACTACGGGACCTGATGGTGTAGACTCTAAAACTATCATAATCTTTTCCAAAGCCATAAGCCATTACACCAACTCCATCATTGCATATGCCAGATAATGCACTCCATTTAATCCCAAAGTTTCCGAAGACTATGATCATGAACTAGTAGAGTGAAGCCATTGCAAGCGCCCATGTCATCTTCATTATTTAATATCTCCATAAAACTATTAATTTCTTTCTCTATTACTTCGTCGATATGAATAATGGCCGGACAAAATAGCTCCGCGGGCTATATGATGTAGAATCACCTCCCGAAGTTACAGCGCTTTTCCCCAAGACACCTTGTACAGGGTTTTCCAATAAGAGGTGTTATTGTGAATAGCCCGCTATTTCGGTAGATGTTACTTTTAAAGCTGTCATTTTTTGACATTTGACAAGTAAAAACTACGCCACTAATAAAAATGCAACAATACACGCTTCAACAACGCACTGAAATGATTAAAATTCACTTGAGTGAATCAAATGCAAATCATCTTGAGTGATGAGGCCCATTTGAGGGCTCGGAAAACCCAAGAGTTATTGTTGAAAAGCCTCTCTATCCTCAACGTATGACTTTTTGGTGCGGTTTATGGTCCGGCGGAGTCATTGGACCTTACTTTTTCGAAAATGAGGCTGGAGCAACAGTTACGGTGAATGGATTGCGCTATCGAGAGATGATAAATGATTTTTTATGGCCGAAATTGGATGATATTGATTTGGACAACGTTTGCTTTTAACAAGACGGCGCTACGTGCCACACAAGCAACGAAACCATCGATCTTTTATGATTGTATATAAAAATAACACCTCTTATTGGAAAACCCTGTATAATAGTCACCTTTTTATAGCGCCACAGGAAAAGCAAAATAGCCGCAAATCTTTCACTACTTATTATGGACAACTTGTGTTTCAATGACAGTAGTCCTCGCGTCCAAAACAGCATGTTGCTATTTTTTTCTTATTTAATAAATCAAAACCTAAATTTACTCTGAAATCATAAGAGTTGTAAGTACAAATACCTTCCTAATAATATAAACTCTATGATCATTTAAAATCCGTCGGGTACGTGCTGATTTACCCTATACATATATTAATAATACATGTTCATAATATAAATATGTACACGCACATGTAGGTACTTACAAACCCACAAAGATCGAGTAGAATACATCCCCTTTTTGAAGTCGATTTTTTATTTAATTTATTATAATACATTACAAAATAATAAGTTATAATGTATTATTCCCAGTGAGTTTACAAAACTCATTTCTGGAAAGACAACATTATATTAAAGACAAGACAACATAGATAGATTAAAATAAATAAACGCAGAAGTTATTTTGGAGTTCCAAAGAAAGAATGTGTCAGTCATTAATAAAACTGCTGAGGAAATAGCTTTTGACAGCTTTTGCCAATGTTTTTTGTTCGTTGCCGGAAGTTTTAGATTACTAGGTAATGCGTTATATTAAATGTTTGGAGCACGCTGTATACAAACAATGCGCTTGTCTGCCTCACCTCTGGCTACGATACCTTTAAAACCTTTAATATATTTTAATATATTATCTTCTGCTTTCTATCTCTTCTTCTGTTGGCCTGTCTTACCGGAGATTGGCTGTCATTGGCTGCGGCCCAGAATAACTGCGGAACTGCACTCGTAGGTACTAGCGGGGTGCCGTCCATATAAGCACATAAGCTCTGCCTAGAGAGAAATACCAGAAGTATAAGTTTATACCTGATAGTGATAGTATTTTATTTTTAAGGTATCAAAGGCAGGGACTCAATAAGCAAAATGAACGCTAATGTCACATTCATTCGACAGACAGTTGTCTTCATTTGATTAAAAAATATACATGTGTGCGCGATATTCATTCGAGGAACACTCGTTTGTGTTAGTGTCTCAAAAGGCCGTGCCTTCGTCATCAGTGACATCTGTTGGTACCTCTTTTAATTAGTACAACAACTTTATTGACGTATATTATTTGTAATTTTATGTTAGCTTCATTAACTATCGATAAAGCCTTTATCGATAGTTAATCTCAACCAACATTGTCTAAAGCCAGCGTCATTGATCTCTTCGGCACCGGTGCAAAGTTGGGAAACACGATAAAAGCGCGTACAACATTGGTACACGGTTGAAATTAAATTTGTTACATGTTGTGTTCCCACAAACAGTTCTCCAACTCGTCATGGAAGGATATTATAAATAAATGGTTCTTTGTGATAAATCAGGGATTTATTAATACTTCGCGTATTACAATGGTGACTCGATAGTCGACCTAACTAGAAGCTGGCTAATTGAGATCTGAGAACAGTAAGTTTGTCTGGGAGCATTCTCACTGGCCCTGGCGACTACTGGCCACTGACTGCCATCTTGCGGACTTCCACGCAAGCTCTATGCACTGCCCTCTATGAGTGCATCTGTGAAGCTGTTACTTCCCAACATTACATGAGAACGGGCGGTTTCAATAACTCGTTCTTGAGAGCTCGACTGTGGAACGATTTGACGGTCTCTGTGTTCGATCCCTCCTATAAAATGTTCACTGATTGCTCTCCTAAAATAGACAACACACAGCATCCTCAAAGATTACATCAGCCAGGAAAACTATTTTCTTCGGGGTAGGGAGTTAGACGGTTGTTCAACTGAGTGACCAGTGTGAAACAGTGAGAAAAAAATAAAAACTTCACAGGAGACCGAAGTTTCGTTTACGTTTTTACTAGTATTGCTAATTTATTGAGAATTTCGTCAAATAATTCGTAGTCCGGTTTAAAACGGGATTGCAGGCCTAATGGCAAATATTTAACGTAGGAATTGATAGGTTTCCTAATAAACTTTTAATAAAAGAGGAATGTATTATCACGATGTCGGAACACGTGTTCACAAAAATCCTCATATATTTGTATTACGTCATTATACAGGGTGTATCGGCACGTACCCGACAAACTTTAACCAGCTATTCCTTAGCATATTTGGAGTAAAAATCTTATGTGCACTTTGCTGTCCGGTAACGTTTTTTCTTAATAAAAAATTTATTATTCATATTTTCACCACATGTCACCGCTGTTTTATCCTTTGTCAAAGTTTGAAAACCCATCTGGCAATATTTTATTCGAATTCCGTTGAATAATGTACGTGTGTACCTATATTGGCGCACTTTTACAATCACAACGAAATGGCACGGCACCATTGGTCTCATTTTTAACTATTATTATTTAGTGTGTGCGAAAGAGCGAAGACGCTTTTCGACATACTTGCTTATAACAGCTGTTGAACACGAAAAGCAATGCCAATGACAGTGATGTAGTGTGGAAATTTTTAATTTTTTTGTTTTTAATTGAAAAAAAAATGCTACCGGACAGCAAAGTGCCCATAACATTTTTTACTCCAAATGTGCTAAGGAATAGCTGATTAAAGTTTGTCGGGTTAGTGCCGATACACGCTGTATATTATTAAGGCAAATTCGGGTGCATGAACACATGTTCCGATATGTTAGGAATTTACTAAAAGTTTATCAGGCTTTCCTGCAAATTTTTTGCCTGCAAATTCCGTTTTTAATCGGATTACCAATAATTTGAAGAAATTCTTAATAGACACGGTTCCATGTCATATCTCTCTTTGATTCTTTTCAGCATGACTAAACCATAATTGATTATACAATAACTTTTTTATGCGAATGCATAGAGACACAAATTCTCCCCAGTGGGATTATGTCATCCCCAATTGGGGTATAGGGATATTGAAGGTTACACCCACCCTGTCCCACCCCGGTATAGGTGACTTATGGTCACCCCTTCGGAGCTCTCGCATGAATCTAATTTTTTTGAATAAACGGCTCTACAAAGTATAAAAATGAAGCTAGACCTTCAATGTCCCCGCATACGGTGTTAGGAAGCGGTAATGCGAGAGCTTACAGGTACTAGTCTAAGAACAACACAGAACAATAAGCATCAAACAATCAGGTAACAAGTGTCAGGCAAATAGTTGGTGGAGGGAACCCACACTCCAGTACCTGTAAACACAAAGAAGAAATAAGTGACATAATAGAGTGACGGGGGAGTTTCGCCGAACCACGACTGGCAGTCCTGTTGAGAGATTGGTGGTGGTTGGGGCGACTGGTGCAGGTCAGGACTTCCACACCCCTTAGCCGACCACCCGGTGGAGCCCTGAAGATAAGTATGGGAAAAAGAGGGATAAACCCTAAAGAACCTAGGGGAAAGAAGCGTCAGGAGGTCGGAGGCAGGGTGGAGGTTACCCCAATCCGCACAGTCGCCCCTCTGACCACCAACGCTCCTCAGGGGTGGCGCAGGTGATTGGCGGAGTCCCCCGGTAAAAACAAGGAAATAAAAGAAGCTCCAGCAAAGTATGCGGGGACGGGGCCCGTTGTCCAACCCCTATTGGGGAGAAGTAAACAATACAAGACAAACAACGGAGTTCAGTTCTAGCCTGTAAACTCGTTGCCGTTACTGAAAAAGAAAAAAAAAACGAAAAAAAACATATAAAAAGAAGAGAAAAGAAAAGAGAAAAGGAAAACAATAAACAATCCAAAAGTGCCACTTAAGGACATCGGTAGATTAAGTAAAACAAAGTAGAAAGTGTAAAAATAAAATCTGCATAGTCTGTAAAGAGGACAGCATGTGAAGTATAAGATAACAAAAAAGTAAAACATAAGAAAAGAAAACTGAAAATAAGAAGAAAAATAAGAGACAAGTTATTTAAAAGAAATGTAAACGAAAGAAAATCATCTGCAGCAGCTGGTACAGTAAGGAAAGAAAAATAATAAAAATAAGAAGAACAGAATAGCATAAACAATAATCGGAGAATTGTAAAAGAATTAGTCATGGAGCAGGAGCAATACACCAGGGGTTCTCAGTTATCACGCTAGTCAGCGACTCTAAGCTCAGACCATCTCTCAACCCAGATCCTAGTAAACTTCCTCAGACATTCGAAATTAACTCTGTTAGAAACAAGATCGGTGTTCCACACCGGTCTAATGGGGACATTCAGACCGTCTATCATTTCGTCTCTGGCATCCTTCAAGATCTCAAGATCTCTTCAAGGTATAGGGATAGGCTGAAATGAGCGGGGAGGGGAAGGATATGTGTAAGAGCAAGGTGAGAAAGTACCTGGATATTCAGATTTGGTCATCAAACACGGCAGCTAAAACAATTTCCAAGGATTCGATTTTTCGCACGAAAATTAATAATAAAAACATTTTGCTTAGACATTTATTTATTTTCAAAAGACACTAAAACACTGAAATGTTATAAATAATATCCTAACATCTAAAAATTAAAACAAGTAATTTTGTTGGTGGGGAAATTGTAAAAACGAACTTAACCGATCGAACTGGTAATTTTTTTTATATAAAAAATATATCTTCTAACATTTACTAAACAAATTATCGTGGCATCTTAATATTTTTTTCTAAAATATTGTAATTATTACGTATTTTGAATACGCGTTTTTGTAAAAAATATTTGCAAAAAAATATTTTTCAAAGCCTTTAAACTATTACAAACGTACAACATTCAAAAAATTTAAAAAAACTCATTCAAAAATATAAATAAATGTTATTTAGCTTTAATTCGATAAAATGTAACAATAAGGTTAAAATATGTTTATATAGGCAGGATCACTTTAGAATCTTTTTTATATTTCGCAAGTATATTTCAAACGTGTTTTAATTACACAAAACTAATTAAATAAATTGTTAAGCTCGATACAAAAATAAATTAATATGACATAAAAATATTGACATATAATTTTAGACTTATCACAAAAAAATAATGTCTAAATTATAAGACAAAATCTACCTAATGATTTCAGGAAACTTTAATTTTTTTTTGTACAATATTCATCGCGTGACACACAAGTATTTGATTTAAACGCGTTTACATATGGCCGGTATACCAATAGTTACTTTTTTATGTACGCCAAGTTGCTCTCTGGTGAGGTAAGATAAGCCTAATGATACCGTAACTAAATAATACTGATATACCGGCCAATAGTATTAAGGTTAAACGCTACGTTCGTTATATTCGACGTTTTCATAGATGACATTAATTAATTATTGAACTATTTAATTATTTTCAGATTGCGTTTACATGTGCGGAATCAAATAATTCGTTTTTATAATTTAAACTTTTAAAGCATAAGTTCTAAAATGTGTATTTTCATACAATAATAATGAGTAAAACCTCAAATTGTAATATGTAATTTTTGAAGACAATATAAGCGATTGCTAAACGAAAATTTGAAAAAGAAAAATCAGAAAAAGATATGTATGATTTAAGATGTTCATGGCCAAAAGTATTATTGTGTATAATTTATAATTGTGTAAATTACAGATCTGCCCTGATGATGGACACTGCGATGCTGTCCTAAACGTTGGCTAAAGAAGGAGTTAGAGCAACACGGCATAATACCCCAAAAACAAATCACTATAACAGAAAAAGCTATGGTCACATCTAGGACTCGAACCCAGGACCCAGGACCAATGTGACCCTGTATCTTGTATATTTTTACCCTGTGTCTTTTTCTGTTTCAAATTTTCATTTAGAAATCGCTAATATTGTCTTCAATAATTTAATAATTAAATTTACGCCATCTATGAACGCGTGGATTATAAAGTGCGCTAATCTCAATTTGAAGCATTATTAGTGGCACCAAATGGTTTAGCATCATAACTATACGAAGGTACAAGTTGACAAACTCTCGATCGGGTTCAGATGACGTCAGAGCCAAGCTGGTGCGTTTCGATCAGATGTTTTTTAAAGGAATTCCTCATGGTAAAATTTCGCAAGTATTTGACTCACAATTTGAGCTTATTTTTCGAATTATAACAAAATGGTTTATATAATTATGATATAATATAAGACTTTTAAGGCTTTAAATAAGGCTTTGTCTGGTGACTAAGACACTGTGGAAGGTTCTCTTGTGATTGTGGCGGCATTATATACTAAAATTAAACTAGATTTAGTTGTATCTTAATGACTTTGGAAGTAACTCGAAACTGCAAAAAAGAAGACAGATGTTTTAAGCCTCTTCGCGTTTGTCCAGCCTCTTCATCTGAAATAAGACAAAAAACAATATTATTAATTTATAAAATTCAGTATTCTCACAATTTAAGGAATGTCTACGATAGTGAAAAAAAAACAGAAGATCTGGCCACACTGCGACCATATTATGATTAGAGCATTATCACCCTCAAACTCAATACTAATCACGATCTATTAACCTTTAGTGTGCCAATAAATCCACCGTGGATTATTCCGACTTTTGTACCCGAAGTGTGCCGACGATTTTTATTGTATTTTGAATCACATTGACATACTTAAATACTCTTTATCCGCCTTGGAAGGAAATACATTTTTCTTTGCATTTATATATGTATTTGTGAACGTGAAAAATACATCCGATTTTCAAAGCCATACTGTATTTACTAACAGGAACGTCTCTTATAATTTATTTTTAATTGTGAAGATCACTTATTTAGCTTTGATGAAAATATAATAAAACTCAGGAATATTTTCTTCACTATATATTTTTTTAATAAAATTAGAGAAAAATATTTCTCTGCATAGTAGCTATCCCGAGGAAAATGCATAAGATAGAGATATACATTTTTTAAATAAAATTTGGCAAGACTAACTTATTAAGGCGATGCCATACGTAGTAATGCAAAATCATGTGTTTTTGGTTTGTAAATTTGATCGCCTAGAAATGTTTCAGATGCTTTAATTAAATACTGCGAGTAGAATACATCTTGACCTTTGAAATAATCGACAATTTTTTATATAAGTCTTTTTATAAGCCCAGAAAAAAATAATACATAGGCCCATGAAAACTGCTTTAAAGTTCAAAATCTCGTACTTACGAACCCATTTTCGGTTATGATTTTATTGAGTAATGTGGCAAATTAAGTTATTTATAAAATGAGGAGAAAAAAATATAAATATTTATGTCTGAACATCCACAAAATAAAATAAAAGGCACTTTTTGACCATGTTTTTTTCTTGCATAAATCAAAACAGGCGGATGGTGTTAAGCGGGAATTTAAACCTTATCGCCATCTACGTAAGGGTTCTCATTGATAGCCGCACAATTTAAAATATTACACGACGTAGTGCATCGCCTTAAGATAATTGTGTGGGACGGCGATTTGCATTTTACCCCTGGTACACTACGAAGTACCAGGAGGATGGCATTGCAAGGGTTATTGCAAGATATTCTGAAACTTTTCATATTCCTTTCCAAGTTCTTTCTTTCAGTTCAGTTCTTGCCTCCTATTTCTTTCTTTCATATTTCTTTCAGTTCAGTTCTTGCCTCCAAGGTAACAACTCACACAAATTTTGCTCCGCAATTATCTTTCCATATTTCTGTTAAATCCCATAATCCTACAACCTTTTAAGCGCCACCAGGCGCAGTTTTTTACGGGCTTTCCGCCCGTATCAATATTTTTTCTGTGCTAGTGAATTTTTTATACTTTTATAGTGATTAAGTGTTTTGTTTTTTTTAAAATCGCCATCGAGGCGGTCTCAACTATTTCCCCCTGTATCCATAGCCGATACAGGGTGCAAAGTTTGATCCTGCATCTTTGCTGAAAATTTTAGTGCATTTGACACCTTTTTGTGCGATCCACTGTGATTTTAATGTTTTTTGCTCGCGGTGTTCCTCAAGTCGCAGTTTAATCCCTACTAGTTTAAGTGCATCTATTTGTGAACGTTAACGTCACCTACTGCATCAGACGCGGAATTTTTTTCCGCGTCGAGTGACAGTTCAGTTTTTTTCCTGTGCCAAATACTTTAAAAATTATACGTGTTTTAGTGTTCACCACGTGTTCAAACATTCTACGAATTTTGCCTGGCAAGTGATGAAAGAACTTCTCAGAGGACGCATCTCTTGCTTCACAACATTGCCAATTTTGGACAATATTTTTTCTTTTTATATCGTTAAGAGCAATTATTTAAAAGTGACAGTGACATTTCTTTTTTTTTTAATTTTCCATAATCATTTTGGTGTGGAGGATTAGTAAAGAGCGGACATTTGGACATTAATAATAAATTTCATTTTCACCTTCGGAGAGGGCTACTAAATTTTAACTTTTTCAACTAAATTTTGCTAAGTCCCAAAAAAATATTTTGTACCCCTAAAATCAATATTTTTTCACTTTTAAGGGCACTTTGAACAAAAATTTTCCCGACTTTTTTTTCCCCATTTTTGGGGAAAATTTTGAAATTTGGGGTAAATTTCTGATTTACCCCACTTTTCGGAAAAAATGGATTCCGGTCCAGTTTCGCCTGGCGAGTCCGATGATTCCACCGGAAATCCGGTCAGACGCTCCGATGACCGAGAAAACATTCTAAAACAGATAGAGCAGATTCTGAGCACAGGCTCTCCCACAGCTAGGCCCTTCAAGACTATAAAACGGACCAAAACCAGGCCACAGAAGGAGCTTCATACAGTGGATTCGGAAAGTGAGGCCGTCTCGGAGCTGGAAACAACTCGTTGCACCACTGCCATGCCCCCCTCTCAGGAGATGCCCTCCATCGCTCCAGCAACTACACCCAACGCTGAGAATAAGAAGCGTGTACGCTACAGCGAGTCTCCGGGGAACCAGGAGTTCAAGGCTATTCCAGCCCTGGAGAAGTGCCAGAAAATCAGATTGATTCTAATGGACGGCCCTAATAAGCTAAATAAAACTGACAAAAGTCTGCTCAACACCACCCTTGACGACTTGATGTCAGACATCACGAGATTGATGCTCGAGCTTAATACACTTGCAACGAGAAGCACCACCATAGAGGAAATGCTCAGTGCGCAATCGGCTCTATCGTCTAAATTGGACCTGGCTATTAAAACTCGCCCAGCCTATTCGACGCATCCCATTGCCAAGGAGACATTGTCTTATGCAAATGCCGCGGCAGGCATGCCAGCGTCAAAAAAAATAGTCATCAACGGTTTCGAGCGACCGATTCCAAAAAAGCCACTTACTTTCTTGGTGTATCCAGAGGCTCCAGAAGGCAAAACCTCGGAACAAACTCAGAAAGTCCTGGAGAAGATCCTTAACCCCAAGAAGGACGAGTTCCGAATTGTCCGATCTAGGAAAATTAAAGGAGCGGGAATGGCCTTTCAAGCCAAGGACTCTAAGGATCTTGAGAACATAAAAAAAGCTGAAGCGAAACTTACTGCAAACGGCCTGAAGATGATCAATCCCTTGGGCCGTCTTCCTAAAATAGTTATTTACAATGTGCCAAAAGGCGAACAATCCGCGGATCAGGATTTATTTAATGAGATCTTCTCCAATAATCTATCCGGCCAGACCACATTGTCTTTGGAAGATCACCTTCGGACTATGCGGCGAGTATCGCTTTTTGGCAAGCGCGACACTCCTACCATGAACATGGTTGTGACATGTCATCCAGCTGCCCGTAAGGTCTTACTAGACAGCGGAATGTGCTTCCTTGGGTGGAATGCCTGTCGGACTCGGGACTACACTGGTGCCACCAGATGTTTCAAATGTCAGCAATATGGCCATATTTCCAAGTCATGCTCTCAGGAAAATGAAACTTGTCGCCACTGCGCCGCTGTGGGGCACACTCATGAGGATTGCCCCAAGAAGGAACTTCCCGCTGTCTGTGCTACCTGCACTCGCTTTAGGAAGCCTGCCAATCATCCTACGGGGGACAGGGATTGTCCTGCTCACCTGGCTGCCATTAATGCTCAAGTCCGCATGACCGATTATGGCTCCTCATAATTTACTCTCCCTAGGTCAGATTAACTTGCAGCGATCCCGGTTGGCCACCCTGGACGCGCAGCGGGTCATGTCTGACCTCAACATTGACATTTTGCTTATTCAGGAGCAGTACACCTGGGAAGGTAAGACTCCAATTGAATTTCCGGGAGCGGTACTCGAAGTCGGCTCATCTCCAGGGGCGGGTGTTCTGGTCAATACATCATTGATCAGCCCCCTCCTTCTGGCTGGACTGTCTAATGAGTACCAAACCTGTGTATGTATTAAATTTGCTGATACTGAGATCTATCTGATCTCAGTCTATTTTAAATGGGGGAACCCGGTAGGACCACATATCCTGAGTCTGACGCGCGCCCTAAACGCGCTTAAAGGTCGTAACGTAGTTATCGGAGGGGACTTTAACGCTCGCTCTCCTCTTTGGTTTGACAATACTAAAACCCATTCAGTACGATCACGGACTGACGCCGTCGAAGACCTGATTGCTGCGCAAGGCCTTTGTATCATTAACGAACAGAGTTCGTTCTTTACCTTTTCAAACACACTAGGAGAGAGCAACATTGATCTAACTCTTTGCTCTGGATCAGTTGCGGCCAGGATATCTAAATGGAGGGTCCATGAATGCGCAATAGTTTCGGATCATAGATTAATCACATTTACAATAGGTGTTAAGAAAACTGAAACTCCGAGATCCTCCTGGAATTTCAACACCTCCAGGGCGAATTGGGATAACTTTGGGGAGGCGCTACGAGATACATTAAGGGATTTTCATCACGTAGCAGCTAATGATCCGGACAATTTGGGGAACTTTTTCAATTCTGCCGTTGTATCTGCGGCTGATTCCTCTCTGGGTAGATCAAACCCAAAAACGAAAATTAGAACGCCGTGGTGGTCACCTGAGCTGACTTCGCTAAAGGGGGCCTACAAAGGAGCCTATAGGGCCTTGGGACTGTCCAGGAGGGGAAGCTGTACGGAGGAGGAGACAGCTGCCCTTCAGGCCGCTCTCAGGAGATCCAGGGCAACTTTCAAACATGCGGTTCTCCTTGCGAAACGAGCTGTCTGGCATAATTGGGTTAAAGATGTGGGCAACGCCAACCCGTGGGAAATCCACAGCGCAATTGAAAAATCCGGCAAGGGATCGGATCGGTTTTTGTCAAGTTTAATTGGGAATATTGATGGGAGGGACGCTGAGACTGTGGACGTGGCCTCTACTCTCAACACACTTTTGGGCAAGTTAGTCCCTGTAGAGTCAGTAATTGGGGAAAGTGACCACCAAAAACAGATTAGAAATCTGGCACGGCTTCCACCTAGAGACCTCGCCCAAGAGGATAGAATCACTCCCGTCACTAGAGCTGAAATAGGTGCTATAATTAAGGGTTTGGGTCCAAAGAAGGCACCAGGGCATGACAGACTCAACGGCGAAATAGTGAAGCATGTCTGGGTCCACGCTAAAGAGGAGCTCTTTCAAGTGATGGAATCGTGCCTGAGAAGAGGAATTTTCCCTTCTGAATGGAAGAGGGGCGTGCTCAGGATTATACCTAAAGGGAACGGCAAACCACTCACCGATGTTAAGGCTTATCGCCCGATAACCTTACTCCCAGTCCTCGGTAAGATCCTGGAATTACTTATTCGGCAGCGTCTTCGCAGTACACTATCACCGCCCAGTGAACTTCAATTTGGTTTCGTCCCGGGTAAATCCACTGTGCACGCCATTTCGTTTGCGCTTAACTGGGTGAAGGTCTGTACAAAGAGGTATGTTGTAGCAATCTTCTTAGATATAACTGGTGCCTTCGACTTCGCGTGGTGGGACATGATACGCACAAAGGTTAAAAGTAGGAATTGTCCAAAACGCCTGTTTAAATCGGTTGACAACTACCTATCGGGACGAACTGTCTCGATATCCCATGGTGATTTTACTATAGAACGCGAAGTAAATATGGGCTGTCCTCAGGGCTCCGTTCTGGGACCTGAATTTTGGAATATTGACTTTGACGACTCCTCTAGGTTACCCTTGCCTGAAGGATGTATCATGATCGACTACGCGGATGATAAAATGTATCTTGTCTCGGGGAACAGCAGAAAGGAAATTGAAGAAAAGGCTGGTGATGGTTTGAACACCCTCCTTAAATGGGGGGAGAGGAATAAGATGACCTTCGCTCCCCACAAGACAAAGGGTCTCCTGATGAAGGGCTCTCTCAGTAGAACAAGAAACCCTACCATCCGGATGGGAGACACCAACATCAAATTTGCAGACACGGTCAAGTACCTAGGTGTAACACTCGATCGATCGTCCTCATTTCTGGCTCATGTTAAAGATGTTTCAAGCAAGGCTCAGGCGCTGTTCCTAAAGTTGAGGAGACTCTCCACCGCTGAATGGGGACTACGCAGTCCGGCACTACGTGCTCTGTACAGGGGCGTATACGTTGCGCAAGTTTCGTATGCTGCCTCTGTTTGGGAGCACCGCCTGGATAACTGCCTTATACTCCTCGCTCTTACTAGGGGCCAGCGAACTTCTTTGCTGGCACTATCTGGCGCATACCGTACTGTTGCTTCGGACGCTTTGCCAGTTTTGGCCGGCATTTTGCCAATCGATCTGGAGATTAGGGAAGTCTTAACCAAGCAGAGACTTTCCAGAGGATCCCCGGCAACCCATCTTGGTGTCGTTCTGACACCAGGTGGACCGGGAACTCTCCCTGGACTGCTTCGGACGATGAGGGACCTTTCGCTTAAAGAGTGGCAGGTCCGTTGGGATAGGTCGAGCATGGGAAGATGGACCTTTTCCTTCTTCCCATCAGTTAAACTCAGAATGGAAGGGGCCTTCCTCAAACTGGACCATCACATGACGCAGCTCCTCTCAGGACATGGGGAATTCAGGGGGAGGCTTCACAGCCTTGCCCTGTCTTCCCATCCCAATTGCGCTTGTGGCAATACTTACCAGTCGGCCGAGCACATTCTGTGGCACTGTGAGATCTTGAAGGATGCCAGAGACGAAATGATAGACGGTCTGAATGTCCCCATTAGACCGGTGTGGAACACCGATCTTGTTTCTAACAGAGTCAATTTCGAATGTCTGAGGAAGTTTACTAGGATCTGGGTTGAGAGATGGTCTGAGCTTAGAGTCGCTGACTAGCGTGATAACTGAGAACCCCTGGTGTATTGCTCCTGCTCCATGACTAATTCTTTTACAATTCTCCGATTATTGTTTATGCTATTCTGTTCTTCTTATTTTTATTATTTTTCTTTCCTTTCTGTACCAGCTGCTGCAGATGATTTTCTTTCGTTTACTTTTCTTTTAAATAACTTGTCTCTTATTTTTCTTCTTATTTTCAGTTTTCTTTTCTTATGTTTTACTTTTTTGTTATATTATACTTCACATGCTGTCCTCTTTACAGACTATGCAGATTTTATTTTTACACTTTCTACTTTGTTTTACTTAATCTACCGATGTCCTTAAGTGGCACTTTTGGATTGTTTATTGTTTTCCTTTTCTCTTTTCTTTTCTCTTTTTTTATATGTATTTTTTTTCGGTTTTTTTTTTTCTTTTTTCAGTAACGGCAACGAGTTTACAGGCTAGAACTGAACTCCGTTGTTTGTCTTGTATTGTTTACTTCTCCCCAATAGGGGTTGGACAACGGGCCTCGTCCCCGCATACCTTGCTGGAGCTTCTTTTATTTCCTTTTTTTTTTTTTTTTTACCGGGGGACTCCGCCAATCACCTGCGCCACCCCTGAGGAGCGTTGGTGGTCAGAGGGGTGACTGTGCAGGTTGGGGTAACCTCCACCCTGCCTCCGACCTCCTGACGCTTCTTTCCCCTAGGTTCTTTAGGGTTTATCCCTCTTTTTCCCATACTTATCTTCAGGGCTCCACCGGGTGGTCGGCTAAGGGGTGTGGAAGTCCTGACCTGCGCCAGTCGCCCCAACCACCACCAATCTCTCAACAGGACTGCCAGTCGTGGTTCGGCGAAACTCCCCCGTCACTCTATTATGTCACTTATTTCTTCTTTGTGTTTACAGGTACTGGAGTGTGGGTTCCCTCCACCAACTATTTGCCTGACACTTGTTACCTGATTGTTTGATGCTTATTGTTCTGTGTTGTTCTTAGACTAGTACCTGTAAGCGCTCGCATTACCGCTTCCTAACACCGTATGCGGGACATTGAAGGTCTAGCTTCACTTTAAATTGTAGAGCCGTTTATTCAAAAAAATTAGATTCTTGCGAGAACTCCGAAGGGGTGACCATAAGTCACCTATACCGGGGTGGGAAAGCGGTGGGTAACTTCAATGTATTCCTTTCCAAAGAACCAAATTAACCTTTTTCCAACTTCCGAAAGATTCCGGAAATATTTGGCGATATCCCCCAAAGCTTCACCAAATTTCTTAAAACTCTTGTTTAGAAAAAAAATCTAAAACGGTTTAGAAAAAAGTATATATAAACATTTTCAAATAATTATTCAATCCTTCAGTACTTTCAACACTTTTGTTCAGTTTGCAATGTTTTCTGTGTATTTCAAATACGCCATATACATCTTATTTTTGGTGTATATACGTATAGATATACACCAAAAATTTTCAAATAATTATTTAAGGTGTTAGGGGCCGTTCAAGTATTATGTAAGCAGTATAGGGGGGCAGGGGGGTCTTTGCTTTGCTTATTTTTGATGACATGGGGGGGTGGGGGGGTCGAGATAGTGATTAAGTCAGCACTGCTCAGCAGTAGTTATTTTTTTTTACACATTGGCAACCCACACATTGTCTATGTTTGAAAACCGAATACATATTTGGGGATTCCAACTGTGTCAATAAAGTTTGTTTAAATGAATATTATGTGCATTAAAGTCCTCTATCCTAAGTCTATTTTATAAGTGCTGCTTGTGAATCAATAAAAAAACAGAATACATTAACAGAAAAATGCATATAGGTACCAATTTTTACGTAAGCATGGGAGGGGGGGGGGGTAAGAGCTTTGCTTACTTTTGGTGACAAGGGGGAAGAGGGAGTAAATAATTGTAATAAATCTGCTTACGTAATACTTGAACGGCCCCTTATCAAGCATAAAATATGGTCTATATGCGGAAACAAAAGTGCGGAACTGAAGGGGTTAACTTGACTCAAACTTTGTTATTTTCTTTTTAGTTCACCGCTATTTGACGGTTGGTATGTATTTATTTATATATTAAACTGAAATAAAAAATAAAATTGTCCAGGAAAACATATTATGCTTTAATTCCATTTAATTTTTTGCTATAATATTATTGAAAATGCGTTACGGGTAATAAATATCTCGCCCTATCTCTAGTTCCTAATTTGGCCACTGCAAAGTTATCGTTTAAAAGCTGTTGTTGTTTTTTTTTAATTATTATTATTTTGTATTGTATTTATTATTGTATTGTATTACATTTGCGAACAGCAGCTGCTGGCGCCATCGACATAAATAGTTATTTTTATCAGTCAACAAAGTGTTTGTTTGTCCAACTCATTTCGTCAGAAATCGTTTGGTAAGAGCAATTAATTAAATTCAACAATAGATGTCGCCATTGTCTTTTGGTTCGGGGCCAAAGACATAATAAAGGGTCGGTTCTTGAATATTGTTACGGAATCTCTCACAGTCGGATTTAAAATAATTAGATTTATTTATTTTTTATTGAAGAAACAAACAGTACATTATTGGCTACAGTGATGAAACCATTTACAGATATTAAATATTTCAAGGGACCTATGATTTGTTTCTTTGTAATGTCTCTTATGTGGTACTTGTACCCGGCGTGGCTGGATGTTATCCTTAGGAGATAGACATATGCCATCGCGAACTTTTCTGTAGACCTTTTTAAGATATAAAATTCCATAGTACATTGTGTTGATGTATGTCACAAGCTTTAGCCAGCGTTAGCAATGTAAGCGCCCGAAAACATATTTTTTACGACTTGATTACAAAACATCGACTTTTCTCTACTTTATACAAATATAATATGCATTTATTATATACATAAATCTTCTGGGAGAAATTCTCTAAATGATAGTGAAAACCCTATCAAAATCTGTTGCTTAGTTCAGAAGAACTAAGCGCACAAACAGACAGACACGGTTAACGACTTTGTTTTATACTATTTAGAGATGTATATTCGGTAATTACCGGGTGACGTGTGTAGTGTATAGGTGTATGTATATGTGTGAGTGTGTGTATATGTATGCACATTGAACAGTTTATAATATCATTGACATGATACTACTTTTAAATTTAAGCAGTGAATCCGAAAAAAACATCGATGTTAGAGCTTAGACAAATATTATTTATAAATGATAATAATGATAACATGGCTTTTATATAGCAGTTAGTGATAATAATATAGGTAACACTAGCTAATTCGTCGGATATTCACCCAGAAGTCGAGACGCTTCGTATGAGACGATACCATAGACATATGAATATTAGTAGACCTGCCCTAAGTGATTAAAAGCGTATTATTCCCCACTCCCCATACCGGTTCCATTGGAGCCGGCTGTGCTCGCGTATGGCCTCAAGTGAATTTAGAAAACGTGACGTCATCATTCTTGTACGAACTAGCGTCGAGCTATGGTCGAGGCATCATCGGTTCATTTTAAGAAATAACACGGCAAAATGGTGGCTTGTGCTATGAAAACTTGTAAAAATAGATGTGAAAAAGAGAATAAACCCAATTGTCGTATTACATTCCATATATAAGCATTATTTTAAGCATATTCACATCGTATAATATGGATCAGTTGTAGAAACATATACTATCACATCGAGATACGTCTGGACGCGAAACACAAAGCTGGTTGGTTGCTGGGAAGTAAATTATGAACATTTATAAAAGTGTCTTAACTAAATACGTAAACGAAATATTCGACTCTGAAAATAGAAGAAATTTATTTTGCCGAATTTAGACTTCGCAAATTTGTTCATAACGTGGCGAGTAATTTGCGCTCCCATGTAAAAATGTCTATTCATTCAAAAGCAGATTTTACTTTTAAGAACTAAATGGTGATATTATAATGCGAGATGCCTATTTACTGTCAGATTGATTTATTGACGAATCACAGTCAGCTTTCCTCTCTGCGTCCCGCAACTCTTGTTTTAACCCCTCGTCCTTAACTTCTCGTCTATTAATATTCATATGTCTCTGGACGATACCTATTCTAGCCAAGTCCTCCATACTTGCACAAGCATTTTAAAATGCCTTAATCAGATTTGTTTCCGAATAAACAAGGGAGGTTTTAAATTTAATAATGCGCAATATAACATATGATTGTAAGGTCTGACAGCTGATTGAAATTTTCTCCTCACAAATTCAAAATGGCGCTTATCGTCAATTTGGTCGTTATTTGACGCGAAAGAATTTAAAACACCCTAACTTCAGATACACGCATTAGGTACAAGGCCTTAATGATAAACGTGTTTTAAATTTTACACGTTAACACATTTTTAAATTAACTGATAAACAACTATTTATCCCACATTGAGCCTGAATAAAGTACCTACTTAAAAGGTTTTCAATTTCTTCCACATCTAACGTGGTATTAATAATTGTACGGTGTATATTCAATTTTGTAAAAAAATGGCACTTTTTACAAAAGTTGGTATGCAGGAACCAATTTCAATCTGAAATTTCAACTAATTCTGAATATTTATATTTGTTGGCCGAGATTCAAACCTTTCTCCGAATAGAGCTTCGGAATTTTGAGTACAGATGTCAGCTAATCGCTAATCCCACTATTTTACGCAATCTTTAATTTAACGTATCTCGATGATAAATGCTACGAAAAATAATCACATTCTACAGTGCTATAATTAATACTTACGCTGTCCTCCTGAACCGTCCACACTTTGGCATCGGTTTGTTGCTTGGAAAAGAAAATGTTATTTTGTTAATTATCACAGAAATATCTCTGCTATAATTCCTCCTCGGAATAGATTGGTGTTAGTAAAATAGAAAACTGTCAATAAACCAAATACAGAATAATATTTAATAATAGAGTAAAGACGCCATTTACCGGGTAGTTGCCCAATTCCGGGTACCCCTTTATGTCGAAACTGGTGCCAACTGCGGAAACCAATCGACCGGTAAAACCGAGATCTTACCATCCGCCATCATAAGGCGAAGATCGACAACCGTCACTCGCACGTTCATTAAGTGGCAGGCATTTTTGCAAAAACTCTGATTAATAGTTTATCAAGGTAGTTTTAATACGGCATATTTTGATAACAAGGGTAAGTGTTTTTTAGAGTTATTATTATTTTTCTTTTAACCTATGTAGTAAAGTTCACACGACATGCATTCTTTGGACATTTCATCGCTCTGTTACGTTTCTGTCATCATTTCGTTGTTCAGATTTGTGATATCCGCAATACCGGGTACCCGGTAATGGCCAACTTCGGGTACCCGATAAAAGGCTTAATTTATTCAGCTAATATTTGTTTTAGATGGCAACTTCAACACGCAAAAAATGGGATCCTTCAGATATGAAAAGAGCTATAGAAGCTGTTCAAAACAAAACGATGGGATATATGAAAGCAGCCCGGGAGTTCCATGTCCCACAGACTACTTTGGAAGATTACGTGAGAAATAAGAAGCAAATAAGTTGCATCGACAAACTGATTTCCCAGAAGTCTGGAAGAAAGCCTACACTGTCAGCAGGATTTGAAAAACAGCTTGTGCAGTACTGTATTCAAATGGATGAACGGTTCTACGGACTCACTCTCGCTGATGTCAAAAGTTTAGCTTTTCAACTTGCCGATTGAAACAAAATACCACATCCGCTTAACGTCGAAAAAAGGTCTGCTGGTGCAAAATGGCTTAAATTATTTTTACAGTGACACCCCCATCTTGCCAAGAGGAAGCCCCAAGGCACGTATTAAAGGTTTCAACCCAGACAATGTTTCAAAATTTTTTGATATTTTGGAGGCACAACTAGACAGTGTTGATAATTCCCCAACTAGAATTTACAACGTACATGAAACCGGTATCAGCGTTGTGCAAAGTAAATTGCCAAAAATATTTTCGCTGAAAGGAAAGAAGCAAGTCGGAGCTATAACATCTGCAGAAAGAGGAGCCCTCATAACTATTATAACATGTATGAGTGCATCTGGCAACTACGTACCTCCGATGCTCATATTTCCCCGTAAAAACATGAAAGCAGAACTCATGGATGGAGCTCCTCCAGGAGCTATATCGGCGTGCCATCCTTCAGGCTGGGTTCAGCAAAATATTTTTACTGATTGGTTTCGCCACTTCGTTAAATACACCAGGCCTTCTAAAGGGGATCAAATTATTCTTATTCTTGATGGTCATTACTCGCATACACGAAATATTGACGTAATCAACATGGCCCGCGACAATGGCGTTATAATAATTTGTTTACCCCCACATTCAACTCATAAGATGCAACCGCTAGACCTAGCTTTAATGGGGCTATTTAAAACATATTATTCAAAAGCTGTAACTACATGGTTGAGGAATAATGTCGGAAGAATGGTGACTCCATTACAAGTCGCAAGTCTTATGGGGCAAGCATACCAACGTAGTGCAACTGTTGAAGTGGCCATCAATGGTTTCCGCAAAAGTGGCATATTTCCTTGCAATCGTTTCATATTCAGAGACCACGATTTTGCTGCTCACGATGTTCCAGAACCGGAAGAATCACAAAATATTACGCTAGAAGCTGAGTTACTTGATTCTGGCACACATCTCGTTGGCAACTGTTGGCACTGTAGATACCCCTGCTGCATCTTAAAGCAATGATCCTATTAGATGTATTGACATTCAAAAACTACCCACTGTTAAACCTAACATAAGTAAAAGAACCGGATCTGCTTATTTCATTTCAGGATCCCCATACAAAAACAATTTAAGTGAGTCTTTAGCTAAACACGATAAGAAAGGCGTCAATAAATTAAATTTGGTTAAAGGTAAACAACGTATTATGAAAAAACAGACGAAAACTGAAAATACAACGAAGATGAAACGGAAGCAAAAAAAAGTGGACACATCAGATTCCAGCAGTGGGGAGAGTAACGATGACTCTGTTATTTTCATGGAAACCGACGATGATCCAGATACCGATGAAGAAGATGCAGCGTTCGTTTACTGTAACAAAGCATATTCATCTAATTTCAGAGGAGAAAAATGGATAAAATGCATTGCATGTAAAAAATGGGCTCACGTAGAATGTTCCGGTAACGGGAATTTCGATTTCATATGTGATATTTGCCTTAACGGTTGAACTTAACAGTATGAAAATAAACAGCCTTTTTATAACTTAATTAACTTTGTTTTATTAAAAAAAAAAATTCTTTTTCAAAGCACCTGTAGAAATACTTTTTATGCGTATTACCGGGTACCCGATAAATGGTAGGCATCCTATCACCGGGTACCCGATAAAAGGCAGGTATGGTACCCGATATAAGGACCTCTTTTTTTCAAAGACAAAATTTCTCCTTTCACAAATTTTTCCTTTTGTGTTTTTAAGTACGGCCGCTAAATTATTTTTATTGTCCATTCATGATAAAAGATTGATACAGTTATACACATACAAACTCATTTTCAGAAAATTCAATCATTTCTTCGTTTTATGGCTGATCAAAAAAAAGTACCCGGTAAATGGCATCCTTACTCTACGTCCCACGCCATTAAAATATTGAAAAAATCAACAACACTGGCCGCTAGAGGCGCTGGTTTAGCACATTGTAATCAATGGCGGCAAATTAAATTTATTTATTCAAAACGCGCAATTTTAATTTTTATTTGTGTAATTTTCTAGGTAAGCTATGAGAGTCAATCCCATCTTCGTGAGATAAATCCCTTGCGATAAATTTAGAGAATAAATAGTTAATATTTTGAATTTGAAATTTTAAAAATGTTTATTTTCATATCTGCAAAAGCGATGCCATTAACTGCACAGGATTTTTTTACAAGGTAAGGTTTTCAAAAATATTCTTGATAAAATTTAAATACCTCCCTACCGTAAATACATTTAAAAATAATTTCGGACAAGATCTAAGTTGCAAAAGCATTTTATTTAGTTATATAGCCAGAAAATGGTTCCTTAATTTGATAAATTATAACATGGCAAAAATATATATAAATAAATTACCCACATTTTGACGTTGCCATCTATGCAATGACGTTACAATACATCTAGATTTGCTATTGTCTCACAAACTCAAGATAAAATGTGGCAAGTAAGAAACAAATTCTTAATTCAAACGTCTTAATTCACATTCAAAATTCAAATCATATATAGGTACGTATGAACGATTTTTTTTTATTTTATTTTTTTTTATTAATATCAATAGCAAAATTTGTACATTATGTAGGTTTAAAGTATAATATAAGTATATTTTTTGTATTTTTTTCACAGTCCTCCTCACTAGGGTTTCCTGTTCTGAGGCGGCCTGTAGTTTTTCTTAAATTTTTGTATTTAGTTTTGAATTGTCTTTACATTGTCTTCATAATGTTTGTAAGTTGATTATTACTTTGATCTCTAAGCCATGTTTTGACTTTTGTTTTAAATATACTCATTTCGTTTATTTTTTTGGTTTCATTTGGTAGAGCATTGAACAATTTTATAGCATGGAATTTATTATTTCTCTGTCCAAAGGATGTGTTCAAACTGGGAGTAATCAGGATATTTTCGCTTTTTGCCCTGGTTGTGTATTTATGTTGGGCAGTGGAGTATTCGGATATGTTTTTTTTCAGTTTAAATAAAATATTTTTTGAATATAGTTTCTGTACATTGTAAACATTGAAGTTTTTGAATATTTCTTCTGTCGGAGTTCTAAGCGGAACTTTCAGTATAGTCTTTAATACTCCTTTTTGTGCTATATTGAGCCGCTCTGTGTGAGTGCTCAAGGCAGACCCCCATCCAGTTATTCCGTACTCTATTTGTGATTGACACAAAGCATAGTATACTTTTTTAATATCGTTTATATTGAGGATATTGCGAATGTTTCTAAAGAAGTATATGTACCTGGTTAGTTTTTTTGTAATTACATCTATATGTGAGTTCCAACGGAGATTATCATCAATTTCAATTCCAAGATATTTGATGCTTTTGGAGTGTGCTATAGTGGGACAGAGGCATGATAAGCCTTGATTTTTTTGATAAATTCCTTGGCATGAATGTAATTTGAGATTAAGGTCCTCTGACGGCTGCCCTCTGGCTGTTTTAGAAAATGTCAGATATTTTGTTTTATTGACATTAAGCGTCAGGGAGTTTCTTTTAAGCCAGTTTTGCAGGAGACCAAGTCCGTGTTCAGCTTCTTTGTAGGTATTTATCCAATCTTTTTCTTTAAATAAAATTACTGTGTCATCAGCAAAACTAATGATTTTTCCTCTTGTTTCTAGGTTACAGATATCATTAATGTATATTAAAAATAATATCGGACCTAGTACGCTTCCTTGTGGTACTCCATGGTTGATAAATATAGGCGGCCTTTTCGTATTTGCGTCAAATACTACATTCTACATTACGGGTGTGACTGAGATGACTAGCTTACACTATAAGACGATCACGAAATACTATATGAGACGACCTACTGCTATTAGGTTGTCCTCCTTATACTTATGTGTTGCTACGTTCGCTATCTCACTTACTCTTATGGCGCTGAAAAACTTCGGCAAACAATTGTGTCTATTTACGAGTGAAATCTAATTTATTGGTTTTTACTATGGTTTGTCGAGTAATGAAAATATTTTCTCATACACGCGAGGGCATTATCGCACTTTTTATATATGTCGAATAGTTATATAGGGGCAATCAATAATAATTGATTATTTGTATAGCGCCATTTTCGTTAGAAAATCACCAAAGCATCACTAAAATGCTCATTTTGCATGATTGGGTTCAGTACAAAAAATTAGCATTTAGAAGCTGAGGACTTCAATTTAGTGCTATTAGAAGCGAAATTTCATCATTTTCGCTACATTTTCTATGAGGGTCGATTTAAAAAAGGTAGATTATATAAATTTCAGTAGATTTTCTACGAATATCGACAGATTTTCTGTACCCATGTTCCCTTGCAAATAAACTAACCTAAAATTCTTATTTTTCCAACAACCATTATTATAAATTCATAATGAAATAGAAATTTTCTATGAATAACATTTGACTAATTTAGTTTTCGTGAAAAATCTCCTCAATATCAGAAAGGTAGATGCAATTGACGTGCTTTTTGTTTGCCTCTTTGAGATTTCTACAGCGCGTCTATATATATATTGTAACGTCATTGCATCTATGAATTTTCTCGAAGTTTGATTTCTCATTGAGACAATACCCTAAAATAATGTCGGAACCTTAACGACGTAAGTGAAGAAGCCGTGCACAAAAATATGCGACGCGCGGCCCTCGTGCTTTGGACAGATCTATGGTTGAATTTGCTCTAGCAAATCTCTAAAATAAAGTGTTAATCTTAACGACTAAAGTCAAACAAATATTCGAGCAGGCCTAGAAAATTGATCTTTCCGTGGGGCTTATGTGAATTATTTTTGATGAACGCATTACAAAAAACTCTTACGATCTTTCTAGAGGAATCCCTCGGAAAGTTACCAATTCACCGTCTAGAAATATAAAATCTGGTGCTTACACTAATTTTATAGTTGAAAAACGTTTTATAAAATTTTCAAACCGTTTTACATAAAAAAATTTAATGGTAAGGTACTTTTTTTATTGATTTTAAATATAAGTAACTTACATCCGTAGCGATCCTTCTAAAAAAATACACATATTTTCTTTATGAATTCGTTTGAATTAATTAAAATGTGAGACTAGAGCAAACCCCCTTTATTAGAGTCTTGTGGCGTCTTAAGCTGATTGTGATAGCTTTTTAAATAAGATTATATTATTATTATTTGTTATGGCTTAAATAATTTAATAATAAAAAAGCTTTAGGTGGGTTAAATCATACTAGCTTAGAAAATTAACCTTATGTTCTCCAAATGAGGTGCAGATTCAATCCACTTCAGCGATTACCTCGAGTTTTCGTACGACCTGAACAACACAGACGATTTTTTAGAGATTAAATGATTTATTTTTAATTCTAGAACTTATTAAAATTTAAATGAAATCTATTTTTCTGGCTATCCTAAAAAATGAGGTAAGGATTAGTATTATTTAGGTTGGGATCATTTTGGCGTAATTGTGGCTTACATTTCTAAATTTACAAAACAGTATTGCAACGTGATTGCAAAATTCAAATGGGATGGCGATATGCAATGTCGGGCAAGTTTAAGAGAGACAGACCGCGTGCTAAACGGTATAAAACCAAAATGTACGTGTAAGTCGGTGACCGCATAAATCATCACAATGATAATTCATCACATCTTTAAAAGGTTATATAAAGTCATAGAAAGTGATGAAACAAAAACTTTATTAACTTGGTTAAGTAGGTTAGGTTAGGTTATTTTTTTTTCATCGTTTCTAATGACTTTTTATCACTTTTTAAAGGTGTGTTGAATTGTCACTGTGTTGAGTTATCATGGAAATAGGTTTTTTTATCATTTGAAAGGTCCCTCGTTAAACGCCGATTCTACATCCATTTCAGCTGTCTATCAAATTGTAATCAGCTGAAAAGCATCACGACATAACGGTTTTGATTTTCTGGTGATCACAATTTGTTCAAAAGCAGAAACGGAACTAGAGTTGGCATTTAACGAGGACCTTTCAAATGCCATCTAAACAAGATGACGGTCATTTGCCATGTGAAGACAATGCTACATAATATTATGAATTTCTAAAATGATTTGACATGGAATATGGATTTTCATTGTTTTTCAAGAATAGGGCTACGCCATTGGTCACAAGGGCGTAGCTATAGCATTCACATGAGGTGGTACAATCCCGAGGGGGGAGGAGGTGAGGGGGTGGGTGGGTATAAATATTTATAAAAAAAGGTTTTTTGAGACCACACCTAGTTATTGACATCATATGGATAAAAAGAGACGGTGCGAATAATATTGTTGTATTTTTCAGGAATGTAATCTACGAGTACTATTCTCTTTTTCCTACTCAATGCATAGGCCGTTGAGACCACATTTTGAAGGAACTCCGTCAATAGGCTTAGTCTGGTAAAAAAAGAAGTCCAAAGAAGCGAAGCTAGCAGTCCACAATGAAGTTCTGATACCAACCTTGATGTATGACAGTGAGACACGGAACTAGAATAGAAAGGGTGAAAGTAGACTGAATGCTATAGGAATGAGGTTTCTGAGGCGTATGTGTGGTAAAACTGCACAGAGATAAATATATTGCTAATTTATTAAGAATTCTCTACAAATTATTGGTAAGTCCAGTTACAAACGGGATCGCAGGCCTTATGAAGTGAAAACAGAATACTTTTAGTAAATCACAAATATATTATCATGATGTCGAAACACGTGTGCATGAAAATCCGAATATTTTGAAATTCATCCATGAATTTTCCTGAAAATTCTAACATTTTTAACAATCTCACATTTTATTTTATGATATCTTATCAGTGGTTACGAAAAATTTGTTGGATGATTTATACAGCGCCTTTTTTGTGAAAAAAAATTCAATGGAAAATTCGTGGTTAAATTTCAAAATATTCGGATTTTTATGAAATAAAATGAAAATCCGAATATTTTGAAATTTTTTTCACAAAAAAGGCGCTCTATAATTCATCCAACAAAAAAATTTTGATGATTAATACAGCGCCTTTTTGTGAAAAATTTTTCAATGGAATACTCAATACTCTAGAACACAGGTTCTCAAACTCATTTCGACCACCGCCCAATTTGAAATTTAAAAAAAATGTACTGCCCCCAATTTTTTTGCTTACTTTTTACATAATATCAGCTGTCTTAAAAACAGTTATTGCAAATATATAATATAATCAAGTCAATAATATTTTGAAACATGCATTATGATATGGATACGATAGATAAGGTGACCCATATATTATTTCTAAAATCAAAGAATGTTTCAATTAGAGGATATAAAACTCACACTTAATCACGTTTAAAAGTATTTTTATTAACATAAAAAGGAAGGGTTTTAATTTAATTTAAAAACTTATCTAACTAATGTGAAAGATGAATCTGATGCATCTCGATGTGTTTGTTAATATCAGACTCGAATTAACTTAAAAACAGCTGTAAGTCGCCGCGTTCAGTAACTAGCAGCCGATTCTCTTTTTAGTTAGAAACGTTGCTACAGCACTAAAACCACTTCACACAATGCTCTCAGAAATCAAAACAACCGACCGTAACCAAAACCTCAAGTTAGAGTTAGTTAGAGTTAAGTTACAAGTTATTATGCTACTTTGAATGAGTGTCCCAGCCTTGTGATCTAGGGGGTTTGGTTGTACCCAGGGTACAGTTTTGTTATAAGAAAGTAAAATTATATAAACTATTATTATTTAATTCAGCTAAATTCCGTCCCCCCTCTAGATTTCCTAAACGCCCCCTAATTTTCTTTGAGCCTTCGACTGTCCCCCTGAAAGCCTTCAGCGCCCTCAAGGGGGCGTTATCGTCCACTTTGAGAAAGACTGCTCTAAAGGGACTTCCTCATAATTTAGAAATACCAACCATTAATTATATAATTTTTTTTTTAAATTATTTTCTATAACTAAGGTGATAAGAATAGATTCATCTTCATTCAGCCTAGAAACCTAGAGTTCCTTAACCCAGTCCGGAGACGTTAAATAGATCTTAGCCAACAGGCCGAGAAAACCAGAGTTGCCTAACCGAGTCCGGAGACGTTAAATAGATCTTAGCCAACAGGCCGAGAAACCCAGAGTTGCTTAACCGAGTCCGGAGACGTTAAATAGATTCATCTTAGCCAACAGGCCGAGAAACCCAGCGTTGCTTAACCGAGTCCGGAGACGTTAAATAGATCTTAGCCAACAGGCCGAGAAACCCAGAGTTGCTTAACCGAGTCCGGAGACGTTAAATAGATTCATCTTAGCAAACAGGCCGAGAAACCCAGAGTTGCTTAACCGAGTCCGGAGTCGTTCAATAGATTAATCTTAGCCAATGGGCCAAGAAACCCAGAGTTTCTTAACCGAGTCCGGACTAGTTCAGTTGAGCCGTCGTTCAATTGATCCGTCGTTCAATTGAGCCGTCTTTCAATTGAGCCGTCGTTCAATTGAGCCGTTGTTCAATTGAGCCGTCGTTCAATTGAGCCGTCGTTCAATTGAGCCGTCAATCAATTGAGCTGTCATTCAATTGAGCAACTGCTCAGTCGACTCTTTGAGCCATATGAAAATATTGAGCCGTGGCTACCGATAAATGATAAAATGATTCAAGACCCATCGCTAGTCTCTTGGTATTATTGGCTACTTGACATAATTCGGTTCGTTCATGGGTTAACTTGATTTTTTTTTCTTTTTCATGATATATTATTAAGGCAAATCTATAAAACATTAATAAATTAATGTTCTTTTAATAAGGCCTGTTAATGAGGAGTTCCGAAAAAAATTAAGTATAGTGGTTAGGTTAGGTTGGGTTCAAGGTTAGGTGCAAGGATAATATATAAATTAAGGGCGCAATCAAGTGAATCACAAACCTTCTTGGATTGTCTCGGGGGAATCGCTTTGATGGAGTCATGTCAACAATCAGAATAATAGAAAATAATGCAAGAATGTGAATGAAGCAAGTAGTGTTACACGATATAGAGTTTTGTGTTTTGTTGTATTCTCTCTGCCCACCCCTGCCTAACGGCGTGATGGTTAATTGGTTAGTTTGTTTAGAATGACAGTGGGGGTTGAATACTAACCTCCTTCTCATCGAGCATGACTGTGGAGTACTTCTGATGGGTGGATGCCTGGGGCTCGGGGGCAGTGAAAGCTTGTGTGTAGATTAGGGAAGCTGCGACACCTCCCAGGATGGGACCCACCCAGTAAACCTGCAAGGACATACATACAAATTAGTAAAAATATTCATTCTAGACTGGGCAGTATTACAAGAGTCAAGACTTGTCTCCCACACCCTTTTACCTACAGCTTAGTTTGAACGCTCCATTATATCAAAATGTTTGTTGTTGTCGGACTGAAACGACTTAAGAACCTAAGAACAAACGTATTATGCATATTATTTGTAGAGAGTGATTAGTTATTCGGTATCTGATGCTCGTGCTATCTTTAGGTTATATGGTTCCATTAAATTGCTGCACTGACACAGATAGCAAACATAATAGCCTTAAATGTTTGCCGAGCAAGGCCTTCTTGCACACACAATATTTACTGCTGTAAACACTAAACACGGATTTCAAAATGAAGTTGCTTTACAAATAATAGTACAACAGGCAACACTGGCTGCCCGAGCAATAATCCTGTGCGACATAAACCAGTGGTTCTTCACCCGCATTCCGAATTTCTACAAACTTATAGTAACATATTTCGCGGTGTAAATATGGTTGGAACAGTGACAAACTTAACTTGATAATCGCGATGTTTGTGTGATTAAAACTGCCTTAAGGCCCCGTAGTAAGCTTTCAAAGATGGTTTCAAAGGGAGCTATGTAAATACGAATGTTAGAGGGACCGCGCTAATATTAATAAAACAATAATAGTTAAGCGAAAATGGTGAAAATATTTAATAAAACACGACTCGTTTGAAAGAGAGCAAAAATCTCTCGACAATTGCTTTAGTTGCATTTAAAGATACACTATGAATTTTTTTCGTGCCTATTAATATATTAAATAACAAAACAAAACATGTTTTTAACAAATTTCGGAGCTTACTTTGCGATTTTTTTCTATTAAGGGAATTTCATATAATTAACGTTTCGGCATAACAAATGTATTGATATTATCTTAAAAAATAACACATATATTTTTTCGAACTTAAAAACTTAAAGATTTAACGACAAAACTTGTTATAAATCGGTAGAAATTTGGTATGCGGAATTATTGGTACAGCACTACGTTTTTACTTAAATACTGCAAGAAAGCTAAATAGAAATAAAATCAACACCCAAAAAAAATTTCGTTTCACTACAATACATCTATTTGTATTAATAATATTTTTAGTACCGACATATATTTTGCACATTAACTGTTGTAATGTCATTCAATTTCAGAAAATTTCTCATATGTCCGTATGTGTGTTATTGCCAACAAGTTAATAGAATACACTGTCATCTGTCATTGTCATTGGCAGCCGAAACAGCTGTCACAATAATAATTTTTTTTTAAATTGGTGTGGCTAATGACCTCATTAACTTATATTTTAAATGCCCTATTTGTGTTTCGAATAAAAAAAATAAAAAAAACTAGATTAAATCGACGACGAGTCCATATGCCGAGTTAAATTCGATTAATTTTCACTTCCAAGATTTCATTTTATTTATTTATTCAATCATTTAAGAAAACGAAATTGAAATTAAAATAGATGTATTTAAAAAGAAGCTCGCAGATCACCGGTTAAGAACCACTGTAGTACTTGATGCATTGTTGGCAAAGTAAATATTGAGATATTGGGATTTTCGAAACAAGGAGGGCCAGAGATTAAAACTTGATATAAATGTATTATGTTGGGAGCTTTAAATAATTATTGCTGCATTGCTGCAAATAGAACGGATGAACTCACATACTAAAATAATGTAAGGCGTGTGACTAAATAATTAAATTACAATGATTTCAAATTGTGTTGTGCGTTGAAGTAGGTTCAATCTTTAATCACTTTTGTTCAAATTTGATAAAACATTTTCAATTATCGAAATTCCTTCTTTAGCAGATAATCAATTCCATTGTCCTCTCAGTTGAAGGGTTTTATATATTTAACCCCATAAAGCTTCTGACATCTTGCATTCCATGTCTCGTATCAGATTGCAAATTACGCGGAAAATACTAGACTTCCACTTAACATTTGATTGCAGATGAATTTGTTGTTTTTGAACTAATTTTAACAAAAAATACTCTGTTTGAAAGCATATGAAAGCTTTTTTAAGATTTTAGTGACACAAATCGACGTATGCAATTAAAAACATAATAATTTTAGACACTAACAAAGACAAAGTCCTTTTATGTCTCATTTCAGATTGCAAATTACGCGGAAAATACTAGACATTTGATTGCAGATGAATTCGCTATTTTTGAACGTATTTTCACACAAAATACTGTTTTTGAAAGCATATGAAAGCTTTTTAAAGATTTTAGTGACACAAATCGACGTATGCAATTAAAAACATAATAATTTTAGACACTAACAAAGACAAAGTCCTTTTATGTCTCATTTCAGATTGCAAATTACGCGGAAAATACAATAAAACATTTCTTTAAGAATACGTACTTTAAAAATATTTAAAAAATTCTAAATAATTTTTATAAAATTATTTAAATTTTTTTCGGTAGTTTTATTCTATTTTTTTATTAGCAAACTGAAAGCGCGGTATTATCTCTTTCTAACGCTCTGTTTAAATCACATTTCTAACCGTAATACAATACCGTGTCAGGCTGGGATATCGATACAACTCAAAACTATCTACGGTTGTTCGTTGTCAGTGCAGATCTCCTAAAATTGCTCCAGGGGTTAACTTTCAGTATACTTTTATATTCTTTAAAGTTACGCATTATTAACGAACCTTATATGTTTTAGAATAGTTGGTTCCTAGATATTTGTAGGTTCTTGGATCAACACCAAAAGTTTTTTTTTACATGTCGGAATCGGTAACATGCATTGTTGCCTGAGATTTGTTGTTTTACTGAATTGTACGAAGCCATAGCGCTGTAGGAATCTATGTAGGTTATGCCCTAGAGGAAATGTGGATATTTTACCTCTATTCAATTTTTATCTACGAACATAAAATGTGTTGTGAAATAGAAATATATTTTTGCTCTTTATTATCGCTTTTACAATGTTTTATTTTATTGTAGAATGAATTTTGGATGAAGCATAAATTAGTCAATAGGTAACAGAAAAGAGATTTAATAAAAATATGTGAAGGTACTAGGTAATTACTACAGTCAATTCCGCTGGATTGAGTTACATCGGGCCCAAACATTTTATATATACCCAATAACAAGTTTCGCGTTAAGGCGATGCCATACGTAGTAATGCAAAATCATGTGTTTTTGGTTTGAAAATTTGGTCGCCTAGAAATGTTTCAGATGCTTTAATTAAATACTGCGAGTAGAATACATCTTGGCCTTTGAAATAATCGAATATTTTTTAGATAAGTCTTTTTATAAGCCCAGAAAAAAATAATGTATAAAGCCTATGAAAACTGCTTTAAAGTTCAAAATCTCCTACTTACGAACCTATTTTCGGTTATGATTTTATTGTGTAATGTGGCAAATTAAGTTATTTATAAAATGTTGGAAAAAAAATATATTTATGCCTGAACATCCACAAAATAAAATAAAAGGCACATTTTGGCCATGTTTTTTTCTTGCATAAATCAAAACAGGCGGATGGTGTTAAACGGGAATTTAAACCTTATCGCCATCTACGTAAGGGTTGTTATTGATAGCGGCTCAATTTAAAATATTACACGACGTAGTGCATCGCCTTAACTCTTTAATTATTAAAATAAAAAAATATATTTTTATTTTAATAATTAAATCTATACATTTGTTATGGTGAAAGGTTAATTATATAAAATTTCGTTCATAGAAAAAAATCAAAAAGTAAGCCACGAAAATTATTAAAAACACGTTTTGTTGTCTTATTTAATATGTCATAGACATGAAAAAATTCACAGCGTATCTTTAAATGCAACTAAAGCTTTTTGAAGATATTTTTGCTCTATTTCTATTATTACTATTATTTTTTTTATTAGCGCGCTCCCTCTAACATTCGTATTTACATATCTCCCTTTCAACCATCTTTGAATGCTTACTACGAACCAAAAAATACATGTTACAATAACAGTAAACCAAAAGTGTACTTCTTATACGCGCGGTATAGTGTACTTCGAACTGAACAATTTTACTTTGACGAATGTCGGCGGACGGCGAACAGCTGGTGTCATCGTAGGCGTTTACAGTCTACCGAATTACTGCCATCTTCCCCACCCGCGCCGCATACCGCTGCCATTTTTAACTAAAATTTGATTACTGAGACACGTTTTGCATCGACTTCTGATCGAAATTTGTCCCAATTAAACGGAATAACGTCCCATATAACCGAAGTAAATTAGTATTAGTTTCTTTATTTGTTTTCTGTTCCTTGGGTTTTGGTACAAATAACCGGCTGTCCCGATAAACCGTTGTACCAAATAAGCGGAATGGACTGAAAGAAACGCTATAACCGTAACCGTCATTATTCTAATTTAACTTTACCCTCATTTTTTTAAAATTTCTACTTCATTGCATTCTAGCTGTACTCTATTAGTGCCGTACTATAAATAGATATTCACGCATAAAGATAATACTTAATAATACAGGGTGTATCGGCAAGTACCCGACAAACTTTAACCAGCTATTCCTCAGCACATTTGGAGTAAAAAATGTTATGGGCGCTTTGCTGTCCGGTAACATTTTTTTTCCATTAAAAACAAAAAATAAATAAAAAAAATCTACACTCCGTCACTGTCATTTGCATTGTTTCTCGCGTCCAACAGCTGTTATTATCAAGTGTGTCAAAAAGTGTCCTCGCTCTTTCGTACACACTAAATAATAATAGTTAAAAATGAGACGAATGGTGCCGTGCCATTTCGTTGTGATTGTAAAAGCGCGCCAACGTAGGTACGTGCGTACATTATTCAACGAAACTCGAACAAAATATTGCCAGATGGGTTTTCAAACTTTGACAAAGGATAAAACATTGGTGATATGTGGTGAAAATATGAATAGTAAATTTTTTATTAAAAAAAAAATGTTACCGGACAGCAAAGTGCCCATAACATTTTTTACTCCAAATGTGCTAAGGAATAGCTGGTTAAAGTTTGTCGGGTGCGTGCCGATACATCCTGTATATTAACAACGATTTATGATATTTGACTCTCGCTTATGCCAGGTTTAAACTAGCATAATAAGAATAGTGTAGGTGCCTACCAAATGTATTCTAATATCTTTGATGCCTACATGCAATGTACGTAAGTCGTACATAATATTGCAAACATAAGAAATTAATGCGGACCTTGCTACAAGTTACAACGCGCAGTAAAATTCTGTTTACGACGAAGTGACTTAACTGCTCTCTGTTTACTGTTTGGTGTTTATCACTGGGCCTAGTCAAGATATCTACTAAATACTCCTATAGCCAGATCAATGTAGCGGGCTTTGTAAACAAACAACGCCCAACTTGTTCGGATAAACTTTCTGAATTTTGATTGGTCTGTGGCTGAGGCGTCCTGCGGAAAAAATACGTTTTTTCCTAAAATAATTAAATTAGCGTACAGCGGAATTCTGCAACCTAACCCCAATTCGAATTACACAGCTAAGATTGTGACAATAAAATTAAGAATATTATGTTTCTGGCGTAACTTCAGAAAAACCCTTCCAATAATCTGAACAATTAAATTATTATCCTTACTAGAAAAATGTTGGCTGAGCCATAAAGTCTATATTCCTTGCAAAGTAGGAAAAGGGATGTGGCGGCTGTTGATGTCCCCCGAATCGGAGTCGCACGGCCGGGAATATTTGGGTTACTGTCGCGCCAACTTTAATCGCTCCATTTGTTTTTTAGCATTAAAAATCCAAATTATTATATGGCCTGATTCGGTTCACCCTATTTTTTTATTTTTTTTTTTTATTTTTTTTATTTTTTTTTATTTCATATATATTCCGTTAAACTACAGTTAAGTAGTTTGTCAACAGGATTTTTATTACAACTTTTTACAGATTACAACTTACACCTTAATTTATACAATAACAATAAACTTACACATTAAATCGCCTAATACAAATTATTTCTACCTATTAGCCATGTTTTCAGCAAATATCTGACTCTATTTGGAAATTCGCATTTCTTAATATTACCAGGTAGCATATTATATATTTTAGGCACATTATACTCAAGGGTTCGCTGTCCGTATTTATTATTATGTTTAGATACAAGCATGCCTTCATTCTTTGTGAACCTAGTATTGTGCCCATGTTCAACTTTCCTCTTATACTCAGAGTCAGATATGTGCTGAATCAATATTTTATACCACAATAAGGCCTGCACCGGCAAAACTGTTAAATTTTGATACAAAAGTGAAATGTTCACAACCCTATTCACCGATGAAAGAAACCATAGCATGTCGGCATTTTGAAGTTATCGCCGGAGACCTGCGCCCTTGTAACTGACTGAAGTCCGTGGTATATCACAGTGGACAATGAGCCAATGTAATTGGCTCGTTCCTAGAACGCGAATGTTGTCTCTATATATATACCTCGATAGCCTGAGCAGGGATGAATGACTAAAATATAAAAATGTATTTTGGTAGCGCAAAATTTGAGTACTCACTTAGGTTTTCAAAATACTTCGATCACGATTGCATTACTCATAGATTGACACATCCTTCTTTGTTGTGAAATAGTTTTAAAGGTATCCCTACAAAATAACCACGTGCTTAGCAACAGAAACAAAATTTCCAATTCATTTTTAGAATTTTCCATCATGACTCAGTTTAAGGAAAAATATTTGTTCATCATATCAAATACTAATAACGTGTTTATTTGAGAAATAAACAAACGTTTGTAAAGCGTGCACTATTTTCGGTACAACATCCGATTGGTGTTATTTTTTGGCAGCAGAACAGGTTTTAAAAATATCTGCTATTTTTTTTTAATACATCCTGTTGAATTTCAGTGTTTTTTTAGGTAATGAATGAATGCAAATTTGGAAGCAGAAATTAACCTGCTTCCCGATCGAGCTGATACTCGGCAGATGGACTCGTTCTCGGTGACATTGCATTCTTTCAGTTTTTGGTGGCAATCACAAACACCTCTGAAATCAGTTAATATACGAATAAAATGTTGGTCCTACCCGATCGGCATTTGGGGAGGTCGGTACAGTTGTCACTTATAAAACATTTTAAGAAAGATGTCTTATTTGTTTTTTAAGATTATAAATACCGCACAAGAGCCCCAACTGCTCCCGTTCGTCTGAAGCCGGTGAGACTATGGCTATGGAATATATGTGGATAGGAGTCGATAGGTCTTATATGATTTGGCGACAACTGTTTTCATTCAAATCGGTAAGGTTCATGCTTCTGGTGGTTATCAGGAGGTATAACACGGTTTGACATTTGATAAGAAATGCTCCTTGGGCCGACAGACAAATTTTAGCGCAGCGTCCATAATATCAGATAAGCTTCGATTAACTGTCAATATACACATCTTTTTTAATAACTTCGTTCATTATGCAAAAATATTGGCTTATTAACGAACGTAGTTGAACTAACGAAGCTCTTAGAATTGAAAGAAGTCGTATAAGCTGTGAGTTGAATCCGTGGTTCGGGCTTGCAGAAACGATATTTGTCTACATAACAAGTTGTGAATAGAGACCTTATTAACTAATCAACTCCCTTTTTAGTGTCATAAAGTAAATACGGAATACCAACGCACATTTAAGTTAGTATTTCAATTAAATATTGTCAATTTATTAATATTTTTACGTCGCTGTTCGATATCTCCAGTTTTGCCAGCGTATATCGATTTCTTATTTATTGTATCATCAATATCGGTCTGGCTATCAACAACGCGACCGTGCTCGGAAAATCGGTGTAATATCATCGGTAGGTGCGTCAATCGGTCCGATATTGTAAAGTTATCTATTTCACTGTGCTAGACCTTGGGTATCTAGCATGGTCAAACAATAAAGGTTTTATCAATACCGTCGGTAACTTGTCATCGTTCGCGAGCACCACTGCAGATCGCTAACGCGTTGGAAAGATAAAAAGTTACCGACATCATCGATAATCCTTTATCAACCGTACTACCCTGGGCGGTAAAGATAATACAGGGTTTTCCAATAAGAGGTGTTATTTTGAATAGCCCGCTATTTCGGTAGATGTTACTTTTGAAGCTGTCATTTTTTGACATTTGACAAGTAGAAACTACGTTATTAATAAAAATGGAATGATACACGCTTCAACAACGCATTGAAATTATTAAAATTCACTTGAGTGAATCAAATGCAAATCATCTTGAGTGATAAGGCCAATTTATACCTCGCTGGCTTCGTCAACAAGCAAAATTGTCGCATCTGGGTCTCGAAAAACCCAAGAGTTATTGTTGAAAACCCTCTCTATCCTCAACGTGTGACTATTTGGTGCGGCTTATGGTCCGGCGAAGTTATTGGACCTTACTTTTTCGAAAATGAGGCTGGAGCAACAGTTACGGTGAATGGATTGCGCTATCGAGAGATGATTAATGATTTTTTATGGCCGGAATTGGATAGTATTGATCTGGACAACGTTTGCTTTCAACAAGACGGCGCTACGCACCACACAAGCAACGAAACTATCTTTTACGATTGAATATCAAAATAACTCCTCTTATTGGAAAACCCTGTACATTTTGAGTTCTAATATTTTTTTTTAAATTTTCTACATCATAAACTCAAAAATCGACTTAAGCGGTTCTTCTTCAATAAAAAAGAAATCAAGGTAATTAAACAAATTACAGTTAACATCGGATTTGTTGTTGATTTGCTCCAAAGAGAAGAGAAAGGTGTTTTCATTTCGTTTATTGTTTAAATCATTTTCACCAATTAAAATGTATTCATCATTTTTTAAACTGACTGTTTCTCTTTATTCGTAAACAATGCAATAACAAATTATGTTAACTACATTGAGTAGAAATTCCCAAAGATAATAAAAACAAAAGGTGATATGGCATGGAAGCGTGCCAACTGTCGCTGAGCTACGACCAAACAGCACGGACTATCGCAGTTGCAATGCAATGAGAGTTATACATAGTCACTTATTAATTAAGTTTTCTTTATAACGCACAACCGATAAACAGCTGTTTACCATAGTTGCCCATCAGTTGTGTAAATTTTAAAACACCTTTATTAGTAAGTGGGTTGGTGCACGCAGGAAAATGTGAATTGCTTATTTATTAAGAACCTTTTAAAAATATTGTTAATTCGGTCAAAAACGGGACAGCAGGCCTTAAACGAACGAATTAATAGGCTTCCTGATAAACGTTTAGTAAACTGTGAATATATTATATTAGAAATTTACTAAAAGTTTAGCAGGAAATCTGTTGAGTCATTCGTTAAAGGCCTGCAATCCCGTTTTTAAGAGGAAGCTACAAGCCAAAAATGTGTATATTCTTGGTATACCTTATATTGTAAAAACTGGTTTTTATTTATTTTGTAAATAATCTTATAAGAAAGCAAAAAAGTTAATCAAGTGAAACTGTCACAGATAATCTTAGCTATACTACTGTTTTTTTTTTTAAAGTTGTTTCTTTTATGCGTTCATACATTTCTATTGAAAAAATATTTTTTTTAGTGGTTTACATTTATATTTTTTATTGAGTAATTTATTATTTTATTTGTATTCTACTCAAGCGAAACGATAGGAAAACCTTCAATTTATCTAAAGCATATTTTTTGGTATTCATAATGTACACCAATTCGTTATAAAGATTAATCAAAATAGTGATTTGGCATTAAGCTTCGCCTTAATCGGATTATCAATTATTTGATGAGATTCTCAATAAATTAGCAACACTCATTTTTCTCTGTGTATATACGTAAAAGCCCGCTGTGCGTAGGTGCTATTTACAGTACCGAGTAGGTGAACGATGTAGGCCACGTTTGAATGATTCGTGGCTTATCTCCCTTGCTCTATTATCTATTGGTTACGGAGTTATGATAGAAAACACTAAGGACCTGTTGATTCACAGAATTTCAACAATCCATCAAATTTTAAAAAGTAAAATTCAAGTTATGTGAAAGTTCTATTCAAGTTCATTATTATTTCAGCATGGGCGGGTTATTTCACAGTACTTGTTTGATAAAAGTAGGATTTTTATGTTAAAATTTGATGAATTGTTCAAATTATATTAAAAGAGCGTTCAAAAATGTACAATATATAAACTGCGCCGATTGTCGATTTATATGTCATCAAATGCTTGATGAATAATTCAAATCAAATACCTTAGAAGTTGTGTCAATTTATTCGTGTATTATTTTTCAATAGCCGACAAAGAGAGTTACTTTCAAAAACAAGTACGCAACATCTGCACTTGAATATTAATTTTTAAAATGTTCCTGAAAAACCGACAGTTAAAGAAGCAAAAAATACATCTTAATCGAAAACAGATGACGTTGTCGTGACCGTTTTATGACAAATATCAAACAAGTGACATAATTGCCATAAGGCGGTTGTGATCCTATCGTTCTGGGAAGCCAACTAATGTTATATTTTAATTTATAGGTCTTAAGTTATGTTATGGTTTTCAATAAATAAATGACACAAATAGAATTTATACCAATACTAGCTAACGTGTACCCGGTGTTGCTCGGAGACTTTTCTCTACTTTCTATAAATATAACCTGCATGTAGTATATATTTAAACCTTTGGAAAGAAATTCTCTAAATGATAGTGAAAATCCTATTAAAATCCGTTGCGTAGTTTAGAAGAACTAAGCGCACAAAAAGGCAGACGGGGAAAGCGACTTTGTTTTATATTATTTACAGATTACATATATGGTGAAATTGTCAAGAAGAAGAATAAAAAAGACATGTATATGCTTTACACTCCGTGGTCGAAGTGTTAAGCTCTCGACAACAATCCGGAAGTCACGGGTTCGAAATCCGGCGCGCGCAAGTAAAATTGATTTGTGTTATTTCACAACTTATTATTTTTTTATAAATGTAGTATTTTTGCGGAGTGGTAGATACTATCAGTATCGCTCTGATTTTAATATTGTTTTTCTTATTTTAAATATAAACTCACACAGGGGGCCTCATCGGGAAATAAGTCCCTTAAGACATAATATGTCATTTTTGGGGATGATGTGAAAATAGCAATTTGTTAGAAATTTGAAAGCAGTGGTTTGTTGGCCTGTATGTGGGCGACGCATTTGTCCATTCAGCTACTAGCCGGTTAAGTTGACATGATAAAGGTTTCCGTTTTAAACAATACAAAAATATTTCTGATAAGAAAATACTAAGAAAAATTAAAATCAAATGCATTTATTGGTCTGCGCTTCGACCTTGAACATTTTTGGCCTGCAGCGCTTTTTCCGTGTTTTTGTGAACATGATAATTCATATTCCACTCCCTTCACCTGAACCACGAATCCACTCCAAGGTTTCAACACTTTTGCCGTCATCACATACTCTAGTTGGGTGTGTCATAGTTCTACAGGGCTCCGAGATCATTGGGGAATTGGGACTAATGTGCGGTTTTTGCAATTCTTTTCGACGCCGGTACATATTAGCTTAAATGTAATTTTTTTTAGTTTATTCTGACTACTTCTTTGTTCCTTCCCTGTAAGCTCTATAAAAAAACAGCTACCCCCTTACCTATAACCACTTTCTACCTGGACTAAAGAACTACTTCATCGACTGCCAAACGTTAAGTGCGTTAAATATCCGTGTCCTTAAATCTACTGGACTCCACCATCTGTTTCATTGATACACCCACAGCATTAACTGTTCATATCACTCCCTACGAGATTTTACCGAACTGCAAATACTTTTAAAAATCTTTAGATTAAAAATTTAAATTAAAAATTTGGTTCCTGCACCAAAGTAAAAATAATTATGTGTGAAAGAATATGAATATGTCTTTATAACATTTTAAGTATTTATTGTACCTCTGACATGTTATATTTACTGATATAAGAACACTGCAGGTTATATTTCTGCATTATGTAAAATTTCAACTAATTATATATCTGTAAAAGTCCTACAAAAATTCAATAAATCAAAATAAAAATTCAAAAAAAGTAAGTGTACAATGTGTATGTCGCTAAAACTCAGAAACAAGTCCCGGTACGATCAAGGGAGTTATATGGTGTGGTAGACCTCTATCCCCCATCCACGAAGAAGGTTCCCGTTTTTACCTGAAGGGCATGCTTTTGAAGATATAAGGGCTAAAAGTTTCGCATCTCTAGAAATTTCTAGAACAGTCCAGAACATTTGAGAGTATTCGAGAGCATTCCACAACACTCCAGAACATCTGGAATGTTCGGGAATAGTCACAATGAATTAAAAATGGGATTACAGGCTCTTTCCTGATCGTGACAATACATTAGTATCTCTAATCTCTAAATAGTATAAAACAAAGTCACTGTATGTTTGTGCACTTAGTTCTTTTAAACAATGCAACGGAGTTTGATGGGGTTTTCACGATCATTTTGAGAATTTCTTCCGGAAGGTTTATATATATAATACATGGATTTTATATTTATTGAAAAGTCGAGCAACGCCGGGTACGTCTGCTAGTAAGGAATACATACAAAATAGTTTAATATTTTATCGTAAATGTATTATCTCATAGCAAGACAAGAGTGAATATATCCTTATTAAACTGTCTACAAAAGCACTCTATTATGATTGTGGTTTACTGAATTGCCAATTGCTCGTAATCCTGACGCCTTAACAAGTCGTCATCAGGAAGTATGATGTTCTCCGGGACAAGTGGGAGGCAGGAGACAGAAGGCCGGAGATAACTTCAAATCTCTCCAGACACTATCAGTCTCCGAGTTCATCTGTCGGAGTGTGGGTCATCGTCATCGGTAATCTGCGTAATCACAGTAATCTGTCCGCTCACAGCCCACATGATGCTGGACTCGCGACGGGATAACGTCATCTTATCATTAGTCCGTAGACAAACAAACCAGAATCATCCAGGACACTAAACTGCAATGTCGTTATATGCTACAGCAGTATTGTTTCTGGGAACTTAATGCAATCTGCAGAAGACCAAGGTATCTAGGATAACGATAAGTTGCCGACATTATCGATAACAACTTTATCAATCGACCACGTTAGACACCCTGGGGAAGTATTCCAGATTATTTATGCATGTAGCAGCGATGTTGGGTCCAGTAATTTTGTCACTTAAAATGATCTTGCATCGAAAGATAACGAATCAAAAAATATGCAATGCGTGGCCATATGGACAGACCTGCGGTTGAATTTGCCCTATAAAGGCGAAGTTTAATGCCAAATCACTATTTTGATTAATCTTTATAACGAATTGGTGTATATTACGAATACCAGAAAATATGCTTTAAATAAATTGAAAGTTTTCCTATCGCTTCGCTTGAGTAGAATACAAATACAAAATTAAATTACTCAATAAAAATATAAATGCAAACTACTAAAAGAAATATTTTTTCAATATAAATGTTTGAACGCGTAAAGGAAACAACTTTAAAAAATACAGTATTATAGCTAAGATTATCGGTGACAGTTTCACTTGATTAACTTTTTTGCTTTCTTATAAAATTATTTACAAAATAAATAAAAACCAGTTTTGTGCTTGAAATCGAACGTTTGTATACTCCGTTTGTCAAGCGATTTTAATGCCTATTACCTACGATATAAGGTATACCAAGAATATACACATTTTTGGCTTGTAGCTTTCTCTTAAATCTCTAAAATAAAGTGGGAATCTTAACGTCATAAGTTATGAACTTCTCGCAGTCTTTCCGCAGGGTTTATTTTAACTATTTATGATGAACTTATTACTAAAATCTCATATGTTTCTAGAAGGATCCCTCGGGAAGTTACTAATTCATAGTCTAAAATAATAAAAACTGGTGCTTACACCTAACTCTAGTTATGAAACGTTTTATAAAATTTTCAACCCGTTTTACATGAAATGTATTGATGATAAATTCCTATTTTTATTAATGTTGAACATAAATATCTTACATCCGTAGGTATCCCTCTAGAAACGTTTGGGATTTTAGTAATAATTATAAATATTAATATTTTAGAAATAATTAAAATGTGAGCGTCGAGCAAACCCCCGTTATTAGAGTCTTATGTCGTCATTATGCTCTGCGTTCGCCGCACAGCCCAGTTGGTTGAATCTTTGTTCACCGCCAAGATTACGCGGTGATGTCACAAGATTAAAGAAGAGATATATTATCTCATAATAAACTTACTACCAAGAATGGCGGCCATGAAGTAATATTAATTTAAATAAACCACATAATTTCATTTATTTTGTGTCATTATTTTATCATTGTATTATGTCACGCCTGAGTAAATATTGTGATTCGGAAATGTAATATCATTTCTTGGACAGAGCTGGCAAATGAAATGCACATAATAATATTGAACTAATTATTATTATTTGCTATGGCAACACCGATTCTAGCCAATTTTTGACAATTATATCTCATATGTGAGGTTATGTTTGACTACCGGAAAACGGAAAGTATATTTTTAATGTTTAATTAGGGCGATGCACCACGTCGTGTAACATTTGGAATCGGGCCAGTAACAATAACACTCATTATGTATGTGGCGATAAGGTTTAAATTCCCGCTTAACACCAGCAGCCTCTTTTGATAGCAAGAAAAAAACATCGCCAAAGGCGTGTTTTGTTTAATTTTGCGAAATTCTTTTACTATCATTTTCTAAAGCACTTCATTTTCCAGATTATATGATAGAACCATAACCGACAAAGGGTTCGTAAGTAGGATATACTTTATTTTTTTTCTGATCTTATAAAAAGACTTATCAACAAATTGCTCGATTGTTTTAAAAGCCATATTCTAAAATTTCCGGTAATTGTTGGGTTTCGGTGGCCTCCTTATTGTACCTTTTTAAAATGTCTGCTCAGAAGATTCTCATTTCTGAGCCCAAACTGGCTCCTGTTTTATATTATGATTTAGTTTTAACATTCTTGTTTTGTCCTGTCCTGCTGTTATTGTTATTCTAAGTTTTGTCATCACTTTGTATAAACAGTATATTTAGTGTTATAATATTAGATCCGTATTGGGTAAGACACACTGTAGGAATAATTTTAAGAACATGACCACTAATACTAAATTACCGTTTTTATGTTTGTTATAGTGAAGCGCACTTGAAGTAAAATGACACTAAACTGCGCTATATAAATGCAATGTTATTATGATTATTACGATGTGTTCTAGTCGCAGTAATTAATTAAAGCATCTGAAATATTTATAAGCGTTCTAATTTTTAAAACAGAACACATGATTTTACATTACGTTGTAGTGCTTCGCCTTAAGAGGAAGCTACAAGCCAAAAATGTGTATATTCTTGGTATACCTTATATTGTAGGTAATAGGCATTAAAATCGCTTGACAAACGGAGTCTAGAAACGTTCGATTTCAAGCACAAAACTGGTTTTTATTTATTTTGTATATAATTTTATAAGAAAGCAAAAAAGTTAATCAAGTGAAACTGTCACAGAAAATCTTAGCTATAATACTGTATTTTTTAAAGTTGTTTCCTTTGCGCGTTCATACATTTCTATTGAAAAAATATTTTTTTTAGTAGTTTACAGTTATATTTTTTATTGAGTAATTTTTTTTTTAATTTGTATTTTACTCAAGCGAAGCGATAGGAAAACCTTCAATTTATCGAAACCATATTTTTTGGTATTCATAATGTACACCAATTCGTTATAAAGATTAATCAAAATAGTGATTTAGCATTAAGCTTCGCCTTAAGTAGATACATACTTCAAGAATGACGTAGAATCATCTCCTTTTGAAAAATACCTACGTAACACTTATTGCTAAGTGCCATTCGATATGGAATCAATGTGTTTTTTAAAATTACAAATCATTTTACCTTTGAACCCAATTTGGGATATAATTCATTTAAAGCAATTAAACTTTCTTTTCCACCTATGCAATAATGCGTCTTCAATATAAAAGCGGTTCTTATCTACTTGTAAGATTTTGTACATTCTGTCCAAATGCAACCAACATAATTTGCAACACGGGTCAAAGTGCGGCGGCATTTGCAATACCTACGGCAGATCTCATCTCAACAATGAGAGTGTAACAGGATTCAGCGTCTCGGTGTCAATCCTAATTCTTATGCAAATATTCAATTGCAATCTTCCCCGCCATTTTGTATCGGCGTGATGCTGTGCACAGTGTTGCCAGCACGCGAGTAGCGAGGAAGTGACCAATTAACCGCCCAATCTGGCAGCATCATTTGCATGAGGTAGGTACCTACCAACCAAAACTATTATTGGACAGATAATAAATTTGATTGTAAAACGGAAAGAGATTGTTAAACTGTAACATCGATAGTGTATAGTTTAAATTAAACCATTCCTCTATTTCACAGTTCATTAGCGTTTTCACGAGCCTGGTTCCTTAGAACAGGCAATCTGACAAGACATAATAACGCTTATACACATTTAATCAAAGTAAAATAAAACGTATATATCTACTTCTACATATAAGTTTAATTTTATCAGGGCTGCGCTACACTAAAACTAGAAATATATAATAATATACAGGGTGTATCGGCACGTACCCGACAAACTTAAACCAGCTATTCCTTAGCAAATTTGGAGTAAAAAATGTTATGGGCACTTTGCTGTCCGGTAACATTTTTATTTAATAAAAAAATTATCATTCATATTTTCACCACATGTCTTATCCTTGTTTTACCACTGTTTTATCCTTTGTCAAAGTTTGAAAACCCATCTGGCCATATTTTATTCGAGTTTTGTTGAATAATATACGTACGTACCTACATTGGCGCGCTTTTATAATCACAACGAAATGGCACGGCACCATTCGTCTCATTTTTAACTATTATTATTTAGTATGTATGAAAGAGCGAAGACGCTTTTTGACACACTTGCTAATAACAGCTGCTGAACACGAGAAACAATGCCAATGACAGTGACGGAGTGTGGATTTTTTTATAATTTTTTTGTTTTTAATTGAAAAAAATGTTACCGGACAGCAAAGTGCCCATAACATTTTTTACTCCAAATGTGCTAAGGAAAAGCTGGTTAAAGTTTGTCGGGTACGTGCCGATACACCCTGTATATTACATGAATCATGTATTTCAAAAAAACAATGTTCAGACATCATACTTTGCTTTACTCAGATGTAGCTACATTCCTACGAATTATTTGGTCATTTTTTTTTACACGAATTACAAATAAATATAATACAGTTATTAATTAGATAATATATGTATTTGATGTACCCCCATAAATAAGCAGGGCTTGTGTGTATGGGGGGTGTTATTATATTGGTTTAAAAGGAAGCTACAAGCCAAAAATGTGTATATTCTAGGTATACCTTATATTGTAGGTAATAGGCATTCAAATCGCTTGACAAACGGAGTCTAGAAACGTTCGATTTCAAGCAAAAAACTGGTTTTTATTTCATTTTGTAAATAATTTTATAAGAAAGCAAAAAATTTAATCAAGTGAAACTGTCACAGATAATCTTAGCTATAATACTGTATTTTTTTAAGTTGTTACCTTTACGCGTTCACACATTTCTATTGAAAAAATATGTTTTTCAGTAGTTTACATTTATATTTTTGATTGTGTAATTTATTTGTTTATTTGTATACTACTCAAGCGAAACGAAAGGAAAACCTACAATTTATCTAAAGCATATTTTTTGGTATTCATAATATACACTGGTTCGTTATAAAGATTAATCAAAATAGTGATTTAGCATTAAGCTTCGCCTTAAATTTGATATTATTCAGTTCAAGTGTTCAGAATACTTTTAAAGGTGTCTTTAAAATTATTTTATATTTGTATTCATGTATATAATGTTTTCTGGTAATGAGTTAAAAAAATTAACTCCGAGATATTTATAACTGAACTGTCCTATTGTTTTTTTTACATTTAGAGTAGGAAGTATTAACGTTTGTCCAAGATTTGTTATTTTTAAAGGGTGCAACCTTATTTTGAATATTATTTTTATAAATTTGTAATGTTGCATGGTAATATTTCTACTCTTTTTAAGTCAGCAGCATCTCGGCTTTGCTATTTATGTCTATTTAAACTATTTCAGCGCCGTCCATTATTTTCATCATGTATTTATCTGATTATAATATTTAGTTCTATTTTTAAACAAAACACGGGACAGGTAACAATAATTTATGTTTGTCGCAAAGAGTCGTCGGCTAATATCAATCAAAACAATGGTCACTTTGCATTCCCGGCGAGTGACACCAAATTGCTTATTAGCGAGAACAAAGGGTTTCAATGCGTATAATATACCAACAAAATGTAGAACGTACAAAGAATAATTAAGTCATTTCAAGAAATCAGTTTCACATTTGCTTGCATAGTTCAGGTGTCGGCAAGGGATTTTTTTTATTCACACGTTTAATCATTAGTAATTTGTGACAAGTAGATCAAGCACCCACTTATGTACTCATCTACTTAATTTAAAACCTAACCTAAGTACAGAATTATACTATTTTTCCAAAGAAACTTCACTACCTCAAAGATATTTCTTCAGATAGGTACAATAATATTGAAAAAATACGACTACGAAAGAAACAACAAATAAACACGACCTCTTTACAGAACCGTAGTCAAAGTTAGCTACCTAGCCAAATTAAAGTTTGCTTGAATAATAAAGTGTATGAATAGTGAAGTGGAACGCACAAACAAATTTACAGACGAAGTTCAAAACGGTCGAGTTAAAACAGGACTTCTCTACGCATATTTTTTAACTTTTGGAAAAGAGATGATTCACGCATAAAACCATGCACTATTTTAAGACAGAAACAAGTTCAAATGAGTGAGAAGTTGAAATAGTTACGCTAAGGTTTTCAGTGAAAATAGTTCAAAAATACTTACGTATAATGAAAAGGTATCTTTAGGATCTGTAGTGAAAAGTTATTTTTCCATAAAGAAAATTCTACCACATCTCTCTCGGCGACAATATTGTATATAAGATATTTATTTATGAAAATAGATAGATCCCGTAGGAAAAAAAAATCACAGGAAAATGTGGAAATAACACATAACATGTTACGGGGTAGGTAACGCTGCGTGTTACCTTGGGGTCTGTATGAAGTTTTCGAACTTGGTAACGGGAAGGTTAAGAAGATATTTGCATAAAAATATTAAGAAAAGTCATTATTAGTAAGATATTTTCATTGTAAAAACGGATACTGAAGAAAATATAGTAAAAGTTTTCCGATCCCTGCCTGTCCAGTGGTAAACAAATTCCTGATTGATTAAGTTTATTGCTTTTAACACTGACACATCTACTGGTACGACTTCATTCCTTTACGTTTCGTCCTCAACTGCATGCACTCAACTCTGTTGTATTCTGGGAAACAATGCCATAGATTTCTATGTTAAATATCTTTCGCGGAAAACACCGAAGGGCAACACCAGCGTTCTGTATTGCACAATCTAAGATTTAAAACTGTTATTGATATGATTCAAGCTATTAACTATTGAGTTTACACGCATTTGATGAATGTTTCTAGACAACTTAATATCCCTTTCGCCCATTAAGCAGATTGGCGTCAGAAGAGCCCTTAAGCACCCGCGTACCCAATTTCTACCGATTTATAACAAGTGTCTCGTTAACCCTTTAAGTTTTTAAATTCTAAAAAATATGTATGTTATTTTTGAATATAATATCTATACATTTGTGTAGTGTATGTCAACACTGTCTAGCGCTCGGAACTGCTCGGGAACGCCGAGCAATTCCGATCGATGGACGCGGTCGGCAAGCAGAGCTCGGCCCGCGGCCAGACGAGAAATTACCCGACAAGCGAACTGACGTTATCATTCTCTATTGTACCTACAAGCTCGGTTGTAGTAATCATTTATCGTACATAAATCTGTAACGAACCTAGAGAGTTTTCAATATTATAACGAGCCTTGAGCTATATTTAAAGTCCTGGAAACAAGTAATAATTACCGACAACAGAATATCACAGTTCATTTTCCAGAATATCACAATTTGTTATGCCGAAACATTAATTACATTAAATTACCACGATAGAAAAAAATCGCAAAGTAAGCTCCGAAAATTATTAAAAACACGTTTTGTTCCGTTATTTAATATTTTAAAGGCATGAAAAAAATCACAGTGTATCTTTAAATAGTATTAAAGAATCTGTCCAGAGATTTTTACTCTATTTTAAGCGAGTCGTATTTTATTAAATATTTTCATCATTTTCGTTTAATTATTATCGTTTTTTTTATGTTAGCGCGCTCCCTCTAAAATTCGTATTTAAATATCTCCTTTTTAAACCATCTTTGAATGCTTATGTACTACAGGGCTTTAATATTCTGAATAGTTTGTCGAAATTGCATTTCACAAAGTTCAAAAAAATTGTCTCAGTTAAAAGAAGTCAATTTTTAGATATCTGTGCGAAAATTGTGAAAAAGATGTGTATCGAAGTGTACGATATATTTTCTAGGGAGGTGATGGGCTCGATAAAGTGACCATTTTTCAGTCGATTAGCAAATGTCGTCCGATGCCTGAAATGTTGATTAAAAAATTATCGGTCGTTTCCAAATGACCTTTTGGTGGTTTCCTTGCATACATAATAAACGATGCAGTCGCTAAAACGCAAAAATTGTAATTTAGTGATGATTGAACCAACATCGTTAAAGACCAACAAAAATAAAAGCGGTCCCAAAATAGGACCTTGTGGAACTCCAGAAAATTTTAAAATTGAACGGAACAGAATTTGAGTTAAGTACGAAGTTAAAAAATCTTGTGAAAAACAAACGAAATTGCTGAAGATCCGCAGTAGTGAGGCAACGACTAAAGAGGATGTACTTACCCAGTGGTTCTCCCAGTTGCCGGCGATGACGGCCGAACCAAAGGAGCGCGCGGGATTCATGGAAGAGCCTGTGTAGTCGATGGCCATCAGGTGACCCAGGGTGATGGTTAGGCCGATGGCGAGGGGGGCCATGAACTTGGAGTCGGGCTTGTGCTCATCGCACACCTGGACAAAAACATGTATCAGTAACACACGGAGAAAAATATTTCTGTTAAAAAAGCATAAATAAATAAATTAACAGTATTTCATATCAGTAAGTTTTCTCCGTACAGTATGATAACGACAAACAAAACACAATAGAACATAGAGAAACATAAATAAAAAACCTAACCTAACCCAACTTAATCTATACTTACCCACACCAACCTAACATATTATTTTAGCATGTTCTGTTTTATCTGAGGAAGACACGGCACGATCAAGTGAATTAAATACTTAAGTCCAGCCATGTCAAGAGTCAGAATAAAAGAAGGGTGCTCACGAAACAATGTATGAAAGTTAATGAAACAAGAAGTGCGTGTCAAGACCTTGGTGGTCTTATCTGCCTAACCCTGCGGATAAACGGCGTGATGGTTAATTAGTTTATTTTAGTTTGTATATCCGACTATCCATGATAATATGAATTCCTCGGTAATCATTAATCATACATAATAATATCCAATACAACATTGAAGGTAGTTCCAACCACATGCTAACCTTACACTCCACAATAATATTACATGTAAACATTCGTCATTTGGAGCAGTCTTCTTTTAAGAAATCGCTTAATGTCACTTTCAGATAGCACAAAAAAAATTACCTACACTCGCTTGTACCTAAATTACATGACGCTGGTAATAACTACGCAGATGTGGCGGATCTATTTAACTGCACAGAATGTAGGTACAAGAAGGATATACTTTCATATCTTTTCAATCAATATTAATTTAACCTAAGCTCAGTTATAAGTTTTGCATATACTCGTAACTATACCCTTCTAGAGTTTATGTTCATTTGACACTTTTCGATGTCGTTGTGTATGATTTATTGTTCACGGTATATTTATAACGTTATTTTCAAACCTATATGTTTTGGTCTGCTTTGTAAGAAAGCTATGCACGATAAATTATTGGATACACACAACTATTTTTGGGAAATAATGTTCTTTTATGAAAAAAGTGTACGCATGTGTTTTTTTTTTGTTTTACCAAATTTCTATGATTATTTGATGAATTTGCAAATCTAACCAAAAACCAGTAGATTCAAGTGAAGGGGTTTGATTGAATTTATTTTTCCTTCCTTTCATTGAGAAAAACCACAAACCGCCACTGTCCTGGAAAGGTCTATACTAAGGTGGAGCATAGATAATAGAAAAAAAGGAGATATTGCTTGGAAATGTGCCGACTGTCGCCGAGCTACGACCAAACTGTACCGTTTAAAAAAGCGGAAATTTATGCTAAGTTTGGTGTGTAGGTAGAAACAAAGGCGGGCGTCGCTATGCGATGTTTTTTTGGAATAATATGGGTGAACAACTTTGACAACATGCATTGTGTGCGCGGTTTCGTACTAATAATAGTAAAAATATTCGGATGAGTCAACAAGTCTATCTAAATAAATAAAAATGTAAATGTTCGTTTGTTCAACATCTCAAATCTCCGAAAGTTCTTCACCTTTTGACACAACGTTGCATTCAAATATGCATCTGTTTTTGTATACCTACATTGGTGACCGGATAAATCATCAAAATGATAATTCATCATATCTTTAAAAAGTTGTATAAAGTCATGGAAAGTGATGAATCAAAAACTTTATTAACTGGGTTAAGTAGGTTAGGTTAGGTAAAAAAAAATCATCGTTTTTAATGACTTTATATCACTTTTTAAAAGTGTGTTGAATAGTCGCTGTGTTGAGTTTGCATGGAACCATCGCTAACACTTTGCACTAATACAAAACTGTACCTATGTATTTACAATGCATTTGATCAATGAACGTGATGCTGTGTTAGAATGTACATAATAATGGCTCGTAGCTCATCTCCATTGTTTATATCTTCTGTGGTTTGGACGTCCCGGTTCTGGTACAGTTAAATTTGCTTTGACAGCGCGCAGGGTCAGGTCTGTATTTGGTAATTTTGAAGCGTTGATTGACGGGAAGAGGACAGGTCCCATGTGACTGCATTTAGAAATACCTAAGTAGCAATAATAACAATTGATTACATTGAAATTCCGTCTCACTTTGTTGGGAAAGTGATAAGAAATTAATATTATTAATGCAACACACAAGGCAACTTATGCATAAACCAAAAACTCTATTGAAAGATGATCAAAAGGATTTTTTTTTAGCTTGCAACCTAATTTTCTTTGTGAATTTTTCCATCAGTCACTTCAAATCCAGTTTCACTCCTTCCTTTCCTCAAAAAGGCCCCCTACACAGTGTCGCCAAAGATGACATAGGTCCTGAGGGAATTTATTGAGAGAAAAAATTAAGCAAAGAGTGTTTGAATTCGGGTGAAGTCTGGAGTAATCAGAAAAAGCAAATAGGTACGTTATAAACGCTGTCCGGAAACGCGTAGTAAAATAGGGGACTGACAACTACATCAAATTTGTTGTCGATTTCGTGGTATAACTATTTTGATTTGAGTTTAAAATATTTATTCAGCATATGCAACACGATCTTGCGTCCTGTTCAGGGTTGATCAAAGCAAAACGAAATCTAAGCAGAATTCTTGCCTGAATAGACTATGCAATAATTAGAATAGTGTATTATCCAAGGTTGATATTTTCAGTTGCAAACTTACCAAATACAAGAGGTCCATAAAAGAATATTTCTCTGATGATTTGTAAATAATGTTTATGTCTCTATTGTTTATATCTCTATTATGATTTGATTTATATCCACAACCTCTCTCCACGGCTATAAATGTATTGTTTTGTAAATTTTTCGATTTATATAATCTTTTGTTTTGTATATATTTTTTTAATTCATATTCCTTTCTCACAAATTTAATTTACTTATTCCATATTATGCTGTCTCAATAGAGGTAAAGTCACAAGGAGGAAATCCATAATTGGTTTTATTTTACTATATAATACTTATGTACAAACTAAATAAATTTAAACTGTCGATTTCCCGAAAATGAATAAAAAAATAAATAAATATATCTGACTATGAATATAAAAATAATTTGGAACATGATCACAACACTAGGTTCACAAAGAATTAAGGCATGCTTGTTCCAAAATACAACAATAAATACGGACAGCGAACCATAGAATATAACGTGCCCAAAATTTTCAACACTCATAAGTAGAAATACTTTATATTAGTCACCACTATCAATCAATAAGTGTTATTTATCAGCATGTAGATTTAGTGTTATTTTAGACTGTGTGCCAATAATAATAGTCTGAATATCTTATAAGTACCAACAATATTATGCATATTTATAATTATTAGTAATAATATTATGTTGACAAACTGCTTAATTGTAGATTAGCGGGATAATACTTTGAAGAACAATAAAAAAGTTTTCGTTTTCGAGAAAATCAATACAGAAGTAGGATATTTTCAGCTCAAATTAGAAAAAAAAAATCATTTGTGAGGCCTGCAATCCCGTTTTATATTCTTAATAAATTAGCAATGTTTAAATTTCTCCGTGTGTAATGATAAATTGAGGTTTTCCGTCACAATAAACCTCCATTGGTTTATATTTTCAGTGTAAGTACACAATTAATACGAGTACTAGTAGCCCTATGGGAGGAATTTATTCGAAGAAGTTCTCACGGAATTATGTACTAATTTGGGTCTTTCCAGTACCTACCTACCAAAGACTTCGTGATTCAGGACTTTGACCTGTAAATCTATTCTTAAGTTAAGTTTCTTTTTAGCATAGGTTGAAATTGGGCTGAAACTTCCACGAATCGATACATCACTAAAGCCCAGTTGTTTCGCAAAAATTCAAATGTAACATTGTCACCAAAAAGCCATTCAGCGCCATTTTTCAAAAAATTTCTTTAAGAGGAAGCTACAAGCCAAAAATTGTGTATTCTTGGTGTACCTTATATTGTAGGTAATAGGCATTAAAATCGCTTGACAAACGGAGTCTACAAACGTTCGATTTCAAGCGCAAAACTGGTTTTTATTTATTTTGTAAATAATTTCAAAAGAAAGCAAAAAATTTAATCAAGTGAATCTGTCACAGATAATCTAAGCTATTATACTGTATTTTTTTAAAGTTGTTTCCTTTACGCGTTCATACATTTCTATTGAAAAAAAATATTTTTTAGTAGTTTACATTTATATTTTTATTGAGTAATTTATTTTTTTTATTTGTATTCTACTCAAACGAAACGATAGGAAAACGTTCAATTTATCTAAAGCATATTTTTTGGTATTCATAATGTAAACCAATTCGTTATCAAGATTAATCAAAATAATAATTTAGCATTAAGCTTCGCCTTCAACGTCGATTCTAGGTGATTTTGAGCTTTCTATCGAAAATTGTAATTGCTGACAAGTTTACCTATGTGATTAGTCGTTTTCCTCTTCTGGTGTTCACAATTTGTTCAAAAGCTGAAACGGTCATAGAATCGTCATTCAAATGGTAAACTTTCAATCGTTAAAAAAAATATGAAATTGATTATCTGTTATATACGAAGTTTACACAAAAAATTGAAAAAAACGCACACTATTTCCACATTTATAAATTTTGTTAATGTCGTAATATGAAAAAGTGAATAAAAATGAATTTTCTTTGGCCACACCAGACAATCCTACATCATCTCTTCGGTGAAACAGATCAACATATCAATAATCATCTCAATTAAAATGAATTCCCTCACGCGATGTATAATGTACAAATAATAGAATAGGCGTCCATCTTCTAAAAAAGGGCTTCACGATTTCACTGTTGGTTATGTCCATTTGTTTTTAAGGGTGTACTTATCTCTCTAATCATCCACTTTTGTGTAAATTTGAGGTTCCTCTGATTTATTTAACCTTTTGTAAGCAAACGAAGCGTATTTGATAGGAACTCACCGCGCTTGCCTCGATTTTATGGCATTTTGAACCTTAAAAACAGCTGTGAGCATACTAAAAAAAATTTATTCGCTTTGCAAGAAAATAATGTATCTTAATGTTAGTGTAGCTTGTCGTTTCGTCAGTTGTAAACATTGATTTTTTATCTCTGAAAAAGTGCAAATGTCATATTTTTTCATGATCAAAAGTCATATTACTGTGTTTATATATATATAGGAAAGACTCGTATAACTTATTTTTAGTGTGAATAACGTTTATTTAGCTAAAAATATATAATAAAAAAGAAGAAAAAACATTTATCTGTCATCTGTGTCTTGATCTATATCAGGTAGCTATCTGGGGAAACTACATAGGATAGATATATACGATTTTTATAAATATATTTAAACACATTATCTGGTAGAACTTAAAAAACGTCAATTTAAAAAAAAGCCTCAGTTATTACGAAAATAGCAGCAGCAGTAGTCTGCCGGCGCATGGCAGGTCTCTTGGAATTTTAGCTGGCAATCTAGAGGCTATTTTTTCCACAGAATTTTAACAAGTCATTAAATTTCAATGTTAAATTTCAAATTCTGTTTTTATTTCGGTTTTGTGAAACAACTGACCCATAATGCAATAATAACAGAACTTGAATAGACTTTCACAGAACTTGTAAATTAACTTTGAAATTCTATGAATTGTTGAAAATCTGTAAAACATCTATAAAGATTAAAGCTCTTTTAATGGTAGTACCAACTGAAGAGATGAACTGAAGGAAGTATATCGCCTGCTGAGCTATTTGATCTTACTTCAGGTAAAATTGATCGCACCTTGTTAAAATATCGAAATTACTTTACTACGAACACATAATATTTTTTATTGGCCTTTCTATAAGATTGACACAAACACTATAATTTTGGCTTTGCCAAGTTTTTTTGCAATTCATATATTTTTATATATCTTTGAAAACATAAAAAAAATGGTTTGACTGAGGATTGAAACATCTTTCCCAGGAACTGGAATTGACAACTCTAGCAACCGAGCCAAATCCCGATTGGATACTATCGACATTTATTGCGTATATCATTAACTGCTGTGAATGTCATAAAATATCAGAGAAATGCGTGTATGTCCGTGTGTGTGTACGTGATTGCCACTAAAAGTTGATTGAATGCATAAGCATGAACAACGAGTCTATCTGTCGAGTTTCAGCTGGATCGGATGTCGAGAAGCGGGTTAATTTCCGCTTCAAAGATTTTGCAAAAAATTATTCAAGAACACGAAAAAGATATTCAAATAGATGTAACATGATTTAAGATTTTCACGGCCAAAAGTATATTTGTTATTTTTTTTGGGGTGTTATGCCGTGTTGCGCAACAACGTGTTGTTGTAGAGCAACACGGCATAACACCTGAAAAACAAATAACAAAAATCAAATAGGTGCATTTAAGGTGCATTTAAGGCAGGTATTATTTTGAAATACAAAATTAACCAAAATAGTTCGATAGTGAAATCTCTTGGCAGTCGTCCATCAACCATAAAATTTATTTATTCAAGTAGGCAGCATTTGAAAGTTCAAGTGCATTACTTCTGGCAAATATCATAAAACAGCTTCAATTAATAGTTCTAATAACGTGCAACAAAGTATAATTATTCGTACTGATTCGAAGTCATTGAGGATATTATTTATTGGCTGATAAGAAATAGCTGCCCATAGCCCAGTGGTCCATTAGCCTCCTCTATGGTAGATATGACTTCTACCATGTGCCCTGTAACACTCAGATGTCGAACTATCTAGTACCATAAAAAGGGGTGACTTTGTTCAACTTTCAACTTTGAAACTAAATATCTTTACAATACATCTATTTGAATTCAACTTTTTTTTAAACTAAATTAACCCACTTCCCGACAACCTATTGAGCTGAAACTCGGTAGATAGACTCTTGATGACAATGCATTATATCTTTCACACACAAACACGAGGACGTATACGCATTTCTTTGAAGTCTGACGAAATTACAGTAGTTAATTTACGAAATAAATTTTAGTTCCACGCGATCGGCATTTGGCAAAGAAAGAAGGTTTAATTGTCAGCCAAACCATTTTTTTAAAGAAATTTTAAAGTAGATTTTATAGGAATTTTTTACTGCACATTTTAAAACTATCTAAATATACAGGGAACAGCAACAGCATGTACACGAAGAATTTTAACCAACGATTCCTGAGTTATTTGTAATAAATAATTAATTGTCACTGTGCTGTCATAAAATGTAATTACTTCAATCACACGTAGTCACTGGATAACGTGATACGCGCTCTGTCTCGTCTGTTACCGTGGATCGAGACAGAGTATACGACGTGACCCGCTAGGCTGTAACCAACTACTCAGTTTTTACGAACTATATAAACTTAATCCACCTATATTAAAAGAGGTTAACTTATATGTGCATAATAAGTTTACACGTAGGAGACCCCACTCCTAAAGCTAGAAATTCTGCCTATCAGAATGCGCCAATCAACAGAGCGACTCAACTGCATTCTACATTGAACATCGACATTTTCAACGTCACTTCAGCAGACAGACAGTTCAGCAACTATTTTTTGACGTAGGTATGTCACAAAATAATAATGCTGCCCCCAATGACCTTTTATTGCATTTACCTCAAATTTGTACCGTAATAAATTGGAGCGTAACCATTTTATGGAGAACATGAATAAATACATAAATAAGTAATCCCAAAAATATTAAAAGATTTCAAATATTTAAGTTATTATAATATAAAAAACAACACCCCCAAAACCTTCTTTTTCCGATCTAAACCACAAAAAAGAAAGAAAGATCTAAACCACAAAACTATCTTCCAAAGGGATATTTTATACTTAAGAGAGATAAGGATCGAAAGTCTTTATTCAATATTAAGTTTTAAAATGGTTATTTTTGTTCCTAATACTTGATCTTCATTGTTGTTATTATTTAAATTTAAATTTGCGAATCTTTTGTGTGGTTTTATTTCGATTACTGTATAATAATGACTAGCCATTTAATAAAATAAGATATCGAAATTTTTAAATTGGAAATTCATATGGCATACGCCATATATTCTGGTCTAGTAATGTGTAATTTCTATAACCTAAGAAATTCTAAAAATATATTACTATAGGTTTCATATGTCTTATACTGATTTATAAATGTGGAAATTCTAACTATACAATTGTAAATGTTCTCCAAAATGCCCTGGAAAGAATCTCAGACTTGTGATGTCCCGAAAGAAACCATTCATCTGTTCTGAATGCAATTACTAATGTTGGTGTCATGACGTAGGATTAATTATAAATACAAAAAAACCAAACTGATGCACATAAGATCTCCACATGCAAAAGTTTCCATCATGCCTGAAATAATTTCTCATAACTTTACCAGCATCCATCAAAATATTGTGCAGCCCTGCTCATGCGAAACGATTGAGCTAGTAAACGAATACGTTTATTTGGGCGTGACTGTTGATTGCTACTTTAAATGGGACATACAAATAAACAAAATTTGTAAACGGCTGCGGGCAATAGTGGGTAGAATATACAAATTGAAGTGTTTCGTTCCTGTGAATACCTTAAGAATTATTTACATGTCACTCGCGGAATCAACTTTAAGATATGGAATAACCACTTGGGGACATTCTTGCAAAACAAATATAAATTACGCACAATCAATACAAAATTCTATCGTTAAATTACTAGTTAAAAAAAATATTTTTTCGCAGAGACGAAACTTTTCACTTTTGTATCAAAATTTAACAGTTTTGCCGGTGCAGGCCTTATTGTGGTATAAAATATTGATTCAGCACATATCTGACTCTGAGTATAAGAGGAAAGTTGAACATGGGCACAATACTAGGTTCACAAAGAATGAAGGCATGCTTGTACCTAAACATAATAATAAATACGGACAGCGAACCCTTGAGTATAATGTGCCTAAAATATATAATATGCTACCTGGTAATATTAAGAAATGCGAATTTCCAAATAGAGTCAGATATTTGCTGAAAACATGGCTACTAGGAAGAAATAATTTGTATTAGGCGATTTAATGTGTAAGTTTATTGTTATTGTATAAATTAAGGTCTAAGTTGTAATCTGTAAAAAGATGTAATAAAAATCCTGTTTGACAAACTACTTAACTGTAGTTTAACGGGATATATATGAAATAAATTTAAAAAAAAAAATCCAAATTGACCTTGGTAATAAATTACATCTTTGCGATTCTTTCAAGGATAAAGAAACCATCCTGTCACTTCGAATGCAATCAACAATGTTCTCAAAATTTCTTTTGACAGCGTCGCCATTCCATTGTCAGAATATTATGTACTAAATACACAATTTGGCTGTCCTGAAACGGGAATCCTTCCCAGTTAGATAGACAAAGGTTCATTTTATTTTTTATTCTTTGTAATTTATATACATATAAAATAAAATTCAATCATCAATAACTGGAAAAAAAATAACTGGACACCAAGTTCTTATAGAAACGTTATTGTATTCACGTTGACTGAAAAAAAATACATTAAAAATGAGCGAGTCATTTTAAGTGGTAGCGATAATTACAAGATGACCAAAGTCACCCCCCAATTCAAAAGTTGACCCATAATACGGTACGCAGTGTTAGCTAAACAAGCACAGTCTTAAGTTGCCTTGCACTGAAAAGGCGTACCTAATAAAAATATTTTTACATGGGTTTTCCAATAAGAGGTGTTATTTTGAATAGCCCGCTATTTCAGTAGATGTTACTTTTGAAGCTATCATTTGACATTTGACAAGTAGAAACTACGCCATTAATAAAAATGGAACGATACACGCTTCAACTACGCATTGAAATTATTAAAATTCACTTGAGTGAATCAAATGCAAATCATCTTGAATGATGAGGCCCATTTCCACCTCGGTGGCTTCGTCAACAAGCAAAATTGTCGCATCTGGGGCTCGGAAAACCCAAGAATTATTGTTCAAAAGCCTTCTATCCTCAACGTGTGACTGTTTGGTGCAGTTTATGGTCATTGGACCTTACTTTTTCGAAAATGATGCTGGAGAAACAGTTACCTTTGAATGGATTGCGCTATCGATAGATGATTAATGATTTTTTATGGCCGGAATTGGATGGTATTGATCTGGACAACGTTTACTTTTAAAAGACGGCGCTACGTGCCACACAATCAACGAAACCATTGAGCTTTTACGATTGAATATCAAAATAACACCTCTTATTGGAAAATCCTGTATAAGCAGTTTTTATCCATGCAAACAAATTTTAAAAAATTATCTGAAAAGTATACTAAAATATGAGAGATGGGAAGGCTGACAGCGTATTGAAAGAAGGGCAAATGCAGGTAACTCCATTAATGGAGGATTGAACGCAGTTGGCTCTAACACAAAAATATCCATAGAAGCGAAGCTAGCAGTCCACAATGGAGTGCTGGTACCTACCCTGATGTATGGAAGTAAGGCATGGAACTGGCAGAGGAAGGATGAAAGTAGACTGAATGCTGTTAAAATGAGATCCCTGAGGCGTATATGTGGTAAAACAATGTATGATCGTGTGAGAAATGTGGAGATCCGCAAAGAGTACAAGGCTGATTTAAGCGTAAGGAGTAAGATTAAGAAAGGGACGCTTTGGGCATGTAGAGCGAATGGGTGAAGAAAGGCGTGTAAGGAGAATATATGACGCAAATGCGAATGGACATGGAAAGACATGGCACGATCAAGTGGATCAGATACTCGAGGCCATGTCAAGAGTCATAATAATAGAAGAGTATGTATGAATGTGAATGAGGCAAGAAGTGTGTGCCTAGACCGAGTTGTTTGGCGGTCCGTTCTCTCTGCCTACCCCTGCGTGATGGCTAGTAAGTTAGTTTACACTAAAACGTTTCAAAAATGACAAATTCAAAATATATTAAAGTATTCAGTGATAACATTATTAGTTATTTGCAAATGTCACATTCTGATGTCATTTTTATTATAATAGTTAAAACGTTTCGTATATCAGAATGTAATTTTTGCAAATTCCTAGCTGTCTTTTTGCTTATGAATATAGTAAAATGTGGCAACTTACCCCAAACACAACGAGGACCAGGACGAATCCGAGGAAGAATTCGACCCCAAAACCTTGCAGAGGAGACAGCTTGCTGGCCACGGTGGTCAGGCCCAGGTTGCCGGCTACGTCCTCGGGGGTCAGAGACTGCAAAAACAAACACATTAACATATTGTTATTCGACCCAAACAGTTTTCACAAATAACACTACAGGCTAATTCACAAAATATGATATATAAGCCGTTCAGAACATTCCAGAAAGATGATGAAAAAACTAACCTAACCCTAAACTATTAAAATATTGAAGACAATATTAGTGATTTCTAAACGAAAATTTGATACAGAAAATTCAGAAAAAGCTACGGTCACATCTAGGACTCGAACCCAGGACCCTTCCCTTGCCTAGGCACTGCTCTACCAACTGAGCTAATGGGACCCTATTCCCCTCGGTCACTTTTAACTGTATCATACTTCGAATAAGAACCACCAACATTGTCTTCATTTTTTCACCGCACATTTTTATTGGCAAAAATAATAGAAGTAAACTATTAACCTAACTAACTAACTAACCTAAACTATTACTTTATCGTGTTGTGTCATTTTAACTTGATAGACTTGCCCTTATGTGAAATCCGGGTATCATTTTGACGTGCTGGAGGCAAACCACGTGATCATATTTTTAGCACCAGGAGGGTTCTAGAATGCTTTGAATAATCTATGACAACAATCGTGCGTAGAATGCCGAATGCGATGAAAACTGAAGTTCGCTAATAGTAACGCATGTTGGCAGCGCAGTCCAAGTTTGTAAAAGCGTATTATTTCTTTTTTTAATGATAAACTAATGTTTATAAGACAAGGTTTTTGTGCACAGCACAAAGGATAATAAATTATTATAAGCAATAATTAGTCGCCTGTAATATCAATAATAAAAAATAAAGTTGGTTTTTACAGATGAAAAAAATATAATAAGCAGTAATTGTTGATTGAAGTACTAGTACATTTTGAATTATTTGGCGGGTTGGAAATAAGCCGATGTGGCTCAGTGGTCCAGAGCGTGTGACCGGACATCAGAAGGCGCGGGTTCAATTCCTGCTGGCGGCATTTATTTTTACTCAGGAGATATTTTCAATTTGTATTGATATTACAGGCGACTAAAAAAATAATTTATTATTTTATTTTTTTTTTTTTTTATTATTGTACGACAGACAGGTAAGTCCAATTATGGTACAATTTTATTAAAAACTAACAATACATGTACATATATTTTTTAAAACATGGTATAGAGATATTAAACACATCTATATCCGCTGGTAGGGCATTTAGTAAGGTCATACCTCTTGTCATGCTATGTCGGGCAATGACATCTGTCCGACCCTGCGGTATACAGAATAGGTCGTGGCTACGATTTCGACAGTATTTATCAGGAACGAATAATCCACAGCATGACAGGAGATATGGGCAATCGATAAGGTTTTTTAGTAACTTTAATTCAAATACCATGAGTCCGGCATTACGCCTAGTCTCCAGGCTTTGGTAATTTGTCTCCTTTAGCAGTTCCACGTGATGCATGAATTTCGGATATATTCCGTATGATCGCATGTAAACATACCTTAGGATTTTTTTTTGAATTTTTTCAATCATATTTATGTATTTAAGTTGATAAGGTATCCAGACAGTACTGGCGTACTCCAGCTTGCTTCTGACCACTCCGTTGAACATGGAGGTCATTGCTTCTTTGTTATTGAATTGTTTGCAAGTTCTAATTACAAAACCAAGAGTTTTGGAGCAAGCCGAGGTAAGCTGGACTATGTGGTTTGAAAATGTCAGCTTGGGATCAAAGATCACCCCAAGGTCCTTGATGATGTTTACGCGTGTAAGTACTTCACCATTCATTCTATACTGGCAGAATACCGGATTTTGTGAACGACTATAAGTCATAACAACGCATTTTTTAATATTGAAGTTAAGTTTATTTTCTACCGACCATATCATGATTGAATCGAGGTCGGCCTGCAGTTTCGAATAATCATAATCTGATTCGATTTCCTTCATCAGTTTCATGTCATCCGCGAATAGTAGACATGAGCTGTGACGTATGCAATCCTGAATGTCATCAATCAGAATGAGGAATAACATGGGACCGAGATTCGATCCTTGAGGAATTCCTGACAGAGCTGCGAACTTATGGGAGTCGTATCCATTTATATTTACATACTGACTTCTATCTTTTAAATATGACGCAAAAAATGTCAGTAAGGGTTGATTAAAACCTATTTTATGCATCTTTTTTATTAGAATATCGTGATCTACTCGGTCAAATGCCTTTGCGAAGTCCGTGTAAATTACGTCCGTCTGATGCCTACAGTCTAGGCCTTGTGCTACCCGTCGAGAGAAAGAGAGTAAGTTGGTTACCGTTGATTTCTTCGGTAAGAAGCCATGTTGATTACCTCTTAAGAAAGGCGTGATTTGTGGACTGATTTTATCACAGATAATCATTTCAAAAATTTTTGGAATTGTTGACAGTACTGCAACTGGTCTATAATTTCTGACGTCAGTCTTTTCATCAGCTTTGTGAATGGGGCTGACCCTCGTTAGTTTCCAACGAGGGTCAGCCATTATCATTATCCTTTGTAAAAGCGGTTAAAAAACTAACCGCTTTCAAATCGGGTTGTGCAGTGACGAAATGAGTGAGGTGGGTAAATTATGACAATATTTTCTCATAAGTATCTAAATAGTGTAACAGTATATTCAGTTTTTGAAACAAGCCCGAACATGGAATTTGTAAAATATGATTTAAGATTTTCACGCTCAAAAGTATTTTTGTTATTTGTTTTTGGGGTGTTATGCCGTGTTGCGCTAACTCCTTCTTTAGCCCTCCTTCTTTGGCTAAAGGAGTTAGCGCAACACGGCATAACACCCCAAAAACAAATATAAAAAAATGGAATTTGTAGTTAAATTTTTTACGCAGCCAGCAATTTGCACGCCATAGTAAAAAGGACTAGTAATTCGTAAACAGATTTTATTTTCGCGGACTAAATGATGATATTACAATGCGAGTTGCCTGTAAGCTGTCAGATTCATTTATCCCCTTTCCCTGATGTGCTAGTCTATCAATTTGGATGTCTATGTCGTATTCTATTTCGTCCTTAGATAGTAGAGATAATATGCATAAATACTAGAAAAATAGGTTTCAATATCCTAAATAAAGATTTACTCAAAATGACGTAATTTGCCTTCATTCACCTTAATAATAATAATATTTATTCCAACATTTTTATAAATCCCAACCAGGAATTATTAGATTCCTGGTCAAATAAAATTTTACACGCAAAACACTTCAATTATCTCAAGCAAACGTATGTTGACAAATTTTCGTCAAACAAATGGTTGAGTATTGGAGAGTTGAGCGCAGAAATAGAAGGATTTATGCTTGCCATTCAGGATAGAGTCATTAATACTAAAAATTATAGAAAGCATATAATCAAAGATACAAATCAAATTGATGATTTGTGTAGAAAATGTTTGGCTTTTCCGGAAACTATAGAACATATTATATCGGGATGTTCTATACTAGCACCGTCCGAGTATACATTTAGGCACAATCAAGTTTTAAAAATAATTCACCAAAATTTGGTAATTAAACCTAACTAATAACGTAATATAGTACCATATTATGAATACGAACCAAATTTATTTTTAGAAAACGAATTTTATAAAATATATTATGATAAAACTATACTAACAGACCGAACGATTAGTCATAATAGACCCGATATAGTTTTACATGACAAAATTAAAAAAATATCTTATATCATTGATGTCGCTATTCCAAATTCCTGTAACATTCAAAAATCTTTTAATGAAAAAATAAGAAAATACACAGATTTAGGAAACGAAATAAAAAGAATTTGGCATTCTCAGACTATAAAAATATTACCATTCGTTATTTCGGCCACTGGCATTATACCTAGCTCTCTCATTAAAAATTTAGGCGTATTAGATCTATCAAAAAATTTATATATAAAGATGCAAAAGTCGGTCATTTTGAATACATGTAGGATAACGAAAGATTTTTTAAATATTTATGTTGAGGGATCAGTAGGATTTATAGGCCCTGTTAGAAGTTCTACCGAGCCGAACCCTCTGATTTGAAAATATCTGGAGTCGGTGAATTTTTTTTCCCATTTGATCTCTGGTGAGTTGACGTGTTGTTGTTCTTGTATTGTTTTGTATTTATTTTACTTATATAATGCACTTGCATAGTGTTGATTGACTAGCTGATTATTTGTGAAAAAGTGAGTGGAAGGGTTTAGTTTTTCCTATGGGGAATATTTAACCCGGACAACAAAATCGGAAGCATAAAAAAAAATATAAATACATATCGAGATGTTATTGGCCATAATAGTAATTTGAAAGTCCAGCCTAACGTACAACTCAATTCTAAGGTCGAAGACAGTCCTATAATTTTCTGTAATACAAGTTTGGAAAGCGTATCATTAGAGATCACTTTCAACCTTGGCTGAGAAAGGGTTTAATGGTTTCAATTCTATTATAAGGTAATTTATCTCAGGTAGACTTAGTGTTAAATTTACCATCGTAAGGTTTGGACATAAAAAATAATGTGAGACCTTTAAAACAAAGCATTTGGTTTTGTGTTTTAATAAACTTAATATTTTCAACATACATCAAATAAAAAAAGCATTACCTATGCTAATTTGGAACCAAATATCGCGATTAAAAAAGAGCGATAAAGGCGATGTATAAATGAATAAAGAATTATGATATGATAATAAATTAAAAAAATATATGAGATGCAAAATAAAGTTGAAGAATTCATTAATCGCTTTGGCGTATGAGCCAAACACAAGCAGAATATTTTTGAATACGGTTGACGTTTGCAACAATGGGTCACTTTTACGACTCGTTCTTGTGTTCAACAGCTCAGTTGTGGGATGACTGGACGGCCTCTGTGTTTCCTCCCTCCTACAACGTAAGGTTAAGAAACCCAATTTCGCAAGTCCTGTGTAAAGTTTTAAGAGGACGTTATATCACACATTCAAATTGTATTATTTTTTAAATATTATTTTGACAGAGTTCCAAATTTAGAAAACACATTACTTTTGTTCTGGAAATTGGAAAAAAACTGTCATTTTCTTTTTAGAATTAAGTATCGTCGCATTAGAAAAAAAAAATCTTTTATGCTATAATACTTTTGTATGGACGCCCGGGGTCAGATCTGTCCCCAAGAGGCTCTAACGAAATATGATATTTGTGGCTAGTAATGTCCTTCACATACTTGAAGGGTTAATGTATAATATGTGGTAATTTACCATGAGGAGAGCAGATCCAGCGAGAGCTCCCAGGCACTGCACAATGACGTAAAGCACAGCCTTGACGATGGTGATCTTGCCAGCTGCCAGCAGTCCCAAGGTCACGGCGGGGTTCACGTGACCTCCGCTCACGTGGCCGATGGTCTGAGGAAAAAAACACCACACGATTAGCTTCACAACGATACAACATGTCAGGACATGGTTGTTGGGTTCACAGAGAAATGACATAGAAGTTGAAGATAGACAAGACGTTGGTTAAGTTGAGAAAAGAGGAAAACAATATAATTCGGAGAGTAAAATTGAATTCCGATGAGCCATTGATACCATGATGAGGCAAACAAATAAACGGAATAGAAATGACTTGGTTAGGTTAGGTTGACAGAGAAAGAAATCAATAAATTGACAAAATGTTGCTTATGATGAGAAGTAAGGATATCTATACATCTCGGAGTACTGCCATAGACGGGGGATATTGCTAATGGGAGGGTGGGGGGATTAAACCCCAAATCCCCCCTAGCAATATTAAAAACAATGATTTTATTGACAGATGAAGACAGTGATCTTCGTCCTGTTAAATCAAATTGGGTATAATTTCATCAATCTCTGAATGAAACTGTGATTTTTTTACAAAATAAATTCACTTCGGTACACTCTTCTTGTATGTTTGTTTGAACAAACATATAAAGAAGAGTATATACAGGGTTTTCCAATAAGAGGTGTTATTTTGATATTCAATCGTAAAAGATCAATAGTTTCGTTGCTTGTGTGGCATGTAACGCCGTCTTGTTGAAAGTAAACGTTGTCCAGATCAACACCATCTCATTCCGGCCATAAAAAATCATTAATCATCTCTCGATAGCGCAATCTATTCACCGTAACTGTTGCTCCAGCATCATTTTCGAAAAAGTAAGGTCCAATGACTCCGTCGGACCATAAACCGCACCAAACGGTCACACGTTGAGTATAGAGAAGCTTTTCAACAATAACTCTTGGGTTTTCCGAGCCCCAGATGCGACAATTTCGCTTTTTGACGAAGCCGCCGAGGTGGAAATGGGCCTCATCACTTAAGATGATTTGCATTTGATTCACTCAAGTGAATTTTAATAATTTCAATGCGTTGTGGAAGCGTGTATCGTTCCATTTTTATTAATGGCGTAGTTTCTACTTATCAAATGACAAAAAATAACAGCTTCAAAAGTAACATCTACCGAAATAGCGGGCTATTCAAAATAACACCTCTTATTGGAAAATCCTGTATATATCTCCATCCCCATATACCACTCCTTGAATGTTGATACTTCGTGCTGAAATATTGCACACTTGACGTTAGAAATAGGACGAAGAACTTTGAAGGGGTTTGAACTCCATCCCCACCTTCCTGGAAAATTGCTGTCTATGTCTGATTTATAAAAACTCTGTGTAAACCATGGGCAATGCCGGGGACTTCAACTAGTATTATATTAATACTTGCAATATGTAACCATGTAGGTACAAAGTAAATTATGATGATGGTTACGAATTAGAACAACCGTCCAGCTTGTCTTCCGTGAATAAAGAGATTGAGTGTAATGAAGTCAAAAATCAGCATTAGGACCACAATCTTATCTTGTTAGACATCCATAAATCATCACACATGATGTTTATTTCGGCTTCCGGCTCCTACATCCGTAATTCGTTCCGCAACGTAATCCAGTGATTCTCAAACTAGGTAACTGGGTATTTAAAGATTAAGAAGGAGTTGAATGTTTTTTTACACAAACGTCTTTCTTTTTATTATCTTAAGGCGAAGCTTAATGCTAAATCACTATTTTGATTAATCTTTATAACGAATTGGTGTACATTATGAATACAAAAAAATATGATTTAAATAAATTGAAGGTTTTCCTATCGTTTCGCTTGAGTAGAATACAAATAAAATAATAAATTACTCAATAAAAAATAAAAACGTAAACTACTAAAGAAAATGTTTTTTTAGTTGAAATGTAAGAACGCGTAAAGGAAACAACTTTTTTAAAATACACTATTATGGCTAAGATTATCTGTGACAGTTTCCCTTGATTAACTTTTTTGGTTTCTTATAAAATTATTTTCAAAATAAATAAAAACCAGTTTTGTGTTTGAATTCGAACGTTTCTAGACTCCGTTCGTCAAGCGATTTTAATGTCTATTACCTAAAATATACGGTATAACAATATTTTTTGGAATTCACAATTGATCAAAATAGTAATTTAGAATTAAGCTTCGCCTTAAATTCGATGTAATGTAGTTTTTTAACAGTAACATTGCGGTATACACTAGTGAATGGTAGAAGAAGTCAGAGGCGCCTGAGAAAGACATTGGCAATACCGAAGCATTGCGGGGAATCCACTAGTATTTATATAAATATTGAATTTGTGCCAAAAGTTTTCGAAGCAAATCGTATATCCCGACTGATCTCGATTTAACGATGTAACATCATTTGATTTTAGCAAAAGAAAACATCGGCACTTTTAGAACACAGGCAATATTTTATTTGAATTTTAAAACTAACATATATTTTGTATGTAACACCAACTAATGTAGAGTGGAATCATGAAATATCCGACTGGTATTTGAAGGTAAGGTGCTAAATATTTAAATTAACTCCGTCGAATTGGTGTACATTACGAAAACCAAAAAATTTGATTTAGTTAAATTGATAAAAAAAAATTCTCAATAAAAAATATAAATGCAAGCTACTACAAAAAATATTTTTCCAATAGAAATGTATAAACGCATAAAGGAATCAACTTTTAAAAAATACAGTATTATAGAGAGCTAAGATTATCTGTGACAGTTTCACTTGATTAACTTTTTTGCTTTCTTATAAAATTATTAACAAAATAAGTAAAAAAAATAATTTCTGAGCTTATAAAAAGACTTATCTAAAAAATACTCGATTATTTCAAAGGCCAAGATGTATTCTACTCGCAGTATTTAATTAAAGCATCTGAAACATTTCTAGGCGACTAAATTTTCAAACCAAAAACACTTAATTTTGCATTTAAAGTCAATAGTACCTACCCCCAAACTTGTTGCCCAGATGCATCTTATTGGTTAGTAAGTGTGTCTGATAGTTGATTGTGTATGTATTGCGGAAAAATGTTACATTTTGTCTGAAAGTCACTGTTTTGTATGAAATGCTCCAAAAATGATTAAGAAAAAAAAAACAAAAAAAATCAAAAAATTGTGGGAATCCCAGATTTTGTTATTTCTATCTAATCATTACATAATTATAAAATTTTTATTAACTAATTTTCACATCACCATGAGGTACCTACATAAATATACATATACTCGTATGTAGATAAATATTTTATTTTTTTATCTGTGGAATGAACCTTCTGAACGAATAAGCTAAATATGAAATGGGTGGGACCGACATTTATTTCATATATTAACTGCTGTAATGTCATCCAATTTCAGAAAAATGCGTACCTATATGTCCGCGTGTGTGCCACCAAAATTTGACAGAATGCAATGCGTCTATCTGCCGAGCATCAGCTCGATCATTAATTCATTACCGAAAACAAATGAAGTTCAAATATATGTATTTAAAAAAGAGTTCAATTATATTTAATTTCTAAAATTTTAAGTCTACTAATACAAGTAGGTACCTTCTAATATATTTCTCGGATTACCTAAGATAAAATATTAATTAAACCTTACGATTTCGGATAACTAACTTCTTATCTGAAATTGATTATAAATTATAAAACATAATTGATTTATCTAAAGCATTTTTTTTATCTTTTCATATCAATTCCATTGTGAAAGATATAGGTAAATAAAACTGATATTTTATATCAAAGCAATCGACGCTGACCGGACTGAATTTCAAAGGAAAAGATTATAATCAGATCGTCAACTAGATTTTATATATGAAATTAACGTCTGTTCTACCAGTACTTCAATGAAAGATGCTCCCAAGAACTAGTGTCATCCATACTGCACAGGTGAACGCACAGTCCGGAAGCACGCCAAACACGTGACCAACGCATTGACATTTGCATTAAGACGAAGCTTAATGCTAAATCACTATTTTGATTAAACTTGATAACGAACTGGTGAACATTATGAATATCAAAAAATATGCCTTAGATAAATTGAAGATTTTCCAATCATTCCGCTTGAGTAGAATACAAATAAAAAGATGAATTACTCAATAAAATATAAAAATTTAACATACTAAAAAAAAAATTTTCCAATAGAAATGTATGAGCGCGTAAAGGAAACAACATTTAAAAAATACATTATTATAGCTAAGATTATCTGTGACAGTTTCACGTGATTAACTTTTTTGCTTTCTTATAAAATTATTTACAAAATAAATAAAAACCAGTTTTGTGCTCGAAATCGAACGTTTCTAGACTTACCTATGCCCATTACCTACAATATAAGGTATACCAAGAATATACACATTTTTGGCTTGTAGCTTCCTCTTAAGCGGGAATTTAAACCTTATCGCCATCTACATAAGGAGTGTTATTGTTAGCGGCTCGATTACAAATCTTACACGACGTAGTGTATCGCCATAATGGCCCTTATGTAATTTTGTACAGCTGTTAGTTAGACATGATATAATAAAATCAAATAATAAATTATGTAATACTTCTATAAAAAAGCAACAACAACTTGGGACGGGTTGTTTCGGAGAATTTGAACAATTCATCAAATTTCAACGTTCATTTTCGGGTTCTGTGAAATACTTATTCAAGTTCTGTTTTTATATCATTGTAGGCTAGTTGCTTGACAAAACTGAAATAAAAACAGAACTTGAAAAAATCTTTCACAGAACTTGAAAATGAACGTTGAAATTTGATGATTTGTTCAGATTCTCCGAAACAACCCGTCCTAAGTATTTTCCATCAATAACAAGAAAACGTGTTACCTACATTGTTATATAGTAATATAATGGTACTAGAAATGAGTGTACCATGTTTATACCTAAACAGGTATAAAATTTCAAATAACTGATTTAAAATCAATTCAAACATCTCATTAACGATTGCATTTTTTACATTTAATAACTACTCTAAAACTACTATAATAATATTCCATTACCTACGTACTAATATTTGAAATTCCCAACATTGATACGAGACACGACTTTTAGCTTCCTTAAAACATTTTAAAACCTGAATAAATATTGGTTTGTGTTGCGGATAAATTAAACACATAATCTGGAAACATTTTATTTCTGAACTTAATTTGAATACTAGGGTATTATAGAATCAACGTTACCTCACACTTACAATATTGAGTTGGCGTTGCATATTTTATCCTAGTATAGCTACAGCACAATATACTCGTAGACCTCATGTTCTGAATTATTTCCATTCCTTCAACTTGTGTTTTATTGCAATCAATGTCAATATGTAAGGTATTTGCCTATCAATTTAGGTACTTACTCAGTCAACCATAACTTCTTGTTTATTTCGCAAGATGGCAGTTGATTCCCATAGTCTGTTTATTACTGCGTTAAACATCACAAATCAGCTGTCGTAAGGTAGCCATTTTGATTATTTCTGCATTTCAAAAGATGGCAGTTCTAGGTTTTTGTAGCAAAATGATAATTTTTTTTATTAAGATTGTTTTTTATTTCATGTATAAATATCATCACATTTGTGATTACACATCTGCAGTGATGATGGACACTGTAATGCTGTTGGAATCGTTGGCTAAATAAGAAGGTAATGCAACACGGCATAATACCCCAAAAAATAAATCGCTATTTGTTAATAACTTTGTTATAATTTATAAAAGTAGGTATGTTAAAAATCAACTGGTGACAGTCAACCATCTTATTTACTTCTGCGTTTACAAGATGGCTGTTGTACAAGTTGTATGATTATTATTAGATAATTAGCTTTTAAAATTAAACAATAACTTTGTAAACATCACTTATAGGTAAATACTTAATGTCGACCGGGTTTCACTACAACCGTAGCTTCATCAGGACTGTATAATACTATTATACAGTATTATACAGTCCTGATGAAGCTACGGTTGTAGTGAAACCCGGTCGACATTAAGTATTTACCTATAAGTGATGTTTACAAAGTTATTGTTTAATTTTAAATTATAATGTCACATCACAAAGTAACCGCTTCATATGAAGAAAAGATAATTAGCTGTTAAAAAGTCAGCCATCTTGTTGGTTGACTAACTGATTGTTCTAGAAGTTTTATGATTTTTCAGAATTTTATTAATTACCGGGATAAAACTAAAAACTTTAAAACATCAGCTGTTTGAAAGCCGGCCATCTTGTCAATTTTAGCATTTCACAAGATGGCGGTACTGCGAATAGTGATTGTTGATAATTTGTTTACGACTAGGTAACTGGTAGCACACATAACAACGAATTAGCGACATTACGGGAATGTTGAATAGATGAGATGAATGATATCAGCTACACGACGGAGGTTGCGGATATCATTAAAGAATGTTTGCGGACTGGTTTGCACGTATAGAGTTAATTATGTCAATAGATACTGCACGCAAATATGAAACAGTCAATACAAAGTAAATAATGCTATTATATACATTATTTACATTCAAAAGTTTGATGTAGGTACTTTTCTTAATACAGGGTTCTCTAATAAGAGGTGTTATTTTGAATAGCCCGCTATTTCAGTAGATGTTACTTTCAAAGCTGTCATTTTTTAACATTTGACAAGTAGAAACTACACCATTAATAAAAATGGAACGATATACGCTTCAACGAAATTATTAAAATTCACTTGAGTGAATCAAATGAAAATCATCTTGAGTGATGAGGCCCATTTCCACCTCGGTGGCTTCTTCAACAAGCAATGTTGATTGTCAATGTTGATTGTTAAGTCATTGTTGAAAAGCCTCTCTACCCTCAACTTGTGACTGTTTGGTGCGGTTTATGGTCCGGCGGAGTCATTGGACCTTACTTTTTCTAAAATGATGTTGGAGCAACAGTTACGGTGAATGGATTGCGCTATCGAGAGATGATTAATGATTTTTTTATGGCCGGAATTGGATGGTATTGATCTGGACAACGTTTACTTTCAACAAGACGGCACTACGTGCCACACAAGCAACGAAACCATTGATCTTTTACGATTGAATATCAAAATAACACCTCTTATTGGAAAACCCGTTAATTCATTGTTCGCCTTCGTCAGGGCAGCTAAACTGTAAAAACACATAACGAAATCGATTTGATTTTGCTATCGAGTAATTGATTTACCTCACTAAAGGGCCAGCACAAAGGACGAACCGCCAAACAACTCGGTCTTGGCACACACTCCTTGTCGCGTTCACATTCATACATCGTCTTATTCATACTCTTCTGTTATTCTTACTCTTGTATGACCACTTATTCACCATGTCTTCCTCGGGCGTCTTCTTCTTCACTCCTTACTTCGTTCATTATTTCTTTGGGAATGCATTGCATTTTTTTTCGAATCTCCACATTTCTCACACGATCTCATTTCTACGGTATTCAGTCTAATTTCCATTCTCTGCCAGTTCCATGCCCCACTGCCATACATCAGGGTAGGTACCATCACTCCATTTTTGACTGCTAACTTCTCTTATTTTGATTTTTTTTGTTAGTGCCAACCGCGTTCGGTGCTACATTCGTTTTCTCCATTTACCCTTCATTCAACATCTCTATCAATCACAAAATTTAAAAAATTGGCCATAATGAAAATTTAGACGAATGAAGCAGGTAGGTACTTACTTTCGGACAGCATTACGAATAATGTTTGATAATTAAAAGAATGCTGCCACAGAAGCCCAGTGCATTTATCACGAGGATTGGACAAGATAAGAGACAAATATACCCACTTTTCCTTTCGCCTTGAATATTTCTAAAACAAACAGACATCTTCCTAATCTTATCGCATATTATATTTGTAAATATTGCCGCGTTGGAAGTCGCGAAGTAGGAGATAGGTAACTAATCAATAGTAAGCGACTCTGGTTTTTACTATTATTATGATAATTAATCTTTTGATTTAGATTTGGGTGAGTGAATAATCAATTTAGCAAAGAGGTTTCAAAACATGCCTAACCCTGATCAATGAGACAATCACCTTAGAACAAATCAATACGCACTTAATTTTGCATTCCTCTCATTGGCAGACAGAAGCACGTTTCCAGTATGCTAAGTGACATGGGACAAAGAAAGATCGCTAATAAATTCGGCTAACAAGGTGCCAATCAAAAAGCGATGCTAATTTCTGATAAACGCATCGGCGAACCAAACTATTGCAGTAATTGATAGTCATCTAATAAATGTCAATACATCCACTTGTGAAACATTGAAACAACTTAACAGATATTCCCAAGAAGGATATGTGATGAGAATGCTATTCAAACCTCGATACATCAGACCTGTGGATCCACTATACGCATTATAGGCAAGCACGATGGTATGCCATCAAAGTTCAATACAACAACGCTAGACAATTGTTTCAGTTGGATAATAACGGAACTTCAATATTCAATATACAAAATTCAAAATTTTGTTATTTCTTGGTTTAAGGCTCAGCAGTAAGCGCTCAAAAAGAAGAAGAATGTGGTTTTAAAGGTAGATGTGTAAATAGGGATGTTAGTAATATTTAAAAAATTGTGAAAATATTTAAAATAAAGCAAAAATTTCTTGCCAAATGCTTAAGTGACATTTAAAGGAGTTCTGTGAATTTTTTCATACCTGTAATATGTTAAATGACAGAACAAAACGTGCTTTTAATAATTTTCGGACTATATTTAGCGATTTTTTTCTATCAATTTAATTTCATATAATTACCATTTCGACTATACAAATGTATAGATATTATCTTAAAAAGCAACATATATTTTTTTAAACTTAAAAACTTAGTGTCCAACAGAAATATGTAATACATCGGTAGAAATTCGGAATGCGGTGCCTACGGTTATTGACTACTCAAGTAATTTTAAACTTTTTCCACTTATTTTATTTTTTGACCATTACCGGTTTCAGCTTATTATAGCCGTCTTCAAGGTGGTAAATTTTTTTTATTTAAACAATGGTTTAAATACATAACATTTGTTTGAGAGAGTTGGGATAATAGGGATGATATACAATGATTGTCTGTCAATTATAAAGATTTTCACATCTTCTTTGCTGTGTGGTGTTTCACAGCTGAATTTACAATTATTTGGATATTACCAGCAGACATAATTACCTCGGCTTTATAGATTAATTTAGGGAATAACTTACACCAATGTTTTTCACCCATTACAATTGCCAGGCAGGTGACAGCGAAAAAGTCGTTGATTTTGAGGTTAAGGACAATTATTTATAATTAAACTTAACGGGAATCACTCATGTGAAATAAAAACTTAAAGGAATTTGGTGAACTGAAAGGTAAATAACTAATAACACAATAGTGATGTAAATAGAGTTGCTAAACAAGATTCCATTCAATGTACCTGCGCGTTCAACACGCTCTTGTGTCCTGTTCAGGGTTGATCAAAGCAAAACGAACTCTAAACAGAATTCTTGCCTGAACAGACTATGCAATAGTTACAATAGCGTATTATCCAGTTCAAGTTGCGAACTTACCAAATACAAGAGGTCCATAAAAGAATATTTCTCTGATGGTTTGTGAATAATGTTTATATCTCTTTTGTTTATATCTCTATTATGATTTGATTTATATCTAAAACCTCTCTCAATGGCTATAAATGTATTGTTTTATATAATCTTTTGTTTTGTATAAATTTTTTAAATCATATTCCTTTCTCACAAATTCAAATAATTTATTCCATATAATGCTGTCTCAGTTAAAGTCACAAGGAGGAAATCCATAATTGGTTTTATTTTACTATATAATACTTATGTACAAACTGATTAAATGTAAACTATCGATTTCCCGAAAATTAATAAATAAGTAAAATAATTAGGTCCTAATGGGCGAGTGGTTAGAGGCGTTGTCCCGGTAAGATAAAGATCCTGTATTCGATCCCCAGATGCGAACGTTACCTTTTTATTATTTATTATGATTTATTAGTATTATCTTCTTCTTCAAAGATATATTACATTGATGGGTTTAACCTTCAAAGGTTATTCCAAAAATGAATTATAATGAAGCCAAAATTAACTTTATTGGCGTCGAATTTACAAAAACTTATCAATTATATAAGATAATAATCATAAATAATCAGATAACTATATGACTCTTTAGTCCAAAAAATAAATTATAATAATTGCATGTAGTAGGTACTTGAAAAGGAAGATATAAATTGTTAAAAATATTACAAATATATCAAATATTAGGGAAGCAGGAGAATCAGCGAAGCATTGGTTTGGAGTTATCAAATATCACCTGTCCAGAACTAGGATGTCCTTGGTTCTCCAGGGATGTTGGAAGGGGACACTATAATCCTCAACAAGTACAGGAGATGTATATAGACTGGAATGAGAGGAAGTGGTGGGGACTTACCGAGATGACCATGAAGACGCACAGTCCAAAGCTGAGGGCAATGAGTACCAGATTAGGTCCCCCGGGAGTGGCCCCGACGTTCACCACGGCTCCGCATCCGAAGAAGTTCAGCAGAAGGTTGCCTGTAATAAAATTATCAAAATAAACATAGGAAAGACAACTATAACTGGTTGGTTTCAGCGTTCAAAATCATGAAAAGCATGAAGATCACTCAAATCGTGAAAACCATTAAGCGAAAATCGTCAAATCATGAAAATCATGATCATCACCAAAATCACGAAAATTGACAAAAATTATGAAATTAAGAAAATCATAAAAATCATAGAAATCATAAGGTCATAAAAATCATTAAAAAATATAAAAATCATAAAAATCATAGAAATCATAAGATCATAAAAATCATTAAAAAATATAAAAATCATAAAAAATGTGAAAATCGTGAGAATCATGTTAAGACTTGAATATCTTTTTTATTAAAAGCTTATTAGCCTAGAAAAAAAAATGTCGGAGTTTAGCGTGCTTGGTTTAGTGTCTATGTTTCCACGCCATGTAGAAAATAGGGAAAAACATCCTAAATTCGAACAAACCTTTATTTCTTGATATGAATTCCATTTTCGAGAGGTGCGAATATTGGGAGAAATCAGAATCAATTTTACCAAACTTTTTACAACAATTACATCTAATAAAATGTTGTGATTTCAAGATATTCCAGCAACGTTTTGTGTATTAAAACTCTGCAATCTTTTTACAAAGACATTAATTTCTCCCAAATTAACATACTCGAGCGCATTCACCTATTTTCTAACGACTTTTACACTTTCCGAAAAGCAATTCATTTTGCGTAAATTAACAGACTAATAAATACTCGCATTTATAAAATCCTGGTGGAGAATTCTGTTGGTCATGTTGTCAAACTATATGTCATTTTTGAAGTTTTGCTTACACATCACAAATATATTGTTTATGCTTCTGTTCCTGCAATTTAGGAAGCGGGTATGGGCACCGCCGCCCCGGAAACCATTTTTTGGATAACATTATATAGTAATACGTTGCTTTATACTATCATAGATATTCTTCTGTTATGTGTCTCATGACACGGTAATTTGGGAGGCGGGTATGGTTTATATATTGGATTTTTTTTTTTTTTTTTTTTTTTTTTATAGTGAATACCTCACAAGAGTCCCAACTGCTCCCGTCTGGAGCCAGTGAGACTATGGCATCCCCAATTGGGGGATGTTGTGAGGCTGAAGGTAAGTGGGGAAGGGAAAGAGGAAGGTGGGGAAGTACCTGGCTATTCAGATCTAGTCACTAAACACGGCTAAAGCCATTTGGAGCAACGTTTCAATTCTGAATGGTGGTCTTACACCAGGGCGATACTGGTAGTATCTTCCACTCTGGAACGTGCCGCAAATATACTATATATTATTTTAATTAATTAATTGTGAAATAACACAAATTAATCAAATAAAATTTATTTGCGCACGCCGGGTTCGAACCCGCGACCTTCGGAATGGCAGTCCAATGCGTTACCACTGGACTATGCCGGCCGTCAATACCCCTGTCATAGGACGACCAATACCCCTGTCATAGGACGCTCCAAGTGGTTCGCTACGTTTGGTGACTTAGCAGGGGTGCCCGGGTTCATGGGGGTGAGGTTTTTCTAGGTCTTGACGGCGGATGCGTTGGCCCACCTACTGCGTGGCGGGCGAAGAGAATGGTTGAGAGAGACCTTTAGACCTCTCCAGCTGCACTCTCTCGACCCATCACCTTGCACCGCAGTGGGAGGGATGGATTCATACGACTGTCACTCCTGGACACATTTACCTCTAGATTCCTACACTCCTCTCTCCTTATTTTCCATAAAAGACCCCCCAAAACATCCCCAAAGATGACATAGGCCCCGAGGGCCTCCTGTGTGGAGCTAATGTCAAATAATTCTCCCACTTTCCTTACATTATATATGAAAATTTCATAATAATTTTAGCATAGTTTTGTATTTGAAATTTAGGCAAATAATGGTCTGACTTTTGGACCACGAAACACGCCCCCATCAGATTTCTTGTCTTGTTCTTTATTCTGTGGTGAACACTATTTTCGGATGAAACAAGGAGTATTTTGGCGTCTTGCCTGATTTTTTAACAGTTTAATGAATATTTAAAAACTATATAGCCCATGATGGAATTCATGTTTCGAGCAATATAGTGGAAGATACTATCATATCTTCCTGGTCATGACCACCATTCAGAAAAAGAATTTCGCTTGAAAGGGCTTTGGCTATGCTATGGACAACCTAAGCCAACTTTACTCTTACTCCCATCTCCTTTTCATCCCCACTTCTCTTAAATGGTAAAAACTGACTATGGGCAATTGAACCTGACCTTACAACAGGCACCCAGGTTCATTCATTTCTATCGGTTATCCTTTCAGTGACATCAATTCATTAAATTAATTAAACTTCCAAGAAACACTCGTAAACAATATACCAATTCAGAAATTGCGGCAGTCCGAAAACTAGCTGTAAAACAAACCATTAATATGTCTAAAATTCCACCGAAAGAGTTAAATTAATTACCTATGAACCGTCATGCCTCTTGCCCAGCGCTTAATTCTATAAATCAGATGGTTCATATCTTCGCAATCGCCTAAGAGTGCCTGAAGCTATATCTCTTTTTTCACAATGCGTCTTCAGATATAATAATATAGATTCCCCACGCAAAAGTACACTCGCAGTAAGGGTCGGAATGGGTTATAAAAGCTGTTCCAGGTGTATTAAAAAAAATGATAATGAATTGAGAACCATGAAAAGAGCTCAGAGAACCATGACCTAGTGGGTTCCCAATGGAAAACACCAGGATACAGACAGAGGTGGAAAGAAGTAAAATTAAGCATGTAATTGAGAATGAAACTATTGTAAGTTTCAGTAGGTCCAAAATACCGTAATACGGAAGACAACCAGATTAAATGACAACAAAATACTGTAATACGGAAGACAACCAGATGAAAGGACAACAAAATATCGTAATACGGAAGACAAACAGATGAAAGGACAACAAAAATCATGATATTAAAACGTCAAATGTGTACCCCAGTGAAACTAACCCAGAGGCAGTTTGAGAAAGAGGTAGACAGAATTAAAATTTAACAGAGAACTTAAGAATCTAATTGAGCATTAAACTAATTGCAGGAAAGAATCTAAGATAAAGTGGAGAGTTGGACTGATTGCGTGGAAGAAGATAGGAGCAGAATTTGAAGATTGTTCATCTATCAATATCGAACATAAAAATTCCACGATATTGGCTAGAAATGCGAGAAATAGGTGTAAGGATTGCAATCTTTATAGCACAAGCGTCAGTTGGGAATGCTCTCATTGTTCTACCGCCGCTAGCGACATTGATTTATTCGACACCGCTACATATTCGGGAAACATGACATTTGTCACATGAGAACGGATTTTGCGACTTGTTCTTGAATTCAACAGCTCGGCTGTGGAACGATTTGCCGGCCTCTGTGTTTCCTTTCTCCTACAACGTGGGTCTCTTCAAGACTCATGTTCACTCCTTCATCTTCTCAAAAAGACCCTCCACACAATTATATTCCTCAAAGCCTCCTGTGTGGAGTTATATAAATAATAGTTTCATGTTTTTTTCGTGCTGTTTTGATTACCTGGTCCTAATCTATTGCTGTCAGTACTAAAAACGAAACAGTTTTAATAATGTTTCTCAGAACATTTCGATTTCGAGCTTTCTAGTGGTTTTAATGTGTCGCTTTCAGAGAAAATGTTTACAAATATGTTTAAAGATATCAAACTACTCGTGATTTAACAATATTTCGAATTCCTCTCTGTTCCTGGTCTAAATCAATCGCTTTCGGAACAAAACGACTACTGGAATGAAACAATGATCGTTGTTTTCAAGAACATTTGGATGAACCGTCTACTTCTTGTGATAATATTTCTCCTGCAGTACGAAACTGCTGAGATTTTTTGTATTTTTCCAGAACATTTGAATACCAAGTTTGCCTCTGCACCAAATCCCAGCCGTTTGAGTCACTGCCAAGAACTCAGTAATTCTAGTGTTGGGTTATTTCGAGTTAGTTTTGTGATCGAGTTTTACAGTAATTATCGACAGACGTTATTTTATCTGCTTTACATCCCATGATATTACTGTCTTCTATGACGAAGCAATAGTAAAGTAATATATGTCAAGTAGAATGGGCGGTCAACATACAAACGCCCCAAGAAATAACGTTGTGATGTTTTCAAATATCTCTAAGAACAATATAATATCGATGGCATAGCTCGAACGTGAATTTTTAATTTGTTATCAAATATGTTTATATTTTAAAATAAATTGTAAAATAAAATTGTAGTAGATGCACTATACTAAAACAACAATAAGATTTTTAAAAAAAATATTATACTCAAAAAACTTATTTTATCTTTATCCTCTCTTACATCAATATGTGATATCTATGATACTATGATATCCATACTCTTAGGATGGGGTGTTGCACAGAATTTGAACAATTCGTCAAATTTAAAAGTTAATTTTCAAGTTCTGTGAAAGTTCTATTCAACAATGTTATTTTTTTGTATTTGTTTATTATTTGTGTTTTTTACAATAAATATACAATGTTTATAAGTCACACTGTTTTAATTTATACTACACTTCCATTAAAAGCATTTGCTTGTGGATGGAAGAGGAGTGTACATTTGCGAAAAAATAATATATCTAGGTTACAAAGTAAAAAAAATTACAAAATTAAAATCCATACAAATTATTGTATTTGGAAGGAAGAAAAAATATATATTATGGAGGATAAATAGATTATAGTAGGATAATTTGTGAGATATTCAAGTGAAACTAGGGGAATTACTTTTTTTTAACGATTTCCCTAAAATATTTTTTTACATAGTTCAATATTTGTTTTTATCATTAATGCTTCTAATTTCTTCTGGTAATTTATTAAAGAAATGTTTTCCTTGGTGGGTATAATGGTGCTGGACAAAAGAAGTGTGTAGTTTAGGGCATGCAAATATATATATAAGTCTGGTTCGATTTTCAGCTATGAATGAGTCTTTATCTTTTTCTTTTATAAATTGAATTTTTCATAAATAAGTGTTTAATTGTAGGAACTTTGAATTATTCGAATACGCGTTCAGTGGGGAAGTCTGGAGGTTTTTTTTAGTATTATTTATGACTTTTTGAACAATTTCTATTTCATTTTATTGAAAAAACAGTCCCTTTTCAAATTTGTTGAATTGTTAAAATTTCTATGTTAAAATGTTGATTATTTTATTCAATTTTTGGATAGAAATAGAAGTTGAATAAGACTTTCACAGAACTGGAATTTTAGCTTTGATATTTGATGAATTGTTCAAACTTTGTGAAACAACCCATCCTTGCATCTAACTGAACTACGTCATTCAGTACAGGGTTTGAATTTCTTCACAGCTATCGAATTAAATATTAACATAGCTACATACTCGTATTATGTAATTCGATGCTGGTTAACTTTTACCTAAATGGTATTAACCTTCAAATAGTTGCCCAGAAACTGATTTTTTTTTTGTTTTTGCCAGTAGTCATGTAGGCTCAGAGAGTACACCTAAAAAAGCACTGGCATTTCATGTCAGTATTTAAAGCTATGTACCAAAGAATACAGGTAACTGACTGCCCACGTATTTGAGGTGGTACTTTAAACATTATTAGATCATCGACAATACATAATACACTAGTTTGAATGCGTCATCATCTGGGAGGCTGGCCTAAGCTGAAGTGATGCAATGGCAATAGGATGAAGGTGGTGATCTTACCGATGAACTCGGCGAGAAGTGCTCTCCACATATTGTTGTTTTTGGCTGTCAGCTCGTTAATTCCCAAAGTTTCCTTGAAATTTCCCATCCTTAGGCCTCACACAGATTATCCTGGAACAAAGGAAAATGCAATTATTAGAAAAGACATTAAAAATTCAATGGTTTTCATGATTTTTCTAGAATATTACTAGTCCTGGGTATCGATTCTCCAATCCAGGCCGCTCACAATCGCCGTCGAAAGTACATGCATTGGTCGACATTCTTATTCTTGAGTCTCGTCGAAGGTAAATAATTACATACGCCAAACGCCAAAAGTCATTCCACTCGAACAAAACTCGTGGGTCGAACCAATCGTTGTTGAGTGGAATGACTTCGTCGAGAATCGATGCCCGGTCTCAATCTATCGCTTTCAGTGTAAATTTTCTCATAAGATATCAAACTTTTCACGATTTCCCAGAACATGTCGGCGGTTATTAGATTGCTCCTAGTATTAATCCATCGCTTTCAGCATAAATTTTCTCTTAACTATTCAAAATTTTCCCAGGACAGGGGGAGGTATTCCTTGATGTTTATAAGTTTAAATACATCTAATTTTATTTATATATATTGTGGTGAACGGATAACTCATCGAAATGACAATTCAATACATGTTTAAAAATTGATATAATGTCATGAAAAGTGGTAATACTAAAACTAGGTTACGTAGGTTAGGTTAGGTTACAATTCAATTCAATTATTATCATTTTTTTAAATAAAGATACTCAGGGCCTGCCTTCTGCAGGCGCAATTGGAGCAGTCCGCTCCGGGCGCCAACATGCCAAGGCGCCAAAGAGCCAATAAATACAAATACAGCGCCATTGCGGATTTTAGCGCCCGGCGCTGTTTGGGTCAGAGCCGGCCCTGAAGATAATATCCTAGCAGCGACAAAGCTTGCCGGTTAAATACAGCCTCACTGATGCTAAATATATTCACCATTGGCAAATTAGTCCTGCAGGCTGGGAGAACAGAATAGTTAAACACATATTGTGAGACTGAAGGTAGCGGGGAGAGGAACTGCCTGACTTTTCAGATATAGTCACCAAAGACGGGTTGATGTATTTTTTGCCTAAGCAAGGCGATTTTACATCGATTTACGTCTTTCTTGGATGCCCTCGACCCGAGTCATTTTCTCAATGCATATTGATACGTGTTGATATTAAAATTCCTAAAGCAAAGTGAGTCGATATTGCCGATGACGTTACCATTATAAATAATTAAAATTCAGCCGATGAGGTTGCAATCACTAACGAAGACTTTACGGAGCTTAAACGGACAGTACAGAACAGTAACAAAACAGAACTAAATACAATAATAAGTTAGGTTAGGTTTAGGACAAAACAGAATAGGTAGGATTAGGTTAGGACCAAACTGAACAGTGACAAAACGGAACAGAGACAAAACAGTAGAAGAACATAATAAAACAATAATCTGACGTACTCTCGATGATTCAAACTTTTCTGTTTTGTTTAAACCTAATCTAACTATTTATCAATGTATTAATTCTTGACCTGACCCAACCAGAATTGGACAAAATAGAATAGGGAAGGATAGGTTAGGACAAATTATAACATAATAAAATAATGGGTTGGTTTAAGTTAGTCCAGGTGATGTTAGGTTAGGTAAAGTTAAATTTTCATGACTTTATATTACTCTTCAGTGTGTTCTGTTTTGTCACCGTTCCGTCTTATCATGGAGCCTACGGAGATGGGCCTTGGATGGTGTCGAACTAGGCTGCTTGGATTTAGCAATGGACATTGCTTTTGGTCATCTGACCGCTGTTCCAAATAACCGAAGTTGTTTTGCTGTTTTTGTCTGCATCTGAGGTCACGCAATGAAAACTCTGATTTAGGTGCAGCGTGCAGTGTGGGCTATGCATTTATAATACAGGGTTTTCCAATAAGAGGTGTTATTTTGAATAGCCCGCTATTTCGGTAGATGTTACTTTTGAAGCTGTCATTTTTTGACATTTGATAAGTAGAAACTACGCCATTAATAAAAATGGAACGATACACGCTTCAACAACGCATTGAAATTATTAAAATTCACTTGAGTGAATCAAATGCAAATCATATTCAGTGATGAGGCCCATTTCCACCTCGGTGGCTTCGTTAACAAGCAAAATTGTCGCATCTGGGGTTCGGAAAACCCAAGATTTATTGTTGAAAAGCCTCTCTATCCTCAACGTGTGACTGTTTGGTGCAGTTTATGGTCCGGCGGAATCATTGGACCTTACTTTTTCGAAAATGAGGCTGGAGCAACAGTTACGGTGAATGGATTGCGCTTTCGAGAGATGAATAATGATTTTTTATGGCCGGAATTGGATGGTATTGATCTGGAAAACGTTTACTTTCAACAAGACGGCGCTACGTGCCACACAAGCAACGAAACCATTGATCTTTTACGATTGAATATAAAAATAACACCTCTTATTGGAAAACCCTGTATTATTAAATAATGCTTAAAACAAATGTAGATTTATTGTAATTTTCATTCCACACATCCAAATTAATAGACTTTGAATAAACATAAATAAATATAACATGAAATCTGGGTATAATTTCGTCAAGCGAACTTTAAATGACGTATCGCCTTGAAACTTTGAAATAACCAGACCATGCGCAGAAAAGTTAATTTCGCTAAAGCAAAGTAAAGATTTGCAGCGTAGTACATTATGGAACTTTTCCATGCAAGATCTGAATGTTCGTTTTTAAACGAACCGCTTGGCGTAGCGATTCTAAAAATGATTATAATTTACCCTAGGTGGGTAAATTATAATAACACATTTCTAAATGTGTCTAACTAACACAATGTTCAATTTTGAAAACAAGCCCGTACTTTATGTTTACCCTATTTGGGATTTTTATTTAAGTTTTTTACGCAGCCAGCAATTTGCGCGCCATTGTAAAAGGACTAATTTTAAGCAGACATATTTTCGAGGACTAAGCCGTGATATTACATTGCGAGTTTCCTGTTTATGATCAGATTCATTTATTGACAAATCACAGGGAGAAGGTCACGCCACATCCCGCATTCTGTTCTATTAATTTGAATGTGTAACGCGAAAGTCCCAACAACAGGAACACAGGGAGATAATCGTGCCGACTGCAATAACTATTCGACTTCAATATGTTTTCTGGTTCAGATCGAAGGAGCTTGGAACCCTTCCTCGAAGGTCGTTCAAGTGGAGAACCAGGATTGAAATCCTACCGACTTCCTTTGGGTATGCTCGGAAAGAACCATCTACGGGTCAGACTGATTCGTGGATGGTTTGAAAACTCGGTCATCATGGAGATCATTCATTTTTTTATTCCCGATGGTTATCTCCGTTACCGACAATGATCTATCTCCCGGCCTGCAGGATTAACTTGTCAATGGTGCTGCCGGTAGGGAGAGCTAAATTGCTGTTGAATAGAATCAATTTGGATATTTATTAATTAACGGACATCGTCCAAATTACAAAATAATAACACGAATACACTAAAATGAAAAATACAGGAATAAACAAAGGTACATGAAAGCAAAGACATAAGGCAGATATAATATAAGAAAATAAAGTGACAAGTCGAATCAAGTCAAGACTACGCCGTGGGTCAGGACCACGGGACACTTATAATATTCCGTCACTTGTTTAGCGACTGGCAAAAATCATTCAGACTTATCCCAAAAAAGTTAAGGTTTTGACTTGAGTTGACCAGTCTACACATTCTGGACAATGGTGAATAATATCCATAATTTGTCGAATGATGGTTGAGGAAGAGCAGTTCATTATTTCTGAGTCTGTGCGAGGGGATATTGAAGGGAATGAGTTGCAGTAGAGTAGGTGAATCAATAATACCATTTATAATTTTGAAGAACCAAATGAGGTCATTTCTTTCCCGACGGACTTCATGACGGATATCGAAATATTTTGCATCAATAAAGCTGCCAAAAGGCAAACTGTTACTATTATTCTTGTTGATAGTTAATTTTTAATATTTACGTAATTTTGTAATGTTTTTGAAATAATAAATTGAAATGAAAGTAAGTTTGTTTTCATCAGAGCTGTTTCTTTTACAGCCTACGTAATAAATATTATTATAAGGGCAATGACACTAACTTGTAAAAATAATTATTTGTGATTTGTCAAGCTAGTTTTGCGACTGCGAAGCGTTCTCAGAATGTTTGTTGGAATTGGCAGGTTACCAGGACAAACGTTTAATTAATGCACGGTCTAGTAGACACATGTGTGGCCGGCCTACGGATGACTGACAAACTTATGAACTAAACAGGTAACAACACCTATTATATCTTGATGATAGTAAAAGAAAAATATTAAATTAATTCTTGGGAAACAGCTTCGAGGTAAATGTTACTGCGATGTTTTTAAATAAGATCATTTGGCAAGAAATATTGTGAGGAAGAAATCTTTTACCATGGTGTATAAATAATTCGTCGAAAATATGCTGGGATATAAATTTTTTTAAAGAAAGAGGTAATCATTCCCATGTTACCAATAATCTTGTGGCCAGGAAGTGACAGAGTAGCGATCAGATTGTAAACATCCCTATGAGACATCGGGATGTGGCAAGAACAAGTCAACTTGTATTCTTTTTTGCATTTCTTCGTGGCTGCACGGCTCCCACCTTCGCACATAAGCTTCAATAATTTAATAAGTAGTAACTGCAATATCTACAATAATATATTGTAATCTCCTCTTCCAGCCACAAGCTAATGCTTCTATGGAAGGGTAGTATTAAATATTGTCATCTAATAATAAATTTAAAAAAAATTCTAACTAGGAAAGGGGAAGGTTGGAATGTACCTGGCTGTTCCGATCTGATCACCTGATGAATTGGGCGATACCGAAATATCTGCCACTGTTCAATGGTGATATTACACCCCTTTACATAAAAACATAGAATAGAAGACAAGTCAGCAACCTGTAGAACCGTTATCGACCCGTCACAACACGAAGGTTGTGTCGGTTTATTACCCCTGGGAGTGGAGATGGGGTAGGGGAAGGCCGCTCCTTCAGACCGGCGCGGCCGTCGGACGCTTTTAGAGGCGTCTAGGAAATCAGCAGGGGTGCTCAACAAACACAACAAACGCTTATTTTATTAGCTGTTCATCGTGGAATAATTTAATTGTTTGTGCGCTTACATCTTCTAAACTACGCAAACGATTTTGATTGTGTTTTTACTATAACTTAGAGAATTTCTTCCGGAATGTTTATATATATAATACATGCATATTATATTCATAGAAAGTAGAGAAAAGTCTCCGTAGTCTCAGTATAGTTGTATACTTATATTTTGCTTTATATTTACATCATATACAAACTTTGCCATTTAATTTTAATTAACACATTTCTGCCGGGTATTTTTTATGCAGTCTCCGGGCGAAAATAAAGGTCTCGCGCGAATTTCTTCAATTTGTTTTAAATGGCTATATCTTCTAAAATAGTTCAAATATTTTAATAAAACTTTCTACGTATTAACTCAGCATACCCAAGCTATAAAAGTACTACACGAAAATCGAATATTATTTGAAATACAACTCAATTAATTTGTGATATGTTTATTACGGTCCGCCTATTGGTATTTGCTCACACCTGCTTTATTTAAATAATTTATAAATATATATTTATAGAAAGTAGAGAAAATACTAAAAATAATAAATAGTTCTACGTCTGCTAATAATCAATATTATAGTACCTACCTACCGGCCTGAAGAAAGTTTTTAAAAAGAACTGTAATTATTTATGTTGTCATTTTTTGTAAAAAATGTATAATTCCTTAGTGGAAATAAAAATATATTTATGGTTTATAATATAGTAGGTACCTATTTATAAATTTTGTAATTTCACGCGAAATTTTGTTTTAGAAAATATTTAATAAGGAGAAATTAGAAACATAATTTTTTGGACCCGAGGTTTACTAGTTATTAATATTTAGTTTGAACACCCCTGCTGCAAGGGTGTGCCAAAAGGCGTGACCGTAGGAAGAGAGGAAATAAGCGTAGATTTCCGTAACAAAATTAGAATAAATGTGCCATTGTTACAGCCTTAGCTATGGTTTTGTCTGAAATTACCCTGTCCACAATAATTAATTCCATTATTTAGCAAAATAAAATCAAACATTTTTCTTTAACTAATTCAAATAAGTACCTACAGTTATTTTTATAACGAATTCGTCTAACTAACTAACTAACCATCAAGCCGTTTCGCCTCAGGGGTAGGCAGAGTGGATTCACTGCCACACAACTCTGTCTCTGCACACTCCTTGATTAATTTACATTCATACATCGTAATACGTTGTTTGATACTATCATAGATACTCTTCTTCTAATTTAATACCTCTGCCATTGGTCACCTCAAGTGGTTCGCTGCGTTTGACGACTAAGCAGGGGTGCCCGGGTTCATGAGGTGAGGTTTGTCTAGGTCTTGCATGGCGGGCCGGATCGCGAGAGACTGCACTATGTAGGTAATTGAATCACTTAATCGGAGAAAGCCCGAGGAAGATTACTTTTACTATTCACTGCATCATAATAAAACAATCTCCTTAACTTGATTTAAGATTTTCACGGCCGAAAGTATTTTTGTTATTTGTTTTTGGGGTGTTATGCCGTGTTGCGCTAACTCCATCGTTAGCCAACTTTTCGGACAACGTTAAGAGAGGTTGCATGGCCTTTTTCATACAAAACTTAAATTTGGATTTGAGGCCAAAATACCCAACCAAACTAAAAAAATATTTTTTTAATCTATAGGTATTGTAAATATCTATTACGATTATATGCAAATTTATTTATTTGTGTTTTAAATGATAAAATATAGGCCATTAAAGAAATAAATTGTCACAAATTTAGAAGCAATTTTGTAAATCATTTTAAGTTAAGGAAAATTATTTTAAAAAATACCTACGTTTGCTTTATTGACTTTAAAAATGTGATGGAATTTAAAATAAAATAAAAAATATAAATAAAGCATTTAGATGGGCCTAATTTAAAATATAATATTGTCAACCAATCACTTAATAGAGGTTCTCATAGTTAGAATCATTAGAAATTTGAAATCAATCTCCTGAAAAGTTAGCATGATAAAATAAACACTAGTTTCTACCCAAAAAGCTCCTATAACGATGTTTTATTTTGTATCTCATTTTGTCATGATATTATCAAAGATTATTTTTTAAATTAACTCACAAAAAATGCCAAAGTTGTTAAATTGAATTCTTTAATGGCCTATACATCATTATTTAAAATACAACTAAATAAAATAGCACATACATGTACTAGATATTTGCAATAACTTTTGATTAAACAAATAATCATTCAATTTGGTTAAGTATTTTGGCCTCAAATCCAAATTTATGTTTTGTATAAAAAGGCCGCACAGCAGATTCTCTTAAATCTACTACTCCAAGGACGGGTTGTTTCGGAGAATTTGAACAATTCATCAAATTTCAACGTTCTGTGAAAGATTTTTTCATGTTCTGTTTTATTTCAGTTCTGTCAAGCAACTAGCCTATAATGATATAATAACAGAACTTGAATTGGACTTTCACAGAACCCGAAAATAAACGTTGTAATTTGATGAATTGTTCAAATTCTCCGCAACAACATAAGAATGGGTTGTTTCACTGAATTCGAACAATTCATCAAATTTCTAAGGTGATTTTCAAGTTCTGTGAAGCTTCTATTTGTGTTATGTTGTTATTATATCATTATTGGCCAGATATTTCACACAACTGAAATAGAACTTTCACGGAACCTTCAAAATTGAATGAATTATTCAAATTCTCTAAAACAATCCTTACACTTGTATTTTCTTTTCATTCTTTCCAGATATGCACGTTTTTACCATGGTTATACAAAGTTTTACCATACATACGCTTCACAACATTTAGCCTACTTGCATCCTTCCTCTGCCAGTTCCATGCCTCACTAACATACACCAGGGTTGGTGTCAGCTATCAGCACTCCATTATGGACTGCTAGAAAACAGCCTTATCATTATACCGTCACATTATACGCTTATGTCATGCACAATAACGCGAGATACATTATGAGCAGAAATAAAAAAGCGAGGGAAGAGTGTTATGTCCACCGTTGTAATTAAAACATAATTTGAGGCTTCCTTTTTTCTCCATCGAAAGGGTAGATAGGTATCTCTCTCCACGTGTTGTATAGTTGGCGCGCTCGTGCCTAACATTTCTATTATTGTCACAACATCTACCTCCTCGTGTCGGCTCAATTCCTGTAATTAGCGCATTATTATGCACTTCATGCAATGGATGAGGGCGAAAGAATTGAGGAATTTTATAATGCCATTGACACACACGAACATACAAAGATACTGACGATAAGAAAGAAAAATAAATGCAATTTTTCGTTGTTTACTAATGACCTGACAATGTTTCAAAAACTTATATGACCGTCACTATGAGCGGAAGATGTGGCTTGTGCAATGATGGAGGGTTTAGCTAGCGTGGGAATTTAACTTACGACCTATGCGCATTTGATCATTGAGCTACTAATCAGTCAATAATCCCCAGAAATGTGATATATACAGGTGTAAAAAATAAAAAAAAGCTATTCCAGAACATATTGAGAAAACAATGTAGATTTAAGTCAAAATTAATTTTATTTTAATCAAGGAATTAAATTTTTTGACTAATGTTAAATTAAATTAAATTAAATGGCAAAGTTTATACATGATGTAAGTACAAAACAAAATATAAGTATATATTCAATGTTCTTAGGCGGCCTGTAGTTTTTTTTTTAATATAATTTTAGTATTTATTTTCTAGTCTTTATATCGTCTTCATAATGATTACAAGTTGATTATCTCTCTGTTTTCTCCGCCATTTTTTAACTTAAGTTTTAAATGTATTAATTTTCAGTTTTGTAGCATTAAATTTAATATTTCTCTGTCCAAAAGATATATTCAAATTGGGAGTAACCAGTATATTTTGGATAATTGAAATATATTGATACTTTCATAAGATTCTCCAGCATCATCAATTATTGCAAACAGTGATCTCTCAAATTGATACTAAAACTAAATAGTTATCTGCAATAATATAATGCAAGTATTCAATGATTTTCCTTGCTTAAATCAAGGTCCACAAATACTGAGAGATAATACAAGCAACGGTGCCAACAATCTGTTTACACGCATCAATAAATTACAATAAGAATAATTTTCATTCCGAAATAATTGTTTTGTGATTTTTCCAAATACAAGTGGCTGAATTCGTTTCAGGCCGTTTCCTAATAAACTTTTAACATTAAAAATATATCGGATCACGTGTTCATGCACCTGCGTTCGTCTTGATAACATACAATGACGAAATGCAAAAATATTAGAATTCTTATTAAGACGTGTTACGACATAGCGATAACACATTCGTATTTTACTGAAAGTTTATTAAGAAACCTATAAATTCATTTTTAAAAGCCTGCAATCCCGTTATTAACCGGATTACGAATAATTTTAAGAGATTCTTAATAGATTAGTATTATTTTATATTAGTAAGTTTTCTCCGAGCAAGAAAAAACACCGTGTTTTTATAGTAATGTAACAAATTCTACAGTTTTTCCACCTTTAAAGGTACGAGTATTTTAAAAATTGGATAATATAAAATTACTTTACAGTTTCATACCAAGACTGATAAAATTTTGCCCACTTGACCTTCAAAATAAGAGGACGGTCACTGTCTACATGAGAAAAATGAGTATTGATAATTTATTAAGAGTCTCTAAAAAATAATTTATTGTTTACGGGTTTTCATGAACATGTGTTCCGACATTGTGATAATATATTCGTAATTTACTAAAAGCTTATCAGGAAACGTATTAATTCATTCGTAAGGCCTGCAATCCCGTTTTTAATCGAAATTACAAATATTAACTACTAAATATGCCCGGGCAACGCCGGGGACTTCAACTAGTAATAATATAATAATCTTGCATAACTCTCTATAATTTGAAATATACTCAAAGAATAATAATTATCTCTCTACTTTTTGAATTAATTTTACTATAAAAAAAAAACATCACAATTTAAAGTAGCAACAACTTTCAAAAGGTGAGGTCTGGCGTCATGAAATTTGAACATATGATTCTATATGGAATGTATAGGTCAGTAAGACTATTTTCAATCAGCTACATTACTTTCATCATGAGATATAGAGCTTTAAAAAATGGCTTCTGCAAATCTTATTTCTTCTATTTCTCGTATTCAATATGAGTATACTGACTCGTGTAAAATGGGATTATGACCGTAAATAATGATGTTTTATATCCCGTGTAACGAGAAGATCAAACAGTCGCAAAACTAACCCGCTAGTAACGATCTGCGACATTAATGGATTGCTTAGTCACGAACTGTGGGAAGGTGTTCCCAACGAGAATAGGTCATACTTCTTGCTAGTACTGGCTAATTAATTAGTGGACATATTATTTACGAGCATAAGCAGGGAATTTATCATGTACAAATATGTCGTCATTTATGGAAAAGGGAGGTTAAATAATTAATCAAATATAAAATATGCAAAATATAATACGATGATACTAATAAATCTAAACAAAATGAAATAAATAAACAATTTCAAGGTTTTTTTTTGGTTTGGCTGATGATTGAACCTTCCTTCCCGGGTACTGGGGGCGTTAATAACGCGCCAAATCCTGATTGGGTAGGACCGACATTTCTTTCATATATTAACTGCTGTAATGTTATCCAATTTTAGACAAATGCGTTAAGGCGATGCACTACGTCGTGTAATATTTCAAATTGAGCCGCTATCAATAACAACCCTTACGTAGATGGCGATAAAGTTTAAATTCCCGCTTAACACCATCCGCCTGTTTTGATTTATGCAAGAAAAAAACATGGCAAAAAAGTGCCTTTTATTTTATTTTGTGGATATTCAGGCATAAATATTTAATTTTATTTCGATCATTTTATAAATAACTTAATTTTCCACATTATACAATAAAATCATAACCGAAAATGGGTTCATAAGTAGGAGATTTTGAACTTTAAAGCAGTTTTCATAGGCTTTTACATTATTTTTTTCTGGGCTTATAAAAAGACTTATCTAAAAAATACTCGATTGTTTCAAAGGCCATGATGTATTCTACTCGCAGTATTTAATTAAAGCATCTGAAACATTTCTAGGCGACAAAATTATCAAACCAAAAACACGTGATTTTGCATTACTACGTATGGCATCGCCTTAATGTCCTCTTGTGAGTTCGTGATTGCCACCAAGTTGAATGTCATTGTCATTGAAAACGAGTCTATCTGCCGAGTTACAGCTGGATCGAATGCTGAGAAGTGTGTTAATTTCCACTTCCAATATATGCATTCATTCATTCATTCACGAAAACGAAAGTGAAATTTAATATATGTATTTAAAAAGTAAAATCTAATGGATGCAACTGAGAATCGAAGCCAAGATCTTTGTGTAACCGTAACAACGCTTTACACACCATCAATAAGGCTTCTTAGAGGAAAACTTTGTAGGTCATGGAGGAAATGACGTTGCAAGAGTTGTTGCTGCTGTTTTGTCGTCTAACAAAAACACAGATATCTACCTTATAACCACACTTCTAATAAACAAATAAAAACTGCGCGCAGAGCTAAATTTCTGAAAAAAATAATGAGATCATTTAAATAATGACGATAGAGTAAAATTTGATACAATTCCTTACATTTTTCATACTGATTCTCATAATGGTCTCATTAGCGAATGAGTAAGTAATATTTTTGTACTGTTACACGGTTATAATATCCCTCGCTTTACAATTATCTTAACAAGATAAGTCAATGTAATAACCGACATTGTTATACACAGGACACGATTTAGCCTGTAAATAAATGTAGAGTTTATAATCAGTTTTAATTAAACCCTGAAGAGGTGAGCATTTCTCACGACACAAGTCGGTTGTATCTGAACATTAAAAGTGGTTAAAATCATATAATTATTATAACTATTAATAAATGGGTTGTTGAATGTGTTTTTTAGAATAAACATTATATCCACACGTCAATACTTTTACGAAATTTATTGTTTTATTTTGAAGATCCAAAAGAAAAACAACGAAAGGAACCAAAAATGGGTAGAATACAGGGTGTCCAGGGGTAAAGTGGACTAACTTTGGGAGGTGATTCTAAATGATGGTAGAAGTAAAAAAATTAAAATATTTTTTTCGAAATTCCAACATTTAAAAATATTTTTTTTTCCATACAAACAATTCAACTTTAAAACGTTGGAATTTTGAAAAAAGTTTTTCACGTTTTTTACTTCTACCTTCATGTAGAATCACCCTCTGAAGTGAGCACACTTTACCCACGGACACCCTGTATACATTTACTTCCTCATTAAAAGTCTTTGCACCCTTTTTTATTTCAAAGATATTGTAGTTTCTTTGGTGACTTAGCAGGGGTGCTCAGGTTCGCGGGGTGAGGTTTATCTAGGACTGCCTACCAGCTGAGTCCCTTTGACCTCTCCAGCCGGACTTTCTCGACGCAACGCCTTGCTATGCAGTGAGAGGGATGCATTCATACGTAAATCCTGGACACTCTGAACCCTAGAATCTATCCAACCCTTATACCTTGTTGTCCTCTCTTTCTTATTTTTCCCTATTCCTTTATTAAAAAGACCCCCAAATACATCATCTCCAAAGATGACATAGACCCCGAGGGAAATTCGGGAGTCAATGTATCTTAGGTCTAAGTAGATTTTTGTAATTGTATATACCTATTTGTATATTAACTAAGTTTTTATAACTGTATTGTTTTCACAAAATGAGATCATTTGTAAAAACCCAGTATAAATAGCAGTTAACTATCCCCTTACCCGCGGAAACAAAAATACCTTAATGTTTAACTGAGGATTGAACCTTCCTCCCCAGGGACTGGGGTAAACCGCGTTGACAACGGGACAAATCCCGATTGAGTAAGACCTGAGTGATTGCCACCAAGTTGAATACATTGTCATTGAAAACGAGTCTATTTGCCAAGTTACAACTCGATCGGATGCCGGGAAGTGTGCTATTTTCCACTTCCAAGATATGCATTCATTCATTCATTCATTCGCTAAAACGAAAGTGAAATTCAAATATATAAGTTAGCCCCCATTTAACTATCCCCTTACCATTCAAACAAAATCACCTTCATGCAACCATCTTGTAAACCCAGCGTTACTGCAGGAGGTTTGGATCTTATTTCCCATTTCAAAACAAGAATAAGTTTTCATTATGCAATGTCAACTTATTTCAGAAACTAATTATGGATTTTGTGCATAAAATCTGAAATATTAACACCAGCCCTTTACGAAATACACAAAAGAACCCGCTCAATGATCTGTGAGTGATTCACCGTCATGCTTATGATTATATATAATGACTAGTAATGATTATTGCCAACTAAGTGTCTGTACACCAAGGACAAACGCCTGAGGAAAAGTCCGGTGCGAACATTTTGCCGTTTGTGAGTTTAATTGATTAAGAAAAATAATTTGCACATTGAAGTTAATTTTGATCAATCTTATCGGTAAATATCTAAAGCCGATTTTATTGATATCTAACTGCTGTTTCGAATAGTATAAATAAGTCGTCATGTGCTGTTCGATAAATATTTATCACTGTTACTTTTTATAAAATGCAACTTCGTTATTTTATGTACTTAGTACGTAATACCGTATTTCTCTTAGTTATACAAATGTTCAAGACATTGATAACGACTGATTTGATGCACAAATAATTAAAATATATGGATATTTTATTTATTTTATTATTTTAAAAGTGCTTAAGGCGATGCCATAAGAAGTAATTCAAAAACATGTGTTTTTGGTTTGAAAATTTAGTCGCCTAGAAATGTTTCAGATGCTTTAATTAAATACTGGGGCTAGAATACATCTTGGCCTTTGAAATAATCGAGTATTTTTTAGATAAGTCTTTTTATAAGCCCAGAAAAAAATAATGTAAGTAAAGTTCAAAATCTCCAACTTACGAATCCATTTTCGATTATGATTTTATTGTATATTGTGACAAATTAAGATTTTTATAAAATGATCGAAAAAAAATTAAATATATATGCCTGAACATCCACAAAATAAAATAAAAGGCACTTTTTGGCCATGTTTTTTTCTTGCATAAATCAAAACAGGCGGATGGTGTTAAGCGGGAATTTAAACCTTATCGCCATCTACGTAAGGGTTGTTATTGATAGCGGCTCAATTTAAAATATTACACGACGTAGTGCATCGCCTTAATTCCAGAAAAAATAAAATTACATTTTCACTTATTTAACTAGAAGATTTCCGAGATATTGAAACAAATTTGGAAACTACAGTACAAGCGGCAACGTTGTGAATCTACATCACTATGGAATATTTTTACAAACTATGAATAACGTTAAAAATGTGCGGAAGATATAAAATTATTTTTCTAATTCTGATCGTCGTTACAAAAATTTATAATATTAATATTTTCATTCATAATTAGTGATTTAAAAAACATCTAAAACCGCACATTCCGAAACGATTCCAAGTGGCTACAAAGTCACTATGACATAGGAAACGCTACTGGCTGGTAAGACGACTCCAAATAGTATAAAATAAAATCTCTATCCGCGTCTGTGTGTTTGTGCGCTTAGTTCTTCTAAACTACGCATCGGATTTTGATAGGGTTTCACTATCATTTTGAAAAAAAATTTCTGAAGGTTTGCATATATTAAACGTGCATATTATATTTATGGAAAGTAGAGAAATGTCGATGTTTTATAATAAAGTCGTAAAAATATATTTTAGGATGCTACATTGCTAACGCTGTCTAAACTTTATGAGTTACATCAAAGTAATGTACTACGGAATTGTATATCTTAAAAAGGCCTACAGAAAAGTCCATGCCGGTATATGTCAGCTAGTACACGAATAAAAACTCTTTACTTGTCGATAAAAAAAATATATGTAAATCGAATATCTATGTGATGAAGCTTCACCAATTTCTATCTTGTATCACTAGATTTCTAACACCGTGTATATCAAAAGTTTTTAGTGCGGTGCTGATATATTTTTTTTTTCTTAAATATGATTTAGTTGACCTATAAAATATGCTTATTTAAATAGTTTCCATTGATGTATAGCTGTCATTGTAAAAGTAAACGTTACATCAATTCGTGCAATTAATTGAAATATTTCGTTATTAAACGTTCGTTTAAAACGGTGTTTCTTCTAATTATATAATTGCACACTGTTCTAGCAAAGATAACTGGACCTGATTTCATTACTAGAAGGTCAGATCCATCTTACGCTGCATTCAGAATGCATTTTACAAACTAACAACAATGTTGTCCGACTTAGATGATTATTTACTGAACCATGTCAAATGGAATTCGCTACTAGAAAATGCACTTGCGGTTAAGCGAATCTTTTTGTACTTTTGTGGACATAAGATAAAGATGGGAAGGTCTAGTTTTTTAACTGTGTATACCACATAGAAGTGCTAATTTCACAGAACCAGTGGGATCATAGCATCATTAATGGGGGTATGTTATGTCGTAGTGTAGCTGAATGAAGTGGGTGTGGGTAGGACAAGGTTGTGGGGTTAGATAAAGGTTGGAAAGAGCCTGGCTAATCCAATTTAGTCACTAAATACGGCTAAAGCTATTTCAAGCATTGTTTCACTTCTGATTTGTGTTCTTTTGAAGGCAATACTGAGAGATCAAATAGAAAAATGAAAATAATTGTTTGGGACTTGTGTAAGAGTAATCTAGTAGGTACTGTATATTAGTACTGAAGCATCAAAATACTATTTTTGAAAAACTCTGGTTAAATGAACTCAAATTTACTTTGAATTTAAGTATCATTTTCATTTTCAAAATTTTAAAATTTTAATAATCTTTTTTATGTGACAAGTGTTCAATCTGCTTGCAACCGTCTAAATTCAGTGATAAGATTGTAAGGAGATGGGACAGAGGAAGGTCGGAAAATTTCTGGCTGCTTAGATCTGGTCACCAAACACGGCTAAAGCCATTTCATGCAATGTTTCAATACTGAATGGTGACCTTACACAAGGGCGATACTGAGAGTATCTTCCACTCTGAAAACCTAATTAATTTGTTAATTTAAAAATTGGAACTGATTATTCTCGGGCTGCGTTAGAAGCTACATCAAATTGGTTTCCAACCTTCGCAGCTAAAAATAATTTTACCAAACTGACGAATTTGAACAACACATTAGTCAAATTTTTTAAAAATATAACAATGCCAAGCGTGTGCATAGTTTAAATTTAATATATCCCTAATTATTTTCACATCAACGGCTACTGTAATAAAAACAAACAAAAAAACAAATTGGCCCCATACGAACGATACCCAGAAAAAGTTAAAATTCTACGAAAACTATTATGAAATCTGTTTTCTTGACCAAGGTGGAAAAACCCACTTTGTTTTTTTGTATGCAAACCATCAATTATGAATCTATTAAAGGTATTTATCGTTTTAAACTACATGGTAGGATAAAAGGAGATATTTTAATAAGATTATCAATTCTTTCCTGTGTGTTGTTTGGCCAATTTTGTGGTAAAGAGTCAGCGAGGGTATCACAGCAAATAGCTATACTATTATGCTGCTTTGAATTGTTTTTTTTTTTGTTTTATTTATATACTATATCCGATCGCATACCTCATTATACCCTTTAACTAATAGTAGTACTAAACATCTATCAACTTTACGTTAGACAACTTCTCTTTTGAGAAAAAAATTCAAATTTATACTTATAACATATGGCCAGTCATTTTTAACGTTTTATTTTTTGAACGTGTCGAATTAGCTTTATTAAAAAAACTAAGTCATTCGAAATTCTGTAAGTATTTTACCATTCTGTAAGTATATTTAAATTCTGTAAGTACTTTACAATTCTGTAAATATTTTACAACTTTGAAATTATTTCACAATTCTGTAATTATTTTACAATTCTGTAAGTATTTTACAATTCTGTGAGTATTTTACAATTCTATAAGTATGTTATAATTCTCTAAGTATTTTTGGGACATTTTTTCAAGGTTTTACATTTAAAAAAATGTAGAATTCAGTATTAAAATAATTATCTGGTACAAAATATTATAGGTATTATAGTTAGGTGGGTACTTTATATTTGATTTTTCGATCTATTACAATCATTTCCATTTTTTTAAATTACACTTATATACAAAGAAAATCCAAGTTCTAGAGTTCACTGAACCCGAGTTACAGAATTTACCAACCGAAATAAGTATTTTTGATGGTTCCGTTGCTACGTGGACAGGGTAAGAGGGTAAGGCTTTACGAAAAAGAATAACAATCAGTCTTCCTGACCGATCTTATCCCTTGATTCATTTTGTTTATTTTTAACTCGAAACTTTCTGAAGCCCTCTTCAAAGGTTTTAAGAACGTTTTTGCTACGTCATATGAACACGGTGAGCCAAAAAGTTAAATAATTATTTTACTTACTATAAATTATTGTAGAATTTCGCTTTTTGTTCTCTAATCCATATTTTTATTTTGAATCTGAAATGTTTTTTGCTCAATTAATTTTTTTATTGAGTGAAAGATCTTTGAATGCTTTTATTGCCTCGTATTTGTTGTGTCTTTGTCCAAAAAGTTTACCTTGTTAGAAATAATGTGTCTAAAATATGTCTATTGTAAAACGATATCTCTAAAATATGTCTTTTGTACGAAAAAATCTATCTAAAATATGTCTATTTTAACAAACAATCTATCTAAAAGATGTCTATTGTAAGAAACATCTTTCTAAAATATGACTATTGTAAGAAACAATCTATCTAAAATATTTATATTGTAAGAAATTGTTGTCTATCTAAAATATGTATATTATAAGAAACAATCTATCTAAAATATGTCTATTGTAAGTAACAATTTATATAAAATATGTCAGTAAAACATTCTATCTAAAATGAGTTTATTTTAAGAAAAAATCTCTCTAAAAATAAATAAAAAATAATAAATAAATTTGTCTATTGTCAAAAACAATCTCTCTTAAATATGACTTTAGTAAGAAACAATATATCTAATATATGTCTATTGTAAGAAACCAATTTACCCATTGATTAAATTATCACATAAAAAAACATATTTATGTAGATAAATATATATATATATTTTTAAATTTTCGTAAGGTTCTGTTTTTAATGTTCCACCGCAAAATGTTCGAGAAACAGAGGAATCACTTTTCAAAACTTGAATTTACGAAAGGGTTCTTAGTACCTTCGAGATCAACAAACTAAGTTCATAAAAGAAAGAAAAGGACTTTTATTTGACCTTTAAAAATACATACAGTCCCGTGTCAAAAGTATGCGCAAGTCGATAAACTTGATTCTAAAATCAAGTTTATCGACTATTAAAATATTACTATAATATTTAATAATAATACTTATCACTATTAAAATATTGAGATTCAAACAAAGACCGCACTTAATCGATAAGAAATCAGTGGATTAGATCGAATCATTTTTTTTATATTTATCTTTGGTCTATATTGATTATCGTTTCATTTTAACGTATGATCGCCTCGAGTGGAGATTTGCGATCTAAAATAATATATAACGTATAGAATACAAATAGATTAATATTATTGATAAAATAAATAGATCGCATACGAAAATATACAAGGGATCTACATATAGATATCTGAGGTTCATTTTATTTCAAAGTTATCTGATACTTATGAACCCCTTTTCGGTTATGGCTTTATTGCATAATGTGGCAAATTAAGTTCTTGAGAGGAAGCCACAAGCCAAAATGTGTATATTCTTCGTATACCTTATATTGTAGGTAATAGGCATTAAAATCACTTGACAAACGGAGTCTAGAAACGTTCGATTTCAAGCACAAAACTGTTTTTTTATTTATTTTGTAATTAATTTTATAAGAAAGCAAAAAAGTTAATCAAGTGAAACTGTCACAGATAATCTTAGCTATAATACTGTATTTTTTTAAGTTTTTTCTTTTACGCGTTCATACATTTTATTGAAAAAATATTTCTTTTAGTAGTTTGCCTTTAAATTTTTTATTGAGTAATTTATTACTTTATTTGTATTCTACTCAAGCAAAACGATAGGAAAATTTTCAATTTATCTAAAGCAAATTTTTTGGTTTTCATAATGTACACCAATTCGTTGTGAAGATTAATCAAAATATTGATTTAATAGTAATATTTGTGCATGGACTTTTTTTTCTAGAATAAATCCAAACGGGCGGCTGGTGTGAAGCGGGAATTTAAACCTTATCGCCATCTTCATAAGGAGTGTTATTGTTAGCAGCCCAATTCCAAATGTTACACGACGTAGTACATCGCCCGTTCTTCGAATCTTTGAAACCAAAATAACGGAATATTGTGTCAGCATCTTTGCTAAAACAATTTTATTTCATGTACGATAAGCTATTTTTTTATCGTAGTGCATAGAAAAAATTGTTTTTATTACTAACATGTAGGTAGGCATTTCAAAATTAAATTTTAATAACGATTCTAAAGGAAAATAATTTTTGTACTAATTAATACAGCAATGCGATTGGGGCCGAACGAAGTCGGACCATTTTTATCTGTTGTTTTCAATCATTTTTCAAAATGAATTTACTAATACTTGTACGAATAACAATTGTATACCTCCACAAAATCAAATTTATAATTTCAGAAACGACGCAACCTGATTTTTTGGTAAATTGTTTTTCAATGGTGTTCCTTATTGGAAAATGTATAAAAATATCAAAAAATATATAGCAATTTCAAACAAATTTGCAATAATACCAGACCAGGGCGAATCCTCAAATAATACGTCAAATTATTCACAACAAAAATCAATCCTATCCGATCACAGAGTATTTCAATGACATAAATACTTGCACTGCATTCTGGCATTATGTTAAGTTAGGTTATTATATATATTATATTGTATATATATACATATTATATTCTGCATAACCTTGAGGGCAGTTTGTTGAGGTTGGAATCAGTCAACCTTAACCTTTTCATACCTGAATTAAAACTAGCAGAGGTAGAACATATTTGATAACAAATTAGTCAAGTTATTTGAAAAAAAATGATGTGTTTATTTTTCATAGTTGAGGGAACATTTTTTTTATTTTATTTTTTTTTTTTATTATCAATATAAAGTTTCTTTTACAGTTTTTTTTTCGATGTCTGTCTCACTAGGATAAACCTGTGTCGAGACAGACGTATTTGATACATTAAAAATGTTTACATATTTTTTGATACATTAAATATTTCACTACATTAAATGACATTGTGAAAAAGATAGAAAATAATAAATAATAATATTTATGTCTATTATGTCATTATGTCTCAGGAGTCATGTTTTACACAAAATGACAAATGGTACACTGTAAACCAAAAAAACTGAAAAAGTATGGTTAGTAATTATGGTAAAAGATTAGACATATAAAACACATTTTAAAACATGAAAATGACTAACGCCTGAACTAGTAGCTAAAAAAATCTAGAAAAAAATAGCGCGTGAAGTTTCTCTATCAAGTCCTACTACTACTGGTATAAAATATTGCTAATTTATTAACAATACCGTCAAATTAAAAACGAGATTGCAGAACCTTAACGAATGGATTGGCAGGTTTCGTAATAAACTGACGGTAAAATAGGAAGATGTTATTGTATGTCGGAATTCTAACATTTCATCCATATACAGGGTTTTCCAATAAGAGGTGTTATTTTGAATAGCCCGCTATTTCGGTAGATGTTACTTTTGAAGCTGTCATTTTTTGACATTTGACAAGTAGAAACTACGCCATTAATAAAAATGGAATGATACACGCTTCAACAACGCATTGAAATTATTAAAATTCACTTGAGTGAATCAAATGCAAATCATCTTGAGTGATGAGGCCCATCCACCTCGGTGGCTTCGTCAACAAGCTAAATTGTCGCATCTGGGGCTCGGAAAACCCAAGAGTTATGGTTGAAAAGCCTCTCTATCTTCAACGTGTGACTTTTTGGTGCGGTTTATGGTCCGGCGGAGTCATTGGACCTTACTTTTTCGAAAATAAGGCTGGAGCAACAGTTACGGTGAATGGATTGCGCTATCGAGAGATGATTAATGATTTTTTATGGCCGGAATTGGATGGTATTGATCTGGACAACGTTTACTTTCAACAAGACAGCGCTACGTGCCACACAAGCAACGAAACCATTGATCTTTTACGATTGAATATCAAAATAACATCTCTTATTGGAAAACCCTGTATTTATTTGGAAATGAACACCTGCATAAACACGTGTTCCGATATATTCTGAATAGGGGTAGGCAGAGAGGACGGACGGCTAAACAACTCGGTCTCGACACACACTCCTTGCCTCATTCACATTCATACATCGTCTCATACATATTCTTCTATTATTCTGACTCTTTACATGGCCCGACTCAAGTATCTGTTTCACTTGATCGGGCCATGTCTTCATTTAATTTGTAAATTGACTGCAATCACATTTTTAACAGGATTTTATATAAATCAACCATATAAATTTTCTCTGTGCAGCAATTGGAAAACGGAAAATGTCAAATTTTCTTCACTCTGAATAGTGAGAAAAAAATTCTAAAATCTGTGTATTTTCAAATATACACACTGTCTGAAAGAGTTAAAGCCTATGGAGGTGATAATGGATGACGTAGTAAGCACTGTGAACCAGAATACATTGTTTGGGCTTTGAACTCGACGCTCAAACAAAAATCTAATTAAAAACATAAGTAACGAGATTTTGGATTGATCTAAAAAAGCTTTTTGTATAATCTATTCGTCAACATTCAATTTATCCTCTGGCTCGCATAAATCCAACAGAGCTCTAATAAATAAACTATGTCTGTATTATGATATTATAAGAAGTCATTACAACTGTATTGAAAATGCCTATATCACGTTACAAAGTATCTACCGTTTTGAAATTGATACTTAGACACAATGTTATTCGATAATATTCCTGCGAGAACTGCGGTCATGGTTTTGTGTTGAAAAGTCCTTGTCATTATAGATATCTAAAAATATAACTTATTTTTGCCTGAGACGCATATTTTGAATAACATATTTATTTACAGGGTTTTCCAATAAGAGGTGTTATTTTGATATTCAATCGTAAAAGATCAATAGTTTCGTTGCTTGTGTGGCACGTAGCGCCGTCTTGTTGAAAGTAAACGTTATCCAGATCAATACCATCCAATTCCGGCCATAAAAAATCATTAATCATCTCTCGATAGCGATCCATTCACCGTAACTGTTGCTCCAGCCTCATTTTCGAAAAAGTAAGGTCCAATGACTCCGCCGGACCATAAACCGAACCAAACAGTCACACGTTGAGGATAGAGTGGCTTTTCAACAATAACTCTTGGGTTTTCCGAGCCCCAATTTTGCATGTTGACGAAGCCAACGAGATGGAAATTGGCCTCATCACTCAAGATGATTTGCATTTGATTCACTCAAGTGAATTTTAATAATTTCAATGCGTTGTTGAAGCGTGTATCGTTCCATTTTTATTAATGGTGTAGATTCTACTTGTCAAATGTCAAAAAATGACTTGTTTAAAAGTAGCATCTACCGAAATAGCGGGCTATTCAAAATAACACCTCTTATTGGAAAATCCTGTATAAGGAAAAACACGAATGTTGAAATATTTTCGCATTTCGTCAGCTTCACGAACACATGTTCCGATATATTATGAAAGTACAAGTAGTCTATTACGAAATTGGCTGCTGTCTCCATTTTTAACAGGATTTTAATAAATCAGCAATACTCATTTTTCTTCGTGTGTGTTGAACAAGTATGTAGGTTCCAGCGGATTAGAAATTAATATCTGACTTACGCAGTGGCCATTGTATCAACCAAGGTAGGTACCTAGAGAATTAGAAAAGAATAATGATAATTTTATTTGTACTTAGCTTGACCGAAAAGGATGTGGCTTCAACCAAACTGGCACAGATAACATTGCAAACCGCACAGATAAAAAACAATTTATAAAAATGTACCAAGTCTTTAAAAAAATACTAGTAATTTGGCGAAAACCGTTGCTTTGTTTGAATTCATTGTATATACAAGGTCACGGTTTGCAGAAATTGGCGGGAAGTTGATTAAAAGGCGGGAAATCAAAGCGTACGCAAGATGGCGGCGTTTTATTACTCTGAATCAGAGGATTACGAGGAAAAGATCATACGAGAATAATAAAAATACAAATTGAGCTCGCTAAACACAGTATGTTTGTATATTGTTGTTCCAGGATTCCACGAAATTCTAAAGAAGGTTTCAAGAAAATGGCTATTAATCTTTGAAAATAAAGCACACCTTTGAATCATTTTTTGATCGAATACTCGCCACATCCAGCTATAAAACTATTTTGTGAAATTAAAGAGTTGTCCTTTGAAAACGACTAAAAAAACTGAAGTGTAAGACGGTGATGGGACATTTGGTGATATTTTATTTGTAAGAAACCATATCTACGTAGGTATTTCATTAAATTACAAAATAAAATCACCTGTCCCATGTAATTACAACAATATCCATTTTTGCAGTGCCACAAAGAATAACGATTTATTTATTATCCGTTTCGCCGGCAACCACGGCACGAAGCAACCCCTTTTAAATAAATCTATTTGAAGTTTGATTTTGTTTTGTTGATTTTGAAGTTTGAATGAAGGAATTGAAATCTTACAAAATCAAAATTAACCCACTTCCCGATATCCGATCCAACTGAAACTCAGCAGGTAGACTCGTTTTCGGTGACAATGCATTTCTATAAAATTAACTACAAAATACAATCTATAGTAGCGACGCCTCTGAATGTGTAGGTATACAAGTTTAAAGATCTGCACTTTCTACTAAAATTCGAATAGAACCATAAGACCATGAATGAACCATGAGAAATTGGCGTAGACGGAAGAGAAGAAGTATATATCTACCATAGAACATATGAAGCACTTGTCCGCAGTATCCTGGAATACAGCTCCATTATTTGGGCCCCTTCTGAACAAAACCATATCTTAGAAATAGAAAAAGTACAAAAAAGGTTTATGCGTTACCTGTATATGAGGGAATATACATACTATCCATTCCTGTATCCATCCTTGTTCTTAACAGGAATGCTCGATTTCAATACATTAGAAGCCCGCAGAAAAATATTTTTAGGCAAACACTTTTTTAAGTTAATCTCTGGTACAATACATAATCCGCCTATGTTGAAAGAGGTTAACTTTTATGTCCCTAACAATTATACTCGAGGGAGATCCCATGCACTCTTATATGCTCCGAAAGCGAGGACTTCTGCCTATCAGAACGCGCCAATACACAGAGCGACTCAAATGCTTAACGATTCTGCATTAGCCATCGACATTTTCAATGTCACCTACAGACAATTCAGTAACTATCTTATAACGCATGTGACAAAATAGTAAAACTGCCTGTGTAAACCTTTTAATTTGTAATCTTCTCCATGATATATTGGTGTATAACCGTTTCACGGAGAACATGAAAAAATAAATAAATAAATAAATAAATATATCTACAAGTACTGTACCTATATGTCAGTAGGCCTGAAGTTAGGTGCTTAACTTACCTACTAACTAACTTAACATCACGCAGGGGTAGGCAGAGAGGACGGTCCGCTAAACAACTCGGTCTTGGTACAAACTTCTTGCCTCATTCTATGTTCTCTTTAAATGATTCTTTCTATACACAAATAACTTCATTTTAAACCTAATCATTTTCATCCCATAAAATAACGGTTTTTGTATACTTTTTACTGAAGTTAACACCGAAACCAATTTTAAAACAATGGATTATGTAAATATATATTCACATCTCCGGCGAAATTACTAGAAAATGATTCGTAGAAAAGATAAACTTTATAAACATCTTGAAGGCCTAAAATTATGACCAGTTAAGTACCGGTGTTTGGCAATGCATCGATACAAACATGCTCGTAAATTCAAGTTATTAATTCCATAGAAAATCAAGATTTATTTGTGGGCGTGGATTTGTGGGTCAAAGACTCTGTAGAAAAAACAGACACTGTGCGACTGAATACATGTATGTATTATATTTAGATGAGATATGAAACAAAAAAATACGTTCCTTTTTTTACCTGCAGATGGCCAACGCTTCCAACGCTATAACTAATACTATCGAATCCGGTCTACGCGCATCGCTTATGGCGTTAACAGCAGAACCAGTATCGATGAGATATTAGCACGCAATAGCACCTCTATTTGTATAGCTCTATGACTGTATAGTATACCGTATACCTTCATCTTAATCTTCAGCAAAATGTTTACAGAAACCTGACCATAGGGTCAGCAAGCTTGTCAGTGCAAGACCTCAGTTAAATATGATTGAACTCAAACTGGGGCTCGAACGAGTACCATTAATTATTAAGGCGATGCCATACGTAGTAATGCAAAATCATGTGTTTTTGGTTTGACTATTTCGTCGGCTAGAAATGTTTCAGATGCTTTAATTAAATACTGCGAGTGGAATACATCTTGGCCTTTGAAATAATCGAGTATTTTTTAGATAAGTCTTTTTATAAGCCCAGAAAAAAATAATGTAAAGGCCTATGAAAACTGCTTTAAAGTTCAAAATTAAGTTATTTATAAAATGATAGAAAAAAAATTTAATATTTATGCCTGAACATCCACAAAATAAAATAAAAGGCACTTTTTGGCCATGTTTTTTTCTTGCATAAATCAAAACAGGCGGATGGTGTTAAGCGGGAATTTATACCTTATCGCCATCTACGTAAGGGTTGTTATTGACAGCGGCTCAATTTAAAATATTACACGACGTAGTGCATCGCCTTAATATGATAAAGTCCAATATTAAATATGTTTGTAATGTATAAATGTATTTGTTACTATCCGGTTCAGGTTCAAGATGGTGGCCGTGTTGGATAGTACATATTTATCCCACCAGAGTTCGCATGATCGTGATTCCTACGGCCTGAAGAAAGTTAAAAAAATAATTGTTATTGAGATGTGGCAACATTTGTCGGACAAATTGTATAATTCCATATTTTAAATTTAAAAAATGGTGTGTAAAATTTTAGTCTTACTCATAATCGATAATACGGGGGGATTAGGAACGTATTACGATCGTATTAAGACAGATATGGCGGACTTTGTTAACAATCTGGTTGATTTTACAAATATCGATCAAATGTAAAACAAAAACAGTAATACCCATTTGCAACACTATCAGAGGAATATTTTAAATCGATTTACCAAAGCAAATACGGAATTAACGAATAATCCAATTGTTCAAATTTCGGAGCAAATCAAAACAGGCCGGGTCAATGAAATAATAAATGCCTTCTGAAGAAACGAGAATTTAGCAACAAAACACGAAATGCGAAAATGACCGTGTTTTTGAGGTTTGGAACTAATTTGTGCCAGCCAAAAAAAATCTTCCATGAATATTATTATGAGTAAAGATTTTAGCAGTATACAACGCTCTTCCTCGCATAACTATACCAACGCTGCAGCGACGTATTAGGGAATCTTTATAAGTGAGAATGTTAGCGTTTATAATTACGAAGGCAGGTATTTAAGTACCTATTTACTAATATTATAATTTCAAAGAAAATTTTAGAAAAATTGAGACTTTTTTGAACGCGTGGTCTACCTCACTTATTGTGAGGTTGAAATCTGGCAGTCAATAATACAGCTTAACAATTTTTAGCTGCCCAATCATTAAATATTGTGGTTTGTAACGGTAGATAACAATTTTTTTACCACCGAGTACCGCGAATTCGAGTCAAATCATTAATAGTGCTATGAGGAAAACCCAGAAAGAAAAAAATACATATTTCTGTATCTTGGCTTTATTTAATATACTCGTATCTTATCTGGTACATCTGAATATGGATGAATGCTTATGTCAGACTCTTGCGAAGGCACAATTGCAATTAGTGCCTACGGAGAAAAAAAAACTTCGTTCTATGATTGAACTAACTATCACGCCGTTTCCGCAGGGGTAGGCAGAAAAGATAGACCAGAGAAGAACACACAATTATTCAGAAATTACTGATATAAATAATTCAGTAATAATTCAGTATCCGGTTATAAACGGGATGGCAAGCTTTTAACTAATGAATTGATAGGTTTCCTGATAAACTACCGGTGTATTGTCATGGTTTCGGAACACGTGTTCATAAAAATTCTAACATTTTCGCATTTCGTAATTACATATATTATATTTTATATTATCAGGACAAACGCAGGTGCTTGAACACGTGTTACAATTTTATTAGGAATTTACTAAATACTTATCATGAAACGGACTGCAATCTCGTTTTTAACCAAATTACCTATAAATAGATTCTCATTAAGAGGAAGCTACAAGCGAAAATGTGTATATTCTTAGTATACCTTATATTGTAGGTAGTATTTCAAGCACAAAACAAGTTTTTATTTATTTTGTAAATAATTTTATAAGAAAGCAAAAAAGTTAATCAAATGAAACTGCAACAGATAATCTTAGCCTAGGAAAAGGATATGAGAAGAGGAAGTTGATGAAGTACCTAGCTGTTCAGATCTGGTCAACGAACACATTTAAAGCCATTTCAAGCAACGTTTTAATTCTCAATGGTGGTCTTACACCAGGGCGATACTGGGAGTATCTTCCACTATGGAACGTGTCACAGATATTATATACATTATTTTTAATCAATAAATTAATCAAATAAAATTTACTTGCGTACGACAGAATTTAAAACCCTCGACCTCCGAATTGCTAGTCGAGAGCCTTACCACGTTGTTGAAAATTAAAAATAATTTTTGGTCGAGTGTTTCTTGTTGGTACATGGGAGGTAATTAGGCTAAGTAAATCAGGGCTGTCTATAATACCATTTGCTTATAGTCGAATGCAAAACAATACCTTTAAGAATACCTCTGATGTGTGCGCAAAAATACACCTACACGTGAATAACATACTAGAACATACTAGAGCAATTATATTTTTTACAAACCTTAAGTGTTTCAGTTGATTGATTACTCTAGCGATTTTTTACCATGTGGCCATATAAAACTATGCAGACATTCGGACGCTCCAAAACTGGTTTGGGTTTATAATGATCTTATACCAATACTATGATGTATCACCGTTATACTTTATGTTATTATTATATACATACTTAGGACTGGTTGATTCACAGAGTTTAAACAATTCATAAAATTTCGTTGTTAATTATCAAGTTGAAATACAATGCAATAATACAACAGCAAGACAAGTAATTCAAAGAAATGACCAACTGGTCGATAGATTTGAAAAATCATTTTAAAAATTCAATTCGTCAATTTCAGAGAATTGAATTGAAAAGTTGATAGAATACATTGTCATCGACAACGAGTCTATTTGTCGAGTTTCAGCTCGATCGTATGTCGAGAAGTGGGTTAAATTCCACTTCGAAGATTTTTATTCAATCATTAATATGTATTCATATAGATATTTAAAAGTTTTTATCCATGTTCTAACAATAAGTAAAGTTATTCCATAAGAAGTCGCGAGATTCTTTATCCTCATATCTTCAACTAAAAATGCTGCAATCGCGAAAGGAATTGTAAAGAAGAACTTAACAATTTAAAAATTTGTTTAAGGCGATGCCATACGTAGTAATGCAAAATCATGTGTTTTTGGTTTGAACATTTGGTCGCCTAGAAATGTTTCAGATGCTTTAATTAAATACTGCGAGTAGAATACATCTTGACCTTTAAAATAATCTAGTATTTTTTAGATAAGTCTTTTTATAAGCCCAGAAAAAAATAACGTAAAAGCCTATGAAAACTGCTTTAAAGTTCAAAATCTCCTACTTACGAACCCATTTTCGGTTATGATTTTATTGTATAATGTGGAAAATTAAGTTATTTATAAAATGATGGAAAAAAAATTTAATATTTATGCCTGAACATCCACAAAATAAAATAAAAGGCACTTTTTGGCCATGTTTTTTTCTTGCATAAATCAAAACAGGCGGATGGTGTTAAGCGGGAATTTAAACCTTATCGCCATCAACGTAAGGGTTGTTATTGATAGCGGCTCAATTTGAAATATTACACGACGTAGTGCATCGCCTTAATTGTTCAAATTCTGGGTCGTCGAAGCAATATTTAAAATTTGGGTACGTTTTTTTAAAATCCGTTCTACTTTTTTCCACCTGCCAGAGACAAAAGTTTTCTAAATCTTTGGGTAAAAAGGCGATTAAAAGCGTGTAAAAAAAAACTAACCTATAAAATTAACCTAGATTTGTTTCATGACTTATCATGACTTTTTATAACTTTTTAAAGACGTGTTAAATTGTTACTGTGTAGAAACTACTGTGTAGAAACTACTGTGTAGAAACTACTGTGTTAAATTGTTACTGTGTAGAAACTACTGTGTAGAAAAGTTACGTGTTAAATTGTTATCTGGTAAGCATATTTTCGTTGTGTCAATACTTCCCACCTTTTTTATAAATTCACTTTTTAGATATCTAAACATTTATATTTAAACCTTTTTTTCTTGCAGTATAATTTATTTTTATATATCAATAATCCACTTTAATCATTTTATCCGACTAGCGAAATCGATAAAAACTTTTATTTGTTTACGATATATTTACTTTAAAAGCTTATCGTTCAAATAATATATGCCTAAGTATCTTATATAAATATCCTCCTGGGGTAAAAATAATCTCGTCGAATTTAATGTTTCAAAGACCCAATCCTGTCTGATTACGTCTAAAAGGGATCCAAATGACAATCTAGTCTCCTTCAACGGAAGCAATCTTCCGAACAGGCCTTCCATTGATATGCTTGGTGTAACTATAAGTGACCAGCTCAGGTACGGGGGCTCCATTGAAGCCAGAGTAAAGTTGGCCTCTCAGAAGCTGGGCGTACTGTACAGGGCCCGCAGATACTTTAATAGTACACAACTGCTGACCCTGTACAAATCGCAAGTGCGCCCTACTCTCGAATTTGGTAGCCATCTCTGGTCCGGAGCCCCTAAATACCTGAAAAAAACCCTTGACTCTGTGCAAAAACGGGCGGTCCGTTTGATAGATTCCCCAATCTTAACAAGCGGACTGCAATCTTTAGAGCACAGGCGTCAGGTAGGTATGCTGTCCTTGTTCTATCGGTATTACAATGGAAGATGCTCTGAGGAACTAGCGTCATTGATCCCTTCGGCACCGGTGCATAGTCGGGATACACGCCAAACGCGTGCCCAACATTTGTACACGGTTGACATTTGTCACATGAGAACGGGTCGCTTCTACGATTCGTTCTTAAGTTCAACAGCTCGGCTGTGGAACGAACTGGCGGCCTCTGTGTTTCCTCCCTCCTACAACATGGGACTCTTCAAGACCCATGTTCACTCCTTCCTCTCCACAAAAAGACCCTCCACACAGCATCCCCAAAGATGACATAGGCCCTGAGGGAAATTATTTTCTTCAGGGCCTCCTTTGTGGAGTTAATATAAAAAAATAAAAAAAAAATAAAAATGTAAATGTTCGTTTGTTAAAAATCTTAAATCTCCTTAAGTTCTTCACCGATTGCTTTGAAATATTGACACAACGTTGCATTCGAATGCTCGTGTGTTTTTATATACCTATATCACATAGATGTCACTTGTGACTGGTAAAAACATGCATTTTTTGATTTTTCAAAAATGGAACTGATTGTGTTAAGAATTCAGACGCATTTGAGCCACGCACCGGTTTATCTGTGTATTTTTGTGTCAGGAGTAGGTACTTGAAATGTTTTTCTTCTGTATCTACTTTCTACATTGTGGCTTAGTTATTTAATTATTTTAAGGAACGTAAACAGTCTAAATGGAAAGAACAGAAACAGACCAATTATAAATGTTCACAGATGGTTGAATAGGTAATATACAACATAGTATAGTTAATAATAATGTAGACTATGTAATTCAGTAAGAATGTAGACTAAAATCTAAAAAGCAGAACTAAGTAACAAATTTAAAAGCCGAACTAAGTAACAAGTGTACGTTTGCTTTAGTGCTATAATTAATATTGTAAAAATTGACCTGCTTATAAGCTTTGACAGTTTATCAGGTGCTTTATTATGAAGAATAAATAATAAAAAAAAATTGCAATAAATATCAGTTTCTTCATAGATAAAAATACACAGCTGGGTTAAGACTTTGATTCTTTAATATCATCAATCATTCATAAAATAATAATTTAAACTAAGCACCATTTAATTTTGACTTGGTAAAAATCACACTCACTATTGGTAAAAATGGGTTTTTAATTAACAATCCAAATAGTTCACAATATCTCATCGGACATTGTGCTCGGACAATAATCTCACATTTCTAACAAGGAGAGGCGATCCAAAAATAACAAAGAAAAACTTACAGAATATGTATTCATATTTTACTAGACCGTAGAATAATCAGGTATTTTTTCCTTAAATTGATAAGAGCCAAATTTTGTGTATATTCTTAGTGTGCTTTATATCACCACGAATATAGGTAATATGCATAAAAATCGCTTGGCAAACGGAGTTTAGAAACGATCGATTTTACGCAAAAATGGTTTTTATTTATTTTGAGAATAATTTTGGAGGCGGGTTTGGGTACCGTCATCTCGGTAGCCATTTCTTGGAAAACCAACACCTTTGTCATTACAAATAATTAGTCGCCTGAAATATCAATACAAATTGAAAATTTCTCACGAGTAAAAATAAATGCCGCCAACGGGAATTGAACCCGTGCCTTCTGATGTCCGGTCAGGTGCTCTGAAACCACTGAGCTATGTCGGCTTATTTCCAATCCGCCAAATGATTCAATATGTACTAGTATCTCAATCAACAATTACTGCTTATTATATATTTTCCACCTGTATACAACCAACCTTATTTTTGTATGAAATGCTTTGTTAGTGCTAAATTTGTCACTAGATGGCGTCGAGACATACTATATCTTCATTTATTGGTGAAATATTTATAACTTGTCAAATATTATTATTTTTTAATGATAAACTAATATTTATAAAACAAGGTTGTATGCATAGCACAAAGGATAACAAATAATTATAAGCAATAATTAAACGCATGAAATTCTGTCACCTGATTTCAGACGATTAATTATTGCTTATAATTATTTGTTATTCTTTATGCTATGCATAAAACTTTGTCTTATAAACATTAGTTTATCATTAAAAAATACTTTGGTGAGGTGTGTCTAGGATGCGCCTGCCCACCATCTGCGTGGGGTGCCAGATCGGGAGAGGCTGTTTTCTCTAACTCGTCTCTCTGACCCATCGCATTGCATCGTCCATCACTCCTGGACACACTGATTCCCAGATTCCTACCAATACCTCATACCATTTCACAGCATCCCCAAATTTGACATAGGCCCTGAAGAAAATTATTATACTCAGGGTCTCCTGTGTGGGGTTAATATAAAAAATATATCATTTGAAAGACAAAAAGGTAATCAAGGGAAACCGTCACAGATAATCTTAGCCATTAAATTGTAGTTGTTTCTTATATGCATTCACACAGGCCGCAATTGGAACAATCCACCGGGCGCCACATTGCCAAGGCGCCAGGGCGCTGATAATACCTGACGCATCGTTCTTGAGATTATTTTCATAAGAACGATTGTGCACAAACGTAGAAACCATCCAAATATGTTTGATTAGGTATATTAATTACCAAACTAGGCGTCTATTGGTTTGAAAACTACTCATTTCTCTCCATGTGGAAGTGAATTCAAATTAGAGACAGGAAAAGGTTTTTATTTTCCCTTGCAATGTCTTTTACAATACAATTTTGATGCATGGTAATACAACATACTAAATATGTTTAGCTATCGACTATCGGACACTACGTAAAACTACAAGAAATGCATCACTTAGCCGTACAGCGTTATGCAACAAGTTTTTTTTTCGAATACGTTTTAAAGTTTCTACAAGTCATTTTTTTAAATAAAAAAACACTTTAAGGCGATGCCATACGTAGTAATGCAAAATCATATGTTTTTGGTTTGAAAATTTGGTCGCCTAGAAATGTTTCAAATGCTTTAATTAAATACTGCGAGTAGAATACATCTTGGCCTTTGAAATAATCGAGTATTTTTTAGATAAGTATTTTTATAAGCCCAGAAAAAAATAATGTATAGGCCTATGAAAACTGCTTTAATGTTCAAAATCTCCTACTTGCGAACCCATTTTCGGTTATGATTTAATTGTATAATGTGGCAAATTAAGTTATTTATAAAATGATCGAAAAAAAAAATAATATTTATGCCTGAACATCCACAAAATAAAATAATAGGCACTTTTTCGCCATGTTTTTTTCTTGCATAAATCAAAACAGGCGGATGGTGTTAAGCGGGAATTTAAACCTTATCGTCATCTACGTAAGGGTTGTTATTGATAGCGGCTCAATTTAAAATATTACACGACGTAGTGCATCGCCTTAATCAGTTATTAAAAAATATTATTTGTAACGTGTTTTATTACACGTAAATGAACTGTTAATCAAATCCACAAAAAAAACGACAGTGTAAAGCTCATTCAATTGGTTCTGAAAAATCACGGGAAAATTGAATGAAGGAACAGCCTACCTTGAGTTCCCAAGAATCCCGGCAATAAGGCTCTCGACGAACTGCTCACGGGGTGAAATTTCCTCCGAAACGAGATAATCTTTAATATGATTTTGATATTTGCAAACCGAGCACAAAGCATGTGAATAATACAACGAGGACACTACGATTGCACGTTCTTGCTACACGACATGAATTCGAATGTTGTACTTGCGACAATTTACAATGCAACAAATCATCTTCTTCTTTTCACGTGTGGGTAAGGCTGGTTTTAAGGAAGTAAATGGATAATAGGTATGACAGTAGGTATATGATGGTAAAAATGGTAAATATTATCCAAAACTGTTTCAATACTAAACAATATTAATTATTTGAATTGCAGTAAATATTCCTTAAAAATGTTTTAAAACACTCACCATTATGGATAATCCGAAAATACAGGTCACAAAAATTAAGTAATAAAAATTTGTTTATTAAAAACAAAATTGCTGAGTACTTAGAACAAAACTATCATTCACTATTTCTAACGAAACAATAATAAGATTAATATTTGTTGTAAGTACCAATTAGTATCAATACCAGTAAGTATCAATTCATTTGTTGGATAGTGGGAACGTTAGGAATCAACGCTGAAAACACAATAAGCCACTTTTCAAGATTTCCATTTATATAGCGCTGATAAGATAAAGAAAATCAGAAAAATACGCAATCTTTTATCAGATTTTGGCCTCGGCAAGGCACAGTGAAAAGTCAATACTCATATCGTTAAAAAATACTGATTGTAATATTACCCTACCGAATTTTTTGCCATTGTAAAGTTAACCCGAAAACGTTTAAAATTATATGTTTATTTAATTTTTTCATGTCTTGCCGATTTCTCTTCAAATGTTGATATTAAATATTACAAGGATCAAAAAAATATAGAGGTTCTTATCATTATTATCACTCGGCAAATAGACACGTTGGGGTTGGTGGCAATCACGACATACACGCAGATATAAATCTCTGAAATTAGATGACATTACATGCTAAATCACTATTTTGATTAATCCTTATAACGAATTAGTGTACATTATAAATATAAAAAAATATGCTTTAGATAAATTTAAGGTTTTCCTATCGTTTCGCTTGAGTAGTATACAAATAAAATAATAAATTACTTAATAAAAAATATAAATGTGAAGTACTAAAAAATATTTTTTTTCAACAGAAATGTATGAACGCGTAAAGGTAACAATTTTTTTTTTAAAATACAGTATTATAGTTTAGATTATCTGTGACAGTTTCCCTTGATTAACTTTTTTGATTTCTTATAAAATTATTTACAAAATAAATAAAAACCAGTTTTGTGCTTGAAATCGAACGTTTCCAGACTCCGTTTGTCAAGCGAATTTAATGTTTATTATTTACAATATAAGGAATAACAAGTATATAAACATTTTTGTCTTGTAGCTTCCTCTTATTATACGAAATAAATGTCGGTCCCATCCGATCGGAGTTTAGCGAGGTAGGTAGCGCAGTTGACTCCAGTAAAACAACCTCGTTTTTTTTTAAATTCCAATATATATGCAATACGTATGTTGAGAAAATTTAAAAATAATTTAAAATTTAATTTGTGTATTGTTATGTATATATATTTCATTCTTATCTAATTCAGGTGGCTTCGGTTAGTACAGGGAAATCCAGTCGTGTGAAAGCACTTTTAACACTAAACATGACACTAAACACGCACTCCTACTTGCTACTAAACAATGTGTAAATCGGCCTTTAGTTGTCTTCCATGAGTCATGACTCATTTTATTAAGAGCGGGAGCCACGGTACCTGCTCAATATTTTTCCAAGGCTCAATTGAACGACGGCTCAATTGAACGACGGCTCAATTGAACGACGTCTCAATTGAACGACGTCTTAATTGAACGAAGTCTCAATTGAATGACGGTTCAATTGAACGACGTCTCAATTGAACGACGTCTTAATTGAACGAAGTCTCAATTGAACGACGTCTCAATTGAACGACGTCTTAATTGAACGAAGTCTCAATTGAACGACGTCTCAATTGAACGAAAGCCTTGAGCGCAGAGTGTATGAGCAATGAGAATTCTATGATCCCCCGGTACGGCTCCCTCTATACAGCTCACAGCTGCCAGATCTCCTCTAGATCGTGTGACTCTTGGTAACGGATAATATGGTAAGATGCTAGATAATTAGTAGCCGTAGGTACATACGTCTAGATCCAGATGTCAGACGCAATTTTCTGAGTATATTACAACAATTAAAACTTGAATAATTTTAATGGAGCTATTTTCCTGATAAAAAGAGTAACTGTTCAATGGTACGGATCACCAAGAGTCGTACGAAAACGACTCATCAATAAAATAAATTTGCTTACACTACTTTCGTCCACCTTTATGTATAGATAAACATGGGGGTACCAGTAAGTGTAAAAATTATCAGTTTTTTAATATTTTGAAATCACAGCTACATCAACCTGAGATAGCGACCTTATCTTTTTATGGCGCACATTCCCAAAGTAGCCGGTTATTATTTGAGCACTTGACGTTCTTGAGTAAATAAATTATTAAAAACTCTTTTTTTATGTTTCGCTTTCGTCTGAAAAATTTGGACTAAAATTTGTAGCCTTGAAAAATATTCAACTATATTATTGGCAGTGAGTCCATATAGAGTTCCAAATGTTCAAAGCCAGTGGGACTATGGCATTTCCAATTACCACCCAGAGTAACAAGGCTTAACGACTTATTCCACATTAGCAGGACGCGTACAAATGCTGGTGCCAGGGATCCAATCAGAAGAATGTGCGAATCACTTAATCAGAATCAAAACCTCAAGGATTCTGACTTATTTTTTGATACACGCACTACTTTTAGTAAAAAAATGAAGACTGATTTCCTACAAGTTCAAAGTAAACAACTTAGACATACTTCGTTTAAATATATATATTTTTTAAATTTCTGTTTAACATTGTTTATCTATTTATATATATATATATATTTTTTGTTTTACCCTCTAAATTTTTTCAAAAATAATTTGTAAATTCTTATAAGGATATTGCGCATTTCTTTCATATCTCTATTTGTAAAATAATATTCTTATGTATATATTTTTCGGAATAACTTTATTGAGTAAAATTATATATTTTTCCCCTATTTATAAGTCAAAATATTTGTATTTGTTTTTAACTGCTGTTTAAGTCAATTCTTGAGAAATAGTTTGGATGCAGGTGAATTCTCTAGTTGGTGTTGTGTATATTATTGTCAATTGATATCGGTATCTATTTTTTCTCCTAAATACAAATAAATAAAAATTGGGGTATGTTGTTGAAAGGCTGAAGTGAGTGGAGAAGAAAAATAGATTGGAAGTACCTGAATGTCTTGGTCTAAAGCCATTTCCAGCAACGTTCAGAGTATTTCACGTGGGCAATTAGAGTATCTACTCATATGGTATAAAAAGAGCACTCCAATATCTTGGTTACATTTTGAGGAACGAACAATACAAGATTACTTAGGGAGAGTTTTTTACATAATTTGAACAATTCATAAATTTTTAAAGTTAAATTTCGAGTTCTGTGAAAGTTCTATTCAAGTTATGTTATTAACTCATCATGGCCGGTTACTTCAGAGTACTTGAATAATAACAAAATATAAACAGGACTTTTACAGAACTTGAATATTAACTTTAAAATTCAGGAAAAGATTGATTGAATACGAAGCAAAGAAAACCGCGGCAATTCATCCTTCTTTTCTCATATTCTACAATTCAATGGATAATTCAAAGCTCCATTGCTCGTTATAGAATACAGTTGTGTCGATTAGCATTACAAATTAGCGAGTAGGTACTTATTGAGACAAACACATATCAGATGTTTGTTTCTTGGTAAGGACAAAATTGAAAGGGAAATTTCTTGTTGTTTTCCATGATTCTGCCTGAAATCCGCGTGGTTTGTGAATCATTGCAGAATTATAATCATTTATTAACAATAAACAATACTTAGAAGTAATCCTCCAATCGAACTAATCATTTCTTGACATACAGATACAGTTGTCAGAGTTATGTCGTAAATGTCAAGTATCTTTAAATCTACCACTATAAAACTACATGTCTCGTTATGAAAAGGTGAGCGTAATCGAGATAGTAAAATCGAAAATATTGATTCTGTCAATAATCTCGACATATTTTTTTTAAATCCTTGAAAAAATTTATATAAGGTATTTAAACCGAGTAATTACTATAAAATCTTACACAAAAAACCTTACAAAAATTTCAAACTTTCGCACTTGACTTTTAACAGGAAAGTGGTAGGTTCAATTAACACTGCAACCCAAATTATATTTGAATTTAGTATATTAAAGGCATTGGTTAGAGGGAAATAAACAGAACTAACTTTTCCATTACGAACGTATTCGTGTTTCGATTATTTCAATTACCATAATGAATCATTTGTTTACAAGATAGAATTGTATCGAGGTGATTTCACTGTAAATAAGGTATGACAAATTATTTATTTTTTTTTTTTTTTTTTTTTTTATAATTATTTTTTATTTTTAATAATATGTTTTACATGGGACATAATTCATTTTACATCATTGGTTTTTTACTACTCTTCCATTGAAAGCATTTTCTTGTGTATGGAAGGGGAGTGTACATAAATGTTGTTGTTAGTTAGTACTTAAATAATTCATTGTACATAAATGTATGTTTGCTGTAATATTTCTTTGGAAAGTAGTGAAGGATAATATATTATTTATTAAATTTTTAAAAAGAAAGGAAGCTATGGAAAACTAAGGATATTTGTGAGATTAATTAAGTGACAGTAGTTTTTTTTTTTTTCAGAATATTTTTAAAGTGTCTCTTGACAGAGAGCAGTATTCGGGTTTTATCATTAATGCTTCTGATTTCTTCTGGTAAACGATTGAAAAAAGTTCTTCCCTGGTAAGTATAATGATGTTGTGCAAAAGACGTATTTAGTTTTGGGCATAGAAAAACATGTCTAAGTCGCGTTCTGTTTTCATTTAAAAATTGATATTTATCTTTTTCTTTTATAATTTGGATTAATGAGTTTTTAATATATAGGTCTTTAAATGTAGGTACTTGAAATTCTTCAAACAGGCGTTCTGTTGGGTAGTCAAAGGATTTTTTTAATATAATTTTAATAATTGTTCTTTGTATAATTTCAATTGGAAGAAGGTTACATTTATACGCGGATCCCCAACTAATAATAGCGTATTGTAAAGTGGATTGAACTAAGGCATAGTAAATTAAATATAGATTTTTTATCGACAGAAAGTTTCTAATTCTTAAAAATATATATATTAATTTTCTAATTTTGTTTACTACTTGACTTATTTGTTCTTTCCATTTCAGATTTTTATCAATAATTACTCCTAGATATTTAATTTTATTTGTTGTTTTTAGTACTGTACAGTTTGATTTGCAATAGTTTTGGCTGTGAATTTTAGTATTATTATGTATGACAATGTTAAAATTTTTAGGAGTATCATTTGTATGTATTGCAAATGGAATTACAAATGTCTTTTCATTATTAAGTGACAGTAAATTAGTGTCGAAAAAATTCTTGAGCGTGTTGATGTCTTCCGTGGCCTTTAATTCTACATTTTCCCAAGTCTTATCACTTATTATTAATACTGTATCATCGGCGTATGACGTAATTTGACCGTGTAAAGGTTGAAAAAAAATATCGTTTACATATATAGTAAATAGAATTGGTCCAAGCACTGTACCTTGGGGGATTCCAAAGCTTGTAATCTCTTGATCACTATTAACACCATTGATTTTTACTAATTGAGGACGGTTTTTTAAGTAGTCGGTGATCCATTTAATCGCGTTGCCTTTTATGCCGATATTATTCAATTTTTTTAATAGCATCTCATGGGATATGCTATCGAATGCCTTTCTAAGGTCAATAAATATACCCGCACATTTTTTACTTTTATCTAGTGATTCGTAAATGTATGAAGTTACGTTAGCAATAGCATCTTGTGTGCTGAGTGATTTTATAAAGCCAAACTGGTTTTTGTGTAATATTTTATTATTATCTAGAAAATTTACCAATTGTTTTTTAACTATTTTTTCAAAGATCTTTCCTATATTAGAAATTAGACATATTGGGCGATAATTCGTTGCTTGATGTGGATCTCCAGATTTGTAAATAGGTGAGATTATTGTGGTTTTGTAGTTCATTGGAAAAATTCCATTTGTTAAACTTAAGTTTATTAAATGAGTGATAGGTTTTATTAAGTGAGGTTTCATAGTTTTTAACATGTGTGTCGTAATAGAATCAAAACCGGGGGACGAACCTCCTTTCATATTTTCTATTATTTTCGAGATTTCACATTCTGTTGTTGTTTCAAACATTGAAAGTATATTACGTTTCTGTATATTTTTATTTTTATGGTTTTCTTGGTTTGAAGGCTTATGAATATTTTTCGCAAGATTTTTCCCAACATTTGCAAAGAAGGAATTAAATATGTTTGCACATTGTTTAGGCTGTATATTGGCATCTATAATTTTTTTATCATGTTCAATGTACTTAATGTTTTGTGTTTTTTTTGTATTTTCTATGGCGAAATTAACAGTTTTCCACATTTGTTTATGGTTATTTTCTGAAGATAATATTTTATTTTTAAAATACTCTTCTTTACTTTTTTTAATATAAGATGTTAATTTATTTTTATATTTTTTATAGAAAATATATGCTTTTTCATCTTGTATAGAAAATATATGCTTTTTCATCTTGGGGATTTTTTAAAGTTATTTTGTAAAGTTTTTCTTTATTTCTGATAGATATAATAAGTCCTTTGGTAATCCAAGGTTTTAAACATCTTAATTTTGATTTTATGTGTGTTGTTATCTCAGTTGTCGAATTTTTAATGTGTTGTGACATAATATTTTCGAAGTTAGTCGAACAAATTTCAGTATCATCACTGTTTAAAACATTATTCCAATCTTCCTTTTTTAATTTTTCAGAGAGAATAGTCATATCTATTGTTGATTTTTTGGTTAATAAATTATGTTTTTTATGTTTAATATTATTATTATACAGAAGTAAGCATGAGTGATGATCAGTTATGTTAGTTTTCCAAACAATTGATTTTATTTTGTGAAGATCTTTAATGTTTATATTTGTCCAAATGTGGTCTAAACAAGATGGAGTATGTTCTTTTATTTCCCTAGTATTTTTATTTATGCAAGATATAAAATTTTGTTCAGTCATACAATTGATGTATTCATTTTTGTTATTATTTTCTATTTTTTCATTAATATTAACGTTAAAATCTCCTACGACGAAGCAAAGTTTATTTTTTAATTTTAATAATATGTATTTGAGGTCATTAATAAATGTAATAATACTCGAGCCATGCGTTCTATAGATAGCTATTAGATGGTATATGGATTTGCCGAGTTTGAAATGTACTTCGATGCAGTTTACTAAGTGTATTGGATGTTCTAATATGTTAACAATACTAAATTTATTGCTTGCAAATATTATTATTCCCGAATTTTTATTGATGTCTACTTTGGTAGAAATATAGTTGTACTCAGGTAAGTGGTAAGACGGTGACTCAGCGTTCGTAAATGTTTCGGTTAACACTATAAAGTCCGGTTTTTTAATTAAATTATTTATTTTTAGAATTAATTCATCTAAATTTTTTTGAACGCTACGGATGTTTATGTGCATAATAATTATATCATTGATGTTTTTAGAAATAATTTTGTTACACGAATCGGTACATATACATTCATATTCTTGAATTTTAATATTTAACTCTAATTCGTTACTTAAGAAATCATCCATTTAATGCATTTTCGGTTGTATTTTACAAAATTATTTATAAGGTTTTTATTCAATGTCGTAGTTAATTCTTTCTTTGGCTAATTTAAGCATGTAAGATCGGAACTTACATGTTTCGCTGTTTGTTCGGTGGTCTACTTCATTCATTTTACTGTTCAAGGAGTTTATTTCTTTCTTCTTGTTAGCTGAGTTGCAGTTAGCGCATTTGGGTGGCAGTTCCAGGGATTTACACTCGGAGATGGGATGATCTTCTGAACAGTGCTTGCATGTTGGTTTATTCATTCTATTGTAGCATTTTTGTGCTGTGTGTCCAAATCTTTGACAGTGGAAACATTGGGTAAGAGGACTGCAGTCTTCTACATAGATTCTCATGAATCCTAGATGAATTTTTTTTTTATTAACAAGATGTAGTCTCATTTCGGGATTTGTTTGTAGTATTAAGTTTTTGCTGTTAGTTTTTTTGTTTGTAATGATGGCCTTAACTTGTAATATTTCTTTGTCTTGGTATTTTTCACATATCATTTTGATGTCGTTGTTTTGTTCAATGATGTCTTCTAAGAATTCTTTTTCGGTATAGTCTTTGTCAAGACCTTTGAATATTACGCATGGATCCGTTTTCAGAAGTACCTCCGCTATTATGGTTTTGTCGACTTCATTTATCTTATCTTTTAATTTTTTTGCGTCTTCTTTTTCTGGGCATGTTATTATAAGGTTTTTTTTTGTTTTTTTAATTTCGCATACTCGAATTCCCAACTGCGATATTTTAATCTTTTGTATTTTCTCTTTTAATTTTTCAGTGTCTTCTTCTTTTAAGCTTTTAATTATTATAGGAAATCGTTTTTCTTGCGTTTTTGATATTAAGTTTTTTACTGCAGAAGAGTATGAAAATGGGTATTTTTGTGCTTGGTTTTTTTCTTGAATATCACACTTTTCTTGTAATTTAGCTAATTCTATTGCCATGTGCGATATCATTTCCATGATGTTATTTATTTCTTTCATCATTTTTGATTTGGTTTCTTTGGTAAGTTTATTTTCTTCCATGATTGTATGTAAGTCACTTATGTTTTGTTTCGCCTTTGTTATGAAGGCATGCGGATCAACCGCTTCCTCCATTTTTTCAGGTTAAAAAAATATATTTTCCGTAAATTTATGTATTTATATAATTTGTCTTGGATTGAAGGTGTTATTTTATTTATTCACCGCTTACGGCGCTCACTCGCGTCCAACACCGTTAGAGGTTTGGGCGACACTGAAAATTCGTGAAAATGAATATTTATGAAAAGGTAAAAAAATTCGTAGTAATTTCAAACAACAACACGCTAGTCAATTAATTACTCATCTAGTAATTGGCAATGTTTATTTTATAAATGTTCATAAAATAAGGACATATAGATTGTGTTTGATGTGGGTACAAAGAAACGTCTAGAACAATCTCCATCCATTCAACTTCTACAAACTCCCAAATTCGTAATAAATAATTCGCAGTCCAAAGGGAACACGAACTCAATTTACAGATGTTGAACTCAAAACTGTTTGGAGATGTTGGCAATCTTTACAAAATACCCGCTGTAATACCCATCGTTATACAGGGTGTTAAAAACATAAAACGGCTGTGCGGTCTGTTCATGCAAAACTTATATTTGGATTTGAGCCCAAAATACCCAACCAACTACTTTATTTATTTGTGTTTTAAACTGTGATAAATAGGCCATAAATAATTCAATTTTTAACGATTTTAGAGGCAACTCTGGCATTTTTTTGCAATTATTAAAAATAATCTTGCCCTACCTTCTGTGTTAATACAATGAATAATAAAGCATTATAAAAAGGACATATTTTAATTTATATGCGAGAAGTATGTAATAGAAAAATCAGAAAAGATACGGTCACATCAAGGACTTGAACCCAGGACCCTTGCCTTGCCGGGACACCGCTCTACCAACTGAGCTAATGGGACCCTATCTCCTTCGGTCATATTTAACTGTATCACACTTCGAATAAGAACTACCAACATTTTCTTCATTTTCTCACCGCACATTTTTATTGGCTGCTGTTTTTATGTATGATCGCAAAAATGAACTAAATGCAATCTATACAGTGTGTTATATAAATATATCTAGGAAGATTATTTTATTTTTGAAAAGAGTTCAAGAGTTCAGTTTCCTGGGATCTAGTGACCTATCTTGTGACCTATCTTTTTCTGTTTCAATTTTTCGTTTATGAATCGCTAATATTGTCTTCAATAATTAAATATTACAATTTTAGGTTTTACTCACTAAGTTATTCCAAAAATAAAAGAGAAATTGGTGTTACAACGTAAATTGGTCGTTTGTAATTTAAATTCACCCTCTTCAAAGTGCTTTTTAATTTTTTTTATTTAATATTTCACAATATTCTTGTAGTAAATATAGCAACATATATTTTTTGAATATTTATCATAATTTCCAAAGTTAATCATGAATATTGAATTCTTTACTGGCCTAAATTTTATAATTTAAAACACAAAAACAAAGCAGCAAGATATTTGAAATAACTTTTGATTAAAAAATTATTATTTTATTTAAATATAAGTTTGTATGAAAAAGGCCGCGCAACCGTTTCTCTTGTCTTATTTTAACTTGTGATTCCTCACATTATTTTGAGTAAAAAATGTGGATGAATTTTTGTTCTTTGTGACATTTTTATGTTTTGTTTTATTTTCAACTTAAAACACTGTATTTGAAAAATTAAGAAAAAAGTATAAAAAAAACTCATAGGAGATTAATATTTAATCAACATATTTTACTCCAAATTATGTCAGGAATCATTACTTGAAGTAAGTCGATTATGTCACTCAATAGGAAGCTACAAGGCAAAAATGTTTATATTCTTGGTAAACCATATATTGTAGATAATAGGCATTAAAATCGCTTGACAAACGGAGTCTAGAAAATTTTTTTTTTTTTTTATTTTTTGTTATTTGTTTTTGGGGTATTATGCCGTGTTGCGCTACCTCCTTCTTTAGCCAACGTTTCGGACAGCATTGCAGTGTCCATCATCAGGGCAGATGTGTTATTTCTCTCTCAGTGTGTTATTTAGCTCTCAAATTACACATCTGCCCTGATGATGGACACTGTAATGCTGTCCGAAACGTTGGCTAAAGATGGAGGTAGCGCAATACGGCATAATACCCCAAAAACAAATAACAAAAATACTTATGGCTGTGAAAATCTTAAATCATATTTGGAGTCTAGAAACGTTCGATTTCAAGCACAAAACTGGTTTTTATTTATTTTGTAAATAATTTTATAAGAAAGAAAAAAATTTAATCAAGTGAAACTGTCACAGATAATCTTAGCTATAATACTGTATTTTTTTTTCAAAAGTTGTTTCCTTTACGCGTTCATACATTTCTATTGAAAATAAAAATTTTTTAGTAGTTTACATTTATAATTTTATTGAGTATTTTTTTTATTTTATTTATTTTATTTGTATTCTACTTAAGCGAAACTATAGGAAAATCTTCAATTAATCTAATCATATTTTTTGGTATTCATAATGTACACCAATTCGTTATAAAGATTAATCAAAATAGTGATTTAAGACTCTCATAAAAATACCCTCTAGATAAATTGTTGTGGTGACTATTATTTTATAACATATTACTTTCGTGATTGCATTTTAATGTTCCCAAATTAATTACATCATATAGAATTATTACAGTACAGTACATTTAGCTATGTTAAAACAAGAAAGAATAAATATAGGTTTCCAGCGAGTCCGAGTCGAAGACAGCTGCCCAATCATGGAGTGCTATAAATGCATGGGATACGGTCACTCCGCCGCGAGATGTATTGAATCAAAAGATCGTTGTCTACACTGTGCTGGTGAACACAAATCATCTGACTGCACAAAAAAGGAACAAAAAGAAGAATTCCGTTGCTGGAACTGCTTTAAAATGGCCAAAGGCAAAATTGAGGCACCAAAACACAGATCAAACGATAGGGACTGCCCCTACCGTACCATAATGATGTCACGCACAATGGAGAGAGTTGACTATGGCTAACTAAACTGTAACTACAGCATCCGGGACCCAGGCCAGTATAAATGAATACAAATATGAGAAAATTGAAGACTATAAGCCAATAAAAAATAGCCTTCGAATAATGTGTCTTAACGCGAGAAGTATCAAAAATAAAATTGACGAGATTGAAGAAACTTTAAAGAGCATCAAACCCACTGTACACGTACTTGCAATATCCGAAACCTGGTTGGAAGATGGTGAGGAGTGCTTCTTCAACATCGACGGCTACCAAAGTACATTTGCGTCTCGCACCAATGAAAGAGGAGGAGGGGTGATTCTCTACACGCACCATTCACTAAATGCTACAACTATCGAAAAACATTGTAGTGAAAATTCTTTCTTAGGAATTAATATCCGTAATAGAAATTTTAAACCGTTAAATATTTATGTTATATACAGAAAGCCTACCTCAAACATTAACGAATTCTTAATGTATCTTGAATCTATTTTAAATAACTGTAGAAATGATACCCTTATCTTTGGTGATTTCAACATTGACATTCTTCAAAAAAATAATACATCTCTTAAGTACATCAACACGCTAGACTCATACAACTGTTTCATATGTAACACATCCTATCCTACACGAGTAACAGATACCTCTACTTCTCTAATAGACCATATCATCTCAAACAGACAAAATATTTCCTCAACTACTGCAAATATAGATGCCTGCCTAAGTGATCATAACATTTTGATATTAGATTACCAAAACAGCTTGAAACATCACACTAATAATAGAATACATTCGTTTTCAAACAACACCAAAACCGATAAAAACATGTTAAAAACATATGTAGAATCCCACAACTTTCCACACGAAACCACCAGTAATGCCAATGAAAACTATAATAATTTTAATGAATACATCAAAACAGCAATAAAATCATCCCAACATAAATCTGAGTTACGCATAGGAGACCAACGGAGGGGTAATACTCCATGGTTTGATGCAAAATTAAATGCACTTATCAAACAGCGCAACAATGCATTTAAAATCTGGAAAAAAAATCAGCAAAGTGATATATTCACAGCACTGAGAAATAAAACAAGAAATCAAGTTACCAACTATAGAAGATATGCTAAAACCAAATACTACACGACTATATTTAAAGAAAACCTGCGTAATCCGCGACAGACATGGAAAATAATAAATGCAATTCTAACAAATAGCTCCACACCCCAGAAAGATGAAATTGAATGTCTTCTCATTAAGAATGAAGAATTAACATGCCCAACACAGATAGCTTCAACTTTTAACAACTTCTTTATATCAGTTGGGGAAAACTTAGCAGCTACAATTGCATCATATCCAGATGATTCTATAACTATAAACACGGATCAAAAAGCAATCCAGTCCTTATACATGGCCAAAACTAATAAAACAGAAGTTCTCAGTATCATCTCTCAACTAAAGTCTAATGCATCTCCAGGTTTAGATGGAATTACACCAGTGTACCTGAACTTTTGCAAAGATATATTAGCTGACCACCTTGTTTTTCTTATTAATCAATCCCTGGATAGTGGAATCTTCCCAGATCAACTAAAGATAGCAAAAATAATTCCGATTTACAAAGATGATTGTAAAAAAAATCCTTTTAATTACCGTCCTATATCCATCCTCTCTGTTGTCTCTAAAGTTTTTGAAAAGGTTATTAAGCTTAGGCTCACTAAATATCTCCTATCAAACAATTTACTCGCATCCCAACAGTATGGATTCAGAAACCAATCTAACACAAAATGTGCTGCCTTCGATTTTGTATACGCCCTCCAAAAGCATATAGACCAGGGTAAGCATGCTGCAGGCTTATTTATAGATTTAAAAAAGACTTTCGATACTGTTGACCATGGGATACTACTAAAGAAGCTAGAACACCTAGGCATAGTAGGCACTCCCCTGAAGTTACTGTGTAGCTACCTCTCTAACCGACACTGTCAGACCTTTGTTGGAAAAGGGACAAGCAGCATGGGAACGATAAAATGTGGCGTGCCTCAGGGCTCCGTACTTGGACCATTACTATTTTTAATATATATAAATGATATTGCTAAATGGGGACTTAAGGGTACAATACAACTCTATGCAGATGACACAGTGATTCTTTATCACAATAATGATTTAAACGAGCTTGAAAAGGAAATGGAAAGGGATGTAGCTTGCCTGGCAAACTGGCTGCGATTAAACAAACTTAGCCTAAACATAAAAAAAACACATTACATACTGTTTGCAAATAAAAAAAATGTAAGTCTTAATATAAGTCTTGATAATAACCGCCTTGAAAGGGCTGATGTTACAAAATATCTTGGCCTTTTCATTGATTCACAACTCACATGGAATCACCAATTTAAACATGTTCTATCCAAAATTACTCCTATAACTGGTGTTTTATATAGACTTCGCGGGTTACTTCCTCCCTCTCTATTAAAATCGATTTACCATGCTAAGATTCACTCACATCTAATATATCTCGCCGGAATCTGGGGATTTGCTACAAAAAAAATGATTTCAGAAGTCCAAGTCGTCCAAAATAGAGCCCTGCGAAATATTTTCAGTTTACCCTGGGACACACATGTCAAAGACATCTACAGAAACACCCAAATACTTCCTTTTAATACCATTCCCACTTTTGAAATAACGAAAACTATATTACAAGTAATTCAACACTCGGCACATTCCAACACTACACTCTATTACAATTACGACGTACACCAACACAACACAAGAAATCACAACAAACTACATATACCAAAAATCAAATCAACAAAATATGGACTAAGATCCCTAGAATACATAGCTCACACAAAATATAATCAACTACCCAACGAGATCAAATGTGCAAGTCAATGTAAAAAGACCCAAACTAACATGCTCAAACTTCATCTTATTAATGACTATCTGAAATAATAATGTTGTGTATGTCCCATCATATGTCCATTTAATACATACAGCTATATGTTTCATGTAATGCGTATCATTCCCGCAATGAGTTTATTAACTCCTGGGAGTACAATGCTTTATATAATATACTATATTCTGTATTGTATACTTTTATTAAAAAAAAAATAATAATAATAAAACAGAACGAAAAGCAATATTAGAAATCTGTTTGTCCAAATCATCCCCGCGAGCTGATAATGAATTAAATAAATAAATGTTTTTGCTGTTAGCAAATCCTTTTAAAGAAAAATAACGTATGCTAACTAGGTACCGGGATACACCTACATAGTTCCGATTCCGTGTGAAAATTTGTGAATATCTAAAGATAAGTTTTTCATCATGATAACATTTTTTTTAGCACCTTCTCATCAAATATGATATAATAGATTACCTACTGACAAGCCGGCCCTATGCGGGTCCGCTCCGTGCGCCGAATTGCCAAGGCGCTGATAATACCTAACATCTAACATTCCTGACACATCGAAATTGAGATTATTTTTCATAAAAACGGCGCCACACAGAAATACAAATCTATCTGGTTTTGACAAGGGGCGCCAAAATTTTACTTGCGCCAGGCAACGTTTGGCTGAGAGCCGGAACTGCTTACTGTAGTAACAAAAAATTACGTGAGCCACATCTAAATAATTGCAATTTAAAAAAACCTTTTTTATTAAATTGACGTCCAATATTAATAGCCAATTTTATCCCAGCGTTTTCAAAATGATGGGTTATTGATTCTAGAAATGTTATTTTGCGAGAGTGGCTCTCTAAATCTAAATTTGTTTGCTACGGTCCAATTCCGGTTCAAGATGCTGGCCGTGTTGGATAGTACCTTTTTATCCCGCCAGAGTTCGCATACTTGTGGTTCCTACCTACGGCTGTCAAATCAGAATAATTAATATATGGTACCGATCGGCGTGAAGAAAGTTAAAAAAAAAGAACTATTAAGGTTGTGACATGTCTTGGATTAATTGGATAATTCCTTATTTGAAATAAAATATTTATGGTTCGTAATCAAGTAGGTAAGTAATGTGCCTACTTACAAATCTTATGATTTCCGAGAAAATTTTGTTTTTGATTTACGAAATAAGAAAAAATATAAACCTTATTTTTATAGACATGTTGTCATAGCTAAGGAAGTCACGGGAAGTCCAAAAGGAATATAATTTACCTTTTTCCATAGAAGAGTATTATTTTCTCAATACGAACAATTCAACTTTAGCGCCTGAAAACTAACTTAAGGCGAAGCTTAATGCTAAATCACTATTTTGATTAATCTTCATAGGGAATTGGTATACATTATGATTACCAAAAAACAAGCTTTAGATAAATTGAAGGATTTCCTATCGTTTCGCTTTAGTAGAATATAAATAAAATAATAAATTACTCAATAAAAAATATAAATGCAAGCTACTACAAAAAATATTTTTTCAATATAAATGTATGAACGCATAAAGGAAACAACTTTTAAAAAACGCAGTTTTATAACTAAGATTATCTGTGCCAGTTTCACTTGATTAACTTTTTTGCTTTCTTATAAAATTATTTACAAAATAAATAAAAACCAGTTTTTTTCTAGAAATCGAACGTTTCTAGACTCCGTTTGTCAAGCGATTTTAATGCCTATTATCTATGATATAAGATATACCAAGAATATACATATTTTTGGCTTGTAGCTTCCTCTTAAAAAACTACATTACATCAACTCTGTCTCGTTCCGGTGCAGAGATAGTACGTTAAGGGCCCGCTTTCCGCGTAAAGAATTTAGATTTGGGCAACACCTACAAAATTTAGTGTTAAAAGAATCCGACAGAGGTGTCTGAATTCGTATTAGGAATAATTTTGGGGATTATGAAATTAAATTACCGACATCTATTGCAATTTTAGAAAAACAGAACCATTTTTAGTTAGCACCGACCTTAGAGTAATAATGCACCGACCAAATGAGAAGGAAGTCGAAATGAAGATGGTTCTCAAAATATGGGTTTTATTACGGATTTAATTAATTATTTTTTTTTTTAATTTTACAAAAAACATTTACGAAAGTTATTTGTATAGGTATAAAAATTACTTTACTTTACTAAAATACTATTCTCACTTTTATAAAAGTAATTTATAACTTTTATAAAATCAATAAATATATTTTTACATCAATAAGGTTTTAAACTTTTTTACTCGAAAACTATCTTAAAACGTTGGAATTCCAAAAAAAGTTTTTTTTTCTTTTTTACTTGTACTATCAATTAGAATCACCTCCCGAAGTTTGTGCACTTTACCCCCGACATCTTGTATAATATGCGCAATATAATATTTATACACGTGTAATATCTACTTTTGTACATTTATATAAATTATATACACGTTTACATTTTTATGCTCATCAAATTTATTATATTATAAAGATAGATAGAAAGATCCTTAGTGCTTCCTGAGGACTTACAAATCAGAAGACTTTTTTGTAATTATTTATTTATTCATTTAAACAATTCAATAATTATAAAGAGTAATAAAACATGTAAGCAACATAAAATTACATTCTAAAATGTGAAAGGGGCTCTATTTATTTACATTTTTATGAAATTACTACTTTTAATAGTTTTAAGCTTTCAGTGAACTTTCAATTTTATTTTTAACTTCTCTAAATATTATTTGTTTAAATCGTCAAATATAATTTAATCACAAACACAAGATTCACTCAAAATGAAAGATTGGTGGTTCTGAAATGTTCCCATAAATACGGTGAAAGAACCCTAAACTATAAACTTATTACCCTAAACATGCTTCGAGCGAAATGCGGATCTGGAAACCTTATCGTCAATCTGAGCAAAACATACCATGAACGTCAATATAGCAACAGCCTTTGTTCTGCTGCAGTTTCATTAAATGCCGAGAGATCCGTTTACAGTCTCCAAAAAGCAATACTGGGGCACAACCCTAGAAGCAAAGCTAAATGATTGGAATACAGAAAGATAAAAACACACCATTGTCAAAAATATCTTGGCCGTAAATGATTAAATAAAATTAGATTTATTCAGGAAGGCAAGCTATCGATCAAATGATTTGCGAATTCGGAAAAACCGTTATTATTGAGGTTTTATTGATGTTTTGTTTCTCCCGATTTATTCGTATAACCCATTAGTCTACATAATTATCTAGCGGGTTTTCCATTACTTGTGCACTTATGTTAATGTATTTTATGACCGTCTTTGTGTTGCTTATATTTGTATCATGTTGTCTCCCTCTATATTTTGTTATATATATGCACACATTATGTACTTCTTGTTTAGTATTAATTTGTACCCTGATGATGCTTAAGTAAAGCGAAACCGGTCGGTTCTTAAATTAATAAATATCGTGGTTTTAAAACAAAAAAGTATTTTATTTTATTAAATTATATTCCCCACAGTTTCAGAACTTTCAATAGCTTCTTTCGCTCGCATGTTCATTATTATTCTGAATTCCACGTTCGAGTATTGTTATTTGAAACAGATGGCCCGTATATTATTATTACATATTATATTATATTTCGGACATCGTTGCATTGTTAATTAATAAGAACTTGCCCTGTAATTTCTAATGTTTTGGAATTAGTTTTATTTCCCAAAGTACGTATTCTGAAAAAAATAAAATAAAAATTTTTATAACTTTTTACTACACAATACATAAATAAAAATAATAATTAATTTTTATAATAAATTATCGTTTATCGTATTCTGAAAAAAATAAAATAATAATTTTTATAACTTTTTACTACACAATACATAAATAAAAATATGAATTATTAATTTTTATAGTAAATTATCGTTTATAATAAATATAAGCTTATAAATCAAAAATTGTATTTTTTTCTTCTCACCTATTAGATAGGATATAATTTTATGAGATATCATTTTTTCTTTGAAATACGGGATATCTTTCGTGTATTTCCCATCTTTGAAAAAACAATATTTATTAACTCATAAACTTTACACGCGTAAAAATTATCTTTATAGATTCAAATATTTGCACGTAATCGCACGTCTGTAGATCATAGAACGTTGAACGACATGTCTGCCCCCAAAGCCCTCGAGTTGGCGAATGAACTTTTCAAAGAAGATAGGTTAATCTTCAAGTCGGAGCGAGCGCGCTATAATAAATATGATTTAAAAGCAATAGGCGTAAGCGACAGTTGTGAAAATGTTTAATAAATCACGGCGTATTTCAAAAATAGCAAAAATCACTTTTGGGGTCTATTGAGTAGCATTAAAAGAAGCATTGTGATTTTTTTCATACATATAACTTGTAAAATAACAGAAATAAACGTGTTAATAATATTTTTCGGAGCATACTTTGCGATTTATTTCTATCGAGGGAATTTCAAATAATTACCGTTTCGGCTTTTGGAACAAATAGATACTATCTTAAAGAATAACATATATTTTTTTAAGAGCTTAAAAACTTCAAAATTTTAAGGAAAGTATGTCGGAAATTGGATGAAATTCGAATAGTGGGCCCTTAAGTATTCCTTGGACGTCCCCGACTACTTCTACCATTCACACTACTATCAAAACATTCCTGACACTAATAAGAACAAACTGTGAAATTTTCAGTGAAATTGGTCCAGTAGTTTTTGAGTCTATAGGGGACAAACAAAGAAGCATCAATTTTTATGTTTGTGTTGATATTACATAATATACAGTCAAACTTCGTTATAACGATCACTGCTATATCAAGTTCACGGCTATAAAGTGCAATTACAAAACGATATTTTATTTCATCCTAATCTTCATATAATTGTTGACTGTTATAACGAGGTCGATTCCCTGATGTATCGAGAAAATAATTTTGTGAACACAATTTCTGAATTCTTGAATGGATCGTTGGATTAGAAAAAATAGTTATTCAAGAACGTATACATATTTTTATGACTCTACCTGTTTACGAGGAGATGAGATAAGACAAAAATGTGTACATTCTTGGTATACCTTATATCGTAGGTTATAGGCATTAAAATCGCTTGACAAACGGAGTCTAGAAACGTTCGATTTCAAGCAATAAACTGTTTTTTATTTATTTTGTAAATAATTTTACAAGAAAGCAAAAAAGTTAATCAAGTGAAACTGTCACAGATAATCTTAGCTATAAAACTGTATTTTTTAAAATTGTTTCCTTTATGCGTTCATTCATTTCTATTGAAAAAAAAATTTTAGTAGTTTGCATTTATATTTTTTACTGAGTAATTTTTTTATTTTATTTGTATTCTACTCAAGCGAAACGATAGGAAAATCTTCAATTTATCTTAAGCATATTTTTTGGTATTCATAATGTACACCAATTCGTCATAAAGATTACTAAAAATAGTGATTTGGCATTAAGCTTCGCCTTAAGATTGTTGGCTATGTGAACCATTGTTGGCTATGCATCGGACACAATGTAAAATTGTCATAAAATAGTAAAATAATAAAATAAAAAATTAATACCTAATTTTTGGTACAAACGTCTGACTACTTTACATCCTCTTTTGGCAAAAAATCTTTCAAAATTTGTCAGTCAACCTCAAAATTTTCCAAATTTTCTAACTAAGGGCATTACTTATTTGTTACCCAAAAGCGAAAATATTAATAATCCTTCTCAGTACAGACCCATTACATGTTTACCGACAATATACAAAATTTTAACCTCTTGTTTAACAGATTTAATATATACTCATTTAGGTTGAAAAAAAATATTTTATCTGAACAACAAAAAGGTTGTCGTAGAAAACATATGGGATGTAAAGAACAATTAGTTATCGATTCTGTAATTCTAAAACAGATTCAAACTCGAAAACGTAATTTACATACTTGCTATATAGACTACCAAAAGGCTTTCGATAGCGTCCCGCACTCGTGGCTGATCAAAGTATTAAATATATATAAAATTAACCCCATTATTATTAGCTTTTTGGAAAATATTATGTCCTTTTGGAATACCAATTTACTTATCAATTTAAAAGGTAAGAAAATAGTAATACCGGGCATTTCAATTAAAAGAGGGATTTTTCAAGGAGACTTATTGAGTCCTCTTTGGTTTTGCTTAGCATTGAATCCTCTATCTAAAATGTTAATTAAAAGCAAGTTTGGAATAAAAGTTAAGGGTAATACAAGGGAGAGTAGTACAATTTCGCATTTATTATTTATGGATGATATAAAATTATTTTCGAATTCTGAACAAAATTTAGAGAAAATGATCGAGGTAGTTAAAAACTTTTCACATGATATCAAAATGACTTTTGGTTAGATAAATGTAGAACGATCCATATAGAGAAAGGCAAAATTGTAGATGGGGACGAGAGTATATTTAAAAATTTCCAAATTACTAGTATGAAAAGGGATGAGGTTTATAAGTATTTAGGATACCCACAATCAAATAGATTAGACCATACTAGTATTAAAAATGATATTAGGATTAAATTTCAAACTAGGATCAGGAAAATTTTAAAATGCAATCTTTCTGCTAAAAATTTAGTAAAAGCAATAAATACTTGGGCAATACCTCTATTAACGTACTCATTTGGCATAATTAAATGGTCTAATACAGATTTAGATAACTTAGAAAGATTAATTAGAACTACGCTAACAAAATTTAATTGCCATCATCCAAATTCAGCTATAGAACGAGTTAATTTACCTAGAAATTTAGGAGGTAGAGGCATAGTCAAAATAACTTCTTTGAAACATAATCAGGTAGAAATGCTAAGAACTTTTTTTCCATAGGAAAGCTCATAGCTCAGAAATGCACAAAATAATTTGCAAGGCAGATAGAAATATTACACCTTTAAATTTATACGATGAGAATGCCAACATTTTTAAAAATCCCAACCAGGAACTATTAGATTCCTGGTCAAATAAAATTTTACACGCAAAACACTTCAATTATCTCCACCAAACGTATGTTGACAAATTTTCGTCAAACAAATGGTTGAGTATTGGAGAGTTGAGCGCAGAAATAGAAGGATTTATGCTTGCCATTCAGGATAGAGTCATTAATACTAAAAATTATAGAAAGCATATAATCAAAGATACAAATCAAATTGATGATTTGTGTAGAAAATGTTTGGCTTTTCCGGAAACTATAGAACATATTATATCGGGATGTTCTATATTAGCACCGTCCGAGTATACATTTAGGCACAATCAAGTTTTAAAAATAATTCACCAAAATTTGGTAATTAAACATAACTTGATTGACTGCCGTAATATAGTACCATATTATGAATACGAACCAAATTCATTTTTAGAAAACGAATTTTATAAAATATATTATGATAAAACTATACTAACAGACCGAACGATTAGTCATAATAGACACGATATAGTTTTAGGCTGGCCGCATACATACGTTTTTCGTATTCGATTTCCGAATTCGTTTTCCGTATTCGGACATCCGAATGCACGGAATCAGTAGAAAATACATTAACTGCCGCACACTTTCGTTTTAGTTCCGAACGGAACAAATTCCGTACGCACGTTCCGAATGCGAGCCGGCGCATTCGGAGAAAACGAATGGAAAAAACCTAATGACGTCATGTGGAACGCAGCTATTGCATACAGTTTGTTTGTGCCGACGCAAACGCACGGAAATTTCCGTTCGTAATTCAGTGTTGCCAACGGATCTTGACCTAATATCGCCGTTTCTCATACATAAGGTAGCGTAAAGTAGCCGAATTTGCTGTTAGGCGGGACATGTTTAAAATTGATGTTTTTACGTGAAAATAAAAATTTCGTGGGGGGGGGGGTGGCTAGAGAATTTCAAAAAGATAAAATTTGTCCCCAGAAAATAAAAAAAATTCATGGGGAGGGTGGGTAGAGAGTTTCAAGAAAATATAAAATTTGTCCCCAGAAAAATAAATTTCATGGGGGGGGGGTGGGCCAGAGAATTTCGGGACATGTTTAAAATTGATGTTTTTGAAGTAGCTTAATTGGCGACCAGTCGCCTTTTAGATTTTTTCGGCGCCGATTCTCGCTCTGAGTAGCCTAAATGGCGATATATCGCCCTTGTTGGCAACACTGGTACTGACGTTTATACATTCCGAATGGAGAATAACGAACGTTTGCGCTAGTCTCACGGAATTCCGAATACGGAAAACGAATTCGAAAATCGAATACGGAAAACGTATGTATGCGGCCAGCCTTACATGACAAAATTAAAAAAATAACTTATATCATTGATGTCGCTATTCCAAATTCCTGTAATATTCAAAAATCTGTTAATGAAAAAATAAGAAAATACACAGATTTAGGAAACGAAATAAAAAGAATTTGGCATTCTCAGACTATAAAAATATTACCATTCGTTATTTCGGCTACTGGCATTATACCTAGCTCTCTCATTAAAAATTTAGGCGTATTAGATCTATCAAAAAAATTATATATAAATATGCAATAGTCGGTCATTTTGAATACACGTAGGATAACGAAAGATTTTTTAAATATTTATGTTGAGGGATCAGTAGGATTTATAGGCCCTGTTAGAAGTTCTACCGAGCCGAACCCTCTGATATGAAAATATCTGGAGTCGGTGAATTTTTTTTCCCATTTGATCTCTGGTGAGTTGACGTGTTGTTGTTCTTGTATTGTTTTGTATTTATTTTACTTATATAATGCACTTGCATAGTGTTGATTGACTAGCTGATCATTTGTGGAAAAGTGAGTGGAAGGGTTTAGTTTTTCCTATGGGGAAGATTTAACCCGGACAACAAAATCGGAAGCATAAAAAAAATAATTTTGTAATTTAAAAAAAAAAATTTTTTCCCAAAATGGGATAAAGGGCTGACAGTAACTACTGTATTTATATTCAGCAGGACTTTAAATTTGTCTCGAAGCTTTTAACCATCAGAAATAGTTGATATAATTATGTATAACATCGGACAATCGCGTGACCGCACAGCGAAGCAATGTTTACCTAAAGCAATTTGTCTAATATAATATGGTGATGGCCTGTTGATGGGAAAACACACCTTTAATGAAATAATGCCTTAGCAAGTCCTATCCAATCGCACTGAAACATAATAGATTAATGTGTTTCGGAATTAAAGAAAAAAACTGTAGTTTTCTCTTATGGTGGAAGGCATAACAGTGTAAAGTTTGGCAGAAGTTGACAGATCAATGTTTTAAAATGTAAATTTTTATTCACTAATGGAAACCCCAATGCTGCGCCATTGCTAATTGTCTTCCTCGGGTGTCTGTGACTTCTTCCACCATTCACTACTGTATACCACAATGGTATTTTAACTCAAGTTCCCTTTTGTTTAAAAAATACTTTTGTTAATGCTTTATAAATAATTCTACACACGAGTATAAACTCAGTCCCATATTTTTGTACCCGCAAATCTCGAAAATTAGTAGACCGATTTCGTTGAAAATTTCAAAGTTTGTTCTTATTAGTGCCAGGAGAGTTTAGTTTGAATGGTAGAATAAGTCGAAAAAAACCTAACGTATAAAGTCGAAAATAATGTAGTTTTTTAACAGTAACAATGTAGATTTCATGATACTACATGAAGTAAATAGTAGGAAAAGTCGGAGATGCCCGAGGAGGACATAAATCAAATAATTATTAGTGGTAAAATTAGACGTAAGAAGACATATGAACGAAGGAAGAGGTGTAAGGAGAATGTAAGACTTGATAGTGAATGGTTGAAGAGGCCGACGACGCACAAGGAAGATACGATCAAGTCAAAAAAATACTTATTACAATACATTATTTCCAACTTTAAATGCACCAAGTTGGTACTCTAGAATTCTGAACCTCAAAACTTTACACTAAACCATTTATAAGTCCCCGAGCAACGCCGGGTACACGTCAGCTAGTATTTTTATAATATACAGGGTTTTCCAATAAGAGGTGTTATTTTGAATAGCCCGCTATTTCGGTAGATGTTACTTTTGAAGCTGTCATTTTTTTTAATTTGACTATGCCATTAATAAAAATGGAACGATACACGCTTCAACAATGCATTGAAATTATTAAAATTCACTTGAGTTAATCAAATGCAAATCATCTTGAGTGATGAGGCCCATTTTCACCTCGGTGGCTTCGTCAACAAGCAAAATTGTCGCATCTGGGGCTCGAAAAACCCAAGAGTTATTGGTGAAAAGCCTCTTTATTCTCAACGTGTGACTTTTTGGTGCGGTTTATGGTCTGGCGGAGTCATTGGACCCTACTTTTTCGAAAATGAGGCTGGAGCAACAGTTACGGTGAATGGATTGCGCTATCGAGAGATGATTAATGATTTTTTATGGCCGGAATTGGATGGTATTGATCTGGACAACGTTTACTTTCAAAAAGACGGCGCTACGTGCCGCACAAGCAACGAAATCATTGATCTTTTACGATTGAATATCAAAATAACACCTCTTATTGGAAAACCCTGTATATTGTTACGCTGTATCAGTGAAGTTTGGGGTCGAAGTAAGTGAGGTGTCAGATCTGGTTACTGATTAAATGAAGCCATTTTAAGCGACTTTTCGATTATTAATTCGAATGGCCACTAGTGCTGCGTAATTTCTACTAGTGCGTAATTTCTAATTACACCACGTTATTCCTGTGGGATGTAAATGACTGTTAATTAAAAAGTAGTATCTTATTAATTTGTTTACGCCCTTTTTAGCGCTTTTATATGCACGATGAAAAAAGAGTATTGCTAATTAATTAAAACATCTCTTTAAATTATTATTAGAATATATTATTAAACACGGGATTACAGGCCTTTAACGAATGAATTACCAGGCTTCCTGAGAACTTTTAGTGTATTTCCAATACATTATCACGATGTCGGAACACGTGCTACTTTATTTATTTTTTTATCAAGAAGCCCGTTGATTCATTCGTTAATTACAAGATATAATTAAGTTTTTAACAAGATTACCAATAATTTGAAGAGATTTTTAATAAATTAGCAATACTCATTTTTTTACGTGTATGAAAAATAGATAAATATACAGTTTTGTACATAAAATATACAGTACCTATTGTACATAAAACATACAGCATTGTACATTAAAATATACATTATTAACTAACTAACTAACCATCACGCCGTTTCTCCGCAGGGGTAGACAGAGAGGACGGACCGCCAAACAACTTGGTCTTGGCACACACTTCTTGCCTCATTGACATTCATACACCGTCTCATACATACTCTTCTATTAATCTTACTCTTGACATGGCCCGACTCAAGTATCTGATTCACTTGATCGTGCCATGTCTTCCTCGGGCGTCCCAGACTTCTGCTACCATTCACATTTGCATCATATATCCTCCTTACACTCCTATCTTCGCTCATTGTACCTAAAATGTACAGTATTGTACATAAAATATATAGTATTGTACATAAAATATACAGTATTGTACATAAAATATACAGTATTGCACATAAAATATACAGTATTGCACATAAAATATACAGTATTGTACATAAAATATACAGTATTGCACATAAAATATGCAGTGTTGCACATAAAATATACAGTATTGCACGTAAAATATACAGTATTGAACATAAAATATACAGTATTGCACATAAAATATACAGTATTGCACATAAAATATACAGTATTGCACATAAAATATACAGTGTTGCACCTAAAATATACAGTGTTGCACATAAAATATACAGTATTGCACGTAAAATATACAGTATTGAACATAAAATATACAGTATTGCACATAAAATATACAGTATTGCACATAAAATATACAGTATTGCACATAAAATATACAGTATTGTACATGAAATATACAGTACCTACTGTACATAATTTTGTTTTGTGATACCGCACAAGAGTCCCAACTGCTCCCAACCTTTTGGAACCAGTGAGACTATGGCATCCTCAATTGGGATGTGTTGTGAGGCTGAAGATAGTGAGGAGGGGAAAAGAATGGGGAAGAGGAAGATGGGAAAGTACCTGGCTATTCAGCTCTGATCACCAAACATGGCCAAAGCAATTTCAAGCAACGTTTCAATTCTGAATGGTTGTCTTACACCTGGGTGATACTAACGGTTTTTTTCCACTCTGGATCGTGCTGCATTTTCATGACCACGAAGGCCGTCAAAAACAATCTGTAACAATCTTTTGAATTTGTTTAGTGATAAATTAAAATTGTCCACTGACTCGGTATAATCATTTCCCGTCATTGATGTTCTGGGCAATGAGGAATACATATGGTAGTTAGTCCAATTACTAATTAAATAATTATTATTTCCAATTATAACAAGCGTATTTGTGCAGATATATTTGTCACCAAAACAAGAGAGAGAGAGATTACAATCAATTATTTGCGCGTTTTCGTTTCATTGGGCCGATAAGGTTGCTGGGGTTGGTAATGACAATACGGTTTTATTACAGGATTCCGTGGAGTGGGGAGATAATCGAAACAGGTAAACATTCGAGATAACATACAAAACAATACCCTAAAAAAAAACCGTAAAAAACAACGTGTTTTTACTATAATAACACATATACTCTTACGAGTATGTTTAGTTTTTGACCTAGTTGCGCTATCTCTTGTGACGGATAGTAGCCAATTTCAACGTTTTTTTTTGCTGAGGATTGAACCTTCATCCCGTGGCTCTTAAGAGGAAGCTACAAGCCAAAAATGTGTATATTCTTGGTATACCTTATATTGTAGATAATAGGCATTAAAATCGCTTGACAAACGAAGTCTAGAAACGTTCGATTTCAAGCACAAAACTGATTTTTATTTATTTTGTAAATAATTTTATAAGAAAGCAAAAAAGTTAATCAAGTGAAACTGTCACAGATAATCTAAGTTATAATACTGTATTTTTTAAAAGTAGTTTCCTTTACGCGTTGATTGAAAAAAAAAATTTAGTAGCTTACATTTATATTTTTTATTGAGTAATTTATTTTTTATTTGTATTCTACTCAAGCGAAACGATAGGAAAACCTTCAATTTATCAAAAAGCATATTTTTGGTATTCATAATGTACACCAATTCGTTATAAAGATTAATCAAAATAGTTATTTAGCATTAAGCTTCGCCTTAAGCACTGTCTCCTTCCTCCTCGGGGATTAGATTCAACTGCGCTTAATCTATCAAACATTTATTTGGTATATTAACTGCTATAATATCATCCAATTTCAGAGAAATGCGTTTATTTCCGCGATCGTATGCATGATTGCTACCATAGCATATAAAGCTAACATACGTAAACTAGTTTTTCTTCCACCACTTTTTATGACTTTATATCACTTTGTAAAGGTGTGTTGTATTGTCATTTTGATGAGTTATCCGGTCACCATTTGACGCTAAACCTCATGCGAGAGCAAGCGATATGGTTGCAATAATAATTAGTGATGTACGCAATCGAAGCATCCGTTCTCGAAACATGATAATAGTAATAATATTTCGAATCGATAGCTTACACATGGTAGTTCACACGTTACTATTATTGTAAACAAAAAACGAACAGGAAAGATTCCACATTTGAAATTAAATTGAGCTGATTTTATTTTTGTATATTTTGAAGAATGAACTTAAAAATATACAAGCTTTTAGTAACATACGATAAAATTCCTAATATTTTTTTGCAAAGGCAGGTTAAAAGTTTATCAGGAAACAGCTTGCAATCCCGTTTTTACTCGGATTTACAATAATTTGTAGATTCTTGATAATTTTTCTCGTATGGACGAATAAAAAGCAAAAAAAAATTAAATAAAGAAAGCATTAATGTCACAGATAATCATCGTGAAAAGAGAAAAAAAAACGTGATAAATACCTCTTGAAAAAATGAAGTAGCTGTGATAGATGGTCTATACGCCCACTCGGGTATGCAGTGCAATGTCTCAGTTGTTCTGAAAATAAAAAAAAACAACATAAATTACATTTCTTCTCGCTATTAAGTTGTTTGTTCTTACAAACCAGTTGCTTATGTGAAGTGATATCTCTCAAGTCATAACAATGGACGAAAATATTCGAATTGTTATTTTACTTCTGTAAACTCGTCGAATTCCGATTAAAAAAAAACAGCACTTGATTTTAACTAAAGGCGATGCCATACGTAGTAATGCAAAATCATGTGTTTTTGGTTTGAAAATTTGGTCGCCTAGAAATGTTTCAGATGCTTTAATTAAATACTGCGAGTAGAATACATCTTGGCCTTTGAAATAATCGAGTATTTTTTAGATACCTCTTTTTATAAGCCCAGAAAAAAAATGTATAAGGCCTATGAAAACTGCTTTAAAGTTCAATATCTCCTACTTACGAACTCATTTTCGGTTATGATTTTATTGTATAATGTGGCAAATTAAGTTATTTATAAAATGATTTTAAAAAATATATATTTATGCCTGAACATCCACAAAATAAAATAAAAGGCACTTTTTGGCCATGTTTTTTTGTTGCATAAATCAAAACAGGCGGATGGTGTTAAGCGGGAATTTAAACCTTATCGCCATCTACGTAAGGGTTGTTATTGATAGCGGCTCAATTTAAAATATTACATGACGTAGTGCATCGCCTTAAATATCTAATGGGTTAAACCAAAACCTCCTAGATCACAAGCAGAGGCGGTTCCTTGGTACGTGCATTTGTGCATTGCACTGCTTGTCTTCAATCTCCACATAACAAATTACAACGACATCTGTGCCCCAGTGATCGATGTAAGAAATTCGTAATTCAAGTCAGGTCATTATTTGAGCTATCTTCTAGTAAAAAAATCCCGCGCAAGAGCAAGCGGTCGTGCATACCCCGATATGCACAGAACCAACTTTTACCATACTACTAAAACAGCATCGGGCGGTATAGAGACAGCCCGAAGTAGCCGAAACGGTGACATGAGCGAGACAGATTACACTCTTAACGTCAAATTACGTGTTAGAGCAGTGCAGATACATAACCCATCCGTGCATTATCGAAGTGCTTTGACGGCGAGTGAATTTTGCATCACTTTGATCATGCGTAATCCAATGCGTTTGGAATGGATTCGCTTAGAAATACTAATGTTCAATGTTAACGCAACAACATTCACACATTGGAACTCGTTCGCGGTGAAATCAAACGGTTTCGCTATATTTTCAACGATGAATTGAGTGTCCTTTATTTTCAAGATAATTTTGTATTATTTAATCAGTTATTTTACAAATATAACTTAGAAGATAGAATGAATTTCAGTAGGTGTTCCCATTCATTAATTTGCTCCACCTAAATTACAGACTAGGAACATTTTAAAAGTGAAATGCACTGCTGGTAATTACAGTCACGGGCCGCGTCTGATCACAAGGCCTGGATTATTCAATGCAGCGTTCCTAACTTATATGGGATTTTCAAAAAAAAAAAAAAAATTTAATGTTGTAGTTGTAGGGATGAGAGGAAGTATATGGGTATTCAGATCTGATCACCAAATACGTCTAAAGCCATTTCAGGCAACGTTTCAATTCTGAACGGTGGTCTTCACCGGGGCGATGATGAAATTATCTTACAATAAATCGTGAATTAACACAAATTAATCAAATAAAATTTAATTGCGCACGCCTAGATTTGAACCCGCGACTTCCAGATTGGTGGCCAAGGAGTATATACAAACATCTAGTTCAGCATTAAGTTTAGAAGGAATCATTTAGAAATGATCTCGTTTATTTAACACCAATGAAAATATTTATTGAGTAATCTGCTAAGGAACATGTTGCTCTGAACGGACGTCTTTCCGCCGATTCCTAACTAGCTTACTAGTACAAATTACGAAACGGAAACAAATTTCATTACGTGTCCGGTCTCCCGATAGCTACAAAACAGAAAATCTGGACACAAATCTCCTTCCCCTCTTCTCTAACTTCAGCTTCACAACATAGTAACATACCCGTATTGTTCAAGTATTTTGCGTTTCGGACTGCTAGGTATGTATGTAATTTGCTTGCATTATTCTATATTAGCTGCACCCCGTTGTGGCTCAGTCTGTTTGTGCAGATAGAAAAACAATAGGGCTTGTTACTTTTACGTCCAACGACCAAAAAAAGCATGTTTGTCCAATAGATGGCGATGTTTTTTAAAAGAGCATGTTTTTACCTATCACAGGTGACATCTATCTAATATAGGTATATAAAAACACACGCGTATTCGAATGCAACCTTGTGTCAAAATTTCAAAGCAATCGGTGAATAGGAGACATAAGATTTTGTTTATATAGAAGATTAATGATTATGTTTAAATATTATTTTCATATTAACATTTAAGAGGAAGCTACAAGCCAAAAATGTGTATATTCTTGGTAAACCTTATATTGTAGGTAATGGGCATTAAAATTGCTTGACAAACGGAGTCTAGAAACGTTCGATTTCAAGCACAAAACTGGTTTTTATTTATTTTGTGAATAATTTTATAAGAAAGCAAAAAAGTTAATCAAGTGAAACTGTCACAGATAATCTTAGCTATAATACTGTATTTTTATAAAGATGTTTCCTTTATGCGTTCATACATTTCTATTGAAAAAAAAAATTTTTAGTAGTTTGCATTTATATTTTTTACTGAGTAATTTATATTTTTATTTGTATTCTATTCAAGCGAAACGATAGGAAAACCTTCAATTTATCTAAAGCACACTTTTTGATATTCATAATGTACACCAATTCGTTATGAAGATTAATGAAAATAGTGATTTAGCATTAAGCTTCGCCTTAAGTAAATATATATTTGCATCATAGCAAAATGCTAAACAAAAATGTATAATTTAACCTTCATTTACCAGGCATAAAATTAATTAACAACGATACTTGTTATGACATAATTAGGTATTTTGCCATAAAATGCGTGAATTGCAGAAGCATTACCTAATTAGTTTTATAATGATTATAATGAATAATACATCCATACTATGATGTAAAATACACTAGGACTCCTAATGAGCAAATTAGGTGACACATAATCATTCAAATTGATAAACCAGCGAATCAAGGAAAGGCGAAAAAACCAAGTTTCTTCCTTTTCGTGATATGTTAATAAATGAATCTGACAGTATACAGGCAACTCGCGTTGTAAAAATCACTATTTATTGGTTTAAATAAATGAAACCGATAACTACAGATCCCAAATCGAGTAAACAAAAGTTCGGGATTGTTTCCAAAATTGAATATTTTTTAAAACTATTTAGACACTTTTACAAATGTGTTATAATTTACCCACCTCACTCATTGTTAGCATCGCTACCCCAGGCGGTTCGGAAAAAAACGAACATTCAGATCCTGTGCAGAAAGGCCCACGATGGTCTGCGCTGCAAACCGTTGCCTTACTAGCTTAACGAGCTTTACTTTTCTGCGCAGGGTCTCGTTATTTAAATGTGCGCTATTCGGCGGTCAATTTACGATTTATGATGTAGTTTATTCAAAGCACTCTCGAACCCTCCTGGTGCCAAAATACAGTCACGGGCTTTTAAGTTTTTCTTTTACATATTCAATTATATTATTATTCAACTTATAAAAAAACAGTTAATTTATAAACAAGTTCTGCTGTGTAATTATTTTTATTACCATGCGTGACAGCTGTTTCGCCTTCCGAAGGCATTATCAAACTGTGGTGAGACCCCTTTGGAGACAATATATTTATCCTTGTGGTTAGTTACCTACGACTTCTAAGATTAATGATGAATAATTCCACATTTTTCTTTCGGTTTTTATTTCTAATTTATGTTCGCTAAATAATACCATCTTAATATTTTCCAGTTACTCAGGACAGCCTACGAAATTAAATTCATTATAAAGCATTTTGGGAGTTTAATAAAGTATAATTTTAATGTCTGCATGTCGCACAAGCTGCTCCCAATCGTTTGGAACCAGTGGAACTATGGTGTGTTGTAAAAGTAGTGAGAGCGAAAAGAAATGGGGTTTGGAAGGTTGCGAAGTACAAGTTGAATACGACTAAAGCCACTTCAAGCTATGTTTCGATTCTAAACGGTGGTCATAGTTAAATTGCAATAAAAAGGTGATAGCGACAGAAAAGGATATTTTTGTCAGGGTTCAGATATTTTGCGATTTATAGCTAAGATCTTAGATTGAGTCTGAGATTTCTTAACATTTTATACAAGAATTTGTTCGCTTAACAATATAGCAATAAAGCCAATGCTCTGTGAATGAGATTAATTTGTAGTTCATGTCTGTAATCATAGATGTCACTTCGTGTACTCGATTATATTGGGAATAATATTATGAAATTACAGTAAATTATTTTAGAGAGAGATTATATCTTATGAACCCAAGTTTAGCATCAGTGTAATTGTGGCTTACATACATCTGGATTCCAAAAGCCTGCAAATTCTATAGATATAGAAATAGGTAGCATTTTTATCAACACTGTAAATAAACCAGGAATGTCTGACTAACGAATTTAGAAAACACATCTGGGCTCAAGCATATAATATTAACTTACTGGAAACTTTCCTTGATTAGACCAAGGCCGTTCATCTAATTAAATAGGTAGGTAGGTGCTGATTGTTACAAGATCGATTGCTATCTCTAATGCACCAATGAAACGTAGGTATGCTGAGTCTGTTTTACATACCTATACTAAAATTAAGCTTACTCGAAAGAACTAACAACTCCAGAACTTAGAACTCTGACGGAATGAAATTTAATTTAATTTTTATTCTGTGATCAATGTTTACCTTTCCTCCCTCCACCCCCGGGATCAAACCCCCGATTGAATAAGACCGACATTTATTGCGTATATGTACTTCTGCAATGTCATCCGATTTCAAATAAATCGGATGACATTGTGTTTATACCGCGTGATTGCCCCAAAAGTTGAAATAATGCATTGTCAAAAAAGCAAAAGCCAACTTAAAATAGAAGTATTTAAATATAAGGCAGGATGCCAATTTGTTTTACAATAAGAGATTAAGGGGGTGAAAGATTACGCTATAACTCCAAAGCGTTTTGAAAATTATGCCACCCCCCCTGGATTAGAACAATTTAGGGATCGCCGTAATTACACGGCTGTCATCTGTCAATGTGACAGATCCCATACAAATTAATGATATTCGGCGGCAGTTCCACAATTGATCTGACCCCCTCTACTTACTAAGATTATAGCGTAGTGTGTCACCCCAGCATATAATACGTATATGCCACGACCACATAGCGTAATGTGTCTAAGGCTTAAAGGATAAGTATCGACCAGAAATTAATATTGAAACTAACTCAAGTAAAGTTGGTAACTAGGTACTAGTTTCTTTAATCCTTATTTCACTAGAATCTTGAAAAATCGCACTATATTTGCTCTACCGACAAATAATCTTTTTGGATTTTATATTTAATTGGTAACCTTGAATTTCAGTTTAGGTCTTTTTTAGAAAGCAAAATGATGTAATTAATTCATTTTGTTAACGTCAACACGGAGCCATGCAATATGAATAAAGTACACACGGAAAAAAATGAGTATTGCTGATTTATTAAAATCCAAAAACCAAACTTTTAGTACATTCCTTATAAATCGGAACACGTGTTCATGCAGCTGCATCTAACCTGATAATATATAATCACGAAATTCGAAAATATGATGATTTTTATCAATATCACTACAATACTTATAATACTTATTTTTTGCTATAAGTTTAACCTATTGATTCGTTCGTTGGCCTGCAGTCCCGTTTCTAACCGGATTACGAATAATTTGAAGAGATTGAAGAGTAAGTTTTCTCCGTGTGGCATTTTTGTACATCAAAGACCGATCTAGCGTTCTCTATATCTCAGTTTCTGTAAATTGAATGGAAACACCTGTTCAAAATGAATAATTCATTAAATTGCAGCTATGCTTCACTAACTACAAACATTATCAACGCCAAATTTTAAAACATCATTAAAATGTTTATTCAATGTTGTAATTAAAACATTTGATTGAAATACTAAAGTTTAAATGACTTTTAAGATTAAACTCACCTAACCACAAAATAATTTTTTTGACGTTTTCACAATATTATTTATCCCATTCTTGATACCTACGAACATCTCATTTAGCTTAAGGGTAACAGTTGCGCGGCTTTTTTCATACAAAATACCCAATCAAACTGAATATAATTATTAAACAAAGTGTGTAGCAAAAGTCTAGTACGGATATGTGTTATTTAATTATTTGTATGTTCAAATTAGAAAATATGAGCAATCAGAGAAATAGATTTTTCACGACTTTAGAGGAAAGTTTAGCAATTACTTGTGAGTTAATTGTAACACATATCCGTACTAGATATTTGCCATAATTGTTTAGTTGTACTTAAGTTATACTTGTACTTAAAAGTTGTACTTGTAATTAAAAAATAATTGTTTAGTTGGGTCAAATATTTGGCCTAAAATCAAAATTTAAGTTTTGTATGAAAAAGGCCGCGCAGCATGTCCCCTTAAATTCACAGCACACGAGTGCCAATGTCTGAATGTTATAGCGCTAACGTTGTAAATTAGTATTCCTAACAAATTTATTACAGACGCATAAATTAGTTTAAGGATATCATATTTTTAAATATACATTATCAAAATATTGGAGTTAACATTTGAAATAATTAATATTAATTATAATAATAGTTTTATTATATTAAGAGAAGCAAGATTGAAAATTTTTTGATAGAAATTTAGAATACCTCAAAGTAGAACTAACAACAAAACTGCAGTAAATAACTCATCAGTTTGCTAACATACAAAACAAACAGAGGATTATATTGATTCGTGAGAATAATTGATTGATTTCAAAAGTTCTCTTTATTTCTCGACACACTTTCTTCCCTTTTAAATGCATCTATTTGAATTTTAGTTTTGTTTTCGTGAACGAATGAATGCAAATCTTGGAAGCGAAAATTAACCAACTTTCTGACATCCGATTAAGCTGATACTCGGCAGATAGACTCGTTGTCAATAATAGTGCATTCTATCAATTGGTGGCAATCATGTAATATACACGTTTCTCTGGAATCGGATGACATTACAGCAAGACTGTCATCTGTTGTCAACTCCAGTTCCTGGTTGAGAAGGTTCAACCCTCAATAAAAAAATATTAATTCATGTTTTTTAAGTTTTAAAAGCCATTTTAAAACAGATGTTTTAAGGAAAAACGCTTGTTTTTTACTGGTGGATTGAGTCATACATTCATTACTTAAGATTAAGAACCGTTCTCATCCCAAGCAAAATTGATAAGATATTATATGAACGTGCGTACGTATAGGTTATGTATAACTTACTATACCTTATCACTTAATAATGTACTGATTATATATATTGATTGATATACTGTTAAGATAAACAAATAATTTTTCTGGAATGACGCAATTTGACTTTTTGTACTGCACTAAATTTCATTTCCGTAGGGTTCGATAATTTACAATATCGCCTTAACATTTTTATATGAATACCGCACAAGAGTCCCAACCGTCTGGAGCCTGTGAGACTATAGCATCCCCAATTGGGGTATGTTGTGAGGCTGCACGTTGTAAAGAGGGGAAGAGGAAGGTAAGGGAGTACCTGGATATTCAAATCTGGTCGCCAAACATGACTAAAGCCATTACAAGCAACGATTAAATTCTGAATGGTGGTCTCGCACCAGGGCAGTACTAAGAGTATCTACCACTCAAAAACGTGCCGCAAATATAGTATAAATTATGTTAAGGCGATGCCATACGTAGTAATGCAAAATCATGTGTTTTTGGTTTGAAAATTTGGTCGTCTAGAAATGTTTCAGATGCTTTAATTAAATACTGCGAGTAGAATACATCTTGGCCTTTGAAACAATCGAATATTTTTTAGATAAGCCTTTTTATAAGCCCAGAAAAAAATAATGTATAAGGCCTATGAAAACTGCTTTAAAGTTCAAAATCTCCTACTTACGAACCCATTTCGGTTACGATTTTATTGTATAATGTGGAAAATTAAGTTATTTATAAAATGATCGAAAAAAAATTAAATATTTATGCCTGTACATCCACAAAATAAAATAAAAGGCACTTTTTGGCCATGTTTTTTTCTTGCATAAATCAAAACAGGCGGATGGTGTTAAACGGGAATTTAAACCTTATCGCCATCTACGTAATGGATGTTATTGATAGCGGCTAGATTTAAAATATTACACGACGTAGTGCATCGCCTTAAATTAATAAATTGTGAAATAAAACATACTAATCAAATTAAATTTACTTGCGCACGCCGAGATTTGAACCCGCCACCTTCGGCTTGCTAGTCGAGAGTTTTACCTCTCGGACACGGAAGCCGTCAAACTGTGTGATAATCATACACTTACAAACGTACAAACATTTTCATTGTTTGTAACAACAAAATGAACGTCATAATTATATGTTATAAACGAAGTCATAAAAAGGAATATCTGGCGTAAATGATTTTCTATTAATAACGAAAAGTATAAAACAAAGCAATTGTGTCATTTTAATTATAATGTCACATTACAGAGCGCGTTATTTTAATTTATTTCTATTGTTACAACTCCACCTATAAATAATGTATAATACAGGTTTTCCAATAATAGGTGTTATTTTTAATAGCCCGCTATTTCGGTAGATGTTACTTTTGAAGCTGTCATTTTTTAACATTTGACAAGTAGAAACTACGCCATTAATAAAAATGGAACAATACACGCTTCAACAACGCATTGAAATTATTAAAATTCACTTGAGTGAATCAAATGCTAATCATCTTGAGTGATGAGGCCCATTTCCACCTCGGTGGCTTCGTCAACAAGCAAAATTGTCGCATCTGGGGCTCGGAAAACCCAAGAGTTATTGTTGAAAAGCCTCTCTATCCTCAACGTGTGACTGTTTGGTGCGGTTATACCTCTGGACAACGTTTACTTTCAACAAGACCGCGCTACGTGCCACACAAGCAACGAAATCATTGATATTTTACGATTGAATATCAAAATAACACCTCTTATTGGAATATCCTGTATGTATAACAATTAACGTTTTCAAATGTTGTCCTATAAAAAAAATAATTCAAATACACTTTGATGTACGGAAAAGGTCGATATTTGATCTCAGATGCAGTAATTTCTGGTTATCACAAGTAATTAATTAATATTACGATTAACACTTTCTCCATTGACATCATCTTATATAAAACACTTTGTCTCAACATAGGTGCGTTTAAAAAATACACATTCGTAAGGAATCATAAGGTTCAGACGCCAAACAAACAATAAATGCGGATAGGTATGTTTTTATTTATGCATTTAAATTGTGATTTATTTTTGGGGTATTATGGCGTTTTGCACTACCTCAACACATCTGCCCTGATGATAGACACTGTAATGATGTCCGAAACGATGGGGTAAAGAATGTGGTAGTGGCATAATACACCAAAAATAAATCACAATTATTCTTTTGGCCGTGAAGTTCTCAATTCTTATCAGATAAGATTTTTTATATAATATAGCTAGGCGGATATGTTGTTTTTTTTTTTTATTTATGACAAACGGACAACCAATGCATGTGCGTTTTTTTATTTATATAATATGTATTACGAACAATCTACGCCTATATGTGTTTATTTATATAATATGTATTACGAAAAATCTATGCCTATATGTTTTTATTTTTATAATATGCATAACGAACAATCTATGCCTATATTTTTTTATTTTTATAATATGTATTACGAACAATCTATGCCTAGGTATATGTTTTATTTATATAATATGTATTACGAACAATCTATGCCTATATGTTCTTATTGATATAATATATGTATTACGGACAATATATGACTATATGTTTTTATTTATATAATATGTATTACGAACAATCTATGCTTATATGTTTTTATTTATAAAATTAAATAAACAATCTATCCTTTTAGGGATAAATGAAAATAAATAAGTAATTTTATTAACTTCAAAAACCTATTCAGATATTTATTTATAGATTTAAACAAACAATATACGCAACTATGTTTTAATTTGTTTATTTTAACAAATAACGTACGCAGATATGTTTTTTTTTAATTTGTGTAATAAAAAAACCTTTATTTAAAAGGAGCTTTTAAATATAAAAGACAAGATTGGTACATAGTAAAGGCATATTTCTGTACCTGGTAACGTAGTAATAAAAATTACAGATGACTATTGCATGCTGGATATCGTCTCTAATTAGAAAATAGGAGCAGAAGAGGCCTACAGAAGAGACGGGCTGACGATTTAAAAATAATTGCCGGTTTCGGATGAGATGGTGTTAGCCGTATTTGGTGACTAGATCTGAATAGATAGGTACTTCCCAACCTATCTCCTTTGTCTCTCCACTCTCTTAGCTCCACAACAAACCCCGAATGGGAATTGATCTCCAGAATTCTCATCTCATCAGAAAATTATAATTTCCTAAAACTATTATTTTAATTATAGGTCCCGGGCATGGCCCAAACTTTACTCAAGAGTTTTTTGAATCCAGTTGCGTGAAAAATTTCAAAACTCGGTTTTTAAGGGATGGGGAACCTTTTTACCCCCTTGGTGGGGGTGGTTTTTTAGAAATCTCGTGTAAATAGTGACCTTACTCTTATTTGAAGTGTGCAAACTCATAATAAAACTGTAATAATAAAAATAAAACCCACACCGCAATATTTATATTATATCTGTAATTGTATTTCAAGACGAATTCATTTTAAACAAGTCCTCCAAGACATAGAACAAAGTAATATTAACAATAATACATTTTGAAACGGATTTCACGGCTTTGAATATTCGAAACATGAGCCATAAATACTTCATCATATTATCTAATGAATAATGACACAGTCAAACATAAAACACGTTCTAAATCTATTGAAATGTATTCGTTTGAGAAGAGACAAAAGAAATACGCACTTCTCGAAAACCCGTTCTCGTTATTCTTCTAACGAAAACGTATTATGTACTTACTCATAAACAAGTAGATACATTTTAGCTACAGTAAGTACAGTGGAAAACGCTTAAACAACACCGTAGCGTGCCATGACCGGACCTTCAACGAAATCCACGGCTAGAATATTTTGCCGGAATAAACGGAATGCATATATTTGGATCCTACTCGGCTACTCAGTACCTACATATATGTTGGTTCTTAGATTACTATAAAGGAATCAGCTCACATAATCGGAGCATAACATGACCGTGCTATGAACGTATCAGGCACGAAAAGAAACACGACACGCACTACTATGACCACTGCAACGGATCTACACCATTCTATGCCCGTGTGTACAAAATGGTGCAAAAGTAATATCATAATAAGAATGTTTCATTGTGCTTTGACATTTACTTTGTTGACAGATAGAAAATTAGTTGACAACGAGCAATGGAGCGATACACACCTGAAGAACGCGCCATTATTGTTACTGATTATTTGACCAATTTCCGGTCTGTTGTTTTAACTTTTGTTGTTGTTTTATAGGTCAAAAGTAATGTCATAATATGAATTTGCTGCTATTTTGTTGCAAATATAAAATAATTGGGTTCTGTTTTCATGGCAAGTTTATTTGAAGGTTTGCACAAGATGCTCAGCTAAACACTTAATTGTTCGCGCACATGGTGCAGGAAAACGACGACTGAACCCTGCATTAAAATAACATATCGGAAATTGGTCAAATAAGCAGTAACAATAATTCAATAGTTCATCAGGTGTGTGTCGCTCCATTCTTATTAAGACATTACTTTTGCCCCATTTTGTACATACGGGCATAGAATGCTGTAGATCCGTTGCACTGTTCATAGTAGTGACTGTCGTATTTTTTTTCGTGCCTGATACGTTCATAGCACGGTCATGGTATGCTCCGGTAATGTGGGCAGAATCTTTTATAGTAATCTAAAAACGAACATATAGGTAGGTACCGAGTAGCCGCGTAGGATCCAAATATTTGCATTCCGTTTAACACTCAATGGTTCAAGTTATATTTTCAAGGCCTAAAATACATAATAAGCCCCCAGTTTCAACACGTTTTATTAATTTGTATGTATTACCAATGTAAAAAAGAAAATTGTTGCGTTTCGCCTAATTTCTTATTGAATTTTGTTTCCGTGATTGATTGAATGCAAATCTTGGAAGTAAAAATTAACCTACTTCCCGACATCCGATCGAGCCGAAACTCGGCAGTGGAGAGGGGAAGGAGATGGCAAAGAGGAAGGTGGGTAACTATCTGTTTATTTAGATCTGGTCACCAAACACGTCTAAAGCCATTTCAAGCTACGTTTCAATTCTGAATGGTGGTTTTACACCAGAGCGATACTGAGAGTATTTTACACACTGGAACTACAATATTTATTTTAAATAAATCATACAAAATAAATTTACTTGCGCACGCCGGGATATGAATCCGCGACTTTCAGATCGCTAGTTGAGAGCTTTATCCTTCGACCACGCAGGTCGTCAAGAAGATACATTTAAAAAATGTTATTAAGAATTCGTTAAAATTTTCCCATAAAAATGGGTTAAGTTGAGTCGAAATGACTAAATATATTTTTTACTTTGTTTATATTGTAGAAAAAATATGTTGATGGTTATGATTAATATTGTTACTAAATCAAATTAAATTTTTAAAAGTACTGCTCGGAAAAAAAAACGAAAGTTTTTTAATCAGGCGAAATTAAATCCGTCATAATATTTTTGTTAAATGTAGTTCATTATCAATGTTTACACGACCCGAAAAAGATAAAAACCATTTCAATATATGCAATTAATATTAGAAGTGAATTAATGAAAATATAACACGGTTCGTAAACACAATTGAGAATCTAATCTTAGAATGGGTTGTTCCACAGAATTTAAACAATTCATCAAATTTCAACGTTCATTTTTTGGTTCTGTGAAAGTCCTATTCAAGTTCTGTTATTATTGTTACTTGACAGAGCTTAAATAATAACAAAACTTCACAAGATCTTTCACAGAACTTGAAATATAACTTTGAAATTTTAAGAATTGAAAGAAAAATGTTCAAACACGTCATTAATATTCTGTTTCCTTTTTTTCTTTCTAGTTTAAAATTAATGTAGGTACCAACAAATATCATGAAAATTGATCGTAAGTATTTACGAAACATATCTTTTTAATAACTTAACATATCTTATCTTTAACCTTATCCCTGAAAACCTAAAAACCGTGAGTCAACCTCATTACTTTAAAAAACAAATAACGAAATGGATCCTTACACACGGAATACATTACAACTACAATATCCATTCATTCTACACTCAGACAAAACATAATATATCCTTTTTCCCTAACTTAGCGGTATAGTACGTACATAATTAATTAGTGTGATCTATTTACTAATAATTTCTCAAATTATTCATCTTCTTATAATTCTCTAACTTCTCCATTCTCTTCTTGCAACCCAAACTAGCTATACATAATTTTTCTTTTTCATATTATAGTAATGTATAGATTCCTATGTCCGCGAACTGTAAAATTCACCCGCCATAACACAGGGTCATCCCTAGCATGGAGGGTGAAATATCACAAAACACCACATGTACTCTCCAAATCATTTATCAATAAAATAAATAAATAATATTGATAAATGCCGAACCAACTGTTATAATTATTATGCTAAACAAATTATTCGATTCCTTTTCAATTAAGTTACAAAAGTTTGTCATCAAATTGTACTTACAAAAGAAATCTTGATAATAGTTTTTTAACGTGTTTAATTCGTAGATCTCCATTTTAACATTAAGTTTTTCTTTTAGATATGCAATAACTAGCTGAAGTGTACCCGGCGTTGCTGGGGAGTTATCCTTATATAGATATATACCATCGCAAACTTTTCTGTAGACATTTTTTAAGATATACAAATCCGAATTACATTATTTTGATGTATCCCATAAGGTATAGTCAGCGTTAGCAATGTGACCTTATTACAAAACATCGACTTTTCTCTGCTTTCTAAAAATATATTATGCATGTATTATATATATAAACCTTCCGGAAGAAATTCTTTAAATGATATTGAAAACTTTATCAAAATCCGTTGCGTAGTTTAGAAGTACTAAGCGCACAAACAGACAGACGCGCATAGCGACATTGTTTTATACTATACATAAAATGATAAATATTATTTTTAATTTTTTTAAAGTGGTTTTTTCATATAATTATTATAATTCATGACAGCTGTGTCGCCTTCTGAAGACATTATCTAACTTGTGATGAAACCACTTACAAACGATATGTTTATATTTTTTCCGTATACCTATTTGGAAATAATATAAATAGGTTAGTGGCTACGCCATAATTTGATAATGCCTTCAGAAGGCGAAACAGCTGAATATAAACAATTTTAACTTTAATGAAACAATGAAACTAATGAATGATATATTTTCATCTTTAAATTACTTTGTAGCATCATCTCTAATCTGTAAATAGTATAAAAAGTAGCTATCTGTGTGTATCTGTTTGTTCGCTTAGTTCTTCTAAACTACGCAACGGATTTTGATGGGGTTTTCAATATCATTTAAAGAATTTCTTCCGGAAGGTTTATGTATATAATACATGCATATTTTATTTATAGAAAGTTGAGAAAATCGATGTTTTGTAATCAAGTCGTAAAAAGATTATTTTTGGGCGCTTACATTACTAACACTTGCTAAACCTTATGAGAAACATTAATGCCGGGTACACGCCAGGTACTTTTAACTACATGAAAATAAAATATAATGTATACACCACTATTTAAACAAAAATGATATATTCCTATTTAATCACGCGTTGCTGTAGCTCATTCTGTATGTGCAGATAGAGAAACAATAGCGCGTTTTGCTATTACGTCCAACAGATGTCTCTGTTTTTAAAAAAAAACTTATTTTTACCTGTCACAGGTGACATCTATATAATATAGAATATTTTATAAAAACACACGCGTATTCGAATGCAACGTTGTATCAAAATTTCAAAGCAATCGGTGAAGAACTTTCAGAGATTAGGGATTTTAAACAAATGAACATTTACAATTTATTTATATAAATAAATAATAGTTAACATATTTTTATAATAAATGCATATTTTAAAGATAAAAGTTTACTAATTTCAGAAACATTTAAAAAAATCTCAGAGTAGTTTTGCCAAGGAGTACTTTTAATAATCTTGGCAAAGAATTGTGTTGTAGAAAAAATTGAAATAAAACAAATTTCTAACTGGATTTGTCATTATCATTTTAAATATTTAAAAAAAAGTATGTGTTATTTTTCTGACATACCTGATAATAATATGAAGAAACAATAATCTGATTTTCACTAGTTAACTATTGCAACCAATAACTTAACAACCTTACTGAATCAGCTCGAGCGACCGCGCTTGGTCGAGAACCGCGAATTGACTGAATTCGGCGAGAATTGTCTGTTACTTTTATACTAGAGGGGGCGGCTCCTACTATCCCACTCGATTTGAATTCGGAATCATGGAATAATCGCTCCATTTTCAAATTTGAATAGTATTTTGATGTATCACTATTAAACTGAATCCAACGCAGTCAACTAGCAAGGCGTACTGGGTGTTTATAAACGTTTGTAACTTCCGGTTAGTTAGTTATGTGAATTCCGCACAAAAGTCCCAACTGCACTTAAGAGGAAGCTACAAGCCAAAAATGTGTATATTCTTGGTATACCTTATATTGTAGGTGATTGGCATTAAAATCGCTTGACAAACGGAGTCTAGAAACGTTCGATTTCAAGCACAAAACTGGTTTTTATTTAATTTGTAAATAATTTTATAAGAAAGCAAAAAAGTTAATCAAATGAAACTGTCACAGATAATCTTAGCTATAATACTGCATTTTTTAAGTTGTTTCCTTTGCGCGTTCATACATTTCTATTGAAAAAATATTTGTTTTAGTAGTTTACAGTTATATTTTTTATTGAGTAATTTATTTTTTTATTTGAATTATACTCAAGCGAAACGATAGGAAAACCTTCAATTTATCTAAAGCATATTTTTTGGTATTCATAATGTACACCAATTCGTTATAAAGATTAATAAAAATAGTGATTTAGCATTAAGCTTCGCCTTAACCGTAACTGTAGTAAGTTTTGAGGCTATAGGTGGTGGGTATGGGATGGACATGAGAAGGATGAGGGTAGGAAAGTACCTAACTATTCAAATCTGTTCACGAAATATGGGTAAAGCCATTTCAAGCAATATTACAAATTCATCAAATAAAATTTTCGCGACCTATTTACAGTTATTTTAAATCTATTTTAAACTTATCATAGTTTTGTAACCTAACATAACCTTGAAGTTATCAGAGAAACCTCAACGCACCTAAACCTAAAATAAAATGATGCGATTAACGAGAAAACCTTTAAAACGTAATTTAAAATAGTGCAATGTTCAGAAAACTTTTAAATAAATAAATAAATATTGGGTTATGTTGTAAGCCTAGTGGGGTGTGGGAAGGTGGAAATTACTTAGGCTTTCAGATCTGGTCACCAAACACAGTTAAAGCCATTTCAAGCATCTTTTCGATTATACTAAAAGTATATAGCACACTTGGAACGTACCGCAAATATACTAAGCATAAATTATTTTGATAAATAGTATGGTTTCTATCAAGTTACTAATAACCAATTCCTAATAATATATTAGTTATTCAAAATATATCTGAACACGTGTTTACGCAGGTGGCCTTGTCCGAATAAATATAATGGACATATTTAATGGACATAAATGCGAAAATATCATTATTTTAATGAAGTGTTCCGACTTTCTCATAACATAGTCGTGCTTTATTGATAGTATGTTATGAAATTTGTCAATTCATTCGATGTAGGCCACCAGTCCCGTTTTTAACAGGAAAACGAATAATTTGATCAGATTTGAAAAAATTTACAATATTTCTTATCAGTAAGTTTTCTCCGTGAACAAGTGACGGACATATGACGGGGGATGGGTCGAGAGACCAGTGGGAGAGGTCAAAGGGTCTCCACAAACCAGCCTCTCCCGATCTGGCACCCCACCCAGCTGGTGGCCAGGCACATCACCTCACCCGATGAACACACCTCAGCCGATGAATCCGGGCACCCCTGCCAAATCACCAAACGTAGTGAACCACTTGGGGTGACCTGTGCCAGAGGTGTTGGTTATCCAATAAATGGTTACCGGGACGGCGGTACCTAAACCAGTCTCTCAAATAGCTAAATAAATTTAGCCTTACAAATCAAATTCGGCGTGCGTACGAAAATTCAAACAAAATGAGATATTATAGGACAATGTTGAGCCTTATGTGTCCTTAATTATATAACTTAAACCAACCTAACCTAATCTAAAATTCTCCTAATTCAGTGCGCTAAGTTGTACATTATAAGGCAGAATTCAGGGAATATAATATATTATATTATTACAAATTTATTAAAAAATTGAAATCGGTAGAAATAAGTATTTTAGTTCAATTTGACTTTTAGTTATGGTTACGATAGTGAATAAATGCGGAAATTGACGCACTTCCCGAAATCCGATCAAGCTGAAACTCAGCAGATAGACTTGTTGTCGATGACAATGCGTTCAATCAAATTTTGGTGGCAATTACGTGCACACACGTGGACAAATACGCATTTCTCTGAGATCGGATGACATTACAGCAGTTAAAATACGAAATAAATGTCTATCCTACGCGATCGAGGTTGGCAGTGTGGACTCTGAGTAGAAATGCTCAATCGAACCCAGGCGGCCTCCGAGGTCGAAGGGTAAAGCTCTCGACTAGCAAGCTCAGGTCACGGGTTCAAAATTTGTGTTATTTCACAAATTACTCATTATAGTATATTTGTGGCACGTTCCAGGGTGGAAGATACTGTCAGTATCTCCCTAGTGCAAGACCATCATTCAGAATTGAAACGTTGCTTGAAATGGCTTTGGCCGTGTTTGGTGACCAATTCTGAATGGCCAGGTACTTCCCCACCATCCTCTTCCCCATCTCCGTTCCCTCCCCACTACTTTCAGCCTCACAACATACCCCAATTGGGGATACCATGGTCTCACTGTCCTCAGACTTGGGGACTGTTGGGACTCTTGTATGGTTTCACATAAAAAAAAAAACAGAAAAATAAAATAACCAAAAAATATTTTTTTTTAATTTTAAAAAGTTATTTTAAAATATACCTATTATAGATTTTTTAGTATTAGGGTATCAATGGCAAATTAAATTTTGTCGTTAGTGTGGAGAGCAGTCGCCTTGCAAACATCGTGTACGTAAAATGATCTTTTAAATGAAGATGTATGATATTATATGACCGGGTTGTTTGCATTTGTGCTTTGTAGGCGTGGATATAGTTAAGAACTCTATTTGTACACGTAACCGCTGGATAAATCTCCACCAGGGTAGGCAGATGTTATGTCAGTAAGAGTTAAAAGCAAGGGAAAATGCTAAAAGCGTTAATATTTCAAACTAATAAATTGAATAAACTGATTGAGTTGTCAGGATTCCAACCCTATAGCAACTTAAATGCAACAAGTGGAGTTCCACAGGGTTCACACCTTGTCCCAATCTCATTTCTCTTGTTCATAAATGATCTTACAAAAATATTTCATGATGTATCTATCTTATTGATTTTGCTGATGACCTCAAAATTTAAAGAACTATTCAAAATATTTACCATTGCAACATTCTTAAAGACAATTTCAACAAATTATTAATTTGGTGTAATGAAAATAGACTTTACTTAAATATCTCAAAATGTCAAATAGTTAGATTTTATCGAATAAAAAATCCAGTGATTTTTTATTAAAACATTGATAACAATGCTCTTGAGACATTAACACAAATCGAAGACTTAGGCATCACTTTTCAATCAAATCTTTCATTTGTTAACCACATAACAGAAATCTCTAATAAGGGCTTAAAAATGTTGAGATTTATAACTAGGTTAACCAGAAATTTTAACAATATAAACTGTATTAAATTGTTATATTTTGCCTATCTAAGAAGTCAACTTGAGTACAATTCTCCTGTCTGGAACCCACATTATAATATACCTACATGTATAAGCTGTTGAAAGAATACAAAACAAATGCTTACGTTTTATAAATTTTAGTCCAGTGACATACAAACATGTTTCTGAAATCGGATAACATTACAGCAGTTAATATACGAAATAACTGTCGGTCTTATCTGATCGTCATTTGGCGAGGTTAGTAGAGTTGTCGACTTCAAATTCTAGGTAAGAAGGCTCAATCATATAAATAATTTTTTTTAAGTTTTATTTTTTATTAAACTTTATAGGTTTATTTCCATCGCTCCATACTAGAGGCCTCAATGTGCGTCACTTTGAGAGTCCGTGCAGTTTGTACGTAGCTCTACGATAGTCGGCACGCTTCCATGACATATCTCACATTGCTTATATTTATTATCTATGTGGTAGCCCCAATATCTATTTACATGCACTAAATCTCTCAATAGTATAAAACAAAGTCGCTCTCCGCGTCTGTCTGTTTGGGCGCTTAGTTCTTCTAAACTACGCAACGGATTTTGATAGGTTTTTCATTATCATCTAGAGAATTTTATATATTCGAGTATAATACAGGGTTTTCTAATAAGAGGTGTTATTTTGAATAGCCCGCTATTTCGGTAGATGTTACTTTTGAAGCTGTCATTTTTTGATATTTAACAAGTAGAAACTACGCCATTAATAAAAAAAGGAACGATACACGCTTCAACAACGCATTGAGATTATTAAAATTCACTTGAGTGAATCAAATGCAAATCATCTTGAGTGATGAGGCCCATCTCCACCTCGGTGGCTTCGTCAACAAGCAAAATTGTCGCATCTGGGGCTCGGAAAACCCAAGAGTTATTGTTGAAAAGCCTCTCTATCCTCAACGTGTGACTATTTGTTGCGGTTTATGGTCCGGCGAAGTCATTGGACCTGACTTTTTCGAAAATGAGGCTGGAGCAACAGTTGCGGTGAATGGATTGCGCTATCGAGAGATGATTAATGATTTTTTATGGCCGGAATTGGACGGTATTGATCTGGACAACGTTTACGATTTACTAGTTTGTTTTGAAAATGATTTCTTCTCGGTAAACAAACACTAGAAGGTTGTGGTGTAAAAAATTCGGTTGTTTCACCGCGAAAAAGAAATAAAAAATCCCACATTTAGAGTGCGTCATTTTTTTCTTACTGGGTTATTCTCAATTATTATTGCAATGAAGAATTTGCGGTTTTACAAAGAATTTTTATCGCCCAAAATTTCTACAATATACAAAAAAAACGAGGTCAGTAAAACTTTAACAACATCATTCTCTTCTCATATTCAAAAGCGAGTCGGGGTCCAGGATTGAACCTTCCTTCCCAGGCAAATCTACCATCCTCCCGAAATTCTGATCAAGTAGAACCGTTAACGTAGTGTCATCCGATTTCAGAGAAACGCGTGTACATTCGCGTGTGTGTGGGTTATTTCCACCAAATGTGCATTGTTATCGAGTCTATTTGACGAGTTTCAGCTCGATCGGAAGTCGGGAAGTTGGTAAATTTACGCTTCAAACATTTGCATCCATTCATTTCCTAAAACAGAAACAAATTCCCAATAGATGTGCTTATTTAAAAGGTGTTACTGTCGATTCGGGCCAAGTCTCTCCTCGCATAGCAACTGTAAACTGTTTTCCACAGACGAGTTAATATGAGTTAAGTTTTAAGGCTACGAAGGACAAGTCTAAAATGTATTTTTGAGTCATTTCTCATTTAATTCATAAGTAGTTTCGCCCTGGAGAAAGACCACCGTTAGGAATGTTGGCATTGCTTGAAGGGTGTTTAAGCTGTGTTTATTTTATTCATAACTGAACTGCTCCAGTAATATCATTTTGTGTTTGTTTCGTGATAAATTGAAAATATCCACTGACTCAGTATAATAATTTCTCTCATTGGTATTCTGGGCAGAGAGGAATACACAGGTACAAGAGATTAGTCAAACAATTTCCACACTGAACTAAATTTGGGGAAATTATCAATTTGGGAGGCAAGTATAAATAACGCCGCCCATTTTTGGATAACGAACACCTCTGTCATAGGTCATCCCAAGTGGTTAGCTTCGTTTGATGACTTGGCAGGGGTGCTAGGGTTTAGGGGGTGAGGTTTGTCTGGGTCTTGGCGGCGGATGAGTCTGCTTAACTAGACACTGGTTAAGGGACACCCTTTGACCTCTCCAACAGGACTCTGCAGTGGGAGTAATGTATTTATATGTCCGTCACTCCTGGACAAACTGGCCCCCGGGTTCCTACCCACCCTTCATACCTGTTTCCTTCCCAGAACTCCGTCTCCTTTATTTACTTAAAAAGATGAGATCCCGACCTCTAGTATTACGTAGTGGAATGCGAAAGCTTATCAACTCAAGCAATTCTGGCCTATCAAATGCATCATTTAGAATTTCGTACAGAAATACCAAGCAACTTTTCAATTCTGAAACATTAATTTATACGAATACTGTTGTTTGTACGTTAGCAATCTGCAGTCGTGCTCGGGAAAGAAGACAAGTTATCGATAAATCTGATAAACTGTGCTCAGATACTCTGGGGGTCTAGCAATAGCGATGTTACGATAGTTATACCAACGATGATTTTATGCCGATTTCCCGAGCATCAGTCGCGAGCACAGTAGACGATATCCAGACCGATATTGATAACACAATATATCAGAATCGATACACAGTGGCAACACTGGCGCATCACTCTTGTTAGACCTTCTGATCGATTAACATCCGCCAAAAAAATAAAGATCTTACGAAAAAAAATTGCAGTCAATTAAAAAATAATGAGTAACTTGAAAATAACATCCATTTTTCTTCGTAAACAGAAAATAACCAGTTAAATTATGAACAGCAGTTTGGTAAGGAATTCAAATAAATTGGTCATCATCATAGTGTCATTAAATATTAAACGCATTCCGCAATGGGAAAATTCCAATAATCGTCACCAATATTTTTTTTACAATAGGTTAATCATTAAAAAATACATCCAATCAAATTGCAAGGCTAATTTATATGTACGCCTTTTTAATATACGCGTCTTTCTCTGTTTAGTAAAAAAAATGTTATTTTTTAAGATAATATCTGTACAAAGTAATTTCTCCAATGATATGAATTTATTGTTATGTATTTGTGTTACATTACCTACTTCATATGAACTAAATCTATCAATTTGATTGTCCTGAAACGGGAAACCTTCCCGGTTGGACAGTCAAAGATTCACTATCCTGTGATTTTATTTTTTAGTATCTAATCATAGTATAAAATAAAGTCGCTATCCGCGTCAGTCTGTTTGTGCGCTTAGTTTTTCTAAACTACGCAACGGATTTTCATAGGTTTTAGAGAATTTCCTGGGGAAGGTTTACATATAAAATACATGCAAATTAATGTTTATAGAAAGTAGAGAAAAGTCGATGTTTTATAATCAAGTCGTAAAAAATATTATCGGGCGTTACATTGCTAACGCTGGTTAAACCTTATGAGATATATCAAAATAATGTACTACGTAATTGTATATATTTAAAAGGCCTACAGAAAAGTCCGCAATGGTATATGTCTATGTCCTAAGGTAAGCATAACTATGTGTACCTACTTATTCACAATTCCACTCTTCTCGCAAAGCCTTCGGACTCTTTTTTAAAATAATTTTATGTGACGCCTCCCATAAGCGCCATGTCTGTTCAGTGTATGTGTGATGTATTGTAAAAAGTTGGGTATTCAAGCGATAGATGGCACTAGTCAGAAAGCTTACTCCAGAGTCCGACAGATGTCGCTAGAGTGTAGCAATTGCCTGTGGGGTATCCTTGTCAGACTTCAAGCTTCTAGAAACGGAGAATTACCAACCCTCGGGTAATGAATAGTGTAGCTAAATTCAGACTTATTTATTGTACGTATCAAGAGTTCCCAACACACTAAATCTGCAAAAAAAGGCAGAGATACGAGTATAATAGTATGTAAGACAGGGGAACTACATCACCACCCGGATTATGATTATACGAAGGGGGAAACAGATTACGGTAGCTCGTTCCACATTAGCCGACTTACACAAAACGAGACGAAGAAACGATCCGTTCTCTTGAAGCCAACTTCAACTTACTGTGGACGGGTTTTAGGCTAGTGTCCATCGAGTTTTACGTACGTGTACCGATGTACGTGTACCGTTCAAGTGTCACTCTGGATTTGTTGTTTCTCCGAACCTCGCTTATTTATAATTATTAATTTTACTTTCTTTTTTTTTTCGACTTTATGTCCGGGTCAAATCTTCCCCTCAGGAAATACTAAACCCTTACACACACTTTTCCACAAATTATCATCTAGTCAATCAACATTATGCAAGTGCATTATATAAGCAAAATAAATACAAAACAATACAAGAACAACACGTCAACTCACCAGAGATCAAATGGGAAAATAACTCACCGACTAACAGGGCCTATAAATCCTACTGATCCCTCAACATAAACATCGTCCAAATTACAAAATAATAACACGAATAAAGTAAAAAGAAAAATACAGGAGTAGACAAAGGTACATGAAAGCAAAGACATAATATGGTAGATATAATATAAGAAAATAAAATGACAAGTCGAATCAAGTCAATAATACGCCGTGGGTCAGGACCACGGACACTTATAATATTCCGTCACTTGTTTAGCGACTGGCAAAAATCATTCAGACTTATCCCAAAAAAGTTAAGGTTTTGACTTGAGTTGACCAGTCTACGCATTCTGGACAATGGTGAATAATATCCATAATTTGTCGAATGATGGTTGAGGAAGAGCAATTCATTATTTCTGAGTCTTTACGAGGGGATATTGAAGGGAATGAGTTGCAGTAGAGTAGTATAGGTGAATATTAATATTATAATAGTTTAGGTGCCACGGACATCTACGATCGTCGCAATTTTGACTCGATCCTATCTAGTGACTCCTGCCACTGCTCTCAAAAATCTAATTTCGATAGCTTGGACCCAGGAACCTATTTCACTTGTCGTGATATGTGCTAAAACAACTGTTTTTTTGTTTACCTGATTATTTTATGTACATTTACAGTAATTATAACCAATCAGTTCTGATTTTCAGCACAACGTTTGCCTTAGCTATTCTATTTTCAATTTCTCCGTATTACTGGCCATCTATTGAGAATTCGTCGATGAAAAATACATTTTTTATAATCATTTAAAACTTCATACAAGGTTTAATATTATTTCTAAGTTTCATGGGATGAATCATCAGTTATAACAGCTTCCCTCATGCTATGGTTTCCACTCTTCCAAGAAGTAAATCATGAACTAAACCAGGGCTTCCCTAACTGTGAGTCGCGACGCCCCGGGGCGCCGCGGGATCATCCCAGGGGCGTCGTGAGGCAATTTTTATAGCGTCTTCCACACGCACACTTCGGAGCGACTGAGTCCCGCGCCACTTCAGGCCGCCGCGCAGAAAATCTCTGCGACATATTTCAAAAATTAAATGATCTCAATAAGTCCTTGCAGGGAAATAATACTCACATATTACAACTGGCAGATAAAATCACTGGGTTTCAGAAGAAGTTGCCCTTATGGAAAAGAAAATTAGAAGAAGATCAAGTAAGTTCCGAATGTTTCCCTGCTTTACAACGCATTTTACAAGAAAAATCGACAGAAATTCTCGATCTTTCTTTAAAAAATAATATTTACACAGCACTTTTCATCTTTGAGCGAACATTTTGAAAAATATTTTCCCGAAAATCTGGAGCAATATGACTGGGTTAGAAACCCTTTCCAGTCGACCTCACCATCAACACTTTCGACAGCAGAAGAAGAACAGTTAATAGAATTGTCCTGTGACTCCAGCCTTAAGCTGCAATATAATAAGGATAAGCTACTTGAATTTTGGAGCTCAGTTTATCAAGAATATCGTTCCATCAGCACTGCAGCGTTAAGGGTTTTATTACCGTTTGCGACATCATACTTGTGTGAGACAGGTTTCTCTGCAGTTGCAGTATTTAAGAATAAGTACAGATCAAAAATAAATTTAGAGGCAGAGACGAGAGTGGCGATTTCGAAACTTCAACCTCGTTTTGAGAAACTATGCTCAGAAAAGCAAGCACATCCTTCTCATTAATACCAAAGAAAAAAATTGCTTTTTTATCTTTTTTGTTTGCTTCCATTTTTGTTTTTATGTTGTGTTCTTTATTTTCTAATATAAAATTTAGATACTATTTGGAGTTTTTCTGACAAATTGTTATTAGGTAACGTACCCATACTACGTGACCCGTTCAGGGGGGGGCCTCAAACTCCTCGTCACCGGGGGGGGGGGGGCGTCGCCAAAAATATGGCAACTTCCCAAGGGCGTCACAGTTGAAAAAAGTTTGGGAAGCCCTGAACTAAACAATGGCCTTCAAATTCTGCAGCCACGTTTACATTTTATTTATCACTGCGTGGAAATATTATAGCAATCGTTCAGCAAAAATCATCATTTCCTTCTATGGTCGCATTACAAGCAAGTGTTAAGGAGCGAATCGGACTTAATTCTCACGCAAAATTTTCCGCTTTTAATTATGGTAGTGGGAATTTTTCAAATATTGTATAAAAAAGTATTTTTCGTAACCCGGGAATGTTTGTCTTTATTTAAAAAAGGGGAAATAATGTGTTCTCAGTATAAATAATAGTTTCTTTATTAATCTCAAGAAGACACAAAATACATGAATAATTTCTATTTTATAGAACGTGTTTTTAAAGCGGAGAAATTTAAGATAATTAAAATATAACAAAATTATAAATAAAATTAAAAACACAGGTGCCTATCTACAATGAGAATACACGTAGAGTTGAAAAAAATATATAGGTATGTATATATATTAATGACCGGTCGGTGGTTGAGTTGACATCGCGTGTGTCCCACCCAGGCGTGGTGTGTTTCCTCGGCTGGCTAAGTCCTCCATTGCAACACAACCAAAATTTTCCGCTAAGCTTAATGCTAAATCACTATTTTGATTAATCTTTATAACGAATTGGTGTACATTACGAATACCAAAAAATATGCTTTAGATAAATTGAAGGTTTTCCTATCGTTTCGCTTGAGTTAAAATACAAATAAATGAATAAAATTACTCAATAAAAAATATAAATATAAACTACTATTTTTTTTTCAAAAGAAATGTATGAACGCGTAAAGGAAAAAAACTTTTAAAAAAACAGTATTATAGCTATGATTATCTGTGACAGTTTTTTGCTTTCTTATAAAATTATTTACAAAATAAATAAAAACAAGTTTTGTGCTTGAAAACGAACGTTTCTAGACTCCGTTTGTCAAGCGATTTTAATGCCTGTTATCTACAATATAATGTATACCAAGAATATACACATTTTTGGCTTGTAGCTTCCTCTTAATGTGGGGGTAGTATGAGATTTTCAAATATTGCCAGGTTATTCGTAACCCGAGAAAGTTTATCTTTCTTTTTAAAAAAAAAAATAAATTTCTTCTAGTTTTCTTCTCATTTATTTTTATTTCGATTTTTCAATAATTTATTTTCTATTTTGCTCGTTTTCTTCTTTCTTCACATTTCCTTTAAGATATTATAATTGGATTACAAGTCAACTACCAATAGTACGAGAGCCCACGACCAAAACCATGTCTCATAGCAATACGGCAAAAACCCTATAAAATCGTTAGATTGTATGATTCTGAACCCGACTAGGTGTGTAGTAACGGTCGAAAGTGTAGCAACTGGGTGGGAGGCCATTTCTGCTGTGTCAAAAAAAAAAGACAGTCGGTATTATAGCAATACGTCTGATAGTGAAAATGTACATAGATTTTATAATTGTATTACGAAAAAGTTTGTTTTCAGACATTTTGCGCGTAGCATATAGCCTGAGCGCATTTTTGAAAATGTCAACAAATTTAGCCGACCTGTATCATAGCAATACGGATGATTTTTTTTTTCAACTTTTCGTATTGCTGCCATGATTACCAAAAACCTGTTTTCAGACACTTTAAGTGTAGCATATACTCCCAAAAACGAAAATAGCGTTTCGGAGTCGCCTGGCCGACGCCTCTGTTCAACTTCAATGTTATAGCCCAGCTACACTACTCGCGAAGTTGATCGAAGTTGACCGAATACGATAGTGTGGGCACGAACTTCGCTTCGCTTCGGGCAACTTCGCTTCGCTTCGCCCGACTTCCGATTGTTGTCGGTAAATGCGCCCGAGTCAAAGGACTCGAAGCGTCACGGCATAAATAAACCAATCACTGACTGGTTGGACTGAGTTACTCGCGAAGTTGCACGAGTGTGTGGGCACGCACTTCGAACTTCGGCTAACTTCGTCGAGGACTTCGTCGAAGCGTCGAAGCGAGTAGTGTAGCTGACACTTTACGGTTTCGGGTAAATTCTTTGTTAATTATCATCTAATAAATTCAGAGTCGCAACGTATTCATTGGTTTGTAACAGAAAATTCAAGATGCCTCAATACGATTTTTAAATGATATCTGAGTATCGAAAAGTTGTCTGATAGAGAAGGTGCTACACTTAATTTGTCTGATATAAATTTTTTGCACACGTGGACAACTTATTTTATCATGTCCAACAATTTTCAGACATATTGCTATGATACCGATCGGTAAAATTTGTTAACATTTTCAAAACGGTCTCAAAATTTAATGCGTTCACATTTCCGTCTGAAAATTGTTTTGTTCGCATCAAATAACCAAAATTTACTAATAAAAAAGATTTTCAGACGTATTGCTATGAGACATTTTTTTTGTCTCATTTTTAATTTTTTTAAGTGATTTTACGGGTTTGCGCTACACCACTAACGTCTGAAAAAAATGTTTCCGGTATCTCAGAACTATCATTCAACTACAGTCTGCAAATCAGACATATTGCTATGATGCAGTTCGGTAAAATTCTTTGACAATTTTGAAAATTCGGTCAGATCAAACGCTACGCGGAAAATGTCTGATATTGGTGTTTTCGAGTTCAGGATAATCGTATCTATCGATTTGATGCGGTTTTGGCCGTATTGCTATGAGACAAAAATTTTGGTCGTGCCCACGACCAAAATTTCCTTGTAGTACGAGAGCCCTCTCGTACTACAAGGAACAGGTTCAGCCTAGTGAGGTGGCTTATACAAAAAAAATTTGTATATATTTATGTATACTTGTTTAAACGCCCTTTTTCGGGGCTTGTGGACAAGTGAATATTAAGAAATATTCAATATTTATTGTACATAACTGAATCGCTTCATTGGCAACATTTTATATTTGTTTAAAGATAAATTGAAGATGTCCACTGACTTGGTATAATCGTTTCCCTCCATTAGTATTCTCGGCAAAGAGGAATACATATGGTAGTTAGTCCCAGAATTTCTGCACTGAAATAAATCCTTGACACAACGTTGCATTTTATATACCTATATTATATAGATGTAACCTGTGACAGGTAAAAACATATTTTTTTAAACAGCGCTTTTAAAATTTGTTGGACAATTTTTTTTTTTTTAAACAGCGCTATCTGTTGGACGTAAAAGCAACACGCGCTATTGTTTCTCCATCTGCACAGACAGACTGAGCTACAGCAACGTGTGGCGGGGTACAGCTAGTAAAATATAAAAGTAAGTGTATTTTAGTACTAATAATATTTGTGATCTGTACTAAATTACACGAAAATGTATGTCTGCAGTCTGCACGATGAAAATTACCGTGGTATTAGCCAACCTCCGATAGGAATGAGCACCAGTAGACCTCTCCAGAAAGGGGCTGTTGGGAGGGATCATATTGCGATTCTTGAAAAGTACTTACCTAGCTAGCTTATTTAATAATCCTTTCGATTATCTATTGGGCTATTCTGCACTCAGTAAAATCAAGGGACTTTCCATTCTAGTTAATTGTTGATACTAGTGACATCTAGCGAAAATATTTAATATTTATCTCGTAAACAACTGCATTATTAATTTTTTTGCCTAGATTGTAATAAAAACATATATGAAGCTTGATTATATACCAAAAAAAAACAAATTTTATACGATTTTTACAATCAGGCACGAGTGAAAGCAACCCATATAAAATGTTTATTTTTTTATTTCCCGCCAAATTTTTTGTTTACAATTAAGCTTCGAGTAAAAAGCGATAGATGACTAAATCAGAAAAAGTATTGCAATTATTACAACTTGACAAAGGAGGATGTTTTTAATAATCGTCTGTCAACTTATTTTAAAATAGGTGTACCTGCTATTGAGAATGGTTCTTGTTGAATAATAACGCCTTTTTACATCAAAACACTATCTTTATTTAAACTACAGATTCTTATAATCTGAAACGAATGTGTAATATACTAGAGACATCTCTTGGTGAACTCTATAAATTCTATGCACTACTAACACTTAAGCCATCTATGCAACGTAACTCGAACTATCACAGCTACCATAAAGTTTTTTTCATTGATTTTTAAAAAATCGTAATCTGCTCTTTCATGGATGGCATTGATTTAATTATTTTAAGAAAAAATAAACACATGAAATTAGCGCCATCTATGAAAGAGGAGATTATTAATTAATGAGAGTCCCAATTGCCGGAATTCTAAATATTTAATTGTGGTGTGAGGCGGAAAGAAATGAGAATGAGGAATGAGGGAAGAAGACGGTTGTAAAATAAGTACTTTACTAATCAGATCTCGTTACGAAACATAATTATAATAAGTGTTTTATTATCATCCTTTTTTTGTAACCAAAAGAGATTATAATATCCTCACTGGGATCTCCCGTGCTGAGGATTTCATTTACATATTATTGATATTTAGTAGCATGAATAATACGAAATAATTATAAATATACTATGTAGTGTTTATATCTGAAATTTTTTTTTTTTTTTAAAAGCGGAGACTGTTTATATATAGTTCCCGTGAGCAATTAGACCATAGGCCCATTGTGCTATCTCCCATTTTACCTCAATCCTTTAACAACAACCCAGTCCCTTTAATAAAATTCACCAGGGTTGTCATTGGGTATGTGGCTATGTCTTCTGGTTCTACTGTATGTCTCCCCAGGTATCTGAGCCTAGTTCCCACCAGGGAAGGACATTGGCACCAGGAATTGGAGTCTCTTCATCCTCTTCACATTTCCTGCATCTATTGGTGTTTTCCACTCCCAATATATGCATGTGTCTCCTGAGATGGCAGAGTACCGTTAGTAGTCCTACCAGTGAAAAAATTATAAATATATTACATATTGTGTCAGCGCTTTATTAGCAGCAGACACACACCTGGACGGATGACGAACCTCGTGCTGGCACTGTTGGTGGACGCGGTGCACTCTTTCGCTGCAGCAGCTGGTCCAGTTTCCTCACCACCTAGGATTCTTGCTGCAGTCTCCATCCTCTATATTCGTCGAATGTCACAGCGGTGCTGCCAAGGTCTGGTGTCTATGAGAGGATATTGTGTCAGCGCTCTATTAGCAGCAGACACATACCTGGACAGATGACGAACCTCGTGCTGGCACTGTTGGTGTACGCGGTGCACTCTTTCGCTGCAGCAGCTGGTCCAGTTTCCTCACCACCTAGGATTCTTGCTGCAGAGTTTCCATCCTCTATATTCGTCGAATGTTACAGCGGTGCTGCCAAGGTCTGGTGTCTATGAGAGGATATTGTGTCAGCGCTCTATTAGCAGCAGACACATACCTGGACGTTTGACGAACCTCGTGCTGGCAATGTAGGTGGACGCGGTGCACTCTCTCGCTGCAGCAGCTGGTCCAGTTTCCTCACCACCTAAGATTCTTGCTGCTGAGTCTCCATCTTCGTGTCACCTGTTTCTGTACTTCATCACCTTTCCTGTACTTGATAATTTATTTATAATTTAATAATTAATTTCAATTTATTTTTGTAATATTTATGTTTTTGTAATACCTGTATCACCTGTAAAGCGCCCCTGAGGTGATATCTCACAAAAGCGGCGCTATACAAATTGTCCAATAAATAAATAAAAAATGGTGTTTGTCAGAACAGTTGAGTGGTTTCAGTTTTAGTCTGTATTAGATGTCAGTGTATTTTCTATTTCTGGTCTCCCTTTGGTTTGTATCCAGCTTTTTAATTGAGATTGAGCCCGTCTTTAGTCAGTAAGCAATCGACACAAACTGAATGCTGCAAGACCCTGCGCAGAAAATGAAGTTCGCTACTGTAAGGTATACGATCTGTAGCATAGTTCAATGTGGAACTTTTATGCGCATTCGGTTTATGTCTATTGCTTACTGACCCATAGGACGACGGGCTTAAATGTTATAATATTGTTGTGAGTTTTGAATGAGAGTGCGATTTTGTTGTAGAGTTTAGTACCATAATTTAGGAAGCTTTTTTTGCCTAATTGTTGCATTTGTAGTTAGTTGCTTATGGACATGTTTTTGACCTTGGGATCTAGTGTTTCTAATGTAAGTGATGCTGTATTGAAAATAAGTGCCTTTCACAAAGAAGATAATTGAAAAAAAGAGATTATTAAATACATCAAATTTATAACCAATACAAAAAATACTTTAATTAAATAATTACATTCATAGACTTACTAAATAAGTAATCAACCAATAATGTATAAAAATTCAGTCTTAAAAATATTATAACCGTTAAAAAACTATGTAAATACCATTTTTTAATATAACTAATCCTAAAATAATACAATACAAATAATCGAATAATATAACCTCCGATTCGACTTGACGGCTAAACAAAAAACCCAACCTAAAATTTTACAAAGCATACCGTTGTGATGTAAATTGTACCAGACTGCAGGGAAAATTGCCTTAGGAGAACTTCTCGCTATCTGATGGCACCAGACAAACGAGAAGTGTGTACCATAGATAATAATGTAAACGGTGGATGGGTCATGAAGCATTATTAATATGAAACTCCACCTACAAAAATGTTTTCAACATGGTTCACCCATACTAATGAAAAACAGCTGAGTTTCGGCTTATTGCGAGTATTTGTTTGTTTATTTATATACACGTTATCCCATGGATAAGTTACCGAGAAGGTGGTGAAATTTTCCCTAAGTGTGATAGTTTGAGCGTAAAACACAGATGGCTTCACCAGTAGTTTTGATAGATTTGAATAGATGTCACTTCTGAAGGTATGAATATAGTCTAACTGCATTAAAGTTGATAATAATATTTATTGAGAGCAATGGCTTCCTTGCTGTTCTAATTCTATCTACAGATTGTGATAGTAGCCAATTGAGACGATGTGTATGACTGTGCTAGTACAGTCCGAGGTCATCACAAAAATAATGTATATTGTCTCTATCATGCAGGTTACGCCATCTGTGAACTGATGCAGTCCTCACTTACAGTCCACAGTCTCTGCTCCGTGTCCTTGCTGTAATTTAACTGAAGTTTTTCCTCTTTGCAATTTGCGTAGAAAGTGCCTGATTTGCCTTGGATTGACAGCTCTGTTGCGCAGTGTAGAGTCGTTTGTGCCCCCTAAAAACATTAATAATATGCATATTGTTATATCTGCCTTACTTTGCAGATTTAAGTGTTGGGAACTCTTTGTTAAAAAGTAAAAGGTTAGGTTACAAATAATAGGTCTGGATTTATCTAAACTGTTCATTACACGAGGGTTGGTAATTCTCTGGTTCGAGAAGCTTGTTCCCTGTCAATCTCATCTCACAAGTATTTGTTACACTCTAGCGATATCTGTCAGACTCTGGAGTAAGCTTTATGACTAGCGCCATCTATCGCCTAAATACTCAACTTTATTACCATACGTCACACTTATTATCTTCCTTATAACTTCTGAAAGGTTTTCCATTATAGGATCCCGCGAGGCCAGTCCTATGCAGGCTTTTGCTTTTAAAATTTTATCTACAAATTGATATTGATATGTTTTTTGTAGATAACATTGTTTGACTTTAACACATTCGCTGCCAGGAAGTTTCATTACAATTAAAATTACGTATGATTGATCCGGCTGTAGGATTGATTGGTACTGAACCAGTTAAGTCCTCAAATAGGGGTTTGTTGTGAGGATGAAGGTAGTGGAGAAGGCAATGATATGATAAGAGGAAGGTGGGTGTGTCTGGCTATTCAGAGCTGGTCACGAAACACGACTAAAGCCTTATTGTGATTAATTTCGGGTATTTTGCCGGGTTGCGATAGCGAAAAGTAGACTAAAGAACGAGTTAGCGCAATATGGTGTAATGCACGAAAAATATATGACAATAATACTTTCCGCCGTGAAAATCTCAAATCATACATGACAGAAGCCATTTCAAGCAATGCTTCGATTCTGAATGTTGGTATTTTACCAGGGCGATACTAAAAGTATCTTCCACTCTGTTTCAGACGTAATGTACAAAGTTAATTGAATGAAATATATAAGTACCTGTTTTGTAGACCGCATTATGAAAAAGAAAATAGGTCCGAGGAATATGTAGTGATACCATCTTATATTGTGCCTAGAATAAAAACACAATATTTTATAAACATGTTTAAAGTTTATTAATTTACTGCTAATTAACATAATGCTGTAAACAGTAACTTCCAGTTAATATTCTTATTTTATTTTATGTTACCAATTATGTATTTTTTGTTAAAAGTTGTATCCAATATTGTATTTGTATGCCTTTCTTGAAAGAATTGAGTTTTGTTTCTTACCTAAAAAGATTTGTATAGGTGAAACCCGGGCATAGAATAAACACGTCGATCCCTCGCTCCTTGGTCCTTTCGGCTAGAGCCTTTCCAAAGTAGATGTTCATCAGCTTGGAATTGCTGTAGGCTGGGTCCTCTCTGCTCCTCTTATTCTTCTGCAGCTCCTCACACTTCTTCGTTAGGTTGAGGTCTTCAAAGTCCACCACTCCGTCTTTGTAGAGCTGCGAAGACACAATCACAACCCTGGAAGCATAGTAAAATGTTATTGACCATTGTTCCCAAAAACAAACTAATTAGTTTTAATTTTACCTAAAAGATTTTAAATGGCCTATAACTCTTAGTCTGAAAGTAGTGCCACGAGTACCGTAGGTAGACTGACGATGTAGCGCTGACGAGCTGCACCAATGGTCCTCGTACGCAGCACGTAGCGAATCGCATGGCACTACAGCTCTTAATTCATTCACCTACATATTTGATGGCCTCCGTAGTCGAGAGGTAAGGCTCTCGACTTGCAAGCTGGAGGTCGCGGGTTCAAATCACAAAGTGCGCAAGTAAATTTTATTTGATTCATATGTATTATTATAAATAATATATATTATATTTGCAGCACATTCAAGAGTCAAAGATACTCTCAGTATCCATTCAGAATTGAAATGTTGCATAAAATGGCTTTGGCCGTGTTTGGTGACCAGATCTGAACAGACAGGCACTTTCTCACCTTCCTCTTCCCTATCTCCTTCCCCTCCCCACTACCTTCAGCCTCACAACATACCCCAATTTGGGATGCCAAAGTGTCACTGGCTCCAGATGGCTGGGAGCAGTGCTGTTCCACATACAAAAAAAAAAAAATTACCGCAAGCGCCCGATGTATGCGACTGACGTACGCAACCGACGTATGCGACCGACGTACTAGTTTTTTTGCAAAAATATGTTTATGTTAATTATGACATCTTATCAGTTAATCTTTTTATATATTAATAAAAAAGTTTTATGTCTATTCTATGCAGGTTCCCCAGGATAGCTAATTATATTCAGAGAATTATTTTTTTTTCTCACTAACATTATGAAAAAATATTATAAACTTTTAATAAGAAAATATTCTTGTTATTTATTATATTTTGCAGCTAAAGAAGCATTCTTTACAATAAAAAAGTCATATAAGGCTTTCCTGTTAAAATTTTTTTGCCAATAATTACAGTACAAGACTTTGATCATGAAAAATTACGATATTTGTGTCATTTTGATATTTCACAGATAAAATAAACATGTTTGCAAGTGACAAAATGACAAGCTAGAATAATATTAAGATACATTTATTCCTTGCCAAACTAATAATACAAAAAATTCTATATAAGTTGGATGGCCTTGTATGGCTTGGATTGGCTTGGATGGCCTGGATGGCCTCGGATGGCTTTGGATGGCCTTGGATGGCCTTGGATGGCTTGGATGGCCTTGGGTGGCATTGGATGGCTTTAGATGGCCTTAGATAACAATCGTTGGCCTCAGTGGCGGCTCTTCTATGGAGGTCATTTGGTCAATGACCGCTCAAAAATATGCTGCAATATTATTTAATTTAAACAAATAATAATTCAAACAATTATAAATTTAGCTTAAAATATTCATGCGGATTCGTATAGTAATAGGTGGTTCCAGTGCCATCTAGCGTCCAAATAAAAAGCTATTGCATATACCAACTGTGGGTCACTTTAAATTGTGTCCCCCAACTATTTCCTTTCTTTCTCTTTGCCTTAGAGACAAAGAAGGTAAACAATATCATGTCTGACGTATGCTTAGTATCATACAAATTTTATTTTGAAGGGGTTTTCAGGGACAGAGAATCTGCGACTTAATATTATTAAGGTATTGGCGGGAGATGACAAAAAATGTCAATCGAAAGTTTTTGTGTGATAAACAATAGCCATCCATTTATCCCTTCACCTTGGCCTTGAAAGGCCTTAAATGACCTTAGAAAGCCTCGGATAGTTTATATGTCTTTAGATAGTGTTGAAAAGCTTCAAATGGCCTGGAATGGCATTGGATAAACAAGGATGGCCTTGGATAGCCTCAGATGTCATTTGTTGGCCTTGAATTGCCTTATAAATCTTTGGATAGCTTGTTGGTTGGCCTTAAATAGCTTTGAATGACCATTAATGAACACATCTTGAAAAACCTGTATTGGCTTATGACAGCCTTGAAAGTCTTGTATAACCTTGATTGAACAGCCTCCGTTGACCTGCTTTTGAATGGCCTTTGATGGCGTTGGTAAGCCTTGGATGACTTTTGATGTCTTTGGAAGGTTTTGTATGGCGTTTGATTGTCTTCAATGGTTTTAGATGGCCTTAAATGACAATAAACAGTCCTGAATTGCTTTAAGTAGCTTTGGATAGCCTCACTTGGCCTTATATTATTGGAAAATCTAATTACCTCATTTCCTAGCACAGTGACTAAAACTTGTTGACTTCTGACCATTGCATGCACAATTACATTATTACATAAAACAAGTAATTAATAACAGATTTAAAACGAGATTAAATTCATATTTATCTTTCAGTCTGTAGGTATTATTCACGAAATGATTCTGTAAAAGTGATTAGAATCTTACATTGTTAATAAATGATTGTACATTCTGAAAATTTTATATTGGCAATCTTATCAATATTATTGATCTATTAGCTTACTCATTATTTAAAGTAAATGATAAATGTATCTACATAAACAATTTAACAAAGTTCCCCTTCATATTTTCTCTCTTCCATTGATGTGAAACCTGCGCGGTCTAAAATGTTAATATTGCAACAACTTGACAAAACAATCAAAAAACATTTTTTTACATGCGGAGATATGCTACTGAAATGTTCCTGTTATGATTTCCCGGGGAAATCTTCATAGTGCAATCTACGAAACAATAAAAAACGATTGCACTCTTAAGGCGAAGCTTAATGCTAAATCACTATTTTGATTAATCTTTACAACGAATTGGTATACATTATGAATACCAAAAAATATTCTTTAGATAAATTGAAGGTTTTCCTATCGTTTCGCTTGAGTAGAATACAAATAAAAAAATAAATTACTCAATAAAAAATATAAATGTAAACTACTAAAAAAAAACATTTTTTCAATAGAAATGTACGAACGCGTCAAGGAAACAACTTTAAAAAATAGAGTATTATAGCTAAGATTATCTGTGACAGTTTCACTTGATTAACTTTTTCTCATAAAATTATTTACAAAATAAATAAAAACCAGTTTTGTGCTTGAAATCGAACGTTTCTAGACTCCGTTTGTCAGGAGATTTCAATGCCTATTACCTAAAATATAAGGTATACCAAGAATATACACATTTTTGGCTTGTAGCTTCCTCTTTACGTGCCGTGAACAAATTGATGAATTCTTGGCCTACTGTTATAACATTCCTTAAGTACTTCTACAGGGTGTACCATAAGCTATGGATCAAACGAAGTCAGGTGATATGAGAGGCCATCTCCAATCCAAATCGCCGCACATGTTGTTGTCCAATTCTTAACCCTTTCAATGTTATATATATTTTTTTAAATACTCAGTATGCCAACTAAAAAGAATTTCATAAATCGGTGCTTCTTTCTTGCTTTTAAGTGCGAGAATTTAAACCTTATCACCATCTGCATAAGGAGTGTTATTGTTAGCGGCTTGATTCAAAATGTTACACGAAGTAGTGCATCGCCCTTTAGTTGTAAAAAAAAGTTTAAAAAAATCAAAATGTTCAGATCGGATAAAATACGTTTTTTTGTTCGACGTGATTCTATGTAGATTCACCAGTTTCCCGCTTGTATCACTAGTTTCCAGACACCGTTTATAAATTATACATAGACATATACCGGGCTGCAGTCTTCAGGGTAAGTGATGAGAGCCAACCTATGATAGGAGAATAATTAGTAGAAGTATTCACCTGCTTGGCGCGGCTGCCTCTAATCTATCCAGCAGCATGTTAGTCAGTAAAAAGGGAGCGAGGTGGTTCACGCCGAAGTTGATCTCGAAGCCATCCTTAGTTTTCTCCCCATTCCTGGTCGGCACTGCCACCCCTGCATTGTTAATCAGCACGTCTATCTTCGTGAAGCCCACCTTCACCGTGTCCACAAATGTTCGGACCGATTCCAATGATGAAAGATCCACCTGCATTGCAATCTGGAAAAGAGAAACAAAATCGTAAACCAACAATCTTAGATATTAACAAAGTATCTGCTTGGCTTCGGATCTCACATAATTTAACTGAACTAATGATAATAACGGGAACACAAGACCAAATGTAACATTGTTTTCAAAACATACACAACCAACTATCAGACACACTCACTAACCGATAGGATGCATCTGTGCAACAAGTTTGTGAGTACTATTGATAAATTTACGAACTCCATTTATAGAAAAATTATGCGTAATTAATATTAGTGTAAGAGCTCACCCATATACGGCACTAGATTAGTATATTAGGTTATCCATAGATGGCGTTTAGCTTTTGGGTATTGATGAGACCGAGTTTCCAATGGAGCTACAAGATTTTAACGATACAATGCGTTAAACGCTGGAGATTTTCGTACGTTTGGTTTTGAATTCACCCGCGCTCATTAAAAAAATCATACCTCCGAACATTGATGCGATACAGATAAACTGTTAACTGTCGTTTAAAGCAGATGAATTTACCTATATTTTGTGATTTATCTTAAGTTTGTAGGTTTTATAAAAAAAAAACATAAAATTCACAAATGCGTGAAATTCGTCGGATTGTTGATTGTCAGAAATTGTATTTATTACAGGACATTTTGTGAACATGTATTTAAATTTCAATAGAACTAAAATATAAATTTATAATAACATTACGCATAACTATGTTTAGTTTAAAAACATTTAGAATGTACTTACGACAACTTCAAAAATCGCTTGTTCGTTTTTTCATTTGGTAAATAATTTTTCAATCGCAATTTATCAGACTAAAAATTATCCTAGAATAATAAAATCTCCTTATTATGAATCGCTCTAACTGAATAAGTTTTAAAAATCGTACAAGTTACGATATCACACATTTCATTTAACGATAATTAAGGTAACGCGCCAAAACATACATTGTTTGAAAGGTTCATATTAAACTATGTACACTCTAACAGTCTTATTTGTAATTTTGGGACTTTGAAATAACTTTAAATAAGCAGAGAATTTAATAACGAATACATTGATGTACAATACGTAATATAATTTGTGTAAAATAAACATTCGCGGGAATTTTTAATGTAACGACAAAATGGCATTCGAAAAAATTTTTCGCAACTGAATCTCTTTTTATATACACTGTGTAGAGTAAACCATTCGCTGTGTAAAACTGTTAGCTCGGTGAATAACTCAGTTATGAGGACGCGGTAACTTTTGAAATAATTCCTTAAAAAATGTCTCTTCAATTTTTGCAACATTTTAGTCAACGTAAGCTCGGTAATAAGCTCCAGTGGTTAAGATGAATAAGATGTGTTGGGGTCCAGATTATTCCAACCGTCTGCTAATTAAGATATAGATGATATCAAGTATTTTTTTGAGCCGGAGTTTTATTTAATAAGAGAGTTTTTGATACAACCCAGAGACACAACATAATCTTATACTAGCACTTTGCAGAATCCTACAATTTATATTAGCGCAAGTAATTTAGTTTTTGTGATTTGTCTTAAGGCGAAGCTTAATGCTAAATTACTATTTTAATTAATCTTTATAACGAATTGGTGTACATTATAAATACCAAAAAATATGCTTCAGATAAATTGAAGGTTTTCCTATCGTTTCGCTTGAGTAGAATACAAATTAAAAAATAAATCACTCAATAAAAAATATAAATGTAAAATACAAAAAAAAACATTTTTTCAAAATAAATGTATGAAGGCGTAAAGAAAACAACTTTTAAAAAATACAGTATTATAGCTAAGATTACCTGTGACAGTTTCACTTGATTAACTTTTTATCTTTCTTATAAAATTATTTACAAAATAAATAAAAACCAGTTTTGTGCTTGAAATCGAACGTTTCTAGACTCCGTTTGTCAAGCGATTTTAATGCCTATTACCTACAATATAAGGTATACCAAGAATATACACATTTTTGGCTTGTAGCTTCCATTTAATTTTAGATTTTATAATAAATTGTTTCATAGGTATTTAGTTTATCAATTTTACAACTTTTTGTATAATATTTTAGAAGCTCTTCGGGTACATTCTGTTCTTATAATCTATGTAAAAGTCCAGCTAGGCGTAAAACCAACAGAAAAATTGGGTTTTATAGAACAGGGGCGTACATAATGAAGTGGTTGATCATTCAGGTGGCGTAAATAAAATTCAATTACTGTAAAATACCATTATTATTCCTTATTCAATGGGAAACTTCACCTCAATAAGAATAGGATTATGTTTTCAACTGCTTGCATCCGAAATGAATTATTTTGCAATAATCTTCTTATAGTTAGCGGATATCACGCATATTTGCGTGATAACCCTACAGGGTATTTTTTTCAGACTTATTTGCGTGATCGGCTGGAGTAACTAAATTAATGCATTCACAAAAAATAATTGATAAACTTGTCGAATTCCGCTGCATGCTCAATACGCAAAAAAATTATAAATAGCACTTGGTTTCAACTTAATTACTACAAGAAATAACTATGTATGTTGAGGGATATAGTAAAAGATGCATTAAAGTAACATTTTTTCTCAATGAAAGTTAAGTTTAAAGTTTAGGAAATCCACAAAATTATTAAAATAACCCAAACTAACACCCTAAAAACTTATTTTGTGCATGTTTACTTAAACCCCCGACATAAATAGTTGTCTCCATTAGATATTTAAGTTGAAATAAAGTGTTGTTTGTTTAAAGAATATTTGCATGCAGCGGAATTCGACAAATTTACTAAAATAGTTTTCTACAAAAACTAGCCCAAATTCAGTTTGGATATACGCATACTAAATGGGAATTATGGGTATATAATACTGTTATTTAGTTAATTGCCGAGATGTTAGATTAATGATAATTTATCTACGATCCTATCTTTACAACGATAATTTGCTTGTTATGCTATTAGCATGAACTAAACAACAACAATAAAACGAAAAAATAGGGTCAGAGTATATGTTCATACCATTTCTCCAAACGGTTTTTTCCTTGTTTTTCTTATAACAGCTATGGCCTCGTTTGCGCTGTCCATGTTCCTGCAAGCGAATATAACTCTTGCGCCCCTCTCGGCAAGCGCCTTCCCGGTCTCAAATCCGATGCCGGAATTTGCGCCAGTTATCAGGAAGGTTTTCTTCTTCAAACTTTCACTACTTTTGCAATGACCCCATCTGTATTGCAGGAATAATCTTATGAAGATTATTAACAGTAAAACTACAGCAATTGGCACGAGAACGTAAACTAAAGTCAGGTCCGACTCCATCGCAATACGACGCGAACTAAACGCGCTACTCGGCGAGCGACTAATCCAAAATTAAATAAAACAACATTCCGCGCGGTTATTGTACAGCTTGCTAGTGATGGGGCAGACCACAGACGGTACTTCTTTGTTTATCGATAAATAAAGCGAAAATTGACAATAACTAATTTAATAAATTGAGAAGCTAAGCTACAGTCAACCAATGTTATGTTGTAAATCAAATAAGTCGTCGCTGTTGAAATTTATTTTAACTCCTCAAAATACTTGAAATCCATTTACAGCTCTAAATGGAAACCTTTGCAGGCAGCTTATGGAGGACCTAAATAATATGGTTTTTCACCTAAAAATGTTTATTGACATCTGTTGACAGAAAGATAAAACTTCACACTTTCTATAATATAATTTATGTCTGCCATCTAACGAACAATAAATAAATATTGACACAAAAAGGTACCGTTGATAATACACAATAATAAATACGTTATTATCTACACGTTCATCGATGGAATTAATTTAATTATTTTATGAAAGACGAGAAAACGAGTTATGCTTCAATATTACTATTGTTAGACCTACTTGCTTACATAAATTTAAATCTCTTTGAAGCTGATAGAACTTACCGTTTACTATTAATTGTTGGGTAAACTCCATAGTCTGAAATAAGAATTCATTATGTGCTTTTGCATAGATGGGGCTAATTTAATTTTTTTATTAAAATACACTTTCTGCAAGTAATGCTTTATAATATTGACTCCTCTGGCTAATTTGTTCGGTTTTGGGAACTAACAGCTATTATCCGTAGATTATAAAAAACGTTACGTACCTTAAGGATACAACTAGCTATTCTGGGGAAATTTATGGTAGATTATATACTATATTTATAAATACATAAACACAATATACTGTATGACGGTACAATTTCCAAAAATATTTTCCTACACACCAGAAATGTACATAACCATTGAGAAAAATAAAAAATCACAATGATGGTTTAAAGAAATATTTTTAAAAATAAAAATCAATAAATCCATATTTCTATATTATTGGTTGTTCCTTTATTTGTTTACTCTTATTTTTTTTTGTTCTACTTAACCTGTCCTTTAAAAATTATTATGCAGTGTTGTATTTTTGATATTTTGATGCGAATGTAAAATTGTATGTACTGACTTCTGTATGTATTCTGTTCCGACATATGTATTGTAATTTCCTCCCGTCCTAAAATGAGTTTTGTAACTCGTCGGGATTGCCCTAGCAAGAAATAAAAAAATATTTTGCAAAAAACAAAATGGCTGGCGCGCAGCGAAAATATTGCGTTGGCTATCAAGGAGTTAAACCACTTTAGAGCATTATACAGGGTGTATCGGCACGTACCCGACAAACTTTAACCAGCTATTCCTTAGCACATTTGGAGTAAAAAATGTTATGGGCACTTTGCTGTCCGGTAACATTTTTTTTTTAATAAAAAATTTACTATTCATATTTTCACCACATGTCACCAATGTTTTATCCTTTGTCAAAGTTTGAAAACCCATCTGGCAATATTTTGTTCTAGTTTCGTTGAATAATGTACGTACGTACCTACGTTGGCGCGCTTTTACAATCACAACGAAATGGCACGGCACCATTCGTCTCATTTTTAACTATCATTATTTAATGTGTACGAAAGAGCGAGGACACTTTTTGACACACTTGCTAATAACAGCTGTTTAACACGAGAAACAATTCCAATGACAGTGACGGAGTGTGGATTTTTTATTTATTTTTTGTTTTTAATTGAAAAAAAATGTTACCGTACCGTAAAGTGCCCATAACATTTTTTACTCCAAATGTGCTAAGGAATAACTGGTTAACGTTTGTCGGGTACGTGCCGATACACCCTGTATGCGTATTAAAGACTTAAATATTTTTGATTATTCCTACACTATTATTGGTTAGTATAATAATCGTTTCTGATCAGAAAACCTGAAATGAGACAAAATGGGATGGGGTGGTTTTTCGAAATCTCAAATAGAAATTGACCTTCCTCTTGTTTCGAAAGTAAAGTGTGCAAAATTTCATCGATCTCGGAATAAAACTGTAGATTTGTATAAAAATCAAGCCTGCCCGCCACAGACACTCTTCTTTATATATATAGACAAACTTACATAAAAAAAAATTGAGTACTAGCCCATAACTAGTGTCTGTACTACCTCAGTGAAGTATCATAATTATGTTTATGACTCTGCAACTCTGGACTTGTTTCACCGCACAAGAGGCCCAGCTGTCCCGAGCCAGTGGGCAATGGGCTATGGCATCCCCAATGGGGCATGTTGTGAAGCTGAAGAAGAGGAAGAGAAGGGTTGGGAATTGCCTCGCATATCTGATAACACTGATAACACCGTTAACCTTTCCTTGGTGGTGCGGTCAACTGATTTGATATCTATACATAATTATTTCAATATCTCTGTAAATATGCTAAACATAGAATTCACATTTTAGGTGTTCTTCAGCAATACATTTATGTATCGGATAAAATAATCAAAATATGTAAGTATTTATGAAAAATCAGGAAAATTTTTGTATGGTTTTTGTTTTGATGTGGTAGTGAGCGAGAGAGGTATGGGGTTTCGCTCAACAATTAGCAGTTTTCAGTAGTAGCCGGCGGTCTGCTGGCGGTAATGGCCATATCATGCGTTTTAAACATAGCGAATGTATCTTCCTCATTTTTAGAACTACATGATATATATTATTTGCCATGGGTCAAATGTACTATTAATAAAATTACTAACGTAAGTAATAAATGAAAACAATTAATTTTATCCAACTTAAAAATTATAAAGTTCTAAATGTGTACCTTGTGTACTGAGTACAGAGCACCGGAGCTCAAGGGATTTCGAGCACCGTAAAGAAAGGATTAAAGCCATTTCTAGCAACTTTACCATTCTGAATGGTGGTCTGTCATTTCAGTGCGATACTCAAGAATCATTTGTGCGATTCTCTATTCAAAGTTCATCTTCTTCTTTCGTAGTGTGGGAGTCAGGAGACATCTAGGTCTGCGAACCAGTCTAGGTGAGGCGTCGCCCGGTGGAACTCAACATTCCCGCCGGGGAATGAATGGAGCGGGTTCATAGACAATTCACCTATTACTATTTCTGGCAGCGATATCATCCCAAAAACAACAGTCAAACTTCTCGGTGTCAATTTAGATTCAGACTTTTCGTTTAAAAGTCAAATAAATAGGACTGTAAGCACCGGTTTTTTTCACCTAAGACAACTCAAGTCTGTCCGAAGAAACCTTCCTACAGAAGCAACAAAACTACTTATCAACTCCTACGTAGTCTCACGTCTCGATTACTGCAACGGCATTTATGCCAGCCTTCCAAAATATCAAATTGACAAACTTCAATCAGTGTTTAATGCAGCAGCACGGCTCATAACCGGGGTTTCAAAATATTCGCACATTACAGAACACCTTCGTAACCTTCACTGGCTCAAGTGCCCTGAAAGAATCCAGTACAAACTGTGGTATGGTGTTTAAATCCATCAATGAAATGGCCCCACCCTACATTTCTGAACTATGCGTCCCGGAAAACACTGGTCTGAGGCAGTCAACTCTTAGATCAGCAACATCATCAGCTGTAGGCAGACTGATAGAACCTAAGCGCAAGCCAAATACTAAGTTTGGTGATCGCGCTTTCGGTGTATCTGGGCCGAAGGCTTGGAATAAACTCCTTCCGGAACTAAGATCCATAACAAGTCCAACAGAATTCAGGTCTAAACTAAAAAACTTACCTTTTTAAGCTGTCGTACCCTTAGATTAAATATACCATTCCTAAGAGAAAGTCCAGTTATATTCAATTTTTCAATTAAGTCCTAAATCCTGTATCTAAATTTCGCCAATAAACAATTAGATAATATTAATTTAGTGTTAATCTCAAGTGACCTACCAGGTAAGTATTGTACTGTATATTTTCTCCATAAATAGTTAAGTAATAACATAGATCACTGTAGAAATGTATTATAAGTTTGTACAGCGCCCTTGAGGTGATTTTGCACAAAAACGGCGCTATACAAGTCATCCAATTATTATTATTATTATTCTTTGACCACATATTCAGTAGTTGTGTTATTCGGCGGTCGCCAGCTGCTGTATGCAACGGTTGTGTCCGCTGCGCTGTTCGCAATGTCGCCAGCAAGTTTAATATACCCAAAATAAGTGAGCCTCTGACTGATAATTATGCTGCCTTCAAGGGCCTGAGGACCGACAGGCTTCCCTGCCAAGGGGAATCATTATAAATCGGGAACAATTAAGAATATCATCCACGAATATTGAAAGAACTTCTCAATCTATTTATTGTTCGAAATATTGTAGTGGTACGCCATTACTTGAGTCAGGCGGTGTCAAGTACTACTTAGTACACAGTGCCAAGCGCTAAGGTACCTAGGCCGTCATAGAATATACTGCAAATTACGGTCGTTGTCTAGAGGTTTGTTTAGTAATATTTGTAGCTATAGCAACTAGAATGTTCAGGAACGTTTTTCACCTCATATAAGCGACAGCGGGAAGGAACTTAGGGCAGTCATCAATAAGCATTTCTACAGTCATGAATTAGCAGTTCTACAGCGACTGACCTACGAGCCCTGCGACTGCTTCCCCCGCGTCATGCCCTGCCGTTACTCCACTGCGCTGCTACATGGACCTACCATACCTACGCTCCGGCTCTGCATGACTACGGATTACCATGGACTCCTCGGGATCGCATCAGCGCCCTGGCCCCGGATATTATCCCTGGCCTGCGCTCCTCACGAGCTCAGACCCTGTGACACCTTCGCCGGTCTGAACACATCCACGAGTCCGGTTACCACGGTGTCGACTCACTGACTACCGCTTCAACCACTCCACTGCCATCATCGTCGCGTACACCTGGCATCATCATCATCGGTCTGGAGTCATCCCACGACTGCGCTGATGACTCGACCAAATAAACGCTGTGAGACAACAAACATCTTTCATTTGTCTCGCTAAAAGATGTAGAGCAAAATAATTATTTATAAAATTAACAAACTCAAAATTTTATTATCAGAATAGATTTACAGTGAGTCATTTTACTGAGCAAAAATTTGAAACGTGATTCACAATTATTAAGTAGGTATTTAAACAATTCCTTACAATAAGTAGAAGATAATTTGGTTTATCAGAAACAACCACTCGACCGATAGATACCCGAATGGTGGATGATTTTTATGAATTATATATTTAATTAATTAATTTTTTTTAAATTTAAAAATATGGGATTAACGGTTAAATCTAGTTGAATCATCGGCTTCAAACCACATTAAGGAGCTCATATGATTCCGTATTAATATTTGAAGGTATGATATTAACTAAATCAAATGGCCGAATCGAAAACCGAATATTCGGAAATCTCCATCGCTCGAGCGGTTACAATACATTTAAAATATTTATAATTTCTACCCTAAGATCAGTGAATATACTAAAGGCACACAAGTATTATTATTATATACTAAAACTATAAAACACATTATTTTACTAAACATATCATTAAATTCCTAGTATAATAAAGCAACAGATATAATTTATTGTAATATGTATATTATTAAGTGACATGTGTGAATGTTATTTTCAACTTTTGTGTATACTTCTAAGACAAAATTTCAAATGTAAAAGATCACAAACTTTATGAAAATCATGGGAGAAAATTGTTTTTCTCCAACAATGATAATTCTATTTTTCTATGGCGAAAGCAAATTTTTGCACATAAGTTCTTGTGATATTAAAAGAGATCTAAAGCCCAGTTGTTTAGCAAAAATTCATGATCTTCAATTTTCAAAGTTTTTTATATACCTACATATATTATATAGATGCCACCTGTAACAGGTAAATACATGCATTTTTTGAAAAACAGCGCCATTCTGTTGGACGTAAAAGCAACATGCGCTATTGTTTATCTATCTGCACATACAGTCTCATCCACAACAATGCGCAGCGGGGTACAGCTATTAAAAAATATACAAACACATTAATTACATTTCTAACATATTGACAAATTTTTGCATAAAGCGTGTTAGTAAAAACTGGGATAAATTTTACTATGACCGAGACCTTGTATTTTTAATAAAGGTTACAACTTACAATAACCATGTAAAGCGCCCCTGAGACGAGTGAGTCACTAAAGGCCACTTATTATTATTAAGCTGGGCTTCAAAGTATTTGGTACTTTGGTAAGTTTGGTACCTTCAACAATCAAAAGTATCGATCAACACTTCCAAAAATATTAATGACTGATGTTCACAGTCTATTAAATAAGCTGCTTTATCACCGACGCATAACGTGCTTTACTTCGACCAATGGGTACACGTTATTGTCAACTTATAGTCAAAATTTCATATTTTCAAGTCCCTTATAAAAATCCAAAATAATAACAAATCAACTTGCAACGTGTTAAACTGGGCAAGAGACAATTTTGAACATTACGAGATGTCCGCAAAATTATTTCGATTTTATTGATGAATCTGTAGGGACTGACAAGAAAAGGCAGACATTTTTGTTAGAGCCAACACATAGACAATATCATACTTGATAAAGTGACTTTTTTATATGTGTCCTGAACTAACTAATTGAGGTAATATTCGAAGGCTAAATGAATGTATAAAGTCAAAACTGCAAATGCAGTGCTTCGCGTACCGAACGTGGGTACGATTCTTCAACACTGCAAATGCAGGGGTCCAGCCCCTAAGGGTTAATATGCAAAGCAAATGATTTATTTGCAATAAATATAATATTCATTAAAATTAGTGTATGGATAATTTTCAATTCGACCCCATTTGATTTAGGCTTATGGTGATAGCACGATGATTCAATATATTATCTGTAAACACAGATAAAACTTTCCACAAATCATGTTGTTTAATTTATATTTAAATTATCGTTGTTTACATGCCTTAATTTAAAATAATAATATACACATGTTACCAACATTACATTACAAAAAGGAATATTGCAGTGAACACAATATACATTATTGCCACCGTTTACACAGTAAAATTACCCATTAACTGGGCTAAAAGATCAGAGTTTAAATCACAAAAAAATTATAAAATTAAGTACACTGATTATAGCCAACCTTCGATAGGAGAAGGCAACTCAATTTACATTGTTAAAATTTTGATAAAATCAACCATAGTACATACACTTTTACAATGAAATCATTTCAAAGATATACAACAAAAATTATTTGCTTCATAAGGAGAATGCTTCTGCTCTTTAAAAGTAAGTATTAAATTAAATATGACAATAAAAACAACTTCATAAAAAGCAGCGATGAATAACCTTTTAACAGTACATAGTAATTTACACATTTACAATTGTTTTACAATTATTTAATATTTAATTAAGTATTTATTTATTAGTTGCAATGCGATAAGTAGCATCAAGGTGAAACTAACACGAACACTCATAATTTTGAGATAATTACCAATGCAAAAAATACCAAACCTGAATTTGCACATAAAAATTATTATTAAGAAAAGACGGTAAATATACAGAAAAGTGGAAAACGGTTATTATGGATAACAATAAGAAGTATGTTAGTTTCGGAAATTGAAAATAATGCATTTCAATAGTTAAAATTGATTGTTCACTTGGCGGACATTGTTATTGATGTGGAAGTTTTGAGGTTATTTTTTTTTTCTTCTCTTATTTAATCCAAAACATGAGCCAAAAATAGGTTGTAAGTTTGGGTTTAATTTTATAAAAAAAAAAAACTGTTTTAATATTATTATGTCAAAACATGGAGCGAACAAAAGAAGTCAAATTATCAGTCGTCTTAAAATAACTATTTAAAGTGAATTATTTTCAATTAGTTGTTTCTCATTGTTTTTAAAATAAAATATGGCTATTAACTGTCTCTCTCTTTCACTCTATACCTCTCTTTATCTCTCTATCTCCCTCTCAATCCGTTAATCGTTCATGAGAATTTTCATTGGAGTGACTGCAAACATATTTTTTATTTAAGGTAAATTTATGTTTTTACAAGACAAGGTTTTTTATGCAAAGCACAAAGGATAACAAATTATTATAAACAATAATTATTAGCCTGAAACACAAATATAAATTGAAAATATCTTACGAGAAAAAATAAATGCGGCCGACGGGAATTGAAGATATAATACTGTACCACAGAAGTCAAAGGTCAGTTGTCCTGTTTTTCGTGAAAATGAGTTATGTACGAGACCTTTTTAGTTTTTTTCAGTATCTACACAGAGGTATAAAGACAGTTGTCCTACGACAATGTGAAAACAAGTTGGGTCAACATAAAAGTTCTAATATCCCCACAATGTTCAAAGGAAATTTTTTGCTAATTCCTCTCTCCTAAACAATTTCAAAAATGTGACAACCGACCTTTGACTTCTGAGGTACAGAATATATCTCAATAAAAATGAAGATATAATAAATATCAACGCCACCTAGTGAGAAATTAAGTATTTAACAATACCTTTCCTACAAACATAAAGTTGGTTGTTTTCGGGTGAAAAAAATCAAAAAGTAATAATTGGAGAATGTTTTACTAGTACATATATATTGAATTATTTGGAGGTTAAAAATAAGCCGATGTAGCACATTGGTTCCGTGCACCTGAGCGGCAATCAGAGGTTGCGGGTTCAATTCCCGTCGGCGGCATTTATTTTTTCTCGGAAGATTTTTTTCCATTTATATTTGTGTTTAACACTTATAATAATTTTTATATTTGTTTATTAATACTAGGCGAAAGGTTATGCATCACTCATATAAATAAATTAGCTGATTGAGTCACTCTCTTATCACAGAAATTTTATTACGGCCGGCCGGTCTTATTTATACTTTATTATAGCCGGCTGGTCTTATTTATTCTTTATTACGGCCGGCCGGTCTTATTTATACTTTATCTCTAGAATGTTATGTAGTAGGAGTAAAATTAAAAAACTTATTCAACAACATATTTAAAAAACGCATAACATTTTTAAAAAACTGCCGACATCAGAGGAAGACCATGTCCAGGATATGTAGAAGTTGTGGAACTAATTCACCAGGAATCCTTCTCTCAATGATGTCTGCAACTGATTTCAATTGATTAGAGTTCTTTTAACTTGTTAACCGGGCGGGACGTATAAATACGTCAAACGTAAACAGTATCGGGTACGGGTAGGACATATGAATACGTCCTTGAAATATATGTTGCGCCCTGGAACTAGCGGGAAGTATATTTCCGAGCATATCACACGGAAATTGAGTTTTTAATTTTTACATATTTTAATTTTTTAAACTCAATGTTTCTCTTTTATCTGTGTGCTTTTGTTTATTGTTCTGTAATTATAACCTTTTTTATATTTTTTGTAATCTTTATAATTGTTTGTAAAGTTTCTATTTTTTTATTTCGATGTTTTCATTTTTATAATGCATAAATTTAAAAAAATAATAATTTGAAATTACGTCTTCCGGGCGTGCCGTACTGATAAGTCTTAGTGAAGGAGTTCGCGCCCGTTATATGCTGCGTAATTCAAAACGGAATCCCCCGGTTAACAGGGTAAGCAAACACACATTCCTTGACAATCATGTTGCGATTTTTCATAGAAATTCAAATTTCACATTGTCATCAAATGGTCAAACTGCCATTTTGATTTTTTTTTACATTTGGAAGGTCCCAGTTAAAAGCCGATTCCAGCTACATCTCAGCTTTCGAACAAATTGTGAACAGCTGACAAGCATAACAACGAGGATATTGTGCTGTCCTGCTGGTCACAATTTGTTAAAAAGCTGGAACTCACCTAGAATCGGCTCACCTAGAACGGAGACATTTTAAATATTTAAAAAAAAAATCGATTAAAACACTGATTAATCTGAAGACAATGATGTTACATTTGAATTTCTGTAAATCACCCCTACCTAAAATTGTAAGGGAGGAATTTTTTCAAGGGCATTGAGCAGGACATAAAATCCTCAGTATTACCACAATCCATAGATAGTAATAGTAACAAGGGAGATGGGCCACCAACCATTATTAGTATTGCACGCGTGTCGCCAACACCTTAACCCATACTACTGCAAATCGTCTTTATTTTTATCTGCACTCCCCATCCCGCCGCTTTGATAGTTTGTGAAGTTCAGTCGAGGCTCAGCGACAGTCGGCACGCATTCCATGGCATATCTCCCTTTCTTTCTATCTATTTCTAAATACGGTGGGAACAGGAGTAAGAAGAATCGGTGGTTGTGTGCTAATGTCTATTTTATCGAGCTTTGATAGTACTTTGGTAGCTCGCAGATTGATTGTAGCTTGGTGACAGTAGGCACACTTACATATGTCATATCTCTCATGGTTTCTATTATCTATGCCTGAATCTCAATCAGAATGGGAGAAAGACACACATACGGATGTCTATTAACGATATAAAACCAACAGAGATTGTGTCGCAACAACTGAAGATTTAGAGAATTGGACCGGTCGTGAAGAGTATTGCGAGGTAGAATTACACGTGGATGTCTACATGGAGGTGGCCATACAGCGGCAGCTGGGGCAGGTGTTGCTGTTCTTCAGCCACTCCCCGAGACAGTAGGAGTGGAAGCGGTGGCCACAGTAGATCTGCATCACCTGCTGGAAGCTCTCGATCTCCTCCTGGCAGATGCTGCAGTCGTTGCAGACTAACGGGCGTTGTCGGGCGCTGAAAATAAATTAATTTAAATTTCAACAACACATTTATTTTCGATTTATTTATTTATAAAGTCTAAGTTTACTATTCGGTACTCGAACCTATGAATAGTAGCTATATATCAGATAAGTTAGCTGAACTAACTTTTTTTACTTTTGGTAAGTATATTTTCTGTATCTGTTTGTATATAATTAAATAAATAATTAGAGCCTAGGAACTCATAATAAATTGTACAGCACCCTCAAGGTGATTTTTCACAAAAACGGCACTATAAAAATAATCCAATTATTATTATTCATTGTGAGTATTTGTTTGTTTATTTATTAATATATGTTATCCTATCGATAAGCTATCAAGAGGATGGTAAATACTCTCTCAGTCTAAATCAGAGGTTCCTAAACTTTTTTGCCCCGTAGACCACTTGCCAAATTTTTTTTTTTTCCGTAGACCCCCTGCCTGCCGAATATTGAATTTTCCTAAAACTATTATGTCCCATGTGATAATCATTTATTTTTTCAGTATAAATATTCCCTTCCCTTGCCTGCCCAACAACCGGGTGACGGTATAGTTGCTCTGTCTTTACATTGTGCATACAGGGGCACCCTTGTGAGGTATTATACCAAATGAAAATGAAGCAGGATAAGCAACGGAAATTTCTTTCTGTAGCTAGCCCTACAGAACTGCCCCTTGGGTCAATCCGCACCAAATCATCCAGGCCATGTCACCCACCATCTCAGATTTTGATGAAACTTTAAATTTTTAATCCTTCCATATAGATAAGAAAATATACCAAATTTTACCTTCCTACCTCAACTCGTTTTTTTTTTATGGGCAGTTGAAGTTTGGGCAAAATAAGCGTTTTTACATATTCCGAGCACTCCGGAAGAGCTTGTACCTTCAATGAAAAAAAATTGTATCTTTGTCATTTATAGTGCAAATGCAATGAAAATTTTCAATATTATCAAGAAAACTATGCTGATTGCAGAAAAAAAAAAATAAACCCTTTACATTTATCTACTTGACTTTAAAAAATTACCAAAAGTAATTTTTTAAGTAATTTTTGGGACGGAAAAGGTACTTTACAAAAAAGCAATATCTCGGGAAGGTACAGTGTTAATGAAGTAATTTTTTTTTTTATTCATATCTACAAATAGCATAGAATCACATACAAAAATAAAATTCATGGCATTTTACTTGCTTCAATAAATAAAATCCATTTTAAACTTTTTTCAAACTTTTTGTAATTTTTTTTTTATTCTTATCTACAATAAACATAGTACAACCTAAAAAAATAAAACTCCTGGTATTTTGTGTGCTTCACAGTGTAGAAACGTTTTTAAAATGAGAAATCTTAATCATACAGAATTGTTCCAAGTTTTTTAAAATCTAGATACTGTATTTGCAAATAAAAAAAGTCAAACTTATTCGGTCCTTTACAACATGCTGGTAAGCTTGCAATGTAAGCTTAAGGCACCAACAAAATAATGTACCTTGTTCCTTACCCTGAATGCATACACCATAGCAATATTTTATAACAAGATCAACTTTTTAACTCTTTTCAATACAAAGTTAACTCTTTAAAAAAACAAATACAATAAAAATAAAACAGGCAATGTAGGATTAGGTTAAATGAAAGTACATTACAATAATATTGTTTACAAATAAATGTTCAAGTTCATTTTTTACTTTTATTCTTGATCTGACCCATAAGATGGTTGAACTTTTGATCAGCATGATGAACGTCTTTTTCAAGAAAGTAGTAAGCTCTTCCTGAACCTTTTGTTGTGGGAGGGTCAACGATATTAAAAATATTTTGTAGTGGAACAAAACAAATATCTTCTTTTTGATGTGGCCAGTAAAAGGATGGAGCTGGGCCAAAAGGATGCATAAACTTGATTGATACATCACACTCGTCTTCATCTTTGGAAACCACAAGTCCAAAAAACCAATGGTTGTCATATACGCAAGCTACATAAGAGTTTGTACAAATTTGTACCATACTTAGTTGCTCAGAGCGATTTCGTTCCCCACTGAAGTTAAAAATTAAAGCATAATCTGAATCTGAACTTATCCTTTTTGTGCCAACTTCATTTTCAGACAGAGGAACAAAGCAGTGGAAACCTCGAGTGCCTGGTATTGTTTTAGCTTGTGAAAAACGCTGCTGTAATTGTTGCCTGCAAGTGAATAAGCTTTCTTTTCTCAGCAAGTAAAAATATATATTTTCTACTCTCGACTGACAAAACTTAAAAGTTTTGTCTACAGTTGTGATAGTGTTGCCAGGGCCAAGTTGCAAACTTTCTCTAGTTAGAAGACGTTTTACTGTTCCACCTATTCCATCACAGGGAGATTTCCCATGACTCGTAGCAAAAAACGACCAACATGCTTTCAAGTTGAAGTCTTTTTGATGGTGACACAGATTTAAAAAGTTTTTGCAGTTTTTATATTGCGCTGCGCAACCATCAGTAAAATAATGAACACTTTGAATTTGGGGAAATTTTTGATTTAAAAATTGAGCAACAATTTTTTGAGTTTCGTAAACGAAACTTACATCATGTTCCAAGTCATCTGAAATTACACACAAGCTTGACACTGTGAGATCTTTGCCAGGCTCTTCACAAGTGTAAATTACCACTGGGTGGAGTGAACAACTGTCTTGCGTCCAGTGGTAACCCTGGACTTCATTCTGGATAACATAGGAGAAGTTTTCACTGAAGTCTAATAACACAACAGCTTCATTTATCTGAAGCTGTGCTTTTAGGGACTCTTTGAGATATTTTGATTGAGACTTTGTTATAAAATAATGAGGAAGAAGTTTTACAAGACTCTATTAGTCCATTCATTCAACCTATATTACTAGCTATATACCTAAACTATAACTTGCCCAATTACAAACTAAAAATAGATATAAAAAAAATCACAAAAAGTTTGAAAAAAGTTTAAAATGGATTTTATTTATTTTTGTATCTAGATTTAAAAAAACCTAGAACAATTCTGTATGATAAAGATTTCTTATTTGAAAAACCTTTCTACACTGTGAAGCACACAAAATACCAGGAGTTTTATTTTTTTAGGTTGTACTATGTTTATTGTAAATAAGAATAAAAAAAAATTACAAAAATTTTAAAATGGATTTTATTTATTGAAGCAAGTAAAATGCCATGAATTTTATTTTTGTATGTGATTCTATGCTATTTGTAGATATGAATAAAAAAAAAAATTACTTCATTAACACTGTACCTTCCCGAGATATTGCTTTTTTGTAAAGTACCTTTTCCGTCCCAAAAATTACTTAAAAAATTACTTTTGGTAATTTTTTAAAGTCAAGTAGATAAATGTAAAGGGTTTATTTATTTTTTTTCTGCAATCAGCATAGTTTTCTTGATAATATTGAAAATTTTCATTGCATTTGCACTATAAATGACAAAGATACAATTTTTTTTCATTGAAGGTACAAGCTCTTCCGGAGTGCTCGGAATATGTAAAAACGCTTATTTTGCCCAAACTTCAACTGCCCATAAAAAAAAAACGAGTTGAGGTAGGAAGGTAAAATTTGGTATATTTTCTTATCTATATGGAAGGATTAAAAATTTAAAGTTTCATCAAAATCTGAGATGGTGGGTGACAAATCCAAAATTTTCTGGATGATTTGGTGCGGATTGACCCCCTTAAGTTCTTTGTCAGTGCTTATTCCGGTCAGTTCTTCTTGTCACATGATATCTGATTCTTCAACGTTGCATTTCCATAGTCAAAATGTCCTCAAACTTAGTTTTGAAGTCTGTGTGAAGTGCATTTAAATGTTGAACGTCATTATTACCCTGGACGTTTTTCAAAAAAAAGTTGGGGAACTAGGAAAATTCGCGGCTTCCAATGTGCAATGTTTTGCTTGAATATATTAATTCTGACGAGAAAAGGAACATAGACTCTATTGATATACCTCAATTAAAAACTTTACGAAATATAAAAATACAAATATCAAATAAGTAATTTCTCAGTCTATTATATTTGTGAGGTCTATTGTGTCATTTACGGAACTCCTAAATGTTGACTTGAGGTAAATGGGGGTCCGCTTGTATGTACCCCCATTTGAATCTCGTGGACCCCCAAATTTTTTTCTCGCTGACATAGACCCCCAGCATGCCGATATCGACCCCTGGGGGTCCATATAGACCACTTTGGGAACCTCTGGTCTAAATAATGAATATGTATTCACCAAAATATTAGAGAGATTACAGGTGAAGAATAAAAAAATACAGTAAAAAGAAATGGTAAGAAATGTACATAAACAAATGATGAGTAACAAAGATGATAATCGTTTTAAAATGAAAAAAGTGATGTCACGAATTTACATAAGACCTTTTACTCCTACGGGTAGTAAATAGTGATTATAAATTAATTCGGAGAATTTATTTTAGGGAAAATTACCGAATACATATCACGACGCATAATATAAAATCACAGGTTTGTACCGTAGTAGTAATGCCACAAGTCTGATTTTACTGTGAAATTAATGTCACGGGTCTGATTTACATGTTCTGAGAAATGAATGTCATAGGTTAGCTTTAATCTGCAAAATAATTCATACTAACAGAACTTATTTGCAACAAATATCCCCATGTCAAATGTCACTTAACTACACAATCTGGTGTTTCGAGTTCAGCTTGGTTTCTGTAATGCCTTAATCATATTTATTAGTGACACGAACAGGGGCGTATATCTCCGGTCTGACCTTGTAACCCTGATGAGGCGTGACGTACCCAACCCGTTTTCTTATAGACACAACTGTTGTGGCTGAAAGCTCTGATCTCATTGGCTCATAGCTAAAAATTTTAGTTTGATCTCTCGCTCTCTCTACCATAGCGACTCGAAATATTTTGAATTTTCTTTTACTCATTTAAAAATAATTTTGCGTACTAGAATTCTTCAGGTGATAAATTAATGCCGTGTTGTGTTAAAGGTTGCTCAGACGGATATTCTATTCGACCTATTCGATAATCCGTGCTAGCAAGAAGTGCGTTTGTTTGTGGGTGTCATTTCGCGATTGAAAGCAAACATACGGTACTACTGGGATTAAAAAAGAATGTGTTGCCAGCGCTTAATCTTCGAGGCATCTTAAAATATACTGATCTATCTCCACCAATTGAAAAAACGACACATTCCCGTTGTTGAATACAGGTGCTAACCTCTCGTTCTTTGATACAATGTTCCTGATTCCTGATTTTTTTTTTTTGTGCAATACAGATTGATACAATCCTATTACAATACACATGAAATATACAAAGATATATACAAACATTTTACAATAACCAATACTTTAGAGTTCTTGCCTAAAATGACTTTTGAAATCTTCAAGGCCAATGTTGAAAATGTCAAGAGACCTAGAGGTATCATTTAGCAGCACCATACCTCTTGTCATGCTATGCTGGGCCATAACGTCCGTTCTTCCGTGTGAAATACAGAGCAAGTCGTGGCGTCGACCCTGACGGTAGTTGTTAGGTACAAACAATTTATATCATTCCAAGAGGTATGAGTTGTCAATGTAATAGTTCATGATTTTAAAAGCTGTTACCTGAAGGATCCCATTTCTCCTAGATTGGAGACTTTCGTAGTGCGTTTCAGAGAGCAAATCTATGTGATGCATAAATCGTGGGTATTCACCATGCATTCTCATATAAAGATATCTTAGAATTTTTTTTTTTTTGTTCTAATAATTCTATGTATTTTTGCTGGTATGGGGCCCAGACAGCAGAAGCTTATTCTAATTTAGATCGTATAAGGCAGTTGAACATCGATGTCATTGCTTCAGGCTTGGAAAATTGTTTGCTTATTCTTATCACAAATCCAAGAAGTTTATAATAAGATGATACCAATCCCACTATATGATCTGAAAAAGTAAGTTTAGGATCAAATGTAACCCCGAGGTCCCTTATGGATTTTACTGATGACAATATTTCATCATTTAGTTTATAATCAAATTTGATCAGGTTTTTGGAACGCGTATACGACATAGTGACACATTTTTTTACATTAAAGGAATGTTAATTCTCGTCTGCCCATGAAGATATTGCGCCTAAATCAAGTTGTAATTTAAAACAATCTTGAATGTCGCATATCATGCTGAGCAGTTTAAGATCGTCAGCAAAAAGCAAGCAAGTGGTACTTTGGATGCATTCTTGAATGTCATCTATTAATATCAAGAATTGCAGAGCTCCCAAGTTTGACCCAGCTGTGGTATTCCTGAAAATGCCAGGAATTCCCTTGACTCATGGCCACCTATGCATACATATTATATGGGGACCCGGGGATGCAACGTACACTTCAATGGTAGAGAAAGTACAAAAGAAGTTTCTACGTTATCTTTATCTTAGAGACTTCGGGTACTATCCCTATTTATACCCATCAGCCTTCCTTTCCGGAATGCTAGGTATCGATAGTCTTGTCAACAGATGGAAAGCTGCATTGCCGATGATGGCCTATAACTTGTTGAACGGTCACATCAAGAATCCAGAAATTTTGAATAAAATTTTATTTTACGTTCCTGATAACTTCGCAAGAGCGCGTAGACACAAACCATTAATTCTTCCGAGATGTAGGACTAACTTACCATTAGCAATGCCTCTCGGAAGAATGATAGTCCTTCTAAACTCACTAGCCTCTGACATTGACATTTTCCACCTGAGCATTAATAAATTTAAATCTCTAATTAGGCAATTATAATTGTGTATTTGTATAATGTATCTTTGTTATTGGAATTTTTTATTCTGTAAATATGCATTTAAAATATAAATAAATATTGTGTTGTGTTTTTTAAATACGTTGCAAGAAATTGTATTAGAGGTTGGTTAAAGCCTATTCTATGGATCTTTCGTAAGAGTACGTCGTGATCTACACGGTCGAATGCTTTTGCAAAGTCAGTATAAATCACGTCAGTTTGATATTGTGCGTCCAATCCTTTTGCTACTTTATGTGAAAGTTCGAGGAGATTGGAAACAGTAGATTTTTTTGACAGAAAACCATGCTGATTTCCCCCAAAGAATGGTTTTATTTTATTTGTCAGTTTTTCACAAATTAGTGTTTCAAAAATTTTTGGAAATGATGATAAAACCGCTATCGGTCTATAATTATGTACCTCAGTTTTGCAACCCGACTGGTATATTGGGCTCACCTTGGTGAGTTTCCAAGATTGGGGAAAGTTGGAAGTAGCAATACTGAGGTTGATTATGTAGCATAAAGGTTTGTATAAATATTCCCCTAACATGATAATTACATGAGGTGGAATTCCATCCGGTCCCGTAGCCTTGTCGGGTTTTTGGTTTTGAATGCATATTTTTACTTCCTCGGGTCTAAATTTTTCAAGAGAGATTGAATCTATAAATTTTGGCACCTCTTGCCGGAGACTTTCCGCATCTAAGTTGGGACATACTGTTAGGAATAATAGAAATAAAAATAAGAATAATCGCATCAGCGTAATATAAAGTTTTTGTTGAAAGTTAATTTAGAGATAAAATTTTTACTCGAGAAATATGAAAAAATAAGAACCGTTTTAAGATGTAAGGCATTCTTTATAATATTTCCTTCCCTGAGCAAATAACCAGTTCTGTACACTAATGGCATAAAGATCATCAGTTTTCATCATCATCAGGGCAGGGCGAAGGCTGTTTTGGTTGGAGGAATTTTACATTTTTGGTGTGATGAATAGCGGGTGCAAATATTTTGTTGAGTTTTGCGTGTTAAATCATTTTTCCTTATGTGTATGAGAATTGTCTTAACGTATAATTGTCTAATGTCTAGGATTGCGAATTTTTTAAAAAGTGGGTCTGAAGGGTGAGACGGGTGACATTTTAATATAATCCTTAGTAGCAGTTTTTGAATTAAGATCATGGGATAAATAATTGAAGCTGCACAACCTCCCCATCCCACAATACCGTATGTAGCTATTGATTGGAAAAGTGCAAAATATATGCATCTCATTGTTTGAAGGTTCAGGATTGATCTGAGAGATAAATATATAGCACAATTTGCGGAGTCTTTTTGTTGTGAAATTGACATGATCCTCCCAACGCAGTTGATCATCTATAACAACCCCTAGATATTTAATTTGGTGGGAGTTTTTTAGGTTGGTACATGAGCAATTATTGAGGGGAGGCGTAGGGGTAATATGGCTCTGTGGACATGAGTGAATAATAAAAAATTTCTTAGACACTAGTTGGGGACACTGGATGATTTCATCCGCGTCCGTGAGTTCTATAGAAGTACCCCCACTTGAGTTTTTAACATCACTTTTAATCCCATTTTCAACATTAGCCAAGTAAAGTATCTTTTTTAAAAACATGTCTTTTTTTAGTTCAGATCTTTTTGCAGAGAATAATGAGTAATCTAAATTGCTTTATATTTTCTGCGTCTTTTTTTGTGTATTTGTTTACAGGTTAATATTTAAATGTTTATAATTTAATTTGTTAAAGTGAATTCTTTCGAGAAAAGGATTTTGATTTGCGGAGTTTGATGAATTGTCGATAGATGGCTCCGCTAGTCCGGCCGGGCGAGAGCGAAGAGCGTTGCGCCTGGCATTTCGACGGCCGTACGTTGATTTTGATAGTTTTATTTGTATATCTAACGTAGGGTGGTATTTATCTTCTAAAACTAAAGGCTCATCACTTGGACTCGTCACAAATATTTGAGTTGCTTAAAACAAGATCGAGTATATAGTTGAAATAATTTTTTATAGCATTATATTGTCTGAGACCATTTGAGCTTAGGAAATATGAATGTTCATATATTATTTCGTCGGGCTCATTTGTGAGATTGAAATCTCCCAGTATCATTATATTTTTGTTGCTTAATGCCTTCGATGTCTCTCGGTCGATGTATTCATAGAATGTAATACGGTTTTCGGAGTCATTGGGGCAATAAAAATATACTGCGCATATGTAAGCTGTGATATAATTTTTTGCTACTTTCAGCCATATGTTTTCACCAACCGTTTCAAGGTTTTGCATCCGTTGGGACAGTGTATTCTTTACTGCTATGCATACGCCACCTCCGCGAGAGTGTCCGTCTCTGTCACGCCTGTACACCTCGTAGCGGTTGTCGAATAGTTCTGAGTCATGGACAGAGGCGCTCGACCAAGTTTCAGTTAAGCAAACAATCTCAGAATTTTGTATTTCTAAATTATTCATAAATTCATCTGTTTTAGTGGATGTACTTCATTGGCTAATAATTTAATTTCTTTTCCTTTTTAGACCTATCCGTATTCCGACGCGATACTATACCACGTATTAGGATGTTAAAATTGCTAAACAAGGCTACGATTACATCAAACGAGGTCATTTAAACCTCTCCAGAATTGCATCATGTAAGTACCTAATTCAGATATAACCAGCATTTTCCATGATGTTTGCTGACGACAAAGCTGTGGAAATTATATCAAACCCTTGCAGGAGAATAACTTCTAGTGCTGTGGGAATAATATTTAACATTTAAATTTGTTATTCTTTAAATAATATTTATAAGATGTCGTAAGTCACCTACAGTACGCTTCAACAGTGTGGAATCCTCAGTTGAAGGAATATTCTGAAGATATACACCTAATTTATATTACAGTGAAACTCGCTTAAGAAGTTTTGTTTTGTCTAGGCCCTAGGTAGTAGATAGGCGATCACTGTAATCAATTATATTTGGATGATTTGTATGTATGCGTAGCGCGGAATTATGAAAGATAATCTTAAGAGTGGTGTGTTAGTTTAGGTATTATCAGCCTTGGAAATTCAGCACCCGGAGCGGACTGCTCCAATTGCGCCCGCATAGGGCCGGCCCTCCGTCTAATTCTTTTTATTATTACTTGACATAATGAATATCATTCAAGACCTTTAATATGTATTTTGTGTACATATTCTTGTATTTTTGTGAAGGGTTTACTTTTTATTTTTCTGTGTCTTGTTCAGTTTCATGTTTAGATTTATTAGTATTATCTTCTACTTCAATGATAAATATATATTAATACATCGGTGGTACTGACCCTGTTTTGTATTACTATCCATTGTCTATTTGAAAATAAAAAATATTTTAATATTTGCATGGCTGTGGGTTTTTTATTTTCCTTTTTCTGCATTCCAATATTTTTATTTTTTAAATATAATTTTTTTTGGCTAATGAATGAACGGTCTTCGCTGGGTGCAGTTATATTGTCTATGGTCGCACTTTTTTTAAATGGCCTTGAGATTTCTCTATCTAAATGAGTGGTTTATTTATGGTCTACGATATATTTCCGTCTGGACCGTACAACCATTTTATCTGTGGTCGTCTGGATTATTTATGGTCTACGATATATTTACCTGTCTGGACCGTACAACCGTTTTATTTGTGGTCGTCTGTGGTTAAGATGATGACAAAATTCCCCCCTACAAAAAGCCCGAAGATATCGATCTAGAGAATGGTTTATTTATGGATACAAAGCTCTATCTTGTGCAACTGTATGCCCATCGGAGCCTAATCTTTATTTGCGTTTATCTCTATGTTTTTGTAGATAGGCCCCTGTGATCCCGAACCTCCGACTTTCATTGATAAGATATAATAATATTTAAATGATTTAATGCCATTGGCTAAATAGGAATTGAATTCTCTTTTCAAAGTGATACCATCAACATTTTAGTTCAAGAAAGTTACTTGCTGCTAGCCTAGCCCACGCCAACGTGAGAAATATTATAGACGATTAGACGTTATCAAATGTTAAGTTATTTGCTGTCAGCCTAGCCTACGCCAACATGAGAAATATTATAGATGATTAGATGTTATCAAATTTTGTGTTTATACATACTTAACGACAAATAAATTTTTCGTAATATAAATATGTTCGATATGAATATATTAAACACTATACAATTGAAAGATTAATTGCTAAAATTATCCTTAAAAAAACCATACGATTTTCCTACTTCGGAGATATCTTGGGAATTTAATGTACCATCTATCAGAGAATTGTATGAAAGAAACATATTACATCAAATTTAATAGCCACCCCAATGCCAGGAATGACCATGGCTCAGCACAACTAGTTATATATATTTTAAAAATATAAAATAACCAACTAAATTATTACTTGGAACAACTATTTAAGTCGGGGGAGATGTAAAATATGCACAAAATAGGTTTTTAGATTGTTAGTTTGTGCTATTTTAACAATTTATGCATATTTCCTAACCTTCAAACTTAAATTTGATTGAGAAATAATGGAACTCTAATGCATCTTTTACCATCTCCCCTGACATAAATAGTTGTTTCTTGAAGAAATTAAGTTGAAATCAAGTACTATATTAATTTTTTTGCGTATTAAGCTTGAAGCGGGATTCGACAACTTTATCCTTAATCTATACTACCTTTTTTTTGCAGCATTAGTCTTATGTAAAATTTGCATAGTAATTTGTATGTGAGAAAATGATGGGAATTGAGACACAGAAAAAACCATTTTAAACCAAACCAGTAATAAACATGAATCCTGCCGGTGACAGTTTGGCTTTAACATCTGTTGTAAGAGGGAGAGATAACAACGAGTGGTTAGTCTTCAATGTATTGTAATGTCACTGCCATTAGTGCCATTACGAAGGTTATTGCGCGTTTTTAGCGCTACGGACTACCTACTAAAATCAGCAAAAATAATAATGATCAATATTATAAACATACCTGTTATTTGGAATTTGCGCATCGTCGGTGTATCCACCTCGCCTGTCCCTGTGCGGTGCATTCGGTGTGGCCTGCGGTCGAGAAAAGCCAACAAGAAGCGCAAAAGCCAGAACTCCGATACCAATGGCCCCAATGGACATCATCAGGGCGGCCGGGAGAGGCATGATCAACAACTATTTAACTAATTTTGCAAATACAACGCAATAGGCACTATTGAATAATAACAGGTGACATGCGCGTAGGACGCAGAACCAAAATAAAAATATATGACATTCAGCCAAAACCGGATAGCAGCCGTCACTTTGGTTTGTAGCATAAATAATGAACAAACCACTCGTTTGTAGTTTGTATTGCACAGAAACCGACAGAAACATTGAAAATAATAGAGATGGTCGATATTCCTGTTCCAGTTCCTTTTGTCACTGGAACCGTCGATATTATTTATCTGAATAATCGATTATTTATTGCTAATTAGAAACGTGTATTGAACGTTGTTTGATCGGTCTGGGCGAAGTATTGACGAAAATATTGACATTGAAAATGTCTATGAAATAATTATTGCAATAATAATCGTTTGGAGTTTAGAGATGGTCGATGTTATTTCCATTCCGGTGAGTTTGCGGTCACTGGATCGTGATTGGATCGCAAGATGTTATTTTTCTTAGGAATTATTCCTTTTGAAACTGAATTGAACAAATGATTTTTGGGGTTGTTTTTTCATGCGAAATTTCGGTTTCATGATACAAATCAAATCCTGGAAGTGGTTCCAAAAGGAGCTGGAAAAGGAACCTCTTAGAAACGGGTGAGCAGAGCGAACTTGTATGCAACTTGAATCCGTATGGGTCCCTCGTCATAGATACCACTCACAGTCCATCACGTTCGACGATGCCTCGGGAAATTTCCCAAAATTTAGGAAAAAAGAAAAAACTCTTTTAGGGAAAAAAGTATTGAAATTACAGGAAATGGAATGCATTTAAGCCCGTCATCTCATGGGTCGGTAGGGAATAGACATAAACCGAGAGCTGTAAGATCCTACGCAGAAAAGTCGCACAATGGGCTGCGCTGCAGATCGTTGACCTACTTTTCCGCGCAGGGTCTTACAGCACTAACTATAATTTTACTTGTTTTTTTATTGAAATTTTTCTTAATTCTTAAAAGGAAAGACAACTTCTCTTTTTTTGCAATAAAATCAGCATTTTCTCCAAGAGATATCTTTTGAGTCTAGAACGTCTAGAATTATTACTTCCAAGTTTTCACCGTCCATTATTAGTTGATGATGTTGATTGTACTTTTGGTTACCAATGATAATGCACTTTGTTTTCCAGATGTTGAGTTTAAGTAAGTTCATTTCAGCCATTTGGACACATTGTTAAAATCAGATCACCATTGATTTTCTCAATTACACTTTCATAATCCTTACCTGTGATGTAGTCAAGCGCATCATCCACAAATATGATTAGAGTAGTAGATACTCTTTGCTTGAGATGGCTTCAGACATGTTTGGTTACCACTGTTACCAGGTACTTCCTCACCTTCCATAAGAAAACGATAATTTCATTTAAAAAATATATTTTATTTATATTTTAATTTTGAAAACACTGGTAAAAACAAGGCTTGGCCCACTATTTACAATTATTGTTATATGTTTAAGAAATTTAAGTAGCGATAATTTACATATAAATGTCACAACTCTTCTTCTTATAAATACTTTCTCTATTTAAAAAAAAACTGTTTTTTACATTGTTAAGAATTACCAATAAACAAAAATGAATATTTTCGTGTACATTATAGTGGCAACACATATCGTGAAAACTCACCACACCGAATGAACTCAAAATTGTATTAAAAAAGGACTTTTTTATCAATTTTTATACTAGTGGTTCTGTGAAAGGTAGACCTCGCGTTCAAAAAAGCATGTTTCTAATTATCTCTTATCAAATAAATCAAAACGAAAATATCCACTGAAGTCATAAGATTTGGAAGTAGGTACTTACTTACCTACTTAATTATAAAGCATACATTTTAAGTACAAAAAAAATATTTTATACATATTTCGTAATAAAGGTCACTATCTCAATAACTATTCTTTTTTTCAAATTTTCTTCAAGTAGGTACCATAATATTTAAAAAAAAAAAAAAAAAGAAGCAAATAAGAAACATTATGTTTTCACATTTGAAAAAAGAATCTTTACCAAACCATAGTCAAAGTAAGCCACCTAGTCAAGGTTAGCCATCTAGCCAAAGTAAGGCTTGCTTGAATAATAAAATGGATGCAGCAGATTTTAGAAAACGGAAAGCACAAATAAATTTACACAGATGAAATGTAAAATAGTCAAGTTAAAACAGGACTTCGATATGCTCAGCCAAAAAATCACAGAAATTAAAGCTTCCACTGTGACTTCACACTGGGTGAAGGTGTGTCACACTCATTCTAAAATTATTGCCTCTCTCTGAGAGATCTATAATTAGTAACCTATTTTTTTGTTAAATGCTCCATCTATTAGAATAAAGGTCAAATTACACCTGCAGAGTGCTTGGCCGTTTCACTCACTCTGTTACTCAGCTGATGATGGAAGAGACAGAGGGCGAGTCCGTTCACTGAGATTAGTCTAAAGTGCTGTTAAATGATTTTGCGATGGAGGAAAAAGATAAAAATTAAGAGATTTTTACAACAACAAAATCAAACATTCTTAAAAAAATTCTAAATTGTTAAAATTTTCATTTATTTTCTTTCACTGACTGACTCGGCCGAGTCGAGTACGAAGGTTGAAGGGTTACTTATTCCTCATTGGGTCTTGCTTCTATCTACTGTCTCGCCTGAATCAATCGCCCGTTACTAGATCGAGTACTGACTGTATTGATCACATCTTATTTTTTGGGCCCAATATTATTTTGTTTGTTTATCAATGATATTGTTAATATTTTTACTAATGTTAAAGTCCTGTTATTTGCCGACGATCTGAAGATATACAGAATAATCAAAGACGATGACGATCGCGCAATTTTGCAGTTGAACCTTAATAAACTATGTGCGTGGTGTTCTGTCAATGATTTGCAACTAAATTTAGGTAAATGCCAGATTATCAGTTTTTACAAAGGCAAAAATCCACTTAATTTTTCCTATTTTATGAATGGTGCTAATCTTCTTCGTGTATCACAGATTCGTGATCTTGGTGTTATATTCCACGAGAGTCTACAGTTTAACGAACACATCGATGAAATAACAAGCGATGCGATGAGAATACTTGGTTTTATTTTGAGAATGGGAGCAAATTTTAAAAGTATGTCAACATTAAAACATCTGTATTGCTCGTTAGTACGAAGCAAATTAGAATACAATTCCACCGTATGGTCACCGTACTACAAGGTCCATTCTCAATCATTAGAAAAGGTACAAAATAAATTCCTTCGGTACATTAATTTTAAAATGAAAATTCCAATCGAATTTATAAATTACAATAACTTGCTTGCTGAAACTAAACTTCTTAAATTATCTGATAGAAGAGTGTTAATTGATTTGCTATTTTTATTCAAAATTATTAAATCTTTAATTGACAGCCCTAATTTGTTGGAACTTATTTGCATTAATGTTCCTGCTAGGCAAACTCGCAGTAAAGATACTTTTAAATTTAACAAGAACCTCAACACTAATTATTCTATTTTTTCACCAATTCCTAGAATTCACAACCTTGCGAATAAATACTGTGAACTTATAGATATATTTGGTTTTGACAATTTTGTGAGCTTTAAAAGGCAACTTATTTCGATTCTATCGGCTAATAATTAACTTTTATAGCTTTAATAATTTTATTACATCTTCTCCCATTCGAAACCTTTCAAGTAAATTATATCCATATTTGTTTGTTTTTTATTTGCTCTACTATACACTTATAATTGTATGCTTATACCTACTAACTACTTTTTATACATAACACTATGTTCCATCTCAGATCTTATTATTTCTTATTCATGTCGATATTGCTAAATTCTATTAGTTTTTGCTTTTTACAGGTGCAACTCTTATTTTGTTATTTTTTTTTTTTTTTTTAAATCTCTGTTATAATGTTCTTTACCTCACGAGTAAGTTACACTCTAATTTATATTGGTTTATCGATTTGTTAAACACACAATTAATACTGGGTTTAAACACACCCACTTACTTACTTTTTATGTTGAACTTTCTTTTACTTACTATTTCATGCTTGGGTATATTTTATATTGAATCCATCTTATTAGTGTTTTGCTAATTTGCACAAAATTTTATTATATGTGTTGCTTTCTTACAATTAACTCCATTTATCTTCTTATGTTCAATTATTGTAATCAATGTAAATGTATATTTTCATGTAAAAGCCCATTAGGGCGTAAATAAAATAATAAATAAATAAATAAATCTTGGATATTTTTTTTTATTTCTTTTTTTAATTTTTTTTTATTTAACAATTTTTTTTATATAACATCAGCCAAACACTTGGCCGAAAACTCGCTCACTGTCTCGGCCGAGCACTCGGCAGGTGTAATTCAGGCATAAGGGAGGAATTACAACAGAGCTATCACAAATGTGCTTATAGCACGACGCCAAACCGCAACATTTATTGTATGTTTTTAAAAATATAAATACTTTGTGTAAATGATATGTGAATATAACAGAACTCTCTTTGACAATGTCCAAACTGCTCGCAATACTAGAAATAAAGGGCATAATCTCTAACTTCTCCCTTTTGCTAGAACAAAATTTGATCAAAGAAATTTTAGATACTTTGCAACAAAGCTAAACAAGGCCAATAGACAGAACATTAAAAATGCTAAATATATATTGTACACAGTCTTGGATCACCAGCAAAGAGAAATCAAACATTTTAAAATCTCCCTATAAGTAGTATAAGTTGACAGTAATATCAAGTATAATTGGATCGTCTGAAACCATAGTGAACTAACTCACTTTTTGCAGTTTTTGAGTTAGTGCTTGAAATGAGGGCTCCAAATCATAATCTACCTTTGCCAGAGAGAACCATGTTGATTGACCAATCATAGATAGTTTTTTAGCACGGTGAACCAATCAGAAACGAGCATTCTTCCATTAGTTCTCAAGCCACACTAAACTAGGGAGTCGCTATATGCACAGCGACTAGTCGACAGGGGGCGTGGCCAACATATCCGAGCATACCCGAGCTGTTCCGAATAAATTGTTTCCCACTGCCTGTGATGGTGTGATGCAAAATCAGTGAAAAGCGGTGAGCGGTGAAACGAAACGTCAGAAATCATCAGAAATGGCGTCTTTGAGTGCCGGTTTACACCGTCTTTTAAAAGTTTCGTTAAGTAATTTCAAAAAAAATTCAGAGACGGGTGTTATCAGTGGATACATTGACAATGAAGCAAATTATGTTTGCTATTATTTCCTATTATTATACAGTAATTAAGGTGAATCTAAAGGTTTTATTTAAAAAATATTCATAATAAGCGAGGCCAGCGCGATCGAAATTTTACCCAAATTATGAAGCATTTCTGTGTTCTGTGAACGCGTTGGGGCACTCTTTTTCAACGAGAGACAGTATGAAAAAGAAGTTGAGAGGTAAGTTTTAAACCTTAGGGCCTGGGTCTAGGGTAGGCCTTCCCATTTCTTCAGTTTATAAGCAGCTGCTGATATTTACGAGTTATTCGAAATTAACATTTCCAATCTTTCAGATGCAGTATACACGTTCTGCCCGCCTACAGTGGAGTTCTTTGGGATGCCATTTACATTCGGTATGAATGCGTACAGAGAGTGCGCCCAAGGCCCCCGACTACACCGCCAAAATAACAGCAAGGGAGAGTTGAGTTGGTATGTTAATACACCCTAGAACCACATCAGCTAGGTCTACTCCCCCTCGTCTTTCAATAGTAGCATTGACAGAGCACCGAGGACTCGGTGGTCAAAGATGAAGGTCTATAACCCCAAAATGATCACCGTATCGTCGGTGATGTGTTTAAAACAAAAATAAAAGCGATGGGCCTGGGCCTAGGTAAGCTAGGACTAGATTACACCAGGGGCCTCCTAATATGGCAGTTGGAGCTCCGTCTCATTTAGATTAACACGACAATCACACCAATCACAATTCATCTTTGTGTGTTAAAAAGTGTGCCGTGGCTTGTAACACATCCTCATGTCGTGTTAGTCTAAAGAAGACCGTGCTCAAAGTGCCAAATTAATTAAAGCCCCTGCAGATATATCTCATTTCACAATTTTAATTCATATCATACTGGATTATAACCACACTTGTAATTTTATACTAATGTCAACATTACATAGGCCCTAACAACTTTTGTAAAAGTTAATCATCTGCATCATATAAGTGAACCAATTTCAAATAAAGCGCCGAAACACTTCACTTCGGGTATGCTCGGAAATGTTGGCCACGCCCCCTGTCGATTAGTCGCTGTGCATATAGCGACTCCCACTAAACTAACTCAGTATCCAACATGGCTTCCTACATGACAGGTCGCGCGTCGGTCAGCAGAAATGATGACTTTTCAGAGTGTTCCATGTCAGATTTCAGTGAATTGTCAGATGACAATGATAAAACTTATGTTCCTAGTGATTCAGAAAGTAAGTCTATTTGAATAATTACTAGTATTTGGAAATAAATGTTATTTTGAACTGGGATCGTTCTTAGCCACTCCAGTCTTCAACCAAAGTAAACTAAGTAGCAAAATCATGATAACTTTCAATATTTTGATAAATAAATAAAAAATCATGTTTTTGTTGAGTACTGCAGATTGTGTTTATTATTAAGCATTTATAAGTTGAATAATAATTTTGGAAAGCTCAGGTTAAGTGCAATAAAATTCACACTTTAAAAGTTAGTTCAGTATGGTTGAATCAATGTAGGGGAAACTTGAAGCAACATGATACAGAAGGCTGCTGTATTTGATGGTTAGAGATAGTGTAGGGTTGAATTAAAGACTAAAATAAGTGAAATTCGCCATTCATAATAATTATTTTGTTTTTCAGATCGCATTTGCGCTGAAAATTCTCCTCATGCGGAACGTGAACTCACCGAAAATGCTGAAAATAGTGAGACTTCTTCCCCGGAGGGAAACGCATTGCCACTGCCAACTAATGCCGTTTTACACGAAGGGGCAAAAAAAGTGAAAAGCAAGTATGCTGATGCTGCGCAGTGGCGAAAAAATTTAAGGAAAAAGCACCGAAATTCGGCAGAAGAATACACTTCATCCAAAGGAAAGGTTATGACGGGCAAACCTTTTATCGATTATAAATGCACTTGTAGACGTAAGTGCTACAATTTTCTAAGTACTGCCAACAAAAAGGCATGTTATGACAGATTTTATGTGCACGGGTCTTGGGATTCCCAAACTGCATTTCTTGCTGGTTCTGTGAAGACTACCAGTGTGAAACAACGAGTTGGTGTGAAAGGATTGGCATCTAGAAGACAAGAGTCAAGGGCGTATTATTTAAAGGGGGACCAAAAGGACATTCAGGTGTGCAAACTGATGTTTTTGAATACCTTACGGATTGACAGTGCTCGTGTGCATCGAGCTCTTGTAAAAGGTAGATCCGGAAAGTTAACCGATAACAGGGGGCGCCATGTGCCAGGAAATAAACTTGATGCTGCCACTGAAAAACTCGTTCACGACCACATTAAAAGCTTTCCTCGCTACATCAGTCACTACACGCGTATCAAAAACCCCAATTGCAAGTATCTGCAGCCAGGGTTAAACCTATGCATGATGTACAGGTTGTATTGCGATGATTGCAAATTCAAAAACAATAAGCCAGTAAGTCAATCATCATACGAGAGAGTTTTTCGTAGATCTTTTAATCTCAAGTTCAAGACACCACAGAAGGATACATGCAAGACTTGTGATAGCCTTAATGTGCAAATAAGGGCAGAAGAAGGAAAACCTTTGTCAGAACAAGACAAAGACAAAATGAACAAGTTGAAAGCAGACCTTGCTCTTCACCACGCCCGTGTTGAAGCTACGCAGACTTCCAAAAAAATGATATAGTGCTTGCAAAAAAAGGAGAAATTGAAATGCTGACTTTCGACCTACAGAAAACTTTGCCAATACCCAAGATATCTACAGGTGAAGCATATTATAAGCGTCAGCTCTCAGTTTATAACCTAGGAATGCATGAATGCAAGAATGATAAGGCTACTATGCATGTTTGGCACGAAGGACTTGCTTCTCGTGGGCCAAACGAAATTGCATCATGTCTTCTAAAATACTTAGCATCTAACGAAATTAATTCCAACCACCTTGTGCTCTGGTCCGACTCTTGCGGTGGACAAAACCGGAACATCAAGATGGCAGCAGCAATAATGTACATTGTTCAGAGAGATGACAACCCAATCGACATTATAGAACACAAATTTCCAGTGCCAGGACATAGCTTCCTTCCTAACGACAGCGATTTTGGGGACATTGAAAAACATCTAAAGTATCACAAAAATGTGTATTCCGTGGAAGATTACAACGCTATTATTCGTGAATGTCGACCACGAAAGCAATCCTTTGAAGTCTCGACGATGATCCCTGAAAATTTTGTCTCTACCAAACCGATTTTATCATTTCTCACAAACAGGAAAAAAACCACTGTCGCTAACAAAAAAATGAAAGTAGAATGGTTAAAAATGCGTTTAATATGTGTTGTGAAATCAAGACCAGGCATTTTGAAGTTCAAGTACACTCTCAACGATGCAGTTGAATTCTATGAAGTGAACCTCAATAAGCGACTCCGGGGAAAACCATTCAATGTTAGCAAGGTAGTTTTAACCCAACTGTACCCTGCAGGAAATCGAATCGCACAAGCAAAGAAGAATGACATAATGTCACTATTAAAGTATGTTCCACCGATTCATCACCCATTTTTTGAAGCATTGCGTACAAAAGAAGAATCAGGAAATGCAAGTGATGAAGATGTTGATGGCCTAGAACTTGCTTCAGACGACGAGTTTTTCGAAGAATGAACTTAGTTCACTTAATGTATGCAATGGAAGAGATTAGTCACATAATATAACCAGCCAGAGTGCACTAACTTTGAACTAACTTACCGAAGTATTCAACCAGAGTGAACTAACTTTTTTAAATGATTTTTAATTGATATGTTAAATATGCTGGAATAATAAATATATGTTCAAAACTCAATCTAAGCCTTTATCTTAAATTTAGGTCACAATTTAGTTCCATAGTGATGGTGGTATTTACACAGCATTACCAAACGCAAAACCATCGTTTTCTCAAATGTAAGTTTTTTGACTTAGTTCTATATGGTTTAAGACGATCCAATTGTCTATTAGCTCTATTATCAATAGGGTATTTCCACATATTTTTTTTGGTTCCATGCTAACTCAACACAGTGACTATTCAACACACTTTTAAAAATTGATATAAAGTCATTAAAAATGATGAAAAAAAGATGTGATGAATTATCATTTTGATGATTTATCCGGTCACAATTTTTTTTATTCTCAAAAATAAAAATTACAAAAAATACAAACATTACAGTAATTTCTCAAAAAAATTACATTGTCAAAGACAATGCATTCTATCAACTTTTGGTGGCACTCACTAACGCACACCGACATATACGCATTTCTCTGAAATTGGATGATATTACAGCAGTAAATATATGAAATCGGGACTCGGCTCAGATTGACACCAGTCCCTAGGGAGAAAGGTTCAACCTAAAAATAAATATATGTATATATTTTTTTGTTTTAAAAGACATTTTAAAAGTTATGAGCTAGTCCCTGAGGAGGAAAGTTCAATCCTAATTTAAAACAATTTTTTTAAATATATTTTAAATACATCTATAAAAATAAAAATGTTAATGTTCCTTTGTTCAAAATCTTAAATCTCCGAAAGTTCTTCACTGATAGCTTTGAAATTTTGACACAACGTTACATTCGAATACGCACATGTTTTTATATACCTATATTATATAAATGTCACCTGTTGGACTTAAAAGCAAAATGCGCTATTGTCTCTATATCTGCACAGATAGACTGAGCCACAACAACGCGTGGCGAGGTACAGCTAGTATATGAATAAAAATAGATGTATTATGGTAAAAAAAACTGTTGAATTTAAGAGTTGAATTTTTATTGCGAATTCGGCGGCGTTGACGCCACACCGGGCAACGTGATGACAGCAGTCTTACCATACATTGGCATTTTATATGTCATAAATACGTTGTAGCCAATTGGAACCATTTCAGACAGTGTGGATTTAGATCGTCTTGGATGGTTTTAGATCATTTTTAAAATCAATAATTATGAAAGAAAATATAAAAATTAGATATTTTTAGTCAAATAATCAGAATCAGAAAAATAAAATTGATATCTTCCACACATTTTTAACAGTATTCATAGTTTGTGAAAATATCAAATTGCTCAATGTTAATTGTACACAACATTTCCAAGTGAGACGTGCACAGTACACTACACACATAATATGAATAAATAAATTACTATTATAATAAATAATGCCATTTGCTATTAATATAAAAAATTGCGCAAAGAAGTAAAACGAAATAACATATTTATGTACACAAAATTGAAGTAGAAAATGGAATCCATAGATTAAATACTAGATAGGCATACTTGAAGGATTATACCTAGTGATGATTTCTTTCAATAAACATAATACAAATGTAAAATCATAGACAATAGAAACAAAGGGAGATATGGCACGCAAACTGCACGGACAGCAGTAGAGAGTTTTGGTGTGCAGATAGAATTAAAGGCGGAGTGCCGCTGTGCCTAGATGCGATTTGCAGTTGGGTGAGAGATGTAGGCAACACTTTTGTTCTTGCTGTGTCACGCTAATAATGGTTCCTGGCCCATCCCTCTTGTTTCTGTTATCCATGGTTCACACATACACGTGTTATCTCCTAAGTTAATCTTCATCTTATCAGCTGCAGCCTGGTACAACTTACATTACGATGGTATGTCTTGTTAAATTTTAAGACGGGTTGTTCGATTTGCATGATTACCGACTCTATTATTTATGTGTAAAATTATGTCACAGTGATGTCGAACTGAATCCAATAGTGGATTCAACTCAAGTTGTTCAAATTAAGTTGTTCTTTGTTCTCACTGAAGAGATTAACCAACAGTGGTAAAGGTTTAAAGTTATGTGGCTAATTTCATGGTCTTCTGTGATTCGTATTAATAATAATAATGATTGGAGTATTTGTATAGTGCCGTTTTTGTGAGAAAATCACCTCAAGGGCGCATTCTAGATAGGCAATATCCTGAATACTAGATAGGCTTCTATCTACACAGGATTCTACCTAGGATGTTAAAAAACATACATAATCCAGGTATATGATTATATATGTAACGGTGACGAACCATTGTTGACTCTCGGGCATGTTAAATTAAGTTGTTTTATGTGCCTACTGAAAACATAAACCTTTAAAAGAATGTTTATAGTTTAGCGGGTAATTTAATAGATTTCTGTGCCTCGTATGCATCCTTCAGAGCTTTCAGCGCGTCGCGGGCGGTTTCCAATCCCAGCTCGTCGCCGAGCAGGAACTTGGCAACTAGTCGGACCACCGGGCCCGGCGAATTGATGTGTACGTCGTGGTTTCCCTCGATGACGGCGGCGCGGAAGTGCGGGTTCTTGTTTATCCACTCCTCCAGCATCTGCGACCTGACAAACCTGATGAAAGCTTTGATGGATTGGTCTGCAAAGATGATCAGGTGCGGGATTCGCATTCCGCCATACAGTTGGAGTTGGTACTCGGCTGACATTGCGGGGGCAGAAGGCAGCTTCATGCGCTGCTCCCAGCAAAACCTGGCCAAGTTGAATGGGTCAAACAAAATATCTTTATTGTCCTAGAAAGCCACGAGTATAAAATTGTGGTTTGAAATAAAACAAAAGACTACATAACAGGTTTTCCAATAAGAGGTGTTATTTTGAATAGTCCGTTATTTCGGTAGATGTTACTTTTGAAGCTGTCATTTTTTGACATTTGACAAGTAGAAACTACGCCATTAATAAAAATGGAACGATACACGCTTCAACAACGCATTGAAATTATTAAAATTCACTCGAGTGAATCAAATGCAAATCATCTTGAGTGATGAGGCCCATTTCCACCTCGGTGGCTTTGTCAACAAGCAAAATTGTCGCATCTGGGGCTCGGAAAACCCAAGAGTTATTGTTGAAAAGCCTCTCTATCCTCAACGTGTGACTGTTTGGTGCGGTTTATGGTCTGGCGGAGTCATTGGACCTTACTTTTTCGAAAATGAGGCTGGAGCAACAGTTATGGTGAATGGATTGCGCTATCGAGAGATGATTAATGATTTTTTATGGCCGAGGATGGTATTGATCTGGACAACGTTTACTTTCAACAAGATGGCGAGGGGGCGCCGTGCCACACAAGCAACGAAACCATTGATCTTTTATGATTGAATATCAAAATAACACCTCTTATTGGAAAACCCTGTACTTTGTACAAGCATTTTCGCCATTTAATGTTTTTACAATGCATTATAAATAAAGTTAATTTATTAATTTACTTTATTTAGTCAGTTAAATACAACTGAAAAACTTCTGTAGCGATGCTATGAGATTTATCTAGAACGCTCGCCCATACAAAATGCATTATAGCGGGAACACTCTAGTCGCAATGCGAGTGTTCGGCGTACCTTCCTACTTGCTACCTACTTGCTGCTGAACGCACTACCCACGTCAATACAGTTGCGAGTTTGACTAGATACATTGTGCACATCCGCCAGAAGGTTCTAGGCATAATTTCAGCGCCACCGAAAATCCAGATCCAGCGAGTAGCCGGCAATTTACCAGTGGTCTCGCGAAGCTACTGCCGCCGTCGGCTTGGCTATATAAATTGGCTCGACGCAGAGAGTCATTAGTCAGTCATTTAGTCAGTCAACAACTTGCAATCTCGCGGGTGACAACCAAATAGCGCGCCCCGCCGCGCACTGGACCATCTACGTACACCCGGCTCTGCACGGTTCAACCAATGACTCCTATGGGATCATCACAGCTCCCTGGCTTCAGCATTCTTGGCCAGAGCTACATCCACGCACGAAGACCCCGCGGCATCCTCGCCGGTCCGCGCCTCGGCCCCGCGACATTCTCGCCGGCCTGCATCTCCCGCTCAACCGCCGACCAGATCCTTCGTATCTTCGGCTACCTTGTTCAGCACTGGAGCACCTGGAAGACCCATGGTCTTCACCAGTTCCTGACACATCCACGAGTCCGGTCTCAACGCGACGTCGCCAACTACCGCCTAGACCACTTCACCGCCTGCATCAAAATCACCTCAACATAACTGATCTGCCCCAGCGAACAATATTTTGTATTTATTAAGTGATAAATTGAAGATATCCACTGACTCGGACCTTCCATTAGCATTGTGAGCAATGATGAATAAATTATTATGGTAGTTAGTCCTAGAATCTCTGCATTGAAAAAAAGATAGTTAAGCTGATAATTAGTCGTGTTTACCTGTACTGTCCATTTCCTGCGTCAACAACGGCCCGTTCCAACACTGCCAGACCGGCCTCTCTCGTCAGACCTCTGTTCCTCATCAACGTCTCCAGGGCCTGCAATTAAACACTCTTTAAATTACTATCATTGTTTATCTAACCCCTTTATAGAAGTCGCAATTGAGAAGGCTTGGTCAAGTATGAAGAATGCCAGAAGATCGAAAGATCAAAGATTCCACTCAAAATTCTATGTTCTATTCCACAGGAAAGACTTTTCAGCGGACTGCCCCAGATACAGTTAGGAGAAGCAACTCCAGAGCCTGTATAAGGTGAGGCTGGGCCTACCATGGATGGAGGCCGCTGAAGTAGCGCAGGTCAGGAACACCTAGAGGTGTCTTTCGATGCGATGGGTCCCCGACCCGAATAGGGCAAGGAATGTGGAAGATACTCCCATCATCACCCTGGTGTAAGACCACAATTCAGAATAGACACATTGCTTGAAATGGCTTTGGCCGTATTTGGTAATCAGATCTGAGTAGCCAGGTACTTCCCCACCTTCCTCTTCCCCATCTCCTTCCTCTCCCCACTACCTTCAGCCTCACAACATAACTCAATCGGGGATGCCAGTCTCACTGGCTCCAGACAGTTGGGAGCAGTTGTGCGGTTTCAAATAATTATGTATGTATTATTGTTTATATATTAGCGGTCAACTGACCATTTGCATTGTTTAAAAACGTATTACTACATACACAACGTAACGCATGTACTTGAAGAATTTTAATCAGCGATTTCCGAGCGTTTTTGGAGTTAAGAACGTAGATTTAATTTTGCTGTCTGATATTTTTTTTAAATTAAAAACAAAAAATATTTTTTTCCATCACACCTCGCCATCGGGTAATTGGGTACAGCCTAGTGGGTCACATGATACGCAATCTGTCTCATTCCAACAGCACGGTAACAGACAAGATATAGTGCATATCATGAGACCCGTGGCGGAGTGTGATAGATTTTTTTTCTTTAAATGGAATGAAATTCTTCATTTGGTTTCTCTTCCTTGGGTTTTGACGTAAATAACCGGCTGTCTCGACAAACCGGTGTACCAAGCGGAGTCGACCGTATCATAATAAAAATAATGTTTTCATTACCTGGTCAATAGTGTAGAGTGGTCCTGTCTCCGGTTTGGAGATGAATCGCTTGTAGTGTTTCGGGTCGTAGAATTGGTCGTAAACACGCTCGTACCATTGGGCAAAATACTTTCCTTCCACAGGAGGGTATACCATGGAATCCAAAGCCACAAAGCGGTCTATCTTATTTGGATAAATTATGTTGTAAAGAAGACCTAGACATAAAAAACAAATATTTTTTTATCATTTCAAAGTTTTTGTGACTAAAATATTTGTGTTTCAAAGTTGTAATTTTTATTTTTATTTTAATGATTTATAAGATTCCCATCGTCCCATTTTATATTATTTCTAGTTGGTATATGGAAGGTAATTAGGCTAAGTGAAACAGGGCTGTCTATAATACCATTAAAATTCATTCATGATAACATTATAAGGTTCTGTAGGTCCCAAAGACTGCGATCGGCTGGTCACGTGGAAAGATTGCCATATGATAGGACACCGAAAGCTATGATTGTGTGGGTGCCCCATTGGAAGTGACCCAGAGGCAGACCGAGGACAAGATGGATAGAATGGCGAGGGTCCGCAGCCAGTGTAGGCGGCAAAATCCCACCATGGTATGATGATGAACAGTTCAAGACTTTCTGCCTTGTTTCTAATATCGATGGTGTTGAACCTACCTATCTGCGCGCCCATTGAGTGTCCGACGTAGGAAAAGGCGTCCAGCTTGTAGTGATCGATCACCACCTTCAGGACGACTACGTAGTCCACTGGAAAGAGCGGCTGGCCTAGCGGAAAGGGTTCAGACTTGCCGCAGCTTGGCAGTTCTGGGATCAGGATGCGGATCCCGTTGGGCAATCTGAAAGACGACAAACATTTTTATAAAATTTATCATTTCCACCACAGATCGAATTCGGTTGAAAATTTTGACGGAAGACATCCAGTGGACTGATCCAGACATAGTTGAAAGAAACAACTCCAGAGACTGTGGCGAGGAGAGGGCCTGCTACGGACGGAGGTCGCTAAAGTAGCGCATAGGTATGCCTGGAGGGGCTGCCACCAGACAGGACAAGGAGAAGAAAATGTGAATGAATTGTGAAATAAACTACAAAGTGTCAGCAGGCCAAAGTTGTCATCAAAATCTTCAACCTCCAACCTCAAATTGATTGTTTTTGCACATCTATAAAGTTTACACATATTTTGTACTACGCCTGTCTCACTAGGGATATTCTGTGTCGAGAAAGGCTAGTTTACAAATATTTTATTTTAACGATAGGTACCTACATTTAAGGTTAATTTCAACCGGTACAATTTTTTACGTTGGAAGCCATAATATTTTGTAAGATTTATGTTATTCAGTTTGGTATGATTATTTATAAGTGGAACTACGCTCGGCATGGCTCGACTTTAAAGACAAGGGTCCTGGGTTCGAGTCCTAGATGTGACCGTATCCTTTTCTGATTTTTCTGTTTCAGATTTTCGTTTAGAAATCGCTAATATTGTCTTCAGTAATTAAATATTACAATTTGAGGTTTTACTCAATAAAGTTATTCCGAAAGATAAATAGTTATAAATACCCACAAAAGAACAATATCAAATACCTAATACATATCTCAGCAATTTTTTTATCTTGACAGGTGCTTGCCAAGGGCAGACAACTGTCATATTGACATTTACAGTAAATAATAAGTTAGTCAGTAATGTATTGATTTTTTTTTAATTTTGCCAAGTTGCAAGTATTTCATACCCACTGTAACAAAGATACATTTACGTAATATAATGTATACTATTTTATTTACATCCACAATTTGTCACATTAAATTGTAAAATGGGGGCCTCAGCACGGGTAAAACACCCAGTGAGGCTCACTTTACCAAATAATATTTATACCGTCTTACTCATAATAGATAACATGGAGGGATAGTTAGGATAACAGGTTAGTAGAAAATATTACACATAATCACGCGCATGCTTACTGCTTATACCGCCCGTAATACTGCAGTATTAGTGGCTGGCGGATTTTTAAACTGCCTGACCCCCAGGATTAGGGACGTATCACTATGGTATTTAGACGGAGATCGCAGACTTTGTTAAAATTCTGGCTATTTGACTAATTTGATCGGTCACGCAGTGAAAATGTAAAAAAAGATTGGCAGCACTATCAGAGGAATATTTTAAATCGATTTACCAAAGCAAATACTGAACTCGTAATCAAATTGGTCAAATTACAATTCAGCAATTCAAAGACCGGGACATCGCAAATGTCATCTGAAGAAACGTGAAGTTAGCAACTAAACACAAAATGTAAAAATGACCGTGTTTTTGAGGATTGGAACAAAGTGGTGCCAGTCTAAAAAAATCTCGCATGAATATTATTATGAGTAAATATTTTAACCCGAGCAGTATATGGCCCTCCTCACCGTATAGCTATACCAGCGCTGCAGCGGCGTATTAGGGAATCTTTATAAGTAAGACTGATAATGTATCAATAAATAAATAAATATTTATACACCTATTGTTATGCATTATATTGTAACCAAATGGAGTTTCGGAATGGCGGAAATTTTGCAGGATCTTAATAGTTATAGGCAGACGGAGAGCAGTCTGGGTAGAAAAGATTATTTCCTCTAGTTTTATTTACCTGTTTATCAGTGGCTTGAAGCAGCCAGCGGTATCAGAGGCTCCGTGCAAAAACACAACAGGTTTTGCATTTTTAGGGCCGGCACAAACAACTGCAATAAAAGAACATTGATTAATATTATTTACAGCGTTTGCATCTGGGCCTTCTTCCCATTATAGTCCAAGCGATGACCGTAAAAATCCCATCCCATAGGCCACATGAACCAAATTAGTATTGGGCTTTAACCCCAAATAAGATTAGTTAAAAAACGCATTCATCCAGATTTCGGCCCGGGAGGAGTCCTGGAAAGTGACGACTTCCGGTGTCATTTTTGGGATGAAAATATCCGACGTGCCACATTACCAAAACTAACGGCAAAAGTTAACGACATATTCGTAAACAGGGAATTTTTATCTAAATTCTGACATCGATTTCATTCGTGTGGCCGATGAGATATTTTGCCGCATCTGGAGGATACCTACAATGTCATTTGTTAGGTACTTCTCCCCACACAAAAGTTGGCCGAACAATTTTTTTTTCATAACAAATTTGCCGTTAGTTTTGGTAATGTGGCATGTCGCTTTCCAGGACTCCTCCCGGGCCGAAATCTGGATGAATGCATTTTTTTAACTAATCTTATTTGGGGTTAAAGCCCAGTAGTAATTTGGTTCATGTGGCCTATGGGATGGGATTTTTACGGTCATCGCTTGGACTATTAAGGTGGGGACATTACCACCGGAGATGAATGGACATTTCAGATGATAAATTATGCGACCAGTGTGCCTGCTCCATGTTTTACCCTATTCCCTTTTCCAATTGATAGAATAACCCATCAGGAAAAGTGGAACAAACCAAATTGCGCGGAGCATAAAGGTCGTGTGACCGTCTCCCTTCCAACAAATTGATCTGACAGTATACAGGCATCATTGTAATACCACTATTGAATCTGCGAAAATAAAATCTGCTTACAAATTACTAGTCCTTTTAACCATGGCGCGCATATTACTGGCCCCGTAAAAAACACATTTCTGGCAGGTATTTTTTGCGCTGGCGCTATATGCTGTCTCTGGGCGAAAATAAAGGTCCCGCACGGATTATATCTTCGAAAATAATTAAAATATTTTAATATAAATTTCTATGTAGTAACTCAGCATACCCAAGCTATGAAATGCACTTCAATTAACCTTGTAATATGTTTATTACGGTCTGCCTATCTGTATTTGCCCATACCCACAGACATAGGAATTAATAGACGAGAAGATAATGGCGAGGGGTAAAATCAACTGTTGAAGAACGAAGGGAGTAAGGCTGACTGTGATTCGTCAATAAATCAATCTGACAGTAAATAGGCATCTCGCATTATAATATCACCATTTACTTCTTAAAAGTAAAATCTGCTTTTGAATGAATAGACATTTCTACATGGGAGCGCAAATTACTCGCCACGTTATGAACTAATTTGCGAAGTCCAAATTCGGCAAAGTAAGGCAGCTTGTATTTTCAGAGTCGTAGTTAGTTTCAGAGTATTTAGTTAAGACACTTTTACAAATGTCTCATAATTTACTTACCCCAGTAAACAACGATGAGCACACTTGAGAATCGCTACATTGTGATGTGATAGTATATGTTTCTAAAACTGATCCATATAATACGGTGTGAATAAGCTTAAAATAAAGTAAAATAATGCTTACTTATGGAATGTAATACGACAATTGGGTTTATTCTCTTTTTCACATCTATTTTTACAAGTTTTCATAGTACAAGTCAACATTTTGCCGTGTTATTTCGTAAAATGAACCGATGATGCCTCGACCATAGTTCGCACAAGAATGATGACGTCACGTTTTCAAATTTCACTTGAGGCCATATGCGAGCCCAGCCGGCTCAATTGAACCGGTATGGGGAGTGGGGATAATACGCTTTTAATCACTTAGGGCAGGTCTACTAATATTCATATGTCTATGCCCATACCTGATTTTTTTAAATATTCCCGACATCTCTTGCTCGCTTGCACATAGGAGTAGAGTGGGTGCGGAATAGAGATTCGAATCGGGTTTCACGGTCATAAAAACCCTCATTCCAGAAATTGAATTATTGCAATAACAAAATATGTTATCTAAATAATAAACTATCCTTTTGTTGAAATACCGATGTAAACGAAAGGCACGAAGATAAATATAAAAAGAAGACTTGCATTACGATTCTATAATTATGTACATATAGTTGGGACCTTCACAAAGAGATTGGTATACAGTAGAACCTCGTTAATTCGAAATCCACGGGACATCAAAAATCAAATTTCGAATTAACGAATTCCCACGTAATTCGAAATTTTATGAAAAAAAAAAAACGCCGAAAATCGATTTTCTCGGCCGCCTCTTCAAATCCGGGTGGTATTTTAGTTGTAAATTCGTATTAATACCAATTATTTCTTTATTTTCGCGGCCGATTACCATAGCGGTAGGCCCTTTAAATTCAGATATTCGCAATAAATTCGTAAAAATGCTATATATTTACGCGTAAATCGAGATTTCGCTGCCGATTTCGGTCGCGGCCTACCCTTTAAATTGAGATATTCGTAAAAATACGATATATTTCCGCGTAAATCTAGATTTCGCGGTAATTTTCCGTCGCGGCCGGCCCTTTATTTCAAATATCTGAATTTAAATTCGTAAAAATACGATATATTTCCGCGTAAAACGAGAATTCGCGGCCGTATTCCGTCGCGGCCGGCTCTTTAAATTCAGATATTCGAAATAAATTCGCAAAAATACGATATATTTCCGTGTAAATCGAGAATGCGCGGCCGATTTCCGTCGCGGCCGACCCTTTAAATTCAGATATTTGATGTAAATTCGTAAAAATATGATATATTTCCGCGTAAATCGAATTTTATAGGCAGTTTTTCGTCGCGGCCGGCCTTTTAAGTTCAGATATTTGAAGTAAATTCGTAAAAATATGTCATATTTCGGCGTGAATCGAAATTTTTCGGCCGATTTCCGTCGCGCCGTATTTTTTAACTCGGATATTCGAAGTAAAGTTAGTAAAAATACGATATATTTCCGCGTAAATTGAAATTACGCGTCCGATTTCCGTCGCGACGGGCCCTTTAAAATTCAGATATTCGAAATAAATTCGTAAAAATACGATATATCTACGCGTAAATCGAGATTTCGCGGCCGATTTCCGTCGCAGCGGGCCATTTAAATTCAAATATTCGAAATAAATTCGTAAATATACGATACATTAACGCGTAAATCGAAATTTCGCGGCCGACCCTTTAAATTCAGATATTTGGTGTAAACTCGTAAAACTACGACATATATCCGCGTAAAACGTATTTTCTCGGCCCTTCAAACTCAGATGTTCGAAATAAATTTGAAAAAGTACGACATTCCAGTGTAAATCGATTCAGATTTACAAAATAATAATACTTATTAGGACGATGTATAACCACGTAAAAATACATTTTTCGGCGTTTTACCGCCACGGCTGACTTTTAGATTCAGATTTACGAAATATTATGATTTATTTTCGCAAAAATCAAATTTTTTCGAATTACACGAACAAATTTTCGTGCGCGGACAAAAATATATTTCGAATTACGAATTAACGAATTTCGAATTAAAAAAATTTTTGTATGAAAAAATTTTTCTGCGGAAATTTTTTTGGCGAAAATTTCGAATTACGCGTTTTTTCGAATTATCGGGGTTCGAATTAACGGGGTTCTACTGTATAATATTCAACTAAAAACATTGAATAATTCCGATTATTTTCTGCCATTGAAATGAGGCCGGCACAAAAGGTAGAACTACCCTTCCCGCCGTTAAGCATCAATCGACCGAACGGGTAGAACTACCTTTCCCGGCCCAAGTGTGTTAACTACGAATCCCAAATCGTGTGCAGTGGCCGATGTGTGTTAACTAGAAATAAACAAACGTTTGGGCTTGTGCCCAAATCAAATATTTTTTTACACTATTTAGTTAAGACACTTTTACAAGTGTGTTATAAATTACCCGCTTTGGTCATTTTTAGCGTTCTTATGCAACCCGATTTGAAGTCGGTTCGGTTAAAAATGGACATTCAGATACTGCGCAGAAAAGTCCAATAATGGACTGCGACAATGTGCACCCTTCAGTGGTCAATGTACAACTAATGTCGTAGTTTATTCAAAGCATTCTTGAACCCTCCTGGTGCCAAAAATATGGTCACAAGGTTTGCCTCCAGCTCGTCGAAATGATACCCACATTTCATGTCATTGCACGTCGAACAATTTGGATTTCAAGGCTTTTTAACAGTTTTGTTAAGATAAATGGCTGCACGGTCTTTTTCATACAAAACTTAAATCTGTATCTGATGCCAAAATACTTGATCAAAATTAATAGTATATATATTTTTTTATTCAAATGAAACAATCTTACTTTGTTTAAGTTATTTAACTCTAAATAGTATAAAACAAAGTCGATTTCCGCGTCTGTCTATTTGTGCGCTTAGTTCTTCCAAACTATATGTCTATCTCCTAAGAATAACCCCCAGCAACGCCGGGTACATGTCAGCTAGTAATGGATAACCACAAAGTTATGGCTACATTCAAAAGTAATTATTTTTTTAATCAAAAGGTGTACCAAAAATATATAGTACGGATATGTGCTACTTTATTTATATGTGTTAAAAATTATTAAAATAGGTCACTAATTGTTGGCAGACTGGCGCGTGCGCAGACTGGCGCATTTTCCCGTCAATATGAGTAAGATGACAGTTTTCATTTGGGATGTGTGATTCAAAGAATGTTTTTGTTCATAATTTTGATTCTAATGACCAATTCACTATTATCTCTAATGGTATAAAATAAAGTCGCTATCCGCGTCTGTCTGTTTGTGCACTTAGTTCTTCTAAACTGTGCAACTGATTTTGATAAGGTTTTCACAATCATTTAGAGAATTTTTCCCGAAAGATTTATACACATAATACATACCTACATATTATATTTATAGAAAGTAGAGAAAAATCGATGTTTTGTAATCAAGTTGTAAAAAGATTATTTTTGGGCGCTTACTTTGCTAACGCTGGCTAAACCTTATGAGAAACATCCACATAATCTACTACGGAATTGTATATCTTAAAAAGGCCTATAGAAAAGTATACAATGGTATACGTCTATCTCCTAAGGGTTAAGCGCCCTTGAGGTGATTTTCTCACGAGAACGGCGCTATATAAATAATCCAATCAATTCAATACATTTACTATTATTTTCAGTTTTAATCCAAATAATGTCATTATGTAAATTTAGTTTCATGTTATCGGAAAAAGCTAGGTTATTTCAGATATTATTTCTTTATTGTTACCGTAAGAATTTTATAAGAATTTCATAAAAGTGATGTTTAATACATAAATGTCTTGTGGCTCACTCTTCTTCACAAACTCCATTTTCAATGCCACATGTATGTAAATACAAATTCTACAAAATGTACATTTATATTGTGCCAAATTTTGTTTTTTAAATTGTATGAACGAGATAAAAAAGGGAAGTGACAATTTCCTTGCAAATTCCATATGTAAAAGGACTGTGTTTTTGGAATTTTTAATAAGGCTGATGATCTGGCAACCTATGCTTAACGAAATATTTTTGCATCAAATTGATTTTTCTTTCGTATTTAAGACAGACACCATAAAATGGTTTGAACTGGAAGAACAAGTAAAAATTATGTAGTGGGAGTTAGTTAAAGTTCCAAGAAAGTTCCAATTTTGTTCCAAATATGCATACATTAAATTGCCCAAACTAAGCCGTAAAAACCTATTTTGCGCATGTTTACTTAACCCCCAACTGTAAAAATTGTCTCCATTAGATATTTAAGTTAAAAGTGTTTTTTAAGAGCCTTTGAATGCAGCGGAATTCGACAAGTTTACCATAATGATTATAACTGTTAAATTATTTGTCTATTTATTCAATAAAAATGAGGCTTTTAGTCTCTACAGATATATCGATTACATATCGTGAAAAAACGCGTATTAACAACATCGCATGGTAAACAACATTGGGACATTTAAAAAATAGATTCGTGAAATTAAAATAACAAGTTTTATATTTTAATTAATCGTTCAGATCAAAGTCTAACTATAACATCGTACAGCAGTTAAATTGATGCAAATATTTACCGCAAATTTTCCCCCACGGGGCATCGATGAACTCATCTTGATAAATCATTATTTATTTATTTATTATTGTTAGTTTTCACAATTAACTAAGTTTACCGTCTTCAAAACGCACTATTGACAATTCGACTCCAGTCACTGAATTGAATTTGAATATTGAATGCAACACTGACAGGACAGCCTGACAGATGCTGACAGATAAATCTGCTGAACATTTGACGGAAACCAAATTATGTGTTCACACTATATAAACTGACGCACAAACTTTTTTTTAAAACGATAATCCTTATCAAAGTAAAACGAGTAATACCAAAAATGTGTCACAATTTATTATTTTGTTGGTAGATTATGAAGATAATTATTATAAATCAAATATTTGGCTATCACTAATTAAACAATCTCATGTATTTGACGTTTTATGTTTAGTGTGGACAAATTTTATAGTTTTACACAATAGGCAATTTTCTACACTTTCATAGACAATATAATGTTTACATTAGTTTCCGTAGTAATTGCTCCTTATATTATTTGGATAATAACTTTAGCTTCCACCTTTGCAATAATTTAAAAAAAAATGTTATTAAAACACTACGATGTTATTACAATATGTAGTTACTTAATTTAATGTGTGCATCAACTTTGAAATCAAATATTATTTACTAATCATAAACGCTTATGAGGGAGGAGAGTCATAAATAAACCACTATTCTTCTTACTTCAGTCATGCTTCAGGCTTTCTTGGTTATTTAAACCACCCGGCTGATTTGTTTGGATCTTTCGGCATATAACTCCGTTCTGGCCTTGAAATTCCCTAATATGCCGCTGCACACATTATTCCTATTATAAATATAAACGGGCCTTTAATGGCCCACCACTGACTTTAACTTCAGTTTATGAAGTCGTATTACAAATGTAGACCTTATTTTTTTATTATATTCACGGGTGACATCTTTTGAATGACATCTATTTAAAAATACAAGCATATTCAAATGCAACGTTGCATCAAAATTTCAAAGCAATCAGTAACGAACTTTGGGAGATTTAAGATTTTGAACAAACAAACATTTACATTTTTATTTATATAGATGGATATATTTTCAAAGATAGCTGTTTCAAACAAAATCTATTTTATCGAAAAGGACCCTTTTTTCGCCCGCTTGAATTGTGTTAATTAACCCAAACTAAGAAACTAATAATCTGTTTTGTGCATGTAAATCGTTGTTTCTTGTAGTAAATTGTAAAAACGAAGTCTAATTTCCATAATCTGTGCCTAAAAGTGCGGCGATTAGGAAAATAATTACCTTTACAACAAATAATTCTTTTAATATTGTATTATTATCATATCCTTGCAGGGGAGCTATGTGGCCACACGGTTGGTCAGCGTTGTGAGGTGAATTTTATTTAACAATGATAATATTCTAGGGCGCTGTTTACACGAGTAATAAATATGTTTTTATTTACTAGCTGTACCCCACCACGCGTTGCTGTGGCGCAGTCTGTCCGTGCAGATAGAGAAACAATAGCGCTTTTTGCTTTGACGTCCAACGGATGGCGCTGTTTTTTTTATTTTAAAAAGAGCATGTCACAGCTGACATCTATATAATATAAAAAAACATACGCGTATTCGAATGCAACGTTGTGTCGAAATTTCAAAGCTATCGGTGAAGATCTTTCTGAGATTTAAGATTTAGAACAAACGAACATTTACATTTTTATTTATGTAGATTGTAAATATACGGAACGTATTGTATTGCACTACCGCTGCATTCGTCTTCTGAAAGAACTAAGATTATGATTGAGTTTGGAAAGCGTAAAAAAAGAAGTCACCTCGTTAGTTTTGGAACCTCTCTGAATCTGTTTGATAAGAGAAGCTATGTTGTTTACGTTTACTTGTACTCTGTCTGCAAAACGAATTTTAGAATCGGCGAACAAACTTCTCGCTGGTAATCTGTCTGGTAAGAGAAGCTATGTTGATTATCAGCAGCTCGGTGCTGCGCATTCGCGAGAACATCACTCGGAGGCATCTCTCCACAGACTCAAACATCTTGGGGTCGCCAGAAACCTCCAGGAACAAGGTCTCACTCTTCTTCACAAACTCCATTTTCAACTCCTTGTTGGAATCGCTCATTTCAATGATCTGCTGGATGTATTGCTCTATAACTTGTGGATTGTCAGACGACATACGATAATCTATTTTGAACAGTCTTCATTCGAAGAGTTTCTCAATGCAGCCTTCGTGCACGGCGATGATGAACAAAGCTACCTGCGACTTAGTAGCGAGTTCGGGGATGAGCTCTCTCTCGAGCAGGGGATCCTCGCTGACGGGATCTACTTGAGCGGCTATCCACTGCACCGAGGTATCGTTACCAAGGAAGTGCAAAAAGTCTAGCACGTGCGCTCCCCAGTGGCCGGTGGTTGGTACCATCAGCCACCTCACCCAGCGGGAGATAGTGTGGGATACCGGCTTCCGCTGTGGCCCAGAAGCTTCTTCCTCATGACGCTCCAGGTGGAAGATGTACAGCCACCAGAAGCACGAGACCCCCGCTTCAACGCGATTTCAGGATACGAACGGCACGCGCCCATTGCGTCCGGCACCCGCAGGCATAGGATTAGACTTCACCACCCCGTCTCTGAAAAGGGTCGCCTTGAATGCGAACTTATCCAGGGTAAATTCCATCCGTCTGTTTGGTATCATATGTTGACGGGCTGTCGGGTCTGCGCGCTTGATGATTTGGAGAGTGGCTTCCAAGTCAGAGTCTTTGTCACCCACACACAAGTCTATGTCGGACTCTTCTTCATTGAAACCAAACAGCGAGGATCCGTACAGCCAGCAGTCCAGGTCTTACAGGATATGGCCAGCCCGGGGCTGTCAGCTTTTATTTATTATATTAAAAGTCAAATATAGATTACAACTGAACAGTGGAAGGAGTGGGGAGGGGTAAGAGTGGGCGGAGTTTTTCAGAATTAGGCATTACAATATTGTTAGACGGGAAAGACCAGTTTTTTCTTATCCGAATTTGAAGATGATTTAAACTTAAAGTTTACGTAATTTGGAATTACTTCACGTTTTAAACATGTTTGCAAAAAAAATATGTTTAAAGACATTAGTCTATATTTAATCAATAACTTGTTATACACTTTTGCCTTGGTTGCCGTACTCGCAAATATTAATTTTTCGAAGAAAATTTCTTCTGAAAGCTTATCAGAAAGCTGAAAACAATTTTAAATAATATTCATTATTTTCAGTAAATATAACAGTAAAGTAGAAGGAAAATATTAAATTACTATTCAAATGAAGTTTATAATTTTGTGTTAACAAAAAAAGAGAAAAGTGCGAGAATATGCCTGTCCAAAAGAATAATTCACTCGCTATTATACTCGATAATACATTCTTGGTTAGTATACAGCAAAGATATTAGAAGAACGAGATGTGCTATGAGCAGTTCATACTGTGTGGAATTGTTTTGCCCAGTGTCGCCGGTTTTGTTCACCAATACTACTGCACACCTTCGCTTACGCTAAGGTATCCGCACTAATACATAGAACAGATTTCTGTGCGTACACGTCCCGATACCGTTCAAAGTACCCTAATTAGGTAGTACTCCGGCTACGGTCCGGCGGCCAACATAGCATATCTCGTTCTTCTAATATCTTTGGTATACAGTGTATTATTTACACAATTTATATTCTTAGTAGATAATATTGAGAGGAAAATAATAGAGTTCCAATTCCTTCGATATTGGTGAAGATATGATTGAGTTCTTCAATCCATAACAAAGTGAATTGTTTTCCTTGTCCATTTTAATTTAAACAGTACCCGGCATATTTCCATTGACAATAGACATAAGTGGACCATCTTCGGGGCGCAGGGTCGGCCCCAAGCCAAATGTCGTTTGGTGTTAATAAAAACCTCAAGGGCGCTGTGTTAGGTTTTGTTATTATCTTCGCCTTGGCAAGTCAACGTTCGGAGCGAATTACTCCAATTGTACCTGCACAGATTGGCCCATGATTGGCCCTACCGATGCGCTTTATTGACTGGGGAACGATGGAATGTTGATTGAACGCATTGTAAAGTGCCATTGACATTGACTCAAGAGCACTTATTTTAAAAAGCGTTTAACGGCCAGTTCAGGCTGCCGCGCAGAAAAGACCCACAATGGAGTGCGCTTAAACTGTTACCCATAAATAAACCAATCACCTGTTACCATACTTTACTGGCGCGCAGAATACTCATATCAAAGCGTATGTACGAAAGAGCTCATTCATTAAAAAAAATAATGGGAACCGGTTCCAAAAATAACCGGTTTCTCGGAAAATTGGTATCGCCCGATCAGTAGATCAATGTCACCGAGACACCGTCTCTATTCTGTGGGATATCTATGGCCGGCCGGCACTTCGGTTTTCGCAGTGGCTGAGTTTTGACGTAACTTAGAATTTCCTTGGAATTTTCCATCACAAGCGAGTCGCGGTAATTTTAATATTGGACTTTGGAAGTTCTTGTAAAATGTTTGGAAAAGTGGCGTGCGTCGCTCTGCCGATATTATTAACGGTCGGAATCATCAGAAAGTACCTTGATTACGTTTGGGGCCATTGCAAGAGCACCGAATCGCTGAGGGGCAAAACTTTTCTGATCACCGGCGCAAATTGCGGGATTGGTTTTGAGACGGCCAAAGCACTCGTCAAGAGAAACGCCAGGGTTATATTTGCTTGCCGCGATGTAGAAAATGCCAAGAAAGCCATCGCGGATATTAGGAAAGAGCAGCGAACGGGCGGAGAAATGGTACGTACTCATTCTAAAATAAAATGTAAAAATAAACACGGCGCTTGTGCAGTGAGACCTATATAAATCATGCATTTTAAATGCCTACGACTGCAGAGTTGGACTGGAACTTACAAGACTGAAGTTGGGGATTACCTGGCTATTTAGTTAATTAAAAACATAGTTAAAGTCATTGATAATCTTGTCGAGTTCCGCTGACTTAAGTTGAAATAATGTGTTGTTTTTTTAAAGAGCCTTTGCATGCAGCGGAATTCGGCAAGTTTACCAAGTCATTTCGAACAACCATTTATTTTATGAATGGTGGTCTCCAACCAGGGAGGTACCTACCACGCTGGAAACGAGTTACAAAAATATACAATCAATTGAAATTACCCACATGAAGCAAATATAATTAGGATTATTAATGTTTTGGATTTTTATATTTCAAAATATCAGAGGAGGGGAAGAAGTAGGTGACAGCTAGATCAACAATATCTGAATATGTATTTTTTTAATGTGAATACCGCACAAGAGTCCCAACTGCTCCCAACCGTCTGAAGCCAGTGAGATTACGGCATCTCCAATTGGGGTATGTTGTGGGGATGGGAAGGAGATGAGGAAAAGGAAGGTGGGAAGTACCTGAGTATTTAGATCTGGTCACCAAACATGGCTAAAGCCATTTCAAATGATGTTTCAGTTCTGGTGGTCTTACACCGGGGTGATACTGAGAGTATCTTCCACTCCGGAACATGCCGCAAATATAATATATATTGTTTTTAAATGAATAACCAGATTGCTAGTTGAGAGCCTTATCCCTTGCCCACGGAGGCTGTCCTAGTATTCAGATCTAGTCATCAAACTTAGAAAGTATGTTTATTATTATTATTATTACAAGAATAATTGAATGTTTTATATCGACCGGTCAGTGTCTGAGTTGACATCGCGTTTGGGTCCCACCCAGGCGTAGTCTGTTCAATTCTTTGGCTGGCTAAGTCCTCCATCACAACACAAGCAACATTTTCCGCTTACTGTGGTGGTCGTAGAAGATTTATTCGTAACCCGGGAATGTTTGTATTTCATTTAAAAAAAATATATATATTTCATGAAGTGTTCAAGATTATGTTTGTGAAAAGTGACAGCAAAATAGCAATGTGTGCTCAAACATCATTTTATTAATCCCATCAATCAATCAATTAATTTATTGAATTACTTTCAATCATAATTACAGATAACAAATATTACGGTGATCATAAATCACTGAGGCTAATTTAACTCGGGCTTCAATGGAGTCCCCATCCCCGTGCTTGAACTTGTCGCGTAAAAGTTCCACCGAGCATATCAATGAAAGGTTTATTGGGAAGATTGCTTCCGAAGTTGAAGAAGACTAGATTGTCATTTAAATCCTCTTTAGTCATAATGAGTCATGATAATGTCTTTGAAACATCAGATTCAACAACGTTTTCTTTCCTTCTCGAGGTAACCATTCATTCTCTGCTTCAAAGTCCTCAGAGCTATTGGAGTTGTGCCCTTTGGGAGCTTGTCAAACAAAACCTCCTACTTTAAACTTTACAAGGGTGATTTACAGCTTAAATCTTTAATTATTGAAGACAATATTAGCGATTTCCTAAATGAAAATCTGAAACAGAAAAATCAGAAAAGGATACGGCAACATCTAGGACTCGAACCCAGGACCCTTGCCTTGCCGGGGCACCGCTGTACCAACTGAGCTAATGGGACCCTATCTCCTTCGGTCATATTTAACTGTATCATACTTCGTATAAGAACTACCAACATTGTCTTCATTTTTCTCAACGCACATTTTTATTGGCAACTATCTTTATGTATGATCGCAAGATTCAATCCGAACTAAATGCAATCTAGAAAGCGTCTTTAGATACACAAATCTTATTTTAATTTTAATGTGCGACATCTATTGACTTTTCTGCAAGTCTAGGATAAATATTTATTTTTTTGGAATAACTTAGTGAGTAAAACCTCAAATATTTAATTATTGAAGACAATATTAGCGATTAAGAACGAAAATCTGAAACAGAAAAATCGTTTTGGACTATGTTTGATTTGATTTGACCATTTGATCGAAGAATTTTACTAAAAAGAAGCAAAGAAAACGTTGAGGGTGGTGGGTGCGTCCATGGAGAACTGTGTTGGGATCTTCAAATATATTATTGAGAGAATTAGCGGAAAAAAGATCGTGAATCATATTTTAATTTGAATGCTTAAAAGCTAATTTGTAGAACTGCTACTACTTGATCTAAACATTGAACTAAAATTGCTGACAATCAAAAAAATTAACTTTTTTTTCAAAAATGTATCATAAACATTATTCCTCACTTTTGTGACCTTCATTTAAAAATAATTCACAAAGTTTCATAAATTTTTCTCAAATGACGTTCGGAACTTTTGGTTTTGTAGGGTTGTACATTTTAATTATTCTGTGGTTATCTTTTAGATTTGAATATAAAACTTGGTGTTTTCTCTTTCTAAAACTTTCAGTTCATATTTCATACTATGACAATAACGGATACACAATGATTTCTATGAGACCCCACATGAGCTATTTCCAAAAGTGAACAAATTGACTCTACGGTTAACAGATTTTTTTTTTCCAAAACCGAACAAATTAGCCTGCGGGTTTAAAAGTATTAATTTATGTAATATACGTAAACATACGTCCATTATCAGTTTTATATTGTAAAAAAGGTCAAAGTCGCAGGTAATCTTGATTTCATGTTATAATTTATTAGATATGGCCTTGTACAAGGTACAATTGTCATTTTTTAAAAAATATTTATCTTATTAAAGACAATGCCAAATTGATAAAAAAATGTATACATTTACATAATATTAAAATTATTTTATTTTTGGGTTATTATGCTGCGTTGCGCTACCTCCTTGTTTAAGCAGCGTTTTGGACAGCATTACAGTGTCTATCATCAGGGCAGATGTGGGTGGACACTCTAATGCTGTACGAAACGTTGACTAGAGCAGGAGGTAGAGCAACATGGCATAATACCCTAAAATTAAATCATGATTATTTTTGGCTGTGAAAATCTCAAATCATTTAAATAATATATTTTTATGCATAAAAAAGTTCTGGATAAAGTATATTATCAGTCCTTGTAAATTGATTCTACAGTTTTAACACATTTACTGCGACGTATTTTATAAAATATTCACTGGATGCTGCAAATTACACCTAATTTAAATACGGAATAAAACTGATACAAATGCATCTTTTCCTAAAAAAATACTTACAATTTGTTGGTACACATTGCAGATGTTGATAAACATTCGCAAAAATTACGTGGCAAGCTGTCGGGCTTCGCCGGAAGAGAAACAATGACATGCGAATTTCAAGGTCGAGCATAGTAAATCCGCATTATGTAGCATAGGCTTTATTTAAAACCTATAAAGTGAGATAAACATTACCATTTTGCAGCCAAATCGACGTTTCTTACCAATTTCGTGTGTAATTCTTAGTTTAAATCTCCCGCCAATGTCACCTGCTAGTTCCAAATGCATCCTTGAGGCGGCGCCAGTAGTGGGACGCCACTAGTGACGCTATAATTTCAAGCTTCATTAGCATTTATTTTGCGAAGGTCAAACACGTTTGGTTTGTTTACAAACATCAAATACCGTAAAATAACCTGTTTTTCAGTATTTGCGCAAAATTTACATATTTTTTTCGAGGTTATTAACAGTGTGACTGTTCGAACTCCGTAAAATTGCGATTTATAGAGTTTCGTGTGTTTTTGTTTAGTGTTTTTTTGTATTTTCGTGATTATGTCGGATTCCGAACGTTCCGAGAGCGGGGAAGCCGAATTTTCGAGGGCGGAAGTCATGAAGGTGATTCACACGGATTCGCGGGGGAAGCGTCCGAGGGTCTACGGCGAAGGCAAAGCCAAGAGGCAGAGGGTTTGTGAATTAGCTCCCGCCGACCCGCGAATTGACGTATTAACGCAGCAGATGTCCCAGATGCAGGAAATGTTGCGTCTGCTGCTGGAAAAGCGTTCGGAGGCTCCCGTCCGTGGCGCCTCGGATGACGATGACGAGGACAGCATCTCCCTGGACACCCCTGCGTCGCTTCGGGAGGAATTGGCAGGAGATTTGGGAATGGGACTCGTCCATCCGAATAAGCCGTCTCGTGACTTGGATCTCGGGGAGTGGACAACTGACCTAAAGCAGCCGAAGATACCATCGGCCGACCCAGGGAGGGTGAAAAAAGTGGAGCTCCTTCAGCATCTGGGGACGGCCAACTGGAACAATGTCCGCTACCTCGAGATCCAGAAGTCGTATGCCGCAACCCCTCTCTTCTCAATGTTGGCATTGAACCCTGAATTGAAGCGCCTAGCTCAGGAGGAATCGGCCAGTACGTCAACGGACTCCTTCTGCGGCTCCCTGACCAATGCTCTTTCCCTGCAGGCTGATCTCCTGAAGGCCTCCTTGCAGGAGCTGGTCAACTGGAGTGCGGAACCAGGCACGAAGCTGAGCACTTCCACTCTCTTCGAGAAGGTGCAGTCTCTCTTCGCGGCGGGGTCTGAGTCCCAGAAGGTGTCCAAAGACATCATGCAGATGGTCTGCGGAAAACGGGCTAGCCACATTGAGTATCGACGAGAGGGGGCATTGCGAGGCATCAGTGACGGATACGTCCGAGATGCCTTAAGGAAGATTCCGCCCACATCGGAATATCTCTTTGACCCGAACCTCCTGTCGGCCCAGCTGGATAAGTTGGGGGGAGTGAAGAAGTGCCTCGCTCCTCAGCCTAGCACTTCGCGACCAGCTCCACCCGTTAAACCTGTGACTGTGCAGAGCTCGCAGCCCTTTCGTCCTAGAGTACAGCAGGGAAGAACCATCGCGAGAAGGGAGCACCCTGAGAGTCGAGGTCCGGAACCAGCCCGTAGAGCCGCTAAAGCTTTCCCTCCCCGAGGTAGGTTCCGGCCCAAGGAAAGAGCAGGGAAGCCAGACCGTAAGAGGTTTTAACAGTGGGCCCTCTTTTCAAGGGGGTCAGTTGCGCTCATTCGCAGGTAAGTGGAGGAACCTTGGCGCCCCTACTATCATCCTTAAGATGTTAGATGGCTACCGAATTCCATTTTCATCAAAACCTCCACTAAATAATAATATTTATTTATTTAACTCCCCTTTCGCCACTAAGACTTCTGTGGCAATGACAGAACAAATAGAAAAACTCAAAGCCCTTAAGGTTTTAGAGTCGGCACCTGCCACTCCCTCATTTATTTCTAACATGTTTCTGGTCCCCAAATCAGATGGCTCAAAGAGGCCGGTCTTTAACTTAAAGTATTTAAACAATTTTCTGACTGTCAGTAAATTTCGTCTGGTAAACGTTTATCGAGTTCCTACTTTTCTACAACCGAATGACTGGATGGTTAAAGTGGACCTCACACATGCTTACTTTCATGTACCTGTGAGTGAGCAGCATAGATGTTTCCTTAGACTTATCTATAGGAATGAACTCTTGCAGATGACATCCCTCCCCTTTGGCTTGGCCACCGCACCTAAGGCATTCGCAACCTTCACTAACTGGGTAGCGCAGGAACTGCGGAAGAGAGGGATGAGAATTCTAGTGTATCTGGATGATTTTTTATTAGTAAACCAATGCCTGCCTACTTTAAAACAGCAGGCTATTGAAATGGTGGAGTTTTTGCAAGGCTTGGGATGGCATATACAATTTGATAAGTCAATATTAGAACCATCACAACAAGTTCAATTTCTTGGTATCAGCTGGAATACTCTAACTAATGAAAAGTCTCTCCCTCAGAACAAGGTTTCAGCCCTATCTTATTTGTTAAAGGGTTTTATTCAGACAGGTAGGTGGTCACTAGATAAGGGGCGCAGCCTCTTGGGCTCTTTAAACTTTGCTAGTTTTGCAGTTCCAAGAGGCAGGCTCAACAGCCGGCACATACAGAAAGGGTGCTTAGGACTCAGACACTACCACCCTTGGGAGTCATCACCAATTCCGGCAGCTACCGCTCGGGAATTGAGATGGTGGGTTCGATCGCTCACCCTGACGTCACCTATACATCTGCCGCTGTTTGAGCATTACCTAACAACCGATGCCTCTGATCAGGGTTGGGGTGCCCAGCTGGACGAAAAGCTTCTCAGCGGTGTGTGGGCTGATGACCAGCTGAATCTTCACTCCAATGTAAAGGAGATGCTCGCCGTGTTGGCTGCCTTGTCTCCTCACGTGCTTGAGCTATCTGGCTCGGGTCTTCTGATCCAGTCGGATAACAGGTCTGTCGTATCTTATCTCCGCAAGGAGGGTGGTACCAGATCAACTCAACTCCTGAGCTGTACTCGACTAGTGCTAGATGTTTTGGATAAACACTGTGTCTCCATGACAGCACAATACTTACCCGGTCGTTTCAATGAAGTAGCGGACTGTCTATCTCGTCATCGTGCTATACCCGAATGGCACTTGCTACCCTCGTTCACAGAGGTAGCATTCAGGAAATGGGGACGACCCGAAATAGACCTATTTGGCTCTAGGACAGCGCATGTGGTTCAAAGGTATGTTTCTCTTGATTTTCAGGACGACGAGGCAGACTACCACAATGCTTGGAGCAGGGACTGGGACCATCAGCTGGCTTGGATCTTCCCTCCCCCGTGCCTCATGCCGAGGGTTCTTTGCCACCTGAACAGAGCAAGGGGATTATACTTGGTAGTGGCTCCTCGTTGGGAAAGGGCATTTTGGAGAGCGGATCTGAAGTGTCGGGCCTTGGGTCCACCTCTTACGATTCACAATCTAGGAGAAGCACTGATAGACACCAGGACCAACAAACCCCCTCCTCAAGTAGAGTCCTTCACTCTGGAGATTTGGCTTTGTGGGGGTGGGACAAAAACCTAACAAGATGGTCAAGTCAGCAGAAGGAACTTCTTAGATCCGGGTGGAGAAGTTCTACCCTTCGCACTTATGCTCCGGCATGGCGGAGGTGGCAGCGCTGGGCGTCAGAGAATCAGCTTGATGCCACGCGTCCCAAAGCTGAAGACTTAGCCAGGTTCCTAGCCGATCTACACATCAGAGAAAAGCTATCGCTGAGTACCATTTTAGTTCACAAGTCAGTGGTGTGTACCTTAGGCTCTCCCGAAGACAATAGAGAGCTGAGCTCCAATCCGATAGTGAAGAAGATATTAAAAGGGATATCTTTAGCTAGACTAAGGCCTTCAAAACCCCCCATTTGGGACCCGAGGGTTGTATCATCATGGCTGGAGAAGAATTTGCCTCAACATATTACTCTCTTTGAAGCATCAAGGAGAGCAGCCACCATCCTGCTTTTGGCATCAGGGCGCCGAGTCCACGATCTCACATTGCTCCATTGCACAGCTGAAAGATTGTCAGTGGACAGTGAAGGCATCTCCATTTGGCCAGTGTTTGGTGGCAAGACAGATTCGGCAGACTGGCAACAATCAGGGTGGAGACTGGCTCGCTCGGAGTCTAGGAACATAGACCCTGTCTATTGGACGGAGAAGGTCATAGAACTGTCTAAGGAACGGAGAGCGCAGGCAATACTACCTAGCCTATTTATTACAACTTGTGGGACAGTGAAAGCGGCCTCCAGGGCAGTAATTGCAGGTTGGATTAGGGCAGTCCTCAGGGATGCTGGTGTAGAGGATCCACCTGGCAGCATCCGTTCAGCAGTGGCATCTCTGAACTGGCTGCAGAAATATAAGCTGGACGATATACTGTCGCGTGGTAACTGGAGAAGTCCCAATACCTTTGCCAAGTTCTATAGAAGGGAAATTGCAGAATCGGCTGGCCGAGTCAACACCGACCCATCTGTTGCTGACCTTTTTCAACCTCTGTAACTGGTTAGCTGATTTCTGGAAATCTTGCCCCTATTTTCTTTTTAGCAAATAAATTTAAATATTATATTTGATTCACATTAGCATAATGTCACCAGGCGATAACAAACAATATCTCACTTTATAGGTTTTAAATAAAGCCTATGCTACATAATGAAAAAGTTTTACCTTACAATAAAACTTATATTATGTACTTAGCTTTATTTAAAACCTAGGCAAGGGCTGCCTGATGAGATCTAATGAAGCTTGAAATTATAGCGTCACTAGTGGCGTCCCACTACTGGCGCCGCCTCAAGGATGCATTTGGAACTAGCAGGTGACATTGGCGGGAGATTTAAACTAAGAATTACACACGAAATTGGTAAGAAACGTCGATTTGGCTGCAAAATGGTAATGTTTATCTCACTTTATAGGTTTTAAATAAAGCTAAGTACATAATATAAGTTTTATTGTAAGGTAAAACTTTTTCATTATTACATGTTACATTATTTTTATAATTTTTTTTTTCACCGAATCATTAAAAACTTTACAGATATTGTTTTAGCAATTTATCTTTTATATATATATACATATATATAAAAATCAAATCTTGTCTGTCTGTGGTGTGTGTGTATGTGTCCTTTTTGCGCTCCTAACCGGATCATCCGATTGCGATGAAACTTTGGTGAGTTGTTGTGCATATTAGACAAAATTTTGGTGAGATATTGTATGCACGTAAGGGAAGGGAACGGGAATGGAAACGGGAGCGGGAAAGGGAACGGGAAAGGATACGCAGGGGCAAACACTTTCTTTGTGGTGTAGTTAACTTGGTGTACTTAATGAAAGTCTCGTTTTACTCAGTTGGAGCGTTTATTTAAGAATGCGCAATAGCAATTACTTCACAATAATAATATCGCATTTATTTTATGGGATAAATACGAGTAGGCACTATATTATTTAGCGTGGAATGCAGGCGATATCTAGGTCAAGGTTACAAGCGCGCAAGTAGTTGACTGAAGCTAGGCCGGCGGTCGTAGTAGCTGTGAGAAATCACTGGTAGACTACGGGCACTAGCTGGAACTAGATTCTTCTAGAAGTTTCTGCAGCGTTGGATTATGCCTAGACCCTTTGTATAGACACTTCTGGCGAGTGTGCGTAATGTACTTCGCCAAACCAGCAATATTATTGTCGTGGGTAGTTCGCTTCGGACGTCGCAAGTAGGTACTCGTATACGGCGGCGGCCGGTATTATTAACACTACGTAACCAAATGTGTTTTGCGAATAAACGTCTCGAAGTTTCAAAGTCCGTGCATTTTAATATGGGCATTCTTTCTGGAACATACTAGTAGTGTCGATCGCTACAGTGGCATTGCAACGCATGCCGGGTACCCGTTAGTTTAAAAATAAATGCAAGCAAATAATTTACACACAATCACAAAAGACTTTTATTTACATATAAAACACAATATGTAATAAACATTGTAGATATAAAAAACTAAGGGGAAATAAAAAAAGTACTTACACGTAAAGAGCACTAATTATTGTCACAAAAAACACAGTTATTTACATACATATGCACACAAAAAAGTAATAAATAATAATCGCAAAAATTATAGATCGTTACTTTCATGGAAGATTTGAAAACATGGTTCCAAACAAAACCCAGGACAATTGCTACATTCCTTACAACAAAAAATTGAGTATTTTCTTTCTCGCCGTGTTTCTCAGCAAACCTTACATCTTTTTCTCTTAGTTTTTCCTTTGGTATCTTTTTCGAAGAAAGATGGCAGATGCATTTTCACTATAAAAGATCGAGGACGGGATGGAACGGGACCAAGCAAATTTGCTATGACCGACGATCTAAAGTCGTAGAGCGTCATCTTTTTTTCGCTGTTTGCATTGTATAGATGGAATGCATTCAGGATAATGGTTTGAAAAAAATGAATACCTAACTTTTTGTACCATCGTAACGTCTTCCTTCGACAGGGATAGTACGCCAACATCTGATCGTGGTAATCAACACTACTCATAAATTTATTATCATTCTGGGCTTGGTTGCTTCCTTTCCATAACGATTAGTAGTCTCTGTTAGTTCCCTATCAAACTCTGACGATATGCTAGTTACCTCTCTGCGGCCCTTCCACTTCGTGACGCCTACCCCTTTATTTGTATGTTGGCTGATGGCTTCTCCGAATTACAACAATTACATGTACAAGCTATGGCCAATCTCCATTTTTCCATCCATAAGCTTATGAACCACTTTGTTTGTGAGGTCCTTACCACCCAATTTCGTATTTGCAGCACCACTGTATACAATTATTTTTAATGCCAAACCATTAGATTGTCCCAGCATGTACAACTTTATCCCATATTTTGCTTTTTTGCCCTTTATGTACTGTCGGAACATAAGTCTGCCTCTCCAAAGAACTAACGGCTCATCAATAGTGAGCTCCTTCAGTGGCCTGTAAATGGTTTCCATCCTATCGTTGAAAAAATTAATCAGCGGTTGATGGTTCCTCTTCATTATTATTGAAATGGAGTGTTCTCAAAATAAGCAAAAATCTGTCTAGGGACATGTACTGAGAAAATACTCTTATGTCGAAAAGTTTGCTTTTCTTCCAATAATCCGTAATTCGATTTGTTCTTATAGTACCCATATGAAAGAACAAACCTAAGAATTTTTAAATTCAGGTATTGTGACTTCTTTCCAACGTGTAATTCTACTTTTATCTCCATCTGAAATACTGAGAACTTCAATAGAGTACTCGTTTGTTTCTTTTATAATGAGGTTATAAAAGTCTTTGTTAGCAAAAAGGTTGAAGTAATCAATGGGTTCTTTTGATCTCATGTTGATTTTGATTCCGGGATTACCACTAAATGGAATTATCAATGGAGATGTCCGAACATTAGTCCATTACCTAGGTTGAAGTGTGTTGGTGATAGCAGCAGATGAAGTGGATGGCTGATTGATAACGTCTTCACTCGGAGAAGGTACCGGTATTCTATTTTCCTTATTTTCGTCATCACTATTTCCTTACTCTAATTCTGATTCAGTACCAATTTCATACTCAGAATCGCTTTCGGGTTCACTGTTTTCATTTATAAATTCATCGTCTGTACAGTGTTCTTCTATTCTCACTCTTTTTGAGGATCTATCCATTTTGGACAAATTTTTTTTTTTTTAAGAAAATAATTTTTAAAAAAACACTACCGTTATTAATTGTCACCGTGTGAACGCGGCTTTACATGCACGAGCGAAAGAAACGACCGCTACAGACTGAAGCCAAAGGAATACTGATCTCTGCTGAGCTTAGTTATAACGCTGAGGCGGTAATATATGTTTAGCTAACAATGCTCTTGAAGTTTTCTTATCATTTACCGTATTAAATAATCCGTACGCGCTAGGCGCGTTCTCAGCACCACGCGAAATCACGTAATACGCGCTAGGCGCGTATTCGGCACCCAACGTGTTAAACCGTTATTTATTTATAAAATAATATAAATAGTTCAACAAATTTTTTAGAGAAGATAGTTCGAATACCCAATGCTACGTCTAAACGCTTGTCACAAATTGCTTGTGGCGTGGCGAACGTCGATGTAACTACACAGGCGTTTACGTTAACCTATTTTAATTTTAACGTGAAACAAAACAAAAGGAAATTAATTTATTTTTTTTTTGGTAAACTAATGTTTAAGACAAGATTTTTTATGCATAGCACAAAGGGTAACAATTATTTTACAAGCAATAATTATTCGCCTGAAACACTCATCCACATTGAAAAATCTCCTGTTGGCGTCATGTATCTTTTATCAGGAGATTTTTCAATGTGGATGAGTGTTTCAGGCAAATAATTATTGCTTGTAAAAAAAAGGAGAGGAAATTAAAAAATATAATTGTAGTGGTTTTTATTGTTATAAATGATAATGATAAATTATTACATAATAAAATATTATTTATTTATGTACGCAACAAATTACATTAGTGCATTAAAATTATGACATAATAATTGTGTATTCCATCTCAATACAATTTACTACAAACCCACGGAGTAAAAATGGCGTCCGTCCATCGCCAGTTCGGAAATTCTACTCATGTACATGCAATCGTATGGATGCCTAGCAAACGTTTGCGGCAAGCGCTTGCAAGTCTATGCAAGCCAGGCCAAATGCCCGCACCACATATTTGAATTTGTGAATGCTTATCGAGGCTTGGCAAGTGTCTACCATGGTGATCAAAAGCTCGTAATCCCAGAAGGTTGCGGGTTTTAAACCCAGCTTGCGCAAGTGAAATTTGTTTAATTTATATGTTATGCCACACATAATTAATATGGTAAATTTGTAGCTGGTTCCAGATTAGTACATAAACCCTCTCAGTATCAATCACAATTCAGAAACGAAAAGATGTTTGCAATATTTTTAGCCTTGTTTGGTGACCAGATTTGTATAACAAAGTACTTGCCAACCTTCCTCTACCATATCTCCTTCCTTTCTCGACATAAGCCTCACAGCATACCCCAATTGGGGATGCCATGGTTCCACCGGCTCTGAACAGTGGGGAGCAGTATTCACATAAACCAAATAATTCAAACTGTATTTGAAATGCCAGGTTCTCTTAATACTTTTTTTTTTTCAGATAATTATGCAGGTGGATCTCTCCTCGCTGGAGTCCATCAAATCTTTTGCCAACATTGTGCGAACTGGCTTCAACAAGATAGATGTTCTCATCGATAACGCGGGAGTCTATCTCCCTATTGAGCAGGATGCCAAGACCAAGGATGGATTCGAAGCACATTTTGGAGTCAATCACTTGGGGCACTTCATGCTGACGAACATGCTGCTCGATTTACTTGAACGTGCCGCTCCCAGCCGGTAAGCTATTCACCAAAGTTGGGGCCTATCACCGAAATTCATATGTAACATTGTCGTCAAATAACTAAGCAGAGACATTTTGTTTATTTTTTTTACATTCTCCGTTAAATGCCAGTTTTCTGTCAAATCATCAAATTTCAATCTAACTTAATGTGTTTTCTGCTCATTAAAATTATGTTCAAAAGCTGAAAAAGACCTAGAATAGGCGTTTCACAGAGTCCTTTAAAATGCTCAAAAAAGAAAATTGAATGGGCATTTATTTGAAGAAAGCGTTATTTGAGTTTGAATTTCTGTTAAACAACGCAACCTAAGTATAACTTGGGTTGTCAAGGGGGTAAGTCAGTTACCCGCTGTGTGTATCCAACTCGGCCTATCTGACTGCTAGCTGATCGTTTTACCTACCGAGCTATTGACCACCTCAATTTTATTAACATTCTCACAGTTGTAAATCACACTGTTGTAAGCTGTTGATATTCATATTTTGAAACACTTTTTCTATGATAATCGCAATGTATATACATGGTGTCCGGAAATTTGTGGTACAAGCAGAAAACTGGTGAATCTACATCACATTTCGAATCGATTTTGTGGGATAACTTTTTGATTTGAGCTTTAATTTTCGAGTAAATAGGGTCCGAAGTTGGAATTGTTTTGGACGAATTTGAAAAAAATCAGACGCAAGGGTGTTACTATCAGCAGGCTGTATCTGTCTTTTTAAATGCGTCGAATTGTAGAACCGAATTTTTTTTCTAACCCTTTAGTTATCAAAAATATGGAAAAGAAAAAAATTAAATGCTCAGATCGAAAAAAAAGGAGTTTTTTTGGTTCTCTATGTCATCTAGATTTACCAATTTCTAGCTCATACGTATTTAGGAGATTATTACATATTTCGTATGTTGACTAGGGAATTAATGAAATATGTCCCGTAAAGAATGCAAAGATGACCGCTTGAAGTTCTAATTAATATCTTGCACAGTTAGTAAGCAACAATCAGTTTTTTTCAATATTTTTTAACGATAATCTTTCCCTGCTATTGGCTACGAATACATAATTATTATGCCAAAATAACCACTTCATGGCAACTGATGTGACAGTCAGCGGCAGTTCGTGACTTTAATTGAGTGCAGATTGAAAAATTTCGATTTTATATTTTCGAAAATTCTGTTTTTTTTAATGAAAATTTCAGCTGCACCGATTTCCTACAAATCATAAAAAAAACTGAATTTTCGAAAAAAAAAAAACATTGTCGGCTACAACAACATCAATAATGCCATTTTTTTTTTCAATATAAGAACTCAAAAGCCACGAGCCACCACTGGTGATAGTAATTGAAGCGTGTTCAATAAATAGCAAAATTTCAATGTCACCATTTAAAAATATGTTAATAATTAATTGCTCTAAATGTCGAAATTTTCTATTGGCTGGACTTTGATTTGGAGTTAACGGTTTATCTCTCTAATTAAAGGTATTTCTATCAATGTAATCTAATCAAGTAGTGATTTGACTAAAATACATTCAGGTAAGAATTATCTCAACAATCAATATTGAAGTATAGTCTTAATGCGTGACCGTTTGAAATTTCATTGTTAATATATGTTATTTACGTATCGAATATTTTGCTGTTATGTTTTTCAAGATAAGATTTGAGGATTAGATGGTTTGCATATGTGGAGCTTATGAACGAAGAAACCAAATGGTAGAAGTAGTTGGGGTTACCTGAGACAGACATGGCATGATCAAGTCAATCAAATACTTTAGTTGGGTTACGTCGAGAGGCAGAATAACAGAAGAGTGTGTGTGGGATGATATATGTATTTGAATATATACCGAGATAGAGTTGTGTGGCGGTCTACCCTCTCTGCCTACCCCTGTGCTAAATGTTGTGATGGTTAATTAGTTAGTTAAATTAACCCTTAGAATGTTAGGAGTAAAATGCCAATCACCTGCCGTACGCCTGCTGACACTATTTTCATAATAATTTTACTTGATTTTTTACAAAAGATTGATTTTTTACACTATTAAAGGTTATTGTAAATTAAACTGTTTTACCAAATAATTTGTTTGTATGTAATTTCCACTGGATAACAACTACTTAAATTGTGAGATGGTTTTTTCCCTCAAATGTTATAAAAAAAATATATACATAATGAAGAAATACAAAAATATTTTTGAGTCTTATTATATTTTCCAGCTAAATAAGCGTTTTAAATAATGAAAATAAGTTATATCTGGATTTTCTGTAAATACAGTACCATATGAATTTTGAAAATCAGTATTATGACATTTTTCACAAATAAAATAAACATGTTTGCAAGTGACGAAACGACAAGCTAGAATAATATTAAGATACATTATTTCCTTGCCAACCAAATAAAATGTATTTTAATATGCTGGGAGCATTTTTTAAGGTTCAAAATACCATAAAACCGAGGCAAGTGCGGTGAACTATCAGCAAATGATCAGTGGATTTCTTTAATAAAAGTGATCGCCTATTCTTCGCATTTCAGAGTGGTAATCCTGTCTTCCATGCTGCACGAGCGAGGGGTCATCGACTTTGACGATCTGAACATGACGAAGTTGATAGCGGCGGTTAAGAGCGGTGACAAGGCGCTCATAAAGAAGACAAAGCGCATGAACCCCGGCTACTGCAACTCCAAACTGATGAACGTCTACTTTGGAAGAGCGCTGGCCGAAAGAACTAAGGGAATGGGAATCGATGTATTCATGGTTTGTCCGGGATTCACCTATACCAATCTTTTCAGGTTAGTTTATCACCTGTTATGCCCATCTATAATAAACCTGAAGTGGTCAAGCCAAGGGTGTATATAGGGGAGGGTTTAGGGGGTTCGAACCCACCCCCCATCGACCTCATTATTGCATAGGAATAAAACAGAATAGTACTCATAGATTACATTCCTGGAAAACACAACAATATTATTTGCACCATCTCTTGTTCGGTTTTGGGAATAAGCAGCTATTACCCGTGGAGTCAATTTGTTCACTTTTGGGAACAGTTCATAATATATTCTCATAGAAATCGTTGCGTCTCCCTTACGGTGAGAAAAATATGATCTAAACCGTGTTAGAAAGAGAAAACACCACACATTTTATTCAAATCTAGAGTTAACCACAAAAGAATTAAAATTTACACCTCTGTGAAACCAAAGGTACTGACAGCAAATTGGGAAAAATTTGAAATTTTGCGAATTTTTATATGAAACCACATAAAAGTGACATATATGACAATATTTTAAGTGTGTGGCAACGATTAGTTCATAATACCTTAGTGTTTATTTATAAGCTAAAAAATAAAATGTTACCTGACTATATGTCAAAGAATGTTAGAATTAATAGTGCAGTTCATTTATATCCTACGAGAAACTGCAACGATTTTAGGCTTCCTAAAACACACTTATCAGAAACACAAAACAATATTTATTATAAAGGTTTTAAAATGTTCAATGAACTCCCGGTAATTGTTAAGGAAGCTAAAAGTCTTGCAGTTTTTCGTGGATTATGTCTCAATGTTGTGAAATCTAAATTTTAGTATGTAAGAAGTAAATAATATTGTAGTAGTCATAGAAAATAATATATTAGGTATAAGATGTAAACTCTTATAACTAAATAAAATATACATTAAAAAAAAAAAAAAATGTAAATAATACATGTTTATACACAATTGTCAAATAATTTTTTTTTTTTTTGCAATTTTATTACAATAATACGTTTGTCTAGTAAAATGTGTGTTTTTTTAACAGTAATTTTTGTTCATTGTTAAAAAAAACGCAAGGTAATCAATTTTAAAATTATTTATGTTAACATTCAAAAAATTATTTAAAAATGATACGTTTATTTCTAATATTAAAATTTGAAAGCGTATTATGGAATATTATATAATGGAATATTCCATTTATTTAGATTTTATTGCAAAACAGAAATATACAAAAAATTTCACAAATATTTTTCACTCTGTCTACACTTTTTATAACTAGTCATTTACTGAGGCAAGTTAATCCAGTATTTTGGCTTCCTTAAATTGGTTGATCATTGGAAAGAGCGTAGTTGTGCATTTAAGCAGTGTTGAGCCAAAATTTCGGCTCAACAGTTGATCAGTAGTATTGGGAACAACTGCCGTAAGTGTAAGCGATTTAGCATATCTTGTCATCTCAGTCACTCCCGTGATGTAAAATTTAGTACATATTCACAGCAACTTTTTAAGTACTTAAACGCTGTCCAGTCCTGTATCTATTTCGTTCATACTCACATATTCTTTGAATGTCTATCTTTGTCACACATGAACGCATTTGAATTAAGAATTTACTAGAAACATAAGAGTGTTTGTTATGTTCCACATTTTGAGTTAATTTTGTGAGTCAATAATGTGCCTATTTGTATCTTAATGTCATTGCTTTTAACGGACAATTTACAATCTTCTTTTTGTATTGTTGTATGAAAAAAGGCTAAATGATATTCTGCAAGTGCGGAAAATTGAGCACTTCGACCTCCTATGTAGAAGCATTCTCATGACTAACCATTAATAATAATTTAAATATTTTGTTTTCAGACAAGTGTTCAAATGGTACAACCTCCTCTTAATGGCTCCAATCATTCTCTTCTACATGAGATCTGCCAAACAGGTAAATTATATTTTTATTTGTAGTATGTATGACACGGAAGTGAAATGTAGAAGAAGTCAGAGACCAGAGTTTACGAGGCAGTGAGAATCCAAGCTGTCTCTCAGTGGAGTCGTGCACGAGATGGACATTTCTCACATCGGTCGATTGCCACTCAAGTTTCTCCTATCTTCTGGAGTGAGAGATAATCGGAGGAACCTCTCTCCTTCCATTCAGAGGGATTTTCGGGACTTCAAGTGGCATGCAGGGTGAGAGACGACATCATCGTGCAAAGGTATTGCGCTTTTTTGCAGTGCTTTGTATTCCCTCAGTGTTGTAATCTCTCGCCTGATATTTGGCGGGGTTATATTTGCAAGGAGCCAAGGGAGAGGTGTAGATTTCAAAGTCCCGCTGACTCGTAAACTCTGGTCCGCCATCAATAGGATAAGATCCTCCCACAACCGACTGTGGCCACATTATGCTCAAGAGGGGCCTTAAAGAGTCGTCGATGTGTGAATGCGGTACGGCGCAGACCACCGAACATGTGGTTAAAGAATGCTCGCTGCATTCATTTCTGGGATTGATGTGGTTCACAAGGCGAAGCCTGAGGCCCTCGACTGGCCCACTGACCTCGATGTTTCCCTCTGACTCCTCCACCATACGAAAGAAGAAAAAGTCGAGATGCCTGAGAAATACATGGCAAGATAAAGTGAATCAAATGAGTCGTGCCATCTCATAGAATTTTTATTTATCATCATTTATTTTTTTATTGTGAAGAATGCTTGTATAACTGGAAAATATAATATTTGTTTATAACAGTAAAAGTATTAACCCTTTCTCTGCGGGAGACGCACGCCTGCGACGCACTGTACATGCCCTGTACGCGGGTGGCACATCTGTGCGACGCAAAGTTTCTTCGGCGTTATGGGTATGAAACATGCTTGAGCACGGTAAAACTTATACTCCTAAAAAATCTCACATCTTTACACTACTGACATCTTACGATATTTATCCATAATACGTATCCTAATCATCGATACAAAGATTTGAAGGGATCTTCCAACTCAGAGCGAAAAATGAATCAGTTTGAATTCTTCCCGCGTCTTTACACACGTTATTGCGCAGGCGCATTTTATAAGATTCTCAAACAGAGACGCTCGCCGTGTAGATTACATTGTTTTATCGAATTATTGTTTGCTTTTTCGTGGATATGAACTATTTTAATTACAGTGTACATTCATCTGATTTATCATATTTTAAAATAAGTTCAGTTACATACATTCATTCAAACTATTGAAGAAATATAAAATTTCGTCAGTGTTAGATTATTTTCAAATAAAGATACGTGGTTAAAACTTTTTTATAGTGAAAAATCAAGTGTAAAGTTGTACAAGTTTGACTTTTTATCAATTTTTGAAAGTATTTTTATTGCCAAAATACAAAATGTCGGGTCGTGGTCTTAATGACGAAGAAATATTTGGTGCTACTTTAGAAATAGATTCAGATTTTGAAATTAGTGACAGTGACGTCGATAATAATTGCGAAGCTGCTGAAATACATGAAAGCCATGATTCTGCCGTTATGCGTTGAGAACTGTTTCAAAATCACGATAAAAAAATATATTAAGTGATACATATTTACGGTGACATAATAACAGAAAAATTATTTCATTATTTTTGTAAATTTGAGTGTAGTTATTTTTTATTATATGAACCTTTTTAAATGTGTCAATATTTCATGTATCCAGTCAAACGCGACATCGCACCCATAAATCAACCACTTACATCGCACCACAGTTGAAGAGCCCTACTCCGGAATGTTTATAATCATGTGTATCGTTATCCTTGAAATATTAACATGGCCGCCCGGGCATACCATATCAGTTACATTATGAATATATACTTCGAATTTTTATCAAGTCCCATTGATGTTCGGATTGTTTATTTATACTTGAAAAGATAATTCAAGACATAAGCGACGTATTTTTTAAAACAAATTTTAAAATCCATGCGTGATTATTGTTTAAAGTCATAAATTAGATTGATGATAAATAGCCCCGCGTGTGAACGAAGTGATACAAATTAATGACGCATAGAAAAGGTTAAGTAAGTAGGTATCCTGGTGAAACTACATAGAATAGATAGAATACAAACATCATTTTTCAAAAAACTAATAAAATAATTCTTGTTTTAATTAATTACATCATCAAATAATAATATGTACATATTTTCAAGCCGTGCTATCTTTACAAGATTACTTAATAAAATCAGAGTTTGTTGTGATTTCTTCTATCTCTGATAAAAAAGATTTATAACTATTATAAAAATGAAATCAAAACAACTGTAGGATTATAGATTGTAAATATGTAAAATATTATTCTTGTTAAACTGAGATTAAGTTCCACAGTTGTCATACAGGCTGAAAAGATAACCAAAGATAAATAATAACTAATTATCCATTTGTCGCTGTGTGCATTCTATTGACAACCTCTTTGGTAGAGCGGCAAGCTCCTTGGCTCCGGACCCAGAGGTCATGGGTTGGTATTTTCTGTAATTTAAAGTCACTGTCTTTGGGCAGTTGGTATTTTCGAACATTAACACATTCACGGACATGTCTGTTAGTGTCGTTTTTGAGATGTTATACCACTACGACTTTGTTGTTTTATACTATTTATAGATGCAACATTTGTCGTTTCACGAACTTCTGTTTGCCGGCAAGTGTCTGTCAAACTAACTAATCATCAGGCCGTTTCTCCGCAGGGGTAGTCAGAGAAGGCGGACCGCAAAACAGCTTGGTCTGGCACACACTCTTTAGTTTACATTCATACATCGTCTCACACATACTCTTCTGTTATTCCGACTCTTGACATGGCCCGACTAAAGTATTTGGTTCACTTGATCGTGCCGTGTCTTCATCGGGTATCCCTGACTTCTACTATTCACATTCTATATTCTCCTTTCTTCCTTCATTCGCTCTACTTTCCCAAACCATCTCTAAACGTCCCTTTCTTAATCCTACTCATTACGCTTACATCAACCTTGCATCTCCACATTTCTCTTCACACAATCATGCACGGTTTTATCACACATACGCCTCAGGGATCTCATTTCTATCATTCAGTCGACTTTCGTCCTTTCTCTGCCAGTTCCATGACTTTCTGCCACACATCAGGGTAGGTACCAGCACTCCATTGTGAATTGCTAGCTTCGCTTCTTTGGAAATTTTTTTATTAGCGCCACCCACATTCAGTCCTCCATTAATGGAGTTTCCTGTATTTACCCTTATTTCAATATTACTTAGCCTTTCCATCACGTAAATATACTTCCCAAATACACAAACCTTCTCCAATTATTCATCATTCACAACTATATTGTACACTGTTTTCGTACCTTCTCTTTCACCATCTTCTTTTTCTTTAAAAGAAAGACAAACATTCTCAGGTTACGAATAACGTGACAATATTTGAAAATTTCCTACTAACGCCACAGTAAGCGGAAAATGTTGCTTGTTTTGTGATGGAGGACTTAGCCAGCCGAGGAATTGAACACACTACGCCTGGGTGGGACCCAAACGCAATGTCAACTCAACCACCGACCGGTCATTGATTGATTTATACTTCCTCTTAAATTTGATATTATAAATGTTTTTTTTCTTCTTCAAGGGTTCTCAAACTGTCCTGCACTGCGCAACTGAAAAATCTTTGGAGGGTCACACCGGATTCTTCCGCAATTGCGCTCCCTACAAATCCAAGATCACCTTCGATAAAGACACGGAAGACAAACTGTGGGCCGTCAGCGAAAAGTTGATTGCAGCTGGAAAACCTATTTAAACCCTCTCTGAACTACTGGTTACCAGAACTGCCTTGTACTTTGTGTGAAAATTAAGTTTTAAAGTAGGTTTCAAAAAATTTTATCTTCATATTAGATAAAATTTAAAAAATGACAATCAATTTTTTTTCCTTTATTTTTAGGATTGGTTTTTTTTAACAGATTTAACATATCACAGGCATATTACATACATACAATTTCAAACTAAATACAACCAATTCACCACTTCTGAAATTGGGATTCCAGCATAGTTCACTGGTAAAAGTTATCTTGTAATCTGTGTTGTTCCAGTCTAGTCTAGTTCACTTATACAGGTTATCTCGTTATTGGGGTTCCAGTCCAAGTTCACTGCTATAAGTTATCGTATAACCGGCAATTGAACATAGTTATCTCGTAATTAGTGTTCCACTGGTTCAAGTTAATTCGTAATTGATGTTCCAGTATAGTTCACTAGTGCAAGTTATCTTGTACATAATTAGTGTTTCCACCATTGTTACAATCATTTATCTTGTAATTGGTGTTCCACTGGTTAAAGTTATCTTATAACCAATATTAATTTCAGCTACTGGTGCAAGTTATCTTGTAATAGATGCCAGCTTGGTTCACCGGTACAGATCATCTTGTATTAGTGTTGCAATGTACAAATTATCTTGTAATTGATGTTCCAGCCTATGTAATTCACTGCCACTAAACACTTTTACCTAAACATATTATCTTCAATTTGATTTGAAAGATACAAACACATTGCGTTGAAGGATAAACCACTGTAAATATACCTTAGTTTCGATACAAACATTTAGGAAAAACACATTGTTTGTAGTTTGATTTTGAATCATATTATGTATTATTTTGTTGTGAAGGCATCTTGTATTATAATTTTGTGATGGTTTGTATTATTATTTTAATTTGAGTGAATATTTAAAACGTTTTTTTTTTTTTTTTTCATTCTTTCATTTTTTAAGCATTCCTGTTCACGTTTTGTTTGTCCCGTTAATGTTAAATTTTATAATTCAACAATATTATTATTTTCATAATGCAATAAGATTGTCTCAAAGACACTTCTGTGGAAGACGGATGAGATATTAAATAATAAAGACTGTATTAAAATTTTTTAAGTATTTAAAATTTATTTATCAACTAGCTGTACCCCGCCACGCGTTGCTGTGGCTCAGTCTGTCTGCAGATAGAGAAACAATAGCATGTGTTGCTTTTACGTCCAACAGATGGGACTGTTTAAAAAAAAAAGCATGTTTTTACCTGTGACATTAAAGACAACTACAGGGTTTTCCAATAAGAGGTGTTATTTTGAATAGCCCGCTATTTCGGTAGATGTTACTTTTGAAGCTGTCATTTTTTGACATTTGACAAGTAGAAACTACGCCATTAATAAAAATGGAACGATACACGCTTCAACAACGCATTGAAATTATTAAAAATTCACTTGAGTGAATCAAATGCAAATCATCTTGAGTGATGAGGCCCATTTCCACCTCGGTGGCTTCGTCAACAAGCAAAATTGTCGCATCTGGGGCTCGGAAAACCCAAGAGTTATTGTTGAAAAGCCTCTCTATCCTGAATGTGTAATTGTTTGGTGCGGTTTATGGTCCGGCGGAGTCATTGGACCTTATTTGAATGGATTGCGCTATCGAGAGATGATTAATGATTTTTTATGGCCGGAATTGGATTGTATTGATCTGGACAACGTTTACTTTCAACAAGGGGGCGCTACGTGCCACACAAGCAACGAAACCATTGATCTTTTACGGGATAAATATCAAAATAACACCTCTTATTGGAAAACCCTGTATATATTTAATTTTCTTTGTGTATTTCTTTAACAGTTTAAAAATGTATTATATAGTGTATTTCTTTAGCAATTTAAAAAATTTATCGTACGGTAATCACATAATAAGATATTGTATATGAGATATTTACTTTATGAAGCAGCAGAACTTGAATGGTGACCTCTGGCATCTTGAAACTATTGAAAAAAATATGCACCAAGTTAATCGGAACCATTCTATACTATAAATCTGAAGATTTTGTAAAGAAATAGCTTTAGTCAAAACAGTGCATTTATGAGTTTTGTGTGTATGATTACATGTTTGTATTATACTTTGATGCAGCTAATTAAAGATTTAATAAGTACCAATTTATTAAAGAAATGTATCACACTTATTTATTTACATTTAACCTTTCAAGTTTTTTACATTCAACCCTTCAAAATACCAATCATACCATTTTAGAAACTTATTTAAATTGTCTTCGAAATTTTGTGTTTGAAACAAACATTGGTATTTATAAAAAAATAAATATTTAATATCAAACATCATACGGGACATTTTGACTGGAAACGTCCATAATTTTGAAAGAATTCAATATTTATAATCCAAATTCATTTTATGTAGGTAATTAGTAAGAAAATGGTTACTTCACTTTTTATGCCATTTATACAATAAAAAAATATAAATAATTTGTTAACTTTCAATGAAAAAATCCCGCCCATTGACAAATTTTTTTTATTTTATCCCTCTCATAAAGTATAAATATTTTAGACAAACGAGAAGAATAATTATTTATCTGTCCAATGATGAACAAATCGCATATCTAGTCATTATAGAAAAAAAGATAAAAATATTTAAATAATGTATGGACGCTCCGGTCAGATCTGTCCTCAAGAGCCTCTAATGGAATATTATTTTTGTGGCTAGTAATGTCCTTCTGAGGCCTGAAGGGTTAAGCAAAATTTCTGTGAAAGGACATGATTATTATTGATTAAATAGAGGAGACAGAAACCAAGCCTGGAACCAATACTGTGATGTCATCCAATTTCAGAGAAATGTGTATATATCCGTGTGTATATGCGCGATTGCTACCAAAAGTTGATAGAATAACGAGTCTATCTGCCTAGTTTAAGCTGGATCAGATGTTGGGAAGTGGGTTAATTTCCACTTTCAAGATTTGGATTCATTCAAATCCAAAACCAAAAAGATGGGCTAAATAAATCCCACATAAGAAGCCTTATTAAAAGTGTTTGAAGTACTGGTCTTTTACAAATTTCACAATATCACTAATCCTTGGTATAGATCATTGTCGATTCTCTAAGTGTAATAGAGAGAAAAAATTTTAGATAAAAATATGTACATATGTACTTTGTGCACATGTTAAATATAGCACACATAATATGTTTGTAGTAAGATATTAATTTATTAGGAATTGTAGAACTACATTTGGTGTTATATGTTTTATATTTTACTAAAAAATAAAAAAATGTTAAAGAAATTTTTTTTTTTTTACTTTCAACCTTTCCTTATATCTGTGGTGTGTATTTACTACACATTGCTTCTAATAACTCTATAAATATAATAAATTATGGGTTCAGATTTTAGGTATTCATTCCTCCGTTATACATTTATGCACTGAATTAAAAAATAATATTTTATATAGTTTTCAAATTCAATTAAAAATCAGATATTTTTGTTGAAAATCGGAAACAAATACACCAATACAATCAACTGTGTGATACTGCTACGCGAAGAGTGTACGAGGAAATGACACGCTATTGATGTTCCGCTTTAGTTCGCTACGCGGGAACATGAGAAATCCACACGTCCGCAGTTGTATTTTGATTTAGACCATCGATACCTACGACCACACAGCCCTGTGTATGCCAGCCGGTTGGAAGCGAACCGTCGTTAGACCCCTCGCACGTTTTTTTAGCATCTGCCGATGGTTTTTTCATGTTTTCAGCAATTAAATTACAATTATTTTCACTTTTGATATAAAATATAATAAACATAAGCGATTAGCTATGAATATTCATATTTTTCCGATATTAAATCGCTTATTTTGAGATGTGTATTGACTACACAGTACCGGAACGTGTGGATTTTCTTAGCACAGTAAGGGAAAGGTTAAACAGCTAATTAACAAAAATCAAAGAAAATAAATCATACTAAGTTAATAATTTTAACTATTGAAAGAAATGGACATATTATTGTCTCACAAAAAGAACAGAAAATGTGGTAAGTATCAAACACACTTATTTCTCCAGTAAATTCTTAAATCAAACGTTCATTCGTGTATGACAAGATAGACCTTCAAAGAATGTGTTTGCACGAACGAGACAGATATAGGACCGGGAAGACTTTATATACTTAAAAGTTGCGTCAAATACTACACAAAGATGAATACGGAATGCTGTAGGAGACGAGATAAAAATAATATTCCATTAGAGGCTCTTGAGGACAGATCTGACCGGAGCGTCCATACATTATTTAAATATTTTTATCTTTTTTTCTATAATGACTAGATATGCGATTTGTTCATCATTGGACAGATAAATAATTATTCTTCTCGTTTGTCTAAAATATTTATACTTTATGAGAGGGATAAAATAAAAAAAATTTGTCAATGGGCGGGATTTTTTCATTGAAAGTTAACAAATTATTTATATTTTTTTATTGTATAAATGGCATAAAAAGTGAAGTAACCATTTTCTTACTAATTACCTACATAAAATGAATTTGGATTATAAATATTGAATTCTTTCAAAATTATGGACGTTTCCAGTCAAAATGTCCCGTATGATGTTTGATATTAAATATTTATTTTTTTATAAATACCAATGTTTGTTTCAAACACAAAATTTCGAAGACAATTTAAATAAGTTTCTAAAATGGTATGATTGGTATTTTGAAGGGTTGAATGTAAAAAACTTGAAAGGTTAAATGTAAATAAATAAGTGTGATACATTTCTTTAATAAATTGGTACTTATTAAATCTTTAATTAGCTGCATCAAAGTATAATACAAACATGTAATCATACACACAAAACTCATAAATGCACTGTTTTGACTAAAGCTATTTCTTTACAAAATCTTCAGATTTATAGTATAGAATGGTTCCGATTAACTTGGTGCATATTTTTTTCAATAGTTTCAAGATGCCAGAGGTCACCATTCAAGTTCTGCTGCTTCATAAAGTAAATATCTCATATACAATATCTTATTATGTGATTACCGTACGATAAATTTTTTAAATTGCTAAAGAAATACACTATATAATACATTTTTAAACTGTTAAAGAAATACACAAAGAAAATTAAATATATACAGGGTTTTCCAATAAGAGGTGTTATTTTGATATTTATCCCGTAAAAGATCAATGGTTTCGTTGCTTGTGTGGCACGTAGCGCCCCCTTGTTGAAAGTAAACGTTGTCCAGATCAATACAATCCAATTCCGGCCATAAAAAATCATTAATCATCTCTCGATAGCGCAATCCATTCAAATAAGGTCCAATGACTCCGCCGGACCATAAATCTCACCAAACAGTCACACGTTGAGGATAGAGAGGCTTTTCAACAATAACTCTTGGGTTTTCCGAGCCCCAGATGCATCAGATCAGACCCAGATCCATCAGATTGCCCCAGAGCCCCAATTTTGCTTGTTGACGAAGCCACCGAGGTGGAAATGGGCCTCATCACTCAAGATGATTTGCATTTGATTCACTCAAGTGAATTTTAATAATTTCAATGCGTTGTTGAAGCGTGTATCGTTCCATTTTTATTAATGGCGTAGTTTTTACTTGTCAAATGTCAAAAAATGACAGCTTCAAAAGTAACATCTACCGAAATAGCGGGCTATTCAAAATAACACCTCTTATTGGAAAACCCTGTACTTATGTGTTATTACGTTCGTTATCTCACTTTCTCAAATGCCGCTTAAAACTTTTGGGAAACAATCAAAATAATTGTATTAAATGAAAAGAATTTCTCAAACATGAGGGCATTTCATTTACGCAATTTGATTTGAGATAGACATCACGCGTCACTTGAAAGTTTAATGCTAAATCGAAAGGACAACAATTGCCGTATCTTTTTCTTGCCACTTTGAGATCTCTTCAACATGTCTATAAGTTTTCTAATGTCATTGATGGAAAATGATAATATTGTGATTTATAATCTCTCTGTGTTTTATAGTCTGTCTGTGTTCAGGTTCTTAACTTCACTCTCCTGACAGAGCAATCCGGCGTGGTGAGTCACCAGATTCCAAGGAAGTATGACTTGAGTAACTCTTCAATAATAACTCCAGCTCTTGAATATTGGTCTTTATTTAACAATAAAAAAGACCCGTAGGGCAGCTCATGTAAGGTGAGCCCAATATTGCTATCTCTCTCCGCGGTTTTATATACCACATGTAAGTGAAAACCTGGCAGCTCTGCCGTTTTGCCAAAACGACCCGCCCAAGACGGATGGTAACAAGAGAAGAAAGATTAAATCCGTGGCAATACGAAATTGCCCCGGCAATCGCTAACACAAAATAAATGTTGCCACACCATTAGGGTGACAAGCACCAATATTAATATTTCAGTACCTGAAATCTTAACATATTCCCGCCCCAAAACGAGTATTAAGGAATAGTCGTTTTTCATAAAATAATGTAGGAAGAGATTGCAACATTGGTACTCAGAATTTACCCAACAAGTTCACATACAAAAATAAACAATATTCAATACATGGATATCAAAATAATAACAAAAAACTTATAACAACGTATATAACCCTATGTCAGACTTGACATTAAAAAATAAAAGTCTAATAACGTAGAAACTTCTGGTGCGCTGCACCCACTTATGAGAAAATAGCTTATCACTTGGCACTGTTGAGCCTGACGGCATTTTGATTCACACATCACATCACTTTTAGTGTTGTAATTGGTTCTTAATCCAGGTTGGAGGAAGGATCCTCCATGGGAAGTAGACAGAGCTGTGTCACGGCTCTTTTGGTGACACCTCTGGCCGTCCTCAAGGAGACGACGCGGACGCGTCCGTCTTGACCAGGGTGGATCTCCGTCACTCGCGCCATCCTCCAGTACTGCGGAGGTAGTTGGTTGTCTTTGATGATGACCATGTCACCAAGCTGTAAACTGCGTTGACGTCCTTCTTGCCATTTGACTCGGTTCTGCAATTCTGCTAGGTATTCCCGGCTCCATCTGTGCCAAAAAGATTGAACAACGGTAGACATCTTTTGGTAAATATTAAGCCTGTTTGTAGGCAGATGATGGATATCAAGCTCAGGCAATGCTAACAGGTTGTCGCCAATAAGGAAGTGTGACGGAGTGAGTGCGTTTAAATCATTTGGATCTGATGTTAATGGAGTCAGAGGACGGGAATTTAAACAAGCCTCAATCTGTATTAGTATGGTATTCATGCCTTCGTATGTCAAAACAGTTGACCGCATTGCTTTTTTTAAATGTAACTTGGTCATTTTAACTGCACTTTCCCAAAGTCCACCGTGATGCGGTGAGCGGGGAGGCAAGAAACTCCAGCTAATATTCTGCTGGGCTAAAAAATTATGGATTTCCTTATCAGATGCCTTCAAAAAATCAAATAGTTCAGTAAGTTCCCTATAACTACCTGTAAAGTTAGTTCCATTATCACTAAAGAGTCGTGAGGGTTTACCCCTCCTAGCTATAAATCTTTTCAATGCATTCATAAATGCCATTGAAGTTAAATTAGTCACTAATTCTAGGTGAATTGCCTTCGTTGAAAAACAAATAAATAAACATATGTAAGATTTTACACTCTTAACATTTCTGGTTAAACCAGACTTAATTAAAATTGGACCTGCATAATCTATGCCGGTTACATAAAATGGTCTTTGGATTCGGAATCGGTCAGCAGGAAGGTCACCCATGAGCTGGCGACACTCGCGCGGACGGACTCGGAAACATACAATACATTTACGCAGTGCTCGCTTTACTGCGTTTTTACCAAATATTGGCCAAAACCGTAAACGCAGTAATGCGAGCAGAGCATTACATCCTAAATGCAAATTCTCATAATGCAGATGGGTTATTATTAAGTCAGTCAACTTATGATTTTGTGGTAACAAAATTGGATGTTTTTGAGAGACCGAGGTAATATCAGATTGTGATAGTCGACCTCCAACACACAATAACCCATCCTGAATAAAAGGATTTAGTGCCTTTACCTTGCTCTGCCTAGATACTAATCTTCCATTACTCAAAGAAGCTATTTCATCACGAAATGCGAATCGCTGAGCGTTCAAAATCAATACATGCATGGCATGTTCCAGTTCGATTACAGAAAGCTCGTCGACCCGCATCGGTTTTCGTTTAGAACAGTTATGTATGAAACGTAACATATAAGCAACTACGCGCCTCAGTCGTCTTAATGAAGAATAATTATTAAATATTTCCCAATCGACAGGACTACTAGTAACCAAAACTATCCTCGCCGTTTCTGGCAACTCCGTGGGAGTATCAAATGTAGAACGTGGCCACTTATCCTCGTCGGACGTGAGCCATGGTGGTCCTGACCACCATAATGAAGATGATTTCAACTGCTGAGATGTTATTCCTCTGGAAATTATGTCAGCTGGGTTTTCAGTTGAACAAATGTGACGCCATATAGCGCCATCACCTTCACGTTGTATTTCTGATACGCGGTTAGCAACAAAAGTAGTCCAACGGTACGGTTCTCCTGCAATCCAAGCCAATGTTATTGACGAATCACACCACAAAGTGGTGTCAACAGTTACTTGGAGAGCTGCCGTCACCCGCTTCATTAATTTAACTAATAATTGTGCTCCACATAACTCAAGACGTGGTAACGATAAATTTTTTAGTGGGGCTACACGAGATTTAGCGCATATTAACTGTGATTGGTGAATGCCGTGTTCATCGGTAGATCTTAAATACAGACAAGCGCCATATGCTACTTGAGATGCATCGCAAAAACCGTGTAAGCTAAAAGATTTTTTATTGAAGCAGAAAATTTTCCTCGGTACCCGAATATGATTTGCTTTACTGAGACTCAGCGTGTAAGTCTGCCAGGCCAATAAAAGGTCATTGGGTAGCTTGTCATCCCAGGATGTTTTTAGCTTCCACAATCTTTGCATAATTATCTTACCGACAATGATTACTGGGCCTACCAGTCCTAAAGGGTCAAAAACTTTTGAAATTAATGATAAAACTTGACGTTTTGTTACTTCTAACTTTGAGTCTATGTTTTCTACCTGATAAGTAAACTCATCAAGTTTGGTGTCCCATATTAATCCTAGAATCTTAGCTTCATTGGATTCATTTGGCAATAATTCCAAATTATCTTTAGAATCATTAATTGAGGGTGCATTAGACCTCCATTTTCTAATCTCCATGCCTGCTGTAGCAAGCGCATTAATGATTTGGGATTTAAGCAAGTGACAAGTCTCTATGGAATCACTACCAGAAAGAAAATCATCTACATAAAAATTTTCCTTAAGGGATTTACTAGCTAATGGATGAGTAAATGAAACGTCATTACCTAGCTGGTGCAGACAACGTATTGCTAAATAAGGCGAAGGAGCCAAACCATATGTCACCGTGTTTAGCGTATAATGTTTCAAACAATCCTCCGCATCCCTTTTCCATAATATACGTTGGTAATTTCTGTGTTCCGGGTTGATATTAATTTGGCGGTACATCTTTGCAATATCTGCGGTGACTGCATATTGATGTTTTCTGAAAAATACCAAGTGACAAAATATATCATTTTGAATGGTGGGCCCAATCATTAGAGCGCGATTCAAAGAAATCCCTCGAGCGGGTTTAGCCGACCCGTCAAAAACAACACGAATTTTAGTAGTTGTGCTTGCTTCTTTAAATACAGCGTGATGTGGTAAATAATAAGTAATTTCATCGCGATTTGGAGGTTCACATTCAGTCATGTGACCTAACGCAAGATACTCAACAATAAATTCCGAGTATTGTTCCTTTAAACTAGGTTGTCTTAAGAATTTCCTTCCCATTGACGCTAATCTACCTTTAGCAATACTAAATGAATCTCCTAATTGAGATAGGTTAGATTTAAACGGTAAGTCGACTACAAATCTACTGTTTGCATCGCGTTTATGCGTGCCTTCGAAAATCCTTTCACATTCACTATCTTCCAGAGAGTGATGCTTACTATTTTCGGTTTCTTCAACCTTCCAAAACCTTTCTATTTGGTTCTGCAAAGAATTTAATGAAATATGACAAACTTTAACTGGCCTCGTATTATGACGACTCTGTACAGCTCCTGATATTATCCAGCCTAGCTCCGTTCGATGCAATGTAGGTTTACCCTTTCCTAACTGTATCTGATCCGTACGAAGCACCTGCCAGAAAATCTCTGCTCCGATCAGCATATCAATAGAAGCTGGCTGGTAAAACTGCGGATCAGCTAACCGGACACCGTCTGGAATGTTCAACATTTTTGGGTTAATCACGGTCTGTGGAAGATTGCAAGAAATCTCATCTAATACCAAACAAGATATTTCATCCTCGTATTGAGAACATAATGATTTAAATTTAATGTCAACTGTTTCCTTTACATGAATTAAATTATTATGCAAACCTGAAACAGGTATGTTCAATTTTGTACAATGCAAATTTAATCTTTTACAAGTATCCTTTGTAATAAAATAAGACATTGAACCCGAATCCAAAAGTGCGCGTATTTTGTGTGTTCCACCGTACGCGTCTTCTATTTTTACTATTACGGTAGATAGTAAAATTTCTCGCCCGTTCATGTCGCTATGACTTGCTAAATTTACTGGTGCCTCCGACTGACCCTTGCCAGTTGAAGTACCCGCTTGTACATTATCAGTATTGATATGTAACAGAGTGTGATGTTTTCGATCACAAACACTGCATTTTTCCTTCCACCTGCACACCTTTGAAGGGTGCCCCGGTTTTAGGCAGTTATAACATAAATTGCTCTCTGAAACGAACTTTCTTCGTGCCGCTGGTGCTTTGTTAACAAATATTTTACAAGAATAAATGAAATGGCTGTCATTACACAGCATACAATTAACGTTGCTTGACGCTAACGTAACCTTGTTCGTAGAATTCCTTTCCTTAAAATTAAAAAACTTTGGTTTTGTTGCAACTGGTTCCGCTTTCTGTTGCATTCCACCATTATCACCTTGGATAGTTTCCAGGATCTGCGACCTTTGTGAAATAAAATTGCTAAACTGCTCGAACGTAGGATAAACTTTAACGCACTCCATGGATTCCCACAGGCTACGTGTGTGATTATCTAACTTTGAGGTTAGAATATGTATAATTAATGTGTCCCAATGTTCTGTTGGAAGCTTTAAATTATGTAAAGCTCTCAAATGAATGTTTGCTTGATCAATTAAATTTCGCAATTCATGATGATTCTGTCGTTTTAACGGTGTAACATTAAATAAGAAATTCAAATGTCTATTTGCTATAAGTCTGACATTTTCGTATCTTGAAATAAGCATTGTCCAGGCTGAACTATAATTATCCCCGGTTATTTCTAGAGAACTAATCAAATCAAGTGCGTCTCCGGACACATAACTAATAAGGTAATGAAATTTCTGAACATTATTTAATTTACTGTTTTCATGAATTAAGGCAATGAACGAGTTTTTAAAAGTCAACCATTTATGGTTGTCGCCTGAAAAAATGGGTATTGATATTGGCGGTAAATTCACTGATGTAATCGGGACATTTTCAATCTTCTTAAATTTTGATAATATTTCCTGTCCTAATGCATTTAAATTAAAATATGTACCTTCAAAATTATCCCTCGCGTCATGATCTTCTGATTTATTCAATAAATCAATCTCCAGCTGAATTTTGGAGAATTCTATCAGAGAAGGTTTGATGGCATCTAATCTCGACGACAATACGCTGGGCCTAATATCATTTTCGTTGCTTAAATAGGTTTCAAATCTCGTTAATGAACCTTTCAACACCCCGCGCTGTCTAACCAACTTGTCGAGTTCCATTTTTTAGAAACGAATAACACAATAACCTGATTTAAAACAATACACAACTCGAAACGGCAGCTTGACGTTTGACGTGAAAAAAAATAATACTATGGATTATAAAGAAACCAATTACAATACTATGGCATGCAAAGACAAAGCTTGCAAACGCGTGGCTAGAGATGTAGGTAGGCAAAGCAAAGTTATTCGGCAAAATACAACAATAAAAATTATTATCACCAACAATTTTATGCTATTTTGAAAGCATCTGATTATGAACACCCGAATATAATTCGATATAATCAATACGAAATAATGTGGCATCTACACAGATTTTTAGCTTTTTTAAATGGAATTTGAAAGGACAATGAAAGGAAGGCTACAACCTGATTTGCTGTGCATGCGAGCGTCGTGATGAGGCTCGCTTGATCAATCCAATGATGGTGATGAGGACGCCGACTGGACCACTCCCGATGATGATGAGGCCCGACTGGACCACTCCAAATAATGATCTTCCGTCTCAAATGGATCAATCCAAATAATAATAATCCGGCTCTTGAATGACCAATGTTCAGGTTCTTAACTTCAATCTCCTGACAGAGCAATCCGGCGTGGTGAGTCACCAGATTCCAAGGAAGTATGACTGGAGTAACTCTTCAATAATAACTCCAGCTCTTGAATATTGGTCTTTATTTAACAATAAAAAAGACCCGTAGGGCAGCTCATGTAAGGTGAGCCCAATATTGCTATCTCTCTCCGCGGTTTTATATACCACATGTAAGTGAAAACCTGGCAGCTCTGCCGTTTTGCCAAAACGACCCGCCCAAGACGGATGGTAACAAGAGAAGAAAGATTAAATCCGTGGCAATACGAAATTGCCCCGGCAATCGCTAACACAAAATAAATGTTGCCACACCATTAGGGTGACAAGCACCAATATTAATATTTCAGTACCTGAAATCTTAACAGTCTGTTTGTGCGCTTAGTTCTTCTAACCTACGCAACTTTTCACTATAATTCAAAGAATTTCTTCCGGAAGGTTTATATATATAATACATGCATATTATATTTATAGAAAGTAGAGAAAAGTCGATGTTTATCCTAGAATTCACAACCTCAAAACTTTACTCAAAATCATTCACAACGACGGGTACACGTCAGTTAGTAATTTATACAATAAAAAGATTATTTACATTAACTTCACAGGTAGGAGGGAGAAAAAACACAAAAGCTGAAAAATCATTAATTTCACAGAATTTTGAGTGAAAAGGGGTTGTACCCTGTGCCAAACGAGAAGAAGCGATCAGAGAATGTCATGATTCTCCTGCAATGTGTCACCCGGGAACATTTAAAACATTCAAGAAAGCCCGACTGCGATTTCATTGGCCAGGGATGTACAGAGATATTAAAAAGTATGTAAGGAAATGCGGAACTTGCAAGGCGTACAAACCATCAATAAGAAGGTCTTGTCACACTGATAGAGAAAAAAAAGTCGTTTAATTCGTTTAGATATTACAGGCTAAAAGACCACCTTGGGAATACATAGTTCACAATCTGAAGGAAAAGCTTCACATATCTCCGAGACCCTTAGCTGGAGATATTATTAGGGGTTCTTCTCTTAAAGATGTTAATGAATGCATCCAAGAACTTGGTGATAGTCTGGCGTACACAGGGTTTGATCCTCTGGCAGTGCTGCTGAAGTTCAAGTCACTGTGTGATGATGCAAAAACTGAAGGGGATTTTGAAGTGAAACTTGCTAGAGGCAACATAATAACCATTAGTAAGAAAGGTGATTTCAACCAGGTCTGTCCTATTCCTAATTGTGCTATTTATAATCAGGGGAATCAGCAGTGTGGATCCTAAATGGGTCCCAGTTATCAGCAATACTCCTTAACTAAGGATTAGTTGCAAGGCAAACTAGGCAGGGACACCGTGACTCTTGGAAGAATGGTTTATTGTTGCCCACAAATATCCATTCCCTTGGTCATGGAAGGAATTTGTAGACGCATAATAAGCCCAAGTATCTATACAAATCTGGCAAAAACTCCAATTCCTCCTGCTATGTTCACCACCTTACTACCAGGAATCTTCTTCTTCGGTGGGGGGGTCAGAGGGGGACATCTAGGTCTGCGAGCCATTCTAGGGCCTCAGGCGTCGCCATGTGAACCTCATCAATCCCGCCGAGGAATGAACGGAGCGGGCACATGTTCGGTGGTCTGCACCGCACCACATTCACACATCGCCGACACTTTAAGGCCCCATCTGTGCATCATGTGGGCACAGCGGCTATGGGAGTACCTTAACCTATTGATGGCGGACTACCAGGAATATTAACGGAGAAGGTTGATTGTGAGTTGTGTTATTCCTGTGGATCGAGTGATTAACAAGAACAGCAAGAAGAGCCACCAATCAAGATAGATGCTACAAGATCCTTTGTAGACGTAGCATTTAGCCAGGGAACGCTTGACCAGTGTGATGTATGGAGTATTTTAGCGGGTGAAGGTCGTACACAATAATGATACTCTTAGGTGATCTATGTCCTGGTATTTATTGGGGAGCTGCTTGAAACACAAGAAACACGATCCTAGTATGCATCACCTTTTATAGCATCTTGCAAGCATGCTATCTCGCTTGCACTTACAGACATTACAACCAGTCAGCCAGGAACAACTACATGAAGGCATATGGACTGGTGGGGGGTGGTTTTATAGAGGCAACCACCATCGGTAACAGAATCTGGAAGCTCATCACAACATCTGAAGATAACACGAGCTTCACAAAGAGGTTGAAGGACCTGCATGAGAAAGCAGAAAAGGAGAATCAAAGCCAGTAGCTTCGTTGGAGGGTCAAAGGATGAAGATGGTACAGTTTAAGATGATGAAGACCACGTGAAAGTGTTGTTGAGCTTGCATCTTAAAAGGGGTCGAATGAGAGACTGAGTATCCGGCTTTGGTGGTTACTCAGTCTACTGGAAACTACCTGAACTTCAATTTTACATTGTGTATCGCGTCAACAACAAAAAAATATAATGACTACTCTGTAATCATATTTTTTTCATCCATTTCATTTCAGATGTACTATGTATGTACACCAGATTTCTTGTTTTTGTTATCGACGATGTAGGCATTTATAGATTTAGGTAAAAGAGGAGTGAATGAAGATTAGTAATGACCTCTTTTGCAAAAAATATGTTTAGTAAAGGTTATAACTAAAGTTTAGGTTTAAGTGATCAACGTGTATTGATAATGAGCTATGTAAGTATAGAATTCTATTATACTTCAGACATACCAGCAGTGCTGATGGGAGATTAAACTGAAGTGGTAGGTATAATAATAATAATACTAAAGTGTTTTATTTTCTTTTTTTTGTAATAAATCGATATAATAATATCCTCACTGGGATCTCCCGTGCTGAGGATTTCATTTAAATATGATTAAAATTTAGTAGTATGGATAATATAAAGTAATTATAAATATATTTAATAGTATTTTTTCTGAAATAGTTATACATAAATATATTACAAGGTGTTTTTTTGTTCAGTTGAGTGGTTTCGGTTTCAGTCTGTATTTGGTGTCTATTTCTGTATAGTATATTACATATCTATTTCTGATCTCCCTATGTTTTGCATCCAGCTTTTTATTTGAGATTTAAATGTTAAAATATTGTTCTGAGTTTTGAATGGGAGTGGGATTTTGTTGTAGAGTTTAGTACCATAATTTAGAAAGCTTTTTTGCCCAAATGTTGTGTTGGTAGTTGCTTGCTGGATATGTTTTTGACCTTGAGATTTAGTGTTTCTAATATATGTGTTAGTTGTTATTTCTTGTGTTTTGTATTTATGAATGTAAAGGAGTATTGTTTTAGAATAGAGTTGTTTAAGTGACATGATGTTATGTTTGTTGAAGATTTCGCCAGTGCTAGTTCTTACAGGGACTCTCAGAATAATTTTCACTATGGTTTTTTGGGTTTTAATGAGTGATTTTAGGATATTGTCATTTGCACTTTTCCATCCAATAATACTGTATTCTAAGAGCTATTGGCAAAGAGCCATGTAGATCTTTACTAAGGACATTCCTGATGGTTTTTGTTGGGAAGTACGAGCTTTATAGATGCACGCACAGATGGCATAGAGCTTGCGTGGAAGTCTGCAAGATGGAGCCAGTAGTCGCCAGGGCCAGTGCGAAGGCTCTCAAAGAAACTCACTGTTTCAGATTCCAATTAGCAATCTTCTAGTTAGGTCGACTATCGAGTCACCATTATAATACGTGAAGTATTAATAAATACGTGATTAACCACTCGGAACATTAGAACGTCAAAAGACGTAAATATGATAATAGTGGTCAAGACATTAGTACGTCTTTTCACGTAAACGCGCGAGATTTTACAAAAATCGATTTATTTCCATCACTAGTATACGGATTGCCATGATTTAAAAAACAGAGTATCGATAATAAATAACGCTACGCGTCTGCATTCAAGAATATCTATGGAATGTTGAGGTGCATTATCTGAGTCGATTGAATCTGTCATCTTGTTCGTTCATAATTTATTGCGTTTTTAAATAATTTATTAAAAATATTTTAGTTTGGACGGTTAATATTTTGAGGTGACTAATAGTTTTTAATTATATTTCTTCAATATATAAAGTGTTATTTCTTTATGATACTCAGAAAAAAGTACATTTTTCACAGCTTTGAAATAATGGTCAGCGATTTTTACATATTTTTTACGTTTTCAGAAAATGTATATTTAGACACGCAAATATTTACGTATAACAAAACAATACGATAGTGAATTTCATAATCTTTCCAAAACATTTTTTAGAATGAGGCTACGTTTCCCAAAACGTGAGTTATGAAGCTTTTAACAAAACTCGTGAATAACACAAAAATTTTCGCGTTTTGACAGTTCGCAAAGGAACACAAAGTAAATAAAAGTCCTTTTCTGAGAGGTTAATATAAAAGAACCATTTTATTATTAAACTCCTTCCAAGACGAGTTGGAGACCTGTTTGTACGAACACAACAGTTTTGAAGAAATAACTTAAAATAAAAAAAATATATTATTTAAATAGTTAATGTGTTCAGTCCATTTTAAATTTTGATCAATTTTTACACCTAGATAAGTTACATGGTCAATGTTTTCCAATTGGGGATAATTATTACAATGCCCATATGAATTCCCTATCCTGATACTTTGGAAACTTTATGTTGTCATTAGTTTTTTGGTATGGTTGTTTGTGTATAGTCAGGAAGAGCTTTGTAAACAAACAGTGAAAGGTTCATAACCTCAAGTGTCTAGAGTCTAGAGAGAAGTAGATCGCTTGGTGTGTTTTAAGAAGTGTTTATCTTAGTCGAGGTGTTATTGTTTATGGTTGTTTTAAATGTGTTTTATTGTCACTTCTATTGTTTTCATGTTATTTTATATTGATAGGCCATATCTTTTGATGTGGTTTTTTATGCAGCGCGTAGAGTCAGAACAGCACAAATTTGTCTTGTGACCATGGCGTTTGTTTGGTTAAAACGATCTTAAACTAAGCTTGTGGCCGGTTTTACCACACCAACGTTGAATGGGCGTGTCTTATTAGTAAGACGGTAAAAGTATAATTTTGATTGGGATCCATGATGACGCATCAAAATGACAATTCAACACACCTATAAAAAGTGCTATAATGTTACGAAAAGTGATGAAACAAAAACTAGGTTAAATAGTTACACGTGAAACCTATTTAACCTAGTTTTTGTTTCATCACTTTTCATAACTTTATAGCACTTTTTATAGGTGTGTTGAATTGTCATTTTGATGAGTTATCCTGTCACCTTTTGATTGCATAGCTATTTTCATAGATCATAGGTCGTAACTCAGAGAGAGTCGGCACGCTTCCATGACATATCTCCCTCTGTTTCCATTATCTATGGACACAACCAAATCATTTTTCTTTCCTGTGACTTCTTCTATTTGACATTATTTAAATATTGTTGACATTGAATAATTAATAAACATACATTCTTAAAATAATTATATTTAAAGGCATCACATGCAGTCTTGCCCGTAAGGGGCTGTACAATTGGAAAATCACAGGTTCAATGATAGTCATTGCGTAAAAATACATATTAAGAATTAAAATACAATATCATCTGTTATGTGAAAAAGTTTAAATAAGAACTTTTAATAAAATAGATACATACTTTTTTCTCACATACATTTACGAGGTGTCGTTTCTTAACCCTCGACTTACTTAATATCACTTAAATGAAAGTCACAAAATGCAGCTTAGTTGCAATAGAATCTAAGTTCTGGTCAGTAGGATTATTGTGTCCTGTAAACACACAACAATAAAAAAAAACAGCTGAATTAATTATCTACAAAAGTATAATGAGTGAAAAAGATTGAGAAAATTCTAAAGAATGAATCATTTACACTCTAAAACTGGGAAACATCAATTTGATTAAATTAATAAATTATAACAATCATAAAAGGTATGCATAGTGTACGGGTGTAATTAGTGTTGCTACAGGCACTTAACCCCTCAAGCTAATTTATATGATTCTGGGAACAGCTCATATGGTCTCATTAACATCGTTCTGTCTCCCTTACTGTCATGGTGAGAAATATGATCTAAACAGTGTTAGAAAGAGAAAACACCACGCTTTATAATCAAATCTAAAAGTTAACTACAGAAGAATTAAAATGTACACTTTTATGAAATTGTAGAGTATGCTGTTTGCGTTCGGGCAGCTTCGGGTTCTACCGAAGATAACCGAACGCTACCAACCGTCTCGTATTACATTGCCGGATAGCGAGGATTCATTCTGTCGCTAGACGGCCTTTAGATAACTTGTTATTTGTATTGTCAATTTATTATATTCCGAATTAAACAACCTCCGTATATCAGAATCTACGACTATTAATAGAAATATTACCAGATCCCTATCCTCGCTAGAATACTGGAGATTAAGGGCCCAGTATTCTATTCCTGTACAATATCAATACATCACAGTGGCGCAGCTTAAAAGGAGTATACGGAAACAGTTTTTTCGGATTGCCGGCAAGTGGATCTGTTTCACACCAGTGACTTGCGAAAAAAAAATCTCCGGGATTTTATTGTCAAGGTGACAATAAATGGAGATAAACTGGGCATAATAAGGACAATTGGAAGTAAATAATTACGTGGCTCTGGGTAACAAAGACCAGACCAAGAATCCAGCGAAGAATCAATAATTTCGTGGTTCTGGGTAACAAAGACCAGACGAAGAATCCAGCGAAGAATAAATAGTCACGTGGTTCTGGGTAACAAAGACCAGATCGGTGGCTCTGGGTAACAAAGACCAGACAATTTCACAGAAGAAGAAGACTTGGAATTCCGGGAAGCGGCTGGGCGCTGGACTGCATCGGCGCCGGTTCCTGGAGTCAGGTTGTCTTGTTTGTTTTCTGGAAGGTGTTATTGTTGCCGGGTGGGTTTTTTTTTTTGCTGTTGTCGTTGCAATCATGGAATCGGGCGGAATTTCCAGGTTCTCCCACGTTAATGGAGATTGGAGTTTGTTCCGCTTGAGGTTAGAACAGTTCCTTCTAATTCGTGATGACATAAAAACGACTAAGTTAGATGCTTCACAGAAACGCGCTTATTTGCTGAATCTTCTGGAAGCGGAGACATTAACTCTTTTGATCAACTTATGTTTCCCTGCTAAAGTTACAGACGTGGCATTCGATCAGTTAATAGAATTAATTGAGAAACATTGTTCCAGACCGCGATCGGTGTTCAAGGAACGGGAAAAATTTTATCAAGCAAAGCAATCGCATGGGGAATCGGTCAGAGATTTCGCAGTTCGTCTAAGGGGATTATCTTCCTTTTGTGAATTTGGAACGCGCTTGCCAGAAAGCTTAGCGGATGCCTTTGCAATCGGTATTTTACCAGGCCGGGCTAAGGAGAAAATTTTTCTAGAGGGAACTAAATTAACATTTAACGAGATGGAAGAGTTAGCAATAACGGTTTCAGCGTTAGACAATCTGGTTCCAGAAATTAAATCTGAATTTTCCGCAGAGAATTCGGATGTGAACGCCATTTCGAATCGTTCAAATTCGCCTGGGAGACATGCGTCGCGTTCGAGAGAAACTCAAGGTTTTTCAAGGTTATCTCGTTCAAAGAGCCCCGAACCGAGGAATAAAAAATGTACGATTTGCGGTGAATATCATGTAGAAAAATATTGTAAATTCAAGAACGCAAAATGTTTTAATTGTCACAAGGTAGGGCATTTGAAGAAATTTTGCAGGAATCACAAGGTTAATCCGATTTTTGAACAATCCCAGAATAATAGTATTTCATACATTAATCCGTTTAGGGCTAATGTGGTAATTAACGAAGTGAAATGTGCTGCTATGATTGATTCAGGGGCAAGCATGTCGGTCATGCCGGATTTTATTTTCAATCGTTATTTTAGAAATGTTACATTGTCACCAGTTAAGCGTACTTTATCAGGATACGATGGCAAACCACTTAACCTTGTAGGTAGTGCCTGTTTTACCGTAGAATACAATAATCTTAAAAATAATTTATTATTTACTGTTGTGGTTAATGGCACGGAATTGATAGTGGGTAGGGATTTTATGGAGATTTTTAATCTGAAGATAGTTCCAGTGATGATAAATTCGGTTTCATCAATCAAGGACAAAATCTGTTTTATTGAAAATTGTGAACATGTAAATTTTCAAGCAGTTGTGGAAGCCACCGCAGCGGATCGCGAATTACAGCTAGTATTTAGGTATTTGCGGCAGGGCTGGCCCAAACGAGTAAATCGTGACAGCAGTATATGGAAATATTGGCTAAAAAGGAACAAACTTTCTATCGTAGAAGATTGTTTGTTTTGGCAACACAGAATAGTTATACCTTTTTCTCTCCAAAAGCAAGTGTTAGGTTCATTACACAGGTCACATCTTGGTATTGTTAAAATGAAGGGAATAGCTAGAGCATATTTTTGGCGGACAGCTCTGAACAAAGACTTGGAGAAAGTCGTTCAATCATGTTCAGGTTGTGCGTTGTCAAAACAGTCACCACCAAAAAGTCAAGCAAACGTTAACATTTCTAAAGCTCAATCTGATCAGGTGAAGTTTTACAAAGGGGTTAAAACCAGGGTTTTTAAAGTTGGACAAAAGTGTTTAACAAAAGATTATCGTCAGGATAATAAAGTAGTTTGGACTAAGGGAGTAGTCTCTAGAAAGCTAGGTAAAAAAGTTTATATTATTAAGATAGAGAACACAGATGTGACATGGAAGAGACATGTCGACCAAATGAGGGAAATGTCAGTGAGCTGGAAGGAAGATGGCAATAGTGCACAGCATCCCGCGTCTGAAATTTCGAGGAATGAGCCTCAGGAGTTAGAGACTTCAACCTTATTGCGTGGATTCACTGGTTTTCCTCCTGATTTCAGATTGGCGGCAGAGGAGGTGGTGTCGGAGCAGACACAGGCCCGGCAACAGAGACCATGGTCGGGGAGATTGCGGCCAAAACGCGAGACACCCACATCTTCCAGAGGAAACGGGGCAACTTGACCCAGGCACCGCGGTTGTTAGTCTTAGGATTATTTGTTAGCAAAATGTAATAACTTCACTTGTTGTAATAACTGCATAGCGCAGCTCTGTTAGAAATTTTTGTGGATCTCTGCACAATTGATTTAATCGTGTTTTGTACTTAATATTTAAAATTTCTAAGTTGTCTATCTTTTTAAAATCATTGTTAAAACCAAATGTAATATAAAATGTTCATGTTATGATTTATATAGGTTTGTAAAATATTTTGTTGGTTTGTAAGTAGCTTCAGAGTTGAAGGAGGGAAAGTGTAGAGTATGCTGTTTGCGTTCGGGCAGCTTCGGGTTCTACCGAAGATAACCGAACGCTACCAACCGTCTCGTATTACATTGCCGGATAGCGAGGATTCATTCTGTCGCTAGACGGCCTTTCGATAACTTGTTATTTGTATTGTCAATTTATTATATTCCGAATTAAACAACCTCCGTATATCAGAATCTACGACTACATATTAATAGAAATATTACCAGATCCCTATCCTCGCTAGAATACTGGAGATTAAGGGCCCAGTATTCTATTCCTGTACAATATCAATACATCACAGAAACTAAAAGTTCCGACTGCAATTTGAAAAGAACATGAGATGATAGTAATGTTTATAATACATTTGTCTAATAAAATTTGTAAGTTTAGTAATTTTAGTTCAGTGTTAAAAAAAAAAACGTAAGGTTAGCCACTTTTAAAACTTTTACGTTTGCATTAAAAAAATTGATAATTCAAAGATTGTGTTTATTTCTAATAATAAAATTAGAAAGCATATTTCGTCACCTTTCAAAAACAGTTTTTAGTTTTCAGAAACGTTCGGAAATCCATTCCATTTATGTATTTGAATGTTATTGCAAAGCGGAAATACTCAAACTTTCCTGAGTCCTGAGGGGTTAAGATTGTCCATTACAAACAAAAATGTTCGGCAGCTTTTCAATTGATATGTCTTTGAAATTAATCATAAACTTGTATGTTAAAATCTATAAAAGAAAGGAAAAAGGGACTAGTCTAAGAAAGAAGTTGTAAATGAAGAGAACAATGTCGCCCCTTGGATACATAATGTACGTTTTATGGCAAAATGAGACAAGTCAAAATACATATGACGCAAAGGACATAGTAATATTATGATATAATATTGTAGTTTGTCTGAGAAAAAGTGTCGTTTGTACTCATTTCTTTACGAGCTAATTTTGACTCATCTCTTTTTTCTTTTCGCACACAGAAATAGTGGCAGTCATTTAACTTTAGTCAAGCTTTACTCTCACAAGAAATTTTTCATTAGGTGCGACATTCGTACTTGGTTGTAGATTATTTGGTCGTCGCAAAGGAACATTGCTATCCAATGATTGATTGTTTTGTTCATTTTGAGGTTTTTGGGATCCTGGTTGGTAAGTTCGCTGTTTTGGTGAAGGAGACACATTGCCACTGTTTTGTATTCCTCTACCGTTTGATGGTCCCGCAACACTAGTAGTTGCATCTAATTGATTGTTTTGCTGGTTATTTTGGTGTTTCTGGAGGTTTGGCTGGTTGATTTGCTGTTTCTGGATATTTGGCTGGTTGATTTGCTGTTTCTGGATATTTGGCTGGTTGATTTGATTTTTCTGGAAATTTGGCTGGTTGATTTGCTGTTTCTGACTATTGGATCCACCCTGTTTTCCTTCACCACTTGTCGATACGGAAGCCTTGCCAGTGTTTTTCAATAATAATTGTTTTAATATGCATTCTGCGTTAGTTTTTACCAGATTATCATTACTTTCGATAACCATTGTTTTCGCCGGCCAATCGACGGCAACATTATTACCTTTTCCCTTTTTCCGTTTTGTAGTATTACACCGACAATTATTGCTGTGGTCGATATTCGATGGACCAGGGGTGTTACCAATTCTAGTTTCTTCGTTTCTGTTGGCCTTGAAACTGTTTTGCGACTGTTTTGGAGTGTTGGAAGCACCAGAGAGTACTTCCAAAGTCTCTACCTTCTTCTTCTTACCTCCCCTTTTCTTTTTGGGTTTGGACTCATACGGTGTTTCATCTGCCCACGCCCTGGGAACTTCATGCTTCAATCCATCTTGTATTTGTGAGGAGTAAGTGACAGTTGGCTGGAAAGGCACGATCTTTACTGGTGGGATAATAATATCATCATCCGAGTCACTTCTGTAATAGTTTCTATTGTGATAAACATCTAATTCTTCCTGATAATATTCTTCGTAATCATATGGTTGGTACTCATATAAGGATCTGTAAAATAAATACAATAAAGTCAAAAACTAATATACAGACAGTATCAAACCAGATATTCAAATTAGACCACTATTGAATCAAAATATTGCTGATCTTTTCTGATTTTTCTGTTTCACATTTTCATTTAAAAATGGTTAATATCAACTTCATTGATTCAATTTAAGGTTTACTCGATAAGGTATTCCACTATATATTGAATATTTATCCTATGCTTGTAAGAAAGTCAATAGATGTCGCATATTAAAAATAAAAGTGGATACATTTAATCAAGACACTATCTAGATTGCAATTAAATTCGGGCAGAATTTTGCAATCATGTATAAAGATAGCAGCCAAAAAAATAGCATTAGGAAAATGAAGATAATTTTGGTAGTTTTTAGTCGAAGTATGATACAGTTATAGGGTCGGATTAGCTCAGTGGTCTAAACAGAGCCCCGGCAAGGCTTGGATTCAATTCCTAGATGGGACTAAATCTTTTTCTGATTTTTATGTTTCATATTTTTCGTTTGAAAGTTGTTCATATTATCTTCAATAATTAAAAACATTTTACGTAAAACTTGGACTTGATAATTGTCAGAAAAAATATGAAATAGTATTTTAAGAAAAACATAAAAAAATAAAATGTAAGACACTGAGAGACGCGCCGGCTTTACTGGTCAAATTTCTTCAGCCGGTGCTGATTTGTAAGGCAGTAAACGCAAGGTGGCACACCAGCACCTGCCCAGGGGGTCACGGCAATGTACAAAAGAGAGGACAAAATGGTAATTAATTTGAAAACAATTGCTTAAAAATATAAAATGTTATTCAAAATGATAAGGTGGCATTATTTTTTTATCCATAAGCTTGTTGAAAAATAAGATAATAAATTATAACAATCTGATAGGTAACAAAAGAATTAATATTCCGTTCAAAGATAAACAATTAATTTTATCAATGCGAAAACAATTTAGTCCATTGATTAATTCTGTTAGCAATAACATATAACATTCATGGTAACATGGTACCTATGGTGAAAAATGCCAGGTAGCAGGTGCGTGTCGCCTCGTTGAAATAATCGGCCGGGTGCCGCCCGGCAATACCGGTGCATTTGCCCGAGTTTAACCTCTTGAATTTCAAAGAAGAAAATACTCAAAATACAGCCCAACTGTCAGCTGAGAATTTCAATTTTGTTCAAATATTGGAATGCGATCGTTTTCTATTTAACTTTTTATTTTTACTTTTCCGATTTTATGTCCGGGTTAAATCTTCCCCATAGGAAAAACTAAACCCTTCCACACATTTTTCCACAAATGATCATCTAGTCAATCAACATTATGCAAGTGCATTATATAAGCAAAATAAATACAAAACAATACAAGAACAACACGTCAACTCACCAGAGATCAAATGGGAAAATAATTCACCGTCTCCAGATATTTTCATATCAGAGGGTTCGGCTCGGTAGAACTTCTAACAGGGCCTATAAATCCTACTGATCCCTCAACATAAATATTTAAAAAATCTTTCGTTATCCTACATGTATTTAAAATGACTGATTTTTGCATTTTTATTTTTAAATTTTTTGATAGATCTAATACGCCTAAATTTTTAATGAGAGAGCTAGGTATAATGCCAGTAGCCGAAATAACAAATGGTAATATTTTTATAGTCTGAGAATGCCAAATTCTTTTTATCTCATTTCCTAATTATATTTATTATTCATATTAATATTTCATGTTTATATCGTAAGACTTTTCCCCCGAATATTTATACGAACCCAGCTGCCAGCTTCAGGGCTCCGAGTTGTATGGGTTAGTATGTGTCTTTTCACACGTGCCAGCCTATACCATCTTGTACCGGATAGCTGGAGATTTTCGTGTAGTGGGGTATGGAAGACAACGGAAGCTTTTGGGTGCAAACTGGGCAAGTGTGAAAGGTTCATTATTTACTACTGTTTGGCTACACGGTGCCGGGCAGCTACGTCCGGTAAGTGTGAAATAAGGCTTAAGCTTGTAAAAATAAAAAGTTACCGCTGTGGATGAATGTAGTCAGGTGTCAATTTCTTCTTCCTAAAGAATATAAGGTAAATTGCAACCCCGGTCGTGATCACTATAAACATTCCGGATTTTGAGAACAGCACCGATGTCACCCACTGAATCGGTGGAGTGTCTGGAAATAAAAAATTATTCATTAGGCCCGACAATACACGTGTACGAGTGACACTGTTAGTCGTGGTTCCGTACGAAGCTGAAGAATTAGCTGACATCAGCGATTTCAATCAGTGAAGAAATGACAACATGTCGAATGATGTACGACACCTCTGTCAAATCTAATTTATTGTATCCCTAATATGTAATGAACTTAGCTTGTTAATAATTAGATATAAGATTTCCAATTGCCCAAAGCCAGTGAAATTGTGGCTTCCCCAATAGAGATAGGTTATTAGGCTGAAGTGATATAGAAGAGGAAGACAGGGAAGTACGTTTTCATAGATTCAATATCTCTCGACTGAACACAAATAAAGCAATTTCAAGCACGTTTCGATTCGATTCCAAAAATGTTTCCCTAGAAAAAGCTGGATATTGTGCAACACATACGTTGGTCGCTGACTGTCAGTTAGGAGATGATGCCATAATGTTGCACCGATGGCGCTCAAATACAATCATCTTCAATTAATTAGGACATTTTTTACTAATAATGTATTCATCAAGGACTGGAAACCATTCAAGCCAATAGTTTAACTTAACATCCTGATCTTTCTATAAATTACTCGTAAAGTAAGTCCTAAAGAGTAGGGTGAAGATGCACCTCAAAAATAACCCGCTCTGTCAACATTCATTGATAAGACTGTAAACATGCAATCCCATCAGTTCATGCAATCAGTACCACACTAAATGCTCTCATACAGATAAAAAGCGCATCAGTCGATCAACGGTGTAGTTCTGACGAAGCTGGTTTGATGGTCGCATCACATAGCGACACGCGTGCGACTGACCGTCAGCGTTGCACTACATCTCTTCATTTATTCACCTACGTATTACAGTACACGACCGACATACTCGTCAGTCTATTTCCAGCCTGAGACATAAGACAATTAGTTTTAAAAGAGATTAACTTAAGCAAAACTCTCATGTCAATAACTAATTTAATCCTAGCAAATGATTTCCCAAACATAGGTGTTAGAAGTCAGAGTTAAGGTTGCGAAGTTTGTTTGAGAACAACAGCATTAAAATAATGATGTAAGCCTCACCTCTGAACCAATAGGCGAGAGCCAGCAAACTGCCAGCAACACAGCTTTTTTCCACATTACTTTCTCGTTGGTAAAAATACATTGTCAATCCTCCGATGGAGCATATTCCACCTCCCGTAACTACCACCACTACAACAAACTGGATTAAAGCAGAAAGCAGAAGTAGTCCACAAATTATCGGGACCTGAACCACGGCTGAGTCTGAAAAAAAAACATAAATTAGCTTTCTAATCTGTCAGTTTACAGACAAGATTCATCAAATTCAAAATACAGGGTTTTCCAATAAGAGGTGTTATTTTGAATAGCCCGCTATTTCGGTAGATGTTGCTTTTGAAGCTGTCATTTTTTTACATTTGACAAGTAGAAACTATGCCATTAATAAAAATGGAACGATACACGCTTCAACAACGCATTGAAAGTATTAAAATTCACTTAAGTGAATCAAATGCAAATCATCTTGAGTGATGAGGCCCATTTCCACGTCGGTGGCTTTGTCAACAAGCAAAATTGTCGCATCTGGGGCTCGGAAAACCCAAGAGTTATTGTTGAAAAGCCTCTCTATACTCAACGTGTGACTGTTTGGCGCGGTTTATGGTCCGGCGGAGTCATTGGACCTTACTTTTTCGAAAATGAGGCTGGAGCAACAGTTACGGTGAATGGATTGCGCTATCGAGAGATGATTAATGATTTTTTATAGCCGGAATTGGATGGTATTGATCTGGACAACGTTTATTTTCAACAAGACAGCGCTACGTGCCACACAAGCAACGAAACCATTGATCTTTTACGATTGAATATCAAAATAACACCTCTTATTGGAAAACCCTGTATTAACCCCTAGAGCGATTTTGGGAGATATTTCTCCCAGACATACACGAACTCATAAAAGTCATGCTATCTCATATTTCTTTTAGATATGTTGTATCAATGGTGTAATAATTAATCATTGATTAAAGATATTCAAGGTTAAAATTCTGTTTTCACAGTTTTCCACATAAATAATCCAGTACATTGAAATTAGGATTTATTATGAATAGTTTGTTAATGGTTGGTAAATGATTTTACGAGTTCATCCGAGCTTTTTGCGACCCTCGTTTCATAACACGTAATCGATGGTTTTTTTCGTAATTCATGTTGTTATTCCTTTCGATTTTGGAATGTTACTACATTTGTTCGTATTAATGATATGTATATAATTAATTATTATAAAGATTATATAATCTTATTGATTCATCATATCTGTTAGAAAAGATAGCATTTTGTTGCCCTGAACACAACACCAGATCGAATGACTTATTTAAAACACCACACTGGAAATCCAAATATGCGCAAAACTCTTTAATAGGACGTATCTGTAAAACTCACAATGCCTCTAGAGATGTAGACATTTTCAACTGTAACTTGAAAACATATAAAATGCAACTTACTAAACTGATAACTTAATTTTTTATTTTGTGAAATAGTTCTATCATCTTAGTTTATTTTATTGTTTTTAGTATAATAATGCGAAAACTGTATTAATACTAACTGTCTTTACTTGTTTTATAACATTTTGTAATTCCTTATAATGTTTATTTATTATTATATTTCTTTATAAATATTTTGTGTGGGTACAAATACTAATCAACAACTAAACTTAATGGAACTTTATTGGTCTAGTACATGCGAATAATTAATTATTATAAGCAATAATTAGTCGCCTGAAATATCAATACAAATTGAAAATATCTCCCGAGTAAAAATAAATGCCAAGTCAAAAATATTTCACCAACAAATGTGGATATAATGTCTCAACGCCATCTAGTGGGAAATTTAGAAATAACAAAGCCTTTCCAATAAAAATAAAGTTGGTTGTTTACAGGTGAAAAAAATATAATAAGCAGTAATTGTTGATTGAAGTACTAGTACATATTGTTGGAAATAAGCCGACGTAGCTCGGTGGTCCAGAGCACCTGACCGCACATCAGAAGGTGCGGGTTCATTTCCCGTCGGCGGCATTTATTTTTACTCGCGAGATATTTTCAATTTGTATTGATATTTCCCGGGACTAATTATTGCTTATAATAATTTGTTATCCTTTGTGCTATGCATAAAACCTTGTCTTATAAACATTAGTTTATCATTAAAAAAAAAATAATAATATGAATAATTACTGTACATACTAAATAGCAGGAATGTTTGTTTCCTAAATAAAATTAAAAAAAAAAAAAATTGAGTACATGATAGGTGAGTTAGCATGACTTTTCTGTCATGATGATTTAAACAGTGTTAGAAAGAGAGAGCACCACGCTTTGTACTTGCATTTAAAAGTTTACAAAAGATGCTTCCGAGAAATTAGAAATAAATATTTCAAACAAAATTCAGCTCTTATTTATATATGACAAAAATATTTGTCAAGGTTTGCAAATTTTAAAATACTTTCAAAATCTGCGAATTTATCAGGAATCAAAATTAATTCTAAAATATTTCCAGCAATCCGCATTTTGACAGTTCGCCAATGTAGAAGACTCTAGGGGTTAAAAATAGAGTAAATAAACTGATAGATACATGTTGTGGATGTGTCCTTATGCCCGAAGGAAGCCATTTTCATGTTGTGCTTTATAGGGACAGTCGAGACGTTACCAATTATAGTAGCTTCATTTAAAAAAGAATTATTGCGATCAGTTTTGGATGCGGCTGCGCTATTATTACAGAAAACGTATAACCTGCTTACTTACCTGCTTACTGTAGTTTTAAGCCAATGAATCCACCCATATAGTATTTATCCCATATTTAAGTAAAAAAAAAAAAAATTCAAATAATTTATGAACGCGTGATTTGTGATCATCAGTTACTGAATTTGCCCTACCTTGAACTCATTTGAGGCAATATTGAATATTACTATTTCTGTTTATTAAACATTACTGGAAACGTCTGTAGTCAAATTTATAAAAATCTCCAATAATCCAATTTTGGGTAGTTATCGCTCAAGGCATTAGCGGAGCTGCACAAATTTGGTTAGCTATCACTCAAGACATTAGCGGTGCTACCCAAATTTGAGTAGATGTCACTCAAGACATTAGAGGTGCTACCCAAATTTGGGTAGATGTCACTCAGGGCATTAGCGGTGCTACCCAAATTTGGGTAGATATCACTTAAGACATTAGCGGTGCTACCCAAATTTGGGTAGATGTCACTCAATACATTAGCGGTGCTACCCAAATTTGGGTAGATGTCACTCAAGGCATTAGCGGTGCTACCCAAATTTCGGTAGCACCGCTAATGCAATAAATAAATTTGGGTAGATGTCACTCAGGGCATTAGCGGTGCTACCCAAATTTGGGTAGATGTCACTCAAGACATTAGCGGTGCTACTCAAATTTGGGTAGATGTCACTCAAGACATTAGCGGTGCTACTCAAATTTGGGTAGATGTCACTCAAGGGCATTGGCGGTGGTACCCAAATTTGGGTAGTTATCACTCAAGTCATTAGCGATACGACTTGATTACAAAACATCGAATTTTCTCTATGCATGTATTATATTTATAAAACTTCCGGAAGAAATTCTTTAAATGATAGTGAAAAATTGCGTAGTTTGCGTAGCAAAAGATACGGCAATTATTGTCCTTTCGGTTTAGCATTTATTATTTAACAACATTATTTTATACTATTTAGAGATCTGCAAACAGTATGAGTAATAAATAATGATTGGCCTGACCTCTGAAGATAAAGATGAGAAAGCTTCCGGCAACGTAGAGTTTTTCCCTGTTATTATTTCTGTACAAAAAGTACAATATCAAGCCTGTTACTGCACTTAACTCAAATCCTGTTAAAGGAAGGAATGAGTTGATATATCTTATGGGGCCCTGCATCATCGATGTGTCTGAAAATTAACAACAAAAATCAAATATCCACAAACTACACAAAACTCAAAAACGTAATTTTTTTAACATTAACTCCACACAGGAGGTCCTGAGGAAAATAATTTAAAAAGAAAATAAACATGGCTTTGAACACTGAAAGAGACCCGTGGTGTAGGAGGAAACACGGAGGCCGGCAAATCTTTCCACATCCGAGCGGTTGAACTCGAGAACAAGTCGTAGAAATGACATGTTCTCATGTGACAAATGTCAACCGTTTACAAATGCACAGGTGCCAAAGGAATCAATGACCCTCGTTCATCACAGCGTCCATCAAAATACCGGTAGAATAGGGATAGCATTCTCACTTTCAGGATAGACGATAGAAATTAACTAAAAAGTTGAAATTCTGTAATTTCTATTGACATATTTAAAATTGTTTAAAAAACGTTTTGACTGATCAACTAGAAAGATTTTCGAGTTTTAGGATAGTCATTTCAGAGAGGTTTTTATAACTGTTTCATTATGCATGATTCTTTTCCGCCTTTTTAAAAAATAGCTCCAGATGGGAGGGTCATCTTTGGGGTTACTGTGTGGAGAAGGAAGCACAGAGTCCGGCATATCATCCACAGTAAAACTGCTGAGCACAAACGAGTTGTAAAATTGACCCGTTTTCAAGTGGCAAATGTTAACAGTATACAAATTCTGGGCATGCATTTGGCGTGTCTTCCAGCTGTGTACAGCTGCAGAAGAGATCAATGACCCTATTTCTCCGGAGCACCATTTATTAAAATACCGGCAGAACAAGGACAACATTCTTACGTGACATGTTCTAAAGACTGCAATTCATTCATTGAACATTTTGAATACATATTCTAAATTGCAATAAATATATATATAATAAAAATGTAAATGTTCTTTTGTTCAAAATCTTAAATCTCCGAAAGTTCTTCACCGATTGCTTTGAAATTTTGACACAACGTTGCATTCGAATAAGCGTGTGCTTTTATATACCTATATTATACAGTTGTCACCTGTGACAGGTCAAAATGTGCATTTTTTTAAAAACAGCACCATCTGTTAGACAAACATGGAGGTAAAAGCAACACGCGCTATCATTTTTGTATCTGCACAGACAGACTGAGCCACAGAAATGCGTGGCGGGGCACAGCTTGTACATAATATATATTATAAGACGTACTTCTCATTAGAAAGGCGAGTATGCCGCCTCCTACAAAAGTTTTTTCAGATCTGTTTCGCCTTTTGACAAAGTACAAAGTTAGCCCTGCCGCCATACACATTGCAGTTCCCACATCCAGCAATGAATGCGTAGTCAACAATTGGTTGATATGTCGAATAGAGTCCTGGACCAACGGGGAGTCTGAAAATGATAAAAACAAAATCAAAATAAATCTCAGCAATAATTGTTTCGCAAAACCTAACCTTAGCCACAATATATTCTTTCCTGCATGCTGTATTTCCCTTAGTTTTTATCATTGCGGTGCAAGTTAAATTTGAAACGTTAACGCAACGTGTATGGTATTTGGAGAAGTGAACTTCTTTTCATTAACTCCACATAGGAAGCCACGAGGAAATAATTTCTATAATAATGCGGTGGGTATCAGTGAATCCAGTTCTTGAAGAAACTTGTGTTGTATGAGGGAGGAACACAGAGGCCGGCAAATCATTCCACAGCCAATCTGTTGAACACGAAGACGAGTCGTAGGCGCGACCCGTTCTCATGTGATTAATGTGAACAGTGTACAAATGTAGGGCGTGTATTTGATGTGTTTCCCGGCTGTACTGGTGCCGAAGGGATCAATGATGCTAGTTCCTCGGAGCATCTTCCATTAAAATACCGGTAGAATAAGGATAGCATTCTCACCTGACGTCTGTCTTCCAAAGATTGCAATCTGTTAAAATGGGGAATATATTAAACTTATTCATCAAAATGAAAACTCAACACACCTTTAAAAAGTGATACAGAATCATTGAATGTGATAAAACAGAAACTACGTTTAATAGTTACCTATCTATCGTATTTAACCTAGTTTGAGTTTCATCACTTTTCATTACTTTATATCACATTTTGAAGGCGTGTTGAATTGTCATTTTGATGACATACCCGGTCACCCAAACGGACAGCCCGTTTCTGTCGAGGGTTTATTTGGTCAATTTGTATCTCATAAAGACTAACCTTTCATTGCGTAGGCAACCAGGCTCCCGGACACGATACATTTCTCAGTTCTGTTTTTCCGATACACAAAGTACAGTGAAAGGCCGGCAGTGACGCAGAGCCCAGTCTTTGTAGAAATCATCCACTCCGCCCACTTTAAGGGATACTCCATGTTATCTGAAATAAAATTCCTTCATTTAGCAACTCTGAATTCGAAACTGGTGCTCGACTGAACTCGACGGTTGCGCGGCTGTATCGACATGCTCACAATCGCATTGAGTGCGCCCTTTTTAAACTAACCTGACCATTAGCAGTCTCGTTTCTGAATGGTGGTATCTCACCAAGGCGACACTGAGTGTATCTGGAACGCGTTGCAAATACAACACGACATATTATTTTATTTAAATTCTTTAAGCAGAAAATATGTCATCATAAATTTGTAGAATTTCCACAGTCAGTGGTGACTTTACTACTCAACTGAAGCAGCATGACCAAATATGAAGAACTATTTATCGAAGTTAAGTCTGAATATCATACAGGTATCCCGAAAGTCAACTTTATCCATTGGAGGGCTGACAGGCCAACTAATGATGGGTCAGAATATCTAATTATCACTTTAGTAAAAATGGTTAATTTTCGAAATATTGGCACTTATGAATTTACTAAAGTAATATTTCGATATTCTGGTTCATTATGTGTTGGTCTATCAGTCCTCCAAAGGATAACTTGTCTTTGGGACAGCCTGTATGTATAGGTACTGATTTATAACAAAAATTTTAAACATCGGCCTCACACTTCAAGAACTCAAGGATCGAATTTGGGAGGGAATCGCCACTATACCCGTCGAGATGTGCCAAAGTGCTGCCGAAAACTTCGGAAATCGCCTTCATCAATGTATCAATGTATGAATGCAATTTATCAATGTTCAGGGAAGTTTTGAATGATATATTATGGGTAATTATTTCGGAATTGCTGGCCACGGATAATACGAAATATTTTAAAATAAACCTTCTGATTTATCTTAATTACTATAAAAGGAAATTGACGGCATTTGGGAAATTTTTAATTTTAGCATTTTAATTTTTAATTACGTAAAATGAAAATTCGCTTTCGTTGTATGGGATAACAGCCAGAATAATTTCTCTTGATGACATTTTCTTTTGTTGGTATTCCTGATATGAGTGGCTAGAATTTTAATCATTTACTCTATGCAAATACTAGGTAGGTACTATTTTGGCCGAACTTGAAAAATAAAATAAAAGTATTTAGGTATATTTTATAAATAAAGAAATATTTAAAAAATATAAGGTTATTATGGGTTATTGTGGGTTAGGTTAGGTTATTGTGGGTTAGGTTAGGTTATTGTGGGTTAGGTTAGGTTATTGTAGGTTATGTTTGGTTATTGTAGGTTAGGTTGGGTTATTAAAGGTTAGGTTAGATAAGATTGCGTTATTATAGGTTTGGTTTTAAAAATTTCCCAAATGCAGTCAGTTTCCTTTTATAGTAATTAAAATCAGAAGGTTTTGTTTAAAAATATTTCGTATTATCCGTGGCCAGCGATTCCAAATATTTACCTAATTATATGTATTAATGGACACTTATGAAGATCAGTCAAACCACCGATAAAACTTAAAACACAACCACAAAAAATCATCTCACAACCTCATATCATACAAATATAAAATACAAAACTACACAACACAAGACTGTATGACAACCTTACCCATTTATTCGCAAAGTACCCCATGCAACAGAAAGCGATGCTTAGCTATTACATCGTAGGTACAAATTTACCACAAAGTAAATTGGATGTCAGATTTTGTTGGAACATTCATGTGAGCGTTTGTAGAATATAGCTTTTAAATCACTTTTCAAGAGGGATTTATTAATTCTGAGAGTTAAAAATATGGAACGATGAACATATTTTTGGAAAATTCAAAATATTTTTAACTCAACTTCCAAAGATCAAACCTATAAAATATTGCATTAGTTGCCTCACAAGGTCACTGCATGAATGTAAATGACTCTCATCTGCATAATTGAGAATTGATAAATGAAAGATATGAAACTTTGTTAGATTGATAATGATAAGTAGGAATTCGTTCTCACCACAAATATAACTGCTAATCGTCGGAAGCCAACCTGGGGTTTTCTTCACAGGCACAAAATATCCATGAATTTTATCCACTAAGTTGAAAAATTCAGGAAACAGGCCGGGGTCTTTCTTCACAGGCATAAAGAAGCCGTGAATATCGTCCACGAAGTTCATAAACTTGTATCTACACTCGGTGGCCAGAGTAACAATCAGTTTGACAAGCTCGAAATCAACCAAGTACATTATTTTTGTATGTAGCAATTTTTCATCTACCTACATGCATATTTTGACAATAATTTTATAAAAATTCTTAAGGTAGATTCACATATTTAGTATCTAAAGCACTTATTGTTGAAAATTAATAAAAGTCATAATAAATGCACTGTGCAGTCGGAACGTAAAAAACATTGCAAGTTTTGACATTTGACAGCTAACAGGGTTCCCCAGCGATGTTGCCATTTGCCGTTGCTGTAATTAGGTACTTTATCTTAAAAGTACCGGAAAATAAAATAATAAGGAAGGCTATTCACGTTGTTACTACTATACTAAATGGAGTTTAATATTAATACTATTCATGTAAAAGAAAAGGAGAAACGAGTAAAAAAAAAGAAGTTACTTAATTACAACACTATTAAAATTTATTTAAAAAAATACATTAAGTTAAGGGTTAGTCTTAATCTAGGCTTAATAATAGTCTTAAATTATAATTCTTATCTGGAACCGCGGATCTCCACGTTCGCACTTATCGCCGATAACACAAGTGACAATTTGGGTTGGATCCAAAGGGCGGAATTAGTTCAGCCTGGGCCAAGGCTCCGAAGGGCGGAGTCGGCAGGCAGTGACTCCTGAGTGGGCAGCTTCCTGGTCCGAAGATCCTCGGCGAACGCTCCAAGGGGGAGGGCAGGAAGTTTTTCGGCGGAGGCGAGACGGTAACTCCTGAGAGGGCAGCTTCCTGGTCGGAAGAGCCTCGGCGCCCGCTCCAAGGGGGAGGGCAGGATATTTCTCGGCGGAGGCGAGATGGAAACTGCCGAGAGGACAGCTTCCTGGGCGGAAGCGCCTCGGCAACCGCCGCAAGGGGCGGCGAGATGATCACTCTCTGACTGGGGACTGTTAACTGTCGGTTTCGGAATCAGTTGTATTCGACTGTAGTACGCCTGTGGTGGGGTGCTGGAACTAAAGTGGTTCCGATTTACACCACTTCGGTACGTTGTCTGAGTCCGTGGCGCTGGCATCGCCATTCTCACCGCTAGAGTTATTATTATTTTAAAAGATGTTAAAATTACATTTGTGCAAAAGACCTTCAAACAATTTTGTCCGGTCGGTGGCCGAGTTGACATCGCGCTTGGGTCCCACTCAGGCGTAGTGTGTTTAATTCCTCGGCTGGCTAAGTCCTCCATCACAACACAAGCAACATTTTCAGCTTACTGTGGTGGTAGTAGGAGATTTTCAAATATTGTCAGGTTATTCGTAACCCGGGAATGTCTGTCTTTCGTTATAAAAAAAATTTTAATTAAAAAAAAAAAATTCAACATAGTCTAGCCTTCGGCGAAGGTTTTTATTGCCGGGTCACTGGCTTAACAATACACCCATTTCAGATTTACGACTTTATGGGTGTATTTCTAAGTTGGCTTTCTAAATTTTTATTGCGGTTTCCGGCCAGGCTATTTACTAAATATTTAAGGTCTAATAATGCGGACTGCCGCCTCAATCTGCGTGTGAAATTACAGAGACAAATGCTGGCGCACGTGTTCACTTTGGTCTTTCTGTGAATTCAAGTCACGTAGATACCTAGGGACATATCAACGTGAATGATATGTCCCTAGGTATCTACCTCTTGCGTTGCTTTATTTTGCAGCTGCTTGTGCAAAAATTATATTTTATGAGAACGTGTTTAATTCTTTATCCACGTTCACAAAATATTTAGACTTCATGCATTCAAACTTTTTATATTTAGAATCCGTGTAACAACGACTATTTTGTAATAATTTATGCTTTTTAACATTGATTTGACTATGGTTCTAATGGCCGTTTTACATATTAACACATTTTTTCTTACAGTTTGTCTAGTCGGGATGAAAAAATGTACGTGATCTATTTTGGTAGTTGGTATCGTGAAAAAAGTTTGCTGGTATTACCGATTTTCGTACTTTTTTATATGGCGGATATTATTTGACGTCTGTCACCATCACTGTTATGAGTAACTATATTACGTGAAAATGTTGCATGTTATTCATTCTTATATTTAAAATTTTAGTAAAAAGACTACAATATCTACTTATTACTGATTGTGAATATGTATTAATGTTAGGTATTGTGAATTTCGCGCTTATTATTGATGATTCACATTTTGTTTCTGCCATCTCTCATTGTTTTACGTAACTATACTACCTGAAAATGTTGCATTTTATTAATTCTTTATTTAAAATATTAATAAAAAGTTTAAGTATTAATTTACAATATTGCATTTATTGCTGATTGTGAATAACTGTCCAATGTAAATTTCGCGTGTATTTTTGATGATTTGACATTTTGTTTCGGGGATACAATACACTAGAACATTACATGCGTAGAGTTAACTCATATTTATACATTTTATTTTTTCATATATTATTTGTGTGTGTTAACCTGATATTATAACATACTTTTTAATTACTGAATAAAAACAGGGCGAGCAGTTTATTTGTGGAGACGGGGTTATGAGACTGTTGCTTTGGCATTTGCGCGGCTGTGTTTTTAGTTTCACATATTTTACGATAATCGTAACAATCAAGATACGGTAATCAGGTAGGCAATTTTCCAAAGGTACATATAAAAAATCATAATGACAAAGATTCAACGACGAACGGGTAAATTCAATGAAGAAGCTTATGTTTCAAAATATTATATTATGTTCCCTTAAAATCCTTGGAAATAAAATGGTTAAATAATTTTGTGGACTAAATCGGGAATGAAAGCCGAGACTAATATAAAAATGATCAAATTTATTACAATTTGACACATGGAATTGCAGTCGGTGGTATTTATAATGTTGATTTGTGAATACAAAAGATGTCAGTTTAAATATAAAAAAAATCATTCATTAAATGTGTCAAGCTGTACATGTATATTTATTGTTACATTGTTAAAAGGCCCTGGACGGAGCAATTCGAGAACAATTAAAAGCCCGGGTGAGGGGGGAGATGCCTTTACCTACTGACATATTTCATCAAATACTCAAAAAATCATAAGCCGTCATAATTATTATATTCGTCCGTATTGTATCTACCATATGAACAAAGTTCATTTCATACCACTTTGCACACACGTCACTTCAGAAGTTTAAGATACAAGATGGCTATTCTTAAACTTCTCTTTCATTAATATATTTGGCTTCAATGTCATTCATACAAAAACGACTTTATGCTCTGTCCGGCTTTTCAAATTCATGTTTTATCATTATATTTTTATAGTTATTTTTAGGCACTGTGTGTGTTATAATTTTTATAATCCCAATCTTCATCTATGGTCATAAAATTTTGTTTTAATTCCATAGATATTTTTGGGTGGAGACAGGAGGCGGAGGGTTGTATGTGCATGTTTGTGAATTTAGCGACTTTTTTGGATGCAGTTTAACTTGGTAAGACTTTAATCTTGTTACCTGCAACTAAATTCTAGTATTTTACTTTGTTTTTGATACGTAAGTATGATAATATATCGATTTTTAATTAAATGTAGAATATCTGGATTGTATTTGCCGCTCGTAATACCAAATGGAGACATTACGTGATTACTTTCGGTATTTTTAAAAATACGTCACTAATTTGAAATTTTTTTTTCAACCAAAATATCGAAATTGTTCAATCCTGAGATATTCAAACTTGAAACAACCTGATCTCGGCACTTATTTCCCCCATGTTTGTGTTTTGGCTTGACCTTTGCTTTTTCATACTTCATCCCGTCCGATGACTTTTAGATAGTCTCCTAATCCTAATGTCATAATATTATGATTCTGTTTTATTTTTTTCGAAAGATGAAACCAATTAAGATTTGCGATACCAAATGGTATTATTCTCCTTTGCTGAATTCTTGCAATGTAATAGATGACCACATATGTCACTTTTTAATCTTTGTCTGTTGTTGGTATTCTGATTATCGGCGGTTATTGCGATGCGAAAATCCTTGAATTTTATGCATCGTTTTGCAAAGATTTTTTTTTATCATTTCCTTGACGATCACGCGATTTCTCCGCAGTAGTAGGCAGAGAGGATGAAACTCCACTCAATTCTATAATTATTACAATCTCCATTGTTTTATACAGGGTGTATCGGCACGTACCCGACAAACTTTAACCAGCTATTCCTTAGCACATTTGGAGTAAAAAATGTTGTGGGCACTTTGCTGTCCGGTAACATTTTTTTTTAATAAAAAATTTATTATTCATATTTTCACCACATGTCACCAATGTTTTATCCTTTTTCAAAGTTTGAAAACCCATCTGGTAATATTTTGTTCGAGTTTCGTTGAATAATGTACGTACGTACCTACGTTGGCGCGCATTTACAATCACAACGAAATGGCACGGCACCATTCGTCTCATTTTTAACTATTATTATGTGTGTGTACGAAAGAGCGAGGACACTTTTTGACACACTTTTTTTCAACAGCTGTTGAACACGAAATTCAATGCAAATGACAGTGACGTAGTGTGGATTTTTTTTATTTATTTTTTGTTTTTAATGGAAATAAAATGTTACCGGACAGCAAAGCGCCCATAACATTTTTTACTCCAAATGTGCTGAGCAATAGCTGGTTAAAGTTTGTCGGGTACTTGCCGATACACCCTGTATATGTATAGGTACATGGGTACTTACAATTCAGGGTAAAAAACGGTAAGAAACAACTATTTACATGTACAAAATAGGTTCTTAGATTGGTTAATTAAGTAATTAATGCATATTTAGATTGGAACGAAACTTTCGCAAACTAAACCATACTAAAAAATCAAAATGGCTGCAAAGGAATCTAAATAAGGGAAATATTGAACTTTGAATTTTAATGCATCTTTTACCATCTCTCCTGAAGTAATATTTACTAGCTTTCCAAGACGTCTTTAATTGATTGCAATATTTAGAGCACAGGCGACAGGTAGGTAGCTGTCCTTTCTCTGAAAATTTCATAGTTTGTTCTTATTAGTGTCACGAGTGTTTAGATAGTGGTTTGAATGGTAGAATAAGCCGGGGACGCACGAGGAAGACTTCTCTGCACTGGAATGAGATACGGAGTCGAATAAAATTCAGTAGTTAGGAAGACGTGGCACAATCCATTGAAACCAAAACTTGTAAACAGTAAGCTTTTCAATTCTTTAGAATAATATTATCTCTACCTTAAAAATAGAGCCAGTTTTCAGACACTAGAATTCACAAGTTGAAAAGTTTACTCCAAACTATTCATAACCCCGAGCATCACGTCAGCTAGTGATTAATAAAATGTAGTTACAGTTATTAGCAATAAATCAAGTATGAAATAACAAAATGAACTTATTGCAGATTGGAGTGGAAAGATGTTTGCCACTTCAGGCTATGCTGTAGCCAGCTCATCTAGTTTCCAGTTTGACCTGGTCCTATCTGAAGAGGTGTGCGTCTTATGCAATGACCCATTCGTTCTGAACCAACACACGCCCGCCACACTCCCCTATCTCAACGCAGACTCCCGAGAGCTGCATCTCTTCCGCAACACCAGGTGCGGCCACCGATTCCACATCAAATGCATGAACCGCCACTTCCCCATCACCAAGCGCTGCCCCGTCTGCTACACCTCGGTGAAATGGATCGATATAGCTAACAAGTGCGTGCATTGCTTGGACCCTCTGGATGCGAACGAAGGTGTTTTCCAAGCTAGCTGCTGCCATAAGTTCCATTATGAGTGCATTACACAGTTGCTGCAAATCAAAGAGCGCTGTCCCATCTGCCGCCGGAAAATCACCTCATTTAAAACAACTTGTAATTCTGATGCGGTTACGGTGCCTCAAACACAGTACTTTGACTCGCACTCGGGTAACGCTTACGAAATAGACCCCGAACGATTGAACTTGAGAGATGACGACGATTACTCTGACCACAACGAGTTTGCCGACGAATTCAATAGTGACTACAATTATGACAGTTGCGATGATGAAAGCTACCAAGAAGTCAATGCTGAAACTGTCTGCACATTCTGTGACAAGCATTTTTCAGACACCAACGAAAAGACAAAACGCATAAAATGCGGTCATAAGCTGCACATTCTCTGCATGGACCGCAATTTGCCTACCTATAAAAAGTGTCCAGTTTGTCGCACGCCAGTAAAATGGAAAGCCATAAGTAACAAATGCGTGGTCTGCTTAGATCCCCTGTCGAATGCCGAAGAAACCAAGCAGTTGCCGTGCGATCATCAGTGCCATTCCTCGTGCTTGAATCAGTGGATGCTGAGCAAGAAGAAGTGCCCCATCTGCAGGCGTAAGATCAACTTGACGAAAGAGTGCGTGATCTGCCTGGAGGATATTCGTTCCACCGACGTTCTGATGAAGTTGGCTTGCCTGCACGAGTTTCACGACACATGCGTTACTTCGTGGCTTCTTCGCGAGGAAACTTGCCCACTATGCAGGAAAATTGTACCACAAAACTGAATGAATTAAACTTGACTATTACATCAATGGTCATATTACTCCGTGTCGGGGAGTCTCATCTTAACCCCTAGGGACCGGAGAAATGCGTTTGGAATGTTGAAGAATCGTGCCTTCGCACGTTACGAAGCACTGCAATTGCAGTGTCTACCTAAAGACAAAAAGAAAGATTTCACTTTGTCAAATGTGGTATTGTCTACATGTTGGCTTTATCAAAAATATATTTTTATTTATTGAATATTTTTGTCAGACCCTACGGATTAATCCATAGTTTTTCCGAAACGTTATCTTCTTAATTATACCACTTTATAGAACTGTTTAACCCTCTCTTAGTTTTATAATAATTAATCTTAGATCGGAGAACAAAATATTAAAGGCCTTACTATAATAAACAAGTTTTAAATTTTTACAATTAATGTATTTTAAATGGTTGTTTTTCAGTTATGTAAAATTTAAAACACGTTTATTAGTAAGGCTACAGCCCGTTTAGATGATGCCGTGTAGAGGGTGTTTTAAAAGAAGGGAACCCGGGTCTTAAAGACAAGACCCAGGCTCTTCAAGGAGGGAGACAACACAAAAGCCGGCAGTGCTTGGGTGTCAGACTGCAAACAAAGGGATCAATGTTACTAGTTCTCTGGAAAATCTTCTGTTGGGATGCTGGTAGAATGTTTTATCTGGCATCTTGGCGTAGTTTGATCTTTGTTTAAAGGTAGAAAAAAATATTCATTTCATAAGTGAGTTCTTTCACACAAAACAACTTGTATGTATCATGGAGTATTTTCAAACAGTGTGATCGCAATACAAAATAAAAGGACTCGTCAGGTAATGTATTTGTTCCAGACATATGACATTTAAGACTGTTACAGAATTCTATATCTTTTTTATAATGATGACAAGCAAGAAGCGTATCTTTATCACGGGAAGTGGAAAATACCATAATAAATAAGTGGTTAGTTAGTTTTATCTCAAAGTGCGGCCAAATTTTGCTTGTGCGGAGACAGATTGTGACTAATTAAAGCTAAAGGCTGTGACAACATATTTTATTACGCTGTAAATGTTTAGCAATTCCGGGTCCAAATAATATATTATGTTTACACAAAATCAAATTTTTTTCTTTGAAATTTTCATGGACAGATAACGAAATGCGTTATAAAACTTTTAAAACTTAGCTCAATACACTGAACACTGCAGTGTACCTCAAGGTAGTCATAATTTCATTGGACTTCAAATGCAGCCAGCTGTACAATAGGGGTTAATAACATAATATCAAAGAAGGATTCTTTGAGTACAAGATGTCCCAATTCTCAATATTGATATGTATTGATAATATACTGTGTCTTCTTTTATATTACACAAATGTGAATTATTTTTAAAGCATGATATTTTTCTAACTTTACCTACCATGTGTTATTGCAAGAAGTTTCAGTTACTCTGAATTTACATATTTTATATAAACGAAATTATTCTTTGTGTGATTTGAAATTTTGTATTTCTTAAATATAAATATTTTATTTTTACCTCGCCATAATTCATGATGGCATCGAATTGAAGAATTTACAAAATGCATACAAAATTGAAAATGCTGCTTAGATGAAATGCATCAACAAAAAAATTTACCAGTAAAATTTTGTGTACGTTATCCACTTGGAATTTTTTGAAAATATTGTTCAGAAAATGAGTTAATAATTAATTAAATGAATATCATTTTTATATTAAAGACAACCGGTTTCGGAACAACCGTTTACTCAGGGCAAATATATACTAACATAACATTACTAAATTATGGGTGAACATATATTACTAAGTGTTGAAGTAAGGGTGGAGGCATATCTAGGGATTAGAGAAGAGTGGGGGAGGAGATAGAACGGACGGTGAATGGGAACATATCTCTAAGATGGGACTGTAATATAATATTTTTTGTTTATAGATAATAGACTCATTTTCTTAATAATGACCATTTTGAAATAATAGTAAAATTTTTCCATGTTAATAATCAAGGAAAACACTTGGATAACGTATAAATTAAGAAATCCCTTAATAATAATGAATTTATTATCAATAAACAAAAATATTATCTTACAGTACCATCGAATGCTACGTATACATCTGTGAACAAAACTGCCGAACTGAACCTCAACGTATGAGAAAGAAACGAAGTAACCGCAAATGGCGCGCAACGCCGCTTGCAGTTAATTCATTCCTTTCCAGTAATTCGTGGTACGGTTTGCATTTCGGTTCGCAAATGTATACGTACCCTTCGATATTATGTTTCCATTCACTGTCCGTTCTATCTCATCCCCCCACTCTTCACTAATCCTTAGCTACGCTTCCACCCCCACCTCAACACGTAATAATATGTGTTCACCCATTACTTTGTAATGTTATGTTAGTATATATATTTTGTTCTGAGGAAGGAACGGTTGTTCGAAAACCAGTCAGCTTTAATATAAAAAAAAATATAGTGGCTCGAACACAATAATTTGTTTAATTTATTTTTAATGTAAAACCGCAAGGATAATAAATTATGAATTATTTCTAGTTCAAATGTTTTACTTGTTAGTAACTAGAAAGATTTAAGTTTTTATTGAAGTTATAATTATTATTATTTTGCATGTTACCTCTTATTCTTATGTTTTAATGTACAGTTCTGGCAATAAATGTAGACATTTAGTAACTATGGCAACACCGACTTACCGATCAATGAAGTTTGTTCATAGGTACTTGCAAAAAATGATTTCATTTTTAAGTGCGCCTCTCTTCCACACGGTTCTTATTTTGATTTTGTCATTTTTAAGTGCGCCTCTTTCACACAATTCATATATTGATTCTGTCATTTTTAAGTGCGCCACTCCTTCACACCGTTCTTATTTTGATTTGGCCATTTTAAAGTGCGCCTCTCTTTCACACAGTTCTTATTTTGATTTGGCCATTTTTTAAGTGCGCCTCTCTTCCACACGGTTCTTATTTTGATTCTGTCATTATTAAATGCGCCTCTCTTCCACACGGTTCTCATTTTGATTCTGTCATTTTTAAGTGCTCCTTTCTTTCACACGGTTCTTATATTGATTCTGAAATTTTTAAGTGCGCCTCTCTTTCACACTGTTCTTATTTTGATTCTGTCATTTTTAAGTGCGCCTCTCTTCCACACGTTTCTTATTTTGATTCTGTCATTTTTAAGTGCGCCTCTTTTCCACACGTTTCTTATTTTGATTAGCATCTAATAAATGACTTCTTAGAAAAAATAAATTTCAGAAATAGTAAAAAACACCACCATGCAATTTTCATCTCATTGTTTGAATGTTATCTTAGAATATAATCTAGACCTCCCTTTTTGGAAAGTACCACTAATTTCTGAACACCATGTATAAATACATAATGTGATAATTATGCACCTGGGCGATGGTGCTTTTAAAGAGTTATTTTTTAATCTTCTTCCTTTGAACCTTCTTGGTGTTGTCATTTAAAGCTTTATTAATCAACACAGCACTCCTTTTAGCCTACATTTTTTGTCAGACTAAGATATTTTGTCAATTGTGTTACTTAGGAAAGACGTAAGTCGTCTTAAAATAATAAACTGCTTTTAAAAATTTGATCCTTTTTTTAATGAATACCAAACAAGTTCCTGCCAGGAGTCGATGGGGAAGGCTTTGACGTGAAATAGGCCTCAGATACTGTCTCTATCCCTCTGCGCAAGAATTCCAACTGCTCCCCACTGCCCGGATTTAGTGAGTCTATGGTATCCCCGATTGGGGTATATTTTGAGACGGAAGAGAAGGAGATAGAGAAAAGGAACGTTGGGAATTACCTGGCTATTCAGAACTGGTCACAAATACAGCTAAAGCCATTCCAAGCAATGTTTCGGTTCTGAATGGTGGTCTAAGTTCTAATGTAAGCACAAGAAAAGTTAATTTGTTATAAATAATAGGATTAGTCATCGAACCACGGAAGTGTATAGTCGTGCTCTGTGTTTGACGAATTATCTGCCTCCTGTAGCGGATGATAAGAAATTATTGTTTTTATTAATTGTTTATTTTATTTAGTTTTCGATTAAGTCATGTGTACAGTCAATCAAAGACTGTATAATTTATTTTTTCTTTAATTATATTTTTCGGAACTAACTAACTAGAACTAACAGGGCTTATAAATTCTACTGATCCCTCAACATAAATATTTAAAATCTCTTTCGTAATCTTACATGTATTTAAAATGATTGATTTTTGCATTTTTGTATACATATACATTTTTTGATAGATCTAATATGCCTAAATTTTGAATGAGAGAGCTAGGTATAATGCCAGTAGCCGAAATAACAAATGGTAATATTTTTATAGTCTGAGAATGCCAAGTTCTTTTTATCTCATTTCCTAAATCTGTGTATTTTCTTAATTTTTCATTAACAGATTTTTGAATATTACAGGAATTTGGAATAGCGTCATCAATGATATAAGTTATTTTTTAAATTTTGTCATGTAAAACTATATTGGGTCTATTATGACTAATAATAATAATAATAATAATTTAATATTTATATGACATTGTAATCCCTTTATCTATCAAGTGACTTTATTTGCGGACAATTTTTTTATAAATTTTCATATCATTATAATTCATATAAATTTATCGCATGCTGCAAAGGAATTCAATTTGTCCTTGCATAATATTAAAGTTTGTTGACAAATGGAATGAATTTAACTACCTCCAAAACCAAGGTAGTGGCTTTTACACGCAAAAGAAAACTGCCCCACTTTGCCGTCTCTTTTGATAATGTCCCTCTACAAATCGTTAAGCAAATACAATTTCTTGGCCTGCTTTTGGACCATAAGCTTTCCTGGTCCCCGCATATCCAGAAAATTTCTGCTAAGTGTGAAAAGGGGCTTAATATGATGCGAGCTGTTTCCAGAGTGTGGTGGGGATCCTATCCTACTACTCTTAAACTAATGTTTAAATACATCGTTTAAAGTCACTTGGTTTATGGCACATTTCTTTTCGAACCACTTCCTAAATATCTGGATAAAAAAACTTGAAAGAATCCAATCAAAAGCGCTCAAAATGATTATTGGGGCAATGAAATCTTAGAAAGCATAGATCCTCCCTTATTTTTGAGAAGACAATTCTTCGCGGATATATATTTCTTTGTCGCGTCACTCTTTGGAAGAGAGTCTCGATCATTTGTTCAGTAATTTGAACAACAGAACGAGAGTAATAGATAGAGATCGATTTCCTCTCCTACTAAAAAGTTTTCTTTCATTCAGATCTCTGTCTTCTTCCCTCCAAAATCTACAAGATGATCCAATCCTTCCTATTTATAGTACCCCATTTGATGCTATCAATTTTATCCCTAACGTAATAACTTCTGAATTCCGGATGAACATTTTGACTTCCTCTAATAACGTTTTCAAAATGTTGAGGAACATTTTGAAAACGTTATCTCTTCAAAGTTTCCTGGATATTCCCTCATAAACACAGATGGTTTCAAATCTGATCACAAAGAATGTGGCGCTTCGGTATATATTCCTGAATTCAATGGAAATCTGTCTTATAAATTGCCTAAAGAAATGTCCATATCTACTGCAGAACACTTCGCCATTGAACAAGCTTTAATTCAAATCCAGCTCCTCAATATTCGTCGAGCCTTACTGTGTACTGACTCTCTAAGTGCAGTAAAAAATTACAAATGCCGGAACAGAAGTGAAAAACGTGGAAGCAGCCTACCGTACTGGACAAAAAACCAACAAGGATTTACAACGGCCAATAATCCTCAGATTCAAAACAAACGATGACCGTGACATCTTCTTAAATGACATAAAAACATTTAACAAGCGATCTGCAAATCGGGAGGATAAACTAAACACAAATATCATAGGAATGGCAGGAAAGAGCTCCCAGATTTATATCAATGAACACTTGACATTTCGAGCTAAACATCATTGGTTTCTTGCACGTAAGGCTACACGAGACAATATTTTTAAGTTTGCCTGGACCAGAGGGGGACAAGTATATGTACGCAAAGACGTTGGGACGCCCGTTATACTTATCAATGAAAAAACCAAAAACCTTTTATCTCCCTCACCAAATAACTTATAATCAATTTTCATCCTTTGGTATATACTTTTATTTTACTTGATTCTCCTGTATATTATTATATATTCATCTATATATTACTTGATACTCTCTGTTACAAAAAACATATTATTGGATTTTTCTAGCCCAAAGACATTTAACAAAAGCATGTACCCCATCATTGTTTTTAATCGATCAAATAACTTAATACAATCACCTCTTTCCAGTAATCTAGTTTTCTTATCATTTAAAAAATGTGTTATTGTAATTGCATCAAAACCATTACAACTTACTATGCTTTATACAAACACTAAAAATGGAAGAAATAGTTGATCAATTGGACAATTTGTCCATAATTCCATGTACAGAGACAAACAGTCCTCTCGAAGTCCAAAAAATATTAACTCAACCTGCCCTAAAAATTTTCTCTATGAATATCAGAAGCATAAACCGTAACTTCAACGAACTATTGTTAGTTCTCACAGATCTAAATTCAGACTTTGACATACTCATTTTAAGTGAATGCTGGATCAATGCGCTGAATCAATGCGCTCGTCTCGCAAATATCGAGAGCGCAAAACACGAAGTGTTATGGGTACGTGTGGATCTCACCGGTATGATGAGAATTTATGCGTGCCTATATCGCTCACCAAACCTTGCCGAATCAGACACTGTTGAGTTGTTTAAATACTTGAGTGACACTGTAGATATTCTCTTGCCCCGTTACCCATCGGCCGAGTTTGTAATCCTGGGGGACTTCAATGTTCATAATGAACAATGGCTGAAGTTCTCGGGCCCAACAAACTCTGCCGGTAGATCAGCGGAATCCTTTGCTCTTATCCATGGACTAAGCCAACTCGTAGAATCTCCGACCAGAATACCAGACATCCCATCACATCGAGCCAACCTACTCGATTTGTTTCTCACTAGTGAGCCACTCGGGTACAGAGTGGAGGTGACAGCGCCCTTAGGATCCTCTGACCACTGCCTGATTACCACCTCTGTCCCATCCTCCATGAACCGTCAACCCGACAAACATGTAAAGAGGAAGGTATGGCACTACAGAGCAGCAAAATGGGACGGCATGCGGTCTTTCTTCGGCGCCTTTCCTTGAAGTTCTGTATGCTTTAGCTCCGAGGACCCATCAATTTGTGCACGCGAGGTAGGAGAAGTAATCACATCAGCAATGGATTGCTACATTCCCTTCTCCGTCAAATCCTCTGGAGCGGGCACAAAACCGTGGTTTGACCATCGCTGTGCTGAAGCTGTCAGACTCAAAAATACGGCTTTTAATGCACTCCGGAAGATTAGCTCCATGAATAACCTTTCGGAATACCGAAAACGGGCAAGGGATTGTAAGAGAGTTCTAAATAGAGCTAAGAGCGATCACGACCAGAGAATTGCGAAAAAGCTGGCTGACTGCCCCACTAGTAGCCGTGCTTTCTGGTCACTCGCTAGCTCGATCGGAAGAAATTTCTGCAGAACCACTTTCCCACCTCTGACCAAGCCTGATGGTCGGCTGGCTAACTCGGCCTGCGAGAAAGCTGAATTATTAGGCAAAATTTTCGCGGAAAACTCAACTCTTCAAGATAACGGAGAGACTCCCCCTTCCATTCCGCACTGCGGTTTTCAAATGGAGGAACCGAAGATCCGGAACAGAGAGGTTCTCCGAGTCTTGAACGAGCTGAAAGTCGACAAAGCCAGTGGGCCGGACGGAATACCTGCCTTGGTCCTCAAGAGGTGTTCTGCAGAAATGACTCCAGTGCTCGCAAAATTATTTAGGCTCTCTCTCAAAGGTGGAAAGGTGCCAGATCTTTGGAAAAAGGCAATCGTCCACCCAATCCCAAAAAAGGGGGACCGATCCGACCCTTCTAACTACCGCCCCATAGCCATCACTTCCATACTCTCGAAGGTATTAGAAAGGGTGGTTAACAACAAATTGCTCACATATCTCGAGAATAACAAAATCCTAAGCGATCGGCAATATGGATTTCGTCGAAACCGATCGTGTGGCGATCTACTCGGATATGTAACGCATATTTGGGGGCGGTACATGGAACGTTTTGGTGAAACCCAAACCGTTGGGTTGGATATCTCCAAAGCCTTTGACAGAGTCTGGCACCGGGCGCTTATCGGGAAGTTACCATCGTATGGGATCCACCCAACCCTGCATAGTTGGATTGCGGACTTTCTGAGGGGAAGAACAATTCAAACCGTGGTTGACGGCTCTTCTTCCTCACCGCACCAAATCAATGCGGGGGTGCCACAAGGATCTGTGCTGTCTCCGACGCTGTTTTTATTGCACATCAACGATCTTGTTGAATGTGCACCAATTCACTGCTACGCTGATGACAGCACCGTTCACGAGGGTTATCTTTTTGACAGGCCCCCTTCCACCTATGATGTCCGAACAGCTCGGGAAGTTTTGAAGCAAAAAATTGACCACCACCTAGAGATGGTTCGTGCCTGGGGTAAGGCCAACTTGGTCAGTTTCAACGTCTCAAAAACCCAAGCGTGTCTGATTTCCGCAAAGAGGGAGATCAATGACTGTCTGGTGCAATTTGATGGGAGCACTCTCCCCAATAAAGACTCCATTGAAATGCTTGGAGTTACTATATCAGACCAGCTCAAGTATCCAAAAAGTTGGGCGTCTTGTACAGGGCTAGGAGATTCTTCAACAGTGTCCAGCTGCTGACCCTGTACAAGTCTCAAGTCCGCCCAACTATTGAATTTGGGAGCCACCTTTGGGCTGGTGCCCCAAAATACTTGATAAACCTGCTTGAATCTGTGCAAAGGAGAGCGATCCGTCTGATTGACAATCCGTTGTTAACAGACCGATTGCCTTCTCTAATGCATAGACGCAATGTAGGCATGCTGTGTCTGTTCTACAGGTATTTCAATGGAGCCTGCTCCAAGGAGCTAGCAGCATTGATTCCTGATGCACCGGTGCACGTGCGCGAAACTCGACGGACACGAACTGAACACCCGTTCACGGTTGACGTTGGCTTCATGAGAACGGGCCGTTTTTACGATTCGTTTTTGTGTAAGTCGGCTCGTATGTGGAACGAGCTACCGGCATCTGTTTTTCCTCCCTCCTATAATCCGAGCCTCTTCAAGGCCCGCATTAACAAATCCCTTCCTACAGCCCCTATCTTACTCCGCCTCACAACGCCGCCCAACTGGGTGGTGACATAGTTCCCCTGTCTGTGCACTGCACAGGCAGGGACACTCTTGTGAGGTGTCACATAAAAAAAAAAAAAAAAAAAAAAAGAAAATTACATTCCAAAAAACATAACAAACTACACACACTACAACACACAGAATAACCTAACACAGAACGAGGGAGTTATCGTATTCCTCAAAAATCATATATTTATTTATTTATTTATATTTATTTATTTATTTATATATATAATTTGTACATTTATTTATAACAATTACAGGTAATAAAGCCTAAGACGTTATAATTGTACCATTTATGCAGTGTATATGCAATGCCAAAAATCTTGCAAATGCGCTATAGGACACAAAAAATAAATCTAATTTTTTATCTACCGCATTCAAAAAGCACGTAGCTCTCCCCACAGGTGAGTTCATTAATAAATTAGTGCGGCTTGCTCTACTATATAGAAGATTGTGATGACGTCCTCGAGAGTGAGACTCTGGTACAAAAAAATTTAATTGGGCCAGTATCTCATTATTAGAAAAGTGACCGTTTATTAGTTGGAAAAAATATTTAAGCAAAGCAATACCTCTACGTGTCTCTAGGGAGTGGTAATTGGTCATGCCTAATATATAAATCGATGGGTAAAGCCAAGGGTAACATCCATAGAGCCGCGAGAATAAAAACCTTAAAAATTTTTTATGGACTCTTTCAATGCGTAAAGTGTATGTTAATTCATGTGGAGCCCAGATGATCGAGTTTGATTCAAGTACACTTAGGACTAGTGTGTTATATAATAACGTCAGTGTTTTTGTGTTACGAAACGGATATGAGTTTCTAATTACGAAGCCGAGAAGCCTGTATCCTCTGCTTATTAAATCATCGATGTGTTGGTGAAAAGTTAGTTTGCTGTCATAAATAACTCCCAGATCTTTGATTTGGTTTAGGTGTTGGAGAATAATTAAATCTAAATAATTATATCTCACTCAGTGAACGAAATCATAATCAACGACTCTAATTGTCTCAAAATTGAAATAGATAACCATGTAACTATATTTTCTATATATCGATCACCAAGCACATCTAACATAACCCCATTTCTAAACTCACTTAATCAATCTCTATCATGTGTGAAAAATTGTGACAATATCCTTATTATCGGTGATCTCAATATAAATATAATTAATTGCACACATCCTCAAGTCAATGAATATATAAACCTACTAACACTACAAGGATTCGTCCCAGCCATTACAGCACCTACCAGGATATCTGGCTCGTCGGTGAGTTGTATTGATCATGTATTTTCAAAATGTAAATTAAAAAACAGATCTCTTGTATACCAATGCACTGTCACAGACCACTACGCTACCATAACATCTCTGTCTCATAAAATACATAAACCACCGCAACACGTAATCACACAAAAGAAAATATCTTACAATACACTTTATGACCTGGTCTCTCAGGAAACTTGGTTAAATGATTACAAACAGAGTGATCCCAGTCTGGCCTGCAAATCTCTTGTTGACACACTACATATCCATCTAACCAACGCTACATCAGACAAAACTCACAAAACTAAACACCATGATTCTAAACTTAAGCCTTGGATAACTTTTGGTATCCTACACTCTATTCGTAAGCGCGATAAACTCCACGCACTCTGCAAAAAAAATCCCAACGACTATGAATCTCACCTGTTCTACAAGAAATACAGAAATGTTTGCAAAAAAATTACTTTAAAGGCCAGAGAAGATTACTACAAAAAACAAATAAATAACGCAGAGAATGACAAAAAAATATGGAATATCATTAAAGACATATCTTACACTAAAGTAACGACAACACCCATAAACAAGATAAACGTTGATGGTCAACTACTAACAAACACAGGTAATGAATCTGAAAAAATCGCAGATCATTTTAATGAGTTTTTCACCACAATTGGTTCTAACCTTTCCAATCTTATCCTGGCAAAAAATAGTGTTTCGGAACATGAACTTGCAAACGAAATATCCCTGACTCCCCTGAGATATAGTCCTTTCCTTTTCACCCCCACCACAGAATTAGAAATTATAGAAATCATATCAACTTTAAAAAATACTCACTCAACAGGAATAGATGAAATCTCTACTAAACTTACAAAACATTTAAAAATACTTATAGCCAAGCCTCTAGAGCATATTATAAACCTTAGCCTCCAATCCGGTATATTCCCAAACTCTCTTAAACATGCCTCAATTATCCCTATTTACAAATCAGGTGACAGATCTTCCCGAAATAGTTACAGGCCAATATCTTTACTGAGTACAATCTCCAAAATCATTGAAAAAATAGTAAAACTAAAACTGGTTAAGTTCCTTGAAGAAAATAAAATCCTTTCAAATAACCAGTATGGCTTTCGCAAAAACCGTAGTACTGATGATGCAATTGCAACCTTCACCAAACTGATATCCGATAACCTTGATAAGGGTAATAAACCTCTTGCTGTCTTTCTAGACTTTTCTAAAGCCTTTGATACTATTTCACATCACATTCTCCTAAAAAAACTGCAACAGATTGGGATAGAAGGTACTGCCCTAAATTGGTTTAAAGGCTACCTTACACAAAGATCGCAAACAACTGTTATTCACTCAAACCGAGCATATAGAAGTAAATGTCTATCTATCTCCTACGGTGTGCCCCAAGGAAGTGTTCTAGGTCCGCTCCTATTTCTCATATATATGAACTCACTATTGAAACTGGACATTGATGGCAATATAATATCTTTTGCTGATGATACGGTTATCATATTCACCAGCAAAACATGGAAGACATCAATAGAGAAGGCAAATTATGGTATTAACAAAATTAAAAAATGGCTAGACTCCAACCTCCTCACCCTAAATCTACAAAAAACACAATGCATACACTTTTCAATCCGTAAATTCACACTCCCAGAAAACCTTCCCAAATTAATCATTCACACTTGCTCACAAAATCTAAACACATCTCCACTATCACCCAATAATTGCTGCTCATGCCCAAATCTTAAACCATCAAATGAAATAAAATACCTAGGAGTCATTATAGATAACCAATTACGCTGGGAGGCCCATATTAACTCCATAACTAAGAGACTCCGTAAGTTATGCCATATTTTTTATTCTCTACGATCAATCCTTGATATAAACACTCTAACAACTGTATATTTTGCTCTATTTCAATCGATAGCAACGTATGGCATTATAGGATGGGGAGGTTGTGCAGCATCCATCCTCTACCCTCTAGTGACCGTTCAAAAACTTTTGCTAAGGGTCATCTTCAAATGTTCCCCCTCTCATTCATCAGAGCCACTCTTCAAGAAACTCACAGCCCTTGATATTCGCCAACTGTATATCAAGATAGCTCTTATCCATATCTGGAAAAATGGATTGATAAACTCTACACAAACGGACATACATACACGCTACTCAAAGCACGGAAAATGCATAATTCCTGTAACAAAAACCACTTTTTCACAAAGGCAATACTCATACATCGCACCTAAAATATTCAACACGTTAAAAAACGACATCAAAACATCAAAAACACTTACTCACTTTGCAACCGGTGTGCATAAATGGATATCTGAAAAGGGGCGAAATTTCTTTAAGGAACATATGAACCTATATCACCAGTAAATAATTTAAATAACTTGTATATTACTAAACAATATATTTCTTTTTCATATTCATCATTAAAAAAAAATATATATTTACCACCACTGATATGTTTCATATACTCTAGTATTTATTACGAAAAATATTGTGACAATAATTCCACATTTGTGTACATATCCTTAGCCGTAGCTCAAACGTGGATTTACACAAAAATTGCCGATATATATCTATACACCTATGTTACCATAACACGCACATGCAAATCGCTCATCAAGATATAACATGTCCCTACTTTCTTACCAAATAGTACTTTCTTTGATTTTATATTGTATTTGTATTATTTTTTTAGAAATACACTTGTACTTAATGTACTTGTATTTTTACTACACTTTTAATTCTATTTTAATTACACAAATGTACTTGTATTTTTGAAGTGAAACTTCTTTACGCGCGTCATGCAATTTCGAGGACCGGAGTAAAACCGACTCATGACCGAAACGAAAATGCGGGTACCCCCACCACCGATTAAAGTTCATTTGATCTAGTCAAAGTTTTGAAGTAACATATAAATGCTTCTTAGCTCATCCCGACAACTGGCGTTGGTGGTGTAATGGTCAGCATAGTTGCCTTCCAAGCAGTTGATCCGAGTTCGATTCTCGGCCATCGCACATTATTTTTTTGTTTTTAACGCCTTTTTCATTCAATATCTTATTTTTTAGTAGGTCAGAACATTTTTTAAAAGAAAATAATATTGCAAAATAATAAAAACACTTATCTCACTGTGATAAAACATTACTCCGCTAGAGCGCGCTTTGCGTTATTGTGTTGGATTAAAATTATTATCTAATCCGTATATTATGATAATTGTATTACATTTATTTAATTAATTTATTTATTTTGATAATATGTAATAATTTACAGAAAAAAAAATTAAAACTATCTCCCTCTGATAAAATATCCGTTCGCTAGAGCGCACTACGCGATCTTGTGTGGGATTCTATTTCTGTACATTGTACATTATTTTTAAAAATATATTATATTTTGGGTGTGATGTAGGTAACATTATAAAACATAACAAGCTCTCATATTTTCAGAACCTACATAATATAATCAATTTATGCGGCTTTGCTTACAGTTGGTGCTCAGCGTGGTTGGCTTTCAATCAGTTAAGCGAGGTTCGATTCTCGGCTGTGGCATTTTTGCCTTGTTGAGGTGGGGGAGCCGCTCACGAACGTTCTCTCTCTTCTCTTCTTTCCTCTCTCTCAGACACCAGCGAACTGCGCCACGCCAAGCATCAGCTGAAACTAGAAGTTTCACTTCTGTCTTGCGTAGGCTTGACACACCCATTTTTTTTTCTTTTTTTTTTTTGATACATGCTCCTTGTATTATTTTTAATTCAATAATACGTATTTTCTTTGATATACTTTTTATATTATTTTAAATTTTTCTGTTTTCCACACCTATTTTTTATATTCATATATCTTAAACTTATGTAGATATTCTGCATTATTTTTAATTCCTTTATACTTCATACTTGTTTTAGATGTATAAATTATTTTATTTTATTTTTATATTATTTTGTTTTCATTCAACTTATTTTTAATTTGTATTATTATACTTAACATAAAATTGACCACTACAACACGGGCATGTGCCTAGTGTGGTGGCCAAAAATTTACCCGTTTACTGTAATGTATAAACTTTACTGAATAAAGAACATAAAAAAAAAAAAAAAGTATTAAAAATTTCCTCTAATGTCGTTTGTTGTCCAGGAGACTATGTTATTTGTAATATTAAAAACATCCTCGATTCTTTAAACAAATAGTTTGAGACAGTGTTGGTTTGGGTGCCTGGCCATCTAGGAATTGAGGGTAACGAGAAAGCTGATTCTCTCGCTAAACTTGGAACAGTCTCTGGTTCTATTCCTTTAGATTTTAGAATGCCTGTCTCTGACGTCTTCTCTGTTCTTAAATCCAACATGTCTCATTCCTGGGAAGAAAATTGGACAGATACGAAAACTCGAACTGATCTTTCTATGCTGGAATACAAAATCATATTCCAAGTAAGCCTTGGTTCCAAGGCAAAAAAAATTCAAAATATTTGTTTCCTGTATCTCGAGAATGAGAATTGGCCACTGCTCTATTGCTGCTCATTTGTTTAAAATTCGGGTAGTTCATTCTGCCAGTGCGGTGTGGAGGAGGAGACTCTTGACCATGTCTTCTTCAATTGTAAAAACCATTCATCTTTCAAAGGCATGTATCGTTTGGTTATTAAAATCACCCACCAGTTTCCCCTTAGTATTCCGTATTTGCTGTCCCTCAAAAACTCTCGTGTATATTCAATTCTATGTAAGTTCATAGTCTTGGATGACTTTAATAAATGACAAGTCCTGATAATCCACAAAAGTTTAACCATATATCTTAACTCTTAACGTCAAAAAATACTCTTTTTAGGGTGAATTGCCTTATACATACAAAAAGAACAAAATGTAATATATTTTTTCGTTTATTAAATAAGCCACAAAACAATACAGATAATTTTAATACATCAAAATACAGTACAAATAAAGAAATGTAAATAGTAGCAATACTAAAAAAAAAAAAAAAAAGATTTTACTCTTCTACAACAAGATTTTAAAATACATTAAAAACAAGTTCAAAAACAGTAAAACCAAAAAAAAAACTTATTTAAGTGAACTTTTACTAGGTAATTGCGAAGTTATCCCAACATTCTATAATATTCCTTTCCCATCTATATATAACCCCAACATGTAATATTGGAGGCACCATTAATCCTTCTGGATTTGGGTAACGTCTTTTCACATAAAAAAGAATCAAGAAATAGAAATATTCATCGATAGATATTCTATAAAAGCGATAATGAATTTTTTTCTTCTTACTACAAGCCCTAAGTATATTTTTTATGTGATAGCCAGAAACTACGGCAATCCAAATTTAGTGAAAAGCGTGTGTAGCTAAAATAATGGGAGGAAGAGAAGGTATAGAGGAAGGTTGCAGACCATTTTTGGAATAAACCAAGACATTATTTTAAGAAATGGTCACTTTATGTACCTACACATTTTGTAAAACTACATAGCTATTTTGTGTATATAAATGATTGGATTATTTCCTGATATAAGTTTAACATAAGAATAGAATGAATAACCTAAAAATGCCATAAGTTCCTACATATTTTCAATCTAGGATTAAGGTTAAACGCAACGCTTGTTATATTCTACGTGTTCATAAATAGCGTTAATTAATTTATTTTATTAAAATATGCTTTTTGCATAGTACATATTGCTTTTCAATATTATGAAAAATTATTTGTTTGTGCCCGTATATACATAATAATAAACAGTTTTGTCCGTAAAAAAACTCAATTCTTTCCAGAAAGCATACAAATACAATATTGAATTGAATCATCGGTACAATATTGTATTTGCATGCCTTTCTGGAAAGAATTGAGTTTAAAAATGAACAAAACTATATATTCATATTGTGTGTGTACGAGCGCAAACAAATAATTCGTCTTAATATTGTAAAGCAATACCTTACAAAAAGCGTATTTTAATAAAATAAATCAATTAACGCCATCTATGAACACGCAGAATATAACAAGCGTTGCGTTTAACCTTAATCCTAAATTGGAAATATGTAGGAACTATAGCATTTTTAGGTTGTTCATGGCGGCCAAAGTGCGAATGTAGATCGCCGCCTATTCTTGAACTATGTTATGTTTATTTTTTAATTTAATATTAATTAATGTAGTAAAATATGCAAAATAATTAAATATCAATATATAGCATTAAAACAGGCGTATCCAATCCCTTAAATGTATTGAAGCTAGACGGCAATCATAAATGTTTACTTTGGTGATGAAAATAATTAGATAATTACTCTTCAATCATTGTGATGCAAGAAAAGTCAAAAGGTTGGACGCCCAAACGTAAAAATAAGTAAAACAAATTAATTATAATATATTATTAATACAAAAAGTTTTAAACATTGAATGAGAACAGTAAAATGAATAATCTTTAGTGAATATTTATTTTGTTTTTTTTACATCTCAATAGGATAATTAGTTATATTTATATAAATAAATTTTGTAGAACTCATTCAGTAAATATTTTTAAAATTTTCTTTCTGATTTTTTTTTGTCAGGCTTAAAAACAATTATATGCTGAGACAAACTTGACAATGTATTTTACAAAAAAAGTTAAATAATTAAAAATGGAGGTATACAAAATATATTTAAAAAAATAGTATTTGTGTTGAAATAATAAATAACAGTGTGGTATAATATATAATGATTTGATAGAAAGCTAACGATGTCAGTTTAAATAAGATTTCAGAAGTTTTTATTTATCCTTTCAGTGAATAGCAGTGTTTAGTTTTGAATTCTGCGTCTTTGTGATGTTTTTTTAAATGACCCTCAATGTAATAACAGCGACTAAGGTGACCAAATTTCCAGACAAACAGATTGTAAGTTTTGACATGTCATGACCAAGGACATGATTGTAATAATTATGCGTGGAGATTTTATTCAATAATCGTCCTGCACAAAGGACAATTGGTTTTATTTTCTAGCCAACGGTCTAAGCAGGTGTTGTGGAACTCGTGTTTGCAAGAGATCGGCTTACACTTTGTATCTTTCTTAATTTGGTCAAAACAGATGGTACAGGTGACAGAGGTGGCGTTACTGATTCTGAGGCATGTGGCGCAATCGCTCTCGGTGATCACGTGAGTTGAACATTTGGCGTGGTACTCGTGTCCACACTTTGGTTTGCGCTTAATCTGCGATGGTAGGACAGGCTTGGAGCAAACGGAGCAACCGTCGCGGCTGTAGATAGTCTCCTTGCATACGGGACAATCGTTGGTGTTGCACATCCACAGCTTGTGGCAGTTTTGGTGGCTCTTGTGGGCGCAAGGAAGATTAACGTACATGTCTCCATTCCAGTTGAATGACTTTAGGCAGAATACACATTTGTCAGTTACGTCTACCCAGTTGATGGCGTGGTCACAGACGGGACATTTTTTCTTCTCCGGTAGGTATCTATTCATGCACTGAGTGTGCAGAAGATGTCCGCAGATCGTAACTGTTGTAGGCTGATGACTGCAATCAAATCTTTCATCGCAGAACTTGCAAATGTCTTCGTCCTTGTTCCTGGGTTTCTCTGAATTCGTAGTTGGTAAATCCAATTCATCTGTCATTTCAAATAATGGTCTGTGTTCAATCGTGAGTGGATTTTCAAAGAAGTCTGAATCGAACGAATTGAGCGATGTAGATATATTGTCAAAAATATCTGGGTCAGGAATGACTGGTTTTAATGCCATTCTTCCAGATCTCCCAATCACGGGAGGTTCATTTAAGTCTTCTGAACCAAATGATCTGAGCAATATAGCTATTTTCGCATAATTATCAATTTCAGAAATAGCTGGGTTTAATTTCATTTTTTCAGATATCCCCCTTGAATCCACATCAGAACGATTTTTTGTTTTGGTATAAGCACCCTTCTTATCAGTTAAACTGTTGGACGAACTGGATGAAATGTGTCCACTTCTCATAAATTCTGGATGAGTTAAATGACGCACCTCAATTGTGGAGAATCGACATTCCTTATGCATCCACAGGTGATTTACATCGTTCCATAACAGCTCACTTTTATCGACTGTCTTACCACATGGAATATGACGTGCGTTCCAACCTTCTGATGCAGATATTTGCTGGTGACATGTTGGACATTTGTCTGTGTTCTGCAGAATGTTCAGAATGCACAAGATATGGAAAAAATGGCCACATTTCGTCTCGGCGAGCAGCGAGTCGTCCAAGTCTTTCTTGCAATCAGCGCAGGTGCTGGCGGGGATGGTTTGCGGAGTTGCTTCTTTTGCCGTTACCTGAAATCAAGGTTTTAATAGAGTTAAAAAAGATTGCTAAAGAAAACTACACCAGCATCACGGTGGGGTTGGGGTGTTTCAATCACTGTCACATTTGACATTGTCAGAAATTGAAAATATTGATTTATTTTGAATTTACTTCAATATATATTCTGTGTTTTCTGTTGGTATGGAGCCCATACACCAAAAGCGCACTCTAATTTGACCTGTGGTAAATTTAAGTATGAAGTTACTAAGTATTATTCTTGGCAATAATGATTAAAACGTAGTTATGGTTCAAATATTGTTACATCAAATACATTTCTTTCTTTTTGAAATATTTTGTGTTTGTATGTAGTGTTACTTTATGTTTGTGATTACTCTATGTTTGCTTCACTCAAATGTAAATTGTTAACCTCGATACAGGCTTAGTCCTAGTGAGGTTAATTTTTATGAGAAAAAATGTGATTTATGTATAGTGAGACGCAATAAATAAATAAATTAAGTATGTATGCGATATTTTTTTTGCAATAAGGAACTTCAGTGAAAAACTCTCCACATGAATTACTGTTAAAAATAACCTTTATCACCCATTTTCTGTATAAAGTATGTTACTTATCTACTTCTACTTACACGGTATATTATATCTACCACACTGTAATGTACTTGCACGTAATACCTATTATATTATTAATTACTTATAAATAACTACAATAATGTACTCCTCTTCCAAACACAAACTAACGCTTCTATGGAAGACTCGTATTCAAATCTATAAACCCATATCTAAATACATAAGTTTTATTACATATTATTTCAATTTATAAATTGTCATAAAAGCTAATAAAACACCATCACATTAAAACACACCGTTTGGTTGGTACGATTGAATCTGCTGATTCTGATTACAACCAGTTTACGTGAGAAATATATCTACGGTCTTTCATAGTAATGCAGGGTTTTAAACACCGGTAAATTGTTTATCAGATGCAGTCAAGGACGTATTTTTGCACTTTGGTTCAATACAATAACATTAGTGACGAGATGCTAACGTTTTACCTAGTTTTATTGAATGTTAAAAGCGGGTAATCTAACTCCCATACAAAATACAGCACTGGTTGAAAAAAATGTAGGTTTTTTTGTGCGATTTTAGGAGACTTGAAAAATTAAACTTTGAAAATCATTTTAACTATTAAAATTAACTATAAATATAAAAAAAATACATGTTAGAAGGCCACTATTGATAAAAAAAATAAAAATGTGACTGGATTTCCTTATTATAGCTTTTAAAATTAAATTATTTATTTTAACTGTATTATAACATATTAAAAATCGACAGCACAACTAAGCCATATCTGAATACTCCACTGTCTAACATAAATACTCAATCAGGGCAATAAGCCAAAACATACTGTGTTACCTCAACCAAATTTTTTTTTCAAAAAATTAGGCTGAATGCAAAATCATTTCCTTTACTCATTTTTATAACCAAAATACCTTTCAGATCTGTCTGTGTTCTATTTCCGTAGTTACTTGTATGACGAAGTTCTAACATCAAGTTTTTAAAGTTTCCATTTATTTTACAAGGTTCTATCATCACTTTGAACCTTTTGCAATTGCCATTTTGATTCTGACAGTTGATTGGATTTATGAGCCCGCAATGTAGTTTGTCACTTTAGTTGGATAGGGTTCTAACTTTGCCTTACATGTTCTGAGATGTCAAAGTTTGCATAAACTATTGTTCATAATCTATTTGACAATTTATGATTTCGAGGTCCAATCTTGTATGAAGTATTTTAGCCAAACATATTTTATTAGAATGTAGCCCTATCTTGAAATGGAAATAGGGAAATGTAGTTAGAACCTTATGCAATGAATTATTATGCTATAGTTGATATATGTTCTAAAATACTTTACACAAAATTCAACCTCAAAATTAGAAATCGGTAAATAGATATTGAGAAATCAACTTTGACTACTCATATATCAGAACAAGGTGATGTGAAATTAGAACCCTGTCCAACTGAGGTGACGACTGGTTACGCCCAGTTTGAATACATATTTTGGACAGAGAAATATTGAATTCCATGCTAAGAAACTATACAATGCTCTACTAAATCTTACAAAAAAAAAATTATATATTTAAAACAAAAGTAAAAACGTGGCCGAGAGAACAGAGTGATAATTAATCAAATTACAAACATTATGAAGATAATAAAGACAACTAATTACAAAAGTATTAAAAAACTACAGGCCGCTTCAGAAAAAGAAACCCTAGTGAGGAGGACTCTGAACAAATTTGAATTTATACTTATATTATACTTTATTATACCTACATCAAGTACAAACTTTGCCATTGAAACTGTAAAAAATAAAAGTAAATTAAAATTAACCTATTTGGTGTATGTGTTACAGTCATAGTGATTAAATAGCTATTATACATAATGACTGGTCATTATATATAATAACAAAATTGTTTAGTCAATGTGATAAATTAATCACTTTATCCGGATATTATTCATAATACCGGGTCAAAGTTAGCCGAAGTAATAAATACGGTCCAACTGACTTGTTACCCCCCTAACCTAACCTATAATAACCCAACCTAACCTATAATAAGCCAACCTAGTTTAAATTTACTTTATAAATTAATAAAGCTATATATAATATGAAACATAATTTTATAATCTTTACCTATACCTAGATATGGCAAAATTTCGTTTTAACTAAAAACGCGAAAAAATATTTATGGTTCGAAAATAGGGCATTTATAAGTTTTCTTTGCGTTTCAAGGCATTTGAAAGTGTTTCCAGTGATTTCTATTTCGCGAATTAATGCGAAAAACGTGATTTTGGCCGTATTTCAGCTAAATTATTCTATTTAGCGAAATTGGCGCGAATTTCCCGAAAATACCGGGTATTAAAATAATATGTGAGAATTTCTCTTCTTCTTTATTTCATTTTTGGAAGCCTTTCCTACGATTATTTATAATTTTGTTACTATTTTATGTGTAAATATTTAATATTTTTGTACTGTAGGCTAAAATTGCTTTTTGACATTACACAAATTGTGCGAAATAAATTACGCCTATTGATGTCAATCGCATTCTGCATTTGTTGTGTTTGTGTTCGACCAGTACTTAGAGTTTCCTTCCTTATTAATTTAATATTAAAATTAATTATTTATAATCTTTCACATGGAAATACTTGCAAATGAAGGTTAAACATATATTTTACCAAAAATACTTAAAATATGGGCTAAAAACATTCAGGAAATACATTTTTTTCTATTTTGCTACGAAATGCTAAATTATGCCTCAAAATGCTATAAAACGCTAAATTTCCAATTGTTAATGCTAAAAAATCTGAAAATTAATGCTAAATTTTGCCATCTCTACCTATACCTACTTGTTTTATTACTTTATCCAAGTCTTCGAAGATATTATATAAAATTGCTAGTTAATGTGATTAATTCTGAGTCAATTATCACTTTGTCTAAATTGGGTAGACATCATAAATAATGGCTGGATAGTATATATAATATCCGGATTTATTACTGTGGCTGTAACATATGTAAATAGTTGTTTTTTGTAGTAATTGATGGAATAAATAATAATTTCTATAATAAGTGACTAATAGTGCGGCGGTTAGTAAAAAAATTACCATAGGTTTTTAGTTTGTGTTTATTAAAAAAAAAAAGAAACTAGCCTAAAAAACAATTTAATATTAATAAACATGACTTGAGGAAGAGAAGGCAAATTATCCCCTTTTTAACGAAATGGCTGTTAAAATGAAGCATTTTCAATTTCCGGAAACATTTTTACCTAACTGATACAAACTTTATTATCTAACTGATACAAAGTGTTTTTGATAAACTTGTTGAATTCCGCTGCATGCCTTTGCTCTTTAAAAGAACAACACTTGATTTGATGTTCTGATAAATGTGTACAAGTATTTAAGTCGCACTAGATAGGTTTTTAGGGTTTAGTTTGCGTTATTTTAATAATTTATGCGTATTTCCTAAACTTACAATTTAACTTTGATTGAGAAAAAATGAAACTTTCATGCATCTTTTACCATCTCGTAACACATTAATAGTTATTTCTTGTAATAATTAAGTTGAAACCAAGTGCTATTTATTGCGTGACAGATTACGCTCCGCTATACGCATTACGCATTAGAGCAGAACATCATTTGTTTACATGGGATGTCACCTTGACATCTGTCATCTGACCCCCTCTCCTACGGCAGATGAGGGGGTCGCATAATTTTTAAATATAACCTGGCTAGCAGATCCGCGCCCACACTTATAACACGTTATCTGTTAGGTGTGATTGTATGGCGTCTGTATGGGATTGTATGGGATTGTATGGCGAGCAATATGGAGTTATATAAAACGCTTTGCACTTATAGCGTCATCTGTCACCCCCTCGAAGCGTGTAGCGGAATTTGACAAGTTTAACGCGTTTGTTTCTATTAAAACTGCGTATTAACCGTGTCCCTATATGTATTTCAACACATTACCAATAATTGCATCATTTTCCATCTGCGATAACGTCGTTGCTTGTGTGTATGTTCGTAAAGCATGGTAGTCGTGAGTAAAATTTTACATCCTAGCAAAATACTAGTAATGCCCAACGTCTTTTAGAATATTTTGTATTCTCCGTATCATTGTTCATGCCATTTCCACAGTTGTGGTCAACAACAAAAGATGGCCATTATATGCGCCCACAGGATTTCTTCCAACTGTCGTGAATACATCACGAGTAGTGCATCACGTTCTGTGCAGATGTCAAAACGTACTTCAAATTACTAAATAGGAGCTACTCACACGTATCATTTTGAACTGACTCCTCGATATACATTGTTAAATAGTTGTCAACGGAACTGCGACATTAACTGTCATTTTTGTCAATAAATACATTTTTTATCTATGGTCTATATTTACTCGTAGTGATGGGCAGGATTGAAACCTTTACATGATCGAAATATCAAAAGAATCGAACGATTAATCGATTTAATCGCTCGGAGTTCAGAGATACCATCTACATGTAAATATTATAATAAATTATATAAATAGGAGGGTAAAATTCGGTTTAGGGGAGTCACTCGAATAACCGAAATTGAACTTGATTTAGACTAATTTAGGACTGGGGAATCCGAATCTGTAAGAATTAAGTTGGAAAGAGCTACCTAACTAATAGAATTCTTCGAGTTAGAAATAATTATTAACTGTCATAAATTCTTTTGTAAGTGCAACAATAATATCAGGACTGAGTAATTTAGATGCTAGCTTGTACCTAGATTGAATGCAGTTGGCAACACTTTCGCAGAAATTGTAGATGTGTTTAACCGCAATAGTTTCAATAAGGCTATAATAACATATCTCAGTAGTAATTACAATTATGGTTAGGATAATACTCTTCTTCTGCATGGGTCTGAAATAAATTATACTTTTAATTATTATTTCACTAAATTATGATGTACATGTTTGCAAAAGCACGTATTGACGTATAATATATCTACATACATAAATATATCTCGAGCGGCTTGACAATCGAGACATATTTATTTAAGTTAAACACATCTACAATTTCTGCGAAAGTGTTGCCAATTGCATTCAATCTAGGTACAAGCTAGCATCTAAATTACTCAGTCCTGATATTATTGTTGCACTTAAAAAGAATTTATGACAGTTTAGAATTTTTTCTAACTCGAAGATTTCTATTAGTTAGGTAGCTCTTTCCAACCTAATTATTTACCCTCTATTCCGATTTTTTTTAATGGAAATTTTATTTATAAGAATTTTATGTTTTATTTTATCGAATGTTTTTACTTCTTTCTTTCTTCGAGTCGACTTTGGTTTTATTTTTAATTGAACATGATATAATTTTTTTCCTATAAAGAAATCTGTCCAGTATAAAGCCATGTTGATTAGGTAAAATATTTCTAGAAAAGTAGAAGAAGAAAGTATAGTTAGATGTAGTATTCTCGACTCGACATAATTAAAATTATAAAAAAAGAAAAACACGAAATTTTCTGATTATGAATAAGTGACTGTGCTATCCAATCTTCTGGTGATGAATGACTATCTAATTTTCTGGTAAGGAATAAGTGACTGTGCTATCCAATCTTCTGGTGATGAATAAGTGACTGTGATATCTAATTTTCTGGTGATGAATAAGTGACTGTGCTATCCAATCTTTTGGTGATGAATAAGTGACTGTGATATTTAATCTTCTGGCGATGAATAAGTGACTGTGCTATCTAAAGAAGCGAAATTAACGAAACACCGTTATAAGTTGAAGTAAACAGACGATGAAAAAATTCTCGTATGATAAACCAATTCAAGTATGTAGGTAGGTACCTAAAAACTGTGTTACCTGGATCGACAATAATTCATTCCCCGTAGTAGGCGTTCAAATATGATTTGAAAGGGAGATGTGTAAATACGAATGTATTAAAAAAACGATAATAAATGGGTTCGTAAGTAGGAGATTTTGAACTTTAAAGCAGTTTTTATAAGCCTGATACATATTTTTTTGTAGGCTATAATCCCAGATATTATTATTTCAAAAAAATCAAAGGCCAAGATGTTCTCTGCTCAAAGTATCTAAAACGTGATCAAAATTATAAGACAAAAACACGTGGTTTTGCATTACTACGTAGTGTATCGGCCCCGTAGTAAGGATGGTTTGGAAGGGAAATATGTAAATACAAATGTTAGAGGGCGCCAGTGTTAAAAAAACGAGAAAAAGCGAAAATGGTGAAAATATTTAATAAAACCCGACTTGTTTGAAATAGAGCAAAAATCTCTCGACGAAAACTTTAGTTGCATTTAATGATACACTGTGATTTTTTTTGTCTATGACATATTAAATAACAGAGCAAAACGTGTTTTTAATAATTTTCGGAGCTTACTTTGCGATTTTTTTCTATCGATGGAATTTCATATAATAAACGTTTCGGCATAACAAATGTATAGATAATATATTATCTTAAAAAATAACATAATTTTTTTTTGGAACTTAAAAATACCATAACGAGAAAATTATGGGAGCAGAGCTTGCAAGCGATATTAATTCACACGGTGATGCTAATTTAAACGTACAAAAATACTTCATTGGAACATTTGAAACCCGAGAAAATGAAGAACATACATCTTATGTCAATATGCGCTATGATCCATGATGGCAGCTCGAGACATACACGGTGTCCGGGGTAAAGTGCACAAACTTCGGGAAATGATTCAACACGATAGTAAAAGTATAAAAGAGAAACCACTCTTTTCGAAATCTCAACGTTTTAAACGTGTACTATCATGTAGAATCACCTCCCGAAGTTTGTGCATTATACCCCGGACACCTTGTATACAAAAAAGGAAGTAACCTGTACCCTTTTCTTACATAGGAAGGTAATTAAGTGAATGCAATGTGTTACCTCTTTGGCTCTTGTGTCCCTTGATTGGTCGACCGTCGTCTTCGATTCGACCTGCCTGTTGCTCTTTTGGCGTGAATCATCCTGCAATTAAGATGTTAAAACATTTATAATTCATTTACAAAATCTATCGTAACACCTGTTTTAAAATCCAGCAGCCCTGACGAATCTAATCTATCATAACATTTTTGAAAAGATTGTAAATAAACAATTCATGCATATTGAAAATAATAAATTATTTAGTCCTAGCCAATTTTGATTTAGAGACAAACTAGGTGCTCATGATGCCATCGCAGAACTAACTTCAACTATTGTATTGGATAAAAAAATGCATTTTCATTTTCACAGATTTACCTAAGGCATTTAGTAGTATCTCACATGCAAAACTCATATATTTTGCTGACGACACTGCAATAATATTATCGAAAAAAAGATATGGAACGAGATTAATAATGCAGCCAATCAAGATACGAATGTTATCAAAAAATGGTTCGATAACAATCGATTATCACTCAACACAGAAATAACTTATTATATTCCCCTTTCTCTGCAAGAAGATGCGCAAAAAAAATTAATTGACATAACTATTCATTCAAAAAATTGAATAAATGACATTACATGTAATACCGACTGCGCTAAACTAAATAATAAATCTAATGTTAAATATTTCGGAATCTTAATAGATCGTAAAAATTTTTTAGGTCTCTTTGTGCATTTTCTAGTAAGATGTCTAAATCTTTACCCCAGTAGAAAATTGCGGTTTCATATGCATATAAAAGAATTTTCACCGTTTAAATCTAACTGTGAGATGTTATTTATATAAATTTGGAACAGTAGTGGTCCTAGTATGGATCCCTGCGTAACTCCATAGTTTATTGGAAGGTGGTTGCTATTTTGATTATTGATGCTAACGAATTGCTTTCTGTTGCTAAGGCATGATTTGAATAGATTAAAAGCAGGACCAACTACATCAATTTTCTCGAGTTTCTTGAGAAGTATGTCATGGTTTACTGTGTCGAAGGCTTTTTGAAGGTCAATTAGTATAGATAAAATATAATTTCCACCATCAATGCTGCTTCTAAGTTTACTGATTAAGTCATTTATTGTCGCAAGTGTGTTCGATTTTTTCCTAAAGCCATATTGTTTTTTTCTTTAAATATAAGAATATTTTTTTTAGATAGAAAGTTGTTTAATCTTTCGTAAATTACACGTTCAGGGATTTTAGATAAGTTTGGTAAGATAGAAATGGGTCTGTAGTTTGAGGTATTCGTTTTGCACCCACCTTTAAGAATTGGTATTACCTTAGCAACTTTACAACTATCTGGAAAAGTTCCCTCTTCAAGACACTGATTAATTAACTTTGATAAAATATGAACGAATTCCGCGGAGGGACTTAGAACTGTCTTTCATTTGAGTGTATCATAACCAGCTAGGTTGAAGATAAAACGATTCATTACAATCATGCATTAATGTTATTTCTTTGGCTAGATTCTGTGTGATTTTGTTATGTATATTATAAGATAAGGAGGAGCCAATGTTACAAAAGAAATTGTTGAAGCGGTCGCATATCTCTATGTTGTTTGATTATTTTGTTATTAATGTTTAATTTATCACAAAAAGTATTCGAAGTATTCGATTGGTTCTGTATGATGTTGTTAATTAACTTCCAAGTTTTTTTCGCATGTTTTAAAAAGATCGCTGAAGTGTGTTTGTTTTAAGTTTTGTTTTTTTGTAGCAATATTATTTCTTACTTCTAGGAATTCTGTTTTTAATAATGTGTTGTTTGGTTGTTTTTTTTAAATTTATTTTCAGGTGTAATTTATTTCTGTGTTAATTTTAGTGGTGCTATTATAATTAATTTAATTTGTGAGGTAGTTTACGAGATTGCCATATTTTAATACATTGTTATGAATGATATCATTCTTTAGATTGTCAAGATTAATATGTGTATATTTTTGGGACGACTTTACAGTTGCGTTTTTAATATATGTGTAAATTACATCAAGGAGTAGAATATTGTGGTAGGATGTTGAATTATCACAGTTCGTCAGTGAGTATGATAGTTTTATGTCGGTGAGTATATGTGAATAGTATAATTGTTTAATCTAATTGTATGTGTGTATTTACAAGTGTGGGTATTAGTTGGATCAAGCAGATTTATGTTAAAGTCTCCAAATATAATTCATCTTTTATGTTTCTAGCTGAGAGGAAAGTGTCTCCAAGAAGTCTTTGAAAACAGTATTTGTTTTTTTATACACTGATCCTATTTTTAGATTGAGTTTGTTTACATGAATCCATAGAATGTTATTATCAGAGTCGCACGTGTTATCAATCACATTGTGTTCTAAAGAATCCTGTATATATAAAGAGAGTCCACCACCAAGTCCAGCTCCTGCTCCAGCTCCCTGCGGCCGGCAAGATGCTTCGTGTTTATGTCCTTCTAAGTTGAAGTACTTCAGGTCCACTTCTTAAAGCCAGGTCTCCACACAAGAGGATGATGTTGAAGTTCGAGTAAGTGGATTTCAGTAAGCATTTGATGTCATCTAGTTTACCTCTCAAGCTTCTCACATTTAGGTAAATAAAATATAGTAGGGTTTTTCCTTTGGATGTACTTGGATGTGTGTGGCGCGATTATTTTTTTAATATTCTTATGTGTTTTTTTTTGTTTTTCTGAAGAAATATTTTTTTGGTTGTAAAAACTCTGGATGGAAGTCTGTTTGCTTATTGTATTATTCTTAAAAAATTGGTTGATTTTCTTGGTCTACTGGGTTCCAGTTTTTTTGGATTTGTGTAGAGGTGCATGTTTGTTCATGTGTCATGTTCCAATGGATATTGATTCTCAACATTGTGGAATGATATTTTATAGATCTCATTGTGTATATGCGATATTGTTAAACTCGTCACTTTGACAGCTGCGTGATTACTCATTCTTTCGTAAAATACTGGCCCAGTAAATTTACAATAATTTTTTTAATTCTGAGATCTCAGAATTAAGTTTGTAAATGTTTAAGTAGTTGTTTTTATGAACTGGATGAATCATGACATTTGTATGGTCTAGTTGTCGAAGGATATAGTACAGGTTGCTTAAAAAGTTTTTAGGGGACATCTCATTTTCGCCTGCTATTAAAATTACAAAGTAACTTTTGTTTAAATTCTTACTTTCCTTCATAATGTTTGCCATGTACCAGTCGAGGGTTGCTCCAGGGTATATGTAGCTGAAACAATCCACATTTTTAAAGTTTCTTTTCGAATGTCTTCTTATTTGATGACCCGTATCTTCTCCAAAGTTACGTTTTTTTTTTCCTTCTAGTTAACTGTGGAGTTTTGTGATGTGTGACATCCTGTGTCGGTTTTGGTGTTTTAATTTTATTTACTGACATCTGTTGTTTAATAGCGTAAATCATTAGTTTATTTTCGTTAGATGCCATCTATTGACAAGTACACATGAATTAAAGATGTAGGTAGACTGTTTAAGTTCGTCAATTTGCCTTTTTTAAATCAGTTTTACTAATTAATAGAGTTCATGTACGTACATAGTTGCTTCAATATTACAGCTACACTGTGATTTTACTTTTGTCCAGGTTTTATCTTGATTAGGAACAAGTTTTGCACTTAATTACACTGTTTTACACGGAGCAAATTAGGCTTGACATCTGTCATCAATGACAGTTCGACGATTATTGTCCCTTTTGTTTATCGATAAATAGGGAAACCTACCGAAATTAAAGTTCAGCCATCGCATTCCGAAATTCTATCGATTTATAATATATTTCTATTTAATGCTTAAAGTTTTAAGTTCCTACAAAAATATATGTTAATTTTAAAGAAAATATCTATAAATTTGTAAAGCCAAAACGGTAGTTATATAAAATTCCCTCGATAGAAAAAAATCGCAAAGAATACTCCGAAAATTTTTATAAACACTTTTGTTTTGTTATTTAATATGTTATAGGTATGTAAAAAATCACAGTGTATCATTTAAATGCAACGAACACTTGAAATAAAGAAAAGGGCGACATTGATTTTTATATTTCAAGACGACTCAAAATTCTCAATAAAATTAATTCGAACGACTAATTATTATTATTATTTGTATCTAGTTGACAACATTCTCGAGTAAACTGTAAAGTAATCCCATAATAGTTTAAGACTTAGTAAAAACTTATTTCATACCCACGCATAATTCTTTTTTAGATTTACCTGATTTTAATGCTTTCGCAGAGAGGGAAAAGTAGAAAAAGAATGTATAGTTCACGAAATTTTTTCAACATTTAATCACGAAATATTCTGGTGATGAATAAGTCACTGTGCTATCTAATAAAAGCGAAATTAACGAAACACCCATATAAGGTTATAAGTTATAAGTTAACAAACAATGAAAAAATTCCCGTCTGATAAACAAATTCAAGTATGTAGGTAGGTACATAAGAACTGTGTTCCTCGGATCGACAATAATTCATTCCCCGTAGTAAGATTGAAAAATATGGTTTGAAAGGGAGAGCGCTAATATTAAAAATCAATAAAAATTAAGCGAAAATTTTGAAAATATTTAATAAAACACGACTCGTTTGAAATAGAACAAAAATCTCTTGATAAATGCTTTAGTTGCATTTAATGATACACTGTGAATTTTTTCATGCGCAAAACATATTAAATAACAGAACAAAACGTGTTTAAAATAATATTCGGAGCTTACTTTGCGATTTTTTTCTATCGAGGGAATTTCATATAATTAACGTTTCAGCATAAAAAATGTATATATATTTTGTTAAAAAATAACTTGTTTTTTTAAACTTGAATTCTTAAAACTTTAAAGAGAAACTTGTTATTATAAATCGGCAGAACGGTGATAGGAATTTAAATGTACAAAAATACGTCATTAGAATATTTGAAACCCGAGATAGTGAAAAACATACATTTCATCTCGTGATGGCAGCTCGAGACATACAGTCCAGGGTAAAGGGTACATGATAGTACGAGTTAAAAAGATATATAATAGTTTTCTAAATGTTTAACTTTTAAGTTAGTTTTCAGGTACTAAAGTTGAATTGTTTGTATGGAGAAAATAATATTATTTTATGGAAAAATGTTTTTGTATTGGATATAACAACGGAATTCAGAAAAAAAATACTAATTTTTTTACTTGTACTATCATGTAGAATCACCTCTTGAAGTTTGTGCAATTTACCCCCGGACACCTTTTACACTTTATACAAAAAACGAAGTTGATAGTAATTATGGTGCAAGGTATTTGGTGCGTATATGTGGTGACCCCAAGACAGTTAAGAGATATATAATCTGACAAAATCATGGACCGTCTTCAACCCCCACCCCACTTTTTGGTGACAATTATAAATGGGGAGGTAATTAAGTTAATGCAATGTGTTACCTCTTTGGCTCTTGTGTTCCTATATCTTGTGGCCATCTTCGATTCGAACATCATGTCATTAATTCGGCATGGATCATCCTGCAATTAAGATATGAAAACATTTATAATATATTGCAAAAAAACTACATCCGCGCCTTCTGGGGTCGAGTTGATTCTCGACCCGTTAGAGCTTGTAAATTGCTAGTACTGCCCCGGAGAAACATTGTATATTATCCACATGTCCTGTATAATTATATTACTATTATTACACTATTAAGAGGAAGCTACAAGCCAAAAATGTGTATATTCTTAGTATACCTTATATCGTTGGTAATAGGCATTAAAATCGCCTGACAAACGAAGTCTAGAAACGTTCAATTTCAAGCAAAAAACTGGTTTTTATTTATTTTGTAAATAATTTTATAAGAAAGCAAAAAAAGTTAATCAAGTGAAACTGTCACAGATAATTTTAGCTATAATACTGTATTTTTTTAAAGTTGTTTCCTTTATGCGTTCATACTATTGAAAAAAAACTTATTTCCATTGAAAAAAAAATTTTTTTTGTAGTTAACATTTAAATTTTTTATTGAGTAACTTAATTTTGTATTTGTATTCTACTGAAGCAAAGCGATAGTAAAACATTCAATATATCTAAAGCTAATTTTTTGGTATTTATAATGTACACCGATTCGTTATAAAGATTAATCAAAATAGTGATTTGGCATTAAGCTTCGACTTAAGTGAGTACAGGCAAATCGTTTCAAAGAAGTCACATTTAAATTTATTTGTGTATTTACACTGATTGTATAAAAGGTAATTGGTTCAATATCGTTAAAAAAATTAATTCGCGGTTCATTGTCAATGTTCTTTTTTGTTTCATTCTTCAGAGAATAATTTGTAAATTAAATACTTTTTATCCATCCAATACACCACGACACAGTCAAGGATCTCTTTAAAATGATTTACCTGTATTTTTTGCTGCAAGTATTGCTTTTAGCTACCTAGCACAGATTATGATCGGGGGTTATTACAATGATAACACAAAACCTAGCGAAACACACAACATTACACAAATCCTATCGCGGAGGACAATACACATAATTAATGAACTGCTTAAATAAATAAAAATGCTATAGAAAAAAAAATAGATAATATATGGATAATAGTTTTCTAAATTTCTACGTTTTAAATTAGTTTTCAGGTACTAAAGTTGAATTGTTTGTATGGAGAAAATAATATTATTTTATGGAAAAATGTTTTTGTATTGGATATAACAACGGAATTCAGAAAAAAATACTAATTTTTTACTTGTACTATCATGTAGAATCACCTCTTGAAGTTTGTGCAATTTACCCCCGGACACCTTTTATAGTTTATACAAAAAACGAAGTTGATAGTAATTATGGTGCAAGGTATTTAGTGCATATACAGTTAATATGTGGTGACCCCAAGACAGTTAAGAGATATATAATCGGACATAATCATCGACCGTCTTCAACCCCCACCCCTCTTTTTGGTGACAATTATAAATGGGGAGGTAATTAAGTTAATGCAATGTGTTACCTCTTCTCTTGTGTTCCTATATCTTGTGGCCATCTTCGATTCGAACTGCATGTTTCTACTTTGGCATGGATCATCCTGCAATTAAGATATGAAAACATTTATAATTCATTGCAAAAAAACTACACGATGCCTTCTTCCTAATTGCTAGTACTGCCCCGGAGAAACATTGTATATTTTCCACATGTCCTGTATGAAGCTTAGTATATTTTATATTGTTGGTAATAGGCATTAAAATCGCTTGACAAACGGAGTCTAGAAAAGTTCGATTTCAAGCAAAAAACTGGTTTTTATTTATTTTGTAAATAATTTTATAAGAAAGCAAAAAAAGTTAATCAAGTAAAACTGTCACAAATAATCTTAGCTATAATACTGAATTTTTTTTAAAGTTGTTTCCTTTATGAGTTCATAGATTTCTATTGAAAAAATAAATTTTTTGTAGTCAGCATTTAAATTTTTTATTGAGTAATTTAAGTATTGCTTTTACGATAATTTATTTTTATTTTTAACTATATTTTAAAATGCAATAAATAAGTAGCTACCTAGCAAAGATTATAATCGGGGGTTATTACAATGATAACACAAAACCTAGTGAAACACACAACATTACAAAAATTCTATCGCGGAGGACAATACACATAATTAATGAACTGATTAAATAAATAAAAATGTTATGTAGAAAAAAATTAATACCCGATGCAATCGACGTCTAGATTTTGCTTTGTCTGTATAATGTTTATCTTGGTCTAAGTTCATCGCCAGAGATGTGGTCAGCAACAAAAGGTCGTCGTCTTGTTGGCGCGATAATTCTTCAAACTCCCGCGAATTCATTGCGAGTAGAGTGTCACGTGCAGTGCGTAGTTTTGCATCAATTATGGCCTCTAGTTTGTCAACATCAGTCTTCAAATACCGTTTGGACCGCTGTTTATCTTCCAACGAAAAAACACCTTTTCGGATTTTGGAACGCACTACACTAGTTTCAATATCACTACTGTTTTTAGATGCCGCGGTCGCGGTATTCCCTCGACGGAATTCGCCTTTTTTACCTTCAGACATTTCAAGGGCTCTAGGTAATTCAACTCAATTATAACTGTTCGCTGGTAAGGTCAAGTCAAAACTGAATGGACAATAGAAGGGAAGCTTCCTTTATACAAAATAACAATTAAAAAGATAATTATCAGTACCGAAGACAAATAAAAAACTACGTCATTGCTTTTTCATAGTTCCGGTTATGATAACAGTTATTGTTATTGTATTTCCGAAAATTCCGGAAGATCAAAGATTAGCTCGTATGTACTTACAAACGATTATGCAATAAGAAATGTCATCCAATGATATTAGATAAGTTTTGTAATTCAAATGAAATTGCCTAAATCATCTTTGGTAATCAAATTCTTCTCGAATATCATGTGTGTGATTCATAATATCGTAAATTAAACACTCACTGTAATACAATGAATGTATTTAAATCTAGAAATCGATTACATCGTGTATAACTATTTTTTTCTACATAACACTTTTATTTATTGCAGTTCATGAATTATATTGTCCTCCGCGATGATTTGGGGCGCGGTGGGCGTGGTCATACACAATTTAATTATTGGTCTATGGTTGGTGAAGGTGAAGACGTATATATGTAAATAATTACGTAAAATGAGGAAGAGATGCTTAAGGTTTTAACGACAAAATTGTAGATACACAGATATCGAGTTAGACCGTGCTTACTACTTCGAAATTTGAATAGGTTTATAGAATTAAGAATAGAATATAAATTTGGATGGGGCAATTTCTTCTGTGTCTATGAAACCGATTTGGATGTGGCAATTTCTTCAGAGTCTCTGAAACCGATTTGGATGTGGCAATTTCTTCAGAGTCTCTGAAACCGATTTGGATGTGGCAATTTCTTCAGTGTCTCTGAAACCGATTTGGATGGGGAAATTTCTTCAGTGTCTCTGAAACCGATTTGGATGTGGCAATTTCTTCAGAGTCTCTGAAACCGATTTGGATGTGGCAATTTCTTCAGAGTCTCTGAAACCGATTTGGATGTGGCAATTTCTTCAGTGTCTCTGAAACCGATTTGGATGGGGAAATTTCTTCAGTGTCTCTGAAACCGATTTGGATGGGGCAATTTCTTCAGTGTCTCTGAAACCGATTTGGAAGGGGCAATTTCTTCAGTGTCTCTGAAACCGATTTGGATGGGGAAATTTCTTCAGTGTCTCTGAAACCGATTTTGATGGGGCAATTTCTTCAGTGTCTCTGAAACCGATTTGGATGGGGCAATTTCTTCAGTGTCTCTGAAACCGATTTGGATGGGGCAATTTCTTCAGTGTCTCTGAAACCGATTTGGATGGGGCAATTTCGTCAGTGCCTCTGAAACCGATTTCGAAGAACTAGATTTAATTACGACATTATGTTTTTAGATATTATTAAGCTCGCTCAGTGCACTTAACCTCAAAAACTTGTGCGATTTATGCTCCGTGACTTACCGCACCGCGCGGTGGTTGTCACAAATTGAAATAATCCCTTCCTCTGCCTTCCCCGTTCACCCGCGCGGATAATTTTTCCATTAGCCAGGGAAAACACAAAAATTTCGTGTGCGAACAAAAATGTATAAGGGAACGCCCCCATTTTGAATGTTTGAGCCAATGTTTGTTATGATGTTTGAGGTGATGTTTGCGGAAACGATTGCAGGAGACCGGCCTTTATACAATGATGTTACAATATGTAACGAATTATAATTAATTATTTCACGATTAATTTTAAATGAATTAATCGTGAAATAAAAAAATGTAATTAAATAAAATTTAATTACTTCAGGATTTATTTTATATTTAAATGAATGTGTCAATGTTCCAGAAGGTAGTGAAGGAAATTATCAGCTGAAAATAGCAAGGTTAGATAATCCAGAAATTTCAGGCAGTAAGTTGTAGGTACGTTGTTATAAGACTAGAACTCACGGCTCGACAGTTTTCAGGGAGACAAAAACAAATGTTCAGCTTTATAAATGTAAATTAAAGATATTCGGGTACTTACATACTGCTTTTTTACCTTCATTGGAACAATTCCTGAATAATTATTCTTGTTGTAATTCAATAATTTGAAGTTGTGTTCCTGGTCCCGATACTCTGAACCAACGGCCATCCTGTTAAATCTGCAACACAAATAGTTAGTATACCCAAGCTCGTTACATATACCTATGAGGAATATAAATTGTGACCACACAATCTCATACGGTAGTCACAGACTCACAGATGGGTAATATACACTCGGCGTCACACAAATCGCATATATTCAAAAGAAAGTTTTCCCGAGCCAATACATCTAACGCAAACATTGTTGGTATCAATAGTGTACAGGCTGTGTATGTAATTTAGTGATTTCAATAGATTTAATTTAATCAATTATTTCACTTTAAAAGTTATATGAAAATTCAAATAGCAATAAACGAGACACGATTGGCTGGCGAGATTGTGACGTCACAACGTCCTCACGTCAAGTTGCTTCTATGTGTTTTTTGTTCCCGTTGCTGGTTTGATTGCCATCAATGTTTAGTTACGCATTCTAAACCGATTTGTTTTTGTAAAACATATATGTAAATACCTACCATCATGACAGACAGTGGTTGATATGGTAAATACCAAAGATATTAGAAGAACGAGATGTGCTATGAGCAGTTCATACTGTGTGGAATTGTTTTGCCCAGTGTCGCCGGTTTTGTTCACCAATACTACTGCACACCTTCGCTTACGCTAAGGTATCCGCACTAATACATAGAACAGATTTCTGTGCGTACACGTCCCGATAGTATTCAAAGTACCCTAATTAGGTAGTACTCCGCCTACGGTCCGGCGGCCAACATAGCATATCCCGTTCTTCTAATATCTTTGGTAAATACCTACCATTTTACGAGTACGGGACGTTAAAAAATATTGCACATATACTCCTTTCCAAGTGCCACATCTTGTGCCACTTTCTTGGCTATAAAATGAGCAGAAGTCAAATGTAGGTCATTCACTATCCAAACGTAGAAGAAGACACATGTGATTAATTAGCGCTAGAACACAACTAATTAAAATGGACACCACTGCTGAAGAAGCGGCTCAAGTGGTGGCACTACTGCGATCAGTGATGCGACAGTGTGATGTTGCTAGGCAGCTAAACTTAAGACGTTCAACGAGTTTTACAACGGTTTCAAGGGCCTGGTGACGTCGCACGACGCTGCATATCCGATAGAGATGATCGCTTTATTGTCTCCTAAGATTTTGCAATAGGTGCGATTTTCGTGACGCCGAGTGTAGGTACTACCTGTAACAAGCTTAGGAGGGTGCCATAGAAGAGATAATATCTATGAATTCAGGGTGGCATTTTGCGAATTTTTTGAGACCAAGAGGCCGATTCCCGTTCTTTTTCCTTGGCTAAGGAATTATTATTATATTATTGTTATTTTGTAAAAATAGGGTGATAGGTATATTCCGTGTTGAGATTGCTACGTGGATATCTCACTATGGAAAAGCTAAAATAATGAGTGTGATAGGTATATTCCGTAGTTAAGGACAAATAACGGGAATCCGCCCCGTGAGGGAGCTTGGCTTGTTCCTGCTACCCAGGGTTGCCAAAAAATCTAAAATTAATATTCTTCGTGGTACTTTACTTATAAATACGTTAATAGGAATTGTCCCTATTTATAAAGCTGGAGATAAAATTGTAATAACTAACTATAGACCAATCACATTGTTAAACCACTATCAAAGATGGAAGAGATGGTTGAAAATCAAAATTATAAAATACCTGGAAAAAAACAAATTAATCTTGGATAAACAATATGGATTTGGATAAAAAAGAAGAATTGGCATATTTTATAGATTATATACATGGTAACCTAGATCGAGAGAATAAACGCATGGCGATATATCTAGATTTAGCTAAAGCCTTTGATTCAATCTGCCACAAAACCCTTTTTAAAAAAATTAGAAAACATTGGTATCAAAGCCTTGCCTTTATGAAAATAATTAAAAGTTATATGTGTAATAGAACACAAGTTAAAATTAATCACCATAATAGCAAGCCACTGCCAATTACATATGGAGTTCCACAAGGAAGCATACTAGGGCCCGTCCTATTAACTTTTTACATAATTAACCCAGCAATATATAGACGGAGGAATATTTATGCGGACGACAAAGTTTTACTCTTTATATCAAAAGACTGGAATAATGTCTATAAAAAAGCGGAATTAGGAAGCACGCGAGTGAAAACATGGTTAGACACAAACATAAAGTATAAATAGCAAGGGACAGCCAAAAAACCACACACACACCATAAAAATACATGAATGTATAAACACCAAGAACTGCGATTGCCCTAATCAAGAAAAAACAGACCAAATAAAATACCTAGGAATCATAATTAACCATAACCTCACATGAACACGTCATATCAAACAAATCATAACTAAACTCCTCGAAATTATACAACTTTTCCTAAACAATGCACCCGTGCACACGTTTCAAGTTGCGTGTAGCGTGCTTTGAGGGATTCAGGGATTAAATAAATTATTCACTCTGCCCAGAGCCCAGATTTAACCCCGTCGGATATTTATTTTCAACTTTAAAAAAATATGCCTGAGGGAAAATTTACCGATGAAGATGACATAATAAGGCCCATTTCTGTAGCAAACTTTGACCGGTTTGATGATGTTCTACCAGTGATGTGTGAAATGGATTGACATTCGAAAAAATTACCTTCCATCTGGTTTGTTATATCAACTCATCTCAACTCCATATTGAATCCATTCGTTGTGTGAGACAGCAATCCGTGTTGCAGGAACTGGTAGATGAAGCATGTGATTGAAGCTGGTGATTGGAAACTGGTTGAAGAAACTTCTGGTTGATGTTATCTGATTTGTTATATCAACTCATCTCAACTCCATATTGAATTCATTTGTTGAATCGAGTTGCAGGAACTGGTGGATGAAGTATGTGATTGAAGCTGGTGATTGGAAACTGGTTGAAGAAACTTCTGGTTGATGTTTTTTTGTTTTCTTATATCAACTCATCTCAACTCCATATTGAATTCATTTGTTGAATCGAGTTGCATGAACTGGTGGATAAAGCATGTGATTGAAGCTGGTGATTGGAAACTAGTTGTAGAAACTTGTGGTTGATGCTATCTGGTTTGTTATATCAACTCATCTCAACTCCATATTAAATCCATTGATTGTGTGATACAGCAATCCGTGTTGCAGGAACTGGTGGATGAAGCATGCGATTGAAGCTGGTGATTGGAAACTGGTTGAAGAAACTCGTGGTTGATGTTATCTGGTTTGTTATATCAACTCATCACAACTCCATATTGAATCCATTTGTTGTGTGATACAGCAATCCGTGTTGCAGGAACTGGTGAATGAAGCATGTGATTGAAGCTGGTGATTGGAAACTGGTTGAAGAAACTTGTGGTTGATGCTATCTGGTTTGTTATATGAACTCTTCTCAACTCCATATTGCATCCATTTATATCAACTCTTCTCAACTCCATATTGCATCCATTTGTTTTTTGAGACGGCAATCCGTGTTGCAGGAACTGGTGGATGAAGTATGTGATTGAAGCTGGTTATTGGAAATTGGTTGAAGATACTTGTGGTTGATGTTATCTGGTTTGTTATATCGGTCCCTCTGTTTGTATGCGTAATTTTTTTAAAGTTTTCAAGTTACGGTACGTTGTAATAATATTGCAGAAATCGTAAATCATGGCTTTGAATCGCTGCTAGTTGAAGTTAGCAATTGACTGGTTGTCGGCTGCAGGAGATGGTTGCTGAACTGCGGAACCGGTTTGGTGCATGCTCTGCACGCGGCGAAGAGGCTGTTGAGTTCTGGACAGGCTAGATACAGCGATCAGTGTTGCAGGAGTTCTCGACTGTGCTGCTAATTGTTGAGATGCCAGTTGATTTGCAAGAGTTGTCCTCGACACTCCCAGTTGAAGTTTTGGAGCTGTTCTTGATTACGTGCAAGTTGTTGTGTAGGAGTTGTTCTCGACTATATGCCATTTATTTGAAGTCAGTTGAGATGTGAGTTGATTGAGATGACCGTTTTTTGATGATATTGTTGTTTACTTCGGTTGCCTTTGGTTGTCTTTGATGGACTGTGGAGGTGTTGATGTTGACTTCGAAACTGCGTTCAGCCATGCTTAACAATATCTTGGAATCATCAGGGTAAAATGTTGGAATTCTTGGCGCCACACAGTGAATGCAATGATCCGCAGCATATATCGCAGAGGATTTAGGATTAATTTTGTCACTTTGCTCTTTTAAAAATGTTTGTGTAATCCTCCTACAGTCCTGACGTAGCACTCTGCAATGCACAAGGGTGTGGAAAAATCTCTCACTTTAAAATTTATACTCGGGGAGTGTCTTTTCTACCAATAATTGTCTTTTGTTAGCGGTGTATTTAAAGTGTTAAATATAAGTATTATTGGTAGTAGAAGAGATGTTGTTAAATAAAAGTTTAGATCAACACAAGGCACTATTTATTTACTGAAGTTACAATTATTGTACACTGAAGTTCCACAGTTATGCTGGCGTGGATTGCCGTCCTTCTTTTAGGTTTCGAGACGGGCTGCGTGGGTTGATAATAACATGGCGTCCAGTCTCCAGTGATTGGACTCCGGGTCGCCAAGTAGTTGTGAGTCTGCAGCAGGATTGCCACATGTCAATTATTATGAGGTTCCAAGACAATTGAGGACAGTGAAAAATCAACACACATTTTAAAAGTGATATAAAGCCATTTAAAGTGATTTAAAACAAAAACTAGCCCGTAAACCTCATCTACAGTAACCTATTTAAACTAGGTTTTGGCTCATCACTTCTCATGAATTTATATGACTTTTCAACACAAACCAACACCGTATTATTGCTTTTTTTTAAACATAACTTCACACAGGAGGCCACGAGGAAAATATGTCATCCATGGTGATGAACGGAAATAAAGGAAGTTCTGGAAAGGAAACATATATTAGGTGCGGTCAGTGGGGGTCAGTGTTATAGTGATTTATTTTTGATGTATTATGCCGTGTTACGCTACCTCCGACTTTAGCCAACATTTCCAAACCGCATTACGGTGTCCATCATCGAGGCAGATATGTGATGATAAACACTGTAACATCACACATCTGCCCTGATGATGGACAATGTAACGCTGTCCGAAACGTTGGCTAAAGAAGGAGGTAGCGCAACACAGCATAGTAACCCAAAAATTAATCAATACTTAATACTTTTGTACTCAAATATCATATCATATCAGGGGTTAATATATGGGGACATATTTATCCATCTCTCCCACTGCGGTGCAATGCGGAAGACCTGGACAAACTTTATCCTATGAACTCAAACACTGAATCACAATTATTCCATATTCCCTTTCGCCGTATACAGAATTTAGGTAATAATTTTAACGAAATTGAAATTGATATTTAACACATCATCCACTAAATATAAACACATTTTAGTTAAACTTATTTCGTCAACTAGTCCAATAAAAAATATTACCTAACTTAGTTTGGCTTGCTTTAGTTATTTATTGTGCGACTGTTACCTGTATAATTTTACATACATAAAAAGTGATAAACTTAAAGACATATTTTATACTCTTTAAGTCTCCAATTTATTTAGACAGGACCATTCGACTCCTGGGCCCCAGAAAAGCCAATAAAATTGATTTCTGTTACATGTTTTATTTTTTTATATTCAGTTTACTGTTAAATCATGCTTTATTTTTTTGTACAATTTTTGATAGCTCAAAAGTTTGTTCTGTTTTTAAAAGCCACGTAAAACAAAATAAAAAAAATATTATTTCGGGTAGGCAGACACACGAACAAAATATTTCTATTGACTTATCTCTTCAGTGGTTAATACAATCGTGTTTTAGAATTTAGTACAAAAAAGTTATGTTTTTATTTTTCTAATATTTTTTAGTTTTTTTAAATTTCTTGTTTTATAAATTTTAAAAGATTACAATTTTGGTGATTTTTTTAACTATCGTGCTCATACCCGAATAACAGAATAAAAATTTGTAGAAAAAATAATAAAACAGGAAAAATGACATGTTGTATTATGGAAACCATATCAGAAATAAAAATTAAGATTAAACTGATTGATAAAAAGATATATCAAAGAAAACAGAAATAAAAATAAAAATATTAAAGGTAAGATACATGCAAAATTATACCAATTGTTTTATATCATTTTTAAAAATATTCAATACAGGTTTATGTTGGTACTTATCTGGAAAAGTACCTATTTACGGTCACATTTGTATTTAGCGATTTAAAAAATAAAATACTAACTAATAAAAACAGTGTTAGGAACTCATGCATTCTTTCAAATAGCCAATATTTGAACACGGTAAGAAAAAAGGGATATAGAATTAATTGACTTTATTTCGGTGTTCAATGCATTGTATATTTTAGGAGCGATGAACCAGAATTGTCGTTGAGCGAATGTGGTTCTAGTTTTAGGGAGCATGCATCCCGGGTTTAGATAATCCTGTGGAGAAATTTATTTAGCACAAGCTTGCATTAGTAAATAACTGGCGATATTTATTTAATTTTTAATTGTTCACATAAAATGTTAATTTTATGAGCACAAAAATAAATATGTAAAAACCCAGTTGGTGATGATCTGGCTTGTAAGTCACACAGACCATAAGGGAATAATTAATTCCCTATGAAAAAATGGATTGATTACAAAATTCACTCTGCAGGAAAGGTAACAAATTATAATCCAGCCACCAAATACATAAAAACAGAAGACTCACCGAAAATATCGCTCGCATTGAGTTTACAGCGATTCCTTAAATCTCCAAATTCGGCAGCGGACGGCAATCGACACAATAATATTTGCATTCGCACTATGAAATTATAATCTGTCACGACCAGCTCTCAAGAGAGTAGAATTTAGAATAATCTTGAATTAGCAAATTGTTATTCCAAAAGTACTGCCACATTATTCTGACAAAAATATTTTAAGCCTTTAGTCTTAAATCGACCAAACAGGAATAGTGGGGCCCTCTTTTGTCAAATAATATAATTCGGATGAATCCAGCTGATTAATGCATAGATGACTGTAATTCATTACCACTTTACCTGCAGAGCAAAATCTATGCGAGAATTCCCAGAGAGGTTTATCCTATCCACTATTTTTAATTTTAAGTTTAAAATTTTAAGTTAACTAAGTTTTAGTTTACTGCTTCTCCACCAGTTGAGCGTAAAAAATTCAAATACATACATTATGATACCTTCATTACGTTGGCTGAGATCCAGCCGTCCGTATTTATTTATTGTTTTCCGTTTTGTGGATGGCTTGCTTGAATTCACTTTGAAAGGATGTTGTGCTCAAAATCATTTCTTCCAGTAGATTGGCCAAATGGTCAAGTTTCAGTCTAATCTTCTCATTGGTATAGATCTTCACAATAGGTACAATCTCCATCTATTTATCGGCAATTTTCGATGGTTTATGAAAATTATTGCCACCCTTGTCTTCTATAGATGTGATATGATCCCATTTCTTTGTTTTAAAATTTTCATTGAGTAATTTCACCATTTTTAGTCAAGTCCTTAGTCGTAGTATTTTATTTATAAATATTGACATAATATCGGATATTTTCTGATCTGTATTAGTTTGTAATGACTTACATCGGTGTGGGACTTGGTTTCGAGATATAGCTTTAAAATTTCCGCAACTATTTATTTATTTATTCAAAAATCAGTTTTTAAAAACATAATCTGCACATCTCACTAGGGCATTCCTGTATCAAGATATGACCGAGGTAGTTGGTGGTCAGGTAAGCATCATCATTATTTAGGTTCTTTTCTTGTCTTCTATATATGTTACGATCCATTAATTAATTATATTGAGTAATTTTACCTTTTTTTAAAAGTCCTTAGTCGTAAATTTGTCGATAGCCAAATCCTCCATTTGGTGGTCAGATAGGCATCATCATTATTTAGGTTCTTTTCTTGTCTTCTATATATGTTACGATCCATTAATTAATTATATTGAGTAATTTTACCTTTTTTGAAAAGTCCTTAGACGTAAATTTGTCGATAGTCAAATCCTCCGTTTGGTGGTCAAGTAGGCATCATCATTATTTAGGTTTCTATGTTTTGTCTTCGTGACGATCCATTTATTAATCTCTATTGAGTAATTTTACCGTTTTTAAGAAGTCCTCGCTGTTCCACTTTAGTCTATACGCCTATTCCTCTGGGTCGCTTCCACAGGGGTGGGTCGGTACACAGTCATCATTTGCTTTGTTGTATTTACAGTTATAACTTCGGGTGGACCTTTTTTCGCACTCAAACGAGGTACATAGTTTCATTTAATCCATTTACTCTATATATTTTTTTCTGGACATTGAGGTGAGGTATCTATTTTTATCGTTATTTATGTGTAAGCAAGGGTGGGCTGCTTTTTAACGTATCTTATCTTATCTCTGAATAAACAAAACCATGTTGTGTGCTTTCGCTGGGTAAATAAAGAATACGCAGTTGTCGCCCGGATAACATCGATGATTTGCATAGTATTGATTTCCACTGGTATGATGCGGTTAGAATTTAAAAATAAATGGTCTTACTTTTTTGTTCCTGAACGGCGATCGTTGAGTATTAATAATAGACAGTAATTTACTTCGTCCGGTCTATACGTCTTTATTTTTATTTCTCCCTCCTCCATCTTGACTGAATCCAGCAGACTCAATCTGCAAACAAACAGAAGATTAACACAATACAATGGGTAGGTTAGTTAAAATTAAGTGTAATTATTAGTAAGGGGAGGTAAATGATTATCATAGACGAGATCGGAATGAAAATAAACATCGTGTTTATAAAATTATAACTGGTAGAGACTAAATCCCTGCAATTGCTTTCGAAATACGATTTTGGTTTTGGAGTGAGCTGTTAGCATGAATTTTGGGAATACTGCAGACGGAACATGAAAATGGTTTTCTTTGAAGTAGCAACTTGATATGCTTTATTTTTTCCGTTGTAATTATTCATTAAGTAAGTCTGACATAACAACTTGAGGCAATTCGGGGAAAATCCAATGCAACGTGCCAACTTTAATATTGTTTTAATATTTATATTAATTAATCAATATGCATTGTATTTCCAAGAGTTAAGAAACTCGTTGTTTTTATTTAATTAAAAAAAAAATAAATTTAAAGCATTACAATTTTGGTGATTTCAACTGCCATACTAGACTTATTCCCGTATTATGGTAGTCGTTTATGATTTATGAAAGAATAACAAAATAATATTTTGTAGAAAAAATAATCGCCTTAAGGAACTCATGCATTCTTTAATGCGAAGCTTAATGCTAAATAACTATTTTGATTAATCTTTATAACGAATTGGTGTACATTATGAATACCAAAAATATGATTTAGATAAATTGAAGATTTTTCTATCGTTTCGCTTGAGTAAATAAAAAAATAAACTACTCAATAACAAATATAAATGGAACTACTAAAAAATATTTTTTTTTTCAATAAAATATTAATAATTCAAGAGTATTAACGCGTAAAGGAAACAACTTTAAAAAATACAGTATTATAGCTAAGATTATCTGTGATAGTTTCACTTGATTAACTTTTTTGCTTTCTTATAAAATTATTTACAAAATAAATAAAAACCAGTTTTGTGCTTGAAATCGAACGTTTCTAGACTCCGTTTGTCAAGCGATTATAATGCCTATTACCTACAATATAAGGTACACCAAGAATATACACATTTTTGGCTTGTAGCTTCCTCTTAAAGAAGGCCCGTCCCCTTTCAAATAGCTATTGTTGAACACGGATAGTAAAAAGGGATATAAAATTAATTGACTTTATATCGGTGTTTAAAGCATTGTATATTTTAGGAGCGATGAACAAGAATTGTCGCTGAGCGAATGTGGTTGTAGTTTTAGGAAGCACGCATCCCAGGTTGGGTGAAAAGCGGACGTGTGCTTGATGTTGTGGAGACACTGGCAGGTTATTTTTCCGTATTAAGCACAAACTTGTTGTTAGGAAGCTTTGTAGATGCACGCACAGATGGCAGTGCATAGAGCTTGCGGGGAAGTCCGCAAGATGGAGCCAGTGGCCAGTAGTCGCCATGGACAGTGCGAAGGCTCTCGGACAATCTCACTGGCCCAGATTCCAATTAGCCGGCTTCTAGTTAGGTAGACTATCGAGTCACCAATATAATACGCGGAGTATTAATAAATTGCTGATAAATATAAAAGAACCAATTATTTATAAAACTCCTTCTACGACGAGTTGGAGACCTGTTTGTGCGAACACAACACTTGTCTTAGTAAATAACTGGCGAATATCTAAGACCCTACTTTAGCAAATAGTTTGTATTGACATAAGTTGGAATTCACCACGCTCTTTGGAGAACAACAACCATTTTTGAGAATATAATGTTTTAAGAACATGATTTATCCAGTTATAAAAACTCAGTTAATGTACAAAAAGGAATATAAATTACAAAAACATACTCAGTCAAAGGATACATAATATATAAATAAAAATCCAAATTAATAAATATATATATATATATATATGAACGCTCACTCAAATGACAAATGATACAAAAAGAGATAAGAGACACAAAAAGAGACACAAAGGGAGACATAAGTGACAAAGGGCTAAAATAGGCGATATTATTTTTAAATGTAGGTATTCAAGTGAAACATACCATGACGTCTTAGACCGTTGTCCCATGGGTCGGTAAGCAATCGACATGAACCGAGTGCTGTAAGACCCTGCGCAGAAAATAAAGTTCATCATAGTAACGTAACGATCTGCAGCGCAGTTCAGCGTAGAGCTTTTCTGCGCAGGGTCTAACTAAGAATTGGCAACCTTTATTTCAATATTTCTATACAAAGGGATGCAATATTATATTGCGCTTCCTTAAACTATAAAGCCTGCACCAATTGATAGATTAAAGCTGGATTGTAGAAGCCATATTAATACAAATAAAAATTAATAAATAATAAAAATATAATAATGTATGTATATGTTGTAATAAATTAGACATTTGTAAACATGGAATTCAATTGGATAAAATATAATTAATAAATATGTATATATCTGCGCGGAGGATTATACACAAGCACACGTTGCTGACAGCTTGTAAAAATTGTCGGCAACAAATTGTCACCAGACTCCCGCGACCAGACGAGCGAAGTTGTCCCGTGAGTTTAAGACGAGACAACATGCTAAAATAAAGTCGGAATCTTAAGTCCACGCATACTTAATTTCTACAGATTTATAACAAGTTTCTCGTTAACTCTTTATGTTTTGAAGTTCCAAAAAAAGAGTATTTTTAAAGATAATATCAATACATTTGTTTTGCCGAAACGTTAATTATATGTTTATATAACCGCTACATTACATTGTAGCAATTCAATTTTGCCCCGCTACCGTTTTAACAAACTATCCAAAGGCCGCCTTCGTCTATGGTACTCGTACTCTATGGGTTTTCTAGAAGGAAGCGCAAGAGATGATTCCCAAAAGCGAGTACTAAGACTACTAATCGGACAGCCTTGCAGTGAGGTCGCGCCAACAGGAAGAGATACGGGCAACTGTTCCAGTCGACATATTTTACGGGAGACGCTGATGGCGGACATAATATTAAACTGTATTCGTAAACGAGACAAAATTCACAAACAAATTAAATATACACCCTACGACATGGAACAACTTAACTACTATAAAAGATATAGAAACATCTGCACCAAAATTATTAGAGTGGCTAAGGAATTATACTATAGCGAAAAACTTAAAAAAGAAAAAAATAACCCAAAGGAATTATGGAAAATATTAAAAGAAGTCACATACACACAAAAATACAAACAGAAAAATACTATTGAAAATCTAAATATTAACTCCAAAAAATTAGATGTCAATACAAATACAGAAACTATAGCAAATCATGTGAATAACTTCTTTGCAAATATAGGAAAAGTTTTAGCGAACCGTAAATTGCATAACACAAACACACTAACACAAACAAATAGATCAAATATCAATAAAACACCGACACAACACAGATTTACAATAAAAACAACCTCGGAAGAGGAAATTGACAAAATAATAAACACATTAAAAAACCGAATTGCTCCTGGATTAGATGAGATAACAACGGATTGCATTAAGATATTAAAAAATGAAATTTTGAAACCTATAACACACTTAATCAACCTTAGTATAACACACTCCTGCTTTCCTAGTACTCTTAAAAAAGGACTAGTTATCCCCATTTATAAATCCGGAGACAAAATGGAAATAACTAATTATAGACCAATCACTCTGTTAAACTCGCTATCAAAGATTTTCGAAAGAGTATTAAAAAACCAAATTATAAAATACCTTGAAGAAAACAAATTAATCTCGGATAACCAATATGGATTTAGAGACAAAATAGGCACAAAAGAAGCTTTGGCATGTACAGTAGATTATATACATAGCAACATAGATCAAGGGTACAAATGCATAGCGATATATCTAGATTTAGCTAAAGCCTTTGACTCAATCTGCCACAATTCACTTTTTAAAAAATTAGAAAACATGGGTATCAAAGGCAAGGAACTTCAACTATTTAAAAGTTATATGAGTAACAGAACTCAACAAGTCAAAATTAACAACCATACTAGTAAACCACTGCCGATTACATATGGAGTTCCACAAGGAAGCATACTAGGGCCCGTTCTTTTTACTATTTACATAAATGAACTTTGCAGCATGAAAATAGATGGTGAAATAGTTAGCTATGCTGATGACACAGTTTTACTTTTCAAATCTAAGGATTGGAATAATGTATATAACATAGCGAATTTGGGAATCTCGCAAGTCAAAACATGGCTAGACTCAAACATACTTACACTTAACATATCAAAGACAAAATTCACAACATACAGTATAAATAGCACGGGACAGCCAAAAAACAATACAAACACCATAAAAATACACGAATGTTTAAACACCAACATCTGCGATTGCTCTCCTCTAGAAAAAACAGATCAAATAAAGTATCTAGGAATCGTAATTGACCATAACCTTAGATGGATACCTCACATCAAACAAATCACAAATAAACTTCTCAAAACAATACACATTTTCCTTAACATAAGAAACATATATAAAATAAAACAATTGAAAACAATATATTTTGCACTCTGCCAATCAATAATAGAATATGGAATTATTGCTTGGGGAGGAGCAACAAACTCGGCTATCAATTACATAGAAACCGCACAGAAAATGATCTTAAAGGTAATACTAAAAAAACATAGACTGACCGATACAGACCAAATATTCAACAGCTGTGACGTACTAGATATACGCCAATTATACATTAAAACACTACTAAACTACATTTTTAACAAAAAAAATAAATTTCAACACACACAAAATAACACTAACAGACCAGTTAGACAAGCGTACAAAGAAAACATTAAAACTCCAACAGTAAATTCAACCTTTGGACAAAGACACTACCAATACCATGAAATAAAAGCTTTCAACAGTCTAAAAATTGAAATTAAAATTGAGGAAAATAAAAATAAATTCACACACAAAATTACAAAATGGATTAAACAACAAAAAAGACAATATTACCAAAATGTCATAGCATAAAATAAAAATAAAACCTACACGTAACACACAAAACCAACATAAACACACATCACTCACAAACACACAAGATTATTTTCATTGTATTATTTTTTAATTTTAAATGTATTATTATGTATTTTTATTTTTAAATTTATTATTTTCTTTTCAAATTTACTATCTTAGATTTTCATATTATAAAATGAAGGCCTCAGCACGGGCAAGCCACCCAGTGAGGCCTACATTACTGGAAAACATAAATTGTAACAAAATAATGTACCAAATAAAATAAATAAATAAATAGCTAGTTGTATGTAATCGCTGGTCATCATGTCCATCTGATAATTTTGTACAGTTCTTTCCTAAGAGCTGTATGGCGCCCATTTCATGTGAATCAGGTCAGGGTATCTATTCCCCAGTCTCGATCGCTCGCAATTTCCGCCGAAAGTACATACACTGGTAGAGTTTGTTATTCTCGAGTCTCACCGAAAGTACATACTACACGCCATACGTCAAAATTCATTCGACTTAAACAACGAGTGGGTCGAAGCAGTAGAGATCGGCAAAACTGTCAAAATCTCATTGCATCCTGGTGAATTGCGTTATACAAAAAAAAGATCGTTTCCCGCGCGCTTTTCGAAGTTGGTATCGGATTCGTTTAGTTCTGCAAAGTTGTTTTAACCATTTTTCTGGCATTTCGATATGTATCCACCACCGCCATTCATTTCAGAAAAAGTGCGGTAGCAAATAAAAACGTTGACAGAACGACGCGGCAACGGTTTGTTTTTGACATTTAAAATTAACTCCATAGAAACCTCAAACACATCAGAAACATAGACAATATTCACAGGGTTGCCAACACAGTCATCTCTTCAACCGTGCGACACTCAAGAATGTATAAATATAGAACTTATGACAAAAGTCGTAGAGATTTTCGTTCGTAGATAGCGCATAGCGAGTAATTCGTGGTAGAGACTCTGGAATAGACACCCAGATATTAATCTTATACACAATGTCACACTTTTAACTATTATTGCTACTTTAAAATTCCTTCCGCGCGATCAATTCTTCGAATTGTCGCTCACCCCTTGAGATCATGCTAATCATGTTATTTGAGAGTCTCTAGCTCTATTTGTTTTGAATAAATGTTAATTAATCATCGTACCTCTTTTATTCAATAACAAAGCAATCCTCCTTGTCTTATACTAATCATGATACAATGGCCCTAGAGTGGTTGAATTGTACGTGAGTTTATTGCATTACACTGGTGACCAAACGAGTCTAAATTATTATTAGCCAAATAAGGAAGTTGAGTGAAAAATATTTTGACTTATAAAAAATATGTTCATATAGATCAAAAAATATCCATTCTAAATATATAATTTTTTTTTTTTTATGCTTCCGATTTTGTTGTCCGGGTTAAATCTTCCCCATAGGAAAAACTAAACCCTTCCACTCACTTTTCCACAAATGATCAGCTAGTCAATCAACACTATGCAAGTGCATTACATAAGTAAAATAAATACAAAACAATACAAGAACAACAACACGTCAACTCACCAGAGATCAAATGGGAAAAAAAAATTCACCGACTCCAGATATTTTCATATCAGAGGGTTCGGCTCGGTAGAACTTCTAACAGGGCCTATAAATCCTACTGATCCCTCAACATAAATATTTAAAAAATCTTTCGTTATCCTACATGTATTCAAAATGACCGACTTTTGCATCTTTATATATAAATTTTTTGATAGATCTAATACGCCTAAATTTTTTATGAGAGAGCTAGGTATAATGCCAGTAGCCGAAATAACGAATGGTAATATTTTTATAGTCTGAGAATGCCAAATTCTTTTTATTTCGTTTCCTAAATCTGTGTATTTTCTTATTTTTTCATTAACAGATTTTTGAATGTTACAGGAATTTGGAATAGCGACATCAATGATATAAGTTATTTTTTTAATTTTGTCATATAAAACTATATCAGGTCTATTATGACTAATCGTTCGATCTGTCAGTATAGTTTTATCATAATATATTTTATAAAATTCGTTTTCTAAAAATGAATTTGGTTCGTATTCATAATATGGTACTATATTACGGCAGTCAATCAAGTTATGTTTAATTACCAAATTTTGGTGAATTATTTTTAAAACTTGATTGTGCCTAAATGTATACTCGGACGGTGCTAATATAGTACATCCCGATATAATATGTTCTATAGTTTCCGGAAAAGCCAAACATTTTCTACACAAATCATCAATTTGATTTGTATCTTTGATTATATGCTTTCTATAATTTTTAGTATTAATGACTCTATCCTGAATGGCAAGCATAAATCCTTCTATTTCTGCGCTCAACTCTCCAATACTCAACCATTTGTTTGACGAAAATTTGTCAACATACGTTTGGTTGAGATAATTGAAGTGTTTTGCGTGTAAAATTTTATTTGACCAGGAATCTAATAGTTCCTGGTTGGGATTTATAAAAATGTTGGCATTCTCATCGTATAAATTTAAAGGTGTAATATTTCTATCTGCCTTGCAAATTATTTTGTGCATTTCTGAGCTATGAGCTTTCCTATGGAAAAAAGTTCTTAGCATTTCTACCTGATTATGTTTCAAAGAAGTTATTTTGACTATGCCTCTACCTCCTAAATTTCTAGGTAAATTAACTCGTTCTATAGCTGAATTTGGATGATGGCAATTAAATTTTGTTAGTGTAGTTCTAATTAATCTTTCTAAGTTATCTAAATCTGTATTAGACCATTTAATTATGCCAAATGAGTACGTTAATAGAGGTATTGCCCAAGTATTTATTGCTTTTACTAAATTTTTAGCAGATAGATTGCATTTTAAAATTTTCCTGATCCTAGTTTGAAATTTAATCCTAATATCATTTTTAATACTAGTATGGTCTAATCTATTTGATTGTGGGTATCCTAAATACTTATAAACCTCATCCCTTTTCATACTAGTAATTTGGAAATTTCTAAATATACTCTCGTCCCCATCTACAATTTTGCCTTTCTCAATAATTATATTTATATTTTTCTATATTATTATTCTTAGAATTAGTTAAACGTTCTTGAAAAAGCATTCAATAGCAATAGACTGTATACGCTCCACGATTGGTCGAAAGAATTCTGACGTCACATGTGTCGTGACTTGTACGTACAACGGATCACCTATGGTGCATTTCTTTCTATTACATGAGAGACGGTCGGTTTAGATGAGAGAGGTGTATAGGCCAAATGTTTATTTGGGTTTGTCAAATATATGTACGTATTTGTTGTTATTATTATATGAAATGGATTTCTAAAGATACATATTCGTATAGTGCTTTATAATAATATGTTGTTTATTGCATAACTTAGAAGTTTTTATTATTATACATGTCACATAACATGTGATACACTTCAGGCCGCCGGCCGCCCAGAAAAGTCTCACAGTGAACTGGGCTGTAAACCGTTATTTTACTTTTGGTCTTTACTTTTCTGCGCGGTGGTCCTGAATTCGCGCGGGGCACGTCAACAAATAGGGACGGCAATACCGTACAAGTACCGTACCGGGCAGGAAAAGCAAATATTCTAACTTAAAATATTAATTTAACTATGAAATCTTAATCAATTTTCTTTTTTTTTTTAATAACATCAATTGTAATAGACGGTTAACATTGGTAAAAAAATTACTGGAATTCCTTATTGAAGAATTATTTTTTTTCCATACAAAATGTTAAAGCGACGTGGTTCTTACAGTTTGAATGACGTCACACCCACCCCCGCCTCTTACCGCTCGGATTCCGCTCGTTTTGGCGGGCTTAATAAAATTCAAACTTTGAGAATTAATTTAACTATGAAAACAAACTTAAAAAAAAAAAAAATACTCGTATTTAAGTTTGAATACGAACATTGATAAAAAAAATAAAAACAATGGACTTATTGTGCAGTTACAACATAGCTTTATATTTTGTATCACAAAGAACTTTAGCAAGCAACATTTGATAGAGACGATATACATTATTGTATATTTGTATACAATATTTGATAGAGATGATATATATATATATATTTTTTAAAGATAAACTAATGTTTATAAGACAAGGTTTTATGCATAGCACAAAGGATAACAAATAATTATGAACAATAATTAGTCACCTGAAATATCAATAAAAATTGAAAATATCTCTCGAATAAAAATAAATGTATATATAATATGTCTCGACGCCATCTAGTGGGGAATTTAGCGCTTACAAAGCCTTTCCTTTAAAAATAAAGTTGGTTGTTTGCAGGTGAAAAAAAAAAAGATAAGCAGTTATTATTGACTGAGGTACTAGTACATATTGAATTATTTGGCGGGTTGGAAATAAGCTCAGTGGTTCACAGCACCTGACCGGACATCAGAAGGTAGGGGTAACAATTATTTTTACAAGCAATAATTATTAGCCTGAAACACTCATCCACATTGAAAAATCTACTGATAAAAGATACATGACGCCAACAGGACTTGAACCCGTGTCCTTTCGATTTCCGGTCGACAGCTCTGACCACTGAGCTATGGCGGCTTATCTCTTATCCGCGAAATAATTCAATATATACTAGTGTTTCATTCAATAATTACTGCTTGTTACATTTTTTCACCTGAAAACAACCAACTTTATTTTATATGAGAAAGGCATTGTAAGTGCTAACTCTCTCACTAGATGGCGTCGAGACAAATTGTCTTTTTTTTTTGGTGAAGATACTAGAACTTGTCAAATATTAATTATTATTTTTTTTGGTAAACTAATGTTTAAGACAAGATTTTTTATGCATAGCACAAAGGGTAACAATTATTTTTACAAGCAATAATTATTAGCCTAATTCATCCACATTGAAAAATCTCCTGATAAAAGATACATGACGCCAACGGGACTTGAACCCGTGTCCTTTCGTGAAAGGACACGGGTTCAAGTCCCGTTGGCGTCATGTATCTTTTATCAGGAGATTTTTCAATGTGGATGAGTGTTTCAGGCTAATAATTATTGCTTGTAAAAATAATTGTTACCCTTTGTGCTATGCATAAAAAATCTTGTCTTAAACATTAGTTTACCAAAAAAAAAAATTGAAGGTAGGGGGTTCAATTCCCGTTGGCGGCATTTATTTTTAATCGGGAGATATTTTCAATTTGTATTGATATTTCAGGCGACTAATTATTGCTTATAATTATTTGATATATACCTCAAATATTATATATTTATATTTCAGATAAAGATTAGTGACCTTCTATTTGTGGACCCTAGAGTCGCCTCTGCATGAGTATCGGGTACTTGGATTCCCAGTGGAAGAGAAGCCTTATCTTTTTTGCTTTGTTCGGAACTACAAAGGTATTTCGTTCACGCATATAAGTACTTACAATGGTTTATTATTAATAATAATATATCTATATCTTAACTATATTAGACGAAGCAATTAGGCCAATTTCTTAAAATGTCCATCAACATATTGTGAATGGTAAAAAAGCAGGCTGCTAGCAAACAAAAAAACATCAGCCATTTTATTTGCTACGTGGTCATTATTTATTACGTATGCACTATATTTATTTTCAATTGAAACATGTTAGCAGATTGTTACAGGTGAACTATGTTTAGACCAGATTAACCAGATAGTATATGAGGTTCTTACCGGCATTAATCCTTCTGATCGCTTCGATCATCGACAATTATTATTATAACTTTATGAAAACTGTACATTCACGTTATGAAAAATGTATGTCACTTTATGCAATGACGACTCTTCGCGCCTGACTGACTATATCTAATCAGATTAAAATGCGATAAACGTATTTATCTAAAAGTGATTAGATTACAATTCGTAACTACGTGTTCGATCAATGTCTCCAAGTTATTTTCAACAAAACTATATACATTTACTACTGAAATTATTTTTACAATATTATGGTATATTATGATAGAAGTAAAAAAGATAAATAAGTTTTTCGAAATTCCGTTGATTTTTTTGCACATATAAAAGTATCTTTCAAGAGAAGAATTTTTTATGTGTAACCACATGAGAGTATTATTAATACTTTCTGCTTTCAACCGTCTGGAGCAGGTGAGACTATTAGTCTAGACTAGACGAAGGTAGTCGCGAAGGGAAGGATATGGGGAAGAGGAAGGTTAAGATGTGCCTTGCTATTCAGATCTGGTCACCAAACACGGCTAAAGCCATTTCATGCAACATTTCAATTCTGAATGGTGGTCTTACACCAGGGTGATACTGAGAGTATATTCCACCCTGGAACGTGCCGCAAACATAACCATCAGTTCGAGTTCGAGTTCAACCTCCCATCGGCCTCAGTATTGCGTAGAAAAGAGAACAAACAGTACTCGTAAATTAAATTCCTGTAAATTTCAACAATATTATTTGCACCATCTTTTTAAGGTGAAGCTTTATACTAAATCACTATTTTGATTAATCTTTATAACGAATTGGTGTACATTGAACACCAATTAAAAAAGAAAGAATATGCTTTAGATAAATTGAAGGTTTTCCTATCGTTTCGCTTGAGTAGAATACAAATAAAAAATAAATTACTCAATAAAAAAATATAAATGTAAACTACTAAAAAGTACATTTTTTCAATATAAATGTACGAACGCGTAAAGGAAACAGCTTTTAAACAATACATTATTATAGCTAAAATTATCTGTGACAGTTTCACTTGATAAACTTTTTGCCGTCTTAAAAAATTATTTACAAAACAAATAAAAAACAGTTTTGTGCTTAAAATCGAACGTTTCTAGACTCCGTTTGTCAAGCGATTTTAATGCATAGGTATTACCTACAATATAAAGTATATCAAGAATATACACGTTTTTGGCTTGTAGCTTCCTCGTAATAAAAGTGATGTAAATGATAAATGGTGGTAAATAGAGGTCCAAAAAAAATCTTTATAAAATTTTCCTCAACCCCCCTTCTCCCCTGCCCCTCCCACTAGGTTCGAACCCCTCCCCCATGTGAATACTATAGCTACGCCACTGTTTTAATCCCAAAATATAATACTATACATATTCAAAAAATCTACATCTAACTAGGAATAATTTACGTTAATGAAAATATTCAGCTTAAATTAACTCCACTTTTACATTTTATTTTTAAATGTAATATTTTGAAATATCTCAAAATAAGCAAAGAATTCAATAACGAATACATCGATGTACAATACAATGTAGATCTGGAATAAACAAAGCAAACCCATATTTATATATACATAACAGAATTTGTGTAAAAGAAACATTAACGGGAATTTTTAATGGAACGACAAAAATGTTTCGCAACTCGAATTTAAAAAAATAATATTATTGCACTGTAAAGAGATGCGAGACATCTATTGAAAAACGCAAAACCGTATGCTATGTAAAACTGTTAGCTCAACAATAACGCAGTTACGAGGACGCGGGAATTTTTCAAATAATTCCAATTCTTTTTAAATATGAGTCTTAAAATTGGCTACATTTTGACCAGCGTAAGCTTGCGGATTTTGCAAATTGGCCAAAATATCGCCAAATAAGCTCCAGTCGAAACTAAGCCAATTTTATATAACTACGTATTTTTCACTGCCGAATTGAAAACAATTGTACATGTGGGAGGAGAGATGGGTTGCGCTTAGAGTCGTTGAACTAGAATAAAATCATTACTTCGTTTCAGGTATCAGGTGTGCTGCTCCTAGTGGATTAGAACAGTCATTTTTTTTGCTTCACGTTTTTTTAATGTATTATGAATGACCATTCTATTGACTTAATAGCTGCATATTGTATGTTTTTCTTTTATTCATGTACCTATCGCCCTGGTTATATAAACTATGTTATAACATTATGAAATTCTTTGCTTTCATTGTTTTTTGTAGGAATGATACTGGAAGATTATTAATATTTTACTTTATCTTTTAGATTTATCTTACTGGCTAGAATTGTACTGTTTCTTTGTCTGCATTGTTAAACCCTCCCCATAAGGGGTGGAATAGCCTATTTTCCCTGCCTTGCACATGTGGTGACTTTATTTTCAGTCTTAATTAACCCCAAGTTTCGTGCACTGTTCACTGCGCCACCCCTCGCAGGGAAGGTTATCTTCGGCCCTGATATCCAGTTCTCTCGTGGTCCTGTCAGCTCTAGTGAGTTACTTAATCTCCAGGGTTCTTCAAAAGTCTCTTCTCCACTCTCCCACCGTCTTTATAGGGGTCACGTCTGGCCACTGTGTTTCCGGGGACGATATGAAGGGTTCGTATGACCACCTTCCTATCGCACTGCTCATTGTCTCTCGTCGGGATTGTCTGTGGTGCTCCAGAAGCGAGGACTGTTCTTGTGTTGTTCGCTGCCATGGGAATGTGTTTAAATATGCTTTTCCTTTCTTTTTCTTTTACATGTTCTTCTAAATGTTGTATCTCCACTAGCTTCGAAAATAAGAACAAATTGCCCTGGATAAGAACATTTAAACGTTTTTGGTATCTATAAAAGTATGTGGTGCCATGTAGGAGGCTTTAAGAATAATTTAATAGTAGCTTTATTTAAAGAAAAGTAGAGTCTTGACGTGAGAACCGATAGAGGGACCCATCTGGTCCTTAAAACGGTTCGGAAAAGTGGTGGGTGCCCTCGACTGCTACATTGTAAAAACTTAACACCAAATATTATTATTTAAGCGTCAATCCCCTCACCAAACATAACAAAAACTTTTTTTCAAATTCGAATTTTGAAATATTTTAGAAAAATTTCGAATCAATTTAGTGAACTGTAATCAATACGTTATGGTGATCTTTCAAGTTGACACACCTATTGGGGAAGCAGGTTAACGTGCATCAGAAAACAAACTCATATATTCCAGAAGAAAATGTACCATCTGAAAGATATAATAGGTCAATTGTCGAGAAAGCACGGTGTCTCTTATTTGATGCACAAATGTAAATACAGCAGTGTATGTGAAAAATAGGTCACCGACGGAGGGACTAGAACGTGATACTACACCTTTTTTAAATTTGGACAGGCAGAAAGCCCAATTACGAATCTTTGGGAGTTCAGTAATGGTCCATATTCCGAAAGAAAAGCGCAACAAATGGGATAGGAAAGCAACTAAAATGTTTCTAGTTGGCTATACAGAAAATACCTAAGGTTATCGATTGTACGATCCAGAGTCACAAAAAATAATTGTTGCAAGAGATGTTGTAGTGGTGGACAGTTCATAAACAACTATTTTCTTAGAAGAAAAACAGAAACCAGATTACACAGGAGACAGTCAGTTAGATAGCACATATATCGAAGAAGATAATGTGAATGATGTTACATATCTTCCTGCTGAATCGACAAGTGAGTCCGATGACAGTCTTTATGAGAATTTAACCCCGGCTGACAGTAATGTAAAACGAGCTAAACGGAAACCAGACTATTACGGTTGCGCACGAACGTGCGAACAAGTGAACAGATTTCTCTCACTAAGGCTATCACTGGACCTGAGAAAGTGCAATGGCAAAGTGCAATGAAGGAGGAGTTAAAATCCTTTAGTGATAATGACACTTGGGAGCTAGTGGACAGGCCAAAGGACGGCACAGTGGTAAAAATAAGTGGGTTCTTAAAAAGAAATATAACAGTGATGGTGAAGTGCGCATCAGAGCAAAACTTGTTGCAAAAGGTTTTTCTCAGAAGAAGGGTATAGATTTTACCGAAATCTTCTCACCAGCGTTAAGATATTCCATTCTTAGATTATTGTTTGCCTAAAGTGTAAAACTTGATCTCAATATGAACCTCCTTGATGTACCAACAGCATTTTTAAATGGTTTTCTTAGGGAAAATGTTTTTACAGAAATACCAGAATACTCTCATTTGGTTGATTGTAAAAATAAAGTATTGAAATTAAAAAGAGCCATTTATGGTCTCAAACAGTCGGCTAGGAGTTGATATATTAGAGTAGAGGAATGTTTATTGAACTTAGGATATAAAAAATTCAAATATGAACGTTGTCTTTTCATAAAAAGTAATAATAATGTTTAAACATTTGTTGCATTATTTGAGGATGATTTCTTTGTATTCTATAATTCACAAAATTATTATGAACAGTTAAAGAATGAATGGATGGTGAGATTAAACAGTGTCTAGGAATGAGGCTGAATGCTCAAAAAGATTGTATTACTGTTGATCAAGAGCTTTTTTTAAAAAATATTTTAAATAAGTTTAATATGTCAGATTTTCATACTTCTGATACCCCTATGGAAGTAATTTAAGGTTAGAGAAAGATGCAAATAAAAATGATGATATTATAAAATATCCATACCAACAGTTAATAGGGAGTCTTATGTACTTATCTGTGTTGACAAGACCAGATATTGCTTACAGTCAAGTGTAAGTTACCTAAGTCAGTATAATAACTGTTATAATGAAACTCATTGGAGACATTTAAAAATATTTGTTAAAATATCTACAAAAAACTAAAAGCTATGCTCTAGTTTATAATAAAAATGATTATTCTTTACATGGTTTTGTGGATGCTTATTGGGCATCACGTACCTCAGATTGAAGGTCATATACGGGGTTCTGCTTCATAATGTCAGGATCTGTTATATCTTATGAATCTAGAAATCAACGAACAGTTGTCTTGTCTAGTACAGAAGCAGAATATATGGCTCTATTCGAAGCCTGAAAAGAGGCTATTTACTTAAATAACTTATTATCTGATAAGATAGAAATACATAAAAATACACTGGTATGTTTATATAGTGACAGTCAAAGTTCTATTACTTTGTATGTTAATCCACTGATTCATACACATTGATGCACGACATCACTTTGTCAGAGAATGTGTATTTGATAATAAAGTTAAGTTTGAATATGTGTCAACTTCCAATATGCCAGCTGACTTGTTAACAAAAAGTCTTTGTTCGAATAAACATCACAAATGGTTCAATGGGCATATCGGAAATATAAATCCTTTTTCATAATATTTTTTTTTTTAGAATGGTATTTAGTTTATTTTGTTAGGAGAGGGTTTTAGATTGATATAACAAAATTTCATATGTATTAACTACTAGCGCCATCTATGATATATCTATATTAACTAGTAAACTTCAGTCGATCTCCATCAGCCTTGCCGTTTTATTATGATCGAAACATTCTAGACCAAGGCTGCCCAACCTTTTTAACAGTTGGGCGAAATTGACGATTTTGAATCACTGGCGGGCCACTGAATACCTGACGGTTCCTATTTCCATGGGGGGGGGGGTTGTTAGAGAATTTCTATAAAACAATTCCCCAGAAAAAAAAATTCAAAATGAGTGTTCCCCACAAAATATTTGAAATCCATGGGGGGGGGGGGGGGGGGGGGTGTTACAAGATTCCATTTCGGACGCAAAAAATATTATATCAAAAACCGGTGTATTTGTGTTTAAAAAGTAAGTTCAACAAGTTGTATTTTTTCGTCGCTGATTCTCGTTCTGAGTAGCCTAAATAGCGATAAATCGCCTTCGTTGGCAACACTGGTGAACGCGCGCAAGCTGCATTGTTTGTTTTACGGGCCACAATGTGGCCCGCGGGCCTGGGGTTGGGCAGCCTTTTTCTAGACATAGGATATAAATACATGTACCATTTAAGGGCCAGCTTTGCGCAATATAATATTTATACAGGTGTAATATCTACTTTTGTACATTTATATAAATTATATACACGTTTACATTTTTATGCTCATCAAATTTATTATATTATAAAGATAGATAGAAAGATCCTTAGTGCTTCCTGAGGACTTACAAATCAGAAGACTTTTTTGTAATTATTTATTTATTCATTTAAACAATTCAATAATTATAAAGAGTAATAAAACATGTAAGCAACATAAAATTACATTCTAAAATGTGAAAGGGGCTCTATTTATTTACATTTTTATGAAATTACTACTTTTAATAGTTTAAGCTTTCAGTGAACTTTCAATTTTATTTTTAACTTCTCTAAATATTATTTGTTTAAATTGTCAAATATAATTTAATCACAAACACAAGATTCACTCAAAATGAAAGATTGGTGGTTCCGAAATGTTCCCATAAATACGGTGAAAGAACCCTAAACTATAAACTTATTACCCTAAACATGCTTCGAGCAAAATGCGGATCTGGAAACCTTATCGTCAATCTGAGCAAAACATACCATGAACGTCAATATAGCAACAGCCTTTGTTCTGCTGCAGTTTCATTAAATGCCGAGAGATCCGTTTACAGTCTCCAAAAAGCAATACTGGGGCACAACCCTAGAAGCAAAGCTAAATGATTGGAATACAGAAAGATAAAAACACACCATTGTCAAAAATATCTTGGCCGTAAATGATTAAATAAAATTAGATTTATTCAGGAAGGCAAGCATTACGGTGATCGATATTAAAAATCTAACATAGCCCTAGAATAACTCCAGTATCTTTAAGAAACCTTTCTCTTAAAGCTCAGAAAAAAACTTTCCATGACAGTTAGATATACCACTCTACAACAAGACCGCGTACGGTAAAACTGTAAAAAAAATAAAGTAATAAATAACAAAATAAATATTTCACAACACAATAATTTCATCGAAAATCTTAAATCCGTTTCACCTTTCTACATTTTCTATATTCTCCTTAAGAGTATAATCCTTAGATAATGCCTTTTCAGATTATTCGTGGAAGCAAAAAAAAAATAAAATCATTGATTATAACTGCACTTCAAGTGACCTTTTAAATAACAGTAAAGGGCTTAAATGATTTTATTATTACCTCCGTGCCTTTGCATCTTTACAAGACTTGGGCAAAACATTCTGTAGCGGAGTATAGATTTCACATCTGAAACATAATTAAAGAGTTTACTGAAAATAGAACACCAAGGTACGGTTAGTCAAAAAACGTACAATAAAGTTAATTCTGGGTAGAAATTGTACATTTGACATTCAGGACAGGTTCACTCCCTTCTCCTCAAAAAAGACCCTCTATACAGCATTCTCAAAGATGACACAGGCTCTGAGAGAAATTATTTTCTTCAGGGCCTCCTTCCGACATAAAAAATAACGTCACTGAACTAAATTATATTCTTGTATTATTGTAGAAAGCAATCACTTTGTGGTTTGACATATTTAATAAAATAAAATACTTTTTTGTTTTAAAACCACGATATTTATTAATTTAAGAACCGACCGGTTTCGCTTTACTTAAGCATCATCAGGGTACAAATTAATACTAAACAAGAAGTACATAATGTGTGCATATATATAACAAAATATAGAGGGAGACAACATGATACAAATAGATTATAGAGGGAGACAACATGATACAAATATAAGCAACACAAAGACGGTCATAAAATACATTAACATAAGTGCACAAGTAATGGAAAAACCGCTAGATAATTATGTAGACTAATGGGTTATACGAATAAATCGGGAGAAACAAAACATCAATAAAACCTCAATAATAACGGTTTTTCCGAATTTGCAAATCATTTGTTCGATAAAGATCATAAATTCTGTCATAGCACCGGTGCTAACATCTTACACAAAAACGGGCATGGTAACAGACTAAACAATTTAGAGGCACTAGAAATTAAAAAAGCTCTAAAAACCAAAAGTCAGATACTTAATAATCAATTAGACATATCAAGTAGTCCAATATTAAGTCTGTTTCCAATAAACCCATAAAAAATTCCCAGTTCTCCTTACCTCCTTACCACCTTGCCAGTTGATGTATTGTTTCTCCCGATTTATTCGTATAACCCATTAGTCTACATAATTATCTAGCGGTTTTTCCATTACTTGTGCACTTATGTTAATGTATTTTATGACCGTCTTTGTGTTGCTTATATTTGTATCATGTTGTCTCCCTCTATAATATATTTGTATCATGTTGTCTCCCTCTATATTTTGTTATATATATGGACACATTATTAACTTCTTGTTTAGTATTAATTTGTACCCTGATGATGCTTAAGTAAAGCGAAACCGGTCGGTTCTTAAATTAATAAATATCGTGGTTTTAAAACAAAAAAGTATTTTATTTTATTAAATTATATTCCCCACAGTTTCAGAACTTTCAATAGCTTTTTTCGCTCGCACGTTCATTATTTTTCTGGATTCCACGTTCGAGTATTGTTATTTGAAACAGATGGCCCATATATTATTATTACATATTATATTATATTTCGGACATCGTTGCATTGTGAATCATTAGAGCAGATCTTAGAGTAATATTACTCTAAGGAGCAGATGTAAAGTGACGTGTGTATTTGTGTACGTAGAAAGTTAATTCACAAATAAATCACGATCATATAGTATCCTCAACAAGCAAACTAAATTAATAAGAACTTGCCCCGTAATTTCTAATGTTTTGGAATTAGTTTTATTTCCCAAAGTACGTATTCTGAAAAAAATAAAATAATAATTTTTATAACTTTTTACTACACAATACATAAATAAAAATAATAATTAATTTTTATAATAAATTATCGTTTATCGTATTCTGAAAAAAATAAAATAATAATTTTTATAACTTTTTACTACACAATACATAAATAAAAATATGAATTACAAATGTTTATAATAAATTATCGTTTATAATAAATAAAAGCTTGTAAATCAAATATTGTACTTTTTTCTTCTCACCTATCATGCGTTGAACCCTTTGGAGATATATTGTTTTCTTTGGAATACGAGATGTCTTTCGCTTATTTCCCATCTTTGAAAAAACAATATTTATGAACTGATATACGCTTAAAATTATCTTTATAGGTTCAAATATTTGCACGTAATCGCACGTCTGTATATCATAAAACGTTGAACGACACGTCTGCCCCCAAAGCCCTCGAGTTGGCGAATGAAGCTTTGCAATGAAAGATAAGTTAATCTTCATGTCGGAGCGAGCGCGCCATAATAAATGTGATTTAAAAGCAATAAGCGTAAGCGACAGTTGTGAAAATATTTAATTAAACATGACTTATTAACAATACAGCAAAAATTTCTTTAAAAATATCTTAAGTAGCATTTAAAGAAGCAATTTGAATTTTTTCATACCTGTAACTTGTAATATAACAGAAACAAATGTGTAAATAATAATTTTTGGAGCATACTTTGCAATTTTTTTCTATCGAGGGAATTTTATGTAATTAACGTTTCGGCCCTACACATATTCAGATAATATCTTGAAAAATAGCATATATTTTTTTAAGAACTTAGAAACTTAAAGTGTTCAAGGGAAATATGATATAAATCGGTAGAATATCGGAATTCCGGCCCTTAATCATAACCACGTAAACACCTCAGCACAGGTTCTCCCAGTGAGGTGTTCAGGAAACATATACCTAACATTACCCACCACAGTGTCACCTACTCAAACCTACCTCACACCCAGCATAAAAAAAACACCATATTAATAACAGTTATAAATTTATGTATTATATACAAATGTAAATATTTGGTAGACACTGTATGTATGTATAGAAATAAAAAAATCAAAAAATTAAATAGGATTAAAACATCCAGTGTTATTGGCAAAAATTTCGGTCCAAAATTTGTTAAGATTTCTAGTGAATTTGGGCCTGGCGTTTAACTTGATTTGATGGACTAAAGTTAATATCTACTTGATTATTTATTATTTTGTAAAGCATTAAGAGGTCATTTATGTTTCGTCTTTTAATTAGACTCTCTAATTTGAAACATGTAAGTCTTTGTTCATAACCGTCTAGTAGATGGTAGGCGGATTTTATCTAATCGATCAGGTGATCGATAAGATAAAATCCGTGTAAATTTTCATTGGACAGATTGAAGTCTAGATATCTGTAATGTCGGTATGAATGTGTGTAAGTGCAAGCGAGATAGCATGCTTGCGAGATGCTATAAAAGGCGATGCATACTAGGATTGTCCCTCCTTTGTTACAAGCAGCTATTCAGTCTCATATTTCAAACTACCGCGGAAAGAACTGTTACATACTATCTAACTCTGCAATAAAATGCTAAGAAACCTTGTTAATTCTACGTATTTCTAGACAAAACCGTTATTAAATTAACAATAAAACCATTTGGAGTATCTCTGTGGTGTTATTAAGACAATGTAAGTTATTATACAGTTTTAAAAACCTAAAAGAAGTTAACCTGAAACTTGAGCTGTCACTTTTCAAAAAAACCGAATTAATTTCTATTTAAATACATAATTTAGTGGATTAAATCAATCTGTATTTTCTGTGAAAGTAATAAAATTGTGAATTCTGTGGCTTTCTCACGAAAATACGTTTTAAATTTACCTGCTGGTACTGCCAAACAGAACATTTAAAAACAACCTAGAAATTTCTATTAAAATACGTAATTTAGTGCATTAATCAGACTCTGTGAAATTAATAATAATAATAATAAATAATAAAAGTGTTTACTCCGGTATGTGGGGAGGTTAGTGCAGTCCCACACATTCCATATATAAATACAAAAAAATATATGATCAAAAACGCAAAAATAGAACAGAAAAACAACGAAAGAAAAACAGTATAAATTGAAAATAAAATAGAATAAAATGATAAAATTAATAGAATAATAGAAAGTTGAAGCCTTTAGGGAGCCGTGACTATATTAGGCGCTAGTATTTTTCTCCAGGGTGCGTCAATGCTGGAGGATGGAGTAAGGCGGGCTTCCATCGTGAGGATATTCCCAGAGCGTCTTATCCTTTCCCTTATTCCTGCCACCCTGAATCTAATAAGGGCTGCATATCCGGGAACTCGCCCCTCCGTGAACGTACGGGAAGCGCTGCAGAATCTGGGGAGACAAAACATTGTACGGAAGGCGTTGTTGTATTGGACCCGTAGTCTTTCTATACTACTCTTTTTGTAGTTTGCCCATAGTTCGCACGTGTACAACGTTGCGCAGAAGGAAAAGAAGAGCGTCCTTTTTACTGCGGTACTGCAAAGACGAAATCTTCTACTGAGCATGTTTGCTTTAACGCTGAGAGCTCGTCTTTGTCTATCGATATCATCATCGTCCATCAGATTACTGGTGATTATGTGTCCAACTGATTCTATTATAAAGTACAATACATTCGTGAACAATATAGTGCAGTTGTGTCAACTCCATAAAAAAACATTTAAAAACGTTATCTAACTGCCTAAAACTGATCAATAACATTTGATATATTATTGTTATTCTAAGAAATCTATCGACCAGTAGACAACGCGCAATCAGTTACCCACTAAGCAATATCAGTTTTAAATAGGAATTCAGCCGGTAGATGTCACTGCATTGCAAATTTTAAAATAATTAATATCAAAGACAAACCATCTTTAAAAAAATCCCCCAAAAAGTGAAATGGATCAAAAATTTGAAAGCTTCAAAGAACAATTGATACAAACAATAAGCGATAGGATAGATCTTCAACTAAGAAATTTTATAAAGAAAGACATACATAAATTATTTGTGGATATTAAAAACGAAATTTAATATATATATATATATATATATATATATATATATATATATATATTTTTTTTTTTTTTAAATTTTATTTTATATTATAGAAACAAACAGTACATGATTTACAGAGATGAAACAATACATAGGAATAAGATACTTCATGTTGTGTACCTATGATATGTTTCCTTGTAATATCTGCTATGTGGTATGTTTATTCCTTAATTACCAGGTGACTTGTGTAGTTTATAGGTGGGTGTGTGACGTGTGTAATGTATGTGAGTGTTTGTGTGTGTGTGTCTGTGTGTATGCGCATTCAAATAGTTTAAATTATTGAAATGATGCCACGTTTGAATTTGGGACTTAGGTAAGAGCGTAGAATTCTGCTCGAGCAAAATTGATGACTTTGAAAAAGAAATAAAAAAAAACAAATAATCAAATCAAATGATGATAAAAGTTCTTTCGAAACACAAGGAATCGAAGTGAAGAAAAATGATTAAAAAAAACCATTGAACTACTCTTGTCGGTCCTAGACTGCAGCGACGTATTAAAAAATAATTCTTTGATAAGCTACTAAAACAATCCGGCAAAGAAAACTATTTCTATCCAATTCAATTCAAAAGAAACAAAGGATAAGGTAATTAAACACACAACCAAATTAATGGAATTTTTACCCCTAACGAAATGAAGTCAACAGATAAAATCTTCATCAACGAAAAACCAACGCCAGCAAATAAACAGCTTCTATGGTTAGCCAAGTCTACAAAAGCATTTGGATACAAATATGTGTGGAAGAAGGACGGACAAATCTTACTTAGGAAGAGCGACGACTCCCCTATAACTATATAAGATGCAAACAACATACCATTGCATTAATCATGTTATGGGACAAGAAAAAGGAATAAATTTTATACTCTCTTTGTGAAAATGGATCTCACTGTTAATAGACACAAAGGTATGTGAAAACACCATAGAATTAAATAACTACATAAGTGAAGGAAATACGGACTTAACATAATAAATTTAAATATTCGGAGTATTCATAAAAACTTTTATGAATTTTTTATTGCAAATAATTTTTAAATAATATTAATTCTAATATTTAAATGTTATAAATAGCCCACCAGATACGGTTCTTGTCTTGATCATATATTTCTCAAAACAAATAAAAAATTTATACCCAGGTCAGCTTTCCTAAAAATTGATATAACCGATCATTTCCCAACTTTTTTCGGTCACAATACTTTAAAGTATCATCATACAATTAAAGACCAACAAGTGTGAAAAAATAAAATTAACTATCAAACCCTAAACAATTATCTAAAAAAAGAAACTTGGAATACAGTTTTATCCAATGATTACCCAAACCAATCACTAAACAAACACCTTTTACTCAATATTAAATGATAATATTAATAATAGTCTTGAACCAACACCAACATCTAGAAGAAAACTCAGAAAAAATAAACCTTGGATCACGAGTGGATTGATAATTGCCAGCCAACACAGGTGTACAAAATTTACAAAAATCATGAGAATTATTGTATGGCAAAAAACATACCACCTAATGGAAATTTACGACAGCAATACATTATTTATAGACAATTTTTAATATTCTTATTAAAATGTAAACAAGAGTTCTAAACTAAACAATTACAAAAAGCTGATAGTGATTCTAAAAAAACCCATCAAGTCGCACATGAAATAACAAATAGAAATCATAAAGTAAAAAGATTCCCTGAAACAATTGTTACAGATGATAAAAGAGTCATAACGGACATAAGAAAAATTGAAAATATATATATATATATATGTATGTAAATGACATTTTCCAACAGAAAATCAAAGGTGAATTAATCTCTTATGCTGATGATACTGTTTTATTAATAAAAGGTCAAACATGGGAACTAGTTAACAAACTTGCAAATGAATGTATTAATATCTTAAAATCATGGTTTGATAATAACCTACTCACACTTAATGCCAAAAAAACAACATATGTATTATTTTCACTACAAAAAATACCTAAACACAAAGTAAATATCATAATCCATGATGAAAATTGTGACAATGTCAACTGTAAACTACTTAATCCTATTTGTACTGTAATCAACTCTTCTTCTGAAATTAAATATCTTGGTGTGATCATCGATGAAAATTTGAAATGGAAAAGCCATATTACGGAGTTAGTAAAGAGAATAAGGAAATGTATATATATATATTTGTTAGGTTAAGAAATATTTTAAATGTGAAAATACTAAAAAATGTATATTATGCTCTTGTCCACTCCCTGCTTATTTACGGAATCATAGGTTGGGGAGGATCTTATAAAAACAACCTAAACTCAGTAAAAGTCTCGCAAAAAATTATTATAAAGGTAATACTTAAAAAAAACTCTACTTTCCCAACAAAATTGCTTTTTAAATTGTTTCCAGTACCAAATATTGATGATATATTTAAGCAAACTTCAGTTATAAAAATGTGTAAAGAAAAAAATAACACAGAATATCAAGAATTTTACAAACTGATGAGAAATGGAAATCAATTTATTACGCCAATCTTTAAAACAACTCAAATGCAAAACCATTATATTTACCAAGCCATAAAAACTACAATAATCTCCCTTCCGAATTGCGCTGTATTACGAACCAACAAGAACAAATAAATAAAATCAAACTTTTTTCCAAAAAAACTTATATTAAAAAAAATATATATATATATTATATTTATATTTTGCACATAACATATTATAACATTGAATCTAAGTAAGAATCGTGGCTCCCTTATCAGGCACAAGAGCTCCTCTTTTCTGATAAGGTATACATGACCAATTATGAAACTAAATATTATATTTTGCTAAATATGTATGTATTAATGTAACTATGATCTATATTAAAAAAAAAAAAAAAAAAAAAAAAAAAATTACTTTATTTATTTTCATTTCTTTACATATATTATACATATTAATAGATAGTATTTAATAACATAATATATAATACAAAAAAGTATACACAAGAAATGAAAACCCACTAAGGCACTGCCTGAGTGTGGGTAATATAAAACGATTACTATATTTCAAGTACCTAAAGTATAATATACATTAGAAGAAAAAGTTTTTTTTAAATTATATTTATTATAAAAAGTAAAGAGAAAACATTATGTACAATAGTTTATAAAGTTTCAGCAAGTGAGTTGTAGAAAGGATCAATAAATTTATAGTAAAAGCGTTTCAATATCTGCGTCATTCAGCCATAATTTTACCTCTTTAATATATTCTATCTTTTTATTTATCATTTGAGTTTGTAGTGGTAGAAGATTAAATGTACGAGGACCAATGAAACTGCTATGTGTCTGCATTAATTTAGTATTGGTTTGGGGGGTGTAAAATATATTATTTGTTCTTAAACTCATTGTTTTCATTTCTTTTGAAATTATTTTTGTTTTTAAATAAATATTTCATAGTTTGTAATATAAATAATTTACGAATGTTAAATAATTTAGATTCCTTGTAAAATAGGTCGGTCGAGAATGTTTTATTTTTGTTATATATGACTTTAATTATGTGTTTTTGAATTATTTGTAGAGGCTTAATAAATGTATCAGGTGCACCACCCCATCCTATTATGCCATAAGTGATTGCAGATTGCACCAGGGAGAAGTAGATCATTTTCAATTTTTCAGCGTTTAAAATTTCCTTGAGTCTATAAAATATGTAGGTAAGATATCTTAAATTAGAAGTGGTTTGATTAATATGTGATTTCCAATTAAGATTAATATCTATTGATACTCCTAAATATTTTATATTTTTGACATTAGCGAGTTCGTTGCACAGGAAGCACATTTCTTGATTGCAAGTTGTATTATGGATTCTAATTTTAAGGTTTTCTTTTGGTTTGTTTCTTATGTTTTTATAAAAAGGTAAGTAAAATGTTTTGCTGTAGTTTAAGACAAGTTTGTTGTATTTTAACCATTTTGAAACAAGTGAAATACATACAGTTGCTTTCGAAAAAAATTCTGTCCAATTATCCACTATTATTGCCGTGTCGTCGGCGTAAGAAACAATTTTACCAGGGATTACAAAATTACATAAATCATTAATATAAATTAAGAATAAAATCGGGCCAAGAACAGTTCCCTGCGGAACTCCGTTTTTTATCTGTGTCTCTGAACTATAATTATTCCCAATTTTTGTTTTTTGTGTTCTGTCTTTAAGATAGTTTGATAGTAATTTTAGTGTGCCTTTTTTGAAGCCCAGTCGAGTTATTTTTTTAAGAGTAAATTATGATGAACGGTGTCGAAAGCTTTTCTTAAATCTAGGAATATGGCAAGACATTTCTTTTTTTTATCGATAGATGTATAAATATTTTTTGTCAATTCATATATAGCATCCTCAGTGCTTAGATCAAGGCTGCCCAACCCCAGGCCCGCAGGCCACAATGTGGCCCGCGAACGAATTATAAGTGGCCCGCGTGAACCATTTTCAAAAAACCCGCCAATTTGAAAAAGTGTCGCGGGCCCGCGGTAAAACAAACAATGCAGCTTGCGCGCGGTCACCAGTGTTGCCAACGAAGGCGATTTATCGCTATTTAGGCTACTTAGAACGAGAATCAGCGACGAAAAAATCTAACCTGTTGAACTTACTTTTTAAACAAAAATACACCGGTTTTTGATATAAAATTTTTTGCGTCCGAAATGGAATCTTGTAGCCCCCCCCCCATGGAATTTGAAAAATTGTTGTGGGGAATCACATATGATGTTTTTGGGTGCGCGGAATTTTTTCTCAGCGAAGATCCGTAACAACCCGCCCCCCCCCATGGATTTCAAATATTTTGTGGGGAGCACTCATTTTGAATTTTTTTTGTGGGGAATTATGTTTTATAGAAATTCTCTAACAACCCCCCCCCCCATGGAAATAGGAACTGTCAGGTATTCAGTGGCCCGCCAGTGATTTAAAATCGTCAATTTCGCCCAACTGTTAAAAAGGTTGGGCAGCCTTGGCTTAGATCTTTACGAAAGCCGTATTGGTTTTTCGATAGAATTTTATATTTTTCTAGGTGTTCAATGACTCTAAATTTGATGCATTTTTCGAATATTTTTAATAGGTTTGAAACAATGGATATTGGTCTGTAATTGTCTAATTTATGCGTATCCCCAGATTTATGAATAGGTATTATAGTGGAGATTTTAAATTGTTCTGGAAAATGACCATCTTTGAGGCATATATTAAAAATATGTTGTAATGGCGTTAATACATGTTGTTTTATTTTTTTTAATGTATCACATGATAGTCCATCATTTCCCTTAGAGTTGGATGGTTTAAGGCTATCAATATATTTTTCAATTTCATTAAATGTAATGGGAGAAAAATATTCTATAAAGTTAATTGAATCGTTATTAGAATCTAATTGAGGAGATGTCTCCATATAATCATCATTAACATTAATGCCGGAAGATTCAAGTACCTCGTCTACTATATTTGTAAAAAAGTTATTAAAACATTCTGCAATGGTCGATTTGTTAGTTATTATTTCATTATTTATTTTAACCTCATTTACAATATTTGAAGACATAATTTTTTTATTGGCAATTTCATTTATAATATTCCAAGTTTTTTTAGTATTATTTTTAGCATTTTCTATTTGTTCACAATAGTATTTCTTTAATTTAATTTAATTTTTAATTTTAATTCAATGATCTTTTTACAAATTTTGCCTAAGATTTAATAAATAACAATCTATCATTTCAAAACCATATACATCAACCCACTCAAATGGACGTACACTCTGAAAATAGTCCTAATTTATCTCAATTTAAATATGTTACCGAAATTGAAATAATAAAACACATTGACAAACTTAACACAAATACAGTTAATGGTCCAGATGAATTGAGCGCCATTATTTATCTAATAAATAAATAAAGATTAAAGCTCTCATCTGTTTAAATTACGACTGAAAAAGCGGATGGCACAATTCGGAGTTTGGCATGTGTACTATTATACTGTGTGTACGTTGGGTACACTGTGCATCATAATATAGGCATATACACGGTGTCCGGAAACTCGTAGTACAATCGGGAAACTGGTGAATCTACATCACATTTGGAGTCGATTTTGTAGTATATTTTTTTTTGATTTGAGCTTTCGTTTTCGAGTTTAATCGAGTCAGAAGTTAATTTTTAATCAAATTCTTGTAAATTATTACTGAAGACCAAAATGCCCAACTAATTAAAACTATTTAGAAGTAAAAAAAATAAAAAAACCCTGATTTAAAGCATTATTTTGAAATCGCCCTTCATTTAATCCGGTGTAATCATAAAATATTTCTGCTCTGCAGGGTTAAAAACATATTTTCTTCTAATATTCATACCTATCTCTGACATATTTGCAAAATATAGCTTTCTCTATTATGTTGGGTTCTATTAACAAATGAAGGAAAGAGACGCACGATAGTTTTCAAAAATACGATTAGTCACAGAACTTAAGATATCTAGATACAGTAGTGATCGAACCAACGTGAACAAGGCTAATATTATTTTTTTAATAATTTATTTATTTGTATAAAGTACATTAACTAATATGAAATATGTCCAACAATGGCTTTAATAACTGTTTGCGCAATATATAGGGGATTGTTAGGTATGCATCCACAGGCTTAATGGACAAGTGTAATGTCAATACAAAATCCTGCAAATGTCCTACCTACCCTTTTACCCATCCCAAAATGTCACCATAATAAAATTATTGTTGCGTTTAACTTAAAATCGGACAAGTGGTGTCAGTTGCTCATCAGAGTTCGTAGTGATAATTAATATCAGACAGGGTGATTATACATATATTTGTGTGAAGTGAAATCAACCAAAACTCCTGGAGACGTGTGATAATCATCAACGGGTGAGTCCATCTTTCCTGCATTCCAATCTGGGCTTATCTTGTGCTCCAGAAGCCCAGATTTATACCTTTTTGATTATTGCACTGTCCATCGGGTTTGTCGGATGCATAAATCGTCCCATCATTCGGTGTAGTTTGGGACTGGTCCTTTGGGCGTGTGGCATAGGGCTTTGATCTGCACCACCTCTAAAAATATAGTGGAGTCGCAGCTTCGCGACACCAATAACTTCTTGAACTCATTAGGAAATGGAATCAACGAGTATTTTCAATTGTTGCCTTACAAATTGCCCAGACAATTTCAGGAATTTAAACGACAAGAATTGCAATCCAAGCAGGTGATATTGCTATAATTTAAAAAATAAAGATCCGTCTTTGATTTGTGGTAAGGTGCGTTACCTTGTTGGAAACTGCCAAACCTACTTCGTAACCCACTACGACTACGTAAGTTCAACAGCTAATCTATCTTCCAAAATATTTTTATATTGTGACACCTGTCACCACAATCTACATATCTGCCCTGATGGTGAACACTACAATGCTGTCCAAAACGTTGGCTAAAAAAAGCGCGTAAAGAGAAAGCGCAACCCAGCATACTGCCCCAAAAACTTTTGGACCTGAGAATCTAAAATTTACATCAATTTATTTCATGATAATAATTCTAGTCACTTACGCAGCTTTCAAAGTTCCCAACCAATATCGGCGTCACGTTTATTTTTCAAGCGGTGAAATAGATTTCCTAAAATTGGTAGGTATCCCTCATTTTTATTGGTGTCCGCAATAACTAACTTACTAACTCTGAAACAATCACACCTACACAAAAACACACGACAAATGTTTTACACCTTCCGCAGAAGAAATTATTATGTTTACGCACCAAAATTTAGTTTTTTGTGTAAATTTTGTTGTTTTGCGACAAAAAGTTTGCAGGAGGCTAAGATTTAGTAGCGAATACACGCTGTTAGCGGTAAGCCATCTTGTATGAATCTAGTTAGTAGACTTTTTATACGATCTGTCAGATAGTCGGTCAATGTTAACGGTAACATGTTGACATGAAGCCATCTTGGAGAGAGTAAAATTTCAGGTGTATTGGTCTCATTGAGCACTTCCGTAAGTTAAACTTCCGGAAAACTATTAATTTTCATAAGTTGCACTCGTATTTACACGCACTCGTGAGTAATTTATCAAAAACTTACATAAGCCGTACATTTAGCCTCGGAGTGTAAAGGCCGCCTAAGTGTAAGTGATAAATTATAGGACAAAATTAAGTTGTACTGTATTTGAACTATAAAGTTGGTTACTAATTGTATTGTTGTCTTGTTTTGAGTTATTGTTTAAAAACGAGTGAATACACAGCAGAAGTGAATTAAAAAAACTTAAAAACAACTTTGTTGTAATTTAGTTCAAAACGGCGCGGCTGCAAATTTGGAACGTTAAAATAAATTAAAAAATAATAATCCTAGCGTTCGGCATAAAGTGAACAGTATTCTAAGAAGATGTCCTATTTCTGTTAAATCGTAAGTAGGTCAGTGTATGGCAGTGTTGATTTATGGGTCACCGTGAGTGGTTTATTTATGGGATCAGTATACATTGTTCATATTGTATTTTGTTTTACGAAATTTTCTCGTTAATTTAAACATAAAAGCGAATTGTGGGCGAAATATGTGTGTTTTAAAACGAGTTATTATTGTTTTGATATTGATACTTTAAGATTTATCATCGATGCCTTCGAGGTGTTTAAAAGCAGTTGTACGTTTTCAATGTTTTGATTTTGAGACTTATCATCGATGCCTTCGACGAGGTAAAAATTAACTCCGACATGATTCAAAGAGTGCAATAATCAATCATCAGATGGACCCAACTGTGCTTGGAAGTTAACGGTGAACATTTTAATTAATTTTTGTGACGTGTTTGTGTTTTAGATTGGAGATCGGAACATCGCTACATATTGTGAGTACCTATGCTAATAATAATTCCTATCTGTTGTGTCGGCGTCTCAGATCGAATGACGAAAAAATTTTAACCCTGAAATAGCCAAAAATTTTTTTTTGGTGAAAATGCTCAAATCAAAAAAATTTATGTTTATTTGGGTTCCCCATGTGGTGTAGATTCTCCAATTTCCCGCTAGTACTACGAGTTTCGGGATACCGTGTATAATGTTGTGTTATCTATCTTGTCAAATAATATAAGGGGTAGCTGCGGGATATTTGTGTTGCTTAAAGTCTGGTATTTGTATTTAGATAAGGAATTGACGTTTAAATATTCACACCGTACTTACAACATGACCTCATATGTCCGTATATCTCATTATATGTAGGCGCGGCTGAATTTTGCGTCAAAGTATTATGTATAAGCCTTTTGATGTAGTCCCGTCAATTGATTTTTTTATTTATTTACTTTCTATTTGACGGAGCGCAGCTAAGTTCTGATTCAAATCGACCGTTTTACATTTATTCTCTCGGTAAATTTGTTTGTACGTTCCGTTTCCAGTTCAAGATGGTGGTCGTGTTAATGGTTCTATAAAGATTATTTTTTCAGACGTGAAATCGTCGTGTTTATTTGGACTTTTTAATTGGCATTTTGTCAGTATTATGTTACCTACCTGCATGAAGAAAGTTTGAAAAAGAATTTTTATTGAGATAACATCGTGGCTTTGGACAAATTGTAAAATTCCTCATTTGAAATAAATAAAAATGTTAAATAAAATTATATGGTTTATATAAGTATGTAGGTGTTGAAGTACCTAATTTTTGTTATAATTTGGGAAAATTGTAAAAAAAATCTTTTTTGGACCCAAGGGCCAAAAATTGTTCATGGAACTACTCGTTAAATAGATTCGCTATTTCGATATCAACTATCAAGTCTATTAAACAATACATTTCGAAGCCCTTGCAACACATTTTTAATTCCTGCTTTGAAAAAAACGTTTTTCCAAACGCATTTAAACTCTCCAATACTGTACCAATACATAAATCTGGATCAATATCTAAACTAGACAATTATAGACCAATGTCGCTAATATCCCAGCAAGCAAAGATATTAGAAAAAATATTAAAATACAAGTATTAGAGTTTCTAGAATCAAATGCGTTTTTGTCCCCAAATCAATATATTGTTTCAGAACAGATGATGCTTTATTTAATGTAACAAAAAATATTTACACCAATCTTGACTTAAATGTGAAAAGTTAAACATTTTCTTAGGCCTGAAAAAAGCGTTTGTATCATAGTAAACTGATTAGAAAACTCAATAATATAGCAATCAAAAATAATTGACTGTCTGTCACTATTAACAAATTATTTACTTGATCGCAGACAATGTACAAAAATTGGTGATAATATTAGTAACCCAGAATCTGTGAGACATGGGGTTCCACAAGGAACAGTTGTCGGTCCGTTATTGTTCCTAATTTATATCAATGACTTATGTAATATTAGTATCCTGGGAAACCTATTCTCGTATGATGACGATACTGCAATCATTTAGTCCATGGCAGTGGCGGCCAGCTAATATGTGCTCCCGAGCGCCGAACAACCAACAAGATTTCCGACATGGCTAATCACAATACGAAACTCGGTTCGGTTATAATATCTCATTCAAAAGGTACCTACTTATTAAGTGCGCTTAACTTGCAGACCGACTTTGACTTGTGCCTATGTTCGTAGCAGTTCGTTTTCGATTGCGATCCAAAATTTATCTGCTTTGTCGCATATTCTGTGGAACAATCGAAAGCGTGGGTACATACCAGTGCATACTATTCTTTGCAAATAATACCATATCAAGGACGGCGTTTGGGGTTTTACCACCACATCAGAAGGAACGGTTTATTCAGAAGAAAGTTAAACTAAAACGCGTATGTTTGATATTATTGTCGAAATCGTGGTTTCAATTTACCATCTGCTATTTTTCAGCGAATGTTCCGCTTCTTCGATACAAGCATACAAGATAAAACTTGTCATTAAGAGATGAGTGATGGTCAGATTACTTATTATCAGTTCAGTCAGTACTCGCCGTTGCCGGGCATTGTCTGTTGCATTTAAAACTTTTCTTACTCTGCGAAAGTTTTGAAGTTTAATTGCAGGTTATATCGATCTTGTTGATTAATAAGGCATATCAATTGCAGGTTATACTAATTTATGATTACTTTGTGTTTGTTCAACGTATAAATTAGGAATGAGTTTGAATGTGGAATACGTTAAGAACAATAGGTCGAGATTTGAAAACAAAGTGATAAAAAAATGCCGGTTCACCTAAACCTGAACTGATAATAAAACAAGAGTGCAAATCTGGATCGAAGAAGTTTACTCGATCATTTAACAAAACAATGTATAACAAAGCTTCGTGGCTCTGTGGATGTGATCAATTGAATAGTTTATTTTGTTTTTCGTATTTAATTTACGATGTTGATTCAGTTTGGACAATCAGCGGTGTTACTGATGTAACTCACCTTTCTGAAAAAATCAAAAAACATAATTCTTGTCATTTACATTTACAAAAAATTTTGGGCTTAGAGGTTTTAGGAAAAGTTGACATAAGAATGCAATTGGATTCAGTCTACCGTGCCTAAGTTAAAAACCATAATGAGCTAGTTAATAAAAATCGATACAGGTCAAATTTCCCAGAACATGATTTCAATGTGAAGCTTAAAACATATGACTTCCTAAATAAAGTTCAGTTAAAAGGTGAACTCTGTGCAATTTACGCCCGCGACGATTTTTCTAACGCTAAGCTAACGGCGCTTTATCAATTTTACAACTTTTTTATAGTACTTGTTTATTAGAAGACTTTTACGAGACTGTGAAATTACTAAAACGTATGTTCACCATTCATGACCTTTGGGATGACCTCAGTTGAAAGCTAAAGATGTTTCTCAACGTTAAAAAGAATAAAATCCTTTTTAAACACGTTGAGCCCGGACAGACTGAACGCAATATCAGTGTTAAGCACTGAAAAAGGTTTATTCAGTCTATGCCTGATTTCAACACGAGAATCATAGAGGTCTTCGCTAAACAAAAGGAGCGGAGAATAGAACTTCTTTATAAAAACGTGTGTTCACCATTCATGACCTTTGGGATGACCTCAGTTGAAAGCTAAAGATGTTTCTCAACGTTAAAAAGAATAAAATCCTTTTTAAACACGTTGAGCCCGGACAGACTGAACGCAATATCAGTGTTAAGCACTGAAAAAGGTTTATTCAGTCTATGCCTGATTTCAACACGAGAATCATAGAGGTCTTCGCTAAACAAAAGGAGCGGAGAATAGAACTTCTTTATAAAAACGTGTGTTCACCATTCATGACCTTTGGGATGACCTCAGTTGAAAGCTAAAGATGTTTCTCAACGTTAAAAAGAATAAAATCCTTTTTAAACACGTTGAGCCCGGACAGACTGAACGCAATATCAGTGTTAAGCACTGAAAAAGGTTTATTCAGTCTATGCCTGATTTCAACACGAGAATCATAGAGGTCTTCGCTAAACAAAAGGAGCGGAGAATAGAACTTCTTTATAAAAACGTGTGTTCACCATTCATGACCTTTGGGATGACCTCAGTTGAAAGCTAAAGATGTTTCTCAACGTTAAAAATAATAAAATCCTTTTTAAACACGTTGAGCCCGGACAGACTGAACGCAATATCAGTGTTAAGCACTGAAAAAGGTTTATTCAGTCTATGCCTGATTTCAACACGAGAATCATAGAGGTCTTCGCTAAACAAAAGGAGCGGAGAATAGAACTTCTTTATAAAAACGTGTGTTCACCATTCATGACCTTTGGGATGATCTCAGTTGAAAGCTAAAGATGTTTCTCAACGTTAAAAAGAATAAAATCCTTTTTAAACACGTTGAGCCCGGACAGACTGAACGCAATATCAGTGTTAAGCACTGAAAAAAGGTTTATTCAGTCTATGCCTGATTTCAACACGAGAATCATAGAGGTCTTCGCTAAACAAAAGGAGCGGAGAATAGAACTTCTTTATAAAAACGTGTGTTCACCATTCATGACCTTTGGGATGACCTCAGTTGAAAGCTAAAGATGTTTCTCAACGTTAAAAAGAATAAAATCCTTTTTAAACACGTTGAGCCCGGACAGACTGAACGCAATATCAGTGTTAAGCACTGAAAAAAGGTTTATTCAGTCTATGCCTGATTTCAACACGAGAATCATAGAGGTCTTCGCTAAACAAAAGGAGCGGAGAATAGAACTTCTTTATAAAAACGTGTGTTCACCATTCATGACCTTTGGGATGACCTCAGTTGAAAGCTAAAGATGTTTCTCAACGTTAAAAAGAATAAAATCCTTTTTAAACACGTTGAGCCCGGACAGACTGAACGCAATATCAGTGTTAAGCACTGAAAAAGGTTTATTCAGTCTATGCCTGATTTCAACACGAGAATCATAGAGGTCTTCGCTAAACAAAAGGAGCGGAGAATAGAACTTCTTTATAAAAACGTGTGTTCACCATTCATGACCTTTGGGATGACCTCAGTTGAAAGCTAAAGATGTTTCTCAACGTTAAAAAGAATAAAATCCTTTTTAAACACGTTGAGCCCGGACAGACTGAACGCAATATCAGTGTTAAGCACTGAAAAAAGGTTTATTCAGTCTATGCCTGATTTCAACACGAGAATCATAGAGGTCTTCGCTAAACAAAAGGAGCGGAGAATAGAACTTCTTTATAAAAACGTGTGTTCACCATTCATGACCTTTGGGATGACCTCAGTTGAAAGCTAAAGATGTTTCTCAACGTTAAAAAGAATAAAATCCTTTTTTAACACGTTGATCCCGGACAGACTGAACGCAATATCAGTGTTAAGCACTGAAAAAAGGTTTATTCAGTCTATGCCTGATTTCAACACGAGAATCATAGAGGTCTTCGCTAAACAAAAGGAGCGGAGAATAGAACTTCTTTATAAAAACGTGTGTTCACCATTCATGACCTTTGGGATGACCTCAGTTGAAAGCTAAAGATGTTTCTCAACGTTAAAAAGAATAAAATCCTTTTTAAACACGTTGAGCCCGGACAGACTGAACGCAATATCAGTGTTAAGCACTGAAAAAGGTTTATTCAGTCTATGCCTGATTTCAACACGAGAATCATAGAGGTCTTCGCTAAACAAAAGGAGCGGAGAATAGAACTTCTTTATAAAAACGTGTGTTCACCATTCATGACCTTTGGGATGACCTCAGTTGAAAGCTAAAGATGTTTCTCAACGTTAAAAAGAATAAAATCCTTTTTAAACACGTTGAGCCCGGACAGACTGAACGCAATATCAGTGTTAAGCACTGAAAAAGGTTTATTCAGTCTATGCCTGATTTCAACACGAGAATCATAGAGGTCTTCGCTAAACAAAAGGAGCGGAGAATAGAACTTCTTTATAAAAACGTGTGTTCACCATTCATGACCTTTGGGATGACCTCAGTTGAAAGCTAAAGATGTTTCTCAACGTTAAAAAGAATAAAATCCTTTTTAAACACGTTGAGCCCGGACAGACTGAACGCAATATCAGTGTTAAGCACTGAAAAAGGTTTATTCAGTCTATGCCTGATTTCAACACGAGAATCATAGAGGTCTTCGCTAAACAAAAGGAGCGGAGAATAGAACTTCTTTATAAAAACGTGTGTTCACCATTCATGACCTTTGGGATGACCTCAGTTGAAAGCTAAAGATGTTTCTCAACGTTAAAAAGAATAAAATCCTTTTTAAACACGTTGAGCCCGGACAGACTGAACGCAATATCAGTGTTAAGCACTGAAAAAAGGTTTATTCAGTCTATGCCTGATTTCAACACGAGAATCATAGAGGTCTTCGCTAAACAAAAGGAGCGGAGAATAGAACTTCTTTATAAAAACGTGTGTTCACCATTCATGACCTTTGGGATGACCTCAGTTGAAAGCTAAAGATGTTTCTCAACGTTAAAAAGAATAAAATCCTTTTTAAACACGTTGAGCCCGGACAGACTGAACGCAATATCAGTGTTAAGCACTGAAAAAAGGTTTATTCAGTCTATGCCTGATTTCAACACGAGAATCATAGAGGTCTTCGCTAAACAAAAGGAGCGGAGAATAGAACTTCTTTATAAAAACGTGTGTTCACCATTCATGACATTTGGGATGACCTCAGTTTTTTTTTTTTTTTTATTGTGAATACCTCACAAGAGTCCCAACTGCTCCCGTCTGAAGCCAGTGAGACTATGGCATCCCCAATTGGGGGATGTTGTGAGGCTGAAGGTAAGTGGGGAAGGGAAAGAGGAAGGTGGGGAAGTACCTGGCTATTCAGATCTAGTCACTAAACACGGCTAAAGCCATTTGGAGCAACGTTTCAATTCTGAATGGTGGTCTTACACCAGGGCGATACTGGAAGTATCTTTCACTCTGGAACGTGCCGCAAATATACTATATATTATTTTAATTAATTAATTGTGAAATAACACAAATTAATCAAATAAAATTTATTTGCGCACGCCGGGTTCGAACCCGCGACCTTCGGAATGGCAGTCCAATGCGTTACCACTGGACTATGCCGGCCGTCATAGATATATAAGCTAAAGATGTTTCTCAACGTTAAAAAGAATAAAATCCTTTTTTAACACGTTGAGCCCGGACAGACTGAACGCAATATCAGTGTTAAGCACTGAAAAAAGGTTTATTCAGTCTATGCCTGATTTCAACACGAGAATCATAGAGGTCTTCGCTAAACAAAAGGAGCGGAGAATAGAACTTCTTTATAAAAACGTGTGTTCACCATTCATGACATTTGGGATGACCTCAGTTGAAAGCTAAAGATGTTTCTCAACGTTAAAAAGAATAAAATCCTTTTTTAACACGTTGAGCCCGGACAGACTGAACGCAATATCAGTGTTAAGCACTGAAAAAGGTTTATTCAGTCTATGCCTGATTTCAACACGATAATCATAGAGGTCTTCGCTAAACAAAAGGAGCGGAGAATAGAACTTCTTTATAAAAACGTGTGTTCACCATTCATGACCTTTGGGATGACCTCAGTTGAAAGCTAAAGATGTTTCTCAACGTTAAAAAGAATAAAATCCTTTTTAAACACGTTGAGGCCGGACAGACTGAACGCAATATCAGTGTTAAGCACTGAAAAAGGTTTATTCAGTCTATGCCTGATTTCAACACGAGAATCATAGAGGTCTTCGCTAAACAAAAGGAGCGGAGAATAGAACTTCTTTATAAAAACGTGTGTTCACCATTCATGACCTTTGGGATGACCTCAGTTGAAAGCTAAAGATGTTTCTCAACGTTAAAAAGAATAAAATCCTTTTTTAACACGTTGAGCCCGGACAGACTGAACGCAATATCAGTGTTAAGCACTGAAAAAGGTTTATTCAGTCTATGCCTGATTTCAACACGAGAATCATAGAGGTCTTCGCTAAACAAAAGGAGCGGAGAATAGAACTTCTTTATAAAAACGTGTGTTCACCATTCATGACCTTTGGGATGACCTCAGTTGAAAGCTAAAGATGTTTCTCAACGTTAAAAAGAATAAAATCCTTTTTAAACACGTTGAGCCCGGACAGACTGAACGCAATATCAGTGTTAAGCACTGAAAAAGGTTTATTCAGTCTATGCCTGATTTCAACACGAGAATCATAGAGGTCTTCGCTAAACAAAAGGAGCGGAGAATAGAACTTCTTTATAAAAACGTGTGTTCACCATTCATGACCTTTGGGATGACCTCAGTTGAAAGCTAAAGATGTTTCTCAACGTTAAAAAGAATAAAATCCTTTTTAAACACGTTGAGCCCGGACAGACTGAACGCAATATCAGTGTTAAGCACTGAAAAAAGGTTTATTCAGTCTATGCCTGATTTCAACACGAGAATCATAGAGGTCTTCGCTAAACAAAAGGAGCGGAGAATAGAACTTCTTTATAAAAACGTGTGTTCACCATTCATGACCTTTGGGATGACCTCAGTTGAAAGCTAAAGATGTTTCTCAACGTTAAAAAGAATAAAATCCTTTTTAAACACGTTGAGCCCGGACAGACTGAACGCAATATCAGTGTTAAGCACTGAAAAAAGGTTTATTCAGTCTATGCCTGATTTCAACACGAGAATCATAGAGGTCTTCGCTAAACAAAAGGAGCGGAGAATAGAACTTCTTTATAAAAACGTGTGTTCACCATTCATGACATTTGGGATGACCTCAGTTGAAAGCTAAAGATGTTTCTCAACGTTAAAAAGAATAAAATCCTTTTTTAACACGTTGATCCCGGACAGACTGAACGCAATATCAGTGTTAAGCACTGAAAAAAGGTTTATTCAGTCTATGCCTGATTTCAACACGAGAATCATAGAGGTCTTCGCTAAACAAAAGGAGCGGAGAATAGAACTTCTTTATAAAAACGTGTGTTCACCATTCATGACATTTGGGATGACCTCAGTTGAAAGCTAAAGATGTTTTTCAACGTTAAAAAGAATAAAATCCTTTTTTAACACGTTGAGCCCGGACAGACTGAACGCAATATCAGTGTTAAGCACTGAAAAAAGGATTATTCAGTCTATGCCTGATTTCAACACGAGAATCATAGAGGTCTTCGCTAAACAAAAGGAGCGGAGAATAGAACTTCTTTATAAAAACGTGTGTTCACCATTCATGACATTTGGGATGACCTCAGTTGAAAGCTAAAGATGTTTCTCAACGTTAAAAAGAATAAAATCCTTTTTTAACACGTTGAGCCCGGACAGACTGAACGCAATATCAGTGTTAAGCACTGAAAAAAGGTTTATTCAGTCTATGCCTGATTTCAACACGAGAATCATAGAGGTCTTCGCTAAACAAAAGGAGCGGAGAATAGAACTTCTTTATAAAAACGTGTGTTCACCATTCATGACATTTGGGATGACCTCAGTTGAAAGCTAAAGATGTTTCTCAACGTTAAAAAGAATAAAATCCTTTTTTAACACGTTGAGCCCGGACAGACTGAACGCAATATCAGTGTTAAGCACTGAAAAAAGGTTTATTCAGTCTATGCCTGATTTCAACACGAGAATCATAGAGGTCTTCGCTAAACAAAAGGAGCGGAGAATAGAACTTCTTTATAAAAACGTGTGTTCACCATTCATGACCTTTGGGATGACCTCAGTTGAAAGCTAAAGATGTTTCTCAACGTTAAAAAGAATAAAATCCTTTTTAAACACGTTGAGCCCGGACAGACTGAACGCAATATCAGTGTTAAGCACTGAAAAAAGGTTTATTCAGTCTATGCCTGATTTCAACACGAGAATCATAGAGGTCTTCGCTAAACAAAAGGAGCGGAGAATAGAACTTCTTTATAAAAACGTGTGTTCACCATTCATGACATTTGGGATGACCTCAGTTGAAAGCTAAAGATGTTTCTCAACGTTAAAAAGAATAAAATCCTTTTTTAACACGTTGATCCCGGACAGACTGAACGCAATATCAGTGTTAAGCACTGAAAAAAGGTTTATTCAGTCTATGCCTGATTTCAACACGAGAATCATAGAGGTCTTCGCTAAACAAAAGGAGCGGAGAATAGAACTTCTTTATAAAAACGTGTGTTCACCATTCATGACATTTGGGATGACCTCAGTTGAAAGCTAAAGATGTTTTTCAACGTTAAAAAGAATAAAATCCTTTTTTAACACGTTGAGCCCGGACAGACTGAACGCAATATCAGTGTTAAGCACTGAAAAAAGGATTATTCAGTCTATGCCTGATTTCAACACGAGAATCATAGAGGTCTTCGCTAAACAAAAGGAGCGGAGAATAGAACTTCTTTATAAAAACGTGTGTTCACCATTCATGACATTTGGGATGACCTCAGTTGAAAGCTAAAGATGTTTCTCAACGTTAAAAAGAATAAAATCCTTTTTTAACACGTTGAGCCCGGACAGACTGAACGCAATATCAGTGTTAAGCACTGAAAAAGGTTTATTCAGTCTATGCCTGATTTCAACACGATAATCATAGAGGTCTTCGCTAAACAAAAGGAGCGGAGAATAGAACTTCTTTATAAAAACGTGTGTTCACCATTCATGACCTTTGGGATGACCTCAGTTGAAAGCTAAAGATGTTTCTCAACGTTAAAAAGAATAAAATCCTTTTTAAACACGTTGAGGCCGGACAGACTGAACGCAATATCAGTGTTAAGCACTGAAAAAGGTTTATTCAGTCTATGCCTGATTTCAACACGAGAATCATAGAGGTCTTCGCTAAACAAAAGGAGCGGAGAATAGAACTTCTTTATAAAAACGTGTGTTCACCATTCATGACCTTTGGGATGACCTCAGTTGAAAGCTAAAGATGTTTCTCAACGTTAAAAAGAATAAAATCCTTTTTTAACACGTTGAGCCCGGACAGACTGAACGCAATATCAGTGTTAAGCACTGAAAAAGGTTTATTCAGTCTATGCCTGATTTCAACACGAGAATCATAGAGGTCTTCGCTAAACAAAAGGAGCGGAGAATAGAACTTCTTTATAAAAACGTGTGTTCACCATTCATGACCTTTGGGATGACCTCAGTTGAAAGCTAAAGATGTTTCTCAACGTTAAAAAGAATAAAATCCTTTTTAAACACGTTGAGCCCGGACAGACTGAACGCAATATCAGTGTTAAGCACTGAAAAAGGTTTATTCAGTCTATGCCTGATTTCAACACGAGAATCATAGAGGTCTTCGCTAAACAAAAGGAGCGGAGAATAGAACTTCTTTATAAAAACGTGTGTTCACCATTCATGACCTTTGGGATGACCTCAGTTGAAAGCTAAAGATGTTTCTCAACGTTAAAAAGAATAAAATCATTTTTAAACACGTTGAGCCCGGACAGACTGAACGCAATATCAGTGTTAAGCACTGAAAAAAGGTTTATTCAGTCTATGCCTGATTTCAACACGAGAATCATAGAGGTCTTCGCTAAACAAAAGGAGCGGAGAATAGAACTTCTTTATAAAAACGTGTGTTCACCATTCATGACCTTTGGGATGACCTCAGTTGAAAGCTAAAGATGTTTCTCAACGTTAAAAAGAATAAAATCCTTTTTAAACACGTTGAGCCCGGACAGACTGAACGCAATATCAGTGTTAAGCACTGAAAAAAGGTTTATTCAGTCTATGCCTGATTTCAACACGAGAATCATAGAGGTCTTCGCTAAACAAAAGGAGCGGAGAATAGAACTTCTTTATAAAAACGTGTGTTCACCATTCATGACATTTGGGATGACCTCAGTTGAAAGCTAAAGATGTTTCTCAACGTTAAAAAGAATAAAATCCTTTTTTAACACGTTGATCCCGGACAGACTGAACGCAATATCAGTGTTAAGCACTGAAAAAAGGTTTATTCAGTCTATGCCTGATTTCAACACGAGAATCATAGAGGTCTTCGCTAAACAAAAGGAGCGGAGAATAGAACTTCTTTATAAAAACGTGTGTTCACCATTCATGACATTTGGGATGACCTCAGTTGAAAGCTAAAGATGTTTTTCAACGTTAAAAAGAATAAAATCCTTTTTTAACACGTTGAGCCCGGACAGACTGAACGCAATATCAGTGTTAAGCACTGAAAAAAGGATTATTCAGTCTATGCCTGATTTCAACACGAGAATCATAGAGGTCTTCGCTAAACAAAAGGAGCGGAGAATAGAACTTCTTTATAAAAACGTGTGTTCACCATTCATGACATTTGGGATGACCTCAGTTGAAAGCTAAAGATGTTTCTCAACGTTAAAAAGAATAAAATCCTTTTTTAACACGTTGAGCCCGGACAGACTGAACGCAATATCAGTGTTAAGCACTGAAAAAAGGTTTATTCAGTCTATGCCTGATTTCAACACGAGAATCATAGAGGTCTTCGCTAAACAAAAGGAGCGGAGAATAGAACTTCTTTATAAAAACGTGTGTTCACCATTCATGACATTTGGGATGACCTCAGTTGAAAGCTAAAGATGTTTCTCAACGTTAAAAAGAATAAAATCCTTTTTTAACACGTTGAGCCCGGACAGACTGAACGCAATATCAGTGTTAAGCACTGAAAAAAGGTTTATTCAGTCTATGCCTGATTTCAACACGAGAATCATAGAGGTCTTCGCTAAACAAAAGGAGCGGAGAATAGAACTTCTTTATAAAAACGTGTGTTCACCATTCATGACATTTGGGATGACCTCAGTTGAAAGCTAAAGATGTTTCTCAACGTTAAAAAGAATAAAATCCCTTTTTAACACGTTGAGCCCGGACAGACTGAACGCAATATCAGTGTTAAGCACTGAAAAAAGGTTTATTCAGTCTATGCCTGATTTCAACACGAGAATCATAGAGGTCTTCGCTAAACAAAAGGAGCGGAGAATAGAACTTCTTTATAAAAACGTGTGTTCACCATTCATGACATTTGGGATGACCTCAGTTGAAAGCTAAAGATGTTTCTCAACGTTAAAAAGAATAAAATCCTTTTTTAACACGTTGAGCCCGGACAGACTGAACGCAATATCAGTGTTAAGCACTGAAAAAAGGTTTATTCAGTCTATGCCTGATTTCAACACGAGAATCATAGAGGTCTTCGCTAAACAAAAGGAGCGGAGAATAGAACTTCTTTATAAAAACGTGTGTTCACCATTCATGACATTTGGGATGACCTCAGTTGAAAGCTAAAGATGTTTTTCAACGTTAAAAAGAATAAAATCCTTTTTTAACACGTTGAGCCCGGACAGACTGAACGCAATATCAGTGTTAAGCACTGAATAAGGATTATTCAGTCTATGCCTGATTTCAACACGAGAATCATAGAGGTCTTCGCTAAACAAAAGGAGCGGAGAATAGAACTTCTTTATAAAAACGTGTGTTCACCATTCATGACATTTGGGATGACCTCAGTTGAAAGCTAAAGATGTTTCTCAACGTTAAAAAGAATAAAATCCTTTTTTAACACGTTGAGCCCGGACAGACTGAACGCAATATCAGTGTTAAGCACTGAAAAAAGGTTTATTCAGTCTATGCCTGATTTCAACACGAGAATCATAGAGGTCTTCGCTAAACAAAAGGAGCGGAGAATAGAACTTCTTTATAAAAACGTGTGTTCACCATTCATGACATTTGGGATGACCTCAGTTGAAAGCTAAAGATGTTTCTCAACGTTAAAAAGAATAAAATCCTTTTTTAACACGTTGAGCCCGGACAGACTGAACGCAATATCAGTGTTAAGCACTGAAAAAAGGTTTATTCAGTCTATGCCTGATTTCAACACGAGAATCATAGAGGTCTTCGCTAAACAAAAGGAGCGGAGAATAGAACTTCTTTATAAAAACGTGTGTTCACCATTCATGACATTTGGGATGACCTCAGTTGAAAGCTAAAGATGTTTCTCAACGTTAAAAAGAATAAAATCCTTTTTTAACACGTTGAGCCCGGACAGACTGAACGCAATATCAGTGTTAAGCACTGAAAAAAGGTTTATTCAGTCTATGCCTGATTTCAACACGAGAATCATAGAGGTCTTCGCTAAACAAAAGGAGCGGAGAATAGAACTTCTTTATAAAAACGTGTGTTCACCATTCATGACATTGGGGATGACCTCAGTTGAAAGCTAAAGATGTTTCTCAACGTTAAAAAGAATAAAATCCTTTTTTAACACGTTGAGCCCGGACAGACTGAACGCAATATCAGTGTTAAGCACTGAAAAAAGGTTTATTCAGTCTATGCCTGATTTCAACACGAGAATCATAGAGGTCTTCGCTAAACAAAAGGAGCGGAGAATAGAACTTCTTTATAAAAACGTGTGTTCACCATTCATGACATTTGGGATGACCTCAGTTGAAAGCTAAAGATGTTTCTCAACGTTAAAAAGAATAAAATCCTTTTTTAACACGTTGAGCCCGGACAGACTGAACGCAATATCAGTGTTAAGCACTGAAAAAGGTTTATTCAGTCTATGCCTGATTTCAACACGAGAATCATAGAGGTCTTCGCTAAACAAAAGGAGCGGAGAATAGAATTTCTTTATAAAAACGTGTGTTCACCATTCATGACATTTGGGATGACCTCAGTTGAAAGCTAAAGATGTTTTTCAACGTTAAAAAGAATAAAATCCTTTTTTAACACGTTGAGCCCGGACAGACTGAACGCAATATCAGTGTTAAGCACTGAATAAGGATTATTCAGTCTATGCCTGATTTCAACACGAGAATCATAGAGGTCTTCGCTAAACAAAAGGAGCGGAGAATAGAACTTCTTTATAAAAACGTGTGTTCACCATTCATGACATTTGGGATGACCTCAGTTGAAAGCTAAAGATGTTTCTCAACGTTAAAAAGAATAAAATCCTTTTTTAACACGTTGAGCCCGGACAGACTGAACGCAATATCAGTGTTAAGCACTGAAAAAAGGTTTATTCAGTCTATGCCTGATTTCAACACGAGAATCATAGAGGTCTTCGCTAAACAAAAGGAGCGGAGAATAGAACTTCTTTATAAAAACGTGTGTTCACCATTCATGACATTTGGGATGACCTCAGTTGAAAGCTAAAGATGTTTCTCAACGTTAAAAAGAATAAAATCCTTTTTTAACACGTTGAGCCCGGACAGACTGAACGCAATATCAGTGTTAAGCACTGAAAAAAGGTTTATTCAGTCTATGCCTGATTTCAACACGAGAATCATAGAGGTCTTCGCTAAACAAAAGGAGCGGAGAATAGAACTTCTTTATAAAAACGTGTGTTCACCATTCATGACATTTGGGATGACCTCAGTTGAAAGCTAAAGATGTTTCTCAACGTTAAAAAGAATAAAATCCTTTTTTAACACGTTGAGCCCGGACAGACTGAACGCAATATCAGTGTTAAGCACTGAAAAAAGGTTTATTCAGTCTATGCCTGATTTCAACACGAGAATCATAGAGGTCTTCGCTAAACAAAAGGAGCGGAGAATAGAACTTCTTTATAAAAACGTGTGTTCACCATTCATGACATTGGGGATGACCTCAGTTGAAAGCTAAAGATGTTTCTCAACGTTAAAAAGAATAAAATCCTTTTTTAACACGTTGAGCCCGGACAGACTGAACGCAATATCAGTGTTAAGCACTGAAAAAAGGTTTATTCAGTCTATGCCTGATTTCAACACGAGAATCATAGAGGTCTTCGCTAAACAAAAGGAGCGGAGAATAGAACTTCTTTATAAAAACGTGTGTTCACCATTCATGACATTTGGGATGACCTCAGTTGAAAGCTAAAGATGTTTCTCAACGTTAAAAAGAATAAAATCCTTTTTTAACACGTTGAGCCCGGACAGACTGAACGCAATATCAGTGTTAAGCACTGAAAAAGGTTTATTCAGTCTATGCCTGATTTCAACACGAGAATCATAGAGGTCTTCGCTAAACAAAAGGAGCGGAGAATAGAATTTCTTTATAAAAACGTGTGTTCACCATTCATGACCTTTGGGATGACCTCAGTTGAAAGCTAAAGATGTTTCTCAACGTTAAAAAGAATAAAATCCTTTTTAAACACGTTGAGCCCGGACAGACTGAACGCAATATCAGTGTTAAGCACTGAAAAAGGTTTATTCAGTCTATGCCTGATTTCAACACGAGAATCATAGAGGTCTTCGCTAAACAAAAGGAGCGGAGAATAGAACTTCTTTATAAAAACGTATGTACCTTTATTTAATTTATTTTCTGACTTAATGTTGTAATCCGGTGAACCCCCACATATTTTGACCACCGGCCGCCACTGGTCCATGGTAAATCTTGGAAAGAAGTCTCTGAAAATTAAAATAAGTGCACATACATTGTCAAAGAATGGCTCAACCAAAACCTTCTAACTATGAACTGTGAAAAAACCATTTATATTCCATTCTATAATAAAAAAAGGGTGGCACCCTTAACTCACCATCTTATATCTATAAGGTTTCAGAACAATACTTGCAACCCTATTTTGTGTTCTAACTGTGTAGAAATGAATTCGGGGAACACATTTAAATACCTAGGAATTATAATAGACAGACAACGCTTGTAAATACACTTAGGTATTTAACTTACATTTTTAAACGATTAAATAACATAGTTGATATCAAAAGAATGAAATTGGTTTATCATGCATTGGTGCAATCATCAATATCTTATGGAATAATTGATGGATGGGTGGGTATTTATAATACCCACATTAAGCCACCAGAAATAAGTCAAAAATTAATGTTGCATAAAAATTTTACCCATCCCTTCTTGCAATTATTCCAAGAAGCTGAACTCTTAGATATAAGAAAAATTTACCGCATTCAATGTCTGAAATATGTATTTTCACGAAAAGTGTACTTTATAAAAAACGAAAATCGCTCCAGCAGTAGAGTAAATAATGCATTTGAAGTTCCCATATGCAAAATTAGGCTTGCGCAGAGACATTATTTTAGCTTTGCCATCGTTATAGTGATAGTGATCACCCTCTTTCTATAAAATAATATTTATTTATACGTCTTCACCTTCACCAACCACAGACCCAACACAGAACACTAAATAAAATGTTTGTGACCACGCCCACCGCGCATAAATAGGCTCTGCCACACGTACGTCGTACACTTCGGGGCGGCGGTACCACGCGCCGCTCCAGGCCGCCGCGCAGAAAAGTAAAGTCCGAAAGTAAGGTAACGGTTTACAGCGCAGTCCATTGTGAGGTAGCGCCAATTGTTTCAACAAAGGTAGGAGACGGAATGTGCACGAAAACAAATAATGTTTGCGCTAATGTTTGTGGAAACGGTTGCAAGAGATCCCGCTTTATAATATGTTTGTGGCACGTTCCAGAGAGTACGATACTCTCGGTATCGCCCTGGCGAAAGACCACCATTTAGAATTGAAACGTAACTAGATCTGAATAGCAAGGTACTTCGTTTAACTTCCTCTTCCCAATCTATCTCCCTTCTACCTCACAACATACCCTAATTTGGGGATGGCATAGTCTAGTGACTCCAGACGGTTGGGAACAGTTAAAACTCTTGTGCGGTATTCATATAAAAATAAGGCAGTACGCCATTTTGTTTGTTCCATTTTGAAACTCGAAGATTCCGGGAAATCCAAGATTATCTCGTATGAACTTACAAACGATTGTGCAATGAGAAATGTTGTACAGATTTTCTCCCAAAAAAAACTATTGTGATAATAATCGTAAATCCAATTATATTAGATAAGTTTTGTAATACACAATCCATTTTGTGATACATTGCATAAATATTTTTTGATAATCAAATTCAGGTGTTGGTGGCATGCGACTCATAATAAATACCTTAATACAGTGGTTCCCAAACTGTTCCAAAGTCGTGGCACACTTTGAAAATTTGAATTTTCTCACGGCATCCAAGTCATATAATATCTATCTGTGGTAGCCATATTTCATATTTTTGCGACTATGAAGAAGAAACCAGGTAAGAAACTAATACAACTCGTATTAAAAATGAACAAGTACATTTATTGGTAGGAAAACATAGGTGAAAATACAAATAAAATGCAAATATAATTACAAAAACCTTACACATACTCTTGAGGTGTGTGTGTTTAGTGCGACGGGTGAGCCTGCTGCTCACTGCACAAATATAAATACAAAAAACATCCACATACCCTAAGGTGTTTGTTTTTAGTGCGACGGGGGAGCCTGCTGCTAACTGAACAAATTTGATAACAAAAACCTTCCACATACCCTTGAGGTGTTTGATTTAGTGCAACGGTTGAGCCTGCTGCTCACTGAACAGATATAATTACAAAAACCTTCCACATTGAAAAAAGTATTACCATAATTTATTATTTTAAAATACATAACATATATACATTTTTTTAAAATATTGTTCTCTTGAGGTGTGTGGAAACCCATAGAGCTTTTGCACTGCAGCAGGAAATGGATCTTGGATCCAAACAAACTTCTCCTCTTGGTCTTCTGCGTAGTACTTTGCAAACCTGTCAATTAATTGTGACAGGTGCTTTATGAAAATGGTCAGCAAGTACGAAATATGGAATAAAATCTCTTAACCATATTGCCTACACACTCTATAACTCTCTTCCAGATATGTATAAAAACAGCCAGCATAATACAAAAATCCCAAAGTAAGGCTTTAAAAGAATATTTTTTTAATACTTGTAAAAACGAAAATACGTAATTATGGTCGTGTTGTACTTTGTTTTGTTACTCTTTGTCTCCTTTTCTATCCCCTGTTTTTTTCCGAGCATAATCTATTTTTACCAATGTATAAGTGGGTAAGTACTCTTAAATTCCTACCTTGGATCTGTGCTTATGTGTGTGTACATCGCTGTCTGTTTTCTTTTTTGATTTTCTATTTGTGTACTGTTTTGTATGTGAAACTTATAAATATGATATTTTCTATTTTTGTACTGTTTCGTATTTGAAACTTATAATTTTGATATCAAAATACCAATGTAAAATTGTAACTATTAACTATCACTTATGTATTATAAGTTCCTCTCGACCTGCAATGAGTTTTGTAAAATAATAATAAAAAAGTTACGTGAAAAACTCCACTATGAGCCATGTACCTACTGTTGCAATATTGGAAAGCAATCTTTGCTTCCATTACCACTCATTTTTCTCTTCCACAGTTGAAGTTTTTTCCTGAATGATGTAATCTTCTCTACAAGCTTAATTAAGTACGTGTTATGACCCTGTAGGGACAGATTTAAGACATTTAGTTTTTCGAATACGTCGCACAAGTAGTCAGTGTCAGCAGAAAATCTTCATCGGCGAAATTGTTGGCGTTCACACGATCATCTTCTTCCAGAAAAGTGTGAATTTCTTGTTCAAACGTACGAGATAGTACATTCCCACGTGAGAGCCATCGCAAGCTACAGTAGTACAAAAGAGACGTCAAGATCAAAATCTTGTTTACTACATTTACTACACATTCTAGGACGAGATTCAGTTGCGGAATCGATGCGAGTGCTTCTATGTGGATGATGCAATGGGTCCACAGAGCATCAAGGGCTTTACTGCGAATTCGCGCCTGCAATCCTCCGTAGCAACCAGACATTAATCGAGCACCATCAGTGCACATACAGATTCACTTTGTCCACTCCAAATTGTTTTCCGTCATAAACGGGTCAATTCAATTCAATTTATTCATTTTAAAAATATTACAAAATTGTTCATTTTAAGGCGTTTTTAAAATACATTTGGTAATAAGAATTGTTACATTAAAATAACTAAATAAACAGTGTATATGAACTATACCAGTAATAATAGAGTTTGCCTCATAAAGGAAGCTTGATTAATGCCAAAAATGTCGATATCCGAATTGATTCTGTTCAACAGCAAGACTGCTCTCCCCACAGGCATGACCATTGGCAAGTTAGTTCTGCAGGCCGGGAGATAAAATAGTCTATGTTGTCGGTGACGTAGATAACCATCGGTAACATAGAAATGGATGCTCTCCATGATGACCGAGTTTTCAAACCATTCACGAATCAAATATGATTTAAGATTTTCACGGCCAAAAGTATTTTTGTTATTTGTTTTTGGGGTGTTATGCCGTGTTGCGCTAACTCCTTCTTTAGCCAACGTTTCGGACAGCATTACAGTGTCCATCATCAGGGCAGATGTGTTATTTGAGGTTGTGGTGAAATGTGAGCTTATGTACGAGGTTATGATACCGTTTAGATACTTTGATGACGAGACTTCCCTGAGCACTAGAATATTCCGTACTGCCGCAGTTTGCCGCGGCACCTACTTTGGGAACCTCTATAATAAACTACTCCCAGAACTTTTTACGAATTAATTTATCAAATAAAAATAAAAATAATTGTTATCATATCCAGAACTATGACGTAGGTTTTATGTTTCTAAGAAACTGATTACCTTTTCTAATTATTATTTTGTACAGAGCAAGTCTCCCTTCTATTGTCCATTCAGTTTTGACTTGACCTTACCAGCGAACAGTTTTAGTAACGTTAAATTACCTAGAGCCCTTGAAATGTCTAAAGGTATATCAAAATATTTTTATTTATTTAAGTTGTTCATTAATTATACTGTCCTTCACGCTAGGGTTGGTTTAATGTTGTGTGTTTCGCTAGGTTTTGTATTATCATTGTAATAACCCTCGATTATAATCTGTGCTAGGTAGCTACTTATTTATTTAAGTTGTTCATTAATTATACTGTCCTTCACGCTAGGGTTGGTTTAATGTTGTGTGTTTCGCTAGGTTTTGTATTATCATTGTAATAACCCTCGATTATAATCTGTGCTAGGTAGCTACTTATTTATTTAAGTTGTTCATTAATTATACTGTCCTTCACGCTAGGGTTGGTTTAATGTTGTGTGTTTCGCTAGGTTTTGTATTATCATTGTAATAACCCTCGATTATAATCTGTGCTAGGTAGCTACTTATTTATTTAAGTTGTTCATTAATTATACTGTCCTCCACGCTAGGATTTATTTAATGTTGTGTGTTTCGCTAGGTTTTGTATTATCATTGTAATAACCCTCGATTATAATCTGTGCTAGGTAGCTACTTATTTATTTAAGTTGTTCATTAATTATACTGTCCTCCACGCTAGGATTTATTTAATGTTGTGTGTTTCGCTAGGTTTTGTATTATCATTGTAATAACCCTCGATTATAATCTGTGCTAGGTAGCTACTTATTTATTTAAGTTGTTCATTAATTATACTGTCCTCCACGCTAGGATTTATTTAATGTTGTGTGTTTCGCTAGGTTTTGTATTATCGTTGTAATAACCCTCGATTATAATGTGTGCTAGGTAGCTACTTATTTATTTAAGTTGTTCATTAATTATACTGTCCTTCACGCTAGGGTTGGTTTAATGTTGTGTGTTTCGCTAGGTTTTGTATTATCATTGTAATAACCCTCGATTATAATCTGTGCTAGGTAGCTACTTATTTATTTAAGTTGTTCATTAATTATACTGTCCTCCACGCTAGGATTTATTTAATGTTGTGTGTTTCGCTAGGTTTTGTATTATCATTGTAATAACCCTCGATTATAATCTGTGCTAGGTAGCTACTTATTTATTTAAGTTGTTCATTAATTATACTGTCCTCCACGCTAGGATTTATTTAATGTTGTGTGTTTCGCTAGGTTTTGTATTATCGTTGTAATAACCCTCGATTATAATGTGTGCTAGGTAGCTACTTATTTATTTAAGTTGTTCATTAATTATACTGTCCTCCACGCTAGGGTTGGTTTAATGTTGTGTGTTTCGCTAGATTTTGTACTATCATTGTAATAATTCTCGATTATAATCTGTGCTAGGTAGATACTTACTCATTTTAAAATAAACTTGCAGCAAACAATACTTTTTATTTTTAAAAAAGTATTATCATAATTTATTATTTTAAAATACATAACATATATACATTTTTTTTTAAATATTGTTACAAAAATACACAGTGAATGGCATAAGAAGAAAAAATATGTTTTTTTAGTATTTCTACACCAATGCAGAGAACTAGCTCTTGAGTTTGGCGTAGGAGTTAAAAGTAATACATTTGGGTTTGACTGAATTAATTTGAGTAGCGGTTTATGATTTTTTTTCATTTATATTATACTTATCTCGTATACCTAGCTTAAATAACGCGGTAGGAGTACTTGCTCACCCATCCTCTTGTTCACGTTACTAATGTGATGATCCTAACCTCTGCTGTCTAATTTAGGGGATGACTCTTCTTCATGTTACCAACCCTTTTTGCATACTACGTACGCATTTCTTACACCACGAGCCCCTATGATATTTCACGTAGTAAATAAAACATTCGTAGCTACATAGTAAAATAGTATCTCATCTAACTTTTGTTTTTTTCTATTGTTGGGGTGGGTTTTTTCTGGGTTTAGCTAGAGGAATTTCAAATCATCACATACACTACACGTAATTTTTGTATTAGTTTGACATGAGATACCTATGCTGTCGAAAGCTTTTTGGAGGTCAACAAATATACTAAATAAAAAAAAAAAACTAAGAACGCCATTATCCGAGTTAAAGGTCTCGATACTTGTGATTTTATACATTTAAGTGTTAGTACTGCAACCCCGTCAAAACCAGGGGCAAAACTTCCTTTCATACCTGAGATGATTTGTTCGATTTCTTCTGGTGTTGTTGCTTGAAATAATTCATTTTAGTTAATTTTATCCTCATTATTTACTACTTTTTCCAAACATTTAAAAAAAAAATCGTTAAATATAATAGCGGCTTCAAATGGTTTTTCTTTGTAACAAATTTTAAAATTTTGGAGGTTTATGTAGTTGATTGTTTTATTTTTGAAAAGGTTTTTTGTCGATAATTTCATTTATGATAGACCAAGTCCTTTTACTGACATTTTCAGTTTTTTGTCGATAATTTCATTTATGATGGACAAAGTCCTTTTACTGTCATTTTCAGTTAGTTCCAGTTTTTTGTCGATAATTTCATTTATGATGGACAAAGTCCTTTTACTGTCATTTTCAGTTAGTTCCAGTTTTTTGTCGATAATTTCATTTATGATGGACCAAGTCCTTTTACATGATGATGGAGTGTTTGTTTGTGTCTAATTAAAACGATTAATCCGTGGATTATCCGTTGTTTAATTGGTTTAAGCTTTGATGATATTTTTTCTGATGTAATATTTCTATGGGCATTTATTTATGTGTTTCTCAATTTTTATCGAATATTTTGCTGCATTCTTCTGCGCCGTTACATTGATATATATCTTGCCATTTTTCTTCGCTACTTAATACTTTTATGAGAGATTTTTTATTAATATTAAACTTGTGTATATCAGTCTTATTTGGAGTAATTGCAGTAGGAAGAAGTAAGTTCTGATTTTTGTAGTCGTATTTAAATATACATGCAAAATGATCTGTAATGGATGCGTTATCGGAGAATGTTTCTTTTGTAAGAATAAATACATGAAATATAATTGAATTCCGCTAACAGATTTAGATAAATATCTTTATTGTTAGAGGAAAAGTCATTAGCAATGTCTAAATTTATATCTCCGAAGAATGCGTGCGATAAATAGCAAAGATATTAAAAAAATTCATTCATAAATCTTATCTACATGTTTTCTACTGATGATGATGGCAAAGCCGTTTTTCTTGTTTATTTTATTTGTAGTTTGCGTAGTACGAAAAACCCGGTATTTGATAATCAGAGATGTGCAAAATGGGTACCCAAAACCATTTGAAATGCAAAATGGAAATGGGTCAAAACTTTTCCATTTGAAAATGCAAAATGGTTTTTAGAAAAGCATTTCAAATGCAAAATACCTATTTTCAAAATGCATTGAAAATGCAAAATGGTTTCTCAGGTCAAACAATTAAAATAATTATAGAATTTTTAAACAATTTTGTCATTTAATAATGGACATCAATGTAGAACAAACATATTACATGATGGTAAATTCAAAAACACCACGACTACAGATTATGAAACCACAAAAAATTGCGCGGGACTAATGTTGCCAACGTAATGAAACTGCTATCTAATATTTAATATTACAGCATCATCGCCATGTTCAGTATTTTTTGTAATGGTATCACGCAATTTCCAGGGCTCCTACCAGGTAGCAATTTGACAAATGTAAATTATCTCTCATAGCGAGGTTGAGGACCGACTGATATTTGGGCTAGTGAAAAAAAGATGAGTGGAGATAGTAGGAAGAATGTTGCACAAAAGCATTTAAAATGGAAAATGCATTGAGAAAAGCATTTAAAATGCAAAATGCAAAATGGTTTTAAGAAAAGCATTTAAAATGCAAAATGGAAAATACCCATTTTGCATTTTGCATTTCCATTTGAAATGGATTTATTTGAAATAAAACACATCTCTGTTGATAATTAATTTCACTCGATGAATGCGTTTCTGATAAAACTATACAATCAAGTCCATTTAACGCGAAGCTTAATGCCAAATCACTATTTTGATTAATCTTTATAACGAATTGGTGTACATTATGAATACCAAAAATATGCTTTAGATAAATTGAAGGTTTTCCTATCGTTTTGCTTGAGTAGAATATAAATAAAATAATAAATTACTCAATAAAAAATATAAATGCAAACTACTATTAAATTTTTTTTTTTTCAATAGAAATGTATGAAAGCGTAAAGGAAACAACTTAAAAAAATACAGTATTACAGCTAAAATTATCTGTGACAGTTTCAATTGATTAACTTTTTTGCTTTCCTTTAAATTAATATACAAAATAAATAAAACGTTTCTAGACTCCGTTTGTCAAACGATTTTAATGCCTATTACCTACAATATTTATTTATTTATTTAAACGCCCATTGGGCTTTTACATACATTGTTATTAGTGTTATTACATTAACTATGTGACATTTAAAAGTTTACGTACATATATAAATAAAATAGTTATTATATCTGTAGTACATAAATGTTTTACAAATGATACAGAATACCATTATGGAGAACAGTTTTTTTTTTCTTTTTTTTTTTTTTACTTGCTTAGAAAAATAAATGGATTGAAATTAATCAGCATTTATAGGGACTTAAAATCATATTCGAATTGTTATTTAAATTACAATATTAATTTGTAAAGTTAAAACATATATATTAAAGTTAAAAGTCATAAAAGAAAAGAGTGAAAAAACAGAAGCTAAAAAATGGGTTTTTCACTATGGAGAGGAGAAGTCATACATTTCAGCAAAGTGTTTATGTAGATTTCGTTTAAGCACTGCTACAGAATCTCTAAATATATCAACAACATTACCAAATTTATTACCAAATTTTTGTATTCGATTTAACGATATGTGCGCTTGATAATTAGATTTGAAATTGTCACAGAAAAAGGTGGAATTTTGTCTCGTATTTTTGGAAGGTACAAATAATTTTATTGTGGCAAGAATTTCAGGGCTGTCGATTCTATAATTAATAATTTTATTTAGTAGAACAAGGTCGGAGATAATTCGCCTATCTGACAGCGTAATCAAATTTAGTTGATGCATGAGTTGGATATAATTTATATTTTGGATTGGAATATTCAGTTTAAAGTTAATAAATCTTAAAAATTTGTGTTGTACCTTTTCAATATTGTTGGAATGTACTTTATAAAACGGGGACCAAATAGGCGAATTATACTCTACTTGACTTCTTACTAAAGATGTGTACAGTGTGTTCAAACATTCTAGTGACTTGAAGTCACATGCGGTTCTACATATAAAACCGAGCATTTTTAGGGCTTTATTTGTGATTTCATTTATATGCGGATTGAATGTTAACTGTTCATCAAATATAACACCCAAGTCCCTGATTTGAGTGACAGCTGTCAATTTTACATTGTTAAGCGAATATTCATAAATTGTATGATTTCGTATTTTACAAAAACGAATGACCTGACATTTTTTAATATTGAGAAACAGAGAGTTGATGATGCACCAACGATATAGTTTATTTAAATTAAGTTGCAAAGTATAACAATCGTCTAAACTGCGTATTGTTTTATATATTTTCAAATCATCTGCGAAAAGAAGAACTTCTACATCTTTAAATATGCTAACAATATCATTAATAAATAACAAAAAAAGAATTGGTCCCAGGTGAGACCCCTGAGGGACCCCACTTGTGGCTTCGAAATATATATATAAAAAGAATATATACATTTTTGGCTTGTAGATTCCTCATTCATTTATAGTCATTCATATTGAGGTAATAACAAAAATATATTGGTCATGGCAATAATAAGAACTAGCCTGACCCCCATAGAAATTGTTCAAAAAACCTCCAGACTTCCCCACTGAACGCGTATTCGAAGAATTCAAAGTTCCTACATTTAAACACTTATTTATGAATAATTCAATTATGAAAGAAAAAGATAAATACTCATTCATAGCTGAATATCGAACCAGACTTAAATATATATTTGTATGCCTTAAACTACACACTTCTTTTGCCCAGCACCATTATACCCACCAAGGAAAACATTTCTTTAATAAATTACCAGAAGAAATTAGAAACATTAATGATAAAACACAAACATTGAACTATATATATAAATATTTTAGAGAAATCGTTAGCAAAAAACTGATTCCCCTAGTTTCACTTGAAAATCTCACAAATTATCACACTATACTCTATTTATCCTCGATAATATATATTTTGTCTTCCTTCCAAATACAATAATTTGTATGGATTTTAATTTAGTAATTTCTTTTACTTTGTAACCTAGTTATATTATTATTTTTTCGCAAATGTACACTCCTCTTCCATCTACAAGCAAATGCTTTTAATGGAAGTGTGGTAGAAATTAAAACAGTATGACTTGTAAACATTGAATATTTATTTTAAAAACACAAATAATAAACAAATACAAATAAAAACTAAAAAATAATAAAGTTGTCGCCGGGAATATATTTAACAAATAATACAATACATGGAGCAGGAGTATCAAATGATAATAAACTTAATACATTGAGCATCATTGTAAAGAATTTTAAAGTGGCTACATACATATTATGGCTAGATATTGCAAAGGTATTCAAATTAGGTAAACTGAAAGCAGAACATAGCATCTAGCATTTGGGTTGCAGATTTTTAGTTGGTGTTTTCAGATCTAGTTGGAAAGATAATGTATTAAAAGGATACAGAATTTATCGTAGTTTGTCCGGACACTTCTAATGTTCATATTCAACATTGTGAAGATTTTATTGTTAAAGATTGAATTTATATAAGTTAAATTGTCACAATCTTGCGTCTCAGGGACAATGTTGTTTTCTGCGTTAGCCTTTTTTTTGTTTCAGCCAGAAGAGGTTTTTACAAATACAGATAAATATTTTTAAAGAGATCCTTGCTTGTTTATCCATTGTGTACTGGATGGATAAAAAATATTTAAATCAAAAATTATTTCGTTTTGTTAGGAATCTGAAGATTAAAGAAATATAAATAAAACAGAACTTTGACGATTTGAATCGCGAGTCATTTTTTTGATAAATGTCGCTACGCATCCAGTAAATTTCCATACTATCTGTTTACATGCACAAATAAATTTAAACGTGACCTCTTTGAAATGATTTGCCTGTACTTACTCACTCAAAAATATTAACACATTTTACTATACAGGACATGTGGAAAATATACACTTTTCCTCCGGGGCAGTACTAGCAATTTACAAGCACTAACGGGTCGAGAATCAACTCGACCCCAGAAGGCGAGGGTGTAGTTTTTTTGCAATGAAATGTAAATGTTTTCACTTCTTAATTTCAAGGTGATGAACATCAAAAGAGCAACAAGCAGGTCAAATCGAAGATGGCCACAGGATCAAAAGATACAGAAGCCAAAGAGGTAAAACATTGCATTCACTTTTCACAAAATTCCCTTCTTGTACCGATACTTCACGAGTAAACTGATTGTCGCCAAAAAGGGTTTTTGAAGACGGTCGATGGTTGTCAGATTATAATTACCTATTGTATAAAATACGTTGCATAATAAATACTATCACCTTCCTTTTTGAAGTGAAACTTCTTTACGCGCGTCATGCATTTTCGAGGGCCGGAGTAAAACCGACTCATGACCGTCACGAAAAAACCGTGATCATTTGGTGGTGGTGGTATGGGACCATAAATGAACCACTCACTAGATCAATATCTTCGGGTTTTTAGTACTGAGCCCATGGGTCCTAATGTTTGCCATAGATAAAAGTCTGTAACTGAAAAATATACGTCACTACTACACATACTCACCATCGACTAGGATAGAAACTATAAAAAAGGCGTAACCATAGACAATATAATTCTCATATGGAGCCAACCCATTGGCTAGCCTAAAATCGGCCAATGACAGCGGCCTATAAACATGCATGAAGTTCGTACTGGTTTGTGGAAAATATACGTCACAAGTTAGCCATAGAGATTACCGTGTCTTTTTTTTCTGACCCACTTTTTTCTCGGAGTTATACCCCCCTGTATGGGACCCCCACCACCGCTCACCGTTCACTGTTCACTGTCGCTCTCTCACCGTAGTCGCTTACTGAGGTGAGGGAGCCACTGACGAACGTTCTCTCTCTCTCTTCTCTCTTTTCCTCTCTCTCTAGCCAACGACGCCACGCCAGGCATCAGCTGCTTGCTTCGTGTACTGCGCGGTGAGTGTAATACGAGTGAAATACGTAATTTATTATGGTTTATTCGATTTGGAACAGAGTTTTAGTGTCAAAAATGAGTAGTGACGAGATAGAAGTGAGAAAAACATTCGTGGCACAAGAGGAAATATCCCCTGAAAATCACCAAAGAAGAAGAGAGTCTGATTCACACAGTGATGACATTAACGTAAGGTAAACATAACCAAGAAGAGTGGAAAAATATCTCACAAAATAGTATTGTTGTTGTTGTTCGAATTTACTCCGAGTTTCAAACCAATTATAATTCATATAAAGTAACTGATTTAGAATACAGATTTCGCTAGTTTACACCTTCTTTAAAGGCAGCCAACTTATGTTATTTATGTCCCAATTTTGATTAGGGAACTCACTTCTCTTCGATAGTTTCTAGCTAAAGGAACCCAAAGAGACAATTATATTTCGCTCTCCGTTGGTGGAGTGATCTCCACAGAGTGTAGGTAGCAATATAAACTTTGGAAAAAAGCAACAATAAATTCGGTGTAATTTCAACTTCCACAAAGTGATTTATTTAAAGAGGAATCTACCCTTTTGTTCTTAAGCCTAATTTAAATAGTTGTAATAGCATGATAGGATTGTTTAACATATTGGCGAAATTATACTAACAGTGAAATATGATGTAGGGATGTCGTGCCTACAACCGAAGCGGGTGTAAACAAGCGTCGACTGGGACAGCGCGCAGAGGCCAGCAGTCGGTGGAGACAGCGGGAAAATAAATCAAAGCCTCCCAAACCTTCATCTAAAACGGCTGCAGAACGTATTAAAGCATACAGAGAGCGTCAAAAACTTCTGCGATCTACTACAGCTGAAGCTATAACACCTGCTCCAATTCCATCAAAAAGACGTAAAATCATTCCGTCTTCTACGTGTACTTCGAATTTATCGTGTCCGAATGATGGTCCAGAATACGTCCAACATGCAGCACAAATTCATTACCAACAGTCACGACCAATACCGCACAATATTCCCCAAAATTCAATAACAGGAGAAAAATCGAAATTTGCAAAAAAAAAAGATAGAATGAAATGAAAAGAGAGAGAGAAGAATACTAAAAGTTTCACTTCCGTCGTGCGTAGGCTAGCCACACACTGTATTTTATTTTTGTATACAGGGTGTCCGGGGTATGGTGCACATACTTCGGGAGGTGATTCTACATGATAGTACAATTAAAAAAGACAAATAACTTTTTACTACATTTCGTTTTTTTCCAGTACAAATTTTTTTTTCCAAAGAACCTGAAAACTAACTTAAGGCGAAGTTTAATGTTAAATAACTATTTTGATTAATCTTTATAGCGAATTGGTGTACATTATGATTACCAAAAAATAAAATTTAGGTAAATTGAAGGTTTTCCGATCGTTTCGCTTGAGTAGAATATAAATAAAATAATAAATTAGTTAATAAAAAATATAAATGTAAACTACTAAAAAATATAAATGTATGAACGCGTAAAGGAAACAACTTAAAAAAGTATAAAATACAGTTTTATACCTAAGATTATCTGTGACAGTTTCACTTGAATAACTTTTTTGCTTTCTTTTAAAATTATTTTCAAAATAATTAAAAATCAGTTTTGTGCTTGAAATCGAATGTTTCTAGACTCCGTTTGTCAAGAGATTTTAATGCCTATTACCTACAGTATAAGGAATACCAAGAATATACACATTTTTGGTTGTAGCTTCCTCTTAAAACGTTGAGATTTCGAAAAGAGTGGTTTCTTTTTCTCGCTTGTACTATCGTGTAGAATCACTTCCTGAAGTTTGTGCACTTGTGCCATCATGTATTGTCATGCACATATTGAAATAAGATGTATGTTCTTCATTTTATCTGGTTTCCAATGTTCCAATGACGTATTTTTGTACGTTTAAATTAGCATCACCGTTTGATTTAATATCGCTTGCAAGCTCTGCTTCCGACCATGTTCATATACTTAAATCCTTAATGAATTATTGAAACCGGGTAACACAGTTTTATGGTCCCTACCTACACACTTGAATTTGTTTAAAAGACGGGATTTTTTTCATTGTCTGTTTATTTATAACCTTATAAGGGTGTTGCGTTAAATTCTTTTCTATTAGATAGCACAGTCAATTAGGTATCCCCTGAAAATTAGATAACATAGTCGCTTATTACTACATCTAACTATTCTTCCTTATTCAACTTTTCTCTCTCTGCGATGGCATTAAAAATCAAGTAAAGATGAAGTAAAATGGAAGAAGGGTATGAAAGAAGTTCTTACGATTTTCAATGTAGGTACATCTTTCATTTCAGTTTTAAAAAAATACGCAAAAATGATAATTGAAACGAAAAAAAAATATTATGGGATTACTTTTCATATAACCTCTACATGTTTCATGAACAAAGTTCACCTCATCAGGAGCAAGTATGAACAAAGTTATTTTTGTTTTAATATAATCAATAATGAAATCACAAAGTGATAAGCTTTCAGAAGAAATTTTCTTCGAAAAATTAAAAAAATTACTTTTCAGTTTACTCGGTGATGTTGTCAACTAGGTACAAGGTACAAATAATAAAAATAATTAGTTGTTCGAATTAAATAGCATTAGATAGCACAGTTCATCACCAGAAGATTAGATAGCACAGTTCATCACCAGAAGATTAGATAGCATATTATTCATCGTTGTAATAATTAGTATTTTGAGTCGTCCTATTGGTTTCGAGTGTTCGGCCTAGTGATGGGCATAATCGAAACATTATGTTTTACCTTGTCTATCATCACCGCTATATCTGTGGTATGTCCTGAAGATATCGATCTAGTGAGTGGTTCACATATGGATGGCAGATGTCAAGTTGGCAGATCCCATAAAAAGAAATGATATTCCGCTCTAATGCGTATAGCGGAGCGTAATCTGTCACCCCTTTATTACTCAATAAATATATAAATAACACTTGGTTTCAACTTAATTTCTACAAGAAATAACTATTCATGTGTTACGAGATGGTAAAGATGCATGGATGTTCCATTTATTAATCAAAGTTAAGTTTGAAGGTAAATTATTAAAATAACCCTAACTAAACCCTAATAACCTGAATAATATAAGTCGAATGATGAATATAAGTCATCATATTTTTTAATTTTTTTTTTTTAAAGAAATAAAGTAATTACACCTGAAATCGTATTAACATTGGGTTTCTACATATTAAGAGATTTAATTACTACTCTTCCATAGAACCGTTAGCTTATGTTTGGAAGAGTACATTATTGTAGTTATTAATAATATGATAGGTATTACGTGTAAGTATAACAGTGTGGTAGATGTGATTTAAATTTACGTAGAAAGTAGATAAGTGAAAAAAAATATTCAGAAAAGGGGTGATAAAGATTATTTTTATTTTTTTTAGAATTTTTTTTGGAAAGAGTTTTTCACTGAATTTCCTTTATGCACAAAAAATATGGCAGACATACTTAATAATTTACCACAGGTCAAATTAGAGCACGCTTTTGGTGTATGGGCCCCATATTAGCAAAAACACAGATCACATATTGAAGTAAATTCAAAATAAATAAAAATATCTTCAATTTGTGACAATGTCAAATGTGACGATGTCAATTGTAACAATGTCAAATATGAGAATGTAAAATGTGACAATGTCAAATGTGACAGTGATTGAAACACCCCAACCCCACCATGATGCTGGTGTAGTTTTTTTAGCAATGTTTTTTTAACTCTATCAAAACCTTAATTTCAGGTTACGGCAAAAGAAGCAACTCCGCAAACCATCCCCGCCAGCACCTGCGCTGATTGCAAGAATGACTTGGACGACTCGCTGCTCGCCGAGACGAAATGTGGCCATTTTTTCCATATCTTTTGCATTCTGAACTTTCTGCAGAAAACAGACAAATGTCCAACATGTCACCAGCAAACATCTGCATCAGATGGTTGGAATGCACGTCATATTCCATGTGGTAAGACAGTCGATAAAAGTGAGCTATTATGGAACAATGTAAATCACCTGTGGATGCATAAGGATTGTCGATTCTCCACAATTGAGATGCGTCATTTAACTCATCCAGAATTTATGCGAAGTGGACACATTTCATCAAGTTCGTCCAACAGTTTAACTGATAATAAGGTTGCTTATACCAAACCGAGAAATCGTTCTGATGTGGATTCAAGGGGGACATCTGAAAAAATTAAATTACACCCAGCTATTTCCGAAATTGATAATTTTGAAAAAATAGCTATATTGCTTAGTTCATTTGATTCAGAATTCTTAAATGAACTACCCGTGATTAGAAGATCTGAAAGAATGGCATTAAAACCAGTCATTCTCGAACCAGATAGTTTTGACAATATATCTACGTTGCTCAAATCATTCGATTCAGAATTATTTAAAGAACAACTCACGATTGAGCACAGACCATTATTTGAAATGACAGATGAATTAGATGTACCAACTGCGAATTCAGAGAAACCCAAGAACAAGGACGAAGACATTTGCAAGTTCTGCAATGAAAGATTTGATAGCAGTCATCAGCCTACAACAGTTACGATCTGCGGACATCTTCTGCACACTCAGTGCATGAATAGATATCTACCGGAGAAGAAAAAATGTCCCGTCTGTGACCACGACATCAACTGGGTAGACGTAACCGACAAATGTGTCTTCTGTCTATATTCATTAAACTGTAATAGAGACATGTACATTAATCTTCCTTGCGCCCACAAGAGCCACCAAAACTGCTACAAGCTGTGGATGTGCATCACCAACGAAAAAATTTTGTATTTAAAATAAAACCTGATAAAGAAGGCGACCTTAGAATTCTGAATTAGTTGAAGCTTAACTTAACACTTCCACTCCAGCCAGCTTTTTGCTGTCTCCCTCCAGTTCCTTGAACTCAAGGATGTTATGTTGGTCTTCTACTTAAGATAAATACTCTTCAATCATTCAAAAGGTTGGACGCCTAAGTGTAAAAATTATCATATATTTTAATATAAAAAGTTTTTAACATTGCATGAGTACAGTAAAATCAAAAATTATATATTTTGGGAGGCTTTAAAATAATAATATTTTTTATGTGGCTAAAACTAGTTATATGCTAAGACAAACTTGACAATGTTTTTTTTTACAAATAAAACTTAAATAATTATACATATAAAAGTAGTATCTGTGTTGAAATCATCTTCAATAAATGGCAATATAATCGTCCTGCACAAAGGACAATTGGTTTTATTTTGAAGCCAACGGTCTAAGCAGGCGTTGTGGAACTCGTGTTTGCAAGAGATCGGCTTACACTTTGTATCTCTCTTAATTTGCTCAAAACAGATGGTACAGGTGACAGAGGTGGCGCCACTGATGCTGAGGCATGTTGGGCAATCGCTCTCGGTTATGTCGTTAGTTGAACATTTGGCGTGGTACTCGTGTCCACACTTTGGTTTGCGCTTAATCTGCGATGGTAGGACAGGCCTGGAGCAGACGGAGCAACCGTCGCGACTGTAGATAGTCTCCTTGCATACGGGACATTCGTTATAAGTTATAATGTTATAAGTTAAACATTAAAAAAATTAAAATTAAAAAAAATGTAAAATATAACATAATACCTATTATCCGAACAGTCTGTACGTTCTAATCGTATCGGAAATCAATTATCTTGTACCAGCTGTAACCTACCACGCGTTGCTGTGCAGATAGAAAAATAATAGCGCGCGTTGCTTTTAAATCTTAAAAATGGCGCTGTTCAGGTGACATCTATATAGTATATAACAAAAGGCATGCGTATTCGAATGCAACATTGTGTCAAGATTTCAAAGCAATCGGTGAAGAACTTTCGGAGATTTAAGATTTTGAACAAACGAACTGTACCCGACTAAATGTCGTGTGCATACAGACTGAAAAAATAGGGGTTAGTTACACGACTCAAACGACTTTGTAAATGCCAATCAATTGACTTTCGTCCTGAAAAGGACGTTTCTGGAATATACACGACTTTGTGCAAAATGCAAATCAATTGAACCTCGTCCTGAAAAGGACGTTTCTGGTATAGACGACTTTGTGCAAATGCAAATAAATGAAAGATTGCCTTTAAAAAGGCAGTTAAGTATGTCAGCTTCTGAAGCCTCGTGGTGCCCGCCGGAATCTACTCGATGCAGGATTCTTCAGTTGAAGGAGAAAGGCCAATAAAATTCTCAGAACTCGGCAGAAAGGGGCAGCGGCAGGTAGCTCGTAGATGCGAAGGTCCGAGGCGAGGGTGACCCAATGGAGAAAGAGGATTTAGAATTTAAAAATGCTACTTTTTGTCAAAGTTGCGACTCGACAACGGCACATAAAAAAAAGGTCGGCCGACGTCCGGCGGCCAGTTTATGGCTTCTCATTGGACGGATTTCTATAGCCGTTGGAGCGTACCAGCTAGCCTTGGACCCCACACTTTCTAATTTCTACCCGCCGGCCAATTGTTTATTGTTTATTTTTTTTTACAAGTTACATTTTTTACATTTCAAGGAATTTGACAATCTTAAAGCTAGGTACACAATGCAGAGTTCCGTGAATGTGGACAATTTCAAAATAGTTTATTAATGTCACATCCACGGATTAACATTATACGCAAACAATATTTATTTATTTCTTATAGTAGTAAATAGTAGCGCAAGATGTAAACAAAAACAATATAAAGTCATTCTTAAATTATAATGAACAAGCGTCCGATATACGAACATTTACATTTTTATTTATATTTCGCTCATCGAAACAAAGGATTAAAAAAATCAACCTGTGCTCTAATACATTTATTTTAAAACTCTTTGACTGCGGATTGAACCTTCCTACCCAGAATTAAATTGGATTCCCCATTGTATGAGACCGATATGAGTCAATTAATTATCCCCACGGAGGCCCCCTCCCACCAGCACCAAGTTAGGAGAAGACGAAAGTCACAAGAAAACTGTCTCCGTCACAGAATCCCCCAAAGTGTCCAGTACTTCTATCTGTGGCAAATTCATAAAAGCATCCAAGAAATGGAAATGCACTTGCATCCGACGGAGGCGACTCGGGGAGGAGAAGGTCTTACTGAGGGTTATGGAAGCTATACTTTTACTATACTATTCAGGTTGGAAGTAGAAAAATTACTAAAACTGAAGAAACTTCATAAAAAGGTATAGGACAACAAGTACTGTCGAAAATGTAGAGAAAGGATGAAACTACCTGATGCTACAATGACTAGTGAAAATTCTACTCAAAAGGAGAAACATATACACGCGAAGACATAATTTAAATGCATTTATAATCTGTAACAGAATAAATAGTATGGTATCATGGGCACAATAAATGAAGTTTTTTTTATGTAAGAAGGATTTAGAGTATTCATTTAAAGACAATTATTACATTGAGATGTTGAAGAGTGTGAAAATGCTGTGCACTCGTAAAACTTTCCAGGTACCTTGGTATATTGAATTATTCTATTAGTATTTATCTTTCTCGTTATTAATAAATAACGAACAAACTGAAATAATAAGCACACGATTAAATGCTTCAGACCCTTGTGAAATATCACACATTCTGACAGTACTAATCTCAACGAACTGCAATGTAACGTCATATAGTCAAATATATTGATAGAATGCATTGTAATCGCTAGCGAGTCTATCTGCCGAGTTTATTTAGACATAAAAATATTGTACACCCTTGAATTGAGAACCCTTTTTTTACAGAAATTTGTTGTGAGATTATTTTTTTTTTCAGTTTTTGAAGATCACTTTTTATAATTCATTTATTTATTTTTTTATCCAATAATCCCGATATCCGGATTTTGAATTTCAGGAAAAACAAAAATCTGGATTTTCCATAACAGCTGCGGATTTGCAATCCTTTATAAATACAGAAAATGATGTTTTACTAGCATGAAGGAAGAAAGGAAGGAAGCATTCGCTCTTTTTTCTTTTTAATCCTATTTTCTTAACACGGGATGTTTCACAGAAGTTAAACAATTCATCAAATTTCAAAGTAAAAATTCAATTTCACAGCGCTTTGATAATAAAATAACTTGAATATAACTTTCACAAAACATGAATATTGAATTTGATGTTTGATGAATTATTTTAATTCTTTTAAAAGAATTTGTCCTTAGTCGCACCAATTTTTGGAAAATATTCCGTTTTAAAAACCTTGGAAATAGAAGCACTTTTTATTTAAATACTAAGATAAGTTGATTTTTGTACTGACGGTGCCGCGCCTGACAAATGTAAAAAATAGGTCAAGTTACGAAAATTCTCATTAAAAAACTACACGTTTTATCGTCTTTCGAAGACTTCTAAGCAAAAATTGTATTAGAAAAACTTTCGTTAGAATGACTTAATATAATACAAGGAAAGTTTTTCATATTAGAAGTCAATTGATATTTATATTTAGATGAGACATGAAGCGAAAAAAATGGTTCCGTTTTTTTACCTCGAACTCTCTGCTGACTCTCCGACAAAAACCAAAATTCATATTATTTCTTATCGAAATCGTAATCGTATGAAAATGATGGTGAAAAGCGAAAAAAATTCTTGTTGGTCCCGATTTGTGGATCGGTGTGAAAAAAAGTATAAAGAAGTCATAATTAATGGTTGTTTTCCAGCTAAAGTTACGGAAGTATCTCACGAGAAGCTAGTATCCTTAGGAAAGCACTGTAGAAAGCCACGTTCCATTTTCACGAAACAATCCAAGATTTTGTAGTTCAATTGAGGGGTCTGTCAGCTTTTTGTCAATCGAGATAGGAAGGCAACTTATTAGATGCATTTGCGATTGGATTATTACCAGGCCAAACCAAAGGGAAAATTTATTTGGAGTATTCGAAATTGACCTTCAATGACACTCAAGAAGTGGCAGTGGCAATTGCCGGGTTGGACAAAGAACCAAGGTCAAAACCAGGTTCGCATTCGAGGAAACATTCGGGTGATGGAAAAATTAGATGTTTTCTGCGGGACAACCATTTAGCTATAAAGTGCAGATTTAATGATGCAAAATGTTTTAAATGCATTAGAGTGGGTCATTTGATGGTAAGCAATTATTGACAACAGGTCAAAATCATTGTTAACGTAGAATTTGAGAACCGAAATAATAATTTAACATTTATTATTATCGAAAAAGGTACAGAACTGGTCGTAGGTAGAAATTTTGTGTAAATTTTCAACCTTGGAATATCATCAACTCGGAACTTAATTAACTCAATATTTACGAACAAAAAGATATGGGAAAAATTTGTAAAAATTTTTAAAAAATTTTCTTCTCGGAAGGACAGCAAATCGAATGGGAATAGAAATTCAATTCACTCCGAGTTTGCTGAGTAACGACAGTTGGTATTATTCAACAGGTTTTAGGTTACTCGTGGGAGGGACGGCCAAAACGGATTTCTCGTAATGACATCATTTGGAATTCTGGGTTAACTGTTAATTAATAGTGAATGTTTATTTTGGCAACATAGGATTGGTGTACCAGAGTCTTTCCAGAATCAGGTTTTACGGTTATTACATAGATCACATTTAAGTTCTCACGTTTATTTATTTGACCAAAGGTTCCAAAAACCGAGAGTTGTGATCAAATTATCTGCCAAAATAACTACCCTACTGGATTGAAAATAACTACCCAAGCAAAAACAACAATACTATTGTAACAACAACAACAAAAAATCCTCAAACCATGACAAAGGTAGGTCCCAACAGATCTGACGCAGTTTTGAGTGTCGTGTCACACCGTTAGGTATTACAGTTTTAGAGTAAATTGAGATGTTTCAATCATTGCGTTTGAAATTGCGATTGCGTTTTATTCGTCCCCATTCTACCCTAAAATGTACTTTATTTATTATTTATTTATTGGATGATTTGTATAGCGCCGCTTTTGTGAGATATCACCTCAGGGGCGCTTTACAGCTAATGCAGATATTGGAAAAAATATAAATATTACAAATTGAAGTTGAAATTAAGTTAAATAAGTACAGAAACAGGTGACACGAAGATGGAGAATCTGCTGCAAGAATCCTAGGTGGTGAAGAAACTGGACCAGCTGCTGTAGCAAGAAAGTGCATCCACCAACAGTGCCAGCACGAGGTTCGTCATCCGTCTAGGTATGTGTCTGCTGCTAATAGAGCGCTGACACAATGTCCTCACATGGATAACAGACCTTGGCAGCACCGCTGTGACATTCGACGAAGATAGAGGATGGAGACTCTGCAGCAAAAATCCTAGGTGGTGAGGAAACTCACTGAGGTATGTAAATTATCTTAAATTATAATATTATTGGTGTATATCAATTAGGTATAAAATACCTCGAGGAATATTTTTATTTGATTAATAACATATTTAATTGATTAAACACATATTTTGACACATTCGCTGCCAAAAAGAATACAAGGATTTTCGTGCTGTGCTGAGAAAAATCAGTGAATAATTTAATTAAAAATAATTCCGAATTCGAATACATGGCCATTCGCACATGAAGATACTTACAAGTGACTAGAGTACTAGAGTTTTGTGAACGAAGCATTCAGGGCCGGCCCTATGCGGGCGCAATTGGAGCAGTCCGCTCCGGGTGCCGAATTGTCAAAGGCGCTAAGGACCTGATAATACCTAACAGTCCTAACACATCTAGCCAAAAAAATCGACTCGTTCCAACCTAAAAATACTACCAATACATCCACACAAACTTGCCAAAATATTTTCGAAAAATTTGAAAAATGCACCCAAATAGAAATAGAAAAAATTATAATTAACCTACGAGTGTCCGCGAGCCCTGGTTTTGATAATATCACAGTAAATGTATTAAAACAAATGAGACAATTAATATCAAAACCAATTGCACATATCATTAATAACAGCATACAGCAAGGAATCTACCCAAAAATATATAAAAATACAATAATAACCCCGATCTTCAAATCAGGAATTACATCTGACGTCTCGAACTACCGTCCCATATCTATTGTATCTAACGTAGCAAAAATATTTGAAAAAGTCGTAAAGTCACAATTAACTAAACATATCACTTCAAATAAAATTATTAATTATAACCAATTCGGCTTCAGAGAAAATTTAGGTACGCAAGATGCAATCGCAAAAATAACCTCCATAATATATAATGCTCTTGACTCGGGAAATAAATGTTTAAGTATATTCATCGATCTAAGAAAAGCCTTTGACAGTATAAGCCACAAGAAGCTAATAAAAAAATTAGAAAATATTGGAATTCAAGGAACAGTTAAAGAATGGTTTAAAAGTTTTCTTCATAAAAGACACCAACACGTAAAAATTAACAATACATTGAGTGAACCCACCTATTCCGAATTTGGAATTCCTCAAGGGACAGTTCTAGGCCCAATATTGTTTATCATTTATGTGAATGAAATGCTTACAGTACCAAAAAATGGATAAATCATAGAAAAAAAAACTTGGGAAGAAGCCTATCAAACTGCGAATATAGAAATAAACACCTTAAAACAATGGTTGGATGACACCTACCTCTCCTTAAACTCTGACAAAACCCATTTCATGACTTTCACATTATCAGACAAAATGCACCCAACAATAAATTCCAATATAACTATCCATAACTCTTGTAATAATTATACTGACAACTGCAATTCACCTAAATGCTCAAAAGTCTCAAAAAAAGTAATATTAAATATTTAGGCATAATTATAGACCAAAATATTAAATGGACAGAACAAATTGCGCAAACTGTAAATAGAATACGTAAAATTTATTACGTATTCCTCAAACTAAGAAATATATTACATAAATCTTTGCCACTAAAGGTTTACTATGCATTAGCCCAATCAGTTCTGCAATACGGAATAATAGGATGGGGAGGAGCGTATAAAACCAACTTAACCCCACTTGAAATAGTACATAGAAGACTCATCAAAATAATTCTAAAGAAACAATTAGACTATTCAACTCAAAAATTATTCGATGAATTCAAAGTATTAACAATAAATAAAATTTATCAAAAAAACGCATTACTACAAATCCATAAAGACAAACTAACAATAAAGTCATTCAGCACCAGACCGAGAACCTTATGACAAATAATAATCCCTAAACTTAATACTACAACAGCCCAACATCATTACACATACTCAGCAATAAAATGCTTTAACGAACTCCCTATAGAAATACAATCCGAGAGGAATTATGAAATGTTTAAACAAAAACTCAAAAAACATTTTACTATTATATAATTTCTAAGTATGTGTTACGATGTGCCAACCTATATTTCCATTATGTACAAAACAAACGCCATCTTACATTTTTCATTATGTATAAAAAAAAAAAAAATCATTGTGTACAAAAAAAAAAAAAAATTGCTACTTTTATTTTCTTTGTGTATAAAAAAAGTAGTCCTTCATGCATCCAAATTGTAACAACTGAAAGGTATGTATAGTACTGTCAATTTGATAGTGCTCCCTCCCTAAACACGAGAATTTCTCAATTAGGGAGGTATTGTTACCACTAATATTATATAGTATATATTATGTATTATATGTATATTGGTTAATAAATAAAAAATAAAAAAAATAAATAAATAAATCTTCCTTGAGATTATTTTTCACACAAACGACGGTACACATAAATTAAAATCATCAGAAACTTTTTGTTATCTCCAATAGTAGAAATGAAATTGTTGAATTTTGTTTTTGCCGAGTGAATATGAAAAAATGCTTCACTTTATCATATTACTCATACTCATCGGAATCTGTCCTAATTTGACTGTTATCTAAATGGGAGTGCCGCAAGTACCTACTTAATACATACGCACTAGTTAGGTACTACTAGGTAGGCATCTACTTCATTTATATGTTTTATTTATTGATTGCTAGTATATCAGAAACTGAAAAGGGGGAATGGCGAGAGTTGCGATTCAACGGTCGGAGTGAGCATAAATCAACTGGGAGTGAGCAGTCGCAGTTCCCAGTCGAAGCGACTCTTCCCCCAAACCTCGAGTCCTGCCCCCGGAGCACCCGCACCGTGATCACCGGCATCAGAGGTTAACATCCCAACATTGTACGTTGTTTTCTCGCAAATATTATGTTGAACTTATGCCTTTGTTTACATCGCGCGATAATTTTTTTTTTTCATTGACAGTTGTTTTTTGGTGACCGATTTGTGCAAAACACTTATTTATACTTTTAAATTAAAACGATGAGTTATACCAAGGCTGCCCAACCTTTTTAACAGTTGGGCAAAATTGAAGATTTTAAAGTCACTGGCGGGCCACAGACTACTGACGGTTACTATTTTTCTTACCTAAGCTTTTTAATATCTTGTTTTATGCAACAAACAAATAAACATATTGAAATTTTATTGTCGTTTATTGAAATAATAAAATAAATAGTATCTACTGCCAAATAACGAAACAACATTTTATGTAACAAAAATCTAAATCCAAGTAATTTGTACAATCAATATGATTTTTGACATATTTTTTGTTTTAATAATTCTCCTATGTTAGGAGTCAGTTCAGATGTTGCCAGTAGCAACAAATCAGACATATGTTGCTCAGTTAGAGATGTGCGGTATTTATTTTTTACAAAATTAAGAATTGAAAAAATTTTTTCACAAACATACGTTGATCCAAAACTACTTAACAATTGAAACGACAGTCTTCCTTTGGCACCAATTTCCAGAAATCTCCAAATTCTTCTGAAGAAGTTTGTGACGAAAATATTTTTTCTGCAAAAAGGTTTTTCATGGCAGAATTATTTTGCAGTTCAGTGAGTTCCAACTGGATATTGGCAGGATTACTAATTATTTCAGTCAAACTGATTGTGATAGGATTAAAAAAAAATTGTAAATTTTGTTTTGTACTTTCAAAGTCCTGGAATCTGCTATCAAACGACTGTAATAAGACTAATAAACATCTAATTTTAGCTTCGTACTTAGTACAGTTTATGGTGGCAATATTGAGCTTCTCTTTCAAATCTTTGAGTATGGGAAAAGGGTTAATATTTTCGTTGGCTAAACATAGTCGGAAGTGAACAATCTTTGCCTTATAATTTGAGATAATTTGTGATGTCAACAAGAAATGCAAACAACATTACTCTTCACCCTTGATATTAAAATATGAACTGCTTGAAAATCCATCATATTATGATATTTTTACACAAAATAGTAAACAACCTGCTACCCAAATATTTTTCGAATCAAATTGTATACAACAAGGACATACACCAACATAAAACTAGGACGTGCAATGAAATCAGGCTACCAAAGAAGGACAAAGCGAATACCCAGAATAGTATATTTTATAAAGGGATGAAATACTATAACGCGCTGCCGGAAAACCTTAAGTCTGCCCCAATTGAAAAGTTTAAGATGTTGTGTAGGAGCCATATCAAGAAAGAAAAAAAAAACATAGTATATTTAAATGTAATAATTAATTAGTCATTTGTAATCTTAAATGTACAAATTACTAAAATAAAATCAATAAATAAATAAATCAGCATCATCGTTAATAGAGTTTATTTTAAGGAATTTTATATGTAGATCCTGTGCGTCTTTTGGAATGAGAGGTAGTAAAGATTTCAAGTCTTTCAACTTCTTTGACTCCGGTATTTGTTTGCCATTCAGTCTAAGAGGTATTAGCATTTCAAATGTTAGCATGGCAGGACGACGATCCCTTTTATTTTTTATGTCCACTTCAACAAAGGCTTCCTCATACGGATATCTAATCAAAATGGAGAAAGGTTTATTTATCTGCAAGAGAATTTCTACAGTTTTCAATCATGAAACTTTTTCAAACAAGTTGTTATTTTTCTATACACACTTTTTATTCTTAAAATTTTATTAAATATTTTTAAATTCATTATATTTTATTTCTGTTAGAATTCTCACATAATCCCTTTTTATACTTATTTTGAATGCTAAAATAAACCATTTTTATTATTTTTCAGCATGGAAGAAAACAGTGTAATTTTCCGCCAGAAGGGTTTAACACTTTTAATATCTAGGCTTAATACAATATAATAATGCCATGTGTAACTAAAGATTTGAATAATTCGATGTAGAATAATAAGAATACTGTTAAAGTAGAACTTTATTAAATAAAGGTATAATATACCTTAGTGAATATATTATCTGGTTTCCCCCCTGAACCAACAATTCAAAATGTTTTTAAAATTTTCATTATCGATTGTTATAAGCACGCTGGGTGTCATTGGGATCAGCTTCCCTTTAAATGAGTTACCATCTTCTGGGCCATCTATGGTTAAACCTCCAGAAACTAGCTCGGAGAAGTATGATGGATGCAATGGCAATACAGTACCAATCGATTTTTATAAAAACATATCGATTTATCAATTGGAGTACAACGAACTTAAGTACAATATTTTTTGGACTGATTACGAGAGAGTTTATGAAAATGGACCATTCGTGAACTGGCGCATCGGAGATCAAAACATGGGAATGGTAGAGAACTTTACATCAGCGATATTCGAGGGATGGAACACGAGCGCCATGGGCAGTGCACCGGGAGACTGCGCCACGGTGGACGTCCAGAACAAGGAGCTGAAGCCCGTGTGGTGTGACCAGAAGTTCCCGAGGCTGTGCGTCCTGCCAGCTGTACAAGGAGGCGATAGCGGACTGCACGAGTATTCTCCAGAACGAACCGAAGTGGAGATCAAATATGCACGCACAGAGTAAGTTATTATAAAACATTGTAAAAAGATAATAAAAAGGCATTATTATATCCCAAGCGGCTTATTGGCATTATTTACAGTTGCCATAAGAAATGTAGTTGCAAAAGGAGTGTGTTTACAATCGAGTTAAAAATGTTCACAGACTCTATATGTTTTGATCTATTAGAAGGTAGAAATGCTAAACAACAAAGAGAAATACAATATATTATATAAATAGATATAAAAAAATATGTAAAGAGAAATAAGAAAAAGAAATAATAAAGCATAAAAGATAAAAAAATAGAATAAAAAATTAAACGAATTCCTACATTTCTAAAAACACTACTATTCTCCATGACATGTTTAGTAGATGGCTAATTTGCCTTAAAATATGCGAGAATTTATATATAGATATATTTACTTTCAATATCATTGTACAACCGACACATTCCATTACATTTCATTACTATTTTCCATTACAACCATCAATTTCTTAGTAAAGAGTAGACTTGAAAGTGGGTCGCTAATTTGGGGTCAACACCAGGTAAAGTATTCTCTCATGTTGGAGAGAGTTCAGAACAAATGCCAGAGATTTATCAACTTGAGGGAGTATGGCTGCTACCTGTATATGGCTGCTACCTATGTGAAATTGGATTGAAGTAGGCAATATTGTATTAACCCTTAGCATCACTCGCTATTTCCGGCCTTTACAAGTACACTCGTGGGGGACCTATGTCCCCCGGTGCATATACGCTATATTTAATTATCTAATTGCATACATTTTAAAAATGTCTTTATATTAAATAAATCAAAGACGTATTCAAAATATAAGAAAATAATTTGGTTAGAATTTAAAATACAAACTTTACATTTCTTGTGTCAAATAAAAAGTGGCTATTTTTTTTATTTAATTAAATATGAATAAAGGTTCACATTATTAATAATATGTTACATAACATTCTGTTTAACTAATTTAACTACCGAGATTCGAGACATATTAACTGGGGAGCTAGTCTATTGACTTATACTAATAAAAAAGGTGTTTGTACAAAATAGAATTATCTAAAACTAGATCTCGTGTACCCGGCGTTGCTGGGAGTTATTCTCAGGAAATAGACATATACTATGGTGGACTTTTCTGTAGGCCTTTTTAAGAAATAAAATTCCATACTATATTTTGATGTATGTCATAAGGTTTAGCCAGTGTTAGCAATGTAAGCGCCCGAAAATATTTTATTTACGACTTGATTACAAAACATCGACTTTTCTGTACTTTCTATAAAAATAATATGCATGTATTATATATACAAACCTTCCGGTAGAAATTCTCTAAGTAATATTGAAAACCCTATCAAAATCCGTTTTGTAGTTTAAAAGAAGTAAGCGCACAAACAAACGCAGAAAGCGACTTTATTTTATACTATTTTTATCTAAAATATTACAAATCTTGGACAGTAGAGGAATCAGTAAAAATACACACAAAATAGTAACGGAGTCGTGAAAGAATATATCTGAAAATCATCAGTAAAATATTAATCAGGTTTTGGATAAAAATATACAGTTAGTTTGTTTTTAAATTTGGAATAGGTCTTCTCACTATTGATTGCTTCCGGTAAATCTTTAAATAGCTTTGTGCCTAGTTTTTCGTAATGGTGTTGCACAGCTGTCGTATTGCATCTGGGTACATAGTTATTCCCTGCTGTTCTAGGTTTTATACTTCGCGTTGAGGACAGTAAGTTGAGATTCTTTAAAAATTTTTAAGATTGCACATTTTTCGAAAAGTTTTACCGCCGGTAGGACCATAAATTTATCAAAAAGTTCAATGGTTAGAAAATCTCTTGATAATAACTTTAATAAACATTTTTTTATGTTGTTACTATCGGATACAAGTTAGTCTTATAAATACTTCCCATGCAATTATAACATACCGCACCACCGACTGTACCAGAGCAAAGTAAACCGTTTTTATATTTGAAAGTTTTAGAATATTTTTTAATCTTATAAATGAATAAGTCAGTTATCTACATGTTTCTTAAATTTCAAATTTCTCTCCATAGTGGTCCCAAAATGTTTATAAAATGCCATAAATAATGTTTTTTTATACATTAAGACTCAGTAAGTTATCATCAAACCAGTTTTTTTAAGTTTTAATATCATCCTTCACAGCTACTGTCACATCTGTCCATGATAACTGTATCATTATACGAAATGAAACTTCCACTAAGAGGGAGACTGAACATATCATTGAAGTAAATAAGGAAAAGTATAGACCCGATTACTGTACCTTGTGGAATTCCTCAGTCAGAAGACATTGGTTTCCTCAATGTATTATAGAGTTTAACATATTGTTTCCTATTTTCTAAGAAACTCTGGAACCAAATTAAAGCTTTGTCTTCTAGTCCAATTTTCTCCTGCTCAGCAAGGAACCTAGAACGTGACACTATCAAAAGCCTATTTTAGATCAATAAATATTCCTAGGCACTTACAACTTCCATCCAAATTCCCCATAACTAGAGAAGTCAATGGTGCAATTGCATCCTCAGATTTCGCACATATTTTTTTATTTATCTAAAAAAAAAACAAAAAATGGTTTAAAATATTGCTTTCGTACCTACATTTGTGGGGATCTAGGTCCCAAGGCGTTAACTAAACTAGGCGTTAAGATAAAAAAACGAACCGAAAAAAGGAATAACAATATTTCCGAAAATGTGCGTAGTGTGGGATCCTACTCCCCCACCAGTTGCGCTAAGGGTTAAATAATTCAAGTTGGAAGGTATTATACAGAGTTTCGCAAAAAGAGGTGTTATTTTGATATTCAATCGTAAAAGATTAATGGTTTGTTGCTTGTGTGGCACGTAGCGTCGTCGTGTTGAAAGTAAACGTTGTTCAGATCAATACCATCCAATTCCGGCCATAAAAAATCATTAATCATCTTTCGATTGCGCAATCCATTCACCGTAACTGTTGCTCCAGCCTGATTTTCGAAAAAGTAAGGTCCAATGACTCCGCCGGACCATAAACCGCACCAAACAGTCACACGTTGAGGATAAAGAGGCTTTTAAACAACAACTCTTGGGTTTTCCGAGCCCCAGATGCGACAATTTTGCTTGTTGGCCTCATCACTCAAGATGATTTGCATTTGATTCACTCAAGTGAATTTTAATAATTTCAATGCGTTGTTGAAGCGTGTATCGTTCCATTTTTATTAATGGCGTAGTTTCTACTTGTCAAATATTAAAAAATGACAGCTTCAAAAGTAACATCTACCGAAATAGCGGGCTATTCAAAATAACACCTCTTATTGGAAAACCCTGTATATGACTATTTCAATTACGTCTTTTATGAACTTTATTGTGAATTGTTTATTTTTTCGTCAATAGTATTTTAACCAAATTTAATTTGTTTTCTTTTGTTTTTAGCAACGATTTAATCATTTTTAATATCACAAAACCAATACCAATATTGGACGAAGTTTGGTGTTTCCACGAATCCCTAAACAAGACAGATAGAATAAGAATGGAAATCAAGGCTTTGAATAATACCGAAGAGTTTGGTATCACTGCAATAGAAAACGGAAACTATTGGTGTATTTGCATAAACAAAATAGATTATAATTCAATCGACTCAGAAAAGGTTGTATTTGTGAGAAATAAACATTTATATAAAAACACATCCGTGATAATGATAAAAGATGTTGAATTCTTAAGGTATTTGCTGGATATTCAATCTCAACATTCAGATGATTTGAAACGAAAACTTTGTCCTAACGGCAAATGCCCAAAAGATCTCAATACAAAAATTATGATAACCTACAGTGAAATTTTAGATAATGTTACGATATCAGAGAAATTGGACTACGGTGACAAAATATTGTTGCATGTCACTCAAGGGAATCGCATTTTGTTAAATTACTTTCTAAAGGAGGATGTCATATTCACAAGGAAACTGCTATTCTGCAAGGATATTCACTTTGTCCCGAAGACTAAAATAGGTAATATATTTTTATGTATTTTTAATTGTTTAACACAATTTATGTATGATTTTTTAAATTTTATAAGGTCACCCGTGCGATTAGTAGTCCGATAATTTATGTTAGCAATATTTAATCTTTTTATCGATTAGTAGTCCAATAAATTATGTTTGCAATGTTTAATCTTTTAAGATCACTCGTACGATTCGAAAATATTTATTTATTTTTTAATTTTCTTTATTTTTACAACAATTACGTTAAAGTAAAGTGAAAGTTTCTCAGTTACTGAAGTGATTTATTTTTGGGGTATTATGCCATGTTACGCTATATCCTTCTCTAACCAACGTTTCGGACAGCATTAAAGTGTCAGGGCAGATGATGGATATTGTAATGCTGTCCAAAACGTTAGCTAAAGAAGGAGGTAGGGCAACTTTGTATTACAGGTATGACAGTAATACTGTCATTAAAAATATCACAAAATCTTTGTCGTAAAATAATAATTTTAATTATTTATTCTTAATATTGAAATACAGGAGTTTCCAATAAGAGGTATTATTTTGATATTCAATCGTAAAAGATCAATGGTTTCGTTGCTTTTGTGGCACGTAGCGCCGTCTTGTTGAAAGTAAACGTTGTCCAGATCAATACCATCCAATTCCGGCCATAAAAAAATCATTAATCATCTCTCGATAGCGATCCATTCACCGTAACTGTTGCTCCAGCCTCATTTTAGAAAAAGTAAGGTCCAATGACTCCGCCGGACCATAAACCGCACCAATCAGTTACACGTTGAGAATAGAGAGGCTTTTAAACAATAATTCTTGGGTTTTCCGAGCCCCAGATTCGACAATGTTGCTTGTTGACGAAGCCACCGAGGTGAAAATGGGCCTCATCACTCAAGATGATTTGCATTTGATTCGCTCAAGTGAATTTTAATAATTTCAATGCGTTGTCGAAGCATGTATCGTTCCATTTTTATTAATGGCGTAGTTTCTACTTGTCAAATGTCAAAAAAATGAGAGTTTCAAAAGTAACATCTACTGAAATAGCGGGCTATTCAAAATAACACCTCTTAACCTTCCAGCGGGCGCGCTGTCGTAAAATTTACGACAAACGCGCCTTATCGCTTCCCCCACTCTTGCGACTTAGTTGTAAGCATCGAGCTTCGAGCTATGCTAGAGTCAAATCAAATGTCAAACATTTACCGCAAGATATAAATGCTTTTCTCAAAGTGAATTACGGTAGGGCAGTTGAACCGATAACAGAAGAATAAAACAGAAGCTTTCCAAAATGCGGTGTTTGTCGGTTATGTGCACTGGATAAGAAAAGATCCTCCGCATCAATGAAGTGTTGCCGTTGCCAGTCCTTTACACGCAAAAACCATTCTTCAGTTGAGGTGGTTTGTAACAATTGTAAGGATGAGAATATTGATTCTGACTAAATAGGTCGATAAAATATTTTGTTTTGAAATATTAACATGTTTAGAGTGTTGCCTCGTTTTTTTTAAGAAAGTCAAATATATTTTTTTAAAGTACTGCCTATTATGATTTTTCATATCCTCAAAGAAATTCCCTAAGTTTGTATAAAGAAAACACCACTTACATGGAGAAAACTTGATGACGTAAAATTTACGACAAGCGCCCGCTCAAGGGAAATTTCTCAACGCGCCCGCTGGAAGGTTAATAGCTTTTTTATAATTGTTTTGTTTGTTCTGTATAATGTGTAAGTCAAAAATGTAATAATTTTGATGAAATGCACAGGTCACGATGTCATAATAAGAACAGACCTCTGCCGAGAGTACAGATGTGTGGGCGACTATAGATTCGGGGCCGTTTGGAAAATCTCCAACATAAATTACTGCAAACAAAACATCACGAACTTAGTAAGTATTTTGTAAAACTTCGTTGCACAAAAACAAATATTGAGTTAAGGCGAAGGTCCGTATTATTTATTTTATTTTTCTTTTCTATACGCCCATTGGGCTTTTACGTTGGCTACGTGAAATTGTTACAATTTTTTTATGCAAGTATTAGTAATTTATTTATTTATTGGTAAAGGTAAGAGACAAACAGCTTATACATAAAATATAAATATAAACATGTTAAATACAGTTAAGCCAAAAAGTCTCCGATATTAAAATTGATTGGAGATGGAGTTTTATTGCATAAAAGAAATATATATATTTATAAATATATATATATATTTTAGGTGAGGAGGGGAGGAATAGGAATTTAGAATGAGGATAGGAGATGATCTGGATACATTCCATACTATTGTATTAATTTTCGATCGTATGAGTTACTTCTAATCGATATTTGTGAAGTGTATTGCTAAAAATGTCTAGGTTTTGAAGTATTATATTGGGCACATATACGTGGAATTGGTGAATTTTTTCTAAAGTTAGTTCTATATGTAGGTAAATGAAACAAATGGGATTGCCGTGTTGATCTTGTTGGAATATGAATTTTTATTAAATTGGTTAGCTCTGGTGAGTCGAGGCCATTGTTAAGAATTTTAAATAAGTAATAAGATTTGGTCAAAAATCAAACGTCGTGTATGAAGTGAGTTGAAGTTGTGGTAATTAATAGAATCGGCGTAATTTGAGAAATGTAAGTTTTGTTTATAATTAATGTGTTTAAAAATTTTTTTTTGAATTCTTTCGATTCTTTCAATGTGAGCTTGGTAAAAAGGAGTCCAGATCGGTGTGCAGTGTTCTAGGTGGGGACGGATGAACGCTGTGTAAAGGGAATATAGAGTCTTAAGGTTGCGGAAAGGTTTCGTTAAACGTATTATAAATGCTAGCATTTTGTTGGCTTTGTTGATGATTGAATCAGTGTGTTGAATGAAGTTTAATTTCACATCCAGTATTACCCCAAGGTCTCTGATAGATTCTACTTCTTTGATATGTGTCCCGTTTAATGTATAATCAAAAGAAATTTTATTTTTGTTACGTGTAAATGATAATTTATTGCACTTTGAGGTATTTACTACAAGTTTATTTGATTCACAGTAGTTAAAAAGACGATTGAGATCCTCTTGAAGTTTAATGCAATCTTCGATTGATTTGATAACTAAGTAGATTTTTTTATCGTCTGCATATGCTAGGTAATTGGCGTGTAAAAAACATTTGTGAATATCATAAATATACACATTAAATAGTAATAAACAATGGTTACAAAAATAGTAATTACTTACATTGGAAGACATGGCACGATCAATTGAATCAGATACTTGAGTCGGGCCATGTCTAGTGTCAGAATAATAGTAGAATATGTACGATATGAATGAGGTAAGGAGTGTGTGTATCAAGTTACATTACAATTGTTTAAAAATTAAAAAAAAAAAGATGTAACCTAAAATTAACAATAACTATATTTTGTAATGAATCGATTTAGTTATAATATATACGGTGAGGATGTCTGTATCGTTTGCACATTCATTTGAATAATAAATACATAATTTATGTAGGTTAGGAATTGGTTAATTTGCTTCATAATTTGTTTGTGTAGCGTGAGATTGAAATAGGTACTTATGCCTAGAGGGCCGAGTTGGTACTCTTAGACTAGAGTCGGAAGTTCGCAACAGTCGCAATCCGAATTTACAATTTAAAAAATTACAATAATAATATGTAAATAATACATAATCTGCTCCCTGCAATTTTGAACTTACACAATTGCTAAATCTGAGGAGTCAAGCGCGTGAATTTTTAAAAAAGTTAAAAGTAACGGAAAAATGTCCAATTCTCATTGAATGAGTGAGAAAATTAATTTTTGGAGAAATAGGGGTATTTTTGAAAGTACGGTTTTGATGGGATAGTCCTCTGTATTGAGGCATAGCAGGCTCCACGCATTTCAACAACAGTTCGTAAAAATGATGGCGACTAGCAAAATTAAGCAATTCCCTATTTAGATTTTGATCCAGTAGAACACAGGCTCCATTGATATGTCCTTTGTTCGAAGCTTTGTTAGCACAACACAGAATCTGCACTGTATCTTCGGGATCCCAATCAGAGATCGTATTACAAGCAGCCTGTGCCTGTTGTATTGCCTCTGAAATTGTCCAAGTTTGGCACAGCAATAAGTTGTTCTCTACTCAAATATAAATATCCCAAATGATATCATTACAGGAAGACGTTCTTCTTTGCATTTCCGAATATCCAAAGCAGACAACAGTTTTCGGCTCGTTCTTTTCGATTTTCCGTGAGAGTTCGTTGGACAAAAGACTTAGGAAATTCGTCAAAATTAAGATCTAGTGCATTGATAAGTAGCTTGGATAATAAACACAGAGTCTCTTATGCTTAACTTACATGAGTCTAAAAGTGCAATTGTATGCTCTTGGTTACAGGAGAAAATTCTTCTTGTAAGTCGATACATTCACCAGAATTAGAACGAAGTTTCGACCCAGTTATTTGATATTTTACGAGTACATCTCCCACCAAAAATATACCGTTATTAAGGCTTCACAATTTCACTGACAAGATTTAAATTCAACACAGTACGTCTTTTATCAAAACAATCGATAATAAAAATGCAAATAAACCATAAGAAAAAAAATGATTTCCATTCTTAATAGTTTTCAGTGAACTTTCAATTTCATTTTGAACCCTTTTGGGCTTGTTTTATGATCTTATCTTAACTTCTCCAGATCCTATTGATTAAATTGTCAGACATATTCATATAATTATACTTGTGTAAAAAATTATAACAGTTGTCATGTTCAGTCAACATGACGAATGGAATTGACTAATACAAAAGTGAAAACCTGGTAATAACGCTTCTTGCTGCTGTCTTACGATGAAAAGATGTTGTTATTTGTTAGGAGCACATAATAGAGAATATGGTTGGAACCATTACATCAAACGCGAGAAGTTTTTTCAATGATGTTGACAATTGCATTTGTGCAAGAACTGAGAACCAGCTCGACTGTGGAATGATTTGCTGGCCTCTGTATTTCCTCCCTTCTATAACGTGGGTCTCTTCAAGACAATATAGGCCAGTGTTTCCCACGGTGGGGCGTACGCCCCACCGGTGGGGCATAGCGCCTCAGCGGTGGGGCACCACGCTTCAGAGATGAGACACGTAGGCATTCCACATATAAAAGGGAATACTCTTCGGTCATACAAAAAAATGCCTGAGATGTACAAAATTGAAATATACGCCAAATTATACTTAAAATAAAATGAAACTCGTTTTAATTTCAATAATTATCTTAAATCACAGAAACTACGCAGGATGTAGCTGTAGTTGTTGTATTGCTTTAATTGTTTTATACCTACATAATGTATAAGTATAGTGAGGAAATCTATAATTGTTTTCTCAGTTAACTAAATTGCACATGTATAAACAAACCAAGTAACTGTTAATTTTCCTAAAATAAAATATATAATTACGATTAGAACATGATAGATGATTTTTCCTAAGCATGAATGCGAATTTGTAACATTAAGCTGGAAGTTAGTGAACACGAATGATCACAGTAAGAACTTGAGAATGGATTTTGCTTAGTATGAGTGCGAATGTGTCTTTTTAAGCTTGACTTTTGTGAACATGAATAGTTACACTAATAAAATGATAATGATTTATCCTAATTAAAATGATAATGTGGATCGTCAAATTTGACTTCCATAAACATGAATAATTACAGTAAGAATTGCTTTTTTTAGTATGAGTGCTATTGTTTCTAATTAAACGTGACTTCTGTGAACATGAATTATCGCAGTAAGAACATGAAAAGGGTTTATCCTGAGATGAAGGGTGAATACGAATGTGAGTCACTTAGTTTGTCTTTTGTGAACATTAATAGTTCCAGTAAGAACATGAGAATGGTTTTGCCTTAGTATGAATGCGAACGTTTGCCATTAAGCTTGACCTGCGAACATAATAGTTACAGATAGAACACGAGAAAAGAGACGGGTTTTCCTTAGTATGAGTGTGAATGTGTCTTATTATGCTTGACCATGAATAATCATAGTAAGAAAATAAGAACAAAGTTTCCTTAGAATGAGTGAGAACGTGTTGCAATAACTGTGACTTCTGTGAAAATGAATAATGACAGAAGAAAATAAGAATAGTTTATCCTGAGTCCTCAATGAGTGACCAGGTATGCCATTAAATTTGGCTTGCGTGAACATGAAGAATTACAGTAATAACATGATAACGGTTTTTTGCTCAGTGTGAGTGCGAATGTGAAATTAAGGCTTAAAGAAGAAACTTACACTAAGGATTTTCAAAGAAACTAACACAAAATATTCTAGCATTACTTTGCATGCCAGAAAATTATTATTAGCCTTTCCCTCAACTTATTTGGTGGAATGTGGTTTTAGCGCCATAAGCGACTTACTCATTAAAATTATTATTAACCTTGCCCTCAACTTATTTGGTGGAATGTGGGTTTAGCGCCATAAGCGATTTACTCATTAAAAAACTAAATCGATTGGAAATAACTAATAGAGGGGACCTAAGACCGAAATTAACTAAGTTATATCCGGACATAAAATTTATTTGTAGCAAGCGTGACTGAATTTAATATCAGTTGTAATATATATATTAGAAAAGGTTTTATTCAATTTCATTAGGGGTTCATATGTTTACAAACATATTACATTATGATTTTAAAATTTACCTGCTGTTTCATAAAAAAAGATGCCAGTGGGGCATCAGACTTTTGAAAAGACTACGGTGGGGCATGGCATAAAGAAGGCTGGGAAACACTGATATAGGCTCTGAGGGAAATGATTTTCATCAGTGCCTCCTGTGTGGAGTTACTTCAAAAAGCATTAACATCACTCAATGGCCAATACAATAAGAACTTACTCGGCTTTTCCAGTTACCAATGCATTAGATATATCTTCAAATGGACGCATTCTGAAATAAATAAAGTATGCAACTATAAAATAATGGACAACATTTCTGTGTTTGGAAAAAGTTTAATCAGAGTTGTTCCGTAACGATAATTTCTAACAACTCAGGTTCGTTTGTTGATTTTTTTGCTCACTGTTTGGACCGTTAAACTTAATTGTAAATAGAATTTTATAAAGGCATTTTATTTTATAAGAGTGTATGTAAATTTAATAAAAGTATACGTAAGAGTTGCATTTTAAATCAGTAATCTCCCCACAGTTTAAGAATAATCAGCAGTTTGCCGGTGTTCTACCACGAGCGAAAGATGACTCGCAAAAGCCCATAATATTAATTCATATTTGTTAATAAAATATAATCCTTTTTGTTTTAAAACCACGAGTTTTTAATAATTTTTAGAACCGACCGGTTTCTTAGACCATACCTTATCGATCGTTAATAACAAAATTTATTTTAATATATTTCGTAAACCCTCCTATACTGATATTGTAATCCACAATACATCGAATCATCCATTTGCACATAAGTTCATTTTTACGTTTGGTCACAATTCCAATGTCAGATAATAATTTTGAATTTAAAACCAAAAGTATTTTATTTTATGAAATATGTCAAATCACAAAATGTGGAAATTCTAACTAAATGTTCTCCAAAATGCCCTGGAAAGAATCTCAGACTTGTGATGTTCCGTAAGAAACCATTCATCTGTTTTGAATGCAATTACTATATTATCCAAATTGACCTTGGTTAAAAATTACATCTTTGCGATTCTTTCAAGGATAAAGAAACCATCCTGTCACTTCGAATGCAATCAACAATGTTCTCAAAATTTGTTACGACAGCATCGCCATTCCATTGTAAGAATATTATGTACTAAATACACAATTTGGCTGTCCTGAAACGGGAATCCTTCCCAGTTGGACAGACAAAGGTTCATTTTGTTTTGTATTGTTTGTAATTTATATATAAAATAATTTTTTTTTTTAAATATTGCTTTCTACAATAATATCATATTTGTTACATAATTTTGTGATTTGAGATTCTGACGGCCAAAAGTATTATCGTGATTTATTTTTGGAATTATCAGGGCATATTTATTTATCAGGGCAGATCTGTAGATTGTGGCGAAGTGTGTGTTTTTGCATGTAGAAAGTTTTATGATAATTATATTGGTATGTTTAATATTCCTCAATAATTATAAAGATATGAAAAAATTACCAGGCATTTCCAGTTAAATCTCCTAAAGTATGAACTCTGAATTAATAAAATAACTGTAATTTTGAGTACATAATATATTTAAAAAAATATTCACTTCTTATTTTCATGTTCTGTAATAAATTAAATAAATAACACAATAATAAATTTATGACGGACAATTTATTAATAAGGATAATTGAGTTGGCACGTCAATGTTCTGCATTATTTTCTCTTAACATAGATTTGATGAGTAGTATTTTTCCACAGGAACCAGCTGAGCAGATCCAATATGTGATGCAGACTATGAATGCTATGATGGACCTTCCTGTTAGTATAACTAGTCTCGAAAATGCCGCAACCATGGTGGACGGTCTTCTAAAATTAGGACAAAATGATACAATTCCTTTGGAAATCCCAAAAAATTTGGAAGCTTTAGTTAGTAAAGTGATTCTGCCAATGAATCAGAGTCAAATAATAACAATCCAGAAGCCAGACGTGAATATTGCTATTTTCACCGCAGATAATTCTGAACAAAAATCTATTGTTGGAATAAAAATTTCTTCTGATCCGGATGAAAACTTGATCTCCTCATTTGAATTTTTGAATTCAGGTATGTACGATTTTTGTTTTTGTTGTTATGTATGCATTTTTTCTGTTCACACGTTAATATCCTTAATAAATAATAACTCATCTAGCAAATATATTATGATAAATTTCGGTATTTCGATAATGTTTTGTATTCATCTTTATCCATGAAATTGGACCTGAACCTAACTACTTGGCAATTAAAGTATGTAATATCCTTTCACGTAATAAAATATACGATCCAATTATATTTATATAATCATTAAAAAAAACCTTATGAAATAACAATCGCTACCGCTTAACTTTTGAAGTCATGAAGTAAGCAGTATTCTTCTTTCTCTTATACCTTATTTGTTTTTTCGGTATATTTACACTTTATGATATCCATTTTGATGGTAGAATGTAAACCAAACGTTACCTCTAGTATCTTTGAAAAAGTCGTGGTAAAGTCAAAGTGTGAGGTTATTAATTTGTGAAGAAGCAATTTTAATAGTATTTTGCTACAAAATGCAAAATTTGATATAGATCGATAATAATAACCCAAAATTTCAAGCAGAGAATTTTTTACTATTGGGGTAACAACTTAGGGACCTATTGAACCAGGAAGAGGGAACGTTTTGTACCATTTCTTGAGAAACCACGTTGGGAGAACTTAGAATCAATATTAGTATTTTTTCTACGTTTTAGGTAGAATGATAGTATTCCGTGGAATTGGATATTTACATTTATTTTTTTGTATGTTTTTCTTTAGTTATAAAAAATTACCCTTTCATATCTAAAATTAATCTTTTAGCAACCTATTTCTAAGACATTAAGGACACTTCATTGTGTCAAACTTATTCTTTATAGTATTTAGGCATAACCCACGAAGAGCAGCAGTGCTTTTAGCTTCTTTAACATCTGTCGGTAGTTCATTAACAAACTTATTCTTTATAGTATTTAGGCATAACCCACGAAGAGCAGCAGTGCTTTTAGCTTCTTTAACATCTGTCGGTAGTTCATTAACAATCTTATTCTTTATAGTATTTAGGCATAACCCACGAAGAGCAGCAGTGCTTTTAGCTTCTTTAACATCTGTCGGTAGTTCATTAACAATCTTATTCTTTATAGTATTTAGGCATAACCCACGAAGAGCAGCAGTGCTTTTAGCATCTTTAACATCTGTCGGTAGTTCATTACCAAACTTATTCTTTATAGTATTTAGGCATAACCCACGAAGAGCAGCAGTGCTTTTAGCTTCTTTAACATCTGTCGGTAGTTCATTAACAATCTTATTCTTTATAGTATTTAGGCATAACCCACGAAGAGCAGCAGTGCTTTTAGCTTCTTTAACATCTGTCGGTAGTTCATTAACAAACTTATTCTTTATAGTATTTAGGCATAACCCACGAAGAGCAGCAGTGCTTTTAGCTTCTTTAACATCTGTCGGTAGTTCATTAACAAACTTATTCTTTATAGTATTTAGGCATAACCCACGAAGAGCAGCAGTGCTTTTAGCTTCTTTAACATCTGTCGGTAGTTCATTAACAAACTTATTCTTTATAGTATTTAGGCATAACCCACGAAGAGCAGCAGTGCTTTTAGCTTCTTTAACATCTGTCGGTAGTTCATTAACAATCTTATTCTTTATAGTATTTAGGCATAACCCACGAAGAGCAGCAGTGCTTTTAGCTTCTTTAACATCTGTCGGTAGTTCATTAACAATCTTATTCTTTATAGTATTTAGGCATAACCCACGAAGAGCAGCAGTGCTTTTAGCTTCTTTAACATCTGTCGGTAGTTCATTACCAAACTTATTCTTTATAGTATTTTGGCATAACCCACGAAGAGCAGCAGTGCTTTTAGCTTCTTTAACATTTGTCGGTAGTTCATTAACAATCTTAAATCCTTTAAAATAGATATTATTTTAGGTTCCCGACAAATTTGTTTTTGGAAGTCTAAAATCTTCACAATTTTTCGTGGACTGCTGACGGAGGGACAAAAGATTATATTAAAAAAATATTTTTTTTCAGATTCACCCACGGATTATTCTGAAGAGGGTATTATTTTGGTTAATGTGTCATCAATTCTAAGCAACCAACCGTCTGGCGGTGCGCAGATCTCATTTATAGTTTATCGGAACGAAAAAGCATTTTCAAACAGGAAACAACAATTTGGGGACGATTTGAAAAAAATCATCAGCATACAGATGGGAAATATTTCTAAGCTTGGTAAAAATGAATACGTAGATTTACATTTTAAGACTAACGTGAGTAAGATAGGAAACGAACGTGAAATCAAGGAGTGCGTTTTCTGGGATTTTGGTTTGGGACCCACAGGACAGTGGTCTACTGAAGGCTGCGAGTTTCTGGGAGAAACTGACCTCGAAGGCTGGGAAACCTGCAGATGTTATAATCTAACGCGTTTCGCTCAGCTTATTCATGGTGCCTACTACCAAGTTAACATTGAACAAGTGGAGAGTAATTTTCCCCATCGAATGTTGAAATATATTTCCATTTTTGGCTGCACTTTATCCATCTTCAGTCTGTTTACTGTTGTCTTCACGGGAAGTCTATTGAAAACCTGGAGAAATTGCCTGGTTCACAAACTTAGAATGAATTTAGTCGCCTCAATAGGAATCATGATGTTCAATTTCTTGTTTGTTTCCACACATGACTTAACTGACAAAAACTCATGCACAAACACATGCTTTGTCTCCGAAATTATTTTACATTACTCTGTTCTTTCAACCTTTTCTTGGATGTTTGTGATATCCTTTTCTTACCATCAAAAGATTGTTAACGTATTCAAATCCACGAAATATTCTGAAAACTCCATCCTGTTGCTTGCTCTAGCTTTTGGGTGGCTGTTTCCCTTGATACCGATGATTCCTCTTCTGGTTTTTGATTCTGACAGCTATTCAAACAATTTAAGTAATTACTTTTGCTATCTGAGCGGATACCGATTTTGGCTAGCATTTGTTTTACCTATCTCCATATTTATTATTTTAAATACTGTACTTTTGTTTAGCATTTTTTATTCTATTTATCAGACCTCGCGCGACTTACATGCGAGTATTTCAATAGAAAAAAAATCGTTCAGGACGTCAGAAGATTCACTTTCCTTTTCTATCAATTCGGACTAATATGGATTATCGGGCTCTTTTCAAATAACTTATTCTTTGCCTGTCTGTTTGGCATAAATGTTTCACTTCAAGGCTTAATTCTGAGTTACATTTTCGTTTTGGGGGATGAAGAAGCATGTTGCGTGATACCGGAAATATCTAGATCTAGTAGTAACGTTGAGAAGGAAAACAATTCTGGAAGAAATGTATTTGTTCCGTGGCATCAATGCAGAAAGTCAGGGGAATATGACAAGCCTTCCGAAGAAGCACATTTAAAATTGAATCCAGGCTAAAGAAAGTGATAGCACCACACGTCATAATAACCAAAAATTAATCATGAAAACATTTTTTGTATTTTGAATACTGTCACCAAAGCTTCAGCTAATGCAGGTCAAGAAAATTAATCTAGTGCGGTAACGGCAAAAGTCCAGCACTTTTCGGTTATACCTATGATCCTGAACAAAGAGGCTTACAGGGATATTTTAATAAGGTTAAATTCAGGAAATCAACAGACTTGGCACAATCAATTGAATTAAATATAATTGCTTGCTATACATATACAGATGGTTCTTAAAGCTAATTACAAAACTACACAGGGTACGTGTTTTATAAATAACGTATTTTACTTAAGTTTAAGGTAACAAAGATAATTTATTTTTTAAAACTGATAAAGAAATAACATAAAACATTTGTATGATTTAATCAACTTAAATAGTATTCCTACCTACTCTTGTGTTAATTGTAACTATAACTAAAAAAGTAGTAATTAAAGAAAAAATATTTTTTATCGTAGAAATATACCTAGTCATAGTAAATTTATTTAAAGGGTAGCGAAAATAATAGTTGGTTCTAGTATTGGAATTTTTATAATATTCAAACCCCAATTCAGACCCCTTGCGACAATTAGTACAATTATGTGTGCATTCTTTTTGTACAACCTTCTGTAATAATGTAAATAAATACTTGTATTTTCATGTTTACTTCTGTTATCCTCTTTTTATTATGTTATGTACTGTGTATGCACTTATCACATAATTTAATTTTTAATTTTTTAAAAGAAAGACAAACATTCCTGGGTTACGATAATAATAACCTGACAATATTTGAAAATCTCCTACTACCACCACAGTAAGCTGAAATTTTTTGCTTGTGTTGTGATGGAGGACTTAGCCAACCGAGGAATTGAACACACTACGCCTGGGTGGGACCCAAACGCGATATCAACTCGACCACCGACCGGGACATACCGACATACATTTGTATAATTATTAGTTGTAGTGATTTTTTTGTATTTGTTTATTATTTGTGTTTTTTACGATGTTTACAAGTCATACTGTTTTAATTTATACTAAACTTCCATTAAAAGCATTTGCTTGTGGATGGAAGAGGAGTGTACATTTGCGAAAAAATAATATAACTAGGTTACAAAGTAAAAAATATTACAAAATTAAAATCCATAAAAATTATTATATTTGGAAGGAAGAAAAAATATATATTATGGAGGATAAATAGAGTATAGTGGGATAATTTGTGATATATTCAAGTGAAACTAGGGGAATCAGTTTTTTGTTAACGATTTCCCTAAAATATTTTTTTATATAGTTCAATATTTGTTTTTTTATCATTAATGCTTCTAATTTCTTCTGGTAATTTATTAAAGAAATGTTTTCGTTGGTGCCTATAGTGGGGCTGGCAAAAGAAGTGTGTAGTTTAGGGCATGCAAATATATATTTAAGTCTGGTTCGATTTTCAGCTATGAATGAGTATTTATCTTTTTTCTTTTATTATTTGAATAATTAAAATTATCGTAAATAAGTGTTTAAATTTAGGAACTTTGAATTTTTCGAAGGGAAGTCTGGAGGTTTTTTTAGTATTATTTTTATTATGACTTTTTGAACAATTTCTATGGGGGTCAGGCTAGTTTTGTAAGCTGCTCCCTGATAATGGCATATATAACTGATAATAACATATTGCAGAACAGAGTGTAGTAATGCATAATATATATTGAGTATAGATTTTTCATTGTTAAGAAATTTCTGATTCGTAAGAATATATAAATTAATTTCCTATTTTTCTTTATTGTATGGCAGTTGTGATCTTTCCATTTTAGGTTTTTATCAATGATTATTCCTAGATGTGTAATTTTATCAGCTGTTTTCAGAAATGAGCATGTTTTTCGACAGAGGTTAGCGTCGTTTTATGTGAGAGAATGATCATGTAGGATTATTTGAAGATTTGGAGTTGTACTGTTGGTATTTATTTCAAAGGGGATGACATATGTTTTTTCACTATTTAACGACAGAAGGTTATCGTCAAACCACATTTTTAGACTATTTATATCTTCTGTGGCTTTTAAATTAATATTTTCCCATGTTTTTTCTTTAACTATAAGGACTGTTTCATCAGCATAAGAGACAATTTTTCCATGTAATGGTTGAACAAATATGTCATTTACACAAAAAATGAAAAGTACCGGTCCCAGAACTGTGCCTTGGGATACCAAAATTTGATGTTTCTTGGTCGCTAGTCGTGTCATTAATTTTAACGTATTGTGGGCGATTTGTCAAATAACTTTCTATGCACTGAGCGACTTTATCGTTGATGTTATTAGATTTTAGTTTTTTAATAAGCTTTACGTGAGAGTTACTATCAAAAGCCTTTCTTAGGTCTATAAAGATTCCTGCGCATTTATTGCCTCATTCAAGTGCTGAGTATATAAGTGATGTAACATTTTCTATTGCATCTTGTTTGCTTTTTGTTTTATGAAGCCGTACTGATTGTGGTGTGATATTTTATTTTCCTCCAGAAAATCTACAAATTGTTTTTTCACAATATTTTCAAAAAAATTTGCTATATTCGGTATTAGAGATATCGGTCAATAATTTGAGACATTTTGTGGGTCGCCATTTTTAAAGATAGGCGATATTAGAGATTTTTTTTATAATATGTGGGAAATATGCCTTTGGTCAGACTGAGATTAATAAGGTGATTAAGAGGTGTAAGTAATTTTTATCGTTTTGAGTATTTTGAGATGTTTTAATTATTTTTACATTTAATCTAAATTTTTATGTTAACCTTTTTGAAATAAAAAACTTATTGAAATATAAAACTAATTTGTTTATTATTTATATCAGTTTGCACAAGTTCCAATAAAATCAAACAATAATAATTCTCGGATAGGGTTCTTGTTAAATGCGATGGCCCTTAGCTCAAATTTTGCATTTGTATTGCGATTTCATAGTTGGTTTCTTAGGCTTCTTTCGGTATTACACTGAATGTAACAATTTCAACGTGTTTGTTTTCTGTCTTATTTTTTAGCACAGTTTTTTTTTAAATTTAATTTTGGTATAATAAATCTAAATGTAACAGTCCTAAAACAGGTATATCTTCATGGTTGGACGGTCAAAGCACTACCGTAGAATCGTTACCAGGTAATGTTAAGGAATGGAAATTTCCAATTAGTGCGATTCCTATCTACGCTAAAAACACGGCTCCTATGTTGAGATATTTTATTAATACGCTGAAATAAACTATATTATTATTATAATACTAGATGCTAAATCAATATGTAGTTTTACCCAGAGAAGCATTACTATAAAATTCGATCATCTCCAGAAAAGTTACCACAAAAAAACTCAACACATAAACACGCTACAAGGTTCACAGAAAACTTATTCATTTCAAAAGCAAACAAAACTATATTTCAAAAAGGACCACACTACATGGCCATTAAAGTATAAAAATCCTTCCACGTACCATCAAACAAATAACCGACATACTTAAATTTAAATCATCACTAAAAACATTTCTTTTAAACAAATGTCACTACACCTTAAATGAATACCTTACATAAATTTTAATACCTCTGTTTTTCATTTTTTCTTTACATACATTTGTTAACATGTAATTGTGGGGTTGTGTAATATAATGTGTTTTGTTGGGTTAGCTGGAAGAAATAGGATGTAACCTATAAGCTATACCTTTTGTACTCTTTTTGTGCAATAAATATTTTTTTGAATTTTGAATTTTTGTCCAGGAACCGTGTGAGAAGGATAAAATGGATTTTTCGTCAATTCACTCGTTAGCAAATGGAGGCCAGCAGCAACCACCCGCACCAGCCCAATTCTATGACTCCGCTCGAGCAGCATTTATAGGTTATAAGAATTTTACTTTTGAATTTTAATTTTATTATGGATGTACTTCTGAGCCTGTATAAATATTATATAAATTAGCTGAACCCTGCCACGGGTTGATGTGGTTCAGTCTGTCTGTGAAGATGAAGAAACAATAGCGCGTGTTGCTTTTACGTCCTACAGATGGCGATGTTTTTCAAAAAGAGCATATTTGTCCATATTGCGTAGTTTTAGTCACAGGTAACATTTATATAATATAGGTTTATAAAAATATTTGGCTGATCAGTGGTGAGGCACGAAATGAAAGAAAGTTGTGAAGGTCACATGTGTTTATTGAGTCAGTTGCCGAGACGAGGAGATGATGTAGGACAGATGATGAATACTCCGGTTGCTGCGGTAATGTGCTGGTCAAGCGCGGGTCAGTGAGTCGACGCCGGGCGCTGGTGACCGGGACTCGATGTAGGTCAGGCACTGGCGAAGAACGTAGGTCTTCAGGCACCCCAGTGCTGACGAGACGGCCGAAGGTGCGGCGGACCTTGCAGGCGGTTGAACGGGAGTAGTGTGACCAGTGAGGTTGCTGCGTGTCCTCGTGGTGGTCATGGTATCGTGGAAGAAGCGCTGGTCAGAGACACTGGAACCAGGGCGCTTGTAATCCGTTGTAGCGCTGGCCATGGACACGGCCGAGGCGCTAAGATGATGTCCCGATAGAGTCCATGATAGTATGGGCGAAGCCGGGTACGTGTCCTTCGCGGGGCGCGGGACGCGCCGATCGTCACTCGTGAGATTTATCCACTGGCGGCAGATTGATAGCTGATGACTGACTGACTGACTCGCTGCGTCGGGCATATTTATACTACACGGCCGACGGCGGCAGTAGGTAGATGGATGGCAACTAAATTCTAGGCACTCGCACAGACTGTGTGTTTCGGGAACCTTCGATAGTGCGGCGATTATGCATAGGCCGTAGACTCGAACCTTCTGGCGAGTTCTCGTAGTATCCGAGACGGAGTGCGCGATAGTATTGTCGCGAGTAGGCAAGTAGGTCTTGTAGTACGTAGGTTGTTTACGTTGCGGTTTGGACTGCAGGTACATAATTCGGAAGTAGATACTAAGTAGGTCGAGCGGTTTATTATTAATTATTTAATGTAGATTTTTCTCGACGCTACAAATATAATATGATAATTCTGTCAAAGTTCGGTGAAGAACTTTCGATGTTTTAAGATTTTTAACAAATGAAAATTTACATTTCATTTATATAGACAGATGTTTTATTTGTTAAAAAAATTACATCACAGCCAAATTTAATCATAAATCTCCAATGGAGCCATGTGTCTAATTACCTAATTATTAAATATGCTTCATTCTCTATTATGGAATATTAGTTCTACTGCCTTTCTATGGCTTCTTACTCACATGATGTAGAGCAGAGGTTCCCAAAGATGTCTATATGGACCCCCAGGGGTCGATATCGACTTGCTGGGGGTCCATGTCAGCGAGAGAAAAAATTTGGCGGTCCACGAGACTCAAATGGGGGTACATACGAGCCGACCCCCATTTACCTCAACTCAATATTTAGGAGTTCCGTAAATGACACAATACACCTAACACAACACAAATAACACAATTTACGTAATACTAATAATAGACTGAGAAATTACTTATTTGATATTTGTATGTTTATATATCTACGTTCCTTTTCTCGTCAGAATTAATATATTGAACAAAACATGGAAAAATGTAATTTTCCTAGTTCCCCAACTTGTTTTCTAAAAACGTCCAGGATAATAATGACGTTCAACATTTAGATGTACTTCACACAGACTTCAAAACTAAGTTTGAGGACATTTTGACTGTGGAAATGGAATGTTGAAGAATCGGATATCATGTGACAAGAAGAACTGATCGGAATAAGCGCTAACAAAGAACTTAAGGGGCAGTTCTGTAGGGCTAGCTACAGCAAGAAATTCCCGTTGCTTATCCTGCTCCAATTTAATTTGGGATAATACCTCTCAAGGGCGCCCCTGTCTGCACAATGTAAAAACAGAGGAACCACATCGTAGATTGCGGGATCGTGTTTTGATAGGCGCAAGTCGATTGCGCCTTTTAACCCGAGTTCTGGTTAGCTGGTTAGCTAAGAAGTAGTGTAGATTGCGGGGTCGTGTTTTGGTAGGCGCATGACGATTGTGCCTTTTAACCCGAGTTCTGGTTAGCTGGTTAGCTAAAAAGTAGTGTAGATTGCGGGGTCGTGTTTTGGTAGACGCATGTCGATTGTGCCTTTTAACCCGAGTTCTGGTTAGCTGGTTAGCTAAGAAGTAGTGTAGATTGCGGGGTCGTGTTTTGGTAGGCGCATGTCGATTGTGCCCTTTAACCCGAGTTCTGGTTAGCTGGTTAGCTAAGAAGTAGTGTAGATTGCGGAGTCGTGATTTGGTAGGCGCATGTCGATTGTGCCCTTTAACCCGAGTTCTGGTTAGCTGGTTAGCTAAGAAGAGTTCTGGTTAGCTGGTTAGCTAAGAAGTAGTGTAGATTGCGGGGTCGTGTTTTGGTAGGCGCATGTCGATTGCGCCTTTAATCTCGAGTTCTGGTTAGCTGGTTAGCTAAGAAGAGTTCTGGTTAGCTGGTAAGCTAAGAAGTAGTGTAGATTGCGGGGTCGTGTTTTGGTAGGCGCATTTCGATTGCGCCTTTTAACCCGAGTTCTGGTTAGCTGGTTAGCTAAGAAGTAGTTTAGATTGCGGGGTCGTGTTTTGGTAGGCGCATGTCGATTGCGCCTTTTAACCCGAGTTCTGGTTAGCTGGTTAGCTCAGAAGTAGTGTAGATTGTGGGGTCGTGTTTTGGTAGGCCCACATCAATTCATCGTTGTATTGCTCATTATAACCGTGAACTCCTATTGCCGTGATCGTTATAACCAAGTTCGACTGTATTCAATTACTAAGGCTATGGCATTCCTGTGTTCCTAGATTTTTTCTGAACCCAAATTGTTTCTGTGATAATAGTTTGTTTCATTCTAGGTAATTGATGAGTTGATTTTTGATTTATTCATTTAAAAATAAATTCGCGGCCTGCCAGTACACCCACACCGAATACATTTCGGCAGAGAAAGGGTTAAGAGCATCAACCATCAACAATTTCTGATTCTTAGAGATCGGTTGAAATACCTTTCACTCGGCCTATTCTTGTGAGGTTGTATGTCGGAATAAAAGATTTAAATTTATGGTGTGAAAGTGCATCAATTTTTTTGACAAATTCATTTAGATTTAGGGGGTATTTCACTATCTCTGATTATGTTCTGACCAAGCACTAATCCGCGGATTAGTCATTTTTTCGTTTTCACTATATCTGAATAACGCTAACGCTCGGGTTAAAGTTAGATTTGACTAATCAGTACTCGAACTTCACGTTAGGCGCTATTCCTCGAATCAAAGATGGCGTCAAAACATTCCGAGTTTAACAGCTGAGAAGTGAGTCGAATTTTGTAGAATGAATTTGAATGCTTGTATGATCCATCCTGAATTATTTGATTGTATTCAAAATAAGAAACAATGTATTAATTCGACACGAATCTATCTAAAATGACCTGATAATCAACATAACATAACCAAAAAAATGCGCACTTCGCGGTGTGCGGACTGTGAAGCATGACAGCCGTGGCAGTAGATGGAGTAACTGCAAACATTTTGCGATGTTGCTAGACTATTTCGAGTGTTATCTATCCGGAAGCTCGAAGCAATGGTGAAACGGTCGCCTTTGAATAACGAAGTTATTCTGAACTTTAAAGCCAGCCAACGGATAGCTAGTCAGATATTTAGCCCGACATAGTGAAATACCCCCTTAAATTTTATGGATAATTTATAACGGCCTTCCGGTTTAATTGATCCATTAACTATGCCATGGTTACCGTGTTACAACTAAAAATGAATTTCCCAAAATCCAGAGGATAAATCATTTTCCCTTGTTCAGTTCTTTGGACAATGAATGGAGTCGAAGAGGACAGGGAATATGTTAAATCAATACTTTTAATTTCTGGTATAACGGTATCCCTACAACTTCCCCGAGAGTTTGAGGTTTCATTGGATTGAGAAAGAGATTTAATTTTGGGTAGTACATCAAGACAGAACAATGGTTTTTATCGAAGGGAGAGTTGTAGAAACATGACTAGCATCAGATTCATAGCCATTTGCAATATTAAATATGGTATTGGGATCAAGACGACGATTTTCGTCTTTCTCCATTTTTATAAATTGACTAACCGAAAAACATAATTAAAGAAAAAATAAATTATACATTCTTTGATACACAACTTAATCGAAAACTAAATAAAATAAACAAATAATAAAAAAACAATAATTTCTTATCATCCGCAACAGGAAGCAGATAATTCGTCAAACACAGAGCACGACTATACACCTCCGTGGTTCGATGATTAATTCTATTATATATGTATAACAAATTAACTTTTCTTGTGCTTACTTTAGAACTTAGACCACCATTCAGAACTAAAACATTGCTTGGAATGGCTTTAGCTGTATTTGTGACCAGTTCTGAATAGCCAGGTACTTCCCAACCTTCCTCTTCTCTATCTCCTTCTCTTCCATCTCAAAACATACCCCAATCGGGGATACCATAGACTCACTAACTACGGAGAGTGGGGAGCAGTTAGAATTCTTGTGCTGAGGGATAGAGATAGGATCTGAGGCCTATTTCACGTCAAAGCCTTCCCCATCGACTCCTGGCAGGAACTTGTTTGGTATTCATTAAAAAAAAGGATCATATTTTTAAAATCAGTTTATTATTTTCAGACTTACGTCTTTCTTAAGTAAAACAATTGACAAAATATCTTAGTCTGACAAAAAATGTAGTCTAAAAAGAGGGCTGTATTGATTAATAAAGCTTTAAATGACAACACCAAGAAGGTTCAAAGGAAGAAGATGTAACTCTTTAAAAGCACCATCGTCCAGGTGCATAGTTATCACATTATATATTTATACATGGTGTTCAGAAATTAGTGTTACTTTCCAAAAAGGGAGGTCTGCATTATATTCTAAGGTAATATTCAAACAATGAGATAAAAATTGCATGGTGGTGTTTTTTACTATTTCATAAATTGTATTATATCAAAAAAGTCATTTATTAGATGCTAATCAAAATAAGAACCGTGTGAAAGAGAGATGCACTTAAAAATGACAGAGTCAAAATAAGAACCGTGTGGAAGAGAGACGCACTTAAAAATGACAGAATCAAAATAAGAACCGTATGAAAGAGAGGCGCACTTAAAAATGGCATCATTTTTTTGCAAGTACCTATGAACAAACTTCATTGGTGGGTAAGTCGGTGTTGCCATAGATAGTAAATGTCTACATTTATTGCCAGAACTGTACATTAAAACATAAGAATACGTAAGTAACATGCAAAACAATAATAATTAAAATTCAATAAAAACTTAAATCTTTCTTGTTACTAACAAGTAAAACATTTGAACTAGAAATAATTCATAATTTATTATCCTTGTGGTTATCCATTAAAAATAAAGTAAACAAATTATTGTGTTCGAGCCACTATATTTTTTTTATATTAAAGCAGACTGGTTTTCGAACAGCCGTTCCTTCCTCAGAACAAAATATATATGAACTAACATAACATTACAAAGTAATAGGTGAACACATGTTATTAAGTGTTGAGGTGGGGGTAGATGCATAGATAAGGATTAGTGCAGAGTGGGGAGATGAGATAGAACGGACAGTTAATGGGAAGATAATATCTAAAGGTACATATACATTTGCGAACCGTACCACGAATTACTGGAAAGGAACGAATTAAATGCAAATGGCATTTCGCGCCATTTGCGGTTACTTCGTTTCTTTCTCATAAGTTGAGGTTCAGTTCGGCAGTTTGGTTCACAGATGTATACGTAGCATTAGTTGGTACTGTGAGATAATATTTTTTGTTTATTGATAATAAACTAATTATTATTAAGGGATTTCTTCATTTATAAGTTATCCAAGTGTTTTCCTTGATTATTAATATGGAGAATTTTAATAATTATTAAGAAAATGAGTCTATTATCTATAAACAACAAAATATTATATTACATTCCCATCTTAGAGATATGTTCCCATTCACCGTCCGTTCTATCTCCTCCCCCACTCTTCTCTAATCCCTAGATACGCCTCCACCTCCATTTCAACACTTAGCAATATATGTTCACCCATAATTTAGTAATGTTATGTTAGTATATATTTGCCCTGAGTAAGGAACGGTTGTTCCGAAACCGGTTGTCTTTAGTATAAAAATGATTTTCATTTAATTAATTATTAACTCATTTTCTGAACAATATTTTCAAAAGCTTCCAAGTGGATAACCTACACAAAATTTTACTGGTAATTTTTTTATTGATGTATTTCATCAAAGCGGCATTTTAAATTTTCAATTTTGTATGCCTTTTGTAAATTCTTCAATTCGATGCCATCATATTTCATATCACACAAAGAATAATTTCGTTTATATACAATATGGTAATGTTTTATTTAGAGTAACTGAAACTTCTTGCAGTAACACATGGTACGTAATGCTAAAAAAATATCATGCTTTAAAAATAATTCACATTTGTGCCATATAAAAGAAGACACAGTATATTATCAATACATTATCAATATTGAGAATTGGGACATCTTGTACTCAAAGAATCCTTTTTTGATATTATGTTATTAACCCCTATTGTACAGCTGGCTGCATTTGCAGTTCAGAGAAATTATGACTACCTTGAGGTACACTGCAGTGTGCAGTGTATGTAATGAGTTACGTTTTATAACGCATTTCGTTACCTCTCAATGAAAATTTCAATGAAAAAATTTTGTGTTTTGGAATCTTGTCTATTATTTCAAATCAAATTTTCAATATTAAATTTAGCTTCGAGATATTTACAAAATTCAACCAGTCTCATAGAGATTAAAAGAACATAATATATTATTTGGACCCGGAATTGCTAAACATTTACAGCATAATAAAATATGCACTGATTTGTCACGTACAATTGGACCACTGAGTTTATATATTGAGTGAAATTAGATTACGCGCGCAAAAATCCCGAATGGCGGGCCAAAATCGCGGTAATTCTGAGTTTATACACTGATTTGTCACGTGCAATTGGACCACTGAGTTTATAATATTGAGTAAGATTAGATTACGCGCGCAAAAAATCCCGAGCTGCGGGCAAAAAATCGCGGTAATTTATGATGTGGTTAAACTGAGTTTAATTTAAATTAAATTACGCGTGCAAAAGTCCCAGTTGACGGGCAAAAATCACGGTATTTAATATTATGTTGAAAAGTTTATCACTTGATGGCGGGTGTAGTCACGGTATTTAGAAAGTTTGTTGTGCAATTTGAAATAATATAACACGGGATGCGAGCACTGGGTACGTGAAGAGCACTGGGCACATCGCAAGCCGTGGACCCAGTATTTACGTCGCATCCCCTCTCCTTTGCCCAAGCGAGGACAGGCCAAACAGTGAGCGGCAACGGCTAGCCAATCAGCGCAAAGCACGATAAACCTAGAAATATTTCTCTTTTCATATATAATTGCGCAAATTAATGTTAGATTTGCGTGAGTCTCGCCGCAACAATGCTAAATAAAAATATACAGATTGAAAGGCTGGACTCACGTCTATGTTGTAAAGTAATATTGAAATATGTAAACATTAATATTAAGTAGTTATAAGGATTTCCTCACACCAATGTCGGTCTGAGGACCCACTGATTCATATTGTACAATTTATTATAAAAACATTAAAAATGCTAGGGAAAAACAGTTTTCATGAGATGAAGCGGCGTAAAGAGTACTATTGAATAAATAATTTTAATATTGACTATTAAAGTCATATGAAAACACACGAAGCTGCACAAAAATGCACCTCGTTTACGTGGGGCGGTTCAGACGCGCGCTCACCGATGTGCGCACGCCCCCGCTAGTCCTATATATACCGCGCGTAAAGCGATCTCAAGTCTCTCTCTTCCGACATCTACTCTGACCGCTTCACTCTGGACTGCTTCTCCCGCTGGAATCACTACAACCGCCTTTGACTTCTGACCTTGCGCTTCCTTGGACTACCTACTGCTCTCTCCTTGGATACACGACATCACAGCAACCGGAAAAGGCCCTGAACATAAAGCAGCTCACCGACTAGAAGATTCAGCACCCCTTATTTACAGTCAATGTAAAGGACTTGCGTCTGATACACATGGCATAATAAACGTCATCAACACTCCAACCAGAGTTACCAGAGACTCGGAATCATGTTTAGATCACTTAATGATCAAATCCAAAAACAAATTCTGTAGCGTAGTATTCGAATCCACAATCAAAGATCAGTACACAGCAATGATAGGACTGACCACACAGGCATTGAACGCAACAATTCAAAACAATATCACAAAATTTGAAACTGACTACGTGAACCTAAAAAATTGCCTAGAAAAACAAACGTAGGAACACCTTAAAAAAATTAACAAGACTGAAGAAGCCTGGAATTACTTTATAACATACCTACAAACGCTCATCACTCAAAACACCACAAAAACATTCAAATCTTTCACGCACCGCAAAATAAGACTAAAAAATGGATTACTCAAAGCATAATAAATAGCTTTAAAAAACGGGACAAACAGCACAAATAAGTCAAACGCAACCCAAATGATACCTTTCTGAACTCTTTCTATAAAAGGTACAGAAATATTTATTCTCTAATTATACGTAAAGCCAAAGAATTATATTACAGAAACAAACTGATAACTGCTAACTTTGACCCGAAAAGCGTTTGGTCTATTCTGAGGGAAAGTACAAATACACAAAAAAAACAAAGATGATTAAATAAAAAAAAATACTAATCAACGACGAAGAAGTCGACGTCCACAAAAATCCTACACTTATCCTTAATTACGGAAACAGACATTACACAAATATCGGAGCTAGCCTAGCCTAAAATATAAAACAAAAGTCGTCTAGTAACGATAATCAAGAACCTCAAAAAAATCCGACTCATTTCACTTACAAAAATAGTGACAGTCTATTCAAATTATATAGAGTAACTCTGGAAGACACCAACAAATTAATGCATTCCCTAAAGAATAACACAACATCAGGTCTTGACGGAATAGACTCTAAAACAATAATAACACTAAGCCAACAACTACTTACTCCACTAACATACCTCTAGTTTGTCATAATCAGTGTTCAAATACCGTCAGGACCGCTGTTTTTCAACCAATGTAAAATCACCTTATCGGATTTTGGAATGCACTACACTGGTTTCACTACCGTACATAATATCACTACTGTTTTTAGATGACGCGGTTACCGCGATATTATCGCGTTATTACCTCGATGGAATTCGCCTTTTTACCTTCAGATATTTTAGGGCTCCAGGTAATTTAACTTAATTATAACTGTTCGCTGGTAAGGTCAAGTCAAAACTGAATGGACAATAGAATAGAAGCTTCCTTTATACAAAACAATAATTAAAAAAAGATAATCAGTACGTAAGATACATGAAAAACTAGGTTTGTACGTACTCATTTTATCATAATTCCGATTATGATACCTAACAATTATTATTAAAGATCAAAGATTAGCTCGTATGAACTTACAAACAATTGTGCAATGATAAATGTCATTTAATCGGAATATGCATCGCCTATTTGGAATCCACAATATAAACTTTATATAGATAGTATAGAACGAATCCAAAACAAATTTATAAAATATATTACCTACAGATTCAACAATAATTTTGAGTGTTCATTTGAAACTTTGCAGCGAAGATGAGCAGTAGCTGACTCAATATTTATACACAGAATTTTAAACAATGAGATTGACTGTACTGAACTTCTGTCCCTTATTAACTTTAACATACCTTTGAGACGTACGCGACACACAGTGCTATTCCACGCGCTAAATTTTAAAACAAATGCAGCATCTAATTCGACAATTAACCGAGCTCTTAATACTCTAAATAATATTTGTCTTAACTCTAACATTGACATTTTTTCGGATTCACTGCCCAAATTCAAACGTGGGATAACGTCAATAATTTAAAGTTTTCAATGCGCATACATACAGACACACACACACGAACACTCACACATACATTACACACGTCACACACACACCTATAAACTACACAAGTCACCTGGTAATTAAGGAATAAACATACCACTTAGCAGACATTACAAGGAAACATATCATAGGTACACAACATGAAGTATCTTATTCCTGTATATTGTTTCATCTCTGTAAATTATGTACTGTTTGTTTCAATAATATAAAATAAAATAAAAAAAAACCAAAAATAATGAAATAAGATAACTTTTGCTATACTAATCGTTGGCTGATAAACTGCGGACCAGACGGTATTTAAAGACTGATTTTAAAAAACTAGAGGCAAAACCACGCACAGCACGTAACACTCTACTAGCAATGAATTCGCGGGAGCTTGAAGAATTATCGACGACCTTTTGTTGCTGACCACATCTCTGGCGATGAACTTAGACCACGATAAACATTATATAGACAAATCCAAATCTATAAGTCGATTACATCGGGTATTACTATTTTTTCCACATAACATTTTTATTTATTTAAGCAGTTCATTAATTATATTGTCCTCCGCGATGGGTAATGGGGCGCGGTGGTCGTGGTCACACACATTTTATTTGGTGTTGTGTGATTGGTGAAGGTTAAGACCTATATGTAAATAATTAAGTAGATGTCAAAAATTTCAAGACGATTTCTGATGAGGAAGAGATGCTTACGGTTTTAGCGACAAGATTGTAGATGCTACACAAGGGAGAAAACACAGATATCGAGTTAGACCGTGCTTAGTACCTCGAAATTTGAATAGGTTTATGGAATTAAGAATAGAATATAAATTTAGATGGGGCAATTTCTTCCTTGTCTCTAATGTCGATTTGGATGGGGCAATTTCTTCACCGTCTCTGAAACCGATTTCGAAGAACTGGTTTTAATTATACGACATGTGCAAAAAAATATTTCACCATGTGTTGTTTACCGGGACCGCGTATTGTCAGCAATTTACAACTATCTCTGTACCTACCTTCTACTATTACCTACCCAATAAGTACGTTTATTTTTATTTCTATTTCTTTTTTTTTCCAAGTTTAATTAATATTATGTTTTATTTTTTTAAATTTCTAATTACCTCTCTTCAAATGATATTTGTATTAAGTTATTTATTAGGGTTTTTTAATTATATATTTTGTAATTATCTTTCTGTTTGGCACTGATATTAGTATTATGTCATCCACCGAAGTTAATTATTATAAGATTATTATATTTCTGTTCTATTTTTGTACAGATTAGTCAACAACATATAATTTTATTTTAATTTATCATCTAGGTTTATAACTATTTGTTTATTATTATGTACCTCAATTAATGAAATATTACACCTTATAAACCATAATGACGCCACTCCCCAATTCAAATACGAGAAATAACTTCTCAATTGAGTTGAGCAGTTTCGTTATCATATATAACAAAATATCATATTTTCTTGTGCAATCAAACACATATAAAGAAATTGCAAATAATTGAAAATAGAGACATGCGAGCAGTATTATATTGTAGTACGTATTCTAAGATAATTAATGAGCAGAAACAACTAAGTACGTTAAGGCGATGCCATACGTAGTAATGCAAAATCATGTGTTTTTGGTTTGAAAATTTGGTCGCCTAGAAATATTTCAGATGCTTTAATTAAATACTGCGAGTAGAATACATCTTGGCCTTTAAAAAAATCGAGTATTTTTTAGATAAGTCTTTTTATAAGCCCAGAAAAAAATAATGTAAAAGGCCCATGAAAACGGCTTTAAACTTCAAAATCTCCTATTTACGAACCCATTTTCGGATATGATTTTATTGTATAATGTGGAAAATTAAATTATTTATAAAATGATCGAAAAAAAAAAAAATTTATGCCTGAACATCCACAAAATAAAATAAAAGGCACTTTTTGGCCATATTTTTTTCTTGCATAAATCGAAACAGGCGGATGGTGTTAAGCGGGGATTGAAACCTTATCGCCATCTACATAAGGGGTGTTATTGATAGCGGATTTAAAATATTACACGACGTAGTGCATCGCCTTAAGTGTGAAACAGCGTATAATTTACAATACCTTAATATTTCTATTTAAGTTCGAAAATAAGATGCTCTCGAAAAACATGTTTAATAATGTAAATTATAATTTTGAAATACATGACTACCCCACGAGAAGCTGTGAAGATTTTAGACTTTCGAAGAGGATTCAAAATTTTCAATTAACTACCGATGGATGTTAAAGAAGCTGAAAGCCTTGCAGCTTGTCCTGGGTTGTGCCTAAATGCTATAAAGAACAAGTTTTAGATGTAGTGTAAAGTGTGCATAAATGTCATACAAATAAGTTGGATATGCAAGTAATTCTAAGAACTTGTGTTAGATATAAAAATTTAATTTATGTATAAATGTATATTTTATTTTATTTTTTTTTATTTTTTTTTTTTTATTGTACGACAGACAGGTAAGTCCAATTATGGTACATATGTATGAATATAATATTCTTTACTAGCAACAACATTTGTAATTATACTTTCATACAAGTTTTACTTGCAGAACCTTGATATATTTCTCTCAATAATATATAAAAATGTAATGAATATAAATATATATTCATTATATTTTTTTTATTCTTCCGATTTTGTTGTCCGGGTTAAATCTTCCCCATAGGAAAAACTAAACCCTTCCACTCACTTTTCCACAAATGATCAGCTAGTCAATCAACACTATGCAAGTGCATTATATAAGTAAAATAAATACAAAACAATACAAGAACAACAACACGTCAACTCACCAGAGATCAAATGGGAAAAAAAATTCACCGACTCCAGATATTTTCATATCAGAGGGTTCGGCTCGGTAGAACTTCTAACAGGGCCTATAAATCCTACTGATCCCTCAACATAAATATTTAAAAAATCTTTCGTTATCCTACATGTATTCAAAATGACCGACTTTTGCATCTTTATATATAAATTTTTTGATAGATCTAATACGCAAAAATTTTTAATGAGAGAGCTAGGTATAATGCCAGTAGCCGAATTAACGAATGGTAATATTTTTATAGTCTGAGAATGCCAAATTCTTTTTATTTCGTTTCCTAAATCTGTGTATTTTCTTATTTTTTCATTAAAAGATTTTTGAATGTTACAGGAATTTGGAATAGCGACATCAATGATATAAGATATTTTTTTAATTTTGTCATGTAAAACTATATCGGGTCTATTATGACTAATCGTTCGGTCTGTTAGTATAGTTTTATCATAATATATTTTATAAAATTCGTTTTCTAAAAATGAATTTGGTTCGTATTCATAATATGGTACTGTATTACGGCAGTCAATCAAGTTATGTTTAATTACCAAATTTTGGTGAATTATTTTTAAAACTTGATTGTGCCTAAATGTATACTCGGACGGTGCTAATATAGAACATCCCGATATAATATGTTCTATAGTTTCCGGAAAAGCCAAACATTTTCTACACAAATCATCAATTTGATTTGTATCTTTGATTATATGCTTTCTACAATTTTTAGTATTAATGACTCTATCCTGAATGGCAAGCATAAATCCTTCTATTTCTGCGCTCAACTCTCCAATACTCAACCATTTGTTTGACGAAAATTTGTCAACATACGTTTGGTTGAGATAATTGAAGTGTTTTGCGTGTAAAATTTTATTTGACCAGGAATCTAATAATTCCTGGTTGGGATTTATAAAAATGTTGGCATTCTCATCGTATAAATTTAAAGGTGTAATATTTCTATCTGCCTTGCAAATTATTTTGTGCATTTCTGAGCTATGAGCTTTCCTATGGAAAAAAGTTCTTAGCATTTCTACCTGATTATGTTTCAAAGAAGTTATTTTGACTATACCTCTACCTCCTAAATGTCTAGGTAAATTAACTCGTTCTATAGCTGAATTTGGATGATGGCAATTAAACTTTGTTAGCGTAGTTCTAATTAATCTTTCTAAGTTATCTAAATCTGTATTAGACCATTTAATTATGCCAAATGAGTACGTTAATAGAGGTATTGCCCAAGTATTTATTGCTTTTACTAAATTTTTGGCAGATAGATTGCATTTTAAAATTTTCCTGATCCTAGTTTGAAATTTAATCCTAATATCATTTTTAATACTAGTATGGTCTAATCTATTTGATTGTGGGTATCCTAAATACTTATAAACCTCATCCCTTTTCATGCTAGTAATTTGGAAATTTCTAAATATACTCTCGTCCCCATCTACAATTTTGCCTTTCTCTATATGGATCGTTCTACATTTATCTAAACCAAAAGTCATTTTGATATCATCTGAAAAGTTTTTAACTACCTCGATCATTTTCTCTAAATTTTGTTCAGAATTCGAAAATAATTTTACATCATCCATAAATAATAAATGCGAGATTGTACTACTCTCCCTTGTATTACCCTTAACTTTTATTCCAAACTTGCTTTTAATTAACATTTTAGATAGAGGATTCAATGCTAAGCAAAACCAAAGAGGACTCAATGAGTCTCCTTGAAAAATCCCTCTTTTAATTGAAATGCCCGGTATTACTATTTTCTTACCTTTTAAATTGATAAGAAAATTGGTATTCCAAAAGGACATAATATTTTCCAAAAAGCTAATAATAATGGGGTTAATTTTATATATATTTAATACTTTGATCAGCCACGAGTGCGGGACGCTATCGAAAGCCTTTTGGTAGTCTATATAGCAAGTATGTAAATTACGTTTTCGAGTTTAAATCTGTTTTAGAATTACAGAATCGATAACTAATTGTTCTTTACATCCCATGTGTTTTCTGCGACAACCTTTTTGTTGTTCAGATAAAATATTTTTTTCATCTAAATGAGTATATATTAAATCTGTTAAACAAGAGGTTAAAATTTTGTATATTGTCGGTAAACATGTAATGGGTCTGTACTGAGAAGGATTATTAATATTTTCGCTTTTGGGTAACATATAAGTAATGCCCTTAGTTAGAAAATTTGGAAAATTTTGAGGCTGACTGACAAATTTTGAAAGATTTTTTGCCAAAAGAGGATGTAAAGTAGTCAGACGTTTGTACCAAAAATTATGTATCCAATCGCAACCCGTGGCTTTCCAATTATGAGTATTTTTAATAATTTTGGTTAACAATTCAACCGATATATTAGAAAAACTCATTTGTTCAATACCTGATAAATTGAGTTCTTCATTTTCTATCCATGGAGTTGAATCGTTATGTTTTATATCTTTACTCCAAATTTTAGTCCAAAAATCGCGCATATCTGATTCAGATGGCAACGGAATATTATTATTCGAAATAATATTTTGTTTATCGTCAAGTTTGGAATAAAATATTTTTTCATTTTTCTGGAATAATCTATTTTTTTATTTTTATTATACGTATAATTATATTTTTTTAATCTACTAGCTTTTACGCCTAATTTTTGTTTTAATAAATCCAATATATCATTGATTATATTTTCATTATTATGACTATCAATGTTATAACCAAATTTTCTACCAATTTCATCTACATGTCTCAAAATTTTCCTACTTCTATTTCCATTTTTATATTCTATTACTCTAGCTATGTTACTTCTTAAAAATACTACATCATTTTCTAATCTGATCTGCCATTCTGGTTTACTATAACTATATGATCTATCGTCAGAGGATGATAATTTAATTCCTAACTTATTACAAACAGTAATCGCACTAGCGTATACTATTGTATGAAGATCTAAAAAACTAATTTCGTCAAATATGATTTTTGGTAAAATTATGTTATTTAATTCAAAAATTAATTTAGATAATTTCTTTGACGTATGCAATTTCGGTAATTTTGGTCTAACTGTTGGCTCTACATCTATATTTCTGTTTATATTATTATGAAGTAAGTTAGCTAATTCTACTACATTTTCATCAACAAAGTTTAAATTTGCAATGTTGATTTCCCTAAGATTATAAATAACGTCTAAGTTATTTGAATCTACTGTAATATCATTGCACATTTCGACTAGAATATTATCCAAACTATCTACATTCAATGCATCTGATATGACATTATTACTTGTGTTAATTTGTTCTAAATTATTTCCCCTTTGCAATCTATCTGCTACTTCCCTTTTAATCTGTTCTAATGTGACTACAGAAATTAAATTATTTTAGAAAATAGCTCGCTTTTGGTCTGCTAATCTTTGTTCGCTTACTTGGGCAATCGGATAATTTTGTGAGAAAAGTAAATGTAATTTTTTCCTGTATAACAACATATCTGTTTCTACTTTGGTTACATAAAAATATGAACGAACAATGAACATATTGATTAACATTTTAATTAAAGTGATCTTATTTTTATCCAATTATAACATTCACCTGTTTTCTTTATAAATGCTAAACATTTTTTTTAGCATTGTAATCCAAAAATTGGAAAAAAATATATTTCATGACTGTAATTTTATTTAGTAGACAATATTCTACCCTTTGGTTTTGGACAAAGGCGTTTTAATTAAAACGTTAATTTAAAAATACGTTTATTAGTAAGTGCCAAATTCTTAATTTGTATTGTTTACCTTTTATTCAAAATAAATATAATGTATTGGTCACCATCAAACAGGCAGTTGCCTAGTATGGTGATTCAATTTATCAAGGTCTTGTAAATGTCTAAATAAAATAATATAGATAACGTCAACCACAACACTACAACAAAGAGGCATTTTAATCTCCAGTGACGTATTTGTTGTTGTTTACAAACAGATGAAATGCCAAATTGTCTATATGTGATAGTGTACAATCCGATTTGTTCCTGTTTGATAAGATCGCACATAAACCTTTTAATTATATTTTTCTTTGAATTCAGATAATTATAATCTTGGTTATCAGGTAAATAATATAACTTATAACCAAGGCCGAAAGTTCTTCACCGATTGCTTTGAAATTGTGACACAACGTTGCATTTGAATACGCGTGTGTTTCTATATACCCATATTATATAGACGTCACTCGTGGCAGGTAAAAACATGCTTTTTTTAAAACAGCGCTATCTGTTTGACCTAATTGGCTGATCTGTGAGCGTAAGATGGTTTATTAAAATACGTTTACAATAATGTGTACTTAATGATAATATCGTGGCAAGCACAACGTCTTATACTCGAGGGACCTAAAGTGATTCTCCTCTTCTCACAGTTTGAGAACTAAAAATGCTGCTAGCGAAAGTTATTTAAACACGGAAAAAACCGTTAAAAAAACTGGCACAGATCTGATGTTTGTCCGTTGCCGCTCTGCGCGGTCTTCTGACGAAATTCTAGAATTCAATACAATTTTTCACTCAAAAAATTATTACGTAAGCGCCAAAGTGGATTTTAATTTATTGTGAATATTTTTATGAAAACGGAAAAAAGTTAATCAAGTCAAGTGGTAGCAAAAAAAACATAGCCATATAAAACTATTTTTTAAAAGTTGTGTCTTATACGAGTTCATGGTAAACTCTTAAAAAAAATCTATTTTGTAGTTTACGCTTATATTTTTCATGACGTAATTAACAATTTTATTTTAATTCTGATCAAGCCAAGCGATAGAACAAGCTTCAATGTATCCATAGTATATTTTTGGTATTAATAACCTACACCTATTTGTAGTAAAGATTAATCTAAATAGTAATTTAACTTATAGCTTCACCTTAACCCAGAATTCCAAATGATGTCATTACGAAAAATCCGTTTTGGCCATCCCTCCCGCGAGTAACCTAAAACGTGTTGAATGATACCATACGTCTCTGTTTCACGTGTTACCGCTTGAACCTGGTCACAATTGTTTACAAAACTTGTTTATAAAACGAAATCCGATCTAAAATCGGTTTTAAACTCTCCCAATATCCCTTTTAACGTTGATCGCGGCAAAAAACCGTCATGTTTCCTCGAATTCGAACTTGGTTTTGACGGAGATTTCCTATCTGTTTTAAAATATGAACGCGACTTATGTGCGAAAACTTATTTTTCTCCCAGTCTAAATGAATTATTTTCTCATTAATTTCTGTCTTCAGTGACCCTTGTTCATTGTCCAACCCGGCAATTGCCACTGCCACTTCTTGAGCGTCATTGAAGGTCAATTTCGTATCCTCCAAATAAATTTTCTCTTTGCTTTGGCCTGGTAACAATCCAATCGCAAATGCATCTAATAAGTTGACTTCCAATCTCGATTGATAAAAAGCTGACAGACCCCTTAATTGAATTGCAAAATCTTGGATTGTTTCATTAGAACCCTGTCTTGCTCAAGAAAAAGTTTCTCTTTCTTTAAAAATGCAACGCGGCTTTCCACAATGCTTTTCTTAGAAGGATAGCACCTTCTCATGAGATACTTCCGTTACTTAAGCTGGAAAACAACCAATAATTATGACTGCTTTACACCAAACTTTTTTTATACCGATCCACAAATCGGGACCCAGAAGAAAATTTTTCGCTTTGGATGGAACTACTAAAACACAGCAGCGCAGATGCCAAAGCAACAGCTCTCACAACCCAGTCTCCATAAATAAACTACTCACATTGTTTTCTATTCATTAATTAAAAAGTATGTTACAATATCAAGTTAACACCCATAGATATTCTTTATTCTATGCGTTAACCGTACGTATGTTAAGTTTTCGTGTATTATTTCCTCAAAACAAAATGTCAAATCACCAAACATACGCGCGATATTTACAAAAACTTACAGTAATACACGTTCACAAATAGTAATAAATGCATATATTTAGTGAATACCTAAATTTTTTAAATATAAAATGAAACATTTTCACGTAATATAGTTACGTAAAACAATGAGAGATGGTAGAAACAAAGTTTCAATCTCCAGTCTCTCACGAAAAATACCGGCGAATAGCTTTATAAACAACGTTGGTCGTCATTGTTTCCATTATTACCTGGAAAAACTGAGCTAATTGACTGTGACTCTAACATAGACAGGTGGAAACGCTGTGCTTGTTCTACCTATAGTTCAATGGAAGATGTTGGAAGAATGACCTTTGGCGCTGGAATGCATGCCTTTGGGAGATGCGCCAGACAAAGATATGTGTAACAAGAAAACTGGTCGTTTTTAACAATTGTTCACAGCTCGGCTGAGGAAAGATTAATTAACTCTTATGCTGCAAATAGAAATGAGAAAAAACGCACGAGCTGAACAAAGATTTACGGGAAAAGGACGAAGCAACCGCAAGCCGCGTTTCGCGCCATTTACGGTTGCTTTGGTCCTTTCCCATAAGTCGTGGTTCAGCTCGGAAGTTTGGCACGCGTGTTTATCCGCAGTCTTATATTCCCTACCCCCTATAACCACCCTACAACCACACCCCCTACAACCACCCTACAACCTTCAATATGATTTCATATCTTCTGCGCGGAGTGAATACAAATAAAACAGTTATTTGTTGTGAGAAACTATATTATTTTTATAAAATTAAATTGATTTTGACAATTTTGTAATGAATAACAGATCTTATTACTGATAAGATTGTATACGTGAGAAATTTATGTTTTATAACATATCAAAGCATCAATCAATAATTGACACGCACGCACACGCACGGAGAGACATTCTCTAACCCTGGTATAGCGCAGTAGGGTCTAGGACGTTTCTACGCCGCCGGTTCTTCGCCGCCAGTTCATCGCCGCCGTTTCTACGCCGGGACGGTTCTGCACTGGCCGTTTCTACGCCAGCCGATTCTACGCCGCATTCAAATTAAATTAACAATTACAATTAAACTTTATTGTTAAAACCTAACCTAACCTAACCTTACCATAACATCATTAAGATAACCCGGATTAAAACTTCTGATTACCTGCTTTGTCAATGGGTCATTAAGATAATCCCGGCGATTGTAACTTGCATGTACAAAATTTCCATTCGGAAATTCTTTTATTCTTTTAAATTAAAATAAATGTTAATGCTACTTTTTAAATGATTCGATAATTTTTGTATTGTCTACTTTATTTTCTATGACTGTATGTAGGTATGTGTTTAAACAATAAAGTTTAATTGTAATTGTTAATTTAATTTGAATACGGCGTAGAATCGGCTGGCGTAGAAACGGCCAGTGCAGAACCGTCCCGGCGTAGAAACGGCGTCGATGAACTGGCGGCGAAGAACCGGCGGCGTAGAAACGTCCCATTCCCAGCGCAGTAGTTGCTTGAATTTATATTGTTTACTACCCTCTCCACACCCCTACCACTATAATGTCTCGTTTCGCGTCTTCTGAATACTTCACAAAAGCCGACACAGGAGCAAGCGAAGGAATCGCAATCGCAAAACAAGGAACTGAACGATATTCTTACGCTCCATTTACTTCGGATATTCGCACATTTTATGAAATCATTGTAAACACGAAACAGACAAATAAAAATATATCATAATACTAATGTTAGTTATGATTTAAACATCAATTTTAGTTTGCTTGAAAATTGATGTCCAATAAGAACAAACTTCCATTCTCCAAACGTCAAAAAAAATGGAAAAATGGACTCACGTGATCGGAAAACCACGTGAATTATATTTTCATTTTGTCATTCTGTTTACATATCTGTGAAACACGTGGAAATTTTAAACAAACAAACAATGAATTAAATAATTGAATTCATCAAATAATAAAAATCGTTTTATTCTCATTTTGATGGAATGTAATCTACATAGTAAAAATACGTTCAATTGGATTAGCCAAAAAACTTTAAATAAAAGTCATATCAAAATGAGAATTTGATTCTGAAAACATGCTGTACCTTGTTTGATTTGACTCCTTCGCACCAGTATTAAGTAAACTCATTAATGAGCTAATTGCACTGACAGGTCACTGAATTAGGTTTGAAAGCGAGCAACGCCAGTGGCAGATGACGGCAGATGGAGCGACCTCTTTCGGCTAGGAACTTCACAGCTCGACTGAATCGGGCTATCGTTCAATATGAATCACTGTGGTACAGAAAGATCGTGATATAGATCTAATCTACTTACATAATTGTGATTTTGTAATGAAAGATGTATTGTTGAGTGCGGCGTTTTTTATAATAAATGTTTTTTTAGACTTTTAAACTATGAGTTAATTGATCTAAAGATCTAGAAATGTAAAGTTTTATCAGATTTTTAATTATCCCCTTGGGTATTTTGTGCTTTAGTAAACAAACAAACTAAGAGAGAACCTTAAAAATCGTTTATCAGCGATGTATGTTTTAAGCAGTGTTAGAAAGTGGAAACACCACGCTTTGTATTTTTATTTAAAAGTTTGGCATAGATACTTCCAAATAATTATAATATATTGCTCATTGAATGACATTGCTTGCATGTAACTCCAATATGTTCTAGATTTGTATGAAATGGAATTTTTAAGGTTTTTAAATAATAAAAAACAACCGGTAAGCGACAATATTTATGAATAAATCATGAATCTGACATAACATTATAAATAACTTGACGACAAAAACTTATCAAATCGATTGCTTATGTTTCAAATAAATTTTCGTTTTCTAATGGTTCCAAGAAACGTTAAATTTCGAGCACAGTGTAAAAAAAATCAATTTACTAAAGTTTTGCATTCGTTGTGTGAGCATATCGATCTAAATAAATTTAGCACATTCTTCCTCACATCTTTTTAATGCCAAATTTATTTGCTTTGTTTACAACAATTGACTGTTCTGATAGATTTCACACCTGAAGAAATTGTTTTTAATCACGGTAAAATAGGTAGCAGTTTTGTAATGTTGGCAATCTCATGAACGTCACAAGTGGTTATCAACTTATGTGTTTAAACTCAAACAAAATAAGTCCTGTTTCAACTCCATCACTTTGCATTTCGTCCTATATGTGAATTTGTTTGTGTGTTCCGGGTCTAGTCAATCCTGTCAAGATGATAGCCGTGTTTTTAGTACCTTTCTATTCCGTCAGAGCACGCTCACGCGCTGTGAGGCACAGGTTGTGAAATTGTAATAATCCACATTACGCGAAGTCTTCTGTTTACAGAACTACTAGTGAAAAAAATGTTTTTTTGCCCGTTGTTAAGTAGGTTTGACCTAGGGTACAAATAATAATTGTATAAACTTTGTTCGGTAGAACGCGCCAATCTAGGTTAAAATTAATCATCTAGAATGTTTATACTTAATGATCTCAGGTGTGAAAGGTTCGCAACCAAGGTCGCGTGTCGGAATCCTGTTTTGTTCTTAGGGATGGTCAACATTTATAAAATTATACATTTTGGACTTACCCCAAGACCGACCTGTATCCGTAATCATAATCTACTCTACGAGAGCGAATCACTACGTCTCCTATTACTGAACACTGTGACTTCTTATTGGCGAAGCGACGGAACGTCCCCCGGACTCCATCCAGCGGCTAACGTGACCCCGTGAAGCGTGGATCGGGCCTCCGAAAGGGGCAGGAATATATCTCCCGGCCACATCCACGATCTCCAGCTAATAACGCGGATGTATCCGGGTTCTGAGGATGCTGCAACTTAGGCCAGTAGCTTTCTCTCGGCCGCCGGCCACGTGCGGTTAGTATTCCCAAACATCACACGTCCAAAATAACGAGGCTCCCGCTTGACGGTTTTGCGTAAGCCGAATTTAGGATTGAATATAATTTCATCTCACGCCGGATGGGACAATTATTTACGGATTACCGCTGTCGGCTGATTACCGGATTACGATTGTCGCGTGGTTCGCTCGTACACCATTTCTTTCAAAGAAATCACCATTACCCACATCGGGAATGGTTGTTTAACAGGTTGCGGAAAAGAATCCCGTCGTGCCCGAAGCAAACTCGCATTTTACGGTACAAAAGAAAGAATGGAATCCATCCATACAACTAATTACTCCGAAATAAAAATCACCGTGACTGTCAGCTGTGCAGTTCACGATCCCACCCGTTGACTGCCCAGCTAAGAAGTGTTTTTTTTTTGTTTCCGCCCGGGTTCAGATGTTAAATTTTAAATTAAAATTCGAAATTTTACTAAAACTAATACCAGCGACAATCGCCCAGTTCCTAACTAGGTTAGAGAATCGGCGAGGATAAATGTGATGATGCAGAATAAATTAATGAATAAAATATTAAAACAAAAGGAGTCTAGCCCTGCATCATAACATTACCCCCCTCGCCACCAAATGTTTGCCCTCAAACATATAAAATTGTCTAAATAACCTAACCCTATTCTTTCCAGGTCGGTCCAAGGGTCTACTACAACAGAAAAAAAAACAAAGTGATCAATAAAATACCAGTAGATAATAATAACCATCAATAGGAAGTATTCATATAACAAAATTAAACCAAAGTGAGAATAGCGAATGGGCGTGCCGCAAATCCGGTCGCACTTCATCGAACGTAAGGCAGGATGAACAAGATTGCGGTGCAGCCATTCTTACTTAAATAACTATAATATTGTAGGAACTAAACTTAAAAACTTAATCTAAACATAACAACCAATGTTCCGTGAACGGGATCCGCCAACACCCACAGCTTGAATATGCTGGGTGAAGACTAATTGACTTAGCGTCATGGACAACCGTTGACGTTACATTTATAAAAATTACATAATACCTGAGTGTCTATCACATTCATTTTACACAACCAAATGTAAAAATGCATCACTAACCCAAAATAGGGTTATAAGCCCGTCAGGCAACACTTTTTATGGAGCATAGCAACCCTCACTTATCACTGACTCTACTTCTCCTTAGGAGATAAGAAAACACTTAGTCGATGTTTCTACCTAATCTACCTAACTAGGTCGTATGGGGGTATCCATAAGAGAACAGAGCAGTTAATGAAAATACACAATCTTAATTCAACAAGAGTTTTAAGCAGTCAACAACCATCGCATAAGAATGGAGCCAAATAAATACAGTATACAGCCATCAATATAGAAGGTGCAATCGGGTTAAGTGATATGCAACTATTATTAGTGCAGTGATCTAGGTATACGTCCAACAGTAACGAAGGCGTAATCGATATTTTTATGAAACAACTTATGGTTTTCTCTGTAAACAGTTGTTCAAAAAAAAAGTTGTTAATAATAAGTCTCGCAGGACTGTAACAACAATTATGTATAATAAACTTAGAGTTTATAATAAAAATTCTAAAACAATAGGAAAGGAACATCCCAGGTTACTTACATGGTAGCAAGATTTAATGCAATTCAATTTTTAAAATTAAAAATAAAAATTATTTGTAACAAGTACAACAAGTGTGTACACAGAAATGACTGTTGAGAAGTCAAAGAATCAGTAACAAACAAAATTAACATTTATAGATTAAACCTAGGTCAGAACCTACGGAAGGTTTCAATACATCTTCGTATGTTCTGATCTTGACAAAATACAGAAAAATCAGGTTCAAGAATCATAATATGAAAGAATTAAATATGAAAGAAGTGGCTTAAAATGTGGAAGGATCGGTGGTGGGATATCGTTCCACATTATAAGTCAGAACCGTACTTATAAAGGAAAACAAGTAAGTTATGTCTCGTTTCATCAGCAATAAAGCGAACAGCTCCATTTTATCACTAGGAGATTAAATGTTCAGTGCACCGCTTGGTGCAGTCTTTAATATATTTTCATGACCGATCAAGACATTTACTGTAAAACAATAACAAAAATATCCGTTTACATATTAATGATGAAACGAGAACAACCAGTGTTCAAGCACGTAATTTGTAGACAATGCTTCTTTGTTTTCACCATCATGAAACGAAAGAGACAGTGGGAATGTAACTCCTTACATTTCAAGATGTTATATCCTAACACATACTACATGTTAAGGTATATTAGCCAATTTCATTATACAAAATTCATAATATTTTTAAATTAGTGTTCATTTGTTCACTTGGAGTCTGTTGTGTACTTAAGTTTAAGTAAATAAATAAATTATTGCTAATAAATAAATACTACATTAATTATTACTAATTCTAAAAAGGTTTATTTCTAGTTCATTCAATTCGAGCATTCATACCGGAGTTGATGGTTAATTGTTTTAAGCAAGTAGCTTATAATTAACAATAACAGATATATATAAAAAAAAACGCCCTCGCGAGGTATTTAAACATTTCTTCCGAAATGAAATTATGACAGGACCAAAGTCTGTCAGATGGCATGGGAATTCTTCAACTCGGTTGATCAGGCCGGTGAAGTTTTCCGTGCTTAGAAATTCTAATAAGGAACCGAAGTTCTTAATTACCTTCGGAGGCACTGATGTTCGAAAAGAATTTATACCGGAACATTGTCCGTCTTGACGATATCCTTTACATGGAAATCGCCAGATACTTTTCCTGTAAGGTCTGCCAGGGTATACACTAAATCCGATTTCTTTTTTATTATAACATTTTGCACGAAGCGTGGGGACAATTTTTGAGAGAAGTAATTTAATGCGTTTGACTGAACAAAGTTTCGTCTCCACACGACGTCCCCTACTTGAAATGTGACGTTTCTTCTGCGTAAGTTATAACGATTCGCTCCCGTCTTGTAGGCTTTGAACAAAGCGTCTGAAACCTGCTTGTATATGTTTGCTAGACCCTGTAGCCTTTGAGCATAAGCGGAGGGCGAAGCTCCTCTTTCCGAGTTAATTTCCCCATTATCTATAGGTATACGGTGCAAATCTCCGTCGAGAATTTGCTCCCTGCCGTGCATAAGGAAGTACGGTGTATAATTTGTCGCGCAATTAACAGTGTTGTTCATTGCGGACTGAACCTGTGGCAGAAATTTAGCCCAGTTACGGTGGTCTGATTCCACCAGGATTGACAACGCGGTGCCAAGAGTTTGGTTGTATCTTTCGACGACATTAATAATGTGTGACATTATTAATAATTCTGTGGAGTATAATACGAGTTATAAAATGGTGGTGGAACATTATAACTCTTAAGGAGGTCCTTAAATTCTTTTGAGATGAATTGGGGCCCGTTGTCACAAATAATAGTTTTCGGTACACCGTGTACTAGGAAAATATTTTCCTCTAAATTCTTTACTATGCTTCCCGCGGTGCCTTTGCGCAGCGGAAATAACCACGTGAATTTAGAGAAAACATCAACGCAAGTTAAAATTACCGTATGTCCTGAATAACTACGAGGCAAAGGTCCTACCAAATCTAAAGATAGCATCTGCATAGGCCTTGTTACTTTTTTCGGGTTAGAAGATGGTGGTGGTGGTGCCGCCGTTCGGTGGTGCCGTGCTGATTTTATGCGCTTTGCAAACAGCACAATGACTAATAAATTCTTTGACATCTTTGTACATGTTAGGCCAAAAATAGCGAAGTTGTAACTTTTTATATGTTTTAAAAACTCCTGGATGACATGAACGAGTCGACTCGTGGGAGTCTGAAATAATAGCTTTCCTATTTTCCTGAGGAATCACCTTCTTCCAAGCAGTGTCCTCCCGTAAGGCTAATTGAGTTTTCGTATGGCGATACAATTCGTTATCTTTAATTTGGAAGTTAGAAAATCTTTGAGGAAAATCCTGGCAACCTTGCCATGCATTTTGGTACCATTTGTCCGACGTAGGTTGAGAGTCAAGACCCGAAATTAGCGCGAGATCCATGCGAGAAAGTACGTCTGGTACAATATGCTGCGTACCTTTACGATGGATGACGTCAAAGGAAAACTGACAAAGACGAGTGCTCCAACGCGCCAGACGACCACTTGGGTTTGACAAGGATCCAAGCCATTTCAGGCTCGAATGGTCTGTAATTACCGTGAAATGAGCCCCTTCTATGTAGGGTCTAAAATGGGTGACAGAATCTAATACCGCTAAAAGCTCTCTTTCCGTGATGCCATAGTTACGTTCGTGGGTATTAAGACAACGTGAATAGTACGCGATCGGGTGTTCGGCACCGTCTATATTTTGAATTAGAACACCACCAATTCCAACGGAGCTTGCATCGCAATGAATCGCGAACGGTTCAGAAAAATTTGGGCAGCTTAGAACTGGAGCACTAATAAGAGCTTGTTTTAGATCATTAAACGCTTTATCAGCTTCTGGAGTCCACTTAAATTTACTAACTCCATTCTTTGATCCAGTAAGCTTTGTTAACGGAGCGGCTATACTGGAGAAGCCTTTGATAAAACGTCTAAAATACCCTGAAAGGCCAATAAAAGCTCGAATTCCTTTCGCGTTTTTTGGAATAGGGAAATCCTTAATGCTTTCAATTTTTACCGGGTCCGTGCGAAGCCCCTGTGAATCTACTATGTACCCCAAGTACTTAAGCTCCGATTTACAGAACTCTGATTTTTTTTGATTTATTGTGAGACCCGCGTCTCTCAGTCTTTCGAAAACTTTATTAAGTAGTCTCATATGTGAATTAAAATCTTCCGATATTAAAATTAAATCGTCCAGATAACAGAAAGCGTTATCATCAAATTCAGGTCCAAAAAGAGCGTCAGCCAGTCTTTGGAGTTCAGAGGGTGCATTTTTTAACCCAAACGGCATACGAGTAAATTCGAAGAGTCCCCGACCTGGGACGACGAATGCCGTTTTCTCGCAAGAGTCTTTATCCAGCGCTACCTGCCAAAAGGCCTTACTCAAGTCTATCGAAGACACATATCTTGCGCCACCAAGTTTGTCCAAGATACGTGCGATATGAGGTAGTGGATAACTATCTCTGACCGTGACATTATTAATTTTCCTGGAATCCAGGCAAAATCTCCCTGTCCCATCCTTCTTCTGTACAATAACAACTGGGCTAGACCACGGTGAACGAGATGGACGGATTACTCCCAAATTTAGCATCTCGTCCACTTCCGCGTCAAGTTGCCTTTGTCTTGCCGGAGACAGGGGATAGTAGCGCTGCTTAATCGGCGGACCATTGGTAACGATTTTATGTTTTACTAAATGAGTTAAACCCAGACCTTTCCTTTCGTAAGAAATAGATTCGAATTTATTAATCATTTTCGAAAGAGCTTTACTCTCAGAAACAGATAATGAAGAAGCCGGCCGTATTGCTCTTAATTCATTAAGGTGACCTTCATGGTCAGGTTCGTGAACTTCTGGAAACAGTTCCGGTGCGATTCGAAACTGCCTCCAAAAGTTGACTCCTAAGATAAAATCAGGTGATAATGATGGGATGACGTAAAAGACAACCTCCTTCGTGATTGTCCTGTACGTCACCGGCAAGGTTAAAGTACCCAGAACAGACTGACTCGAACCGTCAGCTGTTTTAACTTTAAAATCAACTTTTTCTAATTCTACGCCTAAATCTACAAATTGCTTAAAACTATCTCCCCCTAAACAAGAGACTGTTGCTCCACTGTCTAAGAGAGCAGAAAACGTATTATCTAATATATATATATTAACGAATGGACGATTATCTCCCACAACCTCCGGCTTCTGTGGTAGCGGGCCCACCACCCCAGAAGACGGTGTTGACAAAAACTGACGAACCAGTCGGAGCCAACTCTGCCACTCCCGTTCCCTTTGCGCACAGGGAGGGGCGTGTCCAGATTGACTCCAAGCTAGTTTTTTTGAGTGTGATTCTTGGTACCAGTATGTACGGTACCAACGTTAGCATTTTTAGAATTGGAGGCTTTCTTCCAGCATTCCGTTACCTTATGCCCACTTTTCTTACAAAAGTCACAAATAATCTTATTATTTGGAAGAGAAGACGTCTTACGCGTGAAAACATCATTCTTGTACGTATTCTGAGAACTTTGTTGTTTTTGATGAAAAGTCGAAGTGTTGTGGCTATTATTGAAGCTAGCCTTGTTATTGAAAGACGAAAACTTTCTAAAGTTACTTGATTTTTCTGGTAGTTCAACCACTTTTTGATTAGAAGAAGAAGACGTTGAAGCTTCAGTTAGTGATTCTAATTTTGTTGCTGCCTTAGAGAGATCTTCGAAAGAGATAAAATCTCTTGCTGCTAGTAAGTTTGCATATGATGGTAGTAGTGCCTTCATTGCTAATTGCAGCATTTCTGCCTCTGGCAGTTTGGCATCTAGTTTATTATTGAGGGCCTTCATTCTCAAAGTAAACTCGAAAACAGACATACCCTCAGGCTGTTTCAAATTAAAAAGTTCTGTTTTTAATTCTAGCTGTTTACCCTCTCCCTCGAATTGTTTGATTAATAGCTTGGATAGGTCATCCCACTTTAAATCTGGGGTGTAAATAGACCTATACCACAGTAAGGCAAGACCATCTAGAATTTCATTAAAAGATTTCACTATTTCTTTGTGCGTAATGCCCCGTGATCTGCAACGTTCATCTAACAAACTCAAAAAGTCCCGCACACAGGTTTTACCATCGAACTTGTAATCCCAGTTACCAAGCCCACGCGACGAAGATTCCTTATAAATTATTTTGGTTTCTTTAATTAGGGTAACCTTCCCCTTAACTTCACTATTTATTTCCCCGTCCGAATTATTACCCGTCGTTTCAACTTCGGAGTCACATTCTGAATCATTAATCTCTGAATCTGCATTAGAAATTTGTTTTTGTTTTTTATTAAAAGCGCGCGCTTGTGCGCGTAACACTTGGAATGTATTATCTGGTTTGATTGACCGCGCCGTTAGTTCCTTAATTAGCTCCTCCTTGGAAGCGTTGTTCACATTCGGAATTGGAGTAGACATGGTGACGTCAGAAGTTATACTTGATATAAAATAGAAAAAGAAGATGACCGTTAGTTTCCGAAATCCGAAAGAACTTGTCTATAACATATTATGACAATACTAGAAAGCAAAAACTCAAAAGAAGTACATTAAGTAGAAACACATCAGTATAGTGCGTACCTTTTTCCAATTAAAAATTAATAAAAAAAAAAATATCGCAACCCTGAAAATATTTGTGGCAACCTTGATAAATAAGGTAAAAAAAATATATATTTTGTGGCAACCTTGAAAAAAAAATTGTGGCAACCTTGATAAAATATTTATTTCTTTTGCCAGCCCTGGTTTTTCAGTACTATTATTATATTTATATTTCCGTAGAATATTATTTATTCTCGTATTAAATCCACACGAGAATAAAAAAAAAGAATCACTTTTCAAAATGAAAACAATTACCTAATTAGAATATACATTTTTTTTATTTGAAATTATTTGCAAAGACGCAACCCATGCTATAAATTGATGGCAATGAACCGACTCCCGTTACTTCGATATGCGTTGTTATTTGTGTATAATAATATTCAGTTGTCAACTGCATTAATAAATAAACATGTTTCAATTTATTATTTAACGGTACCATAAAGGAGGAATGATCCCTAACATTCACACAATTCCTTAAAACAACGCACATAAGAAATTCATACAATCATGCGATAACAATTTCACTGCTGTCACTTTTACAGTTATCGGGTTAACATTTAACAAACAAGGTTAACATTTTAGGTTATGTATCAGAGCTCGAAGAGAACAAAATAACCCTAAACCATCCAAAAAAAAACATAATCCTGACACACGACTTACGCCGTTTTTTTATTAAAAACGCGGGCAGCCAATTGTTAAGTAGGTTTGACCTAGGGTACAAATAATAATTGTATAAACTTTGTTCGGTAGAACGCGCCAATCTAGGTTAAAATTAATCATCTAGAATGTTTATACTTAATGATCTCAGGTGTGAAAGGTTCGCAACCAAGGTCGCGTGTCGGAATCCTGTTTTGTTCTTAGGGATGGTCTTACATAGTAAATAAAATAAAAAGCGGTGCATAGTATGTTATTACATGTATTGAGAAACATTTATAAAATTATACATTTTGGACTTACCCCAAGACCGACCTGTATCCGTAATCATAATCTACTCTACGAGAGCGAATCACTACGTCTCCTATTACTGAACACTGTGACTTCTTATTGGCGAAGCGACGGAACGTCCCCCGGACTCCATCCAGCGGCTGACGTGACCCCGTGAAGCGTGGATCGGGCCTCCGAAAGGGGCAGGAATATATCTCCCGGCCACATCCACGATCTCCAGCTAATAACGCGGATGTATCCGGGTTCTGACGATGCTGCAACTTAGGCCAGTTGCTTTCTCTCGGCCGCCGGCCACGTGCGGTTAGTATTCCCAAACATCACACGTCCAAAATAACGAGGCTCCCGCTTGACGGTTTTGCGTAAGCCGAATTTAGGATTGAATATAATTTCATCTCACGCCGGATGGGACAATTATTTACGGATTACCGCTGTCGGCTGATTACCGGATTACGATTGTCGCGTGGTTCGCTCGTACACCATTTCTTTCAAAGAAATCACCATTACCCACATCGGGAATGGTTGTTTAACAGGTTGCGGAAAAGAATCCCGTCGTGCCCGAAGCAAACTCGCATTTTACGGTACAAAAGAAAGAATGGAATCCATCCATACAACTAATTACTCCGAAATAAAAATCACCGTGACTGTCAGCTGTGCAGTTCACGATCCCACCCGTTGACTGCCCAGCTAAGAAGTGTTTTTTTTTGTTTCCGCCCGGGTTCAGATGTTAAATTTTAAATTAAAATTCGAAATTTTACTAAAACTAATACCAGCGACAATCGCCCAGTTCCTAACTAGGTTAGAGAATCGGCGAGGATAAATGTGATGATGCAGAATAAATTAATGAATAAAATATTAAAACAAAAGGAGTCTAGCCCTGCATCATAACACCGTCATTTTCTATTTTCCATTTTTATCAGCCAGCAATTACCACACACCTTTTAAAAATTAAAAAAAATAAGCACATCTCATTTTCTCAAAAAAAAAACTCTTTCCAGTGCGTTGTTTTTTGAAAAAAATATGCATTAGCCACTAGCCAAAACATGTAATTTGTGCATAGTAATAAATAGGCTCTAATACACAGCAATGCGTTATCACTGGTGTGTTCAGTGTTAAACTGTCAAAGACTAACTTGTGTTACAGCTAGACCAGTGTTTCCCAGCCTTCTTTATGCCTTGCCCCACCGCAGTCTTTTCAAAAGTCAGATGCCCCACCGCATTATTGTAATATGTTTGTAATCATATGAGGCAATCATGAAATTAAATAAAACCTATTCTAATACATATATTATAACTGAAATTACTTATACATATATAACATAACAATACATATATTATAACGCTTGCTACAGATAAATTTTATGTCCGGATCTAACTTAGTTAATTTCAGTCTTAGGTCCCCTTTATTAGTTATATCCAATCGATTTCGTTTTTTAGTGAGTAAATCGCTTATGGCGCTAAAATCACATCACAATAATTCATGTCCACAGAAGTCACGTTTGATGATACACAATAGCACTCATACTAAATAAAAACCATTCTTTCTGTAATTAGTCATGTTTATGGAAGTCAAATTTAACGATACACATTATCATTCATATTTAGGATAAACCATTCTCATTCTCTTAGTGTAACTATTCATTTTCACAAAAGTCAAGCTTTAGAAGGCACATTTGCACTCATACTAAGCAAAATCCATTCTCATGTTCTTACTGTGATCATTCATGTTCACGGATATCCAGCTTAATGTTATATATTCGCACTCATGCTTAGGAAAAATGATGTATCAAGTTCTTATTGTAATTATATATTTTACTTTAGGAAAGTTAACAGTAACTTGGTTGGTTTATACATGTGCAATTTACTTAACTGAGAAACCAATTATAGGTTTCCTCATTATACTTATACATTATGTATAAAACAATTAAGCAGTATATTGTAGATGTTGTATAGTACCAATACAACATCTACAGCTATATCCTGCACAGTTTCTGTCTTTTAGATAATTATTAAAATTGTAACGGGTTTCATTCTATTTTAAATACAATTTGGTGTATATTTCAATTTTGTACATCTCTGGCATTTTTCTGTATGACTGATGGGTATTTCCCTTTATATGTGAAATGCCCACGTGTCTCATCTCTGAGGCGTTGTGCCCCACCGGTGGGGCGTACGCCCCACCGTGGGAAACACTGAGCTACACCTATGTGTAACGGACGTAGTTGATCACATTATTCAATTTTATAAAATCTGTTTTACATTTATAAAATGTGCCTACTCCACGCCACTGGCGAAATCATCACTCCCCGCCACTGGCCATTTTGTTCCCGGCCGCTTGAAAAACTTTGTCTACGAACGGCATCGATACCGCATCGCCGGCTTACCTGCCGCGTGGATCGATGTCCAGCATTTTTTCTATGTAAAATTTACTAGGAAAAATCAATTTTTAAATGTTGCAAATGTATGTATTTTATTTGTTTATCCCCTCGGCGGTAGTCAAATAAACACTATTTTCTATATACTACCGCTGAGGAGATATTAAAAAAGCTGTTTGTCACATATATGTATAACCATTTTTGAACAATATTTTTTACCTTTTTTGCGTGTACAAAAATCCAGGAACCTCGTAGCATAGTGAATCTTATCTCTTTCTGAGCGCTATGTTACGGGGGACCTGGGAAAAATACCAACTTAACAATGTTTTACAAATTTGATCGCTTTGAGATCATTTTTACACATTTATTTACAAACTTTTCTTATTTTTTGTCGTATCTTGGCAAACAAAAAATCTAGTTGTCAAGATACACATTCTTATAACTACTATGCATTTAAACTATGTAATTGTTATTCATGTAAGCGTTCAAAATCTTTTCTAACTCGCAAATTTAAGCGACTACTTTCGCCAGTGCTGCCGGCAAAATGAATATGCGACATTTTGCCGGGGCCTATAAACTCATTGTTGGCGCGGGTACAATCCCCCACCACTTTTGGACTCAAAGCCCAATGTCGGGTGCGAGTCATGCTTATTGAATATAAGCAGCCGAATAATAAAATAAAATTAGTTCATCTTTACCACCGAAACCAAGCGTTTTATTATCTACAAGTGACTCCTGCCCAACATCTGCCTCACCTCGCCGAGTCTTCTGCTCCAAAACCTTCTGGTGTTACCTCTTCAAGACAAGCCGGCCCTCCTCTGGAAAACCGCCAACACCAGAAGCGAGCAGAGACGACAGCACACCCAGTACCCAACATTCACCAAGCACTGGGTGCGGGAGGCAGATTTATCATCAATATCAACTACAATCATCATCATCGGCCGTAAAGGAGCATCTCATCGGTTGAAGACACGGTTTGGACCCGGCGCCTAAATCTACAGTCTTGTGCGGACTCCCGTCCAGTACAAGTGGTCCTCCGAGCCGGATTCTCACACGCCTTCAACCAGGATGTCTCCAACTTTACGGTCGAGCCGGATCCAAGACGATGGATCCTCAACACCATCTGCAGATGCCCTGGATGCTGGGTCTCAGGCCACGGCTGCGGTTCACGTCACGCCTGACGTAACCCCCATGCCCACGCCCAGCACCACTCCTGACATGGCACCACCTGCAGATCATTACTCACCGCCCTCCATATCTCAAGAGGATGCGATGGAGTCATTGCGACAACAGCTTCGCAGTCAAACCGAGCACATTGAGAGACTCAAAGCAGCTCTTCAATCAGCTCCAACAGCAGCAGCCCCTGCCCCTCCTGGACCTTCGAAGCTCCCGGAGAGGTCACCACCAGCATGGACGCAGCCCGGCCAATCGAGCCCGGTGCCTCTGGTGGACCAGAGGTACGAGGAACCAGCAGCAGCAGCGCCTGCCCGATCTGGACCCGTACTCCGGGAAGGGTATCCTGCCCAAGGAGGACCCTGGCGCTTCCAAGGGTACAGCCCTGGATGGGTGCAGCCCGGCCAACCGAGCCCGGTGCCTCTGGTGGACCAGAGGTACACAGCAGCGGCGCAGCCAAGGCCAGCCGGTCCCCCGCCCTCGCCACCCTGGCCCAATGCAGGGTGGCCAAACATGATGCAGCCTGGACCCTCTGGCCCCGTACCGCCCGCCCCTCTGATAGAACAGAGGCAAGCCGTACGTGAAGTGCCAGCTGGACCTGTACCTCTGGTGGACCAGAGGTACGCATCACATGCGCAGCAAGAGCCAGCAGGCCCTGCGCAACCAGCACCCTGGACCATTCAGGGATGCCCAAACATAATGCAGCCTGGACCCTCTGGCCCCGTACCGCCCGCCCCTCTGATAGAACAGAGGCAAGCCGTACCTGAAGTGCCAGCCGGACCTGTACCTCTGGTGGACCAGAGGTACGCATCACGAGCGCAGCAAGAGCCAGCAGGCCCTGCGCAACCAGCACCCTGGACCATTCAGGGATGCCCAGTACTGGTGCAGCCTGGACCTCATGGCCCTGTGCTGCCCGTACCTCTGCCCCACCCGGGGTACCCAGCGCCGATGCCAGGATCACCTGCCGGACTGCTGGAGCAGTGGGACGTGCCATGGACACAGCCTGGACCACCTGGACCATCTGGACCATCTGGACATGTGCCGCCCGTACCACTGCGCGAACAGGAGTATGGCGTGCCGGCACGGCCAGATGGCCCGCCCACAGCCAGTACCAGCTCCATGCCGAGATTCCCGCCCCAACCTACGGCGGATGAAACGGCCCAACATACCAGAGCCTGGGTTCAGCATGATGGCAGTCCCATGGCTCAGCTGGCCTCCGCCCTGACAGAAGCCATCAGAGCTTCAAGGGCTCAGGACAGCCCCCGTCCCACAATCGAGGACGATCCACGAATGGCGGCCCTTATTGCCAGACAATCTATGGCCAAGGACCTGCCTCCATTCTCTGGAGATCCACTGGAGTGGCCCACCTGGAGGGCACAGTTTAACCAGTCTACCTCCACATGTCGGATGACCTCCAGCGAAAACTTGATCCGCCTACAGCGGGCCCTCAAGGGGAAAGCCCGAGAAGCCGTCGGCCCCCTTCTGATGGACCCTGCTCAGGTTCCGGAGATCCTGGCAGTCCTGGAGCAGAGATTTGGAGGGACTACCTCACTCGCTGCTCTGATGCTGGACAAAGTCAAGAAGCTGCCCCACCTCACAATTGAGGCTTCTCTGGAGGACATCGCAGACTTCTCTGGCACAGTTCAGAACCTGGTGGCATCACTCCGCTCCCTCAACAATGATGGCTACCTGACGAATCCAGCGCTGCTCAGTGACATCGCGGGGAAGATGCCGCCCACCTTGCGGTTGGCGTGGCTGATGGAAGTGCGGCACTACGAGGCCTCCGCTACCATCTGCCAGTTTGCCGCCTTCCTGAAAACCGTCGCGAACGCCATCCCAAAGTCCGGTTTGGTTGACCCCGCGAGGTCCCGCCCACGCCGTGAACATACGCTCGCCACAACGGAACAGTTTTCGCGCAAAAACGGTGCTAAAAAACGTGATACCTGTGAAAGTTTCCTAAATATGTCTGCCGCGTCAGAAAAGTTTTCGCGAAAAAACAATTCGAACAAAAGTGACACTTGTGACAAGAGTTTAAACACGTCTGCCGCGTCAGAACGGTTTTTATCGCGGGAAAACAATGTTTACAACAACAATTCTAGTGAAAAACAACATTTCGCGCAAAATAATCGAAAGCCCCAAAATTTGTCTGGTAATAATCGAATGCCCCAAATTTTGTCTGGTAATAATCGAGAAAATAATCGAAGCGGGGAAAAAGTGCAAAACAGTTACGGTGAAGTTCGCGAGTTCGATAACCGCGCCGGGTGTGTCGAGTGTGGTGAAAATGGTCACCAACTCGGTGAATGTCGCACTTTCGCCGCGAAAGACTTGAAATATCGTTTTGAAACAGTGAACGACGCCGGTTTGTGCCGATTGTGCCTCAATGGCAAACATTATACAAAACAGTGCAAAGTTAGTGAATGGTGCGGCGTGGGGGAGTGCAGATCCCCCCACCACCGACTTCTTCACAACCCGAACTATCGTGAAAATAACAATACAGTGGCAGACGTTCACAATATGTGACGCCACACCGAAAGTGCCGTGTTAAAAGTGGTGGGGGTCATATTGTCGGGCCCCAAGCGGCAGATCAAAACCTTTGCGCTTCTGGACGAAGGCTCCACTGTCACCCTTATTGACGCCACCACAGCACAGAAAATCGGCACAACCGGACCTACCCGTGAGCTACGACTACACGGAGCAAAAAACATGTGCTCAACAGACATAACGTCCCGCCGCGTGCCAATCACTCTACGCGGCGCCGGAATTGCTGATGAGTTTACCATCAGAGCAAATACCATCAAGCAGCTCAGTCTTCCTGTACAGAGGTACCACGGTCGCTACATCACCCCCACACTTCTCATCGGGCAAGACAATGCTCACCTTATTGTCTCGAGGGAAGTGCGCGACGTTCGTGATTCTACGCGAATATTATCACGAACGGCGTTGGGGTGGACCACCCATGGCGGAGGGACCTCTGGACATGTGAATGAAGCTACCACATTGGCCATACGAGCCACAATGTCACCCAGGCGAACTGCCGGGAGGCATCATACAGTGCACCATGGACCATCTGGCCCCGTACCGCGAGCACCTCTGATACAGGCGGCCGTACGAGGAGTACCAGCTGGACCTGTGCCAGCATTTTCGCAGAGAAGGCCAGTCGGCCCCGCGAAAGGGTCTCCCAGGCACGTTGCCGAGAGACTTCAAACAGTGCAACATGGACCATCTGGACCCGTACCGCGAGCACCTCTGATACAGGCGGCCGTACGAGGAGTACCAGCTGGATCTGTGCCAGCACCTTTGCAGAGAAGACCACCCAGGCACCATGCCCGGTGGCATTCTACCATGCCCCATGGACCATCTGGCCCCGTACCGCGAGCACCTCTGATACAGGCGGCCGTACGAGGAGTACCAGCTGGATCTGTGCCAGCATCTTTGCAGAGAAGACCACCCAGGCACCATGCCCGGTGGCATTCTACCATTCCCCATGGACCATCTGGCCCCGTACCGCGAGCACCTCTTATACAGGCGGCCGTACGAGGAGTACCAGCTGGATCTATGCCTACAAATGGTACGAGAGAATCAGTCGGCCCCGCGAAAGGGTCTCCCGGGCACATTGAAGTAAGGCGCCAAAACGTTGGCCTTTCTTCAACTGTGGCAGAGACACTGCCCGACATCAAGAAATTTTCCTCATTTAATCATCTTATTCAAACTACCTGCTGGATACATCGTTCTATTAAAAGGTGTCGTGGAAAAAGCCACGAACAACCTGATAATCATTTAAGAACTGATGAAATCAAGAAAGCAGAGGCCCGATGGGCAAGAAAATGTCAAGAAGAAACATTTTATCGTGATATAAATGCGCTCCAGAAAGGAGATCCACTACCAAGTGACAGTCGGCTCAAAGCCTTGAGCCCCTTCCTTGGACCTGACGGCCTACTGAGGATGAACTCAAGAATACGAGCCCTCAGTAACGTGCCCCAAGCAGTGCGGACACCTATAATTTTGGATGGTGATCACGCATATGCACGACTTCTGGTGAGACACCATCACCAGGAAGCCGATCATCCGAGTAAGGAGAGAACAATGGCTGAGGTGCGAGGCAGCTACCATGTGCTGCGACTGCGAACAAATATTCGCAAGATCGCCCACAACTGCCCCACCTGCAAGATGAGCAGGAGCAAGCCAGCCCCCCCTCTGATGGGGCCCTTGCCGCCATCAAGGCTAGCCCACCATGTTCCTCCATTCACCCCTGCTGCAGACGGCCGAGTGAGGACCGCCAGGATCCAGACGAGCACCGGATTTTACGTCCAGCCCGATGTGAAGCTCGCTGTCATCCTGCCGGCTCCACCTACCGATGCAACCTCAACAGTACCACCAGCCCAGCATCATCCCAGAGGGACTGGCCGCCGCGGACTGCGCCGTACCAACAAACGTCCTATTTTTTAGTTCAGCATAGCTAAACGGGGGGAGTGTAACGGACGTAGTTGATCACATTATTCAATTTTATAAAATCTGTTTTACATTTATAAAATGTGCCTACTCCACGCCACTGGCGAAATCATCACTCCCCGCCACTGGCCATTTTGTTCCCGGCCGCTTGAAAAACTTTGTCTACGAACGGCATCGATACCGCATCGCCGGCTTACCTGCCGCGTGGATCGATGTCCAGCATTTTTTCTATGTAAAATTTACTAGGAAAAATCAATTTTTAAATGTTGCAAATGTATGTATTTTATTTGTTTATCCCCTCGGCGGTAGTCAAATAAACACTATTTTCTATATACTACCGCTGAGGAGATATTAAAAAAGCTGTTTGTCACATATATGTATAACCATTTTTGAACAATATTTTTTACCTTTTTTGCGTGTACAAAAATCCAGGAACCTCGTAGCATAGTGAATCTTATCTCTTTCTGAGCGCTATGTTACGGGGGACCTGGGAAAAATACCAACTTAACAATGTTTTACAAATTTGATCGCTTTGAGATCATTTTTACACATTTATTTACAAACTTTTCTTATTTTTTGTCGTATCTTGGCAAACAAAAAATCTAGTTGTCAAGATACACATTCTTATAACTACTATGCATTTAAACTATGTAATTGTTATTCATGTAAGCGTTCAAAATCTTTTCTAACTCGCAAATTTAAGCGACTACTTTCGCCAGTGCTGCCGGCAAAATGAATATGCGACATTTTGCCGGGGCCTATAAACTCATTGTTGGCGCGGGTACAATCCCCCACCACTTTTGGACTCAAAGCCCAATGTCGGGTGCGAGTCATGCTTATTGAATATAAGCAGCCGAATAATAAAATAAAATTAGTTCATCTTTACCACCGAAACCAAGCGTTTTATTATCTACAAGTGACTCCTGCCCAACATCTGCCTCACCTCGCCGAGTCTTCTGCTCCAAAACCTTCTGGTGTTACCTCTTCAAGACAAGCCGGCCCTCCTCTGGAAAACCGCCAACACCAGAAGCGAGCAGAGACGACAGCACACCCAGTACCCAACATTCACCAAGCACTGGGTGCGGGAGGCAGATTTATCATCAATATCAACTACAATCATCATCATCGGCCGTAAAGGAGCATCTCATCGGTTGAAGACACGGTTTGGACCCGGCGCCTAAATCTACAGTCTTGTGCGGACTCCCGTCCAGTACACCTATGTATATTTTCCATTTTACGTTCGCATACATTTTAAAACAAACAAAATAATTATTGCTTTTTTAACTATCCCATTTTAAATATCTACTCCAATTTCGTTAAAAAAATACAGTGTTTGGCAAGCCTACGCACGACGGAAGTGAAACTTTTATTATTCTTCTCTCTCTCTTTTCATTTCATTCTCTCTTTTTTTTCTGTCTATTGACATATTTATAAGTAGCATATGATAAAAAAAATTAAAAGTTATAAAAATATGGGATTCGAACCCGGGTCCTGCATAACGAGTGTCGAACGCTCTGCCTCTAGACCGCGGTTATTACGTATTCGACCAAAATATCATATAGTCAAAATATCTAAAAGTCGCAGCACGAGAGCATTTTATCACTTTAAAAAAATATATTATTAAAAAAATCACAAAAAGAAAAAAAAATAGTTAAAGCGGGGATCGAACTTCGGTTCTTCACGACGACAATCGGGCTCTCTGCCTCTAGACCGCGAAGCTGAGTTTGGAGAGTGACCTAAAGTAGGTATATAATATTGGATAGGCTCCTATAGCGAAATGATCACGGTTTTTCATGACGGTCATGAGTTGGTTTTACTCCTGTCCTCGAAATTGCATAACGCGCGTAAAGAAGTTTCACCTCAAAAATTGACATCCATCGAAAACCACAATATGCATTCGATGCTCGAACTTGCCGCTAATGCAAATATCGTTAATAATTATTTTGACCGTCTGCACATATGAGTTTGTTGATCAGTTCCTGATCTCTTAGCACAAGTTTTATGATATATTAAAAGCGTATAACGTTGACACAAATAGTTAGTGAACTCCGTATGCTCAATGCAAACACGACCGACGGACGTCAACATAAAGCAGAGTAGCAATTGATTGACTTAGGAGAATTTAAATTAGGGACCTAGAAATAATTTTTTTATAGGTACGTTCATAAATACGATAATTCTTCAGCAGTCACAAATTTAAATATAATTAAATTTTTTAATTGTAAATTTAAGGACGATGGAGCTACCCGTTTGGAAGTTTTGTATTTTCAGAAAGCAGACTGATGCTTTATAGTTGAACATTTTGTTATAAATTTATTAATACGAAGAAACGATATGTGAGAGGATCTGAAGAAGAGAACAGGAAAGAATAAGAAAGACACGAAGTAGAAAAAACAAAGCTCAATCAATTCCTTTATTCCTGCCCATCCTAAATTTCAATTTTGGCTTATTAGGTTGCCATGTATACCGGTAGATTAAACTCTAACCTCCTTCCATTCTTAGAGCACGTGTTACAAATCCTAACAAATCAGTACCCCCTTGTGTACCAGTCGTACCGGGACAGGAATGCTCCTGAGTGAGGTGGTACAATCGTATCCCTTATGAAGTCGGAGAAGAAATGTTTGTAACACTCCAGATCTAAATGAATAACACAAAGCTAAACGCGTGAACCAATTGTACACAATAACCACACAAAAGACGAATCTAAAGTTACCAATTGAAATCACGATAAAGCTTTTAAAAATCAGCGCCGCACAGTTGGCTGAAAATCGCCTTTCATAGACATAGAGACTTGAATTTTCAAGGGTATTTTTTTGGCTAGAAATGGATTCTGCTGATCATTACTATGCTATAAAATTCGTATGAAGCAATTGCGTGTACAAATGAAGGAGTTATAATTTTTTAATGAAAAATTTGCATGGCACTGACATTAAAAATGAGGCTATCTCTGGAATCATAAGGTTGGTCATTATATCCTTACACACAGATATACTACTATTTATTTCGTATTGTGGCGCAACTTGCGCTTTTTTTAAAAAAATCCTCAGATTCATTTTAATGCTTAAATGCTTTACCTATGAGTATGCTTTGTCTAGTTTACAATATTTTATTTACACTGCAAGTCAAAACAGCTTAAGAAATCGCGATCGTTTTCATCAATTTATGAGTCTAATTCAAACATTCTTATCAGAGTAATTAATTAATTAAAACAATGAATATTAAATATCACCCCCCTCTGCTGATTGAAAGCAACAGTTCTATTAAAAAATAAATCCATCGGCATCAACAAAATTGAACTTCTTCAAAGCTGATTATAATCAAATCACTAATCTTTTATCTTCAACTGACTGGAACTTCTTGGACTTCTTGAACATAAATGAAACGATAGATAAATTTTACTCAACTCTAAATAAATCCATTGATTCGCGAGTACCCGTTTAAAAAATGTATGTACATAACTATCCAGAGTGGTTCAGTAACGATCTCATTAAAATAATTAGAGACAAAAAAATAGCTCATAAAATCTACAAATTAACACGCGATCCTATTGATTACGCTAAATTTAACGAACTCAGAAAGTCTACCAAAAAAATGTCCAAGCAATGTTATAAAAAGTGCATCGACAACTGTGAAGAATTGGCTCTTGCTAACCCCCATAACATTTTTAAATTTTCAAAATTACCTCCGGTATTCCCTCCAACAAGTATTTAGATAACAAAACGGCCGATAATTCCCAAGAATTTGTTAATCTGTTTGCTGAATTCTTCAGTAAAATCTATGCTTCTACAAACAACATTATTCATTTTACTGTACTCGTGCAATGTCAAAAACTTTTTATTATTTGTTGGAAATTACTCCGAGTTTCAAACGAATTATAAGTAATATAGAGTAACTGATTTATAATATAGATGGCGCTAGTTTACACCTTCTTTAAAGACAGCGAAACTAGGTTATTTGTTCCAAATTTGATTAGAGAACTCACTTCTCTTCGATAGTTTCTAGCTAAAGGAAAGCAAAGTGATAATTATATTTCGCTCTCCGTTGGTGGAGTGATCTCTATAGAGTGTCGGTAGCAATATAAACTTTGGAAAAAACGTAGCAATAAATCGGTGCAATTTCAACTTCTCCAAAGTGTTTTTATTTTAAAAGAGGAATCTGCCCTTCTGTTCACAAGTCCGAAATTTTTACATTATTTTTAGTTTTACTTATTTTTAAGCTTTATGATTGAAGAGTAATTATCTTATTATTTTCGTGACCAAAGTAAACATTTATGATTGTTGCCTAGCTTCAATACATTTAAGGGATTGGATACGCCTGTTATAATGTTTTTTATTTAATTATATTATCATATTTTACTACATTAATTAATATTAAATTAAAAAATAAACATAACATGGTTCAAGAATTTGCGGCACACTACATTTGCAATTTAGCCGCCATAAATAACCTAAAAATGCCATTAGATCCTCCATATTTCCAATCTGTCACTCGTATATTCTACGAGTTCATAGATGGCGTTAATTCATTTATTTTATTAAATTGCCCTTTTTGCAAGGTATTGCTTTACTCTATAGTGTTAGCAGCGTATTCAAATACTGCCGCCACAGTGTTTAGTTCACCAATTGGCCGCCAGAGGCGCCACTCACATCACTGTCAGCCAATCAGGCATCTACACTTCGCGAGTGGTTCTCAGTATGGTCGGCAGAGGCGCTGCTGGTTGAAGGCGGAAGCGACTCTACCGCCACCTAGCGGCCGCCCGCGGGACGAGCGAGGATGGTAAGCGGCTGGAGCTTGGAACTGCGCAATGCGCGATATAACCCTCACTGAATATTGGATGTTATTATTGTAATAGACCGTGAAGACAATATAATATTTCACCATAACCATTTACTTAGCGTTTTATTATTGCTAACATCAGAAGTGGGATTCGGAAAAGCATTGGCTTTTAGTTAATTCGCCTGACTTGAAATATCGCGTTGTGAAATATTGTGTTGTGAAAACAATGCAGCGTGCGCCATTGCGGCATTCACGAGTTTTTTTTACCTTTGGTACTGATACCGGTGACTATTACTTTTGTTTTTAAGTGATAATCTGCGTATCAGCGTGAAATATTTGGACTACTGTTGTGAATTTACGTAAAAATGCCGCGTAATTACAGTGATGAGTGATGACAGTTTGTGAGGGCGGAGGAACGCTTTACTCATAGCTTATGTTACCGCCGAAATTTCATTGGAGATTTCATTTTTATATGGTGCGTGAAAATTCATTTGTTATTCAATGGATTCTCCAAGAAGACTTTTCCCTTTCGTATTTGTTTCGTGAGCCGAACTTCACGATGATCGAAGATATTGTCAACCGAGCTGTCGAAACGAAGTCGCTATCTTTTTGTGCTGGGCGCATAACCTGAAATCTAGAACAGGAGAAGAACTGTAGAAGCCCTCCTGAGGGCAAACATATAGCACATGGATATTATTCTCGAGGGCGGTTGGTGAAATGTTCGAAACCTCAAAATGTTTCGAAATTCAGTTGATAAAAGTTGACGCGGCGGTAACGAAACCTGATCCTGGTACCTGATCTAGCTGCTAAAAAGGAGACCAATTCGGTGACTTGCCTGTTATGGATACACTGGTCACAAGCGGAATGAATGAAAAGTGCCGATCAATGAAAGGAAATATGTTTCCGAAAATTAAAGCCCGTTAATATGTGTGGCGACAAAGAGTTTTACATCATGTCGACCGTCAAGTCGAAACCCTGTATTATGGTTTGAAGATGTTCAAACTGGTTTGAAATGGTTGGGAGATAATCGAAACCATTCGATGCTGTTTGGAATGATTCGGAGATAATCGAAATGATTCGAAGATATTCGAAATGATTCACACCCAGATATGCCAGGTGTGGCGTCCTTTGGATTCTTCACAATGAGAGTGGACATCGAGATGTTTATCAAACACTGGCTACTGTCCGGGACAAATACTGGTTTCCGTGTATGAAGAATGTTATTAAAAAAAATGTGAAAACGTTTTAAATGTTTGGTTGAGAAAAATGATACGGGTCGAAAGCCCGGGATATTGAAAAAAATGGAGATATCTTTTGCCGATGTGTTGTGTTGAGCATGTAGCAAGATCAATTTATTGTGACCCTCCGTGAAGAGACTGGATGGAACACAGCGGGTTATTGCTCTCCGGGGTAGCTTCACAAAGTACAGCCCATTAGAGGCGGTGGCAGAAACAAATCTGAAAAGTGTCGTCAAGGCACTTTCGGCGATGGCGTGCCATGGGAGCTTTTGACGAGTATCAAAGGCGGCAGATGAAACGGTTCAACTCGAACCGATTCATTATTTCAAGACTTTAGGGTCATATGTGCAACGGCACGGAAGCTTTTGATGAGTATCAAATGCGGCAGGTGAAACGGTTCAACTCGAACCGATTCATAATTTCATGATCCTATGGTCATTCGTGCTGTGGCACGGGAGCTTTTGACGAGTATCAAAAGCGGCAGGTGAAACGGTTCAAATCAAACCGATTCATAATTTCAAGGGTCATGCGTGCTAAAGCACGATGTGGATAAACAATCTCACGTAGGCTGGTGAGAGGCAGAACCTTATGGTTGTACGTGTTGAAGCACGGTGTGGATAAACAATCTCACGCAGGCTGGTGAGAGGCAGGACCTTAAGGTCATACGTGCGGAAGCACGGAAGCTTTTTGATGAAGATCAAAGGCGGCAGATGAAACGTTTCAACTCGAAACGATTCATTAAACCTTCATATCGCGTTGGCGATACGGTTTTAATCCGGATTTCCAAGGGAAATCCTGGGTACAAAAAAAAATGTTGATAGATCGGTTTTGGAGCTTGCCTTATAAAGTGGATGAAGTCTTGCCAAACGATCGTTTTGACGTGTTGGGTACCAGACCCAACGGCAGCACTCACAGAGTGACGGTCACATATGAAAATATGAGGAATTGGCCGGCTGAACAAATTTCGGAGTAACGGTCAGGAAGGGCGAACAGTAAAATGTTTTCATCAATACCGTTGTGGAGCTGAACAAGTTTCAATCAGTCTAATTAATAATTTTATTTTTATTTCAGCAACTGCTTTGAGGTCAAAGCAGTGGTTAGTATGGCCGTGTTAGCAGCGTATTCAAATACTGCCGCCACAGTGTTTAGTTCACCAATTGGCCGCCAGAGGCGCCACTCTCATCACTGTCAGCCAATCAGGCATCTACACTTCGCGAGTGGTTCTCAGTATGGTCGGCAGAGGCGCTGCTGGTTGAAGGCGGAAGCGACTCTACCGCCACCTAGCGGCCGCCCGCGGGACGAGCGAGGATGGCAAGCGGCTGGAGCTTGGAACTGCGCAATGCGCGATATAACCTTACTGAATATTGGATGTTATTATTGTAATAGACCGTGAAGACAATATAATATTTCACCATAACCATTTACTTAGCGTTTTATTATTGCTAACAATAGTATAGAGTCTATACCAGTGTTTCCCAGCCTTCTTTATGCCATGCCCCACCGTAGTCTTTTCAAAAGTCAGATGCCCCACCGGCATCTTTTTTAACTAAACAGCCAGTAAATTTTCAAATCATATTGTAATATGTTTGTAAACATATGAACCCCTAATGAAATTAAATAAAACCTATTCTAATACATATATTATATAATAAAAACACATAAATTTGTTTTTGACCACGATAGTTTTATTTTCACTCTACCGGTTTCGGAAGATCCCTTCCTTCGTCAGGAGAATATTTAAAACTAATCTACTACACAAAATATTGACACATAAATACAAAAATGTTAAGTGTTTGAGAGAGATGTCGACAAAGTGGAAGGGGTAATTACGGGAATTCCAGGAAGAACAGAGCGGTTAACTGGAAATATGTCAAGAATAGGACTATAAGACAGATTAATTTGGTTATTTATTATACTGGAGTTATTATTGATGGCTTTTCTGATTTCAAGTGCTTCTAAATTATCTAATTTTTTGCCTTTATTACTACGGTGAAGAATTTTAACCCCTGAATCTTTACTAAAAGTATGATCGGTGGAAATGAGATGATTGGCAAACTCCGAAAAATTATTATTATTTAAACATCTTAAATGTTCGGTGATTCTAATATTTATATTTCTAGTTGTCTTACCTATGTAGAACGATTGACAATCATTGCAACATAGTTGGTAAATGCCTGAGTGGCTAAATTTGTGATCTTTATCTTTAGTATTTTTAAGTAATTTTCCCAAGTTGTTATCAGTATAGAACGCGGGTTTAATGTGGGTAGGCAAATTTTTTGAACTAAGTGAAGAAAAATTGGATATGTATAAGATTTTACGCCATTGAAAGGGATTTATGATTTTATTATTAGTTTCAGGTGTACCAAATAAAAATGTATTCGTCGAAATGAGTTTAAGTTTCTTATTCAGGATTTTATCAATTAAGTGTGTCGAGTAACCATTATTTAGAGCAATTTGTTTTATTTTTGACAGTTCAATTTCAAAATTAACAGCTGATAGTGGGATTTTTACTAAGCGGTGTACCATTGAATGATAGGCAGAATGTTTGTGTGATATCGGGTGGTTTGACGTGTTATGTATAGTTATATCCGTGAATGTCGGTTTACGATAGATGTTAAATTCAATTGTATTATTTATTGAAGTTAGTGTTAAATCTAGAAAATTAATCGATGCATTACTGCCTACCTCTACAGTGAATTGAATTTTTTTATGAAATGAATTTATAAGAAGAAGGAATTTAGTTAGTTGCCGCTCTGTTCCCGTCCAGATACAAAAAATATCGTCTACATATCGTTTCCAAGTGAGAACATTATTTAAGAGTGATGACTTACAATTAAAAATCTTATTTTCTAAGTTATTCATAAAAATATCTGCCAAAAGTGGGCTAGTAGGAGCTCCCATAGGTAGCCCTTGGCTCTGTTGGAAGACGCAGTTGTTATACTGGAAATAATTTTGATTAAGGCACATATTGAATAAACGAGACAGGTCATCAATCATATTTTTATCTAAATTAGAGGATTTTAACATATCTACAATTATTTGTTTGCAATCAGTAGTTGGAACATTTGGAAATAAGTTAATTACATCAAACGAAATTAGCTTAGCATTATTGGGAATGAACAAGTCCTTAACTGAATTTATTAAATCAAATGAGTTTTTAATGGTATATTTGGGTGAAAACACATTAAAATTGTTGAAGACATTAGTGATATGAGAAGCTATTATGAAATTCGGGGAAGCACAGCATGACACGACAGGACGAATAGGTTCATTGATTTTATGTATTTTTAAAAACCCGTACAACTTGGGAATTTTAGGATTAGACTGCAAGAATTTATTCTGGTTAGGATAATCATCTTTAAAGATTTGGGATTTGCATGCATTTATTGAATTTTTTATATCTATTTGAAATTTATTAGTCGGATCTTTTTTTATAATAACGAAGTCGTCACTTTTTACGAAGTCTTCCATTTTTTCGTGGTAGTCCATTTTGTTCATTATGATCACAGTGTTTCCTTTGTCTGCCCTAGTAAGCACTAAATCCTTTTCAGCCAACGTTTTGCGAATTTTATTGGTGCATAAAATTTCTGGATGTATGACCTTTTTAATTTTATCTTTTGTTATTAGATTTTTAATTGTCTCAGCACTTTTGTACAGAAACGGTTATAACTGAAATTTAATTTCTTTAATTATCCATGTTCGCTGAAGTCAAGTTTAATGGCAAACATTCGCATTCATACTAAGGAAAAACCATTCACATGTTTTTACAGTAAATATTCATGTTCACAAAAGACAAATTAAATGACTCGCATTCGCATTCACACTAAGAATAAACCATTTTCATGTTCTTACTGCGATAATTCATGTTCAAAGAAGTGCCGTTTAATGAGACACAATAGCACTCATACTAAAGAAAAACCATTCTTACTGTAATTATTCATGTTTATGGAAGTCAAATTTAACGATACACATTATCACTCATATTTAGGATAAACCATTCTCATTTTCTTAGTTTAACTATTCATGTTCACAAAAGTCAAGTTTAAGAAGACACATTTGCACTCATACTAAGCAAAATCCATTCTCATGTTCTTACTGTGATCATTCATGTTCACGGATATCCGGCTTATTGTTACAAATTCGCACTCGTTTTAATTGTAATTATATATTTTATTTTAAGAAAATTAACAGTTACTCGGTTGGTTTATACATGTGCAATTTACTTAGCTGAGAAACCAATTATAAATTTCCTCATTCTACTTATACATTATGTATAAATCAATTAAGCAGTATATTGTCTACATCCTGCACAGTTTCTGTGTTATTAGATAATTATTGAAATTGTAACGGGTTTCATTATATTTTAAGTACAATTATTACGTAAATTTCAATTTTGTACATTTCAGGCGTTTTTTGTATGACCGATGAGTATTCCCTTTTATATGTGGAATGCCTACGTTTCTCATCTCTGAAGCGTGGTGCCCCACCTCTGAGGCGCTATGCCCCACCGGTGGGGCGTACGCCCCACCGTGGGAAACACTGGTCTATACCTTCTCTTCCTCCCATTATTTTAGCTACACACACTTTTCACTAAATTTGGATTGCCGTAGTTTCTGGCTATAACATAAAAAATTTACTTAGGGCTTGTAGTAAGAAAGAAACTCACTATCGCTTTTACAGAATACCTATAGATGAATATTACTATTCCTTGATTCTTTTATGTGAAAAGACGTTACCCAAATCCAGAGGAATTAATGGCGCTTGCAATGTTACATGTTGGGGTTATATACAAATGGGGAAGGGAAGGATAAAGGATATTATATAATATTGTGAGAACCTCGCTATTACCTAGCAAAAGTTCACTTGAATACTGTTAAATTAGATTTTTTTTGTTTTACTTCTTTTAACTCGTTTTTAATGTATTTTAAAATCTTGATGTAGAAGAGTAAATTTTTTTTTTGTTATTTAGTATTATGTTTTTTACTATTTACATTTACTTTTTTTATATTGTATTTTGATGTATTAAAATTATCTGAATTATTTTATGTCTTATATAATAAACGAAATACTCACATTACTTATATTTTCTTTTTGCATAAGGCAATTCATCCTAAAAAGAGTACATTTTGACTTTATAAGATTATCTATAAGGGGACAGGACATATCAAATATTGAAGTCATTCAAAGCTATGAACTTATATAGAGTTGAATATACGCGAGAGTTGTTGAGGGACAGCAAATACGGAAAACTATGGGGAGACTGGAGGGTGATTTTAATAAGAAAACGATTCATGCCTTTGAAAGAAGAATGTTTTTTTACAATTGAAGAAGACATGGTCAAGAGTCTCTTCCTCCACAACGCACTGGCAGAATGAACTCTCGAGTACACTAATTTTAAACAAATGAGCTGCAATAGAGCAGTGGCAAATTCTCAGTCATTCTCATCAGGAAATAAATATTTTTGATTTTTTTGCCATGGAACCAGGGTTGGAATATGATTTTGTATTCCAGCATAGAATCCAGTTTGAGTTTTCTTATCTGTCCAATTTTCTCTGTCACCTGTACCATCTGTTTTCAGCAAATTAAGAAAGATGAAAAGTCTAAGCCGATCTCTTGCAAACACGAGTTCCACAAAACCTGCTTAGACCGTTGGCTACAAAATAAAACCAATTTTCCTTTGTGCAGGACGATTATTGAATAATATCTCAGCGCATAATTATTACGATCATGTCCTTGGTCATGACATGTCAAAACTTACAATCTGTCCCTGGAAATTTGGTCACATTGTTTTTACATTGAGGGTAATTTTTAAAAAAATCACAAAGTAGCAGAATTCAAAACTAAACACTACTATTCATTAAAGAGATAAATAAAAACTTTCTTGAACAAATAATATATTTCATTGACTGAAACCTTATGTAAACTGACATCGTTAGCTTTCAACAAAGATTAAAAAAATATCTATTGTTTTAAAATATATTTTGTATACCTCAATTTGTATTTATTAAAGTTTTATTTGTAAAAAAAATATTGTCAAGTTTGTCTTAGCATATAATAATACTGACAACAACAAAAAAAGAAATAAAATAATTAATATGTACATTGAATGAGTTCTACAAATTCTACATAAATAAATATAACTTATTATCCCATTAAGGTGTCGAGGAAACAAAATAAATACGCACTAAAGATTATTCATTTTACTGTACTCGTACAAAGTTAAAAGAACTACGTGTAACACGCTACATTAGAAAAACACATTTCAATTAACATTATTATTATCACAGGTGTAAGAACTTTACTTTTCAAATTTGGTATAAAAGATTATTATTGTGCTGAAAATCATCTTAATAATTTAATAAAAATATTTATTTTCATTTTTTAATAATAAAATAAAGAATAAAGCATTAAACCTACCATCAAAAAAAATATTACTACATTAGACGAAATCAATATTAATGATAAACAACTGATAAATATAAAGATTGATGCTGTTCTTCAAATTAAAAAGAAGAAAAAATTAATAAAAAATAGTGTTACACAAAGAAATTAGAGCAATTACTCAAATGTATAAATGCCTTCAATCGTCTACTAAAAGTACTAAACTAGTACTAAAGTACTGGCACCTACCAAAGAATATAATACAGGAATCCTTGGAGTTGTTGAGAGCAGTCTGCATAGTCTTGATGGCAGAGGGAAAAAATTTAAAAACATAATTAGTATTTGGCAGATATTTTTTTTTTTTTTTTTTTAATAATTATTTTTTATTTTTAATGATATGTTTTACATGGGACATAATTCATTTTACATCATTGGTTTTTTACTACTCTTCCATTGAAAGCATTTGCTTGTGTATGGAAGGGGAGTGTACATAAATGTTGTTGTTAGTTAGTACTTAAATAATTCATTGTACATAAATGTATGTTTGCTGTAATATTTCTTTGGAAAGTAGTGAAGGATAATATATTAATTTATTAAATTTTTAAAAAGAAAGGAAGCGATGGAAAACTAAGGATATTTGTAAGATTAATTAAGTGACAGTAGTTTTTTTTTCAGAATATTTTTAAAGTGTCTCTTGACAGAGAGCAGTATTCGGGTTTTATCATTAATGCTTCTGATTTCTTCTGGTAAACGATTGAAAAAAGTTCTTCCCTGGTAAGTATAATGATGTTGTGCAAAAGACGTATTTAGTTTTGGGCATAGAAAAACATGTCTAAGTCGCGTTCTGTTTTCATTTAAAAATTGATATTTATCTTTTTCTTTTATAATTTGGATTAATGAGTTTTTAATATATAGGTCTTTAAATGTAGGTACTTGAAATTCTTCAAACAGGCGTTCTGTTGGGTAGTCAAAGGATTTTTTTAATATAATTTTAATAATTGTTCTTTGTATAATTTCAATTGGAAGAAGGTTACATTTATACGCGGATCCCCAACTAATAATAGCGTATTGTAAAGTGGATTGAACTAAGGCATAGTAAATTAAATATAGATTTTTTATCGACAGAAAGTTTCTAATTCTTAAAAATATATATATTAATTTTCTAATTTTGTTTACTACTTGACATATTTGTTCTTTCCATTTCAGATTTTTATCAATAATTACTCCTAGATATTTAATTTTATTTGTTGTTTTTAGTACTGTACAGTTTGATTTGCAATAGTTTTGGCTGTGAATTTTAGTATTATTATGTATGACAATGTTAAAATTTTTAGGAGTATCATTTGTATGGATTGCAAATGGAATTACAAATGTCTTTTCATTATTAAGTGACAGTAAATTAGTGTCGAAAAAATTCTTGAGCGTGTTGATGTCTTCCGTGGCCTTTAATTCTACATTTTCCCAAGTCTTATCACTTATTATTAATACTGTATCATCGGCGTATGACGTAATTTGACCGTGTAAAGGTTGAAAAAAAATATCGTTTACATATATAGTAAATAGAATTGGTCCAAGCACTGTACCTTGGGGGATTCCAAAGCTTGTAATCTCTTGATCACTATTAACACCATTGATTTTTACTAATTGAGGACGGTTTTTTAAGTAGTCGGTGATCCATTTAATCGCGTTGCCTTTTATGCCGATTTTATTCAATTTTTTTAATAGCATCTCATGGGATATGCTATCGAATGCCTTTCTAAGGTCAATAAATATACCCGCACATTTTTTACTTTTATCTAGTGATTCGTAAATGTATGAAGTTACGTTAGCAATAGCATCTTGTGTGCTGAGTGATTTTATAAAGCCAAACTGGTTTTTGTGTAATATTTTATTATTATCTAGAAAATTTACCAATTGTTTTTTAACTATTTTTTCAAAGATCTTTCCTATATTAGAAATTAGACATATTGGGCGATAATTCGTTGCTTGATGTGGATCTCCAGATTTGTAAATAGGTGAGATTATTGTGGTTTTGTAGTTCATTGGAAAAATTCCATTTGTTAAACTTAAGTTTATTAAATGAGTGATAGGTTTTATTAAGTGAGGTTTCATAGTTTTTAACATGTGTGTCGTAATAGAATCAAAACCGGGGGACGAACCTCCTTTCATATTTTCTATTATTTTCGAGATTTCACATTCTGTTGTTGTTTCAAACATTGAAAGTATATTACGTTTCTGTATATTTTTATTTTTATGGTTTTCTTGGTTTGAAGGCTTATGAATATTTTTCGCAAGATTTTTCCCAACATTTGCAAAGAAGGAATTAAATATGTTTGCACATTGTTTAGGCTGTATATTGGCATCTATAATTTTTTTATCATGTTCAATGTACTTAATGTTTTGTGTTTTTTTTGTATTTTCTATGGCGAAATTAACAGTTTTCCACATTTGTTTATGGTTATTTTCTGAAGATAATATTTTATTTTTAAAATACTCTTCTTTACTTTTTTTAATATAAGATGTTAATTTATTTTTATATTTTTTATAGAAAATATATGCTTTTTCATCTTGGGGATTTTTTAAAGTTATTTTGTAAAGTTTTTCTTTATTTCTGATAGATATAATAAGTCCTTTGGTAATCCAAGGTTTTAAACATCTTAATTTTGATTTTATGTGTGTTGTTATCTCAGTTGTCGAATTTTTAATGTGTTGTGACATAATATTTTCGAAGTTAGTCGAACAAATTTCAGTATCATCACTGTTTAAAACATTATTCCAATCTTCCTTTTTTAATTTTTCAGAGAGAATAGTCATATCTATTGTTGATTTTTTGGTTAATAAATTATGTTTTTTATGTTTAATATTATTATTATACAGAAGTAAGCATGAGTGATGATCAGTTATGTTAGTTTTCCAAACAATTGATTTTATTTTGTGAAGATCTTTAATGTTTATATTTGTCCAAATGTGGTCTAAACAAGATGGAGTATGTTCTTTTATTTCCCTAGTATTTTTATTTATGCAAGATATAAAATTTTGTTCAGTCATACAATTGATGTATTCATTTTTGTTATTATTTTCTATTTTTTCATTAATATTAACGTTAAAATCTCCTACGACGAAGCAAAGTTTATTTTTTAATTTTAATAATATGTATTTGAGGTCATTAATAAATGTAATAATACTCGAGCCATGCGTTCTATAGATAGCTATTAGATGGTATATGGATTTGCCGAGTTTGAAATGTACTTCGATGCAGTTTACTAAGTGTATTGGATGTTCTAATATGTTAACAATACTAAATTTATTGCTTGCAAATATTATTATTCCCGAATTTTTATTGATGTCTACTTTGGTAGAAATATAGTTGTACTCAGGTAAGTGGTAAGACGGTGACTCAGCGTTCGTAAATGTTTCGGTTAACACTATAAAGTCCGGTTTTTTAATTAAATTATTTATTTTTAGAATTAATTCATCTAAATTTTTTTGAACGCTACGGATGTTTATGTGCATAATAATTATATCATTGATGTTTTTAGAAATAATTTTGTTACACGAATCGGTACATATACATTCATATTCTTGAATTTTAATATTTAACTCTAATTCGTTACTTAAGAAATCATCCATTTAATGCATTTTCGGTTGTATTTTACAAAATTATTTATAAGGTTTTTATTCAATGTCGTAGTTAATTCTTTCTTTGGCTAATTTAAGCATGTAAGATCGGAACTTACATGTTTCGCTGTTTGTTCGGTGGTCTACTTCATTCATTTTACTGTTCAAGGTTTCATATACTGTTTCATATACTTACCAAACAGGAATTAATGACGGATATACCGGAGAATATTGATGAACATGTGATAGAAATAAAACTTACGTGAATGGCAACCTGAGTACAACATGTTGCTGTAGTCAACTGTGTTAGGATTACCCTGATGGTATTCAATCTTCGATAGGAGATAATACAGGAAGAATTATCACATTATTACAGAAAAACGGATAACATGAATGCGGAAGACTCCCCAATTCATGACATCGAAACTTACATGACTTGCACATGTGCTGTTTGGCTAAGATGTTTCTGAAGATTTCCCCAATGATAGCTAACCTATAATAGAAGGGGGAACAAGAAGACGAATCACATTGTAATAATCATCACGGCACTTTATCTTAGGTTGGATTTCCTCCACTTGCTCAGGTCCATTCCACTCCTCTACTATGCAATTAGCAGTTGACCTCTTTCTCGGTGTGCCTTTGGGTCTTTTCTAATGGGCACCTGTCCTGTCATCTGGCATATTTTCTACATGAACAGCCCATTCCAGTCTTTGGGACCTACAGAATTTTAAAATTAGTCACAGCTGATAAAAACTATGGATACACCTATGATATACTATTGAAGTAGAAGATATACCTAATAAATCTAAACAAAACACGAAACGGAAAAGATGATGAAAAATAAAAAATGTAACGGTTTCAGCTGGGATTCGAACCCAGGATCTGTGTCTTACCGAGACAAAGCCTCTAACCACTTGGTCATTGGGACCTAATACATCATTATTGTCGTTCTCATCTTTCAAATTCAGAATTAACATTATTATCTTGCATGTGTGTGTCTTGCGGTGCGAGAAGGTCATCGCGCAGTGCGGGCAGCGGTGCTTGCACAGCTGCAGAGAGGTCTGCGGGTGCACAGTCTTGTAGCGAGAGGCCAGATGTCTAGAATTAAGTAAGTAGCCTGGAACACAGAGCACGTGGGCGCTGTTGCGCCTAGGGTCTTGCGGTGCGAGAAGGTCATCGCGCAGTGCGGGCAGCGGTGCTTGCACAGCTGCAGAGAGGTCTGCGGGTGCACAGTCTTGTAGCGAGAGGCCAGATGTCTAGAATTAAGTAAGTAGCCTGAAACACAGGGCACGTGGGCGCTGTTGCGTCTAGGGTCTTGCGGTGCGAGAAGGTCATCGCGCAGTGCGGGCAGCGGTGCTTGCACAGCTGCAGAGAGGTCTGCGGGTGCACAGTCTTGTAGCGAGAGGCCAGATGTCTAGAATTAAGTAAGTAGCCTGGAACACAGAGCACGTGGGCGCTGTTGCGTCTAGGGTCTTGCGGTGCGAGAAGGTCATCGCGCAGTGCGGGCAGCGGTGCTTGCAGAGCTGCAGAGAGGTCTGCGGGTGCACAGTCTTGTAGCGAGAGGCCAGATGTCTAGAATTAAGTAAGTAGCCTGAAACACAGGGCACGTGGGCGCTGTTGCGTCTAGGGTCTTGCGGTGCGAGAAGGTCATCGTGCAGTGCGGGCAGCGGTGCTTGCACAGCTGCAGAGAGGTCTGCGGGTGCACAGTCTTGTAGCGAGAGGCCAGATGTCTAGAATTAAGTAAGTAGCTTGGAACACAGAGCACGTGGGCGCTGTTTCGCCTAGGGTCTTGCGGTGCGATAAGGTCATCGCGCAGTGCGGGCAGCGGTGCTTGCACAGCTGCAGAGAGGTCTGCGGGTGCACAGTCTTGTAGCGAGAGGCCAGATGTCTAGAATTAAGTAAGTAGCCTGGAACACAGAGCACGTGGGCGCTGTTGCGCCTAGGGTCTTGCGGTGCGAGAAGGTCATCGCGCAGTGCGGGCAGCGGTGCTTGCACAGCTGCAGAGAGGTCTGCGGGTGCACAGTCTTGTAGCGAGAGGCCAGATGTCTAGAATTAAGTAAGTAGCCTGAAACACAGGGCACGTGGGCGCTGTTGCGTCTAGGGTCTTGCGGTGCGAGAAGGTCATCGCGCAGTGCGGGCAGCGGTGCTTGCACAGCTGCAGAGAGGTCTGCGGGTGCACAGTCTTGTAGCGAGAGGCCAGATGTCTAGAATTAAGTAAGTAGCCTGGAACACAGAGCACGTGGGCGCTGTTGCGTCTAGGGTCTTGCGGTGCGAGAAGGTCATCGCGCAGTGCGGGCAGCGGTGCTTGCAGAGCTGCAGAGAGGTCTGCGGGTGCACAGTCTTGTAGCGAGAGGCCAGATGTCTAGAATTAAGTAAGTAGCCTGGAACACAGAGCACGTGGGCGCTGTTGCGTCTAGGGTCTTGCGGTGCGAGAAGGTCATCGTGCAGTGCGGGCAGCGGTGCTTGCACAGCTGCAGAGAGGTCTGCGGGTGCACAGTCTTGTAGCGAGAGGCCAGATGTCTAGAATTAAGTAAGTAGCTTGGAACACAGAGCACGTGGGCGCTGTTTCGCCTAGGGTCTTGCGGTGCGAGAAGGTCATCGCGCAGTGCGGGCAGCGGTGCTTGCACAGCTGCAGAGAGGTCTGCGGGTGCACAGTCTTGTAGCGAGAGGCCAGATGTCTAGAATTAAGTAAGTAGCCTGGAACACAGAGCACGTGGGCGCTGTTGCGTCTAGGGTCTTGCGGTGCGAGAAGGTCATCGCGCAGTGCGGGCAGCGGTGCTTGCAGAGCTGCAGAGAGGTCTGCGGGTGCACAGTCTTGTAGCGAGAGGCCAGATGTCTAGAATTAAGTAAGTAGCCTGGAACACAGAGCACGTGGGCGCTGTTGCGTCTAGGGTCTTGCGGTGCGAGAAGGTCATCGTGCAGTGCGGGCAGCGGTGCTTGCACAGCTGCAGAGAGGTCTGCGGGTGCACAGTCTTGTAGCGAGAGGCCAGATGTCTAGAATTAAGTAAGTAGCTTGGAACACAGAGCACGTGGGCGCTGTTTCGCCTAGGGTCTTGCGGTGCGAGAAGGTCATCGCGCAGTGCGGGCAGCGGTGCTTGCACAGCTGCAGAGAGGTCTGCGGGTGCACAGTCTTGTAGCGAGAGGCCAGATGTCTAGAATTAAGTAAGTAGCCTGGAACACAGAGCACGTGGGCGCTGTTGCGTCTAGGGTCTTGCGGTGCGAGAAGGTCATCGCGCAGTGCGGGCAGCGGTGCTTGCACAGCTGCAGAGAGGTCTGCGGGTGCACAGTCTTGTAGCGAGAGGCCAGATGTCTAGAATTAAGTAAGTAGCCTGGAACACAGAGCACGTGGGCGCTGTTGCGCCTAGGGTCTTGCGGTGCGAGAAGGTCATCGCGCAGTGCGGGCAGCGGTGCTTGCACAGCTGCAGAGAGGTCTGCGGGTGCACAGTCTTGTAGCGAGAGGCCAGATATCTAGAATTAAGTTTAATTAAGACCGGTCGGTGGCCGAGTTGACATCGCGCTTGGGTCCCACTCGGGCGTAGTGTGTTCAATTCCTCGGCCGGCTAAGTCCTCCAACACAACACAAGCAACATTTTCAGCTTACTGTGGTGGTAGTATGAGATTTTCAAATATTGTTCTTCTATGATATGTTCTGTTGTTTGAAAATGTCCACACAAGTAAGTAATAGCAATAAGAGTAATAGGCAAAGCTATTTGGCTTACCTAGTAGTCAGGCTTGTGTCACTTGTGGTGAGAGATGGGGGCCGTCCGGTACACGGGGCTGTAGTTGCACTCCTCAAAGCGGCAGAACAGGGCCTCTACCCCGTTGTGGTCCCGCCCGTGCACCAGTATTTCAAAGGCCCTTTTGTGGGGGCGACCTACGCGAGTCAACTAAATTATCTTAACCCTTTAGATAGTGGTGTTTATTAATTAGGAAGTGTTGGTCAAACGTACTTTCGTTCGCAAATACCCAATTGTCCCCGTGTGTTATACATGTTCAATTATATTAGTTAATTTTGATCATTTCGCAAAAGCAAAAACTAAACTAAAATCAGGTAAAATAACCTTTCAGACGTGTTTATTATAAATAAACATTTTAATATCTAAATACACAGATTCCGGAAATCAAATTTTTTAATCCGTTCGGCTCCATAGATCCTGAAAAAACGGCTTTGAAAGTTCGAACCCAAGTTTTGCATTTTGTTTGTTTGTTTGTTTTTGAATCTTTATTTAGATGTATGCAAATTTTTTCATACATCTAGTAGGAAAATATGAAAAAATACAAGAAATAACAATTACATTTTAAAAGAAAAAGATAAGTACACAAAATTATATTATATAAGATATCTACGTGACTAAAATAATATTGGTGAGTTCAACAATCAAAAATTATTTTTCACATATAAAACACATGTCCTACGAAAAGTGCTAAGGCTTGGGGCTTCCTTTATGACATTTGGTAGGTTATTATAAAGTTTTTGCCCTTTATAAAACGCGCTGTTTTGTGTGCATGAAAGTTTAGTTTTGGGAAGCCTAAAATCTCTGCGTCTTCTCGTAGGATAATTGTGAACATTTTCATGGTACATAACATTTCTTTGCAGATAATTTGGGAGCATATTATTTTGAAGTTTATACGTCATTGTTAACGTATTATATATTATATGTTGTTTGGTTGTCATCTTATTTAAATTTTGTAACATAATTTTAACTCTAGTAAAAATGTTGCATTTTAAAATCATCCTCATCCCCCTATTTTGTATAACCTGGAGTTTATTATTTTGGGCTTCGTTACATAAGAATAAAACACTAGAACAATAATTTAAATGCGGAGTAACAATAGAATTGTAAACAAGGCGCAATTTGTTCCCGTTAGAGTGATGATTTTTCCACAAATACCAAATTTCCTTGATTTTGTTACTGATTCCACTTCAGAACATAATTCTCAATATGAATACAAAATTTCAATCCGTTCGGAAACATAGATCCTGAGAAAACAGCTTTCTAAATTGGAACCCAAGTCTTGCATTTACACGTTAATTTAGCCTATCGAAACAAAGAGTTGGGATATTTTTACAATGTAGATTATGTATGTAACGGATCTCTCTCTGACGAGGGAAATAATTGTTTGTGTTTGTGTCAGTTTCGATCCCAAACTAAATCCACCGATGATATCAGAGAAAAATACCTGACCAATTTTTAAAAATAATGGATGATGATCTGGCGTGTAGATAGCACAGATCATCTAGGGAATATTATATTTCCCTATGAAAAATAATTTTGTGGATTAATAAATTATCTCTGCAGGGAGAAAAATAACAAACCAGTCACCAAAATACAAATGAACAGAAAAACTCACCCAAGAATGGCATTCACAAATTGAGGTCTTCTATTTTTGTCATCAGATTCGGTTTCAGGCAGGAATCAGCAATCACTTTGCATTTGCACTAGATAAGGTTATAAGGAACAACCAGCTCACAAGAGAGAAGAATTATTAATGATAGAGATGAATCAGCACATTCATCGTAACACACAGTGCCGAATTTGTGACATTTTATTTTGTCAAAAAATATATATTTTAATTATTTTTATCTTAAATAGACCTCTTTTGACGAAATATCATGTCTCAGATGAATCTACTGAACAGATGTAACAGGTGACCGCAATTTGGTTATCATTCACCTGCAGAGAAAATACTATGCGAAATTGACAAGAGATGTCGCTTTTTGTCCATTCTATTTTTAAAAAATTAATTAATTAATTATGTTTGTGTATTAAAATAATTTTAAATTAAGTTTTAAATCTAATGCTTCTCCATACTCCCCGCCTTGGAAGTTCTCAGAACTTGCAAAGAAGTAAGAGAACAACGTACAAATAAATAAACGTCAAATCCTTTCAAGTGACTCTATTCACATATAATATCCAAGAATTACGTCGGAAGGTCACCAAAAAAAAAAAAGCTTTCAACAGAACGAAAAGTATAAACTTAATAAAGTTCAACTGACAAGAGTACAATTAACTGTAACGGAATATCATGGCATAGTCGGAGATAATTTGAACTACCAAAAAAAATAACAAAAAATAAAAACAAAAAATAGAAGTAAGCAAATTATTGAGTCGGAAGGGGATATAACTTGATAACCGGTCGTTTGAAGAACCCAAATCGTGTCTTCACCGTCGCAACGCGAACAATTTTGTCCAATCCGGGATGGACCTCAGTGATTACACCCAAAGGCCAGTTCAACGGAGGGGAATCTTCCTGTCCCACTAGAACGACAGTTCCGATCTCAATCGGATGATCAGGGGTAGCCCACTTCTGCCTGACTTGCAAAGTGTGCAGATACTCCACACGCCATTTTTTCCAGAAAGACTGAACCATACTATCCAATAATCGTTTGCGCTGAGCGAAATTAATTTTACTGCCCGTCGGGATAGATGCAGGTAAGTATTGTAATGGTGTAGTCATTAAAAAATGCGCAGGTGTTATGATTTCCGGATCAGGGTCGGAAGATACGGCTGTGAGCGGGCGAGAGTTCATTATGCACTCTATTTGCACCAACACAGTCTGAAGCTCCTCATAAGTGAGAAGCTGAGTTCCGATCACTCGGTATAAGTGAGTTTTCATGCTTTTCACGTTAGACTCCCACATACCTCCGAAATGGGGTGCGCGTGGTGGAATCATTTTCCACTCGATACGACGCTTGGCGAGTTCTCGTTTTAACGCGGGCTCATATTCCGATTCAACTAAAAACTTGTAAAGGTCATCCAATTGTGCCTTTGCACCCACAAAATTGGTACCATTATCCGAATACAAGCACGACACAGGGCCACGTCGTGAAATAAAACGGCTGAAAGCAGCCAGGAAAGCATTTGAAGTTAAGTCAGAGACCAACTCAATATGAATAGCCTTAGTCACAAGGCATACAAACAGACAAATATATGCCTTCTGCGAATGTTGTCCTCTCCGACGAGCAAGCGTAATACGTAGAGGACCCGCGTAATCAACACCGGTGTGAACGAAGGCTTTTGCTTCAGTAATACGATATGAAGGTAAATCTGCCATCTTTGGGGTAGGATGTGATGGATTTGAGCGGAAGCAGCAGTTGCATTTCCGCACCCTTGCCCTAATAACCGTCCTAGCATCTAATATCCAATAGCGCTGACGTAATATAGACATAAGAAGTCCTGGACCGGTATGACAGTTCATGACATGAAAATGATCTATGATAAGATTTACAACACAGTCATGTTTAGGTAGTAATACCGGATGTTTAACCTCAAAAGGTAAGTCCGATTTAGAAAGGCGTCCCCCGATACGTAACAAATTGTCCTCATCAAGAAATAAAGACAAACCCTGAAGCCTTTTGGAGTGGAATTTGCCTTTCTGAAGTGCGGCAATATCATTTGAAAAATGAGCATTTTGCACGGAACGAAGTACAGCCTTTTCAGCAGTCACAAGATTATTGACAATTTCAGAGGAAGGTGATATCTTTTTTATGAATCGGAGAATATAAACGACACTCCTTAGAAGTTTATCCCAAGTGGATATACGCTGGGCCAGTTCACCCAGAACCGATTGTTCACTCAAAACCATTGCAGTGAGCACATTAACTTTGTGTTCAGGCATTTCACCGGTATTGGTGGGGCGAAACGGTTTTACTGGCCATTCCAAAGGTGGGTGGCGAATCCATGATGGGCCGTTCCACCATAAATCATGTGAAACGAGTTGAGAGGGTAGCATGCCACGAGAAAGGCAATCGCTCGGGTTTTCACTACCGGCGACATGGTAAAAATTTTCCGGAGACAAATTTTCCTGACACTGAGCTACACGATTGCTAACAAACACCGACCAACGATGCGGTGAGGAATGTATCCAGGAGAGCGCAATGGTAGAATCTGAAAACGCGTATGTTCCTGCAATAGAAAGACGCGCACGATAATTATCTTGCACCGTCCGTATTAATTTTGACATCAAAACTGCGGCACAAAGCTCCAAACGAGCGAGAGTTGTCACTCTCGTGGGAGAAACCTTTGATTTTGCACACAATAACCTCACTGAAATATTTCCAGAGAGATCAGTGGTGTGCAAATAAATCACGCAGCCATAACCATTCATGCTCGCATCGCAGAAGGCGACAACGAGCACTGTACTGTCCTTTAGGACGCCAACATGGCGGGGAATTTTTACTGTCGAAATTAAAGGAAATTCTTGTGTGAGAGCCGAAAACCTTTGAATAACGCTCTCAGGGGGTATATCATCCCAACCAATGTTACACAGCCATAGCTCTTTAATAAGTAATTTCGCATACAGAATGACAGGGGCGACCAAGCCGAGAACATCGAACAAGCGGGCTACTATGGAGAGTATGTTCCGCTTCGTGCACTTCTCCTGAACATAAGAAGACGTAAAGAAGAAGCTGTCATCAGCTGGTTCCCACGAGAGGCCTAACACCTTAGCGGCATTGTTAGAACCAACAGTAAAGTCCACAGGGCTTCGGTGCGAATCTGGAAGATTCTCAAGTACCACTGAAGAATTACTAGTCCATTTTACCAAATCAAAGGCACCGGACTTAAACAACGAGATCAATTCTCGCGACAGACGTACGGCACTGGGTTCATCTACAATAGAATATACCAGGTCGTCCATATACAACTTAGACTCTGCCACATTGGCAGCGTCCGGAAAATGTTGTCTCATATCCTGGGCCAACTGTCGAACAGTGCGCATTGCCAAGTATGGACTAGCTGTTAGTCCGAAAGGGACCCGATTGAATTGAAAGGTTTGTATGGGATCGTTGTCCGCGAACCGAAATAGAATTTTCAAATATTTGCGATGCTTGCTTGGAACCTCAATCTGCAAATACATCTGCTTTATGTCTGCAGTAATAGCAATGGGAAAAAGACGAAAGTCTAACAGAAGCAAAAACAGATCGGCTTGCAAATTCGGACCAGTATAAATCACGTCATTTAATGACAATCCTGTATGTGTCTTAGCGCTCGCGTCAAGTACAATCCGAGGCATAGGTTTATCCGGGCGAGTGACAGCGTGATGCGGAATGTAATATCCGTCATCGGTAATATCCGACCTTGAAACTTTTGCTAAATAACCGTTTTCAATGTACTCATGAATAACTTTATTATAATTCTCCCGCAAAGCCGGTGAATGTTTAAATTTTCGCTCCAAAGCCATAAATCGGCGCTGAGCAGTAGCAAGGGAATTACCCAATTGCTTCGGGTCTTTACAGAAAGGTAAAGCAACAGAATACCTTCCGTCGGCGGTGCGAGAAATGGATGATATAAATAAATTCTCACATTCCGTCTCTTCCGGACTTAGAAATTGCATGTTGGGTATTTCCTCTAACAGCCAAAATTTTTGTACTAAGTCATTAAGCGCAAGTGCCGAAAATGACGTACTTGTATTAAGCACATTACTAGGGTAGTCACCCATTAACACAAAACCGAAAGTTGTCGCTAATGCCGGAGGTTCGCCGTTCCCAGATTCAACCCGGTTCCCTAAATAAATATATGGGAACAGTTGTGCACCTAATACTATATCCACGCATCCAGGAATATTCCACGTTAAGTCAGCGAGAGGTATACCCTTTAAGTAACTCATATCACCCTTGGTTATATAGTGATTAGGTAGCTGATCTGTAATACTGTCAATGACAAGCGCATAAATATTATATTTATTATTCGGGTACACGCGGGACTCAATGTCCAAATAAACGTAACCCAAAATTGGTTTGGATGCTGAACCGATTCCTTTTACAAAGGAATTGTTTAAAGGAATTATTGGTAAGTTGAGGATCTTGCAACAATCAACAGTAATTAAATTGTTCTGTGAACCGTTATCCATTAAGCACCGAACAATAACTTTATTTCCATTTTTACTCTTTGCGAATACTTGCGCGGTTGATAATAGAATCGTATTATGTGTCGCTTTCACAGAAAGGGAACATGAGTTATTTATGTTTAACGGAGGTTCTTCTAATTGTGTATCACAATTTTCAGATGTCCCTGTAGATGTTCGCGATGTGTGTGCGTGGGTACTTGATGTAGTTTTAGCATTATTATCAGCACTGCCAAAATGTAAGAAAGTGTGATGACGTTTTTTACAAAACTCACAAGTTAAAACCGATTTACACGCGTTTATTGTATGCCCTCCACTAAGGCAATTTACGCAAGCATGTTTTGACTTTATAAATTCAAAACGCGCCTGTGAAGAGCTCATATTTTTAAATTTAACGCAATCTTTAATTGTATGATTAGTTTTATTACAAACAAGACAACAATTTGTGCGCGAAGCCGTAAACCGAGGTACATTCTCGTTGCTAGCAAGGAACGATTTAAAATTTTTATTAGAACGAAATGATGACGTGGTGGACAGTTTTTTACCGGCTTCATTTGAATTGCCTAAACGTTCTAAAATCTTAACCTGATCTTGAACAAACGAGACTAAATCGTCATATGTCGGAATCTCTTTATTCCTGACTGACAGCTCGAAAATCTGTGCGATTTGAAAATCAATTTTTCTAAATGCACAATGAAATAAGATAAAATCAGTTAAATTTTCAATCTCTAATTGTTTTAACGCTGCTACTGATGCAGAAAAATTTTCAATAAAAAAATCAAGACTGCCAGATGTATTTGTACAATTTTTTGCATCAAGAATATTATTTAAATAATGTGTGCCTAGTGCACGTTTATTTTGAAATTTGTTTACCAAAGCATTCCAGATTATATTGTATGTGTCACCTCCAGGTACAATGCCTGAAGTAACCTTTAAAGCGCCGTGTGTCAATTTACCAATTAAATATTGAACACGCTGGGCGTCGGTTAATTGTCTATTATTATGTACATTAGATTTGAAAGCTTGGTAGAAAGTAGGCCAATTTCCCATTTTACCATCAAATGATGGTAATTCCAAAGGTGGCAATTTAATAATACAATGATCCCGCGAATCGTTGCGTGACGCGTTTTGAAGGTTAAATCGACTTCGTTTGACCTTCAAATAAATATCATCAAATGCATTTAATTGTTGGAAATCCGGTTTAAATGAGTCGTCCAAAGTCAACTGACGGTCGTTAAGTTTATCAATAACGGTTTCAAACTGAACTCTCAAGTCTTCAATCATATCCGACTTTGTCATGAAGTCTTCATTTTTTCTTGACTCGAAGGTATTTAAATTATTTGATAAATTATACAATTCATTCATCCGCAAAAAAAGATTTTCCTTTTTTGCCGTCAAAAGAGTCAACGTTCTATCCTGAATATCTCCAGAAACTTCTTCAGCAATTCTCGGCATTTTTAATGAGATGACAAAATATTCTTAACCAAAAAAGTATACAATAATGTTGTAAGTATTGTAAATTAGAATTCTCCAAAAATTACGACAATTCCAATATATTATATGTTTCGAATCTACCAAAGAATACGTAAAAAAACGAAACTAAATTCACTATACCTAAATAATATTAAGTAATTTGAGCTTTAATGAAATTTGCCAAAAAAATACGCAAATTTCTAATGCTAGAAAAATTATTTATGTATGCTAGAAATTGGTACTGATAGGTACTTCTTAAATCACCAAAAAAATTACGTGAATAGAACATCCATTTATCATGTTTCAAAATCTAAATCACTAAATATTAATTAATTTTCGCTAGCAATATATCCGAGCTACGTGGGACCAAACTTATGGATGATGATCTGGCGTGTAGATAGCACAGATCATCTAGGGAATATTATATTTCCCTATGAAAAATAATTTTGTGGATTAATAAATTATCTCTGCAGGGAGAAAAATAACAAACCAGTCACCAAAATACAAATGAACAGAAAAACTCACCCAAGAATGGCATTCACAAATTGAGGTCTTCTATTTTTGTCATCAGATTCGGTTTCAGGCAGGAATCAGCAATCACTTTGCATTTGCACTAGATAAGGTTATAAGGAACAACCAGCTCACAAGAGAGAAGAATTATTAATGATAGAGATGAATCAGCACATTCATCGTAACACACAGTGCCGAATTTGTGACATTTTATTTTGTCAAAAAATATATATTTTAATTATTTTTATCTTAAATAGACCTCTTTTGACGAAATATCATGTCTCAGATGAATCTACTGAACAGATGTAACAGGTGACCGCAATTTGGTTATCATTCACCTGCAGAGAAAATACTATGCGAAATTGACAAGAGATGTCGCTTTTTGTCCATTCTATTTTTAAAAAATTAATTAATTAATTATGTTTGTGTATTAAAATAATTTTAAATTAAGTTTTAAATCTAATGCTTCTCCAAATAATCTCACATTTTATCTCATAATCAAACATTTTCTGATTATTTTGTTGTTTCGTCGTGTTTATTGGAGCCTATAATTTAAGTAGTGTCATTAAAACTAACCAACTTATTTACATATTTTCTTGTAATATTTCAGAGACCACGTTTCTGCGGCAGCTTCAGGCAGCACGTAGGAAGACAAGTACTTAAGTATTGCAACAAGTTTATTAAACTCAATAGTAATTATGTCAATCCTGATGATGAATTCTTCTTCGATAGCAACTATCTTTGTTTATTTAATTGAAGATTTATCAACAATAAGACGCTTCCGTTGGCGATGTATTGAAAATACAAGTTTGCCAAAATATATTTTACAACACATAGCTTTTCTTATTCACATCTTCATTCTTACCCTCCAAAAACTTAAATACAGTCCTTTTCATCATCGTGATGATCTCTTTGTATGCCTTATTTGAGTGCTGATAGTCTCCATTCTGGTAAAACCGTAACTCTTGGTTGGATTTCTGGACAGTTAGCGTCGTGGGTAATGATATTGCAGATTCCTTGGTACCCTCGTAAACCACATTCCCTTATCGGAAATTTTGTCCACCCTCAAAGATAGATCCCGCAATGTTTGGCCAGAGTGTTGGCACATTGCTAGTCAATCCTAGGGAGCCTGCTATGCCTCAATCCAAAGGACTATCCCATCAAAACCGTGGTTTCAACAATTTCTCCAAAAAAAGAAATTTCCTAATTCCAATGAGGATTGGACATTGTTCCGTTCCTTCTCATCATATTAAAATTCTAAAACAGAAAAAATCTGTACAAATAACTAAAGTAAAGTAAATAATTGAAAAAGAATAATAAATTTTATTTTGTCTATATTTTTACGTATCTCATAATTCTCAATTCCTTTTGGGTGATCTATTTTGTTATCAGTGGTAAGTATTGATATCTCACTATCAGCAGGTGATTTACATTATTTGGTTTGGCATTATTTTGATATTCAAGAATTTGCTGAATATCTTATTCATTAAGTATAAGTACATTAGGTATACGTGCAGTATAGTACACGTTATCTGTAAGCTAGCTGTTTTCTCCACTTGAGAAGAACGCGTGTTTTGTTGACATTGATTCAAAATGTAAACAGTCCTTGAAAGTAACGCTCTGTCCTACTGACCTATATTCAGAGATTGATTAGTTTTGCTTTGGGAAACTGAATAAGCATTTTTTGATAGTTAACATTTCTGTAATTACAGGAATACAATTGAGTAATTAATTAGGTCTTCGGATTGTCCTAGTTTTGAGGTGGATATTTGAAGCAGGTATTTTTGTTTTACCTAGTTTGTGAAGCTAGGTATTTACGACTGGTAATAAGTTTAGGTCAGTAATAGGTATCATATATGTACTAACTCATAGGATGGATCTAATTGCTGAAATTTTCGCAACCAGAGAAGCGGGACCGATTTCATGACCTGTCGTATAAAGAAATATGCAATATTATAATGTTTGATTTTAATTTTTTTTTAGTATTTATCTTCTCGTCTCCCGGCAGCTTCTTACTTGTTGTCCTAATTCTGTCTCCGTCAATCTCCGTCCTAGATGTACTTCTTATAATATATATCTAAACTCAATTTACTTGTCTGCCGTTTTGTTTTTTTTTTTTTATATTATCGGCAATGCGTGCAGAGTACAGCTAGACATAATAAAAATAACCTGTTACCAAAATACTTTTCAATCATAACTATATGAAGGAAATATATTCACAGGCGTAACACAAGAATGAGCAATGAAATCAGACCACCCAAATTGAAAAAGCAAATACATAAATAGTAAATAATATTTAAAAAAATGGGGAAAATACTAAACTCGTTTAAAATAGATCAAAACTCTTGTTAAATGCTTTAGTTGCATTTAAACTGTGATTTTTTTCATGCCTATAACATATTAAGGCGATGCCATATGTAGTAATGCAAAATCATGTGTTTTTGGTTTGAAAATTTGGTCGCCTAGAAATTTTTCAGATGCTTTAATTAAATACTGCGAGTAGAATACATCTTGGTCTTTGAAATAATTGATTATTTTTTAGATAAGTCTTTTTATAAGCCCAGAAAAAAATAATGTAAAGGCCTATGAAAACTGCTTTAAAGTTCAAAATCTCCTACTTACGAACCCATTTTCGGTTATGATTTTATTGAATAATGTGGCAAATTAAGTTATTTATAAAATGATCGAAAAAAAAAAATATTTATGCCTGAACATCCACAAAATAAAATAAAAGACATTTTTTGGCCATGTTTTTTTCTTGCATAAATCAAAATAGGCGGATGGTGTTAAGCGGGAATTTAAACCTTATCGCCATCTACGTAAGGGTTGTTATTGATAGCGGCTCAATTTAAAATATTACATGACGTAGTGCATCGCCTTAAATAACAGATCAAAACGTGTTTTTAATAATTTTCGGAGCTTACTTTGCGATTTTTTTCTATCGAGGGAATTTCATATAATTAACCTTTCGGCAACAAAAGTATAGATATTATCTTCAAAACTTTAATTTTTTTTAAACTTTGAAACTTAAAGAGTTGAGAAACTTCTTTATAAATCGGTAGATCTCGGGTATGCGGGGGCTTAACTGTCAGTTCATTGTCAGTATTTATATAGATTATAGATTATAAAGTTTAGTTGTTACCAGTGGTATACCGTTACCTAATAACGGTTAGTGCCGGGTTGGAAAACGTATCGGGTTCTTGCTCAGATGTTGCAGGTTCAATCCTTTGCCAGCTAAGTTATCATTGAACAACTCGGTAGATGCTTGGATTATTAACCTTGGTAGATGCCTGGATTATTGAACTCGGTAAATGCTTGAAATATTGACTTTGGTAGATGTTTGGATTATTGAACATGGTAGATATTTTGATTTTTGAACAAGCTATATGTTTGGATTATTAAACTTGGTAGATACTTGATTATTGAGCTTGGTAGATGTCTGGATACTTGAAGTATTGACTTTGGTAGATGTTTGGATTATTAAATTCGGTAGATGTTTGGATTATTTAACAAGGTAGACGTTTGGATTACTGAACAACGTAAATATTTGGATTATTAAACCCGGTAGATGTTCGAATTGTTGAACTTATTTGATCATTGAAATATCGAAACGTTTGGATTATTTGGCAGATGTTTCGAATTGAACTTAACTTGATGTCAACCAAAAAAATGTCCAAGCAATGTTATCAAAAGTGCATCGACAACTGTGAAGAATTGGCTCTTGCCAACCCCCATAATATCTTTAAATTTTCAAAATTACTTAACAACAATGACTCCGGTATTCCCTCTAACATGTATTTAGATAACAAAACGGCCGATAATTCCCAAGAAGTTGTTAATCTATTTGCTGAATTCTTTAGTAAAATCTATGCTTCTACAAACAACTCACCAATGCTCGACGCCACAACACCTAATAATAATAACATCGATCTCAATCAATATATATTTGAAGAACGTGATATAAGAACCAAATTAACATCCCTTGACCTTAACAAATTGGCTGGTCCTGATAACATTCCACCAATCTTCTTATCGAAATGCTTATCAGTATTGACTTATCCTCTAACTAAACTTTTTAATTTGTCCATAAAAACTGGCATTTTTCCGATTAAATGGAAAACAAGCTTTCTGTCTATACTAAACTATAGACCTATCTGTATCCAGTCGTCAATACCGAAAATACTTGAATCTGTCCTGCTCTCTAAACTCTCGCCTGAAATCAATAAAGTAATTTCACATCGACAACACGGTTTCATAGCAAAAAGATCTACTCTAACAAACTTAATGATATATCAGGAATATATAACTAATTCCATGAACAATCGTCTTCAAACAGACGTAGTGTACACAGACTTTAGTAAGGCTTTCGACAAAGTTTCACATAAAATTCTTTTAAACAAACTAAGATCCCTGGGTATAACTGGGCATATTTTAAGATGGTTTGAAAGCTACCTTCACAAAAGAAAAATATCAGTAAAAATCAATTCACATTTTCAATCTTCACTTTGAAATCTTCACCGGAGTCCCACAGGGGTCACATCTGGGCCCAGTGTTATTTTCCTTATTTATCAACGACATAACTTCCATCTTCGATGGAGTTATAATACATAACTTCCATCTTCGATGGAGTTATAATACATAACTTCCATCTTCGATGGAGTTATGATACTTTTATTTGCGGACGATTTAAAAATTTACAAAACAATAACTAATCATAATGACTGTAGCGTATTGCAATCAAATCAGGCTACAAGAGTGGTGCACCCTTAATGAACTGTTTCTCAACATTGAAAAATGTCAATCAATAACTTTTACCCGAATCAAAAATCCCATTAAATATCAATATAGCATCAACAACAATGTCCTAAAAAGAGTCGAACAAATTAAGGACCTTGGTATATTATTTGACAGTAAATTAACTTTTGTTCCTCATATAAATGAAATAACCAAAAAGGCCATGAAATGCCTGGGGTTCATTCTGAGGACGATAAAAGAATTTAAAACAATTAATTCCTTCAAATTGCTTTATACTGGGTTGGTAAGAAGTAATTTGGAGTACAACTCAACAATCTGGGCTCCATTTTATAAGACTCATCAGCAAAAAATCGAAAGAGTACAACATAAGTTTCTAAGGTTTATTAATTACAAACTTGGAATACCAATCGAAGAACTTAATTATACATATCTAATGGAATTACTAAACCTAAGCGATTTAACTACAAGACGCACAGTGAGTGACTTAGTTTGCCTTTTCAATATATCAAATGGCAACCTGGACGCCCTCGATTTAACGAGCTTAATTAATTTTCGTATACCTACCCGTGATACTCGTTTAAATGCTCTATATTTTGTTACCAAATCTTCCAATAATTACTTTGTAAACTCTCCAATTCAAAGGCTTCATACACTTGGAAACAAATATAGTTCAATCGATGTCTATCATTTCCAATCGGTTTCCAAATTTAAAACCAAAATATTAGAACTTTTAAATTAAAACAATAAACATCTAGCTATTGCACTTCTTATTGAATTATTTCCTCAAGATTGACAAAACAGGCTTATACCTACAAACTATCATGTTTAGATTTGCTTATTGCTTGGTTTTATATGTCTAAAGGTGAATGTTATATTATTGCTTTACTATTCTTCACAATATTTTTTTATGTAAACTACGTAAAATGGCTGACCGATCGCCCTCGATTTAGCAGGCCACTACAACCAGTCAAACGCAGTATATTTGTTAACAATACTACCAATAATTATTTCGTTAGCTTTCAAACTCAAAGGCCTCATACACTATGTGTCGTATTGTATCATGTTACTGCTACCACTACCTAGCATTTACATATAAACTTTACATTATTTATTAACTAATTTAAGTCTGTATAACTTAGGAGTAGGAATATTCTTATGTTTGTACTATTTACTTGCTGTTATAATATGGATATGGTTATATGTATTTTTACTATTACTTTTGTGAACTTGCAATCTTCAGAATATTACTTTTTTATGAACTATGTATGTAAAAGCCCAATGGGCGTATAAATAAATAAATAAAATAAATAAAATAGATATTGAACTAGGTAAATCATTGGATTTATGAACTTTCAGAGATGTTTGAAGTACTGAACTTGGTAGTTTGGATTAATGAATATTAATTAAATACCCTTGCAGTAATATTTTTGACTAAACAGCGCTAAAAAAATAATCGATAATAATCTATTGAAGTTAGAAGATATTTAGATCACCAAGGAAAACATTGATTGGATTGCAACTTTGCCACTGGAGATTATTGGCGTCAAAAGTACTTCCTTATAATGAACCATCTGCGACTAACGGCAAGTAGTCGGAGCAGTGGCGGATTAACCCTAAGGCAAAGTAGGCACGTGCCTAGGGGCGCCAGTTACAAAGGGGCGCCGGCGGGCGCCCCTAGAATTAAAAAAAATATATATATAAACTTAATTTTGTAAGTAAGTATGCACCTGCTTACACAATATAAAAGATTATTTACTTCTACAGAGATGCAGAGCTTCCAAAGCATACTCGCCTTCTTGATTATTCCTCCATGCCTCCATCGCATGATTTTTTAATAGAAGACCGCTCGCTCGTGGATTCGTTCGCGGGCGTTGCTAGATTGCAGGGCAAAGGGCGCAGCGGGGGCAGGGGCTAAGCGGCCGGCACCGGACTTCCGAACGGATGACGGGGTGACAGTCACACTCATCACTTTCAGCTTGGATGTCGCCGGTTACGCGCGCTTCTATTGATTACGTACTCGCAGCGGTATTTGTGTGAATTAATTAGTACATTGCGTTTTAGTTCATTACCCAAATAATGAGTGAATTGAAGAAGAAACCTAGTGGTGCAGCTTATAAAAGGAAGGCTAAGGAAAAAGAAAAAAAAAATCAAAATATTATAAAGCATACGAAACATATTGAGACATTTTTTTCTAAATTAAAAAGTGATGATTCGGAATTTTCTAACGCAATTCACAGTGCGTCTTCTACCGAGTCTATTCAATGTGAAATTCCTACTAGTTCTAAACAACACGATTTGTCCATGCTGCCTACTCCGTCAGCCGTAGAAGTTGTGAGGCAGTCGCAAAATAGACTGTTTATCGTTTGAGGAGAGGAAGGAGTGAACGTGGGTCTTGAAGAGACCCATGTTGTAGGAAGGAGGAAACACAGAGCCCGGCAAATCGTTCCACAGCCGAGCTGTTGAACACAATAAAGAGTCGTAAAAGCAACCCGTTTGACATTTGTCACATGACAAATGTCAACCGTGTACATATGTTGGGCGCGCGTTTGGTGTGTTTCCCGACTATGCACCGGTGCCGAGGGGATCAATGATGCTAGTTCCTTGGAGCATCTTCCATTGAAATACCGGTTAATAAATATTTTCCGTGTTTGATGTTTTTTCTTTAGAGAATTCTGAATTTTAGTAAAAACGTCCGTAGTTGTTATGGCGGTGTGTTTTCTTGCAAGTTTCAAATCATCAGGAATATCAAATAAATGTTCATCGGGTGACTCGATTGAAGTTATGCAGTTCACACCGGTTTTTCCACCCAATGCTGCTAACACTGTAAATGTGAATCGTAACTTTTCCATTTTTCTTCACTAAAAATATCGTTTTATCAGACAAATAAAACAATGCGTTGCTCTGAAGTACAAAGAAACGACATTTAAAGTTTATTTGTCGTCCTTTTTTATATTAAAAAATTACATTATTTTTATTAGTCACTCAGTCAGCCACATAGAGAGTACACAATGCTGTTCATAAATAAATGCTGTTTAAGTGTAACCAAGACAACACATAAGTGACATTTGAAAAGTGCATAAAATAAAATTCGTAATTTAAACACAAAGGGATCCTAGGCATTTCTAGGTAGGTACTTATTAGTGAGTACTTATTCCTTTACATAAATAATTGATCATTTAAATTTTTTATGTTTTATTAATTATCCCTATTAATATTATAACTGCGAAAGTGTATATGTGTGTGTTTGTATAGGTATATGTTACTTCTTCATGCAAAAAAACTACTGAACCGATTGTGACGAAACTTGGTATGTAAAAAAAAGATAGCTGGCAGTGTTGCCAACGAGGGCGATATATCGCCATTTAGGCTACTCAGAACGAGAATCGGCGCTGAAAAAATCTAAAAGGCGACTGGTCGGGCTACTTCAGAGTCAAGTTAAAAACATAATTTTCACGTAAAAACATCAATTTTAAACAATTCTCTAGCCACCCCCCCCCCCATGAATTTATTTTTTCGGGACAAATTTTATTTTCTTGAAATTCTCTAGCCACCCCCCCCCCTCCCACGAAATTTTTATTTTCACGTAAAACCCACCTAACTACAAATTCGGCTACTTTAGGTACTTGTTAAAATTTATAATATGTGGTCGCTAGAGGGGCGCCGATGAGGTGCTTGCCTAGGGCGCTCTCAACAGTTAATCCGCCTCTGAGTCGGAGGGTGCTATTATTACATTCGAAAGGTTTATTTTGCTAACCCGAGAAGCCGAGGTTAGATCGGTCAAAACTTCCTAATTTTCTGACTGAGTTAATTAGTTTTTTTTCCGATTAACTCAGAAGCATTTAAATTCACGAACCACGTTAATGTTTGCTTTGATTGATAAGAATTAAATTATGTATAATATTTTTTAAATGTAGGTAGGTAAACCTGCATCGTAGTAGTCGTTATTAGAAACCATTGAACATTATAGTGTTCTTAATAAATGTTCGTTAATGAATTATTTTCTTGTGCTCATTTCGGAGAATACAGTTTATTTATTTATTTATCGTTTCTTTACATTGTATCTTTTATTTTAAGTTATAATTTTTAACCTCACTAGCTTTAACTTTAAGCCTGTGTTGACAGTAAATCTATCCCTATCTATCCGAGTACCTATTTCATTTCTATCTTGTTTTTAATGGTATTGATTAAGAATTAAATGCTTCCACCTCCTTTCAGCACATTGCAAAACATTTATTGTTGTTGTTTGCAAAAATTAACCTATATTTGAAATATATTTTTAATCTATTATCTTTTTTGATTGATTTGTTTTGATTGATTGATTGACTTGACCTTGCAGAACACAAGAGAGAAAAAGTAATGCTTATTTCGATATTTTGTCGGCGAAATAATGCACTTTCTTTTGGTGTTTTTTTTTCCGCATTCTAAACCGTTTTTTTATAAAAATATATATAAATACCTACCATCATGACAGACAGTGGTTTTCTACAAGGACAGTTCTATAATTTGCCAAAAATCGAGGCAATCATGATAGCATTCTTCTCAAAAATATTTGTAAATACCTACCATCATGACAGACAGTGGTTTTCTACAAGGACAGTTCTATAATTTGCCAAAAATCGAGGCAATCATGATAGCATTCTTCTCAAAAATATTTGTAAATACCTACCATCATGACAGACAGTGGTTTTCTACAAGGACAGTTCTATAATTTGCCAAAAATCGAGGCAATCATGATAGCATTCTTCTCAAAAATATTTGTAAATACCTACCATCATGACAGACAGTGGTTTTCTACAAGGACAGTTCTATAATTTGCCAAAAATCGAGGCAATCATGATAGCATTCTTCTCAAAAATATTTGTAAATACCTACCATCATGACAGACAGTGGTTTTCTACAAGGACAGTTCTATAATTTGCCAAAAATCGAGGCAATCATGATAGCATTCTTCTCAAAAATATTTGTAAATACCTACCATCATGACAGACAGTGGTTTTCTACAAGGACAGTTCTATAATTTGCCAAAAATCGAGGCAATCATGATAGCATTCTTCTCAAAAATATTTGTAAATACCTACCATCATGACAGACAGTGGTTTTCTACAAGGACAGTTCTATAATTTGCCAAAAATCGAGGCAATCATGATAGCATTCTTCTCAAAAATATTTGTAAATACCTACCATCATGACAGACAGTGGTTTTCTACAAGGACAGTTCTATAATTTGCCAAAAATCGAGGCAATCATGATAGCATTCTTCTCACAATTTTTTTTGGTAAAATTTTACCTACAACTACCGTTTATGACACAATTTTTTAAAAACAAACCTTTCGATTTAACTTAATGACAATAATAAACGATTTTTAGCATTTAAGATTATGGAAATAGTGATATATGATGCAAATTCGAATGGTAGCAGAAGTCGGGGATGCCCGAGGAAGACATGGCACGATCAAGTGAATCAGATACTTGAGTCGGGCCATTTCAAGAGTCAGAATAATAGAAGAATATGTATGAGACGATGAATTAATGTGAATGAGGCAAGAAGTGTGTGCCAAGACGAGTTGTTTTGCGGTCCGTCCTCTCTGCCTACCCCTGCGGGGAAACGGCTTTATGGTTAGTTAGTTAGTTAGTTAGTGTCGGAACTTTACTTTTCTAATTTGGTATAACAGATTTTTATTGTGCTAAAAATCATACTAATAATTTAATAAAAATATTTATTTTCATTTTTTAATAATAAAATAAATAATAAATCATTAAACCTACCACTAAATAAAAATATTACTACATTAGACCAATTCAAGATTAATGATAAACAACTGATAAATATAAAGATTGATGCTGTTCTTCAAATTAAAAAGAAGAAAAAATTAATTAATAATTGTGTTACACAGAGAAATTAGAACAATTACTCAAATGTACAAATGCCTTCAATTTTCTACTAAAAGTACTAAACTAGTACTAAAGTACTGGCACCTACCAACGAATATAATACAGAAATCCTTGGAGTTGTTGGGAGCAGTCTGCATAGTCTTGATGGCAGAGGGAAAAAATGTAAAAACATAATATTAGTATTTGGCAGATACACATACCAAACAGAAATTAATGACGGATATACCGGAGAATATTGATGAACATGTGATATAGAAATAAAACTTACGCGAATGGCAACCTGAGTACAATATGTTGCTGTAGTCAACTGTGTTAGGATTGCCCTCATGGTATTCAATCTTCCATAGGAGATAATACAGGAAGAATGATTGATCACATTATTACAGAAAAACGGATAACGTGAATGCGGAAGACTCCCCAATTCATGACATCGAAACATACATGACTGGTACATGTGCGGTTTTGTGCCTCCACTCCTTCTCTGGTCCATTTCACTCTTCTACTATGCCATCAGCAGTTGACCTCTTTCTCGGTGTGCCTCTGGGTCTTTTCTTATGGGGCACCTGTCCTGTCATCTGGCATATTTTCTACATGAACAGCCCATTCCAGTCTTTGGGACCTACAAAATTTTACAATTTACTACAACAACTATACAATTAACAGAAACTCTAGAGGGGTGTTCAAACGGTCGATCGCGAGTACTTTTTGAGTCGATCTCGAGAAAAATTTCCCATTTTTCATGTCTTCTTTTTTATTATTTATTTGTAGCTTGTAGAGGACTTAGTAACTGAATGGGGTGTTCTGGAACAGCTGGCAAATTTCGTATTCGCTGTGAGCTGAGAAAGTTACACGTGCTGCGGAGCGCGGGTATGCACTGTCTCTGGACCTTTCCACTGAGTGCCGATATATATACTGCGCCGTGGGAGCAGAATAGTGGGAGTCAGTAGCATAAATGAACCACTCACGTCAGTAGTCAGTCAGTCCAAGTTCCAAGTCCAAGTCAGTCCGAGTTGTAACTTGAAGGCGATACGATGTTTGTTGATAAATAATACAAAATGAGTGCGGTGAAGAGAAGTAAAACGTATCATTTTAATAACGATTAGGAGGAAGAATTATTATTTTGTATGGTGAAGGATAAGTGCATTTGTCTCATTTGCCGTGCGTCAGTTGCAATACCTAAGCGTGGGAACTTAGAGCGGCATTATAAAACCATTCATAAAAATTATGAAAAGGATTTCCCGCCACAGAATGAATTAAGAAAACGCAAAGTACGTGATTTGATAGCTTGTTTAAAAAACGAACAAAAATTGTTCACAAGACCAGCCAAATAATCAAAAGCTGCAACGATCGCGTCATATAAAATATCTCATATACTGGCGAAACACAAGAAACCATTTGAAGATGGAATGGTTGTGAAGGAAGCATTTATTGAAGCGGGTGAAACTTTATTTGGCAATTTTAAAAATAAAACAGAGATTATGTCTGCTATTAGAGAACTTCAGTTATCTCGTCCGACTGTCACAAGGCGTGTTGAAGTCATGAGCCAGGACATGGCAGATAAACTAAAAAATGATATCATGGAATGTACATACTTTTCTTTACAGTTCGACGAATCCACCGATTTGACAGACACTGCTCAGCTGTGTATTTTCATTCGAATGGTATTCAATGACATGTTGGCTAAGGAAGAGTTTTTGACAATGATTCCCATGAAAGGAAAGACCCGTGGCAAAGATGTATATGACATTTTCTTCAATTTTGTAACAAACTATAAGCTACCAATATATAAATCAGTTTGCATTACAACCGATGGAGCACCAGCAATGACTGGAAAAAAATTGGTTTTGTGGCATTGTGTCGAGCTAACGACTATTTCCATTCGTTTTTCTCATTCCATTGCATTATTCATCAACAAGTTTTGTGTTCAAAATTTCTTAACATGAAGGAGATTATGGACATAGCAATAAAAATTGTGAATTCCATCCGTGCCCGTAGCTTGCAACGACGGCTCTTCAATTTACAGTTAGAAGATAGTAAATCTGCTGAACACACTGATTTAGTTATTCACACAGACGTCAGGTGGTTGAGTCGCGGAAGATTCCTAGAAAGGTTTCAAGAATTATTGCCCGAAATAATAACTTTTCTGGACGAAAGAGGTGATGACACTCAGATGCTGAAAAACGGAAAATGGCTGACTGATTTAGCTTTTTTGACAGATATTACAATGCATTTAAACACCATTAACTTGGAGCTTCAAGGTAAAGGAAAAACTATTATTGAGATGATTAGCGCAATAAAAGCATTCAAAAGTAAATTGCAACTTATGATAGATCAACTGAAAAAAAACGATCTGAAACATTTTTCGTCTTTGAAAGCAAGGATTCCTCAGTTGAATTTTGATATTTATGAGGGAGAGTTATCAAATATTTTGGGTGAATTCGAAAGACGTTTTTATGATTTCAGTAAATTGGCAAATATCGCATCTTTTATGAGTTACCCTTTTTCGTGTAAAAACATCGAAGAATCTGCTACTGAAATAGCAAGTAAGTTTAACATGGACTCTTCTTCTGTTGAAAATGAGGTATTGCAGATAATATCAGATATACATCTCAAAGCCACAGCATCTGATACAAAATTCTGGTATTTTATTATCTGAAGATAGAGGCAAATAGCCCTTCAGTTGACGGCAATGTTTGGGTCAACTTACTTGTGCGAGTCATTTTCTGAAATGAAGATAATTAAGTCAAAATATCGCAATCGACTAACTGATGAACATATGTCATCGTGCTTGCGATTTGCACTCAGTAATTACGTACCATCGTATGAAAAGTATGCTGAGGACATGCAGTGCCACGCTTCAACATCCAAAGTCATTATTTAGTTAAGTTTAGAAACTAGAACCAATAAACTTGCAATTTTGAATAAATATAAGTTTTTTCATTGCAGAACTCCACCTACCTTGACTAAAAAAAATGAAAATTTCGAACTAATTTCTGACGTTACTCCAAATTCTATGTGGATTCGTGGCCATGCAATTATGCAACGTCCCTATATATACTCTTATACCTGCGCCACGATACACCCTCCCTATATAGACGACAATCCTGCATCACACATACTTGCAGCCTCTCAGAGTCGATCGATCGGAATCTAATAATATTGAGGTAGATCGCCAGCAGTTCAAGTTTGAGCACCCCTGCTCTAGATGGATATAAAAAGTTAGAGATACAAGTACATGCAAAACTTATAAGTAGACTAGGTTAGATTAGTATTGATTGAAATATATGATAGTAGGGATACATGATATAATATATTACAATAGCTAAAATGTATTTATTTATTTTCAGGTTTTGGTTGAAACTATGTAAGTGCCAATCAAGATGTTGGTTCACCGTATTGACTCTTATTATTGACCCAAGTTTCCTCAGTTGCCCCAGGCTGTTCATTTTTACATTACTTACATTTTATTGGTCATGATTTAAAAGATATGATATTAAAGCTTTTTTGTACCTAGCTTCTGTGCAGTTAAACAGATCCGCTACATCTGCGTACCTATTACTAATTTCATGTAATCTAGGTACAAGCGAGTGTTTGAAATGTTCAGTCTTAGAATTGTTACAATTAAAGAGGGTTTTAGAACGAGTAGCTCTTATGGGTATATGAAATTCAATGAGGTTAATTAAATATAATATGATATACTATTAAAATAAAAGATATACCTAATAAATCTAAACAAAACACGAAACGGAAAATATTAATAAAAATAAAAACGTAACGGTTTCAACTATGCTCTAGAGCAGTGTTTCCCACGGTGCACTATGGTCCCCTTTGAGTAAACTAGCTAGACAAAAAGATTTCAACGATGTTTTTATTTATGTACAAAAATATTCTCACAACATTGAAAAATGTCCATAGTATTAAGTTCACATCGATAAAAAATTTAAAACAATACGCGCGATACGTGGCAACGTTGTAAACACGACACTTTGGATGTGCCAATCGTTCGCCCAGCGGTCGGTCGCTTTCGGGTGTGCACGCTGTTCGATCGTTAGTGTTGTTATTTGAAATCAGAGAGAAAATATGCAAAGACAGAAATTGAAGTCTATGGTATGTTCTTTCAAATTAATTTAATTATTTTATATTTTGCCTATTCAACATTACTTTAATTATTAATTAAAAATCGTGAAAAAAGTATCATTATTTACAATTATTTGCCAAAGTTTAATCAAACTTTCAAAATCGTGTACCGATTTGTACCACCAAACGAAACTAGTTTCATATAAAACCATTCTTTATGTATAATATCTTATAAAATTTGTTTGCTCAAACTTGCTCTTTTGTCATTTACAGAGCCTGTACCTACAATCTATCGTTTGGATATTTTGGAGATTCTAGAAGTAAAGGGCACCTCAAAGTTGAATTGTGCTGCAATAAGGCAGTGTGTTTATGAACATATAAAATATTTATTGAAGAAAAACAGTTTTAAAAGTCTCGAGGATAGTTTACTTAAGAAAAATCGCTTCGGTTCTATTAATATTTCATAGAAAATGGTTTGGTTTTCATAGAAGTACTTTAAAATTGATGTTTAAACACGCAAAATGGCTTAACACAGTTTTTATTCTTCATGTAGTGACGCGTGACGAAGGACTACGTGGTATACCAGAAAAAGAATTTGGTTTATGCTCGTCAAAAAGCAAAACAAGAAAAAATAAATGTCTTCTGAACTTTCGAAGTCCACAAGAACTATCTCATGCTACTCAAATCAGCTTGAGGTGACATGGAAAACGGGATGCTGACAAAATATCAACAAAATATTCCGAATCGATAATAAACTTCGGTTCCAGCGAAGAAAATACAGAAGTCTGTTAACAAAGCCACTGTTGGAACATTAGCATTCAATAAGAGTGATGATCTGACGACTGGACCCCAATGGTAACACTAAATTGCAATGAGTCTCTTCAATTCCTATATAATAGCATCTGGCCAATTATAGAGAAACACACACCAAAAAAAGTGAATAAAAACAAATATCCTATCTGGTATTCCAGTGTTGTTATCCATCAAATCAAAGAAAAAGACAAACTTAGAAAAAAATTCAAAAAGTTTGGGAATCCTAGAGACTATGATAGTTTCACAATCCTACGATCAAGGGTCAAAACTGGAATTCACAAATGCTTCCAATCTTATATTAATTCTATCGAAGACACTTTACATCATAGTACAAAACCACTATGGACTTATGCAAAATCAAAAGGTATGACTCACTTAATTCCTAAAATAATGCACTTCAATGAAACTGTAGCAAACAATGGTCATGAAATTAGTGAACTTTTCTCAAATTACTTCTGCTCTGTTTTTAATACAAATGATGTATCAAATCAACATGTAAATTATGATTCTCAAGAAAGTACCTATGAGCTCAGTCATGTCGAAATTTCAAAGACTGAAATATTCAACGCTATGAAATCACTAAACTCAAACAAAGGTCCAGGTCCAGATGCCATTCCACCATTATTTATATCAAACTGTGCTAAATCTCTTGTTTATCCTCTTCATGTTATATTTCGTAAATCTCTTAAAGAAGGTGTTTTTCCTGATCTTTGGAAAACAGCACGTATCACTCCTATCTTCAAATCTGGGAATAAAAGTGACATCTCTAATTATCGCCCAATAAGTATACTCTCATGTTTTGGGAAAATTTTCGAATCCTTAATCTATAAAAGCATTTTTACACATTTTAAACATATTTTAAGTTCTGTTCAGCATGGATTCGTATGCAAAAGATCCACTACCACAAATTTAATCGAATATGTAGATTTTTTATGTACCAATTTTGACAAAAGAACACAAGTAGATGCAGTCTATACTGATTTCCGAAAGGCTTTCGATAAAGTCAGTCATCCTCTTCTGATCCAAAAACTAAAAAGAACAGGTTTCCATGGCAACCTCCTGAGATGGATCATATCTTATATCTCTAACAGGAGTCAATATGTACAAGTTAATAGTTATGAGTCCTCTCCCAAACTTGTCACATCTGGTGTCCCTCAAGGATCCCATTTAGGACCACTACTCTTTATTATATTCATAAATGATCTAACGGCAAAACTTTTTTGTAAATGTTTACTATATGCGGATGACTTAAAAATTTTTCAACCCGTGAATTCACAAGAAGACTGCAAAACTTTGCAAAAAGACCTCCTCACATTGTCTCAATGGTGTATAGATAATAACATGGAATTAAATATTGGCAAATGTAATGTCATCTCGTTCACGAGAAATGTCCGTAAAATTGATTTCGCTTACACGATCTGTGATGAAATCCTAAAACGAGTAGACTCCATTAGAGATCTGGGAATCTTACTTGACTCGAAGCTAACCTTCAGAAACCATTACCAAAACATTGTCAATCAGGCTAATAAAATGCTCGGTTTCATCACCAGAGTCACTAAATCATTTAAGAACACCAGTAGCTTCAGAATCTTGTACTACTCATATGTAAGAAGCATCTTAGAGTACGGCTCTGTGATTTGGTCACCACATTATGCAATTCATAGCAGGAAAGTGGAGTCCGTTCAAAAAAAATACTTAAGAATACTAGCTCACAAATCTGGAGTACATCGGAATCTCAGTAACTATGCTGAAAGACTTACTCACTTTAAAGAAATCTCACTCGCCAAAAGAAGAAACGTATCAGATATAATCTCTCTGTTTAAAATCATTAACAATGTATATGATTCATCTTTAATTAATCAAATTAACCTTAATATAAGACCGAAATCCACAAGAAACCCTGAAACCTTTTGGATAGATACTTGTCGTAGTAATACAAGTTTTTTCAAACCAACATCGAGAATGACTCGATTGTATAATAGATACTGCAATCTTCTAGATTTAGATATATTTTCAAACTCAATTAATACCTTCAGAAAGAACTTACACATACTTATACCTGATGATTTCATTTTCTTTACCAATCACCTACTTATGCATTAGCTCCACTATATATGATTCGTGCGTGCATATGTGTATATATGTTTGCATACAATATGCGTACAGTGTACACACTTATGAGTGTGTTTGTATTTAAATGTGTATGTACGCATCTATGTATGTGTGTATATATGTATGTATGTGTATTTATATGTGTATTTAGATGTATGCATGTATGCGTATACATATATATGTATAATATATTAATAAGTATGTAAGTTTCTTCCTAATAATTGATTTCGATCCTCATTGTTTTTATATACACTCTTTTAATTAAATTTATTATTACTGTAACTAACCAATTATTATTACACAAATAATATTGAGATGAATGTTGTGCTCACCTATAATTAGAAACATCATTATAACCATGTATAAATGTAAATTACTGTTAAAATTATGTGATGTATTCTGTTGGCGAGCCAATAAATAAAAAAATAAATGATAGCGACTCGGCCAGTAGTTCATTAACAAAAAATGTCATTTGGTTTTGTTCTTATATTATGTTAAAAAAATATTTTTAACTAATAACTTTAAATAAGTACTTCGTTATAACGTAACCCAACCATTATACCATACGTATTTTATTAGTAATTAATTTTGTTTTAAAAATTCCGTAAAAATGGCTAAAATAAATGTATATTTTTTTAAGTATTTTTTTTATTACATTGTGAACCTTTTGCGTCAAATGCCATGAACAAATATTTTTGTCTAGCTAGATCGGGATTTGGGACCACTGTGCGGTGGGGCATAACGCCTCCGAGGTGGGGCACCACACTTCAGAGATGAGACACGTAGGCATTTCACATATAAAGGGGAATACTCATCGGTCATACAAAAAATGCAAGAGATGTACAAAATTGAAATATTGCTGCCAAGGTCCGTTATCTATGTGAGGATATTGTGTCAGCGCTTTATTAGCAGCAGACACATACCTGGACGGATGACGAACCTCGTGCTGGCGCTGTTGGTGGATGCGGTGGACTCTCTCGCTGCAGCATCTGGTCTAGTTTCCTCACCACCTAGGATTCTTGCTGCAGAGTCTCCATCTCCATCTTCTATCTTCGTGTCATCTGTTCCTGTACTTCATCACATGTTCATGTACTGCATTTTATTTAACTTAATTTCACTTATTTTTGTAATATTTTTATGTTTCGTAATACCTGCATCAACTGTAGGCGCCCCTGAGGTGATATCTCACAAAAGCGGCGTTATACAAATTGTCCAATAAATAAATAAATACGCCAAATTGTACTTAAAATAGAATGAAATCCGTTACAATTTCAATAATTATCTAAAAACACAGAAACTGTGCAGGATGTAGCTGTAGATGTTGCATTAGTACAATACAGCATTTATAATATACTGCTTAATTGTTTTATACATAATGTATAAGTATAAATAAAATGATATATGTTAATAATTAAATTCATATGTAACTTTGTTGTAATATTAATTTTCTTATAATTAAATTATAATATGTAAATGAAATCCTCAGCACGGGAGATCCCAGTGAGGATATCATTATCTCTATATTTTACTAAGAAAAGAAGACAATAAATCATTATCATTATCATTATAATGAGGAAATCTATAATTGGTTTCTCAGTTAGGTAAATTGCACATGTATAAACCAACCAAGTAACTTTCAGAAATAAAGCGTTGCTTGAAATGGCTTTGGCCGTGTTTGGTGACGAGATCTGAATAGCCAGGTACTTCCCCACCTTCATCTACCCCATCTTCCTCCCCTCCCGATTTCCTTCAGCCTCACAACATACCCCAATTTGGGGAAACCATACTCTCACTGGCTTCAGAAGGCTGGGAGCGGTTGTGACTCTTGTTTAGTTTCATATAGTTTTTTTTTAAATTACAGAAAAAATAAACAATATTCAGTGCAAACATAGAAACAATGAAGAACTAAGGAGAAAGAAGAAATAAGGCTTTTCCCCCGTATTTTCCCCGTAAGTGGCATAGTTCCTTCCTTATCGGTCTTTTTGGTGAACAGAGTGTACGTTTTCTTTACCATCGATGGCCTGAATTAATTTAGTTTGAAGTTCTATAATTTGAACTTGATATTAAATTTTGTGGTTTTCCATAGTTCAAGTATATTTAAATTTTTTTCTAAGGACGGGTTGTTTCGGAGAATATGAACGATTCATCAAATTTCAACGTTAATTTGCGAGTTCTGTGAAAGTCCTATTCAAGTTCTGATATTATATCATTATAGGCTAGTTGCTTGACAGAACTGAAATAATAACAGAACTATAAAATATCTTTCACAGAACTCGCAAATTAACGTTGAAATTTGATGAATTGTTCAAATTCTCCGAAACAACCGGTCCTTAGTTGGTTTTGCTTTAGAGGTTTAGTCTTTTTTAATTTTTCAAATTTCGGATTTTATGGTTTCATGGCATCGTCGTATGAGGTTACTTATGCCACAAGAATTTCACCGAGCGCTTAGCTCTACTTAAAATTTAATTTTATTAAAACCTATTTATTTATTTATTTAAATACAAACGGCACGACATGTGCCATTAACATAAATATAAAAAATAAAAAAATATATATATAGTTAAAGAGTACAAGGTATAAAGTACATATACAGCATAAAGTTTAAAGTATAATATACGGTATAAAGTGTAAAGGTTAAATATAAAGTAAAGTATAAAGTTTAATTTACGGTGTAAAATGTAAGGTTAAATAAAAATTTAAGTTAATTATAAAGAATAAATTATAAAAAACAAGGTACAAAAGGAAAAAAAAATATAATTATTAATAATGACTTATTATTTGTGAACTGTGCCAAACATAAATGATTATTAATTATCAAAGTAACGATAATGTATGCTTAATTACTTATCTTTTGATTCTTGCATACGTAAAAATATGTTTTTATACATCTTTTATACGATGACAAACTTCCTTCATCATTGATTACAAAGTATTCATTTCCTAATCTATTCAGGCGATATATTAAAGAATTTGGTTCTGCATTAGTGGCATTAATATTGTTACAATAATATGGCGATACGAGTCGAGTTGGTCTACTAGGTACATGATAATTTATCAGCGAGACTAGTTCAGGGGAGGTAAACCAGTTATTGTTAATTTTAAATAAAAAAATTAAATCATTAAGCTTTAGTCTATCGTTTAACGAAACGAGTCGCAATGTTTGTAATAGAAAATCTTAATTAATGTCTTCCAAAGGAATTCCTAATTTAAAATGAATTGGTCGGAGAAATTTTCGTTGGATCCTCTCAATGGAATTTATATGGATGTTGTAGGACGGGTTCTATATAGAGGAGTTGTATTCTTAGTGGCTTCTAAGAAGAGTTGAATGAAGTATTTTGATGAAGTAAGGATGTTTTTGAAATCCTTAGATATTCTTAGGATGAAGCCAAACATTTTCATTGCTTTACTAGTAATAATATTAATGTGATTAGCAAATGTTAATTAAGTATCAAAGGTTATTCCAAGGTCCCCTATTGCAGGTGCAGACAATAAACTATAGTTATTCAGTGTATAACTATATTTAATAGTTATTATTTTTCGGAATAACTTTATTGAGTAAAACCTCAAATTGTAATATATAAATATTGAAGACAATAGTAGTGATTTCTAAACGAAAATCTGAAACAGAAAAATCAGAAAAGGAAACGGTCAAATCTGGGATTCGGAAAGACAAGGGTCCTTTGTTCGAGTCCCAGATGTGACCGTTTCCTTTTCTGATTTTTCTGTTTCAGATTTTCGTTTAGAAATCACTAATATTATCTTCAATATTTAAATATTTAATAGTGTTTTTTATTCTGAAAAAACTCATGATTAGACATTTTTAAATATTAAGTGTGAGTTTGTTAATGCTACACCAATCTGTAAATTTTTCCAAATTCGATTGTATGGACAAACTTAAATAAGAAACTTATTTAGTTTTGAATTGTCTTTACATTGTCTTCATAATGTTTGTAAGTTGATTATTACTTTGATCTCTAAGCCATGTTTTGACTTTTGTTTTAAATATACTCATTTCGTTTATTTTTTTGGTTTCATTTGGTAGAGCATTGAACAATTTTATAGCATGGAATTTATTATTTCTCTGTCCAAAGGATGTGTTCAAACTGGGAGTAATCAGGATATTTTCGCTTTTTGCCCTGGTTGTGTATTTATGTTGGGCAGTGGAGTATTCGGATATGTTTTTTTTCAGTTTAAATAAAATATTTTTTGAATATAGTTTCTGTACATTGTAAACATTGAAGTTTTTGAATATTTCTTCTGTCGGAGTTCTAAGCGGAACTTTCAGTATAGTCTTTAATACTCCTTTTTGTGCTATATTGAGCCGCTCTGTGTGAGTGCTCAAGGCAGACCCCCATCCAGTTATTCCGTACTCTATTTGTGATTGACACAAAGCATAGTATACTTTTTTAATATCGTTTATATTGAGGATATTGCGAATGTTTCTAAAGAAGTATATGTACCTGGTTAGTTTTTTTGTAATTACATCTATATGTGAGTTCCAACGGAGATTATCATCAATTTCAATTCCAAGATATTTGATGCTTTTGGAGTGTGCTATAGTGGGACAGAGGCATGATAAGCCTTGATTTTTTTGATAAATTCCTTGGCATGAATGTAATTTGAGATTAAGGTCCTCTGACGGCTGCCCTCTGGCTGTTTTAGAAAATGTCAGATATTTTGTTTTATTGACATTAAGCGTCAGGGAGTTTCTTTTAAGCAAGTTTTGCAGGAGACCAAGTCCGTGTTCAGCTTCTTTGTAGGTATTTATCCAATCTTTTTCTTTAAATAAAATAACTGTGTCATCAGCAAAACTAATGATTTTTCCTCTTGTTTCTAGGTTACAGATATCATTAATGTATATTAAAAATAATATCGGACCTAGTACGCTTCCTTGTGGTACTCCATGGTTGATTAGGAGAGGTTTGCTTTTTCTCTTGTTAATTTGGACGCTCTGTGTACGCTCCGTCATATAGCTTTTTAGTAAGTTTAGTGTTGTACATGACATACCAATTTTTGAAAGTTTTAAAAAAAGTATTTTGTGATCTATTGTGTCAAAAGCCTTTTGTAAGTCTATGAAGATTGCCAAAGTTTTTTCTCCACTGTCTAGACTTTTAGTGATCATATCGGTAATTTTTTCTATGGCGTCACTAGTACTTAAGTTCTCCCTAAATCCATACTGAGTTTTTGATAATTTTTTATTGTCTTCTAAGTAGGATAAGAGTTGTTTTTTTAGTAATCTTTCCAATATTTTTGAAAATGCATTTAGTAGGCTTATTGGTCGGTAATTGTTTATGTCATTTTTACATCCTTGTTTAAATATTGGTATAACAATCGCTTTTTTGAGGGCTGTAGGGAATATGCTATTCGTTATAGACATGTTGACTAAGTATGTAAGTGGTTCGATAAGTTCTTTACAGAGATATTTTATTGCGTTGGTTGAGATTGTGTCCTCCCCCGAAGAAATATTTGATTTTAAAGAAGAAATTGTGTTTTTGATATCGTCAGCTGTAATTTGTTTAAAATTGAGCTGATTTCCTTGCTCAGGTGGTTCGTTTATTTGTACATCTTCATTACATTTTGTAACTTGCTTTGCTAGATTTGATCCTATATTTATGAAAAAATTATTGACGTATTCAAGTATTTGGTCAGGATTATCAGCGTATGTCCTGGGAACATTGTTTATATTCAGCACGTCAATTGATGTGACGTTGGCAGATTTAGAACTGGTTATTTCATTTATTATTTGCCACATTTTCCTGGGATTTTGTTTACAATCTACAATTTTTTTCTTATAGTAGGTTTCTTTTGTACACATAATAACTTTTTTGCAAATGTTTCTGTATCTTTTGTAGTATCTTAACATGTGTATATCGTATGGAATTTTTTTAAGTTTCTTGTGTAACTCGTCTCTTTTTCTTATGCAGTTTATAACATTCTGTGTAATCCATGGTTTAATATGTACATTTTTGTGTGAGATTTTCTTAGTAATTTTTGTGGTATTAGATAGTATATTATTCTGAAGAAGTTCTATGAAATAATTCCATGCATCATTTGTATTGTTCATACTTTGCAGTTTTTTCCAATCGGTACATTGTAGATTATGTTTAATGATATTCCAGTTGATTTCTGTTTTTTCTGTTGTTAATGGTTTTTTCTTCATTTTATTTGACTTGTTTATTATTATTGAAAGCATAGTTGTATAATGATCGGTTATAGTTGAATTAAATACAACAGTTTGAGTAATGTTTTTTTTGTTTTACTCATTATATGGTCTATTCAACTTTCACTGTTGTCCACTTTTCGAGTAGGAACATTTATTAAGCTTTCCAGTCCATGGGATGCTAGCATCTGCAGATATTGAATTCGCTTAGGGTGTCCATTTTCTAAAATATTTATATTTACATCTCCAATAATAAATATGTTTTTCGTTTCTTTAAGAAGGCAGAGTTCCTCGTCTACGGATTTAAGGAATGGGTCGATGTTTCTTGTTGAGGGCGATCGATAGATTGCTAATATAGCTTTTTCTTTACTGATTTTAATTTTTAAACAATTGGCATTTGTGATAATAATTTCTTCAACTTCGGATTTTATTTCGTTTTTAATGTATATAATTACACCATCGTTTTGTTTTTTGTTATTCAAACTTGAGTAGGTTGTATATCCAGCAATTTCCAATTTCATGTATTTATGATTTATCCAACATTCAGTAAGTATTATTATTTGAAAATTAACTTTTAAATATTTCAATAAAATTTGCAATTCATCAAAATTTTTTCTTATGCTTCTTATGTTTTTGTGTAGTATATTGAAAGAGTTGTTATTTAAATTCGATAGATCATTTGGTTCCGAGGTTAATATAATGTCAGCCATTTTTATATTTTTTTCGTAATCGTTTTTGTGCCCTTTTGTTATACAATATTTTTTATATCATCTACATGTTTTATATAAATTATTTTTTCGGTTGGCATTCTTCGCGTCATTATTTTTCCATCTTTGAACCAAACGTAGGAGTACATTTTTTCATTGGCAGATTTTTTCGTTTTCCAGAGCAGTTCCCTTTGATATGGGCTCAATTCCTCTGCAATATAGATTGGTTCGGTGGAGATATCTTTTATAGCTGCATAATTAATATTTTTCCTTTTAGAAAGAAGATTGTCTCTTGTCTTTTTTTCCGCAAATTCCACTAGCAGTTTCGGTGGCGCATTGTTCCTTCTATCATGTGTCCTTTTTATATCAATTATATCATTGTGCTTGATTTCCATTCCTGCCGCCGCCGCAACTCTTTTTACTATCTCCATCTGCTGCTCTCCATTTTTTTGGGGAATGCCCGCTATTTCTAAGAAATTAGACCGAGATTTGTATTCGAGGTCTGAAATTTTTATTTCAAGTTGTTTAATAATGATATTCTTTTCCTGGTGTTCCTTTTTTATGTTTTCAAAATCATTTTCAATTTTTTTATTTTGTAGAATTGTTATTTCTAGTTTTTTTATTAGTTCATCGTACTGACTACTCATAAAATCAATGCTTTTTTGAGTGTCCTGGGTTTGTTTTTCAATTTTTGATATAATTTTTTTTTTCATGGATTCAAATTTTTTTTCAATAATCTGTATAATTTTATCAATGTTAAATTTTTCTTCGGTTTCCGTTATAACTCCCTTTCCTCTTGTATTTGCCATTTTATATTTCTTTTTTTTTTTTTTTTTGGTTTATTAATTATATTTTTATTAATGTTGGAACGAAAATGCCCCTAAGTATATATTAATTTATGTAAATTGTCTATGGCGAAATAGTTTTGTATTGTCTATGGTTATTGTATGTTTTCACCAAAGTTGATTTTGGGTTACAATGACAATACTCTTTTTGCACTTCAATTTACAAATGATTAATTTCACTGCCACCGTCACAAATACTGCCACTTTGTCTAGCGTATCACTATATATTGTTTTTTTTAAGCGGGTTATGTTATTAGGTTGTTTTATTGACACTATATTGATATTATTTACGGTGCTGTCAAAAACGGCTATTGAGTCAAATCATAGACAATTTACAACTTTTGTTATATGTTGTTACAATAGTATTATTGTTTTTGCTTGGGTGGTTATTTTCAATCCATGCATGTATGGAATCGGGAAGGATTCCGATGTTTAGTCATGTCGACGGAGACTGGAGACTTTTTCAACTTCGTCTTGGAAATTCTTCATAATCAATGATGACAAGCTGAATTCCGAAAAAACTGAGCTTTCTTGTTAAACGTGCTAGAGTCTGACACGTTGACTTTGCTAATGGCCGTTTTAGACCTCACCATTTTTCATCCATTTTGTCTAATCGGGATGAAAAAAGGAACGTGTTCTATTTTGATAGTTGTTACCGTGAGAAACGTGTGTTGGTATTACCAATTTTCATACATTTTCAGATGGTGGACATTATTTGACATCTGCCACCTGTCACTGTTTTACGTAACTATATTATGTGAAAATGCTGCATGTTTATTCAGTTTTATAATAAAAAGACTACAATATCTATTTATTACTGATTGTGAATGTGTATTAATGTTAGGTATTGTGAATTTCGCCTGTATGTTTGATGATCGACACTTTGTTTCTACCATCTCTCATTGTTTTACGTAACTATATTACGTTAAAATGTTGCATTTTATATTTAAAATATTAATAAAAAATTTAGGTATTCACTAAATACATGTATTTATTACTGTTTGTGAACGTGTATTACTGTAATGTTTTGTAAATTTCGCGTGTATGTTTGGTGATTTGACATTTTGTTTTTAGAAAATAATACACCAGCACATAACATACGTACATAGAATATCATAGAATAAAGAATATCTATGGGTGTTAACTTGATATTGTAACATACTTTTTAAATAATTAATAGAAAACAGGGTGAGTGGTTTATTTATGGAGACTAGGTTGTGAGAGCTGTTGCTTTGGCATCTGCGCTGCTGTGTTTTAGTATTTCAATCTCATATATTATACGAATATCGTACCGATCAAGATACGATGATCAGATGGGCAATTTAGCCAAGGTAAAAGTTGAAAGACGAATGTGTAAATGAAAACATCGATTGGGTACTGACAAAGCTCGCAAATGACAGTGACAGATGATTTCATGATTGTGATCTATGTTTATGTTCGAGGTGCTGCCAATTTTTAAAGATTAAGTTTTTAATAATTACCATTTATTATTTATTTATTTATTTGGTACAATATTTTTTACATTTTAAGTTTTCTAGTAATGTAGGCCTCACTGAGTGGCTTGCACGTGCTGAGGCCTTCATTTTATAATATGAAAATATAATCTACATAATACATTTAAAGTAATCAGCCTACCTACCTACCTACAAGTCGACTGTCAAACGCTCTACATAAAAATCTAAAAAACATCACCAAAATCACTGTAATAAAACCAAAAAGGTGTCAAACTCTACTCACAGTGTCATCACTGCGTTTCGCGCTGCTTATATAAATGTGATAAACAAATTAAGTATAAAAAAATCGAAATAGTCAAGTGTTAAAATAGTGAAACTAAAACTGCAATCGTGTGTAAAACGGTGAAACCTAACGGTCTAAAAATTACTCTGTGGCTACCCATATTGATAAGTGAAAAGTGAACACCTATTTAAGTTTTAAGATTGTATCTAAGTGAAATTTAGGAGCATCTTATCAGTGTCCATAATTACTTTGACATTAAACAAAAATCAAAACAATATACCTATCTCGCTATTGGTCAAAAGTGAGGTCGCTTCGTGCTAAAATTTTGCGGAAAACTATTTTTTAGGCGTTGAGGATTATTAACTACAATGTTTAACTGTGAAGGTTGCCTCAACCCAATAAATAAAGATGAGTATATGTTCACGTGTACCAAGTGCAAAATAACATTTCACAATAATTGCCTCAATATCTCTGATTCCAAATACAAAAAAATGGCAGAAAAAAATAAAACTTCTTGGAAATGCCCAAAATGCCTAATCAGACCAGGATCACCGTCTACATCCTCGGCTGCAAATACCGATGATGATGATATGCTCTTTATTCGTCTGACCAAACATTTTGACCTAAAGGTCACTGAACTTAAAAAAATGTTCGAAGACGAAATTAAGGAACTGAAGAGAAGCAACGAATTTATAAGTAATCAATATGAAGATCTGTTATCAAATTTTAAAGTACTACAAGACCTACAAAAAGATACACAATCCTTACGTGAAATAAATATAAAGAATGACTTAAGAATTTCAAGCCTGGAAACCAGACTAGCCACTATGGAACAAAATAATCTCTGCGAATGTGTGGAAATGGCGGGTGTTGAATTGCGGCCGGGAGAAAAACCAGCTGAAGCCGTTCTTCGGGTAGCCAATTCCCTTGGTATGCCATTGTTGCAGCAGGATCTACGTCTTGTGACCAGGACCCAGGACCGCAGAACTAACGCCCCTGATAAACTGCAAGTAAATTTCTACAACCAGAAAACGAGAGATATGGTCTTATCTTTCAAAAACTCAGCCAAAATACTTAACCCAAAATCACCTATTTATATTAGTGAAGTGCTTGCGCCTTACTATAAGGAATTGCTGTGGAAAGCAAAACAAAAGGCTAAAGAAACAAAATTCGAATTTGTGTGGTTTAAAGCCAATAAATTACTCGTTCGTAAGGGTCCGGGGGAAAAAATCATTCAAGTCAAACATGAAAGTGACATTAAAAAAATGGTATTGTAGATTTTTAATTCTAGAGAAAACCCTTATTGTAATGTAAACTATACAAAAATTAAATTAAATTAAAAATGGCTAGACTGATTTTAGATAATGAAACAGTATTTTCTGATAAAATTAATAATTATGTATCTTCAGATATAAAATTTTGTAAGTTACTAATGAAAGACTACACGAACCTAAAAATTTTTCACCATAATGTTCGATCCATAAATAAAAATTGTGAAGAAATTCTTTCATTACTGAATAATCTAAAGGTTAAATTTGATATAATTATTCTATCAGAATGTTGGATTAACGAACTATATGTACCAAAACACCTTCCTGATTATACTCACTTCTCCACAGAAACCCATCACAACCAGAACGATGGCATTATTATATACGTAAATAATTTACTGAATGTTCAGACTTTGGAATTAATAATCCCGGGTGCAAATTGTCTACAAATATCGTACGGTGACACATGCATACTAGCAATGTATATATCTCCATCCTACCACAATATAACCTTGTTCATACAAAACCTAAATGAAAAATTATCACAAATTACGCACAAAAAACACATAATTTTAGTCGGAGACATTAATATTAACATTTTACCAAATAATTCACATCCACAATGCCAAGATTACCTAAACCTACTTAGCTACCATGGATTAATATCTACGATAAATCACCCAACTAGGGTCACCAAAGAATCCAGTTCTTGTGTTGACCACATCATGATAAAAACGAACTATCCATATAAAACACTTGTTTTTGAATCTACCATTACTGACCACTATGCAACTATGATTTCATTAAACATACCATCTAAAAATACAAAAATGAAACACAATTATTGCATAAAACGAGTTGATTATGAGAATCTAAAAAAATCCTTTTCCAGTAATTATTGGCACAACTTAATACAGATACCCAACGCTGATGATGCATGGACATACTTCATAAACAAACTACAAACTGAAATAAATAATAACACTAATTCTATATTAAAAACAATCCCTCACAAATTTAAACCTCTAACTCCCTGGATAAATCACACCATTATAAATTGTATAAGAAAAAGAAACTTACTCCATAAAAAAACTTCATTGAATCCTTCTGACACTATACTTAACAACTTTTACAAAAGATACAGAAACATATGTACAAAAGTCATCAGAAATGCTAAGGAATTGTATTATAGACATAAAATAGAAGAAAGCAAAGGTAATCCAAAAGAAATGTGGAACATTCTACGCGAAGCTACTCATATTAAGCCTAACTTAAACACTGACCTAAAACAACTTATTATTGATGGACAGACCGTCGACTTCTCAAGGAATCCGGAAAAAATCCTAAACCATGCCAATGACTTTTTCACTAATGTCGGGAAAAAATTAGCAAACAAAATGTCCTCCCCAAATTCTAATACAAAATTACAGGAAAAAACACATATACCCTTTTCTAAACAATTTTAATTTCAAACGGTTACACATGACGATGTTAAGAATACAATTAACTCATTGAAAGACACAAAGTCCGCCGGTATGGATGGCATTACCGTAAACTTACTCAAGACACTTGTTCATGAACTATTGGAACCTCTCACTTACATAATTAACCTCAGCATAACACAGGGAATTTTCCCTAAACAATTAAAGCAAGGGCTCGTCATACCCATATACAAAAGTGGTCTAAAAGTGGACATTAACAATTACAGGCCCATAACAATACTAAACTCACTCTCGAAAGTAGTTGAAAAAATAATGAACAAACAACTGAAATCATTTTTGGAAAGCAAGCAGCTACTCTCCGAAAATCAATTTGGTTTTCGGTCAAATAAGAGCACTGCCGATGCTATTATTGCTGTTACAGACTTTCTTGTTTCAAATTTAGATAAGGGTAAAAAATGCATTTCTATCTTCCTAGACCTCTCAAAAGCTTTTGATACTATCTCCCTTGACAATCTTATTAATAAACTAAATACCATTGGTATAAGAGGGAAAGACCTAGAATTTCTTCAAAGTTACTTAACTAATCGAACCCAAAGTGTCAAAATCGAAAACAAATTCAGCCAACCCCTCCCTATAACCTACGGAGTTCCCCAAGGAAGCGTCTTAGGCCCTACTTTATTTCTCATCTACATAAATGATCTTTGTAACCTAATGATAGATGGACAAATTGTAAGTTTTGCTGACGATACTGTGCTACTCATTCAATCAGACACTTGGTTAAACGCATACAAAATGGCTGAGAAATCAATTAACTCTGTTAAAAAATGGCTAGATATTAACTCTCTTGCACTAAATACTTCCAAAACAAAATACATTACTTTTAGTATGAATATCGTTGGCCAACCTAATCAACATGTTGAAATAAAAGTACATGAATGTTCTTGTACTCACGATACATTCTGTCAATGTCCTTGCCTAGATCGAACGGACCATATCAAATACCTTGGTCTTACATTTGATCAATATCTTAAGTGGAATACACATTGCCTACTTATCACGAATAAACTTAGAAAACATATTTATTTCTTCAAAAACATTAGAAACATACTAGACTCCAAATCTATGAAAATAGTTTATTACTCTCTTTGTCAATCTATCATTGAGTATGGAATAATCGCATGGGGAGGTGCAACACTATCAGCTATAGATTCATTATCGAAGGCACAAAAATTAATTATGAAAGTTATTCTTAAAGTTCCTTTAGAAACAAGTACTGCAGATATATTCTACAAATTCCATGTATTAGATATTCGACAAATTTACACAAAAACTATCTTAACTCACCTGTTTAAAAATAAAACACATCCATTTTATGAAAATACCCAAAATATTGTAAACACGAGGCACAAAACCAAAGAACTTATACAAACACCTAAAACAAACACAACATTTGGTCAAAGAAATTTCAAATACATTGCGTCAAAAATATACAATAACCTACCTGAAAAAATAAGAAAATCGAATAATATTAACAAATACAAAATCCTTATCAAACAATGGATCATCGAAAAAGGTCGTGCAATAATTAGTCACCTCACCCAAATATAATCCTCTATCTCATTATTAGATATTATACAGATAGATATCCGTATTAGACATTTTCTATATAAATAATTAAAGCAGCGGACATCCGTACCAGGCATTTGCTATATAAATAATTAAAGTAGCAGACATCCGTACTAGACATTTGCTATATAAATAAATCCGTATTAGACATTTTCTATATAAATAATTAAAGCAGCGGACATCCGTACCAGGCATTTGCTTTATAAATAATTAAAGTAGCAGACATCCGTACTAGACATTTGCCATATAAATAATTAAAGTAGCAGACATCCGTACTAGGCATTTGCAATATAAATAATTAAATTTTGGCTTCAAATCCAAATTAAAGTTTGAGATGTTTCTTCCTTTCACCCTTTGAATTTAATTTTTTTTGTAATACCTAAGTGACCTTAGGCCACTGGCATTAAAATACCCCTGAACTCTTTCTCCTTCGGTAGCTACGAAGGCTACTCATGTAATATATATACATTTATATAAAGACAAATGTACTTAGTTAATTAATACGCCGGTTACGACCTTCAACGTAACTCCCTCGTATTTAGTTGTAATTAAATCCCACCAAACGTTGTGTGATTTTTTGCTTTATGGTATCGGGTTTTTAATTACTTTGTTTGGTAACCCCTAGTTCTCTTTAGGACAGGGATGAAGTCAGAATTGTTAATTTCAAAGTTAACGAATCGAAATTGGATCAAAATACCTAAAACCCCCGCTTTCTCCATACTGTCTACCTTCCCTAATCTGATCTCCTTAGAAGCTCACCTAAGCCGTCCTCCCGTCCTGTCATAAAACCTTAATACACAAAACGAAAGTCAAACATAATTTGTTAGTACATTACAATCATAGTTTGTCCTCCGGGACCTCTGGATCGCCGACCTCTCCTACTAGATGGGATAACATGGGACTAATTTCAAGCGTGTTAGTACGATTCGGTTATTGCATATATGACGAACTCGGAATATTACTTTGCTAGCAAAAATCTGGCTCCTTCCTCCTGCAAGACGTGAAAATGATCCGTATCGATCTGAGTTTTGCATGATCATTCGACCCAATCTCCTAGTTGGTGCCTCAGTCACCGTGTCCTAGTAGATCATTCCTGTGGTCGTCACATACTACGCCCAGATCTCAAACAGAGTCTCACGCTCCCAGATTCCAACTCCTCCGAGAATTACGTCTACTTAGTACGAACCGGTTTCGTTCTATATGCAAAAATATACTTGCGGTTTTCGTGGAAAGCAGTTTCCTAGGCTGGTTCCCATCCTCTGAGAGGGCGTGTATGCAGCCGTAGTGTATCATCCCGATAGTTACCAGACCACATACATCCCCCCTGCAGACAGTACATATCAAGAAATATATATAAATTTACTTTGTTTTGTTTTTATAATCTGCAATGTACTATTTGTACAGTACATCCCAGACCAAGCATCGCCGAGAAGGAGTTGTGAATTCCAACCAGTTCGCTTGATACATAAATACTAATATAAATGCTAATAATTACGATACACATAATATATTACGGTTTTGTTTGTTTGATGATTTTATTTATAGAGATCACCAACTCAGATATGACCTTTAGCCATGTCCCCAGTCTCCCCCTTCTCCTGGCTGCCACCCTGCTTATTCAAATTTTCCCACAGGCACCACCTGATCTTGGGATCCTCCCGTTAAGTGAATTTAGCTATGTTCGTAGACTTCCAATCGCAACTCAAAATTTACTTCGATTATCCCTCAGGCACTGTCTGATTTTGGGATACTCCCGTTAAATGAATTTAGCTATGTTCGTAGACCCTCGATTGCTGCTCAAAATTACTTCAATTATTCTCAGACACTAGCTGATTTTTGGCTCCACCCGTTAAATGAATTTAACTATGTTCGTAGACTTCCAACCGCAACTCAAAATTTACTTCGATTATCCCCCAGGCACTGTCTGATTTTGGGATACTCCCGTTAAATGAATTTAGCTATGTTCGTAGACCCTCGAAGCAAGACTTCAGTACCCAAGTAGCCATTCATCCAACCGCCGTATCTTTTTTTTCGAAACCAACTCCGCATTCCAGACTCAGCTGTTTCTAATGTCTCAGTTAATCTTCAAGGCCGTCTGTCCCTTCAGACCCTAATAAATCAACCTGTTTTTCAGCACAACTCGAGTCAATGCCCTATCCATTTTAAAGCCGGTTTGAAATGAATATTTTTTTCTTTCTCCTTTGTATTATCGTGTTACAAAAGTCGGTTCGGTCGACCCACTTATTTGAATTGTCCCCACGATAAATAGGTACTTTACCTACAATGAACTATAATGACAAATTCCGGTTACGACCCTAGTCCATAGAATAATTGATAATTGTTTTGTCATGGAATAAATGATATTTATTTTATCAGCTTATGCATTCATTCGTACATACACATACATATGTTATTTGATAATACGTACATAATTACGGTCCCAACTGGCGTCTTCAAAATAACTGCCGGATTAGCAGCCTCCATCTTTGTCCTGCAAATATATTATATTCGTGCAATTTACTTACCTGAGCCCCTCTCCTCTAATCCACCGGGATAGCGACGGCAAACAACCTGTTCTTATGCATTCATCCACCTATCAATAATTCCCCTGAATTTATTTCTTTAATCTCAGCTATTTTTGGGTTCTTACTATTTCATTATAACGAGGTATGGTTATTATTTATCGAACGTTAATCGAGTAAGCGATTTAAATTTTTCCCTTTTCATACCAGCATTAAATGTATTATTATTATTTTTATCATCTTTCTAGTTTAAATTCGTAAATCGTCATGAACACCGAATCTGAATAATTCCCCGAAGTTCTAAATTCTCTGGTTCCGATATTAATATTATTCTATCTTTAATTATTATTATTATCATTCTTCTAGTTTAAAATCGTAAATCGTCATGAACACTGAATCTAAATAATTCTCCGAAGTTCGAAATTCTCTGGATCCGATATTAATATTATTTTATCTTTAATTATTATTATTATCATTTTTCTAATTTAAATTCGTAAATCGTCATGAACACCGAATCTGAATAATTCCCCGAGGTTCTAAATTCTCTGGTTCCGATATTAATATTATTCTATCTTTAATTATTATTATTATCATTCTTTCTAGTTTAAATTCCTTACAACGAAGGATCGCGTTAGTCTCGGATTATAACCGTTTTCCTCCTTCCAACACTTTGTATTAACAACTCGGTTTATAACGCGACACCGTAGTGTCGTTTTCTAATCTTTTTTTTTTCCACTGAATTTAACTAATTAAATTTTTCAACCTCAATTTATTATCACGCCAAATACTGTGTTTAACTAATTCTTTGAAGTTCTAGAATTCTCTAAGGCCCGATATTATTTTTTTCAAACACTGAATCTAACTGTATGTTTTTGACTAGAGAATTTTTCTAAGTCCACAAATAATTACCAAGCAGCGCGACGTGTTTGAACGGTTCCCGGCGATTTTCAACTCTCTCAAAATTCACGAAAAGACTTCGCGTTTTTTCTAAAATCAGCCCTTTTATAGTCCCGTTTCCTCATTAATCACGCCAAATACATGCTATTCTAACCTTTATCGACTCGTATGTTCTTTTCTATTTAGTCCATAGTCGCATCATGCTAATTAGGCCATTCTGATCATTTCAAGAAAGTTAACACCCTGGCATTCGTCTCATGTGACAGAAAGATCAGACGCGGACTGGGAAGCGGTCCCGTATTCCCATACGGCGTTTTCTATATTACGCTCTAGTTCGAGCTGTCCTTTTGTAGTGTGGATTCCGGGCCTTTTTAATTTTAAATGCTATCGTGTCCGCACAATTTATTTAATGGCCGTCGTTTATGATGTGATACGCTTTGTTTTTAACGCTTTCACGAGCTTAGCTTTGATCTTCCTCACTTTGCCTTCGACAATTTAAACGGTGTACACGTCCGTTTCCCCCTCTTTCTTCCAAACAATTACTTCCGACAATTCAAACGGTGTATGTTAAACATCCCGCGTACGATCGTCCCCTACTTCTAACATTTTGTTCTCTTCCCTTACAAACGGTCTAATATAGCTATTCCATTTTTTTTCCCACCGATTATTTCTATTTAAGGCTTCCATCGATACTTGTTTTAGTTGAGACGTCCCAGTTTACATCGTCGTTTATGTTTTTGTCCCCCGTCCTAGATCGCATCGGTTTGATATCCTGTCTATCCTTTCGGTCAGTTTTTTTTTTCAAGAATTATTACTGGATTTTCGCGACCCCTCCCTGTAATTTTGGGCGTCGCCTCGGTTGGTACCTCTATACGCCCATCTCCTGTCTTTTTCTCCTACTTCATCTCGCATCGATCAGAGGCCTTAATCACCTGTCACAACAAACCCGAACGTACTCTCTCATAATTTCCCCACTAATTGTTTATACATTAATTTTAATGTATTTTCGTCTCCATAAGACGCGGGTTAATTTTATCACCTCGTTGGATCGTTATTAGCGTCCTAATGGCCCAAAACCATGTCCGTATTTTTTTTCAAAATCAGCGCTTTCAAGTGTCTGACATCGCCAACCTTTTTTCCCTTGGTATCCCTTTCGCAACTAACTTCGCGCCATCATTCTCCTGTAACCTCAACGCTGTTTCTTTGCGGTTCCACGTCATGCTTACGATAGAAGTTCAATGTTTGCTTTTTTTTTCCACTTTTCTTACGTAATTTGCCTGTTTTTCCCTTATTTCTGTTGTTTTCTTTTAAGTGACGCGTGTAACTGCCCTCTCCCCCAATGATTTCCACTCCCGGTACGTTTTAACGTAGGATTCTACCAATTTCTCTCAGTCCCCAGTTCGTTTCGCGTTATGTCCCTTACCCTTCTTGAAACACGTCCCCCTCGTTCGTCGATGGTTTACGATCCCGTTTCGCCACACCCTTGCATTCCAAACCCATGACGTCATCGCACTACCCTCTACCAAGGTTCCCGTTTTTCCTGTAATAAATCGAGATAGCCCCTCCCGGTTCAAAGTCCATTCCTTTGTCTGCTTCGGTAAACCACTCCCACTTGCCGCCCCGCATCCTCTGGATCCTCTTGATTGGTGGGAGATTAAATCGAGGCCTACGATTGGTCCATCTCTCTACCTCACAGAGACATCTGCCTTCGACCCTGTAAAGCTTCATCCACCCATCCATTTGATTGTAATTACTTATTTTTCGACTCTGCCGCTAGAGGTCTCCGCCTGTATTATCTCAGTAAAAGTGCATCATATCACAAGTTTTATATGAAAATAGCAAAAAAACATGCCGATATAGAGATTTCACGGTAGTTGACATAACATAACATAAAAATGCATAGAATTCCTTTGTAAAAAGGAAAGACATTCGATGTTGTACACAAATAATTTCCAAAACCATATAACAAAATAAAAAGAACAAACCTTTCAATCAGAGGATCCAAATTGTCCAAAAATGTGAAATCGGAATGAACAGTCAATGTCACTTGTTCGTGACAAGCCAAGGGCCCATGTTTTGCACGAATATAATTGGTAAAAACCCAATAATCTCCTCTTTGGCTCACCCTACTTTCAAAACCTTTATCAAAGCATTTAAGTTTTTCTCTTAACTTTTTCAGAGTTTCGGGTAAAACTACCGTTTCATCAGATGATTCTTGTCCAACAACTATCTGATTGGTTGTATACATTTGCGTCACTCCAGTATTCTGTTCTATTGTCTTCGTTGGTTGCATCTCGTTGGTATTTTGCTCCGTATTGTTTTGTTTGATATCGTCTATTATTTCTTCTGCTTGTTCATTAGCGTCATTGCTCATTATTTCTCTCATTTTATCCACGATCTTATTAGTTAGTCTATGGACACTATTTGCTTTTCCTATAACAGATATCATAGTTTTGGCACTTTCATTGTCAGATTTTATGGTTTCTATTTCGATGACACTGTTGCCAGTTTCGTCAGCTTCACTGGGTTGTGTATCGGGGTTGATTTCGACAAATCTATGTATTGAGTGACCACTTTGATTTAATGGATCGCTTGACAGGCGATTGAAGATGAAAATTAAAAGAAAAATGCTTAACGCTGCCAGTATTCTCCAGTCACAACTTTTTCTTGGCAGCATTTTAACTGGAAAAAAAAGATACTAATAAAATTTGTTTCATGTCCAGGAATGAGACAGGATTTTGGAAAACATCTCAACAACCCAATCTGGCAGATATTTTAGACATAATCAAGTAAAAAGTTCAAGAATTTGTGTTTCCAAGAACTGATTAAGTTTGTCCATATCAAGTAAGAACGAAAATCGATCAGATTTGCTTCAAGTGATTTAAATAACCGCGAAATGGTTGTTGAAATGATTTGTCATTAAATTAGGTTAAATAAAACGTAATGGGATAGGTTAGTGCATGAGTAATATGAATGAATGTTTATATGGTCGAGATATTGTATGTTATCAGGGAGGTCTTTATTGAGATTAATTTGGGTAATTTTACGGCCCTCCACATATTAGCGACTGAATTACAAGTAAAAGTTTTGCGAAATCTAGTTTGCAACTCTGCTACCTGCCACAATTTCTTTCTTCGTTAACTCACGCTGATCATCGTGCCGTTTCCACGCCCGGGTATGAAGAGAGGACAGACAGCCACACAACTCTGTCTCTGAACCCACTCCTTGCTTCATTCTCATTCATAAACACTATTCTGTTATTCTGACTCTTGACATGGCCCGAATAGAATGTTGATTCACTTGATCGTGTCGTCCTGGTGCGTCCCCAACTTCTTCTAATTAATTCCGTGTTGTATATTCTCCTACTTATTTCTTTCTTTATTCATCCGCTCTGCAAGCCAAAACCACTTAGGCGTAACTTTCTTGAAATAAATTATTCATTACGTTTACATCAGCCGAACCCAACCTACTCTGTTCTGTTTGGTCCGTGACCAGTGACCAGCTGCTGACCCTTTTCAAATCTCAATTACGTCCAACAATTAAATTTGGCAGCCACCTCTGGGCTGTAGCCCCTAACACCCATTCACTGTTAATGAGAACGGGCCGTGTCTTCGACTCTTTTTTTTAAGTCAGCTAGCAAGTGGAACTGCCATCTGTTTTTCCTAACTAATTAACTAACCATCACGACGATTCCCCGCAAATATCTCGGTATCGGCACATACTCTTTATAATCCTTATGACTACAAGATCCGCATGAATAAATACCTTCCTACGGTCCCTACCTTAAGGCGAAGCTTAATGCTAAATCACTATTTTGATTAATCTTTACAACGAATTGGTGTACATTATGAATACTAAAAAATATGATTTAGATAAATTGAAGGTTTTCCTATTTTTTGCCTGAGTAGAATACAAATAAAAAAAATAAATTACTCCTTAAAAAACATAAATGTAAACTACTAAAAAAAAAATTTTTTTTCAATATAAATGTATGAACGCATTAAGGAAATAACTTTTTGAAAATATCGTACTATATCTAAGATTATCTGACAGTTTCACTTGATTAACTTTTTTGCTTTCCTACAAAATTATTTACAAAATAAATAAAAACCAGTTTTGTGCTTGAAATCGAACGTTTCTAGACTCCGTTTGTCGAGCGATTCTAATGCCTATTACGTACAATATAAGGTATTCTAAGAATACCTTATATTATTACACATTTTTGGCTTGTAGCTTCCTCTTAACCCGCTTAACAACCCCAATAAACCCGGTGGTGATATGGTTCCCCTGTCTTTACACTGTACAGTAGGGTGTATCGATTTTTAACTTTTTTTTTGTTTTCAAATTCCAAGTTAAAATAAAGTTGCTACTAGGTACCACAACTTACCACAAAAAGTTTTGGATTTAAAAAAAAAAGTTTATGTAACGGACGTAGTTGACCATATTATTTAATTTCATAAAAATTGTTTTACTTTTATAAAATGTCCCTACCCCACGCCACTGGCAAAATCACCACTCCCCGCCACTGGTCATTTTGTCCAATTTTCGGCCCAAGATTTTTTTTTTTTTTGATTTTCTAGATTCTTATATTCCATGAAGTGGTGAATCATTTAAATTTACTGAATTTAAAGTTAATGTTCTTTATACAAATAGAACGGCGTCATATGCGCCTCACAATTTTTACCTCATATGGCTTTATTTAAATATTACCTGGCTTTTATAGACTTAGAGGCCTTGTATTTTCTCGGTAGGGAAAAAATTTGTTACCTAAAAACCCTACTTAAATTGCATGTATTATCATCCAGCATCAGCACCAGCGGCGACCTACAGCGGCCATATACTACATACATACGTGTCTGTTTGTGTTGTGTTGGGAATGGGAAGAGGAAATTTTGGCTGCGCCCTATTGTTGGAATCCTTCCGCATTTGCCGTTGGGAGTAAGGAAAATCGCAGAAAACCTTACCCAGGAAGGAGCGGCCGAACGTCAACTTGAAACGTATGCGGCCTTCAGTAACATCGGTATTTGATGTCCTGCATTTTGAGATGTGTGTGTGTGTGTCTGTTTTTATGTTAATATATATTTATGGGAAGATAGAAAATAAACATACATATACATACAAATTATAAAATATTATATAAATATATATAAACATTATATATTTAGGAAGGGAGTCGGGAGTTCAGGAAATACCTACTGCTCGCTATTCGTCCGCGTCTAATTCTGGTATGTGCCATATGTGGTCATGGTCCATGAGGATGTGTTTAGGTAGTCTATGTGTGTATCTGAATGTCAGGTCGCTCGGAGCATTGTATTGTCCTATGTCTCGTATGAGTTGATTTTTACTAAGTGTGAGTGATTTGTAAAAGCGTTCAGTGAGTCTGTGTGTGAATTCGAATAGAGTTGGAATTTGTTCTCGTTCGTGTAATCTCTTCAGGTTTGTTTTGAATCTCGTGTTGTATATGATTTTAATGCAGAGATTTTGAAGTGTCTGTAGATTCTTGTGGTCTGTGTGTGAGATGCTGCTCCATACGGGAATCGCATAAGAGAGTACCGGACGAATGAGCGAGTAGTAGATGAGGAGTTTGGTTTTGGGAAGTAGCGGACTCCGTCTATTGAAAATTGGCTTCATCATGCCGATCGCTTGTCGCGTGCGCGAGTTAACTTTCTTGGTTTTCCTTTATTTTATTTGAACTAAATAAAATGATGAGACGGTGAAGTAAAAATATTTACTTATAAAACACACAATTACAAGCGAGTTAAACGTAATTTCAGATGGAGAATCTAACAACAATACTGACAAGTAGTCTTGTTAACTGAAGGTTGAAGATTGACACCCTGTGAGGTGTTGCGGTCCTATTTATCCGTGCTCTCGTTGATAGGGTGTTGGTCACGCGCTCCCACGTCCGGGTCCATCGTCGATGATGATAATGTTATTTGGTGGATCACCAAGTGTAGACACCGCTAGATAAGATGTATAGCCGGATGCTGGGTGTGCTCGGTGTTATCTTCGGGTCGGGAGCGTTCTTGATTAGGTAACACACCCCCCCTTAAATTCAAACTCCTCTTCTTCTGGAAGTAGAGTTTGAAGATTTTCCATATGAGTAATGTAACTACGGCGATAATGCAGCCACTGGTTAATGATATATGTAGACTCCTTTCAATTGGGTTTGTGATAGGGATAGTTAGTTCGTGTCCTTTCGTGTTTGAAAGATCTTGAATTTGGATCTGTGGAAGTTTCGACACTTGTAGTTTTTCCTTGGAGTAGGTAACCGCAATATCTTCCTGGTTTACCGTTTGTCCTATAGCTAGGGTTTTTCCTTGTATGTTGCAATCTGGGCTGCTGATTAATACAGATTTGAAGATAGTAGTCTCTCGTTGGTGTTCATGGCAGTTTATATAAATAGTTGATGGGATGTTCCTGAAGGCGTACATCATGTTTTGTGCAATGAGGCGGGTGTGCTCATTGGGACAGTAAATTTTTTTTAGTGTGCAGTTTTTTTCGTCTTGCGAATCCGCTAATCCTTTGGTGCAGTCGTCTAATGCTATAATCTGTTTGTTGCATATACTCGTAGTGTCGGTCATCTCCTGACATCTGTCGGCTAAAAATACATCTTTTCCATTCTTCAAAATTCGTCTTGGGAGGGATGCGGGTATAAGGCAATTATTATCGGAAGATTTGGAAATAATGGGTAAAATATCATAATAACTATAAAATAACTCTTCTACCAGAGTTAACGTTATAACGAAGTGCAATTTTCTTTCTGATCGTACTAATCTTACTTGTAGCAAGTGCTGAAGCAAATTAAAATCTTCTGATGGCACCTGTCGCTTATTTACGTTTTTAATAGCGTCTAAAAAGAGCTCAGGTTTTAACATGCTATAATGGTACATATTATGTGAAGCAAATAACACGGCTTCTGTTAAGCGGTCCAACAGTTCCGTTATCGTTTCTGCCTGATATATGAAGTGTATCAGCAATAATTCATTCATATCTTCGTAATGGTCGCGGCTTATTTGTGACCATAAAACAATTTGGCTATCGGAAAGATTTTTAAGTTTCTTGTAATAGTCTTCCATTGTACGAGAGGTCAGAGATACCCTGTGGTTATTAATGTTAATTTTATCTTTCAACTCATTTAAATCGTTATCGTCTAGATTACCAGTAAGGTACTTAATGATAGACCCCAGACCGTTAATGAGTCCTCGCTTAGTTCGCTTACTTATCAGATTACGTAATAAACCGTTATTATTTTTTATTAGAAATTCTATTCTTTCTATACCTATGCTAGGTAAGCTAAAATCGTGTTGCTTCAAAAGTTTCTTAAAATTAAATTCCAATTGTTCCATTTGAACTATTAATGGGTTTACATCTAATGTGTGGATGACAATCCATTGACCCTCTGCCACTCTTGCGGTCCCGAGCGGTGAGATAATGAAGTGTTCATCGTCTGTTATTTGTCGAATCCGTAGGGGTCGCTTCAGCGTGATTAGCCCGAAACAATTTCACACTATCTTTATGAATTGTTCCGATTCCCTTATCGGAGGCATACTTCAAAACATTATGGGGTAGCAATGCGGTGACCAGATACGGCCCACGAAATTTATTGATATGTTTACCGCGGTCATGGGTTTGTATCAAAATTTTATCTCCAATATTTATCTGTTGTTGCGTACGATTCTTATTTACACGAGCTAAAGTTTTATTCTTTATGACATTTTGACTTTTGTAAATTATTTGATGTAGGGTTTTACATTCTCTAGCGTGTTGCGCGACGTAATCTTGGGTGATAACCCCGTCTTCGGCGAGGGTTCTGTTTCCCTGACAGAAATGGATTTCATTCGGCGTATGTTGAGTCACACTGTGAATAGTATTATTATACGCTATTATACCTAGAGCGATTTGAGCCGTAGGGGTAGATTTATCTAACACTTGTCTGTTTATGCGTAGTATTTCGATGAAAGTTGAGTGGAACCGTTCTATATCTCCTTTCGATTGAGCGTGGTCCACCGTGGTTAGGTGCACATTTATTTTATAAAGGGCTAGTAGTTCGCGAATTGTTACCGAATTTAATATGGTCTCATGGTCTAGGTGGATTTCCTTAGGTACTCCTACAATAGAGAATATGTTTATTAATATATCGCTTACTGCTATGCTGCTATTGTTATCAAGTGGTGCACAGTGTGACCACTTAGAGAAACGATCTATGATAGTTAAATAACGTCTCCTATTAAAATTAAATGTGTCTATCTGCCAAATCTCCATCGGAGTATGTGGAGTGATGGTGGATTCTAATGGCGCCAATACCGGGTGCCTATTATATTTAGTTTGTTGACATATTATGCATGTCTTGAGGTATTTCACAATTTTGTGGCGCATTTGTGAAAAGTAATATTTCCTTTTTATTTTCGTCAAAAGGGCTTCTAATCCGACGTGTCGTTGGTTTTCTACATGTGTCGAATATATTATGTCATCTTCTTCTTCTTTATTGGTAGGTTCGATTTTTATATCAGTGTAACGAATTAATTTTAAAGAGTTCTTATCAACATTTTTTCTATAACTTTCGCTTAACCGTTCGTACATTAAATCGTCTTCTATAATTATAGCATATTTATTTTTATCACAACATTGCTCTATAAAATGGATGAATACATTAGTTGCATCATCTGCGGGAATGCACCATACATGGTCAGTTCCGTTTTCTTTAACTTGTAGTTTTCGTGAGGCTGTTGCTGCGGTCTTGACAAATATTCTATTCATTCTAGGAGGAGGATGTTCGTGTCTAATTGGAATGCCGGTTTCGTTATCGTCCGTATTGCTGTGCAAAGTGCTAACTACACTTCGGGAGCATGAGGCAACTTCTCCCATCATCGAACTGGTGGTTGTTTCGTTCATATTAATCTCGACTCGCGAAAGCGCATCCGCTACATGATTAGTATTACCCCTTTTATGTTTTATAGAAAAATCGTATTCTTGGAGTCGCGAGTCTATTTTATCACGCTGATAGTGCGGTAGGCGATAACCCCTTTGGTATACCGGCGCTTCCGTTAATAGCGTTATCTTATGTTCCGCCACAGGGGCACAGTTCCCTGACAATTCTTTCGAAAATAAATCCTGATTATTGTTTAGAATATTATCTAAATCGTTCGCTTCTTCCGTATGAAAGAGCTTTACAATTTTATTTGGCGTACGCAGCACCTTATCTCTTAATACTAACGTGGCCCCCATTAAACTTAACATATCTATGCCTAGTAAAACATTATAATTATTTGAAAAATTAAAAACGTGAAAGCGCATTTCGTTGTCGTTTTCACCAAAAACTTTCTTCCAGAACGGGGTAATGACGGTTCCTTTGTGGCAAGTCTTTTTATGCGCTGTTTGTACCGCAAAAGATTCATTTATGTATTTACAGTCAAAGAATAGTTTATTATATAATTCCTTAGTCATGAATGATTTCGTACTGCCCGTATCTATTAATATTTTAATTCCCAGGGGTGCTTTAATAAAAGGTAGACCACAAGTTAAATTGTGCAAATGGATTATGGAGTTGGAGCTTCTATTTCTCCCTCTTGAAAATCCTCAGGGTGTTCATTATGGAACAATTCCTGAGCCATGCGATCGTTTCCTAAATTGATGATGGGCCCTCTATCAGGGCGACGCTGGGGTGCAGTACGCATGCTAACATCCTCATTTCTATTGTAATTATTAGTGCGCGGTAAAAATGTCGGTTGGCTATTACTATATCGGCGCGGAGCAAGATTATCACTTTTATTACCAAAGTGGGACTGACGCGGTGTGTAAGAATTATTTTGTTCGAGTGCAGTTTGTCCAACGTCTTTATTAAAATTACTATTATTTTGCCAAACGCGGTTTTCCCATGGCTCTCTATTATTCATGGCCAAACGTTGCCTTCCGGACGCGAAATGATGGTCTCTAAACGATTCCGTGGCAAAGGGACGTTGCGTCGATGTTTTCTTAGTAAGTTCACCGTGTGCATCTAAGATTCGAATTTCGTGACACAACTTTTCATAATCTTTATTTAAATTTGCACACTTAATGTGCGTTGGCAACATATTCACTATAGTATTACGAGCTGTATCTTGATAAGCGGCAAATAGTACTGGTGCGTTTGTTGCACCGACTGACTCGGTTATCTTTATTTTTATCGCGAACAGTATCTTGTTGACCTCATGTATAACAGTTGAGAAATCTCGGTTTCCTCTTTGTAAATTAATTAGTTCCGTCTGCCATAACGAAATTGTTTTATTATCGCCACATTCTTTTTGTAAGATTTCAAATATCTTTTCTATTGTAAAATCGTGGTCGTGCATTAGAATTACTTGTAGAGCTTTACCTTTTAATTTGGAAATAATTTTTTCCACATTATTAGGTGTATTGCCATTTCTAGATAAAAAGCCTCTAGCTGACTTGATGAAGAAATAAAGCTCATCTGGAGACCCGTGGTACTCGAAGATGGAATCTGTGCATGACGCGGATCTCTCGTTTGATAGTGCCATTTTTAATTTTAGATTAAAAAAATATATGGAACTACTTAGTACTATAAATATAACTTGCTCTTGGATGAGAAAGAAAAAATACACTCTGTCTTTGTGGATAAAGAAGGGTAAGGATCTATCGGATTATGGGATAGACGAAAAATTTGAAAAAACGTACTCACATGTAAATTATCAGCATTTTCTTCATAGTGTCTTCAATGAGGTTAACGATTTGTGGGTTCGAGACTTCTGCGACGGGTTGAAACGATATCAGCCAGAACTTCTTAGCCAGATCCAGGTATTTGGAACGCTTGGGATTGTTCTCGAAGCCTCCTAGTTGGGCGCCAGTTAACTTTCTTGGTTTTCCTTTATTTTATTTGAACTAAATAAAATGATGAGACGGTGAAGTAAAAATATTTATTTATAAAACACACAATTACAAGCGAGTTAAACGTAATTTCAGATGGAGAATCTAACAACAATACTGACAAGTAGTCTTGTTAACTGAAGGTTGAAGATTGACACCCTGTGAGGTGTTGCGGTCCTATTTATCCGTGCTCTCGTTGATAGGGTGTTGGTCACGCGCTCCCACGTCCGGGTCCATCGTCGATGATGATAATGTTATTTGGTGGATCACCAAGTGTAGACACCGCTAGATAAGATGTATAGCCGGATGCTGGGTGTGCTCGGTGTTATCTTCGGGTCGGGAGCGTTCTTGATTAGGTAACACGCGCGTGCATTTTTGCTTGGTGAGATTTCCAGTTGAGGCGGGAGTCCATGGTCAGGCCGAGATATGTAACTTCATCTTTCCATTCAATGCTGTGTCCTCCCATTTCGATGTTGAAGTCAGGTGTTCTATTTATACGTTTTCTCGTGAACATGATGGCTTCGGTTTTCGCCTCGTTCAGTTTCAGGCGCCATTTCTTGTAATACTCTACGAGCGCGTCGAGCGCCCTCTGTAGGTAAATCGCGGCCATGTTCGCTTTCAGCGAAGAAACGTATAGTTTGACGTCATCTGCGTAGATAGACAGATTGCATCTCTCGTCTCGGGGGATGTCGTAGGTGAATAAAATGAAGAGAAATGGTCCCAGTAAACTTCCTTGCGGCACGCCTTTTGGAATCTCACGCATTGAAGATAGCACGTTCCTTATGAACACTCTGAACGATCTATTCTTTAGGTATTCCTGTATCAGTCTCGTTAGGTATATGGGCGTGTTAGTGCGGTGCAGCTTATGCACGAGCCCGTCTATCCATACGGTGTCGAATGCCTTCTCTAGGTCGATGAGCGCAGCGGCGGTGAAGCGATGTTCGTTAAATTTTCTTGCGATAAATTCCGCTACTCTGGTGAGTTGATGGGTCGTGGAGTGCCTCTTTCTGAAGCCGAACTGCTCGTCTGGCAAAGTCTTGTTGTCGTCGTGGTGTGGTACAAGCCTGTTGAGTATAATTTGTTCAAATACCTTGCTCAGCGTAGATAATAGGCTAATCGGCCGGTTACTTGTCGGCTGCGTTCTATCTTTATTCGGTTTTGCGAAAGGCAGCACGGTCGCCGATTTCCAAATCTGGGGGAAATGCCCGGTTATGAGGCAGGCATTGAACAATTTTGTTGTGTAGATGATGGCTTTTTGAGGAAGATGTTTGAGTAGAATGTTGTGTATTTGATCGCTTCCCGGCGCCTTGTTCGTTCTGAGTCGCTTGATTGTGACCGCAATCTCGCTCGGCGTTGTGAAATGAATATCTTCAGCGTTTGTCTGCTCTGCTGCGTTCAAGTCTCGTAGAGAGTCAGCTACGATCCGGTCCGTAGCCGGGTCGGAAAGGCCGTCTGTAGCGGCGTAGGCTCTCTCGAAGCCGTCGGCGAGTGTGTCAGCTTTTTCTTGTAGCGACAATGCCGTCCCAGGGCCGTTCAATTTCTGTAGCGGTGGAATTGTGAAATCTTTATGTCTCAGCGCGCTCGCCATTTTCCATAGGGAATTATCCTTCGGCGTGAGCGACGCAACTTTTTTGTCCCAAAGTTCGCGCTTGAGTTCTGCGATTTCGGTCTTGATTTCCCTCTGCAAGCAGTTGTACGCTGTCTTGAAGTATTCGTCACGCGTGCGGTGGTACATGCGTCGCAGGCGATTTTTGTCCTTGATGAGCGATAAAACGTGTTCGGGAAGCTTGATCGTGTATGAATGTATTTCTTTGAGAGGAATGTGTGTATCTTGTGCTGTTTGAAGAATCTCTGTGAGAGTGCTTGTAGCTGCGTCGATTTCTTGTGGCGAGCGCAGAGTTCCCGAAGTGAGATGAATTCGTTCGTTGACTTCCTTTTTAAATCCTTCCCAGTCTGCATCCTTATAATTGCGCTGTTTTCTGGGGGTCCTTGAAGTTGTGCCGCCTATAGTAAAGCTCACGGGCAGGTGGTCCGAAGACAGTTCGTCTAATGTGCGCAGTGGAGATATTGTCTTAACATTTTTCTCGAGTACTATATCCAATGTACTCGGATATCTAGATAGTCGCGAGTAGTACGTAGGTCTGTCGGGCGCCATTATCGAATAGGTATTTGTCTGCATGTGTGTAAAGAGCGTATTTCCGTTCGCATTACCTCTGTAGTTATTCCAGTAGTTGTGTTTGGCGTTCAAATCGCCTCCCATCACAACAATTGGTCCCAGATTGAGCAATTTATTGAGATCTTCTCTCACTAGGTTACTTTGGGTGCAGTATACGGAGATGATGGTATGCGCTCTACCCTCTATGGTGACTTCGATAATCGTGGCTTCAGCGTGCTTCAACTTCGGAGTAGGTATTCTTGTGGACGTCATAGATTGCCGAACGAATATTGCGGTTCCTCCGCCTGATCTTCCTTGTCGATCGTCACGATAAATCTCGAAACCTTGCACTCTCAGCGGTACGCTTGGATTCAAGTGAGATTCTGATAGGAGAATAATGTCGGTGTGTAATTCGTTTGCCAAAGCGAGCAGTTCGTCTGTCTTGTTGCGCACGCTAAATGCGTTCCATACGAGGACTTTCACCGTCTCGGTATTAGGCATCGAGGGTGTCTAGGAGCTCAATCAGGATGACGAGCTTGTCTGCTCTTGTTGCGCAGCGGGCGAGCTGTGATCGCATCCTCAGGAGGCCTTGGAGCAGGGCCATCAAGTCCAGGTTGTCTTCTGAGGAGGTGGACGCGCGCACGGGCTCCTGCTGTGGGCGGGGCTGTGGGGGCGGCGCGGTCTCGCGCTGCTCTTGGGCGGGGGCGGTGCCTCCGGCTACGTTGGCCCATGTGCGTCCATCCGTCCTCGGCTGAGGAGGTGGCCTGCTCGGGTTCTGTTCTGCCGTCGGTCGTTGGGCCCTTCTGGCAGGTCGCTGCTGTATTGAGGCGACGTACGCTACCCGCTTGGGGCAGCCTCGGTAGTTGGCGGGATGCGGGCCTGAGCAGTTGCAGCATGCGGCGGGCTCATCTCTCGTCTTCTTGGGGCATTCTGCCGAAGCATGCTCCAGTAAGCATTTTACGCACCTTGCTGTGTGCGAGCAGTTTCGGGACCCATGCCCGAAGTCTTGACATCTGTAGCACTGAGTGCCGTGCTGAAGGTGATTGCTCCTGTGCTTCTGGAGTCGAATTCGGCAGTGGCACAGGTATTTGACGGCCGCGCGCAGCTGTCCCATGTTGACTTCCTTATTGAAGTGCGCTAAGTATATGGGATACTCAATTGAGGCGGTCATCTTGACCACCTTCACAGCTGGGAATCCCTGCGATTCCAGATCCGCTGCGATCTCTTCCACTTCTACGAGCGGCAGGCCCTTGATGACGGCCTTTTTCATTTTTTCCGCTTCGGCCGTGAATGTGTGGAAGCCGCGAGCCTCCGCTCGCAGTCCATTGGTGAGGGCGCGATGGTCCTCCATCGTGCGCACGAAGATGTTGGCCGTGCCGCCCCTGTTATACCTGAAAGTAAAGAGCTTACCAGCCCCCAGATGTCCTTGCACCGCAGCTGTGATCTGCGCGTGTGTCATGTTCCCCAGGGTCATCACAACCGGGGGAACGCGGTCTCTCCTGCCGGTACCTGCGGGAGAGAAAGTATTATTAGTATTGGCACGCTTTATACGCGGCGCGCCGGCGCCTTCGCTTACCTCGGGCAACTCATCAAATCGGTTGCCACACTGGAGCGGTTGTGGTCCCCGTGGGGACATGGGCCTCTTCACGGGGTTGGACGGCCTCGTCCAGCCTCCATCCTGGGGGGCAGCCGTCTCCATCGGCTGCTGCGGTCTCGGAGGCGCCACGTAGGCCGACGCTGGGCCTATCGGGGGGCGCGTGGGGGCAGGACTGGGTCCTGCTGCCCAAGAGGGGCCTGCTGCGGGCTCCGTCATCTCCGTTTCATCGGGCGTGGTGGCAGTCGTGGTGGTGGATGGTCTCCGGGTCCTTGGGTCCTCGGGGCGGGGCTGTGGTGCGGGGACCGTATAGCGCACGGTCCCGGTCTTCTTACGCAGCGCAATTTGATGAGCGCCGGGCGGTACCACGACCGGGGAGTCCTCGTGGTCAGCGGGGAGCATCCTCGTCGGGAACATCTTGACTTGTTGTGAGCGGTGACTCCTCTTAAAAAGAGAGCACGTCTCGGGAACTTGCGGGCGGTTTGTAGGGGCCAGCGTGGATTTTTATGTTGAGTAATACTTTGCGTGAAAAGTGTTGCCTTGAGAAAGGCAGTTGGGGGCGCGAGCGCCTGCTCAGTGGGCCGGCGGGATTCCTCCGGCCGGCAAAAGTAGCGGGGCCTGGCTGTGAGCTCACAAGCCAGACAAAAAGACTTTCGTGGTTATGTCACAAACCACAAAAAACGGATTCCCTATCTCTATCCTCAAGGATTCCTCTATCGGATTGTCGGATTGTCGATTCGGATTCAATTCGATTCCTTTCGGCCCAAGCGGCTTGAAAACTTTGACTCCGAATGGCTTCGATACCACATCGCCGGCTTACCTGCCGCGTGGATCAATGTCCAGCATTTTTTCTATGTAAAATTTACTAGGAAAAATCAATTTTTAAACATTGCAAATATGTATATTTTACTTGTTCATCCCCTCGGCGGTAGTCAAATAAACACTATTTTCGATATACTACCGCTGAGGAGATATTAAAAAAGCTGTTTTTCACCCATATGTAAACCCATTTTTGAACAATATTTTTTACCCTTTTTGCGTGTACAAAAATCCAGGAACCTCGTAGCATAGTGAATCTTATCTCTTTTTGAGCGCTATGTTACGGGGGACCTCGGAAAAATACTAACTTAACATGTTTTACAAATTTGATCGCTTGAGATCATTTTTACACATTTATTTTACAAACATTTCTTATTTTTTGTCGTATCTTGACAAACAAAAAATCTAGTTGTCAAGATACACATTCCTATAACTACTATGCATTTAAACTATGTAATTTTCATTCATGTAAGCGTTCAAAATCTTTTCTAACTCGCAAATTTAAGCGACTACTATCACCAGTACTACCGACAAAATGAATATGCAACATCTTGTCGGAGGCTATAAACTCATTGTTGGCGCGGGTACAACCCCCCACCACTTTTGGGCTCCTAGCCCAATGTCGGGCGCGAGTCAGGCTAATTAAATATAAGCAGCCCCATAATTAAAAATAAATCAGTTCATCTTTACCACCAAAACCAAGCGTTTTATTATCTACAAGTGACTCCTGCCCAACATCTGCCTCACCTCGTCAAGTCTGTTGCTCCAAGATCTTCTGGTGTTACCTCTTCGAGACCAGCCGGCCCTCCTTTGGAAAACCGCCAACACCAGAAGCGAGCAGAGACGAAAGCACACCCAGTGCCCACCATTCACCAAGCCTGGGTGCGGGAGGCAGATTTCATCACAATATCAACTACAATCATCATCATCGGCCGTAAGGGAGCATCTCATCGGTTGAAGACACGGTTTGGACCCGGCGCCTAAATCTACAGTCTTGTGCGGACTCCCGTCCAGTACAGTTTAGGTCTCCCGCACAAGGCCTAAAGTTTTAATTTTTTTCAAAAAATATCAATTTTTTTTTTTATTTAAAAAAATAAAATCGTAACTTTTTTGTTTATTCCAAGTTAAAAAACAGTAATATTAGGGCATAAAAATAAATAAGAAACGATTTGTTTTTATAAAAAAATGGATTTTAGGTCTCCCGCACAAGCCCTAAAGTTTGTTAATTTTGATGACATTTTGTAATTTTGTGTACATATATGAACCATGTTTTTTTTTTAAGTTTAAACCACCGGAATTAATTGTACTTTTCTTACAGAAGGCATAAATTGAGACAATACATATATATATATATATATATATATATATATATATATATATATATGTATATATATACAAAATTCATATATACATATAGTAAAAATATATTCCACATATATACTACATATATAATATGTTTTATACCTGAAAAAAGATAGTTGGACTGTGTAAATTGTATGAGAAAGGTGTTTAAAGAAACTAATGTTATTTGCTATTACTGTTGTTTATTACAAAAGTATAAAAGGTTATAACATGTCATAAAATGTAGTATAATAACTAAGTACAAAATGTTGCTGATTACATTCCATACGACATGAGTGGCAGTTTTCTTGTTCTACTGCAAATTTACTGACTTGTTTAAGTATTCGTCCTTTCATCTTGGCTTCAAAACCTTAAATCAAAGTTATGTATAGTATTTACATAGGCCTAGTGAAAATTTTATAAATGTTATTACAGTTCCCAAATGAAATTTCAATTTAATATGGAAGACAGTATGATAAAGACGTTATTTAGAAACATTATAACTAAAAAATAGTCGAAAAAAACTTACTTAAATTCTAATCCTTTGCAGAGGTTTTGTACTGGCTCTTGGTCTCGAACGTAGGTAGCTCTTTACGGTCTTCCAGTCTGGCACGGATAAAAAAATCTCTTTCGATCAGCCCACATACTCGTTTCGAAGCTTCTGTGACTTCCTTGACAATTCGTTCCACCGCTTGAGTGTGAGAAGGAATTCTAAATTCAACCCTTCCACTTTTGCCAGTTTCCGCAATTGACTCCAACTCTTCTAGGCTCATATCAGTAACAAGAGGGGGTTCGGTTACTGAAGTGGATTGCCAGTCAATCATAATATCTATATAGTCTTCGGCATCAAAATTGATCTGATGGGGTTTAAATACCCTTACCCCTTTCCTTTCGGTTGCGCAAGGTTTCTGGATTCTCATATAAGCCATGGCTCTGATATGTTTTCGTTCATCGAACAGCATAGCTATCAAAACATGCTCTGGGTGAGCCATGAAAGCATTTCTCTGTAACGTTGCATGGACGACTTTTCTTAGCTCATCTTCCAAGTAATTGCTGAAAAGAATCATTTAAAAAAAATTAATGGAAGCTTGCGGGATTTGGGGATTGCACTAAATTGAGAACCATGATGGTATGTTGACCTTCATTATGAACTCTACAAGCTTTCTTAGCTGAGGGGTCGGATCATCGGTGGCTACATACAAACGAAGGACTCGATTTGCCAGAGTAAGCCACCTGGCGTGCGAGATGTTGCCGGGGTTTCGTTTGGCCAACTCTTCTGTACATGTGCCTGTTAATGCAGCTTTGGATATTTCGTACAGATACTTTTGGTCTGTACTCAACCTTTGGTATATCGCTTTCAATTGCAAAAAAATTTACAACTTCCAGATTTTGGCAGCTTAAAAGTTGTTTACCAATAGTCCCACTAAATGTGTTCGGTCCAGAAGTTGGTCCATCAAGAGCAACCATAACTTTTCTCAATGTTAATTCGTTCAAATGTAGTAGACACACAACTGCCTGCAGTGGCTGTTCTATTTTATTTTCAAATAAGGTTATAACAATTAAAAATATAGAAAAGTACAATTACTTCCGGTGGTTTAAACTTTAAAAAAAACATGGTTCATGTATGTACACAAAAATTACAAAATTTCATCAAAATTAACAAACTTTAGGGCTTATGCGGGAGACCTAAAATCCATTTTTTATAAAAACAAATCGTTTCTTACTTATATTTATGCCCTAATATTACTGTTTTTTAACTTGGAATAAACACAAAAGTTACGATTTTATTTTTTTAATTTAAAATAAATTTGATATTTTTTGAAAAAAATTAAAACTTTAGGCCTTGTGCGGGAGACCTAAACCTTTTTTTAAAAATCCAAAATTTTTTGTGGTAAGTTGTGGTACCTAGTAGCAACTTTATTTTAACTTGGAATTTGAAAACAAAAAAAAAGTTAAAAATCGATACACCCTACTGTACAGACAGGAGCGCTCTTGTGAGGTGTAACAATAGAGAAATAAAAATCAATACAATTTTATCTTTGTTTGCACAACTGTTCTGTTTTGACATGGAATCGCTTGGTGATACCTATGTATACCTCTCGGCACATATTTAATTTGAAAGCTTTGGCCTGATGACGATATGGCTATATAATAGTGATATGTAAAATATAACATAATATTATCCAAACAGTCTGGACGTTCTAATCGTATCCGAAATTAATTAGCATGTACTAGCTGTAACCTGCCACGCGTTGCTGTGCAGATAGAAAAACAATAGCGCGTGTTGCTTTTATGTCATACAAATTGCGCTGTTCTTTTAAAAAAGCATATTTTTACCTGTCACAGGTGAAATCTATATAGTATTTAACAAAAGGCATGCGTATTCGAATGCAACATTGTGTCTAGATTTCAAAGCAATCGGCGAAGATTTAAGATTTTTAAACGAACATTTACATTTTACTATATAGATTTCGACTATCGTAACAAAAGCTAAAAAAATCGACCTGTACTCTAATACATTTATTTTAAAACTCTTTGACTGAGGATTGAATCTTCCTACCCAGGAATTGGATTCCCCATTGTATAAGACCGATATGAATTCATTAATTATCCCCAAGGAGACCCCCCCCCCACCAGCACCAAGTTGGCGGCGGAGGAGAAGACGAAAGTCACAAGAAAACTGTCTCCATCACAGAATCCCTCAAAGTGTCCAGGGACCCAATTTTCATTTCAGTAGACAACTGCTCGCATGCGATAATTATCTACGTTGTCTATGGTTTTTCTATCATCGAGTAATTATCTACTAATTTTCGATAGAAAGCGTATTTTGGAATTTCTAATAGATAATTATCTATTACAAAGCAGTAGATAATTGGACTATTGGTTTTAGTAGTAGTTCAACTGTCAAAAAGTGTTACTTGTACGGTTTCGTGTGTCGTATTTTTGTTAATTATTATAAAAATGGCGAGTTTTGAAGATTTGACGCACATACAAGCGATCGAAGACATGGAACAGGCCGAATATTTAACTGAAAGGCCACCAAGAAATTTTTTTTCAACAAATGATGCATTTAGTCTGAGTAATGAAATGTTCATAAAATTTTTTCGACTACTAAACAATTGGTGCTCAAATTAAGTGATCTATTGTCGCCTACTTCTTCAACGAACAACAAAGTGAATTGAAAATTGACAGTCGTAAACAGATGTATATAGAAAAATGTATCAAATCTATGGAGTTAAATACACGGGTTACCATATAAAAAAATAAAATTGGTACATTTTTATGTTGGTATTAATATCGGTTGTTTTACATTATCTACGACGGTTGAAAATACGCATTTCTCGAAACAGTAGATAATTTATCGTGCGGGATCCTCGCATGCGAGCAATTGTCTACTGAAATGAAAATTGGGTCCCAGTACTTCTATCTGTGGTAAATTCATAAAAGCATCCAAGAAATGGAAATGCACTTGCATCCGACGGAGGCGACTCAGAGAGGAGAATTTACTATACTTTTACTAGACTATTCAGGTTGGAAGTAGAAAAATGAATAAAACTGAAGAAACTTCATAAAAAGGTACAGGACAACAAGTACTGTCGAAAATGTAGAGAAAGGATAAAACTACCAGATGCTACAATGACTAGTGGAAATTCTACTCAAAAAGAGAAACATATACACGCGACGACATAATTTAAATGCATTTATAATCTTTAACAGAAGAAATAGTATGGTATGGTATCATGGGCACAATAAATGAAGTTTTTTTTAATGGAAGAAGGATTTAAAGTATTCTTTTAAAGACAATTATTACATTGAGATGTTGAAGAGTGTGAAAATGCTGTGCACATCTTTAAAGGAAAAATCGTAAAGCTTTCCAGGTACCTTGGTATATTGAATTATTCTATTAGTATTTATCTTTAACTGAAATAATAAGCACACGATTAATTTATTTGGTTTGGGGAGAATGCTTCAGACCCTTGTGAAATATCACACATTCTGTCAGTACTAATCTCAACGAACTGCGATGTAACATCATCGAATGTGTTCTCGTGTGCGTTTGATTGCCATCAAAATTTGATAGAATGCATTGTCATCGCTACCAAGTCTATCTGCCGAGTTTATTTAGACAGAAAAATATAGAACACCCTTGAATTGAGAACCCTTCGTTTACAGAAATTTGTTATGAGATTATTTTTTTTTTCAGTTTTTGAAGATCACTTTTTATAATTCATTTATTTATTTTTTTATCCAATAATCCGGATATCCGGATTTTGAATTTCAGGAAAAACGAAGATCTGGATTTTCCATAACAGCATCGGATTTGCAATCCTTTATAGCGAAAATACAGAAAATTATGTTTTACTAGCATGAAGGAAGGAAGGAAGGAAGCATCCGCTCTTTTTTCTTTTTAATCCTATTTTCTTAACACGGAATGTTTCACAGAAGTTAAACAATTCATCAAATTTCAAAGTAAAAATTCAATTTCACAGCGCTTTGATAATAAAATAACTTTCACAAAACATGAATATTGAAATTGATGTTTGATGAATTATTTTAATTCTGTTAAAACAATTCGTCCTTAGTCGCACCAATTTTTGGAAAATATTCCGGTTCAAAAACCTTGGAAATAGAAGCACTTTTTTATTTAAATACTAAGATAAGTTTATTTTTATTCTGACGGTGCCGCGCCTGACAAATGTAAAAACTAGGTCAAGTTATGAAAATTCTCATAAAAAAACTACACGTTTTATCGTCTTTCGAAGACTTCTAAGCAAAAATTGTATTAGAAAAACTTTCGTTAGAATGACATAATATAATACAAGAAAAGTTTTTCATATTAGAAGTCAATTGATGATTTATATTTAGATGAGACATGAAGCGAAAAAAATGGTTCCGTTTTTTTACCTTCAACTCTCTGACTCTCCAACAAAAACCAAAATTAATATGATTTCTTATCGAAATCTTAATCGTATGAAAATGATGGTGAAAACCATTTAGCTATAAAGTGCAGATTTAAAGATGCAAAATGTTTTAATTGCATTAGAGTGGGTCATTTGATGGTAAGCAATTATTGACAACAGGTCAAAATCATTGTTAACGTAGAATTTGAGAACCGAAATAATAATTTAACATTTATTATTATCGAAAAAGGTACAGAACTGGTCGTAGGTAGAAATTTTGTGTACATTTTCAACCTTGGAATATCATCAACTCGGAACTTAATCAACTCAATATTTACGAACAAAAAGATATGGGAAAAATTTGTAAAAAATTAAAATAAATTTTCGACTCGGAAGGACAGCATATCGAATGGGAATAGAAATTCAATTCACTCCGAGTTTGCTGAGTAACGACAGTTGGTATCATTCAACAGGTTTTAGGTTACTCGTGGGAGGGACGGCCAAATCGGATTTCTCTTAATGACATCATTTGGAATTCTGGGTTAACTGTTAATTAATAGTGAATTTTTATTTTGGCAACATAGGATTGGTGTACCAGAGTCCTTTCAGTATCAGGTTTTACGGTTATTACATAGATCACATTTAAGTTCTCACGTTTATTTATTTGACTAAAGGTTCCAAAAACCGAGAGTTATGATTAAATTATCTGCCAAAATAACCACCCTACTGGATTGAAAATAACAACCCAAGTAAAAACAACAATACCATTGTAACAACAACAACAAAAAATCCTCAAACCATGACAAAGGTAGGTCCCAACAGATCTGACGCAGTTTTGAGTGTCGTGTCACACCGTTAGGTATTACAGTTTTAGAGTCAATTGAGATGTTTCAATCATTGCGTTTGAAATTGCGATTGCGTTTCATTCGTCCCCATTCTACCCTAAAATGTATTTTATTTATTGGATGATTTGTATAGCGCCGCTTTTGTGAGATATCACCTCAGGGGCGCTTTACAGTTAATGAAGATATTAGAAAAAATATAAATATTACAAATTGAAATTGAAATTAAGTTAAATAAAATGAAGTACAGAAACAGGTGACACGAAGATGGAGAATCTGCTGCAAGAATCCTAGGTGGTGAGGAAACTGGACCAGCTGCTGCAGCGAGAGGGTGTACCGCGTACACCTACAGTGCCAGCACGAGGTTCGTCATCCGTCCAGGTATGTGTCTGCTGCTAATAGAGCGCTGACACAATGTCCTCTCACAGATACCAGACCTTGCCAGCACCGCTGTGACATTCGACGAAGATAGAGGATGGAGACTCTGCAGCAAAAATCCTAGGTGGTGAGGAAACTCACTGAGGTATGTAAATTATCTTAAATTATAATATTATTCGTGTATATCAATTAGGTATAAAATACTTCGAGGAATATTTTTATTTGATTAATAACATATTTAATTGATTAAACACATATTTTGACACATTCTATGCCAAAAAGAATACAAGGATTTTCGTGTTGTGCTGAGAAAATTAGAAAAATCGGTGAATAAATTTTTAAATTTCGAATCCGAATACATTTAAGGCCATTCGCACATGAAGTGACAAGTGACTAGAGTACTAGAGTTTTGTGCGCGAAGCATTCAGGGCCGGCCCTATGCGGGCGCAAATGGAGCAGTCCGCTCCGGGTGCCGAATTGTCAAAGGCGCTAAGGACCTGATAATACCTAACAGTCCTAACACATCTTCCTTGAGATTATTTTTCACAAAAACGACGGTACACATAAATTAAAATCATCAGAAACTTTTTGTTATCTCCAATGGTAGAAATGAAATTGTTGCAGAATTTTGGTTTTTAAGTTGAGTTTTTTTTTTGCCGAGTGAATATGAAAAAATGCTTCAAACAAAATATTTGGCAAATGTAATAAGCTTTAAAACGATGCATAACATTATCATATCATTCATACTCATGTCTCTCTGTCCTGATTTTACTGTTATCTAAACGGGAGTGCCACAAGTCCTACTTAATACGTACACACTACTTAGGTACTACTAGGTAGGCATCTACTTCATTTATATGTTCTATTTATTGATTGCTAGTATATTATGCATAGGTACGTAGTTACGTACGTAGATGTAGTTAGTACGTTCTGCGGGCTGGTCGGCATGCAAATAAGTATGTTTGCTGGCTGGTGGGAAGTTATAACATGCCAATATCGAAGCATTTAGAACTACGCGCATTCGTTGCTTATCAGAAACACTACGCACAGTGGGCTGAAAATCGCCTTTCATAGACATAGAGACTTGAATTTTCAAGGGTCTTTTTTTGGCTAGAAATGGATTCTGCTGATCATTATTATGCTATAAAATTTCGTATGAAGCAATTGCGTGTACAAATGAAGGAGTTATCATTTTTTTAAGAAATAAATGTATGGCCACTACTATTTATTTGTATTTTTTGACATACTTCGTATTGTGGCGCAACTTGCGTTTTTTTTTTAAATCCTCAAAATTTAAAAAAAACTTTATATGTTGATGATTCATTTTAGTATATCTGTGTGTAAGGATATAATGGCCAACCTTATGATTCCAGAGATAGCCTCATTTTTAATGTCAGTGCCATACTAATTTTTCTTAAAAAAATGATAACTCCTTCATTTGTACACGCAATTGCTTCATACGAAATTTTATAGCATAATAATGATCAGCAGAATCCATTTCTAGCCAAAAAAGACCCTTGAAAATTCAAGTCTCTATGTCTATGAAAGGCGATTTTCAGCCCACTGTGCGACGTGACGTCGCAGAGCGGGGGAAATGGCGAGAGTTGTGATTGTTGACTGAGAGTGAGGAGTCGCAGTTCCCAGTCGAAGCGACTCTCGGTTAGTGGGTACACGCGCACCGTGCACACATTGTATAGCGTACAGCAAACCCCCCGAGCTACTCAGCCCTTAAACCTCGAGTCCTGCCCCCGGAGCACCCGCACCGTGATCACAGGCATCAGAGGTTAACATCCCAACATTGTAAGTTGTTTTCTCGCAAATATTATGTTGAACTTATGCCTTTGTTTACATCGCGCTATAATTTTTTTTTTCAGTGACAGTAGTTTTTTGGTGACCGATTTGTGCAAAACACTTTATTTTATTTTTTATTTTTTTTATTTAATATTTGAAAAAAATATTTTTTTACATAGATAAGTATACAGGATATAAACAAGATATAAAACAATAGAAATTAAAGTAGCCTTTCCTCACCATAAAGAGACAATGCTCTTGTGTTTGGTGAGGGAATTCTAGTTCAATTATATATATGTTAGTATTAAGGTAAATAAATTATTAAGAAGCAACACAAGATTTAAACAATATTACTTCTAGATGTAAGTAGTGAACGTATTTTGGACTTATAATAGTTTAAGGTGAAATTCCTGAATATTTTTTTAATTTAATGGAAGGTTATTAAAATAAATTATGCCTAGATAAAGATAGGTATTTTGAATGAGCTTAGTGTTAAATACTTTTAAATTGAAACGATGAGTTATACATGGATTCGCTTTATAAAATCAAGTTTTATTCATTTGCAACATGTAAAGAATTACAAATACAATACAAAAATTATAAAACTTTTAATGTTTTTTAGAGGCTGCAGAAAATTATTATGCACTGGGCATCAAATAGTCCCTCCGTATTTTAGACGTGTTGCTGCAGGATTACAGTGCCACACATAACAGAACACTCTAATACTATCCTCTGTCAGCTACATGGTTTTACGCTCGAAGTTTTGCAGTTACAAGAAATCAGCATAAGAACTTCATTTCTAGCCGCGGGACATGTTATTGGTATGTATTTGTGTTATCATATTTGTTTCTGCTATCGTGGTACGAAAACACGCCGTCAGATGGAATGCAGGAAAACACTTCTTCTTCTTGACATATAAATTTAATAATTCACAATATAATTGCAGAGGATCTTATTTTCCTCTGCTCAAACTTAAACTAAAAGAAATAAAGGTCTAGTTTCCTTTATTCTTCAGTTTTCTCTAGGTTTACATAAACCTAGTAATTATATCACGACTGTCTGCGTAGGTACGCATGTACCTACCAGTTATATCAATACTGCTCCTCCCTAAGTACGCCTGTACCTACCAGTTATATCAATACTGCCTTTTTTCTGGGATGTATCTGTATTTAAACTAAATTCTGAAGGACATATTACAAAAATAAAATTGTTCCACCCGCTCGTCGGCAAACAACATTCTTAAACATAAAAGATAATGCACTTAACTATCCTAAATAATACAGACGTGACTTAAACAATACAAATATTTTAAAGGGATTATTTTAAGGGAGATGAAACTTTATTTGGGGTTTTTATTACTATGGGACAGGGGTAGGAAAGGTATTGGCAAATATTTTTAGGCATAATGTTTTAACTAGGGCGATCATAAAATGGAGAGCGAACAGCTCTATTTAAAAGCCGCCGCCGCTTGAAGTAAAATGTCACGAATTCTTAAATCATAAATGATACACAAACAAGACAATATTTTTATAAAAATACCAGGCCAATGAATTGTTTTATTGTAGGGTCGAATGTGCAAATGTGGGAAACTACGCTAACTTTGAAAATACGAACTGTGGGAACGGGCCAGAAGGCTAAATTTTATTGAGCAATATGTAAAAGTCGCATTCTGGAAAATCCATAATTCTCTACTTTTACATCTCCATCCATTAGATGTTTGTTCATTTCCTAGCCATGTTTGAACTTCGTGGAGCATCCTTTTGAGATGCTGGCGAGCAGCGCTTTTTGTTGACGGAAGTCTTGCCAAATAAATTTTAGATTTAAGAGACATTTTAATTTTTAATTGCTTAAATTTAAAATATCTACCCTCATCAAAGTTCTAATATTTATACACCAGAGAAAGAGTCAAATAAAAAGAGTTTTCTTTGATCACCTTGATTATGTACAATAAACAACCATAGAAGCTCAAGTTGCCAAAATCGACATTACTCGTCACCCTTGATATTAAAATTTGAACTGCTTGAAAATCCATCAGCATCATCGTTAATAGAGTTTATTTTAAGGAATTTTATATGTAGATCCTGTGCGTCTTTTGGAATGAGAGGTAGTAAAGATTTCAAGTCTTTCAATTTCTTTGACTCCGGTATTTGTTTGCCATTCGGTCGAAGAGGTATTTGCATTTCAAATGTTAGCATGGCGGGACAACGATCCCTTTTATTTTTTTTATTTCCACTTCAACAAAGGCTTAATCAAACGGATATCTCATCAAAATGGGGAAAGGTTTATTTATCTGCAAGAGAATTTCTATAGTTTTCAATCATGAAACTTTTTTCCACAGGTTGTTATTTTTCTATACACACTAGTCATTCCCAAAATTTTATTATATTTTATTTATGTTAGAATTTTCACATAATCCCCTTTTATACTTATTTTGAATGCTAAAATATACCAATTTTATTTATTTTTCAGCATGGAAGAAAACAGTGTAATTTTCCGCCAGAAGGGTGTAACACTTTTAATATCTAGGCTTAATACAATATAATAATGCCATGTGTATCTAAACATTTTAATAATTCGATGTAGAATAATAAGAATACTGTTTTTTTATAAGTAGAACTTTATTAAATATAGGTATAATATACCTTAGTGAATATATTATCTGGGTTCCCCCCTGAACCAACGATTCAAAATGTTATTGAAATGTTCATTAGGGATTGTTATAAGCACGCTGGGTGTTGTTGGGATCAGCTTCCCTTTAAATGGGTTACCATCTTCTGGGCCATCTATGGTTAAACCTCCAGAAACTAGCTCGGAGAAGTATGATGGATGCAATGGCAATACAGTACCAATCGATTTTTATAAAAACATATCGATTTATGAATTGGAGTACAACGAACTTAAGTACAATATTTTTTGGACTGATTACGAGAGAGTTTATGAAAATGGACCATTCGTGAACTGGCGCATCGGAGATCAAAACATGGGAATGGTAGAGAACTTTACATCAGCGATATTCGAGGGATGGAACACGAGCGCCATGGGCAGTGCACCGGGAGACTGCGCCACGGTGGACGTCCAGAACAAGGAGCTGAAGCCCGTGTGGTGTGACCAGAAGTTCCCGAGGCTGTGCGTCCTGCCAGCTGTACAAGGAGGCGATAGCGGACTGCACGAGTATTCTCCAGAACGAACCGAAGTGGAGATCAAATATGCACGCACAGAGTAAGTTATTATGAAACATTGTAAAAAGATAATAAAAAAGGCATTATTATATCCCAAGCGGCTTATTGGCATTATTTACAGTTGCCATAAGAAATATAGTTGCAAAAAGAGTGTGTTTACAATCAAGTTAAAAATGTTCACAGACTGTTTATGTTTTGATCTATTAGAAGGTTGAAATGCTAAACAACAAAGAGAAATACAATATAATATATAAATAGATATAAAAAATATGTAAAGAGAAATAAGAAAAAGAAATAATAAAGCATAAAAGATAAAAAAATAGAATAAAAAATTAAACGAATTCCTACATTTCTAAAAACACTACTATTCTCCATGACATGTTAGTAGATGGCTAATTTGCCTTAAAATATGCGAGAATGTATACATAGATATATTTACTTTCAATATCATTGTACAACTGACACATTCCATTACATTTCATTACTATTTTCCATTACAACCATCAATTTCTTAGTAAAGAGTAGACTTGAAAGTGGGTCGCTAATTTGGGGTCAACACCAGGTACAGTATTCTCTCATGTTGGAGAGTTCAGAAGAAATGCCTGAGATTTATCTACATGAGGGAGTATGTCTACTACCTGACACCTGTGGCTCTATGTGACAGTGGATTGAAGTATACTATTTCCGGCCTACACAAGTACACTCGTGGGGGACCTAGGTCCCCCGGTGCATATACGCTATATTTAAGTACCTAATCGAATACATTTAAAAAAATTCTTTGCATGAAATAAATCAATTACATATTAAAAATATAAGAAAATAATTTAATTAGAATTTAAAACACAAAGTTTACATTTCTAGTGTCAAATAAGCTATTTTTTAGAAATTAATTTTTTTAACGTTGATGTGACTATACAAGATTTACTCGTCCCCTGTTCTCGAGTGGGACTGTTAATTGTCTGTATGAACCCATTTTCCGTAAGCAGACATAGATAATCTTCGGATTGACGGTGGTAGTCAGGAATAGTATTAATATTTAAATCCCCTAAAATTATTTACCGTTCAAATTGTTTTGAACTATTTATGATTGATTGTAGAGAATTCAAAAAAGTGTCAATATTTTGGAAAGAGGGTGATCTGTAGATTGCGAATATGCATAAGTTATTGATTAATACAATTTTCATACAGTTTGCTTGTGGTATTAAAATTTCGTCAACTTGTGCGTGTAGACCGTCTCTAGTGTAAATTAATATTCCACTGGATTTATTCAAATTTATGTTAGTGTGATGTTCTGAATAATTGTGAATTACTTTTGATGTGTACTCTGTATTTATCCAGCATTCCGTTAAAATTATAACATCGAATGAGTTATTAAAATGATCTAGAAAAATTAGGAAATCGTCAAGTTTAGATATGCTCCTTATGTTCTGATGTGTAATTCTTAGACTGTAAAAGCCCCAATTATAGTTTTTTTTTATTTTATTCAGATCATCAATAATATTCATGTTACAGAAAATACCTGAATGGTTACTGATATCACAGGGTAACTCGATAATTAAAGGTTAGATATATGTGTAATAGCGAACAGTGTACATATTATTAAAATTAAAATCTATTATTATCCAGCATTCAGATAAAATTATGACATAGAATGAGGTAATAAATTGATAGAGAAAATTTAGGAAATTGTCATGTTCCTTATGTTCTGATGTATCATTCTTAGACTGTAAGAGCCCCAATTATAGTTTTATCATACAGAAAATACCAGAATGGTTACGAATATCACAAGTTAACTGAAACATAATTAAATGTTAGATTTATGTGGAATAGCAAACAGTGTACTAATAGCCTATTATTAAAATTAAAAACTATTCCCAAAGTAGATGCATAGATAGGTGAGTGTGTAAATAAATTGACAGTGATTTGATAATATAATTCTGAATGTTTAAAGTCGTTGAAACGTCGTAATAACAATTTATTATATGTAAATGGTAACAAAATACTAAGTATATATGAGCGATACGGGGAGTGCTCGTACCCACAATCGTTTTAAAATTTGGTTAATATTTGTATAATGGAGACAGATAAATTCGACCCCTCCCCGAGTTATTGATTTTTTGCATATACCTGGAAACGAGCGAGACGGAACATACCTCGGTAGTGTTATTATTACAATAATAGTATCACAAAGCTGCAAGCTTATCTTCGTCAGATATCCCGATTGCATTAGTACCCGGATCTCGCCTAATATACACCAGACCAGCCTTCGACCAAGTGAATCTAAAACCTTTGGTTTTCGCTTCTTGCTTCGTTTTCCAAAATAATTGTTTGCCACGAAATGTTAGTTGCGCGGAAACGTAGATCCTCGAAATCGGTCCAGCAATTCCAATGTCTGCTGTATTTAGTTTGTCTTCTATATTCGGGTTGTTTTTGTTGTATGATTTCAAACATTACAAATTTTGGACAATAGAAGAATCAGTAAAAATAGTAATAGGGTTTTGAAAGAATATCAATCAGATTTTGTATAAAAATATACAATTAGTTTTTTGTGTTAATTTAGAATAGGTCTTCTTACTTTTTATTGCACCCGGTAAATCGTTAAATAGCTTTATGCCTAGTTATGCGTAGTTGTGTTGCGCAGCTGTCGTGTTGCATTTGGGTACAGACGTATCCCCTGATGTTCTAGGTCTCACTCATCCTTTTGAAACGGCTCCCCAAGCACATTGACGAGGTTTCAACAAAAGAGCAACACGATTTTAGAGCCAAACACTCCACCCTCCACCAAATCCTCAGAGTCTCCGAAATTACGAACTACTCGGTGCCTTCAAATCATTTCAAGTAAAATACGGAGGCGCGGGGGTCCCGCAAGGGTCTCTGCTTTCTCCCATCCTCTTCAATGTCTACACTCACGACATTCCCCTCAGAAAATTTCAACTCTCCTAAAGCTCTGTACGCAGATGACACTACAGTTATGGTAAGATAGGTACTGTTCTTGCAGGATGGTCACCTACCGTTTACAACGTAATATCGACATACTTCAAGATAGGTACGATAGATGGCGTATAGACGTGAATCCCTCAAAGAGTATGACTGTCTTTTTCTCCCGTAGAAAGGGCGGCCAGACTCCGAGAGAGGAAATAACGATGTACGACCAGGTCATACCGTGGCAAAAATCAGCCAAATATCTTGGAGTGACCCTTGACAAACGACTAACATGGATGAATCATGTAAAAACACACTAAATAAAACTAGACATCCAACGCTCTATACCCCCTACTTCACTCTAACGCGAAAACTTCATTCAAAACAAAATTCTAATCTAAAAATCACAGGTACGCCCCATCATGACTTACTCCTCACCAATATGGGGCACGGGGAACACAAATCGTCTTGAATCATTCCAGAATGCCACACTTTCCCTTGGTTTGTCCGAAATAATATTATTAATTCAGGCACGAAAATCCACCCACTAAAAACCAACATGGTAGAATTACCCAAATCTTTTTATGCGAAACTTCCTATCCATCCAAACCCGAGCATAGCATGTCTCGGGCGTCCCGATGATAATCCCACATATCCATTCCCAGTCTTTATTATATTTCCCCCCTGATGAGTGGACTCAAATAAAAAACTACATAGCAACCAAATATACCAAAAATATAGACCGGTTGGTGGCCGAGTTGAAATCACGTTTAGGTCCCACCCCGGCATAGTGTGTTCAATACCTCGGCTGGCTAAGTCCTCCATCACAACACAAACAACATTTTCAGCTTACTGTGGTGGTAGTAGGAGATTTTCAAATATTGTCAGGTTATTTGTAACCCGGGAATGTTTGACTTACTTTTTTTTAAAAAAAGAAAAATAGTATATATCACAAAAAAAAAATGTTTTTAAATTAAATTTTAAAAATATATACTTGTATCTATACCTACATTCAAGAAAAAAAATAATATTTTATCCCTATAAGTTGCGATAGCTAGCCCACTCATCGGGTAGAAAAAAAAAACCATCCCTCAGGTATTTACCTCACATCAGTTCCTATGACATTTGATTGATTGGGGATTGGGGAATGATTTCCCCGAAACTCACATAGCACAATAAAAGATTATTATAGGTCTCACATTTCGCGTTCAGTACAGTTCAGATTCTTTAAAAACTTTTAAGATAGCACTTTTTTCGAAAAGCTTTATCACCGGTAGGACCTTAAATTTATCAAAAAGTTCAATGGTTGGAAAATCTCTTTATTTTTTATTAATAATGTTGGAATGGCATCATGAGTTCCCAGATTAGGAGTGTGTTGTATGTGAAAGAATTATCATTTTGTTGGAACATTATTTCAGTCTTTACCACTTTACTTTTTATTCGCTTTGTATTTAATTTTTTAACTTATTCCTGAGATTTCAAACATTTTTTTTATTTATCTAAAAAAAATGGTTTAAAGTATTGCTTTCGTAACTACATTCGTGGGGGATCTAGGTCCCGAGGCGTTAACTAAACTAGGCGTTAAGATAAAACGCGAACCGACAAAAGGAATAACAATATTTCCGAAAATGTGCGTAGTGTGGGATCCTACTCCCCCACCAGTGGCGCTAAGGGTTAAATAATTCAAGTTGGACGGTATTATACAGGATTTTCCAATAAGAGGTGTTATTTTGAGATATTCAATCGTAAAAGATAAATGGTTTCGTTGCTTGTGTGGCACGTCTTGTTGAAAGTAAACATTGTCCAGATCAATACCATACAATACCGGCTATAAAAAATCATGAATCATCTCTCGATAGCGATCCATTCACCGTAACTGTTGCTCCAGCCTCATTTTCGAAAAAGTAAGGTCCAATGACTCTGCCGGACCATAAACCGCACAAAACAGTCACACGTTGAGAATAGAGAGGCTTTTCAACAATAACTTTTGGGTTTTCCGAGCCCCAGATGCGACAATTTTGCTTGTTGACGAATCCACCGAGGTGGAAATGGGCCTCATCACTCAAGATGATTTGCATTTGATTCACTCAAGTGAATTTTAATAATTTCAATGCATTGTTGAAGCGTGTATCGTTCCATTTTTATTAATGGCGTAGTTTCTACTTGTTAAAGTAACATCTACCGAAATAGCGGGCTATTCAAAATAACACCTCTTATTGGAAAACCCTAAATATGACTATTTAAATTAGGTCTATTAGAAACTTTATTGTGAATTGTTTATTTTTCATCAATAGTATTTTAACCAAATTTAATTTGTTTTATTTTGTTTTTAGCAACGATTTAATCATTTTTAATATCACCCAACCAATACCAATATTGGACGATGTTTGGTGTTTCCACGAATCCCTAAACAAGACAAATAGAATAAGAATGGAAATCAAGGCTTTGAATAATACCGTAGAGTTCGGTGTCACTGCAATAGAAAACGGAAACTATTGGTGTATTTGCATAAACAAAATAGATTATTATTCAATCGACTCAGAAAAGGTTGTATTTGTGAGAAATAAACATTTATATAAAAACACATCCGTGATAATGATAAAAGATGTTGAACTCTTAAGGTATTTGCTGGATATTCACTCTCAACGTTCAGATGATTTGAAACGAAAACTTTGTCCTAACGGCAAATGCCCAAAAGATCTCGCCACAAGAATTATGATAATCAACAGTGAAATTTTAGATAATGTTACGATATCAGAGAAATTGGACTACGGTGACAAAATATTGTTGCATGTCGCTGAGGGGGATCACATTTTGTTAAATTACTTTCTAAAGGAGGATGTCATATTCACAAGGAAACTGCTATTCTGCGAGGATATTCACTTTGTCCCGGAGACTAAAATAGGTAATATATTTTTATGTATTTTTAATTGATTAACACAATTTATGTTTGAATTTTTTAATTTTATAAGCTCACCCGTGCGATTAGTAGTCCGATAATTTATGTTAGCAATATTTAATCTTTTTATCGATTAGTAGTCCAATAAATTATGTTTGCAATATTTAATCTTTTAAGATCAATCGTACGATTCGATAATATATATTTCTTTTTTAATTTTCTTTATTTTTACAACAATTACGTTGAAGTAAAGTGAAAGTTTCTCAGTTACTGAAGTGATTTATTTTTGGGGTATTATGTCATGTTACGCTATCTCCTTCTCTAACCAAAGTTTCGGACAGCATTAAAGTGTCAGGGCAGATGATGGATATTGTAATGCTGTCCAAAACGTTAGCCAAAGAAGGAGCTAGCGCAACTTTGTATTACAGGTATGACAGTAATACTGTCATTATAAATGTTACAAAATCTTTCTCATAAAATCATAATTTTAATTATTTTTCATAATATTGAAATACAGGAGTTTCCAATAAGAAGTATTATTTTGATATTCAATCGTAAAAGATCAATGGTTTTGTTACTTGTGTGGCACGTAGCGCCGTTTTGTTGAAATTAAACGTTGTCCAGATCAATACCATCCAATTCCGGCCATAAAAAATCATTAATCATCTCTCGATAGCGATCCATTCACCGTAACTGTTGCTCCAGCCTCATTTTCGAAAAAGTAAGGTCCAATGACTCTGCCGAACCATAAACCGCACCAAAGAGTCACACGTTGAGGATAGAGAGGCTTTTCAACAATAACTCTTGGGTGAACCGAGTCCCAGATGCAACAATTTTGTGGAAATGGACCTCATCACTCAAGATGATTTGCATTTGATTCACTCAAGTGATTTTAATAATTTCAATGCGTTGTTGAAGAGTGTATTGTTCCATTTTTATTAATGATGTAGTTTCTACTTGTCAAATGTTAAAAAATGACAGCTTCAAAAGTGAAATCTACCAAAATAGCGGGCTATTCAAAACAACACCTCTTATTGGAAAACCCTGTATTATTAAAAAAATTTCAAGAAAATAATTTTGGTGGAAGATCAAATGTGTGAGGAGTAATAATAAAATAAAATAATTATTTATTTATTTATGTGCTATTAATATAAATATAAAAATAAAAGTAAAAAGTATACAGCATAATGTTTAAAGTATAATATAAGGAATAAAGTGTAAATGTTATATATAAAGTAAAGTATGAAGTATAATTTACGGTATAAAAGTTAAATATAAAGTTAAGTATAAAGTATAATTTACGGTATAAAGTGTAAGGTTAAATATAAAGTTAAGTTAATTATATAGAATAAAAAAACAATTACAAAAGGTAAAAAAAGTTTTAAAAAATATATCATTAATATCATTAAGAATTATTTGCCAACTGTGCAAAATATGCAAAATAATGTAAATGATTATCGATTTTCAAGGTAACGATAATCTTATCAAAAATGTATGCTTAGTTACTATCATTTATATGATAACAGACTTTGAATACCATACAATTCCGGCCATAAAAAAATCATGAATCATCTCTCGATAGCGATCCATTCACCGTAACTGTTGCTCCAGCCTCATTTTCGAAAAAGTAAGGTCCAATGACTCCGCCGGACCATAAACCGCACAAAACAGTCACACGTTGAGAATAGAGAGGCTTTTCAACAATAACTTTTGGGTTTTCCGAGCCCCAGATGCGACAATTTTGCTTGTTGACGAATCCACCGAGGTGGAAATGGGCCTCATCACTCAAGATGATTTGCATTTGATTCACTCAAGTGAATTTTAATAATTTCAATGCATTGTTGAAGCGTGTATCGTTCCATTTTTATTAATGGCGTAGTTTCTACTTGTCAAATGTCAAAAAATGACAGCTTCAAAAGTAACATCTACCGAAATAGCGGGCTATTCAAAATAACACCTCTTAATAGTTTTTTTTTTGATAATTGTTTTGTTGGTTCTGTATAATATGTCAGTCGAAAATGTAATAATTTTGATGAAATGCACAGGTCACGATGTCATAATAAGAACAGACCTCTGCCGAGAGTACAGATGTATGGGCGACTATAGATTCGGGGCCGTTTGGAAAATCTCCAACATAAACTACTGCAAACAAAACATCACGAACTTAGTAAGTATTTTGTAAAATTTCGTTGCACAAAAACAAATATTGATTATAAAATAAAACACAAACACTTTGTATTTAACCACGAATTTATTATTTCATATATCGACCGGTTTCACTTTGACCAAGCTTCTTCAGGATATAATAATAACTAAATGCTAAGACAGAGTTATGGCTTATATATAAGAGTGACAGAGGGAGAAAGAACAAAATTAGAGGGAGACAAAATATTTGACATAGGTAAAATGGATAATCAATTAGTGGGAGGGAGACAACAATACAATAATCAATTACTGGGGGGAAACATCAATACACATCATAATCAAGTAAATGAACAAACAACAGTTAACTGTGATCTATGAGATATTAAAAAAAGAATTTTTTGTTGTATTTTACATTAACTAAAGGACAATATTTAGATATATGATAATATTAATAATGAATCACGCTACAACACATATATACTATCATGGGTTAGGATGGATTGCGGGGAATAAGTTAAAAATAGGACTATAGGGTGTATTTTTTTGATTTGATAAGTTAATTTGATTATTAAGTAAGTATTCTGACATATTTGTATTTAAAGATTTCCTAATTTCTAAAGCTTCTAAGTTATCTAATTTTATACCTATACTATTTTTATGTAAGATGCGAGTTCCTGAAATTTTATTAAATGTATGATCTGTTGAGATCAAGTGATTTGCGAGCTCAGAGAAACCTTTTCCATTTAAGCAGCGTAAATGTTCTTTTACTCTAATGTTGACATTACGTGCTGTTTTTCCAATGTAGAACGCAGGACAATCGCTGCAGCTAAGTTTATAAATACCGGAGAAGCTTAACTTATCTTCTTTATCCATAGTATTAATTAACAATTTGGCGAGGTTATTATTTGTGTAGAAAGCCGGTTTTATATCGAAAGGAAGGTTCTTAACACTTAGGTTAGAAAAGTTATTTATAAATAAAATCCTACGCCAATGGTAATTTAGTGTATCGGTATTGTTAGCCGGGGTGCTTTTATACAGGAATTTATTTGTAGCTATTTGTTTTAGTTTCTTATTAAGTATTTTATTTACTAAATCCGGGTCATAGCCATTGTTTATCGCTATTTGCTGAATAAGAGATAATTCTTTTGAAAAATTACTGTCAGTCAATGGCACAGAAACTAATCTGTGAACCATTGAATGAAATGCTGGCATTTCGGCAAATCGGCAAAAAACAATGGTTGCAAAAAATAGTAATTACTTACATTGGAAGACATGGCACGATCAATTGAATGAGATACTTGAGTCGGGCCATGTCAAGTGTCAGAATAATAGAAGAATATGTACGATGCGATGTATGAATGTGAATGAGGCAAGGAGTGTGTGCCAATACCAAGTTGTTTGGAAGTCCGTCTTCTCTGTAACGGCGTGATGGTTAGTTACATTACAATGGTTTACAAATAAATAAAAAAAAATGTAACCTAAAATTAACAATAACAATATTTTGTAATGAATCTAATTAGTTATATATATATTAAGGCGAAGCTTAATGCCAAATCACTATTTTGATTAATCTATATAACGATTTGGTGTACATTATAAATACCAAAAAATATGCTTTAGATAAATTGAAGGTTTTCCTATCGTTTCGCTTGAGTAGAATACAAATTTAAAAATAAATTACTCAATAAAAAATATAAACGTAAACTACAATTTATTTTTTTCAATAGAAATGTATGATCGCGTGAAGGAAACAACTTTAAAAAATACAGTATTATAGCTAAGATTATCTGTGACAGTTTCACTTGATAAACTTTTTTGCTTTCTTATAAAATTATTTACAAAATAAATGAAAACCAGTTTTATGGTTGAAATCGAACGTTTCTAGACTCCGTTTGTCAAGCGATTTTAATGCCTTATTACCTACAATATAAGGTATACCAAGAATATACACACTTTTGGCTTGTCGTTTCCTCTTAAGGATGTCTGTATCATTTGCACATTCGTTTTAATAATAAATACATAATCTATGAAGGTAAGGAATTGGTTAATTTGCTTCATAATTTGTTTGTGTACGGTGAGATTGAAATAGGTAATTATGCCTAGAGGGCCGAGTTGGTACTCTTAGACTAGACTCGGAAATTCGCAACAGTCGGAATCCGAATTTACAATTTAAGAAATTATAATAATAATATGTAAATAATACATAATCTACTTCCTGCAATTTTTAACATCTGATCTAGCCGAAACTCGGCAGATAGACTCGTTGTCGATTAAAATGCATTCTATCAATTTTTGGTGGCACTCACGCACTCACACGCGCGTTTCTCTGAAATTGGAAACATTATAAAAATTTACAGAATTTAATATACGTAATAAATCCCGGCACTCGGCATATAAGTTTTAAAAGACATTTTAAAAGTTTACAGCAGTTAATAGCCAGTCACTGGGAAAGAAGGTTCAATTGTCACTCTAACCAAAAAAGCACTTTTAAGCACATAAGATGTAGGTATTTTAGTAAGAAAACTTTTTTTTACGAGTTGATTATTTATTCATAGCTTGGAGTTACCTTCTTCAAGTAAGTATTTTCCTCAAAGCTACCTAGAAATTTCGCAAATGAGGACATTGGACACTTATTGGAATGCCAGAAGATATACTGAATGGTCGTGGTGTGGATGAAGGTAATGAAGGTACCTTTAGGTTTCTAAGAGATGTTAAAAAATAAATATTAGGTAATTGTGGATTATATACGATTTTGGTACGTGACTGTTATACAGTCGCAATATTCAATAAAAATGTGAGTGAAATACAAACATAAATAACACTACTCAAACAGTTCAAAAAGTATAATCATTTAAGTTGAGAAAAATATATTACTGAAACAATCAAGAAATTAAAACACGTAGCGCGGCGACATTGGAAACGAATACTTTGAATATATTTCCAAAAGAAGAACAAATTATTTTGTCTCTGTTTTTTCAAATGTTTTTAGCTTTCAACCTTCAAGGGTGTTTTAGGCCATCATTTCCAATTATGGAGAGAGGGTAGGTGATTTAATATATTCATTTCATTTAACTTGTTGACTGTAGATGAGGAAATGTTAGATAAGGCTTGATAGAAGAGAGGATATTTCTTTAGAGAGGGACAACAAACAAATATGTGAACTAAAGTTCCCACTTCTAAACCACAGAAAGGGAAATCTAAGGAGCCAAGCACGTGAATTTTTAAAAAAGTTAAAAGAAACGGAACAGTGTCCAATTCTCATTCGAATGAGTGAGGAAATTTATTTTTGCAGAATTGAGGGAATTGTTGAAATCATGGTTTTGATGGGATAGCCCTTTGTATTGAGGCATAGCAGGCTCAACGCATTTCAACAACAGTTCGTAAAAATGATGAAGACTAGCAAAAATAAGCAATTCCCTATTTAGATTTTGATCTAGTAGAACACAGGCTCCATTGATATGACCATTGTTCGAAGCTGTGTTGTTACAACACAGAATCTGCACTTTATCTTCGGGACCCCAATCAGAGATCGTATTACAAGCAGTCTGTGCCTGTTATATTGCCTCTGAAATTGTCCAATTTTGGCACAGCAATAAGTTGTTCTCTACTCAAATATAAATATGCCAAATGATATCCTTATAGAAAGACGTTCTTCTTTGCATTTCCGAGTATCCAGAGCAGACAACAGTTTTCCGCTCGTTCTTTTCGTTTTTCCATGGGAGTTCGTTGGATAGAAGACTTAGGAAATTCGTCAAAATTAAGATCTAGTGCATTGATAAGTAGCTTGGATAATAAACACAGAGTCTCTTATACTTAACTTACATAAGTCTAAAGGTGCAATTGTATGCTCTTGGTTACAGGAGAAAATTCTTCTTGTAAGTCGATACTTTCACCAGAATTAGAACGAAGTTTCGACCCAGTTATTTGATATTTTACGAGTACATCTCCCACCAAAAATATACCGCTATTAAGGCTTCACAATTTCACTGACAAGATTTAAATTCAACACAGTACGTCTTTTATCAAAACAATCGATAATAAATATGCAAATAAACCATAAGAAAAAATATGATTTCCATTCTTAATAGTTTTCAGTGAACTTTCAATTTCATTTTGAACCCTTTTGGGCTTGTTTTATGATCTTATCTTAACTTCTCCAGATCCTATTGATTAAATTGTCAGACATATTCATATAATTATACTCGTGTAAAAAATTATAACAGTTGTCATGTTCAGTCAACATGACGAATGGAACTGACTAATACAAAAGTGACAACCTGGTAATAACGCTTTTTGCTGCTGTCTTACGATGAAAAGATGTTGTTATTTGTTAGGAGCACATAATAGAGAATATGGTTGGGACCATTACATCAAGCGCTAGAAGTTTTATCAATGATGTTGAACATTGCATTTGTGCAAGAACTGAGAACCAGCTCGGCTGTGGAATGATTTGCTGGACTCTTTATTTCCTCCCTTCTATAACATGGGTCTCTTCAAGACAATTTAGGCTCTGGGGGAAATGATTTTCTTCAGTGCCTCCTGTGTGGAGTTACTTCAAAAAGCATTAACATCATTCAATGGCCAATACAATACGAACTTACTCGGCTTTTCCAGTTACCAATGCATTAGATATATCTTCAAATGGACGCATTCTGAAATAAATAAAGTATGCAACTATAAAATAATGGACAGTATTTCTGTGTTTAGAAAAAGTTTAATTAGTGTTGTTCCGTAACGATAATTTCTAACAACTGAGGTTCGTTTGTTGATTTTTTTTGCTGACTGTTTTAACCGTTAAATTTAATTGTAAATAGAAATTTATAAATACATATTATTTTATAAGAGTGTATATAAATTTTATAAAAGTTGCCTTTAAAATCAGTAATCTCCCCACAGTTTAAGAATAATCAGCAGTTTGCCGGTGTTCTAGCACGAGCGAAAGATGACTCGCAAAAGCCCATAATATTAATTCATATTTGTAAATAAAATATAATACTTTTTGTTTTAAAACCACGAGTTTTTAATAAACCGACCGGTTTCTTAGACCATACCTTATCGATCGTTAATAACAAAATTGATTTTAATATATTTCGTAAACCCTCCTATACTGATATTGTAATCCACAATACATCGAATCATCAATTTGCACATAAGTTCATTTTTTCGATTGGTCACAATTCCAATGTCGGATAATAATTTTGAATTTAAAACCAAAAGTATTTTATTTTATGAAATATGTCAAATCACAAAATGTGGAAATTCTAACTATACAATTGTAAATGTTCTCCAAAATGACCTGTAAAGAATCTCAGACTTGTGATGTTCCGTAAGAAACCATTCATCTGTTCTGAATGCAATTACTATGTTATCCAAATTGACCTTGGTAATAAATTACATCTTTGCGATTCTTTCAAGGATAAAGAAACCATCCTGTCACTTCGAATGCAATCAACAATGTTCTCAAAATTGTTTACGACAGCATCGCCATTCCATTGTAAGAATATTATGTACTAAATACACAATTTGGCTGTCCTGAAACGGGAATCCTTCCCAGTTGGACAGACAAAGGTTCATTTTGTTTGTATTGTTTGTAATTTATATACATATAAAATAAAATTTAAAAAAATATTGCTTTCTACAATAATATCATTTTCGTTACATAATTTTATGATTTGAGATTCTGACGGCCAAAAGTATTATCGTGATCTATTTTTGGAATTATCAGGGCATATTGATTTTTCAGGGCAGATGTGTAGATTGTGGTGAAGTGTGTATTTTTGCATGTAGAAAGTTTTATGATAATTATTTTGGCATGTTTAATATTCCTCAATAATTATAAAGATATGAAAAAATTACCAGGTATTTCCAGTTAAATCTCCTAAAGTATGAACTCTGAATTAATAAAATAACTGTAATTTTGACTACATAATATATTAATAAAAATATTCACTTCTTATTTTCATGTTCTGTAATAAATTAAATAAATAACACAATAATAAATTTATGACGGGCAATTTATTAATGAGGATAATTGGGTTGGCACGTCAATGTTATGCATTATTTTCTCTTAACATAGATTTGATGAGTAGTTTTTTCCACAGGATCCAGCTGAGCAGATCCTATATGTGATGCAGACTATGAATGCTATGATGGACCTTCCTGTTAGTATAACTAGTCTCAAAAATGCTGCAACCATGGTGGACGGTCTTCTAAAATTAGGACAAAATGATACAATTCCTTTGGAAATCCCAAAAAATTTGGAAGCTTTAGTTAGTAAAGTGATTCTGCCAATGAATCAGAGTCAAATAATAACAATCCAGAAACCAGACGTGAATATTGCTATTTTCACCGTAGATAATTCTGAACAAAAATCTATTGTTGGAATAAAAATTTCTTCTGATCCGGATGAAAACTTGATCTCCTCATTTGAATTCTTGAATTCAGGTATGTACGATTTTTGTTTTTGTTGTAATGTAGGTATGCATTTTTTCTGTTCACACGTTAATATCCTTAATAAATAATAACTCATCTAGCAAATATATTATGATAAATTTCGGTATTTCGATAATGTTTTGTATTCATCTTTATCCATGAAATTGGACCTGAACCTTACTACTTGGCAATTAAAGTATGTAATATCCTTTCACGTAATAAAATATACGATCCAATTATATTTATATAATCATTAAAAAAAACCTTATGAAATAACAATCGCTACCGCTTAACTTTTGAAGTCATAAATTAAACAGTATTCTTCTTTCTCTTATCCCTTATTTGTTTTTTCGGTATATTTACACTTTATGATATACATTTTGATGGTAGAATGTAAACCAAACGTTACCTCTAGTATCTTTGAAAAAGTCGTGGTAAAGTCAAAGTGTGAGGTTATTTGTGAAGAAGTAATTTTAATAGTATTTTGCTACAAAAGGCAAATTTGATATTGATCGGTAATAATAACCCAAAATTTCAAGCAGAGAATTTTTTACTATTGGGGTAACAACTTAGGGACCTATTGAACCAGGAAGGGGGAACTTTTTGTACCATTTCTTGAGAAACCACGTTGGGAGAACTTAGAATCAATATTAGTATTTTTTCTACGTTTTAGGTAGAATGATAGTATTCCGTGGAATTGGATATATACATATATTTTTTTGTATGTTTTTCTTTAGTTATAAAAAATTACCATTTTATATCTAAAATTAATCTTTTAACAACCTATTTCTAAGACATTAAGGACACTTTACAATAAATGTCAAACTTATTCTTTATAGTATTTAGGCATAACCCACGAAGAGCAGCAATGCTTTTAGCTTTCATTAAAAAACCTTTAAAAAAGAGATTATTTTGGGTTCCCGACAAATTTGTTTTTGGAAGTCTAAAGTCTAAAATTTTTTTTTTCAGATTCACCCACGGATTATTCTGAAGAGGGTATTATTTTGGTTAATGTGTCATCAATTCTAAGCAACCAACCGTCTGGCGGTGCGCAGATCTCATTTATAGTTTATCGGAACCACAAAGCATTTTCAAACACGAAACAACAATTTGGGGACGATTTGAAAAAAGCCAACGGGAAAATCATCAGCATACAAATGGGAAATATTTCTAAGCTTGGTAAAAATGAATACGTAGATTTACATTTTAAGACTAACGTGAGTAAGATAGGAAGGGAACGTGAAAACAAGGAGTGCGTTTTCTGGGATTTTGGTTTGGGACCCACAGGCCAGTGGTCTACTGAAGGCTGCGAGTTTCTGGGAGAAACTGACCTCGAAGGCTGGGAAACCTGCAGATGTTATAATCTAACGCGTTTCGCTCAGCTTGTAACCATTCATGGTGCCCACTACCAAGATAACCTTGAACATGTGGTGAGTAATATTCACCATCGAGTGTTGAAATATATTTCCATTTTTGGCTGCACTTTATCCATCTTCAGTCTGTTTACTGTTGTCTTCACGGGAATTCTATTCAAAACCTGGATAAATGGCCTGGTTCACAAGCTTAGAATGAATTTAGTCGCCTCAATAGGAATCATGATGTTCAATTTCTTGCTTGTTTCCACACATGACTTAAATGACAAAAACTCATGCACAAACACATGCTTTGTCTCCGAAATTATTTTACATTACTCTGTTCTTTCAACCTTTTCTTGGATGTTTGTGATATCCTTTTTTTACCATCAAAAGATTGTTAACGTATTCAAATCCACGAAATATTCTGAAAACTCCATCCTGTTGCTTGCTCTAGCTTTTGGGTGGCTGTTTCCCTTGATACCGATGATTCCTCTTCTGGTTTTTGATTCTGACAGCTATTCAAACAATTTAAGTAATTACTTTTGCTATCTGAGCGGATACGGATTTTGGCTAGCATTTGTTTTACCTATCTTCATATTTATTATTGTGAAAACTGTACTTTTGTTTAGCATTCTTTATTCTATTTATCAGACCTCGCGCGACTTACATGCGAGTATTTCAATAGAAAAAAAAATCGTTCAGGACGTCACAAGATTCACTTTCCTTTTCTATCAATTCGGACTAATATTGATTATCCGGCTCTTATCAAATAACTTATTCATGGCCTATCTGTTTTGCATAAATTTTTCACTTCAAGGCTTAATTCTGAGTTACATTTTCGTTTTGGGGGATACAAATATTAGGAAGCTGTGGCTTTCCAAATTAAATTTGACTACAGATGAAGAAGCATCTTGCGTGACATCGGAAAAGTCTAGATCTAGTAGTAACGTTGAGAAGGAAAACAATTCTGGAAGAAATGTATTTGATCCGTGGCATCAATGCAGAAAGTCAGGGGAATATGACAAGTCTTCCGAAGAAGCACATTTAAAATTATTAAATGAAATGGCGTGAGCCAAATCGAATCCAGGCTAAAGAAAGTGATAGCACCACACGTCATAATAACCAAAAATTAATCATGAAAACATTTTTTGTATTTTGAATACTGTCACCAAAGCTTCAGCTAATGCAATCAAAAAAAATAATCTATTGCGGTAACGGCCAAAGTCCAGCACTTTTCGGTTATACCTATGATCCTGAACAAAGAGGCTTATAGGGATATATTAATAAGGTTAAATTCATGAAACTCCATTAAAGGACTCAACAGACTTGGCAAAATCAATTGAATCAAATATAATTGCTTGCCATACATATACAGATGGTTCTTAAAGCTAATTACAAAACTATACAGGGTAGATGTTTTATAAATAACGTATTTTACATAAGTTTAAGGTAACAAAGATAAAGTTTTTTTTAAAACTGTTACAGAAATAACCTAAAACATTTAAATGATTAATCAACTTAACTAGTATTTCTACCTACTATTGTGTTAATTGTAACTATAACTAAAAAAAGTAGTAATTAAAGTAAAAATATTTTTTATCATAGAAATATACCTAGTCATAGTAAATTTATTTAAAGGGTGGCGAAAATAATAGTTGGTTCTAGTATTGGAATTTTTATAATATTCAAACCCCAATTCAGACCCCTTGCGACAATTAGTACAATTATGTATGCATTATTTTTGTACAACCTTCTGTGATAATGTAAATATATACTTGTATTTTAATGTTTACTTCTATTATCCTCTTTTTATTGTGTTATGTACTGTGTATGCACTTATCACATAATTTAATTTTTAATTTTTTAAAAGAAAGACAAACATTCCCGGGTTACGAATAACCTGACAATATTTGAAAATCTCCTACTACCACCACAGTAAGCTGAAAATTTTTGCTTGCGTTATGATGGAAGACTTAGCCAGCCGAGGAATTGAACACACTACGCCTGGGTGGGACCCAAACGCGATATCAACTCGACCACCGACCGGGACATACCGACATACATTTGTATAATTATTAGTTGTAGTGATTTTTTTGTATTTGTTTATTATTTGTGTTTTTTACGATGTTTACAAGTCATACTGTTTTAATTTATACTACACTTCCATTAAAAGCATTTGCTTGTGGATGGAAGACGAGTGTACATTTGCGAAAAAATAATATAACTAGGTTACAAAGTAAAAAAAATTACAAAATAAAAATCCATACAAATTATTGTATTTGGAAGGAAGAAAAAATATATATTATGGAGGATAAATAGAGTATAGTAGGATAATTTGTGAGATTTCCAAGTGAAACTAGGAGAATCAGTTTTTGTGTTAACGATTTCCCTAAAATATTTTTTTATATGGTTCAATATTTGTTTTTTTTATCATTAATGCTTCTAATTTCTTCAGGTAATTTATTAAAGAAATGTTTTCCTTGGTGGGTATAATGGTGTTGGTCAAAAGAAGTGTGTAGTTTAGGGCATGCAAATATATATTTAAGTCTGGTTCGATTTTCAGCTATGAATGAGTATTTATCTTTTTCTTTTATAATTTGAATATTTGAATTTTTCATAAATAAGTGTTTAATGTAGGAACTTTGAATTCTTCGAAGGGAAGTCTGGATGTTTTTTAGTATTATTTTTATTATGACTTTTTGAACAATTTCAAGAACAGGCTCTAATGCATAATATATTGAGTATAGATTTTTCATTGATAAGAACTTTCTGATTCGAAAGAATATATAAATTAATTTCCTATTTTTGATCTTTCCATTTTAGGTTTTTATCAATGATTATTCCTAGATGTGTAATTTTATCAGCTGTTTTCAGAAATGAGCATGTTTGTCGACAGAGGTTAGCGTCGTTTTATGCGAGAGAATGATCATGTAGGATTATTTGAAGATTGGGAGTTGTACTGTTGGTATTTATTTTAAAGGGGATGACATATGTTTTTTCACTATTTAACGACAGAAGGTTATCGTCAAACCATATTTTTAGATTTTTGTTGTTTGTTTTTGGGGTGTTATGCCGTGTTGCGCTAACTCCTTCTTTAGCCGACGTTTCGGACAGCGTTGCAGTGTCCATCATCAGGGCAGATCCGGTAGATCCGAAGATGACATCTTGGCTGCACTTTATCCATCTTCAGTCTGTTTACTGTTGTCTTCACGGGAAGTCTATTGAAAACCTGGAGAAATGGCCTGGTTCACAAGCTTAGAATGAATTTAGTCGCCTCAATAGGAATCATGTTGTTCAATTTCTTGTTTGTTTCCACACATGACTTAAATGACAAAAACTCATGCACAAACACAAGCTTTGTCTCCGGAATTATTTTACATTACTCTGTTCTTTCAACATTTTCTTGGATGTTTGTGATATCCTTTTTTTACCATCAAAAGATTGTTAACGTATTCAAATCCACGAAATATTCTGAAAACTCCATACTGTTGCTTGATCTAGCTTTTGGGTGGCTGTTTCCCTTGATACCGATGATTCCTCTTCTGGTTGTTGATTCTGACAGCTATTCAAACAAAGATGACATCTTCGGATCTACCGGATCTGCCCTGATGATGGACACTGCAACGCTGTCCGAAACGTCGGCTAAAGAAGGAGTTAGCGCAACACGGCATAACACCCCAAAAACAAACAACAAAAATGCTTTTGGCCGTGAGAATCTAAAAACTTACCATATTTTTAGATTGTTTATATCTTCTGTGGCTTTTAAATTAATATTTTCCCGTGTTTTTTCTTTAACTCTAAGGACTGTATCATCAGCATAAGAGACAATTTTTCCATGTAATGGTTGAACAAATATGTCATTTACATATAAAATGAAAAGTACCGGTCCCAGAACTGTGCCTTATGGGATACCAAAATTTGACGTTTCTTGGTCGCTAGTCGTGTCTTTAATTTTAACGTATTGTGGGCGATTTGTCAAATAACTTTCTATCCACTGGGCGGCTTTATCGTTGATGTTATTAGATTTTAGTTTTTTAATAAGCTTTACGTGAGAGTTACTATCAAAAGCCTTTCTTAGGTCTATAAAAATTCCTGCGCATTTATTGCCTTTATCAAGTGCTGAGTATATAAGTGATGTAACATTTGCTATTGCATCTTGTGTGCTTTTTGTTTTTATGAAGCCGTATTGATTGCGGTGTGATATTTTATTTTCCTCCAGAAAATCTACAAATTGTTTTTTCACAATATTTTCAAAAATGTTTGCTATATTCGGTATTAGAGATATCGGTCTATAATTTGAGACATTTTGTGGGTCGCCATTTTTAAAGATAGGCGATATTAAAGATTTTTTTTATAATATGTGGGAAATATGACTTTGGTCAGACTGAGATTAATAAGGTGATTAAGAGGTGTAAGTAAATTTTCATCGTTTTGAGTATTTTGAGATGTTTTAATTATTTTTACATTTAATCTAAATTTTTATGTTAACCTTTTTTAAATAAAAAAACTTATTGAAATATAAAACTAATTTGTTTATTATTTATTGTTTGCACAAGTTCCAATAAAATCAAACAATAATAATTCTCGGATAGGGTTCTTGTTAAATGCGATGGCCCTTAGCTCAAATTTTGCATTTGTATTGCGATTTCATAGTTGGTTTCTTAGGCTTCTTTCGGTATTACACTGAATGTAACAATTTCAACGTGTTTGTTTTCTGTCTTATTTTTTATCACAGTTTTTTTTAAATTTAATTTTGGTATAATAAATCTAAATGTAACTGTCCTAAAACAGGTATATCTTCATGGTTGGACGGTCAAAGCACTACCGTAGAATCGTTACCAGGTAATATTAAGGAATGGAAATTTCCAATTAGTACGATGCCTATCTACGCTAAAAACACGGCTCCTATGTTGAGATATTTTATTAATAAGCTGAAATAAATTATATTATTTTTTTAATACTAGATGCTAAATCAATATGTAGTTTTACCCAGAGAAGCATTACTAAAAAATTCGATCATCTCCAGAAGAGTTACCAAAAAAAAACTCAACACATAAACACGCTACAAGGTTCACAGAAAACTTATTAATCCCAAAAGCAAACAAAACTATATTTCAAAAAGGACCACACTATATGGCCATTAAAGTATATAACAACCTTCCACGTAGCATCAAAGAAATAACCGACATACTTAAATTTAAATCATCACAAAAAACATTTATTTTAAACAAATGTCACAACACCTTAAACGAATACCTCACATAAATTTTAATAACTCTGTTTTTATTTTTATTTTTATTTACATACGTTAACATTTAATTGTTGGGTTATGTAATATAATATGTATTTGTTGGGTTAGCTGGAAGAAATAAGATGTAACCTATAAGCTATTCCCTTTGTACTCTGTATTTTTGTGCAATAAATATTTTTTTGAATTTGAATTTGTATATTTTTAGAGGGGTCAGTAATAATAATGTGTATATTAACAGAATGTGGAAGAATGGATAAAGATTATTACTATTATCATTGTTATAATGTATGTGTAATCTATTTATACATCATGCGCCTTTTATGCTGTATAATATTGTGTCTCTCTCTAGGAGTGTGTGCAATTACAGTGTTGTGTAGTGTTTAATATTGTGTCTCTCTCTAGGAGTGTGTCCAATTACAGTATTGTGTAGTGTTTAATATTGTGTCTCTCTCTAGGAGTGTGTGCAATTACAGTGTTGTGTAGTGTTTAATATTGTGTCTCTCTCTAGGAGTGTGTGCAATTACAGTGTTGTGTAGTGTTTAATATTGTGTCTCTCTCTAGGAGTGTGTGCAATTACAGTGTTGTGTAGTGTTTAATATTGTGTCTCTCTCTAGGAGTGTGTGCAATTACAGTGTTGTGTAGTGTTTAATATTGTGTCTCTCTCTAGGAGTGTGTACAATTACAGTGTTGTGTAGTGTTTAATATTGTGTCTCTCTCTAGGAGTGTGTGCAATTACAGTGTTGTGTAGTGTTTAATATTGTGTCTCTCTCTAGGAGTGTGTGCAATTACAGTGTTGTGTAGTGTTTAATTCTTCTCTGCCTAGCTCTGTGGAGAAATGGTAACGGCGGAGGCATGATAAATAAATACTTATTTCATAATCGAATTATAATAGAAAAATATTTTATTTGATTTAAATTATGTGAAATTTTTAAGGTTATTCCAAGACGTGTTCAAAATTGAAAAAAAAATGATTGAATTTTACAAGAAATTAACAAAAGTTACATAAATGCCTCAGGAATATATGAATCGTAAAGTTTTCCAGAAATGCACGATAAATACCTGTTAAAAATATTGAACAAAGTTACCAAATATCTGTATGTGAAAAATGTGACTCTTTAATAAAAAAATAAAATGTTTCTCAAGAAGATGAAAAGTGAAGCGAGAGTTTCATTACCAATTTTCTTATGAAAAGGAATGTGTTTTCGAAATGTGAAGTTTTATAGATTTTCCATACGTTTTTCGGATTAATATGTGTATAGGTATGTTTTTTTAAACTTAAAATACATTTTAAATTTCAAAATCTATGTATTTAGAAATGAAAATGTTTATATCTAATAAACATTTCTGAAAGATTATTTTACCTAGTTTTTAGTATAGTTTTTGTTTTTGTAAAAGGATAAAAATTAAGTAATGTAAGAGAACATGTATTTCACACGGGAACAAAAGTACGTTTGCTCAAGAGTTTGTATTTAATATAATCATCGTGTAACGGGTTAAAAACTCGACTACAGAAACTACAATACACATTAAATCAAAACTTTAAAGCCTTGAATAACCCACATACTTAAAAATAAAATCGATCAGAAATAAAGATTATTTATTTTAATACACCAACTTTCGAAGAAATCTAAAAAAAAATTATGGCTTTGTTTTGGTGAGTGGTATACATAATACCGCGTATGTTCCTTTATCAAGTTTTTTCTTCTTATTTGTACTGCCAGAATCCATGTATTTTTTTTCATCAAATACTTATTTTGATATTATTTTTAATAATCATAATAACTCCTCCTGTGCGCTGACCAAATTAATAGCATCTTACAGTTGAATACCCCATAAATGATACTTCAGAATCGTATATATCATAAGTTTTATATGAGCCTATCTCATCCTTAACCGACTTCTTTTTGTTCCCTAATCTAAAAACTGCGCTCGGAGGACAGAGATTTTCGTCAAATGAGGAGGCAATCACCTTTGTGAACAATTATTTTGCAGAGATAAACGCCGTGTACTATTTGGATGGGTTAGAGAGATGAGAGCATTGCTGGGAGAAGAGTGTAGAGTTACAAGGAGACGATGTAGAAAAATAAATCAAACACTTAGGAAAAAACCTTGTTTCATTGTTAGGTCGGAAACTTTTCAGACCACCCTCTTACGTTTCACTTAGGATTATGTTATGATTTCTGGTTTGAGTTCTATACATCAATTCCATTTACATTACCTAAAAGGCTTATATTTATCCTAAAAAAATCAAATTTTTCTCTTCTCTGATTCTATAATTCTTTGTACATTTGACACACTTTACTCCATGCACGATGATTATCTTTCAGATTTAATGACAATTTATTATTTGTCACTTTGCAGTTTAGACAATTGTTTTTTTTTGCATTATGATGTCTCATGTGCGTTTGCACATCTTCCACATGAATATATATTTTTTTATTTTTTCATTCAGCTGCTATGTGTCTATATCGATTGTAATTGAAGCATCTCAAAGCTGACAGATGATCATAGACAGAACATTTGTTCCATCCAGTATTTATTTTGGTTTCCTCCAACATTTTTTAATGTATTTTTCCGTCTACTTAAATAATTACCGCAAAACTATGGTATCAACTGCGTATGTTGCGTTTTATGGCCCCTTACCCCTTCTGTATATAACACCATATTCGCTTCACCGGCACAGGGCCAATAGTACAACCGATAACCTAGAGGCATCGACCAACAAAGTCTAGACATGGCATGTGTATGTTAAAAGTCACATTGAATTCAAAATTATTCGTTCCAATAATTGGGTTACGAAAACCATTATCAAAAAGAAAAATTTTACTGTTGTAGCTTGCTTTTTACCTTTTCTTGGTCTGCAAGAACCACATTTGTCTCTAAATATGTTATTTTTGAGAAGAAAGGTAACAGAATCAAAAGGGGAGTTTGCATATGAAATTACCTATTGGCGGGCCGAATTTGTAAGACCTAGAGTAAAGGTATCGATGCCCAGGGACCATGCAAACTATTGTCTAGAAATTGATTCCCGGAAATGAACTGGTTTTTTTACTAAACCTCCTGTTCAAACTTAAATCTACCTATTTTATTGAGTCAGTGTAGATGTAGTGATGACTACGAACCGATGCTCGACGCTGAAGTGGACATGATCAGTGGCAAACTCTCCAGGCCGAAGATCGACACCATCTGAATATGAGGTCTAGATATTATAATTATTTTGTTGATGCTTTATTCTATGGTGATTTATTCCTAAAATATAAAAATAATCAATAGTGTATTGTTCCTGTTAGTTGTGTTGTGTTTGTGGTTCGTGTACAGCATGGAAGTAAGAACCTCAGGAATGGCAATCTGTATGAAAAATATGCTAAGCAGCTTTTAATGCAATCTTGATCAAGGTTTGACATCATTCGCTTGCAGTTGGTCTTGACGACAGGTTTTATGTTCCGTACTTTATTATTGAGTGAAAAATAATTTTGTGTTCTGTGATTTCGTGTTCCGATGAAAAATCTAAATCGAACTGCGATATTTCATATCATTGGTGAATATTTTTAATATATTTTCTTTATTAATGTAGTGTTTCAATTTAAATACATTTTTTCGTAACGTTAGAACAATGTTGGAGGTGGGGGAAATAGGAAGATGAATCAAAGCGCAGTTTCATCACTTCTACTGCAGAATCCCGATAATTACGAGGAATCATCTAACAACAGTAAGGTATTTATGTGCATACATTTTCTTTTAAAAGGAACCTAACATTTTTTAAATCGATTTTTATTTTTTTATGTGAATCTTATTTTGATTTTCTATTACTTTAACCCTAGATAACTAAACTGTTTTCATTGTTTCATTGTAACTACACTTTGTCGAGTGGACCACGCAATAAAACAATATAAATAAATCAAAAATATTTAATTAAGATAGGAACTGGTTTCATGGCACAAAAGTAAGGTTTATAATGAACAAATAATATCAGTCTACACAGTGACCACATATGTCAACATTATGTGGACCACAAATAGCCTTTCTATATCTGGTGCAACGGTGTTTGGTCACCCTCCGGGCCTTGGATGGATACAAGTAGCAAATTTTACGCACGTTTGACGTAGATGGAACCGGAGCTTCTATTGTAGAAGATTCGCCAACATTAACAATAAATATAAGAATATATATACATATATATATTTTTTTTTTTTTTTATTTGTGTATTACAGACTTGTGTCCATTTACAATACACATGTAACATTAACTACACAATGTAAAGAATAATAAATAAATGATACGAAACAATAAAAGAAAAAGAATAGAAATAACAAGTTATAAATAGTGATTTTTTACATTCATATGCCTCTTGAATTCTTCAAGGCTACTATTAAAAATATCGATAGTCTTGGAGGCGTTGTTTAACAGCGCCATACTTCGTGTCATGCTATGCCGAGCCAGTACGTCCGTTCTGCCACGTGGGATACATAGCAGATCATGGTGCCGTCCCTGGCTGTAGTTGTTCGGTACGTATAACTTATAGCATTCCAGAAGGTATGGGCTATCTATTAAATTATTAAGAATTTTGTACGCCGTTACTGCAAGGGCCCCACTCCTCCTCGAGTGGAGACTTTGGTAGCGCGTTTCGGCAAGCAATTTTTCGTGATGCATGAATCGCGGGTACTCTCCGTGCATTCTCAAATAAATGTATCTCAAAAACTTTTTTTGAATCTGTTCTAATTTTTCAATGTATTTTTGTTGGTATGGGGCCCATACAGCGGAGGCGTATTCAATTTTAGATCTTATAATGCAGTTGTACAAAGTCATCATTGCCTCGGGATTGGAAAATTGTTTGCAGAGTCTTATGACAAATCCGAGAAGCTTGTAGCATGATGTCGTCAACTGCAATATATGGTCCGAAACGTAAGTTTGGGATCAAAGACTACCCCAAGGTCCTTGATGGATTTTACTTTTGACAATATATCATTTTTGATGCAATAATCGAATTTGATAGGGTTTCTCGAACGTGTATACGACATAGCGACACATTTTTTGTATTAAAAAATAATTTATTTTCATCAGCCCATGATGAAATTGAATCTAAATCAGTTTGCAATTTGACACAATCTTGACCATCACAAATTCTCTTAAGTAATTTTAGATCGTCAGCAAAAAGCAGGCAAGTGGAATGTTTGATGCATTCTTGAATGTCATCAATTAAGATTATAAATAGTAGAGGCCCTAGGTTTGACCCCTGTGGCACTCCAGAGAATGCAGAAAATTCTCTAGACCTGTATCCGTCGATGCAAACATATTGTTTCCTATTCCTTAAATACGTGACAAAAAAATTTAGGAGGGGTTTGTCGAAACCAATTCTATGTATTTTTCGTAGCAGTACGTCATGATCTACTCGGTCGAACGCCTTGGCAAAATCCGTGTAGATCACATCAGTTTGATGTTGAGCATCTAATCCTCTTGCTACTCTCTGTGAGAGTTCTAGAAGATTAGAGACGGTGGACTTATTTGATAGAAATCCATGTTGGTTTCCCCAAAGAAACGGTTTAATTTGTTTGTTTAGCTTTTCGCAAATTATTGTTTCAAATATTTTTGGGAGTATTGACAGAACCGCTACTGGTCTATAGTTCTGGACTTCCGTTTTTGTTCCAGATTTATGTATCGGGCTAACCTTGGTAAGTTTCCAGGATTGAGGAAAAGTGGAAGTTGAAATGCTGAGGTTGAAGATAAAGCATATCGGGTTAAACAAATGTTCTTCCAACATGATAATGATATGAGGTGGGATTCCATCTGGCCCCGTGGCTTTGTTGGGCTTTTGTTCCCGAATACACGCTTTGACTTCCTCTGGCTTAATTTGTTCCAGAGATATTGAACCTGTGTTTCTAGGCACCTCAGCCCGGAGACTTTCTACATCTAGGTGAGGGCTCATATGGTTGTATACCGACTGGAAATAGTCCGCGAATCTCTCTGAAACTTGTTGGGGACATTGGATTATTTTATCGACATTCATAAGTCCAATAGGAGTACCCCTACCTGCTTTTTGTGATCTAATATATTGCCAGAAATTTTTGGGGTCTTCTTTGATCCCATTTTCAATATCGGATAAATATTTGTTCTTTTTTAGAGACATCTCTTTTTTGAGATCGGATCTCTCTGCAGAAAATAATAAATAGTCTGATTTATTATTAGTAGCTTTGTACTTCCTGCGAAGAGATTCCTTACATTTGATTTTTTCTATAATATTTTTATCGAACCAAACTGGGTAGCTAACATTTGCTTTCGATAATTTTTTTAAAGGTACACATAATTCAAATATACTAAATAATACAGAGTAAAAATATTCCACAGCTTCGTTGACAGATTTCATGTTGTATAAATATATCCAGTTGAAGTGTGAGAATATTTTTAGACATAGATTAATATTAACGTGTTTAAAATTAAATTTGTTAAAGTTCGAATATAAGTTTCGTCCCGTTTGATGATGGTTTGCACGCATTCCACGCCTACTGTATTGTGTCCTCGCCAGAGTGGCCGAGATGGCCAGTGTAGGATGGTGGTGATCTTCTCTAACCAATGCTTCATCGCTGTACGTCACCTCACATATATTTAAATTACTTAGCACTAAATCAAGCATGTTATTGTACTTGTTTACAACTGTACTATGTTGCGTTAGTCCATTGGAGTTTATAAAACATATGTGATCAAGTATGACATCTTCAGGTTTGTTATGCAAATTGAAATCTCCCATAATAATAACATTTTTGTTGGATAATAGGTTGGCCTTATTATTGAGATGAATGTACGTACCTTAAAAATTGTTGTTTTAGCTAAATTTTCGTCAAGCGGGCGACGACATGGTCATAAGGCACGTCCTAGTATGCGTGTGGCCGCAATCGCGTCACGTGCTGCACTGTTTACTCAAATTAGGAAGGTAATGAAAGAGTCAAGGTCGGGGAGTGGGAGGAAGTAGGTGATTTCGAATTTCGCCGAGTAGCGCGTCGTCGCCTCGACGAGCGATTAGTTATCTAGGGTTAATGACGTAAGTCAAGGCCTAGAACAGAAAGCTAGAAGCATTTGGAAAAAAAATGGACATACTTATCATTTTAGATGACTTCAAAGGCTGTCCAAGAACCGAAGAAGTGTGAGAAAGATAAAATGGATTTTTCATCAATTCATTCATTAGCAAATGGAGGCCAGCAGCGAGCAGTCAACCACTCTCAGCAGCCTAATTGTGAGACTCCGTTCACACAGCATTTATAGGTTATAAGAATTTTACATATATGTAAATATGATTTTTATAGTAATGAGCGACCTCTCGGCTGTTGCAATAATATGTATGATGTATGCTATAAAAACATATTTTTTAACATGTTTTTTTAATTCATGGTAAGTGTATAAATTTTTATAAGAATAATACTTTTGAATTTTAATTTTATTATGGATGTACTTCTGAGCCTGTACAAACATTACATAAATTAGCTGTACCCTGCCACGCGTTGCTGTGGCTCAGTCTGTATGTGCAGATGGAGAAACAATCAATACGGATGGCGATGTTTTTCAAAAATAGCATATTTGTCCATATGCGTAGTTTAAAAAAAACATTTTTTACCTGTCACAGGTAACATTTATATAATACTCCAAAAATATTCTTCATTCTCTATTATGGAATATTGGTTCTACTGCCTTTCCATGGCTTCTTACTTCCATAATGCAGAGTGTACATGTTATTTTTTGTTTTCAAGTTTTTTTTATTTATTTAATCCCTTCCTGCTGACTTGTAATATATAATTTAATATTAATTTTCCCAACTAAAGTTAGTAATGTTTCATATTACCCCGGGTAAATTGCAGTCAGTTCATTAAATTGACTGGCTATCAACAGTTTCACCTTTTCCCCGAGTAGTTTAAAATTTGAACTACATAGGGTAATTGGTCGTTCGGGTCACTTCTTCGTTTCACCAAAATGTGGATCATTTATTAATAAATTGTAACGGATCGGTGTGCTATTTAACAGTATCATGTGATCGTTAAGTTTACAGCCGGTCGTGGTGCGACCGCGCTGATTTTATTGTGATATCGGGATAATTCAAGTTCTGAATTCCTGCTATAATGGCGGGCGGTGATACCGTCCATGTAATATGTTGTATCCGCTAGTGATCCGACTAGGTTCGAGCTGCACAGCCAGCGGCTAAATAAATGACCCATCGTAGTGTTGTTAGGTTCTAGATAGATAGCTCACGTGTAAAATTGGTCCACAGGTATGTGTTTCAACCCATGTATATTAATTAATACAATCTTTAAAATCAATCCACATCTATTTTATTTATTATGATTCCAAAGCTCTTATTAATGTAAAAAAACAGTGCCCATCCCTGAAGATGATTCTCAGACTCTACCACACAGTTCAGCATACTTTGTCATCATTGGCATAGTTTGGCGTCCAAGTTTCCGTTATCGGAAATGAAGCTGTTCACTGAGCAAATTGATTCCATCTATGTACCATATCAGTTCAGGATATTACCTACCCCACATTGCTCTACCATAGTAACCAAAATTCCGTAGCAGAGGGTATGGGTACCGCTGCCCCGAGAACCATTATTGTATAACCAACACCCCGTCCATAGGTCACCCCAAATGGTTCGGTAAATTTGGTGACTTAGTAGAGGTGCCCGGGTTCATGGGGTGAGGATTGTCAAGGTCTTGGTGGCGGATGCGATTACCCACCTACTGCGTGGCGGGTCGGATCAGGAGAAAATGGTTGAGGGAGACCTTTTGACCTATCCAGCCAGACTCTCGACCCATCGCCTTGCACCGCAATAGGAGAGATGGATTCATAAGCCCGTTACCCCTTGACCCACCCACCTTCCCAGAACTTCCTCTCCTTCCTTTCCATAAAAAGACCCTCCACACAGCATCCCCAAAGATGAAATGGTGGTTTGTTTTCCTCACGGTCTCCTGTGTGGTGCGTGTTTTGGGAGGCGCCATTCAATTGCGCCTTAAAACAGGAGTTCAGGTTAGTAGATAAGCTAAGAAGTAGTGTAGATTGCGGGATCGTGTTTTGGTGGGCGCCATTCAATTGCGCCTTAAAACAGGAGTTCAGTTTAGTAGCTTAGCTAAGAAGTAGTGTAGATTGCGGGATCGTGTTTTGGTGGGCGCCATTCAATTGCGCCTTAAAACAGGAGTTCAAGTTAGTAGCTTAGCTAAGAAGTAGTATAGATTGCGGGATCGTGTTTTGGTGGGTGCCATTCAATTGCGCCTTAAAACAGGGGTTCAGGTTAGTAGCTTAGCTAAGAAGTAGTGTAGATTGCGGGATCGTGTTTTGGTGGGCGCCATTCAATTGCGCCTTAAAACAGGAGTTCAGGTTAGTAGCTTAGCTAAGAAGTAGTGTAGATTGCGGGATCGTGTTTTGGTGGGCGCCATTCAATTGCGCCTTAAAACAGGAGTTCAAGTTAGTAGCTTAGCTAAGAAGTAGTATAGATTGCGGGATCGTGTTTTGGTGGGTGCCATTCAATTGCGCCTTAAAACAGGGGTTCAGGTTAGTAGCTTAGCTAAGAAGTAGTGTAGATTGCGGGATCGTGTTTTGGTGGGCGCCATTCAATTGCGCCTTAAAACAGGAGTTCAGGTTAGTAGATAAGCTAAGAAGTAGTGTAGATTGCGGGATCGTGTTTTGGTGGGCGCCATTCAATTGCGCCTTAAAACAGGAGTTCAGTTTAGTAGCTTAGCTAAGAAGTAGTGTAGATTGCGGGATCGTGTTTTGGTGGGCGCCATTCAATTGCGCCTTAAAACAGGAGTTCAAGTTAGTAGCTTAGCTAAGAAGTAGTATAGATTGCGGGATCGTGTTTTGGTGGGTGCCATTCAATTGCGCCTTAAAACAGGGGTTCAGGTTAGTAGCTTAGCTAAGAAGTAGTGTAGATTGCGGGATCGTGTTTTGGTGGGCGCCATTCAATTGCGCCTTAAAACAGGAGTTCAGGTTAGTAGCTTAGCTAAGAAGTAGTGTAGATTGCGGGATCGTGTTTTGGTGGGCGCCATTCAATTGCGAAAAAAATTTTTGCTACCATACACAATACAATTGCGTTCAGCCATTCATTCATTGGCCCAAAAAACTATTTTAAAAAATTAAAAATTTCCTTGAATCAGAAAAATATAATTTATAATTTTGTAATAATTGTATTACAAAAGAAACAGTCATATTTTTTTGTTGTTTCATGTAAAAAATAATGAATTAAAAAATGACATAGTCTCATAAGTTTTCGGTCTGTACTTTAGGTTTCATAAAAGTTTACATTTTTAATTCTTCTGTGGTTAACTTCTAGATTTGAATATAAAACGTGGCATTTTCTTTATCTAACACCGTTTAGATAATATTTCACACCATAATAGTAAGGAAGTTACAACGACTCCCGTGAGACCATATGAATTGTTCCCAAAAGGGAAAAAAATGTTAAATTAAAATATATATTTTTTTTTTAAAGAAAGACAAACATTCCCGGGTTACGAATAACCTGACAATATTTTAAAATCTCCTCCACAGTAAGCTGAAAATGTTGCTTGTGTTGTGATGGAGGACTTAGCCAGCCGAGGAATTGAACACACTACGCCTGGGTGGGACCCAAACGCGATGTCAACTCGGCCACCGACCAGTCTATATATATATATATATTTTTTTTTTTTTTTGGAGACGTTCCGAAATGTTCAATATATTTGGATTTTATTTTTATTTAAATACGTATAAAATCCCCCATAAAACCAGACAATGGCAGAGGCCTGTTGGTTAATATATTTTGTATTTCTTTGTTACAGAATCTGACTGGTCTGAGGTCTTTCTAGCGATTCTAGCCCCACGTAATCAAAAATGTCAAAAGTTAAGTTTTCCATAGACGAAAATATTGTTTGTCGACAAGTTTTTAGAAACTCGTGTTTTTGACGTTTAGATATATTAATTTAGAAATATTTAATTAAATTGATATAACATGCCGCCTCTTCGAGCTAAGTGCGTATAAACCCATTAGTGGTGTCTTTATAATATATCAAAGCTACAATTTTGCCGTCCAAATTAGCTAAACGACTTGTCGAAATAACTAACCCTACTTTTGTGGATCGGGCATTGTAACTAACTAACAATTTGTTTCAGGATGGTGGTCGATAGCTCAGACGACGAAGTCTCAGATGCAGTGGAAGAAAATATCCAAAAAGATCGGTACGTCGTAGATTTGTTAAGTTTAATGTGTTAACTTGTGACTAATTAACCATACTTTTGTTTTGAAATTTGTTGTTTTTTGTAACCAGAATGTTATCATATCCCATTGAATGTTATTGCAAACTTCTCACAAATACGTTACGATACAATATTACGACATATTATTTTCTCACAAAATTAACCCAAAGTGTGGCAAGTAACAAACTTATGTTCCGAGTAAACTCTTAATTCAAAGGTTTTTGACATACGACAAAGAAAGACATTCAAAGAAAAAGTGTGAACGAACGAAATTACACCGGGCAGCATTTACGTCGTTCAGAGTTGCGGCGAATACTACATTTTAACAATTACCCTACAATATTAATAATACGTCCAACTCCAGTAAAATGTTGGCAACATCAATAACACTGGCCGCTAGAGGCGCTAGTGTAGTATTTTGATGTTGACGTTCCTCTCAATGGCGGCATATAGAATTTATTTGCATTTTGATCAATATTCGAAAAAAAATTTATTAAAATGTTCCACAAAGTAGGTTCTGTGTATGCAGTTTACGAATGTAATAAAGTTGAACTTGGTTATAACGATCACGGCAATAGCGAGTTCGCGGCTATAGTATTTTAGTTCAGGCTTATCTTCATATAATTGATGACTGTTATAACTATTTCACTGATATTTTATTTTATATTGTAGAAATAAACAGTACATGATTTACGGAGATGAAACAATATACAGGAATAAGATATTTCATGTTGGGTACCTATGATATGTTTCCTAGTAATGTCTGCTAAGTGGTAGATCGCAGACGGAACAACCCGGATAAACTACACATTACCTTCCACAACCAAAAAACAAGACAATCGATGCTATCTCTAAAAAATGCGGCCAAAACCTTAAATACAAATTCTCCCATTTTTCTAAGTGAAGTCCTTTCTTCTTATTTCAAGGAACTCTTATGGAAAACGAAGCAAAAGGCCAAAGAAACCCTCTACCAATTTGTGTGGTTCAAATCTAGCAAATTGCTTGTCTGCAAAGAAAGTGGGGAAAAAATAATTGAAATCAAACATGAAAATGATCTGAATAAAATGGGTATACGAACATAGATAAACATAACAAAATCAACCATATCTAAATGTTTCAAAATGTCATCACATTGTCTTTTCGAGAAATAAAAATAAAATATGATTTAATTATTCTTTAAACAATGTTGACAACAACATCGCAACAGTCTCAGATATTCGTGATCTCGGAATAACCCTTGATAATAAACTACGATATAACCTTCATATACATCAAATCACAAATAAAGCTGCTAAAATGTTAGGCTTCATCATAAGAAACACAAAAATTTTTAATAGCATCGACATCATTAAGCAAATCTACTTTGCCTATGTACAAAGTCATTTGGAGTTTGCATCAGTTGTTTGGTCTCCATTTTACAAAATCCACATAAACAAAATCGAAGCAATTCAAAACAAGTTCCTAAAATATCTTTATTACAAGTCATTTGTAAGATTTAATAATAATGCAGAGGCAGCTTCATACTTTAGAATTGATTCACTGAGTGTACGGAGGCATCATAAGGATGCACTATTCCTGTATAAAGTAGTTTACAATAATATTCAATGCCCAGAGTTGCTAAACAAAATTCCATTCAATGTACAATGTTACTGGTAAAAAACTACATTACCTTGACTATAATTTGACTTCGCATTTCATTGTAGTACAGAGATTAATTTTATTTTTGGTTTTCTCTGTGTGTTATCATTTCAATTTTTGTTTTAAATTTTTGATAATTGACATCTACCTCCTATTCTTACAGAAACAAAGAAGATATTGTCGCCGAAGACACAAAAAACTTAGATGACGATTTAAAAGATAGTAAAGAGGACATGCTGGTAAAAATGGAAGACAGTGACTTTGAAATGGATCCGGAGGAAGAATCACTGGTGGAACCTCGCATGCCCACCGACACCAACTTCAGCCACATCAAGAACAAGCAAGTCCGCAGCGCCAAGGGCATGAAGCTGATGAAGGAAAAGAGGAAAGAGAAGAAGGCGGCCAGGGTGCAGCGGAGGAAAGAGGGGATAGAGCCGGAGAAGCCCCACACCATTGAAAGCTTGAGGGAAAAGGATGAGACGACTATTGATAATATCGAAGCTGATGAACATGAAGAGGTACTTTTTAAAAAATATTTTCCAATGTACATAAGCGACGTTTCCATTCTGAATGGTGGTCTGTCACCAGGGTGAGAATACATGGGGTTTTAAAAATGTAAGGTCAGCCACTAGTTTTAGGATACATTTAGAAATAGTCGTTTATTTCGATTTTATTGCCAAGTGGAAATAGCTCAATTGAGGTGGCTTTGTTATGTATTGAGAATATTAGAAGATCTGAGTGCTTTTCCAGAGGGAAGACATTCAGTGGGCCGCCCCAGAATCAGTTGGTAGAAACAACTCCTGAACCTGTGCCAGGAGAAGGCCTGCTATCGATGGAGGCCGCCAAAGTAACGCAGGATAGGGACTCCTCATGATGCGATTGGTCCATGGCCCAAATAGGATGAAAGGAAGAAGATGTATATATTTAAAAAGACTGTGTTTTCCAGGCCAAAAAAGACATGGAGGTTGATGAGATGGCTGCGTATTACGAGAACTCTTACGCCCCCAAGGTGCTCATCACATTCTCCGACAACCCACTGAGGAAGACCAGGATATTCGGCAAGGAGCTTACGAGGATCATCCCTAATTCGGAGTACAGGTTCAGAAGAAGGTAATGCCACTAAACTCTATCTAATGATAGTGCCACTCTATCGTAACCTTTCCATCTTTTATATAAGTTCCGTCTACATGCAGCGACTTGCATGCGCAGTCAGTTTGTGCTAAATTTCACGCAAAAAACACGGTACACTGTGCAGCATCTACATGACAGCGACATGCATTCACAAACAGTCTCTGCAAAATTTGCAATCATTTGAATTGTTTAAGCCATATTTGCTTACTTGTGCAATTTAGAGCAAATTTTAGTTTGCACAAATTAAGGTTCATGCAAGCCGTATGCGCGGTATACTGTTTTGCAGTCTTCTTGTGCAAATTAGAGTTTGTGCAAGTAAGTTTGAGCTTGGTGATCTTTCACCGGGGCGATACTGAGAGTATCTACCACATCGAAACAAACCGCAACTACACAATATATTGTTTTAAATTAATTAAAAAAACACATTTTTATTAAATAAAATTTACTTGCGCACCTAACCTAACTTTAAACTTTTTTTTTTCTTAAAAAAAGTGTTATTTCCCCCATACAATTTTACCCAGTTTAGCAGAATTCACAACTTCAAAAGTTTACTTCAAATCATTCATAACCCCGAGTATACGACAGTTAGAAATAAATAAAACTTTAACATAATATTCTTTTGTGCAGGTCGGCTGTCAAGAAGATAGTCAAGTCCGCCATCGCCAAGGACTACACCGACATTGTGATAGTCAACGAGGATCAGAAGCAGCCCAACGGCTTCCTGCTCATCCACCTCCCCAATGGACCCACGGCACACTTTAAATTGACCAATTGCAAGATCACCAAGGAGATGAAGAAGAATTACCGAGAAATATCTCACCACAGACCAGAGGTAGATATAAACTTCTTGGATTGTAGGAGTTCGAAAACACGGCCATCACTCAAGCATGTGTCTTTATTCACTATTATCCAATGACATTACAAACTATAGACAGGTTCTAGAGATCTCAAAAGTGGCAACCGAAAGATACGCCAATTGTCGTACTTTTGATTATTTCGATTTATGTACTATTAAATTGTCGCATGTCGCGGTTGTGTCCTTTCTCTAACCAAATTGCTTAAACGAGTGATGACAAACCATAGACATTTTTTATTACATGGCAAACCATAGACATTCAAATTAATACACGAACCAATCAGGGAAAGGGGAACAAACCAACATGCGCGGAGCGCTGGAGGCTGCGTGACCGTCCCGTTTTCGGTGATTTGTCAATAAATTTAATATTTTGTTACACTACATATTTAGTTTTATAAATGTGTTATAATTTACCTATCTCAATTAATTTTAGCTTCGCTGCGCCAGGCGATTCGTTTAAGAACGAACATTCATATCTTGCGCCGAAAAGTCTTACAGTTGACAGTGTTGCAAACCTTTGCCTTACTTTAGTGAACTTTACTCTTCTGCGTATGGTCTGGTTATTTTAATGTGCGCTCTTCGGTAATCAACGTAAAACTAATGTCATAGTTTATTCAAAGCATTTTCGAACCTCTCCAGCTCGTCGAAATGATACCCAGATTTCATGTGAGGACAAGTCTATTAATTAGGATGTCTATGGCAAACGCAAAAAATGTATTAAGCGCCATTAGAGAAAGTGAGATAGCAAATGTAGTAACACATGAGTATGGAAGAGATGAGAAGGACAGCCTACTGGCAGTAGGTCGCCTCATATAACGTTCCGTATTCCTCTTAGTGTAAGCGAAGTAAGTGCAGGGTCATCTCATTAATGTGATGTGAAATGAACTCTTTATCAATACTTTTAAATATGAAAACGTAGCCCCGTCCTATATCTATTTGGTTCATACACACACTTGTGTCTCTCTTTGTCATACATGAACAACGTTTGAATTATGAATTTACTGGAAACGTAAGTGCTCATTATTTGCCACGTTTTGTGTTAATTTTGTGAGACAATAACGTGTTTAAATGAATTGTATTATCATAACCTGTAGAGAGAAGAGGACAGCAAGGAAGTCATTATGCTCAAGTAAATGTTATTATAATCTGTTGGCCTGTAATGTCGGTAGACCCTGTTTTTACCTTAACCCATTACCTCCATGACAATGTCTATAGGCATCAAAAAAATAGATGAAAAGTATGATTTTTTTTCACTGTGAATAAAGCTAAATCCCACCAAGTTGTTATGCAGCATTTACAGATTGGTATGTTAACTTTCAATAATTAACATAATTTAATAAATTTTATTAATTATTCTACTTTTAATATTTTTTTTACTAAAACCCTGAAAATAGACCCATTTTCAAAAAAAAAAAAAAATTAAAACGGAAAAAAATAAAACATGTGTGAATCACATATTGTTATCAAAAGATGAAATAGTCGACAACACTGTTTCAACATAGTATTATATGCATAAGATGACCGCTGGATGTCACTGAAATCAGGTGATGCCTGCGCGCAACGTTTGGAGGTTAGCTGTGACAGTGTTTTCATATGTTTTTGGTTAGCTTGCCTTCAAATAATACGGTTTTGTTGTGTTTTTATGGGTGATTTTTATTAAAAATAATAGTTATTCTGCAGTTTTCGGATATTTTAAACAGAGAATGTTGATGAACATTCGGACGAAGAGCTGATTGACGATGATTTGATGGCAAATCACGACTTGACTGGAATCAGCCTTCGACATCCTCTGGTGCGAGTGGTAATACCTTGCGAATATCTATTTCAAATGCACCACCAGCCAAAAAATTAAAACTACAGTAAACTGTTGCGTTCCTGAACCGCTGAATGTGGTGCATAAAGATATGTACGAAAAGCTGAAGTCTTATAATGCTTTTCAAGTGTTTTCACTATTCTTTGATGACGAAGTGATTCAGTTTATTCTTGAGAGGATGATCAAATACGCTCGATTTAAAACCAATACCGAATTCCAGTAAGATATATACGAATTGAAGCGTTTTCTTGGTTTCTGTGTTGACCGGCTACAATACATTGCCATCTACCACAGATTATTATTCGTCTGACCCGACCTTGGGTGTAAGCGTCATCAAAAAAGGAACCAACGTCCACATTTCGAGCTTATAAAGCGCTATATACATGTTTGCGATAACAACAATCTAGATATAACCGACAGAATGGCTAAGGTATAATAATAATTGGATAATTTGTTCCATCTTTATTTGTATTTGATGTTTTTGCACACAAACTTTCCATCGACGAGCAAATGGTGCCATATTTCGGTCGACATTATTGCAAGATGTACATTAAGAATAAGCCAATCAAAGTTGGCTACGAGATTTGGTGTCTTGCTTCCTCCGAAGGCTACCTGTTTCCAAGCAATGCCATATTCCTGAGCATCTGATATATATGACCCCGTATTAGGTCAGAGATTATCCGTCGTACTGTCTATGATGGAATATATAGAGTTCCCCGCACGCCATGAGCTATTTATGGACAATTTCTTCACATCTCACCATTTGATATGTATCCTGAAGGATAAGAGAATGTGCGCTACTGGTATATGTAAGCCAGTTCGCTTCCCTAACCTTGAAGCTTCAGGCAAGTTGAAGACAGGAAAGTAATTGCCTAAAGGTAACATTTTCTTCTATATTTCCCTTGCGCATAGCGAACATTTACCTAGCAGGTGAATTTGATGCGGTGGTAGACGTAGAAAGCCAAATCCTCGTATGCCGTTGGTTAGGACAACCGTGAAGTAACAGTGGCCACGAACTATGATCGAATGGAGCCAGTAAGTCAAGTGCAGAGTTGGCAGAAACTGAAGAAAGACAAAAAAGGCAAAGTTTTGAAGGAAGCATGCAAAAAAAATCGGTTGCCCAGTGTGCCAACATGAAATTATAATTTAGGAATGGGTGGGGTAGACCTCCATGATAATGGTATACAAAATTATCGGGTCAACATTCGGTCAAAGAAGTGGTACTGGCCTTTATTTGCATCTTGCCTGAGCAGCACTCTTTTAAATGGATGGAAGTTGCTATGCTTCTTTAGGAAGTACGAGCATGATATGGGAAACCAGATGACTAGGCGACAGAGAAAACCTTCCCAGAAGGCATTCCGTGTGGAGGTTACCCGTAGGTACTCTTTTATTGTCTTTTCCAAATCAGGTCAATGCCGAATTCGGAGATTCTCGTGTGAAGGAAGATGGGAATCGTGTGCGTCGAATGCAAGAATTTTATTTGACATATCGTGGCGAATCTCGAATTCATGTGCTCTATGTAAAAAAAATCCAGCAGTCTATCGATGCCGGGCCTGCAACCGCTCCCTTCATTTTGACTGCTTCGAACGGTATCACTTAGAGAATAATTTGGTTAGATTTGGTTAGTTTTCCTCATTCTAGAAGGTTTTTTCCAATATTGAATTTTTTGTTATTTTGTATATTTTCCATTAATAAATTGTATTTTCATTGAATTATAAACAATGGCAATTATTTATTTTAAATTATCAATATAAATCATACAGTTTACTGCATTTTACCCATACTTGACGTATATTTTGCTTAGGGGGGTTACCTCCAAGCGTTGCGTTTAGGCATCAATTTTCTAGACGCTCCGGTGAGAGGGTGGGCGAGCGGAAAATTCTAAAACTGATTTTGGGCTCTCCTTTAAGTCTATACTATCGGGTTATAATGATGATTCAAGTTTATAAAAATAAAAATAAAATCATGGAGGTAATGGGTTAAGAAGTTTGACATTTATCGAAAATTATTAATACTACGTACTACCAAAGCCATTTATGCTTTGCAACTCAAACTATCACACTTCCGAATGGTGTCTTATCCAAACTTTATATCTTGGCTGACATTGCATTCTATAATAATAATAATAATTGGATGACTTGTATAGCACCGTTTTTGTGCAAAATTACCTCAAGGGCGCTGTACAAACTTATAATACATTTCTACAGTGATCTATGTTTTAACTTAACTATATATGGAGATAATATACAGTACAATACTTACCTGGTAGGTCACTTGAGATTAACACTTAATTAACATTATCTTATTGTTTATTAGCGAAATTTAGATACAGGATTTAGGACATAATTGGAAAATTGAATATAACTGGACTTTCTCTTAGGAGTGATTTATTTAATTTAAGGGTATGACAGCTTAAAAAGGTAAGTTTTTAGTTAAGACCTGAATTCTGTTGGACTTGTTATGGATCTTAGTTCCGGAGGGAGTTTACTTCAAGCCTTCGGCCCAGATACTCCGAAAACCCGATCACCAAACTTAGTATTTGGCTTGCGCTTAGGTTCTATCAGTCTGCCTACAGCTGATGATGTTGCTGATCTAAGTGTTAACTGCCTCAGACACTCAGAGACTGTTAACAAGGATCTCATCATTTTGCAATTTAGGTATTTATTATAATTTGCCCGTTTCTTCACAGGTCATCTTGAACAATTTCACAACACGACTGGGGCACACGGTAGGGCGAATGCTGGGGGCGCTGTTTCACTACGAACCCGAATTCAAGGGCCGGAGAGCTGTCACCTTCCACAACCAGAGAGATTACATCTTCTTCAGGCACCATAGGTATGACCAGAAGTGACTAATGTACTGATTATAATAAAATAGTTAATATGACATGACTGTAAGTGGCTAATATTAGTGATTATATTAAACAATTTTGAATACCTAAACAACTGTATTACGACTGTTTGTGATATACTTATCTACTGATTATTATGAATATCCCAACTAATTCCTTCTTATAAAGACATTATCTACAGCTAAATACTAAGCACGGCATCTTGTTTACTTTTGAACAATTTAACCCACATATCAATTCCGGTTAGATACGAGTTCAATAATTTAACCCACATGTATTCCACAGGAATTGTACTGTTATATATTAGTCCAATAATTTAACTCGCATGTCAATTCCTGTTAGATACGAGTTCAATAATTTAACCAATGTCGATTCCTGTTAGATACTAGTTCAATAAATTAGTGCAAATTATAGATCCTACACACGATCTGACTGAATTATTATTATTCCTACAGCCAACAAAGGGAATAATAATAATTCGGTTGGCGGTTTTGCCTACACACAATACGACTTGCAGAAACGGGACATATTGGGTTCTGGAAGTTGGATCGTGTGGAGGGCCTAATTTGTCAATTCTTGTTAGTTCAATAATTTAACCCACATATCAATTCCTGTTAGATACGAGTTCAATAATTTAATCCATATATCAATTCCTGTTAGATACAAGTTCAATAATTTAACCCATATATCAATTCCTGTTAGATACGAGTTCAATAATTTAACCCACATATCAATTCCTGTTAGATACGAGTTCAATAATTTAACCCACATATCAATTCCTGTTAGATACGAGTTCACCAAGGACGGGAAGCGTGCCAAGCTGCGTGAGCTCGGTCCCCGCTTCACCCTGAAACTGATCTCCGTGCAGCAAGGCACCTTCGACTCCAAGCACGGAGACTACGAGTGGCTCATTCAAGGTCGGAGACATCTAATGGAGACCAGTCGAAGGAAGTTCTTCCTCTAGATTATGTTTATATCTTTGGGCTTGGAATCTTATGCAACTTTATGGAGTTAATAAAAGATTTTATTATTCATTTGTTCTATCCTTAATCCCCTTCTACAATGTTATAACATATTAACCCCTGATGTTCTTCATAGAAAAGTCGCGGTTAACGTGGCTTGGTCATTTATTTAGAATGAGGAATGCAGGGAAGACATCTAGTTGGCCGCCCAAATACAGTTGGGAGGAACAACGCCAGATGCTTGCGTGAAGAGAGGCTGGGCTGCGATGGGTCCCCGACCTGAATGGCCGGAAGGAAAGAAGAGGTATGTATTAACTTAATACAGGAGTCCTTGATGGAAATCATTCCCCTCGTGTTACCTTTTGAGGTAGGAAGGAGTGAATCAGGATCATAACTACTTGAGCGACAGCGTAATTAAAAAGTGACGCTTTGAGCCATAAAGATTTTCTATTATATATTCGGCCGTGCAAATTGTACCTCTGAATATTAATTTAACAAATTAATTGAATTCACCTCTGTTGTGTTCGTACAAACAGATCTCCAACTCGTCGTGGAAGTAGTTTTATAAATAATTGGTTCTTTTAGATTAATCAGGGATTTATTAACACTCCGCGTATTATATTGGTGACTTGATAGTCGACCTAGCTAGAAGCTGGCTAATTCGAATCTGAAACAGTAAGTTTCTGTTTCTTAGCCTTCCCACTGGCCCTGGCGACTACTGGCCACTGGCTCCATCTTGCTGACTTCCACGCAAGCTCTATGCACTGCTATATGTGCGTGCATCTATGAAGCTCTTACTTCCCAACAACCTCATATGTCCTGATTTTTAGGTTTTATAACAAAATAATAAATAAATTTTATTTTGTAAAAATTACGTTCCTTAAATTTGGGTCGCTATCGTTCAACGTTAGTCCTGTGTGAAATTTGCTGCAAAGAAGTCAGATCTGCTTTGAAGTGTCATTTTCAAAATTGTAACTGATTTGTAAAGTATTCAGAATATCGGCGCTATGAGTGTATAAATTTGATGTACTTTCAACACATACCCTTTCAACACATACCCTTTCAACACATACCCTTTCAACACATACCCTTTCAACACATACCCTTTCAACACGTACCCTTCAGTACAGAATCATCATATTTGTTCAGTTTGCAATATTTCAAATGCCCTATAAACATCTTAAAATTTTTTTTTCCGTAGAAACAAACACTGTTTTAGAAACTAGGTAAAATTATCTTTCTGGTAATCGTATTTAAAATAATTATTACTATTTCTATATAAAAAAATTTTAACATCAAACTTGAAAAATGCTGTCAAAAACGCTAACCACAATTTTACTTAAGGCGATGCCATATGTAGTGATGCAAAATCATGTGTTTTTGGTTTGAAAATTTGGTCGCCTAGAAATGTTTCAGATGCTTTAATTAAATACTGCGAGTAGAATACATCTTGGTCTTTGAAAGAATCGAGTATTTTTTAGATAAGTCTTTTTATAAGCCCAGAAAAAAATAATGTATAAGGCCTATGAAAACTGCTTTAAAGTTCAAAATCTCCTACTTACGAACCCATTTTCGGTTATGATTTTATTGTATAATGTGGCAAATTAAGTTATTTATCAAATGATCAGAAAAAAATTAAATATTTATGCCTGAACATCCACAAAATAAAATAAAAGGCACTTTTTGGCCATGTTTTTTTCTTGCATAAATCAAAACAGGCGGATGGTGTTAAGCGGGAATTTAAACCTTATCGCCATCTACGTAAGGGTTATTATTGATAGCGGCTCAATTTAAAATATTACACGACGTAGTGCATCGCCTTAATTTAAAAAAATTCCAATCATAGAAAAATTGAGAGAACTCGATATTTCGAAAACACATTTGTTTTGTTTAGGGAATTTGTAAGAAAACTGTAAATTCACTTTTTTCTCGTTCATATAATAAGAAAATATTCTTGAAGTTAATAATAATAATAATAATAAAATAATAAGTTAAACTGATTGTTACGATAGCAGTGCAAAATATGAATTATTAATTTAGCTTATTTCAGGATTTTATTAATGGCATCCAGTATAAAACAAAAAAATAAAATTTTATACTGGATGCCATTAATAAAATAATTGAGGCAAACTGGAAAGAATTATTATTTCTCTTCCTAATGTCAAAAACTGACATATTTTTGCACGATAGAAAAAAAAAAAAATACTTATATAAAATATTGACGCCCGGTAATATACAGGGTGTCCGGGGGTAAAGTGCAGTAACTTTGTGGGGGGATTCTACATGATCGTAGGAGTAAAAAAGATAAATAACTTTTTCCGAAATTCCAATTTTTTATTTTTCATACAAAAAGACATACCTGCTAAAAAGCCATAGTGTAGGTGCAAACTTACCAGATAAATTCGCAAGTGTGAACGTGGCAACGTTGCATATTTGTGAGTGGCGCGTATCCATGGAAACCGCATGTGAATTGTAAACAATAACAACACAGAGTTCGCCGTATGTTTTGATATTTTACCAAATTCAAAAAGAGAACTGCACTAAAATCACGTTACACTTTTTATTATAAAAAATATTAATAACTCATTGAACACTTAACTAATTTCATCGCTTTTTACTAATAGGCCACTTGCATCATATTTTTTAATTTTTTTTTCCGGTTAAGGAAAATATTCTAAGACATTCTGTATTATTATTATTTTTTTAATCGTATTTTTGAAACCCTGGGGATTTTTTGAAAATTTCAATCCGAAAAATCAGACCTTTTTTTATAAACCGGAAAGACGGGACATAATTTTATAGGTGAGAAAAAACAATGATTACATAGCCGAAAATCATTTAAAAAAAAGAACGTTTTCCACACGAATGACACAGCAGAATAACGAGGCATACCAAAAATATTACATCTCATAAATATTTTTTTCCTTGATCCATCTTATTGATCATAAATCATTACAATGTACAACGTCTATATTAATAAATCCAATGTAATATACTTGTACTTGTAAATTATAATAATAATAAGAATATTATAAAATTTGATTTTGATAAAATCAGCACCATAACCATTATACCTCTAAAACACGTACCGACATCTAAATTGTACGGGGTTCTCTTCACATCTGTCAAAAATTCAAACCAAATGAAAAGTTCGCAGAGAACAAACAATAAATCTAGTGAACGAATTAAGAAATTCTTAGATAAATTAAATTTTCAAAGTTGTTTACTCCGCCCGTCAAATTTTGTGACACATTACATTCAAAGCACGATTTACTAATAGCGGTGGGTGCAGGAGGGGGTGCGGGGGACAGTTTACGAGCTGACCGACTGAATTCGGGTGCCGGGGGTAGTGGGTATTAGTTACCGGGGGGCGCGGGATGTAGATTTGGCAACGACGAAAAAAATAATGCTGTCTAGGCACGTCGGAGAAATTTTTCGTTATTAGCTTAAAAGTACATCTAAAAGTTGGAATTTCAGAAAAAGTTATTTATCTTTTTTACTCCTACGATCACGTAGAATCACCTCCCGAAGTTACTGCACTTTACCACCGGACACCCTGTATATGACCCTCAAATACTGGAGGGGTTAAAGTAGAGCTTACAGAATATAGAAAATCGATTGCGATTTTTAAACCAGAGTATAATAGAGTAACTATTAGTGAAACCACAGTAAATTGGAACCATACCCAATATTATTATATTTCTATGAACAAAAAAGTTTCTCGAAACCATAATAACCTCCAAAGTGACAAATAATAATACTAATATTGATAGCAACCTTATCAAATTCATAATCGGGTTATCATCAGTTTTCATATTATATTAAATTTGTTTAGAATTCGGCATATGCGACACGAAAATTTATTTTTTCTACGTTTCGTTTCACTGATTTTGCAACTCGGAACAGCTCGGGTATGCTCGGATATGTTGGCCACGCCCCCTGTCGACTAGTCGCTGTGCATATAGCGACTCCTTAATATACATGGCTAACCATTAGCGCCATCTCACGAAATATTTGTAATATTTCGGCAAACTTGTTTCAGCCGCTACTGTGTAGATGGCAGTAATAATTGTTTTTTTTTCACAATATGCAATACAACTTTCTTAGGCTAGCATTACACTTGTAAGTTTTTTCGTAAATTTACGACTTCTAGCCAATGGGCGCATTGGATTTTCAAAATGCAAGATGCCCATTGGCTAGAAGTCGTAAATTTACGAAAAAACTTACAAGTGTAATGCTAGCCTAAGAAAGTTGTATTGCATATTGTGAAAAAAAAACAATTATTACTGCCATCTACACAGTAGCGGCTGAAACAAGTTTGCCGAAATATTACAAATATTTCGTGAGATGGCGCTAATGGTTAGCCATGTATATTAAGGAGTCGCTATATGCACAGCGACTAGTCGACAGGGGGCGTGGCCAACATATCCGAGCATACCCGAGCTGTTCCGAGTTGCAAAATCAGTGAAACGAAACGTCAGAAATGGCGTTGTAATAATATAATGTAAACAAACCTTTTTATAACTACGCTAGGTTTGTGTAACATGGTTTGTGATTCAAAAGAAAGTGTCCCCTTAATACCGCCTGCTCGCGTCAAGGCAAGATAAACATCCCAGTTTTCAATTAGTTTAGCGGCTACGCTAGGTTTGTGTAACATGGTTTGTGATTCAAAAGAAATTGTCCCCTTAATACCGCCTGCTCGCGTCAAGGCAAGAAAAACATCCCAGTTTTCAATTAGTTTAGCGGCTACGCTAGGTTTGTGTAACATGGTTTGTGATTCAAAAGAAAGTGTCCCTTTTATACCTATACTTCACTTCGGGTATGCTCGGATATGTTGGCCACGCCCCCTGTCGATTAGTCGCTGTGCATATAGCGACTCCCTGTATATTATCCCAACGAAATATTATGGATGTACATTTTCTATCAGTAATAAATAATATCGCAACGGGAAAATTGGAATCAACTAAACATGATTTTTATTTAACAAACATGTTTCCTTAAATACTGATCTTAAAACAATTTCCTTTATATGCTATTAAAACCCGTGTTTCTCCATATACGCATTCCAATTCGTCCTAGCAACACAGTACAGACGAGACGGAGCGCGTATCACGCGATGCGCTATGTTGTTATCGCCAGCGGCGATATGTGATGAATTTTTTGTTGTATTTATTTATTAACGGACATCGTCCAAATTACAAAATGATAACACGAATACAGTAAAATGAAAAATACAGCAGTAGACAAAGGTACATGAAAGAAAAGACAAATGGCAGATATAATATAAGAAAATAAAGTGACAAGTCGAATCAAGTCAAAACTACGCCGTGGGTCAAGACCACAGGATACCACTTATAATATTCCGTCACTTGTTTAGCGACTGGCAAAAATCATTCAGACTTATCCCAGTCTACACATTCTGGACAATGGTGAATAATATCCATAATTTGTCGAATGATGGTTGAGGAAGAGCAGTTCATTATTTCTGATTCTGTGCTGGAGGATATTGAAGGGAATTAGTTGCAGTAGAGTAGGTGAATCAATAATACCACTTATAATTTTGAAGAAGCAAATGAGGTCATTTCTTTCCCGACGGACTTCCAAAGGAGAGAGGTGTAGAGTTAGTTCAATTTCATCATATGAGTATTTGCCTTTTTCTAATCCTAGCCTCTTAGCAATCCCTTGAACCGATGTTGAACAGATTCAATGCGTCGAATGTGGACAGCATAAAAAGAAGACCAGATAACACAAGCATATTCAAGATGGGGGCGAACCAAGGAGCAGTAAAGAGTTCTAAGGGTATTTACGTATTTGAAGTCCGAAGTGATTCTAGTGATGAAACCAAGTAGTTTGAGGGATTTATTAACGATTGCAGTTATGTGATCCCGAAAAGAAAGCTTGCTATCAAGAGAGACACCAAGGTCTTTAATAGATGTAACAGTTGTTAAGCAAATATTATATTTTAAGACAATCGGTTTTTTTGATCTATAGAAGGACATAATATTGCATTTATCGACATTTAGTTTCAAACAATTAATTTTACACCAATCATAGGAAGAGTCGATATCCGATTGGAAAAGAAGGCAGTCATCGTGATTTTTTATTATTTTTAGAATCTTATTGTCGTCTGCAAAAAGCCAAAGGTTTGGTTTTAATTGAAGAAAATGTCACGGGACAGTAAAATGACATCTACAATTTTACTTCAAATAAACCCAGGAATCTCTGTCGGGTACGTCCTGATACATCCTGTACAGAAAAGTTGAAGCATGTGTTCCACAGTGGTAGGATTGGTAGGTACTCTCAGTATCGCTCTGGTGAAAGACCAGTAGGACTATAGCAATCCCAATATTTGGGTTATGTTGTGAAGCTGAAGGTGTAGAGGGGTGGGAAAGGAGAGTGGAAGGAGGTGGAAGGTGGAGAAGTATCTGGCTATTCAGATCAGGTCACGAAACACGATCAAAGCCATTTTAAGCAACGTTACGGTGGCAAGATTTTTTAAACGTATCCTTACAGATATGCTGGCATTAAAGAGGTTAACAGGACACTGCTCGGTAGACGCATGTCATTATCAGTATTATTAGATAGAAGTAGGTTATTTATACCATCAACTGCAATCATTTTATTCCAACATGATTAGTATTGTATCATATTGGAATCAACGCTGGAAGGATGCTTGTATGAAATTCAATATTATATTTGCCCGGTATTTCAATTGCTTGCTCGGCTTTGTTGTTTTGTTTAGCTTAGCGTGGCTTGCTCATAATCCGTATATAGGTTGTAAGCATAGATATCACCAATAGTACACGTTTTTTCTGTAATTTTAATGGTCAAACGTGTTCCTTTTTCTTTGCGTTGTTTAAAAATATCGTCAATTTATTTTTTGAAATTTCTCACTTCTGTCACTGTTGTGATATGCAAGAAACTATTAATAATTGCTGTAAATGATGTTACCTACCTCAGTAATAATTGGTTTTGCTGGAGTCTAAGTCAATCTCGTCACAAAATATTGCCTGCTACCGGGCGGACAATTTTATGCCAAGTTGCACACGATTCACTACTGCGGTTTAGAAATTATTTCGAAATCTTACTAAATATTTGAATTGAGTTTTTTTAACCCAACTATTAAGGTGATGCCATTCGTAGTAATGCAAAATCATGTGTTTTTGGTTTGAAAATTTTGTCGCCTAGAAATGTTTCAGATGCTTTAATTAAATACTGCGAGTAGAATACATCTTGGCCTTTGAAATAATCTAGTAGTTTTTAGATAAGTTTTTTTATAAGGCTAGAAAAAAATAAAGTAAATGCCTATGAAAACTGCTTTAAAGTTCAAAATCTCCTACTTATGAACCCATTTTCGGTTTTGATTTTATTGTATAATGTGGCAAATTAAGTTATTTATAAAATGATAGAAAAAAAATAAATATTTATGCCTGAATATCAACAAAATAAAATAAAAGGCACTTTTTGGCCATGTTTTTTTCTTGCATAAATCAAAACGGGCGGATGGTGTTAAGCGGGAATTTAAACCTTATCGCCATCTACGTAAGGGTTGTCATTGATAGCGGCTCAATTTAAAATATTACACGACGTAGTGCATCGCCTTAACCGAAAAAAACCGAGGTAGGTATGACGTCACGCGTATCCCGTCAGATTTCGATCGTTTTGGCGGGCTTTGAAAAATGCTAACTTATGATTAATTATTTTAACTATGTAATCGACATTAGTAAAACAAATACCGGCATTTAAGTTCGAAGGTGAGCATTTATAATAAAAAAATAATATAAATTGACTTATGACCTTATTATTTGCGTAAATGTCAAATCCCGACTGTCGCCGGGCTATGACCAAACTGCAAGAACTGGCAAGAACTATCAAAGCGGCTATGCAATGAAAGTTATGCGTTTGTGTATACTAGAAACAAAGGCGTTACCCTTGATTGTATTGTCTATGCATTTAACCCTAGATAACTAATCGCTCGTCGAGGCGACGACGCGCTACTCGGCGAAATTTGAAATCACCTTCCTAATTTGAGTAAACAGTGCAGCACGTGACGCAATTGCGGCCACACGCATACTAGGACGTGCCCTATTACCATCTCGTCGTCCGCTGGACGAAACTTTAGTTGTAACAACAATTTTTATTTTTCAGTTACGTACATTCATATATTCTTATAATTATTGTTAATGTTGGCGAATCTTCTACAATAGAAGCTCCGGTTCCATCTACGTCAAACATGCCTAAAATTTGCTACCTGTATCTATCCAAGGCCCGGAGGATGACCAAACACCGTTGCACCAGATGTAGAAAGGCTATTTGTGGTCCACATAATGTTGACATATGTGGTCACTGTAGACTGATATTTTGATATTAATTTTTTCATTATAAACCTTACTTTTGTGCCATGTAACAAGTTCCTATCTTAATTAAATATTTTTGATTTATTTCTAGTGTTTTGTCCACTCGACGAAAGTGTAGTTACAATGAAACAAAGAAAACAGTTTAGTTATCTAGGGTTAACAGAAGATGGGCTTACAAAGGAGCTCTCAGTGGCAGGACCGTGGGTAGGTACCACACGCACTAATAGGGTAACAAAGATGTTAAAATGTTATTATTTAGTAAGCGGATGGTAAGCGGGTTATTGTGGTGATCTGCCGTGTCGATCACTCAGATAAGATGTAAATAATAGTCGTTTGGATACTCCATACTATTTGGTTTATTTAGTGTTATTACTAATGTACAGTATTCGAGATGTTGTTGCAAAGAGAGGACGAGTTACAACAGACACGCCTTTTTATACGTCTCGGTCATGCTGTCTCACTCAGATATGCCTGTCTCTTTCATACCGACAGACATACGTTCACCACATCCCTCCACACTTAAATCAGCAGACAGTAACACAACATGATTATCATAATAATAATTATAAAACATACATACACATATTTAATTATTATTTTACAACATTTTCTTTTTTATTTATAACCATGTTGATTCGGAGAGTTGACTGCTGCTTATTTTGATTTCTCTGTCCTTGGTCGAAGGCGCTCCTTCCAGTTCCCCGACGTTGACGCCACGGGTTCACTGGAGCTGGAAGGAAAAAGAGGGTCACCCGTTAGATTGTCATCCGAAACAAAGTCGGAGACATCGTACTCATCGAACGATAGCCTCCTCGTCTCAGACTCAGGGATTAAAATACTAGGGTTCTTTTCCCATGATACACACAGTTTGGATAATTGATCAAAATGTCTTTTCCAGTACATGATTTTATCATTCAATTTAACCTCAATTAAATATAGTTTATTTCCCAAACGTTTATGTACTTTCCCTGGTACCCACTTATCATTGTTTTGGTCTCTAAAATCCCTAACCATAACTTTCTGATTAATCTTAAAATTCGTAGATACTTTGTTATTCCTTTTATAATAGAATTTCTGATTTTCCTGACATTTTGACATTTTCATTTTGGTATCTTTATCAATCACATTTTCCTTTACCTTCCCCCCTTTAGGTATAAAATTATTCAAATTTGACCTTAACCTTCTACCAAACATTACAACTGCTGGCTCTAACCCTGTTGTACAGTGTGGTGCATTCCTATAATCTATGAGAAAACATTCTAACTTCTCATTATAACCTGACTGAAATTTTTTTTTCTAACAATATTTTCTTTAAAAAATTTTTACACGTTTTGACTGCATTCTCTGCCAATCCATTTGATTGAGGATGATTTATAGGTGTTGTTAAATGTTTAATGTCATTTCTCTCCTACCGGCTGCGCCAACTGTGGTGATCTGCCGTGTCGATCACTCAGATAAGATGTAAATAATAGTCGTTTGGATACTCCATACTATTTGGTTTATTTAGTGTTATTACTAATGTACAGTATTCGAGATGTTGTTGCAAAGAGAGGACGAGTTACAACAGACACGCCTTTTTATACGTCTCGGTCATGCTGTCTCACTCAGATATGCCTGTCTCTTTCATACCGACAGACATACGTTCACCACAGTTATTGCGCCCGCTTTCGGACCTAAACGGGGCTATTTTTAGGGCTGAATTTTTGGATTTGGGCCAAATACAGCAATGCCCATCTCCATCTCATCGTTCTTCCGAGAAACTCAACTGTCTGCAACCAGATATTGAAATTATTAAAAGAATTGGTCAAATTCTTCGTGGCTTGGTTATAGTGTGTAATTATTATTGCTACCACCTAGGCCTCTCAGGCGGCTTTTAATTGGTCTTAGTTCCAACGAGCGTATTATTTTGTTAGTAGCATTTTGCCACTTTGCATGAAATGTACAAAAAAACACAGCTACTTAGATAATTAATGCAAAACTTTTAGCATTCGATTCACAATTATTTGTAATCCGGTTAAAAACGGAATTTCATGCCGATTCCTGATAAACTTTTAGTAAATTCTTAACCTATCGGAACACGTGATCATGCAATGATTAAAATATTATATTTTTTATGAACACGTGACAATAATATAATACATTCGTATTAATAAATGTTTATTAGGAAACCTATCAATTCATTATTTGAGGTCCTGCTATCCCGTTTTAACCGGATTACTAATTAATTTGAAGAGATTCTTAATAAATTTGCAATATTTAATAATAGTAACCTTTATCCAAGTATGTCTGATTTTCACATAAATTTAAAACTTAAAATAAAAAAGGTATTTTTAAGTTGAAAAAAATTCATTTTTAAATTTCACCGGATTCTAAAATTTTATTTACATTTTTACTCCAAATAATTTCAGGAATCACCGGTTAAATAAGTCAAGTAAATCCTTTATATATATAATTATATTTGATTTTTCAAGAAAGTGAAAACAGACACGAAAAATACAAAGAATTAAACAAGCACGTGTCAATTTTAAGTAGAAAAAGCATTATCGTCAGAAAGCAGTCTTAAAGTTTGGGAAAATACCAAAATAAATCAGCTCTCTGTACAAAACGAGGTCGAATCTATGAAAATCAAGAATTCGCGGAAACGACTTAGAATTTTGAGTTCTCCATGTCGTATAAATCTATGGCAAGTACTTATAGCAGGGGTGGGACGGAGAGAAATAAGATGTCAAGAAATTTAATAAAATGGAATTAACATTTTCATTATCATTGCAACACCGAGTAAAAACTATGTTAGAACAAATTATAGCATATTCAAATGGGAGGTTACTTTTAAATTCCGAATGTGACAGAATTACAATGAACAGGAAAAAGGGCGTAACTCATTTTATATTCGTATTCCACATGCTTTAAAAAAAATAATCTTATTTAACATTTAATTTGGCTAGACTCAAACATACTTACACTTAACATATCAAAGACAAAATTCACAACATACAGTATAAATAGCACGGGACAGCCAAAAAACAACACAAACACCATAAAAATACACGAATGTTTAAACACCAACATCTGCGATTGCCCTCCTCTAGAAAAAACAGAACAAATAAAGTATCTAGGAATCGTAATTGACCATAACCTTAGATGGGTACCTCACATCAAACAAATCACAAATAAACTTCTCAAAACAATACACATTTTCCTAAACATATATAAAATAAAACAATTGAAAACTAGGGCCCGCTTTCCGCGTAAAGAATTTAGATTTGGGCAACACTCAATATTTAGTGTTAAAAGAATCCGACAGAGGTGTCTGAATTCGTATTAGGAATAATTTTGGGGGTTATTTAATATTTTAAATAACGAAATTAAATTACCGACATCTATTGCAATTTTAGAAAAACAGACCCATTTTTAGTTAGCACCGAGCAAATCACACTGGCGTGAACTTCGCCCGCTCCAAAAAGTCGCTTCCCGTTTACACAGTATGTTTTTAACAGAAATTGTTTGTCTCTGTTTTTTGTACGTTAATGGAACCGAGCTGAAAGGGAGAGCTTTATTTTGCGAGTATGTCAACGATTTGTACAAATATTAGTGCGGTCTCTAGTTATTATTACTCTACGAACGAAGTCGAAATGAAGATGGTTCTCAAAATATGGGTTTTATTAGGGATTTAATTAATTAATTTTTTTTTTTAATTTTACAAAAAACATTTACGAAAGTTATTTGAATAGGTATACAAATTACTTTACTTTACTAAAATACTATTATCACTTTTATAAAAGTAATTTATAACTTTTATAAAATCAATAAATATATTATTACATCAATAAGGTTTTTCTTATATGGTTATCTTTATAGGGTGTCCGGGGGTAAAGTGCTCAAACTTCAGGAGGTTATTCTAAATGCTAGAAGAAGTAAAAATGAAATGGAAATTATTCGAATTTCCAAATTTTTTCCACAAAAATTTATTTTCCGTAGAAGAAATTGTTTTTTTTTCTATACAAAAAATTAAACTTTTTTACTCGAAAACTATCTTAAAACGTTGGAATTCCAAAAAAAGTTTTTTTTCTTTTTTACTTGTACTATCAATTAGAATCACCTCCCGAAGTTTGTGCACTTTACCCCCGACATCTTGTATAATATGCGCAATATAATATTTATACACGTGTAATATCTACTTTTGTACATTTATATAAATTATATACACGTTTACATTTTTATGCTCATCAAATTTATTATATTATAAAGATAGATAGAAAGATCCTTAGTGCTTCCTGAGGACTTACAAATCAGAAGACTTTTTTGTAATTATTTATTTATTCATTTAAACAATTCAATAATTATAAAGAGTAATAAAACATGTAAGCAACATAAAATTACATTCTAAAATGTGAAAGTGGCTCTATTTATTTACATTTTTATGAAATTACTACTTTTAATAGTTTAAGCTTTCAGTGAACTTTCAATTTTATTTTTAACTTCTCTAAATATTATTTGTTTAAATTGTCAAATATAATTTAATCACAAGCACAAGATTCACTCAAAATGAAAGATTGGTGGTTCTGAAATGTTCCCATAAATACGGTGAAAGAACCCTAAACTATGAACTTATTGCCCTAAACATGCTTCTAGCGAAATGCGGATCTGGAAACCTTATCGTCAATCTGAGCAAAACATACCATGAACGTCAATATAGCAACAGCCTTTGTTCTGCTGCAGTTTCATTAAATGCCGAGAGATCCGTTTACAGTCTCCAAAAAGCAATACTGGGGCACAACCCTAGAAGCCAAGCTAAATGATTGGAATACAGAAAGATAAAAACACACCATTGTCAAAAACATCTTGGCCGTAAATGATTAAATAAAATTAGATTTATTCAGGAAGGCAAGCATTACGGTGATCGATGTTAAAAATCTAACATAGCCCTAGAATAACTCCAGTATCTTTAAGAAACCTTTCTCTTAAAGCTCAGAAAAAAACTTTCCATGACAGTTAGATATACCACTCTACAACAAGGCCGCGTACGGTAAAACTGTAAAAAAAAATAAAGTAATAAATAACAAAATAAATATTTCACAACACAATAATTTCATCGAAAATCTTAAATCCGTTTCACCTTTCTACATTTTCTATATTCTCCTTAAGAGTATAATCCTTAGATAATGCCTTTTCAAATTATTCGTGGAAGCTAGAAAAAAAATAAAATCATTGATTATAACTGCACTTCAAGTGACCTTTTAAATAACAGTAAAGGGCTCAAATGATTTTATTGTTACGTCCGTGCCTTTGCATCTTTACAAGACTTGGGCAAAACATTCTGTAGCAGAGTATAGATTTCACATCTGAAACATAATTAAAGAGTTTATTGAAAATAGAACACCAAGGTACGGTTAGTCAAAAAACGTACAATAAAGTTAATTCTGGGAAGAAATTGTACAGTTGACATTCAGGACAGGTTCACTCCCTCCTCCTCAAAAAAGACCCTCTATACAGCATTCTCAAAGATGACACAGGCTCTGAGAGAAATTATTTTCTTCAGGGCCTCCTTCCGACATAAAAAATAACATCACTGAACTAAATTATATTATTGTAGAAAGCAATCACTTTGTGGTTTGACATATTTAATAAAATAAAATACTTTTTTGTTTTAAAACCACGATATTTATTAATTTAAGAACCGACCGGTTTCGCTTTACTTAAGCATCATCAGGGTACAAATTAATACTAAACAAGAAGTACATAATGTGTGCATATATATAACAAAATATAGAGGGAGACAACATGATACAAATATATTATAGAGGGAGACAACATGATACAAATATAAGCAACACAAAGACGGTCATAAAATACATTAACATAAGTGTACAAGTAATGGAAAACCGCTAGATAATTATGTAGACTAATGGGTTATACGAATAAATCGGGAAAAACAAAACATCAATAAAACCTCAATAATAACGGTTTTTCCGAATTTGCAAATCATTTGATCGATAAAGATCATACATTCTGTCATAGCACCGGTGCTAACATCTTACATAAAAACGGGCATGGTAACAGACTAAACAATTTAGAGGCACTAGAAATTAAAAAAGCTGTAAAAAACAAAAGTCAGATACTTAATAATCAATTAGACATATCAAGTAGTCCAATATTAAGTCTGTTTCCAATAAACCCATAAAAAATTCCCAGTTCTCCTTACCTCCTTACCACCTTGCCAGTTGATGTTTTGTTTCTCCCGATTTATTCGTATAACCCATTAGTCTACATAATTATCTAGCGGTTTTTCCATTACTTGTGCACTTATGTTAATGTATTTTATGACCGTCTTTGTGTTGCTTATATTTGTATCATGTTGTCTCCCTCTATATTTTGTTATATATATGCACACATTATGTACTTTTTGTTTAGTATTAATTTGTACCCTGATGATGCTTAAGTAAAGCGAAACCGGTCGGTTCTTAAATTAATAAATATCGTGGTTTTAAAACAAAAAAGTATTTTATTTTATTTAATTATATTCCCCACAGTTTCAGAACTTTCGATAGCTTTTTTCGCTGGCCCGTTCATTATTTTTCTGGATTCCACGTTCGAGTATTGTTATTTGAAACAGGTGGCCCATATTATTATTACATATTATATTATATTTCGGACATCGTTGCATTGTGAATCATTAGAGCAGATCTTAGAGTAATATTACTCTAAGGAGCAGATGTAAAGTGACGTGTGTATTTGTGTACGTAGAAAGTTAATTCGCAAATAAATCACGATCGTATAGGAACAAGAAAAGAGACAAGACAACAAGAAAATTAAATTAATAAAAATTTACCCCGTAATTTCTAATGCATTGGAATTAGTTTTATTTCCCAAAGTACCTATTCTGAAAAAAAAATAATAACTTTTTACTACACAATACATAAATAAAAATATGAATTATTAATTTTTATAGTAAATTATCGTTTATAATAAATATAAGCTTATAAATCAAAAATTGTATTTTTTTCTTCTCACCTATTAGATAGGATATAATTTTATGAGATAACATTTTTTCTTTGAAATACGGGATATCTTTCGTGTATTTCCCATCTTTGAAAAAACAATATTTATTAACTCATAAACTTTACACGCGTAAAAATTATCTTTATAAATTCAAATATTTGCACGTAATCGCACGTCTGTAGATCATAGAACGATGAACGACACGTCTGCCCCCAAAGCCCTCGAGTTGGCGAATGAACTTCTCAAAGAAAGATAGTTTAATCTGCAAGTCGGAGCGAGCGCGCTATAATAAATATGATTTAAAAGCAATAGGCGTAAGCGACAGTTGTGAAAATGTTTAATAAATCACGGCGTATTTCAAAAATAGCAAAAATTACTTATGGGGTCTATTGAGTAGCATTAAAAGAAGCATTGTGATTTTTTTCATACATATAACTTGTAAAATAACAGAAATAAAAGTGTTAATAATATTTTTCGGAGCATACTTTGCGATTTATTTCTATCGAGGGAATTTCAAATAATTACCGTTTCGGCTTTTGGAACAAATAGATACTATCTTAAAGAATAACATATATTTTTTTAAGAGCTTAAAAACTTCAAACTTTTAAGGAAAATATCTCGGAAATTGGATGAAATTCGAATAGTGGGCCCTTAAAGTATAAGTGGATAAACAGGTCTTTAAAACACGCGCGATTTTTCGAAAACGACGGCGTAGCCGAGTGCTCGAAATAAAGCAAATGTTTTAAAGACCAGTTATCCACGAATACTTAACGCTATTTTTTTTTATTGGTACACTTTGAAAACATAAATATTGATATTATTATTAAAAATTTGGAAATAAGAACTATTAATGAATTCGTGATGTGACATCACAATATCTTGTTGTCATGGAAATGAAAAACACAAACATTAATTTAGACTTCACATTTTGTTGATTTGTTGATGTTGCCATGGTAACTTTAAAAAACGCGCGTTCCATAAAGTGCGATTTAAACACGCTAGAGCGTACTTTAAATGAGTAAAAAAGGGCACCAATAAAAAAATCTTATTTAACATTTAATAAGTGGCTTATTTGATATAATATAAAAACTTCCATATTAAGAATGTTAAAAATAAAAATAATATTCTTATTTTAAATTTCTTTACAACGAGTTGTTTCGAAGAATTTCAACAATTATTCAAATTTTAAGTTAATTTTTCAAGTTCTTATTATTTCCGTTGTGCCAAGCAACTAATATATAATGATATAATAACAGAACTTGAATAGGACTTTCACAGAACCCGAAAATGAACTTTGGATTTTGACCAATTGTTCAAATTCTCACAAACAACCCGTCCTTAAAATATGATGTAGAATAATTATTTCTTTTTGTACCATTAAACTTCTTTCTAAACACTGTTTTTTAAAAGTGATAGCGCCTTTTAAAGGTTTTTTTAATCCATTTAACCGCAACGCCCTCCAGACTATAGATTTTATTAAAAAATAATGGGTTTTCATCCCTAAAACATAAGGAATGGCAAAGCTGAATTGATGAGCACCCGTATCTTCTTGGAATGATGTTTGTCTAAGTCTTGGCCACGGATGCGTTTGTCCACCACTGCGTAACGTGCCGGATCGGAAGAGGGCAGTTGAGAGAAATCTTCGGACTCTCTCGACACATTGTCCCCCAGATTCCTTCCCACTCCTCATACCCTTTTCCCTCCTAGAACTTCCTCTCCTTCTTTTCCCTAAAAAGACCCTCCACGCAGCATCCTGAGATCTTTGGTTCAGTTCATAGATCCGACAGAATCTTTTCTACAGGGTTTTCCAATAACAGGTGTTATTTTGATATTCAATCGTAAAAGATCAATGGTTTCGTTGCTTGTGTGGCACGTAGCGCCGTCTTGTTGAAAGTAAAAGTTGTCCAGATAAATACCATCCAATTCCGGCCATAAAAAAATCATTAATCATCTCTCGATAGCGCAATCCATTCACTATAACTGTTGCTCCAGCCTCATTTTCGAAAAAGTAAGGTCCAATGACTCCGCCGGACCACAAACCGCACCAAAAAGTCACACGTTGAGGATAGAAAGGCTTTTCAACAATAACTCTTGGGTTTTCCGAGCCCCAGATGCGACAATTTTGCTTGTTGACGAAGCCACCGAGGTGGAAATGGGCTTCATCACTCAAGATGATTTGCATTTGATTCACTCAAGTGAATTTTAATCATTTCAATGCGTTGTTGAAGCGTGTATCGTTCCATTTGTATTAATGGCGTAGTTTCTACTTGTCAAATGTCAAAAAATGACAGCTTCAAAAGTAACATCTACCGAAATAGCGGGCTATTCAAAATAACACCTCTTATTGGAAAACCCTGTAGTTTCTCTGTTTCATATTTTTCGTTTGAGAGGTGTTAATATTATCTTAATTTTTGTACAGGATGAATAGTTGGTCGTGTACGATTTTTCCGTAAATATGTTTATGACTGCCTGTATAATCTGTGTTTTCTCCTCAATTAATCCGTTGATACGATTGAGTTAACTCTAGATTAACAGTTAACAAATAACAGGTTTGGTTGTCGTGGTCAACCCTGTTAGAAATGGTGTAGTGTATAGCGCGTGCAGTCCATTATTCTGAGAGCAGAAACCCCCCAACGCACCAGGAACCCAGAAACACGGCCGAGACTTGGCAGCGACTCAAGGTGGCAAATTTGCGTCTTACTTCGGAACAAATTCCACAAATAGATCGCGTAATGAGGGGTCGCAGGCCCGAACGGCCGAAGTCCACGTTTTTAATATTTAAAGCGGAAATAATGGTGTTTGCAATGCATAAACACACGGCAAGCATACGCAAAAAAGCATAGAAAATCCTTAGGCTTTTTGTATCAAGCAATGAATATAAAAACACGTATCTACCATTACCTACGTAATAAGTTCTGGTTAAGGAAGGCGTTTCCTAAAAAAATGGAGATTATGAAATCGGATTATCATGAAAAGAAGAATCTTGAATTGAACCAATCCTGAACTGAATCAATCTTCAATTGAAGCAATCTTGAACTGATTCAATCTTCAATTGAAGCAATCTTGAACTGATTCAATCTTCAATTGAAGCAATCTTGAACTGAATCAATCTTCAATTGAAGCAATCTTGAACTGAATTGAAGCAATATTAAACTGAATAAATCTTCAATTGAAGCAATCTTGAACTGAATCAATGTTGAATAGAAATATTGTTGTATTTTCCATGAATATAATCAACGAGTACCATTCTTTTCCCCCCCCCCACAAAATACTGTGGCAGATGGAGGGGGGGTTCGAACCACCTAAACCCCCCCCCGTGTAAAATATTGATGTGAAGAATATTAAAATAAATTTTCAAATGTAAAACAAGAGTCCCAACTGATCCCAACCGTCTGGAGCCAGTGAGACTATGGCAACGCAATTGGGGTATGTTGTGGGACTGAATGTGGTTGGGAGGGGAAAGAGACGGGGAAGAGGAAGGCGGGGAAGTACGTGGCTATTCAGATCTGGTCACCAAACACGGCCAAAGCCATTTCAAGCAACTTTTCAATTCTGAATTGTGATCTCACACCGGGTTGATACTGAGAGTATCTTCCACTCTGGAACGTGCCGCAAATATACTGTATATTATTTTAAATGAGCAATTTGTTAAATAATAGATAATAACACAAATAAATCAAATAAAATTTACTTGCGCACGTTGGGATTTGAACCCGCAGCCAACTGTTGAGAGCCGTCCCCTTCGACCATAGAAACCGTCAATAGAATTCCGAAAGCCGTCAACTGAAGCAATCTTAAATGGAAGAAATCTTAGATTTGAAGCAATCTTAAATGAAGCAGTCTTAGGACGGTTTGTTTCACAGAATTTCAATAATTCGAAGGTTCTATTCAAGTTCTGTTATTATTTCAGTTTTGTGAAGCCTCTGGCCAATAAAGATATAATAATATCTTCAATGAAAGAACTTGAATTCATGGTTCATAGGATTTCCAACCTTTTGGAGCACTCTGACTTCAATTAAACATGGCAGTATTATTTATTTATTGATTCATTTTCGGGAAATCGAAAGTTTACATTTCATCAGCTTGTACATAAGTATTATATAGTAAAATAAAACCAATTATGGATTTTCTCCTTGTGACTTTAACTTAGACAGCATAATATGGAATAAGTTATTTACATTTGTTAATTAAAAAATTTATACAAAACAAAGATTATATAAAACGAAAAATTTACAAAACAATACATTTATAGCATGGAGAGAGGTTGTAGGTATAAATCAAATCACAATAGAGATATAAACAGTAGATTCATAAACATTATTCACAAACCATCAGAGAAATATTTTTATATGGACCTCTTGTATTTGGTAAGTTCGGAACTGAAAATATCAACCATGGATAATACGCTATTGTAATTATTGCATAGTCTGTTCAGGCAAGAATTCTGCTTAGAGTTCGTTTTGCTTTGATCCACCCTGAACAGGACACAAGAGCGTGTTGAACCCGCAGGTACATTGAATGGAATCTTGTTTAGCAACTCTGGACATTGAATATAATTGTTAACTACTTTATACAGGAATAGTGCATCCTTATGATGCCTCCGTACACTCAGTGAATCAATTTTAAAGTATAAAGCTGCCTCTGCATAATTATTAAATCTTCCAAATGACTTGTAACAAAGATATTTTAGGAATTCGTCTTGAATTGCTTCGATTTTGTTTACGGCACACTTGTTAGGTATTTCAAATACTGGCAGAAATTTTGGTGTTCATCAAATCGACAATCAGCGCCATTATGAAGTTATTCCGTGATCGGTTCTCTTTAAACGCCTATTATCGACCTATTTTTGCTTTTGATCAAATTGTGATGTAATGAATAACGGCAATCGATAATCTAAATTTAATGGGGACCGTTCAAATGTCAAAAACTCTTTGTCAATTTGATGATCATTAAATGCGAGACATTTTGAAAACCCACCCTTATATGACCGAAGTATGAGATGAAAAATACGACAGTAAAAAACGTGTTATTTTATTAAACTGTAACTCTCAATAAATTAATTTTAAATCATTTGTTACATGTATTATATTAAGAGTGGTTGATACTATCAGTATCGCCCTGGTGAAAAACTATCATTCAGAATTGAAGTTTGAAATTGATTTCTACATCTCCTACCTCTTCAGCCTCATAACATACCCCGGGCAGTTGAGACTCTGGTGCGATATTCACATTTTTTAAAGTATTTAATTGCGTGGAATAAGGCACATACTTTTGACAGAGACAGGTCACTTTTTACTGGTTATTTATATTTAATTTCCTTTTACAATATAATTTTATTTGTATTTTCTATTTGGCATCTGAAAATGTCAGTTTCATAAAATATTGCTTTACTTGCAATCAAATTCAATAGCCAGGTACTTGGGTTCTTCCCCACATTCATCTTCTTCATCTCCTTCCCCTCTCCTTCTCTCAACCTTATAATAAACCACAATGGTGACCGGATAAACATGTGACGAAACAAAAACTAGGTTACATAGGCAACTATTTAACATAGTTTTTGTAACAACATTTTTAATAGCTCTATATATCTTTTTAAAGGTGTAATGTCATCTTGATGAAATATCATGGAACCAACCACAATATAGGGGATGTCATAATAGATAGTTGGTAGCGGCTTAGACTGGCGGCAATCAAACTATTTACATAAAAAACTTATCTTAAAAAGTGATAAAAATATACCAACGCGGTTTCTGCACGAGGCCCCCCAATCGCCGCAAGCCAGAACGCATTTCTTCTGTTTATATTACGGAAAAGAAAGAATGTACCGACTGACTCTTTGACTGACTCTGGTACCGTCTCGTCTATGATACTGACTCTGACTGTCGACTGTCCGTGACGCATGTTGGTTTTAAGTGAGTCCAAATTACAGATTTTGTTTTGTCTGTCTTCAAAATTATCCAAATGAGAGATTTTGTTGCGCCTGTCTTCAGCAGGTATCAAAAGTACCAAAATATCATGATAAAAAAACACACCTGCGTCAATCTTTCTGAGGAAAACTGCGTTTCATTTATTGAATTTACGTGAAAAAACGTTTCTGCTTTGCTGCCAGATATCTAGTAGGTGCTTAATTACGGTTGAATGTAATGTATGCATGTTCTTTAAAATACTGATGTATAATAATGAAAACTACAGGGTTTTCCAATAAGAGGTGTTATTTTGAATAGCCCGCTATTTCGGTAGATGTTACTTTTGAAGCTGTCATTTTTTGACATTTGACAAGTAGAAACTACGCCATTAATAAAAATGGAACGATACACGCTTCAACAACGCATTGAAATTATTAAAATTCACTTCAGTGAATCAAATGCAAATCATCTTGAGTGATGAGGTCTATTTCCACCTCGGTGGCTTCGTCAACAAGCAAAATTGTCGCATCTGGGGCTCGGAAAACCCAAGAGTTATTGTTGTAAAGCCTCTCTATCTCCAACGTGCGACTGTTTGGTGCGGTTTATGGTCCGACGGACACATTGGACCTTACTTTTTCGAAAATGAGGCTGGAGCAACAGTTACGGTGAATGGATTGCGCTATCGAGAGATGATTAATGATTTCTTATGGTCGGAATTAGATGGTATTGATCTGGATAACGTTTACTTTCAACAAGACGGCGCTACGTGCCACACAAGCCACGAAACCATTGATCTTTTACGATTGAATATCAAAATAACACCTCTTATTGGAAAACCCTGTATATTTTCCTCACATTCTTTTCTTCGTCCATCCTTTCACCATGCCAAAAAAGCAAAGATATTGAGTAACACTAAGAGAATTTTCATTATAATCGAAATTATGAACTAAAACTTGCTTTGAATCACACATCTCAAACCACAAATCAAAACTGTCATATTATTCATATTGCTGGAAAAATACGCCAGTATGCGCACGCGCCAGTCTGCCAAAATGTTGTGAGAAATTTTTTTTTAATAATAATTCGAAATATAAATTATACAGTCTTTGTACAATGTGCAACGAAAACTCCGTTTAACGGTTGTGTAGTGATTTTTTATTAGAAAGGCTGATTTTATTTTCAGAATCAGCGAATGTTGATCTAAATTCTAAATTAAAATATGTTTAAGTCATAATATTTTCCACTCAACTTCATTATTATCCGAACTAGGTTATTGTATTTGTATACATTTTTAAGATAATACCTATCAATGTAATATGAATCATTGTAGCAGTAAGAATACTAATAAATGTAAACGAAACATGAAACAGAACAAGACACAGAAAATAAAAAAAGGTAACTGTCTCAACTGAGAATCGAACCCAGGACCACTGTCTTACCGAGACAACGCCTCTAACCACTTGGCCATTAAGACCTAATTATTTTACTTTAATTTTTCATTTTTGAAAATAAGTTGAAGATAATATTGCTAATTCAGAATTTGAAATATGAGATCGACAAAAATGAAGTAAATAAAAGGTAAGAGAACCAAGGAGGAGTGGAGAGGAGAGATGAGGCCACCCCCGTGAACTCTTCTCTTGTGGGGCCTTCACGGAACCAAAAGGAGAGATGAAGCTCTCTTCCCTTGTGGGGCCTTCAGGGAACCAAGGGGGATTGGAGAAGAGAAATGAGACCTGGGAACACACATTGTCATTGTGGAACCAGAAGACATAGCCACATATCCAATGACAACCCTGGTGAACTTTATAAAAGGGACCGGGTAACTGTGAAGGATTGAGGTAAAAGAGAGTGGCCTAAGTGATCACGGAGACTATATTTAAACTGTCTTCGCTCTATAAAAAAAAGATAGTGAGGAGGGACGGAAATGGGGAATTACGCGGCTATTCATATCTGGTCACCAAACATGGCTAAAGCCATTTCGAGCAACGTTTCGATTATGAATAGTGATCACACACAAGTGGTCAATGGCGTTTCAAACTTCAACAAAAGTCTATCCATTTTCAACGTCTAGATATCTAGGTACATGGCAATACCAAAATATATCTACCTGTCCAACAGTTTGCTAAAAGATCCATATAATATTAATATAATGTTCTAGTTCTATTTTCCGCCACAATTTTGAAATTGACGAAGCTGCCATTTCCGCGTTGGCAATGCTTTTATAGCGGGTTCCCTCTTGAGTAGGTACATATTTTCCTCCGCACAACCATTTGTTTGCTGCAGGTAATTTATGAATATAATTAGTTAACCTGGTTTCAATTCAACAGTGCAACGGATTATTTTTTGAATAGTCGAACAATTAGTAGGTAGATAATAAATACACTAATAATATAAAAAAAATAATAATAATGGTTGAGTATTGGAGAGTTGAGCGCAGAAATAGAAGGATTTATGCTTGCCATTCAGGATAGAGTAATTAATACTAAAAAAATATAAGAAGCATATAATCAAAGATACAAATCAAATTGATGATTTATGTAGAAAATGTTTGGCTTTTCCGGAAAGTATAGAACATATTATATCGGGATGTTCTATATTAGCACCGTCCGAGTATACATTTAGGCACAATCAAGTTTTAAAAATAATTCACCAAAGTTTTGTTATTAAACATAACTTGATTGACTGCCGTAATATAGTACCATATTATGAATACGAACCAAATTCATTTTTAGAAAATATATTATGATAAAACTATAGGCCAATCAATAAAGAGTTTGAGGTATGCAAAAATTCCCCCGTCGATGAAATTTTTGCAGTCACGTGGAGTATCATTTAGGGATGACGAATGACAAGAGATCCAACAAAATATTTAACGGGAAGTTAGTTATTTTTAGCAAAAACTGAAAAAAAATTATAACTCTCGCTGGAAAAGTATTTCTTTCGAGCACTCTTAACATATTGTTAGTATTAATTAATATCTACCTGATTAAATAGAAATCCAACAATATTTTTGTAGGAAAAGTGTTTTTTTTTAAAGAGATTTGTTTTTTTAATTCTATTGTTGCCGGGAAAATTCCTCCCTCCAATTTTTGATCACGGAGTGTCTTTATATTGGTGTTTGCTTTATTTAATCAAAAGATCCAACATTTTTTTCTTTTGGAACATGCTTTTTTGATATCAGTCAAAAATATCGCTCCGGAAAAATCCTCCGTCCAATTTTTTTACGCCAAGTTGATGGGATAGCTATTTAAAAACGATTTCTGCAAAGATCCAACAAAATTTTGAACGGCAACCTATTTTTTTTAATTAATTTCGAACGCACGCTCATTTCGCGTGATTTTTGGATGAACGGGAGCCCGCGGGGTAAGGGAGGGGTGGGGCTAGTCTCACGGGGGGCAAGCGAGCCGTTCGGCGCGAGATATAGCTGACCGCTGCCCGCGGAGTAGGCCGCAGTGGGGACTTGGGGAGGGGTGGGAAGCCGACTTGATGTTTTTTGTGTTTTATGGTTGTCCGAAAATGTGAAAAATGCATTGAATATTATACCTCAATGGAAGAATGAATGTTTTAAACAAAAATTACAAAAACTGTTTCTATTACTGTAAAAGTGTTTTATAGTAACCATAGAATTATATTAAATTTTACTAATGGTTTAAATGCGAAGTGCAATATAAACAAACTCAATATATATTTTTAAATTATTGTGGCATTGTAAATGAGGTTGTTTCATAATTCTCAAATTCTCAATAAAAAGCAACACAAACAGGCATTTCCGAAAGCGTTGTTAAAATCAATGAAAGAGACGTAAAGCTTCTATAATATCAATTTTAATTTTAAAATACTTGCATAATATAATGTTAGTTTAACCAATTCATTATTTTGACAACTGCCTATTTATGTGACCGAAAATTAAATGGGTGTAGTTAGTGTGGAATAATAATATTAATTATAAGACATTATAGGTAACTACAATACAATGACAACAATTGGGATCAGTTCTTATTTTTAACGTTTTATTGTTGAATCAAAATCTATTATAATATGAAAAAAAGTTTTACACTTTAAAAACATTACTCTGCGAAACTAAAATTAGAGATCATTTACTAACTGACCAAAAAAATAAAACAAAAATACAATAAAATAAGGTACAAAGGTTGATATTATTTTTGTTATTATAGAAACAGAAGATAGAAAAAATATAGAAATAGAACTACATTTTAAAATACACATTTTTTTCACAATAAGATCATAAGAAATATTTTTATACTATCTAGAATCTAGATAAAACAAATAACATGCCCCACATAAAATGTGTTAATTGCGAGGAAAAAAAATTAAATTAGCTGTTAATATAAAAAAAATCTTTGTTTCAAAAAAGGTTTGTTGAATTAATTCGGCTGAAATAATTACGCTGCAAACTTGGATTTTTTGAAGAAGATGGTTGTTCACTTTGCAAATCATTTTCACTACTATTGTCATAATTTAAAATATTGATGCCAATGTATTTAAGAAAACATATGGGAGGGGGTCGAATAATGGGCTTGACTATGGGAAACGGCGGACTAATGACCGAGCCTTTCCACGCGGTGGCTTTGGTTAGTACTGAGCAAACCAATCCGAAACGAAAGCAAAATCAGGGTTGGCACATTGATATTTGGCACTGCTCTAATATTTTTTTACGTTAAATTGTAATGTATTCCGGCAATGTCCTCTATTTGTTTTGATATTGGATATGAAAACCACGGCTCTTTTTATATTGCTCTCTTATTCCGCTCCAAGGTTAATACGCAATATTTCAGTTTCAAATAAATGGAATTAGATTTATTAATTCAAAAGATGATTTATTAAGTCGGGAGAGACGAAAAAATATGCACTTTGAAATGTTATTTCTTTTTATTAATTAACTTACGCGATATGTCAATTAGTATGCGGCGCCGTTGTTGTCGCCGTTGTAACCTTTTCGTCCCGGAGAGAAAAAAATCACATAAGATCCGAAGGGGGGTCACTAGAGACCCCAATTTGTTTTGCTTATTAAAGGATGTTAATGGCATAATATTGTGTAATTTGTTTTAGTAATAATTAGGGGGGAGTATATTCGAAGTGTTTCAGAAGTCATTATCAAAATATTTTCATAAATAAAGTCGTAGTTAATATTCTAATGAATTTAGATAATAATGCGCCTTTTTCCATACAAAACAGGGAAGGCGGGCCGATAACGAGCATAACTCCTCGATTCTGAATGTCGACTGGCGATTGGCGATTACAGCGTAGCTAGTTTGTTGCACAGGGTGGTCCGTAAATGATGGATCTATTTATAAATACATATTTTTAAGTTTTAAAAACCTACCACTACTAAACTAGGTACGGATGTTATTTCGAATATTATGGAATATTTAGATGTTAGTGAAGGTTATAATTCCTAATTTATGATATTATGTAGTATATTTACATTTAGGGTCAAATCGTAGTGTTTGCCTTACCATAAATAATGGGTTCGTTTGTATGTCGAGGGGTTCGAAATACAACGAATTTTTCGAATATAGTGAAAAAAAAGGTATTTTTAGAACTTAAACGTGGAGTAAATTATATTTTACTGTAACCTCAGATATTCCTGTTTTTGATTTTTCTATATAAAACACCACAACAGTCCCAACTGCTCCTATCCAATCCTCTGGAACCAGTGAGACTATGGCATTCCCAAATGGGGTATGTTGGAGTGGCGGCTCGGAACTTTTAGGTGTACTAGAGTTTTTTTTTATTTTTTTTATAGTGAATACCTCACAAGAGTCCCAACTGCTCCCGTCTGGAGCCAGTGAGACTATGGCATCCCCAATTGGGGGATGTTATGAGGCTGAAGGTAAGTGGGGAAGTGAAAGAGGAAGGTGGGGAAGTACCTGGCTATTCAGATCTAGTCACTTAACACGGCTAAAGCCATTTGGAGCAACGTTTCAATTCTGAATGGTGGTCTTACACCAGGGCGATACTTTTTTTATTTATTTTTTATAGTGAATACCTCACAAGAGTCCCAACTGCTCCCGTCTGGAGCCAGTGAGACTATGGCATCCCCAATTGGGGGATGTTGTGAGGCTGAAGGTAAGTGGGGAAGGGAAAGAGGAAGGTGAGGAAGTACCTGGCTATTCAGATCTAGTCACTAAACACGGCTAAAGCCATTTGGAGCAACGTTTCAATTCTGAATGGTGGTCTTACACCAGGGCGATACTGAGTATCTTCCATTCTAGAACGTGCCGCAAATAGACTATATATTATTTTAATTAATTAATTGTGAAATAACACAAATCAATCAAATAAAATTTGAAAGAGTGATAATATTACAATTAATAGTAGACCCAAAAGTCACGAGCCGGTACTGGTATTTTGTAAGGCTAAAGGTAGTGGGGAGGGGAAGAAGATGGAGAAGAGGAAGTTGGGGAAATAGCTGGCTATTCAGTACTGGTCACCAAACAAGGTCAAAGTTATTTCAAGCAACAACCTAAATGAATTCTAGTCAGTAAATTGTGAAATATCACAAAGATTAAAATTTACTTGCGCACACCGGGATTTGAACCCGCGACCTCCGGTTTAGTAGTCTAGAGCCTTACCCTTCGACAACGGATGCTGTAATATTTATGAAAGAAAAAAATATATAATATCAAGTTGCAGGGCGGTAGATGCTTTCAGTATCACCCTAGTGAAAGACCACCATGTAGAATCCAAACGTTGCTTGAAATGACTTAAGCCTATATGGTAACAAGATGTGAATATGCATGTACTTCCACCTTTGTCTTACCCATATCCTCCCCCTCGCCATCCCCACTATCTTCAGCCTCACAAAATACCCCAATTGGGGATGCCATAGTTCTACTGGATGGGACTGTTGGGGCTCTTGTGCGGCTTTCACACAAATTAATTAAAACCATAGAATTTTATGATCTAACTTAAAACATTGGTAAATATGCCGTAAGAAACTGCAATAAATACATGCCGACTGATTACATAAATTCTAATATTAAAAGTACAGAATAAATATTTTACAATCCTGAAATAGATATTAATTTGTAAACACCATTTCATAAGTAGGTGTGAATGAACTACTTACCAGTCTGAAGATGCCCATAGCAGGGCGAAACTAGTCCGGTTTTGCAGAGAATTATTTACCACGAAAATTAAGAGAATTAGCAACTATAACCCAATATAAAATTTAACAGACGTTTGCGATAGACTTTTTAACCATATAGTACTCTGTTTTTATTCAAGTTCCTTCAAATTACTTAAAAATGTATACAAAATATGTGTCTCTTTCTGACCGATTTCTTTTCCATGTGAGAAACAGAGACAGATATAATTTTAATGTTGTCTCTAAACATGAAACATTTACCGGATGCAAGCTAGACAGGCCGATCTTTGTCCGGCAAGTGATCATTTTAGCATCGCAAAAGGAAATACCAGTAGTGCAGTGTACGCGACCGGGAGTTAGCCCTTTCCATAAAATGCAACTTTTACGGTCCAGTTCGTAGCTCGCTGGATCGTTCTCGGTGGTGAGCGGATAGTGGGGATGGGGACGGGGGAATTTTAGCCGATGCTACGAAGCTGAGGTGCGGGGCAGGGGACAGGAATTTTGCCGGAATTTTGTACAAATTATTTAATATCTAAGAAACTAGAAATAAAATATATATTTTTTAAATGCAGATCGATAACCAAATAGTTTTTTTAGGATTAACTAAATTACAGAGTATGTGGTGTAAAAAACAACTTAGATATAGCATAAAACTCTCGTTAGTGTAAGTGTGTTCCCCCCGTCCGGTGCGGGAGTGTTAAATAACGTAATTCTACCGAATAACGTAATTCTATCTATAAAATATTTCATAGACACTGCTGTCAATCACACAAAATTTAGTATTGCCATGCAAAATTCATAATATCATCATATATAATTCATTCATGTAATTGAATGTATTATTTATAACAAATAATCAACATAAAATTAAATGTAATAATCCGAATTAACAACCAAAAGGAATTAAATGTGATTAAACGTATTCCGTTTGGGTAGTTTAGGTTAGATTAGGCAGAAGAACATGGAAAAAAGCTATTAGAATTAAATCACAAACCAGTCTATACAAACCTAGCGCAGCCCACAAACTATTTGAAAACTGGGATATAACTCTAAATGGGACGCGAGTGGGCGTTATTAAATGGGCAATTTTTTGTTATAGAAAATCACAGTTAGATTAGGTTAGGTTATGTTTATAATTTTATTTAGTATTAAGGAGATTTTATTGAAATAGTTCGTAGGTAGGTACTGTACCTACACCCGCCCTCTGGCTAGGAAAATAACTAGTAGGTACGTTTGTTTTTATTTTGTGTGGTTGGTATTTCCAGCAAATGTCATATTACTGTAGTTGCTTTGAAATCTCACGAACAAATGGAATATGGCGTTACGATTTTGGTTGACGACCGGTGTATTATCGTATATGTAAAATAATTTAAACGAAATAAGTGTATTTTTTTTAGGTTTTCCCCAACATTAAGAGTCACTTTTAGTAATAATATAACTAAATTCAAGTATCAATTCAAATAAACATTCCATATTTACCGTGAAGCGGAATTCGTAACGTTTACCAAAGTGTGTTATGTTTTGTTATGAATTAAATTATTAATAAAAATGTATTTTAATTATCGTTGAATGTGCCAACCCTTATAATAAAGCAACATTTTTTTATGGTTTTTACCCGGTTTCAGGGCAAATATCAATTCGTTTCAGAATTGTGTTATTAATTATTAACTTATTAACTGCCAACTTTATTTTCGATTTTAATAGAAGTATTGTCATGTTTTTTTCTTTTCAATGTAACTATGTACAAAAAGTTTTTTGAAAAGTGTAATCAATTTATCGATCAAATTAATGAGTTCAGATTCTTTTTTGAATAAAAATGGTCCAATTTACAAAAAGTCCATATTGGATTTATAAATCCATAAGGAATTGTGGTTTGAAAAGCTCGAATTGAAAGCAGATATACGAAGCGTTGTCAATAAACCATGCAATTTGCCCTTTGTTAATTTTACACAGACGCTAGAAGCGGCCGTCAAACGCGTAGCGTAGTCCCGAATGGAACTAGCCCTACCCCTCCCTTACCCCGCGGGCTCCCGTTCATCCAAAAATCACACGAAATGAGCGTGCGTTCGAAATTAATTAAAAAAAATAGGTTGCCATTCAAAATTTTGTTGGATCTTTGCAGAAATCGTTTTTACATAGCTATCCCATCAACTTGGCGTAAAAAAATTGGACGGAGGATTTTTCCGGAGCGATATTTTTGACTGATATCAAAAAAGCATGTTCCAAAAGAAAAAAATGTTGGATCTTTTGATTAAATAAAGCAAACACCAATATAAAGACACTCCGTGATCAAAAATTGGAGGGAGGAATTTTCCCGGCAACAATAGAATTAAGAAACAAATCTCTTTAAAAAAAAACACTTTCCCTAAAAAAATATTGTTGGATTTCTATTTAATCAGGTGGATATTAATTAATACTAACAATATGTGAAGAGTTTTCGAAAGAAATACTTTTCCAGCGAGAGTTATAATTTTTTTTCAGTTTTTGCTAAAAATGACTAACTTCCCGTTAAATATTTTGTTGGATCTCTTGTCATTCGTCATCCTTAAATGATACTCCACGTGACTGCAAAAATTTCATCGACGGAGGAATTAATGTTTGGGTTAGCCTCATTTTGAGCCTTTATTGACTGGCCTACTATACTAACAGACCGAACGATTAGTCATAATAGACTTTAGGAAAAAAAAAATTAAAAAAATATCATTTATGTCGCTATTCCAAATTCCTGTAATATTCATAAATCTGTTTCTGAAAAAATAAGAAAATACACAGATTTAGGAAATGAGATTAAAGGAATTTGGCATTCTCAGACTATAAAAATATTACCATTTGTTATTTCGGCTACTGGCATTATACCTAGCTCTCTCATTCAAAATTTAGGCGTATTAGATCTGTCAAAGAATTTATAAATAAAAATACAAAAATCAGTCATTCTAAATACATGTAGGATTACGAAAGATTTTTTAAAATATTTATCTTGAGGGATCAGTAGGACTTATAGGTCCAATTAGAAGTTCTACCGAGCCGAACCCTCTGATATATAAATATCTGGAGTCGGTGAATTATTTTCCCATTTGATCTCTGTTGATTTGACGTGTTGTTCTTGTATTATTTTGTATTTATTATGCTTATATAATGCACTAGCATAATGTGGATTGACTAGATGATCATTTGTGGAAAAGTGTGTGGAAGGGTTTAGTTTTTCCTGTGGGGAAGATTTAACCCGGACATAAAGTCGGAAAATAATAAAATAAAAAAAACTAATAATATATATTCGGAGACACATCTTTACGCTGATACACTAATGAATTGACACTACTTTCACGATGAGAAGATGTATGAATGTGAATGGCAGTGAGGCTTGGAACTGACAGAAGCAGACTTAAAGTAGACTGGATTCCTAAGGCGTATGCATCAGTGGTAAAACTTTGTATGACCGTGTTAAAATGAGGAGATTCGGAGATAATGCAAAGCAATGTTAGCGTAATGAGTAAGATTAAAAAACGGACCCTTTAGGCATGTAGCAAGGATGAACAAAGAAAGGATTGCAAGAAGAATATATGGTGCGGAAGATGGTAGAAGAATTCGGAGATGCCTGAGAACAACAGAAAGTCAATGTCAAGAATAACAGAAGAGTGAGTATGAGACGATATACGAGACAGTGTTGTGTGGCTGTCTATCCTCGATGGTTAGTTAGTCAAACCTGCATAATCATACGAGCATATCGTGCGTTACCCATTGAGGTATAAAGACAGAGAACTTTGGCGTTCAAAATATGAACCACGCATATCGGATCATTGTCTGATGTGAGATGTCACGGGCATCAATCAGTTACAAGCGCTTGCCTGGCTTCAAAATGCCGACATGCACGCTGAGATATTGTACAAGTCGTGCTGGAAAATATAGGGAAAGCTATGGTATAACCATAATTTTGGGTTTTACTGTAATTAGTAGTCGTTTAAATTGACCCATTTAAAAACTCGGCCGCCGGTAACCTTCGACTCGTTCGTTGAATTCATTTGCGGACGGGAGGATTCGGGCGACATCGACAGCAGCCACACTCCCTTCCCACTTCCCGCACGAGAACAATATTTCACACCGATATTGCAAGGAATGTAGACTCTATTATATAACTCAATGGCGTTACCCGATATCGTAAAAACAAGTAGTTGATATGGAACGACCGATGTCTCATTCGGTAATAGATTGCGGATTTTTTGCTCAATATAACTTTCGATTAATTAAATAAGATTTAAGTAAGTATTATTACTGAATAGAAACCGTTAAAAGTGATTGTTACTTGCGTATACCCACATAATATATGAACACAGTTATTCATATAATATGCTGTTATTGCAGATTTAACTAAGACATTTATAATCAAACAGAAATTATACGCAATGCGCAATAAATCGAATACATTTTAAATGTCACGAGAATGGATAATTTATCCAATTAAAAATAATTTCGCACAGTATTTTTTAACCCTCCCGTATTTAACTTATCAACTTAAGTTAACTAGTTCGATAAACTATTAACAGTAACCTTATACAATTCCTGTCTTTAATTTTAGCTACTCCTATATATATATATATATATATTTTACACAAGAAGTGCCTTGTGAGCGCATTTCGTGATCCAATTGTAAGCCCAATTTGAGCATTCATTTCCATACAATACTGTGATTCAATATGATTTCGAAATTCAAATGGGATGGTGACATACAAATTCAAGCAAGTGTAAGTGAGACAGACCACGTGCAAAATGGTGTACAACCAAAAGGTACTAAGTCAGTGGTACATTTGTTTTCATTAAAATTTATATGGAAGTCACTTCGAATTTTCTTATTTATTTTATGATTTTATACAGCTGAGAGAAATGCGATAGATATAATTACAATAACTTCGAATTGTGTCAAACATTTTTATCCTTATGTGAGATTTCAATTCCATTTTTGCACACGGTGTCCGGAAACTCGTAGTACAAGCGGGATATTGATGAATCTACATCAGCATATCATAATATCAGCTCAAATGTCTTAAAGTTCGTACTTACTGGCTCGAAAAAATTCGATAGAATTTCGATTTTGTTTGGTTCTCTATATGATGTAAGTAGATTCACTAGTTTTTAGCTTGTACTACCAGTTTCCGCTTCAATTTATTTACTGTTCATAATTCCTCACGAGAATATGTGAACAACTGACATAAAGTTGAAGTTACGCTATGGTGTGTCATCTTGGAATGGGAAGGAAGTTTTTGAGCTCGGTAACGAAAAGGTTAAAGAGTTAAAAAATGGGGGCAATTTTATTCTGACATTGATGAAATTTTACACACTTGACCTTCATAACAAGAGGAAGGTCGCTGTCTAGATGAGATTTCAATTATTTTCGATATTCTTTATAAAATTACTACTAGACCTTGATTTCGAAAAACTTTTTGCAAAGCCCGGACAACACCGAGAATTTCAGCTAGTAACAATTATAAAAATATTAATTAAATCAGCTTATAGTTTAGATGGAGAGGGGGCATACAGCATACAGCTCATGTAGTAACTGGTCTATGTAGCATGGTACAGCGTGGTACACACTACATGGACCCGCTGCTCGCCTACAACTGCCACTTCCTAGAAGTTACATCATATAATGCGGACTCGCCAGATTATAAATAATTGACTTTCTTGCTGACTTGGCGCAACCGAGTCTCCGGTGATATACAGAGTTTTCCAATAAGAGGTGTTATTTTGATATTCAATCGTAAAAGATCAATGGTTTCGTTGCTTGTGTGGCACGTAGCGCCTTCTTGTTGAAAGTAAACGTTGTCCAGATCAATACCATCCAATTCCGGCCATAAAAAATCATTAATCATCTCTCGATAGCGCAATCCATTCACCGTAACTGTCGCTCCAGCCTCATTTTCGAAAAAGTCACACGTTGAGGATAGAGAGGCTTTTCGACAATAACTCTTGGGTTTTCCGAGCCCCAGATGCGACAATTTTGCTTGTTGACGAAGCCACCGAGGTGGAAATGGGCCTGATCACTCAAGATTATTTGCATTTGATTCACTCAAGTGAATTTTAATAATTTCAATGCGTTGTTGAAGCGTGTATCGTTCCATTTTTATTAATGGCGTAGTTTTTACTTGTCAAATGTTAAAAAAAGACAGCTTTAAAAGTAACATCTACCGAAATAGCGGGCTATTCAAAATAACACCTCTTATTGGAAAACCCTGTAAATAAGCTCTTGCGTTCATCATAATAAATCGAGGGTTTAGCATCACAGGGGCCTATCTCCAAAACATAATTTTAAGATAAACGTAGATAATGATTGGAATGCTCACATGCCCAACTTACCCAAATTATCTCTTTAAACGGTTTTATAAACGATATAAAGCTTTGTGTCACTAATAAATAAGATTGTGGCATTACCGAAACCAAGCTTAAGGCGAAGCTTAATGCTAAATCATTATTTTGATTAATCTTTATAACGAATTGGTATACATTATGAATACCAAAAATATGCTTTAGATAAATTGAAGAATTTCCTATCGTTTCGCTTGAGTAGAATACAAATAAAAAAATAAATTACTCAATAAAAAATATAAATGTAATCTACTAAAAAAATTTTTTTTTCAATATATATGTATGAACGCGTAAAGGAAACAACTTTAAAAAAATACAGCATTAACTTTTTTGCTTTCCTATAAAATTATTTACAAAATAAATAAAAACCAGTTTTGTGCTTGAAATCAAACGTTTCTGTACTCCGTTTGTCAAGCGATTTTAATGCCTATTACCTACAATATAAGGTATAACAAGAATATACACATTTTGGCTTGTAGCTTCCTCTTAACTCAAAACACCTGTTTTTGTAGTTAGGCCCCTGTGACCCTAAGCCCCCGTCCAGAAAAATACCTAATCCAACCTAACATTATTTTGTAAATGTTTTGAACTATCCGTTTAGCCAAATTTTCATTGCATGAAAATAATTTTATGTATTATTAGTATTATTTTTTTACATTAACACACAGGAGTCATGAGAAAAATATTTTCGCTTATGGGCCTATGTTGTCTTAGAGGAGGAGTATTTATGAGGAAAGCAAGTTCTGGGGAGGAAAAGGGTAAGAAGGGTGGGTAAGAATCTAGAGAACATTATGTTCAGGAGTTACAGACGTATGAATAATACCCCTTGAACTCGGGCACCCCTGCTAAGTCACCAAATGTGGCCTATGGTAGAGGTTTTGGTTATCCACTGCATGGTCCCAGGGGCGGCGGTACACATATCCGCCTCCCAATTTGAAATAAAACAATTAAAAATCAAGAAAAAGAAACGCCTCTACCTTTTTCTCTTTTTTATGTGAATACTGGAGCCAGTCAGACTACGACAACCTCAATAACTTTGAGGTATGTTGCGAGGCAGATGGATGTAGGGAGGGGAAGGAGATGGGAGAGGAAGGTGAAGATTTACCCAGTTACTCAGATCTGGTCACTGTACACAGAAAACGAAACTAAACTAAAGCTATTTCAATGTTTCATTTCTGAATGATGGTCTTTGACATTTGCGATATGTTCCACTCTGAAACACACTACAAATATGTAACGGTATGTGAACCCGCGACCTCCAGTTTTGTGGTCGAGAGCCATAACCTTCGACCACGGAAAGTAACATTTATTCGTATAACTTATAATTAATTACTTCAAATTCCATTGGTTCAGGATTGCAATTGCGAACAAAGATTGTCCCGGCCAAAGGTCAATCGTTTCTCCGTATGTATCCTGAATTCTTATTATAAATTAGTGTAACTCCCGGAATAACTTGGAACATGTCCGAAAGAAACCCGCGAATCATTCGTTTTCGCGCCAAAAACTTATGCTATAATAATATGAAGTTGGACAGAAATTTAATTCCTTTGTTTAGTGTGAGGTCGACGGGCATAGCCAAAATTGCTGTATGTCAGAGGTCCGTTAATATTGGTACGCGGAACATTTGTCGTGTGGAACGAACAACACTTTTCCACTGGTATGAGAAACATTTTTTTTTTCAAAAAAAATATTTATTGCACAAAAAAACAGAGTACAAAGGGTATAGCTTATAGGTTACATCCTATTTCTTCCAGCTAACCCAACAAATACAAATTATATTACATAACCCAACAATTACATGTTAACAAATGTATGTAAATAATAAATAAAAAACATTTAAGGTGTAGTGACATTTGTTTAAAAAAAATATTTTTAGTGATGATTTAAATTTAAGGCGATGCCATACGAAGTAATGCAAAATCATGTGTTTTTGGTTTGAAAATTTGGTCTCCTAGAAATGTTTCAGATGCTTTAATTAAATACTGCGAGTAGAATACATCTTGGCCTCGAAATAATCGAGTATTTTTTAGATTAGTCTTTTTATAAGCCCAGAAAAAAATAATGTATAAGGCCTATGAAAACTGCTTTAAAGTTAAAAATCTCCTACTTACGAACCCATTTTCGCTTATGATTTTATTGTATAATGTGGCAAATTAAGTTCTTTATAAAATGATCGGAAAAAAACAAATATTTATGCCTGAACATCCACAAAATAAAATAAAAGGCACTTTTTAGCCATGTTTTTTTCTTGCATAAATCAAAACAGGCGGATGGTGTTAAGTGGGAATTTAAACCTTATCGCCATCTACGTAAGGGTTATTATTGATAGCGGTTCAATTTAAAATATTACACGACGTAGTGCATCGCCTTAAGTATGTCGGATATTTGTTAGATGCTACGTGGAAGGTTGTTATATACTTTGATGGCCATGTAGTGTGGTCCTTTTTGAAATATAGTTTTGTTTGCTTTTGGGATTAATAAGTTTTCTGTGAACCTTGTAGCGTGTTTATGTGTTGAGTTTTTTTGTGGGAACTTTTCTGAAGATGATCGAACTAACAGGCATAACTCCATTATATATATATGTCCGTCACTGTCAGAAGTTTGAGATTTTTAAAAATTGGTCTACATGAATCCCGGTGATCAGAGTTTGTATAATTATATATTATTTTTTTAATTATTCATTCCTTGATTGGAGAAAGCGAATTAAAGCTTCCAAATCAGATCATAAATTAAATAATAAATTAAATATATATGTTATCTATAACATACATTCCACCAACCTATGACCAAACTTAAAATATTTAAAAACCATTGAAAATAACCGACTTAAAGATAATATTTTAACATTATAGTATTTTAACATCCTTACAAAAACTTACTTAAAACAATGTACAATGTGACCGGGTACCTCAGTAGTGTCACATTCTTTTCGACATTTGTAAAAATAATGTGTAATTTACTTGCAGCACGTTCGTGAGTGGTAGTTATTCTCCGTATCTATTCTATGTAGGTCAAACTTGCTCTATGTAGATCAAATGCTTTACATCAAAATAAATTATGATCAACTGACAAGCATAACAATATAATAGTTGTGCTTTAGCTTAATGCTAAATCACTATTTTCGAATAATCTTTATAACGAATTGGTTTACATTTTGAATACCAAAAAATATGTTTTATATAAATTGAAGGTTTTCCTATCATTTCTATTGAGTAGAATACAAATAAAAAATTTAATTACTCAATAAAATATATAAATGTAAACTACTAAATAAAATTTGTTTTTAATAGAAATGTATGAACGCATAAAGGAAACAACTTAAAAAAACACAATATTATAGCTAAGATTATCTGTGATAGTTTCCCTTGATATTTTTTTTTGATTTTAAGAATAAGTAAAATTATTTACTTACAAAATAAAAAAAAACACTTTTTTTCTTGAAATCGAGCGTTTCTTGACTCCGTTTGTCAAGCAATTTTAATGCCTTTTACCCATATTCGAGACAATATAAGGCATACGAAGAATACACACATTTTTGGCTTGTAGCTTTCTCTTAAACGGAAACCTTTCAAATGTAAATCAATAAAACAAAATGGCGCTGACTTGGCATTTGATTACAACGTTACATTTGAATTTTGCTTGACACATTCCAAACTTGTTGCATTAATTTAATAAAAGATTGTGTACCTCTTACTATTCCGACACAAAAGCAAAGCCATGGGTAATTGCGACCTTGAGGTGACATCGTGGGTCACTGATACTTTGCGAGAATACAAGATTGTCAGATGCTGTTTTTTACTTACAATTCTTGTTCCTTGTGCCTTTATGCTAAGCGTTTTTTTAGTCATTTTTACGACAGTACCTACCTCACGCCTAATTACCTTACAACAGGCAACATTTTAAATGCATATATTTGAATATCGATTCGGTTTTCTTCAATGAATGAAATGGAATCTTAGATGTGGAAATTAACCCACTTCTCGACATCCGATCGAGCTGTAACTCAGCAGATAGACTCATTGTCGATGAATTTATTTATTTTGAATGAATCAATGAATTTATCACCTTTTGGTGGTAATCACGAGTACTCATTTTTCTGAAATTGGATTACATAACAGCAATTAATATACGGATTAAATGTCGATTCTAAACAATTGGGATTTGCTGCAGTTGTTAAATCAACACATCGACAATTCAACACACCTTTAAAAAGTGATATAAAGTCAATAAAAACGGCGAAAAAAATTAAACGTAACCTAACCTACTTAAACCAGTTAATAAAGATTTTGTTTCATCACTTTCCGTGACTTTATATAACTTTTTAAAGATGTGATGAATTATCATTTTGGTGATTTATCCGGTCACCTATATATTTGATTTTTCAAGAAAGTGAAAACAGACACGTGTTATTGTGTGCGTGAAAAAAATCAAAGAATTAAACACGTGTCAATTTTAAGTAGAAAAATATGTTAAAGATGTGATGAATTATCATTTTGATGATTTATCCGGTCACCGTGCATCATATATTCTTCGTACACTCTTTTCTCCGCTCATTCGCTCTACATGCCCAAACCATCTAAGCATCCCTTTCTTTACCTTACTCACTACGCTTACATAAGCCTTGCACTCTTTCACCAAAATAAATACATACCAAAGTAAATTTCCCTTATTTTGCAATAATCATTTTGTTTTTTCAGACTATGTGATACATCTGGAATCTGTAATAATATGAAGTATGGTTTAATGCGTATGAAAGGTTGTTTTAATAGCGATATAAATATACATAAGCAATATTTCAAAATTTTGAGTTAACCTCACTTTTCAACATTTTTGTTCAGAAAATCGAATTGTTATTTCTGTCGTAATCCACCAAACTGAAAAAAAACAGCAAATTCTATTTCTCAACTTATTCTGTTATAAGTGTAGATACATACGTTCTGAAATAAGTTGCAGTTATTAAGGCGTATTAACCAGCGGCCGCAAAAACGAATTTGGTCAAAAGACGGTCTGGCGATCGGACGTTTTTTTAGAACGAGACAGAAATACCATATTCATTCCTCTGCCAGCCGTACACTCCGCACGGCGGCCGAAACCTACAGCATGGTTCCGATGAAATAACAATTATTGTGTTTGAATTTTCGGTTGTAGCTTTCTTCCTAATGAGTAGTTACATACATATTTGTAAATTATACGTCGGAGTGCGTAAACATAAATAAATACAAATGCAGTGCGTTGACATAGTAGGTACAAAATAGGTAGGTATTTGAATAAACATTTTTTTTTAATTTTTCAAATATTTTTGTTCACTTGTTTTTTTTTTAATTTTATTTTACATAGGTTTTACAAAAGTGTTTAACATTAAGTTTGATTGTAAAAAATCTCTCGTTTTACATATTTATCCGTTTGTACGATAGCTATTACCAGTAAGTTTTATTTCTAATACTTAAAGTAAGTATGTCAAAATAACCTCGTTTTTTTTCTCCTAAAACAAGAAGCTCAATTCACAATATGACATTATGAAACTGACAAAAAGTAACACTCAAAATATTAAATATGTTGAATTATACCTGTGTAATAGGGAATTGGACAATAGAATAGAAATTATTCACCGTAATATACCATGCATTTCCCGACACCATGTATACAAGGGTATGGTTTTGTGCGTGTAACTCGCGTAATGCCGGGAATTATTGATATTTTATAATTACCGCGATATTCACGGTTTCAGTCACCGTAATTTCACCACGAGTTTCCCGACACCGTGTACACGTGGTAATGTTGCATGCGCGTAAATCGCGCAACACCGGGTAGTAAATGCTTGTTTATAATTACCGCGGTAATTAGAGTTGAATCGGTCACAGTAATATACTACGCGTTTCCCGACACCATGTTTACAAGGGTATGGTTTTGTGAGTGTAACTCGCGTAACGCCGGGAATAATTGCTAGTTTATAAATACCCCGATATTGACGGTTTCGGTCACCATAATATCCATCATTCACAATATATTGTAGGTATTACCTATTTACAAAATAAAATAATAATAATATTAATGTAAATTACACATACGGCTTTGACGGCCGGCGTGGTCTAGTGGTATACGCTTTTGACTACAGATCCGAAGGTCACGGGTTCGAACCCGGCGTGCGCAAATAAATTTTATTTGATTAATTTGTGTTATTATTTCACAATTAATTAATTGAAAATAATATATAGTATATTTGCGGCACGTTCCAGAGTGGAAGATACTCTCAGTATCACCATTCAGAATTGAAACGTTGCTTGAAATGGCTTTAGCCGTGTTTGGTGACCAGATCTGAATAGCCAGGTACTTCCCCACCTTCCTCTTCCCCATCTCCCTCCCCTCCCCAATACCCTCAGCCTCACAACATACCCCAATTGGGGATGCCATAGTCTCACTGGCTCCAGACGGGAGCAGTTGGGACTCTTGTGCAGTATTACTGTAAAAAAAAAAAAAAAAATACCGACGGAATTTTAGAGACAATATTTGCTTCAGAATCACAATCATTCGTTGGTAGTTGATTATTTTCCCTGAAAATTAAACAACACAAAATTATCGCTAAATGTTATAAAAAATATATGCGTATTCTGACTGATTCGTTTGAACGACCCTGTAGCATATAGAGTACGTACAATGTACAAGGATAATTAAATATGACTAACCCTTTTTTTTCTACAAATATTTCTCCCATGTACGTTTTTGATGACGAAATTTTTGTTTTCTTATAAAACTTTTGTCCGATAGTATTTTTCTACCCATTTTTAAACGAGGAATTTCGATAAAATGTTATTTACTAGACCGGCACGAACCAAACGACCATTCACCGCCCTGTCGCAGCGGAAGCGGATACTGACGAAATTTCGGCTTGCGCCGTGGCAATCAGAAACGACGAACAAACAAAAAACGCTAATCGAATTTAATTACTATTATATACTTTAAGAATATATTTCTTGGTCATAAATTATTATTAATGTTTCAATAATATCATAGTAAATTATTTTTGTAAAAAAATCTCAACTATACCAATTTGTAAGGTCATAAATAAATAGTCAAATTGAGGGATTTTCGTCACAAAACGCGTCCTCGGATTTATTTATTAGTAATTTTATTTAAAATAAAAACAAAATTCTTATACATATATATGATAGATAATTTATTGATTGTTTATACTGTATTATTATATGATTTGAAATATTTGTTGTATGATACAACTTCGCCTTTGAAAATGCAACAAATCTGCATATCGTCCAACGGTAACACTTTATTATGGTATGAAAATAATATCATTTTCCAAAATTTTACAACTTACTTTACAAGATAAAATAACGATCTTTCGAAACCAATTTGTGTTTTTTTCTAGAAAAGTGTCCATACGTCCATAATCCTTAAAACAACATCTTTTAATCCGTATCATACAGCTGTCATAACATGGAGATGATATCCAATTACACCAGCGTCACGTGCTTCGAGATTTCCAAATTACTTGCCATTGTGATTTTTAAAATGTTTTGTAAACTTAAAAAATAAATTAAATTTATTCCACTCAAGTCTGCATCGAAGCTGATACATTACAGTTCTCAGCGATTTTCTATGGGCCAATGCTCCAAAATATTTAAAAAAGGAAAAACAAAATTACACAAACACGCTGGATTTTGTAGTACAGGATCAAAGACCAAACTGAACGCTTCTTCATGAGCATGAGTCACGGGCTGCCGACCTCCCACACGCTGAGGTCATCGTAATGTGCACCTCTGTGCAATAAACTTCCTAGAATTTTACCGAAATAGCAACACTGTCAGGAAAAAACTTTAAAAAAACATTTGTCCCAAATTTTTTTTAAATCTGGAACTGAAATAAAAATGGCGAAAATTTATTCGACAGTAATTGATACTTCTTTCTTTTGAAAGCTTCTGTTGTTGTAATTTTTAAGGAACTGTATTTAAACAAAAAATACACACGCTAGTTCTCCGCAGGGTTAGGCAGAGGGTATGTAGTTATTAGTTAAACACAACAACTCTGTCTGGTCACATTATATACCTAGGTTTATATATATCGTCTCAGTCTGTTTTGTGTTGAATGGCTTGAATGTGGCCTCCGTGTTTCCTCGTTTCTACCACGTGGGTCTCAACAACCCCTCCTTTTCCATAAAAATACTCCCTTCAGCATCCCCGTAGATGACATAGGCCCTGAGGGGGTTATTTTCCTCGGGGCGACATATGTTTTTTTTAACACAATGAGAAGCAGGTTGACATCTCTCCCGAGAACCATTTATTAGATATATAACCAACACCTCTACCCAATCGTGCCAATGGTGGACCAGATCGGGAGAGGCCGGTTGAGGAAGACCCTTTGACCTATTCAGTTGGACTCTATCGACCAATCGATGGATCAACTCCTGGACACATTGACCACCTGATTCCTATCTGTTATACCTTTTTCCTTCCCAGAACTTATTCTCCTCCCTTTCCTTGAAAAGATTCTCCACACACCATCCACAAAGATGACATAAGTCCTGGAGGAAACTATTTCTCTCGGGACCTACTGTGGAGTTTATATAAAAATGCAATCTACTATACCTATTGTACTGTAGAACAGAAAATGGATGCGGCTACTACCCAATCTTACCAACATACATGGAATATGTGTAAGAAAATGTAATAATAACGATGCGCCTTCGGGAAATTTAGATGAGATTGTTGACAAACATAAAGCCATTAACAAAGCAGTCTAAACAGTCTCAGTGGGCAGTAAGTTGGGCAGACCAATACAACATTAACGAGAACGGGACTCATCCACGAACATTACGCTTTCTCATTGGATAGGTATCTACATTAATTTGATTATAGAAATATTTACGACCAGGTTCCTTGGCAGTGTTCGTGGTCATTAATGAATTAAGTGTTTTATTTATCCTGCTCATAGATAATAGAAACAGTGGAAGGTACGGCATGGAAGTGTGTCGATTGTCGGCGAGCTACGATCAAACTGCACGGACTATCTAAAGTTATGCGTTTAGTGTGTAGGTAGATCTAACGTCTCTCGTGTCTAGGGTGAACGAATTATGTATGAATAATGAGATAATGATAATGAAAGAGAGAGTACGAAAACAGTGTGCAATATAGTTGTGAATGAGGAATACTTGGAGCAGGTGGATGAGTTGGTGTAGTTAGGAAGTATGTTTACGAGAGATGGCAAGGCTGAGAAAAATATTGAATGAAGGTTAAATGCAGGTAACTCCATTGATGGAGGACTGAACGCAGTTGGCGCTAACAAAAAAATGTCCAAAGAGGCGAAGCTAGCAGTGCAAAACTTAAAGTTGCAAACCCTAGGTACGAGTATCACCATGAAGGGTACCACAAAATACTACAATAAAATAAATACTATATAGTATTACCGTCGTCGTTCAAATACTCTATTCAATGTCGAGAGAGTAGGTAATTCGATTATGTAGTATAATAATATCGAACATGTTATTGACTGTTGCCTGTTGTATGCTGATGATGCGGTGCTGATTGCTAACAGTATGGAAGATCTACAGTCTCTCGTATCTAGGATGAGCGAAGTCTGAATGAAGAATGAGTTAATGATGAATGTAAGTCAGTCTAAAGTAATGGTGTTTGAAAGAGAGAGTGCGAAAATAGTGTACAATATAGTTGTGAATGAGGAATACTTGGAGCAGGTGGATAAGTTTGTGTATTTAGGAAGCATGTTTACGAGAGATGGGAAGGCTGACAGAGATATTGAAAGAAGAGTAAATGCAAGTAACTCCATTAATGGAGGACTGAACGCAGTTGGCCCTAACAAAAAAATGTCCAAAGAAGCGAAGCTAGCAGTCCACAATGGAGCGCTGGTACTTGCCCTGATGTATGGAAGTGATGCATGAAACTGGCAGAGAAAGGATGAAAATAGACTGAATGCTCTATAAATGAGATCCCTGAGGCGTATATGTGGTAAAACCATCTATGATCGTGTGAGAAATGTGGAGATCAGAGTAAGATTAAGAAAGGGACGCTTAGGTGGTTTGGGCATGTAGAGCTAATGAGCGATTAAAGGAGTGTAAGGAAAATATATTACGAAAATGTGAATGGTAACAGTAGTCGCGGTCGCCCGAGGAAGACATGGCACGATCAAGTGAATCAGATACTTGAGTCGGGCCATGTCAAGAGTCAGAATAATAGAAGAGAATGTGTGAGACGATGTATGAATGTGAATGAGGCAAGGAGTGTGTGCCAAGACCGAGTTGTTTGGCTGTGCATCCTCTCTGCCTACCCCTGCGGGAACGGCGTGATGGTTAGTTAGTTAAAAAATGCGGGGCGTAGGTGGCATTTGGAGTGGTTTGGGTGAACAATGATGGCAAAATTTCTAGACCTCCCTTTTTTCTATTATCTAAATTTGTGTATGTTTGTCTGTACCTAGCGACGGCAAAAGCCAATCATTTTAGATATATTTACCAATCAGAAACAATGAGGTTGTTTCAACGAAATTTAATGTTTGTTTACAAATTATAATATGCTAAAGACATAAAACCTTTGCATTTTTGGAAAATACCGAATACAGCCGAAGATATAAGCTGTTACAATGTTACGATTTTAACAGTCTTAAAAAATATTATATAAAGATGGAAATCGTCGATTTATTTGGTGTACGGAAGAAAAGAAATAAATTTTAAAATTGGAGTTAATATGATTTACTATAAATATATCAGGGCCTAATAATTGGCATTTGTTTTACGAGTGTTCATATAAACTTACATATATCAGCATTAAACTGAAGATCTTTGTATTTCCTCTGACGTCCAACAGTGTTTAAATTAATCTCAATCTTATTTTAGGTCTTTTGAAATGGTGTCATTCGTAAAAGCAAACGTCAGACCATTGGAAGAATTTTCCCAACGACCGGCGGCATGTGATTTCTTTGGAGAGCCGCCATCTTTTTAGTTCTAAAATGGTCGTTCTCTCGTCAAACACAAACTATCGACTGCCATTTTATAATATTAGGTATACGCCTCTGAACATTATTATAATATGTAGGTATACGCCACAAGTTATAGCTCCTATTGAAACAAAAAAAAAAACAGTTGATCTGCAAACACATTTTGTAATAAATCCAGAAAATTTCAGCTAAATGCTTTGCTGTATTGGAACAAAAAATCGAAACATTTATGTTAATAATATACCAATATTGTGTAAAATAAGGTGGATTTTTTCTTCTCATTACTATGGCAACACTGAGACGATTTTAAACATGACTATTATTGTAAGTAAGTACCTACCAGTACTCAGATGTGAGGTTATGACTTCTGAATTTTATTTGTTGATATTCAACTAGAAAAAAAGGACTAACTAGTGTACGTTTCTTCCCTAGATTGATATAATTATATCAATTGACAAATATATAATAGGTAATTACACTTTTAAAAAGATCTGGCGAAAAATTAACCTTTTGCACATACGAAATTGTTCGTAGCGATTCGGATCGGCAAGATTTTGGCTATGTAATAATGTTGATAAATCCCGTGAAAAATGTCACGTGGCAATACTAAATGTATATAGTAAATTAAAGTGGGCATAGTTTTACTGTTATGATTTAAATTGTGAATAATGTAATATACTCAATACGAGTAAAAGTTACAATGGTACAAGTTGTGATGGAGTATTGATTCAATATGATTTTTCATCAGGAATTTATAATGGATGGGTCTAAATCTATTTCTATAGCGGAAACAAAGTCGCAGCTAAACGCACATTTCGCGCGCAAAAGAAAAACCTAAACAAAACCACGTGCCCTGCCCAGCAATAATAATGTTATTGTTGTTGTCTCGCTCCCTCCCGGCGGCCGATCTTTGTCCGGGACAAGGAAACGTATTAAAATCAAGTGCGCGCGCATCGTTCTTTCTCTTTCGGCCGCCGCGCGTATAAAGTCTGCGATTTGGCGCAATTTCCCACATTTGACGTTTGACAGCTGTTCGGAAAAGGGCGCGCGTTCCAAAACAAACGCAATAACGGTGAAAGTGCTCGCAGAGTTTACGAAACAACAACATTTTATTCTTCCGCTAAAATAGTGCGTGATTAGAAACGATAAATTCACCGCTGTGCAGTTAACTTTGTGCGTGAAATAGTTATTTGACTGTTCCTGTCTTCATTTGTGCGTGACAATTATTTGTGTCGGAGAAACCTTTGTTCCAACACAAAAAAAGTATTTTTTAGTTTGTGAATCCACGTCAATCTTTTAAATTTACGAAAAAACTGTCAAACGTCCGGGAGTTTTAGATATTATTATTATACTTTTTGTGAGTTGTTGTTTTTGAGATAAAACCAGGCAAAATGAAGCCTCCTTCTCAGTTTGGAAACGACATAACTAGCCAGGCTAATAACACGGAAGTAGATCCTCGGATGGGCGCCATGATGATATGCACCAGATTAGCAGGAAGGGCCATCATCAGGGTTGTAGGCAGGTGTGAAGATGCCCAGGAAAATAATAACTTGGGTAAGTACCTTACATTTATTGGGTACCTACCTAAATATAGTTCGATGGAATTGTAGTTACTGTAGTTAATATCATTCCTTTTAAAATAAAAAGTGACAGAAATCACAAACAATTATCTAGGTATTGATTATTCATAATATAACGGGTTTTCCAATAAGAGGTGTTATTTTGAATAGCCCGCTATTTCGGTATATGTTACTTTTAAGCTGTCATTTTTTAACATTTGACAAGTAGAAACTACGCCATTAATCAAAATGGAACGATACACGCTTCAACAACGCATTGAAATTATTAAAATTCACTTGAGTGAATCAAATGCAAATCATCTTGAGTGATGAGGCCCATTTCCACCTCGGTGGCTTCGTCAACAACCAGAATTGTCGCATCTGGGGCTCGGAAAACCCAAGAGTTATTGTTGAAAAGCCTCTTTATCCTCAACGTGTGACTGTTTGGTGCTGTTTATGGTCCGGCGGAGTCATTGGACCTTACTTTTTCGAAAATGAGGCTGGAGCAACAGTTACGGTGAATGGATTGCGCTATCGAGAGATGATTAATGATTTTTTATGGCCGGAATTGGATGATATTGATCTGGACAACGTTTACTTTCAATAAGACGGCGCTACGTGCCACACAAGCAACGAAACCATTGATCTTTTACAATTGAATATCAAAATAACACCTCTTATTGGAAAACCCTGTATTTTAACAATCTTACGAGATGAAACTAAGAATTAAATTAAAGAGGGGATGGAAGACTAAGACCATTGCTATTAAGATCTAGTCACTAAAACCACTCAAGTAACGTTTCTAATAATAGTCGTCTGTCTCCAATATAATTAAACATTTAAGAAAAATGTTGATTTTTTTTTAATACTGTCAATCAATTTTGTTTTTGGGTTCTGAAAATGCGAATAAAAAAAATATAATTTTATAAAAAATATTACATTATTATCTTGCCGATGGGACGTTTCGATAGCTTCGTCCTGACTCCAAGAGCTGTGCAACGCATGGTCTAGAAGTCTAGAGCAAAGGTTCGAATATTAGGATATCAAATATTGAATTTTCCTAACCCTATTAACGTCAAATGTGATTATCATTTCTTTTTTCGTCAGAAGATTCACTTTCCTCGGTACATATGGACCACTTAGGGAACCTCTGGTCTAGAGTATCTAGACAAGCAATAAGTTGAACACTAATGGCATTGTCCGAACGTCTAATTATTATAAGACTCAAAAATGATTCCATATATTTTATTTTACAAGTTTTATTTATTTGTGTGGATTTTTCTGATGAAGCTAATAAGATATAACATTTACTTTTCGTTCCAGCGTTGTGTTTCTGTTTTACACCCGACTTGTAAAAAACTATATTAATAGACACTCATTTCCCCCTCGAGAAAATCTATTTCCAAAACGAAACAAATAAAAAAGATTTAATGTCTTACATCGTGTTGGTAATGGAAAGCACCAAAAGCTGTAGGAAATGTGAAGCGATTAAAAAAACACCCATTCGTGTCTCTAAATAGTTTAAAATAAAGACGCTATCCGATTCTGTTCTTTGTGCGCTTAGTTCTTCTAAACTACGCAACGGATTTTGACAAAATGCTCACATTCATTTAGAAAATTTCTTCCGGAAGGTTCATATGTATAATGTATGCATATTATATTTATAGAAAGTAGAGAAAAAACGATGTTTTGTAATCAAGTCGTAAAAAAATATTTCGGGCACTTACATTGAAAATGCTGTCTAAACCTTATGAGATATATCAAAATAATTTACTACGGAATTGTATATCTTAAAAAGGACTACAGCTAAGTCAGCGACGGTATATGTCTATCTCCTAAGAATAACCCCCAGCAACGCCGGGTATACATCAGCTACTAAATAAATAAATGTATGTATAAAGTTTGCACAGTGCGCCTCGAGTAATCCTTGGAAGTTTTCCTCATTTCTACATGAATACAGATTGTTTCAAACTACTTTATACTAGCCGGTGCGTGTCGACTTCTTTGAGAACTAAATTGATATTTTAAAGCTCCATAACTCATTATCAAAATGATAACTACGAATTAAATATACTTGCCTTTTGTTAGAAATTTCAGACAGAGAACGCTGTGAAAATTTCAAGACGAGATCACAGATCTAATTTTAAATATAGTTTGTTGAGATTTATACAAATGAATTATATTTTTCAATGAATGGCTGTGAAGTGTACACTGCCTACCTCTGCGGAGACAAGGTGTTATGTTTGTGTTTTGTATGTCCGATCAATTGCCACACATCCGACACGACACCGTGTCAAGGTCTCTGCAGATAAGATAAAAAATAAAACAAAAGATGAAATAATCATAGAGATGAATCATGCATACTTTCATTGTTGGAAAATAGAAGAACGTGTTTTTCTCGAACAGACTTATGACAGGTTGTTTCAGAGAATTTGAACTATTCTTCAAATTTCAAAGTTAATTTTCAAGTTCTGTGAAAGATTTTTTCAAGTTCTGTTATTATTTCAGTTCTGTGAAGCAACTAGTCTATAATGATATAATAACATAACTTGAATATGACTTTCACAGAACCCAAAAATGAAAGTTGAAATTTGATGAATTGTTCAAATTCTGTGTTCAAACCCATACTTCCAAGATCCATTGTTTCACAGAATTTTCACAGTTGAAATTCAAGTTGTTTTTATTTCTTAATGAGCCTGTAGTTTCACGGTACTTGGATAGTAACATAACTTGAATAGAACCTACACAAAACTTTAATCTTAACTTTTTAGATTTTTTTTGGGCCATTCGTCTTTTACAATTGAAAAAGCACAAGTTTTGCAAAGCTAAAAAAATAACATTTATACGAATTATTATTTACAGAATATTGGAAAAAAATACTGAACTGAATTTAGTTCATGAACATATAAACACGAAACATGATACGGCAAGCAATCCATTAGCTACGAAGGGTGCAGTTTATATTACGATCCCTCCAGAAAAGAAAGAAGGGGTCATCACATCGTCACTTTAAGACGAAGCTTAATGCTAAATCTCTATTTTGATTAATCTTTATAACGAATTGGTGTACATACTGTACATTATGTATACAAAAAAAATATAAATTAGATAAATTGAAGGTTTTCCTATCGTTTCGCTTGAGTAGAATACAAATAAAATAATAAATTACTCAATAAAAAATATCAATGTAAACTACTAAATTTTTTTTTTCAATATAAATGTATTAACGCGTAAAGGAAACAACTTTAAAAAATACAGTATTATAGCTAAGAGTATCTGTAATTGTTTCCCTTGATTAACTTTTTTGATTTCTTATTAAATTATTTACAAAATAAATAAAAAAACAGTGTTGTGCTTGAAATCGAACGTTTCTAGACTCAGTTTGTCAAGCGATTTTAATGCCCATTACCTACAATATAAGGTATACCAAGAATACACACATTTTTAGCTTGTAGCTTCCTCTTAACGCCACTTTAATGCATGACGTATTTTACATACTTCAGCTTCTTGGGTACTTACTTATATCGCGTAATATTAATTTTTATTAGTCAATCCGCCAGTTAACTAATAACTAGTATGTAATGTCACTTCCGTGACTCACAGTTCGACTTTCCTTGTATGGATTTAAACTTGCAGATAAGTTATAGCCTTCCTAGGGTTGCCAGTTATTCAACTTCTTGAAATAACATCTATATATCAGCTTATATATATTTATTTTTATTTTCACAGTGGTACATTGGACCAGATCTAGATAGTTAGTTGCTTGCCAACCTTCCTCTACCCCATCTTTCCTTCCCCTATTCCCTTCAGTCTCACAACATGCCTCCAATCACTTAAAATGTGGATTTTTATGCCGCAAAAGAGTCCCAACTGCTCCTAACCATTTGGAGCCAGCGAGACCATGGCATCCCCGATTGGGATATATTATGAGGCTGAAGGTGGAGGGAGGGGAAGAGGAAGATGTGTGAGTATCTGGCTATTCAGATCTGTTCACCAAACACGGCTAAAGCAATTTTTTTATTTATTTTTTTTATTTAGTAAAATATTATACATTTATATACATTATTTAAGAAATGTTCTGACTGCCCAACTAGGAGGATTCCCGTTTTAGGACAGTCAAAATTAGGATGAGTATTAACATTTTGATAAGTTGTTTGATAAGTATAGTATTAAAATAATAATGAAATAATAGGCATTTGTACTTTTAACTGGTGCCTAAGCCTACTAACATGTTTGTATAAATATGAACAACAAAGAGAAGAAATAACATAAAATAAAATATTAAATTAAATATAAGATTAACTGCTGCTTGGGTAGCATTCTAATTTAAAAGTATTAGGTAGGTACATATATACATATAATGATAAATAAAGATTATAACATAAAGGTATCTTTTACTGTTTTGTTGGAGTTTTTGTTGTTGTTTTTGGTTTGTGTTTGATTTCATTTTTTGTGTAGTATAAGTTCACTCTCCTTTCTACCTAATTTTAAGCAACGTTTCAATTCTGAATGATAGTCTTACATCAGGGCGATATTGCGGGTATCTCCCATTCTGGAACATGTTGCAAGCATACTGTATACAGTTTTAAATGAAAACATTTTGATAAAACACAAATTCATCAAATAAAATTTACTTGCGCACGCCAAGATTTGAACCCGCGACATTATGATTGCTAGTGGAAAGCCTTCCCCTGGACCACAGAGGCCATAAAATATCCCCTTGCTTCCCACATTTTTGCCTATTTTATTTCATCAATAAACGCAACCCTACTAACGATTCTTTTATTATTGGCGTCAGACGTTTTACGTAAAAGGTACTCTCAAGGCGAAACACTTCTCTTTAGTTCTCTTCCTGATCAGCTGTTTTCTAGCGAGACGTAAAACATCACAGCGTGAGTTATTATTATTATTCGCATTTTATCACCTGCAAATTTACCTGTGTGTGAGTTATCGGTAGAGACAAACAATGCCTTTATCAAAATGCGCAATGTTTTGACGTCTGATAATCAAGATAACATCATATCGGAGCGGGTACATTCTTATTACCTGTCAATTATCATTATGAATGGATTTTTGAAATGGCCGGTAAGATCATTGATCTCGTTATAGCTGCAATAAATTTACCTGCGACGCATTTTTCAATATATCTATTTGAAGTTCACTTTTGTTTTCGGAATTAATGATTTCATGTCTTGGAAACTGAAATTATTTCATTTCCCGACATCCGATCGAGCTGTAACTAGGCAGATAGACTCGTTGCCAAATCACTATTTTGATCAATCTTTATAACGAATTCGAGTACATTATGAATACCAAAAAATATGCTTTAGATAAATTGAAGGTTTTCCTATCTTTTCGCTTGAGTAGAATACAAATAAAAAAATAAAATACTCAATAAAAAATATAAATGTAAACTAATAAAAGAAGATAATATATTTTTTTAATAGAAATGTACGAATACATAAAGGAAACAACTTTAAAAAAATGCAGTATTATAGCTAAGATTATTAAGTGACAGTTTCACTTGATTATTTTTTTGTTTTCTTATATAATTATTTACAAAATAAATAAAAACAAGTTTTGTGCTTGAAATCGAACGTTTCTCGACTCAGTTTGTCAAGCGATTTTAATGCCTATTACCTACAATATAAGGTATAACAAGAAAATGTACATTTTTGGCTTGTAGCTTCTTCTTAAGCATTTTAATTTTAAAAAAACTTAAATAATGAGACATGCCACCGCCATCTTTATAAATACATAATTATTTAAACTCTGCTAAACCCAGTACAAGAAGTCTGAAAACAGGTATCTTCCTGCTGTAGAAAATTAACTGTCAGTCAATATTCTACAGCACAATAAAAATGGCGGTGGTTATGCTGATTTTCCAAATGTGAAATTCGAACGTTCAATTTTTTTTGCAATTTATGATGTTGCCATAATGAGAAAAATAAATAGTTCCACTCAATGACTATATTGTAACGTCATCGGTTCCACTTTATTAAATTTCTACAATTATTAATTAAACCCAATCTCTAATATTCGTATAATTCTAAATGACTTGTATATAAAACAAATTGAACTTTGTTTCAAATGTCACTTAGCAATGACATTCGGACATATCCAACATGTTTTTATGAAGAAAACTGCCCATCTTGGTAATATATACAATCGTATCTATAACATGAGCTAAATAACATGGACTGACTGGTGACTGGTTATACCGTATTAGGATTTAATTAATACCCAGTAAGGCGTTTGGTAAGGCCGACTGCTTTTTAAATACAGACAAAGTGTGGATCTATTTTTATTAATCTTTTTACATTGTTCATAAAAACAGTGAGTATGATTCATCATTGACTTCTTCCGTAGTAAATAGTACCTAACTAGTAACAAAGCACAATAACAAATCAGTCGCCAAATTATTAAAAAAAAAATAGTTATGATAAACGGCCAGTTCTTTCACAAATTTTGAAATTACCAGGTAATATTAATAATGTATTTACGTTCTGTGACGATTCCACTATGAGCCTGTAATTTCCCAGAGCTTGAATATTAACTTTTTCCAGTTCCGTGAAACAACTGGCCTAACTTTGAAACTTATCAATTTTTCGCAAGTTTATTTACCACAAAAGTGTTGTTGTTTATTATTGTTTTTGGCACGGAAAGTTGTTATTTATTCTTTTGCGTCATATTTCAATATCATTTTACGCACCAAATCTTGTCCGCCATTGTTTTCACTCCATCTTCGCTTGTTTCTTCTTTATTATCGTGTTTTGAATTTGGAATCAACACGTGGCTGTAAAAATAAATAGTACCTACCTTGCCGCTGTTTTGTATTGAAATAAGTAAAACACATTGCCAGAATACAGAACGCAGCCAACAGCGCAGTATGTAAAGTTCCTGAATACGGAAATAGAATAGGAATAGAATAATAATTTACACGTTTTCCCGCTATGCGCTCCATCTGTGAACACGAGAGGGAAATTCTCCAAAAAACAGGAAACAATCCACACTCTTGCCAGTTCTGGTGATAAATTATCTGCAAAAGGAGGTAGCTATTTACTTATATAAAATGCGTAGAAATAAATGCGTGCTTGAAAATATAGTTTTCTTTTGGTACCCTCTCATATACTACGGTATACTGCATCAGTAAAATACCTACTGTGTTCCATTTTTCGGTATAGAATCTATGACTTAATAATTTTGAAATAAAATATGGAACAGGCAATACACTAGCGAATCAGTTGAATGGAAAAGTGGCATAGACTAGAATAATGGAGGTGGAGGTAAGTACCTACCCATTCACTTTCCCCGTTTTTTCACAACACTGATGAATTAATGATGTTACAATCGCTGTGCACATTATTTGCGAACGCGCGGATAGCTCTTTTAATTAGAATTGTTCCTGGTTGACATTATTCACTGAACAGAATATAAATTCGATCTAGAATCTAGAAGGATAAAGAAAACTGGTGACATCAATTTACTTTCGACTCACACAGGATCACGTGTCGATTTTCGAAGTGGTTTGATCAATTCCTTCAGAAGTAAGTAAAAATTATGCTTACTTTGAGCTCAGGTTTTCTCTTCAGTGCACTGATGTCAAATTTGGTCGATGCTTCAGTGACATTATTATTTTTAGCATCATACAGAAGGCCCTGACGAAAATACTTTCCTTGGGAGCCTATGTCATCTTTGGGGATGTGTGTGGAGTGTCTTTTTAAGGAAAGGTAGATGAAGTGGTGAGTAGGAATCTGAGGATCAGTGTGTCCAGGAGTGACGGACGTATGAATCCATCCTCCCTCTGCAGTGTAAGGCGATGGGTCGAGAGAGGCCGGCTGCAGAGATCAAATGGTCTCCCTGAACCAGTCTCTCCCGATTCTAATAAATTTTAATAGTACCCGGGCGGCGGTACCCGTACCCGCCTCCTAAATTGAATTATGAATTTAGCGACACGGCGAAATATTGCATGACAATATAAAACAAATTACCTATCAACATTTTGAAGGTCTTTTCTCTCCGTTATTAGATTTTCACTATGGATTTTTAACTTTAAAGAATCAATTTGATTATTATCACCGTAGGTATGTATGGTGTACACATTTTTGAGAAAATAATAGAGTAGGTTAACTTAACCCTATTTATTTTATCTCCTTTCTATTCAAGATATGTAACTTCGCGTTGTCTCAGAGAATGCAAGATATTTGAAATTCAAACATTGTCCATTTAAATTATTGGATTTCATTGTCTGTTCAAATTTCAAATGCAATGGATTTGTGGTTCCGCGCAATATGGCATATCTTAAAAATCAATCATGATTACCATAGACTTAAATACAAAGACTGGATTTATTCATACTAATCGAACAAAATATATAAAACGAATAAGAAAAGGGTGGCAATTCAGAGAATAGGCGTGTACACATGAAATATTTATAGTTTCAAGCTAACAACGAAACGCATACGAACAGGATAGCAATACAAATAATATGTGTGTATGGATGAAATAGCTATATTAACAACTCGCTCTTCTAGCGTAGTAATGTACGACGTACTGTCACAAGGTTATCTTTCATATACATAAGTGTTTCTGCGTTCGCTATCTCACTTTATTTTAGCGTTTTCGGGTAGCTAAAAGCATTGAATAATTATTTACATATGTATTGTACTTATTTAAATTAAAGTGTTTTGTGTATATTTACGATTGGAAAGAAACTCAATCAAACGCACAGTAAGACATTTTTCGCAAGAAGAAAAGCGCAGAGCGGCATGTTTGTGGCTCCTGGTGAAAGCTTGTGGATGAACGAACTTATGTGCCATACTAAACGCAGTATGTCCACTGGACCTAGTACTGTGAAACCACGCGCATTGTCTCAGTAACATATCTTCTCTTTTAATTCATCTAAGATGATACATGGCATTTTGCACTAAAATAGAATGTTGGAGTTAGTTTGATTCCGGGTATTATGAAGTTGTGCAAATCACAATGTAACTTCACAAATTGCGGAAGATATCATATATTATAAATATTTCGCCTCAAGGCTGTAGAATGAACATTTCTGCTTCACCTGCATACATTTTATGACCATTTAAATTATTTAAACTTATGAAACATCTGTATTACGTAGGGGCAAATTACATAACGTTTACCGCTACATAATAATATGCTCTAATTATCGCGGTGGAATGAGAACGTTCACAAACGTGATTACGTAATTAAGACAAAAATATTGGTAGGTACGATTTTAACACGCCTATTTGAATAAAGAGAACATCCGATCGAGCTGAATCTCGGCAGATAGACTCGTTGTCGATGACAATGCATTTTATCAACTATTGGTGGCAAATCGGATGATCTTACAGCCGTTAAAATAATAAATAAATGTAGGTCCTACCCGGTCGGCATTTGGCGAAGTTGGTAGAGTTGTAGAATTCAGTCCTGAGTAGGAAGGTTCAATCACCAGTCAAACCATTTTTTTATAATTTTAAAAGACGTTTTAAAATTGATTTATTATAAGATTTTTCAAAATTTAAGGTGTGTTTAATATCTCGAAACTTAAAATTATGGCAATAGTAGTTTATCTCCACTGCAGAGATGAACTGAGAGGAGAGATCAGTGATTTGGAATTAGGTGTGCCCGTACCCCAAAGTAAGCGCAATTTTAGCTTACCTCTGGTGAATTTTATATAATGAGCTGCAAAATAATATTAGATTTTTTAAAGGATATCTTATGACGGGTTGTTTAACAAAATGTGAACAATTCATCAAATTTCTGTGAAAGTTCAAATTCAAGTTCTGTTATTATTTCAGTTATGTGTAATAATTAATAATGATATAATAACCCAACTTGCTGCTTTTCGTGGGTTTTGCCTAAATGGTATAGAGAATAAGTATTAGATGTAGTGTAAAGTGTGCCTAAATGATATAAAGAATAAATATTAGATGTAGTGTAAAGTGTGCCTAAATGGTATAAAGAATAAATATTACATGTAGTGCAAAGTGTGCCTAAATGGTATAAAGAAAAAATATTAGATGTAGTGTAAAGTGTACCTAAATGGTATAAAGAATAAGTATTAGACGTAGTGTAAAATGTGCCTAAATGGTATAAAGAATAAGTATTAGATATAGTGTTAAGTGTGCCTAAATGGTATAAAGAATAAGTATTACATGCAGTGTAAAGTGTGCCTAAATGGTATAAAGAATAAATATTACATGCAGTGTAAAGTGTGCCTAAATGGTATAAAGAATAAATATTAGATGTAGTGTAAAGTGTACCTAAATGGTATAAAGAATAAGTATTAGACGTAGTGTAAAGTGTGCCTAAATGGTATAAAGAATAAGTATTAGACGTAGTGTAAAGTGTGCCTAGTGGTATAAAGAATAAATATTAGATGTAGTGTAAAGTGTGCCTAAAATGGTATAAAGAATAAGTATTAGACGTATTGTAAAATGTGCCTAAATGGTATAAAGAATAAGTGTTAGACGTAGTGTAAAGTGTCCCATAAAGAATAAGTATTAGACGTAATGTAAAGTGTGCATAAATGTCATTGAAATTTTATTTGGTTTTACACCCAGCCGGGCTTTTACATGGATTTTAAAAGCAGAATATATCTATTGAGCTATCGAAAATTATACAAAAGAAATTTAAAGCATGATATAACAATTAACGGATAAACTAAATATAAAACAATATTATTAAAACATGTAGGAGTAACATAAAATAATATAGAAACTAGAACAATACTACATATAAGACAAATCACTAAAACTACATTACCAACAATAATTTGTAGGATTCAACAGATACGCTTTGTTCTATAAATGGAGTCAGTAAATATATCAATAGTACCCCCAAACTCGTTGCCCAGATCATGCATCCTACTGTGAGTGTGTCTGATAGTTGGTTGTGTATTGCAGAAGAATGTTATATTTTGTATAGTATTCCTAGTCCTAGAATTTAATTGTGGCAACGATGGCAGGACTGTCAATTAAGTTGTTAATGACTCTGTGTAACACAACCAGGTCTGACATAATTCTCCTGGCAGACAGTGTTATTAGATGCAATTGATTCATCAAACTGACATAATTAATTTATTCAATATGTTGTTAGTTGTTTGCAAAGGTTTAAAATAAAACATTTAATAAAAGAATAGGACTTTCACAGAACTTGAAAATTAATTTTAAATTTGATGAATTGTTCAAAATCTGTGAAATAACCCTTCCTAAGTGTTTTATCTTATCAAATTCATAGTAGCACCACGTAAAAGGTTTCAACAATTATTATTGCAAATATTGACCTTGAAAAGGTTGTCCCCTGAAGGTAGATATGGCAGGTATGGCAGGTATACCTACCTGCCATAGATAATAGTAATACGAGGGATGGAACATGAACAACGCTTGTCGCCAACAATCTAACTAAGCTATATACAGTACCAAACCAATTTTTTTCATTCTATAGCCATTTTCATAGTCCATGCAGTTTGGTTGTGTTCGGCGACAGTCGGCACGCTTTCATCCCATATCTCACTTTGTTTATATTATTTATGAATGCAACTGATTCCAGTGATGGTCAAAGACATTCCGTGGCTGATGTTTATTGTTTAATAAAGGAATAGTGAAGGTTATGGTTAATTCTACAGACTGAATATAATGCCTACAATCGATATCGGATGTTGTCAAGGACATCAAATAATGGCTAACAACAGTAATTTGTTAACACGTCGAACATGATATCAACATAATATACAGGTGTCCAGGTGTAAAATGCACAAACTTCGGTAGATGATTGATTCTACATGATATTACAACTAATAAAGACAATTTTTTCATAAACAATGAATATTTTTTTTGTCTTTTCTGTTTTACATATTTCGTTTGAGATTCATTAATGTTGTGTTCGTACAAACAGGTCTCCAACTCTTCTTGGAAGGAGTTAATAAATAAGTGGTTTTTTTAGATTAATCAAGGATTTATTAATACTCCGCGTATTATAATGGTGACTCGATAGTCGACCTAACTAGAAGCTGGCTAATTGGAATCTGAAACAGTAAGTTTCTCTGAGAACCTTCCCACTGGCCCTGGCGACTACTGGCCACTGGCTCCATCTTGCGGACTTCCACGCAAGCTCTATGCACTGCCATCTGTGCGTGCCATCTATGAAGCTCTTACTTCCCAACAATTAATATTGTCTTCAATGATTAAATATTACAATTTGAGGTTTTACTCATTAAGTTATTCCACTATAAAAGAATTATCTTTTCGAGTGTAATTATTTCACAACATTTAAAAAGTTTGTGGCCTTGAAATTTTTGTGATGTATGGTTCATTTTTGAGTGATTTTCACGATGTTTTCTATTTGATGTAGCGAAAAATACTATCCAGAATACGATAGTATTTATTAAACCCTAACCAGGACAGGTTGCAACAGAAAAGGAGACATTCGTTATGTAGAAACATTTTATAAGGGTAGAACCATAGACATATGAATGTTAGTAGACCTGCCCTAAGTGATTAAAAGCGTATTATTACCCACTCCCCATACCGGTTCCATTGGAGCCGGCAGTGCTCGCGTATGGCTTCAAGTGAATTTAGAAAACGTGACGTCATCATTCTTGTACGAACTATGGTCGAGGCATCATCGGTTCATTTTACGAAATAACACGGCAAAATGGTGACTTGTACTATGAAAACTTGTAAAAATAGATGTGAAAAAGAGAATAAACCCAATTGTCGTATTTCATTCCATATATAAGCATTATTTTACTTTATTTTAAGCATATTCACATCGTATAATATGGATCAGTTGTAGAAACATATACTATCACATCGAGACACGTCTGGACGTGAAACACAAAGCTGGTTGGTTGCTGGGAAGTAAATTATGAACATTTATATAAGTGTCTTAACTAAATACATAAACGAAATATTCGACTGTGAAAATAGAAGAAATTTATTTTGCCGAATTTAGACTTCGCAAATTTGTTCATAACGTGGCGAGTAATTTGCGCTCCCATGTAAAAATGTCTTTTCATTCAAAAGCAGATTTTACTTTTAAGAACTAAATGGTGATATTATAAGGCGAGATGGCTATTTACTATCAGATTGATTTATTGACGAATCACAGTCAGCTTTACCCTCTTCGTTCTTCAACAGTTGATTTTACCCCTCATCCTTAATTTCTAGTCTATTAATATTCATATGTCTGTGGGTAGAACCATGGAATAAACTATATTATTCTGTGGGTAGAACGGTCAGGGCTGGCTTGAGCCATTGAGCCTTGAGCGACCCTTGTCAAAACCAGTAGACGTCTAGGGTCTGGGTAGGTGAGCATTGTAATTAATTATATTTGGTTGATTTGTAATTTCGTGTAGTGTGAGGTATTAGGTATTATCCTTGAAATTCGGCGCCCGGAGCGATCTGCCCTGAGAACGTTTGTGATTTTTTTATTAATTTTCAGCCTCTTTGAACTGCACGCCACTGATAATTTATTTATTTATTTATTAACGGACATCGTCCAAATTACAAAATAATAACACGAATACAGTTAAATGAAAAATACAGGATTAGACAAAGGTACATGAAAGCAAAGACATAAGGCAGATATAATATAAGAAAATAAAGTGACAAGTCGAATCAAGTCAAGACTACGCCGTGGGTCAGGACCACAGGACACCTATAATATTCCGTCACTTGTTTAGCGACCGGCAAAAATCATTCAGACTTATCCCAAAAAAGTTAAGGTTTTGACTTGAGTTGACCAGTCTACACATTCTGGACAATGGTGAATAATATCCAAAATTTGTCGAATGATGGTTGAGGAGTCTGTGCGAGGGAATATTGAAGGGAATGAGTTGCAGTAGAGTAGGCGAATCAATAATACCATTTATAATTTTGAAGAAGCAAATGAGGTCATTTTTTTCCCCATCGACTTCCAAAGGAGAGAGGTTTAGAGTTAGTTCAATTTCATCATATGAGTATTTGCCTTTTTCTAAACCTAGCCTCCTAGCAATCCCTCTTAAGAACCGATGTTGAACAGATTCAATGCGTCGAATGTGGACAGCATAAAAAGGAGACCAGATGACACAAGCATATTCAAGATGGGGGCGAACCAAGAAGCAGTAAAGAGTTCTAAGGATATTTACGTATTTGAAGTCCGAAATGATTCTAGTGATGAAACCAAGTAGTTTGAGGGATTTATTAATGAGATAATGAGTGCGGTTGCAGTGTACCTGCGAGTATGTTGCCCTGTCATTAATATAGTTCTTATTTGAACACCTGGCTGTTATCAATGACATTTCACCGCTAGAATTCATTAACAACTGTAAATTGGGAAGTTTGTCAAACCACTCAGAGATAACCTACTCATTAAATTACATATAGAAACGTAAGACGGTGGAGCAGGCAATGCATGATGATGTGTTTCTTCCAACTGTGAGAACTATATTCTCCAACATTTATCCTCTCCTGTATTGCCACTTGCCAGTCAGGTAATTTGTATTATTTGTCGCCCCTCTTTGTACGAAAATATTGGAATTTTCTTCAGGATATATAACTAGTGCAATTTTACAGCGTTTGGCAAATTCGTTAAAAGATCCCAAGCTACTGATCCTGAGGTCACGGGTTTGAAGCAATACATTTAAATTGTATTTATGTTATTTCATACATAATTAATTTCTTAACAACGTGTAGAACATATGTACCTGGACAAATTGACTTTTTAAAGATACTTAGTTACACATGTTTGCATTTGAAATGTCTTGGTGTAATGTGTTAATTTTTATTCATAAAATTATGAATAACGTAATTCCGTAATACTTATTAAGGGTGAAATTGATATCGTAAAAATAAACCGGTTTCGATTTGCCCAAGCATCATCAGAGTATAAATTAATTCGTGGTTTCACACAAAAATTTTTTTTATTTTTATGACCACAAAGTGATTGCTTTCTACAATAGTATACAGGGTTTTCCAATAAGAGGTGTTATTTTGATATTCAAAGAAAAATGCCATTTTTTAATATAAATGATCTAATGTTTATTTCATTATAAAGAGGAATGTATGCAACGGCAAGTTAACGAATAGTGAAAAATAAAATCAGTCAAATGACCACCACGACCACGCCTACAGGACCATATCCTTTTCATGAAATTTTCCATAACCAAATCGCAAAGCGGCTGCCTTATGTCCTCGATAGCCTCACGAATTCCATCTTTGAGATCTTGAATTGACGCTGAGCTGTTGGCGTAGACCTTCTCTTTCACGTGGCCCCAAAGGAAGGAGTCGCAAAGTGGTAAATCACAAGATCTCGGTGGCCAATTGTGATCACCTCTTCGAGAGATAACGCACGGTCCGGAAACTTTTCCCGTAAAAGATCAATGGTTTCATTGCTTGTGTGGCACGTATCGCCGCCTTGTTGAAAGAAAACGCTGTCCAGATCAATACCATCCAATTCCGGCCATAAAAAATCATTAATTCCTTAATTAACATTCAAAATAACACCTCTTATTGGAAAACTCTATATATTTCTGTTTTCATAACCACTATCCAGTATCACCATTGTAGAATGATCTGTGTGTTATAATATTGGGGTATTGTGTGTTGCTCATACCATGTTACAGTAATAATCTTTATGCAATAATCACATTGATTTACCGTTTGATACACAAAGGTATTGTTACCAAGAATAATGACTGTGAAAGTTATATAAAACATAGGGGGACACGCAAAGCTATAGTTTGTTTGATTCGTGATTCATACCTTCTTTCATTAGCTTTAAATTATACGTATTGTTTTTATTTTTCATTAACGACCATTCGATAACAATGGGCCACTTGCATGATGTTTTCTTTTAAAATAGACTCTGATAGAAATTATCAGAAGATAACAGACGTCACCAAATTGCCATAATTTTTATTTTTAATGTGGAGTTTCTAGGTCAGTGCAGCTATTTTTTAAGTCCATCCAAATACGAGTCAGGTAGTGGAACTTTGAAATATCCACTTACCCGTCAAATATTAAGGCGAAATTCATCAATTTTAGTGAAAATAGAAGCAAATATACCGCACAGGGTTTTGGCGGCCGGGCGGAAAGAGTTGAGGAGCCAAAAAAGTCACAAGACTTGCCAAATGATTTGTCGTTCCTTGCAAGAGCGTCTTCCTGTCTTGCTTGCCACGCTTGCTACGCAATAATTTACTACAAGTTTATCAGGAAACAGCCTGCAATTAACCGGATTAACAATAATTTTAAGTATTTGTAAGATTTTTCTCTTAAAAATGTGTTTACATTCTATCGGGTAATAGATTAATTTAACGAGATAACCGTTGTTTGTCCGGTGGGTGATCTATACTCGTAAATAAAACTAAATGTTCGTTTGTTCAAATTCTTAAATCTCCGAAAATTCTTCAACCATTGCTTTGAAATTTCGACACAACGTTGCATTCGAATACGAGTGTGTTTTTAAAAAATATTTTATGTAGTTATATGTCACCTGTGATAGATCACCATGTTAAAAAACAGCGCTATCTGTTGGACAAAAATATTTTTTTTTTAAAACAGCGCCATCTGTAGAACGTAAAAGATAGTTGGTAATATTTGGGTTAACTGTTGGGAGATTAATTAATTAAAGATTGAAGCAACGCATAATATCGCATTTATTTGGTATCAAGTAGAGTGGAAAGAAATGATAATGCGCGTAATTGTTTCGTAATCCGGCCAGTCTGAAAAAACGATAGTGAACGTAACACATTTTAGGCGTATTATTCGCTTCCGATTAATAAGCTAATCATAAAAGTTAATTTCAACCAGTGCCGCCGCCAGAGATAACCAATGCTAAGCTAGAAAATCGTAAGGCGATGCACTACGCAGTAATTCAAAATCATGTATTTTTGGTTTGAAAATTTGGTCAACCTAGAAATGTTTCGGATGCTTTAATTAAATACTGCGAGTAGAATACATCTTGGCCTTTGAAATAATCGATTATATTTTAGATAAGTCTTTTTATAAGCCAAGAATAAAATAATGTATAAGGCCTATGAAAACCGCTTTAAAGTTCAAAATCTCCTACTTACCAACCCATTTTTGGTTATGATATTATTGTATAATGTGGAAAATTAAGTTATTCACAAATTAAAATAAAAGGCACTTTTTGGCCATGTTTTTTTCATGCATAAATCAAAACAGGCGGATGGTGTTAAGCTGGAATTTAAACCTTATCGCCATCTATGTAAGGGGTGTTATTGATAGCGGCTCGAATTAAAATATTACACTACGTAGTGCATCGCCTTAATACATCAAAATGTAAATGTTCATTCGTTAAAAATCTTAAATCTTCGAAAATTCTTGACCGATTGCTTTGAAATTTTGACACAACGTTGCATTCGAATACGCGTATGTTTTTTGAAATACCTATTATATATGAATGTCATATATGATTGGTTTTTTTTTAATAGCGCCTTTAAATAGTGGCTGGGTACAGCTAGTCAATAAATAAATAAGGTCCATCAAAGGTTAAAGAGGACATGATTGGAAGTAGTTTTCTGAGGTCAGCGTAGTAAGACATGAACTCCCCATGCGGCGGAAGTCTTCTGAAGGAGTGAGTTATTTCCGTAGCGCTGCAGTATCCCTGGAGGCGGAACACTTGGCGATATGCGTTATTACAATGCAGAGGTGGTTGATATATTTTTACATTAGTTCCACAAAGGACGCCCTGAGGGGAAAAAATCCCTCTGGGCCTATGTCATATTTGGAGGTGCTGTGTGGAGGGTATTTTTATGGAAAGAAAGGAGAGAAAGTTCTTTGAAGGAAAAAAGGGTATTATACTATACCTACTTTCCTACTTACTTCTGTTTTAGTATATTATATGTACCTTATATGCCTTTTGTACAACACACTATGATAATGTAACTACGTGAAAAAGCCTTCATGAAGTAAAAAGGTGTCAAAATTTACTTCCATATCACTTATTATTTCTGTCAAGAAGTATAAACAGTCGAGAAGACCGTCAAATTAAGTGATATATTATGCTGCGAAGAGTCGAATTCTAAAGACCGCTCCTAGGTATGGGCGCCCGAGTGCGCCGCACACGTTAGAGATGTGATGCCCCGCGCATATTACTGTAACGTTCTATAAATATATTCGTTCAGGTTTACGTACTGATAATATGTAACCGTTGTTATTATTGTTGAGGAAACGGCTTCCTTTCACCCGATCGCGGAAGTTGTGGATGTAATAATTACTTCTTAACTTCACAGCGATGACTCAAAGTTATGAACATAATGAATAGGATGACTATAATTGTCATTAATTTCTTTCAACGTTGATAAATAATATGCACCAATAACCATCTTGTTGTTTGTGTTCATAAATAAACCTTTGTGTTGTTACGTGCCTGTACGATGTTAGGTAGGTACGTATTATAAAACAACATAAAAAAGTAAAAAATAAATCATTTTTCATGAAGCTTTTCTTTGTCTATGGGTATTTTCCTGTGAATTTCTGCGCGATGAGTGTTGTTTTGTCTTTGGGAGAATTAAAAATGGCGTCTTCCGTCGCGAAGATTATTTTACGCTGCGAATATGCGAATGAAAATAAAACCCTAGGTATTTATATACAACTTTTTAACGCTTTTGACGTTGTAATATAATAATAAAGTGTGTTGTGAACAGTGTTTAATTTACATAAAGCGCTAATTACGCAACATGGCTTCACTGTTTTAAAAATAGGGCTCTATTTTTATTTGTCAAAGTTTCAAAGAAAAGTTTTTTGACAGTTCGGAAACACGTAATTTAAAAAAAAATAAATTAATATCATTATAATGAAACCTCGAGAAATATTCTATTTGAGATTCATAGGTTCTTCTAAATACGTATATAATATTTTAAAGTGCTGAAAATATAAATAGAACGATAATTTGATCAATTTTTTTTTTCAAACTTAATATTCAATAATTTACAGTATATTTGTGGCACATTCCAGAGAGGTAGATACTCTCAGTATTGCCCCGGTGAAAGACCACCATTCAGAATCGAAACTGCAGTTGTGCAGTAAGGACTCTTATGGGGAATTATTCAAAGAAAATGATAACCGGATAAAACAGAAAACATAGAAATAAATGTTCTGTTTTGTCGTGGAACCAAATAAAATGTATCTTCTAATTTATGATGATGAAAGAAAGTAAAGTGAGGTTATGTTGTTTGTTGCAGATCTGTCGGAGTGCCAGCTGATGCAGGTGCCAGATGCGGTTTACCACCTGCTGCGCCACACGGCCCTGCAGACCTGCGACCTCAGTGGCAACGTAATCACTAAGATCCCACCCAAGTTCGCTGACAAGTTCAGCCTCATCACAGGTATTTCGCTCAACTGTTCTTATAACCAAGTTACATTTTTTTTTTTTTTTTTTTTTTTTTTTTTTTTTTTTTTTTTTATTTCTATATAATATTTACAGTGTTCACATAATTATTTATATTTTTACATGATATATTTCAAACTTATAACTATAATATGTTGTGTGTAAGGTAGGTTTGAGAAGGTGAAACTGTGGTGGGTAATGTTATATGTTTCGTGAACACCTCACTAGGAGAACCTGTGCTGAGGTGTTTACGTGGTTATGATTAAATGGTACATGTATTTATGTGTATTGGTTAAATTTTCTTATATAAATTGTGAATTGTGATTTTAATTTTTTTTTTTTTTTGTTAATGGTTATTGTACATTGTTATTTAAAGAAAAAGGAAAAATATTTATTTATGGGCACATATATACATACACCCATGTATATACATACATACATAAATAAACATATAAGCATGCATACACACATATAAGTAAACACATGTATACATACATACATACACATTCATCCATGATTATGTTTGGTTTGGTGTTATAATGTTTTGTATAAAATGGATATCTTGTTTTTTTATCCAGGCTGTGATCAGTTTTTTGTGAATGTTTGTGTATGTATTTCCCATTAGTAGTAGTTTCAGAGTGGTGGGCATACAATTAAAAAGTTTTGTAGCGTAATACTGGAAGTGTCTTTGTCCGTGTGTGGTGTATGTTATCGGTATGTTCAGGGTATTGTTTGTTGTCGACCTTGTTTTTATTGTTGTTTGAGGTGGTATTAGAGTGTGTAGTTTCTGTTGGAGGAAATTAAGTAGTGCAGATTTGGCATAAAGTTGTCTTATTGACATGACGTCTAATGTTTTGAAAATTTCGCTTGAATTTGTGTGGAATGGTACTTGCAAGATGATTTTAATTATTGCCTTTTGAATTTTTTGTATTGGGTCGATTGCAGTGTTTGTAGCGCTTCCCCAAGCCAGTATGCCATATGTAACAATCGATTGACAGAGTGCGAAATATATAGATCTAAGTATTGAATGTGGGAAAATATTTTTGATTGACTTTATTAGGTGCATGACTCTTTTTAGTTTATTAGTAATGAAAGTTATGTGGTCAGTCCAGCGTAGGTGTGAATCAATAATGACCCCTAGGTATTTTGTTTGGTTTACCCTTTCTATACGCTCGCATTGGCAATTGGGTGAAGTTTGTTCACAGTCATGTAGAAACAGGTCTATGTTAGGTGGAGGTTGACCTCTTTGTGTAATACTATGTGTGATGTATTTTGTTTTTATTGTATTAACGGTAAGAGTATTCCAGTTTAGCCATTTTTTGACAACTGATAGACTTTTTTCGGCAATTATAAATACATCTTTCCATGTGGCTGCTTGACAGAGAAGTACTGTGTCGTCAGCGAAGGTCACGATTTTACCTTCAATTTCAATGTCACATAGTTCGTTTATGTAGATGAGGAACAATAGAGGGCCGAGTACACTCCCTTGTGGGACTCCGTACGTGATCAAAAGTGGATGACTTGTCTTGCTGTCAATTTTTACTTGTTGCGTTCTGTCAGACATGAAGCTTTTAATTAGATCGAATTCTATTCCATTAATGCCCATGTTTTTTAGCTTTACGAATAGTTTTTCGTGTGAAATTGTGTCGAAGGCTTTACATAGATCTAAGTAAATAGATACAACTTTTTTCTTAGCGTCAAGATTTTTTGTAATGAAGTCCGTTACAGTAGCTATTGCATGTTCTGTGCTCATGTTTTTCCTGAAGCCATGTTGGTTGATCGAGAGTATGTGATTTGATTCTAGATAGTGTTGAAGCTGTATTTTAATAGTTTTTTCAAGAATTTTCGAAATGGTATTTAGTAGCGTTATGGGTCTGTAGTTGTTTACATTATTTTTTGGTCCTGATTTGTAAATTGGAATAATAAGACCTTTTTTTAGTAAGTTAGGGAAGATTCCTTCTTTTAGACTAAGATTAATTAGGTATGTGAGTGGTTTTAGTAGTTGTTGACTTAGTGTTAAGATAGTTTTAGAGTCTACACCATCCGGTCCTGTAGTTGTGTTATTCTTTAATGATTGAATTATTTTATTAGTATCTTCTAGCGTAACATTATGTAATTTGAAATGTCTGTTGTAATTATCATTACTGATGTTTGTTGTATTGTTGTACATTATTTCCTTGTTTTAAAAGAAATAATAACATATATGGGTAACGTGAAAATATTTGATAAACTGGGTATAACCTAGCGCAGGGACGGCCCTGTGCAGGCGCATTTGAACCAGTCTGCTCCAGGCGCTGACTTGTTAAGGCCTCAAGGAGGCAAGGCGAGAACCAAACACAGAGCCCTTGAGGTTTTTACTAAAGCCAGGTTCCGTTTGGCTCAGGGCCGGTCCTGACCTAGTGCATCACATGAGTCTGTAGGCATTAATAATAACAATGGCGAAAGACGGAAACTGCCGGAACACCACTCTCGCTGCTCATAGTGTGCAACCCAACCACGACTGGATATTATATACGACATAGTGCCTCTTATTATATAGCTCTGTCACAGTACATGAATTTGTTGTTTGTTTTTACAGATTTGAACCTGTCGCACAACCAGATGTCGCGCCTGCCGGAGGAGCTGGGTTCTCTGCGCGCGCTGCAGCGACTGGACATCTCGCACAACTCCTTCGTGGCACTGCCCCGCGCCGCCACCCACGCGCCTAGTCTCATCACACTAAACGCCAGTCACAACCACATCATAGGTTAGACATGCGCACTATACTAGTACTTTATCAAAATATAACTAGCCGTTGGAAATTAGAAATAACAGCTAGGCCTTTAAGGCACAATGTTTTTGATCGAATTTGGATATATGTAATATCAATTTAATTCTCAATTGGAATTCTCATTTGGATAGAAGAAAGGATTGAGTTTTGTGAAATTGGATATGAGCGCATCAACAGAATGCTGCCTGCTCTTTAACTAATAATAATGTACCTTCGTTCTATAGATTTTCGATTCCGGTACGTTGTGACTATAGTCAAACAAAATTAGCTGTTATAAGTTAACCTACCTAAATATTATCAAGATCGTTATTTATCCTTTTTGTAATTGCTCGTGCCAACGTCGGTGTTATTTCCAATGGTTAAAATATATTTAACAGTTGACACTCGCCAACGATAACGGTGTTGGCATTTTTTTAAATTGTCGTACATGCCTGATACTAATGCCAACTGATTTACCTCCACCCTCGGGCCTTTATATCTTGTGATAATCCGACGCTGACTTATATATTTATTTTTGTTATTGTTTGTGCAAACATTGGCGTTATTTCCAATGGTTATAATATATTCAACGGTTAACACTAGGCAACGATAGCGGTGTGTTTAATTAAATTGTCGTAAATGCCCGATACTAATGCCTTGTGATAATCCGATGTTGACTTGTGTAATTGTGGTTGCAGATGTGGACATGGATATGGTGAGCAGTGCCCCGTCTCTGCGGAGGCTGGACCTCTCTGACAACCCTCTGGGGCCCAACTGCCACTCCCGCCTCAAGGCCCTGATTCGCCCCTCCGTGGCCGTGAGCGATCGCCAGGTGGAGGACTGGGAGGACCTAACCATCTGAACTTCTCCTTAATGTATTTTAATGTACTTAATGTGTGTTTCACTTTTCAACTCTAACACTCGGTTGTCTCTCGTTATGACAATCTCTATAAGAGGCTATGGCTTCATCCAAAGATAATCCTATATTACGGCCGCTACAGATGACTGGTTTGCCCAGTAGTTTTTAAGAAAACATGTTGGAAGGGATCGAACAATAGACTTGACATGGTAGGAGGCCGAGCCTTTTTGACGCAGTGGCTTCAGTTAGTATCTGGGTCGACCAGCCGTCCGTAGACGCCTTTAGCACTTGCTCAAGTGTATTATTTTATGTCAAAAAGTCCTGTATTATCCATGTAATATGTATATCTCGCATATTATATCTAGAAACATCGCCATTTAGCTGTAGAACAGTGAAGAATGGATCAATTATCACCAATTTCAGTTTATTTGAAAGATTGTTTGAACAGCAAGCCCTCAGCTACTTTTTAGATTATATTAGAGCAGTTTCAATACAGTATTTTGTACTCTGATTAAGGATTGTATGTATGGTTTAGGAAAAATAGCCTTTATGATACTAAGAGATAGTATTGCAATATAGTCAACTGGTGTTCTCATTGACAATAACACCTTTTATTGTTAGTGTCAAGTATGGTTGTAATGGATTTTTATCCATATGATTTACGTATTTTATGATATATTTAAGTATTACTAACCAAAGCATATTTTGTATTATTTTATTTTTACGAGGGAATAGTTATTTCCTCCATCAAATAATATTTGTGATTTTATAGAACAATTTTATTAGTTAATACGTTTTTAATCTGTTTATTATTTTATCAATTTATGGTAGAATGACGATTCTCAGAGGCAATAATATACAAATATATGTATGTCACTCATGCACGTCAAGTCAAGGCCGGCCCTGAGTCAAACGGCGCCTTGCGCTGTGTTAGTTGGCTCCTTGGCAAGTCGGCCAATCTTATGTTGTTCTCTGCAAAAGTAACATTTTATTCATGCGACTGGTTCGTATTACACAAACTACTTGCAAACAGTTGGAGTGTTGTTCAAATTCAAATGTAGCATTGTCATCAAATAGCCATGTTGTTTTTCTGACATTTGAAAGTTCCCGTTAAATGCTGTTATGCAAATTATCTAATGCCATTCGTACACAGAGATATTTAAAGGCGACTTGAGTTTTGTACGCGTGACATACACTCGCATCGCAGTCACGTAGCTTGTAAGGATCTGTATGTACGCAAGGCCTTATATTTTGAGAACTACTTCAAAGAATAAAATAGTGAATTATTGTCACTGGTAACAACTAGTTTTAAACATGTTTATATAAATATGAAGTGATTACCTGAATATAACATTATGTAAATACAATAATAATTCTCAAGAGAGAGGATTCAGACTGGCGATGATGGTTTGTTTTTTTAACTGCGGCAACTTTAACCATTTTCTGTAATAAAGCCATCACATATAAATTTTTTGTATAATTGGTTGTTTTTTTGCCGTTCGTTTGCTTGGTGTGTATAAAACTTTTTAAATCTTTGTACTGCCTCGTTCATCAAATCATTTATTGACATAGTGAAATAAATCTTTACTTTTTTTTAACCTTTTCAATGCAATCTATCACTGTCTATTTGCTGCACCTGTATCAGTGAAACTTAATGGATCATATATGAGACATCCACATACTGGGATAGCCTCTGATGGATCAAATATCACGGCAGCTGCGTAGATAGGGTTAAATAAGTAGTGTCATCGAAATATAAAATTCAGTAAATTCTCAGAAGGGAAATAATTCAATCTCAAAATTAAATTTGCCCATGTCATATTAGAATCCAATTAGTACAACTATCAGATTTATAATTTTATACTTGTGATGCTACATGGTTTCAAACAAGCGATATGTCATCTGTATATCTTGTCTTGATTATTTGACAAAATAAGGCAAATGTATATATCAAATCTCCATAGCTTAGTGATTTTGTGAGTTTAAAGTTGTTTCATTCTAATTTCATGACACCAGAGCTCACCGTTCGAGGTTTTTTTTTTTTGCGGGGCACAGATTTTCTTTATTAGGATTATGCTGGCGATGAATGTAATTTTCACCGATCTTATTTTATTTATGCAAGCTGGGATATAAAGTTTTGCTTTCGTTTAAGTAAAAAATGTGCAATGTTACAATAATATATTATTCGCTTTTATTTGTTTAGTTGTAAGATTTAAATAACCGTAATGTGGTGCTATTTATTTGTATACAGTTCAAGAAAGAACGTTGATAATATTATTGAATAGATAGGTCCTACTGTACTGTAGATAGACCGTATGCAGCGGGCTCATTGTTTATTAGGCTGGGGATCGGACCACTAGCGGTAGAAGGCATTTATACAAACTGTGCCCACAGTGCAGAGGTCATTTTTGGTATGGCGAGGGCCGATCTATGTTTCCTTAACGGCAACAAAAGAATCTAAAATATATACATACTTGTAGATGGGAATCATTGCTATAAAAAGTATGAGATGCATACATTCAAATAGATAGTCAATTTGAGAAAGGGGAACGAGTAGCGCAGAGTGCAGGAGGCGGCGAAACCATCTTTCTTTCTGTGATTTTTCAATAAGTTAATCTGACAGTATACAGGCAACTCGCATTTTAATATCACTATTTAGTCATCAGAAATAAAATCTGCTTATGAATTACTAGTACTTCTTTACAATGAGGCACAAATTGCTGGCTGTCTGAAAAACTCAACTACAAATCCTAATTCGGGTAAACAAAAGTTCTGGCTTGTTTCCAAAGTTTAATATTTAAGACACTTTTATAAATTACCCACCTCACTCATTTTTACCTGCAAACCTTTGCCTTACTTTAGCAAATTTTTTCTGCGCATGGTCTGGTTATTTCAGTCAATGTACGACTGATGTCGTAGTCTATTCAAAGCATTCTCGAACCCTCCTGGTGCCAAAAATATGGTCACGTGGTTTGCCTCCATGTTGGGGCAAGTTTATCAATTTGGGTGTCTATGATGAGACGAGATATTCTCATCATCTGTCTTTGTCAGGGGTGGCCAACTGGATGTCAGATAATAACACCTCTTTAGTTTATTCTCAAGATTTGGTGACCGTAAGCGTGGGTCTTTGTCTCGATACTCACCTCTGCTTAGTTAGATATTTATTACGTGTGTATTTTGAAGTTCTATTTCATAATTAATTTTACTTTATACATAGTCAATCAAGTACCTAAATCTGTCTTATATAATATTGGTCTGTTACTAAAGAATTGAATATCATTCAATCAACCTGTCGATTGTGGATGGGACACCAGTATTTTTTTTTATATACAAAGCAACTGTAATACATGCCTTGAAAATGGATACCTTTTTACCAAGCCCGATCAATTTTAAAGTCTCCATAACTCCGTCTCCTGATTTTACGGTGGGACTTTAAAATAAATATTATAAATTAGTATAAAAATTCATCAATTTATTGACAGCTTACAATGAGATTAAAGTTTTAAATATTTTTTTACATTAACTGACGTCAAAAAGGTATAAGGTCATTATCATACTGTCAATTGTGTATATTTTAACTATGATATTATATTTTGTGTCGTAAGAAAGATTATTCTCATATATTTTTATTTGTACATAATTATGTTAAGTCTGTGTTATCAGTGATTAAATGTGTTGTGTGTTTTTTAAATTTCGCAAAATAAATTTAACATTAAATGCATATTTCAAAGCATCATAACTCCTGATGAAAATGGCAATGCGCTATAAATAGTTGCTTTGAAATTCAAGACAATAGAAAAGCTATTTTTAAAGAATGTCGTAGATTTATATAGCTATCCAGAATTTAATAATTTTTCTTTTGAACCAGATATTGATAAAATTATATGTAGAATATTTCTAGTAGATCATCTGAACTTGTTTCTTCTCCAGTTCCAACACATTCTCCGAGGCGAATTGATGTATCATTTTTACATACTACCAATGTGAAATGTACGACTGTTAACATAATATTTTTATTAATAAATTTTTGATACATTTGATTAGAGTTTTCATTTAAATATATAATTTTTATTTGTGTGATACCGCACCAGTGTCTCAACATCCTGGAACTAATGGGACTATGTCTTTATTAATTTGGGGAATGTTGAACTGAAACTACAGAGTCCAGAGTCCAATAAACTAAATGAGCTGCCACAGTATCTCAGTGGTTAGAGCAGTTGCCCCGGTAGCGGGACTTTACTATCATTTAATGGTGACTTCATCTACAGGGTTTTCCAATAAGAGGTGTTATTTTGATATTCAATCGTAAAAGATCAATGGTTTCGTTGCTTGTGTGGCACGTAGTGCAGTCTTGTTGAAAGTAAACGTTGTCCAGATCAATACCATCCAATTCCGGCCATAAAAAATCATTAATCATCTCTCGATAGCGCAATCCATTCACCGTAACTGTTGCTCCAGCCTCATTTTCAAAAAAGTAAGGTCCAATGACTCCGCCGAACCATAAACCGCACTAAACACTGACGGCCGGCGTGGTCTAGTGGTATATGCTTTTGACTACAGATCCGAAGGTCGCGGGTTCGAACCCGGCGTGCGCTAATAAATTTTATTTGATTAATTTGTGTTATTTCACAATTAATTAATTAAAAATAATATATAGTATATTTGCGGCACGTTCCAGAGTGGAAGATACTCTCAGTATCACCATTCAGAATTGAAACGTTGCTTGAAATGGCTTTAGCCGTGTTTGGTGACCAGATCTGAATAGCCAGGTACTTCCCCACCTTCCTCTTCCCCATCTCCCTCCCCTCCCCAATACCCTCAGCCTCACAACATACCCCAATTGGGGATGCCATAGTCTCACTGGCTCCAGACGGGAGCAGTTGGGACTCTTGTGCGGTATTACTGTAAAAAAAAAAAAAAAAAAAAACAGTCACACGTTGAGGATAAGAGGCTTTACAACAATAACTCTTGGATTTTCCGAGCCCCAGATGCGACAATTTTGCTTGTTGACGAAGCCACCGAGGTGGAAATGGGCCTCATCACTCAAGATGATTTGCATTTGATTCACTCAAGTGAATTTTAATAATTTCAACGCATTGTTGAAGCGTGTATCGTTCCATTTTTATTAATGGCGTAGTTTCTACTTGTCAAATGTCAAAAAATGACAGCTTCAAAAGTAACATCTACCGAAATAGCAGGCTATTCAATATAACACCTCTTATTGGAAAACTCTGTATTTTTCCAGTTCTGTGAACAGCAAACCTCACATCCAAAAAATTATGTTTCTAATATTTTCTTATTCAATAAATCCGAACCAATAATTCCTCTGAAATCATAAAATTTTAAGTAGGTACACCTACCTACTTAATTATAAACCATAAACATTTTTATTTCAAATAAGGAATTATACAATTTGTCAAAAGAAATGTCAAAACCATCACAATGACAATACTTTTTCAAACATTCTTCAGGCCGGTAGGTACCATAATATTGATTATTCTGATTAGACAGCTCGTAGTAGGAACCACAATCTTGCGAACTCTGGCAGGATAAAAAAGTAGTATCCAAAAAGGCGACCATCTTCAACCGAAACGTAACAAATAAATTTACAGACAGATGAAATGTGAAATATTCGAGTTAAAATAGAACTTATCTATGCTAAAAATGAATTGGTAAATCATTCATTAGTTTGTTGGTTTCTATTTTGGTTGCCAGTATAAGTTTATATTTTAAAAAAAAGACTAGTCTAAACTGTCGTCTTCTGCACCGTGTGACGCTCTGCCGTAGCTCTCTTGTTTTATGTACCTCTGCGGTTGCGTTCACCGCTTTTACAGTGTTACACCTGCTTATCACCACAAATACAAAAGATGGTATCTTCATATTTAGGTTAGAGTCGAAATAAAAAAAACTGATTTCGTTTCCAGTAAAATTCAGTAATACTTTATAAACAATAATTTAAACATAATAAATATTACATGGGTGGCGCATGGGTCTACAAGGGTTAAGCTGATCTGCGCACAAGGATGATGTGTACAGGCAGATATATATATTGATATTTTACGTACATTATACAGGCAAATTAATCTAAACATTTCTATGTCTCAAAAAAATCATTAGTGACGGTTCATTCGCGTTCAGCGTCATCAGACTTATCTTTATTCAGTCCTAACATCATCACATTCAAGTCGCGGAATGTCCTGAAGTGATCTTCCAATAAAATAGACTTCTTCCCATCGATTTTGTAAAGATTTGTGGCCCACGGGAGTATTTTATAAGTTGTCTGTAAATACACAACGCTTCCCGCTTTAAACGAGAGCTTTCTGTTAATTCCGGGTATCGCTCCGGCATAAATGGCGACAAAGTCTTCGTCTCTTCTGTATACTCTCAGCACGTAGCGTCTACTCATAATAAACAGAACCAGAGTTATCAAAGATGTCAAAATAACAAATGATACAGCTTGGTTAAAAGTCCCGGAAATAACTGTATCACTGTATGTTAGCTCAGCATCGAAACTAGTACCAGTCAACACGTAAGTTAGAACCGCAGAAACGGAAGCTGCCAACAATAAGACAGTAGTCGATGTTGCCCCAACGATCACATATTTCGAAAGCGGCGCTCTGTAGATTAAACTGTAGGAACTCGGAAGTTTGTCAGTATTCAGAAATTCCTGTTGCTTTAGAGCGAGGCTGCGTATGTTTTTGCTGGAATAATTCCTGTTTGTTCGGATTACCGCGCTGAATGCAGTAATGGTGCGATTTCTCAGCGTACCTCCTAGAGTTAGTCCGACTATACTAGATAGTTTGGATCGACATCCGCACAACAATTGATTTACGGGCATTTTGTGACTGAATATCTATTTTTTTTTGTTCAATACGGACTAAATAAATTACAACTCCCGTTGATAAATCCTACCGGGGTATCCGTCAGATTATCTGTCAATTTTTTTAGGTTATCCATAGAGAATATAGAATCCTTGAACATAGATATACCACTCCTCGGAAGTAGACAATATTTTTTCCGGGTGACTTGCAAGTAGGCACATAACATTCGTGCTGTAACTACATGGTAACTACTATAAAAATTTATAATAACAAATGGTGTCAAATTTGTTGCGAATTATTGTTGACTAACATAGGCATTGAAAAATCATCGATTAAATACTTGGAAAGTGGGCGGAAAGCCAGATAAGTTTGGGAATCTCTGACGTGGGGGAATAATAATGCAATCTAATTTTCCTCGTCTCTTCACCTCACCGGATTCAGTGGGGTGATGGTTTTGGCTTACAATAGTACAGGTAGAATAGTACCAAAATGCACAAAATCAATGACAAAATTTGTGCTTTCATGAAGCTTTGGTCATACATTCATCTTGGCAGTAAAAACTTAGATCTGCACAGTCTGCCCAAAATAGTGGTGAAATTTTAATTTTTGAAAAAAATTTTTTTTTACCTACTACTGACAGTAGAGGAAACATTACGAGTGATTATAATTATTTACATTTTACAGATGTGCTCGTAATTTAATTTTATCATGAATACATGATGGATTGTATAATATGGTTAAATATTATGTAATCCATCCGATCGGAACCCCCGAGCGTCTACGTCATGTATACGCTTTATAGATCATATGAAGCATTTTTCACATGAATAATTTATTCGTATTGTTCACGGGTAAATATGAAGGATTCATTCGCAAGAATTGAAATGATGTATGATGCGTAGATTGGGTAATAATCGATACAAAGAGCTTTATACATGAACAATTCACTGCTAAATCATGGCTAAAGCCATATAGGGTCAGTGGGCCGGTTGTGGCCACCTTAAGGATTTTTTCGTTTTTGAATGAGCACCAAACTTGCACATAAATGTAAATTATAATTTTTCCAACATTAATGTACAATAAAAATACCTGTCTTTAATATATGTAAATATATCCAGTAATAGTTCTTTAATTATTTTTAAATATTTTTTTTTCATTGAACTGGACCCATGCATTAGTTGTGGCCACAATTTAATCAGTTCTGGCCACACCCGTGTGCCGGTTTTGGCCACATGAATCTATGTAGGGAACTTACATTTTTTATCCAAATTAAACACAGTAATGATTATAAATCGATGTTTATTATTCAAGTTATACAATAAACTTATAAAAAATAAGATTTAGCGCAAATTTAGACCTGAGAGTTCGATTTCGAAAGTATAAAAAGAATTTTGCCTTTTGGTTGTACCTGTAAACAATGGTGGTGGCAATATCATTTTAATATCAATCTCAGCAACAGATGCCAAATCAGGAATTTGTGGCATTGTGAATTGGCTACCAGTGGTATTATGTTTTCTCAGGTAGCTTATCTCGAACTTATTGTCTTCGTCTTTTGAACGCAATATTTTGCCGATATAATAAAAAGTGGCTTTGGGATTCTTGAATTCAACCAGGACATAATCTCCTTCCAGGGGTGTTCGATCTAGTTCTTCGAAACCCAACGGCTTTACCTGTGGAATCCAGTCTTCGCAGTCCGAATGAGACGTATCACGCAAATTTTCTTCCTCTGACGTCTCTGAAATTTCAATGGTCGGTTTCTTTTTTTTAATGTTCTTATTTATTTTTTTAGCTAGTTTTATCTGTTTTTGTTCCTTTTCCTTAGCCATCATAATATCTTTCCATTTATCTGATGTTAACACCGAAGCAATATACTCTCTCTTTCGACTGGTAGTATTTGTCTTCTTTTCAGGCCATATGACGCATTTTTTCACTAATTCTGCGGCATTAGTCGGCATATTCAATTCTAAAACACTACAAAAAAGAAGAAACATAATAATTTATTAAGTTAAAATATAATATTAGCGGATATGTACATTTTTTTAGATAATGGCCAAAACTAGTACTGTATGGGAGCCACTTGTGGCCACCAACGTGGCCACAACCCATACATTTGTATAAATTCTTGTGTCAGTAATGGCCACATCGAAAAATCATGTTTAAACAACCAATTTGCTAAAAATAATCTCAAAAACATATTACTTTACCCTTTTATAATGGGTACAACTTGTTTTCAAATAAAACATCAAAAGTATTACATATATATATTAAGATTACTTACAGTGGGTTCCTTAAGGTTTTGGATAACAATCTCAATAAAAAATTCCGCAACACTTATTCGTATCGACCAAACACAAACTGTTAACAATAAGATTTATTGTGTCACTTGTCAACGAAGACCATTGACAAATATGCATTTTGCCATAGAGTAAAAAAAGATTCGATTTTATTTAGCTTATATTTCGACTTGTAAAGTTGAAAATGGCCAGAACTGGCCCAATGGCCACAACCGGCTCACTGACCCTATGTTGAAAGAGGTTATTTTGTACGTCCCTGACAAATACATAATTATGCTTGTATTTATAATATTTTTTATGTCTGTTTTCCTAGAAAACCTCCCAGTAGAGGTGGTCGTCGATATTCAAAATGGTTCTGTCGAGATACCATCGCGAGCATTAGGGTAAAACATGCTCTCCATAAAAAATAGAAGGCTTCTAGCTGTCGGCGTGACTATGATTTGTTCAGTGCGCATAGAGCCGTCATTAGGTGCAATATTCGCACTGCTTTCCAATCATATTTAAATTCCATTGAACACCATATCAAACATGATCCCAAGATGTTCTGAGACTACGTTAAATTGCTACTTAAAAATGGTGGTATTCAAGACACCATGATGGATCGTGATCGGGAAGTTCGAGGAGTGGATCTAGCTAACGCATTTGCAACACACTTCCGATCCGTTTATAGTAATGACTCTCCAATACTAAATATTAATACTGCTGCCAAGATGAATGTGAAGGGAGCCCAAAATATCGATATTGGTCAAATTGATGAATCGGATATAGAATCTTCCATTCGGAAACTGAAAAATACACATTCACTTGGTCCAGATATTCTTCTTAGGTTGTGCCGAGTTTTTAAAACTGCCACAAAGCTTCTTATTTAACCTTTCCCTAGAAACTGTATTTCGTAATTCGTGGAAAACATAAAGAAATTTGTCCGATTTATAAAAGCGGTACAAAAACTTAAAAACGTGGAAAATTTTAGACCGGTGGCAATGCTATCTGCATTTGCTAAATTATTTGAATCGATTCTTCATAAATTCACACTACCAACTACCACTAGTTGAACCGTTTTTAATTTCTGAACAGCACTATTGGCGTTTACAGATTTCGTATCAAAATCATTAGACAAAGGCCATCATGAAGATTGTTCATACAATGACTTTTCAAAGGCCTTCGATACTGTTAATCACGATGCCTTACTCAATAAACTGGCCATAATAGGATTCTCCACAAGACTGCTTACCTTTTTTGCTAGCTATCTTGCAGATAGGAATCAGTTTGTGTCTATCGGACTTTTCAAATCCATACATTTTTTGTACGATCGGGGGTACCCCAAGGCAGTAATTCAGGCCCACTCCTCTTTTCCATATTTATTAGCGAAATTTCAGAAGTAATTCTGCACCCTTAAGAGAAGAAACCTCACTTTGCTGGTGACCTAAAACTTTTCTTAGAAATACTAACTTTAGAAGACTGCAATCGACTCCAGTCAGACATCGATAGAATTGTTGACTGGAGTAAAATAAATCGGGTTGTTATGTTCCCGATGGTTATCTCCGTCACCAACAACATATACTATTCTATCTGCCGGCCTGCAGTACTAACTTGCCAATGGTCATGCCTATGGGGAGAGCAATCTTGCTGTTGGAACAGCATCAATTAAGCTGCCTTTAAAAGGCAAGCTCTATTATTTCTAGTACAGTTGATATACCCACTGTTTATATTCATGTAAGAATCTTTATGACCAAATGTATTTTAAAAACGCATTAAAATGAACAATTTTGTAATGTTTTTAAAATGAATAAACTTAATTGAATACTCATGGGAGATCTCATTCATTATTTTATGATCCTAAAGCTAGAACTTCTGCTTATCATAACGGTTCAACTGTTAACCATGCTGCATTTAATGTTGATATGTTTATCATAACTAATGGAGCATTCTAACCTGGTCTATTTTAAGAATGCCTATGGTCAATTCAGGTGAGATCAGCTTTGCAGACGGTTTATGGACTCTCTTTTTATACAAGATGGCAGTTGCATATTTCTGCTTTGCTTTGTTGTGTTTGTTAAGTCTACTTGTTTATGTTTATATTATTTTGTACAATTTCTCTTTTTCTGCAATTGTTTTGCTGTACAATTGTGATCTCTTTAAAAATATGGAAAATAACCATCTTAGGCTGTCGTCCCACGCGTTGGTAAGGAATTGACAAAAACTATTGAATCAACTCACGAAGTTAGTTCACTTTACCCCAGACACCTTGTATACTGCTTTATTTACTCCAGAGATTAATTTTAGTAATTTAAGACTTAAATTTCGATTTTCTCAAAATTTCAAAAAAGGACTTTTTCAAAGAATACTGACAAAAATATACCTACTATAAACAACAATACAAATAAAATATCACTTGGAAAAAATTTTATAACAATAATTCTTTTAATATATTTATATTATCAAACATTATTTATGTAAAAATTCAACTTTTCAATGCTGGCCTTTTCAACGCAATCTATCCCACCACATGACACGTATGTTTTAGTGAAACTTCATGGATCACATATGGGGATGGCCGCCGATGGATCACATATTCAACAGCCTTGGTTAACAAAAACAAATTCACATAATATTCAACAAAAACTGATGAATGTAAATTGTTTTTGGAGAAAAAACACCCAGCCAATGACACTAAACTTGTAGGTGGCCATCAATAATGTCAGGTGGTTTTTCATCCTCTCTGAATGTGATTATCTTTTCCTGAATTTGGTTGTTTTGGCCGGATGTCTCTGCTGGACCTTTTTAAAGTGAGATCTTTCATTTCTCATGTTATTCTGGATCCTTCGCTTCACGAGGAATTTGAGTTCCTCTCGGGTCTTGTCGGATCGAGGTTTGATATTCATAAAGAAATCCAGTCCTTCTGCAAGTAAAAAAAAAAAACAAGTTGGGGTCATATTACATAAGATACTGTGATGAAATCGGGTTGGTACTAACCTCATTATTTGAATAACATGTTCCATTTTTTAAGAAGTTATGTATAAACAAAAGCAGTGGAGTTTTTGACAGATGGAAAATTGGAGGGAAATCGGAAATTAGCGAAAAATATAATAGGCATATTTACGGACAGTAAACAAGAGAGAAAGCAAAAATTTGAAATAATTTTGTGTATGTATCAAACAAAATAATATGATAACATACCTTTGAATCTGGGATCCGTACTGCTGAAGAAGAAATTTTCAGTGACAAGAAGTGCTTTAGGGGTTGCTACGCCATACGGAGACTCCTCAACTTGTTCTCCGCTTTCTTTTTTGGTTGTTTCCTCATTGTCAGAACTGTCGTAAACGAAAGGGTTTGATTCTGTCAAAGGATTCTGGTATTTATCAGTAGACTTTTTGATTGAAATTGCAGAATATGCGGCCGGTGCTGTGTCATCTGTAATACAAGACAAATTTATTAAACAAAATAAACATTAAACTAGTTAAAAAATAGACTTCTAAAGGTGGGTGTTACGTTGATAACAGAATAACTTTTTAATTCAACTTGAAGGAACTAGCAGCATCGCAGCCGGTGCACCTGCGAGAAACTCGGTGGACAAGAGCGGAACATCGATCACAGTTGAAGTAGACTTCACGAGAACGGGTCGTTTCTCCGCCTTGTTCTTGTGTAAGAAGCATAGATGTATGAAGCGTGCCCCATGTGGCTGAGCTATTATCAAACTGCACGGACTATGAAAGTTGCGAAGCCAGAGAAAGTTGTGTGGTAGGAACAGAGGGGCGCCGCTTATGGGTGAATGATGTTGACCACACTTTTGTTTGGGAAGTTTCATACTAATAATGGTTCCACTAACTAACATTTTTACCAATTTATCTCTTCGGTGATTGTATACGATGGTCTCCTGAATAAAATAAAACATACTAATATCGGTTATGGGTCTGTCTGTGAGTGATTATAACTCTGGTTTAATGAACCTGGATATGTTTAGAATTCAAGTGTCATTTTCAAAATTGGAACTGATGTGACAAGAATTCAGACAAGCAATAAAGTACCTACCTATAATATGATTTTATTTATCAGAAAATTATTTTAATTCTATATTAATTTGAAATATGTATGTATGTATGTATTTTTTTTATGTGTATATATCTCATAAGAATGTACCTCTGTATAGTGTGAATACAGGGGAACTATATCGCCACCCGGTTGGGCAGCGTTGTGAGGTGGGTTAAGGTAGTGGCTTTTATTAATGTGGGTCTTGAAGGGGCCCGGATTATCTGAAGGAGAAAAAACAGATGTCAGTAGCTCGTTCCACATATGAGCCGACGTAAACAAAAACGAATTTAAGAAACTACCCATTCTCAAGAAGCCAACACCAACTACTGTGAACGGGTGTTCCGCTCATGTCCGTCGAGTTACGCATACGTATATTTCTTTTGTTTAAATTTCTTAGGGTTAATCTTGACAAGTACCACTGACAGCACAGGCAGTAATTATAACAATAAAGTATTAGTAAATGTGTTACATATAAGATTTGTAACAAGGTGTGTGTGCATCACTTTACTTACATCACATCTATGGTCTTGGTGTGTGGGACCTTTAAGTACCTACACATTGTCATTTTGCTATTGGTCAAATTGACAGCCCTGGAATTCTGACTTGGAGAGTGGCCAAACCTGAGGGAGCAAGGATCTGTGATTTGCATTTGTCGCCATTCTTTGGTCACCAGCCCAAAGCAGCGGGCATTTCCTCTTGGCTGAGGTTCGACGAACACATTCGCCAATTTTTGTGAGCATCAGCTTTGCATATGCAGCATTGACCATTGGATTGATGGAATCGGATGGCATCTGCCGATCCTCATTGGTTAAGAGGGACCCTTTTGGAGACCAGCAGCGTGAGGCTGTTTTGCATTGGACTACAAGACTATTTTTTGGATAAATTATAAACTGGGAGTTGCTGTGAAGAACCGGAATCTACTACTTCGCACCAAGAACGAATTGGTATCACACCTTCATTTTACCTATGCAAGCCCTGCGCCAGACAGATTATATAGTAGGATGCTAATTAATTTATTTTTTATTATGTCTTTTTTGTGGTAATACATTTTTAGTATTATTAAATATTTTTTATTTCTAGATAATAAACCCATCCTCACTTTTACTTGTTGCCACTTAAGGCCGAGTGTAGACCTGTCAAAATCAACTATTTTCGACACACAAGAACTCTGTTGTTCATTTCCAAAACAATATTTTTTTCTAACTAGAATTTATTTTAAAAACGTTTGCCTGAAAACAGTAAGATGGCGGTAATGTAAATCTTCGTTATCATCGTTATAAAAGTTATGAATTTCAGTTACCAGATGGCACTATTTTTTTGTATTATTACGCATTGTAAAAAATATACCTACATTCCTCTTCCTAGCATCCCATGTTTGTATTGACATAAAAAAGATAGTGCTATGTATTTGTCTTTGAGAAAGGAATGAAGGAACCGCAAACAACGCATAACGCTGCTTGCGGTTGCTTCTTTCCTTTCGTTTCAATGTGTTTATAAATTAATACTGTCACTTTTTCATACAACATTTTACATTTTATCTTTGGTGACACCTATAGCGGAGCGGGTGGGACTTCAACACTTCTCATTTTAAGCAGCCATATAATGTTGGAGATTTATTGCTTTCCCTACTTGAGATAGACAATAGATAAGCCGCCACCATTCTCGCCTTCACCGCCGCAGTTATAGACATCTGTGGGCCATATAGCCTGTCCGTGTTTCCGTCACTGAATCGCCAAAGACCATCGCCCTTACAAGAGAATCATCTGGCGATTCCTGCAACCCCGCTGCACAACCCCCGCGTCCCTATGCCCTTGGAAGTAAGAAATCCAACTGAAGCCGCGCCCTTTGTCTTCTGTCGATACGCAGTAATATTTTCAACAGTGAAATGACGATGAAATTAAAAACCGATTTACTTAGAAAATCATCGAGTGAAGAGTGCCTCACCATGAGTACCGTTAATTTACCCCCCCCCCTTCCTTTAATCATAGCTGGTTGATTTTAATTTCTTTGTAATATACAATTACATTTTTACAGCATAACATCCCTTTACTACTTTGTTTTCTTGCAAATCATCGATCTTTTACCATGTTCACCAATTCATTACTACGCGGATGACAAAACAGTTCATGATAGATTTTTGTTTGACAAGCCCCCGAAGGGCACGAGGGAAGAGTTTTTTTTATTAAATCTATTTTTTTAATTGTTTTATCTACCTATTCTTAATCAAGGTGTCAGATGTTTGTTTAAATAAGCAGAGCTTGGTATGTTTATTTAATTTTTAAATTTGTTTTAAACACTCGAGAATTTTTTGGCATACAAATATGGCGTGTTTGCAAAACATCTTAGTAGTACTACTAGGTACTACCTAGAGTACTTATAGAACCTGAAAATATAGACGAGCCAATTTTGTAGAAAAAACTCCAAGTTAGGACAAATAACGGTAAAAGGTCTGTGAATGTTTTTTTTTCATGACCAGATTTTTTCATTATTACTTCGACGGTCTCCGTGGTCGAGGGGTAAGGCTCTCGACAAGCAATCCGAAGGACGCGGGTTCAAATGCCGGCATGTGCAAATAAATTTTATTTGATTATTTGGTGTTATTTCACAATTTAATTAAATATAATATATAGAATATTTGCGGCACGTTCCATAGTGCAAGATACTCTCAGTATCGCCCTGGTGTAACACCACCATTCAGAATATTAAGCTAGCTTGGAATGGCTTTAGCCGTGTTTGGTGACCAGAACTGAATATCCTGGTACTTCCCCACCTTCCTCTTCCTCGTCTCATTCCCCTCACCTACCTTCAGTCTCACAACATTCTCCAATTGGGGATAGGCCATAGTCTCACTGACTCCAGACGGGAGCGATTGAGACTCTTGTGTGGTATTCAATTCAAAAATGTACTGCTAGACGTAAAAAGTAGAAGAAAAAAATAATATAACTGGAAGTGGGTGTACAAGCGTGTCTCCTGGGCCACGGAAAAAATATCATTGTGGTCCTGCCCCATGGTTGACCTTGGTTAATCTCGGTAAACCATGGTTATCGTAATAAATATTTAGAAAAAAAAAATCTACTTATTTAGCCCTGAGGGGTTTTACATGTAGGTAGTACAATTTTAACATCATTATTTAAATTTAGACCGCAGAACGGGTATTATTTATTGAATAAGTGAATCTACCTGGCTATTCAGATTTGGTCACCAAACACGGCTAAAGCCATTTCAAGCAACGTTTCAACGAAAGATCTGTTTTTGAAAAAATAATAAAATACACAGATTTGGGAAATGAGTTCAAAAGAATTTGACATTCTCACTATAAAAATATTACCATTTGTAATTTCGGCTACTGGCATTATACCTAGCTCTCTTATAAAAAATTTAGGCGTATTAGATCTATCAAAAAATTTATATATAAAAATGCAAAAGTCAGTCATTTTAAATACATGTAGGATTACAAAATATTATCATATTATTAATATTTAATTTTTAAAAATATGGTATAATATCATATAATTTAATAATAATAATATTTTAATTATAATATATATTTTAATAATTATCATATAATTTAATAAATAATAACTTAATAATATAATCGGTTTGAAAAATAAACAATGACCAAGACTCCGACCATGATAGCGCCATCTGTTGGGATATTTAAAAGAAGCTTTTAGTTCGATGTTCTACCGTATTAAAATTTTCAAATAGGCGCCACCATACGGCCTATTTTAAAAGTAATTTTAAAATCTAAGTGTTCTTTCTTAAATTATAGTATAAAAAATATTAAATTAACTTTAAAAAATGGAAAAATATAATACCAATAATTTATCGTTTAGTTTTGTTAAATAAACGTATCCAAAGTTTTATAATCTGCATTTTAAAAACAAGAACAATTAGTGTTTATGAAAAAATTAAACTACGAACCTATTTTATTTATTTTTTAGTTTTTTTTTTCGTACGTTTAAAGAAAACCCCTTCAGGTATTTTTTGACGATATTCAGCCTTTAATAGTATTTTTTAAAACGCACGTATTACGGTCTGAAAAAGGTCATATTTTCGATTTGATTTTGATAATTACTAAGCCTATGTTAATTTAAAAAATGTATAAAAAATTTTTTACTTGTTGAAAACACTATCATTATCGATTTGCTTAATAATATTATCATTATTTTAAATTAATAAAAAACTACACTCGGCCTTAATCCCATGGTAACAAATGTAAATAAGTATGTTAGTTGTAAATCTCTAGTTTTAAGCCATAGTTGTAAGTCATATTATGTGTGTCGTTGCTTATCCAGAATATATAATGTGAGATATCGCGCTTATTTCTCGCCAGCGCCGTCGCATCTGCTGCCGTAATCTTGAATTTCCCGCCTTTCTTTTTGTAACACCCTTCAGTTGTCTATTGTCACCTTAGCAGTTGGCGTCCTGAGACGCCATCTTGATTCAATTTTGGCGTTTTTTCACCCACGCCGGTCGTGTAATTTTCGTTTGGGATTGTTTTAACGAAAAGAATATCTGTTGCTACCCGCAAATTGTCGTAATTTTTCATGAAAATTAGTGCTAAGTGATAGTGCGAACATTTTTGACAGTTAAGCGTCTTCATTTTGTGCACGGGGTTAAAATGGCCTCAGACAAGGACCATGTAGAAGATGACGTAACCTCTAAACGATGTGATCGAAAGAGGCGACGCCGTTCAATATCAACAAGTTCGTCGAGCTCGCAATCTAGCGGTTCGACGTCGCAAAATAGTAGGCGACGCAGGCGCACGAAGAGACGTAAGCGGAATGACAGACATCTGCTCAAAAGATTAGCATGTCAAGTCAAGTCCCTGCAAGATTTTGTCATGGACAGGTCAACGCAGGAAGCCACTGTCAGCACGCCAAGTATAGTGGCACCCTCGCATGCATCTGGGAGCGTTTGCTCGTTGTCGCCTGAAAGGCAGTATCAGATGCCGGGTCCCTCTACTGTTCTGAAGGAGTCTGCAGCGCCAAAACCTTCTGCAACACATCTGGGTTTGGTGGAGAATCTCCAACGCTTCAACTCGAGCGAGTGGGCCAATGTCCGCTACGCATCCGCTTTAAAGGAATATTTAGCTGATCCAGGCTTCAAGGAGCTGGAGGTGAACTGCGAGGTGCTGGCATTTGACACCGCCTCACCAATATTTCCGGCTATGGAAAAGATGCTGGCTGCGGTAACGCATGCCTCATTGAAGCAGAGAGAGTGCCTTCAACAGGCTCTCCAAAAACTCATCAAATGGGGAAGCAGTTCAGAAAGTTCTCTGTCAGGCGAGGCTTTAGAGGAACAACTGGACAGCCTGTTAGGAGAGGACTCCGAGTTTATAAAATGCTCTGACGATATCTTGCAGATAACCTGCGGAAAGCGAGCTGAAATCATTCAGCACAGAAGAGATAAGATTTTGAGCAGCTGTAAGACTGGAGTGGAACGGAAGCTATTCAGCAGAATTCCTCCTTCTTCCACTCATCTTTTTGGGGAAGAAGCACTGTCCACACAGTTACAGAAACTGGGTGGTATAACAAAGTGCTTTAATCCAGTGCGCCTACCTCAGGGTAGCCACTCGGCGCACAACCGCCCTTCAACATCTAAGGAGGTTGTTGCCTTTCCCCCCAAGCAGACATCAAAGGAAAAGATGGCATTTCACTCGTTTCCCCGGCGGGCAGACCACGGGCGAGACCCCCAGTATTCCTGCGAGGGGTAGGGGTAGGGAACAGAAGCGTGGCGCGAGGGGGCAGACCTCTCGTGGCCGCTTCAACAGATGACTATCAACCATTTCGGGCCGGTCAACTACAGGATTATTGGATAGAATGGCGGACCCTAGATGCCCCAGAGACCATCTTACGTATGATAAGAGGATACCGCATACCATTCATCCGAAAGCCCTTGTTGATAAGTCCAAGCCAAGCTCTCGCAAGGAGATTCAAAACAAAAGTAACCCCGGAAATGACACTCGAAATAAGAAAGATGATGAGAGATGGTACATTGGAAAGAGCTGGCGACAATGCCTCCTTCCTATCAACACTTTTTCTGGTTCAAAAGAGCGACGGCTCAAGAAGACCAATCTTCAATTTAAAAGCTCTCAATTTAGATGTAGCTTGGAAAAAGTTTTCTTTGATATCTCACCACAAGGTCCCACACTTTCTTCAAGCCAACGATTGGATGACAAAAATAGACCTCTCACAGGCCTACTTCCACATACCGGTTGCAAAAGCTCACCGTTGCTTTCTGAGATTGTATTACGGAGGCCTTCACTTACAGATGACATGCCTGCCTCAAGGCCTGAGCAGTGCACCACAGGCCTTTGCAGCCATCACAAATTGGATTGCAGAAATCCTGCGGAGACGGGGTATCAGGATCATTGTGTACCTAGACGACTTTCTCCTGGCTCATCAGACCAGAGAGGTCCTCCTCAGTCAAACACGAGAAGCTCTTCAATTATTGGAGCGGTTAGGTTGGTTGGTAAATTTCCAAAAGTGTGTCCGTCAGCCAGCACAGTCAGTGGAATATCTAGGAATTGTTTGGAACCCCCATCTGAATCAGAAGACCTTAACCGAATACAGACGACAAGGTCTTTGGAACTCACTTCAGAGCCTCGTGACAAAGGGAAGATGGACTCTGAAAGAAGCTCAGAGTATTTTAGGAAAGTTGAATTTTGCTACCTTTGTGGTCCCCAGAGGTCGACTCCATACTCGACTGATACAATTACAGTTGCAGTTAATGCTGAAGCTGACCCCTCAGCAGAAATCTCCGATAAAGAAGGAAGTCTTGTTGGAAATGAAATGGTGGATGAACAACTTAGATCATGTTTCAACTCTTCATGTTCCCAGCCCAACACATTTTCTGACCACAGATGCGGCCGATCACGGCTGGGGAGCCCTGATCGACGATGTACCTCTGTCGGGTTATTGGACAGACAGTCAGAGGGGGGGACATTGCAACATGAAGGAGATGACAGCAATCTTAAATGCCTTAACATCTCTGACTCAGAATTTGAGAAGTTCTTCGTTACTCATTCAATCAGACAACAGGACAGTCGTAGCCTACTTGAGGAACGAGGGAGGCACCATGTCAATGGGTCTCCTTCATCTGACATTTCAGATTCTTGCGCTTTTGGACAAGCACAGAATCTCTTTACAAGTGCAGTATTTGCCGGGACGCTACAATGGCCTCGCGGATCATCTATCCCGAGGGATGACGTTACCAGAATGGCACCTCCTACCCCCAGCGGTAGGAGCTGTCTTTCACAAGTGGGGCAGTCCAGTAGAGGATCTATTCGCTTCTTCGAGGGCTCACGTGGTGGATCAGTATGTCTCGATAGATCCCCACGACAAGAGAGCGATGTTTCACAATGCGTTCAGCAGGAGTTGGCATTTCCCCTTGGCATGGATCTTTCCTCCCCCCTGCTTAATGCCACGAGTGCTGGCACACCTGAACAAGTCGTCAGGGGTGTATCTGGTTGTAGCCCCAGATTGGCCAAAAGTGTTTTGGTTACCAGACCTAAAGAAAAGAGCCCTAGACCAACCTCACATAATACCCATGTTGGTCGACAACTTGATAGACTTATCGACAGGACTTCATCCTCAACAGGTCCAGAAGCTCCAACTACAGGTGTGGAAGATTGGGGGTGGAGTGAAGCATTGAACGATTGGTCACAGCAAGAGAAAGCTCTGTTGAATGCGGGTTGGCGCAAATCTACGCTTTCAACTTATCACATGGCATGGAAGAGCTGGAAGGAATGGTGCTCCATTAACAATACCTGTCCTAATAACCCTTCGGGATCTCAGGTGGCACGGTTTTTAGCATACCTAAGAGTGAAAAAAGGCTTGGCTCCCAGTACCATAGCGCTTCACAAGTCTGCAGTGTCGGTTTTGTGTGACCCCAATGGCTATTTGAGGACTAGTAATCATCCCTTGGTCAAGCGAGTGATGAGAGGTATAAGGAATTCTGTAAATGAGAAGCCTAGAGCATTTACTTGGGATCCAGGACTCTTGGTGTCTTGGCTTTGTAAAAATCCTCCAAAGGACCTGACTCTTTTCGAAGCATCTCGTAGATGTGCTGTTATTTTACTACTGGCGTCAGGAAGACGAGTACATGATCTGACCTTGCTACATACATCTCCTGATAATCTTGTTGACAATGATGATCACATTATTTTATGGCCAATTTTTGGCTCTAAGACGGACACCTCTACACATAGACAGTCTGGTTGGAAGCTTTGCAAAGCAGAGGATCGTAATATAGATCCTATATTTTGGTTGAGAAAACTTATGTTCTTGAGTGAGAACAGGAGACATGAAGCTGGTGTTGAATGTCTGTTTATTTCCACACTGGGGCCTGCAAGACCAGCCTCAAGAACTGTTATTGGTGGATGGATTAAAACTATTTTGAAGGACGCTGGGATTGACGCCTCCCCTGGGAGTTTGAGATCAGCAGTAGCCTCAAGGAGTTGGCTGGAAGAGTGCCCTATAGACACCATTTTGGAAAGAGGAAACTGGCGTTCAGAAAACACTTTCAAGAAATATTATAGAAAGCAAATCAGAGTTCTCAATGTTGAGGTGCTGAATCCCCCCATTCACTCTCAGTCTTTGACTAAGTTATTTCAAGCAATACAGTAATAGTCACAATTTTGGCTTTAGAATTGTCACCAAGCGATAACAAACACTTCTCACATTATATATTCTGGATAAGCAACGACACACATAATGATGGAGTTTTACCTACCATTAAAACTCTTATTATGTTGTCTTGCTTATCCAGAATATACTTAAGCTCTGCTTGGTGAGTCCAAATTGAATCAAGATGGCGTCTCAGGACGCCAACTGCTAAGGTGACAATAGACAACTGAAGGGTGTTACAAAAAGAAAGGCGGGAAATTCAAGATTACGGCAGCAGATGCGACGGCGCTGGCGAGAAATAAGCGCGATATCTCACATTATATATTCTGGATAAGCAAGACAACATAATAAGAGTTTTAATGGTAGGTAAAACTCCATCATTATAGCAGTATTGTGTAAAAAACCACTCGGTCATAAATAAATGTAAGTGATTTAATTCACTGGTTATAAATCTTAGTTGTGATTTAAATGACTTAACTAGTTATTAATCTAAGTTATAAACCACTACATAGTAATAGATGGAAGTTATAAGTATAAAAAATGAATTACCTTGGGGTTCCCTATTACCGAACAGGCTCAACAGACTGAAGGGCTTCTGTTCGTCCAGGCTTTGCTTCAGCGACTCGTTGACTTTGTAGTACCTCTCCTGAGACACTTGTGGCGCCGCCTTCTCCTCTGCCTGCCCAGAGAGGGCCTCCTCTCGTTCCTTCTTGCGTTGTTTCTTGGACTTCTTGGCGGGCAGGTCGCCTGAGGGTGCGGTCATGAATTGGTTGTGGTCAGGCCGGTTTGGGTCAAAGCGCAACATTGTCTTCAGTTGCACTCTGAAAAAATGTCATCCTTATTAAACAATATAATAACTTCCTCTTTCGCATCTCCTTCCCCCGCTTAACTTCCTTGAGCGTGCTTGTAAGGTGGAGATATTAAAGTAGGTACTTTAATATCTCCACCTACTTAATTATGAACCATATACATATTCCAAATACTTTTAAATTTCAAATAAAGAATTTTACAAATTGTCCAGAGAAACATTAATACATATCTCAATGACAATTCGTTTCTCAAACTTTCTTCAGACCGGTAGGGTACTATAATATTGAAAAAAAAAATGCGAATAAGACGATTTAAATCTATCTATCAATATATAAATAAAAATGTAAATGTTTGTTTGTTTAAAATCTTAAATCCCCGAAAGTTCTTCACCGATTGCTTTGAAACTTTGACACAACGTTGCATTCAAGTACGCGTGTTTTTATATACTTATGACAGGTAAAAACAGGCCTTTTTTGAAAAACAGCACCACCTGATGTACATAAAAGCAAATTGCGCTATTGTTTCTCTATCTGCACATACAGAATGAGCCACAGCAATGCGTGGCGGGGTACAGCTAGTCATAGAATAAAGAAAAACCCAAGAAATGCCTTGTGGGAGTATTTTGTGATACCAATTTTGGCCAATCGGGCCTTAAATTTCCAATACAAAACTGTTTTTCACCGTGATTATGAAATTCAAATGTCATAGAGATCTACAATCACAGGCGAGTGTAAGTGAGAAAGAGCTAAATATTGTAGACACTGACTTCCATATAGATTTGTATGGAAGCTACTTCTTGTTTTCTTCTTTATTCTACGGTCTAATTTCAGATTTGAGTAATAAACTTTACTGAATGAAATGCCAAACGGTCGAGTTAAAACAGGACTTCGCTACGCTCAGTCAACAATCTTTGGACTTAACAACACAGGTGAACTCCTAGCGTGGAGGACAATATACTATACCTTTGTTATACAAATATATTTAAGAATAAATAAAATAAAAAAAAAAATAAAAAAAACTAGAAAATGGATCTTACATGATATGGATAAATCGTGAAGGTGAAAATGTCATAGATCATGAGACCAATGAACCCTACATAGGGGTGGGTCCCAAAGACTACAATTGGCTGCTCGTATGGAAAAAATGTCAGATGATACGATGCCAAAAGTAATGAATGTGGAAGTGACCCAGAAGAAGAGGTGGATGGACCGCGTGGAGGAAGATTTATTTATTTTATTTATCAATGCCGTTTTTAGGGGCTTTTACATGGAATCGTAAAATATTATAACGTACAGTATTATACAAAAATGAACTGCCGCAGTAACAATCTTTTGTATTTGTCTGGTGATAAATTGAAAATGTCCACTGACTCAAATTATTTCCCTCCATAAGTATTTCTGGGCAATACATTATTTGCCCAGAATTTCTGAACTGAAATAATCCCCGATTTATAGATATTACATAGTGGAAGCTTATCAATGCAAGCAATTCTGGACTTTCAAATGCATCATTTAAAATTTTATATACAAATACCAAGTCAGTGAAGATCCATCTGTCCGACAATTTAAGCATATTTCAGTAATTTAATAGAACATTGTAGTTCAACAAAATTGCTGGCATACCACAGACATAGGAATTAATAGACGAGAAGATAATGGCGAGGGGTAAAATCAACTGTTGAAGAACGAAGGGAGTAAGGCTGACTGTGATTCGTCAATAAATCAATCTGACAGTAAATAGGCATCTCGCATTATAATATCACCATTTACTTCTTAAAAGTAAAACCTGCTTTTGAATGAATAGACATTTTTACATGGGAGCGCAAATTACTCGCCACGTTATGAACAAATTTGCGAAGTACAAATTCGGCAAAAAAATTCGGTTGTATTTTCAGAGTCGAATATTTCGTTTAAGTATTTAGTTAAGACACTTTTATAAATGTTCATAATTTACTTCCCAGCAACCAACCAGCTTTGTGTTTCGCGTCCAGACGTTTCTCGATGTGAGAATGTGATGTTTCTAAAACTGATCTATATTATACGATGTGAATATGCTTAAAATAAAGTTAAATAATGCTTATATATGGAATGTAATACGACAATTGGGTTTATTCTCTTTTTCACATCTATTTTTACAAGTTTTCATAGTACAAGTCAACATTTTGCCATGTTATTTCGTAAAATGAACCGATGATGCCTCGACCATAGTTCGCACAAGAATGATGACGTCACTTTTTCAAATTTCACTTGAGGTCATACGCGAGCACATCCGGTTCCAATGGAACCGGTATGGGGAGTGGGGATAATACGCTTTTAATCACTTAGGGCAGGTCTACTAATATTCATATGTCTATGTGGCATACCCATTTTAAAACTTAAGAATGTTTGTATTCTTTCAATAGCTTGTACATGAATTGTGCGATAATCGCGTAGACTATCGACACATGGGTTAGATTATAATGGTTATAATCTAGGCAGGTATGTGCCTATGTAAATTAACGTTCCGTTCGCTGAACCAAAAAGATAGGTATTCGCAAATGTGACTTACGGAAAAGTTGGTTGTGATGTTCGATGATATGGTTCTTTTGGTAGCGCTCGTATGGTGGAGGAATTCACAGGCATTCGTATAAGATTGAGCTAATTATAACTCCGGTTAAAATTCGAATTGACACCTCGGTTGCTTTCTCGGCACGGTGTTTTGGTCAACTGTCATTAGATGACGTTTTCGCTATGGCGCCGGCGCGGGCGGCTCGATTCAACTCAAAGCAACACTGCGCAGATTCGAACCAGTAAAATTTGAATCCTAGTCTCCTTATTGGTTGGAGCGGAAAAAGCGTTAAAACAATTCAGCGTCACAAAACATGAATATTGTTATGTAGTTCCAGGCAGGAGAATTGTACCCAAGTTGATATCTAACAAAGCCAGATTGGAGCAGGATGGGAAGGATGGAAGACTGGAGGCGAGTGGCGACCCCATCCAGTGGATAAAATTATTTGAGGAGGAGGTCAAATCCCATCCTGGAATGAAGCACCGTGTTGATGATGATAATACTTAGACTGACTGTTTCTTGTTGACATCCCCCTCCTTGGTGGGGAACTTGCCGGATGTTCTGACCGTGCGGCCGAGGATGCCTTGCAAGATGTCCATCTGCTTTAGCCGCTCCTCGTCCTCCACCCCGTCTACTCGCTCCTCGGCGCCGGCGCCGGCTTCTTCGTCAGCTTGCTCCTCCATGAACCGCTCGTCCATGGTGAAACGCTTGTCGGATTGGAAACGGGCTTGCAGTTGCATGAGCTGAAATGGTAGAGACATATTTTTCAATTATGGCACTTTTGAAAATTACTCCGCTCAAAAATCAATGCCAAAGGTCTAATCGTTACCTTCTGGCCAGACTCCCCTTGAAACTGCTCCTTTATATCGAAATTAATTCCGTCATCTTCATCTGCGGAACCTGTTTCATCAAATAGTGCTTTCTTGTTTCTTTTGGCGCCAGCATCAGCGGAGGCATTATAGTCCATCCCATCCTTTTGCTTCCTTTTATTGGCTTTCTTCCCAGGAATATTGGCATTTGTCTTATTGGCGTCCTTGGCGAGTGCTTCCTTGGGGATAATTTGTGTGCCGTCTTCATCGAAGATAATTTTCTTCACTTTTTTATCCTGGAACAAATGTGGTAATCATTAATTTATTGAATTCTGCATTTCTCAAAGACTGCGATGGGTTGGTCGTGTGGAAAGAATGCCGGATGATTATGACTGTGTGGGTGACCCAGTGGAAGCGACCCAGAGACAGAATGAAGAACAGGTGGCTAGATTGCGTGGAGGAGGATTGGAGCAGAACAGGAAGGACGTAGGATTGGAGGTGAATGGCGAGGGGCCGCAGCCAGTGGTGGACTCTGTGAAGGAGGTTAAATCCCACCCACAGACGTAGCGCCGTGATGATTAATATATTAAAATAAAAGAAGAGTTAACTATCGAGCAGTGTATCGCCTCACTCTTACAAACGGTCACCGAATTAGGTGATGCACGAGGGAGTACGTATCAGGGTGCAAGCAACCCAAGTAAAGTTTTTAAGAGTGGTAGGTGTCACAAAATGGGATTAACGATCGGAGATATGCTTAGTAGGAATTCCTGCTAATATCTTTGTAGAATAGTGACAAATGAGTTGGCTCGAACATGAATGCCAGAAGAGCGACTTACATACAAAATACTGGTGGTAATTTCAGAGTGAAGACATTCAGTTGGCCATCCAAGACACAGTTAGCAAAAACAACTCCAGAGGCTGTGCCTACAATGGACGGAGGAAGTCATTGTACCCCAGACAAAGCAAAGAAAAGGCAAACTCACCACACTGGACAAGGCGATTTTGATAGCAGATTTCTTGTCATTGTAAGCAGCCTTCATGTTCTGTATCGACTGTAACCTCTTCTCATCAGCTGCTGTCAGCTTCCTGGCTTCCGTTGGTTTAGCCGGGGCTAACATAGGAACCACAGAGGCTATTTTTATTTTCTGAAAAAAAAAATCATTTATATTTATTGTAAACAAGTTTGATTTGTAGAATTCCATTTTAAATTAAAGTATTTTATTAAAAGTAAAAAAGAAAATTACATTTAAATAATGGTAACAGTGTACGAGTCAGGAGGACTCGGCTTATTGATTTTATTACACGACCAAATACTATGTTAGTTTATTTTAATTTTAATCAAAATGCTTTATGTATATTTAAAGAGTTAATAATGGCAGTAAAATTAGTTTAAGAAAAAACTGGTTCACGAAAACAATCACTGCGGAACACAAAGTGATTCTAGCGAGTTCGAACTCGTACTGAAGGCGCATCATATGTTGGTCTGCCTCCTCCCCAAACAGGAGATTAAACGCTATGCTACCAGTCTAATAATAAAACAGTTAAATATTTTTTTAAACATGGCAAACACACCTGTTTCACATACGGTGCCATCGGTTCAACTTTTCCTTTCTTCTTTTTTGAATAATCAAATTGTGTTTCGGTAAATTTTCTTTGATAAGGCTCCTTCACTTCCTGAGAATAATTGTGTTTTGGATGTTCAAAATCATTGTTAAATTCTGAACCATTTTGATTTTCAGGGTATTGATACTCGTCATTTTGATTATATTCCGGAACATGTTTAGATTTTGGATATTTTTCATACTCGTCGTCAAATTCCGGGACATATTTGGACTTAGGTTTGAATTTGGAGTCGTCATTGTCAAATTTATTTTTATAATTTTCCCCATTATCCCCATTGGTATAGTTGTCGACCGAGGCAGGTTTTGACACAAACTTGCTGTCGCCATTGGTGTAATTGTTGACCGGGACAGGTTTTGGCACAAACTTGAACGCTGGTAAAGGCACCGGGTTCCTAGTAGACTCTTCAGAACTCTTATCCTTTGGTAAAGCTGTTGAAGTCAGGGTCTAAAACAATACATGTATAATTAAGCTCTCGTGTGTTGGGTGTAAAAGACTTTTCGTGCACAGTGCGCTTCTTGACTGTGATTTCGTAACAAATCACGTGTGTTTTACAAAATCATGTATAACATCGTCGTTGCACCTGCAAGACCTGCTATGTGAGCTTTACCAAACAATACAAAAAAACTAAATAATACCAAACAACGTTTAAATGAGTATTGTGCGATAACAGTTAAACTTATGTAAAAACACGTTTTGCTGAAATCAGGCACATAGCCATTTTTGCAAACACAACGGCGATATGTATTTGTAAATTGTACCAACTTTTCAGATAATGTGCATATTCATATATTTATCAAAATTGTATGTTTGTAGTATAAGAGGTATTCCCAGGATAGCTACTTGTGTGTTCAGAGAAATTATATTTTTCTCCCTCGGGTTACTAAAAATTTTTCCTGTAACAGCAGTAACATAATTTTGAAAACTGAAATTTTTTGTCTTATTCCACCGGTGACGGCGGGCCCCAATATCAGAAAGACAAACATTCCCAGGTTACGAATAACCTGATAATATTTGAAAATTTCCTACTACCATCACAGTAAGCGGAAAATGTTGCTTGTGTCGTGATGGAGGACTTAGCCAGCTGAAGAATTGAACACACTATGCCTGGGTGGGACACAGACGCGATGCCAACTCAGCCACCGACTGGACAATTTTGTTGACAAGCGTTTATGGTTGTTTCAACAGGTTTTAAACTCACAAAAAAATAATGCCCGAGGCGGGTGTACTGGCACGCTAGAGGTTAAAACATTTTAATATAATAAAATTCTTCACTGGAAGGGTAAACTGCCACAGCAATCAAAACAAGATTTGTTATGTTTCTTTATAAATTTTTTTATGTAAAACATTTTTTTAATAATGTTATTAATAAGTTCTGCAAGCATTTTAGTTCTTATTATTATGACATCTGTTACAAACTCCGTTGAAAATGGCCTTGAATGCGGAAACAGCTGTCACAATAACACAAACTAAAATAAAAAATTATTATAAGCAATAATTAGTCGCCTGAAATATCCATACAAATTGAAAATATCTCCTGAGTAAAGATAAATGCCGCCGACGGGAATTGAACCTGCACCTTCTGATATCCGGTCAGGTGCTCTGGACCACTGAACTACGTCGGCTTATTTCCAACACGCCAAATAATTCAATATGTACTAGTACTTCAATCAACAATTACTGCTTATTATATTTTTTCACCTGTAAACAACCAACTTTAATTTTTAGGAAATGCTTTGTTACTGCTAAATTTCTAACTAGATGGCGTCGAGACATATTATATCTATATCTGTTGGTGAAATATTTTGACTTGTCAAATATTATAATTTTTTTGATGATAAACTCATGTTTATAAGACTAGGTTTTTTATGCATAGCACATAACAAATTATTGCTTCTAATAATTTGTTATCCTTTGTGCTATGCATAAAAAACCTTGTCTTATAAACATTAGTTTATCATTAACCTTTCCTTATCTGTGGTGTGTATTTACTACACATTGCTTCTAATAACTTTAATAACTCTATAAATATAATAAATTCTGGGTTCAGATTTTAGGTATTCCTCCGTTATACATTTATGCACTGAATTAATAAATAATATTTTACATAGTTTTCAAATTCAATTAAAAATCAGAGATTTTTGTTAAAAATCAGGAACAAATACACCAATACAATCAACCGTGTGATACTAATAAGCGAAGAGTGTGCGAGAAAATGACACGCTATTGATGGCCCGCTTTAATTTGCTATGCGGGAACATGAGACATCCACACGTCTGCATTTGTCTTTTGATTTAGACCATCGATACCTACGACCGCACAGCTGTGTTTGTGCCAGCCGCCAGCCGCTAACCAGTCACCCGCGCCAATAAACATAATCGATTAGCTACGAATATTCATATTTTTCCGATATTAAATCGCTTATTTTGAGATGTGTATTGACTACACAGCACCGGAACGCGTAGATTTTTTTAGCACAGTAAGGGAAAGGTTAAAAAAATAACAAACTAAAATACGTGCAACACTTAATAATAACATTATTAAATTTGATTTACATTAAATTTTTATAAAAATTAATTGATTTTTACGAAATAAATACAAAAAGTTATTTAATAAGCTGACGCACCTGGTTTTGTTTCTTTCTTCCTTCTTCTTCCCTTTCTCGTTTCAGTTTCTCCATGAAACTTTCTCTTGCCACCGTCACATTGAGAAAAGATCCCTTCCATTCCTGTTCTGAAAATTCTTGTATGCCTGCGGAAATGTTAATTATTATCAAATAACTACGAGCTAGAGAGTATCCTAGGGTGATACAGGTGCCTCCGAGATACAGGGTCGCATTTCCAAGTGTTTAGACCTTACCGCAGAGCTTGGAGCTCTGCGGGAGTGGACCCTTAATTTCCCTAAACTATCGTAACAATCAGTAGGTCTGAAAAATTTGGCTCATCATGTGTAAAGAATTATTACAGATGATCGGATTTCGAAAATTGTCCAAAATTGGAGGCCCCAATAAATACGACTCAGAAGCAGACCATGGCCTACGATCAGAGAGACTTTGAAGACGAAATAGTCTACACTGCTTTACAGGAGACCTCATTTAGAATGCTGGACAGTATGAAGGCAAACACCACATTCTTGGATGAAAATATGAATTAATGACAAGGGAAACAGAAATTTGTGGGGAGCTTTCTAACTCGATGGTAGATGACAGTTTTTTTTCATTCAAAAAGATATTGCATGCTAATTATATGTTTTGGTATGGTTTGATATGGTATGGTAAGCTCGGAATCAAATTGGTGATTATTCTTGGTTTAGATGGATTACTGGCTCGTCAAGGCTCGTTTAATTATCTTATCGGTTCTGTTGCAAGTATTGTTATATCTTATGTATTTCTCCAGATGCAATTCGTGCGGTTTTCAAATGAAACTGTTTATTTCTTAGAGGGATGCACTTTGCAAAATGCCAATCATTGAAAATTTATCAAAATGCAGTAATTTCGTGCGCGTTATGTAAGAAAAATGTAAAAAATAAATAAAAAACTAGAGTTTCGTTTAGCAGTGTCTCTTTTTTATGTAGGGTTTTCCAATAAGAGGTGTTATTTTGATATTCAAAGAAAAATGCCATTTTTTAAAATAAATAATCGAATGTTTATTTCATTATAAAGAGGAAGGTATGCCGTTAATAGTGAAAAATAACATCAGTCAAATGACCACCACGACCACGCCTACAGGACCATATCCTTTTCATGAAATTTTCCATAACCAAATCGCAAAGTGGCTGCCTTATGTCCTCGATAGCCTCACGAATTCCATCTTTGAGGTCTTGAATCGACGCTGGGCTGTTGGCGTAGACCTTCTCTTTCACGTGGCCAAAAAAGGAAGAAGTCGCAAGGTGTTAAATCACAAGATCTCGGTGGCCAATTGTGATCACCTCTTCGAGAGATAACACGGTCTGGAAACTTTTCCCGTAAAAGATCAATGGTTTCGTTGCTTGTGTGGCACGTAGCGCCGTCTTGTTGAAATTAAACATTGTCCAGATCAATACCATCCAATTCCGGCCATAAAAAATCATTAATTCCTTAATTAATATTCAAAATAACACCTCTTATTGGAAAACCCTGTAGCTTCAAATGTGTATTTTGTGTGGTGGTTTAAAATAATAATATTAATATACAGAGAATAAACACAAATTAACTAAGACTGAAGAACTTTGAAATACTCACATTTATTGATGTTTTGAATGTCAGATTCTATCGTAATGAAGGCAAACTGGCTATTGCTTTCACCGTCTGTAACTTTCTTTTGTTTTAGCTCTACGCTCTGTACAGCACCGTAGCATCCAAACTCCTCGGACAGCTCTCCCTCGCTCACGCCAAAAGGCAAATTGCCAACGAAAAGTCGGGTCGGCGCAGGCATTGTCTGGAAAGAATCATAGGAATATCGTTTTAACCCGGCATTTGATGGTATGGTGGGTTAAGGGTTAACGAGCAGAACTTATAAGCATAGCAACACACATTATGTCAATGTTTATATAATAAAAACATTTAAAAATAAATAACTTTAAGGCAGAACTATATACAATGTTCTAAATAACATAACCTATAAACAAAACAACACGCACTACGACAGTGTTCATACGAGAAAGGAGTTTTAATAAATAACTTTTAAAGGTGGAAAATAAAAATGAAACCTTTATTTGAATAATCTAATACAGTAAATTGTACAATTATTTAATTCTCAGTAAAAAATAAAAACAAAGCTCACGTGTCGGTTGGTTACTTTTGACAGCTACAATGACAGCTAGTGATGTAGTGATGTCGCTGATGTCAATAACATGTTCGATATTATTATATTACATAATCGAATTACTCGCTCGACATTGAATAGAGTAGGTATTTGAACGACGACGATAATAGTATTTCGTTCCCTTCATGGTACCTAAGGTTTTCAAATCACGCACCTTTTTTAAATCCTGCAGGATTGCGGGATAGAATTTAGAAGGCCTGCGGGATTTTTATTATGGCCTATTCAGATGTAAACGATATTCGCTGACGCTGTGGGTAGCGAAAACGTAAAGAAGGATTCCGCCGGGTACTTGCTTGAGCTTTCGCGGCTGGCGCTAAAATAGAACCCCGCCACTTTATACTGCCTGGGTAGGCGTTATCTTTTCGCTTTTTGCGAAACAGGCGCTATCGCTATCCATTTCAATAATAGTACTCTTTTTTACACTGGTTACGCACGATTACAGAGTATGCATTTTATTCACGGACGGCACAAACCTGAGTAATTAGACAGGCGAAAATAAACAACGTTTCACTACATATAGCAAAAGCGAAATCCGCCTACTCACTCATTCGATTATCGCTACCCACAGCTTCAGCGAATATTACTTATGTGTGAATAGGCCTTTAAGGGGTATTCATAAAATAATAATAACAACATTTGTCATATTTAAAAAAAAAAAAAAAGGAAAACGTTACTTAGTAAGTCATTTTATAAGATCTTTCGTATCTATGATCTTTGGTACAAATAACATTAAAAAATATTGAAATTATATACGTATTTAAACCGTTTAAATATTAGGAAACCAAATTCATATGATGTTTGGGACCAAATTTGGTCTCCTAATAATTAACGGGTTAAGAAGAATTTGCTAAATGATCGCTATGATCGTAAAAACGAATAATAACAATAATAATATTTTGATGATTAAAATCATCTCAAGGGCTCTATACAAATATATAATATATTTCTAAAATGATCTATCTTAATACCAAGTATGGACTAGTCAAACTATCATCAATTTACGGCAGATATACCGGTTCGTCGATCACCAATAAAAAACTATATGTACAATGTATTTGATTAATGAACGTGATGCTAGAATGTACATATTTTCGTATTAGTATTTATTTATATTTTATACAGACAAATAATATATAGGACCATACTAACCTGGTAGGTCACTTGAGATTTACACTGTTTATTGTCTATTAGAGAAATCTAGAGACGGTTCGAACGCACAGGACATAATTAGAAAATTGGACTTTCCGGGATTTATTTTAATAATATGTATTTATGTTGGGTTTTGTCATACACAATTCAAAAGACTTGACCAACCTTGCAGTTATAAGGATTTAGCTTAGTGCGTAGCATTCTCGAGAGTGGATCTCAGGTATGAGGGCCAGAAGACACTGTCTATGTACTAATGGTCGAGAAGATACAAAAGAAGTTTTTACGATACCTCTACATGAGAGAGTTTGGTTATTACCCATGGCTGTTTCCAACAGCATTTATCTCGGGAATGAAATAAATGTTCTTTAATGAACGCGTTTAGGAAAGGAAAAGCAAAATTTATGTTGGGCGGTACTACAGTACAAGGTTTTGATTAGAATTTATCTTTCTAATGATTCGTCCCTCGGTATGAGACGGCATAAAAATATAAATTTCACTGACAGGACTCTCAAAGAACTCTAATTTGAGATCAATTTTCTTTGGTACTAGTAATATTTTAAAAAAGACGTTGAAAACGTAATGTAATATGTACTTTGAATACTTTGATATAAGTGACTTCGGGCACTTAGGCGCTTGCGAATCACATTATTTTGGTGTAAATTTAGTATATTTTTGTATCCCGCAAATCCGCTAAACCCGCACATGAAAATTCAACAAACATTCAAAGCGGGATAAAATATTGCATCCCACGGGATTGAAAACCATAGTGATTCTGTAAGTACTTTAAATTTTAATTTAAACTTCAAGTAAATTTCTTAGGAACGATAAAAAAATATAAACTTATCATCGAAGGCGACCATAAAATATATGTTTTAATTTTTAATCTCCAAAAAACATTACTTTCTAGTTATTATAATAAAAACTATGTAAGACTACCATGACACGGACACGAGCCGAGGATGGTAGTTTGAGAAAACACGATAAATTGTAATATGTAAAACTAATTCAAAATAAATCACTAAAACAGAAAAAAAAAATTAACAAACGTTTTGGTTGATGGTGTATACATAGAGATGACAAAATTTCGTTTTAACTAAAAACGCGAAAAAATATTTATGGTTCGAAAATAGGGCATTTATAAGTTTTCTTTTGCGTTTCAAGGCATTTGAAAGTGTTTCCAGTGATTTCTATTTCGCGAATTAACGCGAAAAACGTGATTTTGGCCGTATTTCAGCTAAATTATTCTATTTAGCGAAATAGGCGCGAATTTCCTGAAAATACCGGGTATTGACTGACAGGCGTACGAGAATGAAGGAGCCCACTATTGAAACGTGCGCAATGCTATCATTCAATCAGTAAAGTGCCACATCCATTGTTTTTTGTATTTATCTGTATTTCAAATATGCCTACTTTATTTCATTGTTGGAAGCCTGTCCTACCTCTTTTTACAATTTTGTTACTATTTTATCTGTAAATATTTAATACTGTACGCTGAATTTAAACGCTTTCCGAGAATATAGCTTATTTCAGAAGTCAAAGAACCATACAAATTGGAGAAGCTGATACTGTAATATTTAGTCCAGTACAACTAAAGAAGAATTGAGAAAAATGCATATGGAAGGTAGTTTTATGTGAATGTGCAGGGAAAAGTATTATGCCTACTTTATTTGATTTTTGGAAGCCTTTCCTACGATTTTTTATAATTTTGTTACTATTTTATGTGTAAATATTTAATATTTTTGTACTGTAGGCTAAAATTGCTTTTTGACATTACACAATTTGTGCGAAATAAATTACGCCTATTGATGTTAATCGCAATCTGCATTTGTTGTGTTTGTGTTCGACCCATACTTAGAGTTTCCTTTCTAATTAATTTAATATTAAAATTAATTATTTATAATCTTTCATGTGCAAATGAAGGTTAAACATATATTTTACCAAAAATACTTAAAATATGCGCTAAAAACATTCAGGAAATACATTTTTTTCTATTTTGCTACAAAACGCTAAATTATGCCTCAAAATGCTATAAAACGCCAAATTTCCAATTGTTAATGCTAAAAAATCTGAAAATTAATGCTAAATTTTGACATCTCTATGTATACAACATACATGGGTATACACTAGGGTGTATCGATTTTTAACTTTTTTTTTGTTTTCAAATTCCAAGTTGAGAAAAAGTTGCTACTAGGTACCACAACTTACCACAAAAAGTTTTGGATTTTTAAAAAAATGTTTAGGTCTCCCGCACAAGGCTTGAAGTTTTAATTTAAAAAAAAAAATAAAAAAACTTTAAAAAAAAACATGGTTCATATATGTACACAAAATTACAAAATTTCATCAAAATTAACAAACTTTAGGGCTTGTGCGGGAGACCTAAAATCCATTTTTTATAAAAAAAATCGTTTCTTACTTATTTTTATGTCCTAATATTACTGTTTTTCAACTTGGAATAAACACACAAGTTACGATTTTATTTTAAAAAAATAGGATATTTTTTGAAAAAAATTAAAACTTTAGGCCTTGTGCGGGAGACCTAAACATTTTTTTAAAAATCCAAAACTTTTTGTGGTAAGTTGTGGTACCTAGTAGCAACTTTTTCTCAACTTGGAATTTGAAAACAAAAAAAGTTAAAAATCGATACACCCTAGTATACACCATCAACCAAGGATCGTTAATTGTATTTTACCATTCCGTCAAACAGGACGACATTCATAAAATAAAAAGGGAGACATTGAAAACGAGGTGCTACTGCGGGAGCAGCTAAAAAAATTATAGAGCTCATATGGAAGAAGCAAGGAAGTAGTCAGAATAAACAAGAAATATTGTATACATATCTATATATAGAACCTACTCATACATAAATATATATTTTTAAATTTTCCAATTGAGTCTACAGATGAGTTGGCAATATGCATTTTTATAATTGCATTCGGAAAACAAGACTGGTTTTAAATTAAGAGTGCATGGATAAAAAAATATTATCGCTGATTTATTAATATCCGGTTAAAAACGGGATTGCAGGCCGTTTCCTATTAAACCTTTAGTTCATTCCTAATGTGTCGGAAGACGTATTCATGCGAAATACGAAAATATAATGATTTTTATGAACACGTGTATAATGCATTCGCTTTTTGCTACAAGTTTAACAGGAAACCTATCAATTAATTCGTTAAGGGCCTGCAGTCCCGGTTTTACCCAGATTACGAATAATTTGAAGAGATTCTTAATAAATTAGCATATTTTATATCACTTAGTTTTCTCCGTGTGATTGTGCATGTGAATCCACCAGCATTATCATTGCATTCATAACATGCGAATGGTTTTTTACCAAAATTTGTAGGTAGTCTGCAACTAGATTTTAAAGAGTTTGACTATCTGCATGTGAGTTAATAACTTAGCTAATTCTTAAATTTAAAAAAAATATCATGTTGTGTCCACATTAAGTGTGATTAAAGCAGATATTAAGTGTGATGACGTGAAGATATATAGAATAGTCAGAAAAATATTGAACAACATGAGACCTATAAAAATTGAATTCAATTCCATGAAAGCTAAAATATTTACTAAAACCAAATTACCGAACTTAAACCTGAAAGGACGATTCAGTAATGACAACAATTAACAGATATGTGGAATAAATTGGAAGGGCGAAAGAAAAAGGGAGAAACTGATTTACCGACCAAGCATACTGATAGATTATGACTATTTGTATAACTAAAATGAATAAAAAACACAAAGCTTTCACTCTATTACAAAGTGTCAGAGGTCTCAGAATTAAACTTGTAGAACTAAATACATCCTATCAGACTATGCTTTAGTATGACTTATTGCTATTCTCGTACAACTAGCATAATAGGCGTCGGCAGCTGCCCACCACCCCCCTCTAGTCAAATTAGTGAAAAAATAATGGAAAAATATAAAGAAAGGAAGTTTATAACTGGCATCAAAACTACAAATATGTTATTTGATAAAAGGGTACACGGGAGGCCCCGATAGGAAATAAGTTCCTTAAGGCATAACATGTCAGCTTTGGGGGTACTATGAGAATGGTACACATTGAGGACTCACTCGGAAAATAAAATGTGAAATTTCTCATAGGGCCCCAAAGTCTGATACGTTGAGAACGCAGGACTCAGATTTTTTTTTACATGTTAATGTAAGCGGAAAATGTTGCGTGTGGAATGATGGAGGACTTTGCTTTTTGCTTTGAACTCGCGACGCCTGGTGGGAATCTGACGCATTTTCCCAATCGGCTACTAGCCGGTTACACTGAAAGGTTTCCATTTCAATTTTCGGTTTCCATTTTGATTTTTATGAGAAAAAAAAAGTGTTTTATGTATAGTGAGATGCAATAAATAAATAAATATTTCACTTCCCATATTAACACCAAATAGACATCTACCCCAATTGGGAATAAAATCGGGAAAATTTCTCCGGCAGCACTTTTTTGTATCTTCTCCATTTGAGACAACGACTGATCTGTTTTTCGAATATGGACGATATCGATAAAAAAAGCAATTAGATCGAAGTTTCGCTCTTTTTACTTAGAAAAACAATTTTCTTCAATCAACAAAGTTTTGCAGACTGTCAAAAACAGTGATTCCTTGCCAAATTTTAAGCGCGGCACTTTCCATAAGGTAACCAAAGAATTGGGTTTCCAACATTATAAACGAAAACGTGACACTTTGTTGACAGAGCGTGAAGATTTCATTATTTGACCTAAATATTACAAAAGCTAATGGGAGACACCGCAGGGAAGGTCACACGATATACTTTATTTATTATTATTTTTGTACTTTATTATACTAATTTATTTATAAAATTTGGTTACATATTTACATTTATTTACAGAATACAAAAATAATACAACAAGACTTATCTTTAATCTGAAAAAAAAACAAAACAAATACACTAAGAAGAGAATTAAACAAAAAATAAAAAAAAATAAATGTAGTTAACAAAGAAAAATATGAAAGTTAATTTTAAAAAATGCTACTCACTACCTCGACGAAACCTGGATTCATGCACTTGATGTGTAAATCAAATGGGTTGATAATACCGTTAAATTGAGAAACCCATTAATCCAAACTGTAAATCTGCTCTATTATATCACTTGTGGTGTCCCACAAGTATCGCACCTTGGTCCAATTTTATTTAATACATTTAGGAAATTGTTATTATTTTCACGTTGTCAATGTTTTTCTTTTTACTGATAGTGATGATTTATAAAATAAAATTATAACAAATACATATTAGGTAATGTATTAAATGCAAGTTTTGTGTGCAGAATAATCTGAAAAACCTAAACTACTGGTGTATCATCAATAAATTGGAACTCAATTTAAGTAAACGTCAAACAATTTGATTTTACTAAACTAAAAACCCGATCATATATCAATAACCGCTTAACCTCTTGGACGCCAGCGTATCCTTAAGGATATGTTTAAAAAATAGTCTCGATGTTTCCGGACACTCTGTTTTCCATACATGTTGATTTGCAACCCTTGGAATGCCGAGCTCCCGCGACATAATATCTCTGTAGTGTGCATCTGTACACCAGCTGCGTCCATTTTCCTAATAAAACGCTTGATTTTTGAAAGATTATGTTTTTATGAATTGTACTGTCTTACCAGATAATGTGTTTATATATTATTTATAAAAAAATACTATCTATCTATCCTTTATCTGTTTGTTGTAATTTTATTTGTATAACTCTTTAAATATGTATGGAAACTTTCAATAAAAACTCCTAAGTGGTTTCGCCAGAGTTGTTACTTACAGTGGGTGGCCAAATTATTATACTCAAAACTATTTCTTTGTATTTTGTCAGTTTGTTATGAAATAACAAACAATAAATACAATATATACTAGTATATATTGTTTTAATACTAGTAAGTGTATTAAGGAATAAAAATTAAACATGTGTAGATAAGTTGAATAGTCTATTAAAAGAGAAATACATATTATTCAGTATTTGGTTACTCCGCCTTTAGCTTCTATGACGGCTTGAACGCGGCGTGGCGTGCTTTCAATGCATGATATGGCTACTTCTTGGAGTTTTGGAGTGTTGTGCCATACTCTAATGATATTCTGAATCAGTTCTCTTTTGTTTGTTATAATTTTATCCCTTGACATTTCAGTTTTCAGGACTGCCCACACATTTTCTATAGGATTCAAGTCGGGCGAGTTTCCAGGCCAGTTCAGGGTATTAATCTGTTTGTTTTTTAGGCATTCTGTGATAGATTTGGCTTTATGACAGGGATCAGAGTCTTGCATGAATATAAAATTCCTATTAGGGAACCATTCTGCTACCTGTGGGATCAGTTTTTCCTCCAGAACTTTCTTATACTGATTCTGACGCATAGTTCCTTGGACGATGTACAGCCTTCCAGTCCCTTTACTGCTGATGACGGACCATATCATCACTGAAGCAGGATGCTTTACACGTTCCACAATGCAGTCTTCATTGAATTTTTCATGCGTCTTTCGCCGAACAAACTCAGTTTTATCTTGGAGAATCTGTATTGACGACTCGTCCGAGAAACAAACCTGCAAGAAATTGTTTTTGTATAAATGTGTAAAAAAAGATTCTCTAAGCATGTGTATTCTTGTATTAGGGTTATTCAAACCTTGCTCCAGTCTTCCTGTGTCCAGTGTCAATGCTCCTTGGCCCAGGCCAGACGTTTGGCCTTCATGGCAGGAGTGAGTTTTGGTTTTTTTAGTGGCCGACAACATTTCAGTCCCATTTCTACAAATCTTCGCCTGAGAGTCCGCTCTGATATTTGTACTCCATTATCATTAAGAATTTGTTTTATGACGAGCCGTGGCTTTCGACGGTTTTCAAGTGTAATGCGACGTATTTCTCGCTCAGTTCGAGGTGTTGTAATGTGTTTTCGCCCGCATTTACCGACTCGATCCTCCTTGATCGGTATTTCGGCGTCCACTTTTTGCTTGATATTACGCACACTGGACTGTGATACATCACACAAATCAGCAATTTGATGCTGGGTATATTGACAATGCCGTAACATTGCGAAATCTGTGCTTTTTTCCTTGGTGTGAGGTCAGCACACTTCCCCATATCTGTTAATAAACATTTTTAGGTTAGGTCGGTTGACAACCAATAAAAAAACAAAAACTAACTAAAACATGATCACAATGTATTTGATCGAGTACTAGGATAATTCTAAATGTAAAAAAATCGAACACTTACTGAATAATAAGTCGATAACACTGAAGCCAAGATTTTTTTCGAAGACTTCTCACAAGCCAGCACAGTAAAATTTTCGACATGTACTGATACTAGCAGCCGCCATTTTGATAAAAAAAAACATTTATGTGTTGCCACACTGATGAAAGTGTTGCCAGATATAGTGGCTAATCAGTAAATTGAAAAACCATAACATTTTTCCAATAATAAATTAATTATAGCCACCACTTTCACAGATAGCGACGTTTTTTTGTTTGAGTATAATAATTTGGCCACCCACTGTATATTCAAAGAAGTGATTTTTCATACCTCATTTTGCATAAAAATTTAAATAGAAAATTCAAAGACATTTTGATGGTTTTATTATATTTCCATAAAGCAGTAATATGTAAACAAACACAAAAATACCGTAGAATGGTTGATGACTCTTCCACAATGGCGGCGCGCTTGATCACAGATACGATAAAATATTTTTAAAGATATGTTGGTAAGTCAAAACTAAAGGATAGAATAGTTTCAGTATATTAAGTATTGTATATTATTTCCTTGCCAAGCGAATAAAGTATATTTCAGTAAGCTAGGAGCATTTCTGACAGCACAAAATCAAGAAAGGATATTTTGACATTGCCGATAGGCAAGGCTGGTGTTCGACGGATAAAAAAATACATAGACGATAGGCAGTGTCGGCGCACAAGCAGTTAATCAAATTATTCAGTTTGGTTTGGTATTTAGCCTCATAAAAAAATTAAGTTTTGTTTGAAAAAGGCCGCGCAGTTCCTCTTAACGAGGTTCGCAGGGGAACCTGTCATACCTTGAACACCGTTATGCCTCGGACACAGCCCGAGATGTGTTCAGTATTTTACCTCATAGAAATATCTCAGAAGAGGTGATTCGGACAAAGGCAAAGTTTAAAATAGTAGCCCTAAAGCTGGGGAAAGCAACTTCAAAGACCGGGACTGTAATTAACGGAGGCCGTTAATGCAGCATAGGACAGGAACGCCTGGAGGAACTTTAACAAAGCGATGGATCCCCGATATGAATTACAAAGAAGAAGATACGATAAGATAAGTTTGATGAAAGATATTTTTAAGTGCTAAAAGGAGGTCCGTGGCACACCAAGCTCCTCTATTTCGGCAATCCTTGGCAAGATTTTTATATAAGATTTCGTTGATGTCCTTTCGTAGGCAGTCTGTTTAGTTCCACTTAGCAAGTTGAAAAAAGTAAAGAGTTCCCGTCGAAGTGTAGTAGTGAAAAATTTGAATGTTTGTGCAATTATTACCGACATATTAAAGGAAAAAAAAATAAAATACTTTATTTTGAAGTATTTCTTAATAATTATTGAAAGGTGAAAAAATATTTTATTAGTTGCAGTTTACTTCGGTTAGAGGTCAGACTTCTGTTGATGTCAATTACTGAAAAATATAAAATAAATAAAATGTGATATTGTAAAATAAAACTATTTATTGATGGATGATAGCGTCCTCCTGGGGTTGATCTGATCGTATAATGGGATTTTTTCTTTTCTATAGTTGTGTTTACATCGAATACTTAAAAGTACATCGTAAACATGTAGACACGTAACAGTTCTAGTGGATTTAAATTTTTTTTTAAACAAACATTAAAATTACAAAATAGTTATAATTATAGATAGTTCAACGAAAGCTTTTCTGTACGTTCACCAACTCAATTTTTCTTAAAATTTAAAAACTGATATAAGATTTCTAAGTAAATTTAGTTGTTTGTAAATACATTTATCTTAATTATAGAAGGAGTTGAATTTAGCTAAATTATAAGTGTATATTTATTTTAGCCTGGAGCCAGTGAGGCTATGGCATCCCCAATTGGGGTGTGTTGTGATGCTTGGGGTGTTACGGTGAGGGGAAGGATATGGGGAAGAGGAAGGCGGGGAAGTATCTTGCTATTCAGATCTGGTCACCAAACACGATTAAAGCCATTTAAAGCAACGTTTCAATTCTTAATGGTGGTTACACCAGGGCGATACTGATAGTATATTCCACTCTGGAACGTGCCGAAATACTAAAGATTATTTCAAAAATAGAATGAGAAATAGCACAAATTAATCAAATAAAATTTACTTGCGCACGCCGGGATTTGAGCCCGCGACATTCGAGTTGGTCACCCCTCACCTCACCCCTCAACCACGAAGGCAGTCAATATATATTTACAGATAAATATTTAGGTAGGTACATTTAGATATTCATGTGTACATGGATTGTTCATTTATTAACCACAACTATGTGATTTTGGGGCAGGGTCTCTCAATATTCTCTAATTTTAAGTGTTAAAACGATCGTTAAAAGTCACTTGTACCATAGGCCTCCATACTTAGTTAATATTAAAAAGTATAATTTAAATTAAAAATATAATGAAACATTAATAATACGGCCAATAACACTTTAAAAAATAATGAAACATTAATAATACGGCAAATAACACTTTAAATAATAATGAAACATTAATAATACGGCCAATAACGGTTTAAACAATAATGAAACATTAATAATATGGCCAACAATGCTTTAACAAATAATGAAACATTAATAATACGGCAAATAACACTTTAAACAATAATGAAACATTAATAATACGGCCAACAACGGTTTAAAACATAATGAACATTAATAATACGGCCAACTACACATTAAACAATAATGAAACATTAATAATACGGCCAACAACGCTTTAAAAAGTAATGAAACATTAATAATACGGCAAATAACACTTTAAAAAATAATGAAACATTAATAATACGGCAAATAACACTTTAAATAATAATGAAACATTAATAATACGGCCAATAACGGTTTAAACAATAATGAAACATTAATAATACGGCCAACAATGCTTTAACAAATAATGAAACATTAATAATACGGAAAATAACACTTTAAACAATAATGAAACATTAATAATACGGCAAATAACACTTTAAATAATAATGAAACATTAATAATACGGCCAATAACGGTTTAAACAATAATGAAACATTAATAATACGGCCAACAATGCTTTAACAAATAATGAAACATTAATAATACGGCAAATAACACTTTAAACAATAATGAAACATTAATAATACGGCCAACAACGGTTTAAAACATAATGAACATTAATAATACGGCCAACTACACATTAAACAATAATGAAACATTAATAATACGGCCAACAACGCTTTAAAAAATAATGAACATTAATAATACGGCCAATAACTCTTTAAAAATTATATAAATGAATGATAGATATTTGTTATTACATACTTATTGCTAAAATTTTATGAAAAATTTCAGTCTTTTTGATTGCCAATTAATAGTTGAAGAATTTGAACACTAATGTAAGTGTTAAAAATAATAGAATGTACATGTAGAAACGTGATCCTGTTAAATAAATGACAGCATGTTAAGTTCATGATTAGTAATCCAGAATATATCTAGTATCTATATCAGTATTTGGATGAACACGTGTTCTGCAGTCTTCATAAAACATTTGTTTTTGACTGATAGTTAGAAATTCATTCAATCGCTTTAGGCGTCAGTCCCATTTTTAACAGGAAAACGAATAATTAGATCAGATTAATAACAAATTAACAGCACCTATTTCATATAAGTAAATTTTCTCCGTGTAGGCAATATTGAACTATCCTATTTTGGTTATAATTTTATTGACAACAAATATTTATATTGAAAACTACGCTGAGAAAATTAAAGATTGTGGACACTGGATAAATGATATATATTTCAAAATTTGTAATTCTATTTTTCAAATTGCACAAATGTCTTCTATTTGCAAAATTCGGTTATTTAAACAGTGATTAAAAAGCAATTTATCGAAACGCCTCTGACGTCATACATCCCTGTTAACAGTGCCATTGCGATCATTGTGGAGAGATTCACCACGATTGTGACGTCATCTTATTCAAAAACGTTTAGTGCTCTTAGCACTTCAAACGCGTCCGCTTTCACGTGCTAAAAACAAATAATTTTACTGTCTACTAACGTCCATAGGAATCTCTCATTCCTTTGATATAAAAATGAATTTTTTTGTGAATACCTTGTCCAAACTTTTTTTTTGGTTCTGGCGTGAACTTGTGTCGATGATAGAAATAACCAGTGGTTGTTCGGGGCCTATTTCATTGGGAGTTCAATCAGAGATCATTTGGCAAACGATCTTTAGAAAAAAACGCCACTGGAATCTATCCATTTTACGGAGCTAAGGTGCACAAGTAAATAGTTCCTAATGCATAAAAATAAAACCAAAAAACCAATTTACAAATTAACCCAAAAACCTCTGATATTTTGCAATGTACTTCTCGTACATGATTTTTTAAAATTTTTAAACCTTGACACATATTTTTCAAATGTTAAATAAATGTTTCGTTGAATTAATTCAACATTTTCGGTAGCTTCTATGGTAATTTTTTGTATGCAAACTGAAAGCGCCGTATTCTCTTTCTAAAACTTTTTAAGTGTTAGGTAAAAGGCTAATGGGATATTCTTGATAGTACGTGGAATCCTTTTGGGAGATATATCTCCCAGCCTGACACGGTCTTATTGCATTGAATCACTGATAATTTTTTTTATTTTTTATATAAATAAATAGTTTATCCGTTTAAAAATTCAATTATTTCCAGAAAGGCAAACAAATACAATATTGTACATTTTTACATTGTTAAATTAAATTTGTTTTCATTATAATCGTTACGATGTAATTTGACCAAGAATTTTTTAAAGTTCCTCCTTACGCATAGACTTAGCACCTATTAGGCCTTTCAAATGAAGCAAGCGTGACTATAATTATGTCATGTCAATAAACCTTCAAAGTATGTGGGAAGTTCAAAAAGTTCGTAGAATTGACATAAAGACAAATTACTTTTTTGTAATACGAAGTTAGCGTCCCGCCAAAAATTTTACGCAGAATGTGTCTTAGTTTAATTTTGACAGGAGTTTGAAAGACGGTATAGATTTTTTTTAAATTCGATAACTGTGCAGATATTGAATACTTTCTTTTGTACGGCAACAACAAGAACGCTATGCAATAAAAAATATGCTCAGTTTATACTGTGACTTCCCACCTATCAATAACACTCAAGAAAGAATGATTCAACGGCCTCCATGGTGGAGGGGTAAGCTTGTCGACTAGAAAGCCGAAGGTCGTGGATTCAAATCCCGGCGTGCGAAAGTAAATTTTATTTGTTTAATTTGTTTTATTTCGAAAATTACTCATTTAAAAATAATATATAGTATACTTGCGGCACGATCCAGAGTGAAGATACTCTCAATATCGCCCTGATATAAGACTATCATTCAGAATTGAAACGTTGCTTGAAATGGCTTGTGACCAGATCTGAATAGCCAGGTACTGCACCCCACCTTCCTATTCCTCTTCTCCATCTCCTTCCCCTCCCGACAACCTTCAGCCTGACAATATACCTCAATTACAGTTGGGAGCATTTGGGATTCTTGGGCGGTATTCATATAATTTTTTTTAAAGGAATGCTGAATTTGGAAGAGACAGAAAATTTAAATTTTTTTAAGGCAACACAAGACTCTAATGACGGAAGTTTGTCAGAGGCTCGTATTTGAATTAATGATGATGAATTCGTTAGTAAAGTATCTTTTTTTTCAGACAGATGCCCACCGATGTAAGTTATTTATATTTAGGATTAATAAAAACACTTCTATACCATTATTTTTTTGCGTAAAACGGTTTAAAAAAATATGAAATGTTTTTCAACAGTAAAATTAGAGTCAAACACCATATTTTATTTTTTTAAACCATGATTAGTGCCTAACTTCCAGACGTTTTCATTCGGGAACTTCTGAGATTTTAGTAGTAGGTACGTTTATCGGAATTAATCAAACCCCGCGGAAAGATCAATTTTCTGGTCCTGCTAAGGAAAATTCGACCGTAGTTTCCATCTTAAGATAAGATTCTCACTTTATTTTAGAGTATTTACTAGGGCGAAATTGACCATATTTTTGCCTTCTTCACTCTGATCGTTAATCCCCCTCGTTCTGAATTTCTACCCTTTCCATTTGAATAGCCAAAACGGTAATTACATGAAATTACCTCGACAGAAAAAATATCGCGTAGTGTGTTCCGAAAATTATTAAAAAAACAATTCGTTCTGTTATTTAAAATGTTATATGTATGATAAAATATGCAGTGTATCTTTAAATGAAACCTATGCATTTGTCAAGAGATTTTTTCAGAGAGTCATGTATTAATATACAATTCAACAATTTTTAATATGAGTGCGCTCCCTCTAACATTCAAACCATCTTCTCCTTCTTTTTGAACGCTTACTACGAAGCATTGAAAATTCCGAAAGATAAAATTAAAAAGTTTAACAAAACTATCGTATTTATATTCAGTTCTACAAACTTCTTGAGCTCCCCTCGTATTTACATTGCAATTTACAACAAGATCGTAAAAAAATATTATATGACGAAGAACGTCATTCTTTTAATTTGTGTTTTTTTTTACAATTTCACTATTTGGGCTCATAAACAGTTCAAACACGTAGGTGGGAATTAATCGTTTAAAAAATAATATCGGTTGTAAAATCGCATCAAAGGTGCTAATGACTTCCGAGGCTCTATATAATTATGTACAAACATACTTACCTGGAGGGTATCTTCAGATATATGTAGTTTTATCAGAAAGTAAATATTGGGCATACGATTTTGCCATTTTCTTCTTCCTTACTCTTTTCGTTTGTTTTTTTATTTTTACATTAGCTTCACACGGGAGGCTCTGGGGAAAATAATTCTACTCAGTGCCAATGACCTCTTTGGGGATGGAAGTTAGTATGAGGGGTGGGTAAGAATATGAGGGTCGGTTCCATGATAACTCAACACAGTGACAATTTAACACACTTTTAAAAAGTGATATAAAGTCGTTAGAAACGATGAAAAAAAATTTTTACACCTAACCTAACCTAACCTACTTAACCCAGTTAATAAAGTTTTTATTTCATCACTTTCCATGACTTTATATAACTTTTTAAAGATTCGATGAATTATCATTTTGATGATTTACCCGGTCACCCTGAGGGTCAGTGTGTCTAGGAGTGACGGACGTCTGAATCCATCCCTTCCACTGTGGTGCAAGACGATATTCTGAGATAGGAGAGGTCAAGAGATTGGATTGACCTATGGTAGATGTGTTAGTAATCCAATGATTGGTTATTTATACCCGCCTCCAAAATTAATTTCTGTTATTTATGTAACTTTAAGGACGGGTTGTTTCACAGAATTCACAGAACAATTCATCAAATTTCAACATTCATTTTCGGGTTCTCTGAAAGTTCTATTCAATTTCTGTTATGATATCATTATAGGCTAGTTGCTTGGCATAAATAATAACAGAAGTCGATTGGCAAGTTCTGTGAAGGTTCTATTCAAGTTATGCTTTGATGGTTGTAATTTGTCAATGATGTTATGTTATTGTTTCAGTTTTGTGAAGCGCCTTCCCAATAATGATATAATAATAGAACTTGAATAGAACCTTCACAGACCTTAAAAGTCAGCTTTGAAATTTGATGAATTGTTCAAATTCTTTGAAACAACTCATCTTTAGAGTCTGCAGGCCTAAGATAGACCTAAGATAGCAGATGTACAGAGTTCACGAGAGTACACGCTTGAATTTGCCCTTGCAAATCTCTAAAATAAAGTGGGAATTGTGTAAAAATAATTTTGGTGCACGGCCTGGCAAAATGGACGGAACTAAGGTCGAATTTTTCCCTGGTGATCTTGGTGATCTTGGTGATCTTGGTGATCTTTCCCTGGGATTCACTTTAATTATTTCTGCTGAACGTATTACTAAAATCTCAGATGTTTCTAGAGGGATCCTTCGGGAAGTAATTAAGTCATCGCCTAGAAAAATAAAATCTGGTGGCTTACTGCTAATTAATTTTATAACTGAAAAACGTTTTATAAAATTTTCAAAAAGTTTTCGATAAAATATTTTAATATTTAAAAAAACCCTTTTTATTAAACTTAAATAGAAATAATGATCGCTATGAAAATGTATACATTATCGTTAAGAATTCGTAGGAATTAATTAAAATGTGAGCCTTCAGCAAATCCCCGTTATTAGAGTCTATTATCCTTTCCTCGTTCATCCGCCCTACATGCGTAAACCATATTTTTTTTAAGAGCGAACACGGCTTACACGCAGTTCAAGTGAGCACTTACGCCATAGGATCATTGTGCTATCTCCCATTTTACCTCAATCCTTTAACAACAACCCAGTCCCTTTAATAAAGTTCACCAGGGTTGTCATTGGGTATGTGGCTATGTCTTCTGGTTCTAATGTATGCACTTTGTCAATCTTTAATAGAATATGGTATCATAGCATGGGGAGGAGCAAACGCTGCCGCCATTGATCCAATATCTAAAGCTCAGAAACTTATAATAAAGATTATCCTCAAACTACCAATCACAAGCAGTTCGGATGAAATCTTTAGGAAAATCTGTGTTATGGACATTAGGCAACTTTATGCCAAAAATATACTAACATACCTCTTCAAACACAAAACTACTTTTGACAATATCCAAACTGTTCGTGATACTAGAACCAAAGGACATAATTTCTTACAAATCCCTTTCGCTAAAACAACTTTTGGCCAGAGAAATTTTAGATATTTTGCAACAAGGCTATATAATGCTCTCCCACTAGCCATTAGACTGAACGATTTTTTTTTGAAATATAAAACAGACATCAAGTCTTGGATCATCAGCCAAGACAGATCCATTATCAAAAATTTTATAAGAATCCCTACATAAGTATGTACTCCAACTAGATGCTGATTAACAAATTTATTATTATTATTTATTATTTTTTATCTTTTTCACAATTTCATTTAGTGTAATGAAATATTTTATGTATCAAAAAATATGTAAACATTAATTCATGTATCAAATACGTCTGTCTCGACACAGGTTTATCCTAGTGAGACAGACATCGAAAAAAAAATCTGTAAAAAAACTTTATATTGATAATAAAAAAAAAAAAATAAATAAAAAAATATGTCTCCCCAGGTATCTGAGCCTAGTTCCCACCAGGGCAGGACATTGGCACCATAAATGAATTGGAGTCACATTTCCTGCATCTATTGGTGTTTTCCACTCCCAATATCTGCATGTGTCTCCTGAGATGGCAGTGTCCCGTTAGCTGTCCTACCAGTTCCATCAGCGAGTTTCTGTCCATATCGAGTAGTTTCTTGGTTCGTCTAGGATCTGGTCCTTTTATGAGTACTTTGGATTGTCTCATTCCAGGTGCCTTCTCACATTCTTTGCAGTGCTGGGATTTGTCACACCTATCAATACGTAATTTTGTGTGGCAAGTTTCTACAACCAACCAAAAACCATCATTAGTATTCCTTTCTTTATCTTACTCATACATAGTATAAATGTATTTTTTCAATATTATGGTAGATACCACGGTTCGTTTAACCACCGCTATCTTTATTATTACAAGCCATTATATAGAAATTGCACTGACAGTTCAGAGATCTGTTTTCGGACTTCTTGAACTGGATTTAGTAGTGTTTAGTAATTAACCTCTTGAGTACGGGTCTCTTTAACTGTGAGTGCATTTTCAACAGCATGGCCTGTATCAATAAGGATGGCGGTAATTTAACACTTTAACATATTTTACGAACCTTGGGTAGGTACCTACCTGCCAGTAGAAAATTTTTTCCATGTTTTCCTTGGACAAATTGTATAATTCCGTTTTTGAATTTTTTTAATGATACGTGAAATATGTGGCTTATAATAAAGCAGGTAAGTATTTAAGTACCTACTTACAAATCTTATTATTTCAAAGGAAATTTTGGTTTTGATGATAAGAGAAAATTAGAAACATACAGTTTTAGACGCGAGATCTGCTGTTCACAGAGCTACTAGTTTAAAAATTTAAATGCTTGAAAATCCAGTGACAATGTTGATATCTCCCCGTGTGGTGTTTGTGTTGGTTGCATTGTGCGTGGTATGTGACAGTGAGATGCTTATTGATGGCCAACTTGAAAGGCAGTCGATATTTTATGGACTTGTCTTGACTGCCAGTCAAGATGCCACCGATTCCGAGTGCAATAGACAGCTCACGGTGGTGGAAGAAGGGATCAGGAACAAAGAGACATGGGCTCTAAAACGTAAGTTAATCTATGCAATGTATTTTAATTGTTTTGTTTTAACCCCTAAGTGGATTGGCATAGTGAACAGAACTAACTCATAGTATATTCATCGACTGATGAAAAGCGTTTGACAGTATATGACACAGAAAACTAATCAGAATTAATTAGAAATCAAGAAACAGTAAAAGTATGGTTCAAAACTGATTTACATCGATGACACCAAGATGTAAAAACGAAAAAAAAGAGAATTTAGAATTCCTCAAGGAACAGTTCTAGGTCCAATATTAATTATCATTTCCGAAAATCTGAAAAATATAATTTATTTCGCTAAAGATGGTTTTGATGATATATAAAAAAAACTAGGGAAGAACCCAACAATTTGAAACATGGATGACAAAAAATACTATACTCAAACTCGGGCAAAACTTATTTCATGACATTTACACTAACAGACGAAAACCTTTCAGCAATAAATTCTAAAATTATTAAATTTTATTGGAATAACTTTTGAAGGTTATCGATATAATATCAATATTAGAAGAAGAAGATAATGTTAATAAATGTAAACCAAACATGAAATAGAATAAGACACAGCAAATTAAAAAAAGGTAACGGTTGCTACTGGGAATCGAACCCAGGAACAACAGGATTATCGGGAAAACGCCTAAATGTGAAAAAAATGGTTAAAGATGATGTTATTAATTCTGAATTAGAAATAATATATAAAGTTCGGTCACGATGGCCGAGTGAATTGAGGCATTGTCCCTGTAAGACAGAGATCCTGAGTTCAATTCCCAGTTGCGACCGTTACCTTATTTTCTGTGTCTTGTTCTATTTCATATGTTGACCATATTTATTAGTATTATCTGCTTCAATAATTAATACCCCAGAAATTATCATTCATAGATTTTGTAAATATATTTTGAAAACTACAATAAACTTCATATATTTATATCGCGGAGACGGTTTACATATAGTTCCCGACCACTTGCTATCTCCCATTTTACCTCTCCTTTATCACCCGGTCCCTTTTATAAAGTTCACCAGGGTTGTCATTGAATATGTGGCTACGTCTTCTGGTTCCACAATGTGTCTTTTCAGGTCTCATCTCTCCTCTTCGCTCCCCTTTTGTTCCCTGAAGCCCCCACAACCCATGTTCAAAAAAATCAACTATATCATCTCAAATATTAAAGCCATTGAATGTATTCTAAAAATGAAATGAAAATGAAAATGAGACTTGCGTTTTATTTACTTATTCTGTATTATTATTATATATATAAATAGTATTATCAGGTGTTCACATTTATTTTCCTGCAACAATAAATGTTTTTTTTCACTGTTATGTGAAATATTTCACTTTGGAGGTAATACGCGGCCATTCTGTGGTTTACACAAGAATATTTTTTCGTATTAATTGCATTTTGGTATTTTTGATAATGATTTTGATGCGTATCGAACATTGTGTGTTGAATTTAGTGAATGGCATCGAAGCAACTAATCCATCTTTTTTTCCATTTAGCTGCGTTTGCCGGAAGCTTTCTACCAATTTTCGTAATCGGTTGAATATATTCGTTCATTATTATGTATGGCCGCAATTTTGTTTGTAAATAATATTTGTAATATTTTGTAATCTTCCTTGTAATGGTTTGGTCTATTTCCCAGTGCTGGATGCCTCCGGTCACCCTGAAACGGCCTTCTACTGGGGCAACAATTACTGGCTGGGCTCCGAAGTCCAATGCAGCCGCTCAGACACCCTCGACAAGCCAAACATCGGCCAACACGTTCCGCCTCACATCGAGGAAACCAATCAGACAGTTGCCGCCTTCCCTGTGGCCTACTACGCAGCGTATTTCTACCACAATTCTACATTCCAGATCTTCACAAATTGGGATAATGAGGTAACTGTTATTCAAATTGGTTTTAGATTATTTCTACTGGGGCATTGACTAATGGCTGTATTCTGAGATCCAATGCAGTCTCTCTGCCTCTCTCGCCGAGCCGAACATTAGCCACATAGTCTAGAGCCGTGTTTGGTTAGTGACCAGCCCCAGACAAAAAAGCCGAAACAATTATTTTAACCCTCTCAGACCGTGTGTATATTAGAAAATGAAATTAAGAGAACATTTTTCAAATTGCTGGTATAACTGGCTTTGCACGCTCCTTTTTTATTAGATTTTGGCTACTAGTTTAAGAGGTAGCCATTTTTATGTTTTGTAATGTAATTCTTGCATCCAATCTTGAATTATTTTCAAATGTACGTTTGGTATGTATTTTGTACACGGTGTACGATTGTAATTTTATGTGAAAGACGCCCTCTGAGACCTAATGTACCAACTTACAAATTTAATTTAGCAATAACTTCTAGACAATTGGAAAAAACACTGAAAATATTCAAATAACTCTACCAATTTATTGTTACCTGGAATCAAATATCTTCTACTACTGTCAGTTTTGATTCAGGTATGAAAGGGTTAAATATTTACTCACTTAAAGTAGGCTTAACCTAACTTAACTGCACACATCGCACCTTAATTTTCTGCATAAATCGATTTTTACGAAAAATATTGATAAAACATTTCAAACATTACAAAACATAAGCAGGGGTGAATAAAATCATATAAATAAGTCATCTTAAGGCGAAGCTTAATTCCAAATCACCATTTTGATTAATTTTTATAACGAATTGGTGTACATTATGTATACCAAAAATATGCTTTTGATAAATTGAAGGTTTTCCTACCGTTTCGCTTGAGTAGAATACAAATAAAAAATAAACTACTCAATAAAAAATATAAATGTAAATTATATTGTAAAAATATTTTTTCAATAGAAATGTATGAACGCGTAAAGGAAACAACTTTTAAAAAATACAGTATTATAGCTAAAATTATCTCTGACAGTTTCATTTGATTAACTTTTTTGCTTTCTTATAAAATTATTTACAAAATAAATAAAAAAAACAGTTTTGTGCTTGAAATCGAACGTTTCTAGACTCCGTTTGTCAAGCGATTTTAATGAGTATAACCTACAATATAAGGTATACCAAGAATATACACATTTGTGGCTTGTAGCTTCCTCTTAATGGGGTATAGCGAGAGTTTGATAATGGACGTAAACGGTGAAACAGCATACAAACTAAAATACTTACAAAACGTAATAATGGAAATATTAAATTTGATTTACTTTAATTTATAAAAAAAAATAAAGTTCTAACTAAACATAATAGCAATAAATAAATTCACAAGACTTAAAATAGGTATTAATTAATTATGACTACTGACATGTACAGTGTACACACCATTGATAACAAGTCTATCGACCTACTGGAAGTACTCATACGAATTGACGTCATATATATTTTTGTTTTATTTTTATGCACCAATTTATTTCATAGATTACCAATTTAGAACACATGTTGACATTTCTGTATGACAATTTCATCTGCAAGTCTTTACCTACGGTTTCCTTGGAGTCCAGCTTTTCTGCGTGTGAGTTTAGAGGGACAGAAGAGACCCTCTTATGAAATACTACGAAGAAATTACTTACTATTTTATTGCAATATTTTTTTCAATTTATATAACTTTCCAAAAGAAGCAAACACATTGTGACTTGACATTTTAAATAATAAAAAGGGAAACACTTTGTTTACAGTCACTTTATTGAAATTTTTAACGTCTACCGGTTTCGGTACCTCCGTACCATCATCAGGACAGTTATAAAAATACTAACAAATACAGAATAATACACATATATATAAACAAATAGTTGAGAGAGAAAGAGATAAAAAACAGAGAGAGACAGTATCAGTTGTGGGCGGGAAGTGGGGGAGGGGAGTTAGGGATAACAGGAAACATATTTATTATAGGGCTGAACGTTAAATTTAGTTGATTATTGATAATTTCAGCCTTTGAATTGACTGATTTTTTTATTTCCAACGCTTCCAAGTTGTTAAGGCGTATTAACCAGCGACCGAGAATTCGAATTTCGTCAAAAGACAGTCTCGCGATCGGATGTTTTTTAGAACGAGACAGAAATACCATATTCATTCCACTGCCAGCCGGACACTCCGCGCGGCGGTCGAAACCTACAGCATGGTTCCGATGAAATAACAATTATTGTGTTTGAATTTTCGGTTGTAGCTTTCTTCCTAATAAGTAGTTACATACATATTTGTAAATTATACGTCGGAGTGCGTAAACATAAATAAATACAAATGCAGTGCGTTGACATAGTAGGTACAAAATAGGTAGGTATTTGAATAAACATTTTTTTTTTAATTTTTCAAATATTTTTATTCACTTGTTTTTTTTTTAAATTTTTATTTTACATAGGTTTTACAAAAGTGATTAACATTAAGTTTGATTGTAAAAAATCTCTCGTCTTACATATTTATCCGTTTGTAAGATAGGTATTACCAGTAAGTTTTATTTCTAATACTTAAAGTAAGTATATCAAAATAACCTCGTTTTTTTTCTTCTAAAACAAGAAGCTCAATTCACAATATGACATTATGAAACTGACAAAAAGTAACACTAAAAATACTAAATATGTTGAATTATACCAATGTAATAGGGAATTGGACAATAGAATAGAAATTATTAACAAAAACATGATTTGAATCGCACAACCGTTATTTTGACGGGAATCATATACGCATAGACTAAAATGCGGCATTTCCTGCTCTTTTGTAGCCAGTTAAATATATTTATATGAGGAAGATTTCGAAACAGAAATTGTACAGCTTAATGTGTAACTAAGAAAATTTTATTACAAATAAGTTTACATGGAAATGGAATTAATCTCCTTCGAAGTACTGTGCTTGACTAGAGATATACTTATCCCAACGTTGAATCCATGACTGGAAACATTTTACCACGAGTTACCCGACACCGTGTGTACAAGGTACTGTTGCATACGTGTTGCTCGCGCAACGCCGGGTAGTAAATTATGGTTTATGATTATCGCGGTAATTACAGTTGAATCGGTCACCGTAATATACCATGCATTTCCCGACACCATAATAATAATAATAATAATAATAATTGGATGACTTGTATAGCGCCGTTTTTGTGCAAAATCACCTCAAGGGCGCTGGTATACAAGGGTATGGTTTTGTGCGTGTAACTCGCGTAATGCCGCGAATTATTGATATTTTATAACTACCGCGATATTCACGGTTTCAGTCACCGTAATTTCACCACGAGTTTCCCGACACCGTGTACACGTGGTAATGTTGCGTGCGCGTAAATCGCGCAACACCGGGTAGTAATTGCTTGTTTATAATTACCGCGGTAATTAGAGTTGAATCGGTCACAGTAATATACTGCGCGTTTCCCGACACCATGTATACAAGGGTATGGTTTTGTGCGTGTAACTCGCGTAACGCCGGGAATAATTGCTAGTTTATAAATACCCCGATATTGACGGTTTCGGTCACCATAATATCCATGATTCACAATATATTGTAGGTATTACGTATTTACATAATAAAATAATAATAATATTAATGTAAATTACACATACCGACGGAATTTTAGAGACAATATTTGCTTCAGAATCACAATCATTCGTCGGTAGGTGATTATTTTCCCTGAAAATTAAACAACACAAAATTATCGCTAAATGTTATAAAAAATATATGCGTATTCTGACTGATTCGTTTGAACGACCCTGTAGCATATAGAGTACGTACAATGTACAAGGATAATTAAATATGACTAACCCTTTTTTTTCTGCAAATATTTCTCTCATGTACGTTTTTGATGACGAAATTTTTGTTTTCTTATGAAACTTTTGTCCGATAGTATTTTTCTCCTCATTTTTAAACGAGGAATTTCGTTAAAATATTATCAAGTAGACTGGCGTGGAAGAGACGTCCGCTCGCCGCCCTGTCGCAGCGGGGAATGATAAAATTTCGGCTTGCGCCGAGGTAATCAGAAACAACGAACAAACAATAAACGCGAATCGAAATTAATTACTATTATATACTTTAAGAATATATTTCTTGGTCATAAATTATTTTTAATGTTTCAATAATATCATAGTAAATTATTTTTGTAAAAAAATCTCAACTATACCAATTTGTAAGGTCATAAATAAATAGTCAAATTGAGGGATTTTCGTCACAAAACGCGTCCTCGGATTTATTTATTAGTAATTTTATTTGAAATAAAAACAAAATTCTTATACATATATTTGATAGATAATTAATTGATTGTTTATACTGAATTATTATATGATTTGAAATATTTGTTGTATAATACAACTTCGCCTTTGAAAATGCAACAAATCTGCGCATCGTCCAACGGTAACACTTTATTATGGTATGAAAATAATATTATTTTTCAAAATTTAACATCTTACTTTAATAGATAAAATAACGATCTTTCGAAATCAATTTGTGTTTTTCTCTAGAAAAGTGTCCATACGTCTAAAACTGGCCTCAAAAATGCCAAATTTCAGGTCGAGTCTACCTATTTCGCCTTAAGTCGTAAACCTATCTCATTTTTGTGAAGGACTTTAATACCCGTGTCACGGTTGAAAGTATGATCTTTATTAATTAGATGTTCTGCAAATTCTGAAAATCCCGAACTGGTTAGACATCTTAGGTGTTCTTTTATTCTAGTTTCTATATTGCGTGATGTTTGCCCTATGTAGAATGCTGGGCAATCATTACAACTAATTTTATATACGCCTGAGTGGCTAAGAACATCTTCTTTATCTTTGGCATTAATTAAAATTTTCCTAGATTATTATTAGTATAATACGCTGGTTTAATTTCTGGGGGGAATTTAACTGTACATGTAGAGGTAAGGTTATTAATATACAAAATTCTTCTCCACTGCTGGTTGGAGTTATTATTGTTGAGAGTTGGTGGACTACTGTAGACGTATTTATTTATGGCAATACATCTTAATTTTTTTGTAAGGATTCTATCAATAAGGCCTATTTCATTTCCATTATTAAGTGCTATTAGTTTAATTGTACTTAACTCATTAGCGTAATTAACATTTGATAAAGGAGTAGTGACTAAACGGTGGATCATAGAGTGGAATGCCGAATGTTTGTGGGAAATAGGGTGGTTAGACGTATTATGGATTGTAGTGTCTGTGAAGGTAGGTTTTCTAAAAATATTAAACTGAATTTTATTATCAATAATCTATAATGTGAGATCTAAAAAGTTGAGTGTCGAATTTATACCTACTTCTAGTGTGAATTGGATCTGTTTATGTAAGGAGTTGAGGAGTAATAGGAAGGAATTTAGCTGACGCTCTGTACCCGCCCAAATACATATGATATCGTCTACATAGCGTCTCCATAGTAAAATATTTTTTAACAAAGGTGTTTTAAGTTCAAAAATATTGTTTTCAAAATTATTCATAAAAATATCGGCAATAAGTGGACTTGTGGGAGACCCCATCGGTAATCCATCTCGTTGACGGTACATTATATTATTATATTTAAAACTGTTTTGGTTCAAGCAAACATCGATAAGTTGGTTAATATCTTTTGTAAAATCCTTATGTAAGTTAGAACTATTGACTAAATTGCTTATAATATTTTTACATTCTACTACCGGAATACTGGGAAACAAATTCACTACATCAAAAGAAATGAGTTTACAGTTGCTAGGGAGGGTTAAATCTTTCAAGTGGTTGATTAATTCATGGGAATTTTTAATTGTATATTTTGGTTGAAATATATTGGAATCTTTAATTACCTTAGTAAGAAAAGAAGCAATTTTATAATTAGGTGCATTACAACAAGTCACAACCGGCCTAATTGGCCTATTAGCTTTATGTATTTTGACAAACCCATATAACCTGGGGATTTTCGGGTTTTTAGTTAAGAATTTAACCTTTAGTTAGTATTTTTATAACTGTCCTGATGATGGTACGGAGGTACCGAAACCGGTAGACGTTAAAAATTTCAATAAAGTGACTGTAAACAAAGTGTTTCCCCTTTTATTATTTATATAACTTTCTGCGAATTGTGGAAACTGACTTGAGAGTCCCCCTGAAAATTTCCGCCCTGGGCAGCTGCCTAGGTCGCCTAGGTCTGAATATGGCACTGCTCCCTATTCCCTACACCGAGAATACCTTTCAGACAGTTGCCGCTTTCCCTGAGGTTACTTCTGACAGTTAAAGATACCTGTTTTCCGGACCTGTTTTCGTCCGAATTGTTTCACCGACAGTAATTATTATTGTTTTCAGACCAAAATGACGTTGGGACTATGCCTTCCATCAAGTTGCGAAGGAGATGATATACGATCCCTTCTCCAGGAGTATTTCGACTCCGGTGTTCTAAGCTACCAGCAACTGTACAATGCGTCTTTCACACTGGAAAACGTCCATAAAATTAGAAGTGATTACACTTGGATGACTCACCCTATGTCAATCATATTTATGTGAGTAAATACGAAGTTGATTTGGTAGAATATTTAACTAAAGTATGGTGTACTGGTTTTATTGGTACAGTTCTTGTGTTTCCTCTGTTCTAGTTATTCGTGAGAAGCTGCTAGTATACAGTGGTTTGGGATCGTAAACAAATCCAAAGATTGAATGATTTGTCAATATCGTTAATCGTTTTCAGACGTACTCCCGCCTCCGAGAGCCGCTGATTTCATTTCAGGCGGAGGGAGGTGGGGTGGTCACATGGAATTGAAATTAACGATAGCTGACATGGTTACGACGTGTTTGTTTGAGGCGCGCCTCATAACACTTTCGAAGTAGCATCAATCCTTTACGATTAATTTATTTATTTAATTGGTAGTTTATTACACTATTTTGGATTGTTCAACCACCATACTAGGCATATACCCGCGCTATGGCGGTTGGATTACTTAGACGTATGATTTGAACACCGATTATTTTGCTCACATGGAATATCGACGCTTTGATTTGACCTTCCGCTAACGCGGTATATTGTAGGCATACATACAAACATAATATTTACATCAAAAGTAAGTTAAGAGTATCTTAACCTTTCCCTTAGTGTGCTAAAAAAATCCACGCGTTCCGGTGCTGTGTAGTCAATACACAACTCAAAATAAGCGATTTAATATCAGAAAAATATGAATATTCATAGCTAATCGCTTTTGTTTATTTTATTTTATATCAAAAGTGATAATAATTGCAATTTAACTGCTGAAAACCAACGTAAGATGCTAAAAAAACGTGCGAGGGTCCCACATCTAACGACGGTCCACGACCGACTGGCTGGCAGCTGGCACACACACAGCTATACGGTCGTAGGTATGGATGGTCTAAATCAAAATACAACTGCGGACGTGTGGATTTCTCATGTTCCCGCATAGTGAACTAAAGCGGGACATCAATAGCGTGTCATTTCCTCGCACGTGTCACACGGTTGATTGTATTGGTGTATTTGTTTCCGATTTTTAACAAAAATCTCTGATTTTTAATTGAATTTGAAAACTATGTAAAATATTATTTTTTTAATTCAGTGCATAAATGTATAACGGAGAAATACCTAAAATCTGAACCCAGAATTTATTATATTTAATAGAGTTATTAAAGTTATTAGAAGCAATGTGTAGTAAATACACACCACAGATAAGAAAATGTTAACGGAGATAACTCGTGGAGAGCCGCCCCCAAAATCTATATAAATAGAAATGTAAATGTTCGTTTGTTCAAAACCTTAAATCTCCGAAAGTTTTCCACCGATTGCTTTGAAATTTTGACACAACGTTGCATTCAAATACGCGTGTGTTTATATATATAATATATAGATGTCACCTGTGACAGGTAAACAGCGCCAAAAGCAATACGCGCTATTGTTTATCTATACGCACACACAGAATGAGCCACACCAACCCGTGGCGGGGTACAGCTAGTATCAGAAATAAAAAATCCACGAGAGTTCCTCCTCATGAATATTAAGAATAAGATATGTATAAATATATTATCTAATACGTTATTACCGTTTACACCTGAAGAAAAATGTAATCTACAGCAGCCGCGAAAACAGAAGAAAAATGCATAAAAATCTTCATCTGTAATAAGTTACCTATTAACTGCCAGTGTAATGACTAATGCCTTTTTTGTCTTCAGGTTCTGCACTTGTGTGTTGGCCATTTTACTAATGATTGGAACCTTCTATGACGTCATTATATATCAACCTGCTTTGGAGAAATGCATAAGGCAATCCTATATTGGAGGTTCGTACGTTGTTTATGTTTTATATATTATTTAATATATAGAATAAAACGATTTTGGATCACCTTGGACATTTTCCTAGTTGCTAGTAATATAGAATTTGCACAAATTATTTGTTCTACGTATTTAATATGAGTCTAATAAAGTACTGCTTCTAGAGTATCCCAACAAGATCGCCGGATTTAAATATCGAGTAATTTTTAATTATAAAGTTGGCAGCTATAAAAAAAGTATAAATGTCATCTGTTAACCTTGCAGTTGGTTAGTTTATTGTTAAAACTCCTAAAAAATAATCGAGAAAATGCTAAAACAGTTCGTAAACGTCGTAGATTTTTCTGTTTAATGTAAAAGACAATCAATTCGAAAATTTATTAAAAGATTTGGTAAATATGCACAAAATAGGGACACATTTAATAAACCATTTTTTAAATAAAAAAAAACACTCTGTAGTAGTTAGATAATAATGAGATGTAAGTATTTCACTTTCAGGAAATAGAATATAATGCTATTTAATACAGGGTTTTCAAATAAGAGGTGTTATTTTGAATAGCACGCTATTTCGGTCGATGTTACTTTTGAAGCTGTCATTTTTTGACATTTGACAAGAAGAAACTACGCCATTTATAAAAATGGAACGATACACGCTTCAAAAACGCATTGAAATTATTAAAATTCACTTGAGTGAATCAAATGCAAATCATCTTGAGTGATGAGGCCCATTTCCACCTCGGTGGCTTCGTCAACAAGCAAAATTGTCGCATCTGGGGCTCGGAAAACCCAAGAATTATTGTTGAAAAGCCTCTCTATCCTCAACGTGTGACTGTTTGGGGCGGTTTATGGTCCGGCGGAGTCATTGGACCTTAATTTTTTGAAAATGAGGCTTGAGCAACCGTTACGGTGAATGGATTGCGCTATCTAGAGATGATTAATGATTTTTTATGGCCGGAATTGGATGGTATTGATCTGGACAACGTTTACTTTCAACAAAACGGAGTTACGTGCCACACAAGCAACGATACCATTGATCTTTTACGATTGAATATCAAAATAACACCTCTTATTGGAAAACCCTGTAGTTATTTCGTTAAAGTTAAAATCGATTGTTCATAATGTTCATTTGGCGGCCATTGTTAGTGATTTAAACGTTATAAGGTTATTTTTCTTTCTTCTCTTACTTGTTAAAATATGCCGTTTTGATTCTAAAATAGGTTCTTAGTTTAGGTTTAGTGAAGAAATATATATTTTTTAAACTGGCTTATAAAAACTATTTTAATATTATTACATCAAAACATGACGTGAAGAGAAGACGTAAAATTATCAGTTTTTTTAGCGAAATAACTATTAAAATGTATTTTTTTTACATTTCCGGAAACTGATATACTTACTTTTCATTATTATCTAAATGACAAATTGTTTTTAAAATTAAATTCGCGTATTAAGCGTGTCCCTATTTACTCTATATTTACCAAAAATTTTAGGATACTGGTTCTATTATGAGCAATAATTCACTTATGCGTCCTCGTAGCAGGCGTACACTTGAAAACATAGACGCAGTGAGAAACCACAAAGACAATCGTTTACAAGATAATTTGAGACTTATTGACCGTAATTCCACAAATTTTACGATCAATTTCTACAATCCTTTCACAATTGTTTTAATAAGTTTTAAAAATAATGTTGTTCTTAACATGAAAACGTTTTAAAAAATGTATTGGTTGTACTAAGAGGTCTCGCCAGAATTAGCGATGAAATGCTGTTGTTGTCACCAAATAATTAAATACATATATCACTTGGCCCAAGGGTTGTGGCGCCAAGTAACGTGCATATTCTAAAAATAGACCGTTGCCCATTGCTTATTGCATTGGTTTATTAAATTCATTCTGTGTGACCAAGGAATCAGTCATACCTATACAACGGAAAGAGTTACATAAGTTATTCGTACGTCATCGTGTAGATATTGAGGTGCTCTAAATAGTAAGCAGAAATATATTAAAGATAGTGTGTGAAAAATTACATCGGGTGACAGTTTACAAAACGTTATAAAATTGCCTGTTTCAGATATTATTAAATATAGTTCACTCCCATATAATTAATTTAATGTCATTGTAAGTAAAGTAATTATAAGTAATTTTCGTAGGGTGACAGATGCCACATATGATTTTTTTACACCTGTCAACTTTGTAATTTAAAAAAAAAAAGGTTTTACATTTAAACTGCGTAAATTGCATCGTTTACTGTATGGTACCCAAAGATAATCAAATGGGCGTTAATATTTTAAACTCACCGAATCAAGAAAATATTCTTCAAGACGACCGCCTTTCCTTTGCCTCCTATTTTTGTAAACAGTTTTCTTTTGAATATCTAAAAAAATTTAAAACATTTAAACTTATTTCCCTTTCTTTTTAATAAATTATTAAAAAAAACGTTGATTTTAGTAACGAAGGATGTTGGTACAACAAACAATGTGACAGAAGGAAAGATCGCAGGTCAAAAAAAACCACATCTAAGCAAATTCCAAGAGGTAATCCTTAGTTTCAGTTGGTACACGAATTTCAGCCAACTTTTCACATTGCAGACAGGTCCTAATGTCCTAATGCCAATATTGGGATTCAGGTAAGTTAATTACATACTTATTCACAACTGCGATTTTCTGCATTTTTATTTTTGGTTCATAGATAGTTGTAACGATAACAGCATTCTTTGGTATATTTTATTTCTATTGACATCGATAACTGTATTTTATTTTTATTGACATCGATTACTGTTTAGTCCTTTATTTTATTTCTGTTGACCTCGATTTCTTTTATTCCCATCTATTTTATTTCTATTGACCTCGATTTCTGTTAATGCCCTTTCATTTTATTTCTGTTGACATCTATTACTATTTATTCCTTTCTATTTTATTTCTTTTAATCTCGATTACTATTTATTCTCTTCTATTTTATTTCTATTCACCTCAATTACTGTTTATTCCTTTCTATTTTCCATCATTGGCGTGATTAGCCATTTTTAAACCACTGTGAACTGTTAAGTTTAGATTGCTTCTATTTTCTTTTATTTTTAAGTGAAGTTCTACTTACTTGGTGTCATAAAAAGCAAATAAAATTAATATTTATTCCCTGAAAAATAAAAAAAAAACCTAAGCAAATACCACTGGAGACCAAAATACACTAAGGGTAAACTTAAAAAATTCATAATCTGCTCTTTCATAGATGGCGCTAATTTAAAAATAATAATAAACATTTTACTATCTCATTTTTTTGTAACAAATAGATTGCACCCTTGGGGTGATTTTTCACAAAAACTGTGCGACACAAATCTTCCAAATAATAATAATGACATCCTCAATGGGATCTCCCGTACTGAATTTCACTTAAATATATGTTTGCAAGTTATGATTTAAAATACTGAGAAGAATTATTAGTTTTTTTACTCCGTATGAAAATGAATAAATAGTTTTGTCAAATACAATATTGTACCGGTGATTCAATTCAATATTGTATTTGTTTAACTTTCTTGAAAGGATTGATTTTTCAAGGACAAAACAAATAATTTTTTCTTAATATTTTAAAACAGAATATCCATAAAGTGTTTTTTTCCCAAAATAATTAAAAAAAGAGCCATCTATGAAAGATTAGATTATGAATACTTTTAAGCAACCCCTTAATTTCGTTTTTCATACAGAAATTTATGATGTTGTAAAGAACAAAAAAAAAAGATTTTGGACCATAGTTGTATGAAATTACGGTGTAGTATGGTTGTCTTCATTTGCGCCATGATTTTATGCACAGTTTTCTTCTGGATCTTTTTCTCTAATTTCTGCGTTGCGTCATTCACGCCTCACTATTTAAATTGCTGTTATCTGTTCTACATGTCTTGAAATAATTTTATACACCGTGTTCCACGCTCGTAGAGCGAAACTTTGAGATAATCTAAGAAAAAAAAATCAAAATAAAATTTTTTAAGCAAAGCAGTTCTAAATAAAAATAAAATGTAATCAAAATTGTCTAGTGTAATCATAGCTTTACTTTTGCGAATCGTAATGCACGTGTTTGGATAACATCTGATGTTACGTAGAAACAGAACAAAATTTGAGGAAATTTATACGCACCCTTAAAGGTATTAGGTATACGCCTAGTTACAGCGGTTATTCATTTGGAAACATGTTCCAATTATTATCATTTAAAAGATAAAAAAATCAAAAAGAGTAATTCAAAATCAATATTATAATTTATAGAACAGCTGACCGAGGGCGAAGAAATAATAATTACAAAGGCGTATTTATACGAATCGCAGAAAAAAATCATAATTTTTTTTTATTTAGGAACTAATGAAAAAAATCAACAGTTTTTTATGAATAAAAAGTTTTGCAAAATAACATGGTGTATAGGTACGAGGGTGGTTGTAAGACTATGCATGTATCAGGTTGCGGGTTCAGTTCCCGAACATCGCCAAAAATCTTATCTTTTTACTAAAACATGTTTAACTTTTCAGGGTTGTCTCGGCTGCATTTGTAATAATTTCGCACAGCAATTTATTGGTCAGGGATTACTACACTAACCGGGCGTTGGCCTACTTTTTAAGTGATTCTTTAATTGGACAGATAATGTCCAACACACCTTATTCGGTGGATGTGTTCTTCTTGCTTGGGTAAACACTGCGATAAATTATTAACTTTGTGTATTTGATCTTAATGGTTTATGCTATAGAATTGAAAGGTTGGATTATGATTAAACTGAAAGTATTTTAATGCATCAAGAAAAGGCAATGCAAGGCAATTCAAGGCAATGCAAGGCAATGCAAGGCAATGCAAGGCAATGCAAGGCAATGCAAAGCAATGCAAGGCAATGCAAGGCAATGCAAGGCAATGCAAGGCAATGCAAGGCAATGCAAGGCAATGCAAGGCAATGCAAGGCAATGCAAGGCAATGCAAGGCAATGCAAGGCAATGCAAGGCAATGCAAGGCAATGCAAGGCAATGCAAGGCAATGCAAGGCAATGCAAGGCAATGCAAGGCAATGCAAGGCAATGCAAGGCAATGCAAGGCAATGCAAGGCAATGCAAGGCAATGCAAGGCAATGCAAGGCAATGCAAGGCAATGCAAGGCATCATCATATTACTTTAACATTTGAATATAATAAAGTATTACATTTGATACTAATGAACTGTTTTAAAAATGACGCTTATATAATGTGGCAAAGTGGAAGAACGAAGAAAATAGTGTCAGGAAAACGTTTGACGCGAAAGTGAATGGCAGAATAAATCAGAAGCAACCGAGGAATAATTGATATGAACGATACAGATATTCAAACATTTGACGTGTATGTCGATGAAGCAAAAAGCGCGTGTCAAGACAGAGTTGTGTGACGGTCCACCCTCTCTGGGTATCCGCAGTCAGGTTATAGTAGTCCCAGTCATAGCTTGTATGTACGTCATTATCTTGATTGGTACTAAATTGATGTGTGACGGTGACTATTCTTCTATAATTAACGGGAACTTTACAACAGGATATAATATTTATAAGTACCTACAAAGAAGATTAAGATACATAAGATTTTGTTTCTTTTCATATGTTAATGAATATGTAAGAATTTTATTTATTTATATGTAATTACATATTTACTTGTTCAGTCTAAGATATTTTTCTGAAGAAATAATTTAAAATTATAAATATGTAAAAGCAGTAAATTGTGTGGAAATAAAATTGATCTATTTACATTTTACACATTTAGGCGACATAACACTCTAATAAAGGGGGTTTGCTCGAGACTAATATTTTAATTAATTCCGGCGAATTCGGAACGATAATATTATATATGTATATATATGGATGTAAGTTATTTATAATTATGATAAATGAAATACAGTACCTTAAAATTAAAATGTTTATGTAAAACGGTTTAAAAATTTTATAAAACGTTTTTCAAATATAAATTAGCCGTAAACACTAGATTTTATTTTTTCAGAATATTAGTTAGTAACTTCCCGAGGGATCCCTCTAGAAACATTTGAGAATTTAGTAATATGTTCAACAGAAATAATTAAAATAAATCCCAAGGAAAGATCAATTTTCAATTGTCCGTTCATTACGCCGAATAATGTTTTTACACGACTTCATCACTTATGTCGTTAAGATTCACAGTTTATTTTATAGATTTGATAGGGCAAATTCAACTGTAGGTCTGTCCAATACACCAGGGCCGCGCATCGCATATTTTTGTACATGGCTTCTTCACTTACGTCGTTACGATTCCGACTTTATTTTAAACCAACAAGAGCTACGTAAATATTTTTCAGTGTTACAAGTAGTAAATAAGACAAGACACAGTCATGTTTATAACGATAAAAAATGTATTATTACGGTAAAATTACTAGCGCGTTAACTATGAATACCTATGAATAGATTTTAAAAACTGCATATTCCAAAACGGTTCCAATTGGCTACAACGTCGTCAGCGGCGTCAACGCCGCCGAATTCACAAATAAAACCGAACATGTCGCTTTGGCCGCAAATCGAAAATGGCACATTTTAAAACGTAAAAAATAAATTCGTCAAAATAAAAAAAGATTTAAAATACCTTTACTATCGCAATTTTCTTCGAGAAAAAAAAGTAAAAATACTCTATTAATGTTAAATTTCATCGTGTGCGATTTTTATCACATTGTGTGCGTTTTATGAATTAATGCATTATTTTTACAAAACATACGTTCGTGAAATTTCCATGGGAAGATGATTTTAATATATTTATTTATTTTTTTTTGCGCGAAACTCGACGGACACGAACTGAACACCCGTTCACGGTTGACGTTGGCTTCATGAGAACGGGCCGTTTTTACGACTCGTTTTTGTGTAAGTCGGCTCGTATGTGGAACGAGCTACCGGCATCTGTTTTTCCTCCCTCCTATAATCCGAGCCTCTTCAAGGCCCGCATTAACAAATCCCTTCCCTACCTTACTCCGCCTCACAACGCCGCCCAACCGGGTGGTGACATAGTTCCCCTGTCTGTACACTCCACAGGCAGGGACACTCTTGTGAGGTGTCACATAAAAAAAAAAGACTTTCGAAATTCTAGTATCTTATCTCTTAATCGTTTTCACACAAAACTTGAGAAGGAAGATTTTTTATTAACGTTTTTTAGGATGATCAGCGATGTCGTGCATTTGATCTCTGCCTGGTACTACTATATTATACGTTAGAATGAACTACTTTTTAAATGTAAGATGCATTATTTAGAGAATGTAATGTTGCCAAATACTTTCAGAGGTTTTTTGATGGCTAATAGTCTGCGGAAATCAAAGGACTTGATAGATGATTCGAACCACACGGCGGGAAGGCTGACCGAACTCTATCTGAAGACATTATTCAAAAGGTTTAGAAGGTATGTAAAAAGTGTGATGCGCGACTGTAATGCTGCGTGTATACTTGCAAGCTGAAGCACGAAGTCGAAGCCGAACAACGAAGAATAGGAAAGGAAAGAACCAAGCGCAAACAAGCATGTCAGGTGCAATTTGATGGAAGCATCCTCCCCATTAAAGACTCCATTGAAATGCTTGTATTAAGTATATCAGACCGGTTCAAGTATCGAAGATAAATATATAGAAGCCCGAGTAAATCTGGCTTTCAAGAAACTGGGCGTCTTGTATATGGCTAGCAGATTGTTCAATAGTAACCAGATGCTAACTCTATACAAATCTCAAGTAACAATCCCAACAATTGAATTTGTGAGCCACCTCTGGGCTGAAGCCCCACGATACTTGATTCTGTCCAAAGGAGGGCGGTCCGTCTGATTGACAATCCATTGTTAACAGTCCGATTGCCATATCATATAATGTGGGCATACTGAGTCTGTTACATGATATTTTAATGGTTTACGTGCGTGAAACCCGTTTTAAAACAGCAGATTTTTTTGAACTGGCAGGTTCTTTGGATCGTTGTTGTGACAGCTCGTATGTGGAACGAGCTACCGCCATCTGTTTTTCCCCTTCATACAATCCGGGCCTCTTCAAGACCCGCATTAATTAATCCCATCCTATAGCCCCTACCTTAACCGCTACCAACCCCAGTGTACAGGTTCATCTTGGGCTTGAAATCAGCCACCATCTCCACGTCTCCACCATGCTTAAAATAATTTTAAATCAGATTTACCCCAGAGTGAGTGTTAATCTTTGGATTGATCTTCATGTCAGCTGCCATCTTCATCATGCTTAACAATTTATACTTACAGGTTAACATTGTACAGGTTACTTGTACAGGTTAACATCGGTGAACATGTTTACGTCCTTTAGATGTCACCAAACTAAACAAATCATACAATTTAAATCCGCAGATTAACCCCAGTTTACATTTACATCTTGGGTTTGACCTTCATAACGGCTGCCGGTAATCGTACCTCAGTCGCCAAGTGGACAAACGAGAGGAACGATCTGCAGTGTCCAAAGTACTGGTGGACCAATATGCTGTACATAAATAACATATATCCCGGAACCTCTTCTGAAATGTGCATGTCGTGGAGTTATTACCTCTCCAACGATATGCAGTTCTACGCGTGGACCGCTTTTCTATTTCATCTATCTAAGATGTAAGTTGATCAGTTTTATATAGTATGATTTTGTTATTTTAACTCTTTGCTCATCTTTTTATGGTGGGGAGAATTTTATAAATACGATATAAACTCAATAAAAGATTCACCAAAAATCACAATTAATATAAACTCAATAAAAGATTCACAACAAAATCACCATTTAAACTGTTTCCAGTTCCAAATGTCAAAGACATATATAAGCAAGTTTCTATTTTAAATATGCCCAAAAAATAAACTCAGGAGTACTACAAATGAAAACGAATTTATAACACCTAATTTTAAAACAACCCAAATACAAAAAAAATAATCTTCTTTATGATTTGCGCTGTGTTATTAACCAATTAAAACAAAGGCGATTCACTACGTAGCAATTCAAACTCATGTGTTTTTGGTTTGAAAATTTGGTCGCCTAGAAATGTTTCAGATGCTTTAATTAAATACTGCGAGTAGAATACATCATGGCCTTAATAATCGAGTATTTTTTAGATAAGTCTTTTTATAAGCCCTGAAAAAAATAATGTATAAGGCCTATGAAAGCTGCTTTAAAGTTTAAAATCTCCTACTTACGAACCCATTTTCGGTTATGGTTTTATTGTATAATGTGGCAAATTAAGTTATTTATAAAATGACCGAAAAACATTTAAATATTTGTGCCTGAACATCCACAAAATAAAATAAAAGGCACTTTTTGGCCATGTTTTTTTCTTGCATAAATCAAAACAGGGGGATGGTGTTAAGCGGGAATTTAAGCCTTATCGCCATCTACGTAAGGTGTGTTATTGATAGCGGCTCGATTCAAAATATTACACGACGTAGTGCATCGCCAGAACTTTGTGAAACTTTGACGGATTTTAGATTATTTTTACAAGATCTTCTCCATCTTCGGTAGATAAGCAAAAAGTGGAGAAGGGCATAATAGATATTTTTGATAATTTTCGCAATTAAAACATTTCCTAACCTAACAAAATAGTAATGCTTATAATAATTTGATATCCTTTGTGTTATATATAAAAAAACCTTGTCTTATAAACATTAGTTTATCATTATAAAATAATGATAGTTTTTATTTACATTATAACATTTGTCATCATTCGACGATGTTAAAGTTCTGTAAAGAGAATAAGACGTTTTATGTTTCCTTTTTGCTTTAAGTTTGAGTACATTATTTTCAAACAAGTATTAATATCTTAATCTGCAATTTTTTAACTTGTTCCCGTGTTGGACATTTTAATAATAGTACCGTTATCTGCTTAAGAGATTAATTCACTGTAATCTATTTAATATGTAAACATTATATTTGTTAACAATTATTTTACAAGCAATAATTATTAGCCTGAAACACTCATCCACATTGAAAAATCTCCTGATAAAAGATACATGACGCCAACGGGACTTGAACCCGTGTCCTTTCCATTTCCGGTCGACAGCTCTGACCACTGAGCTGTCGACTAAAATAATTGTTACCCTTTGTGCTATGCATAAAAAATCTTGTCTCAAACATTAGTTTACCAAAAAAAAAAAATTATATTTGTTGTGTTCTGGCAGATATTTTAAAACATCTCTGACGCTGTTGATCGGGACCTTCGTCGGATCCTCGGCCGCTCGAGGCATAGTAACCTATCTCGGTGACTACAAACCATAGTAAGTATAATTAATCAGAAAATGCTTATGAAATAATTCTACGTACATGCTTGAGAACCGAAGTGCAAGCCGAACCACGAATCATGGGAAAGAAAAGAAACAACCGCAAACGACGCGAACCGACTCTTGCGGTTGATTCCTTCCTTTCTCATAATTCGCGGTTCGGTTTTCCCTTCGGATCGCAAGTGTATACACAGCATTAGGTAAAAGTCCTGGTGTCCTATAATTTTTATTTGGAGAAGATAATAATACAATCATATATTAGTTGGGCCTTACCAATAAACTAGTTTTAAATTTTACAACTGAAATACAACCATTAATGTAAAGTTAATGTTTATTAAAATTTAAACGTCGTTTATTAGTAGGGGGGTATGTATTTAACACCAATATTCGACATGTTTCGAAACCAATGATTTCTTAGTCAGGATAAACCTAAAAATTAATATAATTTATTAATATAAGAATTTCTGATAAACGTATTACTAAAATCTAAAATGTTCCTAGAGGGATCTTTACGGATGTAAGTTATTTATATTGAAGATTAATAAAAACAGGACCTTATAATAAAAATATTTTATGTAAAAAGTAAAAAAAAAACCCTCTGATTTTCTTACCCGTCACTTTTTCATAATCCTATTATTCGCACCCATACAAAAATATTTTTCCTTAGAAGTATATTATTTTCACCATACAAACAATTCAACTTTTGTACCTGAAAACTACACTAAAATGTTGAAATTTCTAAAAAAGTCATTAATATTTTTTACTTGTACTAACATGTAGAATCATCTTAGGAAGTTTGTGCACATTACCCCGGGACACCTTGTAAAACAAAAAATATTTAGATTTTTACCGTTCTTTGGCATGTTTTGACACTTTATTGAAATTGGTTAGGTTGACACAAGTATATAATATTGTGTGAATGGAAGACGTAAAAATATGTATTTCACGGTCCTCTCTATAGCTTATCCGTAGGATAACGTATATTTTCGATTTAAAATGTACGATTTATTTATTTATGTATCGGAAAAGTTAGCCAAGTTTTCTACCTATTGCTGTTTATTTGTTTATTTATTAATATGATTTACGGGTAAACCATCAAGGTGATGGTGAAATACCCCGTCAGATTCAAGATACAACGGGAGCAATACACCTCAAGCTAGGTATACATTCGCGAGCCGAACTGCCGAACTAAACCCCATTCTTTCCAGTAATTCTTGGCTCGGTTCGTATTTCGGTTCGCAAATGTATACGTACTATTAGGTATTATAAAGGTTGTACATTACATACACCTTTATAATTATTATTTTTTTTCCGCTCACGGTCAGCTTTTCTATATGAAATTTGTAAAGTGAGGGTGACAATTTTGTTATCCGAACACGTGCGTTACTATTAGACCATTTTTATCACAATCCAAGATGATTTGTATACCGCCATTTTGATGAAAAATCACTTGAAGGGCGCTGTACAAGTATATACCTGATATAACTTATTTATTGAATCCCCAGTGGGCTTTTACATATGAACAGTTGTGTTCATTATTTGCTGTACATAGTATCAATGGTAAAGCAAGTACACAGTCATACATATATATAATTTTTTCCCTTTTCAGCCTCGTCACGTTTTACTTGAAAGCTCCGTTGGTGTTTTATCCTCCGTGGATGAGGATTGGCCCTTACATCGTAGGGGCGTGTTACGGGTACCTGTACAGTACCCTCCACGGTAAACTTGAAATAAAAAAGGTAACGAGAAGAACACTTACTTACTTAAAGGACATGTTTAGATAGCTCTTGAAATATACCGGAATATTTCCGGCCGCAAGTTTCATGTATATAAAATATATAAATGGGAACAGAATGGAACTATGAGAAAATGCCACCAGATGAAAGTCCTACCTTTGGTCTTGGTGTCCTCAATGTTCCCTCTCTGCAAGCACGAAAAAACTCCAAGGCGTATTGCACTTAACTCGGAATTGCAACCTAACAACCTGTTATCAGTGGCGCGGCAGAAGTGGTACTGAAGGTACTTCCCGTCTCCTGGTGACAGGGTTATAAGACGGGAAGGTAGGGAGTAAGAAAAAACAAATAAAATCTCTCAAAAATAAAATAAAATGGTTCCTATGGTAAAACAGGAAAGTAACTACTATCAATCTATTGATAAATCAATGATACTAACAGAGACATCTACTGACAATAATTATTTGCATTATTATTAAGCAAATCTTGATAGCATCGCTTCAAACCTTTTTTACCATTCATTTGTACAGACCTTCAAAATTGATTTTTTGCTATTAATCTATTAACGGTCTTACTAAAAAACGTAGTGAAAACTTTATTCAATTTATAAACAAATGTTTATGTGATAAACGTACTAATTGAAACGTAAACTAGAAACTGACTTAAAATAGTTCATGGAAAGATACATAAGATATACATTGCTTATCCAGTCATGGGGGATAGTGTTTATGCGTTGTGTTAACTTCAAATTATAATAATTTCTCATCGAATTTCCGAGGTATTTAAAATGTTCTATATATTTCTTCATTTGAAGATATCATAAAAATGAATACTATTTTAAAAACTAGATAAAAATTACTTATTAGATTTTATATTTGTAGTATACTTTAATACTTAAAAAATGCAATATTTTAATTTCAAAAAAGAAAAAAAGTTGAAAAAAGCAAAGGTACCAACCCGAATCTTAACTTTCACATTCTTTATACACTGTCCAACAAAAACACCGTTAAACAATGTGAAGTATTTTTTTTATCCTTACTGTTAGTGTGAAATTATTATAATAATTTAAAAACTGGAACCGATGGATGATGTGTTGATGAAAATATCAAATGAAAAAATAATATTTTTTTAAATCCAGACAAGCGATTGGGTTGGTACCAACCTACCCATAATATATTTGCACAGACTACTATTTGAAATGTGTGTACCTCGTACATGGATTTTACGGGTCATTTTTTAAAGAAACTATGCATGCCAAAATAACTAAATAAAGATGGAGGGTGCTGCGATCATTTAGGCATAAATAAACCACTCAGTAGATCGATATCTTCGGGCTTTTTGTATGAAACAGATTGTTCCTAAAAAACCATAGATATGCCAATATATAGACATTACAATTCTCATTCGAACTTATTATACTATACGCCAATGAAAAACTCTGAAAATCTATGGAATAAGCTTTCAGAGTTTTTCATTGGTGAATATAGTTAGGCAACAATATGACATCACCCGCATGCATTTAGGTTTTTTAAATAGCAACACCGAGAGAGTTCTAATGAAAAAGTCGTTAATATTATATTTGTCTTTCTTGAAAGAATTGAATTTGTATACAGACAAAACCATGTTGTGTATGTACGGGCGCAAGAAGTAGATTATACCCGATTGAACGTAACGTATGTTATAATCGACACGTTCATAGATGGCGTTTGTTAAATTATTTTATTAAAACACGCATATTTTGCATGTTATGCTTTACAATATTAAAACGAAATATTATCTTGCGACATGCATTGAATAATTTTGTCAAGAAAGGCTTTCAAATGCAATATTGCATCGATGATTCAATCCAATATTGTACGGCACCTGTAATACTTTGTGAGATTGCCTATAGGGGCTCTGTCGTCACTTCAAGAAAAATAATATTATGTCCTGAATTCGAGACATCTATTAACACGACTCCAAACTAAATCTACTTTTACAAATGTGAAATAATATCAACTCGTGTCAGCTGCCAACAGCAGAATGGCACAATACAAAGGAAGTCAAACTGTGGGGTATTTCAGAATCCATAAATTATTTATTTTTTTTAATTTTATAATAATATGTAATATGTAAAAAAATATAATTTTATAAAATCAATATATATATAAGTTTATCTATACAGGGTGTCCGGGGGTAAAGTTCAAAAACTTCAGGAGGTTTCAAGGAGGAGGAGAAATTTCATTTTTTTTTTCCTTAAAAAAACATTTTTTCATAGACCAATATACTTTTTTCTATAAAATCAATTAAATTTTTTTATCCGAAAACTAGCTTAAAACGTTAAAATTTCAAAAAATCGTCTTTTTTTATTGTACTATCATGTAGAATCACCTTCCTTGCACATTTAACCCCCGGACATATTGTATAAAAAATATATATGTATTATCTACTTTTGTGCATTTATATAAATTATATAGATGTATACGTTTTTTATACTTATCATATTTTGTATTATGAAGATAATTTATACATTTTTAAGCTTTTTTATCAGGGTGTGGGCCATTAGTGTCTCAAGGATTTAAATATAAATCAGAAGACAGTTTTGTAATGATTTATTTATTCATTTAAACAATTCAATAATTATAAGAGTAATATAACATGTATGAATCATAAAATTACATTCCAACATATATTTTTAATGATGTACCTACTCTCAAAAAAAGCTTCTGTATTTTTGTTTGGAGGGTGCTTTATTTATTCACAAAGGTAAGAAATTTTTGTAACTACTATTTTTAATAGTTTAAGTTCATGTGAACTTACAATTTAATTTTGAACTTTATTGGTTATAACATACGATATACTTTTAAATACTCTAAATCTTGTTTGTTTTAATTGTCAAATGTAATTTAATCACAAACATAATACAATGAAGAATTGGTGGTTCTGAGATATACCAATAAATACGGTGAAAGAACCTTAAACTATGTTGTACCCAAAAAATACAATAAACTAAAAACAATCAAAAATAATACTATTTGTATTGCAAGTCAAATATAATAAAAGGAAATGACTATAAGATACAGATATTTATATTGATGCCCTATTGAAGCACTTGTATTTGTAATTAGAATTGACATTGTTAGGAAAAGGAATATCATTATATGTTTGTAATACTTCATATACCTACCTATATAATATATGAAACTATTGATGTGACCATTCATTTGTACTTGTTTATTGTATAAGTTTTTTACTGCTGTTTACATATTTATATTTATACTATTCTGTTAATTTAACCAATTGATCTAGTTGGTAATTTATCATCATCTTTATTTATACATATACCCTCTTTGAAAATTTACCAATTGCATAAAATGTTGTCACTACGTACCTGCTGACAATCTTCATAAGTAGTGTAGCATGTTTAAATATTAATAAATAAAAATAAAACTCGTCAGGTATAATAAATAATAGACGTCAGCGACAACAGGTACATAATCGGGTACATTCAACGTGAAATTGGGTGTGATGAATGAAAGTGGGTTATATGAAAACAGACAACCTGGTAACAACGTTTGACGCTGGTGCCATATGATGAAGACCGTAATACAATACAAACATTAAAAAACTATAACAGTTATACTGGCACTCAAATCAATGTTATTGTTTTCATAGATCGATATCCATTTTAAGGCAGCTTTTGATTTTCTAGGTTGGATACAAATGACACGGTCGGAATAAGGAGAATAAAGATGCACCATCGACACCTTCTTTTTTTATCAACCAACTGCAATCCATATCGGACCATTCTCCATTTAGACGCGGATTTGGAAAAGTTATTGTCAAATCTGAGCCCAGATCTGACCTAAAGTCCAAAATAAAATTTGAATGTAAAATGTGGCGACAAATTTATAGTCAACACATGCGACCAAAAGCCTAAAAATACCATGGACATCAATGTAGCAGCAGCATCGGGGATGACTGAAGGAATTGGGCTTGCTCAACTGTCTGAGTTTTTGACGGCTGTCGACTTATCCCTGGTGTACCAAAAACATTATAATAAAGCAAATATATGTCAAGAGAGTGAAAGAAATGTGCATTACTCGCAGTGGAAGTCACAGTGGAGCGAGAGCGTCAATTTGCTATTGAAGAAGGTTTTCTGCAGGATGGAGTGGCGGTGATCGCGAAGTGATCATACATATAGATTAAATTATACAGCCCTCTTATGTACAGCAGTAATTATTGACAGAAAATTTGGAGAATTTTTAAACCTACAAGTAAATATTGTTGCATTTGTGCAACTGAGAACCAATGTGCTTTGCCTAAAGACCACGGATGGTACAAAAATTAATGAACTTGATCAAAACTTCCGTTGAATCGTATGATTTGATACATGCAACTTATATTGGTTGGCGACAGTAGTACTTATAAGTTAATCCAAAAGAAACCACAACCGAAGTAAATCATCGAAAAAGTGTCGCAATTATTTACTTCCAAAGAATGTGCACCAAATTATCCGCTCCAAAAGATTATTCGCTGATGTGAACGACCAAGTATCCTTTACATCAGCGAAAGATGATAACCACACAACGGATACTGCTCATCAGAAAGGTGATTTGTCACCTATTCGATCGCATAAACAAGATACTGAGAACATGTCAAACAGAGTCAATACACTGTATGTAGATTTACACTTCAGCAACAGTTACAATGAAGTGTTCAATCAACAATTCAAAAGCTATTATTGTCAGAGTTATAAAGTGATAACTTCGTCCAAAGGTTTTTTGCTTCTTCTACCTTATGGCGTAGAATGCAGCTTATTAACTAGACCTTTGCATCAAACGCAAGAAGTTTGATTCAAGATGTTTGAAAATATAATCTTTGAAAACCCTTAATCGTATAATAGCGATATTTAATAGATTAGAAACGGCGAATTACGCTCTTCAGCAAACTTACTTGAGCCGTTATTCTGCCTCAGTTTCATTCGATGCCGAGATCCATTTACAGTCTCCAAAAAGCATTACTGGGGTAAAACTCTAGAAGCGAAGCTAAATGATTGGAAGACAGAAAGACAAAAACACCCCACTTTCAAAAATATCTTTGCCGTAAATGATTAAATAATACCTGTGCTGTTCAGGAGGGCAAACATTGCGGTGATAATTGTTAAATACCTAACGTGACCGCAGAACAACTCCAGTATCATAAAGAAAAGTTCCTGTACAACCTTAAAAAAAACTGAATAAAAAAGAAAAGAAGGCAGATATATACCATCCTATAACAAGACCGCGATCGGCTAGAGTTGTAAAGCCCCTCATAACCGCCTAAAACTTTGAAAATATTGTAAAAAAAAATCTGGACTTTCAATCGTTAAAATTTCACAACAAAAACAAGACCTTTTTAATGTACAATCCATCAGACATGGTTTCAATAGTGACAGGAAAGCTCTAAATCAGTTGTCATCGCAATTTAATATTACCACACGGCCGTGCTTATTTATAGATTGTGATATTCCATATTTGGCTTAGTTGACGACGATAAAAATGTTAAAATTAAGTGTCGATTTATAGAATTCGAGATCAATGAAAAAGTTAGTAAAAAAAAAACTTTTGTAAACTGAAAGGAGAAGAATTGGTTATTAACAAGAATCGCGATTGGTAACAAGCAACGTTTCAATTCTGAATGGTGGTCTTACACCAGGGCGATACTGGTAGTATCTTCCACTCTGGAACGTGCCGCAATATACTATATATTAATTTTAATTAATTAATTGTGAAATAACACAAATTAATCAAATAAAATTTATTTACGCGCGCCGGGTTCGAACCCGCGACCTTCGGAATGGCAGTCCAAAGCGTTACCACTGGACTACGCCGGCCGTCAATTAGTTTGATAATGCCTTCAGAGGACGAAACAGCTGTCACGCATAGTAATAATTACACAGCAGAACTTGTTTAAAAATAAACTGTTTTTATAAATCTAATAATTATATTATTGAATATATAAAAAAAATATAAAAAAATTTAAAAAGTACTAAATCAGGCACGCTGAAATAGGGTTAAATACAAAACGAATGGTAAAAATTACAAGCCAAATGGCATTGAAAGAATAGAGTTGTACCAATTAGTGACTGATTCCAGAACGTCTCTGATTTGAACACAATATGCAAAACCAATCGTACCTTTTAATGTCATTAGCTTTAAATTTGTTCAAATGTAAGAATACAATCAGTCACTCCTGAAATTTGAGATGATGTCGTAGGTTTACTACTTTTATTTGTACTTTCTGATATAACTGTAGTAGAATGTTCAGATGTTTTTTTTTCTATGATTGGTGGTTCGCGAATTTGTAAATTCCTCGTGAGGCGAGGGTCTACCAACTCGGGCAAAACATAATTCAAATAAAAAAACTTTGAGCTTATCAACCATAGTTGTCCTCCAAAATTCATCGTCGCATTGAATCATGTCTACTTTGAGATGGTTATTCTCACCTATCCATATTCCAAAAATACAAATGTCTTTTTGGGTAATATGAAGTTGACCTTGGACCTGAAAATACCAATCATGATTCTTGTTGATAACTAATTCTTCTCCTTTGAGCTTAAAGAAGTTAAATTTCTTTTGATGCACCAATTCTTTTATTGATCTCGAATTGAATGCTATAAATGGACACTTAATTTCAACAATTTGGCTGTCGTCAACTAAGCCATCAGGCGTAGCACCTAAATATGGGATATCACAATCAATAAAAAAGCCACACGGCCGTATAGTAATACCAAGTTGCGACGACAACTGGTTTAATGCTATCATTTCATTATTGATTCCATGCCTGATGGATTGTACATTAGAAAGGTCTTGTTTGTACAGTAAAGTTTTAACGATTGAAGGTCCAGTTGTTTCTCTTTTTTTAATAATCTTTCCAAAGTTTGAGGCAGTTATGAGATTTCTTCGCAATTCCAGCCATTCACTACAGTCGCGTTGTAGAATAGTTCCTCTTTCTGTTATTTTCCTTTCTTCTTCAGTTTTTTTAAGATTTTTGAGAAACGTTTCTTTTAACTGCTGGAGTTGTTCTGGATCCAAGTCAGGTTTTTGACATTGGTCGCCATAATGTTTGTCTTCTTGAACAGGCCGTGATTTGTTGAATAATTTACGACGAAGACGTTTTCGGTCCAGGATTTTTTTTCTTATCCTTCTGTCTGCAAATTCTTTAGCTTTGCTATTAGGACTGTGCCCCAGCATAGCTTTGTGGAGACTGTAAATGGGTCTCTCGGTATTGAACGAAACGACTGCGGCTGAACAACGGCTCTGGTAAGCCTGTCGAAGACTATAATTCACCCTTTTCCCTCCAACGAATTTCGCTATTATACTGTTAAAGGATTCGACACGATTACTATCAACATCATGGATCAAACTTCTTGCGTTTGATGCAACGGTCCCAACAATAAGCTGTAGTCTAGACCATAAGGCAGAAGCAACAAGCTTTTTGACGAGATTTTCATTTTTTTTACCACTCTGACAATAATGACTTTTGCAAATGTTCACTGAACGCGTGATTGTAACTGTTGCTGACGTCTACGTACAATTTATTAATTCTATTTGACAAGTTCTCAGATCCTTGTTTATGCTCTCGAATGGCGTGACAAATGACCTTTCTTATAGCCATTATCCGTTGTGTGGTGATCATCTTTCGCTGATATAAGGGATATTTTGTGTCTTTCGATAGAGCGGATAACTTGTTGCACATATTTCTAAGCAAATGATTGCGACACTCGATTTTTTCGATGGTGTAGTTCGGATACGGTCTCGTTTTGATAAGTCTATGACAAGTACTACTGTCTCCGTCTGCTATTAGCCGCCCATATATCAAATTATGAGATTCAACTGAAGTTTTGAACGCTTCTACAAGAATTTCTGCTTCCATTCCAGTTGAAGGTCCAGTGTAATTTTTGTAGCAAACATGTTCTTTAGGCAATACTCCTCGGTTTTCAGCTCTTGCACAAATGCAACAATATTTATTTTTAACTCCGAGGTATAAAACTTCTCCAAATCTTCTGCCAACAATTGCTGCCGCACCGGAGAGGGCTGTATAATTTGTTCTATATGATCGTTTCGACCAACACCCATCCGCGATCACGTCAATCACCGCCACTCCGTCCTGATGACAACCTTCTTCGATAGCTGCTTGACGCTCTCGTTTCGCTGCGACTTCCATGGCGACTAACGCGCATTTCTCCCATTCTCTTGACACTAATACATTTGTCTTGTGGAAAAATTTTACGGACATCGGGGGTATGTTGACAGCCGTCAAAAACTCGGACAGTTGAGCAAGCCCAATTCCTGCAGGAGTCATCCCCGATACTGCTGCTACATTGAAGTCCATGGTATGTTTAGGTTTTGGGTCGCATGTGTTGACTGTAAATTTGGCGCAACATATGTTACATTCAAATAGTATTTTGGACATTAGACCAACTCTTTGCTCAGATTTAAGAATAAGATTTCGAAATCCGCATCCAAAAGGAGAATGGTCCGATATGGATTGCAGCTGGTTAATAAAAAAGAAAATGTCGACGATGCGTCTTTCTTCTCCTCCTTCGACTGCATCATTTTTATCCAACCTAGAAAAGCAAAATTGATTTATGAAAAACTACAAATAAAAGTGGATATTGATAATGATTTGGATACCAATACAAGTATTATAGATTTTTGAATGTTTGTATTACTGACGATTATTTTTTTCGAATGAAGCGGATGTTCTTTCACATAAAGCAGATAGTTTGTATATTAATAATTCATCTCTTTAGAACTTATGTTTTACTGTTAGTAAAATAAAATACATAAATGTTAGTAAAGTAAATCACTATAACATACCAATTGTCAATGCTTTGAGAAAGACCTCTCCGGCCGATGGGTTTCTTGTTTACAATTTTACGTTTTTTGTTGTAGTACACACATACATCAGATTTACTGTAATAAAAAAAAAGTTAACGGTATATATTTTTTTCACAACACGATAGTTTAATCGAAATTCTGAAATCCATTTTACCTTCCTCCATTATCTATATTCTCCTTAGGTATGTCGTTATATGTATTCTCAACAGGTATGCTTTCCCGTTGTTCGTGGAAGCTGGAACAAAATAAAAACATTGATTATTACTACATTTCAAGAACTTTCTAAATAAATGTGAAGGGCGTAAATGATTTTATTGTTACCTCAGTGCTTCAACATCTTTACAAGATGTGGACAAAACGTTCTTCAGTTGAGTATAGTCACATCTGAAATATAATTAAAGAACAAAATGAAATAAATATTTTGTTTTAACTACTTTATTTTAATTTATATTCGTCGACCGGTTTCGGTTGAACTCAACCTTCTTCAGGACAATAAACATTTATATATATCGACGAATATAAATTAAAGTTAAGTGGTTTTTGTATGAGACGATGTATGAATGTGAGTAAGGCAAAGAGTGCGTGCCAAGACCGAGTTGTTTGGCGGTCCGTCCTCTCTGACTACCTCTGCGGGGAAACGGCCTGAAGGTTAGTTAGTTAGTTATTTAAAACAGATCGCCTAAAAAATTAGACTATCTTCAAATGGACGAATTCTGGAATAAATAAGTACGTAACTATAAAATAATAGAAAACCTAATTTTTATTGGAAGAAAAACAAAATAATTATTTATTATATATCCAATCAATAATTAACTTCCTCAAATTAAATTCCCTAAAGTTTGAGAACTAGTATGAAGATCTTTATGCTCATTATCCAAAATGCCGGTAGCTTGCTTCCACCGTAAAAGTGTCTTATTATTGTACGAAATCATTGGCAGAGATGCAAATCTGACCGGGTCGCTTTCTACATATTCCAGGTACCTACAGTGTTATTATACATATTACTTGCCTCGATCCAGAAAGCTTAGAATTTGTATCAAGCCTTAGTTGGAACGCGTTCTAACATCAGATATACAGTTCTATGATATGAGATGTCAAAGTTTGCAAAGACGATTTATATATTTACCAATTTCTGATTTGAGTTTTTTGTAAAGTTTTTTAGTTTAATATTTTTAAAATGAAAAATATTTAAATAGGACATATAATTACCATTTTAGAACATACAAAAATATGCATATGGAATATTATGCAATTAGCTAGGGCATAATTATTCATTGTACAAGATTCTAACGAATGCAATTCTGTGCTCTGGCAACGTACTTTATAAATATTTTCCATTAAAATATGACGAACTAAAATAATTTGCACAAGATTGAACCTCAAATTCAAAAATTGTTAAATGGATTACGAAAACTTGTCTTTGCAAACTTTCTCTCCTCAGAACATGGAAAAGCGAAGTTAAAACTATATCCAATCAAAATGAAAAACTACAAAACGCCTCAGAAACAGACAAATACAATAGGACAAAAAAAAACAAACGTAATGCTGTTAGAACGTTGTAAATTAAGTGCGGCTTGATTTTAAAATTTCTTCGCGCAATATATACAGTACCCATACTACGTGACCCGTTCAGAGAGGGGGAGGGGATCTTCAACATACCACGCGCTTGGTCACAATGGGTTAGGTTTATATACTACACGTGGTCACTGAGGGGGGAGGAGTGGGTCACGTAGTATGGGTACATTCCCTACCTACTAACTAAAATATATAGTTTTACATTCAAGGGTCATTTTTGAAAAAAAAATGTAAATTTAAAAAAAACTTACCCGGCAATTTCAGTTTCAGGGGCCTTGGCAATAGATTTATCTCCCAAAGTACGCATTCTGAAAAATAAAACAATACCTGTCACCTTTGTTACACAATATATAAATAATTTATTTTTATAATAAATATTACCTACGTAATAGTAAATAATAATATATTCATCAAATCAAAATTTATATTTTTCTTCTTACCTTACAATGTCCACCATGCGTTTTTGTTTCGAACGAAATAGTCTTTTCTTAGAAATACGAGCACTTTTTCGCTTATTTCCCATTTTCGGAATACAATAATTTACGATAAATATTATTTAGGAGAAATCACGAAACGGAGAACAACACGACCGTCCGCGAAGCTCTCTAAGCAGTGACTGAAAGGCAGATAGCGTACGCGCGTGAGGAAGTGAGAGGGGCTGCAATAATCATGCTTAGAATCATAAGACGTAAGCGACTGTTGTGAAAATGTTTAATAAATCACGGCGTATTTCAAAAATAGCAAAAATTACTTTTGGGGTCTATTGAGTAACATTAAAAGAAGCATTGTGATTTTTTTCATACATATAACTTGTAAAATAACAGAAATAAAAGTGTTAATAATATTTTTCGGAGCATACTTTGCGATTTATTTCTATCGAGGGAATTTCAAATAATTACCGTTTCGGCTTTTGGAACAAATAGATACTATCTTAAAAAATAACATATATTTTTTTAAGAGCTTAAAAACTTCAAACTTTTAAGGAAAATATCTCGGAAATTGGATGAAATTCGAATAGTGGGCCCTTAATTAAATAATTAAATTTGGATTCGGATTCGGAAAACGCAAAATACGTTTAAACGTAAAATACAACATAATCGAAGGTTATTTAAGACACGTGTACAAATATCATAATAATTTGATAAATATGTATTTATAATTCTCTTTATTATAATTTCAGATGACGACGTGGCTGCTATGGATAGCAAGTTTATCAATTTTAGGATACTTATTCATGGGTCTCTCTGATAAAGACTTCCCTACTTACTTCAGTGTTCTGTTTGCAATGCTTTCGAGAAATCTTTTCGCTGTAGCTACAGGGTGGATCATATTGGCTTGCCTTACGGGACACGGAGGTAGAGTATCTCAATACATTTTATTGATTGGTGCTTGATCAATACGATTTATTAATTCTATATGCAATTATATATATAGGTCCCACTAACATAGCCTACTAATATATTTTTTATAAATATGAATAACAAAGAGAAGCAATAGAATAAAATAAAATATCCAATTAAACATAAAATTAACTGCTGCTTGGGTAGCATTCTAACATAAAGGTATCTTTTACAGGTTTTTTTTTGTTGGAGTTTTTGTTGTTGTTTTTGGTTTGTGTTTGATTTCATTTTTTGTGTAGTAAAAGTTCAGTCTCCTTTCTACCTAATTGATGAAACCAATTAGTGGCCAATTTATGAAAAACAGCTGTGTTTTCCTTTTTCCAAGCATCAGAAATGAAGTTGTATAGTTTTGGACCTAAGAATGAGAAGTGTCTTTGAGCGAGAGATGTTTTAGTTGTGAGTGGTACAATTGGATTTCTCCGTGAGTGGCAGGTGTTGTGAGAGTGGTTAATAGATTGGTAGAGGTGGCGTTGTTAAAGGGTGTTTAAAATTAATTTTCTCAAGTATAGTTTTCTAACATCCAGAACTCGGAACTCTTCAAATAGTGCATCTCTATGATATCTAAATGTTTTTTTGAAGATTACCCTTAGTAGTGATTTTTGAGCTTTTGCTAATTTGTCCAAAACAGTTTTTGCACACCCACCCCAACCTAATGATGCATAGTATAGTATAATATACATTCAGATTCAATCGAAAAAATTCAACATAAATTCCTAAGACACATTAATTTTAAACTCGGTATTCCCATTGAAAATATAAATTATAATTACTTGATGAAAAATCTAAATTTATTAAAACTCTCAGATTGAAGAATTATATCCGACTTAATATTTATGTTCAAAATTGTAAATGGTAGTATAGACAGTTCTGATTTAATTAACCTCATTGATTTTCATATACCCACGAGAGCTACTCGTTCTAAAATTTTGTTTAAATGCAACAATATCAGGACTGAGTATTCCAAACACTCGCTTGTACCTAGGTTGCATGAAGTTAGTGATTGATACGCAGATGTGGCAGATCTATTTAACTGCACGCAATCAATATTAATTTAATCTAATTCTACCTTATTTGCACTATAGAAACTTATGTACTTGTATCTCTTGTTTACTTACTTACTTACTCTCTAATGTCATTTCACAATCAAATACCACATATATTTGTAATTCTTTTTTTTTAATATTTCTACGATTTGAACTGTGACATGTTATCATTGTTTATGGTATATTTATACCGTTGATATTAAATAAATAATTGAATTTGTGTAATTAATGATCTATCTATTCACATTAATACTTAAAGCATGACTTAAAATAATTACATTAGCGCCATCTATGATTTTAGGTATACGTCTATGATATTAGGTATACCCAGAAAACAATTCTTCATCATATGCGGCATGTTTTGATAATTAATTGCGCATATTACCAAAATTCTCAGATTGAATTCAGTTCTTTGTTGGATTACAGGAGCTGCCAACACCTTGCTTTCTGCCAAGGGTCTGCTGCCATTCGGCCATCTGGCCTACACGGCCTCCCTGCTGAACCCGGTCATCATATACCTCCTGATGAGTAACAGCGACCACGCCATGCAGATAGGGATAAATAGCGTGGTAAGCAAGTTATTACCTAATACAGGATTTTCCAATAAAAGGTGTTATTTTAAATAGCCCGCTATTTCGGTAGATATTACTTTTGAAGCTGTCATTTTTTGACATTTGATGAGTAAGGACTACGCCATTAATAAAAATGGAACGATACACGCTTCAACAACGCATTGAAATTATTAAAATTCACTTGAGTGAATCAAATGCAACTCATCTTGAGTAATGAGGCCCATTTCCACCTCGGTGGCTTCGTCAACAAGCAAAATTGTCGCATCTGGGGCTCGGAAAACCCAAGAGTTATTGTTGAAAAGCCTTATCCTCAACATGTGACTGTTTGGTGCGGCTTATGGTCCGGCGAAGTCATTGGACCTTACTTTTTCGAAAATGAGGCTGGAGCAACAGTTACGGTGAATGGATTGCGCTATCGAGAGATGATTAATGATTTTTAATGGCCGGAATTGGATGGCATTGATCTGGATAACATTTACTTTCAACAAAACGGCGCTACGTACCACACAAGCAACGAAACAATTCATCTTTTACGATTGAATATCAAAATAACACCTCTTATTGGAAAACCCTGTTTATTGCGTTAGTTACTGCTCGGCAAAGAGCTGGCACAAAACAAGGTATGGAAACTACTGTAGCACCTTTCCGGAGTAAGAACAGTTGGGTTTTAGTTCGCGCACATAAAAAACAATCACTTTCTTGTATTTGTTTATTGATGTTTACCACAGACATCTAAATTGATAGACTAACCCTGACATAAAATCCGGAGGTAAACCACGTGACCATATTTTTGGCACCAAAAGGGTTCGATAATGCTTTGAATAATCTACGACATTAGTCGTACGTTGAACGCCGAAGAGCGGACTTTGAAGTAACATTAACATATATCCCTGCGCAGAAAAGTAGAGCTCAATAAAGTAAGGCAATGCAGTCCATTGTGGGACTTTTCTGGAATGTTCGTGAAAACGGTTAAAAAAAAACCGCCTTCAAATGTGGTTACGTAGCGACGCTAATAATGTGTTAGGTGGGTAAATTATAATATACCTGTAAAAGTGTCTAACTAAATAGTGTATCAGACATCCTCAATTCTGACCTAAAGGCTATGGAAGAATATTTCCTCAATTGCGACTAAAGCGAAATGGGTCGAAAGCAGTTGGGACAGTTTTCCATCTTAGCAATCCACAAGCGAATGTCAAGCTCTGTGTTCAGTTTGATGGAAAAAATATTTACCATGACCTCCACCCCAGGTAAATTGTAGTTACTTTGGACAGGAGCTTGAACTACCGGCAACACATGGAAGCAGTGGGTAAAAAAAACTAGGACAAGGCTTAACTTAGTTAATAAGCTAGCTGGAACTAACTGGGGATGCGACGCCAACATCCATTGCTCTGGTTTTCTCAACGGCTGAATATTGTGCTCCAGAATGGGCTAGAAACGCCCACACTTCCATGGCAGACGTTCAGCTTAATGCCACAATGCGAACCATTAGCGAGACTTTAAAATCTGCAGATGACATAGTTATTCTGTCTTCAAGCATTAAAGCATTGAGAAAGCTGTTAAAGATATGCGAAGAATATGCTGCTGAACATAACATGGTCTACAACCCAACTAAATCTATGTTACTAGTATTGAAGTCGGAAGCAGGCTCTACAAAAGTACTACCCGTCAGCCTAAACGGCACAAAAATAACTAAAAAATCGGACGTGAAATACTTAGGACACATCGAAACAGCGGAGCTCAATGATGATTATGGATATTGAGCAAAAGAGAAGATTACTGTGCATCAGAGCAATATTCTCGACAATTTAATAAGTGTAGCCCAAAATCAAAAAAGCAACTTTTTAACAGATACTGCACGAGCCTGCATACCTCGGAGCTGTGGACCAACTTCAACAAAGCATCTCTAAAAAGAATGGAAGTACAATACAACAATTCATACTGAAAACATTTTGGGCTGTCCTGGTACTGTAGTGCCACTGAGATGTTTGTAGAAGGACGTGCTCCCGGATTCCGAGCCAGAATGAAAAAACGGATCACCAGCTTTCTAACGCGACTAGCCACGAGCGAAAACGGTCTTGTGATGGCAGCAATGCAATTCAGGCAGGGGCCTATTTACAAGCTATGGAGCCAATTCCCGATGTCATAGATTAAATAAAATATATACATATTATTTTTTCTTTTTAAAAAAAACTTTATTCTCATTATGTTTTTGTATTATTATTTGTATGATATTCACGTATAATATCGACACATGGGTTAGATTATAATGGTTATAATCTAGGCAGGTATTTGCCTATGTAAATTAACGCTCTGTTCGCTGAACCAAACATATAGGTATTTGAAAATGTGACTTACGGAAGAGTTGGTTGTGATGTTCGATGATATGGTTCTTTTGGTAGCGCTCGTAAGGTGGAGGAATTCACAGGCACTCGTATAAGATTGAGCTAATTATAACTCCAGCTAAAATTCGAATTGACACATCGGTTGTTTTATCGGTACGGTGTTTTGGTCAGCTGTCATTAGATGACGTTTTCGCTACGGTGCCGGCGCTGGCGGCTCGATTCCACTCAAAGCAACACTGCGCAGATTCAAACCGGTAAATTTTGAATCCTAACCTCCTTATTGGTTGGAGCGGAAAAAGCTTTAAAACGTTAAGCATTATTATTATTATTATTTATTTTTTTTCGTTTACTGTGTATGTATTATCTTATTTTTATATTTGAGCTCGTGGGATTGCACCACCCTGCCCGAGATCTGGAATAAACAAGAAAAAAATATATATATATATATATATATATCATTATTTGTGGGTATGTCATGAATCCGCCTGTCAAATTATATGCATGTTACATGAATACTTATTATTGCAGTATTATAATATTTTGGGAGCAACGACCATTTGACCCAGGGAGCAGACTGCCCCTGGTCTTTTCCCTTCTTGGTCGAAACAAAAGTACTCGAACTTGCACAATCTTCTGTTCCATTATTCAAAAAGTTTTTAAACAGTGGTGGTACAGGAAGTTAGGAAACAAGCATAATATTACATATTAACAGACCAGCAACGCCTAGTTCTAAAATTATTAAAAAATCAAACTGTAAAAAAAATAAATTTTATCCTATAATATATTTATTTTCATTTTTCGACCTGGTCGCGCCACCTCTTGGGCCGGCTAGAAGCCAATTTCAAAGATTTTTTGTTTGATTGAGGATTGAACCTTCCTCCCCAGGGACTGAAGATAACACCGCTAACACCAAAGCTAAATCCTAATTGGATAATACCAACATTTAAGTCGTATTGAAAAATTAACGTACGGAAAATTGAGTGTTTGTACGTGAGTGTCACCAAAAGTCGTGATCGATAACGAGTCTATCTGCTGAGTTTCAGCTCGGTCAGATATAGGAAGTGTGTTAAATTACACTTTCATTCATTCATTTATTCATTTCAACGAGAAAACAATTCATTCAAAAAATATATGTAATGTAAAAAATGATAAAAGGTCACTTTAAAGAACGTTATAATAGGAAGGTATTTAATATTCTTGTTAAGTCTAACCTTTTGGACGGGTTGTTTCGGAGAATTTGAACAATTCTTCGAGTTCTTAAGTTCTTTAAATTCTTAAGTTATGTGAAACATTTTTTCAAGTTCTGTTATTATTTCAGTTTTGTCTTGGTTGCAACTAGCCTATAATGATATATTAAAAGAACTTGAATAGGAATTGCACAGAACCCGTAATTGAACGTTGAAATCTGACGAATTGTTCAAATTCTCCTAAACAACCCGTCCAGGTACTACCTACTTCTTGTAGGAGCTGGATAAATAATATTACAGTAGGAACTAACCATAATCTCAATTGAAAACCCAACAATCTGAATATTGGATTAGGAACTCCGTAATATCAGATTTCCTGGTTGTCGATAGATGGATAGAGGTGACGCTATGTTGTAATGTTTTAAAAATTAAATGTTGTATTTTATTTTTTTCCAGTTACTGAATGGATTTGGACTAATGGGACTGACTTTCTTCTGTTCAATGTTCCTGTCTATATCGGTGGAGTATCCCTTTGACAAAGTACTGAAAATCTTCTTTGATCAGAAACCAAGGATGAAACCAACAAAGGCCAAGGACGACCTAACACAGGAGGTAGAGCACTACAATAATTAATCCCTTTGTTATACGTTACATGACCTTTAACCACACACTGTTAAAAATCTTTTGGTTTAATAGTGGTGTACAAAACAGCCTTACTAGTAAACGTGGTTTAAATTTTATACAATTGATAACAATCGTGTATGTAAAAAACTTACTAATCAACTGAAATTGACAAACCTGGTACCTACCAGCCATAAAAAGTTTTACACATTATTTATATAGTGGAAGAGGATATTTCATTTGTTATATAAACTCGTCATTATTGTACCTCTATACAAATTCATATGTTTAATTTTAAACATGAAAAAAGTTTGAAAAAACAACTTACCTTAAATGGTTTTTCTCCAAACGTCGAATAAAATTCGAGATTTTGAAATTTATAAAATAAATTATTTAGGACGGGTTGTTTCGGAGAATCTGAACAATTCATCAAATTTCAACGTTCATTTTCAAGTTCTGTGAAGGATTTTTTCAAATTCTGTTTTTATTTCAGTTTTGTCAATCAACTAGCCTACAATGATATAAAAACTGAACTTGAATAATTCTTTCACAGAACCCGAAAATAAACGTTGAAATTTGATGAATTGTTCAAATTCTCCGAAACAACCCGTCCTTAGTAAGGACGGGTTGTTTCGAAGAATCTGAACAATTCATCAAATTTCAACGTTCATTTTCGGGTTCTGTGAAAGTCCTATTGAAGTTCTGTTATTATATCATTATAGGGTAGTTGCTTGACAGAACTGAAATAATATCAGAACTTGAAAAAATCTTTCACAGAACTTGAAAATTAACTTTGAAATTTGAAGAATTGTTCAAATTCTCCGAAACAACCCGTCCTTATAAGAAAATAAGAAAATTGTTATTCACTATTTATCTCGTTTATACATCAAAAAAATATAATAAATTTTCTCCGAATCCCCAGAAAATAACCAAAAAAATGTGACATATTATACTCATTGTTTGCGCAATAAAAACTTTAATTCCTTAGATATACATTTATCCACAAAGGCAAAAGGTTTTTATGTGATATAAATATTGCTTTCGTGCAATTCTTAGTAAATTTATAAAATTTAAATGTTATTATAAAGTGTTTTCTAATAAAGATCATTTCACCAAAAAATATCAAAAACCAATGACGATACGATATATATAATTTTGTTATTGTCCCACAGAATTAGGATAAAATGTGGCAAGACTGAAACACTCTTATGTCTCCAGTAAATTCTTAATTCAAACGTTGTTCATGTATGACAAAGAGAAAATTTAAAAAAAATGTTTGTATGAACGAAATAAAAACAATAGAACCGGATTGCGTTTTAGTATTTAATATTACCGCGAGGCCGACTAGAGTTCAGGCCTGGGCACGAGGGGAATGAAATGTTATTCCTTGGTTTTTACTAGTGATTTTCGAGTAATTTTTTTTTTATTTAAAAATATATTTCTTTTATATAAACACATAAATATGTTGTACTAAAAAAACTAATTACAATAAAAATGTTTTCTTTTTAACGTAACTACCCAATTCAATAGAGAAAAACGTTTCTCGTGTTTGGGAGTAGTGCCATTACAATATACATTGGGTAAAGGAAAAGAAAGAAAGTTTTTATTTATAAAGTAAGAAGTAAACAAAATGTATATTTCTTGATAGCAAAAGTATAGATAGTGAAAAATTAAAACACTTTTTTATTACTCGCGAGGAATTTTTGGCACATTTTGAAGGCAAATTATTTAGAGGTAGCACACGACATTTAGTACATGAAAGTTTAGTAATAAAACTACAAAATCTAAAACAGTACAATTGACGTACTTTTTGCTTGCCACTTTAAGTTTTTTAAAGCGGGTCTATACATATACTGTAAGTTCATTGTCAAAAACAATGTCTTAAATAGTGTGAAGATTAAAAAAAAAACTGGTGTCACAGACTTCCGAGAGTTAAATCCCCTGTCCCACCAAGATTCTCGTTGAATAAATATGTAGATGAATAATAATGATTTATTTTATTTTTCAGAGATTCGAGATAATCGAGGAAAATACAAAATTGTGATAAAATTATTGTTAGTATTACCTACATAATGCGATTATTCGTAGAAACTTAAATAAGGTATAATGTTTAAATAGTTACATAAACTATTTATGTAAATATGAATTCAAGGTTTAATATTTAATATGAAGGGATCTGTTCTGTCCATTGTGTAAATAAATTAATAAATAATTTTATTGATTATTTCTTTATTTGTAATTTATCGTATTTCACCGATGTTTATTTATTTGACAATTTGTATAGCGTCGCTATTGTGAGATATCAGATCAAGGCGCTTTACAGTTGATGCAGGTATCACAAAAATATAAATATACAATAAAAAGTTAAGTTAAGTTAATTAAAATGAAGTACAGCAACAGGTGACACGAATATAGAAGATGGAGACTCTGCAGCAAGAATCCTAGGTGGTGAAGAATCTGGACTAGTTAATGATAACATACTAATAATTAAGAAAAAATAACCACACTAAGATACACCTTATTATTTTATAAACCCAAATATGTCATATGCCTCGAGGGAAATAATTTTTCCCCGGCTTTCTTTAAAACTTGCTGTAACAATCTCTTATGTACCAGGCCGTCCAACTGTGTAACAAAATCCCGAAGAAAGTTACTGAGATTAAGAAGACCGTTAAGTTGAAAGAGGTATTGAGAAAAAAAAATTTCCTCAAATTTTAGTGTTTTTTAATTTTTTTGGTGACATATAATATATAATTATCTCATTAAATAATAAACCTAATTTGATTTGTCCTTTAAAGGTACCACATGGTGGATCAGTCTTATACATTTAAATATTTAAAGATCCATTGTTTGACAATTACTGTAATTTTTTGTTATATGTTTCTAAAACTATTAGCACACACGACGATGTGAGCTAACTTAAGATTAATAAATAAACTATGCGAACGACGCTACGTATAGTATAAAAGAGACGGCATAAGAGAGGGAGAAGATAGGACACGGCCCAGAATCGAACCCTGGTGAACTCCTGGGATGAAACTACACGAACCAGTATTGAAAAATTGAGATATATTGCTTATTTTAAAATTGGCTGTTTTCACTGTTTTTGTTTATTCTCAAAAAATTGTGATGCTGAAGATATTTGATGAATAAATTTATTTCTATAACGATTTAAAATGTGCCATGTTTTCGTTTTTATTCGTGAGCTTCACTATAGGAGTACGTACCCGAGTACGCTTTATCGGTCGTCAAGGAATAAAAATCGCCTGCAACGCATATACCACCGCACGATATTTCAAGACAGCCTACAACTGCCTGCAGAGGGAAATCAGGAGTGAAATTGCAGATCTCAAGCGCGAACTTTGGAAGAAAAAAGTCGCATAGCTCACGCCAAAGGACAATCCCCAATGGAAAATGGCAAGCGCGCTGAGACACAAAGATCACACGATCCCCCCACCAATTCTAGGAGGGTTTTTAGGTAACAAATTTTTCACTACCGGGAAAAAATACAGGGTTTTCCAATAAGAGGTGTTATTTTGAATGGCCCGCTATTTCGGTAGATGTTACTTTTGAAGCTGTCATTTTTTGACATTTGACAAGTAGAAACTACGCCATTAATAAAAATGGAACTATATACGCTTAAACAACGCATTCAAATTATTAAAATTCACTCGAGTGAATCAAATACAAATCATCTTGAGTGATGAGGCCCATTTCCACCTCGGTGGCTTCGTCAACAAGCAAAACGTGTGACTGTTTGGTACGGTTTATGGTCCGGCGGAGTCATTCGAACTTACTTTTTCGAAAATGAGGCTGGAGCAACAGTTACGGTGAATGGATCGCTATCGAGAGATGATTAATGATTTTTGAAACCATTGATCTTTTACGATTGAATATCAAAATAACACCTCTTATTGGAAAAACCTGTACAAGGCCAGGTAAAATTTTAAACAACCATTTGAGGTAAAATTTAACTAGTAACTTTAAATTCAGTAAATTTAAATGTTTCACCTCTTCATGGAAAATAAGAATACAGAAAATTGTAAAAAAGTCTGGCAGTTTATACTGACTATAGATGAAAAAAAAGATATTTACATAAGCTGTGCAAAAAATTTATGTTTTTAATAAAATATTATTAAAAAAACAAAACGCATTATTTTAAAATGATTGCTCAACGCACTTCTGAAACTATAAATTATCAATGTCAAGCGCGAAAAAATTCGTATCGTTCTCATAAAACCACAATAGTACATTGCACCCGTACAAAGTCTTCACTAAAAATTAAAACAAAAACGGTTTGAGACTTAATTAAACAAAATCATTATATTTTTTTACAACTATATTACTCGTGTGTTAAAATTAAAGAAAACTGGTTACTTCTCTGAAATTTTTACAAATTTTTACGTACGGAATTTCTCGCTTAACACCTTAACATGCTTAACGCTTTATAATATTCGATATATACAGGGAGACCGGGGGTAAAATGCACTATATTTCGATAGGTATTTCCACAAAAACGCAGAAGTTAAAAAAAAATTAAAAAAGATTTTTTTTCAATACAAATAATTCAACTGAAAACTTTCTTATATCGAAAAAACTTATTTATCTTTTTAAATACAGTTTTTGAAATTTGATATTCTTTTCTTAATTTTCTTGAATGAATCAATTAAAGTAATGTGTTGTGTTCGTACAAACAGGTCTCCAACTCGTCTTGGTAGGAGTTTATTTTTATATTTTATTTTTTTTATTAATAATTTTCTTTTGTTACATGCATAAAAATATAATTACAAAAATCAAGTATTACAAAAACAAGTAATACATTATTAAAATTATTATAGTATTACAAAAAGCATTTCATTCACGGGTAAAGAAGGTACTATAAAAAATTTAAAAAAAGGTAGCTTTAAGATAAGAAAAACAAAATGATACAATTAAATAAAAAAATAATAATAATAGTATGCATATATACCAAAAAAATCCCACGTAGGCATCGCCAGTTCGTGGGTATACTTATTTTGTTTAGTGCAGTTTATAAAACAAATAATTCCGTTTTTACAAAATTATAATTAAGAAAAAAAGGTTAAAAAATAGAAAAATTAAGGATTTGTAAATTTACAAAAGGTAGGATGTTATAGCAGGTAAGTATTTATGTCAATGGTAGTGATCCAAGTCTTTATTACATTTTTGTATATGCTGTAAGACGATATATTTTTAGATCTAATTTCTATAGTCTGATAAAGTGCATTGTAGATTTTTGGGGCAATGAAAAAAGCATGTCTCTGCGCAAGCCTAGTTTTGCATAGTGGAACCTCATATGCATTATTTACTCTACTTCTAGAACGATTTTCGTTTTTCGTAAAATGTACATTTCGTGAATATATATATTTCAGACATTGCATGAAGTAAATTTTTCTTATATCTAAGAGTTTAGCTTCTTGAAATAATTGCAAGGAGGGGTAGGTAACATCTTTTTGCAACATTATTTTTAGTATTAATTTTTGAGCTATTTCTAGCGGCTTAGTGTGGTTATTATAGATACCCCCCCCATCCAATTATTCCATAAGATATTGATGATTGTACCAATGCATGATAAATCAGTTTCATTCTTTTGATATCAACTATGTTATTTAATCGTTTAAAATGTAAGTTAAATCCCTAAGTTTATTTACAAACTTTTCTACGTGATTTGTCTATTTTAGTTGGCTGTCTATAGTAATTCCTAGGTATTTAACGGTGTTCCCCGAATTCATTTCTACACAGTTAGAACACGAGACAGGGTTGCAAGTATTGTTGTGAAACCTTATATTTAGGTGAGTTAAGGGTGCCGTCCTTTTGGTATTATAAAATGAAATATAAATAGTTTTTTCACAGTTCAGAGTTAGAAGGTTTTGGTTTAGCCATTCTTTGACAATGGATGTGCACTTATTTACATTTTCAGAGACTTCTTTCCAAGATTTACCATCGACTGTGATTGCAGTATCATCAGCATACGAGAATAGTTTTCCCGGAATACTGATATTACACAGATCATTGATATAGATTAGGAACAATAACGGACCGATAACTGTTCCTTGTGGAACCCCATGTCTCACAGATTCTGGTTTACTAATAATATCACCAATTTTTGTACATTGTCTGCGATCAAGTAAATAATTTGTTAAAAGTGACAGACAATTATTTTTAATTCCTATTATTGAGTTTTCTAATCAGTTTATTATGATTAACTGTATCAAACGCTTTTTTCAGGTCTAAAAAGATTGTTAAACTTTTCATATTTAAGTCAAGATTGGTGTATATATTTTTTGTTAGGTAAGTTTTTAGATTCTCACGGCCAAAAGAATTTTTGTTGTTTGTTTTTGGGGTGTTATGCCGTGTTGCGCTAACTCCTTCTTTAGCCGACGTTTCGGACAGCGTTGCAGTGTCCATCATCAGGGCAGATCCGGTAGATCCTTTACACATCTTCGGATCTACCGGATCTGCCCTGATGATGGACACTGCAACGCTGTCCGAAACGTCGGCTAAAGAAGGAGTTAGCGCAACACGGCATAACACCCCAAAAACAAACAGCTAAAATATTTTTTGTTAGATTAATTAAAGCATCATCTGTACTAAGACCTTCGTTCAGTTTCAGCCTTCTATGGTTAAACTGCGCAACTTTTGCTCCGCAATTTTTCTACGAAAAACCACGGAACAACGTTTTTTTTTCATAAGGTATTTACTCTTAATCAATAAATAGCGACCTGGGAACAACGTGCAACCGTTATCCAGGTGAGTATACACCCCCATCTGGGGTTTTAACCCACTTTAAAATTACAATTGCATGACATTTCAAATTTTGACAGCTTGAAAGCATAGAAAAAGTCATAGACAATTTTTCAAATTTTTAAGGTAGAGTCATAGACGATTTTTCAAATTTTTAAGGTAAAGTCATAGACAATTTTTCAAATTTCTATGGTTTCCAAACCATAGAAAAACCTATCCCGTAGACGACTGACTCCATCATACTCGACCACAGACAAAACTAACAAACTCAAAATTTTTGCACAATATTTGCGCAATTTCAGGAAGACAATTTGTAAGACAAAAAATGACAGATTCAGACGACTCGGGAGGAGAGGATTCCCCCGAGGATAGTGCCATTATAGATTTCATTGTTACGAAAAGGGAAAACGAGATGCTGAGGAAGGCTCTCGCAGAACAAAAGGAACTCTCTCCCCGCTCTGCCGCCCTACTAGCGTCGCTCACTGTTCGCGACCCCACACCGACTCTCGGTACTGGTGAAATATCTAATTCGCCTTTTAGTAGCATTCACGGAAGTCGCTTATCCGAGCAAATGCCATCAACTTCGGCTCCCCTAATGGAAACAACGGCTCCTGAAAATACAACTGATAAGGAACCTCTTGCTCACCCAACAGTCTCGCCTAACCAGGCAAACAGGAAGAGACACAGGGGTGCAGAATCCATCATTGTTGACCCGACTAGCGTAGATACCCAAGTTTCAATAGCAACAATCTGGTCTTATATGGAGACTATCTCCATCACGGTGAACGCGGGTAAAAACAAAATGAAACGCGAGGAAAAGGCTATCATAACCAATGCAATGGATGAAATTAAAAAAGTAGTCACTAGCATGGCAATATCGCACGCGTCCGCGGTAGCTCGAGCATCGTCACTGAGTGAAATCCTCGAACCCCAAAAGGGACTATCAGACAAGGTAGAATTACTCATAAAAAAAGCTTCCCTTCCCATCCAGTCAAACCCTGTCCTCACTAAATCTTACGCGAGTGCTACTTCCTCTAGTCCCCTATCCAAATCGATCAAGATTGACGGAATCCCAAGACAGATCCCACCCACCCAGCACACGGTCCTGTTCTATCCTACCATTCCCGAGGGTAAAACCTCAGAAGAAACGCAGAAGAAGTTGACAACGCTGCTAAACCCGAACAAAGACGGTTTTAAAGTGGTAAGAACACGGAAGATTAAAGGTGCTGGATTCGCCCTTCAGACAAACACTCAGGAGGGTCTTAATAACATAAAAAAAGTGGAAGCTAAACTGGTCGAACAAGGAATCAAACTTGTCAGCCCACAAGGTCGCTTACCTAAAATAGTAATATATGACGTTCCGAAGGGAGAAATTTCAGGCGATCCGGCACTTTTTGAGGAAATCTTCATTAATAACATTACAGGAAAATGCGGTCTGCTAAAGGAGGACTTCCTGCGCACAATGCGCCGCGTTGCTCTCTTCGGCAAAAGAGAGGGTTCTACTATGAACATGATTATTACCTGCCATCCTGAGGCTAGGAGGATTCTCATCGACAGCGGCTTGTGCTTTTTAGGGTGGAATGCATGCAGGGTGAGGGACTACCTTGGTGCAACTAGGTGCTTCAAGTGCCACCTTTACGGGCACATTAGCAAGGCGTGCACACAGTCTGTGACCACTTGTCGTCATTGCTCGGCCACCGGGCATGATTTTGAGGATTGCCCCAAAAAGGACCAACCAGCAGTGTGTGCAACCTGTACAAAATTTAATAAAAAAGCGGACCACGCCACTGGTGACAGGACCTGCCCGGCGCACAGAGCTGCCATAGAGGCGCAAGTACGTATGACTGACTATGGCCAGTAATTCCTTCCTTTCAATAGGTCAGATCAACCTGCAGAGATCCAGGGCTGCCACAACTGAGGTGCTGCAGGTCATGTCTGACCTTAAAATTGACATTATGCTTATTCAGGAGCAGTATACACGGTTAGGAAGAACGCCCATTAGTTATCCAGGGGAGGTGCTCGAAGTCGGCAGTGCACCGATGGCGGGTGTCCTGGTCAACGTTTCGATGGTCAGTCCCCTCCTTCTGGTTGGGCTGTCAAACGAGTACCAAACCTGCGTGGTTATTAATTTCGGTAAAATTGAGATTGTTCTGATCTCAATTTACTTTAAATATGGGAATCTTGTTGGGCCACACATATTGAGCTTGACGCGCGCTCTAAACGCGCTTAAAGGACGTAACATAGTTATTGGAGGAGACTTTAATGCTCGCTCGCCATTGTGGTTCGATTATTACGAAATAAGAACGGAACGTGCAGACGCCGTTGTTGACCTCATTGCGGCGCAAGGTCTAGTAATTCTCAATAAACCTAACCATAGCTTCACCTTTTCAAATATACATGGCGAGAGTAACATCGATCTAACTCTATGCTCTAGATCTGTTGCAGGCTTAATATCGAAGTGGCAAGTTCACGAATCCGCGATAAATTCTGATCATAGGCTCATAACCTATACAGTGGGTGTCAAGAAGACCGAAGCTCCGAAATCCTCCTGGAACTTCAAAACCACTAAGGCGAATTGGGATAACTTTGGGGAGGCACTACGCGATACTTTAAGGGGCTTTTATGATGTAGCGTGCAAAGATCCGAACAATTTGGGGAACTTTTTCAACGCAGCCGTGGTATCAGCTGCCGAATCCTCTTTGGGAAGATCAAACCCGAAGAGGACCATCAGGACGCCGTGGTGGTCGAGTGAGCTGACTTTGCGTAAGAGCGCCTTTAAGAAGGCTACCAGAACCTTAGGTCGTGCCAGAAGGGACGGGTGGTTGCCTGATCAGCGGAAAACTGCTGAGTTAAACCTTAGGCATGCTCGTGGAGCCTTCAGATCGGCAATCTTAAAAGCAAAACGAACTGCTTGGCATAACTGGGTTAAAGAAGTGGGTAACGCCGACCCGTGGACTCTCCACAGCGCCATTGATAAAACCGGGAAAGGCTCTGAACGGTATCTAAGTAGCATCATTTTTGAAAAAGAGGGAATGGACACTGAGAGTGTTGATGTGGCCACCACTCTTAGCACACTGCTGAGCAAGTTTGTCCCATTAGATTCAGTAATTGGGGAAAACGACCACCACAAACAGATTAGAAATCTCTCACGGCTCCCACCCAGCCTCGCTCAGGAGGACATAATGCGAATATCAATATCTGAGGTCGATACAATAATTAAGGGCTTGGGAGCGAAGAAGGCACCAGGCTTCGACAAGCTTAACGGTATAATAGTGAAGAAAGTATGGGTCTACGCCAAGAATGATTAATTATTCCAGGTGCTAGAAACGTGTATGAGGAGGGGAATTTTCCCCTCTGAATGGAAGAAGGGCGTGCTTCGGGTCATCCCTAAGGGTGGAGATAAGCCTAAAACAGACGTCAAAGCGTATCGCCCGATTACTCTGCTGCCAGTATTTAGTAAAATTCTAGAAAAACTAATACGCCAACGTTTGCGTCAAACCCTGTCCCCGGCCTACGAAAGGCAATTCGGCTTTGTCCCTGGGATGTCAACGGAGCACGCCATTACAAATGCGCTTGATTGGGTGAAGGTCTGTAAAAAGAGGTATGTCATCGGGATCTTCTTAGATATCACTGGTGCCTTCGATCATGCGTGGTGGCCGATGATACTGTCTAAACTAAAAGCGCGAAATTGTCCCAAAAGACTCTTTAACATTCTGGTGGACTATCTATCCAACAGATTCATCATTATCACATATGGCGGAATCACTATTGTTAGGCACGTCGACAAGGGTTGCCCGCAGGGTTCGGTCCTCGCACCGGAACTCTGGAACATCCTTTTCGACGATTCCTCAAGGCTGCCCTTGCCTGAGGGATGTATCTCGGTAGACTATGCTGATGATAAGTTGTACTTGGTCTCGGGGAACAGTAGAAGAGAAGTGGAATCTAAGGCTGAAGAAGGTTTGAAAATGATTTTAGAATGGGGAAAGAATAACAAACTGAACTTCGCTCCCCATAAGACCGTGGGTTTGCTCATGAAGGGTTTCCTCGACAGAGGAAGGAACCCTACTATAAGAATGGGCAACTCAAATATCAAATTTGCAGAAAATACTAAATATCTTGGCGTCACATTAGATCGATCGTCCTCTTTTCTGGCACATGTGAAAAATGTGTCCAGTAGGGCCCAGGCTCTTTTTATGAAACTGAGAAGACTCTCAACTGCGGAGTGGGGATTGCGATCTCCGGCACTGCGTATTCTGTACAGAGGGGTTTATGTTTCTCAAATTACATATGCCGCCTCTGTTTGGGAGCACCGCCTGGATAACGTACTGATCCACGCCGCACTTAAAAAGGGCCAGCGAATCCCTCTACTGGCATTATCAGGAGCCTATCGCACTGTAGCCTCGGACGCTTTGCCAATATTGGCTGGCATTCTGCCAATCGATCTTGAAATTAGGGAAGTGATCACGAAAAAGAAGCTTACCAGAGGCAGACCTGCTACTCACCTAGGAGTGGTACTCACTCCTGGTGGAGCTGTGTCTCTCCAAGGACTTCTAAGAGAGATGCGAGAAAGAACATTGAGTGAATGGCAAATAAGATGGAATAGGTCGAACACGGGAAGATGGACCTACTCTTTCTTCCCGTCAGTTAAAGCCAGAATGGAAGGGGCGCATATAATACTGGATCACTACATCACCCAACTCCTGTCCGGACACGGTGAATTCAGGGGGAGACTTTACAGCCTCGCCCTGTCCCCTCATTCAAACTGCGCGTGTGGAGATAACGATCAGTCAGCCGAGCACATTCTGTGGCATTGCGAGATAATGAAGGATGCCAGAGAGGAAATGCTAAATGGTTTGAATGTTATAACGAGACCGATTTCTAATGTGGATCTCGTATCGAATAGAGAGAATTTCGAATGTCTGAGAAAATTTGTAAGGACTTGGGTTGAACGATGGCCTGAATTGAGAGTCGGAGAATAGCATAAAATCACATTCAAAAGTTATGTACCATGTATACTGCTCCTGTTCTCCTCGGATAACGATATGACCTTATTTCCATGAACTTTGTATATATTGTAAATATTTCTACCTGTTTTTATATAACGATCTTTACTTGTTGGCAAAGCCATTCGTATGCTCTGACTGCGACTAAGCGGTCGGAAGAGGGAAATGGCTTGCTATTTATTTATTTTATTTTATTTCCTTCTTGCCTATCTGTTTACCATTTCGTAGTTTTTAATGTAGATTCTTACAGGTTACAAGCAATCACGGTCGACGCAGTTTTAGATTGTTGAAACTGAACTTTTTATGTAATGTTTTGTCCCAGCCCTTCGAGGGCGTGGATCACAGACCGTCGTCCCTGCAGAAAAACTGGCTTCTCCTTTATCCTCTGTACATGGTGTATGGATCACGAGTCGCGCCTCCCCCTTACGAGGTGCTCTTGGTTGTCGTGAGGTCTGCAAGAGCTAGACCACCTTCCTTGCGATCCTCTCCCGTCTGACGCTCGATTTCTTCTTTAGGGTCTTCGGCTGCTCACAGTCTATATATCAGCTTATCTCTTTCTTTGGGGCAAAATCAGACGGTCACCGCGATCGTGAGCGGTTGTCGAACCTCACCTGTGGACCAACGGACATCTGATTGCACCTGTAAGGGACTGCCGACTCGGAGAATCTCATTCCACTTGTACATACTTGTTTTGCATTAACTGATGTGTAAAAACTAACAATGTTCCTTATACACTATTAACACTTATACTAATCTGGGCATCTTGCATAGTGATAACTAACCCCTCATGCAGGGACATTTGAGGTCTAGAATCGTTGTATACCTAGAGTCTTTTAATATAAAAAAAATTAGAGTCCTGTTGTGTACCCTGAAGGAGTAACCATCTGTTACTTATACCGGGGTGGGAAAGTGGTGGGAGCCTCAAATGTACTAAGAACTGTTCTGAAACCATATTGATTTGTGGACAAAAGTACATTTGATTCTAAAAACTCTAGTACTTGTATTTTAATATTTTTTTCTAATATCTTTGCTAGTTGGGATATTAGCGATATTGGTCTGTAATTGTCTAGTTTAGAGATTGATTCACATTTATGTAGTGGTACAATATTGGAGAGTTTAAATGCGTCTTGGAAAACATTTTTTTCAAAGCAGGAATTAAAAATGTGTTGCAAGGGCTTCGAAATGTATTGTTTAGTAGACTTGATAGCGATGGCGCTCAATTCATCTGGACCATTGGCTGTATTTGTATTAAGATTGTCGATAAATAATTGGTTCTTTTAGATTAATCAGGAATTTATTATTACTCCGCGTATTATAATGGTGACTCGATAGTCAACCTAACTAGTAGCTGGCTAATTGGAATCTGGAACAGTAAGTTTGTCTGAGAGCCTTCCCACTGGCCCTGGCGACTACTGGCCACTGGCTACATCTTGCGGACTTCCACGCAAGTTTTATGTACTGCCATCTGTGCTTATATCTATGAAGCTCTTACTTCCCAACATCATGTAATCTTGGAAAAGGAAATTAACCCACTTCCCCACATCCGATTGTGCTGAAACTCGGCATATAGACTCGTTGTCCATGACAAAGCATTTTGTCTAGCAATCACGCATACACAATCGGACAATAAGCATTTCTCTGAAATTGTATGATATTATATTTCAAAATTTACATCAGTTAATGTACAAAGTAATTTTCGGTCCTATCTTATTGGGATTTCACATAGGTGTTAACACCTTTACCGGTGTACACTTATTTAAATCTGTCCCTCAAATTAATGATTCAAACCTTAGCCAAACCATGGCTGCAGATGGCGCAAGTAGGTTGGATATTGAAACTATATGTATTATAGTAAGCAAAACTTTTTACTAAAAACGTTTTTAACGTTTGAATTTTTAACTTGTCATAAAACGTCTTTATGTGTGTGTAAGCCAAGGTTTTATCCGAAATAAATACCAAAATTACCTAAATAGTGTCCAAGTCCATACATGAAAAAAAATAATTATTCAAAGTCCAGATTTTATTCGCATCTACAAATTAGGTACTAAGGTAAGACCAAGTAGTCTGGGTATCGATTCTCCAATCCAGGCTGCTCGCAATCGCCGGCCGTCGAAAGTACATACATTGGTCGACATTCCTTTTCTCGAGTCTAGTCGAAGGTACATACTTACATACGCTAAACGTCAAAAGTCGTTCCACTCGAACAACGAGTGGTTCGACTCACTCGTTGTTCGAGTGAAATGACTTCGTCGAGAATCGAGGCCCTGGACTTGAAACAAAACGATGGACGTACTAATATTAAATCTGATAAAAGGTATTAGTATCAATAGACATCACACATATATCTAGTTAAAATTACATAATAACGAGATATTATGAGAATAAAAGATAAATCTTAATGTTTTCTTAAGCCTTCAGGCCTCTGCCATATTTACCTGTACATTTTTTAAAGATGCTCTTAGAATGTCGGATAATTTGTGTATATTTATAACGTATCCAAAAATAAATAAATATTTTTAAAAGGTGATTAAATACGCATTCATTTTTTATTATTAGCACATTATTATGTCTTGTAATTTTTGTAATTTTAAGCTTTGTAAAAAAAAAATACTGATATTGTTGTGATAGTGAATGTGCAAATGAGATTGCTGCAGATTCATTAGTCTAGGGACATTTATATTTGAATATAAATTTATTTTATACTAACCACAAGAGTGTACTTTAAATGTCCTGTTTGTGTCTCAAATAAAAAAAAAAAAAAAATCATTTTTTCAAATATTTAAAAAAAATTCAAATTTTTTGATTTTTTGAATTTTTTTCAGATTTTTTTTAAAGAGGAGATGATTGACGTAAGGTTCCCGTGAGCACTTAGGCCATAGGCCCATTGTGCTATCTCTCATTTTTTTAACAGTAACCCGGTCCCTTTTACAAAGTTCACCAGGGTTGTCGTTGTCTTCTGGTTCTACAATGTGTCCTACCGGGTTTCTGAGCCTTGTTCTCAACATAGCGGGATATTGGAACGAAAGGTGAATTGGAGTCTCTTCACCCTCTTAACATTTCATGCATCTGTTGGTGTTTTCCACTCCCAAAAACTGCATGTCTCCTGAGATGGCAGTGTCCCGTCAGTAGTTCTACCAGTTCTTTCAGTGAGTTTCTGTCCATAGAGAGAAGTTTTCTTGTTCGCCTTGAGTCTGGTTTGTTTATGAGTACTTTGGATTGCCTCTTTCCGGGTTCTCTTCCCAATTCCTTCTGATGCTGGGATTTGACCCATCTTTCAATATGGATTTTGGTGTGGTAAGTTACTACTCCGACTTAGATACAGCAATTGGTGCTTTTGCCTCTTTCCTTGCTAGTCTATCAGCCAGCTCATTTCCCTTAATTCCTTTATGTTCTGGTACCTAGTTATTTTATTGATGGTAGCAAGTTCTGTAAGAATGGTTTTGCAACCCATTCCCAGTCTGGATTCGCATTGGTTATTTTCCAGTGCCATTAGGGCTGCCTGGCTATCAGAGCAAAAGCCTATGTTCTTATTCATGTACCCGAAACGTACGTTCTCCTGTGCAAAGGCTAAGATGGCCTCCATCTCAGCTTGAAATACAGTGCAATGTGTTCCTAGAGGTATACTAAGTTCTCTCTTGGAACCCTGTAGACAGACTCCGGCCCCTGTTCAACCACTCCGATTAAAAACAGCAATATTGTATGCAGTCTTTAAGGAGATGGAGATGAGGAAGAGGAAATTTGGGAAATCCTGGCTATTCACATTTTGTCATCAGACACGGCTCAAACAATTTCTAGCATCGTTTAGATGTAATCTTTCAACAGGGCGATAATGAAAGTATCTTTCACTCTGAAATGTGCACGGAGAAAATTTCCTGACAAAAAAATTTCTACTTAATTTTACTAAGAGTCTCTTAAAATTATTAATTATCCGATTAAAAACGGGATTGCAGGCCCTATGAAAGCGAAACTTTTTTTTCTTTTTACCCCTTCCATAATTATAATCCAGCAACTTGTATCATGCAGATTGTTTGTCTTGTCTGCGCTAGGGAAGTAATTGTAAAATAATACAGTATCCGTGCACTACGAACCTGAAATAGGTGAGAACCGCCAAGCCGAACCTTCTTCCGTCGATGCTTTCGTACGCTGGCTAAAACCCTTTTTAACTGGTGGACGCATACTACTAGAGTTTTTTTAACAATAGCAGTCGAGATTGGGCTGGCTTTTAAAAGCCAACAATTCCCCAACTTTAGGGATTACTGATCAATATAAATACAGATATTTTTACAAAAAGCAGTTTTTAAATTTTTTTGTAAAAATATTTTTATATATACATAATAATTAAAAATATCTTAAAAGAGAATTATTAACTCTCAATATAATTAATACTGTATAATAACACACTCCAAAGAGCATTATTAACACATAATACCTGTATATATTAATGATGTATAAAAAGTATAAAAACACACTCCAAGCACAAGTGTCCCATTCGAAGAAATGGATTTTGTTAAACAGCTATATCTTTGAAAATAAAATATACATGTTATTCAAATTCTATACATAGTTCTCACCACACCACAACCATAAAAATATTATCTGAAAATAGGCCTACCTCGAAGAGTTCCGAGTTCTGGATGTTAGACAACTATACATGAGAAAATTAATTTTAAACATCAACCCATCAACAACGCCACCTCTACCCATCTATTAACCACTCTCACGACACCCGCCACTCACGGAGAAATCCAATTGTACCACTCACAACTAAAACATCTCTCGCTCAAAGACATAACTCATTCTTAAGTCCAAAACTATACAACTTCATGCCTGATGCTTGGAAAAAGGAAAACACAGCTGTTCTTCATAAATTGACCACTAATTGATTTAATCAATTAGGTATAAAGGAGAGTGAACTTTTACTACACAAAAAATGAAATCAAACACAAACCAAAAACAACAACAAAAACTCCAACAAAAAAAAACATGTAAAAGATACCTTTATGTTCTAATCTTTATCATTATGTGTATATATGTACCTACCTACTACTTTTAGAATGCTAGCCAAGCAGCAGTTAATTTTATGTTTAATTGGATATTTTATTTTATTCTATTGCTTCTCTTTGTTATTCATATTTATAAAAAATATGTTAGTAGGCCACCAGTTAAAAGTACATATACTATTATTTAATTATTATTTTAATACTATACTTATGAAACAACTTATCAAAATGTTGGTACTCATCCTAATTTGACTGTCCTAAAACGGGAATCCTCCTAGTTGGGCAGTTAGCAAGCATTTCTTAAATAATGTATATAAATGTATAATCTTTTACTAAATAAAATAAAAATAAAAATAAACTGAAGTTAAAATCAGTATTTAGCCATTCTCCATCTCCGGTGCGACAAGTGGAAGGATTTATTACCAGTTCTAAGGGTTTATATACAGTTTCCTTTTGATGAAATATTCTTCCAAACAAGAGACAAGAAGTTAAGAGTTGGCTCAAATTCTTAGAGATAAAGGCGTAATAATGAAAACAAGTAAATTGCAAGACTAGTTTCGGTTTTTCGTGAATTCCAGTGCCTTTATGAAAAATTTACTGAACCAGTTTAGTAGAGCATAATTTTTTTTTAACGTTTTTTACCGAGGTTGAACTTATGAACCAAAATCAGGTTGAAAATTGAAACGGAGATAGGTAGGTAGAGTTTCAAATTTGCCATTCCCGGACTTTTTTTTGCAATTTTTATATTTGAAATTCATAGTGTGGGCGCAACAACCATTTATTTAAATAGTTATGGCCAGAAATTTTTAATCTAATGCAATGAACTAGTTATTAAAAAATTAAACAAAACCATAAATTGAAAAACGCGAGTCCACTTTTCCTGAGAATGTGTTTAATTTTCTTACCTTACTTACATTTGGATAATTGTTTTCGTTTTTACTCCCCATCTTCAATTATGGACCAATAAAAAGTCATTATTAGTCATTATGAATACAAACGGTCAGTATTTTTCCACGAGAAATGAAAATCGACAATTTAGGAAATAAGGAATAAAACTATTGATTAACAAGTAGAATTTCGATATCAAAAAAAATCAATACTAATAATATAATCTTTATTAATAAATATAATTTTTATAAAAATTTAAAATTGGTTTTACTGATGATAAATCCTTCCTCTTCAGAGACTGGAGTCAACCACGCTAAGAGCTGAGCGAAATCCCAATTCGGAAGGACAGAAATTGATTTTGTATATTAACTGCGTTAACGTCATCCGATAATGAATCTATCTGCCGAGTTTCACCTCGATTGGATGTCGGGAAATAAGTTAATTTCCACTTCATTCATACATTCAAGAAAATGAAAGTGAATTTCAAATAGCTGTATTTAAAAAGCATAATATTTTGGTCACGTATAATATAATTTCAGAAGAAACACAAACTTATCTTCACCGTTTGAGAACTAATAATGCTTCTAAGCGCCAAACTTGTTTTTATTTATTTTCTGAATAATTTTATAAGAACGAAAAAAAGTTAAACGATCAAAGGAAACGATCGCAAATAATCTTAAACGAACTAAATTGGTTAACGGTGAAACAGATGTTGACCTTGAACACGATGATATTTGTACACAAAATAGTAAACAACCTGCTACCCAAATATTTTTCAAATAAAATTATATACAACAAGGACATACACAAACATAAAACTAGGACGTGCAATGAAATCAGGCTAACAAAAAAGGACAAGACGAATACACAGAACAGTATATTCTATAAAGGGATGAAATACTATAACGCGCTGCCGGAAAACCTAAAGACTGCCCCAATTGAAAAATTCAAGAAGTTGTGTAAAAGCCACATGAAACAAGAAAAAACATAGAATATTAATATGTAAAAAATAATTAGTCATTTGTAAACTTTAATGAACAAAATGCTAAAATAAAAATTAATAAATTTTTTTTTTTTTTTAAAACCATAAAACTGTATTTATGAACAGTTTTTTCTTATACGAGTTAAAAACAAATTATTTAGTAGTTTACGCTTATATTTTTCATGACGTAATTAACAAATTTATTTTAATTCTGATAAAGAGAACCAATGGAACAAGCTTCAATGTACCCATATCATATTTTTAGGTATTTATAAATATTATTTTAAGTGAACAAATTGTGACATAACACAAATTATTCAAATAAAATTCACATGCGCACGTCGGGTTATAAAGCCGCGACCTGCGGATTCACAGCCGAGGATTAAATGATGTTTACGATCGGTTCAAATTTGGTTCATTTAATCTTGTCATGCTTCCTGGGGTGTCCCTGACTTCTACTGTCATTCACAGTTTCATTGAATATTCTACTAACACACCTTTCTTTGTTCATTCGTTCTACATGCCCAAACTAACTAAGGATAAAAATTTTATAAAATTTCATAGTTAAAATTCAAGTTCTGTGAAAGCTCTATTCAAATTCTGACATAATAAAACCTTAAGAAGACTTTTACAGAACTTAAACATTAACTTTGAATTTTGATGAATTGTTAAAGTTCTGTAAAAGATGACCCTTTCTCTACTCTTGCTCATCACGATTACAAACTTCGTATTCTTTCTGAATCACCATACTGTACATTATATAGGTTTTACACACATATGTTTTAGGAATCTCAATGTATGCAGCATTCATTCTAACCTAATTTATTAAAAGTGTGAAAGTAGGTCTGATGAACACCAGGCTCCCCTATTTCTGCAATCATTGACGGTGTTTATAATGATATATCATGTTCTTTCAAAGGCAGTCTGCTTAGTTCCACTTGGCACTTAGTTGAAACAGTAAAGAGTTCTCGTCGAAGTGAAATAGTGAAACTTTTGAAAGTTCGTGAAATTGTTCCTAACATTTATTTATAAAAGTTCTTTGTTTTAACCATTGTTTAAAAGGTTTTGCAATTATTTAAAAAAAGTATTTTATCAGTTGCATTATAAGTTAGATTGTATGCTATTGATAGTACACAATCAACTGTAAAAAAGTTTTTCCACTAAAATAATATTTCTATTTTAAATTTTTGACTTAGTCTTTTTTGTATGTTTTTATTTAGTTATAAAAATATACATTTTAATATTTAATATAAACTTTTTAACAACTTATTTCTATTACATTAAGGACACTTTACAATACATCTAAAACTTATTCTTCATAGTATTTAGGCATAATCCATGAAAAGCAGCAAGGCTTTTAGCTTCTTTAACATCTGTCGGTAATTCTTTAAAAATCTTATATCCTTCAAAATAGAAATTATTTTGGTTCCCCGACAAAATTATTTTTGGAAGTCTAAAATCTCCACAGTTTCTCGTGGGGTATTTCAAAATTAAAATTTACATTCTAAAACATGTATTTCGGGAGCGTCTTATTTTTTAGCTTAAATATAAATATAAGGGTATTGTAAATTATTCGATGTCTCACAATTAACATTCCTAGTTTTTTCTGCATAATAATTATCTTAGAATACCCACTACAATTTAATACTGCCAGCATTCCTCTATTTTGAATTATTTGCAATTTCTTTATATGTGTTTGATTGCACAAGAAAGGGCCACTAGTGCAGTAATTTAAATGAGATGCTACTATAATATTACAAACTATTTTACTTGTATTTACATATAATTTATTCCTTAAATTTGTTAAAGAAATAACTATTTTTGCCCTTTTCTTATCTAATAATTCAAAGTTAGAGTTAAATTTGAGTCGATTGTCTATTATAATGCCCAAGTATTTGATTTCCTCTATTTCTTCGTTGTCTTTAATAATTTTACTGAGTCCGTTGAATTTTTTTACCTATTACCATACATTTATTTTTTGTAAAGTTGTGCCACTCTTGGTCTGCTTGTAGCACAGACATAGGAATTAATAGACGAGAAGATATGGGCGAGGGGTAAAATCAACTGTTGAAGAACGAAGGGAGTGAAGCTGACTGTGATTCGTCAATAAATCAATCTGACAGTAAATAGGCATCTCGCATTATAATATCACCATTTACTTCTTAAAAGTAAAATCTGCTTTGAATGAATAGACATTTTTACATGGGAGCGCAAATTACTCGCCACGTTATGAACAAATTTGCGAAGTCCAAATTCGGCAAAGTAAGGCAGCTTCTATTTTCAGAGTCGTAGTTAGTTTCAGAGTATTTAGTTAAGACTCTTTTATAAATGTTCATAATTTACTTCCCAGCAACCAACCAGCTTTGTGTTTCGCGTCCAGACGTTTCTCGATGTGATAGTAACAACTGATTCATATTATACGATGTGAATATGCTTAAAATAAAGTAAAATAATGCTTATATATGGAATGTAATACGACAATTGCGTTTATTCTCTTTTTTCACATCTATTTTTACCAGTTTTCATAGTACAAGTCAAAATTTTGCCGTGTTATTTAGTAAAATGAACCGATGATGCCTCGACCATAGTTCGCACAAGAATGATGACGTCACGTTTTCAAATTTCATTTGAGGCCATCCGCGAGCCCAGCCGGCTCAATGGAACCGGTATGGGGAGTGGGGATAATACGCTTTTAATCACTTAGGGCAGGTCTACTAATATTCATATGTCTATGGCTTGTAGCCAATTACAAAAATGATTTGCATGATAATTATATCTTCCTCCCCAGATTTTGGATTCAACATGGCTAACAACTGAGCGAAATCCCATTTGGGTAGGACCGATAATTATTTCGTATATATAATGTTCTAATTTCAGCGAAATGCGTATATTTCCACGGGTGTACGCGGGAAGTGAGTTAATATCCACTTCCAAGCTTTGCATTCATACATTAACGAAAACGAAATCGAAATTTAAATTTAATTTGACTATATTTATTCTCATTTCTTTACACATACAATACATAATTACAAATAGTATAAAATAACATAATATATAATAACAAAAAGTATAAACAAGAAATGAAAACCCACTAAGACACTGCCTGAGTGTGGGTAATATAAAAAAGATTACTATAGGATAGATAAATTTATAGAAAAAGGGTTTCAATATCTGCGTCATTCAGCCATAATTTTACCTCTTTTATATATTTTTTCCTTTTATTTATCATTTGAGTTTGTAGTGGTAGAAGGTTAAATGTACAAGGACCAATGAAACTGCTATGTGTCTGCATTAATTTAGTATTGGTTTGGGGGGTGTAAAATATATTATTTTTTCTTTTGCTCATTCTGTTTTTTTTTTAAATAAATATTTCATAGTTTGTAATATAAATAATTTACGAATATTACATAAATTAGATTCTTCGTATAGTAAGTCGATCGAGAATGTTTTATTTTTGTTATATATGAATATAATTATGTTTTTTTGAATTATATGTAAAGGCTTAATAAATGTATCAGGTGCACCACCCCATCCTATTATGCCATAAGTGATTCAAAGTAGAGAACCTATTTCATGTACGTGTCTAAAGTTATTTTATGTTTAAAATTAGAAGTTTATTTGATTTTAACTGTTTTTTTTTTTAATTTAAGTAGATTCAATTATAATTATTTATCATGGACATATTTATACATATATATTCGAGGCATTACTGAAATCCTGCTGCATTCCGGGTCCGGAATGGACAGATGAACAATTACCTTTTTGTCAATGTCAAGACCGGTCATGCACGGAGAAAAATAAGTATTGCTGATACAGGCTGGACAGGCCGGACACAGAAACACTTCTTTGCATAATTACATTTTTTTTATATTAACTCCAAACGAAAAGCCCCTAGGAAAATAATTCCCTCGTGTCATCTTTGGGGATGCTATTTGGATGGTCTTTTTAGGGAATGGAGATAAGCGGTATGAGGGATGGGTAGAAATATGGGGGTCAATGTGTCCGAGAGTGACAGACGTATGAATCCATCCCTCCCACTGCGTTTCAATTCGATGGGCCGATAGAGAGTCCGGCTGGAGAGGTCAATAAGTCTCCTCCAACCAGTCTCTCGCAATCAGCCCCGCCACGCAGTAGTTTAGCAAACGCCATGAACCCGGGCACTCTCGCCTAGTCTCCAAACGTAGCGAACTACCAGAGGTCACCTGTGGTGCAGGGGTGTTATCAAATGAATGGTTCCCGAGGCGACGATACCCATACTCACAGAACGAATGCCTGGCTGGGTAAATTGGTATAAAAACTGCAAGTTTGGCAAGCAGACATCCAGGGAAAATTTTTCATGGCATGTTGTTAAAACCTGCAAACAGGATATATCGATTATATGTTATATATATATAAATATATATATTATCAATAAACTGACTGGCAGATCATACATCTTGCACTCCTGAATAGCATAAAGATGAACGAATTGTTAAAATGATGTAATGATGGATTGGTAAAAAGGTTCCGTTTACCTACATTTCCTTGCCACGCTTAAGAAGTGCAAAGTAGACTACAGAGGCATCATCTTCTGTAGATGGCTTTAATTCTCGAAAACGTAAAATTTAAAAATTACCATAGAGCCTGAAAAAATGGATTTTCAAGTTCGAACTCAAGTCTGAAATTAGTGACCATAGGAATGATGATTTTTCTAAAAACAAAACTTAATGCAGACTTGTTGACTGATTTCGGTGAAGACCATGATTCTTACCACTATTCCAGAGTTTAAACCCGTTTGGTACCATAGAGCCTGAAAAAATCTCTTTTCAAGTTCGAACCCAAGTCTGAAATTATTGCCCAGAGGAATGATGATGTTTCTAAAAACACAACATAATGCAGATTTTATGACTAATTTCGGTTAAGACCATGATTCTTATCATTATTCTGGAATCTCTGGAGTTTTAGCCCGTTTGGTACCACAGATCTCGAAAAAACAGCTTTTTAAGTTCGAACCCAAGTCTGAAATTAGTGCCCATAGGAATGACGATTTTTTTAAAAATACAACTTAATACAGATTTTTTGACTGATTTCGGTTGAGACAATGGTTCTGACCAATTATCAATAGTTTGAGCCCGTTTGGTACCATAGAACCTGAAAAAATGGCTTTTCAAGTTCGAACGAAAGTCTGAAATTAGTACCCATAGGAATGATGATTTTTCTAAAAACGAAACTTAATTCAGTTTTTTTGACTGATTACGGTTAAGAACATGATTTTTCTCATTATTCCATAGTTTTAGCCCGTTTGGTAGCATAGAGCCTGAAAAAATGGCTTTTAAAAACACAACTTAATGCAGATTTTATGACTGAATACGTTTAAGACCATGATTCTTATCATTATTCCAGAGTCTAAGCCCGTTTGGTACAATAGAGCCTGAAAAAATGGCTTTTAAAAACACAACTTAATGCAGATTTTATCACTGAATACATTTAAGACCATGATTCTTATCATTATTCCAGAGTTAAAGCCCGTTTGGTACCATAGGGCCTGAAAAAATGGCTTTTCAAGTTCGAACCCAAGTCTAAAATTAGTGCCCATAGGAATGACGATTTTTTTAAAAATACAACTTAATACAGATTTTTTGACTGATTTCGGTTGAGACAATGGTTCTGACCAATTATCAATAGTTTGAGCCCGTTTGGTATCAAAGATCTCAGAAAAATGGCTTCTAAAGTTCGAACCCAAGTCTAAAATTAGTGCCCATAGGAATGATGATTTTTCTAAAAACACAACATAATGCAGATTTTAGGACTGATTACGGTTAAGACCAGGATTTTTCTCATTTATCCATAGTTTTAGCCCATTTGGTACCATAGAACCTGAAAAAATGGCTTTTCAAGTTCGAACGAAAGTCTGAAATTAGTACCCATAGGAATGATGATTTTTCTAAAAGCGAAACTTAATGCAGTTTTTTTGACTGATTACGGTTAAGAACATGATTTTTCTCATTATTCCATAGTTTTAGCCCGTTTGGTAGCATAGAGCCTGAAAAAATGGCTTTTAAAAACACAACTTAATGCAGATTTTATGACTGAATACGTTTAAGACCATGATTCTTATCATTATTCCAGAGTCTAAGCCCGTTTGGTACAATATAGCCTGAAAAAATGGCTTTTAAAAACACAACTTAATGCAGATTTTATCACTGAATACATTTAAGACCATGATTCTTATCATTATTCCAGAGTTAAAGCCCGTTTGGTACCATAGGGCCTGAAAAAATGGCTTTTCAAGTTCGAACCCAAGTCTAAAATTAGTGCCCATAGGAATGATGATTTTTATAAAAACACAACTTAATGCAGATTTTGTGACTGATTACGGTTAAGACCATTATTCTTCTCATTTTTCCCTAGTTTTAGCCCGTTTGGTACCATAGAGCCTAAAAAAATGGCTTTTCAAGTTCGAACCCAAGTCTGAAATTAGAACCAATAGGAATGATGATTTTTCTAAAAACACATCTTAATGCAGATTTTGTGACTGATTACGGTTAAGACCATGATTTTTATCACTATTCCAGAGTTTAAGCCCGTTTGGTATAATAGAGCCTGAAAAAATGGATTTTAGAGTTCGAACCCAAGTCTGAAATTAGTGCCCATAGGAATGATGATTTATCTGAAGATACAACTAATTGCAGTTTTTGTTACTGATTTCGCTAAAGATCATAATTTGTTTCACAATACCAGAGTTTGAGCCCGATTGGTACCATAGAGCCTGAAAAAATGGCATTTCAAGTTCGAACCCAAGTTCGAAATTAGTGCTCATAGGAATGATGATTTTTATAAAAACAGAAAATAATGCAGATTTTGTGACTGATTACGGTTAAGACCATGATTCTTCTCATTTTTCCATAGTTTTAGCCCGTTTGGTAAAATAGATCTCGAAAAAATGTCTTCTAAAGTTCGAACCCAAGTCTGAAATTAGTGCCTATAGGAATGATGAATTTTCTAAAACCACAACCTAATGCAGATTTTGTGACTGATTACGGTTAAGACCATGATTCTTATAATAGTTCCAGAGAAAAAATGGCATTTCAAGTTCGAACCCATGTCTGAAATTAGTGCTCATAGGAATAATGATTTTTCTAAAAATACAACTTAATGCAGATTTTTTGACTGATTTCTGTTAAGACCATGATTTTAATAACTATTTCAGAGTTTGAGCCAGTTTGGAACCATAGAGTCTGAAAAATTGCTTTTCAAGTTCGAACCCAAGTCTGAAATTAGCAGAGATGTGCAAAATGGGTACCCAAAACCATTTGAAATGCAAAATGGAAATGGGTCAAAACTTTTCCATTTGAAAATGCAAAATGCAAAATGGTTTTTAGAAAAGCATTTCAAATGCAAAATGCAAAATACCTATTTTCAAAATGCATTGAAAATGCAAAATGGTTTCTCAGGTCAAACAATTAAAATAATTATAGAATTTTTTCATTTAATAATGGACATGAATGTAAAACAAACATATTACATGATGGTAAATCCAAAAACACCACGACTACAGATTATGAAACTACAAAACATTTGCGCGGGACTAATGTTGCCAACGTAAAAACATAGAAACTGCTATCTAACATTTAATATTACAGCTTCATGGCCCCATGTTCAGTATTTGAATTCAGTATTTTTTGTAATGGTATCACTCAATTGCCAGGGCTCCTACCAGGGAGCAACTTGACAAATGTAAATTATCTCTCATAGCGAGGTTGAGGACCGACTGATATTTGGGGCTTATGAAAAAAAGATGAGTGGAGATAGTAGGAATAATGTTGCAAAAAAGCATTTAAAATGGAAAATGCATTGAGAAAAGCATTTAAAATGCAAAATGCAAAATGGTATTTAGAAAAGCATTTAAAATGCAAAATGGAAAATACCCATTTTGCATTTTGCATTTCCATTTGAAATGGATTTATTTGAAATAAAACACATCTCTGGAAATTAGTGCCCATAGGAATGATGATTTTTCTAAAAACACAACTTAATGCAGATTTTGTGACTGATTACGGATAAGACCATGATTCTTATCAGTCCACAACGGAGTGCTGATACCTACCTTGATGTATGGAAGTGAGGCATGGAACTGGCAAAGAAAGGATGAAAGTAGATTGAATGCTGTTGAAATGAGATCCCTGAGGCGTATGTGTGGTAAAACCATATTTGATCTTGTGAGGAATGTGGAGATCCGCAAAGAGTGCAAGGCGTAATGAGTAAGATTAACAAAGGGACGCTTAGATGGTTTGGGCATGTAGAGCGAATGAGCGAAGATAGGAGTGTAAGGAGGATATATGATGCAAATGCGAATGGTAGCAGAAGTCGGGGACGCCCGAGGAAGAGATGGCACGATCAAGTGAATCAGATACTCGAGTCGGGCCATGTCAAGAGTCAGAATAATAGAAGAGTATGTATGAATGTGAATGAGGCAAGAAGTGTGTGCCAAGACCGAGTTGTTTGGCGGTCCGTCCTCTCTGCCTACCCCTGCGGGGAAACGGCGTAATGGTAAGATAGTTAGTTAGTAAGTTAGTTCTTATCATTATTCCAGAGATTTAGCCCGTTTGGTACAAAAGATCTCAAAAAAAGACCTTCTTAAGTTCGAACCCAAGTCTGAAATTAGTGTCCCTAGGAATGATGAATTTTCTAAAACCACGACATAATGCAGATTTTGTGACTGATTACGGTTATGACCATGATTCTTATCACAATTCCAGAGTTTAAGCCCGTTTGGTAAAATAGGGCCTGAAAAAATGGCTTTTCAAGTTCAAACCCAACTCTAAAATTAGTAATCATAAGAATGATGATTTTTCTGAAAATACAACTAATTGCAGATTTTGTTACTGATTTCGGTAAATATCATAATTTTATTCACATTTCCAGAGTTTTAGCCCGTTCAGTACCATAGATATCGAAAAAATAGCTTCTTAAGTTCAAACCCAAGTATGAAATAAATGCCCATGATGATTTTTAAAAAATACAACTTAATGCCAATTTTTTTGACTGATTTCAGTTAAGAACATGAATTTTATCACTATTTCAGAGTTTGAGCCCGTTTGGAACCATAGAGCCTGAAAAAATGTCTTTTGAAGTTCGAACCCAAGTCTGAAATTAGTGCCCATAGGAATGATGATTTTTATAAAAACACAAATTAATGCAGATTTTGTGACTGATTACGGTTAAGACAGTGATTCTTCTCATTTTTCCCTAGTTTTAGCCCGTTTGGTACCATAGAGCCTGAAAAAATGGCTTTTCAAGTTCGAACCCAAGTCTGAAATTAGAACCAATAGGAATGATGATTTTTCTAAAAACACATCTTAATGCAGATTTTGTGACTGATCACGGTTAAGACCATGATTCTTATCACTATTCCAGAGTTTAAGCCCCTTTGGTAAAATAGAGCCTGAAAAAATGGCTTTTAGAGTTCGAACCCAAGTCTGAAATTAGTCCCTTAGGAATGATGATTTTTCTGAAAATACAACTAATTGCAGTTTTTGTTACTGATTTCGCTAAAGATCATAATTTGTTTCACAATACCAGAGGTTTAGCCCGTTTGGTACAATAGATCTCGAAAAAATAGCTTCTTAAGTTCGAACCCAAGTATGAAATAAATTCCCATGAGAATTTAAAAAAAATACAACTACCTAAATGCCAATTTTTTTGAGTGAATTCTGTAAAGACCATGATTTTTATCACTATTTCAGAGTTTGAGCCCGTTTGAAACCATTGAGCCTGAAAAAATGGCTTTTCAAGTTCGAACCCAAGTCTGAAATTAGTGCCCATAGGAATGATGATTTTTATAAAAACACAAATAAATGCAGATTTTGTGACTGATTACGGTTAAGACCATGATTCTTCTCATTTTTCCATAGTTTTAGCCCGTTTGGTAAAATAGATCTCGAAAAAATGTCTTCTAAAGTTCGAACCCAAGTCTGAAATAAGTGCCCATAGGAATGATGATTTTTCTAAAAACACAACTTAATGCAGGTTTTGTGACTGATTACGGTTATGACCATGATTCTTATCACTATTCCATAGTTTAAGCCCGTTTGGTATAATAGAGCCTGAAAAAATGGCTTTTAGAGTTCGAACCCAAGTCTGAAATAAGTCCCCTTAGGAATGATGATTTTTCTGAAAATACAACTAATTGCAGTTTTTGTTACTGATTTCGCTAAAGATCATAATTTGTCACAATCCCAGAGTTTTAGCCCGTTTGGTACCATAGATCTCGAAAAATAGCTTCTAAGTTCGAACCCAAGTATGAAATAAATGCCCATAGGAATGATGATTAAAAAAAAATACAACTTAATGCCAATTTTTTGACTGATTTCTGTTAAGAACATGATTTTTATCACTATTTCAGAGTTTGAGCCCGTTTGGAACCATAGAGCCTGAAAAAATGGCTTTTCAAGTTCGAACCCAAGTCTGAAATTAGTGCCCATAGGAATGATGATCTTTATAAAAACACAACTTAATGCAGATTTTGTGACTGATTACGGTTAAGACCATGATTCTTCTAATTTTTCCCTAGTTTTAGCCCGTTTGGAACCATAGAGCCTAAAAAAATGGCTTTTTAAGTTCGAACCCAAGTCTGATATAGCCCACAGGAATGATGATGTTTCTAAAAACACAACATAATGCAGATTTTATGACTAATTTCGGTTAAGACCATGATTCTTATCATTATTCTGGAATCTCTGAAGTTTTAGCCCGTTTGGTACCACAGATCTCGAAAAAATAGCTTTTTAAGTTCGAACCCAAGTCTGAAATTAGTGCCCATAGGAATGACGATTTTTTTTTAAATACAACTAAATGCAGATTTTTTGACTGATTTCGGTTGAGACAATGGTTCTGACCAATTATCAATAGTTTGAGCCCGTTTGGTATCAAAGATCTCAGAAAAATGGCTTCTAAAGTTCGAACCCAAGTCTAAAATTAGTGCCCATAGGAATGATGATTTTTCTAAAAACACAACTTAATGCAGATTTTAGGAATGATTACGGTTAAGACCAGGATTCTTCTCATTTATCCATAGTTTTAGCCCATTTGGTACCATAGAACCTGAAAAAATGGCTTTTCAAGTTCGAACCAAAGTCTGAAATTAGTGCCTATAGGAATGATGATTTTTCTAAAAACACAGCTTAATGCAGATTTTGTGACTGATTACGGTTGTGAACATGATTATTATGATTTTTCCATTGTTTGAGCCTGTTTGGTATCATAGATCTCGATAAAATGGCTTCTAAAGTTCGAACCCAAGTCTGAAATTAGTGCCCATAGGAATGATGATTCTTATAAATACACAACTAATTGCAGATTTTATGACTGATTTCGGTAAAGATCATGATTTTTATCACTTTTCCAGAGTTTGAGCCCGTTTCGAACCATAGTGCCTGAAAAAGTAGCTTTTCAAGTTCGAACCCAAGTCTGAAATTATTGCCCATAGGAATGATGATAATTTTTCTAAAATCTTAACTAAATGCAGATTTTGTTACTGATTTCGGTTAAGATCATGATTTTTATCATAAATCCAGAGTTAAAGCCCGTTTACAACCATAGTGCCTGAAAACATGGCCTTTCAAGTTCGAACCCAAGTCTGAAATTAGTGCCCATAGGAATGATGAAATTTTTTCTAAAATCACAACTTAATGCAGATTTTGGGAACCTTTTTTGGTTAAGACCATGATTCTTATCACTATTCCAGAGTTTAAGCCCGTTTTAAAACATAGTGTCTGAAAAAATTTGTTTTCAAGTTCGAACCCAAGTCTGAAATTATTGCCCATAGGAATGATGATTTTTCTAAAAACACAACTTAATGCAGATTTTGTGACTGATTTCGGTTAAGATCATGATTTTTATCATTAATCCAGAGTTTAAGCCCGTTTCCAACCATAGTGCCTGAAAACATGGCTTTTCAAGTTCGAACCCAAGTCTGAAATTAGTGCCCATAGGAATGATGATTTTTTAAAAACACAATTTAATTCAGATTTTGTGACTGATTATGGTTAAGACCATGATTCTTCTAATTTTTCCATACTTTTAGCCCGTTTGGTACCATAGATCTCGAAAAAAAGGCTTCTTAAGTTCGAACCCAAGTCTGAAATTGGTACCCATAAGAATGATGATTTTTCTTAAAATACAACTTAATGCAGATTTTGTGACTGATAATGGTTAAGACCATGATTCTTATCACTATTCCAGAGTTTTAGCCCGTTTTGAACCATAGTGCCTGAAAAAGTAGCTTTTCAAGTTCGAACCCAAGTCTGAAATTATTGCCCATAGGAATGATGATAATTTTTCTAAAATCTTAACTAAATGCAGATTTTGTTACTGATTTCGGTTAAGATCATGATTTTTATCATAAATCCAGAGTTTAAGCCCGTTTACAACCATAGTGCCTGAAAACATGGCCTTTCAAGTTCGAACCCAAGTCTGAAATTAGTGCCCATAGGAATGATGATATTTTTTCTAAAATCACAACTTAATGCAGATTTTGGGAACCTTTTTTGGTTAAGACCATGATTCTTATCACTATTCCAGAGTTTAAGCCAAGCCCGTTTTAAAACATAGTGTCTGAAAAAATTTGTTTTCAAGTTCGAACCTAAGTCTGAAATTATTGCCCATAGGAATGATGATTTTTCTAAAAACACAACTTGTGACTGATTTCGGTTAAGATCATGATTTTTATCATTAATCCAGAGTTTAAGCCCGTTTCCAACCATAGTGCCTGAAAACATGGCTTTTCAAGTTCGAACCCAAGTCTGAAATTAGTGCCCATAGGAATGATGATTTTTTAAAAACACAATTTAATTCGGATTTTGTGACTGATTATGGTTAAGACCATGATTCTTCTAATTTTTCCATAGTTTTAGCCCGTTTGGTACCATAGATCTCGAAAAAAAGGCTTCTTAAGTTCGAACCCAAGTCTGAAATTGGTACCCATAAGAATGATGATTTTTCTTAAAATACAACTTAATGCAGATTTTGTGACTGATAATGGTTAAGACCATGATTTTTATCACTATTCCAGAATTTTAGCCCGTTTTGAACCATAGTGCCTGAAAAAGTAGCTTTTCAAGTTCGAACCCAAGTCTGAAATTATTGCCCATAGGAATGATGATAATTTTTCTAAAATCTTAACTAAATGCAGATTTTGTTACTGATTTCGGTTAAGATCATGATTTTTATCATAAATCCAGAGTTCAAACCCGTTTCCAACCATCGTGCCTGAAAACATGGCTTTTCAAGTTCGAACCCAAGTCTGAAATTAGTGCCCATAGGAATGATGATTTTTTAAAAACACAATTTAATTCAGATTTTTGACTGATTATGGTTAAGACCATGATTCTTCTAATTTTTCCATAGTTTTAGCCCGTTTGGTACCATAGATCTCGAAAAAAAGGCTTCTTAAGTTCGAACCCAAGTCTGAAAGTGGTACCCATAAGAATGATGATTTTTCTTAAAATACAACTTAATGCAGATTTTGTGACTGATTTCGTTTAAGATCATGATTTTTTCACTTTTCTAGAGACCGTTTTGAACCAAGGTGCCAGAAAAATTGGCTTTTTAAGTTCGAACCCAAGTCTGAAATTAGTACCCATAGGAATGATGATTTTTCTTAAAAGCTAACTTAATGCAGATTTTGTGACCGATTACAGTTAAAATAATGATTCTTCTCATTTTTCAATAGTTTCAGCCCGTTTTGTACAATAGACCTTGAAAAAATTGCTTCTTTAGTTCGAATCCAAGTCTGCAATTAGTGGCCATAAGAATGATGATTTTTCTTAAAAACTACCTTTATGCAGATTTTGTGAATGATAACGGTTACGACCATGATTCTTATGATTTTTCCATTGTTTAAGGCTGTTTGGTACCATAGATCTCGATAAAATGACTTCTTAAGTTCGAACCCAAGTCGGAAATTAGTGCCCATAGGAATGATGACTTTTCTAAAATCACAACAAAATGCAGATTTTGTGACTTATTTCGAATGAGACCATTATTCTTATTAGTATTCCAGAGCTTTGGCCCGTTTTGAACCATAGTGCCTGACAAAATAGCTTTTCAAGTTCGAACCCAAGTCTGAAATTAGTGCCTATAGGAATGATGATTTTTCTAAAAACACAACTAAATGCAGATTTTGTGACTGATTTCAGTAAAGATCATGATTTTAATAACTTTTCATGAGTTTTAGCCCGTTTCGAACCATAGTGCCTGAAAACATGGCGTTTCAAGTTCGAACCCATATCTAAAATGACTACCCATAGGTATGATGATTTTTCAAAAAATACAAATTAATGCAGATTTTGTGACTGATTAGGGTTACGACCCTGATTCTTGTGATTTTTCCATTGATTGAGCCTGTTTTGTACCATAGATCTCGATAAAATGACTTCTAAAAATCGAACCCATGTCTGAAATTAGTGCCCATAGAATGATGATTTTTCTAAAATCACAACTCAATGCAGATTGTGTGACTGATTTCGGTTAAGATCATGATGTTTATCACTATTCCAGAGTTTAAGCCCGTTTACAACCATAGTGCCTGAAAACATGGCCTTTCAAGTTCGAACCCAAGTCTGAAATTAGTGCCCATAGGAAATATGATATTTTTTCTAAAATCACAACTTACTGCAGATTATGGGAACCTTTTTTGGTTAAGACCATGATTCTTATCACTATTCCAGAGTTTAAGCCCATTTTAAACCATATTTAATGACAAAATTGGTTTTCATGTTCGAACCCAAGTCTGAAATTAGTACCCATAGGAATGATGTTTTTTCTAAATACTCAACTTAATGCAGATTTTGTGACTGATTACGGTTAAGACCACGATTCTTCTCATTTTTCCATATTTTTTGCCCGTTTGGTACCATAGATCTCGAAAAAATGGCTTTTAAAGTTCGAACCCAAGTCTAATATTAGTGCCCATAGGAATGATGATTTTTCTAAAATCACAACTAAATGCAGATTTTGTGACTGATTTCGGTTAAGATCATGATTTTTATCATTAATCCAGAGTTTTAGCCCGTTTCGAACCATAGTGCCTGAAAACATGGCTTTTCAAGTTCGAACCCAAGTCTGAAATTAGTGGAATAGGAATGATGATTTTTCTAAAAACACAACTTAATGCAGATTTTGTGACTGATTACGGTTACGACCATAATTTTTATCACTATTCCAGAGTTTCAGCCCGTTTTGAACCAAAGTGCCTGAAAAAATAGCTTTTCATGTTTGAACCCAAGTCTGAAATTAGAGCCCATAGGAATGATGATTTTTCTAGAATCACAACTAAATGCAGATTTTGTGACTTATTTAGGTTAAGACCATGATTCTTTTCATTATTTCAGAGTCTTAGCCCCTTTAGTAACATAGATCTCGAAAAAATGGCTTCTAAATTTCGAACCCAAGTCTGAAATTAGTGTACATAGGAATGATGATAATTTCTAAAAATACAACTTAATGCTGATTTTGTGACTGATTTCCGTAAAGATCATGATTTTTTCACTTTTATAGAGTTTTAGCCCGTTTTGAACCATAGTGCCTAAAAAAATAGCTTAAGTTCGAACCCAAGTCTGTAGGTAGTGCCCATAGGAATGATGATTTTTCTAAAAACACAACTTAATGCAGAATGTGTGACTGATTACGGTTAAGACCATGATTTTTATCACTATTCTAGAGTTTTAGCCCGTTTTGAACCTTATTCCCTGAAAAAATAGCTTTTTAAGTTTGAACCCATGTCCGAAATTAGTGCACATAGGAATGATAATTTTTCTTAACATACAACTTAATGCAGATTTTGTGACTGATTACGGTTAAGACCATGATTTTTCTCATTTTTCCATAGTTTTAGCCCGTCTGGTACCATAGATCTAGAAAAAATTGCTTCTAAAGTTCGAACCCAAGTCTGAAATTAGTGCCCACAGGAATGATGATTTTTCTTAAAACACAACTTAATGCAGATTTTGTGACTGATTACGGTTAAGATCATGATTTTTATCATTAATCCAGAGTTTTAGCCCGTTTCCAACCATAGTGCTTGAAAACATGGCTTTTCTAATCCGAACCCAAGTCTGAAATTAGTGCCCATAGGAATGATGATAATTTTTCTAAAATCCCAACTTATTGCAGATTTTGGGTCCTTTTTTGGTTAAGACCATGATTCTTATCACTATTCCAGAGTTTAAGCCCATTTTAAACTATAGTGAATGACAAAATTGGTTTTCATGTTCGAACCCAAGTCTGAAATTAGTACCCATAGGAATGATGTTTTTTCTAAATACTCAACTTAATGCAGATTTTGTGACTGATTACGGTTAAGACCACGATTCTTCTCATTTTTCCATAGTTTTTGCCCGTTTGGTACCATAGCTCTCGAAAAAATGGCTTTTAAAGTTCGAACCCAAGTCTAAGATTAGTGCCCATAGGAATGATGATTTTTCTAAAATCACAACTAAATGCAGATTTTGTGACTGATTTCGGTTAAGATCATGATTTTTATCATTAATCCAGAGTTTTAGCCCGTTTCGAACCGTAGTGCCTAAAAACATTGATTTTCAAGTTCGAACCCAAGTCTGAAATTAGTGGAATAGGAATGATGATTTTTCTAAAAACACAACTTAATGCAGATTTTGTGACTGATTACGGTTAAGACCATGATTCTTTTCATTTTGCCATAGTTTTAGCCTGTTTGGTACCATAGATCTCGAAAAAAAGGCTTCTAAAGTTCGAACCCAAGTCTGAAATTAGTGCCCACAGGAATGATGATTTTTCTAAAACTACAACTTAATGCATATTTTGTGACTGATTTTGGTTAAGATCGTGATTTTTATCACTATTCCAGAGTTTGAGCCCGTTTGGTACCATAGAGCCTGAAAAAATGACTTCAAAAGTTCGAACCCAAGTCTGAAATCATTGCCCATAGGAATGATAATTTTTCTAAAATCACAACTAAATGCAGATTTTGTGACTTATTTAGGTTCAGACCATGTTTCTTATCATTATTCCAGAGTTTTAGCCCGTTTAGTACCACAGATCTCGAAAAAATGTCTCTAAAGTTCAAACCCAAGTCTGAAATTAGTGCCCATAGTATTGATGATTTTTCTAAAACTACCACTTAATGCAGATATTGTGACTGATTTCGGTTAAGACCATGATTTTCATCCCTATTCCAGAGTTTTAGCCTGTTTTGTTCAAGGGAAACGATAAGAAAATCTTTAATTCGTCTAAAGCATATTTTTTGTATTCATAATATACACCAATTCGTTTTAAAGATTAATCAAAATAGTGATTTAGCATTTACCCTTCGCCTTAATGATTTGACGAGTTGAAGAGCTTTTATGATAGCTTTGCATTCAGCAGAGAAATGGAGCATTCTTTGGGAAGATTGTGTGGGAAACACAATTTTCTATGAGGAACATAGAGTACACGTCGCCCGTACCAAATACTTCGACGAGACGTGTGTTGGCATTTGGCGGGACAATATTTGGGAATAGGTCAATAAGTGATAGGAAAAATATGAATTTGGAAGGTTTGTTAATGTTTTATGTAAATACCGCCCAAGAGTCCCAACTGCTCTGTGTAGCATAACTGAGTATGGAAACTGTGAGACGGTGGCATCTTGTGGGCCCAGAGAGAAATTATTTTCCTCAGAGTCCTGTGTGGAGCTAATCCTTCGTGGTTGATAATAAACTATACGTTACATATTACGTTATAAAAGACATTATATGAACATATATTTTCGCAAAATGTGTAAAATTTTTAACTGAAGTCTTAAAAGAAAGTCTTATTTTAAATAAATATATTCAGCACATGCACTATCTCCCCCTAGCAGCAAGAGCTGTTGATATTGCCATTATTTCACTGGAGTTGGATGTATTATTAATACGAGAGGTTATTTGGTTGAAAGATAATAAGTTACGAAATTTGCTAGACATAATTTTGGTCATGAAGCGCAGAAATCTATCTTTATATAAAATCATTCTATCTGTTTTGTTATGACAGATATTTCAAAACATCTGTGGCGCTGTTGATCGGGACATTGGTCGGATCCTTGGTTATGCTAGGCATAGTCACATATGTTGATGACTATAAACCATTGTAAGTTTAAATAATTAGAATATGCTTTTATACTTTTTGGTGTCCTGAAAATGTCCTATGTTTTGCTAAAACCCTTCAAGCTACATTTTTCAAAGTACAATATGGTAGAGTAATGTTTGCTGATTGGCGCATTTTTAATATTAAAAAGTTAATTTTATGTTATTTCACGAAAACCGTAGATTAAATTCCTCTACACTCAAATCTTTTTTAGTTGAGAATTTAATATTTTCATCAAAATTAAGAGAAAAAAAAAATAACCGCTTTGGAAATCACAATTTTTTTTAATAAGTTTTACGAATTATTTTACGAAAAGTGCTTTATATTAGTGCTTTAATACAATCGAACTAATTTAACGACAATGACTGTTAACCGGTTAAACAACAGAAAATATTTAAATCTTTCCTTTTCTTAAGCATGTTTTGATACTTCATTGAAATTGGATTTCACACGTGAATTGAAGACAAAAACAAAATTTGATTTTGGTTCAGGGTCCAACGGGAATCACGCATCTGTGACGTGTTGTCATGAAGGTTGTATTGTGGATAAACTTTTTAATAAAATGCTATAACTCACATTAAGTTATGTAAGTAATAAAACTTAATCATTTATTGGTCGTATTCGTTTATTACCACCGTAATAGTAATAAAAATTAAACAGCAGTTATTCATTAAAAAAACACATTGTTGAATTCTTCAATTTATTAATGTATTCGATCTGGTAAAACCCTGGCAAATGTCTAAAGGTCGCAGATTTGGAACTCATCAATCGCAAATGATAAAAAAAATAAGGCAGTTACCTATCACATTAAAAAATACTAATATATCAGACAAACGATTGAGTACCAAAATTACTCTATTTTACTTCAAAGGCTTAGACGAATTAATATAGCGAATACACGTTACTGAGACAACGCGCGTGGTTTCATTGAACTAGGTCCAGTGGACATACTTTAGCGGCCCATTCAAGTAAATATTATTTGAATGATTATCATTTTCACAAGCGGTGCTACATTTGTTACTTGATTAGGATCATAAACACGAGAGTCAGTAGACAGGAACCTAAAGTGAGGGCAAAAAACCATGTTGCTCGCCATACAATCCCATACGGACCTGTAACACCTAAAAAGATTATGTAATAAGTGTGGGCGTGGTGACGATTCGCTACCTACGGCAGGAGAAGGGGTCAGAATAATAGGTTACTGTAATTACGCGGCTGTCATCTGAGACAGTGATAGATAAAGTGACAGATCCCATACAAAGAAATGATATTCCGCGGCAGTACCCCAATTGATCTGACCCCCTCTCTTGAGGAAGATTATAGCATAATGTATCAGCCCAACATATAATACGTACATACCACGTCCAATTATTCGCGCATTATATAGCGTAATGTGTCTAAGGCCTTATTAAGACTTTGAAAATAAAATCTGCTTGCGAATTACTAGTCCTTTTTACACAGCTAATTGTTTATTTTGCTTTCGTAATTTTATGATCGCGTTAGTAATTAAAATAAATAAAGTATATTTCGGCCCGTGCCAGAGTGGTAGCTAGGTACTCCCAGTATCATCTTGGTGAAAACCATCATTCGGTATCGATCCGGTAAAGATAATATTAGCGATTTTATCAAACGAAAATTTTAAACAGAACAAGATAGGTCACATCCGGGACATGAACCCAGAATCTTTGCCTCGCTTTATCCTTATTCTTATTTATTCCTGCATTACCAATTACCAAAGCAAGAGCAGCGCCCTCTACTAATTCGGTAATATTTAACTGTATCATACTTCGAATAAGAACTACCAACATTATCTTCATTTTTCTCACCGCATATTTTTATCGGCTGCTATCTTTATGTATGATAGCAAGTTTCGACTTGAACTAAAAATATGACACTATCTACACTATTTTGGATTTTAATCATTGTTATTCCAAAAAACATCAAAACATATGTTTTTCATTTTTTTTTAATAAATGTATATTTCTAAATATTGTACTTAATTTATCATCTATATATTTGTTTACGTTCTGACTGAGTTTATAATTGGCTTCTATGACACAAATATTTTTTCAATGAGTGATGTACAATGTCCATCCCTAACTCTAAAATAAGCAGAACATCATAAATAAAACTGTATATTACTATATCTAGTAATAATATACAGTTATATATATGATAGTCGTACGATAAATGGTCAAGAAGTGGTTGACAATTGTTAGCCGTTAGAAAAAAAAACAACTTCATTTCACTCGGCGAACAATTTTTTATAAACTGCTCACGCAGCAAAATATGTAGTGCGATAAATGGTCAAGAAGTGGATGACAATTGTTAGCCGTTAGAAAAAAAAAACAACTTTATTTCACTCGGCGAACATTTTTTTATAAACTGCTCACGCAGCAAAATATGTAGTACGTAAAGAAAGCATTTGACAGCATTTCCCATGAAAGACTTATATTAAAATTAAAAGAAAATGGCATTGACCACTTAGCCCTTAAATGGATAGAAAGCTACTTAACAGAGAGACCTCAAATTGTAAAATTAAACCAAACTTTTAGTACACCACTAACAAGTACATTTGGCATTCCTCAAGGCACGGTCCTCGGACCATTACTATTTCTAATGTATGTAAATGACATTTTCCAATCAAAGGTGAATTAATCTCTTATGCTGATGATACTGTATTATTAATAAAAGATTAAACATGGGAACTAGTTAACAAACTTGCAAATAAATGTATTAATACCTTAAAATCATGGTTTGATAATAACCTACTCACACTTAATGCCAAAAAAACCACATATGTATTATTCTCACTACAAAAAATACCTAAACACAAAGTAAATAAATATAATCCATGATGAAAATTGTGACAATGTCAACTGTAAACTACTTAATCCTATTTGTACTGTAATCAACTCTTCTTCTGAAATTAAATATCTTGGTGTGATCATCGATGAAAATTTGAAATGGAAAAGCCATATTACGGAGTTAGTAAAGAGACTAAGGAAATGTATATATATATTTGTTAGGTTAAGAAATATTTTAAATGTGAAAATACTAAAAAATGTGTATTATTCTCTTGTCCACTCCTTGCTTATCTATGGAATCATAGGTTGGGGAGGATCTTATAAAACAACCTAAACTCAGTAAAATTCTCGCAATTTTTTTTATTTTTTTATTTATTTTATAAAATACAGTATAATTATTTAAATTTACATAGTAAGAACATATTTCAATAAAAATTAACATGTTTACCTTTATAAGAGTCTAAAACTCGTGTGTAAAGGGAAAAAATAAAAACAAAATCATAACATACATATGTAAATAGAAGAAAAAAAGAATCATAAAAACATAAAAAGTGAAGAGATTTTAGTTTTTTTATTCAATAATTTATAAAATAATATAGTGAGATATCATCGTCATTCTAATTCGTTAAATTATTGAAGGTAGTGAAGTTTATTTTATTTTTAAATTCATTATAGTCCGGTTCTAATCTCATCTCTGTCGTTAGTTGATTAAACCACACCACTCCAGTGTACGTGTAATAGTGTTGTGCAAAACTGGTGTGCATTAATGGAGTGCATAAGCGACCCCTTGTATTATAAAGGTAATACTTAAAAAAAACTCTACTTTTCCAGCAAAATTGCTTTCAGTACCAAAATATTGATGGTATATTTAAGCAAACTTCTATTATAAAAATGTGTAAAGAAAAAAATAACACAGAATATCAAGAATTTTACAAACTGATGAGAAATGGAAATCAATTTATTACGCCAATCTTTAAAACAACTCAAATGCAAAACCATTATATTTACCAAGCCATAAAAAACTACAATAATCTCCCTTCCGAATTGCGCTGTATTACGAACCAACAAGAACAAATAAATAAAGTCAAACTTTTTTTCCAAAAAAATTTATAGTAAAAAAAAATATATATATAGTTTACACATAACATAATATTATAACATAGAATCTAAGTAAGAATCGTGGCTCCCTTATCAGGCACAAGAGCTCCTCTTTTCTGATAAGGTATACATGACCAATTATGAACCTAAATATTATATTTGCAAAATATGTATGTATTAATGTAACCCATATGATCTATATTAAAATAATAATAAAAAAATAAAAAGTTTTTATTACATTTAAAAAACTTATTTTTAAATCTATTGACGACACGTTGTTGTTACGTGATTTGTCGTGTTAACAAATATATTATTTCCCTACATTCTTAGCAGCTTCTCCTCGTAGTTTATGTTTCTCAAGTTGTTTTCTAAGTTGTTTCCCCCAACTATGTATGTACGTCTCCCTCTAGAAAAACGCACAGATTTGTAAGTAGAATTATATCGGTCTACTACTTTTTGCGTTTTGCGAATGAGAATCTTTAGATGTTACGATTTTAAATGAATAAATTGTAAAATAATAAAAATTAATCAAATAATCCGATTTCTTTATCTTATTTTAAATTAGAATAATAATTTATCTTTCAGTAGTAAGTATAGAATAGAAATATAATGTTGATTAAAACTAATTAATAGTTTAGTTTTAAAAAAAAGTCAAATATCAATTTTAAAATTAATATTTGTTTATTTTAATATGATTTGTATTACCACAATTATATTTCATAACGTTTTCTCCACTAGGATTTTCCGAGCGAGGAATAGATTTTATATTTTCCTTTTTTTGTCTATTTTCCGACTTTATGTCCGGGTTAAATCTTTGCCACAGGAAATACTAAACCCTTATACACACTTATCATCTAGTCAATCCACATTATGCAAGTGAATTATATAAGCATAATAAATACAAAATAATACAAGAACAACACGTCAAATCACCAGAGATCAAATGGGAAAATAATTCACCGACTCCAGATATTTTCTTATCAGAGGGTTCGGCTCGGTAGAACTTCTAATTGGACCTATAAATCCTACTGATCCTTCAATATAAATATTTAAAAAATCTTTCGTAATCCTACATGTATTTAAAATGACGGATTTTTGCATATTTATGTAAAAATTCTTTGACGGATCTAATACGCCTAAATTTTGAATGAGAGAGCTAGGTATAATGCCAGTAGCCGAAATAATAAATGTTAATATTTTTATAGTCTGAGAATGTAAAATTCTTTTAATTTCATTTCCTAAATCTGTGTATTTTCTTATTTTTCAGAAACAGTTTTTTGAATATTAATTTATATTATAATTAGTTAGGATGTGTGCTACAATTTTTGTTTTTCTAAATACTTAAAATTTACAATGTAGATCTAAAAGCTAACATAGTTTGTTTTGAATATACTAATAAATATAATAACTGGAACACTGATTGGCGTTAGAGTTGTAAAATTTGTTGCCCCCATTTAAAAAAAATCATACTTCTTAATTTTAATACGGATATATATATAAACTGATTTCATTGCTATCCAATGAATTCACCTACATTTTACTTCTTGTCCTATATATTTAGGATTTATCAAAAAAATACAAAAAAATCGTAAACGCGCGAATTCTGCGAGTCAAAAATTGCATAGTATGACGTGTGATCACTCAAGATGTCTTGCAAACTCGGCATAATATGCCGAAAATCAATCGAGTGGTTAAATTACTTGTATATTACACCGGTTGTCTCACTTCAATCATTCTGTGTTTGGTTGCAATATTCTATCAATTTCGTATCTCCCTGTGTCCCTGTTCCATTGTTTTATGAATGTTTTGAATGTATTGATACTTGTTTTTTGTAGGAGAGTGGGTAATCTGTTGTAAAGATTTATACCTCAGAAAATGAAATTTCTCTTTCCAAATGACGCTCAAATTCAAATCAAATCATAGATTTCATTGAACTGACGTTGAAGGAGACTATTTGACCTCTCCTGCGGGAGTCAGTTAACCCAATCGCTTTCACCTCAGTGGGAGGGATAGATTCACACGTCCCCTACACCTGGACCCACTGACCTCTGGATTCCTACCCACCTATCACACTTTTTCCTTCTCTGAACTTCCTCTCCCTCCTTTCCCTCTAAATACTCTCCACACCATCCCCAAAGATGACATAGACCCCGAGGGAAAATAATTTCCTCAGGGCCTCCTATGTATGTGGAGCTACTGTAAAAAAACATAAATCTAACTATCGTGAATGTTAATTTTACTGTAAATGTATTGTTTTGCCTATATTTTTTGCTTTGATTCTGCTGTAAATTGTGTAAATGAAAGAAAAAATTACAATCAATGGTGGTTCGTATTTTATTTGATCATCTCTGATTATCTCATCATCTCTTACTGCCAAATCGCAATTGAAAGAGAAAAACGCCAGTGGTTATAGTTAATCTTTTATCTTCACACTACGGAGCTGTTGCTCACAAGTGCATTACAAATGCATTAATGCATCGTTGCACTGAGTTATGCATACACTTAGCACCTTTTAAGCCTTTCAAACGATGCAAGGTTGAATTATGTTAAGTCAATAGTTCAAGTATATAAATAGTTCACCGTCAACTACGTAGGAAGTACAAAAAGTTAATAGAATTGATATAATAATAGTTTATTCCAGATTGTATGCAGTGCAATACATTCCATATTTTGAAAATCAGACAAATAGTAAAAAAAATAAATTAGACAAAATAACAATATTCAGATAGGCACAAAAAAAAAGGTAAAAAAATTTAAAGACAAAAATTTGTGCAGCAGCCGTTTATGGAGGATATTTGAACATATCACGTCTTCAGAGGCCCATCATGGGGGACTCCATCCAGGCAACCATGGCAGTGTTGATTGTATTATTGCGTTTATCTTGCATTTTCTTTATATATGTATCTTTGAGTTTGTCTGCTCCATAAGCTTCCCATGTGGTGGCGGAGAAGCGCTCTGAAAGAGTGTACTCGTCCTTCCAGGAACATTTCCGTAGCGCTACAGTATCTCGGTAGGCGGAATAGTCATTGTTGAAAGCGACTTTTAGCTTATTCCCTTGGGATGCAGTATAATCTACCCAAAGTTCTGACGTGTACAGCGAAGTGCAAAATGCGTTAAATAGTAGGTATCCTTATGAATGAATGCAATTGAAAACGCCTTGACAGCTTACCTGCTCTAACGGATATAGCTTTTCTTTTTCTTTCCATATATTCGATGTCGTTCAGGTCGTCTGTGATAATATGTCCCAGATATTTGACGCTACGACTAACGTCCACTTTCCTTCCGTCTAGCCATACGTACAGAGTACAAAGATTATGTTTAGTTTGATGAATCGGAAGGTTCCTGCCTATCTGTTTGACAGACACCAGTGGTCCCGTAACTCCCATGAACACAGTACATGCCAAAGAGAACATTTATTTGTAGGTTAAGTTATAGGGAGTTTGCATCTCCCGAAAATAACTACAATATTATTTTTACCCACATTCTTGTGAGGCTGGTATCATTGTAAACCTGCGCGCGATACCTCGCGCGGTAAATAATATTATTCTGTCTACAGTAGTCTTGCCGTCGTCGGGTTGATCTTAAACCTCCTCTAGCGTACCCGATTTATTTTTTAGTAAAATTATTATTAGTGAGTTTTATTAAAGTAAAAAAACTAAATTAGAATTATCCAAATTCTCGTTATTTAACACTGAAGATAATCACGCAACCTCGGATTTGGAGAACCGTAGAATCATTTGCCAACAATCCATTTAAACTGGCGATGATAACCAATCCTCCAAAAAATTTTCCATCCCGATATTAAAATCAAAATCATCAAAACTTTGGAATGACATAATAATGTAAATATAAATAATATAGGTAATATAAATATGAACTGACTCATGTAATAATTTAATACCTCTACCTTCGCATAAATACTTTTGCTTACCAAAAGCTTAGTCATAGATTTTTGAATTGTTTTAATGTAACCTCTATTTGTCTTGCACGAGTTTTACCCCAAGACGTTATTCCGTATTTGATCGTAGATTCCAGTGACAAATAGATCATTTTTAACGTGCTTATAGGCATGAAGTATTTAATTTTGTAAATTCGCCCCGCAATAGCTCGTAGAAGCTTGCAAAAAATTACTTATAACACTGCAATGCTGTCCAAAACGTTGGCTAAAGAAGGAGTTAGCGCAACACCGCATAACACCCCAAAAACAAATAACAAAAATACTTTAGGCCGTGAAAATCATAAATGTCAAGGCCGGTCATGCACGGATAAAAATAAGGATTGCTGATCTATTAACATCCAGTTAAAACGGGATTGCAGGCATCTGTATGATAAATAAAATAAAAAATTGTATTTGTACAAAAATCAAATCCACTCTGCGACCTACAGATACAATTCTTCATACAATTATATTTTTTTACATTAAATTTACACGGGAAGCCCTGAGGAAAAGAATTCCACCAGGGCCTATGCTATCCTTGGGGATTCTGATTAGGGGGTATTTTTAGGGAAAGGAAGGATAAAAAGTTATGGGAAGGAAACGGTATGAGGTGTGGGTAAGAATCTGGGGGTCGATTTGTCCAAGAGTGACAGACGTATGAATCCATCCCTCCAACTGCGGTGCAAGTCGATAGAGAGTCCGGTTGGAGAGGTCAAAGGGCCTCCCTCAACCAGTCTCTCCCAATTTGACCGGCCACGCAGTAGGTTGGAAACGCATCGGCCGCCAAGACAAACCTCACCCCATGAACCCGGGCACCCCTACTTAGTCTCCAAATGTAGCGAACCACTTTTAGGTGGTACCCATACTCACCTCCCAAATTGTTCATTACTAGCACAACAGCATGACAGTATTTGTATTTAATTTCTCTGTAAATAGCCTTTAGAGGAACGGCTGTGCGACCTTTTTCACACAAAACTTAAATTTGGATTTGAGGCCAAAATACCAAATGAAAGAGAATGATAATTTTTAATCCAAGGGTAGAGCAAATATCTACTACGGATATGGGCTTTGATTTAAAAAAATAACCAGTTTGATTAAGTATTTTGGTCTCAAATCCCAATTTAAGTTTTATATGAAAAGGGCCGCGCAGTTTTTATAATTATCTTCCTAGATGGTAAAGAGTGTCCAAATGAGAAGACTGTACTGTAATTGGATTAAAAATCGTTTGTATATTATAAGAAAATAGAAATTATAATTTTAAAATTCCACTCTCTTTTTTATCGGGATTTCAGGGATTTGTTGGATTGCACCAACCTCTCCACATTTTAGAAAAAGAGAAAATTGTCATTATAAAATTGTATTAAAATTGTGCAAATGCCCATTGAATTTTTTACTTATTTAATTTTTTCTTGTATGGCAAGTACAAGAACATCACCAAAGTTATTAAAAATATACGTTCAGTTTGCACCTTGACTTCTGTCAATAGAGATATTAAAAAGGGGGTTTTAAGAAATAATGTTTAAAAACTTTACTCTAATCATTTATTTTGTATTTAATTCTGCGAACTTTTGAAATCTCCTCGCATTGACATTGCAATTTATAATAAGTTAATTTTACCTCAAACAGAACGTCACTTATTTCATCATCAATTAGTATTTAACTAGCGCCAGTTAAATAAAGGTAAATTGTTTGTTTTACGTATGACAAATAAATTGCGATTTATAGAAAATCACAGTACCTACATATTCCAATGTCGAAATCTAATTAAATACTTTTCCTTAATAAAGATGGGAATTTATAAAAAGCGTTTTTATAAATTGAAAAACACTGGATTCTCTCAAATTCCCTGTTATAATCAAATAAAAATATAAAAAAATCATATCAAATTTGCTTTGAATTTAAGTGGCATTTTCGTATTTGGAACTGATCGTTCAGACAAGCCGTACAGTAGATATCCTCGTACGTGTAGTCAAAAAATAATTTAAATTGATTAATAATTCTATATTCGAAATGTACATTTTCTTTTGCATAAATTTTTCAAATTTATTAACGGAAAATTTACAAACGGAAAATTTACAAACGGAAAATTTAGCAACAGAAAATTTATTAACATCAAATTTATTAACGGCAAATTTACAAACGGCAAAAAAAAACTCTTAATGTCTTGGGGATTATAAGTAATTCAGTGTAGGCCCCCCCTGTGTTTTATGGAGAGAATCTAATCATTTTCAATTTATCATGACATGATTTAACCTTCCTTGTACCGTACATAGATTAAGCGATGTTCCTTTTGGTAGTTTTTTGACTTCCACAAAAATATGGTCGTAGAAATTTTCCAATGATGTTATTGTATTTGGCTTAGTCGTTTATTTTAGCCTTAATATTTCTTTTAGGAAAATCGTCTTGTATATTTAACGAAAATCTATGTATTTTAACACTACGTTTCTTTTAAGAAAATCGTCTTGTATATTTTACGAGAATCTATGTATTTTAACTCTAGGTTTCTTTTAGGAAAATCGTTTTGTTTATGTTACGAAAATCTATGTATTTTAACACTAAGTTTCTTTGGGGAAAATCGTCTTAATTATTTTATGAAAATCTATGTATTTTAACACTAGGCTTCTTTTAGGAAAATCGTCTTGTTTATTTTACCACAATCGATATTTTACGAAAATCTATGTATTTTAACACAACGTTTCTTTAGGATAATCGTCTTGTATATTTTACGAGAATCTATGTATTTTAACACTAGGTTTCTTTTAGGAAAATCGTTTTGTTTATGTTACGAAAATCTATGTATTTTAACACTAAGTTTCTTTGGGGAAAATCGTCTTAATTATTTTATGAAAATCTATGTATTTTAACACTAGGCTTCTTTTAGGAAAATCGTCTTGTTTATTTTACCACAATCGATATTTTACGAAAATCTATGTATTTTAACACAACGTTTCTTTAGGATAATCGTCTTGTTTATTTTACGACAATCAATGTATTTTAACACTAGGTTTCTTTTAGGAAAATCGTCTTGTTTCTTTTACGACAATCTATGTATTTTAACACTAGGTTTCTTTTGGGAAAATCGTCTTCTTTATTTTACGATAATCTATGTATTTTAACACTACGTTTCTTTTAGGAAAATTGTCTTCTTTATTTTACGAAAATCTGTGTATTTTAACACTAGGTTTCTTTTAGGATAATAGACTGTTTATTTTACGATAATTTATGAATATGTATTGTATTGTTTGATTCCCCACAATTCCTTTGAACAAGATAATCATAATCGACATTTAGCACAAAATAATTACTAGTGACAGTAGGTATCTATAACATAACATTTTAACAGATTATTTATTTATTTGTCTTTTACAAAATTAAAATCATGTATCCCGTGATTTCTCACGGATCTGCGCTAATACTTTCAATAAATAAAATGTATTTACGTTTTTTGTTTGATTTTGATGCATTGTTTTTTACGAAAGACGTTTGAAAGACTTTACGTAAAAAATGCCAGACATTAAAAAAAAAAGCAAGAAATAAGTCAAGATGTGAAAGGATTATTTATAACTAGATAACAAACAGAGAATGCCTACCATCATTAAATTAATTTAATTTGCGTTATTATCAATTATCTTACTGAATTCTAATTATTTTTGATTTTTGAAAGTGAATGAAAATCTTTCCGACATCATATCGAGTTTAAACTTGGTAGACAGACTCGTTTTCGATGACAATGCATTATGTAAACTTAAATTTAATGGAAATCGCATATGCACACGCGGACATACACGCATTTCTCTGAAATCGGATGAAATTTCAGTTAATTTACAGAGGTAAGTTGGAGGTAAAAGTGCGGAACCCATTGTTTCGCTTCAGGTCTCATCTAAATATAAATGAGTTTGAATCGATTCATTCTTTCGGACAATCGAAAATAATACGCAATATATTTTTACAGTAAAACCTCAAATTGTAATACTTATTTATTGTAAATAATTTTAAAATTTAAATTTTAAATTTTAGATTTTGTTAGGAAGCTGATGGATGAATAAAAAAAACTTGAAAAAACATTGTCGAATTAAATCGCGAGTCAAAATTATTTTAGCAGAATTGATAAAGCAGTATCTTAAGGAATTTGCGGGGTAAGAGGGGTCTTTCGGCGGATATTCCAAACTAGTCCAAAAACCTTTTTGGAAACATTCGGTATTATCGCTGTGCACAAATACATTTTTTCTGTAAGTATTTAGCATAATAATTCCAATAAAAAGTGTAATTTCGTTCAGTAATTGCATTTTGGTCGCAAACACTGACGTCAGAATAAAGTCACAAAGTAGTTTTTATTACATTTAAAAAACGTATTTTTAAATCTTCTGAGGTTGTTGTAACGTGATTTGTCGTGTTAAAATTAGATTATTTACCTACATACATCGATACATCATATTATATCTTCTTCCCCTTGTCCTATTGGAGTCAGGGACCCAGCGAATCCAGGCGTCACCGTCCTGAACTACTTCAGCGGCATCCGTCAAAGCGGGTCCAGCTTCTCCTCGTAGTCTATGGAGTCGTTTTTCTTTACTATGTCTGGGCGGCCCACTGAACGTCTCACTCTAGAAAAACGCTCATATTTTTCAGTAGAATTCAATTCTTGACATCATCGACTAAGTATTATCTAGACGGGGCGTGTGAACCTTAAAATTAACAAAGAAATCAAAAAAATATTGGCTTAAGAATATATTTACCAAAAAGAAATAGCGTTATTTGGCAGTCGAAAGATCGGAAGAATCATTGCTTTTATCTTTTGTTGGTCTGCACGGAACAAATTATTCTTCCATCAAATTCATCCCATGAGCGTTGTAAAGATTATTTTTCAAACACGAATTTGAGGCAGTTAAATATATTTTCGATAGGGGCTCTCGCGGAATTTCTAATTAAAAATTTAATCAGCTATATGAATAATTTAAAAAAATCTTACATTTCTACGTCACACAACAAATTACGACAACACTTTTGCCACAAAATTAATAATCTTTGCTGGTTTCGTATACGTTTTGAGAAGTAGGGTTGCTAAGTTCATCTCTGTAATATCTTGTGACGCGGTGCCTGTCAGACCTGCTGTTGGTCGATAAAATTAACAAATTAGCACATGGGATTGAGCGATAACTTTGTGCTCTGTTTTATATTGTAGGAAACTTACATATATATCACGGCTTTCAAAGCGACGCATCTGAATTCGATTGGGAGTTGTTTTATGAAATTACTCAAACTAAAATGACCAAGCCACCTCAATTGATACATGACCAAGCCACCTAAATTAAATACATGACTAATCCACCTCAAATAATGTATAACCAAGCCACCTCAATTAATTTATGACCAAGCCACCTCAATTAATATCTACATATCTACAAGCCACCTCGATTGATACATGACCAAGCTACCTCTACTTATACATGACCAATCCACCTCAAATAATATATAACCAAGCCACCTCAATTAATATATGACCAAACCAACTCAATTAAGATCTACATATCTACAATCCACCTCAATGGATACATGACCAAGCCACCTAAATTAAATACATGACTAATCCACCTCAAATAATGTATAACCAAGCCACCTCAATTAATATATGACCAAACCAACTCAATTAATATCTACATATCTACAAGCCACCTCAATCAATACATTACTAAGCCATCTCATTTAATACATGATCAAGCTACCTGCATTAATACAACACCAAGCCGGCTCAATGAATACATATATCCAAGCCACCTAAGTTAATTCATAACCAAATAACCGCTGTCAATACATGACCAATTCACCTCAATTAATAAATAACGAATTTACCTGAATTAATACGTATCTCCAAGCCCTCTCAATTAAGCATGTGACCAAACTACCTCAATTAATACATGACCATGTCACCTCAATTAATTCGTGTGTTCAAGCCATCTCAATAAAATACAGGACCAAGGCACTTCAATTAATATACGACAAGGTCACCTCAATTAAATATATGGCCAATCCAGAGAAGAGAAGCAGTGATTTCATTTGCAATCAGTACGAAGATCTGCTGTCGAAGTTTAAAATAATTGAAGATCTACAAAAGGAATCTAAATTCTTGCGAGAAGAAAATGAAAACAAAAGAATTAGAATCTCTTCACTGGAATGCCGTGTCGCAGAATTAGAGCAAGAAAAACTCTCTGATAGCTTAGAGATGGCGGGCGTACAGTTGCAGCCGGGTGAACCACCTGTGGAAGCGGTACTTCGGGTAGCCAGTTCCCTGGGATTGCCCCTGCTACAGCAGGACATACGACTGGTGACCAGGACACAGGATCGGCGACAGAGTGCCCCGGACATACTCCGTGCTACCTTCCTCAGCCTAAAAACCAGGGATTCTATTTTATCACTCAAAAACAAGGCTAAGATTTTAAATACAAACTCTCTCATTTACATTAGTGAAGTGCTTTCACCGAACTACAAATAATTATTATGGAAAACCAAACAATCGGCCAAAGAAAAAAATTTCTAATTCGTGTGGTTTAAAACGGGCAAACTGCTAATCCGGAAAGGTCCGGGGGAAAAAATTATACAAATTAAAAATGAAAATGATTTAAAAAAAATGGTGTAACTAATGTAGGTCACTCAGACCTCATAATAACATTATTCTTATTTAACATACCACCATGGATGATCTACTCACAATGAACTTAAATAGCACACACCAACATCACACAACCAATGATACAAAACTATGTGATTCTATTATTAACACCCCAGGTTCTCTTAAAATTTTAACCAAAATATAAGATCCCTGAACAAAAACTATGATGAACTTGACATACTCTTAAGCAACTTTAAAACAGATTTCAAAATTATAATCCTAACAGAATGTTGGATTTCAACAACTTTTACAAAAAAATACAAAAATAATTATCCTTCATTTCACACATTAAATAATAAAAATCAAAATGATGGCTTTTTTGTATACATAAATGATAGTATTAATGCTTCTGTTTCAGAAATTGACTTAGTAAATTCAAACTGTCTACAAATAATCACCGACTGTAATACGTGTATTCTCGCCCTATACAGATCACCATACATACCCAATATTACACCATTTATAATGGCTCTGTATTCTCACATAAAAAAATTAACTTCATTCAAAAACATCGTCATAGCTGGTGATCTAAACATAAACATACTTCCTAATGGTCACCCTCAAAACATTGAATACCAACTGATGCTTCTGGAACATGGCATTATAAGCACCATTAATAATCCTACCAGGGTAACCAAATACTCAGAATCATGTATAAACCACATTATGGTTAAATCAAGAAGACCAATAAGTAGTGCAGTATACGAATCTACAATCACAGATCACTACACAACAATGATAGGCCTGACTTCCCCAACTATGAAATCAACTTTCCAAAATAACACAGCAAAAAAAATAATTAACTATGTAAACATAAAACAATGTTTAGAAAAACAGACATGGGAACATCTTAAAAAAATTAACTCAACAGAAGAAGCCTGGAATTATTTTTTAACATATCTACAAACTCTCATTATACAAAATACCATAAAAACATCCACATCTATTCCTCACCGCAAAGTTAGACTTAAAAAATGGATTACTCAAAGCATCATAAATAGCATTAAAAAAGGGACAAATTACACAAACAAGTTAAACTGAACCCTTATGATACCTCACTTTATTTCTTCTATAAAAGGTACAGAAATATTTGTTCCCTTACAATACGTAAAGCCAAAGAATTATACTACCGAAACAAACTGATAACAGCAAATTATGACCCTAAAACCGTATGGTCAATTTTGAGGGAAAGTACGCATTCACAGAAGAACAAAGATGATACCATAAAAAAATTACTAATTGATGATGAAAAACTCCACTTCCACGAGAATTCTACACGTATCCTCAATTTTATAAACAAACACTACACTAATATTGGTGTTAGTCTAGCTGAAAATATAAAAACTACGTTTCCTCTCAGAGATATCCAAGAACCTCAAAACAATACAACAAACATCAGTAATGATAATTACAACAGACATTTCAAATTACGTAATGTTACTCTAGAAGATACTAATAAAATAATTCAATCATTAAAGAATAACACAACTACAGGACCGGATGGTGTTGACTCTAAAACTATCTTAACACTAAGTCAACAACTACTAAAACCACTCACATACCTAATTAATCTTAGTCTAAAAGAAGGAATCTTCCCTAGCTTACTAAAAAAAGATCTTATTATTTCAATTTACAAATCAGGACCAAAAAATAATGTAAACAACTACAGACCCGTAACGCTACTAAATACCATTTCGAAAATTCTTGAAAAAACTATTAAAATACAGCTTCAACACTATCTAGAATCAAATCACATACTCTCGATCAACCAACATGGCTTCAGGAAAAATATGAGCACAGAACATGCAATAGCTACTGTAACGGACTTCATTACAAAAAATCTTGACACTAAGAAAAAAGTTGTATCTATTTACTTAGATCTATGTAAAGCCTTCGACACAATTTCACACGAAAAACTATTCAAAAAGCTAAAAAACATGGGCATTAATGGAATAGAATTCGATCTAATTAAAAGCTTCATGTCTGACAGAACGCAACAAGTAAAAATTGACAGCAAGACAAGTCACCCACTTTTGATCACGTACGGAGTCCCACAAGGGAGTGTATTCGGCCCTCTATTGTTCCTCATCTACATAAACGAACTATGTGACATTGTTTTTGAAGGTAAAATCGTGACCTTCGCTGACGACACAGTACTTCTCTGTCAAGCAGCCACATGGAAAGATGTATTTATAATTGCCGAAAAAAGTCTATCAGTTGGCAAAAAATGGCTAAACTGGAATACTCTTACCGTTAATACAATAAAAACAAAATACATCACACATAGTATTACACAAAGAGGTCAACCTCCACCTAACATAGACCTGTTTCTACATGACTGTGAACAAACTTCACCCAATTGCCAATACGAGCGTATAGAAAGGGTAAACCAAACAAAATACCTAGGGGTCATTATTGATTCGCACTTACGCTGGACTGACCACATAACTTTCATTACTAATAAACTAAAAAGAGTCATGCACCTTATAAATTTAATTAAAAACATTTTCCCACATTCAATACTTAGATCTATATATTTCGCACTCTGTCAATCGATTGTTACATATGGCATACTGGCTTGGGGAAGCGCTACAAACACTGCAATCGACCCAATACAAAAAATTCAAAAGGCAATAATTAAAATCATCTTGCAAGTACCATTCTACACAAATTCAAGCGAAATTTTCAAAACATTAGACGTCATGTCAATAAGACAACTTTATGCCAAATCTGCACTACTAAATTTCCTCCAACAGAAACTACACATTCCAATGCCACCTCAAACAACAATAAAAACAAGGTCGACAACAAACAATACCCTGAACATACCGATAACATACACCACACACGGACAAAGACACTTCCAGTATTACGCTACAAAACTTTTTAATTGTATGCCCACCACTCTGAAACTACTACTAATGGGAAATACATACACAAACATTCACAAAAAACTGATCACAGCCTGGATCAAAAAACAAGATATCCATTTTATAAAAAACATTATAACACCAAACCAAACATAATCATGGATGAATGTGTATGTATGTATGTATGCATGTGTGTACTTATATGTGTGTATGCATGCATATATGTGTATTTATGTATGTATACATGGGTGTATGTATTTTTTTTCCTTTTTTCTTTAAATAACAATGTAAAATAACCATTTAAAAAAAAATAATTTAAAATCCCAACTTACACTTATATAAAAAAATTTAACCATTACACATAAATACATGTACCATTTAATCATAACCACGTAAACACCTCAGCACAGGTTCTCGCAGTGAGGTGTTCACGAAACATATAACATTACCCACCACAGTGTCACCTACTCAAACCTACCTCACACCCAGCATAAAACACCATATTAACAACAGTTCTAAATTTATGTATTATATACAAATGTAAATATTTGGTAGACACTGTAATGTATGTATAGAAATAAATAAATAAATCCACCTCAATTAATGCATGACCAAGTCACTTGAATCAATACACGTAAAATAATACATGACCAAACCTCAACAATTAATACATAATTCAAAACCACCTCTATCAATACATCACTAAAATATCTCAATTAATACATATTTCCAAGCCACATCAATTAATACATAACCAAGTCACCTTAATTAATACGTATGTTCTAGCCACGTCAGTAAAATTCATGACAAAACCACCTCAAATAATACACGACCAAGGAACAAGCCACCTCATTTACAAGAGGCCAGTGTTTAGTAGAGTGATTTAGTAGTAAGTAAACATTTTAGTTCATTTGAAGGCACTATCCACGTGGGGACACAGCGTTTTAGTAGTAAGAAGTTAGTTACCTTTTAGCCACGTAATAGCTCGTGTAAATATACCATTAGCGCCATTAGTGGCTGCCAATCTGTACACTGTGATGGCGAATAATCATTTATAAGTGAATCTTCTTACTGTACGTACATTCTGAATTTTGAAACGACGACGCGCGACGTGTGTTTTTCAACAAACATATTATGTAAAGCATTAATTTACCACTTTTTTAAAGATTGTTGTTTTAATTTTGTTTTCTCTGTAAAATAAGATTTGTTTTCTTTTCGACCCAAAAAGAACCCATCGATAAAATATTACAAATTAGTTTTTTTTTTAACTTTTATCATGCCTTGTATTATTTCTTATGTGTAACATGTTGAAAAAAAAGAATTAATATAGTGAAAATCCAGTGAAAATGTTGATATCTCTCCGTGGTGTGTTTCTGTTGGTGGCATTGTGCGTGATGTGTGACAGTGACATGCTCAGTGACGGCTATCTTGAAAAGCAGTCGATATTATATGGACTAGTTCTGACTGCAGCTAAAAATGGCACAGATTCCGACTGCATTAGACAGCTTGTGGCAGTCGAAGAAGGAATCAGAAACAAAGAGAGATGGGCCGTCAAACGTAAGTAAACGTAAACATAAGTAACAATTATTTATAAGCAATAATTATTAGCCTGAAACACTCATCCACATTGAAAAACCTCCTGATAAAAGATACATGACGCCAACGGGACTCGAACCCGTGTCCTTTCGATTTCCGGTCGACAGCTCTGACCACTGAGCTATGGCGGCTTATCTCTTAACCGCGAAATAATTCAATATATACTAGTGTTTCATTCAACAATTACTGCTTGTTACATTTTTTCACCTGAAACAACCAACTTTATTTTATATTAGAAAGGCATTGTAAGTGCTAACTCTCTCACTAGATGGCGTCGAGACAAATTGTCTACATTTTTGGGTGAAAATACTAGAACTTGTCAAATATTATTTTTTTTTTTTTGGTAAACTAATATTTAAGACAAGATTTTTTATGCAGAGCACAATAGATAAGCCACCATAGCTCAGTGGTCAGATAGGAAAGTAGTCGACCGGAAATCGAAATGAAACGGGTTCGAGTCCCGTTGGCGTCATGTAACTTTTATCAGGAGATTTTTCAATGTGGATGAGTGTTTCAGGCTAATAATTATTGCTTATAAATAATTGTCACCCTTTGTGCTGTGCATAAAAAATCTTGTCTTAAACATTAGTTTACCAATAAAAATAATAAGTAAACATAAGTGTATTTATTTTAATAAGGCTTCGCTCTTGCTAATATCTTCCTTGGCGTCTCCGATTTCTTCCACCATTCACTACTGCATACCACAATGTTACTGTTAAAAAGCTACATTACATCGATTTAAATTCTACTCTGTATCTCAATCCGGTGCAGAGATACTGCGTTAAGTATTCCTCGGGCGACCCCGACTTCTACCATTCAAATCACTCTCTAAACACTCTTATCACTATTGAGGACAAACTGTGAAATTTTCAACGATATCGGTAGACTACTTTTCGAGTTTTTCGAGCGCAAACGTACGCACGCTGAATTTTTTGTATGTTACGATTTTATATGAATAAATTGTGAAAAAACACAAATTCATCAAATGAAATGTAATTGCGCACGCCGGGATTTGAACCCGCGACCTTAGAATTGCTAGTTGAGAGCCTTACCCCTCGACCACGGAGGCCGCAATTATTGAGAAAAAAATGTACATGTCATTAGAACTGTTATATAAATTAAAAATCCCTCAAAGGCAAATCCTGTGCGTGGTGATTCTATGGTAATGCTATGGTGATTAGTATCACATTTATTCATGTATTCTTTTTAGAGGATAAATTATGAAATAAAATTAAAAATATGACATTTTTAGTGGAAGTTTTGAACCAAACATTGTATGTATGGCATTACACAAATGGTGTAAAATTGAGATAATTTAGAATTTTTCAAACAAAGCGTTTACATTTAGAATTCTGACTAGAAGTAAATACTATAATAGGTGACTTATAAGAATAATATATGTGGTCAGTATATTTTAGCAAAGATTTAGCTGTGTTTTTTTATCAAAAAGTTAATGTTTTGTCGCAACGTAGTCCTAATGGTTTTCTTATTATTTTCCTTACAATGTGTCAACATACAACATGTTACCTAATTCAATAAATCAACGTGAACTAAATTTAAGATTTTTGTTATTTTTACTGATTCTGTATTTTTTTATGTATTCATTATAAGTATATTATGTCTATGATTTAAAATAATACGGTGACCGGATAAATCATCAAAATGATAATTTATCACATCTTTAAAAAGTTATATAAAGTCATGGAAAGTGATGAAACAAAAACTTTATTAACTGGGTTAAGTAGGTTAGGTTAGGTTAAAAAAAAAAATTTCATCCTTTTTAATGACTTTATATCACTTTTTAAAAGTGTGTTAAATAGTCGCTGTGTTGAGTTAGCATGGAACCAAATAATGCATATGTAATACTAAATTTAAAAATAAGTAGATTGTTATTAAGAACCCGTTAAAAATCTGCTGTCTAGCAGTTTATCGGGCCTTCATGGACATTATGTAACATTAAAAATTTAAATACAAATACATTTTATCTAATTTATATTTGAATAACGTTAAAACACTGAAATAAAAAGCACCCAAAAAAAAGAAGAAAAAACAACTCCATTTTTTTTACATTCTATCAATTATTTGTTTGCATAATCCTTGCTAATTATATACTGTTAACCCACACACAGATCATTTATTTATTATTTTTAGGTCTCAAATGGTCTATTTTTATTAAGCAAGGAAAAAACCTCAGATGAAGAAATTACAATATTAATTTTCATAGTAACATGCGTAAATATAAAGATAACATATAATAAAAATAATAATGGATATGTCCAAGAAAAACAGCCGAAACGGGATCGGTCATTATAATTACGCTATTTGTAGGCGGAATAAGGATTGCAACCAACATCATAAGGAATAATTATGATTTTTATGTATACTTCCTTCTTTTCCAATCGAATATCTACTCTTTCAATGATTGGTGTAAAATTAATTGTTTAAAACTAAACGTCGATAAATGCAAAATTATGTCCTTCTGTAGATCAAAAAAACAGATTGTCTTCGAATACAAACTTAAGACCTTGGTGTCTCTCTTGATAGCAAGCTTTCTTTTCGGGATCACATAACTGCAATCGTTAATAAATCCCTCAAACTACTTGGTTTCATCACTAGAATCACTTATACCCTTAGAACTCTTTACTGCTCCTTGGTTCGCCCCCATCTTGAATATGCTTGTGTTATTTGGTCTCCTTTTTATGCTGTCCACATTCGTCGCATTGAATCTGTTCAACATCGGTTCTTAAGAGAGATTGCTAGGAGGCTAGGTTTAGAAAAAGGCAAATACTCATGTGATAAAATTGAACTAACTCTAAACCTCTCTCCTTTGGAAGTCCGTCGGGAAAGAAATGACCTCATTTGCTTCTTCAAAATTATAAATGGTATTATTGATTCACCTACTCTACTGCAACTCATTCCCTTCAATATCCCCTCGCAAAGACTTAGAAATATTGAACTGCTCTTCCTCAACCATCATTCGACAAATTATGGATATTATTCACCATTGTCCAGAATGTGTAGACTGGTCAACTCAAGTCAAAACCTTAACTTTTTTGGGATAAGTCTGAATGATTTTTGCCAGTCGCTAAGGCTGGCCGCATACATACGTTTTCCGTATTCGATTTCCGAATTCGTTTTCCGTATTCGGACATCCGAATGCACGGAATCAGTAGAAAATACATTAACTGCCGCACACGTTCGTTTTAGTTCCGAACGGAACAAATTCCTTACGCACGTTCCGAATGCAAGCCGGCGCGTTCGGAGAAACCGAATGGAAAAAACCTAATGACGTCATGTGGAACGCAGCTCTTGCATACATTTTGTTTGTGTCGACGCAAACGTTCGGAAATTTCCTGTCAGTAATTCAGTGTTGCCAACGGGTCTTGACCTAATATCGCCGTTTCTCATACATAAGGTAGCGTAAAGTAGCCGAATTTGCTGTTAGGTGGGACATTTGATTTTTTTACGTGAAATTTTTTTTTTTTGAATTAGCTTAATTGGCGACAAGTCGCCTTTTAGACTTTTTCGGCGACGATTCTCGCTCTGAGTAGCCTAAATGGCGATATATCGCCCTTGTTGGCAACACTGGTTCTGACGTTTGTACATTCCGAATGAAAAAAAACGAACGTTTGCGCTAGTCTCACGGAATTCCGAATACGGAAAACGAATTCGGAAATCGAATACGGAAAACGTATGTATGCGGCCAGCCTAAACAAGTGACGGACTATTATAAGTGTCCTGCGGTCCTGACCCACGGCGTATTCTTGACTTAATTCGACTTGTCACTTTATTTTCTAATATTATATCTACCATATGTCTTTGCTTTCATGTACCTTTGTCTACTCCTGTATTTTTCTTTTTACTTTATTCGTGTTATTATTTTGTAATTTGGACGATATCCGTTAATAAATAAATTAATAAATATTCTTCACAAGTGACGCAAACTCAAGAGATACTATTTTTTCTTCGTGTTATTGTAAGAACTCTGGTATTGAAAGGGAACTTAACTAACTGTATAGGAAATAATGGTGTGATCTATTTCCCAGTGCTCGATTCCTCCGGTCACCCCGAGACAGGCTTCCACTGGGGAAACAACTACTGGCTGGGCTCCGAGGTCCAATGCAGCCTCTCAAACTCCCCCGTCAAACCTAACATCAGCCCCTACATCCCGCCCTATAACGAGGACACCCTTCAGTCAGTTGCCGCCTTCCCTGTGGCCTACTACGCAGCCTATTTCTACCACAACTCGACCTTCCAGATCTTCACACATTGGGATAATGAGGTGACTGATTTTTGATGGCTTTCTACTACTGACTTTCTGACTAGAGAACTAGAGATTTTAATCATGGAGATATTTTCAGAACCCGGATTACGGTGCTGGCAATTTTCGATCGCGGGATTCCGATAAGATTATAGAATGGTATAATTTTTTTTTATATTAACTTCACACAGGAGGCCCTGAAGAAAATAGTTTCCCTCAGGGCCTATGTCATCTTTGGGGATGCTGTGTGGAGGGTCTTTTTGTGGAGAGGAAGGAGTGAACATGGGTCTTGAAGAGTCCCATGTTATAGGAGGGAGGAAACACAGAGGCCGGTAGCTCCTTCCACAGCCGAGCTGTTGAACTTAAGAACGAATCGTAGAAGCGACCCGTTCTCATGTGACAAATGTCAACCGTGTACAAATGTTGGGCGCGCGTTTGGCGTGTATCCCGACTACGCACCGGTGCCGAAGGGATTAATGACGCTAGTTCCTCAGAGCATCTTCCATTGTAATACCGATAGAACAAGGACAGCATACCTACCTGGCGCCTGTGCTCTAAAGATTGCAGTCCGTTTGTTAAGATTGGGGAATCTATCAAACGGACCGCCCGTTTTTGCACAGAGTCAAGGGTTTTTTTCAGGTATTTAGGGGCTTCGGACCAGAGATGGCTGCCAAATTCGACAGTATGGCGCACTTGCGATTTGTACAGGGTCAGCAGTTGTGTACTATTAAAGTATCTGCGGGCCCTGTACAGCAGTAATATGTTAATATTTTAAAAATAAAGCCCACACAAGAGGCCCTAAGAAAAATTATCTACCTCAGGGCCTTTTTTTTCTTTTGGGATGCTGTGCGGAGAGTCTTTTTTAAGGAAAGGAAGAAGAGGAAATTCTGGGAAGGTAAAAGGTATGAAGGTTGGGTAGGGATCTAGGGATCGGTATGTCCAGGAGTGACGAACATATGAACAAATCCCCCCCCGTTGCAGTGCATGGTGATAGGTCGTGTGACCAGTCTAAGGTTGGGTAGGGATCTAGGGATCAGTGTGTCCAGGAGTGACGAACATATGAACAAATCCCCCCCACTGCAGGGCATGGTGATAGGTCGTGTGACCAGTCTAAGGTTGGGTAGGGATCTAGGGATCAGTGTGTCCAGGAGTGACGAACATATGAACAAATCCCCCCCACTGCAGGGCATGGTGATAGGTCGTGTGACCAGTCTAAGGTTGGGTAGGGATCTAGGGATCAGTGTGTCCAGGAGTGACGAACATATGAACAAATCCCCCCCACTGCAGGGCATGGTGATAGGTCGTGTGACCAGTCTAAGGTTGGGTAGGGATCTATGGATCAGTGTGTCCAGGAGTGACGAACATATGAACAAATCCCCCCCACTGCAGGGCTTGGTGATAGGTCGTGTGACCGGTCTAAGGATGGGTAGGGATCTAGGGATCAGTGTGTCCAGGAGTGACGAACATATGAACAAATCCCCCCCACTGCAGGGCATGGTGATAGGTCGTGTGACCAGTCTAAGGTTGGGTAGGGATCTAGGGATCAGTGTGTCCAGGAGTGACGAACATATGAGCAAATCCCCCCCACTGCAGGGCTTGGTGATAGGTCGTGTAACCGGTCTAAGGATGGGTAGGGATCTAGGGATCAGTGTGTCCAGGAGTGACGAACATATGAACAAATCCCCCCCACTGCAGGGCATGGTGATAGGTCGTGTGACCAGTCTAAGGTTGGGTAGGGATCTAGGGATCAGTGTGTCCAGGAGTGACGAACATATGAACAAATCCCCCCACTGCAGAGCATGGTGATAGGTCGTGTGACCAGTCTAATCACATTGACTAAAAACAGTTAGTTTCTAGAGGTAATGTTTAGGAGAGTTTCGTAGCGTCAATCATTGGAACAGATACGAGAGAAAAATGTGGGTTTTATGTAGTGGTAGAACTACCATAACATGTCCTAAAGATAGCCGTATGCCATCAAGTGATACCTTTATTATGCACATTAGTATTTTTATTGCCTCAGAGATTAGGCGAGCTCAATTCGTTTTGGGCATTCCCAGTTCTTTAATCACACATCCAAGAAATAAACATTCTCCTTGAAATCTTCAACAGTAATTAGTATTATGTTTTCAGAACAAAATTACGTTAGGTCTATGCGTCCCATCGAGTTGCGGAGAAGAAGATTTAAGCTACCTTCTCCAGGAGTATTTCGACTCTGGAGTCCTGGGCTTCCAGCAGCTGTACAACGTGTCCTTCAAACTGGAAAACGTCCATAAAACTAGACCAGACTCTACCTGGATGATTCACCCTATATCAATCATATTTCTGTGAGTAAATACAATATTTATCGTTTAGAAGGTTAATTCACTCGAAAGTGGATCAATTTTCCTTCATTTATTTTATTGAAGCCGTTTATAAATTTGCTAATTATATCTTTCATATCTCCTTAAAACAATTATAATGCTAATATGTTTCTTACAATTTATTTTTAATGTATTAATTGATGTAGATTTTATGGTTTCCAACATTGTATATATTTCATCCATTTGTAAAATAAACTGTTTTGCATTTTGGATTTGTCCTCTCTTGGTAATCAAATTGGATTGCACGTCCTTGCGTTATGTCTGTGAATCTTACTGTATACAATTTTGTTTAAAAAGTATTTGTATAATTGAGTCGTTTATTAATTTATGTATAAATTAACTAAATTATCAGTACAGTTTTCACTAGTAGAGTAGTAGAGTACTGGTTTGACTAGTAGATTACTGGTTTGACTAGTAGAGTACTGGTTTGACTAGTAGAGTACTGGTTTGACTAGTAGTGTACTGGTTTGACCAGTAGAGTACTGGTTTGACTAGTAGAGTACTGGTTTGACTAGTAGAGTACTGGTTTGACTGGTAGTGTACTGGTTTGACTGGTAGTGTACTGGTTTGACTAGTAGAGTACTGGTTTGACTAGTAGAGTACTGGTTTGACTAGTAGAGTACTGGTTTGACTGGTAGTGTACTTGTTTGACTGGTAGTGTACTGGTTTGACTAGTAGAATACTGGTTTGACTGGTAGTGTACTTGTTTGACTGGTAGTGTACTGGTATGACTAGTAGAGTACTGGTTTGACTAGTAGAATACTGGTTTGACTAGTAGAGTACTGCTTTGACTAGTAGAGTACTGGTTTGACTGGTAGAATACTGGTTTGACTAATAGAGTACTGGTTTGACTAGTAGAGTACTGGTTTGACTGGTAGAATACTGGTTTGACTAATAGAGTACTGGTTTGACTAGTAGAGTACTGGTTTGACTGGTAGAATACTGGTTTGACTAATAGAGTACTGGTTTGACTAGTAGAGTGCTGGTTATTCTTGACATGCAGTCAATACTAAACATGTACTGGTTTGGGATCACAAAACAATCCAAAGATCGAATATCTGTCAATATTATTTGTCTACAGGCGGGTTGCACAATGCACGTGAGACGCTCACAACTAGCATATAAATAGTTAATAATAAGTAGTCAAGTAAATTAAAGTGTATGAAACCACTTATGAATATAATGGTGTGATCGAGCCTTCCCCGCAATTATAAAGTAGTTATTAATTTACTTGCTAGTTGGAAGCGTCTATTGGTTTGAAAATTTCTGCAGTGATTTTCAGAAAACGGTCCACTTAGTGATTAAAATTGAGCATCAGCTATCGTGAAGCTAGAATCGGTTGCTAGTTGCCAAACTCTAAACATATCAGAAATAAAAATCTGGAAGGTTCTCCTATGTATGTACCTATGTCTAGTATGTGAAATTTCGCATCTAAAGAAAATCTGATCAACAACATGACAAACCAAGGGAAAATTGCAAAAAATAGATTAATCACAAATGATTTTATATTTACCTGCAAATAAAATTATATTTGTTTTATTGTGAAAAACAGTTTACATATTACATTTCACAATTTGTAGTTAATTGCTTTATTATAATAACATTAATTATATAATTTAATAATTTTAAAACTGCCAGTGTAGTGTGAAAGTTATTTTTACAGATTCTGTACTTCTATGATAGCCGTTTTAGTGTTTTTGGGAACCCTTTATGACCTCAAAATATATCAACCTGCTTTGGAGGCCGCAAATGCGTCAAACATATCTACAAAGGAAAGCAAAATGCAATCAAATTTTGAAGGTCGGTACATTTTTAAGATTTTGCCACAGTATTTCTTGTAGTTTTTAAATATTTACTGATTTTATTTTCTTTAACTGAATTAGTTCGTAGAACCGAACATACGATATGGGTATCAAATTACGCTTCTCGACCTACACAACCCGAACGGCTCGGTGAAAAAATTATCAGTCAGCTCCTTGGCACCATTTTTTCTCCAAATATACATTTCTTTTTTTTAAATTTTGTAGTCCCACACTCCTGGCTTTATTCACATTCAAAAATTAAACCAAATATTTACCCATTAGTTTCGGGCAAAAAGCAAAAGTGTCGAAACACACTCTTTGCTTCATCCACATTCAACACCAAAATACATGTAATTTTTTATTTTTTACATCCACTTACTCGAATAATTTTTACCCATTAGTTGCCTGCAACGGGCGAAAAGCTAGTAATATATTAATATTTACATTACTGAACTGCCTCAGTAAAAATATTTTGTATTAGTTTTGTGTAAAATTGAAAATTTTCAGCCACCGGGTATAATTATTTTCCTTCCATTCTGGGCAGAGAGGAATGCATATGGTAGTTAGTACCAGAATTTCTGCACTGAAACAAATTTTGACTTCTAGTATTACGTAGTGGATTCCGAAAGCTTAACAATCCAAGCAATTCTGAACTATCAAATACATTATCTGGAATTTTATGTACAAATACCAAGTACGTGAAAATCCTTCTGTCATTTTTTAAAATAATTTTTAGTATTGCTTGTATATTTATAATGGATCTATTTATGAGTAGTGACCCCTAAAACGCATCAAATTTAATACATTGTTGGTCGATCATTTGAAAGTTTTTTGCTAATCGGAAACATTTTCGAAATTTATTTCCACCTCAAAAGCTATAATTGATGTGCTTTATACACTCAAATTAAAATGATACATTGCTTTCAGTAACGAAACGAGACTTTAAACCAAACAATGTGATAGAAGGAAAAACCACCAGTCAAATAAAACCGGATCTAAACAAGTTCCTTGAGGTAATCCTCAGTTTCAGTTGGTACACGAATTTCAACAAAATTTTCACAATGGAGTCAAATCCAAGCGTCCTGAAGCCTATAATTGGATTTAGGTAAGTTGATTAGTCTTATTTGTCACATTATTTTTCTTTCTCTCTTATTTTTATTTTGTTTGACAACTGTCGATTCTTCTTTAGACCTTTTTACACAATTATTGGTGTTAAAACATTTTTTTTACTTTTCAGGGTTTTTTTGACAACATTTGTCATAATTTCTCACAGCGGTTTATTCGTCATGGATTACTACACTAACCGTCTCTTGATTTACTACTTAACTGACTCTTTCATTGGACAGATAATGTCTAACTCGTCTTATTCGATCGATGCATTCTTCTTGATTGGGTAAACATTACTTTGTTACTCTTTTATACGCCCATGGGGATTAGATACATGGTTAATATCTTTTACACAATGGTTGCATAAATATACAATGGATGTTTCACAATTTATTCCTTTAAAATACATAACATGTTAAAAAAAATATATATTTTTACAAAAACGGCATAAGAAGAAAATAGTGAAAAAATGTGTTTATTAGTATTTCTACACCAATAAAGAGAACTAGTTCTTGAGTTTGGTGTAGGAGTTAAAAGTAATATCGTAGAGTGTATGATAGTACATGATTTGGTAACATTATAACAAAAATAAATATGATTCGAAATAAAGTTTCTGCATTTTGTAAATGATGTTATAATTATATACATAATTTTACTTTTTTCTTGAATAATATCAAATACGTTATTTTTTATAATTCTTCGGGAAGACAATTCAAATATTTTATCCCTTTGTAAATATATTTGTTGTTTAAAAAATAGAGGAATTTTGAAACATGTTTGTAATTAATAAAAAAATATATTTATTTTATGAATATTTTTTTTTACTATCTCAACTACCCCACAAGGCTCATGCCCGTATTATTATTGTTATGTGATTTATGAGGTGTGTACATTGTAGTTTTTCATTGTAGTTAAAATATTCAGTTGTATAATGTCTGTTGCATAATTGAATAGTATTCTAGATTTGTCTCTACAGAAAGTTATTTATTTACATTTGTTAGTATTTAGAAATAAATTGTTAGTTAAAATAAAAACAAACATAAATCGAGATCAAAACTAGAGTATGGCAATGAGACAAGAAACTGGTAGAGGGAGGGTTAAAGTAGACTGGATAAGGGGCGTCGCCAGCTTACAAGCCAGAGCAGGGCAGCATACTTCTTTTTGAAACATCTTTTGGCTCGTCTAGAGGGGTGCATGACAAGACGGGAAATTTTATATCTCAATGTGTACCATTTTCATAGCATTTCCTAAGATTACATATTATGCCTTAAGAAATTAATTTCCCATCCGTGACTCCTGTGTGGAGTTAAAGTTAAATACCCACCCTTGTCATGCCTTAGCCGTGCCGTAGGATTCATAAAATCCATCCAGTCAATCAAATACTTAAGTCAAGTCTTGTTAAAAGTCAGAATAACAGAAGAGTATGATGAATGTGAATTAAGAAAAACAAAAACAAAATGGCGGTCCACTCTTTATGGGAACCTGCGTGATTTTATGTTAGCTTCTGTTTACTTTTTAAATGTAGCGTTAATTTTTAAAATAATATAGGTACCTTCACTGATCAAATATTATTTTCAGAGGTTTTTTGATGATTCATGGACTGTTGAAATCAAAGGAACTAGCCGATGAATCAAACCATTCGGTCACAAGACTGACAACACTTTATCTGAAGACGGTATTTAAAAGGTTTCGAAGGTATGTAAAAAGTTTAATGCCCGCTATAATTCACTGAAACACATACCTTAATCCCCCGTCTGCGATTCAAGGCGATGACTTGAGAGAGTCCGGCTGGGGAGATCAAAACACCTTCACTCAGATGGTGGGCAGACATGTCCGCCGCCAAGACCTGGACAAATCTTTCCCAACAAACCCCGGCCCCTCTGCTAAACCACACGGGGTGACAGAGGGTTTGGTTATTCAATTAATGATTCCAGGGTGGTCGCACACCTACCCGCCTCCCAAATTAAAATGCAATTTTATTCAAAATACTGCACAAAAGTTTTTGTATGACGATCGACATGCTCACCATATCATTTCAGCAAGTTTAATAAGTATTTTCACATATCTATTCTACAATCAATATGTGTATTTATATGGGACGACTGGGGTTGCGTTAACCTCCCCTCATCCTGGAATAAAATAAAATAAATTTAAAAAAAAAAACAGACATGTATTGAATTTTTACAGATTAAACTCAGTGTAAAAGTCAATCTTATGTTTAAACTTCAATTTTTCAGATTAAGGCAAAGCACTACGTCGTGAAATATTTTAAATTTAGCCGCTATCAATAATAACCCTTACGTAGATGGCGATAAGGTTTAAATTCCCGCTTAACACCATCCGCCTGTTTTGATTTATGCAAGAAAAAAACATGGCCAAAAATTGCCTTTTATTTTATTTTGTGGATGTTCAGGCATAAATATTTTATTTTTTTTCGATCATTTTATAAATAACTTAATTTTCCACATTATACAATAAAATCATAACCGAAAATGGGTTCGTAAGTAGGAACATTTCCATTTTGAACTTTAAAGCAGTTTTCATAGGCCTTATACATTATTTTTTTCTGGGCTTATAAAAAGATTTATCTAAAAAATACTCGATTATTTCAAATGCCAAGATGTATTCTACTCGCAGTATTTAATAAAAGCATCTGAAACATTTCTAGGCGACCAAATTTTCAAACCAAAAACACATGATTTTGCATTACTACGTATGGCATCGCCTTAACCCCAATGTACATGTTCAACATGAGTTAGCTAGTAACCGTTCCCCTGCCGCGCTTAACAATGCATCCGTTTAATTCTGCAGATTAACCACAATGTACATTTTCAACTTGAGTTAGCTAGTAACCGTTCCCCTGCCGCGCTTAACAATGCATCCGTTTAATTCTGCAGATTAACCACAATGTACATTTTCAACTTGAGTTAGCTAGTAACCGTTCCCCTGCCGCGCTTAACAATGCATTCGTTTAATTCTGCAGATTAACCACAATGTACATTTTCAACTTGAGTTAGCTAGTAACCGTTCCCCTGCCGCGCTTAACAATGCATCCGTTTAATTCTGCAGATTAACCACAATGTACATTTTCAACTTGAGTTAGCTAGTAACCGTTCCCCTGCCGCGCTTAACAATGCATCCGTTTAATTCTGCAGATTAACCACAATGTACATTTTCAACTTGAGTTAGCTAGTAACCGTTCCCCTGCCGCGCTTAACAATGCATTCGTTTAATTCTGCAGATTAACCACAATGTACATTTTCAACTTGAGTTAGCTAGTAACCGTTCCCCTACCGCGCTTAACAATGCATTCGTTTAATTCTGCAGATTAACCACAATGTACATTTTCAACTTGAGTTAGCTAGTAACCGTTCCCCTGCCGCGCTTAACAATGCATTCGTTTAATTCTGCAGATTAACCACAATGTACATGTTCAACATGAGTTAGCTAGTAACCGTTCCCCTGCCGCGCTTAACAATGCATCCGTTTAATTCTGCAGATTAACCACAATGTACATTTTCAACTTGAGTTAGCTAGTAACCGTTCCCCTGCCGCGCTTAACAATGCATTCGTTTAATTCTGCAGATTAACCACAATGTACATTTTCAACTTGAGTTAGCTAGTAACCGTTCCCCTGCCGCGCTTGTTCTGCAGATTCTGCAGATCAACCAGTGTACTTGTATTGTCCTTATAATGTCACTTAACTTTACAATTTATTAGTTTTATTTCTGCAGATTAACCCCAATGTACATATATATGTTGAGCTTGACCTACACATCGGCTGCCAGCAACCGTTCCTTCATCGCCAAGTGCACAAACGAGAGGAACGATCTACAGTGTCCCAAGTTCTGGTGGACCAATATCCTGTACATAAATAACATATTCCCCGGAACCTATTCCTCCATGTGCATGTCATGGAGTTATTACCTCTCCAACGATATGCAATTCTTCGTGTGGATCGCTTTTTTATTCCATTTATCTAAGAAGTAAGTTGATATGTTATCATTTTAGTAAGTTAATAATATTAATCTTTGTTTATTTCAGTTGAACAGAGCGGTAAATGCAATACTCGCAAATAAAAGCGTACATCTAAATAATTACATGGTATTAAGTTGAAAATAAAACATATTTAGCACTTGTACTACGACTTCATCAGCGCCTTGGCTTCTTGGCTCATTGGCGCGTTAAGAAGTCGGTGCCAGGAGCGGACTGCTCCAATTGCACCAGCACAAGTCTGGCCCTGATGTTTAGTTTACAGGCTTACGTATATATTCACGAAATTTGCCAAATCATAATTTGGGTTAAGATACGCTATAATTGTGCTATTAATTAAACATTCTTTCTGTTTTGTTATGACAGATATTTCAAAACATCTGTGGCGCTGTTGATCGGGACATTCGTCGGATCCTTGGCTATGCTAGGCGTAGTAACATATGTCGATGACTATAAACCATTGTAAGTATACATAAATAACTAGAATATGTGTTTGTAATAGGCGAATAAGCGGTGTCCTTCGTGTATCATATTATTCGACTAAAACCCTCCAAGCCATATTTTTTGGGAATGTCACTGTTCAGTGATTTCATGTAGAATAGTCTTCAAAGTACAATATGGTAAAGAAATTTTTGATGATTAAAGCTAAATTTAGGCTATTTCGAATAATTAAATGAAACAGTTGAAAGGGAAAAACAATGTGTAAGAAATCAATTGTGAATATAATGGTGTATTCGTGCGCCCTTTTGACGGCATCACCCAGTTTCCTGTAATGTAAATCACTCGAGCTGCGTCATTAAGACGTTACCGGGCGTTGATTTTTCCATACAAACGTAGTCCCCATTTATCTTTCTGGATTTTAACCCTAGAGCAAATATTTTTTTAACATAAAATAGATATCGGCGACTTGCGTGTCGGTACGTTTGTTTTTTTTTGATAAATTGCTTCTTAACTAGTAGCTCGGCCGCCGCAATTTCATCACTCATTCCACCCGAAAACCATAGAGATTGCGTCTCTTTCGGGAAATGCCGCATTATCTCATTCACTATCCCTTTGGACGTATCCGTGATCTTAAGTGCTTTCGCGAGCTCCCAATATGTAGCAAAATGCGCGAGCATTGACGTTCCCCTTTTGCGTCATAGCATCCTTCTGCAAGGCGTCGTCGCACGGCGTTTTTCTTGATGTCTCCCCAATAATTCGCGAGAAAATCCTGCTCGAAATCCTCCCATGTTTGCCACCGCTTAGAATATAGTTTGAGCCAACTTTTAGCTTCCCCTTTGAAATTTTCCTTTACGACATTCAACGCATCCGTACGTTTGACCTTTCTTATGTAATCTCTCAGCTCCTCTAGGAAGGCAATCGGGTTTTGAGTTCCTCCCGAAAATGACGGTCTCTCCTGCTTCGGTAGCATTTCCACTACTTGTAGAACGTTCTTCGGCGCACTATCCTCTGCTGTTACCGCTACTGTTGCCGACCTTCCCATTTTTTCCTCGAGTTCCTGCACCTTACTAACGAGCGGTCCTAACGCCGCCTGGATTATTGTCGTTATATCTCCGATGTTCACCGCCGAAGTCCCAGCTGCATTATTTTCTCCGATCGCTGACACCAAAGCCTCTGCTGTTCCCCTTCGTTTGCCGACCATTTTAAGTGTTTGAGTGTTGCCGGTTTATGTAGATATATACTTCCACCTTATTATACGACAACCTAATTTTCCTCATTATAATTTACTTAGTTATTTTACGTATGTCGCCTTTCTTATACTATATATTGTAATGTAGAAACATTCCAATGTTTAAATGTAATGGTGAGATCTTCAGAATCAAGTAGAGAGTTCAAAAACGGCAGAGCAGAGATCTCAATCTCCTGATTGTGGGATTAATTTTCTGTCAAGTAAGGTGGGAGATAAGAAATAAAAGAGGAAGTACTTAATCAAAACTATAATGAAACCATCAAAAGAACAACAACATGGGAGTTCAAAGAATACCAATATAAAAAAAGGAATAAAAGTAGACACATACCAGATGGACTCCTGAACCAAACTAAGTAAACTTTACGTGGCCGAGAATCGTAGGAAAAACAACGGATGACGAACAAAAACTTGACTCCGGTAGAGGGGAACGGACTCATGACGGAACCACGGATCTACCGGGGACGGCGTGGAAACCAGGGAAGCCAGGACATCCTTCACTTAGGAGAGACAGGAGGGCGCAACTCCTTCAACGAGCGCCTGTAGAATCTTCATCCAAGTATCACGTGGAATCCAAGGAAGCAAGGTCATCCTTCACTTGGGGAGACAAGAGGGCGCAACTCCTTCAACGAGCGCCTGTAGAATCTTCATCCAAGTAGCACGTGGAATCCAACCAGACTCGTCTTACGGACTTCGGGAACAGCAATCCGTGACTTCGCGACGCGGGGTTAAACAGCCATAATCTTCTAGCCACAGCTAGGACCAATCTATTTACGGTTTCAAGTCCAAAACACAAGAACTACAAACATGAGCACCGGCCATCACCGAAAAAAGCGGGGTTCCATAACCTCCACTAAAAATAATAACCTACACAAACTATTCGTGTTAGGAAAAACACCCCGCGCCCTTTTTAAAAGATAAGAATAACTTCTAATCAAATGATTAACTCAGATTAAAACACCTTAAATGGCGAGTTACTAAATCACCGTGCAGCTGGCCCAAGCTGACGGGGAGGAAGTGAACATCAACAAAACTGTCTTTCCTTCCTCAAAAAATATTGCCAAACTTCAAAAAAAAAACACCATAGACAAAATAACCCAAATAGGCAAGAACTGCACTTGTCACAAAATATTTATGTGACAATTCCCCCCTTCCCACAAAAATGTTTGCCCTCAAACATGAAAAACTAAGACAGAGTCATTCAGGTATCTAGAAAAATGAAAACAAAAACATTAATTAGTAGTTAAAATAACAACTTAGAATTAAGTTTCTTAAAACTAAATTTCTTAAAAATGAATATCTTAAAAATAAATTTCTTAATAATAAAGAACAAACAAGAAAAGAAAAAAGAGTATGATCGCTTTTCCTTGCACAGGAAATAAAGGCCAATTTGGTTTCACTTTAGGGTGGTTAAACAGCCCTCACTTACACTGAATTTACGCTATAATTAAATAGCAAAATGAGAAACCTATCTAACTAAGTCCATCCGGTTTAACATTCTTATGACAACAATCTTGTGACAACATTCATATGACAAAACCTAAAATTTAACAATACTTAAAATTAAACAATACTTAAAATTAAATAAGCATAGATAATGAAAATATCTTTATAGATATACATTTTTAAAACTCAGAACAATGGAGTTCAATGTTGGCAAAATTAGTACACAAGAAAATACTTTTCTGTGTTATAAGTAATATAGAATCAGTTTACAAACTGTCTATTAGACGTGACCAGAGTAGGGGTTTGTATTGGATTATTTATCCGTCATTTTTGAACCAGGATTTACAATTCCGAAGAAATACCTGTATGTAAAAGGGTCGTCAAATAAGAATAATTTTTAAATTATCCATTTTTCAAAAAATCAAATCAGGTCAGGTTTTATAAAACAATAAATACCTGCCAATCAAGGTGAACAGAATAGGATTTACATATCACAATACCTATCTATCTATCAGAACATGACAAAAGTCAATTGGTACTCAAAAGCAAAAACAGAAACTAGACAGTTAAGCTCACACCTTAGGATATACAAAAATCATAAAACAACCTGCCGCAAACACTCAACAGAGTGATATTGTTTGTAAAAAAAATGAGACCAAGGCAATACCCAAGCTGGCATTCCTTAAAAAAACACTCCACGTGTAGACAAAAGTCAGCATTTCTTTTACAAACAAACAAAATTGTGTGATCAACTATGGCTTTCAGTGAGTTGACACTATTCGAGGGGTGATCGATCCAAAATTTTAATGAATGACACTAAAAACACTATTTACTAGTTAAGCACGCCAAAGCAGTACATACTTTGTTAGAGACAAAACAACTTTCTTATGAAGTAAGACTTATATAACGAACTTTAGGAAAGCTATACAATACTTTAACTTATGAAATACAAACTATCAATAATGGAACTAACAGAACTTTTTTGCATCAGAAAGTAGCTCAAGTTTCTGAAACAAAATTCCATGAAATATATAAGAAGGGCATAAACTTAAAATAATAGCATTACAACATAATCCGTTATACAGACGGAACAAAATAATAAATCAATGTGTGTGCAGGTAAGTAACTAAGTGTATTATTACCAATATAATCTAACATTTGATAATACCAAAATCTCGAAACTGGTGTATGTTATTATTAACAAGAAAATACAAAATTTGGGTGCCAGTGACCACAAGGATCACGTTCCAGCTTACCGAGGGTAAATAAACGGTTTATCGTCAATAAACTAGATTAAAGTGTCCGTACTGAGCACAAGATTTGGAGGTACCAAACTCCAAATCATGAGACCAGAACAGTCACAAAAGAAACAAATGCAATAATGTAAAGGGTTGGTAGGCCTACACACTACAACATTGGCCTCCTTAAAGAAAAAAAAAATAAAACTAATCTACCCGAACAATATCTTTTACGTGAAAGTTACCTACAATTTTACCTTGCATATCTGCCAAGGTGTATACTAAATCCGAAACTCTATTTTTTATAACATTACGCACGAATCTTGGTGCCAACTTATGGGAAAAGTAATCCGGACCACTGGATTGAACAAAATTCTTCCTCCAAACGACATCACCTATATCATAAACCACGGATTTACGGCGTAAATTAAAATGTTGGGCATTCTTTTTAAAGGCCTGTACTAATGCATTTGAAACTTGTTCATAAATAGGAACTAAGTTTTCCAACTTTTTTGCATTCGGCTCTAGACTGATCTAAAGGTATGTCCGTGAGACTAGAAGAAACATTAAATTTGTGTAAATTACCGTCAATAATTAGTTCCCTGCCGTGCATGAGGAAAAAAGGCGTGAAACCTGTTGCAAAATTAACTGTATTATTCAAGGCTGACTGTATCTGAGGCAGAAATCTAGACCAATTACGGTGGTCAGACTCGGACAAGATAGACAAAGCAGTCCCGATAGTTTGGTTATACCGCTCGACTACATTATTTTGCGGGGTGTAATATGCGTTATAAAAAGGCATAGGAACATTATAATCGGCCAACAATTGTTTGAACTCTTTTGAAACAAATTGTTTACCATTATCACACACAAAGGTTTGAGGAACACCGTGAACCAGAAAAATGAATTGTTCAACATTTTTTACAATGCTTTTAGCAGTAGCATTTCTTAGCGGAAAAATCCAAGTGTATTTCGAAAAGACGTCAACAACCGATAAAATGTACATAAATCCCGCGTAACTACGTGGAAGAGGACCAACAAGGTCGATAGACAACATTTGCATCGGTCTGTTGACTATTTTTGGATTTTTAGAAATACCAGCCGGCGCAGATGTATTTATTTTATTAGCTTTGCACGTTTTACACTTATTAACAAATTTTTTGACATCATTATACAAACCCGGCCAAAAATAACGTAGTTGGACTTTCTTATATGTTCCGAATACACCTGGGTGGCAAGAGCTAATAGACTCGTGTTCTTTACTTAAAATTGCGTTACGCTTCTCAAAAGGCACAACCAGCTTCCAGGCTGTATCCTCTTGCAAACCGAAACGAGATTTAGAATGTCGAAATAAACAATTATCTTCAATTTGGAAATTATTGAATCGTTGTGGATTATTCATACAATTGGAAAACAAATTATTATACCAACTATCAGAAATTGTAGGCGTAGAATCTGAGGCAGCAACAGTAAAATCGTCTTTACGAGAAAGAACATCTGGAACAGTATTAAATTTACCCTTTCTGTGCACCACATCAAAAGAATACTGAGAAAGACGCGTAGACCATCGAGCAAGTCTACCAGTTGGATTGGACAACGAAACCAACCACTGCAAACTGGAGTGATCCGTCACCACTGTGAAATGAACACCATCTACGTAAGGCCTGAAATGATTCACTGAATCTAACACCGCAAGGAGTTCGCGCTCCGTAACGCCGTAGTTTCTCTCGTGAACATTTAAACACATAGAGAAAAAAGAAACAGGATATTCTTCGCCGTCGAACACCTGGGTAAGCACGCCGCCGATTCCAACGTTGCTCGCGTCGCAATGTATAGTAAAGGGCAAAGAAAAATCTGGAAAACTAATAACGGGAGCAGAAGTAAGAGCTTTTTTTTAATTCTTTAAACGCGTTTTCTGCTTCTGGAGACCATGAAAAAATAGTTATTCCCATTCTAGAACCAGTGAGTTTTGTCAACGGGGCCGCAATAGTAGAGAAATCTTTAATAAAACGCCTGTAATAACCGCAAAGACCTATAAAAGCTTTAATTTGCTTAGAATTTTTAGGGGTAGGGTAAGTACGAATACATTCTAATTTAACGGGGTCTGTACGAAGACCTTTCGCGTCTACGATATAACCTAGATACTTCAACTCTTCTTTACAAAACTCACATTTTTTGAGGTTAACTGTTAAGCCCGCATCTCTTAAACGTTCATAAATTTTATTCAAAATCTTCAAATGTGATTCAAAATCCTCTGAAATAATAATTAAATCATCGAGATAGCAAAATACGTTCTCGTTGAACTCAGGACCAAAAAGGGCATCCACAAGACGCTGCAATTCGCTGGGAGCATTCTTAAGACCGAATGGCATCCTCACAAATTCAAACAAACCGTAGCCTGGTACAACGAAAGCCGTTTTAGGACAGGATTCCTTATCCAAGGGAATCTGCCAAAACGATTTGGACAAATCTATTGATGAAATAAAACGGGCACCCCTAAGTTTATCTAAAATACGCGAAATATACGAGATGGGGTAGGAATCAGCCAAAGTAACGCTATTCAAGAGCCTCGAGTCCAAACAAAATCTGACAGAACCATCCTTCTTAGGGACAATCAAAACTGGGTTTGACCAAGCCGAACGAGAACGGCGGACAACACCTAAATCCAACATTTCTTTTAATTGAGCTTCTAATTGCTTCTGACGAGTTTGAGATAATGGATAATAACGCTGCTTAATAGGATCCCCTGTTGTATTTATTTTATGATGTACCAAATGGGTTTTACCTAAACCTCGTTCTTCGAAAGAAATTGACTTAAACTTAAATATAACCGAATTTAATTTTAGATTGTCTTGAGGGGACAGCAAGGAAGCTGATGTTGATTTGCGAACCTCACTGACAACATTCCCAAAATTAACATTGCTGTCGACTTTTGGAAACAACTGAGGGGCCACGTCGAATTGCTTCCAAAAGTCTACTCCCAAAACAATTGAAGAAGACAGAGACGGAATAATGAAAAACTTAATATATTTTTTAATATTATTATAAAATACTAGTACTCGCATGGTACCAATTATATCCTGACGTTTGCCATCCGCGGTGGTAACGTAGGAATCTAACTTATTTAACTTAAATCCTAAACTTATGAAAAAATTATAAACAGAACCCCCGAAACAACTGACAGATGCTCCACTATCCAAAAGTCTCGAAAAAACCAAATTCTTAATTTTAATATTTACATGTGGTCTAACATCTTGTCCACAATCGGATAACGGCAAACATGCGTCCATGTTGCGCGTGGAAAACTTAGATTTATTACTAAAAACTGCCGACGACCTTTTATCACCCTTGTGCACAGAATTCAAAAGACCGTTGGCTAGTTTTTTGAATTATACTTATTTGCGTCACTATGCTTAAAAGAATCCCTTTTCCATTTTTGACAAAATTGTTTCGTATGTCCCTGTTCCTTACAATAGAAACAATTAAAAGTTTTCTTACTATTAGAAGAACTTGAAGAAGACGCGCGTGGAGAAAAGGAAGCCTGCTTTTAATTAACACGGGGAGAATACGCTGCTTGAGCTTGAGGCGGATACGACGGTTGAGAATAAGGAACCCGATTAGAATACGACGATTTAGGAAAAGAAACTCGCGGAGAATAATTAAAGTGTGGAGCGGGTTTGTCTACCGAAAGTTTATCAAATTTACTGCACACACTTACTAAGGCTGAAAGACTCTTTTCCGAGAAATAGGCAACGGCCAAGGCGTATTTAGGTAGGAGACTGTCACAGACTAAGTCCACCAATTGTTCTTCAGAGAGCGGAACATCCAACCTTAAGTTTGCTAATTGAACATCTTCAACATATTCCACCATAGCTTGGTTAAACTTTTGCTTCATAGCAAACAAGGCTTTTAAAGCTTCCGTTTGATTGGTACAGACGTCAAAACGGGAAATGAGGAGCTTTTTCAAAGTTGACCAAGACAAAAAGTCATCAAAAATAGTTCTAAACCAGGAAAGAACTCTTCCCTCCAGGAGGTTAGAGAAAGAGGTAACAACCGAGGACAACTCCACCTTCCGGCATCTAGATAGTTCTTCAACTCGTAAAATGAAATCTCTGACATCTGAAGACCCAGAAAATTTTAAACCCCAAGAATGGACAGATGAAGAAGAAGTTGAAGGAATAGCCGACTGGTAATAATTATTAATTATAGTTTTAGTGTTTTCTGAACGAACTGTATTATCATCCCCCACATTCATATTGGAACCACCCCCATCTTTCAAACCTTTATTAAAGGAGCGAGCCTGTTCGCGCATACTGGATAAAGTAGCTTCCAGAACGATGTTACGATCCGATAACAATTTAATCATTTCTTCCTTAGTCACCCCATTAATATCGTAAATCGCCGTCTTTGTTATACTGGAGAAAATAATAATTAGAATTTAAATAATTAATCTTCGATAGTAATATTAACTTAAATGTAATAATGAAATATAAATAATAATTTATTTATAACACGTCAATTACCAAACACCCTGTACGTATAAACTCGAAAAGTAGAAATTGTTTATTAGAACTTACGATTACGATTCACAGACACTAATACGAGTCACAACAGTGCCGTCAACGGATTCTCCCAATATTTCAGTGCTCGCCAGGCAACAAAAAAAAAATCACTTATGACAAATGTCAGTCACAAAATGCCTGTTGTGTGTAAATAGTCCTTTACATGCAAAAAATTGATAATAAATATCATATTATTCTTTGTGGCACCGTTGACATTTACTTTATTGTACTTTAATAAAAAAACAATTATAACACGTCGTTATTTTCGATTAAATATACAGCAAAAAAAAAAAATTAACGATGTCTTGTGAAGACATTGACAGTTGTCAAAATTAATTTGTTTGTAAACAATGTAGTATTTAATAGTACCTTATGTCAGATTACATCAACAACAACACTGTAATCAATAATGACAGATGTGCGCTGTCATTGAAAAATAACCATGAAAAGTCTCGTAACAGTTTTGAATGATCTAACTATTAAAAAGAAATTTAAATTGTGTTAAGGTACCTAGGTAAACAAACACTACATAATATGTAAGTAGTATGTATAATATTACCGTTTATTTTAATATGAGAACTACATTTTGTAGCAAATAATAATGAAAAGTTTCCATTAATTTGTATTCAATCCCTTTTTTTAAATATAAAGATATTATTGGTATTTCGTTTAAATAAAGATGCTTAATAATTTTGTTTCTATAATTGCTTTTGAATTCTGTTGTTATTAATTAGTATGACAAGTAGGAATACAAGGCTTGACGTTTAACCTTAAAATTTTGACAACCAATGTTGTTCAAAGATCAACAAATATAGTCATAGACAATCGATATTATATTTAAAGAAAATAATTATTTATTTACTATTTAACTTTCGAAAACTTCTATCCTGAAGAGTAATAAATTGTCTATGCTCAAAATAATGAATATTTCTATGCAAAAACAATGACATTTTGAAAATGCGAATAACGATAATGATTATAGGTTATGTTTGAGAAAACATCAACACAATAAGATAGTATTAGGTTATGAAACATAAAGGAAGGTTATAATGTTACAATTTAAATATTCTCGAGCAAAGCAATCAATAGTAGACATTTGGATATGTAAATGTAAGTATCCAAATGTAAGTGCACACACATCGATTTAACTCTAATATTATCAACTCTAGTATTATAGAAAATCCAACCTGACAAGACAGAAAAAATACGGCTCCGAAAATGAATTATTTTAAACGTTGTGCGCCAATGTAATGTAGAAACATTCCAATGTTTAAATGTAATAGTGAGATCTTCAGGATCAAGTAGAAGGTTCAAAAATGGCAGAGCAGAGATCTCAATCTCCTGACTGTGGGATTAATTTTCTGTCAAGTAAGGTGGGAGATCAGAAATAAAAGAGGAAGTACTTAATCAAAACTATAATGAAACCATCAAAAGAACAACAACATGGGAGTTCAAAGAATACCAATGTAACAAAAGGAATAAAAGTAGACACATACCAGATGGACTCCTGAACCAAACTAAGCTGACTTTACGTGGCCGAGAATCGTAGGAAAAACAACGGATGGCGAACGAAAACTTGACTCCTGTAGAGGGGAACGGACTCGTGACGGAACCACGGATCTATCGGGGACGGCGTGGAAACCAGGGAAGCCAGGACATCCTTCACTTAGGGGAGACAGGAGGGCGCAACTCCTTCAACGAGCGCCAGTAGAATCTTCATCCGAGTAGCACGTGGAATCCAAGGAAGCAAGCTCATCCTTCACTTGGGGAGACAAGAAGGTGCAACTCCTTCAACAAGCGCCTGTAGAATCTTCATCCGAGTAGCACGTGGAATCTAACCAGACTCGTCTTACGGACTTCGGGAACAGCAATCCGTGACTTCGCGACGCGGGGTTAAACAGCCATAATCTTCTAGCCACAGCTAGGACCAATCTATTTACGGTTTCAAGTCCAAAACACAAGAACTACAAGCATGAGCACCGGCCATCACCGAAAAAAGCGGGGTTCCATAACCTCCACTAAAAATAATAACCTACACAAACTATTCGTGTTAGGAAAAACACCCCGCGCCCTTTTTAAAAGATAAGAATAACTTCTAATCACATGATTAACTCAGATTAAAACACCTTAAATGGCGACTGACTAAATCACCGTGCAGCTGGCCGAAGCTGACGGGGAGGAAGTGACCATCAACAAAACTGTCTTTCCTTCCTCAAAAAATATTGCCAAACTTCGAAAAAAAAAAACACCATAGACAAAATAACCCAAATAGGCAAGAACTGCACTTGTCACAAAATATTTATGTGACAATATTTTTCCTTTTTCTTATTTATTTTTTTTTTCTTCAAGTAAACTGAAAAATTATTTTCTATTTACTCTATGTTTCATGCCTAATTTACCTCATCCGAGTGATTTTTCGAAGCAATTTTTTTTTTGTAATATGTTTTTAATTTCGTTTGTTAAGATTTATTTTTAAAAAAATTTCTCTTGAATTTTCTCCCTTTTCTCATTTTCTTCTAATGTTTCTTTCTCACTCTCGTCACCCTCTTCCGGATGATCTCTCTTCCTTGTTTTCGATCGTTCCTCCATTCTCTCGCGCTCCGCAGCGTCGCCTGCCCGCTTATTGTGGCTTCTGAAGCGCCCCGAACGCTTTGACCTTTTAAAAATCTCTCTTAATCTTTCGGGGTCGGGTAAGTCTCCCCGAACCGCCTCACCTTCCATAACCTCATTTCCCGTAATTAATTCTTGGTCCATTTTTTTCCTTTAATCAAGTGATTACTGAACAATATCAAAATTTTATATATACATATATATACACAAATATATATGTTTTGTGTCGGAACCTCTTCCCCGATAAACACGTTATATTGCTATTTAACGATACCTAATCAATCCAAATTTCGATCGTGTTCCTAAATAGTCCATCTCTGTAATTAGGTATTTTAAATTCCAAATGAATGTATCTAATTGATACGACTCGCAATGACTGTGGTTGCCCCAATGTTAACGAATATCCCGTGATTTACCGTTTGAACAATAACTATTCATTCTCTATGTGTCAATTATTCCCTTTAATAGGCGTATACCTATCATGATATTTTCGCGATTTCTATCTTGAATTTGCAAAATTTATTTTTCAGTGTTCGTAATTAGTCCTAACATTTCTTTCTTGCGTATAGCGAAACCACATTTTTTTTAAAACAGGCACGCTCGCTTATGTTTCTTATGGTTGGGCCCTAAACTTAATTTATGGTTTGTTTATATTATAAACTATATTATAAACTTGTACCGCCGTCAGTGATTTGTTTTTATTCCGTAATATTTTTCCAACTTTCTTTTCGCTATTTTTTTTTCATTAACAACCCTTTCCCCACGCTAGGTATGCCTGTCCATCTTCCTGGTCATATTGGCCGCAGTTGAGATGTTTCTTCTTTCTCCCCTTAGATTTAATTTATTTCTTATACCTCGATGATCTCAGACCACTGGCATTAAAATTTCCTCAGAACCCTTATTCTCTTTGGTAGCATCGAAAGGCTACTCAAGGTTCCCTAGTACTACATATCTATACAGACATATGTACTTGATTAATTAATACGCCGGTTACGACTTTGAACGTAACTCCCTCGTATTTTTGTTGTAAATAAAACCCACCAAACATTGTGTTATTTTTTTTTATGGTATCGGATTTTAATTACTTTGTTTGGTAACCCCTAATTCTCTTTAGGACAGGATTGGAGTCAGAGCTGTTAATTTCAAAGCTAACGAATCGAAGTTGGATCAATATACCTGAAATCCTCGTTCTCCCCCATGCTGACTACCCCTCTCCCTCTACCCTTAATCTCCTTAGAAGTTCACCTAAGACGCCCTCCTGACCTGTCATCAAAATCTTAATACACAAGGAACGATAAGTCAAACATTATTTGTTAGTACATTGCAATCATAGTTTGTCCACCGGAGTCATCTGGATTTCCGCTCTCTCATACTAAATGGGATAAACATGTGTCTAATTTTAAATGTGTTGGTACAATTCAGTTGTTGCATATATGACGAACTCGGAATACTACTTGCTAGCAAAATCTGGCTCCATTCCTCCTGCAAGACGTGAAAATGATCCGACTCGATCAGGGTTTGGCATGATCATTCAACCCAGTTTCCTAGTTGGTGCCTCAGTCACCGTGTTCTAATCAACCATTCCTGTGGCCGTCACATACTACGTCCTGACCTCAACAGAGTTCCCACGCTCCCAGATTCCATCCCCTCCGAGATTACTTCTTACTTAGAGCGAACCGGTTTCGTTCTATATACAAAAATATACTTGCGGTTTTTTGTGGAAAGCAGTTTCCTAGGCTGGTTCCCATCCTCTGAAAGGACGTGTATGTACGACATAGTGCATCATTCCGATAGCTACCAGACAACATACATTTCCCCTGCAGACATTACATAAAAAGATATATATATATATATATAGACTTACTTTGTTTTGTTTTTATAATCTACAATGTAGGTACTATTTATATACAGTACATTCCAGACCAAGCATCGCCGAAGAGGAGTTGTGAATTCCAACCAGTTCGCTTGATACATAAATACTAATATACACATTAATAAATACAATACACATAATATATTACGGTTTTGGTTTGGTGGTTTTATTTATAGAGACCACCTACTCAGATATGGCCTTTAGCCATGCTCGCAGACTCCATCTCTCTCTTGTCTGCTGCCCCAATTATTTAAATTATCCTTCAGACACCGCCTGATTTTGGGATTCTCCCGTTGAGTGACTTTAGCCATGTTCGTAGACTTCCAGTTGCTGCCCCAATTATTTAAATTATCCCTCAGACACCGCCTGATTTTGGGATTCTCCCGTTGAGTAACTTTAGCAATTTTTTTTTTTTTTTTTTTAAATTTAATATTTGTATGTTTTTTACAATAAATATACAATTTATACATATTATACAGTGTTATAAAGGTAAATAATAATAGCTTTTCCTCACCATAAAGAGACGAGGCTCTTGTGTTTGGTGAGTGAATCCTAGCTCAATTATATGGAATCATGTAAGTAAGAAAATAATATATTTGCAAAACCAAAGGGATAAGTAATAAATAGGCAAGATTTATCAATAATACAGTTTCAAGATTTGAAGGAAATAATAATAAGAGTAAGATATGGACTTTTATAGTAGTTTTAGGTAATTTTTAAATTTTATTTCAAATTCCTGAAAATTCCCAATATTTTTTAGATATAATGGAAGGATGTTAAAATATGTTATACCTAGATGGAGATTTTGTGAGTGCTTTGTATTAAGTTTTGGGATTTTGATAGTTTTTTGATATCTTGCTGATGAATTAAATTGTAAGTTATTTAACTGTATTTCTTTATAAATTTGTAGAATTGAATATTTTTTATATATATTGTCTATTGTGGGTACATTGAATATTGAAAAGAGAATCTCAGTAGAAAATTTGGATGGTTTTTTCAATATTACTTTAATTATCAATCTTTGAACTATTTTAAGTGGATTTAATATATTGTTATAAGTTCCTCCCCAGCCAATAATACCATATTGTAATATAGATTGTACAATTGCATAGTAAACTCTTTTTAGGTTTTCTAGTCTAAGAATATTTCTAAGTCTTATAAACATATAAATACATTTTCTAATTCTTTTGACAAGTTCACAAATTTGTTTTTTCCATTTAAAATGTTGATCTATATATATACCAAGATATTTAATCTCAGAAGTTAGACTAAGTATAGAACATTCTTGATTGCAATTAGTTCTGTTACATTTAAGTTGATGTATTATAATTTTTAATTCTGGTATTAATTTAAATTTGTTGATAGAGAATGGGATACATTTTGTTTTTTCAGTATTTAATGAGAGGAGGTTTTTATCGAACCAATTTTTCAGTATATTAATATCAGTATTTGCTAAGTTATTAACATTATTCCAATCAGTACCTTCAATTATTATGACAGTGTCATCAGCAAAAGATATTATTTTTCCATTTAATCTTTGATTGAATATGTCATTTACATAAATGATAAACAGTAACGGTCCCAGGACTGTACCTTGAGGTATGCCGAAGTGACTTGTTTTTTGTTGACTAAGTACATAGTTGATTTTTACGACTTGAGGGCGTTTGAAAAGGTAGCTTTTTATCCATTTTATAGCTGTACCACTTAATCCAATGTTTCTTAATTTACTTATAAGTTTGTCGTGTGATATGCTATCAAAAGCTTTTTTTAGATCTATGAAAATTCCAATGCATTTTAATGATTTATCTAATGAATTATGAACAAGACTAGTTAATTTTGCAATTGCATCCTGATTGCTTCTACCTTCCATAAAACCAAACTGATTTTCATTAATTAATTTATTACATTTTACAAATTGTTTTATCCTTTTTTTAACTATCTTTCCAAAAATTTTTGCTATGTTCGAGATTACTGATATGGGTCGGTAATTGCTAACTTCTTCTGGGTTACCAGATTTAAATATTGGAGTAATGGTAGTTTGTTTGTAGATTGATGGAAACACTCCGCTTTGGAAACGATACTTATTATGTGTTTTAACGGTTTAGAAATTTGATTTTTAATATTTTTTAAAATATTAACTGTTATTCCATCAAAACCCGGGGCAGAACCTCCTTGCATACCGTTTATAATTGATATTATTTCGTTCTCTGTGGTGACTTGGAATGTTGCTATATTATTGTCAGTATCAATACTACAGTCTGGAAATGTTATATTTGGGTCAGTATGAATGAGATTGGCAATATTTTCCCCTACGTTCGCAAAGAAGGTGTTAAATATGTTTGCAGCTTTTGAGGGATTTTCTTTACAACATGTTTTCATGTTGTCATGAAATATAGTAGCGATGTCATTATTCTTGTTTTTTTTCTTGCCATGTTCGTAGACTTCCTGTTGTCTTACAAGACAATCCCTATTTGTCGTAATTTTTGTGGCCCCGTGTGGCTTAGGTATCTACCGTGGAATGCCCCGTATCCTCGAAGCAAAACTGTATTACCCAAAAATGCCATTCATTTAGCTGCCGTATTTTTTTTTGAGAGCAATGTCCTCATCTCAAACCCAGCTGTTCCTAGTGACCTAGTTCAAATCCCCAAGGCCGTTGCCATCAACAGTTCTATGAAACAACCCCTATAAATCAATCAACACCCAGCACAGCTCAATTCAATGCCCTGTTTATTTTAAAAGCCGCTTTGAAATAAATACCCATTCTCCTACATCGGTTGCTTTTATTGTTTAAATAAGTGTCCGCTCGACCGCTTCGTTATGCCACCCCACGATAAATAGGTACTTTACCCACAATTAACTCTAATGACAAATTCCGTTTTTTTTTGTATTGTGTCTCTTGTCTAAAGTCCCTTCCGCCTCTACTCGTAATTTTGCTCCCGAAGACGCCGATCATTTTGGCACGCAGAGATTGGAGAGATGTGACTGACGGTAGTGAAGGCGGCAATGAGGTGAAGCTCAGCTTGCAGGTGGTGAGGAGGGCTGTTGGTCTTCTTTTTAGTACAGGGACAGGTTATTATTAGAGCCAAAATTCTTGAAGTTTACCTGCCTGGTGGACCAATAGCAAGATTTTCCCCTATGTTCGCAAAGAAGGTGTTAAATATGTTTGCAGCTTTTGAGGGATTTTCTTTACAACATGTTTTCATGTTGTCATGAAATATAGTAGCGATGTCGTTATTCTTGTTTTTTTTCTTGCCATGTTCGTAGACTTCCAGTTGTCTTACAAGACAATCCTTATTTGTCGTAATTTTTGTGGCCCCGTGTGGCTTAGGTATCTACCGTGGAATGCCCCGTATCCTCGAAGCAAAACTGTATTACCCAAAAATGCCATTCATTTAGCTGCCGTATTTTTTTTTTTAGAGCAATGTCCTCATCTCAAACCCAGCTGTTCCTAGTGACCTAGTTCAAATCCCCAAGGCCGTTGCCATCAACAGTTCTATGAAACAACCCCTATAAATCAATCAACACCCAGCACAGCTCAATTCAATGCCCTGTTTATTTTAAAAGCCGCTTTGAAATAAATACCCATTCTCCTACATCGGTTGCTTTTATTGTTTAAACAAGTATCCGCTCGACCGCTTCGTTATGCCACCCCACGATAAATAGGTACTTTACCCACAATTAACTCTAATGACAAATTCCAGTTTTTTTTGTATTGTGTCTCGTGTCTAAAGTCCCTTCCACCTCTACTCGTAATTTTGCTCCCGAAGACGCCGAACATCTGTTCACATCGGTCCACCTTTGCAAGATTAATATTCGCTAAACACCTAACAGTGAAATAATTGTACAATTCTAGTCCCTGGGAAAAATGATATTTATTTTATTAACCCATGCATTTTCCCATATATATACATATGATATTTGATAATACGTAACATATTTACGGTCCGAGCTGATGTCTTCCAAATGATCACAGGATTAGCTGCCTCCACCTCGGTCCTGAAAAGCTCTATAATTGTGCAAATCACTTACCTGAGCTCCAACGAATCCACCGGGATAATCGACGGCAAAGCAATCTGGTTTTATGCTTTCATTCACTTTTTTTTTCTTTTTTTTGTTATCTTTTATTTATAACCGTGCAGATCTGATGATAATCTCCTCAAAGCCCCTAGATCGACCTTACTCTAAACATATCCGCTTAACGGATTAATCATTACTTTCCTAATCCTCCTATCAATAATTCCCCCATCCGAATGTAAAGTGCTCGACTAAAATAGTTCACTTTATACGTGTACCCTGTTTATTTCTTGAATTTATTTCTTTATTCTCAGCTATTTTGGTTTTTTTTTTATATTTTTTTTTATTGCGAGGTATGGTTATTATTTGTCGAACGTAATTCGTGTAAGCGATTTATTTTTCCTTTTATTCCAGCGTTATATGAATTATTATTATTTTTCTAGTTTAAATTCCTTGCAACAAAGGATCTCGTTAATCTTGGATTATATAACCGTTTCCTTTTTTTTTCGACACTTCGTATTAACAACACCCTGCACCCTTAATCTACATTACGGCACTATAATGTTGTTATCTATTTTTTCCACTGAATTTAAGATAATTAAATTTTGTAGCCGAATTAATTATTATTTTAAGAACACTGAGTTAAACTAATTGTTCGCAGTTTCGAAATTCTCTAGGATCCGATTTATTGTTACTTCAAAACACTGAGTTTAACTAATTTTTTGCGGTTTCGAAATTCTCTAAGACCCATATTACGGTACTATAAGATTGTTATCTATTTTTTTTCCACTGGATTTAAGCTAGTTAAATTTTGCAGTTGAATTAATTATTACTTCAAGAACACTGAGTTTAACTAATTGTTGGCGGTTTCGAAATTCTCTAAGACCCATATTACGGTACTATAAGATTGTTATCTATTTTTCTTTTTCACTGGATTTAAGCTAATTAAATTTTGCAGTTGAATTAATTATTACTTCAAGAACACTGAGTTTAACTAATTGTTGGCGGTTTCGAAATTCTCTAAGACCCATTTATTATTACTTCAAAACACTGAGTTTACTGTTTGTTTTGACCAGAAAATTTCAAGTCCAGAGTAAATTACCAAGTGATTAGGACGTAGCGCGATGTATATTTTTTAACGTTTCCGGCGACTCGTGATCCACTGTCGAATTTTCTCCGTGCATGACGTTTTATACCCGTAATTAATTATGTTTGTCATTGCAATCCCACCTTTCTCGAAGTGTCATGGTCCTATTTTTCTCGCACAAAATCCCCTGCGTCACTTAAACTCTACTGGACTTATTCCTCGGCGTCTCTCGGAAAAAACTAACATCTCGCGTTTCAAAACTCAGGCCTGTACTGGTGAGATTCTCAAATTTGCCCCACCTGGTAGATATCTTTTAATCCGTCAGATTTGACTTATTTTTCTAATTTAAATTTTTCGCGTTTCTATTTGGTCCGTGATGTGTGTTCTGACGACCTTTCCTTTAGTGCGTTTAGACAGCCCCTTACGCGTAACTAGTCAAAATTTTCCTTTTAACTCTCCGTTTTCGTGAATATTTTCTATAGCCTCTCCCCGTGCTTCTCTCCCCTATCTAAAAATAGAACTTGCAACTCACCTCTTGTCGAATTAAACAGTGTACACGTCCGTTCCTCCCTTTACCTCCCGGATCACCTACTCCCGACAATCATTCTCATTCCAGCGTATGCTAAACCCCTTGCGTAAGGTCTCCTCCTACCACTCGCATTTAGTTACCTTCCTTTTTCCTTGGTTTGGTATAACTATTTCATTTTTCACCGATTATTTCAATCTCCTAAGGCTTCCTCGGTACTCGTTCTAGTTGAAATGTCCCAGTACACACTATGTCACCTATTTTTCGCCCTCCCTCCGAGACTGCATGGATTTGATATCCTGTTTATTTATATCCTGTTTATTTATATCCTGTTTATTTATTTATTTATCTTTCGGCCAGTTTTATTTCAAGATTTATTACTGAATTTCCACGGTCCCTCTCTGGAATACGGGTGTCAACTCTGGGTATAATGCCACACGCCCATTTTCCGTCCTCGTCTCTCATCTCATTTCACATTAATCAAAGGTCTCAAGTCCCCGTCATCACAAACTAGAACGTACCTGCTCATAAATTTCCTGTAAATTGTTAAACAATTAATTTTTATGTATTTTCTTCTCCCATAAGCCCAATGTAAATTTTATTACTTTCTTGAATGGTTATTGGCGCCCTAATGGTGCAAAACCATGTTCGAGTTTGTTTCCCAAATCAACCCGTTTGAGTGCCAGAGAACGTCAACCTTTCCTCTCGGAGTATCCCTTACCTAAACTACCTTCGCGTCATCAATCTCCTGTAACCTCACTGCTATTTCTCGGCAGTCCCACATCGTGTTTACGATAGAAGCTCAACGTTTGCTTTTTTTTTCTCTTTTCTTACGCAATTTGTCGGTTTTTTCCCCTATTTCTGTTGTCTTCTTCTAAATAACGCGTATAACTGCCCTCATTCCTAATGATCCCCACTTCCAGTGTGTTTTAACGTAGAATTCTCCCAATCCCTTAGTTCATCTGTATGTCCAAGTTAGTCTTTCATCTCATTTTTGAAATACGTCTCTCCCGCTCTCCAATAGTCTACAACCCCGTATGGAGCACCCCTTAAAATTCCCTGTTTATGACGTCATCCAATGCCCTCGCTTCCTGCGCACTTCACTAACCCATAATTCTTCGTTTTTTGTGTAATAAATCAAGATAGTTACGCCCCGTCCAAAGTCCAATCCTTTGTTTGTTCAGTTAAATCACGCCCATTCGTTATTTCTTCAGTTTCCCGACCTTTGATTCGTAGTTGGTTAGATCTAGGCTTCCGACATTTATTTTCAACCCTGTAAAGCTTTATTCTCATATTCATTTGGTTGTAATTACCCCTTTCTCGACTCGATCGCTAGAGGGCTCCGTCTGCATGGTTTCTTAAAAATCGATCTCAGTGAAAAGTGCATTATATTACACAGTGAAAAGACAACATACATGGTTATGCAATGGAAAAAAGGACTCATTACTAAAATTTCATTGGTCTGTAAGCTAAGTTTGAAGAGCGTAGTGTTTTCGTAGAGTACCAAGTGGACGTAATTTCACTGAAGTTATGAAGTTACACTTTCACTGTAACTTGACCCATTTGAGATTGCACTCAAGTATTCACTAGGGCCTTAGAAATTGAACTGTGCTTCTTGGTTGTGGTTGAGAGGTGCTATTACGGAGGTAAAAAAGTATCCGGGTTCTGTTGTCGTGCCAGTATGAATTCCATTATGCTATGTGGTGGGGCAGTGGTTGTCAATGTGAAATGAAGCTGGTAATAACATGGAGTGATACCAGTAAGTTGATTGATGGTTTAAGCGCAGAATGGTTATTATGATGAGTTTTCCCATTGGCAAGTGGTTGATTTGCGCAACGGCAAGTGGTTGATTTGCAAAACGGCAAGTGGTTGATTTTCACAATTTCAAGTGGTTTATTTGCACAACGGCAAGTGGTTGATTTGCAAAACGGCAAGTGGTTGATTTGCACAATGGCAAGTGGTTTATTTGCACAACGGCAAGTGGTTGATTTGCAAAACGGCAAGTGGTTGATTTGTACAACGGCAAGTGGTTGGGCAGGAACATGAACTAACCATGAGCTGACATGCTCGGAGGTTGGTTTTAGAGTATTGCTTGTATGGTGAGACAACTTGATTCGCAACTGCACGCACGACTCACACCTTATTTGGGTGTGGTCGGGTGTTTTTGGCACGCAGAGATTGGAGAGATGTGACTGACGGTAGTGAAGGCGGCAATGAGGTGAAGCTCAGCTTGCAGGTGGTGAGGAGGGCTGTTGGTCTTCTTTTTAGTACAGGGACAGGTTATTATTAGAGCCAAAATTCTTGAAGTTTACCTGCCTGGTGGACCAATGATGCAAAACGTTTGGAGAGAAACAATTTGTGTTCAAGAGAAGAGACGAAAGAGAAAAAACGTAGTTGGTTAGAGAGAAGAGAGAGAATCGATATGCTGACTACACTATGAGTATACCGAGATTGGGAAGATAAGAAATATCACGAATGGCGTGAGTTTACCTATTTGATACTGTTGTATCGAAAGCAAATCCAAGGTATAGGTAGGTGGTTATACAGTAGTAACAACAAGTTTCTGAAAGAAGTTGGCCTTCAACAGCCGGTGTTAGCGCTTATGCTATAGCAACTTACGACTTTCAAAATTACAAGATATGTGTGTTGATTACTTTGGAAAGGGGTGAAAAGGAGAAATTATTTTGAAGTAAATTTCATGGATAAAGATTGTCTTACAGACAGACGATACGCTATGTGCGTAGGGTACACTTTCCAGATTCATGAATTTAACTTCAAGGATTATGAGGGATGAAAACATATACGAAGTTGAGCGAGAAGGTCTGTTGGTGATTGGGCTGATTCCCAATTCGATCTCTATGTGAGAACGAAATATGATCAACCAGCAGGTTTCCTAACTCTTTACAATTATACACGAATTTGATGAAAGGGTGGAGGATGGAGGGTTGAGCAGCGAAAAATACACGAATTTGATGAAAAGGTGAAGTAGAATACACAGTAATAACAATCTAATCTTTCACGTGTATTCGGTGAAAGATTAGGGGTCATTTTTTAATCTTCTACAGTTTGCGAGAACATGACGGACCCTTGCTCAAATTTCACAAGCCTGGGAGTTTTCTTATTCGTCTTCCAGACAACGAGTTAGGTGATTTTGTGTCAATGTCCCGTTTGACCTCCCACGACACGATACCTCTTAACCAAAAGTGAAGCTGATGGCTAGTCCATGGTCAATGGATAGTGGATGATTCTTGGGTACGCTGACAAGAAGTCCACAGGCATCAATACAACCGAAAATTTCCTGAATGCACATCTTCATGTTTGTTTGAGCAGAACAAAAAAAATCTCACTACAGTGAAGGAAATTTCTTTCAGTGTGATGAGTTTAACAAAAAGATCCCGATTAAGGGTGACAAGTCAGGATAAAATGATCTACGTCCGGTAGAACAAGTACATAGGGGCAACTTATTTAAAGAAACCAACAAGATATTGTTTTGTTCGCACGAATCATGATAAGTATTATGACGTATCCACGTCTCATGTAAAATTGAACGATTTACGAAAGAACCTAGTATTGAAAAGACGGTACGACAATAAATATTTATAACAATTTAATGGAACAAATTATCTTTTGGCCACAGCGTATGTTAGATTTTATAACGATCCCTCGTATCATGGTGGATATTTTAACATGCTCATGTATCATGAAAACAACATATCAACGTTCAATACTTAAGAAAAAGGTACCCATTTCAATACCGGAAAAAAATATGATACATACACAATGTCATTAATGATTAAATTGTGGCTATTGGTATTATCAAAATGTCAAGAAGATGTTACGAACGAACACCTCCGAGTCTACAAGGTGTGTTTTGATAGTAGTATTTACTTACACAAAGCACATAAACGCATAACCGAAGAGACCTATTTGGTTTTACATACTCTTGCTTACAAAATGTTGTGATGGCACAACCTTTGGTTGGGTTTATGCGTTATGTAGGGGCCATAATACAATACATATGCCTATACGGTTTACAAAAATGAATGCCGTGGTTAATTAAGATCTCCATGGGTTTTACTTACTTAAAAAAACAGGCGTGAGGAATAAGGTGTATTATAAGGGTAACAAGAGTTGTAAATAGATGGATTGTTATTGATGTGGGAAACAATTTGATATTTGTTCACCATAAAAATAACCTTTTCAGAGATGACGTGTCAGTATCACTTCTGAGAAAAAAGAGCCAAAATGGGTGTGAGCGCCATTCAATTTATTGGAAAACTGAAAAAACTTTTTTTGCAAGTCGAGTGCTTGGAGTTGCAAGACATAAATGTTTATTTGTGACAGCGTAGTCCAAAAGGGAGTTTGAAGGTTTTGCGTAAAGGCAAAGAACAATGAGAGAAAAGAAAAAAAAATTACAAAACAATGTTGTACATGACTTTTCGTGGCAGTTATGACAAAAAATAGTTATGTATTTAGTGTCTTAAGTGTCAGGGTGGTAAGACTAACAATGAATGTCCAGGGACGTGACTCCGGGAGCATCATTGTTTGGGAGGCAGAAAAGTCTCTTGACTAGAATGATCAGTTCCAGAGAAGATACGTAAGAAGTATGAGTACAATTTATATTTATTATAATGTGAGGTGCGACAAGGGACAAAAATAACAAGGGGTTTATACAAAGGGAATCATAGTAGTATAAGTATGGGTGAAAAATGATTTAACCACAGTTGGAACTTCTGTGTTTTGGAAAAGAAAAGGTGTGATGGTTACCTTGCAGAGGTCGAAATGCGAGTTTTTATATTAAACGACCGCGTTAAGACATGCTGTTGTCTTGCACGAGGGCCAAATCTCGTGGGACAAGGGTAGAGCCGTAAGTTTGTTTGTTATGGGGGGTGGTAACATAGTGAAGGTAGTGTCTATTGTGTCCACATTTCCTAGTTTGACAATAGCCTTTACGTGGTAGTTGCCGATGTGTTTACCAGAGGCGTCCGATAGGGTGTATACCACATCTGAGATTTTCCTCAGCACTTTTGCCTTAACAAAGCGAGGGGCTAGTTTTGCAGAGAAGTACAGAGCACCTTGTGAGAGTGTGTTGTTGCGCCTCCAAACTGTGTCGTTTTCCTTAAAGGTAACATGTTTTCTGCGTAAATTGTATCTGTTTGCACTCTTTTTGTGAGCAAGTATCAACGCATCTGTAACTTCGCTGTAGATAGCGGAAAGTTCTTCCAGACGGTGAGCGTAGTTCTCTGAGGGGTTATCAGTAGAAGGAAATGATGATGGGAGGCTGGCGTCCCAATGTAAGGAACCATGGACAACTTGTTTCATACCATGTTTGAGGAAGAAGCGGGTGTACCCAGTAATGAGGTTCACCGTATTGTTTAGTGCAGCCTGAATTTTTTCTAGATTTTTGACCATGTTCGTTGATCTTTGTCAACTAGGATTGCCAGAGCTGTGTTGATGGTCTGGTTGTAACGCTCTACCGTATTATTTTGGGGCGTGTAAAGGGTATTATAGAAAATATCTTTTATGCCATATTTGGCCAGAAATTCCAGTGCTATGGATTGTTTTCCATTGTCGCAAATGATGGTGCGAGGAGTGCCGTAGGGGATGAAAATGTTTTTTTCTAGCAAGTTTATGATTGCAGATGCTATGGCTATTATGCCTAGGTTGTTGCTTTGACTATTCATTTTTGTAGATAGTCAAGTTAGAATATAAGAGAAGAAAAATTACAAATTGTCCAAGTGTTGGTAGATCGTTATTCTTTTTTTACTAGGGATTTGTTTGTGACGATGAGTGAAGAATTTTGTATCGAGGTTTTGTTTTTTTGACAGAAAACTTGAAAAAACTTCGAAGTCCTAATTTGAAAAAAAAAAATTGGCCAGGGGTTTCCCTGTAATTATCGTAAAAAAAATTATTTTAGAGGACATTTTGTTTTTTTTTAAAGAAAACTTGAAAAACTTCAAAGTCCTAATTTGAAAAAAAATGGTTCGACTGTTTGTAGCGTTCCGTAATACAGATTTCGAGGGAAAATTGTTTGCTTTTCAACAATTTTAGGGGGGTGGTTGTGATACGTGACTTTTTATAGTCTGATTTTAAGCAGTACCAGTTTTTCTGGTATTTACACGCAAACTTCCCTTCGCTATGGCAAGACTTGAATCGAAGACAATGTAGTGTCAAATGTCGGGGATTTTACGTCAACGCAAATTCTTGTAATATGTGAGAGTTGATCGGCTTTGTTTTTTTAAAACTCGACTAACCTTCATCACATAAAAATGAAGAATTGTCAAATGACATAATTCTTTTTATTTCCTGTTTGTTTCCATGTCGGCTGTGTGTTAGTGTCGTTTTCACATACACTACTTGCACGGCCGCAATTAAGAGAAAATTTTTGTCACTTTCGCAATCAGGAAATTTATTTATGTTTCATATACATGATTTGAATTGTTTAAATATCGTTATTTGTAGTTCGTTCCCACTAGTAGTTGTATTTAGAAAGAAACCTGTTTGGTTTATTAATCACTATGTGATTGCTAAAATGTCCGAAAAAGGAGACGCCGTTTTTGCGCACCTTGTGAGGGAATACCGGTACGATGATTGTAGTCTAGTGGCAATTCGTAGATGTTGAAATTTAACACTGAACACCTTTTATTGTAACACGGTTTTTGATTTTAGCGCGTCGGTTTGAAGCTATAGTTAATTGGGAGAAAAAAGACATGATATGCATTGGTGATTAATATACAAGGCACGGGACAGAGGAGCGAAAAAAAATACTACCATTTGACCTCCTGGAGAGCGGGAAGGAAACGAAAAGAAACCCACGTTGCGCCAGTTGCTAGGTTATAAAGTTTAGGGATATATAGGGAACCAGTTGCTAGGTTATGACACGGGGGGTCCTCAAGGGAAGGCACGTGCTTACTGGTATCGAACCAGGGGCACTTGTGTAGCTCAGTAATTGGGGGCGGTGAGATTCTTTTGTCTGCAAGTCGTTCACTTCTTTGTTCCCCTCGAGCTCTCCACGGTCAATACAGATAAGGATTCAAATATCACAAGCCAGGATGTGGTGAAAAGGGTTTATTTCAATAGTTTACAACGGGGGTACATCCTAACCATAAAAACAGTACCGATCTCTCTCTTTTCTCTCAACAGGGTGAATGGTACTAATGAATTTACTAAGTGAACACAAAATAAGGGGGGGATTTAGGTTGAAGATAGCTTACGAGTACGTCAAGTCATGATGCAGGAAGTCGTACTTGCTGTCCAAGGCGGGTAGTTGAGTCGTTACACACGCGGTTTTAATACTAGGTTAACTCCCAGGACCCGATTATAGCTGTCCTGGTCCATGGTCTAAGGATACCGGCAGTATTACCGTTTCCAAACAATAGATACTACGACGCGGCTTTGACCGCGTTGTTTGTGATCTCTGAAGCTCTAACTATTTAGGCTTGGCTTGAATTGTATATTGTTTATTAGGCTGGACCGTGTTTCGTAACAACGTATGAATACGTCCTTGAAATATATGTTGCGCCCTGGAACGAGCGGGACGTATATTTCCGAGCATATCACACGGAAATTGAGTTTTTTATTTATAAATATTTTAATTTTTTTAATTCAATGTTTCTCTTTTATCTGTGTGCTTTTAGTTATTGTTCTGTAATTATAACTTTTTTATATTTTTTGTAATCTTTATAATTGTTTGTAAATATTCTATTTTTTTATTCTTTGTTTTCACTTTTTTAGATGCATAAATAAAAAAATAAAAATATATGAAATTACGTCCACCGGGCGTGACGTATTGATACGTCCTGGTGAAGGATTTCACGCCCGTTGTATGCTGCGTAATTCAAAACTGAACTTCCCGGTTAACAGGTTAATCTCTTTCAGCAATATTTTTATTCTTGATTTGTAACCATTCAAATTTTCTATTCGCTTCATATCTGAGGGAAGGATGTTGTGGAGTTTTTTCGCAAAATAAATGTAGTTTCTTTGTCCGATTGTGGTTTTATGACGTGGAATATTTATGTCATTGTGACTTGACCTACGCGGTATTGTAGAGGATTCAGTATTTTTGAATATGAAAATTTTAATCGAAGGTGTTCTTATACCTGCTGCAAATAATAAAATCTCACAGAATAAGAATGATAACTAATTTCTAGAATATCAGTCACCGAACCTCGGTAGTGTGCAGTCGTGTTTACCAGTGCTCTGTGTTTGACGGCTTACTTTGACGGCGGCGCGGCGTACAGATAAGATTTATTTATTGTTACCTTTTCGTATTCATTATTTTTGTTTGTGTTATTGGTTTGCGACGAAGTTGCGTGTATTATTTCTATCATTTATTATTTATAAAATAATAATTATTGTTTAATTTTTTTTTTTAATTTGTTGAAATGGAGGAAGATGAAAATCGACCTCCGGACCCTGAACCCATTTCTAATATTGTAGACGACTACGATACTGATGATACCCAGACTTCTGTAACCCTTCCTTCACGAAAACGACGTCCTCCGCTTTGCCTTAATGTACCTCCTAAAATTAAATCTCTTTCACAATCAAACGAAGCCCCAATCTCTCATGGAAGATACAATGATACCATTCCTCCAGAAGCAAAAGCCATTGAGTTTATGTATTCTATTTCATCTTCAGCTCCATTTATTGTCAATGTCCAAAGGACTGAACAGGGGAAAATAATTCATCCCCTGGATTTTGGTAAATTTATTTTTAGCTCAAAACTCAATAACCTCGGTATTATAAATGGATCAATAAAACCGGAAGGTCGATACAAACTATCCATAGAATTTAAATCAGCCACATTAGCTAATGATTTTGTTAAAAAAATAGGTTCTCTTTCAAATAATAAATTTAAATCTTTCATACCTACATTCAATTTAACCAGAATGGGCAGGGTAAGAGGTATCCCAACCGATCTATCAGAAACAGAAATAGTAGATGCTCTTAATGACTCTCAATTAACTCCAAAAGTTTTGAAAGCACGTCGTTTGAATTTTAAGGATACTTCCACCGGCACCACTATATGGAAACCTTCCCAATCCGTTGTTATTACTTTCGAAGGTCAAACATTACCATCCCGTGTATTTATTTATTATAACGCTCTTCCCGTTGAAATATACAGATTCCCGACTATCCAATGTTTCAACTGTTGCCGTTTTGGCCATTCAAAACCTATTTGTCGTTCCCCTCCTCGTTGCTTCCATTGTGGAGAGGATCATCCCTTTGAACAGTGTCAAAATACAACGAATAACCCTATTTGTATTAATTGTAAGGGCAACCATACTGCTGTTAGTGTGGCCTGTCCAGAGTTATCTAGACAGAGAAATATCAAACAGTCAATGGCTGCAGACAATATTTCCTACTTTCAGGCCTCTAAATTATTCCCTCCTACAAAAAAATCTTTTGCAGAGATAACGTCTAACGCTTCTCTCTTTCATTTTTCTTCCCCTAAATCCCCTCTATCATCTTCCCACAAAGAAACAATTTTCAAACCGATAAAATCAAATCCAAAATTTATTCCTTCTTTCGATAAAAAACTACATAATGAACTTTTACTTAACCCGAATGGGAATAATAAATTCCAGGCTCCCAATGGGACTGCCTTAAAAAACTGTTCCACTTCCGATATCTTCCCTGAAGTCACGATTGAAAATTCTTCTTTTATTCAAACTTTAATTACCCTATTAATTACGATCCTTTCAAATAACAATAAAGTACCGTCCAACGCTGCCGATTATATGAAATCTTTACTCTCTAGCCTTCCCGATGTATCCGCAAATGAGCAAAATACTTCAATGGAATAGTAGAAGTCTATTCGCCAACAAAATTGATCTTGTACAGTTACTTGATGAACATAATATTTCAGTTGCTGCCATCTCCGAAACGTGGTTAAAACCCTCATACCAATTTAATATTCCTGGATATCATTGTCTAAGACATGATAGACTGGATGGCAAAGGTGGCACTGCTCTTATTATACATAATTCTATCCCTTTTAAACAAATTATTTTCCACACTCTCTCCAATAATTTTCAGATAGTAGCTGCTGTTATATCTGATATTACATTACTATCAATATATATCCCTCCCTCTACAATTTTTGTTGAAAACGAATGGTCAACATTTATATCCCAGATTCGTCCCCCGTATATGATACTTGGGGACTTCAATGCTCATTCTCCTTCTTGGGGCAGTGAGTTAACAAACCGTTCTGGCCATAATCTATTAGATTTTATGGATACCTATAATTTATGTATACTAAATGATGGATCTCCAACTCGTTTCACTGCCCCTCAACATCGGAAAAGTGCAGTCGATTTATCTCTTTGCTCATCTTCGGTGATTCCCATATGTTCTTGGAACATTCTTAAAGATCCCCTTTCCAGTGACCATTTTCCTATAATAATTACCTTCCACCATCTATCTTCCACGCATTCCTTTTCGATAAACAATAGTTTTAAATTTAAAACGAAAGACGCGAATTGGAGAAATTTTTCTTCAGAATTAGACTCCATTGTTCAAGCATCTAAGTCTTCCCTTGTCAACACTAGTTTACAATGTGAATTATTTCCTAACATGATAATAAAAGCTGCAGAAAAAACACTTAAAAAACGTAATGTTAACATTAAGATAAAACATTCCACCCCATGGTGGGATGAAGAATGCACTAGTGTCGTTAAATCCAGAAGAGAAGCAATTTCCATTTTCCGTAAATGTATGTCTTTCGAAAATTACCTTTCTGTGAAACGCGCCCAGGCAGAAGCGAAACGCGTTTTGAAAAACAAAAAGCGGTCTGGATGGCGAAAATTCTGTGAACGCTTGTCTCCTGAATCTCCCCAGTCATCCGTATGGTCCAATTTAAAAAAATTCGGTTCGTCATATACTCCGCAGCGTTCTAAACATATTCCAGAAGAAATTATTATAGGTTTTGCTGATAAGATAGCTCCTCCGTCAGTTGCCAGATGTGAGGAAATGCCTTCCTTTATTTCTTATTCATCTCACTCTAGCTGGCTGGACTCTCCTTTCTCAATAAGTGAATTAAATCGAGTAATCAATTCCCTTCCAGACTCTTCTCCTGGCCCTGATGGAATCTTATATAGTTTCATTAAAGCATTCTCAGACATGTCGGTTGAATATTTTTTATCCCTAATTAATTACATGTTCGAAACGGGATTTATTCCAGAAGTCTGGAAAGTTCAAAAAATCCTTCCGATGTTAAAACCCGGCAAAAATCCATCTGAAATCTCATCCTATCGTCCTATTGCTCTTTCGTCATGTTTAATGAAAGTAGCAGAACACTTGATAAAGAACAGATTGGAATGGTTTGTTGAAAATCACAGAATTATCTCTCCTAATCAATATGGCTTCCGGAAAAAGAAATCAACCATAGATAATTTAAGTGTGTTAACAACAGACATCCGTATATCTCAGTCCCTTAATTCTTGCACTCTGGCCACATTTCTTGATCTTTCGTCAGCTTACGACGATGTATTAATTAACATTTTGAAAGAAAAATTAATTAAAATAAAAATTCCCTTAAAACTAGTTCAATTTATTATTAATTTACTAACAGACAGATCCATTATTATTCACTTTTCCTCAAAAACTATAAATCGCAAACTATGGAAGGGGTTACCTCAGGGGTCCGTAATCAGTTCATTATTATTTAATATATATATAAGTGATTTAGACAGTGTAATTCCTTCATCTATCAAGCGACTTTATTTTGCTGATGATTTCCTTATATATTTATCACACAAAAATCTATCGCGCGCTGCGAAGGAATTGAATTTGGCTTTACATAATATTAAAGTTTGGTTGTTGACAAATGGGATGAATTTAGCTACCTCTAAAACCAAAGTAGTGGCTTTTACGCGCAAAAGAAAAATACCCCCCTTTTCTGTCTGCTTTGATAATGTCCCTCTTCAAATCGTTAAGCAAATTAAATTTCTTGGACTACTTTTGGATCATAAACTTTCCTGGCTCCCGCATATTCAGAACATTTCGGCTAAGTGTGAAAAGGGGCTAAATATTATGCGAGCTGTTTCCAGAGTGTGGTGGGGATCTCATCCTACAACTCTTAAATTAATGTATGGTGCTCTAGTGCGAAGCCATTTGGATTATGGAACATTTCTTTTTGATCCTCTTCCTAAATATTTGGACAAAAAACTTGAAAGAATTCAATCCAAAGCGCTCAGAATAATTATTGGAGCGATGAAATCTTCTCCAATTAATTCTCTCCAGGTAGAATGTGTTGATCCCCCCTTAATTTTAAGGAGACAATTCCTAGCTGATAAATATATTTTTAAATCTTTTTCTATATCGCGTCACCCTTTAGAACAAAGCCTTGATTATTTGTTCAATTACTTAAATAACGAAAAAAGATCGACAGATAAAAATCGACTTCCTCTCCTTCTAAAAAGTTTTCTTTCATTCAAATCTCTGTCTTCTTCCCTCCAAAATCTACAAAAAGATCCTATCCTTCCTATTTTCACCATCCCATTTGATTCTATCAATTATATCCCCAACGTTATAACTTCAGACTTCCGAACTGATATTTTAACCTCATCTAATCAAAATGTTGAGGAAAAATTTAAAAACATTACATCTTCTAAGTTTCCAGAATTTTCTCTCATTTACACAGATGGTTCTAAGTCTGATAACAAAGATTGTGGAGCTGCGGTACACATTCCCGAATTCGATTTAAATTTGTCTTATAAATTGCCTAAAGAAATTTCCATATTTACTGCAGAATGCTTCGCAATTGAACAAGCTTTGAGCCAAATCCAGCTTTTCAATATTCGACGAGCCTTACTGTGCACTGACTCACTAAGCGCAGTGTTGAAAATTTCCTCAAATATCCATAAACCAGAAGACTATATTATTTATAATATCAGAAACACCCTTAAATCTCTAAATGAATTAAATTTCGAGACAATATTGGTTTGGGTCCCTGGCCATTTAGGAATTGAGGGTAACGAGAAAGCCGATTCTCTAGCTAAACTTGGAACAATTTCTGGCTCTAATCCTTTAGATTTTAGAATTCCTATCTCTGACGTCATCCCAATTCTTAAATCCAACATGATCCGCTCCTGGGAAGAAAATTGGACTAATACGAAAACCCGAACTGGTGCTTTTTATGCTGGAATACAAAATCATATTCCAAGTAAACCTTGGTTCCACGGCAAGAAAAAATCCAAAAGATTTATATCCTGTATCTCGAGAATGAGAATTGGTCATTGCTCCATTGCATCCCATTTGTTTAAAATCCGGGTCCTAGATAGTCCACTCTGCCAGTGCGGTATGGAAAATGAGACTCTTGATCACGTTTTCTTTAATTGTAAAAATCATTCATCCTTCAAAGGCATTTATCGTTTACTTATAAAAATCACCCACCAATCTCCCCTTAGTATTCCTTATTTACTTTCTCTCAACAATTCTCGCATTTTCTCAGTTCTATACAAGTTCATAGACTTGAATGACTTCAATATTTGAGATTTCCTATTCCCGTATAGATTTCCCATAAAATTATAACCATCTCCCTTAACTTTAACGGCACATAGCACTCTCTTTAGGGTGAATTGCCTAATACAAAAAAAAAAAAAAACTAATTTCTACCAAGTAACAAACTATTAATTAACTAAGAAATTTACTGCCAATTAAATGTAAAAAAATAAAAGTACGCCGCTGGAACAGGCTATTTTGACATAATATTTAATGCGATCCTGTGGCACCAAAGTCACAAGCTGTTGTTTTATTCTTCTGAATTTTTTTATGTTTGACTTTGGAAAACTTTATTATTAGTTTAATCTTTTTGATTTTTTTTTAAGTTTGGAAATTTTACACGTTGGAAAAACTTTATTCTAGAAATTATGATGGGAAAATTGGAACAGAATTTTTTTATCTTTTTGATATTATGTAAGTTTGTAAATTTTTCAAGTTAAGAAATTTTTTATTTTGTAAAAACTTTTTGGTTTTATTTTGCTATGTTAAGTTCGGAATTTTTCTTATGTTTTTGATTTTGGAAAAATCGGGTCGGGAAATTATGTTTTAAACTGAGATATTCCAATTTTTTACATCTTAATTATCGGGATGCTGTTTGAATACTTCGAAACGGTTTTTTGAAAATAACAAAGGATTGCACTTCCATTTCAGACTGTACATTAAGATAATATTAATATCAGATCAGTTGACTTATTTTTTAGTTTTAAAATGTTACGCATCCTTCAAGGTTTCATCCTTCAAGGCTTCATCCGCTTTAGCTTACCAAGAGGATAATACAGGGTGTCCTGGGGTAAAGTGCGTTAACTTCGGGAAGTGATTATACATGATGGTAGTGGTAAAAAAGATAAACGACTTTTTTTGAAATCTTTTTTTTCCCATACAAAAATATTTTTCCATGGAAGAATATATATTTTTCCATACAAACAATTCAACTTTTGTACCTTAAAACTTTGGAATATAGATTAGCTTCTTTACTTGTACTATTATGTAGAATCTTACATTATACTTTATACTTTCCCGCCGGACACCCTGTATAATCGAACTAAACAATAGAAATTATTTTTTTTTTTTTATTTCTTACGCAACTTTTGATTCAATTGATTTTTAATTTTGATTTAATTTATTGAAGTGATTTGAAGACAAAAAAAATTATAATATATATTTTACAAGCAATAATTATTCGCCTGAAACACTCATCCACATTGAAAAATCTCCTGATAAAAGATACATGACGCCAACGGGACTCGAACCCGTGTCCCTTCTATTTCCGGTCGACAGCTCTGACCACTGAGCTATGGCGGCTTATCTCTTATCCGCGAAATAATTCAATATATACTAGTGTTTCATTCAACAATTACTGCTTGTTACATTTTTTCACCTTTAAACAACCAACTTTATTTTATATGAGAAAGGCATTGTAAGTGCTAACTCTCTCACTAGATGGCGTCGAGACAAATTGTCTACATTTTTAGGTGAAATACTTGAACATGTCAAATATTAATTTTTTTTTTTGGTAAACTAACGTTTAAGAAAAGATTTTTTTATGCATAGCACAAAGGGTAACAATTATTTTACAAGCAATAATTATACGAATAATTATTGCTTGTAAAATAATTGTTACCCTTTGTGCTATGCATAAAAAAATCTTGTCTTAAACGTTAGTTTACCAAAAAAAATAATAATTATAATATTTAGGTCAGGGTCCAACGTAGACGTATCTGGGACATATTGTTTCATGTACTTTAGGATTGCTTCAGTATTTGTTAAGAACAATATTGTGACAATAATTTTTTTACTCTAGTATTATTAGCCGGAGTTCAAACAAGAATCTATAATGCTGAACAATAATGTATCCATATAGGTCACTGTAACTGGCACATACTTATTAACTGTTTACCATATTTTACATTTGCGTATTTCACATACTATTTTAAACTACATACTCTTTATTTTCTTTTGAATTGTATACTTTTTATATTATTTTAATTTCTTCTATATTTCATACTTGATTTATTATTGTACTGTATATTTAATCAACCACCATAACACGAGCATGTGCCTGGCTTAGTGGTTTTAACACACCTAAAAACTGTAAAAAAACCAATAAAAATACTGAAAAAAAAAAACAAAAACCAAAAAAAAAAAGTCATAAAGGTTATGCCTTGTATACACTTTTTTTTAAATGTTTCACAATAATTAAAAATGATAACTTTGTTTTTAACCTATGTGTTTTTTTATTTTTTATTAACTTTCAAAAATACAGTTTTTTTACTCTTAAGTAAAAAAACTGATTTAATTGATTGATATCAGTTTGACAACGGGTTCTTTTAACAATTACTTTTAAATACATATACAATTTTAACAAGTACATAAAATATACACATAAATACATTAGTATATACACATAAATACTTTGGTACGTCATGTCTTTGTTCGTATTTAGTTTTGTATAGTAATAATTTTACCAAAGAATATTGTACATTTTGGACTGAAAGAAGATTTGTTTTTGTTGAATGTCCCCATGAAGTTATTCCATATCTTATTAGGGATTCTTTTCTCTTGTAACATAAATTAATTGTCACTTTATTTGAATACGTTTGTCATGATTCAATGAATTGTTTGCGATTTATTTCGATATGATATACACGTAATTTGACATTTTAAATTATTCCATGCAATCACAATGGATAAACGTAATTTCAAGTTCAAGATGGCTATCATTTATAAGACAAAAAACTTACAAATGACATTTATGCTCATCTCCCTCTAATACCTTAATAATCTTAGATCGTAGATATCGCTGTCTCACCGCGGTCAAGTCCGAAAATCTCTTTAAAATAAATTTTGTATGATATTAAGCATACGTTAGACATCACAGTGTTTACTTCCTTTGTCTGTATAGCAAAGAGAAAGGAAGGAGATAGCTTGGGGACAAAACTTGATGCGACTCACGCTAGGTACAAACAGTAGCTTCTTATTTGGACGCTAGATGGCACTGGAACTCGCTATTACCGTACGAATATGCACGAATATTAAAAATAAATTAATAATTCGGTAGTTTGTCAAATCTTTTTTTTAATATTAATACTGTTGCATCATATTTTGGGAGGTCATTGACCAAAAGACCTTTGTAGACGAGCCGCCACTGGTTTCCACCTGTTTTCTTACTACGCCTGTATCACTAGAGATATTCTGCGTCGAGACAGGCTAGTTTTATAATGAAAGTTAATTTCAACAGGTGCATTTTTTGATAAGTTGGAAGCATAAATATTTGATAGATTTAAGTAATTCAGGTTGGTATTGGTATTTAATGACAAAAATAGGATTAGAGAATTAGAATTAGTAACTTGTGTAAAATTACCTTTTTGTTTAATTATATTCAGAAATAGAATAGATTACATCAGGACTAGGGTTTGCAACCCTCGGAATTTCTACAATATTCGATCCCATGGATTTGCGGGACTTTAATGTGCGGGATTCGCGGGATTGAAAAAAAACTTAATTTACAGAAAACTTGCTGTTTTGATTTTTCACGTAATAGGGAGTTGCAAATGTCTACTCTTGCGATCTTATTTGTTTAATCAAAGTCTTCTTAAAATTCTAATAACGTTACGTTTTCAATGTATTTTTTGACACTATTGCAAGTGTCAAATATGATAGATTTGTATTGCTTTTTAATCAAAGTATTCTTATTTTTTGACAACTTAAATATTCATTAATAAAACTTCACATCGTAGTATTTAATTATTAAAGACAATATTCGCGATTTTTAAACGACAATGTCAAACAGAGAAATTTTAAAAAGATATGGCCGCATCTGGGAATTGAACTTAAGACCTTCGCATTACTGATGCGCTGTTCTACAAACTGAGGTAATATATGACCAAAGTAGGTAAAATATGACCAAAGGACCCTATTTCCTTTGGTCATATTTAAGTATTCAATTAGCTCCATAAGCTTAGATATTCATTAATTTCAATGGCATCATCATATTTCGAACCTTATGTATTAGTGTTATAAATAAAAAAAAAATATGAAAAAAATACAATAAGAAAGGTCTCATTGGTGTTTGAAAGAATTCTTACCTACGATAGAAAATGTTTTTCATTTAAAATTTTAATTTTTACGTCTTAGTTTTCCCGCTTTTTTTGCCTAAATGTTATTTTACAGTGACGAATATTTATTTTTAAATGAACATGAGTCCCCAATGGAAATAATTTATCTCAAATTCCTTATTCAACTACCAATTAACATGCAAATAATGTCTCTAAACAATGTATTTAATTTATCATTTATATATTTATTTACCTGCTGACTGATAACTTATAGTTGGCTGGGAGATATTCGCGTACTATCGACACATGGGTTAGATTATAATGGTTATAATCTATGCAGGTATGTGCCTATGTAAATTAACGCTCTGTTCGCTGAACCAAAAAGGTAGGTATTCGAAAATGTGACTTACGGAAGAGTAAGTTGGTTGTGATGTTCGATGATATGGTTCTTTTGGTAGCGCTCGTATGGTGGAGGAATTCACAGGCGCTCGTATAAGATTGAGCTAATTATAACTCCAGCTAAAATTCGATTTGACACATCGGTTGCTTTATCGGTTTTGGTCAACTGTCATTAGATGATGTTATCACTACGGCGCCGGCGCGGGCGGCTAGATTCAACTCAAAGCAACACTGCGCAGATTCAACCAGTAAAATTTATTATTTTAAAAAGAATCCTAGCCTCTTTATTGGTTGGAGCAGAAAAAGCGTTAACACATTTCAGCGTCACAAAACAGTTGGCTTCTATGAAAAAAATACTGGTTCATTACATTCAATAACTCTAAAAAAATTTACAAAAATAAAAAAAACAAAAGATGAAATTTTGTTTATTTATTTCTAGATTTATTAGGTCATATGGGAAGAGGGTAAATATTGGAAGGCAACTGTTAGCCATGAGATTAATAAACAATTTCATTTCACTTTGTAAACAATTGATTATTCATTGGTAATGCAGTAACAGTAATTCTGGAGATATTATTTTCTTCTATATATTGTAACGTCGATTTTCCTTTAGAAAATAAATATCACTTTGTGTTACTATAACCCTGCCATATTCCCGTGCAATATGCATGAAAGAACTACAATTCGCGAGAGAGAAAATACGAGCCTGATATTGTATTTTTTTCCCTTTCAGCCCTAACTTGTTTTATGTGAAAGCTCCGCTGATGTATTACCCTCCGTGGATGAGGATCGGCCCCTACATCATCGGGGCGTGCTATGGATACCTGTACAATTCACTCGAAGGGAAATTACAAATGAAAAAGGTAATGAAATTACCATTTTTTGTATAAAATAGCTACGTACCTACTATTTTTATAGAATCTTGGTAGGTACTTACCTACTAGTTTTATAGAAACTAGTCAGGTTTACCTACCAGTTTTTGTAGAAAATAGGTACTAACCTACTATTTTCTGTAGAAAATACGTACTTCTCTACTATTTTTTTTTTAAACTAGGTGGGTTGTTACCTACGATTTTTATAGAAACTAGGTAGGTACTTACCTACTATTTTTAGAGAAACTAGGTAGGTATTTACCTACTAGTTTTTGTAGAAAATAGGTAATTACCTAATATTTTTTTTTTTACCTATAAGATCGTTTTCTGTGCGATTCAATCGATAGCCGAGTTTGTTTCTCCTCCCCAAGCAATAATTCCGTATTCTATTATCGATTGGCAAAGTGCAAAATATATTGTTTTCAATTGTTTTATTTTATAAATGTTTAGGAAAATATCTATTGTTTTGAATAGTTTATTTGTGATTTGTTTGATGTGATGTATCCATCTAAGGTTATGGTCAATTACGATTCCTGGATACTTTATTTGTTCTGTTTTTCTAAAGGAGGGCAATCGCCGATGTTGATGTTTAAACATTCGTGTATTTTTATGGTGTTTGTGTTGTTTTTTGACTGTCCCGTGCTATTTATATTGTACGTTGTGAATTCTGCCTTCGATATGTTTAGTGTAAGTATGTTCGAGTCTAGCCATATTTTCACTTGCGAGATTCCTAAATTCGCTATGTTATATACATTATTCCACTCCTTAGATTTAAAGAGTAAAACTGTGTCGTCAGCACAACTAACTATTTCATCGTCTTTTTTCATGTTGCAAAGTTCATTTATGTAAATAATAAAAAGAACGGGCCCAAAACGCTTCCTTGTGGAACTCCATATGTAATCGGCAGTGGTTTACTAGTACGGTTGTTAATATTGACTTGTTGTGTTCTGTTACTCATATAACTTTTTAATAGTTCCTTGCCTTTGATACCCAAGTTTTCTAATTTTTTTAAAAGTGATTTGTGGTAAATTGAGTCAAAGGCTTTATTTAAATCTAGATATATTGCTACGCATTTATACCCTTGATCTAAGTTGCTACGACATGCCAAAGCTTCTTTTGTACCTATTTTTTCTCCAAATCCATATTGTTTATCCGAGATTAATTTGTTTTCTTCTATTTATTTTATAATTTCGTTTTTTAATACTCTTTCGAAAATCTTTGAAAGCGATTTTAACAATGTGATTGGTCTATGATTAGTTATTTTCATTTTGTCTCCGGATTTATTAATAGGGATCACCAGTCCTTTTTTGAGTACTAGGAAAGCAGGAGTGTGTTATACTAAAGTTGATTAAATATATTATAGGTGATTTTTAAATTTTAATGTTTTTACAGTAGAAATAAGAATGATTGATTCGAAAATGTGAATGTTTTTACAGTAGAAACAAATCTAAGAATGATTGATTGGAAAATGCGAATTGAAACAAAATTCACCAAATAAGTTTGAGAAAAAATGTAATTTTTTTTTAATGCTGAACATTTATCTGTGAAGCGATAGGTCCCCGGCCGAAATATAAAAAAGGGGACAGGATAGTAGATGATTTTGTTCAACATTTATAAAGCTTTTCATTCTCATTTTAGGTAACGATCTGGACGCTATGGACAGCAAGTCTATCAATTATTGCTTACTTATTCGTGGGCCTAGCGGATAAAGACTTCCCTACTTACGTCAGTGTGGTGTTTTCCATGTTCTCAAGGAATCTTATTGCTGTGGCGACAGGATGGATCGTACTGGCTTGTCTGACAGGACATGGAGGTAGAGTATGAAGGTCTATTTACATCTACCGGCATAATGCAACTGCAGGCGGTGTTCCGCGCCGTTTGCGGTTGCTTCGTTCCTTTACCAGCATTCGCGGCTAGGCTCGCATTTTGTAGTGTTTATACGTAGCATAACTTGCCAGACACGCTCTGTGCTGGTCAGTGGCGCACCCAAAATTTTATCTCGGGGAGGCCGTGTTAAAACAATGAAAAAAACATGGCCAAAAAGTGCCTTTTATTTTATTTTGTGGATGTTCAGGCATAATTTTTTTTTTTTGATCATTTTATAAATAACTTAATTTGCCACATTATACAATAAAATTATAACCGAAATTGGGTTTGCAAGTAGGAGATTTTGAACTTTAAAGCAGTTTTCATAGGCCTTTACTTTATTTTTTTCTGGGCTTATAAAAAAATTTATCTAAAAAATACTCGATTATTTCAAAGGTCAAGATGTATTCTACTTGCAGTATTTAATTAAAGCATCTGAAACATTTCTAGGCGACCAAATTTTCAAACCAAAAACACATGATTTTGCATTACTACGTATGGCATCGCCTTAACAAGCCAATTTCAAAGGGTTGGAATACATAATAATTATTCGGGACTTTTTCGTTGTTTTTTTTATTCTGTTAAGAATTTTTGAATCATCTGTTAAATATAAATATATGAACAGTTTTTTCCGATATAAATTGATTGAATAGAATTAAATTATTTTACCCTCGCAAGGTGCAGTCAGTTTCCGATTTTTTCCGCCATGGGGTGCAGTCCAATGATACATATAAACATAGACAAATAGTTACTCTCATAAAGCTCCCAAAACCCACTGCAAGCTGCAAGAATCACGCACGCATAAAATGCTGTACTTTTTCTTCTTGGAAAAACTGCTATATTTTTTTTTTTTATTATTTTTTATTAACCAATAAATAAACATACATTTTTTTGGTATAATCCACCTCACTAGGCTGAGCCTGTTCTGAGGTGGCGGGAGTTTGATTTAATTTTAGATAATGCGAATTTACATAGAATCAAAGATGTAAATAAAAAGATATACATAAAATATAAATAAAAAAGATATATAATAATTAGAAAGATAAGAATTTTAAAAAGAAAAAGAAAAACATAAGAAATAATGAAAATACATATAAATGAGTGAGAACAGAAGAGAAAAATTCAGGCGTGGAGTGCGCTATAATTTATGGTATTGTAGATGTTATCTGTCCGCAGTATACAATGCCTTTGTTGACTATCCATGTGTGGATTTTGTGTCTTATATTTACACTTGTTGCCAGGTCTTTAATATCTTTTTCCATTAAATTGAAAATTTTTGGGGCCAGATTATGAAAATGTCTTTGTCCATAGGTGGTATTTATCTTCGGGGTCATGTGTTGATGTCTGTTTCTTGTTTCGTAATTGTGTTGTATAGTATGATGGTTAAGTTTGTCTTTTTGGTAATATAGAGTTATAATTTTATATATTTATTTATATTTTGGGGGGGACGTGCCCCCTACTTGTTACTATACTATAATTCTTGTTATTATTACATTTAGTACAGTAATCAGAGTTACCTTGATTATGATTTGTTGGTATGTTGTTCATGACGGAGGCCTTGTAAAAATAAAGTATTTGACTTCGGCAGACCTCCGGATATTTGTTAAAAATATTTAAAAAAAACTACAGATTTCCATGTTAAAACCGCTAAAATTGCTAAAAACGACGAAATATGAAAAATTCTGGTAATTTTGAACAGCTGTATCTCAAAAACTACTAAGTTCACAGAATATTATTTGCTTTTAAATTGTAGCAAATTTAACCTTCTTTCAAAAGTATTGTAATATTATTGGCTGAAAAATAGCACTTCCTTGTCGAAATTGGCAAAAACTGAACCAAAAACAAAAAAACCTTAACTACCCCATTCGATGCAAGACAGATGTTTAAATTATAACAAAAACAATGCACGACTACCATGTAACAGGCATGAACCTAGTATAATAATAATAATAAGTATTTTATTATCTTCTTTTTTTGTAAGAAATATATATGATGATATCCTCACTGGGATCTCCCGTGCTGAGGATTTCATTTACATATTATTAAAATTATCTAGTATATAAGTAAATTATGTATTTCGGTAGTCGAGAGAATACTATAAATAATTTTAATATTAATTAAATATATATATTGTAAAAAAAAGTATTTACTAGTTTCCTCTTCTGCTTAAGGCAGTGCTTTTCTGGTCTTGCGCAAAACATGCACTGAAATATGTTTGTGAGCATTATGCACAGCGTGGTACGCGATCCACAGAATTCAGTAGTTTTTAAATTGCAGGAGCAGCCAACACCTTGTTCTCGGCCAAGGGCTGGATCCCCTTCAATAACCTAACCTACGCTGCCTACCTGGTGAACCCGGTCATCATATATCTACTGATGAGTAACAGTGACCACGCCATGCACATAGCGACCAGCACTATTGTAAGCAAGTTGTTACCTAATATAATGCCTTAAAATATATAGATGTATAATATTATACAAGGTTAAAGTGTACAAACTTCTGGAGGTGATTCTACAAGATTAAAAAAAACTTTTTTCGAAATCTATACAATTTTTTTCCATTGAAGAATATTAATTTCTCCATACAAATAATTCAACTTTTGTACCTGAAAACTACCTTAAAACGTAGAAATTTCGAAAAAAAAACTTAATATTTTTTACTTGTACTATCATGTAGAATATCCTCTCGAAGTTAGCGCAATTTAAACCCGGAAATCTAAAAAAGTATAATAAAAAAAAATTAAAATTAAAACAGTCGAATAAAAACATCAGACTAGAAAAAGGGGCAGAAATAATCTTCCTGTTCCAAATACCGACACAGCATTGTGGCGGTTGGGACTCTTATGCAATGTAACAAACAAAAACAAAGTTTATGAAGTCAAAGGGTTTCTAATCGATGGACAGACGCAACCACCGCCAAGTTTTGGACTTGGACAAACTTCACGCCATGAACCCGGGCACCCCTGCTAAGCCACAAACGTAGCTATGCACAGCTACTGCAAATTTCATATAAGCACAGCGGCGACCCGCCTCTGTTTCTACCAACTCACCAAACGTGTAACTTAATTGCATATAGGCTTTAATAGTTCTATTATCATATTATTTATTTATTTATTACACGCCCTAATGGGCTTTTACACACTACAAATTTCAATAGTTGAGTATCACAGTTATTATAAATTCTACAAAATTAAAACAATAAAGGAAACATAATACAACGAAAAAATATTAAATGTTACAACAAAAGCATATAATAAAATAAGATACATTAGTAAATATGATAAGAAGTCTCACATACTCGTAAATAGATATTCAAAATAAAAAAAAATATATATTGCGGAAATTATAGATGTCTATTTGTGTCTCGATATATAAAAGAATTGAAATAAACAATATTTATATTTATTATTTTTAAGATGAAATATATCTCCCAGAACAGAATATTTATTTCCGAGACTGAATCTTGGAATATTATCTATGCAGAGGTCGATAGATGCGTAGTTGTGACGTTATGTTTTATGATTTTAAGCTGTATATCATTATTTTTTTGTAAATGGTACCCATTACATATAATAAATAAATATATATGATTTTAAATGCATACACATGCAGGAAACTGTAAAATAATAACTAAATTTACTCCGTTGAAGTTGAATTTTTTATGTCGAACAAAATCGGTCTCTACAGAGGCGGGATTACTGTGGGTACTGATTGGATCTCTTTGTGATGTAGCTTCACTAGTTTCCCGCTTTTATCTCCAGTTTTCGGACATCGTGTACACTTATTACTTTTTTTGTTGTTCAGACACTGAATGGATTTGGGCTAGTGGGACTGACATATTTGTGCTCAATATTCTTGGTTATATCCGTTGAGTACCCCCTGGATCGAGTGATAAACATCTTCTTTGATGGGAAAGCGAAGAAGAAATTACCATAGTGTGAGAAAGACCTAACACAAAAGGTAAGAACAGTAATTAAGGAGCCGCAGTAAGTATTCAAAGATGGTTTTGAAAGGGATATATGTAAATACTAATGTTAGAGGGAGCGCGCTAATATTAAAAAACGATAACAATAAGCGAAAATTTTGAAAATATTTATTAAAATACGACTCAATAATACGATTTTTTTTTTTTTCAAATATATACAAACATTCCTGGGTTACGAATAACCTGACAATATTTGAAATTTGAAGTCCTCCATCACAACACAAGCAACATTTTTCGATTACTGTGGTGGTAGTAGAAGATTATCAAATATTGTCAGGTTATTCGTAACCTGGGAAAATTTGTCTTTCCTTAAAAAAAAATTAAAAATTTATAGAATTATTTTGGTACCTACTTAAGGCGATGCCATACGTAGTAATGCAAAATCATGTGTTTTTGGTTTGAAAATTTGGTCGCCTATAAATGTTTCAGATGCTTTCATTAAATACTGCGAGTAGAATACATCTCGGCCTTTGAAGTATTTTTTAGATAAGTCTTTTTATAAGCCCAGAAAAAAATAATATATATGCCTATGAAAACTGCTTTAAAGTTCAAAATCTCCTACTTACGAACTCATTTTCGGTTATGATTTTATTGTATAATGTGGCAAATTAAGTTATTTATAAAATGATCGAAAAAAAAAATATATGTCTAAACATCCACAAAATAAAATAAAAGGCACTTTTTGGCCATGTTTTTTTCTTGCATAAATCAAAAGAGGCGGATGGTGTTAAGCGGGAATTTAAACCTTATCGCCATCTACGTAAGGGTTGTTATTAATAGCGGCTTAATTTAAAATATTACACGACGTAGTGCATCGCCTTAATCGTTTTGATTTCACTGATAATGAAAAATTTGTTGATGTAACGCATTACGCAAGAATGTGTTACGTTACCCATGCACCAACAATCGAAATTAATACGTTTTTCAAATAAGAATATCTTTCGATGAGTCTGGCTATATCAACATTATATGAGACAGTGTATGAATGTGAATGAAGCAAACAGTGTGTGAAGAATCCTATCTGCATACACACAAACGGTGTAAAGGTTAATTCGTTAGTTACTTAGATAAACACATTTTTATAGTGGAATAACTTAGTGAGTAAACCTCAAATTGTAATATTTAATCATTGAAGACAATAATCAACGACTCTCAAACGATAGAAGTTTTAGAGTCGTTAAGATTGTCTTCAATGATTAAATACTACAAATTGAGGTTTTACTCTTTCATAAGTTATGAAATAATACTTATGGAATAATCCACTTGTAGAAAAGTCAATAGATGTCGCACATTACTTCAAAATTGATATATTTATCTAAGACACTATCTAAATTGCAATTTGTTCGAGTAGAATCTTGTAATCATACATAAAGATAGTAGCCAATAGAGATGGTAACTCTCAGTCGAAGCATGATACAGTTAAACACAACATAAGTAGGTATGGTCGAATTAATTGAAACGAATTGTTCCCTTACTGACTGAATCTGTTTCTTTTTTTTCTGTTTCACATCTTTCGTTCTAGAGTACTTAATATTGTATTCGATTATCGGATAATTAAATTATTTATTTTATTTTTCAGATGCTCGAGAAAACCGAGAAAAATACAAAACTGTGATGAAATTTGTGTGTATATTACCTGTAATACACTTACATAATCCTAAGTGTAATTATAATAGTTTATAATCATAACTTTTGAGACGTACACGACATACAGTGCTATTCCGCACGTTTAACTATAAAACAAATGCAGAATCTGATTCGCCAATTAACCGAGCTCTTCATACTGTAAATATTTGTCTTAACTCTAACATTGACATTTTTTCGGATTCACTGCCCAAATTCAAACGTGGCATCATGTCAATAATTTAAACTGTTCAATGCGCATACATACAGACACACACACACACACAAACACTCACACTTACATTAAACACACACACACACACACACACACACTCACACATATATGCTACACAGGTCACCTGGTAATTAAGGAATAAACATACCACTTAGCAGACATTACAAGGAAACATATCATAGGTACCCATCATGAAGTATCTTATTCCTGTATATTGTTTCATCTCTGTAAATCATGTACTGTTTGTTTCTATAATATAAAAATAAAATAAAAAATAAATAAAAGTGATATGTTCAAATTGTTAGAAATATTGTTTATTGTAGTTTGATGTCTTAAGGCTTCAGGTGTAATACTTAATACTTATGTAGGAATCTATAATGTTCATGTTGTAAACAAATAATTAAAATATTTAGTTTATTATCTCTCTATTTATAATTTATTATATTTACAAAATCAATTAAATGATAATATCAAACTTAACAATTAACAAAACTCAACCAGGGATTAAAAATTCCATATCCCTCCACTATGCATCCCCAAAGATAACATAGGCTATGAAGGAAAATATTTTCCTCGTGGGTCACACTGTGTTACTGAAGCGACAGTGCGACTGTCGTCTAGTGCGAAAGAGACGAAATGAGAGAATGAGAAGAAAGTATAGTATTTTGGTAATTATTCCGTCATTCCAATTGATATTTTACATTAAATGAGGTTAAAAGACAAAACACGAACACTTACATTTAATAATAATATATATAGCTTAAGATTATTAACCCCTTCAGGTCAGAGAAACATTTAAAATTTAATTTCTCTGAATATAACTAGCTATTCTGGTGAAACTATTATTAAATATGTAAACACATTATCTGGTAAGATGGTACCATTTATATAAACATCATTTTGCAATAAACAACTAGTTAACAACAAGTTATAATAACAATATAAAATAATAAAAATAATAAAAAATAAAACAGAAATTGTTTGTAAACACAAGTTACATTTATGGTTTTCAGTACAATTCAACTCAGTTTTCAGGGTTAACCACAATTAATAATTATGTGAAACTCGTTTTCAATACAATCAACTCAGTTTTCACTGGTAATTCGTTAATTCTATAAGTTACAATTGTGTGAAACTCGTTATTAATACAATCTACTAAGTTTTCGCTGGTAACTACAAGTTACAATTGTGTGAAACTCGTTTATAATACAATTCAACTCAGTTTTCACTGGTAACGACAATTATGTAAATTCGTTTTTACACTTCATTGCTGCGAATCTAAGTGACTGGTGCAAGCGCAGTATGGCAGAGTTGTTCCGGGCTGCAACCTGAAGAGGAAGACTCGATGATAGCCATCTCCCGATAGGAGGTGACCCCAGAAGATGAAGTTTCATTGAATATAAACTTAGCATACTTCTGCTGTAAATTAATGCATTTCCTCGAATTTTTGTGATGGCACCTAATCCAAAATTTCCTATTCCCCACATATTTCCACCCTCGACAACATATCCCAATTAGCGATGCTATAGTCCCACTGCAATAGTTGGACTCTAATGCACTATACTCGTATGCACAAAAAAAAGTAAATAACCAAAAAAATTACATTAAATTTCTGTCCGGAACTCCTAGCCCAACGCAACTATTTTCAGCTCGCTATGACAATTCATCATAAGCTAAAACGCTTTGTTATATCAATTATATTAATTATCACAATATTATCTATTATACAATAATACATCAAATCAAAACCTGTTAACAAATTTATATATAAATGAATGTTTCTTTGTTTGTCCTTCTTAAACGTCGGAACGGAGCTATCGATCGACGTGATTTTTGTATAGGGATAGTTAGAAGACTGGGAAGTGACGTAAGTTACTTTTCATCCCAGTAAAAAATTTCATTCCGGTGGGAAAATTCTTTGCACAGTAATTTCTCCTGAAGTAATTTTTTTCAGCGAAGCAGCGGGTAAAAGCTGGTAAGAACATAACTAAGAGAAAGAAAGTTTTTCTTTTTAGTCAAATTTCAAATGAAGTGTTCCATTTGGTGTAATTTTTTCTTCTATTTTTAAATCGGATTTGAAACATAATCTTCCGTTGGTTATGGTTCCATTTTCAATTTTTGGGTCTGGAATGATTTGCAATTTTCCAAGGGGTTTGGGTTCGTCCTCGATGTTTGATTTGTGCCTTGAAATGACCTCAATGAGATTGTTAATTGGATATTCAATCAACACAACCAGTACTAAAGCGCCGACGAATGATACAACAGCGATACCAAGCCCGTTCAGCAACTGAAAAAAATATTTAAAATACTTATTACAACAAAAATGAAACAAATAATTCCTTACAAACAAATAATTACTCTTTACAATACGCGTAATGAGATAAATTAGTACCAGATACAAATAGGACAAGATGTACGTATATATCCCGATGTAAGACCTCCATTCAGAATTGAAATGGATTTAACGGTGTTTGGTGACCAGATCTAATTAGCCAGGTACTTCCTTCCTTCCCTCCTACCCCTCCCCGCTACTTTCAGCCTCACAACCTACCCCAATTGGATATGCCATAATCTCAGACGGTTATTCTTCACACAAAATGTGCTTAATATAAGGCATTTCCTCTAAATATAAATATAAAAAGGATATATTACAATACGACAGACCTATAAGGTAATTCACCATCCTCCTGATAGCTTATCCATAGGATAACGATACATAAAACAAATACTCGCATTAGGTAGAAAACTCGGCTAACTTATCCGATATGTAGCCACGGTTCAGGTTCAAGTACCGAATAGTAAACCTTATCCTATGGATAAGCTATCAAGAGGATGGTGAAATACCGCCTTAAAGTAGATACAATCCATGGAATAAAGAACATAAGGAATGCGCTGTGGATGTGACAATAGCATCTGACAGACATGTTGTTTTAATTTCTGTTCTTGACAAATAATATAGTGAAATATTCGGAATAATATTGAATTGTGAAGATTACCAATTGTTGATAACAGTAAAAACTTCAGATGGTGATTAAATTTAATTCAAATATACAATGTAAAGTTATTAACAATTGGTATATTGAGTATTTGTATTAAAGTGAATACAAATACACAATATAAAGTCATTAACAATTGGTATATTAAATATTTGTATTAAAGTGAATACAAATACACAATATAAAGTTATTAACAATTGGTATATTGTGTATTTGTAATAAAGTGGATACAAATACACAATATAAAGTTATTAACGATTGGTATATTGTGTATTTATATTAAATTGAATACAAATACACAATATAAATTTATTAACAATTGGTATATTGTGTATTTATATTAAAGTGAATACAAATACACAATATAAAGTTATTAACAATTGGTATATTGTGTATTTATATTAAAGTGAATACAAATACACAATATAAAGTTATTAACAATTGGTATATTGTGTATTTGTATTAAAGTGGATACAAATACACAATATAAAGTTCTCTTACAATTTCTCATTAATTGAGTTATAAGGCGGCCGTCACACTCGTTCTGAGCTCGGTTCCTGTCACAACACAAAGTGATCACAAACCATTGTAAAAATGAAGTGCCCTACATGTGATGATGCCACTTCTGACGGACCGCGGTGAACTATCTCCTGCAATAGATTTCATATCCATTGTGGAAGTATCAAAGAAGAATCATATAAGAAGTTCTCTTTGGAAAAGCGATCATCGTGGAGCTGTCCAAATTTTAAATTGGGAAAGAGCGATACAGAAAACATACTTCAAGCTGTTTTGGGAAATATTAAAGAAGAAATCAGATTTCACTAATGTTGCCAAATCCCTTAAAGAGTTCAATAAAAGAGACGCCTTAAACTCAAGAATGGAAATATTAGAAGAAGTGAATAGCACAAGTAAGGAGAACGAAAAAAAAGTTGCCTCCTGACAAAATTGAATGAAGACTTAGAAAGAAGAATTGCCGATATCGAGAGAGATCAAGAAAGAAGAAACGTACAATCTAATAATAGTTGTTTGGAATTTTGAGGGATTCCAAAATTTAAAGAATAAACAACTCAACCCTGAAAGACATCATTTTTAACGTCAGCAAAACAGTGGACAGCCAGCTCAACACAAACGACACAGAGAATATATATATATATAGTCAGATAACGAAATAAAAATATTCCTCCAACCGAGAAACCCGAGAGATTGATAATTCGTTTTAATTCAACGGCTTTAAAAGAACAGTTGCATAATGTTATTAAAAATTATAACAGATCTTGTGAACAAGTCAAGAATAAGCTGAGAACGGGTGTGATTAGGTTATCGGGCCCCAGCACGCTGATCTATGTTTCTGAACTCCTAACTTTAATTGCAATTGTTCTTATGGTAATAATAATTCGACACAAGCAAACACGAATATTATTTCATAAACACCAAATTGTTTTTGCATGTGAATTATATACTTTCTGTACTCTTCTGAATGATAAAATGCCACAGATTAAGTACAAACTCTTTCAACTCTTCAGTCATTAGATATTTCCTATTACAAGTACTTATAATACAAAAACCAAAGGTTACAGCTTCACCTAGTAAACAACTAATTTTAAATTCTAATGGTAATAAACGGACACGATGACATCGATAGTATCATAATAATCTTTCAAGATAATGATAAAATTATGCAATTCGATTTGGGGGTCAGAAAAAATTAACATTGTACATCAGAACATTAGTACTATAGAAAATTTGGAAGACTTTCTTATATTTTTGGATGATATAAAATGTGCTGTAAAGTTTTGTATACTAATATTGAATGCAGATTGAGTGATTCCTATAACGCCCAAACATATTTCACGCTATAGAGAATATCAGACATTAACGAAAATATCGGTGTGGTAGTTTATATCGAAAACTTTTCGCTTTTAATCCTTTTCTTTCAAAATTAAATTAATATTCTTTTAATATATTTTCTTCTGGTTTCAGTATATAAATTAATGTAATTTTTTAATTTCCAATTCGATATTAGGTAAGGACTAAGCAACAAAAACTAAATCTAAATAGAAACTAACGTTGACTAGGCCATAATGTATTCACGCCTGTATTAAAGCTTACCTCGACGTACTCGTACGTTGTAATTTTCATTGTATTAATATCTTTGTGCACATCTCCAATATCCTATTATATTATTTAGCCTAATATGTTACTCATAAATTTTCTGCTCCAAATTTATGATGTGTTTTGATCTGCTAGCCGAGGGATATTTTAAAATGATACTACCCCCTCTCCTGGGGGTCATTTGAATTAGGGAGCTGCAGTGTCAGCTGTCAAGGTAACAGTAATGGGAGGAGAGGAAGATTATAGCTTCCTTGTGAGACTAGAACATAATCTATATAGGCCATGCCCAACTACCGCATTGATAGTATAGCAAAGTGTGAGGCTAGCGTGAATTTACATGCTCACGATCGCTTTGTGTTTGTTCATTATTGCAATATTCCTTGCATTGTCTCATTTGGCCGATCCCCATATATGCTCAAACGTTGGCCTGTATTATGTGAGGTTAGATTGAGAGGTGCATGCAAGTCCTTGATCATTGAAAAAGCAATATTTTCCGCTTATATTAATGGAAGTGGGAATTCAATTAAAATATTAACTAGGCAGGTACTAACGGTTTCAGCTTCACCATAATAGAGGTTCTTGTCTCCCATTGTGGTGAAAATCATGACAAGAGTTGGGTTGATGAGATATACGCAGTAAGTCAACCTAGCGAACGGGATCCACAGGTCCTTGGACATAATTCTGCCGAATTTACCTGAAATACAATCAATTATTTTAACAATATATATTGGAATTCAAACAAGACTGAACAGGTGGAAACCACTATGTTCAACGCATAATTATTAAATGCAAACTGAAAGCGTGGAATTTTCTCTTTCTAACACTGTTTAAATCATATTTCTCACTGAAATACAAAACGAGATGGCATAACTTTTATGAGACCGTGAGATATATATCTCCCAGACTGACACTATGGTTATCTGTTGTCTGTGAAGAATATCTCTCAAAATTGCCCAAGGGGTTAAATCATTACTTTTTATTACGCTGGCTATTTTTATACATGAGTGTCATATAGTGTGTAGCCAATATAGTCCAGAGATATAATCTCATATTTTGTAGTGTGGATGAGATGTAGGAATGGGGATGTTATTGTTGTAGATATATTAATTGTAAAGTACTTTGATTGCAGAGTACATATTTCTAGGATGGTGCTTGTGATTTCATGTTTGAAAGGATACCGGAAACTGACATGAGTTTGTCATGGAAGACCAAGAAAAATTCCGGCAGCTTTGGACCACCTACAGGTCAGCTATCAGTTTCTTTGAGACAAAGAAAGAGATAGTGTCCACATGTCCAAATGTTCACACCTAGTGAGATTAGCAATACGTCATTACTGTAAATAAATATTAAAATAATTAAATAAAAAAAGCCCCAGATACAGCAGAGATTATGGAAGGTGTGAATGTACCAGGGCATAGTACACTGAAGTTAGTAAAGGGATTGGTAGTAATCCTTGAAGCCAATATAGCACACCAGTTGTGGGGGTAATGTTCTCCTTTACATAATTTATGTGGAGATCCCAAGAGAGCTGGCAATCTACAATCAAATATTTTGTGCTCGTTTTATTTTCGAACTTATTTGTCAAATTATATTTCATAATATAAGTTTGGAGGTCAATAAACTAGATCAATAAAACACGTTATTAGTGTAACCATAGAGGTAAGGACACATTTGACCTATGTACGCAAGGTATTACGATATCTGAGAAACTTACAATCCATACATATTCTATGAAAATTGATGCTTTATGAACACTCTTGTCACACGCAAAAAAATCCAACGCTCTCTAGGCAACAACAATCTGCGCTGGACAAATCAGCGTGGGACGTGAGAAAGAAAGACTGCGGTGTTGGAACGCCTTCCAACGAGTTGATTTGACATTTAAAGTTATGTTTGTTTTGGCTTTTGGGGTTTACTGACACTTAAAATGGGTGTTTAGCCATCGTTACCAGCATTGTCGGTGAGACAGGCCACTATCAGCCACACGGAGCCCAGGGACCACAGCACCCTGGTGGTGGACAGATACAGCATGCTGTAGGAGGTGCTGATATCTCTGGTGACGAGGCCGAACAGAGGGAAGCCAGTGCAAGCTGCGTACAGGGCCCAGAGGAACCAGATGGAATACTGAAAAAGTTAACAATTATAAGATAAAAGATTGCAGACAGATTGCTTAACATTCTAACATTTAGGAAGACAGTTTCTAGTGTATGCCTCTTTGGCTTGGGACTGCGTATGAAAGTGGATGAAGTGTGTACGTGGTTGAAGTATCTTACCTTTCCAGTGGGTATTCTATCCCTGTGGTGATAGTAGAAATATGCGCTTAACACACCGATGATGTACGGAGATATCCTCATCCAAGGAGGGGAGTAGAATATATCCACTGTCTCGAATATCAAGTGGTAACTAGAAAAGATATTTTTAATTTAGAGTAAGAAAAACAAAATCATATTGCTAGTGTGAAAGGCAGTTAAAAACAAAAAATATGGCACATTACCAAAACGTAAAAACGATTTGTGTGATGGTTTTTCAAGAATAATTCTCGCTACAAAATGTAGGTACGAGTAGGTATGTACCTATATGAAATCCGCAGCCCATTTTACCTTTTATTATTTTTCTCGGCAGTATTACATTGCGTTCGTAATTAATTATACAACTGGCAATTGGCTCGACAGTGTAGCCAAGCGCCGTTATAATAATTAATATTTAAACAATTTTACATTGGCAACATTGAGACGGTGTGAATTCTGATGATACCACTACACTGAGGCCAACTTTTAACTCCGAAATCCAAACGTTAATTATCATGGCAGACATCGAAGTGTTCGCTGTAACTGCTTTGCCTAAAAGTGGCTAAAATGACTTTATAGAAGTATATAGACGAGAAAATTATTATTGCGAACAGTAATATATATTTTGATATAATGTTCCAATATGAACAGCATACAAAAGAGTTTTTTTTTAACATAAAACCCAACTCACCAAAAATAACCCAACAGGAACCAATTAAGTATGTAATAGTCGAGCTTTACTTACTAAGGCTTGAAGTTCATGATTTTAACCAGGTACGCTGTGTATACTCCGGACGCTATACAAAATCCCACTGCAATGCTTGTAGCCGTCTTGAAGTAGCTGGAAAAAGAAAACAATATAATTATTCAATGCTAAACATAAATCAGGTAGGAAAAATTATATAAAGCAACAACACGGCGAGGAAATCAACGTTCAGCCGCCAGGACTTCAGCTTTCAGGCACCACTACTTATGTACAACACATAACACATGGCAGAACAGACGGGTTGGCTGTGACACCGGGTATGGTGCTTTTAAATATCATCTCTTATATTTTCATCATGAACCTTAAATGTTTCAAGAGACTCTTAAATCATGTCAAGCTTTACGTGTTTATTGATGCAGGCTTTAAGCAGTTATTAAAATTACTAATTTCGGTTGTGACTCTGTCTATAACTACGATTCAATCAACTCAAGAACTTTTGCTTTCAATATGTGTCATTTTCAAAATTTGTATTTGTTTCGGGAATACAGACAAGCAATAAAGTACTTAACAATAATTCATGATTTTTCACGTGTCTTCGCTAGATAAATTTCTAACTATGATAGTTTGAGCTGTAAAGCATAGATGGCTTTGGTTATAGTTTTGGACAAATCGATAGATGTCACTTTTAGAGAACCATAGTCTACCTGCAAACAGACCAGCAGATACAACAACTTTGGGCTTCAATGGAGAAAAATGACTTTCTTACTGTTAAAAAATTCTCTGTTCAATTTGTGATAATTCTTATCTCCTATGTCTCCGAGGTCATCACAATTACTTACTATTTGGACATGTAAAGCAGTAAACTGGCAGCGATATAGAACTGCATGTCGTTGGAGAGGTAGTAGCCCCAGGTCATGCAGACCTGCGCCGCGCGAGGGTACACATTGCTGACATAGAGCAGGTTGGCCCACCAGGCTCCAGGGCACGTGAGGTCGGGTCTCTCGTGACTCCACAGGGCGGAGTTGCGGTACAGCCACTCGCTGATCGTAGGCGCGCACAGGGTACAGAAGGCGAATAGTGGCGTCAACCTGCAACATTATACTATAAGTAACAACATTTAAAATAATAAAATACTTCATTGATGGACCATACCTCTTGGAATGCTAAAATTGTTCGTACCGAACAACTACCGCCAGGGTCGCCATCACAGGCTCTATATTCCACATGGCAGAACAGATGTTCTGACCCAGCATAGCATGACAAGAAGTACGGTGCTGCTATATGAAATCTCTAGGATTCTTGACATTTTCAATGATGGTCTCGAAGGTTTCAAGAGTCATTTCAGGCAAGGACTCTAAAATGTATTATTATTTAATTTATGTCATGTGTATTGGAATATGATTAAGGGATGCGTCAGGTCTGCCAACCAATCTGCATGGCGAATTTTACCGACAGTCCGGCCGGAATCTCTCGACCCGTCACCTTGCATCACAGTGGGAGGGGTGGATTCATACGTCTGTCACTCCTGGACACACTAAACTCCAGATTCCTACCCAATCCTCATGCCTTCTTCCTAACACCCTCTACACAGTATCCACAAAAACGATGGGCCCTGAGGGGTATTATTTTCTGGTATGGAGGTAATGTAGAAAATGAACATCAGGAAGGGTGTTTCACAGAAATTCAAATGTAACATTGTTATCAAATGGCTAAACAGCGCAATTTTGTTTTTTTTTCACATTTGTGCTTTTTCTTGATCACAATTTGTTCAATAGTTGAAATGGATCCAGAATCGGCGTTGATTGGCCATTTGATGACAATGTTACATTTGAATCTCTGCGAAACACCACAACCTAAGCAGGTATTTAACTGATCAGTTGGCTTATTACCATACATCGTACCTCATCAGTTTCACAACCATACACGATAGAAATAAAGGCAGATATGGCATGGAAGCATGCTGACTGTCGCTGAGCTATGACTAAACTGCAGGGAGTATCTTCAATGAAAGTTATGCGTTGAGTGTGTAGTTAGAAAAAGCTGTGTGCATTTCTGATTCTCAGTAGTATGGACGAACGAACTAATTAATAATGGTTCATGGCCCGTCTCCATTGTTTCTATTATAAATGGAATTCCACAATCTTTGCATGTCCAAAATAAAATTAATATGTTTAGGAAACATGGAAATCAAAATAATTTATTTTGTGAACAGGACTTGCCAAAACTTACCTTTTAAAACGTTTGAATAATCCACTGATAAAATCCTTTCTCGTTTCACTGAACGTCGAGGGAAAAACTTGATTCTTAGGATTTTTGAAAAATGTGTAACCAAGTAAGAATCCACTGAAAGAAACAAAAAGTATTAAATCAATTTTATCAATATCTAAGATGAGAGACAAAATACCATATAGATTCTCTAGCGAGGAGCCAATCAAAGTGTGTAGTATCCTTGATGTTCATGTTTACATAAAGAGTTACCACAGGCAAAAACCTAGAAAATCTTTAAAAAATTCACCATAAATATACTATGAGAAGACACACCAGGATCTCCTAGTCTCCTGGACAAATAGTCAAACACATAATATACATTTCTGAGACCAAAATTGTATAGTAAAATCCCACCCAGAAATTAACATTAAAACGGTCCAACAATGACTCAATAGTTAATTTTATTCGCTCGGGTAGAGGAGTCTGAAAAAATTTGTTAACATCACTTAAAATTATATATACACTAGTGGATCCAACGCAATGCTTCGCTATTACTAATTTCTTTCCCGGGCGCTCCACAGACTTTTCTACCATTCACTACTGTGTACCACAATGTTACTGTTGAAAAACTACATTACATCGACTTTAATTCGACTCAGTATTTCATTACGGTGCAGAGATATTGCATTAAGTATTCCTCAGGCGTACCCGACTTTTTCTACATTTTAAACATCTCTAAACACTCCTGGCACTAATAGCAACAAACTTTGATATTTTCAGTGATACATACGCACACACGCACATGAAACATACGCACGCTGAATTTTTATATACTAAGATTAGAAACCATTTAGAATTTAACACAACTAATATAAGACGTTGTCCTATCACAGACCGCTTTCTATGTAAGGAAGTTAAAAATTGTGGTTGTATGTATTTTAGGATGATATCTGAAAAAAAAATTAGATCTCGACAACAGCGCCACCAATCGGGTACAAAACTATCCTATACAGGGTGTCCGGAAACTCGTAGTACAAGCGGGAAACTGGTGAATCTACATCACATTTGGAGTCGATTTTGTAGTATATATTTTTTTGATTTGAGCTTTCGTTATCGAGTAAATCGAGTTAGAAGTTCATTTTTTTTTTTTTTTTTTTTAATCAAATTCTTATAAATTATTACTGAAGATCAAAGTACTCAACTAATTAAAACTATTTGAAAGTAAAACAAATGAAGAAACTCGGATTTTAAGCATTATTTTGAAATCACCCTTCATTTAATCCGGTGTAATCATAAAATATTTCTGCTCTGCAGGGTTAAAACATCTGTTGTTCAACCCTAAACACCAGAAAAAACTAACTAACTAACCCAAAAATAGCCGAAAAATATTTTTTTTTGGTTTTTTTTTTTTTTTTGTGAAAATGCTCAAATCAAAAAACTTTATGTTTTTTTGGGTTCCCCATGTGGTGTAGATTCTCCAGTTTCCCGCTTGTACTACGAGTTTCCGGACACCGTGTATATCAAGCTGGAACCAACCATATACATTAAAAAAATTTCATTAAAAAGGATTAGGCGGTTCCGGATATCAAGATAAGATAAAGTACCTATTCATAACTCACTTATAATAGTAGAAATTGAAGAAGAACAATAATTATTACAGAATAATTAATACACAAAACCATAATTTAACCATTTCTATCTGTACCGATCATATTATGAAAATCTAATTCTGGATCACAGGGAGCTGTCTTCACTCTAGTATAATTGATCACTGTGCAATATTGCTGAGAAAGTTGTTAGTAGAAGTTTTCTTAATATATATTGTATTTGTTTTTTTCTCACCCTTGTCCTAAATTAATCGCTTAATATATAGCATTTTTTCTTCTACATTTCATCTTTGTTCTTCTTCATTTTTAGCAAAATGTGTTATTTCACATGGTTACCCTACAGACATAGGTTCCTTCAAATTAGTATTCATGCAACAATATTGTTATTTCTTTTTTTTTTATTTTATGCTTCCGATTTTGTTGTCCGGGTTAAATCTTCCCCATAGGAAAAACTAAACCCTTCCACTCACTTTTCCACAAATGATCAGCTAGTTAATCAACACTATGCAAGTGCATTATATAAGTAAAATAAATACAAAACAATACAAGAACAACAACACGTCAACTCACCAGAGATCAAATGGGAAAAAAAAAAAAAAAAAATTCACCGACTCCAGATATTTTCATATCAGAGGGTTCGGCTCGGTAGAACTTCTAACAGGGCCTATAAATCCTACTGATCCCTCAACATAAATATTTAAAAAATCTTTCGTTATCCTACATGTATTCAAAATGACCGACTTTTGCATCTTTATATATAAGTTTTTTGATAGATCTAATACGCCTAAATTTTTAATGAGAGAGCTAGGTATAATGCCAGTAGCCGAAATAACGAATGGTAATATTTTTATAGTCTGAGAATGCCAAATTCTTTTTATTTCGTTTCCTAAATCTGTGTATTTTCTTATTTTTTCATTAACAGATTTTTGAATATTACAGGAATTTGGAATAGTATAATTGAATAGTATAATAGTATAATTACATATTATTACTTTGTGTCATTTTTATTATTTTGTAAAATTATTAACCTTTACACAGGCTAGCCCTAGTGAGGTTAATAATTAAAATGTAAACAGTGATACCGCATGTAAAGAAACAAATAATAATAATTGGAGCATTTGGTTCCTGAGAAAAGGTAATTTGCCTATTACATATAATACATTATTTTTTTCCAGGTTAAATCTTCCCCACAGGAAAAACTAAACCCTTCCACACACTTTTCCACAAATGATCATCTAGTCAACCCACACTATGCAAGTGCATTATATAAGCATACTAAATACAAAACAATACAAGAACAACACAAAAAAAAATAAAAAATTAATAAAATAAAATTCCTAAACACATCATGTAAACCTACAAATATTTAGCTGTAATTTTCTGTTTTTGTTTCTTGTGTTTGTATGACTTGTTGCATAGCTTTTATTAAATGTAATTTTATTCTTATTTTTTATGTTTCAAAGCATCTGTCAAATTAAAATTATACTACCAACAATGTAAAAGCCCTCTGACCCGCTAACCAGCCAGAGGTAAAATGGGAAAATAATTCACCGACTCCAGATATTTTCATATCATAGGGTTCGGCTCGGTAGAACTCCTAACTGGACCGATAAATCCTACTGATCCCTCAATATTGCCTAGGAATACTTGTTTTTGTTTTTTAGGTCTTAGACTATCCATGTTCATCTGTACAGATAACATAATAATCCCCTGTTCATCTACGTTGGTTGTAAATGACATTGTTGTCATCTTGCAAAACAACTTGGAGATTATTTTTTTTTTCCACTTCATGTCCGGGTTAAATCTTCCCCACAGGAAAAACTAAACCCTTCCACACACTTTTCCACAAATGATCATTTAGTCAATCCACATTATGCAAGTGCATTATATAGGCATAATAAATACAAAACAATACAAGAACAACACGTCAACCCACCATAGATCAAATGGGAAAATAATTCACCGACTTCAGATATTTTCATATCAGAGGGTTCGACTCGGTAGAACTCCTAACTGGACCGATTAATCCTAATGATCCCTCAATATAATTATTTTAAAAATCTTTCGTAATCCTACATGTATTTTAAATGATTAATTTTTAAATTTTTATATATAAATTCATTGACAGATCTAATACACCTAAATTTTGAATGAGAGAGCTACGTATAATGACAGTAGCCGATATAAGAAATGGTAATATTTTTATGTTCTGAGAATGCCAAATTATTATTAATTTTCGACTTTATGTCCTGGTTAAATCTTCCCCACAGGAAAAACTATCTAGCGAATCCACATTATGCAAGTAAATTATACACGGTGTCCGGAAACTCGTAGTACAAGCGGGAAACTGGACAATCTACACCACATGGGGAACCCAAAAAACATAAAGTTTTTTGATTTGAGCATTTTCACAAAAAAAAAAAAAACCAAAAAAAAATATTTTTCGGCTATTTTAGGGTTAAAGTTTTTTCTGTTGTTTAGGGTTGAACAACAGATGTTTTAACCCTGCAGAGCAGAAATATTTTATGATTACACCGGATTAAATGAAGGGTGATTTCAAAATAATGCTTCAAATCCGAGTTTCTTCATTTGTTTTACTTTCAAATAGTTTTAATTAGTTGGGTACTTTGATCTTCAGTAATAATTTATAAGAATTTGATTAAAAAAATAAAAAAATAAAAAAATAAAAAAATCAACTTCAAACTCGATTTACTCGATAACAAAAGCTCAAATCAAAAAAAATATACTACAAAATCGACTCCAAATGTGATGTAGATTCACCAGTTTCCCGCTTGTACTACGAGTTTCCGGACACCCTGTATAAGCATAATAAATATAAAACAATACAAGAACAGCACGTCAACTATTATTATTATGTTAATTTGAATATCAGTTTTGTTTTCTTGATTCAATGAATAAAGTGGAATCTTGGAAGTGGAAATTAATCCATTTCCCGACATCCGACCTGAAACTCGGCAGATAAACTCGTTGTCGATACATTGTCTATCTTTTGATGCCACTCATGCATACACACGCACGCGCACACATTATATTTAACACACAGAAGATTACACCAGTTACATACGAAATAAGAATTTGGCTTAGGTGTTGTTGACTCCAGTCCCTGGGGAGGAAGTTTCAATCCTCAGTCAAACATGTTTATTTTTTTTAATTTTAAAAGATATTTTAAAAGTTCACAGCAGTTAAGAGCCAGTCCCTGGGGAGGAATGTTTAATCTCCAGTGAAACCAAAAATAATATGTGTCTAAACTCTAACATTGACATTTTTTCGGATTCACTGCCCAAATTCAAACGTGGCATCATGTCAATAATTTAAACTGTGCAATGTGTATACATACAGACACACACACACAAACACTCACACATACGTTACAAATTACTATGTAAACGTTTCTACCCAATGTAATACATCAATAAATTTTATAAAGAGTTGTGATAGGACATATTATTTGTTTATATGTAGGGATGTGGATAGGTACTATTTAAAATAATTATTATATAAAAGCATCATTTTGAAAAGGAGATGGATTATCGTCCTTACCTCATACAGTAGAAAGTGTCCACGATAAACGGTGCATTCTGAAATACTTGTGAGGCGAAATCGTCATCGGAATAGTGAATCTTGTGGATGCCCTCGTACTTGTCCATGGCGTAAATGGTAATGTGGCCAAACACCATCATCGTCATCAGCATAGTCCTGGAAGCATGAGTGAATTACGTCATTTATTTATCATTGTCTCAATAAGATAAGACAGTACCTAATTCACGAGGCGAGCGACTTTATTTTTCAAAAGAAGAAATTTATCTATCGAATGTTAGTAAGCTTGAAAAATTACGACATGTATCCAATGACACTTATAAAAATGCAACAAAAATATTAATGTTAATCGAAGAAAAATACAGCACCTCTTATGAAAATGATATAGGTTGATTATACCGCTAAAGTATGTCCACTGGACCTAGTTTAGTGAAACCACGCGTGCCGTCTCAGTAACGTATCTTTACTACATTAATTCATCAAGCATTTGAACAAAACAAATACGCATTTCGAATAAAGAATTTTTAATTCATAAAATAATGTTGGTGCCTACTTTATCGCTTGTCCGATGTAATAAGTAGTTCCGATTTTGAAAATTAAAGGTATATTGAACTTGAATAATGTTATGCATTACGCAGGAATATTTCACGTTACTTTCGTACCCATGCACCAACAACCGAAATTAGTATGTTTAATGAGCTCACCTAAGGCCGTTTAATGGTAGCAGCACGTCTTTTTCGTGTTCTTGGTTGAATACTTTTCTGGTGTTGTGTTCAATGTTAAAACCTAGAAGTATTTTTTGCAATATGCTCAACCTTGAGCATTCCTTTGGAGGATTTGCAGTTCCATTGGCTTTATATACCTGTCCATTAGTTCCATTTGCTGTTCCGTTGGTTCCATTTGCTAATTTGTTAGTTCCATTTGCTATTCCGTTGGTTCCATTTGCTAATTTGTTAGTTAAATTTGCTATTCCATTGGTTCCATTTGTTAATTCTTTAGTTTCATTTTCTATTTCGTTGGTTCCATTTGATAATGCTTTAGTTCCATTTGCCATTATGTTGGTTCCATTTGCTAATCCGTTAGTTCCATTTACTATTTTGTTGGTTAAATTTGTTAATTCTTTAGTTCCATTTGCTATTCCGTTGGTTCCATTTGCTATTCTGTTGGTTCCATTACATCCATTTCCAATTACATCATAATCAGTCAACTTCGTTATTCCATTGGGTCTATGTGTAATTCCGTTGCATCCGTGTACTACACAGTTGGGTCCATTTGCCGTTCCATTGCTTACATTTGCTATTCCATTGCACCCATTTGCTATTCCATTTGGTCCATTTGCTATTCCATTGCATCCATTTGCTATTCCATTTGGTCCACTTGTTATTCCATTGGACATTTTTGCTATTCCATTGGGTCCGTTTACAATTCCATTGTGGTCACATGTTATTCCATTTCGTTCTTTTGCTATTCCGTTGTCATCATTTGCTTTGTCATTAGTACCAATAGAACCATTTTTATATTTTTGCTCTGACTTGTTTGGTTCTTCATGAATATAAGCACTATAAAAAGTACCTGCAAAATTTAGCGCAAAAATCAGCGCCATCACCAGTCTGTAAAAAAAAGGGTTTTTTATAAAGTATTTTTTTTAGTGAACTCCATCGAATTTCTGCCGCCCTGAGTCACTGGGGTTTCTAAAGGAAGCTGGATAGCAAAGAGACGAGGAAGAAAAAGGTTGGGAAGTACCTAGGATATTCACATATGGACACGTTTGGATTCTTAACGTTGGTGCTTCATCAGAGGACATAATGTGCTTTGAGCACCTACCACTTCGCGTATCTACAAATTTTGTTGGGATATATATTTAAATATATATAATATTATTTGCACCATTACCATAACATGGTACAGCACTCAGAAAAATAAACACTTTTGAGTGAAAACGACTCACAAATAAACCAGTTATTGGAAAAGATTAATTTTTTTTTAAAAAACATCAAATCGACTAAAAAAACTCACATTTTTTAGGTAATATCGATGTAACGTCGTGTAACTTTTGGAATCGGGCTGCTAACAATAACACTCCTCATGTAGATGGCGATAAGGTTTAAATTTCCGCGCAACACCAGCCGCAGTGCGTTGTATTTTATTTTGTGAAGTTAATGCTTAAAAATTTAATATATATACAATCAAACCGTAACCACAAAGGGGTTCGTAATTAGGAGATTTTGAACTTTAAAACAGTTTGTATAAGGCTGATAACATATTTTTTTAGGCTTATAAGAAAACTAGCTGACGTGTACCCGGCGTTGCTCGACTTTTCTCTACTTTCTATAAATATAATATGCACGTATTATTTATATTAACCTTCCGGAAGAAATTATCTAAATGATAGTGAAAACCCTATCAAAATCCGTTGCTTGGTTTAGAAGAACTAAGCGCACAAACAGACAGACGCGGATAGCTACTTTGTTTTATACTTTTTAGAGATGCTCGATCTTTTCAAAAGCCAAGATGTGTTCTACTCACAGTATTTAATATTTGTAATCGATCAAAATTTCAAAGCAAAAACACTTGATTTTACATTACACCGTAGTGGTTCGCCTTCACTGACACGATAAAACACTTTCACGGAATCGTTTTTTTTTATATTAAAATGCATTAATAAAACAAACATTGTTTTAAGCGGAAACACTCTCAGAAATAAATATGTTTACTGATGAAAAAATGTGTTTTATCTGTGCAGCCAAATAATTGCAAGAAATGCGGTCCATTTAATTATAATATTTTTTTCTTTTTAATAAGTCCGGGTCTGTATATAATGTTAAATTTTTACCATTTCGGCACTAGCCGGCGCCCTCCGGCGCCCTCCGGCGCCCTCCGAAATGGGGCCCTAGAAAATTGGTTTAGAAGAACCCGTGAAAATCGCGAAATGTTTTAATTGTAGGATTTCTGAAGCTAAAGGTATTTAAAATATATTTTCCTCAAGATCATTGCCAATCAACAAAATAATTAGAGACGATCAGAAGTTAGTAAACTTTTAAATCATTATTCATGTTTAGATTTGACGGCCGGCATAGTCCAGTGGTAACGCATTGGACTGCCATTCCGAAGGTCGCGGGTTCGAACCCGGCGTGCGCAAATAAATTTTATTTGATTAATTTGTGTTATTTCACAATTAATTAATTAAAATAATATATAATATATAGTGTATTTGCGGCACGTTCCAGAGTGGAAGATACTACCAGTATCGCCCTGGTGTAAGACCACCATTCAGAATTGAAACGTTGCTCCAAATGGCTTTAGCCGTGTTTAGTGACTAGATCTGAATAGCCAGGTACTTCCCCACCTTCCTCTTCCCTTCCCCACATACCTTCAGCCTCACAACATCCCCCAATTGGGGATGCCATAGTCTCACTGGCTCCAGACGGGAGCAGTTGGGACTCTTGTGAGGTATTCACTATAAAAAAAAAAAATAAAAAAAAAGATTAGTAAAAAATGTTAACAAAAAAATACACATTTCAAATACCGAATTATTATACCTACTTTATCGCTCATCTGATGTGATTTAATACTTACATATCAGTTCCGATTTTGAAAATTGAAACTGATAGGTATATAGGTTTAAGCGGGAATATTGAACTTTTTTTTAGTTTATAATTTTAATTCTAGGTCGGGCGTTCCATATTTAAGGTGTGTGATATCATTTAAAATTGACAATGACTTAGATAACTTAGCCTAGTTAGAAAAGTAACTCACACGAAAAGTGTGTGTTTGGGTGCGAAAATCCAGGACATGTCATCGTCTGTTTTCTTGACCCCCTCCATCGTCAGGGTCATGTTGTAGACGCGCTGGTGATGCAGAACCCCGGAGTCGAAATACTCCTGCAGCAGCTCCGAGATCTCACTCTCCGAACACGAGGAGGGCAGGCATAGTCCGAGAGTCACCACGTCCTGAGATAAAATTATTTATAATTATTAATTTAAAAGCTGAAACGGACTTAGGATGGATTGTTTTTTTCTGAATTTGAACAATTCTTCAAATTTCAACGTTAATTTTATTAAATTTCACTTTTGTTTTCGGGAACGAACGAATGCAAATCTTGGAAGCGGAAATTAACCCACTATTCGACATCCAATCGAGCTGAAATTCGGCAGATAGACTCGTTGTCGATGACCATTCATTTTATCAACATTCGGTCTCAATTACGTAAACACACGTGAATATATATGCGAAATAAATGTTGGTAGCGCGGTTGAAACCAGTTCTTCTTCTTTCGTATGGTGGGTGGGGGTCAGAGAGGGGAACATCTAGGTTTGAAAGCCAGTCTAGGGCCTTAGACGTCGCCCTGTCAACCTCATCAGTCCCGCCGAGGAATTAATGCAGCGGGCATTCTTTGACCACATGTTCGGTGGTAGTCTGCACCGAACCGCATTTTTGGTAAGCAACAGCATTTAGTGATACTTTGGGCGATTTTTTAGTTGGCTGTTCTTTGCCACGCTTTTCTATTCGAGTGTTCGACACTTATTTCTTATTTTAGTTCATTCCACCGTTTCATGCGCTCGTCGTCCGGAGACTATCAAATTCAGCTAAAAGACGTTCACTTTCTGAGCTCCATGTTGGGATATACACTTTACTGTAGCCTATGGGAATTCATTTTCTTCGCCGCTATAAAACAATAGGTTGAAAAATGGATCATAATAATTTGGATTTGACGGTATATTATCCACAACCCTGTCGATATATTCAGAAAAATCAATTTTGCCCATCTTAGATTCCATCAGGATATCGGATTACAGGAGGTAAATGGAATTTGTATATATTTAATACGACTGGTTTGTGTTGGCTATGTGGGAAACTACTCAATATAGTTCTCTAAGGTTTTCCGTCTGGCGCTTTAGAGACAAAACACAAGTCAAGTGTCTATTCACGTCACCATCGCGTAGAAAAAAGTTCCCTCTTGCTTAGCATCGTAAATGAGTTGACAATTATGTGCTGAATCCCAATCGGTGATTTGCTTTCCAGCTTTATCGGCCATCGAGTAGCCCGATAGAATGACGTGGATGTTGAAATCTCCCACGTACGCCGCACACTGGGGCCAAATACCAGAAGTTGATACAATAAACAAAAAAAATAAATTCAATAGTACGATGTTGCTTCATTTGTTTTGAGGTACCTCGATAGTTGTAGCATTATTATATAGTAGGTAGAAACCTTTGACCATACCCTTCTACCTGTGACACCGCTCAGTACAGAGCGAACACTCGTGCAGATATTACGCCATTTACAAGTGCCAGCATAAACCTCAAGTTCAAGTATTTATTTCGGAAGACACCTATTACGAATCCCAAAAGTGAGTATGGAACCATCATGTTCAGGTATTTATCTTATTTTTTCACATTATATTTTGAACATTATTAATTATTTTAATAGATAAAATTGTTTATCAAATATATACAAAAATTTTGTGGTGATTTTTAAAAAAAATGATATAATTTTTAGAGATTAGTTGAGCTCCGGGCACCTCCGGGCTATTATTCAAACACTCTTAGGACCAGTAACTATTGTTATTTACGAATCATTTTTAAAATCTTGCACATATGTACACTTTTTTAAGTAATGAATTATTTTAATGTGATCGGGAGCTATAATTAAAATGAACAGTTTTTTTGAAAACTCGGGATCAGACAATTTAATATCATGTTAGTTACAAAACCTGTCAGAATAGAGATTTATTTCAAAATAATCGTTACCAATATTCAATTTTCATTTTTTGGACGTAAGGTGGTAAAGTGTAACTCAAAGATAAAACTTCATGGTTTCCCTTCCTAAAACTGTTTATACCACATATCTGGTCATAATAGAACAATGATAGAACGCGTTTTCTGAGAGAAAGAGTCGTGTCAGTTGGTGACAGATATAGCACAACGCAATTCAGCGGTTTTTTATGCTTTGTGACAAATACAGCACTACGTGAACCGAGCGGAGAAATTATACATTTTCTTTTTTTCACACAGGTGTGAATTCTGATACCTTATTCATGACAAGACGACAATTATTCACAATAATGAAGAACTCTGGATACCTACACATTATGCTGCAATGAATTGGCAAGAGTAAATCTGCACCATCATAGGTACCATGTGGGTACCCAATTCTTAGAAACATTAATGTAACAATATAATTCTCTCAATATATAATCTTTGATTATTTTTATTATTTTGTAAAACACAGGTCCACGGGGTCCTAATGAAGTTAAAAATTCTAACGTAAAATAAGATACAATGTAAAGAAACAATCAACAATAGGGGTATGGAACGCATAATATTTTGTAGGTCAGGCCCTGTTTGTATGTACGGTATCCATCCGGAATACAAATCTTTTATTAAAATAAATAAGTTTCTCCGAAATTCATAGATTTTGTTTCATTACGAGAATTCAGACGTTCTTTTCGATGTTCATTAAAACGGATTCCATGTTTTCTTAAAAACACAGCTTAAGGGTTTAATGTCCTGTTATTTGTGTCTATAAAGCACAACGCAATTCAGCGGTTTTTTATGCTTCGTGACAAATACAGCACTACGTGAACCGAGCGGAGAAATTATACATTTTCTTTTTTTCATACAGGTGTGAATTCTGATACCTTATTCATGACAAGACGACAATTATTCACAATAATGAAGAACTCTGGATACCTACACATTCCAGATCAGCTAAATTTGCTGCAAAAGGAAATGGAGTTGAGGACAGGATGCATCGGTGATCCCAGAAAACATATTTCGAGAAGGATAAATCGCTTCAAATCGGAACACTATTCACGATGGGTAGCAGCGCACCGGATTGAAGTAAGATTTCTGGAGAAAAATAAAACATTGCTGGATTCATCAATTTATTTTCCGAATATTACACTAAAACGCGGTGGTCCCGGTCGCCCGAAAATTACCTTTGATCAGAGTACAAAACGAATGAAACGACAAAATACTCTGGATTTGAGAAAGTCTACTCCTCTAACTGAATTAGTTTATGTCACACATATGGAACTTAGAACTACAGGACAGACAGGGGCGTCTATAGCTATCACTGATATTTTATCGGATTCATCAAGTCCCAGTAAAAGTAGCTTATAGAAAGTCTCTTGAAACAGTTACTATGTCAGGAGAGGATGCTGTAGCACTCGTAGTGGAAGCGGGATTATCTCGACACCAATACAATGTAATAAGATCAAATGCTCCAAAACTATACCCGTCTTATAAAATTGTACAGGCCGCATAAAAGGAATGTTACCCAGTGACTGCAAAAATCAATGTTAGTGATATTTCAGTTCATGATGATTTGCAGACAATACTCAATCTTACCACTAAGCGTTTGGTCTTCGCTCAGGGCAATGTAATACGTACACTCAATTCTAAGGAATTATAAAATATGTTTTCAATTAGTTGTTTTTGTTATCAGATCCCCTGCGAGCAAAAGGAAGCAGCCAAAAAAAAGTTGACCACACTCCCCATAGAAGCGGTAGAACTGCTAATGGCTCTATCATTACAGCCGACAGGTGAAAATTATTCAAGTACTCAGGATGATGATGATGATAGTGACGAATACGATTATTATGATGATCGTGATGATGGTAGTGTTGATGATGGTGATGATGATAATGATTTTGACTCAATCAAGTCGGATAAAGAGAATTGATTTTTTTGTTTTGTTATTTATTTATTTAAATCGAGAATATAAAATATGTATATAATAAAGTTTACATATATTATGTATTTAAAATTTTTGTTTTTTTATAACCTTCCTTTCTACATTCAAATTTTCTCTTAAAAATGTCCCTGTGAATTAAGGGCGTTTTTCATCACTCTTGCCCCAGTGTGCGCCGCCGGGTGGTGTGCTGGAAGTGTTGGTAACTGCCATACTTCGTTGGGAGGTTTGTATATGTTAAATACAGTTGTAGATATTAAATATTGCTCCAGTTACTGGGGAGGAAGATTAAATCCTCAGTCAATCCATAAAAAAGTACATACGGTACTACAATTATTTAAGGACTTCACCGTACTGAACATACAGCAACTATACATAAAAACTATAACTTTATATTACCAAAAAGACAAACTTAAGCATCATACTGTACAACACAATTACGAAACAAGAAACAAATGTCAACACATGACCCCGAAGACAAATACCACCTATGGACAAAGACATTTTCATAATCTGGCTCCAAAAATTTTCAATTTAATGGAAAAAGATATTAAAGACCTGACAACAAGTGACAAGTACAAATAGGACAAGTATAAAAATAAGACACAAAATTCACACATGGATAGTCAACAAAGGCATTGTAAACTGCGGACAGATAACATCTACAATACTATAAATTATAGCACACTCCACGCCTGTATTTTTCTCTTTTGTTCTCATTCATTTATTTGTATTTACATTATTTCTTATGTTTTTTTATTTATCTATCTAATTATTTATCTTTTCTATATATATCCTTTTATTTATATATCTGATTCTATGTAAATTCGCATTATCTAAAATTAGATTAAAATCCCGTCACCTCGGAACAGGCTCAGTAGTGAGGTGGATTATACAAAAAAAATTGTATGTTAATTTATTGGTTAATAAATAATTTTAAAAATATATATAATAGTAGATGTATTATAGTGAAAAAACTTTGTTTTATATGGGTTAATTTTTTTATGAACTGTTACTAAAGAAATATCTTTTAAATCTATAATTCAACAAAAAAACTCTTTCATAATAAATCTAATTCTAATGTGTAATATTTAATATTTTTCATCTATACAATTAGCACACTTATTCCATGTTCATTAATTGCTTGGCTCAATATAAGACAACAATTACATTTCTTGTTTTTATTTTTAATTCAAGGCTATATTTTAAAAATTATAAACGCATGTGGTAAAAGTTCATAAATCAAATAACATGAAGAGTTGTCTGTTTATTTATGCAAATACAGTCGACCAGTCGTCAATATTCATATATTTAAATACTAAAAAGCATAAATAATTTTTTTCGCACAAAAGCATTTCAGTCACGGTTCTTTGGTACAAACGCTGAAGAAATAAGTAGATATAAGAATGTTGTTGGCGTGTCTGTCTGCCCAAATTAATCACATCTTTTCCTCACTTCTGATGAAATTGATCTAATATTTTGAAATATCTAAATTCTATCTTGAACAGACGAGGAGGTCAATAAACGAGTATCGGAGAGCATGTACTATTGCTTCATTTATCTGGAGCTATACCGAATTCATCGAACTCAAAAAGCCAGGGTCCACCAGCGTACTATTAAATTCCATGTACCGACTAGGAACACAAGACAAAATGTAACATTCCTCTGTAATACATAAACAATCAAATATCAGACACACTCTAACCGATAGGATGCATGATCTAGGCAACAAATTTTGGGGGTATTATTTAATGACACCATTTATAGAATTAAGTGTATACCAGCACTTTGTTGAATCCTACAAATTAGAGTAGCGTTGGTAATGTAGTTTTAGTGATTTATCTTATATGTAGTATTGTTCTAGTTTATATTTTATTTTATGTTACGTTTTATTGTCATTGTTATTTATTCTCATTATCACAGTTTTATATTTATGTATTCATAGATCTATTTTGTACATAGTTTATAATGAATTACATCTACATAGTGATGTTATTTCCTATATAATATAGATATTCTCCTATGTACACTGCATCCATATATCACTTTTATGTAAAATACTTTTTAGGCATATAAATAAATAATTAAATTACGCTGATTTAAGGAATTCACCGAATGTTGACTGGCAAGAATTTCCCAAGACCGCTGCCAAAGCGGTCGAGTTCAACAGAGGGTCTATGGAATTTTTGCTAGATTCCATGAAGCAATATTGAAGTTCAACCATTTGGGGATTTTTTATGTGAACCATCTTTTGGCGCACATTAGTGGGTAAAACCGACTCTTGCGTAGCAATCGACGACGAATACAGGACGACGCTCTTTCTGCCCAGCCGCCAAAACTCTGTGCGGTTTATTTGCTTAAATTGGCAATGGATATAATCTTAATAATAATCAATTTTTATTTTGTTGTATATTTCTTTGTGTATATTTTAATAATAATAAAATAAGTGTTTTATTTTCAAAAATATACAGTCTTGATTACTTTAATTTTCACTATCTTTAATAAAAATCAATTTCCATATTTCACACTATTTTTTCTATACAAGGCGTAATATTAGCTAATTCAATTCTTTTTTTTTATTTGGTCAATAAGTAATCGATATGTTGTCATTTTTGTACGCTTCAGAAAGGATTTCGCGGTAGCCAGACTATACTATAGTCTGACTCCTACACAGGTAATGAATTGTGTTGATCTCTCTGGGACCTCGGGATAAAAAGGTCTTGCGCAAATTAGGTACATCAGTTTACTTTCAAATCGGTATTGACCACACTTCTCGGAATTATCTACGCACTGGGTAAAAATGTTAATTCTAGGGCAGTGGTCCTTAAATTGTGATGCGCTTATCGCTAGTGATACTTAAGGCGATATAAGACTAATCTCATCCTTAAGGATGTAAGTTATTTATGTTTAAGATTCATAAAAACAGTCTAACATTAAAAACTAGTCCTTCTGAGCACGACTCCTCGCGATACCTTTAGTCGTGTTTAGTGACAAAATCTGAATAGCCAGATACTTTTCCCGGCCATTATCTTTCTCATATCCTCCCCCTCTCACTCTATACTCCACGTAATTCAGATGCAATATTCCCACTGGCTTTTGGTAGTTGTGATACATACAAAAAAAATCACATAAATAATAACACTTGGTTTGGACCGTTTAGATAAAAGTTCTAATAAAAGTTTCAGGACCACTACAGTGAACAATAAAGTGATAAAAATTATATGACAGTTAACATGTGTGTTTTTCCAAAAATCACATGTGCCTGTTGTCACCAACAAAACAGGTTTTTTTATTGCTTTCCCAACCTACCTTCATATTAAATATGAAATTTGTCCTTATGTGGGCGATATAAGGCGTATCGTAAGTTTACCATGCTAGGTACCAGTTTCCCGGAGACCACCTGAAGCGAACAAATGTACCAATTTAAGCGAATGCAAGAAAACAGCAGAAGAGAATACTGCGAGCAGAATAGAATACACGAATATGGCATAAGAAAATAGCACAAGAGAATACAAGAAAATAGCAGAATAGAATATAAGAAAATACCACAAGAGAATACAAGCAACCACAAGAAAATAGCAATTACAAGAGAATACAAAAAAATAGCAGATGAGAATATAAGCAAGCAAAATAGAATACAAGAAAATAGCAGAATAGAATACAAGCAACCCCAAGAAAATAGTAGAAAAGAACACAAGCAAGCAGAATAGAATACAAGAAAATAGCAGAAAAGAATACAAGGAAAAGGCAGAAGAGAATACAAGCAACCACAAGAGAATACAAAAAAATAGTAGAAGAGAACACAAGCAAGCGGAATAGAATACAAGAAAAAAACAGAAAATAAAACATGAAAATAGAAGCGAATACAAGCAAGCACATGAGAATGTAAGAAATTGAAGAGAATACAAGAACATCTCACTATATTTCGAAAGAACGGAAATGAAAAAATTAGCCACACAAATAAATAAATATATCAACTGACCTCCCCTCCCATATAAACCATCCTCTGTATATTAGAGTCGTGCCTGAAATAGGCGGCGTAGTAGGCGGTCGGGAAGGGCGGCAGACTGTGTGGGAGCTCCAGCACCCGGGAAGGGAGGATGCCCAGCCGCTTGCTGGAGGCGTACACCCTGCACTGCGACTGGGAGCCCAACCAGTAGGTGCCGCCCCAGTATAAACCTGACTGAGGGACTCCGGATGCATCCAATACTGAAAAATAATCATAAGTTTTATCCTCACTGAGATCTCTCGTGCTGATTTTGGTTTCAGTCTGTATTTGATGTATATTTTTTATATCTGATCTCACTATAATTTGTATCCAGCATTTTATTTGAGATTTAAATGAAAAAATATTGTTGTGTGTTTTAAAAGAGAGTGGGATTTTGTTGTAGTTTTGGTGGATTTTATTAGTACAATGGTGTAGGAAGCTTTTCTGCTCAAATGTTGTATGTTGTACCTAGTTGCTTGTTTGATATGTTTTTGACTATGAGATTAGTGTTTCTAATACACGCGTAAGTTGTTATTTCTTGTGTTTTGTATTTATGAATGTAAATATAGTTGTTTAATTGACATGGTGTTAAGTTTTTTGAAGTTTTTGTCATTGCCAGTTCTTACAGGACGTTCAGAATATTTTTTTATTTGGCTTTTTGGGTTTTAATGAGTGATTTTAGGATATTGTCATTTGAACTGCCCCCACCAGATTATACCGTACTCTAAGATCAATTGGCAAAGAGCCATGTAGATATTTATCAAAAAAAAAATTACTGAGTGACAAAAAAATATAGTTCACAATACATAATGGAGAGTTGATACTTAAACTTCCTACAGGGCACTTACATAATGAAGAATTCATACTTAAACTCCCTTCAGGTAACACACATAATAGAAAGTTCCTACTTAAACTTCCTACAGGTCACTTACAGAATGAAGAATTCATACTTAAACTTCCTTCAGGTCACATACATAATGGAGAGTTCCTACTTAAACTTCCTACAGGTCACTTACATAATGAAGAATTCATACTTAAACTTCCTTCAGGTCACATACATAATGGAGAGTTCCTACTTAAACTTCCTACAGGTTCACATTTCTTTCGGTTTCGGTATTTAAGTTGCTTTATATATATATATATATATATATATATATATATATATATATATATATATATATATTCCAAGCTAAAACACTGAGCGACTAGCCGTGCACCGGCTGACACTCGTTTCGTAATAACTTGTTGTTTTTCTGCCAAATTATGTTTTTATAAATTGTCCCGTCTCACCAGATAAGTGTTGACATATTTATAAAAATTGTGGTAAATATACAGAAAATATGTACATACAGGAATACGCATTTTTAATATTTATTAAAAAAAACACTTTGTAGGAGTTAGATAATAATGAGAAGTAAATATTTAAGTTTTCAGAAAAGTTAAATAATGCATAGTAATATTTATTTCATTTAAATAGTTATTTCATTTTAATAGTTTTTAACAAAATGGCTACTAAAATGTATTATTTTCTATTTCTGGAAATTGATTTACTTATTTATCATTGTTATCTGACTGATAAAAAGCATTTTTTAAATAAAATGTGCGTCTTAAGGAAGTCCAAATTTTCTGTATATTTACCAAAATTGTATATATCTATCCTACGTAATTTTTCCATGATAACTATTTGTAGTCAGAAAAATGTTTTTTTTTATCTCTAATGTTATCTATATAAGTAAAAATGTAAATTTCGTTAAAATTCTTAAATCTCCGAAAGTTCTTCACCGATTGCCTTGAAATTTTGACAAAACGTTGCATTCGAATACGCGTGTATTTTATATACCTATATAATATAGATATCACCTGTCACAGGTAAAAAAAAATAGCGCCATCTATTGGACGTAAAAGCAACACGCTTCATTGTTTATCTATCTGCACAGACAGGGTGAGCCACAGCAATGGGTGGCGGGTTACAGCTAGTATAATAATATAAATATAAAGTAGAAATACGAAAATATTATATTTTCCAATTAAATAAGATTTGTTCACAATATATACAGTACTTTAAAAAATGAAAAATTATGACATTTGGCCTGGAATTTGCGACGCGCTTTTCCACAGATAAAATAAATAAATCTGTAAGTGATGAAACGATAAGCTACAATAATTTTAAGATACATTATTTCCTTGCCAAGCGAATAAAATATATTTTAGTACGCTCGGAGCTATTTTTAAGAGGAAACTACACGCCAAAAATGTGTGTATTCTTGGTATACCTTATATTGCAGGTAATAGGCATTAAAATCGCTTGACCAACGGAGATTTCAAGCACAAAACTGGTTTTTATTTATTTTGTAAATAATTTTTTAAGAAAGCAAAAAAGTTAATCAAATGAAACTGTCACAGATAATCTTAGCTATAATACTGTATTTTTAAAAAGTTGTTTCCTTTACGCGTTCATACATTTATATTGAAAACATATTTTTTTTAGTAGTTTACATTTATATTTTTTATTGAGTAATTTATTTTTTTATTTGTATTCTACTCAAGCGAAACGATAGGAAAACCTTCAATTTATCTAAAACATATTTTTTGGTATTCATAATGTACACCAATTCGTTATAAAGATTGATCAAAATAGTGATTTAGCATTAAACTTCGCCTTAAGGTTCAAAATAGTCGGGTGAGCTACCAGCATATCCGCTAGGGATACGCTCGCACTCTTTTGAGAGATATTTACGTTCGTCAAGTTGCTGATACACATTCAAAACCCATCTGATCCTGATAACCCATTCGTAACAATCTTCGCAGGGATCAGAGTCCAATCTTAGAGACAATATGAGGAATAGAATAAAGAATAACACAATAAGTGCCTTGTGGTCGTGTTTCGTGATTCCTGATGACAAATTTAAAAGCCTAATTGGGCATATATTTTCATACAAAACTGTGTTACACCATGATTAAGAAATTAAAATGGGATAGCGATACACAATTTCAGGCAAGTGTAAGAGAGACAGACCGCGTTCTATACAGGGTGTATCGGCACTAACCCGACAAACTTTAACCAGCTATTCCTTAGCACATTTGGAGTAAAAAATGTTATGGGCACTTTGCTGTTCATTGGCATTGCTTTTCGTGTTCAACAGCTGTTATAAGCAAGTATGTCGAAAAGCGTCTTCGCTCTTTCGCACACACTAAATAATAATAGTTAAAAATGAGACGAATGGTGCCGTGCCATTTCGTTGTGATTGTAAAAGTGCGCTAATATAGGTACACACGTACATTATTCAACGGAATTCGAATAAAATATTGCCAGATGGGTTTTCAAACTTTGACAAAGGATAAAACAATGGTGACATGTGGTGAAAATGTGAATAATAATTTTTTTATTTAAAAAAAACGTTACCGGACAGCAAAGTGCACATAACATTTTTTACTCCAAATATGCTAAGGAATAGCTGGTTAAAGTTTGTCGGGTACGTGCCGATACACCCTGTATAGAATAGAACTAAAAGATACTAAGTAAGTGGCACATTTAAGTCGAAGACACTTTTTTTTCTTATCCTGTGGATTGATAGGACAGCGTTCAGAAGTTTATACGCCACTTGTTGACGTGTACCCGGCGTTGCTCCGAATTATGAATGGTTTGTAGTATAGTTTATAATTTGTGAATTCTATTTTTAAGATAGATACAATTCCGTAGCACATTATATTGATGTGAAGGTGAAGAAATGCAATAAGCATTAATCGTTGAAAGAAATACTAGTACATATTGGATTATTTGGCAGGTTGGGAATAAGCCGACATAGCTTAGTGGTCTAGAGCACCTGACCGGCAATCAAAAGGGTGGGGGGTTTAATTCCTGTCGGCAACATTTATTTTCACTTTTGAGATATTTTCAATTTGTATGGGTATTTCAGGCGAATAATTGTTGTTTAAAAATAATTTGTTATCCTTTGTGCTATGCATAAAAAAACGTTGTCTTGTAAACATTAAACATACGTAATAAGTTTTACCAGCGTTAGCAATGTAAGCGCCCAAAAATATCGTTTTAACGCTTTCATTACAAAACATCGACTTTTCTCTACTTTCTATAAATATAATATGAAATAAAAACAATATTTTTTGTTTAAAACCACGAATTTTTATTAATTTTAAGACCGACCGGTTTCGCTACACTCGAGCATCGTCAGGGTACAAAATTAAACAGTTTAATTTTGTACCCTGACGATGCTCGAGTGTAACGAAACCGGTCGGTCTTAAAATTAATAAAAATTCGTGGTTTTAAACAAAAAATATTGTTTTTATTTCATTAAAATGTTAAACCACAAAGTGATTGCTTTCTACGAAAAAAATAAATAAAAATAAATAAATAAATATAATATGCATGTTTTATGTAAATAAAACTTCCGGAATAAATTCTCTTAATGATAGGGAAAATTTTATCAAAATTCGTTGCGTAGTTTAGAAGAACTAAGCGCACAAACAGACAGACGCGGTTTACGACTTAGATTAGCAGTCTGTTTAAGAAATCAATTTAAAAATAATAATATTAAAGTTTGCAGAATGCGCCCTCACTATGGGATTCTCATTATTGATCTCTAGCGCGGTGGGCCATTAATAATAATAATAATAATAATAATAATTGGATAATTTGTAGAGCGCCGTTTTTGTGAAAAATCACCTCAAGGGCGCTGTACAATTTATTTCCTAGGATCTACATTTGTTATTTAGACCAACTGTGCCAATACGAGGTTCGTCATCCGTTCAGGTATGTGTCTGCCGCCAATATAGCGCTGACATGTGTCTGCTGCCAATAAAGAGCGCTGACACAACATCCTCACATAGATAACAAACCTTGGCAGCACCGCTGTGACGTGCGACGAAGACAGAAGATGGAGACTCTGCTGCAAGAATCCTAGGTAGCGAAGGAACTGTACCAGCTGCTGCAGCGAGAGAGACCACCGCGTCCACCAACAGTGCCAGCACGAGGTTCGTCATCCGTTCAGGTATGTGTCCGCTGCTAATATAGCGCTGACATGTGTCCGCTGCCAATAAAGAGCGCTGACACAATATCCTCACATAGATAACAGACCTTGGCAGCACCGCTGTGACGCTAGACGAAGATAGAAGATAGAGACTCTGCTGCAAGAATCCTAGGTGGCGAAGGAACTGTACCAGCTGCTGCAGCGAGAGAGACCACCGCGTCCACCAACAGTGCCAGCACGAGGTTCGTCATCCGTTCAGGTATGTGTCTGCTGCTAATATAGCGCTGACATGTGTCTGCTGCTAATAAAGAGCGCTAACACAATATCCTCACATAGATAACAGACCTTGGCAGCACCGCTGTGCAAAATCACCTCATCCTAGTCTATTTTAGTCTCTCTAGTCACTTCCTAGCCATTCATGCCACTTAGTGTATCCTCTCGACCCTTTTAGACTCTTTCCTGGCTCCAATACCTAAATAAAATCCAGCAGAAAAAATTACAATTCTTTATATTGTCGTGATCCGACGATTTCACATCTCTGTCTCAGACCTTTAGGGCTCGCTTATCGCAGGCTATCATAAGCAAAATCTTGAACCAAAGTCAAAGTGAAGTGTGTGTGTGTCATCTGTAACAAAATACATAAACAAAAACAGAAAATAAAAACAAAAACAAAAACTTTAAATAAAATATGGCTTAGGGTAGACCGAGGCTATTCGGATCGGGTGAGTTATTCGGATCAAGCTAAGCAATATGGATATATCTCGGCTATTGTAATCAAATGACAAAGAAAAAATTTGGACACAGCGTCCCCATCTACCGTATGTCATAATAGTAAAATTACCGATATTACAGATTGCGTGGGTTGACTGCTAAAAATCGATATGTGTGAAGATCATCCAAGTTACGTCTCAAATAAATGCCTGACATAATATTGTTCTCTGCGTTCTTAGTGTTTTTTCTGAAAAGGTAAGCTATTCAGTCATGTTCATATCCAATATATACATAAAATTAACAATGATGTGATGTCATGTTTATAATGTTGAGATCTAGTAACACGAGCCGCGAAATTCATGAGATTGCCTACAGGCATAAAAAACACTTCGGTTATACAACTCAGTAGAAATTATTAGTCGAATTAATAACATTTAAAGAAATAAGAAAGTTTGTTAACGATAAACATTCACTTGTGTATATATAACTTTGCGAATTATTGGACACAATTATGTGATATGTGATATGAAATGGGCATCTTACATGCTGATTTATTTATAAATTGGTCAGTGAGATTTATGAAGAAATTCATTTTTTATAGTATTTACAAAGCCGTAGTAATTTTTTGTAAATATTTCATGTTTGTATCCATAAAAATTAACATTGACCTTCCTCTTCCGATTTCCTTCCCCTCCCCTTTACCTTCAGCCTCACAACATACCCCAATTGGGAATGCTAAAATCTCACTGGCTCCTGACGATTGGGAGCACTTTTCTGCAATTTCACATAAAACAAATAAAAACGCATGTACGGAAAAGTGGGTCACGATTAATAAGCACTTTTAAATTTTAAAAACACTTTGCATCAGTTAGATTACAATGAAAAATAACTATGTATTTCAATAAAGGAAATTAAAAATAAAATATTTTATATGGTGACCGGATAAATCATCAAAATGATAATTCATCACATCTTTAAAAAGTTATATAAAGTCATGGAAAGTGATGAAACAAATACTTTATTAACTGGGTAAGTTAGGTTTAAAAAAAATAATTTCATCGTTTTTAATGACTTTACATCACTTTTTAAAGGTGTGTTGAATAGTCACTGTGTTGAATTATCATGGAACCATTTTAGATATTTCATTAAAAAAATTATAGTTTGACGTCTTTTCTTCACGCCATATTTTTACATAATAGTATTAAAAATAGTGTTTGAGCTATTTTTTTCATTATTTATTTTCTAAACCAAAAATAAGAACCTATTTTAGGATCATGGGTACGTTTTTTTTATTTAAACGAAAGAAAAACAACACTATTCTTAAAACTTTCATATCAATAACAATGGCCGCCAAGCGAAATAATTGTTAAAATACATAATTTTTTTCAAGAATCTAAAATACTTACTTTAACTGAAAAAAGTTTGTTTTATTAATTAAAATTGCGTATACCGTGTCCTACTTTTCTGCATATAAGCATTTTTTTCGAATCAATAAGTAAGTTTATTTATTTAATTGATACATGGTTTAGAGAGTACATGTGGTTTTTTGTGATATTTCACCCTCCATGCTAGGGATGACCCTGTGTTATGGCGGGTGAATTTTACAGTTTGCGGACATAGAATCTATACATTACTGTAATATAAAATAGAGAAATAAGAAAAATTATTTATAGCTAGTTTGGGTTGCAAGAAGAGGATAGAGAAGTTAGAGAATTATAAGAAGATGAAAAATTTGAGAAATTATTAGTAAATAGATCACACTAAAGTTGGTTTTTATAAATGTAAAAGTAATTTTATGTCACATGGTATAAATACATGTAAAATACACAAATACTCGAGTGGGGAAATCGATTAATTTTTTACAAGGATTTAATCTAATATAATATGTTTGATGTTTGCAAAAATTAATGTAATTATTACACTTACAAAATTACAACGTGCACTAGTCATAAGCCCGTCCAGTTTGGCTAGATTAAAAAGCATCCGGTGTTGAGTTCTATATAAATACGTATATAAATAACAGTACAAATCAAATTAGTTTTATAACTGAAATGCACCTCCGAAGAAAAAAGGTTTTTTTTTTAATTAAACTGTTTTAAATTCATCCATAGAATAAATCAAGTAAACGATTTATTCTAATTCTATTAAAACTACATGAAAGTGGCTCATTGAAGAGACGCGTTGGACCGGCTTCTTTCATAATTTACTATGACTAGATCACAATAGAAAGCAAAAACCGTTATGTTCTTATTACTCTTCTATTAGCTAAGTCGTCAATCATTGCGCGAACAAAATTTTCCTGGTGGTAATTAGGAGAATAAGGAATTCCAGTCATTTGTTTTACCATGAAAGTTCACCTTCTAACTTCAATGTAAGTTTTTTTTAGTTTTTTTTTAATTGGCATTTTTTCGATACATACAGGTACATATATAATTATACAAAATGTAAGACAGTAACAAAAAAATCCCACAAAGGCGAAGCCTGTGCGTGGGCAATATAAATTATGTATACAAAACAGTGGCGGTTAAATAAAGAGAAAAATCTATTATCTATAGATTTATAGACTACTGGAGTTTCTGCGAATTTAATAAAAACAGTTCAAGTTGAAGTTAAATGGAATAGTAATTTTAAAAGTTTTTTAATATAGACGGTAATGGCATCTTCACTCTCATTCTTACTTCCAGATTTTTTCTTACCAAGCTTTTAACATTTTTTTTATGAATCTACGTTTTAGGAATGTTGATGAAATTCGGCAAGGAATTAAACAATTTTGGGCCAATATATTTAATGTGTCTTTGGGCCAGCCTGGTTTTGCAGTGGAACGCTGTGTACACGCATATTTTGTGTCTCTGCCTAGAACGATTTGGGTTTTTACAGAAATTATAAGGACGAGTGTCTATAACTTTAAAACATTGGACACAGTAGATCCGCCTTAGTTCCATAATGTCAGTTTCCTGAAACAATTGATCGGTGGGATATGTCTTGCTCTTCTGGTGCATTATCTTAATGATAGACTTCTGAACAATTTCTAGAGGTTTCACATGGTTATTGTATGTTCCTCCCCTGGCAATTATTGCGTAGAAAATGGATGAAAGTACCAATGCATCATAAATAAGCCTCATTGCCGATGTGTTTGAATATGTAAATTAGGTGCCTCGGATTTTTGACAGTTTTTTCTATGTAGTAAGTCCATTTGAGTTGACAGTGAATAGTTACACCTGGGTAATTAATACATTTTCCTAATTTTACATCTTCGCAATTTGAGCATGTCGCAGGGTTACAATTAAGATTATGAAACTTCAGGTTAAGATTATTTTTAGGGGATGATTTTTGGGTATTGTAGAAGGGAATAAAAACAGTTTTATCATTATTTAGACTAAGATTGACTAGATTTCTATCTAGCCAATCGTTGACTGTTGCAATGCATTTGTTGGCTTTACTAATTGTATCTTCCCAATATTGTATTTTCCAATATCGATTGCATAGTTAAAATAAGTTTCAAAGTTTGCTTTGAACAAAGCTCGCCAAAACGATCGAAATCTAACGGGGTACGCGTGACGTCATACGAACTCCGGTTGTGTCGGTTAACAGGTCAACCCCACTCGGGTCGGTGTCGGTATGAAAACAAAAAAACAAAAAAACAATTTACATATGTAGGAGATTTCCAAAAAACATATAATAATAATTTGTAAACGACTAAATAAAACTAATATATTCACAATCTGCATTTGTTGATCTAAATGAATGTGTGTTTTTTTAAGCCACAATGTTGTGGTAGGAATCAGTGTGTCCAGGAGTGATGGACGAATGATCTATCCCTCCCGCTGCGACGCAAGGGTCAAAAGAGACCAATTGGAGGGTCAAAGGGTCTCCCCAAACCAGCGTCTCCCGATCTGGCACGCCACGCAGCTGGTGGGCAGGCGCATCCTGGGCGTACCTCACCCGGTGAACCCGGGCACCTCTGCTAAATCACCAAGCATTGCGAACCACTTGTGGTGACCTATGGCAGAGGCCCAGGGCAGATTTCCAAATTGAGCTAATTCAACCATATCAACTTAACTGCATCAACTTTTTAACTGCTTCATACTTCGACTGAGAGCTGCCAACATTGTCTCCAGTGGATTTAACGTTATATATTTTATGTAACGTCTTGTAAATCTATTAGTTGTTTATCTCCCATTTTAACAACAAAACGAGTAACAAATGTCAGTAAACGCCAAAACAAACATAACCTTAACCGTCAAATCAACTTGTCGGGAGGCCTTTCACCAACGCCACTTTCTTTCACACGTCCCACGCCGTTCTGGACACCGCAGATCGGCGTTACGTAGTATTTGATTCTTGCAACGTTATGTTTTTGTAAAATGTACCTAACTTTTTACCAGATAATGTGTTTATATATGTATGAGAATATTATTTATCCTAACATAAGTAGTTTCCACAGAATAGTATACAGAGATATGATTTTTTGAACATATCCTTAAGGCGAAGCTTTATGCTAAATCACTATTTTGATTAATCTTTATAACGAATTGGTTTACATTATGAATACTAAAAAATATGTTTTAGATAATTTGAAGGTTTTCCTATCGTTTTGTTTGAGTAGAATACAAATAAATAAATAAATAACTCAATTAAAAATATAAATGTAAACTACTAAAAAAAATATTATTTCAATAGAAATGTATGAACACTTAAATTGAACAACTTTAAAAAAATACAGTATTATAGCTATGATTATCTGTGACAGTTTCACTTGATTAACTTTTATGCTTTCTTATAAAATTATTTACAAAATAAATAAAAACCAGTTTTGTGCTTGAAATCGAACGTTTCTAGACTCCTTTTGTCAGGAGATTTTAATGCCTATTGCCTACAATATAAGATATACCAAGAATATTCACATTTTTGGCTTGCAGCTTCCCCTTAAGGCGATGCACTACGTAGTAACGCGAAAACGCTAGAAATGTTTCAGTCCGCGAGTAGAATATATCTTGGCCTTTGAAATAATCGAGTATTTTTTTACGTCTTTTTATAAGCCCAGAAAATAAAATTATAAGGCCTATGAAAAATTTTTAAATTTCCTACTTACGAACCGATTTTCGGTTATGGTTTTATTGTATAATGTGGCAAATTAAGTTATTTATAAAATGATCGGAAAACATTTAAATATTTATGCCTGAACATCCACAAAATAAAATAAAAGGCACTTTTTGGCCATGTTTTTTTCTTGAATAAATCAAAACAGATGGATGGTGTTATAAGGGAATTTAAGCCTTATCGCCATTTACGTAAGGAGTGTTATTGATGGCGGCTCGATTCAAAATATTACACGACGTAGTGCATCGCCAAGGATGCGTCAGCAGCGCCGGTACTCGAGAGGTTAATGTGTTGCTTACGTGGGCCCAGTGTGTCCTTACCTTAAGGGTATCTTTAAAATGAGTTTTATTTATTGATATTTCAATTTTTCTTATCTTTGTACATGTAACTTTAAAAAATACACTGATAATGTTTTATTATCTTCCTTTTTCGCAACAAATAGAGAGAATAAGCCTCACTTGGATCTACATGTGGTCAACGAATGCCCGCTCCATTCATTCCCTGGCTGGATTGATGAGGTTCACATGGCGACGCCTGAGGCCCTAGACTGTATCGCAGACCTAGATGTCCCCCTCTGACCCCCCCACCATACGAAAGAAGAAGACTGGGATCTTTGGTGCTGAGGATTACATTCACATAATATTATAATTAATAGTTAATAATTATAAATATGTATAGGTATTACATGGTGTTTTTTTGTTAGGTAGTATTTGGTGTCCGTATATATTATCGATTTCTGATTTCCATATGTTTTGTAATCAGCTTGTTATTTAATGTATTGTTATGAGTTTTGAATGAGGGTGGGATTTTGTTGTAGAGTTTAGTACCATTGTATAGGAAGCATTTTTACCCAAACATTGTGCTTGTAGGATATGTTTTTGACCTTGAGATCTAGTGTTCATAATATACATGTTAGTTGTTATTTTTTGTGTTTTTTATTTATGAGTATAAAGGAGAATTGTTTTAGAATATAGTTGTTTAATTGACATAATGTTATGTTTGTTGAACATTTCGTCATAAAACACAGAATATATTTTTAATTCGCAATGATTTACAATTTATGAATAAAATCGAATTGAAAAATATTGTGATATTGGCAAACATACTTCAATCAAATATTAAGCCCGGTAAACAAAAATATATATTCAAATACGGGCTAGCGTGGTGACCTTCGTAGTGAAGGGTCTGGACCAGCTAGGCTAAAGCAAGGGTTCCCAACTTTTTTGAGGTTGGAAGCTACTTCTGACCGTAGTTTTCGTGGAAATGAACTTTTAACCCGAATCTTACAAGAATTTTTGCTTTTTAGTTTTAGTAAAACATTTACCACTAAACCATTTCATTAACATATACGAATCTAGCAAAACCAATCTGTACTATGACCAGAATACATATTTTCATCCAATGGTCAAAGATCTTGGTAATCAACTTTGATCCCGAACTAACGTTCTCGGACCACATATCACGGCTCACTCTAGCTACAGACTGATGAGGTTTATCATCAGAACGTCTGGTGAAGGTATTCTAGTGGTGTATGGCCTCTAACTAAATATGTAGATATGCTATAACAAAACCAGAAAAAAAATTGTCAGGTATATTTATGTACGGACGCATGGAACTTATCCGAGGTTCATGCACCATATGGACTTACTCGAGGCAACGAATAGATTTTACCTAGAAAGTAGAAGAGTCGCAGATCTTGCAATAATTAGTTTTAATGTAGTGCGTAACTCTAACGGAATGCTATATAATAATGCTATTCCGACAAGAAGAATGGTGCTATTGAATAAAATTTAAAAAACAGTAAATATAATATTGGATTGCTCTTACTTGAATGTACGCCTAAGTGAGTGCAAGGGATTGTCTTCAGATGTAAAATGATCAAATCTTATTTAGACACGTAGTTCCTACTTATAATACTATTTATTTAGTTGATCGATACAATTCTTGAAAAAGTCAGTAGATTGTCAAAATATTAATCAAAATAACAATCAGGTGTTGGATTGTGATGTTATTTTTTTTTACTATCCTAAATTTAAGAATGGTAAAGTATGGGGTATTCTCAATTGCACAGTACTGGATTCCTGACAATATTTTCGAATCCATGGGGGGGAGGTAGCTAGAAAATTTCGGGAGGAATAATTCCCTACAATTTTCAAATTGATGGGGTAAAGGGGTGTGGCTAGAGGATTTCGAAACCAATAATTCCCCAAAATCAAAATTTCCACAGAAAATTTTAATATTATGTAATTTTGACAGAACATATCAAAAATCCATATATGTATATCTGTGAATCCCAAGATTTTCATTCCCAAATTTTGGTAGATTTTTGCCGAGAAGGGTATATCTACCGAAATTTCGGTAGGAATGGCATCTCTATCTGAGCGTCTTTGTACTGCTCACAACTTTTGTCTGAGTATTCGGCTTTACTCGTAAATCTTCGTGAACCCGAATACAAATCGACTATCGTATTGTTCCGACGTATTTTCCCAAATGTTAAGAATGTCAAAAATAATAAATCCTGTACTGTAAATAAATGATATATGTAACAAATAATTATTTTCAAAATTCACAATCATAATAACTGAAATCGACCAATATTTTGTCCTCAATTGGAAAACCATTGGGCTAGAGGCTAGAAGAATACTCACCTTCAAAAACAAAAGTGCTGACACAAATAAAAAAAACAATTTCCTGCGAAATTTCATCATTTACCCATATCAAACATTGCTGTCAGTTTCTTCAAGAAGTTTTGGTACTTGAATGGGTAATACTGAATTCATTATGTGATTACAACATTACATTTATGTAAATATGTGCGTGACCGAAAACTTTTACAATGACCCTCCATTCCAGAATTTTTGTATGTATAGAGTATTACGAATTCTGAGATGCAATCGAAGTGTAAATCATAATGATATTGAAAATGCATATGCATAATACCTTGCAATAAATATAAATTTCTATCAATTACCATGTCAATTCCATAAATTTCTAATTTAAATTCGCTAAATGCATAGTGAACACCCTAATGCGGGTTCTCATGGGTTGCAATTATATGATATAAAATTGCTTACTAAATTTTGACACAAGGTCGCATTCGAATACGCGTGTCTTTTTAAATAGCTATATTATATACGTATAAAACAGCGCCATCTGTTGGACGTAAAAGCAAAATGCGCTATTGTATCTCTGAACTTGACTGAACCACAGCAATGGTGGTGGGGTACGGCTAGTCTAAAATAAAACTGCAGTTTTTGAGTGACTGTATCGATATGCTCACGATCGCTTTGTGCAGGCTCTTCGTAATCTGACCTAACCTAACCTAACCTCCCAACGACGACAGGTATGGTTATTATAGACAGTAAGTATATTATAGTACTATTTTGACGGTCAAGAGGACGACTGAGACGCGTACCTCCATCAGAGATATATAGTACCTTCCCTCGGCATACGTCGTGCATTCGTCAGAGACTTACTTTCATTATTATTCCTTTAGTCTCAGTAGGTTACTGAGACCCCACACAGGAGGCCACGAGGAAAATGATTTCCCTCAGGGCCTATGTCATCTTTTGGGATTCTGTTATGGTTAATATTGTGATACAATAACGTGTCTATTTCAGAGATGTGCTTTATTTCAAATAAATCCATTTCAAATGGAAATGCAAAATGGGTATTTTCCATTTTGCATTTTAAATACTTTTCTAAAAACCATTTTGCATTTTGCATTTTAAATGCTTTTCTCAGTGCATTTTCCATTTTAAATGCTTTTTTGCAACATTCTTCCTACTATCTCCACTCATCTTTTTTTCATAAGTCCCAAATATCAGTCGGTCCTCAACCTCGCTATGAGAGATAATTTACATTTGTCAAGTTGCTCCCTGGTAGGAGCCCTGGAAATTGAGTGAAACCATTACAAAAAATACTGATTCAAATACTGAACATGGGGCCACACAGTGGGCTGAAAATCGCCTTTCATAGACATAGAGACTTGAATTTTGATTTATAGTGTCAATAAAATATTGTAAACTAGACAAACCATACTCATATGTAAAGCATTTAAGCATTAAAATGAATCATCAACATATAAAAGTTTTTTTTCTGAACTTGAGGATTTAAAAAAAAAAAATCGCAAGATGCGCAAAATACGAAGTATGTCAAAAAAATACAAATAAATAGTAGTATATCTGTGTGTAAGGATATAATGGCCAACCTTATGATTCCAGAGATAGCCTCATTTTTAATGTCAGTGCCATTCAAATTTTTCTTTAAAAAATGATAACTCCTTCATTTGTACACGCAATTGCTTCATACGAAATTTTATAGCATAATAATGATCAACAGAATCCATTTCTAGCCAAAAAAAAATACTCTTGAAAATTCAAGTCTCTATGTCTATGAAAGGCGATTTTCAGCCCACTGTGCGCCATGACGTTGTAATACATAGTATTAAATGTTAGATAGCAGTTTCTATGTTTTTACGTTGGCAACATTAGTCCCGCGCAAATTTTTTGTGGTTTCATAATCTGTAGTCGTGGTGTTTTTGGATTTACCATCATGTAATATGTTTGTTCTACATTGATGTCCATTATTAAATGACAAAATTGTTTAAAAATTCTATAATTATTTTAATTGTTTGACCTGAGAAACCATTTTGCATTTTCAATGCATTTTGAAAATAGGTATTTTAAATTTTGCATTTGAAATGCTTTTCTAAAAACCATTTTGCATTTTGCATTTTCAAATGGAAAAGTTTTGACCCATTTCCATTTTGCATTTCAATTGGTTTTGGGTACCCATTTTGCACATCTCTGGTCTATTTGTATTGTAACAACAGACCTATTATTTTAAATACTTCTATTTAAATTTCACTTTTGTTTTCTTGGATGAATACAAATCTTGGAAGTGAAAATTTACCAACTTCCGACATCCGATCGAGCTGAAACTCGGCAGATAGACTCTTCGTCGATGACAATGCACTCTATCAACTTGGTGGTAATCACGCACACTCATGTGGACATATACGCATTTCTCTGAATTTCAATGACATTACAGCAGTTGATATACGCCACAAATGTCAGTCTTCTCCAATCGAGATTTGGCTCGATTGGTAGAGTTTTCGACTCCAGTTCCTGGGTAGGAAGGTTCAATCCTCAGGTTTGCCTTAGTTTATTTTTTAAAATACATTTGAAAATAGATATACTATTATATATTATAATTAGATATATAGAATTTTTGTAATCTCATTCAAACAATCCTTGAATGTGACCTGCCCTATTCGTTGAATTAGATTAGGTTAGGTTGGGAGTACCTTTTGTATTTTGCCTGTGTAATGTACCGTAGTCATGTACTGAATCTTCTACTCTCAAACATGGTGTATATATTTGATTTACTTTAAATTATAACAGTCCTATACTAAAAAAACGCGATATACCTAAATATTGCGCGGCGCATAATGCCAGAACAGTGAAAAACTTGTCTTACTACCATGGCGTTTGGTTAAAGCGGTCTTAAAACGTTGAGCGGGCGTGTAAGAATGATAAGAAGATGGTTATGTTCAATAATTCCATATATTTCAAACATCAATATTGCTTATCTATTTTCCCTAATTCTAAATTAGAAAGTTTTTGTCATGAATATTGAAGCGTCATATATGTCCTTTAATCTACAATTATTTTAACATACTAGCTACGTAAGATGGACATAATATATCATAAAAATGAAATACTATTTTTGTTTAAAAAATATTTTCTTTTGTTAGTTGCACTGAGTTCCACAACATTTTCTTACTGGTTCGAAAAATAGCAAATGTATGTCCCCTTTTTAAATCGATCGCATTCTTTTCAGGTAAGAACCGCATTTTTATAATGTTAAAAAATGAACAATTTTACAGGTTATCGTCATTTTACAGTTTAATCACAATAATTAAGTATCACATTTACCTACATCCTCCATTAAAAATAAAGAAATAATTTAATTAGTATATTTTTTTTAATAATTTTGGAATACTACAAACACCAGAACCTAACTAATCCTAATTAGGTATTTTTGTGAAAGATTTTCTTTAGGTACTGTCCTCACAAGCCTTTCCGATTAGATTCTCAAATAAAAATATTTTTGCAGCCGTACATCGATAACTCCCCGTGTGCGCCGGGTGTTGAACTAGTAACCTCTGGAGGGCGATTCTCGTTCTACTTAACGACACTAAAATCGTCCTTACATTCAAATTAACGATTTTTCTCGGTTTATTCGTATGAAGCGATTCCGGTTCTCTCGTTGACAGATGGAATCCTTAGATTTTCGATTGCGCGCCAAAATTTTTAGCCTTACGCGAAGGGTACCCCTAGACCTGTCTTTCGGCGGCCGAACGCTAGCGTTCGCGGAGAATTTGCTTCATTTAATTGTGACGTTTTGACAATTAGCAATATTTGCGTAGTTTTAACAAGAGAAAACTTAATATTATCGTAAGTATTGACTGTAAACATGATTAGTGACTTGTTTGTGGCACAATAATGCTATTAAATGAATTGAATCAGGTAATTGCGATGTTTGTAAAGTACGTAACATGTCGAAAGCCAGATAAGTGATTTAATTTACAATAAACTACACATACCATTGAGGATTTCTACATAAATAATAATAAGTTTCTGGCTGGCGCTCGAAATTGTGGGTTTTGAAGTTAACCACAACGAAATAAGAATCCCTTTCATTCTTAAATCAACTTGGGTGACAGTTAGCGCCATTCGGCAGCGTTAGTTTGACAGCAAACGTCACTTTAGAAGTGGTGAATCTGTAACAAAGTCATTACTATCCAGCGAGGTAAGTACCTTTTCACAAAACGTAAATGTTCGATAAATGGCTTATTTATGTCATTCATAAATAAAATAAGCAGTTATTAAAATGCATTATAATACAAAGTATTTGTTTTTTTAAGTTTTAGTTAGAAACCTTGCGTCACTTAATTATATTTCACCAATTTGTGTTTTCAATAATCTCTTAACAATAGCTACAGACTGATGAGGTTTATCATCAGAACGTCTGGTGAAGGTATTCTAGTGGTGTATGGCCTCTAACTAAATATGTAGATATGCTATAACAAAACCAGAAAAAAAATTGTCAGGTATATTTATGTACGGACGCATGGAACTTATCCGAGGTTCATGCACCATATGGACTTACTCGAGGCAACGAATAGATTTTACCTAGAAAGTAGAAGAGTCGCAGATCTTGCAATAATTAGTTTTAATGTAGTGCGTAACTCTAACGGAATGCTATATAATAATGCTATTCCGACAAGAAGAATGGTGCTATTGAATAAAATTTAAAAAACAGTAAATATAATATTGGATTGCTCTTACTTGAATGTACGCCTAAGTGAGTGCAAGGGATTGTCTTCAGATGTAAAATGATCAAATCTTATTTAGACACGTAGTTCCTACTTATAATACTATTTATTTAGTTGATCGATACAATTCTTGAAAAAGTCAGTAGATTGTCAAAATATTAATCAAAATAACAATCAGGTGTTGGATTGTGATGTTATTTTTTTTTACTATCCTAAATTTAAGAATGGTAAAGTATGGGGTATTCTCAATTGCACAGTACTGGATTCCTGACAATATTTTCGAATCCATGGGGGGGAGGTAGCTAGAAAATTTCGGGAGGAATAATTCCCTACAATTTTCAAATTGATGGGGTAAAGGGGTGTGGCTAGAGGATTTCGAAACCAATAATTCCCCAAAATCAAAATTTCCACAGAAAATTTTAATATTATGTAATTTTGACAGAACATATCAAAAATCCATATATGTATATCTGTGAATCCCAAGATTTTCATTCCCAAATTTTGGTAGATTTTTGCCGAGAAGGGTATATCTACCGAAATTTCGGTAGGAATGGCATCTCTATCTGAGCGTCTTTGTACTGCTCACAACTTTTGTCTGAGTATTCGGCTTTACTCGTAAATCTTCGTGAACCCGAATACAAATCGACTATCGTATTGTTCCGACGTATTTTCCCAAATGTTAAGAATGTCAAAAATAATAAATCCTGTACTGTAAATAAATGATATATGTAACAAATAATTATTTTCAAAATTCACAATCATAATAACTGAAATCGACCAATATTTTGTCCTCAATTGGAAAACCATTGGGCTAGAGGCTAGAAGAATACTCACCTTCAAAAACAAAAGTGCTGACACAAATAAAAAAAACAATTTCCTGCGAAATTTCATCATTTACCCATATCAAACATTGCTGTCAGTTTCTTCAAGAAGTTTTGGTACTTGAATGGGTAATACTGAATTCATTATGTGATTACAACATTACATTTATGTAAATATGTGCGTGACCGAAAACTTTTACAATGACCCTCCATTCCAGAATTTTTGTATGTATAGAGTATTACGAATTCTGAGATGCAATCGAAGTGTAAATCATAATGATATTGAAAATGCATATGCATAATACCTTGCAATAAATATAAATTTCTATCAATTACCATGTCAATTCCATAAATTTCTAATTTAAATTCGCTAAATGCATAGTGAACACCCTAATGCGGGTTCTCATGGGTTGCAATTATATGATATAAAATTGCTTACTAAATTTTGACACAAGGTCGCATTCGAATACGCGTGTCTTTTTAAATAGCTATATTATATACGTATAAAACAGCGCCATCTGTTGGACGTAAAAGCAAAATGCGCTATTGTATCTCTGAACTTGACTGAACCACAGCAATGGTGGTGGGGTACGGCTAGTCTAAAATAAAACTGCAGTTTTTGAGTGACTGTATCGATATGCTCACGATCGCTTTGTGCAGGCTCTTCGTAATCTGACCTAACCTAACCTAACCTCCCAACGACGACAGGTATGGTTATTATAGACAGTAAGTATATTATAGTACTATTTTGACGGTCAAGAGGACGACTGAGACGCGTACCTCCATCAGAGATATATAGTACCTTCCCTCGGCATACGTCGTGCATTCGTCAGAGACTTACTTTCATTATTATTCCTTTAGTCTCAGTAGGTTACTGAGACCCCACACAGGAGGCCACGAGGAAAATGATTTCCCTCAGGGCCTATGTCATCTTTTGGGATTCTGTTATGGTTAATATTGTGATACAATAACGTGTCTATTTCAGAGATGTGCTTTATTTCAAATAAATCCATTTCAAATGGAAATGCAAAATGGGTATTTTCCATTTTGCATTTTAAATACTTTTCTAAAAACCATTTTGCATTTTGCATTTTAAATGCTTTTCTCAGTGCATTTTCCATTTTAAATGCTTTTTTGCAACATTCTTCCTACTATCTCCACTCATCTTTTTTTCATAAGTCCCAAATATCAGTCGGTCCTCAACCTCGCTATGAGAGATAATTTACATTTGTCAAGTTGCTCCCTGGTAGGAGCCCTGGAAATTGAGTGAAACCATTACAAAAAATACTGATTCAAATACTGAACATGGGGCCACACAGTGGGCTGAAAATCGCCTTTCATAGACATAGAGACTTGAATTTTGATTTATAGTGTCAATAAAATATTGTAAACTAGACAAACCATACTCATATGTAAAGCATTTAAGCATTAAAATGAATCATCAACATATAAAAGTTTTTTTTCTGAACTTGAGGATTTAAAAAAAAAAAAATCGCAAGATGCGCAAAATACGAAGTATGTCAAAAAAATACAAATAAATAGTAGTATATCTGTGTGTAAGGATATAATGGCCAACCTTATGATTCCAGAGATAGCCTCATTTTTAATGTCAGTGCCATTCAAATTTTTCTTTAAAAAATGATAACTCCTTCATTTGTACACGCAATTGCTTCATACGAAATTTTATAGCATAATAATGATCAACAGAATCCATTTCTAGCCAAAAAAAAATACTCTTGAAAATTCAAGTCTCTATGTCTATGAAAGGCGATTTTCAGCCCACTGTGCGCCATGACGTTGTAATACATAGTATTAAATGTTAGATAGCAGTTTCTATGTTTTTACGTTGGCAACATTAGTCCCGCGCAAATTTTTTGTGGTTTCATAATCTGTAGTCGTGGTGTTTTTGGATTTACCATCATGTAATATGTTTGTTCTACATTGATGTCCATTATTAAATGACAAAATTGTTTAAAAATTCTATAATTATTTTAATTGTTTGACCTGAGAAACCATTTTGCATTTTCAATGCATTTTGAAAATAGGTATTTTAAATTTTGCATTTGAAATGCTTTTCTAAAAACCATTTTGCATTTTGCATTTTCAAATGGAAAAGTTTTGACCCATTTCCATTTTGCATTTCAATTGGTTTTGGGTACCCATTTTGCACATCTCTGGTCTATTTGTATTGTAACAACAGACCTATTATTTTAAATACTTCTATTTAAATTTCACTTTTGTTTTCTTGGATGAATACAAATCTTGGAAGTGAAAATTTACCAACTTCCGACATCCGATCGAGCTGAAACTCGGCAGATAGACTCTTCGTCGATGACAATGCACTCTATCAACTTGGTGGTAATCACGCACACTCATGTGGACATATACGCATTTCTCTGAATTTCAATGACATTACAGCAGTTGATATACGCCACAAATGTCAGTCTTCTCCAATCGAGATTTGGCTCGATTGGTAGAGTTTTCGACTCCAGTTCCTGGGTAGGAAGGTTCAATCCTCAGGTTTGCCTTAGTTTATTTTTTAAAATACATTTGAAAATAGATATACTATTATATATTATAATTAGATATATAGAATTTTTGTAATCTCATTCAAACAATCCTTGAATGTGACCTGCCCTATTCGTTGAATTAGATTAGGTTAGGTTGGGAGTACCTTTTGTATTTTGCCTGTGTAATGTACCGTAGTCATGTACTGAATCTTCTACTCTCAAACATGGTGTATATATTTGATTTACTTTAAATTATAACAGTCCTATACTAAAAAAACGCGATATACCTAAATATTGCGCGGCGCATAATGCCAGAACAGTGAAAAACTTGTCTTACTACCATGGCGTTTGGTTAAAGCGGTCTTAAAACGTTGAGCGGGCGTGTAAGAATGATAAGAAGATGGTTATGTTCAATAATTCCATATATTTCAAACATCAATATTGCTTATCTATTTTCCCTAATTCTAAATTAGAAAGTTTTTGTCATGAATATTGAAGCGTCATATATGTCCTTTAATCTACAATTATTTTAACATACTAGCTACGTAAGATGGACATAATATATCATAAAAATGAAATACTATTTTTGTTTAAAAAATATTTTCTTTTGTTAGTTGCACTGAGTTCCACAACATTTTCTTACTGGTTCGAAAAATAGCAAATGTATGTCCCCTTTTTAAATCGATCGCATTCTTTTCAGGTAAGAACCGCATTTTTATAATGTTAAAAAATGAACAATTTTACAGGTTATCGTCATTTTACAGTTTAATCACAATAATTAAGTATCACATTTACCTACATCCTCCATTAAAAATAAAGAAATAATTTAATTAGTATATTTTTTTTAATAATTTTGGAATACTACAAACACCAGAACCTAACTAATCCTAATTAGGTATTTTTGTGAAAGATTTTCTTTAGGTACTGTCCTCACAAGCCTTTCCGATTAGATTCTCAAATAAAAATATTTTTGCAGCCGTACATCGATAACTCCCCGTGTGCGCCGGGTGTTGAACTAGTAACCTCTGGAGGGCGATTCTCGTTCTACTTAACGACACTAAAATCGTCCTTACATTCAAATTAACGATTTTTCTCGGTTTATTCGTATGAAGCGATTCCGGTTCTCTCGTTGACAGATGGAATCCTTAGATTTTCGATTGCGCGCCAAAATTTTTAGCCTTACGCGAAGGGTACCCCTAGACCTGTCTTTCGGCGGCCGAACGCTAGCGTTCGCGGAGAATTTGCTTCATTTAATTGTGACGTTTTGACAATTAGCAATATTTGCGTAGTTTTAACAAGAGAAAACTTAATATTATCGTAAGTATTGACTGTAAACATGATTAGTGACTTGTTTGTGGCACAATAATGCTATTAAATGAATTGAATCAGGTAATTGCGATGTTTGTAAAGTACGTAACATGTCGAAAGCCAGATAAGTGATTTAATTTACAATAAACTACACATACCATTGAGGATTTCTACATAAATAATAATAAGTTTCTGGCTGGCGCTCGAAATTGTGGGTTTTGAAGTTAACCACAACGAAATAAGAATCCCTTTCATTCTTAAATCAACTTGGGTGACAGTTAGCGCCATTCGGCAGCGTTAGTTTGACAGCAAACGTCACTTTAGAAGTGGTGAATCTGTAACAAAGTCATTACTATCCAGCGAGGTAAGTACCTTTTCACAAAACGTAAATGTTCGATAAATGGCTTATTTATGTCATTCATAAATAAAATAAGCAGTTATTAAAATGCATTATAATACAAAGTATTTGTTTTTTTAAGTTTTAGTTAGAAACCTTGCGTCACTTAATTATATTTCACCAATTTGTGTTTTCAATAATCTCTTAACAATATCGTAGATGCTCTTAACCACGCTTCTTTAGGATTTTTTACTAGGTCTCTCAAAAATCGATCTTGTAAGGCTATCAGAAGAACGAGAATCGCTTAATAGTTAAGAAAAGATGTTACAAGCGACGGACAGCTATCTTTCGCAAACGATAGCAGTCGTTGACGAATGCTATCATTTAGCTTAAGGCTAAAAGAACGAGAATCGCCCTCCTGGAGGCTTATCAATCTTTACAGATGTTACTTAAAAAATATTTCATTAGATTCTAGGTATTAATTTAAAATTTACACAAGATTTTGAACGAAACGATTTGTCTGTGTTGCCTACACTTGCTTGAGGCTAAAAAACAGTAATTAGTCAAACCAAGATAAATGGAACTTCACGAAAAATTATGAAAATTAACAATAATTGGGAAATACGAAACACGACCTTAAAGACAGCGATCAGCGCTCGCACATGAGAAATTTTTTGTTACAAATGCCGTGGAAATGAAAGGCCCGAGGCGTAAGTACCCACCAATGTTTGGTAAAAGGTAGTATTACAAATTAACGAAATCCGAAAATAGTGCAAGGCCAATAAAAGCGTAACGAACAATATTGAGAAATTGGCGTTTCGACGGTTTACAAATATAAAGCGGATGGACGATGTAAGAAGAATATTATTAAATGGATGGAAGAAGTAGTCGGGGACACCGCAGGTACAAATGGAATTACGAAGAGAATCTAATTCTCGAGTAGACCGTTTCAAAAACCCGATCAAAGCGAAGCTTAATGCTAAATCACTATTTTGATTAATCTTTATAACGAATTGGTGTACATTATGATTTAGATAAATTGAAGGTTTTCTTATCGTTTCGCTTTAGTACAATACAAATAAAAAAATAAATTACTCAATAAAAAATATGTGTGTTAAGTACTAAAAAAATATATTTGCAATAGAAATATATGAACACGTAAAAAAAACAACTTTTAAAAAATACAGTATTATAGCTAAGATTATTTGTGACAGTTTCATTTGATTAACTTTTTTGCTTTCTTGTAAAATTATTTACAAAATAAATAAAATCAGTTTTGTGCTTAAAATAGAACGTTTCTAGACTCCGTTTGTCAAGTGACTTTAATGCCTATTACCTACAATATAAGGTATACAAAGAATATATAAATTTTTTGCTTGTAGCTTCCTCAACGGAAGGGCAGAATTTGTCACCTCCGAACAAAATTATTTGATAAACTAGCCATACCCCACCAAGCATTGCTGCGGCTCAGTCCAAAGATATCAGAAGAACGAGATATGCTATGTTGGCCGCCGTACCATAGGCGGAGTACTACCTAATTAGGGTACTTTGAATACTGTCGGGACGTGTACACAGAGAAATCTCTTATATGTATTAGTGCGGATACCTTAGCGTAAGCGAAGGTGTGCAGTAGTATTGGTGAACAAAACCGGCGACACTCGGCAAAACAATTCCACACAGTATGAACTGCTCATAGCACATCTCGTTCTTCTAATATCTTTGGCTCAGTCTGTCTGTTCAGATAGAGAAAAAATAGCGCGTATTGCTTTTATATCCAACAGATATCGCTGTTTTTTTATAAAATCATGTTTATACCTAACATAGGTGACATCTATATATATAATAAAGGTTTACAAAAACACACGCATTTTCGAGCGCAACGTAGTGTAAAGTTCAAAGCAATGGTTGGAACAGTTTTGGAGATTTAAGATTTTGAACAAACGAGGCTTCAAATAACAACTAAATAATATAGGTACCTGCTGAAAAATTAACTTGAAAAATTATGTTTTAAACCAACTGTTCTAATCATTATTGCCTTGCCGGGGCGCCGAATCAAGTCTGTTTCGAATTTTCGTTTAAGAATCGCTAATATTATCTTCAATAATTAAAGAAATTAAAAAAATGTATGGTTGCGGATGAAGCAATCAAAGTGTCTAGTTCCAGTACATACGGGCTATACGCTTGCTTATCTCAAGCTTTTATGTAAATATTTATTGAACCTAATTTAATATGCAGCCACGTAAAACCATTATTTGACAAATAACTTGACACATTCTTTCAGCGCACTAGTCAAACAAGCTCACAAATAAACGCAATATTAATATTGATTTTTTGTTCATGTGACATTTCCTCAACTTGTTGCGAAAATGTCAAAATAGAAATACATAATTTTTATTGAAAGTTTTTGACACTTTCGGTTTTACTAATATCTAATATATTAAGTAATCTAATAATTAAAAAATCAATTATTATTTTTTGGTAAACTAATGTTTAAGACAAGATTTTTTTATGCATAGCACAAAGGGTAACAATTATTTTTATAAGCAATAATTATTAGCCTGAAACACTCATCCACATTGAAAAATCTCCTGATAAAAGATACATGACGCCAACGGGACTCGAACCCGTGTCCCTTCGATTTCCGGTCGACAGCTCTGACCACTGAGCTATGGCGGCTTATCTCTTATCCGCGAAATAATTCAAACATTAGTTTACCAAAAAATTATAATTAATATTTGACAAGTTCAAGTATCTTCACCAAAAAATGTAGACAATTTGTCTCGACGCCATCTAGTGAGAGAGTTAGCACTTACAATGCCTTTCTCATATAAAATAAAGTTGGTTGTTTTCAGGTGAAAAAATGTAATAAGCAGTAATTGTTGAATGAAACACTAGTATATATTGAATTATTTAGCGGATAAGAGATAAGCCGCCATAGCTTAGTGGTCAGAGCTGTCGACCGGAAATCGAAAGGACACGGGTTCGAGTCCCGTTGGCGTCATGTATCTTTTATCAGGAGATTTTTCAATGTGGATGAGTGTTTCAGGCTAATAATTATTGCTTATAAAAATAATTTAAAAAAATCGATTCACAACCCTTAAACGGTGTTTTAGTTAAACAATAAAATTAAATAGGTAAACTTTTCATTTCAAATTATTACTAATAACAAATGTGTCGCAGCATTGCATTGCGCGCCATGCACATTAGTTTCTTTGCGAATAAGTATGTTGGTTTGTCATGTATGATTAATCATGTTTTTAATAATAATTTATATTCTAATGACCAATTCACTATTATATTAGTATAATTCGATATATTTACTATTATTTGTGCTATTTTTGATCAGTTTTAATCCATTAATTATGTCATATTATGGATGATATAGCTTCATCTTATAAGAAAAAGCTTTTTTTTTTAATGATAAACTAATGTTTATATGGGTTTTATGCATAGTATAAAGGATAACAAATAATTATAAGCAATAATTAGTCGCCTTGTCAAACCTTGTCTTATTAACATTAGTTTATCATTAAAAAAAATAATAATATTTGACGAGTCAAAAAATATTTCACCAATAAATGAAGATATTATATGTCTCGACGCCATCTAGTGATAACTTTAGCACTGACAAAGCTTTTCCTACAAAAATAAAGTTGGTTGTTTACAGGTGGAAAAAATATAATAAGCAGTAATTGATGATTGAGGTACTAGTACATATTGAATCATTTGGCGGGTTGGAAATAAGCCGACATACATAGCTCAGTGGTTTCAGGGCACCTGACCGGACATCAGAAGGCACGGGTTCAATTCCCGTTGGCGGCATTTATTTTTACTCGGGAGATATTTTCAATTTGTATTGATATTTCAGGCGGCTAATTATTGCTTATAATTGTTTGTTAAGAAAAAGCAAGGTTGTTTCTACTTATTATTTTTTAATTGACTTTCACCGCAAGAATTTAATAAAACTTCCACGAAAGCGATGTTGTTTAATAACATAAATTCCTTATGCATGTGTATATAAATACAAAATCAAAAAAAAACTTTGTTTGTTGACAAATTGGATTCAAAATATGTGATTTTTTTTTTGGTTATTCTCTGGGTATTATAATTATAATTTTTGATTGTATGAACGAGATAAAAAGTGTAGTAACAGTTATCTTGCAAAATCCTTAAATTAAAAGACTGTGTTCTTTAAAAATTTTAATTCTCTGAAATTTTTCGAGTTTTTATTGAAATTGTTTTTTTTCAACTTTTTTCATGTCTGAAATTAAAATATTGCAATTTTAAAAGCAACAAAGTATATTTCAAATACAAAAAATAAAATTTTATCTTATTTAGCTTCTAAAATAATATTTGTTTTTACGACATCTTCAAAATGAAAAAAATATAAAAAACATTTAAAATACCTTGGAAAAATTCAATTTCGATGAAAAATTATTATTATCTCATGATTATACAACAGATAAACTACCCTCTTTAACTGGAAAAACAATGTTTACATCTATGTATCTTTCCATGAACTATTTGACGGCAGTTTCAATTAGTAAAGTTTTCAAATACACGGTCGTTTATAAATTGAATAAAATTTTCAGCACGTTTTTATTATGTCTGTTACAATAGAAAAATACAAGGTAAATTAAAAAATAGTAAAGAACAAAAAAAAATCAAAGCATAATTATAAAAAAATATAACATTTCTACAATGTGGAAGTTTTAAAATTAAATATAAAATTGAGGTATTCATGTAGGTACTTAGTACTTATTTCATGTTTTGATTGTTTTGTTCTATTTAATGTGGATGACTTTATATTAAAACACTGATTGTATTTTATGAGATAGACTTTTATTCTTGTGACGGTTATACAGAGAGCTTGTTAGCGTGACCACAGACGACAATACAATGTGTTACAATCACCTCTAGCACTAGTGATGTGCGACACCAATAGTGATGTTACATCCCCTTTCTTTATTTATAAAAACAATAAAAATTCAAATACATTGATATTAGACATTATGCTTACATACAATACAATAAAATCTTAAATACACTGACATTAGACATTATACCTATCGGGTTGTTTGACCACTCTACCATATCTGGTAATGTAAGGGTTGTTCAAATTATTATATTCTCCCACCTGTCCCTCATCTCCAGCTTCTGCCTCTTCAAGTGCCGGATCAGATCGCATGGACAGATGGTCATTATTAACATTTGTATTATATCTCATTTTTAAGTGAATTCTATTTCGTCTGTACGTGTTACCATAATAATCTTCAACAATATAAGACCTGTTACATTTTAATTTTTCCTTGACCACAGCTGGTAACCAATTACTTTTAGGGTTTTTCTTAAAATACACATAATCTCCTGTTTTAAATATAGACATAGGTTTTGCATTGACATTATAATATTTAGAATTTTTTGAATTATTTTTTTCAACGCAGTTTTTGTAATCTGAGAATCTTACAACCTTTGGTTTTAATTTAATTTGAGTTGAAGGAATATTCATTCTTAAAGTTCTAGACATTAATAATTGAGCAGGTGACGGTAAATTGGCTTTAGGTGTGTTTCTATAATGTAATAGAGCTATATAAGGATCTGTATTTGTTTCTTTTGACTTTTTTAGAATATTTTTTATAATTTTAACAGAACTTTCTGCCTGACCATTAGATTGAGAATGATATGGACTAGTAACTACATGTTCTATATCCCAATCGTATAAAAATGATTTGAATTCAATAGCTTGAAAAGGCGGACCTCCATCAGAGACTAAAGACATTGGTATACCATGACGTGCAAAAATAGATTTTAAGTGAATTATGACATTTTTTGCAGTAGAATTATTATTTAGGAAAGCAGTTTCAATAAACTTTGAATAGTAATCTGTTACAATGAGGTACGTTTGATTATCAAAATACATTAAATCAATACCTACTTGTTGCCATGGAAACTTATTAATTTCATAATTTATCAGTGGTTCCTTCTGATTAGAAACTTTAAATTTATTACATATTTGACATTGCTCAATTAAATTTTTTATATCTACAGTGATACTAGGCCAATATAAAGTATCTCTAGCTAATCTTAAACATTTGTTTATTCCTTGATGTCCTTCATGTATTTTGTTTAACATTTCTTTTCTCATAGTTTGAGGTACTAGCAATTTATTACCCTTAAATATTAACTCATTAATGACATGAATTTCGTCTTGAATATTATAATAACATTTTAAAGTGTAATGAACTTTATCTTTGCTATTCGGCCAACCTTCATAATAATATTTTTTTAATATTTGCATAGTTTCATCCAAAGCAGTAGCATTACTCAATTTTTTACGATATTCTTCACTAATAGCTAAGTTCATATATATTGAATTTACATGACAATGTAGATCAGACTCATAATCGGGTATATAATGATCTTTTAAAGCTGCTCTAGATAAAGTATCTGATATATACATTTCTTTACCTGGGACATGTATAACATTTAAATCATAAGATTGAAGAGCTAACATCATACGTTGCAATCTAGCTGGTACATCATGTAAAGGTTTTTTAAATAAATAGACTAAAGGTTTGTGATCAGTTTGTACTGTCACTTTGTTACCATAAATATACTGATGAAACTTATTACAACCAAATTGTATGGCAAATAATTCTTTTTCAATTTGAGCATAATTTTCCTGCGACTGTGTCATTGTTTTTGAACTAAATGCAATTGGACGGTTATTTTGCATAATAACTGCTCCTATAGCTGATTTTGATGCATCGACTGATAAAGTTAGTGGTATTTTTGGATCATAATGACTTAAAACTGTTGCATTTGAAATAGCCTCTTTCAAAGTTTTAAAACATTTTTCACAATTTTCATCCCATGACCATATAACATTATTTTTTAATAAATTTCTCAAAATTTGTGACTTATTTGATAAGTTTTCAATGAATGGGCCCAAATAATTTACCATTCCTAAAAATCTTTGTAAATCTTTGACATTTTTAGGAGACGGCAACTCTAAAATAGCTTTGACTTTCTCTTTGTCAACTTTTACTCCTTCCTTACTAAAAATATAACCTAGGAAACATACTTCCTTGACTAAAAATTTACATTTCGACTTATTTAATTTTAAGTTGACTTCTCTAGCCCTTTCCAAGACTTTTCTTAACCTAAAATTATGAATTTCTTCAGTTTCTCCATAAATTAAAAAATCGTCGACAAAAATTAATATACCTTCCAGATCTCCAAACAAATCTACCATAATCCTATAAAAAATTTCCGTTGCTGCGTTTATTCCAAACGGTAGTCTTAAATACCTGTACCTTCCAAATGGAGTTTGAAAAGTACATAAATCACTACTTTCTTCATCTAACTTCAATGACCAAAATCCAGAATAAGCATCTAGATGTGAAAAATATGCAGCACCTATAAGTTTTGATCTAATTTCATCGATGTTTTTTAATGGAAAATATTCTCTCATTATGCAGTTATTTAATTTTCTAGGATCAAGACAAATTCTTAATTTACCTGACTCCTTGACAGTTATGACAACAGAATTTACCCAAGAAGTAGGTTTAGTAACCTTTTCAATGACCTTCATCTTGTCCATGCGATCTAATTCCTCACGAAGTCTGTTTTGTAAGGCAAATGGGACTTTCCTCGGAGGATCAACGCACGGAACGGCATCTTGACGAAGTTTGAGATGAACGACAGGTGGTAAACATCCGAGACCCTGAAATATGTCATTATATTCAGTAAATAAGGTGTTATGATCATATTGAACATTAAATATTCTTTTTATAATTCCAAATTTCTGAATAGTTGGAAGACCTAAGACTGATTGACATTCTATATTTGTGACAAAAAATATTATTTTACTTATGACATTTCCATTGATTTGACATACAATATCACAATGACCAATAATAGGTATTTTATTACCTCCAAATCCTGACACTTTTGTAAAAACTTTTTGTAAAATTGTATTACATAAATTTAACTTTTTAAAGTTTGTCAATGACATTACATTTATATCAGCTCCTGTATCCAAGATACAGTCTAATGTTTTATTATTAATTATTATATCTATGTGCCATGCTTGACTCGAATAATTGTTATTATTAATATTTCTGATTGTTGCAATAAAATGACCCTCAGTGAAATTAGCACTGTCATCATTGGGTTTTGATGACTCTAAGTTTAAATTTCTGACTCTATTGTGACAATTATTTTTAAAACAATATTTAGCAAAATGACCAAAAGAATTACATGACCTGCATTTGACATTGACTGCTGGGCACTTGTAGCGATGATGCTGACCACATCTTCCACATGGATTGATATGACCACTTGACCTTGGCTGTGATGATGATGATGGTGACCCATGACGACTTGAAGATCCATACTGACTTGATCTTCTTGAAGTTGACCCTCTTAGACTTGACTGACATGATGCTCTCGACTGTCTTGAAGTATTTTTATTATGACTGATTTGAAGAATATTTTCTGTGTGTGTTTGTTGGTTAATTTTCTCTGCATTGCTTTGTGACAATAAGATGGTTTTTGCAATTTCAATCGTTTTTTGTAATGACAATGTAGAATCTTGTAATAAGCGTTGACGGATATGATTTAAATTTGCACACATATTTGCAATAAATATGTCTCTTACCAGAGATTCTCTTAAATTTCCAAATTCACAATCCAAACTTAAATTTTCCAAGTCCAATAGAAAATTATTGATGTCTTCTGAATTATTTTGTTTTCGTGTAAAAAATGAATTTCTTATCATTGTTAAGTTTTTGTGAGGTGCAAAATATTCATCAAACTTTTTCTTGACTTGTCGTAGCGTGCTTGATTCCATGTTCATGTTAAATGATTTGAAAATTTCCATACCTTTGGAGCCAATTGAATGAAGCAGAATTGCGATTTTTCTTTGTTCTGTAGCTTCTTCCAAACCTGACGCTACCAGGTATATTTCGTAGTCTTGCCACCAATTTTTCCATTTTGAATCATTATTCATATTATTTGACAACACTTGCAGATTTGACAGGGCATGAAAATCATGTTGTATGTGTGACTTTTGCGCGTCCTTCGCCATTTTTAATTATACTTAATATTTTTCAATTTATGTTATTAACATCCAACTTCCAGTATTATTATATTATTACTATTTATTATCGAGATCGCACTTCTGACACCATGTTTTATTCTTGTGACGGTTATACAGAGAGCTTGTTAGCGTGACCACAGACGACAATACAATGTGTTACAATCACCTCTAGCACTAGTGATGTGCGACACCAATAGTGATGTTACATTGATGAAGGTAGGTACTTAGTTTTAGTGAAGGTTCATAGTTTGAGAAAAGGTTCTTAGTTTAAGGCGATGCCATACGTAGTAATGTAAAATCATGTGTTTTTGGTTTGAAAATTTGGTCGCCTAGAAATGTTTCACATGCTTTAATTAAATACTGCGAGTAGAATACATCTTGGCCTTTGAAATAATAGAGTATTTTTTAGATAAGTCTTTTTATAAGCCCAGAAAAAAATAATGCATAAGGCCTATGAAAACTGCTTTAAAGTACAAAATCTCTTACTTACAAACCCATTTTCGGTTATGATTTTATTGTATAGTATGGAATATTATGTTATTTGTAAAATAATCGAAAAAAAATTAAATATTTATGACTGAACATCCACAAAATAAAATAAAAGGCACTTTTTGGCCATGCTTTTTTCTTGCATAAATCAAAACAGGTGGATGGTGTTAAGCGGGAATTTAAACCTTATCGCCATCTACGTAAGGGTTATTATTGATAGCGGCTCAATTTAAAATATTACACGACGTAGTGCATCGTCTTAATTGAAGTTACTTAGTTTTAGTGACGGTACATAGTTTTATGTAAGGTACTTAGTTTTAGTGAAGGTAATTAGTTTTAGAGAAGGTTCTTAGTTTTTGTTAAAGTAGGTACTTAATTTTTGTGATGGTAGGTACTTAGATTTAGTGAAGGTACTAATCTTCACGACATTACGCGTACTTGAATAATGCATTTACCACACATATGAAATTGGGCCGGTATTTTATTTGCTTTTTAAGCTCGGTTGTAAGATATATTCAAGTTGCTCTCTGACAGAAGTAGGAGCCGTTTATAGACAAGCCTAATGATGTCATTACTTTAATTATATACCGGCACCTCTGGATTCATAGTTGAGGACCTTATCCATCGTGTTGGTGAGTAGGAAGAAAGAAACCGAGAAAGTATGAGTGAACCATAGAATAAATAAGAACAATAGAAGTGCATTCGACGTCATTTTCACGACTTTGTACCTTTTGATTCTAACCGCGAGAGAGCCAATGAAAATGCTGCATTTGGCACGCGCTCTGTCTCTCTTATTACATCGCTTGGCAACCGTAGAATAAAGAAAAAGTGAACAGTGTTCAGTGTGAACAGGTCCCAAAGATATTAGAAGAATGAGATGTGCTATGCGCAGTTCGTACTGAGTGGAATTGTTTTGCCGAGTGTCGCCGGTTTTGTTCACCAATACTACTGCACACCTTCGCTTACGCTAAGGCATCGCTAAGGTATCCGCACTAATACATAGAACAGATTTCTGTGCGTACACGTCCCGATACCGTTCAAAGTACCCTAATTAGGTAGTACTCCGGCTACGGTCCGGAGGCCAACATAGCATATCTCGTTCTTCTAATATCTTTGACAGGTCCCATCTCCCTTATTTCATGGAAGACATGGCACCATCAAGTGAATGAATCAAATACTTGAGTCAGTTCATGTCAAGAGTCAGAATAACAGAAGACGATATATTTATGAAAACTTTCTGACATTTACCCGACGTTGCTCGGGGACTTACAAATAAACTGGGATAAACTGCAGTTTTAAGGAGAAAATTGTTTCACTTGATCGTGCCATGTCTTCATCGGGCGTCCTCGACCTCTTCAACCATTCAATTCTTCTTACACCTCTTTCTTAATTCATCACTTACGTCACATTTTACCACAAATAGTTATTGGATTCATATGTTCCACGGGCATCTCCGATCTTTTCTACATGAATAATAAAATCAACATTATTACTCTTAAAAAATACATTATGTCGACTTTATTTTGACTCTGTATCTAATTCCAGTGCAGAGAGAATGCGTTAAATCTTCCTCGGGCGTAACCGACTTCTTTTACCATTCAAACCACTCTCTAAACATTCCTGGCACCAAGTAGAACACACTGCGAAATTATCAGCGACATCGAATGAATGATATAGGAACGCGTACGGGACAAAGAAGAAGAAAGAACAAAGAAACATAAATTAATGTATATTATGGATGAAGCAAGGAGTGTGTGCGGAAACAGATTTGTGAGGAAGTCTATCTTCTCTGCCTACCCCCGCTGAGCAACGGCGTGATGGTTAGTTCATGAATTAGTTTTATAAATAATATGGAATGAACTTACGTTTGACAGCCCATCTGGTACTATTGAGAACTCCCCCGTGCACCTCGGAGAGTTGCAGTTTGCACTGGGTAACACTTCCTCCCTTTCTGGTGGCGGTTAGAGCCAAACCGTAGAACACAGACTGGCTTTCCAGCTTATCATTTCCACTAAAACTATTTGAATACGGAACGCACAACACCAAAACAAAAGCGAAACTAAATGCACTCATTTTTTTTATAACGTAGGTACTAAAAAAAAATAAAAATATTATTATTATGTAAAAGAATTCCGAATCTTTTTTATAATTTATTCATCGTCAAATTAAGTCATCGTTTCTCAACCTTTTTAAAAACATCTTTTTGAATTTCAAATTTTTGTTTCCGTTAATGAATTAATGCAAATCTTGAATGCCCAAATTAGTCCACTTCCCGACATCCGTTCGAGCTGAAACTCGGCAGATATACTCGTTGTCGATAGAAATGCATTCTGTCAACTTTCGAAGTTAATCACGTATATACACGTGAACATACAAGCTTTTCTCTGAATTCAGACGAAATTACAGCAGATAATATCCTAAATAAATGTCAGTCCTACAAAATCGGCATCTGGCAAGGTCAGTAACGCGGTTTACTCCAGCCCCTAGTAGGGAAGGTTTAACCCTCAGCCAAAGAAAAAAAAAAGTTTTAAAATATATTTTCTTGTAAAAAAAAATAAAAAATTTACGTGTTGATTTTTTAAAGTTGTGACTTAGTTTAAAGTTTATAATAGTTTTACATTAAGAACGTGAAAATAATGTGAAATATTTACAACCAAGTAATTGAAATATCGGCTGACAAAACTCTACAACTAGATTTTTTTGTCAAAAGATAAGTATATATTTAACACCAGATTATAACAAGACTCATTATTTTATTAAATAATTTATCGTATACGTGTTTTTTTTTAAGATTGCGACCCCCAGATTGAGAAACCACGATTAAAGTACTGATATTTTAAAATTGTGTTGAAACCGAAAATAAAAAATCAAAAAATGTATATTATGCTGTGATATCAGAGATCCATTTTTTTTATATTAAATTGAAGATTTTAATTAAATCTTAGGACAGTAAAGTTTTTTTATCAATGGTTAAAAACAATTCAAAAATAAAATATCATATTTATTTTATCAATATAATATTCTTGTTCCAATTTTAAAGAGACAATTAAAATAATTGTTTATCCAAAAAAATATTATTGCGAAGTAACTATTTTATCGTTTAGATGAATAAATATTCTTCAAACAATCAGTTCCAATTTTTTAAATTACACTTTAATTCAAAGCAAATTTGATTTAATTTAACGTGAATAATTTCACATTGGAATAACGCACATCACAGACAACCGAAATTAGTATGTTTGATTAGCGTAAAACCGTGAAAAATTACATGATATTATAATAATTGCAAGATCATTAATTTATTGTCAATTTTCTTCATAATATATTTATAATCTCTCAAAAATTTTAACAAAAAAATGCAAATTTTAAATAAAGAATTATTATTCATTATTAAAATAAAATAATTTTATACCTTCTCTATTGCTTGTCTGCTATGATTTATGCTAATTTATCAGTTCCAATTTTGAATATAATTAGTGTATAATTTCAATTCATTACATATTTCGCACAACACCGACACAATAAATACGTTTGATAATAGTATGTTTTTCATACGTTTAATATTCAATCCTCCATTTACCCTCACTTAGTAAGTTAATTGTTTATTTAACAACACTTTTAATATTAAACTCGTCTGTGTTCCAACGCCAAGAACTCTAAAGGTAACTATTTCAAATTTTCCCGGCGCGTGTTACTAGGACAACATCGCAAGAGGAAATAAAAAAAAACATACGCACGAGGCTACGAAAAAAAGGCATGGTTATTACGCTGCGTATCGAGATAATAGAAAAATTGTTTAAATATTGGGAAATAACAGAAAAATGTCTTAACCCGGAATGGTCACGAATAATAAATAATAAATTAGTCAATTATTACAGACCAGTTTTTAAATAAATTCAGGACACTATTTTAATTTTATGTCGTTGTTAAAAATACTATTTTCGGCTGTATTCTGTCTCTGTAACTCCGGTTCAATGAACTCTAGAAATGGAACTTATTGTGGGAACAATTCATTACTTTTAATTAATTAATAATTCTGTACTTGAAATGTAATTTTTTTATAATTTTTGACAGGTGCCAAGTTTACTAACGGTGTTCGTTTGAAAGGTAGATTGCTGATTTAAAATAAAGGTCTGTTTTTAATAATATTATGATCCGTGGGTCCACATTCTCGTAGTTAATATTAGTAGCATACATTTACATAGCGCCCAGCTATCGACTTGTACGTCTTTTAGGGTTGGTTTGGCGTACAGGTCACATAGGTAATATTATAGTTTATACAGGACACACAGGTCGTACAGGTCAAATTATAGTTTACACAGGCCATATAGGTCAAATAAGTCACTTTATGTAAGTTTTTAGATTTTCACGGCCAAAAGCATTTTTGTTGTTTGTTTTTGGGGTGTTATGCCGTGTTGCGCTAACTCCTTCTTTAGCCGACGTTGTTTAGTCGAAGATGTGGAAGATCTTCGGATCTACCGGATCTGCCCTGATGATGGACACTGCAACGATGTCCGAAACGTCGGCTAAAGAAGGAGTTAGCGCAACACGGCATAACACCCGAAAAACAAACAACAAAAAAGTCACTTTATAGTTAACAGAGGTCAAACATATCACACAGGTCACCTAGTTAACACAGGTCATATAGGTCAAAAAGGTCATAATATAGTTAATAAAGGTACATGGTTCACACAGGTCATATCAGTCACATATGTCATATTATAGTTAACACAGATCATACAGATCACACAGGTCACCTAGTTAACACAGGTCATATTATAGTTTACACAGGTCACATAATTTACACAGGATATAAGTCACATAGGTCATAGTATAGTCAACACAGGTCAAACAGATCAAACAGGTCACCTAGTTTACACAGGTCACATAGTTCACACAGGTCAATTAGGTCACCTTTTTCATATTATAATTAACACAGATCATACATTTCACACTGGTCATATAGGTCATAATATAGTTTACAAAGGTACATAGTTCACACAGGTCATATGGGTCACATGTGTTTCCACCCTCCTACAACTTGGGAGTCTTCAAGACCCATGTTCACTCCTTCCTCTCCACAAAAAGACCCCCCACACAGCATCCCCAAAGATGACATAGGCCTTAGGGAAATTATTTTCTTCAGGGCCTCCTGTGTGGAGTTAATATAAAAAATAATAAAATAAAAATATGTCATATAATAGTTAACACACAGGTCATACAGATCACACAGGTCATATAGGTCACATAGGTCATAATATAGTTTACACAGGTAAGACCCCGCTTTCCAAATTTCTACCGATTTATAACATGCTTTCCTTGGACACTTTCAGTTTTGAGCTTTAAGATAATCTCTATAAATTGGCTAATCTAAAATAGTAATCATTTGTCATTCCCTCGATGGAAAAAAAATAGCAAAGGATGTTTTGAATATATATAAAAAAACACATTTGGTTCTGTTATTTAACGTGTGATATGTATGAGCCTTACGTCTGCGATCTGCGCTGCGTTTTGCAGTCTGCCGCTGAATCGTACTAACAATAATGAAATATGTAGGTAGTATAAGTGTGATCATTGATTATCTTTGTACTTTCATATTGTAATTGATTCATTTCACGTCAAGAACTAATGGAGTCACGATGTAATTTGTTAGTACTCTTTGTTCGCGGACAAGTCATTTATATTTTGTATTCTTTAGCAAATACTTCGTACAAGGTAATCCTGTGGTTCAAGTAAGATTAATTGTATGACTAACGCTTTACAAATAGTACGTGGTACCTTTATAACTTTTCAAAAGGTGTCTTGTTTAGCATTGGAAATAAAGAGAAAAAACCCACGTGACATTTTTTTCCGATTGAGTATTTGTTTGCTGTAAAAACGCTTTGTGTATTCTTTCATTTTAACGAACTTTGGTAATCTTATTGCAAAATATCATTTAAATAATTTATTATTTTTTTTATGAATAATGTGTTGCAATGTGGGTATTTACATAGGTAATTAATTACTTACGTTACGTTCAGAATAAAAAATATATATATCGAAGACAAAATGAGACAGAATGCAATTACTTGAATTTGGAAAAAATAGGAAGGGATATTCACGTAAATCATTTTAAAGATCTCTTTTTAATTAATTAAGTAATGTGTTAATTCACACTGGCAGTGGTTCAAATTGTTTTTAACACCCGCCCGCAATCCCCTCTTACCCCGCAGCAGTCTTACGATACAGTTAGGGTTGCCAGATGTCCGGTTTGGGACCGGACAGTACGGTTTTTGGACGGCCGTCCGGTCTAGAAAATTTTGGAAAACCGGACAGTAGAATGTCCGGTTTTTGAAAATACCCGACATATATACCTCTCTCACGAGATAATTTACAGAGCAAAAGCCGTGAGCGATTCTGGCGGGTGGTAGCAAGACTTGTTCAAATCTATTGAAAATGGTACAATATGTGTGCAGTGTTCTCGTCTCCAATGCCTTCGTAGAAAGAGTTTTTAGTGTAAAGGGTAATGTATGGACTGACGAAAGAAATCTACTAGGTGTGAATACCGTAAAAAGTGAATTATATGTTTTCTTCAATTTAAATGTCAGTTGCACTGAATTTAAAGATACAATTTCATACAATAAACCATTATTTAGCAGTAGCATCTATTGCCAAATATGTTAAAAAGTGATTTTATGCTTGCCAATAGCAATAACAAATATATTTTTCAGAAATTTTCGGTATTTTTCTCTGTTTGTTATGGCCAAAATCAAAGGGGTTTATGATTATCAAAGGACCCTTTGATTTTCGACAAATTGTACAAAAAATATCAACTTTGATAAAAAAATGTTCGGTTTTTTTATCTGGACCATCTGGCAACCCTAGATACAGTACACCAATACACAAATAAGAATCTATTTAAAATTAATCTATACTGTACCTATCAAAGTTCATAAAGGTATTAATGTTAAATGAAATGTTACTACGTTAAGACGAACAAATTCAATGTAAAAGAATTTTGCGTGCAATCAATGACTCAAATGAAGACTAAAGTGTAGTTTTTTTTTTTGTTTGAAATCAGCTCACTCTCGCCTAACTAATCAGTGCGAGCTCTCTCTCCGGGACTTGTATACAGTTCAGCAATAAAAAGCGATTCTATCAATTTGATGGAAATCGCATACAGACTTCTCTGAAATCGGTTGAAAAAGCAGTTAATATACGAAATAAATATCGGTCCTACCCGATCAGCATTTGGCGAGGTTGACTCCTGGAGTCAAATCATTTTTTTCAAGTTAAAAGATATTTTACAATGGTTCATTTTTTACTGTTCTCTTTACTGTGTGTGTGTTTTTTTTTAAATATTATAATAAACTATTAATAAATATATTTTTAATAAACTACTTTCAATGCAATGAATGTTTGCATTTATAGAAATTACCCTCGCCAAAAAGCAGAATTTCAAAAAATTATTCCTAACATAAAATTCCCTTAACAAAATTATGTAAATTTTTAATATTATTTTGAATTCAGCATGTTTCTTATATTTTTCTTACATTTTTTTGTCGCATGCGTATATTTATATTCCGCTATGTAAGAGATTATGAAGATTTCGAGAGATTATCTATGAATACCTTTATATAAAATATTTATAATATTTTAGTGCTGCCATTTTAGTGTTAAGCCTCCTCTGACCACCGGGTCTAAAGAGACTTGATAAGTTAATACATTATTGTATTCTCCATTGGGCGATGGCCGGCGGCGTAAGTCATGGTGTTGCGTAACGTGCGGAAAGGTCAGCTATTCTAATTCCGACGGAATAAAACACTAAACTAAGATGAACGAATCGTAAAGAAGAATGGCATCTCTGGAAAACCGGTAGAGAGGATAACTCCTACGATATAATGAAAAATCGGTATCGTTCGCGAACTATATTTTGTCGTGAACTGTTCAACCTCTTCTTAAATAGGAATACAAGAAGATCATGAGTTTATAATAATTACTTGTCTTGTTGTCTTGTTGAGTGTTGTTTCATCCTATGTATAATTACTGCGGTTTGTCTTGTTGAGTGTTGTTTCATCTTATGTGAAATTACTTCGGTTTGTCTTATCGAGTGTTGTGTCATCCTATTTATAATTACTTCGGGTTGTCTTGTTGAGTTTTGTTTCATCCTATGTATAATTACTTCGATCCGTCTTATCAAGTGTTGTGTCATCCTATTTATAATTTCTTCGGTTCGTCTTGTTGAGTGTTGTTTCATCTTATGAATAATTACTTCGGTCCGTATTGTCGATTGTTGTGTCATCTTATTTATAATTAATTCGGTCTGTCTTGTTGAGTGTGGTGTCATCATATTTATCATTACTTCGGTCCTTCTAATTAAGTGTTGAATCATCCTATTTGTAATTTTTAACTTCATTTCTTGACTTTCATTTGTTTTTAATTAATTTCTTACTAGTCATTTTATGTTTAAACTCATATTTCTTAAATTTCCGTCTGTAGATCCTCGTACCTTACGTTTTACGTCTGTGTCTGTTTTTACCTTAATAAATCTTCATAAAAATTGTTTTTGTATCATTTTGCCTATGTTTTAAAAGTGAAAGAGTCAAGTCATGTTTTCAACGAATTTTTATTGTTGTCAATTCATTGTTCAATTTCTCACATTCTATATCTAAAAGCCTTACAGCTTACATCATCTTACCTTTTTGAACTATTGTTGAAAAGTTTTAAAATATAAAACTAGAAAGAACCAAACTTAATTTTAGATTTGATGCTAAAATACCCAAAAATACAGAATGATCTTTTATTAAGTCTGCAAATATCTTCTTTATTTGTAAAATTTTTGATTTAAATTACAAAATATAGGCCATTTGTGTTTATGTCTATGATAATCATATATTTTTTAATTATCCTATCTTCTGTCATACAATAAAGTAGAAAACTAGAAGTGCCTTCCGAATCAATTTTAATGCAAACAAATGTGCCACTGAATTAGAACCTTTTGGTTCTAGACCATTTAGTACGCGGTTTGCCTGAAAATTGTAATTTCGTAATCATGGTGAACCACAGTTTTGTGTTGATATCTAGGCCCAAATTGAACTTATATTTGGATCACGATACACGCCCACACAGCACTTCTTGTATTATTCTTATGTAGGTACTATGTAAATAGATGTGCCTAACATGGTGGTCGAAAAATTCTTAATGAATATATATTATCTAACAATGCACTGAATAATAAAAATAAAAATATGTAAATATGACACAAAATAAAGTCTTCTAGCGCGCGATATTTGGTCAGATACACGGATCCGAATACTTTCTCCCTTACACGCATAGCGCCGTATCGCTCGGCAACTGTCAGCTCACCACCCGTACAAGAAGACACCCCATTGGCTGAGCTACCCCCACCCCTCCGTCATCGGCCGGCACTACCCTGCCCCAAAGGGTAAATAACACTCCTATATGGAGTCACAGTATCCAGTCTCCCGGTTAAACTAAGCAACAGAATCCTAGTGGTCCTTGCCCTCCGGGTCCTTCTTGGGAATTCAAGTAACAGCTCCCTCGGGGACATTACTTGTCAGGAAAACCTCAACCCAACTAAGAGACCACGGGTCCTCTGTTGAGGTTATTACGCTAAGTGTTTAGTGAGAACGTTAGTGATCATTGTTTAAACTCTAAATTTTTTTTTTTTTTATTGAGTTAGTTTGTACATTTGAATATAAACTAATATAAACAAGATCATATTTCATTTTGTAATTTTACATATTTTTACAATAAATATAACATTTCTTTTTAAATACATTTTTAGGGATCTGGTGAGGAGGCACGGAATGAAAGACGTGTCGTGAAGGTCAGAGTGTTTATTTGATGAGTCAGGTAGCCGTGATAAGATGACGTTGGACAGGTGTAGTATTCTCCGGATGCTGGCTGTGATGGCTGGTCAAGCGCGGGTCTGTGAGTCGACGCCGGGCGCTGGTGACCGGACTCGTTGTCTGTCAGGCACTGGCGATCTAGGCAATCAGTACTCCAGTGCTGACGAGAATGCCGAAGGTGCGGTGGACCTTGTAGGCGGTTGAGCGGGAGCTGGTAGACCAGTGAGGATGCTGCGTGTCCTCGTGGTGGTCATGGTGAGTGGATGAAGCGCTGGTCAGAGACGCTGGAACCAGGGCGCTGTGATCCATGTAGCGTTGGCCAGGGACGGCGATCTGGGCCAAAGCGCTATGATGATATCCCGATGGAGTCCATGAGCAGAGCCGGGAAGAATGTCCTTCGCGCAAGTGAGGTGCGCGGATTATCACTCGTTGACCACCTTGTTAACTGATGGCGGATTGATGACTGACTGGATTCTTCATGCTGTCGCTTTTAAAAGGTGAAGAAGCTTCTGGAACAATTTGGTTGCTATGTAGAATTTTCCAAACAAATAAATAAAAGAACATCCAAGAAGCTTGTTTGGAAAAATCGACGCTTCTAGAATTTCGTTCGAATGAAGTAGTTGCGTACCACTACACATTCATTCTTCAGACTTTCAGGCATTTCATCATACATTTTTAGTCCTTTGTACATTAGGCAGTTCTGTGATTTTGTTTTTTTCATATGTGGCAATCTAATCCTATTTACATTTCTGGTTTCGTAATTATGAACATCTCTATTAAAAACAATTTCATCCTTAAAATATTTTGGCATTTGGTTGTTCATGATTTTATGTACAAAAATTAACACATTAAATAATAGTCTCTTTTTATGGAAATCCAATTTAGCTGTTCTCTCATTTGATCTATGCTTGCGTATTTTCCTTTTCCTAGTATACATCTCATAGCTCTATTCTGTATAACATCTAACTTGTTCATGTTTCCTTCATTGGCCAAATACAACATAGTAGAGCAATAATCTAAATGTGGAGGAACTATAGTTTTATAAATCAGCTCTGTAGTGTTTCCATTTAGTTTATTTCTCAATCTTCTAAGAAAATTGACTTTTTTAGATACCTTCATTAGCACATATTCAAAATTTGCTGCGAAAGTTAGTTTTGAATCTAGTATCATACCCAAGTACTTAATTTCATTTACTTTTTCAATTTTTTCGTCATTAATTGTCAATTTTAACTCTGTGTTATGCGTTTTGTTGCCTATTTCCATATATTTTGTTTTGTTGACATTCAGTTTTAATTTTAATAATTATTGACTTTACTTTGTGCTACAACTTTCCTGTACTCTGTTTTTTCTATAAGCTGTGCACCCTGTATGTAAGAGAAATAAACTGACCAATGCTGAAAGACTATTTTCTTACAAACACCCTGACACAGTTAAGTTTTTAGATTCTCACGGCCAAAAGCATTTTTGTTGTTTGTTTTTGGGGTGTTATGCCGTGTTGCGCTAACTCCTTCTTTAGCCGACGTTTCGGACAGCGTTGCAGTGTCCATCATCAGGGCAGATCCGGTAGATCCGAAGATGTGTAAAGTTACACATCTTCGGATCTACCGGATCTGCCCTGATGATGGACACTGCAACGCTGTCCGAAACGTCGGCTAAAGAAGGAGTTAGCGCAACACGGCATAACACCCCAAAAACAAACAACAAAAACCCTGACACAGTCTTTTAAAAAGCGTTTTTCGGGGTCGAAATTTTAAATTATAAAAGACAAATTTGTGTTTCAAATGTAAATTAGTAGTAATTTAAATTTAAGCAAATCGTAATGCTTTTTTTGTTTTACAATTCAGCTTATTTAAGTAGTAGATGGGGCAAATTTTTTTTTGGATATTTTGGCCTCGAATCCAAAAATAATTTTAGTTTGAAAAAGGTAGCAGTCAATATTTTTTTTGTGTGAAACGGGTCCCGCATTGTTTCTCACAACTGTCAAAAATTCCTCAACAATTATTACACCAATAGGTGAAAATAGCATTAGGTAGTTGATATTTGGTCTTACTTGACATCGTTTTCGACACATCCTCCGATGTCGTCAAACCCATTGACAAATTACCCGCAGTTTTGGTCAATAAGAGGCCTATTAGAATAATAATCAATGATTTCGACGAAGGTCCAATTGTAAGTTTGTTGATTGTGTAATTATGTATATAATGAAATCTTCGATTGGCAGGAGACAGGGAATGTCTAGGGTCCTATTTATTTAGCGTTATGCTGAATCATTATTTAAAAAATTATAAGTGTAAACAATGTTAAAAAAAAACAAAAATATATGCTAATACATTTCCTGTTCAAATATAAAAACAAAACTCTCTTACAACACAACTACACCACCAGAACAATAACCAACGGTCACTACAAACTACCTTCACTACATACCACGTCCCACGTCAGCTCAAAGACAATTTTTCTTCCTAGCTCGTAAAATCTTTAACCTTATCCCTGAAAACCTAAAAACCGTGGTCAACCCCGTTCCTTTAAAAAACAAATGACGAAATGAATCCCTTACACACGGAATACATTACAACTACAATACCCATTCATTCTACTATCAATTTAATCACCTTTCAGACAAAACATAATATATCCTTATCCCCTAACTTAGCGGTATAGTATGTACATAATTAATTAGTGAGATATATTTTTTTTTTTTTTTTATTTGGTACATTATTTTGTTACAATTTATGTTTTCCAGTAATGTAGGCCTCACTGGGTGGCTTGCCCGTGCTGAGGCCTTCATTTTATAATATGAAAATCTAATCTACATATTACATTTAAAGAGAAGATAGTAAATTTGAAAAGAAAATAATAAATTTAAAATTAAAAATACATAATAATACATTTAAAATTAAAAAAATAATACAATGAAAATAATCTCGTGTGTTTGTGAGTGATGTGTGTTTATGTTGGTTTTATGTGTTACGTGTAGGTTTTATTTTATTCTATGACATTTTGGTAATATTGTCTTTTTTCTGGTTTAATCCATTTTGTAATTTTGTGTGTGAATTTATTTTTATTTTCCTCAATTTTAATTTCAATTTTTAGACTGTTGAAAGCTTTTATAGCATGGTATTGGTAGTGTCTTTGTCCAAAGGTTGAATTTACTGTTGGAGTTTTGATGTTTTCTTTGTACGCTTGTCTAACTGGTCTGTTAGTGTTATTTTGTGTATGTTGAAATTTATTTTTTTTGTTAAAAATGTAGTTTAGTAGTGTTTTAACGTATAATTGGCTAATAATTTATGAATTAATTAATTAATTTATTTTACTAATAATTTATCAAAATTTATATCTTCATATAATTCTCTAACTTCTCCATCCTCTTCTTGCAACCCAAATTAGCTATACATCATTTTTCTTTTTTATATTATAGTAATGTATAGATTCTATGTCCGTAAACTGTAAAATTCACCCGCTATAACACAGGGTCATCCCTAGCACGGAGGGTGAAATATCACAAAAAACCACATTACTCTCTAATTTAATAAAATAAAATAAAATATTTTTTAATTAGAAATATATGAACGCAAATTTATTAAAAGCAACCTGAAGTATTTTATGGATAAGATTATATGTGATAGTGTCCATTGTATAACTTTTTTTAAATAAATTAAATATACATTTGCGCTTGAAATCGAGCTTTGCTAGACTCCATTTTCCAAGCGATTGTTGTGCTTATTCCTTATAATCGTGGCGATATAAGACACAATAAGAATATACACATGTTTGGCTTGTGACTTCCTCTTAAACTAGCTCACTTTAAAAAAAAACACTCGTTTAAAATAAAAATAAATATTAATTAATAAAACAGTTTTGTACCTACTTTTTCGCTTGTCTGATAATAATATGATTCAAGTTGTCAGTTCAATTTTGAAAAATAAAAGATCAATGATCTTTAATAATTCTACGCATTACGCAGAAATACGAAATCATTTCACGCTTGCACCCATGCACCGACAACTGAAAATAGTTTGTTTAATAATATAAAAAACATGACAGAAAAATATGCGTAGGTATGTTCGTATGTTGCGGAAGCAGATACTCATTTGCGATTTGTTTACAATAAAAGCATAGCTTAGATCTTCAACTGAAAACAAGAATCAGGTAGTTACACAACATGGATATTTATTTAAAATAGAGATGTACAAATGACATAAGAACTTTGCACATTGTGAAGAAATATCTGTTTATTTGGATGTCTAATTTCTAATCTGTTCACAATTACCAAGGAGATTAATTGACTCGTTTTATTTATTCAAACTTTCATTTTTATGGCATTAATAATAATGGATTTTGTTATAATATCAAAAAAGAATTTCATGTCAAGAAAGTCATTATTTCACGGAGGTTACATTGACATAATACATTTTTAACATACTGATAGCCATTAGTATTCTACCGGCATTAAATGGAAAGTGCTCCGAGGAACTTGCGTCATTGATCCCTTCGGCTCCGGTGCATAATCGGGAAACACGCCAAACGCGCGAGATTTCAGAGTTATCCAGTAATGTTGGCCTCACTGGGTGGCTTACCCGTGCTGAAGCCTTGTATATTTCCATTTATACATGGTTGAAATTTGTCACATGAGAACGGGTCGCATCTACGATTCGTTCTCTAGTTCAACAGCTCGGCTGTGGAACGATTTGCCGGCCTGTGTTTCCTCCCTTCTATAACATCAAGACCCATGTTCACTTCTTCGTCTCCTCAAAAAGACCCTTTACACAGCATCCCCCGAGATGACATAGGTCCCAAGGGAAATCATTTTCCTCAGGGCCTCTGTGTGGAAATAATGTTAAAAATAATAATAATTAAAGTGTTTTCTTCATACAGATGGGACAAAAGTAATCACCTTATTGAAAAACGCTATAACTTTTGCAAATGGCGCCAAATGTCAATTCGGTTTTGACATTTGTGAAGTTAACAAACGCAGAATACAAATCGACAAGATATAAGAACGGAAAAGAAACAAATTTCACAAGCAGTACCAAAGTTTATCATAAAAAAAAATATTACTGCAAAAGAACATCGGGTGATTACTTTTGCCCCACCTGATGCATGATAATATGCACTACAAATGTCCCACACAAAAAGTAAATTGTCCCACCACGGCACAAAATATATTTGTCCCAACTATTTTTCTTTGTATTACTGCAAATGAGGTGGTAAGGTGTATTGGGGCATTTTCGCCAATGTTTGTACATTGCGTTACATGTTCCACGATTTTGGTTGGCTTTTTCATAATATTCACGTATTGTGGAGTATTGGCAGGTTATATATTTTTAACACGCAAATTTACTTTATTTAGTCGGTTAAATAAAAATGTCGAACCTGTATATATTTTTAATTAATTATTCAGATCAAAAGGAAATGTGTGTTATACTGTTATATAATCTCATTTCTACATTCAAATAAACAAAATATTATTACGTATTCATTTTAGATATGTAATATTGATTTTGTGGTGTCTAATGCTGCATGTACATTTGCGAACCGAAACGGGAGCCGTGCCTCAAACTATGGGAAAGGAACGAAGCAACCGCAAGCGGCGTTTGGAGCCATTTGCTGTTGCTTCGTTCCTTACGTATAATTCGAGGCTCGGATCGCGTTTCGGTTCGCAAATGTGTAAGCAGCATTAAAAGGAAGCTACAAGCCAAAAATGTGTATATTCTTGGTATACCGTATATTGTAGCTAATAGGCATTAAAATCGCTTGACAAACGGAGTCTAGAAAAGTTCAATTTCAAGTACAAAACTGGTTTTTAATTATTTTGTAAATAATTTTAAAATAAAGCAAAAAATTTGATCAAGTGAAACTGTCACAGATAAAATCTTAGCTATGATACTGAATTTACTATTGAAAAAAAATATTTTTTAGTACTTAATATTTATATTTTTTATTGAGTAATTTATGTTTTTATTTGTATTCTACTCAAGCGAAACGATAGGAAAACCTTCAATTTATCTAAAGCATATTTTTTGGCATATTATAATGTACATCAATTTTTTTTTTTTTTTTTTTTTTATTAATATCAATAGCAAAATTTGTACAATATGTAGGTTTAAAGTATAATATAAGTATATTTTTTGTATTTTTTTCACAGTCCTCCTCACTAGGGTTTCCTGTTCTGAGGCGGCCTGTAGTTTTTCTTAAATTTTTGTATTTAGTTTTGAATTGTCTTTACATTGTCTTCATAATGTTTGTAAGTTGATTATTACTTTGATCTCTAAGCCATGTTTTGACTTTTGTTTTAAATATATTCATTTCGTTTATTTTTTTGGTTTCATTTGGTAGAGCATTGAACAATTTTATAGCATGGAATTTATTATTTCTCTGTCCAAAGGATGTGTTCAAACTGGGAGTAATCAGGATATTTTCGCTTTTTGCCCTGGTTGTGTATTTATGTTGGGCAGTGGAGTATTCGGATATGTTTTTTTTCAGTTTAAATAAAATATTTTTTGAATATAGTTTCTGTACATTGTAAACATTGAAGTTTTTGAATATTTCTTCTGTCGGAGTTCTAAGCGGAACTTTCAGTATAGTCTTTAATACTCCTTTTTGTGCTATATTGAGCCGCTCTGTGTGAGTGCTCAAGGCAGACCCCCATCCAGTTATTCCGTACTCTATTTGTGATTGACACAAAGCATAGTATACTTTTTTAATATCGTTTATATTGAGGATATTGCGAATGTTTCTAAAGAAGTATATGTACCTGGTTAGTTTTTTTGTAATTACATCTATATGTGAGTTCCAACGGAGATTATCATCAATTTCAATTCCAAGATATTTGATGCTTTTGGAGTGTGCTATAGTGGGACATGGGCATGATAAGGATTGATTTTTTTGATAAATTCCTTGGCATGAATGTTATAAAGATTAATCAAAATAGTTATTTAGCATTAAGCTTCGCCTTAAGTAGCTTGCATAATCCAGTCCAGGGGTGGGGAACCTAAGGCCTATTTAAAAACAAATCGACCCATTCCAATATAGACGATATTCGCTGTCGCCGCACAGTGGGCTGAAAATCACCTTTCATAGACATAGAGACTTGAATTTTCAAGGGTATTTTTTTGGCTAGAAATGGATTCTGCTGATCATTACTATGCTATAAAATTTCATACGAAGCAATTGCGTGAACAAATGAAGGAGTTATCATTTTTTAAAGAAAAAATTGTATGGCACTGACATTAAAAATGAGGCTATCTCTGGAATCATAAGGTTGGCCATTCTATGCTTACACACAGATATACTACTATTTATTTGTATTTTTTTGATATACTTCGTATTGTGGCGCAACATGCGATTTTTTTTTTTAAATCCTCAAAGTTGAAATACAAGATTACCTACATTAGTCTAGTGTTGACGTATTTCTGTGCCTGCTTCAAAATATCAAAGAATAATCAAAACAAACAGTAGTAAATTAACTAAAAGTGGTCAATTTTATAAAACAAAGATTGCGCACAAGGCCTGCGTAATTATTTTTCCCAAAAGTGTGTTTTTTATCTATCAAAGTAGATTTTGTGCTTGGAATTGTAACACAATTTTAATCAGTGACACAGTGATCATAAGATTATAGTTTTCAAGGAATCATTCACAATAAGATCTAAAGAGCTACGAAGGCGTGCACATTCAAGGAAAAAGTGTATATTTTTTATGTGAACTCTCGTATCAACTTCAAAAATGGTTACGAAATGCAGTGCCTGTGAAATCATCATTGAGGTTCCTTCAGACTTTATATCGTGTTCGATTTGTGATGATGGCTATCACATAATGTGTGCTGGAATAGGAGAAAACTCTCGCAGAGGTAAAAGTCAACAAAATTGGAGATGCAAAAAATGCTCTAAACCCCAAAAAGTGAACAAAATAAAAAGTGTTGGAAATTCTTTGAGCGAATGCAATCAAGAACTGCCACCTTTTGAATTACAATCAAAACAATATGCCAACTCACAGAAATCTACCTCCGACCAATCTTTCACCAATGTAAACTCATCGAAAGCAAACATAGATGGCGCTAGTCATCAATTAACAGTTGAATTGTTAAAAAATGAATTGAATTCTTTTAAGTCGGCAATGATTTCTCTTGTAGACAATAAACTCGACTTGTATGCTAAAAAATACGAAGAAATTTTAAAACAAAACAATGAACTGATTAAGTCACTTCAATATATTTCGGACCAACAAGAAGAGCTAAAAAATCGAGTAACTGTTTTAGAGACATCAAACGATAAAGTGAAAGCGGAACTTATTGATTTAAAAAATCAGAATTTTAGTTTATCTAACACAATCGATAAACAAGACGATAGAATTGACAAACTGGAATACTTGAACCAATCATGCAATATCGAGATGAGGGGCATTCCGGAATCCAACGAAAATAACAATATGGAAGTGCTTTTTAAAATATCAAAAATTATCAATTTCGAGGATGCAACAGAAGACGTGCATTCGGCAATCAAAAAAATATACAGGATGGGGCCGAAAATCTCAGAAAAAAGTCCCAGATCCATCATTACAACATTTTACAACAATCAAGCAAGGGATAATTTTCTATACAAATTGAAAACATATCTAAAAGCCACAACACCCAGCAGCAATAAATTAAACACATACGATTTAGGATTATCGCAAGATGCCAAAAGAATTTATATATCAGATCATCTAACACAAAAAGGCAAATTTTTACTAGCGCAAACAAAACGATTCGCCAGAGAGAACAACTTCAAATTTGCGTGGTCAGCGTCAGGTCGTACCCTACTAAAGCAGTCGGATAGCTCCAAAATCATAACAGTCAACAATGCCAAGGACCTTGACCGTTTAAAACGTCAGAACATCTGACTACAACTTCTCCCCATTATTAAGGCTACTAAAAAAGGTATTTTTAAATGTTCTCATTTCAAGTTTAGTTATCCACTCAGCTTTATAGTGAAAAGCTATTACGTCATTCCTATTTTAATAAAATTTAAATCTTGTAAACATACATACTGCAAAATAATATGCACATTGTTTTTTATGTTATTATATGTTTCTCTTGATAAATTATGTGAGCACTGGATGTCAAATCATTTATCTTATAAAATCAATTCCAATAGAAGCACTTACCTTATGTTTATTCATTTGTTAGTTTTAATTTACTTTAAGAAATTTAATTTAGTAATCATAATTTCCTTTCCTGGTTTTTTCACGATTCACGTCACCAATTTCAATATGACACTACATCGTCGAATCAATTACCTAGTGTCTATTCATTTTTTGGTTTTAATTTACTTTAATAAGGATAATTTTTTAATAGTAATTTCATTTCCTGGCTTTTTCACTAGTCATAACAATTTTTTCGAGAGGACATCACATCGTCAAAAAAATGTTTTCTCATTTTTTTTTTTTTTTTTTTTTTTTTTATGCTTCCGATTTTGTTGTCCGGGTTAAATCTTCCCCATAGGAAAAACTAAACCCTTCCACTCACTTTTCCACAAATGATCAGCTAGTCAATCAACACTATGCAAGTGCATTACATAAGTAAAATAAATACAAAACAATACAAGAACAACAACACGTCAACTCACCAGAGATCAAATGGGAAAAAAAATTCACCGACTCCAGATATTTTCATATCAGAGGGTTCGGCTCGGTAGAACTTCTAACAGGGCCTATAAATCCTACTGATCCCTCAACATAAATATTTAAAAAATCTTTCGTTATCCTACATGTATTCAAAATGACCGACTTTTGCATCTTTATATATAAATTTTTTGATAGATCTAATACGCCTAAATTTTTAATGAGAGAGCTAGGTATAATGCCAGTAGCCGAAATAACGAATGGTAATATTTTTATAGTCTGAGAATGCCAAATTCTTTTTATTTCGTTTCCTAAATCTGTGTATTTTCTTATTTTTTCATTAACAGATTTTTGAATGTTACAGGAATTTGGAATAGCGACATCAATGATATAAGTTATTTTTTTAATTTTGTCATGTAAAACTATATCGGGTCTATTATGACTAATCGTTCGATCTGTCAGTATAGTTTTATCATAATATATTTTATAAAATTCGTTTTCTAAAAATGAATTTGGTTCGTATTCATAATATGGTACTATATTACGGCAGTCAATCAAGTTATGTTTAATTACCAAATTTTGGTGAATTATTTTTAAAACTTGATTGTGCCTAAATGTATACTCGGACGGTGCTAATATAGAACATCCCGATATAATATGTTCTATAGTTTCCGGAAAAGCCAAACATTTTCTACATAAATCATCAATTTGATTTGTATCTTTGATTATATGCTTTCTATAATTTTTAGTATTAATGACTCTATCCTGAATGGCAAGCATAAATCCTTCTATTTCTGCGCTCAACTCTCCAATACTCAACCATTTGTTTGACGAAAATTTGTCAACATACGTTTGGTTGAGATAATTGAAGTGTTTTGCGTGTAAAATTTTATTTGACCAGGAATCTAATAGTTCCTGGTTGGGATTTATAAAAATGTTGGCATTCTCATCGTATAAATTTAAAGGTGTAATATTTCTATCTGCCTTGCAAATTATTTTGTGCATTTCTGAGCTATGAGCTTTCCTATGGAAAAAAGTTCTTAGCATTTCATTATTATTATTATTATTATTATGGTATGAAATTATATTTAATCACATACTCTCAGTAAAGCTATACATAACTGATAAAAAAATAATATCTTATACTCATTTTTATGTACTTTACATTCATATTTCAATAGCAAATGTATTTATCATAAGTCATTTGTCAATGGGTAACAATATACTTATATCAATTATTCATAGATTCGAAAGAAAACTTCACTCCAAATACCCACACAAGATCAAAATCTTATCTCTATTTATTCATTATGTAATTTATCTTATAAATTTGCTTTTTCTTCATTTTTTCATTGTAACTTATTTTCAGCATCAACCTCTCTCCATCATAAGTACTTACCATGATATAGGCCTTTTTATTGTTTTTAGTATATTTATAGCCTTCAAGATTCTCAACATACAAATAACTTTCAGAACTTACAATAATACGTGTTTCATACATCATTCATTGACACAAACACCACAAAAATTCCTACACATCATTCTGAACTCACTAACTCTAACATTTATATATTATATTAATTAAATTATAACTATGATTCAGCTGCATGTGAATAATTACAATGATTCCGATATTAGCTGTAACATGAATGTTGTTCTAGATTTGAATAAATTAAACAACTACAACTGGAACTCATATAGCTTGAAAATAATACATCAGAATATCAGAAGCATATCGAATCTTGATGATTTTACAATTTTTCTTGATCAATTTAATTCCTCTTTTGATGTTATTATATTAACTGAATGTTGGATAAACAAAGATTACACATCCAAGTCAATCCCCAATTACTCTGAACAACACACCAAATTCAATCTCAACAAATCAAGCGGTATTGTTATATATATTAAAGACGGTCTACAAGCTCAAGTAGAAGAAATTTCACTATCGCAATCAAACTGTATGAAAATAACATTGAATAATAATATGTGTATATTTGCTATCTACAGGTCACCCTCTTTCCAAAATATCGACCCCTTTCTGAATTCATTACAATCAATCATAAATAATTCAAAAAAAATAGAAAGACAAATCATTATAGGAGATATTAACATTAATACCATCCCGGATTACCATCGTCAAACAAATGATTATCTTTGTCTGCTTGCGGAAAATGGTTTCACTCAGACAATTAACAGCATTACTCGTGAACAGGGCCTTAGTAAATCCTGTATAGATCATATCAATGTGAAAAAAATTAATTTTATCGACTCTTTTGTTATGCACACTACTATTTCAGACCATTACACAACAGCGATTTGCCTCAAAGAAAAGCCCCATACCTCTACTAAAATTAAATTCGTTTCTCAAACAAACTTCAATAATCTACTTGACGAATTGAGATTAGAAAAATGGCAAAAAGTTTTGGACCAAACAGATACTGATGCAGCAATGAATGAATTTGTTAACAAACTAAATGAGTATATTTCAAAACACACAAGCATTAAACCCATATCTAATAAACTAATAAAACTAACGCCATGGATCTCCCCGGGACTAGTCAAATCGATCCACAAAAGAAACCAACTGCATGAAAAGGCGAAAACGTACCCAGAGAATTTGTTATTACAAGTTTATTACAAAAAATATAGGAATTTGTGTAAGAATTTAATTAAATCAGCGAAAGAAAAATTTTATAAAAAAATCATTTACGAAAACAACTGTTCTCCAAAACATTTTTGGGAATCATTTCGTCAAATAACCAAATCTAAAATTAACAAATCTTCAGAAATTAAATCTCTATACATCAACAACTCAAACTCTCAAGTCCCAAAAAACATGGCAAATTATGCCAATAATTATTTCACATCTGTGGGAGATACACTTGCGAAAAAAATTCTCAATAAATGTATGACAACAGAAACCGATCTAGCCAATCTATCTATCCCTAATCTCAGTCACAAAATAGAATTAATCCAAACATCTCCAAATGAAGTAATGAAGATAATTGACGACCTCAAATCTTCAAAAGCGTGTGGTCCAGATAAAATTTCATCAAATCTGCTAAAAATCATTAAATCATACATAGCCATACCCATTGCATTCATTTCTAATCTAAGCTTTAAAGCGGGTAAATTCCCTAACCATTTGAAACACTCAATAGTTATATTACTACACAAAAATGGGGACAAATCACAAATACAAAATTACCGACCTGTTTCATTGCTAAATTCTGTATCTAAAATTTTTGAAAAAATTGTAAAGAACCGTCTCAGTCATTATCTTGAAAATAACAACATCCTTTCTAGCAGACAATATGGCTTTCGCAATGGTTTAAGTACTGAAAATGCCATTGCCAATTTGACAAAAATCATCTCTAATAATCTAGACAAAGGTATTAAATGCATTGCACTCTTCTTGGATCTAGCCAAAGCATTTGACACTATTTCACACAAAATTCTGCTGAGCAAACTACAGAGAATCGGTATCCAGGGGCAACTTTTAAAATGGTTGGTCAGCTACCTAGAAAATAGGAGCCAAAGAGTGGAAATTAACGGTACTCTAAGCGATCCAGCAGATATAAAATTCGGTGTACCTCAAGGAAGTACGTTAGGACCTCTTTTGTTTAATGTTTATATAAATGAGTTATGTAATAGTTCTTTTGCAGACCATATTATTACCTTTGCAGATGATACAGTATTATTATTTGAAGGAAAAACCTGGGAAAAAACTCACAGTAAAGCAGAAATTGGCATTAACAAAGTTAAAAAGTGGCTTGACAGCAATCTCCTCACTCTAAACTCGGATAAAACTAAATTCATCTGCTTCAGCGCAACTCAAGCGGGTCAACCTAAAGAGATGCATAACATTTTTGTACACCATTGTAATGCCATAAATGTATGTAAATGTAGTACATTAGAATGTGTGGACAGTACTAAATATCTAGGAATTATCATAGACAAATTTCTGAGGTGGGACAAACATATAGACTTAACTTCCTCAAAAGTCAGGAAACTTACACATCTTTTCAGGGCTATTAGAAATATTCTCTGCATTAAAGACATGAAAAGAATTTACTTTGCCATGTGTAATTCCTTATTAGATTATGCTTCCTTAGGTTGGGGAGGTTGTACTAAAACAATACTTGATCCCTTAGCAAAAGCTCAGAAATCACTTCTTAAAGTTATACTTAAAAAACCGTTCAGATACCCTAGTGATTCATTGTTTGAAGAGTTTGGTGTTCTAGATGTGAGGCAATTATTCATGAGGAAAATCATATTACATACCCAAAGAACGCGTCACCAATACACTTCCGTACTCCATTACCACGATACTAGACATGCTAAGAGGAACCCAGTTGTTCCTCCCACCACTTCTTCATCCTTAGCTCAAAGACAATTCTCATACTTAGGCCCTAAATTGCTTAATCTTATTCCCGATGTATGGAAATCAAAAAGTGCTAACATTCTCCGAAATCTGGTAAATAATTGGCTTCTGATCTTGGGGAGAGATGAATGCGAAAATATGCTAATTAACAGTAATTAATTTGCTTTTCTTAAATGTCGTATTTTTCGAACTACACTGTATTTTATTTTATTTTATATATATATGTATTACAGCAAATTTATGTGTTTACCATTGTAAATTTAAAATCTTCTTATAACCTTTCTTTGCATCTTTTTATTTTATTTTTCCTTTTTTTAATTTCTCAACTCTTTTTTAAATTTTAAATATTAATTTCATCAAAATATAAAGCAAAATTTCAATTTTATAAACTCATATGTCAATATTTTTTTTTTACGATATTGCCATTTTTGTATTATCGTATTTGTATATTCTTTTGGTCTATTCAAATACAAGTTAGCAACTTCTTATACTATTATTTTTTTTTCTTTTCATATTATTTATAAAGTGCAATAAGTAAAAGTCAATACACTAGACTATACATGAATCGCTTTCAATAAATATGCCTATTTCTGACTGTCCTAAAACAGGTATTCTCCTAGTTGGACAGCCAAAGATCATTGTACTATGTAATATGTCATGTTTTTTTAAAAAATAATAAATAAATAAAATAAAATAAATAAAAACTTTTTTTATGTAGATGATTCATTTTAATGCTTAAATTTTTAACTGTCAGTGCCATACAAATTTTTCTTTAAAAAATGATGACTCCTTCATTTGTACACGCAATTGCTTCATACAAAATTTTATAGTATAGCAATGATCAGCAGAATCCATTTCTAGCCACAAAAATACCCTTGAAAATTCAAGTCTCTATGTCTATGAAAGGCGATTTTCAGCCCACTGTGCGCCGTGGGTATCAACAACCAAAAAAGTGGATAAGCAGACGCGGTATTCTCACCGTTAAAACCTAGATGGATTTCGCTTCTGCTATGGGTAGCGAAAGGTTGTTGACTGCCTGCCTTTTCAGTCACTTTAGTGCCATCCATGAATAAATACATACACTATAATCGTGCGTGACCACTGAAAAAAAATCTTACTATTGAAATAGCGATAGCACGTGTTTCGCAAGCGAAAAGATGCCGCCTGCCCAGGAACTGGCGGGGTTCTAGTTTCGCGCTAGCTTATAACAACAATACCCGGCGGAATCCCACTTGATGTTTTTCGGTACCCATATTTGAATAGGCCTTAGCAATGGTAAATGAACAATAGGAAACCTGTTTAAAATGTGTAGACTGGTCCATAGTGATACATTTTAGAATTACACAGTTCACAGAATCATTTTCGATGTTGACTTACCCTTTTTTACTAAACTTGTACAGCAAGTTTACACACCTTTAATAGTTTTTTCTTCTAAATGTGAATATCGCAGAAGATTCCCAGATGCTCCCAACTGCCCGGAGCCAGTGAGTTTATGACATCCCCTAATGAGGTGCGTTGTAAGGCTGAAGGGAAGGAGATGGGGAAGAGGAAGTTTGGAAAGAAGGCTATTTCAAGAGACGATCGATTTTAAATGACGTTCGCTCACCTGGGCCAAACTGAGAGTATCTTCCACTCTGGTTGAAAATCATCTAGTATCCATACTTAACATAATATTAAAGAATTCAAATAAAGAAAACAATCCATAGATATCACCCTTTATTATTATTGTTACAAAATAGCATACATTACAAAATAACAAATACACTTAATGATATAAGGAAAAGAATTATATATCGGCACAAAACACAATTAAACAAACATCCCTCAATGCAACACCAACTCTAAATAAAACATTTTCATTCACCGCGCTTCATACAGTTTTAACACTTCATTCTGAGAATTCGACATTTTCGAACCTAAAATCAATAAATAATATTTACACAATAAGTATTACGGAACTCACACATTCACTCCCCACAGGGTGATTAACTCCTTTTTCTGGTATATTCACTAAACTAAGATACATCAGTGAAAGCCTTTTTTGGCTGAGTAACTATACATATTTTACCATACAATATAAAATATTATACCCGTTGGTTTTTTCAAATAACACTCCATGGTCTTTAGGGAACATTTTATCATACAATACATATACATATACATGGTGTCCGAGAAACTAGTGGTTCGAGCGGTAAACTGTGAATATACATAACACAATACGATTTTATGTTAAATATTAGACGTGGGCAAAATTGAATGAATGAATTAAATGAATAAATTCAATCTTGTGACACACACGACATCTGATTATTAATTTCATAAGGAATTGATTCTTAATTCCTTACCTTTGGATTTTCATCCTACGATTTGAACAGCACCATAAATTTTTCATTTTTATGTATTTTGCAGTTAATTTATTTAAATGAATAATGTTATATTAAAGTAAGAATGATGTGGACTGTATTCAAGGAATAAAATCATTTATGTCTTTTTCAGCTGTACAATTTAAAAAATATTTCTCCTTTTTGTGAATTAAAGGAACGAATAAAACGAATCAATTCACAAGGCCGGGGAAATTAGACTGAATCGTTTCACCAGTTTGAATAAATCTGCCCATGTCCAGTACATATAATGTTTTTTTTTTAACTTTCGTTTTCGAGTAAATTTAGTGGGAAGATGTAATTTTTAAAGTTCTTTTTTTTTAAATTAGTTATTACGGGGTTACAGTCAGTGGTTTTTTCAACACTTAAGTGACAGAAAAAAACAAATGCTAAGATTTGTTTCTAGTGTTATGTAGATTCACCGGTTTCCCGACACCTTGGGGTTAATTTTTTAATAAAATTATTTTTCCCCTAAACTAGTGACATCTCTTATCTACAGAGCGAACCATTTAACCAATGATAACACGTAAATACTAGAAGCACGTAAGTAACTCCATTTTGTGATTGTTATTTATTTATGTGTTTTATTTTAAATAGGTACATATTTACCTACGTTCTAAATCAATTAGGTACATATTTTTGTAATTTATGTTCAAATTGGTTTATATTTTCTTCTAATTTTATTAGGACGAATTTGGTTTATTTTTTTCTTCAAATATCTATCTGACAAAAGGTACATAATATACAATATCTTTGTGAAGTTATTAGTTATCGGAGTAATAAAATAGTCGGGTCCATTAGCTTTATTCGTATTCACGAGTTCATTATACTCAAATGTTACATTACCTAATATAATATATTTTTTACTTCAAATATCTATCTGACAAAAGGTACATAATATACAATATCTTTGTGAAGTTATTAGTTATCGGAGTAATAAAATAGTCGGGTCCATTAGCTTTATTCGTATTCACGATTTATCATTATACTCAAATGTTACATTACCTAATATAATATATTTTTTACTTCAAATATCTATCTGACAAAAGGTACATAATATACAATATCTTTGTGAAGTTATTAGTTATCGGAGTAATAAAATAGTTGGGTCCATTAGCTTTTTTTTTTTTTTTTTTTTTTTTTTTTATTTATTTATTATTTTTTATTTTTTTATTTATTTATTTTTTTTTATTTATTGTTTACTTTTACATTACAAAATATATTTATGTTCGCAATCTCACCAATGAAGAAACTGGTTCTTGTGTTTGGTGAGAGAGTTACACTAATTATAATAAAAATAGAATCATTATGCTATAAGTAAGTATATATATATGATAGGAACAATATATAAAGAGACAAAATCTAAATACAGTGGAGATGAGTATAGACTGATAATAAATATCAATGAAGGGAAAAACAGGCAATTATTTAGTTGATTATTTCTGAAAGAGTAACTTTAGTTTTAGTTTAAGTATGTTAATATCCTTTAATTTCTTTATTTCAATCGGAAGGTTGTTGAAATACTTTATTCCTAAATATTTATAGTTATTTTGCATTTGTTTGGTATTACATTTTGGAATTTTGATATTGTATTGATATCTTTTAGATAAGTGGGTTTCAAATTTTTTGTTTATATTATCTTTATAAATTTGGATAATTGCATTTTTCTTGAATATATCTTCTACTCGGGGCACCCCGAAATCTGTAAATAGCGTTTCTGTTGGATACGTGGAGGGTTTCTTGAGGATTACTTTGAGGATTAGCTTCTGGACCACTTTGATCGGGGTCAGAATCTTATTGTATGACCCCCCCCATCCAATAATTCCGTATTGAATTAACGACTGGATTAGTGCGTAGTATACTCTTTTTAGGTTATTTCTTTTTAAAATATTTCTTAATCTTATGAATATGTATACACACTTTCTGATACGCTTGACCAATTCACATATATGTCTTTTCCACTTCATATGTTGTTCTATTTTACTACTTTATTCGTATTCACGAGTTATCATTATACTCAAATGTTACATTACCTAATATAATATATTTTTCATTTACTTAACAACGCAACTTAACAATTAACTCTTATGATAAAAGATCAAGCAATTGGGATCATGCATTGACATTATAGGTACTTTTATAAATCATTATTCCTCAGAATATATATGTATCTTTTTTTCCTCTAATGAAATAATGTACTTAAATACACAAAAGCATTTACATTAGGTTTCTATATAATATGAGATTTGAATACCACTCTTCCATGGAAGTGTTAGCTTGTGTTTGGAAGAGGAGTGTGCAATACATCATTGTAGTTATTTATAAGTAATTAATAATGTGATAGGTACATGTATAATGTGTTGTGGTAAGAACATTGCAGTGAGAGAGTAAAAAATAATTATATTACATGTTTGCTTAAATGTGTGTAGTTAAACCGTATCTAAAATAATGAAATCTCTAAACAGTATAAAAAAAGTCGCTATCCGCATCTGTTTGTTTGTGCGCTTAGTTCTTCTAAACTACGCAACGTATTTTGATAGGATGTTCACTATCATTTAGAGAATTTCTTGCGGAAGGTTTATATATGTATATAACACATGCATATTTTATTTATAGATAGTAGATAAAAGCTAGTTGGTAATAAAACATGATATTATGTCTATTTTTGGAGGAAACATTGCCACTTGTCGAAAATTAGTGAGAAATAGTTTATAATAATATTTGGATGATTTGTATAGCGCCGTTTACACATTGTATGAATGAAGTGTGTGTTAACCTCTTCCCGCATGACGACATCACCCGTTACCAGCAAATTCAAAAATGTACTCTAACTCCTGCTCTTTATTTTTCGTCGATAGTGCGATCAATGATCATCATAGTGTGATTCTTAAAAATCTTCAAAACTTTTTCGTTAGATGTCGCACATTACCCATTTTACACAATTCAACACGAATAAACACAGAACATAATTATTATATCCGATTTCGTAAGATTTTGACGAATTTTGACTAAACAAATAAATAAAAAATTTCGACAAAAACAATGAAACAATGATGTAAGAATGATGTTTTATTTTTTAATACAGGGTGTTATAATATGATGGTAGAAGTAAAAAAGAAAAATAAGTTTTTTCGAAATTCCAATTATTTTATTTTCCCATTGAAGAATATTTATTCCCCCTTAGAAAACATTCAACTGTTTTACCTAAAACATTAAAAGTTAACGTTAAATTTTGAAAAAGTTCATTTATCTTTTTCACTTGAATCATGTAGAATCGCCCACCGAAGCTAGCGCACTTTAGCGCCGGACACCCTGTATAATGCACAAAGTACGTAGACGTTACATGCCTAAACACTGAAATAATTAAAAAAAAAATATATATATATATTTATTTTTTATGTCATCTTTGAAATCAAAAATTTAAAGAAGTACATTTTTTATTTCAAGATTTGATGGGTGATTTGGGAAGAGGTCGAGGATAAAGTTGTGAGGCAATCACTAATCACTAGTGTATTAGTGTATTACCTACTCAATTTGCTTGTCATATTATTAAACAATATAGTGTTACTATTATGTAATTTTGTTACTATTATGCATTTTGTAATGTTACTGTTATGTAATTGTAATGTGTACATGAATAATAATTTGAAACCTGTTAATTTGACTGTCCTAAAAAAAAAACCTTCCTAGTTGGACAGTCAAAAGCTTCCTTCCATATAATATAATGTATCTTTTCAAAATAAATAAATAAAACAAAATCCATCCCCTCAGCTTAACCCTGCGGAGAAATGGCGCGATGGTTACTTGGTTTTCCTATGTGTATCCTGTAAATGTGACTTTAAAATTAACTTTACTGTGATGTCTGTACCAATGTGGATGAGTGCAAGCGAGATGGAATGCTTGCAAGATCTTATAAAAGGCGATGCACGTTAGTTGTGTGCCTCTTTTGCTACAAGCAGCTCCCCAAAAAAAAAATACCAGTACATAGATCACCTAAGAGTATTATTGCATACTACCCGACACGCCACAATAAAGGCACGTTAATACTCCATACTCGTATGCGATAAAAAAACATTCGGGTATCATAATGTTTTGGGAAAAATTATGTGTAACGTAGAATTCAAAAATAAATGTGTGCCAACTGAATTTATTATAATTGCAAATGGTAGCTCTACTGTCGTGGGTAGAAATTTTCCAAAGTGTTTTGATATTACGTTAAACGGAATTAATCTAGTGAACAATAGTGTTACGGATGAAAATATTCGTGATGTACTTAAATGTAAATATCCTAGTGTCTTTTCGGATAAACCGGGACGGTTGAAAAACTACAAGGCTAATATTGAGGTTAAGTCGGACTTCAAACCTAAGTTCGTCAATCCTAGACCAATTCCTTATTGTTTGCGGGACAAAGTTGAAGTTGAATTGTTAAAAATGGTAAAAGATGATATTATCGAGAAGGTTGAAATTAGCAAAATGGCGAGTCCGATTGTTATTGTAAAAAAAAGGACAGTACGATAAGAATTTGTACGGATTTCAAAAATACTTTGAATCCAATGCTCGTACTTTTAAAATACCCTTTATCTAGAGTAGAAGATTTAATCTCATCTTTAAATGGAGCGAAAAATTTTACAAAGATAGATTTAAAAAACGCATTTAGTCAAATTGAATTGAACGAAAGTTTAAAAAAGTTATGTTACTAACTTTCCCGGTACAATGTTTTACGGGAAAAAAGTGGGTCATGACAAAAACAATATTGTAAATTTATTTGCAGATTTCTTCAAGAGTGTATATGTTGAAGACAATGACAACATATTTTCTGATAAACCCCAATTTACCGAAAGCTCACTCAACTTGCATAACGTTCATGTGGTAGTAAATGATGTTGTGACTTTTATCAAACAGCTGGATACTAGGTCGAATTCGGGGCCAGATATGATACCCTCAATATTACTTAAAAACTGTATTCATATTCTAGCTCTTCCTATTACTATAATTTTCTATTTATCCTTATATCCTTACAGGTTGTTTTCCTGAAATTTGGAAAAGTAGCTTTATAACGCCTATTTTTAAAAAATGAGATAAATGTCGAATTGAAAATTATAGACCCATATGTATTATGTCATCACTACCTAAACTTTTAGAAAAGATTATATTAAGTAAAATCATGCATCAAATTAAACCAATTATATCAACATGGTTTTATGCCATGGTTCTACGTCATCTAACTTATTGCTTTACGAAAATTTTATTTTTATTATTTATTTAAGTTGATACAATTTATACTGACTTTAGCAAAGCCTTTGATACTGTTTCTCATCGCATTTTAATGGAAAAATTAGAACACTTAATAATAAGCGGCAACTTTCTCGAATGGCTTAGAAGTTACTTATCATGCAGAAAATAATCTGTAAAAATTACCTCCACAACTTCTTACACTTTTTTTGTCATAATTGGGGTCCCTCAAGGTTCCCACCTAGGACCAATTCTTTTCCTACTATTTATTAATGACATTTCACTAATTTTCGATAATATTCACTTTCTTCTATTCGCCGACGATCTAAAGATGTTTAAATCGATCGGTAATTCTTCCGATTGTTTAACTCTACAAATGAACTTAAATAAACTTTATGAATGGTGCATCGTAAACAAATTACATCTTAATATCAACAAATGCCAAACGATCAGTTTCCATAGATCTAAAACCCCTTTATTATTCGACTACTCAATTAACAATGCCAATCTAAAAAGAGTTTTTGAATTCAATGACCTTGGAGTTATCTTTGACTCCAAATTACGCTTCTTGAATCACATTAATAGCATTACCAGTAATGGATTACAAATGCTTGGATTTATTCTTAGAATCGCTAAAGACTTTAATAACATAAAAACTATAAAATTACTATACACGTCTCTGGTTAGAAGTCAGGTTGAATACAATTCAACCATTTGGTGTCTTCATTTCAACTCTCATTGCCAAAACAACAAATTGCCAAATTTTAAAATAAATTTTTACGTTTTATTAATTTCAAAATTGGTATTCCTATTATTGAAATCAATTATGTCAATTTACGCAGTAAACTTAACTTATCGAAATTATCTGAAAGGCGAAAAATATTTGATCTCTTTTTTTGTTATTTGTTTTTGGGGTGTTATGCCGTGTTGCGCTAACTCCTTCTTTAGCCAACGTTTCGGACAGCATTGCAGTGTCCATCATCAGGGCAGATGAGTTATTTGAGGTTGTGTTAAAAATGTGAGCTTATGTATGAGGTTGTGATACCGTGTTGCCAGCTCCAACCCTCTGAGCTAACATTAACGTATCATTTTTTAATTTAAAGTGGTTTTCTTCGTTTAGCTCTGGTGTAGATTATTACCGGATACCAAGAACTATTGAGCTTAGCTACATCGTCTCTATTAATGTTTACGGGATTTTTATGAATTTCAATGGCCTCCGTAATCAGCCGTGCTCTATAAGTTTTGGGTCTTCCCAGGATTTCAGGAACAAATCCAAAGTAATGCCCGGTGTCAATCAAATGCTCGGCAATTGCCGATTTGTCAGGGTGGCCGAGTTTACAAGCTCTGAAGTGTTCTGAAATCCTTTTGGAGATAGTCCGCTCTGTCTGGCCTACATATACCTTGTCACATCCGGAACAGCTGAGTTTATACACTCCATCTGTTTCCAGAGGAAACTTAGTCTTTGCAGACCTCAGTAAGTCCTGTATCTTTGTTGTTGTTCCGAAGACAGTCTTGATATTTTCCTTTCTCAATAGCCTGGCAATTCTGTCTGTCACATTGTTTGCAATACAACCACAGAAGTCTTTTTGTATGGCTCGAGTTTTCAGCCAGGCCCCGCTACTTTTGCCGGCCGGAGGAATCCCGCCGGCCCACCGAGCAGGCGCTCGCGCCCACCCAACTGCCTTTATCAAGGCAACACTTTCCCGCAATACTCAAACAACGCAGATTCACGCTGGCCCCTGCAAACCGCCCGCAAGCTCCAGAGACGTGCTCCCTCTTTAAGAGGAGGCACCGACTACCGCCTGTCAAGATGTTCCCGACGAGGATGCTCCCCGCTGACCACGAGGACTCCCCGGTCGTGGTACCGCCCGGCGCCCATCAGATAGCGCTTCGAAGGAAGACAGGGACCATGCGCCTTACGGTCCCTGCACCACAGCCCCGCTCCGAGGACCCAAGGACCCGGAGACCATCCACCACCACGACTGCCACCACGCCCGACGTAACCGAGATGACGGAGCCCATAGCAGGCCCCTCATGGGCAACAGGACCCAGTCCTGCCCCCAGGCGCCCCCCGATAGGCCCAGCGTCGGCCTACGTGGCGCCCCCGAGGCCCCAGCAGCCGATGGAGACGGCTGCCCCCCAGGATGGAGGCTGGACGAGGCCGTCCAACCCCGCAAAGAGGCCCATGTCCCCACGGGGACCACAACCGCTCCAGTGTGGCAACCGATTTGAAGAGTTGCCCGAGGTAAGCGAAGGCGCCGGCGCGCCTTGTAATAAGCGTGCCAATACTAATAATTCTTTCTCCCCCGCAGGTAACGGAAGGAGAGACCGTGTTCCCCCGGTTGTGATGACCCTGGGGAACATGACACACGCGCAGATCACAGCTGCGGTCCAAGGACATCTGGGGGCTGGTAAGCTCTTTACTTTTAGGTACAACAGGGGCGGCACGGCCAACATCTTCGTGCGCTCGATGGAGGACCATCGCGCCCTTACCAACGGACTGCGAGCGGAGGCGCGCGGCTTCCACACATTCACGGCCGAAGCCGAAAAAATGAAGAAGGCCGTGATCAAGGGCCTGCCACTAGTAGAAGTAGAAGACATCGCGGCGGATCTGGAATCGCAAGGATTCCCAGCTGTGAAGGTGGTCAAGATGACTGCCTCAAATGAGTATCCCATATACTTAGCTCACTTCAATAAGGAAGTCAACATGGGACAGCTGCGTGCGGCCGTCAAATACCTGTGCCACTGCCGCATTCGACTCCAGAAGCACAGGAGCAATCACCCTCAGCACGGCACCCAGTGCTACAGATGTCAAGACTTCGGGCATGGGTCCCGAAACTGTTCGCACACAGCAAGGTGTGTAAAATGCTTACTGGAGCATGCTTCGGCAGAATGCCCCAAGAAGACGAGAGACGAGCCCGCCGCATGCTGTAACTGCTCAGGCCCGCATCCCGCCAACTACAGAGGCTGCCCCAAGCGGGTAGCGTACGTCGCCTCAATACAGCAGCGACCTGCCAGAAGGCCCCAACGCCCACAGGCAGAACAGAACCCGAGCAGGCCACCTCCTCAGCCGAGGACGGATGGACGCACATGGGCCAACGTAGCCGGAGGCACCGCCCCCGCCCAAGAGCAGCGCGAGACCGCGCCGCCCCCACAGCCACGCCCCCAGCCCCGCTCACAGCAGGAGCCCGTGCGCGCGCCCACCACTACAGAGGACGACCTGGACATCATGGCCCTGCTCCAAGGCCTCCTGAGGATGCGATCGCAGCTCGCCCGCTGCACATCAAGAGCAGAGAAGCTCGTCGTCCTGATGGAGCTCCTCACGACCACCCTCGATGTCTAATCCCGAGAAGGTGAGAGTCCTCGTATGGAACGCATTTAGCGTGCGCAACAAGACAGACGAACTGCTCGCTTTGGCAAATGAATTAAACACCGACATTATTCTCTTATCAGAATCCCACTTGAATCCAAGCGTACCGCTGAGAGTGCAAGGTTTCGAGATTCACCGAGACGACCGACAGGGAAGATCAGGCGGAGGAACCGCAATATTCGTTCGACAATCTATGACGTCCACAAGAATTCCCACTCCGAAGTTGAAGCACGCTGAAGCCACGATTATCGAAGTCACCATAGAGGGTAGAGCGCATACCATCATCTCCGTATACTGCACCCAAAGTAACCTAGTGAGAGAAGATCTCAATAAATTGCTCAATCTGGGACCAATCGTTGTGATGGGAGGCGATTTGAACGCCAAACACAACTACTGGAATAACTACAGAGGTAATGCGAACGGAAATACGCTCTTTACACACATGCAGACAAATACCTATTCGATAATGGCGCCAGACAGACCTACGTACTATTCGCAACGTTCTAGATATCCGAGTACATTGGATATAGTACTCGAGAAAAATGTTAAGACAATATCTCCACTGCGCACATTAAACGAGCTGTCATCGGACCACCTGCCCGTGTGCTTCTCTATAGGCGGCACAACTTCAAGGACCCCCAGAAAACAGCGCAATTATAAGGATGCGGACTGGGAAGGATTTAAAAAGGAAGTCAACGAACGAATTCATCTCACTTCGGGAACTCTGCGCTCGCCACAAGAAATCGACGCAGCTACAAGCACTCTCACAGAGATTCTTCAAACAGCACAAGATACACACATTCCTCTCAAAGAAGTACATTCATACACGATCAAGCTTCCCGAGCACGTTTTATCGCTCATCAAGGACAAAAATCGCCTGCGACGCATGTACCACCGCACGCGTGACGAATACTTCAAGACAGCGTACAACAGCCTGCAGAGGGAAATCAAGACCGAAATCGCAGAACGCAAGCGCGAACTTTGGGACAAAAAAGTCGCGTCGCTCACGCCGAAGGATAATTCATAATGGAAAATGGCTAGCGCGCTGAGACATAAAGATTTCACAATCCCCCCGCTACAGAAATTGAACGGCCCCGGTACGGCTTTGTCGCTACAAGAAAAAGCTGACACACTCGCCGACGGCTTCGAGAGAGCCTACGCCGCTACAGACGGCCTTTCCGACCCGGCTACGGACCGGATCGTAGCTGACTCTCTACGAGATTTGAACGAAGCAGAGCAGACAAACGCTGAAGATATTCATTTCACAACGCCGAGCGAGATTGCGGTCACAATCAAGCGACTCAGAACGAACAAGGCGCCGGGAAGCGATCAAATTCACAACATTTTACTCAAACATCTCCCTCAAAAAGCCATCATCTACACTACAAAACTGTTCAATGCCTGCCTCATGACAGGGCATTTTCCCCAGATTTGGAAATCGGCGACCGTGCTGCCATTCGCAAAGCCGAATAAAGATAGAACGCAGCCGACAAGTTACCGGCCGATTAGCCTACTATCTACGTTGAGCAAGGTGTTTGAACAAATTATACTAAACAGGCTTGTCCCACACCACGACGAACACAAGACTTTGCCAGACGAGCAGTTCGGCTTCAGAAAGAGGCACTCCACGACCCATCAACTCACCAGAGTAGCGGAATACATCGCAAGAAAATTTAACGAACATCGCTTCACCGCTGCTGCGCTCATCGACCTAGAGAAGGCATTCGACACCGTATGGATAGACGGGCTCGTGCATAAGTTGCACCGCACTAACACGCCCATATACCTAACGAGGCTGATACAGGAATACCTAAAGAATAGATCGTTCAGAGTGTTCATAAGGAACGTGTTATCTTCAATGCGTGAGATTCCAAAAGGCGTGCCGCAAGGAAGTTTACTGGGACCATTTCTCTTCATTCTGTTCACCTACGACATCCCCCGAGACGAGAGATGCAATCTGTCTATCTACGCAGATGACGTCAAACTATACGTTTCCTCGCTGAAAGCGAACATGGCCGCAATTTACCTACAGAGGGCGCTCGACGCGCTCGTAGAGTACTACAAGAAATGGCGCCTGAAACTGAACGAGGCGAAAACCGAAGCCATCATGTTCACGAGAAAACGTATAAATAGAACACCTGACTTCAACATCGAAATGGGAGGACACAGCATTGAATGGAAAGATGAAGTTACATATCTCGGCCTGACCATGGACTCCCGCCTCAACTGGAAATCTCACCAAGCAAAGATGCACGCGCGCACGCGAAAAGCGATCGGCATGATGAAGCCAATTTTCAATAGACGGAGTCCGCTACTTCCCAAAACCAAACTCCTCGTCTACTACTCGCTCATTCGTCCGGTACTCTCGTATGCGATTCCCGTATGGAGCAGCATCTCACACACAGACCACAAGAAACTACAGACACTTCAAAATCTCTGCATTAAAATCACATACAACACGAGACTCAGAACAAACTTGAAGAGATTACACGAACGAGAACAAATTCCAACTCTATACGAATTCACACACAGACTCACTACACGCTTTTACAAATCACTCACACTTAGTAAAAATCCACTCATACGAGACATAGGACAATACAATGCTCCGAGCGACCTGACATTCAAATACACACACAGACTACCTAAACACATCCTCATGGACCATGACCACATATGGTACATACCAGAATCAGACGCGGACGAATAGCGAGCAGTAGGTATTTCCTAAACTCCCGACTTTCCTCCTAAATATATAATGTTTATATATCTATTTATATATTTATATAATATTTTAATAATTTGTATGTATATGTATGTTTATTTTCTATCCTCCCATAAGTATATATTAACATAAAAACAGACACACACACACATCTCAAAAATGCAGGACATCATATACCGATGTTACTGAAGGCCGCATACGTTTCAAGTTGACGTTCGGCCGCTCCTTCCGGGAGTTAACCACCCAAGACGACCCTCACCTACAGGAAGACATCGCAGCACGCTCATTACAACCAGCACTTCATCTCGCCTAAAATAAACTATTAAACCTTAATAGTTTATGGATAGCAGTTGCATCCGGACAAGGACAATCACCGGGACGATATACTCTAATCACAATCCCTGAAACGACATATCAACACGTACCCTTCTACGGCTACTTGGAGAAGACCATTAATAAACAAACGAACATTTAGATGAACTTAAAACAACACGCGGCCACACGCGCAGCAATCCCAAAACAAAGGATCGATTTAAGAAAGACCACGTGTTCCACATGCACTGGTACAATAACCCCATTATCGGAATGACACATTGACGCTTTGACACGCAGCCCGAAAATAGGAAGATGACGCCCCACTCCATCGCACCAGCATGGACTATATAAACCCCAACTCCAGCTTCCAGACGACACTCTATTCCGTGTATCGAATCCAAGCACTTGCTTGTCGTATTGTTCACTTAATAGTTTCCCTTTGAAATTGTACTTACATATTTTAAGTTGTATTGTTTAAATTAATTAATAAAGGATAAATCATCCACAAGTTATATTCTTTTTTTTTAACACTAAGAAGACAACAAAAGTTAACTGGCGCCCAGTACGTGGGTCATTTCGAAGAAGCTGTTAAACTTGGCCGTAGCCAGGACTTCTTAGATATTCTTTTATAGCTCGACGCGAAGAGGACCACACACCAAACAAATTCGTTAACTAGGCAATGAAGATCATCGCATCAATACTTCTGTGAGTACATTTTTCAATTGATCGTCTATCCCATACGTACGATAGATCCCTTCCCTTCCTTATCCAAAAGGTTAGAGAGAAAACTATTTTTTTTTTCTAATTAAAAGTCACTTCGTATATTTCTAATTTATTAAAATGGCACAGCCAAATGAGAGGCCCGCTCCCCAATACTCGGAATCGATATTGGAGTACAGTGGCTCTCCCCAAGATATTAATTTATTTATAAAATCAGCCAGGGGGTATATTACTCGAAACGGCAATACGCCAAATAATGTTGAGAAAATAATCTCAAGATTACGTGGGAAAGCACTTCACGTAATTCTCATGAGCGATCATGATAACAATATTGAAACAATATTAGAAACATTGAAAAATGAATGTGGGGACAATAAGTCTGTGACGTTATTACAAACAGAATTGATAAACTTCAACCGCGGTCAGAAGGATTTCTCCTCAACGATCCATGAGATCAACCAAATTCTCTTTTCGATTAAAATTAAAATTTCCGATCAATATGGAGGGCCTAGTGCTCACATATTGATGGAACCATACAAAGATACGGCTCGAAATACTTTATTAAACCTCATGCCAACGCACATTAAATGCGCAAACTTAACAAAAAATTATGATGCCCTGTGCACAGAAATAAGGATGTTGGAGGCCCATGGCGAGCTCCACCAGCGGTCTAAACAAAATCTTGTGTTTCCACAAGCAGGACCATCTAATTTTATGCGGCCAGGACAACAATCAAATAAACCTTTTACTCCGCAAACGCAAAGCTCGTTCAAACCACATAATAATTTTAATCACAATAATTATAATAATAAACCGTGGCATAATAATAACCAGACGCATAATAATAAGTTCGGACAAAACCGCCCGTGGCACGGAAATAACAACAACAATTTTAATACGCACCAGACACGTGCCGGTGATGTCAGTATGAGAACGGCCCCAATGTCCCGACCTCCTAAAGGCCCGGTCATCGACCTCGGCAACGGACGTACGGCGCAGGAGCTATTCTATACCGACAGCAATGATCAGGAACGGCCGGATTTTTGGGAAGACCAAGAATCTCCCCGAGAAACCTAATCCACCTGAATCATATCAATAATGGCCTACCATATATAGTAGCGCCATTAAATATGAAAATTCTGATTGATACGGGAAGCTCCAAATCATTCATGACTAAAAATGTATATAATAGATTGTTTCGTGACTGTAGATATATAAATGAAGAGTTTACTGTACAAACAGCGCACTCTACGACCGCCCATAGAGGTACAGTCGTGACGCCATTTTGGAGAAAAGTATTCGGCAATAATAATGCTGAAATGCGTTTTTATATTTTTGACTTTTCCCATAAATACGATGTGTTAATGGGAATAGATATGTTAAAATTAATGAATGCAACATTAATTTTAAACAACTCAAATAATATTTTAAAAACTCCAACCAAACAAGTTCAGTTGTTCCATGTAATGGATATGAGTAAACTTGATGAGTTATTGGAGAAAAATAGGGATTTATTCTCTGAAGAACTGGTAGTTAATTGCTCACCTCATGTAAAACATGAAATAAAATTACTTAAAGAAGAGCCCGTGTATCAACGCGCTTATCGATTACCGTACGAACAGAGGCTTGAAGTTGAAAGACAAGTCGCTCAACTTCTGAAGGATGGAATCATCCGACCAAGCGATTCGCCTTGGGCAAGCCCTGTCCACATCGTCGAGAAAAAACTCGACCAATCGGGTATAAAAAAGTGGAGGATGGTCATAGACTATCGGAAACTCAACGAACAGACACGTAGTGACAAGTTTCCGCTCCCAAACATCGAAGACATTTTTTCACAGTTACATGGTAATAAATACTTTTCAACTTTAGATCTGACAAGTGGGTACCACCAGATCAAAATGTCTGATCAAGACATAGAAAAGACAGCATTCACTATTCCTAATCAACACTACGAATTTGTTAGAATGCCATTCGGATTAAAAAATGCTCCTGCTTCATTTCAGCGTATGATGAATAATGTATTACGTAAATACATAGGGAAAATATGTTTGGTATATTTAGATGACGTTATAGTATATGCCAACGACGAAGAAGAACACCTCAGGCGCTTAGAAATAGTTTTCAACGCCCTGCGGGAAGCAAATTTAAAAATAAATATCAATAAATGTGAATTTGTCAAGGAAGAAATTAAATTCTTAGGCCATATTCTTAATGGTGATGGACTGCAACCTGATCCCGCAAAACTTGATGCTATAAGAAAATTCCCCTTACCAAAGACAGTCAGGGATATAAAATCTTTTCTAGGACTAATCGGTTACTACCGTAAATTCGCCCCAAATTTAAGCAGAGTGACGAAACCACTCACAGAATGTACCCGAAAAAACGTAAAAATAAATAACCAAGACAAAAAGTTTTTAAATGCATTTAGGCTATGTAAAGAATTACTGATGAATGCCCCAATATTAAAATATCCCGACTTTAACGAAGAATTCACTGTAACCACAGATGCAAGTAACATTGCTCTGGGGGCTGTGTTGAGCCAAAAATCTCAACCTATTGCCTATATTTCTAGGACACTGTCGAAAACGGAAACCAAGTATAATACGACGGAAAAAGAATTGCTTGGTATACTATGGTCCCTCCAGCAATTCCGTCCGTATATTTATGGTAAACATTTTATTATAGAAACGGATCATCAACCGTTAGTATGGTTAACCAAATTGAAAGAACCCAATGCTAAACTTACTAGGTGGAGACTTAAACTCCAAGAATATGATTATACAATTAGACATAAGCGAGGTTGTAATAATCATGTAGCCGACGCACTTTCAAGGGTCGAAATTCATTATAGTGAGGACGGTGAGGAGCACGATTCATTACGAGTAGAAGCCACCTCGGGTGCCCAGAGTGTCACTGACACCGTGCATAGCAATGTGGATGACCATGAGGGTGGAATCCCAATTCGTAACGAACACCCACCCCCGCGTATGAATAGGATTTTTATCGAATTAAACGATATTGAGAAGAATAGTTTAAGAGCTAAAGAAAAAGGTACGGACCTTGTATGGTGCATTCCTTTAGCAAATGCGGAAGCGGTATTTTTAAAATTGATTAAAACATGTTTAGATAAGGATAAATACGCAGTAATTATAAATAATGATAGACTATATGAGTGTTTAAGCGAATGCTATAGAAAAAATATTGATAAGAACTCGTTAAAATTAATACGTTTCACAAATGTTAAGATTGAACCCATAAATTTAGAAGAACAAAAAGAAGTAATTCGTTCGACGCATATCGAGAACCAACGTCATATGGGCCTAGATGCCTTACTTAGTAAAATAAAACGGACGCACTATTTCAATAACATGCGGACCAAAATGAAAGATTTTTTAAAAACATGTATAATATGTCAAAACTCTAAATACGAAAGACACCCAAAGTCTGCCCCATTAGAGGCTACCGTTACCCCCAATTGTCCAATGGAAATATGGCAGATTGATACTTACCATTTCGGACGTCAAAAATTCTTAACCATTGTAGATAGATTCTCTAAATGGGCATCTTGTACTTTAATCACTGTCGACAACAATGTCGCCATATGTGAAATACTTGTTAAAATATTTTCGTTAATCGGTATACCGAAAGAAATACATTTAGATCGTGAAACCACGTTCACGTCCACTACGACACGAGAGTTATTAGAAACGTACAATATTAAAACACATGTGACTACTACTGGTCATTCACAATCAAAAGCTGATATAGAACGCTTTCACTCCACTCTGACAGAAATATTGAGATTAATACGCACGGCAATACCGAACGTAACATCCGAAACCCAAATTAATTTAGCCTTGAATGCTTATAATAATAACATACATGGTGTAACTAAACATACACCAAACGAGGTACACTTTTGTCATGGGAACAGAGTACCACAACCTAATGGTGTGATTACCCAAAGCTACGTAGCCGACCACGCAAATCAATGTAAAGAACTCAAAAAATTGATACATGATTTACAGCATAAAACAAAAAATAAAACACGCGAACGAGTAAACAAAACACGTACGCAGCAAGAAATGTCCGTGGGACAACAGATACTTATAAAGGTTACCGCACGGGGTAAACATAAAAATAAATTTAAAGGACCGTTCACTATTACTAAAATACTACCACATAATGTACTTGAATATAAAAGTCTGAGAGGCCTAACAACAATTCACAAAGACAGTGTTAAATTGTTTCAGGCTGACGGCCATGACGCAAGCGCTACGGATCCGCCAATTAGCAGACAATGAGCACTTCATCGTCGCGCCCCTGGGAAATGCACGAGCCGTCGAAGGACAGTGGCACGTCATTCATACCCTAGATTTATCTAAACTAATTGAACAATCGCAACAACTAGGAATTAATTACGATAAACTTATAAAATGTAACAATGTAACCTTACCACACGTAGGATTAGAACGTTTGAAATATTTAATAGATCATAATAATCAGATAATTGATAATTTAGTTATAAATAGGAATAAAAGAGGCCTAATAAACGGACTCGGTTCAATAATTAAAGGAATTACGGGAAACTTAGATGATAATGATTTGGATAAATTAGTGCAACGAATTGAAACTAACCAAAATATAAATGAAAAGAGAATCTCGTTGAGTTCAAGAACATTGGAGGATTATTACGGCAAACTAAAAAATATTTCACATAATCAATTGGTACTTTGGTCTCAAATGAGCCATGACCATTATGAAGATAAAACAGATTTGTTGATTACACATTTGATTTATCAGACGGAAACTATTACCGAGTTAATAACTAGAATTACGGAAGCTATCACGTTTGCCTCTCATGGAATGTACCACCCTAGCATTATAAAACCGAAGGTATTTATGGAATCTATTTCACATGTAAATCCTGAACAACTACCTTCTAAAGATTTTGATATTATTCAACGCTTTTTGCAAGTTAAATTCGTTAAAGTTAAACAAACTTTACACTTTATTCTCTCTCTAACTTTAGTAGAACGCACCGTTTATATGTATAACGAAATAATTCCCATCATTTCCAAAACTAACAATAAATGTTTCCAACCCCACCTCCTACCGAGACGATTATTGAGAGATGGAAAGCAGATGTATAATGCACACAAGTGCCAAGTTATTACAGACAGCCTCAGCATATGCAACAAGGAACTCAACTCTATTGATGACTGCACAACTACCGTACTAGAAAACCACAGCGAACAAAACTGTAGTCTACGCCAGATTATATGTCCAGAAGAATATACACATGTCATTGGAGATAATATGATGTACCTGTTTCGCAACGAACCAACAGCATTACAAGCACAATGCCCTCAACACCAACAAAATATAGTAATTTCCAAATCTGTACTTGTAACAAATGACGAGTGCAGTATACAAGGCAAAACCTTCACTATGGGAAGAATCGTTAACCAAGAAACATTACTCATCACATATTCAAAAGAAGAATTACATGTACTAAAACTACCCATCCTACATGTAGATGAAATACAAGAACCACGCAGAGAATTCGATATCCCTACCACCACGACGGGATTTGAAGGAACTATACACATCACACTTACCAGCTGCTTGATAATTACGGCCATCGGATATATCCTTTGGAGAAGATATAAACTCTTCACAGTGCGAAGGAGTTTCAATTTTAGGGGGGGAGAGTTAACCACCCAAGACGACCCTCACCTACAGGAAGACATCGCAGCACGCTCATTACAACCAGCACTTCATCTCGCCTAAAATAAACTATTAAACCTTAATAGTTTATGGATAGCAGTTGCATCCGGACAAGGACAATCACCGGGACGATATACTCTAATCACAATCCCTGAAACGACATATCAACACGTACCCTTCTACGGCTACTTGGAGAAGACCATTAATAAACAAACGAACATTTAGATGAACTTAAAACAACACGCGGCCACACGCGCAGCAATCCCAAAACAAAGGATCGATTTAAGAAAGACCACGTGTTCCACATGCACTGGTACAATAACCCCATTATCGGAATGACACATTGACGCTTTGACACGCAGCCCGAAAATAGGAAGATGACGCCCCACTCCATCGCACCAGCATGGACTATATAAACCCCAACTCCAGCTTCCAGACGACACTCTATTCCGTGTATCGAATCCAAGCACTTGCTTGTCGTATTGTTCACTTAATAGTTTCCCTTTGAAATTGTACTTACATATTTTAAGTTGTATTGTTTAAATTAATTAATAAAGGATAAATCATCCACAAGTTATATTCTTTTTTTTTAACACTAAGAAGACAACAAAAGTTAACTCGGGTAAGGTTTTCTGCGATTTTCCTTACTCCCAACGGCAAATGCGGAAGGACCCCAATAATAGGGCGCAGCCGAAATTTCCTCCCCCCCATTCCCAACACAACACAAACAGACACGTATGTAGTATATGGCCGCTGTCGGTCGCTGGTGGTGCTGATGCTGGATGAAAACATGCAATTTTAGTAGGGTTTTTAGGTAACAAATTTTTTCCCTACCGAGAAAATACAAGGCCTCTAAGTCTATAAAAGCCAGGTAATATTTGAATAAACCCATATGAGGTAAAAATTGTGAGGCGCATATGACGCCGTTCTATTTGTATAAAGAACATTAACTTTAAATTCAGTAAATTTAAATGATTCACCACTTCATGGAATATAAGAATCTAGAAAAAAAAAAAAAAAAAAAAACAACCTCAAATAACACATCTGCCCTGATGATGGACACTGCAATGCTGTCCGAAACGTTGGCTAAAGAAGGAGTTAGCGCAACACGGCATAACACCCCAAAAACAAATAACAAAAATACTTTTGGCCGTGAAAATCTTAAATCATATATTTGATCTCCTTTTATTATATAAAATTGTTCATTCAAGGTTGGACTGCCCTGACACTATAAATTTGCTATCTTTACATATACTTCCAAAATATACTTGACGGAATATTTTATTCTATAACAATAACTTCGCTACAAATTCTGTGTTGGAAACAAAACATAGGTTGGGCAATGAACTAAGTGATGTCGCTGAAATATTTAATTTAAACTTCAACACATTTAAAGCCAAATTAGTCCACCACTTTTTAAATGTAAATAAAGTATGAGAAATCATTATATTTTATTTCGATTTTCTATTGTTTGTTTTATACTGTTGTTAAAAATGAAATTTGTAATTGTTATGTACTTAAAAGCCCAATAGGGCGTCAATAAATAAATAAATAAATTTCAACTCACATTGGTTTGTTTGCGTATAAAGATTTACCGTTAGGGCTGACCACAAGTCCAGCTATTTTGTGTCGGAACTTAGAAATTTGTTGGGAGTCGTATCGTATTATAGAATGTTTTTACGGAATATTTCAGACACGCTGTCACCTCTCTATAATTTACTCAAAAGGGGAACCGTGTTTTTGTGGTCGGAAGAATGTAATAGTTGCTTTAATATGGTAAAAAAACAACTGATGTCAGAAAGAATTCAAGTTCATTTTAATCCTAGTATACCTATTAAACTCATTACGGACGCAAGCAACATTGGTATTTCAGCCATGCTATGCCATGTTTATGACAGCGGGATAGAACGCTCGATTGCATTTGCAAGCAGAACTTTATCGGATATAGAGCGGAAATATTCAATTCTGGATAAAGAGGCGTGTGCAATTATTTTTGGTTTAAAAGATTTTTTTCAATTTTTGTATGGCAACAAATTTGTTTTAGCATGTGATAATAAACCACTAGTGCATATTTTAGATGGGAATAAGCAAGTACCCATTCTAGCCGCTAATCGATTGCAACGTTATGCTTTAATTTTACAAACGTTTGACTATAGTATAGAGCATATTAAGTCGGAAGACAATAAAGCCGATTTCTTCTCCAGATTACACAGGCCTGCGACCCAAATTTCTTTCTTTAAAATAATGGGTGATTCTTATGTATTTTAGTGCGCTGAGTTCAGAAATGCCCCCAGTTTCTTTCCAGCACGTAAGCATTTTCCGCAAAATGCATTTTTCTGCGGGATTGCCTACCTTAAGGCGTATATTTATGAATATGCCGAAAAAAGTTGTTTTTCCTACTCGGCTTTATAGTTTTATATCAGAAACTATGAAATATGATAAAAAATAGTATATTTAACAGTATTAGTCAGCGTATGAATCATGGAAACCCAGAAGAAAGGTGTCTTGCTTAGTGACTAAGATGGTAAAACCTGAATTTTCCCAGTATTAGTCAGCGTATGAATCATGAATATAAGGAGTTTGGATGGCCTATCTGTGGTGATCTCAAAGTCATCTCTATGGTGCTTGGACAACAAGGTGGCTATACGAAATTCCCCTGTTTCCTATGTGAGTGGGATAGCCGGGCAAAAGCACAGCACTGGAGCCAAAAAGTGTGGCCAACGAGAACATTGAAGGTTGGAGAAAAAAATGTTCACTTTGAGTCTTTGGTTGATCCCAAAAAAGTGCTTTTACCCCCACTTCACATCAAGCTTGGACTGATGAAGCAGTTTGTCAAGGCATTGCCAAAAGATGGCGAAACGTTCAAGTACCTTGAAAAGAAATTCCCGGGACTGTCTGAGGCAAAGTTAAAGGAGGGTGTTTTTGTTGGTCCGGACATTCGGAAACTAATGAAAGACAATCAGTTTGAAAAGGTGATGAAAAAAGCTGAGAAAGAGGCGTGGATATCATTTAAAGAAGTTGTGACTAAGTTTTTGGCGAACATTAAGGACCCGGATTATGAAGAAATTGTAAATAAAATGTTGAAATGTTTTAAAGCCTTGGGGTGCTCCTTGAGCTTGAAACTTCACTTTTTGAACTCCCATTTGAATTATTTCCTAGAAAACCTTGGTGCCGTAAGTGAAGAGAAGGGCGAGAGGTTCCACCAAGACATCAAAGAAATGGAACGGAGGTACCAAGGACGATGGGATGTGAATATGATGGGAGACTACTGTTGGATGCTCCATAGAGAACTTCCAGACATCCCACACAAACGGAAAAGCTCAAAACGGAGTTTTGAGGGAAAAATATGTAGATATTATAAATAATTATAAATCCTTATTGTATATGCATATTATTTTTTATCAAATTGTATTTAAAAATGTAAATAAACCACTAGTAATATATATATTTATTTTTCATTTCAAAATGCATTTTTAACTATATGTACTGCGGGTTTTGCATAACTTTCATTTTCATTTAGCGGGAAATCCCTACGTGCTGGAGAAAAACTGAGGAACTGGCATATTTGGACTCAACGCACCAAAATACATACGATTCACTCATTACGGTGAAAAAACTATCAAAAAGTGTCAATTTGCAGGCCTGTGTTACCTATGGAATGCAATAAACCTATTGAAGATGAAGTGGGTAACAATTATTTTTTCAAGTTCTGAGAAGGATTTAATTTTATCTAATATTGTCAATTATCTGGTGACCAGAGAAAAAATATTTAAATGCAGATTTACTAAAATTCTGGCATATTTACAGATAAGTTATCAGCTCATAATGCATATTTGTTTTATGATAACAAACTGGTAGTTCCAATGGAATTGAAGGAATCAGTTTTAAAATTTACACACCGTTCGCATTTAGGTATTGTTAAATCAAAAAGTTTGGCCAGAAATTATTTTTTTGGTTAGGTATAAATGATGATATAGAGAAGTAGGTAAAAAATGTGCTCGGTGTGCAGAATGTTTACCTACACCTTCCAAGGTACAATTGGCGAGTTGGCCAGTAAATAATTTTGTATGGAATAGGATTCATATAGACCATCTGGTTCCTTTTTGTATTTTTTTTTTGTTGTAGTAGACGCTACCACAAAGTGGGTCGATTGTCAAATGGTACCTAAGGTAGATTCAGTTAGTGCAATCATGATATTATAAAAAAAGGTTTTCTAACTTTGGTATACCGGAGAAAATTGTCAGCGATAATGGAACTGCTTTTACGTCAGCATCATTTCGGAAATGTTGTCGTGAATCTAATATCGAGCATGTGACGTCAGCCGTACAGCACCCGGCTTCGAACGGTCTAGCAGAAAATGCTGTCAAAAAAGTTAAAAACTTTTTATATTTTTAAAATATATTAACGAATAACAAGTTTCCTAGTGATTTTGAGGATAAATTACTATCATTTTTAATAGATATTAGGAACACACCTTCGTTAAGTACCGAAGTTGAACCTAGTGTGTTAATGTTAGGTAGAAAAATTAGATCAATTTATAATACAGTTGTTTATAATACAATTTGAAAAGAATTGATGATAAGGTTAAAAAAAGAATGTTAGCCAGTCAAAATAATCAAAAGAAATATTACCGGGATAGAAAATTTAAAAAATTCTTTGACATAGGATCAAATGTTTTAACTAAAGATTTTAGGAATAAAAAGAATAACTGGATTTTAGGAACAATTATTAAAAGATTAGGGATTAGGACTTACATGGTAAGTATACATTCAACAGGTCAGGTTTAGAAAACGCACCATGATCAGCTTTCTGAGAGAAAGGTTAGGTGGGGGGAGAGGGATAACTCTGATAATTTGTTGGACTTTGGTCCGCTCTCAGACGTGGACAGAACCATTGCTAATCCCCCTGTTCTTTGCAGATCTCTAAAACCATGAGAAGGGAGATTGCGTTCCAGACCACAACCACGCCCACGTTACCCAAAGTGAAAAGTGCATAAAATAAAACAGGGATTACATAGATAATGTTCTTCAAGATTCGCGGTCCGTTCGAGACATGATGAACGCGAGTTTGTTTTAAATTACGAGTTGAAAAATAGTGTTGGCGATGCGAACGACCGCCACGCGTTTCGAAAAGTAATGTGTGTTTATCGAGTCGATCGTGGGTTCGGGATGCCATAAAACGTAGATAATCTGTTCCCGCCAGCCGAACGTTATTTACACTCTTTGCGTGTTACACATGGCATATTCTGTGCCAAGGAAGTATCCGCTTCGCATCATAACATAACCTCTCTATGGTAGCGTATTGCTCTTGGGCCGAGCATCGTGTCGCAGACTGTTCCTGCATCGTTCCCCAGCGAATTCTCACGTCTACGAATGTCCCATGGCCGGACATCGTATGCAGGCTGATCCTGCTTCGTTCCCTAGCGAATTCTCTCGTCTACGAATCTCCCTTGGGCCGGACATTGTCTACCGGGACAGCACCAGGCAGTTCATCGGTTGCTGCCACCAGACGCCACGATCCGTGGTGTGTTATATGCCATTTCTGCATATCATTAGTGTAGGTAGCTTCCTAGGTCGGTCACACAATGGGGTGAGTCGTGGACTGTATTGAATGGCTTTGTAATAAGTATATAATTTTTAATTTGTACCCAGACTTACTGAATACATTGTTGTATTGCTTCTAAAAGAAATATGCTGCTTTGATTTTTACTATTAGTATCCAGCCTACCATCTTGTATCAAGGATTGCAAGTTTAGCAGTGCTCATGAGCCCTGAAAAGACACTCATGCTCCTACCTTTAGAAGATGGCGTACGAGAATGAAGAACATGATTCTAGGTTTCCCTCTTGGAATTTTGGCGCATTACGACTTTCGTAATAAAGTTCACGGGCTCATCTGGTGACACCGCTTTTGGCTGAGACTAACGCCACGAATAAGGGGCCCACGCGGGACCCACGCCATAACAACACACATATATATTATGTATATGTGTGTGGGTGTTATTTTGCTCTACGTCATTTTTTAGAATCTTACTAAATTATTTTATATATAATATTATGTAATATGTCTTTATACGTTTTTATATTATAGGTATTATGATGTATTACTTCTATCCTCAAATGAGACATATTATATTTTTTTGATCACTATATTATGTGAAATTTTTCTGTATAAATTCTATGTAATATTTCTCCTTAAAATCAGGTTATCTCTTCTATATTATTTATTTATTACCCGTCTCGGAACAGACGTTGTCTAATGAGACGGGTAACTTACGAGTACCTACCAACATTGTCAAAAAACTTTTTTCAATACAATAAACGACCGGGTTGCCGGCAAACTATTATTATTATTGTAATACACCCAGTCACAGAAAACAGGTACCTAAACGTGTCAAAACGGAACCATGAAGTTAAAAAAATTGTTCAAACATTCTAGATTCACTGACCAAATTGCCGAAATACGAAATCGCCTTGAAAATAGCTGAAATAGCAAATGTAAACAGACTCCAAAAAAACTGAATCTGGAAGTAATGCATGGAACCTTAATCAGGTAGATGGGAAAAAACTTAAACATATACAAAAAGATCTAAATTAAACGTCAAACAGTGAACTAGTCCAAATTTTTGATACCTATAAAAACCTAGAAAACTATGTGTAAAGCGTTATATTAGCTAAACCCGACTTCTCATATCAAATTCTAACACCTTATATTAATTTAATCGATAATATTTGTATAGAGCAGTTCCCAAAAATGATAAAAATCTAAAATATATAAACAAAATACATTCTTGTGTCCAGTGCATGCCAGATCTGTCAAATAAATAAAAAGCACTACATTATTGCTTCTCGCTATTATTTAACGCCATCTGTGTCTGCGTGCAAAAAACATTATTACGAACTTTACAATTCTGGTCGTTCGATTCACCACACAGAGGCCGCATTTTGGAATATAATTGAAATAAATACTAAATTATTTATTTTTTTCTTGAAATGAACAGCTGTGGCGTATGTAAATCCACCTTAAGTCAAGGTGTACAATGCTCGTCCTGTAAAGAGGATCTGCTCTACAAATGTGGAGGTACGTCAGAGGAAAATTATAGAAAGCTGAAGCTGGACTTGAGAAGTACTTGGAAATGCAGCAGGTGCAAATCTTCAAATATTGCTGTCGGCGCCCAGGACCTCAGCACTATCATGGAAAACATAAAAGGATTCATAAAAGAAAACATAAAAGGACTTGTCGTCATTTAAGGCCCTTCACGATGGCATAAAAATCCTACGTGAGGAAGTGCAAGCGGTACAGAAATCTGTAGACAGTTGTCACCAGGATGTCGCGACATTTGGATACAAGATTGCCGATATTGAAAATCGCCTGCAAAAAGTCGAAACACTGGAGGCCGAAGATACGCTCCTGAGAACGGAAGTACGAATCAAATAAAAAAGACCAATGGGCAAGGCTTCAAAACCTTGAAATACGGGAGATCCCCGAAAAGAAAGGCGAAAACTTAATAACCTGTCAAGTGCACCGATGATTGTACCCGTGTACAGGAAGAACTAAATCGTCTAAATATTAATTGTGCGCAACACAACGTTAAAATAAATGGTAAAAAATGCGGAGTCATCTGCTTCACCCGAAATTAAAACCCCATTTATTTTAATTATACCCTTAACGGTACAACTCTGATAAAAATGATGGTGGCCAAAGATTTGGGAGTAGTGTTAGACCCGGAATTAGGTTTTGACCGCCATATCGAATCCATGGTTTCAAAAGCTTCCAAGGTACTTGGCTTAGTACTCAGAACCTGCAAAAATTTTAAAAAAGTAAATACCATGTGCTCGGGCCAGTTATAATTGTTGCATAGTATTTTGGTTCGGTTGTCTCCCGCCCGCGTCCCGCGCATTTTACCTACATGAGTCAGTTGTGTTTAAGTTACCGCGCCGCAAGTACAACCGCTTTCCGCATAACCTATCTTGAGGTATTAAAACCACCGCGCCGCGCTGTAAACAGCAAATGTTATACCGCAAACGATCGCCGTGAAAAAGTGCATAAAAATAGCAATCTCTAACGCATTGACCATTTCGCAAACCCAATATCATCATTCCCTTTCCTGAACTCTCTTCCAATACTAACAATTACCCTACCGGTGATTACCGCAGAGCAAAGTGGAAAGTGCCGACAGCTTGGAGATATTGGTAAGTCAAATCAAACAATTTCACAATATATCGCAAATTACAGTCCATTCACGCCGCAACATTTGGTCATTTGAGCCGCATTATTTAAATAGAGAATTACATTTTGGTAATTCTAGAACCATATTTGTTTCTATTTAATCGCATTCATTTTGTGCAAGGATTCGGTTAGCAATACTGACCCGCTATTTGAAATTACATGCCTAGGTATAGGTACTCTTTGATATCTTGGGTAATTAAATTATTTATCGATGTTGTTGTAGCAAATTTATTCGGTGCATATCGCAAAGATATTCCAGCGTAATATATATTCGTCTATGTGTATTAATGCTAACCTAAACATCGCTTGAGTTTATTGCTCAATATATCTAATTATTTGGTAAATAATTTCTCCACTATAATTCGTCAGTACAAATTGTCGCCCAGTACACTTGTGTTTCTTGCGCATTATTTTATAAATAATTAAACTTTTAGTTTGAAAATAATTCTAAAAATGGAAGACAAACAAAAAAGACAATTAGTTTTACTAAAAAGTAAAAGAGATATTATTCTAAATAGGGTTCAAAATTTAGTTTCGCTTGCAAATAATTTGCCGATCAATTTCGAAGCGTCACGTTCAGGTGAGGCGTTTATGTCCGAATCTGAAAGTATTTTAGAAATTAAAAATAAATTTGAATTAATTATTGATCAAATTAATGAGAATACTGTTACGTCAAACCCGAATTCTGAACCAGATTATTCAAGCTGGGAACAGTTTGAAGAATTATACACACGTATTATTCGCGCACGAAATAATTTAAAACCAAATTTAGCTACGGGACCGCAAACATCTACAAGCGCATATGCTGCTACGAGTAATAACAATAATTTTATTAAGTTACCCGCTGTAGAATTACCTACGTTTGATGGACGGATGGAAAATTGGCACCTATTTTATGAAACATTCAAAACAAATGTTCATTTAAATTCACAACTATCTGATTCGCAACGCGTACAGTATTTAATTGGAAAATTAACTGGAACCGCGAAAAATGTTACGTCAGGTTTAGTGCCAACTGGAGACACATACAAAATAATCTGGGATACGCTAGTCAATAAATATCAAGATAAGCGATCCCTTGCCACTTATTACCTGAATAACATATTTCATTCAAAAACTGTAGCTCACAACGCAAACAATCTGACAGTTTTTATAGAAAAATATTCAGCATCTATCGCCGCACTAAAACAATTGGGAATAGAAGACCTTTCGGATTTTATATTACTACAATGCGCTTTGCAGAAGTTAGAGTCGCAAACTGCACAAGCATTTGAGCTCTCAGTTCGAGAAATTGAGATTCCCACCTGCAAGCAATTGGTGTCGTTTGTGCAAGATCAGGTCAAAATTCTGCAACGAACTTCAACAACTCGTGGACCTAACACCGCCAACACACATTCAACCAGTTCCGGTGGAACGCACAGCTCAACCCCGCACACATCATACTTACACGAGTACGCAATCAAAATGTCTTTATTGTCAAAATGAGAGCCACACGCAACTGTACACTTGTACACAATTTTTAAAATTATCACCAAAGGAAAGGTTTTCCTTCGCAAAGGAAAAATCTTTGTGTTTTAATTGCTTGAGCCCGCAACATACATCTACAAAATGTAAATCAAAAGGCACTTCTCTGGTAAGACCTTACCGTCAGAAAACGCATACTACATCCCGCATCACGCAATTAGGCGTGAAGATAAAATGACAACAAAGGTGAGAGTGGTTCTGGACGCAAGCGCAAAGACAAAAACTGGTTTATCTTTGAACGATATTTTACACACGGGACCAAGCCTACAGAATGATTTATTTTGCATTCTTCTGAATTTACGCCTTTTTCCTATCGCAATATCCGCAGACGTTCGTCAAATGTATTTATGTATAAATGTTCGCAAAGAAGATCGTCGTTATCAACGAATTTTATATAGATTCGATCCGCAAAAGCCGCTTCAGGCTTACCAATACAATCGCGTAACATTCGGTCTTAAATGTAGGCCGTTCTTAGCCCTTCGAGCAATCAAACAATTAATGTTAGATGAAGGCGCTCGCTTCCCTCTTGCAAGGGATATTATTAATAGAGATGTTTATGTAGACGACATCGCTAGATCTGCTTTAAATGAGCAAGAAGCTATCCGCGCGGCTGAAGAGTTGATTGAGCTCTTCCAGTCGGGAGGTTTTCAACTCGCTAAGTGGGCATCCAATTCCAGCACAGTTTTAGAAAACGTTCGATTGGAACTTCGCCTGTCGCAAAGTGTAACTTTCGATAGTGATGCATCGCTAAAAATCCTTGGGCTACGATGGCATCCTTCGGATGACATTTTCGCATTTGAAGTTACTCCAGACAATCGAACTTGTACGAAACGCAATATTTTATCATCTGTCGCTAGACTCTTTGACGTGATGGGTCTGGTAGCACCTATAATTGTACAAGCCAAGCTTCTAATAAAGGAGCTGTGGAATTTAAAAATCGATTGGGACGAAATTCCACCCCCAAGGATATCACAACAGTGGCAGCAGTTCAACGCGGAATTGCCGTCAATATCGTCGATTCGTATTCCACGTCATATAGGAGTCACTGAAGGATGCACGTTAACACTTGTTGGATTTGCGGATGCAAGCGAAAAGGCATATGGAGGAGTGGTATACGCTCATGTGACCACTCCTGATAACCGAATTAAGGTTCAATTAGTTTGCGCAAAATCAAAGGTAGCACCGCTAAAAATCGTCTCCTTAGCACGCCTAGAATTATGCGCTGCATTATTGTTATCGCACCTGTTAAAAAGGGTAATTGATAATTACTCCGCGAGGTTTACTATTCATTCACCATTTGCCTTTTCTGATTCGACTGTAACTTTAAGCTTTAAGTTGGATTCATTCATCACCTCACCGCTGGCAAACCTTTGTTGCCAATCGTGTAGTAAAAATACACGAAAATTTAAACAGTAGTCATTTTTATCATGTCGCAGGTGCTGATAACCCTAGCGACTGCCTGTCAAGAGGTATGCTACCATCGCAATTGATAGCAAATGACATTTGGTGGAATGGTCCATGAAAATGCTGTACTTTGTAATCAACACCATGAAAAATGCTGTACTTTGCGTATGTACGCAGTTCTCTAGATTATGCCTCTCAAGTCTGGAATCCCAGGTATATGTCACACATAGAAAGGAATGAGAAAGTCCAAAACCGTTTTCTACGATACCTCGATTTTCGTGGTTACAGTCCTCATCTGAATCATGAGGAGTCAGCCGCGATTTTTCAAGATTTCGTCACTAGAAAGTCGTAGAAACTCCGCAGATGTACTATTATTACAAAAAATAGCCACCTCCGTAATAGATTGCCCAGAATTACTTGAAAGAATTCAATTAAGGGTACCCATCGGACAAACCAGACAAAACCACATACTAAACATCCCTCATTGTAATACTAATTCAAAACAAAATACATTCATTTACCGGGCTTCCCATACTTTCAACAATTCTAAACTAAAATCATAAAATAACATTTACATTAGCATGTTACTCATCACATAGACTAGATCCATCCCATACCCCTCCTTTCCTCCATCCCATCCCATCCCCATAGGCCAATGTAACTTTTTTCTCTTATTTTCACTAAATAATTAAGATCCATCAGTGGAAACCAATTATTGGTTGTAATTTATATTACTTATACTGCTACACTTTATAAAATATTATAACTGTTGGTTTTCCAAATAAAACAAAATACATAAAATAAACAAAATAAAATATGTCAAGGGGACAAATTTCACTCTCTTTTATGCACCTGAACGTACTAAATCTAAAAGGTAGACTTGCCAGGACTCACGGAGGTCGAGTGAAAAGACACGACGCGGTGTGCCCACAAAGATAAAGGATAGGTAGTAAGAAGAGAAACTTGGTGCAGAGCCCGCGACCTAAACCTGCAGCCAGATAAAACGACCAAAAAGGGCGAGAAAATCATAATTCTGGACGCGCAGGTTGTGTCTGCATCCCAAGGCCTGGAAAGAGCCAGAAGAAGCAAGATTGAGAAGTATAATGGAGTAATGCACCACTACTGAAACAAACCGTCACGTCGCTGCGAAGTTCCAAGGAGAAATGGACGATGTGGAAGTCTTCGCAGCGACAATCTCCTGGAGGTGTTTGGGCCAACGGAAAGTGCTAAGAGCCTTTTGACTCTTGGCATTTCCCGGGGCACATTATTCTATCGGCTAAAGGCTCTTCACCTTGGAAACCTGCTGCAGATGTGAGTGCCGGCGCGACATCTCCCCGTATCCCTCACCTGAATTTTCAAGGTCCGAGGTGCCGATCCCACGGCCGCAAGGCCGGAGTCGAATGAACACCCCACTAGCCTGCAACGGTCGAGTATAGGCTAAACGCTACAGCGCTATCCATTTTCGGTACTGGTTGCTTTGGCAGGTTGTTAGTTGTTACACACTCCTTAGCTTATTCCGACTTCCATGGCCACCGTGCTGCTGTCCTTCATTGGGCGCCTTTACTCGAAGTTTGGTTCATCCCACAGTGCCTTGCTCTGCTTACCGAAATCGACCCACTTGGCACTCCCATCCGAGCTGCTACTTCTCCGCCTTCGAGCAAGAAGGAGATCTCGCCCTTTTAATGTTTGAGAATAGGTTGAGGCCGTTTCGGCCCAATGCCTCTAATCATTTGCTTTATCGGATGAGACTGTGCGAAGGGCGGTCCAAAAACCGTCATGTTTCTCGAGCGCCAGCTATCCCGAGGGAAACTTCGGATGGAACCAGCTATTAGATAGTTTGATTAGTCTATCGCCCCGATACCCCTTTCGGACGATGGATTTGCACGTCAGAATCGCTTCGGTCCTCTATCAGGGTTTCCCCTGACTTCGACCTGACGAAGTTTCGACCTGACCTTCACCACATTTCGGGTCCCAGCGCGTGCGCTCTCCCTGACTCAAGACGGTTTAGATGTGAAAAGAAAAACTTATCATTGAAATGTTTCCGGTTTTGTATCAGTTGTTACATCTTTTTTTAAAGCGCATATGCGGCGGGAGTAACTGTGACTCTCTCGCCGAGTCTTCCTCCGATTGTGACTTGCTCGTGCGGTTTGACGACATTTCCATCTGTCCTTCAGTTATTGTTCAGTACTTCAGTTGTTTTCTAGAACAATCCACGCAAAATCTTGAACGAAGATCATAAAGAGGACCGACCTCAAACTTTGAAATCTTTTGACTTTTATTATTAATTTTTGAAAATTTGTATGTGTAAGGATTTCCAAACTTAAAATCAACTGAGTAACATATCCATTTTTCTACAAAATTCAGATATTTAATCCTAAATCAGAGGAGGACTGATTAAGAGTCGGCATTTGCCGAATTTGAAATATTTTCGACCCCTAAAAATTCACTTTTTGGACTATCTGAGGGCACTTTGACCAAAAATTTTCCCCATTTTTGGGGAAATTTTTTGAAATTTGGGGTAAATTTTCATTTACCCCACTTTTTAGTTTGAACTGTTTTCCAGCTCAGTTTTGTCAGGGGATTCACATGGTACCATCTAAAAATTTATAGGACCTCCGCGAGACCGAGTAAGGCGTATTTTTTCTTTAATTTTATTTTTAAATAACACATATTTGCTCATATTCTTGTCTGGTGGTTACTACCATGTCAGAATCAGAGGATTCCGATGGGGGCACCCGTAGAAGGGGTCCTTCGGTAGAATTCGCGATTCTACAAAGTGAAAATGAGCTGCTTCGACAAGCGCTAAGCGAACATGAGGAGCTCTCACCCAGGTCAGCGGCTCTTCTAAAGTCTCTATCTGTGAGAAAACCCGAGCCACCTCGCATAAGCGCCTCGCCCTTTACGAGCATCCACAGCACGCGAAAAAGTGAGACCTCTAACAAAGGCCCAGTAGAGGTAAGTTCAGTTTCCGTTCTACCTCCAGTCAGCGCCATGGAACACTCCTCTGCTGCACCTGAAATTAGCGTTGCGGCCAATAACCCTGTTGCGTCTACATCTAACGCCACACGCTCCCCCAACCAGGAGAACAGGAAAAGGCAGAGTGAGAACGACTCATTGATTCTGGATCCAACAGGTTCGTCTACCCACGATATCCTCACCCTTATCTGGTCGCATATGGACTCTGTGACCGTAACCATGAACAGTGGTAAAAACAAAATGAATAAGGACGACAGAACGGTTATCAGCCACGCCATGGACGAAATTAAAAAATTGGTCTCAAACCTAGCGGTGACACACGCAACTGCGGTGGCTCGAGCAACTACCTTAGCCGACATTTTGGAGCCGCAAAAAGAATTATCCTCCAAGGTTGACCAGTTTATCAAAAAGTCGAATTTCCCCACCCAGGTAAGTAAATCTTACGCGTCTGCAGCCGCCACCATCACAGGCCCCCAGTCGAAGAGAATTCTCGTCGATGGTGTCCCGAGGCCGATCCCGACCCCACAACCCACTATCCTTTTCTATCCTACTGTTCCAGAGGGGAAGACATCTGAGGAAACTCAAAAAAAATTGACCGAGCTACTCAATCCCAATAAGGATGGTTTCAAGGTTGTCAGGACCAAAAAAATCAAGGGTGGAGGAGTTGCCTTGGAGACTAGCACTTCAGATGGCATCTCGAACATCAAAAAGGTCGAAGCCAAATTGATGGAGCAGGGACTGAAAATCATCAGCCCACAGGGTCGTCTCCCGAAAATCGTGCTTTATGACGTGCCCAAAGGTGAAGCCTCTGCGGATACAGCCGTGTTTGAGGAGATCTTCTCCAACAACATTGAGGGTAAGTGCACTCTTTCTAAGGACGACTTTACCAGGACTATGCGACGCGTCGCCCTGTTTGGCAAACGAGACGGACCTGGAATGAACATGATTGTCACCTGTCATCCTGAAGCGAGGAAGGTCCTGATTGACAGTGGCCTCTGCTTCCTGGGGTGGAATGCATGCCGTGTACGCGACTACCTTGGAGCGACAAGGTGTTTTAAGTGCCACCAGTATGGGCATATTAGCAAAGCCTGCACACAGGCAGCCCAGGTATGCCGTCACTGTACAATCAGTGGACACGACGTGGACACCTGTCCAAACAAGTCCAAAACACCTATTTGTGCAACATGTAAACGATTCAACAGGCCATCGGACCACTCAACTGGTGACAGGACGTGCCCAGCATACAGAGCAGCCATTGAAGCTCAGGTTAAGATGACTGACTATGGATCGTAATCCGCCCCTCACCATAGGTCAGATCAACCTGCAGAGATCCAGGGCTGCCACAACCGAAATCCTGCGGGTCATGTCTGACCGAAACATCGACATTATGCTTGTTCAGGAGCAGTACACTTGGCAAGGTAGGACGCCTATAAGTTATCCAGGTGAGATGCTTGCAGTGGGTAGTAATCCAATGGCGGGTGTTCTGGTGAACGTTTCGTCCATCAGCCCCCTCCTTTTGGTGGGTCTATCCAACGAGTATCAAACCTGTGTTGTGGTTAATATTAGAATAATGGTAACAAAATTATCAAATGTGTTTAGTGGCGCCATCTATATTGAAACAATGTGTAACATTTCAAATAAATTTCAAGAACAATAAAGATTATTCTTTTGTCTATTGCGAAAAGCAACGTGTTTTAATAGGTTATGGTCAAATATCCATATATTTTTCGGTTTTTACTGTGTAAATTTAGTATAAAACAGTCGAAAATTGTTGACTTTTCGTGGAAATATGGCTGTAAACTATTTTCAAAGTATTGAGAAGCTGACAGGACGCCAGAATTATGATCAGTGGAGTTTTGCAGTCGAAAATCTGTTAGTGCTTGAAAACCTCGCAAACTATATCAAGTCGGAGCCAGATAAAAATTTCGAGTCAAAAGCATCAGATGACGCAAGAGCCAAGGCGAAGCTAGTTTTAACTATTGACCCTGGATTGTACGTGCATATTAAGGAAACAAAAACAACTTTAGAGTTATGGATTAAACTGAGGTCTATATTTGATGACTCAGGCTTTTCTCGTAAAATATCTCTACTAAGACATTTAATCTCGTTACGACAGGAAAATTGTGATTCCATGACTTCTTACGTCACGCAAGTAGTCGAAACAGCTCAGAGATTGAAGGGCACAGGATTTACAATTACAGAAGAATGGGTCGGATCGTTACTTCTCGCAGGTCTGCCAGAAAAATTCATGCCAATGATTATGGCGGTGGAGCACTCAGGAAAGCAGATTACCACCGATTTAATAAAATCTAAGTTGATTGATATGGAGGTTTCAAAGAATGACTTGGATTCCAGCGGCGCAGCATTTGCTGCAAATAAAAGTTACAAGCAGAAATTTAAAAATGGCGCGACGTCATCGAAAAATTCAAAAGTGACAGGTGACAAGACCATCACTTGTTACAAATGTAAACAGACGGGTCATTATCGAAACCAGTGTCCAGTGTTACAAAAAAACAAACAATCAAATGCTTTTAGTGTAGTTTTTTTGAACGGAGAATACAATAAAAACGAATGGTACATTGACAGTGGCGCAAGTGCACATATGACGGCCAACAGAGAGTGGATAAAACACGCAAATTTTACGCCATATTTATCAGAGATAACCGTCGCGAATAATATGAAAGTGCCAGTTTTGTGTTCCGGAGATGTACAAATAATAACTAACTGCAACTACGATATCATGGTTAAAGATGTGCTTTGCATACCGAGCTTAACAACAAACCTGTTGTCAGTGAGCGAACTAATCAAGAACGGAAACAATGTTGTTTTTGGTGAAAACAAATGCTACATACGTAACACTAAGAATGTGTTGGTGGCCACAGGAACGTCAATAAATGGAGTGTACAAGCTAAACATCAAAGTAGCAGATTGTATACTGGCAGCACCTGCTGTAGCAAATGCAGATCTTTGGCACAGGCGGTTAGCGCATATTAACAGTAATGATTTGAATAAAATGAAGAACGGCATTGTAGATGGATTGTCCTACCCGGGTACCAGTGATATGACAATGGCGAAATGTGTGACCTGTTGCGAAGGTAAACAAATGAGGTTACCATTTCATCATGTTGGAAAAATAAGTACAGAAATACTACATACGATACATGCAGATGTATGTGGTCCTATGGAAACGAAGTCTATAGGTGGTGCTAGGTATTTTGTCTTGTTCATTGATGATCACAGTCGTATGACCTTCATATACTTCCACAAACATAAAAATGAAGTCTTCAAGATATTTAAGAATTTTAAAGCAATGACTGAAAATAGTCAGAAAACAAAAATTAAAATATTACGCACAGATGATGGTGGTGAATTTTGTAGTGGTGAGATGGAGAATTACTTACTCAGAGAAGGAATTATACACCAGAAGACAACTGCATACACACCTGAACAAAATGGTGTTTGTGAACGGGCTAATAGAACTATTATAGAGAAAGCGCAATGCTTACTTTTTAATGCGAAATTAGAAAAAAAGTTCTGGGCTGAAGCAGCTAATACAGCAGTATACCTAAAAAATAGATCTGTAACTTCAAGTTTGGGAAATAAAACACCCTATGAAGCGTGGTATAAAAATAAACCAGATTCAAGTCATATACGCCTATTTGGCAGCCCCGTAATGGTCCACATACCGAAGGAAAGAAGATTCTAACGATGACTAAAATGCAGATTCTTGTAGGATTTTCAGAAACAGTAAAGGGATATCGTGTATATGATCCCATAAAAAAATATTATAACTATAAAGAGAGATATAATAGTGATAGAAGAAGAAACAGTATCATCGGAAATCAATGCAGAAAACATAGCAGAATGGATACAGGATGATGTTGAATTTGAAGGGCATGAGTCTCCGGCAACAAACGAAGATGGCAGAGATTCAGTGGTGAAGTCTTCAATGGAGGAATCTCTCCAAAATTCAAATACATCTGTATATACTGATCCGGCTAGTGAAAATGATGACGATACAAGCATCACAAACATAGAGACAGATATCTCAATCAGTGAGTTGCAACCAATTCCAGAATTACCAGAACAGGAGAAGAGAACACGAAAACCTCCGGAACGTTTTGGGTTTGGTAATATCTGTATTTCCAATTCCAATCCAGATGTCGAACAAATAGACTTCTCAGAAGCGCTGAATGGACCAGAAGCTGATCAGTGGAGACAGGCCATGCGAGAGGAGCTTCAGTCGTTCGAGGATAACGATGCGTGGGAAATTGTTGATATACCAAGTAATGGATTAATTGTGCAAAACAAGTGGGTGTTAAATAAAAAACTAGATGTGAATGATAAAGTGCGGTATCGTGCCCGACTCGTGGCTAAAGGTTTTACGCAACGACGTGGTATTGATTATGAGAACATTTTTTCTCCTGTCATAAAACATTCTACGCTGAGAATGTTATTTGCTCTTAAAAATAAATTAATTAAATAGAGATGCAGTTAAAAATAAATTAATTAATATTGAATACATTTCAACTCAGGAAATGCCCGCTGACTTGTTAACCAAGGGTCTTTTGTCAACTAAGCATTATGAGTTCATGCACATGCTGGGAATTAAAGTTAAATAAAACAATATCTATGTATTCTGTTTAAAAATTCACATTTATTTTGTTAAGTGGGAGTATTAGAATAATGGTAACAAAATTATCAAATGTGTTTAGTGGCGCCATCTATATTGAAACAATGTGTAACATTTCAAATAAATTTCAAGAACAATAAAGATTATTCTTTTGTCTATTGCGAAAAGCAACGTGCTTTAATAGTTAACTCTGGTAGACATGAGATTGTCCTCATCTCAGTCTATTTTAAATATGGTAATTATGTTGGACCACATATATTAAGTTTGACACGCGCTCTAAACGCACTTAAAGGTCGTAACATAGTTATTGAAGGAGACTTTAACGCTCGCTCGCCTGTGTGGTTTGATCATTTTGAAGAAAGGACGGAACGCACAGACGCCGTCATTGACCTCATTGCGGCGCAAGATCTTAGTTTATTAAATGAACCCAATAATTGCTATACGTTCTCAAACTTCTCAGGCGTGAGTAACATCGATCTAACTCTCTGCTCTGGATCCGTTACAAGCTTAATATCTAAGTGGAAAGTTCATGAATCCGCGATTAACTCTGATCACAGGCTAATAACATTCGAGGTGGGTGTTATTTAGAATGAAGCTCCAAGATCCTCCTGGAACTTCAGAACCTGTAAGGCGAATTGGGATAACTTTGGGGAAACGTTACGTGATACCTTAAGGGGATTCCATGACGTAGCGTGTAGTGATCCGGACAATTTGGCAAATTTTTTCAACGCGGCAGTGGTATCGGCTGCAGAATCATCTCTGGGAAGATCAAACCCTAAGAGGATTATTAGGACGCCGTGGTGGTCGATTGAGCTGACTTCGCTGAAAAGTGCTTTTAAGAGGGCTACCAGAACTTTTGGCCGTGCAAGAAAGGACGGTTGGACGCCCGACCAGCTGAATACGGCTGAGCAAAACCTCAGACGCACGCATAATGCCTTCAAATCAACAATCAACACAGCGAAACGAGCTGCCTGGCATAATTGGGTACAAGAAGTGGGTAACGCCGACCCGTGGACTCTCCACAGCGCTATTGGAAAAACCGGTAAAGGATCTGAACGGTATTTAACTAGTATTATTTCCAACAATGACGGAAGGGATGCCGAGAGTGTTGATGTTGCTACCACTCTCCAAACGCTTCTGAGCAAGCTAGTCCCAGTAGATTCAGTAATTGGGGAAAACGACCACCACAAAAGGATCAGAGATCTTTCACGGCTTCCACCCAGCCTCGCTCAGGAGGACGTAATGGTTATAACTATAGCGGAAGTGGATGAGATAATTAAGGGCTTTGGCGAAAAGAAGGCACCAGGCTTTGACAGATTGAATGGAATAATTGTGAAGAAAGTGTGGCACTACGCTAATGACGAAATGTTTCAAGTTTTCCAAACGTGCATGAGGAGGGGTGTTTTCCCCTCGGAATGGAAGAAGGGCGTGCTTCGGGTCATTCCTAAGGGAGGAGATAAGCCTAAGACAGACATCAAGGCCTACCGGCCTATCACTCTGCTTCCAGCTTTCAGCAAGATCTTGGAGAAACTTATCAGAAAGCGCCTGCAAACCACCCTGTCCCCTGCATATGAGAGGCAATTTGGCTTTGTCCCCGGGATGTCAACGGAGCACGCCATTCAGAATGCGCTTGATTGGGTGAAGGTCTGCAATAAGAGGTATGTTATAGGGATCTTCTTAGATATCACTGGTGCCTTCGATCACGCGTGGTGGCCGATGATACTGTCTAAATTAAAAGCGCGTAATTGTCCTAAACCTCTCTTCAAAATATTATCGGATTACCTTTCCAACAGAACAATTGAAATCTCGTATGGTGACGTAACCATCTCTAGGCATGTCGACATGGGATGTCCTCAGGGGTCGGTCCTTGGACCTGAACTCTGGAACATCCTGTTCGATGATTCCTCTAGGTTGCCCTTACCTGAGGGATGTATCTCGGTTGACTACGCTGATGATAAGTTGTTTATGGTCTCAGGGGATAGCAGGTATAAAATCGAGTGCAAGGCCGCTGATGGTTTGAATCACATTTTAGAATGGGGAAGGATAAATAGGTTGAATTTCGCTCCCCACAAGACCATCGGATTGCTCATGAAGGGTTTCCTTAGTAGAGGAAGAAACCCCTCAATCAAAATGGGCGACTCCAGTATCAAGTTTGCGGAGAACACCAAGTACCTAGGCGTTACTTTGGACCGCTCATCATCTTTCCTGGCACACGTGAAAAATGTGTCCAGCAAGGCCCAGGCCCTTTTTATGAAGTTGAGGCGTATCTCAACTGCGGAGTGGGGATTACGTTCTCCGGCTCTGCGTGTTCTGTACAGAGGTGTGTGCGTGTCACAGGTGGCTTATGCCGCATCTGTTTGGGAGCACCGACTGGATAACGTCCTGATCCACGCCGCACTTAAGAGGAGCCAGCGAATTCCCTTGCTGGCACTTTCGGGAGCCTACCGTACGGTAGCCTCGGACGCGTTGCCTGTTTTGGCGGGCATTTTGCCCATTGACCTAGAAATAAGAGAAATTTTGACGAAAAAGAAGCTGACCAGAGGAAGACCAGCCAACCACCTAGGTGTTGAACTAACACCCGGTGTTGCTGTGTCTCTCCAAAGCCTTCTTCGAGCGATGCGAGAAAGGACACTGAGCGAATGGCAAATGCGCTGGGATAGGTCGAGCATGGGAAGATGGACTCACTCCTTCTTCCCATCGGTTAAGATCAGAATGGAAGGGGCACACATTAGGTTGGACCACCATATAACCCAGATTATATCCGGACATGGTGAATTCAGAGGTAGGCTGCACAGTCTTACCTTGTCCCCACACCCCACTTGCGCGTGTGGTGACCCCAACCAATCCGCCGAGCACATTCTGTGTCACTGCGAGATAATGAAGGACGCAAGAGAGGAAATGCTTAATGGTTTGAACGTTTCAACGAGACCGATCTTGAACGCAGATCTCGTTTCGGATCAGAGGAATTTTGAATGTCTGAAGAAGTTTGTTAAGGTTTGGGTTGAAAGGTGGCCTGTGTTGAGAGTCGATGTCAGCGTAAAGTCAATCAATTTAGTTCGGCCGAGTGTACTGCTCCTGACTCCCCCGGTTTCTGATTTTTGTACATTTCTCTCACACATACTATCGCCCTTATTTTATGTCTAACTATTTTACTGATTTAATATATATGTTTCCCTGTTATATCTTACCTCATCTTATTTATGTATAGCTATATTGTTCTACTACTTGTACTACTTATATTTTATTTTGTATTCTGTTGCTCATTTCTTCTATGTATTATCGTCTCCATTTCAGGTAGGAACTGAACTCACTTTGTGTCTTGTCTTGTCCTAGCCCTCTTCTTGGGCGAGGCATAAAGACCCCAGTCCCTGCATAAAGCCCGAAGTTTCCAGACCCCTGGATTTGACATGTGCTAGTTGATCGGCTTCCCCCCATTTGTGGTGCTCTGGCTCGTCGTGACGTCCGCAATGAACAACATCACCTTCCCCACCCCCCGTTGACGTCTGACGCTCTTCACTCTCGTTTACTCCTCTTCGGTTGCTTAAAACCCAGTTTTTCTCTTAGGGTCTTCGAGCATAATCAGGCCTCGGCGTGGGGTGGGCGGTGATGGAAACTCATCTGTGGGCTGATCTGCGACCGGCTGCGCCCCTTTGGGACTGCCGAGGACCTGATCACTCCTAATGTATCTTCGCTTATATATATTTCGTTTTGTGCTACTAACACCGCATGTGCATGTCTAACATCATTAACACGAGCATCCTGCATAGTGCTCGCTTACACCTCATGCAGGGACATTTGAAGGTCTAGAGTCTTTTATTGATAATAAGAATCCTTTAATAAAAAAATTAGCTTCTTGCGAGAGTCCCGAAAGGGTGACAACATGTCGCCTATACCGGGACGGGACAGTGGTGGGTGCCTTTCAAAAATGTCCTTCAGTTATGTAATACTGTAATACTAATAATTCCCCTGTAATACTTTTTCTTCTGTGATTGTGTTTCTTTAGTTTTATAACTGTATTTAAGTGTCAAAAAACTAAAAATCCGCCCTAGTGGTGGTTTCTACCACATCCCCGGTATCCACTACTGATACTGGGTGAAAAGTTCCCATTTGAATCGTCTTGTAAAAATTCCGGGTGCTTTTGACACCTTTTTCTGAGTTTTTATAGTGATTTTCTTTTTATGTGCGGTGTTCCTAATCGATATACGATTTAAGTGCACAGTTATAAGTGAATCTCGACGACACATACTTTATTCGACGCAGAATTTTTTTCTGCGTCTAGTGATCGTCGTGTTTTTTCTGTGGGTGTTATACTTTTTCCGCTAGTAGTGTTTTTGTGTGCGCCACGTGTCCATTTATTCTGGAACATTCCACGACAATTTATGTAAAGAGATGAAAGAACTTATGGGAGGACGCATCCTTTGCTTTGTAACATCGTCAAATTCAGACAATATTTTTCCTTTTTTGTATTGATAAGCATAATTTTTTTCAGAGTGACAGTGACATTTCTTTTCCTAAAAATTTTCGATAATCATTCTGAAGTGGAGGTCTAGTAAAGTGTGAACATTTGAACATTAAATCTAAATTTTGTTTCCTTTTGGGGAGGGATACTAAATTTTTATATTCTCAGTCAAATTTTTGTCCCTTAAAAGTCCCAAAAAAATATTTTGTACCCTTAAAAGTAACATTTCTACACATCTAAGGGCAGTTTGGACAAAAAAAATTGCCCATTTTTTTCCCCATATTTGGGGAAAATTTTCAAATTCTGGGGTAAATTTACATTTACCCCACTTTTTCGTGAAAAATGCCGTCAGACATAGTTTCGTCTGGAGATTCAGATGGCCGTTCTGAAAATCCAGATTTACCTAAGGGGGAAAGGGAAAAAAATATGGAACAAATAAAAGACATACTTAATCCTAGATCACCAAGACCCGGGCCTTCTAAGGTTCGGAAAAGGTTCAAAACAAAATCCCAGAGGGACAAATCGGTTATTGACTCTGATAGTGAACCGGGAACCGATAAAACAACCACTCGTCCCAATCCATTCTCGTCGGATAACCATGAGATGCCTTCCTTTGTGCCCTCTACCACCCCCAATGTGGAGAACAAAAAACGCACTCGTTATAGCGATTCCCCGGGTAACCAGGAATGGAGGGCCATCCCAGCCTTGGATAAGTGCCAGAAAATAAGAGCAGTTTTGATGGACGGCACCAATAAGTTAAATAAGGCGGACAAAAGCCTTCTCAACACCACATTAGACGACTTGATGTCGGACATTACCAGGCTGATGCTTGAGTTGAATACGCTCTCCACCAGGTCTTCTACCATTGACGAGATGCTAAGTGCACAGTCGGCGCTCTCCACAAAACTGGATCAAGCTATTAAAAGTCGCACAGTCAGTTCTCACACTCCCATTCACAGGGAAACACTTTCCTACGCAAATGCTGCAGCTGGAATGCCAGCATCCAAAAAGATAGTTGTTAATGGTTTTGAGCGTCCAATTCCACAGAAGCCACTAACGATCTTGGTTTATCCGCAAACTCCAGAGGGTAAAACATCGGAGGAAACCCTCAAGACCCTGGAGAAAATTTTGAACCCGAGGAAGGACGGCTTCCAAATCGTACGCTCCAGGAAGATCAAAGGCGCTTTCATGGCGTTTCAAGCCAAGGACATCAAGGGATTGGAAAATATTAAAAAGGCTGAGGCAAAACTCGTGGCAAGTGGTCTAAAGATGATCAACCCTCTAGGCCGTCTTCCGAAAATTATTATCTATAATGTTCCTAAATGTGAACAATCTGCCGACCAGGAGCTTTTCTCCGAGATCTACGCGAGTAATTTATCTGGCCAGATTTCTTTGTCTTTGGAGGATCACCTTCGGACCATGCGACGAGTTTCGCTCTTCGGAAAACGGGACATCCCCACCATGAATATGGTGGTGACCTGTCATCCAGCTGCTCGAAAGGTCCTACTAGACAGCGGAATGTGCTTCCTTGGGTGGAATGCCTGTCGCACTCGCGATTATACAGGCGCGACCAGATGCTTTAAGTGTCAACAGTATGGTCATATTAGTAAGTCCTGCTCTCAGGAGAAAGAAACTTGTCGCCACTGCGCCGCTGTGGGTCACAAACATGAGGATTGCCCCAAGAAGGCACTTCCCGCTGTCTGTGCCACTTGCACCCGTTTTAGGAAGAATGCTGATCATCCAACTGGGGATAGAGGCTGTCCTGCACAGCTCGCAGCCATCAATGCACAAGTTAGAATGACTGACTATGGCTCCTGTTAATCTTCTCTCCTTAGGTCAGATCAATCTGCAGCGATCCCGGTTGGCCACACTGGATGTGCAGCGGGTCATGTCTGACCTGAATATTGACATAATGCTTTTACAGGAGCAGTACACCTGGGAAGGTAAAACACCAATTGAATTTCCGGGAGCGGTACTCGAAGTCGGCTCATCGCCGGGGGCGGGTGTTCTGGTCAATACATCATTGATCAGCCCCCTCCTTCTGGCAGGGCTGTCTAATGAGTACCAAACCTGTGTATGTATTAAATTTGCTGATACTGAAATCTATCTGATCTCAGTCAATTTTAAATGGGGGAATCCGGTAGGACCACATATCCTGAGTCTTACGCGCGCCCTAAACGCGCTTAAAGGTCGTAACGTAGTTATCGGAGGGGACTTTAACGCTCGCTCTCCTCTTTGGTTTGACAATAATAAAAACCATTCAGTACGATCACGGACTGACGCCGTTGAAGACCTTATTGCTGCGCAAGGCCTTTGTATCGTTAACGAACAGAGTTCGTTCTTTACCTTTTCAAACACAATGGGAGAGAGCAACATTGATCTAACTCTTTGCTCTGGATCAGTTGCGGCCAGGATATCTAAATGGAGGGTCCATAATGCGCAATAGTCTCGGATCATAGATTAATCACATTTACAATAGGTGTTAAGAAAACTGAAACTCCCAGATCCTCCTGGAATTTCAACACCTCTAGGGCGAATTGGGATAACTTTGGGGAGGCGCTACGAGATACATTAAGGGATTTTCACCACGTAGCAGCTAGTGATCCAGACAATTTGGGGAACTTTTTCAATTCTGCCGTTGTATCTGCGGCTGATTCCTCTCTGGGCAGATCAAACCCAAAGACGAAAATTAAAACGCCGTGGTGGTCACCTGAGCTGACTTCGCTAAAGGGGGCCTATAAAGGAGCCTATAGGGCCTTGGGACTGTCCAGGAGGGGATGTTGTACGGAAGAGGAGACAGCTACTCTTCAGGCAGCTCTCAGGAGATCCAGGGCAACTTTCAAACAGGCTGTTCTCCTTGCGAAACGAGCTGCTTGGCATGACTGGGTTAATAATGTGGGAAACGCCAACCCGTGGGAAATCCACAGCGCAATTGAAAAATCCGGAAAAGGATCGGATCGGTTTTTGTCTAGTCTCATTGGGATCACAGAAGGTAGGAACGCTGAGACGATAGACGTGGCCTCTACTCTCAACACACTTTTGGGCAAGTTGTTGAATCAGTAATTGGGGAAAGTGACCACCATAAACAGGTTAGACTCCTGGCACGGCTTCCACCTACAGACCTCGCCCAAGAGGATAGAGTCATTCCAGTCACTAGAGCAGAAATCGACCTAATAATTAAGGGTTTGGGTCCTAAGAAGGCACCAGGGCATGACAAACTTAATGGCATGATAGTGAAGCAAGTCTGGATCCACGCTAGGGAGGAGCTCTTCCAAGTGATGGAAACGTGTTTGAGAAGAGGAATTTTCCCTTCTGAATGGAAGAGAGGCGTGCTCAGGGTCATACCAAAGGGGAACGGTAAGCCACTAACCGATGTCAAGGCCTATCGGCCCATCACCTTACTTCCTGTGCTTGGCAAGATCCTGGAAAAACTTATCCGGCATAGGCTACAACAATCACTCTCCCCGTCTAGTGATCTCCAATTTGGCTTCGTCTCCGGTAGATCCACCGTGCACGCCATTTCGTTTGCGCTTAACTGGGCGAAGGCTTGTACAAAGAGGTATGTAGTTGCAATCTTCCTAGATATCACTGATGCCTTCGACTACGCATGGTGGGACATGATACGTATCAAGGTTAAAAATGGGAACTGCCCAAAAACCCTATTTAAGTCAGTAGACAACTATTTATCGGGCCGAACTGTTATTATTTCTCATGGTGATGTTATTGAACGCGAAACCGATATGGGGTGTCCTCAAGGCTCCGTACCTTCGATGACTCCTCTAGGTTACCCTTACCTGAAGGATGTATCATGATCGACTATGCGGATGATAAAATGTATCTTGTCTCTGGGGACAGTAGAAGAGAAGTCGAACGTAAGGCTGGTGAAGGTTTGGACACCCTCCTTAAATGGGGGGAGAGGAATAAAATGACCTTCGCTCCCCAGAAGACTATGGGCCTCCTGATGAAGGGTTCTTTCAATAAGACAAGAAACCCTACCATCCGTATGGGAGACACTAATATCAAATTTGTGGATAACGTTAAATATTTAGGTGTCACTCTAGATCGATCGTCCTCCTTTCTGGCTCATGTCAAAGATGTATCCTGCAGGGCTCAGTCGCTGTTTCTGAAGCTTCGAAGAATCTCCACGGCAGAGTGAGGACTTCGCAGACCGGCTTTGCACGCTCTCTACAAGGGGGTATATGTTGCGCAAGTCGCATATGCCGCCTCTGTTTGGGAGCATTGCCTGGATAACTGCTTAATACTTCTTGCTCTCACTAGGGGTCAGCGCACTCCCCTGCTGGCACTATCAGGGGCATATCGAACCGTTGCTTCGGACGCAACGGTTGCTGCAATTTTGGCTGGTATATTACCAATCGATCTAGAAATTAGGGAGGTGTTAGCGAAGCAGCGATTAATCCGTGGATCCCCGGCCAACCACCTTGGTGTCGTCCTGACACCGGGTGGACCAGGAACTCTCCCAGGACTGCTCCGAACGATGAGGGACCTGTCGCTCAAAGAGTGGCAGGTCCGTTGTGATAGGTCGAGCAAGGGAAGATGGACCTTCTCCTTCTTCCCTTCAGTTAAACTCAGAATGGAAGGGGCCTTCCTCAAACTGGACCATCACGTTACGCAGCTCCTTTCAGGACATGGGGAATTCAGGGGAAGGCTTCACAGCCTTGCCCTGTCCACCCACCCCAATTGCGCTTGTGGCAATAATTACCAGTCGACCGAGCACATTCTGTGGCACTGTGAGATTTTGAAGGATGCCAGAGACGAAATGATAGAAGGTCTGAATGTCCCCATTAGACCGGTGTGGAACACCGATCTTGATTCTAAAAGTGTGAATTTCGAATGTTTGAGGAAGTTTACTAGGATCTGGGTTGAGAGATGGCCTGTGCTTAGAGTCGTTGACTAGTGTAATAATTGGGAACCCCCGGTGTACTGCTCCTGCTCCATGACTTATTCTTTTACAACTCTTTCATTATTGTATATGCTATTCTGTTTTTCTTATTTTATTATTCTTATCTTATTTCTTTGTTTACTGTACCAGCTGTTGCAGATGATTTCCATTCGTTTATATTTTGTTTTTTTTTGTTTTTTTAATTAACTTGTCTTGTACTTTTTAATTCTTATTTTCTGTTTTCTTTTCATATGTTTCTTTTTCCCAGTATAAGGTTAACACACTGTTTTTCTTTTTACAGACACTGTAAGCACTCTTATATATCTGTGTTTACTAATTATCTCTCTTACTTTACTTTGTTATCTTATTCAATACTTACTGTCCTCTTTACAGACCATGCAGATCTTATTTTTACACCTTTACTTTTGTTTTTTACTTATTTACCGTTGCCCTTATGTGGCACTTTTTGGATTGATTATTGTTTTTCATTTTTCCTCTTATTTTCTCTTCTTTTTACATGTATTTTTTCCGGTTTTCTTTTTTTTTTTTTTAGTAACAGCAACGAGTTTACATGCGAGAACTGAACTCCGTTGTCTGTTTTGTTTTGTTTATTTTCCCCATTAGGGGTTGGATAACGGGCCTCGTCCCCGCATGCACGACTGGAGCTTCTTATTATTCTTTCTTACCGGGGGACTCCGCCAATCACCTGCGCCACCCCTGATGAGCGTTGGTGGTCAGAGGGGTGACTGTGCAGGCTGGGGTAACCTCCACCCTGCTTCCGACCTCCTGACGCTTCTTTCCCCTAGGTTCTTTAGGGTTTTATCCCTCTTTTTCCAATACTTATCTTCAGGGCACCACCGGGTGGTCGGCTAAGGGGTGTGGAAGTCCTGACCTGCACCAGTCACCCCAACCACCACCAATTTCTCAACAGGACTGCCAGTCGTGGTTCGGCGAAACTCCCCCGTCACTCTATTGTTTACTTTACTTTTATGTGTTTACAGGTACTGGAGTGTGGGTCCCCTCCACCAACTATCTGCCTGACACTTGAACTTGATTGTTTTGTTGTTTATTTTTCTGTGTTGTCCTTAGTTTAGTACTTGTAAGCGCTTGCATACCGCTTCATAACACCGTATGCGGGGACTTTGAAGGCCTAGCTTCATTTATATAAATTGTAGAGCCGTTTATTAAAAAAAAATTTGATTCATGCGAGAGCTCCGAAGGGGTGACAATAAGTCACCTATGGGTGGGACAGGGTGGGTGTACCTTCAATGTCCTTCAGTTATAGTTATATTATTTGGGGATAGGGACTGTCCGGCTCAGCTGGCTGCAATCAACGCACAAGTCAGAATGACTGACTATGGCTCCTGCTAATCTCCTCTCCCTAGGTCAGATTAACTTACAGCGTTCCCGGATGGCCACACTGGAGGTGCTGCGGGTCATGTCTGACCTAAACATCGACATCATGCTTATACAGGAACAGTACACTTGGGAAGGTAAGACTCCTATTGACTTTCCGGGGGCGGTACTCGAGGTCGGCTCTTTAACGGGGGCGGGTGTTCTGGTCAACACTTCGTTGATTAGCCCCCTCCTTCTGGCCGGGCTATCCAATGAGTACCAAACCTGTGTATGTATTAAATTTGCTGATACTGAGATCTATTTGATCTCAGTTTATTTTAAATGGGGGAACCCGGTAGGACCACATATCCTGAGTCTGACACGCGCCCTAAACGCGCTTAAAGGTCGTAACATAGTTATCGGAGGTGACTTTAATGCTCGCTCTCCACTATGGTTTGTCAATAATAATGACTCTAGTATTCCGTCAAACATGTATTTAGATAATAAAATGGCCGATACCCCCCAAGAAGTCGTCAATCTGTTTGCTGAATTTTTCAGCAAAGTCTATGATACTGCAAACAACTCTCCATTATTCGATACAACTACAGCTAACAATGACAACAAGATCGATTTTAGCCAATGTATATTCAAAGAAAGCGATATTAGAACTAAATTAAAATCCCTTGATATTAATAAATCGGCTGGTCCCGATAACATTCCTCCAATTTTCTTATCAAAATGCTTATCAGTTTTAACATTACCTCTAACTAAACTTTTTAACTTGTCTCTAAAAATTGGTACCTTTCCACAAAAATGGAAAACCAGTTTTCTATTTCCAATCTTTAAGAAAGGAAATAGATCAGATATCTCTAACTATAGACCTATATGTATCCAATCGTCAATCCCTAAACTATTTGAATCTGCTCTGCTTTCTAAACTCTCGCCTGAGATTAACAAAGTTATTTCACATCGTCAACATGGTTTCATGGCAAAAAGATCTACTTTTACAAACTTGATGATCTATCAGGAATACCTATTTAATACAATGCAAAAGCGTCTTCAAACAGACGTAGTGTATACTGACTTTAGTAAGGCATTCGACAAAGTCTCACATAAAATTCTCATACATAAACTTAGTGCCCTTGGAATAACAGGGAATATTTTGAGATGGTTTGAGAGTTATCTGCATAAAAGAAAAATATGTGTTAAACTCAACTCACACTATTCACACCAGTTCGAAGTCTTTACCGGCGTCCCACAGGGGTCTCATTTAGGACCAGTACTATTTTTATTGTTTATCAATGATATAACTACGGTTTTTGATGGAGTCATGATTCTCTTATTTGCAGATGATCTCAAAATTTATAAAACCATTACAAATATTCATGACCGTTACGTACTACAATTTAATCTTGTGAGGCTACAAGAGTGGTGCACCCACAATGAACTATTTCTCAATATTGATAAATGTCAAACGATAACTTTTGCCCGAATCAAAAATCCCATTACGCATCAATATAGCATCAACAACATTTTCCTAAAAAGAGTTGAGAATATTAAGGATCTTGGTATTATTTTTGACAGACAACTAACATTTGTTCCTCATATAAACGAAATAACCAACAAGGCCATGAAATGTTTGGGTTTTATATTAAGGACAGCGAAAGATTTTAAATTAATAAATTCCTTCAAACTGCTATTCACTGGTTTAGTTAGAAGAAATCTAGAGTATAACTCAACAATCTGGTCTCCATTTTATAAGATTCACCAATTAAAAATTGAAAGAGTGCAACATAAATTTCTGCGATTTATTAATTATAAATTAGGAATTCCAAACGAATATCTTAATTACACTTTCCTCATGAACTTACTAAATTTAACCGATTTATCATTGAGACGCACAGTGTGCGACTTAGTATCTCTTTTCAAAATTTCGAATGGCAGACTGGACGCCATTGATTTGACGAGTCTTATATCGCTCCGTGTACCTACGCGCGACACTCGACAGACCGCTCTATATAATGTTCCCATATCTGCTAACAATTATTTTCAAAACTCACCTATTCAAAGACTTCACATACTCGGTAATAAGTATAGCTCAATTGATGTTTATCATCACCAATCAGTATACAAACTAAAATACAGTATACTAGAATGTTTGTAACAGATTCATAATTTTTTTTCAAACGCATATTTTATTGTTTCATTAACTAAGCTTTGTTTTGTAAAATTCCCAATCGGGCAAAATAAAGATTGATGATTACAAAGATGGTTTACAACAAACTGTAGTGTTTATCTTTATAATAATAATAACAAACTTACTTGTCTTGTGTGTATTACCTACTTACATTATTGTACTCTTGTAACTACACTATATTTATATAAACTTATCGAACTCATTGTCCAAATTCCAATAACACCGTAACTATATACTTGAATTGTATCTACTTAACTACCTACCTATATCTGTTATATTTTTCTCAAGTTTATGTATTAGTTTAACCTATGTTCTGTAAAATATTCAACCGACGTACTTTGTTCAATAAACTTTGCTTGCTTATGTTTATAAAATAATAACACCATAACAATAACCCTACACATTGTTATGTAAGTTCATACTCAATTTACTATGCTATGTAATTAAAATATTTTATAATGCTACTGAACACAAAACCCATAACATGTATATGTAAAAGCCTTCTAGGCGTTAATAAAATGAAATAAATAAATAAATAAATAAATAATAAAATTCATTCAGTACGATCACGGACTGATGCCGTCGAAGACCTGATTGCTGCGCAAGGCCTTTGTATCGTCAACGAACGGAGTTCGTTTTTCACTTTTTCAAACCATATGGGAGAGAGCAACATTGATTTAACTCTTTGCTCTGAATCAGTTGCGGCCAGGATATCAAAATGGATGGTCCACGAATGCGCAATAAATTCTGATCACAGACTTATCACATTTACGATTGGTGTCAAGAAAACCGAAGCTCCAAGATCCTCCTGGAATTTCAACACCACTAGGGCGAACTGGGATAACTTTGGGGAAGCTCTACGAGATACATTAAGGGATTTTCACCACGTAGCAGCTACCGATCCGGACAATTTGGGGAATTTTTTCAACTCGGCTGTAGTATCAGCGGCCAACTCATCTCTGGGCAGAACAAACCCAAAGACAATTATCCGGACGACGTGGTGGTCACCTGAGCTGACTTCGCTTAAAGGGGTTTATAAGAGAGCTTATAGAGCACTGGGTTTGTCCAGGAGGGGTGGCTGTACGGAGGAGGAGACAGCCCCTCTCTGGGCCGAACTCAGAAAGTCGAGGGCGACCTTTAAACACGCTGTACTTTCTGCGAAACGAGCTGCCTGGCATAATTGGGTTAATAATGTGGGCAACGCCAACCCGTGGGAAATCCACAGCGCAATTGAAAAATCCGGAAAAGGATCGGATCAGTATTTGTCTAGTCTCATTGGGATCACAGAAGGTAGGAACGCTGAGACGATAGACGTGGCCTCTACTCTCAACACACTTTTGGGCAAGTTAGTTCCTGTAGAATCAGTAATTGGGGAAAGTGACCACCATAAACAGGTAAGACACCTGGCACGGCTTCCACCTAGAGACCTCGCCCAAGAGGATAGAGTCATTCCAGTCACTAGAGCAGAAATTGATTCAATAATTAAGGGTTTGGGTCCTAGGAAGGCACCAGGGCATGACAGACTCAATGGTGTGATAGCGAAGCAAGTCTGGATCCACGCTAGGGAGGAACTCTTCCAAGTGATGGAAACGTGTTTGAGAAGAGGATTTTTCCCTTTTTTTTTTTTTTTTTTTTTTTTTTTTTTTTTTTTTTTTTTTTTTTTTTTTATGTATTCAATAATATTATTATTGGGTTTATAAAAACAGTTTATTTTGAAACAAGTTCTGCTGTGTAATTATTATTACGCGTGACAGCTGTTTCGCCTTCTGAAGGCATTATCAAACTGTCAGTTTTTTTAAAAAAAGGATTTTTCCCTTCTGAATGGAAGAGAGGCGTGCTCAGGGTCATACCTAAGGGGAACGGCAAGCCACTAACTGATGTCAAGGCCTATCGGCCCATTACCTTACTTCCAGTGCTTGGCAAGATCCTGGATAAACGTATCCGGCATAGACTACGACAGTCACTCTCCCCGTCCAGCGATCTTCAATTTAGCTTCGTCCCCGGTAGATCCACCGTGCACGCCATGTCGTTTGCGCTTAATTGGGTGAAGGTTTGTACTAAGAGGTATGTAGTTGCAATCTTCCTCGATATCACTGGTGCCTTCGACTACGCGTGGTGGGACATGATACGCATCAAGGTTAAAAATAGGAACTGCCCAAAACTTTTATTTAAATCGGTGGACAATTACTTATCGGGCCGCACCATCATTATATCTAATGGCGACACCGTTATTGAACGCGAAGCCGATATGGGATGCCCCCAAGGCTCCAACCTAGGTCCTGAATTTTGAATATAACCTTTGATGACTCCTCTAGGTTACCCTTGCCTGAAGGATGTATCATGATCGACTATGCGGACGATAAAATGTTTCTTGTCTCTGGCGACAGTAGAAGAGAAGTTGAACGTAAGGCTGGTGAAGGTTTGGACACCCTCCTTAAATGGGGGGAGAGGAATAAAATGACCTTCGCTCCCCAGAAGACAATGGGTCTCCTGATGAAGGGTTCTTTCAGTAAGGAAAGAAACCCTACCATCCGTATGGGAGACACTAATATCAAATTTGTGGATAACGTCAAATACTTAGGTGTCACTCTAGATCGATCGTCCTCCTTTCTGGCTCATGTCAAAGATGTATCCAGCAGGGCTCAGGCGCTTTTCCTGAAGCTAAGAAGAATCTCCACGGCTGAGTGGGGACTTCGCAGACCGGCTCTGCACGCTCTCTACAGGGGGGTATATGTTGCGCAAGTCTCATATGCCGCCTCTGTTTGGGAGCACCGCCTGGATAACTGCTTAATACTTCTAGCTCTCAATAGGGGTCAACGCACTCCCCTGCTGGCACTATCTGGGGCATATCGAAGCCTCGGACGGTTTGCCAATTTTGGCTGGTGTACTACCAATTGATCTAGAGATTAGGGAAGTGTTAGCGAAGCAGCGATTAATCCGAGGATCCCCGGCAAACCACCTTGGTGTCGTCCTGACACCGGGTGGACCAGGAACTCTCCCTGGACTGCCCCGAACGATGAGGGATCTGTCGCTCAAAGAGTGGCAGGTCCGTTGGGATAGGTCAAGTACGGGAAGATGGACTTTCTCCTTTTTCCCTTCAGTTAAAAGCAGAATGGAAGGGGCCTTTCTTAATCTGGACCATCACCTAATCCAGCTTCTCTCAGGACATGGGGAATTCAGGGGGAGGCTTTACAGCCTCGCCCTGTCTAACCATCCAAATTGTACCTGTGGGAACACGTACCAGTCGGCTGAGCACATTCTGTGGCACTGTGAGATCATGATGGATGCAAGAGAGGAAATGCTCGATGGTTTGGATGTCATCATGAGACCGGTGTGGAACACCGATCTTTTTTATTTTTTTTTTTATTTATTAAGTTAAAAGAAATTTACATTTCGCTTTCTTAACTTAAATATGTAACATTAAATAAATAGTTTTCTAATTATTGTTCTAATAACTTAAGATTAAAAAGTTTTTTTCTAAACACATTTATACTCTCAGTTTTAAGTTTATCTGGAAGGAGATTGTATATTTGTACACCCTCGTGGCCAATGCCTCTTTTGCCACTTTCAGTTCTTACAGTATGTGTGTACAATTTGTTATGTTGCCTAGTATAATGTTCGTGTACTTGTGACGTTTGTTTAAATGTTGTGTTTGTGTGTATAAGTCCATTTTGGATTTTGTAGATTAGGAGGCATATGTTGTATTCGTACAATTTCCTTATTTTCAAGAGTTTCATTTCCTGATACAGTTTTTTGTGGGAGTGTCCGGGTTATAATTGAAGAGTTTTTTTAATAACTTTGTTCTGTATTGTTTGTAAATCATTTAGGTATGTAATGTATATCTTGTCGCTAACAAGGTGAATTTAGAGTGCCTGAGGAAGTTTACAAGAATCTGGGTCGAGAGATGGTCCGAGCTTAGAGTCGCTGATTAATTGCAGACTCAGATACCCAAGTGTACTGCCCCCTGTATGACCTCTTCTACGGACATTCTTTACTTTTCTACTTATACAAACATGTTTTATACTTTTTTTCTCTATTTCTTTTTGCTTCTCGTTTACTTTTTCTCCATTGTTTTTCTCTTTTGTACTTATATACTTTCCCTGTTTTCAGGACTATTATCATGCTTTACATTTTCTTTTACGTTTTACATTTTCCTTTCTCTATTGTTTTTTTTTCTTTTGTTCTTATATGATTTCCCTGTTTTCAGGACTTTTAATTATTTTTTCTTTGTCTTTTTCTCTGATTTACTTTTTTTTCTTTTTCTTTGAATTTCTTGTTTTCAGGAAAATGTTTTCGTTCTGATTTATTTCTAACTATGCCACTAACCGTTTTTGTCTCTTATTCGTTGCCAACTTTAAAAGTCAATCCAGCTACTTCTTTCCTGTTTTGAATATTCTACTGTTGTAAATTTTTATTATATGCCTAACATGGTTTACACTTTCTTTTTTTTCCCGTTTTACTTTCTTACTTTTTGAGTTATGTATTGTATTACCTTTCGTTTCTTTTTCCTCAGTTACAGCAATGTATTTCAGGTGATTACTGAACTCCGTTGTTTGTTTTGTGTTGTTTTTTTCTTTTCCCCCATTACGGGGTTGGATCAAGGGCCTTTGTCCCGGCGACCGCTTTTACTGGAGTTCTACTGTCGTGGGACCTCGCCAAACATCTGCGCCACCCCGGAGGAGGGACGGTGGTCAGAGGGACGTCTATGCGAGTCTTGGTGCCTTCCGCCCTGCCTCCGACTACCCGACGCTTTTCTTCCCTAGGGTCTTTAGGGTATAATCCCTACCATCCCACACACTTCTTCGGGGCACCACCGGGTCGGTCGGCTTAGGGGCGCAGCATCCGGACCCGTTTCAGTCTTCCCAACCACCACTAATTCCCCCCACTGGACTGCCAGCTGTGAGGCGCTGAACCACATTTATTTTCTTTCTTTATCTTATGCTTACAGGTGGTCTGTTACACGTCTTCTCTGTTCTGCTGTACAATTTTTTTTATAGTTTATATTTGTTGTTATTTACCTGTAAGCGCTCGCATACCGCCCCCTAACACTGTATGCGGGGACATTGAAGGTTCTTAAATTCTTTTTCATATTATGTCGTTCACAAAAAAAATTAGATTCTTGCGAGAGCTACGAAGGGGTGACATTAAGTCACCTATACCGGGGTGGGACAGGGTGGGTGAATCTTCAATGTCCTTCAGTTCAGTTTTGTCTATGGACAACTTAACATCTATCAATTTTGCTCCGCAATCATTTACTCTCTATTAAATATAAAACCACTTAAAATAACATAATAACCGCGCTAATATACTTCGGACCGTCCCCGTGACGTGTACAAGTATTCGCAAGGTGAGATTCCTCCTTTTTACTGAGAAAAGACTCATTTTAGTTTTTAAGTTCATTCCAAACCAACATTTTACGGAAAGTGAAATTTTCATATTTTACGTGTTTTCAATTAGTGAAATAACACTAACAGGGGTGATTTTTATCCCCCTTTTTAATGCCTTACCATTGTTTAATCTCTTGTGTACTTAATAACGTTTAAAAACTCATAAAAAATGCTACCTGTCAAAATTCAGTGACCATAGACAACTTGGAGCTTTGCGCAGAAATTGTGCAAAATTGTGCAGACTGATCTTGTCTTTAATATATCTCCATAGATATTCATAATAGACGGGTAATTCTTTCACAAACTGCAAGAGTTCATAGATGTCCATCATTTAAGACCAAAATCATTAACATCCGTCAGCGCATACCTAAACTACAAAAAGCTTTCAGTACAAAATCTCGATTTACAAATCGCCTAAGTATGGATTCTTCAACTGAGGAAGAACCATGTTCCGACTCGTCAGAAGCGAATGCATCTACCTCAAGTAAGCTTAAAAAACTGCTTAAACGCCAGCAGAGAGAAATTGACGATCTCACACTCAAATCTAAAACAGGATACAAACATACTATGAGATCTGAATCACCATATAGAAGCATCCAAAGTGAACGGCTAATGTCGCTAAACCAGCCCGACGTACAGAATGCACCGAGAACAAACCCTCCAGATGTAATGACTGCTCCACCTCAGCCAAACCAACCCGCTGCTCTGATTGCACAAGCCACTCAAATGTTGAGAGTGCACCCAAGCGTAAATCTCCGAATCAGGCGAATAGGAAGCGCGCCAGAGCTGATGAGTCAATAAATAGTGACAACCTTGCTACGGAATAGTTGGAGGACATAAATTCCGACAACATTGAGCCTATTTCGTCACACCTTGAAAATATTTTTAAAATTATCTCAGACGGTAAAAATAAAGTAAATAAAGTCGACAAGACCGTCATCAGCGCCTCCATTGATGAAATCAAAAAGAATCTCGACAAAATCATGCTAGAACACACTCGAGCAGTCTCCAGAGCGAAAGCGTTTGAATATGTGATTGATAAAAATAACAAAACTATCTCGGAGAAACTTGACAAACTACTGACTAAGACAGTGACTGCCACCTCACATACCCCTTCCTTCATCCCTCTACCCCCCCCAAAGAGATCTTATGCTGGTGCAGCCTCCAGTGTGCCCCCCTCCAAAACTATCACAGTCGACGGAATGGAAAGACCGGTCCCTCCAAGGCAGCCAACAGTACTGTTCTACCACACAGCACCAGAGGGTAAAACATCCGAGGAACTTCAAAAGAATTTGACTACCATCCTTGACCCACGCCAGGATGGTTTCCAAGTAGTCCGCACCCGTAAGATCAAAGGAGCCGGGGTAGCGGTCAAACCACTTCTCCAGAAGGGATAATCAACATTAAAAAGGTCTAGGAGAAACTTGCGGAGAAGGGTATAAAAATTGTTGCTCCTCAGGGCCGCCTTCCCAAAATAGTAATCTACGATGTCCCGAGAGGTAAACCGTCTGCTGACCCGGCTCTTTTTAAAGAAATCTTTATTAATAACATAGACGGCAAAGCCACCGTTTCACAGGATGACCACGTGCGCACAATGCGCAGAGTTTCATTATTTGGAAAAAAGGATACAGGAACCATGAATATGGTGGTAACTTGCCATCCCGAGGTACGGAAGGCCCTTATTGACAGTGGATACTGCTTCTTGGGGTGGAATGCTTGTCGTGTCCGGGACTACCTAGGAGCCACGCGATGCTACAAATGCCACTTATATGGGCACATTAGTAAATCCTGTTCCCAGGAATCTATCACTTGCCGTCACTGTGCCCAACCTGGACACGACTTTGAGAACTGCCCCAAGAAAACAGCACCCGGTACCTGTGCAACATGTACCAAATTCAAAAAGCCGGCAAATCATCCCATTGGTGACAGATCCTGCCCAGCCCTACGGGCTGCAGTGGAGACTCAAGTAAAAATGACGGACTATGGCCTGTAACCCCCTACTCCAAATAGGTCAGATCAACCTGCAGAGGTCAAGAGCCGCCACACTGGAGTCGCTGCAGACAATGTCTGACCAAAAAATCGACATTTTGCTTATTCAGGAGCAATACACCTGGTTTGGTAAGACACCGATAAATCCACCAGGTCCGGTGCTCGAAGTAGGCACCTCTCCAGGGGCGGGTATCCTGGTTAACTCTTCTGTGATCAGCCCCCTCCTTCTGGTGGGACTGTCGAACGAGTACCAGACCTGTGTATCTATTAGATTTGGCGAAACTGAGATCTTCTTGATCTCAGTATACTTTAAGTATAGGAACCCGGTTGAACCGCATATCTTGAGCCTGACGCGCGCTCTTCACGCGCTTAAAGGTCGTAACATAGTTATAGGAGGAGACTTTAACGCTCGCTCCCCGATATGGTTCGATCATGCTGTAAGCTATAGGACGGAACGATCAGACGCCGTAGAAGATCTAATTGCGGCGCAAGGTCTTATTGTATTAAATGAGCCTAACTCACTATACACTTTTTCGAATACCCTCGGGGAGAGCAACATAGATCTAACTCTTTGCTCTGGATCTGTTGCGGCCAAGATATCGCATTGGAAGGTACATGAATGCGCAATAGCCTCATTACCTTTACTGTGGGTGTCAAAAAGACCGGAACTCCGAGATCCTCCTGGAATTTCAAAACCACAATGGCGAATTGGGATAAATTTGGGGAGGCGCTACGCGACACTTTAAGGGGATTCTATGACGTTGCAGCAAGAGATCCGGAAAACTTGGGGAACTTTTTCAATGCAGCCGTAGTGTCAGCTGCCGAGTCCTCTTTGGGAAGAGCAAACCCAAGGAGGTCCACAAGGAATCCTTGGTGGTCGCCTGAGCTGACTCTGCTGAAGGGAGCCTACAAGAAGGCCTACAGGGTCTTGGGCGCCACCACACGAGGCAGCTTTACGGAGGAGGAGATCGCTGCTCGCATGGAGCGCCTCACGGCTGCACGTAGAACCTTCAAGTTGGCAGTCCTCTCAGCAAAACGAGCTAATTGGCATAATTGGGTTAAAGACATAGGGAACGCCAACCCGTGGGAAATCCACAGCGCCGTTGAGAAATCCGGAAAAGACTCTGAACGGTATCTTTCGAGTGTAATTTCAAATTTTGAGGGGAGGGACGTTGAAACAGTGGACGTGGCAACCACTCTCAATACACTTCTGGGAAAGTTAGTCCCATTAGACTCAGTAATTGGGGAAAGCGACCACCATAAACAGATAAGAAATCTGTCAAGGATTCCACCGAGAACCCTCTCCCAGGAGAATAAGATGCGAATAACTAGAGAAGAGATGGATACTATAATTAAGGGTTTGAGTCCTAAGAAGGCACCTGGGCACGACAGAATCAACGGTATAATCGTGAAGAAAGTATGGCTCTATGCCCAGGGGGAGTTCCTGCAGGTCATGGAGACGTGTTTGCGAAGAGGAATTTTCCCTTCGGTATGGAAGAGGGGTATGCTCAAGATTATACCAAAGGGATCTGACAAACCACGCTCTGATGTCAAGGCGTACCGTCCGATAACACTGTTGCCGATAATGGGTAAGGTACTGGAAAAAATAATCAGAGAACGCCTGCGCCGAACACTCACCCCCCGTGTCAGTTCGGTTTTGTTCCCGGTAAATCTACAGAGCATGCCCTTATGCATGCGCTTGAATGGGTGAAGGTTCGACCTGAGAAGTATGTCGTGGGGATCTTTCTTGATATCACAGGTGCCTTCGATCATGCGTGGTGGCCGATGATGCTCAACAAACTCAAAAGTAGAAGCTGCCCTCCGTGGCTTTTTAAAATTTGCTCAGACTTTTTCAATAATAGAACCATAATCCTCAACTTTGGGGACTTTGTCATCGAACGTGAGGTGGACATGGGTTGCCCACAGGGATCAGTTCTGGCCCCTGAATTTTGGAACATAAAGTTTGATGACTCCTCCAGGTTATCCTTGCCTGCGGGATGCATCACGGTCGACTACGCTGATGACAAGTTTTTCTTGGTTGCGGGGAACAGTAGGAGAGAGCTTGAACGAAAGACAGTTGAAGGTTTAAACATGATCCTCCAATGGGGAGAGAGAAATAGACTGAACTTCGCTCCCCAAAAAACCATGGGTCTCCTGATGAAAGGTTTTCTCAGCAGAGAGAGAAACCCAATCATCAAAATGGGAGACTCCAAAATCAAATTCGTAGAGACAGCAAAATATCTTGGAGTTACTCTAGATCGATCGTCCTCCTTCTTAGCCCACGTTAAGAAAGTCTCCACCGAGGCCCAGGCCCTTTTTCTGAAGCTGAGGAGAATCTCCACTACGGAATGGGGATTGAGGACACCAGCGATCCGTCTCCTATACAGGGGGGTTTTCGTGGCGCAAGTCACTTACGCCGCCTGTGTCTGGGAACATCGTCTGGATAATGCCCTTATACCCTTGGCTCTCAAGAGGGGCCAGCGAACTCCCTTGTTGGCACTTTCTGGAGCCTATAGAACAGTCGCTTCGGACGCACTTCCAGTGTTTGCAGGTGTCCTGCCAATCGATCTAGAGATTAGGGAAGTGCTTACAAAGAAAAAGCTGACTAGGGGCCTTCCGGCCAACCACCTCGGTGTAATTATTACACCAGGCGGTGCCGGGACCCTACCCAGTCGACTTAAACAAATGCGAGAGCTGTCACTCAAAGAGTGGCAATCTCGGTGGGATAGGTCGAATATGGGAAGATGGACCTTCTCCTTCTTCCCATCAATTAAACTCAGAATGGAAGGGGCTTACATCAAACCAGACCACTATATGGTTCAACTGTTGTCCGGACATGGGGAATTCAGGGGGAGACTTCACAGACTCTCCCTATCACCCCATCCCAACTGCGCCTGTGGCAATACGGACCAAACCGCCGAGCACATTCTGTGGCACTGCGAGATAATGACGGATGCGAGGGATGAATTACTGAGAGGCCTAGATGTAATCACGAGACCGGTTTTGAACGCCGATCTCGTTTCGAACAAGATAAATTTCGAATGTCTGAGGAAGTATGTTAAGTCATGGGTTGAGAGATGGCCAGCTTTGAGAGTCGCTGACTAGAGTAAAATCAATCATAACCTGGTGTACTTGCTCCTGACTTCTTTGACCATGATTTGTATACTCTTTTACACCCTCGCCAGATTTTGCGGATAATTGTTCTTCACCCAGCTCAGATTATAAACACCAGACCCAAGAGCAGCAGCTCCCATCTTTGTGGATACCTTGGAATGACAAATAATAATTTCTTTTTTTTCTTTTTTTTGCTATGGAAATTGTAGCTTCTACCAATTCTCCGTTCTTTCATACTTTTGTTTTATTTTTGCTTCATAATTTTCTTTATAGTTTCCTCACATTGCTTTCTTTTCTTATATTTTGTTATTCAGGTTATACATCCATATAAAAGACACCTTTAGGGGCAACATGAGTCCAGGATGAAACTGAACATCAATGTTCTGTCAATGTCCATTTTCCCCACAAGGGGGTGGATAAACCTCGTCCCCTCATACGGCCAACGGACAGACCCCGGAAACAGGATATCCACAAACCTACCGCGCCTCCCCCGAGGACAGTAGCAGGTTTGAGGGATGGTCGGTCGACCTTAGGGGATTTTCCTCCCCGCCTCCGACGACTCGACGCATCTCTCCCTAGGGTCTTCGGGTATCCACTCCCCCAGCTCCCAATTACACTTTCTTCAGGGCACCACCGAGAAATCGGCTAAGGGGAGCGGTCCCCTGACTTCGTAACCGATCAACCCAATCACCAAATCACTCGCCTCGGGACCGCCGAGAAGAATGTGGATTATTCCTCTCCGTACCAGCACCAGATGTTTTTCGTTTATACTTTTGTTTTCTCTAAATTACTATGCACATACTATGTAGACAAACAGTCTACACCAGTGTTTTTATTTTTGTATTTATTTTTCTCCCCTTCTACTAACATAGAAACAGAGGCAAGTACTCTACTAACAAACTAACATTGTACACAGTAAGCACTCGCAGACTGCTTCCCTAACAACGTATGCGGGGACATTCGAGGTTTAGCTTCGTTCTTATTAAATGTAGAGTCGTTCTAACCAAAAAATTAGCGTCCTTGCAAGAGCCCTGAAGGGGTAACCATAAGTTACCTATACCGGGGCGGGTAAGTGGTGGGTCCTCGAATGTCCTTCAGTGATCATAGTGCAGTGAAATTTCACCTTACGAGTGCTGTGAAGCCAGGTTTTGACCTGCAGAGTGTCGTTTACATATTTTATTTTCTCAAGTGAAACCTTTTAACGTGATATCGAGTGAAACAAACTAGTTCCGGTCAAACGGATTCTGACAGTGGATAGAGTTACACTCTATCCGCAAAGTGTACGTTTAAAATTGTGTATTCGGATCAGTGCAAGTGTTATAATCGCCAAAAACAAAAAATTGGTCGATAGTGTGGAGGGCACCGCGGCGTCAGGGCGGCCATCTTGGCCGCCCATCTTGTTTCCTTCTAGAAGGTTCTAGAACATTCTGGAAGCTTCCAAAGCTTCTACGGACCACCCACACACAATCTTCCACAGTAAGTGACCGCCATTTTGAATTTAAACAATGTGCTATTTATACCAACAGAGTGAATCAGTGATGTGAACACACATACAATCATATATCCATCCAGTGCTTATTACATTTTGCTACCTCTTACTTCAGTTTTCAAGGCCAAATAGTCACAAACTTTACTACGCACAGACGTTTTTATAGTTATCCGCCCCCTCCAGTGCATCGACCAAAATAACAATAAGATCCGACAAACTTTCAGTTCACACTCACAAAATCACAACATTATCATGCACAGACGTTTTTCCCTTTCCACTTCCAACCCAGTGCCCCTCTCACCAGCATCAAATTTCTTGAGGAAAGTTTTTACGCACCAATTTCACATCACCAACGCACTCACAGGCAGTTCATTTCCCCCTCCCCTCGGGGTGTACCACAGCGCCACCTTCAGGGGAAAAAGTACCCAACAAATTTCATCAATCTAAACTCAAAAACAACTCTCACAGACAGTTTTAGAGTAGCCTCACACACCATTCTCGGCAGGCACGATAATTCCGGGCACTGCCCGCAGGACCCCTCCACGCTCCGCACAAAACTATTTTTGAGCCCCGGTCGGCATCTGTTTTCACGGACTCAGCCGTTTCATCGCTCACTCGTAGCAGTTTGGGAAAAAAAAAATGTCGACCTCAGAGTCGACGCGGCATATGTCAATGCCAAGTCGAAGTCCCGAAAAAGAAAGTCAGACAATGGAGATAAAGGCGAAGAGACCGCCTCAACTGGTGAAAACTCGAGAACTGAATTCAACCCAACTAGCGACCAACAACAAATCATAATGACCCCAAACTCCTGCCCTGAACAGGAGAAACTCCTCCCCTCCCTTTTGAGCCTGAGAAGAATTGTCTCCATCATCACCGAAGGGAGCAACAAGCTCAACAAAAACGATAAGACCGAAATTACGTCTCTGGTTGACTCGCTTATGGCAGATCTCACATCCATCTCTCTAGAACTCACTGCAGTGAGGACCAGAAGCGTCACCATCGACCAGATTCTGGCCTCCCAACAGTCCCTAATCGTAAAAATTGACAAGGAGATCAGCAATCCTGAAACCAGCATCCCCACTTCCACTACAAGTCCAAGATCCTACGCAAGCGCTACTGCAAGCGCACCCCCTCTGTCAAAATCCATAATCACGAATAGAGTCGAACGACCAGCTCCTCTCCTACAGCCTACCATTCTATTCTACCCGTCCATCCCAGAGGGCAAAACATCAGAGGAAGTGCAGAAATGCCTAAGCGAAATCCTAAACCCTCGGAAGGACGGATTCCAAGTAGTGCGTACGCGAAAGATCAAAGGGGCTGGGATTGCTGTCCAAACCACCACTCCCGGAGGCATTCTCAACATCCAAAAGGCGATGGTTAAACTGGCCGACAAGGGAATAATAATGGTAGCTCCCCAGGGACGCCTACCTAAAATCGTGATATACGATATCCCCCGAGGAGACTCGGAGGGAGACACCGCCTTGTTCGATGAAATATTTGAGAACAACATCTCAGGCAAGAGTGTCGTCTCTAAGGTTGACCATCTGAGAACTATGAGACGAGTCTCCCTGTTCGGGAAGAAAGAGGGAGCTACCATGAACATGGTAGTAACTTGTCATCCAGAAGCCAGGAAACTCCTCATTGATAGCGGCCTATACTTCCTGGGATGGAACGCCTGCAGGACCAGAGATTACCTGGGAGCAACCAGGTGCTTCAAATGTCAGCAATACGGCCACATCTCCAAGGCCTGCACCCAGGAGAGCACCACCTGCAGACACTGTGCAGAGACGGGGCATGAGTTTGAATCCTGTCCGAAGAAAAATCTGGTGGCTACATGTGCCACGTGCACCAGATTCAAGAAACCAGCCAACCACGCGACAGGTGACAGACTCTGCCCAGCACTGCAGGCCGCCATCAATGCGCAAGTCAGAATGACCGACTATGGTCAATAACTCATCCCTTTCCATAGGTCAGATCAATCTTCAGAGATCTCGGGCGACCACCAGTGAGGCGCTGAAGGTCATGTCTGACCTCAACATCGACATCCTGCTTGTCCAGGAACAGTACACCTGGGGTGGTAAAACCCCTGTTAGCCATCCAGGTGCGGTGATTGAAACGGGCGTCGCGCCCGGAGCAGGGATTCTGTTCAACTCAACATTGATCAGCCCCCTTCTCCTGGCGGGTCTCTCCGACGAATACCAGACCTGCATTTCAATTAAGTTTGGTAATACTGAGATCGTACTGATCTCAGTATATTTTTAATTTGGGAACCCGGTCGGACCGCATGTCTTGAGCCTGACGCGCGCCCTAAACGTGCTTAAAGGTCGGAACGTAGTAATCGGAGGAGACGATCCTGACAATTTGGGGAACTTTTTCAACGCGGCCGTAGTATCAGCCGCAGAGACGGCTCTGGGAAGAATAAACCCAAAGTCGTCTTTCAGGACGCCATGGTGGTCGAATGAGCTGACTTTGCTGAAGGCGGACTACAAGAGAGCCTACAGGGCTCTTGGAGCAACCAGGCGCGGTGGCTGCACGGAGGAGACAGCCGTCCGCCAGGGAACTCTCAGAGCTGCACGTAGAGCTTTCAAGTTGTCCGTTAATTCAGCAAAACGAGCTGCTTAGCATAATTGGGTTGAACAAGTGGGTAACGCTAACCCTTGGGAGGTTCCCAGCGCTATTGACAAATCCGGAAAAGGATCTGACCGGTATCTTTCAAGCATAATTTCAACTCATGAGGGAAGGGACGTTGAGAGTGTAGATGTTACATCCACCCTCAATACGCTTCTGGGTAAGCTAGTCCCACTAGATTCAGTCATAGGGGAAAACGACCACCATACGCAAATAAGAAACAACGCAAGGCTTCCTCCGACAACCTTTGCCCAGGAGGAGAAGATGAGACTCACAAGAGCAGAATTAGAAATTATCATAAAGGGGCTTGATCCCAAAAAGGCACCTGGGCACGACAAACGTAATGGGGTAATTGCCAAACAAGTCTGGATCCACGCCAAAGAAGAACTCTTCCAAGTTATGGAAACATGTCTGAGAAGAGGAGTTTTCCCCTCAGAATGGAAGAGAGGCGTGCTTAAAATCATTCCAAAGGGAAACGGCAAACCAAAATGGGACGTAAAGGCCTACAGGCCCAACACTTTACTACCTATCATGGGAAAAATTCTAGAAAAAGTCATCAGAGAACGCCTTCGGCAGACTCTGTCCCCAAATCAAGGATGGAAGGCAAACACATCATTTTAGACCATCATTTAACCCAATTGCTATCTGGGCACGGAGAATTCAGGGGGAAACTTCACAGACACTCTCTATCTCCTCATCCAAGATGTGCCTGCGGTAACCTCGATCAAACTGCAGAGCACATTCTGTGGCATTGCGATCTTATGACCGATGCACGCGACGAATTACTTAACGCACTGATCGTCACGTCGAGACCTATACTTAATACAGATCTAGTCTCGTGCAGAACAAATCTTGAATGCCTCAAAAAATTCACGAGAACATGGGTAGAGAGATGGCCAATTCTTCGAGCGTGAAACTAGCACAAAAACCTAAAAATGTTTTATTAATAATATTTCAGGTTTCTCAAAATTTCCTTTTCCGTTTTGAGTAATCTGAAAGTATGTTGCCTGTTGTATGCTGATGATGCGGTGCTGATGATGCGGTGCTGATTGCTAATAGTATGGATGATCTGCAGTCTCTCGTGTCTAGGATGAACGAAGTATGCGTGAAGAATGAGTTAATGATGAATGTAAGTAAGTCTAAAGTAATGGTGTTTGAAAGAGGAAGTACGAAAACAGTGTGCAATATAGCTGTGAATGAGGAATACTTGGAGCAGGTGGATGAATTTGTGTATTTAGGAAGCATGTTTACGAGAGATGGGAAGGCTGACAGAGATATTGAAAGAAGAGTAAATGCAGGTAACTCCATTAATGGAGGACTCAACGCAGTTGGCGCTAACAAAAAATTGTCCAAAGAAGCGAAGTTAGCAGTCCACAATGGAGTGCTGGTACCTACCCTGATGTATGGAAGTGAGGCATGGAACTGGCAAAGGATGAAAGTAGATTGAATGCTGTTGAAATGAGATCCCTGTAATGATGTAAAACCATGTATGATCGTGTGAGGAATGTGGATATCCGCAAAGAGTGCAAGGTTGATGTAAGCGTAATGAGTGAGATCAAGAAAGGGACGCTTAGATGGTTTGTGCATGTAGAGCGAATGAGCGAAGAAAGGAGTGTAAGGAGAATATACGATGCAAATGTGAATGGTAGCAGAAGTCGGGGACGCCCGAGGAAGACATGGCATGACCAAGTGAATCAGATACTTGAGTCGGGCCATCTCAAGAGTCAGAACAATAGAAGAGTATGTATGAGACGATGTATGAATGTGAATGAGGCAAGGAGTGTGTGCCAAGACCGAGTTGTTTGGCGGTCCGTCCTCTCTGCCTACCCCTGCGGGGAAACGGCGTGATGGTTAGTTAGTTAGTTAGTTTAGGACTTGTGTATTTGCGTTTTTTTTTTTTTTTTTGGGTTTTCCCTCCCCCCAGGTGTACTGCCATGAGAACTGACAAACAAGCAACTTCCCAATGAGTCTTTTATGTCTACTGATCTGTAACCATTCAATTCAGACAACTACCGCTTCTGTTTTCTGTCCCCAGATTGTACTGCCGAGAGTTAGAACTGAACTCCGTTACTGTGACGCCAACAGTCCCAATTCTGGGAGTGCATTGGACCCCGTCCCCGCACACGTTGAACGTACACACATCAAACGTCTTGATCATCTTACCTTTTGTACTACTTACACCAATTGTCCAAATTACTATTACTACAACTGACAGAGTAGGCTTTTGCCTTAAAATTGTTTTAATATCCTTTCCCTTTCCAACTTTCCGAAACTACTAACACAAAGTATATATTAAGCACTTGCATACTGCTTAATAACAACGTATGTGGGGACAATGGAGGTCTAGATTCGTTCAAAACTAGAATCGTTCACAAATAAAAAAAATAGAGTCATTGCAAGAGCTCTGAAGGGGTAACCATATGTTACCTATACCGGGGCGGGTAAGTGGTGGGTCCTCCAATGTCCTTCAGCCATTCAGTTCAGTTCTTGCCGCCAAGGTAACAACACGCACAAATTTTGCTCCGCAATCAATAATCTCTAATTCGGTTTTGGTTCAAGGTTTTAAAACCCCCTAAGCACCACCAGGTGTATTTTTTTACGGGCTATCCGCCTATATATTACAGTGTGTAATATATTAACTTCTGTGTTACAGTGTTTTTTCGGTACTATATAGTGTTTTTTAGTGTTTTGTTTTTGTTGATTTTTACAATCATCCTAAGTGGTGGTTTTTTTACCACATCCCCTGTACCCACTACCGGTACAGGGTGTAAAGGTTGCTTGCGCATCGTTGTCTAAAAAATCTGTGAATTTGACACTTATTTGTGCGATTTATAGCGATTTTTTAAAATCGGCCCGCGGTGTTCCTCATCGATTAACAATTTACAAGTGCATACTTCAGTGAACTGTAAAGCCACATATACTGTTCGACGCAGAATTTTTTTCTACGTCGAGTGGTCATTTTGTTTTTTGTGTAAGTTTTATACTTTTAAAGTTATCAGTGCTTCAAAATCGGCCACGTGTTATTTCCTTCTAGAACAATCCACGCAAAATTTTTGACGGAGATCATAAAGCGGTCTAGAGGACCGACCTCAAACTTTGAAATCTTTGACTTTTTAATAAATTTTTGAAAATTTGTATGTGTAAGGATTCTAAAATTTAAAATTAACCGAGTAACGTATCCATTTTTTTACAAATTTTAAATATTTAATCCCTAATCAGAGGAGGACTGATCAAGAGTCGGCACTAGCCGAATTTCTTTATTTTTAATTTGATATTAAGGGGAGGAATACTAAAAATTAAATTTTTGAATTTAAAGTGTTAGAAAATTTTGTTGAACCAAGTGTTGGTAAAATATTTTCTACCCCTAAAAGTGACTTTTTGGACCATCTGAGGGCACTTTGACCAAAATTTTTCCCCATTTTTTTCAAATTTGGGGTAAATTTTCATTTACCCCACTTTTTGGTTTGAATTGTTTTCGGACTCAGTTTCTTCAGGGGAATCGCATGGTGCTATCGAAAAATGTATAGGACCTCTGTGAGACCGAGTAAGGCGTATTTTTTCCTTATTTTAATTTCTAAAACACACATATTTCATCACATTCCTGTCTGGAGGTCACAACCATGTCAGAATCTGAGGATTCTGATGGGGGCACCCGAAGAAGGGGTCCCTCGGTAGAGTTTGCTATACTGCTAAGCGAAAATGAGTTGCTACGTCAAGCGTTAAGTGAGCATGAGGAGCTCTCACCGAGTTCAGCGGCTCTTCTTAAGTCACTATCAATTAGGAATCCTGAGCCACCTCGCAAAAGCGCCTCGCCCTTCACGAGCTTCCACGGCACGCGACACAGTGAGATTTCTAACAAGGGCCCGGGAGAGGTAAGTACAGTTTCCGTTCCATTACCAGTTAGTGCCATGGAACACTCATCTGCTGCACCCGAAATTGGCGTTGGGGCCAACAACCCCATTCCGTCAACATCGAACGCCACACGCTCCCCCAACCAGGAGAACAGGAAGAGGCAGAGAGAGAACGATTCCTTGATTTATGATCCCACAGGTTCCTCTACCCACGATGTCCTCACCCTAATCTGGTCGCACATGGACTCAGTGACCGTTACCATGAATAGTGGTAAAACAAGATGAATAAGGACGACAGAACGGTTGTCAGCCACGCCCTGGACGAAATTAAAAAACTGGTCTCTAACTTAGCAGTGACACACGCAACTGCGGTGGCACGCGCGACTACCTTAGCCGACATTTTGGAGCCGCATAATTAGGCAAAGTTAATGGAACAAGGCTTGAAAATCATTAGCCTACAAGGTCGTCTCCCGAAAATTGCCGAGTACGCGATTACCTCGGAGCGACAAGGTGTTTTAAGTGCCACCAATATGGGCACATAAGCAAAGCCTGCACACAGGCAGCCCAGGTATGCCGTCACTGCTCTATCAGTGGACACGACGTGGACACCTGTCCAAACAAGTCTAACACCCCTATATGTGCAACTTGCAAAAGATTTAATAGGCCATCGGACCACCCAACTGGAGATAGGAGCTGTCCAGCATACAGAGCAGCCATTGAAGCTCAGGTGAAGATGACGGATTATGGATTGTAATCCGCCCCTCACCATAGGTCAGATCAACCTGCAGAGATCCAGGGCTGCCACAACCGAAATCCTGCGGGTCATGTCTGACCGCAACATCGACATTATGCTTGTTCAGGAGCAGTACACTTGGCAAGGTAGGACGCCTATAAGTTATCCAGGTGAGATGCTTGCAGTGGGTAGTAATCTAATGGCGGGTGATCTGGTGAACGTTTCGTCCATCAGCCCCCTCCTTTTGGTGGGTCTATCCAACGAGTATCAAACCTGCGTTGTGGTTAACTCTGGTAGACATGAGATTGTCCTCATCTCAGTCTATTTTAAATATGGTAATTACGTTGGACCACATATATTAAGTTTGACACGCGCTCTAAACGCACTTAAAGGTCGTAACATAGTTATTGGAGGAGACTTTAACGCTCGCTCGCCTGTGTGGTTTGATCATTTTGAAGAAATGACGGAACGCGCAGACGCCGTCATTGACCTCATTGCGGCGCAAGGTCTTAGTTTATTAAATGAACCTAACAACTGCTATACGTTCTCAAACTTCTCAGGCGAGAGTAACATTGATCTAACTCTTTGCTCTGGATCCGTTACTAGCTTAATATATAAGTGGCATGTACATGAATCCGCGATTAATTCTGATAACAGGCTAATAACATTCGAGGTGGTTGTTATTAAGAATGAAGCTCCAAGATCCTCCTGGAACTTCAGAACCTGCAAGGCGAATTGGGATAACTTTGGGGAGACGTTACGTGATACCTTAAGGGGATTCCATGACGTAGCGTGTAGTGATCCGGATAATTTGGGGAATTTTTTCAACGCAGCAGTGGTATCGGCTGCAGAATCATCTCTGGGAAGATCAAACCCAAAGAGGATTATTAGGACGCCGTGGTGGTCGACTGAGCTGACTTCGCTGAAAAGTGCTTTTAAGAAGGCTGCCAAAACTTTAGGCCGTGCAAGAAAGGACGGTTGGACTCCCGACCAGCAGAATACGGCTGAGCAAAACCTTAGACGCACGCGCAATGCCTTCAAAACAGCAATCAATACAGCGAAACGAGATGCCTGGCATAATTGGGTACAAGAAGTGGGTAACGCCGACCCGTGGACTCTCCACAGCGCCATTGGAAAAACCGGTAAAGGATCTGAACGGTATTTAACTAGCATTATCTCCAACAAAAATGGAAGGGACGCCGAGAGTGTTGATGTTGCTTCCACTCTCCAAACGCTTCTGAACAAGCTAGTCCCAGTAGATTCAGTAGTTAAGGAAAACGACCACCACAAAAGGATCAGAAATCTTTCACGGCTTCCACCCAGCCTCGCTCAGGAGGACGTAATGGTAATAACTATAGCGGAAGTGGACGAGATAATTAAGGGCTTTGGCGAAAAGAAGGCACCAGGCTTTGACAGACTGAATGGAATAATTGTGAAGAAAGTGTGGCACTACGCTAAGGATGAGATGTTTCAGGTGTTCCAAACGTGCATGAGGAGGGGAGTTTTCCCCTCGGAATGGAAGAAGGGCGTGCTTCGGGTTATTCCTAAGGGAGGAGATAAGCCCAAAACTGACATCAAGGCCTACCGATCTATCACTCTTCTTCCAGCTTTCAGCAAGATCCTGGAGAAACTTATTAGAAAACGCCTGCGAACCACCCTGTCCCCTGCATATGAGAGGCAATTTGGCTTTGTCCCTGGGATGTCCACGGAGCACGCCATTCAGAATGCGCTTGACTGGGTGAAGGTCTGTAACAAGAGGTATGTTATAGGGATCTTTTTAGATATCACTGGTGCCTTCGATCATGCGTGGTGGCCGATGATACTGTCTAAATTAAAAGCGCGTAACTGTCCTAAACCTCTTTTTTAAATACTATCGGACTACCTCTCCAACAGAACTATCGAAATTTCGTATGGTCACGTAACCATCTGTAGGCATGTCGACATGGGATGTCCTCAGGGGTCAGTCCTTGGACCTGAACTCTGGAACATCCTGTTCGATGATTCCTTTAGGTTACCCTTGCCTGAGGGATGTATCTCGGTTGACTACGCTGATGATAAGTTGTTTTTGGTCTCAGGGGACAGCAGGTATGAAATTGAGTGTAAGGCCGCTGATGGTTTGAAACACATTTTAGAATGGGGAAGGTTAAATAGGTTGAATTTCGCTCCCCACAAGACTGTAGGGTTGCTCATGAAGGGTTTCCTCAGTAGAGGAAGAAACCCCTCGATCAAAATGGGCAACTCTAGTATCAAGTTTGCGGAGAACACCAAGTACCTAGGCGTTACTTTGGACCGCTCATCATCTTTCCTGGCACACGTGAAAAATGTGTCCAGCAAGGCCCAGGCCCTTTTTATGAAGTTGAGGCGGATCTCAACTGCGGAGTGGTGATTACGCTCTCCGGCTCTGCGTGTTCTGTACAGAGGTGTATACGTATCACAGGTGGCTTGAAGCTGCATCTGTTTGGGAGCACCGACTGGATAACGTCCTGATCCACTCCGCACTTAAGAGGAGCCAGCGAATTCCCTTGTTGGCACTTTCGGGTGCCTACCGTACGGTAGCCTCGGACGCGTTGCCTATTTGGCGGGCATTTTGCCCATTGACTTAGAAATTAGAGAGATTCTTACGAAAAAGAAGCTGACCAGAGGAAGACCAGCCAACCACCTAGGTGTTGAACTAACCCCTGGTGATGCTGTGTCTCTCCAAAGCCTTCTTCGAGCGATGCGAGAAAGGACACTGAGCGAATGGCAATTGCGTTGGGATAGTTCGAGTATGGGAAGATGGACTCACTCCTTCTTCCCATCGGTTAAAGTCAGAATGGAAGGGGCACACATTAGGTTGGACCACCACATAACCCAGATTCTATCCGGACATGGTGAATTTAGAGGTAGGCTGCATAGTCTCACCTTGTCCCCACACCCCACTTGTGCGTGTGGCGACCCTAACCAATCCGCCGAGCACATTCTGTGGCATTGCGAGATACTGAAGGACGCAAGAGAGGAAATGCTTAATGGTTTGAATGTTTCAACGAGACCGATCTTAAACGTAGATCTCGTTTCGGCTCAGAGGAATTTTGAATGTCTGAAGAAGTTTGTTAAGGTTTGGGTTGAAAGGTGGCCTGTGTTGAGAGTCGATGTGATTTAGCGTAAATTCAGTCATTTTAGTTTGGCCGAGTGTACTGCTCCTGACTCCCCCGGTTTCTGATTCTGAACTATTTCTCTCACACATACTTTCTTTCTTTCATATTTCATGTCTATTTATGTTACTTGTTTAATATATATGTTTCCTTGTTCTATCTTATTTCATCTTATTAATGTACTACTATATTATTTTATTACTTGTACTCATCGTACTTTTATTTTGTAATCTGATGTTCTTTTTTTTCTTTGTATCAGCGTTTCCATTTCAGGTAGGAACTGAACTGATTTTGAGTCATGTCTTGTCCTAGCCCTTTTCTTGGGCGCGGCATAAAGACCCCAGTCCCTGCATAAAGCTCGATGATTCCTGACCCCTGGATTTGGCACGTGCTTGTTAATCGGCTTCCCCCCAATTGAGGTGCTCTGGTCCGTCGTGACGTCCGCAATGAACTACATCACCTTCCCCACCCCCCGTTGACGTGTGACGCTCTTCACTTTCGGTTACCTTTCTTCGGTTGTCTTCAACCCAGTTTTTCTTCTAGGGTCTTCGAGCATAATCAGGCCTCAGCGTGGGGTGGGCGGTGATGGAAACTCATCTGTGGGCTGATCGGCGACTGGCTGCGCCCCTTTGGGACTGCCGAGGACCTGATATACACCAATTGCATCATTGTTTAGATATATTTTGTTCTGTGACTACTAACACCGCATGTGCATGTCTAACATCATTAACACGAGCATCCTGCATAGTGCTCGCTAACACCTCATGCAGGGACATTTGAAGGTCTAGAGTCTTTTATTGATAATTAGAATTCTTTTATATAAAAAATTAGCTTCTTGCGAGAGTCCCGAAGGGGTGACAATAAGTCGCCTATACCGGGACGGGACAGTGGAGGGTGCCTTTCAAATGTCCTTCAGACATCCATCCCTGCTCTGGCTAAATGCCAAAAAATTCGCTGCATCCTGATGGACGGAACAAATAAAGTAAACAAGGCCGACAAAAGTATCCTCAATACAACATTCGATGACCTCATGTCGGATATCACCCGACTAATGCTTGAGTTAAACACCCTTACTACACGAAGCTCCACTATAGACGAGATGCTTAATGCCCAATCTGCAATGTCATTGAAACTTGATCAAGCACTCTTGACTCGCCCGTCGACAACCACTGCTCCCTTTCCGAAGGAAACCTTCTCCTACGCCAGGGCTGCATCGTCCCTGCCTGCATCTAAAAAAATAGTTATTAATGGGTTCGAGCGTCCGATTCCTAAAAAGCCACTTACAATTTTGGTTTACCCAGAGGCTCCTGAAGGCAAAACCTCGGAGCAAACTCAGAAAGCCTTGGAGAAAATCCTTAGCCCCAAGAAGGATGATTTCCAAATCGTCCGATCTAGGAAAATCAAAGGAGCGGGAATGGCCTTTCAAGCCAAGGACTCTAAGGATCTGGAGAACATAAAGAAAGCCGAAGCGAAACTTACTGCAAACGGCCTGAAGATGATCAATCCCTTGGGCCGTCTTCCAAAAATAGTGATTTACAATGTGCCAAAGGGCGAACAATCCGCGGATCAGGAACTATTCACTGAGATTTTCTCCAATAATTTATCTGGCCAGACCACTTTGTCTTTGGAAGATCACCTTCGGACTATGCGGCGAGTCTCGCTTTTTGGCAAGCGCGAAACTCCTACCATGAACATGGTGGTGTCATGTCATCCAGCTGCCCGTAAGGTGTTACTAGACAGCGGAATGTGACGTGAATGGACACCAATTGAATTTCCGGGAGCGGTACTCGAAGTAGGCTCATCTCCAGTTCAGTTCTTGCCGCCAACGCAACAACACGCTTAAATCTCGCTCCGCAATCAAAATTATATAAATCGGTTACGGTACAAGATTCCAAAGCCATTTTAGCACCACCAGGTGTATTTTTTCACGGGCTATCCGCCTGTGATCTTACTTTTCTATTTACAGTGTATTTTTAGACTATTTAGTGTTTTTTAGTGTTTTTGTTTTGTTGATTTTTTTAAAAATCACCAAAAGTGGTGGTTTTTTACCACATATCCTGTACCCACTACCACTACCTAATTTTAACTTTTTGATAAAATTATTCTAAGTGTCAGAAAAATATTTTCTACCCTTAAAAGTGTTTTTTTGTACCATCTGAGGGCACTTTGACAAAAAAAAATCCCCATTTTTTTCCCCATTTTTGGGGATTTTTTTTTTTTTTTTTTTTGAAATTTGGGGTAAATTTTCATTTACCCCATTTTTTGGTTTAAACTATTTTCCGGCCCAGTTTCGTTAGGGGATTCGTATGGTGACATTTATAAGTTTATAGGACCTCCGTGAGACAAAAAACGCGTATTTTGTTCATTTATTTTAATCTCAAATCACACATTTTAGCTTAGTTTGTTTTCTGGGGGTACCAACATGTCGGATTCAGAGGAATCTGATGGGGGCACCCACAGTAGGAGTCCCACGGTACAATTTTCCATTTTACAGAGCGAAAACGAGATGCTACGACAAGCGCTTAGTGAACAAGAGGAGCTCTCACCCAAGTCAGCGGCTCTCCTCAAGTCTCTGTCGGTAAGAAAACCTGTGCCACCTCACAAAAGCGCCTCCCCTTTCACAAGCATCCACAGCATGCGTCAAATTGATCCCTCGAATAGACGCCCATCACAGGTAATTGCAGCTCCCGTTACACCATCAGTAGTCAGTGTGAGTCAAAGTGAGACCTCTAATAAGGCTCCAGCACAGGTAAGTGTAGCTTCCGTATCACCATCAGTCAGTCCTATGGAACACTCCACTGCAGCTCCTGAAATTGGCGTTACGGCCAACAACCCAGTTGCGTCGACATCTCACGCCACGCCCTCCCCCAACCAGGAGAACAGGAAGAGGCTGAGGGAGAACGACTCTATTATTCTTGATCCAACAGGTTCGTCGACACACGACATTCTTTCCCTTATCTGGTCGCACATGGACTCGGCGACTGTAACCATGAATAGTGGAAAGAATAAATTGAACAAGGATGACAGAACGGCCATCAGCAACGCCATGGACGAGATCAAAAAATTGGTCTCAAACCTAGCAGTGACTCATGCAACTGCGGTGGCACGCGCAACCACTCTAGCTGATATTTTGGAGCCTCAAAGGGAGCTGTCATCCAAGGTTGATCAAATGATCAAAAAAACTAATATTCCGACCCAGGTTAGTAAAACTTATGCTTCTGCAGCCGCCAATATTTCAGGACCCCAGTCAAACAGAATATTTGTTGACGGTGTTCCGAGGCCGATCCCCACCCCACAACCAACTATCCTATTTTATCCAACTGTTCCCGAGGGTAAAACTTCCGATGAAACCCATAAGAAACTAACCGAGCTTCTTAATCCTAACAAGGATGGTTTTAAGGTCGTCAGGACGAAGAAAATCAAGGGAGGTGGAGTGGCTCTTGAGACTAGCACCACTGATGGCATCTCGAATATCAAAAAGGTCGAGGCCAGATTGATAGAGCAGGGTTTAAAAATTATTAGCCCACAAGGTCGTCTCCCTAAGATTGTATTGTATGACGTGCCCAAGGGTGAAGCCTCTGCAGATGCAGCCGTTTTCCAGGAAATTTTCACTAACAACATCGAGGGTAAGTGTACGCTATCTAAGGATGACTTCACCAGAACCATGCGACGCGTCGCCCTGTTTGGTAAACGTGACGGCCCAGGAATGAACATGATAGTCACATGTCATCCTGACGCGAGGAAGGTCCTGATCGACAGCGGCCTCTGCTTCCTAGGGTGGAACGCCTGCCGTGTTCGCGACTACCTTGGAGCGACGAGGTGCTTCAAGTGCCACCAGTATGGGCACATTAGCAAAGCATGCACACAACCAGCCCAGGTATGCCGTCACTGTACAATCAGTGGCCACGACGTGGACACCTGTCCGAACAAGTCTAAAAACCCTATATGTGCAACATGCAAACGTTTTAACAGGCCATCGGATCACTCAACTGGCGACAGGGCGTGTCCAGCCTACAGAGCAGCTATTGAAGCCCAGGTTAAGATGACCGACTATGGATCTTAATCCGCCCCTCACCATAGGTCAGATCAACCTGCAGAGATCCAGGGCTGCCACAACCGAAATCCTGCGGGTCATGTCTGACCGAAACATTGACATTATGCTTGTTCAGGAGCAGTACACTTGGCAAGGTAGGACGCCTATAAGTTATCCAGGTGAGATGCTTGCAGTGGGTAGTAATCCAATGGCGGGTGTTCTGGTGAACGTTTCGTCCATCAGCCCCCTCCTTCTGGTGGGTCTATCCAACGAGTATCAAACCTGCGTTGTGGTTAATTCTGGTAGACATGAGATCGTCCCCATCTCAGTCTATTTTAAATATGGTAATTATGTTGGTCCACATATATTAAGTCTGACACGCGCTCTAAACGCACTTAAAGGCCGTAACATTGTTATTGGAGGAGACTTTAATGCTCGCTCGCCTATGTGGTTTGATCACATTGAAGATAGGACGGAACGCACAGACGCCGTCACTGACCTCATTGCGGCGCAAGGTCTTAGTTTACTTAATGAACCCAAAAACTGCTACACTTTCTCAAACTTCTCAGGCGAGAGTAACATCGATCTAACTCTCTGCTCTGGATCCGTTACTGGCTTAATATCAAAGTGGCATGTACATGAATCCGCAATAAATTCTGATCACAGGCTAATAACATTCGAGGTGGGTGTTATTAAGAATGAAGCTCCTAGATCCTCCTGGAACTTTAGAACCTGTAAGGCGAATTGGGATAACTTTGGGGAAACGTTACGCGATACCTTAAGGGGATTTCATGACGTAGCGTGTTGCGATCCGGATAATTTGGGGAATTTCTTTAACGCGGCAGTGGTATCGGCTGCAGAAACATCTCTGGGAAGAACAAACCCTAAGAGGATTATTAGGACGCCGTGGTGGTCGAATGAGCTGACTTCGCTAAAGAGTGCTTTTAAGAAGGCAGCCAGAACTCTTGGCCGTGCAAGAAAGGACGGTTGGATGCCCGACCAGCTGAATGCGGCTGAGTTAAACCTTAGACGCACCCGCAGCGCCTTCAAAATAGCGGTCATCACAGCGAAACGAGCTACCTGGCATAATTGGGTACAGGACGTGGGTAATGCCGACCCGTGGACTCTCCACAGCGCCATTGAAAAAACCGGGAAAGGATCTGAACGGTACTTAACTAGTATTATTTCCAACAATGATGGAAAGGATGCTGAGAGTGTTGATGTTGTTACCACTCTCGAAACGCTTCTGAGCAAGCTAGTCCCAGTAGATTCAGTAGTTGGGGAAAACGACCACCACAAAAGGATCAGAGATCTCTCACGGCTTCCACCCAGCCTCGCTCAGGAGGACGTAATGGTTATATCTAAAGCAGAAGTGGTTGAGATAATTAAGGGCTTCGGCGAAAAGAAGGCACCAGGCTTTGACAGACTGAATGGAATAATTGTGAAGAAAGTGTGGCACTACGCTAAGGATGAGATGTTCCAGGTATTCCAAACGTGTATGAGGAGGGGTGTTTTCCCCTCAGAAAAGAGAAGAGAGGTGTGCTTCGGGTCATTCCCAAGGGAGGAGATAAGCCCACGACCGACGTCAAGGCATACCGGCCTATCACTCTGCTTCCAGCCTTTAGCAAGATCTTGGAGAAATTAATAAGAAAGCGCCTGCGAACCACCCTGTCCCCTTCATACGAGAGGCAATTTGGCTTTGTTCCCGGGATGTCTACGGAGCACGCCATTCAGAATGCGCTTGACTGGGTGAAGGTTTGTAATAAGAGGTATGTTATAGGGATCTTTTTAGATATCACTGGTGCCTTCGATCATGCGTGGTGGCCGATGATACTGTCTAAATTAAAAGCGCGTAACTGTCCTAAACCTCTTTTTAAAATATTATCTGATTACCTTTCAAACAGAACTATTGAAATTACTTATGGTGACGTAACCATCTCTAGGCATGTCGACATGGGATGTCCTCAGGGGTCGGTTCTTGGACCTGAACTCTGGAACATCCTGTTCGATGATTCCTCTAGGTTGCCCTTGCCTGAGGGATGTATCTCGGTCGACTACGCTGATGACAAGTTGTTTTTGGTCTCAGGGGATAGCAGGTACGAAATCGAGTGTAAGGCCGCTGATGGTTTGAACCAAATTTTAGAATGGGGAAGGTTAAATAGGTTGAACTTCGCTCCCCATAAGACCGTCGGATTGCTCATGAAGGGATCCCTAAGTAGAAGAAGAAACCCCTCAATCAAAATGGGCAACTCCAGCATCAAGTTTGCGGAGAACACCAAGTACCTAGGCGTTACTTTGGACCGCACATCATCTTTCCTAGCACACGTGAAAAATGTGTCCAGCAAGGCCCAGGCCCTTTTTATGAAGTTGAGGCGAATCTCAACAGCGGAGTGGGGATTACGTTCTCCAGCTCTACGTGTTCTGTACAGAGGTGTGTACGTGTCACAGGTGGCTTATGCCGCATCTGTTTGGGAGCACCGACTGGATAACGTTCTGATCCACCTCGCGCTTAAAAGGAGCCAGCGAATTCCCTTGCTGGCACTTTCGGGAGCCTACCGCACGGTAGCCTCGGACGCGTTGCCTGTTTTGGCGGGCATTTTGCCCATTGACCTTGAATTAAGAGAAATTTTGACGAAAAAGAAGCTGACCAGAGGAAGACCAGCCAACCACTTAGGGGTTGAACTAACCCCGGGTGTTGCTGTGTCTCTCCAAAGCCTTCTTCGAGCGATGCGAGAAAGGACACTGAGTGAATGGCAACAGCGCTGGGATAGTTCGAGCATGGGAAGATGGACTCACTCCTTCTTCCCATCGGTTAAAGTCAGAATGGAAGGGGCACATTTAAGGTTGGACCACCACACAACTCAGATCTTATCCGGACACGGCGAATTCAGAGGAAGGCTGCACAGCCTAACCTTGTCCCCACACCCCACCTGTGCGTGTGGTGACCCTAACCAATCGGCCGAGCACATTCTGTGGCACTGCGAGATATTGAAGGATGCAAGAGAGGAAATGCTTAATGGTTTGAATGTATCAACGAGACCGATCTTGAACGTAGATCTCGTATCGGATCAGAGGAATTTTGGATGTCTGAAGAAGTTCGTTAAGGTTTGGGTTGAAAGGTGGCCTGTGTTGAGAGTCGATGTTATTTAGAGTAAATTCAAATAATTTAGCTCGGCCGAGTGTACTGCTACTGACTCCCCTGGTTTCTGATTTTTATACTCTTCTCTCACTCATACTATCGCCAATTTATATATCATGTTTATCTTTTCCTTTTTTTTTTACTGATCAAATATTTATGTTTCCCTGTTATATCTTACTCTATCTTATTTATGTATCGCTATATTATTCTATTACTCGTAATCTTTTTATTATTTTGCATTTTGTTGCTCATTCTTCTATGTTACATTGTCTCCTTTTCAGGTGGGAACTGAACTCCTTTTGTGTTTTGTCTTGTCCTAGCCCTCTTCTTGGGCGAGGCATAAAGACCCCAGTCCCTGCATAAAGCCCGAATTTTCCAGACCCCCGGATAAGACATTGTGTTAGATAATCGGCTTTCCCTCAATTGCGATGCTCTGGCTCGTCGTGACGTCCGCAGTGAACTACATCACCTTCCCCACCCCCCGTTGACGTGTGACGCTCTTCTTTTAGTTTATTTCTCTTCGGTTAGATCACAACCCATCTGTTCTCCTAGGGTCTTCGAGCATAATCACGCCTCGGCGTGGGGTGGGCGGTGATGGAAACTCATCTGTGGGCTGATCGGCGACCGGTCGCACGCCCTTGGGACTGCTGAGGACCTGATCACTCCTAATATATCTTCGTCTATATATATTTGTTTTGTGCTACTAACACGCATGTGCATGTCTAACACAACTAACTCGAGCATCCTCTGCATAGTGCTCGCTAACACAACATGCAGGGACATTTAAAGGTCTAGAGTCTTTTATTGATAATTTCGAATTCTTTAATATAAAAAATTAGCTTCTTGCGAGAGTCCCGAAGGGGTGACAATAAGTCACCTATACCGGGATGGGACAGTGGTGGGTGCCTTTAAATCTCCAGGGGCGGGTGTTCTGGTCAATAGTTCATTGATCAGCCCCCTCCTTCTGGCTGGGCTGTCTGATGAGTACCAAACCAGTATATGTATTAAATTTGCTGATACTGAGATCTATCTGATCTCAGTCTATTTTAAATGGGGTAACCCGGTAGGACCACATATCCTGAGTCTGACGCGCGCCCTAAACGCGCTTAAAGGCCGTAACGTAGTTATCGGAGGGGACTTTAACGCTCGCTCTCCTCTTTGGTTTGACAATAATAAAACCCACTCAGTACGATCACGGACTGATGCCGTCGAAGACCTGATTGCTGCGCAAGGCCTTTGTATCGTCAACGAACAGAGTTCGTTCTTTACCTTTTCAAACATACTAGACAATTTGGGGAACTTTTTCAATTCCGCCGTTGTATCTGCGGCTGATTCTTCTCTGGGCAGATCAAACCCAAAGACGAAAATTAGAACGCCGTGGTGGTCACCTGAGCTGACTTCGCTAAAGGGGGCCTATAAAGGAGCCTATAGGGCCTTGGGACTGTCCAGGAGGCGATGCTGTACGGAGGAGGAGACAGCCACCCTTCAGGCCGCTCTCAGGAGATCCAGGGCAACCTTCAAACATGCGGTTCTCCTTGCGAAACGAGCTGCCTGGCATAATTGGGTTAAAGATGTGGGCAACGCCAACCCGTGGGAAATCCACAGCGCAATCGAAAAATCCGGCAAGGGATCGGATCGGTTTTTGTCAAGTCTAATTGGGAATATTGATGGGAGGGACGCTGAGACTGTGGACGTGGCCTCTACTCTTAACACACTTTTGGGCAAGTTAGTCCCTGTAGAGTCAGTAATTGGGGAAAGTGACCACCAAAAACAGATTAGAAATCTGGCACGGCTTCCACCTAGAGACCTCGCCCAAGAGGATAGAATCACTCCTGTTACTAGAGCTGAAATTGGTGCTATAATTAAGGGTTTGGGTCCAAAGAAGGCACCAGGGCATGACAGACTCAATGGCGAAATAGTGAAGCATGTCTGGATCCACGCTAAAGAGGAGCTCTTTCAAGTGATGGAATCGTGCCTGAGAAGAGGAATTTTCCCTTCTGAATGGAAGAGGGGCGTGCTCAGGATTATACCTAAAGGGAACGGCAAACCACTCACCGATGTAAAGGCTTATAAATAAATAAATAAATAAAAACGTTTATTTGACAATAATTTTTTACATGTTTGCATATAGTTTGTACACATACATTTAGATGATTATATTGCCAAAAGGGCAACTGCTCAGCTGTACATTCCGGATTTCTCCGGGAATGTAGCTGGTTTTCAGCAGTGCCTTTAATATAATGTGTTATAAATCGATAAATACAAATTTCTTTAAAATAAAATATAAATTCAGGAATAAATTTACATAAAATACACAGATAAAATAAAAAATAAAAAATAAAATCACAAGTAGGTGTCCCTTTCATTTTAAATTCGATCAATTATGATGTTGTGCGGTTGACTGTGCTGTCAGCAACCATTCGCTGCAGAGCTTCTTAAAGCACTGCAACGATGTTGTTGTTCGAATAGGCAGTGGTATTTTATTCCAAAGTTTTGACGATGAGTAGCTAAAACTACCCTCAAAAACAGCAGTTTTATGTTTGGGGAGAACAAGTAAATGGTCTCTTTGGCGTGTACTATGTGCATGTGAGTCACGGGACCACTGCAGTCTGTCAAACAGATAGGAAGGAACCTTTGAATTCATCAAGTTGAACAGTTGACACATTTGATGTAACTTCCTTCTGTTCGACATATTCAGTATTCGATGCCGATAGAGGTAAGGCGAGATATGCTCGCGTCTCGGGACATTATAGCAATATCGGACACATGCATTTTGGACTCGTTGTACTTGTTTTTGGGTTTTTTTCAATAAAGATGGACCGTAAACTGAGTCTCCATAGTCCAATATTGAGAGAACAAGACTATCAGTAATAATCTTGCGTAGTTTCACTGATATGTTATCTCTTATATTGTACAATAGACGAAGCCTCGAGTAGCACCACTGAGACCTGTTTTTAACATGTTCCTCATACCTCAATCTACCGTCCACCATTATTCCAAGGTTGCGCGCAGCATCAACAAAGGGAACGGTGGTTTCATGTATTTTTACAACATGTCCTCCATTTTTTACGCATGATATTTTTTGCTTAGTTCCCATTAATAAAGCAACAGTTTTTTGAGGATTGAGAAGTAACGCGTGCTCCTTTGCCCAACTGCAAACTCTACGTAGGTCACCATTTACCATATCCACTGCCACATGAGTTTTACTTACGCCAAACGATAAATATAGTTGTGTGTCATCAGCATACATGTGCGAACCACAGTGTTCAATAGATTGCATCATGTCAGCGGTATATATAGCAAAAAGCAATGGCCCTAGTATCGATCCCTGGGGTACCCCTCTTGTTATTATAATGTCAGATGAATATTTTAGAGTCCCATTACTATCCTTGCAAACTGTGCGCTGAGTTCTATCTTTGAAGTAATTTTGAAACCATTTTATTGCTTCATCGTCAAAACCAAAGTAACGCAACTTTGCAATAAGTAATGGAATGCTCAGTAAGTCAAAAGCTTATCGCCCGATAACCTTGCTCCCAGTCCTCGGCAAGATCCTGGAGTTACTAATTTCTATCTACCGTTCTATCATTCTGTCGTACGGGGATGTCACTATCGAACGGGAGGTAAATATGGGTTGTCCCCAGGGTTCGGTTCTTGTTCCAGATTACTGGAACATTTTGTTTGACGATCCTCCAGGTTGCCCAAGCCTGAGGGATGTATCTCGGTCGATTACGCTGATGACAAATTGCTTTTGGTCTCGGGGAACAGCAGAAAAGAAGTGCAAAAGGAGTGCAAAGCAGAAGAAAGTTTAAGTGCAATTTTAGAATGGGGTAAGAGAAATCGTTTGACCTTCGTTCCCCAAAAGACCACGGGTCTCCTGATGAAGGGCTCCCTCAATAGAGGGAGAAATCCCTGCATCAAAACGGGAGATTCAAACATAAAATTTGCGGAAACCACTAGGTATTTAGGCGTTCTCTTGGATCGATCGTCCTCTTTCTTGGCACATGTTAAGAGTGTATCAAGCAGGGCCCAAGCCCTCTTCTTGAAACTGAGAAGGATCTCAACTGCCGAGTTGGGATTGCGTTCTCCAGCGCTTCGCCTTCTATACAGAGGGGTGTCGCAAGTCACCTATGCAGCCTCTGTTTGGGAGCACCGCCTGGATAATGTATTAATCCAGTCGGCACTCAAGAGGGGTCAGCGAATCCCCCTGTTGGCACTCTCGGGTGCCTATAGAACAGTTGCTTCGGACGCTTTGCCAGTTTTGGCCGGCATATTGCCAATTGATTTAGAAATTAGGGAGGTGCTAACAAAGAATAGGCTTATCAGAGGAAGACCCGCTACTCACCTAGGTGTTAACTTAATACCAGGCGGAGCTGTGTCTCTCCCTGGTCTTCTTAGAGAGATGCAAGAAATAACGCTGAGTAAATGGCAAGCGCGATGGGACAGGTCAAATTCGGGAAGATGGACTTACTCATTCTTCCCGTCTGTTAAACTCAGAATGGAAGGGGCATATTTAAACCTAGAATCAGTAATGACAGTCACGGTTTTAATTTTGAAGTAGCCTAGAGTTATGGGGCGTACTATGTAACGATTAGAAAGAATATTTTCCCTGGTGGATACGGACGCAAATAAAACATTTGTGCTGTGGTCCGCTCGGAGGCGGCCAACATCACATCGGGAAGTACGGAGACGTCTATCATCATCACTAGCTTTCTACGGACCTCACCGATGGAGTTCGTAAACGCCAGCATCTTCCACATTCCTTTGCCAGGCCTACGATTATCATAGCTAGATATATTAACGCAATGGTCGATCTCGGGTGAGTCGATTCAATCAAATTATGAAATATGCAATTATAACTATAATTTCTTGGGATCAATTTAAACTATTTTACATTTTAAACCTGTTACCTGACTCCTCTACTCCCAAGAATGGAGTTAATTATTTTGCTACCCTGAGCTGGTGACTCGTCAGACAAAGCCCGATTAAAAATAGGGTTTTGGCGCACTATTTATAGGAAAGTTTGTCAGATGAGTCGTCACCTTATAAAATCGCCGTAACATTCTCTCCGGGCATGGGGAATTGAGGGGGAGACTTCAGTCTCGCCCTGTCCCCCCATCCAAATTGCGCATGTGGCAATACTGACCAGACTGCCGAGCACATTCTGTGGCATTGTGAGATTTTGACGGATGCAAGAGAGGAAATGTTAGATGGTCTAGACGTCATCACAAGACCGGTATGGAATGCCGATCTCGTTTCGAACAAGGTGAACTTTGAGTGCCTGAGGAATTTTACAAGAGTTTGGGTAGAGAGATGGCCTGCTCTTAGAGTCGCTGATTAGATTAAAATCATTCAGAGTTTCAGATGCCATATGTGACTGCTTCTGGTTTCCTCTTTAAATTATTTTCTTGCTCTCATATTACCTTCTTTTTTTGTTTTGTTGTCGTTTTCTTTTTAATTTTGTCTGTTAATGCTTTTCTTCTTTCCATAGAATCTGTTTTTATTTTGATTATTTCTTTTGTGATGATTGTTTCTATTTCAGCAGGATTCCATGCGAGACTGTCCCCATGAGCGATGATAGTGATGACACCATCGCACCATCCGTCATAATGAATTTAATTTAATTTGAGTTTTTAATTAACTGGTCCTTTGTTTATTTATTTTTTGCCTCACATATTATGAGGAGCGTGTACAGTAGGCCGGAACTAAACTTTAATCGTCCTGTACCATCTACAACCCGTTTTGGGTGTGAAATAGACCGCATCCCTGCCTAACCAGACGCCTCCCACACCGGACATGTGTTCACAGAGAGTCGACTGCGCCTCCCCCACCGCCATGTGCGGGCTTGAAGAATGGCAGAGCAAGCTCGGCAACCTTCCGCCCACCCTCCGAATGCCTGACGCTCACTTAGTCCCTAGGCTCTTCGGGCACCACCCCAACCTTCCCACATACTTTTTCTTCAGGGAATAATCAGGTAATCCGGCGGAGGGGCGCGGTAGTCGTTCTTTGTGTACGGACAGACCGATCGCCATGCACATTTTCGATGGGACTGCCAGTGGGGGTAATACTCTCCGGTAAAATTTATATACTTTTAAATGTATATTCCTACAATATAAACATGAATGTATGTAATGTGTTTTCTTTTCATTTTAATTTTTTTTTTCTCTACAGATGGCCTAGTCTAAGCAGTTATTTCGCATTTATTTTAACTATACCTGTACATATTTTAATACTGTTAGTTGTGTTTTTGTGTATATTGTAGGCATCCTGCAGCCTAACCACTATGCAGGGACGTTAGGGGTTTAGATTATTTTTACAATAAATGTAGAGTCCTTGTGAGAACCCTGAAGGAGTAACCATTTGTTACTTATACCAGGGCGGGTAAGCGGTGGATAACTTCCAGTGTCCGGTGTTCCACGAACCATATTAATATAAACCACGTTTTAAAGCATCTGTAAACTTTCAAAGTGACAGTTGGGTAGCCAAAATCCCGTTGGGTGCCATCCAAGTGCCCCGTACCCCTCAGGTTTCCTTAAGGGATAATCTCGTATGCGCGTCGTGCCCGGGCACACATTAAAAAAACTAGATCAAAATAGATCCATTTCTGTGAAATCTATCGACATTTTAAAATTTAAAAAAAGAGGGCTCAGATCAATCCCTGAGACTCCCTGACTTAAGTGATAATAACTGTTTAAATATTAGTGCTTGAGTGACACCACAGTTGACACTTAAAAGTGCGCCGTGGAATTCCACGCAGGAATTGTCCGCGTGTGAACTTATAAATACAATTTTTGTGTCGTTTTCAAGTGTTTTTGTGAATCAGACAATTCATCACATTTTGTTTTTTAAATTTTAGTTGGTGTTTTAGGCCATCCAGACGTGGGTAATTCTCCCGCGTCGTTTGACACTAATATACCCCAGTTCTGTGCAGTGGATGTGTAATAAAATTCCATATTTAGTTTTCATGATTTGACAATTTCAAGGTGGCCATATTGATTTTACTATGGAAACTTTTGAACTAGGAGGGCCCCTCATTATTTTAATTAATTAATTATTAGTTTTAATTAGTAGTAGCAACTAATTACTATGAGAAATTTGTGAAATTTCTCATAGTAATTAGTGCCAAATATTTAATTCACAGTTCCTTCGACTTTTTGACCCTTCTAAAGGCACTTCCACCAAAAAAAAATCTCCATTCCCCAAATTATGTCGGATTCGGACGATACAGACAGCGGGGAAACCCCCAGAAGGGGTGCCCTCGTCGAGTTCGCACTCCTGAGGAGTGAAAATAAATTACTAAAAAAAGCGCTAAGTGATCAAAAGGAGCTTTCGCCTCGCTCTGCGGCGTTATTGAAGAACCTTTCCGTGCGCGAACCAGTACCCACTCCAGGACCATCGTCGCCGTTTTACAGCATTCGTGGCGGACGTCTCAACGCAGGTGCAGTTGATACTACGGAATAAATCCAACCAAGGGAAGAGGCTGCGGTACAGGCGGAACCATTACCGTATACACGCACCAGTGCACATGGCGGACGCTCCCAACCGTCTGCTGATAGCTGATAGGGGTGGTGCCTGGTCAAACAGCTCAAAGCCCCCGATTTCTGCATTGTCCCCTAATCAGGAAAGTAGAAAACGTCCAAGAGGTAATGAATATATCATCTTTGACCCTCTAGGTACCGATACTCACGAATCCATGGCAATAATTTGGTCGCATATGGACGCTATCTCAGCCACAATTAACAGTGGGAAAAATAAGATGAACAAGGAGGAGCGCACGACGATTGCCCAAGCGATGGATGAAATCAAGAAATTGGTATCCAGCCTGGCGGTTACCCATGCATCGGCGGTTGCACGTGCGACCACCTTGGCCGACATTCTTGAGCCCCAGAAGGGCCTCTCGGACAAGGTAGACCAACTTATTAAAAAGACAACTGTTCCCTCCCAAACAGGTTCTAAGTCATATGCGAGTGCCGCTGCTGCAGTATCTGGACCTCTTTCGAAAAGTATATATATGGATGGAGTCCCGAGGCAGATCCCTCCACTTCAACCAATGATTTTGTTCTATCCCACAGTTGCGGAGGGGAAAACATCTGAGGAAACTCAGAAGAAGCTCACTGAGCTGCTAAATCTTAACAAGGACAGCTTCAGGGTCGTACGAACGAAAAAAATAAAAGGAGGTGGTGTGGCACTACAAACCAATAGTCCGGGAGGCATAGACAATATTAAGAAGGTTGAAGCTAAACTTAATCAGCAAGCTTTAAAATTGATCAGCCCTCAGGGTTGTCTTCCTAAGGTAGTCATTTAAGATGTCCCCAAGGACGAGGTGGCCGCCGACCCATCCATTTCCGAGAAAATCTATAATAATAATATAGCAGGTAAGTGCACACTTCCGAAAGAAGACTTCCTTCGTACCATGCACCGTGTTGCCCTTTTCGGTAAAAGAGGTGGACCTAGTATGAGTATGATCGTCACCTGCCAACTGGAAGCAAGGAAAGTCCTTATAGATGGCGGTTTATGCTTTTGAGTCCGTGACTACTAAGGTGCAACAAGGTATTTTAAGTGTCACCAATATGGGCACATTATCAAAGTCTGCACGCAGTCATTCCGAATGTGCCGCCACTGTTCTGCCACTAGACATGTGCAACGTGCACCAAATTTAACAGGCGCTCGGACCATGCCACCGGTGATAGGGCTTGCCCTGCCTATAGGGCTGCCATAGAGGCCCGGGTGAGAATGACCGACTATGGGCTCTAATCATCCTTTCATTAAAGGTCGGATCAACTTGCAGAGATCCAGGACAGCCACAACCGAGGTTCAGCGGGCAATGTCTGACCTTAAAATTGACATCTTGCTTATACAGGAACAGTACACTTGGCAGGGAAAAACGCCTATAAGTTATCTGAGTGGGTAGTAAGCCAATGGCGGGTGTTCTGGTGTACGTTTCGTCAGACCCCTCCTTCTGGTTGGTCTATCGAACGAGTATCAAACCTGTGTTGTTGTTAATTTTGGTAAACACGAGATCGTTTTGATCTCTGTTTACTTTAAACAAGGTAACTACGTAGGGCCACATATACTAAGTATGACACGCGCTTTAAACGATCTTAAAGGCAGTAACATAGTTATTGGAGGAGACTTTAATGCTCGCTCGCCTCTGTGGTTTGATTATTTTGATGAAAGGACGGAACGCGCAAACGTCGTCGTTGACCTCATTGCTGCGCAAGGTCTTTCAATTTAAAATGAACCAAATAATTGTTTTACGTTCTCAAATTCCTCAGGCGAGAGTAACATTGATCTAACTCTTCCTCTTCTCTAATAATCCTCTTTGGGAAGATCAAACCCTATTAGAACGCTGTGGTGGTCGATTGAGCTGACTTCGCTTAAAAGCGCTTTTAAGAAGGCCACCAGAATTCTGGGGCGTGCGAGAAGGGACGGTATATGTAATGTCGGAAGACAAAAACCTTTGCCCGAATGGCATTATAGCCACCTAGAAACAGTGCTTTGCGTACTGGCACCGCACCGCACGGAAGTACAACCAGGCAGTGGGGCCCTCCTACCTCTACCACTCCCGCCGCTGCAGCTCGCGAACAATTTCGTTTAATATATATATATATATATATATATATATATATATATATAATCGAGATATATATATATATCTCGATTCGCACTTGAAACGAGAACGGAAGAAGTCAAGTCGTTTTGCGAAAATAAAGGTTTAAAGGCGCTTAATATTGAAATCCTAAAACCTTTTAAAGAATCTCCATTTAGGATATTTAAAATTACGATCCATCAAAGAACCGCGATTTCTGGCCTCAAGGCACCGTGTTCAGAAGATTCAGAGAAGCTGTCGAGCGAACTACGAAAGAAACAAAACAAAAAATCGTCTATTGTTTAAATGATAAAAATAAACATATTTACATTGAATCTGAACACTAAAACTATACATATAATTAACAAACATTGGTAACTTTAGTGAAATAAAGTGTTAAACCTTTCGTTTTTAGTGTCCCTTTACCAAAAAAGCAAAAACATAAACATTAAATACACTTCTTGTTAATTACAGTACCTATACGATCTACCTATCTGAAACTTATGACAGTGAGGCTCAACCAGTGGCTCTAAAATAAAGTTTAAATATTTTTTAAACAAAAAAATTATAAAAACTGAAAAACATATTTTTACTGTCACAATGGATGTCATTTATTTTCAACGCAGAAAAGGCAGTAAACGCTATAAACAAGGTACTTCTTGACCCTAGTAATAAATTCACAACTTGGGATCATCTCTTAAAAACTCAAAAAGTAAGGTAGTCAAATTACAAAATAGTGGCATTTATAAACTCCAGTGTGACGAATGCAACGCTGTTTATGTTGGACAAACGGGCCGGTCCTTTAACACTAGGTTCAAAGAACATATAAGATCTTTTAAAAATAATAATAAAATGCAATCTCAATTTGCCAAACATCTCCTAGATGAAAATCACTCACTTAATGATAATAATAAACCAACTCCGTTACACGTACAAAATAAAGGCCGTAAACTGAATCTTTTAGAGCAGTTAGAAATTAACAAAAACTCTAATAATCCAAAAGCTATTCTAATTAACGAACAAACAAATATAATTCGTTCACCCCTACTAGATATCTTCAAACCTAGTGCACTATGAAGTACTTAATTATGCTATTAAAATAACCCTATGAGTCATCGTTTGGGAATAACTAACATAAAGACATTCAGTCAAATTTAAACTTTACACTAATTGGGGAAACTTTACTGGGGTAAAAACCATTAATAATTTCTAATATTTTACTCAGAAATCAATTAAGAAATCAGTAATTGTAACTAAAATACCTACCTAGAAATAATATAAATGTATCGTCTGTAAGTGGGCTACCCACAATTTGATAATGCCTTCAGAAGGCGAAACAGCTGTCACGCGTAATAATAATTACACAGCAGAACTTGTTTAAAAATAAACTGTTTTTATAAACCCAATAATAATATTATTGAATATATAAAAAATAAAAAATAAAATGGAGTTCTACAAATTAAACTTAATAACAATAAATAAATTTAACAAGGACCAAACAGCAAAAATCACTCCAATATCGTGTGAAATCTTGGCCGCAATTTGCAGTATGTCGGCAGCGGTAGCTGCCAATACTGGCACCTTGGAAGGTGAATTGCAGGCATATAAATAAATGCAAAAAAACATTCCTCCTCAAATTCCGTCACCTGTAATCAATGTGACCGACATCTGTGAGATGCTACCTGAGTTGGAGGAAAGGAAGTCAAGATCTAAAAACATTATACTATGCAACATCCCCGAGAGCAATTCACAGTCAACTGCAACGAGAGTCACAGAAGATAAACAGAAGTGACTGGAGGGTTTTGAAAACACCTTTAATCCCAAATGAGATCAAGATTCACCGATTGGGATTCAAGAATCCGGACCAAACAAGGCCCATCAAGATCGAATTCAAGGATTCAACAACTTCCAAATCCATTCTGATGAACAGAGCAAAGTTGAAGAACGGTGTCAAAGCAGCGAACGACCTCACCAATCTCCAAAGAAACTTGCTCTTTTACGAAGTGAACTTGAATCAAGTTTAAAAAACGGCGAAACCAATATTACTATTAAGTATGTCAACTCTACACCAAAAATCGCGAAGGCTCAAACAAAAAACTACAAAATCCAGCTCACTAAACCTTTACTATCAAAATGTACGTGGGCTTCGAACAAAACTAGATAACTTTAGAAATTGTATACCATCAATAATATGTGAAGCTGTGGTACTGACTGAAACATGGTTAGATCCATCCATCAATTCTTCTGAACTAGGATTAGCCTCCAGTAATGTTTATAGGATGGACAGAAACCACGCTACCAGATCTAAGTCAAGGGGAAGTGGTGTCCTCATCGCAATAAAAAATAAAAAAAATTCTAAGAAATTAAACACAAAAAACAGAAACGTTGAACAATTGTTTGTATTGGTGAGATGTAAAAGTAAGAAAATAATAATTTGTTCTGTATACATACTCCCCTCGGCCAACATTTTTGTATTAAAAAAACCATTATGATGACGTAGAAAAAATTAAAGCAAAATACCCTGATGCCAAATTTATTGCCGTAGGTGATTACAATCTTTCAAATGTAAATTGGGATTTGCACAACCCCGAATTGACGAATACTTGTAATTCAACTATCTCGGAAAGTGAAAGAGTAATACTCGACATGTCAATATACTTAAACTTAACTCAACATAATCTTGTTATTGGATCTCGTTTTCTTCAATTCTCAATGTATCAAAGTATGTAAAGCCATAGAAGTTGTCATACCCCCTGACATCCATCATTATTCATTATCATTATTATGTAAATATTCTGTTCTGGAAGTACTACTAGGTAGTACATTTTACGTGCAAAATTCCATAAATGACAAAGTTTCTCAAAGCAAAAATTCTGATCTAACACTGCCACTACAATGTTTAAAAAAATTATTTAGTCCAAATAAAAAAATAATGACAAAAATATTCATAAGATAGGTGTTTTATTGAAATAAAAAATCTGTCAAATTTTAAAATGGGAAGGTTTTTTCGCTTTCCTCTAAAAATACATTTTTGCAGTTAGGTAATTTTGCGGTGGAAGCAACGATATACAGACTTTTACAAAGCTTTTTACAAAGTTAATCACAAAATTCTCCTCAATAAACTTAAAAAATTGGATTAGAGGATAAACTATTGGAATGGATAAAGAGCTACTTAACTAATAGAATTCTTCGAGTAACTAATAGAAAACAACTCTAACTTATCACACAAATTCATGGCTACTAGCGGTGTACCTCAAGGGTCGCAATTTTTTTTTTTTTTTTTTTAATTAATAATTCTTTATTGACTGAAAATTTTACATTTTTTTTTAGACAATGTATGGATAGTCCCACGAAGCTGCCCCATGGCTGCTTGTCTGCAGGTTCTATCTCAATATACAATTATAATACAATATAAGTCTCCCGTTATATAAAATAAATAACAGACTCTTACATACAATCATAGAACTCACTAAAGCGTCCCAAGTACACTAACACTTTGAATGACAATACGATAACATACATTCAAAAGTACAAGACAATATAGCACACAGATAACACACATTCAAAAATAAGACATATACTATAACACACATTGAAAGTGAATAACATCGTACTGTAGCACAATGTAATAGAATTATAATTCTAGTTAACTAAGTGAAAAAAATTTTTTTTTTTTTTCTGTAAATCAAAAGTTTGTTAGTGAAAAAATAAAAAAAAATAATTACATTCCTTTCAAATAATGTCTTTCATTTTCTTATTTGTTTGCTCTATTTTTTAAAGATATATAGATTTTTCATTTATAAGCCACACCTTTACAGTTTTCATGCTTAAACTCTTATTTTCTGAAAAAACAAATTTATTTTTGAGCTTATTAAAAAAATATAAAAATTAGGCCCAATACTTTTTTAAACGATATTGTCACTGCATAACAGCGCAACACGGCATAACACCCCAAAAACAAATAACAAAGATATTGTCACTGTTTTCGATAATAACGTTTAAGTGTTGCTTTTCGCAGATGATTTAAAAATATAAAAACAATAATTGATTATATTCACATTCAATTAAATTTAAACAAACTACAAGATTTGACTGCTTTAAACTACAAGATAATCTGTATAGGCTTAATGATTATTGTATCCTTAATCGTCTCAACATGAACACTTCTAAATGTTATGTAATTACCTTCACTAGAAATAAAATTAAATTTGACCATAATTATCATATAACTGGCCAACTACTCAAAAAAGTTACACAAATTCGTGATCTAGGTGTTATACTTGACAGTAAACTTACATTTGAGGCTCATATTGATATAATTGTTAAGAAAGCCCTTAGAGTGCTAGGATTCTTATTCCGTATTGGAAAAGAATTTAACAATATCATAACACTTAAAATATTGTATTTTTTTATGTTCGCAGTCATCTTGAATTCGCTTCTCCCATATGGAATCCTCAATATAATATTTACATAAATCGCATTGAAGCCATCCAAAGAAAATTTGTCCATCATTTAAATTTCAAATTAAATTCAAACCTTGACGTAAACAGCTCGATGGACCTTTATGGACTTAAGCCATTAAAAACTAGAAGAGACTCCGCAGATATAATATATCTCCATAAAACTATCAATGGCTTTATTGATTGTTCTCCCCTTCTGTCTGAAATTAATTTTAGAGTCCTGAGCGTTAGAACTAGAGAAAAATCACTTTTCATCTCCATAAATGTTCTACTAATATCAGACAAAATGCGTTTATATTCAGAGCCTGTAGTATATTCAATAAGAATTTTAATGATATGGACATATTCACATGTAATTTAAGAACCTTTAAAAGATATGTAATAACTAACATTAAATAATTTTAAATATTATACTGGAAGTTATCATGTTGTTGCTTTGAATCCTTTCCAGTTACTTACCTTCCAATTTATACTCATGTATTCAATTTAGTTGTAGGTATACATTTATTATATTGTTATTATTTCTATTGTGTAGTGCTTTTATTGATTGCTGCTGTGTTGAAATTTTACAACACATTATGTTTTGAATTTTAGCTGGTTATTAGTATATCAGTTAACTTTAAATTTTTATTTATTTGTGTTCTTACATCTTCTATTATTTATTTATTATTTACAATATTGTATTTTTTGTAAATCTCTCAGGCCACGGGAACAGTTATATTTTTTATTATTATTATAATTTTAAGTGAAAAGTTTTTCAAGTTTTTTTTATATTTTTTATTATTATTATAATTTTAAGTGAAAATCTGTTATTGGATTTTATCTTTATTATTTAGTTTATTCTTATATATGTAAATAATCTGTTGATTTTCCCAAATAAATAAAAAAAAAATTAAAAAAAGAATGCCACATAATAAGATTTTTTAGAATAACTCAACCTTTTAACTACCAATATAAAATCAACAATGTTCCCCTCAACTCTGTCAGTGAAATTAATGATGTTTTATTCAAAATAACTTCGTTCACACATAAATTCAGTTACCAACAAAGGATTAAAAACGCCTGGTTTCATTCTTCGAAATGGCAGAGACGTAATATTTCAACTATAAAAATCTTATATTCTTCTTTAGTTCTTAGTCAAGTCGAATATAATTCTTCTATCTGGTCCCCTCACTTCAAAATCCACTCTGACTCCATTGAAAAAAATCTGCATAAATCCTTAGATTCATTAACTATAAACTCGGTCTACCAATTGAAACAATAAACTACAGTCACTTGATGAAAGAATAAACTTATTAAAACTCTCAGATAGAAGACGTGTTTCCGACTTGATTTTTATTTGTAAAATTGTTTATGGTATTATAGACAGCCCTGATTTATTAAATCAAATTACCTTTCATATATAGGGTGGCGCAAATATACCGTTATGGTTTGAATGTTTAGTAACTTTTTAAATTTATTTATATTTTATTCTTTTTCAGAATTTTGTGAAGAAAACTTGAGGAATTTGAAATGGAACACTACACAACAGAACAGCGATCAACAATTATTGAATTTTATTTTGAAAATCAATGAGCAATTGCTTTGACGCAACGTGCTTATCGTCGTTTTTTAAATGTGCGTACTGGACCTTCAGCACCAACAATAAACCGCCTGGTTGCAAATTTTCGACAACATGGTACAGTAAGACACCTTCCATGTACCGGAAGACCACGTACGGTCCACACGGAAGAAAATATCCAACGTGTTGTGGATAGTGTGCAGGACAGTCCAGAAACATTAACAAGAAGACGTTCGGCACAACTAGGGCTATCGCGGAGGTTATGGAGGATTTTGGCCACATTGCACATGTTCCCGTATAAGGTTCAGCTTGTGCTGAAGCCGATAGACTACCAACAACGGCTTGATTATGCCATTTCATTACGACAAAAAGCAGAAGAAAATCTTAACGCACCAAACAGTACAATTAAGTGTACTGTTTGGTACGGTGCACAGTGGCCAATTTTGATGATTTGGCGCGACATTGCTCTCGGCGTTCGACCATTTGGCATAATTGATGTTTTTTTTAAGTATTAATAAGAAATACCACTTATTTTTTGTTAATTCTTATTAGTTGAAATGTTGATAATGATTTTAATGCTTTTATAAAAAGTAGCGTGTAACTTGTGCGCTATGTTTGTATTTTATAGATTATAATTTTTAAGAAAACAGATAATAAAAATACAGTGAACATTTTTTTTACATTATAATTCTTTAAAAAACTGTCAAACCGGTCAAAACTATTTTGATTATGACTTCTAAAAGTGATGAAACAGTTAAAAAGTCTTAAAGGTTTACCGAATGAAATATAAACTGCATTAAAAATATGGCTTTATAACTTTGATCAAGTATTTACATATTAACAATAATATACATTGTAAATAACTTATCTTGAAGAACATTATCCATGGTTAAATTTTCACTTTGAATCAACGATAAACACATTAAGAACTTAACTCGGCACACCTTCAAATACAACTAAATAATAAGAGGGAAATTCCCTGTTTTATATCTGTTTTCTGCAACTAAATGCAAATATATAAATAAACCGACGTAATTACGTTCTGGATGTAAATAACAGCAATATTTTTAGTGGTTAATTACTTTCAATTTTATTTTTGATGGTACGCAGAACAAAATATTACATTAAGTTGATGTTTCTTTCACATATAGGAGTTAAAGATTGGATTCTGAAATAAAATTGACGAAAATTAAGTATTACTGGAGTGGCTGGCTTAAGTTGGTGGTGATTTTTTTTCCGTGTACAAAAAAGACACAGCAATAATATCCTATTAAAATTAGCGTGAAGACTCGTGAAGATTTTTATTCCTACTCCATTAAAGGTAAAAAATTGGGAAAAAAGGTAAACTTTGAACCAAGGCAACAGTTATAATTTATGAAAAAAATATTTTTTTTCAGTTATTTAAATAAAGCACGTAGCTTAAAGAATATCTCAAGTGATTTTTAAAAATCCTTTTTTTGAAAAATAAGTTCACAAACAACCTGATTTCGCACGCCTTCAAACTCGCCTAGATACAGCAGCATAGTTGCTCGCCCGAATATCAGTGTACCCCTGTTCTGCGACTAATTACCTAATAATTGAGTTTCAGATGTTAATTTAAATTGACAATGAATAATTGTGAATAACTTAAATTTTATTCTAACGGTACGCAGAACTAAATATTACATACAGTTGATCTTTCTTTGACATATCGGAGTCAAATATTGGATTCTGAAAAAAAATTGACGAAAATTAAGTACAATCATTTCTTAAAAATGCAATTACTGGAGTGGCTGGCTAAAGTTGGTGGTGATTTTTTTTTCCGAGTACAAAAAAGACACAGCAATAATATCCTATTAAAATTAGCGTGAGGACTTGTGAAGATTTTTATTCCTACTCCATTAAAGGAAAAAAATTAGAAAAAAAATTGGAAAAAAAGGTAAACTTTGAACCAAGGCAACAGTTATAATTTATGAAAAAAAAAATTTTTTTCAGTTATATAAAGCACGTACTTTAAAGAATATCTCAAGTGATTTTTAAAAATACTTTTTTGTAAAATAAGTACACAAATAACCTGATTTCGCACGCCTTCAAACTTGCCTAGATACAGCAGCATAGTTGCGCCCCCGAACATCTCAGTTCTGTGCGTAATTACCGAGTAAGTAAGCTTCGGATGTTATTTTCAATGGTTTTTTTAATGTTAGTGATTAATTGAGAACACATTGGTAAAAAAAAAAATCATTTCGGGAACATGCCGATCTGGGGTCAATGTCGCGCCAGAGCTCAAATTTAAGCCACTGTGCGGTGTATCATCTGAAAGGATCATTGGTCAATATTTCTTGCACATGAAAATGCACATGGCGCCTCAGTTACGGTTAATGGTGCTGAATATCGAACGATGCTGGACAATTTTTTGAGGCCATCTGTAGAAAACCATCCACAGTTGTAATTCCAACAAGATGGAGCCACAGCCCACACTGCAAGGGACACAATGGCTCTGTTACGGGACCTCTTTGGCGAACGCATTATTTCACGCAGAAGCGATTTCAATTGGCTCCCACGTTCACCGGATTTAACAGCGCCAGACTGTTTTCTTTGGGGTTATTTGAAAGATAGGGGATACGTAAATAAGCCAGCGACCATACCACAGCTAAAACAAAATATTCACAATGAAATTCAAGCCATAACACCGGAAATTTTACGAAAAGTTATGAAAAATGTACTGGAAAGAGCACGAATGTGGGAAGCCGAAAATAGCCACCACTTGCGGGATATAATTTTTCACACTTAAGCCAAAGCACACTCGCTGACAGCCCTGAATTGTTAATGCCAAGTTGCGATGCCTGCTCAGCTATTCCAAGTACAATTAATTTGGTGGGTAACAATAACTCACCTCACCTCATACTTCGACTTATGACAGGTCTTATACAATATATATAAAGTATAAAGTATATAGTACAGGTCTTATACAATATATATAAGTAATAACTTATATCATAAAGTAGTTCAACTATTGTTACACTGTTATATATTTGTTTTGAATGATGCATTTTCATACTGCACTTTGTAGCAGTCTTGCTATTTAGTTCCTACCGAAAGCGGCTGACAGGATTCTCAAGTTGCCGTTTCCATTTGCGAGCTACGGTGTGAAGAGCGCTGTGTATGGTTTCAATGGGAGTCGCTATATGCACAGCGACTAATCGACATGGGGCGTGGCCAACATTTCCGAGCATACCCGAAGTGAAGTGTTTCGGCGCTTTATTTGAAATTGGTACTCCGTTCAGATTTTTTTTGTGACGTCACGGCCGAGCATTTCCGAATATTGCCGAGCAGCCGATAGCTAATTTTCATCTTTCATTTCATACGATTCTTGCACCTTGATTTCATTTTGGTTAGATTACATTACTATAGGGCCAATATCATAAAGTCGATTCCGAAGCCTTAATAAAGACTGTTTGGTATGGCAACCACATTCTAATTCCTGCAAATATAATTAACTTTTGGACAATAAAAGACTTGTGGTAGGTCCTATGTTCAACTTTTGTACAGATTCGTATTAGGCCTATATATACTCAAAGTATCTAATCTTTTTACATTACAAAACAGTACACCTATGGGAAAGTAAAACTAGCATTATTTGGAGTCTATGTGAAAATTTGGATGCCATATAGCATGTTGAAGGATAAGTGAGCAATGAAGGAAGTTGGGCAATTCATTGATACATTTATTTATTTATTTATTGGACAATTTGTATAGCGCCGCTTTTGTGAGATATCACCTCAGGGGCGCTTTACAGTTGATGCAGGTATTACAAAAATATAAATATTACAAAAAAAACTGAATTTAAGTTGATACATATAAGCTGCATTTTTTTTTTTTTTTTATATATTAACTCCACACAGGAGGCCCTGAAGAAAATAATTTCCCTCAGGGCCTATGTCATCTTTGGGGATGCTGTGTGGAGGGTCTTTTTGTGGAGAGGAAGGAGTGAACATGGGTCTTGAAGAGTCCCATGTTGTAGGAGGGAGGAAACACAGAGGCCGGCAGTTCGTTCCACAGCCGAGCTGTTGAACTTAAGAACGAATCGTAGAAGCGACCCGTTCTCATGTGACAAATGTCAACCGTGTACAAATGTTGGGCGCGCGTTTGGCGTGTACCCCGACTATGCACCGGTGCCGAAGGGATCAATGACGCTAGTTCCTCAGAGCATCTTCCATTGTAATACCGATAGAACAAGGACAGCATACCTACCTGACGCCTGTGCTCTAAAGATTGCAGTCCGCTTGTTAAGATTGGGGAATCTATCAAACGGACCGCCCGTTTTTGCACAGAGTCAAGGGTTTTTTTCAGGTATTTAGGGGCTCCGGACCAGAGATGGCTACCAAATTCGAGAGTAGGGCGCACTTGCGATTTGTACAGGGTCAGCAGTTGTGTACTATTAAAGTATCTGCGGGCCCTGTACAGTACGCCCAGCTTCTGAGAGGCCAACTTTACTCTGGCTTCAATGGAGCCCCCGCACCAAATGCATATTTGATTTTTGATATTATTTTATTAATGGAAAATAATACATTACACCACACAAAGGAAATATAAACATTGAGGGAACAAACCCCTTTAAAAACATGACAGATAAACCCTGAATTGAGCCGATCAGGTTCTGCCTCATCCTGAAATTTGAATTTAATAAATTGCTCCAACAATAGACACATCTCGTACTGAGGAAACTCCAGCTTCAACAATCCTGAATTTCTTTTGAATCACAAACCATGTTACACAAACCTAGCGTAGCCGCTAAACTATTTGAAAACTGGGATGTTTTTCTTGCCTTGACGCGAGCAGGCGGTATAAAAGGGACACTTTCTTTTGAATCACAAACCATGTTACACAAACCTAGCGTAGCCGCTAAACTATTTGAAAACTGGGATGTTTTTCTTGCCTTGACGCGAGCAGGCGGTATAAAAGGGACACTTTCTTTTGAATCACAAACTGATATGTCCCTAGGTATCTACGTGACTTGAATTCACAGAAAGGCCAAAGCAAACACGTGCGCCCGCATCTGTCTCTGTAATTTCACACGCAGATGGAGGCGGCAGTCGGATATTATTAGACCTAAATATTTAGTCAATAGCGTGGCCGGAAATCGCAATAAAAAATTAGAAAGCCAACTTGGAAATACACCCATTAGTCGGCAGATTTATCTCTAGACTCTCATTAAGTAGTAATTCTGAAATGGGAACGTTAAGCCAGCGACCCGGCAATAAAACAAACCTTCGCCCAAGGCTAGGCTAAATTGTAATGGTTTGAAGGTCATATTTAAAAAAAACGTAATTTTAAAATATTTAACATTAAGTATAAATCTAGATGTAAGAGTGATTGTCAACTTAGATTAGATTTTAATTGCAACCAGATATTAATTAAGTGTATGCATGCATAATGTTAAGACACTTAAATATATATTAAGATTTTGAACCGTAAGTTAATCAGAATCAGCCAGACAGCGCAATCTAGCGGTGAGAATGGCGATGCCAGCGCCACGGACTCAAACAACGTACCGAAGTGGTGTAAAGCGGAACCACTAAAGTTCAGCACCCCACCACAGGCGCGCTACGGTCGCCGGATTGCGCGGGTGAATACAACTGATTCAGCTCTCGACAGTCACGCTCTCGCCTCTCAGGAGTCACCATCTCGCGTCCGCCGAGAAACCTCTTGCCCTCCCCCTTGGAGTGGTCACCGAGGCTCTTCCCGTAACCCCGCGAACTTCCGCCCAGGAAGCCAGAGTGGTCGCCAGACTTCCGCCCAGGAAGTTGCCCTCTCAGAAGTCGCTGCCTGCCGACTCCGCCCTTCGGAGCCTTGGCCCAGGCTGAACTGATTCCGCCCTTCGGAACCAGCCCAAGTTGCCGCTTTTGTGTATCAGTGATAAGTGCGAACGTGGAGATCCGCGGTTCCAGAATCATCGTAAAGGGAAGTGCCTGAACAATTTTTTTCATATTTATCTCGTAACGTGACCCAACTTTTAAGACATTGAATGAACAATAATTTAGGATTAAGAAAAAGGACAATTAATTTTAAGAATTACAATTTAAGACTATTAACCTAGATTAAGATTAACCCTTCTTTATACATTTTTGTTTTAAATAAATTTTAAGAGTGTTTTGTAACTAAGTAACTTCTTTTTTTTTTTACTCGTTCCTCCTTTTCTTTTACATGAATAATATTAATTATTAACTTCCCTTAAGTAGAGTTATAACAAAACCATGTTACACAAACCTAGCGTAGCCGCTAAACTAATTGAAAACTGGGATGTTTTTCTTGCCTTGACGCGAGCAGGCGGTATAAAAGGGACACTTTCTTTTGAATCACAAACCATGTTACACAAACCTAGCGTAGCCGCTAAACTAATTGAAAACTGGGATGTTTTTCTTGCCTTGAAGCGAGCAGGCGGTATAAAGGGGGCATTTTCTTTTTCATCATAAACCATGTTACACAAACTTAGCGTAGCCGCTCAACATCGCAGAAATAGTTAACTTAAATAAAATTTGAACGTAAAAAAATAAAATCCAGCTAATAAATTTCAATCACAACGCACACAATGCATGCATATTAGGTAAATGCTAATTTGACGGAATTTTTTAACATTAAAAAAAACTCGGAACAGCTCGGGTATGCTCGGATATGTTGGCCACGCCCCCTGTCGACTAGTCGCTGTGCATATAGCGACTCCCGGTTAATTCCGGGCTCTATTCGATTCCGCCAGAAAATCCACCAAAATTTTGAATTCCGCTAGACACAAAATTCTTCCGTTTCGAAGGCACTCAATCCGCCAGATATAGCGGAAAATCCGCCAAGTTGGCAACACTGCGACCGCCAGTTGTTGCGAGATTCTCGGGGACACTGACGGTTGGTGAAGCTTCCTGGCTTTGGCGGACTTAGGATTTTACGTAAGATGCCTTCCAAATTGAGATTGACATTTATTCATTAGTATCTTTAGGAATTACTTTCATAATTAATATAAATTTGTTCAGAATAATATGATTCTGAGCTGGCTCCCTGTAAATTCTTTATAGCATCTATATTTCTGTTCTGAAATTCAACTGTCAGGACTTGCATTTTATGTCATCTATCGAGGTTAATTTCTAACTCATTATTACACGCCTTGAGTAATAATGCTATTATATTGAGTCTCATGCTAAATATTATTTTTCTAGAGCAATATGTGTGGTTACAGTTTATATAATAAATGATAAAGATGATATTAGAGTTTTATTTAACTGGTGCTCACAATATTCTACCCACATATAACATTGAGTTCCCTTTTAGGTTATTAATAATATTGGTAAAACTCTTTGTTACAATGGCGCCTGACTTATGGTAGAATCTAGTTGACGATGGTATGCAAGTTTATCCTCATCTTTGAAGGATCTCTCCACTATCGACTATGGCGTTTAATCATACGGAAAAAGATGGCGAGGCAGTTGCTGTTGATGCATTAAATATATTATATCAAAACGTGAGGGGTATTCGAACAAAGACCGTAAGTGTGCGCAATGAAATTTTAATCAATAATTATGACATTATTTGTTTTTCTGAAACATGGCTGAACTCAACAGTGTTTAGTGAAGAACTGTTTGATGACAGATATATAGTATTTAGGAGAGATCGTGAGTCAACCAAATCTGCGTCTAAAGAAGGTGGCGGAGTTCTAGCCGCCGTTTCTAAAAAACTTCTTGTATCCAGAAAAACGGAATGGGAGAGTGACAATGAAGATTTGTGGCTTGTAATTAAGTCTCGTTCCAACTCGCTCATCTTTATTTGCATCCTCTATATTCCTCCTAGTGTAGACAATTATTGTAATCAGATTGAAAAATTACAAGATCTGTATTTAAAGTATTCAATTTCCAATTCACAGTTTATTATTATTGGTGATTTCAATTTGCCCGAAATAAAATGGTTACCTGACAATTCATTTAAAAATAATGTACTTTCACCTTCTAATTATAAAAGCATGAAAGCACACAGTCTTGTCAACCTTTCATCAATTTGCAACTTGTATCAATTCAATAATGTACTAAATACAAATGAAAATTTATTGGATCTTGTTTTATCTGATAAAGTTAACATAGATATACATATAGCACCAGGCTTAACCAAATTGGATCAATATCACCCTTCATTTGAAATAATGGTGAAACAAAATAAAGATCAATTTTTAGAAATCAATAGAAGTGACTCAAAATATAACTTCAGGAAGGGAAACTTTCATGAATGTCGACAGGATCTATTATCTGTTAATTGGATAACTCTTTTTAAAAATGAAAATGTGAATAGTATGGTGATCTTGTTCTATGAAAAATTATGGGAAATAATTGACAAACACTTTAAAAAATATATTACTAAAACAAAAAATCAATATCCTGTCTGGTTTAATCAGCAATTGATTGCTCTTCTTAAGAAAAAAAAACAACATTAGACTTAAGGTAAAAAAACATGGTAACGAGTCAGATTTTAGAGAATTTTCTTATTTAAGGAAAGTTACAAAAAAAATACAAAGCGAATGTTATAAATCATACATCAACTCTGTCGAAAGTGGTCTGCAAGGTAACATAAAGGTGTTCTGGTCATACTCAAAATCATTACAAAAAACCAATTGTATTCCTAAAGTAATGCATCTTGACGATATTTCCGCAAATGACGGTGAACACATAGCAAACATATTTTCTAAATATTTTTCATCTGTTTATACCAATTCGGAATCATCCACTAATGGTTCAATGCCAAACATAACTGAACACAATCAAAGCAATTTGGGTAAAATACATATTGGTGCAGATGAAATAAAATGTTTTTTGAGTAAAATAGATTCCAACAAGGGTCCAGGCCCAGATAATATTCCTCCTTTCTTTGTCAGTTGCTTTGCAGACTCTTTATGTTTACCGCTTTTTATAATTTTTAATGCATCCCTAACCACGGGAACTTTTCCTGATCTGTGGAAAAAAGCACATGTGGTACCAGTATTAAAATCGGGAGACCAATCTTTAGTAAAAAAGTATAGACCAATCAGTATATTATCCTGTTTTGCTAAGGTTTTTGAATCTCTGATATATAAAAATATTTTTTCGCATTTTAAGCCCCTTCTCTGCACTAGGCAACATGGATTTGTTCCTCAAAGATCTATTAACTCAAATCTTTTGGAATTTTGTAATTATGTATGTAATTCTTTTAATGAAAGATTACAAGTAGATGCAATTTATACTGATTTCCAAAAAGCTTTTGATAAAGTTAATCACTCCATCTTATTAAAAAAACTTGAACAAATAGGAATACATGGAGATCTACTTCGCTGGGTGAAATCATATTTGTATAACAGAACTCAATTAGTTCTTATTAATGGATACAAATCATCCCCTATAATTGTAACTTCCGGTGTACCACAGGGTTCAAATCTTGGCCCCCTGCTTTTTCTTATATTCATAAATTATTCATAAATATTGATTACAATACGTTTCACCGAACGCCTCGGGTGTGTTACTATTTACGCGATAGTAAAATAAAGATTTTAGTACGATTTCTTTTAAGTTATTATCTTAAAAATGAGTGATCCTGTGTTTCTTGAACTAAGGAATATTATACTTGACCAAAATAAAACCATACAAGAACTACTAACTCGTATAAAAAGCATCGAAGTGACTTTGAATTCTAAAATTATAAGTGATAAAAGTGTACCTACATCAATTGAACGTAAAGGCGAGGTAGATACATCGCTCACCGCCCGCCGCTGGGCCGATGTAACTGCCCCCCCGCCCCCGCCCCCACCGCCGCCCGCTAACCCGGCCGCTCGCACAGAGCCGAAAGTTACCGTAAACAAAGGTCGAATGTCTACCCGCGCGACAACTAGAGCAAAGGAAGGCGAAACAACTCAAGTTTCTGGGACCATCGACAAGGGGAAGAGGCCGCTATTCGGCCCATCTAAACCGAAGAAGATGTCAACTCCCGTTGCCCAACCTACTGAGACTGTAACATCGAAGACTGCAGAAACCGATACAGCAGAATCCGAATCTGAAACAGAAGCCTATACCTCCACTTCGGGTAACCCCAATTGGCGCCGAGTTTCGAGAGAGACCAGTACTTCATGGTACCGCGACTGAGCATAAAGGCCTCATAGCCGTTGAAAGGCGCAAGTATATTCATGCCTGGCAATTCGATGTCAACACTACGGTTGAGGATATTGTAAAATTCCTTCTCAACATAAACAAAGAAATTGTTTACGATGTTGTCAAGTTGACAACTAAAGCTGACTACGCCTCTTTCCGGATCGGAGTCCCGGAATCGAAGCTTTCGTTTTATATGGACCCGAACATATGGCCAAATCATGTTGCATTCAATGAGTGGTTTTTTCGGAGAAATGTCGCAACCAATGATGAAACGAAACACTCTAAGAGTGAGAAGTAATTCTAATCTCTCTATCTATTATCAAAACGTTCGAGGGCTAAATACGAAATTGGCAGTATTTAAAAACAACCTATTTGCTCGAGATAGCTTAGATTTAATAGCAATCACTGAATCGTGGCTGAAACCAAGTGTGCATAATTCAGAGCTATTTCCAGAAAATTATGTTGTCTTTCGTCGTGACCGCCTCACACGCGCGGGTGGTGTCGTCCTGGCTGTTCGTGCTGATTCTGTAACCCATGCTGAGAGGATTTCTTCAATGGACCTCCCCGACACTGAATCCCTGTGGGTGAAGCTATCCTTGAAATCTTCAACTGTTTTTGTATGTGTGATATATGTGCCACCGCGTTCTTCAACTTCGTTATACTACAACATGTTCGAAAAAATAGAAAGTAATTATAATCTTCTCAGTGATAAAAATATTTTAATATTAGGTGATTTGAACCTCCCTTCCTGTAACTCCAATATGTGAACATGTATAATTATTTTAAATGTTTCTACGGTTTGCATGAATATAACTTGATATGTAATGATTATAATAACACTCTGGATATAGTTTTATGTAATGCCAAGGATCTTGTAAAGTGTGTTGAGAAATGTCATGACCCTATTATAATCGAGGACAAGCACCACCCTGCTTTGTCTATAAGTATTAGTGAGGCTCACTCAGGTGGTTCAAGTTCATGTCTAAACCCAAGTCCAATAGAAGTTCCCTCCTATCATGGAGCTAGAACCATAAACGCCTGGAGATTCAACAAAGGAAATTTCCACTTAATATATGAATTGCTTTCTAAATGCTCATGGCAACCGGTCTGCTAAAGTTCAACAGACATAAATGCATTATGTACAAATTTTTACAATTCAATTTACAATATATTCGACAAGTGTATACCCATTTCCACACCTCGCACTACGGCACACAGAGTATATCCTAAATGGTACACCAATAGTATTATTTCAAATATTAAAATTAAACATATTTTTCATAAGCAATGGAAAAAAACTCGTCACAACTTGGACTATGCTAGTTTTTCAGCCTATCGCTCCATCGTAAAACGTGAAATCAGTAAAGCTTTTAAAAATCATTTAAATTCAATGGAAGAAAAATTGTCTATCGATCCCAAACAGTTTTGGAAGTACATTAAGGATCTAAAAAAATCCAACAACTCATTTAAGTCTATGATTCTTGACGGAGAAGAATTGACTACTGATGATAAAATCGCTAATAGTTTTGCGACCTTTTTTTCATCTGTTTATAAAAATGTCCAACCAACTCTCAATATTGACTCTACCCTTCACACTGTACAGATTGGGCCCTCATTCGACCTGGTCAGTATTTCAGAAAAAGATGTTAAGGAGGCACTCTCAAATTTAAAGAAACCTCACTCCATCGGTCCTGACAATATTCCAACATTTATACTAAAGGGTTGTTCCGACCTTTTAATACCACCATTATGTCATCTCTTCAATGTATGCCTAAAAAACGGGATTCTCCCAGACATCTGGAGATTAACTAAAATAACCCCTATCTACAAGAAGGGTGACAAACGCGATATCCGGAATTATCGACCAGTTGCCGTTCTATGTTCCATCATGAAAATATTCGAGAAAATTCTACATAAATATATACTTAATCACGTTAATCCAATTCTTGATGACCGTCAATATGGTTTTAGACCCCAGATGTCAGTAACATCAAACCTCTTATGCATCTCAGATTTCTTATCACAAACTCTCGACAATCGGGGACAGGTGGATGTTGCTTATTTCGACCTGGAAAAAGCATTCGACAAGGTTGACATCGACATTCTTCTAAATAAGCTAGCTTCATTTGGTTTTTCCAAAAGACTTCTCTGTTTTTTTGCTTCATATTTTCGAAATCGTAGACAGTTTGTTTATTATAAGGGTTCCAGTTCATCGGAATTCATAGTTTTTTCTGGAGTTCCTCAGGGGTCTATCCTTGGACCACTTCTGTTTCTGATTTTTATCAACGATATTGGTTCAGTCATCACACATTCGCTGTATTTACTATTTGCAGATGACTTGAAACTATATCGCTCAATAAAAAACCATCTTGACTGTATTCTCCTTCAACGTGACATTGACTGCGTCTCAAACTGGGCCAAAATAAATGGCTTGAACTTCAGTACACCCAAGTGCAATATCGTCTCGTATACAAGATCAAAGAAACCGCATGTATTTGAATATACAATCAACGAAATTATTCTCCAACACCTAAACCAAATCAAAGATCTAGGAGTTATTTACGACAGCAAACTAACTTTTCACCAACACATCGATGATTTAATAAGCAGAGGACACAGGCTTCTCGGCTTCGTAATTAGAAACTCATATCCGTTTCTAGTCACTAGTCCTAAGTGTACTTGAATCAAACTCGATCATCTGGGCTCCACATGAATTAACATACACTTTACGCATTGAAAGAGTCCATAAAAATTTTTTAAGGTTTTTATTCTCGCGGCTCTATGGACGTTACCCTTGGCTTTACCCATCGATTTATATATTAGGCATGACCAATTACCACTCCCTAGAGACACGTAGAGGTATTGCTTTGCTTAAATATTTTTTCCAACTAATAAACGGTCACTTTTCTAATAATGAGATACTGGCCCAATTAAATTTTTTTGTACCAGAGTCTCACTCTCGAGGACGTCATCACAATCTTCTATATAGTAGAGCAAGCCGCACTAATTTATTAATGAACTCACCTGTGGGGAGAGCTACGTGCTTTTTGAATGCGGTAGATAAAAAATTAGATTTATTTTTTGTGTCCTATAGCGCATTTGCAAGATTTTTGGCATTGCATATACACTGCATAAATGGTACAATTATAACGTCTTAGGCTTTATTACCTGTAATTGTTATAAATAAATGTACAAATTATATATAAATAAATAAATAAATAAATAAAAATGACCTTGGCTCGAAATTAAATTGTGATTATGCTTTTTTCGCCGATGATCTTAAAATTTTTCGTAAAATCAAGTCTGTTTCCGATCATCAACTGCTTCAAAACGACCTCGACACACTTAATAACTGGTGTACTGTCAATGATATGCACTTAAAGGTTGAAAAATGTTACATTTTAAACTTCACTAGAAATAGAATTATAAAGGATTTTTCTTATGTTATTAATAATATTATTCTCAAAAAAGTATCTTCAATAAGAGATCTAGGAATCACTCTTGATTCTAAATTCATATTTGATGTACACATTAACGACATTAAGTGCAAATCATTAAAAATGATGGGATTTATTCACAGAATATGTAAACCTTTCCAAGATCCTCAATCAATTCTAACTCTTTACAATGCCTTAATTAGAAGTAAACTTGAATATGGAAGCTCTATTTGGAATCCACATTACTGCAAATATGAAAACATTGTAGAATCCATTCAAAAAAAAATGCTAAGAATGTTATCCTTCAAATGTGGATTACATGACCATCTTAGATCATATGACGTACGTCGTGATCACTTCAAGATCGATACACTTAAAACTAGAAGGCAATTGACTGATCTCATATGTTTACATAAAATTATTCACGGTCAACTTGATACTACATTATGTCTTAGCAATATTAAAATAAATGTCCCCAATTCGCATTGTTTAAGACGCCATAATATTTTTCACCTGAATACATTTACAAATAATATCGCCTACTTTAGCCCTCTGACCCAGATGTGTCGACTGTATAACAAGATAGAGTGTGCTGAAATAGATATTTTCGTCGATAATTTGTACGGATTCAGAAAAAAAGTTCTGGCGCTATTAAAAAATATTAGCTAATTCATTGTGTCAATTTTATCTCTATGCATACCTCTCGTATTTCTTATGCCTCTTACCACTTGTAATAATGTATAATGTAATGTGTTACTTGAGCGAGCTTGTATATGATTGTGTATTTTATTTTTATTTTTTTGATGTTTTTGTTTTCTAATTGTATTTTTTTATTTTTTTTTTTTTTTATAGTGAATACCTCACAAGAGTCACAACTGCTCCCGTCTGGAGCCAGTGAGACTATGGCATCCCCAATTGTATCTGTATTTAATTTTTTGTATCTTTATTTAATTGTAGATTTTTGTAATTGTACAATAACTGAGTTTTTATAAGTGGATTGTTCTCACGTAAGTGTGATCATCTGTAAAACCCAGTATAAATAAATAAATAAATAAATTAAATCTTAATGTTGTTTCCTGAATTATTGCTTAATTTTTTTTTTTTGCAAAGACAAGTGATGCTATAATTTACATCTCTTTTTGGAGGGTCTCTTGTAGATTCTGGGTGGTCGGTAACCTTCAGCATTTGTATCGTGTCCACGTGTCTAATTTAAATTTTCATACTATGCAGTTTTTTTTTGTTAATCTCGGCTCAACTCACAGACGTTTCGTCTTTTTATTCAACTGTATCGGCACTACGCTTTCGCACATATTTTATTTTATTGTATTTAAACATAGCAATTTGTGTGACAATTTTGTAGTATGTTTTTAGCGTGAACTAACTATTTTTCTACCCACATAGTTGTGTAGGTATGACGGATTCTCCAATTGTGACTAGAAGCCAAACGAAACTGAAAGTCATCATGCCGAAATCAAACGAGGACTCCCCTGTTCAGAATTCCACAGTTTCGTCAGTCTCGGTTCCGGTACACCAATGGAATTTAACTTTTGACGGTTCCGGCGATGTCCGTCACTTTATAGAAAGAGCCTATGAGTTAGCTATCTCTCGCAATGTAAGTACCATTTCTCTTTTCTCTTCTGCTGTGGAACTCTTTTCAGGAAGTGCCTTGGATTGGTTCAGAGTTAATTGCGAGTCGTTCTCTTCCTGGGCGGACATTATTGTCGCTTTGAAATAAGAATTTGAATTGTTGGACCACGAAAGGCGTCTTCTAGCACAGATCAGAGCTACGTTTCAGCAACAAAAGGAAAACCTTGGGTGCTTCATTACTCGAGTATTACTGTTGAATAATCGCTTGACCTCTAAGTTGCCTGATGATGAAATTCAAGAAATTTTACAGTGTAACATGCTTCCTAGGTACATTCAGAAACTATCTCTTTCTGTGATCACTGATTCGAATTCTCTTAAGAAGTTGGGGAAAATGATTGAGTTGGCTGACAGTCGTTCAGATTTCAGATTTTCCTCTGCAGATGCAAACTGTAACAATAATAACGCAAGTCGTTCTACTTTTAATAATGCTTCATCCAGAGGAAATAATAGGAATAATTCTTGTTATCCTAATTTAAGACCAGATCGTTTTGCTAACCAAAATAATTTGAATAATCCCAATAATAGGAGAGTTCGGCAATCTTTTGATTTCAATAATCGTAGCCCGTCTAATGTGAATTCTAGGGAGGTGAGATGCTTTCGCTGCGGTCGTCTTGGTGTTAAGGCGCCTTCATGCAACTGCCGGCGTTCAAAAAACTAGATACCCCGGGGGTCCTGTCTGCGAGCGACAAGTCGACATCGTTCGCTGACATCACCTCTAGGCACTGGGTTGCTGTGCTGGCTGAAACCAGAGTCTTTTTCGAGAACCTTTGGACTTCGAAGGTGGTGCATGCGGCCGACAGGGATGGCCGTCCACACATCATTTTCCGGGTTCTGGGATCTGAATTCTCTGGCCTTCTTGACTCTGGGTCACATGTCTCTATTATTGGTAACAATTTTCATCGTCAATTTTTAAATTTAGGTTTGAAACTTTCTAATCTTGGGAAGAAGTTCTCTCTCACTTCTGCAACGGGTCATACAGTGATGTGCGTTCATAAAATTGCGGTTCCAGTAGTTCTCGGAAACGTTGAGAAATTATTCAATTTTGTAGTCATGCCAGAGATCAAATCAAACATCATCCTTGGTTGCGACTTTTGGAAAGTTTTTAATATTTGTCCGAAGGTCACGAAATTAATGACTAACGAGTCAGACAAGAATTGCGTAGCCGAGGTGGTAGGCCTGGATAGCTATGAGAATTTAAATTCTTCGCAACAATTGATCTTAAATAACGTTATTCATTAATTTGAATCCTTTTCAGGAAATCGCTTAGGTAGAACGTCGTATAATTTACCGCTTATATCTGACATTTTAAATAGTCTCGGAGGAGCACGTTATCTCACGACTTTAGACCTAAATGATGCATTCTTTCAAATTCCGTTACAGAAAAATTCAAAAGAGAAAACCGCGTTCACTATCCCAAAACGAGGCCTCTTTCACTTTGTGACAATGCCTTTTGGCCTTCATGGTGCGAGTTCTCGGATGATGAGGCTAATGGACAAGGTTTTGGGTCCGGAGTTCGATGGGAAGGTTTTTTGTTATCTGGATGACATCATTATCATTAGTTCTACTTTTGAAGAGCACATTGAACTTTTAAGACGGGTTAAACAAAAGTTACAAGCTGCGGGTTTGACAATTAACGTGAGGAAGTCAGTCTTTTGTCGTGATTCTCTTAAATACCTAGGATTCGTTATTGATAAGGATGGTTTGAGAACTGATCCAGAAAAAGTAAAAGCAATAGTTGACTTCCCCATACCAACGTCGCAAAAGAGCTTGCGAAGATTCATCGGTATACTCTCTCGGTACAAAAGATTCGTCTTAAATTTTTCGTTAATTGCGGCACCTTTGCATAATCTAACCAAAAAGGTGTTTTCTGGTAAAAAGTTTGTGTGGAATGAACAAGCTAATTCTGCTTTTACCAAGTTAAAGAATATTCTGGTCAATGCTCCTGTTCTTGCTTGTCCCGACTTCAGCAAACCTTTCACAATTAGTTGCGACACATCCAACACTGGGCTAGGCGCAGTTCTCTCTCAATCTAACATTGATGGCATAGAACACCCCATATCATTTATTTCCAGAACACTAACTGCACAGGAGAAAAATCACTCTACAACCGAGAAGGAATTAAATGCGATGATATTTGCACTCGAAAAGTTTAGAGGTTACATTGAGGGATCGTCCATTCCGGTTAAGGTTATTACAGATCACTATAGTTTGAAATGGCTTACTAACTTAAAGTCTCCGTCGGGTAGATTAGCGCGGTGAGCTGTTAGACTACAGCAGTTTAACTTTGAAATTATACATAGGAGTGGTAAAGACAACATTGTTCCGGACGCACTGTCTCGTGACCCTTTACATGTTGACTTGATTGATCAGTCCTTTTCCACTTCCGACCATTGGTATTTAAGTTTGAGAGAGAAAATTTTGGCTAATCCGGGGAAATTTCCAGCGTGGAAAGTTTGCAATGGGGTTATTTTCAAACACATTCCGAGCATGGAGGCACTACACAGGTCTTATGACTGGAAAGAAGTTCTCCCTAAAGAGTGTAGGAAAAACGTCATAATTCAACATCACGTTCCTCCTTCATGTGCACATTTTGGCATAATGAAAACCGTTAATAGAATTAGACAAAAATACTATTGGCCCAAATTGGCAGCGGATGTCAGGTCTTTTGTAAGTAAGTGTCACTTGTTTGGGATACAAGAGCTCAAATTTGTTACCTCCTGGTCTCATGGGAGATCCTAAACTTGTACAACGCCCGTGGCAAATGATAGCGACGGACCTTTTAGGTCCTTACCCCAGTTCTTACAAAAAAGGTTATACTTACTTATTAGTAGTTTCAGATTTCTTCTCTAAGTATACAAGACTTTTTCCACTTAGAAGAGCTACTGGTAAGGTCATTGCTGAAACTCTGGAAACTGAAATATTTTATAAATTCGGTGTACCTGATACGATTATCTTGGACAACGGTCCGCAGTAGATATCGCGTGACATGAAAGCGTTAGCCGATAAATTTCATATCCGTCACCTGTTCTATAATTGCAGATATCATCCGCAGAACAATCCTGTTGAACGCATAAACAAGGTGCTGGTATCAACCCTGGGCTCATTCGTAGGTTCTGATCACAGATCCTGGGGTAACCATCTTCCGGAAATTGAATTGGCAATTAACACTGCTGTTCATGAAGTTACAGGTTATACTCCGTTTTTCCTAAATTTCGGGAGGGAAATTGTGATTTCAGGTAAAGAGTATAAGGGTGTTGACTTCAACGCTGAAGACATTAGATTTTCAGTTCGGGATTCGTGGGCATCAGATTTGCAGGAACTAAACGACATATTTTCCCAAGTTCGCACTAGCGATGTGTAGGTTCAGCCGGATTGAGTCCTTGAGCCCGAGTCCTTTGCGGTAAGCGGGTCCTACTCCCACTCCTTTTCGTAATCAACCACTCCCAGAGAACTCGGTCTGGGACTCGGACCCGAATGCCTCCAATCAACGGACTCCCAGAGAACCCGGACCCGAGAATGCCTCTAAGGACTTGGACTCGGACCCGAATGCCTCTAATCAACAACTCCCAGAAAACTCGGACTCGGGGTCTCGAACCCGAATGCCTCCCTCCACCACCGGCCTCGCGAGTCCTGCAGTGAGTGGTAAGTTCTGGTGGTGAAGACATCTTCTGTTTACCTGCTTTACAGTAAGTGGATGTTTTGTTTATTGTTTAATATCTAGTACTTATTGGAGTTATTTGGGGTTATGAGTTGCTTTTCTAAACCGATGAGCTAATTAGTTAAATAATAATATCGACTGACATGTACTAATAAATCAATAATAGCAATAAATTATTTGAGTGATGTAAAAAAAAATAAGTTAAGTAATATTTAATTTAATTAGGTGTATAAAAATTAGGCTGTGACTGGGGTTTTCACTTTAAAAAAAATTGATTCTTACCCTAGTATTGTCGATAGTTTTATCAATCAATTCTGTTTCAGCAATCAATTCTGCCATTCGATACAATTAACAGCATTCCTCAAAATATTAGTATTGAAACAATAAGAAATGATTATTGCGGCTTATAGCCAATGAATTCACCTAGATTTTACCATTTTTCCAATATTTTTAGACTCACTAAGTACTCTAGGATGTACCTAGAGGTGCTACTAAGATATTGCAATACTTGCAAAAATTTGACGAAAAGCGCTCCAGTGGATGTTTTTATTTATCTTCTAAAAAACACAAGCCACTAAAAAGCATCTTGCCTATTATTTATAATATCCATAACACTTCATTGTAAATATTGTATTTTTTGTTGTCACTGTTAATAACTACAACGACTACAGAAAACAGATAAAACAAGTTCATTGGATTTTGAAGGAACAACCTTGGAAGGCTCAGCCATCCGAAAGTTATTACCTTAAATCAAGCCCATTGTTCGTCCCTTTTTACATATTTTTAAAAAAATTGTTGGCTAAATCAGATAATTCGGGAGTTGCAGCCAAGCCGATTGTTTGTTACAGCGTTTCCCAAATGGTGGGTCTGGAGTCTGGATAAAATAAAAACTCTAATTAATTTATTATTTTACATTTAACTTCATCTCATAACAAAATATTATTGTCTTCTGTTATGAATTACGACTCTCATTTTGTGATACCTATGACATATTACAGCGCCCATAAGGTGATTTTTTCACAAAACGGCGCTATGCCAAATATCCAACATTATGTGCATCCTGTACTAAATAAATAAATAAAGATAATCTTAGGAATTTGATTCAGGTGGTTGTGAAATGGCCTCTGTCTTCCCTGACTTATACCGCAAATCAATCTTCCATATTACACACACACTAATCTAATAATCTCCTGAAACACCTTTCTCCGCTCTTCATGTCCAAACTATCTAAGCGGTCCTTCGACCAAGTATCTCTAGACAAGCCCTGTGATCTTAAAAATGCCACCCGAACCAAAAACATTGGTTTACGTAAACATTTATCAAAAACAAAGTGCATTTTCTCGCAGTCCAAAGATCACAATAAGCATTGGTTTTTTACCTTTTATTGGTCTGTGTGGAGCAAATTTGTCCTCCAGTAAGTTCGCGGCAACAGAATCGCTAGTTTTGTGAAAATCTTTTTTTTTCAAACACAAACATGAGGCAGTCCGTAGTATTTTAGGTACGGGCTATCGCAAACTTTATTATTAACAAATTGATCAGTTATATGAATACTTCAAAAATAGATGTACCTAACAGATAGATCCGAGGCAGCGTACAAAGAAAAGTAACAAAAGATCAAAATGTTTAAATTCTTCCTAAGAAAAAAACCACGTTACGCAACAGATGCGACGGAACTCGATCGGTAGGTAGGTACCTAGTAGTATTATGAAATGACGCGTTAGGTGGTATTACTTTTGGATTGAAATTAGGTATGGGAGGGCTAATCTATACTTATTATATCGATGAAGCGGTAACTTCTTAATCTTGTGCATTACGCCGTGCACTTTTTCTCCATATTTATACTGTCTTACATTCCTTTAAAAAATATTAATTAAGGTTAGTTTTTTTAATGTAAATAGGTAGGTTCTAAAATGTGTAGGTACTGAATTAGATTTTATTTAAACAATACGTCAATATTGAGTGAAATAAAATTTTGTGGATCTGTGAAAAAAATAAAACCAAAAGGACTGCGGAAACAAGTTTGGGAAACGCTGAGAGGAATATAATATTCATTTTGTCACAAAATCATATCGACTACACGTGCTCCACGGCGCGGTGGGAGGTCTGCTGTGCACGCGTTTGTCTCGTGTGTTTTGATGTGTGCCGGTTTTTAGCATGCGTTTTCTCGTGTGTTTCACGTGATAATTTCGCGGAACATTTTTTACTTTTTCATATTTTTCATGGCTGTTTTAGAAAGTATCTAAGTATTCGCGTTTTTAGTTTTGCTCCCAAATCTGCCTGTATTATTTTTCTTTTCAATTCTCCCACATTTCTTGTGAAAGGCAGTATTTTTTAAATTACTATTTTTATAGCGCCGCTTGTGTGAAAACCTCCCCAAGGTTGCTTTATACCTAACTTTAAGAAATTTAACGTAATCATAATATGATTATAAATATATTTTTAGGAATAAATAAATAGGGGAGGTATGATAAGAAAAAAGCAATGTTTCGCATTATTTTTTTTCTTCGATCCAGATACAAGTAACGTTGTGACGAGGTAGATATTTAAATATAGTCTATGTTCCTTACAAAACCCTACTTTCCGATGAAAGGTTACATCATTGATAGTTGCTATTTATTTCTTTTCCAGAACGATTTGTGCAGTACTGACCTATCTTACAGAACATATTACATAGGTAATTGACAGTTATCGCTGGAAATCCGTACCCGGTGAGCGCTTGTCTTGTAACTGACTCCGTGTTGCGTACATTGTGAACAATATGCCTCCACACAATGCAAAGAAGAGTGAAGTATGGAAGCATTTCGACAGCCCTAATGAAGTAGAACAGAAAGCTAAGTGTTCTTACTGTCACAAGTACATCAGTTATCGTGGTGGCGGCACTGCTAATCTATCACGTCATTTGAAGAGGACGCACCCAACGGTCCCTTTATTAACGAATGTTACTTATAATGCCCGTCTAACTGTACAAAACTTTCAAGAAGACCCATCTGTCTCTTGTATACATCAAGAACCGCTTCAGCCTCTAGAACACGAAAATATAAATCGGCGAACTCAAGAAGCACCGACAACTAATCAAACACAAGCTAGTATTGCTAATTATATTCATGTTGTTCGACCTATCTCGGTTTTGAGATCAAAGCAGTTGGATGAGCAATTAGTGAGGGTAATAATAAAAGAATATCAACCATTTAGTATAGTAGAGGATGTGGAGTTCAAAAAATTAATACATATGTTATGCCCCGGATACAAACTGCCAACTCAAAAAACAATTTCTAACAGTATAATCCCACGGCTATACGCGAAAACTGAAGAGATAGTGAAGGAAAAATTATTTAAAGCTAATTATGTTTGCATAACCACAGATGGATGGACATCAATCACGAATCAAGGATTCTACAGCGTCACATGTCACTTCGTAAATGAGGAAACTGAATTGAGTTCGGTTTTATTGGGATGTGAACAAGTTGATCACCGTCACACATCTGAAAACATATCATTTTTTTTGCGTCAAACTGTCGCCAAATGGGGGTTAGAAAATAAAGTAATTGCAGCAGTAACAGACAACGCTAGTAACATGACCCGTGCAGTCCAATTATGTCAATGGGAACATTTCCCGTGTTTTGCACACAGCGTAAATTTGGTTGTGCAGGCAGGATTAGAAAAGATCAAAGGTATTCTAGATAAAGTCAAGGTCATTGTCAAATTTTTCAAGAAAAGTTCCCACGCACAAGCAGAGTTACACGCTGCACAAGAACGTATGGAATTACCCCTCTTAAAATTAAAACAAGATTGTCCAACGAGGTGGAATTCCACATACGACATGCTCAAACGCATATTAACTATTAAGAATGCAGTGGTATCGGTTTTAGCAGTTGAGATGCCCCAATACAATACTATAACATCTATCGAATGGGAGGTCATAGGAAAATGTGTTCAAGTTTTAAAAATTTTCGATGAAGTGACTACAGCCATTTGTGCGGAAAAGACCATTAGTATCTCAAAAACCATTATATTTGTCACGGCAATGAAAGAACATGTCGAAAAGATGATGGTGGAACTCATGGATGCTTCACATGCAGGCGCTCAAGAAATGACAATTACTTTGAAAGAAAGACTTGTAAGCAGGTTTCATTTTATAGCTCAGAATACTTTAGCAGCACAGGCATCATTTTTGGATCCTCGATTCAAAAAATACGCATTTTCAGATGATTTGTCTTACCTAAAAACGTACGAAGACATAAAACATATTATCAATAGTTCCGAAGTTTCCCAGCAACAAGTAGTAATAGAAAGAAATCTACCATCCCAATCTAGTACTGACATAGAGTCATTACTGTACAAATGTTTTGATGAGAAAGTTCAGTTTTCGGCACAGCCCCAAAGCGTGTCCACGTTATCTACAGCTGAACTAGAAAAATACGTTGATGAGAAAATCCTTGACAGAAGAGAAAACCCTCTCAGATGGTGGAAAGAACGTAAACATATTTATCCAATATTGTACCAGCTAGCAATGAAGAGACTTTGTGTTCTAGCCACCTCCGTCCCCTGCGAACGTTTATTTTCGAAAGCTGGACAAATCCTCACCGAGAAGAGGAATAGACTATCTACCCAAAAATTTGAGAAAATTTTATTCTTAAACTCCAATCTCGGACTCGAATAATGGATATATTATTGGGTATCAAGATATTTTACATTTGAATATTTAAAATGTGTTGTATTGTTTACTAAATATTTGTATAACTATATGGGACGTGTGGGATTGCACTATCCTCCCCACATCCTGGAATAAATTATTATTATTATTATTAATGTTATTCTTGTTTTACAAAAAGATACCTCTGTATTATAACTGTGTTGTATTATAACTCTATGGTTTATACCTGATTGTAAAATTTTATTTTCCGTTTCGGAATGAATGAAAAAAAATCTTACTGATTTTATTTTTCAATGCTTTTTATGTCTTATGAATAATACGGGGGGATTTTGCGATATTGCTGATTCTTTTAACTGTTTGTAACAATTTGTATAATTTAATTTTTCAATTCACAATTTAAAAAAAAAATATTACATTTTTTTATGTTCATTTTTTTTATGTTTTATCTTGATTTAAAAAATTCAATACGAAGATATTTTGAGTTTATTTATGATTCTTTTGACTGTTATGCCTATTTGTACATTTTTTTTTCGGATTCAGAATTTAAAAAAAAACTTACTGATTTATTATTTTTATGTTCAATTCTTATGTTTCTTTTGTTTCATGATCTTGTTTTAAAAATCAACAAGTTGGCATTTTGAGATATTACCGATTAGTTTAACGGTTTTTATGTAAAATCTCAATGATTTATCGCAATTCTTTGATGTTTTATATTTTTATTTTAGCCCCTCATATTTGTAGGCGCTAGGTACCTACTGTAAGTAAAAATTATTGTTTTATTTTAAAGTTTTATTTTAATTATCGTTCACTATTTTTATTTTTTGTGTTATTAAAAATACAAATTTCAGTGTATCCGTAACTCTGTCTCTGTCTGTGTATCCGTAACTCTGGTTCAATGAACTCTAGAATATGGATTTGCTTTGATTTTAAAAATTGGAACTGATTGTCAACTGGTATTGGAAAGATTCAGACAAGCGATAAATTAGGTACCAAGATTATTTTATTCAATAATTGTTTATTTAAAATGGCTATCTTTTGTTAAAATTTTTTAGCTATGTCGTAATAGTGTTCATTCGAAAGGCAAATTTCTGGCAAATGTTTATTTTTAATGATCCTGAGACATATATATGTATATATTTGTGAAACCAAAAGGAAAAATATACAAATCAAGTATATAATATACACAAATCCTACAATAATATATTGAACAAAGTGTGTATGTATTGTAAAAGTAAAAAAAAATGGACTGGAATAAATAGATATTAAAACATGTTGTTAATTGTTAAAATTTTAATAGTTCAATGCTGTACCTAACTACTTCCTGACTTTGTTTTTAAAACATCTCGCCTTTACTGAGTTTCATTTGATAGAGGCTTCGACCAAGTACCTTTATCTATATCGATGGACAGAGATTATGAAAACGACAAATTCTCAACGACAACCGAAATTTATGTTACTACATTTGATTTATTACTGCTTACGCGTGTGCTAAAATTATCATCTGGAACTTGGAACCTAATACTACATCCGTTACGGCCTCGCATTAGCCGTAGCCCAATCAGCTGGAACACGACAAGACACGAATGGATTTCGTTGAACTTCGCCAAAATGTAAACTGCACAACTCGCGACTCGGGTGCGATGGGTGACGGGATTGACTCCGTGTTCTCGTGTGGGTCCGAGTTCTTGTGCGGGTCCTTGTCCTGCTACGGGTCCGAGTTCTTTCGCGGGTTCTATCCGAGTCCGAGTGCCGAGTCCTTGGCCGGACCCGTGCGTCCCGGTAGTCGCCCAGTACCCAGTCCGCACCCAAGAACTCGGACCCGGGACCCACTCCAAGAACTCGAGTTCTTTTAAAAGGAAGCAGTCCTCGGATGCCTCCGGAAAAATGCAGAACTCACCCACCTCTAGTTCGCACATCCCTAAGACGTTCGTATGAACGCAACAAGGTAAATTATAATCTTCTTCGTAGGGATGTTCAATACGATGTCGGGAACATTGTCTAGAGAAGGTCGTTTGCTCTGTCTGATGCTAGTAAATACTTTTCAGCTAAGCTAGCACCTAAATTTATTCGCAGCAAAATTATTGGGAAGATTTCGCCGTTGGCATATCAATTAGCGGATATGGCTGGTAACCCAGTTGGTACTTTCCACATCAAAGATATAATAAAACTAGAAGATCCCGATGATTAGTCATTTCATCGAGGGGGGACTTCCTTTTTTCTATATTGAGGATATTATCTCGTGTCACATAAATTTATAATATAGGTTTTGTTTTGGTGTTATAAGCTTACATGATTCGCCTTATGTTTGCTTATTTATGTTATTGGGTATTTTTGTATGCAATCACTGTGAAGATATGACCTTATAAATATAAAATTTGTGTCTTCATATTGATTTTATGTGTTTGTTTGTGTGGGTTCTGTCTACCTTGTTTTTTATTGTAGTCGTAGTTTGGGTATTTTGTTCCTTTTCAACGCGTGAGATTGACTCACACTTAGTCCCACGCATTGAAAACTATAAATTAGCTAGGTACATCCTTGGGCATTAATTTGTGCAACTTCAGCAGGCTACTGTGGTTGTGCTAATTTCTGTCCACTTATAAATTTTTATTTTTCAATTATACGGGATTGTGCTGTTTTGTTTTACAGAACTTTAGTCCGTGATAGTGACTGCGCACTTTGTTTTGTAATACTGATATGTCTTTTCCCTGTAGACAACCTTACCTTAATTATCAACTTACTTTTCGGTCATATTTTCGGTAAAACTTTCTAGCACATAGTTTTGTTTTATGTAGTTTTATATTTTGTGCATGCTTCCATTATACCAATTTGGTGGTGATTTTACTGTGTTTTAGTTTACTAAATTTTCTCCACTTGATAATTTGGGTAAACCTCCATGCTATTCAAACCGCGAGAGACTCAGAAGCTTATAATTATCTATTTTGAGGTTTTATGAAACCTCATGCATGGTTCTTTTCCGATAAGTTTTATTTTGGCTATTGATATTCATTATACACATGATCGTCTCAATTATTTTTTTTTTTAATTATTATTATGGGTAATTTAAATTACTATGATAAGAAAATGAAAATTATATTCTTAATTATTATTATCTGATTGAAATTATTTTAAAGGTGACGCAAAGGTGCGAACTTGTCAAACTTTCTTTAAAAATACACTATGTATTTCTGATGGACCTATCATCCACGCTTTTAAAACACGGAACAATATGGGAGTATTCGAAGGACCAGATAAACGAGGTAAACACTCTCCGTCAAATAAAACCTCAGCAGATTCTCTAAATTTTGTAAAATCACACATAGAAAAGTTTCCTGTAATGGAATCACACTATGGAAATGCGATTAAGCACTTGACTATAAAATAATTAATAAATTAACTGATTCGTTTGTCCACATTGGCAACATTGGTGATGTCACTATTTCCGACTAGAGTGAACCCCATTCGGAGAAACCTGACGGACTTCATTCCAGTCGTGACTTTCGTGCCGAGAACACGTGGCGTAAAATTAAGCTATTTCGCATTCCCAAGTTTTTACCTACCGCAATCTCACCTAAATGTAACCTGTACATTTCGTATGTAAAATTCAATAAATTATTAAATGTGCGAGGAACTTTTGATTCCATCTCTGAACACATGATCCTTCCTGAAAGATTCGTAAGTATCTTCGACACCACACGAAGTAAAGTTTCCTCCACAACTGGTGACCCCGACATTTTTAAATTCGCTACATGTGTTCTCGCGCGAATGTTACGGCTGGTTTCCTGGGACAATTCGGTGAGTACCTTTTCAATTTTAAATTCCTGCCTTACAAATTAAATACCAAACCTTTTTCTACAATATATCCCAGTATTTCAAGATTTATACTTTATCTTTATAGCCATCTTGTTTCTTTTCAACATTGTTCAACTTAAAGTATCAAGCTAATACATGACTGTGGAAAGGTGAAAGTCCTGAATCTTATGTTTTCACACTACCAGCTATTTTGTGAATTTGTTTTACGAACATGTTTTTTTGAACGTTCGGATCCACCACAGGTTATTATTGATGCAAACACACGTATAAATCTGCAATTCCAAATTACCCTAATTTGACATCTAATCTATGTCCTATTCTTATCTCGGATTAAGTGCGTTTTACCCTCTATTCCAGGCTTCGAACGTCTTCAGCAATGCGTGATGCTAACAAAGGAGCTACCTCTACCTCCGAGCGTCCATTGCCAGCCTTCATTGCCATCCTGCAGCCCCGCCAACAGCCTGACGCAGCCTACCATTCCTGCATCAGCTGCGGACACCCTCGGAAACCAGATTAGCATCAGTGCAACAACGTTCCAGCCAAGTAAAATTTAAATCAACATCATTTCGTTACATACCTACTACACGTTTCAAATTCTACAAAATAACATGTCACAATTCTTAGGATGTTTCTAGAAATAATATTTTGCATAAACACATATAATTATTCAAAATAATATGTTACAATTCCTAGCAAATATCTTGAAATAATATGTCTGCATATACAGTGGGTTGCCATATTAATAGGGACACCTATGGAAAATGTGTTTTTCACACTTTGTGTTCATAAAACAAAGATGTTTATAATTTTAGGTGTGGTTATTATTATTTATTTACAAGGACATTGAATTTTGAAAATTATATACACCGTATTTGTCCTTAATCTGCGATTATTTTATTTTTTTTATTATTTTTAAACATTATCGAACAAAAAGTTAATATTTCGTAATTTCGCCTTTAGCCGCAATAACAGCTTGTACACGCCGCGGTATACTCTCAATGCACAATTTTGCAGTAATATTTAGTTCAGGAGAATGATGCCACACCCGGATGAGGGTTTCGATGAGCTGCTGCTTCGTTGTGACCACCTCCTTGGCAATCTCCCTCTTGGTGAGCTCCTACAGGTTTTCAATAGGGTTCATGTTAGGGGAATTCCCCGGCAAAGGTAAAACTTGCACATTTTTTTCAGCCAGGAGTGCAGTGACAGTCCTGGCTTTATGACAGGGTGCGGAGTTGTGCATATAAACGTATTCCTGGCCACCAGGGAACCATTCTCCGACTTGAGGCAGTAATCGATTTTCCAGTATTTGTCTGTACTGATCCTGCCTCATAGTCCCTTGCACGATGTGGAGGCACCCCATCCCTTTGGAAGAGATGACTGACCACACCATGATACTGGTAGGGTGTTTGATCGTCTCTACAAGGCAGTCCGGATGAAATTTCTCTCCTGAGCGTCGTCGGACGAACGATGATTTATCCAACAAAATTTGAATATGGACTCGTCAGAGAAGCACACCTAAAAAAGGCCATAATCAAACTAATGGATTTTTTTTAAAGTTTGATAACCAAAAAATTGTTAATTACCATATTCCAGTTCTCTATAGTCATGGTTTGGTGTGCGTTGGTCCATTCCAGTAGTTTTTTCCTCATATCTACTGTGAGGCGAGGTTTTTTAGCTGACCGATGACCAATGAGGTTCTCCTCAGCCAATCTCCTCTGGACTCTCCTTTGGGAGACTTCGATATCATCTTCGTTGATCATCAAGGTCAGACGAGCCACACTCTTTTTGCGGTTTTGGAGACAGAAGTCTTTGATTTTGCGGTCAGTACGAGGTGTAGTGATTTGTTTTCTGCCACATTTCCCATTGTGATCCAATTCAAGGGGCAGGTTTTGATTGATTTTCTAATTTATCCTGTTAACCACAGACTTTAAAATACCTGTAATGGTTGCTATTTCCCTTTGGGAATGTTAAGTGTTTAAAAATAGTGTCTTCACTTTCAGACATTTTCTTGGGGACGTGTCTGAAGACCTAACCATACTGAAAAAACAAAACATTGGACTCAATATGGAAAAACTATTCACTGAAATAAGATATGAAAAAAAAAAATACAAAATTAATAGATAATTAATAATTACTTACATTTTGGTATAGCTAAACTGTTAAAACTCTTAAATATAATTATTATGTATATTTATTTACCAGAACTTCAATCACGAATTTTCACAAAAATGCTGGCCACATGGAAAAAACCTTAAATTTTCGAGGGATGTGGCACTTTGCGAGTGTTGCCACTTCTTAAAAGTATCAGTGGTGATACCAGCAACTAAAATAAAGAAGGAATGGCCATCATATCCAAGTTATTTAGAAGTAGAGACAACGTAAACATAAAAATCTGGAAATATTGGAACTGTCCCTATTAATATGGCAACCCACTGTACACACCATATGTTTAAAACATTTTACATTTCAATTAATATTACATTTTGAATATTTACAATTGGATTTGGAATGATAATTTCAAAAATGTTTGCGTCTTGGATATTTCCTAGTAACTTCAGTAGAATTCCCATAGATGCCAATATCTCAAATCTCTAAAATACTAAAAGTAATTTCAGCTGAATTTTGAAACATAATATCTTGAAACATTAGTTAAATCACTGTCTTTGCGTGCTTATTCCGTATTAATGTTGAAATGACCTCGGATGGAGAATCTTCAGTGACTACACCGACTGATCAAATCAAGAATCTGTTTCAAGAAACAATAACTCCGCAACCAAAATCAATCAACATGGCAACTGGAGAATCAAGCTCTGCGGCAGCAGTAAATTTTGTGACCGTGAAATTACCAACTTGTTGGAGAGAAAACATCTCGCTTTGGTTCGTACAGGCAGAAGCTCAATTCGCGAATTCACGCGTTAAAGAAGATTTCACGAAGTACAATATCATTGTCGCAGCCTTAAATTCACAAACCTTACAATGTGTGAGCGACATCGTGACACATCCACCAATTTCTGACAAATACGCCAACTTGAAAGCAGCCCTCATAGACCGACTGCAAGACTCTGCTGAAAAACGCCTCACACGCCTACTCACAGGAATCCAACTCGAGGATAGGAAGCCAACCGGTCTATTGAGACATATGCTAGAGCTAGCAGGACCTACCTTAGCGGATAGTGCAATTGTACGTACCCTGTGGTTACAAAGACTGCCACAACATGTACAAGCGATCCTGTCAGCACTACCCGATAATGACATTAACCAACTTGCCACGGCTGCAGACAAAATTCTAGATGTCTATCAATCGTCCGATTGCAGCGCCATGGAAAAAGGCAGCAAACCAAGTACATCTCGTCAGGAACCAGCTGAACATTCCTTACTACTACAACTGCAGCAACAAATAGCAGCACTTTCGCGTGAAGTATCCCAGCTACGCATAGCCAAAACTGATCCCACATCAACCTATAGAAGACGGAGAGACCAGAGCCCCCGTCGAAACCCTGATCGCTCAAGGTCCGGGTCACGCAATCCATCGCCCAATTGGAATCGAGAGGGAAAATCAGGCAGACCAACGTCAGATGTACATCAAGTATTTTTTTCTACAAAACAAATATTAAAGCTTACCCTTCAAATAAAACTACTCAAATCAATCATCAATCAGCCGTCAACAATTTAAGAGAAAAGCAAGTAATAACCCGCGCATCTTCATCGACCAAATCAGTCATCAATCAGCCTTCAACAATTTGAGAGAAACGCAAATAATAACCCGCGCAGCTTCATCGCGCGAAGGACGATATTCCCGGCTCTGCTCATGGACTCATCGGGACATCACTGTAGCGCCCTGGCCCCGGCCGTCGTCCTAGGCCAGCGCTACATCGGATCTGAACGCCCTGGCTCCTGCAATCGGACCAGCGCTTCATCCAAGCACCACGACCACCACGAGGATACGCGACATCCTCACTGGTCTAAACACCTCCCGCTCAACCGCCTACAAGGTCCACTCTACCTTCGGCCTCCTGTCAGCACCGGAGTGAAGAACCACGTTCTTCCCCAGCGCCTGACCATCATCGAGTCCGGTCAACAGCGTCCGACGTCGACTCACTGACTCACGCACGACCAGCAAACCACCGCCCGCATCCGGGGAATTCAATATCTGTCACACATCATCTCTCATCACGACTACCGCATATCACCCTCAGCTAATGGCCAAGTTGAAAACCTCTCTTATGGCAAGTAGAGACCCAAACTGGCAATAAAGGTCCTCACAAGGTAGAAGAGCGCGACGACAAAACATTTGTCACTTCAATAAAAGGCAAACCTAACGCATCTCCATAGACTGACTCAAGCCCGCTTTCGTTCCGGCCGAAGAAAACGTCACTATGGACACACCTGCCGCTATCACACCTGGAACCAAGAAAACAACTCGCACAGGTCGGCAAGTACATTCTCCAAAACGATTTGGATCGGAATATGCACAAAAAGACATTACGATTTGGCACATTTTTTCTATAACTCATGATAGAAATTAAATACTAAATTCCGCCTAGCTTTCTCTTGCAAACCTTATTCTTAAAATACATATATTTTTTTAAAAAAATGGCAAATCAAACAATATTAAATGTACACATTTTTGATGGAAATTTGACTTAAATATTGTTTGTTATCAAATAATAGAATCTAAAACTTAAATCATTATTGTGTATTCACAAGTGTGAAACACCTTAAATACGATGAAACTTTTCATCATTTTACCGCATAACTCATGCATTTTAAAAAAACATAACATATTAATCATGTTTTTGCAATCTTAAATCATTTCTATTTTAGATGAAAACTTTTCATCATTCAACTGCATAATTTGTGCACTTCAAAGGTACTACAAGCACCACTCTGTTTTTACTAAGGTAAAACTTAAAAAATAAGATGATAACTTTTCATCATGCAACCGCATTTATGCGTTACTACATGTATTACATCATTATTGTAAAAGTGTGACCAACTTTCCACACAACTAATTTAGTTCATCATATTATATTATGTATCAACGTACACACTATATACTCTACAAACTATGTACGTAGTAGGTAACTCTTTACCACAGTTTTTAAGCATTGTTTATGCATTTTAGTTTTTTTTAACCATGCTTCCCTGGATGTATAGGCACTTTTATACATCCAGTGAATCATGTGGTTGAAATTATTTATTTTTAAATATACTTTTATTTTTCATGTTTGTACAATTACAAGTTAAACCCACTTTGTCTTACGTACGTAAAGGAACATGGTTATTCGACTTACGTCAACAAAAAACACACCTTTACGTGCTGGAGACGATGTGCAGTTTTTTTTTTACTTTAGTTAGCATAACCCTTTAGTATTTACAATGCTATGATGAACGCCTAACTAAGGCTCCAAAAATGTAATACTTTGACGAAGAAAACTCTACTATATCCTACTTATGTATCAATTAAATATTTCTTTCACTAGATACAACTTACTATAAAACATACCTTTTACTATAGTTTTCTATTTCAATATAACCTATGTAAATACAGCATTCCGCTATATACAGCGTACCATCGAAATGTTTCTCAAGTAAATTACAACTTGTAACCATACATTTGCGATTCTTTAAACATGTATAATGTTATTTTAAGATTAGTTTAGTCATAGTCTTAAATATTTTTTATACAATTAATGTACAATAATTTTACAACCAGAGCTACTAATTATGCACTCTTGGTAAAATAAATCTACTAGCTCTGAACATAGTTCATCGAGGCAACAAAATTCAATGTCCATACATTAATTGAAAATTAACCAACTGGATTCAAAACCTTGAAATCCATGTATGTACCACAACAATCAGCTGGAATTATATCTCAAATTCCGTGTACCACAACAATCAGCTGGAATTATATCTCAAATTCCATGTACCACAACAATCAGCTGGAATCATATCTCAAATTCCATGTACCACGCTATATGTACACCAACGCTTCGAACACTTAGTTCGTCGATGCGTCAAACTCTGTAAATAACTCACAAAAGATAATAACTAAGATACTACTCTGCTCGAGTAACTCTCACAATCTTCTGAACACATTGGAGGCTATTCTCGTTTTGACTGAAGGTGCCTCAGTCAAAATATTGTTATACTCGGTTAACATCAGTTATATAATTTCTCTTAACGATTTTCCATTTGTTCATGTTTATCGTTAGCACTGGAGGGGAGGCTATGGAAATGCGATTACGCACTTGACTATAAAATAATTAATAAATTAACTGATTCGTTTGTCCACATTGGCAACATTGGTGATGTCACCATTTCCGACTAGAGTGAACCCCGTTCGGAGAAACCTGACGGACTTCATTCCAGTCGTGAATTTCGTGCCGAGAACACGTGGCGTAAAATTAAGCTATTTCGCATTCCCAAGTTTTTACCTACCGCGATCTCACCTAAATGTAACCTGTACATTTCGTATGTAAAATTCAATAAATTATTAAATGTGCGAGGAACTTTTGATTTCATCTCTGAACACATGATCCTTCCTGAAAGATTCGTAAGTATCTTCGACACCACATGAAGTAAAGTTTCCTCCACACTTCCATTCAAAACTTATGCTGTCCGGTAACATTTTTTTTCAATTAAAAACAAAAAAAATCTAAAATCCACACTCCGTCACTGTCATTGGAATTGTTTCTCGGGTTCAACAGCTGTTATTAGCAAGTGTGTCAAAAAGTGTCCTCGCTCTTTCGTACACACTAAATATTAATAGTTAAAAATGAGACGAATGGTGCTGTGCCATTTCGTTGTGATTGTAAAAGCGCGCCAACGTAGGTACGTACGTACATTATTCAACGAAACTCGAACAAAATATTGCCAGACGGGTTTTCAAACTTTGACAAAGAATAAAACATTGGTGACGTGTGGTGAAAATATGAATAGTAAATTTTTTATTAAAAAAAAATGTTACCGGACAGCAAAGTGCCCATAACATTTTTTACTCCAAATGTGCTAATTGTCGGGTACGTGCCGATACACCCTGTATACTTTAAGAATATATTTTTTGGTCATAAATTATTTGTAATGTTTCAATAATGTCTTGGTAAATTATTTTTGTACAAAATCTGAACTATACCAATTTGTAAGACCATAAATAAATAGTCCAATTGAGGAATTTTCGTCACAAAACGCGTGCTCGGATTTATTTATTAGTAATTTTATTTGAAATAAAAACAAAATTCTTATACATACTTCTGGTAGATAATTTATTGATTGTTTATACTGTATTATTATATGATTTGAAATATTTGTTGTATAATACAAATTCACCTTTGAAAATGCAACAAATCTGCGCATCGTCCAACGGTAACACTTTATTATGATATGAAAATAATATTATTTTTCAAAATTTAACATCTTACTTTACTAGATAAAATAACGATCTTTCGAAATCAATTTGTGTTTTTTTCTAGAAAAGTGTCCATACGTCTAAAAGTGGCCTCAAAAATGCCAAATTTCAGGTCAAGTCTACCTATTTCGCCTTCATAAACAAAATGGATCAAGATAACTCAGCCCAGCAATTCCTGGCAAAGGCAACATCCGTTTTAAACCTTTTGAACAACATAATAATCGACCCATCAAACAAATTCACTAAGGAGCAAATAGCTAAACTTGCTCGCAAATTCCGCGATCTTCTGGGTAATGTCGGTCATATGGATGAAAAATTAGGCAACCTTGAAGGAGAACTAAAGACCTTCATAAAATTGTCTTCCAACCAAACACCCGAAAATGGGAAAAGAACGTGGAGTTCGATTGCGTCCGACCAAGCCCTCATCATTTTTTTTTATATTTTAAACTTACATGAATTTGTCTCAACTAAACTCAATCAATAACTGTCTTGGCTACTCTGTCTTGATTTGATATTTACCAATATGCCTAGCGTTTATGTAAGTGAAACTGCTGACTCATTATTACCAATTGATAATTATCATCCACCACTCGATTTCAACTTCTCTAATCCTTTCAAAAGTGATACTCTAAAATCAAAAGTTTCACACCACTATAAAATACTGGCATGAACAGGTCTTGCCCAATATGACTGGTCATTCTTGTTATCAAACACCAATATTAAAGATGAGGTATTTAAATTTAATGATTGCATAACTCATGCTATATACTAGTTCGTTCCAAGGGTAACTTATTCCCAGCCTAATCTTCCCAAATGGTTCAGTTTGACATTAAGATTATTGAAAAAAAGAAAATACACAAATTATTCAAATTAACAAACAACTTAGCGCTCTATCAAAAATTTTCTCTTTAAAGAGAATTATCTAAAACTGAATATGCTATGTGCTGCAAATCTTATATTGAACTCACTGAGACTAAATAAAATATTAACCCTAAACAATTCTGGAAATTTGTTAAACAAAAACGTATTGAAAATGATCTCCCTTCAAGTTTATTCTTTAAGCGCTTGTTATATGCCAACGGATTTTCTCAAACTGTCAAAATCTCTTCATTTTTTTGTCGCTAGAGGGCGGTAGTTGTACATTAATGAACTTGTCAAAATACAACGTCAAATGTGCGTCATGATTATGTCCCGCATCATCACGTACGCAATTGGAAATCGGAAATATTAAGTAAAACAAACAGCTTAGTAAAAAGGTATGACTTATTTGCAGAACCTACTATTTTGGTAAAGCATTTACTTTGACATTTTTTATAAATGTTTATCATTCACTTGCTGTTGTTAAATCTAATTAGATTTGAACGGCTTTTGGCTTTACGAATCGCATTTCAGAAACATTTCCTATACAAAGAAAGGTTGTTTTGCACGGTATTCGGAAACTCGTGGTATAAACGGTATAACTTGTGAATGAATCTACCTTTCATTTAAAGTCAATTTTGGGTTATGATCTTTTTTATTTGAGCTTTCGTTTTCGAGAAAATCGAAGGCGGATTTATTTGGTAGATTTATACATTTTATATTTGATAGAATATCTATACATATTAATAATATTGACCTCGAAAAATAAAAGAAAGTTTTTTTTAAATTTATATATTTGTTAAATTATTCAGTGTTAACTAAACAATAATCTGTTTTAACCATGGCAGTATCGTGCAAGGCATACTAGTACTGTATCAAAATATAACTAGCCGTTGGAAATAATAGTTATATTCATTTAACGACCAACGCTATTGAAAAAAATTACGTCAATGGGTTGAAATATAATACCTAAATACAAATATTATTCAACGAATCCACGATTCGACCTATTGTTTAAGATGTATTGACGCGTAATAAATATATGAAATGGTGAATCATTTAAATTTACTGAATTTAAAGTTACTGTTCTTTATACAAATAGAACGGCGACATATGCGCCTCACAATTTTTGCCGCATTTGGGTGTTTAAAATGTTACCTGGCTATTATAGACTTAGAGGCCTTGTGTTTTCTCGGTAGGGAAAAAATTGTTTCCTAAAAAACCCTTATTATTTGGAACTTTACAACCCAATACGTAGATAGAATATCTTTGATTTGACAAAGTGTGAATGGTTACGTGTATATACGCAGAAAGGTGATATAATCGTAAATTTACTTATAAAGTTTTTTTTGTCTGTTTAATCTAAAGATAAAAAAACGGTAATAAACTTGTTTACTCCTTATATGAATACGCCTTACCATGTAAGGTCGGAATAGTGAAAAACTTGACATGTTATCACTTAAAATTGCCGATTTTACCAAACTAAAAATGATTTGGCGTGAGATGGTAATTTTTGGTTTGATTACCAAACGCGCTCACTACTGAGTCAGAGCGACAATGAATTCTCACACACACTTGCATAAAGGGCACGCAAATCAACATCGTGACGTTCGTGCTAACCGTTAGGAAAAGGTACGCACAACGCACATTGAATATTGTATTTTATTCGTTTCAAAGAATATGACAGTTCAAAAAATACAATGCGACAAATTTACGTGAAAAAAGAGTATTTGTGAGTACTTAGCGTTTTTGTAGCTTCCTAAAATTATTGCAATGCTTCAAGTGAGTCGGTATTCTACTTTTAGACCCAGAAATGAAAAATTTTGATGGCATTTTAGAAATATATACGCCGTAAAACAAGGAGCGTATAGTCCCACTACCGTTCTCGGGGGCTTCTCACCCGTAATAAGTAAAACAGTGTAAATGTGTTGAAAATTTGGTGCAAGATGAAGTATTTATTTAATTGTTAATATCCACAGATATCATAACGATAATAAGAGGCCGTACTTCTACAGATGTGTGTATTATATACATATTTTAAATTAAAAATATTGTGTAAAACCGTTTTTAATGCGATAATCATGGATCGAAGTTTTAAAAGTGGGTTGTATGGTGTATCAATGTTTTTATTTTTTATAGTCGAATGCCTACAACAACTACAAAAAAAAATAGGCAGACTGAAAAATAATAGTCCATTAATTGGTATTAAAAAATATGAAGTCTGAGAATGACATACGAAAGGTAGTATTAAGCCGTTTTAGGGAGCCGTTTTCCAGCAAATCACCATTATGCCCTATAACCCACTCTTAATGAAAGTCACGCTACAAACGATATTGATATTGCCAACCTTTTTGCTGAACACTTATCCTCCGTCTATTCTGATAGCACTTACACCATCCCTCCATTTAATTGCCAAATCACACATATTGATGTCTTCAACTCCTTAAAAAATCTTTCCAGCAAAACAAACACTGGTCCAGATGGTATACCTGAAATATTATTGAATGTAAATCTATTGTATCTAAGCCACTTTGTTTATTATACAACTTATCACTATCATCTGCCACTTTTCCGGATTCCTGGAAAGTTTCCTATGTAAGACCTATTTTTAAATCGGGTAATAAATTGAACGTAGAAAACTATAGACCTATATCGATTTTATCTCATATTCCTAAAATCTTTGAGTCTATAATTACTAAGAAAATAACACCAATTTTCAAAAATGTACTGATTGAGGAACAGCATGGCTTTAGATCTACTAAATCTACCACTAAAAACTTACTCTCCTTCACCAACACCATAGTCAACGGCCTTGAAGATAAATCACAAGTAGATGTTCTATATACTGACTTTTCTAAAGTTTTTGACATAGTAAACCACTCACTCCTCATGGCCAAGCTTCAAGCTATAGGTACATATACGAAACCCATTGCTGGCCTTCTTTAATTCTTATTTAAGCAATAGAAAACAAAGAGTTAAAATAAATAACATTGAGTCTATTATCATCGGCGAGTTACATTCGGCGTACCGCAGGGAGCACATCTAGCCCCGCTTCTTTTCAAATTGTTTATAAACGACAATATTAGTATTTTTCTCACACACGCTTTTGGCTTTTAGCTGATGACAATAGGATCCTAAAAATAATAAAAATTACCATGACTGTCTTCTTTTCCAATTAGATATTGACTCATTCAATAACTGGTGAAAAATTAATTGCATGAAACTAAATGTCGATAAGTGCAAAATATGTCCTTCTACAGAACTAAAAATTAGATTATTTTCGAATACAGACTTAATAATAAAGGCTTAACAACTGTTCAATCTATTAAAGACCTTGGTGTCTCTCTTGACAGCAAGCTTTCTTTTCGGGAACATATAAATGTAATTGTTAATAAATCTCTCAAACTACTTGGCTTCATAACTAGAATAACTTCTGACTTCAAAAATATAAAAACCCTTAGAACTCTTTACTGCTCCTTGGTTCACCCCCATCTTGAATATGCTTTTGTTATATGGTCTCCTTTTTATGCTAACCATATTCGTCATATTGAGTCCGTTCAACATCGGTTCCTAAAAGGGATTGCTAGGAGGCTAGGATTAGAAAGAGGCAATTACTCGTATTATGAAATTGAACAAATTCTAAAACTTTCTCCTTTAGAAGACCGTCGGAAAAAATCTCATTTGTTTCTTTAAAATTATCAACAATTTTATTGACTCACCTACATTACTAGAAATCATCTCATTCAATATACCTTCTCGTAAACTCAGAAATAAAGAACTGCTCTTCCTCAATCAACACTCGACTAATTATGCTTATAATTCACCATTGTCTAGAACAGTGGTTCTTGACCTTTTTGTAGGTACCGAACCCCACCAGTTACATATGCGCATTCACAAAACCCCTCCTAATTTGAAAAATAAAATTAGATTTTTACAAATTCAAAACATGGTATATATTTATCGGTGTCCGGAAACTCGTAGTACAAGCGGGAAACTGGAGAATCTACACCACATGGGGAACCCAAAAAAACATAAAGTTTTTTGATTTGAGCATTTTCACAAAAAAAAAAAAAAAAAACAAAAAAATATATTTTTCGGCTATTTTTGGGTTAAAGTTTTTTCTGGTGTTTAGGGTTGAACAACAGATGTTTTAACCCTGCAGAGCAGAAATATTTTATGATTACACCGGATTAAATGAAGGGTGATTTCAAAATAATGCTTAAAATCCGAGTTTCTTCATTTGTTTTACTTTCAAATAGTTTTAATTAGTTGGGTACTTTGATCTTCAGTAATAATTTATAAGAATTTGATTAAAAAAAAAAAAAAAAAAAAATGAACTTCTAACTCGATTTACTCGATAACGAAAGCTCAAATCAAAAAAAAATATACTACAAAATCGACTCCAAATGTGATGTAGATTCACCAGTTTCCCGCTTGTACTACGAGTTTCCGGACACCCTGTATAGGTGTACAAAATGAAAAAATATATAAAAAAAAACAAAGATCAAAACAATAAATTTTAATGGTTAAATCAAAACATGAAACATATTGTTGAAATGATAACAACAATATAAGACTAGTGCTGCCATCTATGTATTTAATATGTAAACTTATATGAAATAAATGTTAGTCTATTCTCCATCTTTGATCAAACAGCGTTTCATTACAAGTTATGGGCCGTTCGCTTATAAATCTTCGCGATTTTGTTGTTTTTTTGTTTGACCAGTATAAAAAACACGATTACAAAACGCGATTGAACTGTGTCGTGACGGATTGTTATAATAAAAGTGTACAACTTTAGTATATCGCAGTTTAAAAATGTCGGCGAACTATCTTGTCAACGTACCCAAGCTAACGGGACGTGATAATTACGACATATGGTGTTTTGCGGCACAGAATTTTTTAATCCTCGAAGGCATGAAGCATTGTGTGCAGCCAGAAGTCGGGATTGAAATAAAACCTGCAGATGATGCAAAAACCAAAGCAAAATTGATTATGACAATCGACTCGTCTTTATATGTTCACGTAAAAGATGCTACATCCAGTAAAGAGTTATGGGATAAATTAAAAAAATTATTCGACGACAACGGATTTTCACGGAGAATAAGTTTGCTGAGAAATTTAATTTCGATTCGCCGAGAGAATTGCAGTTCGATGACGTCTTATGTGACGCAGATTATCGATACAGCACAGAAGCTTTCAGGAACGGGATTCGAAATTAATGACACATGGACAGCATCATTGCTACTCGCTGGTTTGCCAGATCGTTTCTCGCCGATGGTTATGGCATTAGAACATTCAGGAATTCCTATAACGACAGACTCCATAAAAACAAAATTGTTAGATATGGATTCAGCAAGTCATGACGGGAGTGAAGTTAGCGGAGCTTTAGCAATTCGTTCAACTTCAAAGTACAAAGGAAAAAATAATACGAATATGTCTATGGCCAGCAAAAGTTATGTTGGCAGCAATGGCAGCACTGGCTTGTCAAAGTCAAACGTCAACAAGCATATAAAGTGCTACAGATGTAAACAAATCGGGCATTACAAGAACCAGTGTACAAATACAGAAAATAACTTGTCAAATCAGATAAATAAGGAGCGAATGCAGTCTAATGCGTTTAGCGCAGTGTTCCTGAGTGGAAATTTTAACAAAGACGATTGGTATATCGACTCGGGCGCGAGTGTACATCTGACAGCAAATGAAAGTTGGATTATAAATGCGCAGTATGAACAAGAAAAAATAATTGTTGTCGCAAACAGTGAAAAGGTGTCAGTATTGTGTTCTGGCGATGTAAAAATCATGACTAAAACAGATAATCATGAGTATGACATCATGGTGAAAAACGTATATTGTGTACCAAGTCTAACAACGAATTTATTATCTGTTAGCCAACTGATTATGAAAGGCAACCGTGTATCTTTCACTGGAAATGGTTGTTCAGTTTATAATAAAAATAACGAGTTGGTTGCTACGGCAGTGTTGGTCAATGGAGTATATAAAGTGAATTTGCTAAAACAAGACTGTTTAGCAGCATCAGTTGTGTCAGGAATGACTTGGCATCGAAGGTTAGGACACATAAACAAAGATTATTTGAATCAGATGGAAAAAGCTGTGCATGGTATATCACTTGATAAAAAAGTTGACATAAGCAAATCTTCATGCACAACATGTTGTGAAGGCAAACAATGCCGGTTACCTTTTAAGAGCAGTGGCCAACGAAGCAGTAATCTCCTAGATATTGTGCACACAGACATATGTGGGCCTATGGAGAATGTGTCTATGGGCGGCTCGAGATACTTCTTGTTATTTGTTGATGATCATAGTAGGATGACATTTCTTTATTTCTTAAAACACAAAAATCAGGCTTTGAAGTATTTCAAGATTATTAAAGCTCAGGTGGAAAATCAAACAAAAAAAACAATCAAAGTATTAAGGAGTGACAACGGACTGGAGTATTGCAATAAAGAATTTGATATTGAAGACAATATTAGTGATTTCTAAACGAAAATCTGAAACAGAAAAATCAGAAAAGGAAACGGTCACATCTGGGACTCGAACCCAGGACCCCTGTCTTAGTGGGTTCGAGTCCCAGATGTGACCGTTTCCTTTTCTGATTTTTCTGTTTCAGATTTTCGTTTAGAAATCACTAATATTGTCTTCAATATTTAAATATTACAATTTGAGGTTTTACTCAATAAAGTTATTCCGAAAAATAAAAAAGAATTTGATGATTTCCTGAATAGTGCCGGTGTGATTCATCAGAAAAGCAACCCTTACACCCCACAACAGAATGGATTGTGTGAACGATTTAATCGCACAATAGTTGAAAAAGCAAGATGTCTACTTTTTGATGCAAACTTAGGCAAAGAGTTCTGGGGTGAGGCCACCAATACGGCAGTGTACCTGCAGAATCGGATTGTGGCAGCGGCATTGGAAAATAAAACTCCATATGAGTTGTGGACTGGCTCCAAACCGGATATAAGTCATATCAGAGTTTTCGGTAGCACTGTGATGGTCCATGTAGCTAAAGAAAAGCGAAAGAAGTGGGATAAGAAAACAACCAAATGTATTCTCATAGGATATCCAGATAATATAAAAGGATATAGGGTCTTCAATCCAGAAACAAGGAATGTAACGACTAGTAGAGATGTGATCATCATTGAGAAGGAATCAAAATCTGAAAATTTAATGGAAGTGCAAGGTCAGAATATTGATTCAGTGGGGGATAGTAAGGAACTTGATGATACAGAACAATGTGGTCAGAATGTTGATTCAGTGGGGGATAGTAAGGAACTTGATGATACAGAACAATGTGAAATTGAACCTGTGCCTAGTCAAGAACACTCAAGTTTCATGGACAGTTTTATAGATAATGATGAAACATATGTTCCCAGTGATTATGAAGATGCAGACAGTGAGAAAGAAAGCCCGCAGTGCCGACCTATGCCGTGAAAATAAAGTCCGCTTTCGTGCACGTTTAGTGGCAAAAGGTTTTTCACAAGTTGAAGGTGTGGACTTTACAGAAACATTTTCTCCTGTAGTGAGACATACTACATTAAGATTACTTTTTGCATTGTCAGTACAACTAAATTTGAAAACAACACATCTTGATGTAACAACGGCTTTCTTGAATGGTACACTTGAGGAAACTGTTTACATGCAAATACCAAAAGGTTTTTCTGAAAAAACACAAAATGGTCAAGTACTTAAATTAAAAAAGGCCATTTACGGGCTTAAACAATCCTCAAGAGCTTGGTATAAAAAAGTAGATGAATGTTTGTTAAGCATAGGTTATATTAGATCTAAAATAGAACCATGTATGTATACAAAAATGAAAGATCAGTTTAAAACTATTGTCGCATTGTTTGTAGATGATTTTTTTGTTTTTTAAAATGATACTAATGAAACTAAGCATTTAAAGGATGTCTTAACAAGTCATTTCAAAATAAAAGATTTAGGAGAAATAAAGAAATGTCTGGGTGTTAACATAACTGTTAACAAATCTAAGCAAACAATAATATTAAGTCAGAAAGATTATATTGATCAGCTGTTGCATAAGTTTAATATGAGCCAAAGTAAACCTGCACAGACTCCAATGGAAACAAAGTTAAATGTGTCAAAAAATGAACATTGTGTTGGTAATTTTCCATATCAACAAATAATTGGATGTCTTATGTATTTAGCGGTTCTAACCAGACCGGACATTGCATATACGGTTGGTTTTTTAAGCCAATTTAATAATTGTTATTCCAAAGAACATTGTTCTTATGTAAAAAGGTTATTGAGATACCTAAAATGTACTAGAGATTATGGTTTAAAGTATTCCGCTAGTGGAAGCTCAATATTAAAAGGGTTTGTAGATGGTGATTGGGGCGGAAACATTATAGATAGGAGGTCATACACTGGAATTTGTTTTAATTTATCTGGTTGTGTTATATCTTGGGAAACAAAAAAACAGAATACTGTTGCACTATCTAGTAGTGAGGCTGAATATATGGCCATCACCGAAGCCTGCAAAGAAGCAATTTATTTGAGAAATTTACAATATGAAATAACTCAAAAAATGTATACTATTGATATTTTCAATGACAATCAGAGTGCGCAAAAGTTAACAGCAAATCCAGTTTTTCATAAGCGCACCAAACATATTGATATTAAATATCATTTTTGTAGAGAATGTGTAGCAAATAATATTGTAAATGTTAAGTATTTGCCAACAGCTGAAATGCCTGCTGATTTGTTCACCAAAAGTTTGGGTTCATTATGAATAAAACATTATGAATTTTTGGATAAACTAGGTGTGCAAATTGTTTAATTTAATTGTATTTATATTGTTAGTTATAGTGGGGGTGTTGAAATGATAACAACAATATAAGACTAGTGCTGCCATCTATGTATTTAATATGTAAACTTATATGAAATAAATGTTAGTCTATTCTCCATCTTTGATCAAACAGCGTTTCATTACACATATTAATTATTATTTACTTTTAAGTATTTATATTTATGTATTATATAGTATTTATTTTTTAGTCTGACCCCCGAGACTGACTCACCGAACCCCTGGGGTTCGATCGAACCCAGGTTAAGAACCACTGGTCTAGAATATGTAGAATGGTCAACTCACGTCGAGACCTTGATTTTTTTGGTACAAGTCAGAATGTTTTTTGTCGCTCACTATGCAATTGTGGATATTTTGTATCACTATAGTTTTAGCAAGGTCTTGACTTGACTTGATACTTCTATTTCCTTATTTGTCTCTGCTTTTGTAAACCATACTTTACTCTTGCATTGTACATTGTCCCAATTCTCGTGTCGCTTTGTAATATATTGGACGTAAGCCCGTTAATTAATAAATAAATAAATACATGAAGTGACAGGTTACACGCCCTTCTTTTTAAATTTTATTTCAGGAAATCAATACAATTCTACTGATTTCAATTCGGAGGAGATAACTTTTGCAAATCGACATACTTGGACATCAGACTTATCTGAATTAAATGATAACTTTGGCCAAGTCAGAACTTGTCCGAGACAATCTTATGAGAAAAATAAGGTTTATTATAACTTGCGTAGAAGGGATGTTCAATACGAGGTAGGAAATGTTGTTTGGAGGAGATCATTTGTTCTTTCTCATGCTAGTAGGTATTTTTCAGCGAAGCTAGCGCCGAAATTTATTAGAAGTAAAATTTTGGAAAAAGTTTCACCGGTGGTTCATAAATTATCAGATATGGATGGTAAACCGGTTGGTACATATCACATAAAAGATATTATCAAGGTGGAATCATGAGACGGTAAAAGGAGGAGACTTGACAAAGTCATTTCACATTGAATATATTTTGTATGGTTATAGTTGTCTAAGTAGTAGTAGTTTTTTATATACATTCAAGGTGAAGACATGACAAATTCGTCTTTTCACATTGAATATATTTTGTATGTTGATAGGTTGTTCAAGTAGGATATCAATTGAATCTTCTGTATGTGAGTGTCTCCGGGGCGTATATTCCATGCATGAAATTAATAGTTAATGAACATAATGGTATATTTTTAACTTTTTATGTGTGGAGTGTGTGCACTGCAGCATAGGTATGTAATATTTGTTTAGATGGTTTCTTGTGAATCGAGGTCGGATTTATTGTCCCTGTCAATAAATGAGCTTTCAATCAAATTGTATTGTCCGTTTTGTGAAATGGTTTTATGTACTTTTGGTTTAAATAACCCTTAGGGTATCTATGGAAAATAATTAATTCACTAGTGTGAATTTATATAAGTATGATATAGTTCATAACAGCATTTCTAGTAATGAATTGCTTAGAGACATACATATAGACAATTGGCAAAGCGAATTGCAATACATATTTTTCAAATTAGTTTCAGATTCTATAAAAATTTATATTTTATCTGAGTTTTAGGAAACTTCAGAAAGCTGCCCAAGTGTCTTTGAGTAATTTTGAATACTCAGATACTGTTTATTTTTCAAGTAATTATTTACTGAGGTAATTAGTTTTTTATTTTCTGACAACACTGACAGTCGGTGAAGTAGATTCCTTGTTACCCAAATTCGCTGACAGGAAGGTCAGGAGGGGGTCATTTTTGCTGATTGTGTCAGTTGGCCTTTATATAAATATTCATGTTTTTTGTTATTGCGAGTCATTCTTAACCAAATTTAATAAAACAGCAGGGTCTGTGATAATCTGGGGGAATCTATTTAAACCGGGTAGTAAATATATTATAATTTGCAAAGTGAATGTATTGTAACATTTATAAAATAAACCAGTGTCTTCAAAACAACAAATTTTCTTACTGGAGAAAACCTACAAATTTAACATTGGTCCTTCAGCTGGATAAAGTGATCAAATCGGAATCATAACAAACAGCGGAGAAAAATCAACAAAAACCAAATACCTAAGAAGGACTTTAACCAAACGAAGAGAATCCATCACTTCAGAATTCAGATGAGTATTCAGTGCTTCCTTTACCTTTCCATGTTATCCTGTCATTGCAATCAGTGTTTTTTGGTATTTTTTATAGAAAGGGAATTTAATCTTTACCTAAGAATTAACGAAAAAATTGGGAAGAACATCCCATCGAAAATAAGTTGCTTACATTAAAGGATTTCATGAAATATTTAGCTGCAAGGGCCCAAGTATTAGAACTTATGCAAACCTCGGAAAAAAATCTACTTCCCTACATAGGCCGCAAACGTGTAGCAATAATGACAAAAAAGAGTCGGTATTTTTGGCGGTTAAAAATAATGGTTGCGGATATTGTAATGAAAATCACCAAATTTATTATTGGAGAAATTTTTTAAAATTAAAAATAAATGAAAGAATTGATGCCTTGAAGACAATCCGAGCCTGCTTCAAGTGTTTGAAGTCAGGTCATATGGCGCAGGATTGTAAGATAACATTCAAATGCAAAAAATGTGATAGTATTAAACATAATACTTTAATTCATCAGGAATTAACACAGGGAGATGCATACAGAAACCGAGCCTGTTTCCGTATCAAACCACTCTGCTTTAAGGAAGGCGGAAAAAATGGTTTTATTGTCTACTGCAATCATTGGGATTGTGGGACATGACGATGAAATTCATAAGGCCCGAGTCTTGATCGACTCAGGAGCGCAATCGAACTTCATGCGTGAGGATTTTGCGAATAAATTAAATTTGAAATGTGAATCCATAAATAAACCAGTATCAGGGATACATAACAATGTCACCCATATTAAGAAGAAAGTGTCAGTGGACATGACTTCTTTAAAATCGGATTATAAGAATACAATATGTTGCTTAATATTACAGGATATTACTACAAACCTTAATAAAACCGAATTATGAACTATAAACTACACTCACTGACGGTCAGACGTAAACTTTCTGACGTACTGCTCCTACACAAAATTATACATGCATCAGTTGATACACCAAACATTTTATCCCAAATTAACATCAATATACCATCAAGAAAATCAAAAAGGAGAATGAAAGACATTTTCTATATTAAAGCCTACCACACAAATACAGGATATTTTTCCCCTGTACCGCGAACATTAAGAAATTATAACATTATACACGGCTCTAATAATGAAATAGACATTTTTAATGACCAATTTAAACACTTCAAAAAAAATGTATTACCTTTAATCATATTAAGCTGATATTGTGATGAAGCCCTTTATGAGAAGCAACATTGTACCTACCTAATCAGTGTCTCACCAGTACAGGTGTGACAATAACAAATCGTTTATGAACATATTTGTATTTACCTTTTACCCATTCTTATTTATTATTTACTTGCATATTTAGCTTACATATTATTATAATAGATTAATATTACTTACATAATATTACTTACATTTTCCTTTTGTTACTATTTTTGTTATTATCATTTTGTTATTATTATGTATTTAAACATCCATGTATGTAAATTTTTGGGCACCATGCCTGTTTTATGTACTTAAATAAAAATAAATAAACCTTCCACAAATATCGTTGCCCAGGAATGACTTCAAGCTACCACCAGGATTGGAACTTGCAGATCCCAATTTCAACCTACCTGCACCAGTCGACATATTATTGGGAGCCGAAAGTTTTTGGGAGATCCTGACCAACGATCGGCTGAAACTGGAGTCTGGACCCACGCTCCAAAGAACGAAATTAGGATGGATTGTATCTGGACCAGTCAATATGCTTCACAAAAAAGGCCTGTATCAGAATTTTGTAGTTTATCAATAAACAAGTTGAGCAGTCAAATGGAAAATTTTTGGAAATTGGAAGAAGTAGCTCCCGGGAAATTCCAAAATCACGAGGAAAAGGCTCGCGAAGCCAGCTTCATTGCCACTCACAAAAGAGAAAAGGATGGTAGATTCGTGGTGAGCTTACCACTACGTCCTTGCATTAGCCAACTGGGTAATTCTTTGATTACCGCAGAAAAAAGGTTTAAAAATTTGGAGAAAAAATTATTGTCAAATGAAAATTTAAAAATGCATTATGTACAATTTATGCAGGAATATGAACAACTTGGTCACATGGAAGTGTGTGACAATCTGGAAGGAGATAAAATTTCTTATTTTTTATCGCATCACGTAGTCATAAAAGAAGCAAGCACCACGACCAAGGTGCGAGTAGTATTCGACGGATCGGCTAAAACCTCCTGGAGAAGCATTAGATTTAAAACTTAATTTAAAATTAGTGTGAACTAATTTTTTATAATATAAACATAAATTAATTAATTAAAAAATTAATTTTAATATATAGAATGGAAAAAAAGAGACATCTCTTGTCAATTTCGGATAGTATTTTCTCTGCAGGTGAATGATAAACAAATTACAGTCACCTTTTGCATTTTGATCAGTGGATTCATCTGAGATTGTGTTATTTCGTCAAAAGAGGTCTATTTAAGACAAAAATATATATTTTTTGTCACAATAAAATGTCACAAATATCGGCTGTGTGTATTATTACAATGAATGTGCTGATTCATCTTGACATTAATAATTCTTCTCTCTTGTGAGCTGGTTGTTCTTATAACCTTATATAGTGCAAATGCAAAGTGATTGCTGATTGCTGCCTGCCACCGAATCTGATGACAAAATAGAAGACCTAAATTGCGAGTACCATTTTTTTGGGTTAGTCTTTCAGTTCATTTGTATTTTGGTGACTGGGTTTGAATTGTTTTTCTCCCTGCAGAGATAAAGTTATTAATCAACAATTTATTTTCATAGGGAAATATAACATTCCCTGGATGATCTGTGCTATCTACACGCCAGATCATCAACCACCTCCAATGGACTCTCGTTGAATGATGCCTTGATGACAGTTATACAAAATGACCTATACACACAACTATTGCGTTTCAGAAAACATCAATTCGTCCTGACTGCAGACATTGAGAAGATGTACCGGCAAATCAACGTATGTGAAGCCGATCGCTGCCTACAGAAGATATTATGGCGTGAATCACCTGCTGAGGATCTCCGACATTACAAGCTAACTACTGTGACTTACGGATTGGGACCTTCATCCTTCCTAGCTACAGTAAGGTCCTAGAAAATGATTTTTATATGGATGACCTATTAACAGGAGAAGACGATGTAAATTCTTGTGTTGAATTGAAAAGGCAGTTGAATGAGATTTTGTCTTCTGCTGGTATGACCCTACGGAAGTGGAGGTCTAATGTTTTAGAGTTGTCAGCCGAGTCGGGCCGACCTGAAATTGCCAAAATAGACAATTCTGATAAAATCATAACTGACAATCCAAAAAATGAAAAAATATTAGGTTTAATACGGAACAATGAGCATGATTATTTTTCCTATGCAATTACAAACCCAGCTAACCAAGCCGAGAGCAAACGTCAGATACTATCATGCATTGCTTCAACATTCGATATGTTAGGACTCATTGGTCCGATTAAAATTATAGCTAAGTTGATCATGCAAAAACTATGGCAATCAAAAACACCATGGTATGATTTTTTGCCTAGTGAAATAATGGTACCCTGGAAAAAATATTTACAGGATTTAATTCAATTAAATGTATTGCAAATCCCAAGAAAAATTATTTGCGAACATCCTGACAGCTTGCAATTACACGGGTTTTGCGATTCGTCGGAAAAGGCTTATGGAATTTGTATTTACATGGTGTCTATGGATCACGATGGTAAGCGACATTCGCGCTTAATTACGTCTAAATCAAGAGTTGCCCGTTGAAATGTATTTCACTGCCTAAATTAGAATTATGTAGTTCGGTATTGTTAGCGAAGCTAATGAGAAATCTCAAGAACGCACTAAATATGCCAGATGTAGACACTCACTATTGGAGCGATTCTACCATAGCATTATGTTGGTTGAAAGGTCAACCGGCAAGATGGAATACCTTCGTAGCTAACTGAGTCGCTGAAATACAGGAGTTAATTAATCCAGATCAATGGTGACATGTATCATCTAAAGACAATGCGGCGGATATAATTTCTATTAGAATAATGGTAACAAAATTATCAAATGTGTTTAGTGGCGCCATCTATATTGAAACAATGTGTAACATTTCAAATATATTTCAAGAACAATAAAGATTATTCTTTTGTCTATTGCGAAAAGCAACGTGTTTTTAATAGGTTATGGGCAAATATCCATATATTTTTCGGTTTTTACTGTGTAAATTTAGTATAAAACAGTCGAAAATTGTTGACTTTTCGTGGAAATATGGCTGTAAACTATTTTCAAAGTATTGAGAAGCTGACAGGACGCCAGAATTATGATCAGTGGAGTTTTGCGGTCGAAAATCTGTTGGTGCTTGACAACCTCGTAAACTATATCAAGTCGGAGCCAGATAAAAATTTCGAGTCAAAAGCATCAGATGACGCAAGAGCCAAGGCGAAGCTAGTTTTAACTATTGACCCTGGATTGTATGTGCATATTAAGGAAACAAAAACAACTTTAGAGTTATGGATTAAACTGAGGTCTATATTTGATGACTCAGGCTTTTCTCGTAAAATATCTCTACTAAGACATTTAATCTCGTTACGACAGGAAAATTGTGATTCCATGACTTCTTACGTCACGCAAGTAGTCGAAACAGCTCAGAGATTGAAGGGCACAGGATTTACAATTACAGAAGAATGGGTCGGATCGTTACTTCTCGCAGGTCTGCCAGAAAAATTCATGCCAATGATTATGGCGATGGAGCACTCAGGAATGCAGATTACCACCGATTTAATAAAATCTAAGTTGATTGATATGGAGGTTTCAAAGAATGACGTGGATTCCAGCAGCGCAGCATTTGCTGCAAATAAAAGCTACAAGCAGAAATTTAAAAATGGCGCGACGTCATCGAAAAATTCAAAAGTGACAGGTGACAAGACCATCACTTGTTACAAATGTAAACAGACGGGTCATTATCGAAACCAGTGTCCAGTGTTACAAAAAAACAAACAATCAAATGCTTTTAGTGTAGTTTTTTTGAACGGAGAATACAATAAAAACGAATGGTACATTGACAGTGGCGCAAGTGCACATATGACGGCCAACAAAGAGTGGATAAAACACGCAAATTTTACGCCATATTTATCAGAGATAACCGTCGCGAATAATATGAAAGTGCCAGTTTTGTGTTCCGGAGATGTACAAATAATAACTAACTGCAACTACGATATCATGGTTAAAGATGTGCTTTGCATACCGAGCTTAACAACAAACCTGTTGTCAGTGAGCGAACTAATCAAGAACGGAAACAATGTTGTTTTTGGTGAAAACAAATGCTACATACGTAACACTAAGAATGTGTTGGTGGCCACAGGAACGTCAATAAATGGAGTGTACAAGCTAAACATCAAAGTAGCAGATTGTATACTGGCAGCACCTGCTGTAGCAAATGCAGATCTTTGGCACAGGCGGTTAGCGCATATTAACAGTAATGATTTAAATAAAATGAAGAACGGCATTGTAGATGGATTGTCCTACCCGGGTACCAGTGATATGACAATGGCGAAATGTGTGACCTGTTGCGAAGGTAAACAAATGAGGTTACCATTTCATCATGTTGGAAAAATAAGTACAGAAATACTACATACAATACATGCAGATGTATGTGGTCCTATGGAAACGAAGTCCATAGGTGGTGCTAGGTATTTTGTCTTGTTCATTGATGATCACAGTCGTATGACCTTCATATACTTCCACAAACATAAAAATGAAGTCTTCAAGATATTTAAGAATTTTAAAGCAATGACTGAAAATAGTCAGAAAACAAAAATAATAATATTACGCACAGATAATGGTGGTGAATTTTGTAGTGGTTAAATTGGACAATTACTTACTCAGAGAAGGAATTATACACCAGAAGACAACTGCATACACACCTGAACACAATGGTGTTTGTGAACGGGCTAATAGAACTATTATAGAGAAAGCGCGATGCTTACTTTTTAATGCGAAATTAGAAAAAAAGTTCTGGGCTGAAGCAGCTAATACAGCAGTATACCTAAAAAATAGATCTGTAACTTCAAGTTTGGGAAATAAAACACCCTATGAAGCGTGGTATAAAAAGAAACCAGATTTAAGTCATATACGCCTATTTGGCAGCCCCGTAATGGTCCACATACCGAAGGAAAGAAGATTAAAATGGGACAAGAAGGCTAAAATGCAGATTCTTGTAGGATTTTCAGAAACAGTAAAGGGATATCGTATATATGATCCCATAAAAAATATTATAACTATAAAGAGAGATATAATAGTGATAGAAGAAGAAACAGTATCATCGGAAATCAATGCAGAAAACATAGAAGAATGGATACAGGATGATGTTGAATTTGAAGGGCATGAGTCTCCGGCAACAAACGAAGATGGCAGAGATTCAGTGGGGGAGTCTTCAATGGATGAATCTCTCCAAAATTCAAATACATCTGTATATACTGATCCGGCTAGTGAAAATGATGACGATACAAGCATCACAAACATAGAGACAGATATCTCAATCAGTGAGTTGCAACCAATTCCAGAGTTACCAGAACAGGAGAAGAGAACACGAAAACCTCCGGAACGTTTTGGGTTTGGTAATATCTGTATTTCCAATTCCAATCCAGATGTCGAACAAATAGACATCTCAGAAGCGCTGAATGGACCAGAAGCTGATCAGTGGAGACAGGCCATGCGAGAGGAGCTTCAGTCGTTCGAGGATAACGATGCGTGGGAAATTGTTGATATACCAAGTAATGGATTAATTGTGCAAAACAAGTGGGTGTTAAATAAAAAACTAGATGTGAATGATAAAGTGCGGTATCGTGCCCGACTCGTGGCTAAAGGTTTTACGCAACGACGTGGTATTGATTATGAGAACACTTTTTCTCCTGTCATAAAACATTCTACGCTGAGAATGTTATTTGCTCTGAGTGTACAGTGGGATATGGACATAACACATCTAGATGTGACAACAGCTTTTTTAAATGGAAATTTAAAAGAAAATATTTACATGTCAATTCCAGAAGGTTTTTTAAATAAGCAAATTAGAAAGGTCTTGAAATTAAAAAGAGCCATATACGGACTGAAACAGTCTGCTTTAGTCTGGTATGAAAAAGTGAAAGATTGTTTGCTGAACTTTGGTTTTAAAATAAGTAAATTTGAACCATGCTTGTTTACATTTTTTTATGAGAATGTCAAGATTATTGTAGCTATATATGTTGACGATTTCTTAATTTTTTCTAATAGTATTGCAGAAACAGAAAAATTAAAAAATGTATTAAGTTCTCAATTTAAATTAAAAGATTTAGGTCCTGTTAGACGTTACTTAGGCATGCGAATTAGTGTAAACAAAGAATGTAAGACTATAACTATAGATCAGCAGGAATATATAGAGCAATTATTATTAAGGTTTGATATGTCCAATTGTAAAACTTTAGATACCCCCATTGAGAGTAAGTTGAACATAGAAAAGGCTGAAAATTGTGTAGTAAACCTTCCATATCAAAAGCTAATTGGAAGCCTTATGTATTTGGCAGTTTTGACTAGACCAGACTTGTCGTATTCCCTTAGTTATCTCAGCCAGTTCAATAACAGTTATAATGAAACTCATTTTAGTTATGCTAAACGAATATTAAATTATTTACAAAAGACAAAACACTATTGTTTAACATATTGTAAGGAAAATGTAGAGCTGACAGGTTTTGTTGATGCAGACTGGGCTAGTGATAGTCTGGATCGTAAGTCTTATACTGGGTTCTGTTTTGTAATGGGTGGTTCTGTGATTTCCTGGCAAAGTAAAAAACAAAAGACTGTCTCCTTATCCAGTACTGAGGCAGAATATGTTGCTCTCTCAGAGGCATCTAGAGAAGCTGTTTATTTCAGAAATCTTATGTATGAACTTACTGGTAAGAAATGTGTAATTAAATTGAATTGTGATAATCAAAGTGCATTAAAATTAGCAACAAGTCATCAGGCACATGCTAGATCAAAACATATTGATGTTCGGTATCATTATGTTAGAGATGCAGTTAAAAATAAATTAATTAATATTGAATACATTTCAACTCAGGAAATGCCCGCTGACTTGTTAACCAAGGGTCTTTTGTCAACTAAGCATTATAAGTTCATGCACATGCTGGGAATTAAAGTTAAATAAAACAATATCTATGTATTCTGTTTAAAAATTCACATTTATTTTGTTAAGTGGGAGTATTAGAATAATGGTAACAAAATTATCAAATGTGTTTAGTGGCGCCATCTATATTGAAACAATGTGTAACATTTCAAATATATTTCAAGAACAATAAAGATTATTCTTTTGTCTATTGCGAAAAGCAACGTGTTTTTAATAATTTCAAGAGGAACTACTGCCGAAAAATTAATAAATTCTTTAATATGGTGGTATGGACCAAAGTGGTTGACTGGGGAAGTTAGCGTTTGGCCTATATCGAAGATGTCCTGTTCAGAACCTCCTGAAATAAAGGGAAGAAATGTCCTGATGTCAACTGACATCCCTGAATGGAGTATATTCGAAAAAATTTCTTCCCTTGTTAAACTGAAAAGAGTAACTGCTTATGTACTAAGGTTTATAAATAATTGTAGAAACCAGAAGAACAAAACCACGGGAAGTTTAAGTGTTGCGGAATTGGAAGCCGCCTTTAAATGCTTATTGAGAGCTTCCCAAAAATATACCTTTCGTAAGGATCTGAAAGATCACAGAATAGTAAAAAGGGATAGTCATTTAAAAGCACTTAACCCTTTCTTGTACGAAGATTTGCTTTGTGTAGGTGGAAGGTTAACCAAGGCCAGGTACTTGTCCTATCAACAAAGACATCCTATAATACTGCCGTCCAAGCATAAATTCACGGAATTGATAATAAGGCATTATCATTACATTAACCTGCATGCTGGACCGCAAGCCTTGTTAGCGGAAATTATATTAAAATTTTGGCCTGTCTTTGGAAAAAACATTATAAAGCGTATTTTTGTTATTTGTTTTTGGGGTGTTATGCCGTGTTGCGCTAACTCCTTCTTTAGCCGACGTTTCGGACAGCGTTGCAGTGTCCATCATCAGGGCAGATCCGGTAGATCCGAAGATGTGGCGATCTAAGATCTACCGGATCTGCCCTGATGATGGACACTGCAACGCTGTCCGAAACATCGGCTAAAGAAGGAGTTAGCGCAACACGGCATAACACCCCAAAAACAAATAACAAAAATGCTTTTGGCCGTGAGAATCTAAAAACTTACCATTATAAAGCGTATATTACATAAATGTTTTGTGTTTTAGGTGTCGCCCACAAGTCAATAAGCAAGTTATGGGAGAATTACCTGTCGAGCGAATAACACCCAGTCGACCGTTCTCAGTGACAGGACTCGACTATGCAGGGCCGTTCACAATGAAGAGTAGAAATTTAAGAAATTCCCCTCTGATTAAATCGTATTTATGCATCTTTATTTGTTTTTCCACGAAGGCTGTTCATTTGGAATTAGTCTCTGATTTATCTAGTGAAGCCTTTTTAAATTGTCTAAAACGGTTCATAGCACGTCTCTACGTGCTATGAACTGTTAACTAAACTAAATCTGTAAACCTAGAAAAATCTTCTCCGATAAAGCGTCAAATTTTAAAGGAGCCTATGGCAAACTAAAAGAATTATTTAAGAGTTTGAAGAATTATGATAGCTTGATTCAGGAATATTTAGCTAATAGGGAATTAAAATTGAGTTTTATAACCCCTCGAGCTCCAAATCAGGGTGGGCTTTGGGAAGCCGCTGTCAAGTCAGCGAAATTTCATTTGCTGAGAATCACTGATAATTCAAACATAACTTTTGAAAATTTGTATACTATATTATGTCAAGTTGAATCATGTTTAAACTCTCGTCCTCTCACTTCTTTGACCAATGATATCCACGATTTATTACCTCTCACTCCAAACCACTTCCTGATCGGCACTGAAGCCTTGTAATTCTTGAAAACGATGTCCGAGAGATAAACTTCAACAGATTGAATCATTATCAAAAAATGAATGAACTTATACAATCTTTCTGGTCTAGGTGGAAACGAGACTATCTCTCCGAGCTGCAAAGGAGAATTAAATGGCAGGGCTGCAACCAACGAGCCCTCCGCAAGGATGATCTGGTCATTCTCAAAGAAGACAATCTGCCGCCCGCTCTGTGGAAAATGGCGCGCATTCTACAACGGCATCCTGGTATTGATGGCATCGTGAGAGTGGTCACTCTCAAAACTCATCAAGGAATTTTCGTGAGACCTGTCCCATGTTGCCCGTGGATTCTGATCTTGAACTCATCAATCGAACCGGCCCGGAGATCTCCCCAAAATAAATGAGAAAATGAAGTGAGGGCACAACTGGAGGAACCTCGCACGGCCAAATTTAATGATGAGATGCAAAAAATAAATAACCAACTTGGATTCCTTTGAGGCGTCTAATATAAAAACTACTCCTTGTCATGAAGTTCAAACACCGCACCCAACATCTGAATGAATGCGGTTTGCAGCCTGTTATGATGCGATCAAGCAGAAGCTATCTCAAGAAGGAAGAAAAAAAAAACTTGAACAATTGTGTTGTGTCAGTGTTGTTTATTTTGAACTTTTAAATTATGTATAGGTTAAGTTATATTTGTGTGTAGCGAAATTGTTATATCTAAGTTTAATAGTTTTATTTTTGTGTTGTCGCTTAAGTCATATTCTAGAAAAAAAATTAAAATTGAGTTATTAATATTTTTTTGAGTTGTTGAGATATTAAATTTAATCATTTGTGTTGTAGTTCAATAATTAAAACCCTAGTAAATGCAGTAGATTTACTCGGTTTTTTGGAGGGAGAATGTTTATTTTTCAAGTAATTATTTACTGAGGTAATTAGTTTTTTTTTATTTTCTGACAACACTGACAGTCACATTTCTAGTAATGAATTGCTTAGAGACATACATATAGACAATTGGCAAAGCGAATTGCAATACATATTTTTCAAATTAGTTTCAGATGCTATAAAAATTTATATTTTATCTGAGTTTTAGGAAACTTCAGAAAGCTGCCCAAGTGTCTTTGAGTAATTTTGAATACTCAGATACTGTTTATTTTTCAAGTAATTATTTACTGAGGTAATTAGTTTTTTATTTTCTGACAACACTGACAGTCGGTGAAGTAGATTCCTTGTTACCCAAATTCGCTGACAGGAAGGTCAGGAGGGGGTCATTTTTGTTGCTTGTGTCAGTTGGCCTTTATATAAATATACATGTTTTTTGTTATTGCGAGTCATTCTTAACCAAATTTAATAAAACAGCAGGGTCTGTGATAATCTGGGGGAATCTATTTAAACCGGGTAGTAAATATATTATAATTTGCAGAGTGAATGTATTGTAACATTTATAAAATAAACCAGTGTCTTCAAAACAACAAATCTTCTTACTGAAGGAAATCTACAAATTTAACAATCACCTATTAATCATCCTCAATCTAATGGGTTGGCAGAGAATGCAGTAAAAAGGTGTAAAAATGTTTTAAAGAAAATATTGTCAGAAAAAAAAAGAATATATTTTAAGTTTTAAAGAATATATTTTTAAAAAAAAATTTCAGTTGGGTTATTTATTTATTTATTAATTTACGGACAATATGTCCATTAAAATGAGAATATAATGTTATAATGAGAAGTTAGAATATTTTCTCATAGATTATAGCAATGCACCACACTGTACAACAGGGTTTGAGCCAGCAGTTGTAATGTTTGGTAGAAGGTTAAGGTCAAATTTTAATAACTAGAGGGGAGAAGGTTAAGGAAAATATGATTGATTTAGATACCAGAATGAGAATGTCAAAATGTTAGAAAAATCAGAAATTCTATTATAAAAGACATAAAAAAGTATCTAAGAATTTTAAGATCAATCAGAAAGTTATGGTCAGGGATTTTAGAGACCAAAACAATGATAAGTGGGTACCAGGGACAGTACATAAACGATTGGGAAAAAAACTATATTTAATTGAAGGTAAATTTAATGATAAACACATGTATTGGAAAAGATATTTTGATCAGTTGTCAAAACTGTGTCTATCATGGGAAAAGAACCCTAGTATTTTAATCCGTGGGTCTGATACGAAGGGGCTATCGTTCGATGAGTACGATGTCTCCGACTTTGTTTCAGATGAAGATCTAACGGGTGACTCTCTTTTTCCTTCCAGCTCCAGTGGACCCGTGGCTTCAACGTTGGGGAACTGGAAAGAGCGCCTTCGACCAAGGACACAGAAATCAATATAAGCAGCAGTCAACTCCCGAATCAACATGATTATGGAAAAAATGTTTTGTAAAATAATAATGAAATAAGTGTGTGTATGTAGGGGGCAACCTTACCTTTCATCTTTACATATGCGACAACCCTGGAGGTCTTGCACACGGCCCCAATCATCACGCGACTGCGATGACAGCGCCGAGAGGAGGGGAGAACGCGCAGCGCACCACGCCGGGCAGAAGCCCTCGACTCTTATTATCGATACCGATTTGTATTACATTAACTTGATGCTCAGAGCTTCTCCTGAGACGTAAAAATAAATCAATCAACGATCAATCGTGTTTTTCCTCACCTACCTTCTGATTCCTTCGCCCGTGGATCCTGCCGTAGACAAGCGATCCCACATTGGTGACCTTCCGACAGTGAACACGTGATCTAGTGAAGTGTAATCATCTGAACTTTCCTCCTGGCGCATTCCCGAGTGCCGCCTGCACCGGCCGAACCCCTCACCCCCGCACCAACCGCCGCGCCTGAAGTGGACCGCGTGGCGGTTCGCATCCCGCCTTTTTGCATAACGGATCCGGAACTGTGGTTCGCGATGGTAGAGCGCAGTTTCGAGGCGGCAAGGGTGACGGTAGATGCCTCCAAGTTCGGTTTCGTCGTGGGAGCCCTAGATCCAGCCTACGCCCAGGAAGTGCGAGACATAATAGTGGCACCACCGGATGTCGGAGCCTACGCTTTGCTCAAGAGTGAGCTCATTCAACGCCTCAGCGTCATGCAAGAGCAGAAGACGAGGAGACTCCTGGAGCATGAGGAACGAGGAGATCGGCGGCCGTCCCAGTTCCTCCGGCACCTGCGCACCCTCGCCGGCAACACAGTGTCTGACGTGATATTGAGGACTCTGTGGATGGGCCGACTACCTCACAGCACACGGGTGGTCCTCGCCACACAACAGGACACCCCGCTGGATAAAATGGCTAACCTCGCCGATGCCATCGACGACCTTGCGACAATGCCCTCCGCCAGCGAAGTTTTCTCTCCAAGATCGATCATGGAGGCAAATTTAATGGATACGATAGCCAAACTGCGCGGGAAAATCGCCGCCCTCGAAGTCAGGGATCGTCAACCCAGGGATATGAGCCTAGTTCGCCGCGATAACCGCTCTAGGTCGCGACTTTTCCGTAGCCGCAGTCGTGCCAGGGGTACGCAACCATCGGACGTATGCTGGTACCACGCAACGTTCGGAGCTAATGCCCAACGGTGCCAGGAGCCCTGTAAATACGCACAGGGAAACGCCCAGGGCTACAACTGATGGCGACCAGTACCTGCAGCCCACCGAAATTAAGTCGCCTTTTCGTCACAGACCGGGTAACACGCACACAATTCCTCGTGGACACGGGTGCGGACCTGTGCGTATACCTACGGACCTTAGTACGAGGACGACCTCCTAAACAATCTTACGAGCTGGCAGCCGCGAACGGAAGCACCATCGCCACTTACGGAAACCTGACACTTACCCTCAATTTGGGGCTTAGACGTGACTTCACCTGGAGTTTCGTCATCGCTGATGTCTCCAAGCCTATCATCGGCGTGGACTTCTTGGCAAAATTCAACTTGCTGGTTGACGTCCGCAACGGAAAACTACTCGATCAAGTGACGAACCTGACCACAACAGGGACCAGGAGCAACGACAACACTCCTTCCATAAAGATAGTCACAGGTACGTCACCCTACCACATTCTGTTGCAATGATTTCCTGACCTGACGCGCCCGGACGGTACCAGGAGGGAAGTTCGACACGAGACTAGGCACCACATCAGAACCACTCCAGGACCTCCAGTAAGCGAACGACCACGCCGCCTCGCCTCCGACCCGGTTGAAGCTGGCCAAAAAGGAGTTTGAGACAATGGTATACCTTGGAATAGCTCGTCCTTCTGAGAGTTGTTGGGCATCGCCATTACACATAGTACCCAAGAAAGACGACCAATGGCGACCGTGCGGAGACTATCGGAGCCTGAACGCCAGGACTATTCCAGACAGCTACCCTGTGCGCCACATTCAGGATTTTGCTCAGCCGTTGAGCGGCACTCGAATATTCTCCACCATCGACCTCGTGAGAGCGTACAATCAAATTCCAGTGGCACAGGAAGATATCCCGAAAACGGCCATATCCACACCTTTTGGCCTGTTTGAGTTCCCCATGATGTCCTTCGGCCTCCGCAACGCAGCCCAAATCTTCCAACGTTTCATCGACGAAGTCATGCGTGGACTCGACTTCTGCTACGCCTACATTAATGACATCCTCATAGCCTCATCATCAGAAGAGGAACACATGGCACACCTCGAAGTATTATTCCAACGCTTACAGGAATACGGTGTTGTCATCAACGTCGCAAAATGCCACTTCGGTGTACACGAGGTCAAGTTCCTGGGGTACTTGGTGTCCAGCAAGGGTACCACACCCCTTCCCGAGAAGGTGGAAGCGATCAGGAGCTACAACCGACCCCAAACAATCAAAGATCTTCGACGCTTTCTGGGAGCACTAAATTTCTACAGGAGATTTCTGCCCCACGCTGCAGAGGACCAGTCACCACTCAACGATTTCCTACAAGGGAACCAAAAAGGCAAACAACCCGTTCCCTGGACACCGAAGACCATAGAAGCCTTTGACAAATGCAAAGAAGCCCTTGCCCAGGCAACTTTAATCGCCCACTCAAAGTGCGAAGCTCCTCTATCCATCATTAGCGACGCTTCTGACACCACAGCTGGATCCGCACTTCAGCAGCGCGTCAACGGAAACTGGGAGCCACTTGGATTTTTCTCGAAGAAATTCAGCCCAGCCGAACGAAAGTACGGAGCGTACGATAGAGAACTTCTTGCCATATACCTTGCCGTCAAACACTTCAAGCACATGGTAGAAGGTAGGTTGTTTACGATCTTTACGGATCACAAACCAATCACTTTTGCCTTCCAGCAGAAAGCTGAAAAATGCTCGCCAAGGCAATTCCGACACCTGGACTACATCAGCCAGTTTACAAACGACATACGTCACGTGGCAGGCAAGGATAACATCGTCGCAGATGCCCTCTCCAGAGTCGAAGCAATCGATACTCGTCTGGACTACGCAGCGCTGGCAGCGGACCAAGTTAACGACGCAGAATGAGAAATTGCCTTCAGGGAGGATCCAATCTGCAGCTCAAAAACCTGCGCATCCCCGGTACCGATGCAGACCTCTACTGTGACGTCTCCACAACAACAGTCAGACCCTATGTCACGAAAAAGTTTCGACCGGCAGCATTCAATGCGGTTCATCAACTGGCTCACCCAGGCATCAGGGCAACGACCAAACTCATGACTCAACGTAATGTCTGGCCAGCCATCAAAGCCGACACCACGAATTGGGCACGTAACTGTCTCCAGTGCCAGCGGAGCAAGGTGTCGAGACACATATCAGCACCTCTTGGAGATTTCCCCACAACTGCATCCAGATTCGAGCATGTCCACGTGGACATCGTCATCATGCCCATGTCAGAGGGATGTCGATATTGTCTGACATGCGTAGACAGATTCACCAGGTGGCCGGAAGCATTCCCCATCAAGGGCCAAGAGGCAGAGGATATCCAGATTTGGCACACCACTCCGCATCACGACCGACCAAGGCAGACAGTTTGAGTCGAAGCTGTTCAGGCAATTAAATTACCTGGCAGGAACGACCCAAATACGCACCACCGCGTATCACCCGGCAGCAAACGGTATGGTGGAGCGGTTACACCGCCAGCTGAAGGCAGCGATCAAATGCCATCAGAGTAACCGCTGGACACAAGTACTTCCAACTGTCTTAATGGGCATCAGAGCAGCCTGGAGAAACGATCTCGCGACCTAGTCAGCCGAACTGGTATATGGTAAACCACTTCGCCTACCAGGAGAATTTCTGATTGCACGTCCATCATCAGCACCCGAAGTCGACACCGGCAACTTTCTCAAGGAACTGAGACAGCATTTCGACGATTTAAGGCCAGTAGAAGGCACTCGCCATGGTGAAAAGCGACAATTCATCTTTAAGGACCTACCAACAGCAACTCACGTCTTCTTGAGAGACGACACGGTAAAAAGTCCACTCCAACTACCGTACAGTGGTCCGCACGAAGTCATTCGCCGCAGTGAACCCACGTATACGATTCGTGTTAAAGGCAGAGAAGTCACCGTGACTATCGACCGACTAAAACCAGCCTACATTACCTCCGAACCGACAGAAATGGCAGCAACAACGACAAACACGACAAACACCACACCCAACACCATCGAGAAAACTGATCGAACTCACACCACAACACGCTCAGGCCGACGTGTGCGATTCCCGGATCGCCTCGACAAACAGATCACTAACCAACGATTGGTTACCCCTGTATTGAACTTATTATCAACAACACGGGTACAAGCCACATTCCGATAAGCTCCGACGCCAGGCATTTCAAAACATTCTCGAGAACAATGGACGGCATGACATCATGCTGACGACGGCTTACATAGACAAAACATTCACAGCGCATTTCGCAGAATTCCTTCATATACACGAGTACAACGAAAAGCAGAATTAGCAAAATCGCTTCTGCCGACGAATTCGCTGAGTACGTACCTAAGGCTGTACTATATAGCTTGCGTTAGTCAAACAATCTTCAGTTCGAAAATAACCAACAATGGGTTCACAACAGACCAAGGAAGAGATCTTCGTCACCCAAGATGGGAATACGACCGTACAGCACTTCTCGCTTTCTACACTCGTCATACTCTGCATCTTAGTAGCCACCGGCATAGTATACCTCACGTGGAGATGGTGCCGCAATAGGATTAGAAGACAAATTCTGAAAGAAGGCGCACCAAACAACCCGATTCAACAATAACCGTGTCTGATCGACTTCAACGGCCGACTTCAAAGGTATCGCAGCTGCGTCTTCAATCTTCAATCTTCAATCTCAAGCCGACTCAGCTACTGGGGGCGGAGTACTGTTGTAGGGGGCAACCCTACCTTTCATCTTTACATCTGCGACAACCCTGGAGGTCTTGCACACGGCCCCAATCATCACGCGACTGCGATGACAGCGCCGAGAGGAGGGGAGAACGCGCAGCGCACCACGCCGGGCAGAAACCGCGTACCCGTCCTACGATCAACAGTTCCCTCGACTCTTATTATCGATACCGATTTGTATTACATTAACTTGACGCTCAGAGCTTCTCCTGAGTAAAAATAAATCAATCAACGATCAATCGTGTTTTTCCTCACCTACCTTCTGATTCCTTCGCCCGTGGATCCCGCCGTAGACAAGCGATCCCACATGTATGTTTTATAATTATTATTAGGATAATCATGCTGTGTTACTGTCTGCTGTTTTAAGTGTGGAGGATGTGGTGATGTCTGTCGGTTTGAAAGAGACAAGCATATCTGAGTGAGACAACATGACCGAGACGTATAAAAAGGCATGTCTGTTGTAACTCATCCTCTTTTCAATATCAAGCTCTTCTATTGTTCACTTGTACCAATACTTGTACTACCTAAATAAAATCGCATTGTAATGGAGTACCTACCCACATTCTTTTATTAAGAAGAAATCTGGATAATCGGAACGGCAAATCACCACACTTAGATTTAATAATTAATAATAAAATTTTAGATTGTATTTTGGATACAGAAGCTGACATAATTGTCATGTCATTATCAAACTTTAAAAACTTAAATTTATTAAATTCTATTTTACAAAAGGGTTATGTAAATGAGTCTGGTTTTGGGGGGTAATAAAATACTGATTATTTATTGGTCAATGTGATCTTGTATATCAAATTAATGGAGATGTCACAAATAATTTATTTTTTTGTTACAAATGTAGAATATCAGTTTTAGGTCTTCCAACTATGTATTGTAAAGCTTGATATTTTAAAAAGAGTTTTTAATGTTCAATCTGGTCGTAACACTATAGTCCCATGAGTTGATCCTCCGATGAAAGTTCCCTTTGCTTTACAAGACAGTCTTCGTGAGGAATTGGATCGCATGGAAAAGATGAAAATCATTGAAAAGGTTACTAAACCTACGCCTTGGGGGAATTCTGTGGTAATTACTGTCACGAGGTGCGGTGATGCGCAGAATGCAGAATCATAAATAAACCTAGTGTTGCCAAAATACATAAACTATAAACGTGACGTTTAGCGTAAGCGCGTAAATCTTCTGTTATTCTACTCTACTTATTAATGTTGTGTTTAGTGCAATCATGAAACCAAAAACAAGTCCCGTTTGGAGCTATTTCGTTGAGATTGATGACTCAAGTGCCAAATGCAAACTCTGTGAAAAAGTGTATTCGCGAAAAGGTCGCACGACTACAGCTTTAAAGAGTCACCTAAAATCGATTCATGCCGAACAGTTTGCAGAGTATGAGAAGTTAGATGATGCTGTCAAACTTTCATTGGAAACGAAAAAACGAAAGGTCAGTAAATATTTATTCATTACTTTATAACTTGGTAAATTTTTGATTGAACTCGAAGCGGTTAACACGCACTGTTTGGTTGAAAAACCTTTGATTTCCCTTAACTACTATAAAAGACAAGGTTTAGCACTTGGGGCGATGAAAAATATTGCATTTTAAATTTCAATTACAGTAAAATCAAAATTAGCTTTCGTCGTACGAGGTATCAGCCGTTTGCTCATCGTTTACTGTCATTTTGATATTACTTGGTTGGCATTCGTCAATACGGCGGGCCGTAAAGTGTAGCACACTTCATGGGTGTAATGGCGCGAAATTTAAAAACACAACGGAGGAATTTTTTAGACAAGTTTTTTTACACAAAAATTTAACTTTTTGAGTAAATAATCCCAGTTCAAGCGAAAATTTACCTATTACTTTATCAACTTTGTGAAAGTGAGATAAAATTTAGTATCGTTTCATATGAATTTGATTGATGCTTGAACAAACAAGACTTTCTTTATTTTTTTGTATTATACATGTTTTATTTTGTGAAGTTAACCTAATTTATGTTGTAGGTTACTTTAACTCCGGCCGAAAACGCTAAAAGACAATTAACATTACAACAAAGCCTACAAGTAAATGATTATTGGGATTCATCTCATCACAAATCTCAAGAAATGGATCGTACGATTGCTGAAATGATTGCCCTCCAAAACTTACCCTTTAAGTTTGTCGAGGGTACAGGATTTCGTAGAGTAATGAACGCTGCCCTTCCAAAGTACAAAATGAGGGGCCGTGATTTTTTTTCTTCGTATGTGTGCAACAATTTGTACAATAGGTTGGCAAAGAAAACCAAAGATTTACTTCAAGAATTTGATAAGTTATCTTTTACAAGCGACATATGGTCGGAACTTCATTCTGCTGTTTCATTACTTAGTGTAACTGCACATGGGATTTCAAAGGATTTTCGCAAAAAGACTATAATTTTGAAATGTGAAGTCATGGATGAATGTCATACGGGCACCATAATATCAACAAAGTTTCAAACTATTCTTGAAGAATGGGGCATTGATCGCCAAACAGTTCACTGCATGGTTCGTGATCGTGGATCTAATATGGTTAGAGCAATGCAGTTGTCAGGCTTTGAGGATGTCAATTGCGCAATACACCAGATTCAACTTTGCATAAGAGCTGGTGTTGAATCTCAAGACTGGCTTAAACAACTTGTTGCTAAATTGAAAAAAGTTGCCACCCATTTCAGTCATTCCTTGGTCGCACAGGCAGAGCTTACAAAAATCCAAAAGGAACGCCTTAATCAATCTCCTCTTTCTGTCATTCAGGATTGCCCTACTAGGTAAATGTTAAAATTAAGAAATAATCAATCGTTATATTTTGTTCAAATCGTTTGTTTTGTTTTGTTTGTAGTGTTTGTACATTAATTAACATAAATTTTTTTGTAATATAAATTTGAGTAAAAAGAATAATTTTTACTATTACTGGACCGATTTAAAAAGCTAACAAATAGAAAGCTACTTAACATACAATATTAATATTAACCTAAATTAAAATAATTTATTGTATTAAATTCTAAGAGACGAATAATTGATGAATTGGCTACACGATTAAATCAAACATTTCAATTTATTTTAATTTCAGATGGAACAGCACATTCTACATGATGGAAAGGTTTTCAAAACTCAAAGATTCGCTTGTGTTGTACCTAAGCGCAAATCCAATTGCGATGATATCCCCCGAAGACTGGATGAATATTAAAAAATTGTGCAATTAATGCAGCCATTTGAAGAAATAACAAGAAATCTAAGTAGTTCTCAAGTCAGTATTTCATCAGTCATACCTTTAATTCAAGTTCTTATGGCCACATTACAACAAGAAGAGACGAAACCTGATACTTCCGAACAATTCAAAAAATTTACAACAAAATTACGTGATGAATTAAAAACATGTGCAAGATTTGGAAACCTGGTGGAAGACGGTAAATACACTATCGCGACTTATTTGGATCCGCGATATAAATCTCATTTTTTTACCAGCATCATTACAGAGCAGGTTGAATCTAAATTACTTAATGCAACGATTATGATTAACAATATTACATTTAGAACCAGACAACCCAATTCCATGCTAGATGATGACCGTGTACCTTCCCCCAAAAGAAGCCGAACTCAATTTGCGAATGAAGATGAAGATATCGAAGTGCAGCCTTCTACTTCAAAATCATCATCATCATTACAAATATGTATTGGAATCGATGTTAAGTGTAAATGAAGACCAGAATGAGAACTCTTCTACAACTGACGATGGTGACAATTTATATTTAGAGATGCAATCACATGTTCGTGAGAACAAGAAAGAGAAGAGACTACCTCTCAATGAGGATCCCCTTATGTGGTGGAAAGTAAATGCGCACAAATACTGTTGCCAATAGTTCGCCAATACTTATCAGCTCCCCCCAGCAGTGTAGCCAGTGAGCAATTATTTAGTGCAGCTGGTTTAATATATGAAGAACACCGAAACAGACTCAAAGGTGAAAAAGCAGCCAAATTACTTTTTATAAAATATAATTTACCACTGTTTAATTTCGAGCACTAAAAGTACAAAATACAAATTTAATTAAACAAATCTTAAAAAATAAAATTGTGCCTTTTCTTCATAGTATTAACGCTTCCGCTAAGATTTACTTTTGACATCTGTTTCCGTTTCTGCTTCCGTTAAGACACTTCCGTTGCATCACTACCGTACGGTAGCGCCTAAAATTAATTAAGAACCAAAAGTTACTGCCATCTAGGGACAATTTGTCATAACTTGCAAAAGTTTTTAACGATTTAGGTATGTTACCAACGGAGTTATTCACAATTTAAATATTCCGTGACGTCACTGTCTGGCAGTTGGTGGTAAACAACATTTTTATTGCGAGCGACGTCTTGTGTGAAGTGAAATTTTTGGTTTTTGTTTGTTTTTACACTGAATAACTTAATCATCTTGCATTAAAAATTACCTCACGTCTTTGGATGTGAATATTTATTACATTTATTGTACCGATAGTGTTTGTTTTCAGTTTGAATACAGTTTTTCACAGTTTGAACAAAATTCAATAGTGTTAATCTTAGTGCTGTGAACTATGAAATATTATTCGTTATACTGTTATTATCATTGAGATTTTATTATTTTAGGTTATTCATAATTTGGACAGTGTTTTACTGTGATTTGACTTTGTGTTTCGTATTGATAACTTGTTCAATTTATATATTTTACGTTTATTTTTTATGAAAAATGTACAAGACATTGCTGATATTTTAATCGAAAGTGAAGATGAAGATGTTTTCGAGGATCTTCATGAATGCCAATACATTCGAATAGTTCATCCGACGAATCTGATACATCTGATGAGGATGAAACTCTCCCTAGTTGTTCAACATCCAAAAAGAGAAAAGTTGATCATCGTAAATGGGATCAGTGTAAGTTTACGCCCATTATTCATGAATTCGATTCAACTAACTCAGGTATAAGAGCAAATATATAGTTAGTGAAAATTCATTGGAAATAGACTTTTTTGAGTTATTCTTCACACTTGATATAGTAAAAATAATTGTCAGCGAAACAAATAAATACGCTGCAAAAATTTCTTGAGACATTTCTCTGAAGTCTAAAATGATGAAGTGGAAAGACACCACGGAGGCTGAAATATATACATTTTTAGCAACAATTATGCTTATGGGACTTGTGGGAAAAAACTCGCTGAAGAAATACTGAACAAATAATCCAATAATTGAAACAACTTTTTTTCAAAGTATTATTTTCGCAAGATAGATTTTTTTCTTTTGCTCCAAGCTCTTCATTTTTCTGATAATGATACTACGACAACCGATAAATTATTGACTGCATATACATTGTGAATGTATATAACTATGTTTAATTTTTATAATGAAAATACAATAGTTTTAGTGTATATAATAATACGTATTTGTAAGTGTGTGAAAAATGTTGTTCTTCCCCCCTTGATCCCTTTGGCATCATTCAAATTGTGGTAAGTGAATCTGATTTTTATTAAGTAAAAACAAAAATCTGCTCCGATTTCAATGGTTGGCGATTTCTGCAAAACTGTTTTTATTTTTTCCTTCTAAATAGCTTAGTATTTGTTTTTTCGTGCTAGTGTCAAAGGATTTTTTTTATTTTTTTTCTATTCTCTACGAGGTGGCATTTATTTTTTTCTATATTTTGATTATTGAAAAAACTCACTCCAGCGGTAATGTTTTCTTTCCAGAAACTCACTACCGGACAGGTTAAGAATTTGTCTAGATCCTAGAAAACTAAATAATTGCATAATGAGAGAGCATTTTCCATTAAAAAAAACATTGATGAAATTAGATCTAAACTTATAGGAGCTGCTTATTTATCGCAACTAGACGCATATTCAAGATTTTGGTTGTTAAAATTAGATGAAGAAAGCAGAGAGATCTGCACTTTTCAAACGCCATTTGGAAGGTACAAGTATTTATGACTGCCGTTTAAAATAAATGCAGCAACAGAAATTTTTTATAGGATTATGGTAGATTTATTTGGAGATCTAGAAGGTATTAATATTTGTTGAAGATTTTCTAATTTATGGAGAAACTGAAGAAATTCATAACATTAGGTTAATAAAAGTCATGGAAAGGGCTAGAGAAGTCAATTTAAAATTAAATAAGTCAAAATGTTATTTTTTTGTCAAAGAAGCATGTTTCCTAGATTATATTTTTAGTAAGGAAGGTATAAAAGTTGACAAAGAGAATGTTAAAGCTATCGTGGAGTTGCCGTCTCCCAAAAATGTCAAAGATTTACAAAGATTTTTGGGAATGGTCAATTATTTAGGTCCGTTTATAGAAAACTTGTCAGAAAAGTCACTAATCTTGAGAAATTTATTTAAGAACAATGTAGTATGGTCATGGGATGAGAATTGTGAAGGAAGCTATTTCAAATATAACAGTTTTAATTCATTATGATCCACTAACTTTGTCAGTAGATCCATCAGAATCAGCTATTGGTGCAGTTATTTTGCGTATTAATCGTCCAATTACATATAGTTCTAAAACAATGACGCAGTCGCAGGAAAATTATGCACAAATTGAAAAAGAATTATTTGCTATACAATTTTTAAGTTTCATCAATATGTTTACGGTAACAGAGTAACATTGCAGACTGATCACAAACCTTTAGTCTATTTATTTAAAAAACTTTTGCATGATTGCTGCTAGATTGTAAAGTATGATGTTAGCACTTCCATCTTATGATTTCAATGTTATACATGTCCCAGGTAAAGAAATGTATATTTCGGATACTTTGTCTAGAGCCGCTTTGAAAGATTTTGAGTCTGATCTATATTGCCATGTCAATTCAGTCTATATGAACTTAGCTATCAGTGAAGAATATCGTAAAAAATCAAGTAACGCTACCGCATTGGATGAAGCTATGCAAACATTGAAACAATATTATTATGAAGGTTGGCCAAGTAGCAAAGATAAAGTTCATTGTATGTTAAAATCATATTATAACTTCCAAGACTAGATTAATGTCACTAATGATTTTATTTTTAAGGGTAATAAACTAATACATAGTACCACAATCTATGAGAAAAGAAATGTTAAATATTAACTTTGTGAATTTTGTGGATCACGTAAAAGATTTATTTCAACACTATTCCTAAATGGAAGTTGTATTTTTGTAAACCAGTCAAATCGCTGTATTTTTTAATTTATGTTCTTGTTCTTTTTATTTTTGTTTCTTGCGTATTTAATTATTAATATAATTTTATTTTAATTATTTCTTTCTCATGTTTCAAAATTGTCTGTCATCAATTACATGTACCACCTACATGTAAAAAGCCCTCTGGGCATTAAATAAATAAATAAATAACTAAAAAAGATACACGGAGGACACCAAGGAATAAACAATTGTCTAAGATTAGCTGCAGATATTTTATATTAGCCTAATATGACTGTAGATATAAAAAAATTAATTGAACAATATCAAGTATATAATAAATTTAAAGTATATAATCAGAAAGAGCCATTAATAAATTATGAAATAAATAAGTTTCGACGGCAACAAGTCGGTATTGATTTAATGTATTTTAATAATTTAACTTATCTCATAGTAACAGAGTATTATTCAAAGTTTATAGAAATTGCTTTATTGAATAAGGATTCCACATCCAAAAATGTAATAATACACTTAAAATCTATTTTTTCACGTCACGGTATACCTATGTCATTAGTATCAGATGGGAGACCGCCATTTCAATCTATTAAATTTAAATCATTTTCATATGATTGGGATATAGAACATGTAGATAGTTCACAGACATAGGAATTAATAGACGAGAAGATAATGGCGAGGGGTAAAATCAACTGTTGAAGAACGAAGGGCGTAAGGCTGACTGTGATTCGTCAATAAATCAATCTGACAGTAAATAGGCATCTCGCATTATAATATCACCATTTACTTCTTAAAAGTAAAATCTGCTTTTGAATGAATAGACATTTTTACATGTGAGCGCAAATTACTCGCCACGTTATGAACAAATTTGCGAAGTCCAAATTCGGCAAAAAAATTCCGATCTATTTTCAGAGTCGAATATTTCGTTTAAGTATTTAGTTAAGACACTTTTATAAATGTTCATAATTTACTTCCCAGCAACCAACCAGCTTTGTGTTTCGCGTCCAGACGTTTCTCGATGTGATAGTATATGTTTCTAAAACTGATCTATATTATACGATGTGAATATGCTTAAAATAAAGTAAAATAATGCTTATATATGGAATGTAATACGACAATTGGGTTTATTCTCTTTTTCACATCTATTTTTACAAGTTTTCATAGTACAAGTCAACATTTTGCCGTGTTATTTCGTAAAATGAACCGATGATGCCTCGACCATAGTTCGCACAAGAATGATGACGTCACGTTTTCAGATTTCACTTGAGGCCATACGCGAGCACAGCCGGTTCCAATGGAACCGGTATGGGGAGTGGGGATAATACGCTTTTAATCACTTAGGGCAGGTCTACTAATATTCATATGTCTATGAGATAGTTACAAGTCCATAACATTCACAATCTAATGGTCAGGCAGAGAGTTCTGTAAAAATTGTAAAAAACATTATTTTAAAGTTCAAAGAAAAAAATACAGATCCTTATTTAGCTATGTTACATTATAGGAACACACCAAAAGCCAATCTACCATCACCTGCTCAATTATGAATCTCTAGAACTTTGAGAATGAATATTCCTTTATCTCAGCTCAAATTAAAACCTAAGATTGTCAGATTCTCAGAGCACAAAAAGGGTGTAAAAAAAATAATACACAAAATTCCAAATATTTTAATGTCAATGTAAAATCTTTGTCTACATTAAATACAGGAGATCAAGAATACTTTTTAAAAAATCCCAAAAGTGATTGGCTACCAGCTGTAGTTAAAGATAAATTAAAATGAAATAGGTCTTATATTATAGAAGATTGTTATGGAAATAGGTATAGACGAAATAGAATAAAACTCAGACACAATACTGCAATTCATAATGACCATCTGTCCATGCAATCTAATCCAGCACATGAAGAGGAAGAAGCTGAAGATGTCCAATCCATACATTACAAGATATATGTAGAAGAGTTGTCAAACAACCGGATAGGTATTGTGATATATGAAATGTTAATGAATTTTGAGTTTTATTTTATTGTGTAAATTAACAACTCACCAAAGTTTCATCGCAATCGGATGAGCCGGTTAGGAGCGCATAAAGGACACACATACACACACACCACAGACAGACAAGATGTGACTTTTATATATGGAGAAGCAGTAGACTTAAAATTAGTTAACTTAAATTTTGAAAATTAAAATTAAAAATAGTGGACATTATCGACATCTCTGGTCAGTTATTGTATAGATTTTGCTCTGCAGGTGAGTGACAATGAAATTCAGTCATCTGTGCATTAAACAGCTGGATTCATCTGAATTATGTTGTTTGACAAAAGAGGGCGCCACTATTCCTGTTTGGTCGATTTACGACTAACAGATTACATATATTTTTGTCACAAGAAAGTGACAGTTTTTGAATACAATGTGTTAATTCAAATTTTATTCTAAATTCTACTCTCTTGAGAGCTTGTCGTGACAGATCATTATTTCATGGTGCGAATGCAAGTTGTGATGTAACGCAAACTGTGCTGATTGCCGTCCGCTGCCGAATTTGAGATTAACCTTGAGGATAAGGAATTGCTGCCAATCTCAATGCGAGTGATATATTCGGTGAGTTCTCTGTTTTATGTATTTGGTGGCTGGATCAGAATTTGTTACACTGCCTGCAGAGTGAAATTTTGTAATCAACCCAATCTTTCATAGGGAATTAATTATTCCCTGATGGTCTGTGTGGCTTACAATCCAGATCATCACCAATATATATATAGATAAAAGATAAATTGCTAAAACAACACCTATAAAGATTTTAAGCATTCGGTGAAAAAAAAGATCTTTCAAATTACTGGCCGGTTTCAAATCTTCCATATATATTTAAAATCTTAGAAAAAATCACTGCTTTACAAATAATATTTCACTTAAATTCAAATGAATTGTTACCAATACCAATCCGCGTATAGAAGGTTCCACTCAAAGGAAACTGGATTATTACATGTTTTGTCAGATATAACTTTTGCTATCGAGTCAGGTAAACTGGCAATCCTTTCAGTCTTATACATGAGTGCCGCTTTTGATACGATTGATCACCATTTTCTCATTAAAGGACAAGAAGTTTTGGTTTAAACGATGGCGTTTGCACGAGAGAGAGCAAATAATTGATGGCGATATGCATCGGTTCATAGATACCCTAGTAATGGAAGGACAGAGCGTTCTCGCACCTCGGCAAGAGTTTTCTAAGAAACTTGAGGAGTTAGTTGCAATTTATGAGCAGGTTTCGAAAGCATTGATAAAAGCTTCAGAAAGGCGCACAGCAGTATAATCTTCGCCATAAATCTGTCATCAATCCGGAGGGCGACATTCTTAGGCTATACCTAGGCAAAAATTTATTTTTGTAACCGTTTATCACTTAGTAATGGCATTATATATTTTATTAAAAAGACAAATAACTTAGTTTACATCACTTTATTAATATATACACAATCTACATGTTTTGCGAACAATGTTCGCTTCATCAAGAGTGGAATGTACACTGATTTTATTTGTTTCTATGCATAGAATCTGTTGTAAACAATGACCCTGAATATTTTGAAGAAGTTAACCAAATTGAAGGTGGACATAATTTATGTCAATAAAGGTAACAAGCATGAAATTCAAATACTTGAGAGAAATAGTTGATTAAGAAAGGAGTGGAGAATTGTGTGCAATCACTAAGCTGCTAGTAAAATATGCCAAATAAGAAAGCTGTCCGAGGAAGATTTAGCTGTTTAAATTTTAGATTCTTCACCTACATCAAGGGTCAGGCGGGGTAAATATGAGTCCACCTAGTGATGTGCATCTGGGAATATTCCCCGACTTAATATAAATTTCCCAAAGCCGGGAATTTAATTTTTATTGAGAAATTTATTCTGAATGAGGATTTTTTTTTTTGAGTGAGTCAGTAGAATTAAGAATGTTTGTGAAATGGGCAATCTTTAAGAATTTTATATGTGAACTGCAATGGCGGTTCTTCCCTTAGGTCAGTTGGTGTTTGATCCTCCAAAATTGTAAGACAACAATAATAATAAATGATGTGCATCAAAACAACTGGTCTTATTCTTAATTTATTTTAAATGTACCACGAAACAGCAGATAGACAAGCAGTGACATCTGTTGTCTCTAATAGAAGCTTTCATTCACAAGTCCACACGATTCGGTGGGTCAATTTAAAGAATGTCCCCTTTGGCATCTTCTGCCCCTACGCGCGCCATAGAAAAAACGAGATGGCACTATACCTCTTAAAAATAATTTGCAGTACATGGATTGTGTAGTTATTTCCAATTTACTATATTAACATAATAATATATGTAGAGTCGCAAAAATGTTTTTGCACAGTTCCAGATAGATCGACAAGAACGCTTTTTGAGTGATTAAAGAAAATATTTAGCCGGGAACTACAGTAATTTCTTATTGTTGGAAGGCGTATAACTGATTACAAGATGAAGGCTTCGTTCACATGAGTGTGTCCACATCGCAAAGACAGAGTGCACGCATTTTCTTAAATGGCCAGTATGGCCTATTATCTATACAACAATGAAGATAATGAGTTCATAGCGGAGTCAGATAATAGTCAAGTTAATAACAACAGTAAAAATTGTTTCTCGATATCTCCAAAAATGGCAAATTTAGGGCTCACAAAGTGACATCACACAAGACACAATTCAGTAAATTCATAATTCGAAACGATCACAATTCTTGAGGTAAAAATACGCCGCGTGCATAAATCATTGTTATTATTTAAGGGTAGAAAGAAGCCCTGCCTTGTTTGGGGCTAATTACACACCCCAGCTTAAGTACATGGATAAGTATTATACACAGAAATACAATGTTTTGTAACATTACACTGAGGAAATAACTAACGAAGTAACCATTATGCCGTTTCCCACAGAGGTAGGCAGAGAGGATTCCTTGCTTCATTCACATTCATACATCATCTCACACAAACTCTTTCATCATTCTGACTGACATGACCCAAATCAAGTATTTGATTCACTTGATCGCGCCACGTCTTAGTCATCCTTAACTTCTTCTACATTTCACCAGTTTTACAACTTTCTTCGTTCATCAGTTCTAAACCATCCTAGCATCCCTTTCTTAATCTTGGTTATTATGCTTAGATAAGCCTGGCGTTTTTCCTACATAAATGGTTTTACCACACATATCACATACATTCTATGTACTTTCATCCTTCCTCATTGTCACACATCAGCCCTCCATTGTGGACTGTTATCCTCACTTCTATTGGACGATGATTTATTAGCCACTACCGCATTCAGTTCCCTGCATTCACCGATACAATATCCTCTTAACCCTTAAGTGACGTGGTGTTCTTGCGCGATCTCAGTCGGAATTCAGGAAGTTGGTGAGACGCATGGGGCCCAGTGGTGACCCATGACGCCACTTAAGGGTTAAAATAAAATGACTAAGTTAACAATTCTTCTTCAGAAGCATTTCTTTGAATTATCAGTGCATTGAGGAACATGTGTTTGAATGTGTGTTAATACATACATATGTACAGTAAATGGAATCAGAGGAGCATGTCCGAGGAGCGGCCGGCGGAGTTGTGTATGGAGACCAGCTCGGGGGCGGTGACGTTCCACTCGTACCAGACCTTTCGCGGGTCGCTGCAGCGCCAGAAGTTTGCCTCCACCGTGTCACCCGGTTTTATGTTGATGGGGCTCTGGAACAACCAAAAACACACACATTAACTAATCTAATTAACTGTTGGGCCAACTGCTAAAAAAAAAACAAATAAGATTAAAAAAATACAGTTTTTTTTACATTATGCCTACATACATAGTAGGCTCTGAGGAAAACAATTTCCCTCAAGACCTGTCATCTTTGGGCATGTCATCTACGTTATCTTTAGGGATGCTGTGTAGGAGGAATGAACCTAGGTCTTGAAGAGACCACAGAGAGGGAGAAATCATTCCATAGTTACCATTTGCTTTTGAACTCAAGAACGAGTAGTAGAAAGAACACATTCTCATGTGATGTTGGAATGCGTGTTAGGCGTGTTTCTTGACTGTGCACCTGTACCAAAGGGATTGTAAAGTGAAGTTATATAAGAGGGTATCATACCTTGATGGGGATGAAGACGGGGAACCAGGAGATCATGCCGGGCGAGTGCTCCCCGGGCACGATGCTGAGGCAGTGTTGCTTGTACAGCACGGTGCTGAAGTAGCCGCAGAAGCCGTGCATCACGCTGGAGCGTGTGGCCTTGAAGGAGCGCGCGGCCCACCGTCGCCGGTCTACCGCTTGCCCGGGGGGGGCGGGGTGCGTGAATGTGAACAGCTCCTGGGGCTCAGCAATGTCCAGCTTGTTCTGCAGGTACACCACCCAGAGGGTCTCCATGTGGTGGTTGACGGGCTTGTGCAGAGAGATGGTGTCGCTGTCGGACCCCTTGACGTGGCCCCAGAGGCGCGCCGACATCACGGGACAGATGTATGAGGTGTACGAAGAGGGGATGCTGATACCGTCGGCGCGCAACAGGTGACGCGCACCGTCCAGGCACTCCGGAGACAGTTCGTTGTCGCCAAAGGACCCTGCAGCAAACAAATAAACAACCTGTTAGATAAATCTGATTTTGTAATGTATGTGGATCAAATCAGATGTGTGAAAATCAAATAATTCCAATGTGTGTGGATCTTTTATCTTGTGGACCAACACTAGCTGACGTGTACCCGGTGTTGCTTGACTTTTCTCTACTTTCTATAAATATAATATGAACTAGAAATTAGGGTGTCCTTGGTTCCTTCCTTGGCGTAAAAACGAGTGTAGGAGCATTGTCAACCAGGGAAATTATCCTCAGCAATGAGGAAACGACTAAAGGAATATACGAATAAATAGATAGAAATAGAATATAGATAGAAATGCCAACAGACTACGACATACCAAGTAACTCAGAGACGATGATGTCGGCGAGCTGCGGCGGCCGGAAATCTCTCATGTCACTGGCCACCACGGTGACCAGACTGCGCCAGATCTCCCTCTGCTGGGCGTACAGGGCCAGCAGCGCTGTGGGGTTCTTTTCTACAGCGTAAACCTGAAATTAACAACAAACACTGTAAACTATAACAAACAAACAAACAACTAAGCACTGTTTATAGGACTGTGTTCTGCATCAAGTAACCAACCTTCAAGTCTATATCCACGACAGTGGCGGCATTGATGACCGCCCTAACCAGGGGGCCCCTGCCTGCCCCCAGCACCATCACGATGACCTGGTTCTTGCATCCGCACTTCCCGTCACTCTTCACGCGGGGACACCTGACAGCTCCACTGCCGATAGTCCCGATGGATCCCAAACTCCTTGCCTCGCGCTCCCTGTGAGGATCCTCACCCACCACGTCTATACGCATCTGAGCATTGGGACTAGAAGCCGTGGTGCCTTCCACGTCAATCCCCACACTGCTGACTCCGCTCTTGGCTAAGCCGATCATCGTAGTTCCCGATTCGGGCACTTTTACAAACTGCTGGTCTTTCTGGCAGGACTTTGATTTGGCAGCGCAGACGGGGGGGTTCGGATAGCGGTCTCGAAGCGCATCCACAATCGCCTTTTGGTATGTGTCATACTTCACGGGGTCCTTTTCAAACACATTGTAGGTGTGCGAATCCAGGTTGTCGGAGAGCGGCTGCAGCGGGGTCTGTAGGTAGTCTTCCCAGCTGAAGGAGGAAATAAGAACATTCAGTATTTAACATTAACTTGTGGTAAGCAAAACCCTGCAAGTGACTATCCATTGACTGACCTTTATTTGTTATAATTACACCTATAATCTTCACACATTTCAGTGACCTTTTTCATCTTTAAAGTATGAAGGGTCTCTTTGCGGAAAGGAATGTTAAATTTTTTTTAAATAAGGATCTTGACACATCCCATGTTGTAAGAGTGAGAAAACACAGAGGCTGAATAAATTATTCCACAGCACAGCTGTTGAACATAAAAACGACCGTTTTAGAGACGACCATGACAAGTAGCAAATGTAAATAAATTGTGAGCGAGCGTTCGGTGTTTCCTGGCTGTGTATCAGTGCCAAAGAGATCATTAACATCAGTTCTTCTGAGCATCTTCCATTGAAATACCAGTAAAACAAAGACGTCAGGTCTGTACTCCAACATTTAGGCTTATGGAATTCAATACTTCGTTTGTGTGAAAGCACCATGAAACAATACTTCAATGGCATAAGCCAGAGATGTTCTTCAAAGACAGTAATCTAGTGGTTCAGATAAGGGAAACTACACATTTATATATTCTGTATATTCAGCATGAATAAAGCAGTAAGTTAGCTAATAGCATGGTACTGACCCTCTGGCGAAGGAGGTCAGCACGTCCTGCATGGTGGTGCTGCGGCTGTCCCACAGGTGGCAGAGGTAGCTCAGGTAGTTAGAGTAGTCGGCGTGGCGGAGCGCCCCCGACACCATGAGGTGCACATCCCGCTCCATGAGGCGCTTCACAAAGTGCTGGTGAGCCTTAGGCAAGATGGGGAACCTGAAGCGAACAACACATACATTAGTTTTCTTATTACTGCAATAACAATATAATATGGGTACATAATTAACCTATTATAAATCTGTAATATTCTTTAATTACAAGTACCATTTATATTTGATGATCGGTGATCATAAGTTACTTTATAGCAATAAGGTTACAATAATATCGACGTAAGGAAAATGTCCTGTACTCTAGGATCTCAGAGTGATTCTGATTGTTGCTGGACGCATGGTGTCGCCGTGTCCGGAAAGGTTCGAGAACAATCAGCTATACGTCCAACTTGCCAGCCGGCAAGTGACAAATAATAAATAAGGCCAGTACCTACTTGGAAGACAGTACAAAATCTATACAGGGTATTAAGGGGACGTACTTGACTTACTTTAACCAGTGATTCCTGACATTATTTGAAGTAAAAAAAGTAAATGAAATTTTGGTTTCCGGTGACATTTTTGGTGTCTTTTTTTTTCTTCTTGAAAACCAGACAACAAAAGTAGTTCCACGTGCTAACAATGGTCAATCAGCCGAGTTACTGCCCAACCCCTCACCACGTTCCTAACTGTCCAATCCCTACTAGAGTTTATGTTTCTAATTGAAAAAAAAATGTCACCAGAGTCCAAAATTTTATTTTCATTTCTTACTTCAAATAATGTCTGGAATCACTAGTTAAAGTAGGTCAAGTACGTCCCTTAACACCCTCTGTAAAACATCCACTGTTTTATCACTATGAATTTCAAAAAACATTGGCACTGTGATCTTGAGTTTTTTTTTAATCGGGGTTATATTGTTCGATGTATAGTAATTTTCGTAAAAAAAACTTTGGAAATTCGAATTACAAATATTGAAAACTAGTGGTTCCCCCGCATTACTTAGCTATTGGCAATGTCTTTTTGGGGGTCTCCAACATCTTCCACCACTAATGTATACATACCACAATGTTAAAAAAGACTAAAAAAAACTTTTTGAAACTGACAATTAATTCCGTTATAATTTATTATAATAAAACAAATATGAAACTTTTTTCCACTTTAATTTTATTGACCGTAACCGGTTTCTTAGTAACAAATGTAATTAATATAATTGATTACAGACCACCCCTCTCCCCCTCCCCCATATGTTATGTATATAAACCGTAGAATAGGAATAATTTGTACCAGTCTGAAGATGGCTTTAACGAGCTGAAACCGGTTACGGCCAACAAAATTAAAGTGGAAAAAATTTTCGTATTTGTTTTATTATAAAAATTTTTTACAAAAAAAACTTGTCAAACAAAGGTTTGTCGCCCGTAGTGTCGCTGTCATTTGATACATCGTCCGTAATAGAACTAACATCCGACATACACGGAAAAATATCTATTCACTTTAGGGTGTATTTATTTTAACCCTTGGGACCTTCTAAGACCCAAATAGTCCCAAATGTCGTGCGCGCATTATACTCTCCTAAGACCATATTTGTCCCAGAACGACCGCACATTATTAAAATGCATATATCTCTCTTCCTCTCATCTAAAAATTAATTATTTCTTTTATGTCAGAAAGAGAACGAAATAGTGCTTGTTATTGTCTTTGAAATATCTTTTTTTTTTTTTTTTAAGTTTCTTTATTCTATAAAATTATTAGTTACATGCATTGAGGAATTGTGTTATTATATCGAGGCTATTTTACACAGATATCTTACTATCTTGAATCAAAGTGACCGTTTTGTTTCCCGCCCTTTATTGACAAGTACAATCGTGAAGTGTGTGCGCCTGAATTTACAAAAAACCGTTTTTAACAAAAAATACGACAAAATGTCTAGGTAAGTAAACTTGTATTTGTTAATCAATATATTATATACGTGTTTATGTTATATTTGATAGGTTTGATGATTTAAAATGCAATAATTATCCTATAGAAAATTTAAAAAATGCTAAAATCGCCGCAAATGCATTTTTAAATCCATTTTTAGTAATTGAGTTCCCTGTATTTTATGAATATTTTTATGTAAAAAGTGGAAGCATATATTTACATTTAATATTCACGAAACACAGTAATGACTTTCTATATAATTACAAAGTATTGTTCTAAAATGTCAACTCGAATGTCGAAATATGTTTTATGTACAAAATTTCTGAATTGCATAATTTAGTGATGGGGCCAACCAAAATTGAATCGATAATTTATTTGAAGATTTGTGGGTATTAATAATTTATTTTGTAACTGTAATTTTAATTATATTTTTTATAAAGTAAGTATATTATCGTTATTGTGCATAATCTTTATCTAAAATTTCTTTAAATTTAAAATTTAATAATCTTTATTTTTTTTAAATATCAAACTAAAGTTTATAAGACAAAGTTTTTATGCATAGCACAAAGGATAACAAATTATTATATGCTATATTTAAACGTGTTCGATTCTTGTCAGTTTGAATGGATATTTCAGGCTAATAATGATTGCTTATAATCATTTTTTTTATGTACTATCGTAATAATATTAAATATTGATAATGAATTGGAGAAAAAAAATAACATACAGAAATAATAAATAGGTAACTGTAAAGATTTTTGGTTACCAAAATTCAGCAATAGAATAATACATAAAACTCATTATTGTGACAATTACATTAGGAAATTATGGAATTGCGCAACGGAGGAAGAACCACCAACCGAGTTGCTGGAATTTCTCGAAACGATAAGTACCAGCAGCGAAGAAGATGACGAAGAGACGAGTGAGAAAGAAATCCTCAACCCGGTTGATGATTTCGAAGAGGTATTCATTATTTATTTTATTTCACACTGCACTTGAAATAATGCAGTGAATAATTATATAATAATATATTTGCTTTATTTACAGGCGTCATCATTTTACGCAAGGAATATGGATGTGGGGATGATGGAAGTAGTTTTCCAGACCACGGACGATGGTATGAGTGCCAGTACAAATATTGCAGTAATAAATACGTAACATAAAGCACAGTTTTTCTTATGAAGATATCGAGAAATGTACTTGCATTCTAATAGTTTGATATATTTTCAGAATTGATGACAGATGTCAGTGGCGGCGGTACTAGCCAGGCAGGAGGCAGCCATGCAGAACGTAAATTCATTTATATTTATTTTTTAAGATATGTATATATCGATTTATGTACTTGCATTCTAATAATTTGTTATATTTTCAGAATTGATGACAGACGTCGGTGGCGGTATTGCTGGCCAAGTGGATGGCAGCTACGCAGAAGGTACATTTTATATACTTTTTTATCTATTTATTATTATTTTACATAAACTTTTACAAAATATGACAAAAAGTAATAATTTCTATAACTTCTACCATTATTTTTAGATTTCGAGCTCCTTGTTCCACTGGAGGCGTCACGGGGGGGTAGACGCGGCCGCGGAAACAGACGCACCCGCGGAAACGGTGTTGGGTCCGAAGGCAGCAACATCGTCCGGGCTGCTGTCCAGCAACGCCGCCGGAGGGCACGTCCTGTTGAAGCGGGAGATACCTGGGTATCCGGGAATTTACCAACTGAGGTTTATGCGACGGATGACCAGGTACCTCCCGAGCTCTCGGCTTTATCTCGGGCACAAATGACCCGTATGGCTCGCGGTGGGCGCATTCGCCAAGCGCGAGGTGCACCGTTGCCAGCACGTTCTGATCATCGGCCAACACTTGAGGCAGATGGTGAAGAAGTGGATGACCCCATTTCGGATACCGGTGATCATTTGTTGACCGATAGTGAGAACGCATCGGAGTTCTTTTGACCTGGCATAAGTACATATGCCGGTCAAAAGGAAACATTTGTGCCCCAGATGTCAGGGCCTACCTCTAAGTATGATACCATCTATGACGCATTTCGAGCTATATGGACTGATGAGATTCTTGATTTTATTGTAGCAGAGACGAACAAATATGCGATGGACGCTCGGCGTCATGACAATCTAAGCCTTACATGGAGGAACACTGACAGACATGAAATTTTAATTTTGTTTTCATTTTTCATGATGCTAGGAATTATTCGCATGCCAACAATAAATTCTTGTTTCTCAACTCATTGGTTGATGAAAACTAATGTGTTTAGAAAATTAATTACTTACAAGCGGTACGGTGAGTTGGTGAGGTGTTTACACTACAACGACAACGATCGTAGGTACACTTGTCCTGAAGACATGCGGCTTTCGAAAATATTGCCTATAATAAATCACTTGAATACCAAATTTCAAGAACTTTATGTTCCAGGCCAAAATATTTTAATTGACGAGTCGTTAACATTATGGAAAGGTCAATTGGGTATGAAGCAATACATTAAAACAAAGGCTGCTAAATTCGGATTGAAGAGTTTTGAACTTTGTGATTCCGTGACAAGCTATCTGTGGTCGTTCTTTGTTTATTCGGGAAAAACAACTGCTGTAGATTCAACACCTGGGGTTTTGAAATCCACATCCACAGTGCTTAGGCTTATAAAACCACTATTGAATAAGGGCTACACGCTTTGGATGGACAATTGGTTCAACTCTCCTCTACTAGCTAGGTTCCTCAAGCGAAATAAGACAGACTGCGCTGGGACATTGCGCACTAATAGGGCCAATGTTCCACCAGAATTCAGTCGTATCGACATGGCTGACGGACATTATTTCGGTCGCCACGCTGGTGATGTCGCCGTACTATCGTGGCAAGACAAGAAGAAGGTGACGACTATATCGACCTACCATGGCGCAGAAATGGAACTTGGACCTTCCAGGGGTAGGTCGAATATATATAAACCAAAAGTTGTCAGAGACTACAATAAATACATGGGAGGTGTTGACGAAAAAGATCAGATGCTGGAACCCTACTTAATTGAACGCAAGAGGTGCCAGAAATGGTACCACAAGATGTTCAAGCGTCTGCTCAACGTGAGTATTCACAATTCTATGGTTATGTATCGGCAATCGTCTTCATTGAAGGTAACTACTTTGATGCTCAGGACGTCGCTTGTGTCACAGTTGACGGAAAAGCACCTCCTGTTGGCACAGCTACGGACGCCGGCAAGACGAGTAGTAGTGAACGACAAGTTTGCCAACCCTTCCCGCCTCCGCCCTGGTAACCACTTCCCAAAGACTAATTTCATGACCACTGACTTACAGACTGAAACAAACGACATACAACCTCCACCAGTAAATAAAAAACGGCGCCTCCGGTGCATTTGGTGTGCCGACCGCAACAGGGTTGAAAAGAGAACAATTTTTATTTGTGAAACCTGTGAGGTACCACTCTGCGTAGAACCATGCTTTAAATATTATCATACCTGCCTTTAGTTTCGCAGGTATGGTGTATTTAGAGCGGCGACCTTGTTTTGCGCAGAAAGGAATCTTATTAGTTTATCAAATATAAATAAATCTGACTGAATACTCATATTGTGTCGACAGGGTTACAGTGTTTTCTGCTTGTCGTGACTGATCATCTATTGTTGATTGTTATCATCTGGATGGCTAATTGTGCCTATATTTCCCTCCCCCAGGCGGCCCAGTACCTGCTTTGCACATTATAATGCTATGTTTTCGTCACTCGACCACCCGTCGTGGTTCTCTTGAGGAAAACTTTGCTACTGCGGAGATTTGAATTACTTAGTCTGTTTAATGCGTGTTTCTTATCAACGTTGTATTCAATTATCTTTAGCACTGCTGCCTGCAATTCACCTGCTATCAACTCTCAAGTAGTTTTGTTTGACGTATGTACATTAGAACGATCACGGTCCTTAGCATGGTCACGGTTTCACTAGTTACTTTTCCGAATCTAGCGACATAATGTTTATATATTTCTGAAAACCAATAATTCGTTTCATCTTGTTACAGGCTTGTTTTTTAAATTTTTGGTTTAGTATTTTTTAGTATTCAGGAATTTGTTGTGGGTTCGCTTTTATAAGTTTCTTCTTTTGATGGCAAGTGTTTTTCAGTCAAGTATTTTTCCTAACGCAATATGTGTCAAAACTTTTGGGATTAAACATGTCTTAGTTGTCGGCTGCTTTTGGTGTCGTATGTTCTTGTCACAAAATACGAACTCAATCAATTTTTTTATTACTGTTGTGATCATTCATGTAGGCTAAGATGATGGAGACACGAACCTTTTTTGATCTGCTACGATAACATTTTTTTTTTCTTTTCTTATGGCTCGAATAAGTCATACTTTTTTAAATTCTGGTATCCTTCGCACAGGACGTCCCGATGGTTATGTTAGCTATTTCGTTGTGGTCTTATTATTATGAATGCACCTATTTTTAACGTGTTTATTTTCTTGTTGTTTTATCTCCATTTTTTTTTAAATTAAGCTTGGCTATAATATGGCATTAACGAAGATTTAACTGTTCTAAAATGGGAATGTCTTCACATTTAATTTATTTTATGTTTGTTTTATTATTATTTAAAATCATCAACAAACATTGCCATTGCATAGTGAGTATCATAATTACAATGTACCTAATAAATACAATACTAGACTCCATGCTCCATTCAATGTAGTTGCTTCTCGAACTAATTTTTATATACAGTTCTTAGATATTGTATCGTGTGGGGAATGAAACTTGCTCTGTCGATATATTTCACTCTAAAAACATTGCTTCCAAAGCAAATATATATGAAGATATGCGATAATTCTTAAGTGTTTCCGATTGTTTTTACATATTATGTTATTACATATTTTGTTATTTACAAGATTATTATTCGTTCTACTTATATACTTTATAAAAAATAATTTAATATATATTAAAGTAATAATAAATTACTAGTGCGCATGAATATTTTTATTAGAAGTTTAATTTTGTACCCCAATAAACAAAGCGAAACCGGTATGTCATGTAAATAAATTCCATGGTTTTTATATTGTTTTATTTAATTGTAAAAAACGAACGCGGGACAAAAAGAATCGATTCGAATCGATCCGTAAACCAATCTGTGTCTTGTAAACTGCACATCACTAATAATTCAAAATGGCAGTTATATTTGCGTGCGGAACGTCTAGGAAATCGAGTTTTTTGCGTGTTCTAATTTGAATATTTATCGTATAAATTGGTGGTTATACCATTTTGTTTTAACAATTTGATCAATTATGTTATATTAACCAGTGAATGTAAAGTTCTACGTTGATTTTATCGTCACGATTTTGAAGAAACAGAATTTTTCAGTGGAGTATTTTTTTTGAGGTTATATGCGTAAGTATTCGTATATGTGATAAATATTCTTTAAATTTTATAGGAAATAAACAGAAGTGATATTAATTTATTATATAAATGCTTTAGGCATATGTGCATCGTAAATATATTTAGAATCAGATTATTCAATCAATGGTTTATGGAAGTTAAAGTTTTCAATAATTTAGGTTATTGTAAACATGTTGAATAAAAATATCAAAGTTCAACCCTCAATTTTAAAATAAAATTATATGAAAGCTATAAAAAGTGAAGTGGTACTTTAATTTTAAAAAGTGTTGAGTGATGGAACGTGTTTTCAAAATTCCGAGTTTCGTAAATTTTAATACATTTTTTAATGAAAATACACGGGAAAGTTTTTTTTAAGCCTATTGGCATTTTTGATATCAAAATTTATTTATTTAGAAATAAATATGTTGACTTGTAATACACATATCTCAAAGAGTATTTTATCTAGTTTTCAGAACAGTTTTTGTTTTGGCAAAGAGTTACCAAATAACAGTTTTATCTGAATGATTGTAAAATTCAGTAAAATATTGAATCTACGGACAAAAATGGAAGATTGGAGAAGCTTCTATACGTGCAAATCAACAACGTCTCAAGGGTTAACAGGATAAATACAGTTAGACACACGCCAACCGCAATACACCACACTCAAATGTAACACGCGCTTTCCCAAGGACCGACAAACGAGCTTTAAAGCATGCAACACAGCGTCGCAATATTCATAAGTAAGTCTTACAGCACGATAGCTCTAGATAGCACGTTTAAGATAAGATTACAGAAAATGTGCATTTACATCAACATCTTTACAATAACTTAATTACAAATTAACATTAGAGCACCACGGTTGAACCAAGGTTGTGAAACCAACAAAAATCCCATTATCCCAGTATTAAGAAAAGGTACGAGATTCCCGGGATCTCGGTTCTCTAGATCCTGGGATTGAAAGCTCTAATGCTGGTACGTTGCTGGTTTGATTTTGAGAAAACATAACAAGAAACTTCTGATTCTTAAACTTAAGATTTAGGTATCAAATACAGAAGAGTATTTTCATCTTAGTAAAAGCGGGCTGCAAGTTATCTCGAAGTGAACCCTTATTGAGTTAGATCCTGGTTAACATTAAATTGGCAAAGCATAAATAAAAACACAACTTTACTCACCCTTTCTTATTGGTGATGAAAACATTGGTGGGGACTACCAGACACTTGACGGGCTCCCCGAGCCAGCGCTCCAGCTCTGTCTCATCGGGCAGCTGGGCGCAGAGGCGGAGCGCCACCCCGCAGCGGCGGTCCCACTCCAGCAGGCGGTGCAGGTCCCGCCACCAGGCCCAGGAGCCCAGCTCGTCTGCCGGGACACAGGAGTCGTCGGGGTGCTGGTGAAATGCATTAGCGGACGGGTCCTCCATAGGGACTTGGATCCACAGAAGATTGTTGGTGGGACTGGAATGAGAACATATGCCAAAATTCACACAACAATACTCCACAAATTTTAAAAATAAACTGTAATATATTTATACATATTATATGGTTCCATGCGACTAAACAGAATTTATGTTATTATGGGCAGCAATGATTTACTCTGCCTAATTACCTTCCATATATCAACTAGAAATACTCTATCAATAATTATTTTAAATTGCAACAATAATATGACAGACTCAATTTATATACTCACTTATAGATTGAATGCAGTTGACAATACTTTTTCAGAAATAGTAGATGTGTTCAACTACACGGAATCTAGTTACAAGGAGGCTATAACATACCTCATAAATAAATATTAATGTTGGCTTTTATTATTCTTGCATGTATTCCATCTTATAGTTTCTTTAACAAACTTTACTTCCTCAATAAGGTGCCAGTAAATTATTTCATATAAATAAATATATTTATGGTTAAGAAGAGATATAAGGCAATAACTAACTTGGTTATGGTGATGCTATGCAAAACTCTGGCCAAGTTGGTATTTTTGGGTCCCCGCAAGGTTATCATGACGGCTGACAGTCCTAAACATCTCGCGTGGTGCAATTCCTCCATCAAGCAGTCCTCGTGCTGCTGCCTCAGCTCCGGCAGAACGCAATCCACATCCAGGTACGGAGACATCTTTCCCACGACCTTCACGTTCCAGTCCATTGGACTCAGCAGCATGTCAGTGCGGGAGAACATGGTGGTCAGCGGTTTCCCTGCCTTATATTCGCGCCGGTGCCGAGGATGAACGATCGGCATACAGGTAAACTGGAACTTCCAGCTCGTAGCGTCGTCCATGGCTTCCTGCAAGTCTCGGACATGGCTGAAGTCCAGACCACAAGAAAAATGCGACGGCATCTTACAACAATATTATTGACAACACTCTTTCAAAAAATTATCGCTATCTCAAAGAAAACACGAGCCCGCCGAATATCGTTCTGTCTCGTCTTTTGTTTTTGTCTTTGGAAAATTTGAGTTTTCAATAATAATAATGCCGCCAGATGAAAGAAATTTACAACTTTAGTACCTACTTGTAAAAGTAGTGGGGCCTATACACAGACGTCGACTGTAGGATTTCGTAGTTTTGGTACTACGCTGCCACGCCAATGCTACGTAAACAGGACAAAATTTCGGACGGACAAGGGGTCGTGAATTATGGGAAAGGAACGAAGCAACCAGCCACTTGCGGTTGCTTTGTTCCTTTCCCTTAATTCATGGCCCGGCTTGCGGAAATTTTGTCCTGTTTATACGCACTCTAAGGTCGTTTTTTACCTCTAAGTAAATGGAGAAATATTTTTATTACTCGACAAACATTAGTAATAGTCAATATAATATCAACACAACATCAAAATACCAAACTAATGCAAAACAACTATACCTATTTAGGAATAAAGTATTTCAACAACCTTCCGATTGAAATAAAGAAATTAAAGTATATCAACAAACTGAAACTAAAACTGAAGTTATGGTTGTCAGGAATAATTAACTAAATAATTTCCTGTTTTTCATTTTTTTGTATTTATTATCAGTCTATATTCATCTCTACTTTATTTAGATGTTTCTTATGGCTCAATATTTAGTATGTAACAGAATCCTATATATGTAACCTACACATATAGATGATCCAGAAGTTTCAATTGTTCCTATTATACTTATAGTTACCTATTGCATAATGTTATTCTATTTTCCTTATAATTAACTCGCTCACCAATCACAAAAACCAGTTTCTTCTTTCGTGGGATTGCGATTGTAAATATATTTTGTGCCCAAATAATTTAATTTCTAATTATAATTTATTAAATTAACTTAAAGTAATTAAATTTAATTTATTTTAGATAAGATTTCATTCGTAAATACACAAAAAATATTTTATTATTATTAAATAAAACATATTTTCAATTTTCAGAAAGAGAGAAAGCGAACGTAGCAACCCATAAAAATAGCAGTAGGTCGTCTCATAGAGTATTCCGTGTTCGTCTTATAAGTGAGTAAGCGTATATTTCCATCTCAGTCGCACCTGTGATGTGGAATGTCTATCTTTGTCATATTTATGTACAATGTTAGAATTAAGAATTTACTTGAAACATAATAGTGTTTCTTAATTGCCACATTTTATCTTGAGTTTGTGAGACAGTGGCAAGTTTAGATGTGTTGTATATCTTTCGGCAAATCAACAACCAACCACAGAAATAATGAATATGTACGAGGCGTATCCAGAAAGTAAGTGTACTGAATTTTTGTAGCTTACAATTTTTTTTATTGAAACATAAAAATTACATGGTTACCGTAGTACATATGTAAGCTATTTTTCGACATAATCGCCATTCCTCTCAATGCAGGTGGTGAAGCGGGGTAACAACTTTTTGATGCCTTCCTCGAAGTAGTTTCCCGCCAACCCCTTCGTCCACTTCTCCACCTCCCCCTTTACCTCCTCGTCGGTTGAAAACCTTTTTCCACCCATGGACAGCTTTAGGGAGGTAAAGAGATAAAAATCTGAAGGTGCTAGGTCAGGGAAATGCGCGGGGTGGTTTAGGACATCCCATTTAAACGAAGCAAGCAGTTCCTTCGTTGCGTTGGCCGTGTTTGGTCTGGCATTGTCGTGCAGCAGGCTTACTCCCTTTGTCAGAATGCCTCTCCTCTTGTTTTGAATCGCCTTTCGCAATTTTTTTAGGGTCTCACAGTATCTTTCAGAGTTGATGGTCTCCCCTTGAGGCAGATATTCAATCAAAATTATGTCTTGACAGTCCCAAAACACGGATGCCATAATTTTCTTGGCTGAAATTGTGGTTTTGAACTTTTTGGCGGAGGGTGAAGAGGTGAGAACCATTTTTAAACTCGCGATTCCACTTGTACATATTCGTACAATTCATAGCTTTATCACCAAATTATAAACCTCAAACGGAGGTTTTCCCTTCCAAACGAGATAATGGATGACGCCGCGTATTTCGCACTTGGCGGGAGATTGGATTGACATTTTTCACGAAACGTGTTGTCGCGTCGACATTAAACTTCTCAACGTACTGACCTTGAACCGGTCTCGTTGTGGAGGGGAAGAGTCAGGCTACACGTAAGTGTAGCCAACATGTCGAAAATAAAATTCATTCGGTCGTGAGAGCCTCAGTACACTTACTTTCTGGATACGCCTCGTATATCGCCTTGTTCTATCGGTATTACAATGGAAGATGCTCTGAGGAACTAGCGTCATTGATCCCTTCGGCACCGGTGCGTAGTCGGGATACACGCCAAACGCGTGCCCAACATTTGTACACAGTTGACACTTGTCACATGAGAACGGGTCGCTTCTACGATTAGTTCAACAGCTCGGCTGTGGAACGAACTACCGGCCTCTGTGTTTCCTCCCTCCTACAACATGGGACTCTTCAAGACCCATGTTCACTCCTTCCTCTCCACAAAAATACCCTCCACACAGCATCCCCAAAGATGACATAGGCCTTGAGGGAAATTATTTTCTTCACGGCCTCCTGTGTGGAGTTAATATAAAAAAAATATATATATAGGTATATATCAAAAATAAAAATATTTTTCTTTGAATTTAAGTTTCTAAATAAGTTGATCGTTTTATTATTTTTATTTACTTTTGTTATATGCTTAAGGCACAAAAGTTCCAACTGCTCTATCTATCGCATGGGATAGATAGAGCAGTTGGAATGAGCATGACTATCGCATGGGATATGTTGTGAGGCTGAAGCTTGTGTGGAGGGGAAGGAGATGGGGAATTGGACGGTGGGGGGGTACCTTGCCATTCCGATCTGGTCACCAAACACGGTTAAAGCCCGGGAGATACTGAGAGTATCTTCCACTCTGGCACGTGCCGCAAATGTACTTTTTATTATTTTTAATGAATAAATTTCGAAATAAAACAAATTAATTAAATAAAATTTAACACGGAAAATTTAATAAATTGCTGTAGTTATATACGTTACATATCATAACAATAGTATCGATGTCTCATTTTTTTTTCAATTTTTTCGTGACTTGAAATTCATTATAATGCTTTTCAAAATGCTTTTGTGCAGGGGGGGTTTTAGAAAAACAATAATTTAGATATATGTATAAAATCAAAATGAAGCATGCGCACCTAATATTATTCTGCACTGCGCACTGGCGATTTCCATAACACGTGTAAACCACGTTTTTCTATGGTTCTAAACCTAACTGTCACTTGTCACTTGATTTATTTATACTTATTTGTTTGTGTCAGTGATTTTGTGGTTATTAAATTTGTAAAAGAATACAATTCTTTTTATAAAATGGTTCGAAAACTTAAATTTCACGAACAAAAGCTCTTGAAGAAAGTGGACTTTATATCATGGAAAGTTGACAACAACTTGCACGAGGTCAAAGTGATGCGTAGATTCAACATACAAAAGCGGGAAGATTATACCAAGTTAGTAAAATCTATTACACTATTGTTATTAAAAGCTGATTTTTTAGGCTTTATCTTCTTCCGTTAGATGAAGATTTTCCGAACCTTGTATTATTCACTGATCTCCCATTTAAAAAAAACACATACAAATACACACCTTTTAACACCTCTAATGTTCTTAATAATATTGACCAGTCGCTGGCTGAGTTGACATCGCGTTTGGGTCCTACGCGGGCGTCTTGAGTTTAATTAATTCCCCGGCTGGCTTAGTCCCCCATATGACACAGCAACATTTTCCGCTTACTGTGGTGGTAGTAGTAGATTTTCAAATATTGTCAGGTTATTCTTAAAGCAGGAGCCGTGTGATCCGTCTGATACCTGCTTAATCTGGGATTGTTTCTTTCTTTATTAATATATCCAGGATACTCCTGTACTTAATGAATATGCTAATAAAGGTCGAGATTATTGTTTCATTTAAGCCTGGGACAGACCACGCTATATTTTCGTGTATATTTCATCGTATCGCTCAACATACATTCGCATTGGAAGTGTATGGCGAGAGATATGCTGAAATAGACCAAGTCATGATGCGTATAGCGTAATGTGTCGCCTGCCTTATATGTCTAAACTTGTCAAATGCTTTAAAATAATCATTTTAAAGTTGACATGTTGTGTTACCTACTTTTAACATCTATCAAGAGTTATTGATGTTTTCTTTATAGAATATATGGTAATTATTTACCTAATCGTCGCGCTTTTAGGCACAGATTATGGAAATAACACTTCATTACAACAATTATTATCAATTTACATACATAAATTAGGTTATTAGGTTCTTAGTAAATGATTTAGATTAAAACAAAACTTCCACAGACGTCAAATCCTTACAAAAAATCTAAAATAGCGGTAAAGAAATCGTTGGTAAACTTGTCGAATTCCGCTGCATGCAAAGGTTCTTTAAAAAAACAACACTTGATTTCAACTTAAATATCTAATGGAGACAACTATTTAAGACGGAGGTTTAAGTAAACATACACAAAATAGGTTTTTGTAATTAATTTAATAATTTATGCATATTTCTTATCCCTTATTATTATTGATTGAGAAAAAATGGAACTTTAATGCATCTTTTACCATTGCCCACCACATAAATAATTATTTTTTGTAGTAATTAAGTTGAAACCAACTGCTTTGTATATTTTTTTGAGAAAATAATTTTGGCATCTTAACAAAGAATTTAGGACTGTTTCGAATTTGTTTTGTTAAGATTTCTTAGTGTTATTGTAATTGCATATGTGATTCATTATATTGAAGCAATTCCTTATTGTTATTTCAAATAAAACAGAAAGGATAAAACTTTCAATAAATAAAAGTACTGTTGATGTTTAAATGTATTCATGAATATTTTTCAGATATAACAAATTATCCCGCGAGATTCGAGAGTTAGCCAGAAAGGTGAAGGACATAGATCCTGCGCACCCGTTCAGGACCCAGTGCAGCGCCAATCTGCTGGAGAAACTGTACGTCATGGGACTGATTCCCACAAGATGGGACCTCAGTCTAGCTGATGCAGTCACAGCCACTTCCTTCTGCCGGAGAAGGTTGCCTGTTGTTATGTACAAAAGTATGTCGCCCATTTGGAATCAACTTCTCTCGGCTGTTTTACAATCCAAAATTAATTGTGATCTCGGGGTTATTATGAGAAACTCGTTGACACCAAATTCAACACCAAACTCTTTGACTCGGTATAATTATTTCTCTCCATAAGTATTCTGGGCAATGAGGAATACATATGGTAGGTAGTCCCAAAATTCTGCACTGAAATAAATCCTGACTTCTAGTTTAACGTAGTGGAATCTGAAAGCTTATCAATGCAAGCAATTCTGGTCATCAAATGCATCATTTAGAATTTTATATAGATATAGCAAGTCAGTGAAAATCCTTCTGTCTGACAATTTAAGTATGTTCATTTAATTTAAAATAGTTGTAGTTCAACTAAATAGCTGAGATACCCATTTTAAAACTTAGAAAATGTAAGAATTTAATTTTTATTCTTTCAATAGCTTATTCATGAATATTCTAATGTGGGTTCCAGACGGAAGAATTCTACTCATTATATTAGTATTAAGAATGTTCCTTATAAATAAATAAATTAAGATTGAATATAAATGCTTATAATTATAGATAAAATGGCTGAATCAGTGTCAGGGGCAACCAAGCTGATCCAGCAGGGTCACGTGCGGGTGGGCCCCGAGCTGGTCAAGGACCCCGCCTTCCTGGTCACCAGGTCCCTGGAAGACTTTGTCACGTGGGTAGACACCTCCGCTGTCAAGAGACATATCATGGAGTACAATGACGCTGTAAGTATCCGTATGTGAGCCAGTGAATTTGTGAGCCCTAAAATACCTGTTCGTCCGATTGATCCGTTGTTAACAGACGAATCTACGGACGCAATATAGGCACATGTACAACAGATTCAACACATCCTGCTCGAAGGAGCTATCAGCGTTGGTCCCCTGTGTACAAGAGCACGTATGCGAAACTCAATGGACGCTAGCGGAACACCCGCGTTCTCACTTGAACTAGGCTTCATGAGAACGTGTCGTTTCTTCGACTCGTTTTTGTGTAAGTCAACTCGCGCGTGAAACGAGCAACCCAGCATCTACGGGTACAGACAGGTTTGCTACAAATATATTATTTTAAATTAAACTTATGTATTTTATTTTTATTTCAGAGGGACGATTTCGACATGATGTGAAGATTGAACGCACCATCCAACAAGTTGTAAATAAGTTATCTTTAATTAATTCAATAAATATTATTTTAAATCTAAAAAAAAAACTTTGAGTTTAATAACCCCTCCATACTAGTGACCAATCTATGAATCAATTGAAGTTTAAGCTTTCGGGGAACCAAGGAGAAGTGGAAAGGAGAAATGAAGCCCTTGTCCCTCGTGGGGCCTTCAGGGAACCAAGGGGGAGTAGAGAGGAGAGATGACAGGCAGTGGCAGCTTGTATTCACAAAAACGGGTACTGGAATAATTGGTATGCAAACTGTAAACTAAAGTGGCGCCATCTCACCAAAGAGTTTACGAGGCATTGGCGAACACCGTTCCTGCTTTGGAGAAATTTCAATACTGTGGTCGACATCCACGCTCTGCGCGTATAGATAATTGATGTTTCCAGGTGACGTTTCTCGATGAGTGATATGGAATTTGCTCGCACCACGTGACTTATGACACGTGATACAAAGAACAAAAATTTTGAGCCGGTTGAATTTAAGTTGATACTTTTATAGTATTACTTTTATTACTCTTATTTGCTTTGATTTTAATTTCAGGAGTGCGTTGCTCCAACGCTCCTTAGAGCTAGCTGCAACTGATTGTGGAACCAGAAGACAGCCTCGTATCCAATGACAACCCTGGGGAAATTTATAAAAGGGACCGGGTGACTGTTAAAGGAATGAGGTAAAATATGAGTTAGCACAATAGGCCTATGGCCTAAGTGCTCACGGGAACTATACGTCGAATTTAAATTCGCTTACTATTGTAGAATCAAAACATTAGCTAACTTAATTAGGTAAATTTCCTAATGTTTATTATAAGGTGCCTATCAAATATAAATTAAGAAATGGAAAATGAGTTAATATATATATACAAAAAAGTTTTATAATAAAGTCCAAATAAAAAAGTTTTCAAAAATATAAATGTAGTTTATTGAAAATGTTCAAGTTTTAACGATATGTACAGTAAATGTAATGGCACACGGTACACAGAGTGTGACAGCACGTACCCGAAGAATTACAACCTGAGCAAATTTGGAGTAGAAACACACAACGTGTCATTTTGCTGTCTGCTGACATTTTTTTTCAATTAAATACAAAAAACACATGTCGCCACTGATCACACTGCTAAACGCGCTACGGTATCACATGACACATGCTTTCTCTCATTTGTTACCGTGATGCTGATCGTGAATCTTCTCAGTTGTGATGTGTGATGGAAAAAATATGTTTCTCTCACATTTCGCCACTGATCACGCTGCTAGACGTGCGACGGTATCACTTGACACGTGCTCACTATAGTTAAAATCCATGCTGTTACACATGTATTATAATATGTTTAATTTAGTTACCTGGAACCTGTTATGACTTCACAATAACATTTATTGGAATTTATTAAATATATTTTATGCTGGTTTTTGTACTATTTTTAATATACAAACAATTAATTTTTAAAACACAAACAATCGTTTTTTAATATACAAAAACCGACGATTATGTATTATTTAGAAAGTACTTAAATAATACATGGTTTATATGCGATTTTTTTATGGCAAGAGACATATTGTGTATAAATAACATTATTATAGAAGAATTTGAATTTAGGATTATCTTTGGTTTGAAAAAATATTGTACTAAAGATTTTTTGGGTCTGCTATAAATTAAATACATTCGTCGTCTTAAATGTGACTAAAATTCCTTAAAATTTAACATTTGTAAAATTATTATTTAAAAAAAGTTACGACAAACTTTGGTTATGATGGCCTCTTCACAATGACTTGATTTAAATTAAAATTGAATAGGAACATAGTATTACATAATATTAAAAATAATTTGGTTTATGCTTACGGAAATGTTTACAACATAAAAGGGTTTTGGTAAAATGTTTACATTTGGTAGAGTTTAAACAGTCTTAAAAATAAATCAAATATATATTTTTTTATATTCTGTTAATTGATATTTGGTGTTCATAGGTAGAGTAGTTTCATCATTATAGATCCTTTACTAATACTTTTACGGAGGCCGTGTCTTAAACCCATGTATAAGTGTGTGAGTATCCGTTCAAGGCACATCATTGGCTGGATAATAGCGGTCAGTAACGTTTATGCAGCGCGCATGTTCGAATCTTGTCTTAAAGGTCGCATTTTGACTAAAAATAAGTTCCCGAAGTTATATTTTTTCATTGATTGTTTTCACGGCAAAACTTGAATGAGGTATTCGTTTGCAGCGACAAACCAAAGAAGTTTTTACTAATGTGAATAATTCAACATTTCAATAACTTATACCCCATTAAAATTTCTGTTAGAACGAATGTGATATATTATTTTATAATCCTTTCTTAAATAATAAGATTTTATATAAGTCCCATTTGCTAAAAACTGAATGTCACCCTAGCTGTCTTTATTATCTTTTTAAAAAAGAAAGACAAACATTCCCGGGTTACGGATAACATGACAATATTTGAAAATCTCCTACTACCACCACGCTAAGTGGAAAATGTTGCTTGTGTTGTGACGGAGGACTTAGCCAGCCGAGGAATTGAACACACTACGACTAGGTGGGACCCAAACGCGATGTCAACTCAGCCACTGACCGGTCAACTTTGTTTCTTCTTAGGAATAATGATTAATGATTAGTTATGGTTCAAATATTGTTAATACTGTCAAATTACCCATCTGGCAACTCATCTAATACATAATTTTTCTTTCTTTTTGAAATATTTTTTGTTTGTATGTATGTAGTATTACTTTGTTTGTGATTACTCTATGTTTGCTTCACTTAAATGTAAATTGTTAGCCTCGATACAGGCTTATTCCTAGTGAGCTTAATTTTTATGAGAACTAACATGATTTATCTATAGTGAGATGCAATAAATAAATAAATAAAATTCGTACATCTTTGTGATATGGAAAAGTATTCTGACCACTTAACCACGACAGCAGCCATTTTGTATTACAACAGCCGTTCTACATCTGAACGTGTGTCTTTAATCATTGTTCGAAATTGTGCCAGGTTAATATGAACCACCCTGTATCCGCGGATCTTATAATGGTGAAACTACTCTATGTCAAAACTACAAACAGTACTCTCTTACTAATCAGCCATCCCAAAAACTGGGCAAGTGTCCAATTATTTATATAGATTATTAATTTAGCACCCTCGATCTTCAAAACAAGAGGAAGGTCACAGTTTACATGAGATTACGAAAACCACCCTGTCTTCTTTTTCCACCTCTAAAGGCAAAAGGGAACATAGGTTATAATCTATGCATTCATAGATGGCGCTAATTTAATTATTTTAGGAAAAAACACCATTTGCAAAGTTAACCTTTCCCTTACTGTGCTAAAAAAATCCACGCGTTCCGGTGCTGTGCAGTCAATACACATCTCAAAATAAGCAATTTAATATCTGAAAAATATGAATATTCATAGCTAATCGCTTATGTTTATTATATTTTATATCAAAAGTGATAATAATTGTAATTTAATTGCTGAAAACATGAAAAAACCATTGACAAATGCTAAAAAACATGCGAAGAGTCCATATCTAACGACAGGCCCGCGACCGACTGACGGCCGGCTGGCACAACAGGCGCTGGACGCACACACACAGCTATGCGGTTGTATGTATCGATGGTCTAAATCAAAATACAACTGCGGACGTGTGGATTTCTCACGTTCCCGCATAGCGAACTAAAGCGGGACATCAATAGCGGGTCATTTCCTCGCACACTCTTCGCGTAGCAGTGTCACACGGTTGATTGTATTGGTGTATTTGTTCCCGATTTTTAACAAAAATCTCTGATTTTCAATTGAATTTGAAAACTATGTAAAATATTATTTTTTAATTCAGTGCATAAATGTATAACGGAGGAATACCTAAAACCTGAACCCAGAATTTTGTTATATTTACAGAGTTATTAAAGTTATTAGAAGCAATGTGTAGTAAATTCACACCACAGATGAGGAAAGGTTAAAGATCAGTTATTTGTTTGCACATGTACACACGTGTTATGAAAATTAATAAATAGTTTAGTCTTTAATAACTAAACTCTTTCATGAAAGGCATACAAATACAATATTGTATCGAGGATTCAATCCAACGTTGAATTTGTATGTGCTTTTCTTGAAAGTTTTGGGCCATTTAGTGATGTTTTATGTGTAAAAATGTACATATTTTATTACATAATCATTGCAAAAACAGAACAATTTCCGCATCTCCTGCGCCATAAGTACAAGGATTTATAAGCCATTTTACAGGTTTAGTATACATAGATTCTTTTTAATTAAATGTTCTTTCAAACAAGTGACAAGATAAGAAAATGGGAGATTTGTATCACATTGTTTATACATATATGTACATATTTACAGTAAAGGATTGGTTTACAATATTCATATAGAATTATCAGACAGCAATGCCTCTACAACCATTCAAGTAGGACTGGCGTAAAGGGTAAAAATACCTGTCTCGCTGGAAGTTGTCTTAGTGTGTTAATATTTTAAAGAATAACTTTCAAAAGTTTTTGCCCTGAAATAATTCAAATAGCGCCATCATGAAAGAGCAGATTATAATTTTTTGATGAACACTTCTTGATGGAATTTTGCAAACTTGATGTTCAAAATAAGAGGAGAATTATAGTCTACATTTGATTTTTAAAAACTGTGCCCGATAAAGCACGGGCAACGCCAGGGACTTCAGTTAGTAAAGTGTTAACACATAAATATGTAAAAAAATAATTTATCAACTATCAAGCCATGTTGGTTGGCTTAGGGGGATCTATTAAGGCCCCGTAGTTAGTGTTCAAAGATAGTTTGAAAGGGAGATATGTGAATACGAATGTTAGATCCCGCACACTAATATTAAAAAACGATATCAATTAAGCGAAAATGGTGAAAATATTTAATAAAACATGACTCGTTTGAAATAGAGCAAAAGTCTCTCGACAAATGCTTTAGTTGCATTTAAAGATACACTGTGATTTTTTTCATGCTTATAACATATTAAATAACAGAACAAAACATGATTTTTAATAACTTTCGGAGCTTACTTTGCGATTTTTTTCTATCGAGGGAATTTCAAATAATTAACGTTTCAGCATATCAAATGTATAGATATTATCTTCAAAAATAACATATTTTGTTTAGAACTTAAAGAGTTAAAGAGAAACTTGTTATAAATCGATCGAAATTGGGTATGCGGGGGCTTAAGTATCTTTATCTTTCTAAATTAAAAAAAAATCTTTGTTAATACAGAAGTGTCCCCGATAGCCATGATTCTAAATTTCATTACATAATTACTGTTGGATTTTCGGCCGATTTCAGTTGAATAGAGGCATGTCCTAGTGAGGTTAAAAATTCTAACGTAAAAAAAGAAACAATTAACAGTAAAATTGTGATCAGCTATCAAGCATAACAATCATGGTATGCATCAGCTATTCACAATTTGAGCCAAGTGTTTCAAATTTTCGATTAACGGGGACATTAATGTAAAAATTTAAAAATGGAGCCGATTTTCAATTTAATAATCATCCAATGGTGAAGTTCTGCTAATGCACCGGGACCTGTATGAGATCCTTTTCAAGTGTCGCTAGTGTCACTTAAGGTCGCTGCCTGAGTTGGCGGTCGGCATCAAAACTTTGGGTTTTAGGGATAAGAACTTCCCCCATAATTAAATAAGTATCGCTTCGCTCCAAAACTTAGATCGTAAATTTATACACGTCAAAATAACACGAAACTTAAACAGAGTCCACGCTTTGACGGCGTTTAAAAATAATCTTTGGAAATAAGAATCCGAATTTTTTAACTGTTCATTGTACACAGAGACGAGGCAGCATTTTGTCATGACTGTGAACCCGCACATTGCTTGGGATGTCTTGAGGGTGAATTCTATACTCCGGATGAGATCGTTGGTCTTTAGAAGCAGAATGGCTTGTCTATCGACTTTCTGAAGGCACAGAGCTATCTTGTCAAGAATTTCGGGCATTTTACTCTTTATTATGTCTCTCTGTAAGAAAGGTAAATATGTATCAATTTGGATGACTGTTTACGAAACTCGTCCGTTCTATTTGGAAAAAATTGGAAATTAAAATGATCCTATCAAATTGAAAGTGATTGTAAATTAGATTGATTCTTTGGAATTAAAAGTATTGTAATTTAAACTGGTTCATTCAAATTGAAAGTGATTGAAATTTAGATTGATACATTAAAATTTAAAGTGATTGTAAATTAGATTGATTAATTGGAATTAAAAGTGATTATAAATTAGAACGGTTCATTCAAATCGAAATAGATTGAAAATTAGATTACTTCATCGGAATTAAAAGTGATTGTAATTGATTAATTCAAATTGAAAGTGATTGTGAATTAGACAGATCCTTTTAAATTTAAAGTGATTTATATTAAACTGATTCATTCAATTGAAAGTTATTGTCAATTAGATTGATTCATTGGAATTAAAAGTTGTTGTAAATTAGACTGGTTCATTCTAATTAAAAGTGATTTTAATTTAAACTGATTTATTCAATTGAAAGTGATTGTAAATTAGATCAATATTTGGAATTAAAAATTACTGTAAATTAGACTGGTTCATTCAAATTGAAGTGATTGTAAATTAGACCAATTCATTGGAATTGAAAATGATTAATCAGACAGATAAATTAAAATTAAAAACCAGTGTTAATTAGATCAAGTCATTTTTTTAGTCTAGACTCAGGTACAGGTAAAACTTTAGCTAAATAACAATATTTACAAAAAATAATACAATGTAGGTAGGTACCTTTTGTACATGGACAATTCTTTTGAGCTAATTTTAAAAGCATAAAATGTATTAACTAAAGCATGACAGAAAAAACTAAGCACAATAAGCATTCTAAGCGACAAAATATTGGTAAAGAAGAGTACATACTTCCATTACTTTCTAGCATGAAGCGGTCATATAACTCTATCTCTTCCAGGCATGAGAAGCTCTCTCACACACACACACACACACAGAAGCGTTTCAAGGTATACAATGCATGACATGCAATAAGTAAAAAAATTGATTGATTCATTCAAATTAAAAAGGATTGTAAATTAGTCTGTTATGCATAAAACTGACTCATTCAAATTAAAAAAGATTGTAAATTAGTCTGTTATACATAAAACTGACTCATTCAAATTAAAAGGATTGTAAATTAGTCTGTTATACATAAAACTGACTCATTCAAGCATAATGTTTGTAAATTACGTAGTAAAATCAAAAGAGTTAGATTCAGCCAAAATGATTGATTAAAAATAATTTTTGAGAAGCAGCGCTTTGTGAAAGATCTTTTATGTTGGTGAAAAGCCTGTGACAGACCACGCTATATTTTCGCAGCTTGGCCTATTTCAGTTCGCCATACGTTGGCATTGGTTGTGTATGAGCGATATGCTGAAATAGACCAAGCCACGATCCGTTAAGCGGAATGTGTGGCCTACCTAATGGTAAGTTAGATGTCGGCGTGGGTCACTTATTATAAATATTCTGTAACAACTTTAAATTATGGCAATTTTGAAAGTATTTAATTAAGGTAGAACTGAAGTTGTCTTCGGACAGGAAAACAATAAAATTACAAATTATAAGATTCAATGAAAAATCTACATTAGAAATAATAATAATTTTTTATCATTTTACATTATTCTGTTATATTCTCTAAATGACAAAGGCATCTAATTTAGTCAGCTCATCAAAGTATCCGGGAAATGTTGAATTGTTCGTAGTAAAAAAATGTAATAGATTTAGATCCCTTAGTTTGCCAGCTAAAATGCTGAGCAGCCCGCCATGTGCCGGCTGACACTATTTTCCTAATAACTTATTAGTTTTTTTCAAAGTGATGTTTATTGTAAATTGTACCGTATTACCAGCTGAAGTGTTTATATATTTATAAATATCTTTATATGTATCCTGTGTAGTTTTCCCAGGATAACTACTTATATTCAGAGAAATGTTTTTTTCTTTCTAATGTTGAACATGAAAAAATATTATACAGGGTTTTCCAATAAGAGGTGTTATTTTGATATTCAATCGTAAAAGATCAATGATTTCGTTGCTTGTGTGGCACGTAGCGCCGTCTTGTTGAAAGTAAACGTTGTCCAGATCAATACCATCCAATTCCGGCCATAAAAAATCATTAATCATCTCTCGATAGCGCAATCCATTCACCGTAACTGTTGCTCCAGCCTCATTTTCGAAAAAGTAAGGTCCAATGACTCCGCCGGACCATAAACCACACCAAACAGTCACACGTTGAGGATAGAGAGGCTTTTCAACAATATCTCTTGGGTTTTCCGAGCCCCAGATGCGACAATTTTGCTTGTTGACGAAGCCACCGAGGTGGAAATGGGCCTCATCACTCAAGATGATTTTCATTTGATTCACTCAAGTGAATTTTAATAATTTCAATGCGTTGTTGAAGCGTGTATCGTTCCATTTTTATTAATGGCGTAGTTTCTACTTGTCAAATGTCAAAAAATGACAGCTTCAAAAGTAACATCTACCGAAATAGTGGGCTATTCAAAATAACACCTCTTATTGGAAAATCCTGTATAATGAAGAAGTACGAACATATTCTCGAGTCTTATTATATTTTCCAGGTAAATTATTGTAAGTGCTGTAAATAAATACAGTATGATGACTTGGAAAAATTATTACATTTGACACAGAATTTGCAATGCGCTTTTTTGGTAGCATGAATTGACAAGCTAGAATGATACATTATTTCCCTGGCTAGCGAATTATTTTAGTATGCTAGGAGCATTTTTTAAGGTTCAAAATATCATAAACTCAATGCAAGTGCGGTGAGTTCCTAACAAATCCACTATGGATTCGCTGGCATTCTAAGGGTTAAAAGTTATCCACATTCAATGGATCAATAACCCTGCGCTGTTCCCCTGAGAAACTTGGCTCTTAAATCTATACAAGTCATAACGAGATAAAACTTAAACACCGTCCAAGCTTTCGCTACTCTTAAAAACATCTTTTGAAAAGACGTGTCGGATTTCTTCAATTGTTCATTGTACACTGAGACGAGGCAACACTTGGTCATTACACGAAATCCACACATCTCTTGGCTCGTTGCAAGTGTGTATTCAATGCATCGCAACAAGTCGTTTGTCTTTAAAAGCAGTAATGCCTGCCTGTCGATGTTTTGCAAACACAATGAGATCTGATTTATCACATCTGGTAGCTCCTTTTTAACTAGATCCCTCTGGAAAGATAAATTTAGATATGTAACGAAAGCAGATATTATTTTTTTTATGATACAGCTGTGTTCAATTACCCCAATTTACCAATGTATTAGAAATTCAACGAGGACGAACAGAACAGAAAGTTTATCAATACTTTCATTGGATTAAGTTTGGAAATTGTATTTTAATTTCAATATTTAAAAAAATTATTGTATGTATTTAACAAAAAGTATGTTTTGCCGCATTTTCACCCTGTAATTGAGAAAAGCGAGACGTTACTTAATTATCAATTACTAATCCACAAACAAAACAAATTACGCAAGGCGCTGGCACGTGCCTCTTGCCCCGAGACCTGCTCCCCGCCCGCACTCCCACGGTGCACCACTGTTCATAAGGAACTCATCCTAGAAATTCCAGTTGAAATTTTGAGAAATCAGAAGTGAAAAGTATGCAGAAACTGGAATCAGAGATCTGTTACATTACTAAAGATAATATAAATTGTGAAATAGCATTAGATGGGCCGTTTAAAGCTTATTTTCGAATTTTTGAGACATCACAAAAAGCCAAGTGTAAATTGTGTATGCTGGTAAAATGGTGTTACATTACAGAGGTATAATAGATAAAGCCGAGGATTTAGGGGATGTAAGCCACATGTTTATATGTTATTGCCCTCAAGGAAAAACTCACCAAAAAACAAAACTTAATGTATACATATTGACATATGATTTATGAGACTTTAGCGAAGATAATTAAATTTACTTTTTTGTTCCAAATATCTTTAAATGTCTAAATAATATTTCCGTTACATTTTGAAACATAAACTAGTCAAAAGAAAACATATCAATCAAGTGTTGCCAGAAAGAAATTTTATGCAGCGATAAAGTTGGTGATATTTAACTTTTTTTCGGTAATTGAAGGAAAAAGTCATCAAGGTATCTACTTATCGTTAACACAAATGTTGGCTTATGGTAGTTCGTCACTTTTAAAATTTCCAGTTCTATCTTAAAATGTATACCAAAATTGTAATTTTTTGTCTATTTCGATTTCTAGACAGAGCTCAAAATTACAAGACTGCCAGTGCAAATAACTTGATTTTGAGAAAAAATGCATTTGATGAGTTTTTCCATGAGTGCGATGACAAAATATATATTATACATTTTCAAAACCAACAGATATTTATAAATCCTTTAATAAACAAACTAGTAATTGATGGGTACGTTACACATAGCCAGAACAATCAAGGACAATGGTACATAAATCGCTAAGTGCTGTACTTAAATGCACACACGCATTAAAGTAAGTGATGTAGTCAAATCTAGTATTTGTAATAAAACTTTATTGTGTCCGTGTCTAAACAGCATGACAATAGCTCCCACATAACTACAAGGATGCACGTGCAGCGTGGAGTGGTAGATAGAAAAGATTCTAATCTAACAAATAAATTGTTGCTTAACGGTAACTTACCACACTGTCCATACTGTGACTTAAAATTAACTGAACGATTTAGTTGCCACTTATGATTGTCCTTGCCACTGGCTACGTATAACCTATCCTTGTACGAGTAAAAGCGTTAACACAATAACATATGGTATTTCTGTTAGCAAGTATGTGGCACGAAGTTACGTTAGGTAAGGTCAGATGAAAGTGCATTACCTCGGTGGAGTCGGGCTTAACCTGTCCGATGCCCTCAAGAATGGCCGTCCAGGGTCTGCCGGTGACCATGCAAGCTAGTGCGCCGTACATTTTGTCATCGATGCCCATCTTGGCTGCATGCAGCTTCATGGCCGCCTGGTTCCTGTTGATGATGGACAGCCAGAATTGCGAGTAATGGTATCGGAAGTCATCCGTCAGATTCTGAAAGGATACAGCAATAAAAACTAACTAAATTTTAAGTATCTCGATGCTTTCTAGATAGAAGTCTTAGAAATGTGGACATATTTATTTAAGTATAAAAAATAAAAGTGGTGTTTACTAAGTTATTGTTTTATTTTATAATGTATTATTCAGACAGCAAACGGACAAATTCAGGTACAGATTTGGATAATTTGCTCGACAATACAACAAGTTGTAGCGACGTCCCCGAATGTGAGATTCCGGCACAACAGATTGATTTGTGCCAAAATATCACCGCTCGATATGTGGTTGTTGATTAAATAAAAAAACATCTACACGTCAGAGAACGGTAGTTAGTCACACCTAAAATAAAATGAGATGGACATAAACAATATGGATAAGTTCTAAGGTGGTAAAAAGATTAAAATACAGGGTTTTCCAATAAGAGGTGTTATTTTGAATAGCCCGCTATTTCGGTAGATGTTACTTTTGAAGCTGTCATTTTTTGACATTTACAAGTAGAAACTACGCCATTAATAAAAATGGAACGATACACGCTTCAACAACGCATTGAAATTATTAAAATTAACTTGAGTGAATCAAATGCAAATCATCTTGAGTGATGAGGTTTATGGTCCGGCGGAGTTATTGGACCTTACTTTTTCGAAAATGAGGCTGGAGCAACAGTAACGGTGAATGGATTGCGCTATCGAGAGATGATTAATGATTTTTTATGGCCGGAATTGGATGGTATTGATCTGGACAACGTTTACTTTCAACAAGACGGCGCTACGTGCCACACAAGCAACGAAACCATTGATCTTTTACGATTTAATATCAAAATAACACCTCTTATTGGAAAACCCTGTACATAACAAATAGAAAAAGTTGAGGTTTCTCATAACCTGTCTCACTAGGCTAGCAGCTAGCCTGTGTTGAGACAGTCACTTTAAAAGTTAATTTAAATACTTTTGAGTATACCTACACATATATTATAATATAAACACTCAATATTTTTGTTGGATCAATAGTTTCGAATTTGGGTCAGGGCACCTGTAAAAGCCCTATTACTTTTTATCTAAATTATAATTTTCTTTTGAAATTTGTTTGAGTATCACATTTTTTAATGTTCTATGGAAGAGTCTTGTACAATTGTTGCAATGTACCTAAAATTTCTTGACCGAAAGTAGTTTGGAGTACAACGAGTATTTAAACTTTTTGTGTAGTATTTATGTACATTTGTATATAGGTGCGTCAGGATTGTTTTTGCGTATATCTGCCGAACGTCAAACACATTCATAATATCAAAGATTATGTTCGAGTCTGTAATTAGAGGTAACCTAAGGATTTGTTGTTTGTTTTTGGGGTGTTATGCCGTGTTGCGCTAACTCCTTCTTTAGCCGACGTTTCGGACAGCGTTGCAGTGTCCATCATCAGGGCAGATCCGGTAGATCCGAATCGTGAGAAGCCGTGAGAATCTAAAAACTTACCTAGCCTAAGGATTGTTTTGATTATGGTTTTCTGTGCTTTTACGATTGGGTCTTATTAGTGATTAGTGCAGATGAAGTGCCACCTCCCCATACTGTATTATAATCTCAATTCCTGCATTATTGCCAGCTATGTGCCGTCTATGGGTAACTTCTTAAATTACTATCTAGGATATCACACTGTCTAAAAGCCTCTAAAAAGGGCGTTAATAATTATTAAATAAATAAATAATACAGACTGTTTGAATTTTTCCAAAACTCCCATATTACAAATTTTACTGTCACCTCACTTTTTTGTAGTTTCATATACTAATAATTGATAAAAAATTCAGAAAGTTTCATAAAATTTATCAAATTGCGGTCAGAACCATTGGTTTCATAAAGGGGTGCAATTTAATTCTTCTGTGGTTGACTTCTAGATTTGAATATAAAGCGTGGCGTTTTTCTCTTTCGAACACCATTTTTATCATATTTCTCACCATGACAGTAAGGGAGACAAAATGTTTTCTATGAGAGCATATGAGTTGTTCCCAAAAGTGAACAACTTAGCCTGAGGGGCTAATGTCCCGCCTTGGTGAGAAGAAGGTTCAGATCCCTGGGGAGAAACGTGAAACGTAGCCAAATGCCCAACGATAACTTTGCTGAATTTTATAAAAGGGACTGAAGGTTACTGTCAGGAGAATAAGATAAACATGGGAGATAACACATAAGTCAATGCTTTCTGAGCTACGCAGACCGTCACCTAATCAAATAAAATAATAAATATATTAAAAACACAACTAACCGCATATAAGCCATGGTCCAGGAGATACACTGTGACGTCCTTGTCTTGCGGTTCCTTCTTAATGAGGATGTTGCCGGGGTGCGGGTCACTGTGCACAAAGCCGTTCACAAAGATCATGTGCGAATAGAGGTCACCCAGCTTACGGCAGAGGTCGAACGGGTCGATCTTATGCTCCTGGAATATTTATTTATTTATCATGGTCTCAATAAGACGGTTATTCACCAACCTTTTAAAAGATTGCAAGTGTGGAACAAAAAAAACACATAACAAAATAGTAGGAGTAAGTTTTGTGATATGATTATATTGATTATGAAGGGTCCGTCAAAAGAATTGCATGGTTTTCAAATAAGATGTGTTCGGTAAGTTTTGTTTAAAAAAACTTTTTTTTAATGACAAAACCTAGTGTATGTTGGGATTTTCTTGTTAGCAGTTTATGTTTTGAAGATCACATCGCCGTCTTCAGATGTTGGTCATTTACATTTATTAAATGTAGCCGGTCCTGAAAACTTTGAGTTGAGTCAATTAACATTGACGTGGAATCCGAACGATTTCCGCATTGATTTTCGTCTTGAGATCTTTAAGGCAGTCTGACTTGTCAACATAAACTCGGGACTTGAGATTTCCCCACAAAAAAAGTTGCATAAGCTTAAATCAGGGGAGTGAGGAGGCCGGTAAATATTGCCATATATGGAGATAAGGCTGCATGGAAACTGATCCCATAAGACAGCCATTGAATTATGAGATTTTTATGCAGTTAAACGGTAGTTTTAAAATAAAATTTATTGATTTTCACAAACTCACGAATTTCAGTAGATTTTCTATGAATATCGGTAGATTTTTTCCGAAATCGGTAGATCTACCAAAATTTCGGTAGGAATGGCATCACTGTACTCTAGGTTCCACAACATCGCGGCAAACTAACCACTCTATCAGACAACTCTCTTAGGCCAACCACTCGGCTGTGCTAACCAATCAAAAAACACGCGGTTTCCGTGACGGACCCTGTACACAGTTAAAAGTTGATAGGAAAACACAAACAAAGCAAAATGCAAAAGGGTCATGGAGATAGCTTTATATCTAGTTATATGTAGATGGTGATAAGGTTGAAATTCCCGATTAACATCAGCCGCCTGTATTGATTTATGTTAAAAAAAAAAAATTGCCAAATTCATGTTTTATTTTATTTCGCGAAGTTCAGGCACAAATATTAAATTGTTTTCCATTCATTTTCTAAAGAACTTAATTTGTCACATCTTTAAATAGTAAAAAAAAAGTCGCTATCCGCGTCTGTCTGTTTGGATTACAAATTGGATTTTGAACTACGCAATGGATTTTGATAGGGTTTTTACTATCATTTAGAGAATTTATTCCGGAAGGTTTATATATATAATACATGCATATTATATTTGTAGAAAGTAAAGAAAATTCGATTTTTTATAAAATTATTTTAGGGAGCTTACATTTCTAACACTGGCTTAACCTTATCAGATACAACAAAATACAATACAACGAAATTGTATATCTTAAGGCGATGCCATACGTAGTAATGCAAAATCATGTGTTTTTGGTTTGAAAATTTGGTCGCCTAGAAATGTTTCAGATGCTTTAATTAAATACTGCGAGTAGAATACATCTTAAAGCGTAGGGAGTGTGGCGAACCCATCGCTCAGGGAGTGGAAACACGACCTGCAATAACCATCCCAAGCTAAGGTGTGGGATACCGTGCCCAGGGCTGAATGACACTGGGGAACAGTGTCACGAACGGTTCCTCCGAGACACAAGGTCGCATCTCGGAGTATACAGACCTTACCCCGGCATTCGGGGCTCTGCTGGGGTGGACCTTTTATTTCCCTAGATACTCGTGGGACCAAATATGGACTGCAAAAACAAAGACAACACTGACGAGGGACCTTTAAGGAACCTAGGGGGAGTGGAAGGAGGAGTTGAGGCCGCCTCGGTGGACTCATCCCTCTTGGGGCCTTTGAGGAACCAAGAGGAAGTGGAGAGGAGAGATGGGACCACCCTGGTGGACTCTTCCCTTGAGGGGCCCTCTGGGAACCGTAAAGAAGGACCTCCGACGGACGCAACGCGGCGGGATCCCCCAGGGGATCCAGACGTGGAAATGCAGGGACCATCAGGGGACCTGGAAAATAGCGCATGTCGGGATAAGGAAGGCCACTTTCACGGTGCGCCCTCCTAACACCGAGGAGCGTAAATAGGAGGAATGACCTAAGGATTAGGCAGTAATGGCTAAAAACTTACAGTTCATTCAAATAAACTTGCACCGCAGTCCGGCAGCGACTGCAGTGCTTAGCAGTAGAGTCACCCGGGACAGTGTGGACGTCGCGCTGATCCAAGAACCCTGGACTTATAGGGGGAAGGTCAGAGGACTAAACATGAACCAAGGTCTACTCTATTATAACGAGTCGGGGGACAGACCCAGGGCCTGTATTCTCATCAGAGGGATACCTGGCACACTGCTACCCGAACACTGCAGTAGGGACTTAGTGGCTGTGAAGCTACAGGTCACGCTGGACCAAAGAAGCAGAGAAGTAGTTGTGGCATCAGCATACATGCCCTATGACTCTGTGGAACCACCACCCTCAAGGGAAATAACGAGACTCGTCCAGGACTGCAGGGAGAAGGGTAGGGAACTGATACTCGGAGCAGATGCTAACTCGCACCACACTGTGTGGGGGAGTACGGACATCAACAAACGAGGACAGGACCTCCTGGAATACCTGATGACAGTGAACCTTGAGATTCTTAATAGAGGTAGGGAACCCACCTTCGTTATAAGTAACAGACAGGAGGTGATAGACCTGACCCTAGGAACATTGAGAGTCTCAGGATGGAGAGTATCGGACGAACCATCCCTGTCGGACCACCGACACATAGAATTTAAACTAGAGGGAGAAACAAGCAAAACGGGGACCGATACATATAGGAACCCAAAAGCAACTGACTGGACTAGATACTCGGAGGAACTAAATATAGGAATGACAAGATTCCCAGCTAAATACGGCTGCCCCGAAGAAATTGAGGACGCAGTAGAAGTACTGAGGGACTCAATGATAAGGGCATACGAAAATAGCTGCCCTCTGAAGACAAGTACCAGGGACAAAACACCGTGGTGGAGCAGAAGACTGCAGGAGCTACGGAAAATAGTAAGGCAAGCTTTCAACAAGGCCAAAAAGTCAGGAAACTGGGATGCCCACAAGCAATACCAGAAAGAGTACAAGGTGGCAATCCAGAAAGCCAAAACATGCTCCTGGGAGAAATACTGTGGGGAGGTGGAAACCATCCCACAGACTGCAAGAATCCAAAAAATTCTTGCAAAAGACCCAGGGGCAGCAAAAGGCCCATTCAAAAAATCTGATGGAGGATTTACCAACAGTTGGGAGGAGGAGTTGGAGGTACTGCTGGGGAAACATTTTCCCGGCTACAAAAAGTTAGAAGCAGATGACACCGGTCCACCACCAGCCCGAGTTACACGGGAAGGTAAGGACTGGGACACTGCGGCTAAAATAGTTACTCCCTCCAGAGTTAAATGGGCAATCAGAGGGTTTGACCCTTTTAAAAGCGCAGGAGAGGATGGAATCTTTCCGGCACTTCTACAGAGGGGCCTAGATACAATCCTACTTCCGGTGACGAAGATCCTGAGGGCATGCTGTGCCCTCGGATACATCCCCATACCATGGCGGAAGACAAGGGTAGTGTTCATACCCAAACCGGGGCGAGCTGACTACGACCAACCAGGTGCATTCCGCCCAATTAGCCTCACCTCATTTCTTTTGAAGACAATGGAGAGGCTAATGGACAGGCACAAAAGGGACGGGGCACTGAAAGAGAAGCCCCTCCACGAGTTACAATTTGCTTACCAAGCAGGTAAGTCAGTCGACGCGGCACTGCACAGGTTGGTGTACAAACTGGAGCAGGCACAAGCGACTGGGGAACTGGCGGTAGGGCTATTCCTGGATATAGAGGGAGCATTTAACTGCACCACTATTAAATCCATTGATGAAGCGGCAGAAAGACATGGACTCGACAAAACCACCAGAAGGTGGCTGAGGAACATGCTCTCAGGCCGGATACTTACGGTGACAAGGGGTGAGGTAAGCATCAAAGTGCTGGTGACACGAGGGTGTCCACAGGGAGGGGTCTTATCACCCTTGCTGTGGAGCCTGGTGGTGGACAACCTCATCCGGAAACTCAACAACAGGGGTCTATATACGCAAGGGTATGCGGATGACATTGCAACCATAATAAGGTGTTGGGATGCAGACACAACCCGAGGCCTTATACAGTCAACACTGGCAACAGTGGAAGAATGGTGTGAAGAAACAGGACTGTCAGTCAACCCAGACAAGACAGAACTAGTAATCTTTACGCGTAAAAGGAAACTAGAAGGATGGAGCAATCCAACCTTCTATGGAAAGGAATTAGAACCCTCTGACACGGTTAAGTACCTCGGAGTCATCATAGATGCCAAACTGAGCTGGAAAAACTAGGTGGAAACTGTAGGCAGAAAGGCCTGTGCTCTGATGTGGGCAACTAGGCGAATCTGCGGCAGAACGTGGGGTCTCAAACCTAAAATGATGCAATGGCTTTACACAGCCGTTGTAAAACCAAGGATCATGCACGCAGCCCTGGTCTGGTGGAGGAGAACAACACTGAAAACAGTGATGGTCACACTCAATCACATACAGGGACTTGCATGCAGAAGCATCACAGGAGCCATGAGAACCACTCCAATACTAGCCATGGGAGTGCTGCTGAACCTACCCCCACTAAACATAGAAATAGAGGGGGCGGCGATGGCGGCAGCCTACAGGTTACATTGCAATGGCCAATGGAGAGGAGAGTTGCCCAGAAACAGTCACACGGAGATAGGAATAAGACTGAGGGCAATTAGTCCGACGGCTGGGATGAAGCAGGACGGCAAGCAAGCCGAATACTTCTTCGGACAGCTGTTTAAAGTGACGTACCCCACAAGGGAGGAATGGGACTCGGTCCCAGGTCCAAACTTCAAACAGGAACTAATCTGGTTCACAGATGGGTCCAAGATGGAGGAAGGAACAGGGGCCGGGGTCTGTCTACAGGGATCTAAGAGGGAACTCAGTATACCTCTAGGAATGCACTGCACTGTGTTTCAAGCTGAGATGAAAGCCATCTTAGCCTGCGCACAGGAGAATATGAGTATCGGGTACAGAAATAAGAACATAAATATATGTTCAGATAGCCAGGCGGCCTTAATGGCACTGGAAAGTAACCGATGCGACTCCAGACTGGTGATGGAATGCAGGACTATCCTTATAGAACTGGCGACCATCAATAAAGTAACCCTGCTCTGGGTACCAGGACATAAAGGTATTGAGGGCAACGAGCGGGCTGACGAACTAGCAAGGAAAGGGGCGAAAGCACCACTTGCGGGATCTGAGCCGGCCGTAGGAGTAGCAGCTTGCCACACCAAACTACATATCAAGAGGTGGGTCAAATCCCAACACTGGAAGGAATGGAAGAAGGCACCCGGAATGAGGCAATCTAAAGTACTCATAAACGGACCGGACCCTAACCGAACCAGGGAACTACTCGATATGGACAGAAACTCACTGAGGGAACTGGTAGGACTATTAACGGGACACTGCCATCTCAGGAGACACATGCAACTGTTGGGAGTGGAAAACACCAACATCTGTAGGAAATGTGAAGAGGAGGAAGAGACTCCAATTCACCTATGGTGCCAATGTCCCGCTCTGCTGGGAATAAGGCTCAGATACCTGGGAAGACACAGTGTGGAACCAGAAGACATCGCCACATATCCAATGACAGCCCTGGTGAACTTCATTAAAGGGACCGGGTTACTGGCAAGGGAATGAGGTAAAATGGGAGATAGTACAATGGGCCTATGGCCTAAGTGCTCGCGGGGAACGTAAGTAAACCGCCTCCGACTTAAAAAAAAAAAAAAAAAAAAAGAATACATCTTGGCCTTTGAAATAATCGCGTATTTTTTAGATAAGTCTTTTTATAAGCCCAGAAAAAATAATGTAAAGGCCTATGAAAACTGATTTAAAGTTCAAAATCTCCTACTTACTAACCCATTTTCGGTTATGATTTTATTGTATAATGTGGCAAATTAAGTTATTTATAAAATGATCGAAAAAAAATTAAATATTTATGCCTGAACATCCACAAAATAAAATAAAAGGCACTTTTTGGCCATGTTTTTTTCTTGCATAAATCAAAACAGGCGGATGGTGTTAAGCGGGAATTTAAACCTTATCGCCATCCACGTAAGGGTTGTTATTGATAGCGGCTCAATTTAAAATATTACACGACGTAGTGCATCGCCTTACAAAGACAACCTCAAAACTTTACCCCAAACCATTGTAAGTCCCCGAGCAGCGCCAGGTACAAGTCAGCTAGTTACACAATAAAACAATAACCGAAAAGGGGTTCATAAGTATGAGATTTTGCACTTTATGCAAAGCAGTTTTCATAGGCCTGATGCTTCTATTCTAATTTTTATGGGCTTAAACCACAAGCAAAAACAAAAAAACACTTATTTACACAACATTCGATTTTGCCAAAGGCCAAGAAGTGTTCAATTCGCAGTATTTAATTAAAACATCTATTAATATTTCTAAGCAATCAAATTTTCAAAAGAAAAACACGTGATTTTGCAATACTAAGTAGTTAATTAGATAATTTCCTTAACAAATCCATTTTGACACACTAAAAAAGGAAATTGTTTTGTGTATTATTTATAATAAAATATAGCTACCTTAACATAATTAACATCATTAACTTGTCCGCCTTCGACAAACTCCATAACAAGCACCCTATCCGTGCTGTACTCCCAGAAAACCTTGGGTATCTTTAACCAGGGATAGTCACGGAACATCAGCGCAATCTTCTCCGAGTTCCTGGCCTCCTCGAGGAAGTCCAGTTCCCTGAAGATGTTGGCTTTGGTTTCGTTGACTAGCCACTGCATGTCGAAGTCGGGGAAGGCCCAGGACATTAACCGGACCAGGTACTCCATGGAACGTATGTCAGCTCGAGTGTTTCCCTTCACAAAGTAATGCTGAACTTTAACGGCGACGGTGGTGCCATCTCTGAGCTGGGCCTTGTGGACTTGGGCAAGGGAGGCAGTACCGAGGGGCTGCTCTTCGAAGTTGGTGAAGATATCGTTAGGCTACAAACAAAAATATTTTAACGTGTAATGAGGAATTCCAGATTATTTGCTGGAGGTTAAATACTGTATTTTCAGTTTTACCACCATCAAACCATACCACCATATTCACCATAAAAATGGCGAAATATGTACTAAAAAGGCCTAAATTAAACAATTAAAAAAAAAAACAGGAATGTCTTTTGGAAACCAATTCTTTGGGAAATTTTTAATCTCAAAAATTTTGCGACATTCAAGCACGGTCCCATCTCTACTACATAATATCTATTTTTTCAAAATCACTTAAAGGAATCTGTTTTCCAAGAAGAGACAATTATATGGACTCTTAGTTTGAACAATACGGTCGATTCTTGTATTCAACCTATTCGTGTAACTTATTCTCAACTTATCCAAAAACTAAAAACTGTCTTAGAAAGGTAATGAAATACCCTTTCAAATTTTATTAATACATATATTTAGATATAAAAAAAAAGTAAATGTTTGTTTGTTCAAAATCTTAAATATCAGAAAGTTCTTCACCGATTGCTTTTAAATTTTGACACAACATTCGAATATACATACATGACGGCCGGCGTGGTCTAGTGGTATACGCTTTTGACTACAGATCCGAAGGTCGCGGGTTCGAACCTGGCGTGCGCAAATAAATTTTATTTGATTAATTTGTGTTATTTCACAATTAATTAATTTAAAATAATATATAGTATATTTGCGGCACGTTCCAGAGTGGAAGATACTCTCAGTATCGCCCTGGTGTAAGACCACCATTCAGAATTGAAACATTGCTTGAAATGGCTTTAGCCGTGTTTGGTGACCAGATCTGAATAGCCAGGTACTTCCCCACCTTCCTCTTCCCCATCTCCCTCCCCTCCCCAATACCCTCAGCCTCACAACATACCCCAATTGGGGATGCCATAGTCTCACTGGCTCCAGACGGGAGCAGTTGGGACTCTTGTGCGGTAATACTGCAAAAAAAAAAAAAAAATACATGTGTTTTTGGATACCTATATTATATAGATGTCACCTGTGACAGGTAAAAACATGATTTTTATTTAAAACAGTGCCATCTGCTGGACGTAAAAGCAACGTGCGCTATTGTTTCTCTATCTGCACAGACAAACTGAGCCACAGAAACGCATGGCGGGGTACAGCTAATTAGAAATAAAATACTATTTTTTTAATTTAAATTTTTAAATCTAACATAAAAAGTCTAAACATTGATAGAAATTACAGATTATGAAAAAAAAATACATTTCATTAGACAGATGCATTTTAAACATTGTGGCCATGGCTTTTTTGTCATTTCAAATAAAAATAATTAGTTAAAAAATTCACAAAGTTTCATAAAATTTTGGTTTTATAGAGGTGGATATATTAATTATTCTGTGGTTAACCTCTATATTTGAATATAAAGCTTGGTGTTTTCTCTTTCTAACACATAACGTTCAATTCATATTTCTAACTATGACGGTAAGGGAGATACAACGATTTCTATGAGATCATATGAGCTGTTGCGAAAAGCAAACAAATTGACTCTATGTGTAATAGCTGTTTGTTCCTGAAACAGAACAAGAGTTATATGAATTAATGGAAAAAAATAATACCTCTTGCTTCAAGTCCTCTCTTATGACTCTGAACAACTGTGGAATGGTATTTTGCGGAGCGTCTTTATGAAGAACTTTCATGGTGTTTACGTATTCCATCGGCAGCAGATAGTCCAAGGCTCCGATGTGCTGGCCGACCTTGATGTAAACCCCCTTGTTCTGCTTACACAGCTCCAGAAGCTTTTCCGCGCAGATCTTGTGCACTTTATTCCTTAGTTCGTAATATTCGTCGCTTGTGTTGTCCAAACCTTTACTGTATAATTGACTTTTGTAGCAATAGCCGATTTGTAATACAGTCGACGCTGCTCTAGAAACTCTCACTAGGGCTAAGGCATCGATTTGATACTCGTGTCTGTGTAAAGACACAGCAGTACCCACAACACTAGCTCCTGTAACTCCATAAATCAACACTTTTCTGAACATTTCGTATATAATTATTTACTATTACTAAAGGGAAATATACATTTTCGCTAACACTATCTGACTAGATTCCATAATAGGTCGAAAGGTTACTAAAACCTTCTGTATATCACTAAGAATAATAGCAATGATATTACATCACAATTATTATCATTTGAATTTGACAGCAGAGCTGTCAGTGACACAAGGTTCAAAATGTTGCCATTGTAAAGATTAATAAAAATGGTTGTTGAACGGAAATTTTTGCTGCGACGCGACGTGAGTTCTTAATTAATTCTCTTCCCTTTATTTATGAAAATTATTATAATCAGTCATAACTGGTGCTTTTTAATAAATTTACATTCATGTTAGGTACTGCGTAAATTAAGTACTTTTTCTTAATGGCGAATTATCATTGGTTGTTCATTTCAGAAATCTTGTATTTTTATGAAAAAATGTTGGTTCCATGTAACTCAACACAATGACACTTCAACACACCTTTACAAAGTGATATAGTCATTAAAAGTGAGGAAAAAAATTAATCTATGAACCTAACCTATTTAACTTAAAAAAAACTCTATCTTTATTCTATTATACTAAAATAAAGTCGCCATCTGTTTATGCGATTAGTTCTTCTAAACTACGCAACAGATTTTGACAGGGTTTTCACTTTCATTTAGAGAATTTCTTCTGGAAGGTTCATATATATGTATAATACATTCATATTATGTTTATAGAAAGTAGAGAAAAGTCTAAGAGCAACGCCGAGTACACGTCAGCAAGTCACTTTTTAACGGTGTGTTATTGTGTTGAGTTGTCCGGTTACCGACAATGTTACAGGCTATATGGCGGAAATGGCTCCATTCGTGGGATTTTTTCCTATTTTTTTAAACTCAGCATCACAGGACATATTTATGATATACCATGAAAAAAAAATTGAGACCAAAAAAATGTCACATTGTCTAATTTTTGAGGAACTATTTAACATATTTCAATTAAAAATATGTTCAATTTTCACCGTCTAACTCAAATGCAAGTTTTTTCTAAAACAATGTTGAGGTTAGAAACTGTTTATTTATTTTTTCCTCTCAAAAAAGGGCCCGATTTAAAATGATGAGAATTTTAAACCAGCCTATCGTCAGAATTAATGGTTTTTCTAGAGTTTTTTTTTCGTCTGAATATGATTATACTTGATTGTCTTATTTTATGTATTGTAAATAATTGATATTATTTATCTACCCGGAGCCTGTTAGATCATCACACCCTTGAATCATTTTGTGTAAGAAAATGGACGTGGGTATAGGTATAGGTTGGGAAAATCTTTTTTTAAATTATTTTTGTTTATTGGGGAAACAAACAGTTTTGCAATCTTTCATTTTACATGCTGCATTAAACAGTGAAGTTTCCGCATAAAATTCATGTTACATATAGAAACAAAACATAAAAAGACTATGAAAATAATTGAGATATCTTAGATATTTTACACACAGCAGGGGGAGATTAATAATTTGATTTAATTTTTTTCCAATATGCATTTAGTAAACTGAACTAAGGACAAACGGAAAATATCGGCGTCTAAAAATATATCATTGTGTTTTGTGCATGTCCTTCTAAAAAATTAATGTTGTTGAGTGTTCAGATGTGGTCACTAAACAATGTTTCAACTATTTACATAATAATTGGCTAATCTGTATTGTGCTGCTTTTTATAACATTGGTACATGAAAATAAAAGTGCTTCGCAGATGTGTCCGGGGGTAAAGTGCACTAACTTCGGGAAGTACACCCAACAGACCCGAATGACTTTACATCACTTTTCAAAGGTGTGTTGAATTGTTATTTAGATGAGTTATCCTGTCACCGGTAATTGGAGATGGGGGTGACCTTCCTCCTGTTTTGAAGGTCAAGTGTAGATTTGTATAAAAATCGAAGCCTTACCGTTCCACGCCTGCCCGCTTCCCCGGCTGCCCGGCTGCCCGCCTGCCCGCCTGCCCGCCCGTCGGCACAGACACTCTTATTTCTACAGATGGAAGGCAGACAGATAATAAATTGGCATTGAAACTTTTGTTACATTTAAAGATTGCTTCGAGTTTGCTTGGCAGGTATATTATAACAATTCGTAAATATACCCCGCTTGTACCCACGTGAGCGACAATGGCAGAAAACTGTGAGCGTGCCATGACTTCTTGACCATTTATATCATCTTCATATTTATATGCTGACAGCCCTATCTCCATCAATACTCACTACAAATCCAAATTAAATATGTTTCTTACATCAACTGTGCAATAATTTCGGATCTCCCCATTGCAATTCGATCGTATCTACATGGTTTTACCAGACAAACTTTCGTCTTTCCTCTGCCAGTTTCACGCCGTATTCTTGGAGTTTTGACGCCAATACTGCATCAAAACTGGACCTACCTACCTATAAAAGATCCCTGAGGCGTATATGAGTGTAAAACCATGTATGCCGGTGTTTAAAATGTGGAGATTCGCAAAGAATCGCACCTGGGTACGATTCCTAGTTGTGACCGTTAACTTTTTATTGTGTCTTGTTCTGTTTCATGTTTAGTTTCGATTTATTGGTATTATCTTCTTCTTCAATGATATATTACATAATATTTCTTTGAAAAACTATATTTTTGCATTTATTTTTACCAAATAAAAAAGGACTCATTTGAATGTATTTGTTCACACTGATAGTGTCGAAAGTTTCAATAAACTTTTTCGAACTAAACGTTTGTCGCTCACCAATTGTTTCTTTTTTATTAAATGAAAACATTTTCTTTTTATTTGTAGAAAATATAAGCGTAATTTATATCAGAGTAATCATTCGTATGTATAGAAAACGTATTTCCTTTAAATTTAGAATTTTGGCGTTCGCGTTTTGCCGAACCATTGAGTAAATACAACAATGGAACTAAACAGAACGAAAATCAAGATGGCGACATGTCAGATTTTTTACATATTCGAAGTAACAAAACCAAACTAAACTGATTCAATAAACTTTAATGTCGTTTCTTTAGTTAAGTGTTTTATTCAATCAATTTAAAAGGAATTAAAATTCAACATTATATGTATAAATAGTAAAACTGTTTTATTCAATCAATTGAAAAGGAATTAAAATTCAATATTATATGGATAAATAGTAACATTGTTTTATTCAATCAATTGAAAAGGAATTGAAATTCAATATTATATGTATAGTAACATTGTTTTATTCAATCAATTGAAAAGTAATCAAAGTTCAATATTATTTGTATACATATATAGTAACATTCTTTTACTCAATCAATTGAAAGGGAATTAAAGTTCAATATTATACTATGTAAATATGGGAAAAAAATTTAATCCATTATTTAAATGAATTTTTATGAATCTATATTTTTTTATTTAACAATTTACTCCCATAAAAAGCTAAGTGTGTGTACGGGAGGTATGTGTTATTTATTTAGTATAAGTATTATTTATTTATATTTTGTTATTTATATTATATGTATAGAACATTTTTATTACTGTTGTTATTTCTCTTATGTTTTAACGAGTACTCTGTAATTACTAGGTACTTTACAAGAAACTAAAAATATATTTAACTAGACAAAAGGTATTTCAAAAGTTATTGTCACACATTCAAATTGAACAATAAATATAGCACGTTCCTGTTTCTAGATTGAAAGCTAATAACGAAACGCATAAGAAAAGCATAGCCACATCGAATATAATGTGAATTAATGAAATGGCTGCAAATGACATCCTTCATGGTTAAATGGAACTGAACGCATTAGAAAGAGATAGTTCTTCAAAGAATGTGTGTACGGGTGAAACAGCTATATTATTATAAATGCTCCTCGTTTCTGTAACGAGTGCCTTGCGACTCGCGACACCAGTTGCGATCTTAAGCTGCCCGCTGACAGGCAAGCATGTCCGCGGTAAGCATGACGTCATAAGCGAGCGACGAGCATTTTTGTACGGATGTCCGCCGGATAAATCGTAACGTCATGCGGACATGCTCGCCCGTCAGTAGGCCATTTCCCCCCTACTTCTCGATGAAAATACGAGTGAGCAGCGTAGTAGAATACGACGTACTGTCACTAGGTTGTCCTTCAAGCACATATGTGTTTCTGCAGTCGTATCATTGTACTTTAATGGAAAAGCATTGTAAACAATTTGACAATGTTCCTTTTATGCATTTTCTTTCATTCTTCAGCTTCCTAAAAAAAAAAAATACTCATTATTTTATTAATTTGTTATTTTAGAGCCATCCACAATCACTACCTACAAGTTTTACAACATCAACATCGGATGCAATTTGATTTTGTTGAAATACATTTAATTAATAATAATATTAGTAAAATACAGCCCATGTATGAATGTACAGCGTCCTTGGGATAGTTTTTTTCAAAAAAGCGCCATATAAATAATATAGTTTTTATACTAGTTGCAAAAGAGCACGAATATACTAAGGAATTTCGAACTCACCTATCGCTTCACGGCATTCCGAAGTAAAGGTAAAAAGCTCCAAATACTTTAAAACACACCCGTAGTATTGACAAAGAATACGTAAGAAAGTACTAAAATATGCCGTATTATCGCTTTTATATACGACGTAAAGATAATCTCTTTTTACTATGTGTTTCTTACTGATCAGATTATTTGTTGAACGTATCCCATATCTAACAGCAATAATGCCGCGGGAATTTTTTCATATTAGTATTGGCCGAGTGGCGTTCGTGAGTGGTTTTGTTGCGGACGGTAATTTTCCGTTTAGTAAAGACGGGAGATTCGAAAAATATAACAGAACCACTAATTTCGAAGTTAAAATTATATAAAAAGTTTTACGAAGTGATCGTGAAGAGTCGCTTAGTGATTTTTGAGTGTCTTTGAGGTTCAAAAGTGATTTGTTCCGCTGTGTTTTTTTAAAAGTAATTTGACAGTTGGACGAATTCTTACCGAGATTTGTAAATGTCATGGCGGTTACCGCGCGCGTATCTTGTTTACCTCTTGCTATTTAAAGGTGTATATACATCAATGATTTAAAGCGTCTTAATGAAAATGTGAAATATATCAAATATTTGCGGAATTGTTTTAAATTCTGTGTTATTTCTGTGAGCGATGATATGATCAAATAATATTACAAAAGCAAAGAGAAATGAGTGGTTTTGTTTTACACCTGCGATTTTCTAGTGAGTTTTGCTTCGCAGAAGTTTAGCCGTGTGGATCAGTTCTGTGTTGGTGTTGTTTGTTTATTGTGTTGTCTTTACCCAAAGGATAAACGTACATGGGTTAAAATGTCTGGAAATCTTTTAATGGTGAGTTTAGATTACAAATTGTTTTAAAATTATACATATACACACGAGGTACATAACCGTACGTTATATTATTATCATAACCTGTATTTTATATGGCTCTTTTTGGACTTATTATTGCTGTGGGCATGCTAGTAAAGTTCTATGAGCATTGTATAAACGCCACGTACAAAAATATTGTTTTACAAATCGTGTCTTTTCGTGTGATACCTGTGTCATAGCACAGGTCACCCTAGTGAGGAGGAGATTCACTATTATATTTTGTATGCACAATGTTTAAATTGTCGCTATAATAAGAAGAAAAAAATAAAAATAAAAAAAACCTGTTCGTTCGTTACTTACATAATTATACATATAATATCTAGCTGTACCCGTTGCTGTGGCTAATTCTGTCTGTAAGGATATAGAAATACTAACGCGTGTTGCTTTTACGTCCAACAGATGGCGCTGTTTAAAAAAAAAACATGTTTTTACCTGCCACAGGTGACATTTATATTATATAGGTATATAAAAACACACGCGTATTCGAATGCGACGTTGTGTCAATATTTCAAAGCAATCGGTGAAGAACTTTCGGAGATTTAATATTTTGAACAAACGAACATTTTCATTCTTATTAAGTTAAAAATCAACCCGTAATTTTTTATGTATCTATTTTAAATTGGTGACCGGATAACTCGTCAAATGACAATTCAACACACCTTTACAAATTATATAAAGTCATAAAAAGTGATAAAACAAAAACTGGATTAAATAGATTTAAACTTGTAACAGACCACTAAATAAAATTAATTGTATTGAAATTATGTTAAAATAAACAAATTTAAATGAAATATTAAGAAATACAAAAAAAAATAATGCAAAAGAAATATAAAAAAAAGTGAATGTAATTATTAATCCGGTTGTGTATGAAATGTATACTATGTAAGTTGACTTTTTACTCTGTATTTTTTTTTGTAATACATCCTTTTTTGTTTGTGAAATATAATTCTTCTTAATTTTATTTGTGAAATGTTTTTTTGTTTACCTTTTTTGTGTCGAGTGTAAGATTTTTAAATGCTTTTATTTGTGGTCTTTTTCCAAAGCTTGTGTTTATTGACGGAGTTTTTATGTTTTGTATGTACTCTCGTCTAACTGATCTATTAGTGTTAGTTTGTGTTTGTTGAAATTGAATTTTTTTGTACAAAAATGTACTTCGTTTTACAAGAATTTGGTCGCCGATGTGTAAGGCAGTTTACAATAGTTATTGAGTGTGGTGCTCTTTATTGTTCTCTGGTATTTGCATAAAGCACCGTCTCTTCGCGGTTGAGGGAGTCGATTGTGGTGTGGAGCCGGTGTGTTTGGTCGACCGTGTCTTAGGTACTCTACAACGTTATGCCAGCGGCCACGTTGATCCATCCATCTATCTGCAGTCTGCACTTGTGGTCGATGGTCGGTGGTCAATTGTACAGGTACAAGGCACACTGGCTACACCGATGACAGACTGGCTCACATGAGCTTTGTGAAATAATAACTATAATCCCTCGACTTTCACTTTATAATCTAACCATTTCTTGTACCTTCTTCTTACCCTTGTCCTATTCACGTTCCCTCCAGACGTACATCACAATAACAACAACCTTTGATTATATAAATGTCTAGATTGAGCGTTCGAGCGACGAAACGCCAAAAAAAATATCAGCCAACTGTTGGCTGATAAGCTCGTTCAGTCCGCTCAGTTACGAAACTATCGCTGTGCGCTAAACACGTGTTGTGTGACATTTGAAAATGTCGATTTGCGCTATAACAGTGTGCAGAAATTACAAAGGACGATTGAAAATAACTAAAAATGTTACCTATCATAGGTAAGTTACCTTTTCAAAGCCATATAATAACCATTTAGTTAAAGAAACAATTCAGTTTTAATAGTGTAATTTAGTCTTACCATCGTCTTGAAAACGCCATATTTTGACGCATTGTTTACAGGGTTGCCTGTTCTTCAAATTAAAATACCCACATATGGTAAAAATTGCAAGGCGCAAATGACGCCGTTCTATTTATAAAGAACATTAACTTTAAATTCAGTAAATTTAAATGATTCATCTCTTTAAGAAATATAAGAATCTAGTAAATAAAAAAATTTCCCATGAGTGCGTTGTTAATTTTAAAATAGGTTTTAATAATTACCCAAAGTACACTATATATAATAATATTATAAATGTGAAAGTTTGTCTTTGTGTTTAAGTGTTTGTAAATTCTTCGCGTTGACACTATATTTAAAAAAGTTATGAATTCGAAATTTGTTTATCTATTAAAATTTCTAAAAAATGTGACAGGTTTGTTTGGTGAAGTATCAAGTAAACTTTTAATTTTATTCATGCATATTTTACAGAATACCTAATGATCCTATATTACGAAGTAAGAGGTTGAGGGCCACCTTCTTTAATTGATGATGATAAAAATTTAAATTTAGACACAGCAATACCTGCCGGCCCTTTGTCAGCGTCTAGGAATGTATCTTTCTTATTTTCCGTATTTCTTGTTTATTTGTTGAAAATAATCAAATAAAAATAAATCTCTTTTAACAATGATTTTCTTTTCATTTATATCATTATATTTATGTAGAAAACTATCTTACTTAAATGAATTCAAAATTAAACGAATTATAGGTCCCGCAAAATCGAAACATATTTTTTCCCAACTTTTTTGGGAAATACTAGGGAGCTGGTGACAACATAATGTCTTGTAGTTCTGTGAAAAGTAACAGACTTCATGCGCTCTGGCGGAATAAAAATGTACTCTCAAACGCGGCTACCATCTTGACAGGATTGACCGGACACGGAACATACACAGATGAAATGCAAAGTTGTCGAGACAAAACAAAAACAAACTAAAGATTATTGCATCTTATAATATCATAAGATGCAATCATCTTTGTATATAACATTTTATAAGAAAGCAAGAAAGTTAATCAAGTGAAACTGTCACAGAAAATCTTAGCTATAATACTTTTTAAAGTTGTTTCCTTTACGCGTTCATAGATTTCTATTGTAAAAATATATATTTTAGTAGTTTACATTTATATTTTTTTTTGAGTAATTTTTTTTTATTTATTTGTATTCTACTCAAGCGAAACGATAGGAAAACCTTCAATTTATCTAAAGCATATTTTTTGGTATTCATAATGTACACCAATTCGTTATAAAGATTAATCAAAATGGTGATTTAGCATTAAGCTTCGCCTTAAGGGTTAAAGCAAGTAATGTTATTAAAATTAAATATGCGACCGAGCAAGTTTTATTCCCCATACGATGCGATTTCTGTGAACAAGAATTGTGCATAAAATTAGTGCGAGAAGCAACTACATCAAATGGATCATGAAGTCTAGTGTAGTTTTTTTTATTGGGTACCTGATAATAATTAATAACCAGGTCTAAATAATAAGAAAGTACATGGGGATTGATTTCAATCCTATCTAGGAACGTCAAGCTTATTGGATCCCATTTTGTAACTCCTGTCAATCCTCAATCTCTTTTTGCTGCTTGTCTGCTTGATCACTGGAATATATTGCCTCTCTACCTTTCTCTACATCAGTGATCACCCAGTAAACAGTACAAATTGCGTCTTCATAGAAATATTTTGTTATTGTTGTTTTTCTTTTCAGTGTTTGCCGGCGCCGCTTGTTGTAGATTATGCTGATCGCTTTGATTTCTCTTTTACGATTTACATTTCATACGCTGTTTTATGTGTGAGATAAACGGCATTATATTTCTTGCTTATACAGTTAGCCCTTTTTGAAAAGTATAATAGTAGATTAGAGATGATATCAAAAACTTGCTGCCCAGACCATGCATCCTATTGATTAGTGAGTGTGTCTGTTAGTTAGTTGTGTATGTATTAAAGAATAATGTTATATTTTGTCTTGCGTTCCTTGTGAATTTAATAGTGGCAACGATGGCAGGACTGTCAATTAAGTTATCAATGACTATGTATAACAGAACCAAGTCTGACATTAATTTACTGTCAGACAGCGTTATTAGATGCAATTGATTCATCAAACTGACATAATTAATGTATTCAATTAGAATTTTGAGCTTAAAATTTACGTACATAAGAAATTTGTGCTGAACTCTTTCTATATTGTCAGAGTGAACTTCATACAAAGGGGACCAAATAGGTGAATTATTTTCCATTCGATTTCTGACTAATGAAATATAGAGGGTTCTCAAACAATCAAAGGAATTAAAAACAGTTTGAGTTCTGCAAATGAAGCCAAGAATCTTTGTATGGATAGAGTTTGGCCAACAAAATTGGCCAAAAATTAATATTAATAATTTATTAAAATCCTGTTAAAAAAGGGATTGCGGGATTCCTAATAAACTTTCAGTACATTTATAATATATCGGAACACGTGTACATGCACCTGCGATTGTCCTGACAATATACAATGAAGAAATGCGAAAATATTAGAATTTTTATGAACACGTTCCGACGTCATGTTCAATTACAATGTAAATATGTATGCATTATATTATTACTAATTATAAATATATACATAATATTGTTACTACTTTAAATTCAGATTATTATTATTGGCACAGATAATCTAAAATAACATTAAATCTACATGCTAATAAATAACAAACATTGATTGATGACTAGTATAAAGTATTTCTACTTATGAGCCATGTTTTCAGCATATATCTGAATCTATTTGGGAATTTACAATATTTTATGTTACTTGGCAACATGTTGAACATTTTGGGCATGTTATATTCTAGGGTTCGCTGTCCGTATTTATTGTTGTATTTTGGAACAAACATGCCTTCATTATTTGTGAACCTAGTTTGGATGGATTGTAATTATCGCCAATTTAAATGGGTTGTTGGCTAAATGATTCTGTGGTTCTTCAATCCGCAGAATCCAAGGTTACGTGATTACTCTCGGTGTGTAAAAATTAGAATTCGAATATTTTCAATTTAGTTTTTATTTTAACAAAACTCATGTTACAATCATTTTATGAACAAAACAGATCGCGTACGTTACTGGAGATTTAGGGCTAAACCGGCGGCTAGACCACTGGAGAGAGAATGAAATATTTATAAATGATACCACTCTCACATGAATGAAGGCTTGCACAGGCAAGATATTTAATTTTTCTTTTTTCTTTTCTTTTCTTTTTTTTTTTTTTTTTTTTTTTTTTTTTTTTTCGTCTTTGTTTATTAACCACGACTTTTTTATTATTACATCTACCGGTTTCGCTACGTTCGAGCTTCATCAGGATGTAAAATATAACATGAAATATATTTCACATCCTGATGAAGCTCGAACGTAGCGAAACCGGTAGATGTAATAATAAAAAAAGTCGTGGTTAATAAACAAAGTGTTTTATTTGATTTAATATATATTTAATTTTTGATACAACAATGAAATGTTAGGTCTTTTTGAAACATTATTTATTTGTTTGCGACCATTTGAATATGAGTTGTTATAAACGTGTCACCGAGGTCTGAAACTTATTAGTTGACTCATTTTCGCGCTCGGTGCGAACTTGCTAATCGATGACCTCATGATTATCATTTTCCATGATTTCTTTTTGTATCAAACAGAATCAGATCTGTCGACTTCTTATGTTGGGATTTGGGATACTTCACAGAAATTCAAACGTAACATTTTCGTCAAACGGCCAAGCAGCGCCATTTTTTTTTACATTTGAAAGGACTCTTTGATATGCTGTAGAAATGAGGTCACTGAGGCGTATATGTGCAAAACCATGTATGATCTTGTGAGAATTTTGGAAGTTCGCAAATATAGTAAGATTAAGGCGATGCCATACGTAGTAATGCAAAATCATGTGTTTTTGGTTTGAAAATTTGGTTGCCTAGAAATGTTTCAGATGCTTTAATTAAATACTGCGAGTAGAATACATCTTGGCCTTTGAAATCATCGCGTATTTTTTAGATAAGTCTTTTTATAAGCACAGAAAAAAAATAATGTAAAGGCCTATGAAAACTGATTTAAAGTTCAAAATCTCCTACTTACTAATCCATTTTCGGTTATGATTTTATTGTATAATGTGGAAAATTAAGTTATTTATAAAATGATCGAAAAAACATTAAATATTTATGCCTGAAAATCCACAAAATAAAATAAAAGGCACTTTTGGTCATGTTTTTTTCTTGCATAAATCAAAACAGGCGGATGGTGTTAAGCGGGAATTTAAACCTTATCGCCATCTACGTAAGGGATGTTATTGATAGCGGCTCAATTTAAAATATTACACGACGTAGTGCATCGCCTTAAAAGAGGGACGCTTAGATGGTTTGGGCTTGTAGAGCGAATGAATGAAGAAAGGAATGTAAGGAGAATATATGATGCGAATGTGAATGGTAGCAGAAATCGGGGACGCCGGAGGAAGACATGGCACGATCAAGTGAATAAGATATTCGAGTCGGGCCATGTCAAGAGTAAGATTAATAGAAGAGTATGTTGAGACGATGTATGAATGTGAATGATGCAAGAATTGTGTTCCAAGACAATGGAACAATTGGCGGTCCGTTCTCTTTGCCTATCCCTACGGGAAACGGCGTGATGGTCAGTTACGTCTCTAGCCAGTGATGTGAATGTGAATACCCAACAAGAGTCTCAACTCTTCCCCGATGTTCGGAGCCAATTGGAGTATATTGTGAGGTAAATGGGGTTGGGAAGTATGAAGTGTGTGTGGCCTACGACTGAAGAAACATAATTAGAAATACCTGTGTACTAATACACGTTACTGTGTAGAATGCACTCTGCATACTGATTTGTCATCGTTTCGGAACAATGCTAATCAAATTGCACGATTTTTTTATTGCTTGGTTTTATTACTTTTCCTTTCCTAGAAGTTCGAGCAGTTAGATCAGAGGTTCCCAATCTTTTTGAGCCCATCACCCACTTTTAAAATATATTTTTCTTCTGCACTCCCCCATACGTAAATATTCTTTTACCTACGTAGGTACTAATATTTGGACTTAACAACATTAAAACATAACACATGAAAAACAGCGAGACTTTTAGCTTCCTTAAAGGGAGTTCAATAAACATTTTAAAACTTTTATAATAAATAATAATCTAGCAACGTTTTTTTTTTAAATTATATATAAATACTAGGGTATTGTAGACTAAACGTTGTCCCACCCTTAGAATATTAAATTGGCGTTGCATTATTTTTATCCTTGTATATCTTATCTTATTTATTTATTAATTTTCGGGAAATCGACAGTTTACATTTAATCAGTTTGTACATAAGTATTGTATAGCTAAAATAAAACCAACTATGAATTTCCTCCTTGTTACTTTACCTCTACTGAGACAACATAATATGGAATAAGTAAATAAATTTGTGAGAAAGGAATATGAATTAGAAAAATTATACAAAACAAAATATTATATAAAACGAAAAATTTACAAAACAACACATTTATAGCCATGGAGAGAGGTTGTAGATATAAATCAAATCATAATAGAGATATCAACAATAGAGACATAAACATTATTCACAAACCATCAGAGAAATATTAGCATAATATTTATTTATTTTTCATTAACGCACTATCGGGCTTTTACAGAGGAAATAGACAATTTATGTATGTAAGTGTAACATAATACATTGATAATATTAACTATATACAAAAAATCAAATGCTAATACTCTAAGATTTACATCCTAGTGCTCAGGCCTCTGTTTTGAATTATTTCCATTATTTTAACTTGTGTAATACAGGTGGGATGCTACAGTGGTGTTACATTGTTACAGTTTCTCTCCTATGCTAGCTCAGTCCTCCATCATTGCACAAACAACATTTTTCGCTTATAATGATGGCAGTAGTATGTATATTGCCATCCAAATAACAAATACAGTCCCTCTTGTGTTCGCCCGAAAAGTGACTTCATTTTTAGTGCCATGGGTTCGTTAAACGGTAAAGTTTTTTTTATCGAAACAATTGACATGATGTCACCACGCGAATTAACGAATTGACCAATTGAAGGACTTGTGTACCTAAAATAGATTAGGTTGACTGACCTACCTCAGGACACTTGACCCAAGCAATGAAAAATTGGCACTTTTGAGGCCTCCGAGTGGCGGCTCGTGACTTTTGGGTGTACTAAAGTGTTAATATTACAAAAAATTGCATTATTGATGCTGTTGGAGCTGAAAACGATTTTTTTTTCGAATATTCGTTTTTTTGTCAGTAGATTATCAGTAAATTTCAGTTTGGCCGCACGGATTTCCTGAAAATCGTCATACAAACAATCGGATTTTCTAAAAATAAATAAAAAATCGTTTTCAGCTGCAACAACATCAGTAATGCAATTTTTTGTAATATTAGCGTGCTAGTACAACTAAAGTCATGAGCCACCACTGAATTACTCCGAGGTGAAATGAGTGATCACGAGACGATTAATGTTATTTAATTATTTATTGTGAACTTTGCGCCCATATGAAATATATATGATTATTATTTTTGTTGAACACAAAGGACATCTAAATGAGCATAACATCACAATACTATCAATAATAAACATAACAGCATAATATTACAATAAATAAATTAGGAAGAAGCAGGACTAGGTGGTTTGTTTAATTAGATTTGTTGTTCTGCTTCCAGATGTAAATACCCGTGTATATTTGATGATTGACGCATTAAATATGTCAACAACATCCTTATAATCATTACCGAAATTCTGTATACGGAGAACGGGAGTATACAATTGTGATTCCGTGTTGTCATAATGATACGATCAATATTGCCTCGCTGTTGTTGGTTCGAGAAGTTAATTTGTATATTAGTGTAGTATATATTATTTTATGGTCAATATTTGGTCTAGGCAACGCAAAATACACATTCCCACCAGCTAATAAATAACCAAACCGTCAAAAGGGCAAAATAAAGTGTATGAAATCATTTGCGAATATTAATTATGTGTGCGGACATTTTAATTAGAGTGCAACTATTACTATCGCGCCTCGACGAAGTATTGACGATAATATTGATACTGTCGTGTAGTACATCGATAGTCTCGTAGGCACTTCAAACATTACCGAGTTAATCAATATGTACCTAATGTAAAGCATATAACGTAGCCTAACCTAACCTAAGAAAAGAGGGAGAGAAAATATTAATGAAGGAGTAGGTAAGGTCTCTCTCTTTTCTATTTGTATCTCTTTTCAGCAAATTTATCATATTTATTTTTAAATCAATTTTTTTATTTTTATAGCAGATAACACACAATGGGGGTCGCCTTGCGTACTTTTATCTGAGAAATAAACTGATAAGAAAACAATAAAGTCTGATAGCGAACATAGGTGGGAATTATTTTCTCTGTTTGGTAAAACAGTGGCTTGGCAAATAAATCTAATTTAATATGCACCTGGTTGGCAAAATTCTTGATTATTGTAATTTAAGAAACATCATTCCATTTCTTAGCAGGTGTAGGCAGATGACATGAAAAGCAACCCATGGAAAGGCTGACAGAGATATACAGGGTTTTCCAATAAGAGGTGTTATTTTGAATAGCCCGCTATTTCGGTAGATGTTACTTTTGAAGCTGTCATTTTTTGACATTTGACAAGTAGAAACTACGCCATTAATAAAAATGGAACGATACACGCTTCAACAACGCATTCGAATTATTAAAATTCACTTGAGTGAATCAAATGCAAATCATCTTGAGTGATGAGGCCCATTTCCACCTCGGTGGCTTCGTCAACAAGCAAAATTGTCGCATCTGGGGCTCGGAAAACCCAAGATTTATTGTTGAAAAGCCTCTCTATCCGCAACGTGTGACTGTTTAGTGCGGTTTATGGTCCGGCGGAGTCATTGGACCTTACTTTTTTTGAAAATGAGGCTGGAGCAACAGTTACGGTGAATGGATTGCGCTATCGAGAGATGATTAATGATTTTTTATGGCCGGAATTGGATGGTATTGATCTGGATAACGTTTGCTTTCAACAAGACGGCGCTACGTGCCACACAAGCAACGAAACCATTGATGTCTTACGATTGAATATCAAAATAACACCTCTTATTGGAAAACCCTGTTTAAAGAAATGTAAATGCTGGTAACTCCATTAATGGAATACTGAACGCGATTGACGCTAACAAAAAAATGTCCAAAGAAGCGAATCTAGTAGTCCACATTGGTGTGCTGGTACCTACCCTGATGTATGGCAGTGAGGCAGAGGAAGGATGAAAGTAGACTAGATGCTGTAGAAATGAAATCCCTGAGGCGTATGTGCGTAAAACCATCTATGATCTCGTGAGGAATGTGGAGATCCGCAGAGAATTCAAGCGTAAGGAGTAAGATTAAGAAAGGGACGCTTAGATGGTTTGGGCATGTAGAGCGAATGATCGAAGAAAGAAGTATAATTATGAATGGTAGAAAAAGTCGGGGACGCCAGAGGAAGACATGGCACGATCAAGTGAATCAGATACTTGAGTCGGGTCATGTCAAGAGTCGGAATAACAGAAGAGTACGTATGAGACTATGTATGAATGTGAATGATGCAAGAATTGTGTTCCAAGACCGAGTTGTTTGGCGGTCCGTCCTCTCTGCCTACCCCTGCGGGGATACGGCGTGGTTGGGGGTGACATAGACCCACTAGCTCCAGACGATCGGGATTCATGTCCGGTATTCACATAAAAAAAATGATAGGTACCAGGCAAGAGTTCCCTGAAAAAGTTGGACAAATTGGTAAGGGGGAGGTTCAGTTAATCAGATCTGGTCACTTAACATGGCCAAAAGGACGATACTGATAGTATTTATCATTCTGAAACGAGGTTAAAAAAAATTACTTAAATTGTATTATATTAAAATTATATACAAAATAATAAAACCATGTAATATAAATTTTTTAATTTAAAAAAAATTCAGAGGGGAAGATACTCGAAGTATCGCCCTGATGTGAGACCACCATTCAGAATGAAAACGTTGCTTGAAATGCCTTTGGCCGTGTTTGGTAAGAAGATCTGAATAGCCAGGTACATCCCCACCTTCCTCTTCCCCATCTCCTTCCCCTCCCCACTACCTTCAGCCTCACAACATACCCCAATTGGGGATGCCATAGTCTAATTGGCTCCAGACGATTGGGAGCAGTTGGGAACTTGTGCGATTTCACATGCCCATCACCAACTATTGTTGTAAAAACATAAGAATTAAATATTTTAAAATTACGTGTGCATTTTAGACTATTACATAGGTACCTACACGCATCCAATATAATTATATGTTTAATAATAAATAAATTGAGGTTGTTGTCCAGTGCAAAGAATCTTACCGATCTGCCAAGGAGGTAGACAACTAAATTATACAAAATGGGGCAAAAGTAACGTCATAATGTGAATGTGCCATAATTTTTGCAAATTATTGTGCTTTGACATTTATGTTGTAGATAGATAGAGAATTAGTTAACAATAAGCAATGGAACGATAGACACCCGAAGAACGCGGAATTATTGTTACTGCTTATTTGACCAATTTCCGGTCTGTTGTTTTAACGCTGAGTGAATTTCATCATCGTTTTCCTCGCTGTCCTGCACCAAGTCCGCGAACAAGCGTTTGGCTGAGTGTCTCGTGCAAACTTTAAAATAAACTTTCCTTGAAAACAGAGCCCAATTTTTTTTAATTAACCAAACTAAATGGCAGTAACAACAAACCGGAAATTGGTCAAATAAGCAGTAACAATAATAACGCGTTCTTCGGGTGTGTATCGCTCCATTGCTTGTTGTAAACTAATTCTCTATCTGTCTACAGCAAAAATGTCAAAGCACAATGAAATTTGACGCTATTTGCAAAAATTATGGCACATTCACATTATGACATAACTTTTGCTCCATCGTGTATATGTTAACAATTTAGCCTTTAGGTTTCGCTTTATGATTACGATTTGTAGCTTAGCTAAAAATCTTATAATTTGTAATTCTTTTAGAAGAATTTGATGGCTACTATTTAACCTTTAAATGCGCTTACACATTAAAGCTTTAGTCAGATGCCGTAACGTAAGTTATAAATTAATAAAGTATGTACATAATGATAATGCATTTAAGTTCTGCATTTTTTATTATCATAGTCCGATAGCAAAGAACACGCATAGAATACAAGTACTTGTTAATTATCACGAAGAATGATTATTGGAATTGTTAATTTTAATTTGATTTTCTAATCTGTTTTGGTTTGAAAAGAGTTAATTAGAGTTAATGATTGCATATTTAACATTCATTAATGTAATTTGATGAAGGTGTTAACATAACCCACGTATCAATCAATCATCGTTATCTTGAGTTAATTTATTGGTAATTTTGAATTATTTGGGTTGTTCGAATTTTAACACCATTCGCGTAATAATACGTTCCCATATCAAAAACATATTGACACTGAAGCTATATTGGTGTTGCATCATCATTTCCTGATCTTCAACTTCATTGATGATTTCTTCATCTAATATGTTCCTGAATTTCATGTTTATTGATTTCTTCATCTTTATTTTCGTTGATTTCCTTATCTTCGTTTTTATTGATTTCTTCATCTTTATGTTCGTTTATTCCTGATCTTCATGTTTATTGATTTCTTCATCTTTATGTTCGTCGATTTCCTCATCTTCATGTTTATTGATTTCTTCATCTTTATGTCCGTTGATTTCGTCATTTTCACGATTGTAGGCTTAGTTTCAAGTTTGTTGATTTCTTTATCTTCATTTTTGTTGACTGTAGGTTGTTTTATTATTGTGTCTTCGTGATTTCCTCATCTTCGTGTTCGTTTTTTTTTTTAAGTTTCTTTATTCAATAAAATTATTAGTTACATGCATTGAGGAATTTTTCGACCACCATGCTAGGCACATGCCCGTGTTATGGTGGTCGATTCTATTATGGTATATATATGGTATCGATATGGTCGATTGTATCGTATTGATTTCTCATCTTCGTGTTTGTAGGCCTCTTTTTTATGTTTGTTGATTTAATTGTCTTCATGTCCTTGACTGTAGGTTGTTGTATGGTTGTTACTTCGTGATTTCCTCATCTTTATGTTTGTTGATATCTTCGTCTTTATTTTTATTGATTTCCTCGTCTGAATTGTCCACGCGTAAGTGAGAACATCTGTAAAAATCCAATATAAATAAATGAATGAAGGTTAATTATTGATTTAAAAAAACCAATGTTAATTTCTTGATCTTTGATTTTGCTTTGTTATTTGCTCAAGTCTCTTAATTATAATATTGTGCATTTGTACGTTTTCAGTGAACGAGAAGTAAAGAGTATTGCAGGAGGCTTAAAATTAACTGGTTACGTTGGTAATTTGAAAGCGGGTTAATGTATATTAAAATGCCTGGGCTACTACATGAGATATCTACAATACCAATCTATCATTACAACTTACGGTATCACCATTATAGTACATTATTCTTATTTATATTACTCTATTTTGGTTCTTCCTGACTTATTTTAACTATCTAAAATTGTAAATATCATGTTTAGTGTAAGTAGAACGGTTCTTCACAAAAAACTTGTAGCTTACCATTGCTGCAAACATCATTATAGGAAACTTTTGAAATTGCAGGTAACGCAATGTGGACTGGTTTCTTTCAACTATACAATGCAGTCTTGGGGTTAAAACGGTAATACACAAAATATCATGCTGTGATGACAGCATCATTAATTATGAATTGATTACGGATGATTCATTCAATGATTCATAATATTTATTGATTTAACACGAATGCAATTTTGGCTTAAAGTTTACCTTATCACCGAACGTATTTCAAGATACATACAGAAGATTACACTGAAGAATACCCTCAAAGTTTTATCTAAGATCTACGCTAATGTGATTCTAGGAGTTCGTTCAATTTGTTATCAATAATTTGCTTTTCAAACAATGTACGTATATACCACATACTTTAGATATCTAGATTAAATCTAATTTAAAGATTTTTCATTCAGAAGGAGAGGGATCACGCTGGAAATTCAGATGTAGATATTTATTAATTTTAAACCCAAACAGAAACAATCTTGTCATCGTCAAATGATATTATTTTTTTTACAGAGGCGCACAATAATACGTCATACAGGTACAGACCACGTAGACAAAATCATAATCGTAATATAATTAAATAAATAATTAGTAGTGCGAATGCAACACATAAATTTTTGAGGTTATGTTGAAATTACATCAAATTTTTGAACAGTTTTTTGTGTTAGTTACGTACTGTTTTGAAATGAGAATACCAGGATGTCATTTATATCCAGTTCCTACCCCTCCGTAACAATCACCTTGTTGAAAAAGTATTTCGAATTTGGAACAATGACAAGAAAATAGTCCATATTCGAGTGCATTTGTTCCGAAAATAGAAGAAGGTTTGGAACAACCTTAGAAGCAATTTGTTGGTGTTTTTCGTTAACATAATCTCGTTGAAAAGTAAAAAGAAGAAAGTTGACTATTTTGGAAGTACATAATATCGTTTTAAGAACTCATTCATTTTGTTGTGGCGATAATTACCTCGAGGTATCGCTGTGGAACTCACTATATTGTGTTGTGTGCTCCTTCGCAGAGATACAGTGGTAAGTGTTTGGTCATCCTATTTTCCTTCCTTCCATAACTTGTTCATTCCTACACATACTATCCACCCAATTCCAGCAAACAAAACTTCATTTCGTTTCGTTAAAAATTATTTACAGTCCATTTTCATGTTGTTGAAGCCCCAATTCGTAAGAAGTTTCGCATGCAACACCTAGGTACTATGTTTTTAATATTTTCGTTTATTTTTTTATTATAAAACATTAACACTAACAAAAAAAGTTGTCATGTTGTCAAAAAAGTTGTCATTGGTATATAGCTGGTTTTACCTTTTTTCTTAATTTAAAATATATAATATTTTTTTAATGAATTAATTTGAATTTAATTTCACGACAATGTCTATATGCACTATTAGGCACTATTCAAAATTTTCTTCTTCTTCTGTTTGTATATGTTCTCATTATTCATGTAAAAGCCCTATTGAACCTAAAAAGACGTACCTACATTAATACAAACCTTCAAAACAAAAATAAGAACTAAACAAATAAAATCAAATCAAAAATTATTTATTGTAAAATAAAAATTACAAAAGGTGTAGCTTATGGGTAGACCCATAGACATATGAATATTAGTAGACCTGCCCTAAGTGATTAAAAGCGTATTATCCCCACTCCCCATACCGGTTCCATTGAGCCGGCTGGGCTCGCGTTTGGCCTCAAATGAAATTTGAAAACGTGACGTCATCATTCTTGTGCGAACTATGGTCGAGGCATCATCGGTTCATTTTACTAAATAACACGGCAAAATTTTGACTTGTACTATGAAAACTGGTAAAAATAGATGTGAAAAAAGAGAATAAACCCAATTGTCGTATTACATTCCATATATAAGCATTATTTTACTTTATTTTAAGCATATTCACATCGTATAATATGAATCAGTTGTTACTATCACATAGAGAAACGTCTGGACGCGAAACACAAAGCTGGTTGGTTGCTGGGAAGTAAATTATGAACATTTATAAAAGTGTCTTAACTAAATACTCTGAAACTAACTACGACTCTGAAAATAAAAGCTGCCTTACTTTGCCGAATTTGGACTTCGCAAATTTGTTCATAACGTGGCGAGTAATTTGCGCTCCCATGTAAAAATGTCTATTCATTCAAAGCAGATTTTACTTTTAAGAAGTAAATGGTGATATTATAATGCGAGATGCCTATTTACTGTCAGATTGATTTATTGACGAATCACAGTCAGCTTCACTCGTTCCCTCGTTCCCTCGTTCTTCAACAGTTGATTTTACCCCTCGCCCATATCTTCTCGTCTATTAATTCCTATGTCTGTGGGTAGACCCCATTTCTTCCAGCTAACCACATTTATTATTATTATTATTTTATTTTTTTTAAATTTTAATTACACTGTTTAAATAATATTATTTGTTTTATTTTAATAATTACAATGTTTATACAGATAAAATAACAATATACCAATGAAAAAATAAAAAAATACAAATATATATACCAATAAAAATAGGCGTTTCATTTACGTGAGGTATTCACTCAACGTGTAGTGACATTTATTAACAAGGAAAGTGTTTAGTAACGATTTGAATTTGTGTGTATCTTGTATTTGTTTAATGTTATGTGGAAGGTTGTTATATACTTTAATGGCCATGTAGTATGGTCCTTTTTGGAATATTGTTTTGTTTGCTTTTGGTATTAGTAAGTTTTCTGTGAGCCTTGTAGCGTATTTATGTGTTGAGTTTTTTAGTGGGAACTTGTCTGTAGATGATCGCACTAACATGCATAACTCCATTATATATATGTCTGTGACTGTCAGAATTTTCAGATTTTTAAACATAGGTCTATATGAATCTAAACGATCAGAGTTTGTAATTTTATAACAACATATATGCAGTCATTGGGTGATACAATGGAAGGCTCCCACACAATGATATTATTTTGCTGCACTATAACCGTGGAGTCTTGACATCCGATGTCGCTATAATCGGTTTCCACTGTGAACTTAAAATCTGGTACGACCATGAAGCTACTTACATAAAGGTAGCCCCGAATTCGTGCCGAGAATGCCCTATTGCCTCGATTCCGAATTGGCTTCACCGCTTATAAAGGTATAAATTGACAGCTATGTTTACAATTGGACCACTGATACTGGCTTGATCCAGTTCATGATAATATCGGAAATGCGGAAACAAAAGTCAGATATAAAAATGCTCAACTTTCAATTCGGACTTTGCCTCTAAATTATAAATGAAACAGAACAAACTATGCCATGGAATAATAACCTTATACATTGATATCACCTTATTGAATTATTCAGTATCATTATTTGAACGTTAATTTAGTGTTTATTTATTTAGAATTAACGGCGACAGTGCTATTTACGTACATGACAGTTATTGACACTCGTAGTACAATATAGTGAGAAGAAAGAAAAGAAAAATAGTGAGATTATATACGTAAAAAAGAATATACATTAGTACAAAGTTAGTAAAAGACATGAAGAAGAAACAAAAACCTCGTTGAAAATGAAGTGCTAAAATGATAGTTAGTACAGCTTTATACTTCACCCTTGAGGTGATTTTTCACGAAAACGGCGCTATATTATAAATTAGCCAAATATTATTATTATATTATCAATGTTTTCATGATAACTCAACACAATGATACAATTCAACACATCTTTAAAAGTGATAATATAAAGTCATTAAAAGTGAAAAAAACTAATATTCAAACCTAACCTACGTTACCTATTTAACCTAGTTTTCGTTTCATCACTTTTTAAAAGTGTGTTGAATTGTCATTTTGATGAGTTATCTGGTCACCATTAAAATCATAAGCTAACATAGCATGAGAGTTACAAATGGTGTGTAATCTATTTTTAATAGAATTGTAGCCTGAAACCGTAGTTCCATTGTCACAATAATACACAGTAGGGAACTTTGAACTAATATAATATACTTTAAGAAATATGACGTAGAAGAAGTCGGGTACGCCTGAGGAAGACATGAACCGATCGAGTGAATAAAATACTTGCGTCGGGTCATGTCAAGAGTCAGAATAACAGAAGAGTATGTAGATAATGTGAATGAAGCGAGGAGATTGCACAAACATGATTGTTAGTTAAGTCCAGATTAGAGATGTATGTAGCTAAACAATAGGTGTAGAAGAAATACAGAGCTATGCATAATTTAAAAAAAATGTATTTATATGGGTATACGTATTTGTATTTCTATGGATATACGTATTTGTTTATTCGACACAGTTAAAAAAGACAGAATAACAAGTTGCTACATTAAAAATTCAGGAAATAAACTAAATATCATGCGAAACGAAAATGGACATTTCTTGTCATCAAACAAATGGAGATGAGACTTTCGAAAACAAATTTGTCGTGAATCCTATTAATAAATAATCTCTATTTTAAAGGATTTAAGATTTCCAATGAACTACCGACAGATGTTAGAAGCCAAAAGTCTTGCTGCTTTTTGTGGGTTATGCCTAAATACTATAAAGAATATATTTTAGATGTAGTTTAAAATGTGCCTCAATGTCATAGAAATAAGGTGTTAGTTGTTAATAAAAGTTTATCCTTATATATTTTTTTATGTATGTTTTTATTTAGTTATAAAAAAGAAGAAAGAAAAAGTGAAAATATTTTATCAATTTCATCAGAAGTAATAACTGATTGGAAGCGACACAAAAGTAGGCGAAATGACTGTCACAGTCTCCACACTAAAGTGGGACGTGGGACCAAACAGTGTACATGCCATTTATTTACTAATGGCACAGATCAGTCGCGTGCGATACTTTCGCTAGATCACCCGATTTAAAGATATCAAATGTACCAGCGTGGATTTCTTATTGTAGATGATTTAAACAAAAATCTAAAGCGCGACAAAAAACTGTTGCGCTTGGTGTATTAGTTGTTAATTATTAGTTATTATTATTAGTTGTAATTGAAAACGAAATTTACATTCTTGCGCGATGCAACCACAATGGAACTCTGTCTCTTTCTCGTATCACTAAATCGGTGTGCAATAATTATTAATTTACATTTTAATAAATATTTCAACTTTCGTGGTCTTTTTTTTATTTTTTTTTTATTAAGGAGAAAAAACAGATACAGATATCAATTGACAAAAATATATACGAAACATCAACTAGAGAATTCACCTGCATCCAAACTATTTCTCACGAATTAACTTAAACAGCAGTTAAAAACATTTACAAATATTTTGACTTATAAATATGGGAAAAATATATACATAAGAATATTATTTTACAAATAGAGATATGAAAGAAATGCGCAATATCCTTTTAAGAATTTACAAGTTATTTTTAAAAAAATTTAGAGGGTAAAACAAAAAAAATATATATATAAATAGATAAACAATGTTAAACAGAAATTAAAAAAAATATAAATATATTTAAACGAAGTATGTCTAAGTTGTTTACTTTGAACTTTGTAGGAAAACAGTCTTCATTTTTCTAATAAAAGTAGTGCGTGTATCAAAAAATAAGTCAGAGTCCTTGAGGTTTTGATTCTGATTAAGTGATTCGCACATTCTTCTGATTGGATCCCTGACACCAGCATTTGTACGCGTCCTGCTAATGTGGAATAAGTCGTTAAGCCTTGTTACTCTGGGTGGTACTTTGAAGTTTATCAATTTCAGTAAGTCGGGACAGTCAATAATGTTGTTACAGATTTTATACAGAGTCATGAGATCAAGGTATGTTCGCCGGTTAGATAGAGTGGAGACGTTATAACTCGAGAGCATATTTATGTACCCGCGTTTGGGTGCGCTCATTCTGTAATTGAGGCATCGCAGAAATTTCTTTTGAATACTTTCAATATTTTCTTTATAGATATCGTAAAGTGGATTCCATATGGAGGTGCAGTATTCAAGTTGAGAACGGACCAGAGTGTGGTAAAGAAGAAGATATGTTTCAGGTTTTCGAAATTCACGGCTGTTTCTGATGACAAATCCTAGCATGCTGTAAGCTTTATTCACAATATTATCTATGTGCGCATCGAAGTGGAGTTTGGAATCAAAAAGTACGCCTAGATCTCTTATACAGTAAACGCGCTCGAGTAAATAATTACCAATACAATAATTGTGTTTGATAGCGTTTTGATTTTTAGTAAAACTTATTTGTTTACATTTATTGTAACTTAGGTAAATTTTGTTTTCATTGCAAAACGTTTCGAACCTTACTAAGTCGCTTTGTATGAGAAGACAATCGTTTAAATTCCGAACAATGGCAAATATTTTTATGTCGTCAGCGTACAAAAGATATAAACAATGCACGAAACATTTAGTAACAGTGTTAATAAAAAGAATAAACAACAGCGGACCCAGGATTGACCCCTGTGGCACGCCAGAAGTAACTGGTTCCCATGTAGAAGTCTGTCCTCGTAATGATACGGCTTGTTGTCTTTTTGTTAAATATGAGATAAACCAACGTAATAAATTTCCTCTAATTCCGTTGTACATAATTTTTTTAATAAGAATAAGGTGGTCAACCTTGTCGAAAGCTTTTTTGAAATCGCAATATATTGCATCTACCTGGTGGCCTCAATCCATGCTAGTAAATAAGAAATTTGAGTAAATAAGTAAATTACTCGTGGTAGATTTGCCTTTTACAAACCCGTGTTGTTGTTCAGTAATTTTGGCAGCAAGCTGGGGATATATATTGTCATGGACAAGTCTTTCCAATAGTTTAGGGATCGCCGAGAGAATGGATATTGGCCTATAGTTTTCCACTCTTTGACGCGAGTCACCCTTGTGGACCGGTATAATATAGGCCAACTTCCACCTATCAGGGAAAACCCCATCACTCAGGCATTTATTAAATATTATGGTAAGCGGCACACACAGTGACGACGCAGCAGATCTAAGGAAAAACGCCGGTATTCCATCGTGACCCGCACCCTTGTTTATGTCTATCGATTTTAAACTCGATTGCACTTCTTTTTCCGTTAGTTTAATTGTGTGAATGTGCGCAAGTCCAGAGTCCTGAACTTCCTCAAGTTGGTCAATGTTAATAATTGGGTCATTGATAGAGGAAGGTTCAACTGTTGACTTAAAGAATTCAGAGAACATATCACAAATTTCCTGGGCATCGTTAGATTTGCGCCCTTCGAAGGACATTGCAGCAGGGTATCCATCAGACGATTTTAATGAGGATATGTATGACCATAAGCTTTTGATATTATTTTGCAATGAACTTTCGATGTTGTCAAAAAATAACCTTCGGGTTTCATAAGTCAATTTTTTGTATGTAGCACGTAAGAAGGAAAATTCACGATAGTCAGAAAGACCTTTATATGTCTTCCATTTGAGCCAGACTTTATCTTTTTTCCTTGATAACCTAATAAGTTCTGGAGTAAACCATATGGGGAATTTGTCATTTCGTCGTGCCAATACTGGAATAAGCTTATCAATTACATTGTTTATTTTTAAATAGAATCGATCTACTGCTTTTTCGGCTGATAAATTTGCGATTTCAGATAACCAATCAATACAATTAATGTCCTCATTAATCTGAGCATAATTAGCTTTCCTGAAATTGCGCCTACGCTGTATTTTGTTTTTGATTTTTGGTTGAATTATGAAGGATATATCAAATTCAAGGGCTGGGTGGTGTCTATCCTCTGAGAGGAGAGGGTTGTTGCTACGTTTAACATTTGTTTCGCGACTGTAGAATACGAGGTCTTAGTATTTTTCATTATGGTTAGGTATACAGTTATATTGGAGTAAGTCCATCAATGACATTGCTTGAAGCAAAGTTTTCGATGCAGCCGTATTTGAGGAGGCGAGACCTTGACTGCTGTCTTCGGAAAATGACCAAGTCAGAGTTGGTAGATTCATATCTCCTAGTACACAAAAAGTATTATTTGGTTGTGATGAATATACAGATTCCAGGTTTTCGGAGAACGTATCATAGACCGTAGGTTGTGAGGCAGGAGGTATGTATACTGCACATATGATGAGATTGAAAGACCTTACCGGAATAGAAATGAAGATTTGTTCGATTTGACCATTTTCCCAGTCATCGAACCGGGAAGATGCAAGCTCCTTGCGCACTGCTACCAACACACCGCCTCCGTCCATTTTAGCAGTGAGTGTACGGTCCCTATCACGTCGGAACACAGTGTAACGCGAATCTATGAATTCAGCCGTATTTATACTTGCTACAAGCCATGTTTCAACTAGAACTATAACGTCGTAGTTATTCGATAATACATTAATTAGTAGCTCCTGGGTTTTGGTCCTAATACCACCACAGTTCTGGTAATAAACGGATATAGATGATGATGAGATCATTTTACCAGAGTAGGAGTGCTGTTTGACATATTCCACAATCGCACGAGTGATACATTATGCAGGGCATATGAGGCTTCGAAATTACATAAAAAACATAGACTACTTATTAGATCAAGGAATGTGAAATATGTTGACATTTTAGAATGTGAATGAATATGTGAGAAACATGGTATTGGTTTAAAGTTATAGGGATATTGCGCGGTAAACAAAAATATAAAGTAGCTTTGAAAGAAACAAATTACAGGATACAGAATACTGTGAGAAAGCGGATACCGAAGACAGCAGTAACATGTTTGTAGTCACATGTTTTGCTGATCATGTGTGATTATCTTTTGAAGGTCTCCCTCACGGCGAATGGTGAAAACCCGAGAGAGATCGTTCCTCTTCGCCAGAATACTGCCGTTCCGCACCCATATGTATTTAAAGCCGTTAGCTTTTCCGGCGGCTCGTGTTTTGGCAAATAGGATTTTATTTTTCAATGTAAGGTGCTCGTTTATATAAAAATTGGTGGTGGGAGCACCAAATCCTAATTGTTCCGTGGTAAGGCCGCGGCGAGTCCTTGCTGCAGCGATGACATCATCACGAAGTCGCTTTGTGGAGAGCTGGACGACTATATTGCGTGGACGGTTGGAGGGCGAGGAGTGGCCGCGAGCGACGCGATGCGCAGAAACCACACAGCTACTTGGAAGCGGGACGTTAATGTTGGATCCTATTTTCTCTATTAATGTCATCAAATTTTCGCCCTTTGCTTCGGGAATCCCATGGATGTCTACATTGCATATTCTGCTGCGCTGCTCCATCTCATCTTGTGCATCTCGGAGTGACTGGACTTCTTGCCGGAGGTTAAAGTTTTCTTCTTGGAGAACGCTCACACATCCCAGAATTTTTGTGTATTGATCCTTCCACTCGTTAGACAGCGCATCTAATTTTAACTGAACAGCGTCAATTGCTTTCTTGTTTTCAGTGCGCATGATATCAAGTTTCGACTCAAAAAAATTGATTAATGAGTCAGTGTCAATGTTAATCATTGACTGATGCGCCGACGGTGAATCAATAGGGCCAGACGTGGTTGCTAAAGGTGAAGATGTATCTTTCTTTGCACTGCAAACCTTGCGAGTTTTAGACATTTTGGTTGATTTATTTCTTAGTTTGTTGGTAGGTTTCTTACAGTTGTTCAGAAATACCCCTTATTGAGTTAAAAATAATTAAACTTATTTGTCTATGACAAAAAAAAAACCTCTTCACAAATTCAAAAAGATTTCAAAAATTCGAAAACATAAATTGTCTGTGGTTGTGGTTTACAATGACAGTGAATTCGTTATGCGTAATTTTTCAGGGCAATATGTAAAGTTGTTTCGCACTGTCACCACGAAATACACTATTATTTTGATTAATTTTTCACTAGTTTATATGTTTCAACTTTGATTATTTGCTAAATTTGCTTTAATTTCACTACTTTTGTCATTAAATATGGATCTGTCAGAATCAGCTGTTGTTTTCACTTCTTGATGGAAAAGACAGAACTGAAAATGGTTTTGCTCTTGAAATTCTATACAGAAAACCTCACGCACTCTTCAAGGCCAAGGCTCACTGTTAGTTGGGATTAATTATTGGATTATTAAAGCAATATATATTGAAAACCTTATTTCAACTTTAACACCTCTGTGCAATATGTCACTCTAAGTGATTCGCCACGTCTGGTGATATGCAGGGTTTATCTAGGTCCTGGTGGCATGAGCGTCTGCCCACCTACTGCATGGCACACCGGATCGGGAGACACCGGTCGAGGGAGCCCCATTGACCTCTCCAAAAGGACTCTATCGCCTTGCACCGTAGTGGGAGGGATGGATTCATACCCACCCTTCATACCCGTTTCCTTCCCAGAACTTCCTCCCCCTTACTTCCCTAAAAAGATCCTCATTATCAGTCATCGTCATCAAAGAACACATCATCCACGAGGGAAATTGTTTTCTTTAGGACCTCCCGTGTGGAGCCAAAGTAAAACAAAATTTAGGTAACCTACCTTAATTTTTGGTGAAATTTTGGCTCTTGTCATGACTCATTCATGACAGAATTACCCCAAATTATTTTCATTATTTATTGTAGTGTTGTGCAGCTCTCGCTGATAGGTGGGTCTGTAGTAATATCGGGCTAGTTGCGAGACTTCGACAATCGCCGGAGATTGCCGAAGGCGACAAGGTGCCTTCGGTACGGAGCTGTTCCGAGGGAACGGGTTCCCCGATCCTCAGATCCAATCTTCCCGGCTCCCGCTCCTTGGGTTAGTCGTAATTACTCAGTGACTGTATCTACAATCGTAATAAAGTTCCACTGTTCAGTTAGAACCTTAACGTGTATTATTGGAGAATATCAAGTTTCCAGGAGCAACTTAGACTGGAGATAAGGGTCTAGTCTAAGAGATATAAATATTGACAGTATCTCTGGAGACATACCATTCGAGTACCTACAGCGGTACATCACATTTATTAACAGTAGAAATGTTAAATTCACGAAACGAATCAATTTACTTCGAATTGGCGTTAAAAATAACTTCAATCTGATCTAGTTAAAATTATTGGAGAAAGAATTTTTATTCTTCTATTAAACTTTCACAAATATTTTAGCGATGGTTCAATAATCTGAAAGTGTTATAAGTTCTCATCAAATTAAAAAGATATAAATAATGCATGTCTAATGAATTGACCGAAATACGAATATAGACGAAGATAATGTAATAAAGTTCCCTTGTCAATAATTTCTTCATTTAATTTATGCAGGTAGAACTAGCGTCCAAATATTGTAAAAGTTTTACGAATTCTGAAGTTATTAATTTATTAAATGAAATTTATATTATTAAATTCTGAGGTTATTAATAATAAAAGTAATTTTAAAATCTATTACTGTTGAGTACTTCATACAAGATGCGCTACTAATGTCCCGTACAAAAACGTAAAATGTCACGTCACGGCACAAAATATATTTGTCACAACTATTTTGCTTTGTATTATTACAAAAGCTTTAGTTTTATTCTGAGATTGATGAAATTTTGCACACTTGACATTAAAAACAAGAAGAATGTCACTGTCTACATGAGATTCTTAATCCTTTTCCCACCCCTCAAGCGGAAGCTACAAGCTAAAAATATGTATATTCTTGGTATACCTTATATTGTAGGTAATTTTTATTTATTTATTCGAGACACAAACAGGATATTTATAAAAACATTAATTATGGATTACAAAATAAAGAAAATACAATTATAAATATCCCTAGACTAATGTGTCTGCAGCAATCACATTTGCACATTCACATAAGCAAACATGTAAAACAATGACAGTATTTATATACAAAACTTAAAACTTAATTACAAAGATTGAAGCACATAATAAGGAGAAAAATTTAAAGAGTACATATTAAAAAAAATTCTAAACAACTAAACAATTTTTTTTATTTATTTCTTTTTATTTTATTTTATTTAATTATTATTTTTTTTTTATCTAAGTACAGAAATCGTGGAGATATTTCTTGAAACAAGTTAAATTATTTGCAAAAATATCTACGACAGAGTGTGTTTTAGCAAGATCATTGTATGATCGAGACATTCTAGACATAGGATTAAAATATCCAGTGTTATTGGCAAAGATTTCGGTCCAAAATATGTTCATATTTCTAGTATATTTGGGCCTGGCGTAAAAATTGATTTGATTGACTAAGTTACTATTTACACGATTATTCACAATTTTGTAATAGGCATTAAAATCGCTTGACAAACGGAGTTTAGAAACGTTCGATTTCAAGCACAAAACTGTTTTTTATTTATTTTGTAAATAATTTTATAAGAAATCAAAAAAGTTAATCCAGTGAAACTGTCACAGATAATCTTAGCTATAATAATGTATTTTTTTAAAGTTGTTTCCTTTACGCGTTCATACATTTATAATGAAAAAATATTTTTTTTAGTTGTTTACATTTGTATTTTTTATTGAGTAATTTATTTTTTATTTGTATTCTAGTCAAGCGAAACGATAGGAAAACCTTCAATTTATCTAAAGCATATTTTTTGGTATTCATGATGTACACAAATTAAAAATAATCATAAAATTGATTTAGCATTAAGCTTCGCCTTAAAGAAGAATTTTGATGATTCTTGATTAAACACCATTCAAATTGAGAGTAAAATTACTGTCTACATCTGATTTCAAAAATGCAGAACTTGACTTTCCCAAAGCTTCTCTAATGGCTTTTGACATTATCACAAATTGGTGAGATTTCTTTTTGGAGTGGTCCTGTTTTTTTAATAACGCTTACGTCGCCTGTTAGTCGCCTCCTCGTCGTTTGTTTAATCTCTCAAGTTCTTATGTTGATCTTGCTGTTTAAAATATATATTTTACACGGATATTATTTCTGCACCAAGGTGATGACTTCATCTTTTATTTCGATGTGGCGCATGTTCGTCTTCGATTTGTAATACATACAGGTTTGGAGATATGGTTTTGTGCTGCAGTAACTGTTTTACCCACGACAGTTACTTTTATGTCTATGACTTAAGGCGATGCCATACGTAGTAATGCAAAATAATGTGTTTTTGGTTTGAAAATTTTGTCGCCTAGAAATGTTTCAGATGCTTTAATTATATACTGCTAGTAGAATATAGAATTTAGAAGAGGTGTAGGAACCAGAGAAGCAATATTGTCGCTATTGTCGGCCAATTGAAAACTGCTTTAAAGTTCAAAATCTCCTACTTACGAACCCATTTTCGGTTATAATTTTATTGTATAATGTGGCAAATTAAGATATTTATAAAATGATCGGAAAAAAATTAAATATTTATGCCTGAACATCCACAAAATTAAAAAAAAGGAACTTTTTGGCAATTTTTTTTTCTTGCATAAATCAAAACAGGCGGATGGTGTTAAACGGGAATTTGAACCTTATCGCCATCTACGTAAGGGTTGTTATTGACAGCGGCTCAATTTAAAATATTAAACGACGTAGTGCATAGCCTTAATGATATGGGTTAATTTTTATCCTAATCCGGCGTCGTATGGACAACGCCAAAACACAATTATTGTATAAATATTTTTGTATCTCACCCGGGCAACTTTTTTTTTGTTTTAAAACAGATTAATGCCTTGTTCAAGCACGCGCGTCGTTGTTTATTGCTGACCAGATTTGAATAGCCAGTTAGTTCTCAACCTTCCTCCTCTCCATCTCTTTCCAATCTCAACTTGAGAGTCAGTCGCACGTCGTCCCCAATTGAATATGCTTTAATCCCAATGGCTTAAGTCCTATGAGACTTTACTGCAGTAAAAAAGTAAAATAAAGGAACTTAAGTGTAACCCTTGAGTGAAAATTGGGCTCAGTCCCGTTGGTGACACCGAGAGAGCTTAAGACGAAGCTTAATGCCAAATCACTATTTTGATTCATCTTTATAACGAATTGGTGTACATTATGAATACCAAAAAATATGCTTTAGATAAATTGAAAGTTTTCCTATCGCTTCGCTTTGGTAGAATACAAATAAAAAATATAAATGCAAACTACTAAACAATATATAGTTTTTCAGTAGAAATGTATGAACGCATAAAGGAAACAACTTTTTAAAAATACATTATTATAGATAAGATTATCTGTGACAGTTTCACTTGATTAACTTTCTTGCTTTCTTATAAAATTATTTACAAAATAAATAAAAAACAGGTTTTTGCTTGAAATTGAACGTTTCTAGACTCCGTTTGTCAAGCGATTTTAATGCCTATTACCTACCATATAAGGTATACCAAGAATATACACATTTTTGGCTTGTAGCTTCCTCTTACGCTACATTTGAAGTTAGCGAAGGCTTAGTTTGACGTTCTTAGTTCGAAGTCAAGCCAATGATTTTGAAATCTGGCGTCAAAACAATTTACTTCAGATTACTCGATAACTTGAACAAGGTATTGACAAATATATCTTCGTGAAAAGCGACCGGAACGAAGCTGTAAAGTGACAAGTCACTGAAAATTAACGAAAGATTACGGAAATTACCGAAGCGTAGCCGGAAATCAAAAACAAATGACATCTCAGTTTCAGTAGTTACAAGGCCGCCGCATGAGTAGTTTATTTATGGCCGCAACAGAACTCTTAACAACTGGCAGTCAAACCACGTCCATAAGAAGATGAAATATACCCTGAAAACCCTTAACGTCTACTCGGCATAGAGGAATATCCTTAGAGAGCGAATAAGTATGACTTAGCCTGTCGTCCCATTGGATCGGTAAAGAGTAAGGACTAAGGAATCGACAAAAACTGAAACCCCTTAATTTCTACTAGGTATAGAGGAATATCCTTAGAGAGCGAATAAGTATGACTTAGCCTGTCGTCCCATTCCCTCGGTAAGGGTAGGGACTAAGGAATCAACAAAAACTAAAAGTCCCACAATGGCTGCGCTGCTAATAACATTCGCTGCTAATAACCAACATCTCCGCCATAGGTCACTCGAAGTGGCAAGCTAAAAGTGGCACGTTTGGTGTCTTAGCAGGAATGCCCGGATTCATGGGGTGAAGTTTGTCGATGCTTGGTGGCGGATGCGTCTGCCCACCAGCTGCGCGGCGTGCCGGATTGGGAGAGTCCGAATGAGGGAGACCCTTTCTCCTCTCGCCCGGACTTACTTGACCGCACCGCAGTGGGAGAGATGGAATCATACGTCTGTCACCCCTGGACGCCTGACTACGAACTTCCTAACCACCCCTCATACCCACTCCATATAGAGCGTTCCCAAAGATGAAATTATGGCCCTTAAGGAAATTATTTTTCTTAAGGCATCCTGTGTGGAACTAATATATATATACGCCGAGAGCGCTTAAGCTACATTTGAAGTTAGCGATCGCTATTATGTGTATATATATACAGGGTGTATCGGCACGTACCCGACAAACTTTAACCAGCTATTCCTTGGCACATTTGGAGTAAAAAATGTTATGGGCACTTTGCTGTCTGGTAACATTTTTTTTAAATAAAAATTGTATTTTTCATATTTTCACCACATGTCACCAATGTTTTATCCTTTGTCAAAGTTTGAAAACCCGTCTGGCAATATTTTGTTCGAGTTTCGTTGAATAATGTACGTACGTACCTACGTAGGCGCGCGTTTACAATCACAACGAAATGGCACGGCACCATTCGTCTCATTTTTAACTATTATTATTTAGTGTGTACGAAAGAGCGAGGACACTTTTTGACACACTTGCTAATAACAGCTGTTGAACACGAGAAACAATGCAAATGACAGTGACGGAGTGTGGATTTATTTATTTATTTTTTGTTTTTAATGTAAAAAAAATGTTACCGGACAGCAAAGCGCCCATAACATTTTTTACTCCAAATGTGCTAAGGAATAGCTGGTTAAAGTTTGTCGGGTACTTGCCGATACACCCTGTATATTATATATTGCTGGTGCGATTCTGGGGAATATTGCTGTTAGTGTATTTGACACACCCCGCTGTAACAACATTCATACGTTCGCCACCTGCCGCACCTCTGTACCGCCGTTGTACCTCGGTCCCTGTAACATGACGGTTGGTCTGTACACTGTACTTGAAAGCATTTGTTCATGAATGCTAAATTTCCACCTTGGGTTCACAACACGACAACTGCGCCCAACAGACTGGAGTGAATAGAATTATCTCCTCATTCCCCTGTAACAGAGAATGAGAACTTATTTATCTAATAAATTTTCTTCTTTGTATATCTAAAAGGCGCTTTTTTGCCATTCTATTAATAACTTCTAAACCGGTTACGTTACCCTGTAAAAGCACCTACACAACATCAAATTTGCAAAACTCTTGTGTTAGTAAATTCATAATAATATCGGAACACGTGTTCATCCACCAGCTTTGTCTCAATATTATGACGAAATGTTAGGATTTTTATGAACAACTTCAGACATTCGTATTTTAGTTAAAGTTTATCTAGATACCTATAAATTCATTTGTTAATAGCCTATAATCCCGTTTTTTAACAGGAATACGAATAATTTAAAGTATTTCTTAGTGAATTAGCAACTTTTTTTAAATAAGTTTTCTCCGTGTGGTTGAGTGTGTGCCAAGACCGAATTGTTGGGCGGTCAGTCCTCTCTGCCTACCCCTGAGGTGAAACGGCGTAATGTTTAGTTAATTTGTTTGAGTTTAGTCAGTTTACATATAAAAAATAACAGGACCCGGCACGCGTGTTAAAGGTTTGCCATCCCTGGTCTAGAGAATTAATTACTGCGTGCGTAACTTTATTGTCATTAACACAGCGGGCTTTTTTGAATTAATAAATGCAAATGTTTGTCGAAAATAGAGTTGTAAAATGAGTTTTTATATTCTGGCCGTTTTTACTTCACGGTACGTTTGCATTGTTAGACTCGTGTGAAGATATTTCACAACCAGGCACGTTTTTAACTTGAACATTACTAGACGCCGCACAGTGCGACATTTTTCGTTTTTCCCCGAACATATATATAGTATTTTTTTAAAGAGAGGCAAAAATTCTCGAATTACGAATAACCCGACAGTATTTGCAAAACCCCTACTGCCATCATTAAAATCGGAAAATGTTACTCTTATAATAATGGAGAATTTGAACTCACTTGTTGGGAACCGGACTCATTTTCCCACCAAAAATCATGTCTGAGCATCAAAAGCTGTGCAGCAATTTGTATGTTATCGATTACCAAATAAATAAGATAACCGTCACGGGATGCCTGGCAGATGTGAAACATTGAAATTGATGGAAGTGAAAATGAAAGTAAGCATGTAATTATATTTTTGATAGCACAATAATTATTCTATTATTATTAAAACATAGACAAAGAAATATATATATAATTTAGAATAAATCTACTGCCAATTTTAGTGAGAATAAAAGCAAATCTTATATGATAAAAAAACATAGCGCCCTTCGTGGCAGCCGGACGCGTCCTAACGCATCCTCCAACCGCTTTGTGTTTTTTTTTTGCTTTTTCAAGGGATGAGGCAACATCCCTTTGAAATTATTTCTAAAATCAATCAAAATTTTAAATAAACTTAACAACCAGTTTAGCCGATCCAGTTTCTTCACCACCTAGGTCTTGCTGCAAAGTCTCCATCTTCTATCTTCGTGTCACCTGTTCCTGTACTTCATTTTACTTAACTTTATTTTTGTAATATCTATATTTTTTGTAATACCTATATTTTTTGTAATACATGCATCAACTGTAAAGCGCCCCTGAGGTGATATCTCACAAAAGCGGCGCTATATAAATTGTCAAATAAATAAATAAATATAGAGTTATTACATAAAAATGTTTTTCATTAAAATGATTTATTTTCAACACCGACTTGGTCATTATATTTATTAAAACCGACAAAACAAAGTTTTTTTCCATTTTATTAAGGTTGCAAGCAAAAAAATTGTAACCTAACCCAAACTAATTAACACTATATGGTCGGGCATTTTACCGCCAAATTGGGGTCGAGCGCGGGTGTTTTTTTTAAATTTTAGCGCCAATATTAGACTTTCCGCAAAATATTCAAGTTTTATGATCTATTTGGTATTTTTCGATGAAACTTTCAGTGTTTTACATCAAAACGATGTCTCTATTTATTTACTTAGCAATGTATGTGTAATTCTTTTTTTTATGAACAAAAACTTTCTACTTTCTTGGGAATCATAGAAAAAACAGTATTTCACAATCGAAATAACATATCGAAATTTATTCATACAAAATTACAAGATTATTAAGAAATTTTCAATACATATAAAAAAAACTATAACCTAATAGTGCTTCAATGTGTGATAGCGTCCGAAACACTTTCCTTTATGCAGGGGCACATTGCAAAACTTGCACATGTACCGCGTTTTACAGCGTAGTTTGTGAGCGGAACATACGCGACAACATTTTATTTATTTTATTTTTTTGTTGTGTTTCAAACTCATTGTATTGACAGGTAAATAGATCGGGTACCGCCGACAATAAAAAACACATGACCCCGCACCCATATAGAACCTTTCCCTCTCCTTACCGCTTTGCGCAACAAAACGAGTAAACTCGTCTCCCGCGTCTTACTGTAAAAAGGCGTATGACGAGTTTTCTCGTTTCCCCGCAAAGAATGTGTTAATTTAATGCTGGATCGCGTTATGGTATATTATGTTAATTTTTCAGTCGGTTTTGATTAACGGTGGATGTAGGAGGGTGAGGGTGAGGCTAATTAATTTTAAATAATTTGTGGTTAGATCAGTGAAATTTGGCACTGTGCGCCGGAGGAATGCATCATAATTCTCCAGTAAGTGATACTTCTTTATTTTAATCCATTTTTAACGGTGTGACTTGCATTATATTTTCCCAGCACGATATGTTTTGCTCATTGAATTTGACTGTAAAAAAACAGAAGGAAATCACTTCCAATGAGAACTTTTTTTTCCTTTATTGCATTATGTCTTAATAAACGCCCGGCAAATGTAAATAAATAAGCCAACGGTACTAATGTTGTAATAAGTCTCCTAAACATAGTTATTGTTTATATATGTTAATTTTGCAGAATGTAGTTTTGTAATGCCAGGTAGGAACATAAATAAGAAAATATTTATTTTTAGTTTCTTAGCCTAACCTACGCATACAGCGTTTATACATACTATCTGACGTGTACCCGGCGTTGCTCGAATTTTCTCTACTTTCAATAAATATAATATCCACATATTAAATATATAAACCTTCCGGAAGAAATACTCTAAATGATGGTAAAAACCCTATCAAACTCTGTTGCATAGCTTAAAAGAACTAAGCGCACAAACAGACAGACGCGGATAGTGACTGATAGTGGATTGTCACAATTACAAATTTACTAAAAGTTTATCAGGAAACGGCCTGTAATCTCGTTTTTAGTTCATTATGATCTGGAATGTTCCGGGATGTTGCCGAACATTCCACAATGTTCTGGAACGTTGTGTAATGCTCTCGATTACTCTCGAATGTTCTGGACTGTTCTAGAAAGTTCTAGAGGGCGAAACTTCCAGCCCTTATATATTCAAAAGCACGCCCTTCAGGTAAAAACCCAAACCTTCTTCATGGATGTGGGATAGAGGGCTACCACACCATATAACTCCCTTGGCCGTACCGGGACTTGTTTCTGAGTTTTAGCGGCACGCACATTGTACACTTACTCTTATAATATACATTGATTTCAAATGAACACTTTAAGTTCCTAAAAAAATGTTGTTTTCAAGATCTGTCTATATTATACTTGTAAAGCTAAAACCGTAATTATATGAAATTCCCTCGATAGAAAAAAATCCGAAAATTATTAAAAACACATTTTACATTTTATAGGTACGCAAAAAATTGTAGTGTATCTTTAATTGCAACATAGGCATTTGTCGAGAGATTTTTGCTCTATTACAAGAGTCGTGTTTTATTAAACATTTTCACGATTTTCGCTTTATTATTATTATTTTTTTAAATATTAGCGCTCTCCCTCTAACATTAGTATTTACACAAATACCTTTCAAACCATCTTCTTCTTTTTGAACGCTTACTACGGGGCCTTAAGAGGGGCATTTAATACACGAAACGATCTTGAGCATATCGATAGAGCCATACAATAAACTTACAGTCCTCTTTTCGCTTGTATTTTGCGCATACATTTTGATGGTTTTTTTCGGCCGTAGGTATTATAACATTCAAGATTGCAGTATTCATTATCAACACGGAGAAACTAAATGAAAAAAAGGTTAATTTATTAAGAATCTCTTGAAATTATTCGTAATCCTAATTAATGAATTAATTAATAGGTATCCTGATGAAAATTTAGTAAAATACCAATGTTTTATCACGTTTTCGGAACACGTGTTCGGAAAAATCCTAAAATTTTAAAATTACGTCATTGTATATTATTAAGACAAACACGGTTGCATAATCACGTGTTCCCGTATTATTACGAATTTACTGAAAGTTACCCTTTTTAACCGGATTAGGTAAAGTTTTCTCAAGAAGAAATAGGTATTACAACTCGGGAAAAAACCCAAGAGTAGGTACTAAGGTCAGCAGATCTAGATGTTAGTAATCGTCTAATCGAACTTTCTCGGTTAAATCGAGCCGTTTACGTTATCGCTCTTTTCGTGTAACAGGCCCGCTCATCTGGAATAGACTTCCCTCAGCTCTTACTAATCTCCAGAATTTGGCAAATTATTTAAAAAATCTTACCATTCATAAATTTTAACTTCATTGCAATATTATAGAATAAGCCAAATTCTAAAACTTCCGGTAATTGTTTGGTTTCGGTTGCCTTCTTATTGTACCTTTTATAATGTCTGCTCAGAAGATTCTCATTTCTGAGCACAAACTGCCTCCTGTTTTATATTATGTTTCAGTATTAATATTCTTGTTTTGTCCTGTCCTGCTCTTATTGTTATTCTAAGTTTTGTTATCACTTTGTATAAACAGTATATTTAGTGTTATATTACTAGATCTGTATTGGGTAAGGCACATTGTAGGAATAATTTTAAGAACATGAACACTAATACTGAATTACCGTTTTTAAGTTTGTTATAGTTAAGCTCACTTGAAGTGAAATGACATTAAACTGCGCTATATAAAATTATTATTATTGGAATAGGTCGTGAGAAACTTAAATAAATTCTTTGTTTTAATTAATACAATATTTATAACACAAAGCTTTGTAATTTCCGTTATTGTATTTATCTGGCAAGATAAAAGCCTAGAATTAAAACGTTAAATGTTTTTTTCTTCTTCTGTAAAGTTTTGTATATGTGGGTTATGTCATTAGACCTCTTCAATACTGTGTTTTCATGGACCTATATTTCGTTGAACTTATTTGGATCTCCATTGTGGCAGTTTTTAAGTACTTTCTCCACTGGGGATAAGTTTGTTTACCAAATTACTACGAATATAATTTTGAAATCACTTGTAATGAAAATGACACAGTAGTTTGAATTGTGACCTACTTTTTATCAAAATTTAAATTCATAAAACAGGATTGACAGAGGCCAGAGGAGCTGAATTTATTAATTTTATTTTAAGGAAATCAACAAAAATTATAATGTGGTTGGTTTATATGTGTGCAATTTACTAAACCAAGATACCAATTATAGACGTACTCATTATATGTACTAATACATTATGTATTTTTTAACATTAACCGCACGCAGAAGGCCCTGATGAAAATAATTTCCCTCAGGGCTCGTGTCATCTTTTGGGATGCTGGGTGTAGGGTATTTTTTAAGGAAAGAATAGAGGTATGGGCCGTTAAAAGGTATGAGGGTTTGATAGGAATCTAAGTATCTGTGTGTCAATGAGTGAAATATGTATATATCCATTAGTCGAGAGACCAGGGTGTCGATTCTCCAATCCAGGCCCCCGCAATCGCCGTCGAAAGTACATACATTATTCGACGTTGAGTCTAGTCGAAGGTACATACTTACATACGCCAAACCATCAAAAGTTATTCCACTCGTTGTTCGAGTGAAATGACTTCGTCGAGAATCGAATGATTTATTCAGAACATGACATAATAAATCTAAACAATATATTTATAACACTTAACCAGGTATTACATATATAATTGTAATACAATCCAAATCCAAATCGTTCTAGTCAGAGACACAACATATGCGTGTACACAGTGCCTCACTGCAAACTAGGCTAGCCCAAAGACACATTAACTATATTGGCCCAAAATTGTTTAATTCCTTGCCGAGTTCCATCAAGATGTGCCAAAACCTAATCTCGTATAAAATAAATTTCAAAAGCTGGTTAAAAAGTACCTGGAAGTGAGAGAATTTTTTTCTATAATTTATACTACGAATATGATACCTAAAATATGCTATTACCATCTACATTTAAAAAAATAAAAAAAGGTAACTTGTTTTAAACTGCTTTTTATTAAATACGCAAAAACTCCAGTAAAATCATATTAAACTAACCATATGTACAATATATATTTTTTTTCTTTATTCATATTTCTTTTTTCATTTAAACCATAGATAATGTAACCACCACTGTTTTGAATACATACCTTATAATGCCCACGCACAGGCTTCGCCTTTGTGGGTTTTTTTGTTACTGCCTTATGTTTTGTATAATTATATAAGTACTTGTATGTATCAAAAATTTTGGCAAAAAAAAACAACAAGAAGATATAGGTACTCCATAGTATATATGTCATTACATAATATATCATTACATTTTATGTAGTTTGGTTTAATTGAGACATGAATATATATTTTTTAACTTTTTATAGAGATTTTATATTTATTTTTGTTATAATCGAAAAGAGAATCAAAATAGGAGATGTTATTATATGTTGACATAGTCTTATATGGAAAGCATTTTGATTTGTATAAAATTTTATTTAGTGTTTTTCGTTAAAAAGATTCCACGAACGTGTGTGCCGTTGGGTACTTTCAAATCAATTCGGTTTAATAATTCCGGACAGTCAGAAATGTTGTTTATGATGTAATGTTGATATAGACGGCTTACAAATTTTGCAGATTTAATTGGTAAATAAAATGCCCATTTTGATTCGGATTAAAAAAATTCAAACGGATAAAGTTTATCATTTGATTGGGACGGATAATTAACCGGTTTTTCTTCATAAGATGTAGGCGGCTTAGGTCGACACCCCAGGAACTGAAAACTGTCGCTTTGTTTTTAATGTATTTAATTTATTGTCTGAATATAATAATAATTTTATAGTGGTGAGAGATGTAGGTACCTTTGGATTAACCAAACGCCTCCACTCCCGCCAGTTTCTTGCTGCTTCCATCCAGTTCCTTTTACCTAAGGCTGCTATATTGGTCTCCGCACTATCAAGTATCGAGCCCCCGTATTCCCAATTTATACCGATTTATAACACATTTTTCTTTAATATTTCTATCGCTAGACATCGTTTTCTTAAATGGCTTCAATGAAACCATTATGTTTCATATTCATTTTGTTGTCTTTGGAACACAAAAATCAGGTTTTGTATGCTGTTATTGTTCTACCAGTATTTCAATGAGAGATGCTCCGAAAAATTAACGCCATTCAATCCCTTTGGGACTGGTGCAAATGAGAAATATGCCAAACACGGACCCAATATCAGACCGGCTCAAGTATCGGGGATCCATAGAATCCCGAGTAAATCAGGCCTCCAAAAAGTTGGGCGTCTTGTAAAGGGCTAGGAGATTCTTCAACAGTGACCAGCTGCTGACCCTGTACAAGTCTCAAGTCCGCCCAACTATTGAATTTGGGAGCCACCTTTGGGCTGGTGCCCCAAAATACTTAATAAACCTGCTTGAATCTGTGCAAAGGAGAGCGATCCGTCTGATTGACAATCCGTTGTTAACAGACCGATTGCCTTCTCTAATGCATAGGCGCAATGTAGGCATGCTGTGTCTGTTCTACAGGTATTTCAATGGAGCCTGCTCCAAGGAGCTAGCAGCATTGATTCCTGATGCACCGGTGCACGTGCGCGAAACTCGACGGACACGAACTGAACACCCGTTCACGGTTGACGTTGTCTTCATGAGAACGGGCCGTTTTTACGACTCGTTTTTGTGTAAGTCGGCTCGTATGTGGAACGAGCTACCGGCATCTGTTTTACCTCCATCCTATAATCCGAGCCTCTTCAAGGCCCGCATTAACAAATCCCTTCCTACAGCCCCTACCTTATTCCGCCTCACAACGCCGCCCAACCGGGTGGTAACATAGTTCCCCTGTCTGTACACTGCACAGGCAGGGACACTCTTGTGAGGTGTCTCATAAAAAAATATATATATATTATTTGTACACAATATTTGCATCATGAAAACAAAAATTGTTTTTTTTGTTTTCAACAGCTGAGCGATGGAGTAATTTACCGGCTTCTGTGTTTTCTCCTTCAGACATATAGAATAATCTATTGCGGGCTTGTGTGCAAATGCCCGGTACGACAAATAATTGCCAGATTTTGAAATATATGAAATATAACGCGACGTTTGCTTTAGCACTCTTTAGAACTCTTTGCTAAAATCAGGGTCTTAGATATACGACAGTTATTTACTAAGGTAAGCATTTGTTACATACGAAAAAATAACCTACTGGTGGCTCCACAACACCAAGCTCACACCCGCTTTTCATCAAACCTGGGTTGCGTGGTTCCTCAAACTAAAACCTCATTCGCTCAACGGCAATTCTGGTTCATCGCGCCTAAATATACAATGCATTGAGTACCGACTTAAAGTCAAGTAATTCTATATCCATATTTACTGCCCTTGTACATCAATGGATATTTGAAAGGGGACGACCTTTCTTTAAAGATTATATGAGTTCCTAACACAAAAAAAAAAAAATAATAATAACTTCTTTCCAACTTGTCTCATATGACGAAAATTAAAATTAAGTGTTGAACACAAACATGTTGTCTTATAGATAATACCTACGATAAATAAACTTGCACACAAACAATTATATGCATTAAACAATCTATATTAATTATGTTTATATTTTAATCTTAATGTTTAATATTTTTAATTTTTATTTGTATCTTTTTAAATATACATATACCTTTTCTTTATTTTTCAGTTTACTATTAATTTTAATATATTTGTTTTTAGTTTTATTTATCATTAAATTTGTTTTTTTTTTCTTTACTTCTTTCTTATATTTCTATAAAGTTATTTTTATTATTACTTCATTATGATTTATACTTACATACTAATGTTACTATAAAATAGTATTTTTTAGTTCTTTTATGTCATTGTTATTATTATTTCATGTATAACTACCACACCACGGGCATTAGCCTAGTATGGTAGTTAAAAAAAATGTCTAAAAATGTAACTTGTAAACATTTATTAAATAATAAAAAATAAAAAAAGCTTTAGGCATATGGACAGTGGATAGTGGACATACCTACTGGTGATAGATCCTGTCGTACACTCTCACTCTATCTCACAACCAGGCGTATAACAGAAATAATTCTTATAGCAGAACTCTCAGCGACCGAACTATATTGCGAAATGTGAGGGTCATTCAGTTCCGCATCTTCATGATATGCGATAAAAGTATTCGAGTACACGATTATTGAAAGTGATTCTATTCAAAGGTCAATTGAAAAAAAAACAAGTTTCCGATAAATACCAGAAGGTCGTAATGAGACGAATGAACTAAGCTTTCTGTACCTACTTGTTCAAGGATATGCGGAAGGTATTTAGGCTTAGTTGGACTAATTTTGTTGTATCTATTTTATCGTGTTTTGCGTTTCATATTCTTGATGTTACTGATTTCGGGTTGTTTGAATTAAGGCGATGCACAACGTCGTGTAATATTTTAAATTGAGCCGCTATCAATAACAACCCTTACGTAGATGGCGATAAGGTTTAAATTCCCGCTTAACACCATCCGTCTGTTTTGATTTATGCAAGAAAAAAACATGGCCAAAAAGTGCATTTTATTTTATTTTGTGGATGTTCAGGCATAAATATTTAATTTTTTTTCGATCATTTTATAAATAACTTAATTTTCCACATTATACAATAAAATCATAACCGAAAATGGGTTCTTAAGTAGGAGATTTTGAACTTTAAAGCAGTTTTCATAGGCCTTACACATTATTTTTTTCTGGGCTTATAAAAAGACTTCTCTAAAAAATACTCGATTATTTCAAAAGGCCAAGATGTATTCTACTATCTCTCTCTCTCTGGTTTCAATCCTGGGATTGGTTTGCAGCAATTTGATCTAATCTCCTCTTCCATTCTTCCCTGTCTTGTGCGGCTCTTTTGACTTCTGCATATGATGAGCAGCGCACGTCCACCAGCAGGTCCTCCAGGTACTCTCGGCGTGGGCGTCCCCTAGAGTTGGTCCCCTCGGTCATACCTTCTTGTCGTATAACATGGCCGATCCATCTTGCACGCCTTTCGGACAAGGTCCTTAGCAGGTGCTTTCCTCCTTCGATTCTTTGGAGAACCTCCTCATTTGTAATATGGTCTCTCCAGGAAATTCCTAACAGTCTTCTATAGGACCACATCTCAAAAGCCTCTAGTCTCCGTTTATCTCTTTCGGATAGGCACCATGTTTCGCAGCCGTACATCAAGATACTCCATACATAGGTCTTGATGAGGAGTATTCTCAGTTTTAGGTCTATATTATTCGATTCTATTATTTTCGACCTTTTATTGAATGCAAGCCTAGCCTGATGTATACGGCTGTCAACCTCGCTCTTAGACCGACCGTCCCATGTTATTTTGCTCCCGAGGTAGACAAACTCCTTGGTGTTCTTTAGTGGAACTCCTGCCATCTCTACTCTCATCTGATGTTGCGTTCGGCCTACAGTCAGCAGCTTTGTTTTGTCTTTATTTATCTTCATGTTGTAGTTGTTTTGAAGAATGTTTTGCATGGTTGTTAAGGCCTCTTGCAGTTCTTCTTCGCTTTCAGCAACCAAAGCAATATCGTCAGCAAACCTTATCATATCCACCTTTTGCCCGTGTATCTTTACACCTTTTCCGTGACTCATTCTCTCTCTCAAGTCATCAATCGCACTCTGTATATAAGCATTAAAAAGAACAGGTGACAGAGAGCATCCCTGTCTCACCCCTTGTCTTATACTGGCTTCTTTTGTTTCATTGTCACATCTAATTATAGCGGCCTCATTCTTGTATAGCGCCTGGATTATTCGTCTATCTCTATATTTTATATCAATTCTCTTCAGAATCTCGAAGAGTCTTTTCCATTCTACTTTGTCGAAAGCCTTCTCCAGGTCTATGAATGCGATGAATGTGTTTTGGTTTCTTTTATTCTTTTTTCTAGTAGTATTCGTAGCGACAATATTGCTTCTCTGGTTCCTACACCTCTTCTAAATTCTATATTCTACTAGCAGTATATAATTAAAGCATCTGAAACATTTCAAGGCGACCAAATTTTCAAACCAAAAACACATGATTTTGCATTACTACGTATGGCATCGCCTTAAGATATGTCATTTATGAATGAGTAAAAAGGTGTTATATATATATATGCATTCTGAAATGAGAAGATTCCCTTGCACCGTCTATAAGCTTGCGATTTAGTCCTAGTTTGAATCTTCGCTTACAAAAATAAAGTAGGGCGCCTCTCACGGAAAACAAGTAGGTACCTGTTAATTATTTCGATAAATAATGTTGTTGACAAAAACAACACCTTTGAAAGGGGGTTCGGTTACAGAGTTGGTACGTCCGGCAAACGGTAGATTCCAATGACAAATTCTTTTGTTTCTTTTCTATGTGTTTTTCTAAGTAGCATTGTTTTTGAGTCTCCAAAAATACGGAAAGTAAAACAAAAATGATTTTAGCAATAGCAAAAGTAAAAAAAACCGTTGCCCAACTCCCAAACAGAGAAGAAATTACCTAAAGAAGTACTTACAATAATAAGTAGCTACCTTGCATTTTAAACACTTGCACCTGCAGTCAAATTCGTTGTTATCACCAACAGAGTGCAGATCAGCTGATGCAATTTATTGCACAATATAATTGGTGTTTTTGCACGCGGCAGGTGAAAACCATCCGTTGCTTGCAATTTATGCAAATGCAGCGGTTCCCGAAGTTTAAGGGATCGCCAAGGTTCCGTGACGTTTTCCGAGAATCGCAACACAATACATTTTTTACAACAGCGTGATGAACTAATGTTATATTGAATCACGTTGAGGTATTACATAACGATAAGCTTACCTTGCTAATATATTTGAGAACTCAACTAAGTTTCTACCTGAAGTAGATCGATACCTCAATATCATTAACCGAAGGTAGTTTGACCTTTCTCAGTTATGTAAGTGTATTGTATGTCTGAAGTAAGATCAATGGTTCCTGACTTCTGGTGAAATCATATAAATAACTAGCTGTACTCCGCCACGCGTTGCTGTTACTTATTATGTTTGTGCAGATAGAGGAACAATAGCGAATTTCTAGTTTACCTCCAACAGATCAACCACCAAAAAGGACAAGTTTGCTCTTAAGTTCAGTTACTTTTCGCCTGAGGCCCTTTTATGTTATGATATATGTTGTGTTCGTACAAACAGGTCTCCAACTCGTCTTGGAAGGAGTTAATAAATAATTGGTTCTTTTAGATTAATCAGGGATTTATTATTACTCCGCGTAATATAATGGTTATTCGATAGTCGACCTAACTAGAAGCTGGCTAATTAAAATCTGAAACAGTAAGTTTCTCTGAGAGCCTTCCCACTGGCCCTGGCGACTACTGGCCACTGGCTCTATCTTGCGGACTTCCACGCAAGCTCTATGCACTGCCATCTGTGCGTGCATCTATGAAGCTCTTACTTCCCAAAATGATGGCACATTTTTTCACTTCTTATTCACTACTATCCAAGGGGTATTTCAGGGTTTCGTGGCCGAAAAAGTTCTAGAACCCCTGTTCTATAGTAACGGAAGACCCTCGCAACGCAAGTGATTGTCTTCGTTTGTTATCCATGCCGAGCTGTAATTTGAAGCGAAAGATTCCGGGAAGATTATCGGTACGATGTGCAAACTTCCGGTGATGGTTCGGAGAATATATTGGAAACAAGTCTAATAACAACCTGGTGCTGTAATGGTACCTAATAGGGCACAAATGGTACTTTCTTCGATATAGCAAAAGTAGACCTAAATTATGTATATTAACGTACGTTGTAATATGTAGGTTAACTGTCGCGAATGGGCATATAAGTAAGCCGAAGCCATTACGTTAATTGACTTAAATACCGTTCAGCAAAGCTTGAACTGAATTCATTTAAGATATTACAGTTGTGGGGTTCTGGAGTACGGGTATACGAATATACGCCGGTGTCAACTTGCTGTAGCGTTGTAAACTAATTTTTTGGTTTGCATATTATATTCCATCCTGCTTACTAGTAATTTTAGATTGATGCCCAGAAATTTGATACATATCCTAGGAGTAATGTCATTTTTTTAAATAGCCACTAGGGAGTTATATTCTAATGTTTGCTTCTAGCGGTCCAGAGAAACTCTGTCTTTAAAGGTTTCAGCCTCAGTGTATTACATTACATTGAGTTATATATAAATAGAGTCTACATTCCTTGAAATATCAGTGTGAAATATTGTTGTTGTTGTTGTTTGAAAAAGGGGGAGGGGGTGGCGGCTGTCGATACCGCCCGAATCCTTCAATCAATTTACACGACTACTGATTATAGTAAAACCCTACTTACCGATGAAAGATTATAAGATTGCCCTATATTTTCCAGTACAATTTGTACAATATCTCAACGTGTATGTCGGCATTGTGTAGTTATCGCCGGAGACCTGTGCACGGCGAGCGCTTGTAAGTGACTGATGCCCGTGATATCTAATAGTGGACAATGATCCGATATGCGTGGCCCATACTTCTAACGCCGAAGCTGACTCTATCTATATACCTCATTGGTGTATTAGAGGTCTTCCAGACAGTAGTTCCTTTTACTAACTCATTTATGCGAATTTCAGACTTTTTATTTTCACTAATGAATCACAAAAGTAAAGTAAAGTTATCGGCGTAGATATTAAAAGACCAAACGACTCAATTATTTTTGTGACATCATTTATTAAGAGCAGTGGTCCCAGACGGGGTACTCCAGATGAAAGTGCTGTGGCAAAGGCTGATATAACCTTTTGCCATTTAAGTACCATTATAGAGTACCTACAAAACTAATAATATTGAATATATAGTATATATTCTATTGGAGATTTCCGTGAATTCATATTTTTACAGAGCTTACAAATATCTGACCCAAATTAAATCTTACTGCAGCGCAGCTTAAATACTGCCTACAAAGATAGTCCACAAAAAAAAAACAAACTACTAAATTAAAATTCGGATGCTCCAAGAATACAACGCAGCGGTTTCGACACTGTTTCGACGCTTACCCCGCCCGTCTTACGAAATATATAAACGCTATTCGTGTTTAGAGTGTCACAGTCCGGAGATGGATGATTTAAAAATAAATGTTCATTTCAGCACCTGCTATTTAATTATTATTTTTTAATTTCTACAAAAATATTGTGAAATTGAACTAGCCATAAAAAAGAAAACTCATATATCTTGATCGTGCTATGAAGATATGATACCCATTTTATAATCCAGGGGAAGATTTTAGGAAGGCATTAGACATAGAGAGGAAGATGCCGAACTTTATGGCTTTGAAATCTACGTGACTCGTACGAGTATAATAGTTTGGCAGAGTTGTTCCGGGATGCAGTCTGCAGGGTGAAAATGACTTCGATGTTGTTCTGGAATCTGGATTGCAGTCTTCAGAGTGAAAATGACCTCGATGTTGTTCCGGGCTATAGTTTGCAGGGTGAAAATGACTTCGATGTTGTTCTGGAATCTGGATTGCAGTCTTCAGAGTGAAAATGACCTCGATGTTGTTCCGGGCTGCAGTCTGCAGGGTGGAAATGACCTCGACGTTGTTCTGGATTGCAGTCTCCAGAGTGAAAATGACCCCGATGTTGTTCCAGGCTGCAGTCTGAAAAGGATCTTGCTGAGGGCAACAGAATAATATTAAGAAGTTACTTTGGGTTGTTCTACTCTCTCAAATCTGTTTACAAATAATATATAAAGTATAAGTCTAAAAGATACAGTTTCCATGCAGCGAGAAGCGATTTTAATTCCGAGAACTGACCTGAGGATGCAATTACTATGGCAAGAAAGTGGTAGCTTGTATCTTTTTAATATAATAATTAATCTGCAAGTTATGGCCAGTACCGTTGTGCAATTTATACCCAGGCAACAAACACGAACCTGCTACGGCTCGTGAATAATCAATCGATTCAGCGGTCAGACGTGGCCAGTGGTCAAAACAAAACATTGTTGTTCTACTCTTCACAGAGTCAGAGTACCGGGACAATTAGGCACCTTGCTCTTTCAAAATGCTGATTTTTTATTGGTTGTTGATTAATGGGGATGGCTGCAGGGGGGCTGATATTTTATGGGAGTTTTTTTTAAATTGTGCTCAGTCCCATTCGGACCTCACACCGGACGAAGGCTTTTTGTGTAAACATTTTCAGGGATTGTGGATGTCTACAAAAAAATTTTTTGCATTTCGTATTTTTCGCACACGTTTCGATGTATTTTACAAAATCCTAAAAATGTCACTGGCACAGTTCGAGATATTAATAAAGCTTATAGGCCACCAAAATTTGTTTTTCGCAAATAACTCGCCTCGTATGTCGATGGCAGTCAAATGAAAGTTGTAGAAAACACTATTATCTACAACATTAACCTAAATCATTTTTCCATAAGTTTAACCCATTTCGAGATAATAGCGCTAGAAATGGGTAACGATGCATTCGTTTACGGCATAAAACAGTACAAACATTCGTCGACCAAAAGCTGCATTAAAATTTAGATGAAAATCCAAAGTTTCAGAATTCGTCGCTACTTTTACAGAGAATTGCTCTATTGGTATTTTAAGGATTTTATAGAAATCGGAAAGTACGTACAACTGAAAATCATGATTTGATTGAGATTTGAAGTGAAAACCTCATGTCAATACGTCATCTGGAGATGAATGCAGTCGTGAGAAAAACGTAACACTGCACAATATAGTGACGTGATGTCAGAATAGTTTCTCTTCACTAAACATCTCGGAGTAAAAACAAGAAAACCTTTCCGGTAGAATAACGGTAACTTTGCATTCCTTCAACAAAAGGCTCGTGTATCCAGTTCGGTACCTTTCTGCCCCATCAATCGAACTACGTCCTTTCGACGAAGACGTAACCGCAGCAATAGAACCGGAATTAATTCATCTTTTTGAAGCCAGATTGCAAACTGCAAAACAAAGCCACGAAGCAAACGGTTAAGACCATTTCCATCTTGGTCGCGTAGCCTTCAAGTTTCTGACCTTCACCTTTTGGTGTAAGTCGTTTAACCAATTCGTGAATTAAGGGATATGGGAACAAATGGCAGCATTCCATTCACCGGCGGAATGTTATGGTACGGCAAACTGTTTTTATACACAGACAACAAAATTGTTCGAGAAAGTTCGAAGATCTCAGGTGATGCAATTTATTGCATTCGGATCACGGTTTTGCAGTGTTAGTAGTTCTCAGTTCTCGCTGCGCTTTGAATGCATCTTGTTTTGTTTTCAATTCAAATATTGACGGTTGTCATTTTGAAAACATTTATTAAAAAGAAGATAAAATATGAATACATCTAAACGAAACATGAAAGTGATCAAGACACAGAAACTAAAAAGGGAACGGTCGCGATTTACCGATATTTCAATGGAAAATGCTCCCGGGACGTAGATTCATTGATCCCTTCGGCACCCTTCGTTGGTAAACACGCCAAACGCGCGTGAGAACATAGCATGAGAACTGGTCGTCAACAGCTCGGCTGTGGAAAGATTTGTCGGCCTCTTCCAGACCCATGTTCACTCTTTCCTCTCCTCAAAAAGACCCTCCAACAGCATCCGCAAAAATGACATACCACGAGGGAAATTATTTTCCTCAGGGCCTCCCTTGTGCCTCCAGTTACTGTAAAAAAATCACCCTGATACATCTAATAATATATTCCATTCCTGTCATCTAATACTTGTTTTTTTTCCTATTCCAGGACAGTATGGGAGACGATATGGAAGAATTGAGCTTCTCCGAGTGGCCCGACCCGCCGGGGAGCCATCCCTGGCTACCGGCCTATGGCTTCCAGACCTCCCAGGACCATCAGCTCGAGAAAGAAGACTTCTTGGACCCTGCAGGTACATACCCAATATTTAACACAGCATAACACTGCTGATAGAGTTGTCTTTTATTATTCTAACAGATATGGGATATTATAACCATTTTGTAGGATTTGAAAATAAGACCGTTTTAGAAATACGAAATATCCATTATGGGTGCTAGTCAAAAATGTACTGTACCTGAAAGCTCGATAACATGATCTACCCTTAAAAATTAATTGACGAAAATAATTAATTGAATGGAAGATAAGAAATAGGGCAGTAGGTACCTACTGCCAATCTATAGTGAATTTCCAAGGATGCTTGAGCGCACTTTAGAAACGATAGACTCTGAAACACGTCAATTTCTCCTTTATATCCTGAAAGAGTTATTCTGAAGCGAGTTGCAGATAATCGAAGGCTAGTAAAAATCCATGAACTCTGTTAAAAATTAAAACAAAAGAATTACACATTTCTAATATAGAACGGAATTATAGGGATGTACCTACTTTATCGCTTGTCTGAACAATCAGTTCTAATAAATTCAAAGCAAATTTGAATTCATTGAACGTGATTAACTTCACACAGGATAATTTCACAACACGCCCATGCAACTAAAAGTTGTACGTTTGTAATAAGCTCATACTAAAGTTTCACGATACCTCCCAGAAATCCTTTTTTTGGTTTTTAATATATATATTTTCAAACATTCCCGTGTTACGAATAACCTGACAATATTTGAAAATCTCCTACTAGCACCACAGTAAGCGGAAAATGTTGCTTGTGTTGTGATGGAGGACTTAGCCAGCCGAGGAATTGAACCCAAACGCGATAACGACTCAGCCACTTCGAAGTGTACTCAGTATTTGACTTACGGCATTGTATGTGTTTCTACAAATTATAATGAATATATGAACTTTATTGTTCCTGTCCCATACAAAAAATACAGCTTTTATTGACTGTCGTAAAATAACGAAATGGTATATATCCTCAGTAAAAAAAATACGACTGCCAATACCTTGAAGTCATGACATGCAGAACATTTATTGAATGGTAAAGCCTGTGGTCATAATAATGGCATTCCAGATAAAGGTGTGGCCTGTTTATCGACGGACAAACGACGACCTGCGTACAAATAAAGTTTTAAACAAGTTCTTTTATGAAACAGCTGTTGCCGTACTGAAATTAGGTAAATATGCATAAAACAATAGTACTCGTTTCTTTTATAATTATTTGGTTTCAAAGAACAACAGAACAATGAATTAGTTCAGTCAGCTCTCCGAGGTAGCCAGGAAATGTTTATTATATTTTGGTATTCCTATTAATTTTTTTTAATTTAATAATTAAACAGTTTACAATGTATAATAACATTTGCTAACAATAATGATATATAAAAATTAGTTTTCACAATTTTTTTTTTGGAATTTTTTGATGTTACTCTTTTATGGAAGCAGACGCTTGTGTTTAAAAGAGATGCTGAGTATCGAGATGAACATTATTTATGTAAGTATTCTTATTAATAATTTAAGGAGTTAAGAACATTAAAAATATAAATGTATATCAACAATGTACAATTTAACGATTTATAACGTTACATTATTTAATTGACGAATTTCGTTATTTTGATTTTTTTACGTTGAAATGTTCTTTGATCGCTTTGAGTAGGGTTTTGTCGTCTTCGATTTTTCTGATATTATCAGGTAGGTTATTAATGTATTTTTTGCCTATAAATGTGTAATGATGTTGTGCAAATGAGGTGTTACATTTTTGTATTGGAAATATATGTTTTTGACGAGTACGTCTTTCAGTTAAAAAACTGTAATTTTGTTTTTCTTTTATTATTTGAATTATTATGTTTTTTCGGATAAGATCATTAAATTTTAGTTCTTTAAATTCTTCAAATATAAGTTGAGTTGGATAATCTCTCGGTTTTTTCAATATTATTTTAACAATCAGACGTTGTACAATTTCAATAGCTAGGAGATTAGTTTTGTATGCGGATCCCCAACTGGTTACACCGTATTGGAGATTCGATTGTACTAATGCGTAATAGACTGAAGTTAAATTTTCCAATGATAGAAAGTTACGCAGTTTCAGAAAAATATAAATTAATTTCCTTATTTTGTTAATGGGAAGGTTGATTTGATCTTTCCAGTTTAGGGTTTTTGTCCATTATTATTCCTAAGTACTTAATTTTATTTGTAATTTGTAGTGTGGAACAATTTATTGTACAGTGATTTGTATTATGTTCTTTAAAGTTGTCGTGCATAATTATGTCAAAATTTTGTGGAATATCGTTTGATTTTATTGCGAATGGCATTACATATTAAAGTGATTTATTTTTGGGGTATTATGCCGTGTTGCGCTACCACATTCCTTAGCCTACGTTTCGGACAGCATTACCGTGTTCATCATAAGTATGTGTCCTATCCTCTAAGAGCTATAAGGCAATATAATACGTACAACGAAATAAAAATAGAAATGAAAACAATTTGTTTTTCAATGTAAGTTCCTATGCAGAAATTAAATAAATATATCGCCTGCACCACAGTTTCATAATGCCTTTAGAAGGCGAAATAGCTGTCACGGGTAATATTTATTTATTTATTACAAAATAATACTAGATTTCAAATTATAACGGTATTAAAAAAAAAATCCTACTCATTCTACTAATCCATAAGGTGAGCTCTAGGAGCTCATTTATATGGGAGGAGTAAGTATTATACAAAAAGAAAATAATCTTTGAAAGGTGATGTGTAAACAATTTTCAAAGTCTTATTAAAAAATTAGAAACGTAATGCAACATACAAATTAACATAATTCAATCTTTAAATTAACTACAAACATAATTCAATCTTCAAATTAACTACACACATAATTCAATACACACAATTTCAGAGAATTATTGTAAAGAAGACATTCATTAAGTAAGACATTCTAGTAAAACCAACTAAAATTATCTACAATCAGTTAAAAAATCTATGGTTAAATTGTTGTTTCAAAAATATTAGACAAAGAGACGTAACATTTCATTGTTGTATCGAAACTTAAATATCTTGCCTGTGCAGGCCTTACTACGAGACAGAAAATATTGATTCAGCATATATAACACCATCCGCCTGTTTTGATATGCAAGGGGGCAATATTTGAATTTGATGGGCAATATTTTGCGGGCGTTTAGGCACAAATATTTAAATGTTTTACCATAATTTCATAAAGAAATTAGTTTGCCACATTATATTAGGTGCAATACTCGATTCAAAACTTACTTTCACAGCAAATTTTGAATATGTGATAAAGAAGGTATCAAAAAAGACAATTTTCTTAGAAGATTAAGAAACAAACTAAATGGAAACACTACAGAGCTCATTTATAAAACTATAGTTGCTCCACATTTAGATTATTGCTCTACTATGTTATATTTGGCCAATGAAGGAGATTTGAACAAATTAGATGTTATACAGAATAGAGCTATGAGAATGTATACTGGGAAAAGTCAAATAAGCAAGCATTAATCAAATGAGAGAGCAGCTAAATTGGATTCCAATAAAAAAGAGATTGTGTTAATGTTTGTGCATAATGTCTTGAACAACCAAATGCCAAAATATTTTAAGTATGAAATTGTTTTTAATAGAGATGTTCATAATTATTAATTACGAAACCAGAAATGTAAATAGAATTAGATTGCCACATATGAAGAAATCAAAATCATAGAACTGCCTAATGTACAAAGGACTAAAGATGTATGATGAAATGCCTGAAAGTCTGAAGAATGAATGTATTTAAAAAGAAATATTATGTTTATTGTAAAAATATTTAATGTTATTAAATGAGATATTACTTTGTTTATATTATTTTATATTCAAATGTGGTATAAACTAACTCAATAAATAATAATAAAAAATAAAATAAATTATACAATAAACCATAACCGAAAATGGGTTCGTAAGTAGGAGATTTTGAACTTTAAAGCAGTTTTTATAGGCCTGATACATTATTTTTTCTGGGCTTATCAAAAAAAAACACTCGAAAATTTTAAAGGCCAAGATGTGTTCTACTCACAGTATTTTATTAAAGCTTCTAAAATATTTTTAAGCGATCAAATTTTTAAATCATAAACATATGATTTTATATTACTACGTAGTGCATTGCATTAAATCTTGGAATTCTCAATACTTTTACAAGAGTAAAGTGTCGTTGACAGATATTATAAAGTTTGTAACCGAGCTCTCAGCGGCAGGATCATGCTTTCGGATTCGGGTCGTGTTTCACCCAAAAAACAACAGTTATATCGACTTCGAACATCAACAATATCTATACCATATTGTTGGTAGATAACTTCAAACTCTCCTGTTCGAAACAAAGAATGAACATTACATAAATTCCTTTCATGATAATTCTTTATAACGTTTGTACAGAACGTCAACTCTTGTATTTCTTTGACCCGTAGCAAATATCAAACTCTATTCCTAACGACCTTGTTATTTGTTCGTAGGCAACTATCAAACGTGTCACGTTTAAGACATTAAAACGTACCGTAAAATTCTTTATTCGCTTTTGTTTAAGTGTAATTAAAAATATATATTAATTACAGTTGTAAAATGTATTCTGGGCAGGCGAAAAACGTATTTATAATATACCCTCATACTATATTCTCGTATATATTATAACCCTTTATACTCCAAGTTATTTTTTTTATATGGTATACTAGCTACTCCGTAGAGTGTAATGTAAAAATATGAGGAAAAATTACAATATTTTTAGAAAATTAGAAAAACATCTTTTTTGGTAAGGCAGTTAATAAAATGATATAGTTAATAGTTATGGTAGCAGAAATCGGGGACGCCCGAGGATCAAGTGAATGAGATTCTCGAGTCGGGCCACGTCAATTGTCAGAATAATAGAAGAGTGTGTATGAGACGATGTATGAATGTGAATGAGGCAAAAAGTGTGTGCCAAGACCCGAGTTGTTTGGCGGTCCGTCCTCTCTGCATACCCCTGCGGGGAAACGGCGTAATGGTTAGTTAGTTAGTTTTAGTTTTTTTTTATATTAACTCCACACAGGAGGCCCTGAAGAAAATAATTTCCCTCAGGGCCTATGTCATCTTTGGGGATGCTGTGTGGAGGGTCTTTTTGTGGAGAGGAAGGAGTGAACATGGGTCTTGAAGAGTCCCATGTTGTAGGAGGGAGGAAACACAGAGGCTGGCAGTTCATTCCACAGCCGAGCTGTTGAACTTAAGAACGAATCGTAGAAGCGACCCGTTCTCATGTGACAAATGTCAACTGTGTACAAATGTTGGGCGCGCGTTTGGCGTGTATCCCGACTACGCACCGGTGCCGAAGGGATCAATGACGCTAGTTCCTCAGAGCATCTTCCATTGTAATACCGATAGAACAAGGGCAGCATACCTACCTGACGCCTGTGCTCTAAAGATTGCAGTCCGCTTGTTAAGATTGGGGAATCTATCAAACGGACCGCCCGTTTTTGCACAGAGTCAAGGGTTTTTTTTCAGGTATTTAGGGGCTCCGGACCAGAGATGGCTGCCAAATTCGACAGTAGGGCGCACTTGCGATTTGTACAGGGTCAGCAGTTGTGTATTATTAAAGTATCTGCGGGCCCTGTACAGTACGCCCAGCTTCTGAGAGGCCAACTTTACTCTGGCTTCGATGGAGCCCCCGTACCTGAGTTGGTCACTTATAGTTACACCAAGTATATCAATGGAAGGCCTGTTCAGAAGATTGCTTCCGTTGAAGGAGAGTTATGTTAAGAAATATATATTTACCATCATATAAGATTGTTAATAAAAGATAAAATTGCATATTCTAATCTGTATATTTTTTTAACGTGTGGTATTTTAGAAAGCAGTCGCCCAAATGCATATGTGGCTTGTTAGGAAACGTGTCACAGTACTCACTGGTTTCCCGTCTGCCACCTTTTACTGTCCTTTTCGAGCTGACCACACAGTCCCGCTTGGGATTTTTTCTTAAAATATGGATTTTTCCATTGAGTCTGGTCTCTGATCGAGTGAGAATATTTATTGCCCAGTAAAAAATATTAAAATAAAATGAATGCGTAGTTATTGTTATGTACGTAAAACAGAGCAAAAAGCACAGCCAATACACAGAGCACAGAATCACAGAAGCACAGAGCACAGAATCATGTGTATACCTGTAAAAGGACCCTTTTATTTTTTAAGCAATAAAATGTAAAATACCCATTGTTTATGTCGCCGCTGCGGCGCCATCGGAGTTATTAGAATGTTTCCTATGTCGCCGTGGCGGCGACAACGGAGTACAAAGAGTTAAATATTTTAACAACATACGCCAAATGAGTGCTTATTCCGTCCCCTTTAAATTAAATTGCAACAAAAGTGGCAGTTCGTCACCTAATCTGATCTATAAAACTTCGACCATTTTAAAAGTAAATTTCCTTAATATTATGTGGATATACCTTATAAATGTTTACAAAGCTTGTAAGATCGTTTCCACCTTTAAACTTTGAACATAAATAGTTTATAACTGAATTTTCTTATCGTAATGTTAAATGTCAAATCTGCAAAAAAGCTCAGGTGCAGGGGTTTTATCGAAGCCAGTTAAGATAGCCTCTCAGAAGTTGGGTGTACTATACCGACAGGGCCCGCAGATACTTATTGGTACCTATACAACTGCTGACCCTGTAAAAATTGCAACACTGTGGAATGTGGCAGCCACCTCTAGTCTGGGGCTCCAAAATACTTGAAAAAACCCTTAACCCTTTGCAGACACGGGCGGTCTATTTGATAGATTGCCCTATCTTCACATGCTAACGGCGAAGATTAGTGCCAAATCACTATTTTGATTAATTGTTGATTCTGTAGATATAAGATGTAAATTATTACTTATAAAAAATGTATATGTAACTAAACTTTAAGCACCTGTTGAAAAGCCAATTCAATTGGCTTAGCAGGACTTGTTTGTTGATATGTATTAACTATTTATTCAATAAAAAAAATAATAAATAAAAAAACTTTATAACGAATTGGTGTACATTATTAATACCAGAAAATATGCTTTAGATAAATTGAAGGTTTTCCCGTCCTTTCGCTTGAGTAGAATACAAATAAAAAAATAAATTACTCAATAAAAAATATAAATATAAACTACTAAAAAAATTTTTTTTTCAACAGAAATGTATGAACGCATAAAGAAAACAACATTTAAAAAATACAGTATTATATCTAAGATTATCTGTGACAGTTTCACTTGATTACCTTTTTTGTTTTCTTATAAAATTATTTACACAATAAATAAAAACCAATTTTGTGCTTGAAATCGAACGTTTCTAGACTCCGTTTGTCAAGCGATGTTAATGCCTATTACCTTCAATATAAGGTATACCAAGAATATACACATTTTTGGCTTGTAGCTTCCTCTTAAAGCGCAGGCGTCAGGTAGGTATGCTGTCCATGTTCTTCCGGTATAACAATGGAAGTTGCCCCTATCTTAACAAACCGATTGCTTAATTTAATTAATAATTTACCTACCCGTGTAACTTAAGAAAATAACTCGTTCATTTCGGTTAAGTAATGCATTTTATTTTTCCTTTTTATAAATTTGTGAATTGATAAATAAAGTTTAAAATCATTTGTTTAGAAAATAAATCAATTTTTTTAAATTTGTAAATTTATACGTTGCTCCAAATAAAATCTAGTTTCAGGAATTTACTTTGATATGACGCAATGGGGAATGGTAGAAGAAGTCGGGGATTGAGTCAGGTAATGCCAAGAGTCAGAATAACATAAATTCTCAGCAGTAGGACTATAGTGACATTGTTGATTAAGAATGTTTAAAATTTGATGTGATCATTTACACTTGCGATGATTGATTCTATGACGCTCTGTTTTTTGTTATCTTTTAAACCTGTTATCTTTATCTTTTTTTCACAAATCATTTCAAATATGTGATTATTATTACTTCAAGGCCGATTTATTTGTAGATATTACTTTTGCAAGAGTTTATCTGAGAGTGCAATGTACATTATTATTTGAGATTTTTCTTTTTAAAATACTGGCTAAAAATGGCTACAATATATATATATATATATATATATATATATATATATATATATATATATAAAATGTTGTTTTATATTAAATTAAAGAAATCCGTATTTGTGGCATTTGTATCTAACTTTTTAATGGTACTTAGTATAGGTTTATAAAAATTTAATTTATTTTTTACCAGCAGATTTCCCCGGCGTCGCCAAGGCTTCACAGAGAGTTTTTTTTAAATTTCATGTGACCTTCCTCACGTTTTGAAGGTCAAGTGTGCAAAATTTCATTAATAAAACTGTAGATTTGTATACAAATTAAATCCACACCTCCCGTCAGCCCTCCCGCCCACCACAAACAGACACTCTCCTTTATATATTAGAAGATATCGCAACACTTGGTTGGTCTTTGAAGTATTTCGTTTTTATTTTTTAAACTCTGGATGAATTTTCATAATAATAATGTGTTTATTCTGGAATCTGGAGAGGTGTGTGCAATTCCACGAATCCCATAAACCATAAAGCATATACAATAATATTCATACACGTAAAAAGTAAGAATGTATAACAAACGAAATAATGTTTACATTATTATATAATCGTACAACAAAAAAGACGTTAAGGCGATGCCATACGTAGTAATGCAAAATCATGTGTTTTTGGTTTGAAAATTTCGTCGCCTAGAAATGTTTTAGATGCTTTAATTAAATACTGCGAGTAGAATAAATCTTGGCCTTTGAAATAATCGAGTATTTTTTAGATAAGTCTTTTTATAAGCCCAGAAAAAAAATAATATAAAGGCCTATGAAAACTGCTTTAAAGTTCAAAATCTCCTACTCACGAACCCATTTTCGGTTATGATTTTATTGTATAATGTGGCAAATTAAGTTATTTATAAAATGATCGAAAAAAAATTAAATATTTATGCCTGGACATCCAAAAAATAAAATAAAAGGCACTTTTTGGCCATGTTTTTTTCTTGCATAAATCAAAACAGGCGGATGGTGTTAAGCGGGAATTTAAACCTTATCGCCATCTACGTAAGGGTTGTTATTGATAGCGGCTCAATTTAAAATATTACACGACGTAGTGCATCGCCTTAAGGTTCGGTAGTAAATGTTCAAAGACGATTTGAAAGGGAGATGTGTAAATACAAATGTTAGAGGGAATGCGCTAATATTAAAAAAAACGATAATATTGAAGCAAAAGTGATAAAACTCGACTCGTTTGAAATAGAGCAGGTCTCTCGAAAAATGGTAAAGTTGCATTTAAAAATTTATTGTGAATTTTTTCATACTCATAACATATTAAATAACAGAAAAACGTGTTTTTTTTATAATTTTCGGAGCTTATTTTGAGTTTTTTTTTGTATCGAGGGAATTTCATATAATTATCATTTCAGCTTTACAAATGTATAGATATATTTTTTTAGGAACTTAAAAACTTAGTGTTAAAGAGAAATATGTTATAAATATGCAGAAATTCTGAATGCATTAGATTGACGGGAGCAACGACTTTCTCCGACGGTATACGATGCTTGCATCCCAACCAGAGATGTGCAAAATGGGTACCCAAAACCATTTGAAATGCAAAATGGAAATGGGTCAAAACTTTTCCATTTGAAAATGCAAAATACAAAATGGTTTTTAGAAAAGCATTTCAAATGCAAAATGCAAAATACTTATTTTCAAAATGCATTGAAAATGCAAAATGTTTTCTCAGGTCAAACAATCAAAATAATTATAGAATTTTTTCATTTAATAATGGACATGAATGTAAAACAAACATATTACATGATGGTAAATCCAAAAACACCACGACTACAGATTATGAAACTACAAAACATTTGCGCGGGACTAATGTTGCCAACCTAAAAACATAGAAACTGCTATCTAACATTTAATATTACAGCTTCATGGCCCCATGTTCAGTATTTGAATTCAGTATTTTTTGTAATGGTATCACTCAATTGCCAGGGCTCCTACCAGGGAGCAACTTGACAAATGTAAATTATCTCTCATAGCGAGGTTGAGGACCGACTGATATTTGGGGCTTATGAAAAAAAGATGAGTGGAGATAGTAGGAATAATGTTGCAAAAAAGCATTTAAAATGGAAAATGCATTGAGAAAAGCATTTAAAATGCAAAATGCAAAATGGTTTTTAGAAAAGCATTTAAAATGCAAAATGGAAAATACCCATTTTGCATTTCCATTTGAAATGGATTTATTTGAAATAAAACACATCTCTGATCCCAACTCCGGCGGGATTCCATGATACGGACATTTTTGAAGTTGTTTGTCCTCTCTTTTGGGTGTACTAGTGTGCTAATATGACAAAATGGCATTATTGATCTTATTGTAGCTGAAAACGTTTTATATTTTTTTGTTGGTTTTTTGTATGAAGATTTTCAGGAAATCCGTGCGGCCAAACTGAAATTTTCTGAAAATCTTCAAACAAAAAAATCTAATTTTTGTTATTTGTTTTTGGGGTGTTATGCCGTGTTGCGCTAACTCCTTCTTTATCCAACGTTTCGGACATCATTGCAGTGTCCATCATCAGGGCAGATGTGTTATCATAACATAACACCCCAAAAACATATAACAAAAATACTTTTGGCCGTGAAAATCTTAAATCAAAAAATCTAATGTAAAAAATCGTTTTGGACCAAACAACATAACGTAAAAATTTTCAAACTCAGCACTTTATCACACGCAAAAGTCAAGAGCGGCCAGCTGTTGTTTTAACGAAATTGTAAAATCTTTCATTATTTATGCGTTTATGTACCCTATGAAATTTTTTTTGCATAATGTTGCATTTTAGAAGGTGTTAAAAATGTGTGTATACCTATTTGTTTTTTTTAATAAATATATTAGTGTTGTTAAAAAATGGAAAAAAAACATGGAATTGGCTCATTTGTCTATAGAAAACAATTTCAGCATTTTTTTGCGCTATCTTCGTGTGGAAAGTTCGTGTTGTCTTTATCGGAATGTATTTTGTAAATTGATTTTTTATCCAAGTACCAACTCCGAATAGCTCTGATACACGTGTTCGTCGTACTGTATCTTCATTGTAATTTATTCGAAGATTGTTTTAGAAATGTCCATAAATATGTACTCGTACATTAATTCGTAAAAAACCGCCGTAAAATAAGATGTAACGTACCAATTCGACACTTTCATTGTCGCCGTTCACAACATACAAATACAAGCTCGCCATTTCCTCGCCTACACAGTTTATTTATTTATTAACGCCTTTTTTCGGGGCTTTTACGTATAAATATTAAGAAATATACCTACTTAATTATTGTACATAACTGAATTGCTTCATTAACAACATTTTATATTTGTTTAAAAATAAATTAAAAATAAATTGATATTACAATTTGATATTTGTTTAAAAATAAATTAATATTACAATTTGAGGTTTTACTCAATAAAGTTATTCCGAAAAATAAATAAATTGAAGATGTTCACTGACTTGGTATAATTGTTTCCCTCCATTAGTATTCTGGGAAAATAGGAATACATATGGTAGTTAGTCCCATAATTTCTGCACTGAAATAAATCCTAATTACTATTATTACGTTATGGAATCCGGAAGCTTATCAATTCTAGTAATACCTGACTATCAACTAAATCATTTAGAATTATATAAAGAAATACCAAGTCAGTGAAAATTCTTCTGTCTGACAATTTGAGCATATTCATATAATTTAACAGAGTGTTGTAGATCAATATAATTGCTGGAACACCCATTCTATTCTATTGTATTCTGTATTCTTTCAACAGCTTGTACATGTATATTATAATGTGGGTTCCAGACAGAAGAATTATACTCAAGTTGACTTCTTACATAGGCAAAATATAACAATTTAATACACTTAACTTAGCAATGATATCGACATTTTTAACCTTTTTTTGTCCCTCTCTAAACAAATATCCTCTCTTTTATCAAGCCTTATCTAAAAAAATTGCCCTCCTTTCGTTCAACATCTCATCTCTTCTCTTTCTGAAGTTGATTCCAATCTTTCATGCTATTGTGAAATTAGCCCTTTGAAATAAAATTAACATTTAAATTTACCTTCCCTCTCTCTATATTTGTAATGTTGGCCTAGAATAACGTTAACCCTTAACATTTTTGCACCACACATCTCCACAACACCCTTCCGTAGTTAATTATTATTCAGCCTGTCATGTGACGTTTATTTTAATTATCCTGCTTTAACTCGACCGTTTGGAATTTTATCTGACTCTTAATTTATTTGTGTGTTACGTTTTCGAAAATCTGCTATACACTCCATTACACAAGCAAGCCTTACTTGTTTGACTATGGTTAAGTAAATATTATTTTTTGGAATGTGAAACCGTTGTGTTTATGTAGACTTGCCCGCCTGAAGATTTAAAAAAAGAATTATCATTTAGATAGTTACGTTTCTTTGGACAAATTGTATAATTCCTTATTTGAAATTTTAAAAAGTTACATAATTACATCGTTTGTGTTTGTATTTGAGTACATACCTACCTATCACATTTATGATTTTAGCGGAAATTTTGGTTTTGATTTATAAAATAAGAGAAATTTAGAAACATACTTTTTTGGACAAATCGAGAAAGCTTCCTAATAATAAAATATTGCTAATTTAAAAAAAATCTTCGGATATGAACGAATAAATTGAATGAAGGCATCCCGAAAATTATATTATTATATTATTCACATGTAAAATTTATTAATTTATAAATAAATAAACTTTAAGAAAAATACCAATGTTTTGTCACGATGTCCGAACACGTGCTCATAAAAGTCCTAACATTTTTGAATTTCGTCTTGATATATTATTAAGACAAACACAGGTAGATGAGCTCGTGTTCCTATATTATTTCGAATTTACCAACGCTTTATCAGGAATCGACTTGCAGTCCCGTTTTTAACAGGATTGCCAATAATTTGAAGAGATTTTCAATAAATCAGCATTACTGAATTTTTCTCCTTATTCACGGAACTTTATGAATGCGAAACACAGACAAAGGAATTAATAGACGAGAAGATAATGGCGAGGGGTAAAATCAACTGTTGAAGAACGAAGGGAGTAAGGCTGACTGTGATTCGTCAATAAATCAATCTGACAGTAAATAGGCATCTCGCATTATAATATCACCATTTAAATTCTTAAAAGTAAAATCTGCTTTTGAATGAATAGACATTTTTACATGGGAGCGCAAATTACTCGCCACTTTATGAACAAATTTGCGAAGTCCAAATTCGGTTCTATTTTCAGAGTCGAATAAGACACTTTTATAAATGTTCATAATTTACTTCCCAGCAACCAACCAGCTTTGTGTTTCGCGTCCAGACGTTTCTCGATGTGATAGTATATGTTTCTAAAACTGATCTATATTATACGATGTGAATATGCTTAAAATAAAGTAAAATAATGCTAATATATGGAATGTAATACGACAATTGGGTTTATTCTCTTTTTCACATCTATTTTTACAAGTTTTCATAGTACAAGTCAACATTTTGCCGTTTGCCGATATATTCGTAAATGAACCGATGATGCCTCGACCATAGTTCGCACAAGAATGATGACGTCACGTTTTCTAAATTCACTTGAGGCCATACGCGAGAACAGCCGGCTCCAATGGAACCGGTATGGGGAGTGGGGATAATACGCTTTTAATCACTTAGGGCAGGTCTACTAATATTCATATGTCTATGATGCGAAATTAATATTAAATAGATATATCGACTTATGTAAAAACGTTATTAGTTCATATATCATCCCGATAGAATCAATATAGAATCTCTCCGGTTCAATACCGCATTCAACCGTCACTTGAATCCACATACCTTATCATAAAAGACATCAAATCCTCAGTTAGATTAACAATCTGCCATTCTACCAGGAGAGTAGTAGGTGACAAGAAGAGAGTTGATTGATCACTTTTGAACCGGGCCGACTGAGTACTGGATAGGAATGTTTGATACAACTGATTGATAATGATTGCTGGATCCGCTGATAGGGAAAGAGCAGGGTTGCCCAAACGGTCGATCTAACACAAAGATTTTGAAGTTTAGGGCGCGGTAAAAATTTGTAAACAAAATAAAAGTCTTTAACCTTCAAGGTCTTTGGCATATTGATCGTTACATTTCTTAAAGATGCCGTCAGAAAGTATTTGTGTGTATTTCCACTTCTAATTTTCAAAAAAAATTATGTACTCACTGGAATCTCCCGTGCTCAGTATTTCATTTACATAATATTAAAATTAAATAGTGTGAATAAATTGAAGTATTCAATATATTATTTATTTATTTATTTTGTAAGAAACAAACAGCTTTTACATAATATACAATGATAGATATAAATATACAAGTTAACTAAATTTAAGTCACAAAAGTTTCTCATGCTAAAGTTCTTTGGAAATGAAGTTTTAATATCATAAAATTAATTTGGTGTTAAAGGAAGGGGAGAGGAAGAGGAAAATATGAAGAGGATAGGTGATTCTCCCGATACATTCCATACTCTCATATTAATAATCGATCGTACGCATTACTTCATATCAATATTTCTTTAGGTTATTACCAAAAATGTCAATGCAATAAAATTTTGTATTATATTGTGCACATATACGAGGAATTGGGGATTTTTTTCGAATGTTTGTTCTACACGAGGGTAGATAAAATAAATCAGATTGTCGGGTTGATCTAGACGGAATATGAAGATTTATTAAATTGGTAAGTTCCGGTGAGTCCAGACCATTATTTAGGATTTTAAACAATAAGATTTGATAAAAAATTAGACGTCGTGTTTTGAGGGAGTTAAAATTATGAAATTTAATGGATTCGGTATAATTTGAGAAGTCTAAGTTTAGTTTATAATTTATGTGTTTAAAAATTTTTGAATTCTTTCTATTCTTTCGATATGGGCTTGGTATAAAGGAGTCCAGATCGGTGTACAGTGTTCCAGGTGCGAGCGACTATATGAGGTGTAAAGGGAATATAGAGTGTTTATGTTGTGGAAGGGTTTTGCTATGCGAATTATAAAAGTAAGTATACAGTGCGCGTGCCGCTAAAACTCAGAAACGTGTCCCGGTACGATCAAGGGAGTTATACGGTGTGGTAGCCCTCTATCCCTCATCCATGAAGAAAGTTCCGCGCGTGCTTGTATGCCGTATAAAAGGCGTTCTTTTGAAGATATAAGGGCTAGAAATTTCCCCCTTTAGAAATGTCTAGAACAGTCCAGAACATTCGAGAGCATTCCAGAATATCCCGGAACTTTCTGGAAAGTTGTGGAATGTTCGGGAATAGTCTGGAGCTTTCGGAAACATCCCAGATCATAATGAACTAAAAACGGGATTTCAGGCCGTTTACTGATAAACTTTTAGTAAATTCGTAATCGTGACAATACATGGTATCTGTAAATAGTATAAAATAAAGTCACTATCCGCGTCTGTCTGTTTGAGCGCTTAGTTCTTCTAAACTATGCAACGGAGTTTTTACTATCATGTAGAGAATGTCTTCCGTAAGGTTTATATATATAAACATGGATATTATATTTATTGAAAGTAGAAAAAAATTGGGGCAACGCCGGGTACACGTCAACTTGTTATAATTATATTATATAGTGTTTCTGAAATTTTTCTGAAATAATTTTAAACATGTTTCATTGTGTTTTTTTAGTGCAGTTGAGTGGTTTCGGTTTCAGTCTGTATTTATATTTCTGATCTCCTTATGTTGTGTACCCACCTTTTTATTTGAGATCTATGTTGATATGATTTTTGAATGAGAGTGAGAGCTAGTACCATAGTCCAATACATAATTTGAAATTCGGTTTAAATATTGGCATGAGCATCCCTGAAAGAGTGTCTGACGGAATATGTAATATGATGAATCTAGTATCTGTGTGGACAGCTGGAAACGGGTAAACGTTATTGATGATGCTTTGAACTTTGATATTGAGAACGATTATCTGTTAGTTGCACTAATTATTAATCATTTTTAGAGGCTAGAAAAATGATTGCTAATAATAATAATAATGTTTTTTGTTGTTGTTTGATTTTGGTAATTTATTTAGATGTAGGTATACAATTTTTTTCGTACATCTACTAGGAAAAATATATCATTTAAAAAATAAAAATATTACATATAATAAACATACAGTTACATTGGTTAAAAAATACAGTTACATTGGTTAAAAAATACAGTTATATTGATTAAAAAATACAGTTACATTGGTTAAAAAAATACAGTTACATTTATTAAAAAATACAGTTAGATTGGTTAAAAAATACAGTTACATTGTTTAAAAAATACAGTTACATTGGTTAAAAAATACAGTTACATTGGTTAAAAAATACAGTTAAATTGGTTTAAGGTGACTAAAATAAGAACCTTGGTATGAAATTTTTTTTTACATATATATAATAGCACGTATCCTACGAAAAGTACCAACAATTGTGGCTTACTTCACGGCTTTTGGTAGGTTATTATAAAGTTTTGTTCTTAAAACAAGCTGTTTTGTGTGCACGTAAGTTTAGTTTTGGAAAGCCTAAAATCTCGGCAACTTTTCGTAGGATAATTGTGAATGACTTGTTTCTTCAGATGACATTTGCAATGTCATTGAGCCGGTATGTTTCGAAGTGCATCGAAATCCTGCCAATTCGATTACGCGTTCCGTATTTGCTTTGATATATCTATCTTTCGATTTAAAATATTCCCCTTACAGTGCTGCAAATGGGTATTACTGACTTTTTTATTTTAATTGACCGATCGATATTTGTCAAATCAACCAGATTCCTAACACATTCCTATTCCTGGGGGTCTGGCGCTTTAAAAATCTGTTAAGGCGAAGCATAATGCTAAATCACTATTTTGATTAATCTTTATAACGAATTGGTGTACATTATAAATACCAAAAATATGCTTTAGATTAATTGAAGGTTTTACTATCGTTTAGCTTGAATAGAATACAAATAAAAAATATAAACGTAAACTACTAAAAAATATTTTTTTTCAATAGAAATGTATGAACGCGTAAAGAAAACATCTTTAAAAAAACACAGTATTATAGATAAGATTATCTGTGACAGTTCACTTGATTAACTTTTTTGCTTTCTTACAAAATTATTTACAAATAAGTAAAAACCAGTTTTGTGCTTGACATCGAACGTTTCTAGACTACATTTTTCAAGCGATTTTAATGCCTATTACCTACAATATAAGGTATACCAAGAATATACACATTTTTGGCTTGTAGCTTCTTCTTAACTACTAATAGTGCAGTATTACGGCCGGTATACATGCGCGTGATTATAAGTAACGTTTTCTACTAACACGTTCTTATCCCCCTCGCATTATCTATTATGAGTAAGACGGTAAAATAACATTTTAAATGCGGAGTAGCAATAGAATTGTACATAAACGAAGCGCACTGTCTTGAGATACCAGCTATTTCTAATGCTTTTTTATAAATCCAACTTTTTTAGCAATTATCTTAGATATGTATTCTAAGTGTTCGTCAAATGTTAATTTATCATCTAATATTAATGTAATTTGCAAGCCAGCATTCATGTTGTTAAAAGTGATTAGTTTTCACATAAAATTACTTTGACCTACTATACGTTTATTGACTCTTATATTATATGTATCTACATGTAATCCCCACTTACCAACGATTTTATTCCGAATTTTAAATTTAATGCCATCTTTTAGCAATTAAGCTATATATTAATTTTCCGACTCGATTTGTCAGTTTAGTGTTCAAGGATCCGAAGTAAGCGTTCAAAAAGAATAAGGTTTTGAAGGGAGATTAGGAAGCGCGGTAATATTTGAAAATCGTAAATAATTGAGCTAAATTTATAAAAATATTTAATAAAACAAGACTCGTTTAAAATAAGTTGCATTTAAAAATACAATGTGATTTTTTTTTAATACCTATAACACGTTATAGAACAAGAACAAGCATTGCGATTTTTTCTATCAAGGGATTTTCATATAATTACCGTTTCGGCTCTATAAATGTATATATATTATCTTCAAAAACGACATATATTTTTTTTGAGAACTTAATAACATAAAGTGTTCCAGAGAAATGTGTTATAAATTTCATACAGATATGTATAGTTTTTAATTTTTTCTATCAAGCGATTTTCATATAATTACCGTTTCGGCTCTATAAATGTATATATATATTATCTTCAAAAACGACATATATTTTTTTAAGAACTTAATAACATAAAGTATTCCAGAGAAATGTGTTATAAATCGGTAGAATTATCATATAGATATGTATAGTTTCTAATTTTTTCTATCGAGGGATTTTCATATAATTACCGTTTCGGCTCTATAAATGTATATATATTATCTTCAAAAACGACATATATTTTTTAAAGAACTTAATAACATAAAGTGTTCCAGAGAAATGTGTCATAAATCGGTAGAATTATCATATAGATATGTATAGTTTCTAATTTTTTCTATCAAGCGATTTTCATATAATAACCGTTTCGGCTCTATAAATGTATATATATTATCTTCAATAACGACATATATTTTTTTAAGAACTTAATAACATAAAGTGTTCCAGAGAAATGTGTTATAAATCGGTAGAATTATCATATAGATATGTATAGTTTATAATTTTTTCTACCAAGGGATTTTCATATAATTACCATTTCAGCTCTACAAGTGTTTAGATATTATCTTAAAAAACAACGTATATTTTATTAAGAATTTAAAAACTTAAAGTGTTTAAGAGAAATGTGGTATAAATCGTAGAAATATCATATAGCTATTTTGTTGGGAAGTAAGAGCTTCACAGTTGCAATTCATAGAGGGCAGTGCATAGAGCTTGCGTGGAAGTCCGCAAGATGGCAGTCAGTGGCCAGTAGTCGCCAGGGCCAGTGAGAATGCTCCCAGACAAACTTACTGTTCTCAGATCTCAATTAGCTTCTAGTTAGGTCGACAATCGAGTCACCATTATAATACGCGAAGTATTAATAAATCCCTGATTTACCACAAAGAACCAATTATTTATAATCTCCTTCCACGACGAGTTGGAGAACTGTTTGTGGGAACACAACATATGTTTAGTTTTTAAATTTTTGGCGTAAATACCTCATGGTGAATATCTCAATCCAGTCGGCTCTCCGAGATGTACCGATTTACATTGTACGTTGTAAGGTTGATATGTACAGGGTTTTCCAATAAGAGGTGTTATTTTGAATAGCCCGCTATTTCGGTAGATGTTACTTTTGAAGCTGTCATTTTTTGACATTTGACAAGTAGAAACTACGCCATTAATAAAAATGGAACGATACACGCTTTAACAACGCATTGAAATTATTAAAATTCACTTGAGTGAATCAAATGCAAATCATCTTGAGTGATGAGGCCCATTTCCACCTCGGTGGCTTTGTCAACAAGCAAAATTGTCGCATTCGGGGCTCAAACCCAAGAGTTATTGTTGAAAAGCCTCTCTATCCTCAACGTGTGACTGTTTGGTGCGGTTTGTGATCCGGCGGAGTCATTGGTCCTTACTTTTTCGAAAATGAGGTTGGAGCAACAGTTACGGTGAATGGATTGCGCTATCGAGAGATGATTAATGATTTTTTATGGCCGGAATTGGATGGTATTGATCTGGACAGCGTTTACTTTCAACAAGACGGCGCTACGTGCCACACAAGCAACGAAACCATTGATCTTTTACGATTGAATATCAAAATAACACCTCTTATTGGAAAACCCTGTATTTAGCGATCACAGCCTTTGAAGATCAGCGTAGTTTTTGCTACAAATCTATTAAATACTATTTCTATCCCCATGTTTAACCAATTTTAATCATTAGCACTCACTTCCAGTGTTGGTATCGGTTAAACACCACTAAAGCTACAAGCGTTTTGCAATTTGCCAACGTTGTTTTGTATATATCTCTTTGTTTGTAATGATTAACTGATATAAATAGCGAGATGCGAATGCAGCAACCCTATGAATAAGATTTTGTTGGGAGCAGATTAATTTATTTAAAAACATTATATATAGTATAAGTAAGTTTGTTAGCTCCGAACCCACAGGAAATATTTGAAAAACTCCTACTACCATGACTACAAGCAGAAGATGTTGTTTGTGCAATGATTGCGGACTACTAGCCAGTAGATGAATGATCGATCCCACGACATATGGATGGGATCTGGGAGGTGGTTATGGGTACCGCCGCCCCGGGAATCATTCATTGGATAACCAACACCTCTGTCATAGGTCACCCCAAGTGGTTGGTCTAGGTCTTGGTCTAGCTGGTTGAAGACTGATTGACGGAGATATTTTTACCTCTCCACCAGGACTATCTCGATCCATAACCAAGGATGAATTCAAACGTCCGTCACTCATAGACACACTAATCCCCAGATTCCTACCCACCCCTTTCACCATTTTCCTTCCCAGATCTTCCTGATGGAAATTTTTTTCCCTAAGGCCTCCTGTGCGAGTCTTATATATATAAAAACATTTTTATATTTATAAGACTAGTGGATCCCCCGCAATGCTTCGCTATTGCTAATGGTTTTTTCGGGCGCCTTCGACTTCTTTTACCATTCACTACAATGTGACTGTTAAAAAACTACATTACATCGACTTTAATTGTACTCCGTTTCTCATTAAGGTGCAGAGATATTGCGTTAAGTATTCCTCGGGCGTCTCCGACTTTTTCTGCCATTTAAACATCTCTAAACACTCCTGGCACTAATAACAACAAACTTTGAAATTTTCAGCGATATCGCTCGACTACTTTTCGAGTTTTGCTAGAAAAAACATACGCAAGCAGATTTTTTATATATAAAGATTAGAAACCAGTTTTTTTCTAATATTAGACGTTGTCCTGCCACGTTGTATGTAATTTGGACGAAAAATCTGAAAAAAAAGATTTTTGAAATGTCCAAAACTATCCTATATTCAAGCTGGAACCAACCATAAACATTCACAATTCATTGAAATCGGTTGGACGGTTTCTCAGATTAGCGTGTACGAACACAGTGATATTTATATATTAGATAAATATGTTTTTAGATATATAATAATTGAAATTAATTCCAAGTGCCGACTAGGAATACAAGACAAAACATAACATTATTCTGCAATACATACACGTCCAACTATCAGACACACTCACTGACCAATAAGATGCATGATCTGGGCAACAAGTACGGGGGTGCTATTGATTTATTTTTTGACTCCATTTATAGAATTAAACATAATCTATACCAACACTTTGTCGAATCCTACAAATTAGAAGTCTTTTTAGGTGTATGTACAAATAAATATTCATAACAAAATAAAACAGAGCTGCTTTTTTGATTTTTTTACAATAATTAGATCTTCGATTACATTCGTAAAACGTAATACTTAATACGGATTCGTAATACTTTTACAATAAACCGGTCGCAATAGTGGAGGCTTGTTACCGACACTCCTTACTCAGAAATGGCTTCATTTGACTAGTTGGCGTTCCAAAATTGCTTATAAACATCTCAAGGTTCTGATGTTTGCCGATAATCAATATGTTTTTTGTTGACACTTGGTACCACGCTCAATAAAACAATATTACTTTTATTCAGTTCTGCACTAATCGAACGACAATCATATTGCAATAGTAATTATGTTGCCTTGTGACGAATTAAAGGCCTAATGCCCGAGTTTAATGCTCTAGTCTATCTGAATCTGAATTGGACTGCTTTTGTATGGTAATTTTGTTTTATTGTTGTGAACGTCTGTTGTCCTTGTACAATCGATTGTTGCACAACTTATTGGTTTGCAGAAGTTGAACCCGTTTATCTGTCCTCATCATCGGAGAGTCCTAGCCGCTTTTTAATATATATTTTTTAAATAAATTTAACTGCTGTCATAGCTTAATAGGGTTGTAATTTAACTGCTATCATTGCTTGATGGGGTTGTAATTTAACTGCTTGGATGGCTTGATAGGGTTGTAATTTACCTGCTGTCAATGTTTGATAGGGTTGTGTTTTAACTGCTGTCATTGCTTGATAGGGTTATATTTAACTGCTGTCATGGCTTGATAGGGTTGTTTTTAACTGCTGTAATTGCTTGATAGGGTTGTATTCTTGCTTCTTCTTGAGAGGAGTCTTTATAGACCGTCGAGGTGATTCTATTGTTTGTTTCCTAAATAAACTAAAATCAATAAATACACTTTTGTTAAGTTTGAATGGCCACATTGAAGTTAGTGATGATGCACGGAGAAGAATAAAAAAAGTGATACCATGCCAATTCCTTGATAAAATATTAGTAATTCTGAATAAATCGAGAACTGTGTTCTTTTCCTAGTAAATAACATGACGAAATATGACAATATCCAGGGGTTCTATCGGACCGATAGGTGTAACTACCGATTATTTTATACCGATTTACCGTGTACGGTGGTACTATTAACGACCGGTCGGTGGCCGAGTTGACATCGCGTTTGGGTCCCACCCAGGCGTAGTGTGTTCAATTCCTCGGCTGGCTAAATCCTCCATCACAACACAAGCAACATTTTCAGCTTACTGTGGTGGTAGTAGGAGATTTTCAAATATTGGCAGGTTATTCGTAACCTGGGAATGTTTGACTTTTAAAAATATATATATATATATATACATATCAAAACCGATGTTGATAACTCATAATACGATTTACGCTGGCAACACTGGCGCATCCCTCTATGAATTGATATTCGGCTACGTAAAAGTTAAAAAAATACTAATAATTTGACAAAGTTGAATTGAAATATAAACTTTAATGTACATTACCGGTCAGCATATACTTTTTGACACGAAAGAGGAAGTTAATTAGTTAATGAAGTCATTACTCATCTCATAACTAACAAATTTGGTTTCTCAAATTTGGAACGGAATCAACTGATCGCGACTGAATTAATTAAATATTTGGATCATCCCCATTCATTAAATGTCAGTTATTTTGCATAACGAACGACATTATCCAAACAATTGTCTTGGAGGCCGCGCTAAAATTAGCGGCTTTTGTCAACTGACTGTCGGAATCATATTCTGAATTCTGACCGTGGTCGCAAATATCGCTAACTTACCATAATTCGTCATTACCGTATACCGATTTCGTCATCACCATATTGACAGGGCTTTATTGATTGTCCGTGCTACACCTCCAGGTAGTCAGCCATCTAAATTGTGGGGATATTATAATATTTCGTTCGTACTTTCGTACTCGCCCAACTTTGGCCTTTATCGGACTACTTACAGTGTTTACCATAGTTTCAAACTGATTGTCATTCCATAAATACTTTCTTCCATGGTCGTAACACACGTTTATACCAATTCCGGGGCGAGTTTCGGTAACCATTTATTGGTTAACCAACACCTCTGCCATAGGTCACCCCAAATGGTTCGCTACGTTTGGTGATATAGCAGGGGTGCCCGGGTTCATCGGATGAGGTGGGTTCAGAATGCGGCTGCCCACTAGCTACGTGGCGTGCCAGATCGGGAGAGGCTGGTTTGTGAAACCCTCCAACTGGTCTTTTGACCCATCGCGGCATCGCCTTGCGCCGCAGTTGGACGGATATATGTCCGTCACTCCTTAAAACACTGACCCTTTGATTCCTATACAACCCTCATACCTTGTACCTTCCCAGGACTTCCTCTCCTCCCCTTTCTTAAAAAAGACCCTCCACACAGCGTCCCAAAAGATGAGGGATAGGTAGATAGGCCCTGAGGGAAATTATTTTCCTTAAAGCCTCCTGTGCGGGTTTATGGTTTAAACCCGCACAGGTTGATTAATTTACTTTGCGAGGTAGTTTATATATACATTTAAATATATATCTCTTCAGCTTTCCAGCCACGTGTCCAAGTCCAAAGCAAGATAAAGGAAACAATTTAGAAATTCCAATAACTCGTCACGTTGTTAATTGACTCTGACAATAAGGCAACGAGTCATAATATAACCTACTAGAACGGTCGGTAAATAATTCTACGAGACAGGTGGACTCACGCACTTGTGGGTTGAGTCAGAGATGACTCTTGAGGTGCGCCTTGGTCCGCACTGACTAAACAATTAGTACTACGAAAGTACACGGTATTATGTAATTCTACTACCGAGAAGTAGTATTCAGGTATTATGCCGTGTACCTACTGTGATGCAATTTTTGTCATTCTAAGGGCATTCGTACACGGATATACTTACAAGCGACTCGAGTTTTGTGCGCGTAGTATACGCGCCGCTCATGAGTATCCCCCATACTATTTTGCTAGTGTTCGACGATTGTGTTTACGGAATTGGCGTCAGTTCCACGCTATGCTTATTGAATACGCATCTACTACTCGATTGAGACTACGGGTTTGACGTCAGTTGCTCGCTACTGATAGTGCTGGTAGCACGCAATGTCGTCCGAACACGATTTGAATGTTAAATTTGTTCTGGGAGTTGGAATAATATCCATGTTTATAACTTTAATTTAATGGAATAAGTATTAAGCGCAGAAGGCGTGGATTAAGGTTGGAAAGAAAAATATATTTGACATCATTCGCATGTAGTTCATTGGCAGCGACAAATACCCTATAATTTGTATGAGTACACCCAAAATCTTCTTTTAGATCGTTTTTTTTATGGTTGTAAATATTATTGTCTTCGTCGTTAGGGTAACTTGACATCGTATTAATTCCACGGCTGTACTTGAAAAAATGATCAAGTTCATTCGGATAGCGTCGTGTACGGAAACCAGCCTTAAAGAGTAGCATATCGGTAGGCTACTTGTGGTTGCCTTACATTCACGTAGCTTGTAAGTATCACTGTGTACAAAGGGCCTTAGCTTCCTCGAGTCTCCCCGACATCTTGGTCTATCTCCTTGAACGTTGTGCAAGCTACTTCTCCGTCTGTCCACTCTGCTTGTCTTTTTTTATTTTATAGTTTTAGCTTAACTTCACAAACCTCTGTCCCTTTGGGACTATGCCATCCTTGTGAATGCTGTTTGGAGGATCTTTGTAGATCCATGTTGTAGGAGGAAGGAAACATGGGAGCCTGCAAACCACTCCACGGCCTAGGTCATAAAATTACCCGTCTGGCCAAGCCTCTAAGCGGATAGGTCTAAAAAGACGTCACTTTCTTATTCTTGTTAATTGCACTCACCTACATCTTATTCGTATTATTTGTGGATCTCATCATTCATAATACAGCCAAGCTTAGTTTTTGCTTATATACGCCTCAGGGCCCTCAAGGATCTCATTACTACTCAATTAAGTTTGCTTTCGCGTTTCCTCTGTCAGTAATATACACCTATATTATATACCAGCTGATGTCCCTGCGTTTCCCGGGTTTTAGGCAGAGTGTTTGACATCTAATTTAGACAGTGATCATCTCTGATTTTGAAGGTCAAGTATGCCAAATTTCATCTGTTTCGTAATAAAACTGTAGATTTACATTAAAATCAATAGACCATACTACATGGCCATTAAAGTATATAACAACCTTCCACATAACATTAAACAAATACAAGATACACACAAATTCAAATCGTTACTAAACACTTTCCTTGTTAATAAATGTCACTACACGTTGAGTGAATACCTCACGTAAATGAAACGCCTATTTTTTATTGGTATATATATTTGTATTTTATTTTATTTTTTCATTGGTATATTGTTATTTTATCTGTATAAACATTGTAATTATTATAATAAAACAAATAATATTATATATTGTATTTAAATAAATGTGGTTAGCTGGAAGAAATGGGGTCTACCCATAAGCTACACCTTTTGTAATTTTTATTTTACAATAAATAATTTTTGATTTGATTTGATTTGATTTGATTTGAAAAACTACGCTTCCCGCCAATGTCCGCCACGTGGCACAGACACTCTCCTTTATATAAATAGACATTAGCTGGAGTCCCCGGCATTACCCGAGCTTTAACTAGAGTTCTTCAAAATCTAATGTAGAAGGTGGACCTTGCTCTCGTTTTGAAGGTCAAGTGTGCAACATGTCGTCAGTCTTGGGATAAAACTATAGATTTGTATAAAAATCAAATACATCCCGCCAGCCCGCCACAGACACTCTTCTTTATATATATATATACAGGGTGTATCGGCAAGTACCCGACAAACTTTAACCAGCTATTCCTTAGCACATTTGGAGTAAAAAATGTTATGGGCGCTTTGCTGTCCGGTAACATTTTTTTTCCATTAAAAACAAAAAATAAATAAAAAATCCTTACTCCGTCACTGTCATTTGCATTGTTTCTCGTGTTCAACAGCTGTTATTAGCAAGTGTGTCAAAAAGTGTCCTCGCTCTTTCGTACACACTAAATAATAATAGTTAAAAATGAGACGAATGGTGTCGTGCCATTTCGTTGTGATTGTAAAAGCGCGCCAACGTAGGTACGTACGTACATTATTCAACGAAACTCGAACAAAATATTGCCAGATGGGTATTCAAACTTTGACAAAGGATAAAACATTGGTGACATGTGGTGAAAATATGAATAATAAATTTTTTATTAAAAAAAAATGTTACCGGACAGCAAAGTGCCCATAACATTTTTTACTCCAAATGTGCTAAGGAATAGCTGGTTAAAGTTTGTCGGGTACGTGCCGATACACCCTGTATAGTATAGTCTGTCTGATGTACTTACTCGAAACATTTCAATAATAATAATAATATAATATCTTTATTGTGACAAATTTTCAAACTATAACTATAGAAATACATGAAATACTGTTTTGTGTACATTGGTTTATAAATTAGATGAGTATATAATTTTATCAACGGAAAGTAATATATAAACAGTAGGTAAAATAAATGTAAATAATAGAAATGTTAATGTAGTTATATGTTAAGGTTTATCATAGCCCGCCTCACTAGGCTTAGCCTGTGTTGAGGCAGCTATCTACCAAGTTTATTTATAGTACTATAACGTACCTACAATTATATAAAAATACGAACACTCAATAGTTAGGTAGCATCAATATCAATACATCATTTACCAAGTTCGTTTATAGTCCTAATAATATACCTACAATTATATGAAAATACAAACAATAATTAGGTTGCATCAATAACTGCGAATTTGGATGAGTGCACCGGTAAAGGCCTTATCATTACTTTTGATCCAAATTTTTACGCTATCTTTGAAATTTTTTTGTGAATGACATGTTTTTATTTTATCAGGAAGAATGTTGTAAAGTCTTGTCGCAAGATATCTAAAGTTTCATTGACTAAAAGTAGTGTGCGTTACAGGAATTTGAAGTAAGTCTTTGTTATTGCTTCGAGTACAGCGAGTATTAGATCTTTTTTGGGGAGGGTGCTTCTACAATACATGCTCCTTGTTCCCACCTCAAGCTTTCTGATCTCTGTTCTGACTTGACGATATCACCGGTAATTACCGTACGGTGTACAGTATACAGTGAGCAGAAGACAGAGGTAGATGTTATAGATATAGGTAGGCTCGTGGCATCTAAAATACACACCACGCCACATGTACTCGTATCGGATCTCTCCACAAACGGGTTTGGGTTCGACTCCCGAGGTCAACGATTTCATCCATTACCTAAGGTTATCATCGCCAAGCAACCGAATCATAATAACGCGTATTTGGCATATTATTTAAATACATTTTTTGTGTGCTTTGAATCAATTTGTTGTGCTGTTTTTTAACCCCCAGGCTAATTGTTCGGTTTTGGGAACAAACGGCTATTATCCGATTCGCTTTTGGGAACAGCTCATATGGTCTTATAGAAATCGTTGTGTCTCCCTTACTGTCATGGTAAGAAATACTTGGTGGTAAATACGGTTCCATGAAAACTCAACACAGTGACAATTCAACACACTTTTAAAAAGTGATATTAAGTCATTAGAAACGATGAAAATTTTTTTTAAACCTAACCTAACCTATTTAACCCAGTTAATAATTTTTTTGTCTCATCACTTTCCATGACTTTATATAACTTTTTAGAGATGTGATGATTTATTCGGTCATCGGTAAATACATACACTACACGGTGTAAAATAATTGAAATGTTTAGCTTTAAGAAACCAAAGGTTCCGACAGCAATTTGAGTAAAATTTATGAATTTTTAATTAATTATTTTTGTATGAAACAACAAAAAAGGTGACAATGATGTTTTTAATACATTTGTCTAAAAAAACTAAATCTAAAATCTTGGCTCAGTATTTATTTTTTAAAACTTTTTTGTGTTTGCATTTAAAATTTGAATATATCAAAAATTATACGTTTATTTCTAATAATACAATTTGAAAGCGTATTCCATGACCTTTTATGAAGTGTTTTTAGTTTTTGGATATGTTCAGAAATATAATTTTTTGCGATCTGAGAGGTCTTTAAGAGATGCAACGGTCAATACGCCAGAGGCCTGAGGGGTTAAGGCTTTTGATCTTGCTGCCTACTGCAGCATTTACCTAATTAGTGATATTTTAATTATTTATATCTGTTACATAATATTTTTAATAGCTTGATGAATTCGTAGTCAGCAAAGCATAATTACGCTACGCTTGTAAGCTGATCATAATTTTGTACAAAAATTGAAACGGACCTAGAAAAAGTTTATATTCTTATTGTGTCTTATATCATCTCGAAAATAGGTAATAGGCATAAAAATCGCTTAGCAAGCAGAGTTTAGAATTGGTCGATTTGATCGCAAAAGTGTTTTTCTCCAATTTATTTTGTATATAATTTTATAAGGACGAAAAAAAGTTAATCAACGGAAAAATTTATCATGTCACAAATATTCTAATTCTATTCAAGCGAATTTGAAGAAACAGCTGCAATTTATCCAAACCTTTTTTTGGTATTCATAATGTTAACCGATTCGTAGTTGTAAAGTATGGGGTATTGTAGCGGGTGAAGGTCGTACATAATAATGATACTTTTAGGTGATCTATGTACTGGTATTTATTTGAGAGCCGCTTGTAACAAAAGAGGGACAATCCTAGTATGCATCGCCTTTTATAGCATCTCGCAAGCATGTTATCTCGCTTGCACTTACACACATTCACACAGACATCACAGTAGTAAATAGTAATTTCACTGATAGCTTCGACTTCTTTAATGTCAAAAATAAAATGGCTAATTGATAACAGTGTTACGTTTGAACTTCTGTGAAACACCCCAAGTATAGGCCCAGTTGTTTCGCAGAAAACCGCGTGTGACAAAGTCATCAAATGACCATTCGGCTTCGTTTGGTTTTTTTTTTACTGTTCTTGAAGGTTCCCTTTAAATGCCGATTCTAAGTCCGTTTCAACATTGTTTTCAGCAGAAGAGGACAATTATCATGTCGTTATTTACAATGACAGTTTATTACAATTTGATGAAAACCTGAAACGCACCCGAATGGATATTTGATGCCAATGTAACATTTAAATTTCTGAAAAACGACAGCTGGGCTTTAGTGTTCATTCGAACACTTATTTATGTTTTATATTTTCGTAGAAAGCAATCACTTTGTGGTTTAACATTTTAATGAAAAAAAAAAATAAAAAAAAATAAAAAAAAAATAAAAAAAAAATAGCAATGGCTTTTCAGAGTTTGCCAATCATCTTATTGAAAAAGATCATACCTTCAATAAAAGCACCGGTGCTAAGATTCTCCATAGAAAAGACCATAGTAACAAATTGAATAACCTAGAAGCACTCGAAATAAAGAAAGCCATTAAAACCAAAAGTTTAATTCTGAATAATCAATTAGATTTGTCAAAAAGCCCAATACTGGGAATATTCCCTGTAAACTGTAAAATTCCCAGTATCCCTTAATCACCTTACAATTATTAATGCCTATTCTCTATTATTATAATATTTATATACACTAATTGTTTTCTTTTAATATATTGTTGTTTCATTTTGGTTTTACTTTCTATGTCCCTCTGTATGTATATATAATGACACATTTTGTATTATTGATTAGTTTAATTTTGTACCCTGACGATGCTCGAGTGTAGCGAAACCGGTCGGTCTTAAAATTAATAAAAATTCGTGGTTTTAAACAAAAAATATTGTTTTTATTTCACTTATTTATGTATTTATTTACGCCCCTCGGGCTTTTACAAAAAACAAGTATGAATGAATTAACATCATAACAATAGAAATAAAAAAATTCCCAGCTGCATGAATGAAATTTGCAATTCTATCCATATTGGCAGTATAGCAAAAATAGAAAATGAAAAAATAAGATACGAACACAATGAATCAACATAATACGCGTAAGTACTAAAAATACGGTATTGAGCGCAGAAACATTAAAAGACAAAGTAAGGTATATCGTACATTAAGTCATGGAAGTGATGAAACCAAAACTAGGATAAATAGGTGACGCATGTAACTATTTATATCACCTTTTAAATGCGTGTTTAATTGTCATTCTGTTGAGTTTTCATGGAACCAAAAAGACACAATACGAAAGCAGACATACCCATTTATACGTGTCGGCATAATCACTTTCATACATTTAGACATAGGTTCATTTACATAAAAAAAGAAGTTGCAGATAATCTTAAAACATAAAAATTCAGTTTGCATGTGTTTGTGCTCGCAAAAATCAAAAAGCAGTTGACTGATATCGCTGAAAATTTCAAAGTTTGTTCTTATTAGTGCCAGGAGTGTTTAGAAAGTTGTAGAAGAAGTCGGGGACGCCCGAGAAATACTTAAGGCTAAGCTTAATGCTAAATCACTATGGTTGATTAATCTTTATAACGAATTGGTGTCCATTATAAATACCAAATATGCTTTAGATAAATTGAAGTTAGAATACAAATAAAAAAATAAATTACTCAATAAAAAATATAAATGTAAACTACTATAAAACATATTTTTTCAATAAAAATGTATGAACGCGTAAAGAAAACAACTTTAAAAAATACAGTATTATAGCTAAGATTATCTGTGACAATTTCACTTGATTAACTTTTTTGCTTTCTTATAAAATTATTTACAAAATAAATAAAAACCAGTTTTGTGCTTGAAATCATACGTTTCTAGACTCCGTTTGTCATGCGATTTTAATGCCTATTACCTACAATATAAGGTATACCAAGAATATACACATTTTTGGCTTGTAGCTTCCTCTTAATGCAATATCTCTGTACTAGAATGAGATACGCAGTCGAATTAAAGGCGATTTAATGTGGTTTTTTAACAGTGACATTGTGGTATACAGTAGTGAATGGTGGAAGATATCGGAGACGCCCCAGAAAGGCATTAGCAATAGCGAAGCATTGCGGGATCCACTAGTATATAATAAGAGAAACAAAAACTAAATTTTATTATGGAATAAATGAAAATATCATTGCAATTGAATTTATTTCCAAGCTTATTATTACTTGTCTAGGAATACAGCTTTTGTTTGTTCATTTCGGTTTACCTTCGCTAAATGGTTAATTACTATCCAATTAACAAACTTCAGTGTATTTCGTTACACTTTCCACGCTGGCTGAGTTGCTTCTCTACTTCCGACAGCTGTTCCATTGTGTGCCTGTGATTTACTGCATTCTTCAGTCTTCCCTCGGTTCTTCTTAACACGTCTTATGTTCACAGTGCGTTGTTTGGCTGGAGAATTCTCGAGTGTATTGAATTGTGTGGAACGTTCCCATAGTAAGGTATTGTATCGTGTGTAGGAAATTACTGAGTTGTACCTGTTTTTTCAGCTTCCTTGTGGTATTCAGGTGACACATGCTTATTTCAATTATTAAAAAAATGTTTTTTAAAAGTCAAAGTTAAATTGATCTTACCTCAAGTAGACAGACATATTTCTATGTGTCCCACTCAGTGGTCAGAAGTCACAAAATTGCACATTTGAATACTATAACGTCCAAACTATTGTTTTTTTACATTTCATACTACTTTCGTCCTGTACCAGAGAGCAAAGTTATCAACATAATTATGGGGATACTATAAGGAGAGTCTTTTAGAGGATAGGAAGGAGTGAACATCTTGAAGAGACCCATGTTCTAGGGGCGTAGGGGGGGGAGACATAGAGGCATCTTGACAGGATTGACCGGACACGGAACATACAATCAAATTTACAAGCAAACGAAATGCAAAGTGGCAAAATGAATCAAAACAGGAATTCGCTGCGCCCAGTCACAACTACATATTATTAAAATAATAATATGAATAGAATAACTTGTAGAGCAGTATTTTTGTGAAAGATCACCTCAATTTATTACGAATTCTTAGTCTCTATCTAATTTTGTTATTTACAAACGGATGATTTGAGTGATCTTGTATTTTAGAAAATACTGGATTTTGTATGAAAAAATGTTTGGCTAATTTTTAAGGCAGCAGTTGTATATGCGATTCATCTCCCGCTAGAGGCGCTGCTAGTCGGTAGGCTTTCAAATGGGAGGTACTGAAACATGGAAGATGAATATAGAGGCGTCATTCATACGTTTGTTCAATGTTTTCACAATTGCTTTAGAGAAAGGTATGCAGGTAAAGAGTCGAACAAGGTATTGTTGTTAGGGAATGAGCGCAAGGTGTTCTATACCTATGCAGTGCTCCTCAACCTTTTTAAATATTATAATTTTAATTAAACATAGTAAATTTGCTCATCGTTCCAGAGTGTAAAATATATTTTCAATACCGCCCTGGTGAGAAAACTTGCCTTGGCTTAATGCAGTTGTTTACTGACCAGATCTAAACAGACTGGTACATCTTCACCTTTCTCAAGACTTACAACATTATTATAAACAATCCGTCTTCTTATTAGATTCTTACGCACCGATTCAGCGTGGGTATAGTTAATTAACCTCTATGCCGATCGCCCGCCGTACGCCGGCTGACATTATTTTCGTAATAACTAGCTTACAATTTTTTTTTTTTTTAAATTTTACCGTCTTACCAGATAACGTGTATGTATATTATTTTTTGATGTATCTATCCTGTGTAGGATGAAGATTTATATTCAGAGACATATTTTTTCACTTTCTAATGTTACAAAAAATATATAATATTAACGAAAATATTGTTGAGTTTTATTATATTTTCTAGCTAAATAAGCGTTCTCCACAATAAAAATTCGTAATAAAAATGTCCTGCAAATAAACACAATAGGTACTTATGACTTTTGAAAATCGGAATTATAGCTTTTGACATGGAATTGCGACTCGCTTCTTCACAGATAAAATTAATATATTTGCAAGTGACGAAACGACAAGCTAGAATAATATTTTGATACACTATTTCCTAGCCAAGCGAATAAAATATATTTTAGTATGCTAGTAGAATTTTTTAGGGTTCAAAATACCATACAATCTAGAAAAGTACGGTGAGCTACTAGTAAATCCACTGTGGATTTCTTGGCACACTGGGAACCTGGTTTAAGACCGTTTTTACGTCAATGGTACCCAACAGTTTCTCACTATTCCGACCATACACGCCGCCTAATATAAACACTGTGTTTATAAATGATTTTTGTCATTACGTAAGTAATATTTTGTATTGATATGGCAGAAATCGTGAACTCCATCAAAACCTTGTTCCTGTCTTGACTTGGCATTATCTTTATTGTTTTTTTGCCCTAATTTTGTCATAACTGTAATTTTTTTATTATCCTGTGTTGTAACACTTTTCCTTGCATTAACTTCGTGTAGTAAGCAAAGGGGTTTAACTTTTTGCATTTTTTTGTTTACTAAAAATAATTTACGATTCGTTTCTCCGCAATCGTGATAAAATCTATATGAACTTAATTGAATGTCAGCTTTTAAAATGAGTTTAGTAGTGGAAGCATCCTTCGTGAGGCATTATCATTCTACCAGCATCCCGGCAGTGGGATCGTGCTGAGTGATGACAAATGAAGATTTATCAACCACTCGAGCCACGTAGTGCTATATCTGTCACCAAATGACACGTCCACATAAAACTCGTTCTATCTCTTTGTATACTATGGTGAGACATATGATAAAAACAGATTTCTAAAGAGAGGATACCAAGCTTTCCCTTTGCATTTAAAAGTTTACCATAGACGCTTCAGCGTAATTTGAAATAATTATATAAAAAGGAAAACCGCCAAATTAATAACTTTGATAAAACATTTGTCTAATTAAACGTACTTTTTTTTAGCCCCGTAAGCAATCAACATAAACCAAATGCTGTAAGACCCTGCACACAAAAGTTTCACACTAACTGCGCTGCAGACCGTTACCTTACTCTAGCTAACTTTATTTTCTGAGCAAGGTCTTACAGCCCTCGGTTTATGTCGATTGCTCACCGACCCGTGGGATGACGGGCTTATTTTCTTATAAGTGGTAAATGAAGTTTACAAGAAAAAACCTTCGGTGAACGATTTAAAAAACAACTTTTGCCATGTTTTTATTCCGAATTTTAATGTTTTTCATTGTATATGTCCGTTTGTAATACTAAAATTTTAAATATTCTTTTTTCTGCTTTAAAAAAACAGTTATTCATTTTGCGATACATTCTAAAACAGCGAATCTATTTGAAATTGAATGTCGAGCGGGAATATTAAATTACATGATATTTTTGTCAAAAATATAAATATTTTCAGCTACAGAAACAACAATGTTTCAAACCACTTCCCCCTGACATATTTTCCACCCTCAAAGATAGATCCATAGATTTTGCAGAGTGTTGGCACATTGCTAGTCAAGGACTATCTATATATAAATTCGGCCATTTCTCCAAAAAAATATTTTTCTCACATATCGAATGAGGATTGGACATTGTTTCATTCCTTCCCACCTTTTTTAAATTCACGTACTTGACTCCTCACATTGTACATTCTAATGTCTTAGATGTGGGAACTTTAGATCACATAGTTTTTGATTATCCCTCTCTAAACAAATATCCTCTCTTCTATAAAGCCTTATCTAAGATAGCCTCCCCTCCATTCAACATCTCATCTCATCGAAGTCTGTATCGAATCTTCCATACAATTTTGAAATTTGCCCATTTAAACCAAATTAATATACTAATTCACTTCCCCCAATTCACCTCACTCCACAATTTGAAAAGATGACCTACAACAACACCCTTGAAGAAACATAAAAACAGATAGTTGTGTCGTAATCTTACGACTCTCTCTGAAAAGTCACGGACCGTTTAAATTAGTCTAAATTTAGTTTCGTCCCGAGTGCATGTATGCTGTATGCGTTAACAAAGTCTCTGAAACGAATTCAGATCTCTAGATATAATTTGTAACAATTATTATTAAAAACGTGCAGTGATACTTGATAGACACTCCCCAGTACCAGTAGCATCATTACTAACATCAGGTTCTTAGTTCTGAGCACCCCGCAGAGGGATCTAGACACGGGAACTGCTTCGTATTAAAACTAGTTCTACAGGATGGTTACCTGTCATATGCCTGTCATTAAGTGTTTTGTATCAATATTATTTGTATCGGAATGCAGTCGAAGTTTCCTCGCTTTCTCAACGCAACAACACTGCGTGATATATACTTCTTATTGAAGGCACTATCTGAATAATTTATTCTACCGATTTATAAAATACTTTCCTAGAACACTTGCAGCCTTACTAATAAACGTGGCGTAAATTTATTACAATTTTAAATCTAAAAACTTACTAAAATTGACTAATCGAATATTCAACAATTTTTATTCTTATTATGTTGATTTATTAGAGGCAAAATAATTATGTTACGTTAATCCATAATTGGTTTTATTTTTGCTGTATCACAACTGATAAAATATAAATTGTCGATTTCCCGAAAATATAAATAAAAAATACAATCTCTATATGGTATAAAATAAAGTCGCTATCTCCGTTTGTCTGTTTGTGCGCTTAGTTCTTCTAAACTACGCAACTTATTTTGATAGGGTTTTAACTATCATTTAGAAAATTTCTTCCGGAAGGTTTATATATATATAATACATGCATATTATATTTATAGAAAGTTGAGAAAAGTCGATGTTTTGCAATCGAGTCATAAAAAAATATTTTCGGCTATGCTGGTTAAACCTTATGAGAAACATCAAAATAATGTACTTCGTAAATATATATCTTAAAAACGCCTACAGAAAAAGTCCGCCATGGTATATGTTATATGTCTATCTCCTAAAGATAATCCCCAGCAACGCCGGGTACAATTCAGCTAGTTAAAAATAAACTGTTATTTAACACCCATAACAAGTTATACACATTGTTTATACAAGCGAAGAGGGTAGTTTATTTATGGTATAAACACGAAATTTTACATCAAATTTCAGAATATTTGCAAAAAGTAATTATATGAAATTTCCTCGACAGAAAAAAATCGAAAAGTATGCTCCGAAAATTATAAAAATCTGTTTATATTACTTAAGGCGTATTAACCAGCGGCTGAGAATTCGAATTTGGTCTAAAGACGGTCTTGCGATCGGACGTTTTTTTAGAACGAGACAGAAATACCATATTCATTCCACTGCCAGCCGTACACTCCGCACGGCGGTCGAAACCTACAGCATGGTTCCGATGAAATAACAATTATTGTGTTTGAATTTTCGGTTGTAGCTTTCTTCCTAATAAGTTGTTACATACGTATTTGTAAATTATACCTCGGAGTGCGTAAACATAAATAAATACAAATGCAGTGCGTTGACATAGTAGGTACAAAATAGGTAGGTATTTGAATAAACTTTTTTTTTTTAATTTTTCAAATATTTTTATTAACTTGTTTTTTTAAAAATTTTATTTTACATAGGTTTTACAAAAGTGATTAACATTAAGTTTGATTGTAAAAAATCTCTCGTTTTACATATTTATCCGTTTGTACGATAGGTATTACCTGTAAGTTTTATTTCTAATACTTAAAGTAAGTATGTCAAAATAACCTCGTTTTTTTTTCTCCTAAAACAAGAAGCTCAATTCACAATATGACATTATGAAACTGACAAAAAGTAACACTAAAAATATTAAAATGTTGAATTATACCAATTTAATAGGGAATTGGACAATAGAATAGAAATTTTTACCAAAACCATGATTTGAATGGCACATCACGAATCAAAACCGTTATTTTGACGGGAATCATATACGCATAGACTAAAATGTCGCGTTTCTGCAATAAAACACAAATTTAAAATTGAGCATCCGAATATCTGACCATGAGTGGCTATATTTTTGAGCTGTTCAAAGAAAAAGGCCATATCAACGATTCGACGTCCACTCATTGAAAAGTTTGGTTTTTTTTCTTCTTCATTTTGCTTTTCTTGTTGCTGTCTTGTGTCAGATTCAGGCAGGTAATGTTCATCAACTGATACAGCTCCACTAATTTATGAAATAAGTAAACAACAACATAAGTAAACAATCAGGCAATAAGCTCGTCCATAAACACGCAATGTAAGCGATCCAATGTTCCCACGCGCAACTTGCACATTTGTCTCCAACACGTGCGCAACACATGTAAATTCAGAATCAAATTCATTTTGATGACGACCTACACAGATTATTGATTCTAAATTTATATTTTAGTAAAAATAAAAGCAAGTAAGTTAAAAAGAGAAGGCGACATTGGATTCATTAAATAAATAAACAAAGATAAATATTTGGAGAGTTCTTTGTGCGTTGGAAGGCGAATGGCCATCCTTTCCAGCTTTCCAGAGTTATCTAGTTATCTTTACAGTTTTTTATCTGGTGAGCACAGATGCCGATCGTATGATCAAAACGAGATCTCATCAAAAAATACGGGGAAAATTTTATTACAAACAACAATAAGAGAACAGAATTTTATTACAAAGAAGTTTACATGGAAATGGAATTAATCTCCTTCGAAGTACTGTGTTTGACTAGAGATATACTTATCCCAACGTTGAATCCATGACTGGAAACATTTTACTACGAGTTACCCGACACCGTGTGTACAAGGTACTGTTGCTACGTGTTGCGTGTGTAGTAAATCGCGGTAATTACAGTTGAATCGGTCACCGTAATATACCATGCATTTCCCGACACCATGTATACAAGGGTATGGTTTTGTGCGTGTAACTCGCGTAATGCCGGGAATTATTGATATTTTATAATTACCGCGATATTCACGGTTTCAGTCACCGTAATTTCACCACGAGTTTCCCGACACCGTGTACACTTGGTAATGTTGCATGCGCGTAAATCGCGCAACACCGGGTAGTAAATGCTTGTTTATAATTACCGCGGTAAATAGTGAATCGGTCACAGTAATATACTACGCGTTTCCCGACACCATGTATACAAGGGTATGGTTTTGTGCGTGTAACTCGCGTAACGCCGGGACTAATTGCTAGTTTATAAATACCCCGATATTAACGGTTTCGGTCACCATAATATCCATGATTCACAATATATTGTAGGTATTACCTATTTACATAATAAAATAATAATAATATTAATGTTAATTACACATACCGACGGAATTTTAGAGACACTATTTGCTTCAGAATCACAATCATTCGTTGGTAGTTGATTATTTTCCCTGAAAATTAAACAACACAAAATTATCGCTAAATGTTATAAAAAATATATGCGTATTCTGACTGATTCGTTTGAACGACCCTGTAGCATATAGAGTACGTACAATGTACAAGGATAATTAAATATGAATAACCCTTTTTTTTCTGCAAATATTTCTCCCATGTACGTTTTTGATGACGAAATTTTTGTTTTCTTATAAAACTTTTGTCCGATAGTATTTTTCTCCCCATTTTTAAACGAGGAATTTCTTTAAAATGTTATCAAGTAGACTGGCGTGGAATAGACGTCTGCTCGCCGCCCTGTCGCAGCGGGGAATGATAAAATTTCGGCTTGAGCCGGGGTAATCACAAACAACGAACAAACAACAAACGCGAATCGAAATTAATTACTATTATATACTTTAAGAATATATTTCTTGGTCATAAATTATTTTTAATGTTTCAATAATATCATAGTAAATTATTTTTGTAAAAAAATCTCAACTTTACCAATTTGTAAGGTCATAAATAAATAGTCAAATTGAGGGATTTTCGTCACAAAACGCGTCCTCGGATTTATTTATTAGCAATTTTATTTGAAATAAAAACAAAATTCCTATACATACATATGATAGATAATTTATTGATTGTTTATACTGTATTATTATATGATTTGAAATATTTGTTGTATAATACAACTTCGCATTTGAAAATGCAACAAATCTGCGCATCGTCCAACGGTAACACTTTATTATGGTATGAAAATAATATTATTTTTCAAAATTTAACATCTTACTTTACTAGATAAAATAACGATCTTTCGAAATCAATTTGTGTTTTTCTCTAGAAAAGTGTCCATACGTCTAAAACTGGCCTCAAAAATGCCAAATTTCAGGTCAAGTCTACCTATTTCGCCTTAACATGTTACAGTTATGAGATTTATTTCTTTTAAAGCTACGCTTTGTCAAGAGATTTTATCATTTTAAAATAAGTCGTGCTTTATTAAATAGTTTAATTTACTTCTATGATTTATAATCGTTTTTGTTGTATTAGCGCGCTACCTCTAATAATCTCGCTCTCAAACCATCTTCTTCTTCTTTTTGAAAGCCTACTACGTAGCCTTAATATTATTATTACCTCCATACATCGTCTCATACATAATCTTCTATTATTCTGGCTCTTGACATGGCCCGACTCGAGTATCTGATTCACTTGATCGTGCCATGTCTTCCTCGGGTGTCCCCGACTTCTGCTACCATTCGCATTTGCATCATATAACCTCCTCACTCCTTTCTTCGCTCATTCGCTCTATATACCCAAACCATCTAAGCGTCCCTTTCTTAATCTTACTCATTAAGCTTACATCAGCCTAGTACTCTTTGCGGATCTCCACATTCCTCACGCGATCAAACTTGGTTTTTTATCACTCATAAGCCTCAGGGATCTCATTTCAACAGCACTCAATCTACTTTCATCCTTTTTCTGCCAGTTCTATGCCTCACTTCCATACATCAGGGTAGGTACGAGCACTCCATTGTGGACTGCTAACTTCGCTTCTTTGGACAATTTTTTGTTAGCGCCAACTGCGTGCAGTCCTCCATTAATGGAATTACCTGCATTATAAGGCATCAAAATGGGCTTTTTTATTTTAAAAAATGTTCAATATATATAAAATCAAATATATATATACATATAAAAAAGTTCTCTAATTTTCATTTTCAATAAAATGAAAATTAGAGAACGGTGTTCGTTTGGAAAGAGTTCTCAAGAAAAAAAACTAATACGTATCGTGAAGGTTTCCTGCTTTCGCGCGTTGATATCTTTTCCTGTGCGTTGATTGCTTGCAGACTTTCGCAAATCAATGTACACTGTACACGTAAATAATTTTAAAAAGGCTCTTGCTTTTTTTAGTCGTCTAGTGGATGGATTAAGAAATAATTTTGTTTAGTTAGAAAGCTGAAGAAAAGCAAAACAAATATTAGACGAACGTTGTCGAATTGAATCGCGAGTCAAAATTCAGATGATATTGATAAAGTCGCTACGTACCTACCCAGTATTTTTGGGCATTTTAGGGGTAAGTGGGGACTATGGGCGGGTGTTCCAAACTAGTTCGGAAAACTATTTTGAAATTTTCGACACATAATTCGATGCAATAAAATATTCAAAGCGTTCTCTTTAAAATGATTTACCTTCATTTTCCTTAAGTATGTAACATATGTTCCGAGCTGTTAATTAATACCTCCCTGATTAAGAATAACTCGTGTTAAGGAGGTATAATAATAAGAAGTTATTTTAGATTAGATATACATCACATGATAAAATAATAGATTAGGTTAGGTTACGTTCTTTTTCTCTTTTCTTCAATACCTATTCTGTCTTGACATGGATTCTATTTTTATATACCTTCATTATATATCTTATTTTTATACACCTCTCTATGATTAGATATCTATGACTACATCTCTATGATTAGACCTCTCTATGGTTAGATTGTTAGCTTTACATCCTAGCTTATTACATAACTACCTCTCTATGATTAGATTGGCGCTTCACACCTTAACTTATTTCATAACTACCTCTCTAGAATTAGATCTCTAGAACTACATATCTATGATTAGATTAGCGCTTCACACCCTAGCTTATTTCATAAGTACCTCTCAATATAAGATCTCTATGACTACATCTCTATGATTAGATTGGCGCTTCATACCCTACCTTATTACATAAATACCTATCTATGATTAGATCTCTATGGCTGCATCTCTATGATTAGATTGGCGCTTCATACCCTACCTTATTACATAAATACCTATCTATGATTAGATCTCTATGACTGCATCTCTATGATTAGATTGGCGCTCCACACCCTAGCTTATTACATAACTACCTCTCTATGATTAGATCGCTATGACTACATATCTATGATTAGATTGGCGCTACACACCCTAGCTTATTACATTAAAACTTTTTTGAATTAAATAAAACATAACCAAACTGTCCCCGGTGGTATGAAAGTATCACCTGCGATTGTAAAATAGCTGCCACATAAGATCTGTATTTACGCATATAAGAAGAGCTTTATTAAAAATAATATTTCATAGTTCTAAAAACTAAACACAAAACTATTTATGAAACCCAATCCGATTTGGTTGGACCGACTCTTGTCTCTGACAACTGTGTGATGACGGTTTGTTGTTTGCGGTGTTAAGCGCGACCTTTATTCCGCAGCAAAGCTATTAATATACATTCGTCAGTTGCCTCCCACGGTATTTACCGCTACCATCGAAATAGGACACATTAGAAGACGATGACCTATCGCTTTAATAAAAGGCCACACTTATTAGTCGGCCACCAATTTGAAATAGATTTGATACCCCAATGCTCGTACTTGCTTTGTTCCATCAAAAATATTATACGAGTATGTATGTGTATGTGTTTATGTATTTTTATGTTTATTATTATATATATATATACACATACAATATATTCCTTAATTTTAAACATCAACGTACAATAACCATTAAAAAAAACTCAACTTACATTTATATAAGAAAATTAAACCAATACACATAAATACTTGTACCACTTAATCATAACCACGTAAATCGCCCAGCACAGGTTCTCTTAGTGAGGTGTTCACGAAACATATAACATTACCCACCACAGTTTCACCTAGTCAAACCTACCTTTCACCCAGCATAAAACAAACACCATATTAACAACAGTTTTAAATGTATATACTATATACCTACATGTGTAGATAATAATGTATAGAAAATAAAATAAATAGTAAATATTAACAGTGGGGAGTTTAATAGGAAGTACCCGACAGACTTTAACCAATGTTTTATAATGTTATTTGAGTAGGTACCAACAGTGGGGAATTACACGGGATGTAACAGGAAGTACCCGACAGACTTTAACCAAAGTTTTATAATGTTATTTGAGTAGGTACCAACAGTGGGGAATTACACGGGATGTAACAGGAAGTACCCGACAGACTTTAACCAAAGTTTTATAATGTTATTTGAGTAGTTACCAACAGTGAGGAATTACACGGGATGTAACAGGAAGTACCCGACAGACTTTAATAAAAGTTTTATAATGTTATTTTAGTAGGTACCAACAGTGGGGAATTACACGGGATGTAACAGGAAGTACCCGACAGACTTTAACCAAAGTTTTATAATGTTATTTGAGTAGGTACCAACAGTGGGGAATTACACGGGATGTAACAGGAAGTACCCGACAGACTTTAACAAAGTTTTATAATGTTATTTGAGTAGGTACCAACAGTGGGGAATTACACGGGATGTAACAGGAAGTACCCGACAGACTTTATCCAAAGTTTTATAATGTTATTTGAGTAGGTACCAACAGTGAGGAATTACACGGGATGTAACAGGAAGTACCCGACAGACTTTAACCAAAGTTTTATAATGTTATTTGAGTAGGTACCAACAGTGGGGAGTTTTACAGGATGTAATACGAAGTACCCGCCAGACTTTAACGTTTTGTAAGGTGATTTGGAGTAGAAAAAGTAGATATGATTTTGCTCAAAAGTTGACATTATTACGGTAATCGACAAGTTGTCACGGGTTAGAAAATTATCAATAAACCATGGATAACAGATACGAGGGAGATGAACCATGAACCATTATAATTATTAGTATTAACCGCGCGTACAACGCGTGTCGCCAATATCCTTCACTCATACTACTCACCTGCCTTTGTGTCTACCTACAGACTAAAAACATATCTTCATAGCATAGCCGATTTGATAGTCCGTGCCAGGTAGTCGTAGCTCGGTGACAGTCGGCACGTGTCCATGTCATATCTATGTTTCTATTATCTATTAGACTAACCCTATATTCTGATCGATTAGACGGGTGTATTTCTTTCAAAGTCGGCGGGGTTGTTTTTGTACCGCAAAGCCAATCTAGCTCTTTTCACAGCAGTGGCGACTGCAAACTTATAATAACGGGCTTTTTTAACCGAAGACATAGCCTGGCTCTAGCGGTACCCACGCCGCACTGGTCATAGACCGCAATTATTACGTTTTGCGGATTGAAATCGTCACCATCAGTGGTCGATAGTGCCTTTACCATAGACAGCAGAAACAATGGAAGATAAGCGTGCCCATTGTCGCCGAACTACGACCAAACTGCACGGACTATCAAAGCAGCGATGACATGGAATGTAATCTTTTGGTATTTAGGTAACAAAGGCGGGGCGCTGATATAGATGAGATTTCCAATTGCATGGGTGAATGATGTTGGAGGCACTTTGGTCCGCGCGGTTTCATACTAATAATTATAATTAGATTAAGGTTCCCTAGTGTGTATTATCCTCACACGTATACTACAGTTTCAGGCTACAATTCTGTTTTAAATAGATTTCTGTTTTAAATAGATTACTCCATTTGTAACTCTTATGCTAGGTTAGCTGATGTTTTTAATATGCCTCATCACTATCAATAACTATCATCTATGTAAATGGCACTTGTGCCGTTAATTCTAAATAAATAAATACAATATTTCATGAACTATCTCCCTTCTTTATATTAACAATGGTATTTACTAATTTTAGTGGCTAAATTAGTATATATATATATATATTTTTTTTAATTTTGAAAATGAATGCGTTGATTACATCTCGCTGTTAGAGGTGAAACTACACGACCCTCTCCCTCGGTGTTCCGTGCCCATGTGGTCCAGTCTTCAACCACCTTGTAGGGCATCGAGGCGGACGGTGGCGGTGGTTGAGTAATTCCTCCCACATCCTCCCGACTCTCATTATCTGGTATGTCTGGGCTGTGACGTCTCAGTGTAAACCTGTATTGGTCAAGGGCAGTAATAGGCAACCATCCGTTTTTATCAATTTTAAACAGTTAATAGAATAATGATAGAAGAAATTTAATAGAAGAGGAAAGTGTGTAACATGTTACCAAGTAATCTAAAAAAATGTTGATTTCCAACTACATTCAGATGCTGATAACATGGCTTCTAAGTTGAGATAATTTATACTGGGAGATGATCAATCTGTAGTGATTATTAATATAGGATGTAAATTTTGTAAAATAATATTAGTTTTTATTTCATTAGATGTGTCAATAATAATTATATTCATATTATATCGGGATGTTCTGTATTAGCGCCGTCCGAGTATACATTTGGGCACAATCGAGTTTTAAAAATAATTCACCAAAGTTTGGTAATTAAACATAACTTGATTGACTGCCGTAATATAGTACCATATTATGAATACGAACCAAATTCATTTTTAGAAAATGAATTTTATAAAATATATTTACGATAAAACTATACTAACAGACCGTACGATTAGTCATAATAGACCCGATATAGTTTTACATGACAAAATTTAAAAAAAATAACTTATATGATTGATGTCGCTATTCCAAATTCCTGTAATATTCAAAAATCTGTTTCTGAATAAATACACAGATTTAGGAAATGAGATTAAAAGAATTTGGCATTCTCAGACTATAAAAAAATTACCATTTGTTATTTCGGCTACTGGCATTATACCTAGCTCTCTCATTCAAAATTTAGGCGTATTAGATCTGTCAAAGAATTTATACATAAAAATGCAAAAATCAGTAATTTTAAATACATAGTAGGATTACAGTAGGATTTTTAAATATTTATATTGAGGGATCAGTAGGATTTATAGGTCCAGTTAGTAGTTCTACCGAGCCGAACCCTCTGATATGAAAATATCTGGAGTCGGTGAATTATTATCTCTGGTGAGATAACGTGTTGTTCTTATATTGTTTTGTATTTATTATGCTTATATAATTCACTTACATAATGTGGATTGATTAGATGATCATTTGTGGAAAAGTGTGTGAAAGGGTTTAGTTTTTCCTGTAAGGAAGATTTAACCCGGACATAAAGTCGGAAAAACAATAAAAAATTAGTTTAATAATATTGTGCATACGTATATTTACATTGTAATTGAACATCTTATTAGCAAACTGATTAATTGCAGTTTAACCCTTTCAGCACCATATTTGACTTAAATCTTAAATATTATTTTTTTTTTAAATGTATAATTAATTTGGTTTTGATTATTTTTAAGCCCCAAATGGTTATTTTTATTAGCTAGGAAAAAACCCATCACAAAGATAACTGTTTCATTTAAACATATGTTAATTTAAGTCTAACATACATAAATATAAAGATAACATAAAAACAATAATGGATTCCAATCCAAGCTAAACAATAGACGCCATAAGGAGCATCCTTCACAAACAATTACACAAAATACGGGGTGATTTATTTCAAAAAATATAATATCTACTTGCTTCCTAATCTGCAACCATAAAAATATTGTAAATGGAACCTAACTGCTTTATTTTATATTCATTGTTAAATTAATTCACATATGTATATGTAATTTTTTTTTAATAATGATATCCTCAGTGGGATCTCCCGTGCTGAGGATTTCATTTGCATATGATGAGTATGAAAAATATAATAGTGTTTTTGTGAAAAAGTTACAAATATATAACAAGGTGTTTTTTGTTCAGTCGAGTGGTTTTGGTTTCAGTCTGTATTTAGTGTCAGTATATTATCTATTTCTGATCTCCCTATGTTGTGTTTCCAGCTTTTTATTTGAGATTTAAATGTTATAATATTGTTGTGAGTTTGTGGGTGGGATTTTGTTGTAGAGTTTAGTACCATAGTATAGGAAGCTTTTTTGGCCAAATGTTGTATTTGTAGTTGCTTGTTGGATACTTTTTTGACCCTGAGATCTAGTTTTTGTATTATGTGTGTTAGTTGTTATTTCTTGTGTTTTGTATTTATGAATATAAATGAGTATTGTTTTAGAATAGAGTTGTTTAAGTGACATTATGTTAAGTTTGTTAAAGATTTCGTCAGTGCTAGTTCTTACAGGGATAATTCCAGAATAATTTTCATTATGGCTTTTTGGGTTTTAATGAGTGATTTTAGGATATGGTCATTTGCACTTTTCCATCCAATAATACCGTATTCTAAGAGCGATTGGCAAAGAGCCATGTAGATCTTTATTTCTAAAGACATTCCTGACGGTTTTGAAAAAATAACTGAGTTTTTTAATATTTTATTATTTAAATAGTTAATGTACTCAGTCCATTTTAAATTTTAATCAATTATTACACCTAGATAAGTTACATGATCAACGTTCTCCAATTGAGTACAATTATTACAATGCCCAATTAAGTAATAGAAGCAATGTATTTTTTAGTTCAGGTTTTTTTTCATGTTTTTTTGTATTTTTTTTATTTTGAAAGTGATGAATTTGGTTTTATTAGCATTCAGTGTACGTGAGTGGTAATCTAGCCATTTTTTAATTCTGTTTAGTGTGTCTTCTGGTTTCTTAAATGTTTCCGCCCAATTTTTCCCATTTATTAGAAGAACTGTATCATCTAAAGATTGGACCCATGATGAAATTTGGTGACCGGATAAATCATCACAATGATAATTCATCACATCTTTAAAAAGTTATATAAAGCCATGGAAAGTGATGACACAAAAACTTTATTTACTGGGTTAAGTAGGTTAGATTAGGTTAGGTAAAAAAAAAATCACGTTTCTAATGACTTTATATCACTTTTTAAAAGTGTGTTGATTTGTCACTGTGTTGAGTTATCATGGAGCCATGAAATTTATATGAAAACTGTATGTTTCCTAAATAAAAATCAAAAAGCATTAATTTTCTGAGGAAGAACTCTGGTGTTGAAAGAATTAACAGGGTAGTACTTTTAAAGATCAATAAATAAAAATAAAAATATGGGACAATTTTCATGATTTTCACTGTATAATGTGGAGCCTTGGATACAGGATATTTGTACTGCCCCCTTGATGTAAGTTTTCACAAAAGCGGCGCTATGCAATCATTACAATATTATTATTATTTAAAAATTTAGAGGTCCCAAGTTTTAGATCTTAATGGAAATAACCTTAAAAATATGTTTTTTTCTATCCCAAAAGTTTCAGACATGAAAATCTTTGTCAAAAAAAGATTGTCCTGCTTCAGGTAAGTTGTGATTTCGGGAGGTTAAGATCACAGACCCTTACTGCAAAAACTGGGTTTCGGTAATGCCATAATCGTATTTATTAGTGCCACGATAGTCTATCTCGTACATACAGCCGTTTAAGAGATACAGTTGGACATATGAGTATTCCAATCTTTTATCTCAAAACTATGTCTTTATCTAAAAACTATGTCTTTGTCTTAAAACTATGTCTTTATCTCAAAACTATGTCTTTATCTCAAAACTATGTCTTTATCTCAAAACTATGTCTTTATCTCAAAACTATGTCTTTATCTCAAAACTATGTCTTTATCTCAAAACTATGTATTTATCTCAAAACTATGTCTTTATCTCAAAACTATGTCTTTATCTCAAAATTATGTCTTTATCTCAAAATTATGTCTTTGTAGATATTCCCCTGTGATCCTAAACCCCAGATTTGTTTGATGTTTGAATATTGTGTTACCTCGAATTAATGATTTTCTTTTCTTTGTTTCAGGTGAGGAAATCAACAATAACATGTTTTGTGGATGGGATTGGTAATTTGGTGAGCAAAGAAATGAAAATAACACATTTATTATCAATATTCACATAGTTTAATTGAATTAACAGACCTCGTGTGATAATAATGGTCTTAAAAGTAAACGATCGGAGAGAATTTTCCCAGAATATTTTCGTATCCTGGGGGTGGCGTTGGCGCCTCACCTCCTTATCACCTCACCACCTCATCACCTCACCACTTCATCGCCTCACCACCTCACCACTGTACCACCTCAAAAAATTTGTAGTAATACAAAACGTTTTGTTAGTTTTGTATTACACACATCAAGAGAGTTGGGATATATTTTGTGAGTAGTTGGGACATTTTAATAATTCTTAATTTTTATGTGTATCTATTTTGTTTAAATGTTTGACAGATGTCATAATTTTACAAAGGTAAATTTTTATAGTTTTTGGGGTTACCAAGGGATTTTTTTTTTATAAGTTCTTCCAAATACACAAATCCTACATTTATAAATTATAGCATCCCGTGATTTGTCACGGATCTGCGCTAATCTGATTATTATTTTAATTACTGTAGGATTTTTGTAAACAGAGGTGGCGCCCTCTGTTATTTTCAAAAAGAACCGTTGCGGCAGCGGATTTTTATTTGCTAGTATAATATAATTGGGATCAGCCGCGTCTGCCACTGAACGGCTTGCAGCTGCAGCCCCGCGGCTTATATCGTCGATCTGGCCAGCCGGTCCAATCGACACCGCTACACCGATTACGCTCCCATGTCTCGAGACCTCTACGCCTCTATCAGACTCAGACTCTACAACAACTATCAGACTTAACTCCTTCCACATATAATACATATATACGTATATGTATGCATAACTATTATACGTACATAAACACTGTGTACAGTAGGGTGGACCGTCAAAGCATGTTGTGGTAAGTATGGTCAATTTTTGTTCCGTAATTCTGGTGCAATTGATGAAACATTTTCAAAAGACGACGCTCTTTCTGGAACAGATAATCAGTTTCATTAACCTCTCTCGAGTCGAAAGCTCTTATACTATTTGGAAATATGAGTTTTCGTTCAAATCGGTAAAGATCAGGGTCTTTACCGATTCAAGGATCTAGAGGCTTTTTGTTTAGTTGTCAAGGGACTTAAAAGTTGCGCAATCTAATACTGATAAGTAAAAAAAATCTTTACTAGGTACCTACTACTGTTTGAAGTTAAGTAATGTATTGTTTAGGGAAAAAACAACAATTACGTATATCCTAAATAAAACCTCCACAATAAAACCCAAAACAAAAAAGTATTGTCGTTTTATATCTCTTATAGTACATTAAAACGCAATTTTTGTTGCAACTTTTGGTGGTATCCGTCTATTGAAGATTTCGGGCAGAACCGAGGAAATAAAGAAAACCTTTTGTTCGTCGCACTCGAGACATCAAACTGCTGAAACGTGGACACTTTTGTCACCCCTGAGAGAACGAAATCCTTAGAAAAACCCATCGATACAAGGGGAGATATGGCATGGAATCGGGACGACTGTCGCCGAGCTACGACCAAAGTGCACGAACTAAGAAGCGGTGAAGCCAATGAAAGTGGCTTTTGGTGTGTTGGTATAGGTCGCGGGTTCAAATGCAGGTGTACACAAGTAAACTTTATTTGATTTATTTGTATTTTTTCACAATTTACTCATTTAAAATAATATATATTATATTTTCGGCATTTTCCAGAGTGTAAGATATTCTCAGTATTGCCCTGGTGCAAGACCACCATACAGAGTTGAAAAGTTGCTTGAAATGGTTTTGGCCGTGTTTGTTGACCAGGTAGGTACTTCCCTACCTTCCTCACCCTCATCTCCTTCCCCTCGCCACTTCCTTCAGGCTCACAACATACCCCAATTAGGAATGCCATAGTCTCGCTGGCTCCAGACGTTTGGGAGCAGTTGGGACTCTTGTGCGGTTTCACATTAAAAAAAGATTGAATCAAGATTTGTAGTATTATGGCTTACCAATGTTGGAAACGTTTTTGTACGCGCGGTTTTATGCTAATAATGCTTCTTGACGTATTTAGTCTATGTTCTTGACCCATCTCCCTTGTTTCTGTCATCTATGGAATAACCTTTATACAATGACGGCCCACCCTAATGCATAATCATTCTACATTCCTTTATCTCGCAGACTGTTTCACGGCCGTTTAGCCGTGGCAAATATGAAACACACGAACAAAAGAAGTGGCTCATATCTGATATCTCATACATACGAGTATCAGGACTGAAGAACATGCATTCATTCTTTGTAAAGTCGTGCTGTTTAAACCGTACCGAATTCTACTTTGGATGATAGTTAGTATATGAGGTATGCCGATTGTTTGAGGAGTCATTAATAACAGGATTTTCAAGTAGAATCTTTGAAGTCAGAAATGAAATAAATAAGGCAGACGAGGTAAGGAGAGGAACGTGTAACCATGGGTCTTGAAGAGGCACATTACAGAGGGCGGCAATTTGTTATCAAGAGCAATTCGTAGAAATGGACACAACTCGTGTAACGAATGTCAAACTTTTGGCTATTATAAGGGATCAGTGACGCTAGTTCCTCGGAGAATCTTCCACTGAAATACCTGCAGAACAAGGACTGCATTCCAACCTGACGCCTGTGCTCGAAAGATTTCAATCCGTTTGTTAAGATTGGGACATCGTGGCTCATCTTCAATGTTTTTACTGTCTATGAGTGTGACAGTGATCTCGGATTGACGTATTGCTTCAAATGGCTTTGGCACACGACCAACAAATGACTTCATAGTGTTCTTATTGTTGTACAACTTTTTAACAGAAGACGACAACAATATTGATAACTTTGTAGTTATTTTGCCAAACTTCGTTTCGTTCCTCAACAATTACAATTATTGTGATTCCTCGTTGCTCAATATTTCCCTTCGAAAGTTAACTAACTAACAGGAAGGAGAGACTGACAAGCAACTCGATTTCGGAATGTACTCATTGCTTCCTTCCTTCTGTTATGCCCCTCTGACTCTTGACATGACCCGACTTAACCCTTAAATGCATATTGTTGCAAAACGGCAACATACCGTTCAAACCACCTTTAACTCTTTTGTGTATACTTAATGCATGCGGTTGTAGAATTATCACGTTCACGGTAATATATTTTATCGTGTAGCAGCACCTTTTTTCCTACGCGAATGTCAAATGTCACTCTTTCTTTGACAAAGTGAAGATTCTCGAAAATTGGTTGGAGGTTAGAATTGCAGTTTTCTTTTGCTGTTATTATTTTGATTTTCTGAGGTAAGTAGATACGATAATATAATACTTATATTTAATAACTCATCTTTTTTCCGATACACTTATTAGTTTTGCGAAATTGTTTTAGGTTTTGTTTTTTTTTCATACGTAAATTGTTCATATTAATTTCTAGTAAATACATGGTGTTGTAAATCTGCAAAAATTGTTTTTTTTTAATAAAATACCATTAAAAAATTACATTTTTTTCTTCTTTTTTTTACGTGCATATGCGTGTACATATCTACCAAATATATTTAAAATCATGCATTTAAGGGTTAAGTATTTGGTTCATTTGATGGTGTCACTCCATTCACATTCGGTTCATATATTCTACTTACATGCCTTTCTTCGTTCATTCGCTCTACACACCCAAACCGTCTAAACGTCCCTTTCTTTCTCGTACTTATTATCAGAGGCGGCTCCAGGGATCCAGAAGTGGAAGGTCAATCGAAAAACAATTAATATGAAATGTTAATACATATTGCTAATGCGTAATGAATATTATGAAAACGACAATGTATGTAATTAATTTGCCGGTACCCACCTATTCTGAAGCTGGTAGTATATAATTGCTTAATTTAAGATTATTTATTTACAAATATAACAATTTTTTTTATTTTTTTTTAAGATCTTTTCCTATTCAATTTTAATTCGTATTAACTCCAAACTCAGTCAATTGTTTATCAGTTGACTTAAAAAGTAAACAATGAAAGCAAAAATACATACGAGTATATGTTCATTTTATTGCACCCGCAACTGATAAAAATGAAATTTTGTTTTTAACCTCTTTATTTTTCTCTCTTGTAACATAAACTAATTGTCACTTTATTTAAATATGTTTGTCATGATTCATAGTTTGCGATTTCTTTCGATACGATATCCACAGAATTAGACATTTTAAATTATTCCACGCAAATTACGTCAACAATGGATAAACATAATTTCAAGTTCAAGATGGCCATCATTTCTAACACAATAAACTTAAGAGTGACATTTTTTCACACCTCCCTCTAAATATCTAATAATTGTAACAATTCGACGAGTTGGAGGCAAACCACGTGACCATGTTTTTGGCACCAGGGGGGTTCGAGAATGTTTTGAATAAACTACGAAATCAGTCGTATATTGACAGCCGAAAAGCGCACATTAAAATAACCAGACTGCGACGAAAAATAAAGTTCGCTATTGCATCGCAGTACGTTAAAACGAATATTTTTCAGTTTGGTTAAGTATTTTGGCATCCAATTCAAATTTGTTTTGTATGAAAAAGGACACGCAGCCGTTACTCTTCAGAGGAAGCTACAAGCCAAAAATGTGTATATTCTTGGTATACCTTATATTTTAGGTAATAGGCATTAAAATCGCTCGACAAACGGAGTCGATTTCAAGCAAAAAACTCTTTTTTATTTATTTTCTAAATAAATTTGTAAGAAAGCAAAAAAGTTAATCAAGTGAAACTGTCACAGATATAGCTATAATAATTTATTTTTTAAAGTTGTTTCCTTTACGCGTTCATACATTTCTATTGGAAAAATATATTTTGAGTAGTTTATATTTATATTTTTTATTGAGTAATTTATTATTTTATTTGTATTCTACTCAAGCGAAGCGATAGGAAAACCTTCAATTTATCTAAAGCATATTTTTTGATATTCATAATTAATCAAAATTAATCAAAATAGTGATTTAGCACTAAACTTAAAGCATTATTCTAAAAATTTACTTTCAAATACATTCTGTATCTTTAGTGAGATTGGGCTGTTGGGCATGCTTCTTCTAATATCTTTGGGCATGCTAGACAAAAGCTAGGCTCAAAAGCTTTATTGGTAGAAAAGGCTTAGCCATTTATCAAGATTAACTGGACTAAAGCTCATAGCCTCCAATCAATAACCATGAAAACCATCATATTTTATGTTCAGTTACATAATTACCCGATTACCAACGTATTCCCATCCACCCTTCAATTTGTAGACTTTCCTCGTGGGACTTTCTCATTTTTAATCCCTAACACAATACACGATACTTGGATGAAAAATACTTGAAATTTAAAGGTAACAAAGAAAACAGACTTTATTTAATTGGACAACATTCTTCTGCTTCGTGAAATACTAACTAATACCTATGCAAGGTTTTTGTGTGTTGAGGGAATGAAGAGCATAAATCCATAATATATAAATTTCTTTCTTCAATGTTTTGAGAGTTGATTGGACTACAACCTGCTCCAGTTTAACCCCACGGTTCTAGATAAAAATATCATGTTTTATCCTTATTTTATCTTTAAATTGCTAATTTATTATTTTTTTATTTCCGTTGCGCGGCAACATTCCCTCGTCCCTTTCCTCCCCATCCCGCTACAACGCCAAAACCTGACTTCCACTCCCACATCCGTCCTGCATACTTATAAACACATATAATCTGGTATAATGCGTTATACAAGAATATATGTGTTTATTTCAGTTGGGCGGCAACATTCCCTCGTCCCTTTCCTCCCCATCCCGCTACATCGCCAAAACCTGACTTCCACTCCCACATCCATCCTGCATACTTATAAACACATATATTCTTGTATAATGCGTTATACAAGAATATATGTGTTAATTTCAGTTGCGCGGCAACATTCCCTCGTCCCTTTCCTCCCCATCCCGCTACAACGCCAAAACCTGACTTCCACTCCCACATCCGTCCTGCATACTTATAAACACATATAATCTGGTATAATGCGTTATACAAGAATATATGTGTTTATTTCAGTTGCGCGGCAACATTCCCTCGTCCCTTTCCTCCCCATCCCGCTACATCGCCAAAACCTGACTTCCACTCCCACATCCATCCTGCATACTTATAAACACATATATTCTTGTATAATGCGTTATACAAGAATATATGTGTTAATTTCAGTTGCGCGGCAACATTCCCTCGTCCCTTTCCTCCCCATCCCGCTACAACGCCAAAACCTGACTTCCACTCCCACATCCGTCCTGCATACTTATAAACACATATAATCTTGTATAATGCGTTATATAGGTGTATTACATTTGTTCTACTTGTTACTTTTTGGTTACTTGTTAATTTGTTACTTAGTCCTGCTTTTTATATTTTAGTTGCATTCACTAAATACTTAGTTGTATATTACCAAATCAACCATCTGTGGACATTTATAATTGGTCTCTTTCTTTTCCATCCTCCTTTTATATTAAATTAATATTAAGACTGTTTATGTTCCTTAAAACAAATAAACAAACATTCCCGCTTCAATTCAAATAGATTCGCTGTTTTTGAACGTATTCCAAAATAAAATATCTACTGTTTTTGAGAGCAAATTTCTTCTCTTTCATCTCTAAATAATATAAAACAATGTCGCTATCCGCGTCTGTCTGTTGTGCGCTTAGTGCTTCTAAACCCTAGTACCTCGGAGAATCTTCCACTGAAATACCGGCAGAACAAGGACAGTATTCCCACCTGACGCCTGTGCTTGAAAGATTTCAATCTGTTTCTTAAGATAGGGAAATCGTGGCTCATGTTCAATGTTTGTACTGTCTATGAGTGTGACAACGCAATGTATTTTGAGAATTTCTTCCGGTAGGTTAATATATATAATACTTGCAAATTATATTTATAGAAAGTAGAGAAAAGTCGATGTTTTGTAATTAAGTCGTAAAAAAATATTTTCGGGCACTTACGCCGGGTACATTACAGCTAGTATTTTAATATTACAAAATTTGTACGTAAAGGTAAAGTTTTTAAAGTCTTTTTCCGATGATTTTTATTGTAAATTTTGTTTTCCACTTTATACGAAACTAAAATGCACTTAATTAAAAAATGTATTATAGAGGTGTTGTCACTTCACTTTTGTTGTTTTTATTTTAAAAATTAGCAAATCTAGAATCTAGACCGGGTGAACTGTTTGACGGTTTTCTATTTTATAGAATTACTAGCTGAAGTAGCCGGCGTTGCTCGGGCATTACGTAGAGTCTTTTGAAATCTAATAATAATAATATTTGGATGATTTTTATAGCGCCGTTTTTGTGCAAAATCACCTCAAGAGCGCTGTAAAAGTATATAATACATTTCTACAATGATCTATGTTATTACTAACTATATATGGAGATAATATACAGTACAATACTTACCTGGTAGGTCACTTGAGATTAACACTTAATTACCATTAACTAATTGTTTATTAGCGAAATTTAGATACAGGATTTAGGACATGATTGGATATAACTGGACTTTCTCTCAGGAATGGTATATTTAATTTAAGGGTATGACAGCTTAAAAACAAGTCTTTAGTTTTGACCTGAATTCTGTTGGACTTGTTATGGATCTTAGTTCTGGAGGGAGTTTTTTCCAAGCCTTCGGCCCAGATATTCCGAAAGTTCGATCACCAAACTTAGTATTTGGCTTGCGCTTAGGTTCCATCAGTCTGCCTACAGCTGATGATATTGCTAATCAGTCTGCCCACAGCTAAAGAGTTGACTGCCTCAGACCAGTGTTTTCAGATGGTTTAGAGATGTAGGGTGGGGCCATTTCATTGATAGATTTAAACACCATCCAGCTCAGTTTGTACTGGATTCTTTCAGGGCACTTAAGCAAGTGAAGGTTAAGAAGGTGTTCTAAAATGTGCGAATATTTTGAAACCCCGGTTATGAGCCGCGCTGCTGCATTAAACACTGATTGAAGCTTGTCAATTGTAGGCAGTGACCATCCTATTGGGTCACGTGTGTAAAATTTCACCAACCTAGGAAAAAATAATATTTCTCGCTTATAATGATGGTGATAGGTTGGATTTTTTTAAATTTTAGTATAGTCAGAATATCATATTATGATTCGTTCTTAAAAATATTGATTATGCTTAAAAATGATTTTTTTAATAAAAATGTCAATTGGTCTAAATTTATAATGTATTGGTATGCCCAATATCTAGAGTAGCGTTGCAGCCGACTGCAAAGATAAGTGTGTCGTTTTGTCGGTAGATTGGCGTCTAGAAGTGTATCGCCATCAACTAAATAAGTGTTAAGTAGAGAAATCATCCCAATGGAAAGTGCTTTTCAAAAATATTTAAATGCCCAACATTTACCATAATTCATAAATAAATTATTTTTCAAGTGCTTGCGCGAGATTTACCATAAATAGCAATATTAAATTTGCCTTTACAACGGCACATTGTTAATTATTAAGTATCAAGAATTATTTTGAATAACTCTACCAACGAGAGACTGGTTCGTATTGTTCGTAAATGTATCTATTCGTATTTCGATTTTGTTTTCTTGTTTGAATGAATTGATGACGTGGAATCTTGGAAATGGATATTAACCTGCTTCCCGACAACGGATCGAGCTGAAACTCATCAGATAGATTCGTTGTCGATTACAATGCATTCTGTCAACTTGGTGGCAATTACGCATATGCATGCGGACATATACGCATTTCTCTGAAATTGGATGACATTACAGCTGTTAATATACGAAATAAATGTCGGTTCTACCCAGCAGAGGCGAATCTTTGGTACGTGCATTTGTGCATTGCACTGATTGTCTTCAGTTTTCACATATCAACTTACAACGACACCTGTGCCCCAGTTATCGATGTACGAAAGTACGCTCCAGTGCACAGTGGGCCAGCGCTCAAGGAAGGGCGGTTATAGCATGTTGACGTTGTGATAAACATTGAAATCATATGCTATTGTATTTTAAAATGCGTTTTGTTGATAAATACTTAATAAAAACAATTAGTTTGTTAACTATATATACATATATGGCTTTATTAATTATTTAAAACTATAAAATGTGTGCAAAATTGATTGTGGTTGATTTTATAAAGAGTTTATATGTTTTGAATGGTTGGTGAATGCTAATAATATAATTATGTGTATATTTTAGGACTTTTTATTTAAATGTATTACATAATCACAATAAAATCCTGTTAAACTGCTAGTTAGCTGTTTTTCCAAAGGGTTTTTCCATCTTAATTGCTCGAGGACTTAAATTTCAAATTGTTTAGTACTAGCATTATTATCTGTTTTCAACGACCTGTTAAAATTTGGATTTATTTGACTAATTACTATTAGGAATAACCCATATTATTAGTATACTGTGTTATTCCCTTAATAATTTACATTGTTGCTTAATGTTATTTTCCAGTTATTAATTTATATTAATAATGAATACGAATAATATTTGCCAATGCAGTAGAGATACTTATTTTATAATTTCTCAAGTAATAGTTTATTGATATTTTTGGAATTATTCAGTAGGTAAACTAATAACTAATTACTTAAAAATCATTTTCAAGTACTATGTATGGAGTGTTAATTGCATGTTGATATTTTCGATATCGGGCAAGGTTCCAGTCACCACTTGTAAAACGTGGCGAGCTTTTTCTGCATCACTTCCAGCATTGGTTAACCAAATGTCAAACAAGTACATCCGCGTAAAGAAGCACTTCTTGTAAAAGGGACCTAAAATAAAATTTTTAAAGTTATCACAAAACTATATGTACATATGATTTTTACGTAGAACGTTGTAAACCGGCGCGCGGCGCTTGGATGACGCGTCCATAAACCGATTACCAACCATACGTATGTTTTTTCGTAGACCGTAACTTCTACGACGGTTTACGAACGGCGTAGATGACCCATAATTAAGAACAGAGCATGAATGTGCAGTAAAAAAAAAGTATCTCATAAACTGCTAATTCTAAAGAACATTTTTCATTAAATAACACTAGTGGAATCGTGTGGTAAAGTAGTTAAAAGTTTATGGAAACACAAATACAAATTTAAATATAACCAAGAATTTTATACGCGCGTAGCAGGCGTATGATTCAAAAACCTATCTATTTATAAATTTAAAAAATTATAAAAATAATTTAACATACCTTCAACTTGAAATTCCATTATAAAACAACACTCACAAATAAAAAATTACAACAAATTATCAACGGTAAACACAGTGACTAATAAGGGCTCTGATAATAGTAATTTAGCACTTCTAGCAATCAGATCACTTTCGAAGCCGAAATACTAATAAAATCTTTGGCAAACCGGGATCGTATTTATACATGCAGTTAGTTTGGTAATTAGGCAAGTCTTACGTACAATAAAAACCTTATAATGAGGTCATCAATATTTTATGGCTATGACCTACCGAGGGACCACTGTGCAGTGTAATTCCCGCCAGGTCATTATTTAACCTATCTTATACCCCGATATGCACTGAAACATGTTTTACCATACGATGCTGTTTTACCAAACAGCATCGGACGGTATCGAGAAAGCCTGACCTAGCCGAAACGAGTGGCACCGAATTGATAGAATGCATTGTCATCGACAACGAATCCATCTGCAGAGTTTCAGCTTCATCGAACGTTCTTAAGTGGGTTAATTTCCACTTCCAAGATTCCACTTCATTCATACACTCATTCAACAAAACGAAAGTGATATTCACCGTATAGGTTTATCAAACCAGAGCTCTATCTGGTAGAATCACGTGTGTTATCTGTATTAGCGAAATTTACAATGTTTTCTCAATGTTCTGGGAATATTTTATCGAACAAAGACCGAAGAACTTTCATTTTTCGATACGCCCGATTTAGGCCGCTAATCTTTTCAGCGAATAATATCTATTACCTGTTGTGGTTATTATTTATCGTATAGCTAGTCTGTAGTATTGCTATTGATATTTCAATTAAATTCATTCAAGCCATTTATTCATTAAAAATATATATATGTATATATTAGGGTGTCCCAAAAAAATCAAAGTTGTTATTTTTGAACGCATACCCTCTTATTTTGTTTTAATAATGACAAAACACTTATAAAAAAAATTCGTTTACTTTGGACAACTGCAACCCGTGCTGACTTGCATCGAAAGATGTCAGTACTTGTACATTAAGACACCAGCGAGCAAACGTGTTGATGAGCTTGTAGTAACTTGCTATTTTGTTAGTAAACGAAAATCACTCGTTCAGGCAAGATGTTGTTAGATTTACGCACTTCTAAAAAGAGTATATTTTTAATAGGAGTCGTAAAACACCAAATATCGGGTTCTAAACTGCCATCTAATGGACAAGTTCTTGAAGTTTTGTTCTACAATATCCGGAAAGTTAATTTAACTGTCAATATATACCAAATATAGTCATAGTTGGTATTAAAAGCTGTGTTTGAAGTAAAAATCAGTCAAGTGACTACAAGCCCTGACATACCACTCTTCAAAAAGTTTCGAGATAACTGTAAAAATGTTGATCTCGATAAAATTCAGTGCTACAGAGAAAATCTCACATTGCACCTAATCGCTTCCGAATTCGATGATTTGCTTGACTTTTACCGTACTGCAATGACAACAAAAATACTTGGAGATGACTATTGAGAGTTTTTAGAGCTCTTTGTGATAGTTTTAGGAGATACAGCGAGAAAATTTAAGATTCGGCCTCCAGGTGCTCGATGGATGGCAAAGGCGCTTTATTCCTTGAAAATATATTTAATTTGTGCGCAATTTAAAATTACCGGTAAGGATAAGGCGGCACTTTTAGACGTTTGCCTGTTCATAGTAACATCCTATGTCAAGCGATGGTTACAATGTATTATGGCAGTTAAAGCACCTTACCAGGACTTGTGCTTTTTGAAATCGATGAAGGCTTAAGAAAAAATTGATGAAAACATCTCAATGGCAGCTTTATTTCTGTTCAGTAAGCAGTTATGGTATTTGACCGATGAAGGATCTATTTTATCGCTGTTTGACGACGCTGTGGATCAAATAACTAAAACAAAAATGCTTGAAATATCAAAAAAAATAATTTATCAACCCATGACAAACGTTACATCCCATCGAAGGAAGATCTTGATGGTAAATTGTATGGTAAGTTTATTAAGTAGTTTAAATTATGTTTTGTATTGAGGTTTTTGTTTATATCATAATTTAGTGACTTTTTTTCAGAGAAAAATATTTACGACTTCATTTCAGTCAAGAGCAAGTATTTGTTTGATCGTCTGAAAACAGATGCCAGTTGTCTTAACGAATTCCCTACGATGTGGTAAAATAATGCTTCGTATCAAGAAGTCAGAAGGGGTCAGAGGGTAGTGAATGATACAGCTGAAAGAACTGTTAAGTTAATGCAAGATTTTCATGGCTTAATCTCACGGTCGAAAAGGTACAAAAATAATTTTTGTTACGATGCGTTCAGGAACACCGGAAGATTTATCCTGACTGTAAAAAACAAACTATCAAGAAAAAATTTATCGATAAACCATTTTTAAATATAAAATACTACATAATTGAACATTTGTGCATTTTTAAATTTTATTTATCCGACAAAAATGAAAGTTGAAAATCCTTCCATATTAACTCTGTACCATATGTTTGGCATCAAGTCGGCACGGGTTGCCGGTGTTTAATCAAAATAATATTTATTATATGAGTTATTGGGATCAAATGGAATAAAATAAGAGGGTATGCATATATAAATTCATGAAAAAAAATTCTTCCTTATGTCCTGGGACACCCTAGTATATATCAATGAATGTTAATTGTTTTAAAATACGACATCCGTGGAAGAGACGTAAACCTTTTGATTTAAAATTAATTAAATACAAAAACCTAAATATGTATAGATTTTTAACAGTAAATAACAAATAATTAAACAGTAAATAATAAATGCTCAAATCCCGGCGTGCGCAAGTAAATTTTGTTTATTTAATTCGAGTCGTGAAATATCACTATTCGCTAATAGTGACTAGATCTGAATAATCATCTTCCTCTCCCCACTACTTCCCTCACAACATACCCCAATTGGGGATGCCATAGTCTCACTGTCTCCAGACGGTTGGGACTCTTGTGTGGTTTTCACATTAAAACAATATGTTATCGTCAAAAGATTCACCCATCAAATTCAATATTCTGCAGTCATTCAAGGCCATTGTATCCACAAGTTGTGGCCTGATCAGCTGTTCCAAATATAATAGAGATGATAACAATGGAGATGAGTCATGATCCATTATTAATATGAAACCGCGAGCACGATCGTGTCGCCAACATCGTTCATCCACAGTCCAGCAAATCACATCTACACAAACTACACACAAAATTCATATCTCTAATTGCATAGCCTTTTTGATAGTCCGCGCAGTTTGGTCATAGCTCGACGACAGTCACCATGCTTCCATGCCATATCTTCATAAATTAGTTTCTATTAGATTTCCTATGATTCTTTTCGTTACCATGATAATTTAACACAATGACAGATTTAAAAAGTGAAATAAAGTCATTAAAAGCGATGAAAAACCTAACCTACTTAACCTATTTAAGGCGATGCACTACGTAGTAATGCAATATCATGTGTTTTTGGTTTGAAAATTCGGTCGCCTGGAAATGTTTCAGATGCTTTAAATAAATACCGCGAGTATAATACATCTTGGCCTTTGAAATAATCGAGTATTTTTTGCATAAGTCTTTTTATAAGCCCAGAAAAAAAATATTTATAAGGCCTATGAAAACTGCTGAAAAGTTCAAAATTTCCCACTTACGAACCCATTTTCGGTTATGGTTTTATTGTATAATGTGGAAAATTAAGTTATTTATAAAATGATCGGAAAACATTTAAATATTTATGCCTGAACATGCACAAAATAAAATAAAAGGCACTTTTTGGTCATGTTTTTTTCTCTCCTAAATCAAAACAGCTGGATGGTGTTAAGCGGGAATTTAAGCCTTATCGCCATCTACGTAAGGAATGTTATTGATGGCGGCTCGATTCAAAATATTACACGACGTAGTGCATCGCCTTAATCTAGTTTTTGTTTCATCACTTTTCAAGACTTGATATCATTTTTTTAAATATGTTCGTGTTGAATTGTCACTGTGTTGAGTTGTGCGGTTATCATTCTTGTCATAACTTAGTCTCTTTCTCGCACAGGAAACACGAAGTAACGTGTGGCAAACAATAATATACGTTCATTGATATTGGTGCCGTGCCGCGATTTAAAAATTGACCTATAGTTTTAATACCACGAATTTTCTTACACATGTAAAGGCATGGTTATTTTACTCGGGCCCAGCGCGTGGTATACATAATTCATTAAATTAATGATGTTCTTCGAATATGGGCGTGTCTCACTAAATGTACAGTAACATCTATAACATTAGCCTCCACGCGGGAGATCACTGAACTCCGTACAGACTGACCATTTGACATACATGTACGTGCTAAACATATTCCTTATCCCCGACATACTGTGGTACCAGTGGCCGCTTGTAGGACATTGTAGATACTCACAGAAATGGGTAGTGCGTTAAAAAAAGCGAAAATTTCAAATTCAGCGGCGAAAGATACGAGTAGGCTAGCAATTGGCAATTTTGAAGCTTATACCGACCTTCTGGAATCGTATGCGAACTGTAAATTAAAGTGGCGCCCAAATCATTACAAACAATAATTACTCGCCTGAAGTATAGGATTTTCCAATAAGAGGTGTTATTTTGATATTAAAAGAAACTTTTCCCTTAAAAGATCAATGGTTTCGTTGCTTGTGTGGCACGTAGCGCCGTCTTGTTGAAAGTAAACGTTGTCCAGATCAATACCATCCAATTCCGGCCATAAAAAATCTTTAATCATCTCTCGATAGCGCAATCCATTCACCGTAACTGTTGCTCCAGCCTCATTTTCGAAAAAGTAAGGTCCAATGACTCCGCCGGACCATAAACCGCACCAAACAGAAACACGTACGTTTGAAGATAGAGAGGCTTTTCAACAATAACTCTTGGGTTTTTCGAGCCCCAGATGCGATAATTTTGCTTGATGACGAAGCCGCCGAGGTGGAAATGGGCCTCATCACTCAAAATGATTTGCATTTGATTCACTCAAGTGAATTTTAATAATTTCAATGCGTTGTTGAAGCTTGAATCGTTCCATTTTTATTACTGGCGTAGTTTCTACTTGTCAAATGTCAAAAAATGACAGCTTCAAAAGTAACATCTACCGAAATAGCGGGCTATTCAAAATAACACCTCATATTGGAAAACCCTATATCAATACAAATTAAAAACATCTCCCGAGTAAAAATAAATGCCGCCGATGGGAATTGAACCCGAACCTTCTGATGTCTGGTCCGGTGCTCTGGACCACTGAGCTACGTCGGCTTATTTTCGACACGCTAAATAATTAAAATGTACTAGTACTTCAATCAACAATTCTCCGTAATGCCACCTATTAAGAATTTTTTTCTAATGTTTTCAATGAAGACCTTTTTTTAATATTTCGATGTCATTTTATGTTTCATAACGATTTTCCCAAAGATGTCAAATGTAAAAATGGTACTAAATGCTTTAATTATAACTGGGAATTTTTAATACTTATTCCATAATCGGTACATCTCCTCTACATATTATTTGTATATATTTTTTAATGATAAAACTTAATGAGTAAAACCTAAAATTGTAATATCTAATGTAAAAGATTCGGTCGCATCTAGAAATTGAACCCAGGACCTCAGCCTTGTCGAGGCTTTGCTTTGTGGTTTTACTCATTCATTATATTATTCATCCTAGACTTGCGTAAAAAAAGTCAATAGTTTCCGAACATTAAAATAAATATTTATCCAAGACACTTTCTAGATTGCATTTATTTATCAAGAATTTAACAATCACACATAAAGATAGCAGCCAATAAAAGTATGCGTTAAGAAAATGAAAAAGATATTGGTAGTTCTTAGTAGAAGTATGATACGATAACAGTTTCAGTCAGTAGTTCTTGTATTAATTATTTAAGAAATAAATTTGTACAGCGCTTTTGAGGTGTCGTTTTCACGAAAACGGCGCTATATAAATTAGCCGAAAATTATTATTATTTAATATGACTGAAGAGAATACTGTCAGATTAGCTCAGTGGTATAGCTAAACCCCGGCGAGGCCGAGGTCCTGGGTTCCATCCATATTTTTGGTTGAGTTATTTTTTCACCGTCCCTTCCAAATTGTATCGCTATTATAACCTAGGTATTCAATAATAATTAGGTACACCTAGCCTTCTAATGATAGACGATGTTAGATACATAATAATTACTTCATTTGTAGGTTGCACAATAATTAGTTTTATGCGATTATATACTAATTGCTATTGTTCCAAGCAAGGTTTAATCATATTCTTGAAGGCTCGAGATAACTGTTTATTATTTTCATTGCGTATAACTTTAATATGTATTCAAGTATTTTATTCTAATTTATTTCGTCATTCTTAGTAATAATCCTAGCTTAACGTATCAGAGCCGTGTGCTATTATATACTGTTTCTACGTTATTGTGTAGTATAAATAAGTAAATATAAGGAATTATAGATATTTAATCATGTAAGACTTCAACATCACGAATACCGTGCCGCCGACACTGGCAATATTTCATTCGCTCGAGTAAATACTTTTGTGTCTAATTTAATAAATATTACGTACATGCAAACATTTTTATAGATATGTGAACACCGCACAAGAGTCTCAAATGCTCCCAACCATCTGAAGTCAGTGAAACTACGGCATACCCAATTAGGGTGTGTTGTTAGGCTGAAGGTAATGGGAATGGGAGGGATATGGCGGAAATACCTGGCTATTCGAATCTGGTTACAAAACAATGCTAAAGCCATTTTAAACAACGTTTCGATTTTGAAAGGTGGTCTTTCAATAGGGCGATACTGAGAGTATCTATATACCAATAATCTTTAAGATAATGTTTTTAAAAATTAACTATTTGAATTTCAATTTTGTTTTTGATAATGAATCAATGTGAATCTTGGAAGCGGAAATTAACCCACTTCCCAACATCCGATCGAGCTGAAAATCGGCATATAGACTCGTTGTCGATGATAATGACATTCTTAGTGGCAATCACATACACACACACGGACTTAACGCCTCTGAAATCGTATAACATTACAGCAGTAAATAAATGTAGGTCCTACCTGGTGACCAGAAAGGTTTAAACCAAATATTATTTTATTAATGAAATAGATATATTATTGTTTAAGAAACTTTGTTTTTAAGGAATGATGTACCCGAGTACAAAAAAAACTTTTTTTAAATTTTGTATATTTACGTCTGTTCAATATTTAGCTCGGAATTGTAATAATTACCACTTTATTGTGCATATATCTGTAGCCCTGATCAAAACTCAACAGACCGTCATTCGCCATTTTGAACTCCCGCCTGCGCATGCGCTAGTCTGTCACCCGTCTCCGCCACACACAAAAAAAAAATTCTCACGTTCAGCTGAACTCCTTTCGATTTCAAAACGCCCCTAAAAACTAATAAACTCCACACCCTTTTAGTTAAAAAATGCTTCGCGATAGTCACCCTTATTCTAAGCGCGTGTAAAGGTGTATATTGATGTTGGGTCAGCCTCTCGTGACAGAAACCATTAGTTTTCTTTGACGGTGTGAGACACGCGAGGGGCGCAGGTTTAGTTGGCATTCCCACATGTCTCGAATAACGTCTGGTTATCATGAGAACGCACCTGTTTCTTGTGCCATTTCTAAAATGGTCGTTCCACTAAGAGTTCCGGTGTAATCTATAATTTCTGTTACATTGTGTCACTTATGAGAACAGAAGAGATTATATCGTGTCTATAAAGATGGTATTGACAACCAATTGAAATTCCCGCCAAAATAAAATGATTTTCTGCTGATTGCTCAAAAGCTGAATTAGATTGCGAATCGGCGTTTGTATTGTTTGTACAGGGTTTTCCAATAAGAGGTGTTATTTTGAATAGCCCGCTATTTCGGTAGATGTTACTTTTGAAGCTGTCATTTTTTGACATTTGACAAGTAGAAACGATACACGCTTCAACAACGCATTGAAATTATTAAAATTCATTTGAGTGAATCAAATTCAAATCATCTTGAGTGATGAGGCCCATTTACACCTCGGTGGCTTCGTCAACAAGCAAAATTGTCGCATCTGGGGCTCGGAAAACCCAAGAGTTATTGTTGCAAAGCCTCTCTATCCTCAACGTGTGACTGTTTGGTGCGGTTTATGGTCCGGCGGAGTCATTGGACTTTACTTTTTCGAAAATGAGGCTGGAGCAACAGTTACGGTGAATGGATTGCGCTATCGAGAAATGATTAATGATTAATTGGATGGTATTGATCTGGACAACGTTTACTTTCAACAGGACGGCGCTACGTGCCACACTAGCAACGAAATCATTGATCTTTTACGATTGAATATCAAAATAACACCTCTTATTGGAAAATCCTGTATATTGCCCCCGCACTCCGAATTTCTACCGATATATAAATATATTTCTCTTGAGCACTAAGGACGGGTTGTTTTCACAGAATTTTAACAATTCATCAAATTACAAAGCTAATTTTAAGCTTGTTTTCAAGTTTTGTCATATAATCATTATTGTCCATTTGTTTCACAAAACTGAAATAATAACAGACCTTGAATGAAATTTAAAATATTCACGGAATTGAATTTGACTTTTTGATGAATTATTCAAATTCTGTAAAACAACCCGTCCTTAGTTTTTAAGATCCCGAAAAAACCTATGTCGTTTTTGAAAATATTATCTTTACATTTGTAGAGTCGAAATCGTAAATTTATAAAATTCCCTCAATATAAAAAAATCGCAATGTATGCTCCGATAATAATTAAAAACACATTTTTTATGTTATTTAACATGTTATAGATATAAAAAAATCTAAGTGTATCTTTAAATGCAACTTAGGCATTTGTCGACAGGTTTTTGCTCTTTTTAAACGAGTCGTGTTTTATTAAATATTTTCACTTTTTTAATATTAGCGTGCTCCCTCTAACATTCGTATTCACATATCTCCCTTTCAAACCATCTTCTTCTTCTTTTTGGACGTGACACTTTTCAAATTTCAAAAAACTACAATGGCGCTGATAGCCATTTGATTATATTAATTTATTATATTGACAATGTTAGTATTTTTACGATACACCATAAGATAAAAACGTCGTGCGATTTTTCCATTAAGGCGATGAAGTACGTCGTGTAATATTTTAAATTGAGCCGCTATCAATAACAACCCTTACGTAGATGGCGATAAGGTTTAAATTCCCGCTTAACACCATCCGCCTGTTTTGATTTATGCAAGAAAAAAACATGGCCAAAAAGTGCCTTTTATTTTATTTTGCGGATGTTCAGGCATAAATATTTAATTTTTTCTCGATCATTTTATAAATAACTTAATTTGCCACATTATACAATAAAATCATAACCGAAAATGGGTTCGTAAGTAGGATATTTTGAACTTTAAAGCAGTTTTCATATGCCTTTACATTATTTTTTTCTGGGCTTATAAAAAGACTTATCTAAAAAATACTCGATTATTTCAAAGGTCAAGATGTATTCTACTCGCAGTATTTAATTAAAGCATCTGAAACATTTCTAGGCGACCAAATTTTCAAACCAAAAACACATGATTTTGCATTACTACGTATGGCATCGCCTTAATATGTTAAACCTGTAACTACTCATTAACCAAATTGTACGTCACTTTATTATTTTTAGAATCTCTTCACTGTCTTGGTGAGAAGTAATTTAGAATACAATTCCTCTGCTACAAATCACATCAAATTAAAATTGAGAGAGTTCTACACAATTTTTATGGTTCATCAATTTCAAACGATCCATACCCATTGACTAAATTAATTATATTATTTTAATGAAATTACTTGATTTAACCGACTTATCTTGCAGAAGAACCATGAGCTATTTGGTACCTTTATCCAGATTACTAAATGGCTTAATGGATATACCTGACTTAAGTAAACTAATAACGTTCCGAGTACCAAATCGTAGCACAAGACTTTCTGAGTAATTCTTTGTTCAATCATCTGAAACCAACTATTTTATTAATTCCACCTATATCACCTGAATTAACTAAACTAATAACGTTCCGAGTACCAAATCGTAACACGAGGCTTCCTGAGTTGTGCTTTGTTCATTCATCTAAAACCAACTATTTTATTTATTCCTCCCATATCACCTGACTTAACTAAACTAATAACGTTCCGAGTACTAAATCGTAACACGAGACTTCCTGAGTTGTTCTTTGTTCATTAATATAAAACCAACTTTTTTATTGATTCCTCAGTAAATTCCACGTAGGCTTGGAAATAAATTCGGTTCCCTTTGATATTTATTCTATACTAAAATTTAAATTAAACATTTTGTTTCGCTATCATTATTATATTATATAAACCATAACTTACAATTTATGTAAATATTTCATTTATAATTTATTGTTTCTTTTATGTTGAATTTTGTTTACTCCCGGCAGATATTAATACCTCCTTTTTATCTTTTCTCTTTTTATGTATGTGTTGAATTGATGATTGTGTATTACGTTAAATCATTATCTAATTTTTTATATTCTTTTGGTGCTGTATATAAAAATATTATTATTTATTTGAATGTACTATGTTGTATAATTAATTTATACTTGTTTTTGTTAATGTTTATATTTAAAGAGATGCGTAGGTATCATGAATTTATTTTCTCACTGTATTTATAGATCGCCCACGCCTTTGTAAAGCAAAAACAACAACAACGATAGATGATATCATATTGCAATGTTTTTGTTATGTTCATTCAATAGAGGGCGTCAAGTTCTAAAAAAAGCGGGCATGACCAAGTCGGTACACTTTAGAAAAAAATGACATTTGTTAATAATTTATTGTCGTGCGTAATGGAACTTGAATTTGAAAATTTAATCGAAATTTAATTATTAACTAGTTGATCGCGCAATGTTTCGCTAATGTCTTTCTCGGGCGTCTCCGACTTCTGCTACCATTCACTACTGTATACCACAATGTTACTGTTAAAAAACGACATTACATCGACTTTAATTCGACTCAGTATCTCATTCCTGTGCAGAGATATTGCGTTTAATATTACCATTCCAACTACTCTCTAAACTGTCCTGCCACTAAAAACAACAAACTTTGAAATTTTCAGCGATTTCGGTCCACTACTTTTTTTTTGTAAGTTTTGCAAGCACCAACATACGCAAGCTGAACTTCATATTTTAAGATTTAAGTACTACCTGCATTGCCCGACTTCGCCAGGGTTTTGGATTCTTATATATAAATTTATAACCCTAATATTTTACAGCAATTCAAACAATTCACAACAACGGAGTGGTAATTACCTACTCTTGGTTTCTCTCTGGTTTAAGATACCTTACAATGGCTTTAGAGGTGTTTAGTAAATAGATCCCATGTAGTAATAATAATAAATATGTAATAAAATATTACCATTTGTTATTTCGGCTACTGGCATTATACCTAGCTCTCTCATTAAAAATTTAGGCGCATTAGATCTATCAAAAAATTTATATATAAAAATGCAAAAATCAGTCGTTTTAAATACATGTAGGATAACGAAAGATTTTTTAAATATTTATGTTGAGGGATCAGTAGGATTTATAGGCCCTGTTAGGAGTTCTACCGAGCCGAACCCTCTGATATGAAAATATCTGTAGTCTTTGAATTATTTTCACATTTGATCTGTGGTGAGTTGACGTGTTGTTCTTGTGTTGTTTTGTATTTATTTTGCTTATATAATGCACTTGCATAATGTTGATTGACTAGATGATCATTTGTGGAAAAGTGTGTGGAAGGGTTTAGTTTTTCCTATGGGGAAGATTTAAACCGGACATAAAATCGGAAAATTTGATATATATATCAAACCAAACATCCTCTACCTCATCTATTTCCCCTCCCATGTCCTTTCAGCCTCAAAACCTACCTAAACTGGTAATGCTGGGCCATTAGTTACTTCGAACTTTACTGCAATATTTTCGTAAAAAAACCAAGGCGATGCCAGAGCTCACTGTTTGATCGTTTTTGCTACTGCATCCATCAATCAATCAAACTAATAGATTTTCTGCTTTATAATAGTGAAGATTAAGTTTTTTTCTGCTCATTATTGTTCATGACAGCTGTTGCGTCCCCCATCGCGCTATCTAAACCCAATATCGACTGAAACGTCTGTAAATTGTGGGTAACCTAGGCTCTCACATGTAAATATAATGTTTTTTCAACCTGCGTATTAATTTGTTGCCCTTCTTTGAGTCGTTCTACCTCGATACGGTCTGCTGATTTGAAGGGGAACCAGACACAGACATGTGTATGTGGATATCAGATATTATTACATTTTCTGTGAATTTCTGAAACCTTGCCGTCCAATGAAAATACAGACTTTACCGACTACACTCCGCGACGATCCAATACTTTTAAAACTCTTACGAAATCCATGATTAAATCGAAGATTCAAGGTGTGTTCTAAAATAAGGAAAATGTATACCATACACGATGCTATCCCGCTATGCCCCGCTATCATAGACAATAAAACAATGTGAGATATGGCATGAAAGCCAGCTGACCGTCGCTGAGGTACGACCAAAGTGCACGGACTATCAAAATGGCTATGCAATGATGGTTATGCGTGTTTTGTGTTGGTAGAAATATAGTGGGGCCCCGCCGTGCATTTATTTATAAATACATAATATAATACATGATATTTGACATAGACATTTACAGATTATATAAATATATATTAAATCACCACACTAGGCGTAGTTGTGATTTTTTATTTCCTTTTTTTAGACGCCCATTGGACTTTTACATTGAAAAGTTAACATTTTTACATAAGAGTTATAAATATAAACGACTTACAATTGGATAAAATTAAGATTATGACAATAATAATAAACTGAAGTTATCAAAAATAAAATAAATGTTCACTAAATATTATCACAAATGATTAAATATTACGACAATTCATGTTCGAAACCTCTAATCCAGAGGTTCTCAACCCTTTTTTTGACACGTTTTAGACTTTTAAAGTATAATTTTTCTTTATCGCCACTCCCACACTACTCCACCAATTTTTCGGATTTTATGAAACTCGAACCTTTAAATTGCTTACAACGTAAATCTCTACAAAACGCTCTGGATTATCTACCGTGTTTATAAGTAAAGTGAGTACACAAAGTATGTCTTTCCCCCGAAGTCGTAGCGTTAGTGTACCTAGTGGTTAGAAGGAGGAAGCGCAACACGGCATAATAACCCAACAATTAGTCACGATAGTACTTTTAAGGTCCCGTAATAAGCGTTCAAAGATGGTTTGAAAGTGAGATATGTAAATACGAATGTTAGAGAGAGCGCGCTAATATTGGAAAAACTATAATAATTAAGCGAAAACGTTGAAAATATTTAGTAAAACACATAATAAACACGAAATAAAGCAAAAATCTCCCGACAAATGCTTTGGGTTCATTTAAACATACATTTTTCATAACTATTACTTATTGAATAAGAGAACAAAAGGTGTTTTTCAATATTTTTCGGAGCTTTCTTTGCGATGTTTTTCTATCGAGGGAATTTCATATATTTACCGTTTTGACATAACAAATGTATAGATATTATCTTAAAATATAACACATATACATTTTTTTAAACTTAAGCTTAAAGAGAAATATGTGGTGTGTAAAAGGTGTTATGTTATGTATTTTAAGGAGTGTAAAAATGCTTGTCGAAGGACCTTGAATGTTAGTGTAATTACCACTGCACATAAGACAATAATATGTTGTATGGATAAGTAAGGACTCACCATTAGGAAAAAAGGGCGCTCGTTTTCTTCCTGTTTATCCTCCTTTACGGCGGTGGCACTGAACACGAAGCGGTTTTGAACGAGATCGGCGCGTATGTAACATGTAATAGGATAAGCGAGATAGGAGAGATTTTTATAGTGAGCGATGCGGGTGATTGTAACAGACTGACTACACAATGTGCAGCGAAATAGTGCGGGATTAGAAGAAGGTAGTACAAGGAACAACATTATTATCTGAGTACAGTGTTCGCATTTATGTACATAGGTGTGCATTAGATGTATATGTAATTTGTAACAATATGTTATAAATCGGTAGAAATTGAACTCCACAGGAGTTTAACTCGTATTGCCTAGGTTGAGATTCACTGCCTTAATCCAACATAATACATTATACGAGTAGTGAAAAATAATTGGGTACTCGTATTTCGTATGTACGGCTTCGTGTGTCTGATATAATGGCGGTAGCAGTAATGGCAGCAATGGCGATGTGACGGAGAAGGGGATAGACTTCCACTTCCTTTTCCATCTGTTTACATCCGGAGGGGGCCGCCGCGTAGCCAGACGAGGTGAAAATGGATGGAACTGGTCTGCACAAATATACCTCACATTTATGTACTGTGGCAATACTTCTGTAACGATTCGTTACCTAACGCCATGTATGAAAAAGGAAAACCTAATCTAACTAATCAAGTAAGCTTCACGCAGTTTCCCGCAGGGGTAAACAGAGAGGATAGACTGCCACACATCTCTGTCTTAGTACTTACACTCTTCTTGCGTAATTCCCATTTATACATCGTCTCATACATACCCTTCCGTTATTCTTATTACTGACCATAGAGCTAAATTAGATGCGCTAAAGCGTACTAATATCTTGTCGAAACTTGTTCCACTATCAAAGCGGTGCGAGTAGACCGTATTCGGTAGTTTTAGTTAGAGCGTTGGAAGAGTTGGAGGTAAAAAGCGGAACCTATTTTTTCGCTTCATGTTTCATATAAATATAACTACTGATAATAACAACTTCTACAAGATACCACACGGCAGAACAGATGTGGCAATACTGTAAACTATGTTGTACTGTAAATGGGTAAGTACCTAATCTGTCGTACGATAGATAAAAATAAATTTGACTAATGTCTCCAAACCATCTATGCGTCATTTTCTTAATCTTATCCACAACCGTGTCAGCCTTTTATTCTTTCTGAATCTCCACAATTTTAACACGGTCATACATGGTTTTACAACAGAGCCTTTTTAAGTACTTTTATTTTCTTGGAAAACTGCACAATAGTCCCAACTGCTCCCAACCGTCTCAGCCAGTGAGAAAAAGGCATTCCCAATTGGGATATGTTGTGAGGCTGAAGGTAGTAGGGAGAGGAAGGAGATGGGGAAAAGGAAGGTGGGGAAGTAACTAGCTTTTCAGATCTGATCAACTAACACGGCCAAAGCCTTTTCAAGCAACGTTTCACCTTTAGCTTGCTAGCCGAAAGCCTTACCCTTCGACCACGGAGGCCGTCAATATTTCATATTTCCTCTGTCAGATCCCTGTTCCATGTCTCTCTGTCTTACATCATGGTTGGTATCAGAACTCCATTGTGAAATGGTAGCTTCGTTTTGACCATACGTCATAATTAACCTTGAATCGGGTTTTGACCATACGTCATAATTAACCTTGAACCTCTGTTCAAACTCTGTCGGGTATTACGGCTTTACAGTGTAGCCTCAAATACATAATTAAATACACAAGTTCGTAACCAAATAAGGTAACTTGATTTGAGCATTGCGAGTACACAGCAAAACATGTTATTATAATATAATATCGCTCTATAAAACAGTGATAAATCAAAAACTAATCTTGTTGCCGTAGATGTCAAGGGAGCCAAGCCACAAATTTGGCGAAAATGAGACAATACCCTAAAATAAAGCCAAAATCTTAACGACGTAAGTAAAGCATACGTGTAAAATAAATATGCGACGCGGCCCTGATGTATTCGATAGACCGACGGATGATTTTGCCCTGTCAAATCTCTAAAATAAAATGTGTATCTTAACAACGTTTCCATGATAACTCAACACAGTGACAATTCAACACACCTTTAAAAAGTGATATAAAGTCATTAGAAACGATGAATCTAACCTAACCTACTTAACCTAGTTAATAAAGTTTTTGTTTCATCACTTTCCATGACTTTATATAACTTTTTAAAAATGTGATGAATTATCATTTTGACGATTTCATTTTAACGGCATAAGTGATGCAGTCGGGTGAAACAGTATTCGGCGCGCGGCCCGGCGTAATGGACAGACCTACGGTCGGCTTTGCCCTACCAGGCAAGATTTTATTTTAGTTATTTCTGATAAACGTATTACTAAAATGTCAAATGTTTCTAGAGGGATTCCTCGCGAAGTTATTAATGCATCGTCTAGGAAAATAAAATCTGGTGCTTACCGCAAATTTTTAGTTGAAAAACGTTTTATAAAATTTTAAAACCGTTTTAGATAAAATATTTTTATGGTAAGGTCCTGTTTTTATTAATTTTAAATATAAATAACTTACATCCGTTGGTATCCCTCTAGAAACATTTCAGATTTTAGTAATACATTTATCAGAAATAATTAAAATGTGAGCGTCGAGCAAACCCTCGCTATTCGCCTTCCCGTTGGAAGTCTTATGTGCCAAAGCATTTTAAAACCATCAACGATGCAGGCATAAGAGGCCTAACTCATTTTTTCAAGAGATATTAACACACAAAATTTCAAAAATACTGTTTTTTGTAGTTATTCAACCAGTTGTTGAAAATGTTGAAAGTTTCACTGTTGTGAATGTTTTTAAAAACCAACAAAGTTATAAGAAATAAAATGTTACAGTTTTGTCACCAAAAAATTTTCGTCCGCTGTTTTTTCAGCTTTATGATTTTGTGACTTGTCTCCCTCGACATCTACTGCGACTTCTTGTACATGAATAATATTATTCTTGATTGGTGATTTTTGGTGTTACGGAAATTATTGTTGAGCGATTTTGAAGTTTGACTTGTGAAGCAGGTTTGCCGTTTTATTGATTGAGAGAAAGCCAAGCCAAAAATGTGTATATTTTTGGTACACCTTATATCGTAGGTAATAGGCATTAAAATCGCTTGACAAACGGAGTATAGAAACGTTCAATTTCAAGCACAAAACTGATTTTTATTTATTTTGTAAATAATTTTATAAGAAAGCAAAAAAGTTAATTAAATGAAACTGTCACAGATAATCTTAGCTATAATACTATATTTTTAAAATGTTGTTTCTTTATGCGTTCATACATTTCTAGCGAAAAAATATTTTTTTTGTTGTTTGCATTTATATTTTTTATTGAGTAATTTATTTTTTTATTTGTATTCTACTCAAGCGAAGCGATAGGAAAACCTTCAATTTATCTAAATCATATTTTGTGGTATAATGTACACCAATTCGTTATAAAGATTAATCAAAATAGTGATTTGGCATTAATCTTCGCCTTAACCTTGATTTGCTTATATTTGTTTTTTGTTGTTAGGTGATTCCATTAATTATGTAGGTATTTTATTGTAATTTATTGTTAACAGCTGATGTCAGAAAAAACATTGATAAATAAATGACGTATACGTTCTTCGTTGCAGTCACTGTGACGTTTATGACCGAATCAGCGCACCGTGAAATTGTACCCATTTGAATAATTACCGTACAGTGTGACCGGCACTTGATGTAAAATATTAAAAGTAAAACACTCGATCATTAATTTACTATTTAATGAAATAGGTTTGTAGAATGAGTATACAGATAATGGAGTATTTATTGGTCGGAACCTTTGGTTTCATAATGGTGCATATTTTAATTTATCTGTGTTTAACTTCTAGATTTGAATATAAAGCGTGGTAATTTTTCTTTCTAACCCCGATTAAATCATATTTCTCATGACAACATTGAGGGAGATACAGCGATTTCTGTGAGATCATATTAGTTGTTCCCAGAAGCGTTAAACAAGTATTCTTATACATAATTGGCTGTGTAATTTGAATGAACTCACCTTTCACGAGTTTTGCTGAGAAAGACCCCGCATTCAGAATTTATACCAACATACGTCCCTTGAACATTTTTTTAAAGATAATCCCACTTTAAAAAGTTATTATATGAAATTCCCTCAGTTCGAAAAAGAAATCGTAGAGCATAATTTGAAAATTATAAAAAAAATTGTTATTTAATAAGTTATAAGTATGAAAAAATCACAGCGTTTCTTTAAATGATGAACTAACTCAGATGTCGAGAGATTTGTGCATTATTTTAAATAAGTCGTCTTTTATTAAATATTTTCAAAATTATAAATTCCTTTCAAACCATCTTCAATAATCTTCTTCTTCTATTTGACATACATATTTACGGTGACCGGATAAATCATCACAATGATAATTCATCACATCTTTAAAAAATTATATAAAGTCATGGAAAGTGATGAAACAAAAACTTTATTAACTGGGTTAGGAAGGTTAGGTTAGGTTAAAAAAAAAATTTCATCGTTTCTAATGACTTTATATCACCTTTTAAAAGTGTGTTGAATTGTCACTGTGTTGAGTTATCATGGAACCATACTTACATATGTAGAAACTTACAGCCATCATACTTACATTTAAAAATACATCGATAAATACTCTTTCTTATTTTACTAGCGCCAGAAAAAGAAGGAAGTTCCATAATGTTAGGGTGTTTCATAATTAATTTTAGATCACGGGTGCAAAATGCGCACAATGGGTTAGCTGAATAACTAGAAGTACCTTCCGTGCAAAATAGAATGAAAAAAAAAGTTCCATTCAGCCCAATAGCTAAGTGCTCCATCTGATATTGTAGATCTCCACCCCATTTGAATTTCGTAAACACAGTTTTGTATTGGAAATTTATGCCACGATTGGGCAAATATTCGAAACACCCCCACAAGCCATTTATTGTGTTCTTCTTTGTCTATGGTTTAATAGATGTGATTTTCAGTTAAGATTTATTCCACTAATCCTGTGGCTAGTATGAATACCAAGATACTAAACCAACAACTGAACCGCAATCACTAAATTTTCTAGAGTTTTGTTACATCATTTTAGTTTTTTTTTCATATCAAATACCAATCACCCTGTAAGAATGTACCTAATTCACTAGGTACTTTAGCTATAATACCAATAAACTGCACTACATAACGCCATAGTAGTTATCTGCTACAATTTCCATTCTAGGTGCGTTCACCTGCAGCGTGCCATGCCAACCTGACCCCTACTCAAATGCTTTAAATAATGCCATTTGATGTTAAGTCTTATTTAAACTAGGTTCATTGTCCTTTGCCACAATTATTATCGTTCACCTCGCAGTAAAAACAGTGTGCAGTCCAATTGTATTATTTCATGGATCTTAAATTATGTACATTTATGTTTTCCTCGTAGTTTTTACCACGCACGAGTTAACAATATATTGTTATTTTATTTTCTTTATTGCTAGCTGACGTGTACTCGGCGTTGCTCGACTTTTCTCTACTTTCAATAAATATAATATCCATGTATTATATGTTTAAACCTTCCGGAAGAAATTCTCAATTATATCTTCTAAGTGATAATGACAACCCTATCAAACTCCGTTGCATAGTTAAGAAGAGAAAAAACAGATAGACGCGGATAGTGACTTCTTTTTGTTCTGGAATGTTGTGGAATGCTCTTGAATACTCTCGAATGTTCTGGACTATTCTAGAAATTTCTAGAGAGCAAAATTTCCAGCCCTTGTATCTTAAAAAGCACGCCCTTCAGGTAAAAACGGGAACCTTCTTCATGGATGGGGGATAGAGGGCTACCACACCATATAACTCCCTTGATCGTACCGGGACTCGTTTCCGAGTTTTAGCAGCACGCACATTGTACACTTACTTTTATAATACACGTTGATTTTAAACTACAGTTTTTGAAATAACATCACTCAATTGTGATGTCAAGGGCGCCAGCATTAGTAGGAGACCCCGAGGAAAATAATTTTCCTACGGGCCTATATCTTCTTTGGGGATGCTGTGTGGAGGGTCTTTTTAAGGAAAGGAAGGAGATCAAGTTCTGGGAAGGAAAAACGCATGAGAGATTGGTAGGAATCTGTGGGTCACTGTATCTATCAAATCAAATCAAATCAAAAATTATTTATTGGAAAATAAAAATTACAAAAGGTGTATTTTTGTTGTTTGTTTTTGGGGTGTTATGCCGTGTTGCGCTAACTCCTTCTTTAGCCGCCGTTTCGGACAGCGTTGCAGTGTCCATCATCAGGGCAGATCCGGTAGATCCGAAGATGTGTGAATTTTGGTTGTCGAGTTTGTGCTTATTTATTTGTGGCCTGGGCCCATCCAAGTGCGAAATGCCAACGGAAGTGGCGACATCTTGTGGCGAATTCTGAAAGCTCAGTATTTATGTTAGCCTGGGTCCCGTCCAAGTGCGAAATGCCAACGGAAGTGGCGCCATCTTGTGGCGAATTCTAGAATTAGAAAACCGATTGACAGCGATTAGAGTAGATGTACCCAGTATCAAGGTATAAATGCAATGGTTTTATATTGTGTTATTATATGGTATTGGAGTATACTTAGACATGTTATTTGCGTTTAGCTTTGGTGTAGCCGTCAATTACCGGATACCAAGAGCTGTTGAGCTTAGCTCCGTCGTCTCTATTGATATTAAATGGATTTTTGTAGATTTCAATTGCCTCCATAATCAGGCGTGATCTATAAGTTTTGGGTCTTCCCAGGACCTCGGGAGCAAATCCAAAGTAATGGCCGGTTTCAATTAAGTGTTCGGCGATTGCCGATTTATCAGGGTGGCCAAGTTTACAAGCACGAAAATGTTCTGCTATCCTTTTGGAAATCGTCCGCTCTGTCTGGCCTATATAAACCTTGTCACAACCAGAGCAGCTGAGTTTGTACACTCCATCTGCTTCCAGAGGAAACTTAGTCTTTGCAGACCTCAGTAGGTCTTGGATTTTGGTGGTGGTTCCGAAGACAGTTTTGATGTTTTCTTTTCTCAACAGCCTGGCAATTCTGTCTGTCACATTGTGAACGAAAGGCAGGAAAGCACAGCCTTTTGAGTCTTGTTCAACTCTGTCTTCGTTTGTTGTAGATTTGGCTCTTAAAATTTGCCTTGTCTGACTTGCCGGGTAACCGTTGCGCTCCAGTGCATCGGTCAGTTTTATAAGTTCTGCTCCAAGTTTTGTTTCTTCACATATTCTGGTCGCTCGGGTCACCAACGTATGGATAAGTCCTCTCTTCTGCGCTGGGTGGTGATGCGAATCAGCGTGTAAGTATCGATTCGTATGAGTTGGTTTCCTATATACGGTATGTCCTAGGCTACCATCGTGTTTTCGCATCACCTCCACATCTAGAAAAGGCAGGATTTTATCTTGGTTTTCCAGCTCCATTGTGAACTTAATTTTGCTGTGGAGAGAATTAAGATGGTCCAGGAATTCGTTAAGTTTCTCCGTTCCATGAGGCCAAATGGCGAAGACATCATCGACGTAGCGCCACCATACTTTAGGGACAGCTGAAGCTGTATCAAGTGCCGCTTCCTCAAACTTCTCCATAAAGAAGTTGGCTATTACTGGCGATAACGGACTGCCCATTGCAACTCCCTCCACTTGCTCAAAAAGTTCACCCTGAAACGCAAAGTATCCCGTTTTGAGGCAGTGTTCAAAAAGTTTGCAGATGTCTTCCTCATATATCTCACTGAGCATTGTCATTGAGTCTTCTAGAGGCACATTTGTGAAAAGAGACACGACGTCAAAGCTGACCAAAATATCTCCTTCCTCAGTCTTAACCTGCTTAAGTTTACTGATCAGATCTGTTGAATCCCTGATGATGGACACTGCAACGCTGTCCGAAACGTCGGATAAAGAAGGAGTTAGCGCAACACGGCATAACACCCCAAAAACAAACAACAAAAATGCTTTTGGCCGTGAGAATCTAAAAACTTACCTACAAAAGGTGTAGCTTATGGGTAGACCCCCTTTCTTCCAGCTAACCACATTTATTTAATTACAATGTTTATATAATATTATTTCTTTTATTATAATAATTACAATGTTTATACAGATAAAATAACAATATACCAATGAAAAAATAAAAAAAATACAAATATATATATAACAAAAAAAATAGGCGTTTCATTTACGTGAGGTATTCACTCAACGTGTAGTGACATTTATTAACAAGGAAAGTGTTTAGTAACGATTTGAATTTGTGTGTATCTTGTATTTGTTTAATGTTATGTGGAATGTTGTTATATACTTTAATGGCCATGTAGTATGGTCCTTTTTGGAATATTGTTTTGTTTGCTTTTGGTATTAGTAAGTTTTCTGTGAGCCTTGTAGCGTATTTATGTGTCGAGTTTTTTAGTGGGAACTTGTCTGTAGATGATCGCACTAACATGCATAACTCCATAATATATATATCTGTGACTGTCAGAATTTTCAGATTTTTAAACATAGGTCTACATGAATCTAAACGATCAGAGTTTGTAATTTTTCTTATGCATCTCTTTTGTATGATGAAAACATCTTTAGCGTTTACCGAGTTTCCCCAAAAAATAATACCGTATTTTATTATTGAATATACATAACCATAGTATGCGGCTATTACTGATTCGGTGTTTAATATTTTTCTCTATGTGTGATGGACGTATGAATCCGTTCCTCCCACGACGATGGGTCGAGTCTAGCTGGAGTGATCAAAAGATCTCCCTCAACCAGTATCTCTCAATCTGAAAATCTCAAATCATATCTAGGGTAAATGGTTTGTGTTAGGTTAGGTTTATTGGCTAGCTTTTGTTTTCATCACTTGTCATTGTGCTGAATTATCATGAAACCGGTATAGACTAATAAGATACACGATTTTTTTTAAGTAGAAAATATTAATGAAAATTAAGAATTATTTATTTAATATCAACGGTATAAATATACCATAAACAATGATATCATGTCACAGTTAAAATCTTAGAAATATTTTAAAAAAAGAATTACAAATATATGTGGCATTTGATTGTGAAATGACATTAGAGAGTAAGTAAGTAAGTAAACAAGAGATAAAAGTACATAAGTTATTAGCAAATAGGTCTGAATTAGTTGCCTTTTTAAACATACAAAATTGTTAACACATCAGTTATATCAATAAGTTCGCAGTGTTTATTTGTAACATCCACTACGTAATACTTCAACTTCATTACATTTATTTGTATTGTTTCTAAAATTCATAGAATAATTGGATACCCGCACGATGCACAAAAATATTGAAAAATCGAGGGTGTTTTCACCCCTTTATTGACAAACACAGAGATATCGCATTGTGGTACCAATTGTTTGAAAAATACTGTTCAATTCTCGTAGACATCGTAATGATGATTGTATGTCTAATGAATTATTCATGGATAAATGAGAAAACGATTGATCCTTGAACCTTAATTTATACATATTTCGTTTTGTCTCCAGCATTGCTAACACCGCATAATTCCACCGGCGATTCCACTCTAATTTACTAACCTATAGGCAGCCTTTCTACTAAACTTGTGGTCCATGTTTGGGCGCTATGTAAAAAGGCAGTTATCTACAACCTACCACAAGTCAAAACCTGAACTTTGAACCAGATCTTGAAACTTCGATAATAATCACAAAATATCGTTGTAACAATACCTGCAGATTGTCGCAGTTACCCAGTGCATAGATCACCCAATCAACTGATGTTTCTCATGTTCAATCCTCACCATCATCGCGGCGCTATATCCCAGAGTTATCTTCCACGCAGTATCTCCACGTCTTCTTTGGATTGTCTCTGAGTCGCTTCTACTGTAGTGCTCACTTTGTCTTGATTTTCGGTGTCCTGTAATCTGGAATTATGTCTACGTGTCTAGGTATTACCAACAGAATCTTTACAATGGTCTAACATTTATTTCGATTTTTCGAGTGCATGATTTTACTTGTGTGTGATTCATTTGACAGAAAGATTTTTCATTCCAAAATGTCCAAAACATCATACTTACAGAAATATCATATCAGTACACACATATAATATATATCACTTCAATAAATACTTGTCATTTTACAAACATAGTACATGTCAAAAATTTACAAACATTAAACAGAAATAACATATTTGTACACACATATAATACATATCAGTTCAATAAATATTGTCATTTTACAAATATAATACAAGTCAAAAATTTACAAACATTATACAGAAATAACATATCAGTACACACATATAATACATATCAGTACAATAAATATTGTCATTTTACAAATATAAAAACAAAGTCCAAAATTTACAAACATCGTACAGAAATTATAGTGATTTGTTGTTGGGGTATTATACCGTGTTGCGCTACCTCCTTCTTTAGCCAATGTTTCGGACAGCATTACAGTGTCCATCATCAAGGCAGATGTGTAATCTGATCAGATTACACATCTGCCCTGATGAAAACCCCAAAAACAAATCACTATAATACTTTTGGCCGTGAAAATTTCAAATCATACCATCATCCAGAAATAACATATATTATAATCCATATCAGCAAAATAAATACTTGTCATTTTGCAAGCATAATACAGACACTTGTGAGCTATATTTTAATACAGAAACATATCAGATATATGAAGAGGTTTTATATATATCGAAAAGGTCTGTATATGTATTTTCAGTTCGGTAAAATGACAAAAAAAATCGGTGTATGAAGTATTGCATCAATTATATTCGACATTATATTCATCGAGGGATGAAAATTGTCGGCAATATGCATAATGTTTGTGATATGTAGTTTTACGACCTATATAAGGATTAAGGGGGTAACAAATTACGCTATATGTTTAAAGCGTTTTATATAAATCCATATTGCTCATACAGACCTGTCACACCTAAAAAGGTGATGCAATATGAGTGTGGGCGTGGCGACGATATGCTCTGTGATCTGCTGGCCAGGCTGTATTTGAAAATTATTCGACCCCCTCCTACGGCAGGAGAAGGGGCCAGAACAGTTTACGGAGCGCCGTAATTACGCGGCTGTCATCTGTCAAAGTGACAGATCCCATACAAAGAAATGATATTCCGCGGCAGTCCCCCAATTGATCTGATCCGTTCTCCTGAGTAAGATTATAGCGTAGTGTGTCATAATACTCATACGCCACGCCCAAATTATGCGTGTATAATACCTACAGCGTTATGTGTCTAAGCCGAGCTTAAAATCAACGGATGTACTGGGCCGTAGCCCTTTTGACAGTCCGTACAGTTTGGTCGTAGCTCGGCGATAGTTAACACGTTTCCTTGCTTTACCTCCATTTGTTTGAGTATGTATGGGTGTCATCATTCCACAATGTTTTACAAAATTCAAAAGTCATCGTGCACTCAAGTATTATCTCAGTTAGATGGCATCTTTGCGTGAATTCAAAGTCACGGTAAATTATCTTCTCTAACTATCATTCGACATTTTCCAACCGGAGCCTCGCTGGTAGTAACTACTAGTTCTGTATCAAAATATAACTGTTGGAAACAACAGCTAGTTGCGTCATCGCCGAACGCTATCGACGAAAATTTGCATCAACTGCGGAATATAATTGATAAGATTTCTATTTTTGATACTGACACTTCGTGGTGTCAGTATCAAAAATAGATTATAATATCTTAAAAATAAAATACCTTCAATTTTTTTTTATTTATTGTTTGAAACCGGTAACGTTCAATAAATAAAAAGTTTTAAATTGTATCTGTATATATTATCGTGATAATTTTAGTTGAAGTCGTCTCCTACCAGTGGATGCCATAACCCAAAAATTTAAATAAAACTTGTTTTCCATGTTGTGAAGGATAATTACACAATGACACGGTACATACAGTGGTAATGCAGCACTGCCATTCGAATGAGTTCATCTCCTAATTGAATTTTGTTGATTTTTCTATCCGATACTTAAATGAATTAAAAAAATGAAGAAAGGTTACTGAGACAGCGTGCGTGGTTTCACTGAACTATGTCCAGTAGATATACTTGAGATTTACTGCGCATAATATCGCACATAAGTTACTGTAACCTGCTGCCATAAACACGTCGCTCTAGGCTCTTTTTTGAGAAAAAATGCATTCCTGTGATTTTGAGTGCTGCAAAAATCATTTGAGATCAAACAACAGATCTTATGGAGTTTCTTTCCTTTCGTAAATGTACACTAATCACTTATTAGTCTAGCGAATTATAGCGAACTTAGCAACACATAAGAAGGACAACTGGCATTAGGTCGTCTCATAGAGCGTTCCGTATTCGCTTAGTGTAAGCGAGTAAGCGCATCTTGTTATCTCAGTCACACCCGTGATAGAATGTGATATTCGCCGCAAATTACACCATATTCTTTGAATGTCTATATTTGTCTTACATGAACAAAGTTACTAAAATTAAGAGTTTACTGTAAGTGTTACTTGCCATATTTTAGGTTCATTTTATGAGACGATAACCTGTCTAGGTATTTGTATTGTAATATCATTGGATACTTAGCGCCTAGCGTCGGGCATTCTGCCGGCGGCAAGTAAAATCATAGCTGATAACATTCCCAGTAGTTTATGTCTGTCAGTGTTCGCGTCAGCTTCGACGTTATTTTCAACGGTTGTATTTAACTGTTGACAATGACGTTGGCGTTTTTTCGAATTATTGTCAACACAACGCCCAGTATCAGTGTCTACTACCAGCACGTAGTCATGTCACGTGGTGCAAACTACATTTAAATCTTCTACGGTTAACCGGAATTAGGGGGTAACGATGCGTACCACCATGGATTCTCCTTACACTTCCTTGCCCCTAATTATTATTTATTTCTCGGCGTAAACGGTGAACTGACTTTTACATGTGCTTCAGAAAAAAAGGGTGATTAATTATATTGAAGAAATTATAAATTATTCTTGAAATGTCTTGAATGTCGTTAATATTCTCGATAATTTCACACAAAATATACTAATTCGGTTGTGTGTCTGTCGTAACCCCAGTTCATTGAACTCTAGAAAGGATTTTCTTCGAATTTGTGTCATTTTAATTTTGCCTTCCCTAAAACAGAAATCCTTCCTATTTGGACACTCAAAGTTCTCTCATGTCTCTGAATGAATTTAGTAACGAAAGAAAAAATAATGTAAATCCAATTTATTTTTTATAATTGTAAATGTTTTTTTAATTCAGTAAAGCAGTGCACTATCTAGGTACCTATTATACAATATTTTTAACAGAAAATTATTTTGATTGCCATTTTCAAAATTGGAACTGATTTGTCGAAAATCGAGATAATCCCGTGATTTTTGACCTGTCTGCGCTAGTACCTACATTTTTTATGTTTTTAGTGTGACGGTCGGTGCGGCATGAGAACGGTGCTGCATACTTCCAGTATATTCAGACAAGCGTTTAGCTTTTCAAGACACAAAATAATCTATGGATTTAAAATCTAGTTCCTTTCGCTATAGTAATCCCAGCGAGATATCGTACAAGACGTCATCTTTATAATATCTTTTGTCTTTTTTGTTTTCAAATAAGACACATGAGAACGAAAATGACGAACGTTGTTGACGTCTGTACGAGTAACCGCTAGTGCAAATTTAAGTATGTCAAGCTGTAACTTTAAAAAAATAACAACGAATAATAAGAAGGTAGTCTAGGTAGGTTATTATTTATTTCGTTTACTGCCTGTGTCAATTACAAACTTGTTCATTTTAGAAAGCAACTTCTGATATGAAATGAATCGATTATTTCGCGGTCCGATGAGCACAGCTGATAATAATAATGTTATTTCAAAACTGCACAAATACAAAATGCATTATCTGGTTGCATTTTTAAGCGGTGAACTGAGATTGTGCATGTGTGCAGTTGAAATGGGATCAATGATAAGAAATAATACACTTTATTATCATGAATTGTTTTTTTATCATTTAAAGTTTTACACACTTATGTAGGCAAAGGCGTTCATTCCGTTTGTAAAATTATTACTTGCCATTAGCCAGTAAGACGACGACGTTGCACTGACGAGCAGGGTATCGATTCTCCAATCCAGGCCGCCCGCAATCGCCGTGGAAAGCACATACATTGGTCGACGTTCTTATTTTCGAGTCTCGTCGAAGGTACATACTTACTTACACCAAACGTCAAAAGTCATTCCACTCGAACGAGTGGGTCGAACCACTCGTTATTCGAGTGGAATGACTTCGTCAAGAATCGAGGCCCTGGTCGTTCGATGTTCCTCGAACGCAGCGCGTAGTACTACAGTTCTTCATTCATTCGCCTAGATCAGTGGTTCTTGACCTTTTTGGAGGTACCGAACCCCACCAGTTACATATGCGCATTCACCGAACCCCTCCTAATTTGAAAAATAAAATTACATTTTTACAAATTCAAAACATGGTATATATTTATATATAGGTGTACAAAATGAAAAAATAAATAAAAAACAAAGATCAAAATATTAAATTTTAATGGTTAAATCAAAACATGAAACATTAATTATTATTTACTTTAAATCAGTGTGACTTCTGCTGTTGCCTTTCAGAAACCAATTCACAAATTCGCGGCTTTACCTTGGCAAGTGCCACTCTCATGTCATTTTCACAACAAAGTCTATTCCTCTTCTTCGTTTTTATATCCAGCATCTTCGAAAAGGATTGCTCGCAAAGATATGTTGTAACAAACGGTTTAAAAATCTCCAGAGCTTTCTTAGCAATAACAGGGTATGTTTCCATTTGTTGACACCAAAACGTTGAGAGTGATGTTGTTCTGAAGAGTTGCTGTTGAACCTGGCTCTGCTGAATTTCAATGATTTCAAGCGGGGCGTGTCACCACGAATCATATAAGTCGGGGGTCTTGACCTTCACCGAACCCCCGAGACTGACTCACCGAACCCCTGGGGTTCGATCGAACCCAGGTTAAGAACCACTGGCCTAGATATTACAATACAAACGACCAATGTACGCGACCAATTTCCATCCTAAAAGTCCCCGGGAGTTGTGTGCCCCCTAATGTGCGCAATATTTAGGTAAAATGTATGTAGGTTACTTCGTTTATTACCTTCTTCCAAAGCACTTCTATGTAGCTATTAGAAAAGACCATCAGATAAGCCCCCCTAATTGCAGCGAGGTGGTCATTAGCAACACCTCTCGTGAGAAGTGTGGCGTGAGAGGAGTACAGACTAGATCTGAAGTGCCGGATCTACATAGGTGCAGATGAAACGTGTCTACAACCAGGGTTGAATACGCTAGGAACGAATTGTACTAACTTATTTAGTCAAATCAGAATCGCTGGGCACATACGAATATTTTTTTGAAATACCACTTCGATTCAACTTCATTACTATAAAATACGGTTCCATGCTAACTCAACACAGTGACTGTTTAACACACCTTTGAAAAGTGATACCTTCACATAACGTACAAATAATTGTTGTGGATGGTTTGTTAAATAAATACACAAACAAACAATTGGTGAACTTACTGAAGACTTGGCTTACTGAAATAATTGATTTGTATTAGCTTACAATGATATATTATTCTAAAGACCTTTAATTGTTATTTATCTTTTCATTATTTTTTCTTTTGCTATATTTCTCTTTTGCTATATTTCTAAAATATCTTTAATTTTTTTTATATTATATAATTGTAAAAATGTAACTGTAAACTCACTATAATAAGATTTATAATGTAAAGAACCCGTTAGACTAACTACCAAAAAGTAGTATATCGGGACTTTTTTGCCTCATATTTGTAAAGTGTGTAAAATATTAATAAAAAATAAAAAAATGAAAATGTTATGATCTGGCCCTGGATAGAAGATGTGCACAGTCTGCAGCGACCTGTCACCATATATACAGATTAAAATCTGTTATCTTATTTGAACATTTAATCTTTTCGCTTTCCCTACTTCCTTTACACGCTCTCTCTATCATAATTATTACAAAAAAACTTTTATATTAAATTAGTAGATGTACCTACTTAAATTACCGCGGGCGTGACTAGTGGTTTTATAAAAGATTCCAGTAATCCGCATTCAAAACTTCTGTTTTCTTCTTTTAAATTTTTGTTTGCCAGCATTGTGTTTTTATTAGTTTAGTTATTATTATTGGAAAATATTTGTCATGAAACAATAGTTATGTTCTCGTTTTGCAATAAAAAAATGTGGATCTTAAATGCACAATAATAATTATAATAATTAGCTGTAACCCGCAACCCTTCGCTATAGCTCAGTCTATCTGTGCAGATAGAGAAACAATAGCGCGTGTTTCTTTTACGTACAACGCTGTTTTTTAAAAAAAGCTTGTTTGTCCAACAGATGGCGCTGTTATTAAAAAAAACATGATTTTACCTGTCACATATGACATCTATATAAAATATGTATATAAAAATACACGCGTATTCAAATGCAACGTTGTGTCAAATTTACAAAGCAATCGGTGAAGAACTTTCGGAGATTTGAAATTTTGAACAAACTAACATTTACATTTTTATTTATATAGATTTATTACCCCAAGCAAGATCCAAGCACGACAAAACCCATGGTAGTCGTTCACCAGGGTGAAACTGAGAGTATTTACCACTCAGGGTTTGTAATAATTCAATTGATTGCTGTGCTTTTTTATACAATAATAAAATAAGTCGATAGAGTAAAACAATAATAACAAATTTACTGACAACGCACGGTTCAATTGGAATCACTTCTGCCATCTACCGGCAAAAAGGTAAACTAATGCGATGCAATGTTTAACACAACTCCGGAAGATGTCGTTAACTGTGAGGTTTTCTTACACTCAATAAACGCACTAATAACATTTTTTACCAACGGTTACTTTTTTTCGATGTCGCAAATGATTTCTAAAATGAACAAAGATCATCAAATTAATGTTGGAATAATTATGAACGAACTCAATATAAGGTATTACCCATTACCTATGGAGATTTAGTGTCAATGCCGTTACCAAACATTACGTTATTATAATAACGTGAATTTACAGGACATATTTTGTCATGATACTGTGCGTACAGTTTTTTTGCAGGCGATAATTTCTTTGGATATCTACAGTGAGTGTCAAATTATTAGTTACACGGGCAAAAATTACCTTATTCTCAGTGTGTAGCTGTACAACATTTTTAAATACCTAGTGGGTGGGTAATTATCCTTTTTTTAGGTATATTAGACATTTATTATTAAATTAAATTATTTTTTAAATAAACGTATTTTTGAGAAAAAGCACATTACAAAATATTAGAAAAACATCTAGAACCTTCCTTGGTGTCAGTTTCAGCTTGCACAGTTTTATAATTTCGTCCTTTAACATTTTCTCCCATTTTCCTGGCAAATGTCACGAATTTGTCTTTTGTTTCGAGGCGTAGTGAATTACTTTCCTTCTCATCTTCCAGATTCAGACTTACTGTAGCTATTTTTTTTATCAAGCATAGTAATAATATTAGCAATAAACTTATATGTGCATTAAAATCATCCATTCTTAAATAATTACAAAAAAATAGAGTTTCAAAAATATAATCTATCCACACTTCCCATTTATTTTTATTTTAAGTAATTATTCTGGAGCATGACAGATAACCACTAGTTACAATGCACTAACCCAGTGGTCGGCAAAGTGCGGCTCCGGAGCCGCATGCGGCTCTTTGGCTCCTTGAGTGCGGCTCTGACACAAATGCTAAGGTCGTTCTGCTGTTTTTAAACTCCTGAAATAATTCCTCTATTGACAAAAACCATTTCAAAACAACAATTTTAAAAATGAGGGAAGCATTTATCAGCAGGTTTCAGAAGTTTAAAAACCGCAGAGAGACCTTAGCATTCGTCAAAAATCCTCTTATTAACATTGGTAACTTTGAAATACAATTGCAGGGTTTAAAAAAACAAGGAAATATGGAGGTCTAAATTTCAACGTCTTTGTATTGATTTTGAAATATTGGAGAAGAACAAGTGTGATCTTGGTTCACAACACAAGTGGTCTGTTTTGAAAGACCTGGAGAAGGAAGACATGATCATTTTCAACGTCTGGAATAGTATTCCTGACTCTTACGATCAGCTGAAAAAACTCGCGTTTGTTGTTTTTTCCCTTTTTGATTCTACATATTCATGCGAACAATCTTTTTCAAGCATGAACTTTATCAATAGTAAACTGAGAAGTCGTCTTATTGATGAGAACCTGGAATCATGCTTAAAATTAAAAACAACAACATAAAAACCTGACTTACTGACATTTTCCAAGAAGATGCAAGGACATTGTTCGCAGTGTTTGTCAGTCATTGACATGATTTAAATTTATGGATAGGTACCTTACTTTCATATTATTGTCTATCAACGGATAAATTTTTATTAAGGGTGAAATCACGTTTTATTTCAGTGTACCCGTAATTTAATGAAGGTCTAAAATTATAACAAAGGTTTACTAAATTAAAAAACAGATTTGGCTCTCAGAATTTTTTTGAATTGTTGTAATGTACATATTTGGCTCTTTGGCTAATAAGTTTGCCGACCACTGCACTAACTAAATGTTACTGAGCGAAGCAGTCATAATAAAAGTAGCTTTGTCTTTTCCTCGCATAGGAAACTCTCACACACACTGTCGCTTGTATCAGGTTAAATGATTTTTTTATGTCATTGCCTGCAAGTCAACATTTATATTATTATTATTGGGTTATTATTATGGTATATGTATTGTTTTATTTCGAATTTTATTAATCACAATAGATTTTGATTAGAGTTTTCACTATCATTTAGAAAATTTCTTCCGGAAGGTATACATATATAATACATGCATATTATATTTATAGAAAATAGAGAAAATCGATGTTTTGTAATCAAGTTGTAAAAGAAATATTTTCGGACGCTTACATTGCTAATGCTGGCTAAACCCGATGAGATACAGCAAATTAAGGTACTACGGAATTTTATATCTTAAAAAGTTTTAGTTTAAAATAAAATTTAGTATACTTGCTTCACGTTCCAGAGTTTCAGATACTAACAGTACTGCCCTAGTGAAAGTTACCATTCAAAAACGAAACGTTACTTGAATGGATTTTGCCGTGTTTGGTGACAACATCTGAACAGCCAGGTACTTCCCTACATTCCTCTTTAATATCCCCTTCCCATCGCCATACCCTTCAGCGTCACAACAAAGCCTAATTGGGGATGCCATTGTCTCACTGGTTCCGGTTAGCACATTATTATGTGCAAAATTTCAGTCATTAGATAATTCACATATTAGCAGCAGATACATACCTGGAAACTGTTGTTGGACGCGGTGGACTCTCTTGCTGCAGCAGCTGGTCCAGTTCCTTCACCACCTAGGATTCTTGCTGCAGAGTCTCCATCTTCTATCTTCGTAGAACGTCACAGCGGTGCTGCCAAGGTCTGGTATCTGTGAGAGGATAGTGTGTCAGCGCTTTATTAGCAGCAGACACATACCTGGACGGATGACGTACCTCGTGCTGGCACTGTTGGTGGACGCGGTGGACTCTTTCGCTGCAGCAGTTGGCCCAGTTTCTTCAACACCTAGGATTCTTGCTGCAGAGTCTCCATCTTCTATCTTCGTAGAACGTCACAGCGGTGCTGCCAAGGTCTGGTATCTGTGAGAGGATAGTGTGTCAGCGCTTTATTAGCAGCAGACACATACCTGGACGGATGACGTACCTCGTGCTGGCACTGTTGGTGGACGCGGTGGACTCTTTCGCTGCAGCAGTTGGCCCAGTTTCTTCACCACCTAGGATTCTTGCTGCAGAGTCTCCATCTTCTATCTTCGTGTCACCTGTTCCTATACTTCATTTTACTTAACTTAACTTCACTCTATTTTTGTAATATTTATATTTTCTGTAATACCTGTATCAACTGTAAAGCGCCCCTGAGGTGATATCTCACAAAAGCGGCGCTATACAAATTATCCAATAAATAAATAAATTCATATAGAAAAGGTATTCACACAATTTTTTTGCATGATTTTTTGACGTCCTTACATTTTGTAAGGTATGTATATAGATATAAAATTATTTTGTTTTTGCGTTCACGTATGGGAATTTGATGCATTGTTCTTTAGATGTTTGTATGTATGATGACGTTATTATTTAAATTGCTTCTATTATGGAAGAATTATGTATTTACATAGAAACATAGTCCGGCAACAGATAATGGCTCAGCTATTCAAGAAATGTTCACACGTTTATTTATCAGATTCAAGGTGGAATTGCATTCAACATGGAATAATAATTGTAAATGCATTGTATTGTCACGTGACCATCTGTTCATTACATGTTTGTCATTTTTATTGCGTAATGTGAAATAAAAATACGTGTATCTATTGATAAATTACTTAAATTAAGAGGAAGCTACAAGCCAAAAATGTGTCTATTCTTGGCATACCTTATATTGTAGGTAATAGGCATTAAAATCGCTTGACAAACGGAGTCCAGAAACGTTCGATTTCAAGCAAAAAACTGGTTTTATTTATTTTCTAAATAATTTTATAAGAAAGCAAAAAAGTGAATCAAGTGAAACTGTCACAGATAATCTTAGCTATAATACTGTATTTTTTTAAAGTTGTTTCCTTTACGCGTTCATACATTTCTATTGAAAAAATATTTTTTTTAGTAGTTTACATTTATATTATTTATTTCGTAATTTATTTTTTAATTTGTATTCTACTCCAGCGAAGCGATAGGAAAACCTTCAATTTATCTAAAACATATTTTTTGGTATTCATAATGTTCACCAATTCGTTATCAAGATTAATCAAAATAGTGATTTGGCATCAAGCTTCGCCTTAATGAATAATCTCTATAAATATTGTAAAACAAAATCCCTATCCGCGTCAGTCTGGTTTGCGCTTAGTTCTTCTTAACTATACAACGGATTTTGATAGGGTTTTCACTATCATTTAGAGAATTTCTTCCGGAAGGTTTATGTATATAATACATGCATTTTGCATTTATAGAAAGTAGAGAAAAGTCGAGATTTTGTAATCAAGTCGCAAAAAGAATATTTTCGGGTGTTTACATTGCTAACGCTGGCTAAACCTTTTATATATTTAAAAGGCCTACAGAAAAGTCCGCCATGGTGTATGTCTATCTCGGATAATATCTAGGATAACTCCCACCAACGCCGGGTATACGTTAGCTCGTTAGATTATACAAATTACGCGTGTCTTTCAAATCCCACAATGTCAGATGACATTGTCTCCCGCGCTAACAATAAATGTTTCTAATTAAACAGTTTTTAAAGTTAATCTGGAACTATTATTAATCCACCCATATTGAAAAATGTCAACTGATATTAAAGTATATAAATGTATCTTAGGGTTCCATGATAACTCAACACAGTGACAATTCAACACACTTTTAAAAAGTGATATAAAGTCATTAGAAACGATGATTTCTTTTTATTTTTAACCTAACCTAACCTACTTAACCCAGTTAATAAAGTATTTGTTTCATCACTTTCCATGACTTTGTATATATTTTTAAAGATGTGATGATTTATCCGGTCACCGTATCTTATATGTGCCTAACAAGTATACTCGTGGGAGATTCCATGCACTTTTTTTATGCTCTGAACGCGAGGACTTGCGCCAATCAACAGAGCGACTAAACTGCTTAACGATTCTGCATTGACTATCGTCATTTTCAACGACACTTACAGACAATTCAGCAACTATATTTTTACTAACTAACCAATCAATTATTAATTGGGGAATTATTGGTTGGGGAGGAGCGATAAACTCGGACATCAATTACCTAGAAATCGCACAGAACGCAGAAAACGCACTGACTGATACAGACCAAATATTCAACACCTGTGACGTACTAGATATACGCCAATTATACGTTAAAACACTACTAAACTACATTTTTGACAACAACAAAAAAACAAATTTCAACGTACACAAAATATCACTAACAGACCAGTTATGCAGTTATGCGAGCGTACAAAGAAAACATAAGAACTCCGACAGTAAATACAAGCTTTGGACAAAGACACTATCATTACCATGCTATAAAAGCTTTCAACAGTGTAAAACTTGAAATTAAAATTGAGGAAAACAAAAATAAATTCAGAAACAAAATTACAAAATGGAATAAAGAACAAAAAAAACAATATTAACAAAATTTAATAACATAAAATAAAAAAACCTACACGTAACACACAAAACCAATGTAAAACACACATCACTCACAAACACACAAGATTATATTTTGAATGTATTATTATGTTTTTGTGGTCACAATCTGGAAACAGTTGAATCGATCAAAGATTTAGGAATTATATTCGACAACAAACTAACGTTCAACCAACACATAGAATACATTGTAAATAAATCAAATAAAGTACTAGGTTTTATTGTAAGATCAACTAAACTGTTCAAGAACTCTAATAGCCTAATAATTCTATTCAATTCTTTAATCCGTAGTGTTCTTGAGTACGGGTCAACAGTCTGGAATCCACATTACACGACACAGATATCCCGACTTGAATCTGTCCAAAGAAAATTTACACGGATTTTGTCTTATCGATCAGGTGTCTACCATCTTCTAAATGGGTATGAACAAAGACTTACATATTTCAAATTAGAGAGTTTAGTTAAAAGACGAAATATAAATGACCTCTTAATGCTTTACAAAATTGTGAATAATCGTGTTAATAGTAACTTGGTCAATCAAATCACTTTTTACGCCAGGCCCAAATATACTAGAAATATGAACATATTTTGGACCGAAATTTTTGCCAATAACACTGGATATTTTAATCCTATGTCTAGAATGTCTCGATCATACAATGATCTTGCTAAAATACACACTGTCATAGATATTTTTGCAAATAATATAACGTGTTTCAAGAAATATCTCCACGATTTCTGTACTTAAAAAAAAAAAAAAAAAAAAGAAAGAAAAATAAATAAATAAAAAACTTTTTTAGTGGTTTAGAATTTTTTATTTATTTTTTTTAATATGTACTCTTTAAATTTTTCTACTTATTATGTGCTTCAATCTTTGTAATTAAGTTTTATGTTTTCTATAATAAATACTCTCATTGTTTTACATGTTTACTTATGTGAATGTGCAAATGTGATTGCTGCAGACACATTAGTCTAGGGATATTTATAATTGTACTTTTTTATTTTGTAAACCATAATTAATGTTTTTATAAATATCCTGTTTGTGTCTCGAATAAAATAAATAAATGTATATTATACACGGGTAAGCCACCCAGTAAGGCCAACATTACTGGATAACTGGATAAATAAAAAAAAAATCATAACTCCGTTTCCCCGCAGGGGTAGGCAGAGAGGACGGACCGCCAAACAACTCGGTCATACACTTCTTGCCTCATTCACATTCATACATACTCTTCTATTGTTCTGACTCTTGACATGGCCCGACTCGAGTATCTGATTCTCTTGATCGTGGCATGTCTTCCTCGGGCGTCCCCGACTTCTGCTACCATGCATGTCACAAAATAGTAAAACTGCCCCCGTGACTTATTTAAACTTACATGTACCTCATTTTTTTCGTATTATATTGGTATATAACCGTTTTATGGGGAACATGACTAAAAAAGTAGATAAATAATATAATACTTTACATTTTAAACACCGCACAAGAGACCCAACTTCTCCCAATCATTCGAAAAAAATGCAAAATAATCTAGCGAGTACCTTACCTACTTGTCACATGTCTAAGTCAGGTTTTTATTAGTTTTTAAACATGTAAATAACAGCTAAACTTACTGGCGTTGCCCGGACTTGATTTTGCTTTGTAGTGGTTTTTAGAAATCTCATGTTGACAGTGACCTTCCTCTTGTTTTGAACGTTAAGTGTGCAAAATTTTATCAATGTCGGAATAAAACTGTAGATTTATATAAAATAACAAAGCCACGCTGTCACAGACATTCTTCTGTATATTCTATATTCCATTATCTGTGTTACAACCGAGATATTTACAAGTCTTAAATTTACAAGTGTATATATATATATATATATACATAGATAGATGAGACTTGTAAATATCTCGGTTGTAACATAGATAATGGAAATTATGGCAATCATTATTAGAAGGAAATCAACGTGTGTCTTTAATAATTAATTATTTATTGAATTAATCTTAAGAATAACTCATCTCAATTAGTTTCTTTAAGTAATATTCCATTCTTCAAATAAGTCTAAAACCATTTTATTTTTAATTACTTACATACTGTAATAAAACAATGTAAACTCTTCTTCCAGCCAAAAGCTAATGCTTCTATGGAAGAGGGGTCTTGAAATATTGATCATATATTGTAACAAATAAACAAAAATGTACTTATATAATAAAATAAAAAAATCAATAATGAAAAAAAAATGAAAAAAAAAAAAAATCGTTAATCCATACTACTGCAAATCATTCTTTACCATATATCCATACTTTGTTTCCCCCTACACAACATACGTATAACTTTTATTGCATAGCCGCTTTGATAGTCCGTGCACTTTGGCCATACATCGGTGACAGTCAGCACGTTACCGTGCCATATCTCCCATTGTTTCTATTATCTTTGGTCACACGCATATTCCTTCACATTCGTACACTGTCTCGTACATAATCTTCTAACTCTTGTATTTGATTCAACTATAACATTAGTTTTATTTTCAGACGCCGCTCTATTCCTCGGGCAGGTGGGCGGGGGCGGGTCCGCCCAAGGCCTGCCGCCCTTCCTGGAGACCATCGAGGAAGAGACGCCGGAGCAACTGAGATCCGAAGACTCCTCTCCGGCTAGCAGTCCGCCGCCCTCGCCCACGGGATGGGCGGCGGACAGCGACGCGGACTCCGTAGTGCATGTCGCCAAGGGCGGGAAAGGTAACCCTCTTAGTCAATCATTATTTTATAGTCGTTTCCTTTTTGCTGAGGATCGCGATCTCCGTTCCAATTTCGCACACCCTACACGGAGAAATATGATTCTGCATGCGATCTTCCTGATAAAATGTCATTCAGAATATATCGAGAACACGTGTACATTTCCTAATATATATCATGACGGAATGCTACAGTATAAGTATTCAGTATCAATATCAGTATTTGTATGAATACGTAATCCGCCGACCTCACAAAGCATTTGATACTTAGTTATACACTCTTCACAATTCATTATTTTTAGGCCCGTAGTCCCATTTTTAACAAAAAAACGAATAATTTGACCAGATTTATCATAAATTCCGGAAATAGCTGAGACTTAATCACTCCAACACATCGGTGATCTTCCTCTGTTTCTTCTGCCAAACACTTTGGATAAGACTATGGACCTGGAGAAAGGTTCGAGATCTAGGTTTGACCAGAAACGTGTCCAATGTGTAGGATTCGCAGTAAGTAGTACAGTTGATAGCCTATTCAAATATAACATTGTCAGCAAATAGCCAATCAGTGTCATTTTGTTTTTTTGACACTTGAAAGGTCCTTGTCAAACGCTGATTTTAGTTCCGTTTCAGCATCCTATCAAATTGTGATCAGCTGGCTGGCTTAAGAGGAAGCTACAAGCCAAAAATGTGTATATTCTTAGTATTCCTTATATCGTAGGTAATAGGCATTACAATCTCTTGACAAACGGAGTCTAGAAACGTTCCATTTCAAGCAAAAAACTGGTTTTTATTTATTTTGTAAATAATTTTATAAGAAAGCAAAAAATTTAATCAAGTGAAACTGTTACAGATAATCTTAGGTATAATACTGTATTTTAAAAAAATTATTTCATTTTTGCGTTCATACATTTCTATAGAAAAAAAAAATTTTAGTAGTTTGCATTTATATTTTTTATTTAGTAATTTTTTTTTATTTGTATTCTACTCAAGCGAAGCGATACGAAAACCTTCAATTTATCTAAAGCATATTTTTTGGTATTCATAATGTACACCAAATCGTTATAAAGATTAATCAAAATAGTGATTTGGCATTAAGCTTCGCCTTAACAACATGGCAGTTGTGCTTCTCCAATGGTCAAAATTGGTTAAAAATAACAAAACAAAAATTGTATTGCAAACATGTAATACTTACGTAAAGTATGTAGATCTAAAGTTTTAAATTTCAAACTAATTTAAGAAATAAACATTCTTGTTTTTTTTTTATACCATTGAAGAATAAGATAGATCTTACTAATCAATCTAAAAGAAACATGAAGCAAAACAAGATACAGAAAAATAATAAAGGTTTAAATATTATATGCCTGCGTTATTTTGTCCATTCTATGATGTTCACATTAATCATATCGAATCCGTACAGCATCGCGTCTTAAGGGGAATGGCTTGGAGGTAAGGCCTGGTTCCCACTATGCCGGACCGGCAGATCTGCAAGGCCGGTAAAACTGCCGGAAGGGCTAGTGGCTGTACAATTTATATGTAGCTATTCACACTATCCCGGGTCCGGCATTTTTGCCGAGCCCGGCATTTTTACCGAGCGTTTTGTCACTGCGAAAGTTCCGGTAGAACCACCGGACCGGAGTAATGTGAACGAGTTTGTGCCGGTATCCGGCTGTCCCCGCTCGCCGCGCCCGTGCTCCGGGCTCCCCTCTCGTCATCGGCTCGCATTTTTTGAAGAAAGTAGACGTGTTTGCCCTTCTCGTTTAAATCTTTTTATCAGTATTCAAATGTGTACCTCCATACGGACGTAGGAGATTAAAGCCTTCAGACACTCATTTCCATAAATCCGTCATTCTATCCAAATATTTCTTTTTTTCATTTTTTTATACTGTAATTGTTACATTATCTAGCGATTCCGTTCATTCAATTTTTCTATTGACTTGCCTACCAATGGACAATGGACAATATCAGCGGGAACATAACAAGTCAATCGGTTTAATTGTTGGCAGATGAATCATCTAAATGCGTTTAAGATTGACGATTCATTTTATTCATTAATTTCATTCATTTAACATATATATCCAGCTAACAATAAAAAACACCCTAATATAATAGAACTTCCTTCTTCTTCTGGCGTTAGTAAGATTAGATTGTTAATATTAATTTTAGTTGTAAGTTGCTAAATATGTAAATACTCGTATATATGTCGTTAATATAGTAGTTATAGGCCTTAGTCGTAAGTCACTAGATATAAGTCTTAGAGATAAGTCAGTAGTTCTAGTATTAACTATTTAAGAAATATATTTGTACAGCGCCTTTGAGGTGATTTCTCACCAAAACGGCGCTATATAAATCAGCCAAATATTATTATTAGTTTGAACGGTAATTCCTCGTGCAAGTTTTCATGAAGCGGTCTAGGCTTTGGTACATTTAAAGTACCATCATTGATCTTTTGCCAAAATTTACTATCCTTTAATATAGTAGAATCGCATTCCTTGCCGTATGAGCCCACACTAATAAAAATAAATCGGTACTCTGAATCAACAACTTCCATTAATACAAAAGAATAATATTCCTTGTAATTAAAGAACATAGAACCACCCTCGGCTGGTTTCAAAATTCTAATATGTTTGCCATCTACTGCTCCAACACAGTGAGAAAAGTTGGCTTTTCTTTCGAATCTTGAAGCGATGTCCTCCCATTATCTCTCCGGCTCCGGTGTAATGTGAACACTCTTGTCCGGTGTCCGGTTTCCGGCAGATCTGCCGGTCCGGCATAGTGGGAACCCGGCCTTAGGGCTAGAAAGGCGATTACTCGTACGATGAACTTGAAGTAAAATTAAATCTTTCTTATTTAGAAAAACGTAGGAAGAACTTTGATCTCATCTGCATTTTCAAAATTATTAACAGTATGATTGACTCACCTACTTTGTTGCAACTCATCCCTCCCGTAGGTAGACTCAGAAATAATGATTTGCTTTTCCTCAATCAACACTCCACAAATTATGGATAACATTCACCAATGTCCAGAATGGCCAGACTTGTTTACTCAAATCCGGAGCTTGAATTTTTTGGTGGAAGCCTAAATGATTGTGGTCAGTCATTACGCAAGTAATATTTTGTATTGAAATGGCAGAAGTCGTGTACTCCATCAAAACCTTGTTACTGTCTTGACTTGACATTATCTCTATTGTTTTTGTGCCCTGTTTATATCATAGCATCTTTTATTGTCCTTGTATTAACTTCGTGTAATATATAATGTGTTGTAACTGGACTTCATCGGTGTTTGGTCCGTTAGTAAATAAATAAATAATGAAAAAAAAAAAGATTGTTAGTTCTGAATTTGAAATATGAGATCGAATGACGTAAAATAGGTCCCAATGTCCGAGTGGTTAGAGGCGTTGTCCCGATAAGACGGAGATCCTGGGTTCCACTCCAATTGAGACCGTTATCTTTGTATTTATTCTGCATCTTGTTCTTTTTCGTGTTTCGTTTAGATGTATTAGTATCGTCTTATTCTTCAATGATATATTACATTGATCATTTAAAATTGTTTTATTTGTCTATTGTTAATTAACTAATCAATGCAACTATTTCTGTTATAGAACAGGTGTTTGCATTTTGTTTTCCGTCTGGCGAAAAACCCGTTTTAAAATTATGGGAAACACCGGTAATCGCACATAACCAAACATAACACACTAGCTGTGCAAAAAAGGGTATAATAAAGACGTAACACAACACGGAACAGTATTGGCATGTTCCACATTGTTCAGTAGCCGGTACTGGAGTATACACATAACAAACCATTAGCGGAACATAAAGCACATTGTTAAGACTTGCGTGTTAACTCTCTTGTCGGTCTCGGTGATTATTCCGATCCGTGCTTTTCCAACCGCGAATATTGCGAACAGATTATTCCGCACGCGATAATTCCGCACATGGAAAACTTTTACCACAACGGGGGCTTAGGATTACAGGGGCCTAACTACTAATCCTAAAAACTGATGTTTGTTTTAAGCTTGGTTTCGGTAATGCCATAATTATATTACTTAGTGCCACGTAGCTCCATCTCGTACGTGCAGTCGGGCATACAGTTGTACATATGAGCATTCCAATCTATAGTTGTGTTTACCTCAAAACCACGTTTTTGTAGGTAGACCCATGTGATCCTAAACTCTCGACAGTATAATGTCGTTTGGGATGCGATTTGAAATTATTCAGAAGAATGAAAAAAACACAACACGCAGTGCGGTATTATCAGTATTGTCCCTAAAAGCGATGTAACATATTGTATACTTGGTGAAGCTTAATGTGAAATTACTATTTTCGATTAATCTTTACTACAAATCGGTCTACATTATGAATACCAAAAAGTAGGCTTTGCATAAATTGAAGCTTTTTCTAACGTTTCGCTTGAGAAGAATTAAATAAAATTGGTAATTACTTTATAAAAAATATAAGCGTGAACTAATAAAAAAAAAATTGATTTTGATTAATTTTTTTTATTCGAATAAAATTATTCATAATATAAATTTAAAAAAAAAACACTTTTGCACTATAATCGACTGTTTCTAGACTCCATTTGCCAAGAAATTTTTATGCCTATTTTTATTATATAAGGCATATAATATAAGGTTATTGATAAAAGGCATTCTAAGAATATACTAATTTTTGATTTGATTATTTGGTACTAGCTTGAGGGAACCTTACGCGGATCTTTTCGAAATCTCATGTAGACAGAGACCTACCTCTTGTTTTGTAAGTCAAAGGTGAAAAATTTAATCAATCTCGGAATAAAACCGTAGATATGCATAAAAATCAAATCCACAGATATTATTCTTTATTTAAGTATTGAATTGCAATAAAATAATAACATTAGTGAATATCGAACGAAAATATTATTCGGCAACATTGGACGGAATTGTGTTAGAAGTTTTCAATCTGCGCAATAATCTGTATCTGGAATAATCTGTGTGCGGAATATTCGTGATCGGAAAAATCCGCACACCCTCTCTTTGCACTAGCCACTGCGGTAGCCACAAGTGTTTTTATATTCGTCTACTAGTTTGTTATTTCATTTTACCAACACACTCCATAGCCACAGGTGGTGGTACAATCTATTTCTACATTGTTCCCCTCCATAGTCCATGCGGGCCGAATCTGATAATCTAACAACATTAGTTTTTGTCTTGTTTTACTCTTGGGTTATTGTGTCGTGTTTAGCTTCCTCCTTTTCGTAAAACCAACATTTCGGATTCTAAATTGTTAATTATTTTATTTAGGAGTAATCATTCAAGTTAATCATCGTTAACAGTGATTGTATAAATTCCACTATGCCGATTTGCAAAAAAAAACGGAAAAGGCCAATTTACATATTTAAGACCGTTCAATTTGTAGATTTCAGACAGGCTTGAAATTGATTATCTGTTTGGAAATGTTTCGATCAACTTATGCAATAATTCAACAGCAACAGTTTAATTTTAAAATTGTTTTTATTTTATCAGTAACATCATTAATAAGAATAGCTGTGTTGTTTATGTTCTACTTCGTAAGACAATGTTTTAGACCGGCTAGCAGTGTTCTCATTCAGGACTGAAGAGCAGAATTTAGAACGATGTAGGCTTCCCGGTGTGGCAATGAAGCGGTGGTCACAAAGAATTGTCGTCCTAATTAATATTGATTAGGTGTTAGTGATTTGAAATGGCCTCTATATTAAGGCGAGCTCCATAAGCATACAACGCGGCTCAACACCAAACAATATTATGCGCGATTGGTTTGTGAGATTCTTTAAATTATATCATGCTCAGTTGTTGTTTTGACTTTGACCGATGTGTTGTTAATTTCGCTGTGTGTTTGCAGAAGAATGCGACAGCGGATCAGAAAGAGACTTCTTGTGTCCGGCCAAAAGGAGAAGACCGAATCAACTGAGACCAGAATGCCCGCCCAGTCCTACAGACTCTACCAGCTTCCTTAGTCTATCCCGGAGTTCCAGCTTGGCTCAGTTCGAGAGTCTCGAACAGTCTTGCCAACAGCCTGACGGGTCGGCTTCCCCATCTCCGCTCTCTCTCCTAAGTCTCGACTCTTTAGACCGTCTCAGAGGATCTGAAGTCTATCCAGACAGTCTGGAGAACTCCTCAGATTCAGACAGGAACAGTTCGTCTTCGCAAGAGTCCGCTTACAGAGTTCCGGTCAACGGTTTCAGTGATTTGCCAGAAGGACATTTTAAAGATAGAAGTTTGCCTGAAGAAGGTTTCGGTGATCAGACCTATGTGGTAGCAACGCAAAAGGAAAGTGAAAACAGGAATCTCAATGCGTTTTTCAATTGTGACGATGAGACGAGATATTGGAACGTGCAAGAAGACGCCGTTAATGGTGAATCTGGGTCCAGCGAGTTTTCAAGTGCCAGAAGCAGCGACAGCGATCGCACTTTACACGAAGTACAAATCCCCACGGAGATTCCACCCCTGAAGTACAACTTTAAGTCCTGTCGAAGCCTAGACGCCCTGTCGTCCTTTGAGAATCTAGACGCGGCGAAAATAGATAACGCTTACTCGAGCGTGCCGACTTCTGTGAAGCGGCAGGCGGGCGGCCAGTACTCCGCCGAGAACCTCAGTGAGGACAGCGGCTACTCGGACCACTTCTGCAACTTCCTCAGAATGAAGTCCAAGTCCATCCCCAACGTGAGCGAGTACCGGCCCGTCAGTGCGGAGGACGCGGCCGCCAACAACTCCCTGAAGCGCAAGAGCGAGCACAACCTGCCGTCCATGTTCGCAGCCGCCGCCAAGTGTCTCAAAAAGAGCGACGCGTTCGTGCCGGCGGCGACGGCGGCGTCACCGGATGTCGCGAGCGTCGCGCTTGTGACGGGGGCGGGGACGGTGGTGGCGGGGGGCGGCGGCTCGCCCAGAATAAACACTCGCCTCTCCTCCGCCCGCCCCTCGTCCAGTCTGCCCGACCTGCGCTCGCGGCCCGCCATATCTGAATTTGAAAAGTATTTCGACCCGAAACAGGGCAGAAACACTTTCCCGAGGTCTTTCGCCGACAAGTTAGCCCGCCTGCTGGACGAGGAATTAGTGTTCGACGCGAGTGACGCTAATCTGTACAGTGTGTCGAGTGTTCCCAAAGACCTGAACCTCTGTGACGTGCCCGAAGGGCCGGCTTCTCTAGGTGACAACTGGAGTTTCGGTTCAGAGCGCGCAGTGTCGTCAGTCGCCGCGAAGAACTACGACCTCGGCGATCTGAACTATCCGTCGCGATCGCAGAAGACAGTGCACGAAGTGACGTTCAAACAGTCGTTTCGCGTAAGTGAGAGCTTCACTACCAGTGTAGCGGACTTGACAGTGTTAGACTACCGCACGGAATCGGACGGCACGACGAAGAATGTTATGAAAAAGTTTACCAACAGGACCGCCGAGAAAACTAACAAGATGCCTAGGAACCTACCCTCCACGAGGGAGATGAGCGTGGAGTCTGACTCCACGACAGAATCAGAAAAGATCTTCTTGAGTGAGATGCAGAAGACAATGAAAGAGCTGAGCGAACAGTCTAAAAAGACACTTCAAAAATCGTTAGAGAACTGCAATTTCGACAGGGACATATCAATAATGACAAATAAACGCCTGCACTCGGCGCTCAATCCATTTGACGACGTCATAGCTGAGTTGGAGAAGAAGCAGGGCAGATCGAAGACTCTAACAGCGAAGAACACAAAAGAGCCGTCACCTCCCGCTTACGAATTCAACTTCTACGGAAATGAGACTGACCCACCCTACTACAGAAGGCAACATTATGACGTGTCCAATTCAAACACGGAAACCTCGAGTCCTGACGTTTCGGACACTTTTGTTCCTAGTTTATTCTACCATTCCACGCCGATGAAGGGCACTGACAAAGTACAATCTACTCCAAACCTGAATGCATTTAACCAAGACGATAATGATAATATGATGTATGCTAACACTGCACCCAAAGAGGAACTTAGATCTTCGATGCAGCATGTTCCGTTGAAGAATGAATTCAAACCGGTTGGGATTTTGGGGTCTAAATCTCAGGGGCTTTCAGGATCCAGTGGCTCCAAAGGAGTTCACTTTTGTCCGGTGGTCTCTGAAGTCAGCTGGAGAGAGAGAAGCTATTCGGAGGACTCTGCCAACGAAGTCTCAAGTTCGTCATCTTCCTACTGCAGGTCAGATTCTAGTTAAACCTTAATTGTCCTCTTTTTGCCTAACCTGATAACCTAACTCTTAATCATCCTAACCTAACCCTGAATATCAACTTGTTGCCTCGAATAAAACCCACGCGGTCTTTTGTTTGTTTCGTAAATATGTCAACAATGAATTTAACCGCCAAATTTACTATAAATCTTGCTATTACTTTACACTCATCACTCACCATTAGTGAGAGTAATTTTCTTTTTTTATTTTTTCGCATTCACTCGTATTTCATGCAAAACTTACATTTTTACATTTGTCACTTTCAATAGACTGTTCACTCGATCAAACCATGCGTTGCATGTTGTAGGTTTTAACACAAATCAATTAATCATATCTGAATCTATCTATCAATTAACAGACAAAGGTGAGACATTATATTATTATATAAATGATTAATTTTGAAAGAGAGCCAAATAAAACAAGTGTCTCAAATACACGCGAGTGTTATTTATAAATAGGTACATAAAACAACAATAGATTATTTCTTATCAAAGTCAATATAACAATTCTTATCATATGACTATGATTAGAAATTGAATTAAATTAGTTCTACTAATAAATAACTTTACTTAAACTACAAATTATTTATACAAAGGGAAGCAATAAAAACTTGAAAAAACGTGAAAATTGGCTTTACCAATTAGTAACATTATTTGAGGAGCTTTTCCACAAAGACATATCCACAAAACTTTTTACGTTCCACAGTTTAAGTAAATAATCAGTTGGGTGTCAATATTATATGATAATCTTTAAATGCAAATTATTTTAATTTTATTTATATTATTTTATAGTGATACATAATACATGTCATATAATACAATTAACTGTGAGACATGATGAGTAGCAAGAAAATTGTATTCCTTTTGTGAAAAACGATATTTATTTAAAAAGAAGTCGAAAATTGCAAATTGAGGTAAATTTTAAAATATCTACAAAATAAATTTAAAAAATCTCAATGCGAAATACTAGTAGGTACATTTTAGGTCTACAATTAAATAATACTTTAATTAAAAATAAATCCACAATGGAGTTCTTGTACCTACACTGATGTATGGCAGTAAGGCATGAAACTGGCAGAGGAACGATTAAAGCAGACTAAATGCTGTAGAAATGAGATCCCTGAGGCGTATGTATGGTAAAACCATGTATAATCGTGTGAGAAATGTGGAGATCCGCAAAGAATTCAAGGCTGATGTAAGCGTAATGAGTGAGATTAAGAAAGGGACGCTTAGATGGTTTGGGCATGTAGACGACATGGCACGACCAACTGAATCAGATACTTGAGTCGGGCCATGTCAAGATTCAGAATAATAGTAGAGTGTGTATGGGACGATGTATGAATGTAAATGAGGCAAGGAGTATGGTATCTTACAAAATACTTAGTTCCACTGAAAAACTATTTATAAATTTCTAAATTAAAAATTAAAAATATAAAATCTACTGTTGATACGTGTATACAAAACATGCATACGTAATACCTAGGCAAAAATTTTGACAGGGAATCAGAAATAAAATTTTATTTTTTATATAACTCTTGGCCATCTCAGATACATTTAAATAAATCGTTTTTTTAACTTTTACATAAATGTTAGCATGTAAATGTTTCACTTTGTGAATATGAGTATCATTTTGTATTACACTTAAAGCAGGTAAATAAATTGATTTATGAACATCTGAATTAGCCTTTCTGTAGACACCTACGCAGAGAAGAAAAGTAGATAACTCTTTGTGAAAACGCTTCTTAATATCGAAACCGATTTTCTTTTTTAATACGTTGGTAAGATAACTGTTTTATTACCTCTGCAATATTTATGTAGGGAGTGTGTTTTTAATGGAGACCAAAGAGCTACACTACATCCATTTGCATCTAAACTACATGCATTAAGTAGATTACTCTACATAATATGTTATAAATACATTCAAATCGCCCAAACTTATTAATAAACCCAACGTTTCGTAATGGACGCATTCCTTGGACTGGCCGCCTCGAAATCTTCACCATTTCACGCATTTATGTTATGATACTTGTATAAAATATATTTATTATATTTTACGTTGTGTTAGTTACTGTGTTGTGACGTTCGTTTCATTGAAGATTCTTCTGTTGTCGTTTAAAAAAACATATGAAGGCGTCGAATCTACCGAATTATTTGTCATCAATTTATTATCATTTTGTCTCCCATGTCCTAGTAGTCGTTATAACAGTCCTGGGTATCTACCACGGTAGATCGATAAAACCTTATATCAATATGATATTGACAAATCTATGTTCATTCGGCGATATTTGCGAACACGGTCAGAATATGATTCCGACAGTCGGTAGAAAAAAGTTGTTGCTTTTAGGGCGGCCTCCAAGGTGCCACGCAACATCAGCGCCAAATCCCGATTGGGTAGGATTGACATTTATTTCGTATATTAACTGCTTTAATGTCGTCAATTTTCGCGTGTGTATGCGTGACTGCCACCAATGACAATATTGATAGAGTGAATTGTCATCGATAACGAGCCTATCTGCCGAGTTTCAGGTCGATCGAATGTCGGAAAGTGGGTTGTTTTCCACTTCAAAAATTCACCGAAACAAAAAATATGTATTTAAAAATCATCGTGTGAGACGCCCATAGGCACATCTCTAATCTTTGAACTCCCGCCGCTCCTTTAAAGAAAATTATTTTCCACTCGCATCCATTATTAGTAGATATTTCATTATTATTAGGTACCTACCTAATCCAAATGTTAAATTTATGTCATAGATGTTATTCATACTCGAAATGTTATTGATAACCGTTGAAATCTGATAAAAAAAACCCACATCAAAGAGATTCCGATGACTAGATAAATAAAACGTTTTGTTTTATCTGGTTTTACGCCCAGATGGCTTTTTTACGTGGATTGTAAGAACATACATAATGTAAAACTGATAAACGTTAATGAAAATCATTAATATTATTCAAACATGGAACAATAACATTAAAAAAATAGAAACTACTAATTCTACTCGAACGATATTTGGCATATTATGGCAAGTTTACCAAATGTGCCAAATTTATATTATAGAACCTAAAAATGTGGGACAAACGGTGAAATCTATGTGGATACATTGGATTTTAAAAATATAGGACAAACGGTGAAATCTATGTGGATACATTGGATTTTAAAAATATAGGACAAAGGTGAAATCTATGTGGATACATTGGATTTTAAAAATGCTGGACAAACGGTGAAATCTATGTGGATACATTGGATTTTAAAAATATAGGATAAACGGTGAAATCTATGTGGATACATTGGATTTTAAAAATATAGGACAAACGGTGAAATCTATGTGGATACATTGGATTTTAAAAATGCTGGACAAACGGTGAAATCTATGTGGATACATTGGATTTTAAAATTATGAGACAAACAGTGAAATCTATGTGGATACATTGGATTTTAAAAATATAGGACAAACGGTGAAATCTATGTGGATACATTGGATTTTAAAATTATGAGACAAACGGTGAAATCTATGTGGATACATTGGATTTTAAAAATATAGGACAAACGGTGAAATCTATGTGGATACATTGGATTTTAAAAATAAGGGACAAACGGTGAAATCTATGTGGATATATTGGATTTTAAAAATGCGGGACAAACGGTGAAATCTATGTGGATATATTGAATTTTAAAAATATGGGACAAACGGTGAAAAATTGAAAACCGAACATCCATCGCTCGGATGGATACAAGAAATCACTAAAACTACATTACCTACTCTACCATAATTATTTCTAGGATTCAGTAAAGTGCTCGTCTAGATTAAGCTTAAGGGGAAGCTACAAGCCAAACATGTGAATATTCTTTGTATGCCTTATATCGTCACGAATATAGGTAATAGCCATTAAAATCGCTTGTCAAACCGAGTCTAGAAACGCTCGATTTCAAGCACAAACGTGGTTTTTATTTATTTTTTAAACAATTTTATAAGAAAGCAAAAAATTATTCAAGTGAAACTATCACATATAATCTTTGCTATAATATTAGATTTTTTTTAAAGTTGTTTCTTTTATGTGATCATACATTTCTATTTAAAAAATAAAAATGTTAGTAGTTTATATATATTTTTTATCGAGTAATTATTTTTTTTATTTGTATTCTACTCAAGGGAAATGAAAAGAAAAGCTGCAATTTATCCAAAGCATATTATTTGGTATTCATAATTTAAACCAGTTATTAAGATTAATTGAAAATAGTGATTTAGCACTAAGCTTCGCCTTAAATCTGTAAATTGAATCATATTATATCAATAGTATCCTTAAACTCGTTGCCCCAATCTTGCTTCCTATTGTTTAGTGTGTGTGTGTGTGTCTGATAGTTGGTTGTGTATGTGTTGCAGAAAAATGTTACATTTTGTCTTGTGTTCCTCGTCGGTACATGGAATTCGAAGGTGGTGAAACTGTATACCTATGATTCAGCCAGGTCTGTAGTAATTTTCCTGTCAGGTCTGTAGTAATTAGATCCAATTGAATAATTAAAGTAATGATTTTGAAAATTCAAAGTGGGGGTAAATTACTTTTTAATAAGTGCACAATAATCATAATATTGCGTCCGGTTTTCTACAATACAGGGTGGTGGGACGTACTTGACTTATTTTAACCAGTGATTCCTGGCATTTGGAGTAAAAAATGTAAATGAATTTTTTGGAATCCGGTGCTTTTCGGTGCTTTTTTCCAAACAAAGCAAATACATTATTTATCTCTATTACAATGGCGACCAGGGTGTCGATTCTCCAATCCAGGCCGCTCGCAATAGCCGTAGTAGTACATACATTGGTCGACGTTCTTATTTTCTAGTCTCATCGAAGGTACATACTTACTTACACCAAACTTAAAAAGTCATTCTACTCGAACAAGTTGGGCCATTCGTTGTTCGAGTGGAATAACTTCGTCGAGCATCGAAGCCTGGTTCAAATCAATAAGAATTTTTTTTCCTGTCAGAAAGCAGGCATTGTCGATATATGACCGAGTGATTCAAAACGACGAGTTTCCTCATTGTCAAGTCCTTCATTATTGCACTGGCAACATTTTCCGCGTATAATGATGATAGTATGCGTTATTCATGCGTGAAATTATTCACTTAAATTTGCTTTCATTTAAGTGTAATTTTCCAAATTGGAACTGATTGTGTTAAGGATAATTCAGATACGCGATAAAATAGGTACCTATAATACAGGGTTTTCCAATAAGAGGTGTTATTTTGAATAGCCCGCTATTTCGGTAGGTGTTACTTTTGAAGCTGTCATTTTTTGACATTTGACAAGTAGAAACTACGCCATTAATAAAAATGGAACGATACACGCTTCAACAACGCATTGAAATTATTAAAATTCACTTGAGTGAATCAAATGCAAATCATCTTGAGTGATGAGGCCCATTTCCACCTCGGTGGCTTCGTCAACAAGCAAAATTGTCGCATCTGGGGCTCGGAAAACCCAAGAGTTATTGTTGAAAAGCCTCTCTATCTTCAACGTGTTACTGTTTGGTGCGGTTTATGGTCCGGCGGAGTCATTGGACCTTACTTTTTCGAAAATGAGGCTGGAGCAACAGTTACGGTGAACGGATTGCGCTATCGAGAGATGATTAATGATTTTTTATGGCTGGAATTGGATGGTATTGATCTGGACAACGTTTAATTTCAACAAGACGGCGCTACGTGCCACACAAGCAACTATTGATCTTTTACGATTGAATATCAAAATTACACCTCTTATTGGAAAACCCGTATAATATTTTAATAGATTTTGAAAATAAAGTTTGCGCTAGCGCGAATAGCCACTGCTATGTGAAATGATGCAATGCTGAAAAAACTCTCGGAGATCTGAAAGGAGATAAAACTAGGCAGTTTGCATAGTGTGTAGTGTAGTATTCAAAATTGTGGTTGCATCAGGCGCTGTTTGGATTAGGGCGGGGAGGACATAGATTCACCGGGTTGAAGTGTTTGTGATGCTGACAGTATCTTGCACTCAGCTGGTGTGATGAGCTATTGTCTACGAAGACATCGCCCTTGAAAACGTCGATCCATATCGGCACGTAGGGGGTCGGTAATTGATTGCGCTTGGTTGTGCAACGCTTTCATTGACAATGACAGCTATATCGGTCTGCTTGGTGTCAACTGTGCCAAGCCACAGACAGACGTACTAGGTACTAGTCGAACTGTACAATGTTAGGAGCCAATTCGTGGGTTATTATTTTAAAATAAGAAAGTAATTTAATTTGTTACATAAAGAGATTAAAATACTACTCTTCCATAGAAGCGTTAGCTTGTGTTTGGTAGAGTAGTACACAGTATATCATTGTAGTTAATAAAGTAATTAATAATATTACAATTATAATATTTACATTATATGTTTGGTTGACGTGATATAAGTCTAAATAGTTAAGGCGATGCACCACGTAGTAATGAAAAATTATGTGTTTTTGGTTTGAAAATTTGGTCGCCTATAAATGTTTCAGATGCTTTATTTAAATACCGCGAGTATAATACATCTTGGCCTTTGAAATAATCGAGTATTTTTTACATAAGTCTCTTTATAAGCCCAGAAAAAAATAATTTATAACGCCTATGAAAATTGTTTAAAGTTCAAAATTTCCTACTTACGAAGTCATTTTCGGTTATGGTTTTATTGTATAATGTGGCAAATTAAGTTATTTATAAAATGATCGGAAAACATTTAAATATTTATGCCTGAACAACATCCACAAAATAAAATAAAAGGCACTTTTTGGCCATGTTTTTCTCTTGCATAAATCAAAACAGCTGGATGGTTTTAAGCGGGAATTTAAGCCTTATCGCCATCTATGTAAGTAGTGTTATTGATAGTAGCTCGATTCAAAATATTACACGACGTAGTGCATCGCCTTAAAGTAGATACGTAATAAACTTTAAACTGAAATTGGGTGATGTGTCAGTCAGATCTCATAGTAAATATTACAGCTTTATTGTGTAAATACCACCTCGGTACTAGTTGAAAGTATTAGTTGTAAATCACTTGACATATCCGATTTTACGTCCGGGTTACATCTTCCCCATAGGAAAAACTAAACCCTTCCACACACTTTTCCACAAATATAAGCAAAATAAATACAAAACAATACAAGAAAAACACGTCAACTCACCAGAGATCAAATGGGAAAATAATTCACCGACTGCAGATATTTTCATATCAGAGTGTTCGGCTCGGTAGAACTCCTAACAGGGCCTATAAATCCTAGTGATCCCTCAACATAAATATTTAAAAAATCTTTCGTTATCCTACATGTATTCAAAATGACCGACTTTTGCATCTTTATATATAATTTTTTGATAGATCTAATACGCCTAAATGTTCAATGAGAGAGCTAGGTATAATGCCAGTAGCCGAAATAACGAATGGTAATATTTTTATAGTCTGAGAATGCCAAATTCTTTTAATCTCATTTCCTAAATCTGTGTATTTTCTTATTTTTTCTTTAACAGATTTTTGAATATTACAGGAATAATAATAATATTTGGATGACTTGTATAGCGCCGTTTTGTGCACCATCACCCCAAGGGCGCTGTAAATTAATCTTAGTTATAAGTCACTAGCTTTAAACTTAGATATAAGCCACAAGTAACAAGTTATAAGTCTATGTGATAAGAATAGATTAAATGCACAAATTAAGTTGTTAAGCGCCCTTAGGTGATTTTCTCACGAAAACGGCGCTATATCATTATTATTATGGGTTGTGTACCTATACATTCTAAATATTTATTTTCCTTTGTCCATTTTGAGAAGCCTTAATTATTTTAATAAATTCAATGCAGTCAATTTAGCGTTGATATCACCGCGTACTATCACTTCGTTTTTCGATTTTGAAAAAAAACTCGTGTTCTGAAAAATATTTATATCACCTTTATTGCAAAATACCACCGATTTCTCCAAAAAAACTCATAAAAAAGGCGAATTTAAAAATATAAATATTTTAGGTGTTTGTAGACAATTTTCTCGAATTGCTTGCATTGATAAGCTTTTGGATCCCACTACGTTATACTATAAGTCGCGATTTATTTCAGTGCAGAAATTTTTGGACTAACTACCGTGTGTATTCCTCATTGCCCAGAATATTTACAGAGGGAAATAATTATACCGAGTCAGTGGACATCTTCAATTTATCACTTCAGTTAAGGCAGTTAACTATGTATAATGTTTACTATACATGCATAAAAACCTCTGAAAAGTGTGTTAATAAATAAATAAATAATGAAAATGAACATATGGTGTTGAGATACGGACTTGTGTCTAGTGTGGTAGTCGAAAAGGATGTAAAAAAATGTATTCAAATATATTTTTATTAATAAAAAAAAAATAAAAAAAATATATGTAAAGGAGGTAGGCAGAAAAAGAGAACTTATGACGTGAAAATTGATGGAAGGAGAAATCATGGATGATCCAGGAAGCCATGGAAAGATCAAGTGAATCAAATATTTACTTATTTGTATTGTATAAGAGTAGGTATTATATGATACTTTTTGATAGATGTATGTGTCATTCCATCCTCGCACAGGGAGGGAATGGTGTGATGGTTAGTTGGTTAATTATTTAGTCATTTCCAAAATTACTCGCGATAATGATATTGAATTATGTCCCTTGTACTTGCTGAGATGGTGAAGTTAACGAGAAAGGCGTGGGAGTGGTTCTGAGTCTAGAGATGAAGTCTAAAGGGTGATGAAAGGAAACCATATTTCATCACGGATGGGTCAGCGAAGGTGATGAAATGTGCGATGTATTATTATTACCTCTGGCATTCCCTCAGATTTGTGCCGTTATTTTCACAAAATATCTACTAATTTACGTTTCATAATTTGGTTACGTTAGAGCGAAATCGCTAAATTGAGAAACTTAGCAGGATTTGCCAAGACAAGAAACTAACCATTCGAACCTTGAAATACAGGCCAGCGAAAAAAGGTAAAATAAAAATTTTCATCAGGAAAGACGCTGTAAACAAATAGTCCAAGAAGATGAGGAGTGAGACATCGCAAAGAACACCAAGATGAGACTAATGTGGAAATATGGACACCAGTAGCGGCTCGTGACTTTTAAAGTGATTCTAATGCTTAGATTAAAAATACGACTTTATTGATGTTATACAGGGTTTTCCAATGAGAGGTCTTATTTTGATATTCAAAGAAAAATGCCATTTTTTAATATAAATGATCGAATGTTTATTTCATTATAAAGAGGAAGGTATGCCGTTAATAGTGAAAAATAACATCAGTCAAATGACTACCACGACCACGCCTACAGGACCATATCCTTTTCATGAAATTTTCCATAACCAAATCGCAAAGTAGCTGCCTTATGTCCTCGATAGCCTCACGAATTCCATCTTTGAGATCTTGAATCGACGCTGGGCTGTTGGCGTAGACCTTCTCTTTCACGTGGCCCCAAAGGAAGAAGTCGCAAGGTGTTAAATCACAAGATCTCGGTGGCCAATTGTGATCACCTCTTCGAGAGATAACACGGTCCGGAAACTTTTGCCGTAAAAGATCAATGGTTTCGTTGCTTGTGGGCACTAGCGCCGTCTTGTTGAAAGTAAAGGTTGTCCAGATCAATACCATCCAATTCCGGCCATAAAAAATCACTAATTCCTTAATTAATATTCAAAATAACACCTCTTATTGGAAAACCGTATAGTAGGATTCTTTTAGTTAGGTGGAAAAATCCCAGCTAACTGAAAAACTTCTTAAAATATAATTTTTTTTTTTTTCAAAATATTAATTCTTAGATTGATTTTAATATTCTTTTCGTTGATGTTATATCCCCACCGGAGGGAATAATCTTCATTTAAATTTTAATTTTTTTTCATTTACAATAACATTAGAGTCATTATTCTTAATGATAAACTAATTTTTATAATACAAGGTTTTTTATGCATAGCATTCAGCACTAACAAAGTCTTCCCCACAAAAAATAAAGTTGGTTGTTTGCAGGTGGAAAAAAAAATAATAAGCAATAATATTGTTGAATGAATATACAGATAGAATATATAATACGAGCCGCCACTGATAGATAATTAGATCCAGTGAAAGTGATTAACCCCCTCCCCCTCGGTAAGTGCTGGAGAAGACTAAGAAGGGTTAAAAAGAGTGGACGAAGCGCTAAATAACTCGATCTTAGCACATACTTCTTGCCTCATTCACGAACATACATCGTCTCATACATACCTACTCTTCTATTATGCTTGACACTTGGCTCTTGACAGGGTCCGACTCAAGTAACCGGTTCACTTGATCGTGCCATGTCTTCCTCGGGCGTCTCCGATTTCTTCTACCATTCGTGTCGTCATGTCGTATAATCTTCTTACACACCTAGAAAATTTACTGATGTAAAATATTGCTGATTTATCAAAAATCTCTTTAAATTATTTAGTATGTCTTTTAAAAACTGGACTTGGGACGAATTAATTGACAGGTTTCCTAATAAACTATCAGTAAAACACGAAGGTGTTATGGCGATGTCGGAAAACGTTTTTATAAAAATTCTAATATTTTCGCATTTCCTCATTGTGTACCTACTATCAAGACAAACGCAGGTGCACGAACACGTGTTATGATATATTATGAATGTACTACAAGTTTATTAAACAGCACGCCATCCCGTTTTTACAGGATTTTAAGAAATCAGCAATACTCATTTTTCTCCATGCACTATTTTTTTCGTTCATTCGCTCTACATGCTTAAACAACCTAAACCTTATAACCTTACGGATCCACATTCCACATTCCTCACAAGATCATACGTGATTCCACCACACACACGCCTCAAGGATCTCATTTCTACGGCATTCTGTCTACTGTCATCCTTCCTCTGCCAGTTCCATGCCATGCTGCCATCATCAGGATAGGTACCAGCACTCAATTGTGGACTGCTGGCTTTGCTTCTTTGGACATTTTTTTGCTAACGTCATCCGCGTTCAGTCCTCCATTAATAGAGTTTCCTGCATTTACCCTTGTTTCAATATCTCTATCAGCCTTCCCATATCTCGTAAACACTCTTCCCAAATACACAAACTTATCCAGCTGCTCCTAATATTCTTCAGTCACAAGTATATTGCACACTGTTTTCGTACTCTGTCTTTCAAACAACATGACTTTAGACATACTTACAATCATCATTAACTCATTCTTCTAACATACTTCGTTGATCCTAGACACGAAAGACAATAGATCCACACTATTGTTTATTTTTTATTTTACAACCTGTAAAAAAAAAGTTACGATCGTTTTCGGCCATAGTGTTCACTTCTGCTTTGGTTTTCTTTAATTGTTTCTCTGACATTAAATGCCATATATTAACGCCCAGAACGCTGTAGTTTAAGTGCAAAAAAATTTAAAATATGAACTTTGTGTATTTATATTGTAAGTACAGGGTTTTCCAATAAGAGGTGTTATTTTGAATTGCCCGCTATTTCGGTAGATGTTACTTTTGAAGCTGTCATTTTTGACAATTAACAAGTAGAAACTACGCCATTAATAAAAATGGAACGATATACGCTTCAACAACGCACTGAAATTATTAAAATTCACTTGAGTGAATCAAATGCAAATCATCTTGAGTGATGAGGCCCATTTCCACCTCGGTGGCTTCGTCAACAAGCAAAATTGTCGCATCTGGGGCTCGGAAAATCCAAGAGTTATTGTTGAAAAGCCTCTCTATCCTCAACGTGTGACTGTTTGGTGCGGTTTATGGTCCGGCGGAGTCATTGGACCTTACTTTTTCGAAAATAAGGCTGGAGCAACAGTTACTGTGAATGGATTGCGCTATCGAGAGATGATTAATGATTTTTTATGGCCGGAATTGGATGGTATTGTTCTGGACAACGTTTACTTTCAACAAGACGGCGCTACGTGCCACACAAGCAACGAAACCAATGATCTTTTACGATTGAATATCAAAATAACACCTATTATTGGAAAACCTGTAGTTGGCGCCTACCTGATTAGCAAAAAATTACTGTTAAAACGTTGGCGTTTGGCTCGCCTTCATGTCTACTTACGCCTTCGCTTTACTAAATGTTATAAAGCCAGCTTCTCACAGCAAACAGTGTGTTCTACGCCGTTTTCTATTATTATAATATGACGTCCAAACCGTCATGAGTGTGCAGCTTAGGCAGGGCTGAACCTACAAGATTTTTGAGCTCGGTGCAGAAAGAATAAACGATAACTACCCCGTTTAAACTCATTTTCCAATGTCCAATAGGTCTACAAACCAGTCTTTCATCGTAATAAGATTATTCTTTGAGTTATACTAAAAAAACTAGATATACGAAAATCAAGGAAATGTTGAACGAGTTAAATATCTTGTCATTTAATCAAATTATTTACTTTAATACTATATTTATAATCTACAAAATAACCAATGGACACACATCAATTTAATTTCTAAGAAAAAATTAAAACCTGCAGTACAAACGCACACATGAGACGAGTCAAACGTACTTGATGTACGGAGCAATTAAGATATTTGGCTAAAGGAAATAAAATTAGAAGAAAAATGTAAACAAATTTAAGCTTAAATTACATTAATATATGATTGATTCATACTAAAAAAATGTTAAAAAATATATGTGTAATGATTGTATTAGGACATGGTCTATGTAATTATTTAAAGTAAATAATAATATAAGTTTGTTGTAAATTAGTATCTAGTATAAGGCACACGTTGATTTCGTTTTGTGGATTACAAATAGTCTGTGATTTGTCAAAATAGTCTTTACATATATGTATACTATGATGGTTCAAATAGACTGCATACATTTCACAATATTATTCAATTTTCTGTGTTCTAAATGCGCCCATTTTATTTTTTAAGAAACAGCTTTAAACATTCGAGTCTGAAAAAACTGTCAAATAAAATCACTCAAAGTTACCTATTAATGACACACCTAGTAAAAACTTAGCTTTTCACGCGGACTTTACAGCAGTTACTATACAAAATAAATGTCGTTCCTACCCGATTGGCATTTAGCTAGGTTGATATAGTGTCGACTTGTTTTTTTTATTTACAGGTTGATTTTTTTAAGCGTTTATTTTGGGAAAATTAAATGTTATTCCTAGCGCCCCCTTTGGTGTTCCGCCCTGGTGCTACGTTTCATTGCGCCTTTGCCAGCTCCGGCCCTGATCTCACACCACATAGTCTAGAACCGATACACTTCCTGTGCTATTATAAGTTTGACTTAAACGCTATATATTTTCTGTGAAATAACAACCAACTAATATTACGCTTCAAAATACGTCTACTAAATCACATTTTCATCTAGTCGTATTTATGAAATAACTAGTTGGTTACCTACCTAATTTACTGTCTGTTTGTAGGATTCGTGTGTAAATTATTCATATTAGTTTCATATCCTTACGACCCTCCACTATAGCTAACGATTTTTTGTAGAAAAGTTAGTTTTTTTTTTAAAATTATTATATCGACTATTGAAATATTGTAACTAACTAACTAACTAACCATCACGCCGTTTCCCCGCAGGGGTAGGCAGAGAGGACGGACCGCCAAACAACTCGGTCTTGGCACACACTCCTTGCCTCATTCACATTCATACATCGTCTCATACATACTCTTCTATTGTTCTGACTCTTGACATGGCCCGACTCAAGTATCTGATTCACTTGGTCGTGCCATGTCTTCCTCGGGCGTCCCCGACTTCTGTTACCATTCACATTTGCATCGTATATTCTCCTTACACTCCTTTCTTCGCTCATTCGCTCTACATGCCCAAACCATCTAAGCGTCCCTTTCTTGATCTTACTCATTACGCTTACATCAGCCTTGCACTCTTTGCGGATATCCACATTCCTCACACGATCATACATGGTTTTACCACACATACGCCTCAGGGATCTCATTTCAACAGCATTCAATCTACTTTCATCCTTTCTTTGCCAGTTCCATGCCTCACTTCCATACATCAGGGTAGGTACCAGCACTCCATTGTGGACTGCTAACTTCGCTTCTTTGGACAATTTTTTGTTAGCGCCAACTGCGTTCAGTCCTCCATTAATGGAGTTACCTGCATTTACTCTTCTTTCAATATCTCTGTCAGCCTTCCCATCTCTCGTAAACATGCTTCCTAAATACACAAATTCATCCACCTGCTCCAAGTATTCCCCATTCACAGCTATATTGCACACTGTTTTCGTACTCTCTCTTTCAAACACCATTACTTTAGACTTACTTACATTCATCATTAACTCATTCTTCACGCATACTTCGTTCATCCTAGACACGAGAGACTGCAGATCATCCATACTATTAGCAATCAGCACCGCATCATCAGCATACAACAGGCAACATACTTTCAGATTACTAAAATTCGCGCCCCAATCCCACATCTTTCAATTCTTGCATACAATTATCCATGTATAGATTGAATAACCACGGTGACATTACGCAGCCTTGTTTAACACCTTTTGTGATATAAAACCACCCCGTAAAACCACCGTTCACTCTAACACATGCAACGCTTCCCTCATATAGAGACGCAATTGCCTGAGTCAGATTCGCATTCACTCCATACTTGGACAACACCTTCCATAGCTTTTTCCTGTCGACTCGGTCGTATGCTTTTTGTAGATCTACAAAGGCACAGAAAAGTTTCTGGTTTTTTGCCAGAAACTTCTCGGTGAGCATACGCAATGAGAAGATCTGGTCCATGCACCCCCTTCCACTCATAAAAGCACCTTGCACATCCCATATTTTATCCTTTGTTTCCTTTCTTACCCTTTCAATCAAAATTCTACCATACAGCTTGCCAACTGAACTAAGCAGGCTAATAGACCTATGATTCCCACATTCCATACGTGACCCTTTACCTTTGTATAATGGCATGATCACTGCCCTTCTCCAATCTAAGGGCGTGTAACCTTCCTTTAAACATTGGTTAAAAAGATTGCACAACCATGTGAGAATTATACGGCTACCTCCTTTAAAATATTCAGCAGCAATATTGTCGAAACCGACAGCCTTACCATTCTTCATACACTTAATTGATCTTTCTATCTCATCCATGCTAATTTCGGTAACATTCAGTCCATCATCATTCATATCTGATTCGCCGCTAGAATCACTGTCACTCACTTCGCTTTCAAAGACTTCCTCGAAATACTTCATCCATCTCTCTTTTATTTTTTCCTCATTCGTCAACATTTTTCCATCTTTCGATTTTATTACTTTCATGCTTCCGGTTTCAGGGCCACACCGGGACCTTTTGACTTCCTTCCAAAACAACTTAATGTTTTCTTGGAAATGGTTTGTCATTTTCATTCCTTCTTCCTCTTCCAGGCGTTTCTTTCGTTCTTTCACTCCAACTCTTACTTTTTTCTTACATTCCTTATATACTTCTTTCGCTCGATCCTTCTCTTCGCTGGAAGCACTGCCAGCTGCAATCAGACATAACCATGCTTTCTTCTTCTCTGAGACTAGTGCTTTAATATCATCATCCCACCATGCATCACCTTTCTTTCTACCTTGCGTACTTATTCCACACACCTCTCTAGCAGATTCACAAAGACTCACTTTTATGTGGTTCCATGTTTCGTCTATGCTTAGACCATCCATTTTTTTCTCATTCAATCTCATCTCTGCACAATTCACATACTTACTTCTCTCATTATCGTTTTGTAGTTTTTCTATTTTGATTCTTGTTGGAGTTAGTACCGTTTTCACTTTAGAGCGCCAACCGCGAAAGAGGTTTACTCTCGACACCACCAGAAAGTGGTCAGTTTCAACCTCTGCCCCCCGAAAACTCTCGTGTCCTCGGTAACGGCTCTCAACCTAGAGTCAATTACTACAAAATCGATAATTGACCTCTCATTTCCTCTTTCCCACGTATATTGGTGGATACCTTTATGATCGAAAAAAGTATTGGACACAAACAGGTTCCACTCTAAACATACTTCAAGTATTCTGTTCCCGTTGTCATTCGTTCTTATATCCCCAAACATACCTAAGGCCGATTCAAATCCGTCACGTCTAATTCCTACCCACCCATTCAAATCGCCTGCCATTATAATCCTTTCATTAATATTTTTCAGTCTCATCACATCATTCACACCAGTCCAAAAATCATCTTTCTCTTCGTCGCTCTCAGAATTGACAGGGGCATAAGAAACAACAAGAAACACCCTTGTCAAACCGATTTTGAACCTAATCCACATTATTCTCGAACTTACACATTCATACTGCAACATACATTCAATCATTCTGGGAGACAGTAGTGCTGCAACACCCTGACACGCCCTCTCTGTATCTGGTCTCCCAGACCAAATGACGAGCCTATCATTATGCTGCATTGTACCGCTCCCTTTTTTCATACTCTCTGTTACACAAAGTATGTCCAAATATTTGCTAACCATCGTGTCACACAATTCATTAATCTTTCTTTCCATACCTCCTCTAATATTCCACGTACCAATTCGACATTGTTCGAGTTCCTTCCTCCTCTTTGCGCCACCGAAGGGTTGGCGATGTGATGGATAGCGAGCCTCATCGACACCTGTGTCGGCCATACCCTTCTACGAACTGCTTATCTAGTCTAACATACTGATACTTAGGTATAAATCACTAACATACAAATTAGTATAATATTTAACTTAATCCTAACGCCATCAAAACTATTCCAGATGTCCAAATGAAAAAACTTAATTCTAAAACAAAAAGTATTATAATCACTATAACAATACACTAATCACTGCATAATTGTTTGTAATAGTTCATATTGGCAGAAGACAAAAGACGCGGCTTCATTTCGATTTCGTCCTTCCTTGGGCGTAGGGGCACGGGGGCGGTGCAGCGGGGGTGTAGAAATTGCCAGATGATTGTTTTGTATGGGTCATCTTGTAGGGGCGATGGTCGTGAGCGAATCAGTGACCGAACCACGGACAGGTCGTATAGCCGACAGACGTCTATAACGGAGCCGGTAAAGGTAACGGCGAGCATGGTGGCGGCAGCGGGGGTTGAGATATCGGTATGTGACGGTCGATCGAAGGTCTCCACATCTGGTAGAAATTATCAAATGCCAAACTCGGGCTCACTGACACTGCATTTTTTCGTATCGGTACGGGGTGACGAGAGACACGGGTAGGTTGCTGCGACCGCCGATGAGATGTCCACATCTGGTAAAAATTCCGGACTCTGGCTCACTAACACTACACTATCCCTTGGGATAAACAATCTTGCTAATTATTCTTAAAACTCGTCATTCTTCCACACCTGTCACCGTAAAATTATTATAACTGCACTAACGTAACTGACAGACAATAAGGCACATTTACGTGTACTTTTAACGGCGGAATATATTAAATATCCCTATAAATTAGGGAAGGATAGTGAGACCGACGAAGAACACGTCAGGCTGTCCCGAGAGCCCGACATAAATCATGAAAAAATGACAATCAATATATAAATAGTAATTGTATTTGTTAGTCCTTCTCATGAGGGTGACCTGTGCTGAGGCGGACTAAAGTTATTCATTGAAATAAAACAATAACTTTGTTTGTAACCACGATTTATTGCTTGTTTAAATCGTGGTTACAAACAATGTTATTGTTTTATTTCAATTAATATTTCAAAGCACAAAGTGACTGCTTTCTACCAAAATATAAAGTTATTCACTTCTATTTTTCTATGCCGTTTTTAATGTTTTTTGCAGACCTTTTCAACGATCTCTTTCAGCCTGAATTATATTCTTGATTTGTAATCATTAAACGTTTCTATTCGCTTTATATCTTGGGGAAGGATGTTGAGGAGTTTTGTCGGAAAATAAATGTAGTTTCTTTGTCCGAATGTGGTTGGAATATTTTTGATGTCATTGTGATGAATACGCAGTATTGTAGAGGATTCAGTATTTTTTAATAGTTCCAATAGTATATTTTTCTTTCTTGTACATTTGGTACATCAAAACTATTGAAAATTTCAATCGATGGCGTTCTTATAGGTATTTTTAGTATCGACTTTATGATTCATTTTTGAATTGTGTTCAGGTTTTGGGTATACTTAGGACGGGTTGTTTCAAAGAATTTGAACAATTCTTCAGATTTAAAAGTTAATTTTCAAGTTTTGTGAACGTTCTATTCAAGTTCTGTTATTATTTCAATTTTGTGATGCAACTGGCTTACAATGATATAATAACAGAACTTGAATGGGACTTTCACCTTTCACCCGCATACCCAATTTTTACCAAATTATAACAAGTCTTTTGAGTTTTTATTTTATAAAAAAAATAAGTTATATTTGAAGATAATATCTATACATTTATTATGCCGAAACGTTAATTATATGAAATTCCCTCGATAGAAAAAAAATCGCAAAGTAAGCTCCAAAAATTATTAAAAACACGTTTTGTTCTGTTATTTAATATGTTATAAGCATTTGAAAAATCACAGTATATCTTTAAATGCAAATGAAGCATTTGTCAAGAGGTTTTTGCTCTATTTCAAACGATATGTGTTTTATTGAATATTTTCACCGTTTTGCTTAATTATTATCTTTTTTTTATATTAGCGCGCTCTCTCTAACATTGATATTTACATAACTCCCTTTAAAACCATATTTGAACGCTTACTACGGGGCCTTAACTGTGAAATGTGTTGAATTGTTCAAATTCTGTGAAACAACCCGTCCTTAGAAAGCGAGTTAATTTTCAGCCAATATTGAAGTGTACTAAACCCATATTAAATATATCCTTCAAGTTTTCTTCTTGAAATAATATAACGGTATCATCAGCAAAACTGATAATGTTTCCTTTAATGTTAAGGTTAATGTTGTCATTTATACATATATATAGTAAATAACTTACTCTAACAACGAAGAACTAAGCTTTAACTCGTCACTCTTACATCAAATTACACTTAGGAACATACAAACAGATTTTCTGTCATTTATTTTTGTAACAACAAAAAAGTTGTTTCAATAAGTATTTAATCGTATACTCTACTTTTTACCGTGCAATGCCGGGTTTCAAGCAACAATGTTAAGTGTAACTCAAAATAGAACAGTAACGCCCTTTTACTGCTTCCAAACAACCGTTACAAGTTACCATTAAATACTATCTAGACTTCCTGAAAATAATAACACTTATCACAATGAAATATTCTATGAGCCATGACTTATGTGTATGAGAATGAGATGAAATTCGTGTGTATGAAATTCATTTGTAATAAAATCATTCGTATGAAAATCATTTGTATGAAAAAAAATTGTTTAAAAATCATGTGTATTAAAATCATTTTCATGAAAATCTATAGTATGAATATCATTTAATGTAAATCATTTGTATGAAAATTATTCGCATGAAAATCATTTATATGAATTTCATTTGTATGAAAATAATTTGAATGAAAATCATTTGTATGAAAAGCATTTGTTGAAAATCGTGTGTATGATAATCAATAAAATTGTATGAAAAAATATTGTATGTAAATCATTTAATGAAAATAATTTGTATGAAAATCATTTGTTTGAAATGTGTATGAATGAATTGAAATGAGTGTGGATTGAATTAAAATCTGTATGAAAAGAATTTATATATATATAAATGTGTATGAAAAGAATTGATATAAATATAAAAATATGAATGAAAAGAATTTATATATGTATAAAAATGTGTATGAAAACAATTGATATATGTATAAAATGTGTATGCAATAGATTTTATAAAAAAATATGTATGAAATGATATGAAATGAATATGAAGTGATTTGAAATGTGTATGAAGTTTAATTAAATGAGAATTAAATTAAATTTGTGTGAAATTAAATATTATTGAAATGAAATGAAATATGTGTGAAATTAAATTAATGGGTCCAATTAATACATCCCTAGCATGGAGGGTGAAATATCACAAAAAACCACATGTACTCTCCAAATCATGTATCAATAAAATTAAATAAATCAAATAAATATAATGAAATTAAATATGTATGAAAACATGCGAAATAGAATGAAATGAAACGTGTGTGACATAAAACGCTTGTGTAATGAAATTAAATGTGTAAGAAAAGATATCCTTGATGAATGTGTGTTAAAAACCGTACCAAACTATGTACGATCGAATAAAGAATGAGATACAAAAAAATGCGAAAAGATGTTTAGATTGTTTTGATAAGCGTAGAGCAGATGGACATAAAAAATAACATAAAATATCATTTTAAATCAACTGACATGTTCCTTCCTTCGTCTTTAAAACCGTTGCTAGATTTTTTTATTATGACAGATACGAAATGCCGCTATCAGCTGTTCAAAAGTCATCTGTCAAACTGTACAAAAGAATTGTAATGTTAAAAATCAGAAACTAGACAATGGAATTCACTTTCGTCTATGTATAATGTATTCTCAAATTGTCAGATTCTGGTGTGTGTTTATTCATTGGGTTAGAATATATTATTATGTAAATATGAATTCATTGATGTTTACACTTTACGCAATGCTGATTCATGTGTTTATTTCCAGCAGTTACGAGCCGCCTCCGCCAGCGGCGCTGCCGGCCACCGAGCCGCCGCCATTAGCGCTATCGCCGCGCCTGCCGGCCGACTGCCGAAACATCAACGTCATCGAGCGGCGCTCCGGTGGGGGCTCCCCCACCTCCAACTCTGCCCAACCTCCCGTCAGTCCACCCCAGGCTGTCCGCGCGTGCGCACCGCGACCCGACCCGCCACCCCCCAATAACAATAAAACACCCCCGATGGAAAAGCCGGCAGTCCCCCCTAAACCGCCGCGCAGTCGAATCGGCGGCTTCCTCTCTCGTTTCGCAAACTTTCGATTCTCCTCGCGTAAAAAGCAAAAAAAAGACATCGGAAATGTCGACGACATCGTTAAACCAAGTGTTGTTGTTAAGAGTAACGGTGGAAATATCGCCTGTGACACGGAGGCTGTAGTTTTGAAAGCGGGAGAGATAGCCGGCAATGATGGGGAGAATTTTGTTTACATTCCCTTGAAACCGGCGATGGGGCGGCCGCCCTTGCCGCCCGGCCGGCAACCCCGCAGCCCCAACGGAGACGCGCCACTGAAGAAACCCAACGGGACACCCCTAAACTCGTACCAACAATCTCGCAATCAAGAAATTAAAAATAATGACAGTGTGGACAGTAATAATTTGGAAGTTGTGCTGAATCAATTGTTGAGCGCCGAGCGAGGGGAACTAGAGAGGCGCGACTCCTCGGTTTCGGACTGCTACAAGGGCGGCTTGTTGGAGACAGACCTGGATACGGAGACCACGAGGACTGTGCACCTTGTGGGGAACAGAGCCAGGAGTCTGTTGCAGCTGCCGCCGCCCATACCGGTTGGCAGGACTCACAAGTCCATGGAGTATCTCTTGGATAAAGAAAATCTCAGATGCGTGGAGGTAAGTCTATTCAAATTTAAATATATCAGTTTGCTTTAATATTGTTATTATGAAATATTTAAAAAATTGCTAAGACGTCATCTGTCAAAGCGGCGTTTGACAGAAAATTATTCACACCCTCCTTTGAAATAATAATATTGTTTGTTGTGACAATCCGGTAACGCGCGTTTCTTGTGTCAATTTAAAGCGAATATTCACTGTTTGATTTCCTTGCTATTCATATCTAGCCACTAGACACAACTAAATCTTACTACATACTACTGTTATTTATAATATTTTTTGTTTAATTTTTATATCTGGATTGAATTTATTGTAATCGATGTGGGTACCTACCGATTTTTGCGCAAAAACTTACATCCTTGTCTCGAGGTTTGAACCCTTGAAAGCTGATCTCACATTTAATGGGAAATAAAAAACATTTCAGAAATAAAACAAAAGATGGAATAAAGAACAAAAAAGGCAATGTTACAAAAAAATTATAAAGTAAAAGGATAAAACAAATATGTATACCATTACAATATACACTTTATTATATTATACAACCGTACTTCATAATATTTGCAGTTTTTTTTTGTTCATTGCCGCCCTTATAATTATATTTTATTTTATTTGTTCTCAGTTTAGTATTTTTTTTATTTAAATTCATTATTTCACATTGCCTTTTTATTGAACATTATTAAATTGGAAAATGGGCCCAGTTACCAAATATTTTTTTTTAATTGTGTAATTTTATTGAGTCAAATAAAAAATAAATTAAAATCAACAAAGAATGTATGTCATTTATGAAATTAGCGAACAGAATTAAAAAAATACCCTTTATTTCAAATTTCGTACCGCTAGCGGTCATTTATTTCGCTTTATTGACCAAGATTAACAATTTAATTAATTACTTTAATACGCAATGGAAATGACCTTGCGGACTTAAAATATTAACGATAAAAATAGAAATTAGAAACTGCAATGTTCATGACACCAGAGCTCACCGTTCTAGGGGCTTTAGTCAACAATTTTTGTTCGTAATACATAAACAAAATTTCTGCTGTTTGGTTGATGAGTGGGCAAATGCGTCTGGTTCAATTCCTATGTTAACTAAGTCCCCCATCATTACACAAGTACCTATCGTTTTCCGCTTATAATGATGGAAATAGTAGTTTTTCAAATATTGTCGAGTTATTTCTCTTAGTATTAAAAAAACTACGATTATTTTATGAAAATGTAATATTTGCGAATGAACCTAATTATTAGATAACATCTGTAAATTTTATAACATGAAACTATTGCACACGCATGTAGCTTACTGCACGCGATGAGTTACCATTTGTCCACATTACTGTCGATACAACATCGTTACTATAACTAGTTTCGACGCAATACTTATTTACTTACATCATTTTAGGGTTATCCAAACAGGAATACGACAACAATAATAATCTATAATCTAAATAGAAACAAATCGACTAAATTTTTCATTGTTTTAAGGCGATGCACTACGTCGTGTAATATTTTAAATTGAGCCGTTATCAATAACAACCCTTACGTAGATGGCGATAAGGTTTAAATTCCCGCTTAACACCATCCGCCTGTTTTGATTTACGCAAGAAAAAAACATGGCCAAAAAGTGTCTTTTATTTTATTTTGTGGATGTTCAGGCATAAATATTTAATTTTTTTCGATCATATTTAAATAACTTAATTTGCCACATTATACAATGAAATCATAACCGAAAATGGGTTCGTAAGTAGGAGATTTTGAACTTTAAAGCAGTTTTCATAGGTCTTTACATTATTTTTTTCTGGGCTTATAAAAAGACTTATCTAAAAAATACTCTATTATTTCAAAGGCCAAGATGTATTCTACTCGCAGTATTTAATTAAAGCATCTGAAACATTTCTAGGCGACCAAATTTTCAAACCAAAAACACATGATTTTGCATTACTACGTATGGCATCGCCTTAATGCAAATATTGACAAAACCAAATAATTTTCCCTTTTTTCACTAACTCCACACAAGAGGCTCTGAGGGAAATAATTTCCCCCAGGGCCTATGTCATCTTTTGGGATGCTGTGTGGATGGTCTTTTTTAAGGAAAAGAAGTTCTGGGTGGGAGGTAAAAGTTATGAGAGTTGGTGGGCAGGCGCATCGCACCCGATGAACAACGGCACCCCTGCTAAATCACCAAACGTAGGGATTACCTATAGCGGAGGTGTCGGTTATACAAAATGGTTCCCGGGTCGGCGGTTCCCAAACCCGCCTCCCAAATATATTAACATATTCAACAGTAATTTGTTTTAAAAATAATAATAATTTTCTTTATTCCGGAATGGCATGCTATGCGTTAAATTTTAACACTATGGTCACATAAACGTAAATCTATTTTATATTTGATTAGTCTTCAATAAATCAGCAAAAAAATTTAAATCTAATAATTTTATAGATTATGCATTTTTTTAAAGCATGGTAGGGGTTTTAATAATGTTGTTAATAAATAAAACCAATCGTATTCAATTAATTGATTAGTCTTCAATAAATCTTTATTGCAGCGTAATACATTATTTATAAATTGTTATTGTATGCATAATAAGTTTGCGTGTCTACATGAAAAAATATGTATATCAGGTATAGGTATGGCTTTGTAGAGTTTGACATCATAGGCAAATAATTCTATATGGATTATTATTTATTTATTTATTGCATCTCACTATACATAAAACACTTTTTTTCACATAAAAATCAACCTCACTAGGACTGAGCCTGTATCGAGGTTAACAATTTACATTATAGTGAAGCAAACATAAGAGTAATCACAAACATAAAGTAATTCTACATACAAACACAAAATATTTTAAAATTAAAGAAAAAATAAGTATTAGATGTGTTACCAGATGGGTAATTTGACAGTATATTGTAACAATATTTGAACCATAACTAATCATTATTTAAAAGAAGAAGCAAAGTAGATAATAAAGACAGATAGGGTGACATTCAGTTTTTAGTAAATGGGACTTATATAAAATCTTATTATTTAAGAAAGGACAAGGATGAAAAAATATTAAGACAATCGTCTGTCAATACATAAACCTTAATTAAATTTTTAAATTTAACTAAGGAATTGGTAGACTTAATATGATTTGGAAGAATATATATTATTGTCATATTATATTACAGATTATCATTTTATAATATTATTAATAATTACTTACGTTTTTATTATTGACCTTCGCCTTCAATTGGCCAGAACTGACCATATCTTTTTCTGTTTTTTCTGTTTTAAATTTTCGTTTAAAATCGCTAATATTATCGTCAATAATTAAATATTACAATTTGAGGTTTTACTCTAAATAGTTATTTATTAACCTTTAATTATTTGAAAACCTTCTACTACCGTCATTATATTAGGAAAATATTAACTTTCGATTCAATTAAGTTTATTATTTTTTTAAATTATTCGTTTTGGTGCTTTTTTAACGATGACTAAAAATGCATTTTAAAGACTGCATCATTAATGCTAAATATGTCGATATCGGAATTGATTTTGCTCTACAGCAATTATGGAGGACCTGCCTAGCAGGAATTAATGCCACGTAGCTGGTAACTACGCATTCGTTCACTCAGCTACTAAATGTTCTAAGACGTAATAGAATATATTACATGAATAATGTGTTCATAAGTTAGGAAGTTAATTCTATCTAATCACCCCCGTGGTAGTAATTTAAGGGTGGAAAAGCAACCCTTAATGGATCATCCTTGTAATGTACAGTATTTGTAGATTTTACGATAATGCGCACTTGGATGAAATATTAACGATCAATAAATGTTTTTTTTTCTATTTATTTGTATGACTAGTTCTAGTTCGTGATGAACATTACGTAGCTGACAGTGTAATGGATAATTTTAAAATCTCAGAAGCTTTCCGTACTGTACACGGCCCGCAGATACTTTAAGAGAAAGCTACAAGCCAAAAATGTGTAGGTATATTCTTGGTACACCTTATATTGTAGGTAATAGGCATTAAAATCGCTTGACAAACGGAGTCTAGAATCGTTCGATTTCAAGCACAAAACTGGTTTTTATTTATTTTGTAAATAATTTTACAAGAAAGCAAAAAAGTTAATCAAGTGAAACTATCACAGATAATCTTAGCTATAATACTCTATTTTTTAAAAGTTGTTTCCTTTACGCGTTCATACATTTCTATTGAAAAAAAAAAAAATTTAAGTAGTTTCCATTTATATTTTTTATTGAGTAATTAATTTTTTTATTTGTATTCTACTCAAGCAAAACGATAGGAAAACCGTCAATTTATCTAAAGCATATTTTTTGGTATTCATAATATACACCAATTCTTTATAAAGAAAGATTAATCAAAATAGTGATTTGGCATTAAACTTCGCCTTAAATATACCAGTATTAAAATGGAAGATGCTCTGAGGAATTATCGTCATTGATCCTTTCGGCAACGGCCCATAGTCGGGAAACACGCCAAACGCGCGCTTACCATATGTACACGGTTGACATTTGTAACACGAGAACGGGTCGTATCTACGAAATGTTCTTGAGTTATGGAACGGACGCATGTTCACTCCTTCCTCGTCAAAAAGACCATCTTGCGAAAAATCCTCAGGGTCTCCTGCGTGGAGTTAATGTAAAATAAAACCTCCGTATCCAATCCTCAAATATTAATTTAGACAATGGAACATTAATTCCTTGGCGTTTCAGCTTTTCTTGTTTCAACAAACACTTGAATATTTAATAATATTAGCATCACTGTCGCGCTAAAGTGCCTACCTGCCTACCTGCCTGATTTATCCTTAATTATTCTAATTTTGACCTCTGCCGTATACATATCCGTTAAGGTCAAAATGAATTTTTCGTAACACAATGAATGATTTTGCATTTATGAATGTGGTTGTATTTTACAAGATTAATTAATTTCAGGTAGTTTTTTCAGTTAATTGACAATGTTTCTGTTTGAGGAAGAAGGAGATCAGTCGAAACCTAATCTCGAAACCAAAAACTCTAATCAAATTTATACACCGTGTCTGGAAACTTGTAGTACAAACGGAAAACTGCTACGTCACATTTTGAATCGATTTTGATGTATGACTTTTTTTTATTTGAGCTTCCGTTTTGACTTTGATTTTTTTTAGGTCAAATTTGCATTAAAAGTCTGTCGCTCGGGGGTTAATATCAGCTATTAGTCATTAAATTTCGACGAAGCGTCGTGGAACTGGCTACTAAAGTTTTTTTGGTTCTCTGTGAGATGATTTACCAGTTTCCCGCTTGTAGTACATTATTTGTCCGTTTTTAAATTTATGGTAATAATAATAATATTTGGATGATTTGTATAGCGCCGTTTTTGTGCAAAATCACCTCAAGGGCGCTGTACAAATTTGTAATACATTTCTACAATGATCTATGTTATTACTAACTATAGTATATGGAGATAATATACAGTACACTACTTATCTGGTAAGTCACTTGAGTTTTTTCCATTATTTTAACACTTAATTAACATTAACTAACTGTTTATCAGCGAAATTAGATACAAGATTTAGGACATAATTGGAAAATTGGATATAAGTGGACTTCCTCTCAGGGATGGTATATTTAATTTAAGGGTGTGACAGCTTGAACAGGTAAGTTTTTAGTTTAGACCTGAATTCTGTTGGACTTGTTATGGATCTTAGTTCCGGAGGGAGTTTATTCCAAGCCTTCGGCCCAGATACTCCGAAAGCGCGATCACCAAACTTAGTATTTGGCTTGCGCTTAGGTTCCACCAGTCTGCCTACAGCTGCTGATGTTGCTGATAAGGTATGGTATTGTATGGTCCTGGTAAGGTATCCATTTCATCTATTAAATTCTAGTATCACTTTCATATAGTTTTTTGTCACATGAAAACACTTGAAATAAAAAAAACCCCGATGTTTTTCACCACAATGCAAATTTCCCAGATTTCCATACAACTTATAGAAATAGGCCATCCAATAGTGTCAAAAGTGGAGTGTTTCAATTTTACCCTCCGGAATGTGACAAATACTATTAGGGTGCTTTTGTGATTGGGCTCATGTCGAATTAGCGACGCACCCTTGACATGTCTCGGCTCCGCCAGTGTCATAACCAATCAACAGACACTTATAAAAAAGCCCAAATATTCATTATGAATTATCCTCATCAGTCTTCAACATTTTGACTATAGTGCCACGTTTAGCAACTCTAAGCATGTTTTTGTTCATTCTAGATAAAAGCCCAAACGATTACTAAGACACTTTATAAAAATGTCGTTTCTAAACAAAAAAGACGTATTGAAATCCTCATGTTATCAATTTCACCTTGTTACTCTTGTTACATGAATTGCTTGCTCCATTATAGGATTTGCGTCGTCTATTCGTCAGTTTCGTGTCACAGTTTTATTAAACCCCTACAGACGACTCAATTTGGTTGGTTCAACCGCTGTGCGTCAAACTTTGAGTGTTGCGTATAGATGATGCGATGGTTGGTTCAATTTTGTCAGTTGATTCTCTGGGTAACACGCGCAGCATGCCTCATGCTTTATAAAAAACAACAAATTTTCGATCGCTCTAGTAGCAACGTTAGCTGTTAACATGAAAAGAAAAAGACAAACGTACGCAAAAAAAAGTCTCAAGAAACGGAAAAAAATCAGTCGTATGATGTTACTAAAATAATTAAATTTATCATTATCTCCAAAAGATCATAAGAGCTTCGTTCCTGATAACTGTATCAGAGTATCTTGCTTGTAGTATCTCACAAGTAAGTTAAATCCTTATATAATGTTCCGTCAAAACTTCACGATTATTATTTTTTATTTTATTTTATTTGGAAAACCAACAGTTATAATTATTACAAGGTATGGTATAGTAAGTGTTAATTATTTAACCAATAATAGGTTTTCACTTAGGTATTTTAATTATTTAGTGAACATTATATAATATTTACGTTAGAAAAAAAGTTACATTAGCATATAGGGATGGGATGGCGGAAGGGAGGGGTATGGGATGGATCTAGTCTGTGTAATGTGTAGCATGTACGTATGTGTATTAATAAAAAATAATAATGATAATATAATTAATAATTATTTATTGATTTTAGGTTTGAAATTGTGGGGTGCTGAGTTAAATAAGTCTAATTCACTGTATGAAGTATTAAAATTGTATGAAGCACGGTGAATAAAAGCATTTTGTTTTGAGTTAGTGTTACATTGAGGGATGTTTAATGAGTGATTTTGTCTGGTTTGTCTGATGGGTACTCTTAATTGAATTCTTTCTAGTAATTCCGGGCAATCTATCACAGAGGTAGCAATTTTTTGTAAAAATAGTACGTCTGCGGAGTTTCTACGACTTTCCAGTGACGAAATCCTGAAAAACGCTGCTGACTCCTCGTGACTCAGATGAGGACGATAGGCCCGAAAATCAAGGTATCGTAGAAAACGGTATTGCACTTTCTCAATCCTTTCTATGTGTGACTTATACGTGGGATTCCAGACTTGAGAAGCGTACTCCAGAGAACTGCGTACATACGCAAAGTACAGCATTTTCATGGTATTTACTTTTTTAAAATTTTTGCAGGTTCTGAGTACAAAGCCAAGTACCTTGGAAGCTTTTGCAACCATGGATTCGATATGGCGCTCAAAAAGTAATTTCGGTAAAAGTAATTTTTAATAATTTTAATTATTAATAAAACTGTAATTTTTATTTATTTGTATTCGTTACATGTACGCTCACAAACAACTACGCACGACGGCTCCCAAGGCCGACAGAGAAAAGTTGGTTCAACTGCTCAACCACGCTACAGACGATCCAACTTGGTTGGACAGTTGGGTGGGTTGTTGGATGGTGGTTTGATGCTCTGGCAGTACAACCGTCGACTTGCCCCCTTATCGCATGCAACGCATCTCCATACGGTTCAACTTTACGTTCAACTCAACCAGATTGATACAACCGCTCAACCAAATTGTATGGTCTGCAGCGCCTATTAGGATCATGAGTAGTGATTTTGTGACAATGTCCTCTCTCCTCTTTGGTACGACGTTATTGTTCCGAAATTTCATTTCAGCATTGTTTCTTCCCAAAATGGTTTTGAGGTAATATTCATTAGATAATAAAATTAATGAATAGATAATTTATGTGGACGTTTTGTTTACGTGTGTCCAACCCCGAAGTTGACAGCGTTAATAAGGAGATGGCAGACGAAGGACGAAATTAGCATAAATGCTCTGGAAATAAGATTCCTAAGGCGCATGTGTGTTGAAACCTTGTATAAGCGTAATTAACATCAATTAGCCCAATGGATAAAATAGTGTCCGCGAAATGTAATACTCAGTTGGTTGAGATCCCTGAGGCGTATGTGTGGTAAAACATGTATGATCAAGAAAGATACGCGTAGATGGTTTGATGTAGAGTGAATGGAAGAATATATATAATGTGAACGGTGGTAGAAGTCGGGGATGCCTGAGCAAGATAAGGCACGATCAAGTGAACCAGATACTCGAGTCGGAGCATGTCAAGTGTCGGAATAACAGAAGAGTATGTATGAGACGATGTATGAATGTGAATGAGGCAAGACGTGTATGTCAAGACCGAGTTGTTTGCCGGTCCGTCCTGAAACGGTTTGATGGTTAGTTAGTTAGTCAGTAAGATGAGAGTAAAGGTCGTGATCGTAATGAAATAATTGTGATTATTCGTCGTTTTCGTCAGAAAATCACCTCAAGGGCGCTTAACAACTTAATGTATATATTTATCCTATTCCCCATCACTTACACTTGTAAGTTCGATCTATTACAGTGGTTTATAACTAAGTTTAACGCGGAGCTTAATGCCAAATCACTATTTTCGATTAATCTTTATAACGAATTGGTTTACATTATAAATACCAAAAAATATGCTTTTGATAAATTGAAGTAGGTAGAATTCAAATAAAAAAAATTAGTTACTCAATATAAACTACTAAAAAATGTATTTTTTCAATAGAAATGTATGAACGCCTAAATGAAACAACTTTAAAAACTACAATATTATGGTTAAGATTATCTGTGACAGTTTCCCTTGATTAACTTTTTTGCTTTCTTATAAAATTGTTTATTAAATAAATTAAATCCGCTTTTGCGCTTGAAATCGAGCGTTTCTAGACTCCGTTTGCCAAGCGATTTTATTACCTATATTCGTGACGATATAAGGCATACCAAAAATTTACACATTTTTGGCTTGTAGCTTCATCTTAATAGCTAGTGACTTACATATTTATTTACCATTAGAATAGAAATAATATTTGGCGACAGGTCAATCGTCCAAAAATGACAACCTTTTGAACATAACCATACACCTCGTCAAAATATTAACTATCAGTATCAATAAATTGTTAACAATATACTCGAAATTTACAATAACGAACAGTAACACACGTTCACAATCAGTAATAAAAACATATTAAACATTTTAAATACACCTATTTTAATTTCACTTTTGAATGAATGCAAATCTTGGATATGGAAATTAATCCACTTTCTGACATCCTAATAACACTCAATTTAAACAAATGTTTAACATTGAAGTTGTTACTGCGGGGACCTAATGATGTAACTTACCTATTCAAATGTGTCCTCAAGGTTATGCAGTTAAGGCCACACTTTGCTCCTTCCATACGGATTATCAAATGAAGATTACAATAATATGCAAAGGTCTTTCACGACGCCGACAGATCGACATACTTATGTGTGCAGTCGGGAGCCGCTGCTGTGGGTAGCTATTACTGAAATAAACAAAAAATTCCTATTTATGTAATAGAAACAGTGAGTTAGACAGTGCACTTTTTCAGTATCGAAACGCGAGCGCAATGCGTGTCGCCAACATCGTTCACCGATACTACTGCCAGCTGAGCCCGCCTTTTTTCTACCTACACACCCAACGCATAATTTACATTGTATAGTCCCTTTGATAGCCCGTGCAGTTTGGTCGTAGTTCGGCGACTCTTTTGTTTCTATTATCTATGGACTGGCAAATAGCCTTGTAGATCTGTTTAATTTAATATTTAGTAACTTACCCGGTTATTTTATTATTTTTAAATACAATCATTTAAATTTCGATTTTGTTTTCGTGAATAAATTAATGCAAATCTTGGAAGTGGAAATTATTCCTCTTCACGACATCCGATGGAGCTGAAACTCGGGAGATAGACTCGTTGTCGAAGACAATGTGTTCTGTCATGGTCGTATATATGGTTGCAAACACGTGCAAAAACGAAGACATATACGCCTTTCCCTGAAATTAGATGACATAACGGTTAATATAAAATATTAAATAACTGTCTTACCCAACCGGGATTTGGCTCAGTTGTTAGCGCGGTTGACTTCAGTCCTCGGGGGAGGAAGATTCACTCCTCAGTCAAAAGTTTTTATCCTCGTTTTTTTAGTTTTAAAAAATTCACAGCAGTTAAGAACCAGTCTCTGGGGAGGCAGGTTAAATCCTCAGTCAAAGCCAAGAGATTAATATTTTTAATAACTGTATTTTTTTTAAAGGTTATATTGAAAATGAATGAATGTCTTTATTGTGAATTGAAATACATATTCTGTAAGAGAGATACAAGAAAAAAAACATAACCTAGAATGTGACATATTTAAACTAAATAAAAGACTCGCTGTCGATGACAATGCATTCTATCAACTTTTGGTGGCAATAATTTATACACACGCGCACTTATACACATTTATCTGAAATTGTAAGACATTACAGCACTTAATATACGAAATACATGTCGGTCCTACCCGATCGGCATTTGGCAAGGTTCCTCCCGTGTAAGAAGGTTCAATATTCAAAGTCAAACCATTTTTTTTCTAAGCCAAAAACTTAGCTGATAAATTAGATAAATTGTATATTAAGATTATCTGAATAGAATAGTAAAATAACATTTGTTTGCAACTAGAACTAGAACAGCGCGTTGATATCATAAAAATTTCATAATGTCAGTCAATGCCCCTGGCAGAACGCAGCAGAACAGCTGTGCAGAACAAGAACATGCATTATTATTTGCTAATATCATCACAAAGTAACATTACATTATTAGTAACATTAGGTAACCAAGCGTATTGTGCAATGTGCACACATTGCAAAACTTGTAAAAAAACTTCACGAACGAAACCCAACTTAAATAATAATAATATTTGTACGATTTGTATAGCGACGTTTTTTGTGCAAAATCACCTCAAGGGCGCTGTACAAATATATAATACATTTCTACAATGATCTATGTTATTACTAACTATATATGGAGATCATATACAGTACAATACTTACTTGGTAGATCACTTGAGATTAACACTTAATTAACATTAACTAATTGTTTATTAGCGAAATTTAGATACAGGATTTAGGACATAATTGGATATAACTGGACTTTCTCTCAGAAATGGTATATTTAATTTAAACGTATGACAGCTTAAAAAGGTGCGTTTTTAGTTTAGTCCTGAATTCTGTTGGACTTGTTATGGATCTTAGTTCCGGAGGGAGTTTATTCCAAGCCTTCGGCCCTGATGCTCCGAAAGCGCGATCACCAAACTTAGTATTTGGCTTGCGCCTAGGTTCCATCAGTCTGCTTACAGCTGCTGATGTTGATGATCTATGTCTATCTTATAATTATATTCATCTACTAGCTGTACCCCGCAATGTGTTGCTGTGGCTCAGTCTGTCTGTGCAGATGGAGAAACAATACCGCGTGTTGCTTTTAAATCCAACAGATTTATTTAATTTATTTGTTTATTAGATACTAAAGAAAACAATTACAGAATAATCAATCATTGACTGTCCAACTGGGAAAGTTACCGTTTCAGGACAATCAAATTGATGGGTTTAGTTCGGTGACCGGATAACACATCAAAATGACAATTCAACATACCTATAAAAAATGAAATGTGATTAAATAGTGAAAAGTGAAATAAAGTCATTAAAAGTGATGAAACAAAAACTATGTTAAATAGATTATACATAGGTAATCACCTATCAAAGGTGTGTTGAATTGTCATTTTGAGCAGTTATCACGGAACTGTTTAGTTAATATGAAGTAGGTAATGTAACAAATACACAACAATAAATTCATATCATTGGAGAAATGACTTTTTTACATAAAATTAAATTCATAACATTTTGGAAATTACTTTCATGTTTACAATATAAGAAGGCACTGTTTTTTAAAAAAGCATGTTGTTACCTGCCACAGGTGACATCAATGTAAGATAGGTATATAAAAACACACGCGTAATCGAATGCAAGATTGTGTCAAAATGTCAAAGCAATCAGTGAAGAACTTTCGGAGATTTATGTTTTTACAAATCTATAGTTTATTCCGATTTTGACTATTTGAAGATTTTGCACTTTCGAAACAAAAGTGAGGTCACTGTTTACATCTAATTTAAAAACAAAGTATGTGCAAAGTCCGGGCAACGCCGGAAGTTTAAGCCAGTATATTTATGTGTGTGGGCGGTAGGGATTTGATTTATAGAAATCTATGTGAGATTTCTTAAAACTTTTTGGTGTTTAAATATGGTTGGTGAAATTTTGCACACTTTACGATCAAAATAACTGTCTAAATCTTTCTTAATTTTTAATCTTTTTTTTACTTGTTTTTATATCTGGCTATACCACAGACATAGGAATTAATAGACGAGAAGATAATGGCGAGGGGTAAAATCAACTGTTGAAGAACGAAGGGAGAGAAGCTGACTGTGATTCGTCAATAAATCAATCTGACAGTAAATAGGCATCTCGCATTATAATATCACCATTTACTTCTTAAAAGTAAAATCTGCTTTTGAATGAATAGACATTTTTACATGAGAGCGCAAATTACTCGCCACGTTATGAACAAATTTGCGAAGTCCAAATTCGGCAAAAAAAATCTGTTTTATTTTCAGAGTCGAATATTTCGTTTAAGTATTTAGTTCAGACACTTTTATAAATGTTCATAATTTACTTCCCAGCAACCAACCAGCTTTGTGTTTCGCGTCCAGACGTTTCTCGATGTGATAGTAACAACTGATTCATATTATACGATGTGAATATGCTTAAAATAAAGTAAAATAATGCTTATATATGGAATGTAATACGACAATTGGGTTTATTCTCTTTTTCACATCTATTTTTACAAGTTTTTATAGCACAAGTCAACATTCTGCCGTGTTATTTCGTAAAATGAACCGATGATGCCTCGACCATGGTTCGCACAAGAATGATGACGTCACGTTTTCAAATTTCACTTGAGGCCATACGCGAGCACAGCCGGCTCCAATGGAACCGGTATGGGGAGTGGGGATAATACGCTTTTAATCACTTAGGGCAGGTCTACTAATATTCATATGTCTATGGTCTATACCAATATGTATAGTTATAGAATTCGAAAGACACATACGTTCGCGAAATGTTCATAGGAATATGATTCAAGACATTCGACATTCTAATACCTTCTGTCTTTTTCGTTTTCACACAAGACTGAATGCTATAGAAATGAGATCCCTGAGGCTTATGTGTGGCAAAACCATGTATATTTTTTTGAGACATGTGGAGATCCGCAAATAATGCAAGGCTGATTTTAACATAATGAGTAAGATTTAGAAATAGACGCCAATATGGTTTGAGTATATAGAGCAAATGAACGTAGAAAGGAGTGTAAGGACAGTATATATCTCAAATGTGAATGATAGAATATAATCTAATAAATAAGAATAAATATCTAGTGAATCAGATATTTGAGTCGGGCCATGTCAAGAGTCAGAATAATAGAATAGTACGTGAGAGAAGATGTATGAATGTGAATGAGGCAACGAGGCAAACAATGAGGTCCGCTTTCTCTGGCTACCCCTACGAGAAACAGCGTGGTTGTTAGTTAGTTAGAGACAAAAGAGACACAAATAGAAGTAAAAATGCGTAATATAATAAGCGCATCATTTATTTTATGGCAACAGCAGATTCTACTTTCTACTAAAATGTCTACTTCAGCACACACTATCTTATTATATAGTCGACACATTTATTTTATGGCAACAGCAGATTCTACTTTCTACTAAAATGTCTACTTCAGCACACACTATCTTATTATATAGTCGTCACATTTATTTTATGGCAACAGCAGATTCTACTTTCTACTAAAATGTCTACTTCAGCACACACTATCTTATTATATAGTCGACACATTTATTTTATGGCAACAGCAGATTCTACTTTCTACTAAAATGTCTACTTCAGCACACACTATCTTATTATATAGTCGACACATTTATTTTATGGCAACAGCAGATTCTACTTTCTACTAAAATGTCTACTTCAGCACACACTATCTTATTATATAGTCGACACATTTATTTTATGGCAACAGCAGATTCTACTTTCTACTAAAATGTCTACTTCAGCACACACTATCTTATTATATAGTCGACACATTTATTTTATGGCAACAGCAGATTCTACTTTCTACTAAAATGTCTACTTCAGCACACACTATCTTATTATATAGTCGACACATTTATTTTATGGCAACAGCAGATTCTACTTTCTACTAAAATGTTTACTTCAGCACACACTATCTTATTGTATAGTCGACACATTTATTTTATGGCAACTGCTGATTCTACTTTCTATTAAAATGTCTACTTCAGCACACTCTATCTTATTATATAGTTGACACATTTGGGTCAGAGGGCTAAAATAGGCGATATTATTGTAAATGTTTTCAGGTGAAACATGCTATGGCGTCTTAAACAATGGGAATTGGGATAATTTTTTTCATTACCAGCTGACGTGCACCCGGCGTTGCTCGACTTTTCTCTACTTTCTATAAATATAATATGTATCCATTATGTATATAAACCTTCCAAAAGAAATTCTCTATATGATAGTAAAATTCCTATCAAAATGCGTTACGTAGTTTAGAAGAACTAAGTGCACAAACAGATAGACGCGAAAAGGGACTTTATTTTATACTATTTTGAGATTGTTAAGACATAATGTAGCATCAAAATGGCCGAGAAATATTTTGTGTAAACATATTAGATAAGTCAATTGCCTTCTAATTTCAAGTTCTTGAAGTATTCAAGCCGTATGTATATGATTAAATGCATTTTTATGGACGGCTTTTAGGACGATTGTCGATGAAGTGGATACGACGCGACCTCTCCCTGGGAGTAGTATACTAGCTAGATGTATAGTTTTATAATAGCAGATTGCTTAGCGGTTTTGCCGGCCTCACAACTCCCAACCATAACAAATGATATTTTTGTTTATGAAAGCATTCCAGGCTAGTCCACAGGGGATATTTCTGTCCGATATGTTGTTGTAATGGTGGCATACAGCGCACACCACACACCACAACTCCTAATGAGCCATAGAGATTGCATTTCGGATAATCCGGATTTAGAAAAATCCGGATATTCTGATTATTCGCAGTGTAATTCAAATGCGGATTTTGTATTCCGAAATTCGGATTATCAGGATTTACATTTTTTAAAAAGCCTTGTTGAACGCAACGTTCTATTAAGGCGAAGCTTAATGCCAAATCACTATTTTGATTAAACTTTATAACGAATTGGTGTACATTTTGAATACCAAAAAATATGCTTTAGATAAATTGAAGGTTTTCCTATCGCTTCGCTTGAGTACAATACAAATAAAAATATAAATTACTCGATATAAATTATAAATGCAAACTACTAAAATTTTTATTTTTTAAATAGAAATGTATGATCAGATAAAAGAAACAACTTTAAAAAAATCTAATATTATAATTACGGCGATGCCATACGTAGTAATACAAAATCATGTGTTTTTGGTTTGAAAATTTTGTCGCCTAGAAATGTTTCAGACGCTTTAATTAAATACTGCGAGTAGAATACATCTTGGCTTTTGAAATAATCGAGTATTTTTTAGATAAGTCTTTTTATAAACCCAGAAAAAAATAATGTAAAGGCCTATGAAAACTGCTTTAAAGGTCAAAATCACCTACTTACGAACCCATTTTCGGTTATGATTTTATTGTATAATGTGGAAAATTAAGTTATTTATAAAATGATCAAAAAAAATAATATTTATGCCTGAACATCCACAAAATAAAATAAAAGGCACTTTTTGGCCATGTTTTTTTCTTGCATAAATCAAAACAGGCGGAGTGTGTTAAGCGGGAATTTAAACCCCATCGCCATCTACATAAGGGTTGTTATTGATAGCGGCTCAATTTAAAATATTACACGACGTAGTGCATCGCCTTAAGATTATATGTGACAGTTTCACTTGATTAACTTTTTTGTTTTCTTGTAAAATTATTTACAAAATAAATAAAAACCGGTTTTTTGCTTGAATTCGAACGTTTCTAGACTCCGTTTGTCAAGCGATTTTATTGCCTATTACCTACGATATAAGGTATACCAAGAATATACACATTTTTGGCTTGTAGCTTCCTCTTAAAAGAACGCGTCAAACAGGCATGCAATATTATTGTCCACATTCCTAGTTTCTGCCGAATTTTAATATACCTTTTTTTCATGATCACTTTAAGTTGTATGTTGTTTTTGAAGATAATATCCATACATTTGTTGAGCCGAAACAGTTATTATATGAAATTCCCTACATAGAAAAAAAATACAATGTACGCTTCGAAAATTATTTGTCAATGTTAAAACCACATTTTTTCTATCGTTACATTATTATATATAGGTATGAACAAATTACGGTGTGTATTTAAATACAACTTCGGCATCTGTCGAGAGATTTTTGCTCTGTTTTAAACGAGTCACAATTTTCCTTATTTTAATTACTATCGTTTTACGCGCTCCCTCTAACATTCGAGCTCTCGGAACATTCTGTCTGGAACGTTCGGGAATTTCCTGGAACATCCCAGGTCATAATAAACTAAAAACGGGATTACAAACCGATTCCTGATAAACTTTCAGTAAATTCGTAATCGTGACAATACATTGAATTCTCTAAATAGTATAAAACAAAGTCACTACCATAGTATAGGAAACTTTACAGTTCCAAGATATGGAGGTAAATTTGTAATATTAAGGTTGTTAACCCAATAATTAATTGTTCACTTCATCTACAGATACATGATTTAGTACAAACTAGCGCGGACCCGTAAAAATAACGCGATAGTCTTGATTTAAATAAAATATTATATTATAGGTAGTTACTTGTCGTTTGTCTGAATTCTTCACACAACTGACTCCAAATTTGAAAGTTACACTTAAATTCAAAGCAAATTTGATTTCATTGTACCAGATTTTTGAGAAGATAGAGGGTCGCAGAGGGCCTGGTAGGAGACAAATGTCTTGGCTGCGAAATATACGAGAGTGGACCGGCATTAGAAGTGTGGAGGAGCTATTCCGGGCAGCGCAAGACAAAGAGACATTTTCCAGAGTGATCGCCAACGTCGGGGGGACCTGATACGGCACATAAAGAAGAAGAAGTGCCAGATTTCACGGGGACAAACAACTGAAATTAGTATTTTGATATGTGTGCTTATTATTTAGCCAGATAAAATATTAAACTAAAAACTGTTACTGGCTTTGCGCGCAATTTTCTTCATGGGTAATTCATTCAGGCGGTAGCCATGTTTATATATTGAAAGGTGATTTTTGTGTTTATGATCGATTTCTGCACCTTTTAAATATCAATAGAACACCCTCTTAATTTGTTCTACTATATCAGAAGATCGAGTTAATTCTTTAAAAAAAAAATCATTATTTCCGGATTTTGGGATTTATGAAATGAGATTCCGGATACGGCTCCGGAATTACAATCCCTAGTTGGCCACATGTATTTGGATTGCTTGCTTATAATGGGAAATGCTAAACATTTAATTTCTTCAAAGCGTCTGTCTTCAAACATTTTATTTTTACAAGGTTAGAGAAACATTCTTTCATTATTTTAGACGTCAGTGTCATGAAATTATCTCATCTTTATTTTGTGTGAGTCCGCACAAGAGTCCCAACTGTATGGAGCCAGTGAGACTATGGCATACCTAGTTGGGGTATGTTGTAAGGCTGGAGGTAGTGAGGGGGAAGAGGAAGCTGGAGAAGTACCTGACTATTAAGATGTGGTCACCAAACACGGTCAAAGACATTTCAAGCAACGTTTCAATTCTGAATGTTGGTCTTACACCAGGGCGATACGTACAGGACGTGCTGCAAGTATACTATATACTAGCTGATATGTACCCGGCGTTGCTGGTTATCCTTAGAAGATAACGATCTTGAACTATTCTGTGGACCTTTTAAAGATATACATACAATTCAGTAATACATTATATTGAGGTATATCATAAGGTTTAGCCAGGGTTAGCGATGTAAGCCCCCGAAATATATTTTTGTACTTGATTACATAACATCGACATTTCTATATTTTCTGTAAATATATTATGCATGGATTATATATATTAACCCTCCGGAAGAAATTCTGTAAATGATAGTCACAACCCTATAAAAATCCGCTACATAGTTTAGAAGCACTAAGCGCACAAACAGTCACGGATAGAGACTTTATTTTATATAATTTAGAGATGATTTTAAATGAGCAATTTGTGGAATAACACAAATTAATCATATAAAATTTTCTTGCGCACGCCGTATTTGTACCCGCGACCTCCAGTTTGCTAGTCGAAAGCCTTACCCCTCGATCACGGAAGTCGTCAAAAGGCCTCGTTTTTCTTCTTTGAAGCAAAATTTGTAAGGTCTATCGATCTTAACGGCCCTCCGAACTAGCGACCAAATCCACCAGTGTGAAGCTATTGTAAAAAAAAAAAAATTTTCAAATGTGTATTAGTCGTGTTCATTTGAACTTTCTTGTTGTAGAAAGTTTCAAAAAAATGATTTGTCATTTAGATAGTGACGTTCCTTTGGATAAATTGTATAATTCCTTATTTAAAAATACGATATTTTTGCGTAAAATAAATGCGTTAGATTTAAGTAGGTAGGTATTGAAGTACAATTCTGAAAAGGTATTATTGTTAAAACATCGTATATGTTCTTTTACTCTTAAGTTGACATTCCGGGCCGAGGGAGCTTCCAATTATGGTGTGCTTAAGTTTAATTTAAGACAAAAGTAACGTTTTTCTACAATTTTTGAGGTTTTATGACGTTTTTTACCGGTCTTTTATCACGCACGCAGATTACTTTTTAGATATAAAATCGATAATGCTTTTGAACGAAATAATAGTATCTTCAATGAATAGATTTTACATCCAAAATTTCAGCCAGTTTGATACTATAGAGCCTGAGAAAACCGCTTCCAAAGTTCGAACCAATAGCTAAAAACACTACAATATTCGGCAGACAAATTTCAAAAATTAACACGAGTGGACGGAACATCCCTGCTACCATCCACAACACAAGCAACATTTTCACATACTTCCAAATCTTACGATTTTGATTTTGGTTTTGGTTTATTAAATAAGATAAAAATAGAAACCTATTACCTTTCAGCATTCTATCCAGTATATAAATCCTTATTAAAGGATTCTTTAAGTGCTTTATTTCGTCATTGCTGGCTTCGCCATATGTCAATAATAATTCATGTTGCTGCTTCCATTATATTGTGTGACTTTTGATCCTGCTTATTAAACATTCACTTATTGCGTCTTTGAATACTGCAACCAGGGGCGTCGCATCCATATGCGTAATTTGTGCGGTGCACACAGGCGGCCGAACCCAAGGGCAGCCCCAGATCACAAAAATAATAAACTGAAACACAACTCATTTGAAAGAAGTGCCCTTTAACATTTCCATACTTTCGCGTATATTAATGAAATAATGTTATTATGTAATATTATATTATTTTAAGGCCATGAGCATTTTTAAAACTGGTTTCTGATTTTTTTTTCTATTCTCTCTTTTATTATATATTGTACACATTGAAATGTAACTTTATATCTACATCTATAAAAAAACAATATTACAAGTATTCAAAACTTAATTCATCATTTAGACATAAATATTACATCCAAACTCCACTATTATACAAAAAATATCTATACAAAAAATGCACAACAATTATATTCACAAAGGGATACAATATTTTAATAGTCTTCCCGAACAATTAAAAAATAAATAAAATTTAGTATTGTTCAAGAAAAAAGTTAAATTATATTTTAAAAACTGAACACGCGTAGGATCATTAACAAAATACGTAACTTTATTTCGAACCATATTTATTTTCTATAATGTTATCACATCCTGTACTATCATACACCCATGATATTACTTTTTACTCCTGCACCAAACTCGAGAGCTAGTTCTCTTCATTGGTGTAGAAATACTAAAAAACATATTTTTTCACTATTTTGTTCTTACGCCATTCATTATGTATTTTTGTAACAATATTATAAATATTTTTATATACGGGTTTTCCAATAAGAGGTATTATTTTGAATAGCCCGCTATTTCGGTAGATGTTACTTTTGAAGCTGTCATTTTTTGACATTTGACAAGTAGAAACTACGCCATTAATAAAATTGGAACGATACACGCTTCAACAACGCATTGAAATTATTAAAATTCACTTGAGTGAATCAAATGCAAATCATCTTGAGTGATGAGGCCCATTTCCACCTCTGTGGCTTTTCGTCAACAAGCAAAATTGTCGCATCTGGGTTTCGGAAAACCCAAGAGTTATTGTTGAAAAGCCTCTCTATCCTCAACTTGTGACTGTTTGGTGCGGTTTATGGTCCGGCGGAGTCATTGTACCTTACTTTTTCGAAAATTAGGCTAGAGCAACAGTTACGGTGAATGGATTGCGCTATCGAGAGATGATTAATGATTTTTTATAGCCGGAATTGGATGGTATTGATCTGGACAACGTTTACTTTCAACAAGACGGCGCTACGTGCCACACAAGCAACGAAACCATTGATATTTTACGATTGAATATCAAAATAACACCTCTTATTGGAAAACCCTGTAGTTTTTCGAAATTAAAAAAAAATGTTGTGTCTTTTTTTAAAGTTATTTTTTTATTTTATTATGTAAATAAATGTAATATAAAAATAAATAAATAATGTAATCTTGATGAGTCACCTTATGTCGTATTATTCGTAGAACTAACTAACGACCACGCTGTTTCTCCGCAGGGATAGGCAAAGAGGACGAACCTCTGTTATTCCTGACTCTTGACTCAAGTACTGGTTTTCTTGATCGTGCCGTCTTGGACGTCCCGGGCATCTGTCACATTTGCATCATATATTCTCCTTACACTCCTTTGTTCATTCATCGACATCTTATTTCTACAGCATTCAGTCTACTTTTATTTTTTGCTTCACTGCCATACCCCAAGGTTGTTATCAGAATTTCGTTATGGACTGCTAACTTCGCCTCTTTTGGACAATTCGTAGAAAAATAGTTTAAACGATTTTTTTAAATTTTAAAGCGTCATTTTATATGAAACAAATTAAATGCAATGAGAGATGCGCACATGTACATACAAATACAAATTTACGGGCGATTTTGCACACAGGCGGCAACATCCCTCGCTTTGCCCCTGAACTCTACCATATTGCCGTACTATGCCGTACAGAAGATGCTAGACTAATATTATGCCAAGAAGCATTTTTATTGGTTAAGATATCATAGTCATTAATTCTGGCATGCAAGAATATCAAAGCGTTTATTGATAAACGTAGACTATGAAATGTTATTAATTTCTAAGTAAATAAACTATTTTAATGACGTCTTGTTACCTTCCGCGGTTGGTTTGTTTTACTCCAGATTCAGTAAATTCTTACTTTTGGCGTTTTTAAATACTATTTGAATTTCACTTTTGCTATCGGTAATGAAGGAATGCAAATCTTGGAAGCGGGAATTAACACACTTCCCGACATCCCATCGAGCTGAAACTCGGCAGATAGACTCGTTGTCGATGATTATACATTATATCTACTTTTTGTGGCAATCATGTATACACAAGCGAACGTATACGCATTTCTGAGAAATCGGATGACATTACGGCAGTTAATGTACAAAATAAATGTCTGTCCTTCCCGATCGGCATTTGGCGAGGTTGGTAGAGTTGCCGACTTCTTCTTCTTCTTTCGTATGGTGGGGGGAGGTCAGAGGGGGGCATCTAGGTCTGCGAGCCATTCTAGGGCCTCAGGCGTCGCCATGTGAACCTCTTCAATCCCGCCGGGGAATGAATGGAGCGGGCATTCGTTGACCACATGTTCGGTGGTCTGCACCGCACCACATTCACACATCGCCGATTCTTTAAGGCCCCATCTATTGATGGCAGTTGTCGACTACAGTTCCTCGATGGGATGGTTCAATCCTGAGATCTGGCCACTAAACCCTGTCATTGCCGTTTTGATTAATAATAATAATAATATTGGACAATTTGTATAGCGCCGCTTTTGTGAGATTCACCTGAGGGGCGCTTCTCAATGTATGGGATATTTATTTATTTAAAAAAAAAACCACACCAACCCAAAACGTGCCGCAAATATACTACTTTTAAGTTAATTTTTCTATTCCAGACCCGTGAAAAATCACGGGATATATGTGGGATTTGTTAAGTATTTTAAAAATTGCCTCAGGATCATCGCCTTAAAAGAAGAAATTGACCTTTGAAATGGTAGTAAACTTGAAAAATTACCGACAACCAAAATTAGTATGTTTAATTTCAATGTGTGAAAAATAACATATAAAAATAATCCTCCACCCCAGGGTTTGAACCCGCGACCGAAAAATATACAAAATTACACAAACTTGGGGCAATCTCTGCTGGTAAAATAAATTCAGGAACCTACCTACCTACTTGTGTTTTAGCTATAGTTGTATCGCTATTCCCGACTTTACTCAATGATTTTGTAGTATTTGCATTACGATAAACATAATACCAACTGTATGTGTTTATTGCAACTTATTATTTTGGTGTGAAAATTGGCAGCGGGTTACGAAACGGACCATTTCACGTTGCTGTATTCTTAGAAACCAATCAATAAATATTATTGTTTCGTTCAGTGCACTTACATTTAGGATATAAATATTTTAAGAGGAGCACTCACAACATGCAATTGATTTTAAAGCACCCACTAAATTTTCGACTGAGTGCTCGCACCAAGTGGAGGCTAGTGCTGAAGCCTGAATTATCAAACACTATAACAATAATTATAATACCACCAAAAATCATAGCAAAAATAACAGTCATAAATGTAATACTTACTATAAAAGTATTGAGTTAAATTCAACTGGCTCGACTTTTCGATCTTCATATCACGCGGTGCTAGCGGATTCCATATCGTTCACCGAGAAATGTCGCCGGGAACTTTAATTATCTATACGGGCAGAGCATGAATGATATTCATTGTATTGAAATTTTTCTGAAACATGAGCGGCGCTCATTAATGCCTCAGAACTCTTCGGCAAGGCGGAAATACCAAAAGACACAATACATTTATTTGTCGCGCCGAGATGGCACCACTTTAGTATTTTTTACTTGGCGTGGCGTTGGGACTGACGACAATATTTTTAGCACACCATCCATTTCTGTGAGTTCGAGCCGTCGTTGTTAGCAACGTTTAATTTTATGTTTAAATAGACACCACATAAAAATATCATGTTGGCGAGATCGATACATATAGACAGGTACTATAACCTACTCCAAATCACTTCAGGGTGTATTTTAGTTGCGTATTGACACGGCACCTACTCACCTGTAGTGTCTGTACGTGCATGACTGTATGCGAGAATTTAAAGGTGTGGGCTTGGGTGCGAAATTGAGCAATCCGAAATTATGTTGTCTTTTAGTTGTATGCTGATGATAACTCACTAAATAACTAACCATCACCCTGTTTCCCCTTAGGTATAGGCAGAGAGGACAAACCACCGAATAACTTACATACTATTCTTCTTACACTCCTTTCTTCGTTCATCCGCACAACATGCCCTAACAATCTAAGTGCCTGTTTCTTAATCTTAACCATTACGCTTACATCGCATTATTTCCGGATCTCCTAACTTTTAACACGGTTATACAAAGTTTTGCCACACGTATGCCTCAGAGATTTTATTTCTATAGCATTCAGTCTACTTCAGTCGTCGTTTCAATTGCGATAATTTTTTATAAGTACCGACCGCGTTCAGTCTTCCTTGGAGTTTCCTGCATTTCTACATCCTTATCAGCTTTTTTATCTCTCGTAACTGTAAACTTCCTAAGTACACAAACTCATCCACTTGCTCCAAGTATTCAACGTTGAATAAAATAAAATAAATAAAAGTAGGCACATCATCCACGTGTTAATAAAGAATGCAATAACATCTCCGATGACGCCATATGATTGCATTCTACAGTTGCAGCCCATCTGGTGAGCTTATCATTACAATTAATTCCATCTCCAGATAATAACTACTGTGTGCAATCACAATCTGCGAACATTGCATTCATTCGCTCTTTTCTTAGCTAGAAGTCAAGGTAAGATGACAAAAGTCAAACCAAACATCATTTAATTGCCTTCAATCGTGTGATTCCGGATTTGAAGAGAAAAACACAAGCCAAACATGTGTATATTCTTAGTGTGCCTTATATCACTTGGCAAACAGCGTCTAGAAACTCTCAATTTCAAGCGCAGAAGTGATTTTTATTTAAAATTAAACAATAACTTTGTAAACATCACTTATAGGTAAATACTTAATGCCAACCGGGTTTCGCTACAACCGTAGCTTCATCAGGGCAGTATAATACTAAACATCTAAAATCTAAATTAACATGTGTTGATATCGCGGTGAGTGGACAGTCTGAGCTACAGTGGAAGAGGTAGGGATAGGTGGGAGATTGAGAGGCGAGTGCTCTTGGACCTAAAATACGGCGAAATTATAGAGGTAAAAAGGATACCTGATAGGCGAATCAATGCACCACCTAAAATACTAGTGCAATTTTCAGATAAATTGACCAGAGACAAGCTTATTGCAAATAGAAAAAACATCAATTATGCTGCGATCAAAGATATTTCAACTGAAACAATATACATAGCTGAAGAACTGAGCCCTTATCATAAGGAACTTCTTTGGAAAACCAAACAAATCTCAAAAGAAAAAAACTATGCATACGTCTGGCACAAAGAGGGAAAAATAATGGCAAGAAGAAATGCATACGAAAAAATAATTTACGTTAAACATATAGACGATTTGAAAAACATCATATAAATTAAATGGCTCAAAATAACAACTATTACAAAAATTAAAAATGGCTGACACTACATTAACCACGGAACCTAATGCAAAAAGAGCAAACTTACCTAACCTATCAACAATGAACAAAAATTTTAACATACTGCATCAAAACGTACCTTGTAAATCTTTCAATAAGAAAAGGTATTTTTCCCACACGTCTTAAAGTTGCTACGATTATTCCAATATACAAAAGCGGTCCCAAAAATGATATATCTAACTATCGACCAATTAGTCTATTACCTACACTATCGAAAATATTGGAAAAAGTAATAAAAAAACAAATGGTTAAATTTTTGGATGAAAATAAAATATTATCAACGACGCAATACGGTTTTAGGGAAAACATGGGTACTGGTGATGCTATAGCTAAAGTAACAAATACAATTATAAAAAAACTGGATGAAGGTAAAAAATGCTTGGCAGTTTTTATTGACCTTCAAAAAGCTTTTGATACAATTGACCATGAAATACTATTTTTTAAATTAAAAAAAAATGGAATAACACAAACAACTCTAAATCTAATTAAAAGTTACTTAACTGGAAGAGAGCAGTATGTACAAATTGGTAATAAAAGTAGCAAAACTCTATCAATCAAGTACGGTGTCCCTCAAGGAAGCGTATTGGGTCCAATACTATTTCTCATTTATATTAATGACCTTATGAGTCTTCCCATTGAAGGAGACATAATGAGCTTTGCAGATGACACTGTCATTATATTCTATGAACAAAATTGGACAAGCACACATAAAAAAGCGGAGCAAGGTCTGACTGTACTCCAAAACTGGTTAAAAGCAAACTCCCTTACATTAAATGTGAGTAAAACTAAATATCTAACTTTCTCTAAAACCAAAAGAGGTCAACCAACGAATGAGCATACACTCAAATTACATGAATGTCTAAACAAATATCCGGAATGTTCTTGCCCGCATATAGTCCAAACTAAAACAATTAAATATCTTGGGATCGTAATTGATGACAAACTTCATTGGGATGCACACATCGAAGGAACCTCAAAAAAGCTAACAAAACTCATCTATTTCTTCAAAAAATTACGAAATATCTTGTCAACTACAGATCTAAAGAGAGTATATTATGCTCTATGCCACTCTCTACTGGAATATGGAATAATAGGATGGGGCTCAGCATCATCAAACCATATTAAACTACTAAAGAAAACTCAAAATTGGATCATAAAGACCATATTAAAGCTCCCCGTAAGGACGCCAACTACTGATATTTTTAATCTGTTTGATGTTCCAAGTTTACAAAAAATCTATGCTAAAAATATTCTAGTTCATCACTTAAAAAATAAACCAGAGGCAAACCCCTCTCACGATCATAAAACCAGAGCCAAGCAAACAGACATGCTAAATATTCCTAAATGTAATTCTACCTTTGGACAAAGAAACTCTGAATTTTTAGCAATTAAATTATATAATAAACTCCCTCTCAACATCAAACAAAGGAAAACGAAAAATAACTACATTAAGGACATCAAATCTTGGCTTAAGGAAATATCGGAAGAAGAACTAGCTAATATATTTAAAACATCATCTTAGTTGCTGTAAACGTATACTAACATATATAGTCCCCCTCAGCACAGGATCTCCTAGTGAGGAGGACTTCAATGATCTGTTTTAATTTTATATATATATTTTATTTCATGTGCCATACAAAAATGTATCTAATTATTTAAAAAAGTAACTAAATAAAAAAAAAATTAAAAAATTTAAATTATAATGTCACATCACAAAGTAACCGCTTCATATGAAGATTTTTATTTAGTTTATGAATCTCGAAATACATAGTATAAAACAAAGTCGTTATCCGCGTCTGTCTGTTTGTGCGCTTACTTCTTCTAAACTACGCAACAGATTGTTATAGGGTTTTCACTACCATTTAGAGAAGTTCTTCCGGAAGGTTTATATATTAAAAAAATGTATATTATATTTATAAAAAGTAGAGAAAAGTCGATGTTTTGTAATTAAGATAGACAAAAAATATTTTCCGTCGCTTATATTGCTAACGCTGACTAAACCTTATGAAGTCATCACAACCTCAAAAGTCTACCCCAAACCTTTTATAATACTCCAAGCAAAGCCGGGTACATGTAAGGTCAGCCAGTAAGTTAAGAAAGAAAATAAATACATCAACGGTAACTGTCACAGCTAATCTTAGCCATAATATTGTATTTTTTAAAGTTGTTTTTTATACGCGTTTATACATTTCTAATAAAAATTACCTTACCTATTATTATTTTAACCACCCTATAACATTTATATTTACGTATCTCCTTCTTCCTTCCTTATAACCATCTTCTTCTTCTTTTTGAACGCTTAAATCGGAGCCTCATAGAAACAAAAATCAGAAGTCGACCTCATTCAAACCCAGAATAAACCGCTTTGTTTTGTATTATTTCAAGTTGGGGAATGCAGTCAACAATTATGCCTCTGACAATAACTTTATTATCTTTGGTTCCGCGAATCCTCGAGGTCTCCATTCTCCATCTCTGTCTGTCTCTCTGCAGACCTACCAGTGTAGAGTGTAGAGTGTTATGTACACCTAACGGGTCTGTGTGTGGACCTCTGGAATGCCATTGGGTTTTTTGTTCAACCGAGTGCACGAAGAATACCATTGTTGTGCGGAAAGTTGGGGGAATGAAGAATGGCTTGCGTAGAATGAGAACGTGCTTTCAAAAATATTCGCTGTTTTTTTTTGTCATTGTGATTATTTTGAAGCAAATGCATGTATATGTGCAGAGTGCTGCTATTTATTTATAGTAAATACATGATATTTGACAGATAATATATAAATATTAAATCACCACACTAAGCGGCTGCCTGTTTCACGGTGAACAATGGAATATAGTTATTTTGTACGAAGTCTAGTGTAAACATATGAATTAAATATATAAACATGTCGAAAATTGGAAAACTTACAGATTAGATTACATGCATATATATATATATATATATATATATATATATATATACACATACATAAATATATGCACACACATACATATATATGCTCACACACATGCATAGATTTGTTCACACACATACATATATGCATATATCCACTCGCATGTACGTGCTCGCGTAAATGCATGCATTCACATATATATCTACATATATATCCTGCCCTGGTATTGCAGAGGTGTGCTGCGGAAATAGTTCCAGTTTTGACAAAGCTCTTCAAAATGTCCCCGAAGTGTGGCACTGTGCCCTCTGGTTGGAAAAAAGCGGTCATTCACCCTATTCCCAAGAAAGGTGACCGCTCCAACCCGGCCAACTACCGCCCCATAGCGATCACATCAGTTCTGTCCAAAGTGATGGAACGTGTGATCAACGACAAACTGCTCACATACCTCGAGAAGAACAAAATTATCAACGACCGTCAATACGGATTCCGGCGGAACCGCTCGTGCGGTGATCTTCTCGCGTATGTGTCGCATGTTTGGGGGCGGTGCCTGGAACGTCACGGTGAGACCCAGACGGTCGCACTAGACATATCCAAGGCCTTTGACCGGGTCTGGCACCGAGGACTTGTCAACAAATTGCCTTCTTACGGACTTCCCGCATCCCTGTGTACGTGGATTGCTGACTTTTTAAGGGATAGGTCGATTCAGGCAGTTGCTGACGGTTTCACCTCATCCTCACACTCTATAAATGCTGGCGTCCCACAGGGATCGGTTCTGTCTCCGACTTTGTTTTTGTAGCACATCAATGACCTTTTGACATGTGCACCGATTCATTGTTACGCGGATGACAGTACAGTTCATGATAGCTTTTTGTTTGACAAGCCCCCAAAGGGCACACAAACTCCAACGGCTCGGAGGGCTTTGAAGCAGAGAATGGACGGTTATCTCGAGAGTATTTCCTCCTGGGGTAAAAATAATCTCGTCGAATTTAATGTTTCAAAGACCCAATCCTGTCTGATTACGTCTAAAAGGGATCTAAATGATAATCTAGTCTCCTTCAACGGAAGCAATCTTCCGAACAGGCCTTCCATTGATATGCTTGGTGTAACTATAAGTGACCAGCTCAGGTATGGGGGCTCCATCGAAGCCAGAGTAAAGCTGGCCTCTCAGAAGCTGGGCGTACTGTACAGGGCCCGCAGATACTTTAATAGTACACAACTGCTGACCCTATACAAATCGCAAGTGCGCCCTACTGTCGAATTTGGCAGCCATCTCTGGTCCGGAGCCCCTAAATACCTGAAAAAAACCCTTGACTCTGTGCAAAAACGGGCGGTCCGTTTGATAGATTCCCCAATCTTAACAAACGGACTGCAATCTTTAGAGCACAGGCGTCAGGTAGGTATGCTGTCCTTGTTCTATCGGTATTACAATGGAAGATGCTCTGAGGAACTAGCGTCATTGATCCCTTCGGCACCGGTGCGTAGTCGGGATACACGCCAAACGCGTGCCCAACATTTGTACACGGTTGACACTTGTCACATGAGAACGGGTCGCTTCTACGATTCGTTCTTAAGTTCAACAGCTCGGCTGTGGAACGAACTGCCGGCCTCTGTGTTTCCTCCCTCCTACAACATGGGACTCTTCAAGACCCATGTTCACTCCTTCCTCTCCACAAAAAGACCCTCCACACAGCACCCCCAAAGATGACATAGGCCCTGAGGGAAATTATTTTCTTCAGGGCCTCCTGTGTGGAGTTAATATAAAAATATATATATATATATATATATATCTGCACATGCAATGCATGCGTACATATATATCCATACACACACACAACACATACGTATACATATATACTTCTACCTGAGTACGAGAAACAGGCTACTAACACTATCACAATCCGTGGTATTTGACTATTGATTTTATTTCAATTGACAATATTCGTTCATATGTATTATAATTGTACATTTTTTACTAAGCTTTGATTTTTTCGTAGTACTTTTTCAATCCTAATTTTGTTTATAACATGATAATTATTATTGAAAGTGGTTGCTGCCAAAATATATAGTATTTATTTATTTGAGGAACATAAACAGTCTTAGTAATACAATATACATAAGAGGATAACAAAAAACAGACCAATTATTAATATTCACAGATAGATATTCAGAAACATATAACTAACCTGTAACTAGAATATTTAATAAAACTAGAAAAAAAAACAGAATAAAGCAGCAAATAAGAAAAATAATAATACGAATGTAAATTCAACAAACGATAAACCTATAATATGCCTACAATAAACAGCAATAAAATAAATGTGATTATAACTATACTTAAATAGACTTGGGTTGGAACGGGAAAGGGGAGGAGAGGGATAAGGAAAAGTTGCCACGCAAGTAATATTAAAATATTAGGTACAATCAATTTAACAGTCGTGAATATGAGTTAGAATGTGATACAATGAAATTCTGTAGTGATAGTAACTAGCAGTGAATATGTCAGCACGAGTGTCTATATTTGCAAATTTATTATTATAGTAGTTACATGTCCTTTGCATAAATTCATTTTGATTGGAATTGGTATTGCATCTATCAATGTAGAAAAGGGTATTTTGTCTGCTATATCGAATTGGCGCATGGAAATTTATTTTGTTCAGCAACTCCGGGCAGTCATCTTTAGAGTTAATAATTTTATACAAGAGCATCTGATCAGCGACAATCCTCCTGTTGAGTAGTTTCGTAATTCGAAAATGTTTCTCGATTTCGTCGTATTTAGTATTTATTATATATTTATATAAGAATGAAGTCATGGTGGGAAACAGATCCATTTCTAATTGCACCTTTCCGTATTGATCCGAAATAAAAACATCTTCTCCGAAGAAAAATAAATTGAAGTGTTGAAGCTAATTTTCTTCATATTCTCAATAATTCTGGAATATAACGGATTTTCGGTTCGGAAGCATGTTGTCAAGTTGTTAAAAAAAAAATCGTGTTTTTTTAACAATAATACATCTATTATTGTATACCCGGCGTTGCTAGGGGTTATCTTTAGGAGATATATATCATCGCGGACTTTTCTGTAGGAGATATATATCATCGCGGACTTTTCTGTAGGAGATATATATCATCGCGGACTTTTCTGTAGGAGATATATATCATCGCGGACTTTTCTGTAGGCCTTTTTAAGATAGACAATTCGGTAGTAAATTATTTTGATATATCTTATGAGGTTTAGCCAGCGTTAGCAATGTAGTGCCCGAAAAAATATTTTTACATCTTGATTATAAAAAATCGACTTTTCTCTAGTTTCTATAAATATAATATGCATTTATCATCTATGCAAACCTTCCGGAAGAAATTATCTAAATGATAGTAAAAACTCTATCAAAATCCGTTGCGTAGTTTAGAAGAACTAAGCGCACAAACAGACAGATGCGAAAAGCGATTTATTTTATACTATTTAGAGATGTATTTAAAAGTTTTTTGTTTATTGGTACCGAGATTTATTTCGTATAAACACTGCTGTAAATTTTTATTATCTCATCCAATTTCAGAAAAATGAGTGTGTGCGCGTGTGCCACTAGTTGATAGAATGCATTGTCATCGACAACGAGTCTATCTGCCGAGTTTCAGCTCGATCGGATTAATTAAAATGTGTTAATTTACACTTCCAAGATTTGCATTAATTCAATCCCGAAAAAAAGGAAAAATTAAAATAGCTGTATTTATAAATGACAAATTTCCGGTCTATATTCCTGATGTGACTACGATTAAAATCAAAAGCCTAATTGAAAAGTAACTATTTTCAATAAATGTTTCTCATAAGTACCTGACAATTTAAAAATAGATATTTGCCATTTGTTGCCAGTTAGTTAGGCATTTTTTTAGAAAAAACTGTTTTGTCCCAATGATTAACGGTCCGTATTTGACAGTTTTCATCAAAATTACTCTACCGTGTCATAATATTATTGTAAATGCTTGTTGAATTCTGGTATTTTAACTGTAAAACAGATTTGCAATTAATCGATTTGTGTACATAATAACCTAACAGAATCTAGGTTACTACAAGATAACTTCAGTTCAATTAGACTGAAACTAATATTTGGGAGCATTTTCTTTGCGGTATTTTTGTGTTGAATAATTAAATAAAACAAAATAATTTTTAATTTATTCATTATACAATTGTATAAGTTATAATAAGATATGTATATAAATAAAATAGACTGTATTGAAATTAAATGAAATTGGATGAAATTATATGAAGTTAAATTAACTTAAATGAAATAAAATATACCAAAGGAAGTAATAAAAAATTAGGCAATATGTACATAATTATTTGTTTATATAATATGTTTACTATTAATGTGTTTTATTCTTTTCAGATACAATTTTTTTGTAATATCGCCTTTTTTGTTTTTTAATCCATATTTTAATTTTGTTTGTAAAATGTTTTTTCAATTTTATAGAAATAACTTTTGAAGGTTAACCTTCAATGTAAAATATCATCAATAAAATCTGGTGCTAATAAGAACGAACATTGAAATTTTCAGCGATATCGGACGACTAATTTTTGAATTTTGTGAGCACAAACATACGCAGGGTGAATATTTATAATAATAATAATATTGAACAATTTGTATAGCGCCGCTTTTGTGAGATATCACCTCAGGGGCGCTTTACAGTTGATGCAGGTATTAAATATTAAGAAGTTATTATATTCGGAAACCGCAGATTAATTTTCATATATTAAGACGATATTATATTCGGAAACCACAGATTAATTTTTATATATTAAGAAGATAACTTTATATTCGGAAACCGCGGATTAATTTATTTAATATTAAGAAGATAATATATTATATTCGGAAACCACAGATTATTTTTTATATATTCAGATGATATTTTATTCGGAAACCGCAGATTAATTTTTATATATTAAAAAGATATTATATTCGGAAACCGCAGATTAATTTTTACTATTCTATTACCTATCCCCCTTCCTGATGCCTTTATCACCTGGACAAGAAATAGTTTCAGTATAATTTCGACCTTCAATAAGCAAGTTACCTAGTAGGTATTTACTTTCATCATTAAATCATTTTGTGTACAATATACTTCATTATTTTTGGACAGAAATTCCAAACATTAGCACCCTTCGCGTTTTATTTAACCAATTTAACCCCCCCGAGGCCAGAAATAATCCAATTCCTGGAAGTTCGAACCCCCGGTTAACTCCGATGATCATTTACAAGCCGTAACAGTAAGAAGTGGTCAGTCACCGCGGTCAACTTATTTTAACTTTAAAACCTGCGTAAATTGAACTGAGCGACCGGATAAACCAAGCTACGTTATGGAATAAACAAAAAATTGTTTAGTTTTATTTGGCATCGTTTTACCGGAGTAACCGACACAATAGAATAAAGAATGGTCCCATCAGGATAAATCAATTAGAATTATGTTGAGGGGAATTAATGCCACATCTGGCAAAGTGGTAGACGTGGACACTGACTCTGTCCAAAATGTTGGCTAACGTAGGAAGCGCTATACACCATAATAATACAAAAATAAATCACGATAATTAAGAATAAATAGGTTAAAATTAAGATAATTTAGAAAAGCAAGATAATTTTTATAGCTCTTAGTCGAAGTGTGATACAGTTTTTTTATTATAAGATACGGTTGGCGTAAGGTTCCCGTGAGCACTTAGGCCATAGGCCCATTGTGCTATCTCCCATTTTACCTCAATCCTTTAACAGTTACCCGGTCCCTTTTATAAAGTTCACCAGGGTTGTCATTGCATATGTGGCTATGTCTTCTGCTTCTACAATGTGTCTTCCCAGGTATCTGAGCCTTGTTACCAACAGAGATCCTGATCTTGATCCTCTTCACATTGCCTGCATCTTTTGGTGTTTTCCCCCACCCAATTGCTGCATGTGTCTCCTGAGATGGCAGTATCCCGTTAGTAGTCCTACCAGTTGCCTCAGTGAGTTTCTGTCCATATTGAGTAGTTGTCTGGTTCGCCTTGAGTCTGGTCCGTTTATGAGTACTTTGGATGATACAGTTTAAAATGACGTAAGTTGAATTAGCTCAGTTGTCAGAGCACTTCCCCGGCAAGGAAGAGGTCCTGACTCCAATTCCTATATGCTGCTGAATCTTTTGCTGTCTTATCTGATTATCACTGTCGATTAATAGTCGTCAATATTGTCTTCAATGATTAGAAATTATTATTTATATTCACTGGGTACATCTTTGGATGCTGTGTGAGGGTCTTTTGATTTGGTAGGAGGAAACTCGTTGTAGAAGGGATTGGACACAGAAGTCGGCAAATCATTCCGCTTTTGTTTCAGTTTTTGTACAATATACCATTTAAATCCCTGGTAAATGGTTCGCTAACCAAATATGTGCTCTTCTGCATTAGCAACTTAACACAATGTGGTTAATTCGTTGCCGCTGCGCTATTTTGGGTTAATTGGTAATTAGTTTTTTTAAGTATTTCAAAGCGTCTAGCATCACGCAATGTTTATTTTACATCGCTGGCTCCTCTCTATAAACACAGGACAGAACCCCAAAATTATCTGTGATGCCGGGGGCGTCGCTACTGTACCTAGATATTGTGGACAAATTATAGTTTTCTTCATTCGTTAGTTCCTCTTTTGGCCTCTGTACAGAATTTTTTTTAGATCTGTAAACGAGTTCAGTTCATAATCGAGTTACTTTTTAAAATATTGTTTTAAATTAATGTCGTTTTTTTATCTCGAACGTTTTACATTTACAATGAATTATTTAATTGACCTTAAAGTCGATATTTTTGAAAAATATGGAACAAACAATATTCGCGTTGTATATTTTGACGATTGTTTTTGAATTTCAAAACTCCATAACTCATGATGGAAATGATGTTGCGAACTGAAAATTAATCATAATTTGTTGACTACTTGTGTTTTCGTGCTCGTTCAACCGGGTGTCACCTTTTTTTGTTACCATCTAATTATTCCTAAATGTCTCCAATTTTTGCCAATCGGGTCTCACTCATCCGATTTCGTCAGTCGATCTCATCTGTGGGCAACCTCTGTTTCTCTAGCTCAACGGAGGCCTCAATTTGCAGACAAAATTGTGTCGAAAATATTAGCTGTGTTTTTTCAATACCACATTAATTATCTCAGAAACATATTTGTGGTTTTTTGTATTTATCTGAACTTGTCTCGTAATTATTGTACAAAATTTGTTTTTAAAATGGCCATCAACCCATTATTGTGTAGGTACTTTAAACTCGCAACGTGTAATTATTGTTGAATATATTATAATTTATTATTTTTACATATTTCTTGACGCGGAGGTCGGTTAGAGTTCAATCATATTTTTTTTCATTGTGCACGTGACTTGGGCATTAAAGTAGAAATTATTATAAAATTTTGTTACCTAGCCCTGGGCCAAGGTTTCGAGGCTAAACGTAACTTTTTGTTAGTTTATACATCGATGGCGAAATGATATCCCTGAGAGGTATGCGTGGTAGAACCGTGTACACACGGAGAAAAATGAGTACGAATAATTTAACAAAATAGTACATGACCATTTCCTTATAAAATATTTGTTATCCAGAATATATCTGAACACGTGTTCAACGGAGGTGACCTTGCCCGAATAAATATAATGGATGGCATGCGAATTATTATTATTTTGAAGAACACGTGTTCCGACTTCCGCATAACATATTCGTGTTTTACGGATAGTTATGAAATTTTCCGAATCATTCGTTATAGGCCTCTAGTCCCGTCTTTAACAGGAAAACGCATAATGTGACCAGATTTTTATTAAATTAACGATATTATTTCATATTTCACTCATTAAAAATAATTTATGGTGTAAAAAAAACATGTAAAAATGTTGAGATCAGAGTTGTGTGCCTGTCTATCCTCTCGGCCTACCCTTCTGGAAAACGGCGTGATGGTTAGTTAGTTGACCTTCTAACTTATCAGTAAATGCCAGTACGTTTTTGTAGTAGAATAAATGGTAATTATGTATGTAAATATGTATTGACTGAGCGGTGGCTGAGTTGACATCGCGTTTGGGTCCCACTCAGTCGTCGTGTGTTCAATTCCTCGGCTGGCTCAGTCCTCCATCACAACATAAGCAACATTTCCGCTTACTGTGGTGGTAATAGGAGAATTTCAAAGATTGTCAGGTCATTTGTAAAAACGTTACGTAAATCCCCGTAGAACAAATTAACTACACTTTTAATAAACTACCTTTAAGGCGATGCCATACGTGGTAATGCAAAATCATGTGTTTTTGGTTTGAAAATTTGGTCGCCTAGAAATGTTTCAGATGCTTTAATTAAATACTGCGAGTAGAATACATCTTGGCCTTTGAAATAATCGAGTATTTTTTATAAGCCCAGAAAAAAATAATGTATAGGCCTATGAAAACTGCTTTAAAGTTCAAAATCTCCTACTTACGAACCCATTTTCGGTTATGATTTTATTGTATAATGTGGCAAATTAAGTTATTTATAAAATGATCGGAAAAAAATTAAATATTTATGGCTGAACATCCACAAAATAAAATAAAAGACACTTTTTGGCCATGTTTTTTTCTTGGATAAATCAAAACAGGCCGATGGTGTTAAGCGGGAATTTAAACCTTATCGCCATCTACATAAGGGTTGTTATTGATAGCGGCTCAATTTAAAATATTACACGACGTAGTGCATCGCCTTAAGACACACACACATTTGAGAATCGGCATAGATAAGCGACATATGGTTCTTTTAAAAATTTGTAAATTGTGAGTTCGACTGTTGTGATCTTCTGAGTCTAGTAATTTTAAGAGTACCTACACGACACCTAAAAACCTATTTCAATGTCGCCATTCACAAACAAATTACGTAGCAAACCCGCCAACTCCTCGCCTACAACTATTTTAGCAAATGCATATACAAATGATATCGACATTTTTAATGTAACAAATTCGATGTTTAAAACATGTCAATAAAAATGTGGGATGAGAAAATGAAGATAATGTTGGTAGTTGTTATTCGAAGTATGATACAGATACATATGACCCAAGGAGATAGGCTCCCATTAGCTCAGTTGGTAGAGCGGCGCCCCGGCAAGGCAAGGGTCCTGGGTTCGAGTCCTAAATGTGATCGTATCTTTTTCTGATTTTTTTGTTTCTAATGTTTTGTTTAAGAATTGCTAATATTGTCTTCAATAATTGTTATTATTTATATTTTTTAATTTTATCCAATTGTAAACCAATGTAATGTAAGAAATTGTTTTTTGCAAAGATTGTTAATAACCCTATGGGCGTATAGAAATAGTAAATAAATAAATATATTAACATCCGTCACTCAAAACTAAGCAATCCTCTGTCGTGTCGGTCAATTTAGTCAGTTTTCCTTCCATGGCAGTGAATGTTTAGTATTCGCTCTATTTAACATCTTTTGTGACTAACATCACAATTGGTACCAATTCTATTTAATCGTCTTCTCAAAGTGATTCTACTATTTCCTCCTAATTTCGTGTCACGAGTCAAAATATAGACGTATCTTATTCAACCAATTTCTATAGTTCTTGCTTTGCGTTCTAGATAGATGGCTCGATTAGTTTTTACTGTTTTTGTCTGCGCACTTTCACTTTGTTTTCATCATCCACGTTTGGTAATTTTGTGACCTTATTAAATCTTTTTTGTATTGTTTTGAATTTGATAATTCTACCAAAATCTAATTTTTTAAATTTCTTATCATGTTGTTTTCTTTTGTTCTAGGTAAGCAAGCATTCCCCAGTTTATTACAATAATATTTTAAACTGATTTTGCCGAGTTCGTTCTACTGAGGTAAGCATTACTTTCAGCACTATTTTTTCAAGTTGCAACCATAACGATGATCTATTTGAAGACTGCTACGATAATAGAAAACCGTCGTGAAATAAGGAACTTGAGTGGAATTATGTCATAAAAACATATAGATCAACGAACGCTGATTCTGAATATATAAGTTTTATGATATATAATTACACGTAGATTTAATAAATCGTCATTTAAAAACTATAAAACCGTGTGACACTCAAACGCCCTGTGATTGGTCGGCAGGTTTTGACAGCACTTAACCCACTACCCTACGGGTTGGCCGGCCGCATCCATTAAGAATGCGGGCAATTTTGCGCCAAGTTACACTGCGTGTACTCGCTCACGGGTCACTACTGCTGTTTACAAATTATTTCAAAAAGATTTCTTTTTTTTAAAGAAATCTTGCTATATTTTAAATCGTCTTTTTTTTGTTCGTTTTCATACCGACCCGAGTTGGATTGACCTTACTGTTAACCGACAAAACCGAGATACGTATGACGTCACGCATACCCCGTCAGATCAGATCGTTTTGGAGGGCTTTGAATAGTGGAAACATAAAAAAAATATGAAATCCATAGACATATGAATATTAGTAGACCTGCCCTAAGTGATTAAAAGCGTATTATCCCCACTCCCCATACCGGTTCCATTGAGCCGGCTGGGCTCGCATATGGCTTCAAGTGAAATTTGAAAACGTGACGTCATCATTCTTGTGCGAACTATGGTCGAGGCATCATCGGTTCATTTTACGAAATAACACGGCAAAATGTTGACTTTTGATATGAAAACTTGTAAAAATAGATGTGAAAAAGAGAATAAACCCAATTGTCGTATTACATTCCATAAGTAAGCATTATTTTACTTTATTTTAAGCTTATTCACACCGTATTATATGGATCAGTTTTAGAAACATATACTATCACATCACAATGTAGCGATTCTCAAGTGTGCTCATCGTTGTTTACTGGGGTAAGTAAATTATGAGACATTTGTAAAAGTGTCTTAACTAAATACTCTGAAACTAACTACGACTCTGAAATAGAAGCTGCCTTACTTTGCCGAATTTGGACTTCGCAAATTAGTTCATAACGTGGCGAGTAATTTTCGCTCCCATGTAGAAATGTCTATTCATTCAAAAGCAGATTTTACTTTTAAGAACTAAATGGTGATATTATAATGCGAGATGCCTATTTACTGTCAGATTGATTTATTGACGAATCACAGTCAGCCTTACTCCCTTCGTTCTTCAACAGTTGATTTTACCCCTCGCCATTATCTTCTCGTCTATTAATTCCTATGTCTGTGATGAAATCGGTATTTATGTAAAAAAAAAAATTAAAATAAAATACTGGTATTTAAGTTAGAAGATGAACATTCATAATAAAAAATAAAATAAAAATGACTGGAATGTTTGTACCACTATTGACAATTTTCTCTCTTCAATTAATCGATCCCTTATTATTTTTAAGTTCTTTCTTGCTTCAATAATTCTTTCCTGGTTTATTTACATTGTTCACGGCCACTGTTTTACTCATAAGCGATAGAAACAAAGGAGATGGGCCATAAAATATTATTATTGTAAAACCGCTCGTACGGAAATGTCGCCAAAATGTTCACCCATTCTACTGCAAATCGCATTTGTTTTTACCTACACACTAATTCGTTGGCCTCGCCGCTTTGTACGGTACGTAACGCCTTTTTGTATTGTCTGGTTTATGTTCACGATGCAAGAATAAAACATTAATTGGGCATATTAAACTATCGGCTATTTGGAATACCTTCTATCTTGTAAACAATGGAATATCATGTTAAAATGTGGGCGGTTTTACTCAGATAATAATGAATTAATACTTATATAAAGAGAAGACACGTGAATTGCTGGCGCTTTCATTGTTGTAATTATATTATTTATAGCGTTTTATTAAATTCAACAGCAGACTTTGGGTTGAACCGTGTGGGTATCTCGGAGAAATCTGTGCAGAGTCTATAAGAAATATAATTATTTTTATTAATTCTTACACAGATTCTTTATCCATTTTCATTACAAGATTTCTTATTTTAACACTGGGTGCACCCCGCCACGCGTTGCTGTGGCTCAGATAGAGAAACAATAACGCGTGTTTCTTTTACGTCCAACAGATGGCCCAGTTTAAAAAAAACTTGTTTTTATCTGTCACAGGTGACATCAATATAATATAGAATATATGTATAAAAACACGCGTATTCGAATGCAACGTTGTGTCAAAATTTCAAAGTAATCTATAAAAAAATTTCGGAGATTTAAGATTTTGAACAAACCTACACTTACATTTTTATTTATATTTCTTTATAAAATGAGTATCATATTTAGATCTGCAAAATCACAGATTATTTGTTTGTTTGTACGTTTATAGATTTGGAAAGATGGTTAGACAAAAAAGTTTTAAGGATGTTTAACGGTTAATTTTAATATATCCACTGTTTTATAAATTACATTCAATGGTGCCTTCCTCTCGTTATGTTATGCTGTGCTAGAACATCTGTTCTGCCGTGTGGTATCTTGAAAATGTCGTGGTGACGACTACGGCTACAGACACATATATAGGCCGGTTCCATGGCAACTCGGGACAGTGGCAATATAACACATTTTTTAAAAGTGATATCAAGTCATTAAAAGTGATGAAAAAAAGGTGTATGAACCTAACCTGGCGAACCTATTTAACCTAGTTTTTTCATGACTTTGTATCACAAGAGTGCGTTGTCCGGTTACCGTATACGCCATAGCATTCCAAGGAAAGGGCTATCACTAGAATTTTGCATTGTAATAAAACTATCTACATATAGCAGGATTAGCACGTCAAGTATCAATGCCATTCGCTGCCTCAAGTAAGTCTATATAGTGCGTGAACCTCGAATAAGTTCCATGCGTCCACATAAAGACGTACCAGAGGATCTGGATTTGTTACTGCGTATGTATTCATTCAAGCCATTTTGGGAATCAATCCGTACCACACCTTATGATTGCTGTGTTAGCTATAGGTTATGTTTGGTTTTCCTCGAAATATCTTATTCAAAATAATACAAGAGATCTCCTTTACAAATCCACTTGAATTAATCTAGTAGTCACACTGAAGAAGTTGGTCAGCAGACAATGGGCCATGAGTTTAATATATATATCGATGGCCATCTACCATCTACCACCAAGTCGGCAACCGACCTGTCTAATGGCCATAGAATACAGAAATACTACATAATAGTGCGGGCAAGTGCTCCATTGTGTGAGAATTAGTCTGTCGAGTTTATGCCATTGGGATTGGTCATTGGTCGCTCGTAAATAATATCTTAATGCGGATCAACTGGCCGCGGCAGTTCTCTCTCCCTGCGACGTTCATCGCCGGGAGATTGGACGTTATGAACTACGAACTACAACATCGTCGGCTGGTAACCATTTGGTTGCGAGCTACTCATATAATATTAACCAGTAGCCAATAAAGAATGGAAAAGAGAATCCTTTGTTACATGTCTTCGCAATTTTTCTTGTAAGTCTTTCTCGCAAGTCATTGTCCCACTCCAAACAAAATGTAAACATTTGGTAATGGACATTCGGGGTGATTAGTCGGCCGAGTGACAAGTGATGGATTTTTTTCTTGTCAGTGTAGGTATATTCGAAAAAGAAAAAAAATTTACCGGACACCAAAATACCATCTAAATTTTTTACTCCAAATAATTTTCCAATAATTCTATTATCCTCTCCAATAATTTCAGCTCAGCAATCGCTGGTTTTGGTTGGTCTGTCGACTACTTGCTGGTACACTTTCTTTAAATGGGTTTTTAAAATTTATTAATATTTTTAATACATTTAACTCCACACAAGAGTCCCCGTGAAAAATTATTTCCTCTGCTGTGTGGATTATAATATTGATAATATCTCTCAGTTCCTTCGTAACTTTGTAATAAATAATATTATAATAATCATTGAAGATAATATTAACAACCCTTGAACGAAGAATGTGAAACAGAAAAAATAGAAAAGGATTATTAAAGATAACATACTAAAAAAAATACGCATTAAATATGACCGAAGAGGATAGGGTCGGATTAGTTCAATGATCAGAGCAAAGCCCCGGCAAGGCTGAGGTCCTGGGTTCAATTTCTAGATGCGATCGAATCTTTTTATGATTATTCTGTTCACATATTTGTTTAAGAGTTGTTAATATTATCTTTAATGATTAAATATTACAGTTTGCGGTTTTTCTCAATAAGTTATTCCACTACGAAAATATTAAATATTATAATCATTTAGCCTTGCAAGTACTTAAGTCCTTATCTTCAATGGTTTGACTCCCCTCAAAGCACAGTAGCTACGTGCTCCCGGCTAATTCAATTGAACCAATGAAGAACGAGCAGAACAAGGGACTGAAGTGACTAGGCTACCACTTCCAGTGCTGCCGACTTTACCACTAGCGGAGTACCACAGGGCTTTATTTATGGGCCCTCTAGATTAGTCGCTATTGCTTTTCGTTGTGTCCCTTATTTCCCATTAATTCCGGTTTAAGATTACTGATATCTTTATGGGTTGGATTAATGCGATATTGCTTTCAGCTGATCGATATTTTGGGCAGCAGTATCGCTTCAATGTATCGAATGAACTAGTAAACCTTACAAAAACATGGCCTTTCCTACCAAAACAACTAATTGAATCGAATGAAATTATGATATAGAGATGAGAGATAATTAAAGCTGCTTCGAAAGCTCATTATTTGTTGAATGCAAACATTGTTTATATCCGTACGAAAATATCCAGTCATTTGTTTAAACTGAAGCAGTGAATTTTTTTGACATTTATTTTTATGCCTTTCTGCAAAGTTTCAGTTACGCAAAATCTATTTCAGACCCAACTACAAAATGTATACGACACTAGCATTTACCCGCGGCTTAGATCGCGTGGTATTAGGGAGACATTACTGTGCGAAGTATTTTCCCACGAGAATGTAATGTTTTTCTGGTATGAAAAGTAGCCTATGGCACTTCCCAGTCCTCCAACTATCTCTATGCAAAAAATCATGTCACAAACAAACACACTTTCGTATTTATAATATTAGGCAGGAATTTAGGATTTCTAAAGTTTCCAGACTTAGCCGAGGTTAATCCTTTTATAAAGATTCCTTAATTTTAAGCTCGACTACCGCTGAGGGATATTTACTTTCAGCCGCATTAGTGTCATTGAAATTGTGTAATTAAATTCGTCCTAAGGTAGCCATCCATAGTCTGGTCAATAAGATGTTTTCTTAAAGATTGCATATTTCTTTTCCAAAATTCTGAGTGTTAGGTTTACCTACATAGTATTTAGATTTGACAACATTGGCGACAACTAAATATTTGAACATACGAACGCGTGGATTTTCCGAATTAGTGTCATCAGGTCATTAGTATGCAAGCAGTAGATCGATGCCATGCGCGGCTTTGGAGACATCCACACAAGTCGAGGAAGTTGACTGTCTTCATATGAGTACATTCGGAAGGATCGTGAAACGAATCCTAATTCATAGGTGTCATACGCAAAACGCCTAACACCTAGTCTTAGAGACTGATTAACCTTAGAGAGAATTGCTCACATCCATTACGTCCATTGATAAAAATTAAAGCTTATACAATGAAATATATTTGCATAAATGAACGCCGTTGGTAAACTTGAAAAATCACCAAACCTTTAAAAATTTCAAACAAAGAAATACATATTTCAAATAAGAATTATTAATTCGGGAATATTTCGCTTCACGCACCGACAACAGAAATTTTTATTTTTGAATAATTAGTGATCTCGAAATTTAACCGAGTAAGATATTGTCTAAAAGTCGAAATGGAAGATGTAAATTAAAAGACACGTAAATTATTATTTTCTATTTATCATATAACAACATTTTTCTTGAGAGCAACACAGTCGACCTCAATTTCAACGCGAAACCAATTTTGAAATTATTAATTCTAAGATTCTAATTTTGACGTTTGTTGACTTTAGACCATTCTTTGTTCTGGTTGCGTAAAATGATAATTTCAAACGCTTCTGCGTTGATCTTCCCGTGCCCATCTTCGATCTCTATAATTTTTACTTCTTTATGTGTCATCTCATTCATCTTTTCCGATTGTTCAGTTTGTAATAATGGTTCTCCTTTTATATATTTGTTGCAATCCGTCGTGCTAATCTCTTGAGCAATTTTGGTAGATATTCTTTACAGACAGCAAACAACCGTGAGTCTTTTTGAGAGATATACCTCCCAGCCTGACACGGCGTCAAAGGTAATGCTATCTCATTTTGTATTAAGGTGAAAAATATAAATTAAACAGTGTTCGGAAGAGAGAATACCACGCTTTCAGTTGGCAATCAAAAATTTACCATGAAATAATTCTATTTATTTATTAATTAACGCCCATTTTCGGGGCTTTTACATATAAATATTTAGAAATATACATTATTTATTGTACAGGGTTTTCCAATAAGAGGTGTTATTTTGATACTCAATCGTAAAAGATCAATGGTTTCGTTGCTTGTGTGGCACGTAGCGCCGTCTTGTTGAAAGTAAACGTTGTCCAGATCAATACCATCCAATTCCGGCCATAAAAAATCATTAATCATCTCTCGATAGCGCAATCCATTCACCGTAACTGTTGCTCCTCATTTTCGAAAAAGTAAGGTCCAATGACTCCGCCGGACCATAAACCGCACCAAACAGTCACAGGTTGAGGATAGAGAGGTTTTCAACAATAACTCTTGGGTTTTCCGAGCCCCAGTGCGACAATTTTGCTTGTTGACGAAGCCACCGAGGTGGAAATGGGCCTCATCACTCAAGATGATTTGCATTTGATTCACTCAAGTGAATTTTAATAATTTCAATGCGTTGTTGAAGCGTGTATCGTTCCATTTTTATTAATAGCGTAGTTTCTACTTGTCAAATGTCAAAAAATGACAGCTTCAAAAGTAACATCTACCGAAATAGCGGGCTATTCAAAATAACACCTCTTATTGGAAAACCCTGTACATAACTGAATTGCTTCATTATCAACATTTTATATTTGTTTTAAGATAAATTGAAGATTTCCACTGACTTGGTATTATTGTATCCCTCCATTAGTATTCTGGGCAAAGAGGAATACATATGGTAGTTTTTCCCAGAATTTCTGCACTGAAATAAATCCTGACTGGTAGTCTTACGTTGTGGAATCCGGAATCTTATTAATTCTTACAATACCGGACTATCAACTAAATCATTTAAAATTTTATATAGAAATATCAAGTCGGTGAAAATTTTTCTGTCTGACAGTTTGACCATATTCATATAATTTGACAGAGTGTTATAGTTCAACATAATTGCAGGAATACCCATTTTAAAATTTATAAAACGTAAGAATTTGTTTTGTATGAAACAACACTTGAAAAATATTTTTCAATTTTTACAAATTTTTAAATAAATAATTTATATTAAACTTTCTTTTTCCTAATTTAATACATTTTTTAGCTTCGTCTTAAAGTAGCATTTACAGTTACCGCAATAAAAATCATCGGTAAGCGACTTTTAAAACTTTCGAAAATTATCTTTGTTTGCGTTCAAAGAAAATCTAAAAGAGTATTTCATCTGCTTTCAACAGTATTTTATTTTGAAACTACCTGACGTGTACCCGGCGTTGCTCGGGGACTTATAAAGTGGTATAAAGGGATCTCATAAGGTTTAACCAGCCTTAGAATGTAAGCGCCCGAAAATATTTTTTTACGACTTGATTATTAAACATCTCATTTTGCATCTATAAAAAATAAAAATGTAATTTTACAATCGTTTGCTCAAAATCTTCAATCTCCATAACTCAGAAGTTCTTCACCGATTGCTTTGAATTTTTGACACGACACCTTCATTCGTATTCGCGTTTGTTTTTATATACCTACATTATATAGATGTCATTTGTGACGGGTAATAATAGGCTTTAAAAAAAAACAGCGTCATCTGTTGGACATAAAGGAACACGAGCTATTGTTTCTCTATATGCACAGACAGATTGAGCTACAGCAACGCGTGGCTGGGTATAGCTAATTATATATATATATATATAAACCTTCCGGAAGAAATTGTATAAATGTTATCGAAAATCCGGTGCGTGATTTAGAAGAATTGAACGCATAAACAGACAGATTATTTAAAGATACGTTCAAAAACAGCGAATTTTTCTGGAATCACAGTTACTGACATACTGACAGTTCTCCTAAGAGCAGTAAATTGCAAAATGTCCGGCTTCAGGGTTAATTTTATTGAGTCTTCATTTTCGTCACTGACGCGTAAATATTATAAATGATAATTATTATTTTTTTTAAAGAAAGTCCAACATTCCCGGGTTACGGATAACCTGACAATATTTGAAAATCTCCTACTACCACCACAGTAAGCGGAAAATGTTGCTTGTGTTGTGGTGGAGGACTTAGCCTTCGAGGAATTGAACACACGACGCCTGGGTGGGACCCAAACGCGATGTCAATTTAGCCACCGCCGGTCAAAGACCGGTCGAATGTCTTCCTTTAGGAAGACATCTTTGATAATCTTCCTAATAATGGATTATTTGTATAGCACCGTTGTTGTCAAAAATCACCTCACCTGCGAATAGTTTCACAGGGTTCCATGATATTTCATCAAAATGAAAATTCAACACACCTTTAAAAACTAGATTTAATAGTTACCTATGTAACATATTTAACCTAGTTTTTGTTTCATCACTTTCCATGACTTAATATCACTTTTTTTAGGTGTGTTGAATTGTCATTTTGATGAGATACCCGGTCACCGTTTCATAGATCACTCCAGTATTACTATAACTTTTTTACTGCTATTTTTTAACATTTCTCTTTTTAATGCTGTTTTACAAAAAGCAATTGTAAACTAGTCTTTATAATACTACAGGCTACCATTTTAGGTTGATACATCGGAATATTTTCCTAAAGAAAGGTGGTTTTTACAATTAAGGTGATAGAAATCCTAGGTTCCTAGGAGCGCAGAAGTACCGTGGATATACAGCGACAACATCCGAGTTGACCTCAGCTACAGCTGTTGTGTAGTAATTTATTGTAATTGACATCATTTTCCTTTTATTCTTAGTTTTGTTTCCACGGCCACTGGCCACTATAAAACTGGTTACTAGTCAATGGTTTTGTACGAATCTTCTCTCATTTTGATCTTCATTTATTTGGACTTTTAATGCTATTCTTATTATCATGCTTTTATACGTTTATAATATTACTCGACTGGTATTAGATTTTCGATGGCGGATATAGGTACCACCGCCCCAGGAATAATTTATTGGATAAGCAACACCTCTGTCGTAAGTTACCCCAAGTGACTTAGCAGAGGTGCCCGGATTTCCGGGGTGAGGTTTGTCTATTTTTGTGTATGAAGATTTTCAGAATTCAGTTTTGGGTAGCGCATCATTACGAAACTGAAAATCTTAATTTTTTCTGCTACAACAACATCATTAATGTCGTATTTTACCTCACTGGAAAAATCACGGACCGACACTGCTTCCTAACCTAAAAGCTATGAAGTAGCTTAAAACAAAGATCTGTCGTCTCAGTCATGTTTTTGGTTCAAAAGTAAGAATCATTTTAAGTTTCAACGAAATTTAACTTAGTGATCGCTCAGTAGTTGATTGCTAAAAGCGTTCATTACAGTTTTCTTGTTTCTTTTGTCTCAGTACCTACAGATAATTATTATTTTCCATTGTTTACATTGCATTTGCTACAATTATCTGTAGTAATTTTACAGCAAGTCGTTAAGAATAAGTGTTATTGTAGTTCGTTCAGTTGTAGAGCTTTTTTTGTCTTAATCGGAGGGAAATTAACTAAAAATAATAGAGACGATGCCAAGAAAGAAATTAATATTTTATTTTATTTTTTGAGTAAAACCTCAAATTGTAATATTTAATTATTGATGACAATATTAGCGATTCTCAAACGAAAATTCGACACAGAAAAATCAGAAAAAGATCCGGTCACATCTAGGACTCGAACTCAGGACCCTCGTCTTGCCGGGGCACCGCTCTACCAACTGAGCTAATGGGACCCTATCTCCTTCGGTCATATTTAACTGTATCACACTTCGAATAAGAACTACCAACATTATCTTCATTTTCTCATCGCACATCTTCTTTTGCACATCACATTTCCATTTCTCATATGATCGCATGATTGAACTCGAACTAAATGCAATCTAGACAGTGTCTTGGATCAATATATCCTATTTTTATTGTAGTTCATACATTTAATTTATTGATTCGTTCAAATTTATTCATTAAGGAATTTAGGAAATAAGGAAGAAATTTAGAAGTTTATAATTTTTTAATTTATTTTTGTTGCATTTCTTAAAGTATAAACCAAAGGATGTTTATTTTTGGTAAATATTTGCCTAACCTTATTAGATCTATATTGGTTAAGACACACTGTAGGAATAATTTTAAGAACATGACCACTAATACTAAATTACTTTTGGAAAGATTGTTCCATTTTTATTAAATGTTAAAAATTTCCCTTATAAAACGATCCCTTTGCCAAGCTTTTTTTAGAATGGCTTGACGTTTGCGAAAGATATAAACCCAAACTAAGAACCTAATAATCAATTTTAAATGTTTTTTGAAGAAATTATTGAAACGAAGTATAATTTTCATGATCTGTGCCTAGAAGCGTAGCTGTTAATAATTACGTAACTACACATTCCAATACCACCTCAAACAACAATAAAAACAAGGTCGACAACAAACAATACCCTGAACATACCGATAACATACACCACACACGGACAAAGACACTTCCAGTATTACGCTACAAAACTTTTTAATTGTATGCCCACCACTCTGAAACTACTACTAATGGGAAATACATACACAAACATTCACAAAAAACTGATCACTGCCTGGATCAAAAAACAAGATATCCATTTTATACAAAACATTATAACACCAAACCAAACATAATCATGGATGAATGTGTATGTATGTATGTATACATGTGTTTACTTATATGTGTGTATGCATGCATATATGTGTATTTATGTATGTATGTGTATACATGGGTGTATGTTTATATGTGCACATAAATAAATATTTTTTTCCTTTTTCTTTAAATAACAATGTACAATAACCATTAAAAAAAAAAAAAAAAAATCCTAAGAAAATTTAACCAATACACATAAATACATGTACCATTTAATCATAACCACGTAAACACCTCAGCACAGGTTCTCCCAGTGAGGTGTTCACGAAACATATAACATTACCCACCACAGTGTCACCTACTCAAACCTACCTCACACTCAGCATTAAAAAAAAAAAAAAACACCTTGTTAACAACAGTTCTAAATTTATGTATTATATACAAATGTAAATATTTGGTAGACACTGTAATGTACGTATAGAAATAAAAAAAAAAAATAAAAATAAATAAAAAATAAAAATATTATTTCACTAAAAACTGAGAAAACAGAAATTTTTCACACCATTTTCTCTTTCTTATTATTAGATAAAGCACCTATTATCATTTTGTCAAATCATATCTATCGTGAGTTGTGTAGTTTGAAATATCATTAACAGTAAATACATAAAAAAAATAAAATGCGAAATATTATAAACGTTTTCTATTGACCACAATCAACATACGTTCTTTCCACATATCGTAATAGGGTATCCAGCATCAGAGTGACCTAATCAAGATTTCCAAACACCTGTCACTGACATCATCGACTCAGCAATAACACAGTAAAGCACTACACTGCTGATCCTGCATCACTATCACCACATAAAGCCGTGTTTACATTCACTGCAAACAAATCAGTGATTTCCTCACATATTGAGCCAAACCCAATACAAGTGTGCCCAAATTATTGCCTCAAAGAAATTTCGCGGCTAGTTTGGTGTGATTTTGAAATTGGAATGTTGTGTTCCATGTAATATATTTTATTTCAAATGTAACATTGACATCAAATGGACAATCAGCGCCATTTTGATTTTTGACATTTGAAAGGTTCCCGTTAAACGCCGATTCTAGATCCATTTCGGCTCAAAACTGTAACTCTTGTTCAATGAACTCTAGAACTTTGCTTGCTTTGAATTTAAGTATCTTCATGATTTCAGAATTGAAAGAGTATGTTTGGAGAATTCAAGAAAGCGATAAAGTACCAACCTACAATATAATATTTTTACGGATAATTATATTAGTTGACATTTTCAAAATTGGAACTGATAAGTGAACAATTCAGACAAGCGATAATCTAGAGAAAAAGGAGTATTGCCGATTTATTAAAATCCTGTTAAAATCGTGATGGCAGGCCACTCCCTTACAAACTGTTAGCACATTCAGAATATATCGGAACACGTGTTCACGCATCTGTTTTTATTCTAATAAATATAATGTCGAAATGGGAAAATATTAGAATTTTTATGAACGTGTTCCGACATCCTCTTAACACATTGGTGTTTTACTGATAGTTTGTGTCAGTAAGTTTTATCCGTGTGACAATCTTAACATGACAATATTATGCTTTTTTAATAATTCTGATTGGATCATTTCTATAGCGCCATTACTTATTCAATGCAGTAAATATGTAGTTACTTCATGTTCTGAAGAGATAAGGTTGTCATTCCATCTGTCCATCCTCTAGTACTAAATTTAATCATTATCGTGATAATTTATACACTGTCTCCTGCGCAATAAGGCAAGGCAAGGAGCAGTCAACAGTCAATAGTTGCTAAGTGAATGAGTCACTTCAAGTGACAAATGGCTAATCTGAAAGTCAAGGCAATCCTACGTTGCGTTATATAGTGTTATCAGATTCCCTTACTTACACGTCTTTTTTTGGTTGAATTTATATTATCGGCGTAACATGTAAAAGTTTGGTTAGTGTTTTTTTAGTGTAAAAGTCGTGTTTTTTATTGTAAAATTTATGTTTTTCTAATGTAAAAGTTATGTATTTTAAAGTAAAACTTATTTTTTATGTAAAAGTTATGTTTTTTAAAGTGATATTTGTTTTTTTTTTAAATGAAAAATTTAAATGTAAAAAAAAAATTATGTTTTTTTTTTTTCAAACTTTTATTTAATGTACAAGTTATGTTTTTTAATGTAAACGTTATGTTTTTTTAAAAGTAAATGCCATGTTTTTTATGTAAATGTTTTGCTTTTTAGTGTAAAAGTTATGTTTTTTAGAGTAAAATTTATGTTTTTTTTAAATGTAAAATTCATGTTTTTAATGTAAAAGTTATGTTTTTTTCCGTTAAACTTTTATTTAATATACAACTTATGTTTTTTTAAAAGTAAATGTCATGTTTTTAATGTAAATGTTATGCTATTTTAATGTAAAAGTTATGTTTTTATTCACCAACTTTTTATTAGCTGTGAGAGTTGTATACCTCTGGGAGAAATATAACTAAATTACGCTCTATAAATAATGTAATTTTAGGAATTATAGTAATCATAGATAGCCATAATAATATAAATAGAGGGAGATAAGCTCGCTGGTCGAGAGGTAAGCGCGGAGACTGCGGGTTCATATTCCGGTGTGCGCAAGCAAATTTTATTTGATTTATTTGTGTTATTTCACAATTCATTAATTTAAAATAATTTTATAGTATATTTGCGACACGTTCCAGAGTGGAAGATACTCTCAGTATCGTCCTGTTGTAAGACCACCATTCGGAATTAAAACGTTGCTTTAAATGGCTTTAGCCTTGTTTAGTGAATAGTAGGGTACCCCAATTATGGATGCCATAGTCTCACTGGAACCAGACCGTTGAGTTTTGACATGCAGACTAGCAAAAAAAAGCTATGCGTGTAGGTGTAAACAAAGGCGGTGTGAGTTCAAGTCCCATTTTGTACACACTCTTATTTCTACTTTCTCCGCTTTACTACGTAATTAAAAAAATTCCGCCACAAGCATTGCGCCTTCAACAATTTAACAAAAAAATACACATCATAATTAGGATGTTTATGGGCGTTTGTCCCGATATATAAGTAAAATAATTGTTATTAACACTCATAAACACGCATCGCTTAACCCTTTCGGACCGTACGTAAATATAAAGATATATAGATTTCCTCCCTACATAAAAAATGCCGGTTTTCGTTTTCCCTTCTGACTTAGTTCGTTTTTTTCGTTGAATTCTCACTTCTCTTTTTGGTGGTGACACGTTTATAATAATAAGACTAGTGTCTTTTTTTTTGTTAGTTCTCAATTTATGAATGTATGTTTGGAAGGTTGTTTTATTGCTTATTTTTTATGTAAAGCGTTTAAAATCGATAATAATTGTATTATTTTTCGTAAACAGTTTAATCAAAAATACAAATTCGACTGTCGGTGAAAATATTTCTGCGTGAAATTTTCTACGCAAACTAAAATATACGTTCAATAAACTCAAATGTTTTTTTAATTTTTTCAAATTTGGAACTGATAGTGTGAATTCAGATAAGCGATTAAGAAGGTGCCTACCTATAATCAGAAAATTGTTTTATTGCTATCAAGTTATATTTTAGAACTCCATTTTAATGTTAAGTTTTTCTTTTTGTGTATATAATAAAATTTACCTGTCACATGTGACAAATAGATGTTCTTAACTGTCACAGGTGACATCTATATAATATAGGTAAATAAAAACACACGCGTATTCGAATCCAACATTGTGTAAAAATTTCAAAACAATCGGTGAAGAACTTTCGAAGATTAAAGATTTTGAACTAACAAACATTTACATTTTTATTTATATAGAAGATTATTATTCAATTAAAAAAAGTTTATAAACCAGTTTTGCTGTGTTATTAGTGACAGCTGTTTTGCCTTCTGAAGAAAATATCAAACATTTTAAATAAAATGCTCTTTTCATTGAATAATAATTTTATTGAGTATATAAAAGCAAAACTTGTTTTTTAAATATGTAAGTATTTGAAATGTGTATTTCTTTTGCTTAAATTTTTGACAGATATCCTGATTTTTCGAGTTTTCTAACGGTGCTCATTCGATTCTGATCCTAAATATACATTTATAGGTATACAGCGTGTCCAGTGGTAAAGTGGACAAACTTCGGGACGTGATCGTAAAAGTAAAAAAGTTAAATATATATTTTTTAATTTCAATTGTGTTTTTTTTTCATACCATAATGCCGTCTTACACAAAAACGAGTCGAAGAAGCGGCTCGTTCTCTTGAATTCAACATCAACTATGAACGGATGTTTCACGCACGTGCACCGGTGATCAATGCTGCTAGCTCCTTAGAGCAGGCTCCATTAAAATACTCGTAGAACAGATTCAGCATGCTGTCATTGCGTCTGCACATTAGAGATGGCAATCGGTCCATTAACAATGTATTGTCATTCAGGCGAACCGCCCTCCTTTGCACAGAATCAAGTATGAAGTATTGAGGGGCTCCAGCCCAGAGGTGGCTCCCAAATTCAATTGTTGGACTTCTTGCTGGTTACTATTAAAGAATCTGCTAGCCATATTCAAGAAGCCAAAAAAAATCTTGTGTATTTATATTAAATATGAATTTTTGTCAGGTCTGAAAGGGTTAAAGGCAGACCGCTGATAGCTGCGTTACTACCTCTCCCTCTTACTCATACACGACGCATGTATCAGAAATAGAGGTCACAACGGAGCTCTGAGCAGCAGGACCGTATAGATGTTTTCATGCGGGCCTAATCTAGAATTTAATTGTTCTATAAATAATTCATTTGCCTTTTTCAATTTGTGTGTTGACTTGAATTTATTATGCCCGAAAATGAAACCTAATTCTAAATATTATTCCATCACGATTGATGTTGTCAGGGAAAAGCACAATTTAGAATTGAAATGTTGCTTGAAGTGACCAGATCTGCATAGCCAGGTACTTCCCCATCTACTTCTCCTCACAACATACCTTAATTGAGTCCTGGGATAAGTCTCGTTGCTTGAAATGGCTTTAGCCGTGTTTGTTGACTGTCTGAATATACAGGTACTTTCCCACCTTCCTCTTCCCCATATCCTTCCGCTCCCCACTACACATTCAGCCTCACAACATACCCCAATTTTGAGATGCCATAGTCTTACTGGATCCAGAAGGTTAGGAGAAGTTGGGACTCTTGTGCGATAGTCACATAAAAACTAAACGTCTCCAGAATCCCCAGTTGCGAGTTGCGACCGATACCTTTCATTACATAGATTTAATAAAATGATATTTCTTTTTTAAGGTAATATATTACCTACAGTACAACCTTCAAAAATTATTCAAATAAATTGAATAAAATATAATATTTTTATCGTAACCTTTTTTTTTAATTTTTTATCTCTTTTTTTTGCTTTGTGAGAATCGTAAGAGATTATAGTAAAGATGAAAAATATTACAGCGTCTCTTTGAACATTTATTCATTTTATAGGATAATCACCGGAACCGTTTTGTGCCCGTTTTATTATTTCGAGTTCATAAATTTAACGTCACGTACGGACATAATTCAATTTCCTGACATTTGTTAAAGTAGTTTTCTAGCAAGGCAAAAAGGAATATAAAATGTTGTTAGACTAAGTAAGGAATAAATATGAGGATAAAGAAGGAATGCTAAGCTTGTACACGGTGTCCTGAAAGTCGAAGTTTAAGCGGGAAACTGGTTAAAATCGAGATTATTTTTTTAATTTTATTTGTGCTTTTGTTTTTGAATAATGCTCGTATCACACGACGCTATACGATATCAATGCGGTTTTTGGGCGTGGTCTGCAAAGATTATATGTTGTAGCATCTCACGCAGGCTATAATTTTCCTCGGAGTGGGAGAGTACGGAATATAATTATTTTTTACGGGATCTGTCACAGTCGCTTGACAACGGCAGCTCCCTAATTCATATGACGGGGGTTGGATCATTTCCAAATATCGCTCGGCTAGCAGATCATGGCATGCCATCTAGGCCACGCCCAAACGTATAAATATTATCTGTTTCGTGTGACACGTCTGGATGGGATTGTATTTGTCGGCTTTAAAAGTTTTTCTTAACCTCTTAGCTTCAGAAAAAATGAATATTTTTTTGGGCTTAGAAATATTCACCAGTTTCCCTCTTGTATCGAGTTTACGAAACCGTGTACTTGTGTGTTGGAGAGAGTGGAATCGAAATGAGATTTTTTGGTCGCAGCCTCCCAAATCCCAACTGTCCAGTGGACAGTGATGAATTGAAACCAGTAAGATAATTTACAGTGACAAATCTACAACTCTTTCATATTTTCTAGATCACGTTCTTAGGATAAAATTTTTCTGCATTCGATATACACTTTTTTACAAAAATCTTTCGTTAGGTTTCTAGATATCGAGTATTTAAGACTTCAAATTCGAAGTGAAATTCTTTCGAAACTTTTCGATTGTGAAATCAATATCACATATTGACAATAATCGACTCATAAATTGATGACACACGAAGCAGCATCCCTATCAATTCATTCTACAAAACAAGTAAAGAATCAACCACATCTCAATTCTGCTGTCGATCTTTATTTTATTTAACAATACAGGTATTTACAGTGTTGTAATTGTCGTCTTGGTCTTAGTGAGTATTTCTAAACATCATTCGATTAATCGATTGCTTCGAAAACGGCTGTTTCGATTAAATTGATCTCCAATGCGAAATATTATGTTTGTATTATGGGGCATACTCGTGATCTTTGTGAGTGAATCACCTTTGTATGTATATTGTATATGTATATTCATTATTCCAAATTGAGAATGGAATGTTGAACCGGAAAATTAATTTAAAAATATGACGCCATGCGAAATCAGAAATTTGTAGTCTGTGAAATGTTTACAACATGATTACTATTTTGTTGGGCATTTTTTTTAAATATTCAATAAAACTAAATATCTGAATATCGCATAAGAGTCCCATCTGCTCCCAATCGTCTGGAGTCATTGAGACTATGATATCACCAATTAGGGTATATTGTGAAGCTGAAGGTGGTGGGGAGGGGAAGTAGGTGGGGAAAAGGAAGGTGGGAAAGTACCTGGCTATTCAGATCTTGTCATTAAACATGGCTAAAGTCATTTCTAGCAACGTTTAAATTCTGAATGGTTGTCTTAAACCAGGGCGATACTGAGAGAATTTTCCAATCTGGAATGTTTAGCAAATATACACAATTAATCAGATTAAATTTACTTTTGCACGCCGTGTTTTGAATCCGCTAAATCCGGATTGCTAATCGAGAGTCTTACCCCTCGACCACGGAGGCCGTCAATTTACTATACCATTACAAAAAAATTTAAAATCGCATAGAATAAACGTGAATACAACAAATTTAAAAACGCTCCGCCTTGGCTCTGACGTCATAAACGCCCGAACGCCGAAGTGGACGAGATTGAGACAATAAAAATAGGGTTTTCCAATAAGAGGTGTTATGTGTATTTAATTCCGGCCATAAAATGATTTTTTATGACCGGAATTGGATGGTATTGATCTGGACAACGTTTACTTTCAACAAGACGGCGCTACGTGCCACACAAGCAACGAAACCATTGATCTTTTACGGGAAAAGTTTCCGGACCGTGTTATCTCTCGAAGAGGTGATCACAATTGGCCACCGAGATCTTGTGATTTAACACCTTGCGACTTCTTCCTTTGGGGCCACGTGAAAGAGAAGGTCTACGCCAACAGCCCAGCGTCGATTCAAGACCTCAAAGATGGAATTCGTGAGGCTATCGAAGACATAAGGCAGCCACTTTGCGATGTGCTTTTGGAAAATTTCATGAAAAGGATATGGTCTTGTAGGCGTGGTCGTGGTGGTCATTTGACTGATGTTATTTTTCACTATTAACGGCATACCTTCCTCTTTATAATGAAATAAACATTCGATCATTTATATTAAAAAATGGCACTTGTCTTTGAATTATTGGAAAACCCTATACTACTCTTGAGCACTTTAAGGTTTAAGTTATTAAAAAAAATTATGTTACTCTTGAAGATAATGTTTATTCAGATGCCAAATTGAAAAAGTAATTTTATGAATTTCCCTCGCTAGACAAAAAAAAACCCGGTGACCGGGTATCACATATAAGTAGGTTACATTGGTAACTATTAAACCTAGTTTTTGTTTCATCACTTTTAATGACTCTATATAACTTTTTAAAGGTGTGTCGAATTTTCATTTTAATGAAATATCATCGATATTTGCGCGCTCCCTCTATCATTCGTTTTTACATATCTCCCTTTCAAATAAACGGATTGCAATCCTTAGAGCATAGGCGTCAGCTAGGTATGCTGTCCTTGTTCTACCGGTATTCCATTGGAAGATGCTCCGAGGAACTATCATCGTTGATCCCTTCGGCACTGGTTAATATTCTGGAAACGCGCGCCCAATATGTGTACACGGTTGACATTTGTTTCATTAGAAAGGGGCGCTTATACGACTCGTTCCTAAGATCAATAGCTTGGCTGTGGAACAATTTGCCGGTTTTCTCTCTTCTACAACATGAGTCTCTTCAAGACACATGTTCACTCCATCCTATTCCCATAAAGATGGCATAGCGGAGTGTATGTAAAAAAAAAACTTCCGTAATTTTCTTCTTTTTGTACGCTCAACTGTACCAATATCCTTGATGGAAAGAAGACTGAGATACCTGGAAAATCACGACAGTCAGTGAATATTAAAAAAAATATGTCTGGAACTTATTACTAGGTGCACCTACAATCATTTTCACCATTGTTTGGGAATCGTCTGGTATATAAATAAATGATCTCTTTTACAGCGTGAACTAAATGCCATGATCATCATCATTGATCTGCTGTCTCGTAACTTCTCGAACTGAGATTCGAGTTTCTTTGTTTTTTGTGGTTCATTTTTGTTCAAACGCATTCCCGTTCTAAAATAGACAGACATTTTAGTTAAAGCACCTTGCATCTCTGACGAGCTTTGTCTATATGGTCTTATTGCATTCGAAAGCTGTGAGTGACCCAAAAGTACAACGCCATCTACTCATTATATTAAATTTTTGTGTTCGAATGGTGTAGTTTGTATGGAAATGAGAACCTAATAATTTTATTTTACTTGGTTCTATGGTACAGAATATGCCTAGTGAGCTATCGTCAATTTTAGAAAAAAAATAAGCATAAAATAGAATATTGAAACAATATTAGTAAAACATGTAACAGTAACATAAAATAATATAGAAACTAGAACAGCACTACATATAAGACAGATCACTAAAACTACATTACCAAAGCTAGGTGCTCGTATAGATTACGCTTCTGTAACTAGTATAAAACAACGTAACTATCCGCGTTTATCTGTTTGTGCGCTTAGTTCTTCTAAACTACGCAACGGATTTTTACAGGGTTTTCACTAACGTTTAGAGAATTTCGTCCGGAAGGTTTATATATATATATAATACATGCATATTAAACCCATTGAAAGTAGAGAAAATGCAATGTTTTGTAATCAAGTTGAAAAAAATCTTTTTTGGTCGCTTCCATTGCTAACGCTGCCTAAACCTTATGATATACATCAAAATAATAACTTATTGCCAGATCATGCATCCCATTGGTTAGTGAGTGTATCTGATAGTTGTTTTTGTATGTATTGTTATATTTTGTGTTGTATTCCTAGTCGTCACATGGAATTTAATAGTGGCAACGATGACAGGGCTGTCAATTAAGTTGTTAATGACTGCGTAACACAACCAAGTCTGACATTCATTTCTTGTCAGACTGCGTTATTAGATGCAATTGATTAATCAAACTGACATAATTGATGCATTCAATTGGAATTTTGAACTTAGAATTTATGTACCTAAGAAACCCTTTGTGCTGAACTCTTTCTATATTGTTAGAGTGAACTTTATACAAATTATATTCCACTGAAAAAAAACTGTATTGTGTTATTGCATATACCTTGAATGCTATTTTAGCAAATTGGTGCTTAAAAAAAATGAGACTCACGTAGGTTCCAGTAATCGAACGTTACTGACATATTTAACGTAGAACGCTAAGATGTTTGGCTTAAATATATGAACATTTGATTCATTTATGTGGATAAATGAATCAACCAGATTTGACTTCAGCCCTACAACATTCCTGCATAATTATGGATGATATAGTCCCACTGATTCCGAATGGTTGAGACTCTTGTGCAGTATTCACAATTTCAAAATCCTTTGGAAAGGTCGTGTGACGGAAATACTGATAACGACACTGATGGCCGAAAGCAGCAGACGCTAATAAAATTTATAATTGAAGCCGTATCTAAATTTCGCTACTAAACAATTAGTTAATGTTAATTAAGTGTTATTTTTAAATTACCTACCAGGTAAATACAATACTAACAATTCTAAACGAAACATGAAACAACAAGAATTTGAAATATAAGATCGACAAATATGATGTTTAATAACCATGTCCCAATGGTCGTTTGTTGTCACGGTAAGACGAGAGTTTGATTCCTAGTTGTGACGGTTAACTTTATTATTATCTGTGTCTTGTTCTGTTTCATGTTTCATTTAGATTTGTTAGTATTATCTTCTTCTTCAATGGAAGGAACATTGTTAAATTTTAATATTTAATCAAAATTGTTTAATCGACCATCCTGTAAATGAATGTTGAATGTTTAAATACGAATATCGTTTTCTCAGAAAGAATCTCTGAGACATCTGGGATGCATCACGGATCAGTGGCGGCACTTCAATATTAATTTCATATATTAGCTTCGATTCAGATTTATTTTGAGTGAGAATTCTTGCGTTCATCTTTCGACATGGATAGGAGTATTTATGTTTTTGTTCCATAGTTGTCTTCCATCCGAAATCCACAGTTCTTCAGCTAAACTAATCCATGAGCGATCTATGTCTCTCGTTCCCAACCAAGAACGCTGTCCTCTGCTGTCTTTCCATGGTCGTACAATATGCCCAACTAACAAGATTATAGGGATAATATCGACAAACTTGACTTGCTCCTATCCACAAAATCGTCTTTCTATCTCTCCAAAGTAGTCTATTTTTTAATGTGTCCATTTTTATTTACTTTAAAATAAATCAGTTCCGATTTGCCTTCAACGCCACTGCAAGTCTAGTCATCACCGTATCGCATATTTCAAATCATCACCGAGTCAAGTGTTCAGCATAAATCAAGTTATTGCTTTGCAGGGTGGTATTTAAAGTCATTATTTGAACGACTCCACCATACTTTTCGAAATTGTGTATTCCTGAAAACATCACTTCACGACAAACAATATTCTTAGTTCAGAATCCTCTTTTTCTTTTCTCAGCTAATTTAAGGTTAGGGTATTTCACAGAAAGTCAAATTTATGATTGTCCAATCACCTCCATTTTCTTTTTTTTTCTAATTTAAGATCCTGATTAGACGCCGATTCCAGTTTCGTTTTAGCTGTCATTTTGTGCTTGTCAGCTGATCGCAAAATTATAGAAATCTAAAAACGGTCTTAAGCGGTGACCTTTCAAATGTTAAAAAAACCAAATATTGCTGATTCGTCATTTATTTGACGTCTATTTTGCATTTGAATTTCTGTGAAACATCCCAACCTGAGTATTTTTCATGTGATTGTGTCTATAATTTAAGTTATTTCTTAACAGGTTCTATACCTACACACGGTCCAAGAATTATTGCTTTATTGTAGAATTTTTGATTGCGTTGAAAACATCACTAGTTCCGTATTCCGAAGCCACCGCTTGTCTCGAGTGCGTTTTTTCCTCTCCACATTCCCGCTTGAACATAAATAGTAGGATATATTTAGCCTTTCATCTCGGCTGATCCTCTTAACACAGTTAGGGATGCTGTTAAATTAATTCTTCACGTGTGAATCAGATGGGTCCCACATCGGATCCTTGAAGAATTCCGGACATTTGCTGCTTTAGCCTAATGACTTAGTTTTTTGACGAGGAATTACAAAGTTTCGTTGAACATCACAGGATGCGATAATATTTTTAAAACATTCGATCGAAAATAACTTTAATGTATAGTTAAACTCTTCAAATGCACACTGTGTAAATAATCTATGTCTTTTGTAAACGTCTGGAGCCAGATGGACTATGGTGTTCCCAATTGGGGTTTGTTGTGAGGCTGAAAATAGTGGGGAAGGGAAGGAGATGAGCAAGAAGAAGGTGGGGGAGAACCTAGCTATTCAGCTCTCGTCACCAATAAAACGGATTATTCGGTTGGACAAAGGGAAAGGAGTAGGTATTCATAAGAATTTAAAGTACGCTGAAAACTTCCAAGAAGATAAATACAAACCCACTTGTAATAGTACTAATTGAAAAAGTCTCGGTTCTAAATTGCTTCTTAAAAAGTTACTGCGAGACAGGCGTCATGGAATGGACTTGTAAAAAAAAATGTTTTGGATTGTTGAATACCTACAACCTTCGGCCGCCCTCTATCTAATAACTTGTGGGCCATCACAAAAATATTAATGGAAATAGCGTTGGCTAGACAACTACTTTCGCTCTTCAGAGAAATATATCATAAATAACAAAACGGAAACTCGCTAGCTCGTGTGCCTAAATTTTATAAAAGTTAAATATATGTAGTTACCTTTTTGCGCTATTGTGAACATTGGTGTCTTCTGTGCTTTAAAATTTCAAATTTTCGCAATTTGAAGCTTGTGACAGCCAGTGTAAATAAAACAAACGTTTTTATGTATTTGATAGCGCATCAATAAATTTCTTCCAATATCGCACTATTTTTCCCGTATTTTTGTTATAATCTGAGTGTCATATTAAACATTGTTTTATTTTTTGGCAGTTAAATAATTTTTTTTATGCCTCCATTCCTCATGCTAGAAATGACACGATCTTGAAATTTGTTCCTGGAATAATTCGTAACTTCAAAGATCACATTTCGAGAGTTTCGTTGTCTGCTTTATAAAAGGAATCCACTGAATAAACAAAATGAATATATAGGTTGGCATGTTTCACAAAAATTCAAATGCACCATTTTCATCAAATTGCTAACCAGCGCAATTTAAAAACAATATTTTAATGTTCCATGTTAAGCGTCGATTCTATGTCTGTTTCATCTTTTCATCAAATTGTGATCAGCTGACATGCATGACAACATGACAGTTGTGCTCTTCTGCTGATCACGAATTGTTAAAAAGCCGAAACGAACCTAGAATCAGGGTTTAATAGGTATCTTTAAAATGTGAAAAGAAAATAAAATGGCGCTGATTGGCTATTTGATGACAATGTTACATTTGAATTTCTGTTGAACATCTCAACCTTAATACTTTCATTTCAAATATTCATTGCGCTTTCGAAAATCCGACGATTTATGTAAATATTTTTTTCCTCTCGTTTGTTATTCCCTTCTTCGCTATCTGATATCCAGAGATATGAGATGTAAATATAATATTTGCTCCAGTCTTGTCTTGGTTGTGTGTAAAGTGTTTATCTCGGGATAAATAAACAGGGTTCTAGACGCATTCCTTTCCTTTGAACACTGATAACATCCTCTATGGAATGCCTGAATATCAAGTGACAAAACTCGGCTCAAATTATTTATGGGTTCGTTTAAAACTGAGGTGGTCGGTAGCTCGTTGGGTAGGCCTAGCAATTGGATGGAATTCGAAAGGTACTGATACCGGATAATAATACTCCTTATTTTATAATAATAATAGTATTTTGGCTAATTTATATAGCGCCGTTTCGTGAGAAATCACCTCAAGGGCGCTGTACAAATATATTTCTTAAATAGTTAATACTAGAACTACTGACTTAAACTAGTGACTTATCTCTAAGACAGATATCTTAGATATAAATCTAGTGACTTACGACTAAGGCCTATAACTACTATCTTAATTACATATATACGAGTATTTACATATTTGGCAACTTACAACTAAAATTAACATTAAAAATCTAATCTTACTAACGCCAGAAGAAGAAGGAAGTTCTATTATATTAGGGTGTTTTTATTGTTAGCTGGATATATAATATGTTAAATGAATGAATAAAATCAACCGTCGATCTTAAACGCATTTAGATGATTCATCTGCCAACAATTAAACCGATTGACTTGTTATGTTCCCGCTGATATTGTCCATTGTCCATTGGTAGGCAAGTCAATAGCAAAATTGAATGAACGGAATCGCTAGATAATGACACAATTACGGTATAAAAAAAAGAAAAAAAAAGGAATATTTGGATAGAATGGCGGATTTATGGAAATGAGTACCTGAAAAAGTATTCTGTTAATAGTTATATTTAATTAAATATACCATTCCCGAGAGAAAGTCCAATTATATCCAATTTTCCAATAACGTCCCAAATCCTGTATCTAAATTTCGCTAATAAACAATTAGTTAATATTAATTAAGTATTCACATTAAGTGACCTGCCAGGTAAGAATGGTACTGTACCTATATCATCTCGATATATATATTTTGGTGTTTCTTTATGCCCGTTTTATGGTAGCCACATTTCTTTAGATTACAATGTTAAGATTTAATAAAAATTTAAATGATTACCACATGCCCGTTTTATGGTAGCCATATTTATTTAGATTACAATGTTAAGAAGTTAGGATATACAGAAATAAGAGAGAGAAAAAAAGATATAAAAATAAGAATAAAGCATATGAACAGAATGGAATAAAAGAGTAGTTAATTTAATTTAATGACACGAGACATTCTTTGCAATAGTTCCTTCCCTTTACCAATAGCCAATTCTGAATATTTTTTATATAAAGATGTTCAGTTTCCGATTTTCTGGTATCTATATAGAGTGAATTGAATATCTTGGAAGCAATATAGGAAAATTGTCTCTGGGCAAATGCTGTATTTATCCATGACACTACCTAGATTATATTTATTTCCAGTTGAATCTTGCGTCATACATACAGATAGCAACCCATAAAAATGTGTGGTGAGAAAATGTTGGTAGTTCTTATTCGAAGTGTGATACAGTTAAATATGACCGAAGGAAATCGGGTCTCATTAGCTAATAGCCCAGTCAATGAAGGTTTTGTGTCGGAACTAATTCCCCGGAAGCTGAATTTTTCACAGATGTTAGAAGACCTTTAGACATGTATTTTTACAAAAGTCCCCGACTTTCCCCCTTGTGCTTCCTTCCCCACCCCCTCTTGAATATATTTTTCAAAGCCTTTCGGCATTCGCTAATATCTCCTTAATGGTTTTATAAAATCAGATTATTTATTTTTCGTTTAGTTTTTAATTAGTTATTCTAAAAAATTGTATTCTTTCATTTTTTCGAGAAAAGCTATACAATCTCTACAATTTATTAGTAAAGGAAAAATATCAGTTTTTAAAATAGTATTTCAGAATATATTTGCACATAACTTTTTTCTGAGCCTGTTAACGAAAAAAAATAAATCAACAAAACTTGTAGACAATATTTTTAACTATAAAATAATGTATTTAATGATGGGTTTAAATTTATAATAAGGCACGTAGGCTGTTAATAAAGAGCACGGCGCGCGGCGGCTCGAACCCGCAGCGGATCGCGGCGTAGCGAGAAATTACAAAAACCTAAGGAAAGTGATGATTAATTCATGTTTTTTTTATATAACAAATTCGTCTAACGTTGAAGAGTTTTATTGTTATTTACCAGTTTTAGTTCGGTGGGGAGGGGGGTAATATAAATATTTTCCCCTGCACAATGAAGCGCTTTCATTATCCACCAACCGCCGTGCCTCGGTCTGGCTAAACAGTCATATTATGTTGTATGATTGTTTGTTACTTATTATTTAAAGAAAGGTATGTGAAAAAATTTATGGGAATCAGTTTACGCGTCCTCAACAGTAACCCACATGCTCCATGGACATGAATATTCTCGGGCAAACAGAGCCTACACTTTAACAGCAGCGTCTCTTGTCCACGTAATGAGAGAAGAATACCGAGATATTGATGGGAAATTAAGACAAATAGAAAATATGTATCAATATTTAGTTACGTGGAGAAAAGATATGGAGGAGGTTAATAATGATGACAATCTAAATTCCTCAGTAAAAGCAAGTGAAGACAGGATTAAGGAATCATCGAGTAGGACTGCCAAGTTGTGGCTTTACCTTCTACATTGCATCGACCTCATGCTTAGATTTATATTTGCAGAGAAGTCCGGGAATCGGAAAATGCACCTAAATACTATTGTTGATATGCTTCCATTTTTCCACCCGGCAGGACATTTACCATACGCAAAATCATCACATATGTACGTTCAAAGTATGCTGCAACTCGAATCAAGAATAACTAAAGAAGAATATAAACTATTCACTGAAAATGGGTACTTTACAATAAGAAGAAGCGACAGATATTGGTCCGGTACGTGGACGGACATGATCATCGAGCAGTGTCTCATGCGACCAATGAAGTCAGTAGCAGGTTTGACACTTGGGCGCGGAATCACTGACAGCGCTTTGTCAAAGTGGAAACTTGGAACCACTTACTACGTGAAAGTGCAAGAGAGCATTGAAGAATTCATCGGTATAGAATTTAATTTTACTGAACAGCATGTTGAGCTGCGCGAATCACGGAAGAAAAGGGATGAGCTAGATATAGGAAAATATACATCATGGCTAAGACAGCACAGCCCGTTCACCAAGCTCTCGGGGAGCTGGTGTTTTTATCTTTAGGGTTTATTTCAGATAATAGTGTCAATTGTGATAATGCTTATGAGGTGGGCCTGGCAGCTATGCAAAAAATGAAAGGATTTAATTTTGGAGATATACGACTAAAAAGGAAAGACATGGTGACTACCCAGCAAGATTCAAATCAGCAACTGTTAGGACGAGACAAGTTGCAGTAAACCCCCAGCAGCTATTTAACAGAATACTGTGCATTAGTGATAGTCTTAGCAAGCTTTTGACCTACTTAGGATATGAATTGGCTTCAAGACCCCTTCTATTTTTGATGAAGTCTCCCTTCGTAAAGGAACAAAATCATGTATGGCGAAAGTATTCATGACGAAGTTGATTTGGAAAATGCTGCAATAGTCATCGATGGGGGATACCTCCCACACTCTTTTGTTTGGCAAACTGAAACTATTTTTGGAAACACTAAATTTGGCAAACATTCTCTTGTCGTTTTCGATGTATACCCTGAAGAACCAACTGTAAAATATGAAGAGCAAAGACGAAGGTCAGCTAAGAACTCATCTTGCGATATTTAATTAAACTCCACTACACGTTGTTTGACTAAGAAGGAAGCTTTCTTATCTAACAAGAAAAACAACAAAAATAATGATTGAAGCACTGTGTCATGAATTTAGTGAATCTGGTTTGAAAACAGTCACGGCCGCAGGTGATGCCGATATTGACATTGTACTAACCGGCATCGAACAACTCAACATCTTCTCAAAAGTGATGGTTGTTGGCACGGATAGTGATCTTTTGGTATTACTTGTAAGTCTTGTTCCTGAAGGAAAAACTATTTTTTTCTGTAAAGATGTTGGTGGAAAGGCCCCTTACTTTCTACATCATAGAGAAACCTATAATGTTACATAAAGATATTCGAAAACACATGCTATTTACCCATGCCATTACGGACTGTGATACGACCCCATCTTTATATGGGTTAGGAAAGATAAGAGCTGTTGACATGATGAAAAACATGAGGCATTTCAGGAAAAAGATGCAACTGAAGAGAACTTGTTGCAAAATGGAGAAAAATTCGCTCTCGCCATGTATGGTCTTGGTAGTTGCTCTAATTGAAACGAAGCTCGATACTATAAGTTTACCAGACTAACGACAAAATCAGCTTTTAAATCTAAATTTGACTTTGCAAAACTACCACCTACTTCAGAATCGTGTCATCAACATTTGTTGAGAGTTTATTTGCAAGTACAGTTTTGGTTAGGAAACAAACTAAATCCTATAAACTGGGGATGGAGGTATGAAAATGTAAATGAAAATGGTGGAAAGAAGAAATTTTTGAAACCATTTGCTCCTGATGACCTTCTTTCTCTGGTGTCCTGTTCCTGCAAGTCTGGATGTGAAAATTACTGTGGCTGCAGAAAATCTGGATTTACCTGCTCTGCCATGTGCTACAACCGTAACGGATTATCATGTCTGAACGCACCCCAGTATGACGAAGAAATGGAAGACAGATAATATTGATAAGTATATAATATAATTTACAAACCGTTATGTCATTATAATATTTTTTGAGGTACATTTAAAGAAGCTTGTTTGAAAGTAAACCATTTTAGATCCATGCACAATTTTAAGTGATTTGTTGTTTCGGTATTTTATTGTTGATAGGTGCACATAATAAAATAAGTGAGAATTTCCACAAAAGATTTTTTAGAACTTCGCCATAACATAAGGTCTTCAATATTTTAATGTTGTAAAAGGGTAGTCCCACGCTGTTGTAGGTATTTTTGGCTTATTTCACATAACTTTATTTAAATAATATGTTACAAACAATCATACAACATAATTTGACTGTTTATCCAGACCGGGGCACGGCGTTTGGTGGATAATGAAAGCGCTTCATTGGGCAGGGGAAAATATTTATATTACCCCCCTCCCCTCCGAACTAAAACTGGTAAATAACAATAAAACTCTTCAACGTTAGACGAATTTTTTATAAAAAAAAACACATGAATTAATCATTACTTTCCTTAGGTTTTTGTAATTTCTCGCTGCGCCGCGAACCGGTAGGCGCTCGAGCCGCCGCGCGCCGTGCTCCTTATTAACAGCTTACGTGCCTTATTATAAATTGAAACCCATCATTAAATACATTATTTTATAGCTAAAAATATTGTCTACAAGTTTTGTTGATTTATTTTTTTTCGTTAACAGGCTCAGAAAAAAGTTATGTGCAAATATATTCTGAAATACTATTTTAAAAACTGATATTTTTCCTTTACTAATAAATTGTAGAGATTGTATAGCTTTTCTCGCAAAAATGAAAGAATACAATTTTTTAGAATAACAAATTAAAAACTAAACGAAAAATAAATAATCTGATTTTATAAAACCATTAAGGAGATATTAGCGTATTCCGAAAGGCTTTGAAAAATATATTCAAGAGGGGGTGGGGAAGGAAGCACAAGAGGGAAAGTCGGGGACTTTTGTAAAAATACATGTCTAAAGGTCTTCTAACATCTGTGAAAAATTCAGCTTCCGGGGAATTAGTTCCGACATTGGGTCTTTTTTTCCCTTCATTGACTGGGCTATAAGGTCCTGGGTTTGACTCCTAGGTGCGACCGTTTCTTTTTATGATTTTTTTTTTGTTTTAAATTTTAAGTTTAAAAATAGCTAAAATTATCTTCATCAATAAAATATTATGTTTTAATCGTTAATTTATTCCATAAATAAAATAAAAATATAATTCTTAGTTTAGATTTGTCGGATAACCTGTCAAGAATGGACAAAAGAAAATACTTTAATAGGATATTTAGATAAGTACCTACTTTTGTATAATCTTGGTGATAGCGTACCAATGCTTTCAGAAGGCGAAACATCTATCACCTGTAAACAGTCGGCATTCCTAAGTGGCCCCCGCATTCAAATTTTTTACCGATTTTTAAAAATACATAAAAATAAATAAATATATATTGTTCTTGAAGATAATATCTTAGCACGTTAATTATATGATATTTCCTCGATGGAAAAAAGTCGCATAGTATGCTCCGAAAATTATTAAAAACACATCTTGTTCCTATATTTAATATGTTATAGGTATGAACAAATTCACTGTGTATCTTTAAATGCAACTTAAGTATTTGTCGAGAGATTTTTGCTCTATTTTGTTTTATTAAATATTTTCACAATTTTCGCTTAATTTTTATCGTTTTTTTAAATGTTAACCCGCTCCCTCTAACATTTGTATTTACATAATATCTTTTAAAATCCTTTAAGGCGAAGCTTAATGCCAAATCACTATTTTGATTAATCTTTATAACGAATTGGTGTACATTATGAATACCAAAAAATATGCTTTAGATAAATTGAAGGTTTTCCTATCGTTTCGCTTGAGTAGAATACAAATAAAAAAATTAATTACTCAATAAAAAATATAAATACAAACTACTAAAAAAAAATTTTTTTCAATAGAAATGTATGAACGTATAAAGTAAACAACTTTAAAAAAATACAGTATTATAGCCAAGATTATCTGTGACAGTTTCACTTGATTAACTTTTTTGCTTTCTTATAAAATTATTTACTTAATAAATAAAAAACAGTTTTTTGCTTGAAATCGAACGTATCTAGACTCAGTTTGTCAAATGATTTTAATGCATTAAGGTATACCAAGAATATACACATTTTTGGCTTGTAGCTTCCTCTTAAAGCCTTTTAAACCATCTTCTTCTTCTTTTTTAACCCTTACGATTTATGGCTTGAATCAGTGGTTCCCAATTCGTTTTCCTGAGTACCTCTTCGAGAACGAGGTTGAGAAATTTTACGACAGCTTAGATTTATATCTTAGATTGTATTGTACTTGGCTTTATACAAAAAAAATGTTCGCTAACGTGTAGGGCCGTTAACAGTAACGATGTTCAGCCAATATTACTATTATTAATAGCGCACGTGGCGGCCGGTTACCCACGTGTACTGCTCCCAATAATCCCACGTGTGCGTTATTTCCTGTCTGCCATAGTTGCAAGAGCGGATACTGCTTCTTACGGCAAAGGTCAAAGGTTAACTTCACTTTCGGTTTAGACTAGTGACGGAAATACGCGACTTCTGTTTCGAAACGTTTGAGTTTTTTTTAATAATATTTTCAAATTATAAAACGTTTCATTTTTATCAATTGTCATCCACACTTGCGACCAAATAAACATAAAAGTGTTGTAAAATTATATGTCACCTCGGGTCTGGAGCACCAATATACTTGGAAGAACCCCTGACTCCAAACGGAAACGTTTGATAATTCCCCTTGTTCTACCGGTATTTTAATGGATGATGCTCCTTCGGCGCCGGTGCACAGTCGGGAAACACGCGCCCATCATTTGTCACATGAGAGTCATGATGGGACTCGTTCTTGAGTTCAACAACTAGGCTGTGGAACGATTTGCCGGCCTCTGTGTTTCCTCCCTCTAACAATGTCCACACCTTCCTCCTCAAAAAGACCCTCCACACTGCATCCACAAAGATGACATGAACCCTGAGGGGAAATAAGGTGGTTCATACTTTATCTAAATTCCGACCATGAATTTTCATTTTATTGTCATAATATTATGTAGGTAACAAAAACCATGGACATAAAAAGCCCTGGACAGAGCATTAGTGTGATTTTGTATGGATGGCATTGAAGCCAAACCTATGGTAAGGGGAAATTGTCTGGCAGCCATCTTGTATGACTACTTTTGAACTGATTTATATGAAAAGTGGTGCATAATGAACTATTATTATTTTTATTATTTTATTATTTTACTTTTATTATTTTATTTTTGTGTTATCAATGTGGTTATTTCGGCTTATGATTTTATTGGACTATTTGATAAGGCAACATCATTAAAAAATTTAAGGCGATGCCATACGTAGTAATGAAAAATCTTGAGTTTTTGGTTTGAAAATTTGGTCGCCTAGAAATGTTTCAGATGCTTTAATTAAATACTGCGAGTAGAATACATCTTGGCCTTTGAAATAATCGAGTATTTTTTAGATAAGTCTTTTTATAAGCCCAGAAAAAATAATGTATAAGGCCTATGAAAACTGCTTTAAAGTTCGAAATCTCCTACTTACGAACCCATTTTCGGTTATGATTTTATTATATAATGTGGCAAATTAAGTTATTTATAAAATGATCGAAAAAAATTAAATATTTATGCCTGAACATCCACAAAGTAAAATAAAAGGCACTTTTTGGACATGTTTTTTTCTTGCATAAATCAAAACAGGCGGATTGTGTTAAGCGGGAATTGAAACCTTATCGCCATCTACGTAAGGGTTGTTATTGATAGCGGCTCAATTTAAAATATGACACGACGTAGTGCATCGCCTTAAGTAGGTTTTGCCATTTTTCATACATCTTCCTCTTCACCCCGCGGCTTCAAATTGTTCTCGAATTGCTCCGTCCAGGGCTTTTTAGGTACATGACAAAAACAGCATGGGTAATAAATAATTCTATAGATAGTTAGTACATCATTGACATGGTTTCACTTTTTGTGGACAATAATCATTAGTTTTTTTCCATTGAAGCACAATTCGTTCTCGTTATGGTTGAAATGACAATATAATACTCTATTATTATCCATTTTCGCTTTGCGAATTCGAGCTAATCTATTTTTATAAACATTTGGATGATAAACAGAGATTATCCAGACTGGTGGATAGGTAGATACTCCCAGTATCGTCCTTTAGGGAGACCGTAATTCGAAATGGTTTATCGGTATTTAATTAGCAGATCTGAATTTCCTGGTACTTCCCAATCTTCCTATTTTCTTTAGTCCACCATGTTTTAAAAAACGGAGATGCCACATCGGGGGTGTGGTAATCAGGTTGGTTGACTGAACGAACTGGTCTCTAATATCAATATTTGGATGTTGTGTATAGCGCCGTTTTTGTGCAAAAACCACCTCAAGGGCGCTGTACAAATAAATATATGATACATTTCAACAATGATCTATCTTATTACTAACTATAGACTAGTCAAACTGTTATCAATTTATGGCTAACATATTGCATCATTAAAACAAAGCATATTTACAATGCATTTGATTGATGAACGTGATGCTACAATGTACATATGTTATTATTGTTATTTATTTATATTTTGGCAGATAATATACAGTACCATACTTACCTGGTAGGTAACTTGAGATTAACACTGTTTTTTTTTTAATTACAGAAAATTAGATACAGTTCGCACGCACAGGACATAATTGGAAAATTGAACGTATTTGGGCTTTCCCTTATTTTTTTAATAATATGTATTTATATTATAAACACGGCTAAAGCCACTTCAAACGATATTGTGGTCATGAATGGTGATTTAAAAAAAATATGTATGCATGTTTTTGACACTTAATATTTGTTAAACGACAAAAATTAAGCACAAAAATATTCCATTTTTCGATCCAATTAAAATGGATAGGTACTTAATGAAAATGTCGCGAATTTTGCAATTTTATAAATCTTTAATATCTTAATAATGAACTGTCGAAAGATATCTAATTTTCTTTTGGGAAGATTGCTTAGGACGGGTTGTTTCGGAAAATTTGAACAATTCATCAATTTTCAACGTTCATTTTCGGGTTCTGTGAAAGACTTATTCAAGTTCTGTTTTTATATCATTGTAGGCTAGTTGCTTGACAAAACTGAAATAAAACAGAACTTGAAAAAATCTTTCACAGAACTTAAAAATGAACGTTGAAATTTGATGAATTGTTCAGATTCTCCGAAACAACCCGTCCTTAATGTATTTTTTTTAATTAGTTATTTTTACAGTCTTTGGTCTTCTGCGATTCAATATATGTTTTTTTTAATTAAAGCTTCTTAATTTAATTTTACTTCCTAAATTACCTTGGAATTCGAATGAAATTAAAGGTTCTTATTTTAATTATTATACTTCCTAAGTGACCTTAGAATTCGACTGAAATCACACACATTTCTTAATTATTTATTACTGTATAATCTACCTTTTTAGGGGCTTTTACATTCAATGGTAAAAAAAACTATAAAATAAAACAGTACATATTTACTATACATTAATAAACTGCCTCAGTAACAACCTTTTGTATTTGTATAGTGATAAATTAAAGATGTCCACTGACTCTGTATAATTATTTCCCTCCGTAAGTATTCTGGGCAGTGAGGAATACATATGGTAGTTATTACCAGAATTTCTACACCGAAATAAATCCAGACTTCTAGTATTACATAGTGGAATACGAAAGTTTATCAATGCAAGCAATTCTGGACTATCAAATGCATCATTTAGAATTTTATATAGAAATACCAAATCAGTGAAAATCCTTCTGTCAGACGATTTAAGCATATTCATTTCACGAGTGTTGTAATTCAACAAAATTGATTAAATGAAAACGTACGAATTGTACATGAATATTGCAATGTGAGTTCCAGACGGGAGAATTGTATTCAAGTTGAATTTTAACAAAGGCAAAATATAATAGTTTAATATAATTAATATTGTTGAAATTTCTAGTTAACCTAGTTATAAATCCCATCATTTGTAAGCCCTTGTTCAGATTTCCGTTTTGTGGTTAATAAAATAAATATTTGATTAAAGAGAAGTGCTGGTGGCACAAGGTTGAAATTTATGTTAGATAGTTTCGATTTATGCAAAAAAAAAACATCGCCGAAAAGCATGTTTTATTTCATATTTCAAAGCTCAGGCACAAATTTTGATTGTTTCCCAATCATTCTCTAATCTAAAGAACTTAATTTTCCACATGATACACAAAAAATCCAATTCGATAAATTGTTCGTTAGTACGAAATTCGACTCTTCAAAGAATTTTGACATCCAGACTTATAAAAGAATCTGGAAAAGGGTTGAGGCTTTACTTAACATGCTTTCTTCTCGCATTATTTTATTATTTAATTCAATAGTTTAGCAGAGTATATTTTAACGATCAAATTTTCAAAATAAAAAATATTTTCATGATTTGGAAGATTGAATGTCAACTTCGTAGCACCGTCAACTTCGTAACACCGTCAAATTCGTCCCAAATTCATTATCCGTTGCATCTCTGTGTTTGTATCACAATTCGGATAGTCTCAAACTTTAATACAGTTGTAAAGCTTGCCAAGTTTGTGGCAAAATTCTGCCAAATAGCGTGAGACTAACCAGTTCTGTAGCGAATGTTCCGCTGTTTGCTATTTCGGACTATTTACAAACTAGATGGATTTATTTACATAATGACGGCTTTTATTTTGTTTTTCTTCTTGTTAGTATTCAATCCTTGCTGGATCTCTCCATTCTTTCCTAACTCCACTTGTCTTTTACATCTTGCTGCTTTATTTTATCATGTGGCACGGTGGCAATCATATACACACACGCGTTTTTTTTTTTTTTTTTTTTTTTTTTTACAGTAATACCGCACAAGAGTCCCAACTGCTCCCGTCTGGAGCCAGTGAGACTATGGCATCCCCAATTGGGGTATGTTGTGAGGCTGAGGGTATATTGGGGAGGGGAGGGAGATGGGGAAGAGGAAGGTGGGGAAGTACCTGGCTATTCAGATCTGGTCACCAAACACGGCTAAAGCCATTTCAAGCAACGTTTCAATTCTGAATGGTGGTCTTACACCAGGGCGATACTTACTTAGTATCTTCCACTCTGGAACGTGCCGCAAATATACTATATATTATTTTAAATTAATTAATTGTGAAATAACACAAATTAATCAAATAAAATTTATTTGCGCACGCCGGGTTCGAACCCGCGACCTTCGGATCTGTAGTCAAAAGCGTATACCACTAGACCACGCCGTACATATATACTCATGATCATCGCATAATAGATGACATTACAGCTATTAATATACGAAAAAAATGTCGGTACTAACCGATCAGCATTTTGGCGAGGTTGGTGCAGTTGTCGACTCCAGTTTCTGAGTAGAAGGGTTCAATCCTCAGTCAAATAAAAAAAAGTTTTTAAAATAGTTTAAAAAAATGTGTTTTAATGGGTTGATTTTTTTTTGGCTTTAGGGGCAACGTTCCTTTTATACGACTTGTTAATATACAGAAAATAGGGACACTCTTAATTTGCCCATTTTATTTTGTATCAGTTAGATAATAATGAAAAGTTAAGTTCCGGTAAAGAAAAATATTGCATTTTAGCAGCTATTTAGTTAAAAACCCAAACCATGAACTCAAGAACCTATTTTAATAAGACCATGGGTTCTTATTTTGGCTTACATAAGAGAAGAAAAAACTAACCTTAAAACGTTCGCATCTATAACGATGGCCGGCAATTGAACTATTAAAATGAATCATTTTACATTTTCGAAAACTGAAATACTTACTTAGCTTTATTATCTAACTATTCTAACTGATACAATGTGTTTTTTTTTCTATTTTAAATGCGTATTTAGCGTGTCACTATTTTCTGTATATTATTATTATTATTTATTTAGTATAGGATATACTTATTCATCTAACACTTTCCATTCTATTCATATTTTACTCTACAAAGTACCATATTTCAAATGTTAGTGTCATTAATATCATTGTAATATGTTAGTTTATTACCTGTCTTGTTGTAGATTTCTTTACGATGCATTTGATTCCGCGCATTTTGATTCGGGACTTGTTTATCGCTGACAGAAGATAAAACAAGGATTTAATTATCTAAACGCAGATCTATTCTGGTGTATGCGGTGGGAAGTGGGAAGCAAGCCCACCTCGCGCCGTTCGTTCATAACGCCACGCATTTCGCTATTTTCTATGAATATTTCATAACAGAACATACTGTGTAGGTAGGTTATTTTATTTAATATTGCGAAAAGCATGATGACACTCATAAAGAATTAGATGTGATGTATTGTTATTATGATCGACTATTCTTTTGAATTTGTAAGATAATACACAAATACGGTTATGTGTTTCAAATATTCATCACAGATAAAACGTCTGGTGTTGTTTGGACCACTCCATTGGTTTTGTTGTGTGTTCTTGACTACAAAAAATCTCCCTTTTCATAGTATGTATGTTAAAAACGTTTTTGTTTTTTTTCTTGGTAAGAGTAGTTGATACTCTTAATATCTCCCTGGTGAAAGACCACCAGGCAAAATCCAAAAGTTGAAATGAGTTTATCTGAAGAGCCAGGTACTTTCCGATCTTCTTCTTAATTCTTTCCCTTTTCCACTCCCTTCAACATCAAAACATACCCCAATTATGGATTTCATAGTCCTACAAGCTCTGGATAATTGTTGGTTGGGACTCTTGTGCGATATTTACATAATTAAATTAATCACAATCCCTTCAAAAGTGGAGCTCTCGGAACATTGAATGAATACACTTAAAATATGCACTAGCATAAATTATTTTCCTGCGTAGGTATCGCATGCAAATTTGGTCGAATTGCTAACCGAGCAAAGTAACCGTAAAACTGAAATAGCTGGTGTATTTATCGCGCTGCAGTCGAAGTTGGGAGGATTATGTAGGCAGGTGGTAGACACGTAGAATTATTTGCATTTGCCTTATCTATATATTATAGTAGTGGTACTACATTCGTGCCTTGCGGTACTCCAGTATTTGTGTCACCTTTAGGTCAATAGATTTAGCAATACTATTACATTCGCTGCAATGTGGGAGCCATTTTAAGTAAAAAGATACCCTTCAAATGGGGTATTTATTGCATATTTGGATGAAATTGCACAAAATTGTTATATAGGTATGTGTAAATGGATTTTGTAAAAACAAATAAGTTTAAAAAAGTTCTTTCAAAATGATGAATTCACCATTCATTGTTATAGTTTTTAATGTTCTGACAAATAAATAATTGAAACCTGCAATCTTTATTATAAGCCATTCCCTAAGCCAAATAATCAAGCTAGAAATACTGCCTCGTCTAAGTCAAATGTTTAAAATCTGCTCTAAGGATGTTCCTTAAAGGTATGCCCGGTGGCAGTGGCGTGCAGTCCACAAAACATTGATAGGTTCTGGAAAAATACGTAAATTTCTGATCAAAATGCTTCTTTTCGTGAATTTGGCAAGGAAGTTGCATCCTCATTAAATACATTATTTATTTATTTATTTATTAACGCCGATTATAGCGGCTTTTACAAAAAAATAACAATTGTTTTACATATGAATACAGAATATACATAGATAAAAAAAAAATATATAAAATACATAAAAGAGAACAATAGAAATAGTAGTATCAACATAAAAAAAGTACAAGGAGTAGGTTATTATAAATACAATACAACATATTATAAATCCCGGATATTATGTAATAAGTGTTAAGAAATTAATACTTTAAAACTGTATTTGATTATAGTCAATCTGAGAAGTGCTGACAGACAGTTTTAATTATGTAGTGTTTGTATGAGGTTAAACTAGCAATGTTTATAGGTTCATCCAAAACATATTTATTTCCAAGTACATGCAGGCGATTCATTATGGAATTGAGTTCAGCGTTATATCCTGTATTGTTGCAATGATAGGGTAATTTGAAACGAACTGATTGAAATTAGCGGAAGATCTTTTTTAAATATTCAGTGCAAGATAATTCACACCTGAACTTGAATAGCAATATGTGTAAATTTAGGTCATCGAGCAAGATTTGGTTTTGGTAGGCATGATAAATTTGAAATCTTTATTCCTTAGTACCTTATTTATTTAAAAAATCTTTTTATACTATTGTGCAAATTTGTAAATTGTTTTCTTCCTTGACTGTTTATTGTTCATCCCTAGTCTACGACATCTATAATTTTTCAACATCTATAATTATTGGCATTTGCTTTAAGAAATTAGGAATTTTCGATTCCTGCCATTGTTTTCACTGCCTGATTCGTGAAACCATCTTGAGTGCTAACTGCATTATCAAATGCAAGGAAGCTATTCGTTAGCAGTTAAACTTGCTTAGCTTATCTGTGAATGGGTGGATTTGAATTTTACCAGTACTTACTCTTCCGCAATGCGATTCTGTTACCTGGTGGAATTTCCGTAGGAAAACTAGTTTTGAATTGCACCCACGTAACTTCATTTGAACCTTGGCCAATATTTACGTTATTGTTAATTGAATTACTATTTTTTATTGCGTCATCGGTTGTATCATTATGATCTCTGTTATTATCCTGTGAACACCTTTTGAACGAAATGGTATTTGCTTTTGAAATAAATATTAATTAAAATGTTAGTTTGATATTACGTGAAATTCATTAGTAAGAGTTGATTGAATACTTCGCCAACAAATAAAAGTATGATTGGAGGTCTGATACTTGTGATTGGATATTTATTTCTTTTCTGATGAAATCCTTGATAGTTTCGGGTAAACTTCCCAAAGTTTGTTTCCATTTATCTACTTTCTTCGTTGGTGGTGGATATACCTATAAAAGTTAATAATTCCAAGGGTAAAGAACTAACTAGTAGTTCTCTGAACAGTAAGTAGACTTCGCATCCAAAAAGTACATTTCTAATTTTCTCTTGTTTAATAATAAATCATACACAAAATTTCCCTGAAATCATGAGATGTAATAATCTTGTCATATGTAATTAAAAACTATGTCTTTTGTGTAACATTTTATTTTTACATTAGGCAGGTAGGTACCATAATATTTGAAAAAAAAATCTAATAAGAAAAAGTATTTTAATAATCTGAAAGTATGTTGCCTGTTGTATGCTGATGATGCGGTGCTGATTACTAACAGTATGGAAGATATACAGTCTCTCGTGTCTAGGATGAACGAAGTATGTATGAGAATGAGTTAATCATGAATGTAAGTATGTCTAAAGTAATGGTGTTTGAAAGAGAGAGTACGTAAAGAGTGTGCAATGTAGTTGTGAATGAGGAATACTTGGAGCAGGTGGATGAGTTTGTGTATTTGAGAAGTATGTTTACGAGAGATGGGAAGGCTGCTTATATTGAAAGAAGGATGAATTCAGGTAACTCCATTAATGGAGGACTGATCGTGGTTGGTGCTTACAAACAATTTCAAAATAAGCGAACCTAGCAGTCAACAATGGAGTGCTGGTACCTACCCTGATATATGGCAGTGAGGCATGAAACTGGCAGAGGAAGGATGAGAGTAGACTGAATGCTGTAGAAATGATTAAGTTTAAGAAATGGACGCTTAGATGGTTTGGGCATATAGAGCGAATGAACAGAGAAAGGAGTGTAAGGAGAATATATGACTCAAATATGAATGGTAGAAGAAGTCGGGGACATCTGTGAAAGATATGGCACGATCAAGTGAATCAAAACTTGAGTCGGGCCATGTCAAGAACAATAGAAGAGTATGTATGAGACGATGTATGGATGTGAATGAGGCAAGGAGTGTGTGCCAAAACCGAGTTGTTTGGTGGTCCGTCCTCTCGGCCTCCCCCTGCGGGGAAACGGCGTGATGGTTAGTTAGTTAGTTAGAATAAAAAATCCAAATAAACACGACGATTTTGCATTTGAAAAAATAATCTTTACTGAACTAAAACGGCTACCATCTTGAAACGGAAACGGAACATACAAAAAAAATTACAGACGGACGAAATTCAAAACGGTCGAGTTATAATAGAACTCAGATACGATAATTCTTGCAGTAAAATTTAATTGCATTTGTGGTGACGCAAATGCTTGATAATTTTTTTATATTTTTTTATTTATTCTATACAGGACGCCCCAAGATTTTCTTCTGGCCCTCTGTAATATGGGTCTTTAAGGTAAGTAAAGAGTCTTGAAATTATGCTTGTTTTGGGTGGGGGGAAACAAAAAACCGACTTAATTTCCGCTACAGTTGCAGCGGAAAATGTCATCAAAAGACATGCGTGTATGGAGTGTTTCCCGGAAGTGCATCTGTGCCGAGAGTATCAATAACGCAAGAAGCATCAGAGGAGCATTCGGAGTATCTTCGGAATATTCGGTTCTATTCTCTCAACTCTCTTCCATCAGACACCTTCACAAGATCTTTCCCTCCCATCTACATCATTTAGTTCTCCTATGTATCATTGTTCCTCGAATTATCGTCAACTGTCCGAGTAACCTTTCTCACCCTTCCACCTTCAATTATATTGAACCTTGATCACTTCGTTGATCATCTTGTACCTGCGCACCTCGTCTATTGTTTCACTCAAACGGACATGACAACGGCTGGATTTCTGATAGGACCCCTTTCCATCAAATTGACCCATGGGAACTTGTCTGCCGTTCAATTGTCATTAACTTTAATTGCAACGGCATGATGTAACATTGGAACTAGGGTTTGCAAAACCGTTTTAACCGGGACCGTTTAACCGGTAATACCGCATTTTTGACAAAATTTGTCCATTTCGTTACTTTTACGTTTTATTTTTAAGTTTCCACTTATACCATATTACTAGAAGTCGGGATTTTTTCAGTGCAAAATGTCTGGGACTAACTACCATAATATGTACTCCTCGTTGCCGAGAATACTAATGGAGGGTTATAATGTGCATTCTTCAGTAGACATTTTCAATTATATACAAAAATGAACTGTACCATACTAATGTAATTGTTTGTAATTTTATGAACTATTTCTACGTAAAAGCCCCTTAAAGTTAAACCTGGTTTTTTCCAATGGTTTTCGAAAATGTCTTAAAAACTTTGTATTTTTCAGAAATACTCTTCTATTATAATAATAATAAATAAACCACTAAATTAATCTTGACAGCTAAAAATAATTAAACTTTTCTGTTTCATTGGATGTAGAAATGGGACATGGTAGAAACATATTACCCTTTGATTTTTAGATTAATTATTTATAATTAATTAAAAATATATACAGATTCTACGGTTGTATATGACTGTCTAAATAAGGTATATTACTAAATTTGCATTTCAAAAATATATCATTTTCCAGTAAAAAGCCAATCAAAATCGTGGGACACAACAAAAACGTGTTACATTAAGGATTTGTAACAATGTGTGTGGATCCTTCTACTTAATTTATATCTATTGTTTCGTTGTGTAGCACCTCCAGTATTTACACATTTACCATTGTGCATTGGTTAGATTGCCAAATCTGAAATTATTTGGGACACATTGGTTGCCACACCTGCGATCGGAAAAAACAAAACCTAAGGAGTTCAAATCGCAGGAGGATTCATTCCTTGTTCAACAGTCCAGAGCAGTGGGCATCCTTTTGACTGGTGACCGATGGATCCGCTCAATTTTGTCATCATTAATTTAATAAAACTGGAGTCTTCACCCTTGGATGAGGAGTAATCAAAAAGCATCTTCCAATCCTGCACTATCACGAGCTTTTGCTTCGGGAACGACATCGAAAAGGCGATTCTAGAACTGAGAATAAGATTATTTGTCGCATTTCAAGCCGAGATAAGTCGATGACACAAGATATCTTCAATCAGACAGTTTAATTTAGGATGCAATTTTTATCGAATGTAATTCTTAAATGCACCCTTTCTTTCTGATACATAAACCCCATCGTTTACAGAGCATTAGTATGCAGTTTTTAAATCAATTTTATTAATTGTTGCTGCCTGACCCCGCGGTAACAAACACAAAATACAAACTTTAGCGAAAATACCCAATTAGCTATCAGTTAATAGGTCTGTAGTAAGTATCATTAATTTGATTTGCGCAATCAAATCAAATTGCAATCAAATCGCAAAATCGCAAATCAAATCGCAATCAAATTCTAAGCAAATTAGATTGCCAACAAGAAAAAAAACAAGCACCCAAAAATCTCTGATGTACCAGGCCGTTCAACTCTATAACAAAATCCCGAAGGAAATTGCTGTGATAGAAAATATTAATTAGTTCAAAAATGAATTAAGAAAATATGTCTATCTCAATTATTAATGTTTCTTTTTTTGTGACTTTATTGAAATATTTAAAGAAAGATTATGTTTGCCAAACAATGTACATGTTTATATGTTTATAAAACTATTAGCACACACGAAGATGTGAGCTAACTTAAGATTAATAAATAAATAAAATAAATAAAATCGTATACGTTCAGAGACTATAATTGCGCAGGGTTCAGTTTAGTGAAGTCCACGTCTTCCGGGGGTGAGAAAATTCTTGCACTTTAGTATTTGGATCCACAACAATGTGCCTGTTTTTCACATCCAAGGTCAGTTAACATCGAATAATATTAACCGGTATGTTTTAACAAGGCGGTTGATTGAAAACCCTAATTATTGCGACCATCGTCCAACTACAATAACGCAGTGTTACGGCGGTTCCATTGTGGAATATAACTGTAAACATCCGCGATGTCAGCCGGACGAATTGTTAATTTATTGTTCGTATTCACACAGCCAAGGAATTTGCATATGCGTTCAAAAGTCGGCACAAAGTGCAAAATACAATGGATTATGACATGTATCTGATTTTAGAACTGTCTGTCAGTTGTGTCCGTTTAAAACTACATATTTGTCAAGGCAACTAAATTGAGCGTATTTTTATTTGTTTTACATGATAAACTACTTTTTAAGCTGTCGTATCCTTAAATTAAATATACCAATCCTAAGAGAAAGTCCAGTTATATTCAATTTTTCAATTAAGTCCTAAATCCTGTATCTAAATTTTGCCAATAAACAATTAGATAATGTTAATTAAGTGTTAATCTCAAGTGACCTATCAGGTAAGTATTGAACTGTATATTTTCTCCATAAATAGTTAAGTAATAACATAGACCACTGTACAAATGTATTATAAGTTTGTACAGCGCCCTTGAGGTGTTTTTGCACAAAAACGGCGCTATACAAGTCATCCAAGTATTATTATTATTATTATTAACTAATGTTTATAAGACAAGATTTTTTATGCATATATCACTATAAAATTAATTATTTCTTATAATAATTTATTATCCTTTGTGCTATGCATAAAAAACCTGTCTTATAAATATTAATTTATCATTAAAAAAAAAATATATATTTGACAAGTCAAAATATTTCACCAACAAATGTAGATATAATATGTCTCGACGCCATCTAGTGGGAAATTTAGCACTAACAAAGCCTTTCCTACAAAATAAAGTTGGTTATTTACAGGATAAAAAATATAATAAGCAGTAATTGTTGATTGAAGTACTAGTATATTGAATTATTTTGCGTGTTGGAAATAAGCCGACGTAGCTCAGTGGTCCTGAGCACCTGACCGGACATCAGAAGTAGCGGGTTCAATTCCCGTCGGCGGCATTTATTTTTGATCGGGAGATATTTTCAATTTGTATGGATATTTCAGGCGACTAATTATTGTTTATAATTAGTCGCCTTATTTTTTTAAACATAAGAAACATATATAAAATAAAACAATTGAAAACAATATATTTTGCACTTTGCCAATCAATAATAGAATATGGAATTATTGCTTGGGGAGGAGCAACAAACTCGGCTATCAATTACATAGAAACCGCACAGAAAACGATCTTAAAGGTAATACTAAAAAAACATAGACTGACTGATACAGACCAAATATTCAACAGCTGTGACGTACTAGATCTACGCCAATTAAACGTTAAAACACTACTAAACTACATTTTTGACAAAAAAAATAAATTTCAACATACACAAAATAACACTAACAGACCAGTTAGACAAGCGTACAAAGAAAACTTAAAAACTCCGACAGTAAACTCAAGCTTTGGACAAAGACATTACCAATACCATGCTATAAAAGCTTTCAACAGTGTAAAACTTGAAATTAAAATTGAGGAAAATAAAAATAAATTCACACACAAAATTACAAAATGGATTAAAGAACAAAAGAGACAATATTACCAAAATGTCATAGCATAAAATAAAAATAAAACCTACACGTAACACACAAAACCAATATAAACACACATCACTCACAAACACACAAGATTATTTTCAATGTATTATTTTTTAATTTTAAATGTATTATTATGTATTACGTATTTTTAATTTTAAATTCATTATTTTCTTTTTAAATGTATTAGTGGTCAAAAACAAATTTATGTGTTTTTATTGTAAATTATGATGAGCCACAAAGTGAATGCTTTTTACAATTATGTATTATTTTCTTTTTAAATGTAATATGTAGATTATATTTTCATATTATAAAATGAAGGCCTCAGCACGGGCAAGCCACCCAGTGAGGCCTACATTACTGGAAAAATTAAAATGTAAAATATATTGTACCAAATAAAAATAAAATTAAATAAATTTGTTCGGCGTGAATTAGTGTTGGGTCGATATGATTTGAGATTTTCACGGTCAAAAGTATTATCGCGATTCATTTTTGGGTTATTATTTCGTGTTCCGCTACCTCCTTCTTGTTTCATTGTTTGTTCGCGATCTGCAGTCGTGCTCGTTGCAAGTTAGAGTCAAAATATTGATAAAACATTGTGGTGTTGATCTATTATGTTATTGTTTTTATTATTTTACATGCGGCTTGTAACACTTTCTAAAATGCTACCAACGGCTAACAAGCTTGGGTAGAGCAATTTCTATCAGATATGTGGTGACAACTAAGTTGTAATTTGTGGTTAACCACGATAATATTTATTATCAATTCATGTTTATTGTTCTTCCTCTGTACCATGTTTGTACCGTGCACCTTTTTTCGTGTAAGATATTTTCTTAAAATCATTATTTTTCCAGAATAAAGACAAAGAAAGGTAAGTATTGGTAAAAAAGTTTCCGGTAAATAAAATCAATTGTAATAGATTTAGCTAAGTGACTCGTTTAGTTTAGTTTTGTTACAGTTACAGGCGTTACAATTACATTCGGGTCATTTGCAACACTCTGGGTCCCGTGATTTTCACGGGTTGTCTGTGCGTGAAATGTGAACTTTCAATGAACTCAAATATGCTTTGAATTTAATGCAAAGTAGGTAACTACTTGTCTTTAATCAAAGGAAGAATTTTTTTTTTTAATTAATTAATTTATAATTCCGCTTTAGTTCTTGTAGTGTATTTCTTAAATTCAATTTATTTACTAATTTCATGATTTTTTACGTCTACTAACGGTGTTCATTCGAAATGTTAATTTCGGATTGACACTCTGTTAATTATTATTAAGTCACCAAAATATATAATTATATAAATGTGACAATATTTGTTTTTGAAAGGCAATTATAAAATCTTTCAGCTTCACAAATCCTACACAAATATAATATTCTTATTTTCCACGACATAGTATTTATATTACATTCTTATTTTCCACAACACAGTATATATGTATTATATTCTTATTTTCAAAAACATAGTTTATGTATATTATATTCTTATTTTCCACAACACAGTATATATGTATTATATTCTTATTTTCAACAACATAGTTTATGTATATTATATTCTTATTTTCCACAACATAGTATATATTTATTATATTCTTATTTTCCACAACATAATACATACATATTATATTTTTATTTTCCATAACATAGTATATTTATTATATTCTTATTTTCCACAACATAGTATTCATATATATTATTTCTGTAGTCTTCAAATCATCGTTTTTTATTGCTTTTTTTGTAGCTTTTATGTTTGAACGTTCCAAGAAACACACAGACACAAAAAGTCACAAACGCAGTATAATTGGATGGCTAAACAACGCATCTGCCCACCGCGTCGGTGACACACTTGTCAAGTTACCAAAACACCAAAAAACAATCGAGACTCAACTGTCACTTCATCGTAAAGTTATTTTGCTCACTCTTATTAATTCGTTATTTTTACCTATGGTTCCAGGAAAGCGACGAGTCAAGTGTATATTTTTAAAAGCTACGCAACTTTTCAACCTGATTTATGATGTGATAATTTATTTATTTTTAACCAGCTTTAAGACGTAGTTTTAATTTTTTACTCTATAACATTTTGTAGTACAATAATACCAAAATTCCCAACATTTCCTTCGAGTGTAATGGAGGATTTTAGCATTTTTTTAAAATTTTATTTATATATTTTTTAAAGTTTTAAATCCAGCAGGACCAGCTGGATATGGACCAGGAGGATAGCGCAATCTAAATCTGTAATATAACTATTACAAACCGAAAATAAACACATGAATAAATTAAAATTAAAGGATTGTCCATCAGATATGTCGCCGGATAGTCTGCATCCATCGCTCTTTAAGAGGAAGCTACAAGCCAAACATGTGTATATTCTTGGTATACCTTATATCCCAGGTAATAGGCATTAAAATCGCTTGACAAACGGAGTCTAGAAACGTTCGATTTCAAGCAAAAAACTGGTTTTTACTTAATTTGTAAATAATTTTATAAGAAAGCAAAACAGTTAATCAAGTGAAACTGTCACAGAGAATGTTAGCTATAAAACTGTATTTTTTTTTAAATTGTTTCCTTTACGCATTCATACATTTCTATTGAAAAAATATTTTTTGTAGTAGTTTGCATTTATATTTTTTATTGAGTAATTTATTTTTTTATTTTCATTCTACTCAAGCGAAGCGATAGAAAAACCTTCAATTTAACTAAAGCATATTTTTTGGTTTTCATAATGTACACCAGTTCTTTATAAAGATTAATCAAAATAGTGATTTGGCATTAAGCTTTGCCTGTGCAAGTGTTGCAAGTGGTGAGCTGAGCCATTCGGAAGCAACCGTTTCATGGCGTTTGTTGATTTTCGTGTCCCGCCACAGATGCTGGCTAGTCGGTGGCGAAGTAAGGCGGAGAACGAGTGCACCCTCCCTTTTGTAAACATTGTGGAGGCACTGCAGAACCTTGGTAGTTGCATAAGTTGTATATAGGCGTTGTTGTTGCACTGCATCAGCTTAATTATGTGCATTTTACAGATAAAAGTCAAATAGTCGTGTTCATAAATGGATAAAATTGTTATCTGTTGCACTAGTGCTTATTTCTAGATTATTAACAGTCAACCTAGATTTCGAACTTTAACGACCCGCGACAATCGTAAATGTATAATGATGCCATCTATGAACGCGTAGATTATAACGAACTTTGCGTTTAACCAACAACACTGCTGCTCTTCAAAATTTACGTTTTTACCTCCACGGATACCTTCAGGTTTTTAAAGCAAAATTTGCTTTTGAAATCAAAGATTTGATCCTCAACATTTCTTGAAACGTTAGCAAAAAAATAATTAGGCATAACCTACCACCACTTAGTTAAAGAAACACATTTCCGATGTCTTGAAATCTTCAAAGACCAAGGCAGTTAGAATGCATTGGTTTATTTTCAACTCTTGTTAAAGTTTTATTTTGTAACATGAATAATCCTTACCAGAGTCGGGACTCAGATGTGTGTCAAAGAGTTGAAAATAAATTAACATGGTGACAAACAAAAGTCGTACTTTTTTTAAGTTGGCATTTAGTAGTGCTATTTTGGTAGATTAACTACTAACGAGGGTATTCCTGGCTTTCCAACCCACGAGTTTTAAATTAACTACAACATGCTGATTTGATGTTTTAGTAGTAATACTAATTTCGGTTGTCGGTGCATGCGTGATGTGAAATTTTCCTACGTATTCCTGTGTAATACTTGGCACACTTAAACCGGTGATTCCTGAAATTATTTGGAGTAAATGAAATTTTTGTGTCCAGTGACATTTTTGATAGATATGACAGTCTGGATGAGTAGTTTTTCGGTTACTGGCTGAGTGGCCACACGTAGAAAATTATCCTTTTAAAAAAGGTATAGCATGCGAATTTCCTATTAAAATATTAGTCTAACTAACTAACTAACCATCACGCCGTTTCCCGCAGGGGTAGGCAGAGAGGATGGACCGCCAAACAACTCGGTCTTGGCACACACTTCTTGCCTCATTCACATTCATACATCGTCTCATACATACTCTTCTATTATTATTGACATGGCCAGACTCGAGTATCTGATTCACTTGACCGTGCCATGTAATCTTCGGGCGTCCCCGACTTCTGCTACCATTTGCATTTGCATCATATATCCACCTTTCACTCCTTTCTTCGCTCATTCGCTTTACATGCCCAAACCATCTAAGCGTCCCTTTCTTAATCTTACTTATTACGCTTACATCAGCCTTGCACTCTTTGCTGATGCACATTTCTCACACACACATACGCCTCAAGGATCTCATTTCAACAGCATTCAATCTACTTTCATCCTTTCTCTGCCAGTTCCAGCCTCACTTCCGTACATCAGGGTAGGTATCAGCACTCCATTGTGGACTGTTAACTTCGCTTCTTTGGACAATTTAAATATTAGTCATTCAGAATATATCGAGAACACGTGTTCTTTTCCTAATAAATATCATGACGGAACGCGACAATATCTGTATATCAATATTTATGTGAACGTGTGTTTCGCCGTCCTCATAAAATTTACACATTCGTTTTTAATTGATACTTTAGGAACTCTGTCGATTCATTCGTTGAAGGCCTGCGGTCCCGTTTTTAACAGGAAAACGAATAATTTGACCAGATTTTTAATAAATTAACAGTATTTTATATTAGTGAGTTTTTTCCGTGCAGTGATGATGACAAATGGAAGAATTTTTTGTTGTTGTATTTTTTTATTAAAGAATACTCCACATAATATCAGGAATATATGGTTATGCATAGTAAGCTGGTTATGCATAGTAAGTCAATGACGTCCTAAAGCCTATAAATATACTTGATAACTAAGGCCGGAGTAGGCAGAGGAAAAGTATCGCCAAACAAATCGGATTTGGCACACACTTCTTGCTTAATTCACATTCATACGTCGTCGCATATGTATAAATAAAAATAAATCGCTTCTATTTTGCTCTCAATGTCATCTTTGCAGTTCTTATTGTGAAGATTTCAACAATCTTGAATTTATGTTGACATTAACATGCAGTTTCTGTTTTATTCGTTGTGAATTTTATCTTGTTATTAATCCTTTTATTTTGTTTGTTTCAGGTAAGGAATATCCAAAAATAACCGATATATTTTTAAGGACGAACCAAGGTTGGTAAGTACTACCTAGATAAATATATTTTTTATATCATAGGTTGTTTATTAAACCTGTAGATATGTGTGGTTACATTATGTGCTAATATATTACACATCGATAAAGTTAAACTACATAAGTAGTGAGTTTAGTACGTATTTAAGATTAAAAAAAATAAAAACACAACTCACATATTTCATCACTTCGTTTTTAAATTTAACACAATTTTGTCATCATTTTTTTTTTGTTTGAAGATTTTTTTTATTTTTTTTATTTTAAGTTAAATTATACATAATATACATATTTTACTTTCTTAAATCAAATATACACATTAAAAAATCTAGGTAAAATATTTTTTTACGTTCTTAGTAAATTTTCTTTTTCTCTTTATAATATATCCATAGTTGGTAGTTGAGGCTACAATGGAACTATCAGTAAAGTCATTCATAGTTGATAGTTAAGGCTACAATGGAACTATCAGTAAAGTCATCCATAGTTGGTAGTTGAAACTATCAGTAAAGTCATCCATAGTTGATAGTTGAGGCTACAATGGAACTACGAGTATCAGTAAAGTCATCTATAGTTGGCAGTTGAAACTATAATGGAACTATCAGTAAACTCATCCATAGTTGATAGTTGAGGCTGCAATGGAACTATCAGTAAAGTTATCCATAGTTAAAAACTAAACGTTTTAAAATAGCTAGTTAATGACACGAACGTGTCGAAACCCGTCGCTAATTTAATAAAATTTATAAGTAACAAATGTACATTGTGAATAATAAAACTCATTAAAAAACAAAAAATGTCTAGAAATTGTTACATAGTGAATGCCAAAGAAATACAAAAAATCATTCATAGTTGATAGTTGAGGCTACAATGGAACTATCAGTAAAGTCATCCATAGTTGATAGTTGAGGCTACAATGGAACTACGAGTATCAGTAAAGTCATCTATAGTTGGTATGGTAGTTGAAACTATAATGGAACTCTCAGTAAACTCATCCATAGTTGATAGTTGAGGCTGCAATGGAACTATCAGTAAAGTTATACATAGTTGGTAGTTGAAGCTACAATGGAACTATCAGTAAAGTCATCCATAGTTGATAGTTGAGGCTATAATGGAACTATCAGTGAAGTCATTACACTGCAACAAGTAGGTACTTGTATCTGCTCATATAGAAAATATGATGTAAAAGTTTACAATATTACGTAATAGCTTCCTCTATTATTTTAGGCGTTAGAGTGCACCGGTAGTTCTGTATACCGACTCAGGGGACGTGTTTTCCTGTCGTTTTTCTTTTGGTCCACCGAGCGGACAAATTGGAAGGGGTGTTTTCCGGTGGGGACTTTTCTGTATTATTCGTCGCTTAAATTAGGGTGACCATTTTTTTTGTTAAAGTGTGTACCTACCGCACAAGAGTTCCCACTACTACCGTCTGGAGCCAGTTAGTCTATGGCACCCTCGATATGTTGGAATATGTTGTGGGGAAGATGGGGAAGAGGAAGGTTATTCAGATCTGGTCATCAAACACGGCAAAAGCCATTTCAAGCTACGTTTCAATTCTGAATGGCGGTATTTCACCTGGTGACCGGGTATCTCATCAAAATGACAGTTAAACACACCTACAATAAGTGATATAAAGTCATGAAAAGTGATGAAACAAAAACTAGTTTAAATAGTTACCTATGTAACCTATTTTACCTATTTAATGAACCTATATCACTTTTTAAAGGTGTGTTTAATTGATATTATGATGAAATATCATGGAACCAAAAAAAAATAAAAAAAATTAGGTTTAGACCGAGACACGAACTCGGGACATCTAATCTACCCGGGAGTAATGCATTATACCATTGCGCTACCGAAACCCCTTTGATTTTCGTAATTTTTTGAATCTCGAATTTATTTGAAAATTTTCAAACTCTTCTTTCAACTATTTCCTATATTGACTGCCATCTGTGTATCAGCGAGCAAAGTTCTTTGCCATCTATGTGTGTAATCGTGGTCGAATAGAAATTGATTTTGTCAAAACTTTTACCGCTGTGCCACGCCGAGAAAAACATGCAAAATGAAAAGTTTGATGTTACAAGTGTTTTCGCGTTAACCGAGTTAGTTTTTCTCATTTGGCTGAATGTCTTTAAAGGTCTTTCCAGTTTTCATGCATGATTTCTCGAAAACTTCCACAGTATTTATTTTTGTACCTCTTATATTTGGTGCCTATAAATGAGAACGCACGGAGAAAACTCAACGATATAAAATATTGCACATTTATTAAAAATCTGGTCAAATTATTCGTTTTCCTGTTAAAAACGTGATTGCAGGCCTTTAAACGAATGAATTGACAGGTTTCCTAACAAACTGATACTGTTTCAGTTTTCCATCCAATTGTGAAGAGAACAGCATCCAAGAACAGCATCACGACAGTTGTGCTTTTCTGCTGATCTCAATTTCAAAGGCCGGAACGGGCATAGAATCGGCTTTTAACGCTTTAAAATGTCATAAGATAAATGGTCGATGTTATAATTGATGCCATTCTTTTATTTGATACTAATTTTTCATTTGAAGCCAATGTTACATTTGATGCCATGGTTACATTTGATTTCAATGTTATATTTGATGTCATTGTTACATTTGAAGCCAATGTTACATTTGAGGCCGTGGTTACATTTGATTCCAATGTTATATTTGATGCCATTGTTACATTTGATGTCAATGTTTCGTATGATTCCAATGTTACATTTGATGCCAATGTTATATTTGATCCCATACTTTCATTTTTTGCCAATTGTTACTTTTGAAGCCAATGTTATATTTGATGCCATTGATACATGTGATGCCAATGTTACATATGAATTTCTGTGAAACACCCCGACTAAGTTTGTTTGTTGTAAATAACAATATCAATGTTACATATGATGCCAATGTTATATTTGATCCCATACTTTCATTTTATGCCAGTGTTTCGTTTGAAGCCAATGTTATATTTGATGTCATTGTTACAAGTGATGCCAAAGTGACACTTGAATTTCCCGTGAAACACCCCGACTATGTTTTTTGTTGTTATTTACCCGCGCTTCTACCAAAAATATCGTTTCTTGGCAAAATTGGTAAAATCAATAGAATAAGCACAGCAGAATCTTGCAAATAGTAATTTTCTTATTTAATGTACTTTTTATTTATTCAATGTAAACAAAAATGACATTTTGGATTAAATGTCCGTCTACGTTGCCAAGTTTTCCACAATTTTTGGGCACCCGATAAAGTTACGTGCAGGATACTTGGTATTACAGGCCCTCTGGAAATGAAATATTTTTCAATATCTCTCGTTTAATGGTTTTCCATGACATAATTTAATTCTATCTACGCCCTAGACAGAAACTTTAAAACTTTGTAAAACTTTTAAGTAAAAAAAAATAATAATGGTGGGTACAGACTGATATAACATAAGCGCAAGCCAAATTCTAAATTTGGTGATCGCTAGAGACACCCATTCATAGCTTTTAATAAATGTAGCATTATTTATTGAAAAAATATCTTTTATAGCTTTAATTTTGCGTTTTCATAGCGTTTATAGCTAAATAGGATAACGTCAAGGAATGGGAGTCGGCAAGAGGGGAAAAACAATTAAATTAGCAAAATCATTGAAACATGTTTATTGTATTATTGATTGAAACTCAACATGGCACATGTTTCTACAGTAGGATTTGTCTAAAACATCTTTTTATTGTCGCTAAAAACACCATTTATCGCTTTAATTCGCGAAAATATCGTTAATGCTATGAATGGGTGTCTCTAGTGATCGCGCTTTCGGAGCATCTGGGCCGAAGGCTTGGAATAAACTTCCTCCGGGACTAAGATAACATAGATCATTGTAGAAATGTATTATATATTTATACAGCGCCCTTGAGGTGATTTTCCACAAAAACGGCGGTATACAAATCATCCAAATATTATTATTATGTTACACGGGGCTGGGTTTTCTGAAAAAAAATGTACTCTCAAAGATTTGTTGAAACAGAACATGATAAAAGAATAGGTTATGTTAGGTTAGGTTTAATTGTTTGTTAGTTTTTCTTCATTTTTCTTTAACGTTCTATTTAGTCGCTGTTCTATTTTATCAGAACCGTGAAGCAAATATACTTCTACACAGCCAGGTGTCCCGTCCCCCTCATTAACATTTCGCTACTTACTGCAACAGAGGCTCCCGTTGTCCTACTGACTCCTTGAATAGAATCGGACCCTATTCACTCTTCCCCAGTGGCGTACATTGCTTTATGACCAACGGTAGGCTGTGTGTAGTTTTTTTTCCATTTTTTATGTATCATTGAAACCCTACGGCGCGCTGTGGGCAGAATTAAGAAAAAAACCGAATTAAGTTTACGAATTTTTAAGATTTATGGACATTTATTTTAAGCATTGATGGGGTTGTGATGGTTGTGGTGGTCACGGAGTGATGATTTAGACTCCGATGACAACGAAGTCGCCTTTAATACATAGATTTTCTATTATAACTACTTATTTTCCGTATTTTTTTGTACATAAATTAAAGTATGTAAATTTAAAATAATATTACTTAAATATTATTTTAAAATGTATTATTATTTTTTCGTTGACAATTCATTCGTAAGAATAAATGACTATACATAATAATTAATAAACAAAAAAATTGCACTACCACATACTCGACCAACAATTAATTTGTGTTTTGCTTCATTCCGCCCACTGTGCGGCGTATTAGGAAATACTCGTACCTACTTAGAAAAAAACGAGATAGTTGATAATTTTCTCCAGTCAAAGATTCCTTAATTCATTTTTTCCTACACAGATGGCAGCACCGGTATAATTTTTCATTCCCTACTGTAATTTGTCAATTGGTAAATTTAAACAAAAATTGACAATTTATGGAAAGAGTAAAACCTTTAGTGCAGGTATAACAATATGTCTCTAATTTCATTTCAGATCTTTTATAATTGTGCAAGAAATACTAGCAGTAATACTTGCTATTTCACAACTTTAACTGCAAACAGTATTGAGATGTGTGGCTTTCCGTTATATATATCGTGCAAAAAAAAACTAGTTTGATAAAGTCAAATTTATTTCCATAATTAGTCAAGTTGCGAGTAAACGTATAAATTTGTTAAATAGAAACAATATTTTTATTAATGAAGAAATACATTTTGCTGAAAGAATTGAGGAGATTTAAAAAAATATATGAATAGTTTTTCATAGGGTAGGCACAGCTTTTCAGCCTTTATGGTGTGCGCGCTACTGCATAAATTAATAATAAATTCTACGTTCCACCGGTGGCAGGTACTTGTGCGGTCACTATCTCCCCGGGAGGAAGTGGAAAGAGGAAACAGTCGACGCCACCCAACCTACATCTGCACACTTGCTCCTTGGTGATAGGTAGTTGTCTATGGTGACTTCTATCGACCGTGTTGCGCATGCGCGGTGCTCTTCACGATGTGACGTCACAGGGCACCCACCCCTATATCTACAAGGGTGTTATTTTTTTATTAATAATCAAACACACTTATTTCAGTTGACTTTGATAGCTAGCGTTAGTTATTTCTGTGTGAAATTAATCACTTTCAATGAACTCAAATATGTTTTGAATTTAAGTGTCATTTTCAAAATTGGAACTGATTGTGGGGACAATTCAGAAAAGTGATAAAATGGGCACTTACCTGTCCAGAAAATTATTTTACTTTAATTAATTTTTCTTTATTTGAAATGCGCATGTTTGCCCTTGTTTTTAATTTTGCTGATAGTGTTTATTCCGAAGATAAATTTCTATTCGTCAACAAAAAAATATAATTTTATTAAAAAGAAAATTGACAATCTGTATCGATTTGTTTTTGAAGTGCAATGATCCCGAGGCAAATGATTAAAACACAATTTCTAGTTGAATATCAAAGTACCGACTAGTGTCGTCACTAGTTGACCAGTTGCACAAAATACATACAGAGTGCTTAGTACATTCAGTACTCAAAATAGATGACATTGGTAATGTTTTATTTTTGGGTATCATGCCACGTTGTGCTACTGCTTTATTTAGCCAACGTTTCGGACAGCATTACAGATTACATCATCAGGGCAGATGTGTGCCCACATGATAATGCACACTGAAATGCTCTCCGAAACGTTGGCTAAAGAAAGAACTAGTACAACACGGTATAATACCCCAAAAATACATCACTATAAAATAACTTTTCATTTAATTATAATGTCAAGCTACAGAGTTATTGCTTTCTTCGACAATAATATATTTAAATTGTCATTGACAATAATATATTTAGACGAAGAAAGAAGAGCATTCCTGGAGGGTTGAGCATGATTGTCTTAAAATTGTCAACATTGACATGACAAAGGTTTTTACCAACATTATCAGTAATTAGTCGACTTTCGCTAGTACGCCTGCTAACAGTTGACATCAACTAAAATCTTCTGCCCTGATGATGAACACTGTAATGCTGTCCGAAACTTTGGCTAAAGAAGGAGGTAGCGCAACACGGCATAATACCTCAAAAATAAATCACTATAAAATTTTTGGCTGTGAAAATCTCAAATCATATCCGAAAAGCTACTTTATTTTTGAATTTTTAACCACGTTTTTATAATTTATACACGTTTGCATGACTGTTTCCTAATAAAACATTAGTAATTCAGAATATATCTTAACACGTGTTCAATGCAGATGGCCTTGTTCGAATAAATATATTGGACGAAATGTGAAAGTATTATTATTTTGAAGAACACGTGTTCCGAATTTCTCATAACATATTTGTGTTTTTCTGATAGTTTGATATGAAATTTGTCATATCATTTTATAGGCCTCCAGTCCAGTTTTTTCAGTCCAGTTTCCCATTTAATGTAACAACATCCTGTGTGTCTGAAAGTAGAGAAGTTGGTTGTCCGCTCGCACATACCTACGTTCGTTTACTGGGTGGTTGCTTGGTGTACGGTGACGTGACACCCGTACACACTGTCTGTAGGGTTCAAAGGTCGACTACCTTTTAGAGATTCGATTGAATGCTTATTATGTAATTTTATTTGATCATGCATTCAAAAAGGTCGTCCGTTAAAAAAAATAAGATTTGTAAAATCTTAACCTAACTAACTAACCATCAAGCCTAAGTAGGCGTAGGCAGAGTGTGAACCGCCAAACAACACGGAGAAAAATGAGTATTGATGATTTATTAAAATCTTGTCAAAAAAGTGATAGCAGGCCTAATAAACTATTAGTACTTTCATAATATTTTATATCAGTAAGTTTTTTCCGTGAAATCAGTCTTTGCACACTTTCATCTTAGGACGGGTTGTTTCAAAGAATATGAAAAATTAATCGAATTTCAAAGTTGTATTTCGTTTGTAAGTTCTGTGAGGTTTGTCAATCTGGCTTATTTTTGCCTTTATTTTAATCAGCCACCAAAGAACCGATTTTCGCATATCTAACGTCTCAGGCCATTCCTCGCCAATTTGCAAGACTTTTGCCCTGGGGGTGGCAATACGACGCCCTGAGAAATGCGGTGATCGACTTTAAAGTGGATTTGCTACCCCCACCCCCTAGCTACTACCCTTATACCTTATACCCACAGACTGCTAGCAAAGTATCTACCCACTACACAGTGTGTTGAAATAAAGCCTTTTAATAGCCATCCTTTTTACAAACTATTTTAGTTACCCCATGATGTAATGAAGAATTACAATAATAATATTGTAATTTCCTTGATATTAGTGTATGAGCTCACCCATATATGTCACTAGATTAGTCTATAGGCTTACCCATAGATGTCGTTAGCTGTAAGGAATAATTGGAGAATAAATAAGGTGAGAATCTCAAGGTCGGGGTCCAGATTATTCCAACCGCCTGCTAATTTAGATAACAGAGCCATTGTCAAATGTTTTGTTAAAGCCGGAGTATCGAATCAGAGTTGTGAGAAAAACTCGGAGACACAATCATGCCGTTACATCCAAGGCTGGGATTTGGCCTCCTGTATAAATGTTCTCCACTGGCTGCGGTCCTTCGTCATTCGCGTCCAGTACATCCTTCCCGTTTTGCTCCAATTCTCTTCCACGCCATCCATCCACCTTCTTCTCCGGTCTGCCTTTTGGTAACTCCCACTGGGACACCGACACAATCATAATGTTCAGCATCCTATCATCTGTCATTTTTTCCACATGACCAGGCCATTGCAGTCTTCGGGACCGACAGAGCTTAGAATGGTCTCATTTTGTATAAGATTTTTGTAATCATGATTCATCTTCATTTTAGTTACCTTCTAGTATTGTGATATTTTGGCCTGCAAGACACAAATCGCTCCTCCATGAAGAGTACCAAGGTACGGGGGTCAGTGAGGTTTCAGTGAGATCAGAGAGATTTCAAGATCATAACAGAGGTAGTGCGATCTCACCCAGCCTCTTTCATACCGGACCATCATCCAAGTTAAACTTTCTATACCGGACCATCATCCAAGTTAGACTTTCTATACCGGACCATCATCCAAGATAAACATTCTATACCGGACCATCATCCAAGTTAAACTTTCTATACCGGACCATCATCCAAGTTAAACTTTCAATACCGGACCATCATTTAAGTTAGACTTTCTATTTCGGACCATCATCCAAGTTTTTATTTTCTAGATTCTTATTTGCCATGAAGTGGTGAATTATTTAAATTTACTGAATTTAAAATTAATGTTTTTTATACAAATAGAACAGCGTCATATGCGCCTAACAATTTTTACTTCTTATGGGTTGTTGCTATTATAGACTTAGAGGCCTTGTATTTTTTCTCGGCAGGGAAAAATTGGTTGCCTAAAAACCCTACAAAAATTGCATGTTTGTCATCCTCATCTAAGGTAGACATTAGTCCGCCATATTAGTAGTTCCGTAAATCGGTATTATCAATCAATAAACTACAAAATCGTATTTTTTTCTAAGCTACCACATAAAATGTTAAATAATATTGGCGCAGCCGGTAGGATGGCATTTGAGTTTTGTTTATGTGAATATAGTCCCAACTACTTCCAACCGTCCCCAATTGCGGTATGTTGTGAGACTGATGAGAGGCTGGTTAGGGGAAGGAGATGGAGAAGTGGAAGGTGTAGAAGTATCTGGCTATTCATTATTGTTCATCAAACACGGCTAAACCATTTCAAGCAACATTTCAATTCTAAATGGTAGTCTTATACCAGGGCAGTACTGAGAGTATCTTCCACTCTGAAATAAATAAATTGTAAAATAATTCAAATTGATTAAATCAAATTTACTTGCGCACGCCAAGAATTGAACCCGCAACCTTCGGCATGCTAGTGCAAGAGCCTTACTCCTCAACCATGGAGGCCATCATTTAATCACTGATTTAGGCGATTGAATCACTAAACGGCGCTGTATAAAGTTGATTAAATGTTATTATTTAACAATTATTTTACAAGCAATAATTATTCGCCTGAAACACTCATCCACATTGAAAAATCTCCTGATAAAAGATACTTGACGCCAACGGGACTCGAACCCGTGTCCCTTCGATTTCCGGTCGACAGCTCTGACCACTGAGCTATGGCGGCTTATCTCTTATCCGCGAAATAGTTCAATATATACTAGTGTTTCATTCAACAATTACTGCTTGTTACATTTTTTCACCTGAAAACAACCAACTTTATACACAAAGGGTAATAAAATAATTGTTACCCTTTGTGCTATGCATAAAAAAATCTTGTCTTAAACATTAGTTTACCAAAAAAATAATAATTATTATTATTTAACTTCCATAATATTGTTCGTTTCCATTCTGTACCAGAAGGAGGGTAAGTTAATCCTTGAGCTGTTCAGTCACCGGCTTACGTCGGAACCTTTGATCCTCAACACAGTCAACGACGTTACATCGGCTATTACCGACACAAACCTACATACACCTCGCTATTAAGCCCCGCATTCCCCATTTCTACAGACTTATAACAAATTTCTGTTTAACTCTTTATGTTTTTAAGTTCCAAAAAAATAATGTTATTTTCTAAGATAATATCAATACATTGTTATACCGAAACGTTAATTATGTGAAATTCCCTCGATGGAAAAAAATTGCAAAGTAAGTTCCGAAAATTATTGAAAACACGTTTTGTTCTGTCATTTAATATGTTAATAGGCATGACAAAAAATCATAGTGTATCTGTAAATGCAGTAAAGAATTTGTCAAGAGATTTTTGCTCTATTTTAAACGAGTCGTGTTTTATTAAATATATTCACAATTATCACTTAATTGTTGTCGTTTTTTAATATTAGCGCGCTCCCTCTAACATATCTCCCTTTCAAACCATCGTAAAACGCTTACTACGGGGCCTTGAGCTTGTCACAGACGTCGCTATCTTCGATAATACAAAGTGATGTGTGATTTGGAAGCGTACCGATTATTGTCGAGCTACGACCAAACTGCACGGACTATCAAAGTGACTATCCAATGAAAGTATTGCGTTAGGTGTGGTGGTGGAAACAATGGCGCCGCTGTGTGTGGGTGCGATTTACAGTAGTATTGGTGTACTGTACGATGTTGGCGACACGCGTTATGCGCGCGGTCTCATACTAATTTTGATTTGTAGCCCATCCCATTGTTTCTATTATTTATATGCAAATGCATTGCATCTTCCTTTGTATTGGTTAGTAATTCTTTAAAATTTTCCTGCTTGCACACCTAGCAATGCAAAAATACATTTTTATAGTTAATAATTATAATTGGATGACTTGTATAGCGCCGTTTTTGTGCAAAATCACCTCAAGGGCGCTGTACAAATTTATAATACATTTCTACAGTGATCTATGTTATTACTAACTATTTATGGAGCTAATATACAGTACAATACTTACCTGGTAGGTCACTCGAGATTAACACTTAATTAACATTATCTGATTGTTTATTACCGAAATTTAGATACAGGATTTAGGACATAATTGTAAAATTGAATATAACTGGACTTTCTCTTAGGAATGGTATATTTAATTTAAGGGTACGACAGCTTAAAAAGGTAAGTTTTTAGTTTAGACCTGAATTCTGTTGGACTTGTTATGGATCTTAGTTTCGGAGGGAGTTTATTCCAAGGAAGTATGAGATTGATAAAAATAATCGAATCTATTAATTTCATAATGGAAGTATGAGATTGATAAAAATATTCGAATGTAATAATTTCATAATGGAAGTATGAGATTGATAAAAATAATCGAATGTAATAATTTCATAATGGAAGTATGAGATTGATAAAAATATTCGAATGTAGTAATTTCATAATGGAAGTATGAGATTGATAAAAATATTCGAATGTAATAATTTCATAATGAAAGTATGAGATTGATAAAAATTATCGAATGTAGTAATTTCATAATGGAAGTATGAGATTGTTAAAAATAATCGAATGCAGTAATTTCATAATGGAAGTATGAAATTGATAAAAATAATCGAATGTAGTAATTTCATAATGGAAGTATGCAATTGATAAAAATAATCGAATCTATTAATTTCATAATGAAAGTATGAGATTGAAAAAAATAATCGAATGTAGTAATTTCATAATGGAAGTATGAGATTGATAAAAATAATCGAATCTATTAATTTCATAATGAAAGTATGAGATTGAAAAAAATAATCGAATGTAGTAATTTCATAATGGAAGTATGAGATTGATAAAAATTACGGAATATAGTCATTTAAAAATGAAATTAAAAGATTGCTAAAAATGATGGAATTTTAAAACGGAAGCATCACATAAAAATTACGGAATGTAAAAATTAGTTAGAAATAGGTCAATATTGGTAGAGGAAGACTAGATGATCTGGGTTTTAGTCCCAGTTGAGGCAGTTAACTTATTATTTTATTTCGTTATCTCTTTCGTATTTGCATTGGGAGTTAGTGATATTATCTTCTTCAATGATTTTATAAATATTACAATGAGATTTATAAGCGTGTATCCTAATAAATTGAAACGTATATGCATGTATACACGTTATATAAAAATCAACTCTTTGATTTTCTATTCAAATAAATCAAGGAATTTCCTTTTAAAAATTCCTTATGAAAAAATTGTTGCAAATTAAAAGATGTAACTAGTAAAATAACAAGGTAGTGCAAAATAGATTACGCCCTCCCTCCTTAACAAGGCATTATTACAACACTAACTAATAGGGGAAGGAGAAGAGATAGAGGATAGAGGGGTGGTAGTGTAGCAGGGGCGTGTCGACTCTCTGACGCAGTGCATTGCGCAACAAGTTATCTGCCTCCCCTCACCGAGAGGAGGAGGGGAAGTAGGAGTTCTGATATAGTTGCTTTGTGCTCTTTTCTATTGTGAAGAGAACTAGGATACCTACCTGTAAAGGAAATGTGAAATAGAAATATTAATAAATAGTATATTTCAAAATGTGAATTATTTTGAAATGTCTTACCGTAAATGCGGGTTACTCGGAACCATTGTTAACATTTTTTATCATATTATTAAAAAGTTGAAAATATTTTGTATAATGTGAACATTATCTTGTTTGATATCACCGCCAAAAGAAGTGTGATGATTTATTTTTTAGGGTATGACGCCGTGTTCCTTCTTCTTTAGCCGACGTTTCGGAGAGCGTTACAGTGTACATAATCAGGGCAGATGTATAGATTGTTGTAAAGTGAGTATTTATGTATGTATGCTAAAGAAGCTGGAAGAGCAACACGGCATAATACCCCGAAAAAACTTTAATAATCTTTTTTTGTAAGATAAACATAATTACACTAGCGACCAAATTCTTGTGACAATGTTTTGAAACATAATATTATTTGGATGATTTTTATAGGGCCGTTTTTGTGTAAAATATATGTACATTTTTCAGGGTTCTATTCGTCTTTTAACTACACACAATCTATAACACATAATAACTTAAGACAAACAGATTTGTTGATGTGGGCCACTGAGACCATGTTATCCCAATAAATAATGATGAGGAGAAGGAGATGTGGGGAAGAAGGTGAGGAAGTACCTTGCTAATCAAATCTGGTCACCAAACAAAGCTATTTCAAGCAACCTTTCGTTTCTGAATGGTGTTATTTCACCAGGACGCCAGTCAGCATAAAAAAAAACAAGTAAACCACATAAAAGTGAATACATTTTTTTAATGATTTACTCGTTTTCATTACTAATTTATTTTTGCAAAAAACCTGATAATTAATATGAGGAAATTAAAGTTTTCGTATTTTTTTTACTGATTAAACCTTTTGATGTATTATGTATATGTACAGACACACACCACCGTATGTGTGAGAGATGTGCGATTAAAAAGATCAGCTTAATTTCTGGGTAATATTTTTAAACAAAAATATTAATTTCATCAATAATAAATTATTCGTGCAATGTTACCCCATAAGGGGCACATTGGGGTAGTTTTACGGCTTGTGATTTACGTGATTTTATCGGTTCAATGCGGATCTGCTAGTGAAATGACGCCCTTTGTACGAGTAGGAGCTTTCGGTTGATATTTTGATAAAAATTGGAAAGAGAGATTATTGAGGAAGTAACCCAAATTGGCTGGCCATTTTGTACGATCAAAGAATAACTCTCCCAAAAGATGAAAGATTATTTGAAAGCCCGATCTACCGGCCAAACGCTTGTAATTCAGCTTTTTCATCAATGGGAATTATAAAATTTAATTTATAGAAACGTCACTATCTCAATGACAATTGATTTTCAAACTTTCTTCAGGCATGTAGGTACCATGCTAAGTCCAAATGAACAAGACAATTTCACATTTGTAAAAAAATAATCTTTTATGAACACACGTAGAAAAATGACTATAGCTAATTTATTAAGAATCTCTAATTATTAGAATATCAAATTATTGATAATTCCGTTTAAAAACGGGATTGCATGACCTTACTAATGACTAATGAATTACCAAGTATCCTGATAAACTTTTAGTAAATAACAAATTTGTAAACAACCAACTTTATTTTTGTAGAAAAGGCTTTGTAAGTGCTGTATTTCCCACTAGATGGCGTCGAGACATTATATCTATGGGGAAATATTTTAACTTGTCAAATATAATTATTTTTTAATGATAAACTAATGTTTATAAGACAAGTTTAAAAATATATGTAATTAGCAATAATTGTTGATTGAAGTACTAGTAAATGTTAAATTATTTGGGGGGTTGGGAATAAGCCGACGTAGCTAATGGTTCAGAGCAACTGACCGCCAATCAGAAGGTGCGGGTTCAATTCCCGTCGGCGGCATTTAATTTTACTCGGGAGATATTTTCAATTTGTATAGATATTTCAGGCGAGTAATTATTGCTAATTATAATTTGTTATCTTTTGTGCCATGCATAAAAAAACCTGGTCTTATAAACATTACTTTATTATCAAAAAATAACTTCATTTCTTTTCCAACCAACGTTCCAGAGTGGAAGATACTACCAGTATCGCCCTGGTGTAAGACCACCATTCAGAATTGAAACGTTGCTCCAAATGGCTTTAGCCGTGTTTAGTGACTAGATCTGAATAGCCAGGTACTTCCCCACCTTCCTCTTTCCCTTCCCCACTTACCTTCAGCCTCACAACATCCCCCAATTGGGGATGCCATGGTCTCACTGGCTCCAGACGGGAGCAGTTGGGACTCTTGTGAGGTATTCACTATAAAAAAAAAATAAAAATAAAAAATAAAATAAAATAAAAAAAAAACCATCCATAACTCCAAGCAACGACTTGTACATGAAAACTAGTATATTTAAAGAAAAACTTTCCATGACAACAGTGTTTTGAAAACCAAAACGAACGTACGCACCAACCATATAAATAATTTACCTTTAAGTATTTCGTAAAAGCCCGCCATTGCTTTTACATGATATGATTAAAAAACCATTACCTGATAAGCGTTTGAACCTTTTTTAACGTTCAGCCCTAAAGCCGGTGCTCTACCTATATCAAAAATGTACAAAAATATATTCCCGTTGGCGGCATTTATTTTTACTAGGGAGATATTTTCAATTTGTATTGATATTTCAGGCGAACAATTATTGCGTATAATTATTTGTTATAAACCTTGTCTTATAAACATTAGTTTATCATTAAAATATAATAATATTTGACAAGTCAAAAATATTTCACCAACAAATGAAGATATAATATGTCTCGACGCCATCTAGTGAGAAATTTAGCACTAACAAAGCCTTTCCTACAAAAATATAGTTGGTTGTTTACAGGTGGAAAAAAATATAATGAGCAGTAATAGTTGATTGAGGTACTCGAACATATTGAATTATTTGGCGGGTTGGAAATAAGCCGACATAGCTCTGTGGTTCAGAGCACCTGACCGGACATCAGAAGGCACGGGTTCACTTCCCGTTGGCGGCATTTAGTTTATCTCGGAAGATATTTTCAATTTGTATTGATATTTACATATCAAAAATATATTGGTAATGTACGGAAAGGTATTTTCTTTTACGTGTTAGCCCTTTCGGACGGTGTAAGAAAACTGGTAGATTTTAAGATTTCCCCCCCCTATCTAGAACGAATAAAAGTTGGTGGTTTCCGTTTCAAATTGCTGACAGTACTGTCTTTGTGTGCTATTTTTTCATTTTATTTTAGCTTTTTCAGGTGGTAGCCATGTTTATATATATTGACAATGTGTTTTTTGTGTATAGTGTATCATTTTTAATATTAACTGGTGCACATCCTTTGCGTCCTAGTGTTATTTCAAATCAACGTAGCAATTATGTCTAATGAAATTGAAGAAAGAATTTTTCAATTAACCCCAAGAGCAACTATGGAGACATTTCTCTCAGACGTCAAATATCTGTAGAGTACTTTTGGGAGATATCTATGGACTCGTTAATTTCATGCTATCTCATTGTGTATTAGGGTGAGATATATGATTTAAACAGTGTTAGAAAGAGGGATCACCACGCTACTTGCATTCAAAAATTTACCATGAACGGCTCTCGCAAAATTTATAAGAAATCTATGAAATAACAAGTGACGACAACTTTTATAATACGTACGTCTAATTAAATATGTTTTTTTTTGTTTTGTGTATAGTGGTGGTAATAGTAATTACAGTTTATACGATAAAAAGTTTGGTAAACAACATTAAAAACATTATCAAAATTTGAATATTTTTAATTGCATATAAATATTTGTAATACTAACATCTGTAAGAGTCTTTTATCTGCTTTCAAAAACATTATTTTATTTTGAAATACGTTCATAAATAGGGAATTTATCTGGAATCTAATATAATGTGAAAAAATTATACCTCGCAATCAGCATTTTGTCAGTTCGCTTTGAGAAATACATTGCAAAATATGATAGTCTTCAGGGGTTATTTTTACAAGCGTGAAATATTTATTTACCAGTTCTATTGCAGGTCGAAAAAGGTTAAGGATTTCCGTGAGAATTTTTCGCAACCGGCTCAACCGCACCATAAATAAATAATTATTTTACAATTCCACGCTTTAGTTGACTCCTGGTAACGTGATAAATATTCCCTCGTATATATGTAGGAATAATTAAATTTCGCCTTCGGCGAAAAATGGTATACCTTTCTGGGAATACCATTTTTTTAGAAATTGGTTTTGGTTTCGCTAGATGTGCCCTCTATTTGGAAAAGGTGTAATGAACAAAATCAAGAAACGGAAAGAAACGAAACAAAACAAGGCAGACGGGTAAAGACGTGTCAGTCAAGTTTACGTCGCACAGTGGGCTGAAAATCGCCTTTCATAGACATAGAGACTTGAATTTTCAAGGGTTTTTTTTTTGGCTAGAAATGGATTCTGCTGATCATTACTATGCTATAAAATGTCGTACAAAGCAATTGCGTGTACAAATGAAGGAGTTATAATTTTTTTAAGAAAAATTTGTATGGCGCTGACATTAAAAATGAGGCTATCTCTGGAATCATAAGGTTGGCCGTTCTATCCTTACACACAGATAATACTACTATTTATTTGTATTTTTTTGACATACTTCATATTGTGGCGCAAGGTGCGATGTTTTTTTTTAAAATCCTCAAAGTTGAAAAAACCCTTTTTAATGTTGATGATTCATTTTAATGCTTAAACGCTTTTAGGCTTGCAGTGTAAATAAAATATTGTAAACTAGACAAAGCATACTCATATGTAAAGCATTTAAGCATTAAAATGAATCTTCAACATAAAAAAGTTTTTTTTCATCTTTGAGGATTTAAAAAAAAAAAATCACAAGTTTCGCCACAATACGAAGTATGTCAAAAAAATACAAATAAATAGTAGTATATTTGTGTGTCAGGAAATAATGGTCAACCTTATGATTCCAGAGATAGCCTCATTTTTAATGTCAGTTCCATACAAATTTTTCTTAAAAAAATTATGACTCCTTCATTTGTTCACGCAATTGCTTCATACAAAATTTTATAGCATATTAATGATCAGCAGAATCCATTTCTAGCCAAAAAAAATACACTTGAAAATTCAAGTCTCTATGTCTATGAAAGGCGATTTTCAGCCCACTGTGCACAGTGTTTTGGCTTGCAGTGTAAATAAAATATTGTAAACTAGACAAAGCATACTCATATGTAAAGCATTTAAGCATTAAAATGAATCATCATCAAAAAAAAAAATTTTTTTTCACTTTAGGATTTAAAAAAAAAAAATCGCACCTTGCGCCACAATATGAAGTATGTCAAAAAAATACAAATAAATAATAGTATTATCTGTGTGTAAGGATAGAACGGCCAACCTTATGATTCCAGAGATAGCCTCATTTTTAATGTCAGCGCCATATAAATTTTTCTTAAAAAAATTATAACTCCTTCATTTGTACACGCAATTGCTTCGTACGACATTTTATAGCATAGTAATGATCAGCAGAATCCATTTCTAGCCAAAAAAAATACCCTTGAAAATTCAAGTCTCTATGTCTATGAAAGGCGATTTTCAGCCCACTGTGCGTCGGTAGAATAGTATCAAGGCGTAGAGTACAGGCCTGGGCGCGCGACGGTTTTTGAAATATCATATGCTCAAATCAGTGTCATCGAGCAACGACAGTTTGCAGATGGCGGCAATCATTATTGATACTCGTTATTAATGCTGATTTGTGTGGTGTTTTTAAACACAGTGATATTAGACTATTTGAACAGTGCAGTTTACTCCGAACTTCGTAAATTGTCGGTCGCGTGCCCAGGCCTATACTCGGGTCGGTCCTAGTCCTAAAGACTAACTAACTAACTAACCACCAGTTTCTCCGCAGGGTTTCCGCCGTTTCTCCGCAGGGGTGGGCAGAGAGGACGGACCGCCAAACAACTCGGGTCTTGTTACACACTCCTTGCCTCATTCATATTCATACACACTCTTCTATTATTCTGACTCTTGAAATTTGATCATGCCATGTCTTCCTCGAGCATTCCTGACTTCTTCCACCATTCACATTTGCTTCATATATTCTCTGGTACGATAAAACGCATCAAATATTGAATCATGTCATGTTGAAGTTGTATGTGTGAGAATGTATAAATGTAAATGACTCAAGTGGTGCATGAAGAGACAGAGTGGTTTGGCGTTTCGATCTCTCTATCTACCCCTTCTTTAAAGAAAAGGCAAAAAAAGGGGAGATTAAGGCAAATCGAAACAATTTCAATTTCCGATAAAGAGTACAAGCGGTAGGATTCGTCGGGCAAAAGTTAAGACACGTTCAAGTTATAAGCCAGGCACAATATTCCGGATGAAGGTCGGGAAAGAAGAAAGAGGGATTGCCTCCGTTTTGAATAAATAATGCGGTACAAAACCGTGTCAAATTCCTTAACAAAAGAATTCGCGCTCTGAAAACTTATCCTTAAAAGAGAAGCAGCACAAGGGATTATTCACAAATTTGACACACGTAATTTTTTTCCACAGATTTTACGTGCGGATTAAACTTGTACACTTTCAAGGGCGTGTTTGAGAATTGTTGAATTTTATTCATTCAGTAGAATATTTCATTTAATATTATTTATGGGTTTACTTCTAACTTAAGATTAATAAATAAACAAACTTGATTGTGCAATGTAGTCCTCAGGCGTCTCCGACTATTTACAGTACAAAATTTATTATTTCAACATTTGGGAAGGTAGGCATAATATTTCATTCAATGGCACCATTCCTGTAGTCATGTTATGCTGTGTTAGAAGATCTTTTCTGTTCTTTGGAATCTTGAACAAGTTGTGGTGGCGACTACGGCTGAAATTTTCATGTTGAAAAGGGAGTCTTAAAAATCTAGGAAAAAAGGTTTTTTTTATTTATTTTGTGAATAATATTATAGCAAAGATATAAGTTAATAAAGGGGAAACTGTCACAAATAATTTAAGCCATGAAATAGAATTTCTTATATTATACAACTATTTGAATTTTACTTTCGTTTTCGGTAATGAATGAAAGCAAATCTTGGAAGATAAAATTAACCCACTTCCCGACATCCGATCGAGCTAAAACTCGGCAAATAGACTTGTTGTCAGTGACAATGCATTCTATTAACATATTTTAGTGGCAATCGCCTAAACACAAGTAGACATATACGAATTTCTCTAAAATTGGATGACATTACAGCAATTCATATGCGAAATAAATGTCGGTCCTAACCGATCGGCATTTGGCGAGGTTGTTAGAGCGATTGACTCCAGTCCCCGGGAAGGAATACAATCCTCAGCCAAACAAAAATAAAAATTCTATTAAAATAGACGTATTATAGTTTTTAAAAAAACTTTGTTTTTTACGCCTTCATTTTTATTCTACTCAAAAAAAGTTTAAATTTATCCAAAGCACAATTTTTGAAATATATAAGATAATCCGATTCTTAATAAACATTAATCGAAAACGTGATTTCACTGATCTTTATTTATTTATTCATTCATTTATTTAACGCCCAGAGGGCTTTTACCTGTAGGTGGTACAATTTTAATGACAGTTTTGAAACATGAGAAAGAAATATTAAAAATAAAATAACATAAATTATACAGCGATTTGAATGGCTTACAAAAATATATAACTTCCATTTAGGAATAGTGTTTAAATAAGTCTTTTACGTAATCCACAAAATTCGCAAAGTTAATATTAAATATATCGACATCACCTAAGTATTGGTTTCCCATAGTGTGAAACCGTTGTATGGGGAGTTCGCAATGTAATTGCGCTTATGTGTGTTGCATTGGAATAGTGTATTTTGTCCTGTTGTTATTGTAGGTATTCGTAAGTTTATGAGTTGCAGAAGTTCGCAACAGTCGTTTTAATATGTTGATATGTTCGTCTTATTGGCAAAATATAGATAAAATTGGGCTGAATGCTGTAAAAATGAGAACATACCCCAATCGGGGTTGCCATAGTTCCACTAGCTCTGGGCAGTCAGAACTCCCATACTCGTTTAATTTTTATTTTGTGTATATTTTAGATTCCCACAAATTATCCTCGAGACTGAATCCATTTTTCTACTTTTCCACGGGGTTGTTCTCGTGTTCACATCTTCACGTATCAAAACTTTGTAATGTTCCCCAATTTTACCTCTACAGTTTTCTTTCGTGTTAACCGAGTTAGTTTTTCTCATTTGGAGCAGAGTGTATTTTTAAAGTTCTTCCCAGTTTTAATGCTACTTTTTTCAAATGTAATCTCGTTAGCTTTAAGAAAACTTTCGTATGTTTTTGTACCATCAAAAATATTTTGTACCTATATACGGTGTCCGTAAAATCGTAGTACAAACGGGAAATCAATGAATCTACATCACATTTGGGAAGCGGGTTTAGGTACCGCCGCCCCTGGAACCATTCCTTTGCCATAGCTCACTTCAAGTGGTTTGCTACGTTTGGTGATTTAGCAGGAGTATCCGGGTGCATCGGGTGTTGTCAGTTCAGGATGCGCCTTCCTTGCGTGGCTGGTTTGGGGAGACCATTTGACCTCTCCGACTGGTCTCTCTTGACCCATCGCATTGCGTCGCAGCGGGAGGGATAGACCGTACGTCCGTCACTCCTGGATACACCGATCCCTCGATTTCTACCCACCCCTCAATCCTCCCCAAACTTTCTCTCCTTCATTTCCCTAAAAGACCCTCAAAACAGCATCCCCACAAAATAACATAGGCCCTGAAGGAAATTATTTTCCCCAATTCTCCTGTGTAAAAATAAATGGAGTCGATTTTTTTATTCGATCTTTATTCAGCTGGTTCAAAAGATTTTTTTAACCCTTCGGGTTCTGTATGTGATATAGATTCAATAGTTTCCCGCTAGATTTCCGGACACCGTGTATTCTTACATGTGTAATGTGGCTCAATTACAAAACAAAGCATCGAAAAAAGTTCAGAAAAAGAACAAAAAAGAAACCCAACTTATCCCAACCTATTTTTTAATCATAAGATCTGTATTTTGTTTTGTCTTCGTCCTGTTTTATCCGTGTTAGGATATTATAATATATCCAATTGTCAATAATTACGATCATGCTTGTTTGTTGATCATAAATTGATCAAGAGCCAAAATGGGCCGAAAATCGTTCAAAAGTTAAAACTTCAAAATGGTGCTAATTTTTTCCCAACCTTTAATAATATATGATAAACCACATTAATCCATTATAATTCAATGAGGTTTTAACCTGCGACCTCTGACATTTAGATACTTCGTTTAGCATTAAAACGATTCGATTGAATACCCCTGTCCTGTAAGAATATATCACATATTCAAATATCAACCCTTTTAAGAATAGAATTTAGGTCGCCCAATGCCTGTCTGACGTCAGAGATGTCAAAAAATCTAATTTCAAATTCGAAACTAGTACAGGCAAATCATACAAAAGAGTAATCGTTTCAATTTGTTTTTGCGGACCAATAACATTGTATTACCCGAACGCAGTCCCATCTTACATAGCAAATTCCTAATATAGTGGGTGCGTAGCATTATTACCACAGTATTTATAAAAATACCTAAACAGTTTAATTATGATTTAGGTACACTTTATAATGTCCACATTAATTGTGATTTAGGTACACTTTATAATGTCCACATTAATTGTGATTTAGGTACACTTTATAATGTCCACATTATTTGTGATTAAGGTAAACTTTATAATGTACACATTAATTGTGATTTAGGTACACTTTATAATCCTTAATTATCCGTCATTGGTTTAAATGTTCCAACGAGGCGTACCAGGCACACTACACTTTTTCATATTGAAGCCAACAATACCAATGCAGCAAACAACTCAGTAATTACTCGCGCAATCACAACATACACCCATTACGAAAAATTACTACATTCAGACATCTTTCATGATTCCTTTCTAACATACAAAACTAACTTATTAAATTTCTTAGCATGACATATTTCAAAAATATTTTCACATCATTTTTCAAAACTTCTATGTATTAACAGTCAATTACAATTCGTGAGCTTATTATAATTCTTGTTTTCAATTCATTTATTTTTATCTATCCACACACTTCCTTCCTCCCACGCGAACAATGCGGACGTATACGCATTTCTCCAGTAGGTAATATACGAAATAAATGTCGGTTGCTGATTTTTTTATCCATCCAGTTTACTGATACACAAGCGAGGGTCTCTTTAAAATGATTTACCTGTAGCAACACCAACATTCCGACACAATAACCCATTGTTATATTCTGACGTTTTTGTTGCGACACTTCTATCAGACGTTTCTATCTGACATCCCCGCCCTTGATAGAATCGATGAGATCGGAACTTCTGTCATGTAAATCCTGATGTAAACAGGAATTGTCACAAGTCACACGACAGTGATACAAATGTCAAATCATTAATAAATGCAAAGAATATTTGTACTACAAACAAACACGCCCTTTTGATAGGGGCGGTTTATTTAACTAGATTCAACCGGTGTCGTTTTCTTACTTCTGTATATATGATCTATTAATGAGCAATTTTAAAAAAAACTTATCCTATGCTTAGAAATCTATTTTTTTTAAAACTATATATCGTTCTATCATTTGTTTAAGGGTTGTTTATTATAGCAATTTCTTTGTATGACGTAGGTATACGTTACTTTCCTCTATTTCATTTCTAAAATAGCGGAAATTAGCAAAAAAACACTCCAGCCCAAGTGAGAAAGTTGCTTTTATGTGATGTATATGACTCTGCCCTTTTGCAAGGGGTGTTTATTTTACACGAAACGTTCATAGAACTATGTGTATGACACTGCTATTTTAAAAAAAGTTCTCTCAAAGCTTGTGAAAATTATGCATGTAGTGTAAATGTTCCAGCCCTTTTTCGAGGGTGGTAAATTTTACGTGAAACGTTTATAGATATACGTGTAAAAGCGGCTATTTATTGTTTAGTATTGCGCAAATTAGTAAAAAAAATCTTATCTAAACGTGGTCGAGATTTTGTATGTAGTGTAAATGTTCTCGCTCTTTTGCGATGGTGGTTTATATAACCTGCACCTTTCGTTTATGCTACGTTTGCACCCCTCCGCGTAGAAGATTTAGTTTTGCGCAGGGCGGCGTTTTGGGCGGTCGCGAGCAGCCCAAGCGGCCACGGAGATTGCCGAACGGTTGCGGAAAATGCCGAAGTGAAAATGGGGTCGAAAAACTATAACCGCGCAATGTGCCCGGTGACAGCTTGAATATTGACGAAATGCACTAATCATAATAATAAAGGAGAGATAATTTCACGTAAAACAGTGCATATCTTATAACATCTCAATAATAAAAAAAATCGTTTGTAAAATTCGACAAATTAATAGTAGTATTCAAGGTGAAAATACGACTGATTCTATCTTTTATTTGACATTTCAATTTTTGACAGCCTTTTATTATTTCAATGCTTTTTTTAATGTCACGTGGTTATGACATAATGTGCATTAATTTACACATAAATATGGTTGTGGAACTTCTATTGTTAACTATTTTTGAAGGTTTCTTCAATTTCGTCATAGGGTCAAGCGGTGAGCATAGAACGCCACATAACACTACACATTCACACACTCCTCGCTTCATCCACATTTATACATCGTCTCATACACGCAGTACATACACGCAGTGCACACACTCTTATTCCGAAGTATTTGATTCTCTTTATATTGCCTCGTCTTCCTGAGACGTCACCGACATCTTCTGCATGTAAATTTTGATTTGCGTACGTGACATGTTAGACTAATTACATTTAATTTTGAAGGTTTTAAACTGTTAGAGGAAATACTAAGGCGTATGTGTGTTCAATGCACATGTGATTTAATTACGAATTGATATCCGGAGAGACTGCAAGGTCGATGTGATAATGATTTGTATTAAGATAGAGATAATTCAATGATTTTTGACATTGCACATCGGTTAAACGATAAAATGGGCGAGTCTGGTACGTTCCAGGAATTCGTGCTACGATTAATTCTTCAAGTAATACTTGTGTTTGCATCGTAGAATATTTTGTACGAAGATGAGCAAGGATTGTTTGCTAGGACAGACGAGTGTGGCGTTACATCTTAACTGGCTAACCCTGCGGAGAAACATAGTAGTTTACGAGAGAACACAGGACATAAAAGATAAAATCAGATCTTTAATACGTATATTGTAGGTATACTGCAATCGATTTTTGACCAGCGAAAACTCTCCAACGATGAGCTCTGGCTTAATGAAATTTTGCTCATCCTTTTCCGTCTGGTGTTTCCAATGACAAATTTTTCTCGTTGTCTCCATCATGAGTTATAAATGAAGCTTTGAAATACTAACGTCATATTTTAATTCAATTGTTTACAATAATTATTGTATCATTATTCAATAAGGAATAAGTGAGATTGATACTCAGGCGAAACCGGCTTGTAAAGCTATAAAAATGCTTTGATTGTGTGGGTGGAAAAACTCTTAGGTCAATAGGCGATAATGACGTCACTCGACAGATACGCAAGTCGCGATATTATGACTGACATTTCCTTCTAAAGTTCCAACAAGCAAAAACAATGGTCGGCCTTCAGAGGGTTTAAAACAGATAATGCGGAAGGGTGGGGAGGGGGGGTGGATGGATTTGCTTAATTCTGTTGTATTGATTATTTTCTGTAATCGCGGAATCAACTTTGGCGTTTTATGTATGTTTTGTATTACTGGGAAATCAGAAAAATACACAATTTAAATTTTTTAAATATTTTTTGGTTTTAGGAATCTTGACTGACGCTTCGGGTTGTAACCGTATTAACCGTCAGAGCTGTGATCAAAATTAGATTGAACTGTGTCTGTTCAAAAAAAAATACAAAATGCCTGCTTAGCTGTTTTCAGGAGGCCCTGAAGAAAATAATTTCCCTCGGGACTTATTTTATCTTTGGGGATGCTGTAGGGTCTTTTTCGGAAAGGAAGGAGTGAACCCTACTGTAGGAGGGAGGAAACACATGCTTGCAAATCATTCCACAGTCGAGCCGTTGAACAAGAGAACTGAGAGTCGTGGAAACGACACTTCTTAAGTGACAAACGCTGTATAGATGTTCGAGATCAATGACGCTATTTCCTCGGAACTTCTTCCTTTGAAATATCGATAGAACTAGAACGGCATTACCACCCGACGCTGCACAATGGTGTGGTTTTTGTTTGTTTTGCAACGACATTTCTAGATTATTATTTCTAGAGTTATTTTTCAACTGCTTAAACATATGAAGACAATAATACACCAAATAATTTAATAATAGATTCATGCGTCGCAGCTTAATCATTAAATAAATATCTCTTCTAGTTGTATGACTTTTGAAATCCTTCAAAGTATTTTTCTGGTATTAAGTTTTAAATATTGTGAGAATATACAAATAACATTCTCGCTTGGTTTTCAATAACCTCGACGTGTATTCTTGTATATCTTCCTTGTCGAAATGTGGACACAATCGAATTTCTAAAATCGTCTTTGTAAGTAAGCAAGTGTTACGTTTATTCATCTATTCGACTATTGTCCTAGCGTTCGCCTGTTTATATGCTAAAATGTATCATATTGACTGACTGAGTAATATCTACCACAGATAAACGTCAGTTTGATTTTGTATTGATGTTTTGATTACTTTTCTATAGTAATGTATTACTTAAATATGTGCACAGTAAATTAAAGACGTATCTCATAGCATGACCAGTAATATACCCGACCACACCACTGTTACTACTAATATATTTTTAAAGTGGTACTAAAGACGTACCTTGTTGTACTCTTTTATTCGCAAACAGCCTCACGTTTAACGAGTCGGCTTCTTGCCTGATATACTCGCATTTTCTAATCGATTCCTTTCCTCGTCCTTTTATTTTTATGACTTATTTCCTCTTCTCCCTTCCGTTTCATTCCCCTCCCCTTTATCTGGGTTCATCTTTCTCTACTCTCATTTTACGAGTTCTTTTACACTCTGTTTTCCGTCCTCCTCGTGAATATTTAAACGTTTTCTCTTCACGTAATGGAGGAGTTATGTCCAGTACGTGTTATTTTTACTGCAGAATTTTACTTTCTGACTTTACGTCTTCCATTTTTCATTAGTTTATTATTTCTTATTCATTTTTTTTTACTTTCTTTGTTGTTGTTTCAAATTCTCTGAAGTCTTCATCAATTTAGAATTCCTTTGTTTTATGCAAGGTGTTTTGAGCTGCAAAACTTCTAGAGAGAAAAAAACCTAAAAATGTGTTGATGAAATGCATGAATTGAATGCTTAAGAACAATATTTCAAGCATCAATTTTCATATTTTTATCGCTCAATATCATGAAATTAAAGGCATTTAAAAAGTGAAGAAAACCATTTGAAAATATTTGACTGCCTAATAACAAAAACATAGTGTATTTAGTTATTTTTCTGGCTGCCTACGAAATTACACATTTACGTTTTATTTTTTTAATTTCTCTTCAATAAGTCACGCACCAGCATCGCATGACCAGTGAACTTGAATATTCCATTAGTTTTATACAGGGGTTATTTATGTAAATAATAAATTTAAATTTCCTGCAAAGGTAAAAAAATGGCGTGTTATATAAAAACCTTTTTATCGCAGGATAACGTTATTTTCTCGCGTGACTCATTTAATACTAAACTATTCAACTATTTAAGGGAACTGTCTAAAGAGCCAAGGGCATGGCCATTAAACTAATGTATGCAGCGGCAGTTGGTTTGAAGGGCTGGAATTTAGGTCAAGAATATAGGTCACATCGGGGAGGTACGGGCAAAGTCGGGTACTGTCCGCATAGGTCATATCTACTTAAATAGCTATCGTAGATCAGCAGGCACTTATATGTATGGATAGTAGGGACTGACTACTTCCATAGATTACATTTAGTAAACCGCGTATCCAAGAGTTCAAAATACTCTCAGTGTCTCCCAGGTGAAAGACCATATTCAGAATCGAAGCTTTGTTTGTACGGCTTTAGTCGTATTTATTTATTTAGAATTGACGGCATAAGTGCCATTTACTTACACGACAGTAGATACAATACAGAAAGAAGAAAGAAAATAAAATATTTGAGATTATATAAGTAAACTAGACAAAAGATAAAATAATATACCTTAGTACAAAGTTAGTAAAAGAAATAAAGAAGAAACAAAAACTAAAACCTGTTATGCAGGTCTCGTTGAAATATGCACTTCTAAAACGTTTATTTAATACAGCTTTATACTTCAATATAGGCATATTAAAAACATCAGCTAACATAGCATAAGAGTTACCAATGGTGTGTAATCTATTTATAAAATAATTGTAGCCTGAAACAATAGTATACTTGTGACAATAATACGCACTAGGGAACCTTGATCTAATGGTAATACTAATAATATTTTGATTTTATTGACATTTTCGTAAGTTTCGTAATACAGTAGAGCGTGCGTCTGTTATTAATTACATCACCCGTCACTTTGGCTCTTTTGACTTGTCCCATTAAAAATTCGTTTTTCTGATCTATTTTCAAATAGCATTTTGTCGTAGTTACGTACAGATAGTAGTACCTAATTTATATGTAGCGAGTAGCGACCCTCGCGCTGCAAATGTAATTACAATCATCCAGCGGGGTACAGTGTACAGGACAGACCCTATACTATAGACTGTAAGGCCTGTCCAGGTAATTTGGAGCAGGGGCGGGAAACCTTTTACTGCCAACGACTAAAGAGATAACCCGATAGAAGTGCATTGTTGACGTGTCTGTTTGCTTTTCCAAACTTCTGAAATTGATGAAACCATATCGAAGGTCTTCAATTTCATTGGCTTGTCTAGATCCTGAGATAAGAAGGTCTTATGCGAATTAGCGATATAAGTTTTCTATCACCATCACGTACCCGAAGGACTTTAACCAGCGATTCCTGAGTATATTTGGAGTAAAACATGTTGATGTCATTTTGCTGTCCGATGACATTTTTTTCCAATTAAAGTCCATTATTTTCTTCACAAGTCGCCACTGGGTGCAACCTAGCGCATCACGTGATATGCACCACATCTCGTTACGGCAGCACAAAACAGGCGAGACAGCGCGTTTACAGGTGAAAAAAAAATGATAAGCAGTAATTGTTGATTACTAGTACATATTGAATTATTTGGCGTTTTAGAAATAAGCCGACGTAGCTCAGTGGTCTTAGAGCACCTGACCGGTCATCAGAAGGCGCGGGTTCAATTCCCGTCGGCGGCATTTATTTTTACTCAGGAAATATTTTCAATTTGTATGAATATTTCAAGCGACTAATTATTGCTTATAATTATTTGTTACACCTTTCAAAAGTGATACAAAGTCATGAAAAGCGATGACACAAAAGCAAGGTGGCTTAGGTTTATAGTTTTTTTTTTCATCATTTTTAATAACTTTATATCACTTTTTGAAGGTGTGTGGAATCGTCATTGTGTTAAGTTATCAAAGAACCTTTCTCTTAACTTAGTAAATAGTTTCAGCTGTGTCCTTCAAATAATAAACCACTAGGAACATTTTCTGGGAGAAACGTGAATAGGCTCTGCCAAACGTACACTTCGGAGCGGCGGTACCACACGCCGCTCCAGGCCGCCGCGCAGAAAAGTCTCACAATGGACTGCGCTGTAAACCGTTACCTTACTTGCGGACTTTACTTTTCTGCGCGGCGGCCCGGAGCGGCGCGTGGTACCGCCGCTCCAAAGTGTACGTGTGGCAGAGCCTATTTTTTTTTAAAACTTGCGCGTCTCGCGTACCGGACGTTCCTCGCCTCTACTTTAGCTTTGAGTTCTAATTGGCCTGCTTTTAGACTAATTGACACCAATGGAAGGATCCCTGAATTAGTACATTATTAGCAATTCTAAATTGAAGTTACCCCAAGAGGTATTAATTGTTTCAGTGGTCGCTGCGCGAAGGACGCTTGTGCATAATTTAATAATCGCACTGTTTCAATTTTGCAACCAACAATCGTAGTGTCGTTTTTACAGTTAATGATCAAATAATCAATAATCGTACGGTGACAGTTTTCAACCCGATAATCGTACGGTTATGATTACGCAATCAATGTACCTGTATTAAAATTTTAAAATCAATAATCATACGGTTACGATTTACAATCAATGTACCTGTAAAGGAATTATAAATCCAATAATCGTACGGTTAAGATTATGCAAAAAGAAAAAAAAATACTTCAAAAAGTCACCAGAGACCAAAATTTGCCATTGGGGATTTAACTGGAATGCGTCACCAAAGTTAACTGCCGAAATTTCCAAGTAAATTGTGTTTGGCAGAATTTAATTAATTAGATTCTGTTACTAACCCAGTTCTTGAGTCAATAATTATCACCTGGGAAATACGTCACAGGCAAGTCAAGTATGTCCCTGTGTACTACACACGTACAAACTGATGAAATGTAAACTGTAATGTAAAGTCCCGAAAAAAAACAATAATCGTAAGATTGTCCTTATTTTGTGAATAATCGTATAATTGTCCTTATTTAGTGAATAATCGTATGATTGTCCGCATTTAGTAAATAATCACTAATGTAATAATGTAGGTACCAAATAAAATAAAAAATAAATCATATGATTGTACTTTTTTAGTCAATAATCGTATGATTGTTAAGTTTCTTTATTCATTGAATTGTTTGTTACATGCATTGAGGATTTTTCGACCGCCATGCTAGGCACATGCCCGTGTTATGGTGGTCGATTTTCTATACATTAACATAAAGAATGTGAGAGAATATAAAATAATATAAAATAGCATATTATTAAAGAATATTTAAGAACATAAAATAATGTAAATGACTATATAGTAATATAAGGAAGTATGGAAGAATACAGTAGAATATGAAAATAGTATGAAAGTATAGAACATAAATAACGTGAAAATAGTATGAAAGTAGAACATAAATAATGTAAATGACTATATAGTAATATAAGGAAGTATGGAAGAATACAGTAGAATATAAAAATAGTATGAAAGTATAGAACATAAATAACGTTTGTTATAATAGCATAATATTTTTTAGTTGTTATAAGTAAAGTGTTTTCATTTTTAGATACATAATACAATAGTATATTGAGGAAATCTGTAATTGGTTTCTCAGTTAGGTAAATAGATTAGATTGTCGTTATTTAGTGAATAATCGTATGATAGTCCTTATTTAGTGAATAATCGTATGATTGTCCTTACTTAGTGAATAATAGTATGATTGTCCTTACTTAGTCAATAATCGTATGATTGTCCTTTCTTAGTCAATAATCGTATGATTGTCCTTATTTAGTGAATAATCGTATTATTGTACTTATTTAGTGAATAATCGTATGATTGTCCTTACTTAGTGAATAATCGTATGATTGTCCGCATTTAGTAAATAATCAATAATGTACCAAATAAAATTAAAAACATAAAAAATAAAATAAAAAAATCATATGATTGTACTTTCTTAGTCAATAATCGTATGATTGTCCTTACTTAGTGAATAATCGTATGATTTTTAAGTTTCTTTATTCATTGAATTGTTTGTTACGTGCATTTAGGATTTTTCGACCGCCGTGCTAGGCACATGCCCGTGTTATGGTGGTCGATTTTCTATACATTAACATAAAGAATGTGAGAGAATATAAAATAATATAAAATAGCATATTATTAAAAATTATTTAAGAACATAACATAATGTAAATGACTATATGGTAAAATAAGGAAGTATGGAAGAATACAGTAGAATATAAAAATAGTATGAAAGTATAGAACATAAATAACGTGAAAATAATAATAATAATAATAATAATACTTGGATGACTTGTATAGCGCCGTTTTTGTGCAAAAACACCTCAAGGGCGCTGTACAAACTTATAATACATTTGTACAGTGGTCTATGTTATTACTTAACTATTTATGGAGAAAATATACAGTTCAATACTTACCTGATAGGTCACTTGAGATTAACACTTAATTAACATTATCTAATTGTTTATTGGCGAAATTTAGATACAGGATTTAGGACTTAATTGAAAAATTGAATATAACTGGACTTTCTCTTAGGATTGGTATATTTAATTTAAGGATACGACAGCTTAAAAAGGTAAGTTTTTAATTTAGACCTGAATTCTGTTGGACTTGTTATGGATCTTAGTTCCGGAGGGAGTTTATTCCAAGCCTTCGGCCCAGATACTCCGAAAGCGCGATCACCAAACTTAGTATTTGTTTTAAAATAGTATGAAAGTAGAACATAAATAATGTAAATGACTATATAGTAATATAAGGAAGTATGGAAGAATACAGTAGAATATAAAAATAGTATGAAAGTATAGAACATAAATAACGTGAAAATAGTATGAAAGTAGAACATAAATAATGTAAATGACTATATAGTAATATAAGGAAGTATGGAAGAATACAGTAGAATATAAAAATAGTATGAAAGTATAGAACATAAATAACGTGAAAATAGTATGAAAGTAGAACATAAATAATGTAAATGACTATATAGTAATATAAGGAAGTATGGAAGAATACAGTAGAATATAAAAATAGTATGAAAGTATAGAACATAAATAACGTGAAAATAGTATGAAAGTAGAACATAAATAATGTAAATGACTATATAGTAATATAAGGAAGTATGGAAGAATACAGTAGAATATAAAAATAGTATGAAAGTATAGAACATAAATAACGTGAAAATAGTATGAAAGTAGAACATAAATAATGTAAATGACTATATAGTAATATAAGGAAGTATGGAAGAATACAGTAGAATATAAAAATAGTATGAAAGTAGAACATAAATAATGTAAATGACTATATAGTAATATAAGGAAGTATGGAAGAATACAGTAGAATATAAAAATAGTATGAAAGTATAGAACATAAATAACGTGAAAATAGTATGAAAGTAGAACATAAATAATGTAAATGACTATATAGTAATATAAGGAAGTATGGAAGAATACAGTAGAATATAAAAATAGTATGAAAGTATAGAACATAAATAACGTTTGTTATAATAGCATAATATTTTTTAGTTGTTATAAGTAAAGTGTTTTCATTTTTAGATACATAATACAATAGTATATTGAGGAAATCTGTAATTGGTTTCTCAGTTAGGTAAATAGATTAGATTGTCGTTATTTAGTGAATAATCGTATGATAGTCCTTATTTAGTGAATAATCGTATGATTGTCCTTACTTAGTGAATAATAGTATGATTGTCCTTACTTAGTGTATAATCGTATGATTGTCCTTACTTAGTCAATAATCGTGTGATTGTCCTTATTTAGTGTATAATCGAATGATTCTCCTTATTTAGTGAATAATCGTATGATTGTCCTTATTTTTAATAAGTTGAATTATGTCAACTCCAATTATTGGGGTATGTTGTGAGACTGGAGTGAGTGGGGAGGGTCGGAGACGTGGAAGAAGAAGATCGGGAAGTACCTAACTATTCAGATCTGGTCATACAGCTAGTGCCATTTCAATCGACGTTTCCATTCTAAAGACAACTTCCACCAGGGCGATAATGACGATATCTGCCACTGTATATTTATAGTACGTAATAGCATCACAAATATACATAGGTACTATTATTATATTGTGTGTAAAATAACACATAAATTAAATAAACGTATTTACGCACGCCAGGATTTGAACCCGCGACCTTTAGATTCGTAGCCGAAGATCTCAACCGCTCGGCTTCGGAGGCCATAATTTGGAGATGAGAAATCACGGGATATTATAATTCCAATTTTTATATGAAAAAAATTAAAATACGATTTTAATATTTTTCTGTGTATTTTAATATATGTAGCAATTTTATCGCTTTTCTGAACTTGTTCAAACGAATAGTGCCAATTTGATAAATGATGCTTACATTCACAGCAAGTTCTATTTATAGTTCGTTGAAGCACAGAAACGCAACAGAAATTAGCATTTTTAATTAATTTAATAATAAAATTGTTGGCATTTTTATCATGCCGTTCAAATTTAGCTACAATTAAGAAAATAGTATGTCAACTGAAATAATGCTTTTAAATTTTAACAACAGATGTCATTTTAGTTATTTTATTTTTAACTTCGATAAAACAACGACAGATGGCGGTAAGGGTATCAATATTTGCGTTCTCACCTCGAACCGAACTGGTACACATTATCAAACCGCGATTAATTTATCTACCACGGATTACGATTTACAGAACTGATATTCTTTATAAACAACAACAACAAGATAATATACTTGATGGATAATAATGTTACATTGAAGAAAGTCTTTATTTTGTGTTAACATATTTTTAATTCAATGCAATAGTACCATCGTCACTTTGGTTTGACAAGATTGTAAGTTTACATTACCTTATTCTGAGTTACGGGGTTCCGAACATTACAATGTCAATTTCTCACAACGTACAGGGTTTTTCAATAAGAGGTGTTATTTTAAATAGCCCGCTATTTCGGTAGATGTTACTTTTGAAGCTGTCATTTTTTGACATTTGACAAGTAGAAACTACGTCATTAATAAAAACGGAACGATGCACGCTTCAAGAACGCATTGAAATTATTAAAATGAGTTAATCAAATGCAAATCATCTTGAGTGATAAGGCCCATTTCCACCTCGGTGGCTTCTTCAACAACCAAAATTGTCACATCTGGGGCTCGGAAAACCCAAGAGTTATGGTTGAAAAGCCTCTCTATCCTCAACGTGTGACTGTTTGGTGCGGTTTATGGTCCGGCGGAGTCATTGGACCTTACTTTTTTGAAAATGAGGCTGGAGAAACAGTTACGGTGAATGGATTGCGCTATCGAGAGATGATTAATGATTTTTTATGGCCGGAATTGGATGGTATTGATCTGGACAACGTTTACTTTCAACAAGACGGTGCTACGTGCCACACAAGCAACGAAACCATTGATCTTTTACGATTGAATATCAAAATAACAACTCTTATTGGAATACCCTGTATATAACAAATGCGTTATAGGTTGCGTTAATGTAATTAATTCATTAAAATACGCTTTTCGCGAGGTATTACTTTACAATATTAAGACAAATTATTTGTTTGCGCCAGTACATACGCAATATGGATAAGAATGAATAGTTTAGTCCGTAAAAAAACTCAATTCTTTCAAGAAAGGCATGCAAATACAATATTGTATTGAATCATCGGTACAATATGGTATTTGTATGCCTTTCTTGAAAGAGTTGGGCTTGTAGACGGACAAAACTATTTATTTATATTCATATTGCGTATATACGGGCGTAAACAAATAATGCGACTTAATATTGTAAAGCAATACATTCGAAAAGCGTATTTTAATGAAATAATTCAATTACCGCCATCTATGAACGTGTAGATTATAACAAACGTTGAGTTTAACCTTAAAATATTAAGACGATTTATTTGTTTGCGCCCGTACCCACATAATAAGAAACCAGCTGGAGAGGTCAAAGGGTCTCCCAAACAAGCCTCTCCCGATTTGGCACGCCATGCAGCTGGTGGGCAAGCGCATCCTGAACACACCTCACCCGATGAACCCGGACACCTCTGCTAAAGCACCAAACGTAGCGAACCACTTGGGGTAACCTATGGCAGAGGTGTTGGTTATTCAATAAATGGTTCCCGGGGCGGCGGTACCCAAACCCGCCTACCTTATCTGTATATTACCAATGTTTGAAATTTATGACACGAATGTAAATTATTGTAAAAGGCGGGGATGCCCGAGGAAGACAACATGACACGATCAAGTGAATCAAATATATCGATACAAGTAAAAAAATGATTTTTGCCCGCGTCAAGAGTCTGAATATAAGAAGCGTACTTATGAGACGATGTATGTATGTGAATGAACAAGGGAGTGTGTGCGTTTAGCCATGTTTGTTGATCAGATCTGAATAAAATTACTGGTCGGTGGGTAAGACTTTCGACTAGTAATCACGGGTTCAAATATTAATTTATTAATTTAATAAAATACACAGTATACAGGGTGTATCGGCACTAACCCGACAAACTTTAACCAGCTATTCCTTAGCACATTTGGAGTAAAAAATGTTATGGGCACTTTGCTGTCCGGTAGCATTTTTTTTTCAATTAAAAACAAAAAAAAATAAAAATTTCCACACTACATCACTGTCATTGGCATTGCTTTTCGTGTTCAACAGCTGTTATAAGCAAGTATGTCGAAAAGCGTCTTCGCTCTTTCGCACACACTAAATAATAATAGTTAAAAATGAGACGAATGGTGCCGTGCCATTTCGTTGTGATTGTAAAAGTGCGCCGATATAGGTACACACGTGCATTATTCAACGGAATTCGAATAAAATATTGCCAGATGGGTTTTCAAACTTTGACAAAGGATAAAACAGTGGTGACATGTGGTGAAAATATGAATAATAAATTTTTTATTAATAAAAAACGTTACCGGACAGCAAAGTGCACATATGATTTTTTACTCCAAATATGCTAAGGAATAGCTGGTTAAAGTTTGTCGGGTACGTTTCGATACACCCTGTATTTGCGGCACGTTCCAAAGTGGAAGATACTCTCAGTTTCTCCCTAGTGTAAGACCACCATTCAACATTTAAACGTTGCTTGAAATGGCATTAGCCGTGTTTGGTGACCATATAGCCAGGTACTCCCCCACCTTCCTCTTCCCTATTCGCCTCCCCACTACCTTTAGTTTTAAAATATACCCCAATTGCGTATACCATGGTCTCACTTGCTCCAGACGGTTGGAACTTTTGTGCGGTATCCTCATTTTTTTTATTCGTACATCTCCGCATGTATAGGTACTTTTATTATTGATTGCCGTATTGAAATTGCGGTTGATTTTAATTTACATATCAAAATAAGTTGTAATAATGAGCGAAAAGTTAAACTAAAAATGAATAATAATATTATTTTAAATCTTAATAGGTTCTAAGTAAAATTACTTGTAGGTTTGAGTTTAGCAACAGGGTGATTATAAAGCAATTATGAATAATTCGTTGTGAGACATTGAAAAATAACCCTTTATCTTTTATGCAAAAGTATTTACGTTTTTAGGGGTTGAAGTCATTGGGGATTTAACTGGAATGCGTCACCAAAGTTAACTGCCGAAATTTCCAAGTAAATTGTGTTCGGCAGAATTTAATTGATTAGATTCTGTTACTAACCAAGTTGAGTCAATAATTATCACCTGGGAAATACGTCACAGGTAAGCTAGAAGCACAGGGCACCTTTTGTCCCCTTTTGCGCCCCTTGTCAAAATCAGTAGACGCCTAGGCAGGTGATCAATGTAATCAATAATATTTGGATGATTTGTACATTTGTGTAGCTCCGTTTTTCATGAAAAATTACCTCAAGAGTGATGTGTTAGGACTGTTAGGTGTTACTTATTATCAGCGCCTTGGAAATTCAGCGCAGGGAGCGGACTGCTCCAATTGCGCCCGCATAGGACCGGCCCTGTAGGAGCATATGGGATTATTGGGATGAATTTGATAAATAAAAATGGGCTTTATTTGTACCACCCAACATTTGTACACGGTTGCCATTTGTCACATGAGAACGGGTCGCTTCTACGACTCGCCGGCCTCTGTGTTTTCTCCCTCCTACAACATGTGTCTCTTCAAGATCCATCTTCACTCCCTTTCAAAAAAAAAATGATTAGATACGTTCCGAAATTTGGTTTGAATGAACACCTTTTGTAAACTTAAAAAAACAGTATTCATATTTAGGTCTAAAAAATTTATAAACAAAAGAAATACACATTTCAAACATAGATTTAATATTACTAAAATAAAACAATTATCGTACGTACTTAATTGTTTGTTTGATATGGACCACACTACACAACCTTCCACATAACATTAAACAAATACAAGATACACACAAATTCAAATCGTTACTAAACACTTTCCTTGTTAATAAATGTCACTACACGTTGAGTGAATACCTCACGTAAATGAAACGCCTATTTTTATTGGTATATATATTTGTATTTTTTTTATTTTTTCATTGGTATATTGTTATTTTATCTGTATAAACATTGTAATTATTATAATAAAACAAATAATATTATATATTGTATTTAAATAAATGTGGTTAGCTGGAAGAAATGGGGTCTACCCATAAGCTACACCTTTTGTAATTTTTATTTTACAATAAATAATTTTTGATTTGATTTGATTTGATTTGATTAGTTGCTTAATTTTGAATATTAAAAGATTATTAAATTTATAGGAATACGAACGCACTGACACCCAAAATGTACTATACAGCGAGAAAATTTGTATTTTTATAATGTTGTTTGGTACTGGGGAGATAAATAAGAAAGGGAAATAGATAGGTTCTGAAGTTCCTGCTTATTCAGATCTGATCACAAAACGTACTCAAGTTAAAGCCATTTAAACGATTTTCGTTTCTGAATAATGGTCCCTTTCCAGGCGATACTGGAAGTATCTTCATTAAACTGGCAAATTTTGTGATATTATGAATTATTATTTATTTTCCATAAATAGAGCAGATATTCAAAAAAATATCATTTATTAAATTTAAAAAAATATCCCCGAAGCCATTAGAATAATGAAATATTAGTGAATATAAGAATAATTGTGAAGTAAAATCACCTCTAGGGCGCTGTACAAATATATAATACACTTATACAATGATCTTTTAACTAAATATGGAGATAATATACAGTACCATACTTACCTGGTAGGTATAGCCAAAATAAAACCAATTATGGATGTCCTCCTTGTGATTTTATCTCTAATAACACAATTAAAAAATATGTATTGATATTTATAATAAAATTATGTAAAAACAAAAAAAATCTCGTGAAAAGTAAGAAAAATATTTATTTTATCGAGCCTATTCTGGTGTAATTAAAGGTGTCATATTAAGATACGAGATATCGTATTTTAATAAATATAAGACAGGATATAACATTGATTTAGTTCAATACGGAGTTATATGAAATAATAATAATTGGATGACTTGTAAAGCGCCGTTTTTGTGCAAAATCACCTCAAGGGCGCTGTACAAATTTATAATATATTTCTACAGTGATATATGTTATTTGTGGAGATAATATACAGTACAATACTTACCTGGTAGGTCACTTGAGATTAACACTTAATTAACATTATCTAATTGTTTATTAGCGAAATTTAGATACAGGATTTAGGACATAATTGGAAAATTTGATATAACTGGACTTTCTCTCAGGAATGGTATATTTAATTAAGGGTATGACAGCTTAAAAAGGTAAGGTACAACAACAAGAACTCTCATGATAATAATAATTCAGAAAAACATTTTTTTACAGTGTGCATACATATAATCACAGTTGTCAATTATTGGTAACCATAATCCTACGTATACATACGCGAGCCGAACTGCCGAACTGAACCTCAACTTATGGAAAAGGAACAAAGCAACCGCAAATGGCGCGAAACGCCGCTTGCAGTTGCTTCGTTCCTATCCCCTAATTCGTGGCTCGGTTCGCGTTTAGGTTCGCAAATGTATACGTACCATAAGAAGATATAACACACATGAAACAAATTCAATTGGTTGACATAATTATAAATATAAACCGTAGAAAAGTTTCACACTCTTGAAATATCAAAATACTCATTTATGGACTTTTCGTTGAAAATGTCCACTTTTGATATTATATTGTAATTATTACATCCTTTATTGCTGGCCCTTTTAAACCATCTGCCATCAAAAGATATATATTTTTTAAATTTTATGATACACTCATCGTTCAAAATAGTTTTGCATCGATATACTTTGAACAGAATGGAAGAGCGTGTGGAGCGCGCAGGTGCGTTAAATTGAATCTTATTTCGCAACTCTGGACATCAATTGCATTGCGCTTGCAAAATACTTATTGAAACTATTATATATTTATACTAGCTGACGTGTACCCGACGTTGCTCGACTTTTCTCTACTTTCTATAAATCTAATATGCATTTATTATATATATAAACCTTCCGGAAGAAATTCTCTGAATAGTCGTAATTGACGACAAACTTCATTGGGATGCACACATCGAAGGAACCTCAAAAAAGCTAACAAAACTCATCTATTTCTTCAATAAATTACGAAATATCTTGTCAACTACAGATCTAAAGAGAGTATATTATGCTCTATGCCACTCTCTATTGGAATATGGAATAATAGGATGGCGCTCAGCATCATCAAACCATCTTAAACAACTAAAGAAAACTCAAAATTGGATCATAAAGACCATATTAAAGCTCCCCGTAAGGACGCCAACTTCTGATATTTTTAATCTGTTTGATGTTCCAAGTTTACAATCTATGCTAAAAATATTCTAGTTCATCACCTAAAAATCTCACTATCATAAAACCAGAGCCAAGCAAACAGACATACTAAATATTCCTAAATGTAATTCTACCTTTGGACAAAGAAGCTCTGTATTTTTAGCAATAAAATTAGGTATATAATAAACTCCTTCTCAACATCAAACAAAGGAAAACGAAAAATAACTACATTAAGGACATCAAATCATGGCTTAAGGAAATATCGGAAGAAGAACTAGGTAAGATATTAAAAACATCATCTTAGTCGCTGAAAACGTATACTAACATATATAGCCCCACTCAGCACAGGATCTCCTAGTGAGGAGGACTTCAATGATCTGTTTTAATTTTATATATTTTTCATGTGCCATACAAAAATGTACCTAATTATTTAAAAAAGTAACAAAAAAAATCCTATTGAATTGATCTGCGTAGTTTAGAAGAACTAAGCTCACAAACGGGCAGACGCGGATAGCGATATTATTTTAGTATAAAAGAGATAACTGGTGATTCAATGCACTATGAAACTATGATAAAAACCCATAATGTTAACAAAGTTACTGTTGTCTGATTATTTCAACTAATATTAACTAATATTATTTCAATTTGGTAGGATATTGGGTTTTCTTAGAAATAATACTTAAACCCACAATAAAATTATTTATTATATTCGTGTAAGTAATTAGCCTAATTATGTTCAATTCCTTTAACCTCCTGCAGTTAATATCAACCCTTCGCTAATGGAAAAACTCGTCATTATTGTTCTAAGAATTTACCAGCACCTTGCAAATTGCCACCCTCCTGTTACTAGGGCATTAGATCAAAGGTACTTAGTGACGTCATGCTAAACCATCACGCCGTTTCCCCGCAGGGACAGGCAGAGAGGATCGACCGCCACACATCTCTGTCTTAGCACAAATACTTTGTTTCATTCCCATTATATACGTACTCTTGATATGGCCCGATTCAAGTATTCTATTCACTTGGTCGTGCCATGTTTTTTTCCTAGGAGTGTCCCGACTTCTTCGACGATTCAATTTCGCATTATATATTATATTATTCTTACACTTCATTCTTTGTTCACGCGTCCAAACTTCCGAGTTTCCTTGCATTATTTCCGTATCTCCACATTTGTATCAGACATGTTTTTATCACACGTACGCCTCAGTGATCTCATTTCTACAGCATTCAGTTCAGTCTGTTTTCATCATTCCTTTGCCAGTTCCATTCAGGGTTGGTATTAGCACTCCATTGTAGACTGCTGCTAGCTTCGCTTCCTTGGAAAATTATGTAGATATTATAATAGTAATTATAATAGGTATACTAGCGCAGACCAGTGAAAAATCGCGGGATATTGTATTTGTAGGATTTTTAAAGATGAAAGAATTTATCTAAGGATCGTTGCCTTTCAAAAGACGATCAGAAATATATATTTTAACAGAATTAACAAAAATACGACCTGTGTCAAAAATTTTAACAAAAGATGTTTTATCAAACTTATAACTTTTAGGAAAAACTTTTTCTTTTTAACTTATATTGATAATACTAATAAATCTAAATGAAACATGAAACAGAACAAGACACAGAAAAACAAAAATATGGGAAAAATTATTTGCAGGATGATATTGTTAATTCTGAATTTGAAATACGAGATCGACAAATATAATGTTTAAAAAATAGGTCCCAATGGTTGAGTGGTTAAAGACACCTGTCCCGGTAAGACAAAAGATCCTGGGTTCCATTCCTAGTTATGACCGTTATCTTTTTATTTTTCTGTGTCTTGTTCTTTTTCATGTTTCGTATAGATTTATTAGTATTATCCTCTTCTTCAATGATATATAACGTATAATTAATAGTTCTACGTTAACCTATTAAAAAAACCGAAGCAAATCTCAGTTTTTGAGATCATTGAACCGGAGTTATAAAGAGACCCACCACCGAAATTATTATTTTTTAATTATATCCGATTATTTAATTTTCGTTTAATTAACATTTCAACACGTTGTAGGATAATAATAATATTAGAAAGTAATGTGCTTTAATTAAAGATGTGTTCATAGTAAAATTATCTTGTGAAAAATTTGTCAAAATTGTGAGTTTTTTTGTGCGGAAAGTGGATATACAATGAGGATAAAAATATGACGTGTTGGGAAACGGTCAGTATTTTGGCACCGTGTGCTCTGCTTGCCTCGTCGGAGCCCAGCAACGTAAGTATAATTTCATAGTAATAATAATATTTGGATGATTTGACAAGGGCGCTGTACAAATATACATTTAATATATTTATTTATATATACAGGGTGTATCGGCACGTACCCGACAAACTTTAACCAGCTATTCCTTAGCACAATTGGAATAAAAAATGTTATGGGCACTTTGCTGTCCGGTAACATATTTTTAATATAAAAAAATTACTATTCATACTTTCACCACATGTCACCAATGTTTTATCCTTTGTCAAAGTTTGAAAACCCGTCTGGCAATATTTTGTTCGAGTTTCGTTGAATAATGTACGTACGTACCTACGTTGGCGCGCTTTTACAATCACAACGAAATAGCACGGCACCATTCGTCTCATTTTTAACTATTATTATTTAGTGTGTACGAAAGAGCGAGGACACTTTTTGACACACTTGCTAATAACAGCTGTTGAACACGAGAAACAATTCCAATGACAGTGACGGAGTGTGGATTTTTTATTTTTGTTTTTGTTTTTAATTGAAAAACAATGTTACCGAACAGCATAGTGCCCATAACATTTTTTACTCCAAATGTGCTAAGGAATACCTGGTTAAAGTTTGTCGGGTACGTGCCGATACACCCTGTATATATAAATAAATATATTAAATGTATATTTGTACAGCGCCCTTGTCAAATCATCCAAATATTATTATTACTATGAAATTATACTTACGTTGCTGGGCTCCGACGAGGCAAGCAGAGCACACGGTGCCAAAATACTGACCGTTTCCCAACACGTCATATTTTTATCCTCATTGTATATCCACTTTCCGCACAAAAAAACTCACAATTTTGACAAATTTTTCACAAGATAATTTTACTATGAACACATCTTTAATTAAAGCACATTACTTTCTAATATTATTATTATCCTACAACGTGTTGAAATGTTAATTAAACGAAAATTAAATAATCGGATATAATTAAAAAATAATAATTTCGGTGGTGGGTCTCTTTATAACTCCGGTTCAATGATCTCAAAAACTGAGATTTGCTTCGGTTTTTTTAATAGGTTAACGTAGAACTATTAATTATACGTTATATATCATTGAAGAAGAGGATAATACTAATAAATCTATACGAAACATGAAAAAGAACAAGACACAGAAAAATAAAAAGATAACGGTCATAACTAGGAATGGAACCCAGGATCTTTTGTCTTACCGGGACAGGTGTCTTTAACCACTCAACCATTGGGACCTATTTTTTAAACATTATATTTGTCGATCTCGTATTTCAAATTCAGAATTAACAATATCATCCTGCAAATAATTTTTCCCATATTTATGTTTTTCTGTGTCTTGTTCTGTTTCATGTTTCATTTAGATTTATTAGTATTATCAATATAAGTTAAAAAGAAAAAGTTTTTACATTGTCATTATATATTATATTATTCTTACACTTCATTCTTTGTTCACGCGTCCAAACTTCCGAGTTTCCTTGCATTATTTCCGTATCTCCACATTTGTATCAGACATGTTTTTATCACACGTACGCCTCAGTGATCTCATTTCTACAGCATTCAGTTCAGTCTGTTTTCATCATTCCTTTGCCAGTTCCATTCAGGGTTGGTATTAGCACTCCATTGTAGACTGCTGCTAGCTTCGCTTCCTTGGAAAATTATGTAGATATTATAATAGTAATTATAATAGGTATACTAGCGCAGACCAGTGAAAAATCGCGGGATATTGTATTTGTAGGATTTTTAAAGATGAAAGAATTTATCTAAGGATCGTTGCCTTTCAAAAGACGATCAGAAATATATATTTTAACAGAATTAACAAAAATACGACCTGTGTCAAAAATTTTAACAAAAGATGTTTTATCAAACTTATAACTTTTAGGAAAAACTTTTTCTTTTTAACTTATATTGATAATACTAATAAATCTAAATGAAACATGAAACAGAACAAGACACAGAAAAACAAAAATATGGGAAAAATTATTTGCAGGATGATATTGTTAATTCTGAATTTGAAATACGAGATCGACAAATATAATGTTTAAAAAATAGGTCCCAATGGTTGAGTGGTTAAAGACACCTGTCCCGGTAAGACAAAAGATCCTGGGTTCCATTCCTAGTTATGACCGTTATCTTTTTATTTTTCTGTGTCTTGTTCTTTTTCATGTTTCGTATAGATTTATTAGTATTATCCTCTTCTTCAATGATATATAACGTATAATTAATAGTTCTACGTTAACCTATTAAAAAAACCGAAGCAAATCTCAGTTTTTGAGATCATTGAACCGGAGTTATAAAGAGACCCACCACCGAAATTATTATTTTTTAATTATATCCGATTATTTAATTTTCGTTTAATTAACATTTCAACACGTTGTAGGATAATAATAATATTAGAAAGTAATGTGCTTTAATTAAAGATGTGTTCATAGTAAAATTATCTTGTGAAAAATTTGTCAAAATTGTGAGTTTTTTTGTGCGGAAAGTGGATATACAATGAGGATAAAAATATGACGTGTTGGGAAACGGTCAGTATTTTGGCACCGTGTGCTCTGCTTGCCTCGTCGGAGCCCAGCAACGTAAGTATAATTTCATAGTAATAATAATATTTGGATGATTTGACAAGGGCGCTGTACAAATATACATTTAATATATTTATTTATATATACAGGGTGTATCGGCACGTACCCGACAAACTTTAACCAGCTATTCCTTAGCACAATTGGAATAAAAAATGTTATGGGCACTTTGCTGTCCGGTAACATATTTTTAATATAAAAAAATTACTATTCATACTTTCACCACATGTCACCAATGTTTTATCCTTTGTCAAAGTTTGAAAACCCGTCTGGCAATATTTTGTTCGAGTTTCGTTGAATAATGTACGTACGTACCTACGTTGGCGCGCTTTTACAATCACAACGAAATAGCACGGCACCATTCGTCTCATTTTTAACTATTATTATTTAGTGTGTACGAAAGAGCGAGGACACTTTTTGACACACTTGCTAATAACAGCTGTTGAACACGAGAAACAATTCCAATGACAGTGACGGAGTGTGGATTTTTTATTTTTGTTTTTGTTTTTAATTGAAAAACAATGTTACCGAACAGCATAGTGCCCATAACATTTTTTACTCCAAATGTGCTAAGGAATACCTGGTTAAAGTTTGTCGGGTACGTGCCGATACACCTTGTATATACACGTCTAAAAAGGCTTTTACATAAAAGTGATACATGATGCAGTGTACATAGGACAATATCTGTATTATACAGGAGATACTGACAATAAATAGATGAAATCCATTGCAAAGTAGGTACAAAATACACAATTGTGATTTCAAGTATAATGAGAAAATATTAAGAAATAATTTAAAAAAAAAAGAAAACTAAATATGAAGCAATATTAGCAAAACGTAAGAGTAACATAAAGTAAAAAAAGAAATTACAACAACACTACATATAAGACAAAACATTAAAACTAATTTACCAACGCTACTATAGATTTGGAGTCAATAAATAAATCAATAGCACCCCCATACTTGTTGCCCAGATCATGCATCCTATTGGTCAGTGAGTGTGTCTGATAGTTGGTCGTGTATGTATTGCAGAATAATATTATATTTTGTCTTGTATTCCTAGTCGGCACATGGAATTTAATAGTGGCAACGATGGCAGGACTATCAATTGTTAATGAGTCTGTGTAACACAACCAGGTCTGAAATAATTCTCCTGTCAGACAGTGTTATTAGATGCAATTTCTACAATAATCCATCCTATTACTACTAATAGTCAATGGAACTCTAGTCCAATTTTATCAATAACGACTAATGACCACCTAATTTAGTTTTAGTGGTTAAAACAATGTTCAAAGAACTTTTTGGGTCTCCAAAATCGCATCAAATCTATGGACGTGACCTGACCAGTGACGTCACAAGTCACCAGTCTCAAAAAAACTACTTTTTTCAACCGACGCTGTACTTTGTCGAGAGTATTTTAATCTCATCTTCTTCCCCTCATCAGACCATCATAATTCATAGAATTTGTAAATGCCCAATGAAAGGGATATCTACTTGTGTTTGTGATTATGTTTTTTTTTAAATTTTTATTATTTATAATGTATATGTAATATTAGAGGCAATTTTTATGTGAATAGTATTGTGAACTGTTGTATGTTCGTTGGTGATCTGCAGTCATGCTCAGGAATGGTGACAACTTACCGACATCATCGATAAAAACCCATATCGATGGACCGCGCTAGATACTAAACCCAGGTGTCCCTGTTTTACGTTACTACGGTAGGTCCAGCCTCTCCTCTCACAGTCTCTGGAGCTATTTCTCACAACTATTTATGTTTTACCACACAAGTTTTCCAACTGTGCGGAGCCGGTGGATCTTTTCGTGTTCTCTTGATCTTAACTTTACAGTCACTTGTAGCATAAGTACTCGTCTAGAACACTTTTCTATCGTATCTATTACAACACTGGTGAAAATCAATAATATTATTTAATATTTGCCTACCCTCACGGGGAGACGTTTTTATTGTATGGTCTCACCCTATTGGATGACTCACGTCAAAATCTAATTCAAAACTTTCCTAATTTTATGAACATTTGTCAAATTAGTTAACCTACTTAAAAAAGCAATTAAAAAGTAATAAATCTCAACCCATTCGCTTTATTTTCGCTTCCTAGAACCTATCTTCGTGTATCTTCTTAGAACCTATTTATCAATTTACCTATGTAATAAGAATAATAATTCTTTAAGTAAATTCGGTAGCCTACGCGTCGGCTACAACGACGTTTTGATCGTAATCAAATGATAGTAAGTAAAAACATCGTAATTAGCATTTGATCATAAGCGCATTTGATCGTAAACTGTGCATTATCTCTTAAAATAAATGATTACACGTAAATTATATCAAGTGTTTTTTCTTTAACATGAAACACAAACACTCTGATTTGAATACAATCATTTGCCTACGATCATTTGCTTACGATAATTTTGCTTACTTGATTATTTGATAGTTACGATCATTTGATTACGATCATTTTGTAAACGATCATATTGCTTACTTGATTATTTGAGAGTTACGATCATTTGATTACGATCATTTTATATGCGATCATGTTACTTACTTGAATATTTGAGAGTTACGATAATTTTGTATACGATCATTTTGTACACGATCATTTTATATACGATCATTCTACACATAACCGAAAATTCAATGAAATTTAGATAGACCTATACAACTAGAGGCGTTATTGCGTACTAATATATCTCACCGAAACGTGTTCTACTAGCGATAATCGGTGCACGTAGTCTGAATTTAAGTAGAAGAAAACGGGCTAATTGGATGTACAAAAGGGAAACCAATTTTTACGCTACGTGTCTCATCTGAATATAACACATAAATGGTGACCGTGCTTGACAAGCTTAACTTTGCAGGAATGAGGAACTAACAAACTATTAAAAAAAACATTATTTTTTTTACAAAATCTACACTCACGACGCCATTGACTGAAAAGTTATCTTGTCATTTTTTAAGTAACTAACTATCGCGCCTTTTCACCAATTGGGGTATGTTGTAAGGTTGGTCTCCCAACACGGCTAAAGCCAATTCAAGCAACGTTTCATTTCTGAACGGTGGTTTTTCACCAGGGCGATATGTAATTATTTAACGTTAATTTAACTGTGAAATTTCTCCTTTTGCTTGCCCAACTCATCCATGCGTTCCTTTCTTAATCTTGTTCATTATGTACGCTTGATAACTCAATACAATGACAATTAACAGACCCTTAAAAAGTTATATAAAGTCATTAAAAGCGATGAAAAGTAAAAAACCTCTACGTAACCTGTTTATTCTAGTTTTTGTTTCATCACTTTTTATCACTTTATATCACCTTTTAATGATGTGTTCAATTGTCATTCCGGTCACCATAAAGAACACCTTTATATGTTTTCTCAGGTCTCTGCGCTAATAGGTAATCACATCTCCCATGATTTAAAAGTTTGTTTATGTTGGAAACATGTGTAAATTTAATTTTTTGCGTAAAGCATGCAGCAGAATTTACCAATAAAAATAAATTAAAGCAAAATAATCCTTACCACCCTTGCGCAGAGCCGATTATCCTGTAACACGTTATTTATCATTAGAAAAAATACGATAGGATTAGGTAGGTACCTACCTACTCCACGTATTGTTTAACATTAAACAAAATAAATTAATGAAAAATAATCCTTACCACCCTTTCGTAAAGCCGATAATCCTATGACTCATTATTTTTGCGTTATCATCACAAAAACTACGATATTGTTGGGTAACTACTTACTTGGTTCTTTTATCGATAGTATTGGTTCCATCCCTAACCGCAAGGTGTGGGGGCGGTAGAGAAGTGCGGGAAGGGGTATAAAGCCACCTTCTTATCATTTTTTCTAACAGTGTCAACCAGTGTTTCGCGTTGGGATGTCGTCGGAAATTTCGTAACAAAAACATACGCTTTTCAATAACAAATCGAAGTAAACAAATCCTAAATATTTAAATTAATTTCTCATCTTCGTACTCAAATTAGTGTTATAATTAGAACTATTTATAGTGAATTTATTATAAACTGTGTTAAAATAAACCGTGCTTCGCCTTCGAATCATTAAAAGTTATTTTTTGTGGGAAGTGTTTGATATCTTCAGTACATAATGGAAAATCGCACCATCACAGTCACAGAAGAAGAAGGTTTGGCTACTAACCGCTTTTGGGCTCAACTGAACATGGATTGGGAACTAAATGCCGTGGATCTAGACGATGCAGAGCTTCATAAGCAGATTCTGTCCAACTATCCAAACCCTCCCGCATTGATAGACTATTACCTCAACTATCCCAACATTACGAGAAGCATTACAAATCTTTCCGATTCTCCTTACGGAATCAAAGAGCATGCTAAGCGGATTGGAAAATACGAAAGCATCCATCCAAATGTATCGCAGTCCAAAAGGAAAAGTGTTTTTAACGAGATGATGAGAGTACCACCTACTTTAAAGTCGTTGAACAGGTCTGCGGCTGAAGACAGGTTGGGAAAGATAGTAATCCCAACAAGCAAACGCCAACTCGGTCGCCGAATTGCAGACTCCATCGAAAGAATCTGCAATTACATCGATTCTATCTACGCGTCAATTGATGAATTTGTCGCTAGCCCTTCTGGGGAACCCCTGCGTGAAGGCCCTTATCGTATCGAAGATTTCAATCCAGGAAGAAGCCCTGACATCTCCGGTCTGTCCTTCGACGACCCTACACCGCCAATATCTCTGAAGAAGCATGAATTCAGAAGTGACATCTCTTTGCAGCGCAGCGAATCAAGTGTAATATTAGAAGAAGAAGTTGCAAACTCTGACACCGGCTGCGAAAACTGCCAAATCTGCGGAGTCAAGATCGAACGCGTCACCGCAGTGTTTGATACTTCCTTCTTGAGCACCTCTTCAGAATTCCGGAGCAGATCTGCTTCCTGTGGAAGCAGCTTCTTGTGTCTATCTTCAGACAAGAACACTACGTACGTCATCACGCCAGACACTTCAATAGAATCAATTCCTAATGATTTCGAATCTGTGAAGGCGTTCTGGATGAGTCTAGCTGATTCCATTCCACCACCACCCCTTTCAGAAGATTGGTCTTCTGACGATGATGTGCCAGACAATCGTACCTACGACGAACAAGAAGATGACAATTTCTGCAAAGATTTCAAATTGACAGACATGCTGAATGATGGTGTGCCTGACAATCGTATCTACAATAAACAAGACAAACGGTACATTTTCTGCAGAGATTTCAAGTTGATGGACAAGCCAGATGATATGCCTAACAATCATACCTACGACAAACAAGAAGATGGTAATCACTGCAAAGATTTCAAGTTGACGGACATGCTGAATGATGATATGCCTGTTTATCGTACCTACAATAAACGAGACAAACAGGACAGCAATTTCTGCAGAGATTTCAAGATGATGGACAAGCCTGATGATATGCCTGTTCATCATACCTACAATAAACGAGACAAACAGGACAGCAATTTCTGCAGAGATTTCAAGATGATGGACAAGCCTGACGATATGCCTGTTCATCATACCTACAATAAACGAGACAAACAGGACAGCAATTTCTGCAGAGATTTCAAGATGATGGAGAAGCCTGATGATATGCCTGTTCATCATACCTACAATAAACGAGACAAACAGGACAGCAATTTCTGCAGAGATTTCAAGATGATGGACAAGCCAGATGATATGCCTGTTCATCATACCTACAATAAACGAGACAAACAGGACAGCAATTTCTGCAGAGATTTCAAGATGATGGACAAGCCAGATGATATGCCTGTTCATCATACCTACAATAAACGAGACAAACAGGACAGCAATTTCTGCAGAGATTTCAAGATGATGGACAAGCTGAATGATATGCCTGACATGCGCACTTGCAATAAACAAGATAAACAGGACATTGGCAATTTCTGCAGAGATTTCGATTTGATGGATATGCACGCTGCTTCAACGAGCTATGTAATCAAGTGCGACGACCCTGGAGACCAAGGTTCTGATAGCGGGGAAGATTTTGAGTACAGCGAATTCGAACTGGGAGCTTCGAAGATGACAGACAGCGACAACCTTTCCCGTTCGAAGCGTTTCAGTGCACCTGTTGATGACTTAACCGTGGAGACCCGCGATGCATTTGATGAACATGCTATTTCCCATTACTTTGAGAGACCAGAGATCTCGCTGATCAATGAGCAACAGTATTGCAGTCTCCCGTTGGACTTGGATGCCAAGAACGAAGCTCGCGAACAACTTATGAAGGAACTCCAGGTACAATATTATTACTTCTGGTTCAACACATCTATTTGAAAGCTACACATTCTTATATATCTTATCTTATTTGATGAAATTTATTCAATTTACAATTTCTTTTTAAATCAATCAATATTTTGACAAAAAACACAAAAGTTTCTGTGTACATGATCGATAGGATTTCATTAATATATTACTATTTTCTCTTCTATTATTATATTTTATTAATTAAAATTTCTTCAAATATTTTATGCCATCATGAACTATGGTCAAGCATTTCGACTAAGGCAGGCATGACATGACAGGCAAGCATTTTGACTAAGATTACCTACATTTGTGGATTCTTTAAAAATGAGATGTACCTATTCAATATTTTGTTATATTTTGTATATTTTTAGTTTTTAATGTACATCTACCATTTTAGATAAATATATTGTATTTTTTGTACTACTGTATCAATTGGGCTAATTTATTTATTTTAATAAAAAAAACTTATTGCTAGTAATGCTTCAAAATATTAGAATAAATTATTTGTTAGCGCATGTACATATGCAATATGAATATATAGTTTTGTTCAACTCAATTCTTGCAAAAAGGCATACAAATACAATATTGTATTTGGTTCCATGATAACTCCTCAAAATGGCAATTCAACTCACCTATAAAAAGTGCTATAAAGTTATAACTGTATATCACTTTTTATAGGTGTGTTGAATTGTCATTTTGATGAGTCACCATTGTATTTGTATGCCTTTCTTAAATTAATTGAATTTGTATACAAACAAAACTATTTATTCATTTTGTATGTGTACGAGAGTGGACAAATAATTCATATATTGAAAGCATAATTTGGAAAAAGTGTTTTTTCATAAAATAATAATTAAATTAGCGCCATCTGTGAATGAGCAGTTTATGAATAATTGCAAGTTAGCCTTTAAATGACAATATGTACTTTCACTTTGAATTTAGTAACTTGATATAGTATTAATCTGGGTAAATATTTTGACAAAAACTGTTTTCTGAAAATGATGTAATTCCAAAGAAAATCAATTTTTTAATTTTTAAATATTTTAGTTTCTATTTGTGAAGAGAAGGAGAATGGAAGAGTGTATCTACTATGTATGTAATTTTAAAGTATTGTAATTTACCTACTGTGTATGTAACTTTTTAATGTTAGTTTATGTATTGTATCTACTTTGTATGTAACTTTTAATGTTACTTTATGTATTGTACCTACCATGTATGTACTTACCATACACGGTATCGTACCTACTGTGTATGCAACTTTTTAATGTTAGTTTATGTATTGTACCTACCATACACGGTATCGTACCTACTGTGTATGTAACTTTTTAATGTTATTTTATGTATTGTACCTACTATGTATGTAAGACAATATTAGCCATTCTTAAAACAAAATTTTGAAACAGAAAAATAAATGGTCACATCTAGGATGCTGAGTCCTGGGTTCATGTCCTAGACGTGACCCTTATCTTTTTCTGTTTCAAATTTTCGTTTAAGAATAATAAAAAATAGTCTTTTATAATTAAATATTACAATTTGTGGTTTTACTCATTAAGTTATTATTTTTAAGTTTATGCATTTTACCTACTATGTATGTAACTTTTTAATGTTAGTTTATGTATTGTACCATATATGTATGCACACTTTATACACTACATTTTTAATAAATTCTAATTCTCATATTGAGATTACAAACTAAAATACATCTTTCATTATGCATTTTTAAATATCTTACACTATGTTCATTATTTTCAATTTACTCTTCCAAACAGAATTCTTCTCATATATTATTTGATATCATAGAATAAAGAAGACAAGACATGCGATGTGGGCGTGTTCCCTGATGCAAAAGCCAGACTATTCTTTGCTTATATTTCTAATACAAAACTGTGTTTCATAATCATTAAGTAATTCAAATCTGATGCTGATATAAGATATGTACAAGGGTACTACTTCAGCGGCAACATTGGTCAATTCTATGTTCTTCTTTATTCTATGTTCGATACAAACAAACACTCATTTTTCAACTTATATCCACAGCAAATAATCAGAGGCAATTTCATTTTTCAAGCAGCCTTACAATTTCCATTATCTGCCTCGATGATGAGCACCGCGAGGCTGTACGAAACGTCAGCTCCTTAAAGAGGAGAAAGTGTTACTCGACTTTGCTTTTCAAAGGCCAAACAATGCAACATCTGACACATAATATTTAATGTTGAATTCTCACTTAGGCGTTGCGGGTTCGATACTCTGCTACCTAAGTCCTACATCACTGCACAAGCAACTTTACCCACTTTCCTTGGGAATGTTAGTTTATAAAAACACAAAAAGAAATCACACCAAGACAATTTCCTTTCGAAGTTTGTATCCTTGACCTCCAGACATACACATTGTATATAATGTAATTAAATTCAAATCACTTAAATTAACATTATCCAATTAAAGTAACAGGTTGGCAGCTACACAAAACATATTAATGTATAGTGTAGACATGTGAAAGATCACAGGATAGTCTGAATTCTTGACAAATCAGTTCCAATTTTAAAAATGCCGATTAAAATTATTTTCTGTCAAAATATTATATTGTAGGTAGGTACTTTATCGCTTGTGTGTTTTCTCCACACAACTGATTTCAATTTTGAAAATGATACTTAAATTCAAAGCAAATTTTAGTTCATTGAACCAGATTTTACGCACAACTAACATATAATGCACAGACAACCGAAATTAGTACTTTGATTTTTATTAACTTGCGCCATCACCATTTACGCTTAGTGTTAGGCTCAAATGCTCAAAGGGTAATTTCTCTCAGGGATACTGTTAAGTTTTCTCTAAGCTTTGAACTGTCAAAAGTGACTTTTGCACAGTTTTTATGTGTTGGGTTGCATTGACAATGATTCATTGTTGAAATGGAATTACTCGTAAGTACGTAATTACTTGCAATAATAATTTGATAAACGTTCTGCTAATGATCAATTTTAACTCGACTTCGGTGGCGTTCACTCAGTTTTCATTGGTGAAAGCGACCTTAAAAGTATGAGGAAGTAATCTTTATAAATCATTTAGTTGTGTGATATGCAATCATTCTCAAATCATGTGATGGTCGCTGTCACCTACTAAAACTAAGCTAAGTTGTCAAGTAACAAGCAACTACAACTACAACTACAAGCAACTTTTAAATTAATTGAAAAAACAACATTTTCCACTCAACAAGCAGTAGCAAGAATTCAAATAATGTAAAATTATTTGTTACCAGGGAACAATTATTATTGACATTCTTTTAATAAAAATAAAAGTAATTCCTTTACCTTAGCTGAAGACTTGGCTAACGATAAAGACTGTTTAATTAAATACAAATTAAATTTTATGCATTCATTTAAGAAATGAATATGTAAGCACACACTTCACCACAATCTTCAATTACACATCTGCCTTAATGATGGACAGTGTAATGCTGTCTGAAACGTTTGCTAAAGGAGGTAGCGGAATAATACGCCAACATGAATTACGATAACATTATTTATTTTGAATGGAAAGATTCCGAGTTACGAATAATCTGACAATATTAAAAAACTCTTACTTCCATCATTATAAGTGGAAGACGTTGCTTGTGCAATGATGGAGGACTTACGCATTTGTCCACTCAGTCAACCTTCAATGAAAGATTGAATACAATAATTTGACAAGATTGTTATATTCTTGCGAAAAGATGAAACCAAATTATATATTTTTACTACAGTGAAATCTTAGAATAGATCAAATATTATGTTAATCTTATCACCTATAGTAATGACACAAGAGCAATAACACAAGAGCAATATCACAAGGGAAACCTTTGGTATCGAAATATACGACTACCTTTGCCCAGACACCATGTATGTACATCGCCTCACACATACAATCTCTTTCTTCCTCTTTTACACACTACATACTTTATTAATTATTATCCCTCTCATATCTATACAAATTCAACTCTTCCTAAATCCTCTTTCTGCTTCTTTTACACACTACATTCTTTATTAATTCTTATCCTTCTCATATTTATACAAATTCAACACTTCCTAAATCCCCTTTCTACTTCTTTTACACACTACATACTTTATTAATTTCTATCCTTCTCATATGTATACAATTTCAACACTTATTAAATCCCCTTTCTTCCTCTTTTACACACTACATACTTTATCAATTCTTATCCTTCTCATATTTATACAAATTTAACACTTCCTAAATCCCTTTTCTTTCTCTTTTACACACTAAATACTTTAGTAATTCTTATCCTTCTCATATTTATACAAATTTAACACTTCCTAAATCCTCTTTCTTCTTCTTTTATACACTACATACTTTATTAATTCTGATCCTTTTCATATTAATCTAAATTTAACACATAACACGAATTTAACACATTACAATGAATTATTTTGATTGTACATTCCTGTCACCTACCTCAGAACAGATTACACCTAGTGAGGTAGGTAATGTAAAGCATACTAAATTATATATGGTACCTAATATATATATATATATATATATATATATATATAAATATAATAATATTTCAATAAATGCTGATTTATCCGTGCTAAATTGAAAATCTAAGAAAACCAAATAACGCATTGTTCGGTTGCAGTTAATACATTTATTGAAACTAGCAACTTATTACAGCACTTCATTCCTCTGGTTTAAGTTTCATAACATCTTTATTGATATAAATATAAATATATATAATATTTCTGTGGTCAGACATATGAGCTTCGTTTCTGCAGTTTTGTATAATCTTTTAACTACACATATAGCTGAAGATCTGTGCCACAGCAGCAAAAACTATCAAATGGTGAACTCTGGCGTTGCGAAATTTGTATCTACAACTATTTTAGGCATGTAACATCATTTGAATGATTCTAAAAATTTATTATTTTTACTACGAAAAAAGTCGAGACTGTTGTTTGTAACATATTTTTCAATTGTCACACGTCATATCCATCATGAGCTATGGATCTTCAAATGATCCAAATTAAAATAACAGCTCGAGCTTTGTTTACATTACAATCTTCAAGTATAAAAATTACATAAAATTTTCCAAAGTATGCGATAATTGTGTCGAATTCATCCGTATTTTTCCATCACGCCGTTTCGAGACAGGATGGACCACCAAACAACTTGGTCATGCCACACATTCCTTATTCAAATTCATACATCATCTCATACATGAATCCTATAATTTCTATACCCGCTATATCCGATTTTTTTGACAAAATGATCTGAGTATGACATCTTGTTCACATTTTTGCGAGCAACAAGAGGAGCCTAAAATTGAGTTTCAAAACCCTCCTTATCGCGACCAAAAACCATGTTAAAACTGCGAGTGAGAAACCAAATCCGCTATATCATACAGAAAGTTACTATCAAAACCCGCTATATCGGATTCAACGAATCACAAGCAGTTATTTTGCCAAAATACAATATGGCCGCCGCTCTGACGCCACGCTCGTGTGTCAAAATGATCTACGCGTGAGTTTCTAAACCCGCCATGTCGGCTCAGTTGACTTTCAAAATCACGAAGTGAGTATCAAAATCCGCTATATCCATTTTATTTATCGAAATTACTTAATTATTGCTAGACATATATAGAAAAATAAATGCTTTTCGAAATTTTATTACTCCAATTCATTATATAAAAAATTGTAATGCATTTACTTATGTACGCTAGAGATGTGACAGTTTTTTGCGGTTTTTTCCAAATCAATGAAAGTTGATATAGCGGGTATAGAAATTACACGACTCACATATCCTTGTGTTATTCCGACTCTTAACATGACCCTTCTTAAGCATTTGGTTCACTCAATCGTGCCATGTCTTTTTCAAATGTCTCAATTTTTTCAAATATTAAAAATGAAAGAGAATGTCAAATTTCGAGCAATTCCGACAAATAATTAAATACCTAATAGTATTAAAATACAGAGCGCTAAACATATAGCCCCCTTACTAATAAATATGTTTCAAATTTTACACATTTGTTTACCATACATTCATGGTCGTTTATCAGTAGTGTAAAATTTAAAATATGTTTTTTAGTAAAACCAAAAGTAAGCAATACTTTTGTTAAATGAATTAAATTGTTATATATTTTTCAATTTACAGAATGTTTAACAACGGAGTGTTTTTTGTTCTTCCAGAACGACAAAGTGTCTTTTTGATATAACAGAACATTATCTAATAGATTGTTTTTTTTTTTTGTTACAGCCTCCAGAGAATGATCTGCAGAAGAACTCGGCAGATAGAGTTCTGTCAGAACATCAGCTCCGCGTGCAGAGATCTTTACAGAAGCTCAACCTTCCTGACTGGTGAGTCTAATTGATTTTTGATTAACAGTTGAGAATGTTTCACAGAAATTCAAATGTAACATTGTCATCAAATGGCCAATCACCGCCATTTTGTACTGATTTTTAGTTTGGACCCAATGACCATAATAATAAACGTCAAATGAACAATACTTATTGCCAAGTTTGTGCAGCCTTTGATAAGATGAATTTTTGAAATAATTATTTGCAGACGAACCTTATACAGAGCCGTCTGTCGTGTATCACAGGTAGGTGCACGCAAGGCAATAAGTCTCGTCAAATCTACCATTTGCTATTTATTTATACTGGGGTTTTACAGATGATCTCACTTACGTGAGAACAATCCAATTATACAAACTCAGTTAATACACAAATAGGTACAACAATTACAAAAATCTACTCAGACATAGGATACATTAATTTTCATATCTAAATAAAGATTAAAATATAAAACACATAAAAATAAAAACACAAAATTATATGAAAGAAATAGTACAGAAAAGTGAGAGACACAAATAGAGACGCAAGTAATACATAATATAATCAGTGCAACATTTTTTTAGCAATAGCAGAACATTTTTTTCTGAATCTGTATAAATATTGCCAACAAAAATGTCTACTTCAGCACACTCTATCTTAGCATAATATAGATCATTGAAGAAATGTATTATATATTTGTACAGCGCCCTTGAGGTGATTTTGCACAAAAACGGCGCTATACAAATCATCCAAATATTATTATTATATAGTCGACACATTTGGGTCAGAGGGCTAAAACAGGCGATATTATAATCTTAAACAATGAGAATTGGGAACCTTTATTTCAATATTGCTAAGAAATACTGCAGTATCAAGATGGCCGTGAATTATTTGTGTAAACATATTATATCAGTCAGTTGCCTTTTAATTTTAAGTGTATTCATCTTGAAGTATTCAAGACATACGTCGTATGATCTAAGATGGTTATGTAGACCACCTTTTGCATGAGGCATTTCAATTTATTTTGATAATTTTTTTATAAACAAATTTTGGACATGGGCCTCACTCAAATGTCCCCAGTTTACTGATTCATCGTTAAACTGAAAACTTCTTTAGGTCGTCGACACATTTCGTCTGTGGGCGATCTATGTTTTTCTTTCCATGGCGAGGATGCCATCCGATAATATTGGAATTCCGACAGTCGTCTGTTGGCTGCGCAAACAATTAGTCAGAATAGTCTCTCTTTAGTGTTTAGTTTGTGATGATAGTGTCGGCTTCTTTATCTTTCTTCTATGTATTTTTCGTTATCTACAAAGTTCTTGGTGAGAATCCATGCTTCGAACGTGAATCAGCTCATAAGCTTTACATGCTGAAACCATCCAAGCGTACATTTCTTAATCTTCTCCAATACGCTTACATCAGCCTTGCCTCCTTTCCGGATCTCCACATTCCTCATCAAGTTCCTTATTATACGTACATACTAATTTCGGTAGTCTGTGAAGTGATGCGAAATATTTCTGCGTGAAATTAAATTTGCTGTCCTCTCTACCCACCCCTGAGGGGAAACAGTGTGATGGTTATTTATATAGAAAATTGACTATATTTGTTTTGAAAGACAAGGCAAATATTTTATAAATACTCTACAGTCTACAAAGGTCTGCTAGTTATGTAATAAAATGTAAATAATCCATTCTTCTCATTCCAGGTATAAAAACTCCCCAGTCCCGCAGCAGGGCTTCCTGCTCAAGAAGCGCGCCAGCGACGCGAGTCCCGGTCACGGCTGGCCGCAGCCCTCGCCCCTGTCCTGCAAGACAACCAGCCTCGGCTCCCTGGGCCAGCCAGTGCCGGCCCCCGGCTGCCTGGCCGCCCGCAGCCCCTTGGCGCTCACCCCGCAGCCGTACGCGTTCACCCGGTGGAGTACTAGCCGCCTGAACTCTAACCAGGTACGTTTTTACGTACAAAATATGGTGTAGATAATTAGTGAAAATAATTTTTCTTAGTGGTTCTAGGTGGTCTTGTTGTGAGGCGGACTAAAGCTATTTAATTTAATTCGGTTTGTTTTTAATGTCGTTTTTAGTAGAGATGCAAAGAATATTCAACGAATATTCGGTATTCGTCTGAATACAGAATACCTAATTATGAAAATAAAAATGCATTTCAATCAAAAAGTAACTATTCAATAAGAGAGAATTACGTTATTTAATATTTAAAATTAATCAGAAGCAAATTGTGATAAACAAAAATCTGTTTTTCTGCGTTTGCTGGTAGCAGACGATTGCGTTTTTCTTCGTAGACTATACCAGCTTCCGAAAATAGTCTCACTATAGACAGTACTGCAAGGTGACGAAGAATGAAGATAAATTTCAATAAACTTCATCAGGTTTGGATATTGTTTTGCATTTGCAGACCACCAGTTGTAAGAGTTTGCTTTACGATCGAGACTAGCACTTGAAAATCTCATTTGCAATTGCACTTTTCTCCGTCCCTTCGCTTTGCATATTGGCAGTAACGTTAATATTCAGCTGCCGAATATTCGGTATTCGGCCAAATCACTATTCATTGAATCTCTAGTTTATAGTGCTGTTTTTAACAACTCGAGCGAAGGAGATTTCCGGGTGTTCGGTTTTCGATTCGGCCATTCGATTTAATTAATAGTAGTATTAATACAAAAATTTTTAAAGAAATATAGATGGCTTGTGAGCTTTTCCATAATACCTTTGATGTGTAAGTCCCATTTAAGATTTTCATCAATTACTACTCGGAGATATTTTATGCTTTGTCTTTTTACTCCCTCGCCTCTATCCTGGAAGCAACCAGCGTGGTTTAAAATACAACTATCTCGCCTTTCACATTTATCTTTCTTTACATGTTTGCATTCCTCTTTTGATGTGTGTTTTCCTGTATTTAATGTTGGATGTGTTATGGTTCTAGACGTCTCCGTGTTCATCAGCACGCAGCAGTGTGCGCGGCAGTGGCCCTCCCACCCCGCCCTCCCCCTCAGCGCGCTTGCCCCGCCCCGTGCGCCAGCCCTACCTCGGTTGGAGGAGCCAGGAGAGGCTCGCCACGCCCCGGACAACACATGAAAGGTAACCAATAATTCTGCGTCAAAGCGACATCAGCAATTAAAGTATTCAGTCCTAGTGTCAATCGTGGATACTGTCGCTGATGAATTCTGATTCCTTCCTCTATTGTATGCTTATATAATTTTGTGACATTTTGCCTCAAAGTTATTAAGAATAAGCTTTAGATGTTAAGTATACAGCGCCCTTCAGGTGTTTTTCAAAAAAGAGGCGGTTCATATTACAGTGCAATCGCTATAATCTGAGCAATTTTTTTTATTGAGAGGAGACAGTGTTAGGCCATAGGCCCATTGTGCTATCTCCCATTTTACCTCATTCCTTCAACTGTCACCCAGTCCCTTTTATGAAGTTCACCAGGGTTGTTATTGGATATGTGGCTGTCTTCTGGTTCCACAATGTGTATTCCCAGGTCTCATTTTTCCTCTCCAATCCCCCTTGGTTCCGTGAAGGCCCCACAAGAGAAGAGAGCCTCATCTCTCCTCTCCATTCCCCTTTGGTTCCGTGAAGGTCCCATGAGGGAAGAGGATCTCATCTCTCCATCCGAACAATTAATAACTGAGCGTGTTCCGTTCCAGAAATTTTAAACATTGTTTTATTTAAAATAAAATTAAAATTTACATTAATTTTAACACAAAACTTTTCAAAATGTCGACCTTCGTGCTCAATACAAACTCACGTGATTCAATAATAAACAATTAATGACAATTATTATTTAGCTCACCCTTTTAACCATCAGAAGCCATTAGAAGCATTAGAATTTTACAAGGTAAACAGATTTTTTTTAAAAGATCTGGGTGGAATTTTTTCAGTGACTTTTTTAAATCATCCTCGAAAATTTTTATACTTTGGAATTTCAACTAACTTTGGGATTCAAATTTTTTGATCTGCCCACAATTATTTTTGTGTTTAAAAGGCATACCATTCAGCTAATTAGAAAAAAAAAATTTTTTTGGGGCAGCCTGTATATTTTTTGAGCATCACATGATAGGTTAACCTGTTGTCATTTTGCATCCCAAACTTACTTTCAAATAATATTTTTACTTTTCATTTATATTTTATCTGTTATCCAACCTTATAAAAATTCTAACCTAACTTTTCAAATAATTAATTTCAGGTTAGCAGTGTCACTTCTGCCGGCCAGTCCCCCCGTGCCCGTCAACGTGTCCGAGGAGATCCAGACCAGCATTAAAGAGGTGACTTCGGCCATTGTGCACTACGTAAGCGGGCTGGAGCCGGCCACACAAGAAAACCACCGATCGGCGAGCCCCCGAGGAAACTCCAGACTCTGCTGGGTTGAGAGCTCATTTGTCGGTGAGAAATCCACATCAACAATCTTTACTTACTTTGATTTGCACTCCAAAAATGGGTCAGCACCACGGCACCCGTGTTATGGCAAAATGCAATATCTATAAATACAGCATTTTGGCTTTGCAATGCTCAATCAATTCCATTTGTGGAGTCGCATCATATGAACTTACTTTTATTTCTCTTTCAATAGTTGCAACTACGCACAACTTACTTTTATTTGTTTATTGTGGTTATTTCCCAAAGAATTAAAATGGCATAATATTGTAACTGCAAAGAATTCTTATGTTATGACAGAACATTACAATAAAATACAGTTTTTTGCCAGGACAACCCTTCAAATATACTGTTCTTGCCAAAAAAGTTGAGAATGTGAAGGGCTACAGGCATAGAATAAAGAAGAAAACAAGAAATGGCATGTGGGTGTTTCACGATCGAAGTCTGACCATTTATTGCTTAAATTTCATATGCAGAACTGTTTTTTACCATCATTATGAAATTCAGAAGGGATGGTTATATACAATGTCGTGCAAATGTAAGAAAGACAAGTAGCGTGGTAAATGGGTTAGAACCAAAAATCACTAAGTCAGTAGGTTTCCACTCAAATTTACATTGAAGGCATGTCTAGTAAAAGACAAAAAATTCAATATGTTTTTCAATAAAAATGGGTTATCAATATAACCCAATATTTTTTATGAACTAAACAATTAATTTGATTTCCAGGCACGAAACCCCTAGAATCTCCCACGACCCCTGTGGTTTTGTCACAACCCTCGCCGACGCTACAGCATCAGGACCGATCCCAGGGCCGCCCACTCCAGCTGGATCTGCAACCAAACGGCCACACGACCGTGGCCAGCACCACCTACCAGCACGGTGAGTACGTCACCACAATCACGTGAGGCGTATCAATAGGCACGGCCAGAGCAATTTTTTTTTGGCGCGACCCTGTTTTTCGCTAGTGACTTTGCTTTTTTACCAATTTGTTAAAATACTTTGAAATGACATTAAAGAAGGGATTTTTAACGACCTCTGAGTGTACAGTTGACGAACTACTCGTCAAGTAGCTTAAATCATGGGATTAACATTGCTGTAAAAACAAACATTTATTTGAAGGGTTGCTTCACTCAGTGGTGGTAAAATCGATAGTATAAGCTACTTGACGAGTATTGCTAATTGTCAGTTTACTCAGAGGTGGTAAAATGCCCCCTAAATGTTTCTACCATTTTATTAATTATAGTGGTTTGTATTTTTACCACTTTATCAATAATGGTCAGGCATTGGTGGTGTGGTCCTGCCGCCCAGAGCTCCATTGTAACCTCTCTTTCTGTTACATGGGTCAATTGAGGGAAAGAGGGTGAGGTTAAAATGAATCTATCAGCGGTACACCTACCTATTCATTTTTTGGTAGCAAGTTATTTATTAAAATTGGTAATTTCTGCCATAAGAGGATCATTATTTTTATTATGTTGGTAAAAATGCTTAAATATCACTAGCTAAACAGTGGGATTAGTAAGTAGTTTGTGTAGAAAAAACAGATATTGCTACAATAAAACTTAGTTTGTTTGTCAATATATTGACCGTTCGAGTGGTATATTTACTAACCACAAAAAAAAGAAATAAATTAAATGTAAACAAAAAAAAATATTTGCAATAAAATAGTAAAATTTTTGCCCTTTTCTTATTTTCAATTCAAATTATTTCGTAAAATACCAATAAACCAAGTTTATACGGCGAATTTTTTTCGCTTTTTATCAATGTCTGTTTCATTTACACAATCTATGCAATTTTAAACATGTGCCGCTTTATTTGTACAACCGTTTTTAATTTATAATTTTTTTTATTATTCAGATGGTAAATGTTTGTTGCAAAGCTTTGCACCATTTTTTATTGTTGATTATTCTATCTTCCATCAAATTATTTTTAATTTATTTCATGTTAATTATTGTTCTCATCTTTGTGTTTTAATTTAATGTGTTGTTAACAGTAAATGTTCAAATGTGAGAAAAGATTTCTTTACACATTTATTTAATTTGACTTTAAATAATTTGAAGGTACAATTAGCCATCTTAGATTTAAAATTTACATTTACCATTTTATTATGTTTGTAAAATAGAATACTAATTATTTTTTGTAAGATCATTTTAATATATCTATTATTAAGTTTGCAGGGAAATGCAAACATAGTTTTTACAAATTTTATATATTATATGCATAGATTTTATAAATAACATTTTTATCATGATGGGGTGTACTTGTACCATGTTTTTAGATTTTCATAGTTCTACTAAAATAATTCACTCTCCTAGCTAATAGTAAGTAATTAAAGCTATATCCGGTCAATAGAAATTTATAATATATTTTTTTAAATCATTAAAAGGTCTTAATGCGTTACTGTTTTTCATCTCTATATTATGATGATTATTCGAAACTTTGTCGACCCGTAAGGTCAGTTGGAATCAATGTTAATAGTTACCCATTCTTATAAATTGAATTATCGACATTTTGACTGGGTACGGCTGTAGTTGTTGATAGAAAAAAAAAAATCAAGGAATCATAAAAATCAATACATACATTGTCTTTTTCATATATTTCCAGTTCAATCAATTTTCCTTTAAGCAATCAAAAATTCAAGCAATCGTTTTATTATAACAATTTTTACAACATTTTCACTTTTTATGTTTTGTTTTTTCATCACTTGTCAAGTGCTTTCAAGTTTTTCAACACTAATTAAATATTATACGTTCTTTGTAAAAAAAAAAAATATATTTTTTTAACCCTTTGTTAGCATACGTAACCAAACGGACACGCTATATTTTGTATCCAAACGGACACGCAAAATTATTGAATATTTTATAAGGGTAAAAGTATTATTTTGATTAGTGTTGAAAGTTTGAATCCATCACCACACTTTTTGCTATTGTGTTGTATAACTTGTTTTCCATTTATTATTTGCCAGTTTATCTAGTGATTTGTGTGTTTTGAAAAAATCACCGTATGATTTATAAAAGAGTATCTTTATTCTTGTACGTAAATTATACTGGTTCTGATTGCTATTGCCATTTTTTTGTATTTTGTAAAAAAAATCATATAAATCATTCGATCGAAAAAAAATTCGAAAATGCTCAAATCATCCAAATCAAGATTTTTTTCGTTTTTGTTTTGGAACATCTTCGTTTATTCTCATTTTGGGATGAAGTCGAACGATGGTATTTTAAAAGTTAGATTTTTCAAATTATATTTTTGTGGGTAATCCTTCAACAAATTAATTGCAATCAGAAAATTTCTGTAACCAATCAATATAACTTATTCTTCGTTATTCTATATATGCTGCATATTTTGGCTAGGAGAGTATTTTTAAATGCTGCATTTAAAAATGTACTTTTTTAAAAATAATAATAATTTTATCAATTCTTATTAAATTCAATCTTCTTACAAATATAAAGTATTTTCTGTTCTAATAATTATTATTATTTGTGTTAAATTTACATTATTTTAATTTGTAAATATTAGTTTTAATATTTAAAATCTTTTTGTTTATTAAATCATGTTTGAACAAATCAGCATGTAGTTATCATTGACTCATCAAGAATAATTGTATATTTTCTAATAGCCGTATTTTGCTCTCTCGTATTTGTTACATGTAAACATAGTTATTGTTTCAAGTTGTATTTAAATGCTTTTTATGTAATTTATTTGCAAGGTGGAGCCATCTATTGAACTGTCAACAAACTAAAGCCATATGCAAAACTAATCAAATGAAAAATCAACCATCGACAGGAACATAATGGCTGACTTAAGCTGTTTTCAGACTGGGAGTCTTTTAACGCAATGTTATTATTGCCAAAAGCAGTTTTCTCCCATGTTAAAAATCTCAACTGCCGGATCATTTTACTCCTGGTATGAATGAGGTCTTTTAAAAAAGCGGCAATTTAAAATGTAGTCGATTTTCTAAAAGAAATGCAGTTTGTCTTCCGTTTAATGGATGGCTTGGTCTTGTTAAGTTCTATGTTTAGTTTTAAGTTGGTGTAATCTCATTATTAGATTTTTTATTATCGACAATGTGTATTGATTAATAAAGATATTTTTTATTTTGCATTTTTTCTTTTATTTTTTGCTTTCCACTGTCTATGATTTGCTATTACGTGTTTTTTGTCATCTGTTTGGTATTTTGAATATGCATAAATATTTTGTGATTATTGCTACACAATCTGGGATCATTCGATGTGGATTATTTTTAATAATGAGGTGATATTTCATTTAGCCAAGTACACTCGACGTCACAAACATTGCACCTATTGCAAATTCTTATGAGACAATGAAGCGATCCTCTCCTTCGGATGTGCAACGTCGTTGCCCTGATCCACGCCTCCCGATGAAGCCACCAGTCTCTCGAAACCATTGGAAAACCTGTTGAATGGCAAAACGGCTTAAGTTTAGTTGACGAGCAACATCACACTGTCGCATCCCTAATTGCAGTAGTGCAACCACCTGAGCGGCTTCGTCAGCAGTGGTGTCCAATATAAGGGGTTGTTTTCTTGAGCTAATTATTCACGTGTTTCCTCTTGTTCGTTTGGATTGTTAATGACGTACATTTGACTTAAACTGCTCCTTTTATACCCCAGGAAGATGATACAAGTTATGGCACCTGTAAATAGTGTATGCCCAACTTTTTTTTAACATCCTGTTCTCGGAAAAGTTGTATTTTTAATGAAATGAAACTATTGTCTGATAAGGGGTCGTTAAATTTACTTTCAATTGATATCAATATTGTTTGGGTTAGATGTATTGGCTCAGGGCTCGGGGAAAATTAATTAGGGACACAGAGTGTATTATTATAAAAAAACACAAATGCATAATTATTTTTAGTGTTCAAAATATTTTTTTAACTCGCAACATTATTCTAGTTGATGGTATTGGAGGTAAATTGCATTTCTTGGGACTTTCTTGGAATTAGAATTCATTAGAAATTTGATTTGAGTGGCTCATGCAATGATAACTTAAGATGAAAATTGTAATTTTGATTAAAACGTGTTAAAAGTTTTTTGAAATGCATAGTATTGATTCATATTCAGAAGAAATATTTACACAGCAGATAAATAGAGGATTGGAGATTGAATTCAATTCAATTGATTTATTCACTTTAAGAACACTACAAAATAAAATTACAATAAATTTTTACTTAGATACTAAGCACTCAAAATAAATATTTGAAATACGAGTCCAGTGATCGGGATTTTCAAGCATTGTAATTAGAAATTTCCCGCTCTCATTAAAAAAAATTTAACCTCCGAATTTTAATATGGAGACATAAATTGATTGTAGTGCCATATAGCCAATGAATCCCATATTTTACCGTCCATCTAATAGTTTTAGGATTTATAAAAAAATGATTAAAAAATCGTAAACTTTATAAACATGCAAATTCTGCGTGTTAGTTCCTTTGAAATTGCCGTACGTTGTACTTATTCGGGTCAACATTGAATATTTTCTATTTCTGTATGTTGTCTATGGCCTACTTGATAATCACAGATACAAATATATATCAGAAGACTCAATTTTTAATCGTAAACAGCTGTTTGAAAGTTTTAAATGAAAAAATATTTTATAGAATTTAGGTTCGCAGACTGTCAAAATTGAATGCTATAAATTATGATATTTAATGCATTTACTACAAAAAAACATAAAATGGGAATGTATTATCTCTAAGATTTGAAAATATGTTTTATAAAAGGTAGATAACGGTAGATCGCTCAACACGTTTGCAAACTTTACCATAGCTATTATATGCCAAAATTTGTTGGAGTGTATAATGAAAATAATAAGGGCCTTACTAATAAATGCATCTTAAACCATACACAACAAACTTACAACCATTAATATAAAACGACGCTGCATAAATATACAAATCATCCGAATGTTATTAATTACAGTGATAACCTATCTAGGCATCACTGGTTTTGACAAGGGGCGTCAAAATTTTAGCCGCGCCATTTCGCTCAGGGCCGGCCCTGGTCACAGTACAGAGTATTTTCATTACACTCCACCCTAATGTACGGGTTGTGTCAAAATTAAGTTACACTATATTTTTTTAAATCAAAAAACAAATAGTACATTTAATAGTTATTTTTCTGCATAATCTTCTTGAATCTCAATACATTTTTGAAAACGTGATAAAAGTTTTTTTGATCTTGTGTCAAACTTCTTTCTCGCCAAACTGGTTAGCCAACTTTTGCCTTTTTGGCATTGGCTCGTCCTTTTCTTTCCACACCATACTCTGTCTTATGGATTCAGGCGTCCAGTGGTGGATCCATTTCTCGTCCCCCGTCATTATTTGCTCGAATAAACTGTCTCCCTCATCCTCAAAAAACTGAAAAAATTGCAATGCCACTCTCTTGCAGCGTCAACTCTCTGCTCTTTGGGTTTGTTATGAAAGCTTAGAATCCATCTTGCATACACTTTTGATAGACGCGATCCTGTGAAGTGTTACACGTCTTATTTCAATATTCCGAGAAATTAGAGATGAATTTCAGTTGCACTTTTATTTTTTCCGTCATAAACGAATAACAGCACGAACTATGCAATCAGCGGTAGGAGCAAGTGGACTCACCGTGGTTGCTGGCGCGTAATGTCCGAGCGGTAAAAGTAGACGCATAGGAATTTTACAGTGTAGTCACTAGACCCTGACAAAAGTTCTCTATGACTCCTGGACTTGTCCCGCGTACCGCGCGGATTTATAAAATAGTGTGACTTAATTTTGAGACGACCCTCGTCCATCCAAAGGGATTAGGGAGAGTTATTAAATTAAATTAAAAAATATTTCTTTATAAAGACCACTTTATTTCTTTAATATTATCGCCGACTGGTTTTGAAACTACCGTTCCTTCCTCAGGGAAAAATATATACTAACTTAATATGAAAAATATTCCAAAATTATTGGTGAACATATTGCATTAGGCGTTGAAGTGGGGGTGGAGGCGTGACTTGGGTTTAGTGAAGAGTGGGTAAATATAGGTTATATTGTGTTCCCACAGTTTCAACAGTTTGTGTTCAACAGTTCTCCAACTCGTTGTGGAAGGAGATTTTAAATAATAGGTTATTGTGTTTAAATCAGGGATTTATTAATACTTCGCGTATTACAATGGTGACTCAATAGTCGACCTAACTAGAAGCTGGCTAAATGGGATCTGGGAACAGTAAGTTTGTCTGGGAGCATTCTCACTGGCCCTAGCGACTACTGGCCACTAGCTGCCATCTTGCGGACTTCCAAGCAAACTCTTTGCACTGCCCTCTATGAGTGCATCTGTGAAGCTCTTAACTAACTCACTTCTCAACAATTGTTTTAAATAATAGCCACAATGTTATAGCATTCAATAGAGTTAGTAAATATTAAATAGGGTTTATTTAAAATTACATGCCTGTGTGATTAAAATTAGGGCTCCATTGCAACTCACGACAGAGGCAATTGAACAAACTTTTGAAAAGTGATAAGTCACTGAAAGTGATGAAAAAAACCTAACACAATGTAACCTATTTACTTGCCCGGTTACCAAAATTAGATACCCCGTGTGGTTCAGTTGCCAGAAATAGTTTACAAGCTTACATAAGATGTGCATAGAGTCGGTGGATAAACATGTAAAATATATCACTCAACAAATAAAGGTAAGTTAAAAACAATACATCATCTTAATTTAATTATTATTTTTTTTGGTAAACTAATGTTTAAGACAAGATTTTTTATGCATAAAGGGTAACAATTATTTTATAAGCAATAAGTAGACAATTTGTCTCGACGCCATCTAGTGAGAGAGTTAGCACTTACAATGCCTTTCTCATATAAAATAAAGTAGGTTGTTTCAGGTGAAAAAATGTAACAAGCAGTAATTATTGAATGAAACACTAGTATATATTGAATTATTTCGCGGATAAGAGATAAGCCGCCATAGCTCAGTGGTCAGAGCTGTCGACCGGAAATCGAAAGGACACGGGTTCAAGTCCCGTTGGCGTCATGTATCTTTTATCAGGAGATTTTTCAATGTGGATGAGTGTTTCAGGCTAATAATTATTGCTTATAAAATAATTTTTATCTTAATTTAAACCTAATCTGTAAACACAAATTTTGTCTCTATAGATGGAACCCTCAGTATTATATACCAACTTATTACAAACAAACGTACTAACAATTATTAACCATAGAAATATATCTGTACATCAGAAAGAGGGGTGTGTTGTAATCAATGACTAAAAGCTGTATAAGCTCTTAGAAAAGAATAACAAAGTATCTATTTTCCATAAATGAACTCTTTTTCATTCTTCCATTCTTGGGGATGCACAGCTTTACAGCCTCAAGGACTTCAAGCACCTGTAACTACTTCCCAATCTTCTGTTTCTCTTTCCCTACCCCACTTCCCTCAGTGACACTAACGTTGGCGTGTTTCGCACATTGTCGTCAAATGCAGTGGTGGCTCATGACTTTTGGGTGTACTAGAGTGCTAATATTACAAAAAAATTGTATTATTGATCTTGTTGTAGCCGAAAACGTCTTTGTTTTTTTTTGTCGAAAATTCAGTTTTTTGTATGAAGATTTTCAGGAAACCCATTCAGCTAAACTGGAAATATCCAGAAAATCTTTACACAAAAAACACAAATTTAGAAAAATATAATTAAATTTTGGTCTAAACGACATCAATAATGTCGAAATTTTCAAACTTAGCACTTTATCAGACTCAAAAGTCACTCAAAGGTCAAATGGCCAATCAGCACAATTTTGTTTTTTTGACATTTGAAAGGTTCCCGTTAAACGCCGTTTTAGCTATCTATCAAATTGTGATCAGCTGACGAGCATAACAACATGACAGTTGTGCTGTCCCACTGATCAAAAATTGTTCACTTTTGAAACTGACCTAGAAACGGTGTTTATCGGAGATGGAAAAAAATTATAATCGCGCTGATTGGTCGTTTGACGACAATGTTACATGCATTTAAATTTACGAGACAAAAAGCCAACCAACATTCCCTAGAAAATGGATGTACCACACTACCACAGATGATGGCAGAGGGAGATTTTGTGAAATTTATTTTTAACCCCTAGAGCAATTTTGGGAGAAATTTCTCCCAGGCGTCGAACACCTGTAGTCTTTTTGGACTCTTAAAAATCTTCCTATCTTGTTTTGTGCTTACATTGATATATGATTTAAACAGTGTTAGAAAGAGAGAACACAGAAGATTACCATAGATGCTCCCGAAAAATTGTAAATAACTCTGTGAAGCAATATTTAGCATCTCAAAAATATTTGTCAACATTTTTTAGCACAAACATGAAAAAAAAAGTGAAGTGACAATAACTTTTTTAGTACCTTTGTCTAATAAAACATGCTTTTTTTAGTTTTGTGTAAAGTGGCATTAATAGTTTACCATCAGTAAGTGGCTTTAAAAACTTTGTCCATGTTCTGCTTTCAAAAACAGTATTTTATTTTGTTGCATTTGGCAATCTGCATTTTGACAGTTTGTTTAAGAGAAATACATTACAAAATATAGATGCTCTAGGGGTTAAAATATCATAATAAAGCACAATTCTTAATTTATTTAATTCATGCATGTCCTAAACCCAGTTAACCTCCCAACAACGCGTAATATATACCTGATAACCCATTAACCCCCGTAGAGTGGCAGAGTCCCCAGCGCTCCCTGCTGAACCCGGGGACCACGCGACCCTCTCCAGGCTCCACCACTCTGGAGGACGTGCTGGACTCTCTGCTGGGGCTCCCCTCTGCGGCGCCTAGGGCTCCCTCCCCTCAGACTAGCCCCCGTAGTCCTTATATGTTGCTTGGATTACAGGTAAACAACAGTGTATCAACATAACCTAGAAATTTATCAATTTTGATTAAAATATTGTTTGACTTCCAAATCTGATTCTAACTCCAGTCAACAATTCATAAATCAATTTTTCTTAAGTTTGCACTTTTTACACATTGTTTTTATATTGATTTGACCGATCTGAGTCAAATAACGCCCGGCGCTAGTAAAAACCTCAAGGATGCTGTGTTAGGTCTTAGGTATAATCAAGGCCCTGGCTCCTTAGCGCCTTGGCAAGTGGAACGGACTGCTCCAATTGCACCTGCGGAGGTGTATTCGGAGTATTAGAAGAGTATGTGGATGAAGAAAGTAGATGAATGAAATCTGTCAAAATTCGAATACATATATATATATATTCGAATGCGAACTTTCTACATTCCCAAAAAACAATGATTTTTATTTTTTGGCCTAAAACCGATTATCCTGTGTGCATTTATTTTTATAAATTTCCTTAGAATGTAGAATCACCTTCTTTCAGGAACTACCACCATTCTACCACTAGTAGTTCTGTGAACAGTTATTTAAAACTTGTGTCAAATATTATGTTTCTAATTTTCTCTTATTTAATATATCAAAACCAAAATTTCCTCTGAAATCATAACATTTGTAAGTAGGTACTCAAATACCTACCCACTTGATTATAAACCATATAATATTTTATGTAACATTTTTTTAACTTGATTATAAACCATATAATATTTTATGTAACATTTTTTTATTTCAAATATGGAATTTTGCAATTTGTCCAAAGAAACGTCATTATCTAGATGACAATTCTTTTTTCAACCTTTCTTCAGGCAGGTAGGTACCGTAATATTGAAAAGCTCAGTCAAAGTTAGCCATCTAGTCAAAGTAAGGCTTGCTTGGTTAAATAAAGTGGATGCATCAGATTTTCGAAACCGGAAACGGAACATACAAACAAATTTATGGACAGAAGAAATTTCAAACAGTCGAGTTAAAACAGGATTTCATTATGCTCAGTCAACTACATGTTTTGTGAACACCGTTTAATATCAATTTAAAAAATATTCACTTAAACCATAGTGCTTATTTTATTAGTGATTTATATATTTTTACATAGTGATTCCTTAAAAAATCTTATACGCTATGAAAAAATGTCAATCTTGCCCTATCTTAACATCTGATGGATGACAAACATTGAAATAACAACGCCAGCTATGTTTGTTCTGTACTATTTCAATGAGAGGTGTTCCGAAAAACGGAATCAATCCTTTTGGCACAAGTACATAAATGAGAGAATGGTCAAACGTGTGTTACACAGTTCGAGTTTGTCATAGGAGAATGGGTCCTGAACAATGTGACTTGACCTGCGTTCCCTCCCTCCCACAATGTGGGTCTCTTCAAGACATACCGGAAATTAGAACAGATAGTAAAATGTAAATAAAACTGCAGACAACTTCAGGACAAATATGGGAATGCATCCCCTTCTTTTTGCGCTATAGTCAAAGCGGTTCTGGTGGCGTGTTGGTCAAATATGTTTTTGCGCATTACCATGACCGCAGAACTATATTCGTGGCATTTATTATAACCATATACTATTTATTTATTTATCTACCAATACCATTTATATATTAAGCGCGCTCTACACTCGCGGCGCGAACGGCCGCGAAGGCCGCGAAACGCGAGTGTGGATCTTGTTCACGCCTTCGCAATCTTCGCGTTCGCGCTTCGCGCCGTTCTCCGATTTTTGTCGGTTTTTTGGCCCGCGACAAAGGGTTTGCGTTTTAAAGCCGCGAACAAGACTGAAGCTTTGCGAGTGTGGATGGACACAGTTCACGCGCGAATCGCGGCGTATATTCACGGCGTGAATTCACGGCGCGACTTCGCGCGCGAGTGTAGAGCCAGCTTTACACAATATCCAGCAAGCTAAGAGACAAGCTAAGGGTGTGCTGCAACAATGCTTACAAGTGGCATCTGCAACCGAGGCTCTGCAGTGCATCTACAACATTCACCGAAGAGAGGTTGCACTTATTCCCTGCTTTACTTCGCCACTGACTAGCACGGCACTGGGGCTTCTGGGGCACGATACGGAATTCAACCAATGCCATTGTCATGACTGCATCTGAATGGCTTAGCTCTCCTCTTAATGAGCGATGATTGGATCCTAATGGATGATCAATTTCATTTATTTTATTATTATTAATATTGTAGCGGTAGCTACTAGAATGTTGATGCCGCCAACCTCTACTCGCGTTCGCCGGATTATTCTCAAACGCTTTTGCTCTAAATAAAGTGGCTACCTCGAGGTATCTACGTCAGTCAGTCAGTTCCATACGAACAATAATATCTTCGCTGGTCTACACCTTGGCCCTGCGACATCTTCATCGGCCTGCATCTCCCGCGCAGCGAGCTCATCCGCGCTCGCATCATCTGCCGACCAGGTCAATCATACCTTTGGCTCTCTCTACTTTACACTGGGGTACCAGGAAGACTCAACATCTTCCCCAGTGCTGAACACCATCTACAAGTCAAGCCATCGACTTCATCGCCTCGACCACTCCCCCACGTTCATCTCTGCTTGTATCTGGTGTCGATCTTCGACCCGGGTAATTTGCCACTGACTACATCCGCCAACTGCGTGAGCAATTAATCAATCTCTCAAAACTATACTGACTCAATAAACACTGTGACCTCAAAATCTCTTTCTTTCTTCTCCTTAGCACATACCCAAAATACCTACATTTTATTTCTCATGTAATATTACAGTATGGCCGTATTGCACCACCCACCCAGTCCTGCAGGAAGAAAATTTTATTAAATAATGTCATATATGTCACATATCTAGAGTCGTCACGCCGACCGTTCCGGCAGTCAGTGCTCCAGTCTCCAGTTCAGCCTCTCCAGTCGCACGGAGGACTATCGCACGGCCTCCAGGATCTCGGGCGAGGAGTCGGAGCACTCCGACACGCTGCACTCCTGGCTGCAGCAGCCGCCACAGCCGCCCCAACACCAGCGGCTGTACGATGAGGAGGTCAGCTCCCGGAGAAGCAGCGCCGGCTCCAGCTCTGCGTCCACCCTGGCACCAGGTAGGAATGATGCGTAAGACATTTCGTTCCAATGTTTATCTCTTCTTGGTATTGTATATCTCTTTTTCGATGTTGTGTTTAAGATTGAGATCGGACGGCGGATGAAAATCGTGAGTAATGATTATTTATTTATTTGATTCAGAAATGTTAAAAAAAAAATTTTTAATCAAAACGAAAGTGTTGAAACGATGTGAAAGTCAGTATCGCTCTGGGAAGATATCATAACATATTCAGATTCGAATAATCAGTAATTGAGTAATCAGATTTCAAAGTCAGGTACATTCCTACCTTCCCCTACTATTTTTCCTTCTTCTCCACCTTTCCTTCAGACTTTAACAACCATAGATGATGCCATAGATCATAGATGGTAGATGGGAATAACAGGTCCAGATAACTATACAACAAAAAAACTGTATAACTTTTACTATTCCAACGTGTGATATCCTAGAGAGTAGTTGATGAGGTTTCCCATAGATGGCACACAGCTGTCGATAATGCAGGAATTGAGACTATAATAAATATTTTTGCAATCTCAAGGTCGAGACCCAGAATAAATCCTACCGGCTGAGCCAGTTTATTGTGACTCAGGAAATGTATCACAAACTCATTAAATAAAAACTTCGGGGTAAAAAAAAAACCACTTCAGACTTAATTTGTGATAGATATCAATAAGCTCTGAAAGCTTATGCGGCAGGCGGTAGGAATTATTATAGGCCTCAACCTTGAGGTTGCAATAGTATTTATTATACAAATAAATACTATGTCTTTAATTTAATTTTAATTTGCAACTATAACTAAAGATACATGTAAATAGACATTATACATAACAAATAGAAAAAGTTGAGGTTTCTCATAACCTGTCTCACTAGGCTAGCGGCTAGCCTGTGTTGAGACAGTCAATTTTAAAAGTTAATTTAAATACTTATGAGTATACTTACACTTATATTATAATATAAACACTCAATATTTTTGTTGGATCAATAGTTTCGAATTTGGGTGAGGGCACTTGTAAAAGCCGTATTACTTGTTCTTTTTGAAATGTGTTTGAGTATCACATTTTTTTATGTTCTATGGAAGAGTCTTGTACAATTGTTGCAAAATACCTAAAATTTCTTCACTATCTGTAAGCATTACAGCGAGTATTTAAACTTTTTGTGTAGTATTTATGTACTTTGTATATAGGAGCGTCAGGATTGTTTTTGCGTATATCTGCCAATCGTCGAACACTCATAATATTAATGATTATGTTCGAGTCTGTAATTAGAGTAGCCTAAGGATTATTTTGATTATGGTTTTCTGTGCTTTTACGATTGGGTCTAGTGCAGATAAAGTGCCACCTCCCCATGCTGTATTATAGTCTCAATCCCTGCATTATTGCCAGCTATGTGCCGTCTATGGGTAACTTCTTAAATTACTATCTAGGATATCACACTGTTTAAAAGCCCCTAAAAAGGGCGTTAATAATTATTAAATAAATAAATAATACAGACTGTTTGAATTTTTTAAAAACCCCCAACCTTATGATTATGTTTTGAATTCTATTTACTCCACTATCTAGACATGAAAGCTAGTTTTCTCTATCGATTTGTAAAATTCTACTACATTTTTGTCCAAACTGTCAATCATATAGTTGTATAACAGCAGACCCCATCATACAACCTTTTAAAAATTTAAGCCAATAATGTACATAGAGTATTTGAAAGGGGCCCTACTGTACTTACATTAAATTGATAACCAAAACACAAGCAAGTCCTGGTGAATGTCTCCACATCAAAATAGGCTGGTTAAGGTACATAGATCTAAATACTATTAATTTCCACTGTATTATTTTCCTTGCTTGCAAATTAATTACGTAATGCTTTTATAGTGTCTGTCACACACCACTGGAACAACTACACAATTCCTAAAACATTGTCACAAAGACAACACGGTATGTACATATGTGGTTATGAATGTTTGAAGTTTGATTAGGACAGCGTGTGAAAGTAACCTTTGTGCTAATAAAAGTTGGAAAAGTGTCTGAAATGCAGTATCTGAAAAGATTGCAAGGCTGATTGTAAGCTAATGAATAAGATAACTTTTTCAATTGTTTTTCTTTTAAGTAATAACTTAAATCTAGCGATAAAGAAAACATGCATAACAATATGGGTCCTAATAAGGAGCCTTGTGAAACACCTGATTATACAAATACCAAGCATTATGTTTAGGTATATTTTAAATATTCAAATGGATAGTAACAATATGAAGAGCGAATGGACAGAGCATGACATAGGAGTCATGAGTGAATCGTATGGTTGAGTTAGATCAGATCAAGAATAAGAATAACAGAAGGGTATGTATGAATTTGAAGTTTGTACCAGAACCATAGCATAAAGAAAAACATAAGAAATGCGATGTGGGCATGTTTCATGGTCCAAATATCAGACCAGTCTTTGCTTAATTTTCATGTGTGGAGATTAATTTCATCATCATTATTTCAATCAAATGGAATGCCGATGGTAGGCAGTGTAAGAGAGACAGAGTGTATGCTAAATAGGCCCTCAAACATAATGTACCAAGTCAGTGGCGACATCATTTTTCATTAAAATTTACATGGAAGACATTCTAGTGTATATTATTTATTCAGTGACCAGAACAGAGTTGTTTAGTTTTGTGTACAATTCTTTCTGCCAACCTCTGCGGTGAAACGGTTAGTTAGTTTGTTATATGCTTTTTGAAGTGTAAAAATGTTTAGTTTCTCTTCTATATTCTTCCTATATCTATTGCTATTGTGATGTATAAACACTGTTGTAAAATATTATGTACTGTATTTAAAATTATTTATTTCACATACATAGTTTATCCTTTTGTATCCCATGAATCTCCTTTTTGTGCTTTTGTAAAACAACCAAACAAACACGAACCCTCACATTTTCTTTCCCCTTAGCAGTTAACGTGTGATTTTCAAATAGTTTAAATCTTAACACAAACGCACTACAAATATTGTTAAGTTTAAACAGAAAGTCACAATAATAGGATGTATAACAAACCTCTGCTTTTTAGAAAGTTTCTTGTGGTCGTCTTAAAATTAGCCGCACCAAACATGTGACTTTAATGACATTTAATGAGCACGGAATCACAGATCAATTAGTAGATAGTATTAACGGCTGTTAAATATAATATTTTTGATAATTTGTTTTATTTTTGATTTAGCTATGGATGGAGCTGATAAGGATGAGAACAGCAGCGTTCTCTCCTTACCGAAGCTTCGAAGTCGGGCCAAATCCGTAGCTTCCAAGAGGAACTCTTCGCGGAGACAGAGCGAACCAGTTACTGCACAAAAAAGCGCGTCCCTTGACAGGCGAGTCAGCTACGATTCCCACGTGCTCAAAGCTGATCTCAGCCTCTCCAAAACCTCCGTCTCGGACATGCAACAATCCAAAACATCGCTCAAATCCATCGCTTCAATCAACACGGACGCTAGCGGGGATGAAGGACTAGTACATTGTAGATACACCAAATGCACATCAGCGACGAATCAAAGTGAAGCCAAAAGACATTACAAAAGCTGTCACAATTGCAGCTACATGTATTGCTCGAGAGAGTGTCGAAGAGCCCATTGGGAAAAGCATCGAAAGGTTTGCCTCCATTCTCGAGCCAGCACGTTATGCAAGCAGATTCTATCCACAGCCAAGGAAGATGCGGATTCTTTAAACCACATCAGCGTGATTGCACACAAAGGTTACTTAGCCAACGGCAGAGGAGTTGTAAAAGCGTTCTTTACGAGCCCAGAGTCTGCTGAAAAATTCACGGCCAATGGTTTTCAAAATCTAGGAGAGCCGACTTACGTCAAATGGCCAGACTTGCTGCCTAACGAAATGGGTCCTGAACTGTACGCAGAACTGATCAAACTCTGCAAAAGTTATAATCCGGAAACGAGGCTTGTTTTATACGTTGCGGTTTGTATAATAAGCGAAGTGCCCACTAAAGGAGCTGTTGTTAAGTGGGAACGACAGCTTGTTTCGCGTTGCGCAAAGATACGACTGAGCAAAACTGTGATGGGGGTAATACCGCACGGTCAGCTTCCTTTCCACGCCAGCCCCAAGGCTCGAGTGAGAAGTAGAGATAAGCAACAAAAAGACAAAGACAAGCTGCTTAAAATAGAGGATATAGAAACTTTAATCCTCACGTCGAACTCTGCCAATCTTCACAATAAAGGGATAAACGCCATCCAAAAGATCCGAGAGATTTGTTTCAACAATATCCAGTCAGAACTTCAGCGGAGGGGAGTGAATCTCAAAAAGCACTTTCCGGAAGTTTATTCTAAGCTCTGCGCGTATGTGGAAGGTTCCTTCGATAGGTTTACGCCTGTGACGGTGTACCCCCGGGACAATCTGACTGGTAAATCTTTCATGTGTGTCATCATGCCCGAAACGGAACCCGAAAAGTTCAACACTCTGCCCTCCGATAGTGTTGAGTGCCGCACTGTCGACGTCAGTGTTGTGGATAACGGGACTTGCGAACAAGTTTCTACACCGATGTAAAGACTTGTGTATACAGAAAACTTAACCCATTTTCATTAGCACAGTGTATTCAAACAAAATTGATAGCTGTCTTTATCATGTGACATGAAAAAAGTCATATTCTGTGTAACAAAATCAAACGGTAGCCATCTTGAAAATAATTACCTACTTGGATTAACTACAAAGCAAAAATATATTTATATGAAATAACAAAACCTCTCGAATAGTGAGCTCTGGCGTCATGAAATTTGTACTGTTTCTAATTCAAAGCAACTATTTTCAGCTAACAGCGTAATTTCTATCTTGAATTATGCAGTTTTGAAATTTATACACCTGTCAAAGATGAACAAGACGCCATATTGTTTGATACCTACATGTTTTCCAAAAGAGTGTTGAAACTCGGGCGAAACCGAGTAGTGAAACTAATATATTATATTATCGAATTTTGGGGAATGACTTGCATAATTGCATTGATGTAAGTCGATTCGCATTATCTAATAAATGTGAATTATCTTTTTAGTTTTTTCAACGAAAGCAAACACTTGGAGATAAAAAGATTATTGTTTTAACAACTTGCTAAAACAGTTATAGTTTTTATTATTTATTTTTGGCAATCTGGCTATTTAATTTAATTTAATCTAGGAGCAAAGCTACATTTTTTTTATAAACTGTTGTATTATGTATTAGTAATTTTAATCTTCCAACTATGTATTGTAATCTTAACTTTCCCAGTGTTTTCCTGAACCCGCGTAATATAAATAATTGTTATAAAATATAACCCAAGTCAACTAGTTACAAGTCTCTCAATGTAACCTAACCTAAATTTTAAAATAACCTAACCTTACTAGTTTTGTCCCAAAGGTTAGTGCACATGTTTGCAGCGTTTTTATTAACTTAAATTTTATTTTTTAAACACTATAAATATATACTAATCAACCCTGTTAAACGCTTTGTCAAGCGTAACAACATGATAGTTGAGTTTATCTACATATAACAATTTGTTCAAAAGCTGAAACGGACCTAGAATCAATATTTAAAGGGGTTCTTTTCAAATTGCCAATTGATGACAATGTTACATTTGATGACAATGTTACATTTGATGTCAATGTTACATTTGATGACAATGTTACATTTGATGACAATGTTACATTTGATGACAATGTTATATTTGATGACAATGTTACATTTGATGACAATGTTACATTTGATGACCATGTTACATTTGTATTTAGAAAATATGAAAATCTTAAAAATAAAATTGAGTTTATTATGAGAATAAGGCGGCTGTGAAATAGCCTCCCTACCGAGCTCTTGAATTTCTGCTTTTGTAATGTTAACAATCCAATCATATTTTCTTCATATGCGACATAGATAATTCTGAAACAAAAAGTTATTTTGAAATTTTTCACTCAATTTCCTTTAGCCAGCAAAAAACACAACTTTTTATAGAAAATTGAAAAATTCAAGATGTGTTCATATCGTCCTGATTAGAATTCAGAATTAAAACCTTGCATGAAATGATTGTGACCAGATCTGAATAGCCAGGTAATTTCCAACCTTCCTCTTTTCCTTCCGTAAACGCTACATTTGTATGCATCAATCTGATACTAAAATTACAATTGAAATATAGTCATACTGATGAAACACCAAAATTACCCGATTATAGCCAACCTCCGATAGGAGAGGGCACCGGAAGGAATAAATATTTTCAAAATGTTGGTATATATGCAAAAAAATTTCAAATTTTACTATTCAAATCCTTATTAATCTAAAATGAGCTCGCTACTTTGTGTTTCACAGAAATTCAAATGTAACATTGTCATCAAATAGCAATCAGCGCCATTTTGTTTTTTTTTGACATTTGAAAGCTTGTGAGATGATCACAGTTTGATTTTTTTTTATTTTTATAGTGAATACCTCACAAGAGTCCCAACTGCTCCCGTCTGGAGCCAGTGAGACTATGGCATCCCCAATTGGGGGATGTTGTGAGGCTGAAGGTAAGTGGGGAAGCGAAAGAGGAAGGTGGGGAAGTACCTGGCTATTCAGATCTAGTCACTAAACACGGCTAAAGCCATTTGGAGCAACGTTTCAATTCTGAATGGTGGTCTTACACCAGGGCGATACTGGTAGTATCTTCCACTCTGGAATTATTTTAATTAATTAATTGTGAAATAACACAAATTAATCAAATAAAATTTATTTGCGCACGCCGGGTTCGAACCCGCGACCTTCGGAATGGCAGTCCAATGCCTTACCACTGGACTATGCCGGCCGTCAAAGAGAGCTGAAATGGACCTACAATCTAAATTTAAAAAAATCAAAATGGCGCTGAGTGGCCATTTGATGACGATGTTACATTTGTTAATTATTAATTATTGTGAAACACCCCAACCTAAGACTGGATTGTTTGAACACAACGGTCACACTGTTATGCTTGAAATGTGACAGGTTTTCAAACAACCCGAACTAAATGTTTTTCATTTTTAACTACAATGTCGATTACTCTCTTTGATTCACAATATAACTAGACATATCAATTTTTGATATGGAAACTCATTTACAATAAGTTTTTTACACCAATTGTTTTATGTAATGTATATTGAATCTGTGGAATTTACAGTCTCATATAATTGTTTTTCTAACATAAGGAAATTTTCTATTCTTAGTCTGTAGTCTTTTATTATCGATCCAGTCTATTTATATTGACACATTAGTACAGGATTCTTATCTTTGCAGGCGGTCAAAGAAGAATCTTAAATACGAAGTTAACTATGTTGGTTTGCAAGTACTGATTTTTTTTGCTTAGAGGGAGCAATGACTAATAAAAAGTTGTCAAAGGCAGCAAAACTAACAGTCCACAACGTAATTCTCATTCCAATCCTTATTTATAGCAGAGGCATGGAACTGGCAGAGGAAGTATGATAATAGACTACTAGAGTAGTAGATACTCTCAGTAAGACCATCTTTAAGAATCATAACGTCGCTTGAAATGGTATCAGCCATGTTTATTAACTATATCTGAATATCTAGGTACTTCCCCAAATACCATTTATTCCATCAAAATGATCTCATATATCCATTTAAGGCCAGTATTTTTTACACACTGTGGAACCTGCATAAAATGGTTCAATAATTCTTAATTTTGGTCTATAATCACTATTATCAAACAATGTATGAATGAGTCAAGTTGTGTGTACCAAGACAGAGTCCTGTGGCAGTCCATCCTCTCTGCTTATCCCTGCGGAGAAATGGTGTGATGTTTACCTATTTACAATAATTATTATTAGTTAGACTGGTTGAATCTAGGAATTGTTTTGACTATGCCATCCATATTTTGTTTGTATAAAAAATCACATATTTCCAAAGTGTTTCCCAAACCTATGCTTCAAATTAGACTACATAGTTAGGTAATCTGATAGTTGTAAGGTATTATTATCGTTTGACGTGAATAACTTTAGCTATACATAGTAAAAACTGTTCTATTTTTTGCTATAAATTATACTTTTTGCCTGTAATATTTCCCTGTAAGGGATATAGCCTATAATGCGAATACTACATATATTTTTTAATGAATTATTGATAATAATATTGTCGGTGGCATTTAAAATAAAGTATTTATGCAAAATATTGATTATTTTGAAAAACAGAAAGTTGGCGCATAAAAAATTAACTGTCTCGTCTACAGTTAAAATCTTAGCTAAAAGTTTTTAAAAATTATATTTGTCACCAGTTAAAAATTATGTTTGAAATTTAGTTATTTTGATAATTTATATTTCAGTAGCACAGTACACAAACAATCTACGTGCAAACACACTTGAAGGGATCATGAAATCTACACAGCTTTTTTGTGTAGTTTTCTAGATCAGTGCGATAATTTTCAACTCACAAAGTCTTTTCCATCATGAGCTATATGGATTTGAAATATCTGTTCAAACCTCGAGGCATCTGGTATATTCTGTCAGAAGGACGGAGTATTTCCGCTTAGCAATAAAATGCAAACAAACGGAATATTTCTGAATGTGTGATGAAATACGCTACCAAATTTTATTATTACAAATAATCACAATTTAATGCAAACATTAAAAAGTGTTAAAATGGCTAACATAACGTTTTTTCTACCTAAAATTATCGATAATGAAAAAATAAACAAAAACGCACACATTTTATTAGACATCTATTATAAACGTTACTGTCTCCTAATTTTTGTGTCATTTCATGTAAAAATATTTAATAAAAAATTCAAGTTTAGTTTCATAAACTTTTTCGAATTGCGGTCGGAAACTTTAGTTTCACAGAGGCATACATTTTAATTCTTCCGTGTAATCAAAGTTAATACTTTTAGATTTGAATACAAAGCGTGGTGTTCATTCTTTTTAACACCGTCTAGATCAAGGCTGCCCAACCTTTTTAACAGTTGGGCGAAATTGACGATTTTGAATCACTGGCGGGCCACTGAATACCTGACGGTTCCTCCATGGGGGGGGGGGGGGTTGTTAGAGAATTTCTATAAAACATAATTCCTCACAAAAAAAATTCAAAATGAGTGCTCCCCACAAAATATTTGAAATCCATGGGGGGGAGGTTGTTACGGAACTTCGCTGAGAAAAAAATTCCGATTCCATTTCGGACGCAAAAAATATTACATCAAAAACCGGTGTATTTTTGTTTAAAAAGTAAGTTCAACAGGTTAGATTTTTTCGTCGCTCATTCTCGTTCTGAGTAGCCTAAATAGCGATAAATCGCCTTCGTTGGCAACACTGGTGACCGCGTTCAAGCTGCATTGTTTGTTTTACCGCGGACCCGCGACACTTTTTCAAATTGGCGGATTGGCGGGTTTTTTGAAAATGGTTCACGCGGGCCACTTATAATTCGTTCGCGGGCCACATTGTGTCCCGCGGGCCTGGGGTTGGGCAGCCTTGGTCTAGATCATATTTCTCGCCACAACAAAAAGGGAAAAACAATGATTCCTAAGAGACCATATTATGAGCTGTTCCCAATAGTAAACAAATTACCCTGAGGGGCTTAACTGTAAATATAACATTATTTGATTTATATTTGCTTTCTACAGTAGTATTCATATTAAATCAAACATTAGTATTGTTTTGTTTGCCGTGGCTGTTTATTGACTGTGCTACCGATATATTGTTTTAAATCTCTTATAACTATACAAATATATATATTTGTAAGAGAGGTGCTTTCCCTAAGCTTAGTGATGTTATTTTATAATATATTATTATTGTTACCTTTTACCATCTTAATTCTAGCATTAATGTTGATTCCCGTTCCAAACAAAGCACGCTGCATAAAGTTTTAAAATTATTTTTCAATTTAGGACTTGTATTTAAGTCCATTGTGATACTTAAGTGTTTCACTTGATTCCTGTAAGGTTAAATACGACATTCGTTTTGGTCTACGTGTTCATAGATAGCGTTAATTTAATTATTTTATTAAAATGCGCTTTTTGCAAGTTATGCTTTCAAATATTAAGGCGATTTTTTTATTTGCGCCTGTACATACGCAATATGAATAAATAGTTTGTCAGTATAAAAACTCAATCGTTTCAAGAGAGGCATACAAATACAATATTGGATTGAATCACCAATACAATATTGTATTTGTATGTCTTTCTTGAAGGAATTGGGTTTTTATAAGGACAAAAGTATTTATTCATGTTGCATATGTACGGGCTCAAACGAAGAATTCGTCTTAACACATTTCTGGGAGGTATTATTTGCGCTGGCGCTACGCTGTCTCCGGGCGAAAATAAAGGTCCTGCGCGAATTTCTTTAATTTGTTTTAAATGGCTATATCTTCGAAAATAGTTAAAATATTTAAAAAAAAATTTCTTCGTTGTAACTCAGCATACCCAACCTATAAAAGTACTAAACGAAAATCGAATGTTATTTGAAATGCAACTCAATTAACCTTGTAATATGTTTATTACGGTCCGTCTATCGGTACTTGCCCATACCTGCTTTCTTTAAATACGCCCAACATCTCTCGCTCGCTTGCACATAGGAGTTGAGTGAGGCGGAACAGAGATAGAGATTCGAATCGGGTTTCACGGTCATAAAAACCCTCATTCCAGGAATTGAATTATTACAATAATAAATAATATACTATTTTGTTGAAATACCGATGTTATCGAAAGGCGCGAAGATAAATATAAAAAGAAGACTTGCATTACGATTCCATAATTATGTACATATAGTTGGGACCTATACAACGATTGGTATATAATATTCATTGATAAGGCCGGCGCAAAAGGTAGAACTACCCTTCCTGCCGTTAAGCATCACTCGACTGAACGTGTAGAACTACCTTTCCCGGATGAAGTGTTAATATTGTAAAGCGTAACTTGCAAAGAGCGTACTTGAGTAAAATAATTAAATTAATGCCATCTATGAACACATAGATTAAAACGAACGTTGCGTTTAACCACAACATTAAATCAGTCCTTTTAGAAAGTTCACCAGGATTGTCACTGGGTATTTGGCCATATCTCCTGGTTCCACAATAATATTAATCTCCCTTGACTTAACTTGACTCTTTGCAGAAACGGATCCGTTAGATTGATACCCTTTCTTAACTGATGGATTGTAGCTTTTGAAGTACAAAAGTCAGGCTGGGAATGCTAAAGAAACCACAGAAAACAAACCACACCATCCTGTTTGTTACATTGGTGGGCCTATTTATATTTTTAAGATTGATTTTATGTATGGATAATATTTTATTAGTTAGATAATTCTATACTCTTGAATCACGACTAAATCAATGTTGGATCCACTGGAGTCTTTTTTTAAATGAATGCATTTCTATGGCCTATTGTAAAACATATGTTTTGTAATATATCCATGTGTTTTTTGAGCTCTCGCCTTGAATAAGCAATTTATTTGTCACTATTCTATGAAATCGGGGTGATTTCTGTATTTGAGTGGATAAATTTAAGGTTTCTATGCCGTTTTATTTAAATAAAGGATGCATACTTAAAACTGTATTTTTGTTGCAGTACGAACCGCTAAAATCAAATGAAACAATAAAATAAAAATACTATTTAACCCCTAGAAAACAGCTAATATTATGAATATTTCCTAAAAAAGTGTGCAGGGCTTTTATTTCTTATTTAAGGTTGTTTCAGAGATGTGATCGGTAAAATGTAGCATCTTTATCGAAAAAATTCGATGTGGGTTTTAGAAAAAAAAATGGATTTCTAAAAATCTCTCGGTGGCCAGAGAATAACTGTCTAAAACCTACCACTGCAAATTTTAGTACACCACGATGTAGGCTCTACCTGCCAGCCATTGTGTCGATTGAAAATCTAGGGGTTAAATATGAAATACGCGCTCAAGAAGATTTTTTTTTTTCATCTTTGACGAAAAAGAGAATTTTCCATGGTAATTTTTCAACATTGCCTGCTTTTTTGTTCCTATTGTTCTAAGTTTCCCCCGAATTAGTGTCTTATGTAGTTAACTTGTTTGCTGACATTAATGTAACATTCTCATATAAACCTTTAGTGAATTATACACCAATGATTAGGGAAGATTCTATCGATACGTGTTAATGTATTTTTTCTATATTGTTGTGCCAAAAGATGTTATATTCAAGTTATTGAACTGTTACCATCTCTAGGATAATGTTGTACGACTCTATGAACAGGTTTGCATACATTCATTACTGTATTTTAAGAAATTCTGCATATGTTATTTATGAACACTCGCTATGATTATAAAATTGATTAATAAATCTGTTGATAATGTAAGAAGTTGACTTTTCTTTCCAACGCTGTCACTTGACTTGTCCAAATGTCAGCATTTTGTCTCTTAGGGTTTATCTGTAAAGTATAACGGTATTCGGGCATTTCGTTATATCAGGGTATTCGGGATACCAGTTCGTTTTTGATGCGAAGTAGTAGATTCCGGTTCTTCACAGCAACTCCCAGTTTATAATTTATTCAAAAAATAATTTTGTAGTCCAATGCAAAACAGCCTCACGCTGCTGGTCTCCAAAAGGGTCCCTCTTAACCAATGAGGATAGGCAGATGCCACCCGATTCCATCAATCCAATGGTCAGTGCTCCGTAATATGCAAAGCTGATGCTCACAAAAATTGGCGAATGTGTTCGTCGAACCTCACCCAAGAGGAATGCCCGCTGCTCTGGGCTGGTGGGCAAAGAATGGCGACTGCTTCCAATGCAAATCACAGATCCTTGCTCCCTCAGGTTTGGCAACTCTTCAAGTCAGAATTCCAGGGCTGTCAATTTGACCAATAGCAAAATGACAATGTGTAGGTACTTAATGGTCCCACACACCAAGACCATAGATGCGATGTAAGTAAAGTGATGCACAAACATCTTGTTACAAATCTTATATGTAACATAACCATAGACATTCAAATTGATAGATTAGCCAATGCTGGAAAGGGGAAACCGTAAACTGTGAAGAACCAAACCAAGTGCGAGGAGCACAGGAGGCGGCGTGACTGTCTCTCTTTCAGTTTTTATTCATAAAATACATGGTATTTAATTGACATTTACAAAGCATCGATACATTGAATCACCATACTAGGCAACTGCCTGTTTAATGGTGACCAATACATTATAGTTATTTTGTATAAAGTGTAAACAATATAATGTAAGGTTTTGGGTCTTACTAATAAACGCGTTTCAAACTCTACGCAACTGATAACCAACCACTAATGTAGAATAAATGGTTGTTTCTCAGCTGCACAAAATCCAAAACACGCCCATTAGTAAGGGGGTAAAATTAATAGATGTAATTTTGAATTAACATTTTAATTTCTTCATAAAAATGCCTTTGTTCAAAACTACAAAGGAAAAATAATATTATTTACTAAATAAAATTAAAGTATGTATTTTCTCCCCTTTTTTTAATTACTAAAATTATGATTGTTTAAGTACAAACTACATAAATGTTACATGAGCATTTTTAAAGATAATAGGTGAACGTAATAATTTGATAAGAACAAGGTAAGTAATCGTGCTGGAAAGAGATGAATGCAATAAATATGTTCAAACAAAATAAACAGATATAATGTGTGATTTGTCAATTAAGGAATCTGACAGTATTCAGGCAACTCGCTTTGTAATATCACTATTCATTCCTCGAAAATCAACTCTTACGAATTACTGGTCCTTTTTACAATGGGACGCAAATTGCTGGTTGCATAAAAAACTGCAATCCCAAATCAGGTAAACAAAAGTTCGGACTTGTTTCCAAAATTTAATATTTTTTTACACTATTTAGTTAGGCACTTTTAAAAATGTGTTATAATTTACCCACCTCACTCATTTTTAACGTCGCTACACCAGACGTTTCATTTGAAAACAAATATTTAGATTCTGCATAGAAAGTCCAACATTGAATTGCGCTCCAAACCTTACTTTACTTTTTGCGCAGGGTCTGGTTATTTCAATGTGCGCTCTTGGGCGGTCAATGCATGACTGACGTCATACTTTATTCACAGCACTCTTGAACCCTCCTGGTGCCAAGAATATGGTCAAGTGGTTTGCCTCCAGCTCATTGGAATGATGCCCAGATTTCAAGTTGGGACAAGCCTAGCAATTTGGATGCCTATGGAAGTAACGCATTATGGTTCCATATTTCATCAAAATGACAACTAAACACACCTTTAAAAAGTGATATAGTCATTAAAAGTGACGAAACAAAAACTAGGTTAAATAGTTACCTATGTAACCTAGTTTTTGTTTCATCACTTTTCATGACTTTATATCACTTTTTGTAGGTGTGTTGAACTATCATTTTGAGGAGATACCCGGTCACAATGCATTATATTTCAGAAATGTGATTTTTTTTCAATATTGGTTCTAATTTATGTAAAAACAGTATATTTTCTGGAATCAGACTTGTTGAATGTAGAAATGAGACATGGTAAAAAAACACTACCTTTTGACGAAAATAATTAATTAAAAATATATATATTTTTTTTTTTTTTAAAAAGAAAGACACACATTCCCGGGTTACAAATAACCTGACAATATTTGAAAATCTCCTACTACCACCACAGTAAGCTGAAAATGTTGCTTGTGTTGTGATGGAGGACTTAGCCAGCCGAGGAATTGAACACACTACGCCTGGGTGGGACCCAAACTCTGAAACAGAAAAATCAGAAAAGGAAACGGTCACATCTGGGACTCGAACCCAGGACCCCTGTCTTTCCGGGACAGTGCTCTACCAACTGCGCTAATGGGACCCTATTCTCCTCGGTCACTTTTAACTGTATCATACTTCGAATAAGAACTACCAACATTGTCTTCATTTTTTCACCGCACATTTTTATTGGCAACTATCTTTATGTATGATCGCAAGATTCAACCCGAACTAAATGCAATCCAGACAGCGTCTTTTAGATAAACCTATCTTATTTTTTTTTTTATTTAATGTGCGACATCTGTTGACTTTTCTGCAAGTCTAGAATGAATATTTTATTTTTCGGAATAACTTTATTGAGTAAAACCTCAAATTGTAATATTTAAATATTGAAGACAATATTAGTGATTTCTAAACGAAAATCTGAAACAGAAAAATCAGAAAAGGAAACGGTCGCAATATGAATAAATAGTTTGTCCGTATAAAAACTCAATCGTTTCAAGAGAGGCATACAAATACAATATTGGATTGAATCACCGGTACAATATTGTATTTGTATGCCTTTCTTGAAGGAATTGGGTTTTTATAAGGACAAAAGTATTTATTCATGTTGCATATGTACGGGCTCAAACGAAGAATTCGTCTTAACACATTTCTGGGAGGTATTATTTGCGCTGGCGCTACGCTGTCTCCGGGCGAAAATAAAGGTCCTGCGCGAATTTCTTTAATTTGTTTTAAATGTCTATATCTTCGAAAATAGTTAAAATATTTAAAAAAAAATTTCTTCGTTGTAACTCAGCATACCCAACCTATAAAAGTACTAAACGAAAATCGAATGTTATTTGAAATGCAACTCAATTAACCTTGTAATATGTTTATTACGGTCCGTCTATCGGTACTTGCCCATACCTGCTTTCTTTAAATACGCCCAACATCTCTCGCTCGCTTGCACATAGGAGTTGAGTGGGGCGGAACAGAGATAAAGATTCGAATCGGGTTTCACGGTCATAAAAACCCTCATTCCAGGAATTGAATTATTACAATAATAAATATTATACTATTTTGTTGAAATACCAATGTTATCGAAAGGCGCGAAGATAAATATAAAAAGAAGACTTGCATTACGATTCCATAATTATGTACATATAGTTGGGACCTTTACAACGATTGGTATATGATATTCATTGATGAGGCCGGCGCAAAAGGTAGAACTACCCTTCCTGCCGTTAAGCATCACTCGACTGAACGGGTAGAACTACCTTTCCCGGATGAAGTGTTAATATTGTAAAGCGTAACTTGCAAAGAGCGTACTTGAGTAAAATAATTAAATTAATGCCATCTATGAACACATAGATTAAAACGAACGTTGCGTTTAACCACAACATTAAATCAGTCCTTTTAGAAAGTTCACCAGGATTGTCATTGGGCATTTGGCCATATCTCCTGGTTCCACAATAATATTAATCTCCCTTGACTTAACTTGACTCTTTGCAGAAACGGATCCGTTAGATTGATACCCTTTCTTAACTGATGGATTGCAGCTTTTGAAGCACAAAAGTCAGGCTGGGAATGCTAAAGAAACCACAGAAAAAAAACCACACCATCCTGTTTGTTACATTGGTGGGCCTATTTATATTTTTAAGATTGATTTGATGTATGGATAATATTTTATTAGTTAGATAATTCTATAATCTTGAATCACGACTAAATCAATGTTGGATCCACTGGAGTCTTTTTTTAAATGAATGCATTTCTATGGCCTATTGATTTGAGAATGGTGATAGTATAAAACATATGTTTTGTAATATATCCATGTGTTTTTTGAGCTCTCGCCTTGAATAAGCAATTTATTTGTCACTATTCTATGAAATCGGGGTGATTTCTGTATTTGAGTGGATAAATTTAAGGTTTCTATGCCGTTTTATTTAAATAAAGGATGCATACTTAAAACTGTATTTTTGTTGCAGTACGAACCGCTAAAATCAAATGAAACAATAAAATAAAAATACTATTTAACCCCTAGAAAACAGCTAATATTATGAATATTTCCTAAAAAAGTGTGCAGGGCTTTTATTTATTATTTAAGACTGTTTCAGAGATGTGATCGGTAAAATGTAGCATCTTTATCGAAAAAATTCGATGTGGGTTTTAGAAAAAATAATGGATTTCTAAATCTCTCGGTGGCCAGAGAATAACTGACTAAAACCTACCACTGCAAATTTTAGTACACCACGATGTAGGCTCTACCTGCCAGCCATTGTGTAGATTGAAAATCTAGGGGTTAAATATGAAATACGCGCTCAAGAAGTTTTTTTTTTTCATCTTTGACGAATAAGAGAATTTTCCATGGTAATTTTTCAACATTGCCTGCTTTTTTGTTCCTATTGTTCTAAGTTTCCCCCGAATTAGTGTCTTATGTAGTTAACTTGTTTGCTGACATTAATGTAAAATTCTCATATAAACCTTTAGTGAATTATACACCAATGATTAGGGAAGATTCTATCGATACGTGTTAATGTATTTTTTCTATATTGTTGTGCCAAAAGATGTTATATTCAAGTTATTGAACTGTTACCATCTCTAGGATAATGTTGTACGACTCTATGAACAGATTTGCATACATTCATTACTGTATTTTAAGAAATTCTGCATATGTTATTTATGAACACTCGCTATGATTATAAAATTGATTAATAAATCTGTTGATAATGTAAGAAGTTGACTTTTCTTTCCAACGCTGTCACTTGACTTGTCCAAATGTCAGCATTTTGTCTCCTAGGGTTTATCTGTAAAGTATAACGGTATTCGGGCATTTCGTTATATCAGGGTATTCGGGATACCAGTTCGTTTTTGATGCGAAGTAGTAGATTCCGGTTCTTCACAGTAACTCACAGTTTATAATTTATTCAAAAAATAATTTTGTAGTCCAATGCAAAACAGCCTCACGCTGCTGGTCTCCAAAAGGGTCCCTCTTAACCAATGAGGATAGGCAGATGCCACCCGATTCCATCAATCCAATGGTCAGTGCTCCGTAATATGCAAAGCTGATGCTCACAAAAATTGGCGAATGTGTTCGTCGAACCTCACCCAAGAGGAATGCCCGCTGCTCTGGGCTGGTGGGCAAAGAATGGCGACTGCTTCCAATGCAAATCACAGATCCTTGCTCCCTCAGGTTTGGCAACTCTTCAAGTCAGAATTCCAGGGCTGTCAATTTGACCAATAGCAAAATGACAATGTGTAGGTACTTAATGGTCCCACACACCAAGACCATAGATGCGATGTAAGTAAAGTGATGCACAAACATCTTGTTACAAATCTTATATGTAACATAACCATAGACATTCAAATTGATAGATTAGCCAATGCTGGAAAGGGGAAACCGTAAACTGTGAAGAACCAAACTAAGTGCGAGGAGCACAGGAGGCGGCGTGACTGTCTCTCTTTCAGTTTTTATTCATAAAATACATGGTATTTAATTGACATTTACAAAGCATCGATACATTGAATCACCATACTAGGCAACTGCCTGTTTAATGGTGACCAATACATTATAGTTATTTTGTATAAAGTGTAAACAATATAATGTAAGGTTTTGGGTCTTACTAATAAACGCGTTTCAAACTCTACGCAACTGATAACCAACCATTAATGTAGAATAAATGGTTGTTTCTCAGCTGCACAAAATCCAAAACACGCCCATTAGTAAGGGGGTAAAATTATAAATATTATGAATAGATGTAATTTTGAATTAACATTTTAATTTCTTCATAAAAATGCCTTAGTTTAAAACTACAAAGGAAAAATAATATTATTTACTAAATAAAATTAAAGTATGTATTTGCTCCCCTTTTTTGAATTACTAAAATTATGATTGTTTAAGTACAAACTACATAAATGTTACATGAGCATTTTTAAAGATAATAGGTGAACGTAATAATTTGATAAGAACAAGGTAAGTAATCATGCTGGAAAGAGATGAATGCAATAAATATGTTAAAACAAAATAAACAGATATAATGTGTGATTTGTCAATTAAGGAATCTGACAATATTCAGGCAACTCGCTTTGTAATATCACTATTCATTCCTCGAAAATAAACTCTTATGAATTACTGGTCCTTTTTATAATGGCGCGCAAATTGCTGGCTGCATAAAAACACTTAAAATCAAGTAAACAAAAGTTCGTACTTGTTTCCAAAATATAATATTTTTTACACTATTTAGTTAGTCACTTTAAATGTGTTATAATTTACCCACCTCACTCATTTTTAGCGTCGCTAAACCAGACGTTTCATTTAAAAACAAACATTCAGATTCTGCATAGAAAGTCCAACATTGCACTGCGCTCCAAACCTTTACCTTACTTTAATTTTTTGCGCAGGGTCTGGTTATTTCAATGTGCGCTCTTGGACGGTCACTCTCGAACCCTTCTGGTGCCAAAAATATGGTCAAATGATTTACCTCCAGCTCATTGGAATGATACCCAGATTTCATGTTAGGACAAGTTGGATGTCTGTGGAAGTAACGCATTATATTTCAGAAATGTGATTTTTTTTCAATGTTGGTTCATATTTACGTAAAAACTGTATATTTTCTGAAATCAGACTTTGTTGAATGTAGAAATGGGACATAGTAAATAAACATTACCTTTTGATGCAAATAATTAATTAAAAATATATACATGCTCGACAGTACTTACTGACTAAATAAAGTAAATTAATAAATTTTATTTTTAAAATATGCATCTTTCCAGTATTATAATGAGTATCACAGAATGTTTGTTTCCGATCGATATTGACATATGATACAGACTTGCCTCCAGAAATGAGAAATCAGATTGGCTAAAACTGCAACACATTTTTCCAGCAAGATGGAGACAATTCCCACGTAACAAATGAGATTAATAATAATTAATTTTTATTAACAAATTCCTTCTTAACTTTACGATTTGCTCCCTGAAAGAGTAATTAGTCGTCGAGGAGTCCAGATTTTACACCAGAGGACTTTTTCCTATGGGGCTACTTAAAAAGTAAAGTTTTCAACCCATTACCACCTGACTTGAATGTTTTAAAGCGAAGAATCAGATGAAACCAACGCAATTCCAAGAGTAATGATCCAGGAAGTGATTTAAAATTTTATTTCCAGCTAAATGAGTGTGAAGAAATTATTGGGACTCATTTACAAATGGTTGTTTTTTATAAATAAAAATTCAAAAACTATAATTAAAAAATAATATCTCGTCGTCTTATTCTGACTTGATATGAACTGGCTCAAGTAATTGATTGATCATGCCAGTTTCATAATTATAAGTGGAAAATGTTGCTTGCGAAATGATGGAGGACTTATAGGAGCAAATGGAAGATTGAACCCGCGACACCTAGATGAGAATCGAACTCTTTTTTTCCCAATCGGCCAAAACCAGCATAATTTACATCAAATTGGTATATATAGTAGTCCCAGAAAGCGGTTGTATGTGAAGTCATCATTATAGTATTTTCTTTTTAATTTTCATACAAAACGTGTGAGAAGGAAGATTTTATGTAAGCATTTTAGGAAGATCGTTGATGGTGTTACATAAAACCTCTCTCTGGGATAACTATCTAGAATGCAGAAAGTATTTTTTGATAATGCTTCATTTACTGAACTACATACAGTAGCTTTCAACAAGGTAAAATATAAAGTGACCAATAATTGTAAGTTTTGTCTTTTTCAATGGTCGAACAGGTAACTAAATTACTAAAATATTTTAGATCTAAGCCAAATCAAGAAAAGAAAGAGGACTTAGGATGGGTTATTTCACAGAATTTCAACAATTCATCCAATTTCAAAGTTAAAATTCTGTGAAAGTTCTGTTATTATTTCATCATGGGCTGATTGCTTCACCGTACTTGGGTAACAGAACTTGAATATTAACTTGCTATGTTGAGGGTTTTTTATAGTTAGGAAGGAAAAAGGTATGAGGGGTGAGTAGGAATCTGGGGGTCAATGTGTCCAGGAGTAATGGACGTATGAATCCATCCCTCGGCAAGGCGATGGGTTGAGGGAGTCCTGCTGGAGAAGTAGACAAACCTCACCCCATGAACCCGGGCACCCCTGCTAAGTCACCAAACGTGGTCAACCACTTGGGGTGACCTATGGTAGGGGTGTTGATTATCCTGGGGCAGCGGTACCCACACCTGCTTCCCAAATAAGAAAAGAAAGATTCCAGAATATTAGTAATTATCCAACTAGAAAATTATGACTGGTGAATAGGGTACATTATATTAGTATTGAAATTATTTGTATAACTGGCACAGCTCTGCAATGGACCTGCAGAAAAAAATGGAAGAAAGCAGATCGTAAGAGGATTCTAAACTTAATCGGGTGAACAGTGTAATAGGCTACCAGGACTCTTCAATGTTCAACGTGATGTTGAGTATTTCAAACCATCAGTTTCGTGCAATTCAACTGAAAAATACAGCATACAGAATGAATTTTGTAAGGTCTGTGAAAAGTGTTTAGTGTGGTGATTTGCGCCAACTTGTTTGGCACTTCTGCAAGTTAGTAATTCAATGAAGTGGTCCTTCCTTGTAGGAGGGTAGCAGTCACCTACTTAACACAGACTATATTTGGTCTGTACCATAATCCTCTCGGTAATATTTAATAATAATAATATTTGTTTAGTTCATTCCAATAGCTGTAGCACTTCTTAACATATTTACTATGTTCCTGATAACAGGTGTGCTTCGAGCTCTTTGTGACATATACTTTGAAAAAGAACAACACACACTTGTAGCCAGTCACTGAAATTGCCAGCAGTGCATTTCACTTTTAAAATGTACCTAGTGTGTAATTTAGGCAGATCCAATTAATGAATGGGAGTACCTACTCCAATTCATTCTATTTACTAAGATTAAAAAATCAAGCAATGGACATGCAATTCATCATCGTTGAAAATATAGTGAAATTGTTTGAATTCACCGCGCACAAGTTCCAATGTGTGAGTGTCTTAACGCTAAAATTGTGCATTAGTATTTCTAAGCAAATACATACATTCCAGACGCATTGGATGGTAATTCAAACATCTGCACTGCTCTAATATATTATTTAACATTAAGAGTGTAATCTGTCCACTCATGTCACCGTTTCGGCTAGGTCGGGCTGTCTCCACACCGCCCGATGCTGTTCCAGTAGTACGATGAAGATGGTTTTGTGCATATCGGGGTATGCACGGCCCGTTTGCTCTTGCGCGGGAGTCTTGTACTAGAAAATAGCTCAAATAATGGCCTGGCGGGAATTACGACTGGAGCATACTTTCGTACATCGATGACTGGGGCACAGATGTCGTAATTTGTTATGTGAAGACTGAAGACAAGCAGTGCAATGACTAAATATGATTTACGCAGTGATAGATTGTCAACGACAATAACGATATTGAATTAATAAATGAATATGTTTTGGAAGTGCACGAAATCAATTGTATAAGACCATTACACTATGAACTATTAGTGCATATTTTCACTGAATAGAGAGCAGCTTCATTTACAGTTCAACCCGTAGAAGCCGGCAAGAATATTCAATAAATAAAAATAAATTTTTAAGACCAACATATAGACAATACTCTACTTGATAAAGTGGCATGTTGATTTTTGTGTTTAACAAACCCAGTAGAAGTAATATCCAAGAGCAAAATGAATGCATAAGGTTGACACTGCAGTAGCAGTGCTTCGTGACATGAGCACAATTCTTCAACACTGCAAATGCAGGGCTTAATCCAGAAACACGTTGGCTTAATCAAAAAAGGAGACAGGTACATTGAGCTTGAAAACCACCTGTCAATGTTGTGTTGATGTTGGAATCTAATCAGAATAACATTGCTCATTAACAGCTATCTTGCGAGGGTCCTATGGTTGCACTAATTACTTGAAAAAAAACAAAATAACTTTAGCCATGAATTTCAAGCATAGTAATCGGTGTTACTTAAGGTTTGAGGCGCACATATAATTATTATTCAGTTGGTGATCCAGATATACTTCAAAATTTAGCACTATTCTAGACGAGGTGTCAATGAGATAAACTTTAGTTGAATGATGTTTGCACGATAATGTGATTGTATCAATCAATGTTTAGTATTTGACATTAGAACTTCGCAGATCCAAAGATGTTGTTTATTCAAACTGTTGATCAACTTTAAAACTCACTGTCAAGAGATCTTTGAGGAATGAATAGTAGAAAAAAGAAGACTAACAGTGCGTTTTACACTTTTATTACGTGGTAAAAATACATAAATTTAACGGTTAGATTTAGCAACTCGCTCGAGTTCATCCTTCTTCTTGATGGCGTAGGAGTTGGAGGAACCCTTCTCGGCGTTGATGAGCTCATCAGCCAGGCACTCGGCGATGGTCTTGATGTTCCTGAAGGCGGCCTCACGGGACCCGGTGCACAGCAGCCAGATGGCCTGGTTCACCCTGCGGAGGGGCGACACGTCCACGGCTTGACGTCTCACGGTACCGGCTCTACCGATACGGGTGGAATCCTCACGGGGTCCGGAGTTGATGATGGCTGTCACCAGCACTTGCAGGGGGTTCATGCCTGTCAGCAAGTGGATGATCTCGAAGGCGTGCTTCACGATCCTGACGGCCATCAGCTTCTTGCCGTTGTTCCTTCCGTGCATCATCAGGGAGTTGGTCAGACGCTCCACGATGGGGCATTGTGCCTTGCGGAACCGCTTCTGTGCGTAGCGTCCGGCGGAGTGGGGAAGGTATTTGGCGTGCTTATCCTTCACAGCGATGTAGTCCTGGAGGGACATATCTGACACTTCCACTCCATCGCAGCTCCATCTGCCGAAGAGTTTGATCTCTGGCAGCTCGGCGGGCTGAGCGCTTGTCACGGCCTCCCCCGTGGTCTCGTCGATTATTTCATTCCAGTTTTCGCCGTCCGTCATGGTGAATCGTATCTAAAACACACGTAACACGTTAGAAATGCGTCCGCAGAACTCGGATTGACCCGTCAGGTTTAAAACAATGCACAAACAACGTAAATACTCACTTGTCAAAGCGATAACCACGCTGAATATCCACGCTGACGGGAGGTTAGTTAAAAAGAAAGCACATTTCCGTGCGACACGACGAGCTGACGAATGTTGCCAGGAAATAAATATTATATTATCTAGCCAGCTGCATTCTAGCGCCTACCCACATAATAAAGTTTGTAATGCTTAAAAATTAAATTAAATTCAAAATGCCGTCACATAATGCATCTTTAAATTAATAAGAAGGTACTTAGTATCTACTGTAGTTTAGCTTCATTAACACAGTCTCAACTTAAACTTAATTCGACAAAGACAGAATTTATTTGGATAGCTTCCCCTGGAAGGCAAACCCTCCTTGACTTCAGTGCAATCCGTATTCAGGAAACAGATATAATCCGTTCCGCAGAAATAAAATTTTGGTTTCACTATACACAATAGTGTTTCTCTTGAATCGAAAATTTTAAAAGCTGTGAGTTCTGGCTTTTTTCATCGAAGGCAGATAAAATAAATCAGGAGATGCCTTCCCTCTGATGGAGCAAAGTCACTAAAAAATTCGTTCGTCGTCTCACGTATGGACTATTGCTATAGTGCATATGCCGGCCTATCTCAGAAGCAAATCAATAGAATCCAGTCAATTTTTAATGCTGCGGCGGGAATGATTTTTGGTGAATCTAAGCATTTTCGTATAACCCCACTTCTAAGGGACCGCTTTCACGGGCTTCGATGCCCTGAAAGAAAAGAGTTTAAGATCTGCTTAGTGACCTAAAGCATTGCAAGGAATGGCGCCAGCCTATATATCGGAACTATGTGTCCGACAAAACTTAAGCCATAGACAGCTTACTCTAGACCAGTGCTCCGCAACCGGTGTGCCGTCGCCGTGGCACACTGGTGTGCCGTGAGCCGGACACAGGTGTGCCGCGGTCAAATTCAATGTATTTGACATTTTACAATATTTCATTATGTATTTAACACACAATGACAAAATATTTTTCATAATATTGTCTATTTTTCATTGTTCGTAGATACTGTTAAAAGACGTATTCACAATATATTAGAAACACTGATTAGAAAACTGTTATTGGCTGCACTTCAGATCAACGAAACAACCGATATTAAAAATAAAGCACAGTTGATAGCTATTGTACTTTTCGTTGACGAGGACTTTATTAAAGAACATTATTTATTTTGTAAGGAGGTTCGAGAGCGAATTACCAGTGAAGAATTTTTTTCAAGTAACCGATGATTTCTTCAAAATATATTATATTAAATGGAGCAATGGCATTGTTGTTTGCACGGATGGCGCTGCGGCAATGACGGGTAGTAAAAAGGGATTTGTCTCTTGTGTAAAACAAAAAAATCCAACGTTACAATTTACACACTGCTGCATACACCGAGAAGCATTGATGGTCAAAAATTTACCGGAGGAACTTTTAAACACGATGAATGAATGCATTAAAATCGTAAACATAATTAAATCAAGAGCCCTAAACTCGCGAATCTTTGGAATACTCTGTGCAGAAATGGGAGCCGAATATGAATCCTTATTGTTTTATACTGAAATTCATTGGCTATCCCGAGGCAAACTTTTGGCTAGATTGTTTGAGCTTCGTCACGAGGTGTGTGAGTTTCTTTTATGCCCAAACTATATCAGCACCTCGATGATAATTACTGGATAGCCAAACTTGCATACATGGCTGATATATTCGAACATTTGAATGAACTTAATAACGACCTTTGGCGGAAAGAGTTGCAAAAAGGGTGTTTGGAAATGTGCCAAAGGATCAATCATAGTACAATTGAAAACAAACAATTAACTGTGGATCTGGCCCAACAACATTTGAGTATGCTTCAGCAGAAATTTGGTCAATATTTTTATTCCATTAATACGGAACAATACGATTGGATTCGAAATCCTTTTGCAACCAATGCAATAAATTCTACGAAAGCACTGCCTCTGCAAATTCGAGTGGAATTTACAGATTTAATTAATGACATGACATTAAAACTTCACTTCTCCGAAGATCAATTAGATGTTTTCTGGATTTACGTTAAAAAAGAATATCCTCACATTTCCGTGAAAGCATTCTTAACACTACTTCCATTTTCAACGACATATTTATGTGAGCAAAGTTTTTCAACGCTTGTATTAATTAAAAATGAAAAGCGGTCATGCTTAAAAGGTTCCAAGAACTTCGGGTTGCGCTGTCAAAAATCGAGCCGAATATAAAACTTTTGCGTTCATTGAAACAAGCGCAGGTTAATTTAACAATTAATCGCTCATTAATTTATTATTATTTTATAATAATTATTAAGACTGCGTAAAAATAAATATGTTATATGTATACTTTTCAAATAAAAAAAGAAATTATTGTAAAATTTGTGTATCAATTTAATATCTATATATTTTAGTTTTTGGTGTGCCGCGGAATTCTAGGAAGAAATTTGGTGTGTCGTAGGTGAGAAAAGGTTGCGAAGCACTGCTCTAGACAGTTTACTATGACCGCTCTTTTCGTGAAATAAGCCCGCTCATTTGGAATAAACTTCCCTCAGCTTTTACTAATCTCCAGAATTTGGCTGAATGTAAACGGGCTTTAAAAAAATAATTATTTAAAAATCATACCATGCATAAATCTTAACTTCTTTAAAATATTTTATATTAAGCCATGTTCTTAAACTTCCGGTAATTGTTCGGTTTCGGTTGCCTCCTTATGTAAATGTACCTTTTGTAAATGTCTGCTCAGAAGATTTTCATTTCTGAGCACAAACCGAATCCTGTTTTATATAACTTTTTAGTTTTAATGTTCTTGTTTTGTCCTGTCCTACTGTTATTGTTATTCTAAATTTTGTCATCACTTTGTATAAACAGTATATTTGGTGTTATAATATTAGATCTGTATTGGGTAAGGCACACTGTAGAAATAAATTTAAGAATATGACCACTAATACTAAATTACCGTTTTTATTATTACTATTATTATTATTTTATGCCACACGACCACGGAGGAAAATCCTTTACTCCGTACATTCAACTAATCGGAAAATGACATTATTATAATCCAACTAAGTAATATCAAAAATTATTTTCTGTCGTTACCATAATTTTTTAGTCAGAATATTACGCTTAAAATGCTATGGTAGATCTTGCGTCCAAAAAAAATTGTGTTTCGAATTTTATCTTCAATAAAGAAAAACCTAATTTTTTAAAATATCAAATAAGGAATCATATAAATTGTCCTAAAAATGTCACTATCTCAATGACAAAAACGATTTATTTAAACGTTTTTCAGTCAGGTAAGTACCATAATATTGATTATTCCGATTTGACAGCTCGCAGAAGGATCGACGCTCATGCGAACTCAGGCGAAATAAAAAGCAGTATCCAACACGGCTACCCTTTTGAAACGAAAACTGAACGTACAATCAAATTTACAGACAGACGAAACGCTCGAGTTAAAACAGGATTTCACTACACCCAGTCAATAATATCTTGATGAAAAATTAAACATCTTTAAATGAAGAAAGAACAAAGTAGATTTTTTTCTAAATGCGTTAGTTTTTTTAATGGACGATAATTATTGACGATAAAATTATTATTTTTTGCTGTGTTATAGTAAGCAGTTTTACGTTTTGATTTTTCTAATACTTCATGCTCTTTAAATATAATTAATATTTTTTGGAATAACTTTATTGTGAAAAACATCAAATTTTATTATTTAATTATTGAAGACAATATTAGCGATTTCTAAACGAAAATCTGAAACAGAAAAATCAGAAAAGGATACGGTCACATGTAGGTCTCGAACACAAGACCCTTGCCTTGCCGGGGCACCGCTCTACCACTGAGCTAATGGGACCCTATCGGCTTCATACATAAATATAGTTGCCAATAAATAATGTGCGGTGAAAAAATGAAGACATTGTTGGTAGTTCTTATTCGAAGTATGATATAGTTAAAAGTGACCGAAGCGGATAGGGTCCAATTAGCTCAGTGGTAGAGCGGTGCCCCGGCAAGGCAAGGATCCTGGGTTCGAGTCCTAGATGTGACCGTATCCTTTTCTGATTTTTCTGTTTCAGATTTTCGTTTAGAAATCGCTAATATTGTATTCAATAATTAAATATATTTTTTAATAATATTCTAAATTCACTTTGGTGTTTAATTTTAAATAAATGAAAATAGTTTACTTGGCTTAAACAAAGATAAATATTTTTTATGTAATTTTCATTATTTAATATTACAATATTTTTTTCAATTACTCATCATCCCTGATGATGCACACGAAAACGCTGTAGGAAACTTTGGCTAAAGAAGAAAGTAACAACATGGCTTAATAAAACAAAAATAAATCACGATTAAATTATCAACGTTGTTTAAAATAAAGATAAAAATATATTATAAACAATTAACTCGTAACGATATCAGATGCATATCGAATACGAACTCTAAACAAAACAAGACATTTTTTTATAATTCTATACTGTACATACAAAATTTTATTGCATTATTTTCCGTAAAAAAGTAATTTAAAGATCGATTCCACGTATAATCTCCATAGCAATCCAACAATGTAGGTTTAAGCATGCGTTTATATCTGCGTGATAAAATATAAGAAAGTGTGTGCGCCTACAACCGGTGAGAGTGCGCTTTTATTAAAATGAATTTGAAATAATAGATAGTTGTGTAGACCTCTTTATATCGGTCAAAGTTAATATACTTTTCAAAGACATATTCATCATTGCGGAAGCGAGGACCTGGCAACACTGAAACTTCGCTGCTACGTCATATTGACAGTTCTGTACACAAATTATCCATGAAAAGTCATTCCTACTTTAGATATTTTACTACACAAATATTTGAAATGTCTTACCGGAGCTAATGCGAAAATAACAAATTTAATTTAGAATTGCTTGCTTCGAATGCTGAGCAAATCCATAATTCGAAATGATTCATAGCTTATTTATTATAAATTCTTCGGGGTAAGCCATGAACAATTATTTTAAACGTCAAATTATTGTTGTTTTTTGTATGCAATTTGGTACGCCAGTTCCCATCCTGTATGTATATCATTTTATTGTGAATGCGATTTGGGAATAACACGATAAAATTTTGCCTTTTTATGGTGCATTTAACTTTCATAAGTTATATGATGTACGTTTGCCACACAAATGTATACCTTTTTTATCAATATTGTTGTTTGTTTTATGACTTTTGGGACTTTATTATCCAATAGTTAACTGTTTCACACTTTATTAAAGATAATTTTCGTACAAACAAATTGTTAAATGTCTACAATATGTTGCCTTTCTTATGTTAATTTAATGGAAATTGACAACTTTCACATTGAAGAAGATATTACAAGAATTATCAAAAGTAATTTTAGCTTTAGTTTCATATAAAAATAAGGGAGGAATGCAGATTGGGAATTGAATAAAAATGCAGTTTCTAGATGAGAAAAGTGTGTAGAAACTCATTAAAAAAAGTGCAATTTTATTAAACTTTGATCGGCTGTATCTCCCTCAATTTATTCTTCCACGCCTTAATTCTTTTTTTAATGAGTTTCTACACACTTTTCTCATCTAGAAACTGCATTTTTATTCAATTCCCAGAGTTTGGCGTAATCTGCATTTCACCCAAAAATAATTCATAAAGTCTCTTTATGTTTTTTACAAATTGCAGTCGGAATCTTTGGATTCATACAGGTGCACATTTTAATTCTACTGTGGTTAACTTATAACTTTGAATATAAAGTGTGGTGTTTTCTTTTTCTAACACTGTTTAGATCATATTTATCACCACAACAGTAAGGGAGATACAAGTATTTCTGTTAGACCATAGAAGTTGTTCCCTAAACTAAGAAATTAGCCTTAAGGCTTAACTTTATTAATGGTTAGTTACAAATATATACTGTTTGTATCTCCGCAGTTTTCTCGCAAACTCTCTTAGTCAATAAAACACTTTTGGCTTTATTGTGATAAATTTACAATGGGCGCTGACATCTTAACTAGCAAGTGATTGGAATAATCTGGACCTTGACCTTGAGTTTGCCACCTTATTTATTATCCTGTTATTCTTGACGGCTAACGGCTAACCAAATATACTTATCTAGTGCCATCTACGGGTGTGCTCATATACTAATATTAAGGTTATACAAATACAGGGTGTTCCAATAAGAGGTGTTATTTTGATATTCAATCGTAAAAGATCAATGGTTCCGTTGCTTGTGTGGCACCTAGCGCCGTCTTGTTGAAAGTAAACGTTGTCCAGATCAATACCATCCAATTCCGGCCATAAAAAATCATTAATCATCTCTCGATAGCGCAATCCATTCACCGTAACTGTTGCTCCAGCCTCATTTTAGAAAAAGTAAGGTCCAATGACTCCGCCGGACCATAAACCGCACCAAACAGTCACACATTGAGAATAGAGAGGCTTTTCGACAATAACTCTTGGGTTTTCCGAGCCCCAGATGGGACAATTTTGCTTGTTGACGAAGCCACCGAGGTGGAAATGGGCCTCATCACTCAAGATGATTTGCATTTGATTCACTCAAGTGAATTTTAATAATTTCAATGCGTTGTTGAAGCGTGTATCGTTCCATATTTATTAATGGCGTAGTTTCTACTTGTCAAATGTCAAAAAATGACAGCTTCAAAAGTAACATCGACCGAAATAGCGGGCTATTCAAAATAACACCTCTTATTGGAAAACCCTGTACTTATTGAAAGTATTCATTTACCTCAAAACAAAATCATGACAGTTGTTTAAACGGGTGAATTATTGGAGGGAAAAATGAAAGTTATGTGTTTGATTGATTGGTGTTGGTTGAAGTAAATAAATGTATTGAAGAAATATGAAAACTGTAATATTATCTTTGTAAAGAAATTCAGGATAAACTTGTGGAATTTTGCAACATACGCAAAAAATATATAAATAGCACTTGGTTTCAACTTAATTACTACAAGACATAACTATTTATGTGGTGGGAGATGGTAAAAGATGCATTGAAGTTCCATTTTTTCTCAATATTTTAAGTTTGAAGGTTAGGAAATATGCATGAATTATTAAAATAACCCAAACTAAACCTAAAAATCTGTTTTGTGCTTGTTTTCTTAAACCGCCGTCTTAATAATTGTTTCCATTAGATATTTAAGTTGAAATCAAGCGTTGTTTTTTTAAAGAGCCTTTGCATGCAGCGGAATTGGATAATTTTACCAAATTCAGTAATTATTTCCCTAACCGTCGCACCTATAGGCACAGATTATGGAAATTACACAATTATATAGATGGTTTAAAACATGTTATCATTTTGTTTCAGAGATGTTTTCCTGGAGAAACATTGGAGGAGTGTGATATCCAGATCGGTGTGTGATTATTTCTTGGAGGCACAGAGGGCTAATCCCAATGTAAGAAAAACTGATGTTTTATATAAATAATTAGCTGTACCCCGCCACGCATTGCTGTGGCTCAGTCTGTCTGTGCAGATAGAGAAACAATAGCTGATGTTGCTTTCATGTCCAACAGATGGCGTTGTTTTTAAAAAAAAAGTATGTTTGTCCAACAGATGGCGCCGTTTAAAAAAAAATCATGTTTTAACCTGTCACAGGTGATATCTATATAATATAGGTATATCAAAACACACAAATTCAAATGCAACGTTTTTTCAAAAGTTCAAAGCAATCGGTGTAGAACTTTCGGAGATCGAAGCTAGAGACTAGCTGTACCCTGCCACGCTTGGCTGTGGCTCAGTCACTCAGTCAGTCAGTTTTTTTTTCCTTAACTCCACACAGGAGGCTCTGAGGAAAATAATTTCCCTCAGAGCCTGTGTCATCTTTGGGAATGTTTTGAAATGGAGGGTCTTTTTGAGGAGAGAAAGGAGTGAATATGGTTCTTGAAAAGACCCATGTTGTAGGATGGAGGAAACACAAAGGCTGCCAAATTTTCACAGCCGAGCTGTTGAACTCAAGAACGAGTCGTAGAAGCGACCCATTCTCATGTGACAGATGTCAACCTTGTACATATGTTGGGCACATGTTTGGCGTGTTTCCTGACCATGCACCGGTGTCGAAGGGATCAATGATGTTAGTTCATCGAAGCATCTTCCATTGCAATACTGGTAGAACAGGGACAGCATACTCACCTGACGCCTGTGTTCTAAGGTTTGCAATCCTTTTGTTAAGAGAGGGGAATCTATCAAACAAACCGCTCCTTTTTGCTTAGATTCCAGGTTTTTTTAAGGTATTTTGGGGCGCCACCAAATTTAACAGTGGGACGCACTTGTAATGTGTACAGGGTCAGCAGTTGTGTACTATTAAAGTATCTGTGGGCCCTGTTCAGCAATCCCAGCTTCTGATCGGCTAACTTGACTCTGGCTTCGATGTGCTGGTACCTGAGCTGGTCACTTAGAGTTATACCAAGCATATTATTGGAAGGCATATTGGGAAGATTGTTTCTGTTGAAGGAGACTAGACTCTTTATCGAATTTCATAAAAACGGGATATTTAGGTTGTCCAAAACATGTAAATCACCTATTTATTTTAGCAAAACACATGGTATTTGAACTAAAGAATAAATTTCTAAGAGGCTTAGATTTTTTAAGAACCATTTAAAAATCTAATGCATAAATGTTCTGTAACAGTCAAACCTAATTTTGCGATTACCCATCCGGGTATTAGTAACATGTAACTAAAGACAGATAGAAGAAGAAAAGGAAGACTGGAAAGCTTGTGATTTGCCGTGCAATTTAGTAAAGTGAAAATTTATTTCCAGGATGTCCCTCCTGTCATAGCGGCCCCTCATCATTACCTGCTGTCCATCCAGCGCGGCGGAGTGAGTCTCGTGGCGGTCTGCAAACAGGAGGTGCAGCCTCTCTTCGTCATTGAGTTCCTGCACCGAGTTGTCGACACATTCCAGGTAATCATTTTATAATAATAAAGAGTTCCTAATTATTCTACTACTCCATAAGTTGAGCTCCAGGAGTTCGTGTTTATGGGAGGAGTAAGTATATACAAAAAGAAAATAATGCTTAAAAGGCGATGTGTAAACAATATTCAGTCTTATTAAATAAGGAATAAACGTAATTCAACATACAAATTAACATAATACAATATTCAAATTAACTACAAACATAATTCAATATACATATTAGTATTATAACAATAGCCAAAGTTTTAAAATTATTTTTTTTTAAATGTTAGATAGTAAAAGTACATTAACCCCTCCGACTTTTCGCGAACTTGAAGCTAAGATGTCTTTACCGAAATGTCAATTTCACGAAAACGTTGTGTTATTACCGCCTCACAATCAAAGCTCTATAAATGAAACATTACTGAACGGAGCCGAATAGTAAAAACTGTTTTAGAAAGGTTACAAAATAGGCTTTCAAATTGTTGTATCATAAATAAATATTAACATTTGTAAATATTTAAATTTAGAATGGAAACATGAAAAAATTGTAAAAATGACTCACCTGTAATGTTTTATGTAAAAACGATACTAAAATCACGGATAATGTAAAAAAAAAAACACTTATTTCATCGTACAAATGTACAATAAACAATTCTGTCACTTCACTTTTTGACCATTTCATACAAAATATATTTTTAAAAAAATAATTAAACTTGCTAAAATCTTGGCGCATTTCAACCCCATCCCTACCATTTCTGAGCTGTCAGAAACTTCGAAATGCTTCTAAATGAGAGGAAGTTGTAAAAATGTTGAAAAATCACGATTTTGTCATGAAATTGCTAGATGTTTTTGCTAAATATTGCGTAAGAATATACGCTTTCATGAATTTTCACCATAATGTGCCCCAATAACCGACATTTTAGTTCCAAACATCTCTTTGAAATGACAAAGAATTCGGTGGACATGACTCGCAATATAAATGCATCTAATTATACAAGAAAAAACACTTCAAACAAAGAAACAATATCACAAAAGCATAGCAAATATATATTACTATAATAAACAAATACTTACCGGGCCATTTTCGATAAAATTTCACGTTAAAACTGGGATATGTGGGAGGCGGGTCGGCACGTCAAACGGCTTTCTTGGCGTCGTTTTACGATTTGGCGGGTAAAATTTGCTTCCACTGAGTAGGTCTTTTTACGGGTTTCTATGGATAACTTTGAATAGAGATGTGAAGCTTCATTCAATACGAATATTCTACTTTTTGTTTTAGGGATGTCACTAGAAGAATAACGGAGTTATGACGATTTTTGTGGAAACACACGCGTTGACGTGTAAACACGCTTATTGTACTTGACTGCTATCGTTATTTTATCGTGTATATCTGCTTACTTTGCTGACCGGTTAAGGGTACAATATATCATTATCCAATTTCAGAGAGTTAATTTGCTTTTTGAATTGTTCATATTTCAAGGTTTCGGTTACTTTAATTTTGTTTTTGGACATTAATATATTGTACCATCTCACACCTAAATACAAGTAGTGATGCTGAGCCGTGGTCGTTCTTAGCATTGGGATGATTAAGCCATTTGTTTTGAATCTATTGCTTATGCTTTCTAAGGGGTGAATTTTATTGACGAAATAATCTTTATAAATTTGATATAAGACATTTCTTTTATGCAATTATGTGATAGTTGGTACATTAAATTCCCGAAATATGTCTTTTTGTTTAAAGTTGGAAGTCGTATGGTTTCCTAAGGATGATTTATATCATTATTCTTTGAATTGCGATTATGGGCTGTAAGATAGCTGGCCCTTCCCCACCAAATAATGTCATGCTGCAATAGGGACTGTATTAACACATTTCGGCCGGGTATTTTTTGCACTGGCGCTTCCCAGACTCCAGGTGAAAATAAAGGTCCTGCGCAAATTTCTTTAATTTGTTTTAAATCGCTATATCTTCAAAAATCATTAAAATATTGTAATAAAAATTTCTACGTGGTAACTCAGCATACCCGAGCTATAAAAGTACTAAATGAAAATCGAATATTAATTGAAATGCAACTCAATTAACCTTGTAATATGTTTATTACGGTCCGCCTATCGGTATTTGCTCATACCGGCTTTCTTTAAATACGCCAGACATCTCTCGCTCGCTTGCACATAGGAGTGGGTGCGGAGAAAGAGATTCGAATCGGGTTTCACGGTCATAAAAACCCTCATTTCAGGAATTGAATTATTTCAATATCAAATAATATACTATCCTTTTGTTGAAATGCCGATGTAAACGGAAGGCACGATAATAAATATAAAAAACAGACTTGCATTACGATTCGATAATTGTGTACATATAGTTGGGACCTTTATAAAGAGATTGGTATATAATATTAATATAAAAAAATTGAATAATTCAGTGTTTTCTACAATTGAAATGAGTCCGGCGCAAAATGTAGAACCACCTTTCCCGGCCTTAAGCATCAATCGACCGAACGGGTAGAACTACCTTTCCCAGCCGAAGTGTGTTAACCTGTTGAAGGCCTGTATAAAACAGAAAAATATAAGTGGAATCTAACTTTCTCTAGCCCAGATGATGCTGATTTTGTTTTCATACATTTTTCGAAGCATTAAGTTCAAAAACGTATCATAAATTATTCTAATAAGAATCATATTAGAATGCTCAAATGTTCTCCAGAGATCCATCTGGGTTCTACAGGTTAATGCATAATAGCCAATTTTGATAGTTTCTTGTTTAATATGTTACTTTGATATGTTATAAATAACCTGATATATATTTGGAAATCTCCTACTACCATAATTATAAGCGGAATATATTGTTTGTGCAATGATGGAGGACTTAGCTAGCAGAGAACCACTGATTCTTAATGAAAATAATCTCCCATTGAGACAATCTTTACAACTGTATTAACTGTTATTGTGCTAATGCCAAATGCATTTCTTATGTGTTAATTTCTTATATTATTATTATTAATTTAATTTTTTTTTTCAACAGGATTATTTTTCAGACTGCACGGAGAGCATCATAAAAGAAAATTATGTCATTGTATATGAGGTAAAAACTACTTTTATACATTATCTTGCTGCGTTCTGCTGATGTGCTTATATCTGATATCACAATAAGTTTAACAGTCATTGAGTTATAATTTAAAATAAGTTAATCTTTTCTAATCTCCGAATAAGAAGACAATCGAGCTTTAAATTGGTTTATATTAGTAGAATCAATGACACGTTGTGGAAGTTTGTTTCGTACATTCACTACTCTATTGTCAAGGAAGTGTCCATGGCGTGGTGAAGATTTCTTGGATGCCAGGGCAATTATAATGTCCAGATTAAATTTTGAAAGTCTCAATCAAGTCACCCCTTTCTCTTCTTTCTTTTAATGATCAAGTGTGCAAGATTTCACCAACCTCGGAATAAAACTGTAATTTGTGTAAAAATAAAATGTTTAAGTAGGATCCTGTGATATGAGTTTTTTTAAAATTTATTTCAAAATCGGTACAGGATTGCTATATTTTCAGTTATTGGATGAAATGTTGGACAATGGTTTCCCATTGGCCACGGAGAGCAATATCCTGAAAGAACTCATCAAGCCACCAAACATCCTACGTTCCATCACAAACTCAATCACTGGAAAGACCAAGTAAGCATCCTCTTGTAATTATCGTATGTAATTAATTAGTGGATAATTCAAAAGTACTTGTAACATAAATTATAAAAAAGGGAGATTGGCATAGACATCCAAATTGATTGGTGGGGAACAAACCAAGTGCGCAGAATCTACTTTTCTGTGATCTGTGAATAAATGAATCTGACAGTATACAGGCTACTCGCATTGTAATATCATTATTTAGCCCACGAAAATAAAATCTACTTACGTATTACTAGGCCTTTTTACAATGGCTGCGTAAAAAACTAATTTCAAATTAGGTAAACAAAAGTTTGGACTTGTTTCCAAACTTTAATATTTTGTTACACCCCTAATAATTTACCCACCTCATTTTTAGAGTCTACGCTAGTCGGTTCGGTTAAAAACGAACATTCAGATCCTGTGCAGAAAAGTCCCCTTGTGCTGCTTCACTTTAGCAAACTTTACTTGCAGGGACTGGTTATTTTAATGTGTGCCCTTGGCGTTCAACATACGACTGATGTCAGAGTTGATTCAAAGCATTCTCGAACCCTCCTGGTGCCAAAAATATGGCCATGTGGTTTGCCTCCAGCTGCAAATATATGTTGTGTTCATTTCCAGTCTTTCTGGAACCTTACCATCGGGCCAGCTGTCCAACGTGCCCTGGAGAAGGACGGGTGTGAAGTACACCAGCAACGAGGCGTACTTCGATGTCATCGAGGAGGTTGACGCCATCATCGACAAGAGTGGCGCCACGGTGTTTGCAGAGATTCAGGGATATGTAAGCAGAGCAATAATTCTTTAATTATGGAAATACGGTGTAGCAAGAAATAGAGAAAAATCCTTCACTCTTTGCGAAAACAGACAATCTGTATAAATATCCGATTGTAATTATTGGAACACAATCAACAGGTTATTCAATGTTGAATTAACATCATAAACATCCATGCACAGTTGGAAGATGTGCAAACGTGTGCTCAATATCTCAATAGTTGAAATTTGCCACACGAGCATGGACCATCTTTATTACTTTATTTTTTATGTGAGTTCCGCAAAAGATTCCCAACTGTTCTGTACCGTCTGGAGTGAGTGTAGATATGTCATCTCCATTTGGGGTACATTGTGAGGCTGATGAAAAGGGGAAGTTTCTGGCTATTCAGATCTGGTCACCAAACTCAGCTAAAGCCATTTCAAGCTATTCGATCCCGAATGGTGGTCCACCAGAGCAATACTGAGAGTATCTACCACTCTAGAAAGTGCCACATATTATTTTTAATTAATAAATTGTATTAAATAACAATCAAATAAAATATACTTGCGCATGGTGAGTTTTTAACCCTTGACCTCTGGATTCTTAGTTGACAATCGTAACCACACGATCATGGATGCCGTCAATGTACTAATTCTTGTTTTTTTATACACTAACCCCACACAGAAGGCCCTGAGGAAAAAAAATTCCCTCAGGGCGTATGTCATCTTTGAGGATGCTCTGTGTAGGGTCTTTTAGAGGAAAGGAAGGAGACGAAGTTCTGGGAAGGAAAAAGGTATAAGGGGTGGGTAGGAATATAGAGATCAGTGTGTTCAGGATTGACAGACGAATGAATATATCCCTCCCACAGCGGCGCCAGAAGATGGGTCGAGAGACCAGTTGGAGAGGTCAAAGGGTCTCCCCAAACCAGCCTATCCCGATCTGGCATGCCACGCAGCTGGTGGACAGGCGCATCCTGAACACACCACACCCCATGAACCCGGTTCAATAGTTTGAATGTGGAACGATTTGGCAACTCTTGTAATACCTACCTTTTACTAGGACATAACACTATACAGCCTCTTAAACCTTTAGAAGTGTATGGCTGTACTGTATACTTCCATAAAAAATATGGTAAAGGAGTATGTACAGATTTTTGTAGAAATCTTCCTATTAACCTTTCCTTATCTGTGGTGTGTATTTACTACACATTGCTTCTAATAACTTTAATAACTCTATAAATATAATAAATTCTGGGTTCAGATTTTACAATTATTATTATTATCACTTTTAAATTAAATTACAATTATTATCACTTTTGATATAAAATATAATAAACACAGTGAATCAGATACTTGAGTCGGGCCATGTCAAGAGTCAGAATATTAGACGATATGTGATGCAAATGTGAATGGTAGCAGAAGTCAGGTACGCCAGAAGAAGACATGGCACGAAGTCAGGCTATGTCAAGAGTCAGAATAATAGAAGAGTATGTATGGATGTGAATCAGGCAAGGAGTGTGTGCCAAGACTGAGTTGTTTGGCGGTACGTCCTGTTTGCCTACCCCTGCGGAAACGGCGTAGTAGTGAGTTAGTTATATTTACTATCAATACAATTTAAAATTTTTTGATGTAAAACTAATCTCACTCTTTTTAACACTTTGTTCTCTCAAAAACTCACTCTCTTAGATGTCAAGATTTAAAATTATAGTGAATTTTTTTTTTTATAGTGAATACCTCACAAGAGTCCCAACTGCTCCCGTCTGGAGCCAGTGAGACTATGGCATCCCCAATTGGGGGATGTTGTGAGGCTGAAGGTAAGTGGGGAAGAGAAAGAGGAAGGTGGGGAAGTACCTGGCTATTCAGATCTAGTCACTAAACACGGCTAAAGCCACTTGGAGCAACGTTTCAATTCTGAATGGTGGTCTTACATCAGGGCGATACTGGTAGTATAAAATAACTCATTCCTCACTTCCTCGTTCAGTCCTTTGTTAATTGATTTTCCTGGTGTGTTTACTTTTTTGTCGATCTCATCGTCTAATGATTAATAATGCTTCATTTCTTTATTTCTTTACAGATTGACTGCTGCATTAAACTGAGTGGGATGCCAGATCTGACCTTGTCTTTCATGAACCCCAGATTGTTTGACGATGTCTCCTTTCATCCGTGCGTCAGATTCAAGCGGTGGAAGGTAATAATTGACCCAGCGTAGCAAAGTCCTGTTTTAACTCGACAATTTTGCATTTCATTTGAATGTAAATTTGTTTGTTATGTTCCAGAGTTTGCATGATCGTTGTTTTTACTACTAGTAACTTATTTATTTATTTAAACGCACAGAGGTCTTTAAAATATAATGCTGTACATATTTATTTGAAATATTACAATGAAAATAATTCGTCACCTCAGATGACACTTTTTCAATAATGATCTTTGAATTTATTTATTTATTGTTTCTTTACATTGTATCTTTTTTTAAAGTTAGAATTTTTAACCTCATTAGGACAAGCCTGTGTTGAATGCAAAACCATTTCTATTTAACCTCTCAGACAAAGACATTTATTTCCTATGTGTTCCTTTGAGAACTGTCAAAACGTGATAATTTTTGTGTTATTTACGAGTTTTGCTAAAAGCTTCATAACTCACGTTTTGGGAAACGTAGCCTCATTCTAAAAAATGTTTTGGAAAGATTATGAAATCCACTATCGAATTGTGTTGTTATACGTAAATATTTGCGTTTCTAAATATACATTTTATGAAAACGTCAAAAATATGTAAGAATCGCTTACCATTATTTCAAAGCCGTGAAAAATGTATTTTTTTCTGAGTATCATAAAGAAATAACACTTTATATATTGAAGAAATATAATTAAAAACTATTATTCACCTCAAAATATTAACCGTCCAAACTAAAATATTTTTAATAAATTATTTAGAAACGCAATAAATTATGAACGAACAAGATGACAGATTCAATCGGCTTAGATAATGCACTTCTACGTTCCATAGATATTCTTGAATACAGACGCGTAGCGTTCATTATCGATACTCTGTTTTTTAAATCATGGCAATCCGTATACTAGTGATGGAAATAAATCGATTTTTGTAAAATCTCGCACGTTTACGTGAAAAGACGTTCTAATGTCTTGACCGCTATTATCATATTTACGTCTTTTGACGTTCTAATGTTCTGAGTGGTTAAACATATATTTTTCAAGGTTCTAAGATTTTTACGAAGTGCATTGTAGTTCGTGAATTTAGTTCGATAAGGTTCTAACTTCGCCTTACCATGTTCTGATAATCTATTTAACATTTTCTGATTTTTAAGTTCAATCTTGTGTACAGTATTTTAGTTTAACATATTTTAAAGGAAAATATTTAATTAGAATGTGGCCTGTTAAAAAATATATTTTATAAAACACTTTTACCTTATTCATTAATATCTATGTCAGAGATCTCTCAAGGAACCATCAAAATGAAAACACTTTATACAGTTATACTGATATATCATTTATTTGGCAGCAACGTTATGCATATTATTACAAAATTATTTTTAATCTATTGCATGGAACAATTGTATGCTGGACATATATGGTACCATATATTTAAAGAGCTTACTGTTGTAAACCAATGTGGGATGTTTGGGTTGCTTCTCTGGTCTCCCTTGCGTGGTTCAATCCTCCAGAGTTTAGAGTGAATCAGCTATCGGCCTTGCCGCTATGTGTGGGTGATCAATGGGTCGTCTCCCGACTCCAATAACTGAATTCTGCGGCTCTCGGAACTCAAGTGATGAGTTCTCACAACTCAAGTCCTGTCGCTCTGTGTGTTTCTGCTTCCCCTCCTGTTTCGTCTCTCCCTCTCTTATTTCCCCCTCATCCGTAGTTAATCATTACTTTTACAAGCATGATTTTTGCGTTAGCGCTTATCCCTTCTACATCGTCGATCAACATATAAGGTGATCCTTCTAGTTGCACGTGACCAAGGCATGTTTTACACTATATTGCTGCGTGATCGATGTGGTTGTGTGTCCTCTATGATTTGTAGTCGTAGGGATGCTTGATTAATGGAGGATATGGGCAACTCATAATGGCCCTATCTTATAATGTCATTAGGGAAATGTAACCTTATGTAAAGAATTATTATGCTATAGCCAGTTGCATAAAGTTCTGTCTGCACATGTATGTTCTAAAATATGTCATTTAAATATTTTCCTTTAAAATATGTTATAACACACAAGATTCAATCTAAAAATCAAAATTCGGTAAATAGATTATGAGAAATCGTCTTGGCAAACTCTGACACAAATATCTTAAAACAATGTTGTTATTCCTGAAGTTAGAACCCTGTCCAAATGAGGTGACGAATTGTTAAGATTAACTGCTGCCCTCTGTTGGTGTAATTCTTAAGCTATTAATTTACAAGGTTTTGAACTTGACTAAATCAGTGTACATATTTTGGTTAGTGATAAAACAGAGATCTGCTCATAGCTCACAGGGTAAAATCATTTTCTGTCATTATTTGAATACATCAAGTTGTTTTTTAATAAATAGATATGCTTCCTAGAATATGTCATCTTCTGTTATAACCGCAGATCAAGCAAGTCATTCAGGTTATTAAAGAGGCTTCAGGCCCTTTTTAGTGTAGATATTAAAATCATCATGTGATTGTTCCATTGTAAATAAAACTCAGAGTGTTCTTTATTGAAGAGACCTTACAATTTAACAATAATAGTAAAAATGCAGTTAAAATTGAGTTAACATAATATAGGAAACAGAAAATATAAACATGTAACATAAAAATAGTTAATCTGTTAATATCCTTCGATAGTAATAATATCCTATATATAAAAAACTAGTTAACGTGTACCCGGCGTTGCTGGGGGTTATCCTTAGGAGATAGACATATATCATCGTGGACTTTTCTGTAGATCTTTTTAAGATTTACAATTCCGTAGTACATTGTTATGATGTATCTCATAAGGTTTAGCCAGCATTAGCAATGTAAGCGCACGAAAATATTTTTTTACGACTTGATTACAAAACATAGACTTTTCGAAAGTAGAGATAAGCTTACGTAAGAAATTCTCTAAAAAACAGATGCGGAGAGTGACTTTGTTTTATACTACTTAAAGATATCCTCCTAGTAATGATTAATACATTTTCCATGAGTTCGAAACAATTTATATCTAATGCGTGGTTGCAATGTTTTCAATGGTAGTAGTTCTATAGCAATATAACAAACTATTTATTGACCTTAAAAAAGCATTTGATAGTATTTCACACACTAACTTAATAAAAAAAATAAAATTAATTGGAATAAATGGAACGGTACTATCCTGGATTATAAGCTTTTTGGAAAATAGACCACAGCAAGTAAAATTATTAAATGAATTAAGTGATTCCGAAAGTAATAATTTCTCGATACCACAAGGCACAGTTTTAGGACCACTTTTGTTCATATTATATGTAAATGATATATTTGAAGTTGCTAAATACGGGGAAATTGTCTCATATGCAGATGACACAGTACTTCTTCTAAAAGCAAACACATGGTTAGAACTGAACAAAAAGGCTAATTCAGACATCAATGAATTGAAAATATGGTTTGACAATAACCTACTAACGTTAAACTCTAAAAAAACACACTACGTACCATTTTTCATAAACAAACCAAATACGCCGCATGAAATAAACATTCGAATTCACTCTGCACCAAACACTCAACAACACCACTGTAACTTACTATGTACTAATATTGAAATTAAAACTTCAACCAAATATCTAGGGATCACTATTGACCAATGCCTAAAATGGATACCACATATAACCATTCTCAAAAACAGAGTACGAAAATTAACCTTCATTTTTAGCTGTTTGAGACATATTCTAAATAAAGAACTACTGAGAATGACGTACTTCGCATTCTGTCAATCCATAATCCAATATGGTATAATAGGATGGGGGGGCGCCTATAAAACTCACACACAACCTCTTTACATTGTGCAAAAACTAATAATTAAAATAATATTAAAGAAATCATTTTTATATTCATCTGAACTCATTTTCAAAGAATTTAAAGTCAGAAAATTAAATACTCTTTTCCTGTATCACTCAACCTTACAAGTTTACAAAGATGATATCCTAAACAAAACCGTACCATTCAAAAACATAGCAAATCTCAGGCAAAAATATATGTTACCAATTCCGATTTGTAAAAAAACTTTGGGTCAGCAAAACTACAAATACTTAGGAACAAATTTCTTCAATAAATTGCCAGAAAATATAAGATCACTAAATGATAGTTTCAAAGAATTCAAAACACAATTAAAAAAATATACCGAAAACCTAAACTAAATAAATTAAAAAAAAAAAAAATAAAAGAAAAACAAAAACAAAAAATTAAAAAATAAAATAAAAATCTAAGAAACTAAACAAATAATACCTCATCCCATACACACAAGCAATTGCTTATTATGGGAGAACATTGAAAAATAATAAATATTAATCATATCATTATATCTTATCTTATTACTAGTGAAATATATATATGTATATCACACATTGTAAATTTGTTTATTGAATAAATTGAATTAAAAAAAATAAAAAATTATGACTCTATTCATTTGCAGTCAGAAAGAATTCTCTCATTCATCCCTCCGGACGGAAACTTCCGGCTTCTCTCGTACCACATCTCCTCACAGGGCATGTCGGGCATACCCATCTACGTGCGGCACAGCCTGACCCTGAGGGCGGCCGGAGACCAGGGCAAGCTGGACATCACGGTGGGACCCAAGCAGACACTCGGCCGCACTTTGGAAGGTAACTAACCATTTTTATTTTATTAACGTTATCTATGCGCCGGTCGTATATGTGATCCATGAAGTTTCACACGTACATGTGTCAAAAAGTGCCGCATGATTCAATAGATTAGCCAGTGTTTTAAAGGTTAAAAATATTTCAATAAGCATAAATTACATGAGTGAAAATTTAGCATCTATGATCGATGAACCAATGAATTCACTTATTCCATATTTTTAGATGTTGTCAATGTATTTTTTCAAATTGTTAAATTTATAAACATATGAATTCTGTATGTTACGGAAATTTCCCCACCTTTTAATTATTTGAGGTAATATTGAATATGACTCTTTCTGTATGTTGTCTACAGAGATGTGCTTTATTTCAAATAAATCCATTTCAAATGGAAATGCAAAATGCAAAATGGGTATTTTCCATTTTGCATTTTAAATGCTTTTCTAAAAACCATTTTTCATTTTAAATGCTTTTCTCAATGCATTTTCCATTTTAAATGCTTTTTTGCAACATTCTTCCTACTTTCTCCACTCATCTTTTTTTCATAAGCCCCAAATATCAGTCGGTCCTCAACCTCGCTATGAGAAATAATTTACATTTGTCAAGTTGCTCCCTGGTAGGAGCCCTGGCAATTGAGTGATACCATTACAAAAGATACTGATTCAAATACTGAACATGGGGCCATGACGCTGTAATATTAAATGTTAGATAGCAGTTTCTATGTTTTTACGTTGGCAACATTAGTCCCGCGCAAATTTTTTGTGGTTTCATAATCTGTAGTCGTGGTGTTTTTGGATTTACCATCATGTAATATGTTTGTTCTACACTGATGTCCATTATTAAATGACAAAATTGCTTGAAAATTCTATAATTATTTTGATTGTTTGACCTGAGAAACCATTTTGCATTTTGAAAATAGGTATTTTGCATTTTGCATTTGAAATGCTTTTCTAAAAACCATTTTGCATTTTGCATTTTCAAATGGAAAAGTTTTGACCCATTTCCATTTTGCATTTCAAATGGTTTTGGGTACCCATTTTGCACATCTCTGGTTGTCTATGGTTTAATAAAAATGTCTAGTTTCAGAAAACAATTAAAAATAACAGATTACATGGTACAAAACTTTGTAATGTTCTGCAATCTAGTTAACTGATATGGTATAATAAAGATAATGATATATTAACTGATATGCTTGTTAATAAAAGACAATGGTCACTTTGATTTCATGGAAGGTTTATTGGGACAACTAAATTACAAATCACTACTTATTAAATTATTGAAACTAAAGGAATGCTTGTGTGCGAAAAATTCAAGGAGATATGGGCTGTCAGGATTCATGTTGACTCGGTGTTGCCACCTTCCCATGTCAAGTAGGGATGTCAATGATCTGATCAGTACAGCGACGGTACCTGTCTACAATGATATCTAGTATATTCCATGAGAGGAACATTAGCGACATCTATTGGTATTCGACAGAAGTTTACCAGCATATCCGATAATATTAAAAAATCGTTTATCTCGACATGTTAAAAAAATCAGTTATACGAGGGTAGTTTGAAAATATTCCAACCTAACAAAGAAATAACACTTTTTTTTTTTCAAATTTATTTTTATTGTTAATAATTTTTTTTTTCAAAAAATAGTTTGTCCTTTTCTGCAAAATAGTTTTTTTACGAAGGTAATAAGGTTTGGCCTCTTCATTCAATGAAAATTTCTGTCCTCCGAGCTCAACTTTTAGTCGAGTTAACAAAAAAAAGTTGCTTGGAGCTATATCTGGTGATTAAAAATGGTGGTCAAGCAGTTCGAACCGCGATTCGTGGATAAAACCACAATTCGTGGATTTTAGCAATGGCAACCGCTGAGGTGTGAGATGGCGCATTGTTTTGCTGAAACAAAATTCTACTTTTCCTCTGCAAATGCGGCCGTTTTTCCTCAATTTCTGCTTTCGGCTTATTAAGTAATGTCGCTTAGTATGTTCCTGTAATAGTTTTTCCCCTTTCAAGATAATCCATTAAGATAACTCCATGACTATCCCAGAAAACAGTCGCCATCACTTTCCCGGCCGAAGAAACAGCTTTGCCTTTTTTGGAGCCGATTCTTCTTTCGCAGTCCTCTGTTTTGACCGTGTTTTTGTTTCTGGGGTGTAATGGTGTATTCAAGTTTCATCTACTGTAATTAATCGGCACAAAAACTCTGATTTATTGTGCCTAAACTGCGCCAACAGACTTTTGCAAATGTTCATCTGAACATGTTTTTGGTCCAGAGGGAGCAATCGCGGCACCCAGCACGCGGTCAGCTTTCTCACCCCTAAATTTTCAATCAATATGTGACAAACACATTGTTTAGATATGCTCGTAGCCTCTGCTATCTCTCTAACCTTAATTCAACGGTTCTCTAGCATTATTTGTTGAACTTGAGCAATGTTATCGTCAGTGGTTGCAGTTTTTGGTGCAGAGACTCCGTACACAGCGTCGTTTTTAATTTGCGTAGGCGTATCGCCTTTCAAAAACAAATATTTAATGACAGCTCAATACTCGATTTTGTCCATTTTCACAAAAACACTTGCACCAACTCACTAAAATGACTGTCAAACAACAGCGCGACCAAAATGGCTGAAATTTTGGTGAGTTCCTTACTAAGCATGCGCAAACAAATTCCTCAACTTTTGCTGACAAGTGCTGCTATCTTCACGTTGAGGACGGAAACTTTTCAGACTACCCTCGTATAACTAGCTATTCTGGGGAAATTGTCTCAGAATCTATATGTTACAAATCTTTTTGGTTGTTTTTGCAGGTGTTTTCCTGGAGATTGCAATGCCAAAGTGCGTGCTAAACTGCTCCCTCATCACAAACCAGGGCAAATACTCATTTGACCCTGTCACCAAGGTCTTGGAGTGGGAGATTGGCAGGATTGATGTCACCAAACTGCCAAATATAAGGGGCTCTGTAAGTATTATTTTCTAGCGTCTTCACGAGTAGTTGTCAAAAGAAACGAGGCTAGCAGTATACAATGGAATGCTGGTACCAACCCTGATGTATGGCAGTGAGGCATGGAACTAGCAGAGGAAGGATGAAAGCAGACGCCAAACGCGCGCCTAACATATGTAAACGGTTGACATTTGTCACATGAGAACGGGTTGCTTCTACAACTCGTTCTTGAGTTCAACAGCTCGGATGTGGAACGATTTCCCGTCCTCTGTGTTTCCTCCCCCCTACAATGTTCACTCCTTCCTCTCCTCAAAAAGATCCTCCACACAGTATCCCCATAGATAACATGTGTAGGCATATGTTTTAACTGAACATGACCACGTACCTTAAACTTTATTGTCTCTTGTTTTTTGTTTTTGTTGATGTTGTTTTACATACATACTTGTTATTTTATGTTTGCATATTGTTGTACACCGTTATTGGACGGTTTGTATTTATTATTTGTTTGTAATTTAAAAAAATGTTAATCCTCTATTGTGTGTAAAACAAAAAATGGACAATATTTATATGTAGCATTTATGTTTGACTTTTTCCCACCAGGTGGCAGTGGTGTCGGGCGCAGACACCAGTGGCTGCAATCCGACCATCAACGTCCACTTCAACATCCAACAGTTGGCCGTCAGCGGCCTGCGCGTCAACCGCCTCGACATGTATGGCGAGAAATACAAACCATTCAAGGGGGTCAAGTACGTCACAAAGGCGGGCAAGCTTCACTTCAGGATGTAACTCCGTACAACCATCAAATTGACAATCAGCACCATTTAGGTTGGAGAGTTTAACAGAAATTCAAATGTAACATTGTCATCAAATGGCCAATCAGCGCCGTATTATTTTCTTGACATTTTTAAGGTCCCTGTTAATCGCCTGTCTATCTCCGTTTCACAACTGTCATATAACAATCAGCTGATCAAAATTTTGGTAGACAGCTGAAATGGAGCTAAATTGGCCGGGACAAGAAAATCAAAATGGCCCTGATTGGCCATTTGATGACGATGTTACATGTGAATTTCTGCAACACACCCAACCTTAGATTCTCGACTTGTTTTAACTTGTAATCAAATTACAATCAGCTGGCAAACATAGCGGCCATGTTGTTTTATGCTTGTTAGCTGAATCACATTTTGATCAAAATTAGTAACAGACTATGAATTATCGGCGTTTAATGTGGAGCATTCAAATGTAAAAAAATCAAAATGGCGTTGAACACCGATTTGATGTGGTCATCAAATGTGATGGTGTTTGAAGCACCCCATCCTTAATGTATCTATCAATTATATTATTATGTACTGTTTAATATCTAATAAATAAGAACAATATAAGAACAAATTCGTTTTTTGTAGTTATTGAAATTATTTTTTCTTTTGTAGTTGTTTATTTGCTAAAAAAATTATTTATGTTTGCAATACCATCTCATTACTTACTACATTTTGAAAGCCTCCTCGTTCCCATTACATTATACAAATCAAAACTCATTCAGTGGTGAGTGGAAAATTTCAAGGTTCTTTCATCACTTGAGCAAAGATAGATCTCAAATTCAGATAAATAAGTTAAGTTTTCTAAAACAAAAAAAAAATAAACAAGTTAAATTATAGATAGTAGAAACAAGGGAGAAGGGCCATGAACGATTATTAGTATTACTAGCTAACGTGTACCCGGCGTTGCTCGACTTTTCTCTGCTTTCAATTAATATAAAATCCATGTATTATAAATGTAAACCCCATCAGACTCCGATGCATAGTTAAGAAGAACTAAGTGCACAGACAGACAGACGCTGATTGACAGACAGACCTTGTTTTATACTATTTAAAGATACTAATGTATTGTCACGATTACTAAAACTTTATCAGGAAACGGCCTGTAATCCCGTTTTTAGTTCATAATGATTTGGGATGTTCCGGGATGTTCCCGAACGTTCTAAACTATTCCCGAACATTCCACCATGCTCTCAAATGTTCCGGACTGTTCTAGAAATTTCTAGAGGGCAAAACTTCCAGCCCTTATATCTTCAAAAGCGCACGCCCTTAAGGAAAAAACGGGAACCATTCTTATGGATGGGGGATAGAAGGCTTACTAGAGAGGATTCATTTATGAGTTTTAACGGCACGCACATTGTACACTTACTTTTATAATATATATATACTAGCTTTTTGCCCGTTGCAGGCAACTAATGGGTAAAAATTATTCGAGTAAGTGGATGTAAAAAATAAAAAATTACATGTATTTTGGTGTTGAATGTGGATGAAGCAAAGAGTGTGTTTCGACACTTTTGCTTTTTGCCCGAAACTAATGGGTAAATATTTGGTGCGTGGTGTAATGTTTGAATGTGAATAAAGCCAGGAGTGTGGAACTACAAAATTTTAAAAAAGAAATGTATATTTGGAGAAAAAAAAGTCCCAAGGAGCTGACTGATCATTTTTTCACCGAGCCGTTCGGGTTGTGTAGGTCGAGACGCATAATTTGATACCCATATCGTTATTACGGTTTTTGTCACCCACACTCTTGAAAAGTCCCAGGGAATTTTATTTTGGAAAAAACATTGCTCAATAAGCACGCAAAATAATAAAACTTTAAAAAAAAAATATTTATATATGTAATATGTATGTTTGCATGTGAATGAAGCAATGAATGTGTGACCACAAATGAATTAAAATATATGTATGTTTAGAAAGAAATGGATATTTTGAGAAAAAAAAGTGCCAAGAAGCTTTCTGATCACTTTTTCACCGATCCATTCGGATTCTGTAAGTCGAGACGCGTAATTTGATACCCATATCGTATGTACGGTTTTTGTCACCGACATTCTTCAAAAGTCCCAGCGAGTTTTATTTTGGAAAAAAACATTGCTCTATAAACAAACGCAAAATGTAAAAACACTTATTGGAAATTTTTTATTTTTAAATTTAAAATCTACCACTACCACTACCCCTACCACTACCCCTACCCCCTACCCCTACCCCTACCCCTACCCCTACCCCTACCCCTACCCATACCCCTACCCCTACCCCTACCCCTACCCCTACCACTACCCCTACCCCTACCCCTACCCCTACCCCTACCCCTACCCCTACCCCTACCCCTACCCATACCACTACCACTACCACTACCCCTACCCCTACCCCTACCCCTACAACTACCACTACCCCTACCCCTACCCCTACCCCTACCACTACCACTACTACTACTACTTGGTACAATTTATCAATTTGCGTGACGCTATTGATGTTGTTTTTCACCACGGGGCGACGGTACCCGTGCCAAATTATTGATCGGTTTTTTTTAAATTTTAAATCCATACGTTATATAACAACACTACGGACCTAACCTAGAAAACGGGCTAAAACACGCTGTCAGTACCTGCCTACCTAGGACGTCTACCCGGTACCATCTGTGTAGGTACCTGCACCTACTATTAAAAATTTACTAACCTAACCTAACCTAACCTAACCTAACCTAACCTAACCTAGAAAACAGGCTAAAACACGCTGTCAGTACCTGCCTACCTAGGACGTCTACCCGGTACCATCTGTGTAGGTACCTGCACCTACTATTAAAAATTTACCGAAAAAATATTTACATAACGCATTTAGGTACTTACTCGTTAAAAAATAAAGAGATAAAAACTTTAAATATGAATGGCTCCCGGGGCGACGGTACCCACGCCCGCCTCTCAAATTTATTACAAACACTCAAACTGGAAAAATTTTTGATTAAAAAATGTTTATTTTACAAAACAATTAACACCGCTTCACCCTATATAATTTCTGCGCTCCTGGTAGAAATTATAAAATTGCGGGACGCTCTTGATGTAGTTTTTCACTACGGGGCGACGGTACCCGTGCTAAATTATTTTCCCCAACTTTATTTCGTTAATAAAAGTTTAAATTTTTTATTAAAAAAATGTTTATTTTACAAAACAATCAACACCGCTTCACCCTATATAATTTCTGCGCTCCTGGTAGAAATTATTAAATTGCGGGACGCTATTGATGTAGTTTTTCACTACGGGGCGACGGTACCCGTGCTAAATTATTTTCCCCAACTTTATTTCGTTAATACATTTTATTTCGTTCAAAAGCATTATCGATTTTCAAAAGATAAGCCACCAAAGTAAGTACCTACACAGATTTTATCGTTTCTTTGAAGTAACATCACTATGTAATAAAACATCTCTTCGGTGCTTGTCTATGATCGGCTATTATCTCTGATTAACCAATAGCCCGATCGTTGGCATTTTCGGTTCAAATGGCAAATGTCAAAACTTTAGCCGGTTACTGCGAGACATTTTGAACCGAACGCCGAATCTGTGGGACGGCAGATTGACGTTCCTAAACCTTCGGAGGATGAATTTTTTCGATAATTTTAACCGTAGACTGCGCCTTTTTGACAGAATACAATCATTAGGTTCATCGTGAAGATTTTATAAAAAAAACATACCACGTGGTTTTTGCTAGATCACGTGACTTTATTTTTTCGCCGGGAAGCTCTCCCGATTAAATCATTTTCTCGCGTGTCGGGCGATCCCGGCGGCCGGAGAGAGCACTCTGCACTTTCGCATGGCGCGCCGCGTGCGCTTCCAGTTTCCGCCGCCAGATGCCACTCAAATTTTTGTCGACAAATTACCACGAACGAATATTTTGGTAAAGATTTTCATACAAAATCCGGATTACTCGGTTTTTCGGTTTTGCCACGCCGAATTGAACCCCGGGTTCTGCGCCGACGGGAAGGCGGATCGGTCGACTTTCGCTTGAAGACCGAAACAAATGAAAGGCGACTTTTTCGCTACTTTCACGCCAAAACGAACCTCGAGTTGTTTGAACTTGAGGGGGAGAGAGGTCGATTTTCGCCTAATTTTCGGCGAGCAAAAAAAAACAAAGAAACTGAGTATTAATATATGTATATTGATTAGTACGAAACCGTGCTCAAAAAAGTGTCACCAACATCATTCACTTTTCCACCTACACACCAAATGCGTTCATTGTAAAGTTTTGTTGACAGTCAGTGACAGCCGGTACACTTCTATGAGTTCCCTTCAATCCTCTGGCATATTCTGTCAGACGGTCGGAGTATTTCCGCTTTGTAATAAAATCTAAATAAATGTAATATTTCTGAACACATCCGAAAACTAAAAACTGATTATGAAAGGCGATGAAACATGCTATTAAATTTTATTATTAGAAATAAATATGTATATCATTTTTTTAATGCAAACCTAAAATGTTTTTAAAATGGCTCACCTCATGTTTCACTTATTTTATTAGACAAATGTATTACAAACTTTACTGTCGCCTCACTTTTTTTTGCCTTTTCTCATAAAAATTATTGCTGTTATTAATTATTAATTTTTATTACCTTTGAATTCTTCTGTCGTTAACTTCTAGATTTGAATATAAAGCTTGGCGTTTTCTCTTTCTAACGCTGTTTAGATCAAATTTCTCACCATGACAGTAAGGGAGACAACGATGTGAGACCCACATGAGCTGTTTCCGAAAGCGAACAAATTAGCCCGAGGATTCAAATAAAGCACCATAGATAATTCAATACTAATTTATTTATAATTCCATTCAAATACAATGAGCATTATATTTAACAAATAGTGTGCAGTGCAATATTTACATTTTTAAAATCTAGTTCTATACAAAACCATTAAAATAACCATGACCAAATATATCATTTGCCAGTATTACTAAAATTGACGTGCCCTTAGCCTTCGTAAGTCACTTGCATCACACTCTAAAATCAAGGATTCAGAAACTTCATACAAAAAATTATAAAACTAAGAATTTTGGAGCTATGTAGTTTCTTGAAAATATAAGTTGATCAGCTGACAACCATAACTGTCATATTGTTAAGTCATTACTGAAATTTATGAAATTTTACTTGTTTTTCATTACTTGCTCCAATAATTCATTTAGCGTTTACCATAATATATATTCTACTTCAGAAATAAATACCAAACACAGTTTTGTTACATACACGAAATAATATTGAGTTGAACACAATAAATGAGTTAACCGTGTTAATTATCACTTGAAACAATTTGTTTGTTAGTGATCATTTGTCAAAAATAGCAAGCAAGCGAAACAGCAATAATGGTATTCAAAATATCTCCACACAAATTTCCTGAGTATAGCGTTGTCAAGATTCAAAAAACAAATCTAAACTTAAATCTAACAAATGATAACGCCTAAAGCCGCATACTCATCAGCGATTTGTAACTGTAACCATAATGCGTTACATGAATCAAATCACGGTGTGGGCGTGGTTCATAGTGATTCACAACGAGCCAACACTTCTATAACAGCCCTTGCGTACACACTAGAGCCTGGTTACTATGTCTGCAATGATTACGGTTACGGCTTGCTGATGTGAATACAGCTTAAAGGGGGTAACAGATTACGCTATAAGTTCAAAGCGTTTAATATAACTCCATATTGCTTGCCATAAAATACTATACTGACCTGTCACACATACAAAAATTATGTGTTATAAGTGTGAGCGTGGCGACGATATGCACTGTGATCTGCCAGACAGGCTATATTTGAAAATTATGCAACCCCCTCTCTTACCTACGTCGGGAGAAGGGATCAGAACAATTTACTGAGCGCCGTAATTACTAGGCTGTCATCTGTCAAAGTGACAGATCCCATACAAAGAAATTATATTCCGCGGCAGTCTTCCAATTGATCTGACCCCCTATCCTGAGGTAGGTTATAGTGTAGTGTGTCAGCCCAACATAGAATACATACATGCCACTCCCAATTTATGCACGCATAATATAGCGTAATGTGTCTAAGGCCTAATGCATTACTTGTCACTGATTATGCCTTGTTCACAATTAGCGTTAAAAAAAATCTATTAGCCAACGGCAGCTTTAAGAATTGTGACTATTGTTGCCGTGACAAGAGTCACCTGATGTTGCTATGACAATAGTCACCTGAAGAAAAAAGGTTATAGATATCTTTTCATTAAAAATTTGAACAATACTTTGTATTTATTAAAATACTAGATGTACCCCGCCACGCATTGCTGTGGCTCAGTCTGTCTGTGCAGATAGAGAAGCAATATTGCTTTTACGTTCAACAGATGGAGCTGTTTTTTTTCTCGCAGGTGACATCTATATAATATACGTATATAAACACATGCGTATTAGAATGCAACGTTTTGTCAAAATTCAAACTAAACATTGAATCACTTTCGGAGATTTCAGATTTTGAACAAACGAACATTTACATTTTTATTCATATTTAGATATAGAAGATTTGGTAAGAATATTCTGTGAAATATTCCCATTCTCGAAACCCCATAAGATGGCATTAATTGAAATAGTTTGGACTTTAGACTATACACACATATTAAATGTATAAAAATACCTTTTTTCTATCCTTGCGGATGATTACTGCTACATAATATTATTTTATTTTATATAATTAATAAATTTTTAAAATTGCAAAATGATTAGCAGGCCAAACACACAATAATAATTTTTGTTGAATACACATCTATTTTAATTTTTATCTTTTTTCGCCAAAAGATATAGAAACTCTTGATAACTTTTGTCGAAAGTCTTAGACAAATCAACAGATCAAATTCCGGAGTATTTTTGTGAAAACCTTTCATCAATGTATATATATTAAGAATCTAGATATCTTTTTGATAATAAGAAGTTATAAGACCTTTTTTGTAAGACCGTTTTGGTAAACTTCTTAGACAATCAATTCATACATTTCATATTTGACGTTGGGCTACATATCTTTCTTTGTTTAGCTACAATTTAACATTCAATTGTATTGCTTCTTACACTTCAACTAAACTTACTTTCGTAAAAGGAAGGATAGAGATTTCAGACATTTATTTATTTAACATTATTAGTTTGACAGTAAAATAAAAATAATATCATTGGTGACTTAATGACGCCTTAAAGTATCATAGTTAGGTATTTATTAAATGAAGTCTTAGCTTTGGTCAATTTTTAAGACAATATCGTTATTGGTAGTAGCTAAAAAGTCAAAGATTTTATAATATAGTGTGAGACACTTCCATGTAATTTAGTAGAAATTCTAGTATTTTTCTAATATTTGCGGAATCGAAATTAGAATTTTCCGCTTTTTGCTGTATTTTACAAATTTACCTATTAATCTAAGATAGACCAGAATTTCTCATCTTATCTACCGGTTTCTGTTACCATCAATCCTCTTTCATATTTACGAAATCGGAAAAGCAAGTTTCAACGCACATCGCACTATAGAGACTGTTTTCAACGGCTATTTCTCTTAAGGTTGGGATTTTCACAGAAATTCATTTATAACATTGTCATCAAATAACTAATCACTTCACTTCCCCACCTCCTCATTTCCTTCCCCTCCGCAATACCTTCAGCCTCACAACATACCCCAATTGGGGCTGCCATAGTCTCACTGGCTCCAGACGATTGGGGGCATTGGGAGAGTTTTAGCGGTTTTTTTGTGTGTTTTTTTGACCTTTGAAGGTCTCTGTTAAACCATTATAGGTTTGTTTCAGCTTATGAACAATTTTTGATCAGCAGAAATCCACAACTGTCATGTTGTAATGCTTGTCAGCTTATCACAATTTGATAGAAGGCTAAAGTGAGAATAGGCGTTTAATGGAGACCTTTCAAATGTAAAAAAAACAAAATGGCGCTGATTGGCCATTTGATGGCATTGTTACATTATTTGAGTTTCTGTGAAACACCCTAACCTAACGAAAGTGTTAGCAGTAATACCAAATGCCCGTGAATACCTTCTAGGTGTATTCGCCTAGTATAGTAAACTTGACACAATTTGAAACAAGTTTCTCATTGCATCTGTTTTACAGACCACTGGCCTCAGGGTACCTTAGCCAGGGCATATCAAAGCCTGTATGCCAGAGATAGTATGCATGATTTTCACCTAAACATTTAAACATTTCAGTATTTCCCTAGATTTTTGTGCTTTTCCCCCAGATCTAGGGAAATTTCTCTAGACTTCACGTTATTGCTGTATGCCAAAAAATAACTAAATAAAATGGTTTGTCTATGTTTAAATTGTCAGTCAAACAAACGCATTTCCAACAATATCTAAACACCTAGAAAAGCTGCACTAAATCATAGAATTTTATGGATTTGTTTTAACAATATCAAGGAATTTTTTTCCTATATTTTCTAAAGATTTGCGATAAGCTTTACAATTATCTACAAAACCAAAAAAACAAACCCATCTTATTTGGCAACATTTGACTTACTAATAAAATGTAATATCTAAAACCATTGCATTCCTATTTACCTAATAGTTTTTTTAAAAAGCGGTTAAATTTTAGCTGGGTTATTTATAGCGTGCAAAAAATAATTGATTTAAAAGCATATAAATTTTATTGTTCAGGATGGACAGAGTTGAAGATTCTGTAATGATATGACGAGGATATGTTTAAAAAAATATTGACACATTTACGTACTTTAATAAAATAGCACTTTTCACACCAAGAAAGCGTTTTAAATCATTAAATATTATGTAACTGTGCTTAATCTAACATCGATTCGTTTTGTCTGTTGACAAAATTGTTACGCGTAATCTCACTGGTGATAAATTAGTAAATTAATTTAATCTAAGATGTCTAAGAGCATCTTCTGCCACTCGCATTCAAACAACAAACCACTTTTCTTATATTCGATGTGAAATTGTTGTGTTCTGCTTCAGTCGTGATTTTCAATTCGCTGGTAACGTGTTCTGAGTTTCTTCCGGTCAGTCTTGAAACTATATCTTTCTTTAAGTGTTTGTATTTCTCTTCCTCTTTACTGGCAGTCTCCCGCGTGGTCTCTGTGTATCTATTACAAATGACGGTGGCTGAATTAGTGTCTGTTAATTGTTTGGCGTTTTCTTTGGATCATGTGTTGTCACTGTCGTAGATGCTGATAAGGTTAAGGTCTTCGTCGGTGTGTGTCTTTTTGGCCGATATGTCGCATTTTTCTTGCGAGATGTTGCGTTCTAATTTCCTTCTGTGTGTCTCTTCACTTGGGGCTTGGTGATCTTCCACGCTGACTATGATCTTTCCTCCGATCACGGACCCATCACCAGGGGTTATGTTGCCTATCTGCATTTCATCTGGTTCTTTAGGGTTGTTTTTGAATGTTTTCAATGAAGGGAGCGTATCTCTAGCTTTGTTGTTTGAACTTGCATCTTGACTGTCGGTAATGATGTCATCTGCATTGATGATATTTGCATTTGGAGACATGGGCTCTTCCTCTCTGCAAGAGTGCTGCAGATTAAACGGTAATTTAAGAGATAGTTCTCCGCCCATTGCGCTCATGCTCAGTTTGACTTTTACATAGTAAGAAACATAGATGGCGAAAACGTTTCGGTCTTCGACATTGTTGGTGTTGCAGAGAACTGTAGAGGCAAGGCTGGCTCCATTTTTGGTGTAGGAGTCTTCGAGGGCTATCCAGTTTTTTGTTGTACCTGAAACCATGGAAAAGGATGTGCTTACTCGAATCGATTTAAAGGATACAAGGTTTTACAAAGTGTATGTTTGAAACTAAGCGAAACTTTTGAAATTGGCAATGACCACAACCTGCATTTTATTACGAAAAATGCCGGCGTGAATTATGGCAACTGAAGTTTGTGAAGTATTTTACTTCAATTTAATACAAACTAGATTAACCATGTACCTAGAATGTATACAATTGTTTGATGGATTTATGGGAGATCTAAATAAGTTATTTATACAGAAATAAAGGGTAAAATGAGTTATCGAGGAGAAATTTATTAAATGCATGTGTTATTTACCTCTAGCAGGTCGCAGAGAATAGTTGGAAGTCATGCGACAGCCAGGACTAACTGGACACTCATCTTTAGAAGTTGTAATAGCCACCACGTTCTTGAACTTGCCGTTGGAGAACATGCAGACATCGACGTGTTGGACTACGAAAACCTGCCACAAAATGTACCAAATTAGTCAACAAATTTCAATACAAAACTTAAAAAAGCGTTAAAATTTATACTTGAATTCCCATTCTCAGAGAATTAATCTACTAATTATTATTATTTTTGTTATTTTTTTGTGTATGGTTACTATATAAAATGATCTAAATTAAAGTGGATCAATGTGGGGACCTTGAAGAATTCTGCATTCTCATTTAACTACATGTTTCTTTCATTTGATACCTTTTGTTTGTTTTGAAGTCATACCTATTAGATTAGATATTGGTTAATACCTCTTGAACACCAGAGTATCATTAAGGATACGTAAGAATTATCACTACCAAGAATTGTTTTTAATTTCTTCGAATGAAAAAAAGTTATCGACATTATCGATTTTTTTTACATGCCCCACACAGGAGGCCCTGAGGAAAATAATTTCCCTCAAGGGCTATGTCATCTACGGGGATGCTGTGTGGAGGGTTTTTTTAAGGAAAGGAGGGAGAGGAAGTTCTGGGAAGGAAAAAGGTATGAGGGATGGATAGGGATCTAGGGATCACTGTGTGCAGGAGTGACAGACGTCTGATCTGTCCCTCGCGCTGCAGTGCAAGGCGATGGTAGGTTTAAGAGAGACGAGTTGGAGAGGTCAAAGGGTCTCCCCAAACTAGCCCCTCTCGATCTGGTACGCCACACGCTTCCTGAACATACCTCACCCGAAGAACCCGGGCACCCCTGCTAAATCACCAAACGAAGCGAACCGCTTGGCCACCTCCCAAGGTGGATAATAATCCTTTATCGATCGACGGTGCTAGATACCCTGAAGGCACTTTGTCGATGTGATGGGTCCCCGACCTGAATGGGACAAGGGGAAGAAGATGATGATGAAAAAAAATATACTCACCTTTACTCTTCGTACTGTTTTATGAGAACTGTTGTTAACATTCACCGTCACATTGATTGGCTCTCCGTGGAAAAATGTTGCTTTTTCAAGAGTCGCATCCAAAGAAACCCTGAAAAGAGTATTCAAGTATACAAGTAGAATAAAGTTCGTATTAAAGAACTAGTACTTTAGATGTTACAAGCAAGGCACATTTAAACAATTAGAAAACTAACAAAAGAACTAGAGATTACTCATACCTTCCTTCGGAGAGCAAAAATGGTTTTTCGACTGCCGCATGCGGTGCTGGTGGTTCAATTGCAAGAGAAGATGAGTCCAATTGACTTGGTCTGCGTCCTGAAATTGTAACAATCAATTATTATAAAATTGTTCTACCGGTACCTAAAATTAAAATTATTTATGTTTGAAGGAATCATTGATACCTTCAGCACCAGAGAATCGGAAAACAGAGTTAAAATTATAACGGGTCGGTTCTACGACTTGTTATTATGTTCATCAGCTCGGCTGTGAGATGCCAGCCTCTGTGTCTCACCCCCGTAACATCATGGGTTTCTTCAAGTCCCAGGTTCACTCCTTTCCTCAAAAATACCCTGCAATGCATCTCCATAGATGATAAAGTTACTATGCACTGGCGGCTTGTAGTCACAAAAATCTGTCCCCAACGCCAGGTAAAGAATACTAGTAATTTTAAAGCTTATTCTGACCTGCTGGAATTATCGATATGTGAATTGTGAACTAAGATGGAGCCATCTCGGCGTGACAAATAAATATATTATGTCCTTGGGTTTTTCCGCCTGGCCGAAGCATTCCGAGGCGTCGGTGAGCGTCGTTCATGTTTCGGAAAAATTTTAATACTGTGGTCAACATCCACGCTCTGCGTGTTTAGATAATTGATGGTCCCAAGTGACGTTTCTCGACGAGCGATATGTAATCCGCTTGCACCACTTGACTAACGGTAAAAAGAACGAAAATTCGAGCTAGTTGAATTTAAATATATTAAATATAAAAATACATATTTTATTAAAGTTAGTGTTATTTATTTTGATTTTTGGTGGTATTATTATCGGTTGATAATTATTATTTTTAGATTGACCGAAATTTATTTCTCCAACGCTCCTTAGCGCTAGCCACCAGGTTCTGTATGGAGTTCACGAAGAAAGAAAATTTGTGCCCAGGCAATATTCAACATCTCTGATTTGCTGCAGAAATATTTACCTACAAACTCCAACCGCAGGGGTTGGTCACAAATACAATAAACATGTCATGTAAATCAGCTTGAAAGTTTCAAAACTACTTTACAACTTTCAAAAGATAGCATAACTGGATGGTAAATCTGTACAAACCAATATCAGAGGTGCTAACGTCTTCCACAGCATCATCTTCCAGGGTATCTTCTTCCTCAGGAAGCACTGGTGGACGAAGCTGGTTGCTGGGTCTTCTTCCCGGAGATGCGGATCCCTTGAAGCTCTTGGGAGATAGTCTGCAAATGGAAGAACTTCCATAAAAACGGGTCCATGACAAAACAGAACCCTGAAGGAAAGTGACAAAAATTGAAATATTTGGCAGGAGACAGAGCGCGTGCTAAATGGGCACAACCAAAAGTTATTCAGCGATTAGCCACATTTTTTCCATTCAAATGTATGTGGAAGGCATTTCTAGTGTGTATTATTTATTCTGTGGTGCTGATCGAAAAACTAAAGCCATATTTAGTTTTTGCTTCGTCCAATTTATAGACAATCAAATTGGCGATCAATGACACTTGGAATTTTTCCCGGTTTCTCTGCCTATTACAGATCACAATTTGATCAAAAGCCGAAACGGTCCTAGATTTGTGCATCCTATGTCCTCACCGCAACAGACGTGACTCCCTTGCAGGTGGTGCGGTAGCAGAGCTCAGTTCATTGGGCAGGCTGAATCCGCTTCCCCCTTGCACCACGCGCACTCCCATTCTCACCGCAGACCTTTTGTCCAACTTGGCCTCAGTTGAATCCCCTGAAACAACAATATATAATATATTATTTTCTGTAAAGGCTAAGTCTCATTACGCTATACACATCAACGCTAATACTTAAAGAAATATATATATTTAAAAAAAAAAAAATGCCTTTTTATATCCAGTATAAACTTTTAGAATTACTTGCATATATACCTTATTTCTATGACATTTAAGCACTAGCTTCTAATTACTTATTTGATATATGTATTTTTATATTTCTTAAAGTTGTTTGAGGTATATAAATAGAGTCTACGTTCCTTTTCTCGTCAGAATTAACATATTCAAGCAAAATATTGTACACTTTATTTCTATGACATTTAGGCACTAGCTTCTTTGTCGGTAGTTCATTGAATATCTTGAATCCTTTGGGTTGCCGACAAATTTGTTTTCTAAAATCTCTACAGCTTCTCGTGGGGTAACCATGCATTACAGAATTAAAATTTACATTCTTAATCATGTATTTCGGGAGCATCGTATTTTTGAGCTTAAATATAAATATGTTGGCATTGTAAATTATACGCTGTCTCACAATTAACATACCTAGTCGTTTCTGCATATTAATTATCTTAGAAAACCTAATACAATTAAATATTTATTTCTCGCACGTCTTATTTGCAAGTTTTTCTTCTGTGTTTGATAGCACAAGAAAAGTAGAAGCAGTAATTTGAGATGCTACTATAAACTAATTTACTTGTTATTTTTAAGCAATAATTATCAGCCTAAAACAACCATTTAAAGAAACTGTAATAAGCAATAATTGTTGAATGAAGAATACCAGTATATATTGAAAAATATTATACCAAGTCAGTGGACATCTTCAATTCATCTTTAACCCTTTCCTAACGGCTATGAGAAAAAAGTACAAAATTAATGGTTTTATATGAGATTCTTAATAATATGTTGTAAAGGAAACACATAAATTTTTTTTAGATTTTTATTTGCATTCTAGGTATTATTACTGTGACCTGGACTAATTTGTACCGTCAGGAACTTTGTGTATCATAGTAATGTGTATAATAGGAACTTTTAAAACATAGGTTTTTTTTTTAAACTAATTAAATCGTTAAATAAATATTAATAGTTATAAATAATTAAAAATGAATCTCGTGGTATTCAGTAAAGCAGTTTTTCTTTTCATTTAGACATAAGAATACATTGCAGTGAGAACATTTTGAGTGAGGCTTTGACTGTATCTTCTTGATGCTGCATACTTCGCATCTGCCTCTGTTTTCTACAAAAGTAGGCCAGTGTATGCCTCTGTTACCCAACCTAACATCTTTCAATGTCGAATAGTTTGCTTTGCGCCTTTTAGATGGGCCAGGGCTGGGTTGGTTTTCCCTCGATAACCTTTTTTTCTTGTCAAGATCTTTTTTTGTCATCAATCCTTGTGCAACTGACCGTCTAAACTCTTTTACAGAAGTCTTTTCAAGTATCAGCCCACGAACAACATATGCATTTACAAAAGCTATATCCAGAACTCCCCAAAACAATCTGTGCCACCATTTTGGAGACTTTCGGTCTACACAGTACAAGGCCCTCAATCTGTCAGCTGTATCTACACCGCCCATGTAAGAGTTGTAGTCTTTGATAGATTTTGGACAAGATACTGTCGATTTGGATCCATTTTTTTCTTTGCGAGTTACAGTTTCTTCTTCGTTGCCATGAAAATTCGAAGCAATGTTTACGACTTTGTTGTCCTTCCATTTCCAAAACCCGATGCCCAAACTAGAAAATCGATAGTCACATTCTCCACGTTTCAATTTAGAGTCAGCTAACAGATTGTTGGGTACACCCTTACGATTAACCCTCAATGTTAAGTTCTTTCCCGTAAGTTCTTTCAGTCTTCAGTTTCTCCAGTAGAGCTACCGATGTAAAAAAATTGTCGAAGTAAACTACTTTATCCTTCCCCCAGTCAGATTCTGTCAATTCCAAAACCACTCTTTCTCCTAAAGTGCAATCGGAAAATTTTGCATTCATTACTTCGTCTTTTCCTTGATAATTCATGATTTTTTATATAAAACCTCTTTGGTCAGCCAGACACCATAGCTTATAGCCTCTCTTTATTGGTTTCATCGGAAGATATTGTTTCAAGACTGACCTTCCCTTGAATTTTATCATTGATTCATCAACACTCACTTCTCTCGTTCCGTGGTAGCACCCTTGAAATTGTTTGTTCAAAGCATCAACTATAGGTCTGATTTTGTATAGTTTGTCTTTGCAGTTAGGAAGCAGTTGAGAGTTATCATTGCAATGGAGGTTGGACAAAATAATTGCAAATCTATCTCTGGGCATGGTCTTGCTTACCAAAGGATTGTTCAAATCAGGGGCCGACGAAAAATGATCTGTCCATGAAGGTCTAGTATTGTAGGCCATGTAAAAGTTCATTCCAATAAAAGCCATCAGTTCTTCCTTTTTTAGGTTGAGGACCTTATCATGTTGGACTGCATATAAGTTACTTTGATATATAACTATATCCAGAATATCATCAATGAAAACTAAAAAAATATCGGTGGGTGTATTACATCCAGCAAAACATTCTTCGACCACACCCGTATTTGTAGAATATTCTGGAAGATAAGTTTCTAAATCGCGTTTTTTCCATTTACGATTCGGCTCAATATTCTTCTTCTTTTTAGATGGTATCAAAGCAACAGTTTCTGAAGAACCGGAGGGTAATGCGCATTGACTTACTTCTCCATTTTTTTCTTCGATCTCATTTGTAACCTCAAGTTCAGCTTGATCTAAAGATTGTTCCAACGCTTCCTCGAAAATTTGATCAAACTTTCTAGATGTATGTAGTTGCATATTTTCAATATTTTCTTCGTCAGACAACTCCACATCTGAATTCGCATCGCAATCCGGAAGGTCTTCTAAAAGTAATGCTTCAATCAAAGCATTATTTTTTGAAATATCCATTTCGAAGACCTGAAAAAAGCGTAAAAAAATTGTACGGGACGATTGTATAAAAAAAATTATTTTTAAAATACCCACATGAGGTAAACATTGCGAGGCGCATATGACGCCGTTCTATTTGTATAAAGAACATTAACTTTAAATTCAGTAAATTTAAATGATTCACCTCTTCAAGGCATATAAGAATATAGTAAATCAAAAAAAAAATAAAAAAAATTGTTGTCTCATATGCATTCGTGGACTTGTTCGATATAAAAATAATAAATTTCACTCATGTCTCAAACAAATAAAGTATAACAAGAAGTTACTGACGGTACTTATTAGTCCTTAACGATTTTTCGAGTTATTCAAACACTAATAACTAGAATTATGCACTAAAAACACATTTACTACATAAACAAAACCTTAATTTCCAAGTGTAATAAACAATAATGGCACTTACCAAGTAATAACTATTTTTAAATATTTTCTAAAACAACAGTACGTCACCACGCATTACGGTCGTCGTTGCGAAGACTTATTATTTGCCCTACTTGGCGCCAAATCGCCGTATGTCAAATACTTTGCTGTTATTGGCTAGCTAGACGGTACTAGAAAGTATTGTCAGGCTTAGCAAAGGTATAGACGATAATGCGGCATAGATTTTAGGCAGGAAATCAACAGGTACAAATTTGTACCGTCAGGAAGGAAAGGGTTAAACAAATATAAAATGTTGTTAACTAACTAACTAACTAACCATCACGCCGTTTCCCGCAGGGGTAGGCAGAGAGGACGGACCGCCAAACAACTCGGTCTTGGCACACACTCCTTGCCTCATTCACATTCATACATCTTCTCATACATACTCTTCTATTATTCTGACTCTTGACATGGCCCGACTCGAGTATCTGATTCAATTGATCGTGCCATGTCTTCGTCGGGCGTCCCCGACTTCTGCTACCATTCACATTTGCATTGTATATTCTCCTTACACTCCTTTCTTCGCTCATTCACTCTACATGCCCAAACCATCTACGCGTCCCTTTCTTGATCTTACTCATTACGCTTACATCAGCCTGCACTCTTTGCGGATCTCCACATTCCTCACACGATCAAACATGGTTTTACCACACATACGCCCTAGGGGTCTCATTTCAACAGCATTCAATCTACTTTCATCCTTACTTTGTCAGTTCCATGCCTCACCTGCACTCTTGTATGGAAATACATCAGGGTAGGTACCAGCATTCCATTGTGGACTGCTAACTTCACTTCTTTGGACAATTTTTTGTTGGTGCCAACTCATTGATGTATTTATACTAGATTAGCCTTGTCTAGTTAAATCCATTTTAAAAATGACACCACATAGCGTACGTCACAAATATGGAGATGAACTTAACAACCCAACTCTGTTTAAACTCCTTGTACAAACGTTCGAACTCGTAAGCGGAACCAAGGAACAGCGTTCATTTTGTTACCGAGTTGTTGTTGTAATTTGAATACAAAACCGTCACCAAATAACATTTTTTGCTTAACCAGGTCTGAATCAGGTAAAGGACTAATAAATAACACAAAATGATTTTTATATTCACATTTTAAGTTTTGGATTCTGTACACTACATATTGAACCAAAACGGGAAACGTACACATATTTACTATTGAGTAGAAGTTTTAAGAATTTACAAAATTATTTATATAAAATAGTATATAATTATCAAAGAAACCGTTTACTTTGTGGCTTGACACTTTAATCAAATGAAAAGTTATTTTATTTTTAACCGCTTCGTTAGGTTTATAAGACAGAATTATAAAAAACTAGTCTAGGTACTTATTAATAATGTATAAATTATAATATCAAAATAAAGCGAGAGAAATCATATGGTGGGGTGGGACAAGGGAGGGTGGGGGTTACATGGTAATAATATCAATTTATTTATGCCCATTAAATAAGCTTTTACATTTTTACATTGTGTTTGTCTTCTTTTTTTATTATAGGCACAACTTTACATATCTACGGAAAAAAAAAAGATTTTACCTTCCTTCCCAAGGATTGGAGTGAACCGCGCCAACAACCTTGCCGAATGCATGCCGATCGGACCGAAATTTATTTTGTATATTAACTGCTGTAATGTCATACGATTTCAGAGAAATGCCTATTCGGTTTATTTTTGTAGTACCATTTTTGTGAAATATATAGATGGTGCTTAATCAAAGCTAGACAATAACAACCAGTAATTAAAATAACCTTTCTCAGATTAAGCAACGATAGCTAATTTGTGGGTATATTACATTCTCTCCTCCACACAGAATGCTCAAAGATTATAAAGGACCTGAAGGAAATTGCAGTCTAAACGTTTGGGATGAAAATGATTTGAGCATAAATGGCTTCCTGATGATGGTACGGTCAACGTGTTCCGATATCGTGATAATTAATGTATTCGAAATTTACTAACAATTTAACAGGAAACCTGTTTATTCATTTGTTAAGGGCCTGCAATCCCTTTTTTAAATAAATTAGAAAAACTCTGTTCCGACATCGTGATAATGAATGTATTCGAAATTTACTAAAAGTTCAACCAGAAACCTGTTCATTATTCGTTCGTTAAAGGCCTGCAATCCGCTTTTTTAAATAAATTAGCAAACACTCTTTTTTCCGTATTTGTAAATATTTATTTTTTAATTATTAATTTACCATATTTTGTAAGAAACAATCAGCTTTTATATAATATACAATGATAGATATAAATATACAAGTTAACTGAAGTCAAGCCACAGAAGTTTCTTACGTTAAAGTTCATTAGAAATGAAGTTTTAATATCTTGAAATTAATTTGGTGTTAAAGGAAGGGGAGAGGAAGAGGAAAATAGGAAGAGGATAGGAGATGCTCCCGATACATTCCATACTCTCATATTAATAATCGATCGTACGCATTACTTCATATCGATATTTCTTTAGGTTATTACCAAAAATGTCAATGCTGTAAAATTTTGTATTAGATTGTGCACATATACGAGGAATTGGGGAATTTTTTCGAATGTTATATATAATAAATATTACCTAGTTATTTTCACAAAATTGAATCCGGATTGCTTATATCCATTTCTCAATTTTTTCTCGGTTTGTGGGGAAACCTAAGCGAAAATAAGACATTTTAAGAATAATTATCGGAATGTATATAGAAAATATTTATTCCTGTACCTAACATTTTAAGCCTACGTGAACGTTCCTTTTCATGTAACATATCTTCCACCACCTTCATCACTTCTACAGCAATAGTTATAATAAAAAAGGTAAGTGTAATATATATATATATATATATATATATATATATATAAATACTTTGTAATATATATTTTTTCAATGAAAAGAAAAATGTAATTAAGATAGTAAACACAAAATAAATTACTCAACGACGCGATTTTTTCATATAATTTAACATGCAAATAATTGTGGACTTAATACAACCCTGAATAGAAACAAGACTAAAAAATAACCAACACTTCTAAAGTTTTTTGCGCGCATCAAGTAAGAACGCCTGATTTTAACCAACACATCAATAATTATCATGTGGCAAGCTCGTGCCATGTACTATTGTTTATATGTATTCGTTAAAAGCGTATAACACACTGCATGACGTCATAATTGTGACTAGTTTGAAAGATGACGTCAGAAAATTTACTTGTCGTTAGTGAAATTCTATTAATTTCTGATATTTGTTAATGCGTTGCCTTGAATCTATCAGTAAGGTACTTATATTTTTTTTTATTCAGATAGCTGATTACATTTTCTAAAATAAAGTCCGCGATAGGCACAATCTAAAATATTTGGAACTGGGTTATTTTTGTGATTGAAAAAATGAACTTGCCCAGCATAGCTGACAAGCAAAATAGCTTAACTCTAGACCAACAAAAGGTAAAACGCAATGCACAGTTGCAATTTCGCATTGCGACACAATGCGTGCGCCTTTTCATAAATGTGCACGTGAACCAAAACAAAATTGAGTTGGTGTTATTTTTCACTGGTTACACCTAGTCTAGTTGTATTTAGTCTATGTGCCAACTGCATTCAGTCCTCCATTAATGGATTAATTAATGGAGTTACCTGTTAAATGTTGTTAATGAAGCAATTCAGTTTTGCACAATAAATAATGTATATTTCTTAATATTCATGTGTAAAAGCCCTGCAAAAGGGCGTTAATTAATAAATAAATAAATAATTTGGCGGGTTTTGAATAAGCCGATGTAGCGCAATTGGTAGAGCACCTGACCGGTAATCAGAAGGCTGCGAGTTCAGTTCCCGTCGGCGGAATGTAATTTTTTCAATTTATGTAGATGTTGCAGGCTAATAATTTTTTTTATTAAACATATAAGACAAGATTTTATGCAAATCACAAAGGATAACAAAGTATTATGAGCAATAATTATTAGCCTGAAACACAAATATAAATTAAAAATATCTTCAGAGAAAAAATAAATGCCACCGACGCACATTGGGGCGACTTCATGTAACGCGTTGGCTGAAATTCAGAAAATCAAATGTTCTTTACAATGAAGCAAGTATGCTTGTTTTGAAGTTCATTAAGTGTTACATAATAACCCCGAAGCGTTTCGCCCTAATCACGATACTGACGGGAAGAGATCAGTTTGAACTTGACCTTTGTGCGGGTGACTGTGTCAGTTTTCGAAAGCGCGTAAATTTCAATACTTTTCAAGTTTATAAAAAGCAAAATCTATCAAGTGTACAGATCCAATTCAATATGGATACGATGTCTTATGGTATGTACTTTAATTATATTATAGTAGTTATTGATACCCTCATACTATATGTCATAAATTTAAATTAAAACAAACACCTATTTGAATGAAATATTTTCTTGTAAATATATTAAACATAGAGGTACATAGTTTAAAGTTCCACGAGATCCCGTCATATTTTAATTGTTTTTATATAGATTAGTATCTAAGCTACAAGATTTAATTATAAGTAGTTGCAAGTATGCACAATTTTTTTAATTATAGTACTTGAAAGTGAGGACTATCAGTTTTCATAAAAAACAGTTGTAGTCTAATAATCAATGTGTTTTGTTTTATATACATTTTCTGGCGTGGTTCTTACGAGATTCGAATTATACACGATTATGAAGAATTCTGGCGTTAAGAAATTTGACGAAAAAGTAAAATTCCTGAAAAAACACCTCTTAGAACTTACTCATTGTCAACTCTTTAATCAAAAATAACTTTTTAATGAAATAGCTGCATTCTGTTCTAAATTGAAAACCAAATGGTTGAAGTGTCACAGAATCCATGACTTCTTTTTATTAAATAATAATTATTATTAAAAGAATGGCTCGAAAGCCTCCTTATGTTTAAGAATTATAAACCTTTACCAGAAATAGTAAAAACGAAAAGAGGTCGACCCACACTGTCATTTGATATGTCGTCTGAGCGTACGAAACGTCATAAAACTATACTATTGCGATCTAAAACATCTAGAACTGAGTTAGCCTTTGCTACCCACATGAGTTTTCGGTTGGCAGGTAAAGCAGCAACATCGACTGTAGTCAAAGACGTCACGTTAAGTACGCCGACCAGAGCAAATAAGTACAGAAAAGCTTTTACCGATAAAACCCAAAACAAAAAGATATAGAGTGGTGATGAAGCACTTGCTTTGATTGTAGATGCCAAAATTAGTCGCTACCAATACAATTTAATAAGAGAAAAGGATAAAGAGGTATTTCCTTCATACAAAATTGTACAAGGAGCTAAGAAAAAATGTTACCCATTAAGTGAATTCATAACGGTCACGGAATCTTCAGCGGAAGTGAAATTGCAACAATTGCTGGATCACACTGCTGAGCGTTTAAAACAAGTTCAGCAGCCGGACAATGAAGACAATTTCAAAAGAAGTACTGAAAATGCTAAAGACACCAGACCCTAATACGACTACCAGGAATGATTCGATAGTTGAATCAAGTATTGATGACGATAGTATATTGTCACAAGATGATGAAGACGATTTATTATGTGTATAACTGTCAATAAATAGTACGAGAAATAAAGTGAGCATTTTGACTGATTTAATTGATCTTATATTATTCAATTTTATATTTTTGTACTAAGTATGCGTGACTTTTCGAACATTTTTTTTCACTTATTTTTATCAACATGTCTATACGGAACTAAAAATCGAAAAAGATTTGATGTCATTGCAACCACTGATTTGATGCCAACTTTCGGGGTCATCGGCCCCATTGTGCGACGGGAAATTTTTTATTTATTTATTTTAATATCGTCTTATTTCTGGTGTTTGTACCACAAAATACAACTCAGTGCAAAAGTGACTCGATCATTATATAAACACAAAAAACCTATCCCAAAGGCGTTTTTTAGCGTCATAAAGGCTCTGCCATCTCTCATACAAGAAACAAGCATTGTGTCGTTTTTTTTTCTTTTTGTGTGAAACTTTGAAAAACTACCTTTAAAATGAATACACTATGTTCCATCTGTAAAAAAAACATTGACACCCCGTCAGACTTCATCTCATGTTATATCTGCGATGATAACTACCACTTCATTTGTGCCGATATCGCTGAGACCTCACGGCGAGGAACTAAGATTTTACAGTGGCGCTGCAAACTTTGCACAAAAACACAAAAAAACTCAAAAAAAAATACGTCTGAAAAAAATCTAGAACTGACATCTATCGAGAAACCTAATAAACAACCATCATCAACACCAAAATCTACAATTGCCGCCTCATCATACGCCAGTGTGAACTTACCACCAACAACCACAGATGGCACTAGTAATCTGACAATCGATCTATTTTTAACTGAATTCGCAAATTTCAAAGACTCAGTTAATGAATCTGTTGGAAAAAAATACGATGCAATCCTGCTCCAAAATAATGAAATATTAAAAACCATTCAAAACATATCTCAACAGCAAGAAGATTTAAAACATCGAATAAATAATTTGGAAAAATTACATGAACAAGTAAACTCAGCCTTAAATTCTAGACTTGAGGACTTAGAAAAAAAAAGCGAAAAAAATATTGAAAATGAAATAAAAATTTGTCTCTTGACAGAACGAAATGAAGACCTAGAAAAAAGAATAATAGCGATCGAGATTGACCAAGAAAACAGGAACAGAAGATTTAACAATACTTGTTTGGAACTTCGAGGGCTTCCAGAATTCAAAGAGGAAACATCACAAACCTTAAAAGACATTATATTCAACACCAGTAAAATAGTAGACTGCCAACTAAACACAAATGATATTTATAATATATATAGAGTATCACAAAGAAACAAAAATATTCCTCCAACAGTTAAACCTAGGTCAGTGGTAATTAATTTTAATTCAATACCGTTAAAAGAGGACCTCCTTAATGCTATAAAAAAATATAACAGGTCTTGCGAAAAGATTGGGGACAAACTAAACACGGGAAAAATCGGATTGTCTGGCCCCATTACACCCATATACGTCTCAGAACTCCTCACGTCTAAAGGCAAACGGCTTTGGTATCTAGCTCGCCAACGTGCAACTGAATGTAAATATAGGTACGTCTGGACGAAAGCAGGTCTAATCTACATGAAAAAAGATGACTCTTCTCGACCTATATTAATAGACTCAGAACAAGCTATACCGAAGCTCTGACTACCTGCTCTTTATTCTAATTATCGTGATAAAACTACTGACTACCGCTTTATATCGCCATTTCATACTCTATTACATAACAGCACTATATTAAATGAACACCTAGGTTTTTGCATAACTCCAATTTGTACTGGAATAATTTTAATCCCAAATTTAATTTTAACTTTAATTTTAATCTTTATTCTCTCTAGAATGGTAACTACACTTATTATAAGATTATTATTTGATTTATTAGTAATATTACTAATAATTCGGCAAAAGAGAACTCTAATCAACATATTTTATATAACCCAGATATTACTTATTTTTCATACTTATACTACTTTTTACTGTCTTTTGAAAGAGAAAATGCCACACACTAACTACATACGTTATTTATTTCCTGGATTTTATTTCAGATATTGTTTCTTACTCAGATATATTTTATTTTTCCTAACTACTTCATTTTGTTTACAGTTTTGTCGCTACATATTTCGTACTACAAGTATTTATATGATAATAAAATACTGTTTTAAAACTTTACCCAGAAAACAACAATTAATTTTTGAATTCTAATGGTAATAAACGATCTTCAACATGAAGTCGATAGTATCTTAGTGCCAAATACTGAAATAATTTTTGAAAACATTAACAAAATTATGCAATTTAATTGGGAATCTAATAGGATTAATATTGTTCATCAAAATATTAGAACGATGGGAAACTTGGATGATTTTCTTATATTTTTGGAAGAAATAAAAGCTGTGGTAAAGTTCCATGTACTAATTCTCACTGAATGCAGGTTAAATGATTCATACATAGCCAAACAAATTTCAGGCTATAATGAATACCATACAACATCGCATATTAACCAAAATAGCGGAGTAGTAGTATATATCGACAACACATTAAATTCCTTAGTACAAGAAATAAACATAAATCAGTGTAATTGTTTAAAAATCAACATTAATGAGAATTTAGGTATCCTAGCTATCTACCGATCACCATCGTTCAATGACATCCAAGATTTCCTGGAAAATCTTATTGGTGAGTTAAAAAAAACTAAGGATTATGCACAATATGTACTGATCGGGGACATGAATATAAATACTATAGGAGAAGTATTGCATAGGCAGTCCGACGACTACTTATGTGCTATGGCTGAAAGTAACTTTATTTCCAATATTAATTCTCCAACTAGGGTACAAGGTAGCTCAAGCTCATGTTTGGATCATATATATACCAGAAATATAACAAATTCAAATGCATTTGTAATACATAATACAATCACTGATCATTACACCACTGCAATCAGTATCCCAAACTCAACACCCAAAAAACATAAAATTAATCACAAACAGATTATCGATTATGAGGCTTTATTAAATGATCTTAATAATAAAAATTGGGAATATGTTTATAAAGAGACTGAAGTTAACAATGCTCTAAACTATTTTATTAATGAAATCAATACATTCATAACAAAACACACAATAACTAAACGCATTCCATATAGTAAAATACATCTCACACCATGGATTACCAACGGCATTGTTAAATCTATACACAAAAGAAATCACCTTCATAAAATAGCTAAACGAGACCCATTGAACGATACTAAACAGCAAAACTATTACCGATACCGTAATATTTGCAAAACCGTTATTCGCAAATGTAAAGAGCGTTATTATAAATTCTTACTTGATAAGGATAATTCCAGCAAAAACATGTGGAATGTTGTCAGAGACATAACTAAAAATAAAAGAAATACCAATGCATCTGTAACTGAATTAAATACCGGAAATTTGATTATAACTGACAATCAATCAATTGCATGTCATACTAATCAATATTTTGCATCTGTTGGATCAAATCTAGCAAAAAAATTTTTATTAGAAACCCAGAAAACGGAAGACTCTTTAGCATCGACAATTGTAATAAAGGAACAATCTTTTTCATTTAATATTAAACCAACTACTGTAGAAGAGGTCTTAAAAATAATCAACAGCCTTAATACTACACATGCAAAGGGTCCAGATAGTCTAAATACACAAATACTAAAAAAAATTAAAAATCAGATTTCTGCTCCGCTATCATATATTTACAACTTAAGTTTTGCATCAGGAATATTTCCTGATCACTTCAAAAAATCAATAATTGTCCCAATTCACAAAAGTGGACCTAAATCACTTGTAGAAAACTATAGGCCAATATCACTATTAAGCGCGATATCCAAAGTCATTGAAAAGCTTTTCAAAACTAGGTTAAACGATTATGTGGAGAAACATAACATTCTAAGTCCTAACCAATACGGCTTTCGGTCGGGTAAGGGAACGGATGATGCCATCGCATGTCTCACTGAAACAATTGCAGGGAATATGAACCATGGCAAGAAAACTATTGCCCTTTTCCTGGACCTGGCCAAGGCATTTGACACTATATCTCATAAAATTCTTTTACAGAGACTTAGAAATATAGGAATAAAGGGAAAAGCTTTTCAATGGATAGAAAGTTATATATCTAATAGATTTCAACAAACCAGAATTAACGAGGCTATTAGCACTTCACTAAAATACACTTTTGGGGTACCACAAGGAAGTACACTTGGGCCCCTTCTCTTTATTATATACATAAACGAACTTTGTAACCAAAACATTGGTGGCAAAATTATCACTTTCGCTGACGATACAGTTATTTTGTTTGAAGGAGATGATTGGAAACAAACACACCACCTTGCGAACACAGGTATAAACAGAGTAAAACAGTGGCTGGACTGTAATTTGCTTACACTAAACATACAAAAAACAAAATATCTCACATTTAGCGCTACCCTTGCAGGTCAACCCAAAACACCTCATCACCTCACAATACATAATATTAAGTGTAGCCTTGGAAATAACAACCATACTTGTAAATGCGAAACCCTTGAATCTGTTAAATCTATTAAATATTTAGGTATAATAGTGGATAACCATCTTAAATGGAAACAACAAATTGAAAACACAGCTAATAAAGTGCGCAAGCTTATTTATATATTTATAGCATTGCGGGAAATTATAAAAACTCAAGACATTAAAAAAATATACTACGGGCTCTGTAACTCCGTCATAACCTACGATTGCATTGGATGGGGTGGAACAGGATTAACAATATTATACCCGCTACTGAAGGCACAGAAATCCATTCTACGCGTCATTATGAAGAAACCCTTCAGATACTCGAGCGACGCTCTCTTCAAGGAGTTTAATGTGCTTGATGTTCGACAGTGTTACATAAAAAAAATAACAATCTGCGTCCACAAAAATAAAAACAAAACGATAACAGTCGATCATAATCATCAAACCAGAAGTAAGAGCAGAAACGACCTTTCTATTCCAACTAGCAATACTGCGGCTTATCAAAAAGTTTTCTCATACCTGGGACCAAAAATATACAACAAAATCCCCTCTCAATTTAAACTATGTGAATTATCAGCCTTCGGTACTAAAATTACTAAATGGTTATTAGACTTAGGTAGGACAGATTCCGAAAAATTATTAAAAAACGTAGTCTGAGTTGATTTCTTCGATTTTGTATTTTGTATTTACCTAAAAAATATATCTTTTTTATTTTTCTTTCTTACATTGATATATTATATTTTTATTTTATATTTTACATGTACCTATCTGGATTTTATTGTTTATTACTGCTAAATTGTATTTTCCTAAAAAAATATTTTCTTTCTTACATTTATATGTTATATTTTAATTTTATTTTATATTTTACATGTACCTACCTGGAATTATGTACACGCAACCTGCCAATTTGACTGTCCTAAAACGGGAAACTTCCTAGTTGGACAGTCAAAGCTTCCTTTTATATTTGTATATCTTGTATGTAATAAATGTAATAATAATAAATAAATAAATAAATAAAATAAGTAGTACTTTAGGCGTGTCCTATACAGATTAAATGTTGAGGCGTAACACTATGCCATGATCTTCCTTACCCTACGGTAGGAGAGGGGGTCAGATCAACTGGGAAACTATTATTTCTTTGTACGGGATCTGCAGTGATATGATGTCTAGGAAAATTTCCCTAGATCTAGGTGAGAAAATTTTTTTTCCAGAGAAATGGGAAAATACACAAAATTTTTGGGAAATTCTGTGAAAATTAAGAATATAAAAATTTTCTGAGGATTTTTTTTCCGAAATTTTCTCTGAAATTCTCTAGCCATTCGATTAGAAAATATTGTTGGAATCCAGTACTGAATTCTGAAATTTCGGTCTGAAAATAAGAAATTGTGCATACCATCACTGGGGATCTATCCTACACATTTTAAGTGTCTAGTTTGTCACTGTTCTGTTTTGTTGCTGTTTTGCTTCGTCACTGTTCTTTTTTCACAGTTTAGTATTATCACTGTTTTTTTCTTCTTTTGTTTTGACATCTTTACCATAGGTCACGCCAAGTGGTTCGCCACGTTTGGTGATTTAGCAGGGGTGCCCGGGTACATCGGGTGAGGTGTGTTCAGGATACGCCTGCCTACCAGCTGGGTGGCGTGCCAGATCGGGAGGGGCTGGTTTGTGGAGACCATTTGACTTCTCATACTGGTCTCTCTAGGGATATATTCACACGTCCGTCACTCCTGGACACGCTGATCCCTAGATTCCTACCCACCCCTCATATCTTTTTCCTTCCCAGAACTTCCTCTCCCTCCTTTCCTTAAAAAACCCTGTACACAGCATCCCCAAGGATGATTATGTATTATTATTTTCCTCAGGGCCTCCTGTGTGGGGTTAATGTAAAAAAAATACAGTGTGTGGCAAGCCTACGCACGACGGAAGTGAAACTTTTAGTATTCTTCTCTCTCTCTTTTCATTTCATATTATTATTATTCAGAATGCTGTACATTATAGTTTTAAAAAGCATAAATTTATTTATAGGCGTGTTTATTTATTTACGGACAAATAGTCCATTTAGTGTTGTTAACAAATGAACGTTTAACTAGATTCCTAATACATATTGACATATTTATAAGTAGCATGTGATAAAAAAAAATTAAAAGTTATAATAATATGGGATTCGAACCCGGGTCCTGCATAACGAGCGTCGAACGCTCTGCCTCACATAACGTCTCGTTAACGCTTTATATAGGGTCGAATCGAAGATATATCGGCAGTGTGAAGTCATATCTGTCGTTTTTCAAAATATTTCCGTATATTTGTCCGTTTTGGAAAAGATCTATCGTGTTTTAACAGTCTCATACCCGTATGGAGTCTGAATTTGAAAAACATTTCTAAATTTTGAAAAACTCACTTACGGCTGTGTTTTTTACTAAAAAAAATTGTCACGCACGTCTGCGAGGGTAATTAGTCGCGTTATCGGCCTTGATTAGTAATTTTAATGATTCAAAATAAAAATAATTAATCAAAATACCGAGCGACTCTACCGGCTCGATTTGTAAGCTATATTTCGACCAAAATATCATATAGTCAAAATATCTAAAAGTCGCAGCACGAGAGCATTTTATCACTTTTCCTCGTATTAACGTATTATTATTATTTCCTCCACACAGCATCCCCAAAGATGACATAGGCCCTGAGGGAAATTATTTTCTTCAGGGCCTCCTGTGTGGAGTTAATATAAAAAAAAAAAAAAATCACAAAAAGAAAAAAAAAATAGTTAAAGCGGGGATCGAACCTCGGTTCTTCACGACGAGAGTCGGGCGCTCTGCCCCTAGACCGCGAAGCTGAGTTTGGAGAGTGACCTTAACTAGGTATATAATATTAGCTAGGCTCCTATAGCGAAATGATCACGGTTTTTCGTGACGGTCATGAGTCGGTTTTACTCCGGTCCTCGAAAATGCATAACGCGCGTAAAGAAGTTTCACTTCAAAAAGGTTCTGTTTTGTCATTTTAATCAGTTGTATTAGTATGTAAAAGTCTGACCCAACCAACAAATTTATTTTCACCATCGGGATTTTTTTGGGGGTATTATATTGTTTGTACCTCCTCCTCCCCAATTATGCACATTACAAGGCTGTTTGTTACACTCGCAAAATGAGGAAGAACCGCAATACGGCATTATACCTCAGAAATCAACCGCGATTATACTTTTTGCCATGAAAGTCACATCAAATTATTTTTCGTACGTGTGTCGTCCAGCTTCCATAGGCAGTACATGCTACCCCTTTAGTAGTATTAACCCATAGAATTTTTAAAAGCCCACGAAACACAAGGCGCTCACCCTTTCAGGCCCGATGTATTTTTTATGTGAATTTTCAACTCGAGTTTGCGTCAGAAATTCTGTACTGGAATAAATTATTTTTTTATTCGCTTCACGCCGTTAAGTTTAACGACAAGGTATCAAAACATCCTCCACTTTGAAAGCTTTGTTATTCTATAACCATAAAGTTATACCATCAAGTTATATAGGTATATATAAGAATTTGTCAACATTATTTTGCTTAGTATGATTAAAAAACACTACAAAATTTTTTGGACTTCTTAATTTTTTTAACAAAAAATTATGTAATTTTATCTAGCCCCTTTAACCAGCGTTTCCCGAGCTTTGGACTAAAAAATGTAGATGGCATTTTGAACTCTGGTAACATTTTTGTAGTTTTTATCTAATTCTATTTTCGTCATAACTTACATGTTTTTAAATTTTACTTTCGTTTTCGGTAATGAATGAATGCAAATCTTGGAAGCGGAAATTAACCCACTTTCCGACATATGATCGAGCTGAAAAACAGCATGTAGACTCGTTGCCGATGACAATGCAATCTATCAAGTTTTGATGGAACGTGCGATATAAACGCATTTTTCCTAAATCGGATGGCATAACCGCAGTTAATATGCGAAATAATAAAATTATCGCTCCAACCGATCGGCATTTGGCGAGGTTGCTAGAGTTGTTGACTCCAGTTGTTGGTTACGAAGGTTCAATCCTCAGTCAAACCAAATTACCATACATATATTTTTTAAGATAAATATTTACCTACGACTACCGTTTTTAATACGCATTTAAAAAAAACCAATCATTTGATTCAACTTAATGACAATAAACAACAAGTTTTTGCATTTACGATTTTGAAAAATATTGATATTTAATATTATTTACGAGAAAATTTTCCATACAACACACCATTTTGACAGAACACAGATATGAACATCGCGCATAATTCGCGTTTGTTTGTGTAGTGGCAGTGTAGAAAACATTAAAGACATAATCGGCATAATAGACAATTATTCGAGATCGCTGGCCACGCACCCGTTAATTATTAGGCGAAATGCTATATTATCACAAAAAAACCTATAATAACCCAACCTAACCTAACCTAACGTATCCTTATCTAACTAATAATAATCTAACCTAACCTAACCTATAATAACCCAACCTAACCTAACCTATCCTATAAAAATCCAACCCAGCCTAACCTATAATAATCCAATATTTACCATTTTTAAATTTAAAAGATATTTTAAAATTGATGTATTTTAGCAAAAAAACCTTTTTTTCGGTGAATATTTTTGATAATAATGTAGGTATTTGTAAATTGTACCGTCTTACAAATAATTTGTTTAAACATATAAGACAAATTAAACCATATGTTGCTCTGAAATACAAAGATTTATTTTTAATTTCAAATTTAGTAAAATACTAATTAAATTATCGTAACGTTACAAACATTACCTGAAATACAAAGAAACGATAATTAAAGTATATTTGTCGATCTTTTTATATTAAAAAAATTAAATATTTCAATCACTCAAATGTCAGCTACATAGCGAGTAAACAATAATGCTGTTTAATGTGTAACCAAGACAACACATCAATGACATTTGGAAAGCGCATAAAATAAAATAAAAATTCATAATTCAAACACAAAGGAATTCTAGGAAAAAATAGTATATAATCTACCACACGTAGTTTCCCCAGAAGAGCTAATCATATTCAGATAAATAAAAGAATCCTTAAGGATAAGCAGGCCTTTATGAGGTTAACAGAATAAATTATTTCTTATTAGAATTAAGTCTCCTTGCCGCTAAGGAAACATTGTGTACAGCGGTTCTTTACAAACCAACGGTTGCTTAGGGTGTCTTTATATTATATTAATCGAGGGGCGGCAGTTTCCTAAGGGTTGATGGAGACCGATGAGTCACTAATCGAGGCGAATGAAGATTGATGGCAGAGACATATTTATTTCTCAGATGTTTGTTGGTAGTCCGCACTGCGCGGTGTGACTAGATTTTCGGAAAGTCTAAAACACAACGTCTTGATCTCTGAAATATACAACTTAATATTTTGATCATAGATAAGGGAAACACATGGAGATTTATCATGAAGTGCACGGACTGTCAAAGCGGCAATGCAAAGAATGTTATGCATTTGGTCAAAATATAGGGCGCCAAGGAGCCAAGACGCTGATAATACCTAAACTAACTAAGTATGAGTACCACGACATTTATTGGATAACCAACATCTCTGTCACAGGTCACTCCGAGTGGTTCGCTACGTTTGGTGTCTGTTCTGGTTCATGGGGTGAGGTTTGTCTAGGTCTTTGCAGCGGGTGCGTCTGCCAATTTATTGCCGGATCGAGAGAGACTGGTTGACGGAGGAGTTTGACCTTTCCAGCCGGACTCTCTGGAGCCCTCGCCTTGGTGTTGGAGTTGAAGGGATGTATTCATCGCCACTCTTGGACACACACACCCCCAGATACCCATCCACCCCTCATACCTTTTTTCTTACCAGAACTTACTCTCCTTGCTTTATAAAAAGAGCCCCAATACAGAATTCCAGAGCCCTCAGGGCCTCAAGCGCCCTTGAGGTTTTTACTAGCGCCAGGCGCCGTTTGGCTCAGGGCCGGCCCTTAGTGTGTAGGATAGAGAAAGCCGGGGTGTCTCTGTGCATGTACGCGATTTATAGTAGTATGGGTGAACGATGTTTTTTTTAAAATATTTTATTTATTGAATGAATAGTTAATACATATCAACACACAAGTCCTGCTAAGCCAATTGAATTGGCTTGTCAACAGGTGCTTAAAGTTTAGTTACATATACAATTTAGAATTTATATCTACAGATTCAACATTTTTTCATACAATATTTTATACATATTAAAGTAAATATTTTTTTTCCGATAGCCAATTTTTCACCATATACCTATTTAACCTTATTCATAGACTTACATTGCTTTATAGTGTCAGGTAATAAATTAAATATCTTCGGTACGTTGTATTCAAACGCTCTCTGTACGTACTTATGATTAAATTTCGGAACTATTGACACGTCATTGCGCGTGAATCTAGTGCTGTATTTATGTTCTAATTTCTCTTTATGCTGCGGCGTAAATATATGCAGAATTATAATTTTTATCCATAGTACAGCCTTAACCAGTGGCGGCCTCTGCCCTAAAAAGGTGGTGGTTCACTGACAATCCAAAATAAAAAAAAACAACATGACAAAAAGATTATTGGTAAAAATAATTATTCCACCTAACTTATTTGTAGATAAGGTCTATTCTACGTTGTTTGTGAAGAGCAAAAACTTCTATCACTTTTGAAGTGAAATTTGGGATTGTTTGCAAATTTTTTTTTTCAATACTAAGTACAGATAAAGCATTCAAACGGTCTTGACTCATCGTGTTTCGCAAGAATGATTTAATTCGTTTTAGGGTAGAAAAACACCTTTCGCTTTCCACAGATGTCATAGGTATTGTACATATTATTTTTAAAAGCTTCACACACTCCGAAAACGACTCGACTAAATTATTTTTATAAAAAAGTTGCAAGATTGCCACTGCACCATCGGCGTTAAAGAAATCATCTCTCCCGTATATAGCACATAGTTCATTTTTCAATTTAAATTTATCTAAAAAGATGTACGTGTTCACTGTTTCATTGGAAAGAGGAAAGTTTTGTATTAAGTTGTAATTAAATATTTTTTACCTGGGCCCATAACAGGTAAAATTTTGGCTCTCTGAAACAGCAACGGTGTATTATGTCCCTGTTTGAAAATATTAGGGAGGACTAGTAATTTTACAATTGCGTTTTGTACAACTTGGACTTGTTTCAGATTGGTTATAGTAGTATTTCCTCATATTGATAATCCATATCTTATAATAGATTCTGCCATTGACATATAAATCATTTTAAGTGTTTCAATTGATAGGAAAAAAAATAATGTGTACATTCTGCCAGCAATTGATCTGAGTCTTTTACAGATTTAAAAAAAATATGTTTGTCCCATTTGAAAAAGCAATCTACTGTAACACCAAGATAGACATATTCCGTAACTAATTCTAAGCTTTCACATTTACAATTAGTTAGGATATTTTTATGGTTGCAATAAAAATGATGAGAAATAATATTAGGATTAAATTGAAATTTGGCATTAGGTGATCTTATATGCATTACTTTGGTTTTTTTAGCATTTATTAATAGTCTTGCATCATGTGACCATTTACAAAGTTGATTAAAGTCAATTTGCATGATATAAATTGCAATTTTTAGATCTTTATGTGATATGACCAATGCCGTATCATCTGCGAATACAAAATGTTTAACAAAAGAGAAAAGCTTTTTCATTATAGTTACATAAATCATATACAGTGTAGGTCCCAGTGTAGTGTGGGTGGTTGCACATTTTGGGGTAACCAATGGTTCATGGCCTATCTCCTCTGTTTCTATTATCTATACCTGTGTGACAAGGGTCCTACATCATATAATAAATATTATATCCTAATCTATTTACAGGTGTGATTCAGATTTCAGTATATTTGGACTATATTTTATCTACAGAGATAAGACAGGTTTCCCAGAATCCCAAACCGTAGAAAGTAGGTACTCGTACAACGGCTCGGAACACTTTCCACTCCATTAGGCACACTAAACTTGCTTTCATTTTTCTGTTACGTGTCATGTCACCCTGGTACAAACCTTTCAATTCTTATCGATATTTCGCATTTTTTGAATTTAATGAAACGAATACAAAATACGATTCTGTTCAAAAGTTTATCAAACATATTAAACATATAATCCCTTATTCAAAAAGGGTTTCAGCCCTCCTCAATCCTGGAAATGCTTTTTAAATATTAAAAGAGGTAATTTTTTATTTACATTAAAAAAAAATTGTAGCTAGGTAACCGGATAACTCAATTTGGATACCCAGACCGACATTGATAATGTAAATTGACATACGCTGGCAAAACTTACTCATCTTTCCATGAATTGTCTAAACCTAAACGTCCTAAACCATTCATAAAGGTCAGACGGCTACGTAAAATTAAAAATACGAATCAATTGACGATTTCCAATTGAAATAATAACTTTAAATTGGCAGTTCGAATGTACTTTAGACACTAAAAAGGGAGGTAATTAGTTCATGAGGTCTCCAAGTTGGAACGGAAACAATTGATTGTAAATGAATTAATTAAGTCCATGGATCGTGTGTTCAATTTCTTTCAATTCTAAGAGCTTCACTTTCATTCGTTAATAATTCATTTTAGTTTAGTTTAGTATTAGCCAGATATTTTGCATAACGAACGACATTATACAAAAAGTTGTGCAAATTGACAGCTTATTCGACACCTTGCAGGCCGCGCTAAAAGTAGCGGCTTTTGTCTATCGACTGTCGGAATCATATTCTGTCCTCATATCGCTAACCGACCATAAATGACAGATTTCGTCAATACTGTATTGACATAGGGCTTTTTCGATCGTCCAAAATGTACAAAATTTTAATGTACTTAATGTGAAAGCTCTATGGGCGTATAAAAGGAGGAAATAAATAAATTAACTTATTAGTTAAAGTCCATGGTTTAAACCAGAGGTTCCCAAAGTGGTCTATATGGACTCTCAGGGGTCGATATCGGCTTGCTGGGGGTCTATGTCAACGAGAAAAAAAATTGGGGGTCCACGAGATTCAAATGGGGGTACATACGAGCGGCCCCCATTTACCTCAAGTCAACATTTAGGAATTCCGTAAATGAAATAATAGACCTAACACAAATATAATAGACTGAGAAATTACTTATTTGATATTTGTATTTTTATATTTCGTAAAGTGTCGTTAATTGAGGTATATAAATAGAGTCTACGTTAATTTTCTCGTCAGAATTAATATATTCAAGCAAAACATTGCACATTGGAAGCCGCGAATTTTCCTAGTTCCCCAACTTGTTTTTGAAAAACGTCCAGGGTAATAATGACGTTCAACATTTAAATGCACTTCACACAGACTTCAAAACTAAGTTTAAGGACATTTTGACTATGGAAATGGAACGTTGAAGAATAAGAAGAGCTGACCGGAAAAAGCACTCACAAAAAACTTAAGGGGCAGTTATGTAGGGCCAGATACAGAAAGAAATTCCCGTTGCTTATCCTGCTTTATTTTAATTTGGTGTAATACCTCACAAGGGCGCCCCTATCTGCACAGTGTAAAGAAAGAGGAACTATACCGCCACCCGGTTGTTGGATAGGCAAGGGAGGGAATCTTTTTACGAAAAAAATAAATGATCATCACATGGGACGTTAATAGTTTAAGGAAAATTCAATATTCGCCAGGCAGGGGGACTACGGAAAAAAACAATTTACCAAGTGGTCTACGGGGCAAAAAAGTTTGGGAACCTCTGGTTTAAACAATGACATCATAACAAATATTCCCACTAATCGAACAAAACACGCAGCCCGGCTTGCGAATCTGTAAGGATAGCCATACAGGGAACGTGTCTGTTCGAATGACACAGCCAAATGAATGACCCGTTAAAGTGTGTCCACTGAATATAGTTTAGGGATACCACAAACGTTGGGTCAGTAACGTAACTTTCTATTGATAATATAATTCATCTAAGGATTAGAACAGCATTCACGAAAGAATCGTTGAAATCGATTGACTTCATTAGAAATCGAATATCACAATAAATTTGATACCTATTAATATGATTTAGCGACCGCTTAGTAGCTGAGTTGACAAATTAGTCTGGTTGCCACCCAGGCGTATTGGGTTCAATTCCTTTGCTAGCTAATTCACAAATTATTGCGTAAGCAACATTTTCTGCTTATAATGATGGTAGTAGTAGTTTTTCAAATATTGTCAGGTTATTCGTAACCCTGGAATATTTGTCTTTGTTTTTATAAATTACTTTTTCTTTTTGGTATAGGTATTGCACAGTTGTTCTGTACTTGAATATAATCTGACGAGACTCGAGCGCCAAGCTTAGTACACCGACAGGTTGGGTCATCTCTCTCTTACACATTCAGTTACCGTACCGCCATCCAGCTTGCTCTCGCTGACCATTTTACTAGTTACCGAGGTTAAATAGTCCATTCCTAAACGGAGATACTTACGAGCGACTCGAGTTTTGTGCGCGTAGCACACGGATCGCTCGCGAGATTCCGCCATACTATTTTGTAATTGTTCGTTCAAGCGACGCGTCGACAACGGATTTGACGTCAGTTGCAGGTTACTAAAAATATTGGTAGCGCGCTACACTAGTTGCATACGCATCTGCTACGCATTTTACAGAAATACTGTTCGAGCATGATTTGAATGTCAAATTTGTCCTGGAGGTGGGAAAATATCCATATTTATTCAACCATAATTTAGAAAACGAGGATAGAGGTTTGAAAGAAAAGTCAATTTAACATCATTCTGTTGTTCCTTCATGTTGTTCCTTGGCGGCGAAGAATGAACCAGATTACGTTGTATGAGTGAATCCAAAATCTTCTTTTAAATCGTTTTTTTTAATGTTTTTAATAAAGATAAAGCGGAACAATATTTTCTTCATCGCTTTAGTTACTCCACGGCTGCATGAGAAAGAATAATCAATTTCAATATAATACAGGTAGCGCCGTACGGAAAACAGATTTAATAGTAGCATATCAGTAGGCGACTTGTGGTTGTATCACAGTCAATTATCTCCGTGTACGAAGGGCCTTATAGTTGGTTTAGAACCATTCGCTTTTCCGCTATTTTTAGTCCTCTGCGTATTCTAGCAAAAGTCGCATGTGTGCCGTTCAACCATGTTTTTTGTTTGAATAACTACAAAACGCAGTCTTCTTGCAAACATGAAAAAAATAAAAAAAAATATATGAAAGATCGACAGTGGTGCTTGTTTGTTTTTACTAAACGCCTGTTTTAATTTTTCTATCTTTTAGGGTGGCGGGCTATTGAGAATTACGAGTATGTTGCAAATTTCCTTCTTTGATTACAATTTCAGTAATCTGAAACGAAGCCACAAAGTAGGAATCCGATAGGGTTACGTCTAACAACGTACACTAATTACATTAATGTGTTTTCCTATTTACTTATTTACTATTTTCATATACATTACGCTTTCGCGAAAGAGTTTCATGTTTCTGAAACAAACCAGAAATTCACTGTAATTTTTGCTTGAAAACGGATGTAATATTATTTATCTAAGTAACCGAGAAGCTTTCTCTGTAGTGGTAGGTAGAGTGGATGGGACGCCAAATAATTCTTGGAATACATTACCTACTTTATTCACATTGAAAGCGTACTATTATTTAATAGGTACTAGTAGTTCTATGGTGTGTGTGGGATTGCGCTAACTTCCCACGTATAGGAATAAATAATACCTACATTGTTACTATTATGAACTGTAGACCTCGCGTTATTTATATTTTTGGTTATTTAATAAATCAAAACCTCTGAAATCATAAGAATTCTAAATAGGTACTTAAATACCTACCATTTCTTAAGTAAAACCGCAATATTTGGATGATTGTATAGCGTCGATTTAGAGAAAACTCACCTCAAGGGCGCTGGTTCACTTGATCGTGCTGTATCTTTGTCAGGCGTCCCCCACTTCTTCTACCATTCATTCGCATCACACTTCGGCTTGACTAAAAGCCTCACATCACCGTTCCAAACGAAAACTTTGAAAACAACTTGAACAATGAGAGTTAACAAAAGTAACATTTTGTCATCAAATAAGGGACGTTCGCTTTAATCAAATATTCCACGCATTCTGAATATCTATCAACATAACCACACACTTCCCTAAAGCGCTTTACGTTTTGAAGCTCATAAAATATATGTTTATTTTGAAGATAATCTATATTCAGATGCCGAGTTGAAAAAGTAACCATGTGAAATTCTCTCGATAGAAAAAAACGCAAAACATGCTTCAAAAATATAAAAAAACACATTTGGTTTTGTTATTTTACATGTCATAGGTATGAAAACATTCACAGTTTTTCTAAAAAAGCTACTTAAGGCAAAATAGGTAGACTTGACCTGAAATTTGGCATTTTTGAGGCCACTTTTAGACGTATGGACACTTTTCTAGAAAAAAACACAAATTGATTTCGAAAGATCGTTATTTTATCTTGTAAAGTAAGATGTAAAATTTTGAAAAATAATATTATTTTCATATCATAATAAAGTGTTACCGTTGGACGATGCGCAGATTTGTTGCATTTTCAAAGGTGAAGTTGTATTATACAACAAATATTTCAAATCATATAATAATACAGTATAAACAATCAATAAATTATCTATCATATGTATGTATAAGAATTTTGTTTTTATTTCAAATAAAATTACTAATAAATAAATCCGAGCACGCGTTTTGTGACGAAAATCCCTCAATTGGACTATTTATTTATGGTCTTACAAATTGGTATAGTTCAGATTTTATTAGAAAAATAAATTACCAAGACATTATTGAAACATTAGAAATAATTTATGACCAAAAAATATATTCTTAAAGTACATAATAGTAATTAAATTTCGATTCGCGTTTGTTGTTTGTGATTACCCCGGCGCAAGCCGAAATTTTATCATTCCCCGCTGCGACATGGCGGCGAGCGGACGTCTATTCCACGCCAGTCTACTTGATAACATTTTAAAGAAATTCCTCGCTTAAAAATGAGGAGGAAAATACCCTCGGAAAAAAGTTTTATTAGATAGCACAAATTACGACATCAAAAACGTACGTGGGAGATATATTTTCAGAAAAAACAAAGGTTAGTGATATTTAATTATCCGTGTACATTGTACGTACTTATATGCTACAGAGTCGTTCGAAAGAATCAGTCAGAATAAGCACATATTTTTAATAACATTTGGCGATAATTTTGTGTTGTTTAATTTCCAGGGAAAAGAATCAACTATGGACAGGAGTTTATGTCTGTCATCGTTTTTTCATGTATAAATGTTAAAACTTATGCCAAAGTACGTGGAACTGTTTGTGATTGGTAGTCAAAAAGTGCCACGAACCAAATGAATTTCGATTCGTGATGTGCGATTCAAATCATTTTTTTGTTCATAATTTCTATTTTATTGTCCAATTCACTATTACATTGGTATAATTCAACATATTTAATATTTTTTGTGTTACTTTTTGTCAGTTTCATAATGTCATATTGTGAATTGAGCTTCTTGTTTTAGGAAAAAAAAACAAGGTTATTTTTGACATACTAACCTATGATTTTTCAATCGAAATTTACTCGTGAATTTAATAACATTTCTAAAATTAGACGAGTCAGGTCGCTCCGTTAATCATGAAAACAAATACATGAAAGCGATACAATATTATGCAATCGCATAACTACAATATATGTAGGTAGGTACCGTAGAAAATAGTTGGAAATAAAACCTAGTTTTAATGTATATACTACTTCAGTTGTAAGGAATAAACCCTATTTTCAATGTCATACATATCAAATCAAGTAATACTTTAAAGATAAGTATTACAAATAAAACTTACCGGTAATACCTTTCGGACAAACGAATAAATAAGTAAAACAAAAGATTTTTACTAACCTTTGGAAAACTCGTGTAAAATATTTAAAAAAAACAAATATTTGAATTTTTTTTAAATGTATATTCATATACCTACATATTTTATATCTACCATGTCAACAAACTGCATTTGTATTTATTTATGTTTACTCACTCCGACGTATAATTTACAAATATGTATGTAACTACTTATTAGGAAGAAAGCTACAACCAAGAATTTAACAACAATAATTGTTATTTCATCGGAACCATGCTGTAGTTTTCACAGCCGCGCGAGTTTACGGCTCGCAGCGGAATGAATTCGGTATTTCTGCCTCGGTCTAAAAAAACGTCCGATCGCGAGACCGTCTTTTAACGAAATTTGAATTCTCGTCTGCTGGTTAAACCGCCTTAACTCAGATGTCGAGAGATTTTTGCTCTATTTTAAATTAGTCGTTTTTATTGAATATTTTCACGACAACAATCGCTTACACCTATTTACTAAAATCGTTTTTTAAATATTAGCCCAATTACTATATCATATCTCTTTCATACCTTTTTCAGTAATATTCTTCATTTCAGCCTTAATCTTTATAGATTATTATAAAAGCCTGATATTAGTTTATATATATTTTTATGTAAGCAATCATGCAGCTTATACGAGTGTTACTGTAACGTGGTACTCATTTCAATAAGCAATGGATACCTGAAGAATATTAATGTATTTTATAAATATCAAACTTCATGAATTGTGCAGAATTAATACATAAATTTAACATTAATTTACATATGCATGTGTGCTCTATATCTGAATAAAATACGGTGAAGGAGGGTTAGCATATTAAATCAGTTGGCTACCATCTTATAAAGCTGCCAGTACACGTTGGGCCAACGTATACGGGACCACTTGGCGCATATAAGCCGTTGCAACGTTTGGCCGCCAGCGTTGGTCGACCAACCGATTAGTAAGATACTACTACACTGAAACCAACTTCCAAATCCAAACTTTAAACGTTTATTGTCATGGCAGATGTCGAAGTGATAGCTACGGCCACGCTGTACTTTCAAAGTGCCTACAATTATGACGTAGAAGTACATAGATGACAATATTTTGACTGTAAGTTGCAAGTTTTTGATAAACACGAATATGTTTGTAAAAAAATCCTTTTTTTTTCGTGTTCACTTGCATATATTTTTTTGTATATCTTAGATTCGAGTACACGCTTAAATCTTTTTCCTAAAAATAATATTCTCCGCAACACGTCATGTGAACTACTATAATAGAGTTGTTTTGATGCCATCTTAAAATTGACAATTGTCCAAAAAGGCGAAGTTAGCAGACCACAATGGAGCGTTGGTACCTACTCTGAGATGTACTACCGAATGGGTCAAGGAACTAGCAGAGAAATGGTGAAAATAGACGGAACGCTGTAGAAATAAGAACTCTGAGGCCTGAGGCGTACGTGTGGTAAAATCGTGTGAGAAATGTGGAGATTCGCAAAGGACGCAACGCTAATGTAAGCGTAATGAGAATAAAAAAGGGTCGCTTAGATGGTTTAGGCATGTTGAGTGAATGATCGAAAAATGGAGTGTAACTAGAATATATCATGCGAACGTGAATTGTATAAGTTGCGGACGCCAGCGAAAGACACGGCACGATCAAGTGAACCAAATTATTTAGTTATTTCGGTATTTTGGTATTAAAACCAAAATTAAGTTTTGTATAAAAAATGCCGCAATGTTTAAAAATATTAAAGAAAATCAGGAATATGGCCAACTCGTGAGAAATGAAAATCAATTTGTTACACGATCAAAATGAAAAATCAAGGTAATATTAAAATATATATTATTAGTAAGCAAAAAATTCCCAACATGGCAAAGCTTTTACGATGGTATTATAATGATTGATAATCGTGTAGTGACATTTCGTTTACGTGCAGGCCATGCCTCGGGTTCCGTAATATTGGTACTGCTTCATAAAACTAAAAAATAAATATTGTTTTACGAGTACTACTCTCCCAATAATATTAATACTGTCATATTAACGTGCCACGTTGCCTGTTGTGTAGAGGCTAGCAACAGTCTCATATTTTTGGCCCAACATATTGGCCCAACGTGTACTAGAAGCTTTACACTTGAAGCGTTTTCTTTATCATGACCTCAATACGAGGTTTCCGAAAGAGGAAACCGATTCCCATAAACTATTCTGTTTGTGAAATCTTTTGTTTTGTACACATTCTTTCTGAATATCTGTGAACTGATACGAAATTTTGGGGAGTGATTATTGATGATAATCTAAGAAAAAAATCCTAATGAACTATTTTAAATAAAGCAATTAAAAAAAAGGTTGTGATAATTGTACAGTGCAATCGTAGCTTTACTTTTGTGAGTCGTGATGCATGTGTTCTGTTAACATCTGATGCTACGTATAAACATGACAAAATTTCCGAGCCGAGCTGTGAATTATGAGAAAGGAAAGGTTGCTTTGTTAATGCGTGCATTTTTTCCTGTTTAGACGCACCCTTCGAGGCGTAATACATGCCTACACAGAGAAAAATGATCATTGAAAATTAAGAATCTCTTAATTTTTTTCTTAAGCCGGTTAAAAACGGGATTGCAGGCCTTTTAATAATGAATTGATAAGATTCCTGATAAAATTTTAGTAAAATACGACTGTACTATGTCAGAACACGTGTTCATAAAAATCCGAATATTTTCACATTACGTCATTATATATTATCAAGGCAAATACAGTTGCATGAACACTTGTTTCGATATACTATGAATTTACAAAAAGTTTTTCTGGAAACGGTTTGCAATCACGTTTTTAACCGGATTATCAATAATTTGAAGATATTCTTAATAAATTTGCAATACCCATTTTTCTCCGTGTAGTAACAGTGGTTAATTATTTGGAAACATTTTCCTATTATAGTTTAAAAGATAAAAAAATAAAATATAGAGTTAAAATAAATAATTCGTAAATTCGAATGACCGAGCGCGAAGAAATAATAATTATTATAAAGGTGTGTTTACACGATCTTTTTGTAAATTTATTGGAGCACTGATTTTACTTGAATAATGAATCACTTGAGCGTAGAACACGGTGTAGGGGGCTGATTAAGAAAACATTTAATTCTTGCTTCTGTGACCAAGAAACGTTAGAATTTTGTTTCTGCCGATCGCGTGTTTGAACCCGCTGTACAATTACTCTAAAAGCCACCGGAACCGTTTCGTGCATAACACACGATATTTTATGGATTCGTCCCAAATTCTTTCCCCCACGTAGGGGATGATTTCCTCACGGAAAGTAGCTCGTCTGAAGTAGGTACTCCATTGTTTGAACTGACGCGGACTGGACTTCCATTCAACTTTTCACCGGGAAGGTAAAGGAATAGGGGAGAAAGCGGACAAGTAAAATTTTGACCTTTTATGAAGGAATAATGGGAAGTATTTTTGAAATACGAGAAGAATCTTGAAAAGAAATGAAGTGACAGAACAATTTTTGCTCTCGTATTTTTTATATAAAACTAGTGGACCACGCAAAACTTCGCTATTTCTAATGTCCTTCTGTATACCAAACTGTTACTGTTAAAAAAATACATTACATCGACTTTAATTCGACTCCGTATGACTTACTCCGTAAGTAAGTATTCTTCGGGCGTCTCCGACTTCATCTACCATTCAAACCACTCTCTAAACGCTTCTGGAACTAATAAGAACAAACTTTGAAAGTTTCAGCGATATCGGTCGACTACTTAACGGTAGTAATAACGAAACAAACAGACATACGCAGGTTGAATTTTTAAATATTAATAAAATAATATTTATTTTTCGGAATAACTTTATTGAGTAAAACCTCAAATTGTAATATTTAAATATTGAAGACAATATTAGTGATTTCTAAACGAAAATCTGAAACAGAAAAATCAGAAAAGGAAACGGTCACATCTGGGACTCGAACCCAGGACCCCAGGACCCCTGTCTTTCCATAGTTGCCAATAAAAATGTGCGGTGAAAAATGAAGACAATGTTAGTAGTTCTTATTCGAAGTATGATACAGTTAAAAGTGACCGAGGAGAATAGGGTCCCATTAGCGCAGTTGGTAGAGCACTGTCCCGGAAAGACAGGGGTCCTGGGTTCGAGTCCCAGATGTGACCGTTTCCTTTTCTAATTTTTCTGTTTCAGATTTTCGTTTAGAAATCACTAATATTGTCTTCAATATTTAAATAAAATAATAAATTATTAGCTGGATAGCCCCGCTATATTAATGTTGATTCACTTTCATGTGCCTACTACAGGGTTTTCCAATAAGAGGTGTTATTTTGATATTCAATCGTAAAAGTTCAATGGTTTCGTTGCTTGTGTGGCACGTAGCGCCGTCTTGTTGAGAGTAAACGTTGTCCAGATCAATACCATCTAATTCCGGCTATACAAAATCATTAATCATCTCTCGATAGCGCAATCCATTCACCGTAACTGTTGCGCCAGCCTCATTTTCGTAAAAGTAAGGTCCAATGACTCCGCCGGACCATAAACCGCAACAAACAGTCACACGTTGAGGATAGAGAGGCTTTTCAACAATAACTCTTGGGTTTTCCGAGCCCCAGATGCGACAATTTTGCTTGTTTACGAAGCCACCGAGGTGGAAATGGGCCTCATCACTCAAGATGATTTTCATTTGATTCACTAAAGTGAATTTTAATAATTTCAATGCATTGTCGAAGCGTGTATCGTTCCATTTTTATTAATGGCGTAGTTTTTAATTGTCAAATGTCAAAAAATGACAGCTTTAAAATTAACATCTACTGAAATGCTACTGAAGGGCTATTCAAAATAACACCTCTTATTGGAAAACCCTGTATAAGATCAAGGTTCCCTAGTATATTTTATTGTGACAACAGTAGATACGTGGATTACACACTATTGGTAACTCTTATGCTATGTTAGCTGATATTTTTAATGTGCCTTTATTTAAGGATAATGCCTTTGACAGACCACGCTAACCATAGGTGGACACTTCGTTTATTACTATTAAAAAAATAGTTTTCGGAGCTTCATGAGAATGACATTTTTATTTATTGGTTTCACCAAATTTCGCGTAAACATTGTAAGTTAATTCTAGTTGTCATTTCAAGATTATAAATAAATAGACATTTGTGCTTTACATAAAGTGTATCACTTAAAAAATAAATACATTATTTACAATATATTTGTAATGGATAGAAAAGTGTGAAATTAATGTTGATCTATATTTACCTTTAACGAAGGATTTACAAATAAACATTATTATAAAATGGAAGGAAATGCTCTTTTAATCGGTACTAGTTACGGTAGTTTTCACCACAGTAAGGTTCTCTCCACAAAACACCAAGTCGGTTTAAAATCACCGCAATTTGGGGAATTTCCCACGAATTGGCAACCCTGGTCTGTAGGTATACCGCATAGATTGATGACAGAGGGACCGCCTTCCATCTAGCGGATATTTTTAAACTACTCAGAAAACAAAAACAAAAAAAATGTAATACAGATAGTATAATCACTACCCAAATTCTGTACACGCCGAACCGAAGTATACAATTTGGATTCCGTGTTGGAGTTGTCACAATAATGCGGTAGATATTACCTCGATGTTGATTTTCGAGATATATGGAAATAAGTCAAGTAAAATAAATGGTTCAGGGCTGTAACTTATTGAATTTTCGATTTCATATAAAAATGTAAAGGACGGGTTGTTTCAGAGAATTCGAAAAATTCTTCTAATTTCAAAGTTAATTTTCAAGTTCTGTGAAAGATGTTTTCAAGTTCTGTTACTATTCCAGTTCTGACACGCAACTAGTTTATAATGATATAATAACAGAACTTTCACAGAACCCGAAAATGAACGTTGAAATTTGATGAATTGTTTAAATTCTGTGAAATAACCCATCCTCAGTCATTAACTATTGAGAGAATTTGAAAAAATCTTATATTTTCAAAGATAATTTTCAAGTTCTGTGAAAGATGTTTTCAAGTTCTGTTACTATTCCAGTTCGGACAAGCAACTAGCCTATAATGATATAATAACAGAACTTGAAAAGGGCTTTCACAGAACCCGAAAATGAACGTTGAAATTTGATGAATTGTTCAAATTCTGTGAAACAATCCGTCCTTAGTTAATTTTAATAAATTTAGTTGACACAAAAGATAATTTGACATTCTTCCTTGTAATATCCATTCGTTAGTTAATTTATCATAAGAATTTATTGTTATTAGATCGTGAGTGAATGATTAGAATAACTTGGTGCCCACACTGTTGAGTTATACCCAAAGATATTATAATTCTATCATCTTTGGTTATACCGGTAACCCCGATAGTAGGTATTTGTTATACTTGATTTGACTCATGGCATGTGAATTTTTTTTATGATTTTCGAGTTTTAGTGTTTTGGCAAAACCCAACATTTTCAAAGCCTTATTTGTTGTTAATTTCAAAATGATTAATAAAATTTTAGTTAGTTATCAAAGTACTCAACCAAATCATTTACCTTGGTTACAGTTGTTAGCACTATATCATTGATGGAGTAATCATAAATTAATGGATCTTTTATTCCATAAAATCTCATAATTAGACGTTTGCTTACATTTAGTTGTAAATTGTTCTCTTGACACCAAACAAAAAGTTTTAACAAGTTATTTGACAATGTTTGACGGCCACTAATACTTTTATACGAAACTGTGTGATTGAGAACCAGACAAGTCTATTCAACAAAAAAAACAACATTTTACGACATGGCATTGCTATTAAATAGTATGTTTTTTTCAAGGCCAAATACGAACCTTACTAAAAAAAATGTTTTCTCGTGGAGTACTTTTTTATCAACATTCTATGTCTTTGCCACCAATTATCTAAAATTAAATATTTGTCGGTTATAAAAGTCTGGTTTCTACCTACACAATAATTATCTTTCTGCTATCGTCTATATGTATAAAGAAGAGTGTCTCTAGGTGTGTTAGTTTTTTATTAAGAATTTACAGTTTTATTTCGATAATGATGAAATTTCGCACAGCTGACCTTCAAAAAAAGAGAATGTCTACATGCAATTTTGTTAAAACACCCTCATTCCCTTCTCCCGCCTCTTAAAGCAGAATAAAGCCCGGGCGACGCCGGGTGCTTCAGCTAATACTAGATATGAGAAGCAGAAAACTTAATATTTTAGTATGATTGATGGAAGACGTGCTAGAGGAAGGAGCCGCAACCGTGGCTTCGAAACTTGTGACGAGTGAGTTATTTATATGTTTGTTTATTTGAAACATGAAATTTATGAAACATGCTTAAAGGTATTATAATTTGTTTTTCTATTCAATATAAATATCCCTAGACCAGTGTTTCCCAAAGTTTTCCGTGGCTCGGGTACTTTCATATTTGTCCTACGTGACCCACCAGGTGGGTTGGGAAAGCATTCTCGAAAATACATTTCCATATTCTGAACGAATTTCTGATAAATTTATCAAGGTATAAATATAGTTTAAACATCTCCAATGTCCATAATAAACGATTAAATTAGACGAAGGCGGTCGGGAGAGACAAATAATTGATATACTTAAAAAAATTAGCTTTCAGGAGAGAAACCATTCACATGTTCCTAATGTAACTATTTATGATTTCATAACACCACGGCTAATAATAAAATCCAAAAAAACAAACCATCTTACTCATAATAGATAATACGGAGGGATAAGAGCAGGTTAGTAGAAAACATTACACATAATCTAACTGCGTATACCGGCCGTCATACCGCAGTATAGTGGCTGACAGATTTTTAAATTGCCCGACCCCCCGGTTTTAGGTAAGTATTAGGTACTACGGTAAATAGCGGACTTTGTTAAAAATCTTTTTGATTTGACAAATATCAATCGATCTGGCTTTGTTAAAAATCTTGTTGATTTTACAAATATCAATCGATCTGAATTTCTTAAAAATCTTATTGATTTGACAAATATCTATCGGTCGCGCTATGAAAATGTAAAAAAAGCAGTAATACCCTTTGGCAGCACTATTAAAGTACTTACTAAAGCATAATCAAATTGGCTGAATTTTGAAGCCATTCAAAGCAGACCGGGTCAATGACACCTCGAATGTCATCTGAAGAAAGTTAGCAACTAAACGCAAAATGCAAAAATTACCGTATTTTTGAGGATTGGAACAAAGTGATGCCATTCTGAAAAAATCTTGCTAGAATATGAGTAAATATTTTAACCGGAGGATTTTGTACGGCCTTTCTGATCATATAGCTATATCAGCGCTGCAGCGGCGTATTAGGGAATCTTTATAAGCAAGACTGACGATTTATTTCTTAATAATAGCGCAGTTATGAGTTGTTCCGTTGAAGTGTGAAGATTACTCTGAAAATAACTAACTTCCGGCGGGAGAGGGCACTAGAAATTAAGTACCTTTCACCCTCGCAAAAAATATGAAATCTGACTTGTTGAATTTTGCAGTGCGCCCGTAGTCCTTGCCAGATGTAGTCTAGTTTTAATGAATCGATTCCCAGTGGCGGAGAGCTATCGAATCTTCATAAAATATGATGTATTGAGCTTCAATAAATAATCGAAAGCCTTGGAATACAAATTGAACCGAATGATACACGAGTTCACGTGCCTCGTGGAACAGGTGGAATTTCTTTGGAGCATATTTTTGTAGAAATTGTGTTCGATAGTTCCTCTTTTGATCGACTGCAGAGACAAGTATGTGGAGTTGTTCCACTTATATTTTAAAAGTTGTTATGTGATTTGATAAAGGGTTGTTCCATTCCAAAAGTTTATAATTAAAATGTTAACGATATTGTTATTGAAAAGCTTTTTTTAGTGTGGAATTTAATTGGTATAGTAAAAATGGTATGGGTTTGTATTGGAATATCCTGCATTGCAATATACGAAAATCTGCCCAGTTATCAAATTAACAAATTTTAATCCGTTTTTAAAGCTGCGGCTAGAATTATCACCAGCGTATCTAAATATTTCCGCATTTCAGGGCATCTCAAAATCTTCGCTGAAAGAATCCAGTTCAAGCTCTGCTGGATGGTATTTAAATCACTTAATAATGTGTACTCCGTAAAATACCGATTCAAGACAGTTAACCTTCAAGTCAGCAGCGTCATCAGCTATCGGAAGATTGAAGGAACCAAAGCGCACACCAGATACTAAATTGAGCGAGCTTTCGTTAAATCCCAACATGGCTAAGCCCTTGTTATAGAAGTTTTAATAATATTAAGTGTATTATATTAATCTGTTATATTATGTATTTGTTAAAAGTCAACTTGAGTACAGTTATTCTCCCATCTAGAACACAAATTATTATATTTATATACAAGCTATTGAAAGAATATAATTACTCTTCTAACTACCATACTATTTTAAATTATATGAATACGTATTGTCGGCCACAACTGTTTTAATTGTCACTGACCTGGTATTCCCATATAAAATTGGAAATGATGCATTTGATAGTCCAATAATTGTTTGCATTAGTAAGCTTTAGAGATAAGATTCCACTAAATAATACTGGAAGTCGAGATTTATTTCAGTGCAGAGTTTCTGAGATTAACTACCATATGACGTATTCCCTGTTACCCAGAATACCAATGGAGGGAAATAATTATACAGAGTCAATGGATATCTTCAATTTAAATTACTTAGGCAGTTCATTTCTGTATAATACCGCATTATTTTCACTATTCCTATAAAAAGGGATATATATATAGGAGAGATGAGATCCTCTTCCCTCATGGGACCTTTAGGGAACCAAGGAGGAGTGGAGAGGAGAGATGAGGCCAGATCCGTGAACTCTTCCCTTGTGGGGCCTTCACGGAACCAAGGGGTATTGGAGAGGAGAAATGAGACCTGGGAACACACATTGTGGAACCAGAAGTCATAGCCACATATCCAATAACAACCCAGGGGAACTTTATAAAAGGGACCAGGTGAATGTTAAAGGAATGAGGTAAAATGGGAGATAGCACAATGGGCCTATGGCCTAAGTGCTCACGGGAACTATCATTCCGCTCTATATAAAAAAAATATAATATTCACTATAATCGAACTCTACCACGAATAGTCAGTATCAAAAAAGAAATAATAAAAAATAGAAATAGTTAAAAAAAATATATAATTACGATTTTTTAATTTTTTAGGCTTTGTTATATATATATAACAAAGCGGTTTTACAAAGCAGACAGTAAATTCTTAGAAGTACATACGTAAGTGCTTACCTACTATCACTTTAGTACTTGAGAAGAAATCGTAAAAGAAATGCGGCAAGCTTCGAAAAGCTTGATCGATTGATCGAGATCAATCAAAATTTAAACACAATTACTGAGTGATTGAGTGGCGTCTATCAACATTAGTGAAATTCCGAGTTTCTCCATAAAAAGTCAATAATCGAGACCTTTTAGTCATAATGCAATAACGTGATTTATTACGTGAATTATGAGCACATAATATAGAATAAATTTGTTTGAATTAATTTTATTTATTCGTATTAACGGCACACTACAGTAGCGGCCAAATTTTTGTCAAAAATATCTAACTTATCATAGCGCCGAATCCAGGCAGGGGTAGGCAGAGAGAATGTACCGTAACAGAGCTCTGTCTTGTGGCATACTCCTTGATTTATTCACATTCATAAATCGTCTCATACATACGCTTCTAAAATTCTTGTAGAAGTATTGCGCAATCAAATCTCAAGTGCAGATCTAAGTTGTGCACCGTGTCCGGAAACTAGTGGCACAATTGGGATACTGGGGAATCTACATCAGGTAAAGAACCCATTTTTTTGTTTTTTTAAATTTTTAGACTTTTTTCGTTAATTTTTAACTATTTTCATTTTATTTCAGAAACTTTAAAATACATGATATTAACATACTATTTATAGCAGATAACCCCCCCGCAATCAATGTTTTTCAAATTTGACCATAAAAAGTTCCTAACTCAGACTAGATTTACTCGAAACCCAAAGAACAAATTAAAAACACAAAATTGAATCCAAAATGTGATGTAGTTTTACTAGATTGCCGCTTGTACTACGAGTTTCCTGACTCCGTGTAAACTTATATTTAAATTATAATTAACATCTTACCGTTTGCTCTCTGAGAATCCCGAAAAATTTCCGAAATTTAATGCAAAACATAGAATTCGAAAGAAAAATGTATTTATGTTTGGGTAGGAGCAGATTGTTGACTTCTATCAACAATCTATTCAAATTGATAACAGTGATCTAGCTCGAGATAAGCCCGTTATCAAAGCTAAGATTATCATCCTAACTTTTGATATTAAAGTTGAGTTAAGAATCCAAAAAATAGAATGATTAAGTTTGTTGACGAAGTAATACCAAATTCACGTTTAAGAGGAAATGCCTGACTGGAAATGGTAACTTTTGAAAATATCTTTTCGTAGATGTTAAACGACGTCATAAATCAAAAAAATATTACAGGTCTTTTGTCATTGAAGGAATTAATTTGGGTTACATTGATTTAGGTAGACTGGGAAACTAAATAGTTTATTAGGTACTAAATAACTAATTATCACGTTGTTTCCCCGCAGGAGTACGGACCGCCAAACAACTCGGTCTTCACATATATTCCTTGCCTCACTCACATTCATACACCGTCTCATACATACCCTTCTGTTATTCTGACTCTTGACATGTACGACTCAAATATTTGATTCACTTGATCGTTTCGTGTCTTCTTCGAGCGTTCCCGACTTCTTCTACCATTCGCATTCGCATCATGTATTCTCTTTAAATAGCTTTCCTTTTTCATCCAATCTGCACGTTCGTACAATCGTTAATTATTTATTTCCAATTAAAATTCAATGTCGATATACTAAAGTCGATTAGTCGATATATCAATGATAGGAAAAGTTACCATATATTTCCTGTTTCCGATAATTATACGTCGACTACTATATTACTGTGTATCATATTTTCGACAGTCATGTATCTCATATGTAATGATGTGATACAGCGGCATCAATTAGGTTAAGGACGAACTAATTTTACGCTACTCTTACTGTTCGAGGAACGAACAAGGGTTGGGATAGCCGTATTTTAAGGGCTATTCCACACAGATAAAGCATGGATAACGCCTATGGCTTATGACAGGCGAATGCGATAACACAATTTGTAAGGTTAATTCACAGTCAGCTTACCGGGTAGCGAACGAAGTCTGCATCTCGAGAATCATCTGTCAGCACTGGAACGGTGATCGTTGTACGGAAGCACTCGTCATGTTGAATTGGATTGCGATAAAATACGTTTAAGGGATTATTCCGATAAATAACCGGCGATAGTACACATTGGTTTTGACAAGATGAACGTTTCGATGCGATTGTTTGGCTCACGACCCTCCGTGATTATAGTTGACGTGTGTGATTTCAAACTGTACAGTTCAAAATCTGACCGTACTGTTGGTCAGCACACGGCCTGTCAAAAGCAAATCGGCGTGACGGAACACTTACTCTACTCTTACTCTTTTACCAATTAGTTCTAGAGCAAGAGTCGGCAGACTTTCAAGTTAGAAGAGCCAGCACTACGTAGTAATGCGAAATCATGAATTTTTGGTTTGAAAATTTCATGGTGTAGAAATAAAAAAAAACACATCTTGGCTATTGAAATCGAGCATTTTTCTTTTTAACAAGTCTTTTTAGAAGCTCAGAAAAAAGCATAGCATCTTACCGATAAAAACTTAATGCTAAATCACTATTTTGATAATTCTTTATAACGAATTGGTGTATATTATGAATACCAAAAAATATGCTTTAGATAAATTGAAAGTTTTCCTATCGTTTGGCTTGAGTAGAATATAAATAAAATAATAAATTACTCAAAAAAATAAATAAATGTAAACCACTAAAAAAAATATTTTTTCCAAAAATGAAAAAATATTTTAAATGTATGAACGCGTAAAGGAAACAACTAAAAAACATACAGGGGGTATTTCACTATGTCGGGCTAAATATCTGAATAGCTATCCGTTGGCTGGCTTTAAAGTTCAGAATAACTTCGTTATTCAACGGCGACCGTTTCACCATTGTTTCGAGCTGCCGGATAGATAACACTCGAAATAGTCTGGCAACATCGCAAAATGTTTGCTGTTTCTCCATCTACTGCCACGGCTGTCATGCGTCACAGTCCGCACACCGCGAAGTGTGCATTTTTTTGGTTATGTTATGTTGATTATCAGGTCATTTTAGATAGATTCGTGTCGAATTAATACATTGTTTCTTATTTTGAACACAATCAAATAATTCAGGATGGATCATACAAGCATTCAAATTCATTCTACAAAATTCGACTCACTTCTCAGCTGTTAAACTCGGAATGTTTTGACGCCATCTTTGATTCGAGGAATAGCGCCTAACGTGAAGTTCGAGCACTGATTAGTCAAATCTAACTTTAACCCGAGCGTTAGCGTTATTCAGATATAGTGAAAACGAAAAAATGACTAATCCGCGGATTAGTGCTTGGTCAGAACATAATCAGAGATAGTGAAAAACCCCCACAGTATTATAGCTAAGATTATCTGTGACAGTTTCACTTGATTAACTTTTTCGCTTTCTTATAAATATATTACAAGTTGTACAAAACTCTATTATAAAATTACTAGTCGTCCCTAATATTTTCAAACAAAGATATAATACACCGTTGCTGTTTCAGAGTGTCAAAATTTTACCTGTTAAGGCTATAGGTACTATGGCAAAAAATTATAATTCAGCATATATTTACCCCGCAGCATAAAGAGAAATTATAACATAAATACAGCACTAGATTCACGCGCAATGACGGGTTAATAGTTCCGAAATTTCATAATAAGTACGGACAAAGAACTTTTGAATACAACATACCGAAGATATTTAATTTATTACCTGACACTATAAAGCAATGTAAGTCTATGAATAAGGTTAAATAGGTATATGATGAAAAATTGGCTGTCGGAAAAAAATATTTACTTTAATATGCATAAAAAATTGTATAAAAAAAATGTTGAATCTGTAGATATAAGATGCAAATTATAACTTCTAAAATTTATATGCAACTAAACTTTAAGCACCTGTTGACAAACCAATTCAATTGGTTTAGCAGGACTTGTTTGTTGATATGTATTAACTATTCATTCAATAAAAAATAAATAAAAAACAGTTTTGTGCTTGAAATCGAACGTTTCCGGACTCCGTTTGTCAAGTGATTTTAATGCGTATTACCTACAATATAAGGTATACCAAGAATAAACACATATTTGGCTTGTAGCTTCCTCTTAAAGTTCCAATGTCTACTACTAACGAACGCATTTTCGGTTATGGTTTTATGGTATAATGTGGCAAATCAAGTTCTATAGAAAATTATAATAAAAAATTGAAATATTTGTGCCTGAAGTACACAAAATAAAATCAAACACAATTTTTGGCGATGTTTTTTTTCCCGCATAAATCAAAATAGGAGGCGGGAATTTAAATTTTATCGCCATGTACACAAGGAGTGTTATTGTTAAGCCCCCTGTAATGATACGCCCTTTCTACTTCAAACTTTTTCCTTCTCTTCTTTCTACGATAAATTTTCTTTAAGTCCCATAGGTAACTTTTCCATAAGGCTTTGGTTATGTATATATCCGGGGTAGGAAGGTTCTCCCTGCCGTCTTTCAAGCCCTTGCCTCTCTCTTTATTACACACCCCTTCAAGTGTGTACATCCTAGTTTGTCTACGTGACGTACGACCTTGAACGTACTCATTTCACGTGACGGTTCAGTATAAAAAGGCTTCACCGAACGTTGTGTTGGTTTTTTGTTTCTCGGTTTAGAAACCTAGTTATCTATGTATGTGTGGTATCCCTCGGTTCTTTTGAGATAGAGTGAGTTGAATCCATTACCGCTGTGTTTTAAAATCATTTCATAACCCTTATCTTCTAAGTCGCCTGCTCCCCAACTAACTACGTGATTCTACCTGTCATATGGTTATGTGAGTATAATAAAGTGTTAGATTTTATGTGTGTGATAAACATACGATAAATTTATGGTGTTAGTTGTCGGCGCCATCCATGTATATATTTTTGGAGGGGAAGGAGAGGAAAGAAAATGAATTTGATCAAGCTAAGATTGACTCCTCCTCTTTACCAAACAAAACCGATGGATGGTAATTTGAGCAAGGCGATCGATATCTGCGTGTCTGGATATCGCAACCGGCCGGGTCTCCCCTTGTTCCAAATCGGCAACCGTCACGCCAGAATAAAGAAAACCAGGTCTCATCACCAATTTCAGAATTGCCCCAATCTCATACACCTCCAGGAAAAACTACTTTACTGAGTGTAGAAGGGGAAAACCATGACATCCCTTGTCACGAATCTAGTCGCGAAAATGTGACACGTAAGGTCCTAAGTTACGTGCCACCTCTAGAAAACGTTGTAACTCCCTCGTCGTCGGGGATTTACATCCCTTTCTAGGTCAATAACATATATAACACACGACGATCTTGTCGACATTTAGCCTGCTTATTAACGATAGGTTGTGTGCCTACCCATTCAGCCAATTATCATGTGAGATATATGTAAGGTCTACTCGAAATGCCAAATTTAGGATGAGGACTGTCTGTACTTTAATATTTGGTTCCAGTATTTATTTTATGAGGTTACTAGCACCCTCGTGTATTAGGTATGGGTAACTTCTATTGAATACCTATCCTCTCAGGTAGGTGTAAACGGATAATTGGTCTGATTTTTGCATTTAATTTAAAGAGGCTGCCTACCTCTCGAAAGGTACCTGTTGAGAGAAGTTGTTCGGATGGTAGTTTTATTTCGGAGATTACCATCTCCCTCTTTTGATCCTAGATTTTTTTTTGTGCATCCCAATTCGTAACTTAGAAAGTCAAACAATAGATGAAAAGTATTAAATTAGAAAGTCAAATAACAGAAGAAAAGTTTTCATTTTGTTCTGTCTGGTTGCATCCGATCGCTTTCAATTCGGGCGGTCATACGCTAGCAAAACTTCCCCTTTGACTGACTGTACCTGCGTCTTGTCCTATATATGAAAAGGTCATTGGCCCGTCTCCCACCCACAGCTGATTCACAACTCGCCTAGCACATTCATTTTAATGAGAACATTATTTGGGTTGCAGGCGTTGTAAACTCGGTTCCTGTACTTTGGTTGTACCCGTCCTTTAAAAAGGGTCCTCTGGAATTTAATAAATAATATAAAAACTCACCCTGTTAGTCACCTCCAAATCCTAGTGTGAAACTTACCTGGTTACACTATATAGCTAAATCAGTTTAATTTTCGATCTCCTCCCTATCGGCTTCTTTCATCATTTTAGCGAAACCCTTGCAATCTGTTAAATTTTGTTCCCCTCCCTACACCTTTAAAAGGGTAATTAAATAACCCTGTAGATAAAATTGTACCTCCCTAATTTAACCTAATCTCTGTCAGGATTCGAACCCGAGTTTTTTATGATTTGTTTGGGTTCCCTGGTTTACGGTCTCAATGTGGTCAACGTGTTAGAACACCACCTGAATCAAACACTTCCTGCCTTTAAATACATTCACTCTGTTTTAAACGCAATCATTATCGTTATTATTTCCATGTTTTTAAGACGAGTAATTTAGTTGGAACCGTATACACGTTTAATTTAACACATTTTATATTATAATCGCGATCGCACAACCCTTAGCGCCCCTGGGGTGATTTTTCACAAAACGGCGCTCTACAAATTATCCAATTATTATTATTATTATTATTCTCACTGAGTCCAATCACTTTTTCACTTTAATTCAATATTCAGGAAAGCTTTCTAACACCGTCTGAATTCTCTAATTAACTGTAATACACAACACTTCTGATTTGTATCGATTTCCCGGAGCTGTCAACGTACACAAGTTCAAAACCCGACTGCCCACCCATTCTCTCCCTTCCCGTGGGAATGTGTTTCTTCAAGCCCGCCTGTCAATAAATCTTATCTGTTAGCCCAAACAAAAATTTTTTGGAGTACATTCATTTCGTTTATTTATGTGATTGTTCAAATCATCACACCCCGCATTCCCAAATTCGACCGATTAATAACAAGTTTCTCTTTAACTCTTTAAGTTTTTAAGTTCTAATTAAAGTATATGTTATTTTTTAAGATAATATCGATATATTTGTGACGCCGAATCGTTAATTATTTGAAATTCCCTCGATAGAAAAAAATCGTAAAAATATCACAAAAAATTTTAAAAACACTATTTTTTCTGTTATTTAATATCTTATAGACATGAAAAAATTCACAGTGTATCTTTAAATGCAACTAAAGCATTTGTCGAGAGATTTTTGCGCCATTTCAAACAGGTCGTGTATTATTAAATATTTTCACCATTTTCGCTTAATTGTTTTCGTTTTTTAATATTAGCGCGCTCCCGCTAACATTCGTATTGACATATCTCCCGGACCAATTCTAAATGTTAAACGATGTGGTGAAACAGGACTACAAATGTAACAGAGAGGAAATTCTGAGATTTCAACACAGATAGCTAGTTCCTTTGACAAATAACTTATATCACAAGATCTTAATAAAACAAAGAGGCACACTATCTGAAAATCAAGCTTTCAAAGAGCAAGCTTTGCGACACTGATACTGTTCGAGTCAATTTCGTTTGGCGGCTCCCTCTCATAGGGCTGGTTGAGAGGTGAAATTGGAGTTGATGTGTATAGAATCGCAAACCCCTATGCGAAGAGCCGCATGCGGCTCGCGAGCCGCGATCTGCCGATGCCGATAAAGGGATGTGTAGCAGTGCGATTTAAGGGCCCGCTTTCCGCGTAAAGAATTTAGATTTGGGCAACACTCACAAAATAAACAATATTTAGTGTTAAAAGAATCCGACAGAGGTGTCTGAATTCGTATTAGGAATAATTTTGGGGATTATTTAGTGCGGTCTCTAGTTATTATTACTCTAAAGAACGAAGTCGAAATGAAGATGGTTCTCAAAATATGGGTTTTATTACGGATTTAATTAATTAATTTTTTTTTTAAATTTTACAAAAAACATTTACGAAAGTTATTTGTATAGGTATACAAATTACTTTACTTTACTAAAATACTATTGTCACTTTTATAAAAGTAATTTATAACTTTTATAAAATCAATAAATATATTTTTACATCAATAAGGTTTTTCTTATATGGTTATCTTTATAGGGTGTCCGGGGGTAAAGTGCTCAAACTTCAGGAGGTTATTCTAAATGCTAGAAGAAGTAAAAAAGAAATGGAAATTATTCGAATTTCCAAATTTTTCCACAAAAATTTATTTTCCGTAGAAGAAATTGTTTTTTTTTCTATACAAAAAATTAAACTTTTTTACTCGAAAACTATCTTAAAACGTTGGAATTCCAAAAAAAGTTTTTTTTCTTTTTTACTTGTACTATCAATTAGAATCACCTCCCGAAGTTTGTGCACTTTACCCCCGACATCTTGTATAATATGCGCAATATAATATTTATACACGTGTAATATCTACTTTTGTACATTTATATAAATTATATACACGTTTACATTTTTATGCTCATCAAATTTATTATATTATAAAGATAGATAGAAAGATCCTTAGTGCTTCCTGAGGACTTACAAATCAGAAGACTTTTTTGTAATTATTTATTTATTCATTTAAACAATTCAATAATTATAAAGAGTAATAAAACATGTAAGCAACATAAAATTACATTCTAAAATGTGAAAGGGGCTCTATTTATTTACATTTTTATGAAATTACTACTTTTAATAGTTTAAGCTTTCAGTGAACTTTCAATTTTATTTTTAACTTCTCTAAATATTATTTGTTTAAATTGTCAAATATAATTTAATCACAAACACAAGATTCACTCAAAACGAAAGATTGGTGGTTCTGAAATGTTCCCATAAATACGGTGAAAGAACCCTAAACTATAAACTTATTACCCTAAACATGCTTCGAGCGAAATGCAGATCTGGAAACCTTATCGTCAATCTGAGCAAAACATACCATGAACGTCAATATAGCAACAGTCTTTGTTCTGCTGCAGTTTCATTAAATGCCGAGAGATCCGTTTACAGTCTCCAAAAAGCAATACTGGGGCACAACCCTAGAAGCAAAGCTAAATGATTGGAATACAGAAAGATAAAAACACACCATTGTCAAAAATATCTTGGCCGTAAATGATTAAATAAAATTAGATTTATTCAGGAAGGCAAGCTATCGATCAAATGATTTGCGAATTCGGAAAAACCGTTATTATTGAGGTTTTATTGATGTTTTGTTTCTCCCGATTTATTCGTATAACCCATTAGTCTACATAATTATCTAGCGGGTTTTCCATTACTTGTGCACTTATGTTAATGTATTTTATGACCGTCTTTGTGTTGCTTATATTTGTATCATGTTGTCTCCCTCTATATTTTGTTATATATATGCACACATTATGTACTTCTTGTTTAGTATTAATTTGTACCCTGATGATGCTTAAGTAAAGCGAAACCGGTCGGTTCTTAAATTAATAAATATCGTGGTTTTAAAACAAAAAAGTATTTTATTTTATTAAATTATATTCCCCACAGTTTCAGAACTTTCAATAGCTTCTTTCGCTCGCATGTTCATTATTATTCTGAATTCCACGTTCGAGTATTGTTATTTGAAACAGATGGCCCGTATATTATTATTACATATTATATTATATTTCGGACATCGTTGCAGTGTGAATCATTAGAGCAGATGTAAAGTGACGTGTGTATTTGTGTACGTAGAAAGTTAATTCACAAATAGGTAAATCACGATCGTATAGGTATTCCTCAACAAGAAAACTAAATTAATAAAAATTTACCCAGTAATTTATAATGCATTGGAATTAGTTTTATTTCCCAAGGTACCTATTCTGAAAAAAAAAATAATAACTTTTTACTACACAATACATAAATAAAAATATGAATTATTAATTTTTATAGTAAATTATCGTTTATAATAAATATAAGCTTATAAATCAAAAATTGTATTTTTTTCTTCTCACCTATTAGATAGGATATAATTTTATGAGATATCATTTTTTCTTTGAAATACGGGATATCTTTCGTGTATTTCCCATCTTTGAAAAAACAATATTTATTAACTCATAAACTTTACACGCGTAAAAATTATCTTTATAGATTCAAATATTTGCACGTAATCGCACGTCTGTAGATCAGAGAACGTTGAACAACACGTCTGCCCCCAAAGCCCTCGAGTTGGCGAATGAACGTCGGCAGAAAGATAGGTTAATCTTCAAGTCGGAGCGAGCGCGCTATAATAAATATGATTTAAAAGCAATAGGCGTAAGCGACAGTTGTGAAAATGTTTAATAAATCACGGCGTATTTCAAAAATAGCAAAAATCACTTTTGGGGTCTATTGAGTAGCATTAAAAGAAGCATTGTGATTTTTTTCATACATATAACTTGTAAAATAACAGAAATAAACGTGTTAATAATATTTTTCGGAGAATACTTTGCGATTTATTTCTATCGAGGGAATTTCAAATAATTACCGTTTCGGCTTTTGGAACAAATAGATACTATCTTAAAGAATAACATATATTTTTTTAAGAGCTTAAAAACTTCAAACTTTTAAGGAAAATATGTCGGAAATTGGATGAAATTCGAATAGTGGGCCCTTAACATAATACAGTGACAACAATAAGTACAAGAGAACAACAAATATACCTAATTGCTTTTTAAATATGCTAAATAAAAAATGTCATTTCGGTATCTCTTGAACACAGGCAAACTTATATTAAATATGTAGATATTTGACATGAATTTGTTTCCATGTATACTCATAACATAGTTGTTACATTTCCTTTTGTATTACGGTGAAAGATATGATTTGAGCAGTGTTAGAAATAAATAACACATCGCTTTGTATTTTCATCTAAAAACTTACCAAACGTTATCAAATAATTATAATATATTAAAAAAATATACGACCGTAAAACTTTGCATGTTTGCGAAAGATTTGTCAAAGTTTGTAATTTTTTATTAAATATTTATTAAAAAGTTAAGAGATCCTTTATAATACGTTTGTATAATTACATATGTTTTTTCAGATTCATAAAAAGTGATATTTCTAAAGTTTATAAGAAATAACAATAGGTACGCGTAAAAACAAACGTAAAAAAATTCTCTACCTTTGAAATCAGAATTTTTTATCTGCTTTCTAAACCAGTAATTCATTTTGGCATATATTGAAAAAACAGCGAATCAATTAGATTAACAAATAACATAAATTTTTTTATGACAGCATGAAAAATTACTATACAATTAATTCATTTATAATTAATTCTCGTATACGAGAATTTAAAACCCCAATAGATTTGCGGCGCGACTCTAGAAACAACCAAAGCATAACCGAAGCAGTGATGCTAACCAAACAGGACGTTTTGAAGACCTTCTTATTTTATTTAAAACCTGCATAGACCTGCGGCTTGACTCTAGAAACCACCGAAGTAGTGATGCTAACCAAACTGGCGTGACTCTAGAAACAAACGAAGTAGTGATGCTAACCAAATAGGGTGTTTTGAAGATATGGTATTTTATTTAAAACCCGCATAAACCTGCAGCGTGACTCTAGAAACAACCGAAGTAGTGATGCTAACCGAACAGGCGTGACTCTAGAAACCACCGAAGTAGAGATGCTAACCAAACAGGCGTGACTCTAGAAACCACCGAAGTAGTGATGCTAACCAAATAGGCGTGACTCTAGAAACCACCGAAGTAGTGATGCTAACCAAATAGGGTGTTTTGAAGATATGGTATTTTATTTAAAACCCGCATAAACCTGCAGCGTGACTCTAGAAACAACCGAAGTAGTGATGCTAACCGAACAGGCGTGACTCTAGAAACCACCGAAGTAGAGATGCTAACCAAACAGGCGTAGCTCTAGAAACAACCGAAGTAGTGATGCTAACCGAACAGGCGTGACTCTAGAAACCACCGAAGTAGTGATGCTAACCGAATGGGGCGTTTTGAAGACATGGTATTTTATTTAAAACCCGCATAGACCTGCGGCGTAACTCTAGAAACCACAGAAGTAGTGATGCTAACCAAATAGGGTGTTTTGAAGATATGGTATTTTATTTAAAACCCGCATAAACCTGCGGCGTGACTGTAGAAACAACCGAATTAGTGATGCTAACCAAACAGGCGTGACTCTAGAAACAACCGAATTAGTGATGCTAACCAAATAGGGCGTTTTGAAGAGATGGTATTTTATTTAAAACCCGCATAAACCTGCGGCGTGACTCTAGAAAAAACCGAAGTAGTGATGCTAACCAAACAGGGCGTTTTGAAGTTATGGTTTATTATTTAAAACCCGCATAGACCTGCGGCGTGACTCTAGAAACAACCGAATAAGTGATGCTAACCAAATAAGGCGTTTTGAAGACATGGTATTTTATTTAAAACCCGCATAGACCTGCGGCGTGACTCTAGAAACAACCGAAGAAGTGATGCTAACCAAATAAGGCGTTTTGAAGACATGGTATTTTATTTAAAACCCGCATAGACCTGAGGCGTGACTCTAGAAAGAACCGAAGAAATGATGCTAACCAAACAGGGCGTTTTGAAGTTATGGTATATTATTTAAAACCCGCATAGACCTGCGGAGTGACTCTAGAAACAACCGAAGTAGTGATGCTAACCAAACGGGCGTGACTCTAGAAACAACCGAAGAAGTGATGCTAACCAAATAAGGCGTTTTGAAGAGATGGTTATTTATTTAAAACCCGCATAAACCTGCGGCGTGACTCTAGAAAACACCGAAGTAGTGATGCTAACCAAACAGGGCGTTTTGAAGTTATGGTATATTATTTAAAACCCGCATAGACCTGCGGCGTGACTCTAGAAACAACCGAAGTAGTGATGCTAACCAAACAGGCGTGACTCTAGAAACAACCGAAGAAGTGATGCTAACCAAATAAGGCGTTTTGAAGACATGGTATTTTATTTAAAACCCGCATAGACCTGCGGCGTGACTCTAGAAAAAACCGAAGTAGTGATGCTAACCAAACAGGCGTGACTCTAGAAACAACCGTAGAAGTGATGCTAACCAAATAAGGCGTTTTGAAGACATGGTATTTTATTTAAAACCCGCATAGACCTGCGGGGTGACTCTAGAAACAACCGAAGAAGTGATGCTAGCCAAATAAGGCGTTTTAAAGACATGGTATTTTATTTAAAACCCGCATAGACCTGCGGCGTGACTCTAGAAACAACCGAAGAAGTGATGCTAACCAAATAAGGCGTTTTGAAGACATGGTATTTTATTTAAAACCCGCATAGACCTGCGGCGTGACTCTAGAAAAAAACGAAGTAGTGATGCTAACCAAACAAAGCGTTTTGAAGTTATGGTATTTTATTTAAAACCCGCATAGACCTGCGGCGTGACTCTAGAAACAACCGAAGAAGTGATGCTAGCCAAATAAGGCGTTTTAAAGACATGGTATTTTATTTAAAACCCGCATAGACCTGCGGCGTGACTCTAGAAACAACCGAAGAAGTGATGCTAACCAAATAAGGCGTTTTGAAGACATGGTATTTTATTTAAAACCCGCATAGACCTGCGGCGTGACTCTAGAAACAACCGAAGAAGTGATGCTTACCAAATAAGGCGTTTTGAAGACATGGTATTTTATTTAAAACCCGCATAGACCTGCGGCGTGACTCTAGAAAAAAACGAAGTAGTGATTCTAACCAAACATGGCGTTTTGAAGTTATGGTATATTATTTAAAACCCGCATAGACCTGCGGCGTGACTCTAGAAACAACCGAAGTAGTGATGTTAACCAAATAAGGCGTTTTGAAGACATGATATTTTATTTAAAACCCGCATAGACCTGCGGCGTGACTCTAGAAACAACCGAAGAAGTGATGCTAACCAAATAAGGCGTTTTGAAGACATGGTATTTTATTTAAAACCCGCATAGACCTGAGGCGTGACTCTAGAAAGAACCGAAGAAATGATGCTAACCAAATAAGGCGTTTTGAAGACATGGTATTTTATTTAAAACCCGCATAGACCTGCGGCGTGACTCTAGAAACAACCGAAGAAGTGATGCTAACCAAATAAGGCGTTTTGAAGACATGGTATTTTATTTAAAACCCGCATAGACCTGAGGCGTGACTCTAGAAAGAACCGAAGAAATGATGCTAACCAAACAGGGCGTTTTGAAGATATGGTATATTATTTAAAACCCGCATAGACCTGCGGAGTGACTCTAGAAACAACCGAAGTAGTGATGCTAACCAAACGGGCGTGACTCTAGAAACAACCGAAGAAGTGATGATAACCAAATAAGGCGTTTTGAAGAGATGGTCTTTTATTTAAAACCCGCATAAACCTGCGGCGTGACTCTAGAAAACACCGAAGTAGTGATGCTAACCAAACAGGGCGTTTTGAAGTTATGGTATATTATTTAAAACCCGCATAGACCTGCGGCGTGACTCTAGAAACAACCGAAGTAGTGATGCTAACCAAACAGGCGTGACTCTAGAAACAACCGAAGAAGTGATGCTAACCAAATAAGGCGTTTTGAAGTTATGGTATATTATTTAAAACCCGCATAGACCTGCGGCGTGACTCTAGAAACAACCGAAGTAGTGATGCTAACCAAACAGGCGTGACTCTAGAAACAACCGAAGAAGTGATGCTAACCAAATAAGGCGTTTTGAAGACATGGTATTTTATTTAAAACCCGCATAGACCTGCGACGTGACTCTAGAAAAAACCCAAGAAGTGATGCTAACCAAATAAGGCGTTTTGAAGACATGATATTTTATTTAAAACCCGCATAGACCTGCGGCGTGACTCTAGAAACAACCGAAGTAGTGATACTAACCAAACAGGCGTGACTCTAGAAACAACCGAAGTAGATATGCTAACCAAATAGGTCGTTTTGAATATGAAGTTTTAGTGATTTGTCTTATACAACCTATAAGACAAATCACTAAACTCAATATGTAGTATTAGTGATTTGTCGTATACAACCTATAAGACAAATCACTAAACTCAATATGTAGTTTTAGTGATTTGTCTTATACAACCTATAAGACAAATCACTAAACTGAATATGCAGTTTGATTTGTCTTATAGGTTGTATAGCTCAAGTTTCTTTTTTATGTTACTGTTACACTTTTTACTAGTATAATTTCATATTCATTTTATCAGTTTAATGTTATTTCTCCACGAAAAAACTTTGTGTATGCTTACTAGGTACTGATCTTATAATCTATTTTAAATCCCAGCAAATAAAAAAAAAACTATTCTACTATTATGTTTTTCGTCATGTTACATGCTTCGCGGTCTAAGGAAGTTACTATGGCAGATTGATACAAGGAACATTTTTTTAATGTGTATTTCATTCGATTTTTTATAATAATGCTTTCCAAGTAAACAGCGGTTTACTCTCACAGCAAGGCTGTAGCCGTAGTAAAGATGGGATTGTCGTAAAACGGGTGTTTAATGTCGCAATACCTTGCTAGCTCTATCGGCTCAAGGACTAGGAATATTTTATCACCGAGTCACTGTATTATATTATGATATTGTATATCGAGGTGCAAACTGCCAAGAGATAAAATATGAATGTTTTGCACGGGATAATGTCACGAGGGTTCTGCCAAATAGTTATTTTTATAAATTTATATTTTTATTTGTACACAATATAACATAATACATAATTAAGTTGCAATGAATTATTTTGTATCTTATGATTTATACTGCTATTCCATTAAAAGTATTCGCTTGTGGGTGAAAGAGGAGTGTACATTTGAAAAAATATATCAGTTTAACAATATATTATGGTACAAGCATAATTTTGAGAAATAGTATTTCATTAAGTGAAAATTTATGTACAAATTAAATTTGGATATAAAAACGAGTATTATGGTTTCATCGTAATCTTTAGTAAAATAAACGTGTTTTCGTGTTGACAAATAAATTTTCTATAACGATTTAAAATCAATACTAATCAAACTAATCGAACAAAAAATATGAGACGTTCCTATTTCTAGATTTAAATCGAATAACGAAATGCGCGAGAATAGAATCGCCACAACGCATTTGTTTGAATGAATGAAATGGCTACTAATAACATCATTCATAGATAAATTAACGGATCGCATTAGAAAGTGATGGCCAATCAACGAATACGTAAACGGGTGAAGGGACTATATTATTATGAACGCCCCTCGTTTCTCCTACCTCCTCGCTACAAAAGTTGCGAGCTCAAAGCGGTCCACTGACGGGCGAGCATGTTCGCGGCAAGCATGACGTCACAGGCGACAGACGAGAATTTTTTTTCGACATCTTGCTCAGACTGTTTGCCCCGAACATCCTCGCCCGTTAGTGGGCCGCTTTTACCCTCATTATTAACTAACAAACGAGCTAGCAGAGTTGTAGATTACGACGTACTCGCACTAGGTTGTCCTTCGACTCTTATGTATTCCTGCGTTCGCTGTCTCACTTCATTTCATTCGAAAATCATCACGAATAATTGCATTTATTGAAATAATATGTGATTTTTCAATGCATGCGAATGGAAAGAAACTCCAAGATTTGATTTTTGCTCGAGAATGATTTGTGCACATCTCAAAAGCACAGCACAAAAAGAACCTAGAACGACGGGCTTATGTGCGATACTAAATGCAGTTAATCACCAGTTTGTTCACTGAACCCAGTTCAGTGCAACCACGCCAGTTGTCTCAGTAACCTATTTTCCCTTTGAATTCATCTATGTTTAAAATATGCCATTTTTGAATTGCTTCCAAAACTAATATGTTAGTGTAGAGGGCGGTTTTGACGTCATACCGAACAATGTTTGTAGGTTCAGCCCCGAGTAACGGTGACATGTCTGCATTCAGTAGCGTTGCCAACGTCATAATCAATTTAGAACCGTTTAGGAGTATGCGATTTTAGATCAATAAAATAAGGAAACTAAACTTAAAACAATAATATAGATCGTGCACCTTGGCTGCCTACTGTAACACGAAATAATATAACTTAATAGACTAATGGTAGGGAATTTAGGAAGGAATTTATTAATGCGGGTCTTAAAGAGGCCCGGATTATATTTAAGCTGACTTATACAAAAACGAATCGAATAAACGATCCGTTCTTATGAAACCAACATCAACTGTGAACGGGAGTTCCTCTCGTGTCCGTCGAGTTTCGCGCACGTGCACCGGTGCACATGGGATCAATGCTTCGAGCAGACTCCATTAAAATACCTTCTGAAAAGACTCAGCATGTCTACGTTGAGATAAGTACATAGTCTATATAGTGTGTGCATTAGAGATAACAACGGATTATCAATCAGACGGACCGCCCTACTTTGCACAGAATCAAGTAAGTTTATCAAGTACTTTGGGCTCCAGTCCAGAGGTGGCTCCGAAATTTAAATGTTGAGCTTATTTGAGATTTAGACAAGATCACCAGCAAGGTCGCAAGACGCCCAGTTTCTTGGGAGCCAGATTTAGTCGGGCTGAGATATTTACTCCAAGCATCCAATGGAATTTATTTATTTATTTATTCATTTTCCGGAAATCGACAGTTTACATTTAATCAGTTTGTACATAAATATTATATGGTAAAATAAAACCAATTATGGATTTCCTCCTTGTGACTTTACCTCTACTGAGACAGCATAATAAGGAATAAATAAATTAAATTTGTGAGAAAGGAATATGAATTTAAAAAATTATATAAAACAAAAGATTATATAAAATAAAAAAAATTACAAAACAATACATTTATAGCCATGGAGAGAGGTTGTAGATATAAATCAAATCATAATAGAGATATAAACAATAGAGACATAAACATTATTCACAAACCACCAGAGAAATATTCTTTGATGGACCTCTTGTATTTGGTAAGTTCACAACTGAAAATATCAACCTTGGATCATACGCTATTGTATTTATTGCATAGTCTGTTCAGGCAAGAATTCTGTTTAGAGTTCGTTTTGCTTTGATCATCCCTGAACAGGACACAAGAGCGTGTTGAACGTGCAGGTACATTGAATGGAATCTTGTTTAGCAATTCTGGGCATTGAATATTATTGTTAACTACTTTATACAGTAATAGTGCATCCTTATGATACATCCGTATACTCAGTGAATTAATTTTAAAGTATAAAGCTGCCTCTGCATAATTATTAAATCTTACAAATGACTTCTAACAAAGATATTTTAGGAATTCGTTAATAAAAATAAATTTAATTGGATATTGAAGTAAATGAGTGTGATAACCCTGCAGCTTGCGGGTGATTACATTTTACAAGCCGCCTGAAGAATGGCGTTCGAGCCAGGAGGCATTTTTATAACATTGTAAAATCTCAATATTTTGTACACATTTTATATCGCTCTCACACAAAATAAACTTGTGGTGTTTGTGAAATTTATAGAATTCACATTTTGTTTTATGAAATATAATCATAAAAAGTGAAAAAATCTTCCGAGAAAAATAAATGCCCCCTACGGGAATTGAACCCGCAACCTTCTGACTGCCGGTCAGCTATTTTACCATTGGGCTACATCGACGTATTCTAAGCCCGTTGCTTATTAAATTTTCATAATTTAATATCTATCTATCTTCTATATAAATAAAAATGTAAATGTTCGTTTGTTTAAAATTTTAAATCTCCCAAAGTTCTTCACCGATTGCTTTGAAATTTTGACACAACGTTGCATTCGAATACGTGTGTTTTTATATATACCTATATTATATAGATGTCATCTGTGATGTCATATATATATCATAATCATAATGTACCATACGAACAATCTCAAGCTTCTTAGTCTTGTAGATCACAGTTACACAACAATACTAAGATCAGAACAAAGGATGATAGTACCAAAAATGAACACATCGTTTGTACAACGTTTCCATGTAGGTATTCCTCCTCCTAAGGTGTATAATGGGTTCAAGCAGCAATGCAGTAAGGTTAAAACAGGCCCTCTTCAAAAGCTAATTACCGTATGGCTCATAGAAAGTGGCAGAACGAAATCGGAAAGCTTCCTAAAAGAAATTATTGTCTGACTGAAGAAAGACCATTAAGTGAATTCGTTTCGACTTTATCCATATTATCGTATATATAATTATTATTTTGGTATTACAATTTGTATAACGATATATGTACAACATTGAATTATGGTCTTTATATGTTTTTTTTATATTTTTTTATTATGTTACCACCATAATACGGGCATTTGCCTAGTTTGGGATATGAATAAAAAATAAATATCGTGTTGTTATTTTTGTTTTTTGTAAAATACTTATTTTATAAACTGCTCCTGCTCTCAATACAGAAGTTCTTAGTGAGACAGGCACAATACATCACCAATGTAAATGTTATTAATGGAGATGAATTAATAAAATAAAAATATATGGTTTGTTTGTTCTGTAAAATTGATAAATTGTGGCCTCAGCACGGGAAAAGCACCCAGTGACGCCCACAATATTTTGAAAATATGTTTATTATAAAAACATACACACTGAACACAGATCAACTTAGATATTTCGTGCAATTTGATCGTAGCTTGTTGAAAGTCGGCACGTTTCCATGCCATATATCCGAAGGTTTCAATTATCTTTCGCCTAAACAGTCTAAATCAATGATGTAGCTACAGCCGAGTAAAAACGGATGCTATTTTTTTTAAATATTAAACACTGTGCAGTGTACATGCTATTCAATATTTAAAAAAAAAATCAACCCATAAATGACTAAGTTTTCAATACATACAAATGTCTTCTAAAAAATATTTTTTTTTAGTTTGGCTTAGAATTGCACCTTCCTTACCGTGGACTGGAGTCAACAGCGCTAACAACCTCGCCAAATGCCGATCGGGTAGGACCAATATTTATTTCGTGCGTTAACTACTGTAAAGTCATCCAGTTTCAGAGAAATGCGTGTATTTCCGCGTGTGTGTTTATGATTGCCATCAAAAGTTGTCAAAATGCATTGTCATCGACGACGAGTCTATTTGCTGAGTTTCAACTCGATCAGATGTCAGGATGTGGGTTAATTGCTGCTTCAAAAAACAAGAGTGAAATTAAAATGAACGTATTTAACAAATTTTAATAAAATTTCTACAATTAATTAATTGTTAATCTGTACAAGTCCGTAATATTTCCAAGGTAGTAAGTATTATACGAGAGTTGCTCGTTTAACAAGACCCTATAAAGCGCTAACCCGCTTCGTGTAATAATCCCGAGATAAAGTTAGTTAGTACATCTTCGCTTCGATTTTAGTTCAGCTCTCTGCACTTCAGTTTAACAACGCCAGCGCAGCGCAGTTAAACTATAATAGCTGTTGTACCCGGAGAATAGCTGAGAGTTATACCCGCATTGCGAAATTAAGATTTAGATTTGAAATTAAATAATATACAACTAAATCCTGATCTATTTGCATCTACCTCTTCTTCTATTATATACAATCAAATGCGCCGGTTCAGCGTTAGTATAGTAAAGCCGCCGTTAAAAGAGTATTTAACCATAACTAAGCCGTATATGTGCCACTATGTCAAGTTGACCATAACTAAGCTATATATACGCCACTATGTCAAGTTTTTCATTATTCTGATCTTACACGCAGCGCCAAATTTACAAGCGATTATAAGTAAGTGGTAAAGGTATAATAATACGCACCTGGGCATTTTCGCCAAAATTTGAACACGTTTTTATCATTTTTATATTTTTCATTTCGTTACTTCTACCTTTTATTTATAAGTATCCTCTAATAACCACTCGAGTGATCGCGTCAATAATCGAAATGTGTCCAGCGCTCGGCACTTTTAAGCATTCGTTTTGAAAATTTCCCCCCTCATAAAAAAAATCATACTTCTAAATTTTAATGGGAAGATATATAAACTGATTATAGTGCTATATAGCCGATGAATTCACCTATATTAATGGGAAGGTATATAAATTGATTATAGTGCTATATAGTCGATGAATTCACCTTTATTAATGGGAAGGTATATACATTGATTATAGTGCTATATAGCCGATGAATTCACCTTTATTAATGGTAAGATATAAACACTGATTATAGTGCTATATAGCCTATGAATTCACCTTTATTAATGGGAAGGTATATACATTGATTATAGTGCTATATAGCCGATGAATTCACCTATATTAATAGGAAGGTATATAAACTGATTACAATTCTATATAGCCGATGAATTCGCCTATATTAATGGTAAGATATATAAACTGATTATAGTGCTATATAGCCGATAAATTCACCTATATTAATGGGAAGGTATATAAATTGACTATAGTGCTATATAGCCGATGAATTCACATATATTTCGTCGTTTAATCCATATTTTTAGGATTTATAAAATAATCATGAACTTAACGCACGCGAATTCTGCGTATTAGTTCTTTTAAAATTGACGTATTTAACACTTATTTGGGTCAACATTGAATATTTTCTATTTCTGTATATTGTTAATGGTGTAATCACAGATATAAATATATATTGAAATACTTAATTTTCAATTTTGAACAGCATTTATAAAAGTTTTGTATGAACAAATATTTTATAGAATTTGTGTCAACTTGGGTTCGCGAACTGTCAAAACTGAATTCACTAAATTAGGATATTAAATAATCTCACCACAACAACTTTACAAATATACGTTCATTGTATATAATTTTAGGTAAGAATAGTCTTGATTCTTGCTTTATTTACTGTGATAAAACGGTTTATACAGACAACCATTTTACATGACATTTGACAACGTATAAGACACGTGGCAAAGAAATCACACTTTGATTAAATAAATATTGAATAAAAACCACTTCACATGAATTAAAATCGTTAGATAGATGAGAAGTTCAATTACGATTGCACTGGTGTAAATATGTGACAAACATTTAATAAAACAAACATCAGTTTGTCATACGCGTTCGAAAAAAAACTTCAGTTCAGAATAGAATAATAATCTACAAATTCTAGAACAGTCCACTTCAGGATTTAAGCAGAAGATGAAATCTATTGTTACAATTATTTTAATCAGTAAATTGGTTTAACCGGTAATAAATCATTTTAAATTTGGGAGGAGGTAAAATAGAATCATATTAATAAGTCGTCTAAACGTGGATAAACCACAGTTTGAAAATGGCCTTGAAAGCCGAAACAGCTGTAACAATAACAAAAACCAAAAAATACTTGCAGAACTTAATAATTATATTATTATTTTTGATTAAATTTTCAAAAAATAAATTAGATTTAGACATCTATTGATAAAATGGGAAAGCATTACATCAGCTTTCTACCAATGATAACTCTTATACGCTGGAATGTTTGAAAAGTTTCAAATGAATTACAAAAAAAAATAAAAACAGCTTATTATGGCGTGCGATCACTCAAAACGTTTTGAAAACTTGGCATAATATGACGAAAATCACTCGAATGGATAAGATAAAACTAGAAGTCAGTTTTTTTTCAGTGCAAAAATTCTGGGACTAAATACCATAATATGTACTCCTAATTGCCCAGAATACTAATGGAGGGAATAATCTGGTTTATTCAGTGGACACCTTCAATTTATCAATTAATAAATTCAAAAGATTGTTGCTGGGGAACTTCAGTTAAGTATAAAAAGTTAACTGAAGTTCCCCAGCAACAATCTTGTGAATTTATCAATCAATAAAATGTTGCTGGGGAACTTCAGTTAGGTATAAAAAGTTAACTGAAGTTCCCCAGCAACAACCTTTTGAATTTGTCAATTAATAAAATTTTGCTGGGGAACTTCAGTTAAGTATAAAAAGTTTAATAGTTATATAATTATACAAATGTATTAATTATATAAATGTAGTTGGCCTCAGTCATTTGGAATCCAATTGAAAATATCCAATCCAAATTGTATCGCTTTAGCAATCATTGGTTTGACCCTACCGCTTTATATAAACGAAGAAAAATTTCTGATGCCCTATTCTTATACAAAATCGTGAAAAAAACAGTCTCGTTGATTCATCATATCTGCTAGAAAAGGTTGCATTTAATTATTATTTTTTTTTGGTAAACTAATGTTTAAGACAAGATTTTTTTATACATAGCACAAAGGGTAACAATTATTTTATAAGCAATAATTATTAGCCTGAAACACTCATCCACATTGAAAAATCTCCTGATAAAAGATACATGACGCCAACGGGACTTGAACCATTGCGAATTATTTCGCGGATAAGAGATAAGCCGCCATAGCTCAGTGGTCAGAGTTGTCGACCGGAAATCGAAAGGAAACGGGTTCAAGTCCCGTTGGCGTCATGTATCTTTTATCAGGAGATTTTTCAATGTGGATGAGTGTTTCAGGCTAATAATTATTGCTTATAAAATAAGATTGCATTTCGTTGCCCTGAACACAACACCAGATCGAACGACTTGTTTAGAACACCACACTGTAAAGCCAAATATGCGCAAAACTCTTTAATAGGACGTATCTGTAAAACTCACCTTGCCTCTAGAGATGTACACATTTTGAAGTGTAACTTGAAAACATATAAAATGCAACTTACTAAACTGATAAGTTAATTTTTTATTTTGTGAAATAATCCTATCATCTTAGTTTATTTTATTGTTTTTATTATAATCATGCGAAAACTGTATTACTACTAACTGTCTTTAATTGATTTTATAACATTTTGTAATTCCTTATAATATTCATTCTTTATATATCTTTGTCATTTATAAATATATTGTATAGGTGCAAATATTGAATCAACGACTAGAATTGACCGGTCGGTTGATCGGTCGATGTCAGTTGACATCGCGTTTGGGTCCCACCCAGGCGTAGTATGTTCAATTCCCCGGCTGGCTAAGTCCTCCATCACAACACAAGCAACATTTTCAGCTTACTGTGGTGGTATTAGGAGATTTTCAAATACTGTTAGGTTATTCGTAACCCGGGAATGTTTGTCTTTCTTTTTAAAAAAATAAAAAATAAAAAAAATTTATGGAACATTATTGGTCTAATATTGTAAATAATTTCTGTTTATGCTAAATATATAAATGAGTGTTTGTTTCCTAAATAAAATAAAAAAGTACATAATTTTATAAACTTAGCCTATGTAAACAGATTCTTTACCTGTTGAGTTAAACTTTATTTGTTCAATGTTGATCAAATTTATATAAAAAACTGTATATTTTCAAAAAATAAACTAAGCAAGTTTTTTGAGACACAACAAAATTAATCTTGGATACCTAAAATTAAATACGCAATCCGACTCAATTGAAAGTAGAAATGGGACGTGGTAAAATTGCAATTCCTTTTTATCTAAATAATTAAATAAAAATATACGCAGGTTCGACAGTTGTACAGGGTTTTCCAATAAGAGGTGTTATTTTGATATTCAATCGTAAAAGATCAATGGTTTCGCTGCTTGTGTGGCACAAAGCGCCGTCTTGTTGAAAGTGAACGTTGTCCAAATCAATACCATCCAATTCCGGCCATAAAAAATCATTAATTATCTCTCGATAGCGCAATCTATTCACCGTAACTGTTGCTCCAGCCTCATTTTCGAAAAAGTAAGGTCCAATGACTCCGCCGGACCATAAACCGCACCAAACAGTCACACGTTGAGGATATAGAGGCTTTTCAACAATAACTCTTTTGTTTTCCGAGCCCCAGATGCGACAATTTTGCTTGTTGACGAAGCTACCGAGGTGGAAATGGGCCTCATCACTCAAGATGATTTGCATTTGATTCATTCAAGTGAATTTTAATAATTTCAATGCATTGTTGAAGAGTGTATTGTTCCATTTTTATTGATGACGTAGTTTTTACTTGTCAAATTTAAAAAAATGACAGCTTCAAAAGAAACATCTACCGAAATAACGGGCTATTCAAAATAACACCTCTTATTGGAAAACCTGTATTTAAATGATTAAATAAAGTAAATTTGCATATATAACTTTGCGAAATTGTATAGTAGGTACCTAACCATCAAAAACCAATCAAAATCGTGGGACATGACGAAAACTTAATGTACAAACTTTGGCGAAAATGCCCATTTACAGGAAGGATTTTGGATGAATTTATGGATAATTTCCGTGAATTCACTGTGATGTTAGATTTATTATTAAAGTTATTTAGTTTGTTACTCTGCACGCCCTCCATCATGATAGAAAATCCTTTAATTCGGACCCAAAGGTCGCAAGTTCGTGTTAAATTAGATTATATTACGCTTTAGTGTTTTTAACTAACTAGGCAGATGGGACGGACCACCAAATAACTGGGTCTTGGAAAACACTCCTGGCCACTCATTCACATTCATACATGCTCTTATAATATTCTGACTCTTGACATGGCCCGACCCCAGTATCTGAATCATTTGATCGTGCCATGTCTTCCTCGGGCGTCCCCGACTACGTTTACCATACACATTTGCGTCATATATGTTCTTTACACACCTTTCATCATTCATTCGCTCCAAATGCCCAAACTATCTAAGCGTCTCTTTCTTAATCCTACTCATTACGCGTATACCAGCCTTGCATTGGTATATCTTATCTTACATGGTTATATCACACATACACCTCGGGGATCTCAGTTCTACAACATTCAGCTTAATTTAATCCTTCCTCTGCCTGCTCTACGCCTCACTGCCATACATCAGGTACCAGCACTCCATTGTGGACTGCCAGCTTCGCTTCTTTGGACAGTAATTTGTTAGCGCCAACCGCGTTAAGTCCTGCATTTACCTTTCTTTCATAATATTATTTTTTTAAATTTATTTTAATTTAATTCATTATAAACGCCCTGATGGGCTTTTGAACGATATATATTTTATAAGATTTACTGCATAATACAGTAACAGCAGAAGTTTTTTTTTTATGTTTAGTATATAAAATTGTGTTTTCCCATTTTATACAATAATATAGAAGAATCGTGTGAAATAGTTATAACTTCATTGTGGCACCTCTGTAAGTGAGATAACCTCTCACTTACAGAACATCATTACACTAAACACCAGTAGAAATATTCTTTGAAATGGCTTTAGATGTGTTTTGTGACCTATTCTGAATAGCCACGTAATTACCAACCTCAATTTATCAGTTTCTACTCCTTTCCAATCGCTTCAGCATCAAAAATCAAAGTATTCCTTGTTTTGGTAAGTTTAACTAAAAACTATATATTGAACAGTCCCAGCCACACTAAGGAAGACAAAAACTGCAACTAATATTTTTATAACAAAAACGGTTTGTTTGAAGTCGTTTGAACCTCTTGAACAGTGAGTTATCCTCTGATTAATTTTCTTTGTCTGAAATCTGTGGGTGAACGCACCTATTTTCTTTATCATCTCGTGTTTACTTTGGAAAATGACATTTCAGCGTTGTGACAAGTTTGTTTATCCGACCGAAAGATATTGATTTTTCAACGATGACAACTAAGCATTTTAAGCGAACATAATAGTGATTAAAGGTTTATAATACTTTATCTAAATAATGTTTGCAATGCATTAAAGTTTCAAATTAAATCTTTTTTTACAGCAGTTTAACACGGGAGGCCTTGAGGTCAGGACCCCTGTCATCTGTGAGGATGCTGTTGGAGAGTATTTTCAAGGAAAGGAAGCAAAGGAAGTTCAGGGAAGTAAAAACGTATGATGGGTGGATAGGAATCTGGGGGTCAGTGGGTTCGAGAGTGACGGATCTATGAATCAATTCTTCACAAAGCATCATTGGCTCGAGTGAGTCTTGCTGGGAGAGATCGAATGGTACCCATACCCGCCACGCAAACTGATTTTCATTGACTTTTTATTTTCTTCGTGGTCTTCTTGTGTTACTTTCCTTTCAAAAACGAACTTCAGCGGTTCATATTAATTGATCATCTGGCCAAATGATTGATTTTATATTTTTTATGAAACGGTTACTTACGGCATTTGAACCCGCATTCCCGACTCAAAACCAAGAGAACTAACCACGAATTTTACGCTAAAAAAAACTTTTTACCCCTTCGTGAATGTATTTGGATTTTTTTTAATAATTTATCATATTGAAGGCTTATGGGTTTTGAAAAACTCCGTCTCCGAAAGTTTTTCATAAATGTAAAAGTTTTAGATACTCAAAAAATACCTATTATCACAGCGTTATATTTCTACATGAACTCACTTTTAAAACATTTACCCTTGAGTGGTATAAAAATATATTCAAGTAATAAGGTTTATTTTCAGGAGGTAGAAAAAACTTGTGTGTGACGTCGATAGATAAGCCAGTTTTATGAAAATTTATTGTTTCAAAATTAATAGCCCTAAGGGACTGACGTTAAGTACGAAAAAATAAATAAATTAGGGCGATATGAATCGAATAATTTACGAGTTTTAATACAAAAGCAACGAGTTTTCAATCTTCATTTTGTGAAAACTTCTTTGAAATCTAATTTTTTCCCATTTTTCCGAAATTTTGAACATTAAACTGGGCAAACTAGAGTATAAAAAAATTGCTACAGGCAAGTGGAAGACTTTCGTAACTTTTTGGAAATTTATTGCTCAATTATAGATGAAGAAGAGTGGATGAATTTTTCACTCTTTTAAAAAAAATCAATACAAAACGATTTTGGGAATCTCATGACCTGTGAAAGTTGACTAATCAACTAATCGTCAATCGATGACGGTTTTAACATTGTTGATTATCCCGGGGCCGCCAAAGAGTTAATAAAGCATAATTTGACGTATTGAATTTAATAATCACAAATTCCAAATTTCTTTTCAGTTGCTATTTGACAGTTGACATTTGAAAGTTGACATTTGACAGTTGACATTTGAAAGTTGACATTTACAGTTGACATTTGACAATTGACAGTTGATATTTGACAGTTGAAATTTGACAGTAGAGATTGTCAGTCGACATTCGATAATTAACATTTGAAAAATGAGATTTAAGAGTCGACATTTGATAGTTGACATGTGATAGTTGACATTTGACAGTTGACATTTGACGGTTGAGATTTGTGAGTTGACATTTGATAGTTAACATTTGACAGATGAGATTTAAGAGTCGACATTTGATAGTAGAGATTTAAGAGTCGACATTTGACAGTTGAGATTTGACAGTCGACATTTGATAGTTGACATGTGATAGTTGAGATTTGAGGGTCGAAATTTAATAGTTGACATTTGATAGTTGTCATTTGATAGTTGACATTTGATAGTTGACATTTGATAGTTGACATTTGATAGTTGACATTTGATAGTTGACATTTAATAGTTGACAATTGACATTTGACAGTTGCATTTTTAACAGTTGACTTACCAACATAGGCCCTGACATCGTAAGATGTGCCGATGGGGGCCCCGCGGTACTCTTTGGCCGGCACAAGCTGCACGCTGGGGGGCGCCAGGGGGGTCAATTCCATGCTAAAGGCGTGGGCTCGGGGGCCCAAGCGCTGCATAAGTGCCTCCTGTAATAACAAATAAATATATTTTAAACATTTTGCAACATAAACAAAATTTTTAATCTTTCCCTAGAAAATGCGTAATCGCAAATTCAAGTTTATCAATAAGGCCAATTCAAGAAAAATAATAGTCATGTTTTGAAACAAATGGTTTATTCTTCAGGACAAACGTATACCTACATAGGTGCACAGTATACTAACTAGGTGTTTTATTTTAATTTTCTTATATCAATCATTAAATAACAGTTAATTTTTTTCACTTACATGTGAATATATTATTCAAAAAAGAAAGATCCCGAATCTTGGTCTATGACTGTTAATCAATTATAATTTTGTTTGAATATTATTAATATTGTTAGAAAAATTTATATGTTATTTTAGTTAGTAAGTTTGTTACAGCGAAAGATAGGAAAAAAGTGTGTCGGAAGAAGAGAGATGGAACGATACTGTACCATAAATTGAACCAATAAATACTTTGAATACATACGTTAAGTCATTTTAGGGTTATTTCAAAGAATCATTAAAGAAGTAGATAATAATAATATATCTAAACAAAACGTGAAACAGAACAAGACACAGAAAAATAAAAACGTAACGCTCAAAACTGGTAATCGAACATCTGACTTCTGACTTACCAATGCCGCCAATGGGACGTAATTATCATTTTTGTCGATCTCATATTTAAAATTTTGAATTGACAATATTATCTTCAACTGACTTTTCCCATATTTTAATTAGATACCTATAAAATTGTATTGTTGGAAAAGCGTACAAAAAGAGTACCCACTTATCTTTAGAGAGACTTATCTTTTTTGTGTACCTTGCGGATTGATTGCGAAATGGCCTGATTGATGGTTTATTCATAACACGCAAAAATAAACCTGAATTTTCATTTGCGAATTAATACCTGTTTAACACACATAGGTTTTGGGCTCTCCTGAACGATTCGTGTTTTGGAGTTGCATCTGTATGCTTCTCGGTATGTTATATTATAATTACATGTGGCTCATTATGGCTAGCTATCATATTTCTTCTGTAAAAAGAAGGCCGTACTGGATTACAAGCAAAGCGTGTTATACAAGGAATAAATAACAAGAATCAGACCTCTGCGTGTATATTGCGCGGTCTCCTGGGACCATTTCCACAAACAATACATCAAACATTACCTCAAAGGATTTTTGTTTTCGTCCACATTCCGTCTACTCCCTTTTTGAAAGACTGGGGCGCAGTGGGCGTGGCCAAAGACATTTTGTCATTACTTTGTAGATGTGTGATAAGGAAGGCGTGTGTGCTCTCATTTTAGCTGTGATTACCGCACAAGAGTCCCAACTGAATGGAGCCAGTGAGACTATGGCATCCCCAATTGGGGTATGTTGTGAGGCTGAAGTTAGTGGGGACGAGAATGAGATGGGGAAGAGGAAGATGGGGAAGTAACTGGCTATTCACATTTAGTCACCAAACATGGCCAGATCCATTTCAAGCAACGTTTCAATTCTGAATGCTGGTCTTACACCAGGGCGATACTGAGAGTGTTTACCACTGTTGAACGTATCGCAAATATACAATACATTATTTTAAATTAATAAATTGTGAAATAACAAAAATTAATCTAGTAAAATTTATTTGCACTTGAACCCGCGACCTTTGGATTGCTAGTGGAGAGCCTTACCCCTCGACTACTGAGGCCGTCAAAGATTTTTTATGTGAAACATGTATTGGCGCGAATAGGGGAAGTAAATAATAATAATATTCTTTATTCCAGTAAAACCGACTCTTACGTAACAGGCGTGGTAAGACTGTACGACGCCCTTGCGTCTTGGCATACATTCCTTGCCTCATTCACATTCATCATCATATTCAGACTCTTGACATGGCCCGACTCAAGTATCTGATTCACTTTCTTAATCTTACATACTTTTTCCAGACTTACGCCTCAGGGATCTCATTTCTACAGCATTCTGTCTACTTTCATACTTTTTCTGCCATTTCCATACCTCACTTCCATACATCAGCGTAGGTACCAGCACTCCATTGTGGATTTTTAGTTTCGATTCTTTGGATAACTTTTTTTTTGCACTTTATAAATCCCATATTTTATCCTTTGTTTCCTTTCTTACCCTTTCAATCAAAATTCTACCATACAGCTTGCCAACTGAGCTAAGCAGGCTAATAGCCCTATGATTCCCACATTCCATACGTGACCCTTTACCTTTGTATAACGGCATGATCACAGCCCTTCTCCAATCTAAAGGCATGTATTCCTCCTTTAAACATTGGTTAAAAAGATTGCATAACTATGTGAGAATTATACGGCTACCTCCTTTAAAATATTCAGCAGCAATATTGTCGAAATTGACAGCCTTACCATTCTCCATGCATTTGAAGGCCAGAATCATAAAAAAACCTAACGCTCATTTCCCTATATACACGGAGAAAACTCACCGATATGAAATATTGTTAATTTATTAAAAATCTGGTCATATTATACGTTTTCCAGTTAAAAACGGGACTGGAGGCTTATAACGAATGATTTGACAAAAATCAGTAAAGCTAGAATATGTTTTGAGGAAATCGGAACACTTGTACTTCAATATAATACTATTGTTGCAAGTCGTTCATTATATTTATTCGGACAAGGACACCTGCATAAAAAACTTGTTTAGATATATTCTGAATGACTAACATATTATTAGGAAATGGTCATGCAGTCACATTTTAACAGTATATTGATGAAAAAAGGTCGTACTCATTGCTCTCCATGTATAAATGCACTGTATTTATTACACGGTGGAACAAGTCTCCCAATATAAACAAAAAATGAAACGATTTTCAAGGCAATAACTGAGGCACACAATAACTTCAGTATTGCCTCGTTAGATAAAAAAAACAGTGTTTTCCGCTACCCTTCGACTGCAATTGTCTCATAAAGTATCGATCCCCGGGTCATTTGTGTTCCCCTTGACATCAGCAACTGGGTCAAGACCACAGCAAAAGGTTCCACAAGTAGTAGATGATGCGAGAAAGGTGGGCGCAGGTGGAGGCGAACTGTTTCCATCTTATCTAACCACAGGTAGGTATGAAGGATATAGGCGTATGGGGTGGTTCGCCTTGGTATGGAACGGGCGAGATTGGATGTCGCGGTAGAACAACAAATTACTGGTCTGGCACTGCCATATGAACAACCTTACTAAGCAGAATCGATACTACGAACTACGTTGTCTACGTCAGACCTTCGATAGAAGAAAACGTCAAACTCGTTTTTGACGAATTTCATATATAATTTCATCGATAAGTTTTCAATATCGGACCGACAGGCGTAAATACCGATGATTTTATACCGATTTCGCGATGATTGATATGCGGACCGATGTTAGTAATGCAACAAATTTGATTCGATATGCACTGGTAACACTGGCGCATCTCTCTATAGAATGACATTCGTAAACGTCAGACGGCCACGTAAAGTTAAAAATACCAAAAAAAGTTCACAATTGAATACTAACTTTAATATACATTGGCAGTGCGCATGTACTTTTTGACACTAAAAAGCGAGTTAATTCATGAGGTCATTAGCCATAACTAAGAGCTAGGGAGAGGAATATTTGAATACCGTAAGGGAAGGGTTAATACGGGTTTGTGACGTGGCTAAACCAGCGGCAGGAATGTTTCGAAAAATACAGAGTAGGTCCCCTGATCGTGTTTGCAAATACCGCTAACTGACCATAGATCACGTATTTCGCTATATCGTATTGATATGGAGAAGTGGTGGTATATAGTATATATACACAGGATCGTCGCCGGCCTCCGAGCTAGGGAGAGGGGGGGGGGGATTAGGCTAACAGGGAAGGAACAAAGAAGTAGTCACAATTTCCCAATGATCTAGGAGCCCTAGGGTCGTCGCCGGCCTCCGAGTTAGGGGATGGGGGGCAGCTTATTTTTTTAATAGAGCTTACAGGAAAGGAAGAAAGAAGTAGTCACAATTGTAGTAAGTGACGAGAGCGAAAGGGTGGAAAATTACTTACAAAAAAACGGAAAAGCGCCACAGGCGAAACTTTTTCAATAGTGAGTGGATTATGAATTATTATATTCACAAACACTTGTGAGTGGATTATGAATTATTATATTCACAAACACATTGCAGGCGATATTTTTTCTATGGCATTTCCAAGGTTATGTGGTGTGGTTGAAGGTAAACAAATATTTTAAAACATATTATATTATAAATATTACATTGTATTTTGACTAGCAAGTCAATAAATTTAGTTTCATCGTTTTGGTACTCGCTCGATGTTTATCAATATGTAGATTTGTCTAAATCTCAGATGATCTCGAAAAAAATGAGCAACTATTAGTGAATGTCGATAATTTATTGCAAAGCGTCATTTCCGATTGCGACAAGTTAGCTTGATAAAGTCTGCTAATCACCGATAATGTTGATAAAAATCTTCACGCACTTAAAACTTAAAAAATAGATAGAAGGGTTACCTAGCAAATTTTCAACCAACGCAACTGCTCGTCGTGTTTTAAATTGATTGGATATTGAACAAGCAGCAGAACGTATTGGGAAAGCGACTACACCTACCTCTAGTACTAATGCATGCAAATTGATTTAATATTCAGAACTTAGAAGTAGTGGAGGATTATGAAATTTATCGCAGGTAAGTGCTTTTTCAAAATTGCTTTCTGAGGTATTACTTATCAGATACGACCTACGTCATATCGTGTATCGTTTGTAACACCACTTTAATCTTCTGTTGACTTTTAGATATTTGCTCTAACGAAGTGTTTGTTTTATTATTTGATCAAATTAAACTTCTTGGAATAACTAACAGAAGCGGTAAGGTGTAAAAATATGATGAAAATAAATTATTTATGCATTATTTGTTTCGGAAAATGATTCAGCATGGTTTTAATGGTACTTGACTGTTGTAACAAACGTCAAAAAAATACTATCGGAAGTAAAGCTGCAAAGTTTATTTATTTCATACTCGTAAACCCCGCGATGCTTCGATATTGCTAATGTCTTTTTCGGGTGTTTCCGAATTTTTCCACCATTCACTACTGTATTCCTCAAACTTATTGTTAAAAAAACTACATTACATCGACTTTCATTCCACTCGGTATCTCATAGGAATAAGTATTCCTCAGGCGTCCTCGACTTCTTCTAGCATTCAAACTATTCTCTAAACACTCCTGGCACTAATAAGAACAAGCTTTGAAATTTTCAGCGATATCGGTCGATTACTTTTCGAGTTTTGCGAGCACAAACATAGGCAGACTACACTTTAATACATTACTAGCTGACGTTGTACCTGGCTTTGCTCGAATTTTCTCTACTTTCTGTAAATACAGGGTTTTCCAATAAGAGGTGCTATTTTGAATACCCGTTACTTCGGTAGATGTTACTTTTGAAGCTGTTATTTTTTGACATTTGACAAGTAAAAACTACGCCCTTAATTAAAATGGAACGATACACGCTTCAACAATGCATCGAAATTATTAAAATTCACTTGACTGAATCAAATGCAAATCATCTTGAGTGATGAGGCCCATTTCCACCTCGGTGGCTTCGTCAACAAGCAAAATTGTCGCATCTGAGGCTCGGAAAACCCAAGAGTTATTGTTGAAAAGTCTCTTTATCCTCAACGTTTGACTGTTGGGTGCGGTTTATGGTCCGGCAGAGTCATTGGACCTTACTTTTTCAAAAATGAGGCTGGAGCAACAGTTACGGTGAATAAACTTTCAAAAAGATGGCGCAACATTTCGTTTCGTTGCTTGTGCCACACAAGCAACGAAACCATTGATCTTTTACGATTGAATATCAAAATAACACCTCTTATTGGAAAACCCTGTGTTATTTTCACCTTAAAAATGAAGCCAGTTTTCAGGTACATTAGAATTCACAACCTCAACACTTTATTCCAAACCATTTATTAACTCTAGCAAAGCCGGGTGCAAGTCAGCTAGTTTCAAAATAAATCAAATACATGGATCATCACATATTTGTAATAAGCATTTACTTTGTGGCTCGTCATAATTTACAATAAAAGATATAAATTTGTTTGAGACCACTTTAATTTTAATTGTACTCTACCGGTTTCCGAAGGAAGGGTGCTTCCGAAACCGGTAGAGTGCAATTAAAATTAAAGTGGTCTAAAACAAATTTATATCTTTTATTGTAAAACATGGATCATCAGCCAAGACAGATAAAATATCAACCATTTTATTAAAGCCTATTTATAAGTATATATTTATATGGTAACAACATGCTGATTGTCTTTTATTTTAAATGTAATATTGCGTTGTTATTTTTATTTTTCTTGTAAACTGCTTATGTTATAAACTGCGCCTTATTTCAACGTAGGAGAATTCCTAGAGAGGTAGGCACAGATCATCACCAATGTAAATGTAATTAAGGCGATGCACTACGTCGTGTAGTATTTTAAATTGAGCCACTATGAATAACAACCCTTAGGTCGATGGTGATAAGGTTTAAATTCCCGCTTAACACCATCCGCCTGTTTTGATTCATGCAAGAAAATAACATGGCCAAAAAGTGCCTTTTATTTTATTTTGTGGATGTTCAGGCATAAATATTTTTTTTTTTCGATCATTTTATAAATACCTTAATTTGCCACATTATACAATAAAATCATAACCGAAAATGGGTTCGTAAGTAGGAGATTTTGAACTTTAAAGCAGTTTTCATAGGCCTTTACATTATTTTTTCTGGGCTTATAAAAAGACTTATCTAAAAAATACTCGATTATTTCAAAGGCCAAGATGTATTCTACTCGCGGTATTTATTTAAAGCATCTGAAACATTTCTAGGCGACCAAATTTTCAAACCAAAAACACATGATTTTGCATTACTACGTATGGCATCGCCTTAATAGAGATGAATAACTTTATTATTATTAAATAACTACCTTTTCCTGCAGAGTTTTCAGATAGCTTCGTTGGATTCTTAGTCTTGTCGTTACCATAAATATAATACCCATAAAACCTTTTAGGCTAAAATTCACAACGCGCTGGTTGTATCAAGATGCCTGAAAATAGCTTTACGAGGAAACGGATATGTCGATTTCGAGCTTCGGCGGGCGAACACTAAGCGAACAATGGCGGTAGTATCGCGTTTTCGTCTCCGCTCGACGGCATAAAAGATTCAAGTTGGAAAAGAATGTTTGATGTTTGAGTGGATTGGATACCAAATTTGTATGCATTGACAATGCGGCTATTACATACTTGGGGTATTATTAATAATTGGCGTACGGTGATCAACCATTTTGCCCTTTCCCCGCCTGGGTAGTCAGAAAGGACAGACCGCCACACAACTCTATCTCGACGTACACGGAGAAAACTTAATGATGTAAAATATGCTAATTTTTAAAAAATCTGGCCAAATTATTCGTATTCCTATTAAAAACGGGATTAACAGATTTCCTAACTAACTATCAGTAAAACACGAATGTGTTGATGAGCATGATGATATATTCTGAATGACTCGTTTTAAACAGGATTTTAAAAAATTCACAATAAAACCATAAAGCCATACTCATTTTTCTCCGCTCATTTTGCTTAATTTACGTACGTACATCATCGTAAACATACTCTTATGATATTTTGAATTTTGACATGTTCCAACTCAAATATATGATTCACTTGATCGTACCAAGTATCTCCGACTTCTTTAACCATTTTAATGTCCACGTTATTTTTACGTTCATTTCACCGTTTATCCGCTCCATGCATTCAAACCACCCAGGGGTCTTTTTCTAAGCTTCCTTCAGCCTTACATTCTTTAGGATCTCAACATTTGTAACATGGCCATACAAATTTTTATCATATATACGCATCAGAGATGTCATTTCTACCGCAAGCAATCTACTTTCACCCTACCTTTATCAGTTCACACAGAAATGAAGCTTTATACACGGAGAAACTTACTGATATGAAATATTTTTAATTTATTAAAAATCTGGTCAAATTATTAATTTTTCTATTAAAAACGGGACTGCAAGCCTTCAACGAATGAATCGACAGAGTTCGTAACAAAGTATCAATAAAAAAACTAATGTTTTGTGTTCAAATGAACGTGTTCATACAAATATTGATATTGACATACTGATATTGTCGCATTTCGTCATGATAGTTTTTAGTAAAAGAAAACGTGTCCTAGATATATTTTGAATGAATAATATTTGGTAACAAACCCAGGATAGATTGCATTTAGTTCAGGTTGAATCTTGCGATCATACATAAAGATAGTTGCCAATAATAATGTGCGTTGAGAAAAATGAAGACAATGTTGGTAGTTCTTATTCGAAGTATGATACAGTTAAATATGACCGAAGGAGACAGGATCCCATTAGCTCAGTTGGTAGAGTGGTGCCCTGGCAAGGCAAGGGTCCTGGGTTCGAGTCCTAGATGTGACAGTATCTTTTTCTGATTTTTCTGTTTCAAATTTTCGTTTAGGAATCGCTTATATTGTCTTCAATAATTAAATATTACAATTAGAGGTTTTACTCACTAAGTTATTCCTAAAAATGAATGACTAATATTTTATCAGGAAAGTAGCATGCTATCACTTTTGAACAGGATCATTTTTCTCCGTGTAGTTTTTAGTGTAAAAAACATCAATGATGTGACGAACGCTTTCATTTCGTTCTATGTTCGCATATTTTATTATAAAGCTTTTGCAATTAATTATACTGCAATGGTTTCAGCAGTTTGAAAAGCACTTAAGTATAATAGCGCTCGCTATTTCAGTAACGAGTATGGAATCGTGTTAACCGGGTGATTTACTCACTCCCGCCTTTTAGAAGTCACAGGTATTATTAGAAGGTTGGATAAATGTCAGCTTGTTACGATGTGAGTGCACATTATATTTATGGAAAATGAGTGTAAGCAGTGACGTACATTGCTGTTTGACCTATTTGATGTAAAATCATATCATTTCGGAAAGTACTGCCAATTTTTGAACACCATCTATGAATGTATAATACAGGGTTTTCCAATAAGAGGTGTTATTATGATATTCAATCGTAAAAGATCAATGATTTCGTTGCTTGTGTGGCACGTAGCGCCATTTTGTTGAAAGCAAACGTTGTCCAGATCAATACTATCTAATTCCGGCTATAAAAAATCATTAATCATCTCTCGATAGCGTAATCCATTCACCGTAACTGTTGATCCAGCCTCATTTTCAAAAAAGTAAGGTCCAATGACTCCGCCGGACCATAAACCGCACCAAACAGTCACACATTGAAGATAAAGAGGCTTTTCAACAATAACTCTTGGGTTTTCCGAGCCCCAGATGCGACAATTTTGCTTGTTGACGAAGCCACCGAGGTGAAAATGGGACTCATCACTCAAGATGATTTGCATTTGATTCACTCAAGTGAATTTTAATAATTTCAATGCGTTGTTGAAGCGTGTATCGTTTCATTTTTATTAATGGCGTAGTTTTTACTTGTCAAATGTTAAAAAATGACAGCTTCAAAAGTAACATCGACCGAAATAGCGGGCTATTCAAAATAACACCTCTTATTGGAAAACCCTGTATTATGAAATACGCAGAACTTAGTGCCGTGGAAATAGTCCTTAGAAATAAAAACCTAATTTTAAAATACAATAATATATATTACCTAAAATTTTATTTGCCAGAAATAAAACTCATTTTAATTCCCACTCAAACAAGTATCAAGTAAAACTTGAGCTTAAGTATTGGAAACAAAATGAGAGATTTCTTACAATCAAACCAAAACCTGAAGGATTCCGACATATTTTTTGATACATATAGTACTTTTGGTAGGAAATTGAAGTCTGTTTTACTATAAAAAAAAAAGAAAATGTGTACTTACTTCATTCACTATACTATTTAAGTACTTTTTTATGATGTATCTCTAAACTTGTTTACAAAATATGTGTACACTTTTATTTGATACTGAGCATTATCTATATACAAAATAATTTTACCTTATTTACATGTAAAAAATATTTAAAATTGTTATCTACCAGTCAATCAGTGAGAAATAGTTAGGATGCAGGCGAATTCTCAAGTTATTGTTTTACAAAATTATCTTTTAATTACTGTCTGTATCTGTGTTTTCTCCTTAAATAAATAAATAAATAAACAGAATGTTACTCAATTTTGTAAGAATAGTGTAAAAAAAACTAAATTAAAAAAAAGTGCACTTGAAGCATGAGTTTTTCTTTAAATATCATAAGTAGGTTTATAAAAGGACAGGAAAGAGAGGAAGATCTACGAAGGTAAAATAAATGAGGATTTTTAGGAATCTGGTGGACAGTGTGTCTAGGAGTGACGGACGTTTGAATTTATCCCTCCCACTGTGGTGCTAGGTTATGGGTCGAGAAAGTCCAAAGTTGGAGAGGTAAAAAGACCTCCCTCAACCAGTCTCTGCTAATCCGGCACGCCACACAGTAGGTGGGTATTAACTACATAATCCTCACCCCAAGAACCCGCGAACCCCTGCTAAGTCACCAAACGTAGCGACCCACTTGAAGTGACCTATGACAGAGGTGTTGGTTATCGGATTGGCGATACCCACACCCACCTCCCAAATTTAAATATATATTTTTTAAAGTTACGCTCTTTTACAGCTATCGTGGTGTTGTCATTTATAGAAATACAAACAATTGCCGCGACCTTAGTTTTAACATTAATGTTATTTGTAAATCATTACAAATTTAAATTTAAATTATAAAAATTTTACAAACTGTTTGCACGCCACTGATACTAAGACACCGCCGGAATAATGGTCTTAGTGAAAGGTCACCATTCGCGCTAAGTGACAGCGATTTTGCGTAATTGCCTGATTTTTTCAAATTTTTTTGTTTTCCTCCATTTTCTCTTGGTTTAATTACCCTCAGAATAACTTATTACCAAACCATCAATTAGTAGTAACTTTATAATAGTGGCAGAATACTTAAGAAAATATTAGGAAAAAATTGAAAATGATTTGCTCCCCCACATATACAAATCTTTACATTGTTGTCAACGTAAGAATTTCAAAATTGTATTAGTAATCATTTAGTTGCATTCTTATGTATACGAAAACTAGACGCTGATGTGGAGGGCCGTTGAGAGGAAGCTACAAGCCAAAAATATGTACATTCTTATATCGCCACGATTATAGGCAAAAGGCATAAAAATCGCTTTGTAAACGGAGTCCAGAAGCGCTCGACTTCAAACATAAATGTAAATAATTTTAATAGAAAAAAGTTAATTAAGTTTTTACTTATGGGCGTTCTTAAATTTATAATGAAAAATAATTTTTTTATTAGTTTACTCTTGTATTTTTCTAACAAAGTAATTAACAATTTGTTTTAATTGTATTTAAGGGAAAAAACGATAAGAAAAGCATAATTTTATCCAGTTTATCAAGTTATATTTTGGTATTCACCACGTAAACTGATTCTTAGTTAAAATTAATCTAAATAGTGATTTCACGTTAAGCTTTGCCTTAACATAATATAAAAAATATTATTACTTAAATTTTTTTATTTTATTTAATTCCTGATAGTCCTATCAGAGTAGAAGATACTCTCAATATCGCCCCGTTCAGAATAAAAACGTTTTTTGAAATGGCTTTGGCCGTGTTTGATGACCAGATCTGAATAGCCAGGTACTTCCTCACCCTTCCCCTTTCTCACCTCCCTACACCCTTCAGCCTCACAATTTACCACAATTGGGGATGCCATAGTCTAACTGGCTCCAGACGGTTGGAAGCAGTTGAGGTTCTAGTGCGCTTTCACGTAAAAAAATATATATTCAATAAAATCAACTTTTTGAAATATCAATCAAATAAAAAAAAAAGTTAGAAACATTTTAAAAAGCGACAAAATCTTTAAAAAAAATTGAGGAAACAGTTCTCTTTTCTAAGAATTTCTCTATCAATCCACCGTGTGTTTTTTTTTTCTCTTTTCGAAATCGGTTCCAAAAGTAACCGGTTTCACATCACTATCCAACTAAAACCGCAGTGACAACCCATTTCAGATATCAACCATCTCTAACGACTCTAACCAATAGAAACAAAGGAGTATCTAGTCAATTAAAAAGTGATTCATACGTTTTGAGTAAGTACTGATAAAATTAACGTAGCTTATTTCTAAAATTATCTATCTTTAGACACGATTCAAGTAAACGCCAAAAAGCTTTCGAAACCGGCGATGTAATTGACTAAAGTGATTTTTAGGTATCGATTTTGAATTAGTCATAAAAATTACCCCGATTATCGGTTTATTCTTGTTATTTTTCTATCGAGTTTCAAGTGTTGGATCAAACCATTAAAGATAGAAAAATTACCACTCGATTCGGTAGATAAATGATTGTATTGTTGACAATCGATTTTAAATATAAGTTAGCCATGTAAATCAAAACTTAATTTTTAATATGAGAATTCAAAACCACATTCAAACGAAATAAAAACCGTAATTTTTTTTTTCGCTACCCCTTTTTAGAGGTTGAGAATTGGATAAATTTAATATGAAGCAGGGAGGGCTTTTGACTTCCAGTGAGATCAAAGAAATACATTTTATAAAGAAGTTACGAAATTATGCATCAATTCTACAAACGACGGGTGCTCAATCTCATAGGAAAAGGTTTACATATTGAAATGTAATGAATCAAGCGATACGTAGGTATGTAAAGCGAAACGGTAAATTGAATTTTGTTTAAGAGGAAGCTACAAGCTAAAAATGTGTATATTCTTGGTATACCTTATATCGTAGGTAATAGGCATAAAAATCGCTTGACAAACGGAGTCTAGAAACGTTCGATTTCCAGCACAAAACTGTTTTTTTTTTTTATTTTGTAAATAATTTTATAAGAAAGCAAAAAAGGTAATCAAGTGAAACTGTCACAGATAATCTTAGCTATAATAATGTATTTTTTATAAAAAAATTTCCTTTATGCGTTCATACATTTCTATTGAAAAACAATTTTTTTAGTAGTTTACATTTATATTTTTTATTGAGTAATTTATTATTTTATTTGTATTCTACTCAAGCGAAACGATAGGAAAACCTTTAATTTATCTAAAGCATATTTTTTGGTATTCAAAATGTACACAAATTCGGTATAAAGATTAATCAAAATAATGATTTGGCATTAAGCTTCGCCTTAAGTTACAAATATTTAAATATTAATTTTGAAAACGTAGAAATTTTCATATTTCGTGGGATTTTATAAGAAACATGACGTGCTAAAGTAGAAACTTGACGGTAAATTAAAACAAATTATTAATTTGGTATAATGAAAATAGACTTAACTTAAAAATCTCAAAATGTCAAATAGTTAGATTTGCTTGAATAACAAATCCAGTGATTTTTGATTAAAACATTGATAACAATGCTTTTGAGACATTAACACAAATCAAAGACTTCGGCATCACCTTTCAATCAAATCTTTCATTTGTTAACCACGTAACAGAAATCTCTAATAAGGGCTTAAAAATTTAAGGATTTATAACTAGGCTAACCAGAAATTTTAGCAATATAAAGTGTATTAAATTGTTATATTTTACCTATGTAAGAAGTCAACTTGTGTACAATTCTCCCGTCTGGAACCCACATTATAATATACATGTACAAGCTGTTGAAAGAATACAAAAAAAAATTACGTTTTATAAATTTTAAAATGAGTATTCCAGCAATTATATTGAACTACAACACTCTGTTAAGTTATATGAATATGCTCAAATTGTCAAACAGAAGAATTTTCACTGACTAGGTATTTCTATATAAAATTCTCAATGACTTAGTTGATAGTCCGGTATTGCTAGAATTGATAAGCTTAACTTAAAACTAAAAGTCAGGATTTATTTCAGTGCAGAAATTCTGGGACTAACTACCATATGTATTCCTCTTTGCCCAGAATACTAATGGAGGAAAACAATTGTTAAAAGTCAGTGGACATCTTCAATTTATCTTTAAACAAATATAAAATGTTGTTATGTACAATAAATAAAGTATGTTTCTTAATATTCATATTAATTAATAAATAATTGGAACGTATGTTATAATCTACGCGTTCGTAGATGGCGATAATTAAATTAATTTAGAAAAAAAAGTTTGTAAGTTAAGCTATAAAATATTAAGGTAAATTGCTTATTTTCGTATATACATACGTAATATTCATACATAATAAATAATTTTGTCCGTATAAAAATACAATCCTTACAAGAAAGGCATATAATTACAATATTTTATCAATGATTCAATCTAATATTCTACTGTATAAATAAAAGAATTGGGTTTTTATACGCACAAAACTATTTAGTCATATTACGTATGTACATGCGTAAACAAACAATTCCTCTTAGTATTTTAAAGTGTGGCGGTACTCCACTACTCGAGTCGGACGGTGTCGAGTACTACTTTAGTATATACTCGTAGTACCAAGCTAAGGTGCTACAGTACCTAGGCCGACGTAGAACCTACTGGACACTTCGGCCGTTGCGTAGAGGTCATGTCGGACGGTCGAATCTACGGCTTAAGGCGAAGCTTAATGCCAAATCAATATTTTGATTAATCTTTGCAACGAATTGGTGTACATTATGAATACCAAAAAATATGTTTTAGGTAAATTGAAGGTTTTCCTATCGTTTCGCTGGAGTAGAATACAAATAAAAAAATAAATTGCTCACTAAAAAATATTAATGTAAAGTACTAAAAAAAACATTTTTTCAATAGAAATGTATGAATGAAAAGCATAGATAAAACAACTTAAAAAACACAGTATTATAGCTAAGATTATCTGTGATAGTTTCACTTGATCAACTTTTTTGCTTTCTTATAAAATTATTTACAAAATAAATAAAAACCAGTTTTGTGCTTGAAATCGAACGTTTCTAGGCTCCGTTTGTCATGCGATTTTAATGCCTATTACCCACAATATAAGGTAAATCAAGATTATACACATTTTTGGCTTGTAGCATCCTCTTAAGGGGCGGCAACATATGCATACTTACATATTTTTAAAGCGCTAATCAAGATAACTTAAACCTTTCGCGCGGCGATTACTTAAATAATCCTTGCTGTTTCTGTTGTGACTAATTACTTGTCTGACGGAGAAGCGGTATACTTAAAATTAGTTAAGACACTTAAAATTTTAAATAGTGGATATTATAAATATTTCCGGGCATTCTCGCATAGATTTAGTTCTGCAGGGAGAGGGTCAATGAAATTCAGTTACCTGTGAATTCAAGCGGCAGGATTTATTTGAATTATATTGTTTGACAAGAGATGGCACCACTAGTCCTGTTTGGTCAATTTACGACTGAAAGATTTTGTCACAAGAAAGTTATTTTTTTTGAATTACAATGCGTTAATTCGGATTTATTCAAAATTCTCTCAAACTCTCTTGAGAGCTAGTCGTGGCATATTGTTATTTCATGGTGCAAATTAAAGTTTTTATGGTGCTGATTGTCGACCGCTGCCAAATTGGAGATAAACCTTGAGGAAAAGGTTTTGGAGACCATCTTAAAGCGGATATCTTCGGTGAGTCCTCTGTTTTTATGTATTAGGGTGACTGGATGATAATTTTGTTACGCCGCCTGCAGAGTGAATTTTTGCAATCAACCCTTTTTTATAGGGAATTAATTATTCCCTGATTGTCTGTGTGGTTTACAAAACCAGATCATCACCATGTGATATATATAAAATTTTGTTAAAATTTATTCACGGCTAGTTTATCCCGGCAACAGAATAAATCTATGATAAAATATTACATGGTTGTATTTCAACAACACCAAACACAGCTTCAACCTTCGTAACAAAAGCATGTACAAAATGTTTTTCTCAAAATAATTAAATTAGCGCCACCTACGAAGGAATAGATTATAACATATGTTCAGTATACCCTTAATCTAAAGCAATATATATTTCATTAATAAGAACACTTGCCACGCTCCACGACCCTTACAATAATTATAAAATAGAAATTTGATACAGAGATTTCATCGAGATTTGTCAGGAAATATAAAACCTCGCAAAAATTAATAATTATTTATGACCTAATGATGAAAAGTATCGCTTTAAATCCAGCTTAATACATTATTAAATTTGGCTTTGGTAATACAAAAATATTTCATAAATAACATCTACATTTTTTAAATTTGTTTCTTGTATCCTGTTCAAGGTTGATCAAAGCAAAACGAACTCTAAGCAGAATTTTAACAGACTATGCAATAATTACAATAGCGTATTATCCAAGGTTGATATTTTCAGTTGCGAACTTACCAAATACAAGAGGTCCATAAAAGAATATTTCTCTGATGGTTTGTGAATAATGTTTATGTCTCTATTGTTTATATCTCTATTATGATTCGATTTATATCTACAACCTCTCTACATGGCTATAAATGTATTGTTTTGTAAATTTTTCGGTTCATATAATATATTAATTATCATATAGGTACTGAATGTCACCCTATCTGTCTTTATTATCTACTTTGCTTCTTCTTTTGAATAATGGTTAATGATTACTTATGGTTCAAATATTGTTACAATATACTGTAAAATTACCCATCTGGTAACACATCTAATACTTATTTTTTCTTTAATTTTGAAATATTTTGTGTTTGTATGTAGAATTACTTTATGTTTGTGATACTCTTATGTTTGCTTCACTCAAATGTAAATTGTTAACCTCGATACAGGCTTAGTCCTAGTGAAGTTGATTTTTATGGGAAATAAAAAGTGTTTTATGTATAGTGAGATGCAATAAATAAATAAATAAATATAATGTTTTGTTTTGTATAATTTTTTAAGTTCATATTCCTTTCTTACAAATTTAATTTACTTATTCCATACTATGGTGTCTCAGTAGAGATGTGGTCATAAAGAGGAAATCCATAATTGGTTTTATTTTACTATATAATACTTATGTAAAAACTGATTAAATGTAAACTGTTGATTTCCCAAAAATGAATAAATAAATAAAAGCAAATGAGAACAGAAAAAATATAAATGTGCGCCAACTATCTTCAATACGGTGTGCCTTCCGCAGAGCAATAGTCTTACTGGCTCCAGACAGTAAGGAGCCGTTGAGACTCTTGTGCGGTTTCACATAAAAATATATATATGTATTTGAAGACTACAGGGAAAAACAAGGAATGTCACTTAAAATTCAAAATTGAAGTAACATAACAGCTGGTAGCATTACTGTGTATCCTTATGCTTTAATGTCACATACTTAAAATACTTTTGCAGATTAAAGTGTCCTAAAAAGATGGCCTTCTAATTATAATTAAAGAAATTCATTTTTCAGCCAGCTTTCAAAACGTATATTTTTCTGGACTGCTGTATATCACGTTTAAAAAATTCTAGCACAAAAGAAGCGAAAATGGATGACTAGTCGAATTTTGTAAAAAAATACTGCTAATGGTGATTCGAATTGTACGAGGTATCGTAAGATCAAAATCACTAGTCATCCAGTATTGTTCAATCGCGTTGTGTTTTTCTGACGTGTTCAGGAAAAATACTGGCTGTTCATTTTAAGCTCGTCGGTTTTGTAAGGTGTGTGTTTTGTATGGAAGTGAAACATAATAGGAGAAAGAGATATACGTGAGTTGAAATAATTTAATTTGTGCAGAAGCGGAAATAATGCAGAATGGCTAGAGTTTAATTCTTCAGGCCTCTGCCATATTTTGACGTAAGGTCGGAGTATTTTCGCTTTGCCAAAAAAACGGAATATTTCTGAACGTATTCAAAAATTAAAAAAGCCTTTAAAAGGTGATATATACAAATTTTGAATGCAAGGTTAATTTTTTTTAAATATCTCTCGTTTTTTGTAATTAAAATGACTGGTAACGAAGAAATATATAAAAAACACGTGCATTTTATTAGAAAAATGTATTACAAATGTTACTGTCACCTCACTTTTTGTCGCTTGATATAAAAATAATTTAAAAAAATTAAAAACTTTCACAACACACATTTTAATTCTTATGTGGTTAATGTCGTTTGTGTGTTTTTTATATCAACTTTTATATCATATTTCTCACCATGTCAGTAAGGGAGATACAACGGTCTGTGAGACCGTATTATCCGTTCCCAAAAGCGAACAAATTAGCCTGAAGGTTTGATTACAAGAAGGAAAGATTCTTTCCAAATTTCGACATGAATCGGCTTACTCAATCATGCCATGTTCCGATCCTGAAGCATCCCCGTTTTTCCATTCTCATCTCCTGTCATTTATCCGTCCATTCGCTCTACGTTTTGAAAGAAAATTAAAGGTTCTTTTCTTAATCTTGTTCATAAGATAAATAATTATCAGCATCTACGGTTTCACCAGATATTTCTTTTCTTCTGCATTCAAGCTACTCTCCTGCATTCTGCTAGACCATTCAATACAGGCCCCGAGGGAATACTTTTTTCACGGCTTTCTTTGTATATTTATGTAAAAAGATAAAATTAAGTCACATTTTCAGTTTAATGCCTAACTACCATGTATAAGGGTTGGTATAGAAATTGCATCGTAGATTACTATCCTTGATTTCTCAAACATTTATTTTATGAGCAAATACTGATATTTATGTCTCATCGTTCTAGGCCTGAGTCATGGCAGATTTTTTGGCTTTAAACCACAGTAAGCAGTTTATATGTTTCTGTATTAATATTCGGAGGTATTGTTACCACGGGATTAGATGGCAACAAATAAAATAAACTGAAACGTAAAATTATTCAGTACTGTTCTGAAAACGGATGGTTTTTTTTTCAACATAAAGAATATGTCATGATTTTACAATATATATATATATGAAAATACAAAAGCATCCTAAAATAAAACTGTCTGGCAAAAGAGCTTGCTAAGAGTAATAATATAGTGTGAAGCTGAAGCGTGTTGATGAACGGCTTGGCAGGCAGCGATGAATTCAGCTGAAATTTAAAAAAAATAGTGTAACTTCTAAAGTGAGAGTGGCCTTGTCAATCATGGCTCCACGACGAAAGCCAGCGAGTGTCCATGTTTTCCGATTACCAAATTTTCCAAGAATTCAGTCTCCAATATTAGGTAAAGGTGGCATTAATTAATGGCGAGTTGTGGGATCTATCGTCCGTCATTCCAGAGTTAGCCCAAACCTCTGGGCTGTCGATCAAGGAATTGCAGTGCTTGATTTTTGAACGGCTCAGGTGTTGTCTTCACAGTGGAGGTGTGGCAGCCGAAGTGTCAAAAATATTGTAGAGTTGGCAATCTAACCAATACACAATGTTTAATTGAGTAAACACTGAACGCCACAGACCGAAGGCATAGGTATAAATCAATTAGAAGGAACCACACACCTTGTTATTAATCCTTTATGATTTATTATTTGACGAATTCAAAAGCTAACGCTCGGAAACCTCCAATGCTCAAGACACTTTTTTTGTAAATACGCCATCGCTCAAGTGGATAATTGCCTTATTTAAATAAAATTTAAAATAAATTACGATTTTTGTATTTTACTCTGTTATAATATAGCTTATGGAGAACTGCCGAAATGAACTGCTATTAAAGCACAATAAGTTAAATATAGATATGTAACATTTCTATAGATCCAAAAATTTTCTAAGGCATTGTTATAAATTAGTAATAATATAGGAACCACAGTTGAACCTTGTGGTACACCCGATAATCGATATTTGGATACAATTGGGGTGTGTTTATTCAACATTCGTAATTTGTTGCGTGTTACTAGTTTAAAATGTTAACAGTTTTTTTTGATGCGAATGAATTTTTTATAAAGATGAATATTTCATACTTTAAACCGAAATAAAAGTTTCAGAACAAACACGGTTTATTGGAAAGTTTTTATTATTTTAGAAGGTAAACTGGTAAATAATTTGTTTTTAATTGGGATCTGTATTGTATTGTGTTTGTTTGACTTATAGTGGGAAAATCTAGAAAAAAGGTTAATTTAAAAAAAATTGGTACAATAACTTCGCATATTTTAAAGCATTATTTGATAATTTGTGTCACTGGGCGCTGTAATGTAAGAATGAAAAAAACTCATACAAATAAATTTAATTAAAGTAAAAAAACTAACATTCATGCCCTGTTTCAGCAGCAGAGAGGTTAGAACGTCCTACCACAATATAGCGTGCTCTCCTGGTTTCGTCCACATATATACTTTTTTATCACCGACTCTTTTCGACAATTTTGTTTAGCTTTTATATTGATATAATCTGCTCTTTCTCAATGCGGTAATAAATTTTTTACCACAATTTCCAATTGGTTAATTTTGTTTTGAAATATTTATTCGGGACATAGCCCGAAGTCTAGTGGCGATAGGTCAGCTATTTACCTCAATCTTAATGAGTATTGTTTTAAAGTTCAAATGCTTATTTTCGTCGATTGACCGCAGATACTTTGCATGTCGTAAATTTATAGTATGAGAATAGTAATTATTTTCTGAATTCACAATAATAATTAATTATTTGGATCGTTCGAAATTTCAATAAATTTAAATTTGATTGAAACTCTTGGCAACCATTAATATGGGTAATTTAATTGTAATTTTATATGTCATCAGCAAGAGTATAAATTTAACATTGTTGAAGCAGGATTTTATGTAGCTTATAAAGAGTAGGAAGAGAACAGGACCTAAATGACTACCTTGCGGTACCCCGCTAGAGGCGAACAATTCTTTAAATTTTGTCGTTTTTCCCTTTAAAAGTTTTTTTTTCACTTGGAAAGTTAGCGAACCATATTAGTTAATTGCCCTGTATCCCTAAAGCCGAATCCCTAATTCGCGAAAAAGTGTGATCAAATGCCTTGGTGAAATCTGTATTCATACTGTCGACCTATTTTTTTAATAAATGCTATTTTGATACAGAAACCAATTTGTGGTTGTCGACCTACCTCTTAGATATCCATGTTGTTTTTTAAAATTTGTAATACTAACGATAGAAAGGTATATTTGGTCAAGAATAAGCGATTCAATATTCATAGTTTGGGTATACATAGATGATAATTTGTAATGCCGCCCTTTATAAAATACGATCAATGTAACTTTCTTTTAACTTTGAGGGCAAATGTCCATTAAACAACTTTCCAATTTTACAAGTTGATAGATTTATGGTTTTTTTCCAATTTATATAATGATATCCTATATCATCGTAAACATTTAATGTGTTGTCAGATATCTTACTGTCCAGATGCATAGTTTGAGGATGATTTTGTTTTTTTGTTAATTTTTTTAAATATATTTCTAAAGGTTTACAGTATCAAGAGCGCTGTTTTCGATTAGATTCGAGTAAATTTTATAGCAATATTTAGACAATTGTCTACATTCTTTTATAGTGTGTACATGCAGACAAAATTGCAACACGATAGAGTGGTCATATTCACTAACCGAAAACCGCACTAGCTGATTCAACATTCTGTCATTAAATGATTCAGTGGAAACCTCATACCAAATTTACTATGGACCACTCTCCAAGGTTTCTGTGTAGTTTGGCTGAGAAGGTTTGGTTCGTGTTGCTCGTCGTTTAAACTGGACGTTTCTCTATACAGAATTGGAATACGTACATTACTTGCGCACCCGGCACAAGAGGCAATAATTTAACAAAGATGTAGCAGTGATACCGGGTGGTGCAATCACAGGGGGCTAAAAAAGAGAGACAAGCAGATAAAAACAGATTCTGATTAATTTTTAATAAACAAAATACTGGTTCGTCCATATTTCATGATATCTCGCGTTTTTCATCCATTGCTTCTTATTTTATGAGTTGAAAACAGAGATATGTAAAAAATAATGGATATTAGAAAAAAAAGATTTCGCTTTCAACCTATACTTTTTTTTTAAATTTAAAGGGTGTTTCAAGCAAAGTTTAATGTTATCTTTTCTGTTTTGATGACTTTAGATATCACAAAAAAGCTTATATCAAATGTACACAATATGTTTATACGAGTTTTAGGTAGGTGTGTTTACTAAAAATGTATATAAACTACCATACCCAGATTGCGAATAACCTAACATTTTAATTTTCCCACATGGTAAAAAAAAACGAAATTGTTGCTTGTGGGACAATTAATGTCTGCTCGTAGAGGATTGAACCCACAATAGACAGGGTCAAAAAAGTAAGGATTTTGGTTTTGAATGGGTACAGTTGGATAAGTTGCCTCTTATTATAAGTAGAAAAATTACAGAAATCTCGGTTGGCATCTTCTGCTCACACATCTTTATAGAAATTGATGAAATCAAACATTTTTCTTATTTTTTTATTGGAATCACTTTTCTTTTAATAACTTTTGAAGTTTATACCCATAAATTTAATATATCATTTAAGAAGAAGAAAATACTAATACATCTAAACGAAACATGAAACAGAACAAGACACAGAAAAAGAAAAAAAGAAAACGGTCTCAACTGAAGATGTCAGTCGATTTTTTAAACGTAATTTTTCTTCTTATAATATGAGGCAACTTTTCCGCACTACATACTCGTATATAGCGACGAAACTAAAAACTTTTCAAGACCAAGTCTAACTCCCAACCGAATGATGAATCATAGAATAAATTGGATGTGTTTGTACTTTGAATTTGAAGTTTGTTCACGAAAGACGGCAAATAGCTAATAAAAACTCCGAGAACTTTATGTAGCAACTCTGTGTAATAGAGAGTCTGTGCCACGACAGATTTGTATGGCGTTCCATTGCATCTGGCTACCCTTGGGAAAGCAGGAAAATTGCATGATAGTTACTCTGTAAGTTAAAGCGCCCTCGAGGCAATTTTTCACTGAGACGGCTCTATCTAAATTTATGTATTTATTCAACTTTAAATATTATATTACATTGGTTGATGTACTGTGTTTGTCTCACATTTGAGAGCAAGCGCAGTTTATAACATAAGAAGTTTTTAATAAAAAATACCAACCCAATTAACGCGTATATTTTGTTTTTTGTTCTACTAAATAGATTATTGTTGTTTTATTATTTGGAAATGTTTTAAATACCCTGCATCTTAAATACTTGCATTGCTTATCGTCAACTTCTGTTTTGTTTTATTCTCCTTCGTCTTAACTGTATCTTTCAGTACACTTCATGTAGTGTCCTTTTCTTTTCGTGAAACTATGTCTATGAAATGTGTATACAGTATATATTACGTATACAGTACTGCAGCCATGGAAGAAGTCACAGTATCCTCCTTGAGTACCTCAAGGGCGATGGTGTTTTTTACATGACGGTATAATCCCAATACGTGGGAACACCTCAGCCCAGGTTCTCCTAGTGAGGTGTCAATAAAACTTATGTAAACTGTGTATATAAAAAAGAAAAAAAAATACGCAAAACACAAAAAAACTCTTCCGAGAACAAAATAAATGACTCCGACGGGACTCGAACCCGCAGCCTTCCGACTCACATTGGGGCGACTTCATGTAACGCGTTGGCTGAAATTCAGAAAATCAAATGTTCTTTACAATGAAGCAAGTATGCTAGTTTTGAAGTTCATTAAGTGTTACATAATAACCCCGAAGCGTTTTGCCCTAATCGCGATACTAACGGGAAGAGATCAGTTTGAACTTGACCTTTGTGCGGGTGACTGTGTCAGTTTTCGAAAGCGCGTAAATTTCAATACTTTTCAAGTTTATAAAAAGCAAAACCTATCAAGTGTACAGATCCAATTCAATATGGATACGATGTCTTATGGTATGTACTTTAATTATATTATAGTAGTTATTGATACCCTCATACTATATGTCATAAATTTAAATTAAAACAAACACCTATTTGAATGAAATATTTTCTTGTAAATATATTAAACGTAGAGGTATATAGTTTAGAGTTCCACGAGATCCCGTCATATTTTAATTGTTTTTATATAGTTTAATATCTTAGCTACAAGATTTAATTATAAATAGTTGCAAGTATGCACAATTTTTTTAATTATAGTACTTGAAAGTGAGGACTATCAGTTTTCATAAAAAACAGTTGTAGTCTAATAATCAATGTGTTTTGTTTTAGATACATTTTCTGGCGTGGTTCTTACGAGATTCGAATTATACATGATTACGAAGAATTCTGGCGTTAAGAAATTTGACGAAAAAGTAAAATTCCTGAAAAAACACCTCTTAGAACTTACTCATTGTCAACTCTTTAATCAAAAATAACTTTTTAATGAAATAGCTGCATTCTGTTCTAAATTGAAAACCAAATGGTTGAAGTGTCACAGAATCCATGACTTCATTTTATTAAATAATAAAAAATGGCTCGAAAGCCTCGTTATGTTTAAGAATTATAAACCTTTAGCAGAAATAGTAAAAACGAAAAGAGGTCGACCCACACTGTCATTTGATATGTCGTCTGAGCGTACGAAACGTCATAAAACTATACTATTGCGATCTAAAACATCTAGTACTGAGTTAGCCTTTGCTACCCACATGAGTTTTCGGTTGGCAGGTAAAGCAGCAACATCGACTGTAGTCAAAGACGTCACGTTAAGTACGCCGACCAGAGCAAATAAGTACAGAAAAGCTTTTACCGATAAAACCCAAAACAAAAAGATATTGAGTGGTGATGAAGCACTTGCTTTGATTGTAGATGCCAAAATTAGTCGCTACCAATACAATTTTATAAGAGAAAAGGATAAAGAGGTATTTCCTTCATACAAAATTGTACAAGGAGCTAAGAAAAAATTATACCCATTAAGTGAATTCATAACGGTCACGGAATCTTCAGCGGAAGTGAAATTGCAACAATTGCTGGATCACACTGCTGAGCGTTTAATACAAGTTCAGCAGCCGGACAATGAAGACAATTTCAAAAGAAGTACTGAAAATGCTAAAGACACCAGACCCTAATACGACTACCAGGAATGATTCGATAGTTGAATCAAGTATTGATGACGATAGTATATTGTCACAAGATGATGAAGACGATTTATTATGTGTATAAATGTCAATAAATAGCACGAGAAATAAAGTGAGCATTTTGACTGATTTAATTGATCTTATATTATTCAATTTTATATTTTTGTACTAAGTATGCGTGACTTTTCGAACATTTTTTTTCACTTATTTTTATCAACATGTCTATACGGAACTAAAAATCGAAAAAGATTTGATGTCATTGCAACCACTGATTTGATGCCAACTTTCGGGGTCATCGGCCCCATTGTGCGACTGCCGGTCAGGTGCACTAGCCACTATGTGACGTTGGCTTATTTTAAACCGCCAACAATTATTGCTTAAAGGATTTCTTCACTTATATACAACCAACTTTGTTTTTGAAGGAAAGGCATTGATAAATACTAAATATAATTTATTTTTGTGATCATTTATTTTGCGAAAAGTTGTTTTAGTGAAAGGAATAACTAAAAGATTACATCTTTCGTTTCAATCATTATTATTTTTAGCGTTTAACGTTGCATTTTTCTCGGGTTACCTTGTATATTGATCAGAAATTCGGCTTGTTTACTTTGAGAAACCAATTTACTTAGGCAATCTTTGGCCCCCCGATAAGGTAGGAATCGCCAATTATCCTTGGGCCGAAATGACCATTTCGCCTCGGGCTCAAATAATCACGAATCACCCCCAGTGGTGGCATCGCAGGGCATAAAATCAACACCAAACGGACACGCGACGGATTTATGTAGGTAATGTGAATGTATCGAGGGAAGATAAGGAACCCTAGGATATAATTTGAAAGATACACGAAGGTACGAGAGGGGTCGAAACGATATGTCGTAAGTAATGGAAAAGAGATTAGGTCTGTTGATTTTAAATCAAATTTATTACACCACTCTCTGGGAAGGTCTACGTGGGACTATCATCGCTTCTATTGTTGAATTTATGTACGATTTTTGGAAAATATTTATCCCGTTTTAATAAAATGGATTGTGTGATAGAATTTGAATAGATAATCAATTTTAAAAAGTTAATTTTCAAGTTCAGTGAAAGTTCTGTCATTGTTTTAGTTCTGTGAAGCAACTGGCCCATAATGAAAAATAATAGAACTTGAAAATTTAGGTGGAAATTTGATGAATTGTTCAAATTCTTTGAAACTATCTGTACTTTCATAATCTTGGCATAAACTCCTTTCTTCATTCATATTAATTCGTACTCTTATGTTATATTGACTCCTGACATGGCCCGACCCAAGTTTTCTTTCATTAATCTAATCCACGACTTTTTCTACTATTTAATTTAGCGTTCTAATTAGAAAAAATATGATTTTATGAAATGTGACGTTTTATTTCACCACGTAAAAATTGCGTTAAACTAATCGATGGAAATTTTGTTATTTTGCATAATGAAAGTACCATGTCGTAGAAAGCTATTTGTAGACGCAAAATAAAAGAGCACTATTATGCTTTCAGAATTCCAGAATACCTGGTGACAAAGTGTCCTCCTAACTTTCCAATTTAGCTACCGTGGGACAAAATGGATACAAACTAACTTTCAACACAGTGAGAATACTAAATTCTACAGCTGGAAATGTTCTCTGGCTTTAATTCCCGTCGGAGGGACTGTTTTTGTTAACAGTGGAAGATACTCTCAATATCGCCCCAGTGAAATACCACCATTCGAAATCTGAATTAAATGGATTTAGCTGTGGTTGGTGACCAGATCTGGTTTATCCCCATCTCATACCCTTCCCTACTACCTTCTGCCTCATAACACACCATATTTGGTGAGGCCACTGGCTTCGAATTGTTGAAAGCTGTTGGGATTCTTGTGCGGTATTCACATAAAAATCTGTAAACACAATTATATGGTGCCCTTCAAAACGAAATTAAAAATAACACGGAGATCAACAAGAATCTACTATGGACTATCAGGAGTTTATGTCTGACATCGATGTTGATGATCAATTGGGGAACTGCTGCGGAATATCATTTCTTTGTACGGGATCTGTCACATTGACAGATGACAGCCGCGTAATTACGGCATTCCGTAAATTATTCTGACCTCTTCTCCTGCCGTAGGTAGGAGAGGGGGTGACGTAATTTTCAAATATAGCCTGGCTAGCAGATCACAGCGCGTACCGTCGCCACGCCCACACTTATAACAAATCATCTTTTTAGGTGTGACAGGTCTGTATGGGATTGTATGGGAGTTACATAAAATGCTTTGAAATTATAGCGTAATCTGTCACCCCCTTACGTGTAATGAACGTATGATTAAATGTATGAAAGAGACATTCATATAAAAAAGAGGAATTAGTTCAACAAAAATTGGTGCAGTCTACAATTAGTTTAAATAGAATATTCACTCGGCTACATTAGATATGATAGTTTTATTATTGAATAGGTAAGTACTCACTAACTCGCTTAGAAGAAGAAGGTGATAAGCCAAGTTAGTTTTCATAAAGCACATATCACATGGTGTAGAACTTATGTTACAGTGGGTGGCCAAATTATTAGTTAAACTTGCAAAAATAAAATTATTATCGGTTTGAACCTGTATAATTTTTTAACAGAGGGTTTTTTATATATATTTTTTGGAAAATTAGACATTTCTTATAAAAAAATATATCTATATATTTTAAATAACACGTATTTGAGAAAAAGCTCAATACAATTTTTTTTGAAGGACAAAAATTCCCTCTTACGTACCTGACAATATTTAAAAATCAAATAAAGAAGTTACAAAAATAACATTAGTACAATCTCCCTTGGCATCAAGTCAGGTACATTTACATAAATTCTACTACTACAACGCCTGGCTGTTCTAGTAGAAGTAGCAACTCCTGTTTCATATATAATTTTAGTACTTCGCCCTCCAACTAGCGCAACTCCTTTGTATATTTTCTCAAGTTTTCTAGGCAAATTTTACGAATTTGTCATTTTGTGGCGCAGTGAATCTGTGGTCGAGGGGTAAGGATCTTGACTAACAAGACGAAGGTGAGATGGGTTCAAATCCCGGAGTGCACAGGTAAATTTTATTTGATTAATTTGTGTTTTTTTTATTTTATATTATAGAAACAAACAGTATATGATTTATAGATATGTATCCTTGTAATGTCTGCTAAGTGGTATGTTTATTCCTTAATTACCAGGTGACGTGTTTAGTTTATAAGCGTGTGTGTGATGTGTGTAATGTATGTGTGAGTGTTTGTGTGTGTTTGTGTCTGTATGTATGCGCATTGAATAGTTTACATTATTGACATGATGCCACGTTTGAATTTAGGCAGTGAATCCGAAAAAAATGTCAATGTTATAGTTAAGACAAATATTAGAGTATGAAGAGCTCGGTTGATTGGCGAATTAGATGCTGCATTTGTTTTATAATTAAGCGTGTGGAATAGCACTGTATGTCGTGTACGTCTCCAAGGTATGTTTAAGTTAATAAGGGACAGAAGTTCGTTACAGTCAATGTCATTGTTTAAAATTCTGTGATTAAATATTGAGTCAGCTACTGCTCGTCTTCGATGCAAAGTTTCAAATGTACACTCAAAGTTATTGTTGAATTTGTAGGTAATATATTTTATAAATTTATTTTGGATACGTTCTATACTATCTATGTAAAGTTTATATTGTGGATTCCAAATAGGCGATGCATATTCCAGTGTACTTCTGACTAATGCGAAATATAACATTACAATTGTACGCGGATTAATGAATATTTTACTTACACGTAGCACGAAACCAAGCATTTTATACGACCTATTAACGATTGAGTCAATGTGCTTATTAAGTTTGCTATCAAGGTAAACGCCGAATGAATATGAGTACTTAATTACGTGTTTATTTCTGGTGAATGTCATTGTGTGACATTTAGAAACGTTTATATCTAGATAGTTAACTTTGCAATACTTGCAAAGCCTGTTATTTTACAATTCTTCTTCTTTATGTGCCGTATCAGGTCCCCCCGACGTTGGCGATCACTCTGGAAAATGTCTCTTTGTCTTGCGCTGCCCGGAATAGCTCCTCCACACTTCTAATGCCGGTCCACTCTCGTATATTTCGCAGCCAAGACATTTGTCTCCTACCAGGCCCTCTGCGACCCTCTATCTTGCCTTTCAATATTAACTGGAGCAAGTGATACTTCTCCCCTTGAAGTACATGACCCAGATATGAAATTTTCCTGATTTTTATTAATCTAAGCAGTTCTCTCTCTGCTCTAGCCCGCCTGAGAATTTCTGTGTTGGTGATCATGTCGGTCCATGGGACTTTGAGTATTCTCCGGTGAAGCCACATTTCAAAAGCCTCTAACCTGTTCATGGTATTTACTTTCAAGGTCCATGTTTCACATCCATACAACAAGACCGACCACACATAACATTTTAGCATTCTCTGCCTTAGTTTTAAGCTGATATTATCATTGCAGAAGAGGGATTTTATTTTTATTATTATTATTTTTATTTTATTTTTACAATTAATTCATTTAAAATAATGTGTAGTATCTTTGCTCCACGTTCCACAGTGGAAGACACTCTCATTATCGCTCTGGTGTAAGACCACCATTCAGAATTGAAAAGCTGCTTGAAATTGCTTTAGCCGTGTTTGGTAACCACTTCTGAATAGCCAGGTACATCCCCACCTTCCTATTCCCCATAAAATTTCCCTCCCAACTACCTTCAGCCTCACAGCATATTCAAATTGGGGATACCGTAGTCTCAACTCGCTCCAGACGGTTGGCAGCAGTTAGGACTCTTCCGCGGTTTCAAGTAAAAAAATTGTTTAAGTTTTAAATTTTTTGTTTAAGACTGACTGACTGACTGTGTGATATGTATTACTTTTGAATGTGTGTTATCTGTGTGCTATATTGTCTTGTACTTTTGAATGTACGTTATCGTATTGTCATTCAAAGTGTTAGTGTACTTGGGACGCTTTAGTGAGTTCTATGATTGTATGTAAGAGTCTGTTATTTATTTTATATAACGGGAGACTTATATTGTATTATAATTGTATATTGAGATAGAACCTGCAGACAAGCAGCCATGTGGCAGCTTCGTGGGACTATCTATACATTGTCTAAAAAAAAAAATGTAAAAATTTTCAGTCAAAAAGGTCAGCTTTTTTAAAAAAAAAAAAAAAACGACAGGTATTTTTCTGTCAAGTTTATAAAACTAAATTTACAAGTGCATTAAAAGCTGTTAATTCTTAAATAATAAGACAAAAACTCTAGTGTTAACTAATAATTTGGCCACCCACTGTATGTTGTTGCTTGACTTTAAAGGTATTATACATTCTTGGCAATAACCACAACCCGTCACATGAAAAGTTTATTTATAATTTATTATAAATTAGCTGACATGTACCCGGCATTGCTCGGGTATATGAATGCTTTGAAGAATAAATTTTGAGGTTTTGAATTCTAGTGTATCTGAAAACTGGGTTTATTTTTAATGTGGAAATAATATTATTATAAATAATTAAAACGTTTACTTTTCAAACGTTTTTGTTTCACTTGATCGTGCCACGTCTTCCCTGAGCGTGCCCGACTTACTCCAGTCACTGTATACCACAAACTATTAAAAAAACTACATAATATTGACTTTTATTCGACTCTGTATCTTATTCCAGTGCAGAGATATGGGATAATTCTTCCCGGGCGCCCCCGAATTGTTGTACCACAAGCCACTCTCTAAACACTCTGATACTAATGAGAACAATATTTGAAATTTTTAGCGAAATCGGTCCAGCGGTTTTTGAGTGGACAAACAAGTCATTTTATATCAATCATGAAGCCTTCTTATCAGATTGAATTATTATAATGGGTTCCTGACTCATTCGTATAGAACACCTAAAAGGCAAATCAAATTTAATTAGTTTCACAGAGGAAAACCAAGGTTACCATATGAAAAATTTTCAACAGTTCTCTTTGAAAATCATAGATGGCAGCACTTCCGTTAGTAGCCTGCACGAGCAAAGCTAATGTTGGTGGCATATCATAGTCTTATGCAATTTCTTGATATCAGTTTCCTTTCCTTTCATATTCGTATCACTGACGAATTCTTCAACAAAATTAACAACATGTCAATTAAATTACTCTTTTCTAAAACAATATTCCTTTATATTCATAAATACATACATATAAGAAACGCTAGATCTCAGGGTCAGAAACATATCCAACAAGCAACTACAAATACAATATTTGGGAAAAAAGCTTCCTATAAGTAATCTATGGTACTAAACTCTACATCAAAATCCCACTCTCATTCAAAACTAACAACAAAATTTTAAATCTTAAATATAAGCTGCATACAAAATATAGTGAGATCATAAATAGATGGTTTACAAATTATTATTATTATTATTAATCGAAACCACTCAACTGAACAAAAAATCCATATAATATATAATTATTTTAGAAAAAAATACTACTCAATGTATTTTTGATTACTTTATAGTAATCATACTACTAAATTTTAATAATATGTAAGTGAAATCCTCAGCATGGGAGATGCCAATGAGGATATCAATGTATCTATTTGTTACAAAAACGGAAGACAAGGAAACACTTAATATTGTTATTATTAATGATCACACTTCTAGGAAATTTCTGTTCAGTGCCAGCGTTGTTTTTCTTTGTGCTTAATCCCCGCATAATATTCTCGTAACTCGCGCAGTTTACGCTTAACTTTTATATTAGTGTAAAGTTTACCCGGTACAAGGAACAGGACAATGCAACATAAGTTTTAATTGCATAAAGCTCAAAGTACCAAGTTGAAAGGAACATCATTTATGCACAAAGTCGTTAAATTATGCACGGAGATTAACTGACGCTATATTGTTCTAAGTTACAGGATGAGTTAAATACTGAATTAGTATCTTGATGATAGCTTACTCTAACTAAAGCTCTACTAATAAGCTAGCAAAAGAGATGTTTGAAAGTTTACACTTGGTCATTCACTCTAGGTCCCAGGAGTTTTTATGTGTTGTTGCTTTAACTATAGCATTATAAAACGAAGTTTGAACTCACGAATGTGAATTCAGAACTTTGTCAGCAATTAAAAAAGGTTACCGTGATAGTAGAATTAAGCTCTAGGGATCCAGAAGTGATCCATCATATAAATATTACATATCCTGGGGTTATTGCCAAAAGTTGGTAACAAAAATTTTTGGTATTTTGAGTTAGCGATGATTTAAATTTTTTATGTATTATTATCTTTGTCTGGAATATTTGTGGGTTAACTTATTTATTTATTTTTAACGCCCTGATGGGCTTTTAGAAGTTACATATTTTGCATAATTTACTGCATTGACAGTGACAACAGAAGGTTTTTATTTTTAAAACATCAATCAAAAATAACATTTTTTTTAAAGTTCACAACATATCTACAAGAAAACAACAAATATACGCAATCTATCTTTAAATATGCTACATAAAAATGTCATTTAGATATCTATTGAACACAGGCAAACTTATATTAAATATGTCGATATTATCCAAGTGTGTGAAAGCGAGAAATAGGTGCATGTATGTGATAGTTGGTACTAAAGTTATTGTTGCAGAATAATATATTTTGCCTAGTTTCTCGAGTAGGTACTCTGAAATCCATGAGTTGCAGGAGTTCACAAAAGTCCAGTTTGGAGTGAATAATCTTAAATAAAAAAGTTAGGTCATTTATTTTTCTTCTGTCTTCTAGGGAACTTATGACGTTAAGTAGGTTTTTAGTTAGCACTCCGATGAATTAAAAAAATATCATTACATTATTTCCTATAACCCAGACTTTATAATGAATATCAAACTATAAAATTAAGTTTACTCTAAAATATGTTTTTGTAAGTTACTAACTTTTTGGGGTTACCCCACGATATTTTGGAATGGCTAATCTTTATTCGATATCCTAATACATTAATTTGTAGGCACAAATCCTATTGTTGATTTTATTTTTAATAGGTCAGTAACTAACTGTGATAAGTAGTTTCCGCCCGGCTCCTTTTACTGATAGTGCGCCACAAGGCTTTCTCTTAGGACCAATCTTATTTTTATTTAATTTGAATAACAAATATATTTTGTTCGTAAGTATTCAAAAGTTCAGTAGTTCAGGAACTTAAAAACAAGCGTATAGCCAGCATACATATATTATACTAATTTAATCTTATGTTATTCAATTAGAAAATACATTATCAAATATGTGTATGTACATTGTGTGAATACTACATAATATTCAATGAGAATTTCTCAGCTGGTATGTTAATTCATAAATTCTTCCCATTGTGGTTGAAATTCAATCAATATAATGGAAAACATGAAAATAATTGAAAATGCAAATTATTCAAATTTTCCTTGGGAATATTCGAATAAAGCGACATCTGCCGTAATCTCTATTTAATTGTTCGTTATCGGTGATCCGAAGTAATTGTGTATTGTTATCGAATGACTTATTTTGGAATAAATAATAACATTTATTGTAATATTAATTAATGGGTGTATTACTTCGAAAGTCTTTGCATTTTTTCATTTACTAGATATTTTTTGAATAGTTAAAACTATTACTAGATAAAAACAAAAGCTATTAGAGAAATTTTAAATTTAGATATTTTCGGAAATTAAAAACATTTTCTAAAATAAAACGAAAGTCACAAGTTTTGATAAAAAAGATTAATTCTAAAAATATCAACAAATCTTCACATACTTATTTACATACACACTTAGTTCACGCATCCAGTTACGTTTTTAATTTTGTCTTATTTAATAATTTAATACCAACATTTTCTTTGAAATCACAAAGATTTGTAAGTAAGTAAAATACCTACCTACTTAATTATAAACCATGAATATTTTACAAAACATATTTTTTTTAAATTTTGAATAAGGAATTATAAACTGTGTTCAGAGAAAAGTAACCATCTCAATGACTATTATTTTTTTAAACTTTATTATGGCCGGTAGGAACCATAAGATTGAGTATTCCGATTTAGCAGCTCGTAGTAGAAACAACAATCGTACGAACTCTGGCGGGATAGAGAGGTTGCACCTAAAACGGCCAACCTTATCTAACCTAACCTAACCTAGCCCAACATTTGATCAGTTACATTTACCAAATCAACAGAAATCTTTGATGGCGTTTGTAATTAAGTACTTTTAGTATTTTTATTAATACAGGCCGTGATATAGAAACTGCACTGACAGTTAAAGATACTTATTTGTGGACTTCTTGCACAAGGTTTAGTATCTAAACTAAAATAAACCCTGCTAAACCCAGTGCAAGAAGTCAAAAATTAATCTTTAACTATCAGTGCAGTTTCTTTAGCACGGCCTGTATTGAAAAAGATGGTAGTGGTATTTCTCATAGTAAGGTGAGACAGTTGATTGCAAAGTTTATTCACCAATACAAGTTCTATTTACATCTATTTACTATCCTTTGCAATTTTTCACGCTCGTAAGGGCTATTTATTTATTTATTTTTATTTTTTTATCGTTTCTTTACATTGTATCTTTTTTTTAAGTTAGAATTTTTAACCTCACTAGGACAAGCCTGTGTTGAGGTTAATAATTTTACAAAATAATAAAAAAATGGCACAAAGATTATATATTAAGATAACAATATTGTTACATTACATTTATTACTTACGTAATTCTAATTTATCAAGTTATAGGTTATGTTTTATACTGTAAGTTATATTATGTAAAAGCCGAAAGGCATATACATAGAAAGCAAATATTTTACGCGTCATAAAAGTTCTTAACGTTAGGTACAAATAATATTTGCTCGTAGAATAATCGGAAGTAATTGAAATCATGTTGTAAATTCCGTCAGACACTTAGCGAAGCAAATCTAATTCCTCGGAGTTATTAAACATTATTGTTATGTAGTTCCTCATTTGAGGTATTCGTTTGACAGTGAATTGCAAAACATATTTGATTTGGCTTGTCAATAAATTGTTTTAGTCGGGTTTGACGGGAGAGAGCGTAAACATTTGTAACCTGCTATATTTCCGAACAATCGAAATTGTAGTTTGATTTTCGTACACTAAATTTATGACCGTGATCACCATTGCCATATATGTCTATTCATTTTGTCGCAACGGAGTGTCAAAACAAATCCTTATGTATGGCAGTGGGGCTTGAAACTGGTACAGGAAGAATGAAACTGAATGCTATAATTATGTTTTAATGATAAACTAATTGGAGAAGCATTAGATTTAAAACTTAATTTAAAATTATTTTAATATACAAACATAATTAATTAATTAATTTTTTAAAAATAGAATGGACAAAAAGCGACATCTCTTGTCAATTTCGCATAGTATTTTCTCTGCAGGTGAATGATAACCAAATTGCGGTCACCTGTTACATCTGTTCAGTAGATTCATCTGAGACATGATATTTCGTCAAAAGAGGTCTATTTAAGATAAAAATAATTAAAATATATATTTTTTGACAAAATAAAATGTCACAAATTCGGCACTGTGTGTTACGATGAATGTGCTGATTCATCTCTATCATTAATAATTCTTCTCTCTTGTGAGCTGGTTGTTTCTTATAACCTTATCTAGTGCAAATGCAAAGTGATTGCTGATTGCTGCCTGAAACCGAATCTGATGACAAAAATAGAAGACCTCAATTTGTGAATGCCATTCTTGGGTGAGTTTTTCTGTTCATTTGTATTTTGGTGACTGGTTTGTTATTTTTCTCCCTGCAGAGATAATTTATTAATCCACAAATATATTTTCATAGGGAAATATTATATTCCCTGGATGATCTGTGCTACCTACACGCCAGATCATCATCCATAAGTTTGGTCCCACGTAGCTCGGATATATTGCTAGCGAAAATTAATTAATATTTAGTGATTTAGATTTTGAAACATGATAAATGGATGTTCTATTCACGTAATTTTTTTGGTGATTTAAGAAGTACCTATCAGTACCAATTTCTAGCATACATAAATAATTTTTTCTAGCATTAGAAATTTGCGTATTTTTTTTTGGCAAATTTCATTAAAGCTCAAATTACTTAATATTATTTAGGTATAGTGAATTTAGTTTCGTTTTTTTTACGTATTCTTTGGTAGATTCGAAACATATAATATATTGGAATTGTCGTAATTTTTGGAGAATTCTAATTTACAATACTTACAACATTATTGTATACTTTTTGGTTAAGAATATTTTGTCATCTCATTAAAAATGCCGAGAATTGCTGAAGAAGTTTCTGGAGATATTCAGGATAGAACGTTGACTCTTTTGACGGCAAAAAAGGAAAATCTTTTTTTGCGGATGAATGAATTGTATAATTTATCAAATAATTTAAATACCTTCGAGTCAAGAAAAAATGAAGACTTCATGACAAAGTCGGATATGATTGAAGACTTGAGAGTTCAGTTTGAAACCGTTATTGATAAACTTAACGACCGTCAGTTGACTTTGGACGACTCATTTAAACCGGATTTCCAACAATTAAATGCATTTGATGATATTTATTTGAAGGTCAAACGAAGTCGATTTAACCTTCAAAACGCGTCACGCAACGATTCGCGGGATCATTGTATTATTAAATTGCCACCTTTGGAATTACCATCATTTGATGGTAAAATGGGAAATTGGCCTACTTTCTACCAAGCTTTCAAATCTAATGTACATAATAATAGACAATTAACCGACGCCCAGCGTGTTCAATATTTAATTGGTAAATTGACACACGGCGCTTTAAAGGTTACTTCAGGCATTGTACCTGGAGGTGACACATACAATATAATCTGGAATGCTTTGGTAAACAAATTTCAAAATAAACGTGCACTAGGCACACATTATTTAAATAATATTCTTGATGCAAAAAATTGTACAAATACATCTGGCAGTCTTGACTTTTTTATTGAAAATTTTTCTGCATCAGTAGCAGCGTTAAAACAATTAGAGATTGAAAATTTAACTGATTTTATCTTATTTCATTGTGCATTTAGAAAAATTGATTTTCAAATCGCACAGATTTTCGAGCTGTCAGTCAGGAATAAAGAGATTCCGACATATGACGATTTAGTCTCGTTTGTTCAAGATCAGGTTAAGATTTTAGAACGTTTAGGCAATTCAAATGAAGCCGGTAAAAAACTGTCCACCACGTCATCATTTCGTTCTAATAAAAATTTTAAATCGTTCCTTGCTAGCAACGAGAATGTACCTCGGTTTACGGCTTCGCGCACAAATTGTTGTCTTGTTTGTAATAAAACTAATCATACAATTAAAGATTGCGTTAAATTTAAAAATATGAGCTCTTCACAGGCGCGTTTTGAATTTATAAAGTCAAAACATGCTTGCGTAAATTGCCTTAGTGGAGGGCATACAATAAACGCGTGTAAATCGGTTTTAACTTGTGAGTTTTGTAAAAAACGTCATCACACTTTGTTGCATTTTGGCAGTGCTGATAACAATGCTAAAACTCCATCAAGTACCCACGCACACACGTCGCGAACATCTACAGGGACATCCGAAAATTGTGATACACAATTTGAAGAACCTCCGCTAAACATAAATAACTCATGTTCCCTTTCTGTGAAAGCGACACATAATACGATTCTATTATCAACCGCGCAAGTATTCGCAAAGAGTAAAAATGGAAATAAAGTTATTGTTCGGTGCTTAATGGATAACGGTTCACAGAACAATTTAATTACTGTTGATTGTTGTAAGATCCTCAACTTACCAATAATTCCTTTAAACAATTCCTTTGTAAAAGGAATCGGTTCAGCATCCAAACCAATTTTGGGTTACGTTTATTTGGACATTGAGTCCCGCGTGTACCCGAATAATAAATATAATATTTATGCGCTTGTCATTGACAGTATTACAGATCAGCTACCTAATCACTATATAACCAAGGGTGATATGAGTTACTTAAAGGGTATACCTCTCGCTGACTTAACGTGGAATATTCCTGGATGCGTGGATATAGTATTAGGTGCACAACTGTTCCCATATATTTATTTAGGGAACAGGGTTGAATCTGGTAACGGCGAACCTCCGGCATTAGCGACTACTTTCGGTTTTGTGTTAATGGGTGACTACCCTAGTAATGTGCTTAATACAAGTACGTCATTTTCGGCACTTGCGCTTAATGACTTAGTACAAAAATTTTGGCTGTTAGAGGAAATACCCAACATGCAATTTCTAAGTCCGGAAGAGACGGAATGTGAGAATTTATTTATATCATCCATTTCTCGCACCGCCGACGGAAGGTATTCTGTTGCTTTACCTTTCTGTAAAGACCCGAAGCAATTGGGTAATTCCCTTGCTACTGCTCAGCGCCGATTTATGGCTTTGGAGCGAAAATTTAAACATTCACCGGCTTTGCGGGAGAATTATAATAAAGTTATTCATGAGTACATTGAAAACGGTTATTTAGCAAAAGTTTCAAGGTCGGATATTACCGATGACGGATATTACATTCCGCATCACGCTGTCACTCGCCCGGATAAACCTATGCCTCGGATTGTACTTGACGCGAGCGCTAAGACACATACAGGATTGTCATTAAATGACGTGATTTATACTGGTCCGAATTTGCAAGCCGATCTGTTTTTGCTTCTGTTAGACTTTCGTCTTTTTCCCATTGCTATTACTGCAGACATAAAGCAGATGTATTTGCAGATTGAGGTTCCAAGCAAGCATCGCAAATATTTGAAAATTCTATTTCGGTTCGCGGACAACGATCCCATACAAACCTTTCAATTCAATCGGGTCCCTTTCGGACTAACAGCTAGTCCATACTTGGCAATGCGCACTGTTCGACAGTTGGCCCAGGATATGAGACAACATTTTCCGGACGCTGCCAATGTGGCAGAGTCTAAGTTGTATATGGACGACCTGGTATATTCTATTGTAGATGAACCCAGTGCCGTACGTCTGTCGCGAGAATTGATCTCGTTGTTTAAGTCCGGTGCCTTTGATTTGGTAAAATGGACTAGTAATTCTTCAGTGGTACTTGAGAATCTTCCAGATTCGCACCGAAGCCCTGTGGACTTTACTGTTGGTTCTAACAATGCCGCTAAGGTGTTAGGCCTTTCGTGGGAACCAGCTGATGACAGCTTCTTCTTTACGTCTTCTTATGTTCAGGAGAAGTGCACGAAGCGGAACATACTCTCCATAGTAGCCCGCTTGTTCGATGTTCTCGGCTTGGTCGCCCCTGTCATTCTGTATGCGAAATTACTTATTAAGGAGCTATGGCTGTGTAACATTGGTTGGGATGATATACCCCCTGAGAGCGTTATTCAAAGGTTTTCGGCTCTCACACAGGAATTTCCTTTAATTTCGACAGTAAAAATCCCCCGCCATGTTGGCGTCCTAAAGGACAGTACAGTGCTCGTTGTCGCCTTCTGCGATGCGAGCATGAATGGTTATGGCTGCGTGATTTATTTGCACACCACTGATCTCTCTGGAAATATTTCAGTGAGGTTATTGTGTGCAAAATCAAAGGTTTCTCCCACGAGAGTGACAACTCTCGCTCGTTTGGAGCTTTGTGCCGCAGTTTTGATGTCAAAATTAATACGGACGGTGCAAGATAATTATCGTGCGCGTCTTTCTATTGCAGGAACATACGCGTTTTCAGATTCTACCATTGCGCTCTCCTGGATACATTCCTCACCGCATCGTTGGTCGGTGTTTGTTAGCAATCGTGTAGCTCAGTGCCAGGAAAATTTGTCTCCGGAAAATTTTTACCATGTCGCCGGTAGTGAAAACCCGAGCGATTGCCTTTCTCGTGGCATGCTACCCTCTCAACTCGTTTCACATGATTTATGGTGGAACGGCCCATCATGGATTCGCCACCCACCTTTGGAATGGCCAGTAAAACCGTTTCGCCCCACCAATACCGGTGAAATGCCTGAACACAAAGTTAATGTGATCACTGCAATGGTTCTGAGTGAACAATCGGTTCTGGGTGAACTGGCCCAGCGTATATCCACTTGGGATAAACTACTAAGGAGTGTCGTTTACATCCTCCGATTCATAAAAAAGATATCACCTTCCTCTGAAATTGTCAATAATCTTGTGACTGCTGAAAAGGCTGTACTTCGTTCCGTGCAAAATGCTCATTTTTCAAATGATATTGCTGCACTTCAGAAAGGCAAATTCCACTCCAAAAGGCTTCAGGGTTTGTCTTTATTTCTTGATGAGGACAATTTGTTACGTATCGGGGGACGCCTTTCTAAATCGGACTTACCTTTTGAGGTTAAACATCCGGTATTACTACCTAAACATGACTGTGTTGTAAATCTTATCATAGATCATTTTCATGTCATGAACTGTCATACCGGTCCAGGACTTCTTATGTCTATATTACGTCAGCGCTATTGGATATTAGATGCTAGGACGGTTATTAGGGCAAGGGTGCGGAAATGCAACTGCTGCTTCCGCTCAAATCCATCACATCCTACCCCAAAGATGGCAGATTTACCTTCATATCGTATTACTGAAGCAAAAGCCTTCGTTCACACCGGTGTTGATTACGCGGGTCCTCTACGTATTACGCTTGCTCGTCGGAGAGGACAACATTCGCAGAAGGCATATATTTGTCTGTTTGTATGCCTTGTGACTAAGGCTATTCATATTGAGTTGGTCTCTGACTTAACTTCAAATGCTTTCCTGGCTGCTTTCAGCCGTTTTATTTCACGGCGTGGCCCTGTGTCGTGCTTGTATTCGGATAATGGTACCAATTTCGTGGGTGCAAAGGCACAATTGGATGACCTTTACAAGTTTTTAGTTGAATCGGAATATGAGCCCGCGTTAAAACGAGAACTCGCCAAGCGTCGTATCGAGTGGAAAATGATTCCACCACGCGCACCCCATTTCGGAGGTATGTGGGAGTCTAACGTGAAAAGCATGAAAACTCACTTATACCGAGTGATCGGAACTCAGCTTCTCACTTATGAGGAGCTTCAGACTGTGTTGGTGCAAATAGAGTGCATAATGAACTCTCGCCCGCTCACAGCCGTATCTTCCGACCCTGATCCGGAAATCATAACACCTGCGCATTTTTTAATGACTACACCATTACAATACTTACCTGCATCTATCCCGACGGGCAGTAAAATTAATTTCGCTCAGCGCAAACGATTATTGGATAGTATGGTTCAGTCTTTCTGGAAAAAATGGCGTGTGGAGTATCTGCACACTTTGCAAGTCAGGCAGAAGTGGGCTACCCCTGATCATCCGATTGAGATCGGAACTGTCGTTCTAGTGGGACAGGAAGATTCCCCTCCGTTGAACTGGCCTTTGGGTGTAATCACTGAGGTCCATCCCGGATTGGACAAAATTGTTCGCGTTGCGACGGTGAAGACACGATTTGGGTTCTTCAAACGACCGGTTATCAAGTTATATCCCCTTCCGACTCAATAATTTGCTTACTTCTATTTTTTGTTTTTATTTTTTGTTATTTTTTTTGGTACTTCAAATTATCTCCGACTATGCCATGATATTCCGTTACAGTTAATTGTACTCTTGTCAGTTGAACTTTATTAAGTTTATACTTTTCGTTCTGTTGAAAGCTTTTTTTTTTTGGTGACCTTCCGACGTAATTCTTGGATATTATATGTGAATAGAGTCACTTGAAATGATTTGACGTTTATTTATTTGTACGTTGTTCTCTTACTTCTTTGCAAGTTCTGAGAACTTCCAAGGCGGGGAGTATGGAGAAGCATTAGATTTAAAACTTAATTTAAAATTATTTTAATATACAAACATAATTAATTAATTAATTTTTTAAAAATAGAATGGACAAAAAGCGACATCTCTTGTCAATTTCGCATAGTATTTTCTCTGCAGGTGAATGATAACCAAATTGCGGTCACCTGTTACATCTGTTCAGTAGATTCATCTGAGACATGATATTTCGTCAAAAGAGGTCTATTTAAGATAAAAATAATTAAAATATATATTTTTTGACAAAATAAAATGTCACAAATTCGGCACTGTGTGTTACGATGAATGTGCTGATTCATCTCTATCATTAATAATTCTTCTCTCTTGTGAGCTGGTTGTTTCTTATAACCTTATCTAGTGCAAATGCAAAGTGATTGCTGATTGCTGCCTGAAACCGAATCTGATGACAAAAATAGAAGACCTCAATTTGTGAATGCCATTCTTGGGTGAGTTTTTCTGTTCATTTGTATTTTGGTGACTGGTTTGTTATTTTTCTCCCTGCAGAGATAATTTATTAATCCACAAATATATTTTCATAGGGAAATATTATATTCCCTGGATGATCTGTGCTACCTACACGCCAGATCATCATCCACTAATGTTTATAAGACAAGGCTTTATGCATAGCATAAAGGATAACAATTAGTTATAAGCAATAATTAGTCGCCCGAAATACTAATATAAATTGAAAATATAATAAGCAGTAATTGTTGATTGAGGTTGTAACGTGTTCTATTACACATTGAAATGAACTTTAAATCAAATTTCAGGGACCGCGGAAGTACTCTATGACGGGGGGGGCAAACTTGTTTAGTCACCCTCTTCCTTCAGTCTCCTCTCCAGTCAATCAACTAGTTATAAATAAGACAAAACGGAGATGACTAGGTCAAACAAATAACAGGTTCAGTGAATAATTTTTTTTTTTTTAAATATTGCTTTATTGCGTTCATTGAACGATACCAAAAACGTTGCGTCTCTCAGCCATCTTTGAAGCAAATTCCCTAAGAATTTCATTTAAATCTAAACTAAATGTTAAAAAAAGTCCTCGAATGCTTTGATTATTTAAATAATCAAAGCTCTAATGCTATCTTTTGACATTTTTTCTTGTATATAACAAACACTTTTTCATTTATGAAAAAAAGCACTGTGAAGGATACAGATAATCTTTACCAGCACAGATAATCCTTCTTTACACAGGTAGTAAAATTGGAGGGGGCGCGGCCCCCCCTCATTTGATTTTAGGGGGGCATTTGGCCCCCTCTGCCCCCCACTTCCGCGGTCGCTGTCAAATTTATATTAAAAAACGACAGTAAAGAGCTCATTCAATTGGTTTTGAATAAATCATGGGAAAAGTGGAATGAAGGAAACAGCCTACCTGGAATTCCCATGAATCCGGGCAATAGGGCTCTCGATGCACTTGCACTGTTCGGGTGAAATTTCCTCCACAACGAGAAAAACGAGAGAATTTTGATATTTGCATGTGAATAATACAACGACGATACTAAGATGGCACCTTCTTATTATACGACACGAATTCGACTGACTTGCGACAATTTACAGTGAAACATAAATCTTCCTATTTTCTCCAATGTGGGTAAGGCTGTTTTTAGGGAAGGAGATGGATAGTATATGATGGGAAAAATGGTAGGTATTATCCAAAAAACTGTTTCAATATTAAACAGAGGTACTAGTACATATAGAATCATTTGACGGGTTGGAAATAAGCTGACATGGTTCAGTGGTTATAGAGCACCTGACAGAGCATCAGAAGGCATAGGTTCAATTCCCGTTGGCGGCATTTATTTTCACTCGGGAGATATTTTCAATTTGTGTAAGTATTTCGGGCGACTAATTATTGCTTATAATTATTTGAATGCTATAAAATCCAAGGCTGATTGAGTAATGATGAGAGATTTAGAAAGGGACGTTTAAGTGGTTTGGGCTTGTTGAGCAGACAAATGAAGAAAGGAGTGTAAGGATAATATAAGAGGCAGATGTGAATAGTAAAAGAAGTCGGGGAAGCCCGGTGGTTAGTTAGTTGTCTAAGTCACTTTTCAAAAGTGCTATAATGTATATAATAGTACTGTTCGATTACAGGCAAAACACTTCAAGCCAAAAAAAAGATTTCCCTTTTAGTGAGCAAGTGTCGGAACGCCTTTCGAGTTCTTAAAAACATCCATGAAATCGACGTGAACTTGAAATAATTGACGGCACCGCTGGAAACGCTGTAACGATGCAAACAGAAGAAATTCGGCAACCCCATAAAAAGTTATTACTCAAACAAAAAAGCTTACTCTGCTTAAAAGGCGATAGGGGTGGGAGAATATTAAAAAATGAACAGGTGTGGATTGGTCAATTAATTTCGGTTGAGATTGTCAAATAATCAGCCTTCCCGAGTATTAAAATTTCACACAGTGATCGTGTTTAGTGATAGCCAGATATTTCTAAGCATTCAAATTTCTCTTTTCCTTTCCCTCACACTTCCTCCAGCATTACAACCTTTTCAGAATTGAAAACAATAGTTCCACCAGCTCCGGACAGTTCGGACTCTTAATCCTTTCAGACCTTTGTATGCTCGCGCATGGGTTACCACCGCGGTGTACAAATATATTTCAAAAGGATTCATGTTTTTTATTCGTATTAAAATTGGGATTTCATACCGACACGAGTGGGATTGACCTTGATGTCAACGGAAAAAAATGATGTACATATGACGTCACGCGTACTGCATCAGATTCCAATCATTTCGGCGGGGTTTGAAAAATGCAAACATTGAAAATTATTTTATTGATGAAATCGACATTTCTAAAAAATACTGGCATTTAAGTAACGAGGTGAACTTAAAAAAAAAAAGTTTTTAAAAACTGAAATTCCTCATTGTTATCAAGCATAAAATGTGTTCTATCATTGCCAATTTTAATTCAGGACTAAAAAGGAACTCTCATATTTTAAATTTAAGACGACACTTAAATTAAACTTTTGGATAAATCTGCTATTGCTCATCCCGTTGAACAATAAAAATGTAAAATCCTCAATCTCCCCTGTGACCATACTTACAATACATCTAAGCCGCAAGCAAGGAAATCCCAATTAATTCTCAGCAAAAAGTTATTAGACATAAAAGGCGACCCTTTTCATTCTCAAGGGTCCTTAAAGAGATACCACCCTAGCTCCCTCACCTACAATCTGTTGACATCTTCTCTCATCCTTCCACAACCTTTCCTTGACCTCCCCCATTTATCTCCATCGTTCCTGCCGTTCTTCATCGATCCCCATCGTTCCTCATCTTTTTCCAATGGTACTGTTTTCACCAATGTTCTCGAATTTCAAAAGAGTTAGAGAAATCGGACCTTGGATACACCCAAGCTGAAAAATAGTGATGTTTTCGATTTTACAGAGCCACTAATAGAGTGAGTTGCGGGCATGTCTAGTGTGTCTGAAATAAGATTATTTTTTACTTACTTCGGATGAAATTCGGATAGAAACAGTATTTACATTTTCCAATGTTTTAATTAAAATTTGAACTAGTTTTTATTCCGAAGTAAATAGGGTTATATTTAATCAGGGTTATTCTTATTATTATTTATCGGTTAGCTTAATTAATTAATGTTGAAAAAATAATGTTTATATATGTTAATATATTTACTAATACTTTGTGATTTTTTACTTTTTTGTATGGGTTCATGCCTGTATTTTGAGAAATTTTAACTATCGTTCAGATTACATACCTACATACTGTTCATTATACATACCTACATACTGTTTACCATTGTACCATGTTATTGAAAAAATGTTGTCATTATGTACCTGCTGACAAACTACATAAGTAGTTTAGCAGGTTAAAAATGTTAATAAATAAAAAAATAAAAAAAAAGATCTTTCCGAAAGGTTTATATATAAAAAAAGCGATATATATGGCTAAACTTTATGAGATAATAATTTCTTTTAATTATGTATTGTTTAACTGCACTTCTATTATTTAACAACTGTATTACTTACAATAATATTTTTGTGTACACATTACTTGTTCTGTAATCACTCTATTGTAAAAGCCATTTTATGGCGTTTAAATAAATAAATAATAGTAGTAAAATTTGGATGATTTATATGGCGCTGTTTTTGTGAAAAAACACATCAAGAGCGCTGTCAAAATAATGTGCTACGGAATCATATATCTTTAAAAGGTCTAGAGAAAAGTCTTCTATCTTTTAAGGATACCCCCAACAACGCCGGGTACACGTTAGCTAGTAGTTAATATTTAGATTAAAAACCGAACGGATTTAGCCCTGCTTACGGAGTGAAATTTATTATTACGTAATCTGTCTTTAAAAAGGTAATAAACTATATAGCTATAAGTCTTTAAACATATATAAAATTTACACAAAAAGTATTATCCACGTAGTTACAATTTTAACGAGTTGGTAGAATAAAATAAAACACTGACTTTAATTAAAACGAAAAAAAAAATACTGCAACGTTAACATCGAAGTCTGTAAAATCTAACAAAAATACGTGTAGAAAATTTACATTTATTTTAATTTAAGTAACGATAATGTACGATTAATTATTAAAAAATCAACCAAAGAATATTTCTTAACCATAAATACACCTATTTTTAGTAGATGTGTTAAAAAAATTAGAAAAATATATATATACAGGGTGTATCGGCAAGTACCCGACAAACTTTAACCAGCTATTCCTCAGCACATTTGGAGTAAAAAATGTTATGGGCGCTTTGCTGTCCGGTAAAATTTTTTTTCCATTAAAAACAAAAAATAAATAAAAAATCCACACTCCGTCACTGTCATTTGCATTGTATCTCGTGTTCAGCAGCTGTTATTAGCAAGTGTGTCAAAAAGTGTCCTCGCTCTTTCGTACACACTAAATAATAATAGTTAAAAATGAGACGAATGGTGCCGTGCCATTTCGTTGTGATTGTAAAAGCGCGCCAACGTAGGTACGTATGTACATTATTCAACGAAACTCGAATAAAATATTGCTAGATGGGTTTTCAAACTTTGACAAAGGATAAAACATTGGTGACATGTGGTGAAAATATGAATAGTAAATTTTTTATTAAAAAAAAATGTTACCGGACAGCAAAGTGCCGATAACATTTTTTACTCCAAATGTGCTAAAGAATAGCTGGTTAAAGTTTGTCGGGTACGTGCCGATACACCCTGTATATATATACATAATATTTTTTGGTTTGAGGATTGAACCTTCCTCCCAAGGGACTGGCGTCAACAACGCTTAACACCTAAGCCGAATTCTAATTGGATAGTTCTGAAATTTATTACGTATATTGACTGCTGTAAATTTTTATTTATTGAATATAATGTCATCCAATATAAGCAAAATGAGTGCAACCAAAAGTTTATAGAATGACGAGTCTATCAGCAGAGTTATAATCAAAATTACATCTCCGAATTTTAATACGAATACATATTAACTGCTTGTAGTGCTAAAGAGCCATTGAATGCAACTGAAAATGTATTAAATTTGTTTATTGCATATATTTAGGATTCACGATAAAAATTATTAAAAAATCGTTATATTTATAAAGTGTGAATTCTGCTTATTATTTATTTTAAAATTGCCGTTTGTGGTACCTACTTGGAGCAATATTAAATATTATGACTTCTGTATGTTGTCTATGGCCTAGTTGATAAGCACTGCTATAAGTAAAATTCTAACATGCATTTTTTAATATGTAAAACATGATCAATGATTTATAAGAAAAATATATCAACAATTTCGGTTCATGGGATCTCAATAATAAATAAGTCGGAAGAGATGCGAGACATCTTTTATTAGAACGTGAAACTACTAAGTTGGTTTTATGATTAATCGAAGATTTCAGTGCACTGGAGCTTACAAAATAATTACAATAAATGTTTTACAATACATCTTTATATAGTCCACATTTTGGACAGCTTGAGCTTGCGGGCGTTTGTATATTGGCCAAAATGTGGCCAAATAAGGTCCAGTGGTATTGCAAAACATTCTTTTGTCCATTAACAATGCCTATCTAACATAAACTGGACCTTATTTGGCCAATTTGCAAATGTCCCTATCTAACATAAACTACATATTGAAAAAACAAGAAACATAAAATACATATTTATAATGGGTAATGAATGGCATTACATGCCCCTTGAATCCTTCAAGGCAACTGTTAAAAATGTCAACAGTCTTGGACATATTATTTAATAGCGCCATACCTCGTGTCATACTATGCCGAGCCGTTCTGCTATGTGAGATACATAGCAGTTCATGGTGCCGTCCTTGGATGTAGTTGTTTGGTACAAATAACTTTTAGCATTTCAGGAGTAACGGCTATCTCTTAAATTATTCATGCTGAAGGGCCCCACTCTTCCTCGACTGGAGACGCGTAGTACGTTTTATCGAGCATATTTTCGTGATATATGGAATCGTCGGTACTCTCCATGCATTCTGATATACAGGTAACTAAGGAACTTTTTTAAAATCTGTTCCAATTTCTCAATGCATTTTTGTTGGTATGGGTCCCATACAACCTAGGAGCATTCAATTTTAGACCTTGTAATGCAATATACATAGCTATCATTGGTTCGGGATTAAAAATTTACAAATTCTAGACGCTTTTAGCACGATCATGCCAATTGCAATATATGGTCTGAATATATATGTTTGGAATCAAAGACAACCTCTAGTTGTTTGATGATTTTTACTGGTGACAATATATCTATTTTAATATAGTAATAATAATTTTGACATAGTGACACATTTTTTTCATGTTCATCAGCCCATGATAAAATTGAATCGAAATCGATTTGTAATTTGAGACAATCTTGCCCGTCACAAATCCCCATAAGTAATTTGAGATCATCAGCAAAAAGCAGGCAAGATATTAAATTATTTCTTATAAGTAGGTCGGAAATAAGTATTTTCTTATTTAAATATTAATACCACTTGAATTTCAATGTCCTTCTTCTAGGTTTTCAATCTTTCGTCTTTAAGCATTACGTTATCTTTCCTCTTAATATTAGAGAAATCTCTGTCAAATCAGTTGTCCATGAAGCGGTTCAACACTTATAAATTACGGATAGGATTATAAATTTGAGGAACATGTAAGCATAAAAGGTTGTGTATGGGATCTTCCACGAATGTCTTTTCAAAGATTAAGTATAAAAACATTTAAAAAAATTTTCGACGGGCTTCTAATGTGTTGAAATCAAGCATTCCTGTTAAGAACACGATTGAATAGGAATGGATATTAGGTATACTCCTTCGTATAAAGGTAATGCATACATTTCTATTTCTAGAATATGGTTTTTGTTCAGGAGGAACCCAAGTATTTGAATAATATTTCAGGATATTGCGAACAAGTGCTTAATATGATATATAATATTGAACTCTATTTCCTTTTCAATTGATTGAATAAAGCACTTGTGTTGCTCTGTAAAAACAAAGAAACGTTGTTAAAGTTTATTGAATCAGTTTCATTTTAACAATCGATTTAGTTTGGGTTGGTTATTTCAAACATGTAAAAAATCTGACATATCACCATCTTGATTTTCGTTTTGTTTTGTTTTTCACGTTGTATGTTGCGTGTTCAGAAGCTCTGCTTTGTTGGCAACAAAATTTAAAAGAAATATATTTCCTTTACATTATTATCTGCTTCGTTTTACGACTACATCGTAGTAATTATAATTAAAATACAAGCCAAAATCAGTTATATAACCGTAAGTTAAGGTTACGCGTTGCATATTGCGTATTTATATACATGTCAGAACTGTGGGTGGATTACACTTCATCCCAATGGCATAAGATAAAAGTTGCGTATTCTGCCTACCGAGATACTGCAGCGCCACGGAAATGTTCCTGGAGGGACGAGTACACTCTTTCAGAGCGCTTCTCCGCCATCACATGGGAAGCTTATGGCGCAGACTACGCCAATCAAGTAACAAAATCATCGCTGCCATGGTTGCCTGGATGGAGTCCCCTCTGACGGCCCTCTGGAGACGGGAGATGTGCAAATATCCCCCATAAACGGCTGTTCACACTCATTTTTGTGTTTATATTTTATCTTTTTTCACTTAAATTCCGCTTTTTTGTGCCTGTCGGAATCACCTATGTTATTACCAACCTTATTATTATTTTTTATTACTTATTATGTATATTATTTCAAATATGGAATGTATTGCATTGCACTACCCCTGCATACATTCTGGAATAAATTCTTATTATTATTATATATGCGAATATGGTAGTTTTACATAAGAACAAACACCCGAAATAGATGTATCTAAGAAAATGCGTGGTATTTATAGGATGGGCTATAATTACAGTTATGCGAACTTGAATACACAATTTTATGATTGTCATAATACTGTATTTGAATTGGTCAACCTTACCAGAGTCATATTTGAAAAAAAATCAAATATTTCCGTGATACGAATAACTAATTTAAAAACTATGACTACTATCACCAGTAGTTCTGTGACTCGCGTCAAGAAAAGTATGTTTCTAATTTTCAGTTATTTAATAAATCAAAACAAAAATTGAATTTTTTTACCAACTTAATTATAAAACATCAATATTTTACATAACATTTAAAAAAAATCAGATAAGGAAATAAAATACAATGTGTCCGAAAAATAGTTACTAACAAATGTTGAAAATTTGCGAATTAGAAAGTTCTAATAGACATTATATATTTTTTTTTTTAAAAGAAAGACAAACATTCCCGGATTACGAATAACCTGACAATATTTGAAAATCTCCTACTACTACCACAGTAAGCTGAAAATGTTGCTTGTGTTGTGATGGAGGACTTAGCCAGCCGAGGAATTGAATACACTACGCCTGGGTGGGACCCAAACGCGATGTCAACTCGGCCACCGACCGGTCGATTATGATTTCATATTTGTAATAAGAATCTTAACTGAACGATTAAAACAGCCGCCATCTTGAACCGTTAACGGAACGTACGCACAAATTCACAGACAGATGAAATGCAAAACGGTCGAGAAAAACAGAACTTCGCTAGGCTCAGTCAATAAAATTATAAGAGGAACGATCGAACCCGCGACTCCTCAATAGGAATCCGACACATTTGTCAACAGGTTATTGAGTGATACTTGTCTTTGGGCTTAGAGGGAATCAAATTGCGGTCTAACTAATTGATTTGGAATTTGTTACTATGCATGGGAAAAAGAGTTGGAGATGCTTGAGTTAAAACATGACACGATCAAGTGAATTCAAGTCTTAAGTTTTAGCATTTCAACATTAGAGCTTAGATGTGCCATTGAATCTTAGAATTCGTAATGTTCTTGGCTCAAAAACAAGGAGAAGATTACTGAAAATTGTTTGAAAGGGAGATATGTGAATATTAATGAAAGAGGGAGCGTGCTAATACAAAATAAACGCTTAAAATGAGAAACTCGATTTCGTAGATAAAATAAGTATTACAGTTTGCATGTTTCAAAGTCTGCCAAAACAATCGAACTCTGATGGGGTGCGCGTGACGTCATGCTTACCACGGATTTGTCGGTTAACAGTAAGGTCAAACCCACCCGAGACGGTATGAAAACAATTGAAATATTCAACAAGATACTAAAAAAAGATTATTTTGCAATAATTTGTAAACCGCAGAATTGACCCGTTTGCCAGTATACTCACGCAACTTGGCACAAATTTGTACGCATTCTTAGTGCACGCAGCCGACCAATCACAGGGCGTTTAAGTGTCTCACGGTTTAAATTGTGTTTAAAAGACGATTTATTAATTTTAAGTATAATTACATTTAACAATATGTATATATTCAGAATGAGCGCTTGTTAATTTATATAAATATTTGTTTTATAAGCTATATTATTTTTTGCTGAAGGTCCTTATTAATAGGCAAAAGCGACTATGGTGAAAATATTTAATACAAAACGACATATATAAAATAGAGGAAAAATCTTTCGACTCCTAACTTAAATAGCATTCAAAGAAACACTGAGAACTATTTCACACCTACAGCATGACATGACAGAACCAGATGTGTTTTTTTTTCATTTTCTGAGCATACTTTACAAAAATTTTTCCATCGAAGTAATTTCACATGGTTACTTTTTCAACTCGGTTTCTGAATATAGATTATCTTCAAAGTAAACTTATATTTTATGAGCTTAAATACTTAAAGCGCTTAAGGGAAGTATGTGGTTATGTTGATAGATATTCAGAATGCGTGGAATATTTGGTTTAAGCCATTTATTTCGAAGAAAATTTCTATAATTATCTTTTCAACTCGACATCTGACTAGAGATTATCTTAAAAAATAACGTATATTTTTGAGCTTAATTATCAAGGGACATTTATATATCAGTAGGTCGGAATGCTGGGTCTGAAAATAATCAGATTGCTAGTGATGGGATCCATTAAGATTTTTCCATCTTCGAGTTAGATTTCGTTCAACCACCATGACAAAGCTAAATGAATCGTATGAAAGGCTGGATGATATATTTAGAGAATCGTAGTGTGGTGTATTATATCAAAAGATTTATTATCTGGAAGACGGCATATGATCACGTTATCTTATTAGGACAACTCCATTGAAAAGATAAATGGATTTCTGGTTGTACTAATTGAACTTCGTTTAGCAATATTAGTCTTATCCTAGCCTACCAAAAAATAAACAGAAATATGAGCATTATTTTTTAATGATAAACTAATGTTTATAAGACAAGGTTTCTTATGCATAACACAAAGGATAACAAATTATTATAAGCAATAATTAGTCGCCTGAAATATTTATACAAATTGAAAATATCTCTCGAGTAAAAATAAATGCCGCCGACGGAAATTGAACCCGCACCTTCTGATGGTACTAGTACATCAATCAACAATTACTGCTTATTATTTTATTTCACCTGTAAACAACTAACTATATTTTTGTAGGAAAGGCTTTGTTAGTGCTAAATTTCCCACTAGTTTTAGCTCTAACAAAGCCTTTCTTCCAAAAAATATAATAAGCAGTAATTGTTGATTGAAGTAATAGTACATATTAAATTATTTGGCGTGTTTGAAATAAGCCGACGTAGCTCAGTGGTCCAGAGCACCTGACCGGCCATCAAACGGTGCGGATTCAATTCCCGTCAGTGGCATTTATTTTTACTGGGGAGACATTTTCAATTTGTATGAATATTTCAGGCGACTAATTTATTGCTTATAATAAATTAGAAATATGAGCTCTTTTGCAAAATTATTTTAAGCTCCCCAACCCCATAAATGTTAATTTAGGATTAAAATGTGATATATTACATGTTTTTGAAACATAAAAATTTTCGATTTTCTAATACTTTTTATATTGACTCAAGCCAGTAGCTTCTGAAGGAAATATTTTCTCTAAGTGCCTGTGTCATCTTTGGGGATGCTGTTTGGATGGTATTTTTGAGGAAAGGTGAGAGTGAAACTGAGCCTTGAAGATACTCTTCTTGTAGGAGGGAGGAAATACAGAAGCCGGCAAATTTCCCCACAGCCGGGGTTTAACACAAGAACGATTAGTAGACGACCCGTTCTAATCTGATAAATATCAATTATTAATTTTGAAGGAACCATAAAAAACCTATAGATACATATTTTAAATTTTTCTTTTTTATAGTGTTAGCCTAAGGGAAAATATTTAATTTTTTATTTTTTAAAATTTTTATTTAGTAAAAGATTACACATTTATATACATTATTTAAGAAATGTTTTGACTGCCCAACTAGGATTCCCGTTTTAGGACAGTCAAATTAGGATGAGTATTAACATTTTGATAAGTTGTTTGATAAGTATAGTATTAAAATAATAATTAAATAAGAGGTATTTGTACTTTTAACTGGTGCCTAAGCCTACTAACATATTTTGTATAAATATGAATAACAAAGAGAAGAAATAGAATAAAATAAAATATCCAAATTAACTGCTGCTTGGGTAGCATTCTAATTTAAAAGTACTAGGTAGGTACATATATACAAATAATGATAAATATTAGAACATAAAGGTATCTTTTACATGGTTTATTTTTTGTTGGAGTTTTTGTTGTTGTTTTTGGTTTGTGTTTGATTTAATAAAACACTATAGATTTGAAGTTAAGCAAAAATCTGTTGCATTCAAAGAAACACAGTGAATTCTTTCACATCTAAAACATGGTAAATAACAGAATCAGATGTGTTTTTTTAATAATTTTCAGAGCTTACTTTGTGATTTTATTATCTATCGAGGGAATTTCGTATAATTACACTCGGCAAATGTATAGAGACTATCTTCAAAATTAATGTAATTTTTTTTAAGAGCTTAAAAACTCAAAGTGTGCAACGTAATGTATATTGAATTAACAGTCCATAACTGTTTTCTAGTTCCGTAATATGTAATTTTTGATTCCGCTAATGTATATTTATATACATATTTAAAAAATTAAGTGTCACTGTGTTCGTACACGCTAATCTACGAAACCCCACAACCGATTTCAATAAATTTTTGTGAATGTGTATAGTTGGTTCCAGCTTGTAAGATATGATAGTTTTGGACCCAAGTTTTGGACCGCTGTTGTTTAAATATTTTTTGTCCTGAATTTTTTTTCAGATTATCATCCAAAAATACATATAACAAAAATTAGACGTATCACGATCAAGTGAAACAAAAAATAAAATTTTAATTCGGTAGAATGCAATATTATCTACACCTTAAAAATATTAAATAAAAAGTTAGAATTAACAACCACGGTACACGTCAGCTAGTGTTATAAAAAAAGTACAATATTATTTTGTACATATATTTTTAAGTGTTATACATAATATTATTTTATCTATATATTCGAAATGTTCTAAGAAAAAGTAAGAATTTGGGCAAGTTATCTTTCAGCAATATTGTATTTTTCCGCAAAGTATCCTTTGCTAATTGTTTCTAGAAGTTTTCCCTAGTATTTCCCAAGAGAATGAGTCTATCTCTCACAGAAATCAACGAGCCAGTATTTTCGGTATGCCAGTAGTTTAGGAGTTTGTTGAAGTATTCTTTGAAAACATTCAGTATTATTTGTGAAACTTTGTCTCCGGCCTTTCAACGAAATTCTGCAGGTACTTTATTTGACAAAACCCAACAAAGAAACTAATTGCAAATATTCAGGACAAATCTCCCTAATGTGATAATGATAATGATAGTGATAGTAATGTCGCTATTCCGAATTCATTTAATATTCAAAAATCTGTTTCTGAAAAAATAAGATAATACACAGATTTAGGAAATGAAATTAAAAGAATTTGACATTCTCAGACTATAAAAATATTACTATTTGTTATTTCGGCTGTTGGCATTATACCTAGCTCTCTCATTCAAAATTTAGGCTTATTAGATCTGTCAAAGAATTTATGTATAAAAATGCAAAAATCAGTCATTTTCAATGTACGTAGGATTACGAAAGATTTTTTAAATATTTATTTTGAGGGATCAGTAGGATTAATAGGTACAATTAGGAGTTCTACCGAGCCGAACCCTTTGATATGAAAATATCTGGAGTCGGTGAATTATTTTCCCATTTGATCTCTGGTGAGTTGACGTGTTGTTGTTCTATTGATTTGTATTTATTATGCTTATATAATGCACTTGTATAATGTGGATTGACTAGATGATCATTTGTGGAAAAGTGTGTGGAAGGGTTTAGTTTTTCCTGTGGGGAAGATTTAACCCGGACATAAAGACGAAAAATATGATAATAAACTAGCGTCATTGATCTATTAGGCACCGGTATATAATCGAGAAACATGCCAAACGAGCGGCTTACATTTTTTACACGGTTGATATTTGTTACACGATAATGGGTCGTTTTTGCAACTAGTTAAGAACTTCAACACAGTATCCCCAAAGATGATCTAGGTCCTTTCCTCTTTTTCTTCGCAAAAAAAAACTTTCAGAAAATTAATATTTATTATGATATTGACCTTCGTGGTCGAGCGGAAAGATTCGCGGCTTTGAATCCAAAAGCCTCGCGATCAAACTATGCCTGTGAATCTGGTAATAAATATAATGTCAACAAAAAATAAGGCAACTGTATAATCAAACAATCAAAAAGTGTTTTTAAAATATTGTGTCCTCTGCATGCAAATTTTTCTTCAAGCTTAAAAATTCTAACAAAACTATGTTTCTCTGAAGTGACCTGCCAGTTAAGCATATTTCTGTATCTGTTTGTACATAATTAGATAGAGCTCATGAAGTCGTGTTTGTGTAGCGCCGCGCGCCGTTGGGGTGTTTATTCACAAAAAACCGTGCTGAAAGACCAGGTAAAGGGGAAAAAAACAAGTTCGCGGAACGTGGGAGGCGGCGTGATCTTCTCCCATTCTGTGATTTACCAATAAATGAATTTGAAAGTATACAGACAACTCGCATTGTAATATCACTAATAAGTCTTAATAAAAAATGCTTTTCAATTTTCAATGCCAAATTCCTGTCTGCATAAAAAAATTAACTACAAATTCCAAATCTGGTTTTGGTTATTTCAATGTGCACTCTTCTTCTGTCAATGATATCGTATTTTATTTATTTTTATACCGGCGAACTAACCTTGACCTAATGACCTTGTACAAAATCTGTAACAACTTTATCGACTGTCCTGGCTTACTCAATCTAATAAACTTTAAAATACCACTCAGAACTACGAGGCTTAACGACTTATTCCATATTAGCCGGACGCGCACAAATGCTGGTGTCAGGGATCCAATCAGAAGAATGGGCGAATTGTATAGTAAAAACCAAAACCTGAAGGATTCCGACATATTTTTTGATACATATAGTACTTTTGGTAGGAAATTGAAGTCTGTTTTCCTATAAAAAAAAAGAAAATGTGTACTTACTTCATTCACTATACTATTTAAGTACTTTTTTAAAATTTATCTCTAAACTTGTATAAAAAATATTTTTACACTTTTATTTGACACTATATACAAAATAATTTTCTTTTATACTTTTCCCTTATTTACATGTAAAAAAATATTTAAAATTGTTATTTACCAGTCAATCCGTGAGAAATAGTTAGGATGCAGGCGAATTCTCAAGTTATTGTTTTACAAAATTATCTTTTAATTACTGTCTGTATCTGTTTTTTCCTCAAATAAAAAAATAAATAAAGTAAAGCATTCTCGAATCCGCATTATCTGGTGCCAAAATATAGTAACGTGGTTTGTCTCCAGTTCGTCGAAATGGTACGCAGATTTCGCATTCTATCAATTTGGACGACTATGATGCTGTACATTTGTACTTGATGATTTCTTTCAATTGTTGTTAATAAATTGCTTCAATCGTTTTAGGTGACAAGATTTTAATGGTCAGGTACTTCCTAACCTCCATCTTTCCATCCCCTCCCCCCACACTCGCTCCAGGCTCACAACACATAGCCACTGAACTGTCCTTTGATTTCCAGAGAGAAAACTGTGTACATTGAACGATGCCAGCACTCACCGTTCAAGAGATTTTATTTTGTCAGCACTCACATTATGTCTTTTTTCTTTTCCGTTGGTAAATTTGCTTTTTGTGGAACAATACAAATTCTCTCCTGAAAATTTTGTAATCTGACTTGAGTGTTTATTCCCCTTACGTATAAATATTACAGACGGCAATATTTTCCAGGCATTTTAAACATACATAATATTTCAAATGAAATTATCATGCTTTCAAAGTCATGCAATAAAACAGCAACCCCCTTTCTTACGAATTGTGGGCATACCACTGGGAGATCCGTTGAAACCTCTTGCTTTTTCTCAAAAACAATGCATGTAAAAGAAAGAGAGGTTGTAGTAGAGATCTCAGCGGCTGGACTTCGTATATTCATATTTCATTTTGATACTTCTCTCCAGCTCCGGACTAAGTCATGTGGTGACCCCTCGGCAGTCAAACATAACCTCACAATGGAACTATTTCAATTTGTTCTATTGTCGGTGTTACTCAGTGTTACCATAATAAGGTAAAATAATGATCCATTTTGTTAAATTTCTACGACTGTGCAAAAAATAGAAAAATAGTCGTTAATAAATAATAAAATATGTTGAACTCTATACCATTGAATCCGAACGTTGTCTTATCGACCCTTTGGAGTAAAAAGATAGTCACTGGAGAAAAATTGTTTAGGAAAGATGTTTTAAAGTTTGAGCAGCCAAAGCAGATATGGACATAGTTCTGTTTTTTTCATTGATTTTTGTAGAAATTGTATAAACACGTGGACTTGTGATAGATATGCTTTAAAGAATGGAAGAAAAAACGATTTCTACCAAAAAATATTTTTTGCATTTCGGTGGACTTAGAACCTTTGTTTTCCAAAGGGTCATTATCACAGACATTCAAAATCCAATCAGTGAAAGGGGATGAAACCAAATTGGTTTTTGGTGATTTATCAATAAATGAATCTGACAGTATACAAGCAGCTCGCATCGTAACAATTAATATTAATTAATAATGAATTACTAGTCCTTTTTACAATGGCGTGCAAATTGCTGGCTGTATAAAAACTTAACTACGTATCCCAAATCGGTCAAACTCAATTTCAGGCTTGTTTCTCAAATTTAATATGACACTTTTAAAAATGTGTTATAATTTAGCAACCTCGCAAAATTTTAGCGTCGCTATGCCAGGCCATTCGTTTAAGAACAAACATTCAGATTCTGCACAGAAAAATCCCACAGTGAACATTGCTGCAAACTTCGCCTTGCTTTAACGAACTTTACTTTTCTGCGCATGGTCTGGACATTTCAATGTGTGGTGCCAAAATATAGTCACGTGGTTTGCCTCCAGCTCGTTGAAATGATACCCAGATATTTCATGTTAGGGCAAGTCTATTAATTTTAATGTTTATGGTAAATCCGGGACTGTTTTCCCCTTATCATGAATTTATATCTTGCTCTATATTTATCCCGACTGGGAATGTGTCTGAAAGTTGGGAGTTGGAAACGATGTTCTTTTCAGCTGAAATATCAACGAATTTCTTGAACATGCGGTGTTCCGAAACTTTTGGAAAGGTAAATGAAACTTCGCAAAAGTTTTGAAGCATCAAATGTTACATTATACGATAAAATCTTTATCTTACATTTAACTTACGGATATGGGTGGAACTGACGGGATATTCAAGAAAGACTGTGGTTTATTTATAACAGGCTATTGAATATTCTTTTTTTTTGTTACTTCTCCCAAGAGCGCCCTTGTCTGTATATCGTAAAGACAGATAAACTACAATCCCACCCGGTTGGGCAGTGTTGTAAGGCGGGTAACAGTAGGAGCTTGGATTTTACGAATGAGGTAAAACATACGTCGAAAGCCCGTTTTACATCCAGCTGCAAGGCGACCTACACAAATCAAGTTGAAAAAAACGACCCGTTCTCATGAAGAAAACGTCAACTGTGAACGGGTGTTCGCAGTTTCGCTTGCACTGCGAAAAGGGATCAATGCTGTTAGCTTCTTCGAGCAGGATCCATTAAAACACTATCGCTTCATTAAATATGACAATCAGTCTGTTAACAACTGATTGTCAACCAGAGACGGACCATCTTCCTTCGGACAGAATGATGTAGGTTTATCAGGTATTTTGGGGCTTCAGTCTAGAGATGGCTCCCAAATTCAATCGTTGGACATACTTGAACTTTGTACCTACAAAGTTAGCAGCACCATTAAATAATCTGCTAGCCTTCCTATTATTAAATAAGTTGTTGCCATCTTGACTAACACGTTACATTTGTTTACGCAAAATCTCAACCATACCCATTGTGATCTTTAAAATTAAATTCGTTATTCGTCCTTTATCTTACCTTATTTCTTTCACAAACTCTATTTTCCCTGAATTAATTCTTCTTTAAATGAAACATATTTATTCCCCAGAAAAATATTCTAAAAAGAAGCAAACTGGACAAATATCAAATTAGAAATGTATACTTCTTAACAGCATAAAACTTTCGTTCATGGAATCGTTTTTTAAGAAAGCTTTTTGGGCAATTACTCGACATTTATGACGCGATACGTTTCCCAAAGCTCTTCGTTCACAGCTTTATTGCAACACAATTCAATTACCTAAACGGAGTCATTTTCACGTATAAAATGATATTACTACAGTAATTAAATGGCAAAATGTGCCTCCAGCGAGATTACTTAATGTAATTTAGTCGTTAAATTTTTTTTATGATTGAATTTACTGTGAACTTAACTAATTAGTTTATTATTAACAAGCCTTACCTTTTTGCTCAGAGATGTAATTTGATGTTTTGACAAGGTTCATAGCGTATTTAGTATCTTGATAATGTTTTTATTGAATTATGCGCGTATTTGCTTGGACTTTTGATGTTAGTAATCCATCACTGACAAAAATAATTTTTGAATAATGTGAAATGTTTGATAGTTTTGAAAGGATTGAAAATATCAAATTATTCGCATTGGAAATACGTACAATAAAGTTTTTTGACGCGAGCGAAAATTGAATGTTGGTAAACAAGCTAGCCGGCGTCTTCAGATTCGCGATGATCTAACAATGCTTCATGTAGCATCCTTTTCATTACATTATATTGTTACTACATTGTGGTTAATTTTTCTATGTGTATGTACTATCAGCGAAATCAATGACTGTCTGTTGCAATTTGATGGAAGCACTTACCCAATAAAGACTCCATCGAGATGCTTGGAGTAAGTATACCAGACTGGAAATATCTTTATAGATGTCCGAGTTAATCAGGCTTCCGAAATACTGGGCATCCTATATAGGGTCAGCAAATTCTTCAAAAATGAACAATTCCTAACCCTACACAAATCTCAAGTAAGCCCAACAATTGAATTTTAGAGCCACCTCTGGACTTGTTAAAACTACATGATTATGCATAAAGGAGGGCAGTCTGATTGACAATCCGTTGATAATAATCCTATTGCCATCTCTAATGCATAGATGCAATGTGGACATGCTTTGTCTGTTCTACAGGTATTTTAATGGAGTCTGCTCTAAAGAGCTAGCAGCGTTGATCTCACACTGAAAAAAATGAGTTAGCTAAAGTGTTAAGCTAATTGAAGTTGTGTAACCATCGCCTAAACTTGAGCTACTAGTACCAAACTGCTTTATGTGCAGATACCGTCGTTGTTTAGTAAAATGTGCTTGAGCTATTACAACCAAACTTTAATAATAGCATACTAAAGGCTTACTTACCTTAACAAAATAATCGGTTTGGTTAATTAAGCTAAAGTAATTTACTAAACCTATTTCACTTTAGTAACTCAAGTTTATGTGTTACTTCCCAAAGTATTTAGCTAAATTTAACTAAACATCTAGTTTGGTTAAATGTTGTGTTCTTATAGCCAAACTTAGGTTGGAATATCTAAATTTGGTATTTTTACATAACAATTAGTTGCTTTGCACAAACTTGAGCTAATGCAACAAAACTTTAGTTAAATTTCCCGAACTTTGGTAGATCTTATCGGTGTCGCTAGCCGTCCGCGATGACGAGTTGTTTATTTACGACGCAGTTGTCCGTTCGCCACAGTTCGCACCATACTTGAATTGACGTTTGTTGCTAGTGATAATGGCAAACAACACCGTGGAGGATTATTTAATTTCTTGGAATCTGGAAGCTTACATAGAAACATTTAAAGGTGAGTTTTTTGTTCATTTTTTTATTGATCTAGAATTTAGATCATGGAACTATGATATATTTTACGATAGCATCCATTCTTTTTGATTTAGAAACTGGCACCTTCATTATTCACGACTCAAGTACGCAATAGATTTAGTAGATTTGTATTTATTATGTACCTAGTTTGAAGAGTGCGTGTGGACGCTACAACCAGATTATGTCAGGAGTCATGACACAGTTTACAGAGAGTGGTATATAAAAAAAAATAATAATTGGATGACTTGTATAGCGCTGTTTTTGTGCAAAATCACCTCAAGGGCGCCTTTATTTCTTTGTTCCTTTCTGCCAGTATTATTTTGTATTGAACGAATGTTGTTTGAAACTGCAGTATTTTCTAAGTTACAGTTTTACCCTAGCCAAAAACTAGAACCAACCAAACTAGCTTTTAAATCGTACTGATGGATGGCCAATCATAGCAGGTTATGTTTAATTTTAATAAATGTGTATTGCAATTATTAATTCGGACATATCATTTTGAACATTGAATTCTGTTGATTTTTTTTGGGAGGGATATGTTTTTTTAAATACAGGGTGTACCCATTGTTTATGTTTACATTGGAATTTTTCATATAAATTAAATAATTTCATTATTAAAACTATTTTATCTCCGCTTGATTCATGATACAGGGTGTTCGGTATCTGCTGTTGTATAAATATACATTTTTTAAATGAATAATTTTCATTCCTTTGAAAAATAATTTTTTATTTTCTTATTTGAAATTTTTTTTATTTTCTCGTCGTTTTTTTCTTTATTTCAGAACAAGCCATAGACTCAAAAACACTCCTGATAATATTTGAAGATGATATTAAAGAATTGATTCCGACTGTAGGGCACAGGCACTGTTTACAGCACACATTCATGCGCTCAAGGATGTTATTAATCCACCTGTCATAAGTGTAAGTTTTTAAATTTTAATTCATCATTACTGCTTTTAAAAAGCAGTAATGATGACATATTGTATACCTAGGCCTTTTTTGGCTAACCATTTGGAAATAGTTGTACCGGACGCGATTTTGATACAAAAATAATATATAATAAAAACACATAAATTTGTTTTTGACCACGATAGTTTTATTTTCACTCTACCGGTTTCGGAAGATCCCTTCCTTCGTCAGGAGAATATTTAAAACTAATCTACTACACAAAATATTGACACATAAATACAAAAATGTTAAGTGTTTGAGAGAGATGTCGACAAAGTGGAAGGGGTAATTACGGGAATTCTAGGAAGAACAGAGCGGTTAACTAGAAATATGTCAAGAATAGGACTATAAGACAGATTAATTTGGTTATTTATTATACTGGAGTTATTATTGATGGATTTTCTGATTTCAAGTGCTTCTAAATTATCTAATTTTTTGCCTTTATTACTACGGTGAAGAATTTTACCCCTGTATCTTTATTAAAAGTATGATCGGTGGAAATGAGATGATTGGCAAACTCCGAAAAATTATTGTTATTTAAACATCTTAAATGTTCGGTGATTCTAATATTTATATTTCTAGTTGTCTTACCTATGTAGAACGATTGACAATCATTGCAACATAGTTGGTAAATGCCTGAGTGGCTAAATTTGTGATCTTTATCTTTAGTATTTTTAAGTAATTTTCCCAAGTTGTTATCAGTATAGAACGCGGGTTTAATGTGGGTAGGCAAATTTTTTGTACTGAGTGAAGAAAATTTGGATATGTATAAGATTTTACGCCATTGAAAGGGATTTATGATTTTATTATTAGTTTCAGGTGTACCAAATAAAAATGTATTCGTCGAAATGAGTTTAAGTTTCTTATTCAGGATTTTATCAATTAAGTGTGTCGAGTAACCATTATTTAGAGCAATTTGTTTTATTTTTGACAGTTCAATTTCGAAATTAACAGCTGATAGTGGGATTTTTACTAAGCGGTGTACCATTGAATGATAGGCAGAATGTTTGTGTGATATCGGGTGGTTTGACGTGTTATGTATAGTTATATCCGTGAATGTCGGTTTACGATAGATGTTAAATTCAATTGTATTATTTATTGAAGTTAGTGTTAAATCTAGAAAATTAATCGATGCATTACTGCCTACCTCTACAGTGAATTGAATTTTTTTATGAAATGAATTTATAAGAAGAAGGAATTTAGTTAGTTGCCGCTCTGTTCCCGTCCAGATACAAAAAATATCGTCTAAATATCGTTTCCAAGTGAGAACATTATTTAAGAGTGATGACTTACAATTAAAAATCTTATTTTCTAAGTTATTCATAAAAATATCTGCCAACAGTGGGCTAGTAGGAGCTCCCATAGGTAGCCCTTGGCTCTGTTGGAAGACGCAGTTATTATACTGGAAATAATTTTGATTAAGGCACATATTGAATAAACGAGACAGGTCATCAATCATATCTTTATCTAAATTAGAGGATTTTAACATATCTACAATTATTTGTTTGCAATCAGTAGTTGGAACATTTGGAAATAAGTTAATTACATCAAACGAAATTAGCTTAGCATTATTGGGAATGAACAAGTCCTTAACTGAATTTATTAAATCAAATGAGTTTTTAATGGTATATTTGGGTGAAAACACATTAAAATTGTTGAAGACATTAGTGATATGAGAAGCTATTATGAAATTCGGGGAAGCACAGCATGACACGACAGGACGAATAGGTTCATTGATTTTATGTATTTTTAAAAACCCGTACAACTTGGGAATTTTAGGATTAGACTGCAAGAATTTATTCTGGTTAGGATAATCATCTTTAAAGATTTGAGATTTGCATGCATTTATTGAATTTTTTATATCTATTTGAAATTTATTAGTCGGATCTTTTTTTATAATAACGAAGTCGTCACTTTTTACAAAGTCTTCCATTTTTTCGTGGTAGGCCATTTTGTTCATTATGATCACAGTGTTTCCTTTGTCTGCCCTAGTAAGCACTAAATCCTTTTCAGCCAATGTTTTGCGAATTTTATTAGTGCATAAAATTTCTGGATGGATGACCTTTTGAATTTTATCTTTTGTAGTTTTTTTTATAAAAAACTACAAAATCTTTGTAAACCTAACATCAGTAATCAGTGCCCAGATAAACCAGAACATACATTTTTTGATCGAGTGAAGAATCTCTCTTCCCACGTAAAATAGATAGAATAGATAAAATTCAAAAGGTCATCCATCCAGAAATTTTATGCACTAATAAAATTCGCAAAACATTGGCTGAAAAGGATTTAGTGCTTACTAGGGCAGACAAAGGAAACACTGTGATCATAATGAACAAAATGGCCTACCACGAAAAAATGGAAGACTTTGTAAAAAGTGACGACTTCGTTATTATAAAAAAAGATCCGACTAATAAATTTCAAATAGATATAAAAAATTCAATAAATGCATGCAAATCTCAAATCTTTAAAGATGATTATCCTAACCAGAATAAATTCTTGCAGTCTAATCCTAAAATTCCCAAGTTGTACGGGTTTTTAAAAATACATAAAATCAATGAACCTATTCGTCCTGTCGTGTCATGCTGTGCTTCCCCGAATTTCATAATAGCTTCTCATATCACTAATGTCTTCAACAATTTTAATGTGTTTTCACCCAAATATACCATTAAAAACTCATTTGATTTAATAAATTCAGTTAAGGACTTGTTCATTCCCAATAATGCTAAGCTAATTTTGTTTGATGTAATTAACTTATTTCCAAATGTTCCAACTACTGATTGCAAACAAATAATTGTAGATATGTTAAAATCCTCTAATTTAGATAAAGATATGATTGATGACCTGTCTCGTTTATTCAATATGTGCCTTAATCAAAATTATTTCCAGTATAATAACTGCGTCTTCCAACAGAGCCAAGGGCTACCTATGGGAGCTCCTACTAGCCCACTGTTGGCAGATATTTTTATGAATAACTTAGAAAATAAGATTTTTAATTGTAAGTCATCACTCTTAAATAATGTTCTCACTTGGAAACGATATTTAGACGATATTTTTTGTATCTGGACGGGAACAGAGCGGCAACTAACTAAATTCCTTCTTCTTATAAATTCATTTCATAAAAAAATTCAATTCACTGTAGAGGTAGGCAGTAATGCATCGATTAATTTTCTAGATTTAACACTAACTTCAATAAATAATACAATTGAATTTAACATCTATCGTAAACCGACATTCACGGATATAACTATACATAACACGTCAAACCACCCGATATCACACAAACATTCTGCCTATCATTCAATGGTACACCGCTTAGTAAAAATCCCACTATCAGCTGTTAATTTCGAAATTGAACTGTCAAAAATAAAACAAATTGCTCTAAATAATGGTTACTCGACACACTTAATTGATAAAATCCTGAATAAGAAACTTAAACTCATTTCGACGAATACATTTTTATTTGGTACACCTGAAACTAATAATAAAATCATAAATCCCTTTCAATGGCGTAAAATCTTATACATATCCAAATTTTCTTCACTCAGTACAAAAAATTTGCCTACCCACATTAAACCCGCGTTCTATACTGATAACAACTTGGGAAAATTACTTAAAAATACTAAAGATAAAGATCACAAATTTAGCCACTCAGGCATTTACCAACTATGTTGCAATGATTGTCAATCGTTCTACATAGGTAAGACAACTAGAAATATAAATATTAGAATCACCGAACATTTAAGATGTTTAAATAACAATAATTTTTCGGAGTTTGCCAATCATCTCATTTCCACCGATCATACTTTTAATAAAGATACAGGGGTTAAAATTCTTCACCGTAGTAATAAAGGCAAAAAATTAGATAATTTAGAAGCACTTGAAATCAGAAAATCCATCAATAATAACTCCAGTATAATAAATAACCAAATTAATCTGTCTTATAGTCCTATTCTTGACATATTTCCAGTTAACCGCTCTGTTCTTCCTAGAATTCCCGTAATTACCCCTTCCACTTTGTCGACATCTCTCTCAAACACTTAACATTTTTGTATTTATGTGTCAATATTTTGTGTAGTAGATTAGTTTTAAATATTCTCCTGACGAAGGAAGGGATCTTCCGAAACCGGTAGAGTGAAAATAAAACTATCGTGGTCAAAAACAAATTTATGTGTTTTTATTATAAATTATGATGAGCCACAAAGTGAATGCTTTTTACAATTACAAAAATAATAGTATTTAAAATAATAATTCCTGTAATTAATGAATAAATCGACTGCCGGGGGGTCAAGCAATTCCAAAGGGATAAAAACAAAGTTTGACCCCTTCACCCCTTCTTTCGCCTTTGTGTACAAACCTGCTTTTTGTTTCAGATTGAAGATATACCTTCAAATTCCAAACAAACAACGCCCATATATTATTAACACGATGAATTCGTTGAAAATGACATTTCCTTGTTGGAAAATATAAACAAATCACAAAGAATAACGCAAGAAGCTTTTTAACTTTTGAAGAGCAAATTTCGAATGTAAGTTAAATAATTTTAGTAGGTTTCAGATACCTAAGTAACTTAGGTTAATTGTTTTATACATTCCGATATGTGTATTTTAGTAGTGGCAGCGTAGAATAGCCGTCCTGTGACTGATATTATGATGATTATAGAAGTGGTTATTAGTTATTTAATCAATATGCAATTTTGTTTTCTAGGACATCATCTCCTATTAATCAATGAAGGGCAAGAACTTTTAATGCAGTTTGAGTCAAAGGGTCTGTTGGAAAATTCTGCCAGACTGTGCAGTACTATTATAAGTAAGGGTAATCCAGATAGATCCATTACAAGCAAAAGATTTTATGAATTTGCTTTTCAAATCACCAAAGTCTTTAATAAAGAAAGCGCAGCTGTGTATTTCACCCCATATGTGTGTTTTGGGCCTACCCAAAAAATTGCTGCTAAAGGTAAATTACTAGACACATACAGGCAGCGCCGAAAAGAATTTGCCAAATCAGGACACAAACAATTTTTACTATATTTAAGAAAAAATTATAATAAAAAATGATAATATAAATGTGTGTATGATCAAACATGTTTTCTTTTTTGAGGCTTTGCTGGTAGCTGGAAACAATAGAGACGATTCTTAACAAAATAACTTTTATATGAATGAGGTTTTTAATAAGTACATTCTAGTCTTACAAAACATAATATTTATTTATTTAGGTTTCATCTCTCAAAAGGGTTGTAATAAACTACCTGCAACTCAAAGTATTTAACCCATGATTCTGCATTATGGGTATAATCGTTCGAGTTGATGGTGGTTACATTTACACCCTGTATTGTTTTCAGCTAAACTGCAAAGCTGCACTTCCTATTTAATATAGATAATCTAACCAAAAAACTAAGCTACAGTACCTAAAGCTAGCTAGCAGTAGAGAGGTAAAACACCTATATCGGTAGGGCTATTCCAACCAAAGTTTAGTTAATCAACCTAACCATTTTGTAATATTAACTAAATAATAAGGTTACTACATCTAAACAGTTATGTTTCTCTAACCAAACACTACAATATGGTTTAGGTAAATAATTTTTAGTTTAGGTAACACAACTAAACACAAAGCTGTCTCAACTGATTAGTTTAGCTAGAATATCTGAATCGTTAAGCTGTCATAAATACAGTTTAGGTAACACAACTAAACACAAAGCTGTCTCAACCGATTAGTTTAGCTAGAATATCTGAATCGTTAAGCTGTCATAAATACAGTTTAGGTAACACAACTAATCACAAAGCTGTCTCAACCGATTAGTTTAGCTAGAATATCTGAATCGTTAAGCTGTCATAAATACAGTTTAGGTAACACAACTAAACACAGAAAGCTGTCTCAACCGATTAGTTTAGCTAGAATATCTGAATCGTTAAGCTGTCATAAATAAACTGCTGTTTAGCAAACAGTAGCTAAAAGTTCGGCAGTCACCACAGCAACTAAACTGTTTAGTAGATAATTACTGAAAATTTAGTAAATAGTACCTAAACATTTCTTTCAGTGCAGGTGTACCGGTGCATGTGAGTGAAACTCGGCGGACACGAGCGGAACACCCGTACACAGTCGGTGTTGGCTTCATGAGAACAGGTCGTTTCTTCGACTCGGTTTTGTTCTTATCCCTCTGCATTATGCATTATGAGTAAGACGGTTAATGTTCAATAATGATAAATTCGTGGATCTACCTGGAGAAAAATGACTCATGCTGATTTATATAGACCCTCTTGAAATTATTGGTAATTCCAATTGAAAACAGGATTATAGGCCTTACGAATGAATTAACAGGTTTCCTGATAAACTTTTAGTAACTTACGAATGTCTTATTATCATGATGTTGGAACACAAATCCGAATATTTTTGCATTACATCAAAACAAATCAATAAAACATTCTTAGATTGTTGATTTATTAAAAAGGCCTGTTATTATTGATTTCGCTCCGCGTACTCTACATATGGATATATATTTGTTATACATACGCTGACGTGAGTATAACTCTACGTAATGGTCTTCATTTTTCAATATTTATTCAGATAACATTGAAAAGATTCAACGGATGTTTCTAAGGTTTATAAATTATAAATTGCATATTCCTATACAAAACATAAATTACAATTACCTCTTGGATAAAATGTCTCTATTGAAACTTTCAGAAAGAAGAATAAGCACAGATTTAATACTGTTACAAAGAATACTACATTTTAAAATTGACTGTCCCGAATTACTTCAATGTATCAATATCCATGTTCCCAAAAAATCATGCCGACATTTCTTACCTTTTTACTTCAATAACACCAGGACACTAGCTTACCAAAATTCTCCGATTCCGAGACTTCACAATCTCGGAAACAAATATTCTGATCTGGGTGATATATTTCATTTGAAAACTAATCAGTATAAATGTTGTATATTCATCACTTTTATTCTTCTAGACACAAATAGACCTATGTACCCATATAACTTCTCCGCTTCTACTATTTTGTTTTGTTGAATCTTTTAAACTCAATTATGTGCGTGAGGATTCATTTTTGCCATTGTGTTTACTTTCTTCTTTATTGTATTAATTTTTAAGTGTTTACTCTGATACAAAATGCTTGTATTTTTTTTTAAAGAAAAGCCTACTAGGGCGTGTAATAAATAAATAATTAAATAATATTGACTAGTCCTACCTGTAGTGGAGAGTTGGGTTCCCCACGCGTGTATCCAGTCATCGGCGGGTAGATTTGCGCAAAGCACATGACAGCTTCGTTGCAAAACTTAAGGCCCATCACTTCCTCATCTTCTCGACCGTATCTGCAAATAAGAACACTACTTTTGAGAGAGGTTATATTAAAACATGATCATGGAAAACAGAACAGCAAGAAAAGAACGTTCAGATGAAAATAAACATACACACACACGTAACCCAAAATAACCTAACTTAATATAACCTTATCTAACCACAAGCCAACCCAACGTAACCTTTTATTTTATCGTGTTCTGTTTGGTTACTGTTCTGCCACAGCTAATTACGTTCTCCAGCCAATGAATTATCAGATGTAACACGGCGTAATATGAGTAGTTAGTTAGTTATTTTTTACAGTACATCTATCTGAATTTTTCGATAATGATTCGATTGAGCTGAAGCAGATAACTCTATCGATTACACTGCATTCTATCAAATTTTGTTGTCGATCATGTACTCGAACATACGAGTATAAGCATTTCTCTTAAGTCGGATGATATTACGGCAGTTAATATAATAACTAAATATCAGTCCTACACGATCGGCATATGGCAAAGTCAGAAGCGCGGTTGACTCCGGTCCATGGGAACGAACGTTCAATCCTCAACCAAACCAAAATAATGTCTTTAAAATTTAAAAAAATAGATGTACTATTTTAAAAATGTTATTACGGGTTGATTTTTATTGGACTTTTTATTGGTTGACTGACAACATTATTTTTTTACAAGGTTTTTCGATTCCACACATAAATAAATCCGTTAGTTAAAGGGGAAAAAGTCAATTTATTTCGCAGATTACCGACGTTATTCCAGGAGATTCCTAGGAAATCGTTGGACTAACCCAATCTAGCGAAAAACATGAAAATATGATGGGGAATGTCAGGAGAATAGGGCGGATTTGAAATAACATCCTAGACAAGCTCACGAATACTAATACAGGGTGTCCGGGGGTAAAATGCGCTAACTTCGGAGGGTGATTCTAGATGACAGTACAGTTAAAAATTTTGAATTACTTTATTTGAAATTCCAAAGTTTTATGGTAGTTTTTAGGTTGAATAGTTTGTATGGGAAAAAAAATATTCTTTTATGGAAAAATATTTTTGTATTGGAAAAAAAAGTTCGAATTTCGAAAAAAGTTATTATCTTTTTTTACTTCTACCATCATGTAGAATAACCTCCCAAAGTTAAGGCACTTTACCCTCGGATGCCCTGTGTAATAAAAATGTTGGCAGTTTAATGGCGTACTCTCCAATGAGGGGGTTTAATATTATTGTTACAGAGGCACAAATTATTATTGTTACAGCTGCTTCTAATACTTCTTCTATTAGCGGTCATCTACAAAGTAGTTGTAAATGCAACTCATATAAAATGTTTCTACTGATTTCCATACGATGAACGTCTTAACATTTTACACTAAACTATTCAACAAATACAGAGTGGAGCAAAAGTAATCACCCTGTTAAAAATTGCTATAACTTTTGCAAATGGCGCCAAATGTCAATTCGGTTTCCACATTTGTAAAGTGAACAAACACAGAATATAAATCATCAAGACATAAATCGGTTTACTTTGCAAAAACGTGGAATGACAAGCAGTACCAAAGTTTATCATAAAAAAAAAAATTATTCACATTGGGTACCTATTAGGTATGTATTTCCTCGTAATGTCTGGTAAGTGGTATGTTTATTCCTTAAATACCAGGTGATGTGTGTAGTATATAAATGTGTGTGTAATATATATACATGCATTACACACACACATTTATGTACTACACACGTCACCTGGTAGTTCAGGAATAAGCATACCACTTACCAGACATTACGAGGAAACATATAATAGGTACAAACGTGAAATATTATAATAATATTATTGACGTGATGTCACGTTTGAATTTGGGCAGTGAATCTGAAAAAATGTCAATGTTTGAGTTAAGAAAATATCATTTAGAGTATGAAGAGCTCGGTTAATTGGCGAATTTCACATTGAAAAAAAAAAACAGTTCTGTTGGGAACCAAAAACACTACAGATGCCGTAGATATCAAGGGAGCCAAGCCACACATTTGACGAAAGTGAGTTAAGTACACAAAAGGATTTTAAAACCATCAGGATGCAGGCATAAGAGGCCTGACTCTTTTGATTATCACTCCAGATATCCATATCATCTGTTCCTTTTAATATTCAAAGGTCAAGAGATATTTATACACATAATTTAAAAAATAGTTTTTTTTGTATTTATTCGACCAAAATAATACAAAGATAACACGTGTCTATGTTCAAAGTTTCACTGTTTTCTCTTAAAATAAAATGTTAAAGTTTTGTCATAAAAAATCTTTGTCCGCTGTTTTCTCAGCTCTATGTGGCTTGGCTCCTTTGAAATCTAAGGCGACGATATTATAGTATTTACCCTGCCATTACGGCCTTTACCTTTGTCAAGAGTCCTAAAACAGAAAATATCTTTAAATAGTGAAAGTCCCAGTATAAATTTAATAATAATCTAACAAGGGTTGTAACCATAGAATAAAGATTAACACAAAAGGTGCCATATGGAAGTGTTTCGTGATCTAAATACACGCCCAATTTGGAGCAATATTTCGACATAAAACTGTATTTCTTTATTCACTGTATATGAGCTCACTCATAGATGGTACTAGATTGGTATATTAGGTTAGCCATAGATGGCGTTAGCTGTCGAGAATAATAGGAGGAATAAATAAGGTGGCAACCTCAAGGTCGAGTTCCAGATTATTCAGTCTGTTAGTTAAGATATCAAAACCCATTGTAAATCTATCACAATAAAGTCCAATTAAGTGTTTTTTTGAAGCCGGAGTTCAATTGTCTAAGAGTGTTTGTGAGACTAGCTAAGATTCAACAATTAGATGAGATGGCGATGTACAATATCAAGCAAAGTTAAGAGAGACAGATCGCGCGCTAAATGGTCTAGAAGCAAAAGTTTGTAGCACATCTATTTCCGTTCAAAATTGTGTGGAAGGCACTTCTTTTCTTATTTATTCTACAGTAGTTGTAACCTACGTATACGAATTTGAAAGATTTCGATGATTCCAAAATCGTATACTAAACTGGAATTTAATTTAATTTTAATTCAACCCAGTAGAATCTACCCTAAGATTTACCAAAGTGCTTTCTGTCGTTTTTGATGATGCTGTGTCGAGGGTCACTTTAAGGAAGAACTTAACCTGCACACGAAAATATATTTTTTTAAATATGAATACATATCACAAGAGTCGTAATTGCTAACAACTGTCAAGAGCCAATATGACGATGGTATTCCCAATAATTGGGAAAAGAGATGGGAAAGAGGAAGGTCCTGGCTATTCAGATCTGGTTACCAAACGCTTCAAAAACCATTTCGTCCAAAATTTCAGTTCCAAATGGTGGTCTTTCACAAGGGGGATACTGAGAGTATCTTCCACTCTGGAACATGCCGCAAATATATCACATGTTATTTTTAATGAATTCATTGTGAAACAACACAAATTAATTAAATATAATTTACTTGCGCACGCCGGGATTTGTAGTCGAGAGCCTTACCACTCGACCACGGACCTCCGTGATTAAATAATCAAAGTTAAATAACTCATTTAAGGCGATGCCATACGTAGTAATGCAAAATCATGTGTTTTTGGTTTGAAAATTTGGTCGCCTAGAAATGTTTCAAATGCTTTAATTAAATACTGCGAGTAGAATACATCTTGACCTTTGAAATAATCGAGTATTTTTTTATAAAAGTCTTTTTATAAGCCCAGAAAAAAATAATGTATAGGCCTATAAAAACTTCTTTAAAGTTCAAAATCTCCTACTTACGAACCCATTTTCGGTTATGATTTTATTGTATAATGTGGAAAATTAAGTTATTTATAAAATGATCGAAAAAAAAAAAAATTTTATGCCTGAACATCCAAAAAATAAAATAAAAGGCACTTTTTGGCCATGTTTTTTTCTTGCGTAAATCAAAACAGGCGGATGGTGTTAAGCGGGAATTTAAACCTTATCGCCATCTACGTAAGGGTTGTTATTGATTGCGGCTCAATTTAAAATATTAAACGTCGTAGTGCATCGCCTTAAAATAAAGTAACTTTTCTGAATTTTGTTCTCTCAACACAATTTTCATCCCTAAAACGAAGATCAAATTTACAATTTATTAATGTTATGAGCCTTATAGGTCAGCCACCGAAGAAATCTACATAATTTAATTATTTCAACAAAACACTTTCAATTGTTTTCTATGAATTTTCAATGAATAATTACATTTTTTTCCGACCGAAAACACAAGAAGGTTTTGTTTGAAGGCTGAGTAAATAACGATCGCGTCGCGGACCGGAAGTGGGGCATCCGGAAGTGGTCCCTGAAGCAGTGCGTAATGCGTGAGACCTTTCCGTTTATCTGTTTCCGTTTTACTTCTCCTTTCCTGAATTTTCGGATCGTTCAAACGCGTAAAATGCTGGAAAAAATGTTTAAAAAAAGGTTTATTCAAGTTTTTATTACGAATTTGAGAGAAAAACATATGCAAATATATTACGACTTCCATGGCCGTGTGGTTAAGATCCTTGGATTCGTAACCAGAGGTCACGGGTTTCTAAACAGGAGTGCTAAAATAATTTGTTTTGGAAATTATCTTTCTAATGAAAATTTATTGATAATTTAATAAAAAAACAATTTTTCCCGTGTTAACATGTCACATTCGGAAGTCGTTTATCAAATGTAGTAGTAATTTTTTATGTAAGCATGTACGTACCTACAGTAAAGTTATGGGTCGATAACTAAATAAATAACTAACTTGTAACGTTTTCACCTATTCCCATCAATTTACTGTGCATCTGTGGAGAATGAAATAAGATATGATAACACTTAACGCTTTTATTAACGAGGTGAAACATACTCGTGTATAAAACCCACACACTTTATAAAAAACTCTACATTTTATAAATTAATCCACCTCAGGGCGTTAGCAAGGTTCCAAGAATCGCTTGTAAGTTGATAATTAATTGCAATGCATTTACTTAGTGACATTATTAACGCGAAGTACTGGCCTTAAAAAAATAGTAGGGCGCCATGTATGTAATATGATTGACATACAATAAGAGTAAATAGAGGGTGTCCGGGGTCGAAGTGCAGTAACTTCTATTCTACATGATGGAAGGAGCAAAAAAGAAAAATAACTTTTTAAATTATTTTTTTTTTCATACAAAAATACATACCTACTAAAAATCCTTAGTGGAGGTACACACTTACCCGATAAATTCGCTGTGTGCTTGTTGAGCGCTAGACTTGTGATGTTGTTTATTATTTGCCATTGACGCGTAAATCGAGAGTTCGAAGTTATAACAATGCGCATTAAAATCGTCTGTTTTATAATGTTTCAAACCAAATTTGAAGAGAACTGCACCAAAATAATAATACGAATTTACACAGAAAGTGTGTTGGTGTCTTTCAACTGTAGGTATTCGTTGAAGTTTCCATCGTTGAGAGGTATGTTGTAAATGTGGATTAAAAATTTTTATCTTTTTCACGGCATGAAACTATCATTGAAGTCAGCTTTCAGAAGAATTAATGAATGAATCTCTTGTTACGTAACGGGCAACCTTCAGGCCTTCTAACCCACATATATAGTGAGTACATGTGAGGTATTTGTTTGTAATATTTCTTTAAAGTAAACAAATCACAGCTGTTCTGTTTCAAGCTGTAAAGCGTTGGATGGGGGGGGGGGGACGAATTGGTGTTCATTATGAATACCAAAAAATATGCTTTAGATAAATTGAAAGTTTTCCTATCGTTTCGCTTGAGTAGAATACAAATACAAAATTAAATTACTTAATTTAAAATATAAATGCAAACTACTAAAAAATATTTTTTTTCGATAGAAATGTATGAACGCATAAAGGAAACAACTTTAAAAATACAGTATTATTGCTAAGATTATTTGTGACAGTTTCAATTGATTAAATTTTTTGCTTTCTTTTAAAATTATTTACAAAATAAATAAAAACCAGTTTTGTGCTTGAAATCGAACGTTTTTTTTTTTTTTTTTTTTAACGCATTTTTTTTCTTTTTCTAACGTTTCTTCTTTTTTTTTTTTTTTTTTTTTTCTTTCTTTCTTTTTTTTTTTTTCGTTTTTCAAGCGATTTTAATGCCTATTACCTACGACATAAGGTATACGAAGAATATACAGATTTTTGGCTTGTAGCTTCTCGCTTTGAATGATTACTCTAAATATTAAAGTAATCATTCAAATTACCGGGGTTGCAAATTATAACTGCTACAAACTAACCATCACGCCGTTCTGGAGGGGTAGGCAGAGAGGACGTCTCGGTCTTGGCACACACTTCTTGCTTCTTCACATTCATACATTATTTTTTTAACCTTTTTACGTTTTGTACTTATTTTTAATAATTTATACTTTATATCTTATACTTTTAACCTTATATTTATGTTAATGGCACATATTGTGCAGTTTGTATTAAATAAATACATCGTCTCATACATACTCTTCTATTATTCTGATTCTTGACACGACCCGACTCAAGTATTTGGTTCTCTTGATCGTGCCATGTCTTCGGCGGGTGCCCCGACTTCTTCTAGTATTCACAATCGCATAAAATATTATCTTTACACTCCTTTACCACCTGAGCGTCCCTTTCCTAATTTTTACTCATTACGCATACACACTCCACAATTTTCGTACGATCTTTCATGGTTTTACATAAATACGTCTCTGGATCTTATTTATATAGTATTCAGTCTTTTTTTATTATTCATCTACTAGTTCTTTACATCAGGGTATATACCAGCAATCCTTTCTGGACTTTGCTTCTCTGGATATTTTTTTGCTCAACCCAACAGGCCCACACCAACTAACGCTTACCGCCAAAATACATCGACGGTTTCAACGGTCGAGGGGTGAGGTTTTCGACTAGCAAGCCGGAGGTTGCGGGTTAAAATCCAACCGTAGGATAATAAATTTTATTTTATTAATTTGTGTTATTTCACAATTTACTCATTAAAAAATAAAATAAAATTGCGGCATGTTTCAGAGTGGAAAATACTCTCGGTATCACCTTGGTGCGAGACCGCCAATGAGAATTAAAACATTGCTTGAAATGGCTTTATCCGTTCTTCACCTTCCTCGTTCTCATCTCCTTCGCATCCTCACTACCTTCAGCCTCACAACATTTGCCAATTTTGGATGCCATAGTCTCATAGTAGTTGAGACTCTTGTGCCGAATTCACATGAAAAAAAAACGCATTCAGTCCTACATTAATGGATTTACCTGCATTTACCCTTCTTTAAAAAATCTTTATTAGACTTCCCGTCTATCGTAATAGGTTACAGGTAGTTCATATGTAAATGTTTGGACGTCATGTGATTGCATATATTTCCATAACGGGGTTCTAAATAGACGTGGGAGGAACGCTGCATCATGTTTAGTTAAGGGTGGGAAGGTTAATTGTCCAGCATACGTAGGTCCTAACACCACTAACGGTATGTATGCGCAGTTATATTGCGTCATATGAAAGCCTTCATTATGTTCTGCAAACTATTTTTATAAAAGACTACGGGCAAGTTGTTTCACAAAACTTGAACAATTCATCAAATTTCAAAAATGTTAACCTTTCCTTATCTGTGGTGTTTATTTACTACACATTGCTTCTAACAAATTTTAAAAACTCTATAAATATAATAAATTCCGGGTTCAGATTTTAGGTATTCCTCCGCTATACATTTATGCACTGAATTAAAAAATAATATTTTACATAGGTTTCAAATTCAATTAAAAATTAGAGATTTTTGTTAAAAATCGTGAACAATTACACCAACGTGTGACACTGTTACGCGAAGAGTGTGCGAGGAACATGAGAAATCCACACGTCCACAGTTGTATTTTGATTTAGACCATCGATACCTACGACCGCATAGCTGTGTGTGTGCCAGCCGTCAGCCAGTCGGTCGCGGACCGTCGCCAGATCTGGACATCTGCCGATGGTTTTTTCATGTTTTCAGCAATTAAATTACAATTATTATCACTTTTGATATAAAATATAATAAAAAATAAGCAATTAGCTATGAATATTTATATTTTTCCGATATTAAATCGCTTATTTTGAGATGTGTATTGACTACACAGCACCGGAACGCGTGGTTTTTTTTAGCACAGTAAAGGAAAGATTTTAATATTGGAGATCTGTGTTTAATTCTATTCAAATTGTGTTATTATTCTAGTTCTGCAACACAGCTTGGCTGTCGCATGTACAAAAACACTGTATAAGCCATTTTTTACCAAATAACTTTTATTTCCTTATTGGACACAAAGTAACCAGAAGTTTTCAGGTTCAATTTGCGAAAGCGGCATTTATTTTTTTCGGTAGATATAAAATTTTTATATTGGTTTTTAGGCTAATAATAATTGTTTATAATAATTTATAATATTATGCGTCACGTTTAACCTCTCTAGTCTGTATTATAGGTAGTGTAAAGTTTTATTCCGAGATTGACAAAATTTTGCATACTTCACCTTCAAAACAAAACCGAAGGTCATTATGTAAATGATCTTTCTAACAACCACCTACTTTTTACATCCTTTAAAAAAACAATTTTGATACTTCTTGATGAAAGATAAAATGAAAATATCAATTCTGCCATAAAATATAGAATATTATATGTAATCTTACAAATTCTATACTCTAAATATTACGCAATAGTACAGTCCATTCTACAATATGCCACTATCAGTTAGGGAGCAGCTTACAAAACTAGTCTGATCCCAATAGAAATTTTTCAAAAATATACTAAAAAAACCTCTAGACATCCCCACTGAACTCGTAATCGAAAAATTACAAGTTTCTACAATTAACAAATAAGTTTTTTCTACAATTAAAAATTTATTTGTTAAAAATTCAACTATTCAATTCATAAAAGAAAAAGATAAATTCTTATTCATAACTAAAAATCGTACCAGACTAAAATATATATATTTGAAAGCCTTAAATTAAATACTTATTTTGCCCAACAGCATTATACTCATCGAGAAAATTGTTTCTTTAATGAATTACCAGATGAAGTTAGAAGCGTTAATGATAAAATACAAATTTAGATAAAATATTAATATATCAGACTAATCAGTTTTACTTACCAGCAAAAAATGATAACTTTCCAACCATTTTTTTTATTTAGGTACAATATTTTTTTACATTTCATAGTTATCCAGTAATGTTGGCCTCACTGGGTGGCTTACCCGTGCTGAGGCCTTCCTCTCAATACGAGTATCTTCTTTGACTCCCCACTAACTTCAGCCTCACAATATACCTCAATTATGGATGCTATAGTCCCACTGGCTCTAGACGGTTGGGTTTCTGCGGTATTAACATAAAAAACGGTAAGTATTTCGATCAGTGCGAATGTAGTCCCAATACTTGTATCTTGTTCGAAATATATTTTATGACATACCCATTTCAGTATTTGACATTCGTCAAACGCATGCTTGTTTCGTTTTTATTTCTCACAAAGGGATATATTATTTTTAGAGCAGCCTCTTTAGATACAATATTAAAACTAGACTCACGAATGTTTGTCATGCTTGTATGTTATTTTTCGTTGTGCTTTATAACACTTTCGAGAAGTCTTTTTTCCTCATTTTACAAAAAGTTGAAAGATATGGAACAAACGAAACGGTGTTTTGTATTATTTTCTGATAAATGGGTGTTTTAAAGATTTCATTTTCAACGGTGGACATGCCTAGGCTCGTTAATAAACGTTGATTTGATCTAAAAATCTAAGACAGGATAGCTGTAAACAACCAGTGCACGAAGTAAGTTCGAATGAAGTTCGAGAGTTTTAGTTGCGTGGAAGGATTCAGCTATTTAAAAATACAAATGGATGTAATTATCCAAGACCCTATCTAGAATACATTTAGTTCGGGTATAATCTTGCAATCAAACATAAAAGATAGCAGCCGAAAAATATGCGTCAAGAAAATGAAGAAAATGTTATTATTTCTTATTGGAAGAATGATACAGTTAAAATATGACCAACGGAGATAGGGTCAGATTAGCTTAGATTAGATCCTGGGTTAAATACATGATGCGGCTGATTATTTTTCTGATTGTTCTGTTTCACATTTTTCTTTGGAAAGTTGTTGATAATATATTATTTCCTTCAACGATCGAATATTTTTCGTGAATATAATTGAATTTAGCTCTTGAATTGAATATAAAAAAATTCCAAGAAATAAAGAAGATTTTCGCAGAAATTTTTACCTGAAATAAGAAAATGCTACAAGATTTTGCGTAAATGCGAAATGCAAATGTTCATGAAAATAGTTTTGATGGACGTGGTGGGTAGGTACTGAATCCAGAGTCGTTCGAAGTCGAAAAAGTTTTTTAATCAACCTCAAGAAAATGAAAATAACTTTGAGAAAACATAAAAAGCTCTTTTAGTTGGCGTTCCAGGATGAAACTGTTTAGAGTTATACACAACTCCTATAGGGTGACTCAGACGTGGTTGATCGGAATTATACATGGTGATTTTCTTAAATAACGTATTGTAATGTAACTTATAGGGAGTTCACATCTCCAGAAAATAACTATTTTATGTACAGTTCCCCACATTCACGTGCGACTGGCAACATTACAACCTCGCGCGAGATGCCTCACGCGGAAACCATTTCATTCTCTCTCCAGTGGTCTAGCCGCCGGTTTAGCCCTACATCTCCTCTAACGTACGCGATCTGTTTTGTTCATAAAATTATTGTAACGTGAGTTTTGTTAAAATAAAAACTAAATTGAAAATATTCGAATTCTCATTTATACACACCGAGAGTAATCACGCAATCTTGGATTCTGCGGATTGGAGAACCACAGAATCATTCAGCCAAGAACCAATTTAAATTGGCGATAATCATAATACTCCAAAGTATGTTTAATGTTAAAGGTATGTACAAAATAAAGATAAACCACTCGAACGATGGAGATTTCCAGGCTTTCGGTTTTGAGTTAAAAATTTTGAAAAAAAAATCGTACCTCCGAATTTAATACGGAAACCAACACATATATTAGAAACACTAGATCTCAGAGTCAAAAGCATATCCAAGCGATAACTAAAAATACAATATTTGGGCAAAAAAGCTTCCTGAACTATTATGCTATTAAACTCTAAAACATAGTCTCACTCTCTTTCAAAACTCACAACAATATTATAACATTTAAATCTAAAATACTGTTATTATATAAAGGAATTGATTTATAATAATGGGATTGACGGGTTAAAACAATACCTTTATTTAAAAATATACACTTGTATAAAAAACTTATGAATTTATATTTTATTTCCCATTTTGGTATAACACCAACTCCACATACAAGTGGGATTGATTATTCGAGACACCGTATAATATACGGTTGCAATCGGTTAACTGGGGACATTTGAGTGAGGTCTATATATCCAAAACTAGACGGCAGAAAGCTTATGTAGACGAATGAAACAATTTATTTTGGAACAAGCCTCTGAGTTTCAGAAAAAACCACGCCTTATTTCGATCAGTATTATAACCAGAACCAAAGTTCAGAACACAATTGCTTGAGCTACCTGTATTAAAAATCAATCAATTCTCTATTATTACATTTTTAAAACTATTGAACTGTACCTAAGCTGGCTTCATCTAATTTGAAGTTAACTTTTGCCTGGAATTTGTACCACAATAAATGTTTTTTTAATCATAATAATGTTATTTCTAGATTGGTTGACGATTTTTATGGTAGATAATGGAGTGAACCAGGGTTTTAAAAGACCCAAGTTTTGTGAAGAGGTATATACGAGCTATTCTAGAAATTCGATCATCAGAGATTTGAAAGAAAATTGTCGACTTCTCTGGGTCAATAAAAATGATTATCTGTTCACAAAAGAAATTCGATCAATTTCATACAAAGTAAGGGATAGTGGACTATAGTTCAGGCACAGCAGACATGTTTACATCTAACTTCTAGTGGCCACTAAGCGATAGAAAAAAAACTTCAAGATCCAATCAAATCACTAGGAAAGAATGGAAATTATTTTATAAGGCGTTTTTACATTTATAAATATAAATAAATCGCATTAAAGTGTTAAAGTTCTTACTCCCCTGTACCTCAGAAAAATGACTCTGAAAGTTTGATGCATTAAAACTTTGAACTGTTTTATACGAGTCGTTTTTTACGTGGTGGATCTTCATTTTTATACGTTCCTTTCGCTGCAAAAGTTTTCAGTACGGCATTATCATACTGAAAAATAATAACGGCACAGTTTGGAAAGTTGACCAACAGGTTGAAGTTTGTTTATCGACCGTTTATACGAATGGGATTTTTATTGTAAAAGTTAAAGCGTTCAAACAGTAACAACTAATAACTAGCAGATGCCGATAACAGATGATGAAGAATATTATTAACTCAAGTGGTCTTGAAAAGTTGGGCAGATTTTTTAGCTGTAGGATAATTTCGATGTACTAGAGTCTCACTCTCAAGTACATCACCATAACCTCCTTTATTGTATAAGGAACGTACCAATTTGTTCATGAACTCACCCGTTAGTAGGTACCTTAGGCATTAACGCCGCCAACCTTTGGAGAGTTGGAGTGGGGACTAGTAGGTACCTTAGGCATTAACGCCGCCAACCTTTGGAGAGTTGGAGTGGGGACTAGTAGGTACCTTAGGCATTAACGCCGCCAACCTTTGGAGAGTTGGAGTGGGGACTAGTAGGTACCTTAGGCATTAACGCCGCCAACCTTTGGAGAGTTGGAGTGGGGACAAGTAGGTACATTAACGCCGCCAACCTTTGGAGAGTTGGAGTGGAGACTAGTAGGTAGGTACCTTAGGCATTAATAAACTTTTGGAGAGTTGGAGTGGAGACTAGTAGGTACCTTGGGCATTAACGCCGCCAACCTTTGCAATAATTGTCATCTGTTTAACATAATGCCGGCGTTGATGCGTACACTGACAAATATAGTAAATAATGATCACATTAATTAAAAAAAAACATATAATTTTACCACAGATTATTTTTAATCCAATTACAATACAATTTTTTTTTAATTTTGGAAACTAATAATGCAAATAATATTTTGACGTAAGGTAAATAAATTAAATATCAGAAAATTCATTCAATAGCACTACATCCTGTATGGAATTTATTAATTATCAGCATATACTCGAAAAACTTTAACCAGCAACTCCTGAGCATATTTGGAGAAAATGTATATGTCATATTGCTGTCAAATTAAAATGAACATAAACACACGTCGCAATGGATAATGTGATACGCGCTCTGTCTCATCTATACAGTACTGCTGTACTACTAAACGAGTCGAAGTGCGTATGGTGTGATGGGCTAGATTGTACCCGGTGGCGACATGTGATAGAAAAAAAATGATAAAAAAGTCAACGGACAGCAAAATGACAACTGTATTCAATTTTTCAGTTTTAAAGTTTATAAATTCTTTTAAATGGTTACTAAAATAAAATAAGATACTCTTATTCAACATTATTTAATAATGGGGAAATTTTAGTTCAGTTAAGACCAAACTCATGTATTTTAAGTTGATGTACAGCAATTGTACTTGAAGCAATTATACCAGAGGTTTATGAAGTCAATTGTTCCATTTGATGTAAAGCGCTTTTGATGGAAATTGGTTATGAGTAAGAGAGTTCACAGACCGACTCTAATAATTAAGTCAACTATTCGAATTTCCTCTTAACCAAATCATTATAAAACACGGCGTAGAATATTTCAAGATGAAATAAAAGGAATATTATAGATTAAATTACCTTTCTATAAACCAATATAACAGGAGTCCAAGAATTTTTTTAATTGGGCACTTATAATAAATTAATACAATATTAGATCTGATATGATTTGAGATTTTCACGGCCAACAGAATATAGTGATTTATTTTTGGAGGAAGTCAGTCTTGGACACTGTAATGCTGTCCAAAACGTTGGCTAGAGAAGGAAATATTAGATCTGTACTCGATCAAAATGAGCTATGAAACGGTGCGAAACGGCTTCTGTTTTAATGTATACTTTTGAGATGATCCTACTCGATTATCTGATCACTTGTTTATGCCAAATTTAAAAGGCGCTGAAAAAATGAACTATTTATAAATATTTTTCAAAACTATCAGGAATGTCCTTGTTGAAAATGGCTTAGTAAAGATCTACGTGATATCTTTGCCAATAACAGTTAGAATACGGTATTATAGGATGGGCAGTGCAAATGAATATCCTAAAATCACTAATGAAAACCCAAAAAGCAACAATGACAATAATCATTAAAGTCACTGAAAAAATCTTCAACAATCTTAACGTCATGTTAATTTAACAACTCTATTCCAAAAACAATTCCCTTTTATCCGTAAATACAAAACATAAGAAATGATAAAAAATATAAATAAACTACTACGTGAGAAACACTAGATCTAAGGTCAGAAACATATCCAACAAGCAACTATAAAAATACCAAATTTGGGCTAAAAAACTTCCTGAATCATGGTACTAAACTTTACAACAAAATCCCGTTCTCATTAAAAAATCACAACAATATTGTAACATTTAAATATAACATACAGAGATCAGAAGTAACATTTACCGAGAACAAATACAGACTGAAACCGACAACATTATTTCATATTATTCACACTACTAAATTTTAATATTATGTAAATGAAATCCTCAGCACAGGATATCCCAGGAAGGATATCATTATCTCTATTTTTACAGAGAGAAGATAAAAAACATTTATTATTATTATATTATATTATTGTTTGGGTGTCTCCGGATTTTCATCTTATCCACTTGTCTGTCAAAAACACATTTCCACACGCATCCGCTTTACACATCCAATCAATCATAGAAAGACCTCGCATTTTTGTCGGATCTCCTCATTTGGTAAAACATGTGCAACCTTCTTTCAACAAATTTTAATTTTGACCACAAAAGTAATACATCGGAAAGGATGAAGGAGTAATTACTGTGATATCTGACAACATGAAATTTACACACCCTATTATAATGTTTCCATTATTTATTGTTAAGCAATAATTATTAACCTGGAACGCCTATATAAGTTGAAAAAAATCTTACGAGATCTAATACAATTGCGCCAAGTGGGCTTATTCAAAAACCCGCTAAATTATTCATATTCTATATGTTCTGGTATTTTTCATTCTACAATTATTATAGCTTACCAAATTTTCTTGAATCTATCTTGAATGACACAGAACTCAATTTCCATGATCCAAATGTATCGAATAAGAAAAAATCAACCGCTAAAAAAATACATATTCAATTTTAAATAATGTTAAATGAAGATAATATTTTTTTGACGCAACTCAAATACCCATATTCATGTGCGCACTTAATTAAAGTTTAATACTTATGATTGGATTGTATGTAAGCGTGATTGCCACCAAGTTAATAAAGCACATTGTTATCGAAAATGAGTCGATTTGACGAGTTTTAGCTCGATCGGATGCCATGAAGTGGGTTAATTTCCATTTCCACTATTCCACTTCATTAATTAAAGAAAAAAAAGTGAAATTCAGATAGATTTAAAAAAAAACCTAATAATTGTTGAAATTCAGGCATTTCTGGTTGTTCAGATAGAATTACATAAATTGGTTGTACTGTTTGGCGTAGGGCCAACCTAGAGCTTTATATAATATCAAAGGTTAACCCATTATGACAGGATGACAAAAACTCTTGAAGGTTCTTCAGTAACAAATAAAGTAAATTATAACTTTCACCAAAGTTTGGAGTAAATAAATTGCTAATTATTATGTGGAAAGACGTTGAGAATTTGTATAAGAAAAGTTAATTCAACTTCGGATTGACATTCGCAGTATATACAATTTTAGATGTAATTTTTCACGTGACTGGGCCAAAGTAATGAAGCTGGAGAGTAGATTTTAGAAAAGTTTTGAAACGAGTTCGATAAAATAGACATGTAATGGAATATTATTTAAAAAAAACTGTCATTACTAAAAACTTTGGAGTTACACAGTTGGTAGTTTTCAGGTTAAAAACTTGAATTGTTTGTATTGATAAACAAATATTTTATGTTTTTTATTTTACCTCTACCATCATATAGAATCGCCCTCCGAAGTGTGTGACTTACACCCATACGTATGTAAGGCAAGGTTACTAGCACATCAAATTTAAGTTATTTTTCAAGTTATGTCAAAGTTCTGTTTATTTCAGTTTTGTGAAGCAACTGGCCCATATTGATGTGAAAACAGAACTTGGAATAGGACTTTCACAGAACGTGAATTTCGACTTAGAAATTTGATGAATTATTCAAATTCTGCGAAACAACACGTCCTAAAGAAATCTATCCAAACTAGCAATGAAATTTTTCCGTTAGTAACAGTGGTACCCAAAATATCCAAAATGTCCTCCTTAAATAATTGTAAATATAGACATTATGGTTAATGTATTCCTACAAAACCTATAAACACATAATCTACCATAAAAAATGAAGTAATAGATTAAAACAGATCAAAAAAAATACAATACTTTGCAAAAATAATATTTCTTATGACTGCCTAGTGGGTGATGCGCGCTATATCACTCGGTCGCACTATTATCAAAGCTATGTAAAGGGGTAAGGTAACGTCGATGTTACAGTTAGTTTAAACCCAGCTATTGGCTGGAGGCTATATTCGTTGATGATTGAAGATGTTTTTATTATAGAATTAACTATATAATAATAGGTATTTAAAGGACAAACACTAAATATGTCATAAGAATAATTTGAAATAAAATATTATAAATTTTTAAAAATGCCATCAAAATGATATATAAGTAGGGTAACAGAGTTACCCCTTGTGGCATCCTAAGTTTTTTTGCATCTCGGCATGCCGAAGGTTAACACGACTTGCTTAAACTAACCTGAAGGTCAAGGTGACCTGTCCAAAGATCTTCTTGCTCTCCAGGATGTCCGGGTCGACGCAGAGGACACCCTGTAGCTTGTCGATGACCCCGTTCTCGATGACTAGGTCTCGTGAACACAGGTACAGCGTCAGCTTGTTGTTCGGCGAGGACTTTTTAAACACCCTGTAATAAAAAAGTTATTTGTTTAAGTGTCGAGTTTTATCTTTTTAGCAGAGAGGTAAATGGTAAATAGAAGCATTTTTTTAATATGACTTTAGGAACTAGAATTTAAAAACCAGTTGTTGACGCAACTATACGCATCCTCTTTTAACATATATTCCATCATTCTCCCATCCAATTAGTCACCTGTCTCTTGTGGACAATATCCCGGAGTGCATTCCTTACTGACCTTGCTACAAGTGCTAGGGTCAGTCTCTTCTCCAGGAAACCAGGAACCTTGTGCAGTTACATATTACCAAGTGAATCCTCATAGAAGATTGATTACCACCAATTTCGTTTTTACCATGCTATTCCGTAAGAGGAAGCCACAAGCCAACAATGTTTATATTCTTGGTATACCTTATATCGTAGGTAATAGGCATAAAAATCGCTTGACAAACGGAAACTAGAAACGTTCGATTTCATAATTTTATAAGAAAGAAAAAAAGTTAATCAAGTGAAACTGTCACAGACAATCTTAGCTATAATATTGTATTTTTTAAAAGTTGTTTCCTTTATGCGTTCATACATTTCTATTGAAAAAATATTTTTTTAGTAGTTTACATTTATATATTTTATTGAGTAATTTATTTTTATTTGTATTCTACTCAAGCGAAACGATAGAAAACCTTCAATTTATCTAAAGCATATTTTTTGGTATTCATAGTGTACACCAATTCGTTATAAAGGTTAATCAAAATAGTGATTTGGCATTAAGCTTCGCCTTAACCATAGTATTTATTACTGTCTTCTTGTACAAAAATACAAATTAAATCGAAGACGAACATTGCGATTTCAAGAAATTAAAAAAAAATATTTCAGCCTAGCTTCATAGCGTTAACGTTAGATTTATAACGGTACGATGCACTTTAAAAAACTTTAACCCTCTAGTGACTGATTTTAATCAAATTTATTCTCTCGATTATTTTTATTATTATTCTGTTCGGTTTTTTTCTACTCGATTTTCTCGAAAGTGAAAGCTCACAAAGCTCAGCGAAAAAAGTTATTAATATTTGTATTTTTGGTACTGACAATTCGTGGTAGAATTCCGTTGTAATGATCCACCAGTGTGAACATGGCTATAATACACAATATAATGGCACCAGTCTGAACATGGCTATAATATACAATATAATGGCACCAGTCTGAAGATGGCTATAATACACAATATAATGGCACCAGTCTGAAAATGACTATAATACACAATATAATGGCACCAGTCTGAAGATGGCTATAATACACAATATAATGGCTCCCGTCTGAACATGGCTAAAATACACAATATAATGGCACCAGTGTGAACATGGCTATAATACACAATATAATGGCACCAGTCTGAACATGGCTATAATATACAATATAATGGCACCAGTCTGAAGATGGCTATAATACACAATATAATGGCACCAGTCTGAAAATGGCTATAATACACAATATAATGGCACCAGTCTGAAGATGGCTATAATACACAATATAATGGCACCAGTCTGAAAATGGCTATAATACACAATATAATGGCTCCAGTCTGAACATGGCTATAATACACAATATAATGGCTCAAGTCTGAAGATGGCTATAATACACAATATAATGGCTCCAGTCTGAACATGGCTATAATACACAATATAATGGCTCCAGTCTAAAGATGGCTATAATACACAATATAATGGCACCAGTCTGAAGATGGCTATAATACACAATATAATGGCTCCAGTCTGAACAGTGAACATGGCTATAATACACAATATAATGGCTCCAGTCTGAAGATGGCTATAATACACAATATAATGGCACCAGTCTGAAGATGGCTATAATACACAATACAATGGCTCCAGTCTGAACATGGCTATAATACACAATATAATGGCTCCAGTCCGAAGATGGCTATAATACACAATATAATGGCTCCAGTCTGAAGATGGCTATAATACACAATATAATGGCACCAGTCTGAAGATGGCTATAATACACAATATAATGGCTCCAGTCTGAAGATAGCTACAATATTCTGAAACCGAGGAAGGTAAATAAATTAAATATGTGAAAGAAGTTGTTTCAATATATCAAAAACGTTACCACAAAATCGACTCCTTTCTCACAATTTTGACGTAGATTCATCAGTTTCCCGCTTATACTTTCCCGCTTATACTTTCCCGCTTATACTATCGTTATACTGAGTTTCCGGATACCGTGTATATTAAAATATTACGATAAAACAAGATTTCAGTGAACGTTTCTTTTTGTTTCATTTGATTTTAAAATGCAAATGAATTGATTCTACTAACCGGTTATAGGTCTTGTCAGGTGAAAGGGCCACACAAATCTCGGGCTCATTCCGTCTCCCACAAACTATGCACATTAGGCGACTGATTCCATTAAAGGTTGAATACAATAAACGGCGCTTACTGTACCTTGAATGCAACAATTAATTTGTTTTTAATCATGAGGCTGTATTATTCGTTTTTGATATTATTAATGGTGACGTGTTTCGCATATTATATATTATAGATGAAACGAAAGCGTTCATTAAAGAAAAAAATAACTACAGAAGGAACGTTTAGTTACAAGTCCGATTGATGATATTTCACCAAAGAAAAGCAAAGCAAACCGATTGTTTTTTAGGGGAAGATTGTTGAAGGTGGTTAAAATGCAAATGTAAAATTGCCATTAGCTGGCGTCATTTTTTTTACATCTTAAAGGTCACTGTAAAACGCCAAATATGGGTTGGTTTCAGCTTTCGATTTAATTGTGATCAGCTGAAAATACAACAACATGAATTTTGTTCTTTCACATTTTGATGAAAAGCGGAAACGAACCTGTATTTGGCAGTTAAGAAAGAAAGCCCCGTAGAAAGCGTTCCAGGATGGTTCGAAAGTGAGATATGTAAATACGGGTGACAGGATAAATCATCAAAATGATAATTGATCACATTTTTAAAAAGTTATATAAAGTCATGGAAAGTGATGAAACAAAAACTTTATTAACTGAGTTAAGTAGGTTAGGTTAGGTTAAAAAAAATTTTTTTCATCGTTTTTAATGACTTTATATCACTTTTTAAAAGTGTGTTGAATTGTAACTATGTTGACTTAGCATGGAACCGTAAATACGAATGGTAGAGGGAGCGCGCTAATATTAAAAAAAAAAAAAACGATAACAATTATGCGAAAATGGTGAAAATATTTAATAAAACACGACTAATTTTAAATAGAGCAATAATCTCTCGATACATGCTTTAGTTGCATTTAAAGATACACTGCGAATTTTATCATGCATTTATCATATTAAATAATAGAACAAAACGTGTTTTTAATAATTTTCGGAGCTTACTGTGCGATTTTTTTCCATCGAGGGAATTTCATAAAGTTAACGTTTCGGCATAACACATCTATAGATATTATCTTCAAATATAACATATATTTTTTTCGGAACTTAAAAAATAAAAGAGTTAACGAGAAACTTGTTATAAATCGGTAGAAATTTGGTATACGGGTGCTTAACGGGGACCTTTCAAATGTAAAAACAAAATGGGTATGATTGGCCATTTTGATTGTAATGTTACATATAAATATCAACCATCTTTAAGAAACTTCCGCTTGAAAACAATCACTTTGTTTTGATTTTTTTTGTGCAATTTCATCACTTTTCAAAATTAAAACAATTGATCGAATAGTGTCACCAATAAGTTATTTGTCATATATTAGTTATTATTATTAGAATATTTTAAAACTATAGGATTTTGTACTCCGATCTCGATGATTTACGTTTGATATGGACGTCCATATTGACGTATTAATTAATGAACAATGCAATATATTCGTCACTTAGCCATTAGCTATCGATCGATTGAAAAACTAATCGTATATGACTATTTTTATTGTTTTTGTCGGTGGAGTAGCCAATTTTCCGCTGCCCCCAGGCAGTTACAATATTCAGCTATTTTTATTTCTACAAATTAATAGCCTATTATTTGCTGTTGCTGAACAATTGTCTTGGCTGTCAAGTCTTGCTGGGCAAGTTTTGTCCACCAATATTGCCGTATTCCAGCAAGATTGTAGTCACTAATAAGACTAATTCACAAAACAAAAAACGATCTCCTGCAATAACTTTGGTTAATGTCACCATATATATACCAGGCGATAAAAGCATTCAACAATCTTACACTCAATCTTACAACAATCTTACAAATTAGAGAAATACAAAACATTTTAAATAAAATATTAAGATATGGATCGAAGAATAAAAAGAGCGACATTACAACAAAATATATCATAAAATAATAAAACATATAAGTACACAGTACACATATTATACACAATCTTTTATCATCGCCTTTATCAAAAGATTTTTTTTATTAATTAATTTTTTTTTTTAATTATATTTTTAATTTATTTATTGATATTTCGTGTAAGTTCATATAATTCCATTTAATTTCATTTAACTTAATTAAATATAAATACAGTCCATTTTATTAACATACGGTGTACGAACGTAAATAATACATATTATATTGTTTCTTATAAAAGTGAGTACCCAGTGAGGCCCTCATTACCAAATAATCTTTTTTTATACCTACTAATTTTTCTAAAATTAAAAAAATTACTCACTAAATTGTATAAATTTTTAAAAAAGTCGTGAAACCATTAAAGTTTTGGTAGCAATAGGTGGCGACAGAGGCGCACATAATATGTAACAGGTTAGAACAAGAAGGAAATAGATTTGACCTGGCAACATTGTCGTAATATCGGTAACAGAGCGAACTCACCGTTAAGACAGGACAATACCTAGACAAAATTAGACAACACTCGACAATATTTTTCAATGTTGACCTACAGTACGAATTTCTTTCGGAAATACCTTGCAAGAAATTATCGTAAAATTCGCCCATTTACCCGTGGCTTAACCTCTTGAACGCCAGCGTATTCTTAACCCATCCCATCAGAAATTATTTTGGTGCTAACTTGCCTTGAATTTGTGAATGTAGTAAAAATGACATAACTTTTTTGTCTGTGGATGTATTTACTTTTTTTAACGTTATGTTGACATTGAATTACTCCAGGTATTTTTGTAAAAAAATAAATATGTAAAACTTTTATCATTAAGGTTCTATAATTAAATAGTGGCAATTTTTTGCACTTTTTTCAACATAACTAACACAATACCGACAATTTTTGCTTAAATTCTGTACAGCGTGGTACTCTTTGATGCACTCTGGGACATGCACTGCTACTTTGCATCGTTCGCACTCCTTCTTTGCTCTCAGTATAATTGCTGAAGTCGAAACATTACCCCGAGTTAGACCAGCAATGTTTACAATACATGATTCCGAATCACTCATTCTCTGCAAGGTCGTCGATTTTACAGTCTTGGATATCTGATTCATCAGACTTTGCCAGAATATACTCGATTTCATTGAGATTAAATCGTCTTCGATACAAAGTAAAATGAATCTCAGACCGTGAGAATTACCCGTAGATAGAAACAAAGAAATCTTCAATATCGATTTTTTATAAAACATTTTAAGAAACATCCTTTTGTTCTGATCTACAATGAAAGAGCTCTTTGACCTATCTTTGTATTTAAAAAAAACCGTAAGGAGTCAATGCATCAATGCATCATCAGGGTAGGGTAAAAGTAATCACCCTATTAGAAAACGCTATAACTTTTGCAAATGGCGTCAAGTGTCAATTCGGTTTTGACATTTGTAATGTAAAAAAACGCAGAATACAAATCAATAAGACATAAATCGGTTTACTTTTCAAGAAAGTGGAATACCAAGCAGTACCAAAGTTATCATTAAAAAAAAAATACAGAACATCGGGTGATTACTTTTGCCCTACCCTGTACTTATTCATAAAAATTAACACTCCCTAAATGGGTTTAGGATAATAAGAATGCGTTTAAGAACACATTTCTCGGAATATAACTAGCTAATACGGAGAAACTACATACGGTAGATTAAACAGGGTATTAAGGCACGTACTTGACATACACACCAGTGATTTATGACTTATTTGGAGTAAAAAATGTAAATTTAATTGTTTTTTTTTTTAAATTTTATTTTTAAATCTCCACATGTCATCAGTAGCCACTCACAACCCCTCGTATCGACCCTAACTGTCCAAAAGCAATAATTTAATTCACACATTTTATTCAAAATAAATCAGGAATCACTAGTCAAATACGTCCCTTAGCACCCCGTAAAATGTTTCTATAAAATAAAAACAGATTATCAGGTAAGATGGACAATTAAAAAAAAAAACATTTTATTTAATAAAAAAAGTAAGTTTTTACGAAAATATAATCAAATGGTACATAGCGAAAATTACACATCAGCGCACCAAGAGTTAAGTGTACTATATAAAAACGTGTTTATATCGGGAAGGTTTGCTCTTGGGGTAAGAATAACCCTTTCCATTTATGATTCAAAAGCCTAAGCGTGTCCGATTACAGCCAAAGGGAATCAAATTGAAAATCAAGCCTCCTTCAATGTTAGCAATCTCATCCAATCAGTTGACATACTCGATGTAACCCTAAGTGATCTGCTAAGAGCTAAGCCAAGAGGGATCTACTGTAGCTAGATTTAGGTTAAGCCTTAAGTTTGTCGTTTATATTATGTTATAATAGTATCTAGTTCAACTATCGATTCTTGATTAATTGCAAGTATTTACAACTGTTCAGTTTAATAGCCACCTTTGGTATGGAACCATTGTGTATCAATATTTCTTGTACACATTCGGGCAATTTATCTATCTCAATGAACGGATTGGTATCGTTGGAGGATACTCTCAGTATCACCCTGATTAACCCCTCAGGCTAATTTGTTCGCTTTTAGGAACAACTCGTTTGGTTTCATAGAAATTATTGTGTCTCCGTTACTGTCATGGTGGGAAAATAATCTAAATTCAAATTAACCACATACGAATTAAAATATACACCTCTGTGGAATCAATTCCTAACCGCAACTTGAAAAAATCAATAAAACTTATTAAATGTTGTATTAATTATGTGGTTATGAAACTATACAAAAGTGAAGTGACAGTAGCGTTTGTGGTAATACATTTGTCTAATAAATGTGTTGGTTTTCATTTTTTCGCTATCAAGAAAGGTGTTCACTTTATATATATATATATATATATAAAGTGAACACCTTTCTTGAGCCTACAACACATCTCGAACGCCCGAAAGCAGATCAGCATACAACAAATCGGCAAAGGAATGCAAGAGAATCATCAATAGATCAAAATTCGAACACGACCTGCAGATCAGCAAAAAGCTGGCTGCCTGCCCGCATGGCAGCAGAGCATTCTGGTCGCTTGCGGGCTCAATAGGTCGAAATTTTTGCAAACCCAGTTTGCCACCTCTTACCAGACCTGACGGCTCACTAGCAAACACCGCCACCGAAAAGGCAAACCTTTTAGGGAAAATGTTTGCGGAAAACTCGACCCTCGACGACGGGGGTGCTGTTCCGCCGTCGGTTCCTCACTGCGGCTTCTATATGAAAAAGCTGAGGATCCGGCATCGGGATGTACTCCACGTCATACGGGGGCTCGATGTTAACAAAGCTAGTGGACCTGATGGAATACCTGCCTTGGTATTGCAGAGGTGTGCTGCGGAAATAGTTCCAGTTTTGACAAAGCTCTTCAAAATGTCCCTGAAGTGTGGCACTGTGCCCTCTGGTTGGAAAAAAGCGGTAATTCACCCTATTCCCAAGAAAGGTGACCGCTCCAACCCGGCCAACTACCGCCCCATAGCGATCACATCAGTTCTGTCCAAAGTGATGGAACGTGTGATCAACGACAAACTGCTCACATACCTCGAGAAGAACAAAATTATCAACGACCGTCAATACGGATTCCGGCGGAACCGCTCGTGCGGTGATCTTCTCGCGTATGTGACGCATGTTTGGGGGCGGTGCCTGGAACGTCACGGTGAGACCCAAACGGTCGCACTAGACATATCCAAGGCCTTTGACCGGGTCTGGCACCGAGGACTTGTCAACAAATTGCATTCTTACGGACTTCCCGCATCCCTGTGTACGTGGATTGCTGACTTTTTAAGGGATAGGTCGATTCAGGCGGTTGCTGACGGTTTCACCTCTTCCTCGCACTCCATAAATGCTGGCGTCCCACAGGGATCGGTTCTGTCTCCGACTTTGTTTTTGTTGCACATCAATGACCTTTTGACATGTGCACCGATTCATTGTTACGCGGATGACAGTACAGTTCATGATAGCTTTTTGTTTGACAAGCCCCCAAAGGGCACACAAACTCCAACGGCTCGGAGGGCTTTGAAGCAGAGAATGGACGGTTATCTCGAGAGTATTTCCTCCTGGGGTAAAAATAATCTCGTCGAATTTAATGTTTCAAAGACCCAATCCTGTCTGATTACGTCTAAAAGGGATCCAAATGATAATCTAGTCTCCTTCAACGGAAGCAATCTTCCGAACAGGCCTTCCATTGATATGCTTGGTGTAACTATAAGTGACCAGCTCAGGTACGGGGGCTCCATCGAAGCCAGAGTAAAGTTGGCCTCTCAGAAGCTGGGCGTACTGTACAGGGCCCGCAGATACTTTAATAGTACACAACTGCTCACCCTGTACAAATCGCAAGTGCGCCCTACTGTCGAATTTGGCAGCCATCTCTGGTCTGGAGCCCCAAAATACCTGAAAAAAACCCTTGACTCTGTGCAGAAACGGGCGGTCCGTTTGATAGATTCCCCAATCTTAACAAACGGACTGCAATCTTTAGAGCACAGACGTCGGGTAGGTATGCTGTCCTTGTTCTATCGGTATTACAATGGAAGATGCTCTGAGGAACTAGCGTCATTGATCCCTTCGGCGCCGGTGCGTAGTCGGGATACACGCCAAACGCGCGCCCAACATTTGTACACAGTTGACACTTGTCACATGAGAACGGGTCGCTTCTACGATTCGTTCTTAAGTTCAACAGCTCGGCTGTGGAACGAACTGCCGGCCTCTGTGTTTCCTCCCTCCTACAACATGGGACTCTTCAAGACCCATGTTCACTCCTTCCTCTCCACAAAAAGACCCTCCACACAGCATCCCCAAAGATGACATAGGCCCTGAGGGAAATTATTTTCTTCAGGGCCTCCTGTGTGGAGTAAATATAAAAAAAAAAAAAAAAAAATATATATGTTTGCATAAAAAATTATAACATTTAAAAAATAATGTGTTAATTCTAATAATAACACTTGCAAGCGCATTTCATCACCTTCTAAACAATCTTTTGTTTTAGGATACGTTCAGAAATATTCCATTTATTACCTTCTAGTACAATATGCCAAAGTTAAGAGGGGTTAAAAATAACCATTTAGTATAAAAAATCAGATTAGTTTTCGGTGTGCAAGACTAACATTCGGTTTAAGAATTTGATGTCATATACCTAACAAAGAAGCTTAGAGTACATACCTGGGCGTGTGACCGCTATATTACAAAGTCAGTAATATTATTATTATTCAAATTCAAATTCAAATTCAAAAAATATTTATTGCACAAAAGAGTACAAAAGGGATAGCTTCTAGGTTACATCCTATTTCTTCCAGCTAACCCAACAAATAAACATTATATTACATAACCCAACAATTACATGTTAACAAATAAATAAAAATAAATAAAAAAACAGAGGTATTTATGTTGTTTGTTTTTGGGGTGTTATGCCGTGTTGCGCTAACTCCTTCTTTAGCCGACGTTTCGGACAGCATTGCAGTGTCCATCATCAGGGCAGATCCGGTAGATCCGAAGATGTGAACATATGCGCAACACGGTATAACACCCCAAAAACAAACAACAAAAATGCTTTTGGCCGTGAGAATCTAAAAACTTACCAGAGGTATTTAATTCATGTAAGGTATTCATTTAAGGTGTAGTGACATTTGTTTAAAAGAAATGTTTTTAGTGTTGATTTAAATTTAAGTGTGTCGGTTATTTGTTTGATGCTACGTGGAAGGTTGTTATATACTTTAATGGCATAAAAGATTTATAAAAACAGTTTATTTTTAAACAAGCTCTGCTGTGTAATTATTATTACGCGTGACAGCTGTTTCGCCCTCTGAAGGCATTATCAAACTGTGGCGAACTACGAACAAATCTAATAACAATATTATCGAATATATAAAAAATAAAAATGGATTTCTACAAATTAAACTTGATAACAATAAATTACGAAGTCAGTTCTGTCGAGCTTCGCTGTTAAAAATAGTTTAATCACTCTATTTAATATGATTATGGTAAAACAACACACAAATTAGCAGTATCAACGAGTATCGATAACAATCCGCTTCATTTGCAAATTGTCGTTGCTCGATGGCACTGACTTGATCACGTGACACTTGAAAATCCATCGCACGCCGAGGCATGTACTGAAGTCGGCCTTGGTCACCTAGCCGCCACAATTAGAAATTCCTTTGTCCCACTGGCTATGGGCGGTCTAGACTCATAATAAATAAGAATAAAACAATTGGCAATAATTAAGACGAATAATAATTATTGCGAGATAAATAAAACACAAATATAATTTGTTTATGATAATTACGCCACTGAGCGCAACCCATATTCGTAATAAATCGGATGCAACAATAATAGATTTTACAATCAATCGTTTTAAGAATGACAGTGATGTATTGTAACGTCACTTGTTACTGCACAGAATATTGATGTCAATATTAGCAGCTTGAATCCCGCCAACACGAACATATATAGGCGTAAACATAGTTAATAAACAATGTAAAAAAAACAATTAAACATACCAATTTCGGTTGTCGGTGATGTAACTACATTCTGCGTAATGCGATTTTTTACTTTCCGAAATTGTAATTACTTATATCAGATAAACTATAGATAAGAGATAAGCCGCCATAGCTCAGTGGTCAGAGCTGTCGACCGGAAATCGAAGGGACACGGGTTCGAGTCCCGTTGGCGTCATGTATCTTTTATCAGGAGATTTTTCAATGTGGATGAGTGTTTCAGGCGAATAATTATTGCTTGTAAAAATAATTATAAATAAATAATTATTTTGGTGTAATATTTATTTATTTTGTTCAAATGCTTAACAGATACTTGAAAGATTTGAATTAGTGAAGATTTATTACTGCGAACGCGCGTTGTTTTACTGAATTAGGTCCATTGGACATTCGGATAATAATAAAGTCGCTATAAAAGCATAAATGCTTTCAGTTACATTAATCCTACAATTACATCGTCCCGTTATTACCACAGATCTGCACTAGTTAAAATATACACATATCTGTAAAACTTTTGATTAAGGCGATGCACTACGTCGTGTAATATTTTGAATCGAGCCGCCATCAATAAAACTCCTTACGTAGATGGCGATAAGGCTTAAATTCCCGCTTAACACCATCCAGCTGTTTTGATTTAGGCGAGAAAAAAACATGGCCAAAAAGTGTCTTTTATTTTATTTTTTGGATGTTAAAAAAACCATAACCGAAAATGGCTTCGTAAGTAGAAAATTTTGAACTTTAAAGCAGTTTTCATAGGCCTTATAAATTATTTTTTTCTGAGCTTATAAAAAGACTTATGTAAAAAATACTCGATTGTTTCAAAGGCAAAGATGTATTATACTCGCGGTATTTATTTAAAGCATTTGAAACATTTCTAGGCAACCTAAACCAAAAACACATGATTTCGCATTGCTACGTAGTGAATCGCCTTAAAAAAAGAATTGTTTGGCTTGTTGTATTTTAGATTCAATCCAATTTTAAGTATTGCATAAAAAAGCATTTGCATTAACAGCTCTATTACGGAGGTTGTTACTAGAAGAATAAAGAAAACAAAACAAAATTTACTTACAGCCTTACTAATAAAAAAACACTTCCCAACGGCTAAACGCTGTTTTGGTTTCACATTGAATACATACTATACGAGCTCATATTCGATTCGGTACGAATAAAAAATGTTTTTAACTGTGCTCCGAAAGATTTGGCAATGTTTCATTTCAGCTGAGTGATAGCTGAAAATTCTGTCATGAAAAAGTGAGGTTATTTCGGACATATTATTTTTATTTGACTGTTACCGCGTGAATTTAATAAGAATTCTTTATGGTTTTTTACTAACATAAATGTCTATCCATGTGGAGGTAATATAACTCCCGGAAATTAACGTTTATATTGCGCAAAAAACGAATCCAAAGTGTCATTTTAAATAATATAAACGAGATGAAAAGTGAAGTGAAAATTTTCTTGCAGATTCCCTAAATAAAAAGAAAGTGTTTTTTAAATTTCGTATTTTCTACAATTATTCGACGTTTGGAAAAAAAAAGTATAATTTTAAAATAATTTTTTCCTCTTTTTTCATACTTGAAATTAAAATATTCCCATTTACAAATATTGATTAATTTTATATAATATATAAAATGGTATTTGTTATTACAAAATCTTCAAAAAGAAGAAATATATAGCACATTTAAAAGAACTTCGATTACAAATTTCAAGTTTATATAAGACATAAACAATTCTCTTCGGCTAAATAAACAATGTAAATAAAGTATCTTTTAGCAAGGTTCTTCACATTCACGGTTGTTTATTATTTGTATAAAATTATCATCATTGATTTGTAAGGCTGTAATTCTTTATTGTTTCAAAAGTATCTATTTTGGTATTCACAAATACAAATCATAAAATATTCGTCCTTTAAAGGTGCGCTCTCCTGTAAACAGCAGCTGTTGGTGTAGATACTTGATTATTATTGAAGAACTTAGAAAGAGACACGTTCCAAAAGCGATTACCAATTCGATGATGGCTCAACGCTGGCGTGGGCGGATCATTGAAGATCGTTACAAATAAATATTAAGTTCGAAATTTAGCATTTCAAATTATATGTTCTTTGGTAAATTGAACACCAATTAAAATTTAAGCTTCCCAAAGAAAACAGTGGGAATTTTCACGAGTATTGCTTTTAGCTGATCGGTGCTCGAAGTATAAATCTCTTTTCAAGTATTTCAAATTTGGAATTTAACCCTGTGTGCGCCGATTTTGTCAAAGTAACGATGTGGAAAGTAACGAAGGAGAAAAGTAACAAACCGCCGGCCAAATAGAAATACGCAACGGATAAATAAAATTTGAAGATGGACTTGGGGATTGTGATTGTATAAAAAAAACTGTTGCAGATTCGTAAATTTTAAATTTTATATTTTCCCTGAACCAGTTTCCTTAGTCTTAATTATTTATTAATCTTTTGGTTATATTTCTTTACAGTACAATTACAGTTTTCCACCTTTTGTATATAATATAATATAGTAAAAAATAATAAAAAAAATTACAAATTAAATTCATAACAGAATTATATTAACAATAATATGTCCTTTCCGGACATCTTTGGATTTGTAAAAAAATACCTGTATAAATAAATGTAAATAATGTATAATAATGTGTGTAAATAATCAAATGCAAATATTATTGCAACAGTTTCTGGAAAACTCATACATACTCGTACTAGCTTAATAATGGGGAAAACAAATTTTTCTCAAATCAATAAATAATACATGTTGAAAAGAATTAAACGATTATTAATTACATTACACACATGGTGCGTCACGGAAATTGCATGGTTTTTATATAAGATTTACTTGGTCAGTTTTGATTAAACAATATGTTTATTTATGACACAACCTAGTGTTGGCAGTTTAATTATGTTTTGATGATCAGCCGGTCCCGAAAACTTAAAAAAAAATTAACATTTTACGTGGAATCCGAACGATTTACTCCTGTATTTTCATCTTTCGATCTTCGAAGTATTATGGTTTATCAACATATATAGTCGGGACTTGAGATATTCCCACAAAAAGAAGTCACATATACATACTTAGATCAGAGGAGCGAGGAGGCCAGTGAATATTGAGATAAGGCTTCCTGGAAACAAATCCCTTAAGACAGCCATTGAATTACGAGCTGTGTGTGCAGTTGCATCATCTTGTTAAAACCATATTTTCCTCATTATCCATCCGCGACGTCGAAGTACTGGGAGGGAGAACATTTGGTATTTGCACATTGTTTTCCTAAAAACGTAAGAGCCATGCTGTTACTTTTGAGCTGTGTAGAGAGGGCTCATGTAACTCCTGAGGGATCTTTCTCTACGTTCTACGTTCCGCAAAATCACGACAATTAAATTTCCTACACAGACAAATCAAGGCCACCTCCTACTATCTGAGGCCAACCACTCGGCCGTACTAGCCAATCAAAAAACATGCGATTTTCGCGACGAACCCCGTTCAATATATTTCCAGAGAATATAAATATATTTTCCATTCATCATAGCAAATTTAATGTTCAGAAGTTCAATCAAAAAAGGTTGACTATATATGATATATGATGGATGACTGAAATCAAATATACCAGGTTTACCACCAAAATTGATGAACTACTGGAATTATTTCTTTAACAAATAATCAATTTCGCTGTCCTATTTGGGCCTAAGTCGAAAAGACTAAATAAGTTTTCTTTCAAATATTAAGGTTTTATGGATTTTCTGTTCAGTGAAGAAAATATTTCCCGTGTTTTAATAAATGCACAAACAACGATCGTTATTGACAGTTCTCGTCAAGGACAACGATTGATCGTTGTATGGTATTCAGAGGGTTAAGCGGCTGTTGCTGCGAGCATGGAAGATGATAAGTAGTAAAATAAACCATTATGAATTTAGAATAACTTCTTCGAACTAAATTCACTGAATTTTTGTTCGTTAAATGCTGAGAATTGACAGGAATTCATTTATAATCCTCTTTTGAAGATTATTTCTGTCACTTCACTTTTAAAAGGCTGATGTTTTTCCCAATCACCTCCAACGACCTAAAGATCCTTTGCTTTCGAACAAAATACAACGATTTTAATTCCCGACTTAATTTATTTATTATTTTTTTTTATTATTCGCAAATCCTCTTAGTGGCGTCAATTTAATTTAATGAAATTAAATAACCTAGTCTACAGGACTATTTAATCAAATAATCGAGATGTTTCTAAACCAATGGTTTCTTCGTCAGGAAAAAGGTTATAATTAAACGTTTGTCCTGGCGAAGAAACCATTGGTTTCAAAACATGTTTAATTAATTAATTGATAATTATAAGCAATAATTAGTCGCCTGTAATATCAGTACAAATTGAAAATATCTCCCGAGTAAAATTAAATGCCGCCGACGGAATTGAACCCGCACCTTCTGATGTCCGGTCAGACCCTCTGGACCACTGAGCCACGTCGGCTTATTACTAGTACATCAATAAATAATTACTGCTACAGGCGACTAATTATTGCTTATAATAATTTACTATCCTTTGTGCTATGCATAAAACCCTTGTCTTATAAACATTTGTTTATCATTAAAAAAATAATGAATTAATTATTTAATTTCGAATATGTAGATTGTATAATGACGATAAATTGTACGATGTAGACATCTTTATAAACAGCCTCGTATATTTAAAAATAAATGTACTAATTTTATTAACTATACGTGCATGCCTTGAAAATATATAATAACTTTCATGAACACGTGTTCCGACATCGTGATAATATATTCGTATTTCACTAAAAGTTTATCAGGAAACCTGTTAAGGCGAAGCTTAATGCCAAATAACAATTTTGATTAATCTTTATAGCGAATTGGTGTACATTATGAAAACCAAAAAATATGCTTTAGTTAAATTGAAGGTTTTCCTATCGCTTCGTTTGAGTAGAATACAAGTAGAAAAATAAGTTACTCAATAAAAAATATAAATGCAAACTACTACAAAAAATATTTTTTCAATAGAAATGTATGAACGCGTAAAGGAAATAACTTTAAAAAAATACAATTTTATAGCTAAGATTATCTGTGACAGTTTTACTTGATTAACTATTTTGCTATCTTATAAAATTATTTACAAAATAAATAAAAACTAGTTTTTTGTTTGAAATCGAACGTTTCTAGGCTCCGTTTGTCAAGCGATTTTAATGCCTATTTATTACCTACGATATAAGGTATACCAAGAATATACACATTTTTGGCTTGTAGCTTCCTCTTAAATAATTCGTTAAGGTCTGCAATCCCGTTTTTAACAGGATTACACATTTTTAATTTGAGAGTTAATATCTATCCACATCCAAATGTTAATTTCATTTACATAATAATTGTTAACAATCTGTAAATGTTTCAAAAAATAAATAAATAATATTAATTAAATGGTGGTGTACAAAGTGATTTATTTTAATTGAATTATTTATTAAATTATTGAAAACAATATTAACGACTCTCGAAAATTTATATATTTAGATGAGACATGAAGCAAAAAATAGGTTTCGATTTTTTACCTCCAACTGACCTCCAACTGACCTCCAACTGACCTCCAACTCTCTAACTAAAACTACCCAATCAGGTTTACACGCACAGCTTATCGCGTTCTAATAGTGGAGATAAATTGTCGCCCTATGCTCTCGAACTAAAAATGTGAAACAGAAAAGAGAGAAAATGATTTATACTTATACGCATATAGGAATTAAGCCCAGAACCTTTTCCTCGCCGGAGAAGTGCTCTGACCACTGAGCTAATTCTACCATATTAATTTACGTCATTTTAATTTTAATTTTTTTTTATGTGTATACCACACAAGAGATCCAACTGTTCCCAACTATCTGGAGCCAGTGAGACTATGACATTCCCAATTGGGGTATGTTGTGAAAATAAGGGTATAGGGAGGGGAAGGACATACTTTCACTTTTTTTTATTACTATAGTACACTTAGAACACACACAGAGAAAGTTCTGTGAAGGAAAACTGTACGAGGGGTGGGAAGGAATCTGGGGGTCAATGTGTCCAAGAGTGACAGACCTATGGGTGCTCCTACTGCGGTGCAAGACGATGGGTCGAGAGAAACCGGCTGGAGAGATCATAGTGTCTCCGGCGTGGAATATACTCTCACTATCGCCCTGGTCTAAGACCACCATTCAGAAATGAAACGTTGCTTGAAATGGCTTTAGCCCTGTTTGGTGACCAGATCTGAATAGCCAGGTACTCCTTAAGTATGCCGTAGTCTGACTGGCGCCAGATGGCTTTGAGCAGTAGGGACTCTTGTGCAATATTCAAATAAAAAAAAAAAAAGTGAAGAATTTTTCTTTTTTTACAATTGGGGTGACCATGAAACCACGGTTTTGATCAGATAGCCCTTTGGGTCGTGGCGTAGAAGGCTCCAAAATAGCACCAAAAAATTATTTTCAATTTCTACAACTTTAATAAAACCAATAAAAAGTAAAAAAACTTAAGCAAGAGCGTAAGATATTATCATGTTAAAGGTTTATTTTAGAACACAAGGATAATAGATCTATGAAATGATAAAATATATCTCAAGACTTACCTTTGGCAGCTTAATAAAGTGTCTACCCCCGCCATCTTGAAATATTGTTACAGCCAACCACTCACTAAATTAATATCACTGAACTGGGTTAAAACACGGCGCAAACACGACAGTCAACATCTGAAACAAAGAAACATTACATCATTAGTGGTTTGTTTTAAAAATTTCTTCTTGCTTATTTCGTAAACGAGTTAATTTTATCACTAAAATGTCCCGTATTGATTTATTACGTTTGTAAACATAGACCCGGTAAATCGGTTGATTTAAAGCTAGGCTTGGTTGGAATGTCGAGCTTAGCGCGGCTTGGAACATAATCCGTATATAGAAGCCTAGATATAGTGATATTACACGTGGTGTCTTTGATTTTAATAGAGGAATGTTCTTATTCTTTCTATAAAACCTAATTACTGTCTACGTGAGTGGCGTATCTGTGCTCTCTACTGTCATCGGGAGATCGAGAGCTTTCAAAATGTCAAATGTTTTAGGCGGGATTAATTGCGAGTTGATTTTTCGATAAAGTTCCCCGCTTCAATCAGCATGGTGCTGATTGAATTTTAAATAGAATTTGTTTGGGGGAGTCAATGGGAACAATCCCTCTTGAAATACCTTATCAGACTATTTGTTTATTTTAGATTGATTATCAATTAACATCAACATCAATATCATTGCTCCATGATATTAAGCAAATTAGATTGCCAACAAGAAAAAAAACAAGCACCCAAAAATCTCTGATGTACCAGGCCGTTCAACTCTATGACAAAATCCCGAAGGAAATTGCTGTGATAGAAAATATTAATAAGTTCAAAAATGAATTAAGAAAATATGTCTATCTCAATTATTAATGTTTCTTTTTTTGTGACTTTATTGAAATATTTAAAGAAAGATTATGTTTGCCAAACAATGTACATGTTTATATGTTTATAAAACTATTAGCACACACGAAGATGTGAGCTAACTTAAGATTAATAAATAAATAAATAAATAAAATAAATATAATAGACCATACTAATAAAGTGATGCAATTTAAGTATATTTCGGTGAGATAGAAGTACGTAATTATTCACGTAAACGTCAAATTTGACATTTGTTATCGCTAGTGCCTTTGCGTCTAAAAAGGGAACAATTCTGCGGCTTACCAAAGCTTACGCGGCCGATTTAGCACGCTTAAATTTGATCGAGGAATGTCGCACATAGCGAGGATACGAATTGACTGATATACCGGGACTTGGAGTCACTAAGCACTATTTTATTTTTGTTTTAAACCACTTGTAGTTCCAAATTCAATATGCATGAACCATAACCGCCTCCCAAATTGATAAATGTAAGCGAAACGTAGAATAAAAAAAATGATAACTGTCGTAAACGGGGATCAAACGAGTTATACCGGGACATCACTCTACCACTGAGCTATGAGACCAAGTCCTGGATCGATACCCAACTGTGACCGTTATCTTTTGATTTTTTTCTTCATGTTTCTTTTACCTCTACTTCTAAATACGTCTTTAAACCTGTATTTTATCACTTTTTATGTATCAAAACACTTTTATAACTTTCTTTCACTACTCTATTAATGACCAATCCGGTTTCAAATTATGATAGGCATCTTCAGAATTGAGAATGTTTATTGCCTTACCTACATGTGACCAGAAACCTACCCATCCCCACTAATTTTTTATCAAAGTTCATTCGAAGATTCGAGAGTAGTATTTATCAGCAAAAAATACCTAACATTTTTTGGTGAATATGCTGCCACATAAGCCTGTACTATAAAGAAAATTTATGCGTTTGTAGACGTTGCGTCTTGATAAACTTTAAAACTAATCTTTAACATGCATGCTAAGATAAATAAACAAAAGAAAAAGAGAAAAAATTCCAGAAAAAAACTACAATCACAATGTACAATTACATTATTGCTCCATATTTTAACTACCGCTCAACGATTCTTTTCTTATGTATTGACAGAGAAAAAAATAAGTATCAAATTCTCTAAAATATAGTAACGAGAATAATACTTAGGCGAAATAGATTTTTAAATGTAACTAAATTGGCTAACAGTGAAACAGATGGAGACCTCGAACGCGATGATATTTATACGTAAAATAACAAACAACCTATTAGCAAAATACTTTCAATCAAAATTATATACAACAAGGACATTCACATAATCAACACAAGAACATCTATTGAAATTAAGCCAATACACAAAACAGTTTAATATACAGAGGAATGCAATATTACAATGCATTGCCGGAAACTATAAAGTCTGCACCAATGGACAGATTCAAACACAATTAACAGATTGTTGGAGCAACACGGAGAAAACGTACTGATGTAAAATATAGTTAATTAATTATATAAAATAGACAACATGATTGGTAAAATTGAGACAAAGGGATATTATTAAAAACGAAGTGTGATGTGATAATGTCGCCGGTGTAATAACATGAATCGAAAATTTATTCTTTTAATTATTTATATCAGTTTATTTATTTGGATATTCTAGCGGTTAGATTTGGTTCTAAAGATGAACATCAAGAACCATCCTCACGTAATACGTAAAAGTTCATTAAATTAACTAAATATTACATAAACTTGATATATATTCTTCAGTGAGTGGGAAAAATTTAGGGCAATACGGGGTAAAGTGAGTAAAAACAGAATTTGATTAAAAATGCGGTGTTATGAGGAAATCGTTACACTAACTAACTAACTAACCATCACGCCGTTTCCCCGCAGGGGTAGGCAGAAAGGACGGACCGCCAAACAACTCGGTCTTGGCACACAAACCTTGCCTCATTCACATTCATACACTTTCTTCTATTATTCTGACTCTTGACATTGCCCAACGCAAGTATCTTATTCACTTCGGAACACGTTATATTTATTTGGACAAGGGCACCAGCTTCAACACGGGTCCAGATATATTCTGAATGACTAATACTTTATGAGGAAATGGTTATGCAGTCAAATTTTAGCAGTATCTTGAAAGCCATACTCATTTTCTCGGCGCATATTAATAAAAAGGTAATATGATAAAGTATGTAGTTAATAATAAAAAAACTCGGATGTACAAATGGATAAAATAAAACCAGAAAATAAAATAAAATATTTCGCACTGAACGCGTGCTATACACGTACTGATTACGAAGGTATAAAGGCTTTTTATTTTATGAGTTTCGTCGGTCAATTCGGTATTTAACAATTTATTACCAACACTTTTTAAAGGCTAAAACATCAAAACAGCGACCGCATTACCAAAACATTAAAGCTCACGAAACAAAAAGCGTATGAGCGTAATTAGTTGAAAATATAACCTTATAATTTGAATTTCTCCCCAGATTTCCAAAAAGGAACTGATGAAAACGTGAACGTTTATTTTTAACACGGTTTTATAATTACTTTGGTTTTTTAATTAATATTATTAAACTATTAGAAGATATATGTAATATAAACGACTGTCCCTTTTTGTTTGAAATAATAAAATTTAATTTCTACTGTTGCGAGCTCCTACTCATACCCACCTACCAATACCCACCTACTCATACCCACCTACTAATACCCACCTACTCATACCCAACTACTTATACCCACCTACTCATACCCACCTACTCATACCCACCTACTCATACCCACCTACTCATACCCACCTACTCATACCCAACTACTCATACCCACCTACTCATACCCAACTACTCATACCCACCTACTCATACCCACCTACTCATACCCACCTACTCATACCCAACTACTCATACCCACCTACTCATACCCAACTACTCATACCCACCTACTCATACCCACCTACTCATACCCACCTACTCATACCCACCTACTCATACCCACCTACTCATACCCACCTACTCATACCCACCTACTCATACCCACCTACTCATAACCACCTACTCATACCCACCTACTCATACCCACCTACTCATACCCACCTACTCATAACCACCTACTCATACCCACCTACTCATACCCACCTACTCATACCCACCTACTCATACCCAACTACTCATACCCACCTACTCATACCCACCTACTCATACCCACCTACTCATACCCACCTACTCATACCCACCTACTCATACCCACCTACTCATACCCACCTACTCATACCCACCTACTCATAACCACCTACTCATACCCACCTACTCATACCCACCTACTCATACCCACCTACTCATAACCACCTACTCATACCCACCTACTCATACCCACCTACTCATACCCACCTACTCATACCCACCTACCCATACCCACCTACCCATACCCACCAAGTCATACCCACCTACTCATACCCAACTACTCATACCCACCTACTCATACCCAACTACTCATACCCACCTACTCATACCCACCTAGTCATACCCACCTAGTCATATCCACCTACTCATACCCACCTACTCATACCCACCTACTCATACCTACCTACTCATACCCACCTACTCATACCCACAATGAACACGACAAATTACATTATTCTACTACAGCATACCATAACACAACTATGTTGCCAATTACTCTGTACAGCGGCTTCACGCTATTATACAACAATATCCGCAAAGTTAACATAAAGTATTTAATGTGAAATTTGGCGAATTTTCTGGATCACATAAAATATGTATTCCAACACTGCTATTAAGGCCCCGTAGTAAACGTTCAGAGATGGTTCGAAAGAGAGATATGCAAATACGAATGTTAGAGGAAGCGCGCTAATATAAAAAAAAACGATAATAATCAAACAATCAAACATATTTTATAAAACACGACTCGTTTGAAATAGATCAAAAATCTCACGAAAAATGCTTTATTTTATTTATTTATTTAACGCCCAGAGGGCTTTTACTTGGTTGGCAGTATAATTTTAATTTGAGAGATACTTTGAAATATAAAAAAATAAGAATAAAATTACATTTGAGCTATGCAGTCATACAAACACAAGAAACAAAACAGAAAATTACAGCTATTTGTAGGTTTACATGATGTGTTTAGTTGAAATAAATGTTTTAAATGATCTCAAAAACTTGCCAAGTTGGAATTGATATGTCAACATCACCCAAGTAATGATTTACCATGGTGTGAAGTCGTTGTATCGGAGAGTGGGCAATGTAGTTACGCTTATGTGTGCTGTTGTAGAATATTGTATTTTGTCGTGTTGTTACTGTGGGTGTATGTATGTTTATAAGTTGCAGGAGTTCACAATAGTCGAATTTAGAGTTAAGTATTTAGAATAAGAACGTTAAATCGTTTATTTTACGTCTATCTTCTAATGTATGTATTTTTAAAGTATTTAATAAAAAAATGTATTTTAAGTCTTCGACAGGGATATTTAATTCAAAATTTATAAAACGTAGAATTTTTTTTTGTATTCGCTCAATGTTGTTAATGTGAATTTTGTAAGACTTATTCAGAGTACCAAAAGGCAAAACCGACGTCCTGGCAAAGCATAGCATGACGAGGGGAGTGGTGCTGTTGAACGAACTAGCAAAGAATTTGGATGTAAGAGACTGTTCTCTAAATGACCTAAAACAATTATTGAAGAATCACTTACCCAAATGCTGATATGATGTAAAATTGTACTATAACTGGCATGAATGTTCTGTTGTACAGTAAAAAAAAAAAAAAAAAAATATATATATATTCAATTGCATTTAAGGATACACAATGAATTTTTTCATGCTATAACATATTTAATAACATAACAAAACGTGTTTATAATATGCTTCGGTGTTTGGAGGGAATTTCAAATAATTAACGTTTCGGCATAACAAATGTAAACATATTATATTAAAAAATAACATATAAAAATATAATGTTTTTTTGAAACTTAAAAACTTGTTATAAATCGGTTGAAATTGGGTATGCGGGTTCTTAAGCCTTCCGTTGTTTTTTTTGTAAATCTATTTGATCAATGTATTTATATTTATATTTTTGTTTTGTGTAATTTTTAAAATCTATTTAAATTTTTTCTACTTATGTTTCATAATTATCTCTCTTCTCACATGCACTACCTACATGTATTATATAAATTAATAAAATAAATAAATAAGAAAGCTGCGCATTTCTGTAGCGTGGTTGAGTATTTTTGTTTGAACTCGGAAAGTTTAAAATGACATTGTTTTGAATAATTTATTATTTTATAACAGATTTAATGAAGCGATGATTCGAAAACTCTCTGTTGTTTTATCAAGTGACTTTTGATAAAACGTTCAGAAAATAATGTATTCAAGTAGAAATTAACAGATGTTAGTAAAACTTTATCAAAGAGGATCGGTTTTTTTATTGAATAAAACCAAATAAAAAGCGATTAAAATCATGTTGTTTGATGAATAAGTAGAAAGAAACGTCGTTTTCGGTTTGCTTGGCAATTAAATTGAATTTAAAAAAAGACAGTTGGACGAAATATTTTCGGTTTTGTTGAAATTACCAAATAAATGTTGAAATAACCAAATATACTAGGCCCCGTAAAAAGCGTTCAAAAATGGTTTGAAAGCGAGATATGTAAATACGAATGTTAGAGGGAGCGCGTTAATATTAAATAACACGATAATAATTAAGCGAAAATGGTTTAAATATTTAATAAAACGCGACTCATTTTAAATAGAGCAAAAATCTCTCGACAAATGCTTTAGTTGCAATTAAAGATACACTGTGATTTTTTTCTATAACAGAACAAACCGTGTTTTAAATAATTTTCGGAGCTTAGTTTGCGATTTTTTCTATCGAGGGAATTTCATATCATTAACGTTTCGGCATAACAAATGTATACATATTATTTTCAAAAATATAATATAAATTTTTTAGAAATAAAAAATTTAGAGAGTTAACGAGAAACTTGTTATAAATCGTTAGAAATTAGGTAAGCGGGGGCTTAACTCAACCGTTTGGCATTTCGTCTGTAAATTTGTTTGTACATTCCGTTTCCGATTCGTTTTTTATCCCGCCAAAGTTTTCTTGAAAGTAGATCCTTCTACGAACTGTCAATTCAAACAATCAATATGATGGTACCTACCTGGCTACATAAAGTTTGAAAAATAATTGTCTTTGAGATAGTGACGTTTCTTTGAACAAATTATAATCATAATTCCTTATTTGAAATAAAAAATGTTACATATGTTTTATTATTAAGAGAGTAGGTATTTAAGTACCTACTTACAAATCTTATGATTTCAGAGGAAATTTTGGTTTAGATTTATTTAATAAGAGAGAATTAGAAACTTACTTTTTTGACGCGAGGTGTTCTATGTACGAGTTATTTAAAAAAATATTTCTTAAAAGATATACGTTAAAGGTACCCACGTTGGTTTTCTCATAGAAGTTTCACTTTTGGAAGAGTTGTTGAACAAAAAATTTGAACAATTCATCAAATATCAAAGTTAATATTCAAGTTCTGTGAAAGTCCTATTAAAGTTATGTTACTATCCACGTACTGTAAAATAACCCGCTCAATGATGTAATTATAACATAAATAGAACGGAACTTACACAGAACGAGAAATTGAAATTTAATGAATTGTTCAAATTCTGTGATGCAATCCGTCCTTTGGTTTATTGAACAATAGTAATAATTGGATAATTTATGTAGCGCGGTTTTTGTGAAAAACTACCTCAAGGACGTTGTGAAACAAGTGTAAAAGTGCAGAAAAATTACACCCCTAATTAATGAGAAACAGCATTTAATACAGGTGCACTAATATTCCTAATATTCAATGCACTACAGGAATGTATTTAAGAAGTTAGAAGTTACCTTGACGAAAGATATTGACGGGATGAGACCTCCGAAGTACTTGCGGACTTTATAAAGTTTAGTGGTCTCAACGTAACATGATCGTAAAATCGTATCAAATCAATTTACGTGATTAAATTGACATATTTTACACAGGCGTTTGGTAACTCGTGGAGTTAATGAGAAAATTCAGATAAGGACGGGTTGTTTCGGAGAATTTGAACAATTCATCAAATTTCAATGTTGATTTTCAAGTTCTGTGAAAGTCCTATTAAAGTTATGTTACTATCCACGTACTGTAAAATAACCCGCTCAATGATGTAATTATAACATAAATAGAACGGAACTTACACAGAACGAGAAATTGAAATTTAATGAATTGTTCAAATTCTGTGATGCAATCCGTCCTTTGGTTTATTGAACAATAGTAATAATTGGATAATTTATGTAGCGCGGTTTTTGTGAAAAACTACCTCAAGGACGTTGTGAAACAAGTGTAAAAGTGCAGAAAAATTACACCCCTAATTAATGAGAAACAGCATTTAATACAGGTGCACTAATATTCCTAATATTCAATGCACTACAGGAATGTATTTAAGAAGTTAGAAGTTACCTTGATGAAAGATATTGACGGAATGAGACCTCCGAAGTACTTGCGGACTTTATAAAGTTTAGTGGTCTCAACGTAACATGATCGTAAAATCGTATCAAATCAATTTACGTGATTAAATTGACATATTTTACACAGGCGTTTGGTAACTCGTGGAGTAAATGAGAAAATTCAGATTTAAACAACTGTATAGATACTCAGATCTATGTCAGCGAGTGGTAGATACTCCCAGTATCGCCCTGCTGAGATACCACATAGTTCAAAGACCATTCAGAATCGAAATGATGTTGCTTGAAATTACTTTAGCCATATTTGGGGCCAAGATCTGCATTCCAAGGAACTTTTCAAATTTCTTCTTCTACATCTCCTGCTTGTTATCACCAATTTTTAGCTTTGCAAGGTAATCAGGATGCTATAGTTATTAAATTTAAAAAAAAACTATTGCATTGTTACAGTGCTGTAATGTATACAAGTTCGAATATGTAATATTTCCATGTATCGTCCATTCCTGCACATCCTATTTTCAGCTGTAATGTTATATAACAAACCCCTTCCCAGTATCAAACAAAATAAATAAAAAATAACTAACTTAAGTCAATTATCGGGAAATTTTAAAAACATCGCTATACAAGATACTGAAAAATTCCTACCCAAACCAATGAACCATAGACGTCGCTGAAAAGCCTCTACACAAACCTAGTTCGCCTCGGCACTGGATCTCCTAGTGAGGATGACTAAGAAAACAACGTTTTCGCTACGTTTGGTGATTTATCAGCGGTGCCCGTGTTCATCTAGTAAGGTTTGTTCAGGATGCTCAGATGGTGGACAGGCCAGCTGCGTGGCGTGCCAGATCGGGAGAGGCTGGTTTGGGGAGGCCATTTGACCTCTCCAACTCGTCTATCTACCCATCATCTGGCGCCGAAGTGGGAGGGATATATTCGTATGTCCGTTACTCCTGGACAAACCGACCCCTAGATTCTTACCCAACCTTCAAACATTTTAACTTCTCAGAGTATCCTCTCATTCCTTTCCTTAAAAAACCCTGCACGCAGTATCTCAAAAGATGAAATGGGCTCTAAGGGAAATTATTTTCCTGAGGGCCACCTGTAGGGGTTATATAAAAAAATCAGCACACTAAAAGCCCTTTGATGCAAGTTCACCTTGTTTGCGGTTATATTCAGAACCATATTTGTGAAGGATCGATCTCTGAAAAATCCTTAAAATTCAACTTTATCACTGTCGAACGACAAGAATTTCATGTAATCTGTAGGAAAGGGGCTCAACGCAAGGAATAGATTCGGGTGATGACCGTTTAATTGACATGTCTTGAGTCCCTATCCAAGATCGTAAGCCCTAGTCTGTAGAATTCGCAGCTTATCTGCTATTCTGATTATATACCCAAAATGTCCTTCAGATTAAGAAACAAGACAATCCGTTCTGCAAAGTACAATAAGTCAAAACGTACCAAAAATTTAAAACAAAAAACGAGTGCCTCACCTTAATACCGCGTGGGGAAAAATTGAATGACTTAAACATATTTGCGGTTTTAGGGTTTTATAATATATATTTATTAGTAAAACACACGAACGGGTACCCAAAAGAAACCGAACTGATGTTGCGGTGGGTTTTAGGTTTTATAGTTCTGCCGGTAGAATTGTGTACAGCTGCGTTTCTCCAGTCAGTATGCCAAGGACAAGTATATAACAACCTTCCACGTAGCATGAAACAAATAACAGACATACTTAAATTTAAATCATCACTAAAAACATTTCTTTTAAACAGATGTCACTACACCTTAAATGAATACCTTACATACATGTAATTTTTGGGTTATGTAATATAATGTGTATTTGTTGGGTTAGCTGGAAGAAATAGGATGTAACCTATAAGCTATACCCTTTGTACTCTGTATTTTAGTTCAATAAATATTTTTTTGAATTTGAATTTGACTGCGCAAGAAAAGTCATAATTTCGGCTGGTGTGAATTTTTTGGTGACTCTTGTTTTGTCTGCTCGTCGTTTGTGCGCTGGCTGATTTTCGTAAAGCACGCGGCTGTGAAGTTTTGAAAACTGGCACAGCAACTCTTGAAGTTATAAAAATGGCATACAAGGATGATGCTACGGGGAAAACTGAAATTTGAGAACAGCAAATATGTGTGTTACTTGAAAGGTTTCTACAAGATAGTAACTTGACCAACTTAAATATCTCTCTTAGCCGGCTTAAATTTAAACTGAAATACCGGCCCATAATTGCTTTTAACACACTAACGTAACTAGCGGAAATCGTTCTGAAAGCCGCTGTTAAAATAAACAGTGGCATTCGCGATTCTAGACGAGAATGAGCTCTTGTTTACTTAATCAAGGAAATTACAAATTTTAATGGCTGATTGGAGTTTGTAGCGGTACGCTAGTAGAATAATACATAGTAATTCTTAGAAAGATCGAGAGCAGCGCGTAGAACATATCGTACCTACCAGAATTATAACAAAGCCGCCAGCCTACCTATTTGAGGCCTGAAAGGTTCTAGATTTTACCAGTGGCGTGTATTCCCTATATAAACGGTGCCACATCGTGCTACCCAGGGAGTCATTCGGTCAGTCCCAACTGCACCTGAGACACAGCTTAATATGAAACAGCTTGTAGATGGTTTTAATAGATCTGTTGAGAACACAAAGTTTTTAACATGTTCCTCTATTTTCCAACCCCCGTGTAAATATACAAAATATTATCATTTGTTTATGTAACCTTTGATAAGCCAGCATTATAGCTCTTCCGTTATATTACCATTTAGGCAATTGGTTCAAGAGAGCCCTTCTACGTCCCTAGACAATTCTTTTAAAGTTTTGCTAGGCAATTTTACCCACGACACGCAAATATCCAAGGAAAAACTTGCATACAAAGAATAAAATAATCCCTAGAACTAAATTTTTAAAATACCTCTCGACCCTTAGGCTCTAGACAAGCCAACCAAAACGATTTTCTGCTCAAAATAGATCATACTTCGTACACACGGACACGCCTACGACGCATTTCTATCAGTTAACCTTTTCATTGTTTGCATTATTATTTCTGATATAAGAAACGCTATACTACACGTGCCGACAGATTCGAGTAGGCAGGCATATGGGGTAGTCACCATTGATGTTTTGTAGCTAGTTACAAGGTTCAGTTGAATTATTCCAAAGCAGCACTGAAGGTCGTGAACAAAAGCGTGCATGGAACAATAGTCCATTTTTGAACCACTCTGTACCTACTTTGCATTACGTAGTAGCTACCTACATGGACAGGGCCGCTGTTGGGCCGAAGGGGCTTATAATGTTTCTGAGGCCTAGGATTTTTAACGACTTCGTTTTAGTTTAGGCTTAAGTTTTTTTTTTAATTGTTACTTATCTTATGGTGTATGAACGTTTTGAACCTCGTTTTTTTATGCCTACGCAATACTAACGTCCTAAAATAAGTCATTGGTTTCTTTTTCAATGACTGGTGATATTTTAATTGCGCAGTACCCAATAATAGTGAGGCTTTATTAATTTTTTTTAATTTGTCTAATAAACATAGAGATACAATACTAGTAGATCAACGGATATACCAAGTACTGGGGGTCTAGCACAGTGAAGTCGGTAACTTTACAATGTCGGATATACCAAGTAATGGGGGTCTAGCACAGTGAAATAGATAACTATACAATGTCAGATATACCAAGTACTGGGGGTCTAGAACAGTGAAATCGATAACTTTACAATGTCGGATATACCAAGTATTGGGGGTCTAGCACTGTGATATCTATAACTTAACAACGTGGAATCATGTAATTTTTAATCATTTATAAGATTTTATGACTAGGTGTGTATTTTAGCAAAATTTTTAGAGTTCTGGGGATCATGGTAGTATTTAGTTTTTTTTTGCATCGGTCTCATATTTGGCGGTTGTAATTTAAAACATAGTTTTTTATCCTGGAGATAAAAATATGAATGGGAAAATATGTGTAAGTAAGATAAAATTGACTTACTTCGGATACGTTTGGACAAAATTAAGTGTATTCTATCGGTTTATCTCTTCTGTGTTTGTTTGTAATACATCTTGGTAATACGATAGATCAGAACAGTGACAAAACAGAAAACGGTATGGTAATAATAAGGTATGTGTAACGCTGCTCCGGGAACCATTTATTGGACAACCAACACCTCTGCCACAGGATACCCCAAGTGGTTCGCTACGTTGGGCGACTTAGCAGGGGTGCCCGGGTTCATGGGGAGAGATTTGTCATCAACTGCGTCGTGGCAGGCCGGATCAGGAAAGACTGGTTGAGGGAGACCCTTTGACCTTTCCAGCAGGACTCTTTGAAAAAATCGCCTTTTACATTCAATCATGTATGGATTCATACTTTCGTCACCCCTGGACATACTGATCCCCAGATTCCTTCCCACCCCTAATACCTTTTTCCTTCCCAGAACTTCCTCCAGCATCCCCAAAGATGACGTAGGCACTGAGGGGAATTATTTTCCTCAATGCATCGTATGCGGAGCTAGTATAAAAATATATAAAAAAATATATTTTACAAAAAAAATAAATACATTAATTATATTATTGAAAAATAAATAAATATAAGCAGTAATTAGTCGCCTGAAATATCAATACAGATTGAAAATATCATGATTTAAAAATTGAAATATTCTGATGTCATCAGAAGGCGCTGGTTCAATTCCCGTTGGCGGCATTTATTTTTACTCGGGAGATATATTCAATTTGTTTTGATATTTCAGGCGACTAATTATTGCTTATAATTATTTGTTATCCTTTATGCTATGCATAAAACCTTGTCTTATAAACATTAGTTTATCATTAAAAAATTATTATATTGTTGAAGCTGAAATTTTTTTTTGTATGAAGATTTTAAAAATTTAGTTTAGAGATGGTGTTCTTGCCCAAACTGAAAGAATCCTGAATATCTCTATAAAAATAATTTTGAAAAAAAAAAGAAATTCAGCTACAATAACAACATTAATACTGTCCTATTTTTTAATCTTACCACTCTAGCTCACTCAAAAGATGCGGACCGCCATGATTTGAACACTTTGAAAGCGCTGAAGCGGTACTGATCGTATGGCAGCTCGCAGGGATTGCATATCAGGTCTACCTTTCATGTTTCATGCACAACCCGCGCAGCTCTGAGAAGAGGCAGACGGTTTAAATATGTAATATCCACTACATTATTCAAATGTATCCTAGCCCATTGAATAGTCTATTTGATACGGAGGCAAAATGGTGCTGGGCACGAGGAATTATTGGAACATACCTACTCCCAGTGGCATGATGCTGAGGCGCAGTATTAAGGCTTTGTAGATTCTAAGATTAATTATTATTTTTTTGGTAAACTAATGTTTTAAGACAATTAATTATTATTGCTTATAAATATAATTGTTACCCTTTGTGCTATGCATAAAAAATCTTGTCTTAAAACATTAGTTTACCAAAAAAATAATAATTAATATTTGACAAGTTCAAGTATCTTCACCAAAAAATGTAGACAATTTGTCTCGACGCCATCTAGTGAGAGAGTTAGCACTTACAATGCCTTTCTCATATAAAATAAAGATGGTTATTTTCAGGTGGAAAAAAAATGTAATAAGCAGTAATTGTTGAATGAAACACTAGTATATATTGAATTATTTCGCGGATAAGAGATAAGCCGCCATAGCTCAGTGGTCAGAGCTGTCGACCGGAAATCGAAAGGACACGGGTTCAAGTCCCGTTGGCGTCATGTATCTTTTATCAGGAGATTTTTCAATGTGGATGAGTGTTTCAAGGCTAATAATTATTGCTTATAAAAATAATTGTATTCTAAGATTACTGTTATGGTTTGGAAGAGGATATGTAAAAACGAAAAACACCCCTGCCACAGGTGACCTCGGGTGGTTGGTGAATAAGCAGGGGTATTCAGGTTCGTGGGGTGATGTTTGTCAAGGCCTTGGCAGCGGATGCGTTTGCCCACCTACTGCATGGAGTGCCGGATCAGGAGAGATTGGTTGAGGGATACCTTTTGACCTCTTTAGCCGTCTTCCACCACATTGAGAGAAATGGATTCATACTTCCGTCACTTCTAGACAAATTCCTACCCACTCCTCATAACTTTTCTTTTCCAGAACTTCCTCTCCTTTCTTTCGATAAAAATACCCTCCACACATATTCCCTAAAGATGACATAGACCCCGAGGGATTTTTTTCCCTCAGAGCCTCCGGTGTGCAACTAATGTAAACAATAAAATTAAAATACACGTAAAACATTAAGGCGGTTTAACCAGCAGACGAGAATTCAAATTTCGTTAAAAGACGGTCTCGCGATCGGACGTTTTTTTAGACCGAGGCAGAAATACCGAATTCATTCCGCTGCAAGCCGTCCACTCGCGCGGCTGTGAAAACTACAGCATGGTTCCGATGAAATAACAATTATTGTTGTTAAATTCTTGGTTGTAGCTTTCTTCCTAATAAGTAGTTACATACATATTTGTAAATTATACGTCGGAGTGAGTAAACATAAATAAATACAAATGCAGTTTGTTGACATGGTAGATATAAAATATGTAGGTATATGAATATACATTTAAAAAAAATTCAAATATTTGTTTTTTTTAAATATTTTACACGAGTTTTCCAAAGGTTAGTAAAAATCTTTTGTTTTACTTATTTATTCGTTTGTCCGAAAGGTATTACCGGTAAGTTTTATTTGTAATACTTATCTTTAAAGTATTACTTGATTTGGTATGTATGACATTGAAAATAGGGTTTATTCCTTACAACTGAAGTAGTATATACATTAAAACTAGGTTTTATTTCCAACTATTTTCTACGGTACCTACCTACATATATTGTAGTTATGCGATTGCATAATATTGTATCGCTTTCATGTATTTGTTTTCATGATTAACGGAGCGACCTGACTCGTCTAATTTTAGAAATGTTATTAAATTCACGAGTAAATTTCGATTGAAAAATCATAGGTTAGTATGTCAAAAATAACCTTGTTTTTTTTTCCTAAAACAAGAAGCTCAATTCACAATATGACATTATGAAACTGACAAAAAGTAACACAAAAAATATTAAATATGTTGAATTATACCAATGTAATAGTGAATTGGACAGTAAAATAGAAATTATGAACAAAAAAATGATTTGAATCGCACATCACGAATCGAAATTCATTTGGTTCGTGGCACTTTTTGACTACCAATCACAAACAGTTCCACGTACTTTGGCATAAGTTTTAACATTTATACATGAAAAAACGATGACAGACATAAACTCCTGTCCATAGTTGATTCTTTTCCCTAGAAATTAAACAACACAAAATTATCGCCAAATGTTATTAAAAATATGTGCTTATTCTGACTGATTCTTTCGAACGACTCTGTAGCATATAAGTACGTACAATGTACACGGATAATTAAATATCACTAACCTTTGTTTTTTCTGAAAATATATCTCCCACGTACGTTTTTGATGTCGTAATTTGTGCTATCTAATAAAACTTTTTTCCGAGGGTATTTTCCTCCTCATTTTTAAGCGAGGAATTTCTTTAAAATGTTATCAAGTAGACTGGCGTGGAATAGACGTCCGCTCGCCGCCCTGTCGCAGCGGGGAATGATAAAATTTCGGCTTGCGCCGGGGTAATCACAAACAACAAACGCGAATCGAAATTAATTACTATTATGTACTTTAAGAATATATTTTTTGGTCATAAATTATTTCTAATGTTTCAATAATGTCTTGGTAAATTATTTTTCTAATAAAATCTGAACTATACCAATTTGTAAGACCATAAATAAATAGTCCAATTGAGGGATTTTCGTCACAAAACGCGTGCTCGGATTTATTTATTAGTAATTTTATTTGAAATAAAAACAAAATTCTTATACATACATATGATAGATAATTTATTGATTGTTTATACTGTATTATTATATGATTTGAAATATTTGTTGTATAATACAACTTCACCTTTGAAAATGCAACAAATCTGCGCATCGTCCAACGGTAACACTTTATTATGATATGAAAATAATATTATTTTTCAAAATTTTACATCTTACTTTACAAGATAAAATAACGATCTTTCGAAATCAATTTGTGTTTTTTTCTAGAAAAGTGTCCATACGTCTAAAAGTGGCCTCAAAAATGCCAAATTTCAGGTCAAGTCTACCTATTTCGCCTTAAATAACAAAATCAGTTGTGTTTTTTTATAATTTTCGGAGCATGTTTTGCTAAAGTGGGAATTACATACAATTAATTTTTCAACTTCGCTAATGAAAAGAGATTATTCAAAAGTCAAAAAATTTAAAATTCATAAAAATATTTATTGCACAAAAAGAGTACAAAGGGTATAGTTTATAGGTTACATCCAATTTCTTCCAGCTAACCCAACAAATAAACATTATATTACATAACCCAACAATTACATGTTAACAAATGTATGTAAGGTATTCATTTAAGGTGTATTGACATTTGTTTAAAAGAAATGTTTTTAGTGATGATTTAAATTTAAGTATGTCGATTATTTGTTTGATGCTACGTGGAAGGTTGTTATATACTTTAATGGCCATGTAGTGTGGTCCTTTTTGAAATATAGTTTTGTTTGCTTTTGGGATTAATAAGTTTTCTGTGAATCTTGTAGCGTGTTTATGTGTTGAGTTTTTTTGTGGGAACTTTTCTGGAGATGATCGAACTTACAGGCATAACTCCATTTAACGGAAGACAAGCTCAATACAGAGGACTCTCAAATGGGCTTCAAAGCTGGATGCTCTACTGATACGGCCATATATAGCATGAAACAAACAATCGAATACTATAAAGCCAGAAAAACAACGGTTACGCATGCTTCCTAGACTTAAGCAAAGCCTTTGACAGGGTTTGTCATAATGCGTTGTGGAAAAAACTGACCGAACGACAAGTTCCACCACAAATTGTTAATATATTGAGAACATGGTACAACCAACAGGAAAACTTTGTCAGATGGAATGAAAGCCTATCAGAAGCAGTCAAATTAAAGTGCGGCGTTAGACAAGGAGGCTCAATGTCCCCAGTGCCTTTCAACGTGTATATGGATGAACTTAGTAAAACACTAAATACGACAAGAATCGAATGCCATATTGCCGGTGTATGTATGAACAATATTAGCTATGCAGACGACATGGTCATACTAGCTCCATCGATAAGAGCGATGAGAAAACTTCTGGCAATATGCGAAGCTTACGTTGACAGTCATGGGCTGATGTACAATGCTAAAAAGTCATCCCTGCTGATATTTAAAGCAAATACTGGTCCCACTGTCATTCCACGCGTACGTCTCGGCGGGGCCAACCTGACAATTTGCAGCGAAATCAAATATTTGGGGCATGTCATCACCGATGACCTAAATGATAAAAAAGACATAGAACGTCAAAGAAGAGTACTGAGTGTGCGAGCTAACATGCTTGCCAGGAGATTCAACAAATGCAGTCCTCCGGTGAAGAAGCAACTTTTCCAAACATATTGTATGAGCTTCTACACTAGCGAGCTATGGACGACATACACACAAGGCGTCATGAACACACTCCAAGTACAGTACAACCACGCATACAGAGCCCTATTTGGCCTCCCCTGGCGATGCAGCGCCTCACAGAGGTTCACCGAAGGAAGGGTGCTTGGGTTCGCTGCTTTGATGCGCCACAGAATAGCCGGGACGAGTCAGCGCTACCAGAGATCGGACAACACTCTTGTCCAGGCCGTTGCCCAGTGGCAGGGAGCGCCTCTACACCAGAGATGGAGAATTTCACTCAAGCCACCATGAAGTCCTAATGTGCACATCAATGTATTGATTTTTTATTTATTATTTTTATTTATTTATTTATTTCTTTATTTCTTTATTAATTTTATTTTTATGTATTAACTTAAATGTCAACTTTTATGGCAGGCAGAGCATTGCACACACCGCTCTGTCCAGCTGAAATAAACATTATTATTATTATTATTATTATATATATGTCCGTCACTGTCAGAGACGGACATATATGTTGAGATTTTTAAAAATTGGTCTACATGAATCCCGGTGATCAGAGTTTGTAATATTTCGTAGGCACCTCTTTTGGATGATAAAAACATCTTTGGCGTTTACTGAGTTTCCCCAAAAAACTATTCCGTATTTTATCATTGAGTATATGTATCCATAGTATGCGGTGATTCCTGACTCGATGTTTAAGATATTTTTAAGGGTGCCTAGAACAAAAGAAAAGCTACTGATTTTTGCTACAACTTTAGATACATGTTCTTTCCAGTTTATATTTTCATCTAGTTGTATTCCCAGCAGTGAACAAGTTTGAGGAGGTTCGATATGATTGTTATTAAAGTTAACATTTATGTTTATGGGTGTAGCTTGTACTGGACAAAATTTTATAAAATTTTATTTTAGTTCAATTATTATTATAGATTAACAAAGCTTTTAAACTTTTTTAAGAGCTTTAAAGCTTAAAGTGTTCAAGAGAGTGTATTATATTGCAGTAGAAATGCTGGTTCCTAATCAATTCACCAGAATGAGTAATAAGTAATAAGTCTAACGCGCCCGTCCACACAACATCATATGCTCATGTTTATTTATTATTAATTATTTCACTCAAGGCCTCTCGTTTGGAGTTATCATAAAAATAAAGACAATCTGGAGGTCTAGCACGGACGATCAATAAAGCCATACGTCAATACGAGATTGACGCAATCAGTCATCGATGGTCAGTTAGCGATATTTGCGAGCACTGTCGGAATATGATTCCGACAATCGGTTAAGAAAGGCCACTGCTTTTAGAGCTTTTTTGTAATAAGTCATAGTTGAGGTTATGTACATACAAATCCATACATATATATACACAATATACCCTGTTATTTACATACAAATTCATGTATCCATCTTTATTCCTAGCAGGAATCCTTGATTTCAACTACTTTTGAGCCCGCCGAAATATATTTTTAGTCAAACATTTTTTTAAAGTTAATCTTGAACTATACTTAATCCACATAATTTGAAAGAGGTTAAGAGGAAGCTACAAGCCAAATATGTGTATATTCTTGGTATACCTTATAACGTAGGTAATAGGCATTAAAATCGCTTAACAAACGGAGCCTAGAAACGTTCGATTTCAAACAAAAACTAGTTGTTATTTATTTTGTAAATAATTTTATAAGAAAGCAAAATAGTTAATCAAGTAAAACTGTCACAGATAATCTTAGCTATAATACTGTATTTTTTAAAGTTGTTTCATTTTTATGCGTTCATACATTTCTATCGAAAAAAAATATTTTTTAGTAGTTTGCATTTATATTTTTTATTAAGTAATTTAATTTTGTATTTGTATTCTACTCAAGCGAAGCGATAGGAAAACCTTCAATTTATCTAAAGCATATTTTTTGGTATTCATAATGTACACCAATTCGTTATAAAGATTAATCAAAATAGTGATTTGGCATTAAGCTTCACCACGTGCCGAACGATTACAGTAGTTGGAAATCCCATGATTTTTTTTGCGCTCCAAAAGTAAGGACTTACCGCCTATTAGAACGTGCCAATCAACAAAACGATTCTGCATTGACCATCGACATTTCCAACGTCACTTACAGTTCACAATATCACAAAATAGTAAAACTGCCCCCATAAACCTTTTATACTTACATTTACCTCAAATTTGTAATCTTAATATCTCCCTACTATCTAGGTGTATAACCGTATTACAGAAAACATGAAGAAAAACATTAATAAAATATTATTTATTTATTTATTTATTACACGCCCTAGTGGGCATTTCTAAAAAAAAATTACAAGCATTTTGTATCAGAGTAAACACTTAAAAATTAATACAATAAAGAAGAATGTAAACATAATGACAAAAATGAATCCTCACGCATATAATTGAGTTTAAAAGATTCAACAAAACAAAATAGTAGAAGCGGAGAAGTTATATGGGTACATAGGTCTATTTGTGTCTAGAAGAATAAAAGTGATAGAATATACAATATTTATACTGATTAGTTTTCAAATGAAATATATCACCCAGATCAGAATATTTGTTTCCGAGATTGTGAAGTCTCGGAATCGGAGAATTTTGGTAAGCCAGTGTCCTGGTGTTATTGAAGTAAAAAGGTAAGAAATGTCGGCATGATTTTTTGGGAACATGGATATTGATACATTGAAGTTATTCGGGACAGTCAATTTTAAAATGTAGTATTCTTTGTAACAGTATTAAATCTGTGTTTATTCTTCTTTCTCAAAGTTTCAATAGAGACATTTTATCCAAGAGGTAATTGTAATTTATGTTTTGTATAGGAATATGCAATTTATAATTTATAAACCTTAGAAACTTCCGTTGAATCTTTTCAATGTTATCTGAATGAATATTGAAAAATGGAGACCATAACGTAGAGTTATACTCAAGTTGGCATCTGACTAGGGTTTTTTTTATATAACATAATAAATGTTCCTAAATTATTGAAATCTTTTGTAGCTCTCAAAACAAAGCCAAGAGTCTATAGGGCCTTGTTGATAATATTATTAATATGACATACAAAGGTGAGTTTACTGTAATATATAGGTATAATATTAATATGTGGATAATTATGGTTGAAGTTATCTACGCCTTGTTTGTGATTATTTCAAGATGCGTATAATAGTTTAAGGGTTGCGCATCATTGTTAAAGACAATAGAGCACCTTTGTCTCGCTGTGATATGTTTGAATTTTGAAAGTGATTGTCTCGAATATGTAAGCTCTAATTGGAAATTATTGTTGATGTAATTGGAATAATTTAGTAATCTAATAATCTCGATTTTGTTATAACTTGTATTTTGTTTCAAAAGTTTCAAAAAATAAAATGAATAAATGTTTAGTATATTTAAGTACAAATATATATAAAACAGGCATGTTGCCCAGAACTTAAATAAATGAATTGAATGAATGAATTATTTTTCGTGATAAACTAATGTTTAGAGACAAGGTTTTTATGCATACCACAAAGGACAACGTATTATTTGTAAGCAACAATTATTAGCCTAAAACACCTAGATAAATTGAAAAAATCTTCTGAGAAAATATACATACAGCCGACGGGAATTGAACAGACAGCCTTCTTGCCGATCAGGTGCTCTACCAGTTGCACTACGATAAATTGAAGGCAAACATAAAAAAATCATACATGATATTCTTGATCGAATAATTCATTATATCGTACTGTTATTATTGAAATATTCTCGGGTATTAACTGGAGACCCAATCTCTTTACTAAAGCCTAAAACAGTATGGTTACCCACATTCCCAGTATATTTTTAAAATATTAGAACTATTGGAAAAATGGCTAATAAGTCAATGTAAATAGATAAAAGCACTATAAATATATCTCAAAATGGTTGGTTGTGGAAGAAAATATAACGTCATTTTATTTTAAAGTATTTTGAGATGCTTTTTTCGCTTTTTATTACATCAGGTAAATCTTTAAATAGCTTTGGACCTATATATTCGTAATGATGCTGTGCAGCTATTAATTATATTCAACCAGCTGACGTGTACCCGGCGCTTCTCGACTTTTCTCTTCTTTTAATAAATATTGTATCCATGTATTATATATACAAACCTTCCGGAAAAAATTCTCTAAATGATAGTGAAAATTCCATCAAACTCCGTTGCATTGTTTAGAAGAACTAAGCGCACAAATAGACAGACGCAGATAGTGACCTTATTTTATACTATTTAGAGATAACAATGTATTGTCAAGATTACGAATTTACTTAAAGTTTATTAAGAAACGGCCTGTAATCCCGTTTTTAGTTCATTATGCTCTGGGATGTTTCAGGATACTCCCGAATGTTCCAAAATATTCCCGAACATTCCACAACGTTCCAAATTGTTCCGGGATGTTCTGGAATGTTGTGGAATGCTCTCAAATACTCTCGAATGTTCTGGACTATTCTAGAATTTCGTATTTAGAATATATGTACCTATTTAGAATATCTAATTCAATGGGCTGTTCGCTGTTAGCAAAAAGTTTTAAAACTCTTATAACCGCTCTTACGCAATTCAATTCCATTACTTACAATGTAGATTCGATTTAAAGCAATTATAGGTCGAAGGTTTATAATTTCTATTGTTCCATTGATGAATTTCGCTCTTGATGGGAATTGGTTTTGAATAGGTACCGACTATATTAATTAAGAGAACCATCTTCATTATTATTCTATTAGTCTGTTCAATTCATAGATCAAGGTCATATGTTTAGAAGTGAAAAGCCTGATTTCACCAATCAACCTGAACTACAACTAAGCTTGATGTGTGTCAACCTCCGCATTCTTAATCAATGCCTTTATGAATTCTTGATTATTTTTAAGGGTCGCCAAGCTGAACAGCTGACCAAACATACATGGTATTACCGGTAAACAACAGACGCCCGAAGTTTTACACGAGTCTCCACCATGAAGGATCTTAGAATCATATTTGATAATAGGTTGACATTGCATGATCATTGATGGCTTGTAGAACGTTATTGAGAATACTTGGCTTTATTGTACACACTGCAAGGGTTATAAGAGATACCCGGGTTCTCGTAATTTTATTCAAGGAGTAAATTTGAGAGTGGGTCGGTAATTTGAAACCCACACCACGCAAAGTATTACCTCGTGTTGGAGAGATTTCAGAAGATGTTTCTGAGATTTCCCTACCCGTGAGAGTACCACTACCGGTGGCTCTATCCTACAGAAATCCTCTTGGGTAAGTCAAAAGATAAGCACATTGCTAAGTATTTCATCAAACTGATTCGTGGATGGTTTGAAAATTCAGCTATAATGGAAAATACACATTTCGGTGTTTTGATAGTTATCTCGGTCACCGACAGCATAGACTGTTTTATTTCCCAACCAGCAGGACTTGATAATGGTCATGCCGGTGTGGAGAGCAATCGACGAATTCGGCATCAGCGAGGCTGCTCTTAAACGACAAGCCTTGTTGCTGTTAGTAAGAACTTTATTGATAACCCATTCCTCTTGAAATGCACGGCTTATACGTGTCTGTAAACTTCAGCCGTAGTCGTCGCCACGACTTCTTCAAGATAGAACAGATGACCGACAGTACAGATGTTCTAGCACAGCATAGTATGATAACAGGGGAATGGTGCTATTGAATGAAATTTCTGAAACAGTGGATGTGTTTAATTGTGCTATAAGTAACGTTACAACTTTTTTCTATAATTAGATATCTTGTACTGAAAATGAATGAATAATCTATTGAAAAATAATACAAAATACGTGGTAATACTTAAAACTTATTTTGGTTTACTTTGTAATTATATTTATGCTTTATTTAATTATATTTATACTATTTTAATTTATTTAAAAACGTCTTAAAATTAACATTTGGTAGTGTTTTTGAAATATTAAAAAATTAATTGAATGTTTGAACTTAAGCTGAAAAGAACCGAGAAAAGCACAAATTTCGAAAATTATTCGTGGCGCTGATGGTTTATTATTTGGATTTCAATCAAATGTGACAAAGTTTGCAAAACTAGAACCTTAGTTTCTTCGTAATAGCATACCCAAGTTGTCGATGACGTAGTATCGTTGGCTCTAGACACTTAGAATAAGTTGTATCACTTGTGCTTTATAAAAAAAAACAATGTCGTGATTGCGATCAATACAATAATTAATCATCGTGTTAAAATACTTCATTGATGTTGCATAACTTAATTTTATGGCCAAAGTACTCAACAACATTATCTCGATTAATCTACCCTCATATTTCATATTATACAGACTGCTTCCCCAGGTACTTCCTAAGAAGTGAGTCTGCCGGCCCCTTTCTGGCACAGGTAAAAGTTTTCTAATTTGTTAATGCCACGGGGACTGCTTTGGGCCAAACTTTGGAAAAACCTCACAAAACTAAACTTTGCACAAAGCGAAGCGCACACGAATTTTTGTGTATTTGTGGTGAGGAATTTCATAAAAGACTTGCAATATAGTCGAATTTCCATTATGAATATAAAATTTTATAAATATTTTTAGGCTGTGTAAATATGATATTACTTTAACAAAAGTCAACGCCATAAACAAAGTGCTTCTTGACCCTGGAAATAAGTTCAACAAGGACCAAATCGCTAAAATTACACCCATAGCATGCGAAATCTTAGCAGCAATTGGCAGCATGTCGGCAGCGGTAGCTGCCAAAACTGGTGCCCTGGAAGGAGAACGGCGGGCATACAAAGATATTCAAAAAATTATTCCATCTCAAAACAATATTAATGTCTGTGAGGTAATCCACGAAATGAACGAAATTACGGAGAGGTCGAAAAATATAATTTTGTGCAATGTACCTGAAAGTGCAAAGGTAACAGCTACTGACAAAATCTTGGATGACCAAACTGCAGTAACGGAAATAATTTCCAATATAGATATACCTGCAAAAAATAAAATTATTAAAGTTTACCGATTTGGTAATAGTAACAATAACAAGCCAAGACCAATTAAAATCCAGTTTGAAGACTCCCAGACAGCTAGAATACTACAAGGAAAAAAACATCTCTTAAAGAATAATGTACGCATTTACTCTGACTCGACCCCAGCACAGCAAAAGCACCTAATGGACTTACGGACGGAACTTGAAAAACGTAAAGCCAATGGAGAAACGGACTTAACTATAAAGTATATAAATTCGTCACCTAAAATAGTCAACATCCATCCAAAAAACCGAGTATAACTAAGCTGAAAATATACTACCAAAACATCCGTGGACTACGAACAAAACTAGACGATCTACACGCAGCTCTTCCGTCCCATCATCAAGACGTATATGCACTTACGGAAACCTGGCTTGACTCTGCAATAAAATCATCTGAACTTGGACTTACTAACTACAAAATTTTTCGTTTTGACAGAAATACCAGATCAAGTTCGAAGTCAAGAGGTGGAGGTGTTTTAATAGCAATTAAACGAAAGTACTCATCTAGGAAGTTACCGACGAAAAACAACAACATTGAACATTTATTTGTGCAAATCTCTACTGGACTGGAAAAAATTATTATTGGAACCACCTACCTACCACCACTCTCCGATATTCAAACATACAGAAACCATTGTGAAGACGTTGAACATCTTCTGTCAAAATATCCAAACTCAAAACTTGTTATTCTTGGAGACTACAACCTTCCAAATCTAAAATGGGAATCCAACGACAGCGGCTACATCACAAACGAAAGTGAAAATGACCGGGCACGAGAAATCTTGGACACAGCAAATTTTTTAAACCTGTACAAGCACAATTTTATCTATAATAATAACGATCGCTTACTAGACTTGGTACTATCAAACATCCCTAAAATATCTGTAGAACTGTCTAATGATCCGCTCCTACCTGCTGACAATCACCATCCTCCCCTATACACGAAATTAAACATACCCTGTGATAACGATGCCAAACCTGAACAAAAAAACTCTGAACTTTAAACGAGCAGACTTTGACTCAATTAACTGCCATCTCTCAAATATAGACTGGTCTTTTTTGTCTGATGAAAATATTGATAAATCTTTAGACATACTTTATTTTACATTTTCTAACACTATTAAATCCTATGTACCTTTTTACACGCCGAAAAAGTATACTTACCCAGTTTGGTTCTCATCGGAGCTAACTGCCTCTCTTCAGCAAAAAAAAAGTCAACACAAAAAATTCAAACAAAGCAAATCCATAGCTGATTATATAAACTTTAGGGAAACTATGAAAAAATGTAAAGATCTTTCTAAAAATTGCTACAAAATGTACATAACTACCATCGAGAATAATGTTTTTAAATCCAAAAATCTCTGGAAATTTCTTAAAAAAATAAACAATGAAAACACGGATTACCCACCAATAATGCAAATGAATGGAATCAGTGCAAACAATACACAAGACATTGTAAACCTTTTTTCAGATTTCTTCAAAAACGTATACGATGACGAAACCCCCGATGATAAAATACCCGAATACAAATTTAGTAATACTACACACTTAACAAATTGCCATATCACACAAAAATATTGCGAACAGAAATTACTTTCCTTAGACACTGACAAATCTGCTGGCCCAGACAACATTCCACCAATATTCCTTAAAAAATGCTCCAATGCATTATCTAAACCGCTTACAGTACTATTCAACCGCCTCTTGTTCCTTGGATATTTTCCAAGCCGCTGGAAATCGAGCTTCATTACACCTATCCTCAAAAAAGGAGACGACACTGACATAACCAATTATCGCCCCATTTGTATACAGTCAGTACTTTCTAAGCTTTTTGAATCAATGGTCCTTGATGAAATCTATCCCAAATTATTAAAACTAATCGACCAAAAACAACACGGTTTTATCAAAGGTAGATCAACCGCAACTAACGTAACAACATTTCAAAACTTTATATTAGAATCTTTTGCAAAAAATAAACAAGTCGACTGCATATATACAGACTTTTCAAAAGCATTCGACAAAGTATCCCATAAACTACTAACCCGAAAACTATTTGCCCTAGGAGTAAGAGACAACATGCTAAAATGGTTTACTAGCTATTTAACTAATCGTAAACTATTTGTTAAAATAAAATCTTTGCTATCGAAAGCTTTCTGTGCGACCAGTGGCCTACCGCAAGGTAGTCACCTTGGTCCGGTTTTGTTTCTCATTTTCATTAACGATATAACAAATTGCTTCGACGATGTCGAGGTATTGCTCTTTGCTGATGACATCAAGCTATACAAAAAAATAACTGATGTAAATCATTGCCAAATACTACAATCAAATATTAATAAGTTCAAAGATTGGTGCGTACAAAATAATCTGTTTTTAAATGTAGACAAATGCAAAACCCTGACTTTCTGCAGAAATAAAAATCCTGTTTTATTTGAATATTACATTAACAATACAGCTTTAGAAAGAGTCATGGAAATGAGAGATCTCGGAATTATTTTGGATGAAAAACTATGTTTCGCCAATCATATCCACCAAATTGTAAACAAAGGCATGAAAACACTAGGCTTCGTATTAAGAACAACTAAAAACTTTAACTCCATACAAGCCATTAAACTGTTATACATATCTCTAGTTAGAAGCATAATTGAATACAACTCAGTAGTTTGGTCTCCCTCTTACAAAATTCACATTAATAACATTGAGCGAATACAAAAAAAAATTCTGCGTTTTATTAATTTTAAATTAAATATCCCACTAGAAGACTTACAATATCATTTCTTATTAAACACTCTAAAAATACACACATTGGAAGATAGGCGTAAAATAAACGACTTAACTTTTTTATTCAAGATTCTAAACTCTAAATTCGACTGTTGCGAACTTCTGCAACTCATAAACATACGAATACCTACAATAACAACACGACAAAATACAATATTCCACTGCAACACACATAAGCGCAATTACATTGCGAACTCCCCAATACAACGGTTTCACACTATGGGAAACCAATACTTAGGTGATGTCGATATATTTAATATTAACTTTGCGAATTTTGTGGATTACGTAAAATACCTATTTCAATACTATTCCTAAATGGAAGTTATATTTTTGTAAACAAGTCGAATCGCTGTATTTTTTAATTTATGTTCTTGTTATTTTTAATTTTGTTTTTCGCATATACTTATGTAATTTTATTTTTATTATTTCTTTCTTTTCTTTCTTATGTTTCAAAACTGTCATTAAATTTGTACCACCCACATGTAAAAGCCCTCTGGGCGTTAAATAAATAAATAAATAAATAAAAAATTAATATCTAAATGATACATAAAAGGGAATGCGAGCTTTTGAGAGAATGGTTCTAGCTGTAGTTTTATATAAAATGTATAAACTTTGGAGATATTTAGTACCCTAATTCACAAAGGGGTTTACTATACCTAGGTTTATAACGTGGATATAATGAAATATATTTCTAAAATCAATATTTTGAGAAAATAAGCATTTAAGTTTTGTACCAACTTCTCACTTTTAAATCTAATTAAATTACCGAACGTTTGGCATAAAAAAATCACATTACATTTTGAAAAAACATAAAATAAATAGTTTGACCGAGGATTGAATATTCCTACCCCCGAAATTGAGTCGACAACCATTGGTGATTTTGCACAAAAACGGCGCTATACAAATCATGCAAATGCTGATTATTTATTAAGTAAATTGTCTGCTATAATGTCATCCGATTTCAGAGAAATGTGTGTGAGAAATGCCCGCGTGTTTTATTTCTCCCATAAGTTGAAGGAATTCAATTCCATCGACAACGAGTCTGTATGCCGAGATTCAGCTCTATCGGATTTTGGGAAGTGGGTTAATTTCCACTTCCAAGATTTGCATGTGTCCAGCCTGGTAGAAACAGATTTTCTTCTTTAAAGTTAAGGTTATTTTCTTCTAGAATTTTTCATTATTTTGATGTCTTTTGGGTTAAAATTTTGCATGATGATTACTAACGATAAGTGAAACGAAATTAAAAAAGGCTTTTAAGGAAATGAAAAATCTACTCGGCGACTGAAAACAAATTTTAAAACCTCCACCTTAACTCAATTACCTTGATAATGTAAAAGCCCTAATATTTTAATAAGAAAGTTAATAAAAATGTTTTTTTGTTTACAGTTGAAAATTTGGCCTTCGCGGGGTCATCAGGTTAAAAAAAGGTCATAAAATATTATCAAAATATTTTAAAAAGGGTAAATTCGATTAGCGAAACCGATCCCGTACCTAAGATAACAATCCCAGGCTTTCAGCACTTGATTTTTATAACCCCAGGTTATGTTCCAGAAGAAAAATACACAAAAATTTATTAAAATGTTATATATTTTTAAAAAATGCCAGAAAGCTAACACCTACATTATTTATGTTCATCGCCTTCTTCGGTCCAATAATCGTTTTGATTGTCCTGATAGCTTCTATGAAATGCTTCCTATCCTGAACAGCCTCCGCTGTCGAGGAGTAAGGCTCTCACTGCACTGGTTCAAATCCCGGAGTGTGCAAGTAAATTTTATAAAATTAAAACCAGTTATTTCACAATTAATAATTCAAAATAATACATAAGAATATTTGTAACACGTTCCAGAGTGGAAGATACTCTTATTATCTCCCTGGTGTAAAACCACCATTCTCAATTGAAACGTTTTAATTTCTACCTAACAAAAAGGTTTCAGTCAACTATCATCAACTCCGCCAAAGAGCATAGAAGTACAGGGTTTTCCAATAAGAGGTGTTATTTTGAATAGCCTGCTATTTCGGTAGATGTTACTTTTGAAGCTGTCATTTTTTGACATTTGACAAGTAGAAAATACGCCCTTAATATGGAACGATACACGCTTCAACAACGCATTGAAATTAGTAAAATTCACTTGAGTGAATCAAATGCAAATCATCTTGAGTGATAAGGCCCATTTACACCTCGGTGGCTTCGTCAAAAAGCAAAATTATCGCATCTGGGGCTCGGAAAACCCAAGAATTATTGTTGAAAAGCCTCTCTATCCTCAACGTGTGACTGTTTAGTGCGGTTTGTGGTCCGGCGGAGTCATTGGGGTCCATCCAAATGAGGCTGGAGCAACAGTTACGGTGAATGGATTGCGCTATCGAGAGATGATTAATGATTTTTTATGGCCGGAATTGGATGGTATTGATCTGGACAACGTTTACTTTCAACAAGATAGCGCTACGTGCCACACAAGCAACGAAACCATTGATCTTTTACGATTGAATATCAAAATAACACCTCTTATTGGAAAACCCTGTACTAGTTTACCAATCACCTATGTTGTTCCCCAAGGCAGTGTTTTAGGCCCACTTCTCTTTCTAATATATATTAACAAACTATGTAATTTAGATACTGGTGGCACTATACTATCATTTGCCGATGATACGGTTATCGTGTTTGAAGATGAAAATTGGAATTCAACCATTGAAAAAGCAAACTGCCAACCTCCTCACTCTCAATATTGATAAAACATAATATCAACTTTTTTCCATGCGTAAGCCCAATCTACCTCAAAACTGTCATAAACTTACCATCCATTCATGCTCATGCGAGAAGTACTTAGGTGTTATTATAGATGATCAACTGCGCTGGGAGACACATATTAATTATACGACAAAACGACTCCGCAAATTATGCTACATTTTCAGATCTCTCAGATCTATCCTTGAATTGGCTATTGGTAAAGGGAAGGAAGTATTGCAAAGAATGTCTTGTGTCATTAAATTAAATTAACTGCTCTTTTATTCCATTATATTCATATGTTTTCTTCTTATTTTTATTTTCATACCTTTTTTTCTCTCTCTTATTTCTGTATATCCTAACATCTTAATATTGTAATCTAAAGAAATATGGATACCTTAATAAGAGCATGTGCCTAGTATGGTGGCTGTAGAAAACAAACAACTGTAATCATTTAAATTTTTATGAATAAAGAAACACAAAAAAAAAACACCAATGGCTTAAGCTTTGTTTGGTGATCAGATCTGAATAGCAAGGTAGGTACTTCCCCACTTGCCCACTTAACGTGCCTCAATTGGGGATGCCTTTGATCACTGATTTCAGATAGTTGGGAGAAGTTGGGACCCTGGTCATCCCAATTTTCAAATTTTTTTCAAAAATTTGTCATCTCCTGTCTTCCTCCACTTCAATAAAACGTTATTTAATACCTCAACTGCAAAAACTGTAGGCTTTCCACACCAGCAACCAAATATTTATAAAATTATTGCGGTATCGGTGGTTAAATCAATGAAAGAAGTTATAAATCGCCCAATAATTGGAAATGAATTTCTACGTTGTAATTTCTAATGTAAATTCGTTAAATATCTTATTAGAGCACTTAACTATAATCATAATAACAAAAGTTTAATCGAAACCTTGATCTATAAAGATATAGTATGTAGTTCTGAGTATTAATAATCCACATCTGATTTATTTATTATTAGAGATTTAATCTCGCTATCAAAAATTTACATGAACAACTGCTCACAAATCATACTTGATTTGTGGGTGACGGTAGGTAAAGGCAATTAAAGATGTTGATGTAGGTAAGTAGGTATCACTGTGTTGATTACGTAGATTGTATTGGTGTAACCATCATGCTGGGTTGCATGTCACGTAGGTCACATCATATCGGGATATGTATCTGTGCTCTGCGATGTCGTAGTCAGCTGGTGGTAAAGATCACGGATCTTCTTGGTCCACCAGTGTATTGCTCAACAACGTGGATGATGCAGAAGAATGTTGGCGAATTCCTCCAGGCCAATGCTTGATACAGTGGATGGTGGAGATGATGTGGCTAATTCCTTTGGCCGATTCTCGACACCGTGGGTGGTGGAGATAAACGGTGGCGAATTCCTTCAGGCCAATGCTTGATACAGTGGATGGTGGAGAATACTGTGGCGAATTCCCTTGGCCGATTTTCGACACCGTGGGTGGTGGAGATGAACGGTGGCGAATTCACTTGGCCGATTATCGACACCTTGGGTAGTGGAGATAAACGTAAGTAAATTCTGGAGTGCACTGACTGGGGAGTGAACCTTCCTCTCCTAGGAATTTTTAAGCTAACAACTTAGCCAAGTCGCTTTTGCATAGGACCGACATTTATTATTACTATTAGAATATTAACAGCTGTTGTTAATGTGTTCTAATTTATGCGTGTAGGTATGCGTGGTTGCCATCAAAATTTATAAAAATTGACAACAAGTCTATCTGCGGGGTTTTAGCTTTACTAAAACAAAATTGAAATTTAAATGTATATATTTAAAAATAGAGGAAATCGATTGAAAAATGATGACGCTTGCGCATGATGGTCAGACATACTACTTTGGTAGTGAGGCTTTTGAAATGATCCGACTCAAGTATTTGATCCACTTAGTCGTGCCACGCCTTTTTCTGGCGTCCCTGACTTATTCTAAAGAGGAGTTAGTGTAATATCCACACATTGGTGACCGGAAAAATCATCACGATGATAATTTTTGTTGTTTGTTTTTGGGGTGTTATGCCGTGTTGCGCTAACTCCCTCTTTAGCCGACGTTTCGGACAGCGTTGCAGTGTCCATCATCAGGGCAGATCCGGTAGATCCGAAGAACAAAAATGCTTTTGGCCGTGAGAATTTAAAAACTTACAATGATAATTCATCACATCTTTAAAAAGTTATATAAAGTCATGGAAAGTGATGAAACAAAAACTTTATTAACTGGGTTAAGTAGGTTAGATTAGGTTAGGTTAGGTTAAAAAAAATTTTTTTTCATCGTTTCTAATGACAGTATATCACTTTTTAAAAGTGTGTTGAATTGTCACTTTTTTAAATTTTTTATTTTATTTTTTTATTTATTAAATTGAATATAATTACATTTAATACAATATAAGATATGGGTAGTCCCACAAAGCTGTGACAATCAGCTTGTCTGTAGGTTCTATCTACCATTTAATGTTATTGTACGGGACGTGTTTGCCTGCACAAGAAAAGACTGTAAATAATAAGCACCGGCACACATCAGTCCTCAACCTGGGTAATGATTTAAGTAAAACACCGTGAGGTGTTCTATCCAAACCATCATAAAAGAAAGACGATTCGAATCAAAATTCACATTTAAATTGCAAGTATTGTACTGGTATACAGAACGTACAAAGGGGTGTAGCTTATAGGTATTTCCTATTTTTTACAGCCAACCCAATTCACAAGAAATAGTTATATGTATTTCAACACAACTGGGATTTAAAACACAGATAGAAAACTGATACAATTGGAATCCTTTCAGCGATAATTTCAGATTGGAGCACATTGTGCATCATCGCGCCATACGATACAGCAAATAGCGTAGGCGACTGCTGGAGCAGTGGCCAGTTCAATTGGTAGCCAGCTAGAATCGGCCAGCCTCTAGGCTTCAGCATCAATGGCAAATTCAGTCGGTAGCCAGGAAGAATTGGCCGGCTCCTAGGTTATCAGCATCAATGGCTAATTCAGTCGGTAGCCAGGAAGAATTGGCCGGCTTCTAGGTTTTCAGCATCAATGGCTAATTCAGTCGGTAGCCAGGAAGATTTGGACGGCCTCTAGGTTTTCACATCAATGGCTAATTCAGATTGTCAGCATCAATGCAGCAGGGATTGGCCAGCCTCTAGGTGATCACCGGCAGTGGGCAGTTCAGTCGGTTGCCAGCAGGTATTCGTCAGCCTTTAGGTTGTCAGCATCAATGCAGCAGAGATTGGCCAGCCTCTAGGTGTTCACTGGCAGTGGGCAGTTCAGTCGGTTGCCAGCAGATATTCGTCAGCCTTTAGGTTTTCAGCATCTGTGTCTGGTTCAGTCGGTAGCCAGGAGGAATTCATCAACCTCTACGTTGTCAGCATCAATGCAGCAGGGATTGGCCAGCCTCTAGGTGTTCACTGGCAGTGGGCAGTTCAGTCGGTTGCCAGCAGGTATTCGTCAGCCTTTAGGTTGTCAGCATCTGTGTCTGGTTCAGTCGATAGCCAGGAGGAATTCATCGACCTCTAGGTTGTCAGCATCAATGCAGCAGGGATTGGCCAGCCTCTAAGTGTTCACTGGCAGTGGGCAGTTCAGTCGGTTGCCAGCAGGTATTCGTCAGCCTTTAGGTTGTCAGCATCTGTGTCTGGTTCAGTCGGTAGCCTGGAGGAATTCATCAACCTCTAGGTTGTCAGCATCAATGCAGCAGGGATTGGCCAGCCTCTAGGTGTTCACTGGCAGTGGGCAGTTCAGTCGGTTGCCAGCAGGTATTCGTCAGCATTGTTGTCAGCATCTGTGTCTGGTTCAGTCGGTAGCCAGGAGGAATTCATCAGCCTCTAGGTTGTCAGCATCAATGCAGCAGGGATTGGCCAGCCTCTATGTGATCACCGGCAGTGGGCAGTTCAGTCGTTTGATTATAAGAGCCGGCACACGGAGACGCCCCATTATTTTAATGATGACATATGCGTCTGACTCAGCTGATAAAGTGCCGGCCGTAAACAGCTCGTTAGAAATAGTTGTAATCTTTAAAATGATTGTGCCGTGATGGAGGAACAGAAGCGACTACAGATTTCAGTTGACACTCAGGAATTTATAATTATAATTAACAGATCGCGTTTTAGGTGTTCCGTCCAATCGTGTTAATTTTTGAAATTTGACTGACCCAATATTTTGTTTTAACTGGGTATTTATAATGTCTTTCTACCAGTCTTTGTGTGGCGTCAATATCTTTTTTACAACTTGTTTACGTTTCAAACGCAGGTGTTTTTAGGTGAGAATAATAATTTCGCTCAGCGACTGGTTTGTCAATATTACGATTTTAAAAAGGGGTCATCAAACTTGCAGGTAATGCAATAAATCGTGTTGCGATAAATCATGTTTCATGTTCGATATAGTTATAACATAGCTTATGTTTAAATATAATGTTTAGGATAGATAAACGTTTTGTTCATTTATTAACCACTTTTTCAGTTTAGGGCAAGGTTCCTCATTATTTTTTAAGTTAAAGTTTTCGTTAAATTTGTTATACATCACAGGTATCAAATAGTCAAGTGTTCTGCTACCATACTTATTTGATATTAGTGGAATTTTTAGGACTTTTTTTTCAGTAAATCTTGTTTTGTGACTATGCACCAATGACTTTTTGAACGCATTTTCTCCCGCATTATCCATAATTATAATAAACCAGAGAAGCCCTTTAATTGGAAGTAGGCCCTCAGAGCCATACAGTAATTTTAAGTTGTTTTTTTTTTTGTAAATGCTAGGTTTAACAATTTTTTTAATTATAGCAGTTTGTAAATTTTGAATGTATTTAATATTAATATTACTCGAGTGTCCCCAAGTTCGAATTCCATATCTATGTATTGATTCGACCATAGAATGATATATAAGTTTGAGAGTGCATCGAGGCAAGACAAATTTTAATTTATAAAAATTACTCGCCAAGCATCGGAGCTGTGGAACTGTGTTTAGTTATCATGGAACCCCACACATTACATCAAATAAAATCAAAATTCCACTCGAATATAATGAAACGTTTTCTAATTTACTGACAAAGAAAGCTATTTTAAAATGAACAAAGTGTTTGTTTGAGTTTCAAATTTCTTCTCAAAGCTTGACAGAAACTAATTATCGGTAAAATAGAATCAAATAATCAAATTTCCGTCTGCTTTCAATCTATTTTTTAAGAAAACTCTAAGCAAAACTTTAGAATCCTGACATTTTGAAAATAATTTATTATTGTCTTTGAGACAAGAAAATAGAGAATATTTAAGGCTAATTAAGATGTAATTTCCTTCAGGAAGTCATCTTCAATAACCCCAGTTAAGTAGCTAAAGTTAAGATCCCCGTGCCCCTTTTTACTGCCTACTCAAAAAGTTGATTAAAAAGTTCTCTTTGGATCCTTTGGGACTAGAATATTAAAGGTTTTTGCTTACAGGTTGTTTACAACAGAAATGTAAACTACCTAATAACGAAAGCTGAAAAATATCACCTAAACGAGATTTGCACAAGAAAAATTTAACGTACTAATTTCGGTTGTTGATGCGTGGGTAAGTTGATAAATAATGTAAATCATTCCTGTGTAATTACGTAACATTATAAAAGTTCCATGAACTTTTAATTTTCAAAATTTGAACTACTTGTGAAAACCAAAAGTATTGTATGAATTCATATTTTCTTAAATTCTTAAATAGTATATCTTTTATATCCCTGAACTAGGTCCAGTGGACATACTTTAGCGTCTCCTTCACATTATACGTATTCTTTAAATTGCCATCCTTTGCACAAGCGGTGCAACATTCGTTAATTATGTCAGTTTGATGAATAAAATTATAACGCTGTCTGACAGGAGAATTATGTCAGACCTGGTCGTATTACACAGAGTCATTAATAACTTAATTGACAGCCCTGCCATCGTCGCTACTATTAAATTCCATGTACAGACAAGGATCACACGACAAAATGTAGTATTCTTCCGCAATAAATACACAACCAACTATCAGACAAGCTAACAAATAAATAAGTTTTGGGGGTACTATCGATATATTTAATGACACCATTTATAGGATTAAATCTATACCAGCATTTTGGTAATGTAGTTTTCTAGTTTCTATTTTATTTAGTGTTACCGTTACATGTTTTACTAATATTGTTTCATATTTAGATTATCAGTTTAACGTTATTTCACACTTTAAAAACTTTGTGTATAATTTTCCATGGATCGCTGGGTATATTCTGTTCTTGTAATCCATGTACAATCCCAGCTGGGCATAAACTCAAACAAAGTAAAATATATATTTTTTTATATTAGTACGAATATATTGGTAACCGAACAACTCAACACGGAGACTTATTAATAGAATTTAAAATGTTAAACTAGGCTAAACATGTTAAATTAGGTAACGTTGGGTTAGGTTTCATAACTTTATATAAGTTTTCAAAGTCATGGAAGCGAATATAATTTTTTTTATCGTTAGCTCCAAGCAGGAGGTTTTGAGGAGAAAAAAATCTCATAGAGCCTATGTCATCTTTGGGGATGCTGTGTGGAGTGTCTTTTTAGGGAAATGAAGGATAGGAAGTTCTGGAAAGGAAAAAGGAATGAGCGATGGATAGGAAACTGTTGGTAAATATGTCCAGGAGTGACGAACGTATGTATCCATCCCTCTCACTACGGTAAAAGCCGATGAGTCGGGAAAGTCCGGCTGGAGAAGTCAGCCAGTCTCTTTCGATCCGGCCAGCCACACAGTGGGTGGCCAAGATCTAACAAACCTCGGGCACCCCTGTTAAGTCACCATACGTAGCAAACCACTTGCGGTGACCTATGTCAGGGGTGTTGGTTATTCAATAATTGGTTCCCGGGGGGCGGTACCCATAGCTGCCTCCCAAATTGAAAATACCTGTCTCGTATTTTTATAATGTCATTGTACGTCGTATTTTTTCTTACTGTATTTAATCCTAAGGTAAATATTTAATTAAAAAAATGCTTTCAGCTTAATTTATAATCTTCCGTGAATTTTCATGGGTCTGGGCCGGTAATTACACAACATTTAACGTGTTAAGTCCCTACACCGTATAATGTCTCATGTTTTTTTTGTATATTGTACTAGCTATAAAAAGAATTTAGCTTGTTAGGAAACAGTATGTTACGAAATTATTAAATTTTGTTACAGTGGCTACCGTTAAAGTACTGTGTAAATAATTAATGCAGTTTGCTCAACGTTAACAGAGGCTAATAGGTTGGTGCATACAGTACAGGCTGTCAAAATAATGTAGACAAACAGATGGAGTTGTGATAATTTGAATGCTGTTAAATGGTAACACCGAGATGGTTGAAAGGAAAATAAATTATTTAAAAAAAAATCACAACGGTTCAAGTGGATATTTTTTTACATCCATATTAAACGGTTTTTAGAAATTGTGATAATTCCTGAAAGGTGCTAATTCTACATAAATTATTATTATTGAAATGAAATCATTCAGCCTCCATTGGCGATGCAGCGCCTCGCAGAAGTTAGCAAAGGGAAGGGTGCATGGGTTCGCTGCTTTAATGCGCCACAGAGTAGCCGGAACTCCAGGCCGTCGTTCAGTAGCAGGGCTCTTCCCTACACCATACATTCAGAATTTCCCTTACGCCACCATAGTACAAGTGCTGCAGATGTGAACTATTTTTTTAGATCCTGTATTCAATTTTTTACCATGAAATAAATTTATTTTGTATGCTTTTATATTTCAAACAGTTGATAGACATAGTATTGCACTCACCGCTCTGTTCTGCTGAATTAAACAAACATTTTTATCATTATTGTTTTATTTTTAAATTGTATGATATTGAATTTTTTGTATTTTTTGTGAAATTGAAATTAAAACCATATGGAAGGAGCGCGCAGTTTCGCACTTAAGGTAAAGCAGTGCAAAGTAATGCAAACTCACATGTTTTTCGTTTGAAAATTTGATCGCTTAGAAATAATTTGGATGCTTTAATTAAATACTGCGAGTAAAACACATATTGACCTTTGAAATAATGGAGCATTTTTTCATCAAGTCTTTTTATAAGCCCAGAAGAAAATAAAGTATCATGCCTATAAAAACTGCTTTAAAGTTCAAAGTACCCTATTTACGAACCACTTTATGGTTCCGGTTATGAGTTAATTGTAAAACATTGCAAATTAAGTTATTTAGAAATTGTTCGTAAAAAGTTTAAATATTTGTGCATGAATTTGCAAAATAAAATATTATATATTTTTTGGCAATTTTTTTTTCTTGCATTTATCAAAACCGGCGGATGGTGCTAAGCGGGATTTTAATCTTTATCGCCATTTGCATAAGGAGTGTTATTGTTAGCGGCCCGATTCTAAATGCTACACGACGTGGTGCATCGCCTTAAAACATTAATAAACGCGGGAGTGAAAATTTTCGAGTTAAGTCTTTTTTTCAGCCCAGTAAATCTAAAAAACATAACATTAGATTTGAGCCTAAAATATTAATTTTGTTCTAAAATCGGTGTTGCCATAGTAATTAACATATTCAAATACATCTTCTTTAATTTCACTTATGTTTTCTTGATTGGATGATGGAATCTTGGCAGTGGAAATTAATCCACTTCCTGACAGCTGAAACACAGCAGATAGATTGGTTGTCGAGGACAATGCATTCTAGCAACTTTTGGTGGCAATCACGTATACACACACGGACTAATATGCTTTCTCTGAAATTGGATGACACTACAGCAGTTCATATTTTCGAAAAAAATGTCGGTCCTACGCAATCGGAATTTGGCTAAGTTTAGCGCTTTCAACTTCAGTCCCCGGGAGAAAGGCTTAATCGTCACTCACACAATATTTTTTTTTTACTGGTGTATTTTTAAAAATTATAATAAAATAAATTATAAGACTTTATTGAAATTACAGGTACGCCATTACGAACTAAAGTCGCCATTTTCTTCTTGCTTAGCTGTCAAGTTATGTGGCTGTCAGTTCGCAGTCCGCTCTGCCGCCATTGCTATGCGGCGAATTGCCAAGGCTCTGATAATAACTAACATAATTTTTCATAAAAACGAAGCTACAAAAAAATACGAAACATCCGAACATTATTGATTACAGTGATCACCTACCAATGCGACTACGGATTTTGACACTGGGCGCTAAAATTTTACTCGTGCCAGGCTCCGTTTGGCTCAGGGCCTGCTCTGACTGTCAAGTGGTATTGAGTTGGGATCATTCTGAGTTTGGAACATTGTTTTAAAAGGACCTCAATCACATTATCTTCAGTTTACTATCTGTTGTTGTCCTCTCTCAATAAACGTGTACATACATATCTAGTGTCCTTAAAATTATAGTGATCAATTTGTAATTGTATTTATGCGATCGTTTTTCCTCTAGTATTTACATAGTATTTTTAGTTACATGTGTTTACTGTATTTGTTTGTTTATTTAATGTGTACAATAAATTATATCAACTTTATATCCACACCTCTGAATTAAATAAAATTGACATATTTTGTTTTGTGTGTTTAGCGTACTTTAGATATATACCTATTGTAATGTGGGTAGGTACTTGTATTTACTACAAAATTCTAACTAAACATTCCACAATCCCCTCAACTTGGTACTGGCTAGAACACTCATTGTGGGAGAAAAGGCATTTAAAAAAATATACTACAAGCCACATAAAAAAATGCCAATGAATGCCATTTTGAAAGCAATACTAACTAATAGCAGAGTCAAGTCAAATAAAAAATAATAAAAGTAATTAATACAATATTGTAAATAATAACAAAAAATAAGTAAGAAAAACGCAAGTTTTATCCATTTATATTAGATTAAAATTTAAAAAAAAATATATGTGAACTCTTATAATACTCTAATATAATTTTTCATTTTTAGCTGAAATTCTTGAATATTTTCGATAATTTTTAGATTTAAAGGAAAGTTGTCAAAGTAAGTTATACCTAGATAAAGATAGGTGTTTTGAATGCGTTTCGTATTAAATTTTGTTATTTTAATATTATTCTGATATCTTGCTGATATATTGAATTGTAAATTAATTCATTGCTTTTCCTTGAAAATGTTGTATTGAATATTATTTATACATTTTGTCTACTACTCCGTAAGGTGAGCTCAAGTAGCTCGTTACATACAAAAAGAAAATAATGCTTAAAAAGCGATGCAGAAATAATATTCAAAGACTTATTAAATAACTAAAATAGTAATTCAACATACAAATTAATATAATTCAATATTACAATTAACTACAAACATAATTAAATATATACCATTTTAGGGAATTATTTTTTGAAAAACAATAATAATAGCAATTTTTTTTTAAAGTGCTAGATAGTATAGAGAAGTTAACGTACATTGCGGACGGGTTATTTCGGAGAATTTGAACAATTCATCAAATTTCAACGTTCTTTTTCGGGTTTTGTAAAAGTCCTATTCAAATTCTGTTATTATATCAATATAAAATAGTTGCTTGATAGAACTGAAATCAAAACAGAACTTGAAAAAATCTTTCGCAGAACTTGAAAATGAACGTTGAAATTTGATGAATTGTTCAAATCCTCCGAAACAACACGCTCTAAGGGTATAATATATTTTTATATTTTTATTTTATTTTATTTATTATATAAGTACATTTTTGTTTATTTATTACAATATATGATCACTATTTCAGGACCCCTCTTCCATAGAAGCATTAGCTTGTGGCTGGAAGAGGAGTGTACATTGTTTTATTACAATAAGTAAGTAATTAAAAATTAAATGATTTTAAACTTATTTGAAGTGAGTTATTCTTAAGATTAATTCAGTTGGAAACATTTTTATTTTTTGTAAGTTTGTCTTTAAAATATTTTTTCACAGTGTTTATCATTTGGATGTTATCATTAATGTTTCTAATTTCTTCAGGTAGTCGATTGAAAAAAATTCTTGCCCGGTAAGTGTAATAATTTTGTGCAAAGGAAGTGTTTAATTTTGGGCATGGAAAAATATATTTAAGTCTAGTACGGTTTTCAGTTAGAAATTGATACTTGTCTTTTTCTTTTATGATTTGAATTAATGCATTTTTAGTATAAAGATCTTTAAATGAAGGCACTTGAAATTCTTCGAATAATCGATCTGTTGGGTAATCGGAAGGTTTTCGTAATATTATTTTAATTATTAACCTTTGTACCACTTCTATTGGAGTAAGGTTAGTTTTGTATGTGGATCCCCAACTAATGATACCATATTGTAGCGTTGATTGGACCAAGGCATAATATATTAAATATAGGTTTTTTAAAGACAAAAAATTTCTGATTCTTAAAAATACATATATCAGTTTTCTGATTTTTTTTACAATTTGACATATTTGTTCCTTCCAATTCAATATCATTATCAAATTTCTGGGAGTTAATTTGCTTTTGGATTATTCATATTTCAATGTTTCGGTTACATTAATTATGTTTTTGTACAATAATATATTGTACCATCTAACACCTAAGTACAATTAGTGGTGCTGAGCCGTGGTCGTTCTTAGCATTGGGATGGCTATTAGGCCCTTTGTTTTAAATATTGCTTATGCCATCTATAGGGTGAATTTTATTGTTGAAATATTCTTTATAAATTTGTTATAAAGCGTATTCTGTGATAGATGGTACATTAAATTCCCAAAATATCTCTAAAGTAGTAACAACATAAATACCTATGTGTCATGTTATGTAGTTGAACTCCCACTATCATGGGTTATTTGTGTTTCATCACTAAATAATGACGCACGCCACGCTTGCAATGAACGAGTACAATATACACAAGAATTCCAACTCACTGTGTTTACTGTTTAAATATGAAATACCCTAACCTTATGTGCCAGCAGTGTTTACAATTTACCGGCTCATTACATACTCGAGTTACACACATCACCGGCTGGTCGGGAAGAATAAGTTCGTAAATCAAAAGGTCACATTTTTCAGGAGAGACGGTAGAAGGGTTTCAAAAGTGTGATTCATCCGAAGTAGTTGGTTACAAAACTTGCCGTTAAAGAGGCGAAAAATGGCGTTAAAGGTGAATTTGGATGTTTTGGGCATGACGTCAAATACCTGGGGCATTTTGACACAGACGACCTGAAAGACATCGAGGATATGGAAAGACAATAAAGAGCGATATCCGTTAGAACAGGTATGCTGTCAAGGCGTTTTCACATCATAAGGATACTATTCAACGCATTCACTTCGCTGTACACGTCAGAACTGTGGGTAGATTACACTGCATCCCAATGGCATAAATTAAAAATCGCATACAATAATGCTTATCGCCAAATATTCCACCTACCGTGATACTGCAGCGCTACGAAAACGTTACTGGGTCATAACCCTTCAATATTATTTCCTTCTTCTTTAATTAAATAAAACAATCATAACTGCCATAGTTGCATGGATGGAGTCCCCCTGATTTAAATGCGTTAAAGATCTACGGTTAATTTTATTCATTCACTTCATTCATATATATTTCCAGCTAATAATAAAAACTAATTTGAAAAACACCCGAATATAATAGAACTTCTTCCTTTTTCTAGCGCTTGTAAAATTAGATTGTTAATGTTAATTTTAGTTATAAGTGTCTACATTTGTAAATATATATTTTATTAAGATAGTAGTTATAGGCCTTAGTCTTAAGTCACTAGTTTTAAGTCAGCAGTTCTAGTATTAACTATTTAAGAAATATATTTGTACAGCGCCCTTGAGGAGATTTATCACGAAAACGGCGCTCTATAAGACTGGCCAAATATTTTTTATTTTTTTTATTATGTAATAATTAAACAGTTTACAATGTATAATAATATTTGCTAACAATAATGATATATAAAAATTAGTTTTCACAATTTTTTTTAAATTTTTTTTTGATGTTTCTTTTTTATGGAAGCAGACGCTTGTGTTTAAAAGAGATGCTGAGTATCGAGATGAACATTATTTATGTAAGTATTCTTATTAATAATTTAAGGAGTTAAGAACATTAAAAATATAAGTGTATATCAACCATGTACAATTTAACGATTTATAACGTTACATTATTTAATTGACGAATTTCGTTATTTTGATTTTTTACCTTGAAATGTTCTTTGATCGCTTTGAGTAGGATTTTGTCGTCTTCGATTTTTCTGATATTATCTAATGTGTAATACTGAAATGTGTAATGATGTTGTGCAAATGAGGTGTTACATTTTTGTAATGGAAATATATGTTTTTGACGAGTACGTCTTTCAGTTGAAAAACTGTGATTTTGTTTTTCTTTTATTATTTGAATTATTATGTTTTTTCGGATAAGATCATTAAATTTTAGTACTTTAAATTCTTCAAATATACGTTGAGTTGGATAATCTATTAATTATTATTAAATATGATAATCAATTATTATTATTATGCCCCTCTGGAGACGAGCGAGGGGCACCCTTGAGGTGTTTTTGCACAAAAACGGCGCTATATAAGTCATCCAAGTATTATTATTTTATTATTATAAACGGCTGCTTACATACTTTTTGTTTAACACTTTTCACGTCTTTATTTTTATTTTTATTATTTAATATTTATTATTAATGATTTATTATTAATTATTGATTATTTTTATTGGTTATTATTTATTTTTACTATTTATTATTTACTATTTATTATTTATTATTTTATGTGTCTATCAATGTATTTTTTCTAATTACTTTTTCTCATTATTTTTATGATTTTTTCATGTTATTTCAAAATATGGAATATTGTATTGGACTACCTTGCATACATTCTGGAATAAACTATAATTATTGGATAGTCCAGATTGATAAATGTGAAATGAAAAAAAATAGTTTAGAATTAACAACATTTTGAATACAGTGACTGTTGACTACATTATCCCATCCCATTTTTACCTACAAGTACCTATCATTATCTGACTTTACCCACATGTTTATGTGACATTTTACAACAATAAAAGTGACTGTCAAAGCAGTTTATTGATGGAGCCTGTTTGATGAACATCTATTTGTGATCAGGCCTGCGATTCTGGAGTTAAACGATCAATCGTTTTCGTATGCGCCGTCTTCGAGTGAAAAACTACTAGTCGCCGCGACTAACTTTTTCGAATGTTTCAATTTTACGTATTCTTGAGCGTCGAACGGTCGAAGTTGGTAGAAGAAATGATTATATTGGCACCCCTGTGAATATTGTCTATGTTCCTGATGTTTTTGGTATTCTATGGTGTGACTGTCAAACAGACAACAGTTATTCGTTATTCAAAACAGAAATGGCTGCGGGACATATTACAAATTGCCAAAAGCAACTCTTAATTGAGCTTGTAAGCTCCGATAAATACTTAGTAAGTGGGAAATTTTCACCCACTTATACATTTGCGGAATCCGCGCGGTAAAACAAAAATTGACAGCTAGACTAGATTTTGACAGCCAATTCCATAGAAACGCCAACAACCTACCACTCGCTGCCCTGTTTCTACTGGTTGCACCCAGTAGATGTTGTGTGGAATGACTTTTGACGTTTGTCGTCAAAGTATGTACCTTCGACCAATTTCGGGAATAGCAACGACGACCAACATACGTACTTTCGACGGCGATTACGAGCGCCCTCCATTCAGGAATAGAGCCCCTGTGCTGTTATTAATAATCAATTCAGGGTAGAAGGCCTGTGCAGTGAACACATTCGGTTTTCTCAGTGTGTTTCGTATCCAACCTGGATGTTATGGAAGCTTGTGCGTGAAATAAATCATATCTCCTGTGAGTGAAACCAACTATCATCATCTTAAAAAAAACGTCAAAAGGGTAAGTCGGATTCCTTCCGTACTCCATGTTCACCATCTCCAACCATAGTCGTGTCAACTTCAAAGTTCACAATTAATATTTTACACTCCACTTTTGATTCGCCTATTGCGATCACAGTGACAGAATATTTTCTAAAACTTTAAAAAACTACAACTGTTACTTGTCCAATTGGACAAAGAGCAAATAGACAAAGTTTAATTGAATAAATGTCCAAATAAAATTTATTATCCAATTTTTCCGCTTTCCTTTTACCGTCGTTGATCATAATATTCTGTCATTTTATTATCCTTTTTCAACCATATTTCAACGAATTACATTTATATCAAATATCTTTAAAATATGTCATATTTTTAACAATATTTTCAATTTTAACTCCATAGGTTTTACCATCCAAATTAGCTATCACTTCATTGTTGTAATAATTACGTAAACAATATTGTTAATATTCAAACAACCTATAAACGGAAAGATACAGAGAAAATCTGTTTGAAATGGATACCAAATATTAGTATCCAATCCAGTGCTTCAAATGACTTTAGCTGACTTTAGTGTCTTCATCCTGCAGTCTAAGGCAAATATAACGAATTTCCGATAAGACGGGCAGACGAAATAAGAAAAATGTTAAGTTCTCATCCCGCTGCCTTGCGCATGCCCGCTTGGGTGGGGCAAAAGTAATCACCCGATGTTCTTTTGCTGTAATGTTTTTTTGTGATAAACTTTGGCACTTCTTGTTATTTCGCGTTCTTGCGAAGTGAACCGATTTATTTCTTATCGATTTGTATTCTGCGTTTGTTTACTTTACGGATATAAAAACCAAATTGACATTTGGCGCTATTTGCAAAAGTTATAGCATTTTCATTTAGGGTGATTACTTTTGCTCCACCCTATACATAACAGAATTGAAGATATCAGATTGAACAACTCAGGGGTTTTGCAGCTAAGCCCATGAATCCACGGTTAAATTAATGGTATATATTTATATTTATTCGACGGTCTCCATGGTCGTGGGGTAAGGCTCTCGACTAGCAAGCTGAAGGTCACGGGCTGGAATTCTGGTGTGCGCAAGTAAATTTTATTTGATTTTTTATTTCACAAAATACTCATTTACAAAAATATATGGTATATTTACGGCGCGTCCCGGAGTAGAAGATACTCGCAGTATTGCCCTGGTGTAAGACCACTATTCAGAATTGAAATGTTTATTAAAATAAAATACTTTTTTGTTTTAAAACCACGATATTTATTAATTTAAGAACCGACCGGTTTCGCTTTACTTAAGCATCATCAGGGTACAAATTAATACTAAACAAGAAGTACATAATGTGTGCATATATATAACAAAATATAGAGGGAGACAACATGATACAAATATAAGCAACACAAAGACGGTCATAAAATACATTAACATAAGTGCACAAGTAATGGAAAAAACCGCCAGATAATTATGTAGACTAATAATATGAAATGTTTATGTTTGGTGACCAGATCTGAATAGCCATGTACTTCTCAATCTTCCTCTTTCTCTTCTCCTTTCCTCCCCACTACCTTCAACCTCACAACACACCTCAATTGGGTATCCCTTAGTCACTGACTCCAGATGGTTAGGAGCAGTTGGGAGTGCCGTTTTACATAAAAAAATAATATTTAATTATTTATATGTTTATTTAACGCCCAGAGGGTTTTTACATGTAGGTAGTAAAACTTTAAAACGAGAGATAATTTTGAAAATATTAAAGCATTTATTTAAGTAAGTTTAAATTTTATTGACTGGGTAGTGGGTAACCTTTATTTGCTGATTAATAATGCAGCACTAAGCAATATATCATGTTGAAGTACATTAACATTCATAAATATTGTAAAAGGGAAGCTATATTACGCCAGTATAACGAAAAGCATAATAATTCGTAATGGGTGGAACATAAACCAAATTGCTATAGAGTTTGTCGAACCCGATTTTCTACGTGTTTATTTATTTATTTATTAACGGACATCGTCCAAATTACAAAATAATAACACGAATACAGTAAAATGAAAAATACAGGAGTAGACAAAGGTACACGAAAGCAAAGACATAAGGCAGATATAATATAAGAAAATAAAGTGACAAGTCAAATCAAGTCAAGACTACGCCGTGGGTCAGGACCACAGGACACTTATAATATTCCGTCACTTGTTTAGCGACTGGCAAAAATCATTCAGACTTATGCCAAAAAAGTTAAAGTTTTGACTTGAGTTGACCAGTCTACACTTTCTGAACAATGGTGAATAATATTCAAAATTTGTCGAATGATGGTTGAGGAAGAGCAGTTCATTATTTCTGAGTCTGTGCGAGGGGATATTGAAGGGAATGAGTTGCAGTAGAGTAGGTGAATCAATAATACCATTTATAATTTTGAAGAAGCAAATGAGGTCATTTCTTTCCCGATGTGTTTAGTTTAATAATTATGAAAATCTGCATAAAATGGGAAATCTCTTGGATAGGGAAAAAATACTTTTTTTTCGTAAGGTCCTAGGTATATAAGAGTGATAATAATGACCCCTAGATTCCTACCCAACCCTCACACCTTTTCCTTCCCGGAACTTCTTCTTATTTCTTTAAAAACACCCCTCACACATCCTTTAAGATGATATAGGCCCAAAGGGAAATTATTTTCCACAGAGCTCGTGTGGAGTTAATTTAAAAAAAAACAACAATAATTGTACAGTAAATTAGTGCGAGAAGCAACTACATTAAATGAAACGCTGAGTATAGTGTTAAAATGATTTTAAATAATAATAAAACGTCACAAATTTTTTTGAAAGAATTTTTATTAATTGCTTAGAAGTTCTGCTTTCTACGAATTTAACATTGCATTTTTTACACATTTAGTTATTTAAAATGTCGCGGACTGTAGCGTTGAAAGGTTTCTGACTTTATTTATACGACTGTTTGAATACCTTGTAACGTTAAATTTTTAGTGTGAATAAATGTAAGAATAATGAGGATGATAATCTAAATAAAAGATTCATATTTAAGAGATACAATTTATTGTAAAACAAAACATAGCAAGAGACTCAATGAATAATTTAAATATAAATAATCTCAGGGTGCGACTAACCTCGAAGAAACGTTAGTAGGTCGGTATTATTACGTAAAAATAATTAACATGGTGATTGAAAGTTATGTTAAATTGTAGGTAGTAAAATGAATTATAATTTTAAATATCATTACTATAAATATTAAGGGCGCCAGTTCCATATATAATCGATAGAACAAAATTTATGAAATTATAGTAAACTAATATTGCAACCAGAAAGAGAAACTAAAGATTGAATATTTGAATTGAATATTGAAATGCATAATGATAAACTAAAAACTTCCCGATTCCGTGTTGAACGCCATCCGCGAAGAGTCCTTTCTTCCCCGTACGTCTGACTGCTGGATCCGCCACCCGAATACTGAAGACGAAGCTCCTCTTGTTCCGTCAGCCAACTCCGAACCTTGTCTCATGGTGTCGCCAGTTGTCGGACATCCACACCAAATAATATAAATCAACGGGTACTTAATTTATCCCGTTACAACCTATTAGATTTAATTCTTCCATATTTATCAAAGTGGTATACACAGTATCGCCATGGTGAATGCTGAAATATTGCTGCTTGAAATGGATTAAGTTGTGTTTGTTCATCAGATATAAGTTGCCTGGTACTTACCAAACTTCCTATTTACTTGAATCGGACAGTTGGGATTGTTGGGGTATTCACATAAAAAAAAAAAAATATTTACTTGTTTGAAAATCCATAGATCAGAAATTAAAAATTAGGCAATTTTTCATTTATGATAATAATTACTCTTAAAGATTTACAGTAGGCATAAAAGTTATTCACAGTCCTCCTCACTAGGGATTCCTGATTTCCTGATCTTCACGTTTGTTTATTTCCTCATCTTCATATTTGATTTCCTCGTCTTCATGTTTGTTGATTTCTACATCTTCATGTTTGATTTCCTCATCTTCATGTTTAATTTCCTCATCTTCATGTTTGATTTCCTCATCTTCACGTTTGTTGATTTTCTCATCTTCATGTTTGATTTCCTCGTAATCATGTTTGTTGACTGAGTTTTTTCTGAATTTCCACATCTCCACGTTTCTATGTGTTTTTATGTTTGTAGTTTTCGAATCTTCATGTTTGTTGACTGTAAGTGTTGTTTGTTGACTGTTAATGTTACATATTTTGTATGATTTCCTCCACATCATTTTAAGGAATATTTTGAAATTTTAAATTTAATATTTGATTTTTAGCCAAAAGCTGTATTTAACTTTGGGATGTTTTGTTTAGATTAAAAATATATATATATTTTTATGGTTTGTTTCTCTCAGGGTTGGCACAGCTAGATACAGAGCACAAAACAGATAAACTTGTAATAATAACTGTTCTGAAAGTTTACCAACATAATTTTATAGCGTGAAAACATAACGCCCAATCTTAAGTGCCTATTAAGGAACTATTATACATTCTCTCCCAACATTGATTAAAATCCGAACATTTCGTCTTTAGCTATGAACATTAATTACGACTGTTAAATGCCTACATATTTTAGGTAAGTAATAACTTACAATTATAAATGATCACTACACGGCTTATATTTATCAGGCTTAATTTTAAAATTATGTTTTAAAAATATTGTGCTTTGATCTAAAGACCATTAAATAATTGAAAAATGAATCGTTAGTTTCCAAGTTATACTAATTATAATCTTAACTTCCTACAGAAAATATAATTAATCAGTTAAGTGGTAAACCTTATAGGACGCATACCCAGAGTTATATTTAAAAATAATTGTATTTAGGTTTTTAAACTGTCTAGAATTACGAAAACTAATCACATTCCGCTTTCCTAGGAGATCTAAAAATTAAAAATATCATCATCAAAACTATCATAGAAATCATTCACAAAATCATCGCCAAAAGCATCATCAAAATCATCATCAAAATCATCACAAAAATCACCATCAAAATCATCATCAAAAATCACCATCAAAATCATCATCAAAATCATCATCAAAATCATCATCAAAATCGTCATCAAAATCACCATCAAAACCACTTTCAAAATCACCATCAAAATCATCATCAAAATCACCAACAAAATCACCATCAAAATCATCATCAAAATCAACATCAAAATCATCATCAAAAACACCATCAAAATCACTTTCAAAATCACCATCAAAATCATCAGCAAAATCACTATCAGAATCACCATCAAAATCATCATCAAAATCACCATCAGAATCACCATCAAAATCACCATCAAAATCACCATCAAAATCACCATCAAAATCATCATCAAAATCATCATCAAAATCATCATCAAAATCACCATCAAAATCATAATCAAAATATCATCAAAATCACCGTCAAAATCATCATCAAAATCAGCATCAAAATCACTTTCAAAATCATCATCAAAATCAGCATCAAAATCAGCATCAAAATCATCATCAAAATCAACATCAAAATCATTATCAAAATCACCATCAAAATCATCATCAAAATCATCATCAAAATCACCATCAAAATCAAAATCATCAGGAGTAAGGTTAGCAAACTGAAGGTAATAAAAAAAATTGTTATTTCACTAATTACTCATTAAAATAATAAAAAAAAGTATATTTGCGGCACGTTCCAGAGTTGAAGATACTATCAGTATCGCCCTGGTGTAACACCACCATAAGGAATATTTATTTTATTTATTTTTTAATACCCTTTTTTTCCCAATTTTTACATTAATTACATACAATATTATAAAAATCAATAAGAATAATGGGAACTCATTAAGGCGCAGCCTGTGTGTGGGTAATATAGTTAAATACATTATATTATTGTACCCAGAAAGAAACAAACTATAGGCATATAAAACAAAAACTAGATTAAATTTTGTCTAAGCGGTTTGTATAAAAAGGGTTTACAATAGTGTATAGTGAAGTTATATGGTGAATTAGTGGAATATATGGTAAATTGTTTATGAGAAACATAAATTGATACAAATTAAATAAAGAAGTATCAACTGCTGTATTGAAAAGCCATAATTTTAACTCTTTTAAATATTGATGAAGTTTAGTAATCAGATGAATATTTTTCTGATTACTAAACTTTTAAATATTGATGAAGTTTAGTAATCAGATGAATATTTTTCTGATTACTAAACTTTTAAATATTGATGAAGTTTAGTAATCAGATGAATATTTTTCGGTAAAAGATTGAAAGTAATTGAATTTAACTTGAAGTGTCTTTGGCCGTGTTTGGTGACGAGATCTTTTTTTTTTATGTATCTTTTATTTAGTTATAAAATTTTACATCTTATACCTAATATATTATTTTATATGACTACTACAATATTATTTACTACCTACATACTAAAATTTGGACTTCACAACATTGAGACATAATCCATGAAAAACTGCAAGACTTTTAGCTTCCTTAACAATTACCGGGAGTTCATTGAACATTTTAAAACCTTTATAATAAATATTGTTTTGTGTTCCCGATAAATGTGTTTTAGGAAGCCTAAAATCGTTGCAGTTTCTCGTAGGATATAAATGAACTGTACTATGAATTCTAACATTCTTTGACATATAGTCATGTAACATTTTATTTTTTAACTTATAAATAAACACTAAGGTATTATAAAGTTATCGTTGCCACACACTTAGAATATTGATTTGACGTTGCATGGTTTTTATTCTGGTGTACCTGCCAAACAGAGTATTGACCTCATGCCTCTGTTCTGGATTACTTCCATTCTCTTAATTTGGGTTTTGTTACTTAGAAATATTACACTTGTACAATAATTCATATGGAATGCTACAGTGGTATTGTAGACCAATATCCTTGTTTTAATATCAAATTTTCCTTTTATCCTACTTAATAAATTAACCTTTTTCGCAATTTTTTATTTAAAATTTCAAAGTTAGTGTTAAAATGTTATCTGAATAGCCAGGTACTTCCGCAGCTTCATATTTCCCCAAGAAAATGCCCCTCCCTAATACCATTAGCCCCACAACCTACCCCAATTGGGGATGCCATAGTCTCACTGGCTCCAGACGTTTGGGAACAGTTGGGATTCTTGTGCAGTATTCACATAAATCAATCATCCAAAATACTGATTCCGGTTGTCTGTGCGTTTTGCGTAACTCTGGTTCAAAAAACTCAAATTCGCTTTGAATTTAAGTGTAATTTACAAAAGGGAAATAATAATAAGTGCTTTATTATCTTTTCTTTTGTAACAAATAGATATAATGATATCCTCACTGGGATCTCCCGTGCTGAGGATTTCATTTACATATTATGTATAATTTAATTATAAGAAAGTTAATATTACTACAAAGATATATATGAATTTAACTATGAACATATATCATGCAGTGTAATTTTTTTTTTTAATTCATTTTAAAATAAGTAATATAGTGTTTTTTGGTATAGTTCAGTTGATTCTGTTTTAGCCTGTGTTTGTTATTAGTAAATTTTCTATTTCAGATCTCCCTATATTAAGTATCCAGCTTTTTATTTGTGACTTAAATGTTAAAATGTTGAGGTTTTTGAGTGAGAGTGGTATTTTATTGTAGAGTTTAATACTATGATATAAGAAGCTTTTTTGCCCAAAAGTTGTATTAGTAGTTATTTGTTGGATAAGTTTTTGACCATGAGATCTAGTGTTTCTATTGTACCTGTTTGATGTTATTTCTTGGGTTTTGTACTTATGAATGTAAATGAGTATAGTTTTAGAATATAGTTGTTTAATTGACATGATGTAACATGTAACACCCATGTAACATGTAATTTAGTGAAACAGTAATCATGAAGTATAATTTGTTATTTAAATTAAATTGAATCCATGGAACAGTATTATTCTAACGTTAATTATTATTACTCTCATTCAGTGGCGGATCCAGGGGGGGGGTCACGGTGGTCATGACCCCCCCCCTGGGCCCCAGCCCAGGGGGGGGTCATGACTTCCTAAGTCCTGGGCCCATCCAGGACCTAGGTGGACCACTAATTAAAATTGTTAAACATAATGTTTTTATATATTTTTTGTCACAATATAAATTTTATTTAAGTACTTTCAATATTTAATTAATTTAATATAATACTTTGTTTGACGGCAAACGCATTATTCGGGAACGAACGCATCGAAAATTCGAATGTTACCGCGTCACCGCGCACCACCACCGGCGCGCGCTTCGGCCGCCACCTTTCATATTATTATGACACATTTCGTGTAACCACGTGTGACGCTTGCGCGCGCTTTGTTTCGACTAACGTCTAGCGTCTAGCAAAACCTAACCTCAATCGGAACGACTAAACTTTATTAATAAAGTGTTTACTTTTATTTGTTTACTAAGTTAAAAAAAATAAGTTCCAATATAAGTAATAGTGTTCTAAAAAATTGTTGCTGCAAATTCAATTCATTACAAGAAATGGTAAGTAATCTAATCAGTTTCTTCATTATGCCAGTGTATGTGTGTTTAAACTCAAATGTTATTTGTTAATGTTCTAAGGCTGGGGTTAGACTCGTAAGTTTTTTTCCTGTAAATCGCTCTTGAAGGCGAGTTTGGCCAAATTCCCAATGTAAACGACACCAAAAGTCACTTAACGTAATTTTAGTAAGTTACAGAACTTATTCTTTCGGAAGTTTTTTGACAGGTCTGGACAGGTCTAACGCGCCCGCGCGAATTACCAGCCTTCCTATACTTCCTAAAGCAATTCTTAAGGCGAGACACAACCTCGTTCATCGAGGTTTTGCCCAAGGCTTACATTTTAATTTATTTCGGCGAAATTATAATTGAATTTAAAAAAAATAAAATTATGCCGCACGAGGGATGCAAGTTATTTATATTTTAGATTAATAAAACAATACCTTACAATTAATATATTTTACGTTCAACGATTTTAAAACTTTATAACCCGTGTATAACTATAAAGTTAGCGGACTTAGCGGTAAGTACCAGATTTTATTTTTCTAGATGATGAATTAATAACTTCGGAAGTGGACACATTTTTAATATTTGTAACAAATTCTTCAGAATCAATTAAAATGAAGGCTAAAAGTGTGGATAGATTTTTTTACTAAGATTACGAAAACGTTAGTAATTTTTTTTATACACGAGCCTACGCCGCCCGGGCTTGCGGAGCAAAAGACAACCTTAATGATATACCTAGTGTTACCATATCCAACAATACCTACTTTTTACTTGTATATATTATTATCAAAATTAAATTATAACTTCTTGTAACTGTAACTGACCGGACCTAAGTCCTCCATCACAACACAAGCAAGCATTTTCGGCTTTCTGTGGTGGTGGTAGGAGTTATTGTTGGGTTATTCGTAACCCGGGAATGTTTGTCTTTCTTTAAAAAAAAAAAAAAAAAAACTTGACCACGACTACGTGACCCCCCCCTGGCGCCAAAGCTGGATCCGCCCTTGCTCTAATTGAGGTATCTTATCATTATAACCTTCTTGTATCTATGGTATTCTGTGAAGTCGAACAGTTATTTTATTTTTCAGAAAGTATTGCCAACCGTGTGTAATTAAGGTTCAAGCGAGAATCTAAATGACTCAGTCGTGATATTGTGGTTGCAATTAAAAAGAATTTTATAGATCGAGTAGTTCATTAATAGTTCTTTAGGTCTAGTTTAAAAGAAAATTATTTTAATGGTGTAATTTTTAGAGTAGAACTGATTTGTAAAGAATTTAGAATATTTCTCGGATGGGCGCTAGTCATAATTATAATTTTATGCGATTTGAACTAATAAAAATAATTATTTCACTAGGATTGCGAAAGCGTTCTAACCCTCTATTTGCATAACGGAGAAAAGTATAATAAGTGAATAACATAATATGAGAATGTATGATAAGTGAATGTGAATGAAGCAAAGGTGTGCACGTGAAAAAAGCCCAACTGGACGTAAAATAAAATAAAATGTTTAAAAATTATATTTATACTAAAGACAGTCTATTTTCTCTGCCTACGACTCCGGAAACGGTATGGAGGTTAGTGAGTACCCACCTAAGATTTTTTAAATGGTTCAGGTCTTATTTCCTGATAATCCTATTATAGAAGTTATTTAAAGCATAAGAAACATATTTTTAAGGAGTTAGAAATATGAAGATTTTATGGTTAAAAATGCTTTTTTTCGAGTTACTATAACATTTATTCGACGTGTAACTAAAACACCGGTTTAACGGTTGGACAGTATTTTTTATTAGGCTTTAGGCTGGCCGCATACATACGTTTTCCGTATTCGATTTCCGAATTCGTTTTCCGTATTCGGACATCCGAATGCACGGAATCAGTAGAAAATACATTAACTGCCGCACACGTTCGTTTTAGTTCCGAACGGAACAAATTCCTTACGCACGTTCCGAATGCAAGCCGGCGCGTTCGGAGAAACCGAATGGAAAAAACCTAATGACGTCATGTGGAACGCAGCTCTTGCATACATTTTGTTTGTGCCGACGCAAACGTTCGGAAATTTCCGTTTAGTAATTCAGTGTTGCCAACGGATCTTGACCTAATATCGCCGTTTCTCATACATAAGGTAGCGTAAAGTAGCCGAATTCGCTGTTAAGTGGGACATGTTTAAAATTGATGTTTATACGTGAAAATAAAAAAAATTTTGGGGGGGGGGAGTGGCTAGAGAATTTCAAAAAAATAAAATTTGTCCCCAGGAAATAAAAAAAATCATGGGGGGGGGTGGCTAGAGAATTTCGGGACATGTAAGTAGCTTAATTAGCCTTTTAGATTTTTTTCGGCGCCGATTCTCGCTCTGAGTAGCCTAAATGGCGATATATCGCCCTTGTTGGCAACACTGGTACTGACGTTTATACATTCCGAATGAAGAAAAACGAACGTTTGCGCTAGTCTCACGGAATTCCGAATACGGAAAACGAATTCGGAAATCGAATACGGAAAACGTATGTATGCGGCCAGCCTTATATGTATGAGATTTTTTTTACATAATTACAATTGAAATAATTTAACTGTAAAATGAGTAGGAAAAAGTAATATTATATTCTTCAAAGATGAGTAAAATCTTGGAACGGAAACGAATGAAGCATTTATGAGTAAAAGCTGCTTTGTTTTTCATCAGTTTTGCCTCAAATCTCTAATTAAAATGCTGCGCTTTGAGGAGAATTTGCTTGAATATTAATTTACGTTTTTAAGAATTTTGTTACTTCGTACGAAATATTTTTAAAAGATTGTTCAAACGTTTCTGATACGTTTCAACCTTAAAAACTATATAAAACACAGTTTATTTACTATAAAATAATGTACATTTTAACAATAGATATTCAAATTGATAAACCAGTCAATCAGAGAAGGACAAACCAAGTTGCGAGGAGCATGGGAGGCGGCGTGACCGTTTCCCTTTCTGTGAGTTATCAATAAATGACAGTAAACAGGCAACAAGCATTGTAATATCACCATTCAATTCTCGAAAATAAAATCTGCTTATGAATTCATAGTCCTTTTTACAAAGGCGCACAAATTGCGACTGCGTAAAAACTACAAATCGAAAATCGGGTAAACAAAAGTTCGGGCTTGTTTCAAAACTTGGATATTTTTTGTTACACTATTTAGACACTTTTACAAATGTGTTGTAATTTACCCATCTCAACTCATTTTTCGTGTCGCTGCGACAGGCGGTTCGTTTAAAAAAGAACATTCAGATCTTGCATAGAAAAGTCCTACAACGTACCACGCTGCAAACCTTTGCCTTACTTGAGCGAACTTTACTTTTTTTGCGCAGGGTCTGATTATTTCAATGAGCTTTCTTCGGCGGTAAATGTACAACTGAGCATTTTCGAACTCCCCTGGTATCCGAAATATGGTCACGTGGTTTGCCTACAGCTCGTCGAAATGATTTCGTGTTAGGGCGAGTCCATCAATTTGGATGTCAATGATTTTAATTTATGTGTTCCATTTTTCTGGAATGTATATAAGGGAGTATGTAGCGCGTAAGCACCTGACCTTGCTTTTCGTATAGAAATCCGCAGTTTTATTCAGAGATATACAAATTGTGCACACTTGACCTCCAAAACAAGTGGAAGGTCACTGTCGAAAAAAAACCGATCCCCTTTTCGCACCTCTTAAAGCAAAATTTTATTTATACTTTTTGATGAAATTTCGCACACTTGACGTTCAAAATAAGATGAAAATTACTTTACACCTACATTTGATTTCGAAAAACTCGGTCGACGCCGGGGACTTCTGCTAGTTAGACATAAAAAATATCGGAAAAGAAGATAATGCCAACAAATATAAACGAAATACTAAACAGAACAAGACACATAAAATAAAAAAGATTTTTATCTTTTGTTTTATTTTACGTTTAGATTGTTTTCAATGATGTATTACATTGATGGGTTAGACTTCAAAAGTTATAGAAATGTTTATTTTTATTAAAAACAAGGTATTTTAAAATTAATTTGCACAGCGGTGGGTATACTTTTACGAGAATTTGGTCGTTAGTGCCGAGGGCCGTTAATGCATAGATGTTATGCATTTTGCCTACTTATAATTATTTTTCAAATGCCTAGCATAAATCAAGTTATTAAAAACCGAAAAGCATTGAAAATGGTTTTTTAACGCATCATAAAATTGAACTAGAACCAATATTAAAATTACTAACGAAATGGCAACTGAAAAGTTTCCTGGGAATGCGGGGCCACCATAAATTTCTTTATTTCAAAATTGATTTGAGTCCTTTGAAATCAAAGTTTTTTCTTAAGGCGACACAAGACTCTGATAACGGGAATTTCACATTTTAATTAATTCCGTCGAATTCGAAACGATAATAAATATTTAATAACGATGATAAACACCAGATTTTATTTTTTTAGACGATGAATTAATAACTTCACTAGAGATCCCTCTAAAAACATCTGAGATTTTAGTATTAAATTCATTAGAAATAATTTAAATAAACTCTACGGAAATATCAAGGGCTTCTAGGACAAATTCGATCATACACATCCATTACTCCGGGCCGAATACTGTTTTTACACGACTTCGTCACTTATGTCGTTAAGATTCTCACTTTATTTTAGAGATTTGCTAGGGAAAATTCAAGCGCAGGTCTGTCCAATACACCAGGGCCGCGCATCACATGTTTGTGTGCATAGCTTCTTCACTTACGCCGTTATGATTCCGACTTAATTTTAGGGTATTGTCTCTTCTTAATGGAAGCTTTTGAAATATTGACCCATCTGAACGTTAAGGACACAGCTTTCATGTTGAGGAACCATTTCCTTTAACGATTTGTTTGAGCGTCGTTCCATAAAATATTAGTACTCTTAAAACTTTCAAATGAAATAAACCTTCTATTTGGTTCGTGTATGTAAGAGTACCTGCTTCGATTGAAAGAGACGTGATATATTTAATTCCTATTTAATTAATTTGAAAGATTTTCATTACAAAATATACTGTTTTTCCCGATGGTTTTGATGTCCAAAGGCTTATATTGAAAAATATATATTTTTTAAATATCGCAACGACGCTCAAAAAAATAGTAAAAAATGTGTTTTAATAACGCAAGTCAAGTGAGACTATGGCATCCCCAATTGGGGTATGTTGTGAGACTGTAGGTAGTGGAAAGGGGAAGTAATCGGGGTGGAAGAAAGTGGGGAGTAACTGGTTATTCAAACCTGGTCACGCCATACCGCTAAAGCCATTTCAAGCATTATTCAAATTATTAATGCTTGTCTTATTCCAGGTACTGAGATATCTTCCACTCTGGAACATGCCGCAAATAACGCAAATTAATCAGATAAAATTTACTTGCGCACCCCGGGTTATAATTTTTTTATTAATACGTAACAATTAGATAGAGTTAAGGTTTCTCATAACCTTTTAATAGTTAATGGTTAGTTTAAATTACTTATCAGTTTATCTACACTTTATATTATAATATAAATACGCAATATTTTTGTTGCATCAATAGTTTCGAATTTGGGTGAGGGCACTAGTGCCCTATTATTACATTTTATCCAAAGTATAATGTTATTTTTGAAATTTCTTTGATTATCACATTGTTTTATGTTCTCTGGAAGAGTATTGTACAATCCTATTCCAATGTACCTAAAATGTCTAATTAATTAATTTTTATGAACCCGAAATCTCCAGATTGCTAGTCGAGAGCCTTATCCTTGACCACGGAGGCCGCCGTTAATAGTGCTATCCGCATAAGAGCCCCCGGCATTAAATTTTGGACCCGAAATATATGTCATTCGTTACGCCCCTTACTCAGGGCTAAATCCTAAACACTCATCCCTTTTGCTTCGCATCGCATAATATACCATCGAAGGGATGAATTATTGACGAGAGGATTTCAAATGGAAAACCAAGCTGTATCCTAAATTGAATATGGTTATACCTACTTTATTCAAAATCGTTCTAATCTAGAAGAAAAAGAGTAACAGCGGGATTTTTAGTAGTTTTTATTGATGTAATCTAGTAAATTTAGAGACTCGAAAGCATGTACAGACCACTGAAGGGTTAAATACAAAATACAAACATGTAACGCAGTATTTGAATCCACAATCACAGACCATTACACAACAATACCAAATCATAAAAACAAATCATGAAAGTAAAACAGTGCATTGAAAAAAAAATGAGGGAACATCTAGTAATAATTAGCTCAACAGAAGACGCTTTTAACTTTGATCATTACCTACAAACGTTCATCACTTCAAATAGAAGGCTTCATCATAAATGTAACACAATACCTTTCACCAAAAGCATTAACTCTCTAAAATACAAAATCAATGATGTAGAACTAAAAAGATGTAGTGAAGTAAGGGTCGTAATACTAAATTATTAATAAATGAGTAAAGGAAAGGTATAATAATGGACTCAGTAATGTCTTTCCGATCACATATAAATTTCATCTCTGACAGGGCCTACAAAATTGTAGGATTCATCATAAGAGCGACGAAACAATTCAGATCACCTCATGTAATAAAAATACTATTGGCCGTTGTTCCCAAGCCTACTGATCAACAGTTGAGCCGATTTTTTTCGCTCAAAAATGCTCAAAAATGCTCAAACGCACAACTACGCTCTTTCCAACAGAAAGGTGACGACTGAGCGATTAACCAATTTAAGGAAGCCAAACTACTGGATTAAGCTTTCGTCAGTAAATGACTAGTTATATAAAATACTGACAGAGTGAAAAATATTCTCGAAGCCAAAACACGGTGGCAATAAAGACAAGATAACACTTTATTTTTAACATATTACTTACGTTTGTTTAAAAAAATATAAAATATCTGTTTATGTATTACAGTATTTAAAAAATATGTATACATTAATAAAAAATAGAATAAATTCGTCAATGTAAATTTAACATTGAAAGTTTTTAGTTTGATGTAATTTTATTGTCTATTAAAGAGGGCGGGAACACCTGAGATAATCAACGGTAAAGATGTTTGGAAACAGGCGAATCGAATATGTCTCTTTCGTTCGATCAATATTAGAATTTGGGTCAGTAATATGGAATCCCCAAAATAAAGTTAATATTGAAAGGTTAGAAGGAATTAGTTCTGAATCACTTACACTTTAAATCTTTCCAACCACCCCGACATTAAAAAGACTCATTAGCATTCCACAAACTGTTAACATTAGAAGATAGAAGAGATATATCCGACCAAAAATGCTGTTGACAACGACTACCTTCTGGAAAATGTTTATTTCCACAGCCCACACTCTAATACTAACTACACACAACATTCATTTGCATGCACAAAATACAATAATATATTTTCAGGCGCCCATATTTTCAATTTGTTTTTTGTTCAGTTAACTAAATGCATATTAAATTAGTAAAAATTAAATCAAATTGTTAAGTAAGTACCCACTCCCCCTGCTGTGTGTAAAATATCTCAGTTATTATCACTAAGGTGTTTTTATGTTTTTCTGGTTATTTATGTTGTTTTCTGTATGTAAAACTTCACTGGCAAAACATGAAAATGTAATTATTTATATAAAATTGTAAAACTGTTTGTTTCTCCAATAAACTATAATAAAAAAATCTAATTTACCATTTTTGGCGGTTCTTTTAAAACTACACTGTACTACGCTGCAAGCCTTTGCCTTACTTTAGAGAACTTTTCTTTTCTTCGCAGCATCTGGTTATTCCATGGTGCGCTCTTCGGCGGTCAATGTACGACTGACATCCTAGTTTATTCAAAGCATTCTCGAACCCTCCTGGTGCCAAAAATATGTTCAAGAAGTTTGCCTCCCGCTCGTCGAAATGATAACCAGATTTTGTGTTAAGTCAAGTCTATCAATTCGTGTTATTCATTTAATCGTATTGTTATTCAATATTTTCGTGATTTTTTATTTTTTGCATCTCACCATACATAAATCCTCATAAAAATCAACCTCACTAAGACTAAGCCTGTATCCAAGTTAGCAATTTGCATTTGAATGAAGCAAACGTAGAGAAATCACAAACATAAAGTAATACTACATACAAAAACAAAATATTTCAAAACGAAAGAAAAAAAAAAATTGAGCTACCAGATGGGTAATTTGACAGTATATTGTAAGACTATTTGATAATTCAAGAACATTTATAAATATATCTTAGCTAAAATTGATTAATTTATAATAACATACGGCAAGTTATCATGTCGTAACTATGAAACCTGCTTAGTTACAATAAAATTAATTTGTTTTAGTTGTTGGTAATATATTAGTGATTATTGCTGTTGTTAGTACAGTAAGGATAATTGTCATTTTTATATATTGTCAATTATTTGTGTTCTTATATCTTACTTTATTAATTATCTCTTATTTTAATTTCTGAATTTGTGTAAATATTTTAACCAACTGTACTGGACCCTTAGTTTTTTGCTGTAACTTGATGTTTATGTGAAAATCTGTCATTAGATTTTATTTGTATTATTTATAAGTTCATTATTTATAGATGGTAAAAAATCTGTTGGTTTTCTAAATAAATTCAGATGTCTATGCATTCCACAGATATGCTCACCGTTATAACATTTTATGAATTATTATGTATTTCTTAGATCAGCAACATCCTCAGCTGTAGGCAGACTGATGGAACCTAAGCGCAAGCCAAATACTAAGTTTGGTGATCGTGCTTTCGGAGCATCTGTGCCGAAGGCTTATAATAAACTTCCTCCGGAACTAAGATCCATAGCAAGTCCTACAGAATTCAGGACTAAACTAAAAACTTACCTTTTTAAGCTGCAATACCCTTAAATTAAATATACAATTCCTTAAAGAAAGTTCAATTATATCCAATTTTCCAATTATGTCCTAAATCCTGTATCTAAATTTCACTAATAAACAATTAGTGTTAATTAAGTGTTAATCTTAAGTAACCTACCAGGTATGGGTAATGTATATTATCTCCATAAACAGTTAGTAGTAACATAGATCATTGTAGAAATGTATTATATATTTATACAGCGCCTTTGAGGTGATTTTGCACAAAAACAGCGCTATACAAAATATCCAAATATAATAATTATTAATGTATCATGTGCAGAGAAAACAACAACAGGGTTTTCCAATAAGAGGTGTTATTTTGAATAGCCCGTTATTTAGGTAGATGTTACTTTTTACAAGCTGTGATTTTTTGACTTTTGACAAGTAAAAACTACGCAATTAATAAAAATAGAACGATACATGCTTCAAAAACGCATTGAAATTATTAAAATTCACTTGAGTGAATCAAATGCAAATCATCTTGAGTGATAAGGCCCATTTCCACCTCGGTGGCTTCGTCACCAAGCAAAATTGTCGCATCTGAGGCTCGGAAAACCCAAGAGTTATTGTTGAAAAGCCTCTCTATCCTCAACGTGTGACTGTTTGGTGCCGGTCCGACGGAGTCATTGGATCTTACTTTTTCGAAAATGAGGCTGGAGCAACAGTTACGGTGAATGGATTGCGCTATCGAGTGATGATTAATGATTTTTTTATGGCCGGAATTGAATGGTATTAATCTGGACAACGTTTACTTCCAACAAAACGGCGCTACGAGCCACACAAGCAACGAAACCATTGATCTTTTACAATTAAATATCAAAATAACACCTCTTATTGGAAAACCATGTATTTGAACATCGTTTATAATCTAGAGTGGAAGATACTCTCAGTATCGCCCTGATAAAAGGCCACCATTGAAAATTGAAACGTTGTTGCAATTATTTAAACCGTGATTTGTTAACCAGATCTGAATAGCAAGCCATGACTCATCCTTCCTCTTTCCCACTTTCTTCCCTTTACCATTCATTTCACCCTCACAACATACTACAATAATGGGGATGCCATATCCCTCTGTTTTCGAACAGTGATGAGCAGTTGGGACTTTTGACATACTATAATATGCATTGCATTATGTTTTATCTTTGTAGAATTTCATACTATATTTGTTAGTTTAAAATCTTTTCGAAACGTTTATCTTACAATAATAATTATTGTTGCCCGGTGGGGCTAAAATAAGCGAATAAATTTCTCGAGTCCAGCAGAGCCTGAGGCAATGTCACTCTGGTATTACAAAATAAATTATATTGCGTGCCACGGGCCAAATAATTAGGAATTACGGCGGCTATTATATAACCTGGCCCATTGACGTCAGAACTGAAATTACCCGAATCTCAATAACGAGCGTTTTATTGTCGCCCCTGCAAAGGAATAATAAAATGGTTGCCGTGCTAAACCATAGATTTGTTGTTCTAACAAACCTCAACACTTGTTTGGCCAAACCACTGAAAATACATAGCCACCAGTGGCGGTCGGTGACTTTTTGTATAAGCGATGGTGTATAATTAATAATTATAGGTATATTCAACTACTATCAAACATAAAATTAATTAATTCTCCGATTCCGAGACTTCACAATCTCGGAAACAATTATTCTGATCTGGGTGATATATTTCATTTGAAAACTAATCAGTATAAATGTTGTATATTCTATCACTTTTATTCTTCTAGACACAAATAGACCTATGTACTCATACAACTTCTCCGCTTCTACTATTTTGTTTTGTTGAATCTTTTAAATTCAATTATATGCGTGAGGATTAATTTTTGCCATTATGTTTACATTCTTCTTTATTGTATTAATTTTTAAGTGTTTACTCTGATACAAAATGCTTGTATTTTTTTTAAAGAAAAGCTCACTAGGGCGTGTAGTAAATAAATAAATAAATAAAAATCTATACATTAGCACAACGAACAAGACGCAATCACTGACTAAAATAGACTAATAGACCTTAGTCTATTTTAATCAGTGATTGCATCCTGTTCGTTGTGCTAATCTATAAATTTTTATGTTTGATAGTAGTTGAATATACCTATAATTATTAATTATACAGCATCCCTACAAATCCTACAAATCCTTAAAGCTCCGAACCATCAATTTATTTAACTTGAAGTCGTCTTTACAAAGTAGCTAAACAAGTAATCAAAGGGCATTTAGTGTTTCAATTTAGTTATTCAAACAATACTGTCAAATATCATGATGTTACTGAAGATTTTGTGCCATTTGTCATTTCTTTATTATATATTGCTTTAAGATGTATTTTTACTGTTTTTAATTTCGTATTCTATGCTTTGTATTGTGTTATTATTGAATAATATAATTTGTGATTTAGCAGGAGTGCCCGGGTCATCGGGTGAGGTGTGTTCACGATCCCTCCAGTTTTATGGCGTGCAGATCGAGAGAGGCTGTTTTGGTGAGACACTTTGACCTCTACAACTGGTATCTCGACCCATTGCCTTGCGCTGCAGTAGGACGAATATATTCATACATCTGTTACACCTGAACACACTGATTCCAAGATTCCTAACCAACCTTCATACCTTTTACCTTCCTAGAACTTATTTGTTTCCTTAATAAATACCCTCCACGCAGCATCCCCAAAGATGTAATGAGAAAAAATCATGTTTTCAAGTCCTTGCAGTAGGTAACTTTAGTGTTGGTATTAGGCTCTTGCTCACAGATAAATTATTGGATGCATACTGAAGGATTACCACATTTTAGATTCCACTATTCCCAACATTCAATACTTCAATTCCAGTAGCAAATTCAAAGTTATCCTCTTGCGTCTTGAAGTACACTGTATTGTACCTGTGTTGTTCTTTTTTTCCTGACAATGTTATTAATATTTTTACGCTGACAACACTTTTCATAGACAAATAGTATATAAGTTATAGTATATATGTTTCAAAGTCTTGTAAAGTGCATTATTTCAAAATAGTGTCCGGTTCCTCGTCTCGCCCGGGTAAGTTATTTAATTTCTTTTGAAATATGGAATATTTTAATGATATTTAGATTTAATATAGTTATGAAAGTAACATATTTACTTGTAAGATTATTAATTATGTATATATTGATTGTTAAGTAATCCAATTTGTCAAAACGGTAGTAGGTACTTTGTAGTGTACCTCGGGTCAGTATTGTGACGTTTCATGTTGGTTTTGTTCTTTCAGTTCGGTTTCTGAATGACGATGATATTTCGAACATCCTCAATGGGAGCGATGTTGAAGTGTCCGACGGTGAAGAATCAGATGATGACAGTTTGTATGTCTTCGAAATTCCGGAAGCAACCTCTTCACCACCTCTGGATGAACCACCAGAGGATCTCTTCGAAGAGGAAGAAATAATGGATAGGAAGCCCAGACTTTCAAAAGTGTGAGTATTTTAGTAATATTGAAGAGTGGAGTTAATTAGCTAATGAATTTATGTAGAGTTAATTAGCTTCTGAATATATATTATTCCCACACCATTGACCTATGTGACACCTTCTATCAATTGTATGTAAACCACAAGAGTTCACGAGTTGCTATTTGTGTTGTTGCCTGATATGTTATTCAATTAATGTCCTTATAATTTTTGTTTTACTGTTACAGAATGCCAACTGTAGGACCAGCCTCGGAAGAAGTTCTCAAAACCGAAGGAGACTCTTCCAAAAATGTAATGAAACTGCTGTTCGAATACTTGGACCTTCAGTTTTGGGAACTAGTGGCGGAGCAGACGAACCTGTATTCAATTCAGGAACGGCAGCACAGGTCCGTTAATACTAGTTCCAGGGAGTTGATTAACTTCACTGGGGTCCAGGTGCTGATGGGCAGCTTAAAGTTTCCACAAACTCGGATGTACTGGTCGTTAGATTTAAGTATAACAATTATAACTAATTGTATGTCCAGAGATCGATATTTTGAGCTAAGCAATTTTTTACATTTTGCGGACAATTTGCAGGACCGAACTAACGATCCAGATAAGCTTTGGAAGGTCAGACCCTTCATTCATAACATCATCAAAAAATTCACTCTTTGCCTAGAGTTTCTCATTTGTCAATAGACGAGCAAATGATTCCCTTTTCTGGACGCTGCCAGCACCGATAATATGTTCCATCCAAGCCCAAGCCTCTCGGCCTGAAAAATTTTGTTCTTGCTGCAAGGGATGGGCTTGTATTGGATTTTCACATCTATGTAGGAGCTGGGACGGTCAGCGAAGAAGACAAAAAACTTTAGGCCTAGGTGCAAGTGTGGTAAAACTGTTGTGTCGTACTGTACATAATAATAATTCCTGCATCATTTACACAGATAGATTTTTTACAAGCTTAAAGCTTGCAGAAATATTATTAGTCGAAAAAATATTCATAACAGGTACAGTACGAACAAACAGGATTGGAGATGTTGTGAAGAAGCTGAAACCTGACAAAGATCTGGCACGGGGAAGTTGGGATGAGAAGGTACGCCAAGATGACAAAGTGTGTGTCGTCAAATGGAAAGACAACAAGTCTGTACTTCTCCTCTCAACTTCTGCAGGGAGCTCCCCTTTGGGGACTTGTAAACGATGGTAAAAGGAGGAATGTAGAAAAATTGACGTTCCTCAGCCAGCCATCGTAAAAAATTACAATACCGCAATGGGGGGAATAGATCTCTGCGATAGGCTCATTGCCTATTACCGTACGGCAATGCGTACATGCAAATGGCCCGTAAGAGTGTTTAATCACTTTATAGATTTGATAATAGTCAATTGTTGGCTAATGTACCGGAGGAATTGTGCTTTTGAGGGAGTTCTTGCACGAGATAAGATGGGACTTTTGGCCTTTAGGATGCGGGTAGCCACTGCCATGATCCAATACCAAGGTGGTGAAATAGATTTCACCCCACGATCGGGCAGAGGCAGATCTAGAAATGCCTCCTCATCACCTCAATGTGAGCCAGAACCTCCGAAGAAGCACAGAAAGGTTATTCCTCAACCTATTCCCGAGGTACGTCTTGATAACGTAGGACATCTTCCACGTTTTCAAGATGAAGCGAATGCCTCAAAATGTCAATTTCCTGGATGCAAGTCTAGGTCTAAATTTATTTGTATTAAATGTAATATGTTTTTATGTATAAAGAATTGTTTTGAAATGTATCATATAAGATTATAAGATTTTGTAAATTTTTTGTTTTTTATTTTTTTTTTTTTATATTAACTCCACACAGGAGGCCCTGAAGAAAATAATTTCCCTCAGGGTCTATGTCATCTTTGGGGATGCTGTGTGGAGGGTCTTTTTGTGGAGAGGAAGGAGTGAACATGGGTCTTGAAGAGTCCCATGTTGTAGGAGGGAGGAAACACAGAAGCCGGCAGTTCGTTCCACAACTGTAAATCCTAATTTAATGTAGAAAATTAAAGTTTTTTTTAAGATACGTGTTTTAATTATTTTTTAATATACTTTTAAAATGTCTTAGGATATCTTATATGTCCTATCATTTGTTAAATTATTGTTTTTATTTGTAATTTCAGACTCTTGTAGTACTGAATTACATAGTAGGAATTTTTTTTTTCGCTACGTTGTGACCTGAGGTGCACTACAGTGGACCTTCTGTAATTAATAAACTATGTAATAAAAATAAAAAAAAATATGCTTTTTTTACCCTTATAATAAAGAATAAAACAAAAAATTTTTTTTTTGGTGCTTGGTTAAGCCTCGGGTCTCAAGAGGTTAAAAAGCCTATAATCTATTAATATATAATATATAAGTGTAGGTAATTTATTATACAAATATCCTCTGCCTGTACCAAGTTGAGGTGTGTTTATATCTTCTACAGGTGATGGTGAACGCAGGAAGCTGTGGAACAGTTATTTTGTGAAACACTTCATCTCTACACGTCATACACCCTCGGGACATTTGGATACATTCATGACAAGCATGTTTTTAATAATAATATGCTTGTTAATGGAGTGCTATATTGGATGCTGGTTTCAGGGGTTTAGATTCAATTAATTTAATTGAAAACCGTTGTTCGAACGGAAGAAAGGAGTTGATTTTAAGGAATGCAAAGGTCGCGGGTATAAATCTCATCGTGCGCATTTAAAAAATATGTGATTGTGTTATTTCATTATTATAAACTCGTTAATTATTCCAAGAATTTAAAGTTCTACAATTAAATAGAATCTATCAAAAATGCCCTGCTTATTTATGGGGGTACATCAAATACTTATATTATGTAATTAATAACTGTACTATATTCAATATTGTGTAATGTAATTCATGTATCTTTTTTTTTTTTTTAATAATAAAAAAAAAATATATATATATATATCAAGCCTTAGACATACTACCCTATAATCTTATTCAGGAGATAAGTTGGGGAACTGCCGCGGAATATCATTTCTTTGTATGGGATCTGTCACTTTGATAGATGACAGCCACGGAATTACGGCGCCCCGTGAACTGTTCTGACCCCTTCTCCTGCTAGGAGAGAGGGTAGCAAAATTTTCAAATATAGCCGAGCTAGCAGATCACAGCGTATATCATCGCCACGCCCTCACTTATAACACATTATCTTTTTAGGTTTGATGGAGTTATACTTCAAAAACACAACGATTAGCCTATAATAGAGTCGTTGAGCACTAGACCGAGAGCTAAGAGACAAATAATAATCCCTTAAGGCGATGCACTACGCAGTAATGCAAAATCATGTGTTTTTAGTTTGAAAATTTGGTCGCCTAGAAATATTTCAGATGCTTTAAATAGATACCGCGAGTATAATACATCTTGGCCTTTGAAATAATAGAGTATTTCTTACATAAGTCTTTTTATAAGCCCAGAAAAAAATAATTTATAAGGCCTATGAAAACTGCTGTAAAGTTCAAAATTTCCTACTTACGAACCCATTTTCGTTTATGGTTTTATTGTATAATGTGGCAAATTAAGTTATTTATAAAATGATCGGAAAACATTTAAATATTTATGCCTGAACATCCACAAAATAAAATAAAAGGCACTTTTTGGCCATGTTTTTTTCTCGCCTAAATCAAAACAGCTGGATGGTGTTAAGCGGGAATTTAAGCTTTATCGCCATCTACGTAAGGAGTGTTATTGATGGCGGCTCGATTTTAAATATCACACGACGTAGTGCATTGCCTTAACTCAATACAACAACGGCCTAACACCATTTCACATACTCAGCTATTAAATGTTTAAACAAACTCCCTAAAGAAATACAAGCAGGAAAAAAAGGTTTTAAAGAATAAACTTTATCTCGAACTAATTTGGTTGTGTGGTATAATATTGTATATTCGAAAAAAAGTGTACGAAATCCTCGTATATATGTACTCGTACTTACACAGATTTTAGTTTATTAATTTACATTATTTTTTTTTCTGTATTTAAATAAAAATTTATTTAGCGATAGTAAGCGTAAAGGCATCTGTTATTCTATACATATATGTTCATAATTTAAATGTTTATTTATATGGTAGTATTTCTGAATTTGATGTACACAACTCTGATACTATATATCTCCCTAAACACGTATTATTCTCAATTTGGGAGGTGAAAATTAACATCTGGAAACACATATTATACATGGTGTCCGGAAACTCGTAGTACAAGCGGGAAACTGGAGAATCTACACCACATGGGGAACCCAAATAAACATAAAGTTTTTTGATTTGAGCATTTTCACAAAAAAAAAAAAAAAAACCAAAAAAAATATTTTTCGGCTATTTTAGGGTTAAAGTTTTTTCTGGTGTTTAGGGTTGAACAACAGATGTTTTAACCGTGCAGAGCAGAAATATTTTATGATTACACCGGATTAAATGAAGGGTGATTTCAAAATAATGCTTCAAATCCGAGTTTCTTCATTTGTTTTACTTTCAAATAGTTTTAATTAGTTGGGTACTTTGATCTTCAGTAATAATTTATTAATTTATTTATTTGATTAAAAAATTAAAAAAAAAAAAAAATCAACTTCTAACTCGATTTACTCGATAACGAAAGCTCAAATAAAAAAAAATATACTACAAAATCAACTCCAAATGTAGATTCACCAGTTTCCCGCTTGTACTACGAGTTTCAGGACACCCTGTATATTTAACCTTAGTTAAAAAAAAAATAATTTTATGTTTTTTATTTAAAAAATTGTTATAATATAGTAAAGATAGTAAAAATAAAGAAGTGACATATTTAAATATATTTGTAAAACATATATTAAGCCCTCTGTAGACGGGAGACAGTATTTGTTTAAATTTTCATTATTTTTCACAACTTTTCTGTTGTTATTCTGTATTTTTTATTATTTTCAGAATGATAGACCACCGTCGCTTGCAATGGATTCAGCTGTGTTTAGTTCCAAACCGGATTCAAATAGCCAGGTACTGTTAACTTTCCACATTCGGCACACCTTCACCCTCTCAATATACCTAGTTAGGGATGCCATGCTCCCACTGAGGTGGGACGAATCCATTACTTTATAGAACATGTCAAGGCATATATTTATTCCAATAAATATAAAACGATATAACAGATGGCTGACTTTTAGAGGGAATATAAAATCTAGAAAAATATTTCAGTAGAACATATATATACTGATTCACAAGTTAAATAAAGGAGATCTAGGATGCCCTGGGAAGAAAGACAAGGCAAGATCAAATTAATCAAATACCAAATAATAAATATAATAAATAATCAAGAAATAGATTAACAGAATGGTATTATTACACATCGATCTGGTCGATGTTATTAGACGATGTATGAATAAGATGATCAAATTTTTTAACATTAAATAAAGTAAAAACTTCATTTTTACTTTATTTAATGTTACAACGAGTTAAATTATTCCCGACCCTGACAAAACACTTTTACAATGGTCAGTTGACCATAATGACTGCTTGTTACTTACTATTTTATAGGAGAGAAGAAGTCAAAAATCCACTCGCCGAGGCTTTTTATAATCTAATCAAGTAACACACACTGACAAACTAATTGTCAAAACTAACACTGTCAAAGAAAGATTGATAAGCAAAACATCTGTTTTATCTGTTAGCCCTAGTTTTACCTCTGACTGCTAGGTGCTAGGCAGGAGCCTGTAAAGTAACTGGTGGTGAACTTTGCTAACGGTTCGTACATTTTCAACAGCCTTAAAACGGGTTATTTGTGAAGACTCAGGGATGAAGATGCTCTGAATTTGTTTTTGAACCACCCCAAAGTCATCGGTACCATATTTAGAAATTGAATCCACGATACCCACTGAAATGTTGTGTGCCCAAAGAAAAGTTAAATTTATCTATCTCCAAGTGAAGGAATTGATAAAAAATATTGCCTGGGGCCTAGGGGTCGAAAGGTTTTACCTCTTATCTAAATCCAGACATCAGTTTTCATCAAAATTGGTATAGATCACACTTCTAACACTATTTGTATTACTTATGACGATATCTAAAAGTTGAGATAATCTCTCGCTTTCAATTTGATGTTGGCCCGCTTTCTGAATACTGGACATTTTTGCATCTCTACGCTTTCCTTCGGAACGACGTCCCTGGAAACTGAATAAACCCATTCAAAACGGAATGTATGGTCACTCTGTATTATTTTATTGGAACATAAATCCCTGACGATATTTACAATTACATCGATATACACTAAATATCGATACTACAAGAAGAAAACTTACTCAGACTGGAGGCCCATAACGAATGATTTGACATATTTTATAACAAACATGTTAGGATGATGTCAGAAAATAATAATATAATAAAAATAATAATATTTTCGCATCTAGTCCATTATATTTATTCGGAAAAGGCCACCTGCGTGAACACGTTTTCAAGTATATTCTGAATGACTAATATTTTATTAAGAAATGGTCTTGCAGACACATTTTTAAAATGAAATTTTTCATTTTTCTTTATGTACAGCTATCAGCATTGATGAGAGCGGCACATTATCCATGACTTAAATCTTAAACATACTTCTCAACCTTCAGTCGTACAACACGCCATAGCGTCACTGTTTCCGTGCGGTTGAGACCCCTGTTCAGTACAACATAAAAAAAACGTCACGTAGTACACGCCCTAACATAACTCGTAGTTTGGTAAAAATCGTAAAATATTTTGCCGGCAAAACAAGGTGCTTCCTTCATAAATCACCAATGCGTTAGGCGTGTGATCCCAGCACTCTAAAAAGGGGATGGTTCACACATAAAGCGACCGGGAAAATTCTGACATGTATCCCCTCTTCAGAGCTTAGATATTTTATGATCAACAGGAGTCAAATCTTTACCCGATTCACCAGTCTAACTTCCCCCCGGGATATATTAAATACTACTGTATCTAGAGTATTCTACAGGGTTTCCTTTTAGATTTCGAACGAGATCGAATCACATAACCGCTACTATTATCGAAAGCGAATCATGTCGAACTGAGATATTAGACTAAAGGTGGCGATACACTGGGACCACGTACACGACGTTCGCTGCGCTTTAACTCTTAGAATTTGGATTTGCTAGTAGCTTACCGCACTTGTCTCGATTTTATGGTATTTTGAAACTTAAAAAATCCTCGTAGCATGCTAGAATAAATTAAATTTGAATTAGAAAATAATTTATAACACATTTTTGTAGCTTGTCACCAGTTTCGTTACTTGAAATAATTGATTTTTTTTTTATTTGTGTTAACAGTACGTCATAAATTGCGTGTAAAATAATTATAATTTTAATTTTCACAAGTGAAAATTGCGTTGTGAAGAACGCTTACGATAAGACATCTCGACAACTTACAATTCATACATTTTCCATATTTCTATTTTCTATAGATGATTTACGAACACATCTGTCACACGGAGCGTAATCTTACGCTCCCAACGCGACGCCGATATTCTTGTGAAATGGGGAGAGGATGGTAGTCTAATTTTCTGACGTATATGACCAATTTGTTTCTGGGACTTACACACACAACGCGTCCATTTATTTGTCGATTAAGGTTTTGTTTAAAGTTTAAGGGTTGGCGAATAAGGTAACGTTTTATCGTTAAAATGGGAGATGAACAACAAACCGATTTAATACAAAATCTTTAGTGATAAAATCCATTGAGTCATGGTTAATCTAAATAGTACACGTGTGACTTCTAAGGGAAACTATTTCACTCTCGAAATCAGAATTTGAGTTGCATCGGACATTGAGTGTATGACGGCGTGGGAACGTAGCATCGCACACGTTGGTGACGTGGGCCTAGTGCGTCTTTACCTTTAGATTCCTGTATCCGGATCGAATCAACTGTTTTTGAATTTGTTTATAGTAATAATGAAGTCCTGAAGACGAGAATCAATGAAACAACTATGATTTAATCCGAACGTTTTGGTTGCAAAGATTTCCAGACCTCTCAGGCTCTATGGGACTATTTTTCAAACCAGACAAAACCGCACAAAAAACATACCTCAATGCAACACTACCTCAAAACAAATCACATTCACTTACCGCGTTTCGTCCATGTTCTTAAGATATCGTACAGTTCCAACATAATTAATTCCTCACATCTTCAAAACTAAAATCAATAAATAAAATTCACACAACACATTTTACTGTACACATACTTCCCTTTCTCCCAACATTCATCCCCGGAGGCTGGTGTAAATCCTTTTTCTTTTATGCTTACTTATTATTAAGAAAAATTGAGTGAAAACCTTTTATTGATTACAAAATTGTACATATTTTACGATACCTTATAAAATAATAGTTTGAATCTGTTGGTTTTTCCAATAAAATAAAAAATGGATGCAATGTAAATATGAACAAAGATTTTCATGTTGTGAATTATAATGCTATATTTTTTATATTAGATCCACACAGGAGACCCTGAAGAAAATAAAGGGCCATGCTATCTTTGGAGATGCTGTGCGGAAGATCTTTTTAAGGAAAGGAAGGAGAGGAAGAAAAAGTACGAGGGATAGATAGTTATATGGAGGTCAGTGTGTCTAGAAGAAACGGACGTATTAATTCATCCGTCCCACTGTGGTGGAGCATGATGGGTCGAGCGAGTCCTGCTGGAGAGGTCAACAGGTCTCCCTCAACCAGTGAATCCCAATCCGACCAGTAAGTAGGTGGGCAGACTTATACGCATCCGCCACCATGACCCAGACAAACCCCACCTAATGGACCCTGGCACCCCTGCTAAATTATAAAAATTATAAATTATCAAACTTAGAGAACCACTTAGGGTGATTACTTATTAACGTTCCCTAAGAAAGTTTAGCGGAATTCAAACAAACCCAAAATATTTTAAAGAATCAATATATATTTTATAAACTACCTAACAAAAAACACAAAAGTCTTGTTAAAATTCATATCATTCTCGTTACGTGAATGCGAAATATCGTGAATTTTGATAGATACATTTTTATCTTATTCGGTTAAGATGTTTTAAATAATAGCAATGTTTAAACGATAGCTGTGGCTTAAAATCTTTCTACTAATTTTGTCTTTGGATCATCCGTTTTTAAATTTACGAACAAAAATGGAATTAAACAACCAATTGCAATAATTTTCGTTGTATTTTGTGTTTCGAATTGATTTAATATTTCAAAATGATAACAATCCCGGGCTAAGGGTGGAAATATATACAACTGCCAAACATAAAACTACCCCTTGTTGAATGTTCCAAAGCTGCCAACACAGATGGCGCTGTTCCCACGGAGTTAGGGGCGGCCGACCTAAGTCTCAATGAGTAAATAGTCCACAACAAGTAGCAACCCCAAATGCCGAAAGTTTTAAGCGTAGGTTTTTTTTTTAATGAAGCATTCATTTTATATTGTAACTATGCTACCTGACTTTTACATTAAATCGATATTCTATTATATCTGATTGACATGATATCATCATCCGATTGTAACATACTTTCAATATCGTTCTTCCGAAGGACCATCATTCATCTGAACATCCAGGTAATTTACAAAATTTATCTTTTCCATCTCTTTCCTTCCCCATCAGCGCTGGCCTCAAGGGCGCTGCATTAGGAGTAAGATATTATCAGCGCCTTGGTTCCTTGACTCCTCGGCGCCTTGGTAAGTCGGCGTACGGAATGGATGGCTCCAACTGCGCCTGCACAGGTCCAGCATTGCTCCTCACTACCTTCAGTCTCAAAACCCAAAGGGGTGCCATCCAGTTTGAATATTTCGTGCGGTATTCGCATTAATATACATATCACCGGAAACTGGCGGAAAAAATATGCTTGTAAGAAAGCAAAAGCGTGTTCAGTATTTTTTCCATTTGTTTTTTTTTCGGGCACTTTTATCATTATTACATATTTTGCAACAAAACTCACAGATATGAAACAAATAGAATTGTTTAATCAGTTCAAGTCAAGAATTAAAGTCTGACTGAATGAGATTAATTAAAATAGTAAAATAAAGACTTAGAAGGCGCACCTAATTAGTCGAAGTCAAATAATTTTAGTCCAGGATATCCTAGTGAGGAGGACTAAGAAAAACAATGGTTATGCTTTTCTACACCATAATATTTTGTACTAACTGTACCCCGCCACACGTTTTTATGGCTCAGTCTGTCTGTGCAGATAGGGAAACAGATGGCGCTGATAAAAAACATGTTTTATTCTGTCGCAGGTGACTTCTCTATAATATAGATATATAAGAGTATTTCAATGCAACTTTGTGTCAAAATTTATTTCAAAGCAATCGGTGAAGAACTTTCGGAGATTTAAGCTTTTGAACAAAACAACATTTAGGACAGGTTATTTGACAGAATTTGAACAACTCATCAAATTTCATAGTTGATTTTCAAGTTCTCTGAATGTTCTATTTTTTTTCTTTATTGAATAATTAATCAATTTACAGAGTACAGAAATTTCTGTTAATTAAGATAATCCATAAAACAATAGTTTTCACTGCTTTTGTTTTTTTTTTAATATTTCTATTATATAAATCTGGCATTTGTGTTTAAAAGAGTGTTGAGCATCATCAGGATGAAAAAAATTTAATGCATATAATTATGATTCAAGGAGATTTCAATAATATGTGTAAAGGAACAAAAATTAAAATTAATGTTTATAATTAATTAAGAAGATAGTTTCATCATTGTGGTATTTTTACACTGAACTTCTCTTTAATTGCTTTCAGTAGGTGTTTATCGTTTTCGATTGATCCGATGTTTTCAGTTAGATTATTTTTTCCCTAGATAGATGTAATGATGTTGAGCAAAAGCGGTGTTACATTTTTTTGTTGGAAATATATGTTTTTTCTATTATAATATCATTGTAGACCAGTTGTTATACAACACTGAAATAGTAACAGAACTTAGACAGGACCTCCACAGAACTTGATAATCTTTGAAATGTTATGAATTGTTCAAATTCTGTGAAAAAACCCGTCCTTACATTTTTATTTATATAGATAGATGTTTACATGTTTAGTTTTAGTACAAGATGTAGATATCATTATCGAAATAATTAAATGAATAAAATATTCTAGCTGAACACGAATTATCTATTTTTTATTTATTGATACATTAAAAGTATCATTTGGTAATGTGAGCCTCACTTGGTGCTTTTCCCTTGCTGAGGCCCCCATTTTACATTGATCAGAGCGAACCGAAAAAGCTGTCTAAAATTCTTGTCGGTAGTGCATTTACTGACTTATGTCCCTATCAAGATATAATACAAATACTACAATATACAACATTTTAAGCTTGTTTTAAAACTTTAAAGCCCTCTGTGCTTTTCTGTGATTTTAAAACCGCATAGCGTAATACAATTTTATATCTGTTCAGCGGACAGAAGGATATGGTTTGCTTTATACTTAGTTACAATATTAAATTTATATTTTATTCGAAATTACCACCGCACAACAGACATTCAAGTAAATATACGAGATATTCAGGAAAATGGGAACACAGGCGGCGTGGCCGTCCCGCTTTCGGTGATTTTACAATAAATGAATCGGACAGTATACAGGCAACTCGCATTGTAATTATCACCATTTGGTCCTCGAAAATAAAATTTGTTTACGAATTACAAGTCGTTTTCACAATGGCGGGCGAATTGCAGGCTGCGTAAAAAACTTAACCATAAGATCGGGTTTGTTTTCAAAATTTGTTATTTTGTTTAACTATTTAGTTTGACACTTTTAAAAATGTGTTATAATTTACCCACCTCACTCAATTCGCTACAGGGGATTTGTTTAAAAACGAACATTCATGTCCTGCGCACAGCCCCGCAAAGGACCGCGCTGCAAACCGTTGCCTTACTTTTAGACAACTTTACTATTCTGCGCATGGTCTGATTATGCGCTCTTCGATCGTCAATGTATAGTTTGTTCAAAGCATTCTTGAAACATACTGGTGCCAAAATATGGTTTGCCTCCAGTTCATCGAAATTTCAACCAGATTTCAAGTTCGGGCATGTCTATTAATTTTGATGTCTGTGCACGATCAAACGTATAACAAGGTGAAATAAAGTATTGCTTCTCCGAAATGTTATTTAAATTTTATATTAAGCATAATAAAATCCGGCTTAATTGTTTTAGATTAAGACAAAGAGATGAGTTCGTTGTTCATTTCCTTTCTGTATTTCAAAGCGGCTAACACGCGCAAACAGTAATTACAAAAAATGTAAAGAAACGTTTTGATTTAAAGATTTAAAGGAAAACGTATTATGGGCAATATAAGATTTTGTGATAACCAAGATACTTTGGAGGGTGTTGAGAAAAAGGAATTCCTAGACGTATTTAACATTACATTATGATCTTTTGGAAATGTGTGACTTATGTGCGACTCACGCGTGACATGTGTGACTTCCGTGTAACTTACGCGTGACTTAAAACTAGACAATGCCCTTAAATTAAGCCAAAGTCTTAACGACGTAAGTGAAGCAGCCGTGCACAAAAATATGCGACGTGCGGTCCTGATGTATTGGACAGATCTGCAGTTGAATTTGCTTCATCGAATCTCTTAAATAAAGTGGGAATCTTAACGACATAAGTGATAAGTCGTGTAAAAACAATATTCGGTGCGCTGCCCGGCGTAATAAGCGCACCTACGGTCGACTTTGCTCTAGCAGGCCTAGAACATCGATCTTTCAGTGGGGTTTATTTTAATTATTTCTGATTTACTTATTACTAAAATCTCAAATGTTTCTACAGGGATCCCTCGGGAAGTTTCTAAATTAATTTGTAGAAAAATAAAATATAGTATTTTGCTAATTTTGAAGCTGATAAAAGTTTTATAAAACTTTCAAACCGTTTTACATAAAATTTTTTGATGTCAAAATCCTATTTTTATTAATCTCAAATATAAATAACTTAGATCCATAGTGTTCCCTCTAGAAAAAAATGAGATTTTAGTAATGCGTTCATCAGAAATATTTAAACTGTGAGTCTCAAACAAACCCACGTTATTAGAGTCTTATGTCGTCTTGGGTGTTATTTTCGGGACATTTTCGGTTTGCGTTCGTGTTATCTAAGTATTCTTTTGTATCATATGAGTTTGGTGGTAGGTAAAATTTTGATAAATTAAAGTAAGGAATTACTTACTTTTTACCACATAATAAAATATGTTATTTAATTGCCTTTTTGTGTTATTTACATTCTACTTGTGTATTACGTAAACAGCCTACATAAACACGAGAATTCTGTGTGAAAAGAGGCAATATCACGTTTTTATGGTTTGAAAATATGATCGCTTATAAACATTTCCAATACTTTAATTAACGTGTGGAATACTATTTTGGTCTTAGAAATTATTAAGCACTTTTATAAGTTATATTATGAGACCAGAAAAAATAAAGTATCAGGCCCATAAAAACTGCTTAAAAGTGCAAAATCTCCTACTTACGAACCCATTATCGGTTATGGTTTTATTGTATAATGTGGAAAATTAATTTTTATACCAAATGTTAGAACCACATAATAATGTTTATGCCCGAACTTCACAAAATAAATTAAAACGTGAATTTGGTCGAGGTTTTTTTCGCATAAATCAAAACGGGTGGAGAAGCTAAAAATTAGTTAACTTAAAATTTGAAACTTAAAATTAAAAATAGTGGACAGGATAGACATCTCTGGTCAGTTATTGTATAGATTTAGCTCTGCAGGTGGGTGACAATGAAATTCAGTTGCCTGTGCATTAAGCAGCTGGATTCATCTGAATTATATTGTTTGACAAAAGAGGGCACCACTATTCCTGTTTGGTCGATTTAAGAATAAAAGATTTAAATATTTTTGTCACAAGAAAGTGACAGTACTTTTTGAATTACAATGTGTTAATTCAATTTATTCTAAATTCTACTCTCTTGAGAGCTTGTCGTGACAGATCATTATTTCATGGTACGAATACAAGTTTTATTGTACTGATTGCCGTCAGCTGCCGGATTTGGAGATTAAGGAATTGCTGCCAATCTCAATTCGAGTGATATATTCGGTGAGTTCTCTGTTTTGTGTATTTGGTGGCTGGATAATAATTTGTTACGCTGCCTGCAGAGTGAATTTTGTAATCAACCTTTTTTTCATAGGGAATTATTTATTTCCTGATGGTCTGTGTGGCTTACAATACAGACCATCACCAACGGGCGTCTGGAGTTAAGACAATGCATCAATGTTACATTTGAAATCGGGCAGCTAACAATAACACTCCTTATGTAGATGTCTATAATGTTTGAACTCCCACTAAACACCAGCCGCCGGTTTTGATTTATGCTTAAAACAAACATCGCCGAAATGTGTGTTATATTTTATTTTGTGAAGGTCTTTAAGCACAGATATTTAAATGTATGTATGAAAGTAGGATGTTTTGGATTTTAAACAGTTTTTTAATGCCTAATACTTTATTTTTTTTGGGCCTATAAAAAAGATCAAGACTTGAAAAACGCTTGATTATTTCCAATGTGTTCTAATCGTAGTATTTTAAATTTTCAATATTTTTAGGCGATCAAATTTTCAAACGAAACACGCATGATTTTGCATTACTTCGTAGTGCATCGCATTAAGTGGGAATTTAAAACTTGTCGCAATCTACTTAAGGACTGTGTGATTCCACGCCTCTGTACTTAACCTTAAAAAAAATTATAGTACAGGGATTTTATAAAAAAAAACTATTTCAGAATACAGATACCTCCAGTAAAAATAAAATAAAAATAAAAAAAATAAAAAATATAATAAAAAAGTCCTTGTGACTTAGGTATGTACCAAAATATAAGCCTATTTGAAGTAGAGGTCACGTTATTTTCTAAACTTAGCTATTATACTCTCTATTCGACCATTTCCTGAAAATACAAAGTTTCGTCACATTATGTGGACAAAAGCTTTACCTTGACAAACTTGACAATGTAGGTTAGGTATATATACTTTTCACCAGAAACCATTAAGTCACGAATCACGTAAAGCACCCTGCATACTCAGGAAAGACGAAAGGTAAGGCTTTATTGTGAATCTTCAGGCGGTTGGATTTATGTAACAGGTGCTTCCGTTTTATCTCCAATTGTCCCCACCTCCCCACCCCCCCACCAGTTCCTAAACACCCCCCCCCTTTTACCCGGAATAGGGATGATAAATGTTTATTAGAAATAACAAAACCTTCGTTATAATCCATATCATCCGCTTTATTAAAAACTCAATCGATGACTTAACAATCGTGTCATTGGGATAATAAGATATCTGACATTTTGGATAAAAAATACATGTACCAAGTTTTATAGTTTTTTTCTCTCTTTAAATTCCTATATGAAATATGTCCAACTGCAATATAAGTTCACAGTTCTATTTAAATACTATATATTATGCTTGGCATTTATTTTTTCTCGAGAGATATTTTCAATTTTTAAAGGTGTTTCAGCATAATAATAATTTGAAATTCTTTGTGCAATCCATAAAAACCTTGTCTTGTAAACATAAAAAAATCATCTTATTATGATGTAGTACGTGTAAGTTCAGAAAAAAACAATATGAAATACGTTGAGGTTATAAAAAAACTCATCTCTTCCCTATTCACAATTAATTTTGCATATATATTTTCATTTCATTTTTTAAATTGTCCTTGTCATTTGAACCCCCATATATATTAACCATTAAAACCTTTGAATCCTTAAAACAATATCTATTAAGCCGTATCACAAAGCTGTCATATCATGCAAAAGATATCCAACAACACCAGCGCCATCTGCTTCGAGCTTTGCGGATTACCTTGCCATTCCACGTCTATTTTTTTTTTTTTTTGTAACTGACAGTTTGACATTATCAAACTTTTTTTTAATAATCAACTGTTTTTTGTAAATTTAATAATAATACTATTGAATACATGGCGCCAAGGGACGTACTTGACTTATTTTAACCAGTGATTCCTGAAATTATTATACAGGTGGTATGGGGCGTACTTGTCTTACTTTAACCAGTGATTCTTAACATTATTATACAGGGTGTTAAGGGGCGTACTTGACTTACTTTAGCCAGTGATACCTGAAATTTTTTAGAGTAAAAATGTAATTGAAATTTTGGTCTCCAATGACTTTTTGGATGTCCCTTAACACCCTGTATAAAATAAAAACCAAAAATTAAAATGGAGTTCTACAAATTACATAAACTTGATAACAATAAATAAAAAAGGGAGCAGTGTATTTACTTGGGAAGAATCTTTATTTTCACTGTCATCGGCATGATTCGCGCCATACAAGAATCGGCCTTCCCCGCACAGAGTTTTAGCGGCCGGGCGGAAAGAGCAGACTAGTCATGAGACTGGATGAATAAAGTGTCTTTGCGTCACGCCACCCAAGAATCGGCCTTCCTCGCAGAGTTTTGGCCGGCCAGTGGGAAAAACGACGAGACACAAGACTGGCCGAAACAAGCGTCGTTCCGACACGCCATACAAGCATCGGTCTTCCTCGCGCAGAGTTTTGACGGCCGGGGCTAGCCGAATGCCACGCGATAGACCGATTTTTTTAATTATTTATTATTAAGTTAAAAGAAATTTTACATTTCACTTTTTTAAATTAAAAAAAAGTACATACAACATTAAATAAGTAGTTATCTAATTTTGTTCTGATAACTTAAGATAAAAAGTTTTTTTTAAAATACATTTATACTCTCCGTTTTAAGGTTATCTGGAAGGAGATTGTATATTTGTACACCCTCGTGGCCAATGCCTCTTTTGCCACATTCAGTCCTTACAGTATTTGTGTACAATTTGTTATGTTGCCTAGTATAATGTTCGTGTACTTGTGACGTTTGTTTAAATGTTGTGTTTGTGTGTATAAGTCCATTTTGGATTTTGAAGATTAGGAGGCATATGTTGTATTCGTACAATTTTCTTATTTTCAAGTGTTTCATTTCCTGATATAGTTTTTTTGTGGGAGTGTCCGGGTTATAATTGAAGAGTTTTTTAATAAATTTGTTCTGTATTGTTTGTAAATCATTTAGGTATGTTGTGTATGTGTTTCCCCAGATTTCTATTAAATAATTTAGATGGGACTGGATTAAACTAAATTATAAGCCCCTCTTTACCTCTGTAGGCAGGAGATGGGCAATTCTACCAAATACATAAATTAGTGGGATGATTTTTGCTTTTAATTTTTCTACGTGTTGTTTAAATGTCAGATTTTTATCAATATGTAAGCCGAAGTATTTTTCGCTGTCTAGAATAAGCAGGTTCCTTTCTTCTATTTGTAAAGGTTTATGCGACGGTATTATTATTTTAGGTGGGCTTAGGATCATGTAGCCGGTTTTATTAATATTTATTGTTACAATATTTTTTATTAGCCAACTGTTTAGAATATTAAGATCCTTTTGAGATTGTTCTAATAGAGTTTCTAAGTTTTTTCCGAAGTAAAATATTGCAATGACATCTGCTTGAAATGCGACTTGGGCTTGTCTGCATGCCTTAAGCATACTTATATTTTTCTTAGGTCTAGTGAAATAGTAAAAATTTAATGAAAAACTAACATAATACTAACCTGTATGTGGTCGGAAGTTCCCATGTAAATTAGCGCTATCGGTTGTATTTTAAATCGTTATTGGTCATACTAACTGTAAATTTCGTTAAATGGATGGAAATTTGAAATAGCAAATAGCCTGTTTTAAAACCCGAGAAAATAAATTTAAAAATGAATAAAAAGTTTGAGTACCCCTGCCCTAGATCAATATCAATATCGCTGTATTTTGGCAGTAAAATATTGTTGTAGTAGCTTTGTTATAACAAACTGTATGATTTGAATTTGGAAGGGAAGGAACGATTTCTAAATTGGTGAAAACAAATTTAAATTATTGGATAAATATATAACATTGAATAGAACTTTCACAGAATTTGAACAAATTTCAAAGTTAAAAATCAACAACTTAAACATCCCGTTCTTACTGTATTATTGACGTATATTCTTTGTTGAAACTCCTCCAATTCAATATCTCTTCCCGTAGGCTTACATATAATGAATAACTGTTGTTCTTCCATATCTTACTACTCATTTATTGATCCGGAGTTATAGACATTCACAACCGAAATTAATATTGTTAAAATAAAAAGGTAACGGTCTCAACTGGGAATCGAACCAAGGATATCTGTCTTACCGAGACAACGCTTCTAACCACATTGTGACCTAATTATTATACGCCATTTTTATCTCTCATCTCATATTTCAAATTTAAAATTAACAATATTACCTTGCAACAAAATTTTCACATTTTTGGCAGCTATTTTTTTGCATGATTATAAAGTACCTACAAATAATTGGTTTGTAATCTAGATAGTGTCTTGGATAAACATGTCCGTTTTTTATTTATATGGGACACCTGTTGACTTTTTCTAAAAATTTTAATGAACATTCAATTTTTATTGGAGTAACTTTTTTTTTAATAACTCGCGAAGGTTATACGAAACCCACCCGCTAAACTGCAAAAGGAGTTTGTCGGCAGTCAGCGTTGAAGAAGAAAATTATATTAACAAATCTTAACGAAATGTGAAACTGAACAAAAATAACATAGATATTGTTGGGAAGTGAGTTAGCTAAGAGCTTCGCAGATGCACTCATAGAGAGCAGTGCAAAAAGCTTGCTTGGAAGTCCGCAAGATGGCAGTTAGTATTAGGCTGCTTCCAGACAAACATGGTGTTTGCAGATCTCATTTAGCCAGCTCCTAGTTAGGTCGACCATCGAAGTCACTCTTGTAATACGCGAAGTATTGAATAAATCCCTGATTTAATATAAATAACTTATTCTCTAAAATCTCCTTCCACGACTAGTTGAAGAACTGTTTGTGGGAACACAACAGATATACAAATATTTATTAGTATCTTCTTTTTAAATGATTTTTTTTGATCGGTGTGACCTCCAAAAGTAATTAAAAATAAAATTTAACATACATATGACTCGAATGATGAATTCCATAAAAATCTCGTTCACGTTTTAACTTTGACAAAAGAAGACAATTTTTCGTGAAAAGAAATATTTTATAGAAGTCGCGAGATTGGATGCCTACTGTTAAGTTTGATGGACTTTTACGTAAATGGTTTACAGTAAAGTTGTCGAAAACAACATTGACAAATAAACAAGCTAATTGAATTGCTAACTCTGAAATCTCTGCCTTATCTGCGTCTAAAAGGTTTTTGTCAATGTAAAACTTCGAAAAGAGCAAAAAATAAAACGTTCCTTTCACGCTTTTTGGAATGACCCACGCAAAATTGCTTTGCATCGTAAAATATACCTAAACAATGAACCCTTTGGGCGCGGGGAGAAGGAAATTTTTCTTTTGTACGCATAAAATTAATGTTAATACTCTATGTTTATACTATCTTGGTACGAGAACACCCAAAGAACGCAGGAAAACGCTTTCTTCGATTTTAATAAAACATAAATACAAAGGGTACTAACAATATGACAGAACACAGATTAAGTGTCTATTTTCCCTTAATTTGTAGGTACTAGACTACCTACCACTTCTGACAGACAACTGTGTTACCTTCAACGATCACATAACTCAGATTAAGGGTCTATTTTCCCTTAATTTGTAGGTACCCGAATACCTACCACTTCTGACAGACTGTGTTACCTTCAACGATCACAGAACTCAAATTAAGGGTCTAATTTACCTTAATCTATAGGTACTTGTAAATCTATTGGCTTCAACCACACTACTCAAGATACTGTGGGTATCTGCTCTTTTAAACTAAAAAAAAAAACAAAATAATGACATAAACACATTAAGAATGTTGAACTTAGTAGGACCATTTCCTGCCACGCCTTGCCTGGCACGTGCATGAAATATTTTTATTAAAATTTCAAGAGGACGTAACATGAAAATATCTAGAAATATATGTACAGTGGATTTTGCAGTGGAATGCATTTGAAGGTTGCAAATTTAACTTGGATTGAAGGACATGGTGATCAGAATACCAGGCCATTAGACGTGGGGAAAATTATTATGTTATGATAATATTAAAAATAAAAATTTTGGGAAAATATGAATTTTGACACTAAATTATTTGTAATAGGTATTGTCGCATTCTGGAATGAACCCTTTTTTATTAAGTTCTTTTTTTTGCTTATAGAATTGGTCATTATGTGCCATAAATTGCACATGGTTCTTGGCTATTTTTCTCTTTTTTAATCCCTTTTAGAATACAGTATTATCGGATGGGGCAGTACAAATAACAATATCCTAAAATCACTGATTAAAACCCAAAAAGTCATATTGAAAATTATTCCCTGTATGAACTAGCACTGACAAAATCTTCTCAAAGAAGAAAGATTATAGTTTCCGAGACTACAACATAATATATACTACATACCTCACTCCATCGGTCCTGACAATATTCCAACATTTATACTAAAGGGTTGTTCCGACCTTTTAATACCACCATTATGTCATCTCTTCAATGTATGCCTAAAAAACGGGATTCTCCCAGACATCTGGAAATTAACTAAAATAACCCCTATCTACAAGAAGGGTGACAAACGTGATATCCGGAATTATCGACCAGTTGCCGTTCTATGTTCCATCATGAAAATATTCGAGAAAATTCTACATAAATATATACTTAATCACGTTAATCCAATTCTTGATGACCGTCAATATGGTTTTAGACCCCAGATGTCAGTAACATCAAACCTCTTATGCATCTCAGATTTCTTATCACAAACTCTCGACAATCGGGGACAGGTGGATGTTGCTTATTTCGACCTGGAAAAAGCATTCGACAAGGTTGACATCGACATTCTTCTAAATAAGCTAGCTTCATTTGGTTTTTCCAAAAGACTACTCTGTTTTTTTGCTTCATATTTTCGAAATCGTAGACAGTTTGTTTATTATAAGGGTTCCAGTTCTTTTGAATTCATTGTTTTTTCTGGAGTTCCTCAGGGGTCTATCCTTGGACCACTTCTGTTTCTGATTTTTATTAACGATATTGGTTCAGTCATCACACATTCGCTGTATTTACTATTTGCAGATGACTTGAAACTATATCGCTCAATAAAAAACCATCTTGACTGTATTCTCCTTCAACGTGACATTGACTGCGTTTCAAACTGGGCCAAAATAAATGGCTTGAACTTCAGTACACCCAAGTGCAATATCGTCTCGTATACAAGATCAAAGAAACCGCATGTATTTGAATATACAATCAATGAAATTATTCTCCAACACCTAAACCAAATCAAAGATCTAGGAGTTATTTACGACAGCAAACTAACTTTTCACCAACACATCGATGATTTAATAAGCAGAGCATACAGGCTTCTCGGCTTCGTAATTAGGAACTCATATCCATTTCGTAACACAAAAACACTGACGTTATTATATAATACACTAGTCCTAAGTGTACTGGAATCAAACTCGATCATCTGGGCTCCACATGAATTAACATACACTTTACGCATTGAAAGAGTCCATAAAATTTTTTGAGGTTTTTATTCTCGCGGGTCTATGGACGTTACCCTTGGCTTTACCCATCGATTTATATATTAGGCATGACCAATTACCACTCCCTAGAGACACGTAGAGGTATTGCTTTGCTTAAATATTTTTTTCAACTTATAAACGGTCACTTATCTAATAATGAGATACTGGCCCAACTAAATTTTTTTGTACCAGAGTCTCACTCTCGAGGACGTCATCACAATCTTCTATATAGTAGAGCAAGCCGCACTAATTTATTTATGTACTCACCTGTGGGGAGAGCTACGTGCTTTTTGAATGCAGTAGATAAAAAAATAGATTTATTTTTTGTGTCCTATAGCGCATTTGCGAGATTTTTGGCATTGCATATACACTGCATAAATGGTACAATTATAACTTCTTAGGCTATATTACCTGTAATTGTTATAAATAAATGTACAAATTATATATATAAATAAATAAATAAATAAATAAATATAGACCACGTCCAAATATATTAGTGTATAGCTCTTGTGTGAGACTAGCATAAAGCTTCAGTGTTACATCAAACATGCAAAAATTTAAAAAAAATCATTGCTTCTTTTCGCCCTCACACGGTTAACTCATAAAACGCATAATATGCTTTGCTGTGAATATCTGCGGTGTTGTTTTACAAGCAAGGGTCCCCCCTTGGATAAGCCGGTAGAAGGGAGGTACGCACTTAATTCCGACGCCTTCACTTTGCCAACGAGTTTGCGGAGAATGGTTGCCAAATCCACACAAATGAGTCGTATCGTACACGAATGAGATAGTATCAGTAATAAGCATAAAAGAAAATATTTCACTCTATTGTGAGCTTGCTCTACATTCATCACGCTATTTCGTTAGTATTTTATAGATATGAGAGATTTACGAGAAAATGTATAATCGCTTAGTAGTAAATAAACCTATAGATAGAAATAATATTGTATATCTATTGAACAGATTATATAAGGAAAACCTTCGACAGTGGAAAAAACCGGCACAATATTTACGGTTCATTTTTCTATGATCAAATTCGAAAAAAGTAACGAACTCACTAATCTTATTGACATCAGAAAGAGGATTAAACGCAACAAAACTTCGCATTAGTAGTGGTGTCGCGTAAACTCTACTGTATGAGTTGGTGTTAGAAGGTTCTGCTGGGATAAGCCCTTTGCAACACACTGGAAGGACCAGTCCCAAAACTATGTCAACTGCAATTATATTATATCGGATAATTAATTTCTAACTTGATGGACAGTATTCTCAATACTTTTGATCTGGTCTTCAGGAACATAAGATAAGCCCAGATTGGAATATAGGAGAAAATAGACTCACCCGTGGTAATTGGGGTCTCAAAATATGCCAGCTCCAAGATGTTAAATTCACAAAATTATATTCCACGGTCTCCATTACATCGCACATTAATCCTTCCTGTCCGAGGTATTAATTTACACCATAAATAAACCGCTCACATTTACACTGAGAAATATTGATTGTTTGAAAGGTAAGTTTTGACAACTTTTTCTTCTTGGAACAATTATTTTGGTCATGGTTACATTTTATACTGGGGCTCCATATCCATAAAGTCTTTACGAATACATACCTACCTAATCCGATACATTTTCAATTTGGGAGGCGGGTACGAGGACCGCCGCCCGGGAACAACCAACACCTCTGCCATAATTTGTATGGATTTTAATTTTGAAATTTTTTTAACTTTGTAACTTAGTTATATTATTTTTTCGAAAATGTACACTCCTCTTCCATCCACAAGCAAATGCTTTTAATGGAAGTGTAGTATAAATTAAAACAGTATGACTTGTAAACATTGCATATTTATTGTAAAAAACACAAATAATACCACATGACTCCACTACTATAGAGATATTTCGGGAATTTAATGTACCATCTATCACAGAATTATACAAGAGAATCGCCTTATATCAAATTTATAAAGAATATTTTATATAAAAAATTCACCCCTCAGATAGCATAAGCAATAGATTCAAAACTAATGGCTTAATAGCCATTCCTATGCTTAGAACGACCACAGTTCAGCACCACTATTCGTATTTAGGTGTGAGATGGTACAATATATTATTGTCCAAAAATAAAATTAGTGTAACCGGAACTGTGAATTATGAACAATTCAAATAGTTAATTAAGTCCCTAAAATTGGATAATGATATATTGTACCCCTAATTTTCTAACACTTACTCAATCTGTAAAAAAAAATATACATTTTTTATTTGTCTTTAAAAAAACATTTATATAATTTGTGTACCTGATATATTGTAGGTACCCTTAATTTTCTTACGCTTACTTAATTTGTAATAAGATGTATTATTTTATTTGTCTTAAAAAAACAATTTTTCTAATTTGTGTACCTGATATATTGTACCCTTAATTTCCTCACGATTACTTAATCTGTAAAAAGATATATTATTTTAATCATCTTTAAAAACACACTTTTCTAATTTATGTACCTATGTTAATATTATGTTTACATATATATATCATAAGTTTTTGATTTTTGTTTAAAAAATCATTAGAACTAAAGGTAAATACTCCTCCCATAAACAAGAGCTCCTGAAGCTCAACTTATGGAGTAGTAGAATAATAATATGTAATAAAAAAAAATACAAATAAAAATAAACAATAAGTCACCACGAGTGGTTCGCTACGTTTGGCACAGGGGTACCCGGGTTCATGGGGTGAGGTTTGACTGGGTCCAGGCAACAGATGCATCTGCCCACCAGCTGCGTGGTAGGCCGGATCGGGAGAGACTGGTTGAGGGAGACCTTATGACCTCTCCAGCAGGACTCTGAGATCATCGCTTTGTACCGCAGTGGGAGGGATGGATTCATACACCGGTCACTACCCCTCTGACCCCCATATTGCTAACCAACACTCGTACCCTTTTCCTCACCAGAACTTCCTCCCCTTCCTTTCCTAAGACCCCCCAAACAACATCCTCAAATATGAAATAATCCCTGAGGGGAATTATTTTCCTCATGGCCTCCTATGTGGAGCTAATGTTACGTTTGCACGTATCGAACCATTACGTACTGGTGAACAGTAAAATGTAAAAAGGGTTTTCAAGTGTTTATCGAATATAAAACTTTTGTATGTCTCTGCTGCCTCTCTATTTACCCTTCCAGCGTTTTAAGGTTATATATGACCAGGCGTCCATACCTTATAAATATGTTTTTTTTTATATATTTTTTTTTTACTTCAGAAAATATTCTTATTTGACTTAGATAAATAGTAATTATTTACAGTTTGCCTCAAATATTTATACTGGATGCCATTAATAAAATAGCCAAAATGCATAATTCATATTTCGCGCCGCTATCGTAACAATCTAATTTAATTTTTTAAATATTTTCTTATTTTTTATTATATGCACGAGAAAAAGTGAAGTTACTGTTTTCTTACAAATTCCCCAAACAAAACGAATGTGATTTCGAAATATGGAGTTCTCTTTATTTTTCTATGATTGGAGTAAAAACTTAAGAAAAAATGTGGTTAGCGTTTTGGATAACATTTTTAAAATTTTTGTATTATTTAGAAATAGTAATGTTTATTTCAAATACATACACCGGAAATCTTCAAAAATTTCAATTTTATCTATTTTCTAAAACAGTATTTTTACGGAAAATTAAAGATGTATATAACGCATTTGAAATACACAAAAAAATGCAAACTGAACAACTCTGCTTAAAGTACTGAAAGGTTGAATATTTCATTTAATTTAATTTATTATGTTGATTTATATATAATCTGATGTTGGCACAGTATTATGTTCTGTTTTACCGACATTTTTTTACCTTACCTGTAGGTATTTATAGTGACAATGCGTAATTTTTTTATTTTTTTATTTTAATGGTAGATCAAATAATTTATGACCATGTTATTGTTTATGTTTCAAAAGTTCTTAATAATTAATAATTCATCTTTATAAATATCTCACTAGGGAAATCCTGTGTCGAGATGAGCAGCTTTACAATTATATTCAATCATATAACATATACACAGATGGATCACTTCGAATATGGGACTCCTAATGTGATTCATGACAAAAGTCACAACATGGGCAATCCAAAATCTCCACTCTTATCCAGTATGGAATTTTTTACCATTTTCTTCAATAGATTCAACGAACCTATAGTTTTTATATTTTCACCGAGCATATTATAAAGCAACGAAGCTTTATAAGAAAAAAATAAAGCAACGAAGCTTTATAAGAAAAAAATCTTTTGTCCAAAGGATGTTTTGGTATTCACCGGCTGATACATTAAAGAAGAACCCAATCTAGTGTTGCGCAATTGCTATGATCTTTTAGCAGTATCCATGTTGTTGAAAAATTTACAGAGGGCCTGTATTATGTAAAACTATTCTTATACATTATTATTACAATTAAATTTAAAAAAATAATTTATAAGATTATGACATGACAAATTAACGACTTGTGAAAACATTTCTATTAAGTTTCACAACAAACATTACAATTACAATTAATTAATTAATTAATTTACAATTCAGCACAAGAAACTTGAAGGTTTTCTTTATTCGTTAACTTAGGAAAGATAACATAAAATTGCTACAACTTCTTATCTAAAGTAAAATTATTGAATGGCTGTACTTAGGACGGTAAACAAAGAACATCCTGATGAGAATCCTGTACAGAGGGTTTAGTTTATAGAATAAATTTTTACAGCCAAACTAGATGAGATATATTTTTCCATAGTGTAATAACTTATTGAGTAAAACCCCAAAATATAATATTCGATCGTTGAAAATAAAGTAAGCAACTCCCAAAGGAAAAATGTGAACCAGAAAAATCAGAAAACAGATTTGGAAGCATCCAGAAATTGAATATTCATTCTAGACTTGTAAGAAATCAATAGATGTCGCAAAATTGAATTTAATCTCAGATTGCACTTAAATTCGTGTAAAATCTTGCAATCTCGCAAAAAAGCACAATATGCATTTAAAAAAATGGCTAAAACATTAAAAAACACAACCATAACAAACAAACAACTGAACAAAGCTCAAATACGTCTGGTTAGGCGTTATTCGTTAGTAGCTATGGAATTATACTCGAATGCATATAATCCGAAATGTACATAAATAAATAGGAATTTTACAATAAATGAAAACTCAATATAAAAATGTATGTACCGTAAACTGGGGTTACTTGCATCACTTTTCTGCAATTAATCATGTTTTAAAGCTATGAGTAGGTAGAATTATTGAATTGGTGATATTTAATTTTTAATTTAATTTATTTATTTCTATACATACATACAGTGTCTACCAAATATTTACATTTATATATAATACATAAATTTAGAACTGTTGTTAATATGGTGTTTTTTTATTTTTTTTATGCTGGGTGTGAGAAAAAACAAATGTTTGACAACACTTTTTAGTTATGCGTACTTAGTAGTTATATAAATTAGTTACAGTTGTTTTTTTAAAGATTTAGAGTAAATTGGGACGACATTGCATCACTTTTGTACTTCATTATCATCTCTTGTACATTCACCCCATATTGATGCAATGTGAAAAATGCCTTAAACAATATTTTTGGCAACCCTAAGAGCCATTTAAATTAATCTTTATACAAAGTTCCCCCGTAAGATGCATAGAACCCCGGTTTAGGATATTTACGTAAGGGTATTTATTATTATTTTGTAGGCCTGCTAAGATAATTCGATAATTCCGTCCAATACGCGGATAATATTAATATAATATTTTTTTACGTGACTTTTTCACTTATATCGTTAAGATTTAAACTTTATTTTAGAGTACTTGCTAGGGCAAATTCGACCGTAGGTCTGTCCAATAAACCATGGTCACCCGTCGCATATTTTTGTAAACCTCTTCTTCACTTACGACGTTAAGACTCCGACTTTATTTTAGGGTACTGTGTCGTCTTAAGAGTGAAATTAAATATTAATAATAACGTTCCATCATCAGTTGGATACAGGTATACAATATACCGAAATAATCACCTTTATAAGACCTTAGGCAGTGAATTTTGTAATCTAATTTATTTTAGCCCCTTTGACGCAGGTTTACATCAACTTCAAAGGTTATTTAACTTGGTAGTGGGGTATTTGTCCACCCCAATTTGTTGTCGACCAAAAATCGGGTTAACACGACCCAAAGCGGCGTGAGGCGGAAAACGAAAACAAATTAGAATACCATTTCATTTCCATAATGTGGCTTAACACGGAGTTTAGAATACTCGAATTTAGGCCACAAAGTTTAGGAACTTAAGTTTGTACCAATTTTTTAGCAATATGATTTTTTGTGGTACCGTACAACAGTTCGGAGATTGTTGTGATGCTGAAATGCGGAGGAGAAGGAGATATAGAATTAATAAGATTGTTAACATCTGGCAACTTGTTGAAGGCCTTTTTCATAGAAACACAATATGAGAAGTGGGAATTGCCGTCACAATTTTTAGTTTATTGGCGGGATGGTATGCTAGCGAAGTTTTAAACAAGATGAAAAATGGAACTTTATCTATTTTGGTACCGATTTTCGTGTAGTTTAAAATGGCGGGCTGTATTTGTATTTCATCACGCCATCGTAGTATGTTGTGCGACTGAAGGTAGTGGGGAGGGGAGCGAGATGGGTCATTATAAGAGTTATATTTGCCACGCCTGCAAGAAAGAACTGTTACTGAATCTTGGCTGGCTGATAACACACACACACTAGGTTGTTTGCGACTCTCTGGAAATTAAAGGAAGAAGATTTAAACGCGAGGGAGATGGTTTTGTCCGGCAAACGTGAGACCGTCAGTACCGAGCTGGCAAGCGGCTGGACTGGACATTCAGGAATTCTCTGGGCGTGTGTCTCTGACGTAATGGCCGCTAGTTAGTTTAACCTTTATTTTACTGGACATTGTCTTCCTAAATTACTTTTAATTCTGTAGAGATTACGGGGCCCTACACTTATCACAGGTTAGTTGATCTCCTGGTTTTTATGTCACTTTTGCGAATTCAAATTGTTATATCTTAAATCCTTGATGCTAGAGCTCTTCGACCCGGTACATGGCCCCGAGTTATTATAACCATTTATTAAAATTATAGAGTCTCATGTTTCTAATTGCTAATTAATAAATATTTGTTAACTTTAACATTCTTTTATAATTTTAAGAATGCAAACTTTTATCATAGAAAACCTGAATTACATACAATGGCGTCCAGCGTGTGTTTTATTTTAACCTTGGTACGATGTGTTGATTTAATTAATTATAATGGCGCTCATGCCGCATATATTTGGTAATTAAAAAAATTAATTATTACAATGGCCCCAACGTGTCATTTGCTGTTAGTAAAATTCATCTTATTACAATGGCCCCAACGTGTCATTTGCTGTTAATAAAATTCATCTTATTACAATGGCCCCAACGTGTCATTTGCTGTTAATAAAATTCATCTTATTACAATGGCCCCAACGTGTCATTTGTTGTTAATAAAATTCATCTTATTACAATGGCCCCAACGTGTCATTTTCTGTTAGTAAAATTCATCTTATTACAATGGCCCCAACGTGTCATTTGTTGTTAATAAAATTCATCTTATTACAATGGCCCCAACGTGTCATTTTCTGTTAGTAAAATTCATCTTATTACAATGGCCCCAACGTGTCATCTGTTGTTAATAAAATTCATCTTATTACAATGGCCCCAACGTGTGATTTTCTGTTAGTAAAATTCATCTTATTACAATGGCCCCAACGTGTCATTTGCTGTTAATAAAATTCATCTTATTACAATGGCCCCAACGTGTCATTTGCTGTTAGTAAAATTCATCTTATTACAATGGCCCCAACGTGTCATTTGCTGTTAGTAAAATTCATCTTATTACAATGGACCCAACGTGTCATTTGCTGTTAGTGAAATTGATTTTATTACAAAGGCATCAACGTTTCATTTGCTGTTACTAAAATTCATCTTATTACAATGGCCCCTCGACCACGGAGGTCAAATGTCACACGAGAACGTGTATTTTCTACTTTTGTCTTGAGTATCTTTGAGAGTCTTTTGAACTTGAGTTCAACATCTCGACTGTGGAACAATTTTCTGGCCTTTGTGTTTCATCCCTCCTACTTTCTCTCTTCAAAACGTCCCTCTTCACAACATCTTCAAAGATGACATAGGCCCTGAGAGAAATCATTTTTTTCACAGGCCCTCCTACGCAAAATTAATAATTAAAAAAACTTATAATTGCAGTCGTTAGAATCAATATTTTTATTAGATAACTGTATAACATTTCACAGTCGCAATACAATATAAATGCACATGTTTCATTTATCATTTATGCATTATGTGGCCTTTGATATGAATTACTACAAACTACCTACCGTTAATGGTAGAGTTCAAAACGTGCGCGATTCACATTTCATACAATTTTCGGTGGTTAATAACTTTAAAAAAATCGTTTGTACGATATATCAAACCACACAGCAATATTCGTATGAAAATACCAAATTTACCTTTTCCATTTTAATAATAATATTACCATTCGTTATTTCGGCTACTGGCATTTTACCTAGCTCTCTCATTAAAAATTTAGGCGTATTAGATCTATCAAAAAATTTATATATAAAAATGCAAAAATCAGTCATTTTTAATACATGTAGGATAACGAAAGATTTTTTAAACATTTATGTTGAGGGATCAGTAGGATTTATAGGCCCTGTTAGGAGTTCTACCGAGCCGAACCCTCTGATATGAAAATATCTGTAGTCGGTGAATTATTTTCCCATTTATTTATTTAAGTTTTAATCCAGCAGGACTGGGAGGATAGTGCAATCCCAGTATGCCATATTACATGAAATGCAGTAAAACAGGGAAACATTAAAATAAAGTAAAAAAATATAAAAATGGAAATAAGATAAAACAAGGAGAAAAAAAAATATTAGGCAGGTACCTAAACATAAAAATAAAATGTAAATCAAAAATAAAATAGTCATATAAATAGGTAATACAATAAAAACAATTAGATCAATTAGAACATTTGATCTCTGGTGAGTTGACGTGTTGTTTTTGTATTGTTTTGTATTTATTTTGCTTTTATAATGCACTTGCATAATGTTGATTGACTAGATGATCATTTGTGGAAAAGTGTGTGGAAGGGTTTAGTTTTTCCTATGGGGAAGATTTAAAAAATCGGACATAAAATCGAAAAAAATAAAATATAAAGGAGATTGTCTGTGGCCCGCGGGAAGCATAGATTGAATTTTTTTCTATCTATAATTTCATTTGAAGATTGATGAAATTTTTCACAACTGACCTACATTACACAAATTACTAAAAAACTACCCCAATCCCATTATCCCACTTCTTAGAGCAGAATATTCACCCTTCTTAATGAAAAAATTCTGTCTACATCTGATTTCGGAACACCTCTGTGCAAAGCCCGGGTAATGCCGAAAATTCCAGGTAGTATTTTTTAATATTAACTTTTAACTTTAACATACCTTTGAGACGTACACGACATACAGTGCTATTCTACTATAAAACATTTAACTAAGAAACAAATGCAGCATCTAATTCGCCAATTAACCGAGCTCTTCATACTCTAAATAATATTTGTCTTAACTCTAACATTGACATTTTTTCGGATTCACTGCCCAAATTCAAACGTGGCATCATGTCAATAATTTAAACTGTTCAATGCGTATACATACAGACACACACACGCATACAAACACTCACACATACATTACACACGTCACACACACACCTATATGCTACATACGTCACCTGGTAATTAAGGAATAAACATACCACCTATTACAAGGAAACATATCATAGGTACCCAACATTAAGTATCTTATTGCTGTATATTGTTTCATCTCTGTAAATCATGTACTATTTGTTTCTATAATACAAAATATTTTCATTTAATTAATCATTTTTTTGTTCCGAATAAAGTCTAAGTTCATACTTTTTGGTAGTCTTATTCCCAAAATCTGCATTAGCGATGTCCCAAAAAGGATGTCGATCAGTATTATTACTAAGAAATGTGGGTGAGACTATATTTAGGCCATTTACCGGATAAAAACAGGCCATAAGAAATGTTTTCAGGATGCCTAAAGAATCGGTTCTTCCTTACGGTAGTTTTCCTGGCTATTTCATTATTTGGATACCGATAAAATATTATATTAAAAGGTATTATTATCTAAATTTTATGACATATAATCTATATTCTGTATACGTACCCACTTCACGCCATAAAAGTTAACGTTTTTCAAGCTAAAGATATGATGCTACCGGTGAGAGATTGATGCAAATTTTTTTTTCTTCGTGACCTTAAATGTTTTGTGTACACCGCATAAAAGTCCCTGCTACTCAAAACCACCAGGACCATGGCTTCCCTTGTTGTGGGCTGTAATTCAAAATAGGCTTTTTCCATTTTTTTCACTTTTTCGGGAAGGGAGATGAAAAATATCTTCTGAATCACGAATATCACATAGATTTGTTGTTTTGAATTTTCGCCATCACAAATTTTACTACAAATAGACATAAAATGGATTAAGTCATTATTAAAATATAATGGACCTATTTTGACGTTTAAAATAGTTCTTCTTGCATAAAAAGATTATTTTTAAGTGTTTAAATGAACCGAATGCTATCATTTTTTGCTAAATGACAGAAATAGATTCAGAGTTATTGAAATAATAATTAAGTAAGTACCTCAGCTTCTTCGATTTTTGAGATAGTTAGTCAATTTGTATTTTATCAGTTGATAGTAATTCAGAGATAAAAGGAGAAAAGATTAAGAAAAGAAAGGATAAAAAGTGTCTGGTTTTCAGACCTCGAAACTAAATAAAGCTAAAGGGACTTAAGATTTACTTAGAAGCGCCCCGACAATGTTTACGGAACTAATACTCAATAGATTCGCCGGCCTCATAAGACACCGGGTCACAGAGGCCAGGATGCGGCTAATGGCCTCCGCCAACACGGTGGTGACCGCAGCCTACCCTACCCTACTGAGTGAGCGCTGGGCCCAAGCTCACTCAAGACCACGCTCTGAATACTTATTCATAATTGCTTATTTTTAGACTTCCTTCTCTATCTCTCTATCTCTCTATCTCTCCATCTCTTAAAATTCATTGAATTCACGTTTTAATTTTTTTTTTATTGAAATCAATTTTAGATTTACCACTATTTTTTAAAATTTGTAGAATTCATAATTTCTGTTGATTTTAATAAATTTTAAGAATAAATTGTATTTCTTTAAAAAATCATTATATTCTCTTTTCTATTATACAATCAATATATATTTGTTGACGGTTTGGTTAATTTGATCTTTCCAGCTTAGGTTTTTGTCTATTACATATTATTCCTAAGTATTAAATTGTTTTGAAATTTTCAATGTGGAACAGTTTATTGTACAGCTTTTTTATGTTTTTTTTAAATTGTCGTGTAAAATTATGTAAAATTTTGTAGAACGTCATTTGATTTTATTGCAAATGGTATAACGTGAGATTTTTCGCTATTTAGAAATAGTAAGTTTATATCAAACCACTATTTAAGAGTGTGTGTGTCTTCTGTTGTTTTTAGTTTTACTAATTCCCACGTATTGTCACTTTCAATGATGACTGTACCGTGTAATGATCTGCCCTTTTCAACTTTTTCTTCTCTTCTTTCTACGATAAATTTTCTTTAAGTCCCATAGGTAACTTTTCCATAAGGCTTTGTTGGTTAAGGTTATGTATATATCCGGGGTAGGAATTTCCTCCCTGCCTTTTACAAGCCTTTTCTATCCTCTTTATTACACACCCCTTCAACTGTGTGCATCATAATTTGTCTACGTGTTTTACGGCCTTGAACGTAACTATTTCACGTAACGGTTCCGTATAAAAAGGCTTCACCGAACGTTGTGTTGGTTTTTTTTGTTTCTCGGTTTAGAAACCTAGTTATTTTTTATTTATTTATTTATTTATTTTATTTTAAATGCACATTTACAGTTATACATAACCAATAATAAACATACATTTTATTTTAATTTATTAAGTAATAATAGCGTTTTTGAACTGGTGAATATTAAGTTGGAAAATATCTATATCAGGGGACAGGTAATTTAGTAACATAATCATTTTTCCGAGCGGCATTACTAATGGTAAGTTGGTTCTGCATTTTGGAACGACAAAGGTTCTGTGCCTGCGCGCTCTTGTATAATTGTCAGGGACATAAAACTCAAATTTTTCTATAATATCGGGAATACAGACGTTACCATTTAGAAGTTTATATGCTGTTATCAGCAAAGCAGTTTTCCTTCTATCGGTGAGGCTATTAATACCCAGCATGCCGGACAAAAAGGCTGATGGATATAACCAGGGATAATATCCGAAGTCTCTAAGATATAAATATCTCAGAAACTTCTTTTGTACTTTCTCTATCATTTGAGAGTAAGTTAAATCCATTGGTCCCCATATTACAAAACCACTATCTATGTATGTGTGGTATCCCTCGGTTCTTTTGAGATAGAGTGAGTTGAATCCATTACCGCTGTGTTTTAAAACCATTTCATAAACCTTATCTTCTAAGTCGCCTGCTCCCCAACTAACTACGTGATTCTACCTGTCATATGGTTATGTGAGTATAATAAAGTGTTAGATTTTATATGTGTGATAAACATACGATAAATTTAAGGTGTTAGTTGTCGGCGCCATCCATGTATATATTTTAGGAGGGGAAGGAGAGGAAAGAAAATGAATTTGTTCAAGCTAAGATTGGCTCCTCCTCTTTACCAAACAAAACCGATGGATGATAATTTGAGCAAGGCGATCGATATCTGCGTGTCTGGATATCACAACCGGCCGGGTCTCCCCTTGTTCCAAATCGGCAACCGTCACGCCAGAATAAAGAAAACCAGGTCTCATCACCAATTTCAGAATTGCCCCAACCTCATACACCTCCAGGATAATCTACTTTACTGAGTGTAGAAGGGGAAAACCATGACATCCCTTGTCACGAATCTAGTCGCGAAAATGTGACACGTAAGGTCCTAAGTTACGTGCCACCTCTAGAAAACGTTGTAACTCCCTCGTCGTCGGGGATTTACATCCCTTTCTAGGTCAATAACATAGATAACACACGACGATCTTGTCGACATTTAGCCTGCCTTTAGCGATAGGTTGTGTGCCTACCCATTCAGCCAATTATCATGTGAGATATATGTAAGGTCTACTCGAAATGCCAAATTTAGGATGAGGACTGTCTGTATTTTAATATTTGGTTCCAGTATTTATTTTATGAGGTTACTAGCACCCTCGTGTATTAGGTATGGGTACCTTCTACTGAATACCTATCCTCTCAGGTAGGTATAAACGGATAATTGGTTTGATTTTTGCATTTAATTTAAAGAGGCTGCCTACCTCTCGAAAGGTACCTGTTGGGAAAAGTTGTTCGGTTGGTAGTTTTATTTCGGAGATTACCATCTCCCTCTTTTGACTCTAGATTTGTTTTTGTGCATCCCAATTCGTAACTTAGAAAGTCAAACAATAGATGAAAAGTATTAAATTAGAAAGTCAAATAACAGAAGAAAAGTTTTCATTTTGTTCCGTCTGGTTGCATCCGATCGCTTTCAATTCGGGCGGTCATACGCTAGCAAAACTTCCCCTTTGACTGACTGTACCTGCGTCTTGTCCTATATATGAAAAGGTCATTGGCCCGTCTCTCGCTCACAGCTGTTTGACAGTTCGACTAGCACGTTCCTTTTAATGACAAAATTATTTGGGCGGCAGGTGTCGTAAACTTAGTTCCTGTACCTCGGTTGTATCCGTCTTTTAAACGGGTCCTCTGGAATTTAATAAATAATATAAAAAAACTCACCCTGTTAGTCACCTCCAAATCCTAGTGTGAAACTTACCTGGTTACACTATATAGCTAAATCAGTTTAATTTTCGATCTCCTCCCTATCGGCTTCTTTCCTCATTTTAGCGAAATCCTTGCAATCTGTAAAATTTTGGTCCCCTTCCTACCTTTAAAAGGGTAATTAAATAACTCTGTAAATAAAATTGTACCTCCCTAATTTAAGCTAATCTCTGTCAGGATTCGAACCCGAGTTTTTATGATTTGTTTGGATCTCTGGTTTTCGGTTTCCGTGGATAGAATGCCATCTCGTTAAATCAATTCCTCCCTAGCCCGATAAAAAAAACTTCCTGCCTTTAAATAAGTTCACTCTGTTTTAAAACGCAATCATTATTATTATTATTTTCATGTTTTTAAAACAAGTAATTTAGTTTGAACTACATATTTATGAAATCACGTTTAATTTAACACATTTTATATTATAATCGCGATCGCCCAACTCTTAGCGCCCCTGGGGTGATTTTTCACAAAACGGCGCTCTACAAATTATCCAATTATTATTATTGACGTTATTATTAATTGTATTCTCACTGAGTCAACCACTTTCACTTCACACAAACACCGGTTCAATAATATTTCACTTTAATTCAAAAACCAACAAAGCTTTCTAACACCATCTGAATTCACTAATTAACTGTAATTTCACACAACACTTCTGATTTGTATCAATTTCTAGGAGCTGTCAACGTACCCGAGTTCAAAACCCAACTGCCTACCCATTCTCTCCCTTCCCGTGGGAATGTGTTTCTTCAAGCCCGCCTGTCAATAAATCTTATCTGTTAGCCCAAACAAAAATTTTTTGGAGTACATTCATTTCGTTTATTTATGTGATTGTTCAAATCATCACAACCGTCAGCATAAGAAGTTATATTACCATGAAGTGTTTGAGAAAATATCCCGTTTACATCATTCGTAAATTCAAAATCTGCTTATAACCTTTCTTTACATCTTTTATTTTTCCTTGTTTTAGTTTCTCAACTCTCTTTTAAATTTTTATTTTTGTATATATTGATTCTCTAGAGCATTAATTCAACAAAATCAAAACAAAATTTCATGGAATGGAGAAAAAGCAGACATGTTTTTATTTTTATTTTTTTTTTAATATTAACTTATTTTTTAATCTTCTATCTATTTCTACTCTTCCTTTCAATTTCTTTTTATTTATATATATTTTGGATTCTCTGGCGCATTAATTTCACCAAATTAAAAGTAAGATTTCACGGAATGGTTGAAAAGCTTACATGCTTCTATTTTTTTTAAATATTTATTTATACATATACTTTTTTCTTTTTGCATATTTTTTAATTCCCTATTTGTATTTTTTTGGCTTATTTTTATTCTCTATTTTCTTCAAATCTCCTTTCTTTCTTTTATCTATTTTTGATTCTCTAGCTTATTAATTTCATCTAAATAAAAAGTAAAATTTCAATTTGATAAACTCACATGTCAATAATTTTTAACTATATTGCTATTTTTGAATTATCATATTTGAATATTCTTTTAGTCTATTCTCTACGTTTATATTATTTAAAATATATAGTTAGCAACTTCTTATATCAACAAAGAAAACTTTTCAAATTATTTATAAAGTGCAATAACTAAGTAAAAGTCAATACACTAGACTAAACAAGAATCGCATTTAATAAATCTGCCTATTTCTGACTGTCCTAAAACAGGTAATCTCCTAGTTGGACAGCCAAAGATCACTGTAATATGTAATATGTCATGTTTTAAAAAAAATTAATAAATAAAATAAATAAACATATAAGATGAATAATATTGGACTCAGTACCGTACCTTGTGGGATTCCATAATTATATGTATCTTCATTGCTATATACATTGTTTATTTTGACATATTGAGGGCGATTATTTATGTAGCTTTAATATGGGGTAACTATATGGGATATCTATTGAGGGATTGCACTAACCTTCCCACATCCTCGAATAAAAATAGTAATAAGTATTAAGATTACTTTTCAAATTTTGTGGTATCTACTATGCCATGTGTACTTCCAAACATTAATACTCCACAAATTATTAACCCTTTTTATCAAATCTTTTCGTTCAGGAATTCAAATTTTCTTCAAATTCTCTTTTCTAGGTGACAGACTTCGAAAAAAACTTCAAGGCCTCCAAAATATGAAAATAACATTATCATACTTCCAGAGAACTCAAATCCTTCAATTCAATCACCACAGATGCATCATAAACTTAAACATGAAAAAAGAAAAAAATTAAAAAAAATTGTTACTTAAAAATAATATGTTAGTTGTGAGTCGTACCACAGCTATTGCTGCTTGAACTATGCACGTCTCAGTCTGAAAACACCGTTCATATTTGTCAGAAAATTAGGAATGAAATGAAAAAAATGATAAAAATTGTGAGTATCTCAACGATAAAAACACCGGTGAATTTTTTACTCGGACATAAAATATTATTATTGGTCCAAACACGTATAATTTTCTTCTGTCTGGGTTTATTGTCTAGACGTCTTGTCTGGTTAGATTCAAGACAAAAATCACATTTAAAAAAATAAATAAAGCCCAACTGCTCCCAACCATCGGGAGCCAGTGATATAATTATACTGAAATTTGCAGATTTTTAAGAATCTCTTCAAAAACGGGATTGCAGGCCCGTAACGAATGAATTGATAGGTTTCCTAATAAACTTTTAGTAAAAAGCGAATGTCGGAACACGTGTTAATAAAAATTCAAACATTTTCGAACTTTGTCATTGTATATTATCAAGGCAAATGCCTGTGTATGAACACGTGTTCCGATATATAAGGAGCTTTTCAGGAAACTGTTAATAATATAATAATAATTAGGTTCTGAATGAAACAACGAGCTTGGCTAGGCTGACAAAACAGAAGAGGTTTTATTTCTTATCATAGACAAATATACACTATTAGAGACACGTACCCAAAGACATGGTATTTTGAGCATATTATAACACACCCAATCTCAAAATACAGATGTTTTAAACATTAAAATACTACAGTTACGATGTCTAACATTTTTACAATGAAACTATCACTAAAGCTAAACTTTTAATAAGCATGTGTGCTGGCATATCCCCGACGGCAAATAATTAATTTTAACGATTTTAGTACTAATTATTTCTTTACAATAATGATAGCGCACATCAATATGTTTTGATCTGTTATGGAATACAGGATTTCCTGATAATTTTTGAACGCTTTGGTTATCATTACTTAAGTTAATTGTATGCATCTGTTCAGTTATCTCCTCAATTTGTAAATTAATAAGATACGCATCATCCCTTAAACCCTCCGAAATTGCTATGTATTCAACCTCAGTATTTGAAAATGCTACAGTTTTTTTTTAAACTCCAAGGACTGAACCTAATACTCGCAACATAAAACAGAAACCTGAATTTGAGGGTGCACCGGATCGGTAGGAATCCGGGAATTTTTTTTTGTTCTGAGATCTAAAATCAAACGTTGCATAAATATTGCCTGTAGAGATTGTTTAAAGAATATCGAAAATAACGTCAAAATAACGATCGACTATCTTTCTGAAAATTTGTACCCGAAAAGAGGAAAGATAGTGGTTTTCTAAAGCAAATCTCATGGAATGGACGTATTCATATTGGTGACGATATTCCGGATGCATTTGCGGAATAATTTAAGTCAGTTTATAGAAAACAAAGTGCCTAATTTTACTAATGTTACACCTCATTGGCGCAAAATGTTGACATTTTAAGATAAAATAATAATGATTTCCTATCCGAAATTAAAAAATTTAAACCAAAAAATCTGCTCGACCAGATTTTATAAATACGATTATTTTAAAAGTATGTGCCGAGCCTTTAATGTTACGTCTCTTACATATCTTTAATATTTTACTTTGGAAAATTCTCTGACCGATGGAAAAACTTAATGCGTAAATCGTGTCTATCAAACTAAAAACCTGTGGCAATTTTTCGGCACCAGCCAAATTATTTGAACTTTTCATACAAAAACATATTTAATTTAGGGTTGAAACTTTTCAAAATAAAACAGCATCATGGGCTTAGGCAGATCTATAACAACTAACTTATTGGTTATTTTTTTGGTAAACTAATGTTTAAGACAAGATTTTTTATGCATTAACTTATTGGTATTCACGGATTACGTCTCCAATATTTTGGACAACAACGAACAAGTTGACGTTTCATATAATGATTTTGCGAAAGCTTTATAGAAAGTAGATCACATCATTTTACTAAACAAACTTAAAAAATGTGATTTATTACACCGGCTGCTTTTTTCTTCCATAATTATTTTTATAATAGAAAACAATACATAGTTTAGGGGCAGGTAGCTTCTAAACCTTACCTCACAAATTTTGTGGTCCCTCAAGGATCTAATTTAGGACATCTGTTATTTTCTGTATTGTTCTATGTTCATTAATGACATAGCTCTGTTCATAAAATTCGAATATTTTTTTGTTATTTACTGAAGATATTAAACAGTGTACCGGAATAAAGATGAAAGAGGATTCTATTCGTTTACAATTCGTTATAGATGGCATATTAGAGTGGAGCAATCGAAATTAACTTTACTTTGATAGCAAACATTGTACAAGTATGTGCTTTACAAGGTATGTGCTTACAAAGCATATGCTGTACTTTGACTATAAAAAGGTTGGCGCCACGTTAAAACGCATTTCTTTAACGAAGGATTTATGAATCACTTTTGATACGCGCCTGATTTTTCGTTGTTACGTCGATTCGAATATAGGTTCTGAAACAACGTGCTTGGCTAGGCTGACAAAACGAAAGAGGTTTTATTTTTTATCATAGATAAGTTTACGCCGATCGACACAAGTACCTAAAGACATGGCGTTTTGAGCATATTATAACAGAAACGACCTGCAACCTGATTAACAATAATTTGAAGAGATTTACAAAAAATAGGAATACCCATTTTTGTCTGCGAAGAGTAGCCATGTTTATATTTTGAAATTTGATTTTTGTGTTTATTCTCGACCGAATATTTTCTCCGGATTTTTTTAGGTGTACGTTTTCCAATGATTAATTTTTTTATGTATATATATATTATTTGAATGTAATGATACCTTATATTTTTGGTATGCAGTGTACGATTTATCATTTTGTACGAAACAAAATCTCTGAGACATAATGTTCGTTTGTTAGAAAACAAACACAAAATTAAAAAAAAATAAAACTACTAATTCTGTCTTTTCTTCAAGCATCAAATCTGTTGTACCACCGCCAGTTTTAATTCGGATCTGAAAGGGTTATTCCATTTCACGCAATGTTTCGATTCTGAGTGGTGAACTTTCACCAGGGCGATACTGAAAGCATCTCTATCACTCTGGTAACACATTATAAAGTTGAAGAGGGTGTTGGACCATATAATTATACAAAATATATTCATTTCCGGATCCAAGATGTTCATGCTTTTCTCTAAGCTCTAAGTCATGAACATTATCGAATTTTCTAAAAAAAAATATTTTAAGATATTGATTTGATAATTTGACGGCCTCTTGGTTGAGCGGTTACGATCTTTGGCTAAGAATCCGGAGGTCACTAAAATTAATTTATTTAAAAATATATATATATATATTTATATATATGGTCCAGAGTGGTAGATACTTTTAATATTGCCCGGGTGAAAGACCACCTTTTAGAATCGAAACGGTGGTTGAAATGGCTTTAGTCGTGTTTATTGATCAGATCTTAATAGCTAGCTTTAATTAATTCCCCAACTTACAATCTCCACTACTTTCAGCCTTACAAATAATCGAGGGTGCAATAGTCTCACACGGTCGGAACTAGTATGCGGTACTCGCATAAAAAAATCTAAATAAGCCATAAATTATAATTAAAAAGACATCCTCATTCGTCATTGATACGATCTAGTCATTAACGTCCGCTTTCTATACAGTCCAAATAAATAAAATAAAAATGATGAAATTATTCGACACATTATTCAGTCTTGTCATTGACATTATACTTTCGTATGATAAATGCTTTATTTCCACGGGTTTATCTTCTACAAAGAAATTTTGAACGAAATTATAGTTCAAGGATAAGACAGGCTTTGTAATAATATATTAAAAGCGCTGCTTTTATTTCTAGGGTAATTATTATTAATGGCAGAAATAAAGGAGTTACCTACAAAACACATTTTAATGCTACCGTCTTAAATAACTAGAAAGGTAGATACACATTGTGTCAATGTACGCTACGTTAGCAACGCATGTACTGATTACAATCGATACATTTTCTATGGAAATACATGCTTTAGAAACATGCTTGTCACACTCCACGGAAAACCACGCTTCGATCACACGTATAATATAGGTATATTAAATAGAATTTGTTTTGCTGGAGTGCACTATTCATGAAATTGTATTCATATTCAATAAACCGTCCTGACGTTGAAAAATTCCTCTTTTAATACCTTACTAGACTATTTGTTTATTTTGGATTGAATTTCAATTAAAAACATCAACATAACTCATCCCTTGATGAAAATATTCATAGCCACTGGAGCGATTTTTGGCTTATTATGCCAAGTTTGCAAAAAACGTTTTGAGCCATCGCTTGCCATAATGTGTCCAATTTATAGAACCTAAACATATGGGATAGGCGATGAAATCTAGGTGAATTCTTTGACTTTAAACCGCATCAAGCAGTTTTCATATGTTTCCATATTAATATTTTGAGGAATGGAATTATTTAAATTTTATGGTAAATGTATGTTTGACACAAATCGCTCAAGTTGATGCTGATAAAATTACGGAATTTCTCGGTGAGATGGAAGTTCTTAATTACTTTCGTAAACGTCATATATGAAATTTGTTGCTGCTAGCACCTCGGCGTCTAAAAAGGGAACTATTCTGCGGCTTACTGTCACTACCACTTAAATTTGAGATATGCAGAATCAATTAACAATATTTATGTTGGAACAAACCCATAAAAATTGTGTTAGTGAATACTTATTCAGTAATAGAATTATTATAATTTTTGGGTGATCCTATTGAGAAAAGCAATTTTGCTTAAAATTTAATGAGTACGGTATGTATAATTTACAGGAATAAATTACTAGGTGCTGTACAACTTTTTTTATCCTCATCTCCTTCCTCTTGCCAAATCCTATACTTACAAAAAATTCCAATGATCTGGGAATGCCGGATTCTTTTTAATTTTCGAGCAGTTGGGACTCTTCAGGGCATCAAATATAAAAGTAATCCCCACCGTTCTTCGTTGAATTGCGAATAAAATTAGTACGCCACCATTTTGTTTAACTGTCAAAAATTAAGTTGCAAGTTGAGGTGATTTCCCAACTAAAAAGGTGCTATAGATTTCCAATACGGTTATGGTTTATACACAAAAGTGGTTTAAAACTTACATATAAACGTAAAGCTTATTTTAAAAGGAGTGTATTAAAAACGAGACGATTTTAAAATTAGTATATTTTAACAGTTTGTTGACGCATTTGAATAAAAACACTGATAAGTTTTTTGTTTCCAGATGTAACATTTGGTAAAACTCACATAGCCTGTTTTGCAAGCGTAACGAATTAACACATTTATTATTTTTGACGTCTTAAATTGGCTTCTAAAATCCAAATAAGAAACATAAACATTGTTTGGATTAGGTAACGAGTAACGCAAGGATAAACGTGAATTTTCATTCCTTGATGAGATTTCCAAGAGATTTAATTAAATGCACGTTAACCCCCGCTACCCCATTATATGAGAATGAAAATCAACACATATAAAGCAAGCGTGATGCTTAAAGACCCCGTATTATAAATAACCCTTATTCTCCAAAAATCACTATTTTGGTAATACAGGGTGTCCAAAAAATATTAATAATAAAATATATATTATATTCATATATCCAAATAAATAATCATTAGTACTTTTTAGGTATTCCCATTAAAAAATATCTAGCTGACTCAGGTCAGGGCTTCTGGGTGGCCAGTTAATGGTGCCTCTACAAGAAATCACTTTATTCGGGAACAGTTCGTTCACAGCTTCAATTGTATGGTCAGATGTATGGCAAGTGGCCTCATCTTGTTGGAACCATGTTTTTGAAATAAAGTCTTGAAATTTTTGCAACGGTCAAAAAGTTTTCTATTATTTCGCAATAACGGTTACTAATCACAGTGAGTGCTCGCCCTCGTCAATCTTCATGAAAATATGCTTCAGCAGATATTGCAGCCCATACGATAACCTTTAAGCAATGAAGTGGTCATCGACGTTTTACAACGTTTTACGTTACGTTTTTCAACGTAAACACAAAAACAAAGCCCCGCTATATTCTTGGACACCCTATAGAAGAACGGGCTACGAAGCAGCCACAATAATAATAATTCATTAATCGTGCTTGGCTAAGTGGTATTCCGTGTAAGACTGTGTTTCTTAATGTTTCCTGAAATAATTCATAATTCAGCCAACAATAATGGGACAAAATATCGCGTTGTAATAATTTACTTAAAATACCAAAGAAGTCAAATTAATTGATCAAGTAGGTGACTCTGAATGTAATGGATTCTCAAAACCACAAGGTACATTATTAGGCCCTTTGCTATTTATCATAAGTCAACGATATATTTAATGTCTCTAATTATGGAAAAATTATCTCCTACGTAGTGGTACTACATAAAGCTAATACACGGATATAAATAAATAAAAGGGCCAACACAAAGGTGGTAAAATATAAAATTAAAATATATTTTATGCATAATTTTACATAAAAAATCAGGAAACACCTAAAGAAATACAAATTATAATCTAGTCTCGGAAAAATACACAACAACATTTAATTATTTAGGAAAACCAACAGATATTTTTATATCAATATATAATAAATTTATAAACAATACAAATTAAGGCAATGCACTAAGTCGTGTAATATTTTGAATCGAGCCACTATCAACAACACACCTTACGTAGATGGCGATAAGGCTTAAATTCCCGATTCACACCATCCACCTGTTTTGATTTATGCAAGAAAAAAAACATGGCCCAAAAGTGCCATTTATTTTATTTTGTGGATGTTCAGGCATAAATATTTAAATTATTTCGATCATTTTATAAATAACTTAATTTGCCATATTATACAATAAAACCATAACCGTAAATGGGTTAATAAGTAGGAGATTTTGAACTTAAAAGCAGTTTTCATAGCTCTATACATTATTTTTTTCTAGGCTTATAAAAAGACTTTTCTAAAAAATACTCGATTATTTCAAAGGCCAGGATGTATTCTACTCGCAGTATTTAATTAAAGCATTTGAAACATTTCTAGGCGACCAAATTTTCAAACCAAAAACACATGATTTTAAATTACTACGTAGTGCATCGCTTTAAATCTTGTGTCAGATTTTCACATAAACATCAAATTATAACAATAAGCTTAGGCTTAACATATAAAAAACAAATTATCACTACACTAACAACTGCAATAATCACTAATATACCGACAACTAAACTGAACAAATGTTCATAAAATTAATGGTATAAAGAAAACAATATTTGTTGTTTCGCCCAGCCAGGCTTTTACATGTATTGTAAGAAGATAATGTACCAAGTGAGCTATAGAAAATTACACAAAATATTATAAAGCATGATATAAAATAAATTTAATGTGAATCAATATTAGTAAAATATGTAACAGTAACATAAAATAATATAGAAATTAGAATAATACTAAATATAAGCCAAATCACTAAAATTACAGGGTTTTCCAATAAGAGGTGTTATTTTGATATTCAATCGTAAAAGATCAATGGTTTCGTTGCTTGTGTGTCACGTAGTGCCGTTTTGTTGAAAGTAAACGTTTTCCTGATCAATATCATCCAATTTCGGCCATGAAAAATCATTAATCATCTCTCCATAGCGCAATCCATTCACCGTAACTGTTGCTCCAGCCTCATTTTCGAAAAAGTAAGGTCCTATGACCATAAACCGCACCAAACAGTCACACATTGAAGAAAAAGAGGCTTTTCAACAATAATTCTTGGGTTTTCCGAGCCCCAGATGCGACAATTTTGCTTGTTGACGAAGTCGCTGAGGTGGAAATGGGCTTCATCACTCAAGATGATTTGCATTTGATTCACTCAAGTGAAGTTTAATAATTTCAATGCGTTGTTGAAGCGTGTATCGTTCCATTTTTATTAGTTGCGTAGTTTCTACTTGTCAAATGTCAAAAAATGACAGCTTCAAAAGTAACATCTACCGAAATAGCGGGCTATTCAAAATAACACCTCTTATTGGAAAATCCTGTACATTACCAACTTAATTTGTAGGATTCAACAAAGTGCTGGTGTAGATTAGGCTTAGAGTCAATAAATATATTAATAGTACCCTCAAACTTTTTGTCCAGATCATGCATCGTTTTTATTAGTGAGTGTTTCTGATAGTTGGTTGATAGTTGTATTGCAGAAGAATGTAACATTTTGTCTTATGTTCCTAGTCGGCACATGGAATTTAATAATGGCAAAGATGGCAGGACTGTCAATTAAGTTGTTAATGATTCTGTGTAACACAACCAGGTCTGACGTAATTATCCTGTCATTCAGTGTTAGTAGATGCAATTGATTCATCAAACTGACAAAATAATGCATTAAATAGGAATTTTTAGCTTAAAATTTACGTACCTAATAAATTTCAGAGTGAACTTTATACAAAGGGGACCAAATAGGTAAATTTTATTCCACTTGACTTCTGACTAATGAAAAATAGAAGGTTCTCATACAATCTAAGCATTTAAAAACAACTTAAGCTTTTATAAAGATGATAAATTGATTTATTTCTAGTTCTCGAGCTTGGGACTCTAAAATTAATTTCAGAAAAAAGAGCGATAATTTTATCGAGATATATTATATCTGCTGGGTCTATTCTAGTTTTTAATGGCTTAAGTCCATAATGGTCTAATTTTTATTGTTTGGATACAACCGACATGTGTCGTGAGCAATGCTCACCTCATCAGGGTTAATCGAAATCTAAATTACAAATATAGATTTAAAGATGAAGAGGGAGAAGGAATGGGGGAGGAGAGAATGGAGGTTCCTCCCTCTATTACATCATTCCTTCTCACACTACATAGGTATTTAACAATGTAAACACTGATGAGGTGAGTATGCTCACGAAACAAGTCGATTGTATCTAGAGAATAAAAGTGGCTACAACTATAGTAGGATATTATTTTTAAACTAAATGGTGCCCCAATATAAGTTTGATGAGTTACAATAATACAATGACGTTTATAAAAAAGGTTCAAAAGGTTATTCATATTGAACTAATAATTTCTCAAGGTTTTTCAAAAACACCTCTAGACAAGTAACACTATAATATATTTTCACAGAATAAACTGCATTTTGACGTTTGAGTGAGTAAGTAATTTATCCCTGTAATCAAGACAGCGTTGAAATATACCACAATACGAAGCACCCTTAAGTTGACTTTTGGGTTTAAACATGTTTCTATAATATGTGATCAACTTATGTTATTTGTAAGTCTAAAACTTTAAGCCACATTAAATGTGTCTGTTATTAAGTCACTAGTTTTAAGTAGTTACAACTTTCTTCGTCGTAAGTCACTAGACACAAGTCTTAGATGTAACTTTAATAGTTTGTAAGTCAGTAATAGTTATAAACCTTGGACAAAAGTCGCTATATATAGGTTTTAGATGTAAGCCACTAGTTTTTAGAAGTTATAAGCATTAAACATTAGCCACTAGATGTAAGTCACTAGTTATTATTTTGAATCTTGGTTGTAAGCCAGTATAATGAAATATATATAATTTTATTTTCCGATTTTATGTCCGAGTTAAATCTTCCCCATAGGAAAAACTAAACCCTTCCACACACTTTTCCACAAATGATCATCTAGTCAATCAACATTATGCGAGTACATTATATAAGGAAAATAAATACAAAACAATACAAGAACAACACGTCAACTCACCAGAGATCAAATGGGAAAATAATTCACCGACTCCAGATATTTTCATATCAGAGGGTTCGGCTCGGTAGAACTCCTAACAGGGCCTATAAATCCTACTGATCCCTCAACATAAATATTTAAAAAATCTTTCGTTATTCTAAATGTATTTAAAATGACTGATTTTTGCATTTTTATATATAAATATTTTGATAGATCTAATACGACTAATTTTTTAATGAGAGAGCTAGGTATAATGCCAGTAGCCAAAATAACAAATGGTAATATTTTTATAGTCTGAGAATGCCAAATTCTTTTTATCTCATTTAATTTATTTTTAATTTATGAAACATATTCGTACAGAACCCTTGATGGGATTTGTCATACAAACAACGCTATATAAATCAGCCAAAAATGGATATAGTATCATTATTATTAACTTCTTCTTTTTTATTTCATTACTTGGCTTGGCTATCATCTTAATTGGTTTTGCTAATAATCGTATATTTAACCCTTCGTTTGTCAAGAAATCCACCGTGGATTTGCTAGTAACTCACGGTCACACGCTCCAATTTTATGGTATTTTGAACCGTAAATAATGCTCCTAGCATAGTATACGGGTGTATATATTAGCTTGGCAAGGAAATAATGTGTCTTAATATTATTTTAGCTTGTCATTTCTTCACTTGCTAAAATATTAATTTTATCTGCATTAAAACGCCTTGGCCAAATTCCATGTCAAATGTCATAATTCCGATTTTCAGCAGTCATAGTTAGTTTCACTTTCAGCAGTCATAGTTAGTTTCACTTTCAGCAGTCATAGTTAGTTTCACTTTCAGCAGTCATAGTTAGTTTCACTTTCAGTAGTCATAGTTAGTTTCACTTTCAGCAGTCATAGTTAGTTTCACTTTCAGCAGTCATAGTTAGTTTCACTTACAGCAGTCATAGTTAGTTTCACTTTCAGCAGTCATAGTTAGTTTCACTTACAGCAGTCATAGTTAGTTTCACCTTTAGCAGTCTTAGTTAGTTTCACTTTCAGCAGTCATAGTTAGTTTCACATTCAGCAGTCATAGTTAGTTTCACTTTCAGCAGTCATAGTTAGTTTCACCTTTAGCAGTCTTAGTTATTTTCACTTTCAGCAGTCATAGTTAGTTTCACTTTCAGCAGTCATAGTTAGTTTCACTTCATTACACTTCATTACATTATATTTTAGAAGAGAGAAAACAAATCACTGAATAAGTATCTATCCTGGTGAAACTACATCGGATAGATATAATTTTTTCATAAATTCATAATTACATTTTCTAGTAAGACGGTACAATTTATAAAAAACGTCATTTAGCAAAAACAAGTAAGTTATTACGGAAAATAGTGTCAGCCGACAAACGGCGGACGATTGGCATTTTATCCCTTGCATTTGTAATAATTCTAAATAAACAGTATACAATATTTGTACAATGTCTAACCAAAACACCCTTTACAGAATGTGAAGTGATTTTTCTTTAGTTAGGCTGTAATGTTTATATATTTATAACATGATGTGTGATATGATGTTATGAATCTTATTCATTATATCGTCGATTGTGGTTATCTTCTATTTTTATTTTGCTGAAAATATATTTAAAAAGTTAATAAATGCCGCTTGTGGTTGTTTTGTGCCTTTCCCACATTTCGTGGCTTGGCTCGCGCGTTTTATCTCATTTTTATACGCAGCATTACACGCTTTACGACAGGCTGCAAATAATATCAACATTTTGATGGCGTATGTCTTCGGTACTTACTATTTGGTATTTTCCAAAAGTGGAAACAGTAATTAAACATAATATTCACCGTAAGGAAGGGATTCCCACATCCGATGTCTTCACAGTAATACATTTCAAAGCGAATCAACAGTCCACTTACCTGCAACAAAAATGTAATATTAATGTTTTTTTATTGCAGCAGTGAAACGTGAAATATTACAAATACAAAATATGTAAAGTCAATGAAAAAATAGTAATGTTGGTATTTGTTGTCTGCTTTTTAGATATTCCCAATATTTCCATGGTGAAAGATCTCCATTTAGAGTTGAAACGTTGTTTGTGTTTCATCCTTGATATTATTTTATGAGCTTACCCATAGATGGAACTAGATTAATCCATAAATTTACCAATAGATAGCGTTAGATGTCGAGAATAATAGGATAATAAATAAGGTGAGAACTTCAAGGTCGGGGTCCAGATTATTCCAACCGCCTCCTAATTAAGAAATTAGAGCCATTGTCAATCTATTACAATAAAATTTATTGAATCAGAATGTGAGAAACTTTCGGAGACAAAACAGTTTGAAATGGCTTTATCCGTGTTGGGCAAGCAGTAAGAGCAGGATATTTCACTCCCTTCTTTTTCCCATTTTTCTTTCCTTCCTCAATGCCTCCAGTCTCACAACGCACCCCAATTGAGGATGCCAAGGTTCCACTGGCTACAGAAAAATGGAAACCATTGAAACTATTGAGTGGTATCAAAAAATATATATATTTTATTAGCTTTTAATTTCAATGTTGCTCTAACTACGAAGTTATTGCTAATTGTCTTGTTCTGTTTTAATATTGAAATGTTTGTGAATAATTTACATAGTTTCTTAATAATGCCCCCTTTCGTCTCTACTGACAGTTTGTCAAACTTCTTTGTCGGTTAGTCAAGGTTAACCTCTAGAAGCCGTAGGTCTGCATTGGCAGTGTCGAAAATTCGTACCTGCGCGTACATCGAACAGACCTACGCGCGCGTACGTTGCACTGCAATTGCAGTTTCAACATTGTATATATAATAATAGCGAATAGATTACCTAAAACGATGTTCGTATATCATTGGCCTAAGTTACTTTCGCACTGAGGTGCGTTATAAATAAAACGATTGGGCTCAATTTCGGGCGTGTTTTAAGCAAACAAACAAAAATAATTAATTTTACCGGTCGGTGGCTGAGTTAACATCGCGTTTAGATCTCACCCAGGCCTAGTTTATTCAATTCCTTAGCTGGCTATGTCCTCCATCACAATACAGGCAACATTTTCCGCTTACTGTGGTGGCAGTAGGAGATTTTCAAATATTTTCAGGTTATTCGTAACCCAGGAACGTATGTCTTTATTTAAAAAGATACTTTATGTTGTAGTCCAAATTATATCTAAACAATGATTAAATGATATTGGAATTTGTGAACTACTTGTTAAATTTTGAAGAAGGTACAATTGTGTCCAGAAATAGTTAAAACTCAAATACATATTTCAAGTACATTTCGCACCCTTCGAAAAACGTTTCATAGATTCACAGAACATCGTTTCGTATTTCACCCCTTGCTTAGAACTAGAGTTTTAATAAAAAAATTGTACAAGAAATTGCCCTTCATTTGTTTTCTTTCTTTCTCGCTACCAACTACCTTAAATATGGCGCAACCCGTTCCCATGCAAATCAGTCATAATTTAAAGTCAATTCTGCGAATTCGTTTGCATTATTTAACGTAAATTGTAAACAATTCAGTGTTTTTGTATGCAAAAAAGATAATAATATTCACATTTGAACGAAATAATAATCAGTGATGAAAATATATTTCAGCTTTTGAAATACAGAGTCAATTTTTTAAGATGGTAAAAAATGGGAAAATGGTAAATCCAAACCAAAATCAATTTTAAGCGATACTCTATTTAGGGTTCTATTACAAGGGAGATATACAATTTACAACAAACTTGAAAGAGTGATACATCTAAAACTGAGACTCCATGGGGCAATACTGAAAAAATAATATTTTTCTGAATTGTTATTGTCATGAGTGATTTTTGTTGTTGTTGTTTCATATAATTCTATGTTGAACTAAATTAATGTTATCCTTTCTTATTCTCAAAATATTATGATGCTACCTCTTTTCTTAATCTTATTATTTTTTAATATGTTATAAAGGTATATAGATAAAGTTTAAAAGGGGAAATCCATATTTGGTTTTATTTTAGCAATATTACCGAAAATGATTAAATAAATCGACGAAGAAGAACGGGAACGTCCTTCTCCGCAAAAATAAGGATACTCCAATTATATACATCAGAGACGCGAGCGACATACCCCTTCAATAACCTGGACTCCCTCTTATACCTTCAAAGATGACCTCAGGACTCAACTAAAAATGGCCCCTTCAGAAGAAAACAGCATCCCTGAAACTCTTGAATGTGACAATTTTGAAGATGTGAACACACTTTTCTACGACACATCTATCAACATACTAAACATGAACATCAGAAGCATTAGAAAAAATTTTGATGATTTCTGTATCCTTTTAAATTCGTTAACCTTCCAAATTGATTTTATTGCACTCACTGAAACACAAATGCGCGAATGTATCCCTTTCAACTTACCAAACTACACTTCTTTTTCAGTTCCGTCTAGACACACCTCTCACGATGGCATAATCATATTTTACAATATACACACCATATCCAACATTAACATAGACAACACTCATTTCAAATATGCAAATGCCGTCCATGCAACCTTCTCCTCCAAAGGAAAAAAATACTCCATTTTAACAGCATACCGCTCCCCCTCTTTATCCCCAATTTTGTTTACACAAGAAATCAAAACTTTTATCAACAATAACAGCTCTAATCAATTCGATTTTGCATTTTTTATGGGTGATATTAACATAAATATACAAAACGCTGTATTAAATCCGACCGCAAACGAATATCTAAATGTTCTATACTCCAAAGGATACCTATCATACATAAACAACACTACCAGACCTAATCATCCAAACGATACAAGTCTTGACCATATATTTCTAAAAACACATAAAAATTTCCAACATAAATCCGCTACATTAAAAATCGACATAACTGACCACTATCCCACCTTTTACGGCCATCATACACCAAATTTATCCAACTCTGTTGAACTGAAAAACAAAGCAATGATTAAAATCAACTATTCAACTTTAAATAACTTACTGAACGAAGAATCGTGGATCGCTGTCCTATCTAATGACAACCCAAATTTAGCTTTAAATACATTCTATGAAATACTTCAAAATTATATTAAAAAAAGTCAAGAAACAATAGCACCGCCAAAAAGTAAGCACAAACACATAAAACCGTGGATTACGCGCGGACTAATAATCTCAATACAACACAGAAACAAACTTTTTAAGATCTATAAAAATCACGAAAAATATTGCACATCCAAAAACGAAGCACAGAACCACACCAAACGGAACGAATACATTTTATTTAGAAACTACCTAAACTCAATCATAAAAAAACAAAAACAACAATACTACTCTACACAACTACATAATGCTCACAACGACTCCAAAAAAACATGGTACTTCATAAACGAAATCTCAAACAGGAACCAAAAAGTTCATAAAATTCCTCAAAAAATCATTACTGACAATAACACAACCATCGAAGACGCTGAGAGCATTGCAAACAATTTCAATCACTTCTTTACAAACATCGCTTCAACCCTCATAGATGATAATCCCAGTCTTAGCATTCACTCGAATCAAATTCCTCCCGGCCTTTCAGATTCTAATGTCACTACTTATGAATTATCTACATTCAAAGAAATAACAGAACTTGAAATCTCAAAACAAATTGACAACCTTAAAGAGAAGTCTGCAAATGGCCCAGATAACATTAGCAATACCACAATTAAATCAATTAAAAAGCATATAATCATTCCAATACATCATATTTTCAACAACTGCATCAGACATAGCATTTACCCCAATGATTTCAAACTCTCTCACACCATTCCAATACATAAATCCGGATCTCAATTCAAAACAGACAACTACAGACCATTAACTTTAACTTCTCAATTATCCAAAATCTTTGAAAAGTGTTTAAAACGACAAATTATGAACTTTCTAGAATCAAATGCAATCCTCTCAGCTAATCAATACGGCTTTAGAACCAAACTGTGCACCGATGACGCTATCTTTAGCTTAACCAAAAACATATACTCTAACCTTGACTCTAACACTAAAACGCTAACCATTTTCTTGGATTTAAAGAAAGCGTTTGACACAGTCAACCACAGAATTTTATTAAAAAAAATCTCTAAAGTCGGTATTAAAAACAAAAGTTTCATGTTATTAAAAAGCTATATATTGAATCGCCAACAACGCACAAAAATAGGAACAAGCTTAAGCACCTATGACTTGACAAAACATGGTATTCCTCAAGGAACTGTCCTAGGGCCACTACTCTTTCTAATCTACATCAATGACCTATGCAATATTGCAATACCAGGTAAAATTCTCTCTTTTGCCGATGATACTGCAATAACAGTACAGGGTAAAACGTGGGAAGAAACAACCAGTAAAGCCAACAAATGTATTGCAACAGTCAAAGATTGGCTTGATAGAAATCTCCTCAGTCTAAATTATGATAAAACTATCTCTATTCCCTTTTATAATTCCCAAAAGTCATCCCCTAAAAATAATCTTAATCTGAAGTTCCACAACCCTAATTGTAACTTTGCGACTTGCTCAAATTGCGAAGACGTGAAATTCGGACAATATATCAAGTATTTAGGTGTAACCATAGACTGCCAACTCAAATGGACTTACCATATAGAAAAGACGGTCAATAAACTGAGATACCTAAGTTACATATTCAAACGAATGAGCAACATTGTCAATATAAGAACCATGAAACTTGTTTATGACGCGTTAGTGCTTTCATCTATTTCCTATAGAATAATTGCCTGGGGAGGAACTTACAATAACCACGTAAAACCCTTAGAAATCGCTCAGAAGTCCATCATTAAAATAATGTACCAAAGGACCAAGATATATCCCACCAACCAGTTATTTCAAGAAACTGAAATTATGGAACTAAGACGGATCTATTGTATTCAATGTCTCAAATTTATATTTACACGTCCTATCAATTTCACCAAAAACACAAATCGCTCGAGCCAGAGACATACCACATGCGTGTTCACAGTCCCTCACTGCAAAACTAGGCTGGGCCAAAGGCACATCAACTATATTGCCCCAAAATTGTTCAATTCTTTACCCAATACCATCAACATGTGTCAAAACCTGAACTTATATAATAAAAATGTTAAAAGTTGGATAAGAAATAATTTCGAAGCGAGTAACTTTTTTCTATAATTAAAGCTAACTGTTTCTAAATAACTAAAATACCACATGTCTTTCTGTAAATTAAAGATTAATTTCTGTAAATCAAAGAAATATACATGCATCTATGTTTTGTGTGTGTGTGTGTGTGTGTGTGTGTGTGTTTGTGTGTGTGTGTGTGTCTGTGTGTCTGTGTGTGTGTGTGTGTGTGTGTGTGTGTGTGTGTGTGTGTGTGTGTGGGTGTGTTTGTGTGTTTGTGTGTGTGTATGTGTGTGTGTGTGTTTCTGTAAAAAAAACCAATCACATTGATCTCTATAGATACTTTTTATAAGTTTAAAAAAAAAAAAAAAATTTTAAACACCACTGTTTTATCCTTATACTATAATACCCACGCTCAGGCTTCGCCTTTGTGGGATTTTTTTGTTACTCTTTTTCTATATTACTATGTATGTATCTAAATTGTATATGTATCAAAAATTTTGTTAATAAAAAAAAAAAAAAAAAAAAAAATCCATATACATTTGATTTTATGAGTTTTCGCAATTAACTTATTGTGTGGGAAAAACATCGTCTTTCAGGACAGGATTTTAGAATCTTTCGCCTTCACTAGGTTAAAGTTATTTGTCATCATTTTCAGCTTCAATATCACAGTGTTTGTTATATTAATATACAACTAGGTAGGTACTATTGATGGATATATACTGCAATATACATCAAATAACTAGAATTACTAGTTTCTACCCACTGAAAGTATGTTGTACGTTTGTCCGTGTGTGAGTAAGCTTAAGTTTTCCTTGTTCCTGGTGAATGAAAATAAATATACATATTTGTAATAAGCTTTTACTTTGGCGAGTACGGCCTACAAAGCAAAATTATATAAAAACTTTTCTATTAAATATAGAATGTTGAGTTTGGATATATATTTCTACCAGTATATATATCTGTCAATTTTTTTGTATCATAGGTTAGTTTTAATATTCTCCTGACGAAGGAAGGGTGCTTCCGAAACCGGTAGAGTACAATTAAAATTAAATTGGTCTAAAACAAATTTATATCTTTTATTGTAAATGTATGAAAATAAATATGGTGAGCCCGACGGAATCTATGAGGTCAGAACTGAGCCGGAGCTTTTAGCTTTAAATAAAATTAACATATGAATATTAAGAATGGACGTTTGTTGTTCCTATCTTTATCAGAAAATTTTATTTAAAAATATCAAAATAATAATATGATGAAGGGGAAAATGTAGTCTACGCCTCGTGGTGTAGTTATTAAAATTCTTTATTTAGTATCAAGATATTGCAAAAAAGTATTATTCCTACAGCAAAAATATTTTTTTCATATTTTTTGGCAGATTGGGAAAAGTAATTTCCGGCCCATTGTTCTCCATAACATACCAAGTACCCAGTTTAAAAACTTGTTCATCGAAGAGCCGCGTTTTGTAATTGACTTTTGCTGGGTTTTTTGTTAGCAAAATTTACGTCAATTTATTTATGTCAAATTTTAAAAAAACTAAAGTAAAGCGTAAAATTTTGCAATTTCAGAGAATGTAGAATGCATTATATTAAATATTTAATAACTTAAACAATATTATCAAATATTAGCTAAAACGTTTTTTTTTTCTTTTCTTCCTCGTGTCATCACTCACCTCTCAGCCTAGTAACTGACCAACACCTCAACCCGATCCTGAGTGTCCAATACCAACTAATATTTATGTTTTAAGGTAAAAAAAAAAAAATTGTCAGATTACAAAATTTTAATTACATTTTTAATCAAAATAATGTCAAGAATCACTGGTGAAAATAAGTAAAGTACGTCCCTCAACACCTTGTATACATACCTTAATTGACAACCTTATCAATATCGCACTAAGCGCACAAACAGATAGACGCGGATAGAGAATTTATTTTAGGATAATAGAGTGTCTGGAAACTACTGGTATAAGCGGGAACTGGTAAATTAAATCTGCATGACATTTGGAGTCGATTTTGTAGCATAACTTTTTTGATAAGCTGTCGTTTTCGAGTAAATCGAAATTTTCAAGATAATTTTTTTTTAAATTTTTGACACCGTATATATATAAAAATATTAAAAACGCTCTGGAATGATGGAGTTATTGTTTGTGTTCATCAGGAGAGCAATATTTGGTTCAATGTCCTAATCATTCTGCTTCTACTTATGTTGAGGGAGTCAGAGATTAACATCTTGTTCAGTATTTTCAGGCGTCACCCTGTGGACCTCACTAATCCCGCTTGGGAATGAATTCAGCGGGCATTCTTTGACCACGTGTCCTAATCATTAAAAGTAATAAAATTGTTTGTGAGTGTTGAAATAATATACAAATTTGAATTTTATTGGCATAAGTCGAGAAAGGCGAATGAAGGAGAAAGCAATTTCAAACTACTAAGGAGCAGCTCAATGAGTAGCTACGTATGAGGCGACTCTAGAATTTATTACCTTAAATTCACATGTTTGTGCGTGAAAACTGTCGAAGCTCAATATCTATCCATTGAAAGTTATGCATTTAATGTGTGTAGGTAGAAACAAATACACTGTGCGTAGATGCGATTAGAAGTAATAAATGTGAGAGATGTTGACGACACACTCTACCATTTGTGTTCAGAATTGATTATTTATAAAAGGAAGGAACTATTTTAAGGAATGCTTCACATCATAAAAATAATTTTCCGCATGCCCTATGCCATCTTTGGGGATGCTGTGTGGGGTCTTTTTAAGGAAAGGAAGGAAGGAAGTTCTCAGAAATAAAAAATATAGGAGGGGTGGGTAGGAATTTATAGGGCAGCATGTCTAGGAGTGACTGACGTATGAATCCATCCCTACCACTGCTGTGCAGAAGGGTGAGAAACCAGCTGGAGAGATCAAATGGTCTACCGAAACCGGCCTCTCGTGATCCGCCACGCAGCTGGAGGGCAGGCGCATCCTCCGCCAATACCTGAACACACTCCATACAATGAAGCCAGCCACCTCTGCCAAGTCACCAAACGTAGCGAACCACTTGGAGTGACCTATGGCAGAGTTGTTGGTTATTCACTAAATGGTTCCCCGGGCGGCGGTACCCAAATAGAAATGAAAAGTGCCTAGTATGGTAGTCGACAATTGTGTATAATTGTCATCGGTCTACAATCGATAAATCAATATGTCCATGGTCCACATATATTTAAAAAAAAAATTGTTGGTTTCAAAATAAGTGTCTATATTTACAATAATTCATAACATAATTCTTTTGGCCCCCTGTGTTCTTCACATTTCATCTTGAAGCCACCTTGAAGGAAAGATGTATAGAAAACATAAAACCACTGACCGCTGAGAGCTAAAAGCAGTTTTATCTTGTTACTGCGCAATCTTCACGTCGATATCTGATGATGGCCTACCGTCTGCTTCAAAATTACGCCATTAAATCGACATCTTCAAAGAAAATTACAAAACAAGCCGACAATATAACATGAGACACTTTAATGGAAGATTTGGAATTTATCAACGACTCCACAAGGCTTGAGGAAAATAATTTCTCTCCGGGCCTATGTCGCATTTGAGGATGTTGTAAGAAGAGTTTTTTCGAGAGAGGTAATGGGTGAACCTGGGTCTTAAAAAGAGCCATGTTATAGGAGGGAGGAAACACAATTCACTCTACAGCAGTGCTGATCAACAAAAGAACGAATAGTAGAATCTAATTCTCAAATTTCAAACGTTGAGCGTGTGTGCGTGGATGCACAGATGCAGGCAAATCGTTCTAAAACCGAGCTTTTAAACTCATAAGCAAGTCGTAGAAACGATCCGTCCTCGTGTGACAAATTTCAACCATGTACAAGTATTTAGGGCGCGTTTGGTGTGTTTTCCGACAGTGTATCGGTGCCAAAGGAATCTATGACACAAGTTCCTCTAACATTGAGTGGTGTCAACTCTCTGGGGTTGTTTTCCCATTTCCTTTACCCTAATTCACACTTATTTTCCCCTCTGGGTACATTTGGTTTCAAAAGGCGGATAGTTTTGCATTCTCGTAACGGAAAGTGAGTGGAAAGCTACGGTAATATGCAAGCGGAGTGGTAAACCGTGTTAGTCCATTAGAAGGGAAATACATAAAACTGATTGACGCTGCAATGGTTGACTCATTCAAATCGCTGCCATTTGTTGCTAAATATTTGTGACGCGGTCCCTCCATATTCGGAGAAAAATGAGTAATGCTGTTTTATTGAAAACCTCTCCAAATTTTTAGTCATCCCTTTAAAAATCCCGTTGATAAAATGTTCATAAATTTGTAATAATATCGGAACTGATCTTAATAATATTACATATATCAGGACGAAATGCAAACATGTTAGGACTTGTATGAACACGTGTTAGGTTAAGTTTTTTAGGATACCTATCAAATCATTCGTTAATGCCCTAAAATCCCGTTTTTAACAGGAATACGAATAATTTCAAAAGATTTTTTTAAATTTAGCAATATTTTTAATCAGGAAGTTTTATCCGTGTATATTCTTTGGATGCTGCGCTTTCCTTGATTTCCAGGCTAAAAATAAATGTAAAATAATTTTTTTGTTAAAATAAAAGCTTTTTGAATTATTTGTTTTAAGCGTAAACCGTACCACGACGCGGCGTACGAAGCGGGTCAAGATACTCATTCTCAATGCTCGAAGGTCTCGTAAACACACAGACACCAGCAACAGTGTGGAGCGAGTTCTCTGTTTCAGTCAGTATCTATGAAGCTGGAAAGAGTTGAAACATGTGTGTTTCGGAAATATTATTTCCCCATTGCAGGAAATTGCAAACGAAGATATTTCAAAGGCGTCCAACCCTCTGTGGAAAATTGCTTAAAAAACTTTCATAATAATATTCGAGCAAACTAGAAATTGTTAAAAGACGGGTCGGAAGATTGAGATTGAGATTGAGTGCGGAGACATACGAGAGATGAAAGAAGACTTAGAAAATAATATTTCTTATTCAGGTATCGCGTTGCGGTGAAAGTATTTTATATTATGGAAGAAACCCATAATAAATACAGAGCAGAGTGCATTAATTATAATTCAAACCCATGTTACCCCATGATGTATAATCAAAATAATTATTTATTTTATTTCACGGTTAATGCACTACTGTATTTGCAGCACGTTCCAAAGTGGAAAATAGGCACTATCAGTACCACCCTGGTGAAAAAACCTCAAAAAAAAAATGCCATTTAAAATGATTAAAAACACGTTTTGTCGTGTTTTATTAAATATTTTCACCATTTTCGCTTACTTATTATCGTTTTTAAATGTTAACGCGCTCCCTCTAACATTCGTATTTACATATCTCCCTTTGAAACAATCTTCGAACGCTTGCTACGGGGCCTTAACAATAAGAGACAGAGAAAATAGCATTTTACTGAGACAGAACATAAGTGCGTTGTAGGTAGAGGTATTTGTAAAATTACATAATAAAGTGGTTTGAAACAGAGTAACTTTACGAAAATTAAATATGTTTTGAAATTTAAAAATAAATTTATTTTAAGAAGAGTTTGCAAGTTACTTGATGATGCAAGTCCATGTTTTTTTTATTAACCACGTGTTTAGGTTTTAATATAACTTGAAATCATAATTACAGTTCTGACCTGAGAACCGACAGAGTGAAATCAATATTTTCGACTAATCTATACCACGAATCTGTTCACATTATAAATACCAAAAAAATGGTTTGATATCTTGAAACATCGTTTCGTTTCGCTCGAGTAATGTTAGATAGGAATAATAATCGATTTGATCGAGTAGAGAAAGCGTTCCTAGCAATCACAATGTGAATCCTTATTACAATTAAACTTCTTGCAATCAATCCCATTTGCTGTTTTATCCAAGCTCCCAAATGATTATTTTGTGTACACAAACTATGGTTAATTACTTAAGTAGGTTCGCACATAAAAACATATTATGTTTTTCACATTTTTTACTTAGTAAGATAAGTTATTGTCTAATGAATCACCAAACGAATACTCCCTTTAAACCCTTGATACAAAACGAAGTAAGTAAGGAGATTCATTTTACAAATGAGGGAATAACACTTAGGTACCCTGATCGACTGAGTTCATCTTTGAGATGCTTGGAGGAAAATTAGAGAGGATAAAAGGATTGGAAGAGAAAGGTTAATGTTTCATGCTGCAAACAACAGAGTAAACAAAATAAGGAGAATTTAAATTGAAAGTTAATGTTGTGATACGGACTAAGGATAAGTGATTTTTATTTGAATTTACGTTTTAACTAGAGACCAGATTTTTGAAGGTACACAACACACAGATAATTCCGATAAATTGATAATTCAGAATAAAAGATATAAGGTATCGCCCTGCTAAAAGATCACCATTCAGAATCGAAACTTGCTTAATGACTTTAGCCGTGTTTGGTGACCAGATCTCGAAGGGTAGTTACTACCCCATCTCTTTCCCATTACCACTACCATCAGCCTCAAAACATACTCCAATTATGGATGCCATAGTCCCACTGGATCCAGACGGTTGAGTACATTTGAGACATTTGTGCAGTATTCACATAACAAAGAAAAATTATAAATCTCAGCTCGAGAGTTTAACGTAGTTTTAAATACGTTTTTCTACCGTTATCAATGTTTTAATTTACATTTTTAAATACCCCAGAGAATGTTTTCAATTCTGTAACTGCCGATTTCATCGTCAAGGTACACACTTCATAATGAACTTCCAAATATTTCCCGGCTACCTTGGAGAGTCAATTAATTTCAATTATGTGACTGCTAATATCATTATCAAGGCATACAATACATAACGAACTTCCTGAAATTTCTCGGCTACCTTGGAAAACTGACTGATTTCAATTCTGTGACTGCCGATTTCATCGTCAAGGTACATACTTCATAATGAACTTTCCAACATTTGTCGGCTACCTTGGAAAGCCGACTGATTTTAATTTTGTGACTGCCGATTTCAATGTCAAGGTACTCATAATGAACTTCCTAACATTTCTCGGCTACCTTATAATTTTATAAAAAGAATAGTCCTTATAATGAGTATAATCTGTTGCTCTAAAGTCATGAGCCATTGGACCACATTTTGTCGTAAACATGTCTTTTTATGGATTCTTGTAGGTATCTATGCTATTACAAGGGTGAAATAGCATAGATAAAAAATGGGGCAGGGTAAATCTACATACAACCATTTTTTCGCTCTGATTCACTAACTAATGTGTTAAATTACAAAACATGAAAATATTTCCTAGTCATTTCAGATTTTTTTGTTGTTTTTTAATTGCTTCTCATCTGCTGATGACTTTTTTCTTTTCCTGAATGAGGAATTCAGAATTCACCTTAAGTTAAAGTTCAAAGTTTATTGTAATATTTTAGCCATTTTGCCCACAAACATCAATTTAAACCTTCGTAATAAATTTAAGGGGGCTTTCGTAAAAAATATTTAAGCTAGAAAGATGAATATTTTAGTTTTAAACCATATTTTTATGGTAATTAAGATAAATTTAAGTATAGAATTGTAGGGGAAGCAGCTTTTACATGATTACTATTTCTTCTCTTTAAATTACTTACGTAAATTTAATAACTTACATAGAGAGTATTTTCGAAGACAAATATAAAAACTAGTGATCCTTTGCTCATTGTAGAAATTAGATTGATAGCTGAAATTACTTGATCGAACAGAAAATTGTATTCTTCAGAACGTTTCAAGATTTGCTTAATAATTATTATATGTGTATATTTTTTGTGAACACCGCACACGAATTACAACTGTCCGAAACCAGCAAGACTATGCCATCCACAATAAGAGTGTAGTGAGGTTAAATAGAGTGGGAAATATGTGGCTATTCAGAACTGGTCACCAAACACTACCAAAGTCATTTCAAAGGACGTGTTTTGATTCTGATCGGTATTTTTTTTTACCAGGGATCTACCAATCTGAACATGATTTCCCGAAGAAATGATGAGTGATATGTAATTTTAGTGTAATTATTTATTATTGAAAGACCGTTGATTATGAAAATTGTGTATGAAACCACTGCTTCAAGAAGAAAATATGACTCAAAGGAAAGAAGGCCTCACCGTGTATTTGAAGCACGATTCTCTTTCTCCATCCAGTTAATCGTCACAGCCTTCTTTTCAGAATAGCGGACAATGATTCACTGTGTATTGGCACTCACAAAAAAGCGAGAGGTGAACTTAATTAGCGAAAGTTTATAGAAATTACAGCAATATTATCTCCAAGTACAGCGGTTTTGTATGTGTGTGTAAATAAAAGGTGTAGTGTATAGATGGCTTAATCAATAACTTTCAAAACTTAATACGTATCAAAACCTTTATGGCATTTTTTTCATCATTATGCTAATTATTCCACATTTCAGATAGGTAATCCTAAGCGATCCATCACTTAGTGTCCGGATTAATGGATGGATTTCCGGACTTTGTGGCATTTAAATTAAAATTACCAGTTATGAATTGACTAAAACAGCGCTATTTCGTTATCTAAACCAACCATAACACGAGTAATTATAAGTTTCAGAGTGCAATTCGAGCTCCAACGTGACCAAATTTAACGCATCCGTTTAGAGTGCAGTAATTTGACGACCCATTTGCGCCATTGCAAAGTTGGGAAATTATCATTATACCATCACGGAAAAAGACTACCTTTCAGAATCTTTAACAGTGTTTCCCAAACTTATGTTCACCCACTTTAGGAATCAATTTTTTATGTATCTTTAATTATCGAAGACAATATAAGCGACCATCAAACAAAAAATTTAACAGAAAAAGATACGGTCGTATCTAGGAATTGAACTTAACCTTTTCCCTTACTGTGCTAAAAATATCCATGCGTTCCGGTGTTGTGTCGTCAATACACATCTCAAAATAAACGATTTAATATCGGAAAAATATGAATATTCATAGCTATTTTTTTTTTTTTTTATAGTGAATACCTCACAAGAGTCCCAACTGCTCCCGTCTGGAGCCAGTGAGACTATGGCATCCCCAATTGGGGGATGTTGTGAGGCTGAAGGTAAGTGGGGAAGGGAAAGAGGAAGGTGGGGAAGTACCTGGCTATTCAGATCTAGTCACTAAACACGGCTAAAGCCATTTGGAGCAACGTTTCAATTCTGAATGGTGGTCTTACACCAGGGCGATACTGGTAGTATCTTCCACTCTGGAACGTGCCGCAAATATATACTATATATTATTTTAGTTAATTAATTGTGAAATAACACAAATTAATCAAATAAAATTTATTTGCGCACGCCGGGTTCGAACCCGCGACCTTCGGAATGGCAGTCCAATGCGTTACCACTGGACTATGCCGGCCGTCGGCTTATGTTTATTATATTTTATATCAAAAGTGATAATCATTGTAATTTAATTGCTGAAAACATGTAAAAACCATCGGCAGATGCTAAAAAAACATGCGAGGGGTCCACATCTAACGACGGTCCGCGACCGACTGGCTGGCGGCTGGCACACACACAGCTATGCGGTCGTAGGAATCGATAGTCTAAATCAAAATACAACTGCGGACTTGTGGATTTCTCATGTTTCCGCATAGCGAACTAAAGCGGGACATCAATAGCATGTCATTTCCTCGCACACTCTTCGCGTAGCAGTGTCACACGGTTAATTGTATTGGTGTATTTGTTTCCGATTTTCAACAAAAATAATGATATTTCATTATATATTATGCAAATTTTGTATGACAAGTAATAATGGTAAGTACCTGCAGTAAATGATTTATATCTTTTTTATTAATTTATTACACGCCCAGTGGGCTTTTAGATTATATTTTTCATTTTTTTTTTGTGTAGCGGCAAGGTAGTTTTAGTAGGTTCTAGAACATCAATACATGCAACAATACATGAAAATGCGCCGCATCTACTTCCTCGCGATTGCTGAAATGTTCGAACGAGTGTGCCCTATATAAATCCACATTACGTTGCGGTACCTAGTCAATCGTAAGCAGTCAGTCTTTAGCACTCAGCCGGTCAATTTCAGGCAACCCCTCTGCACCGTGCACTGTGCATTGTGCACCGCGCCGCACCTGTAACTGGCCCCCGCACCGAGCTGCAGGTATATACGAGCGTATCCGGCTTCGCCCGTGGTTCGAGCCTACCGTCATCAGCCGATCAGGTCCATCGTACCTCCGGCTCTCTTACTTCACACTGGAGTATCTGGAAGACCCAAAGGTCTTCACCAGTAGTGAACATCTCACACTCCACCACTGCTCATCTCCGCTCCATTTGGTGTTGATCATCGGCCTGGAGGATTCGCCGATGACCGCTAAGTCTTCCGTCATGCACAAGAAACAATTTCAGCTTATATCGATGGTATTAGGAATTTTTCCTTAAACATTATCAAGTTTTTTATTATATTAGAGTTGAGTCCCAACTGCTCCCAAACGTTCGCAACCTGTGAGACTACGGCATCCTCAATTGGAGTATGTCGTGAGGCTGAAGTTATTGCGGAGGGAATGAAATGGGGGAAAGGAAGGTGCATTTATAGCAATGTTTCTATTCTAAATTGTGATATTTTACCAGGGCGATACTGAAAGTATCTACCACTCTGGAAAGCGCCGCAAATAAACTGTTTATATTATTTTTAATTATTAAATAATGAAATAACGCAAACTAATTAAAAGGATTTGAACTCACCATCTCCGGATTCGTAGCCAAGGAAAGTAACCACCCAACCACGCAGGCCGCTTAATCGAAACCCGTGAAAATATTAATAAATGAATATTCATTCATATTGCCTACATGGAGAAAAATGAGTATTGCTAATTAATTAAAAATCTTAAAAATTAACCGGTTAAAAACGGGATTGCAGGAAATTTCCTGATAAACTTTTAGTAATTTCCCACTATATCGGAACACGTGTTCTTGCACATGCATTTGCCTTGATAATACATAATGACGAAATGCGAAAATATTATAATTTTTATGAACACCTGATTCGAATACGTGATCATACATTCCGCTTTTAGTAAAAGTTTAAAAGGAAACCTATCAATTCATTCGTTGAGGGCCTGAAATCCCGTTTTTAACCGGATTATGAATAATTTGAAGATTCTTACTAAATAAGCAATACTCATTTTTCCCCTGTACCTAAAAATAAAATTTGAGAGCGTAGAGCGTAGCATGTAGAGCGGATAAATTAAGAAAGGAGGGTAAGGAAAATATATGAAAACGCTCGATTAAGACTTCAAGACCAAGTGAATAAAATACTAAAGTCGGAACATGTCACGAGTCGAAATAACCGAGTGAATGAAGCCAGGAATGTGTATCAAGTAAGTTTGTTTGGCAGTTTTTTGTCTGTCTACTCGGAGAATCAGAATGATGGTTGGTTTGTTAGTTCAATTGAATAATACGGTCCGACTTTGTCAGGTTTCGCTAATTTAATATTCCCTTGTAATGAAAAGACTTATTTCCAGATGAAATCCGCATTCACTTTGAGAATAAAGCTCCCCACGAGAAATAAATAAAGATGATTTAGCAGACCAGCAAAAGATAATAACGTTTCTTTTGGAAAAAAAAAATATTTGTCAATACAGTGACGTATAGTAGATGGTACGTTTTCAGGGTGGACAATATATATATATTGAAAGCGTAATATGCTTACCGAAATAATTTTAATTTACATAGATACCCGAGCAAACAAGGTGGCAAAGTTCTAAAATATATCAGCATACAGTTATATTTTTTAGTAAATTATTAGACCAACTCTACAATATAAAAAAAACTAGAGATATTTTTATGCTCTTCATCGAAATGTACACACATTCATTTTTCCCTCCACCCCAACCACAAAAATATATAAATACAAACATTTTGCTGAACATGTATCCCTCTGAATTATTGAAAAATACGAAGATGTTACTAATAAATCTAACGATACATGAAACAAAACAGGACAGAAATAAAAAAAAAAAAAACGTTCCGGTCATAACTGAGAATCAAAATATCTCAATAATCTTTAAATAGTATAAAACAAAGCACCGTCTTGTTAAAAGTTAACGTTGTCCAAATTAATGCCATCCAATTCCGGCCATAAAAACTCATTAATCATCTCTCGATAGCGCAATCCATTCACCGTAACTGTTGCTCCATCCTTATTTTCGAAAAAGTAAGGTCTAATGACTCCGCCGGACCATAAACCGCACCAAACAGTCACATTTTGAGGATAGAGACAGGCTTAGGCTTTTCAACAATAACTCTTGGGTTTTCCGAGCCCCAGATGCGACAATTTTGCTTGTTGACGAAGCCACCGAGGTGGAAATGGGCCTCATCACTCAAGATGATTTGCATTTGATTCACTCAAGTGAATTTTAGTAATTTCAATGCGTTGTTGAAGCGTGTATTGTTCCATTTTTATTAATGGCGTAGTTTCTACTTGTCAAATGTCAAAAATCACAGGTTCAAAAGTAACATCTATCGAAATAGCGGGCTATTCAAAATAACACCTCTTATCGGAAAACCCTGTATAATATAAATGTCTGTAAGAATCCTTAAATATCTCAAAATCCTTAACACTCTATATTGAATACTATCTGTAACCCGCCACGCGTTGCTGTTACTCAGTCTGCAATAGAGAAACAATAGCGTGTGTTTGTTTTTCGTTTAAAAGATGGCGCTATTAAAAAAAGCATATTTTTACCTGTTACTGGTGACATCTATATAATATTGGTATATAAAACATATGCGTATTCGAATACAACGTTGTGTCAAAATTTCGCAGCGATCGATGAAGAACTTTTGGCAATTTAAGATTTTAAACAAACCACAGACATATGAATATTAATAGACGAGAAGATAATGGCGAGGGGTAAAATCAACTGTTGAAGAACGAAGGGGGTAAAGCTGACTGTGATTCGTCAATAAATCAATCTGACAGTAAATAGGCATCTCGCATTATGATATCACCATTTAGATCTTAAAAGTAAAATCTGCTTTTGAATGAATAAATATTTTTACATGGGAGCGCAAATTACTCGCCACGTTATGAACAAATTTGCTAAGTCCAAATTCGGCAAAAAAAATTCTTCTATTTTCAGAGTCGAATATTTTGTTTCCTTATTGAGTCAAGACACTTTTACGAATGTTCATAATTTACTTACCCCAGTAAACAGCACATCCCTGATTCTTGTGCACGCGGCTTTGTATGTCGCGTCCATCGCGTGATAGTATATGTTTCTAAAACTGATCCATATAATACGATGTGAATCAGCTTACAACAAATTAAAATAATGCTTACCTATGGAATGTAATACGACAATTGGGTTTATTCTCCTTTTCACTTCTATTTTTACAAGTTTTCATAGCGCAAGCCATTATTTTGCCGTGTTATTTCGTAAAATGAACCGATGATGCCTCGACCATAGTTCGCACAAGAATGATGACGTCACGTTTTCTAAATTCATGGGAGGCCATACGCGAGCCCAGCCGGCTCCAAACCGGTATGGAGAGTGGGGAATAATACGCTTTTAATCACTTAGGGCAGGTCTACTAATATTCATATGTCTATGGAACAAACGAACACTCACATTTTTATTTATATATAAGATAAACAAGTATTTATTTTTATTTCTGTTAATTATTTTTGCATTTCGTGTCTATTTTTTAATGCATGCATGTTCAATATATTACTACCTTCCTAAAAAGGTTATTCTTAAGTAGGATGGTATTTATTAAAACAAAAAAAAACATATGTATATTTTATACATTTTCCTAATAAATTTTACTATGCCATGTAAAAACCCAACAAGTTCATAATGAAATAAACAAAATTAACATTTTAAAAAAAGTATGTAAAAATACTCATATGAACATGTGAAAATTCAAGTAGGTAATGTAAATCAATCTGTGCATCACTGCTTTATCGTATCTCCTCCTTTAATCCTTTCTTTTAATCGGGGATTAATAGGCCGACTGAATTACCCCAGAGAAACAACCCTACCAGTAGGGTAGGGGAAGTACAGGGATTAAAATAGGAGATTATTCTGACTTGAGAAAATACGCTCAAGAGATAAGAGGAAATAAAGATGGCCAGGAATTGAGGACAGATTAAAAACAAACAACTGTAGAATGTGGACTTGATACTGGAGAGTCTCTCAGGAGAGAAGGGAAGAGAGTTGAAGGGCTGGTAATGCAGAGATGGGGGAATGAAAGCGAGAACTTTGAATATAGAAATAAGTGATAGCAGGAAGGAAAGAAATTTAATTTGAGAACTGGAAATATGCAGCAATAACGCGCGCTTATCAACTTAATTGGAAGCATCAACGAATGGATAAAATATTAAACTTAAGAAATTAAGACTAGTATTAAAGATAAATATAATGATTTGCAAATTTTGTAGAGCAATTTTTGCCAAATATCATCACTGGGATGTTTTAAGCCACGTTGCTTTATCCGAAAGCCAAAACATAGTTAAATAATATCTATCAGATTATAAAAACATGTATAAATTAACTGGACGAAGTTCAAGTTGAAGTATTAAGTTTTTGGTAAATAAAACTCGAAGTGGAACAAAATTTTTTCAAAACAATATGACAAACCTAGCAACACCAATTTAAAAAAAAAAATTGTATATTCACTCGTTATGTGAATTACAGAAACCGGCAAATTTCAATATTTTTTTGATGTGGTAAAACCACCCGGCCGCCAAAACTCTGTGCGATATATATTCTTCTATTTTGCCCACACAACGCACCGTAACGGCTAATTTTTAAAACGATTTTCCCTTTTTGTTGTATAAGTTCTCTTGACTTCCAAATAGTTTATATGTATTTATGTATCGTAAAGTTTTTTCATATTTTAAGAAATTTTCATTTATAAATCCATTTTTCTAGGTTAAGGGTAAGTTATACATAAAAATGGTTTAACTTAGTACCAGCTTTATGAAAAACTGTAAACACCTAAAACGGTCGCCAGGTTATAAATGTTTGACCTATTACGTTTCATTAAATTCAACGATGTATTGAGAAGCAAATAAGGTTTAATGATTCAGTTTTTATGGCCACAAACCTTGGCTATATCTGCGCCCTAATTCCATAGTAAGGGTTGTTTTACTGACAAAGGCTGTCAAGCTTATTTAAGTTTTGTCACCAAATCAATACATATCAATAAATGGCGATAAAATAAAAAATTTCAAATAATAAACGAAAAACATTATTGTTAAATTGTATTAAAGATTAAAATATCAGTATTATAGGAAAATTTTAAATAGTTCTCTTGGAATATTAGAGGTGGCAGCACTTCCGTATGTGGCCGGTATGCGGAGCGATTATGTATGGCATTGGCGTAATAATCAGTTTTGAAAATAAGTTTTATTTAAAAATTTATTATACATCATAGGAGTGTTTTTTAAATGTGAATACCGAAAAAGTGTCCCAGCTGCTCCCCTATGGGGAGAAGTTGGGGTAGAGGAAGGTAGAGAAGTACCTGGTTATTCATATCTGGCCACCAAATACGGTTAAATAATTTTAAACAACTTTTAAATTCTGAATGGTAGTCTTGCACGACGCTGATACTGAGAGTATCTTCCTTTCTGGAACGTGGGTTCTAATCCCATCGTGCACAAGTAAATACAATCTGATTAATTTGTGTTATTTCACAATTTATTGTTTTATATTCGATATTATTCGTAATCGAGTCAAGTACTGTAGAATGAGGCGACTCCGGAAAATTTCTAATGATTTTTTAAAGTTTCTGGTAAACAAGCAGAGAGAAATATATTTTACTAATAATTTTGAACGGACAGCTAAGTAATTATCTCTGTAAACTGTAAACCGTACTGAACCCCAGATTTGATGACTTCTGTTGATTAAAACAAACATTTAGGTGGGGAGGGGTTCATAGTTGAACATGTTAATTATTGTAAAAAATATATTATAGTTTTAAGAATAATTTTAAATAATAACGAATAATTTTATTTTTTAAATAACAGAGATATGAGCCATCGAGTAGGACCCTCTTTTGAAAATCCTTGCTGATGGTAATAGCTAAGATATTGTGGAGGGAATATTTATTTATATATTTTTTTAATAAGAAACTGATTTGAACTGAGAAATTTTTATAACTTATGAACATGGCGTCTAATAAAAAAATCCGCAACATCTTAGAAAATACGTATTTTAAATTTTAACAAAATCGGTTGAGTAAATCTTTAGATATCTTGTACATCATTTTTGTTGTTTGTTTTTGGGGTGTTATGCCGTGTTGCGCTAACTCCTTCTTTAGCCGACGTTTCGGACAGCGTTGCAGTGTCCATCATCAGGGCAGATCCGGTAGATCCGAAGATCTACCGGATCTGCCCTGATGATGGACACTGCAACGCTGTCCGAAACGTCGGCTAAAGAAGGAGTTAGCGCAACACGGCATAACACCCCAAAAACAAACAACAAAAATGCTTTTGGCCGTGAGAATCTAAAAACTTACCTGATCTTGTACATCAGTTTGAAAAAAGTAGTTCGAATAAAACGCAAAAGAAGAAACAGTACGGTTCAGCGTCTAAAAACCAAATATTCACAAGTCACACAAGTCCTTCCATTGCTGTCACGATATCCTCGGACCCCTTTTGAGCAACTTTTTTCAATTGCCTGGTCTTGTTGGGCTCTCATGTTGTCTGTAGATAATTGTTCGATAGATATCTTACGAGTTTCGGGCCGACTCTGCCGCGATCACTTCTAAATGCTATAACTTCCGAAATAATTTTAATTTTGAAATGATTTAACGTTAAAAATATTGTTTGAAGAATAAAATATTTATATAGCAAAAAAAATATTGTTCGATTTTTTTTAAATCTCAAGTTGGTTGAGTACCCCCAAGTAAAATATGTTTCAGATGTTCTAAATAAAATAAAAATATTTTTTAAAAGAAGTAATATCATATTTTTCGGTGATCGGTGTGATCCAATCTTCTTTATACCCTTTCGTGTCATGTCTGAAGTCACTACAAAATTAAATATTTTTTTTATTTGTGATTAAAAAATTTAAATGGCAGATATGCTAACATTATTTGAAATGGTTATAAAATAATCAACTAATTATTTAGAATAAGAAATCGTATTGATAAATAATATTACTAACCTTCACAGTAGTTTATATATCACAATTTTAAAACTTCGATACTTTAATTTTTTTTGCAAACTCAAGAAAACTGACCATAAATTAACAACACACGTATATCGATCATGGGCATCCGGCCGGCATCCAAGTGAAAACTGACATCGCGAACCCTTTCTTCTCAAGGGCACGTGATACATTAATGTCATGCACAATGGACATGTCCGGAGTCACTCGCCCTATCGAAGTCGCCTCATTCTACGGTGATGTAGATTTGTAATAAAAAACGTCTAAATATAATCCAAATGGAAATAAATTATCGTTGTTAATGTAATCTCTCTATGTCAATTTCTGAAATGTAAAAGATACATTAGGATTTTCAGAAATTTTTTTTATGGGTTTTTAGATTAATGGACCTAAAAATTAGCAAGTATTCTGTATCGCCTTGGTGAAAGACAAACTTTCAGGATAGGAAAAGTCAAATTGCTTTAACCATGTTTGGTGACCACATCTGAATAGCCAGGTACTTCCCACCTTGCGTTTATCTTCTCCCCCTCTACCTTCAGCGTCACAGCTTACTCCAATTGGGGGCTCCATAGTTTCAATGGCTTCAGATGATTGGGAGCAGTTGGGTCTCTTGAGCGGTAATCCCTTAAAATTAAATTAAAAAAAACAGACCGCTGAAATCCTCAGCCTAACGATTTGCGTATCTGATTTTGAGTTGAAAGGTTTCGGGTTCGTTTATGTTAGGTTAGGTAAGATTTGCGTATTTGATTTTGAGTCCGAAGGATTCGGGTTCGGTTAGTTTAGGTTAAATTTGCGTATCTGATTGTAAGTTGGAAGGTTTCGGTTTCGGTTAGGTTAGGTTAGATTTGCGTATCTGATTTTGAGTTGGAAGGTGTCAGGTTCGGGTAGGGAGCCAATCATTAGAGTTTTCAGTCTGAAAAATACGGTGCAAATAATAATATGGTTTTATTCGTCTATTTGCTTTAGTAATAGAAAATAAAATTATTCTTGTTGTGCAAAATATACAATGATATTTTTTTTATTTTTTTATTTTTTTTATTTTTTTTTTTTATTTATTTATTACTTGTAAATTATTCAACATTATAAATGATAATAATATGCAGACAGATACATAATTTTTTCGTTTTTTATTCTACTACTCCATAAGTTGAGCTCAAGGAGCTCGTGTTTATGGGAGGAGTATTTACATTTAGTTCTAATGATTTTTTAAACAATAATCCATAACTTTTGATATAAATACAAACATAATATTAACATAGGTATACAAATTAGAAAAGTGTCTTTTTAAGGATAATTAAAATAATATATCTTCTTACAGATAAAGAAAGCGTGAGGAAATTAAGGGTACAATATATCAGGTAAACAAATTAGAAAAATAGTTTTTTAACAACAATTAAATTAATATATATTTTTGTACAAATTGAGTAAGTGTGAGAAAATTAGGGGTACAATATATCAGTATCCAATTTTAGGGACTTAATTAACTTTTTGAATTGTTCATAATTCACAGTTTCGGTTGCACTAATTTTATTTTTGGACAATAATATATTGTACCATCTTACATCTAAATATGAATAGTGGTGCTGAGCCGTGGTCGTTCTAAGCATAGGAATGGCTATTAAGCCATTAGTTTTGAATCTATTGCTTATGCTATCTGAGGGGTGAATTTTATAAATAAAATATTCTTTATAAATTTGATATAAGGCGATTCTTTTATACAATTCTGTGATAGATGGTACATTAAATTCCCGAAATATCTCTAAAGTAGGGGAGTCATATGGTTTCCTAAGGATGATTTTTATAATTATTCTTTGAATTGTAATTATGGGCTGTAAAGAAGCCTTAAAAGCCCCTCCCCACCCGATAATCCCGTACTGCAATATGGACTGAATTAATGCATAATAGACAATTTTGATAGTTTTCTTATTTAAAATATTTCGTATATTATAGAAAATATAGATAAGTTTTCTTATTCTTTCAACAGTGAGATTAATGTGGTCTTTCCATTTAACATTTTTATCTATTAAGATACCAAGATATTTTATATTAGATTTATGATTTAGTTTCGCGCAGTCCGTATTACATGTACCGTTATTTACACAATTTTTAGAATGAATTGTTATGTTAATTTGGTTATTTGGCGCATCTTCTTGTAGAGTGAAAGGAATACAATATGTTTTTTCTGTGTTGAGTGATAATAAATTGCCATCGAACCATTTTTTTATAACCTTCATATCTTGATTGGCTGCATTGGTAATTTCGTTCCATGTCTTTTTTTCGATAATTATTGCAGTGTCGTCAGCAAAGGATATAAGTTTACCATTAAGTGATAATTTAAACATATGGTTAACGTAAATTATAAATAAAATTGGTGCAATAACAGTCCCCTGGGGAATTCCAAATTCTAAAGTTTCATCCACGCTTAGTGAGTAATTTAATTTTACTTTTTGGTTTCTTTGAGTTAGATAGCTTTTCAGCCAATACCTTACCTTACCAATAATACCGATATCATTTAATTTATTTATTAGTTTTGTATGGGAGATACTATCAAAAGCCTTACGTAAATCAATGAAAATGCCAAGGCATTTATTTTTTTTATCTAATGCACGGTATATAGTTGAAGTTAGTTCTGCAATGGCATCATGAGTGCCTAGTTTCTCTCTAAATCCAAATTGGCCAGGACTAATTATTTTATTATTTTCAATATAGTACAAAAGTTGCTTTTTTACGATCTTTTCGAAAAATTTTGCAATGTTTGAGACAAGAGATATTGGTCGATAATTTGATATTTCTTCAGGGTTGCCAGATTTAAAAACAGGTGTTACAATAGTTTTTTTATAAACTGAGGGGAATATTCCACTATTTAAACTAATATTTACAATGTGTGTAATTGGAATGCTTAATAATTCATTATAATTTTTCAATATTTCTACTGTGACTCCATCAAACCCTGGTGCAGATGCACCTTTTAATTCACTAATAATATTTTTTATATCATCTGTTGTTACCGGTTTGAAAACTGACAGATTATTTTGTTTAAGGCAGTCCTTTTCGAAATTATCTATTTTATAATTTTCATCGATCCGTGTAGCTAAATTTTGACCGACGTTAGCGAAATATTTATTGAAGGCATTAGCACATTTTGTCGGTTCCTTTAAGGCATTAATAGAATTTTTTCCGATATTAATTTTTTTAATTTGAGTTTTTTTGTTTTTTCTACTATTTATTTCATTTATTGTTTTCCATATATGTTTTACATTTTGTTTAGCCACATCAATTTCATTTTTGTAAAAGTTTTCTTTAGTGGTTTTTAGTAAACAGGTAAATTTGTTCCTAAATTTTTTATAATATGTGTATATTTTTTTATCTAAGGGAAATTTCTTTGTCAAGCGATATAGCTCTTCTTTTTTTCTAATAGACACGATTAAGCCATGTGAAATCCATGGTTTTATTTTTTTGAATTTTGATTTAATTTTTATAGTTTTAACATCTGTTGATGCTGTAATATAATTGCATAGAATATTATCAAAAATATTTGCGCATGTTTCAGCACAGGTTGATTCTAATACGGAGCGCCATGTTTCTGTTTTTATTTTTAGGCTTAATTTATGATGGTTTAGTGACTTTTTTGTAAAAGTATTGCAATTTGAATCAATATGATTATTAATATTAAGTTTTTGTATATAGATGCAAGTGTGATGATCAGTAATATTATTTTTTAATATTATCGTATGTAATTTGTCGGTATCTTTAGTGTTACTCCATATGTGATCGATACAAGATGGACGTTGACCCGTAATTTCTCTAGTATATTTTTTTATATATAATATAAAATTCATTTCCGACATAAAATTGATAAATTCAGTTTTTATTTTGTTACTATTTTCATTTGAAACATCTATGTTGAAATCGCCGATTATTGTTATGTTCTGTTTATTTTTTTTTGATAGTATAATGCTTCTTAATTCATCCATAAATGTATACTCGTTTGATCCGTGTGTTCGGTAAATTGCAATAATATTAAAACATATTTTATTTACATTTAGATTAATATCTAAGCAATTAACTCGCTGCATAGGTACTTCTTCCACTGCGATGTTTGAATAACAAGATTTAACAAATACAACAATACCACTATTTCTATTAATAGCACAAGATGTTACGAAGTAGCTATATTCTGGAATGCAAAATTTATTGTATTCGTTGGTGAATGCTTCAGTTAACACTATGACGTCCGGTTTATGATTTAGTAAATTAATTGAGAGTAAAAATTCATTGAAATTTTGTTTCATCGATCTGATATTCAAATGGAGTACTGAGAATGAATTTGATATTTTATCCACGACTTTATTACAATCATTTAAAGTGTGACAAATATATTCCGAAATATTAAGAGTTTTATCTAATTCCTCAGTGAAGAAATCATTCATTTTTAAAGAAATAAATATACGAAATACAACTCACTCATATTCAATTCGCATTTGGGCATTTTGTATCATTTTTTTGCGGAATTCACATAAGTGACTGTTGGCAGCGTGATCATTTTGATACCCCTTTCTGTTAGTGCAGTTGTGGCATTTGGCAGAATCTTGTTTTTTGGTGCAGTTTTGTATTTTGTGCTCTTCTGCACAGTGGAGGCATCTGGGATTCTTCATGTTGTCGAGGCATCTCAGTGAGGTGTGTCCGTATCCAAGGCAATGATAGCATTGCATCAGTGGATCACAGTCTTCTACGTGTGCTCTTGTATATCCAATATTAATTCTTTCTTTAGATATTATTATTTTTCTCAGTTTTGCAGTTGTTTGGATGATGAAATTTGCTAATTTTTCCGATTTTTTATTCTTCAGCTTTTTTTTAACAACGATTGGTTCATTGTCTGTTTCCGAGGTCATGGCATTTTTTAGGTCTTCATTTTGATTTATCAAATCTGTTAGGAGTTCTTCTTCTTTGTAGCCAGCATCAACACCCTTAATGATAATGCATGGTTTTTTTTTCTTTATTTCATTAGCGTGTATTCCAATATCCGGGTTTTTGTTGATTTCGTTTATTATTTTTTCGGTGTCATTTTGTTTCTCACATGTTAGTATTATTTTGTTTTGATATGTTTTTTTTAGTCCAGAAATTCCTATTCCTAGTTTGGATAGTTTTATTTTGTCTTTTAATATTTTTTCGATTTCATCTGCAGGTTTGTCTTCTTTTGATGTAATTAGTAAAGCAAAATTTGCTTTCGGTATTGGGTGAAATTTTTCCCTTACCACCATTGCATAGCTTTTAACTTCATTTTTATTTTCTTCATTTGTTCCTTTTTTTATTAATTTTTCTAATTTTTTGATATAATCATCTTGATCTTGAATCACTTTATTTTGTAGACAAATTATTGTGTTTTGTAGTGACTTTATCTCAAGCTTCCATGAATCTTCGATGTTGATTAATATAGCTTCAATTTCAGTTTTAGCTTCTTTGGCAGCTTTTGTACTGCCAATTTTGTTGAGTTCTGACAGTATTTTTTCAATATGAATTTTGAGTTCCATGTTGGAACATGGTCCCGAAGGTGTTAATTTTATATTTGTAGACAGTTTTACAGAGTCCGTCTCGTTAGGCGACCGCTCGCCGCAAGACATGCGACAATACTGAAATAATGCCTTTTTGATATTATATTATATGTTTGAATAGAATTTATTATGCAGAACTTGTTTTGCCAAATGAGATTACAGTCAATAAAGTTGAGTGTACAAAATAAGGTCGTAAAAGTGAAAAACTTCTATGCATTGCCAGTGTAACTCGGGTAGCGTATTTTCGGGAGAAGTATGGTAATAAAAAAAGGCATTTGTTAGACGGTAGGCGAGTATGTGGAAAATAAAATTGGTTTGAAATGGGGCAAAAGAAAAAAATGGAAATATGATACATGACATTGCCCAGAACCGATAGAATTGTGTAGTAGGAGTACATAAAGGTCAGAAATGAGGTTAATTTTATCTCACTCGGCTTGACATTAACATGTCCAAATTATTTCTCGAATACACAACAAATTTTACTTTCCTGTTTAGGGACCAGGCGTCGAACGGTATTCAATTATTGAAATTGCCTTGCTCAAATAAAAGACTAGGTGAGTTGTATGGGCTGGTGTTTAGTATATATTAAGATTTTCCATACTGCTTACCGACCACAAACAGGGTGCAGCAAAACAGACAGTGCAGTTTTGCCGGTACAGCCATGGTGGGAGTAGGAACTAGAGATTGGTCTCATTGTGTGGGGAGGGTCGTGCTGTTTTCAGTCGCTACCATGGTTTCGTCCGGAGAACAGCGGGGCTTCTCCATACGCACGTTTCTTGAAAATATCAGTTCTTTCGTCGCCACCCAGTAAGCATTCCATCTCTGTGGAGCGGTGAATAAACAATATTTTCGGTACTTGGCTGAAAATAACCCAAAGGCACTTCACGAGAGACCTCTTCACTCCCCAAAAGTGACCGTGTGATATGCTATTTCAATATTTGTAGTGATAGCTTTATTTTGGACGAACCGTGACTGTCAACGCTGAAAGTTATGTTTCCATATTGGAAAATTTTTTTGAACATCAATTGGAAAAACTAAAGGAGGAAATAGAACTGGGAGATATCGGGTTTCAAAAGTAAGGTGCTTCGGCCCATACTGCTCGAGTTTCGATGATGAAACTGTAAGTTGCGCCGTTTTTTTAATAGCCCTTCAAAATTGTACGGTCTGTTGCTGCACCTTATAGAAAATTTCAAATTAGAAACATAAAATGACCGTTGTGACAAAAACCACATAAAATATATTTTATAAATTACATTTAATTATTTAGAATGTTCCCTCTTTGCTACTCAAAATCAAAATCAATCACCGTCTAAGAAACTCAAAAACGTGCCATATTCCTTTACGAAGAACCATCTTAACCTTCACCCAACCTCTTATGCGAATATGTGAACTGTATAACATCCACTACTTTAGGACTTGCAAATCCCGCACCTTTTTTAAATCCCGCGGGATTGCGGGATAGAATTTAGAGTAATTTATTAAAGGGCGTAAAATTGAAACGATGCCATTTCTATTTTTTTTTTTATTTGGTATCAATAATCTTTGATAATAGTAATATTAGAAAAAAAAGATATTTAAATGATAACATAACAATGATTCAAGTATTGTATTTTTGCGGTATTATGCCGTGTTGCGCTATCTCCTTCCTTAGCCAATGTTTTGGACAGCATTACAATGTCCATCAGATGGCAGATGTGTGATGGACCCTGTGATTCAATTCAATTTTGTTTATTTATTTCAAAAACATTACAAAATTGTTAATTTCAATGCGTTTTTTAAAATATTTTTATAATAAGAATTCTTAGAATGATATTAACAGTGTGTATATCAACTATACCAGTGATAATAGAGCTTGCCTTTTAAAGGAAGCTTCATTGATGCAAAAAATGTCGATATCATAATTGATTCTGTTCAACAGCAAGATTGCTCTCCCCACAGGCATGACCATTGGCAAGTTAGTTCTGCAGGCCGGGAGATAAAATAGTCTATGTTGTCGGTGACGTAGATAACCATCGGGAACATAGAAATGAAGGCTCTCCATTATGACCGAGTTTTCAAACCATCCACGAATCAGTCTAAAGAAATGTGTAGCAATGCGCACATGTGATGCTGTCCGAAATGTTGGCTTAATAAAGAGGTAACGCAATACGGCAAAATAAACCAAAAATAAATCACTTCAAGACCTTTGGCCGTGAAAATCTCAAACCATATCTATTTTAAGAACACTTTGATAAATAAAAATATTGTCAAAACATGGACTGTGGAGATTCCTCTCACCCAAACGTGAACGGACATTTGTACACTGCAGTCCAAAAACACTCTTTCTGCTTCCACACTAGTTGGTGGGACTGTCAACAAGAAGGTGTGTGTTAACTGAAACTCTAATTTCTCCATTCTAAAAGGGGGGTTTGTCTTTCTTTCCAGAACTTGGGTATCTTAAGCTTGAGATACCGGTTTTATCCTCTATTCCTAACATCAAAATCAATTTCATCTCTCTTCCTAACATTGAATTCCTCTTCCATTGTAACATATTATTTACCGCTTATTTATACAAACAGCATGTTTTTGGTGTTTAAATTTATTATGTCTTCAATCCCGCAAATCTGCGGAGTCAAATGTTTCTGAAATCCCACGGGATTGCGGGATGCGGGATTGCAGGATTGCTATACCTAACGCGCTGTGGTGGCAAGATTCCGGAGGTATTATCGCTGGCCCCCAGAACCTTACTAAATATCTCGAATCTCTTGACTTCACTTAACCCTAAATTTTGGTAAATATTATTTGTTAAGTTTAGTGTATAACAAACTTAAAATAGAGTTATATGGCGACGTTCAAATAAACTGCATTTAAAGTGTGGCAAAACCCGAAAACAAAATTCATATTTAATTAAATAAGTTTTACAATTTTGATCAATTATTAATACGGTAACCTGACACCATTGCATCAAACTTTGGCGGTATTCATTTTTTACGCCAAAACTAAACATTACCTGGCCTCCTTTTTGTAAAAAAAATCACAAACTTGTTTTCTACCACGAACATTTTTTACGAGAAGGGATCTTGATAGCAGTGTTTTCATAACTACTTTGATTTTTTGGTGTTTAAAATATAATTGAAAATCTTAAATCCTATCTGACAATATTATTAGTTTTCTATGTATTATTGTGTATATGACATATGAAAGTTACTTTACACCGTTCAGTTTTTAGTATGGTATTTTGATGTTCCCTGTGGGGAGTTGTTTTAGAGAAAGTACATCAGATCCTTCGGGAAATAAGTAGTTTATGTTTGAGTTCACGTCAAAGTGGCTTAGGAGTTTCGACATCGACATGGTAACCTTTATGGCCTTTGTGGTTCATAAAACGACCTAACACGAGTATGAGAAATAATTTTGATGTTGATTTTTTTGCTGCTGAAAATTTTGCTAGAATTGTAAATTAGTATGGAGCACCTACATGATTGGTCGAGGAGCAGCTTAAGCTTGTGACAGACCACGCTATATTTTCGTATAGCGTGATATATATTTTTGTTGCATATAGCGTAATGTGATATGAAGAAAATGGTGAGCATATCTAACATGTATAATAGAAACAAACTAGTTAGATCATTGGTCATAATTAAAATGAAAAGCGCGCATACGTATCACCAACAGCGTTCACCCACACTATTGCAAATCGAAACAACTTTGAATCCTTTAACATTGACGTAACGTCCGGCGTTCCCCAAGGAGCTCATTTGGCCCCGCTTCTCTTCAACCTTTTTATTAACGATATCACCAAAGTTTTTTCTCATACACGCTTCTGGCTTTTTGCGGATGATAATAAGATTCTTCAGATAATTAAATCCTACCTTGACTGCTTACATTTTCAACGTGATATTGACTCGTTTAATAATTGGTGCAAAATAAACTGCATGGAACTTAATGTGGATAAATGTAAAATTTTGTCCTTTTATAGAACCAAAAAACCTATTCAGTTTGATTATAAATTAAACAATGTTTGTTTATCTACTGTAACATCTATCAAGGATCTTGGGGTCACTCTAGACTGCAAACTTTCTTTCCGTGAGCACATTAACAACATTGTTAACAAATCACTTAAACTACTCGGCTTCGTTCATAGAATAACCTCTGACTTTAAACATATAAGTACCCTTAAAACTCTTTACTGCTCGTTAGTTCGCCCTCACCTTGAATACGCTAGTGTTATTTGGTCTCCTTTCTATGCTGTCCACATTTGTCACATAGAATCCGTACAACATCGCTTCCTACGAGGAATCGCTTGGAGGTTGGGTCTTGAAAGAGGAGAGTACTCATATGATGAAGTTGAACAAACTTTAAACATTTCTTCTTTGGAGAAACGTAGAAGGGACACTGATCTGATTTGCATATTTAAGATTATCAATGGTATTACAGACTCACCTGCTTTGTTGCAACTTATCCAATTCAACATCCCTTCCCGTAGACTCCGAAATAATGAATTGCTGTTCGTCAATCAACATTCTACCAATTATGGATACCATTCTCCTTTGTCCAGAAAGTCGAGACTTGTCAACTCACTGTCAAGTCAAAGCATTGAATTTTGTGGTATATGCCTAAATGACTTTCGACAGTCAATACGCAATGTCTAATTTCTAATGCCCTTTGAACCATCTTCATGCTTTGACTTATTATTATCTCCCATTCTTACTTTTATATTATTATTGTCTTCGCTCCTCATTTATATATGCTCTCCTTTCACTGTCATCTCTGTTTATAAAACTTATTCGTGTAATTAATATGTTGTTAATGGACTATTTGTCCGTAAATAAATTTAAAAAAAAAAAAAAAAAAAAAAAAAAAAAAAAATCGAATCTACGTACAACGGCACCATGCCTTTGTTTCTACCTACACACAAAACGCATAAATTTCATTTCATTGCCGCTTTTATGGTGCGTCCATGCAATTTATTGTTTCTTAACATTGTATCGTTTTTACGTTAGAATTTTTAACCTCACTAGGACAAACCTGTGTTGAGGTTAGGTTAGGTTAGGTTATTTTTTTCTATTATCTTTGGGGAGTGAACCATGGATCTCCATTTCACCACATCAAAATTGGAATAGATTTAGCTACGTTAAGCAATCATCAAAGACAAAATGTAAATGGTCTTGGTTTTGTATTCAAAAGTCACGGGTTCCATTTCTGGTGAGAGCAGGTAAAAATATAAATGCATTAAATTTTTAACTAATCCTTTTGAAAGGCCCGAATTTTCTCTTTTTCATTTTTGCGCAGTCTGGTCTTAACAAATTATTATTATTATTATTTTTTAAATATAATTTAACGGAGTTTATTAAAACATTGTTGAAAGTTTCTTACAATATAACATAAGTACCTATCTACAATATTCGCAAAATAATTTAATTTTCCTCACTAGGTGTAACCTGTTCTGCGGTATTTAAGATAACATTTTATTACACGTGTATATATATATACATAGATATAGATAGGTCCCACTATATTTATTGCGTCCGTGCGTAAATCCGTCTTTGGGCGTCCAGCACTTCTAGTTCTTTTTTTTAGATTGTTTTTGTGAATATTGCACTATGTATTGTTCACAATAATCGCTAATATCATATTTTTTTAATATTCATAATAATGCACGTTTTGATGTTTATTATACTTTCATACATTTCTTGCGTCACGTACATACTCACGTCCGGGTGTATATTTTTTGTATATTGTAGGATCTTTTTAATAAAGGTTTCACGTCCATACTGAATAATGAATGAATAATATTAGTATGTATTCTCTACTTTCAGCAAGTATTACGACTTCATTTTGAGTTTTTTGTGTGAATATCACATAAGAGTCCCAACTGCTCCCTATCTTCTGGAGACTATGGTACACCAATTGGGGTATGTTGTGAAGCTGAGGGTAGTAAGGAGGGGAAGGAGATGATGAAGGGGAAGGTGGGGGAGTACCTGACTATTCATATCTGGTCACAAGGATAAAGCTTCAAGCAACGTTTCAATTCAGAATGTGGTCTTACACCAGGGCGATACTGAGAGTATAAGATGTTGAATAAGCTTCATCATAAATATTAAAAGGACATGTAATATACAGGGAAAGAGGGAGAAAGCACAAAAAATATATCAACGGAATAGTGCGATAGATATTTAGTCCTATATTGAGTTGGTAATGTAGGTATGTCACTTTTTAAATAAAAAAAATCTCTTATTCCTTTCCTCCCTTGGCGTTCTGTCTCTTTCTTATCTTCTCGTTATTCTATTCCGCTATAAAGTAAGATCATCTGTTTCTCGTCATTCCATTGTGCTATGTTCTTGTCTCCATCTGTATCTCCTTTTTATCCCGATGAAACTTAAACCTAGCGAAACCGGTTGGCAAATTTGAATAAATTACTGTTATAAAACAAAATGTTTATATAATTTAATAATATATCAAACCACAAAAGTGATTGCTTTCTATGAAAATATTTTCATCTTTTTTGACTGAAAATTCCATTCGTTCTACTGACCGCTCCATAAAACAAAAATAGATTTGATTTTAGTGGGGTTTTTACTATCTTCTACTCAATTTTATTTCGCAGGTTTACCTCGTAAAGTAATTCCCAGGGTGGAATTTAGAAAAAAAGGACAGAAAGGATGCAGAGTTAAGCCTTCGGAATTCGTTTTCTCCAAAAATATTATCACAGAAATACGCCCTAGGGCCTTGACCTTATATAAAATGCTAATTTAACAATGCCCCGTGTTTTCTAGGATTTACTATTGTTTGCCATTCGAATATGTACTGGACTCCCGGCTGATTAAAGGTTGTTGTATGATAGGCGATGTGATGTTATTCTGGATTTGAAGAGTGATGAGTTGATATATTTATCGATTTATTATCGATATAAAATTACTATGGCTTAGAGCTGAAATATAGGTAACAGAGCAATACAGGCCGGGGGCAATTAAACACACCATTTAAAAGTGTTATAAAGTCACGAAAAGTAATGAAAAAAATCGGTTATTGTCAAATCATTAAAAGTTTATTGGACATTGATGTTTTTTTCATCACTTTTAAAAAGTATGTTGAATTGCCACTATCCTGAGTTGTCATTGAAACAAAATATTGTATCTCCAATTTCGGACGAAAATATACTTAAGATAATGTTAATATGATATTTTTTGGCTTAAATATTGCAGTTCCTAAACTTATTGTCCCAAAGACATATTAATACCTATTGTAAATTCTCAAGGCAATCTTTTTAGAGCACAGGGCATTTGATTCTTCAACAATATAATATTACTTTTATGTCAAACAATAGTCCATGACGCTATACTATTTAAATAAACAAATATTATCAAATCACAAAATCTAATTTTCGAAGGTCTACAAACTTTCTATATTATTAATTATGGAGATAATTTTTCTCTACAGCTATGTATCCACGCTCGTTCATACTCGAAGGTTTTGCGTTTTTTCGAATATGTGTACCTCAACGTGTGTACCTTCTCGTTCGATGCTTTTTGTTCCGCCCGTAGCGAAAAAGATTCAAGGGTCGTAATTCTTGCTCGATGTTCGACAGAAATTAACGATTATATTATATGTGTATTCGTATTGTTTCGAGCTACTCGAAGTGTGGACGCAATGAAGAGCATGGTTCCAAGTCAAAGCGAGCCAAACTATTGAGTATGAATGTACGTGTGTATATAGCTTAAGATTTAAGTCATCGATTAGTTAAATATTCAAACATGAAGTGGAAAATCATATTGAGAAAATGGCCTAATTTTCAGGAATTCCCAAAATTCCAGATAAAAACTTTCTGAAATATTTTTTCTCCCTCTTAGGAACATCCAACATCCGAATGTTGGCTGTCATCGTGGCAACCTCCTCCCTGAAGGTTGCAGCCCGTAAGAACTGCAGAAACGGAACACTGTTCGTACTAATCAAGGAGATTATATACCCATGAATCGCGAGCGGTGTAGTCTTTAGTTAGTCATCCATCTTTATGTTTGACGGCCTCCGTGGTTGAGTAGTTACGATACTCGGCTACAAATCCGGAGGTCACGGGCTCAAATCACATTGAGGATGCCATAATTTCACTGGATTCAGACAGTTGGAAGCATTTTGTTCGGTATTCAAATAAAAAATAAATAAAAGAGTTTTTTCGTCTTCAAAAGCTCTCTTGGCCAAATTTTTGTTCAAGTGAATACCGCGCAAGACTACCAACTGTCCCAAACCGTCTGGAACCAATGCGACTATGTCATCCACAAATTATGGTGTGTCGAGAGTTAGAAGGTAGTGGGGGGAGGAAGGAGACCAAGTAAAGGAAGGTCTGGAAGTACCTGGCTATTGAGATCTGGTCACCAAACACGGCTAAAGTCATTTCAAGCAACGTTTCAATTCTGCATGGTGTTCTTACACAGTGGGATACTCAGAGCATCTCCCCTCAATTAAAATCCTAACTTTTTGAGATTGGTCCCATTTTTTACTAATCCAAGTTACGAAGTTAGTATTTATATTGAAAACATCTTATTTTAGTTTATTTTTAATTATAACTAATAAATTACAGATTAAATAATAAACTAGATAACGTTATTTTCCACCTTGGGTGTGGAAAGGTTATAATCACACTATATTATTATAACCTTAGAATAAAGAGAATGAATATTAATTTTCAACCCACTCCTTATAAATTTCTTAGCCAAAGTCCTAAACCCTTATCTGTTGAACTAACCACGCAGCATCAACTCTAACCACAGGGTACTTAGAACACGTCACGGAGCCTGAATAATTAAATTATATATCAGACCTGTAATTTTGTACCGCCGCACAGTGTGATATCTTGGAAATTTAGCCGAACTTTATTAATACCGCTAATACCACATGTGTTCATAATCACCTTAGACATACGAAGTTGAACACCCCTTTTGTATGACCCAATTAATATTTATCAATGAAATCAACAGCAAACAAAAGGGTGTTGACGTCGCGTCACCTGCTTTAGCCATAAATTATAAAAAATTGCTAAAAAAAATCAGTGTTGGGAAGAATAACAGGATTTCTTAATAAAGTTTTCAGTAAAATTGTATACAGTTTTTCCGCATGTTAATTACTGTAGCAGCCTTCTATTCTTAGCCGACGATGGATGAATAAAACAAAAATGACAATACTACTAAATAGATGTATGAGATTTACACTGAAAAAAAAGTGATTAAAATTGTTAATTACTTCAATACTTTATTTTTAATCTACAAATTAATTAATGGCAATTCATTAAGTGAATTTCTAGAAAAATTGAAAACATGGAGCACAAACATTCATATGAGACGAGGAAAAGATATAAAATAAAAAACTCGGTCGGTGGCCGAGTTGACATCGCGTTTGAGTCCCACCCAGGCGCAGTGTGTTCAATTCCTTGGCTGGCCAAGTCCTCCATCACCACATAAGCTACATTTTACCTACCCGTGGCTCTATCCTACCGACTTTCTCTTGGGCATGCTCGGTATGAACCATCTACGGGGCAGAAGTGATGTGCATATTGTATCACACTTCTTCAAACCGATTCGTGGTTGGTTTGAAAATCCGACTATCATGGAGAGTATTAGTCTCTATGTTCCTGATGGTTATCTCCGTCACCGACAGCATAGACTGTTTTATCTCCCGGCCTGCAGGACTAACTTGCCAATGGTCATGCCGGTGGGGAGAGCAGTCTTGCTTGTGATGTTTTGAATATCCACATAAATAAACGATAAATAATAAACGAACGTGCTCCAAAAAAATTTTTTATGGCAGCTAACAGATAAGATTTATTGACAGGCGGGCTTGAAGTGCATATGTCCCACGGGAAGGAAGAAAGAGATCGCATGGTCGTCGGTCTTTGAACTTGAGTACATTGACAGCTCCGTGAAATCAAAGACAAATCAGAAGTGAAGTTGAGATTACAGTGGATTAGTGAATTCAGATGGTGTTAAGAGTATTGTGGAATATTGAATTAAAGTGAAAGATTATTGATCCGGTGTTTGTGTGAAGTGAAAGTGTGTTAGACTGAACGTGATTTCGTAAACATGTAGTTCAAACTAAGTGACTTGTCTTAAAAACATGGAAATGATAAAAATAATGATTGCGTTTTTAAAACAGAGTGAACTTATTTAAAGGCGGGAAGTGTTTAATCGGGCTAGGTTATTGATTTGGCGAGATGGCATTTTATCCACGGAGACCGAAAACCAGAGAAACAAATATATCATTAACTGTGGGTTCGAATCCTGACAGATTAGGGAGGTACAATTTTATTTACAGGAATATTTAATTACCCTTTTAAAGTCGTAGGGAGGGGACCAAAATTGAACAAATTACAAGGATTTCGCTAAAAGGAGAAAATGATTAATGTAATGGAATGCCGGTAGGGAGGGGACCGAAAAACTAAACTGATTTAGCTATGTAGAGTGTAACCAGGTAAGCTTCACGCTGAGAAAGAGAGGTGACTAACTGGGTGAGTTTTTATATTATTTATTAAATTTCAGAGGACCCTTTTAAAAGACGGATACAACCGAGGTACAGGAATTAAGTTTACGACACCTGCCGCCCAAATAATGTTATCATTAAAAGGGATGTGCTAGGCGAACTGTCAATCAGCTGTGAGCGAGAGACGAGTCAACGACCTTTTCATATGTAGGCCGATAACTTTTGTTTTAGGGGAATGCCTTGGACCGAGGGTCATAATATCGAGAATTAATCTACCTGCCGATCTGTTATTCTTTTAAAACATTACGAATCAAATCATGACGTTGTCCCTGCGGTAGGTATTGAATCGCCGACGAAATATAAAATACCCATTACAAATTAGGCCAACCAATATAAATTTGCAGTATAAAAATACCTATCTACAGGGTACCTACCACAACACTGGCGTACAATTGAAACAGCGAACACTATGAGGCCGAGAGGCGCGGTGTACAGTCAGTCAAAGGGGAAGTTTTGCTAGCGTATGACCGCCCGAATAGAAAGCGTTCGGATGCAACCAGACAAAACAAAATGAATACTTTTCTTCTGTTATTTGACTTTCTAATTTAATACTTTTCATTTATTGTTTGACTTTCTAAGCTGCGAATTGGGATGCACAAAACAAAACTAGAGTCAAAAGAGGGAGATGATAATCTCCGAAATAAAACTACCAACCGAACAACTTTTCTCAACAGGTACCTTTCGAGAGGTAGGCAGCCTCTTTAAATTAAATGCAAAAATCAAACCAATTATCCGTTTATACCTACCTGAGAGGATAGGTATTCAATAGAAGTTACCCATACCTAATACACGAGGATGCTAGTAACCTCATAAAATAATTACTAGAACCAAATATTAAAGTACAGACAGTCCTCATCCTAAATTTGGCATTTCGAGTAGACCTTACATATATCTCACATGATAATTGGCTGAATGGGTAGGCACACAACCTATCGTTAAAAAGCAGGCTAAATGTCGACAAGATCGTCGTGTGTTATCTATGTTATTGACCTAGAAAGGGATGTAAATCCCCGACGACGAGGGAGTTACAACGTTTTCTAGAGGTGGCACGTAACTTAGGACCTTACGTGTCACATTTTCGCGACTAGATTCGTGACAAGGGATGTCATGGTTTTCCCCTTCTACACTCAGTAAAGTAGTTTTTCCTGGAGGTGTATGAGATTGGGGCAATTCTGAAATTGGTGATGAGACCTGGTTTTTCTTTATTCTGGCGTGACGGTTGCCGATTTGGAACAAGGGGAGACCCGGCCGGTTGTGATATCCAGACACGCAGATATTGATCGCCTTGCTCAAATTATCATCCATCGGTTTTGTTTGGTAAAGAGGAGGAGCCAATCTTAACTTGAAAAAAATTCATTTCCTTTCCTCTCCTTCCCCTCCCAAAATATATACATAGATGGCGCCGACAACTAACACCATAAAATTATCGTATGTATATCACATATATAAAATCTAACACTTTATTATGTTCACATTACCCTATGACAGGTAGAATCACGTAGCTAGTTTGAAGAGCGGGCGGCTTCAGAAAAATAAGGTTTATGAAATGGCTTTAAAACACAACGATAATGGATTCAACTCACTCTATCTCAAAAGAACCAAGGGATACCACACATACATAGATAACTAGGTTTCTAAACCGAGAAACAAAAAACCAACACAACGTTCGGTGAAGCCTTTTTATACTGAACCGTCACGTGAAATGAGTACGTTCAAGGTCGTACGTCACGTGGACAAACTAGGATGTACACACTTGAAGGGGTGTGTAATAAAGAGAGGAGCAAAGGCTCGTAGAGACGGCAGGGGAGGAATTTTCCATCCCTGCGAACACATATGCAAAGCCTTATGGAAAAGCTACCTATGGGACTTTAAAGAAAAATTATCGTAGAAAGAAGAGAAGGAAAAGTTTGAAGTAGAAAGGGCACATCATTACATGCTGTTGAACAGAATCAATTCGGATATCGACATATTTAGCATCGGTGAAGCTGCCTTTAAAAGGCAAGCTCTATTGATGCTGGTATAGTTGATACACCGCTTACTAATTGTGTAATACCATTTTACAAATGTACTTAAAAACGAAATAAAAAGTGATTTTTTAATGTTTTTAAAGGAATAAACTAATTGAATTGAATTGAATTTTCAGCTTAATGTGGTGGTAGTAGGATATTTTCAAATATTTTCAGGTTATTCGTAATCCTGGAATGTTTATCTTTCTTATTAATACATCAGCCACGTCGGGGAAAGTATTATGGACTGCAAGAAATCTAATTAATATTTAACAATAACTTTTGAAATTTCTTTTCCCTGTATTGAATCTAAGTATTTATTCATTCATACTGTCTTTATACCGTCTGTGTTTTAATCTGCTTTAAGCTTTCTTACACCCAGTGTAAATCTTAATCATTTTCTCGGTCCTAAAAAATATCCCAACCCGGCAGTGGTCCGAGGTTTACGACAACACATAAAAAATCTAATATAAAGGTTCAGCAGCGAGAAAAATCCAGCGTTCATCCACGAATAAACGTCGAAAAGAGAATGAAAAATTTCATTTATAATCAAAATTTCTTACCAAGTCAAAAATAATTAGAATTCTTCCGTTACTTCTAAGAAAGTATTCCCATTGTAGTATGACTAAAAATAGATTTTAAATCAACTGGCTTTGTTTGGACAGAGTAGTAAAGCCCTCAAAATATTCATATGTTATTATTTTTGTAATCTGCTGACTTCGCTTATGTACCCTTTATCAGGGAAGAGTAATACCAACTAATATACTCAATTGGTGAGCTCTGGTGACTTGAAATGTGTACATTTTTTAATTTTCTAGGTCTTCGCAAATAATTTCCACCACGAGCTGTTTTTTTATGTGAAAACGCCAAAGAGTCCTTACAGCTCCTAATCGTCTGAAGCCAGTGAGACTATGGCATCCCCAATTGTAGTATGTTGTGAGGCTGAATTTAGGGAGTGATTAGATTTTAGATGTGGGGAGGAGAAGGAGATGGGAAAGATGAAGGTGGAGAAGTACCTGGCTATGTAGATCTGGTCACCAAACACGGCCAAAGCTATTTCAAGCAACGTCTTAATTCTGAAAGGTGATCTGAAGCCAGTGAGACTATTGCACCCCCAATTGGGGTATGTTATGAGGTTGAAGGTAGTAAGGAGGAGAAGGATTTGGGAAAGATGAAGGTGGGAAAATATCTGGATATTCAGATATGGTCAACAAACACGTCCAAATCAATTTCAAGCAACTTTTCAATGGGCGAAATTCGAACGTGCCACAAATATACTATATATTATTTTAAATAAGTAGTTTGTGAAAAAACACATAAATACAACAAATAAAATTTTGCTTACGCTCTCACACATTTCTTTTGCGTGGGTAATTAGTAAGAAAATTGTCAATTCACTTTTTACGCCGTTTAAAATCAAATATAAATCAAAACAAAAAAGTCAAATATAATGTTTTTGTTTTTGTTTTACTTCTTCCTTTTTTTGTCAGCAACCAAAGATTAAAAAAACACTTTTGGACCTTTGTCTACGTTTTGCATATTAAAAGACAATAGACAGCTGATAGTAACCCCGTAGCGACCTATTTTTTCAAATTTGATCTAAACATTCCATATACTCCAACTTACCAATGAAAGCTCAAATCAAAAAAAATAATACCACAAAATTGACTCCAAATGTGATAGAGATTCACCATTGTACCACTAGTTCCCGGACACCATGTATAATGATTCAAATGCAAGCATTACGCTTTCAATATACTGATTAAAAATTGAAAAAAAAACTCTGACAACAAATACAAACCGAAATCATTCAACCGCACAAAAAAAAACACTACAAAATAAATGTATAGTTCTTTCAGTAACTTCCTATTTTTCAAAAAATAAAATTTTAATATGTAAATGTAAGCACGGGAGATCATTATCTATCCCGTGCTTACATAATGATCTCCCGTAAATGTAAGCACGGGAGATCATTATCTGTAAATGTAAAATAAAATAAAAATAATAAAACATTTATTATATTCGTGCCGTATAATTTTCATTCTTCTTAAATATAAAGACAAATAAATATTCTTAAAATAACTCTTAAAATCTTAAAATTAAATCTTAAAATCTTAAAATTCTTAAAATTCTTAAAATAATAATTCTTAAATATAAAGACAAATAAATACAAACCAAACATAACCAAAATATAATAAGTAATATTAAATATTATACACGTTCTTCAAGAATTATCCAAAAATTTATACACTCACATATAAATGTGTGTTTTCATGTTTAAATATATGTCTGTGAAAAAAATAAAATTAACTTTCTACTACAACACATAAATACCTGTCACACTTAATCACACACACGTTAACACCTCAGCACAGGTTCTCCTAGTGAGGTGTTCACGTAACATACAATATCACCCACACACAGTTTTACCTATATCAACCTATGTTCTTTATTTTTTATACCTTTTTTCTGTACTTTTTTCTCTGTACTACAATATAATCCACTGTAATCATTTTTAAAATGTATATTCAAGAATAGACATAAATAAATAAATAAATAAAAATAAAGGAATCAATCAATAAATAGCTGATACATAAACCAACAAAGCTAAATTATTTCGTTTTGTTTCTGAATAAATCAACTACCAAACATGAATAAGATCTCTTTGTTCCCAAAACAAATGATATTAAATAATTCTTGTCACGTCACGGAACGACATAAACCAGGAAATTAACATAACAAGCACTTTGGCTAATAGACACATCAACAGACCTTACACATATTTAAATCCAAGACTTCTCTCGAAAAGAATAGAATTAAATCTCTTTAAAACTCTCATCAGATGTCAAGCCACAGTTCAGAGTGGAAGAGGGATAGATAATAGAAAAAAGGACGATGGGCCATGAAACATTATAAGGATGAAACCGTGCCAAAAAAATGTCGCCAACATCGTTCACCCATACCGCTGCAAATCACATTTACGCATACTGGCGCCCATCGTAATTTTTTTACCTATACACCAAACGCATAACTTTTATTGGATCCTCAGCTTTGGTAGTCCGTGCAGTTTGGTCATAGCTCGACATCAGGTTCCGTGGTAAACGATCAAAAATAAGAAGAAGGTAGTTTAAAAGACATGTGCGTAAATACGAATGTTAGAGAAAAACGATTAAAGTTAATAGGCATAAGCTATAATATTTGATAAAGCAAAAATCTCTCAAAAAATGTCTTTGTCAGCATTTAAAGATAGACTGAGAGTTTTTCATACCTATAACAGAACCGAGTGCGTTATTTAATAATTTCGGGAGCGTACCTACTTTGAGATTGTTTTATATGGAGAGAAAGTTAAATAATTGCGTTTTTAATTTAGAAAATGTATATTTTTATAAGTGCTTAATCTTAAAGTATTTTTCAAAGATATTATAAATTTTTTTGAAAACAAATATTTGTGAACTTTGTTGAAAACACATATTTGTGAACTTTTTTGAAAACACATGTTTGTAAACTTTGTTGAATAGACATATTTGTGAACTTATTGAAAACTGTAAAAAGAATCAGGATTTCCATTTATATATTTATATAGAATATTCGACGACAGGAAAACCCAAATGTAGTGTGCAAGTGTTCAATCGATATGGTATTAATGGCTGGGAGGAACATATGATAATGATTTAAAGCCACTTAAAATAGCTCAAAGATTATATTTAAGGTAATCTCAATACTGTAAATTTTCAAAGAAAAATAATTAAATGACTTACAATTAATTATATCAGCAAGATATTATCATAATAACATTAAAATCCCATAACAGAAAACAAATCATATTTCAAATACCCACCTCTGTCTAGGTATAACTTATTTTAACAACCTTCCTTTAAATCTAAAAATTATCTCCAATGTTCATGAATTTCAGCTTAATTTGAAAAATTACCTAAAATTACTATGACACTCCATAAAATTTGTTATTAGCGAGTATTATTGGATGATATTGCATTTTTCTTTCGTATTTTTTGGAATTTATTTACAATATTCTATTATTACCTACCTACATGACTTTATATAATTGAGCTAGAATTCTCTCACCAAACACTTTTGCACAAACAGCATTGTCTCTTTATGTTGAAGAAACGGCTATTTTTAATTTATAATATTGTATAACAAGAACACATTTGTATAACTTTTGTAAAAAAATACACACATTATGTAATAAAAAAAATTAAATTTGAAAGCATCAAACCATAAACTGTTTCTGCGAATTCAAAACTGTTCGCTTGATCATATTATTGCATTTTCAAATCTAATAATCTGTAAACCACGTTCCATAATACCTGACCGCGATCTGTCTGGTAATGTTTCAGATTTAAAACCAACAACAGCAACATGGTAATGTTCGTTATTAGCAAATTATTGCCTGAATTCAAGAGGATAAGTACAAATACCGCGAATATTGCCAAAGGATTTCACTCTAGCGGATTATGTGAATTATTACTGAAATTGTTTCATTGGAAATTATATTAATTTTATTATTACCTATACATTGGATTGTATGCATTTACATATAAAGCATAATACATACTTAAGGCGAAGGTAAATGCTAAGTCATTATTTAGATTAATCTTTGCTACGAATCGCTATACATTATGAATACCAAAAATATACTATGCATAAATTGAAGCTTTTTCTTTCTTTATTATTGATCGGAATTGGAATAAAATTATTGGTTGCGTTACAAAAAATATAAACGTAAACCACTGATAATTTTGTTTTTTCTTGAGGTAACTAAGAACTCATATAAGAAACACCTTTAAAAAAATACCGTTTTATGGCTAAGATTATTTTTTATAATTATTATTGACTAACTTTTTTTCATTCATATAAAAATATTCAACAAATAAATAAAACTCACTTTGGCGCTTACGTCAAATATATCCAGACTCCGCTGGTTAAGCAACTGTCGCCTCTATTCGTGGTGATATAAGACGCAAACATTCTAGGATCTGTACAGAAGTCCGCGGAACGTGGCACGGAACGGAAGTCGGTTTGTGACAGTTTTTTCGACGGTTTTTTCTTGTCGGCATTATTTTGGTTACGAGTATTATTAGTTCTCAAACGGTGAGGGAGTTTTTTGTGAAATTTTTATTATTTATGACCAAAATATTATACTTTTTTATCTCAAAATACTTTTGAATGTATAGTTTTATTAATTATTTAACAAAATTAATGACTTACTTCTTACGGAAAAAATGCTTTCCGTTTGCATTTATGTTGACTAATAATGCGTTTTTACATGTCCATAATTTATTGAAGATGGGGAATAAAACGAAATAATGTTGTAGAGAGGTTTAACGGAATAATAGCCAAATTAGTAGGTGGAAAAAGGATAAATTATTCCAATAAGCAATCTTATCAAGGGCGATGCTATGCAGCGGTTTTATCCCACAACTCTCGAAAACCACTGTATACATTACATAAACAGTTTTTAGGGAAAACTCCTGGAGGCAGACTAAAAAAATCAGAAGAAAACAGACTATCGAAATGTCGTCTTACTTTGCGATATTTTCGGAAGAAAAATCTGATTCAGCGACACATGAATCGAAAAAATGCTGAGTATGGAGAGTTCTGCATAAAACCAGATATTCCTGAATCTATTTTCGAGGCGGAGAAAGAACTACTTTTGGATGAGTTGAGAGAAAAACAAAAAGGTAGGAATAAAATAGAACGGGAAACAATTTTACAGAGTAACTGCAGTGAATGGATGGAGTTGCGGCGTAAAATGATCACAGCATATTCATTTGGAAAAGTTGTACGTAGAAGAGACAATATAAGCTGTGCAGCTCTTGTAAAATCGTTGCTGTACAAAGTCAATATCTCTCATGTATCTTCAATAAGTCACGGAAGAAAATATGAGAAAGAAGCTTTACATCAGGCTAGCGTTAAACACGATATTGAAATTCAACCGTGTGGGCTATTTATTGACAAGAAATTTCCATTTCTAGGAGCTTCTCCGGACGGTCTTAGCGGCGATATGCTAGTAGAAGTAAAATGTCCTTTAACTTCCTTCAAACTTGGCTTAGAAAGAGCTATTCAAGAGAAGAAAGTTACTTTTTGGAGGACAAACAAAGATGGAAGTATGAGCATAAATACAAATCATGATTGGTATTTTCAGGTTCAAGGGCAACTTCACATTACGGAAAAAAATGTCTGTTTATTTGTTGTATGGAGTGGACGAAAATATCCTTTAAAAACTGAATACATTTATAAAAACGACGATTTCTGGAAAATAAAAATAGAAACCAAATTTGTCCGATTTTATTTACATTGCTTACTTCCTGAAATTATTGATCCAAGAAATAACAGGAATATGCCAATTAGGAATCCTCCTTTTATAGTCGATGCAATCAATGACAAACTAAAAAAAACACTCTCTCAACCTCCAACAAAGCGTAAATTAACATATTCAGAAAAAATACCAGATCCGTGTGATGATGTAGAAGTTACGCCTATAACGCAATCATCATCAATGGAGTTTCAAAATGGCATAATTACAGACGATGTGTTATCAACAATTGTTCCTGATTTCAACTCTATTGATATTGAGAATGTAATATCATTTGAGAAATTTTAGGTTTATGAATATGCTACATAAATTCACAGTATAAGTATTTTTTGTTTTTCCAATTTTTTTACATTATAATAAAAGCAGGTATAAGTAAATTTTTTTAAATACATGTAAAACTAATATATTCTAATTAGTGGTAATAATACCTCCCTAGTTGAGAAATTATCGTGATTAGAGAGGGAGTACTATCACAAGTTGATATTACATTATATATTTAATAGTTGCTACAATTAACATGCATGTAGAATTATATACTCATGCACTATTTTTTAGAAAAAAGAACTTAAGAATTGTTCCTTGATAATTTCTAATACTGGATATTTGTTTGGTAATTTGATTAAAAATTATTTGTAAATTGAATTTTAAAAATATATTAGCAACATAAATTTGATAAAAGTGTATCTAATTTTTTTTAAATAATATATGTAAGGGACATTTCAATGTAACGTATTATTAACAAATATTTTATATGTATTAATAATGCATACAAATAAAATCAATAAAAAAATATACGGTTATTATTATATTAATCACTAATATCCCCACAGTTTGAGTCCATCCGGCAGTCACAGCTCTGCCGCTGTTGTCAAAATAAGATTGATAATAATCGTCCACCACTTAAAAAGGTATTAGTAGGTATACGGAAGCATTGGCGAACGGGGAGGCCTGGTCGGGCGCTTCCTACGTATTGCAGGTACATAGTACGCGGCTACTGCAATTACTTGTCTCGTGCAGATTAGACCAAAAAATGTGCACATTTTATATTCTGTTGGAAGGGGTAGAAACCCAAATATGTTTGGCGTTTATATTCGCCTTAAGGCTTTGGTCGTTAATGCATAGGTAGGTATATACAGTGGCGCACCCGAGATTTGGTCACATTTGCATATACATATATATTTGAAATCAATCACTCATTTATTTATTTGATTTTTTACTCAGCTGGGTTTTTACATAATAATAATAATAAATTCTTTATTCCAGGACGTGGGGTTAGTGCAATCCCACACATCCCATAGAGGATATATGTACAAATAGTATTTACATATAGTAAAATAAATAAAAAGAGATTAAAAAATTAAAAATTAAATAGAAAATGAAATTAAATTAAAGCAGAGAATCACGGGAATCCATCGGATCTAAGATTGTGGGAGCAAGTATCTTTCTCCAATGGTCTTCAATGCTCGATCCTGAAGTCAGACGGGATTCTATGATAATAATGTTTCTGGAATGGTTTATCCTTTCCCTCAGTCCTGCAATCCTGGTTCTTAACAGAGCTGTAAATCCTGGAACTCGCCCTTCTGTAAACATCGAGGAGGCACTGCAGTGCCTGGGGAGTCCGAACATCAATCGGTAAGCGTTGTTATATTGTTATTACATAGCTTTTTGGTCAATACATGCGATTATGAATTGATAATCACATGAATAATGATGTGAATGAAGCTAAAATTTGCGTTAAGACAGTGTTGCGTGGCGGTCTACCCCTGCGGAAAACGGCGTCGTGTTTATTTAGTTTTTAACCCTGACCAATGAATGCGTGGAACAGTCTCTGTGTTGGCTTTTAATGTATTTGTTTTGTCGTAAAACCCTTTCGGTGTATTCGGTCCGAGTCAATCAATAGCCGAAGTAAGAATCAACATTGCTAGACCAAGGAAAGCAAAGTAGCTAACGATGATAACACAAAATTGTGCTACAAACATTATCAATTACGGTAATGACTGATTTCTATGGAAGCCTCGCTAAACAGGATACACATGTAGGTATATAATTCGGGGCATAAGGAAATATAAGGTCATTCGATTATTAAATTAGGTAAAATTTGATGTAATTTGATACCAAAATAACTAACTACTAAATTACCATCAAACCGTTTCCCCGCAAGCAGAGAGGACGGAACGCCAAACAATCTGTTTTGGTCACAGACATAGGAATTAATAGACGAGAAGATATGGGCGAGGGGTAAAATCAACTGTTGAAGAACGAAGGGAGTGAAGCTGACTGTGATTCGTCAATAAATCAATCTGACAGTAAATAGGCATCTCGCATTATAATATCACCATTTACTTCTTAAAAGTAAAATCTGCTTTGAATGAATAGACATTTTTACATGGGAGCGCAAATTACTCGCCACGTTATGAACAAATTTGCGAAGTCCAAATTCGGCAAAGTAAGGCAGCTTCTATTTTCAGAGTCGTAGTTAGTTTCAGAGTATTTAGTTAAGACACTTTTATAAATGCTCATAATTTACTTCCCAGCAACCAACCAGCTTTGTGTTTCGCGTCCAGACGTTTCTCGATGTGATAGATTCATATTATACGATGTGAATATGCTTAAAATAAAGTAAAATAATGCTTATATATGGAATGTAATACGACAATTGGGTTTATTCTCTTTTTTCACATCTATTTTTACCAGTTTTCATAGTACAAGTCAAAATTTTGCCGTGTTATTTAGTAAAATGAACCGATGATGCCTCGACCATAGTTCGCACAAGAATGATGACGTCACGTTTTCAAATTTCATTTGAGGCCATACGCGAGCCCAGCCGGCTCAATGGAACCGGTATGGGGAGTGGGGATAATACGCTTTTAATCACTTAGGGCAGGTCTACTAATATTCATATGTCTATGGTTTTGGTACACACTCATTGCCTCAGTCACATTTCCTTCTTAATTTTTAGCATCAAACAAAGAGCATATATATCTCACATAATAATAATAATAATAACATGGCATTTATATAGCGCAGTTTAGTGTAATTTCACTTCAAGTTCGCTTAACTACTCGTATAACAAACTTAAAAAAAATGGTAATTCAGTATTAGTGGTTCTTAAAATTATTCCTACAGTGTGCCTTACCCAATATAGATCTAATATTATAACACTAAATACACTGTTTATACAAAGTCGCCATTGGTCAAACTGCTACGCGACGAATCACGTGATACGAGCTCTGTATCGTCTGTTATCGTGCTGCTGGAGTGCTAGGCTGATGGCAAAAAAATATATTTTATTTTTTTTATTAAAAAAAATTATTGGACAGCAAAATGATATCTATGTTTTTAACTCCAAAAATCGAATTGCCGGGTGAAATCTATAGTATATCTTTGTGTATAGGTAGGTATTTTTAACTTGTTTTTTCTTTATGTAAACACTAGATTGTTTTTATTTAATGTGATATTATTTATCTCTGCGAATACCTAAGCCATAGGTTGTCAACAGTTTCTACCCCGCGAGGAGATATACAAAATGAAATGATATAAGTCCTCTTTTTGTCCGGTTAGCGGCTGAATTGGAATCGCGTCTGGATTCCACCCAGGCGTAGTGTATTCAATTCCTCGGCTGGCAAAGTCCTCCATCACAACACAAGAAACATTTTCCGCTTACTCTGGTGGTAGCAGGAGATTTTCAGATATTGTCAGGTTATTCGTAACATGGGGATATTTGTCTTTCATTAAAAAAAAAAAATTTTGGTTCCACGTTGTGTAACATTTGGAATCGAGCCGCTAGCAATAACACTCATTGTGTAGATGGCGATAAGGTTTAAATTTCCGCTTAACACCAGCCGTTGATTTATGCACAGAAAAAAAACATCGTCAAAAGTGTGTTTTATTTTATATTTTAAAGTGCAGTCACAAATACAGAGTTTTCCAATAAGACGTGTTATTTTGATATTCAATCGTAAAATATCAATGGTGTCGTTGCTTGTGTGGCACGTAGCGCCGTCTTGTTGAAAGTAAACGTTGTCCAGATCAATACCATCCAATTCCGGCTATAAAAAATCATTAATCATCTCTCGATAGAGCAATCCATTCAACGTAACTGTTGCTCCAGCCTCATTTTCAAAAAAGTAAGGTCCAATGACTTCGCCGGACCATAAACTGTACCATACAGTCACACGTTGAAGATAGAGAGGCTTTTCAACAATAACTCTTGGATTTTCCGAGCCCCAGATGCGACAATTTTGCTTGTTGACGAAGCCACCGAGGTAGAAATGGGCCTCATCACTCAAGATGATTTGCATTTGATTCACTCAAGTGAATTTTAATAATTTTATTGCGTTGTTGAAGCGTGTATTGTTCCATTTTTACTAATGGCGTAGTTTTTACTTGTCAAATATCATAAAATGACAGCTTAAAAAGTCAAATCTACCGAAATAGCGAGCTATTCAAAATAACACCTCTTATTGGAAATCTCTGTATTTAAATATTTTACGATAATTTTGTAAACAATGTAATTTGCCATATTTTTAATAAAACCATAGCCGAAAAGAGCTTCGTAGTAAAAGATTTTGAACTTTAAAGTAGTTTTTACAGGCGTGATACCCAATTTATGGGTTTAAAAAAGACTGCTACTCGAGGTATTTAATTGAATTATCTAGAATATTTCTAAGCGATAATTTCTTATTTCTTTCTTTATTTTCAAACCTAAAACAAATGATTTCGAATTATTTCGCAGTCTTCGCTTAGAATGAACTATTAAATTTTATTTTATTTGGTTTTACGTCCGGCCGGGCTTTCACGCGGATTTTAAGAACAGTATATACCTAGTGAGCTAACGAATCTAATACACAAAGTTTTTAAAGCACGAAATAACGTTAAAAAGATAAACTGAATATGAAACAATATTAAGACAACATGTAACAGTAACACAAAGTAATATAATAACTAAAAAAATACTACATATAAGACCAATCACTAAAACTACCAAAGCTATTAATTTGTAGGATTCAACAAAGTGCTGGTATAGATTATGCTTAATTCTGTAAATGTAGTCAGTAAATATGTCAATAGTACCACCAAATTTGCTGTCCAGATCACGCATCCTATGATAGTTGGTTGTGTATGTATTGCAGAAGAATGTTATATTTGGTCTTTTGTTCCTAGTAGGCACATGAAATTTAATAGTGGCAACGATGGCAGGGCTGTCAATTAAGTTGTTAATGACTGACTCTGTATAATACAACTACGCTAAATATTGTTCAATTCAAATACACAAAAAATATTAAAACATTGAGTTTTTTAAGAAGTTTACTTGTAGGGGATGATTTACGGCAAGTTTCGTGAAATAAAAGTGTGGCTTTTCCACTGATAAACAAAATACTATGAACGGATTATCGAAAATGAATACGTTATTTTAAATATGCAGAAAGTTCATCAATGTCCTATCTCTAGAGTTTAATTCTATGGATATTTTTTTTTTGTGTAAGTGGTCCGGTAAATCCGGAGGTCACGCGTTCAAATCCCGATGTGTACAAGTAAATTTCATTTGATTATTTATTTTTTTTATTTCACAATTTATTCTTTTCAAATAATATATAGTATATTTGCGGCACGTTGCAGAGTAGGAGACACTCTTAGTATCGCTCAGGTGAAGGTGTAAGACCACCATTCTGAATTGAAGCGTTGCTTGAAATGGCGGTAGCCATGTTTGGTGACCAGATATGAATAGCCAAATACTTAATTCACCTTCCTCTGCTCCATCAACATCACCTCCCTATAGCCTTCAGCCTCACAAAATATCCCAATTGGGGATGCCATAGTCTCACTGGTTCCAGACGGTTGGGAGCAGTTGGGACTATTGCGCGATATTCACATTTAAAAAATCATCGCTTATGATTTTTCTGGTGTTCTCTAATGGAGATTGATGAAACAGGCCAAGAATAATGATAAATAGTTCTGTGTAGGATTAATGCTTCAAGAAAGTATTGCAGAATGAACTCTGGTAATATTTTGTCATTGTATGATAAAGCATAGTGGTGAACTTAGATGATTTAAGAGATGATAGGTTGCTGAGACTCATAGGTTACAACGCGCTTGGTTTCACTGAAGTAGGTCAAGTGGACATACTTGAGATTTAATGTGTTTAGTATCGCACAAAAGTTCGTTCATTCGACAAGCTGTTACCAGCTGCAAAAAACACTTCGCTCAAGGTTCTATTTTATGAAAAAATGCTTTCCAAAGAAACTGGTGTCACAAGGCACGAATACAGAAACGGGGGCGTTCTTAATAATATATCTGTTTCACCAGTACACATATTCTTTGAATGACTATCCCTGTCTAATGCGTTGCGTTCCATTTAGATACGAAGGATATTAGATGAAGTTATTTCAATCATTCGCACATATTTGTCGTAGCTATTATTTTCTTGTGCATTTCGTTATTTGATTTGCATCTAGAAACAGAAATGTGCTATATTTTTTATTCGATTAGTATGAACATAACGCGACTTTGAAATTATGTCAATGGTCGCAAATGATAAAGTAATGTCTCATGAATTTCTTCCCTGTCATAAGCTACTGTTATCATGTCTCCTCAAATTTTATCTCATTATTTTATATTAAGAAGATAATGACTATAGCATTTTTTTACGGGTGTAGTTTAGTTGATATTAATATTCCGTCACGTGGAAACTAAATAATGTTTTAAGATTAGGTTTAACGGAAATCTATATTGACCGGTCGGTGGCTGAGTTGACATCGCGTTTGGTTCCCACCCAGGCGTAGTGGTGGTGGTAGTGGTAGTAAGCGATTTTTAAATATTGTCAGGTTATTCGTAACCCGGGAATGTTTGTCTTTCTTTTAAAAAATAAAATAAATATACATTGTAGGTCTTACATGTTTTGGCTTTGTCGTTATTTTAACTGCCGATATCCTAACTAATAATTGAGTTTTAAATTTTACACAACTGATAAAAAAGCGTATACGATAATAATTGCAAGTGATAATTATCGTCCAATTTGTATTCAATCATTCATAACCAAGCTTTTTGAAAAAATGATTCTTCTAAAGACAAACCCTAGCGTGAAATCCATCATTACATCTTGCCAACATGGTTTTGCTTCAAGCAGATCAACCTTAACCAATCTATACCTGTACGAAAATTATATCACAAATGCACTTGCTAATAGACAACCTGTCGATTCTATATATACTGATTTCAGCAAAGCGTTTGATAAGGTTTGCCATTCTTATCAAACGCTCAAAATTCTTCATTCTTATTAAACGCTCAAAATTCTTGTTAACAAACTGGCGAAAATTGGCATAACCGGTAACGTACTATCTTGGTTTAAGAATTATTTGTCTAATCGAGAGCTTACTGTCTGCATCAAAGGTAATCTGTCCTACACTTCAATGACTGCTTATTATTACAACCAAATCTCATTATCTTTTCTGATTGGTGTATCCTAAATAAATTAACCCTCAATGTAAAAAAGCGTCAAGTCATGAGATTTTACAAGAAGAAAACCCCATTGATTTTCACATACTGTATGAACAATCAAGCTTTAGTATCTGTACCCGAAATAAAAGACCTGGGGATAGTATTTGACACCAAATTAACCTTTATCTCCCACATTAAAAATATAACCACTAAAGCGATGCAAATGTTGGGTTTCATATTAAGATTGTATTAATCCATTGTCAGAAGCCATTTAGAATTCAACTCAACCATTTGGAATCCATTTTACAATATTCATGAAAAATCTATCGAGCGAATTCAACATAAATTTTGACGAAACATAAATTATAGATTAGGAATTCCTATTGAAAACATTAACTACACCTCGATGTTGAAAGTCATGGGCCTTGCCACATTAAAAGAAAGAAGAATATGTTCTGATCTTTTTTTTCTTTATAAAATTGTTAATAATATGTTTGACTCCCCTGAACTCTTTAGGCTGATTGACTTTCATGTACCTAGTAGAACGGTTCGCCAGAAGGTACCTCACCATTGTAACATTGCAGGTACCAAAGCAGAAATAAATTCAGTAATGAACCGACTGCACAGTTCAGGGAATAAATATCACATGAACACCAACGGTACTGAATGTCTATCAGCCTATAAAAACATTGTTATTAAATCTGTATGTCTATCTTGATAGCTTTGTAATATTTATAAATTTTCAATATATCTAAATTTATAGGAATGTGCATCCTATAGTTTACTCTGTTTGTTGCTTTTAAGTTAATATTTTTATACTTTGTACATATTTTAATAGTTATATCTCGTTTACTCTCTAATTATATCAGATGTATTTTTAATTGTAACATATGTAAAAGCCCTAATTGGGCGTGTACAAATAAATAAACAAATAAATTGTTGTTTACCATAAAAATATTTATAAAAATTATAATAATTCCGGAGTAAATATATGAATTTTTCCTCGATGGAAAAATATCGCAAGGTATCCTCCGAAAATTATGAAATACACATGTTTTAAGCATGTATTCAACGTCTTATAAGCATGAAATAAATAATAGTGTATCTTTAAATGCTACTGAAGTCAGATATTGTGAGATTATGGCAATCCGCGTCGGTGAATGTAGTCGAAGGCGAATCCTCCAGGTCGATGATCAACACCATATGAAGCGAAGATGAACGGTGGTGGCGTGGTCGTGGCGATGAAGTCGGTGGCTCTACACCGTGTTGGCGGAGACCGGACTGGTGGGCGATGTTCAGAACTGATAAGGACCATGGGCCTCCCAGGTACTCTAGAGTGAAGCAAGAGAGCCGGAGGTACGATGGACCCGGTCGGCTGGTTATGTGAGGGCAATAACGGGAGCGTAGGTACCCGTGCCTCTGTGCAGAGTTGGTGTGGCGCGGAACGGGTGGCGGACGCCCCCCCTACCCCCGTAATTTGTATAGTATTTCTGTACTAAGATTCTGGCTGCCTATGTAGTACGTACAAGTACATTCTCGTAGGTACAAGATCACTATCAATTATTCTAGTAGCTACCGCTACAACTGTCTGTATGATTTATAAAAAAACTCTGAGAAGCGTCGGGGTTTTAATAAAGATCGCGATTTATCTCTTACCTATGAAGCTCATTCTAGGACGGGCCTAGATATATAAAAAAAATATTACGATATGGATCTGAAAATGAAGAAAGTTTGTAGGAACTAGTCAAACAACCAGTAATATATTTCTGTTATATGGCCGATGTCAAAAGTTTTGGGATGTTACGATACCGATATATCGGATTCATCGATACGTCTTAGCCAATAAAAAAGTTTAAAAATTCTTACGTAATATTTAAAGTTACATTATTCAAAAGTTATCTGGAGAAGAAATACTCTTGAAAACGAAGTTGATGATAACTGTTTGTCATTTCTCTACCAAATGGCATTTTGATGGAAATTTTATATATATTTAGGAAAATGCCAGTCTTTCATTTTAAAGTGTTCTTTTTATTTGATTTTATTGTAACTCACGATTTAATACGATGAATGTAGGCTGAAACGCAAGGCAAAAAAAATGTTTTAATTAGATATTGATTATTATTAGATATATTTGTTTAAGTGACGAGTATTCCCATCCCGTGGTGTAACTTGGTCGGCCATCAATTCCTTTTTTTTTTTAATACACGTTTGGCAAAATATGAAGAAAAAATTAGATTTTTTTGCATCAAATGTAGAATAATTGGGTAGGTTCTATTTGCATAATTAGCAAAAACGTTCAATGTCACGCTATTTTACAGAAATTCGTTTTCTTTCATCCAAGGGTCTTTTAAAAGATCAAATTTTGATTGGGTTATCAGAACGCCATCGTCGAATTACATCTCGGAATTCGATACATGATATTTGCGTTACAAATAATTGGTCCGACGAATCGTGTTTCCAATTTCCAATTATAACTTTTATCAAAAACGTACACATTTGAATGTGTGAAACGTATATTTCAGTATAAAGTTTTATTACTTTAATGTGAGTTGAATTTTCTATGAAAAACCGGTAATAAGTCGTCGGAAAATGTTATGTTTTTTCATGTGTGAAACAACGAAGTATGAAAATATATTATGTATCAAGATGATGCTACCTACAAATCGAATGACTAAGGGCGCTCGCAGACGAGAGATTTTAGTTGCGGGCATAAAAAAGAAGTTTCACTCAAGAGATTTTTTAATTGGAAAACTAATTAGTTGCGACTGCTGGCAAACGTAACATTCTCCCCTGCTCAACGATTTATCCAAAATCTTTGTATTTATTTTTTTGTGAACAAGTGGGACTATGGAATCCCCATTTGGGGTATGTTGTGTGGCTGGAGGTAGATGGGAAGGAGACGGGGAAGAGGAAGGTGGGTAATTACCTTGCTATTCAGATCTGGTCACAAAACACGGCGAAAACCATTTCAAGCAATGTTTCAATTATGAATGGTGGTCTTACTCCAGGACTCAAGTGAGAGTATCTTCCCCTCTGGAACGTGCCGAAAGAATACTGTATATTATTTTTGATTTAGATTTCGATTAATGAATCGTGAAAAACAATTTAACAAATTAACCAAATAAAATGTAGTTGCGCCCGAAGCGGAATTTGAATCCGCAACCTCCGGCTTTCTAGTCGAGAGTTGCACCCCTCGACAACAGAGGCCGTCAATATTCAGAATTTAGTTTTATATCATACCATATTTCCTACAAGAACTTACTACAATACATAACTGACATTTTAGTGTTTTGTATTTATATTATGAAATAGTTGCCGCAACTAAGGTCTCTCGTGTTCGCACTCAATTTGAGACGGCGACTGCGACCTACCTTTGTTGTATTGGAATCTTAGGACGGGTTGTTTCGGAGAATTTGAACAATTCATCAAATTTCAACGTTCATTTTCGGGTTCTGTGAAAGTCCTATTCAAGTTCTGTTTTTATATCATTATAGGCTAGTTGCTTGACAGAACTGAAATAAAAACAGAACTTGAAAAAATCTTTCACAGAACTTGAAAATGAACGTTGAAATTTGATGAATTATTCAAATTCTCCGAAACAACCCGTCCTTATTATCGTATTTATATTATGAAATAGTTGCCGCAACTAAGGTCTCTCGTGTTCGCACTCAATTTGAGACGTCGACTGCGACCTACCTTTGTTGTATTGGAATCTTATTGATAAATTAATTAGTAATAAAATTTTGCTATTTTTTCGAAGATTTTTATTATTGAGTTTTTTTTTTAAATCTTTTACTTATTGTATTCTTTTTAAAGATCGTTTTGGTTGAGAATATAGAGTGTGATAGAGAATAACATGAAATTACAATTGAACACATTAATTATGTAAGTTTAATTAATAAATTGCTTCTAATTACGCTATGTACGACAGGAGAATTATTACAGATCCAGCTGTATTATATCGTTAACAAATCAATTGACAGCTCTGCTATCGTCGCCACTATTAAAATTAAATCACAAGACCAAAATAATTAGTTTCGTGTATTTTTACTGGTAAGCCTCCTTCAGTTAATTCGTATCAGTAGTGCGAAATTATTATTATTATTTTTGTTTTAATTTATTTTATAACATACAAGATAAGTACATATTTCAAATTATAATTAAACATATTTAACTTTACGAGAGTCTAACACTCGTGTGTAAATGGAAATAAAGTGTAATTAGTGTACCTACAGTCTGTTTTCATCATAAGAACACTCGGAGATCTCACATTATCTATGCAAGAAGAACACAAAGTATAACAAGAAGGAACCAGTCCACCACAATTTGGTGCAGTTGAGATCACCACATTTTGTATGACGTGCGTCAAAATATAGACGATAAACTTTACTGTCTATAAGTGACGTAATTATGTTAAAAATGTTGAGTTTTTATCAGGGTAGACGGTAGTAAAAACAGCGAATTCATTGACATTAAAAAAACTTACCACAGACTTGACAAGTTTGGTTGGGATTACAGCCACGTCAAATATCCAAAAAACCCGATTTATTTATTCATGTTACAATCCAATAAATATACAAAATTGCAAAATTGCAATGGAAAGGCAGCATTATATGGAAGAAATTTTGTTAGCAAAATTGTACTGATTGATAGAGGTACCAACAGATGGCACTGATTGCAGTATTTGTGATTTCCACCGAAAAGCATGGCCTTTTTCGATACTAACACAAACGAGTCTTCCCGTCAACGAAAAAAACCCTTGACTCTGTGCATAAACGGGCGGTCCGTTTGATAGATTCCCCAATCTTAACAAGCGGACTGCAATCTTTAGAGCACAGGCGTCAGGTAGGTATGCTGTCCTTGTTCTATCGGTATTACAATGGAAGATGCTCTGAGGAACTAGCGTCATTGATCCCTTCGGCACCGGTGCGTGGTCGGGATACACGCCAAACACGCGCCCAACATTTGTACACGGTTGACATTTGTCACATGAGAACGGGTCGCTTCTACGATTCGTTCTTAAGTTCAACAGCTCGGCTGTGGAACGAGCTACCGGCCTCTGTGTTTCCTCCCTCCTACAACATGGGACTCTTCAAGACCCATGTTCACACCTTCCTCTCCACAAAAAGACCCTCCACACAGCATCCCCAAAGATGACAAAGGCCCTGAGAGAAATTATTTTCTTCAGGGCCTCCTGTGTGGAGTTAATATAAAAAAAGCGCATTTCGCACATGTCCATTTTTGTGAAGACACTGTATTCAATATAGTCAACATTTGAATATGTTAGTTCCTGCTTTTCACACGATACATAATATATAGAAAGGGGGTCGGTCGGATTCGTAGCTGGAACTTGGCGCGTATTTTTAAATACAACTATTTGAATTTCACTTTTGTGTTCTGTAATGGACGCACCAACGGTTGACTTTACCCAGCAGGCCTAGAAAAACAATCTTTCCGTGCGGTTTATTTTAATTATTTTTGATGAACGTACTTCTAAAATCCCAAATGTTTCTAGAGGGATCCCTCGAAAAATTACTAATTCTTTGAGAGGAAAAATAAAATCTGGTGCTTACCGCTGATTTTATAGTTAAAAACGTAAAATAAAATTTTCAAACCGTTTTACATAAAATTTTTGAATGGTGATGTCCTGTTTTTATTAATCTTAAATATAAATAACTTACATACGTAAAGATCCCTCTAGAAAAAAATGAGATTTTAGTAATGCGCTTATCAGAAATAATTGAAATGCGAGCGTCGGGCAAAGTCGCGTCAGTCTTGTCGCCTTAATGTAAGAAATAAATGTCTGTCCTACCCGATCGGCATCAGAATGGTAGAGTTATCGACTCCAGTTCATAAGAAGGATGGTTCAATCCTCAGTCAAAACATTTTTTTTATTTTAAAATAGATGTGTAACAGTAAAACATGTCATTACAAATAATTGATTTGTTGTAATAATTGTATACATTTTAATATTTATTATTTTTATGTGAGTAAGGTTGGGTAGGCAGTGATTATTTGCCTATATGAAATGCACGCCTTTGGCGCTTTCAACATTGAAGGAATAAGCAATTGATATGATGGTCAGTTGCTAAGTTGGCATCGCGTCTGGGTCCCACCCAGTCGTAGTGTGTTCACTTCCTCGGCTGGCTAAGTCTTCCATCACGACACAAGCAACATTTTCCGCTTAATGTGATGGTAGTAAGAGATTTTCAAATATTGCCAGGTTATTGGGATACTATATTATATTATACTGGGAATGTTTGTCTTTCTTTTAAGGCGATGCCATACGTAGTAATGCAAAATCATGTGTTTTTGGTTTGAAAATTTGGTCGTCTAGAAATGTTTCAGATGCTTTAATTAAATACTGTAAGTAGAATATATCTTGGCCTTTGAAATAATCGAGTATTTTTTAGATAAGTCTTTTTATAAGCTCAATAAAAAAAATAATGTAAAGGCCTATGAAAACTGCTTTAAAGTTCAAAATCTCCTACTTACGAACCCATTTTCGGTTATGATTTTATTGTATAATGTGGAAAATTATTTATTTTTATTATATTATTTTATTCGAAAAAAATTTTAAATATTTATGCCTGAACATCCATAAAATAAAATAAAAGGCACTTTTTGGCCATGTTTTTTTCTTGCATTAATCAAAACAGACGGATAAACGGGAATTTAAACCTTATCGCCATCTACGTAAGGGGTGTTATTGATTATTGGAGACGTTGACGAATTTAACAAACAAGTTAACGAGACTTGCAAATTAATAGCAAACTGGCTGTTATCGCAACATCTATCACTCAACACAAACAAAACCCAAATTTTAAAATTTTGTCCAGTGCCATCTACACCTATAAATATAAATGTAAACATTAATAATAATATAATCGAACCTTCCCAAACCTGTTCACTACTGGGAATAGAATTAGATACAAACATAAACTGGAAAGAACATGTCTCAAAAATTGTAGCAAAAATCAGTAGTTTTTCTTATGTTCTGGGTACCTTGAGAAAAATATTAAACACCAAATCAGTAATAACCGCATACTATGGTAATGTATATTCAATAATAAAATACGGTATTATTTTTTGGGGAAACTCGGTAAACGCTAAAGATGTTTTCATCATACAAAAGAGATGCATAAGAAAAATTACAAACTCTGATCGTTTAGATTCATGTAGACCTATGTTTAAAAATCTGAAAATTCTGACAGTCACAGATGGATTATGCATGTTAGTGCGATCATCTACAAACAAGTTCCCACTAAAAAACTCAACACATAAATACGCTACAAGGCTCACAGAAAACTTACTAATACCAAAAGCAAACAAAACAATATTCCAAAAAGGACCATAATACATGGCCATTAAAGTATATAACAACCTTCCACATAACATTAAACAAATACAAGATACACACAAATTCAAATCGTTACTAAACACTTTCCTTGTTAATAAATGTCACTACACGTTGAGTGAATACCTCACGTAAATGAAACGCCTATTTTTATTGGTATATATATTTGTATTTTTTATTTTTTCATTGGTATATTGTTATTTTATATGTATAAACATTGTAATTATTATAATAAAACAAATAATACTATATATTGTAGTTAAATAAATGTGGTTAGCTGGAAGAAATGGGGTCTACCCATAAGCTACACCTTTTGTAATTTTTATTTTACAATAAATAATTTTTGATTTGATTTGATTTGATTTGATAGCGGCTCAATTTAAAATATTACACTACGTAGTGCATCGCCTTAAGGACTTTACGTATGACGTATAATTCACCTTTGCTAGTTGCCAACGAATCGCCAGGGTCGTTAACCTTCGTATAAATAGTTTTCATTTTCAGATTTTTTACATGGTTAATTTAGTGTGGCCCGGAGATATTTTTTATTATAAATTCGAAATGTGCGTGTAAACTGATTGTTTAGAAGCCAATATTAAAGTTTTACCCGAATTCTCTGGTTCAAACAAACTAAATTGAAGTGATAGGTTGTACAAAAATGTTTTTTTTTTCTACAGATTATATCGTTATCAATAATGGATTCGAATAAAATTACCACCAAACTAACAACGTAAGTTTTTTTTTCTCGATGCGAAACAATATAAATCATTTTAAAGACGGCTAAATTAGTTAGGTGCGTGTTTTCGGAAAGAGCTACAAACTTAGGTAAATATTTTTTGTTTTGTTTTTTTATGTGAATACCGCACATAAGTCTTAACTGCTCCCAAAATCAAGTTCTTACCAGCATTCTTCTTTCCCAAATGTTTTCCTATCCCCCACTCCCTTCATTCTCACAAAATACCCTAAAAAATTCGAGATGCCATAGTCCCACTGCTTCTGGGGAGTAGGAGGCAATTATGGCTCTCTCGAGCGGCAATCACACGAAAAATAAAGCTACTTTAGTTGCATAATGATTTTTTCTCGTAAATAACAATTATATTATCTATTGTACTCAATAAGGAAATGAAAAACGAAAGCAATTTCTTGGAAACACCCAAAACCATTTCCTTGTCTTCAAAGCAGTATCAAATTTCCAATCAAGCGAATTCAAATATCTTCCTTGTTCCCTGGTAAAATAAACGTGGATCAGACAATCAACGAGTTATTCCATAAGCTGTGTTATAGGTTGTGCTGTAAGGTTGTTCCTCCAAATCCATTGAACTTCATTATATATGCCTCCACCAATTAAGGACGGAAATAACAAAAGAATAGGCACACGGTGCTCTTACACTGGCTGAGATATTTAACTAACGTTATAATTTGTGGTTCTCTTGATGGTTGATTGTAATTTTTTTCTCAACATTGTCATGATGAATTTCTAATTTTTCTAGTTTTAGTTTTTTACATCCCTGATAAATGTGAACCTATTAAGTAGGTAACCATTAATCTTTCTTATTTTTCAATAAATGGTAACAATTTTTCAATATCGTGTATAATGCGTAAAATTTTATTTTTATTAAATTTGTACAAGTATTATTATGTCTTGTCAGGTCGATATTATTTCCTAGCTATAATAGGACGATTGCCAGTTTTAATTAATGGTAATGAATTATGAAAAGCAACAAAAATTGGCAGGGTACCTGACCGGCAATCAGAAGGCTGCGGGTTCACTTCCTATCGGCGGCATGTATTTATTTTCGGAAGATATATTCAATTTATATGGGTGATTCAGGCTAATAAAAAATGTGTTAAAATAGTATTTGATTCTTTGTGCTATGCACCTTGTCTCTTAAACATTAGTTTATTATTGAAAATATATTTTTTTATTAAAACTATCAAGTTTGTCATTAATACTCGTATGAATTAATACTAGTCCACTCTACTCAAACCAAACAACCATTTATTTATCAATGGACCGATGTGGGACATTTCGCATTTTGGTAGGTACTAATCCGTAATTGTATTGGGATTTTATTATATAATTTCGGTCACAGATACAACGTGTTTTGATATTTTATCGTGTTGCTCTTCGGGAACATGAGGTCTTTTTTGGATGTGACTTCTTGGTATATATTTATAGTCAACTTTATCAAGAATTTCTAGACACATATGTACGTGGATATTAACCTTTTTGTAATTTTGACGGACATCAATGAAATCTAATTATTTGATGAGCTCATCACTATAGAATCTACAGGGTTTACGCCTGATGACTCCAATTATGGATTTCTAGGCCTTCACAAGCGGATCTAAAATGGTTTTTCCTGATACTCCCAAGCCAATAAAACCATGTGTTAACCTTTCGGGCTAATTTTTTCGCCTTTGGGAACAACGCATTTGGTATCACAGAAATCGTTGTAACTTCCTTACTGGTGTGGTGAGAAATATATTCTAAACGGTGAAAAAAGAAAACACCACGCTTAATATTCAAAAAATAGAAATTAACCACATAAGAATTAGAATGTGCACCTTTATGAAACCAAAGGCACCGACCGCAATTTGAAAAAAACTTATGATACTTCGTTAATTTTTTATCAATTATTTTTGTACGATACGACAAAAAAGTGAGGTTATTATATATAATTTGAAATACATTTTTTTAAATAATATAAGTGTGTTTTTATATATATTTTTTCATTATTAGTACAAAAAACGTAAAGTGGAACATTTTTTTTTTTTTACGTTTGCAGTAAATTTTTAATATTTAATATGTTTATTTGTAATAAAAAATAGAGAGCTTATTTCATCACCTTTTTAAAATAGTTTTTTTTTAAATTTTTTAAATAGTTTTTGTAAAAATTGTATAGTTAATTATTTGAAATAAAAAAAAAATATTTACGGTTTATAATTAAGTAGGTTAGTATTTAAGTACCTACTTACAAATCTTTTGATTTCAGAGAAAATTTTGGTTTTTATTTATTAAAAAAGAAAAAAATAGAAAAATACTATTTTGGACGCGGGGTTTACTAGTGCCAGGGCCGTCCCCATGCGGGCGTAATTGGAGCAGTCCGCTCCGGGCGCCGAATCACCAAGGCCCTGATAAAACCTAACAGTTAACAGTGCTAACACATCAACCATGTGATTATTTTTCATTAAAACCGTGCTACAAAAAATACAATTCATCCGAATATTATTGATTACAGTGGTTTTGACAGGCGTGTACTGGTTTTGACAAGCGGCGCCAAAATTTTAGTAGCGTTTGTCTCAGGGCTGGTCCATGACTACAAAACTACTAGTTATTCAGTTTTGAAACAAGTTATCTAAAAAAACTCATCCAATCTAACTTAACCTTTTCTTATCTGTGATGTGTATTTACTACATATTGCTTGTAATAAATTTAACTAGCAGTTAAACACCCGCTCCGCGGGTTTTTTTCTGCTAGGCCCTGCGGGCGGCTCTTAGTTAGGCTTCGCCCATTTTAAATGATATTAACAACAGTTACATTTAATAGATAGATATTAGGACATTCACAGAGAGAGGGTGAGTATATATATTGTTAAAACACGGAACGGGAAGGAGTTAATTAATAATAACATGCTAAATTTACCTACGCATAATAAGAATGACAGTTGTTTGAATAAATGAAATTTTACGTATTTGTGATGGATTATTTCAAATGAAACACTAGTATTGACTACATGTCTACAACTGATATTAACTGTTATGGTACCTAATATAATTAGCTCATAGGAGACTTGCAGTGCTTAAATATGTGTTACAACCGTCAATGTCTATAAGTTGAATCAATATCGTTAATTAATATTATAATCATTATTATAATCATTATATCATTAATATTATAATCATTAATATCGATAAAATCTCTGGAACTAAAATATTGCATAAAAATGGATCTGGAATTAGATTAAACAACTTAGAAGCCCTTGAAATAAAAAAGCAGTTAATAATAATTTAAATATAATAAATAACCAAATTAATTTATCTGATAGTCCCATATTATATTATTCCGCCGCTGAAACTGTTATTTCCTTCCCCCCCCCCTCCCTCCTCATCATCCTTAATAATTTGTCTCCACCTTTTCTATTTGCATCTCTTTCTATCTGTTTTGTATTTCTTTCACTCATTGTTTTCATTTACCTATATTTATATGTGCCTGTATCTAATTAGCTTTAGTTGATATTTAGCCCTGATGAAGCTTGGGACAAGCGAAACCCGGTTGGCTATCGTTATTGATTCAAAAATAAAGTGGTGTCTTACTAAGTGTATGTTTTTTCATTCAATATGTCACACCCCAAAGTATTTGCTTCCTTCGAAAATACAATATCGTTTAGTTTGTCACAATTAAAGATAGTTATAACAAAGTTGACTTAAATAATAGATTATTACATATTGATTAATTGTACCCGTGTTTATGAATAAAAGGAGGGTAATTGTGCGATGAGATTATCAGTCGGTTTAATTAAAAGGTGTTAATTTTACTCCAACTGGTGGTAATTCTTTACCTACAACTGTTACTGTATCTAATAAAGTTTAAAGTTAGATTATATATGCACCTTCATCAGGAGAGTAAAAAACTATATATAAAGGTAGATTATTACAATATAGCGCCCCTGAGGTGATATCTCACAAAAGCGGCGCTATGCAAATTGTCCAATAAATAAATAAATAAAATGTTTACATTTTATTGTGTATACACCAAAGTCAAAAATTAAATATAGATTGCAATTGGGAAAGAAGATGTGGAAGGAGGGGGGGGGGGGGTAAGAGTAGGCTGGATTTATAATAAATAGGAATTACAATATCGTTAGACGGGAAAGACCAGTTAAGTGGGAAAATATTTAAATGAGAGTTTATAAAAAAATTCTTGTTAATTATATCTGCTTTTATATTAACATGTTTCCTGATTTATAAAATTTCAAAATTATTTATAGTTAAGTATTTTAAGATCTGAAAAAAAACAAATAGCATATAACCATAAAACAATATATTCATAAGACAAATAGCATTTAATAACGGTTATTCTAATAAATTGATAGTTGAAATACAAAATAAAAAAAATAAACATATTCTCTTCAAACGGTCTTTCTAAAGATTTCTAAAGAGAATTCTGTTTGTGGATAACGATACTTCTAAAATTATATATAAAAACAATTCTGGTACTATTCAACTGGCGTTTTACACTAATAACAATGAAGAAATATATTCTTAGTAATAAAGATAGCAAAATTCAAACAAAAAAATCAGGAGTTTATAAACTCAATTCGGATGATTGTAATTTCTTTTACAAAGGTAGAACCAATAGAAACTTTGAAGTCAGAACTAAAGAATATCGCAGGGCTCTAAATGGAAATAGTGAATCTGAGTTTGCAAATCATCTTTTGAATAATGATCACACTTTCGATAAAAATTCAGGTCTTAAAATACTTCACTCAGGATATAAAGCATCGCAAATAAATAATTTTGAAATTTTAGAAATTAGAAAACATGTCAATATAAAATCAGATATAATTAATAAGCAAACAAAAAATAAATAATAATGAAAAATGCCATTACAAAGTGATAAGCTTCCAGAAGAAATCTTCTTATTAAATGTTTGTTAATGGTAAGTAGTCAAGTATTGTGAGCTGCATATTTAAATATTCGCGCCAGTCATTTGGTTCGTTTTTATACCGCCAGAGGTGCGCTCTGTTAGCCATCTATAGCCGTGCGTATCGGCCATATTGAAAGAACGCGTGATTTTTTATAAACGTCAAACATAATCACGTAACTGTGGATAATTTTAATTGTAATGTAATTAATCCAATGGATTATGAACTTTCTAAAACATATATTATGCAAACATTATATGAGCAGAAACGATGCTTTTGAAGAAATCTCGTATTATTATGAGGCGATCCTATTTTAGTATGAAATCGTGTCTTAATTTATAGTTAGCGGAATTTACCCGAAACAGACAATTTTAATTTGACCAATCAGAGGGCCTACATTGTCCAGACGCTAGGACAATAATACTATCAGATAACTCTATAAATATAATAAATTCTGGGTTCAGATTTTAGGTATTCCTCTGTTATACATTTATGCACTGAATTAAAAAATAATATTGTACATAGTTTTCAAATTCGATTAAGTGTGTTTTGTTAAAAATCGGGAACAAATAGAAAAACATCCAGGCGGTATAAAAGGGACACTTTCTTTTGAATCACATACCATGTTACACAAACCTAGCGTAGCCGCTAAACTAATTGAAAACTGGGATGTTTTTCTTGCCTTGACGCGAGCAGGCGGTATAAAAGGGACACTTTCTTTTGAATCACAAACCATGTTACACAAATCTGAACGGAGAACCAATTTCAAATAAAGCGCCGAAACACTTCACTTCGGGTATGCTCGGAAATGTTGGCCACGCCCCCTGTCGATTAGTCGCTGTGCATATAGCGACTCCCATCCAGCACCTGCTGCCAGTCGGTCGCGGGCCGTCGTTAGATAAGGACTCCTCGCACGTTTGTTTAGCATCTGCCGATGGTTTTTTCATGTTTTCAGCAATTAAATTACAATTATTATCACTTTTGATATAAAATATGATAAACATAAGCGATTAACTATGTATATTTATATTTTGCGGATATCGCAGCACCGGAACGCGTGGATTTTTTAGCACAGTAAGGAAAAGGTTAATACGATCGAGCCTGTCGCTGTTCGTATTGGAAATATAAATTGTGATGTAAGGGTTCACACACTAGAAATAACATAAATTATTTATATTTATCTTTGCTGAAACTAGCAAGCAAGTTAATAAATAATTAATGAACCTTGGTTAAAAGGCCCGATTAGAAAGATATTAAAGTCACAATTGATTTCATACAATTTATTTTCCCCCCTTTGGCTGCTTAATTCATCAATCAACACAGGCTTGTCCTAATGAGGTTAAAAATTTTAACGTAGAAAAGATACAATAGTTGGTAGCTGTTCACGTGCGTTGTGCGGCCCGTATGTGGGCAACGTATCGGAATCAAACAAACATAAATATTATATACTTATTTATTCAGGGATGAAAATATACCTTTGTTAGACTGATTTGATTTATAGTTAACGCAGACCCGTGAAAAATCACGGAAACATAATAAGGAATTTGAGTGAAATATATTATGACTTAAAGGAGATGTATTCATATAGAATATATCTTTATTAAGTCATGTATAAAATATTAAGACTATAAGAGACATAAACGCCTTGTGATTGTTCGGCGGGTTCTGAAATAACTTACACAGCTACCTCCTCTTACCGTCGGTCGGCTGCGTGAAATAGAATTGCGCTGCAAAGTTGCGGTGAGTAGACTCGCGTACTGTTTTTACCACTGTGGTATTTTAATTATTAAAAAAAAAATCATTATTTTTTTAAATATTTAAATTGAGAGTTGTTGATTTCATACCGACCTGAGTGGGATCGACCTTATCGTAAATCGAAGTACGTATGACGTCACGCGTACCTCTTCATATTTAGTTTTTTTGGCGGGCTTCGAATAATAAATTTCAAAAATTCAAGTATTCTGCCACTTGCCTGAATTGTTACCACAATTAACTCTAATTTTAAAAATAAATATTTAGTGAACGTGAATAATTTCACGCAGGAATGTTTCACATCACACCACAAACAACCAAAATTAGTAGGCCTGATATCATACTGCAAACTGTTTGCTTTCTGTGATAACATTTTGCCATTTCAATTTATTTCCTACGTCTATCGCAACCAGGGATTCTAGTGGTGTTTGTTACAATAGATAAATATTTATTAGTTTGTCATGTGAAAACGTATCACGTGTATACTTCCCTTAAGGCTTGTTATTCCCCTGAAGATTTTTCACCACAAGAGCCATTAGGATGACAACAGTCAGCGAGGCTTTATCTCACGAGACAAGGAGGTGATAGCAAGTGTTTATTGTTATATTAGGAGGCAGGCTGTACCGCCCATCAGGGGGATGATGATAGAAGATGTTATCATGTGAAAGAAGGGTATTGATGGCGTATCTACAAGTAAGGTCAATTTTTCCTTATATTATTTAAATCTGTATCAATCTAAATTCCAGCACATGGTTTGCCACTGGATGTAGTTCAAACCTACAATTTTCCAAATCGAGTTTTAAATGTTTTCCTATAGAAATCAAATGTTCTTCTTATTTATGTGCCGTATCAGGTCCCCCCGACTTTGGCGATCACTCTAGAAAATGTCTCTTTGTCTTGCCCTACCCGGAATAGCTCCTCCACACTTCTAATGCCGGTCCACTCTCGTATATTTCGCAGCCAAGACATTTGTCTCCTACCAGGCCCTCTGCGACCCTCTATCTTGCCTTTCAATATTAACTGGAGCAAGTGATACTTCTCCCCTCGAAGTACAAGACCCAGATATGAAATTTTCCTGATTTTTATTAATCTAAGCAGTTCTCTCTCTGCTCTAGCCCGCCTGAGAATTTCTGTGTTCGAAATCATGTCGGTCCATGGGACATTGAGTATTCTCCGGTGAAGCCACATTTCAAAAGCATCTAACCTGTTCATGGTATTTACTTTCAAGGTCCATGTTTCACATCCATACAACAAGACCGACCACACATAACATTTTAGCATTCTCTGCCTTAGTTTTAAGCTGATATTATCATTGCAGAAGAGGGATTTCATTTTAATGAACGCAGTTCTTGCTGCTTCAATTCTGCACCTAACCTCTACATCTGGGTCAAGAGTCTCCGTGAGAATACTGCCGAGGTATCTAAATCTTTCTACCTTTTCGACATTGCAACCATTTAACTGTATCACTGATTCAGAGTGATCTAGTCGTCCAAATGTCATCCATTTTGTTTTATTGACGTTGATTGTTAGGCCCAGTTGCTCACCAGCATTATTAACCAGATTTAAAAGGTTAGCCGCTAGTCAAATGTTAATCTGCTGTAATCATCCAATCTCCAAATGCAATAGATTTTTGGCAATAAAATTTCATACTAATCAATATTTCAGTAATCTGTCGTAAATTGACGTAAAAACCAACCATATGCATTTGACGTCCATTGAATACGTTCAATCCACATAGTTAAAAAGTGGGCCTTAGATAACCACATCAAAGATTTAACGGAAAACATCCAACCCAGATAAAAAAGTATAAATTTATCTTAGAAGACTTCCAACCTACAAAGAACGAATTAGTAGGTTATCTCTTTGAAATTTTCTGGTAAGAATCCAAAAATCAAAATGTAGTATAACTGGAAAATTACCACTTTTCACAAATTGAAAAAGTGAAAAAAACACTGATATTTATTTCAGAAATGACGTAAAATGATTTTAACTTTTTTCAGTTTGGATCCTCTTGTGGTTTCTGGAAGCTTTCTGCATTACTGCGTCTAACTGAAATAGAATGCTCATTAATAGCCCTAAGGTTTCTACATTCCAAACGTGACCCTTTACTTTTTATATAGAGGAATGACCGTAATGGCGTGTAACCCTTCTCCAAATGCTGATTAATAAGTTAAAGTAGCTCCTTAAAGTATTCATGTCAAGAGTCAGAATCAATAAGTCAGAGCAGTCCGCTGTGGGCGCCGAATTGCCAAAGCGCTAACACATCGCCCATAAGATTATGTTTGTAATAAAAAACGGCGCTACACACAAATATAAATTATCCGAATATAATTGATAACGGTAATCATCTACCTACTACCAACTTCCTACCACCTCGGGCCTAGGGTGTCTACTAGTTTTGACAGACTGGACAGACATTTTTTAATGTACTGGATGGTTTTAATGAACTGGATGTTTTTTAATGTACTGGATGGTTTTAATGAACTGGATGTTTTTTAATGTACTGGATGTTGTTTAATGTACTGGCCGGTCCCGATGAATAACAAATTAGTAGATATACATTTGAATGTGAATGAATCAAGTCGTTGTGTTGAGACAGTAGAAACAAAAGTATGGCAATCTATCCTCTTTGCCTACATCTGTGGGGAAAGGTGGCGAGATTATTAGTTAGTTGGTTAGAAATTACGGAGCAGATAATAAATAAATTATTAGGAAAACAATATTAATAACCAAATATATATTTTTATAATAATCTCATAAATTTATTTTCACATTAATATTAACTTCAAGATATTTTTTGTTATTTAGATATCTTGGTTGCTCATTGATTCTGTTGTATTAACAAAAGTATTAATTTATGTAAAAACATTAATAATTGTAGGATAATTTTAAATATTTCATATATTAATTTTACAATTACTATTATACAATTATTACTAATCAATTAACTTCTCCGACTGCTTTTGGTTATATTTTTGTCTCGAGTACTTATGTGTCTACGCTTATTATCTTGATTTTCAGTATTCTTTGTATTCTTCTGAAGAAATCTTTGGTTTTGAAACACGTTGATAGTGGTGTTAACAAAGTTTGTTATACTAATTAATTTTAAAATGATGGCTTTAAGGTTATTTTGTAATTATTCAGGAAGATTAATAATCAATTACAATTAATCAATCCGAGCCGATAAATAATCAGTTGTCTGGGAATAGGGGTCGAAAGGTCTTACATAAATTGGCGAAACTAGTTTTCTTGAACACTTCTTGGAATTGGTTGTTCAGTGGGATGGGTACCAGAATTATCGACACGATTACTTAGTGATAAAGATGTTTTCGGAATTTGAAATTTTAAAAGAAAAATATCTTATATCATTTGGATTGACAATTGTTTAATGTACTGGATGTTTTTTAATGTACTGGATGTTTTTTAATGTACTGGATGTTGTTTAATGTACTGGATGTTTTTTAATGTACTGGATGTTGTTTAATGTACTGGATGTTTTTTCAATGTACTGGATGTTTTTTAATGTACTGGATGTTGTTTAATGTACTGGGTGTTTTTTAATGTACTGTAAGTTGTTTAATGTACTGGATGTTTTTTCAATGAACTGGATGTTTTTTTAATGTTGTTAATGTTTTTTAATGTACTGGGTGTTTTTTAATGTACTGGATGTTTTTTAAAGTAATGGATGTTTTTTCAATGTACTGGATGTTTTTTAATGTACTGGATGTTGTTTAATGTACTGGGTGTTTTTTAATGTACTGTAAGTTGTTTAATGTACTGGATGTTTTTTCAATGAACTGGATGTTTTTTTAATGTTGTTAATGTTTTTTAATGTACTGGGTGTTTTTTAATGTACTGGATGTTTTTTAAAGTAATGGATGCTTTTTAATGTAATGAATGTTTTTTAATGTACTGGATGTTTTTTAATGTATTGGATGTTTTTTAATGTACTGGATGTTTTTTAATGTACTGGATGTTTTTTTAATGTTATGAATGTTTTTTAATGTTGCGAATGTTTTCTAATGTACTTGGTGTTTTTTGATGTACTGGATGTTTTTTAATGTACTGGATGTTTTTTTAATGTTATGAATGTTTTTTAATGTTGCGTATGTTTTCTAATGTACTTGGTGTTTTTTAATGTACTAGATGTTTTTTAATGTACTCAATATTGTTTAATGTACTGGATGTTTTTTTAATGTATTGGATGTTTTTTAATGAACTGGATGTTGTTTAATATACTGGATGTTTTTTGTCAATTTGTAATACGTTGCTTGAAATGGTATTAACAATGAACAGAGCTGAACAGCCAGGTACTTCCCAAACATCCTCTTTTCCATCGCCTTGAATTCTTCTCCCCTCTCAAGCTATGCGACATCACCAAATCAAAAATGCAATATTCGAACTGGATTCGGGCAGTTTGGACTTTTGTGCGTTATTAACATGATTAAAAAATGTTAATTCAGTATAGAAAGGCTACGTTTTTTAAAGACAAATTATTTAAAATGAGTTTTCGTTTTTAGGGCTAACCGCTAAGGGTGGTCTTATGGGTTTAATAATATTTTTATGGAAAAATCACGTACAGATTTGAATACAATTATTTTGAAGGGTTCTTTTCTTAATTGTTTTTGTCGTCTTTTGCGCGTTTGAATAATGGATAATTCAAGGCCTTTTTTTATTAAAGCTATCGGAAATTCTGTCAATTTATCAGTCATTTTTTTACCTGAAGTATGCTTCGGGAAGAAACATTGAGGTGAATATTTTTTTTATGTTACTTAAATTTTTAAGGAAAGGGAATTATTTTAAGCATGCAAAATAATTTCCTTCATGAACTATGAAAACTATCTATTTTTTCATCAAATCAACTTTCAAAATCGAAATTCAACTTAGTGTTTCTTGAAATGACTTTAGCTGTGTTTGTCTTGAAGTTTTGAAGAGTCAGATATTTCCCAAATCGCAAATTCCCCACCTTATTTCCCTTATTACTTCCTGCAACATCATAAAATACCCCCAAATTAATCGAGAATGCCAAAGACCCACATTTTGCCTTTGAACAAATGGCGTTCTAGCGCGGTATAACATAGAAAATGTGATGTCTTTACGAATGTGGATGAGTGCAAGTGAGATGGAATGCTTGCAAGATCTTATAAAAGGCGATGCACGTTAGTTGTACGCCCTCTTTTGTTACAAGCAGCTCCCCAATAAATATCAGTATTATTGTGTACGACCTTCACACACTACAATAATACTCAGCCTCTACACCACATTGGCACGAGCTACATATGGCATACATTACAGAAAAGCTCCCGATCCACGATTATAACGTAAAACAGTCATCCAAATAACACATAAAAGTTAATTTATTATAATATGAGATTTCAGTTTACCATGGAAATTGATTGTTAAAGAAAGAATATCTGACATTAGCAATAATTATTATTTTCCTGAAACACCCATAAAAATAGAAAAAAACCATCCCGAAATAAAATAAATGCCACCGACGGGGATTGAACCCGCAGCTCTATGACTGTCGGTCAGCTGTTCTGACCATTAAGCTACGTCAGTTTATTTCAGACCCGCCAAACAATTCAATATTTACTAGCTTTTTTCATTCAACAATTATTTATTTTTACATTTTTCACCTGAGAACCACCAACTTTATTTTTGCAGGAAAAGTTTTGTTAATACTGAATTTCACACTAGATGACGTCGAGATATATTATATCGTCATTAATTTCTGAAAGAATTTCTATGTTTTAAAAAGTATGATCAATTTGTTCTTACTTCGGTCTCGTTTCAGAATAATAAAATAATATTTTTATTTATTTATTTATTTATTTATTGTCTGGATTGCATTTAGTTCGGGTTGAATCTTGCGATCATACATAAAGATAGTTGCCAATAAAATGTGCGGTGAAAAAATGAAGACAATGTTAGTAGTTCTTATTCGAAGTATGATACAGTTAAAAGTGACCGAGGGGAACAGGGTCCCATTAGCTCAGTTGGTAGAGCACTGTCCCGGAAAGACAAGGGTCCTGGGTTCGAGTCCCAGATGTGACCGTTTCCTTTTCTGATTTTTCTGTTTCAGATTTTCGTTTTGAAATCACTAATATTGTCTTCAATATTTAAATATTTTTATTCCTTATCGACTATTTTGCCATCTTGCATTCTAAAATAAGTAAATTTATCCTACCGGCTGCGCCAAATGTAATGTATGCCATATGTAGCTCGTGCCAATGTGGTGTAGAGGCTGAGTATTATTGTAGCGTGTGAAGGTCGTACACAATAATACTGATATTTATTGGGGAGCTGCTTGTAACAAAAGAGGGCGCACAACTAACGTGCATCGCCTTTTATAAGATCTTGCAAGCATTCCATCTCGCTTGCACTCATCCACATTCGTACAGACATCACAGTTTTTATGTTGATTTACACAGTTAAATGTTGTCTGTTTTAAAAAAAAAAAAAAAGTTGTAAAAGCCCAACTCGGCGTCAAAAATCAAATAAATTCAATAACATCAAAATTTAAGAAAAATCTTTTAATTTAAGACCAAACGGAATGGTTATAGAAAATGCGACACTGATTTTGTTTAAAAATAAGGTTGAAATATCCTTTCGATCGAGTGATGCGGGTCATGCAAAGCCTTTAAATAAAGCCTCGAATTTCACGTCACGTAGATTTCCGTACACCCTCCCCTATTTATACCTCGATCAATTCCCGAAAAGAGACTTGAGTGAAAAATGCGGTTAACGTGAATATCCAAACGGGGAACCACTTTATTCTTCATAAAAGGTGTTTTAATAATGAAAAGAACAGCTATTGTTTTCACACCTTCCGAAGTGCCTTAAGGTGATATTTTGCCAAAATGGTTTCGTGTTTTAATACGTTTTTAGGCTTTTACGAAATGCGTTGTTACGAAATATTTTGTTATAATATACCAGCGCAGACACAGTGAAAAATCTTGGTATTTATAATTGTTGGATTTATGAAGCTAAAATCATTTAAAACGTGTACCCGGCGTCGCTCGGTGTTGTGAAGTGTTTGGAGTAAAGTTTTGAGGTTGTGAATTCTAATGCACCTAAAAGCTTATTTTAAAGGTAGAAATAATTTAATTTTATTGTGATAAGTTTTTTTTCACTTAATAGTGTCATTTCTTCACTGGGCGTTATCGATGTCTTCTACTGTTCACTTCTACGGCATACATTTTTCTTCGTTCATCTCTTAAGCCTCACAATCACTTGATTCATGTCTTCCTCCAGCGTACGTGTTTTGCTTCGTGTTTCATTTTGTAATCTACATTGTTAACGGTAAAAATACTACAATATATTGATTAAATTGACTACTTCTCTCATTACAGTGCAGAGTGCGGGCGTCTCCGTTTACTACCACTCACTACTGTATACCACATTGTTTCTATTAAAAAAACTACACTTTATCGACTTTAATTCGACTACATATCTCATTGTAGTGCAGAAATAATGTTCAGGATACGAACTTACGACATTATCCACTATAAAAATAAAAGAAACCATGTTCATATAAAATTTTCAATTATAAAGCGTACCCTACATTGCCAGTCATTAATTTGTCTTTGATGGTTTTTTGCACTGGTTTCCCGATGTACATGATTATGATAGAAGAAGAAAATCATTCTTTATCACATCATCAGACGAAACGGGAGCTCTTGCTTGGTATTTTGCTGTTGAATCAAGATCGTACGAGATGTAATTTATAAGTGAAGAACAATGTAAATCCGAAGTTTTCAGAGAATCTTTTAGAGAATAATTATATCCGGAATGATTGGATAATCTCCAATCATACTAAAAACGGTCGTATTTTTATATCCTTTTCCAACATTTTGGTGAAATGAAATTCGGGAATTTCTTAATGTACATGCGACTTTGGATATGCAGGATTCACGTGGAGGTTCTGGCTTGAACTGAGGTCAATTCACCGCCCTTAATCTTAGATCATATCCAGGATCGAAGCGTAGTGAACAGGCCTAGCAAAGAGACGATCAGATGGTTTTGACACGTAGAACGGATGAACTAGGGGAAGTGCCAAAAGAAGATATGGCAAGAAAGAGGATGATAGCAGAATAGGACGCCCCAGGAGAACAATGCAATAAACCTATACAATAACAGAAGAATATATTGTTTGAGACGATGCATGTGCTGGCGCAACTATATGCTTCTCTAACATATATTATGTTCCTGCATTCCCCCTCCGAAACTGTTACCTAATAACCTGTCCCTGTCTGACAGTGTGAATTACCTACATAAGTGACATTTGCAATAATTTATTTTTTCATCGTCACTCTATTAAGAAAACCTGTGCCGTGTACAAGTTAATTGACCCTCATTCCGCAAGTGCTTCAGAAGATCAGACTTCTTTCCCAATTTTAAATTTCTGTTAACCAGCTATCCCAAGTAGTTGTGACAATATAAAAAGTTTAAAATATTGATTATAATCCACCACAAACTGATTCGCAAACAATTTGCGACCACATCATGAATGTGAATAAAAAAGGAATCCCAGTTACGACAGTAACCATTCCATTTTCTGTGGCTTTATCTATAAATGGTCCCAGTTGCGACCGCAATCATTCAATTTTCTGTGTCTTTATCTCTAAAGGGTCCCAGTTGCGACCGTTACCCTTTTATTTCATGTGTATTTATCGCTTTTGTATCTTCATTGAGAGTTGTCGATACTATCTTATTCAATTATTATAATGCAAGAAGTGTCGTCAAGAGGTTATGCGGCGGTTTGTCCTCCGTGCCATAAAAATAATGTGATAAAGTGCGTGAGTTTTTTTGGAAAAATATCACAGCCTTCCAGTTTTGACGTGCCCTTTTGGTAATGCTTTTGTTCGCTTACTTTCTAGTGTGTATTTTTGGTTTATAAAGAGGAGACGCGTCTTATCTCAGCAGAATAACAGGATTTTAGGAAGAGCTATCCCCTTAAAGTCTATTATATAATGTTTTCTTTAGCTCAAATTCTTTTACGCAATGTTTTGTAAAATCTTTTTTTGATTTAAAGCCCGCAATGTCATGCGAAATAAACTTTTATTGAGTAAACATCGACCCACAAAAAATACATTCAAATAATTTTACTGTAACTTTTTTCTGATTTTCTTGTAGGCAATGTTACAATATAAACTATACAGGGTGTAACAGCACATATCCGAAGGATTTTAACCAACGATTGGAGTAAAAAATGTTGATGTAATTTTGCTGTTCAATTGTTTATTTTCAATAAAAAACCTAAAATATATGTTTCTATCACACGTCACCACTGATCACACCGTCTTGCTTTGCGACACGATAGCGTGATAAGCGTTCTCTCTCCTCTGTTACTGCTGGAATGAGACAGAGTGCATGCCACGTGACCCGCTAGGCTGAAAACAACTACACAGTTGCGACGTGCGATGGATGTTTTGTTGTTGTATTTAATTGAAAATAAATCAGACAGCCAAACGACATCTACATTTTTACTCCAAATATGCTCAGGAATTGCTGGTTAAAATCCTTCTCTCAAACAACTCTTTGTGGCAAAGAAACGTCAATTGTCGTGCTTTTGATATCGTAGTTTTAATGCTAAACTGTCACGCGTTGCATAACGTAATTTGCTACCTCTAAAAAAATTGCCCTGTGCGATGAGAAATTCTTTTCTTATCATAAAAAATACAATTATTTCTATTGTTCCCCAAAGATTTTCAGTGGCATTAGAGAAATTGAGATGTATCGTAACAATACATAAGTATGAGAAGAACAACATATGAAAAAATACCCAGAAATTATGTTCTCTTCAAAAACACAGAAGGGTTCTTACCCCAATCAAAATGAGTGTTTCAGGTTTGAATGCGTGATAAATGTTGTCGAAAAAATAAAAAAAATATTGTCGGTAATCAGTCAATAAGCGCTCGCTCAGTCATAAGAAGTTATTGAAATGAACATTTGTTGTATTCGCTAAGGGAATTTTTGGTTGTTTAATTTTTGCTTTCACTCTATGTCGATCGGAGAAACCTCAAGTTGGGGTTGAAAATCAATAATGCTTCTTCTTTGTGTGATTTTCAAGCGTTCATTTGAAGTAGATATGTAAACAGGACAACAAAAACATACTGGAGGTAAATTCGATGGATTTTCGTTTTTTACATTCGATGTTCTAAAAACGATTCTCTAATAATCTTCACAAACTTGCGTGGGAATAAAGAAAACGTTGTTTCACTTTTTTTGGTTTCACAAGATATTTCAACATTCGGTTCTATGACAACTCGGGACTTTTGCAATTCAACACATTTTTGAGAAGTGATAATAAGTCTTAACACAAGTATAAATTGGAAAAATCTTCCTGGGAAAAAATAATGCCGCCGACGGGGATTGATTGATTCTGATTGCTGGTCAGGTGCGCGGACAGTAACACAGTGGTTCAATTCAATCCCGTCGACGGCATTTATTTTTTCCCGGAAGATTTTTTTTTTACATTTGTGTTTCAGTCTAATAATTATTGCTCATAATAATTTGTTGTCCATTGTGCTTTGCATAAAAACCCTGTCTTGTTAACATATATTTACCTATAACAAATATTAATGATAATAAGTCATTAAAAGTGATGAAAAATACTGGCCTATGAACCTATCCTAACTTAACATAGTAGTGTCCGGGATCATAAGGTGAGGTTTGTCTAGATGACTAGGTCTTGGCGAAGTCTGCGTACCTACTTTGTGGCGGGCCGGATCGAGAGACATTGGTTAAGGAAGACCATTTGACCTCTCCCACAGGTCTCCATCGACCCATCGCCTTACACCACAGTTGAAGAAATTGATTCGTTGCTGGACATACTACCCTTAAATTCCTACCCACCCCTCATACCTGTATCCATCCTAGAACTTGATCTCGTTTATAACCTTAAAATGACCCTCCAGACAGCATCCTCGAATATGAAATAGGCATTGGGACATTCTGTGTGGAGTAATGTAAAAAAATAACATTGTTTTGTTTTTCATCACTTTTAATAACTATATATTTACTACACATATAATTTTCGAAATTGTGTTGAATTGCCGTTGTCCCGAGTTGCCCGGTTACCGTTTCATTTATTGGGATTTCGCAAATACATTTTTTTTTCTAATTCTCATATATCATATTCATATTTATTTGTGACAGTTGGTTTGGTATATTAGTTACACTGTCTGTGAGCAGTCTTTTAAAGGGAAGAAGTGTCTTTCAAAGTCAACAGCCGAAAAATGATTTCAGCCTAACTCGTCAACCTCATTCCTGGCCTGTTTTTATTTAAACCAACAGTGTTAATTAATGTAAGTTAAGTTTATGTTAAATGTAAGCTAATTGGAAGATAATAGTAATTTAATTGTGAATTAAATGTAATACAAGTAAGTAAGTATGTAACTTAAATAATTGTTAAATGTTGGTAAACTGTAAGTTTCAGGTAAGTTAAATGTAAGCTAAAAATAAGTTGAATGTTAGCTAAAAAATAAGTTAAATTTAAGTTAAGTGTAGGAAAAAATTAAGTTAAATGTTAGTTGAATGTAAGTTAATTATAAATTTAAATTATGTTCAAGGTTAGTAAAATGTTAGTAAATATAAGTTAATTGTATCTTTTCATAAACAGTAGCTGACGTCAATCATGGAAATAATGCCTTGAACTTTCTTTTTCCGCATGAGATGCGGAAAATGCAGTTTGGATGTATTTTTTGTAGGTCTGAAATATGATTACTTGCCGTACAAGAGTCTCAACTGCCCGAATTCGGTGGTACTATGGCATCCCCACTTTGAGATTACGTGCTGACTTTGAAGGAAGAAAGGGATCAGACAGGAAAGTGAAAGGTTGGGAAGTGTATGAATAAAGAAAGAAAAATGTTATGCAAAATATTGTTTCATATCTCGCTATTCTATTTTCAACCCTCATTTCGATGAAGGACGTATTTTTCGATAACGTCAATCGGAATTATCATGAAAAGCGACAGCGCGTTAAATTCAAAGTATTTACATATGAATACCAACATAAACCCCTCTACCCACGAACATGTGCGTCCTCGGCTTCCATGTGATCGTACAGAAATTGACTAATATATTTAGTATATTCAATAATAGTAAAATCACTGGGTGACGTCATAGTAAAATAAAATTAATGTCTTTGTTTATAGCACTATTTAAAAAAAAATTCAAAAGTATAAAAACCGATGGTTTTTTCATCAGAATACAAAGTATGTCAAATGTAAATTAAACAAATATTAAATACAGGTTAACTGTAAGTTTAACGTAAGTTAAATTAAAGCTAAACAATAAGTTAAATGTAAGCTAAAAAATAAGTTCAATGATAGCAAAAAAAATAAGTAAAATGTAAGTTAAGTGTAAGTTTAAAGTATTTTCAAGGTTTTAAAATGTTAAATATAACTTGGGTAAAATCTCTATATGTACAAATCTATAGATTGCATAATAAATATAACTTGCTAACAACTAAGATTCATAATTATAAATAGTGACTTACATCTAAATATTGAGTGACTTACGATTAAGGCTTATAACTACTGACTAAATGACATACATATTTACAACTGTGGGCAAAAAATAGAGACTCAGAACTAAGTCATAAATATAAATACATAATAAACGTAAACAAAAGGTTAAATTTAAGCTAAAAAATAAGTTAAATTATATAGAAAAAATTAGTAAAATGTACGTTAAGTGTAAGATTTAAGTATGTTAAAGGTTATAAAATTTTATTAAAAAAACTCTGTATGTAAAAATCTATAGATTTAATAATAAATCTAACTTGCTTACAACTAAGATTCATAATGATAAATAGTGACTTACGTCTAAATATCGAGTGACTTACGACTAAGGCTTATAACTGCTGACTTAATGACATATATATTTACCACTGTGGCTTAAAGTTAGAGACTCACAACTAACATAAGTCATAAATATAAATAACTAGTTGTTTCAAAAATTAAACATTTATGAATTGAAACAACAAAATAAAACATCTTTAGAAAAAAACATTTTCATAGTTTTATTAGGCCCTACTATCACCGAGCAATATACCACGGCACTGGAAAAAAACATTTAATCGATTTGCATTATATCATGTCTATGGATGCGTATTTGTATATATGACCTAATAATTCAGGCATAAAACTTTCTTTTTATAAAGAAGGAAATACGTTACGAATTACCTGACAATATTTGAAAATCTCCTACTACCACCACAGTAAGTGGAAAATGTTGCTTATGTTGTGATGGAGGACTTGAGCCAACAATCAACTTTGCCCAGCCGAGGAATTGAACATACTACGCCTGGGTCGGTTTTTGGATGTAGACGTTTCACGTGTTTATATCATACCTCTCGTGAACGTCACATATTATATGTTTTTTGCCTTTGTTTGACAGGTCGAGTGGAATATTATTTTTAAAACAGATTTGATGCATACATACATATATGTAGCGCATTGAAAGTAAAGTGAAGATGTCAATTTGAAACAGCGATTTGAAGAGTTTTTTTGCCAATAAGTGGGTAGATCGTTCGCAAAACGAAGTGTTCATAATGAAAGATTGGAAATTTGACGTTATTTCATCACTTGAGCGAAGCGCATTGCATCTTTTGTAATCTTTATTTCCTTTCTTGATCGGTTTATGCAGATCTGGAATAAATATGTTTTAATTGTTAAGTAAAACGCAAGAAGAAACAAATACTACAATAGAAACGATCTGAAAAAAATTCAAAATATATATTTACTGGAAACGTGTCTCTGCTATGTTTATTGTTTACAAACCCAATAATATGGATATAAAAAGAAATGTAGAAAACTAACATTTCAACATCATTTCACTTAACACCTTAGCACTAGAAGTAACGTGTTCCGCAGAGAAGACGTCTGTGTCTCACTGCCCCTAGCCTAGTTGGCTCGACAATAATAAGGGTTGGAATGCCCCTAACCGCGATTATCTTGCCGATAAGCCTTTGTTTCGGATTTCATTACACACACGACTTGCTCGGACCCTTTGGCCCGACTCTATAAATAGGGCCCTCCCGATAGCGGGTAACCTGTCATGAGGATACGTTACATCGGTCGATGCGAAAGCTACTGAGTGCGCATGATATCCAGATATCAGAGCGGGAGAGAATGCCCCAAGGATCGTCAGTTCAACTGTGTTGTGTTGTTGACATTCAGACAATAATGTGGACTATATTATTAATTTACAGTCCTTGGCTACAATTTTATACGATGATTTATATATTATCTGCTCTACATTTACAACACCTAAAGCCTTACTTCCTTAATCCTAGCCAAGTTTATACCATTATACCCATCTCCCTCAAAACACTAGTGTCCTACTCTAGTATCCAAGCGGGAAACTAGAGATCTAGAATCTCTAGTTTACATTCGGAGTCAATTTTGTGATATTACTTTTTTGATATTTGATCTTTCGTCCGACGTTGGAGCTTTTTGGGTTAATTTTAAATAAGAAAAATCGGATGCTTGAGGGTTGATACGAGTATCAGCAGTTTATGTATTTATTTATTGAGGCCCGTTAAGTTTTTACAATAATATTATAAATTCAATTGAAAACAACGGTAACACATAGATAAATAGATTATAAAAATAAAGCATGAAATACAATTATAACGGTAACTGAAGAACCCTTGAAATAAACAAAATTAAAAAGATATTATGAATCCTTAAGCCCTCAATTTCTACCGATTTATTACAAGTTTCTCTTTCTCTTTAAAATTAATAAATTCCAAAAAAATATATGTTAGTTTTGAAGATAATATCTATATATTTGCTATGCCGAAACTTTAATTATATGAAATTCCTTGATAGAAAAAAATCGCAAAAAAAAAATTAAAAACACGATTTGTTCTTTTGTTTAATATGTTATAGGCATGAAAAAGTTCACATTGTATTTTTAAATGCAACGAAAACATTTGTCAAGAGATTTTTGCTTTATTTCAAACGAGTCGTGTTTTATTCAATATTTTCACCATTTCCGCTTAACTATTATCGTTTTTTAATATTTGCGCCCTTAAAACCATATCTAACGCTTTTTTAGTGCCTTATGCTGCTTATAAACATGCATAGATTAAGATAACACGTATAACGTTTTTTAAAATGCGTCAAAGCGTAGACCCGGCTCCAACATGTCTTAAAACTCCTTAGAGTAATTTTTTTATGCCAAAATTCTCAGATAGAAAAAAAAGTTTTTTGTAGGTTTTTCTCTGTGGTAGATTCACCAGTTACATAATATATTGATGAAACTTGGTCTCTATAGTTACATAGTCCTGGTATCTGTTACAGCATACCGCCTCCGGCTCAGGCTTTGTGTGACGCGCGATGTCAAAGGAAAACACGACGCAACATGGCTACATGAGACCCATCAACACCACACTACCTGAATTTCAAGTAATTTCCACCACCGAAAGGCGGAAAATCACACGATAACCACTTTTAATATTTCATCGTTAGGAATATATATTTTGTTGTGAAACGAAGAAAAATAATTAGGTAAATCACGAAGGACAATAAAGCATCCGAAAAAAAATATCACTACCCATCAATGTACAATGTAATATATCATTGAATATCAATTAATATATCATTAACCATCAATGTAATATATCATTGAATATCAATTAATATATCATTGAAGACGAAGATAATACTAATAAATCTAAACGAACATGAAACAGAACAAGCAACAGAAAAATAAGAACGTAACCGTCTTAATAGGGAGTCGAAATCAGGATCTCTTGGTCTTACCGGGAAAAAGTCACTTACTCGTACCATGCGGGCATTGGGACCTAATTATTTTACGTCATTGTTATTGATCTCTTATATAAAATTCAAAATTAACAATATTATCTTCAACTCATTTTTTCCCATATTTGGGTGCTATCTTTTTGAATGATTTCAAAGTTTTAAAGAAATTGTTTTTTTAACCCAATGGACAAGTTGTTTTTGTTGTAAGACAAAGATCCTGTTTCGATTCCCGGTTGAGACTGTTACCCTTTGTTTTCTGTGTCTTATTTTGCTTAATGTTTCCTTTAGCTTTATTAGTACTTCTTCGTAAAAGTTTCTGTGAACTGCGGCGAGGCTTTGATTAGTATAAAATTCTACAATTTCATTTGGTGATTGATAAAATTTTGCACACTTGCCCTTCACAACAAGAAGAAGGTCATTGTCTGTTTTTACACCCAGCAGAATTTTGATTCTTCTTGATGAAATCGCTATTAAATGGTGTGTAGGAATAATTATGCAGGGAACAAGAACTAGTAAATTATTTACGTGAAATATTCTTTTTTGCCGCTGGCAATGTTTGAAAGATTGCAACACTGTCTCGTGCCGACGTCAGCTGCTGCTGAACGCTAGCCATTTTGAAATTCATTCGTGATATAGCTTCCTCCGTTGACAGTTAGTTCTTATTTTCTTCTTTCTGATAAATTTACGATTTTTCCGTGTTTAAGCAATTAAATGCGATTTATTTCAATCAGCGTTTTAATTTATAAATTGGAGTCAGATAATCTATGGGCACCCCGATCGCTGAAGGTAGGCCAGCGATCCATATTAACCTGAACACCATAATTAGCTTATAAGTAAAATCTCAAACGTTTACCCGTCAAGATTTTTTATTATGCAGAGCAACATGATAATAAACAATTAGATATTATTGACGTCAAAAAGGGTTTTTACCCAAAACTGGAAAATCATCAAAAGTCGATCGAGGTGACTGATTTATCGATACAACGATGTCGAATATAATAATGAAAATCACAAAATGTGTTTTTCAAATCAAATTTATTTTGTTCGTTCCGTCTTCAATTCCAAGAATATATTGTAATTTTAAAAGTCTTATTTTTTATTATAAAGACGGGCCTTGTTTTCGGGTTGTTTTTCTAAATTGGCGAATATTGAATTCATCTCCCGAGAATAATTTGATTCGTCGAAATATTATTATATTTTGTTCTTTGATATAAGATTGTGAACCTCAGTATGCAAATTTATGGTACAGGAGCGAATGAAAAATAAAAGAGGTCTGTTGGGTACTACTAACTTACGCATTGACCCTCTCGTACACCCAAGCATAGCTTTTGTATATATAACTATTGTTTGTAAATATTTTTATTTTTTTATTATAATTATATCTTCAAATAAAAATACAGATACATGATGTTGAAATTTAACTAAATATTTTACACATGAACATTATGTTGTTATCAATTATGTTTATATGTTTGTATAAATAAATTTCTTGTGAAAAACATATGTATTTATTTAGAATACACTCAGAGACGTCGCTATGAAAAGGCACTACTAAATCACTGGATTTAAAAAATAGTATGTTAGTTCCTCTTTTGGCCGCCTACGCAGAAAACCTTGAAAACGTGTTCAGTCATTTTTTTTTAGATCTTTAAATATGTCTTTACAACACCCGGAGCAGATAGGACTATGGTATTAAAATTTGGGGTTTATTGTGTTCTCTAATATTGAATATTGCTAATTTATTATGAACCTCTTCAAACTATTTGTTATCCTGTTGTAAACGGGATTGCAGGACCATAACGTATGAATTGATAGGTTTCCTAATAATTTTTTAGTAAAATAGTAATGTATTATCACGAGCTCGGAACACGTGTTCGTAAAAATCCTAATATTTCCGCATTTCGTCATTGCATATTATCGAGACAGGTGCATGAACACGTGTTCCGATATATTGGGACTTTAATAAAAGTTTATCTCATTTAGAACCGAATTACCAATAATTAGAAGAGATTTTTAATAATTTAGCAATACTCATTTTTCTTCATGTGGCTGGTGCAAATGTGTATGGAAAGGAAATGAGAAAGATAAAGGTTGAGAAAAACCTGGTAATTCAGGTGTGATAACTTAACACGACTAGCAACGAAAAGTTTCGATCCAGAACGTTGGTTTTTCATCAGGGCAATTGGGAGAATTTACCACTCTGATTAATGCTTCGGAGATTACCTTAGTTCAGTGATAAGCAATACGCGGCCCACGAACCTTTTCGCACGGTCCACTTGGCTAAACATATAAACTCAAATTAGCGGTTAAAAAATATTCAAAGATGTCAGTTTTGTAAAAGGGAAAACATTGGGGGAAAACATTGGAGCGGAAAGCATTCGTTTATTACGTTTCCCAGAATTTGAACAATTCATCAAATTTAAAAGTTATTTTTCAAGTTTTCTGATAGTTCTATTCAAGTTGTGTTATAATTTCAGTTATTTGAAACAACTGACCAATAATTATATAATAACAGAACTTGAACATAACCTTTAGATATAAAATGTTTTTTTAAATTAGATGAATTCTTCAAATTCTGTGGAACAACTGCCTCTTAGCTTTCATCAAAGTTTTTAATCAGCCGCTTAAATTAATAAGCCTTTTTTACATTCCAAATAGAAAAAAATCTCAACGCTTTTCACATATTTCCGTTCTATTAAATACCAATAATTTTCATGAGTAAGTTTTGTTTAACTTTCCGGACGTCAAACATTAAAAAATTAATTGATTTAACCTTGAAACTAGCAATTTTTTTGCTTGTGGCGCTTTCCTTTTGTGCGCGATTTCATTCATATTTTGCACGCGTTCCGTTTTATAAGGGTAGGTACGCTTTCAGATTATGTTTCTGTAAACATATAAGGAATGGTGTGGCAAAAGTAATGTAATTATGTGAATGTTCCATATTTTTCTATAACTGCAGACCAGAATTTGGTCAAATAAGCATTAATAATAATTCCGCGTTCTTCACTTGTGTATCGGTTAATTGCTTATTTTCAACTAATTCTCTATCTGTCTACAAGATATAAGTCAAAGTACAATAAAAATTGACGCTATTTACAAAAGTTATGGCATATTCACATTATTTTATTTTATTTTATATTATAGAAACAAACAGTACATGATTTACAGAGATGAAACAATATACAGGAATAAGATACTTCATGTTGGGTACCTATGATATGTTTCATGTATGGTATAGCTAGGTGGTATGTTTATTCCTTAATTACCAGGTGTCGTGTGTAGTATATAGGTGGCTGAGTATTGTATAATTGAGTGAGTGTGTTTGTGTGTGTGTGTGTCTGTAAGTATGCGCATTGAACAGTTTAAATTATTGATATGATGGCACGTTTGAATTTGGACAGTGAATCTGAAAAAATTTCAATGTTATAGTTAAGACAAATATTATTTAGAGTATGAAGAGCTCGGTTAATTGCAAAGTTAGATTCTGCATTTGTATTATAATTAAGCGTGTGGAATAGCACTATATGTCGTGTACGTCTCAAAGGTATGTTAAAATTAATAAGGGACAGAAGTTCGGTACAGTCGATGTTATTGTTTAAAATTCTGTGAATAAATATTGAGTCAGCTACTACTCGTCTTTGCTGCAAGTTTCAAATGTACGTTCAAAGTTGTTGAATTTGGAAGTAATATATTTTATAAATTTGTTTAGGATACGTTCTATCTATACTATCTATGTAAAGTTTATATTGTGGATTCCAAATTGGCGATGCATATTCCAGTGTACTTCTGACTAATGCGAAATATAACATTACTATTTTACGCGGATTACTGAATACTTTATGCAATTTCTTTTACCCCACCTTGTAGAAGAGATTTTTGACATTTCGTTCGGATATGAAGCAGTGATCAAATATTACACATTATCAAAATCTGTGTTACGAATAAGAAAGTGTTCCGACAAAATTTTGTCTTTTTGAATCAGCTGCCCAAATTTCATATTACTTTTATAAATTTTTGCGTCAAGCTAACAAATTGAAAGTGTGTAAATTGGCCCTCCGGTAAAAAGGTTGACCATCACTGCTCAAAAGTATTTTTATTATTTGTTTTTGGGGTGTTATGACGTGTTGCGCTAACTCCTTCTTTAGCCAACATTTTGGACAGCATTGCAGTGTCCATCATCGGGGCAGATGTGTTATTTAAACACATAACAGATAAACATATGGCAGATGTGTTATAAATAACACATCTGCCCTGATGTTGGACACTGCGATGCTGTCCGAAACGTTGGCTAAAGAAGGAGTTAGCGCAACACGGCATAACACATCAAAAACAAATAACAAAAATCACTGCTCTAGTCTCTAGTTAGTACTAATTGTAAGTATGAAAAATTCTCATTATTAGTACCTAAAATTCTCATTGTTAGTACTAAAAATGCTGGCTATTTCTGCAACGCAAAAATATAACCAAAAATAATGACCGCATTGTTTACATTCGTACAATATTTTTGTAATAAGGAAACGATAAGAGAAAATCAAATTGATCAATTAAAATATAAGCTTTCAAAGAAAACCATTCTATAAGCAAGTTAAACGTCTTTAGTAGCAATAATAAATTGAATTGTGTACAATTTACGAATTAGATTTTAAAATCTGCCGTGTAATCCATTGTTGTATTTTTGTGCCTTCAAAACAATAAGGTTATTCCTGTCGTTTGTATGAAGCTAAGATATTTTTTTATTTATTTTATTTTGTTAATGTTCATTTGTTAATATATTATTTTGTGAAATGCAATGTATTTGTAAAATAGGTAATACTTTAACTGGTTTTCTAGTTAAGAACACTTCACAAGAATAAACCAACTGTATTGCAAACTGTTGATTTTAATGAGATAGAATAAATATAAATACAAATGGGCAAATAAACAAATGACTTTACTTGTTGATATAACGAAAATATATATAAATAAATTAATTATTTTAAAAATAAATTTTTAACAGAATTTAAATGAAAAAAAGAATAATAAAGCAAATGAACTTAATTTAATGATGTCCGGCTTTTTTAAAAAATAGTTCCTTCCCTTCATAAATAACCAATTCTGAATATATAATAATAGGTACATGATCACATACAGGAAAGGAATTTAAGTAGGTGAATCTTGTAAAAATAAAAATAAAAATAAAGTAGGATACAAATAAAAATAATAGATAATGTTAGGGATAATAGAAATAAGAATAATCGCATCAGCGTAATATAAAGTTTTTGTTGAAAGTTAATTTAGAGATAAAATTTTTACTCGAGAAATATGAAAAAATAAGAACAGTTTTAAGATGTAAGGCATTCTTTATAATATTTCCTTCCCTGAGCAAATAACCAGGTCTGTACCTACATTAAATTACAATACGTTCTTCATATTAACTTTTTAAAATAGAGCTAAATTGGTAAGAAAAAGCGTTTTAAATGGGACTTCTTTATATAATTTTCTGTAAACTTACATAGAAGTTGGACATATTTTAGATAGGATGTTATTTCACAGAATAAAATCAAAACTCAAAGTTAATATTCAAGTTTTATTATTATTTCACTATAAGCCGGTTATTTCTCAGAACTTGGAGAAGAAAAGAATTTTAAGAGGAAGCTACAAGCCAAAAATATGTTTATTCTTGGTATGCCTTATATCGTCACAAATATAGATAATAAGCATTAAAATCGCTTGACAAACGGAGCCTAGAAACGCTCAATTTCAAGCACAAAAGTGGATTTTATTTATTTTGTAAACAATTTTATAAGAAAGTAAAAAAGTTAATCAAGGGAAACTCTCACAGATAATCTTAGCTATAATTTTGTGGTCTTTAAAGTTGTTTATTTTATGCGTTCATACATTTCTATTGAAAAAAATATTTTTTTAGTATTGTACATTTATATTTTTTATCATGTAATTAAATTTTTTATTCGTATTTTACTCTAAAAGATAGGAAAACCTTCAATTTATATAAAGCACATTTTTTTGGATTCATAATGTAAATCGATTCATTATAAAGATTTATCTAAAATAGTGTTTTAGCATTAAACTTCGCCTTAATAGGACTTTCAACTTGAATAATAACCACTAGCACTTGTAGAATTTTTGTCTATTTCTTCTTCTTCTTCTTCCTAGCACTATCCCAACTCATTGCCTAGGTAGGCTGTTGGGGTCGGCTCTTCTCGTTCTCAGGTTATAGCTTCTTCGGTTCTGAGTGTCGCTTTCATCTAGGCTGTTTCTTTGTAGGATTTTGGAGCATTGGGTCATCCAGGAGTTCTTTGGTCTACCTCTGGATGACTGTCTTTGAAGCTCTATAGACATTGCCTGCTTCACTGTGTGGTCTGGTGGTCTCCGTCTTATGTGCCTATACCATCTTAACTGTCGTTCCTCTAGCTTACTGTTTATGTCAGTGACACCCAGGCTACCACGAATGCGTGAGCTTTTAATTTTATCTTTTAATGATACTCCTGCCGTCCATCTAAGCATTCGCATTTCTGCTGATTCGAGTTGCCTAGAGTAGGAGTTGTACATAGTCCAGCATTCGGAGCCATACATTATCGCGGGTCTAACAATAGTCTGGTATGTCTTTCCTTTAAGTTTTATCGGCATTTTCGTGTCGCACAAAATTCCTGTTACGGCTCTAAATTTCATCCATCCCACTCCTATCCTATGGTTGACATCCGCTGCACATCCTCCGTCTCTGTGGATGAGTGAGCCCAGATACTTAAATGAGTCACAGTTGGCTAATGTTACTCCATCCAATTGCATCGAAGGAGTTACAGCATTTGGGTCTTCAAATGGTAAATACAAATATTCCGTCTTTTTCCTGCTAATTTTTAGTCCATTATCCTCCAGGATCTTTCTCCACCTTTCCAGGCTATTTTGTAGATCACAATGATTTTCTTCTATCAGTACTACATCATCTGCAAAAAGCATAGTCTTGAGAATACTGTTCATTTCTTGACTCGTTAGGTAATTCATGACCATTATGAATAGCAATGGGCTGAGGACAGATCCTTGGTGTACCCCCACTTTAATTGAAAATGTTGGTGACATCCCTGATGTGCATCTTACTTGTGTTTCTACGTCTGTATACATATCTTGTATGGAGAGCACATATCCTTCTGGTACGTTATGAGATCTCAATGCCGCCCATATCAGGCTTCGGGGTACCCTGTCAAATGCTTTTTCCAAGTCTATAAATACCATGTGTAAATCTTTTTTTGCATCTCGATATTTTTGTCTATTTCAGTTTCCCAATAAATGGAGTATTTTTGAATGTGTCAAAAAACTAAACAAAAGGTGATGGAATTATCCTTCCAAATGTTATAATTAGAAATAAACATAATTTTTATGAAATATTAAAAACAAATTAAAACGTTTTTTTTTTCTTAACACTGAACTAAAATTACTGGTAAAAAAAAACAGTTTTATCTCACAAATGATATTTTAAACATTATTGTCCCCTAGCCATTTTTTTTAAATTAACTCACGAATCTTAATAATTCTCAGAATTAACTCACAAAACTTTATTTTCAGACGATATACCTTAGTTTCATAGAGAGGTACATTTTAATTCTTCTGTTCTTAACTTCTATATTTGAATACAAAGCGTTATGTTTTCTCTTTCTAACATCGTTAATCCAATTCCCATGAGACAGTATAAGATGTTAGCAAAAGGAAACAAACTGACTCTATGGGTATTAGCGGTTTGTTCGCAACACCGAATAAATCAGCCTGAGGACTTAACTTTGAAATTGGTGATTTATTTAAATTCTGTAAAAATAACCCGTCCCAAGAAACGTGGTGCAAATAAATAAATTTTGGCCAGATCGTCAAATAGAACATCGATGTCCCAAATTATTGGAAGAATTTATTTGTGAACTGTGTTTTTTCTGGTAATATTTTGCGAACAAGTACATAATGCTTTCAGTATTATTTCAATGATTGAATTTCTTGCATTCACTCTTCTGTCAACGTCCTTATCAGCTTTTCCATCTGTCACAAACAAATATTGTAATTTTTCTTGGATCACTTCCTTCTACGTTGACCTTTCATTTCGATGTGTCCACATAAATAAAGTTTTAAAATCCAAATTTAAATTTCTTTAGTGATTTTTACAGACAACGAATAAAAGTTGGTTCCTACATTTGAAAAGAGGAGTGGAAATAAATGCTGAGATGGTTTTTTTCAATACAGATGTTACCTAAAGAGAAGTAAAGGCTGAGCTAGTAATAATAAATACTTACTTCGTTTTTTGCTTACGCAGTCATGGTAGTTTATCAACGCTACGTTATAACCATTCAAAAAGAAAGATGAATTGATTTAAAGAGAGATATACGAATAGACTGTTGTAAATTTATTTAACACAACACGATTTATTTTAAATAGAGCAAAAATTTCTCGACATCTTTTAAAGAAACACCAAGATCTATAAATAACAAAACCAGATGTGAAACTTTCAGATTTTTCTATGGAGGAAATTTATCATAAATTCCTTTTTCAATTTGGCATCTGAATAGAGACTATCTTCGAGATTGAAATATGTATTTTTTAAGAACTACAAAACTTGAAATGTATGTTATGATTTGTAGAAAAATAGAATGCGGGGTCTTAAATAACGTTTGGTGTAAACTTTGGTCTAGTCTTGGGTCTTTATGTGATATAAAATATTGAAACTAAGATATTTTGATGCGAATTAAAATTGAACTCAGAACCTTCTCTTGCTGAGAATAAGCTCTACAATTTGCGCTATCACACCTAATCACATAATACTTGCAAAATTACATTGTTGACTTTTATTTTTCCCTTAGGGACATTGAACATCTTATTCACAAGCGAAACTTCGATCCGAACAAAATCGTAAATTTAGATAGCTTGTTTTTTGTTGTTATCAAATTAGAAAAAGGGCAGAAATATACTTTGAAAAATTTGAACACAAGAAATAAATATTTCAAATATAGAATTATTAATTAAATAAAAATAAAATTATAGGTGGGTACGTGCCTACTTTATCGCTTGTCTGAATTCACGTACCTAATCATCAGTTTTCAATTTGGTAGGCGGGAATGGGTACCGCCGCCCTGGGAACCATTTATTGGATGACCAACACCTCTGCCACAGGTCACCCCAAGTGGTTCGCTACGTTTGGTGACTTAGCAGGGGTGCCCGGGTTCATGGGTTAAGGTTTGCCCAGGTCTTGGTGGCGAGTGCGTCGGCCGACCTTCTGCGTGGCGGGCCGGTTGGGAGATGCTGGTTGAGGGAGACCCTTTACAACCGGTTACCGCTGTCCGGGCCGCTCGATAGTACAGGGGCCCGACCCTCAGGCTCACGACTAAGGGTGGGCTGCCCCATCAGCGAGTGAAAAAACCCCGCCACTGCTGTTGTGCCGGTTCGTGACCGGAGGGGACCCAGCAGCAGCGTTTGGGGCGCATTGGATGCCCTCTCCAGCCGGACTCTCCCAGCCTATCGCCTAGCACCGCAGTGGGTGGGCTGGAACCAAACGCTCATCACTCTTGGACAGCCTGAACCCCAGATTCCTACCCACTCTTCATACCTTTCCTTTCCAGACCTTCCTTTCACCTCATACCTTTACAAAAAAAAAAAAAAACTTATAATCATGAACTTACAACAAAACAAACTTAACATCGTTACAGCGGCGAGTAGCAGGCGTCACCGGTGCGGGCCAAAACTGTTGGTAAATTTTGCCAACATTCGCGGCCTGCACACAAATCTAAATTCCGTTCATCACCATCTTTTATCCCAACGTCCCAACCTTCTCTTCCTATCCGAAACTCAGATAGCCGAGCCGCCAGACTCCTCCTATCTGGACTGCCCGGGCTTTACCCTTGCAAGCAAGTTCAGACCCAAAGGAGGAGTCTGCCTCTATAGTCGAGCTGACGTCAACTGTGTGCGACTATTGAGTCTGGAAAACTCCAGATTCGACGTAATGTGGGTGCGCGTCAATCTTGCCAGTACGGCAAGATTCTACGCATGTCTATACCGCTCACCGAACCATAACGAATCAGACACTTCCGAACTCTTCAAACATTTGAGCGATACTATTGATGATCTCTTGCCCCGCTACCCTTCGGCCGAGTTTATTGTTCTGGGGGACTTCAATGTTCATAACGAACCATGGTTGAAGTTCTCAGGCCCAACGGACTCGGCTGGCCGACAGGCGGAATCCTTTGCCATTTGCTACGGATTAGAGCAACTAGTTCAGGAGCCTACAAGGGTTCCTGATGTCCAGACTCACCGCTCCAATCTGTTAGACCTATTCTTAACTACTGTGCCACACGGTTATAAGATTGACGTCACAGCGCCTCTAGGATCATCTGACCACTGCCTGGTGACGACATCAATCCCCGTTAACCTCAGACCAACCAATGAGAGGCTGAGGAGAAAAGTGTGGCACTATAGGTCAGCAGATTGGTTCGGCATGCGGGCCCATTTTAACGCTTTTCCGTGGTCAGCTGTTTGTTTTCGGACTTCGGACCCTTCAAGATGTGCCCAGGAGATTGGTGAAGTCATCAAATCAGCGATGGATGGCTTCATACAATCGACTACTAAAGAAACTGGTGTGGGCTCAAAGCCGTGGTTCAGTCGACAATGCTCCGAAGCAGTTCGACGAAAAAACGCGGCTTACCGAGCCTACAACACATCTCGAACGTCCGAAAGCAGATCAGCATACAACAAATCGGCAAAGGAATGCAAGAGAATCATTAATAGGTCAAAATTCGAACACGACCTGCAGATCAGCAAAAAGCTGGCTGCCTGCCCGCATGGCAGCAGAGCATTCTGGTCGCTTGCGGGCTCAATAGGTCGGAATTTTTGCAAACCCAGTTTGCCACCTCTTACCAGACCTGACGGCTCACTAGCAAACACCGCCACCGAAAAGGCTAACTTATTAGGGAAAATGTTTGCGGAAAACTCGACCCTCGATGACGGAGGTGCTGTTCCGCCGTCGGTTCCTCACTGCGGCTTCTTTATGAAAAAGCTAAGGATCCGGCATCGGGATGTACTCCACGTTATACGGGGGCTCGATGTTAACAAAGCTAGTGGACCTGATGGAATACCTGCCCTGGTATTGCAGAGGTGTGCTGCGGAAATAGTTCCAGTTTTGACAAAGCTCTTCAAAATGTCCCTGAAGTGTGGCACTGTGCCCTCTGGTTGGAAAAAAGCGGTCATTCACCCTATTCCCAAGAAAGGTGACCGCTCCAACCCGGCCAACTACCGCCCCATAGCGATCACATCAGTTCTGTCCAAAGTGATGGAACGTGTGATCAACGACAAACTGCTCATATACCTCGAGAAGAACAAAATTATCAACGACCGTCAATACGGATTCCGGCGGAACCGCTCGTGCGGTGATCTTCTCGCGTATGTGACGCATGTTTGGGGGCGGTGCCTTGAACGTCACGGTGAGACCCAAACGGTCGCACTAGACATATCCAAGGCCTTTGACCGGGTCTGGCACCGAAGACTTGTCAACAAATTGCCTTCTTACGGACTTCCCGCATCCCTGTGTACGTGGATTGCTGACTTTTTAAGGGATAGGTCGATTCAGGCGGTTGCTGACGGTTTCACCTCTTCCTTACACTCCATAAATGCTGGCGTCCCACAGGGATCGGTTCTGTCTCCGACTTTGTTTTTGTTGCACATCAATGACCTTTTGACATGTGCACCAATTCATTGTTACGCGGATGACAGTACAGTTCATGATAGCTTTTTGTTTGACAAGCCCCCAAAGGGCACACAAACTCCAACGGCTCGGAGGGCTTTGAAGCAGAGAATGGACGGTTATCTCGAGAGTATTTCCTCCTGGGGTAAAAATAATCTCGTCGAATTTAATGTTTCAAAGACCCAATCCTGTCTGATTACGTCTAAAAGGGATCCAAATGAGAATCTAGTCTCCTTAAACGGAAGCAATCTTCCGAACAGGCCTTCCATTGATATGCTTGGTGTAACTATAAGTGACCAGCTCAAGTACGGGGGCTCCATTGAAGCCAGAGTAAAGCTGGCCTCTCAGAAGCTGGGCGTACTGTACAGGGCCCGCAGATACTTTAATAGTACACAACTGCTGACCCTGTACAAATCGCAAGTGCGCCCTACTCTCAAATTTGGTAGCCATCTCTGGTCCGGAGCCCCTAAATACCTGAAAAAAACCCTTGACTCTGTGCAAAAACGGGCGGTCCGTTTGATAGATTCCCCAATCTTAACAAGCGGACTGCAATCTTTAGAGCACAGGCGTCAGGTAGGTATGCTGTCCTTGTTCTATCGGTATTACAATGGAAGATGCTCTGAGGAACTAGCGTCATTGATCCCTTCGGCACCGGTGCATAGTCGGGATACACGCCAAACGCGCGCCCAACATTTGTACACGGTTGACATTTGTCACATGAGAACGGGTCGCTTCTACGATTCGTTCTTAAGTTCAACAGCTCGGCTGTGGAACGAACTGCCGGCCTCTGTGTTTCCTCCCTCCTACAACATGGGACTCTTCAAGACCCATGTTCACTCCTTCCTCTCCACAAAAAGACCCTCCACACAGCATCCCCAAAGATGACATAGGCCCTGAGGGAAATTATTTTCTTCAGGGCCTCCTGTGTGGAGTTAATATAAAAAAAAAAAAAGTTACAAATTCGAAAATTACGCAGGAGTCTTTCACATCACGCAAAACATAACAGACAACCGAAATTATCATGTTTGACAATATACCTTAATAAATCAGAAGTCTCTCTGTCCTTTACATGATTCATTTAACAATGGATGTTTGTTCTAACACAAGGGAATATGTTTTACAACTTATCTTACTCCGTTTTCTCAAAACAAATCTTACTGTGAACGATTTTCGGAATTCAAGGGTCTCAAACGAATGTTATGAATAATACATTATTTATTCAAAGTACAGTTTGTAAATTATCCGAAAATAAATCAGTTCAGCTGTAAAGTCTATAAAGTTGTTTGTATCAAACTGTAACGTTTTAAAACGTCTTTAATTTCATTCTACTTTCAAAATCATCAGTAAAATTTATATATATTCTCGTGATAAAGTGTCATTTCATTCCCACCGGGCAAAAGCAATTATTATTTACCTAATCTTTTGCGTGTGAAATCGCCCTGAGGTTACATTAAAAGAATAAAAACTTACCAACGTCATGCAAATATTCTTCTTTGTTTTTCGTGGATGACAAGCGAAAGGTTAATGTAATGCAAACATTAATATTTAAAAAAAAATATCTTCACGAAAAGAAATTTCTATTATTTCTGTGGAAGAGCGACTAACTCCCTTTACCCGTAGCAAAGTGATCGCGTATTCAAATTTCAACGTTAATAAAGCATTTTTATTTTCAAAGGAAGCAAATACTACGGTGTGTGACATTATATATTAAATGAGAAATCACACTTTGTAATACACAACCTTTTTATTGAATTAATAAATTACAGCCAGCCAGATTTATCTAATTTCAAGCTTCGTCAGGGCTATTATATTAACAGCCCTGTTTTATTTATAGTTAATAAATATATCAAGTTAATATAAAAGCCCTGACGAAGCTTAATATGAGCGAAACCTGGTTAGCTGGCATTTATTAATTCAATAAAAATGTGGTGTTTACAAAGTGTATTTTTTTTTCATTAAATAAATAAATTTAAAAAATGCGTAAATTCAACTTTTTTTTCATAAAAAAGACAAATATTCCGGGTTACGAATCCCTGACAATATTCGAAAATCTCCTATTACCACAACAGTAAGCGGAAAATGTTGCTTGTGTTGTGATGGAGGACTTAGCCAGCAGATGAATTGAACACACTATGCCTGGGACCCAAACGCGATGTCAACTCAGCCACCAACCGGTCTTTATTGTATAATTATTGATTTGATATTGATTTAAAACCGCATATTCCGAAACGGTTCCAACTGGCTGTAACATGACGTGAACGCACCCGAATTCATGAATATAAACATATCAAGCGGTAAATCAAAAATGGCTTATTTTAAATCGTTATAGAAAATTTATTTGTCAACATAAAAAAAATATTTAATATCATACTTTTTTTTAAATAAAAAAAACAGAGAAAATACTCAACGCAAGTGGGTCTCTTCCGAATAGAGAAGGGATTTTTTTTTTTTATATTTACTCCACACAGGAGGCCCTGAAGAAAATAATTTCCCTCAGGGCCTATGTCATCTTTGGGGATGCTGTGTGGAGGGTCTTTTTGTGGAGAGGAAGGAGTGAACATGGGTCTTGAAGAGTCCCATGTTGTAGGAGGGAGGAAACACAGAGGCCGGCAGTTCGTTCCACAGCCGAGCTGTTGAACTTAAGAACGAATCGTAGAAGCGACCCGTTCTCATGTGACAAGTGTCAACTGTGTACAAATGTTGGGCACGCGTTTGGCGTGTATCCCGACTACGCACCGGTGCCGAAGGGATCAATGACGCTAGTTCCTCAGAGCATCTTCCATTGTAATACCGATAGAACAAGGACAGCATACCTACCTGACGCCTGTGCTCTAAAGATTGCAGTCCGTTTGTTAAGATTGGGGAATCTATCAAACGGACCGCCCGTTTCTGCACAGAGTCAAGGGTTTTTTTCAGGTATTTTGGGGCTCCAGACCAGAGATGGCTGCCAAATTCGACAGTAGGGCGCACTTGCGATTTGTACAGGGTGAGCAGTTGTGTACTATTAAAGTATCTGCGGGCCCTGTACAGTACGCCCAGCTTCTGAGAGGCCAACTTTACTCTGGCTTCGATGGAGCCCCCGTACCTGAGCTGGTCACTTATAGTTACACCAAGCATATCAATGGAAGGCCTGTTCGGAAGATTGCTTCCGTTGAAGGAGACTAGATTATCATTTGGATCCCTTTTAGACGTAATCAGACAGGATTGGGTCTTTGAAACATTAAATTCGACGAGATTATTTTTACCCCAGGAGGAAATACTCTCGAGATAACCGTCCATTCTCTGCTTCAAAGCCCTCCGAGCCGTTGGAGTTTGTGTGCCCTTTGGGGGCTTGTCAAACAAAAAGCTATCATGAACTGTACTGTCATCCGCGTAACAATGAATCGGTGCACATGTCAAAAGGTCATTGATGTGCAACAAAAACAAAGTCGGAGACAGAACCGATCCCTGTGAGACGCCAGCATTTATGGAGTGCGAGGAAGAGGTGAAACCGTCAGCAACCGCCTGAATCGACCTATCCCTTAAAAAGTCAGCAATCCACGTACACAGGGATGCGGGAAGTCCGTAAGAATGCAATTTGTTGACAAGCCCTCGGTGCCAGACCCGGTCAAAGGCCTTGGATATGTCTAGTGCGACCGTTTGGGTCTCACCGTGACGTTCCAGGCACCGCCCCCAAACATGCGTCACATACGCGAGAAGATCACCGCACGAGCGGTTCCGCCGGAATCCGTATTGACGGTCGTTGATAATTTTGTTCTTCTCGAGGTATGTGAGCAGTTTGTCGTTGATCACACGTTCCATCACTTTGGACAGAACTGATGTGATCGCTATGGGGCGGTAGTTGGCCGGGTTGGAGCGGTCACCTTTCTTGGGAATAGGGTGAATTACCGCTTTTTTCCAACCAGAGGGCACAGTGCCACACTTCAGGGACATTTTGAAGAGCTTTGTCAAAACTGGAACTATTTCCGCAGCACACCTCTGCAATACCAGGGCAGGTATTCCATCAGGTCCACTAGCTTTGTTTACATCGAGCCCCCGTATGACGTGGAGTACATCCCGATGCCGGATCCTCAGCTTTTTCATATAGAAGCCGCAGTGAGGAACCGACGGCGGAACAGCACCCCCGTCGTCGAGGGTCGAGTTTTCCGCAAACATTTTCCCTAAAAGGTTTGCCTTTTCGGTGGCGGTGTTTGCTAGTGAGCCGTCAGGTCTGGTAAGAGGTGGCAAACTGGGTTTGCAAAAATTTCGACCTATTGAGCCCGCAAGCGACCAGAATGCTCTGCTGCCATGCGGGCAGGCAGCCAGCTTTTTGCTGATCTGCAGGTCGTGTTCGAATTTTGATCTATTGATGATTCTCTTGCATTCCTTTGCCGATTTGTTGTATGCTGATCTGCTTTCGGGCGTTCGAGATGTGTTGTAGGCTCGGTAAGCCACGTTTTTTCGTCGAACTGCTTCGGAGCATTGTCGACTGAACCTGAAACTGATCCCAGCTAGAATAATAAATAAAATCATAATAAAGATTAAAAGATTTTTTAAAGTAAATAAAATAAATAAATAATTATTATTATTTCTCTCTAGATATCAGTTAAATCTTAAATCAAGTATCTATTGTTTTATCAAACAAAACAAAACAAGAATCAAATAAATCAATATTGTCAAGAAATTACAACATAGCATAATTAATGTTTAATGTTAAAATGAATTTCTAGACTCTCAAAGGCTTCATTATTTAAAAATATACATAATATTTGGTGAGTTTGTTTTTCATTTTCGAATTCCGCCCAGTTACAAATTCTTGTAGGCTTTACATTCCAAGACTTCTCAGGAAATTCTCAAAGCTTTATGCTGTAAGAGGATTTGTTAGCCCGGCCTTATGTGGAATATTATAACTTAATTTGTTTTATTTATTTATTACAAACATTATACTTCCTTGGGTGACTTACTATAAGGAGATCTGATTCAGAGATGTAAGGAAATATTTTTATATGTTAGATTCATGGATAATAGAAACAAGGTATATTTGCGACAACTTTCAGAGTTGAAGATACTATCAGTATCACGCTGGCGTAAATTTCTATTTAGAATTGAAATTTTGATTGAAATGGCTTTAGTCTTGTTTAGTGGCCAGGTCGGAATAGCTAGATACTCCCCCACCTTCGTCTACCCCATCTACTCCCCCTAAGCCCAAAACCTTTAGCCTCATAACATACCCCAAGTGGAGATGCCATAGTCTCTCTGGCTACAGACGATTGAGTGTAGTTGGTACTCTTGTGCTGTATTCAGTTAATTTTTTTTTTTTTTAATTTCATATACGTAAGCATAAACCTAAAAGCCGCTGGATAGAGCTATTCGAGAAGAATTTGAAGCCGCGGGGTGAGGGGGATGATGTACGAAAAAAGGCAAAACCTACTCAAATTTATCATGACAGGTCCCATTCCCTGTCTCATTAAATACTTAAACATAAACCGTTATGCATTAATGAAGAAAAATCATTTTAAAATATTGTCATACAAGATGGCTGCCAGGAAAATTTCCCTTCGCCATAGATTTGGCTTCAGTGTCATTCTTACAAAATCGCACTAATGATCTGTCCAGTAACTGATCATCACGCCGTCTTAGAAAACACTCCTTGCCTCATTCATATTCATACATCGTCTCATATTCTTCTATTATTCTGACTCTTGACATGACCCGACTAGAGTATCTGATTCACTTGATCGTGCCATGTCTTCCAAAATTAAATCGAATCTTCCAAATAGTTTTCATTTAGTATTTACATACCAAGTAAGTATTTATTTTATTTTATTGTTTAGTAAATTTAAATTTGCTAAGATTGGATTATACAGCGCAATTTAGTTGAGAGATTTTTGTTATTTTTAAGGCTCGGTAAATACTATGGTTTTTTGCATTTGGGTTGTTAGTTTGGTGTCATATTAAGTTGGTTAAAATTTACTACGACCAAACTGCACATACTGTCAAACAAATAATATTTCATGGAAAAACTACGACCAAACTACACATACTATCAAACAAATAATATGGCACGGAAAAACCACGACCAAACTGCACATACTATCAAAGTTTAAATACTATCAAACAAATAATATTGCATAGAAAAACTACGACCAAACTACACATACTATCAAAGTTTAATAGAAATCCCGAGAAGATGAAGTTTGCACGGGGGAAAAATATTGGAGACACTGCGGCGCACAATGTTCATAATATGTAAATAACGGTTCATAGCTCATCTCCCTTGAATCCCTTGGTTATGGTATAATCTATGGTTAGCACGCAAAAGATTTACTGCTGACACTGCAAGACTTGTTGCGAAAATAGTTATAAGGTTAAGATTAATTGCATTAAGGATTTTCTCAGGATTCTAGAATATACAGAAAATGTTTTTGCTGTTGTTGGTACTGCACCAAGTCTTATCTACACGAAGCTATGCCGTGAAACTGACAGAGGAGTGGAGTACGGAAGGTGGATTCCTAACTTTTCATATCTGTCTAATAAAAACAACTAAAGTCACTGATAGTGGAAGTAACTTCTACTCTGGAATAAGGTATAACTGTGACAATTGGGCTAATGATAATTTAGACACCATTGGTCGCCAGGGTCATGCAATAATCTCACTTACAAATTCAACCACTCTGGGGCCATTGTAACATGATTAGTAAAAGACCATGAGGATTGATTTGTTATTGCGAGCTAGAGACTCTCAAATAACAAGATTAGCATGATCTCAAGGGGTGTGCGACAATTCGAAGAATTGATCGCACGGAAGGAAATTTTAAAGTAGCAATAATAGTTAAAAGTGTGACATTGTGTATAACATAAAATATCTGACCTGATTCACCGAAATGGGTGCCATACAACTCTTAGGAAAGAATTTATTTATTTATTTATATATAATTTGTACATTTATTTATAACAATTACAGGTAATATAGCCTAAGACGTTATAATTGTACCATTTATGCAATGTATATGCAATGCCAAAAATCTCGCAAATGCGCTATAGGACACAAAAAATAAATCTATTTTTTTATCTACCGCATTCAAAAAGCAATTAGCTCTCCCCACAGGTGAGTTCATAAATAAATTAGTGCGGCTTGCTCTACTATATAAAAGATTGTGATGACGTCCTCGAGAGTGAGACTCTGGTACAAAAAAATTTAATTGAATTGTAAATAAGTGAGAGATTGACATGATGACCAGCGATTAAATATAACTAGCTACGTCCGCCATCAGCGTCTCCCGTGAAACATGTCGACTGGAGCAGTTGCCCGTATCACGTCAGTTGGCGCGCCCTCTCCGCAAGGCTGTCCGATTGGTACTGGCTTTAGGAAATTATCTCTTCTGCTTCATTCTAGAAAAGCCCATAGAGCACGAGTCTCATAGACGAAGACGGTCTTGGATGGAGTTTGTTAAAATTTGTTTAAGTTTGTCTTAAAACGGTAGCGAGGCAAAAGTGAACTGCTACAAAGGTGCGTACAAGAGAGGGGCACTGAGCAGTATAGCAATTCCAATAAACATGACAAAAAAGCAAGTGATGCTTTAAAAAGCATATCATAAAATAGCTCCACTCCAAGGTCTCTCTTCCACAAGGATCTCGACGACTTAAGTATCTTGGACAGTACCGCGATGTATTGGAAACTCGTCGGCGACGCCAGTCTCCAGCGACCAATCGGACGAAGTTGCTGCCACTCACGTCATAAAGACTTTAAAGATGATGTCACTTGTGTCAAATATTTTGTAACAATGCATGTGTTTTAGATCAATGATACACGGAGAAAACATACAAATATAAAATACTGCTAATTTATTAAGAATCTTTAAAAATTATTCGTAATCCTGTTTGAAACGGGAATGCAGGCCCTTAACAAATGAATTGATAGGTTTCCTGTAAAATTATTAGTAAAAGAAGAATTTATTATCACGATGTCGTAACACATGTTCATAAAAATCATAATATCTTGTCGTTGTATTATATTATCAAGACATGGTACAGGTGCATAACACGTGTATTATGATATATTATGAATCCGATATATTATGAATTTACCAAAAGTTTATCAGGAAATGGCCTGCAATCCCGTTTTTAACCGTATTACGAATAATTTGAAGAGATTTTTAATAAATCAGCAATACTTATTTTTTCCACGTAGGAACAGTCAACAAAGAAAGACAGGATATAAAAATGAGAGCTACAGCAGTTTGTAAGTAAAATTCAATAATAATTGGTAGCGACGTGTACGGGCTGTGTGGCAATGACTGCGTGCGTATCCCTGTGAAAGGAAGGGCTAAATGACCTGACCTTATTTTTTATATACGATTCAAAGTCAAAATAAAACTTAAGTATGTCACTGGATGTGTATTATTTTGATCGCAGTATATTGGATTAATTATATACTATCTGCCACCTGTGAAGTTTAGGTCATATTAATTATGAAAGGTTCTCGCCTCTGCTAGTTAATTGTTGTTAAGTCGCGCCGGTAAGAACAGTGTCCTGTATTGCGGCCTGTTGAATTTGAAGGTGTCAATGTGGGTGAACACTTCTTCGTATATAAGACTAGGTTCCTCTAAAAACGCTCTCTTGCTCGAAAACAATCAAAGTTTTCACCTTTCCTAAAGAACCACAGGAACCGGCCTGTATCTAGTGTATTACCCGTAAAAAGTCTATTGTCTATTCACGACACATCTGAATAAAGTGATTCAGATTGTTTTTAAATAACTGTGTTTAATTTAAAAGGACCCTAGAATTTATAACAGGATGGTCGAAATAGATTTCTATTGCGTATACAGAAAACACAAGATGGTACAAATATATAAAACGTATGATAATTAGCTTTGAATAAGTACCAAAACGAAGAAATAATTTAGAATAGTAGCACCCAAGAAGAAACTTTACAGAAATAAAGTTTTTTTTGAACAGGGTCGGTGTCGGAAATCTCGTGGTTTTCAAATAAGATGATAGTCAGGTTTGCTTAAAAAAGATTTTTATTTATGAAGTAAATGTTTAGCATTGTTGGCAGTTTATTTATGTTTTGAAGATCACGACGCTCAGATGTTGGCCATTTACATTTATGAATGATTTTAGCCGATCTCGAAAACTTTGAGTAGCGTCATTTAACGTGGAATCTGACGTGGAATACAAACAATTTTCTCCTCTATTTTCGTCATCATATACTCGGGACTTGAGATATCTCCACAAAAAGAAGTCACATAACCTTAGATCATGTGGACGAGGAGGCCAGTGATTATATATCTGAAGATAAGGCTGCCTGGAAACTGATTGACTGGTAAGACAGCCATTGAATTATGAGCTATGTGTGCAGTTGCACCATCTCGTTGTAACCATACTCTCCTCATTACACATCTGCGATGTTGAAGTTCTGGGAAGAATAAGATTTGATGCATCGTAATGTACCGGTCTTAATTAACAGCCAGAGTTCACAATTTTCTTACCGTATAAACCATTTATTTTAAAAAGTTCTTTTAATCAAATATACTTTTCAATATGGGAGGCAGTTTTCGGTACTGCAGCCCTGGGAATCATTTATTGGATGACCAACACCTCTGCCATAGATCACCCCACATGGTTGGCTACGTTTGGTGATTTAGCAGGGGTGCTTGAGATCATCAGGTGAGGTGTGTTCAGGATGCGCCTGCCACCAATTGCGTGGCGTTCCAGATTGGGGAGGTTGGTGTGGGGAGACCGTTGACCCCTCTAGCTGGTCTCTCTTGACCCATCGCCTTGCACCGTAGCCCATGGAATAGATTCATATGTCTGTCACTCCTGGACACACTGATCCCTAGATTCCTACCCACCTCTCATACCTTTTTCCTTCCTTTCCTAAAAAAGACAAAAAAACCCCACGCAGTGTCCCCAAAGTTGGAAAGCCCTGAAGGAAATGATTTACCTCAGGGCCTCTTGTGTAGGGGTTAATGTAAAAAAAATGTCTTATGTATTTACTTAAATGTATAAAAGCTTTTTCCATTTTCTAGTTAGTTGTTGATGGACTTGATGAATATTTTTTCTGATTTTTAGTCATGTAGACATCAATCGAGTTAACAATTTAAAAAAAAAACATCCCTGCAGATGGAGATCTTTTAACGTCAAATGCATAATATTTAACCTACGGAGTAAACAACGGAAATTATCTGTAAAACGTATTTGAAAAACAAACAACCCGAGCGACGTTTAAATCTATCAAGATGAATTATGTTTGAAAGCCTGCAAACTAATTCCACAGGGTTTAATCGCACCAGGTGCATCTTCTTGAAAGAAAGTAGATTGCAAACGGTTCCGGGCGTTGTTCAGGTTTTGTAAAAAACGTGGAGAGAGAGCGGGCGAAGAAGATAAATTATTAAACCTGTTTAAAAATACGTTATAACAGTGGCGTACCAAGCTAATAAATAAACATAGAATAAATACCAACAAAAAAATTCGTTCTCGAAAAAGCTCGACCGACGGTCTAGGCAAAATTAAATGCAATCATTTAATAGCTTCAAATTAATCTAAGCATGAATCTTACGTGTCTGTGAATGAAAGTTCTTCAAAATCTATTAATTGATTTACCAATTTGTACAAAAATATTTTCACTCTGAGATACATTTGAAAGGATTGTAAAAATTTCAAAGGGAAAGTTAGTGAGAAAAATCTACTTAGTTATATAATTTTGTAGCAATCCTTATTATTTTAAAGAATGCTGAATTCAGCTTATGAAAAAACAGTGATAGGTTCCTTCCGGAAAATGCCAATTCACTAGAGTCATCCCTTCGATCAACGACATCATCAGCTATTGGAAGATTGAAGGAACCAAAGCGCACACCAGAAACTAAGTTCGATGAGCGTGCTTTCGGAGTGTCAAGAGCTAAAGCCTGGAATGGACTGGAACCTTACTTAATAATGATTACAGACTCTACAAAATTCAGAGCTAAACCTAAAACTCACCTTTTTAGACATTCATATCCATAAAGTCAACTTATCAGTCCGCGACATTGTAAATATCTAAAAATGTAAATAACTAAGAATTTGTAAGCATTTTAAGGTCATTTCATAAAAATTCTCCAGTCTTTTAAAATAAATATCAACTCTACTTTTGCCATTAATCTTTTATAGTAATGGAGGGTAAAAAAGCAGATGTAAAATCAATGTCCAGTATTTTTACTACTACACATTTAAATAAAAGTCTGTTTATCCGTATAAGTGACCTGCCTGGTAGGTATGTTTTCTGTATGTGTTTGTAAATACTAAAATTCCATAGAGACTAAATTAAATTATACAGCCCCCTTGAGGTAGTTTTATTGACAAAAACGGCGCTTTATCCAATTATTATTTTTTTGAAGAATACAGAATTGAAATTTAAACTTAAAACTCTCCCTTTCAGATAGTCATATACATAAAGTTATATGTCTTTTCAACTTCACAGTAAGCCTTACATTTTGGGAGGCGGGTTTGGGTACGGCCTCCCCGGGAACCAATTATTGGATAACCAAAAACACTGCCATAAATCACGCAAAGTGATTCGCTACGTTTGGTTACCTCTCCAACTGGTAACTTGACTTGCGCCGCAATGTGAGGAATATATTTATACGTCCGTCACTCTGATCCCTAAATTCGTACCCAACCCTCATACCTTTTTACATTCCCAGAACTTCATCTACTTCCTTTCCTTAAAAAAGACGCTCTACACATCATCCTAAAAGATGACATAGGCCCTGAAGGAAATTATTTTCCTCAGGGCCTCCTATCTGGAGTTAATAAAAAAACCGCGACATTGTAAATAACTAAATGTGTAAAAATGTACACAACTTAAAATTCGTAAGTTTTTTCATAAAAGTTCACTGTTCCCAAAGAGTCCAGTCTTTTAAAATAAATATCAACTCTACTTTTGCCACAAATCGTCTAAAACATGTAATATCAACAGAGGATAAATTGGAACATATTTATAATCATGTAATATCCAGTGTTTTTAAAATAGTATCCTCTGCATGCAGAGTAACATAGCTTAAACCTTATATAACTTAGGTTTCGGTTGCATTCAACCTTCTTCAGGACAATGGAAATATAAACTGGTTTATAAATGGAAGAAACTGGTTTATAAATGGATCAACCTTGTTTATACATGGAACAAACTGGTATATAAATGGATTAACCTGGTTTATAAATGGAACAAACTGGTTTATAAATGGATCAACCTGGTTTATAAATGGAACGAACTGGTTTATAAATGGATCAACCTGGTAAGTAAATGGAACAAACTGGTTTATAAATGGAATAAACTGGAAATTAAACTCAGTTCATATTTTCATTGTCCTGAAGAAGGTTGAGTGCAACCGAACAATTTTTTTTTTCATTCATATAATGTCAAGCCACAGAGTATTTACTTTCTTCGATTACTTCAACTTTCTACTAGAAGTGCCAAGGAAGTACGTTTTCTGTATCTGTTTGTTTATAATAAAAATAGGTCACGTGCACTGCACCCTTCAGGTAATTTTTAACAAAACCTGCGCCATGCAAATTATCCTATTATAATCTCTTATTCAATTAAAATGCCCACACTATAAAAGAAAATAAATAAATATTATTAACTATTACTTCCACAGCTTCTAATAAACACAACTTTTATATAAAAACAAGAAAAAATGTTTTAAAAACTGTTACAGAAAAATATGAATTTAATAATCTTAACCACTTACCGCTATGATTTTACTTCATAATATTCGTACGAAATTACTCTAATGAAATTCCAAAAATCTTCCACATATCTTTAGGTAAACTTGAGAAATACGAGTAGCTTACATTATTTGTTAAATAACTTGAGGATAATACGAAAAATATTTTGCGAAATTCCAGACTAATATATTATGAAAATCTTAAAAGAATTGTAACCTTTAAAAAAATAAACAAATTGATTGAACTTAACTAAGTTATTGTCGACCTCCGTGGTCGAAGCGAAAGGCTCCCGACAAAAAATATGGAGATCGCAGGTTTAAACCCCGGCGTGCGCAAGTAAACTTTATTTGAATAATTTGAGTTATTTCTAATTTATTAATTTAAATACTCGTACATAATACGGTATATTTGTGAAAAGTTTCAGACTGGAAGATACTACCAGTATCACCCTAGCGTAAATTCCTATTTAGAATTGAAACGGCTTTGACTGCATGTGATGACCAGATCTGAATGGCCGGGTTCTTTCCAACCTTGCTCTTTCTCATCTTCCCCATCCCCCTCACACTATCTTCAGCCTCAACAACATACCCCAAAACATACCCAAATGGCATAGTCTCACTGGCTTCAGGTAGTTGGAAACAGTTAGGACTCTTGTTAAAACTCTTGTACCGACTCACAAAAAAATAAATTAAGTACCAACCTAGATTTTTATTTATTTATTTATACGCCCATTGGGCTTTTACATACATAGTTCTTAAGAATAATATTCTGAAGATTGTAAGTTCACAATAGTAACAGTAATAATACTTATTTTACAAGCAATAATTATTCGCCTGAAACACTCATCCACATTGAAAAATCTCCTGATAAAAGATACATGACGCCAACGGGACTCGAACCCGTGTCCCTTCGATTTCCGGTCGACAGCTCTGACCACTGAGCTATGGCGGCTTATCTCTTATCCGCGAAATAATTCAATATATACTAGTGTTTCATTCAACAATTACTGCTTGTTACATTTTTTCACCTGAAAACAACCAACTTTATTTTATATGAGAAAGGCATTGTAAGTGCTAACTCTCTCACTAGATGGCGTCGAGACAAATTGTCTACATTTTTAGGTGAAATACTTGAACTTGTCAAATATTAATTATTATTTTTTTTGGTAAACTAACGTTTAAGACAAGATTTTTTATGCATAGCACAAAGGGTAACAATTATTTTACAAGCAATAATTATTCGCCTGAAACACTCATCCACATTGAAAAATCTCCTGATAAAAGATACATGACGCCAACGGGACTCGAACCCGTGTCCCTTCGATTTCCGGTCGACAGCTCTGACCACTGAGCTATGGCGGCTTATCTCTTATCCGCGAAATAATTCAATATATACTAGTGTTTCATTCAACAATTACTGCTTGTTACATTTTTTCACCTGAAAACAACCAACTTTATTTTATATGAGAAAGGCATTGTAAGTGCTAACTCTCTCACTAGATGGCGTCGAGACAAATTGTCTACATTTTTAGGTGAAATACTTGAACTTGTCAAATATTAATTATTATTTTTTTTGGTAAACTAACGTTTAAGACAAGATTTTTTATGCATAGCACAAAGGGTAACAATTATTTTACAAGCAATAATTATTCGCCTGAAACACTCATCCACATTGAAAAATCTCCTGATAAAAGATACATGACGCCAACGGGACTCGAACCCGTGTCCCTTCGATTTCCGGTCGACAGCTCTGACCACTGAGCTATGGCGGCTTATCTCTTATCCGCGAAATAATTCAATATATACTAGTGTTTCATTCAACAATTACTGCTTGTTACATTTTTTCACCTGAAAACAACCAACTTTATTTTATATGAGAAAGGCATTGTAAGTGCTAACTCTCTCACTAGATGGCGTCGAGACAAATTGTCTACATTTTTAGGTGAAATACTTGAACTTGTCAAATATTAATTATTATTTTTTTTGGTAAACTAACGTTTAAGACAAGATTTTTTATGCATAGCACAAAGGGTAACAATTATTTTACAAGCAATAATTATTCGCCTGAAACACTCATCCACATTGAAAAATCTCCTGATAAAAGATACATGACGCCAACGGGACTCGAACCCGTGTCCCTTCGATTTCCGGTCGACAGCTCTGACCACTGAGCTATGGCGGCTTATCTCTTATCCGCGAAATAATTCAATATATACTAGTGTTTCATTCAACAATTACTGCTTGTTACATTTTTTCACCTGAAAACAACCAACTTTATTTTATATGAGAAAGGCATTGTAAGTGCTAACTCTCTCACTAGATGGCGTCGAGACAAATTGTCTACATTTTTAGGTGAAATACTTGAACTTGTCAAATATTAATTATTATTTTTTTTGGTAAACTAACGTTTAAGACAAGATTTTTTATGCATAGCACAAAGGGTAACAATTATTTTACAAGCAATAATTATTCGCCTGAAACACTCATCCACATTGAAAAATCTCCTGATAAAAGATACATGACGCCAACGGGACTCGAACCCGTGTCCCTTCGATTTCCGGTCGACAGCTCTGACCACTGAGCTATGGCGGCTTATCTCTTATCCGCGAAATAATTCAATATATACTAGTGTTTCATTCAACAATTACTGCTTGTTACATTTTTTCACCTGAAAACAACCAACTTTATTTTATATGAGAAAGGCATTGTAAGTGCTAACTCTCTCACTAGATGGCGTCGAGACAAATTGTCTACATTTTTAGGTGAAATACTTGAACTTGTCAAATATTAATTATTATTTTTTTTGGTAAACTAACGTTTAAGACAAGATTTTTTATGCATAGCACAAAGGGTAACAATTATTTTACAAGCAATAATTATTCGCCTGAAACACTCATCCACATTGAAAAATCTCCTGATAAAAGATACATGACGCCAACGGGACTCGAACCCGTGTCCCTTCGATTTCCGGTCGACAGCTCTGACCACTGAGCTATGGCGGCTTATCTCTTATCCGCGAAATAATTCAATATATACTAGTGTTTCATTCAACAATTACTGCTTGTTACATTTTTTCACCTGAAAACAACCAACTTTATTTTATATGAGAAAGGCATTGTAAGTGCTAACTCTCTCACTAGATGGCGTCGAGACAAATTGTCTACATTTTTAGGTGAAATACTTGAACTTGTCAAATATTAATTATTATTTTTTTTGGTAAACTAACGTTTAAGACAAGATTTTTTATGCATAGCACAAAGGGTAACAATTATTTTACAAGCAATAATTATTCGCCTGAAACACTCATCCACATTGAAAAATCTCCTGATAAAAGATACATGACGCCAACGGGACTCGAACCCGTGTCCCTTCGATTTCCGGTCGACAGCTCTGACCACTGAGCTATGGCGGCTTATCTCTTATCCGCGAAATAATTCAATATATACTAGTGTTTCATTCAACAATTACTGCTTGTTACATTTTTTCACCTGAAAACAACCAACTTTATTTTATATGAGAAAGGCATTGTAAGTGCTAACTCTCTCACTAGATGGCGTCGAGACAAATTGTCTACATTTTTAGGTGAAATACTTGAACTTGTCAAATATTAATTATTATTTTTTTTGGTAAACTAACGTTTAAGACAAGATTTTTTATGCATAGCACAAAGGGTAACAATTATTTTACAAGCAATAATTATTCGCCTGAAACACTCATCCACATTGAAAAATCTCCTGATAAAAGATACATGACGCCAACGGGACTCGAACCCGTGTCCCTTCGATTTCCGGTCGACAGCTCTGACCACTGAGCTATGGCGGCTTATCTCTTATCCGCGAAATAATTCAATATATACTAGTGTTTCATTCAACAATTACTGCTTGTTACATTTTTTCACCTGAAAACAACCAACTTTATTTTATATGAGAAAGGCATTGTAAGTGCTAACTCTCTCACTAGATGGCGTCGAGACAAATTGTCTACATTTTTAGGTGAAATACTTGAACTTGTCAAATATTAATTATTATTTTTTTTGGTAAACTAACGTTTAAGACAAGATTTTTTATGCATAGCACAAAGGGTAACAATTATTTTACAAGCAATAATTATTCGCCTGAAACACTCATCCACATTGAAAAATCTCCTGATAAAAGATACATGACGCCAACGGGACTCGAACCCGTGTCCCTTCGATTTCCGGTCGACAGCTCTGACCACTGAGCTATGGCGGCTTATCTCTTATCCGCGAAATAATTCAATATATACTAGTGTTTCATTCAACAATTACTGCTTGTTACATTTTTTCACCTGAAAACAACCAACTTTATTTTATATGAGAAAGGCATTGTAAGTGCTAACTCTCTCACTAGATGGCGTCGAGACAAATTGTCTACATTTTTAGGTGAAATACTTGAACTTGTCAAATATTAATTATTATTTTTTTTGGTAAACTAACGTTTAAGACAAGATTTTTTATGCATAGCACAAAGGGTAACAATTATTTTACAAGCAATAATTATTCGCCTGAAACACTCATCCACATTGAAAAATCTCCTGATAAAAGATACATGACGCCAACGGGACTCGAACCCGTGTCCCTTCGATTTCCGGTCGACAGCTCTGACCACTGAGCTATGGCGGCTTATCTCTTATCCGCGAAATAATTCAATATATACTAGTGTTTCATTCAACAATTACTGCTTGTTACATTTTTTCACCTGAAAACAACCAACTTTATTTTATATGAGAAAGGCATTGTAAGTGCTAACTCTCTCACTAGATGGCGTCGAGACAAATTGTCTACATTTTTAGGTGAAATACTTGAACTTGTCAAATATTAATTATTATTTTTTTTGGTAAACTAACGTTTAAGACAAGATTTTTTATGCATAGCACAAAGGGTAACAATTATTTTACAAGCAATAATTATTCGCCTGAAACACTCATCCACATTGAAAAATCTCCTGATAAAAGATACATGACGCCAACGGGACTCGAACCCGTGTCCCTTCGATTTCCGGTCGACAGCTCTGACCACTGAGCTATGGCGGCTTATCTCTTATCCGCGAAATAATTCAATATATACTAGTGTTTCATTCAACAATTACTGCTTGTTACATTTTTTCACCTGAAAACAACCAACTTTATTTTATATGAGAAAGGCATTGTAAGTGCTAACTCTCTCACTAGATGGCGTCGAGACAAATTGTCTACATTTTTAGGTGAAATACTTGAACTTGTCAAATATTAATTATTATTTTTTTTGGTAAACTAACGTTTAAGACAAGATTTTTTATGCATAGCACAAAGGGTAACAATTATTTTACAAGCAATAATTATTCGCCTGAAACACTCATCCACATTGAAAAATCTCCTGATAAAAGATACATGACGCCAACGGGACTCGAACCCGTGTCCCTTCGATTTCCGGTCGACAGCTCTGACCACTGAGCTATGGCGGCTTATCTCTTATCCGCGAAATAATTCAATATATACTAGTGTTTCATTCAACAATTACTGCTTGTTACATTTTTTCACCTGAAAACAACCAACTTTATTTTATATGAGAAAGGCATTGTAAGTGCTAACTCTCTCACTAGATGGCGTCGAGACAAATTGTCTACATTTTTAGGTGAAATACTTGAACTTGTCAAATATTAATTATTATTTTTTTTGGTAAACTAACGTTTAAGACAAGATTTTTTATGCATAGCACAAAGGGTAACAATTATTTTACAAGCAATAATTATTCGCCTGAAACACTCATCCACATTGAAAAATCTCCTGATAAAAGATACATGACGCCAACGGGACTCGAACCCGTGTCCCTTCGATTTCCGGTCGACAGCTCTGACCACTGAGCTATGGCGGCTTATCTCTTATCCGCGAAATAATTCAATATATACTAGTGTTTCATTCAACAATTACTGCTTGTTACATTTTTTCACCTGAAAACAACCAACTTTATTTTATATGAGAAAGGCATTGTAAGTGCTAACTCTCTCACTAGATGGCGTCGAGACAAATTGTCTACATTTTTAGGTGAAATACTTGAACTTGTCAAATATTAATTATTATTTTTTTTGGTAAACTAACGTTTAAGACAAGATTTTTTATGCATAGCACAAAGGGTAACAATTATTTTACAAGCAATAATTATTCGCCTGAAACACTCATCCACATTGAAAAATCTCCTGATAAAAGATACATGACGCCAACGGGACTCGAACCCGTGTCCCTTCGATTTCCGGTCGACAGCTCTGACCACTGAGCTATGGCGGCTTATCTCTTATCCGCGAAATAATTCAATATATACTAGTGTTTCATTCAACAATTACTGCTTGTTACATTTTTTCACCTGAAAACAACCAACTTTATTTTATATGAGAAAGGCATTGTAAGTGCTAACTCTCTCACTAGATGGCGTCGAGACAAATTGTCTACATTTTTAGGTGAAATACTTGAACTTGTCAAATATTAATTATTATTTTTTTTGGTAAACTAACGTTTAAGACAAGATTTTTTATGCATAGCACAAAGGGTAACAATTATTTTACAAGCAATAATTATTCGCCTGAAACACTCATCCACATTGAAAAATCTCCTGATAAAAGATACATGACGCCAACGGGACTCGAACCCGTGTCCCTTCGATTTCCGGTCGACAGCTCTGACCACTGAGCTATGGCGGCTTATCTCTTATCCGCGAAATAATTCAATATATACTAGTGTTTCATTCAACAATTACTGCTTGTTACATTTTTTCACCTGAAAACAACCAACTTTATTTTATATGAGAAAGGCATTGTAAGTGCTAACTCTCTCACTAGATGGCGTCGAGACAAATTGTCTACATTTTTAGGTGAAATACTTGAACTTGTCAAATATTAATTATTATTTTTTTTGGTAAACTAACGTTTAAGACAAGATTTTTTATGCATAGCACAAAGGGTAACAATTATTTTACAAGCAATAATTATTCGCCTGAAACACTCATCCACATTGAAAAATCTCCTGATAAAAGATACATGACGCCAACGGGACTCGAACCCGTGTCCCTTCGATTTCCGGTCGACAGCTCTGACCACTGAGCTATGGCGGCTTATCTCTTATCCGCGAAATAATTCAATATATACTAGTGTTTCATTCAACAATTACTGCTTGTTACATTTTTTCACCTGAAAACAACCAACTTTATTTTATATGAGAAAGGCATTGTAAGTGCTAACTCTCTCACTAGATGGCGTCGAGACAAATTGTCTACATTTTTAGGTGAAATACTTGAACTTGTCAAATATTAATTATTATTTTTTTTGGTAAACTAACGTTTAAGACAAGATTTTTTATGCATAGCACAAAGGGTAACAATTATTTTACAAGCAATAATTATTCGCCTGAAACACTCATCCACATTGAAAAATCTCCTGATAAAAGATACATGACGCCAACGGGACTCGAACCCGTGTCCCTTCGATTTCCGGTCGACAGCTCTGACCACTGAGCTATGGCGGCTTATCTCTTATCCGCGAAATAATTCAATATATACTAGTGTTTCATTCAACAATTACTGCTTGTTACATTTTTTCACCTGAAAACAACCAACTTTATTTTATATGAGAAAGGCATTGTAAGTGCTAACTCTCTCACTAGATGGCGTCGAGACAAATTGTCTACATTTTTAGGTGAAATACTTGAACTTGTCAAATATTAATTATTATTTTTTTTGGTAAACTAACGTTTAAGACAAGATTTTTTATGCATAGCACAAAGGGTAACAATTATTTTACAAGCAATAATTATTCGCCTGAAACACTCATCCACATTGAAAAATCTCCTGATAAAAGATACATGACGCCAACGGGACTCGAACCCGTGTCCCTTCGATTTCCGGTCGACAGCTCTGACCACTGAGCTATGGCGGCTTATCTCTTATCCGCGAAATAATTCAATATATACTAGTGTTTCATTCAACAATTACTGCTTGTTACATTTTTTCACCTGAAAACAACCAACTTTATTTTATATGAGAAAGGCATTGTAAGTGCTAACTCTCTCACTAGATGGCGTCGAGACAAATTGTCTACATTTTTAGGTGAAATACTTGAACTTGTCAAATATTAATTATTATTTTTTTTGGTAAACTAACGTTTAAGACAAGATTTTTTATGCATAGCACAAAGGGTAACAATTATTTTACAAGCAATAATTGTTCGCCTGAAACACTCATCCACATTGAAAAATCTCCTGATAAAAGATACATGACGCCAACGGGACTCGAACCCGTGTCCCTTCGATTTCCGGTCGACAGCTCTGACCACTGAGCTATGGCGGCTTATCTCTTACCCGCGAAATTATTCAATATATACTAGTGTTTCATTCAACAATTACTGCTTGGTACATTTTTCACCTGAAAACAACCAACTTTATTTTATATGAGAAAGGCATTGTAAGTGCTAACTCTCTCACTAGATGGCGTCGAGACAAATTGTCTACATTTTTAGGCGAAATACTTGAACTTGTCAAATATTAATTATTATTTTTTGGTAAACTAATGTTTATAAGACAAGATTTTTTATGCATAGCACAAAGGGTAACAATTATTTTACAAGCAATAATTGTTCGCCTGAAACACTCATCCACATTGAAAAATCTCCTGATAAAAGATACATGACGCCAACGGGACTCGAACCCGTGTCCCTTCGATTTCCGGTCGACAGCTGGCCGTTGGCGTCATGTATCTTTTATCAGGAGATTTTTCAATGTGGATGAGTGTTTCAGGCGAACAATTATTGCTTGTAAAATAATTGTTACCCTTTGTGCTATGCATAAAAAATCTTGTCTTATAAACATTAGTTTACCAAAAAATAATAATTAATATTTGACAAGTTCAAGTATTTCGCCTAAAAATGTAGACAATTTGTCTCGACGCCATCTAGTGAGAGAGTTAGCACTTACAATGCCTTTCTCATATAAAATAAAGTTGGTTGTTTTCAGGTGAAAAATGTACCAAGCAGTAATTGTTGAATGAAACACTAGTATATATTGAATAATTTCGCGGGTAAGAGATAAGCCGCCATAGCTCAGTGGTCAGAGCTGTCGACCGGAAATCGAAGGGACACGGGTTCGAGTCCCGTTGGCGTCATGTATCTTTTATCAGGAGATTTTTCAATGTGGATGAGTGTTTCAGGCGAACAATTATTGCTTGTAAAATAATTGTTACCCTTTGTGCTATGCATAAAAAATCTTGTCTTATAAACATTAGTTTACCAAAAAATAATAATTAATATTTGACAAGTTCAAGTATTTCGCCTAAAAATGTAGACAATTTGTCTCGACGCCATCTAGTGAGAGAGTTAGCACTTACAATGCCTTTCTCATATAAAATAAAGTTGGTTGTTTTCAGGTGAAAAATGTACCAAGCAGTAATTGTTGAATGAAACACTAGTATATATTGAATAATTTCGCGGGTAAGAGATAAGCCGCCATAGCTCAGTGGTCAGAGCTGTCGACCGGAAATCGAAGGGACACGGGTTCGAGTCCCGTTGGCGTCATGTATCTTTTATCAGGAGATTTTTCAATGTGGATGAGTGTTTCATGCGAACAATTATTGCTTGTAAAATAATTGTTACCCTTTGTGCTATGCATAAAAAATCTTGTCTTATAAACATTAGTTTACCAAAAAATAATAATTAATATTTGACAAGTTCAAGTATTTCGCCTAAAAATGTAGACAATTTGTCTCGACGCCATCTAGTGAGAGAGTTAGCACTTACAATGCCTTTCTCATATAAAATAAAGTTGGTTGTTTTCAGGTGAAAAATGTACCAAGCAGTAATTGTTGAATGAAACACTAGTATATATTGAATAATTTCGCGGGTAAGAGATAAGCCGCCATAGCTCAGTGGTCAGAGCTGTCGACCGGAAATCGAAGGGACACGGGTTCGAGTCCCGTTGGCGTCATGTATCTTTTATCAGGAGATTTTTCAATGTGGATGAGTGTTTCAGGCGAACAATTATTGCTTGTAAAATAATTGTTACCCTTTGTGCTATGCATAAAAAAATCTTGTCTTATAAACATTAGTTTACCAAAAAATAATAATTAATATTTGACAAGTTCAAGTATTTCGCCTAAAAATGTAGACAATTTGTCTCGACGCCATCTAGTGAGAGAGTTAGCACTTACAATGCCTTTCTCATATAAAATAAAGTTGGTTGTTTTCAGGTGAAAAATGTACCAAGCAGTAATTGTTGAATGAAACACTAGTATATATTGAATAATTTCGCGGGTAAGAGATAAGCCGCCATAGCTCAGTGGTCAGAGCTGTCGACCGGAAATCGAAGGGACACGGGTTCGAGTCCCGTTGGCGTCATGTATCTTTTATCAGGAGATTTTTCAATGTGGATGAGTGTTTCAGGCGAACAATTATTGCTTGTAAAATAATTGTTAAAATATAAAGCGTTTGACTGGTTATCGTGGCCTGTTAAATCGAGGGCGTTCGGTCTGCCATTTTACAATAGTTTATATAAAAAATTAAATAGTTAATTTTAAATAGTTTATATAAAAAAATATTGTTTAGATTATAAGTATAGAATAGTTAAAGCAATAATATAACCTTTACCATTTTACATATAGAAGCAAGCAAAAAGCAAATGGAAACATGATAGTTTGTAGGTATAAGCCTGTTGTAAGAAAATAAGAATACGCCTACTTCTAAGGTATAAAGATGAAAATTGTTTATAAAAATGTTAGGTTTAGTTATACTAGGTAGTAGTTGTATTAACATAATATGTATGCGTCACATAAAAGCTAGTGTATACATTTATTCATTCGTTTAATTATCTTTTCACGAACTAGCGGGCTCCATAAGTCAGCCATTTCGTAAATTGATAAATAAATAAAAATAACATTTTTACTAAATGATTACAGTAATTACATGTGAAAAATAATGCAGTAATTCGATAAGAGGTGCAATAGCTAGATGTTTATTGTTTTATTATAATTGTTCTAATATATTGGTGTTATGGATCGCCCATAAAAACAAGCTAACTGCACAAGTTAGGTATATTCTCACGCGTTACAGGAAACGAACCACGCACTGATGGCGTGTTAGATCACCAATACATACAAGTACATCCGCGATATCTCCGCTTGTCACGATCACGCGGGTTAACAGCCAATCATGTACTTCGTGTCCTTATAAGGGCATTGGGCACGCGCCAAGGAGTGGGACAAGTCCCCCCCCAGCGAGGACCAACGCAGGTCAAGTACTTGCGGCTAGCTGCCCACGCGCCAGTTGACCGCCGACCCCGCTGATCTCAACACAATGTGTTAGTTCCGAGTTACCATCGCCGCCGAAATTGGTGTCGCCATAGATATGGACCGGCCTGATTTGTTTCACCATGTGTGCCGCCAGTCCCTCAGAACCACAGCCTCCTTACGTTGTAGAGCTGTGTCCTGTCTCCGTCTGCCGTTGTCGCCACCAGCACCTTATGTTGTATAGTTGGGTCATGCCTCTGACCACGCCGCCAACCTCGTACCCCTGTGATGCTAGCTGCCCCACCTACCGTCGACCCCAGGCTGAGATCGTGAACTTGTAGACCCCGGCCTCAGCCCTGGGCGTCTGCCACCCTAGCCTGTTTGTGTGGACCCCCTTGGCCCACCAATCAGTGCCCCCGTTCTGCCCCATCGTCTCTGCCGCTCCAGCCTGCTTGTGTGGAGCCCCCTTGGCCCACCAATCAGTGCCCCCGTTCTGCTCCATCGTCTCTGCGACTCCGGCCGCCGCCCTGGCGTCCCTTTGCCGTCCAGCGTGGTGTGCCCTAGTGGCCGCCTATCTACATCAGCCCCGCATCCTGCCTGGCACCTGCCATGGCCCCTGCCGACCGTCTCACCGCATCCGCCGTAAATTACACGTGAGCGCATAATATACCTTGTCAATCAGAGCCCTTAGAGTCAATAGATTGCCTAAGTAACTAGTTAGGCCTTAAAAAGCTATGTAAGCCTTTGTAGATCTGTTGATAACCTGTATTACCTGTATAATAAACCTTCATAACAAGAGACTTGTTTTAATTGGGAAATTGACTATAATCCACACCCTGAATGATTGGAGTTTCAAGCTTTGCCGCCGGCTTGTGCGGCGATGGCTATTTGTGTAACACACCTATAGTATATTACATGGCGATAAACGCTAACGTAACACTGGCGCCACAACATGGATAGTCAATTAGCCCGATAAAATACGTCTTTTGTTGCTATGTTTTGCTTTAATATTAATGTTTTTTTTCCCACAGCTGTGTGTTATAATTCAATTTCTGATCCGGGAGTGTTTGTGATACGAATGTGCCGTCGGAAGCGTGAAGCAAATACATTCTGTTACTAAATACGTAATAAACCAAATACGAGAAATTACGACGTAATAAATGTTAAATGTGGATGTTTCCGAGAGATAGATGTGTTATTTCAATTTTGGAATGCAATTTAATTGTTTCGTTATAAGAAATAATTTTTTTTGTCAGGTTAAGCTTTGCTTATCTGTTTCATTGTAATAAGTTGAAATAATTCAAATACTCAAAAGAACTTCCAAGTATTAATTCTCCGTCGGATTAAATTCAGTTATCGTTTTTTAATTCACATTATTAAATAAATAACGTATTGGTTGTTTTTAATTAAGATCCGTAGACCTTACCGGTTGTTACCATTATTAAATCATGGATCCTCCCAATATTGGTAGAATTTTAAATTTTGAAAAAGCGACAGCGCCTTCAATTAAAAAGTGGTTAATAGAAAGAGGTATAGTTCCAAAAAGGGCTGTGTCATCTCTAAGAGATCAATGTGTGGCATATAATGCATCAATAAATGTGAGCACAGAACCTCCAATTATATCATTAAGTTCGCCAGAAGTTAGTACGACACCTAAAGCAAGTAGTTCCGTTTCCCACGATGTTATAAACCCGATTGTTGTGCATCAGAACGTGGATAGAACCAATTTAAGATACGTCGAAAGGAAAATCGTAAATTTAACGAACTGGAAAATTTCTTTTGATGGCAATACGGACGTTCGTGTTTTTTTGGATAGAGTTACTGAGTTACAATATGCCAGAGGCGTGGATTGGGAAGACCTAGCTAGAGGGTTCATTGACTTGCTGACCGGTTCCGCTTTATTATTTTACAGGAAAATTTTTAAGACTAACCTGAAATGGGAAGAAATTAAGATAGCTTTTTTAAAAAGATTTGAAAACCCGTCATTCCAAATAACTGAAAAGTCGAAGTTATTTAATTTAAGTCAGAAAGTTCATGAGAGGGCGTCAGACTACATTCTGGAGGCATTAGCGATAAATTCTAAACTAAATATACCTCTTCCGGAATCGGAACTTCTATCATTAATCACAAAAGGTCTCCTGCCGGTATATGCGCAATTAAAAATCGGTCGTGAAATCTCTAATGTTACGGAATTGCAGTCGTTATGTGACGAGATGGACAAGATTAAATTCAATTCCGTCTCGAGTTATGTTGAGACCGATACTGCCTCGGGCTCTAAAATTCTCGAAGGTGATTCCAGAATTAAATCTAAATTACACCATTACAAACAGTTATATAATGTATCTGTTAGACAATATGTAAATTTAATGTCGTCTTTGAATAATAAATTAACATCTCCATTGTCCGAGGAAGACTTGGCTTTAACAGTTAAAAATGGTTTATTACACAAATATAATAAACTTTTCTCCTACAATGCACCTAGCTCTTGTAACGATTTAGTTAAAAGTTGTGAGCTCATGGATGAAACTCATCATGATAATTCTCAACTACGTAACAAAAATAGATTGTTTGGCCAGAATGAAAACTCTCAGTTAGCAATGATTACACAAAGGTCGACTGACTTAGCTAACCGTGCTTGTTTCAGATGCAATCAAAATGGCCATTTTGCAAAATATTGTAATGCAGTTAGCAATAGTAGTATCCCACGCCGTAGCCCGCGATGGAAAAAGCCGGATGACAACAGAGCAAATGTTATGCCGGATTTGTCAAAACCACCCCCGTTTCAATGTAATAGGAATCAAAAAAACTGGTAGACGGTCATTCTAATTCAAAGCCATCTTTAAACACTAGGAAAAAAGAATGGAATGACTGGCTAAATTATGTAAAATTATTTTCGTATACTGATTCCCTAGAAGCGTGGAATGTAACTTGCAGCGGTGATGGCCGACCGCATGTAACATTTTATGTCAATAATCGTATGTTATCAGGATTATTAGATTCGGGAGCATCTTTGTCGTGTATTGGAGGAAATTTACACAAACATTTCTCTTCGTATACGTTGTCACCCTGCAACTTGTTAATTACGACGGCAGATAACAAGAGACAGGAAGTGTTGGGAAAAATTTCACTACCAATAATTTATAACGGTATATCACAAACTATAGACTTCATAGTAATTCCCTCACTGGGTCAAAAGATCATTTTAGGTATCGATTTCTGGAAGAAATTCAACATAGCTCCGAATTTATTCACGTCAGAACAAAATATTTCGTACACTTCTATCTCAGAGGTTAATGTTGTAAAATCTAAAAACGATCTTACACCGGAACAAATGAAATCTCTTAGTGATGTAATGGAGGATTTTCAATCCATATCTTTTGCTAAATGCGGTTTGGGTAAAACGAATTTAATCGAACATGTGATTGAAACTGAAGGTTTACCAATTAAACAGCGCTATTACCCCTTATCTCCTGTGAGGTTGAAGCAGCTAGAAAACGAAGTTGACAAAATGTTAGAATTAGGCGTAATAGTAAAAAGTAAATCTCCTTGGTCAAATCCAGTGATACTGGTACCCAAGAAGGATGGAACTGCAAGGTTTTGCCTTGATAGTAGACGTCTTAATATGGCTACCAAAGCCCAGGTTTACCCACTTCCAAATGTGCATCGTATTTTGGACAACCTTCGTCACGCAAATTTCATTACATCGCTAGACTTACTTAAAGCCTTCTGGCAGATTCCATTGCACATGTCGTCTCGCGAGAAGACCAGTTTTGTGGTACCAGGTAGAGGTACGTTTATGTTTGTAAGACTTCCTTTTGGTTTAAGAAATGCTCCAAGTGAGTTACAACGGCTGGTAGACACTCTTTTCGGTCCAGAATTTGAACCAAACCTTTTTGCATATTTAGATGACTTAATTATTATTTCGCAAACTTTTGAAGAACACATTGAACTTCTTAAAAAAGTATGTGGTATACTTAAGAATGCAGGATTAACATTAAATATGGAGAAATCTGAATTTTGTAAATCAAGACTAAAATACTTAGGTTTTGTTATAGACAGGGAAGGTCTCCGCACAGACCCGGCGAAAATAGAAACTATTAAGAATTTCCCCCGTCCTCAGAATACGAAACAGGTGAAATCATTCCTAGGTTTATGTAGTTATTACAGACGTTTTATTGACAATTTTTCAAACATTGCCGCACCTTTAACTCATATAACTGGGGGAAAGAAGAACCTACCTAATTATACATGGAATGATGAAGTAGAAAAGTCATTTACCACCTTGAAAAATGCATTGATTTCGGCACCGGTATTAAGTTGTCCTGATTTTAAATTACCTTTTATAATACAATGCGATAGCTCAAATTTTGCAATCGGAGCATGTCTCTCTCAACAGTTCGAAGACGCAGAACACCCTGTAGCATATTACTCGAGAGTATTATCAAAGGCGAAGAAAAATTATAGCACCACAGAGCGCGAATTATTAGCTATTCTGGACGCCGTGTACAACTTTCGCTCATACGTCGAAGGGTCAAAATTCACCGTAGTCACAGACCACTCGAGTTTAAGGTGGTTGATGTCACTAGAAAATCCTTCAGGTAGACTTGCTAGATGGGCGACTCGTTTGTCTCAATTCGATTTTGATATTATTCACCGTAAAGGTTCCCTGCATATAGTACCGGACGCACTCTCACGTATAGAAGTTACTCAGCTAGACTCTTTATTAAGCACGCCCAGTTCTAAGGACAAATGGTACACAGAACTATATAAAAAATGCGTTGATAACCCACAAAATTGTCCTAACTTCCTGATACAAGAGAATAAGTTGTTTAAACATTGCAAAGCTGATTTTTCTTTACAAGAAGATTACGAATGGAAGTTAGTGTCCCCTGTAGAAGATCGGCAAGCTATTATCTCGGATTGTCATAATTCTTCCGCGTCAATACATCCTGGTGTGTTTAAAACCTTTAAAAAATTATCGTTAAGAAATTTTTGGCCCGGTATGTATAATGATGTGAAAAAGTTAGTGTCTCTTTGTAATACTTGTAAGGCTTATAAACATTCAACGAAACCAGCCTTAGGTTACATGTCGCATCCCAAAAACGTCGACCGACCAATGCAGAGTTTAAGTATAGATTTGATAGGTCCATACCCGAAGGGTTATGACGGTAACTTTCACATTCTAAGTGTGGTAGACGTTTTCACTAAATATTGTTGGTTATTCCCACTACGCCATGCTACGGCTAAAGCCATTATAGAAGTTTTAGAATATAATATTTTCTTACCAATCTCTGTCCCTAGAACACTGATAATGGACAACGGTCGACAGTTCATATCAAACACCTTTAAAGCCTTCTTATCTCAGTACGGCGTCCCAGATATTTATTACAACACATTCTATACGCCTATGAATAATGTAGTGGAACGCTATAACCAAACAATCGGTACTACATTGGCTATTCTAGTAGGCAATGATCACCGTCAGTGGTCAAAACACGTCAAAACGGTTCAAGCGGCGATAAACAATACTGTCAATCTTACGACTGGTTTCACCCCATTTTTTCTTATGCACGGGTTCGAGAAGACAGTACACGGAACTTCACATTGGCGTATCTCGTCTGGTAGTCGAAATGACGAACAACCAGATACAGTAGCAGAATACGCGGAAAAATTACAAGAACTAGTAGCTATTTATGACCAAGTTAGTGATTCTCTTGCGGAAGCATATAAACAAAGTGCCGCTCGGTACAATACAAGACACAAGTTGGCCTCTTACGGAATTGGAGACATTGTATGGAGACGTAACTTTGCACAATCGAAAGCTGGGACGTACTTCTCAAATAAGCTCGCACCCCGTTTTGTAGAAAATCGGGTGAAACAAAAAATCTCTAGCACGGTATACCAGCTGGAAGATTTAAATGGAAAAATCGTAGGGAGATTTCACATTAAAGACATAATAAAACTAGGTAACAATGTCACCTAATAAGTGTCACTAATCGGGTTGAATTTGTTGTTATATTACAGAAAATAAAATCATTGAACAGAATAAAAACTCGCAACAAAAAATATTACACAGAAAATAAATTGTTGGTAGAAAATATAAAACACGCTACGAGCAGTAACTTGAGATATCTTAATAAGTCACGTCTATTAAAAATACCGACAAAGGATCCATTCCCGCGTCGCAACAGACAATATTTACGCATAATAATAATAAATATGAATTCGTCAAAGGTCGCCGCGTTCATGTTGATACGTATATTGTTTATTCTCGCACCCAGTTTAAGGCGATATAATATGTAAACTATAATACATATTTTGTGCATTTCTAATAATATTATTTAAATGAACAAGGTGCTATGTGTCATTCAATGTTTATAACTCAAAGACGTCATGAATCTTTGAGTACATTTATTTTGGCTGACATAGTAGTCACTCTGTTTATTTTATTGTGTTTCTGTGAGATTCTGACTAGCTAGCAGACATCTTATGAAATACAATATATAATTTTTTTTTTTCTTTCTCTCTCTTTTCATCTCTCTCTTCCATAACTATAACTCGTTTTAAAGTAATAATAACAATAAATCAAAACTCAGACACTTTTATCACAATAAATAAGTATTGTGATATAGAAGATATAAGTTGTAGTTATGAAGTAACTACATAAGTTATATAAAATTATATTTAAAAATATACATTTTTGTATATATTTCGTTACGAAACACGACACGTTACATTGATTGAGGGTTAAATTCAAGAACCTTAAGTTTTAGTGGAATTTTTTTTATTATAGTAAGGAAAAAACCGCCTTAAGCATTCAATATCCTGCCCGGGACCGAAAAATAAACTTAATTTATATTTCGTGGAATTATTGTACTAAGAATATATACCAATTTTTAGTACAAATTAAGGTTATATTTGTATATATAATCTTCTTTTCGTTGACAGGAAACGGCGTAAGAAATGTCCTGTACTTTTGAAGTGATGATTTCGTTCTTCATCACTTAAAGTTATCAGTGGTAGATTAGGAACCCATTTTGTAAATATAACTCAAATATCTTGTGTTACATAAATTGTATAGTTCAAATGAGAAACCCCGTATGTGGTTTTTGTTCAGACATTCTCTTATATAGAAAATTATGTCAAATGTTTTTGTATTTAATTGGTTACATACCAATTATTTGTTTTTTTTTCTGGAATTTTTTTTTTCTTTTCTCCTTCTTGCGTAGTGAATACGTGTCGTTATTTTTAAGGAAGTCAATCTCTAGAAATCGGATTATGTAGTTCTCGATTTTTAAATTAAAAAGACTCGAATAAGTCTTATATAACAGAAATGAATTATCACACACAGTAGTTGTTGAGTGGTATGTAATATGTTTGTAAATTATAATTGTGTAAATTGTTCCCTAACTAATTATTAATTGGTTATGGGTTGTGTATTGTAATTTCTTGTAAACACGTAATTGATTGCCTCGGTATCAATAAAAAGAAATAACGTGTAAAGTCCTTCATAAAGTCGTGACGAAATAAAATTGTGTAATTATATTATATGTTATGCCATGTCAATTATGGTATGATTTTTTTTTTGTTGTAAACACGTATTTGATTGCCTCGGTATCAATAAAAAGAAATAACGTGTAAAGTCCTTCATAAAGTCGTGACGAAATAAAATTGTGTAATTGTAATATGTGTTACGCCATGTCAAGTGTGGTGTGTATGTTCTCATAGAAAGATGAATTATGATATACACCCGGTAAGAAGAAATAGTTTTTGTAAAGATAACGTAATTATGTCTTAGATTGGGAAATCTAAAATTGTTGGTCATTAAGGACAAATGGAGGTTGCATATTTATGTCATTTTGGGACATTATTGAATCTTAACCAAAGAATTGGGTTGATAATTGCACTTAAGGTCATTTTGGGTTTTGTCTGGTCATTTGGTGAGAACACTTTATGAGTGTTCTGAAAATTTTGTCGAACGTTTTCGTTACGACGTGCTGGTGTTTCTTGTTAACACCTGGTACAGCGCTGTACGGTTTACAGGTAGTAAATCGTTAAATGTTATAGGATGATATTAGCCTTATAATTAATTACATGGTAGGTCTTGGTAGCGTTGACCTGTATAATCAATATGCGATACGAGAGGATTGGTCTATATGCCTAAGAATTATTAGCAACCAGACAAACCATGACTAAATGAGAATATATTGTTAAAATCTTGAGTAAAATTTGTATGTTTTTTTTCCGTTTTTCAAAATTATCAATGGATAATAAGAAATAACATAACATGTGTATTGATACTTGTGTTGTATAGTGTCAAGAATTTCATTGTTAAAGACGCAAATATGGGTTGATTTCGATCAATCGCATGATATAATCAGCGTACACAATCCATAACAGGAATTTTGTGTATTAAAAAAAACATGTATAGTTTATGAATTTCATTGTAAAAAACGCGAAATATGGGTTGATTTTGGTCAATCGCATAAGCGTATAATATTCTCTAACCAGAATATCATTTTGTATAACATTGTACAATTGTGAACATTGTTAATTGTTCTTCTTTTGTGGTTTGATGGAAAGTGTAGGCCTGGTGGTAAATTGTGTACATCCATTCGGTAATACCACATTGTATGCTACATTTGTTGTTTTGGTATTGTCTTTTTTTTTGAGAAAAAAAAAGCAAGCCAGGTATATTCTTTTTGTTTGGAAAGAAGGTGATGAGTATTCTTTTCTGTTGGGAAGAAGGCCATGTGTATTTTTTTGTTTGGAAAAAAGTTGTGTATGTAAATCATAGCGTGTTTTGTATCGCGCCTTGGAGATCATTTCTGCAATTATTTTTGAAAGAGGTTTGGCAACCCTTGTTCAGTGTATTTGTTAGGGATTGTTCAACTTGGCTCTCAGGTAGTTAAATTTTTGTTTTGGCTCGTTAGGGAGTGTTTAAATCTTTGTGAAATGAGGTAGCTCTGTACCTCTCGTACGGCAAACAAGAGGACGTTGCCCTGCTTCAGCCACGTTGCCTGGGATCTTCTTTCATCGACAAGGAGGGTAGTGTTATGGATCGCCCATAAAAACAAGCTAACTGCACAAGTTAGGTATATTCTCACGCGTTACAGGAAACGAACCACGCACTGATGGCGTGTTAGATCACCAATACATACAAGTACATCCGCGATATCTCCGCTTGTCACGATCACGCGGGTTAACAGCCAATCATGTACTTCGTGTCCTTATAAGGGCATTGGGCACGCGCCAAGGAGTGGGACAAGCCCCCCCCAGCGAGGACCAACGCAGGTCAAGTACTTGCGGCTAGCTGCCCACGCGCCAGTTGACCGCCGACCCCGCTGATCTCAACACAATGTGTTAGTTCCGAGTTACCATCGCCGCCGAAATTGGTGTCGCCATAGATATGGACCGGCCTGATTTGTTTCACCATGTGTGCCGCCAGTCCCTCAGAACCACAGCCTCCTTACGTTGTAGAGCTGTGTCCTGTCTCCGTCTGCCGTTGTCGCCACCAGCACCTTATGTTGTATAGTTGGGTCATGCCTCTGACCACGCCGCCAACCTCGTACCCCTGTGATGCTAGCTGCCCCACCTACCGTCGACCCCAGGCTGAGATCGTGAACTTGTAGACCCCGGCCTCAGCCCTGGGCGTCTGCCGCCCTAGCCTGTTTGTGTGGACCCCCTTGGCCCACCAATCAGTGCCCCCGTTCTGCCCCATCGTCTCTGCCGCTCCAGCCTGCTTGTGTGGAGCCCCCTTGGCCCACCAATCAGTGCCCCCGTTCTGCTCCATCGTCTCTGCGACTCCGGCCGCCGCCCTGGCGTCCCTTTGCCGTCCAGCGTGGTGTGCCCTAGTGGCCGCCTATCTACATCAGCCCCGCATCCTGCCTGGCACCTGCCATGGCCCCTGCCGACCGTCTCACCGCATCCGCCGTAAATTACACGTGAGCGCATAATATACCTTGTCAATCAGAGCCCTTAGAGTCAATAGATTGCCTAAGTAACTAGTTAGGCCTTAAAAAGCTATGTAAGCCTTTGTAGATCTGTTGATAACCTGTATTACCTGTATAATAAACCTTCATAACAAGAGACTTGTTTTAATTGGGAAATTGACTATAATCCACACCCTGAATGATTGGAGTTTCAAGCTTTGCCGCCGGCTTGTGCGGCGATGGCTATTTGTGTAACACACCTATAGTATATTACATGGCGATAAACGCTAACGTAACATGGTTTTAAATTTGGAAACCGATTGGAAACGATAGACATCGATTGAACTGTATTTGTTTTCAAGTGTATGAAGCCTTTGAATTGGGGAGTTTACGAAGTAATTATTAGCAGATTTGGTAACAAAATATAGAGCATTTAAACGGGTATCGCGGGTAGGTATACGCAAATTAATTGTGCTCGTTAAATTGAGGGCGTCCAGGCAGCCATTTGATATATTGAAAAGGCAAACTAAGTCACTCACTGTGCGTCTTGAAGTTAAATCGCTTAGGTTTAGTAATTCCATTAGACATGTTATTTTTAGTGAAGTACACGAGAGATTCTTGAGGCGTTTGTATGTAAAGGATGAAAGACATGACTAAAACAATCCTCTAGTATACAAATCTCCCATAGAGAAATTTTCAGTCAAAAGACGAAATAATAAGTATTTTTTTATGATTCAGTACTTGAAAAACACAACAGGGACAAAGGGTTGAATATATTAATTTTATCAGAGCTTATTTCGACTTAATCCCTTCTACCTTTCGCAAATAGTAATGTACATTACATTGCAAATGAGGGGATCAGAAAATAATTCAAAACAGATTTAAGAGTCATGAACAAGATTAAGAAAATACGAGATGCTTAAGTACTTTAGAAATGTAGAGCAAATAAATAGACGGAGAAAAGAGTCAATGGAAGGAGAAGATGCTGGATAAGAAGTCGGAGATGTTCTGCAAGACTTAGCGTGAATAAATGATTATTGAAAAAACAGTAGAGTGTATGAAGAGAACCAGGTATAATAAAGGAACCATTTATTGGATAATAACCAACACCCCTGCCATAGATCATCCGAAGTGTTTCGCTGCGTTTGGTGACTTAGCAGGGGTGCCCGGATTCATGGGGTGAGGTTTTTCTAGGTCTTGGTGTCGGATGTTTTAGGCCAGATCGGGAGAGATAGGTTGAGGGAGACCTTTTCACTTCCCTAGACGGAATCTCTCGACCTATCGTCTTGCACCTCAGTAGGAGCATCCATATGTCCGTCACATTGTCCCCCAGATTTTTACTTCCCAGAACTTCCTCTCTTTCCTTTCCTTAAAAAGACCCTCCATGCAGCATCCCCAAAGATGACCTTGGCTCTGAGGATTTTTTTCCTCTGGCCCTCCTGTGTGAAGGTAATGTAAAATAAGTATGAATGTGAATAAAGCGAGGAGTTCACTGAAGAGAGAGAGTTAGCACTTACAATGCCTTTCTCATATAAAATAAAGTTGGTCGTTTTCAGGTGAAAAAATGTAATAAGCAGTAATTGTTGAATGAAACACTAGTATATATTGAATTATTTCGCGGATAAGAGATAAGCCGCCATAGCTCAGTGGTCAGAGCTGTCGACCGGAAATCGAAGGGACACGGGTTCGAGTCCCGTTGGCGTCATGTATCTTTTATCAGGAGATTTTTCAATGTGGATGAGTGTTTCAGGCTAATAATTATTGCTTATAAAAATAATTGTTACCCTTTGTGCTATGCATAAAAAATCTTGTCTTAAAACATTAGTTTACCAAAAAAAAAAAAATAATATATAAAGTTATAGTACATGTGCAAGTTTAAAACAGTAATTTATTCAAATAACTAAAATAATATAAATAAATAATAATAATGTAAAAACAGTAAAAATCTAAACTAAATACATAATCGTTTTTATTCATATTATTTTCGGTTTTCTGTGATAAAGAGCGTTAGTTATTTCTTCGTTCACTTTTTCATGTTCAATGAACTCAATTTTTCCTTGAATTTATAATTTTCTGAATTTAAATGTTATTTACAAAATTGGAACTAATATACAAGCGGTAATGTAACTTCATACCTAAAGTCAAAATATTATTTTATATTAATTCAATATTTGAAATGCATTGAGTATTTATTGTGCTTGAATTTTTTTAATGACTATAATATTTTATAAATGCTTTTAGCTTCATAAATTCTCAATTATAATATCCCGCGATTTTTCACTAGTATATAAAATACAACCTGAAAGTAACTACAAATTGTTCACAAAAACTTAACAACTTCTTATCGCCAGTTTTCAAGAAAATGTATTCAAGTTAATTAGAGAACACTGGATTTAGAAAATTACAGAAGTTTATTAAATTTGAGTACACAAATGAATTGAAAACAATTAAAGTTTCTACCTCTAAAAAAGTTACTGTTCTACGTTTTTACATTAAACCTACACAGAAGACCCCTAAGGAAAATAATTTCCTTCAATAATCTATCGATCAGTGTTTCCAGGAGTGACGGACGAATATCAATCCCTCCCGCTGCGACGTAAGGCGATAGGTCAAGTGAGACCAGTTGGAGTGGTCAAATGGTCCCCCCGAAACCAGCCTCTCCCGATCTAGCACGCAGCTGGTGGGCAGGCGCATTCTGAGCACACCTCACCCGATGAACCCGGGCACCAAACCGGGTGCTAAGTCACCAAACGTAGCAAACCACTTGGGGTGACCTATGGCAGATCTATGGCAGAAATGTTGGTTATCCAATAAATGGTTACCGTTGCGACGGTACCCAAACAAGTATCCCAAATTAAAAACATGATAAAGTAAATTAATAAAAAAAAAACAAATGAATACTCGCTATAGGTAGATAACCGCCACATTAAAAAAAATTCATAAAAATGTCGGTAAATTATCGTTCCACGACTAACACGACTGCAGATCGCCAACGGATAATACTCTCGGTCGATTAAATGTGGTTAATTTAGTCGACGTGAACTGTCACACTAAGCTTAACTGAAACATTTCACGTGGACGTGTTTAATTTTGTGTCTAATTGAACTGTCTCACTTACTCGTTTTATAAATCTTAATCATTCGCTTCGAAAAACTGTGCTTAATTTAGTCGAAGTAAGCTGTAGTTTGTTATATAGGGTTTTCCAATAAGAGGTGTTATTTTGAATAGCCCGCTATTTCGGTAGATGTTACTTTTGAAGCTGTCATTTTTTGACATTTGACAAGTAGAAACTACGCCATTAATAAAAATGGAACGATATACGCTTCAACAATACATTGAAATTATTAAAATTCACTTGAGTGAATCAAATGCAAATCATCTTGAGTGATGAGGCCCATTTCCACCTCGGTGGCTTCGTCAACAAGCAAAATTGTCGCATTTGGGGCTCGGAAAACTCAACAATTATTGTTGAAAAGCCTCTTTATCCTCATCGTGTGACTGTTTGGTGCGGTTTATGGCCCAGCGGAGTCATTGGACCTTACTTTTTCGAAAATGAGGCTGGAGCAACAGTTACGGTGAATGGATTGCGCTATCGAGAGATAATTAATAATTTTTCATGGTCGGAATTGGATTGTATTGATTTGGACAACGTTTAATTTCAACAAGACGTCGCTAAGTGCCACACAAGCAACGAAACCATTGATCTTTTTCGATTGAATATCAAGATAACACCTCTTATTGGAAAACCCTGTATTTTGATTTTAAATTAAATAAATAACTTTGCATACAACCAATATTTACTCAAAAAGAATCGACATGTTTCAAAACCAATTGTTTCTTCTTCAGGATAAACGTACCTATCTTTTATTATCGCTCTATCCTAACGAAGAAACCATTGGTTTTGAAACACGTCGATTCTTTTTGCTTAAATAGTGGTGTATACAAAGTTATTTATTTTATTGAAATCAATATTTGTTGTAAAATGTACCAAAAACAATAAATCATATACATCAGAAAACATGACATGGGCAGATATTCTAGAAGGATGTAAAAGTAAGAGATACAAGTGACACATGTAAAACAAGAACATGTAGACTTGGGTTAAAATAAGATTGATTTAATTATATGATAGTATAGCCTAATTGTACCTACATTCCCCGCTGTTAAATAGATCCGCCACTTCTGCTTATCTATAACTTCGTAGAGTAACTTCATGCAATCTAGGTACAGGCGTTTGTTTGAAATGCTCAGTCCTGGTAATGTTACATTTATGTGACGCCACAAACTGATTTTGCAATTATTGAAGATGAAATTTGTTCGTTTGCTCAAAAACGATGATTATCAAAAAACACATGAGTATGTGTTTTTTGATACGCGGCACCCTGTGATTTTTTTCATGCCTCTAACATATTAAATAACAGTACAAAACGTGTTTTTAATAATTGTCGGAGCTTATTTTGCGATTTTTTTTTTTTATCGAGGGAATTTCAAATAATTAACGTTTTGACATAACAAATGCATAGATATTATCTTCAAATATAACATATATTTTTTTAGAATTTGAAAAAAATTAAAGACACACTTGTTATATATCAGTAGAAATTGAGAATGCAGGGGTTTAAACGAAACTAAAGCATTCGTCCAGAATTTTTGATTTTTTTCAAAAACATCGATTTTTATTAAATATTTTCGCTCAATTATTATATATTTTTAAATATTAGCGCGCTCCCTCTAACATCCTTATTTTCGTATCTCCCTTTCAAACCATCTATGAACGCTTACTACGGTGCATTAAGTAAATGCTCTATTTGAAGAACACTTTGATATTTAACAGTTAGGTATGACCGTTTAACCGTGTTCGTGTTACTAAAGGTATAATGATGATATATAATTGATCAGAGGTGTCCTCTACTGGCAATATTGACTGTCTAACAAATTATTATAGTCGTAATTCCTTCAAAAAATTAACTTTCCATGACAGCATGGTATAGCCTACATCACCCGTTACTATGTTACTTGTTATTTATTTTGATGTCCAACAAATGATTGCTTCAATTCGATCATTTGGAATTTCACATCTTTCATGCCGCCATAGTTATTTACAAATATTATGGTACTTGCCGGCCTGAAGAAAGAATTATCGTTGATATGGTGTTATTTCTTTGAAAAAATTGTCAATAAAAATAAGTAACTCCAGTGAAAATTATTATTACATAAAAAATATATTGATTATATGTACAAGTATTGAGTTTATAACTCGTTTTAAAATATCAACTCATTACAATGCACTGTTTGGTTGGTACGACTGAATCTGTTGATGCTGGCGGCACTAGTCACGGAACTCATTCCACAAGTCAAACACGGCCAAAGCCACATCAAGCAACATGTCAGTCCCGAATGGTGGTTTATACCAAGGCGATACTGAGAGTATTTTCCACTCTGGAACGTGCCGCAAATACACTTTAAATTATTTTTAAAGAAATTCATTATTCAAATAAAATTTACTTGTGCAAGCCAGGATTTGAACCCGCAACTTCGGTCTTGCTAGTCGAGAGCCTCACCCCTTGACCATGAAGGCCTTCTAGAGTCAAAGTTAAAGAAGAGAATGTATGAAACGATATCTACATGATTGTGATTTAAGCAAGGAGTGTTCCAAAACAATTTCAACAAAATGAAAACAGCCGAACACAAACATCAAACCAGAAGTAAGGGAAGGAATGACCTTTCCGTTCCAACAAGCAAAAGAGCGGCTTATCAAAAAATATTTTCATATCTCGGTCCTAAAATATATAATAAAATCCCCTCTCAGCTGAAACTGTGTGAATTGTCATCCTTCGGTCCAAGAGTGACCAAATGGTTGTTGGATCTAGGCAGGACTGATTCCGAAATGATACTAAAAAATGTAATTAAAATCACGATCGCCTCTATGTATCTTTTTTATGTATCTTTTTATATATCTTCGTTTTAACATACTTATTTTAGCTAGTCTTAAATAATGTATTCATCCAGGATAACTTGAAATCTGTAAATTTGACTGTCCTGAAACGGGAATCCTTCCTAGTTGGACAGTCAAAATCATAAAATGTAATCAATATTATAAAAAATAAATAAATAAATCTATCTCCTCTGCCTACCCCTGCGGGAGACTATGTACGTATTTTTTTAAAATCGAAATTTTTCATGCTGCAAGGGCCAATCTCTATTCAGTTCAGAAAATTCGAAGCTTAGGGATGTAATTGCCATCAGGGTTATTAAGCGCAAAGCTCTTACGAGATGTGCTTTTAGTGCAGCCTGATAAGCCATGTTTACACGGGCTGGGGAAAACACTCTACGCGGGAAGATTAAGCAGTATTTATGTTCATGTGCACCGGGCCTTACCAAGAAAGCTTACACTGGTGTTCTATCTTGTAATTTTATCTCAGAAGTGCCAAAGTGCACCCGTTTTAGGAGATAAGATTAGTTATGTGTAAACAAAGCTTTATATTGTTTTCATCTTGTGTATTGCTTTTCAAAATTATGCGTGCACTCAGCCCTAGCTTTGAGAATAATGAATCCTTTTCTGAAAAATCGGCATAATATATATAATATTAAGTGCGATTTTGCATAATATATTAGTGTTGGCAAGTAAGAGCTTCACAGATGCACTCATAGAGGGCAGTGCATAGAGCTTGCTTGGAAGTCCGCAAGATGGCAGCTAGTATAAATTATACATGCATCAGTTGATACACCAAACATTTTATCCCAAATTAACATCAATATTCCATCAAGAAAATCAACAAGGAGGATGAACGACATTTTCTATATTAAAGCCTACCACACAAACACAGGATATTTTTCCCCTGTACCACGAACATTAAGAAATTATAACATTATACATGGCTCTAATAATAAAATAGACATTTTTAATGACCAATTTAAATACTTCAAAAAAAATGTATTACCTTTAATCATATTAAGCTGATATTGTGATGAAACCCTTTATTTAAAGAGAAGCAACATTGTACCTACCTAATCAGTATCTCACCAGTACAGGTGTGACAATAACAAATCGTTTATGAACATATTTGTATTTACCTTTTACCCATTCTTATTTGTTATTTACTTCTGCATATTTAGCTTATTCATTTTGTTACTATTTTTGTTATTATCATTTTGTTATTATTATGTATTTAAACATCCATGTATGTAAATTCTTGGGCACCATGCCTGTTTTATGTACTTAAATAAATAAATAAATAAAAAATAAATAAAAAAATAGTAGTCAGTAGTCGCCAGGACCAGTTAGAGTACTCCCAGACAAACTTGGTGTTTTAAGATCTCATTTAGCCAGATCCTAGTTATGTCGACTATTTAATCACCATTGTAGTACGCGAAGTATTAAGAAATCCCTGATTTAACACAAAGAACCTATTATTTAAAATCTCCTTCCACGACGAGTTGGAGAACTTTTTGTGGGAACACAACAATTAGATCAGTGGTGGTTAGTGGGGTTGAAAAGTTGGTAGAATTTTTTTTTTGCATATGTCTACATATATCTACACCTGTAATGTAAACATTACCTTCGAAAAACTATAATAATATACGAGTGCGAACATTTTCAAATTAATTACTAAACACAATCACAAGATAGATCCAGTAAACTACAAATTCGCTGTACTCCGCTGACACACTAGAGCTAACCGTAAATAATTGGTTCTACTTCGGAAGTGGTCGTTGTTTGAGGCGCACCTCAAACTAAACAACGCGCAACCGTATCAGCTAGCGTTCCGCGAAACTTCTCCACCACCCGCCTACATGAAATCGGCGGCTCTCGGAGGCGGGTCATATGTCTGCCTCACTAGCGTATCATTGCACTGCGAAATGTAGTGTGTAATTCACGTATATCCGGCCGCGTCACGCTAGTACGATGAGTTACACAAAGACAACAAGTCCTAATGAAATACGAAAGTATGAATGGGTAATATTTAAATTGGTTCTACTTCGGAAGTGGTTGTTGTTTGAGGCGCACCTCAAACTAAACAGCTAGCTAAACCGTATCAGCTAGCGTTCCGCGAAACTTCTCCACCACCCGCCTACATGAAATCAGCGACTCTCGGAGGCGGGTCATATGTCTGCCTCACTAGCGTATCATTGCACTGCGAAACGTAGTGTGTAATTCACGTATATCCGGCCGCGTCACGCTAGTACGATGAGTTACACAAAGACAACAAGTCCTAATGAAATACGAAAGTATGAATGGGTAATATTTAAATTGGTTCTACTTCGGAAGTGGTTGTTGTTTGAGGCGCACCTCAAACTAAACAGCTAGCTAAACCGTATCAGCTAGCGTTCCGCGAAACTTCTCCACCACCCGCCTACATGAAATCAGCGACTCTCGGAGGCGGGTCATATGTCTGCCTCACTAGCGTATCATTGCACTGCGAAATGTAGTGTGTAATTCACGTATATCCGGCCGCGTCACGCTAGTACGATGAGTTACACAAAGACAACAAGTCCTAATGAAATACGAAAGTATGAATGGGTAATATTTAAATTGGTTCTACTTCGGAAGTGGTTGTTGTTTGAGGCGCACCTCAAACTAAACAGCTAGCTAAACCGTATCAGCTAGCGTTCCGCGAAACTTCTCCACCACCCGCCTACATGAAATCAGCGACTCTCGGAGGCGGGTCATATGTCTGCCTCACTAGCGTATCATTGCACTGCGAAATGTAGTGTGTAATTCACGTATATCCGGCCGCGTCACGCTAGTACGATGAGTTACACAAAGACAACAAGTCCTAATGAAATACGAAAGTATGAATGGGTAATATTTAAATTAAAGTAACGTTGATTTTAAAAATATATAAATTGGTAATACATATTTGAATTGAACAATATTATTTGGATGTATGGATACGTGCATATTTTCCCGTATTCTCCTCTATTTTTTTAGGGAGGCGCAGCCTCCCCTGCCTCACTCTACGAACCGCCACTGATTGAAGAAGTAAATAATTGGGTGTTTCGAGTAATTTACTACCTTGGTAAAGCATACTGAATAAGTGTAGGTATACCTTTACAAATTACCCAGCAAAATAACAAATACAATAGTAAAATAACTCTGTTTTAAAATTAAAATAATTAATTTAGTTTGAGCCTATGCATATAGATATACATGTTTCAGAACCAAAGGTGTCTTCGCCAGGATACAATCAATGCCAGTGATTACCGCAATGCTCCGGGCCTAGGACATTATTAAGTGCATTATTGCAGAATCAACAAGAATAACATTTTCAGATACATTCAGTATGCAACGAATAGATTCACCGTTCTTCTATTATTATTATCCTAATCTCCGTAAAGTTTTGATTGTTGTACACGAAAGTGGCGCCCTCTGTTATTTTCAAAAAGAACCTTTGAAGTTTTCATGCATACATTCATTTTAAAGTTGAAACTTAAGAACCCAAGTTCGTGTACACTTTTAAAGCCGCACAGTATGCAAATCCATTATTGAAGTGAAGTTTGTGACAAAACTACTATTGTAAATTGTACATTGAAGTATTTTAATTCTTTTATAGGAACTGCCAGAATGCAGAATTCGCGGAATACATTCTTGAAAGCGTTTTGAAAGCAGATTTAATTAATTCACGATTCATTCATTATTTTCATATTTACACTTTCATTATTTAGCATTCGTTATTTTCTTATTTATTCATTCGTTATTTAATATTCGTCATTTTCTTATATATTCTTTCATTATTTATTTTATTTTTATTTATAAGTACATGTTATATGAGTAATACATTTATTTAGAGAAGATAAATTAGAGCACCATACTAGGCAGCTGCCTGTTTCATGGGGATTAATGGAGGAATAGTTAGTTTGAATTTAAGTCTAGCGTAAAAATATTTTGGTAGAATTATAAAAAAAAAATTGAAAATTTGTAAAAAAATTTTTTCAATAACTCACAAATTGCCAAAGTTTTCTATAAAATAAACACAAATATATAAATTAGTACACATATGTACATACATACATACACATACATACGCACATATATACATACTTACATGCACACATAAATATATATATATGTACATGCATATATGCATATCCATATACATACATACATATACTTACATACATGTATCTTCTTCCTCACACATATGAACAATATATACCTACACCTGTACGAGAAGCAGGTTACCGACACTATCACACTCACTCATCAATAAGTCCCCAAGCGCCTTCCTGAAACTGTCATATTTGGCAATTGACTTTATTTCTATAGGTAAATTGTTATATTTTAGAATAAGAAAATTAAATTGTAACTGCGCCATTGAGTTTCTTGTTGCTGGAATAATATAGTTAGATTGGTTGGAATATCTTGTGTTATAGGTTGATTCAAAAATATTTTTTTTCGTATGTTTGAATTTGTAGTAGGAGGATAAGACTTTGATATTCATTTTCGGGTTCTGTGAAAGTCCTATACAAGTTCTGTTATTATATTGTCATATGCCAGTTACTTAACAGAACTGAAATAAGAACAGAACTTGATAATTACGTTTGAAATTTGAAGAATTGTTCAAATTCTCTGAAACAACCCGTCCTTAGAGTTAAAATATTCTATTTCCGTAAATCACAATATTAACAGTGAATTTGGAAATTAGCAATCCTTACGAAATTAGATGTATTCTGTGTTTATATAGAATCTGTATCGGATGTAAACACAGTATGCTGGCTGGGACTTTCCTTTAGCAAAAAGATAAATATTATTGTTAAGGAGATACAATATTTGTGTTCTTATAAATATTGCCTGAAGATTTATTAAATATTTGAATACACTTATATCTTTGGGATGGTGGGTTTAAAAGATGCAATAATTGAACCCAGAATAATACAAGATATCTTCCGTACATTTCAGAACTTAACCTTTTCAATTTTAACGAAGTTTCGAAAAATTATGTCCTTTTTCAACACTGATATCTCATGCATTCGTATTTTTGCGGTCTCAACTAGTCCCGTGCATTTTTCGTTAAGTTTTGGTATATTAACGAACACCACACTGTAAATCCAAGTGTTCGCAAAAATATTTAATAGCACGTATCTGTAAAACTCACAATGCCTCTAGAGATGTCCAAATATTCAACTGTAATTTGAAAACATATAAAATGCAACTTACAACACTGATAACTTATATTTTTATTTTGTGAAATAATTCTATGATCTTGATTTATTTTATTGTTTTTAGTTTAATCATACGGAAACTATATTACTACTACTAACTGTATTTACTTGTTTTATAAAATTTTGTAATTCCTTATAATGTTTATTTATTTTTATATTTCTTTATCATTTATTGTATAGGTGCAAATACTAAATCAACAACTAAACTTAATGGAACTTTATCGGTCTAGGACAAGGCTGCCCAACCTTTTTAGCAGTTGGGCGAAATTGACGACTTTGAATCACTGGCGGGCCACTGAATACCTGACGGTTCCTATTTCCATGGGGGGGGGGGTTGTTAGAGAATTTCTATAACATAATTCCCCACAAAAAAAAAACTACATAAGTGCTCCCCACAAAATATTTTATTTGAAATTCATGGGGGGGGGGGTTGTTACGGAACTTCGCTGAGAAAAAATTCCGCACACCCGAACATCATATGTGATACCCCACAGCAATTTTTCGAATTCCATGGGGGGGGGTGGCTACAGGATTCCATTTCGACGCAAAGAATATTATGTCGAAAACCGGTGTATTTTTGTTTCAAAAGTAAGTTCAACAGGTTAGATTTTTTCGTCGCTGATTCTCGTTCTGAGTAGCCTAAATAGCGATAAATCGCCGTCGTTGGCAACACTGCTGACCGCGCGCAAGCTGCATTGTTTGTTTTACCGCGAGCCCGCGACACTTTTTCAAATTTGCGGATTGGCGGGTTTTTTGAAAATGTTTCACGCGGGCCACTTATAATTCGTTCGCGGGCCACATTGTGGCCCGCGGGCCTGGGGTTGGGCAGCCTTGGTCTAGGACATATGAATAATTAGTGTTTATGCTAAATGTATAAATTACTGTTTTCCTAAATAAAATTTAAACGCTTATATTTTTGATTACTTTCTGCATTTTTCCGCTCTTTAGTGATGAATTTTAAGAGGAACATAACTGTAATGTGTTTTGTAGGCTGTGTATTTTAATTTTCGTTTATTTAATTCTTATAATAATAATTTACTTCTTTGTTGGAAATCGCCAGTTCAATAATTTTCTATTCAACAAAAGAGTACGAGACGATGTTTGCATGTGAACAAAGCAAGAAGTGTGTTTCAACAGAAAGTTGTAGCGATACACCCTGTCTGCTTAACCTTGCGGAGAAAAGGTGTGATGGTGAGTTAATAAATAGATTCCTTCTTTAATCGCAGAATCCCACTCGTAAGTCACAAAGAGTTTTCACAGGAATTGAAATTAGATATCGAATCGAATTGCATTTGTCCTTGTAGAAATGCGCTTTGGAATGAAAATTACTGTCTACTGAAGCATTCAACAAACTTCTCGAATAACATAATAAATCTCTTCTGAAGGTGCTAATTTATTTATTTCCTGAGAAAAATGACAGTGGGATTTCGATCTCTGTCACGAGTATTCAACATCAATAAAATGAAATATTAATGCTGAAAATCTGTTTGTTACGCGTCAACAAAATGTATCGAAAGTTGAGTACTGTGGTCGTAAATTAGCACCGTTTTCCAGACAAGAGTTAATTTTTTGAGAATTCTTGAAATTGAAAAGTATTTAACGCGGTCAAAAGATTATATTTACAAGACCTATCTACTTCGTATAAAAATTTAAAGCTAATGCAAATGACTCGCCTAACGAGTTGAAATAATAACAAGACAAATAAAAAAACTTTTTTGAAAAACTAAAAATAAATTATGAAAGTTCTTTAAGAGGAACTTAGTGCTCTTCAGAAATATTTCATTTGATTTGATTTATAAAAATGACAAAAGGTAGGCGATTGAAATAAAAGATTTTTGATACCTTTTCACCAACACTTAATATTTTTCAAAGTAATATTAACTGAGGCTTAAAAATATAAAATAAATTTAGTTTAATTTTTACGTTTGGTTTTCCTAAATAAACCCTCGATATATTATCTGAATAAGTCAACCCAAGATCAAAAGAATATTAAGACAACAAAGAGAAACGATGAATATGTATATCTATCGCTTTTTGTGGAGATTTAAGTAATTGTTTTATTATCAACAAATTGGATTACAAATATTTTATTTTGTATTAAGACCATAAAATACGCCTAGAATATTTAAAATTTGGTTACATTTCAAATGGGGCTGGTTCAAAAAGAAAAAAAATAACTCTAAAAATGTATTCAACTATGAAAACCTCCTTTAACCCTTTTAGTCTTCCAGGTCGGCTATCCTACTGTTAAAAATACCAAAAACATTGAATTTTTGAAGTTGACTGGAGTTATGCTTTTTAAATAAAACATCAATAGAAATCAAGGGACAAACTACAACCAAACTGCACGGGCTATCAGAGCAGCAATGCAATTAAATTTATGCGTTTGGTAGGTAGACTTAATCCCAAGCATATCCAATTTCTACCGATTTATAACAAGTTTCCCGTTAACTCTTTAAGTTTTTAAGTTCCAAAAATAATTGTAATTTTTGAAGATAATATTGTTATGCAGCGATTTGAATCGTAGGAAAGAATAACAACAATCAAAGCTGCCACACGCTAGTGCTTGCAATCCTAGCGGCAAATTTTGGAACCAACGGCCCACGTGGCCGGCTTGCTGCTTGCTGCCCGATGCCCGCCCCTCTCGTAATTCTGCGCTCAGCATGTCAATACGTTGAACTGAACCCGAATTCAAAAGAATAGCCAAACTAACATCTGGATAATCACCCTAAAATCATTACCTTTCGTTAAAGAATATAGTATAAACTCCTGACCGGATTTCTCAGCTAACCTAACCATGTTCCTTCATGTTCTGACGTGCTCCTGGCACGTGGACAATGATGGACTCACATTTCATCACCAATAGAAGACAACTATGCAAGCTTGACCTTTCTACCCCCTATTCATATGCTTTCGTAAAATCAGTGCCGATTTCGATACTTAAATCCAGAGAGATCACAATTAGATAGGATTATACTTTTTATTTATTTATTTATTTAATTGACTGGTAGATAACAATTTTAAATATTTTTTACATGTAAATAAGGTAAAATTATTTTGTATATAGATAATGCTCAGTATCAAATAAAAGTGTACAAATATTTTTTATACAAGTTTAGAGATAAATCATAAAAAAGTACTTAAAGAGTATAGTGAATGAAGTAAGTACACATTTTATTTTATTTTTTTATAGTAAAACAGACTTCAATTTCCTACCAAAAGTACTATAGGTATCAAAAAATATGTCGGAATCCTTCAGGTTTTGGTTTTTATTATACAATTCGCGCATTCTTCTGATTGGATCTCTGACACCAGCATTTGTGCGCGTCCGGCCAATATGGAATAAGTCGTTAAGCCTCGTCGTTCTGAGTGGTATTTTAAAGTTTATTAGATTGAGTAAGCCAGGACAGTCGATAAAGTTGTTACAGATTTTGTACAAGGTCATTAGGTCAAGGTAAGTTCGCCGGTTAGTAAGAGTGGAGACGTTATATTTCGAGAGCATATTTGTGTATCCCCGTTTAGGTGCGCTCATTCTGTGGTTGAGGTAACGCAGAAATTTCTTCTGGATACTTTCAATATTTTCTTTATAGATATTGTAAAGTGGAGTCCATATGGAGGTGCAGTATTCAAGTTGAGAACGGACCAGAGTATAGTAAAGCAGAAGGTAGGTTTCAGGCTTTCGAAATAGGCGGCTGTTTCTGATAACAAAGCCTAGGATTAAGCAGTAAGCTTTATTCACAATGTATTTAATGTGCGCATCGAAATGAAGTTTGGAATCAAAAAGTACGTCAAGATCCCTTATACAGTATACACGATCTAGTGAATAGTTGCCTATATAAGAAGCTTATTTGTTTACATTTGTTGTAACTTAGGTAAATTTTGTTTTCATTGCAAAACGCTTCGAACCTTACTAAGTCTCGTTGGATGAGCAGACAATCATTTAAATTCCTAACAATGGCAAATAGTTTTATGTCATCGGAGTACAAGAGAAATAAACAATGCATGAAACATTCAGAAACTGTATCACAGACATATAAATATTAATAGACGAGATGTTAAGGACGAGGGGTTAAAACAAGAGTTGCGGGACGCAGAGAGGAAAGCTGACTGTGATTCGTCAATAAATCAATCTGACAGTAAATAGGCATCTCGCATTATAATATCACCATTTAGTCCTTAAAAGTAAAATCTGCTTTTGACTGAATAGACATTTTTACATGGGAGCGCGAATTACTTGCCACGTTATGAACAAATTTGCGAAGTCCAAATTCGTCAAAATAAATTTCTTCTATTTTCAGAGTCGAATATTTCGTTTTCGTATTTAGTTAAGACACTTTTATAAATGTTCATAATTTACTTCCCAGCAACCAACCAGCTTTTATCTCGATGTGATAGTATATGTTTCTACATCTGATCCATATTATACGATGTGAATATGCTTAAAATAAAATAAAATAATGCTTATATATGGAATGTAATACGACAATTGGATTTATTCTCTTTTTCACATCTATTTTTACAAGTTTTCATAGCACAAGCCACCATTTTGCCGTGTTATTTCGTAAAATGAACCGATGATGCCTCGACCATAGCTCGACGCTAGTTCGTACAAGAATGATGTCGTCACGTTTTCTAAATTCACTTGAGGCCATACGCGAACAAAGCGATTTGTAACTGTAATGTTTACCATGTTCCATACGTATAAGATGTAATTATTTGTGTTGACTTATTTGCGTACGTTGTAACGTAGCACTTGCTATAAATATAACTTTGAAACCTAACTCTATTGTCATAACGGGAATCCTTACTAGTTGAACAGTCAAAAACATAAAATGTAATCAATATTATAAAAAATAAATAAATAACTGTCTCGCTCTGAATGATGTCTCGTCTGAATGATGTAGCAGAAGATGATAGCTGACCCCCCCGTGAGAGTCGATATCGTGCCTTCAAAAGAGCTAGACCGAGGTAATGTAGATTGACTGGTATTCATAGCCTACATCACTAATTATGTTGCTCTGGCTTCCTAAATAGGAAAGCAACTCTAATTATTACTGAACCACGTTGATATTAAACATTAATTATTTAAAATTCCCTCGATAGAAAAAATCGCAAAGTAAGCTCCAAAAATTATTAAAAACACGTTTTGTTCACAGTGAATTTTTAAAAGCAACTAAAGTATTTGTCGAGAGATTATTGCTCTATTTCAAACGAGTTGTGTTTTATTAAATATTTTCACCATTTTCCCTTAATTATTACCATTTTTTTAAATAAACGCGTTCTTTCTTACATTGGTATTTACATATCTCCCTTTCAATCTATCTTTGAACGTTTACTACAAGGCCCTAAGATATAAACAAAGGCGGGGCGCCACTTTGCGTACATGCTAATTGCAATAGTATGTATGAAGAATACTAATAATGGTCCATGTATCATCTTCCTTATTTATTAGAGCCTATCAAAAAACCGATGTACGAAGCAGTAGTAAATAGTGATAGTCCGTTTTATTTGAGGGTATCTCGTAAAATACAAACCTTCTATAAATGTGTAACGATTACGCCGCAACTGTTTTATAAATTGCCAACGGTAGGATCCAATAATCATCAATGTAGGTATGTGTTTTGGGTGGCCAGTCCAGCAGATAATAAATAAGTATCTAATAACGATTCTCGCTGAATTATATAGTGTATTCCAGTATAAAACGTTGTCAGAACCCAAAGGAAATTGACACTTCATCATTGCAATAAAGGGCGAGTTTCCTCCCAAATCCATTACCAATTCAAATGAATAATAAAGGGCATGCTTAGAAAATATGTTTAAAAAGTAAAAATAACCATTTTTTTGCATTAGGTATTATGAAATACTAATTTTGGTTATGACTCGGTCTGTTTGTAACTCATTTTCACAACTGGAAGTTTTTGTTTGTTTAGAGAATTCAGTCATTCCACACAGTAATTTACAATAATAATATAACATTTTTATTTATTTTCCATTTTTATAATTGTCAAGATTTCAGATGATCTGTGATTTTTCATGTGTCTGCGCTAGTAAAATAAAGTGCAAATGGTGAATCTGTCAACGAAATATCAGGAGCACATAAATGTCATCGGTTAATCGATATTTGTGTTAATTTACGCAGTGGTGCTATCATCACAATGATATATAAATATACAAAATAATAATAAATGTTAATACGTGAACCTGTCGACAAAAACAAAATACCATGAGCACAGAATTATGATTTGGTTATCATTATAAACATTTATTGCTCAGTGACAATAGTTTAGTTTTGGGAGGCCAACACTTCTGCCATGGTTAGTTACCTTTGTTGACATAGCAGGGGTGCCCGGGTTCATGGGGTGAGGATTGTCTAGGTCTTGGCGTTGGACGCGTCTGACTACCTACTGTGTGGCAGGCTGGATTTGGAAAACCTGATTGATGGAGATTTTTACCTTCCTTTCATTAAAAAAAACCGCACAGAATCCACAAAGATGGCATAGGCCCTGAGGGAAATTATTTTCCTGAGGGCCTGTGTGAAGTTAATATTAAAAAGTTATTAAATCACAAACGAAGAAACCAGAAAGAAAAGAAACCATACATGTCTCTCTTTCAAATCATCTTTGAGCGCCTACTACGGAGCCCTAAAGTGATTATTTTATAAAAACACGGCCCTATAAAAAGTTGACCATTTTTGAATGACATCAGTGTAGCAAAAACGTTGTGATAGAAGAAGAATAAACGGAATAAATACTATGAAGGTTTGGCATTTAATTTGTTTGTGATAAGATAAGATATGATTTAAATCCATCAATGAAATGGCCCCACCCTACATCTCTGAACTATGCGTCCCGGAAAACACTGGTCTGAGGCAGTCAACTCTTAGATCAGCAACATCATCAGCTGTAGGCAGACTGATGGAACCTAAGCGCAAGCCCAGAGTATCTGGGCCGAAGGCTTGGAATAAACTCCTTTCGGAACTAAGATCCATAACAAGTCCAACAGAATTCAGGTCTAAACTAAAAACTTACCTTTTTAAGCTGTCATACCCTTAAATTAAATATACCATTCCTGAGAGAAAGTCCAGTTTAATCCAATTATCCAATTATGTCCTAAATCCTGTATCTAAATTTCGCTAATAAACAATTAGTTAATGTTAATTTAGTGTTAATCTCAAGTGACCTACCAGCTAAGTATTGTACTGTATATTATATCCATATTTAGTTAGTAATAACATAGATCAAGGTAGAAATGTATTATATACTTGTACAGCGCCCTTGAGGTGATTTTGCACAAAAAAGGCGCTATAAAAATCATCCAAATATTATTATAATTATAAGGATTATGTGCCTGAGCTATTGTGTATTTATCATCATTAATGAATCTGAAAAACGTGAATTAGTATAATCCATCTCATCTTTCCCAATTCAATTATGAACTCGAGTAAAACATAATTAAAAACTAAAATAATTATACCATTAACATTGGATGACTATGATCATTATCGTCAATTATCAAATGGTTTTGTTGGTACTTACATGTGAAGAATTAGCACAAACATTTAATCGTTAGTCATATTCAGTCATCATTGTATAAACTCTGTAGCCTAACGGTTGTATCATTGGCGCCAGATTCAGAATATCGGGTTCAAAACCCGTTGTGTGCAATTTTAATTTTTTTATTTATTTAACGCCCAGAGGGCTTTTACATGGTTGGCAGTATAATTTTAATTTGACAGATACTTTGAAACATAAAAAATAAGAATAAAATTACATTTATTTGATAAAAGCTATGCAACAAGTCATACAAACACAAGAAACAAAAACAGGAAATTACAGCTATTTGTAGGTTTACATGATGTGTTTAGGAGTATTGTTGAAATAAATGTTTTAAATGATCCACAAAACTTGCCAAGTTGGTATTGAATATGTCAACATCACCCAAGTAATGATTTCCCATGGTGTGAAATCGTTGTATCGGAGAGTGGGCAATGTAGTTACGCTTATGTGTGCTGCTGTAGAATATTGTATTTTGTCGTGTTGTTACTGTGGGTGTATTGAATTAAAATTAAATTGATTATTTTTTAAAAATTTTCGCACACAGGAGGCCTTGAGGAAATAAATTCACTAAGAGCCTATGTCATCTTTGAGCGGTCATTTTTAAGGAAAGGAAGGAGAAGAAATTCTAGGAACGTATGAGGGGTGGGTAGGAATCTAGGGATCAGCGTGTCCAGGAGTGACAACACACCTCATCCGATGAACTAGGGCACCCCTGCTAAATCACCAAACGTAGCGAACGACTTGGTGTGACTTATGGCAGATATGTTGTTTTTCCAATAAATGGTTCCCGGGGCGGCAGAACCTAAGCCCACCTCCCAAATTGAATAATTTTATTTAAAATTATTATTTATTTATTGAACGCCATACTTTTACAAACATAATGCATTTGATACATACGAAAAGACTTTATATTTTTAACGAAATTAATACAGAAATACGTATCGTAATGCAATATTGCACGAAAATCAGTTTATGATTTTATGGTGTACCTTTGCCACAAGTATTGGGGTAGCTGTGGTTATCAGTTAGAATTGGAAAGGATTCTGACTCCACTTTGGTATTTTCGATCGATATTATTGTCTTGACACTTGCTTGAAATGCACTGATGGGACAAGCTTACTGTATCAGTTTTCTTAACAGACTGGTCATGTAAAAATAAATGTTTGTAATGTCACTAAATAAAGGTACTGCACACTTTCAGACAGAGACAAGTAATTGGGAGAAGGAATGCAGGAAGGTAAGTTAAAGTAAGATGAAGATAGTTGCGTCAACAGATTCATTTGCTTATATAGTTAGATATATGAAAAGTTAGTGATGAGTTATAAAAGTGTAAAAGTTGGCGGATTTGACACGTGACCTTTCGTACAGCATCCCCAGAGCTGAAATGAAATGAGCCTTGAGGGAAAGTATTTTCCTTAGGGCCTCCTGTGAGAAATTAAAAACCTTAAAATGTAAAAAAAAATTGCGTCGTTTAGCAAACACCTTGTTCATGCGATTATGAATTGTTACCAAACAAAATTAGAAAAAAACAACTCTTTTATAATGGCTCGTCTATTATTTTGTTTAATATTTCATCAATATTAATTGTGTTATCCCATTGTGAAAATAAGGAACTCTAGTGAAAACTATTATATCTTTAAAAAAGATCCGAAAAAGATAGGGGCCCATTAGTTCGTTTGGTAGAGCGGCGCCCCGGCAAGGCAAATTTCAAATTTTCATTAAATAATTGCGAATATTGTCTTAAATAAATAAAAAGTAATAAAATATTAATAAAAAATAAGTGACAACTTACCAATGAACGAATCACTTAAAAACTTTTCTTTCTCGATTCAAAATCACTTATTTCACTGAGGTATTAAAAAGTAGCCCATATTAACTTTATTACACTGATATACACAATATTTTTCAGCTTTTATTTATCAATTTTTTATTGATAAATGCGGTATCAAACTAATTTTGCAATCCGAATAATATTATTTTTATGCAAAAACTTCCACTGAAACGATTAGTATAACTTCAGATAAAATTTTTATATAATTGATTTCTTATGTTATTGGTCTTTTTACCGTGCTCAGCATAATTTAAAAAAAAAACTATGCATATTTCAAAATCAGTAATAAAGTTTATAATATGTCTATCTATTTATATAAAATAGTGTGTCTGTGGTGGAGGAGTGGCTTTAATTTTTATGGAAGTCTAAAGTATTATTCGGAAATGATAATTTAAAAAAAAATTAACCATTTACTTTCAAAACAAGAGGAATGTCAATGTCTAAATGAAATTTCCAAAATCGACACTCTTTCCCCTTTCCCACCCCTTAAAGCAGAATTTTAATACTTCGTGATGAATTTTTGCACACTTTACCTTCAAAATAAGAGGATGGTCACCGTATACATGAAATTTCGATAAACCATCCAAATCCCCTTTTCTACCTCTTAAAGCAGAAACTTAATACTTCTTGATGAAATTTTGCGAAATAAAAGGAAAATTAAAGTCTACATTTGATTTCGTAAAGCCTGGTCAACGCCGGGGACTTCATCTGGTAATTTATTAAATAATTATAAGCAATAATTGGTCGCCTGAAATATCAATACAAATTGAAAATATCTCCCGAGTAATATTGCTTATAATTATTTGTTATCCTTTATGCTATGCATAAAACCTTGTCTTTTAAACATTAGTTTATCATTAAAGAAAATAGTAATTTATTGTGTAACTGGGACAGTTTCGTTGGGCCCAGCTTAGTAATAATATAATATTTAATATAAAGCGTGGATGGAATAGCCGACAACCACAGAGGCTTATTTATTAAAATAAAGCCTGCAGGACGAAAGAGTGTTGAAAGACTGAGGGGGTATTTCACTATGTCGGGCTAAATATCTGACTAGCTATCCGTTGGCTGGCTTTAAAGATCAGAATAACTTCGTTATTCAACGGCGACCGTTTCACCATTGTTTCGAGCTTCCGGATAGATAACACTCGAAATAGTCTGGCACCATCGCGAAATGTTTGCAGTTACTCCATCTACTGCCACGGCTGTCATGCTTCACAGTCCGCACACCGCGAAGTGTGCATTTTTTTGGTTATGTTATGTTGATTATCAGGTCATTTTAGATAGATTCGTGTCGAATTAATACATTGTTTCTTATTTTGAACACAATCAAATAATTCAGGATGGATCATACAAGCATTCAAATTCATTCAACAAAATTAGACTCACTTTTCAGCTGTCAAACTCGGAATGTTTTGACGCCATCTTTGATTCGAGGAATAGCGCCTAACGTGAAGTTCGAGCACTGATTAGTCAAATCGAACTTTAACCCGAGCGTTAGCGTTATTCAGATATAGTGAAAACGAAAAAATGACTAATCCGCGGATTAGTGCTTAGTCAGAACATAATCAGAGATAGTGAAATACCCCCTGAAGCTTACTTTGTGGATGCTACATACATTTTTTACGTTACTTTTGGGATCTATTAACTTATGTATGATCTGCACGGTACAATTAAGATAAATGGAAACGTTATCAGAAGGATAAACTGGCTCGAATCCCAGAAGAGTACCTATGCATTAGATCAGAGGTTTCCAAACTTTTTAACCACTTGCCAAATTTGTTTTTTTCCGTAGACCCCTGCCTGCCGAATATTGAATTTTCATAAAACTAATAACGTCCCATGTGATAATCATTTATTTTTTTCGTAAAAAGATTCCCTTCCCTTGCCTGCCCAACAACAGGGTGGCGGTATAGTTGCTCTGTTTTTGCATTGTGCAGACAGGGGCACCCTTGTGAGGTATTACACCAAATAAAAAGGAGCAGGATAAGCAACGGTAATTTTTTTCTGTAGCTGGCCCTACAGAACTGCCCCTTAAGTTCTTTGTTAACGCTTATTCCGATCAGTTCTTCTTGTCATATGATATCTGATTCTTCAACATTCCACTTCCACAGTCAAAATGTCCTAAAACTTAGTTTTGAAGTCTGTGTGAAGTACATCTAAATGTTGAACGTCATTATTACCCTGGACGTTTTTCAAAAACAAGTTGGGAATCTAGAAAAATTTGCGGCTTCCGATGTGCAATGTTTTGCTTCAATATATTAATACTGACGAGAAAAGGAACATATAATTTTATTTATACATCTCATTAAACAACTTTACGAAATATAAAAATACAAATATCAAACAAGTAATTTCTCAGTCTATTATTAGTATTATGTAAACTATGTTATTTGTGTTAGGTGTATTGTGTCATCTACGGCAGCGTTTCCCAAAAGGTGTTCCGCGGAACCCTGGGGTTCCGTAGAAGCATCACAAGGGTTCCGCGTTCCGTCCGGATTTAACGTATGTACCTATTTAACAAAAAAAATAATGGGCATGGGAGCTAGATCCAGCGCGCTTGACCGCCGTCGCCTCCTCCCGCCACCCGCGACCCGTATCGCCCGCCGCAAGCTCAGTCGAGTCTATGACTGTGACATAAGAGAACGTGTGTGTTCTCGTTCTTTTTTAATTCGCGTGAACTTACAAAGGTGACATTCCAGTGATATTGTTATTCCTGTTCTTATAATCTTGTACTTACGATATCCGTTTTAGGTAAGTATTTTTTTATTTGTTACCAATTGCAAATAGTTCCAAAACAAATAAAAACTATTTATTCATATTCATGTTATTTTTTTTTATTTCAGCTTTTATTAAAAAAATGGATAACTGACTCAAAACAGGGCGCTTACAAAGTGGCAAAAGTGCTTCATCAAGTTCATCGTCAGCAAATAATGAAAGTATTTCAGAAGAAGCTGTTGATTATCCGTAAGTAAATTATACTTACCTAGCAATAGTAATCATTTAGGCCCAGTTTATGAACATATTTTGATTGGTGACAACCGTGAAAACCCTGAAGAAATTACATTAATGTAGTATAACTGACGCATGGATGTTCGAATCTAGTCTTTTGAACAGCAAATGCCATCTAATTTTGATATAAATGAATCACGCCCGAAAAAGGGGTCAAATTCCAGACTGTGCCAAAGGAAGATTTGGGGTGGGACTTTTCTTTTTGGCCAACACCAAACTGCATTTTGCCGTCAAATTACTAATGTTTTTTATTTCATTCCAGGATATCGTAAATACAGAAGGATATTGTTCTGAGCAGGATAGACAAAATACACCAACGACTAAAAGGGCTGGGCAATTTCAGGACAACACTACTTCAAAAAAGAGAAAATATGACGAATCTTACTTGTCCTTTGGATTTATTTCTGTAGGAATGCTTGAGAATCCGGATGGTCAATGCGTTATCTGCAACAAAATCATATGTAATAGCTCTCTGGCACCTGCAAAGCTAAAACGACATCTTAATAGTAACAATTTGTCTATGATTTGACTCAATAGCCGTTTTTGACAGCACCGTAAATAATATCAATATAGTGTCAATAAAACAACCTAATAACATAACCCGCTTAAAAAAACAATATATAGTGATACGCTAGACAAAGTGGCAGTATTTGTGACGGTGGCAGTGAAATTAATCATTTGTAAATTGAAGTGCAAAAAGAGTATTGTCATTGTGACCCAAAATCAACTTTGGTGAAAACATACAATAACCATAGACAATACAAATCTATTTCGCCATAGACAATTTACATAAATTAATATATACTTAGGGGCATTTTTGTTCCAACATTAATAAAAATATAATTAATAAACCAAAAAAAAAAAAAAAAGAAATAGAAAATGGCAAATACAAGAGGAAAGGGAGTTATAACGGAAACCGAAGAAAAATTTAACATTGATAAAATTATACAGATTATTGAAAAAAAATTTGAATCCATGAAAAAAGAAATTATATCAAAAATTGAAAAACAAACCCAGGACACTCAAAAAAGCATTGATTTTATGAGTAGTCAGTACGATGATCTAATAAAAAAACTAGAAATAACAATTCTACAAAATAAAAAAATTGAAAATGATTTTGAAAACATAAAAAAGGAACACCAGGAAAAGAATATCATTATTAAACAACTTGAAATAAAAATTTCAGACCTCGAATACAAATCTCGGTCTAATTTCTTAGAAATAGCGGGCATTCCTCAAAAAAAATGGAGAGCAGCAGATGGAGATAGTAAAAAGAGTTGCGGCGGCGGCAGGAATGGAAATCCAGCACAATGATATAATTGATATAAAAAGGACACATGATAGAAGGAACAATGCGCCACCGAAACTGCTAGTGGAATTTGCGGAAAAAAAGACAAGAGACAATCTTCTTTCTAAAAGGAAAAATATTAATTATGCAGCTATAAAAGATATCTCCACCGAACCAATCTATATTGCAGAGGAATTGAGCCCATATCAAAGGGAACTGCTCTGGAAAACGAAAAAATCTGCCAATGAAAAAATGTACTCCTACGTTTGGTTCAAAGATGGAAAAATAATGACGCGAAGAATGCCAACCGAAAAAATAATTTATATAAAACATGTAGATGATATAAAAAATATTGTATAACAAAAGGGCACAAAAACGATTACGAAAAAAAGATAAAAATGGCTGACATTATATTAACCTCGGAACCAAGTGATCTATCGAATTTAAAGAACAACTCTTTCAATATACTACACAAAAACATAAGAAGCATAAGAAAAAATTTTGATGAATTGCAAATTTTATTGAAATATTTAAAAGTTAATTTTCAAATAATAATACTTACTGAATGTTGGATAAATCATAAATACATGAAATTGGAAATTGCTGGATATACAACCTACTCAAGTTTGAATAACAAAAAACAAAACGATGGTGTAATTATATACATTAAAAACGAAATAAAAGCCGAAGTTGAAGAAATTATTATCATAAATGCCAATTGTTTAAAAATTAAAATCAGTAAAGAAAAAGCTATATTAGCAATCTATCGATCGCCCTCAACAAAAAACATCGACCCATTCCTTAAATCCGTAGACGAGGAACTCTGCCTTCTTAAAGAAACGAAAAACATATTTATTATTGGAGATGTAAATATAAATATTTTAGAAAATGGACACCCTAAGCGAATTCAATATCTGCAGATGCTAGCATCCCATGGACTGGAAAGCTTAATAAATGTTCCTACTCGAAAAGTGGACAACAGTGAAAGTTGCATAGACCATATAATGAGTAAAACAAAAGACATTACTCAAACTGTTGTATTTAATTCAACTATAACCGATCATTATACAACTATGCTTTCAATAAAAATAAACAAGTCAAATAAAATGAAGAAAAAACCATTAACAACAGAAAAAACAGAAATCAACTGGAATATCATTAAACATAATCTACAATGTACCGATTGGAAAAAACTGCAAAGTATGAACAATACAAATGATGCATGGAATTATTTCATAGAACTTCTTCAGAATAATATACTATCTAATACCACAAAAATTACTAAGAAAATCTCACACAAAAATGTACATATTAAACCATGGATTACACAGAATGTTATAAACTGCATAAGAAAAAGAGACGAGTTACACAAGAAACTTAAAAAAATTCCATACGATATACACATGTTAAGATACTACAAAAGATACAGAAACATTTGCAAAAAAGTTATTATGTGTACAAAAGAAACCTACTATAAGAAAAAAATTGTAGATTGTAAACAAAATCCCAGGAAAATGTGGCAAATAATAAATGAAATAACCAGTTCTAAATCTGCCAACGTTACATCAATTGACGTGCTGAATATAAACAATGTTCCCAGGACATACGCTGATAATCCTGACCAAATACTTGAATACGTCAATAATTTTTTCATAAATATAGGATCAAATCTAGCAAAGCAAGTTACAAAATGTAATGAAGATGTACAAATAAACGAACCACCTGAGCAAGGAAATCAGCTCAATTTTAAACAAATTACAGCTGACGATATCAAAAACACAATTTCTTCTTTAAAATCAAATATTTCTTCGGGGGAGGACACAATCTCAACCAACGCAATAAAATATCTCTGTAAAGAACTTATCGAACCACTTACATACTTAGTCAACATGTCTATAACGAATAGCATATTCCCTACAGCCCTCAAAAAAGCGATTGTTATACCAATATTTAAACAAGGATGTAAAAATGACATAAACAATTACCGACCAATAAGCCTACTAAATGCATTTTCAAAAATATTGGAAAGAATACTAAAAAAACAACTCTTATCCTACTTAGAAGACAATAAAAAATTATCAAAAACTCAGTATGGATTTAGAGAGAACTTAAGTACTAGTGACGCCATAGAAAAAATTACCGATATGATCACTAAAAGTTTAGACAGTGGAGAAAAAACTTTGGCAATCTTCATAGACTTACAAAAGGCTTTTGACACAATAGATCACAAAATACTTTTTTCAAAACTTTCAAAAATTGGTATGTCATGTACAACACTAAACTTACTAAAAAGCTATATGACGGAGCGTACACAGAGCGTCCAAATTAACAAGAGAAAAAGCAAACCTCTTCTTATCAACCATGGAGTACCACAAGGAAGCGTACTAGGTCCGATATTATTTTTAATATACATTAATGATATCTGTAACCTAGAAACAAGAGGAAAAATCATTAGTTTTGCTGATGACACAGTAATTTTATTTAAAGAAAAAGATTGGATAAATACCTACAAAGAAGCTGAACACGGACTTGGTCTCCTGCAAAACTGGCTTAAAAGAAACTCCCTGACGCTTAATGTCAATAAAACAAAATATCTGACATTTTCTAAAACAGCCAGAGGGCAGCCGTCAGAGGACCTTAATCTCAAATTACATTCATGCCAAGGAATTTATCAAAAAAATCAAGGCTTATCATGCCTCTGTCCTACTATAGCACACTCCAAAAGCATCAAATATCTTGGAATTGAAATTGATGATAATCTCCGTTGGAACTCACATATAGATGTAATTACAAAAAAACTAACCAGGTACATATACTTCTTTAGAAACATTCGCAATATCCTCAATATAAACGATATTAAAAAAGTATACTATGCTTTGTGTCAATCACAAATAGAGTACGGAATAACTGGATGGGGGTCTGCCTTGAGCACTCACACAGAGCGGCTCAATATAGCACAAAAAGGAGTATTAAAGACTATACTGAAAGTTCCGCTTAGGACTCCGACAGAAGAAATATTCAAAAACTTCAATGTTTACAATGTACAGAAACTATATTCAAAAAATATTTTATTTAAACTGAAAAAAAACATATCCGAATACTCCACTGCCCAACATAAATACACAACCAGGGCAAAAAGCGAAAATATCCTGATTACTCCCAGTTTGAACACATCCTTTGGACAGAGAAATAATAAATTCCATGCTATAAAATTGTTCAATGCTCTACCAAATGAAACCAAAAAAATAAACGAAATGAGTATATTTAAAACAAAAGTCAAAACATGGCTTAGAGATCAAAGTAATAATCAACTTACAAACATTATGAAGACAATGTAAAGACAATTCAAAACTAAATACAAAAATTTAAGAAAAACTACAGGCCGCCTCAGAACAGGAAACCCTAGTGAGGAGGACTGTGAAAAAAATACAAAAAATATACTTATATTATACTTTAAACCTACATAATGTACAAATTTTGCTATTGATATTAATAAAAAAAAAAAAAAAAATAAAAAAAAAAAAAAAAAAAAAAAAAATACCAACCACCCGCAATTAAAAGACAAAAGCTTAGACTTTTTTAAAAGATACAAATATGCACATAAAACCAGTGTGGCTGCTTTACATAAATATGTTAAAATGATAACGAGAATGCCACCGAAGCATCATTCCTTTTAAGTTACAGAATTACTCGTGCTGGCAAACCACACACGATTGCAGAGACTTTAATACAAACCTGTGTGACAGAAATTGTCAAATGTGTACTTGGCGAAAACGCAGCGAAGAAAGTTGCAGCAGTTCAGAGTTCCAATAATGTCATATCTGATCGAATCCATAAAATATCTGACCACATTGAAGATGAATTGATTTGTAGATTGAAAAGTAGTGAAATGTTTGCAATGCAACTCGACGAAAGTACAGATGTCGCTGGACTGTCAATACTGCTTGTTTTCGTAAGATACCCCTTCGGGGGATCTATTGAAGAGGATTTGTATATTTGTGCTCCTTTGGAGACCAACACCACTGGAGAAGAAATTTTCAAAGTCATTGATAATTACATGAATGTACATAACATTCATTGGAACAATTGTGTCGATGTATGTAGCAATGGAGCTGTCGCTTTGACTGGCAAAATAAAAGGTACTGAAACAAGAATTAAGAATGTTGTACCTAAATGCAGCAGCAGTCACTGCGTTTTACATCGACATGCCCTTGTCGTAAAAAAAATACCACACGAGGTAAAGAAAGTTCTCGATCAAGCCGCACAAATTGTGAATTACGTTAAATCACATCCGCTCCAATTGAGACTTTTTAAAAAAGTGTGTGAAGATATAGGAAGTCAGCATCAATCACTTCTTCTTCACACGGAAGTAAGATGGCTTTCCAAAGGAAAAGTATTATCAAGATTGTTTGAATTGCGCAACGAAATAGTGGTATTTTTTTCCAAAGAATCGCTTTCTTCATCTTTGAGTGGTCTTGTTCAACTATTGCACGACGAGCAATGGCTAATGAAACTGGCGTATTTGGCAGACATATTTGATAAACTGAATGTAATTTGCAAGTCATTGCAAGGAAGAAACACAAATACTTTTACAGTAAACGACAAAATCTCTTCTCTTAGAAAGAAACTTGTCTTCTGGATAGAATGTGTTGAACAGAAACAGTACCAATGTTTTACTCTTTTAAACGAGTTTCTGGAAAAAAATGAGTTGCAAGTAACCTCAGATGATAAAAAATGCATTTACGAACATTTGATGGCCCTCAACAAATCTCTGGAAGAGTATTTTCCTGAAAAAAAACCTGGTACAGAATCCATTCCTAGTTCACAGGACACCGTCGACTCTTACAGCAACAGAGAACGAGGCTTTGATTGATATCATGTGTTCTTCTTCCTTACAACAAAAGTTTAATTCAGAAAAAACTAATCTGGATGAGTTTTGGATTGGACTTAAAAACGAATATCCAGAAGTCGTCGAGAAGGCTATCACAGTTTTGTTACCGTTTGTGACCACTTACCGATGTGAAACTGGTTTTTCGGCTTACGCTTACACAAAAAACAAATACAGAAACAGACTGGATGCAGCTCCAGATCTTCGTATTCAGCTGTCTGACATAAAGCCTGATTTCAATGCTATTTTAACAAAAAATGTAAAAAGATATCACTCTTCACATTAAATTAAGTTTTAAACAAAACTTTTGATCTTTCTTTTCATGGTAAACATGAAAGTATTCAAACTACAAGTTTATCTTTTTCTTATAAAAATAGGGTTCCGCCTAGAAAAGTATGATCGATAAGGGTTCCGGGGCGAAAAAAAATTGGGAAACGCTGATCTACGGAACTCCTAAATGTTGACTTAAGGTAAATGGGGGTCCGCTCGTATGTACCACCATTTGAATCTCTTGGACCCCCAAATATTTTGTTTTCGCTGATATAGACCCCCAGCAAGCCGATATCGACCCCTGGGGGTCTATATAGACCACTTTGGAAACCTCTTCATTAGATGATCTATGAATGTGGGCGATGACAGGAGTGCATGTTCAGACAGAATTATGTGCGGAAATATATAGTAGTTAGTGACCGACCAAAACTACATTTTCAGCTGAAACCGAGATCGAAACTTATTTAAAATAAGTTTTTAAAAATCTGCTCAGACACCAAAAATACATTTGATTTTTCTATAATATAACTATTTTTAAATAATGATTGAACCTTCCTTCGCAGTACCAACCTTGCCAGGTGCCGATCGTTTAGGAGCGACATTTATTTATTATATTATCTGCTGTAATTTCGTCCGACTATAGAGAAATGGTTACATGTCCTCGTATGTATACATGATTTTTTTTTATTTATTTTTTTTTATTATCAATATAAAGTTTTTTTACAGGTTTTTTTTCGATGTCTGTCTCACTAGGATAAACCTGTGTCGAGACAGACGTATTTTATACATACATTAATGTTTACATATTATTTGATGCATATAATATTTCATTACATTAAATGACATTGTGAAAATGATAAAAAATAATAAATAATAATAATAAATGATAAATTAATCAGCATCTAGTTGGAGTACATACTTATGAGGAGATCTGTCTTGGCTGATGATCCAAGACTTGATGTCTGTTTTATATTTTTTTTTAAATTCGTTCAGGCTAGTGGGAGAGCATTATATAGCCTTGTTGCAAAATATCAGAAATTTCTCTTGCCAAAAGTTGTTTTAGCGAAAGGAATTTGTAAGAGATTATGTCCTTTGGTTCTAGTATCACGAACAGTTTGGATATTGTCGAAAGTAGTTTTGTGTTTGAAGAGGTATGCTAACATGATGTATGATTAATACTTAAAGTTGATAGAATGCATTTGCATTAACAAAGAGTCTATCTGTCAAGTTTAAGCTTGATCGGATGTCAGGAAGTGGCTTAATTTCCGCTTCCAAGATGTTCATTCATTCATTACCGAAAACAAATGTTAATAGACATAAATAAACGTATTTAAAACAATACAATTTATAGCAAAGTGCGCGTTTTCCTTGTTAAATTTGTAAGAGTTCATTAGTTAGCATTAAAAGACATCAATTTAATTAGTAAATTGGTTTACTGTGGGCGCTTTTGGTTCGTTAGTTAGTTAAGTACTTAAATAAACTCTACAGGTAAAAAAAAAAAAAAACTCTCTACAACTACAGGGTTTTCCAATAAGAGGTGTTATTTTGATATTCAATCGTAAAAGATCAATGGTTTCGTTGCTTGTGTGGCACGTAGCGCCGTCGTGTTGAAAGTAAACGTTGTCCAGATCAATACCATCCAATTCTGGCCATAAAAAATCATTAATCATTTCTCGATAGCGCAATCCATTCACAGTAACTGTTGCTAAAGCCTCATTTTCAAAAAAGTAAGGTCCAATGACTCCGCCGGACCATAAACCGCACAAAACATTCACACGTTGAGGATAGAGAGGCTTTTCAAGAATAACTCTTGGGTTTTCCGAGCCCCAGATGCGACAATTTTGCTTGTTGACGAAGCCACCGAGGTGGAAATGGGTCTCATCACTCAAGATGATTTGAATTTGATTCACTCAAGTGAATTTTAATAATTTTAATGCGTTGTTGAAGCGTGTATCGTTCCATTTTTATTAATGGTGTAGTTTCTACTTGTCAAATGTCAAAAAATGACAGCTTCAAAAGTAACATCTACCGAAATAGCGGGCTATTCAAAATAACACCTCTTATTGGAAAACCCTGTTTAAAGTATACGTAAATATATATATAAATATACATTATAAGTAATTATCTTTACACAAGGCAATAGCCTAAAAAAATAAAGCATTATTCTTAAAATATTAAATTTTTACAAGCTTAAATAATATTTTACCTGAACGAATTCTTTACTTTGAGTTATTTAAAGTTATTCTAGGGGTATTCATATGAGGGTGGAGCGACATTGCAAAAATCAAATGTAAACAAAAAAACAGATAACATTTATCTACTTTAAGATAGTCGGCAAGAATTAAGAATTATTTGTCAAGTAGCCCTGATAATTAAACAAAACTTTGTATGTAATTTTTAGTCAAATTAACGTACCGATTATAAAAATCTGCACACTAAATTATTTTGCAAAGGCGATGCCATACGTAGTAATGCAAAATCATGTGTTTTTGGTTTGAAAATTTTGTCGCCAAAAATGTTTCAGATGCTTTAATTAAATACTGCGAGTAGAAAAAAAGCCCGGAAAAAAATAATGTATAAGGCCTATGAAAACTGCTTTAAAGTTCAAAATCTCCTACTTACGAACCCATTTTCGGTTATGATTTTAATGTATAATGTGAAAAATTAAGTTATTTATAAAAAGATCAAAAAAAATTAAATATTTATGCCTGAAAAAGTGCCTAAAAAAAATTAAATCAAAATAGGCGGATGGTGTTAAGCGGGAATTTAAACCTTATCGCCATCTACGTAAGTGTTGTAATTGATAGCGGGTCAATTTAAAATATTAAACGACGTAGTGCATCGCCTTAATGCTAAATCACTATTTTGATTTATCTTTATAACGAATTAGTGTGCATTATGAATATTAAAAAATACGCTTTAGATAAATTGAAAGTTTTCCTATCGTTTTGCTTGTGTAGAATACAAATAAAAAAATAAATTACTCCATAATAAATAAAAATGTAAGCTACAAAAAAATGTATTTATTCAATATAAATGTATGAACGCGTAAAGGAAACAACTTTAAAAAGTACAGTATTATAGTTAAGATTATCTGTGACAGTTTCACTTGATTTACTTTTTTGCTTTCTTATAACATTATTTACAAAATAATTAAAAACCAGTTTTGTGATTGAAATCGAACGTTTCTAGACTCCGTTTGACAAGCGATTTTAATGCCTATTACCTACAATATAAGGTTTACCAAGAATATATAAATTTTTGGCTTGTAGCTTCCTCTTAAGTTATAAATATACATAATTACACAGGCTCTCTCTCGGTAGCAGCTTTAGCGAAAATATTGATAGAAAAGCAATTGCACGATGTTAGCTGATATGCTTCCTCGGCGCTAAGAAATTCTCATTTAATCCAATTATGCAAGCATACCGATAAAACAGATTTGTGTAAGACGTACTAATTTTCAATGAAGTAACTTAAATTTTAAAAATATAATATTTTCAGTTCAATTTAAGACTTTTAGAGACATTTCGTGAAAATAAGGCCAAATTTATGATTTTCATATATGAAATTTTTTTATTTTATAAATATTAAAAAATTACAATTTTGGTGACTTTCTCAACTATCAAACTAAGCTCATGCCCGTATTATGGTAGTAGCACATGATTCATGTAAGAATAACAATAATAAAATATAACTTGTTATTTTCAATTTCATTTCTTGCATATATTATTTTTTATGTAATTTTATTTTTATTATTTCTTTCTCATGTTTCAAAACTGTCTGTCATTAAAATTGTACCACCTACATGTAAAAGCCCTCTGGGCGTTATATAAGTAAATACATAACTCTTGTTAAATTAAATTAAATATAAATGTTGTTATTATTAAATAAAAGGAATTATTTATGGTTAAAAAAACTAAAAAAATGCCCATCATTATAAAAACTGCATTAAAAATAGAAATATACATAAATTACATTATTTTTACTAAAAGATTATCAGTAAATGTCCTGTGATCACTTCCAATACTAATTTTTCTCCGTTTGCCATTAATTATGGACAATTTACCTAGCAGTGTATAGAATCGAATTGAATAGGGAACCTGACCCTTCTGACCAATCGGCTACCAACCTCAATAGAGAGTTGTAGATCCTAGGAAATAAATTGTACAGCGCCCTTGAGGTGATTTTTCACAAAAACGGCGCTCTACAAATTATCCAATTATTATTATTATTATTATTATCAGAGTTTTTGCATATTTGTAAACTAGATTTTTGTCAGCTAGATTTTTGTCAGCTAGATTTTATAAGCATTAATTTATTAAAGTATTTCGTTTTTCTCTTTTCTTGTCCGACATATTTTGTAGGTTAAATCAAATTATTCAGACAAAAAACGAGTATAAAAATATTTAGTTACGTGCGTGTATTTTGAGCTAATAAAAATAAATACGAACCGTGCTTACCGTTTTATTGGGTAAAACGTAACTGTATGTTTTTAGTGCGTAAAAAAAGGGGCACGTCCAGAAAATAAACACGCGAGGAATTAATTTACACAGACGAGTTTAAACGAAACTCCACAGGAATATTTATAACGCTTTTGAAAATGCTACGTTTTGAAGTAATCAAGTCTAGTTTTAGATTAACTAATTTAATTTATAAACCACTGAAGAGGAAAACGTACAGAAATGTGTTGTAGTAGGCGCCTTCTTGCGTTCGAAGGAAGCAAAAATATTTCTTACTTTTGCACTGAGAAAAGTTAGTGTTGCTGATTCATAATGAAACATAAAAACATTCAAATAATTCGTAATCCTGTTAAAATCGGGATTGCAGGCCCTTAACTCACAGGTTTGACAGGTTTCCTGATAAACTTTTTGTAAAATACAAAACTATAATCACGATGTTGGAAGATGTGTTCATAAAAATCCTATTATATTCGCATTTTGTTAGAATATATTGTCAAGGCAAATACAGGTGCATGAAGACGTATTCTAATTTACTAAAAGTTTATCATGAAACGGCCTACAATCCCGTTTTAACCGTTTTACCAATTATATGTAAAGATTATTAATAAATTAGCTAAAATCATTTTTCTCCGTGAGGTGAAATTGATAAAACGATTTCAAACGTTGTAGACAAGCGCGGCTCACGTTCAATTGCCAACGAAATTGAACAAAATTTTACAGCGTATCGAATTCTTACATAATATTTTAATTATAAAATTGCACAGAATCTGTCTAAATATATTAATTTGGTTGGGAATAATTTATTGCGTACACAAGCTTTGCTTCCCACCCGCCAATTATGATTGCTACGAACGGATGTACATACCATTCCGGGCGATGGAGTTAAACGCCCCGCTTGGGAATGGTCATTTTATATGAAGCTCCTAGCATAGTATTACATCGCTAAACCATATAACACAAACTGTAGCAAAAAAATTGCCGCTGGACGAGCAGCGTCCGGCGTGAAGATGACACGTAGAGAATCGAAAGTGTCCGAAGATTTCCAAAGATATACAACTAAATACAACGCTGCAGTGAATGAATTATTCTTGACCTACTGTTTGAACAAGGTAGTAATAATATTACTCTTGTAAAATGTAATCATCAGTCAACGGGTCAGCTATGCGTCTCGTGTAATATTATTATCTTGTAATACAGCCCCTGGGTTAGGGAACCTATTTGAAATTGACATTATTATTCTTTTTTAGATTTAAAAAGTAACCTTTTGTTTATGTGCGTTTTTTGTCACTTACTGCAAACTTCACACCAAAGCTCATTAGCTCAATAAACACCCGCGCCGCAAAGTGAAACGTTTGTTAATTATTGTGTTAATATCAGTTCTGTTATATAGAATTATTCTAGTGTTTCTAATCATATACAATTATAATTATCTCTTCGTATAGTTGAATGAAAATCTTTTAAAATGAGTGACGTAATAATAAATGTTGAGTATATAATAAAAGGGTCGAAGAATTAATCTTTTCTATAAATAGGTAAGATACCCACTCTTATATAAATTATATATTTATATATATATATATATCGTTTTTAATGAATTGCTTGGTGAATCACCAAACATTTAAGGCACCGGTTGCGCATGGTGGTAGATAGTATCTTTATCGCTCTGATGAAAGATTTAAATGGCTTTATCCATATTTGGTGACCAGACCTGAATCACCGTGTACTTTCCAGCTTCCCTCTTCCCTATACCTCATACAATGTACCCCAGTTGGGGCTGCCATAGATAATACCACTGGCTCTGAAAGTTGGGAGCAGTTGGGACTCTTTTGCGGTAAATTGTTTTTTGATCCGGTAACCAATTAATTAGTATGTCTGTGACCTAAGAGTCTTGTAAATGTAATTTTTTTTAAATCGGTATTGATTACACTTCTAGGAAATATTTTTGTTCTGTTTAATAAACGAATTAATTGAAATGTGTACATATCTACGTTGTTGATTTATAAAGTTTTCAGTATTATTTATACAAGTCAAGAGTTTGACAGAAAACCTCTGACCCAGAGGTCACTTATTCAAACACGGCGTAGATATAAAAAAGCCCAGAAAAATCCCTATTTATGCTAAATCACTATTTTGATTAATCTTTATAACGAACTGGTGTACATTATGAATACCAAAAAATATGATTTAGATTAATTAAAGGTTTTCCTATCGTTTCGGTTGAGTAGAATACAAATAAAATAATAAATTACTCAATAAAAAATATAAATATAACATACTAAAATAAATATTTTTCCAATAGAAATATATGAACGCGTAAAGGAAACAACTTTTAAAAATACAGTATTATAGCTAAGATTATCTGTGACAGTTTCAATTGATTAACTTTTTGGCTTTCTTATAAATTTTTTTACAAAATAAATAAAAACAAGTTTTGTGCTTCAAATCGAACGTACCTAGACTTCGTTTGTCAAGCGATTTTAATGCCTATTATCTACAATATAAGGCATACCAAGAATATACACATTTTTCGTACCAAATTAATAGCAGAAATCTTTTGACATAATGTGCAAAACGCATTAAATTTGGATCAGACTGAATTGGACGATGTCTGTTTATGTAAAAATGAATGCTTCTTTGTTTGTTGTCACTATAGAATCCAAAACTACTAGATCGATTTCACTGAAAATTTCAAAGTTTGTTCTTATTAGTGCAAGGAATGTTTAGAGAATATTTAGTTTGAATTGTGGACGAAGTCTGGGACGTCCGAGAAGACTTACACATTATCTAAAATGACTGCTAAATGAATGAGTACGTGAGTCGAATTGATATCAATATGATGTAGATTTTCTAAAGAAACAATGTGGTATATGCTAGTAAATGGTAGAAAAAGTCAAGGACGCCCAGGGAAGACTTAACACTTATTTCTGAATTGGAATCCCATCCCCTCCTTTCTTTCTTTAAAAAGACCCTCCACTCACACCCCCAAAATTACATTGACCCTTAAAGACATTATTTTTTTCATGGCCTCTTCATTGTGTAAAAATCAGCCATAATAAAATTATTATCAACTATTAATGGATATCCGATTTTTTCCACCATTCACGACTGTATGCCTCAATTTTATCGTAAAAAATCTACGTTACATCGACCATAATAAGTTAAATTTGCAGCGATATCGGTCAACTACTTTTCGAGTTTCGCGATCGCAAACATAGGCAGACTGAATTTTTATGTACTAAATAATATATTACATATTATTGAGATTAAGATTTTTTTCAATACAAGCATGTTTCATAAATGTCCGGTTTTTGTCTCTAAGAAATAAATAAACTTCCAGAATCATTACTTCTATTTGGTAATCATACAAAAAACTTTATTCTTTGGAACACAAACAACAATCGACCCGCACCCTTCATTTGTATTCAAAATTATAAAGGTTTTGATCCACTTTAAGATGGGTTCGCTTAAGGCTTTCAGAAAAAAATACAATTATATTAGTCCGCCATAATGCAGAGACATCCCTAATCCCAGCATGGAGGGTTAAAGAGTTCTCTAAAAATTACGCCAAAACCCTTTCTGCTTATTTTTTTATCATTAAAAAACGTCCTTGAAAATATAATCTGCACCGTTATATTTAATAAAAAGCAAAATGGTTGCTGACTTTGTGCCTTGTAAATTTTATCCAACGTAGATACCAGTGGCTGTCCGTGACTTTTCAATGATTAAAATAAAATAAAATTATTTGAAACCGCACATGAGTCAGAACAGCTCCTTACCGCTTAGAGTCAGTGAATCTATGGCGTCCTCAATTGGGGTATGTTGTGGGCATGAAGGTAGAGGAACGGGGAAGGAGATGGAAAAGAGGAAGGTGGGGACGTTTATTCTGTCTGACTGACTATTTAGATCAGATTTCAAACAACGTTTCAATTCTGATTAGTGATCTTACCCCCTCCAGCGTTTGAGGGTCATATATGACAACAGGGCGTTCATATTTTATTAAAGTATTTTTATATTTTTTTCTATAACGAGGAAATACTCAATTTTTTGAAGTTAGGAAGAAAAACAATAAATCTTTTCAGTTTGTCCCAAATATTTATACTGGAATCCATAAATAAAATTCTAATAATAGCCAGAAGTAATCGTAACAATCGGCTTAACTTAATGATATGAACGAGATAAAAGTGAAAATACAGTTTACTTATAAATTCCCTAAACAAAACAAATGCGTTTTTAAAATAGTTTTCTCTATATGTCTAAGATTGGAGTAAAAAATTATGTAAAAATGTGGTTAACGTTTTGAACAACATTTTTCACGTTTGATATTGAAATTTTATTATTTAGAAATAGTAATATCTATTTTAAATGCAACCACCGGAAAGATAATTGTATCTAGTTTCTTAAATAGTATTTGTTTTTAAGGAACAGTAAAAAAATGGGCGATACTGAGAGTATCTTTCACTCTAGAAATATATATTTTTTAAACATCAATTTTTCCTTTAAGATTTTCAGGATTCTTTCAGTTTCTGGAAGTGCAGGATCTCGAAACTTATAATCTCCGTATAAAAATAATCTCAGATAGAACAACATCGTTAAGGTCGTATTTTTTAATATTACTACTCCAACTCGCTGAAGTCACGGACCGCCACTGGATATGTGGATATGTATCTACTCTATACCTTAACGCTGTAAGGCTGAAAGCCACATTTTTTGTGAAATATCATTATGAATGTCATTTTGTTCAAATATTTACATTGGAGTCCTCCGGTATACCACTAAATTTTTATTCAGTTTTTTTTTATGTATCTACATATTGTATTTTAATCAAATCTTACGATTCTGAGCGATCAGTTTGATTACAAGAAATCTAGTAAAGAAATAGCATGCTCTAAAACACAGGTAGTCTAGTAACAAAGAGCCGCTTATACTGATTGTCCAAGCTCATAACTAGAGTAAATATTAGAAAAATTTTATATGTAAAAGCATGGAAGAAATGTATGTAGAGCGGGTATAACGTCTGTAAGATGTGTGAAGAAATGTATGTAGAGTGAGTATAATGTCTGTAAGATGTGTGAAGAAATCTGTCTATAGTGAGTATAACGTTTGTAAAATGTGATAAAAAATGTATGTAGAATGAGGATAACGTTTGTAAGATGCGTGAAGAAATGTATGTAGAGTGAGTATAACGTCTGTAAGATGTGTGAAGAAATGTGTGTAGGGTGAGTATAACGTCTGTAAGATGTGTGAAGAAATGTATGTAGAGTGGGTATAACGTCTGTAAGATGTGTGAAGAAATGTATGTAGAGTGAGTATAATGTCTGTAAGATGTGTGAAGAAATGTGTGTAGGGTGAGTATAACGTCTGTAAGATGTGTGAAGAAATGTATGTAGAGCGGGTATAACGTCTGTAAGATGTGTGAAGAAATGTATGTAGAGTGAGTATAATGTCTGTAAGATGTGTGAAGAAATCTGTCTATAGTGAGTATAACGTTTGTAAAATGTGATAAAAAATGTATGTAGAATGAGGATAACGTTTGTAAGATGCGTGAAGAAATGTATGTAGAGTGAGTATAACGTTTGTAAGATGTGTGAAGAAATGTGTGTAGGGTGAGTATAACGTCTGTAAGATGTGTGAAGAAATGTATGTAGAGTGGGTATAACGTCTGTAAGATGTGTGAAGAAATGTATGTAGAGTGGGTATAACGTCTGTAAGATGTGTGAAGAAATGTATGTAGAGTGAGTATAATGTCTGTAAGATGTGTGAAGAAATCTGTCTATAGTGAGTATAACGTTTATAAAATGTGATAAAAAATGTATGTAGAATGAGGATAACGTTTGTAAGATGCGTGAAGAAATGTATGTAGAGTGAGTATAACGTCTGTAAGATGTGTGAAGAAATGTATGTAGAGTGAGTATAACGTCTGTAAGATGTGTGAAGAAATGTATGTAGAGTGAGTATAACGTCTGTAAGATGTGTGAAGAAATGTATGTAGAGTGAGTATAATGTTTGTAAGATGTGTGAAGAAATCTGTGTATAGTGAGTATAACGTTTGTAAAATGTGATAAAAAATGTATGTAGAATGAGGATAACGTTTGTAAGATGTGTGAAGAAATGTTTGTTTCAGATTATTATTAAATTTTTTTCATTAAATACTCTGAATTACTTTTAATTCTGAAAGAAAGGGTAGACCAAAAAACACTGAATGAAATATATATCCGTATGAAATATAATTGTGCAATTATTTTATAAGCGGGTTCAAGTCCCGTTGGCGTCATGTATCTTTTATCAGGAGATTTTTCAATGTGGATGAGTGTTTCAGGCTAATAATTATCGCTTATAAAATAATTGTTACCCTTTGTGCTATGCATAAAAAATCTTGTCTTAAACATTAGTTTACCAAAAAAATAATAATTTATAATTGTGCAGCCTAAATTTGTTTTAAAAGAAAATTCTCTATTTTAAATAGCCTATTATATTTTTAACTACAAAATACGGTATTAATACCCTAAAGATGTTGTTTAAAAAATAGTTTAAATTTCAATAATTTCGCAAAATGTGACTTTTAAGGTTCTAGGTAGATACCGCTATTAGTTCAACACGTAATATAAACATTTTTAATCATTTTATTTTCTGCTCTCCTCCCTTACCTATGTAGTTTTCTTCCTTTCTCTATCTCTCTCTGTTTTTGTTCTAGCAGAGTTAATTAACAAAAAGTAATGTTATGTATTAAACTGTGAAGTTATTTACCCTTTAAATACACGGTTTTAGAACAACCTTCCATTTAATAGACGAGAGTTAAAAAACATTTTTCTATAGATACATTTTTTTAAAGTATTTTTTAAATCTCTTAAAATTTAACAGCCAAATATAATTAAAAGAAAAAAAAATGGCTTTCTCCCCCGAACATCAAAACCAAATGCTGATATGACAAATTACAAAAATAATTGGTTTTTATAGGCGCTGAAAAAAAACATATCATAAAGGAAATTATAACCTTCAAAAAAGTCTTTGAATTATTTAGAATAAAGTTATTCGTTTCAATCATAATTAAAGTTTTTTTACAAACTTACTTACCTAGATGTTGTATTAAATAATTCACTACAATTAATTACACTAGTCAACTAAGCACACGTTTTTATTTCACTAACTTTAAATATGTTAAAATCACTTTTGCATGTTTTTCTTTACATCACAATAATATAAACAAAACACAATTTGTATTTATTTTTTGTTTTACGCTTTCTCTAAACTTTTAAACAAGCAATGATAATAAATACACTCATTAAATAGTATTATGGTAATGACTTCGAGTCAAGGTTGTTAGGGTATTATTTGAGCGAGTTGCTTGCACCTGCGAGAACGCGTCTATACCGCCCGCCGAACAGTTGTGTACTGCCGGTGGTGGATTCCTATTTTTCAGGCGCACACTGCACAATGGTCTCGACACGCTGCGCAGAACTGAAATTAATGTTAGCCGTATAATATTATGGTTCTACCAACAAACAGTGCTATGGACAGCAATACTGCTAATTCTGTTGCTTTTGTGTGCGCTTGGGTCAAGTATGAAGTATTATATTTCTTTTTTGATAGTTAAAAACCGTTTTATGTTATTTCGTGAAAAAATCTATGAAACACAATTTTTCATAATTTTTTTATAACATTGTTAATTTACTTTTTTTACATTAACTGCACAAAGGAGGTCCTGAGGTAAATAATTTCCCTCGGGGCCTATGTCATCTTTGGGGATGCTGTTTGGAGGGTCTTTTTAAGGAGAAGAACTAGTGAACGTCTTGAACAGATCCATGTTGAAGGACGGAGGAAACACAGAGGGTATTGGTGATTTTTTTTTTTAAATCCTGTTATTAACGGGACAGCTTGCCGTTTCCTAGTAAGATTTTATATTCATTCATAAAATATCGAAACACGTGTTCATGTACCTGCGTTTGTCCTGATGTACACAATGACGAAATGCGAACATGTTAGAATTTTAATGAACGCGTGTTCTGACATCGCCATAACACCTTCGTGTTTACTGATAGTTTATTAGGAAACCTGTCAATTTATTCGTTAAAGACCTACAGTCCAGTTTTTAACCAGAATACGAATATTTTGAAGAGATTCTTAGTAAATTTGCAAAATTTTATAAAAGTAAGTTTTCTCCGAGTCGAAAAATGCACATATGTTTGTTTCTATAGCATCAAAAACTGTCGAACGTTTAGTTCTGGCGTCATGAAATTGGTAAAGATAAGAAGTCGTTTGAAATCGCCGATGACACTGACACGTGCAAATCTACGAACAACATTAACATTTCTGTAGGATCAAAAACGTTCGTACGGTGAGTTCTGTCGACATGAAATTTTGTAGCTTTTTAAATGTAAGTTTTCTAGGTTAGTATAAATATCTCATTACAGTTCTGAGATATAGACCATTCAATTTTCTATTCTTCAATTTGAAAAGATAAATATTCGAGGTAGTAGTAAAAAACGTTAGAATACAAAATATTATTATTTTAATTTGCCACGAAAATACGTTCCTATAAACGACACATAATATTTTTATTAATTAAATTATATTATAATTAAATTCAAGTAGGTGCAATAAGTTTGGAGAAAATTCTGAAATTATCATTATCAAGGTATAAATACATACTTAAGGCGATGCCATACGTCTTTTTATAAGCCCAAAAAAAATAATGTAAAGGCCTATAAAAATTGCATTAAAGTTCATAATCTCCTACTTACGAACCCATTTTAGGTTATGATTTTATTGTATAATGTGGAAAATTAAGTTATTTATAAAATGATCGAAAAAAAATATGCTTGAACATCCAAAAAATAAAATAAAAGGCACTTTTTGGCCATGTTTTTTTCTTGCATAAATCAAAACAGGCGAATGGTGTTAAGCGGGAATTTAAACCTTATCGCCATCTACGTAAGGGTTGTTATTGATAGCGGCTCAATTTAAAATATTCACGACGTAGTGCATTGCCTTAATACAGTAAAATTGGCGATACCAGTGGCGTGCATTGCTGTATGACCAGGTAGTCCGCGTGCATTTTTCAAGTGTGGGCATTAATATTTTAAAAATTGTCACTGTATTATAATTTTCCATAGAAAAGATAGCATTATACCATCGACCAACAAAGTATAGACAGGGAGTGTGGATGTTACAAATAACAAGGAAACCATTATTATTTATTTAATGATAAACTAATGTTTATAAGACAGGGTTTCTATGCATAGCAAAAAGGATAACAAATTATTAGTAAATATCCAATACAAATTGAAAATATCTCCCGAGTAAAAATAAATGCAGCCGACGGGAATTGAACCCGGGCCTTCTGATGTCCGGTCAGGTGCTCTGAGACCACTGAGCTACGTCGGCTTTTTTCTTATGTACTTATACTTCAATCAAAAATTAATGCTTATTTTGTTTTTTTTTTCACCTGTAAACAAACAACTTTATTTTGTAGGAAAAGCTTTGGTTAGTGCTAAATTTCCCTGTAGATGGCGTCGAGACATATTATATCTACATTTCTTGGTGAAATATTTTGTCTTGTCAAATATTATTATTTTTTTAATGATGAACAAATGTTTATAATAATAATAACACATGTAGGATTTCGAAAGATTTCTTAAATATATATTTTGAGGGAGTTATCAGTAGGATTTATAGGTCCAATTAGAAGTTCTACCGAGCCGAACCCTCTGATATTAAAATATCTGGAGTCGGTGAATTATTTTCCCATTTGATCTCTGGTGATTTGACGTGTTGTTTTTGTATTATTTTGTATTTATTATGCTTATATAATGCACTTGCATAATGTGGATTGACTAGATGATCATTTGTGGAAAAATGTGTGGAAGGGCTTAGTGTTTCCTGTGGGGAAGATTTAACCCGGACATATAGTCGGAAATTGAAAAATAAATAATTAATTGTTTATTGCAGGATGTGGGGAGGTGAGTGCAATCCCATACATCCCATAGAGAGTAGAGAGAGTATAAGACAAGGTTTTTTATGCATAGCACAAAGGATAACAAATTATTATAATCAATAATTATTCGCTTGAAATATCGTAAACAAATTGAAAATATCTCCCGAGTAAAAGAAGAAGAAGAAGGCACGGTTCAATTCCCGTTGGCGGCATTTATTTTTACTCGGGAGATATTTTCAATTTGTATAAGATATTTAAAGCGACTAATTAATTATTGCTCATAATAATTTGTTAACCGAAACCATTGGTTAAAAAAATTGGGTTACAAAAACGTTTATCAAAAAGGAAGTGCATTATTTCACAATCAGAAGATTGCAAGTATCATTGCTTATTATCTTTTCCTGGACTGCAAGGACCAAATTTGTTTCCCAAGATATATTGCTTTCTAAGCGAGGCAAGGTTTGGTTATAAAATTAACACGCCATATATATATATTTTTTTTAAAGCGAGTATTTAAAAATTGTACATACAATAAATGATAGTGAATATATGTATGGTAAATTGTATTTCTTAGTCCTCCTCACTAGGTTGATCTGTTCTGAGGTTGACTAAAATTATTCACTTCTATTTTATTTGTTTTCTATGTCGTTTTTAATGTTTTTTTCATTAATCTCTTTCAGTCAGATTTTTATTCTTGATTTGTAATCATTAAACTTTTTTTATTTTTATTATTATTATTTTTTTTTATTAAAACACAAATAACTTAGTTTACATCACTTTATTTCGATACAAAATCTCAACATGTTTCGTGAACCAAGTTCACATCATCAGGAGCACAAGTATACTAAAGTTAAAATTAAATTAAATAATAACTTTAGTATACTTGTGCTCCTGATGATGTGAACTTGGTTCACGAAACATGTTGAGATTTTGTATCGAAATAAAGTGATGTAAACTAAGTTATTTGTGTTTTAATAAAAAATAAATAATGCCATCACAAAGTGAAAATCAGTTAGAAGAAGTTTTCTTCGAAAAATTATTAAACTTTTCTATTCGCTTTATACCTGGGGGAAGGATGTTGCAGAGTTTTGTGTCAAAATAAATGTTGTTTCATTGTAATTTTAATGTAGTTTTATGATTTGGAATATTTTTTAATGTTAATGTGTTGTGTTATATCTGCGTATTACATTACAAGATGGAATGTCCATCTCTAATAGGAAAACCATCGCACCTTTTTAAGAAATTTAGGATTTTTCTGTTTCGTTAATCAACCCTAATTCACGAAACGTGATAATTTAAAAGATAGTGGGTACATTGATACATTACCGTACTTTGAATCTTACTTACATAATACAAAAATCTAAACATGTACTATGTTTTCTGGACAAGGAAAATGTAAAAAAGGATCTCAATTCGATATTTCGCCAGAAATAGATGCTTTCATTATTTTGGACTATCACATAAAAGGTCAAATTATTTTTACGTGAGTAGGTTAAGTGTGGTTTTAATTTTATAGCGCGCTTATGGAAAACATATATTAACCCATCGGAAAATAATGCTCTGTGGAGGGTATTTTTAACCCTTCAGCACTTTCATCACTTTTGCTGAATTTGCAATGTTTTCTGTGTATTTCAAATGCGCTATATATATTTATATATATATATATATGCTTTTTTAATTTAAAAAATACTGTTTTAGAAACGAGATAAAAATTATTTTTCTTGTGTTTGTATTTAAAATAAACATTACCATAGTATAAATACTATAATTTTAATATTTAAGGTGAAAAATGTTGTCAAAAACGCTAACTTCGATTTCGAAATTTGTAAGAAAACTGTACCTTCACTTTTATCTCGTTCATATAAAAAAAAATAAGAAATGTTTTTTAAAGATAAGCCGATTGTTACAATAGTTATTATTAATTTTGACTATTTATAGGATTTTATTAATGAGTTCTAGTATAAGCAAACTGGAAAGAACTATTATTTATTTTTCTAACATTAAAAAAATTAAGTATTTCCGCATGATGGAAAAAAAGATAAAAATACTTTTATAAAATATAACGCTGGTCACATACGACCCTAATTCGCTGGAGGTGTTAAGGAAAGGAAGGAGAAGAAGTTCCGGGAAAGAGAAAGGTTTGAGGGGTGAGGAGGAATCTAGGGATCAGTGAGAAGTATTGACAATGGACTCTGGCATCTTAACTGGCAGGCGGTTGGTATAACATTGACTCCAACCTTGAGTTTCCCACCTTATTCATTATACTCTCGGTGTCTCCAACGCTCGACAGCTAACGCCATATATGGGTAACCTAATAGACTTATATCTAGCGTCATCTATAGGTAAGCTCTTAAACTAATATCAAAGATATTACACCGATTTTTTGAGATTGTTGTAAAGCCAAATAAAGTGAGAAAATGAAATGATATAGGCAGAAAAAGGTTGGAAATTATTAAGTATTCAGTTCTGGTCATTAAATATAGCTAAACCGATTTACTCCAAATATCTGTAATATGTAAATATTTCCATTATATAAAGTACCTACATCAAAACTGTTCCACAACCTTATTTCCAAGTAATTAAAAAGCCAGTTCGTTTTTAATTTTCTAAAATAATTACTGCCATTAAAGTTAGACTGAAATTCATAGTCCATAATGTATCATAGATGATTTTACATGCGCTAATATGCTAATCGGTATACTTGTTCTGGAGTTTCGTAAAACAAAAACACTACGTCTGTTCTTGGTTTTAAACTAATAATAACCTCATAGGGTATAGTCATTATTATATCTCTAATCCGTGTATATTTATATACTAAGTTATTTTAGTGGAAAGAAAGTTGGTGTTGAACAATAAATTTCTAGATCATAAAAATATTTCAATACAGGTTGTCCGGGGGAAAAGTGCGCTAACTTCGGGAGGTGATTCTACATGATGGTAGAAGTATAAAGGGAAAAACACTTTTTCCGAAATTCCAATATTATTTTAGCGAGGCAAACAATTCATATTTTTTTCTTAAAAACTACCTTAAAACATTAGAATATCGAATTTTTTTAAAAATATTTTTTACTTCTAAAATCAAGTAGAATCACCCTACGAAGTAAGCGCACTTTACCCCAGAATACCCTGTATTGTTAGGTTTCTGAATCATTAAAATCAGGTTAAAAACGGGATTGCAGGCCGTTTCCAATATATTTTTATGTATATTCCTAATATATCGGAACACGTGTTCACGCACCTGCATATTCCCTCATCATATTCAATGACAAAATTATTAGAATTTTTTATGATCACGTTTTCTCGCAGGCGCCCTTGTCCAAATATATATAATAGACGAGACAAACGATTATGATTTTGAAGAGCACGTGTTCCGACTTCTTCGTAAGATATTCGTGCTTTACTGATAGCTTGTTATGAAATTTGTCATAGCATTCGTTATAGGTCCCAGCACCATTTTTAACAGGAAAACAAATTTGACCAGGTTATTAATAAATTATATCAGTAAGTTTTCTCCGTGTAAAAATTATGATCACTATCCCGTCAAGGTATAGGTCCGTGGTTCAATTCTCAAATGTATTCGAATCTTTTCCTATCATTTCTTTTACACATTTTTTGATTGCTAGTGGAATATTGTCTTCAATGATTAAATATTAATAGAGCAGAAAAAATAAATATATAATTATTATTCAACGCCTTCCTATTTCCTAAGTTGACGCTTGTCCTTCAAGGCTCTCTGAGGCTACCATCGTCCAATTGGAGGTCATTATTAAATATATTTTTGTTTAAATCAATAAAACACGACGACACCTAAAGTGTCAATGTTAATGCCATCTTTAATGACGCCGCGTTGAGGTTTTTATCAAGAAGAGACAGGAGTGAATTAGGGCCTTTAAAAGACCCACGTTTACGTTGAGTTTATACCTGATCTCTAGTTTCATACCAATAATGGTTCACAGTTCATACCCGATCTCTAGTTTCATACCAACAATGGTTTATAGTTCATGCCCGATCTCTAGTTTAATACCAATAATGGTTCATAGTTCATACCCGATCTCAAGTTTCATACCAGTAATGATTCACAGTTCATACCCGATATCTTGTTTCATACCAACAATGGTTCATAGTTCATACCCGGTCTCTAGTTTCATACCAACAATGGTTTATAGTTCATACCCGATCTCTAGTTTCATACAATCAATGGTTCATAGTTCATACCCGATCTCTAGTTACATACCAACAATGGTTCATAGATCATACCCGATCACAAGTTTAATACCAATAATGGTTACATAGTTCATACCCGATCTCTACTTTCATACCAAAAATGGTTCATAGTTCATACCCGATCTCAAGTTTCATACCAGTCATGGTTCACAGTTCATTCCCGATCTCTAGTTTCATTCCAATAATGGTTCATAGTTCATACCCGATCTCTAGTTTCATACCAACAATGCTAGTTAGTTTATACTCGATCTCTAGTTTCATACCAACAATGGTTCACAGTTCATACTCGATCTCTAGTTTCATTGCAAGAATGGTTCATAGTTCATACCCGATCTCTAGTTTCATTGCAACAATGGTTCATAGTTCATACACCATCTCTAGTTGCATACCAACAATGGTTCATAGTTCATACCCGATCTCAAGTTTCATACAAGTAATGTTTCACAGTTCATACCCGATATCTAGTTTAATTGCAATAATGGTTCATAGTTCATACCCGATCTCTATTTTCATATCAGTAATGGTTCATAGTTCATACCCGATTTCTAGTTACATACCAACAATGGTTCATAGTTCATACCCGATCTCTAGTTTCATACCAGTAATGGTTCAAAGTTCATAGTTCATACCAGATATCTTGTTTCATACCAACAATGGTACATAGTTCATACCCGATGTCTAGTTTCTTACCAGTAATGGTTCAGTTTATTCCCGATCTCTAGTTTCATACCAACAATGGTTCATAGTTCATACCCGATCTCTAGTTTCATACCAATAATGGTTCATAGTTCATACCCGATCTCTAGTTTCATACCAATAATGGTTTATAGTTCATGCCCGATCTCTAGTTTCATACCAATAATGGTTCATAGTTCATACCTGATCTCTAGTTTCATACCAATAATGGTATATAGTTCATGCCCGATCTCTAGTTTCATACCAGTAATGGTTCACAGTTCATACCCGATATCTTCTTTCATACCAACAATGGTTCATAGTTCATACCCGGTCTCTAGTTTCATACCAACAATGGTTTATAGTTCATACCCGATCTCTAGTTTCATACCATCAATGGTTCATAGTTCATACCCGATCTCTAGTTACATACCAACAATGGTTCATAGATCATACCCGATCTCTAGTTTCATACCAATAATGGTTACATAGTTCATACCCGATCTCTACTTTCATACCAAAAATGGTTCATAGTTCATACCCGATCTCAAGTTTCATACCAGTCATGGTTCACAGTTCATTCCCGATCTCTAGTTTCATTCCAATAATGGTTAATAGTTCATACCCGATCTCTAATTTCATACCAACAATGCTAGTTAGTTTATACTCGATCTCTAGTTTCATACCAACAATGGTTCACAGTTCATACTCGATCTCTAGTTTCATTGCAACAATGGTTCATAGTTCATACCCGATCTCTAGTTTCATTGCAACAATGGTTCATAGTTCATACACCATCTCTAGTTACATACCAACAATGGTTCATAGTTCATACGCGATCTCAAGTTTCATACAAGTAATGTTTCACAGTTCATACCCGATATCTAGTTTAATTGCAATAATGGTTCATAGTTCATACCCGATCTCTATTTTCATATCAGTAATGGTTCATAGTTCATACCCGATCTCTAGTTTCATACCAGTAATGGTTCAAAGTTCATAGTTCATACCAGATATCTTGTTTCATACCAACAATGGTACATAGTTCATACCCGATGTCTAGTTTCTTACCAGTAATGGTTCAGTTTATTCCCGATCTCTAGTTTCATACCAACAATGGTTCATAGTTCATACCCGATCTCTAGTTTCATACCAATAATGGTTCATAGTTCATACCCGATCTCTAGTTTCATACCAATAATGGTTTATAGTTCATACCCGATATCTAGTTTCATACCAATAATGGTTCATAGTTCATACCCGATCTCTAGTTTCATACCAATAATGGTTTATAGTTCATGCCCGATCTCTAGTTTCATACCAGTAATGGTTCATAGTTCATACCCGATCTCTAGTTTCATACCAATAATGGTTCACAGTTCATACCCGATCACTAGTTTCATACCAACAATCGTTCATAGTTCATACCCGATCTCTAGTTTCATACCAATAATGGTTCACAGTTGATACCCGATCTCTTGTTTCATATTAACAATGGTTCATAGATCATACCCGATCTCTAGTTTCATACCAATAACGGTTCACAGTTGATACCCGATCTCTTGTTTCATATTAACAATGGTTCATTTATCATACCCGATCTCTAGTTTCATACCAACAATGCTTCATAGTTTCTTCCCGATCTCTAGTCTCATTTCAATAATTGTTTATAATTCAAACCCGATCTCTAGTTTCAAACCAACAATGGTTCTTAGTTCATACCCGATCTCTAGTTTCATTCCAATAATGGTTCATAGTTCATAGTTCATACCCGATCTCTAGTTTCATACCAATAATGGTTCACAGTTGATACCCGATCTCTTGCTTCATATTAACAATGGTTCATAGATCATACCCGATCTCTAGTTTCATACCAATAATGGTTCACAGTTGATACCCGATCTCTTGTTTCATATTAACAATGGTTCATTAATCATACCCGATCTCTAGTTTCATACCAACAATGCTTCATAGTTTCTTCCCGATCTCTAGTCTCATTTCAATAATTGTTTATAATTCATACTCGATCTCTAGTTTCAAACCAACAATGGTTCATAGTTCATACCCGATCTCAAGTTTCATACCAGTCATGGTTCACAGTTCATTCCCGATCTCTAGTTTCATTCCAATAATGGTTCATAATTCATACCCGATCTCTAGTTTCATACCAACAATGCTAGTTAGTTTATACTCGATCTCTAGTTTCATACCAACAATGGTTCACAGTTCATACTCGATCTCTAGTTTCATTGCAACAAAGGTTCATAGTTCATACCCGATCTCTAGTTTCATTGCAACAATGGTTCATAGTTCATACACCATCTCTAGTTGCATACCAACAATGGTTCATAGTTCATACCCGATCTCAAGTTTCATACAAGTAATGTTTCACAGTTCATACCCGATATCTAGTTTAATTGCAATAATGGTTCATAGTTCATACCCGATCTCTATTTTCATATCAGTAATGGTTCATAGTTCATACCCGATTTCTAGTTACATACCAACAATGGTTCATAGTTCATACCCGATCTCTAGTTTCATACCAGTAATGGTTCAAAGTTCATAGTTCATACCAGATATCTTGTTTCATACCAACAATGGTTCATAGTTCATACCCGATCTCTAGTTTCATACCAATAATGGTTCATAGTTCATACCCGATCTCTAGTTTGATACCAATAATGGTTTATAGTTCATGCCCGATCTCTAGTTTCATACCAATAATGGTTCATAGTTCATACCTGATCTCTAGTTTCATACCAATAATGGTATATAGTTCATGCCCGATCTCTAGTTTCATACCAGTAATGGTTCACAGTTCATACCCGATATCTTCTTTCATACCAACAATGGTTCATAGTTCATACCCGGTCTCTAGTTTCATACCAACAATGGTTTATAGTTCATACCCGATCTCTAGTTTCATACCATCAATGGTTCATAGTTCATACCCGATCTCTAGTTACATACCAACAATGGTTCATAGATCATACCCGATCTCTAGTTTCATACCAATAATGGTTACATAGTTCATACCCGATCTCTAGTTTCATACCAACAATGCTTCATAGTTTCTTCCCGATCTCTAGTCTCATTTCAATAATTGTTTATAATTCATACCCGATCTCTAGTTTCAAACCAACAATGGTTCTTGGTTCATACCCGATCTCTAGTTTCATTCCAATAATGGTTCATAGTTCATAGTTCATACCCGATCTCTAGTTTCATACCAATAATGGTTCACAGTTGATACCCGATCTCTTGCTTCATATTAACAATGGTTCATAGATCATACCCGATCTCTAGTTTCATACCAATAATGGTTCACAGTTGATACCCGATCTCTTGTTTCATATAAACAATGGTTCATTTATCATACCCGATCTCTAGTTTCATACCAACAATGCTTCATAGTTTCTTCCCGATCTCTAGTCTCATTTCAATAATTGTTTATAATTCATACTCGATCTCTAGTTTCAAACCAACAATGGTTCATAGTTCATACCCGATCTCTAGTTTCATTCCAATAATGGTTCATAGTTCATACTCGATCTCTAGTTTCATACCAATAATGGTTCACAGTTGATACCCGATCTATTGTTTCATATTAACAATGGTTCATAGATCATACCCGATCTCTAGTTTCATATCAATAATGGTTCACAGTTGATACCCGATCTCTTGTTTCATATTAACAATGGTTCATAGATCATACCCGATCTCTAGTTTCATACCAATAATGGTTCACAGTTCATACCCGATATCTAGTTTAATTGCAATAATGGTTCATAGTTTATACCCGATCTCTATTTTCATACGAGTAATGGTTCATAGTTCATACCCGATTTCTAGTTACATACCAACAATGGTTCATAGTTCATACCCGATCTCTAGTTTCATACCAATAATGGTTCACAGTTGATACTCGATCTCTTGTTTCATATTAACAATGGTTCATTTATCATACCCGATCTCTAGTTTCATACCAACAATGCTTCATAGTTTCTTCCCGATCTCTAGTCTCATTTCAATAATTGTTTCTAATTCATACCCGATCTCTAGTTTCAAACCAACAATGGTTCATAGTTCATACCCGATCTCTAGTTTCATTCCAATAATGGTTCATGGTTCATACCCGATCTTTAGTTTCATACCAATAATGATTCACAGTTGATACCCGATCTCTTGTTTCATATTAACAATGGTTCACAGATCATACCCGATCTCTAGTTTTATACCATTAATGGTTCACAGTTGATACCCGATCTCTTGTTTCATATTAACAATGGTTCATTTATCATACCCGATCTCTAGTTTCATACCAACAATGCTTCATAGTTTCTTCCCGACCTCTAGTCTCATTTCAATAATTGTTTATAATTCATACCCGATCTCTAGTTTCAAACCAACAATGATTCATAGTTCATACCCGATCTCTAGTTTCATACCAATAATGGTTCACAGTTGATACCCGATCTCTTGTTTCATATTAACAATGGTTCATAGATCATACCCGATCTCTAGTTTCATACCAACAATGCTTCATAGTTTCTTCCCGATCTCTAGTCTCATTACAATAATTGTTTATAATTCATACCCGATCTCTAGTTTCAAACCAACAATGGTTCATAGTTCATACCCGATCTCTAGTTTCATTCCAATAATGGTTCATAGTTCATACCCGATCTCTAATTTCATACCAATAATGGTTCACAGTTGATACCCGATCTCTTGTTTCATATTAACAATGGTTCATAGATCATACCCGATCTCTAGTTTCATACCAATAATGGTTCACAGTTGATACCCGATCTCTTGTTTCATATTAACAATGGTTCATAGATCATACCCGATCTCTAGTTTCATACCAACAATGCTTCATAGTTTCTTCCCGATCTCTAGTCTCATTTCAATAATTGTTTATAATTCATACCCGATCTCTAGTTTCAAACCAACAATGGTTCATAGTTCATACCCGATCTCTAGTTTCATACCAACAATGCTTCATAGTTTCTTCCCGATCTCTAGTCTCATTTCAATAATTGTTTATAATTCATACCCGATCTCTAGTTTCAAACCAACAATGGTTTATAGTTCATACCCGATCTCTAGTTTCATTCCAATTGTGGTTCATAGTACATACCCGATCTCTAGTTTCATTCCAATAATGGTTCATAGTTCATACCCGATCTCTAGTTTCATACCAATAATGGTTCACAGTTAATACCCGATCTCTTGTTTCATATTAACAATGGTTCATAGATCATACCCGATCTCTAGTTTCATACCAATAATGGTTCACAGTTGATACCCGATCTCTTGTTTCATATTAACAATGGTTCATTTATCATACCCGATCTCTAGTTTCATACCAACAATGCTTCATAGTTTCTTCCCGATCTCTAGTCTCATTTCAATAATTGTTTATAATTCATACCCGATCTCTAGTTTCAAACCTACAATGGTTCATAGTTCATACCCGATCTCTAGTTTCAAACCAACAATGGTTCATAGTTCATACCCGATCTCTAGTTTCATTCCAATAATGGTTCATAGTTCATACCCGATCTCTAATTTCATACCAATAATGGTTCACAGTTGATACCCAATCTCTTGTTTCATATTAACAATGGTTCATTTATCATACCGGATCTCTAGTTTCATACCAACAATGCTTCATAGTTTCTTCCCGATCTCTAGTCTCATTTCAATAATTGTTTATAATTCATACCCGATCTCTAGTTTCAAACCAACAATGGTTCATAGTTCATACCCGATCTCTAGTTTCATACCAACAATGCTTCATAGTTTCTTTCCGATCTCTAGTCTCATTTCAATAATTGTTTATAATTCATACCCGATCTCTAGTTTCAAACCAACAATGGTTCATAGTTCATACCCGATCTCTAGTTTCATACCAATAATGGTTCACAGTTGATACCCGATCTCTTGTTTCATATTAACAATGGTTCATAGATCATACCCGATTTCTAGTTTCATACCAACAATGCTTCATAGTTTCTTCCCGATCTCTAGTCTCATTTCAATAATTGTTTATAATTCATACCCGATCTCTAGTTTCAAACCAACAATGGTTCATAGTTCATACCCGATCTCTAGTTTCATACCAAAAATGCTTCATAGTTTCTTCCCGATCTCTAGTCTCATTTCAATAATTGTTTATAATTCATACCCGATCTCTAGTTTCAAACCAACAATGGTTTATAGTTCAAACCCGATCTCTAGTTTCATTCCAATTGTGGTTCATAGTACATACTCGATCTCTAGTTTCATTCCAATAATGGTTCATAGTTCATACCCGATCTCTAGTTTCATACCAATAATGGTTCACAGTTAATACCCGATCTCTTGTTTCATATTAACAATGGTTCATAGATCATACCCGATCTCTAGTTTCATACCAACAATGCTTCATAGTTTCTTCCCGATCTCTAGTCTCATTTCAATAATTGTTTATAATTCATACCCGATCTCTAGTTTCAAACCTACAATGGTTCATAGTTCATACCCGATCTCTAGTTTCAAACCAACAATGGTTCATAGTTCATACCCGATCTCTAGTTTCATTCCAATAATGGTTCATAGTTCATAACCGATCTCTAATTTCATACCAATAATGGTTCACAGTTGATACCCGATCTCTACTTTCATACCAACAATGGTTCATAGTTCATACCCGATCTCTAGTTTCATACCAATAATGGTTCATAGTTCATACCCGATCTCTAGTTTCATACCAATAATGGTTTATAGTATATGCCCGATCTCTAGTTTCATACCAATAATGGTTCATAGTTCATACCCGATCTCTAGTTTCATACCAATAATGGTATATAGTTCATGCCCGATCTCTAGTTTCATACCAGTAATGGTTCACAGTTCATACCCGATATCTTGTTTCATACCAACAATGGTTCATAGTTCATACCCGGTCTCTAGTTTCATACCAACAATGGTTTATAGTTCAAACCCGATCTCTAGTTTCATACCATCAATGGTTCATAGTTCATACCCGATCTCTAGTTACATACCAACAATGGTTCATAGATCATACCCGATCTCTAGTTTCATACCAAAAATGGGTCATAGTTCATACCCGATCTCAAGTTTCATACCAGTCATGGTTCACAGTTCATTCCCGATCTCTAGTTTCATTCCAATAATGGTTCATAGTTCATACCCGATCTCTAATTTCATACCAACAATGCTAGTTAGTTTATACTCGATCTCTAGTTTCATACCAACAATCGTTCACAGTTCATACTCGATCTCTAGTTTCATTGCAACAATGGTTCATAGTTCATACCCGATCTCTAGTTTCATTGCAACAATGGTTCATAGTTCATACACCATCTCTAGTTACATACCAACAATGGTTCATAGTTCATACCCGATCTCAAGTTTCATACAAGTAATGTTTCACAGTTCATACCCGATATCTAGTTTAATTGCAATAATGGTTCATAGTTCATACCCGATCTCTATTTTCATATCAGTAATGGTTCATAGTTCATACCCGATTTCTAGTTACATACCAACAATGGTTCATAGTTCATACCCGATCTCTAGTTTCATACCAGTAATGGTTCAAAGTTTATAGTTCATACCAGATATCTTGTTTCATACCAACAATGGTACATAGTTCATACCCGATGTCTAGTTTCTTACCAGTAATGGTTCAGTTTATTCCCGATCTCTAGTTTCATACCAATAATGGTTCATAGTTCATACCCGATCTCTAGTTTCATACCAAAAATGGTTTATAGTTCATACCCGATATCTAGTTTCATACCAATAATGGTTCATAGTTCATACCCGATCTCTAGTTTCATACCAATAATAGTTTATAGTTCATGCCCGATCTCTAGTTTCATACCAATAATGGTTCACAGTTCATACCCGATCTCTAGTTTCATACCAACAATCGTTCATAGTTCATACCCGATCTCTAGTTTCATACCAATAATGGTTCACAGTTGATACCCGATCTCTTGTTTCATATTAACAATGGTTCATAGATCATACCCGATTTCTAGTTTCATACCAATAATGGTTCACAGTTGATACCCGATCTCTTGTTTCATATTAACAATGGTTCATTTATCATACCCGATCTCTAGTTTCATACCAACAATGCTTCATAGTTTCTTCCCGATCTCTAGTCTCATTTCAATAATTGTTTATAATTCATACCCGATCTCTAGTTTCAAACCAACAATGGTTCATAGTTCATACCCGATTTCTAGTTACATACCAACAATGGTTCATAGTTCATACCCGATCTCTAGTTTCATACCAATAATGGTTCACAGTTGATACCCGATCTCTTGTTTCATATTAACAATGGTTCATTTATCATACCCGATCTCTAGTTTCATACCAACAATGCTTCATAGTTTCTTCCCGATCTCTAGTCTCATTTCAATAATTGTTTCTAATTCATACCCGATCTCTAGTTTCAAACCAACAATGGTTCATAGTTCATACCCGATCTCTAGTTTCATTCCAATAATGGTTCATGGTTCATACCCGATCTTTAGTTTCATACCAATAATGATTCACAGTTGATACCCGATCTCTTGTTTCATATTAACAATGGTTCACAGATCATACCCGATCTCTAGTTTTATACCATTAATGGTTCACAGTTGATACCCGATCTCTTGTTTCATATTAACAATGGTTCATTTATCATACCCGATCTCTAGTTTCATACCAACAATGCTTCATAGTTTCTTCCCGATCTCTAGTCTCATTTCAATAATTGTTTATAATTCATACCCGATCTCTAGTTTCAAACCAACAATGATTCATAGTTCATACCCGATCTCTAGTTTCATACAAATAATGGTTCACAGTTGATACCCGATCTCTTGTTTCATATTAACAATGGTTCATAGATCATACCCGATCTCTAGTTTCATACCAACAATGCTTCATAGTTTCTTCCCGATCTCTAGTCTCATTTCAATAATTGTTTATAATTCATACCCGATCTCTAGTTTCAAACCAACAATGGTTCATAGTTCATACCCGATCTCTAGTTTCATTCCAATAATGGTTCATAGTTCATACCCGATCTCTAATTTCATACCAATAATGGTTCACAGTTGATACCCGATCTCTTGTTTCATATTAACAATGGTTCATAGATCATACCCGATCTCTAGTTTCATACCAATAATGGTTCACAGTTGATACCCGATCTCTTGTTTCATATTAACAATGGTTCATAGATCATACCCGATCTCTAGTTTCATACCAACAATGCTTCATAGTTTCTTCCCGATCTCTAGTCTCATTTCAATAATTGTTTATAATTCATACCCGATCTCTAGTTTCAAACCAACAATGGTTCATAGTTCATACCCGATCTCTAGTTTCATACCAACAATGCTTCATAGTTTCTTCCCGATCTCTAGTCTCATTTCAATAATTGTTTATAATTCATACCCGATCTCTAGTTTCAAACCAACAATGGTTTATAGTTCATACCCGATCTCTAGTTTCATTCCAATTGTGGTTCATAGTACATACCCGATCTCTAGTTTCATTCCAATAATGGTTCATAGTTCATACCCGATCTCTAGTTTCATACCAATAATGGTTCACAGTTAATACCCGATCTCTTGTTTCATATTAACAATGGTTCATAGATCATACCCGATCTCTAGTTTCATACCAATAATGGTTCACAGTTGATACCCGATCTCTTGTTTCATATTAACAATGGTTCATTTATCATACCCGATCTCTAGTTTCATACCAACAATGCTTCATAGTTTCTTCCCGATCTCTAGTCTCATTTCAATAATTGTTTATAATTCATACCCGATCTCTAGTTTCAAACCTACAATGGTTCATAGTTCATACCCGATCTCTAGTTTCAAACCAACAATGGTTCATAGTTCATACCCGATCTCTAGTTTCATTCCAATAATGGTTCATAGTTCATACCCGATCTCTAATTTCATACCAATAATGGTTCACAGTTGATACCCAATCTCTTGTTTCATATTAACAATGGTTCATTTATCATACCGGATCTCTAGTTTCATACCAACAATGCTTCATAGTTTCTTCCCGATCTCTAGTCTCATTTCAATAATTGTTTATAATTCATACCCGATCTCTAGTTTCAAACCAACAATGGTTCATAGTTCATACCCGATCTATAGTTTCATACCAACAATGCTTCATAGTTTCTTCCCGATCTCTAGTCTCATTTCAATAATTGTTTATAATTCATACCCGATCTCTAGTTTCAAACCAACAATGGTTCATAGTTCATACCCGATCTCTAGTTTCATACCAATAATGGTTCACAGTTGATACCCGATCTCTTGTTTCATATTAACAATGGTTCATAGATCATACCCGATCTCTAGTTTCATACCAACAATGCTTCATAGTTTCTTCCCGATCTCTAGTCTCATTTCAATAATTGTTTATAATTCATACCCGATCTCTAGTTTCAAACCAACAATGGTTCATAGTTCATACCCGATCTCTAGTTTCATACCAACAATGCTTCATAGTTTCTTCCCGATCTCTAGTCTCATTTCAATAATTGTTTATAATTCATACCCGATCTCTAGTTTCAAACCAACAATGGTTTATAGTTCAAACCCGATCTCTAGTTTCATTCCAATTGCGGTTCATAGTACATACTCGATCTCTAGTTTCATTCCAATAATGGTTCATAGTTCATACCCGATCTCTAGTTTCATACCAATAATGGTTCACAGTTAATACCCGATCTCTTGTTTCATATTAACAATGGTTCATAGATCATACCCGATCTCTAGTTTCATACCAACAATGCTTCATAGTTTCTTCCCGATCTCTAGTCTCATTTCAATAATTGTTTATAATTCATACCCGATCTCTAGTTTCAAACCTACAATGGTTCATAGTTCATACCCGATCTCTAGTTTCAAACCAACAATGGTTCATAGTTCATACCCGATCTCTAGTTTCATTCCAATAATGGTTCATAGTTCATAACCGATCTCTAATTTCATACCAATAATGGTTCACAGTTGATACCCGATCTCTACTTTCATACCAACAATGGTTCATATTTCATACCCGATCTCTAGTTTCATACCAATAATGGTTCATAGTTCATACCCGATCTCTAGTTTCATACCAATAATGGTTTATAGTATATGCCCGATCTCTAGTTTAATACCAATAATGGTTCATAGTTCATACCCGATCTCTAGTTTCATACCAATAATGGTATATAGTTCATGCCCGATCTCTTGTTTCATACCAGTAATGGTTCACAGTTCATACCCGATATCTTGTTTCATACCAACAATGGTTCATAGTTCATACCCGGTCTCTAGTTTCATACCAACAATGGTTTATAGTTCAAACCCGATCTCTAGTTTCATACCATCAATGGTTCATAGTTCATACCCGATCTCTAGTTACATACCAACAATGGTTCATAGATCATACCCGATCTCTAGTTTCATACCAAAAATGGGTCATAGTTCATACCCGATCTCAAGTTTCATACCAGTCATGGTTCACAGTTCATTCCCGATCTCTAGTTTCATTCCAATAATGGTTCATAGTTCATACCCGATCTCTAATTTCATACCAACAATGCTAGTTAGTTTATACTCGATCTCTTGTTTCATACCAACAATGGTTCACAGTTCATACTCGATCTCTAGTTTCATTGCAACAATGGTTCATAGTTCATACCCGATCTCTAGTTTCATTGCAACAATGGTTCATAGTTCATACACCATCTCTAGTTACATACCAACAATGGTTCATAGTTCATACCCGATCTCAAGTTTCATACAAGTAATGTTTCACAGTTCATACCCGATATCTAGTTTAATTGCAATAATGGTTCATAGTTCATACCCGATCTCTATTTTCATATCAGTAATGGTTCATAGTTCATACCCGATTTCTAGTTACATACCAACAATGGTTCATAGTTCATACCCGATCTCTAGTTTCATACCAGTAATGGTTCAAAGTTTATAGTTCATACCAGATATCTTGTTTCATACCAACAATGGTACATAGTTCATACCCGATGTCTAGTTTCTTACCAGTAATGGTTCAGTTTATTCCCGATCTCTAGTTTCATACCAATAATGGTTCATAGTTCATACCCGATCTCTAGTTTCATACCAAAAATGGTTTATAGTTCATACCCGATATCTAGTTTCATACCAATAATTATTATTATTTATTATTTCTATTATTTTATTTTATTTACGCCCTAATGGGCTTTTACATGAAAATATACATTTGCATTGATTACAATAATTGAACATAAGAAGATAAATGGAGTTAATTGTAAGAAAGCAACACATATAATAAAATTTTGTGCAAATTAGCAAAACACTAATAAGATGGATTCAATATAAAATATACCCAAGCATGAAATAGTAAGTAAAAGAAAGTTCAACATAAAAAGTAAGTAAGTGGGTGTGTTTAAACCCAGTATTAATTGTGTGTTTAACAAATCGATAAACCAATATAAATTAGAGTGTAACTTACTCGTGAGGTAAAGAACATTATAACAGAGATTTAAAAAAAAAAATAACAAAATAAGAGTTGCACCTGTAAAAAGCAAAAACTAATAGAATTTAGCAATATCGACATGAATAAGAAATAATAAGATCTGAGATGGAACATAGTGTTATGTATAAAAAGTAGTTAGTAGGTATAAGCATACAATTATAAGTGTATAGTAGAGCAAATAAAAAACAAACAAATATGGATATAATTTACTTGAAAGGTTTCGAATGGGAGAAGATGTAATAAAATTATTAAAGCTATAAAAGTTAATTATTAGCCGATAGAATCGAAATAAGTTGCCTTTTAAAGCTCACAAAATTGTCAAAACCAAATATATCTATAAGTTCACAGTATTTATTCGCAAGGTTGTGAATTCTAGGAATTGGTGAAAAAATAGAATAATTAGTGTTGAGGTTCTTGTTAAATTTAAAAGTATCTTTACTGCGAGTTTGCCTAGCAGGAACATTAATGCAAATAAGTTCCAACAAATTAGGGCTGTCAATTAAAGATTTAATAATTTTGAATAAAAATAGCAAATCAATTAACACTCTTCTATCAGATAATTTAAGAAGTTTAGTTTCAGCAAGCAAGTTATTGTAATTTATAAATTCGATTGGAATTTTCATTTTAAAGTTAATGTACCGAAGGAATTTATTTTGTACCTTTTCTAATGATTGAGAATGGACCTTGTAGTACGGTGACCATACGGTGGAATTGTATTCTAATTTGCTTCGTACTAACGAGCAATACAGATGTTTTAATGTTGACATACTTTTAAAATTTGCTCCCATTCTCAAAATAAAACCTAGTATTCTCATCGCATCGCTTGTTATTTCATCGATGTGTTCGTTAAACTGTAGACTCTCGTGGAATATAACACCAAGATCACGAATCTGTGATACACGAAGAAGATTAGCACCATTCATAAAATAGGAAAAATTAAGTGGATTTTTGCCTTTGTAAAAACTGATAATCTGGCATTTACCTAAATTTAGTTGCAAATCATTGACAGAACACCACGCACATAGTTTATTAAGGTTCAACTGCAAAATTGCGCGATCGTCATCGTCTTTGATTATTCTGTATATCTTCAGATCGTCGGCAAATAACAGGACTTTAACATTAGTAAAAATATTAACAATATCATTGATAAACAAACAAAATAATATTGGGCCCAAGTGAGATCCCTGTGGTACTCCGCTCGAGGCAGCAAATGTATAAGAAGTAAACGAATCTATCTTGACTGCTAAGTACCTTCCTAATAGATAACTCTTAAACCATTCCAACATACTCCCTCTTATTCCCAACAATTTTAGTTTACGTAATAATATTTTGTGGTTTACTTTATCAAATGCCTTACTGAAGTCAGTATATATGGAATCAGTTTGATGTGATGCATTAAGGGCATTAACAATATCATTCGTGTACAATATCAAATTGGTAAGAGTAGATCTACCTTTAATGAATCCATGTTGAAGGGGAGAGATGGTTCGATTGATTCGGGATATCAACTTATCTAGTACTAGGCTTTCAAAAAGTTTGGGTAAAGTAGACATTATACATATTGGCCTATAATTTGTTACTTCGCTCTTATTACCTTTTTTGAAAATGGGCGTTAAAAGACTAAACTTCCAAAGGTCCGGGAATACACCTGATGAGAGTGACTTTGTAAATAACTTATGAATAGGATATGACAATGTATGCATACAATTTACTAAAAACCTGGGCGGAACATTATCAGGTCCTGCGGATTTTCGGGAATCAAGACTCTTCAGCTTAGATATAATATCGTCTATGGTTACATTACAGTCAGATATATCAAGAGTTTCAACCAAATCAAAGCACGAAATATTGCTGTCTTCACTTGCATTAATGTAAACGCCGCTAAAAAAATCAGCAAAAAGATTAACAGTTTCCTGAAGATTTTGGGATAATTTAGAATCGAATGACACACTACTAGGTATGTAAGTACCATTTTCTTTTTGGGATTTAACATATTTCCAAAAGAAATTTGAGTCGTCCATGATAGAGCCTTCGACATCACTAATGTAATTTTTGTAACATTTTGCGGAGAGCTTATTGCACTCTGCCCTCAATTTTTGAAACGCAGTATAATCGATGGCCAGGCGACTTTGTTTGAATCTCTTATGAGATAATTTTTTAAGGTAAATTAAGTCTATCAGGTCTTTTGAGAACCATTTTGGGTATAGAGTTTCTCTGTAAGTCGTTAAAGGAACAAATTGTTCAATTGCAGAATTAACGATGAAGTAAAATTTTTTAAGGTGTACATTAATATCATCGTCGCTATCAAAGAATGACCAGTCAGTCTGTTTAAGGAAATTTGAAATTTTAACATAGTCAGCTTTTTTGAAATTTCGAGTTTCTACTACCTTTTTTACGATAGGAATTGGTTTAAGATTAGACATGCATATTTCTAGTGGTGGATGGTAAACATCGACAGGTAATAGAATTTCGGTACTTCTCACAACACAGATGTCAGACACATTTGACAGTGCCAAATCCAACGTACGACCTCCTATATTATGAACATTATTACACTGTGTTAGACCTAAGAACAGTGCCATATCTCTAATAACACGAATATTAACATTAGAACAAGAATTGACAGAATTCATATTACACCAATCATAATGTGGCAGATTGTAATCACCAACTAGAAGTAGTTTAGTATTAGGATATTTAGCACAAATTGATTCAACCTCGTCGCAGTGATTGCTGTAGCTTTGGACATCAGAATTCGGAGGTAAGTATGCACATCCCACTATTATTTTACCTCTAGAAGTGTTCACATTGACAAATAGTTGCTCGATGGATGTGTTTTTTGTGGATATTTTTGAAGAACTGAGATTTTTTGAGATAGCAATGGCTACACCACCTCCTCTCGTTTTGGCACTTGTTTTAGAATTCCTATCCATACGGTAGATGTTGAAATTAGGGAAGCCTAATTCGGCAGAATTGATTCCTGAGTCGAGCCATGTTTCGGTTAAAATGAAGATATCACTGCTGATAGTTGCCGCCGAAGTCAGCAACATGGGAAGTTTAGTGCGGATCCCTCTCACATTTTGGTAGTAGCATTTTATTTTTTGTTGTTTCAGTTTTTTGGCGCACATTCAATAATTTTAGGTACAGAGTTCACATATTTGATAGTTATATTGGTTTCACCGTTGTTCTTCCTCGTCTCGAGTTGTTGGCGTAAATCTAGAAGTTGAGTCCTCTGCAATGGTGTTTGGTCGTTACTGGCCTTTATACCGTTTTTCAGTTTTGCGTTCCTGGTCAAAACCTCACGAGCCGAGACAGAGTCATTGAATTCGACCTTAATCGGTCTAATTTTGTTGGACTTTTTTACACCAAGTCTGTACGACTTAACCACACTCGGTATTAATTCATTATTTATATCACTAATCGCTGAAACTACTTTATCGCTGTCCATTTTAATAATTGTTGTTGTTGATTCTGAAATACTTTCGGGAACATTAAATAAAATAATGTTCTTTGACCGGGTTTTTCTTTCCTCGGCCTCTGCGAGCAAATCATTTATTGAAGATGAAGTATTTGTCGGGTTAGTAACAATAGACTGAGTATCCGTTACACTTTTTAATGTTGACAATTCTCCTTCCAACATTCCCATACGAACAGCCATCAATCCTGTGGTTCCTAACAGATCCGTTGTTATCGGGGTAATTTTACCCATTTGCTCCTTCGTAAATTTGTTGCCGGGGTCATTAATAATTTTTATCAGCGAACAGAGTAGATCCTTGGCCTTGGTCATATAGTTAAGAGAGTTCTCGTTTAAATCCATATTAAAATTTATTTAAAAAGAGTTAAAAATATGTTAACTTTATTCGTAATTAGTTTATACACAAACGCCTGTTTCCCGCAAACTGTTTAGCACTATTCAAAAGTGACGACACTTTCGACCAATGGCGATAGTAATGACGGACTGATAATGCGCCTGCGCGTTTGGTATGTTTACCAGTTGAAAATTGTTATTTTAATATTTTTAAAACACAGCACTGCACAGCACACACGATAATTTAAAAATCTAACTGATTGAATATTTCGAAGATGAAGTGATTTAACTACTTCGACACTTTATGTTGTGTTTACTTGCAATTTTCTAATGTTTTGGAAGTTTTAATGTGGAGCGTATTCACTATCTGTGTAATCAATGACGGTAGGTATATTATTATAATGGTTCATAGTTCATACCCGATCTCTAGTTTCATACCAATAATGGTTTATAGTTCATGCCCGATCTCTAGTTTCATACCAATAATGGTTCACAGTTCATACCCGATCTCTAGTTTCATACCAACAATCGTTCATAGTTCATACCCGATCTCTAGTTTCATACCAATAATGGTTCACAGTTGATACCCGATCTCTTGTTTCATATTAACAATGGTTCATAGATCAAACCCGATCTCTAGTTTCATACCAATAATGGTTCACAGTTGATACCCGATCTCTTGTTTCATATTAACAATGGTTCATTTATCATACCCGATCTCTAGTTTCATACCAACAATGCTTCATAGTTTCTTCCCGATCTCTAGTCTCATTTCAATAATTGTTTATAATTCATACCCGATCTCTAGTTTCAAACCAACAATGGTTCATAGTTCATACCCGATCTCTAGTTTCATACCAACAATGCTTCATAGTTTCTTCCCGATCTCTAGTCTCATTTCAATAATTGTTTATAATTCATACCCGATCTCTAGTTTCAAACCAACAATGGTTCATAGTTCATACCCGATCTCTAGTTTCATACCAACAATGCTTCATAGTTTCTTCCCGATCTCTAGTCTCATTTCAATAATTGTTTATAATTCATACCCGATCTCTAGTTTCAAACCAACAATGGTTCATAGTTCATACCCGATCTCTAGTTTCATACCAATAATGGTTCACAGTTGATACCCGATCTCTTGTTTCATATTAACAATGGTTCATAGATCATACCCGATCTCTAGTTTCATACCAACAATGCTTCATAGTTTCTTCCCGATCTCTAGTCTCATTTCAATAATTGTTTATAATTCATACCCGATCTCTAGTTTCAAACCAACAATGGTTCATAGTTCATACCCGATCTCTAGTTTCATACCAACAATGCTTCATAGTTTCTTCCCGATCTCTAGTCTCATTTCAATAATTGTTTATAATTCATACCCGATCTCTAGTTTCAAACCAACAATGGTTTATAGTTCAAACCCGATCTCTAGTTTCATTCCAATTGTGGTTCATAGTACATACTCGATCTCTAGTTTCATTCCAATAATGGTTCATAGTTCATACCCGATCTCTAGTTTCATACCAATAATGGTTCACAGTTAATACCCGATCTCTTGTTTCATATTAACAATGGTTCATAGATCATACCCGATCTCTAGTTTCATACCAACAATGCTTCATAGTTTCTTCCCGATCTCTAGTCTCATTTCAATAATTGTTTATAATTCATACCCGATCTCTAGTTTCAAACCTACAATGGTTCATAGTTCATACCCGATCTCTAGTTTCAAACCAACAATGGTTCATAGTTCATACCCGATCTCTAGTTTCATTCCAATAATGGTTCATAGTTCATACCCGATCTCTAATTTCATACCAATAATGGTTCACAGTTGATACCCGATCTCTACTTTCGTACCAACAATGGTTCATAGTTCATACCCGATCTCTAGTTTCATACCAATAATGGTTTATAGTATATGCCCGATCTCTAGTTTCATACCAATAATGGTTCATAGTTCATACCCGATCTCTAGTTTCATACCAATAATGGTATATAGTTCATGCCCGATCTCTAGTTTCATACCAGTAATGGTTCACAGTTCATACCCGATATCTTGTTTCATACCAACAATGGTTCATAGTTCATACCCGGTCTATAGTTTCATACCAACAATGGTTTATAGTTTAAACCCGATCTCTAGTTTCATACCATCAATGGTTCATAGTTCATACCCGATCTCTAGTTACATACCAACAATGGTTCATAGATCATACCCGATCTCTAGTTTCATACCAAAAATGGTTCATAGTTCATACCCGATCTCAAGTTTCATACCAGTCATGGTTCACAGTTCATTCCCGATCTCTAGTTTCATTCCAATAATGGTTCATAGTTCATACCCGATCTCTAATTTCATACCAACAATGGTTTATAGTATATGCCCGATCTCTAGTTTCATACCAATAATGGTTCATAGTTCATACCCGATCTCTAGTTTCATACCAATAATGGTATATAGTTCATGCCCGATCTCTAGTTTCATACCAGTAATGGTTCACAGTTCATACCCGATATCTTGTTTCATACCAACAATGGTTCATAGTTCATACCCGGTCTCTAGTTTCATACCAATAATGGTTTATAGTTCATGCCCGATCTCTTGTTTCATACCAGTAATGGTTCATAGTTCATACCCGATCTCTAGTTTCATACCAATAATGGTTCACAGTTCATACCCGATCTCTAGTTTCATACCAACAATCGTTCATAGTTCATACCCGATCTCTAGTTTCATACCAATAATGGTTCACAGTTGATACCCGATCTCTTGTTTCATATTAACAATGGTTCATAGATCAAACCCGATCTCTAGTTTCATACCAATAATGGTTCACAGTTGATACCCGATCTCTTGTTTCATATTAACAATGGTTCATTTATCATACCCGATCTCTAGTTTCATACCAACAATGCTTCATAGTTTCTTCCCGATCTCTAGTCTCATTTCAATAATTGTTTATAATTCATACCCGATCTCTAGTTTCAAACCAACAATGGTTCATAGTTCATACCCGATCTCTAGTTTCATACCATAAAATCATAAAAGATCTCAACAAGTGCGCAGCACTAGAATGGGTTCTTCTTTAATGTATCAGCCGGTGTATACCAGAACATCCTTCGGACAAAGGAGTTTTTCATATAAAGCTCCGTTGCTATATAATATGCTTGGAGAAAATATAAAAACTATAGGTACGTTAAATTCATTCAAGAAAATGGTCAAAATCTCCGTACTAGCTGAGAGTGATGATTTTAGATCACCCATGTTGTCGCTTATATCATAATTCCTTGTGGAAGCTCTGTTTCGATACAATCCTTATTTACTTACTGCGCATGTACTTATTTACTTCTAAAATAACTTTTGGTTATTTATTATTATGTTACTTATTATTATTATTATTATCTACTTAATTATCGTATTAATATTTACTTTAATTATTGTCTAGCTCAATTATTTACTTACTTACTTTTTATTATAATATTATCTACTTACCTATCGGTTATTATTTACCTTTTTTTATTTAGTTATTTTTATTTTTTTCTTATAATCTATTATTCATACTTTCCATGTTGTAATTGTTAGTATGGTTACCCTATGCTTGTGTCTGATAAGCCAGCACAGGTACCTTGTACTTTAGTTAACAGAAGAATATTATTGTTGCCAACTTACTTTATAATGCTTCTTTTGTTGACTTTTTTGTTTTTATTTTTTTCATACATTTGTTACTAAAATTTTGTTTATTTTTGTCTACCGGTCTCGAAACGTCCGTGTCATAAACTTTTCTTTTTTGGTTTAAATTTAATTTAATGTTGTTATTATTTTAAATTTACATATATGTATTTTTTTAAATGATATTATTGTAAAGCTGCACATCTTGATACAGGAATGCCCTAGTGAGATGTGCAGAGTATGCTTTTTATGTAAAAACTGTATTTTGAATGAAATAAATAAATAAATAAATAAATAAATAAATACCAACAATGCTTCATAGTTTCTTCCCGATCTCTAGTCTCATTTCAATAATTGTTTATAATTCATACCCGATCTCTAGTTTCAAACCAACAATGGTTCATAGTTCATACCCGATCTCTAGTTTCATACCAACAATGCTTCATAGTTTCTTCCCGATCTCTAGTCTCATTTCAATAATTGTTTATAATTCATACCCGATCTCTAGTTTCAAACCAACAATGGTTCATAGTTCATACCCGATCTCTAATTTCATACCAATAATGGTTCACAGTTGATACCCAATCTCTTGTTTCATATTAACAATGGTTCATTTATCATACCCGATCTCTAGTTTCATACCAACAATGCTTCATAGTTTCTTCCCGATCTCTAGTATCATTTCAATAATTGTTTATAATTCATACCCGATCTCTAGTTTCAAACCAACAATGGTTCATAGTTCATACCCGATCTCTAGTTTCATACCAACAATGCTTCATAGTTTCTTCCCGATCTCTAGTCTCATTTCAATAATTGTTTATAATTCATACCCGATCTCTAGTTTCAAACCAACAATGGTTCATAGTTCATACCCGATCTCTAGTTTCATACCAATAATGGTTCACAGTTGATACCCGATCTCTTGTTTCATATTAACAATGGTTCATAGATCATACCCGATCTCTAGTTTCATACCAACAATGCTTCATAGTTTCTTCCCGATCTCTAGTCTCATTTCAATAATTGTTTATAATTCATACCCGATCTCTAGTTTCAAACCAACAATGGTTCATAGTTCATACCCGATCTCTAGTTTCATAACAACAATGCTTCATTGTTTCTTCCCGATCTCTAGTCTCATTTCAATAATTGTTTATAATTCATACCCGATCTCTAGTTTCAAACCAACAATGGTTCATAGTTCATACCCGATCTCTAGTTTCATACCAACAATGCTTCATAGTTTCTTCCCGATCTCTAGTCTCATTTCAATAATTGTTTATAATTCATACCCGATCTCTAGTTTCAAACCAACAATGGTTCATAGTTCATACCCGATCTCTAGTTTCATACCAATAATGGTTCACAGTTGATACCCGATCTCTTGTTTCATATTAACAATGGTTCATAGATCATACCCGATCTCTAGTTTCATACCAACAATGCTTCATAGTTTCTTCCCGATCTCTAGTCTCATTTCAATAATTGTTTATAATTCATACCCGATCTCTAGTTTCAAACCAACAATGGTTCATAGTTCATACCCGATCTCTAGTTTCATACCAACAATGCTTCATAGTTTCTTCCCGATCTCTAGTCTCATTTCAATAATTGTTTATAATTCATACCCGATCTCTAGTTTCAAACCAACAATGGTTCATAGTTCATACCCGATCTCTAATTTCATACCAATAATGGTTCACAGTTGATACCCAATCTCTTGTTTCATATTAACAATGGTTCATTTATCATACCCGATCTCTAGTTTCATACCAACAATGCTTCATAGTTTCTTCCCGATCTCTAGTATCATTTCAATAATTGTTTATAATTCATACCCGATCTCTAGTTTCAAACCAACAATGGTTCATAGTTCATACCCGATCTCTAGTTTCATACCAACAATGCTTCATAGTTTCTTCCCGATCTCTAGTCTCATTTCAATAATTGTTTATAATTCATACCCGATCTCTAGTTTCAAACCAACAATGGTTCATAGTTCATACCCGATCTCTAGTTTCATACCAATAATGGTTCACAGTTGATACCCGATCTCTTGTTTCATATTAACAATGGTTCATAGATCATACCCGATCTCTAGTTTCATACCAACAATGCTTCATAGTTTCTTCCCGATCTCTAGTCTCATTTCAATAATTGTTTATAATTCATACCCGATCTCTAGTTTCAAACCAACAATGGTTCATAGTTCATACCCGATCTCTAGTTTCATACCAACAATGCTTCATTGTTTCTTCCCGATCTCTAGTCTCATTTCAATAATTGTTTATAATTCATACCCGATCTCTAGTTTCAAACCAACAATGGTTTATAGTTCAAACCCGATCTCTAGTTTCATTCCAATTGTGGTTCATAGTACATACTCGATCTCTAGTTTCATTCCAATAATGGTTCATAGTTCATACCCGATCTCTAGTTTCATACCAATAATGGTTCACAGTTAATACCCGATCTCTTGTTTCATATTAACAATGGTTCATAGATCATACCCGATCTCTAGTTTCATACCAACAATGCTTCATAGTTTCTTCCCGATCTCTAGTCTCATTTCAATAATTGTTTATAATTCATACCCGATCTCTAGTTTCAAACCTACAATGGTTCATAGTTCATACCCGATCTCTAGTTTCAAACCAACAATGGTTCATAGTTCATACCCGATCTCTAGTTTCATTCCAATAATGGTTCATAGTTCATACCCGATCTCTAATTTCATACCAATAATGGTTCACAGTTGATACCCGATCTCTACTTTCGTACCAACAATGGTTCATAGTTCATACCCGATCTCTAGTTTCATACCAATAATGGTTCATAGTTCATACCCGATCTCTAGTTTCATACCAATAATGGTTTATAGTATATGCCCGATCTCTAGTTTCATACCAATTATGGTTCATAGTTCATACCCGATCTCTAGTTTCATACCAATAATGGTATATAGTTCATGCCCGATCTCTAGTTTCATACCAGTAATGGTTCACAGTTCATACCCGATATCTTGTTTCATACCAACAATGGTTCATAGTTCATACCCGGTCTCTAGTTTCATACCATTAATGGTTTATAGTTCAAACCCGATCTCTAGTTTCATACCATCAATGGTTCATAGTTCATACCCGATCTCTAGTTACATACCAACAATGGTTCATAGATCATACCCGATCTCTAGTTTCATACCAAAAATGGTTCATAGTTCATACCCGATCTCAAGTTTCATACCAGTCATGGTTCACAGTTCATTCCCGATCTCTAGTTTCATTCCAATAATGGTTCATAGTTCATACCCGATCTCTAATTTCATACCAACAATGCTAGTTAGTTTATACTCGATCTCTAGTTTCATACCAACAATGGTTCACAGTTCATACTCGATCTCTAGTTTCATTGCAACAATGGTTCCTAGTTCATACCCGATCTCTAGTTTCATTGCAACAATGGTTCATAGTTCATACACCATCTCTAGTTACATACCAACAATGGTTCATAGTTCATACCCGATCTCAAGTTTCATACAAGTAATGTTTCACAGTTCATACCCGATATCTAGTTTACTTGCAATAATGGTTCATAGTTCACACCCGATCTCTATTTTCATATCAGTAATGGTTCATAGTTCATACCCGATTTCTAGTTACATACCAACAATGGTTCATAGTTCATACCCGATCTCTAGTTTCATACCAGTAATGGTAAAAAGTTCATAGTTCATACCAGATATCTTGTTTCATACCAACAATGGTACATAGTTCTTACCCGATGTCTAGTTTCTTACCAGTAATGGTTCAGTTTATTCCCGATCTCTAGTTTCATACCAATAATGGTTCATAGTTCATACCCGATCTCTAGTTTCATACCAATAATGGTTTATAGTTCATACCCGATATCTAGTTTCATACCAATAATGGTTCATAGTTCATACCCGATCTCTAGTTTCATACCAATAATGGTTTATAGTTCATGCCCGATCTCTAGTTTCATACCAGTAATGGTTCATAGTTCATACCCGATCTCTAGTTTCATACCAATAATGGTTCACAGTTCATACCCGATCTCTAGTTTCATACCAATAATGGTTCACAGTTGATACCCGATCTCTTGTTTCATATTAACAATGGTTCATAGATCATACCCGATCTCTAGTTTCATACCAATAATGGTTCACAGTTGATACCCGATCTCTTGTTTCATTTTAACAATGGTTCATTTATCATACCCGATCTCTAGTTTCATACCAACAATGCTTCATAGTTTATTCCCGATCTCTAGTTTCATACCAATAATGGTTCATAGTTCATACCCGATCTCTAGTTTCATACCAATAATGGTTTATAGTTCATACCCGATATCTAGTTTCATACCAATAATGGTTCATAGTTCATACCCGATCTCTAGTTTCATACCAATAATGGTTTATAGTTCATGCCCGATCTCTAGTTTCATACCAACAATGGTACATAGTTCATACCCGATGTCTAGTTTCTTACCAGTAATGGTTCAGTTTATTCCCGATCTCTAGTTTCATACCAATAATGGTTCATAGTTCATACCCGATCTCTAGTTTCATACCAACAATGGTTCACAGTTCATACTCGATCTCTAGTTTCATTGCAACAATGGTTCATAGTTCATACCCGATCTCTAGTTTCATTGCAACAATGGTTCATAGTTCATACACCATCTCTAGTTACATACCAACAATGGTTCATAGTTCATACCCGATCTCAAGTTTCATACAAGTAATGTTTCACAGTTCATACCCGATATCTAGTTTAATTGCAATAATGGTTCATAGTTCATACCCGATCTCTATTTTCATATCAGTAATGGTTCATAGTTCATACCCGATTTCTAGTTACATACCAACAATGGTTCATAGTTCATACCCGATCTCTAGTTTCATACCAGTAATGGTTCAAAGTTCATAGTTCATACCAGATATCTTGTTTCATACCAACAATGGTACATAGTTCATACCCGATGTCTAGTTTCTTACCAGTAATGGTTCAGTTTATTCCCGATCTCTAGTTTCATACCAATAATGGTTCATAGTTCATACCCGATCTCTAGTTTCATACCAATAATGGTTTATAGTTCATACCCGATATCTAGTTTCATACCAATAATGGTTCATAGTTCATACCCGATCTCTAGTTTCATACCAATAATGGTTTATAGTTCATGCCCGATCTCTAGTTTCATACAAGTAATGGTTCATAGTTCATACCCGATCTCTAGTTTCATACCAATAATGGTTCACAGTTCATACCCGATCTCTAGTTTCATACCAACAATCGTTCATAGTTCATACCCGATCTCCAGTTTCATACCAATAATGGTTCACAGTTGATACCCGATCTCTTGTTTCATATTAACAATGGTTCATAGATCAAACCCGATCTCTAGTTTCATACCAATAATGGTTCACAGTTGATACCCGATCTCTTGTTTCATATTAACAATGGTTCATTTATCATACCCGATCTCTAGTTTCATACCAACAATGCTTCATAGTTTCTTCCCGATCTCTAGTCTCATTTCAATAATTGTTTATAATTCATACCCGATCTCTAGTTTCAAACCAACAATGGTTCATAGTTCATACCCGATCTCTAGTTTCATACCAACAATGCTTCATAGTTTCTTCCCGATCTCTAGTCTCATTTCAATAATTGTTTATAATTCATACCCGATCTCTAGTTTCAAACCAACAATGGTTCATAGTTCATACCCGATCTCTAGTTTCATACCAACAATGCTTCATAGTTTCTTCCCGATCTCTAGTCTCATTTCAATAATTGTATATAATTCATACCCGATCTCTAGTTTCAAACCAACAATGGTTCATAGTTCATACCCGATCTCTAATTTCATACCAATAATGGTTCACAGTTGATACCCAATCTCTTGTTTCATATTAACAATGGTTCATTTATCATACCCGATCTCTAGTTTCATACCAACAATGCTTCATAGTTTCTTCCCGATCTCTAGTCTCATTTCAATAATTGTTTATAATTCATACCCGATCTCTAGTTTCAAACCAACAATGGTTCATAGTTCATACCCGATCTCTAGTTTCATACCAACAATGCTTCATAGTTTCTTCCCGATCTCTAGTCTCATTTCAATAATTGTTTATAATTCATACCCGATCTCTAGTTTCAAACCAACAATGGTTCATAGTTCATACCCGATCTCTAGTTTCATACCAATAATGGTTCACAGTTGATACCCGATCTCTTGTTTCATATTAACAATGGTTCATAGATCATACCCGATCTCTAGTTTCATACCAACAATGCTTCATAGTTTCTTCCCGATCTCTAGTCTCATTTCAATAATTGTTTATAATTCATACCCGATCTCTAGTTTCAAACCAACAATGGTTCATAGTTCATACCCGATCTCTAGTTTCATACCAACAATGCTTCATAGTTTCTTCCCGATCTCTAGTCTCATTTCAATAATTGTTTATAATTCATACCCGATCTCTAGTTTCAAACCAACAATTGTTTATAGTTCAAACCCGATCTCTAGTTTCATTCCAATTGTGGTTCATAGTACATACTCGATCTCTAGTTTCATTCCAATAATGGTTCATAGTTCATACCCGATCTCTAGTTTCATACCAATAATGGTTCACAGTTAATACCCGATCTCTTGTTTCATATTAACAATGGTTCATAGATCATACCCGATCTCTTGTTTCATACCAACAATGCTTCATAGTTTCTTCCCGATCTCTAGTCTCATTTCAATAATTGTTTATAATTCATACCCGATCTCTAGTTTCAAACCTACAATGGTTCATAGTTCATACCCGATCTCTAGTTTCAAACCAACAATGGTTCATAGTTTATACCCGATCTCTAGTTTCATTCCAATAATGGTTCATAGTTCATACCCGATCTCTAATTTCATACCAATAATGGTTCACAGTTGATACCCGATCTCTACTTTCATACCAACAATGGTTCATAGTTCATACCCGATCTCTAGTTTCATACCAATAATGGTTCATAGTTCATACCCGATCTCTAGTTTCATACCAATAATGGTTTATAGTATATGCCCGATCTCTAGTTTCATACCAATAATGGTTCATAGTTCATACCCGATCTCTAGTTTCATACCAATAATGGTACATAGTTCATGCCCGATCTCTAGTTTCATACCAGTAATGGTTCACAGTTCATACCCGATATCTTGTTTCATACCAACAATGGTTCATAGTTCATACCCGGTCTCTAGTTTCATACCAACAATGGTTTATAGTTCAAACCCGATCTCTAGTTTCATACCATCAATGGTTCATAGTTCATACCCGATCTCTAGTTACATACCAACAATGGTTCATAGATCATACCCGATCTCTAGTTTCATACCAAAAATGGTTCATAGTTCATACCCGATCTCAAGTTTCATACCAGTCATGGTTCACAGTTCATTCCCGATCTCTAGTTTCATTCCAATAATGGTTCATAGTTCATACCCGATCTCTAATTTCATACCAACAATGCTAGTTAGTTTATACTCGATCTCTAGTTTCATACCAACAATGGTTCACAGTTCATACTCGATCTCTAGTTTCATTGCAACAATGGTTCATAGTTCATACCCGATCTCTAGTTTCATTGCAACAATGGTTCATAGTTCATACACCATCTCTAGTTACATACCAACAATGGTTCATAGTTCATACCCGATCTCAAGTTTCATACAAGTAATGTTTCACAGTTCATACCCGATATCTAGTTTAATTGCAATAATGGTTCATAGTTCATACCCGATCTCTATTTTCATATCAGTAATGGTTCATAGTTCATACCCGATTTCTAGTTACATACCAACAATGGTTCATAGTTCATACCCGATCTCTAGTTTCATACCAGTAATGGTTCAAAGTTCATAGTTCATACCAGATATCTTGTTTCATACCAACAATGGTACATAGTTCATACCCGATGTCTAGTTTCTTACCAGTAATGGTTAAGTTTATTCCCGATCTCTAGTTTCATACCAATAATGGTTCATAGTTCATACCCGATCTCTAGTTTCATACCAATAATGGTTTAAAGTTCATACCCGATATCTAGTTTCATACCAATAATGGTTCATAGTTCATACCCGATCTCTAGTTTCATACCAATAATGGTTTATAGTTCATGCCCGATCTCTAGTTTCATACCAGTAATGGTTCATAGTTCATACCCGATCTCTAGTTTCATACCAATAATGGTTCACAGTTCATACCCGATCTCTAGTTTCATACCAACAATCGTTCATAGTTCATACCCGATCTCTAGTTTCATACCAATAATGGTTCACAGTTGATACCCGATCTCTTGTTTCATATTAACAATGGTTCATAGATCATACCCGATCTCTAGTTTCATACCAATAATGGTTCACAGTTGATACCCGATCTCTTGTTTCATATTAACAATGGTTCATTTATCATACCCGATCTCTAGTTTCATACCAACAATGCTTCATAGATTCTTCCCGATCTCTAGTCTAATTACAATAATTGTTTATGTGACACCTCACAAGAGTGTCCCTGCCTGTGCAGTGCACAGACAGGGGAACTATGTCACCACCCGGTTGGGCGGCGTTGTGAGGCGGAGTAAGGTAGCGGCTGTAGGAAGGGATTTGTTAATGCGGGCCTTGAAGAGGCTCGGATTATAGGAGGGAGGAAAAACAGATGCCGGTAGCTCGTTCCACATAAGAGCCGACTTACACAAAAACGAGTCGTAAAAACGGCCCGTTCTCATGAAGCCAACGTCAACCGTGAACGGGTGTTCAGTTCGTGTCCGTCGAGTTTCGCGCACGTGCACCGGTGCATCAGGAATCAATGCTGCTAGCTCCTTGGAGCAGGCTCCATTGAAATACCTGTAGAACAGACACAGCATGCCTACATTGCGTCTATGCATCAGAGAAGGCAATCGGTCTGTTAACAACGGATTGTCAATCAGACGGATCGCTCTCCTTTGCACAGACTCAAGCAGGTTTATCAAGTATTTTGGGGCACCAGCCCAAAGGTGGCTCCCAAATTCAATAGTTGGGCGGACTTGAGACTTGTACAGGGTCAGCAGCTGGTCACTGTTGAAGAATCTCCTAGCCCTGTACAAGACGCCCAACTTTTTGGAGGCCTGATTTACTCGGGCTTCTATGGATCCCCGATACTTGAGCTGGTCTGATATAGTAACTCCAAGCATTTCAATGGAGTCTTTATTGGGGAGAGTGCTCCCATCAAATTGCACCAGACAGTCATTGATCTCCCTCTTTGCCGAAATCAGACACGCTTGGGTTTTTGAGACGTTGAAACTGACCAAGTTGGCCTTACCCCAGGCACGAACCATCTCTAGGTGGTGGTCAATTTTTCGCTTCAAAACTTCCCGAGCTGTTCGGACATCATAGGTGGAAGGGGGCCTGTCAAAAAGATAACCCTCGTGAACGGTGCTGTCATCAGCGTAGCAGTGAATTGGTGCACATTCAACGAGATCGTTGATGTGCAATAAAAACAGCGTCGGAGACAGCACAGATCCTTGTGGCACCCCCGCATTGATTTGGTGCGGTGAGGAAGAAGAGCCGTCAACCACGGTTTGAATTGTTCTTCCCCTCAGAAAGTCCGCAATCCAACTATGCAGGGTTGGGTGGATCCCATACGTTGGTAATTTCCCGATAAGCGCCCGGTGCCAGACTCTGTCAAAGGCTTTGGAGATATCTAACCCAACGGTTTCGGTTTCACCAAAACGTTCCATGTACCGCCCGCAAATATGCGTTACATATCCGAGTAGATCGCCACACGATCGGTTTCGACGAAATCCATATTGCCGATCGCTTAGGATATTGTTATTCTCGAGATATGTGAGCAATTTGTTGTTAACCACCCTTTCTAATACCTTCGAGAGTATGGAAGTGATGGCTATGGGGCGGTAGTTAGAAGGGTCGGAACGGTCCCCCTTTTTTGGGATTGGGTGGACGATTGCCTTTTTCCAACGATCTGGCACCTTTCCACCTTTGAGAGAGAGCCTAAATAATTTCGCGAGCACTGGAGTCATTTCTGCAGAACACCTCTTGAGGACCAAGGCAGGTATTCCGTCCGGCCCACTGGCTTTGTCGACTTTCAGCTCGTTCAAGACTCGGAGAACCTCTCTGTTCCGGATCTTCGGTTCCTCCATTTGAAAACCGCAGTTCGGAATGGAAGGGGGAGTCTCTCCGTTATCTTGAAGAGTTGAGTTTTCCGCGAAAATTTTGCCTAATAATTCAGCTTTCTCGCGGGCCGAGTTAGCCAGTCGACCATCAGGCTTGGTCAGAGGTGGGAAAGTGGTTCTGCAGAAATTTCTTCCGATCGAGCTAGCGAGTGACCAGAAAGCACGGCTACCAGTGGGGCAGTCAGCCAGCTTTTTCGCAATTCTCTGGTCGTGATCGCTCTTAGCTCTATTTAGAACTCTCTTTCAATCCCTTGCCCGTTTTCGGTATTCCGAAAGGTTATTCATGGAGCTAATCTTCCGGAGTGCATTAAAAGCCGTATTTTTGAGTCTGACAGCTTCAGCACAGCGATGGTCAAACCACGGTTTTGTGCCCGCTCCAGAGGATTTGACGGAGAAGGGAATGTAGCAATCCATTGCTGATGTGATTACTCCTTCTACCTCGCGTGCACAAATTGATGGGTCCTCGGAGCTAAAGCATACAGTACTCCAAGGAAAGGCGCCGAAGAAAGACCGCATGCCGTCCCATTTTGCTGCCCTGTAGTGCCATACCTTCCTCTTTACATGTTTGTCGGGTTGACGGTTCATGGAGGATGGGACAGAAGTGGTAATCAGGCAGTGGTCAGAGGATCCTAAGGGCGCTGTCACCTCCACTCTGTACCCGAGTGGCTCACTAGTGAGAAACAAATCGAGTAGGTTGGCTCGATGTGATGGGATGTCTGGTATTCTGGTCGGAGATTCTACGAGTTGGCTTAGTCCATGGATAAGGGCAAAGGATTCTGCTGATCTTCCGGCAGAGTTTGTTGGGCCCGAGAACTTCAGCCATTGTACATCATACCCGATCTCTAGTTTCAAACCAAAAATGGTTCTTAGTTCATACCCGATCTCTAGTTTCATTCCAATAATGGTTCATAGTTCATAGTTCATACCCGATCTCTAGTTTCATACCAATAATGGTTCACAGTTGATACCCGATCTCTTGTTTCATATTAACAATGGTTCATAGATCATACCCGATCTCTAGTTTCATACCAATAATGGTTCACAGTTGATACCCGATCTCTTGTTTCATATTAACAATGGTTCATTTATCATACCCGATCTCTAGTTTCATACCAACAATGCTTCATAGTTTCTTCCCGATCTCTAGTCTCATTTCAATAATTGTTTATAATTCATACCCGATCTCTAGTTTCAAACCAACAATGGTTCATAGTTCATACCCGATCTCTAGTTTCATTCCAATAATGGTTCATAGTTCATACTCGATCTCTAGTTTCATACCAATAATGGTTCACAGTTCATACCCGATATCTAGTTTAATTGCAATAATGGTTCATAGTTCATACCCGATCTCTATTTTCATACCAGTAATGGTTCATAGTTCATACCCGATTTCTAGTTACATACCAACAATGCTTCATAGTTTCTTCCCGATCTCTAGTCTCATTTCAATAATTGTTTATAATTCATACCCGATCTCTAGTTTCAAACCAACAATGGTTCATAGTTCATACCCGATCTCTTGTTTCATATTAACAATGGTTCATAGATCATACCCGATCTCTAGTTTCATACCAATAATGGTTCACAGTTCATACCCGATATCTAGTTTAATTGCAATAATGGTTCATAGTTCATACCCGATCTCTATTTTCATACCAGTAATGGTTCATAGTTCATACCCGATTTCTAGTTACATACCAACAATGGTTCATAGTTCATACCCGATCTCTAGTTTCATACCAATAATGGTTCACAGTTGATACCCGATCTCTTGTTTCATATTGACAATGGTTCATAGATCATACCCGATCTCTAGTTTCATACCAATAATGGTTCACAGTTGATACCCGATCTCTTGTTTCATATTAACAATGGTTCATTTATCATACCCGATCTCTAGTTTCATACCAACAATGCTTCATAGTTTCTTCCCGATCTCTAGTCTCATTTCAATAATTGTTTATAATTCATACCCGATCTCTAGTTTCAAACCAACAATGGTTCATAGTTCATACCCGATCTCTAGTTTCATTCCAATAATGGTTCATGGTTCATACCCGATCTTTAGTTTCATACCAATAATGGTTCACAGTTGATACCCGATCTCTTGTTTCATATTAACAATGGTTCACAGATCATACCCGATCTCTAGTTTTATACCAATAATGGTTCACAGTTGATACCCGATCTCTTGTTTCATATTAACAATGGTTCATTTATCATACCCGATCTCTAGTTTCATACCAACAATGCTTCATAGTTTCTTCCCGATCTCTAGTCTCATTTCAATAATTGTTTATAATTCATACCTGATCTCTAGTTTCAAACCAACAATGGTTCATAGTTCATACCCGATCTCTAGTTTCATACCAATAATGGTTCACAGTTGATACCCAATCTCTTGTTTCATATTAACAATGGTTCATTTATCATACCCGATCTCTAGTTTCATACCAACAATGCTTCATAGTTTCTTCCCGATCTCTAGTCTCATTTCAATAATTGTTTATAATTCATACCCGATCTCTAGTTTCAAACCAACAATGGTTAATAGTTCATACCCGATCTCTAGTTTCATTCCAATAATGGTTCATGGTTCATACCCGATCTTTAGTTTCATACCAATAATGGTTCACAGTTGATACCCGATCTCTTGTTTCATATTAACAATGGTTCATTTATCATACCCGATCTCTAGTTTCATACCAACAATGCTTCATAGTTTCTTCCCGATCTCTAGTCTCATTTCAATAATTGTTTATAATTCATACCCGATCTCTAGTTTCATACCAACAATGCTTCATAGTTTCTTCCCGATCTCTAGTCTCATTTCAATAATTGTTCATAATTCATACCCGATCTCTAGTTTCAAACCAACAATGGTTTATAGTTCATACCCGATCTCTAGTTTCATTCCAATAATGGTTCATGGTTCATACCCGATCTTTAGTTTCATACCAATAATGGTTCACAGTTGATACCCGATCTCTTGTTTCATATTAACAATGGTTCACAGATCATACCCGATCTCTAGTTTTATACCAATAATAGTTCACAGTTGATACCCGATCTCTTGTTTCATATTAACAATGGTTCATTTATCATACCCGATCTCTAGTTTCATACCAACAATGCTTCATAGTTTCTTCCCGATCTCTAGTCTCATTTCAATAATTGTTTATAATTCATACCCGATCTCTAGTTTCAAACCAACAATGGTTTATAGTTCATACCCGATCTCTAGTTTCATTCCAATAGTGGTTCATAGTTCATACCCGATCTCTAGTTTCATACCAATAATGGTTCACAGTTGATACCCGATCTCTTGTTTCATATTAACAATGGTTCATAGTTCATACCCGATCTCTAGTTTCATTCCAATAATGGTTCATAGTTCATACCCGATCTCTAGTTTCATACCAATAATGGTTCACAGTTGATACCCGATCTCTTGTTTCATATTAACAATGGTTCATAGATCATACCCGATCTCTAGTTTCATACCAACAATGCTTCATAGTTTCTTCCCGATCTTTAGTCTCATTTCAATAATTGTTTATAATTCATACCCGATCTCTAGTTTCAAACCAACAATGGTTCATAGTTCATACCCGATCTCTAGTTTCATTCCAATAATGGTTCATAGTTCATACCCGATCTCTAATTTCATACCAATAATGGTTCACAGTTGATACCCGATCTCTTGTTTCATATTAACAATGGTTCACAGATCATACCCGATCTCTAGTTTTATACCAATAATAGTTCACAGTTGATACCCGATCTCTTGTTTCATATTAACAATGGTTCATTTATCATACCCGATCTCTAGTTTCATACCAACAATGCTTCATAGTTTCTTCCCGATCTCTAGTCTCATTTCAATAATTGTTTATAATTCATACCCGATCTCTAGTTTCAAACCAACAATGGTTTATAGTTCATACCCGATCTCTAGTTTCATTCCAATAGTGGTTCATAGTTCATACCCGATCTCTAGTTTCATTCCAATAATGGTTCATAGTTCATACCCAATCTCTAGTTTCATACCAATAATGGTTCACAGTTAATACCCGATCTCTTGTTTCATATTAACAATGGTTCATTTATCATACCCGATCTCTAGTTTCATACCAACAATGCTTCATAGTTTCTTCCCGATCTCTAGTCTCATTTCAATAATTGTTTATAATTCATACCTGATCTCTAGTTTCAAACCAACAATGGTTTATAGTTCATACCCGATCTCTAGTTTCATACCAATAATGGTTCACAGTTGATACCCAATCTCTTATTTCATATTAACAATGGTTCATTTATCATACCCGATCTCTAGTTTCATAACAACAATGCTTCATAGTTTCTTCCCGATCTCTAGTCTCATTTCAATAATTGTTTATAATTTATACCCGATCTCTAGTTTCAAACCAACAATGGTTTATAGTTCATACCCGATCTCTAGTTTCATTCCAATAATGGTTCACAGTTGATACCCGATCTCTTGTTTCATATTAACAATGGTTCATTTATCATACCCGATCTCTAGTTTCATACCAACAATGCTTCATAGTTTCTTCCCGATCTCTAGTCTCATTTCAATAATTGTTTATAATTCATACCCGATCTCTAGTTTCAAACCAACAATGGTTCATAGTTCATACCCGATCTCTAGTTTCATACCAATAATGGTTCACAGTTGATACCCGATCTCTTGTTTCATATTGACAATGGTTCATAGATCATACCCGATCTCTAGTTTCATACCAATAATGGTTCACAGTTGATACCCGATCTCTTGTTTCATATTAACAATGGTTCATTTATCATACCCGACCTCTAGTTTCATACCAACAATGCTTCATAGTTTCTTCCCGATCTCTAGTCTCATTTCAATAATTGTTTATAATTCATACCCGATCTCTAGTTTCAAACCAACAATGGTTCATAGTTCATACCCGATCTTTAGTTTCATACCAATTATGGTTCACAGTTGATACCCGATCTCTTGTTTCATATTAACAATGGTTCATTTATCATACCCGATCTCTAGTTTCATACCAACAATGCTTCATAGTTTCTTCCCGATCTCTAGTCTCATTTCAATAATTGTTTATAATTCATACCCGATCTCTAGTTTCAAACCAACAATGGTTCATAGTTCATACCCGATCTCTAGTTTCATTCCAATAATGGTTCATGGTTCATACCCGATCTTTAGTGTCATACCAATAATGGTTCACAGTTGATACCCGATCTCTTGTTTCATATTAACAATGGTTCACAGATCATACCCGATCTCTAGTTTTATACCAATAATGGTTCACAGTTGATACCCGATCTCTTTTTTCATATTAACAATGGTTCATTTATCATACCCGATCTCTAGTTTCATACCAACAATGCTTCATAGTTTCTTCCCGATCTCTAGTCTCATTTCAATAATTGTTTATAATTCATACCCGAGTTTCAAACCAACAATGGTTCATAGTTCATACCCGATCTCTAGTTTCATTCCAATAATGGTTCATAGTTCATACCCGATCTCTAGTTTCATACCAATAATGGTTCACAGTTGATACCCGATCTCTTGTTTCATATTAACAATGGTTCATAGTTCATACCCGATCTCTAGTTTCATTCCAATAATGGTTCATAGTTCATACCCGATCTCTAGTTTCATACCAATAATGGTTCACAGTTGATACCCGATCTCTTGTTTCATATTAACAATGGTTCATAGATCATACCCGATCTCTAGTTTCATACCAACAATGCTTCATAGTTTCTTCCCGATCTCTAGTCTCATTTCAATAATTGTTTATAATTCATACCCGATCTCTAGTTTCAAACCAACAATGGTTCATAGTTCATACCCGATCTCTAGTTTCATTCCAATAATGGTTCATAGTTCATACCCGATCTCTAATTTCATACCAATAATGGTTCACAGTTGATACCCGATCTCTTGTTTCATATTAACAATGGTTCATAGATCATACCCGATCTCTAGTTTCATACCAATAATGGTTCACAGTTGATACCCGATCTCTGGTTTCATATTAACAATGGTTCATTTATCATACCCGATCTCTAGTTTCATACCAACAATGCTTCATAGTTTCTTCCCGATCTCTAGTCTCATTTCAATAATTGTTTATAATTCATACCCGATCTCTAGTTTCAAACCAACAATGGTTTATAGTTCATACCCGATCTCTAGTTTCATTCCAATAGTGGTTCATAGTTCATACCCGATCTCTAGTTTCAAACCAACAATGGTTCATAGTTCATACCCGATCTCTAGTTTCAAACCAACAATGGTTCATAGTTCATACCCGATCTCTAGTTTCAAACCAACAATGGTTCATAGTTCATACCCGATCTCTAGTTTCAAACCAACAATGGTTCATAGTTCATACGCGATCATTCTAGTCGCTGCTAGTTGTCGTGTACCCGGCATTGCTCGGGGTTATGAACGGTTTGAAAAACGGTTTTTGAAAGTTTTGACGTCTAGTGGACTTGAATACTAGGTTCATTTTTAATGTGGAATGAATTATTTTAAAGAATTAAAAAATATATATATTCTTTAAAGTTTTCGTTTTACTTGTTCGTACCATGTTTTCCTTGGGCGTCCTGGACTTCTTCTACGTTTCACTTCCTCTAGATACATTTTCCTTACTCCTCTTTATTTCTTCGTCACGTGCGCCTCATTTTAGCACAAATAATTATTTTATTCATTTCTTCCTCGGGCGTCCCCGATTTCTTCCACCATTCAAACCAACCACTCTTGGTCGAACTCGGTCTTGTAGTTTTGAGTCTATAGGGCATGCACACACGTACATGCCTTTCATTTATTTAACATAGATGGGGAATTCTATCAAACACCTACCCAAAACCTCTTAGTTTCAAATAGTCATTAATTGATCAGCAAAATCCAATCGCAAGTTTTTTTTTTCATTGGCTGATATTGTGTATTTTCAGGAGCTGAAATATAGCGCTTTATTCCTGAAAGGTTGAACATCTTTTACGTATTTTTGTATTAAATTTGACGTGTATTCATAAAAGTTGGCAGAGGATTATTTACAATGTGAATTTACAACCATTCTGTACCTTTTTATGGCGTTTCGTGAGAAATCCTCTGAAATTGATTGTGTTAAAACCAAATGGTTCGCATATGAGTTTTATCAACAGGAAAGCTGATAACAAGAATTTTTATGTTGTAATAAAAATATTTTTACATTTTTATGACGAACGTATTATAAAAATAACATAGTCTATTAATTTATTAATGAGTTAGACATTTGAAATTTCAATGTCGTTTTTTTAAATTTATTTTTTACCCCATTTATTGGATAACCAACACCTTTGCCATCGGTCAACCTAAGATGTTCGCTACGTTTGGTGACTCAACAGGGATGCCCGAGTTCATGAGGTGAGGTTTGTCTAGGTCTTGGAGGCCGATGCGTCTGCCCACCTACTGGGAGGCGGGTTGGATTGGATCGGGAGACACTGGGTGAGGGAGACCCTTTGACATCTCCAGCAGGATTGCATTGCCTTCGTCACTCCTGACACCGGAGTTCCTCTCGTTTATTTTTTAAATACGTCTATTTAGTTTTCACTTTTTTTTCGGGAATAAATAAATTAATGCAAATCTTGGAAGTGGAAATTAACACACTTCAATGCATTCTATCAACTTGGTAGCAATCACGTACACACACGCAGACATGTAAGCATTTCTTAAATCGGATGACATTACAGCAGTAAATATACGGAATATTTAACGGTCCTACCCGATTAAAGTTTTTGTAGAAATATTTTTGTGAAAACGATCCTCATTTGTGGATAAGGCCAAATCCTACCCTGGGATGTAGCGCCGTGATGATGATGGTTTTATAATGGATCATTTATTTTATTTTATTTGGGAAACAAACAGTTATACAAATATATTTTAATACAAATCATTTTTACCAAGTTGCATAAACCAGTAAAGTTTCCACAGAAGATTCATTTATATATAAGTAGAAAAACAGAAAAACATATGAATATAAATAATACAATACAATATAAATACTAACTAGTAGAAAAGGAAAATCTCCAAAAAAATAAAAATAAAAAGACTACAGATTCAACCCATACAAAAACAATACACACACTAACTCTACTAAGTTTCCCGCAACGATCGAACGCTACTCTCTTAGGAATGCTATGAATCCTGCGAGGCTCGTATTGAACACATCGATATTTGTGCATAATCTATTAAAGGTGCTACAGCTTCTTCTTATAAATACATTTTCAACATAATTAGTATTGCTCTTAGGAATATAAAATGTGTCCGGAGATCGAGTTACTCTTAATGGACATCTGAAATGAATTTACAACATTTACAATGCCTCATTAAATCTACCACGTATTTTTTAAATATCCCTGACGAAATCTAGCAGCGATTACATGAAAACAATATTTTCATACATAAAAGCTAACAATATACCAAGAAAGCGGTTGAAAGGATATTTGGTCTGGTGTGGTATTGTTTTTTCTTTAATTTTTTTTTTATTTAGACTTACACGATATATTTAATTACGAGTGATAAGATAGGTAAATTAAATTTGTCATTGTTAAAGAACTTATTGTATGTGACTTAGGATTAAGAGCAGTAAAGAGTTGGCTGAATAATAACATCTTAACTTTGAATACAATAAAAGCTAAATATGTGACATTTAGTATATCATCAAAAAGTCAGCCTTCTGACACTCATAATCTAATTATACATAATTGTCTGCTAAATTGTAATTGCCACCCCTTGGAAAGTGTAGATTGTATCATGTATCTAGGTGTAAAGATTGATAATTTTTTAAGATGGAATGATCATATCGATATGTTAACAAAGAATATCAGGAGATTTACAATTATTTTTAAAGAACTTCGACACATATTGGACAAAGAGAAATTAAAAACTCTCTATTTTGCCTTAGTCCAATCTCGACTTTCTTATAACATAGAATGCTGGGGATCATGTCTAAAGTCCAATGTTGAACCACTAAATATTACACAAAAATTGATTCTTAAAGTGATGTACAAAAAAAATTCTGCTATCCATCCAACCTACTTTATAAGGAATGTAATGTTATGTGCATAAAACAGCTATATATTACTCAAATACTTTGTCGAATTTTTATCAATATTAAATTTGCTGAAAGAACACAACAAATGCGGACACCTAGAATTAGCTCTACATTGAACTTTGTGGCGGTACATACTAAAACTTATTTTGGTCAAAGAAATTATTTATATCAGGCACCACTTATGTTTAATATTCTTCCAAATCATATTAAGTCTACCAATTCCTTAGTTAAATTAAAAAAGTTAATTAAGGTTTATGTATTGACAGACGATTGTCTTAATATTTTTTCATCCTTGTCCTTTCTTAAATAATAAGTTTTTATATAAGTCCCATTTGCTAAAAACTGAATGTCACCCTAACTGTCTTTATTATCTACTTTGCTTCTTCTTTTGAATAATGATTAATAATTAGTTATGGTTCAAATATTGTTACAATATACTGTCAAATAACCCATCTGGTAACACATCTAATACTCATTTTTTCTTTAATTTTGAAATATTTTGTGTTTGTATGTAGAATTACTTTATGTTTGTGATACTCTTATGTTTGCTTCACTCAAATGTAAATTGTTAACCTCGATACAGGCTTAGTCCTAGTGAGGTTGATTTTTATGTGAAAAAAAGTGTTTTATGTATAGTGAGATGCAATAAATAAATACAATATTTTATTCCGGATGAGAATGGTTTATTTAATGAATACAATTTTGTTTTATATTATTTGATCTGTATTGGGATGAATGATGAATTATTAATTTTATGTTTGTTATAGTAAAGCGCACTTGAGGTGAAATAACACAAAACTGAGCCATATAAATATTATGTTATAATTAAGAATAATAAGAATGGAAGAAAGTTTGTAGCTGAAAATTAATTTATATCATTAAAGAAGAAGATAATAATAATAAATCTAAACGAAACATGAAACAGAACAAGACACAGAAAAAAAAAATAACGGTCTGACAACGACTCTATAGACTCGGCCATTGGAACCTAAATATTTTACGTATTAATTTATATAACTCTAAAAAGATAATAAATTAGTTTTGCATGTTAGCAAAGAATTGTGTAAAATGTCTAAGGCCCGGTATATCGGTTGATTTAAAGCTCGGTTTGGTTGGAACGTGGAGCTTAGCGCGGCTTGCAACATAATCCGTATATAGGTCGTAAGCCTAGATATCAGCAATATTACACGTATTGTCTACGATTTTATTAGAGAAAGGTAGTTGATTTTCTATGTTGCTTGAGTGGACATATATGCTCCCAAGTCATCAGGAGATCGCGAGCATTCAAAATTTCAAATGTTTTAGGCGGGCTAATTTGTGAGTTGATTTTTGATAAACTTCCCCACTTCAATCAGAATGGTGCTATACGCGAGGATACTATTTTTAAATAGTATTTGTTTTGCTGAAGTCAATGCACTATTGGTGAGATTATGATAAACAAACCGCTGGAAAAACTGTTCTGAAAATCTTAGTATGGTACCTTACCAGACTATTTGTCTATTTTAGATTAATTATCGATTAATAACAGCAACATCCCCTACCACTCGTGTAACAGTCCATACTGATTAATTATACAATTTACATATATTTTGGTGAGATTGGAGTACTTAATTAATTACGTAAACGTCATATTTGTTACTGCTGCCGCTTCGGTATCTATAGAGGGACTATTGTGCGGCTAACCAAGGCTTAAGCGGCTGATTTAGCCCGCTTAAATTTTCGCCAGGAATGTCGCACATAGCGAGGATACGGACTGACTGATATACTGGGCCCAAGTGTAGTAATTTTTCTTAGTTGGTATAATGTTGTGATCGCACGACTAATTGTAAAATTATTAGCATTTCTTCTACATGAAGAAACGTAGTATGCCTTGTGCGCCTCATTGGAACACTTAAACCAATGACGGATAATAAAGCGATACCATCTATGTTATTACTAAACAGATTATGTTGCAACAATAGATCTGCCAATGTACGTCTTTTTTGTAAAATTAGAAATATGTTATTTGTAGTTTTGTTGCACATAATGCGTAGATGTTTGAATATATTCAACTCCTGAACTTTGTACTAAATATATGTACCTGTACTTCACAAATCCGGGGTACTTTATCCGAGGAAAAAGTCACTAACTTCGAGAGATGATTCTAAATGATGGTATAAGTAAAGAAGAAATATGACTCTTTTAGAAATTCCAACTTTTTTTTCCATACAAAAATATTTTTCCGAAGAAGAAAATTATTTTACCGAACAAACAACCAACTTTTTTTAACCTAAAAACTACCATAAAAGTTGGAATTTCGAAAAAAAATTTACTTGTACTACAGGGTTTTCCAATAAGAGGTGTTATTTTGATATTCAATCGTAAAAGATCAATGGTTTCGTTGTTTGTGTGGCACGTAGCGTCGTCTTGTTGAAAGTAAACGTTGTCCAGATCAATAGCATCCAATTCCGGCCATAAAAAATCATTATTCATCTCTCGATAGCGCAATCCATTCACCGTAACTGTTGCTCCAGCCTCATTTTCAAAAAAGTAAGGTCCAATGACTCCGCCGGACCATAAACCGCACCAAACAGTCACACGTTGAAGATAGAATGGCTTTTCAACAATAACTTTTGGGTTTTTCGAGCCCCAGATTCGACAATTTTGCTTGTTGACGAAGCCACCGAGGTGGAAATGGGCCTCATCACTCAAGATGATTTGGAATTGATTCATTCAAATGAATTTTAATAATTTCACTGCGTTTTTGAAGCATGTATCGTAAAATATGTATTAATGGCGTAGTTTATACTTGTCAAATGTCAAAAAATGACAGGTTCAAAAGTAACATCTACCGAAATAGCGGGCTATTCAAAATAACACCTCTTATTGGAAAACCTTGTATCATGTAAAATCAATTACCCACCGAAGTAAGCGTACTTTACTCCCAGACAATTAGTATTTATCATTCTATATTGTGGAAGCATACTTCAGTGGACAGTGTGAAAATTTTACAATTTTTTTTTTAAATTTGATAATTTAATAGTTCATATAAACGTTTTCAATAGAGGTACCTACATAATATTTATAATCGTAAGATGCCTCGGTAAATCAATGTATTGCATCGCACTACCACTACACTTCCAGGAATAAATTAAAATTATTAATAATAACAGTCAATGGCAGTCTACCACGACATAATAATGAAAGAATGTATATATATTTTTTTAATTCAGATCCTGAACACGTCAAATGATTTAATATTTCAGTATCCGAATGAGTAAATAATTTATTTTTTAAACGATAGTTTCGATCAAGGACGACGCCTAAAAACTATGGATCCATATTTCAAGGCAACCTTCACCTTCATACATTAAGGCTATCACAAAAATGCCTAGGAATTTTTCAGTACTTCGTGACAATTATTTTTGAAGAATTTTACTTGTAATTGCATTCAATGAATAATTAAAGTATTATATTAGTACCATTCTGTCAATACTAAACTCTTTCAAAACTAAATAGCTGAAAACAAGAAGGCCAGTTAATATTGTCAAAATCAAGGAATTATTTTATTTAAAAATAGCTGACATGTAGCCGGCGTTGTTACGCGTTATCCTTAGTAGATAGATAAACACCATTTCAGATTTTTCTGTAGGCCTTTCAAAGATGTAAAATCCCGTAGTACATTATTTTAATGTATCTTATAAGGTTTAACCAACGTTAGCAATGTAAGAGTTCGAAAATATATTTTTTACGACTTGATTACAAAACATTGACTTTTATTTACTTTCTGTAAATATAATATGCATGTATTATATAAATAAACCTTCCGGAAGAATTTTCTAAATGATATTGAAGACTCTATCAAAATTCTTAGTTTTTTAAGAAGAACTAAGCGCACAAACAGACAGACGGGTAGCGACTTTGTTTTATACCGTTTAGAGATTAGGGAAGGCAAACTTTCCAGATATCGCTGGTGAAAAACCGAACGGGGCGCAAATAATAATATTTTAATGATTATTTTTTTGGTAAACTAATGTTTAAGACAAGATTTTTTATGCATAGCACAAAGGGTTTCAATTATTTTACAAGCAATAATTATTCGCCTGAAACACTCATAAAATAAAGTTGGTTGATTCAGGTGAAAAAATGTAACAAGCAGTAATTGTTGAATGAAACACTAGTATATATTGAATTATTTCGAGGATAAGAGATAAGCCGCCATAGCTCAGTGGTCAGAGCTGTCGACCGGAAATCGAAAGGACACGGGTTCATGTCCCGTTGGCGTCATGTATCTTTTATCAGGAGATTTTTCAATGTGGATGAGTGTTTCAGGCGAATAATTATTGCTTGTAAAATAATTGTTAATATTTTAATGATTTCGCTTGTAAATATAATCTGACGGCCTCCGTGGTCGGAGGTAATGCTGCCAACTAGTAATTCGGAGGTCGAGGGTTTAAATTCCTGTGCGTGGAAGTAAATTTTTTTTGACGAGTGGATGTTACTCTCAGTATCGAACTGGTGTAAGACCAGCATCCAGAATTGAAGCGTTGCTTGAAATGGCATTAGCCGTGTTTTGTGACCAGATCTGAATAGCTCTCCCTCCTTCCTCTTCTCCATCTCCTTCCCATCCCCATTATCTTCAGCCTCACAACATAACCTACTAATTGAGGATGCCATAGTCTCACGGGCTGTTGGGACTGTCTCGTCGCATTAAAAAAAAACATAAAATAAGCAAAATGTTGTTGATGAATTGCCGATTTTTTAATAAATTTTCTACATATATATTATATTTAAATAGATACAATGTTTTCTTTTGGCTTGGGATTCCATCATAAAAAGATGATAATTTTGCATGAGTTCTCTCTAAAAACTTTCTCATTTTCACTGGGATAATAATACTTTTCACAACATGAATATAGAACATTACGGAATGAATAGAAAAGCACAAAAAAAATCTCGAAAATTTTTCATAAAATATCTTTACCATGTTTGTGTCGTAAAAATATTAGATTTTTTGTAGTTCCACGATTTTCGCCAAACTGAAGTTAAATCTCAAAACGTTTCAGTTTTTTTTAGGAATTAAACAGATATTTTAGGAGAATTAAAATGAGAAATGAATAAATTATGATAAACCAATTGAGACCGGTCGGTGGCCGAGTTGACATCGCGCTTGGGTCCCACCCAGGCGTAGTGTGTTCAATTGGTCGGCTGGCTAAGTCCTCCATCACAACACAAGCAACATTTTCCGCTTACTGTGGTTGTAGTAGGAGATTTTCAAATGTTGTCAGGTTATTCGTAACCCGGGAATGTTTGTCTTTCTTTAAAAAAAAAAAAAAAGTTCCATTATCAATATATACAAACAAATAATTAACCACAGGTACTAATCGATATTTGGTACTTTCTGATATACAGGTACATTCTAAACAAAAACAAAATGAACAATAAGAACTGTTGCGCAACGAATCGATTGGTACTCGACAAATGGACTGTAAATTTGAACAAGAAAATAAGAATGAACAATCTTGTTTATCACAAAGAAACATAGGAGTCGAAAGGAGGTCTTGATCTACCTTACCTTGCGAATGTTGTGGCTTCAATTGGAAGTTCTGATGTTGGTCTTGAATTCTGGTCTTGATCTGGGCACTATAGTCTGTAGATGTACTGTACATCTAGTGATGGTTCACATGGGTTCAAAAAACGAACGGTTTTTGTCACAAATATTTATTGTTTCACAATATGGTCTATCGGATCATCGATCACTCTCGATAACAAACAATATAAATCTAATATATGATGCTTGGGGTTGATTAATTATACTGTTTTCCGATAATTATTACGACGGGGCGACAAATATGCAACGACATGCAACGACAGCAACAACATCAAACCCATAGAATAAATTACTAACTAGATCGATATCTTCGGGCTTTTTTCGAAGACCTTTATAAAAATTGAATAAACAAGTTAAATGGCAATTTAGGTAGGAACCGGATTGGAATAGCCACAAAAATGTTTCAATACTAGAACAGTAAAAAAAGGAAATATAACTATCTAAAATTTATGCACCAAGGGATAGGATTCAAGGAACTGAACCCGCACCTACTGATGTCCGGTCAGGTGCTCTGGAGTACTGAAAAATGGAAAAGTAATAATTTTACTACTAAAACAAATCATACTAATATTTTTTACGTGAATACCACGCAAGACATCCCACTATGACATCTCCAATTGGGGCATGTTGTTAGACTGGAGGTAGTGTGGAGGGGAAAGAGATGGGGAAGAGGAGGGTGAGGAAAAACTCCAACTATTTAGACATCTAAACATGGCATAAGTCATTTCAAGAAACATTCATTTCTGAATGGTGGTCTTACACCTAGTAAATTGTGAATAATACAAATTAATTAAAGGGATTTGAACCTGTGACCTCCTCCATGTTAGTCGAGCGCCTTACCCCTCTTTGGAGGCTTTCAAACAACAATCTAACATTATAACTAACTTTTCAATACATACATCTTGTAATCTAAGCTTTCCGCTATCATAAAGTCAACATCAATCATCGATTGTCAGAAACATGCATTGTATCTCCATTGAAGATTTGCTTCCGACAGAATAGATTATATTTATTTCCCACATATATCAAAATAAACTCCGTGGATGTTATAATAGTACCTACCTCGCAAACAAACTCCCGGTATTTCGTTTAAGGATTTTAATATCAACCTTTGTTTACATCTGCCAGTATTTGTCAGCAATTTATGACAGAATTTCGACAGCGAATGGTGGTAGTATTTTGTGGCACCTTCCGTCTCGTTGCTAGATACCTAAGGAGTTTATTTCCTGACTTACGTTAACGTGGTGCTTTGTAAGGTATAGTTGACATCAAGCCTTGACAATATAAAGGGGTGTTTTATCACAAATCAGTGATAGCTAGAACTATAATTCATATTGACTACGGTAAATATAATAATATTTAGGTACGTCAAGGAAATCTTACAATTTTGTGATATGTTAATGATAATGACGATTGTTAATAACATTTTTTTTTTTTTGGACTCGCACAATGTTTGTGAGACAGTGAAACTATAACATCCCCAAATGGGATATGTTGTGAAGCTAATGGTAGTGCGTAGGGGAAGGAGATGGGATAGGAAGTCGGGAAGTACCTGGCTATTCGACACCAAACACAGCCAAAGCCATTTTAAGCAACGTTGCAATTTTGAATTGTGGAATATCTTCCACTGTGGAACATCTTAAATGAATGAATTTTGAAATAACACAAATTAATAAGAATAAAATTGGTATTTGAATTCGCGACCTCCGGTTTGCCCCTTACCCCTAGACCACGGAGGCTGTCATTATTATACTGGTTTTCAACATAGTTAGATTAAGTTACTTTTAAAACATCAGTGGCAGATACTCTCAATATCGCCGTGTTGAAAAACCACAATTCATAATCGAAACATTGCTTGAAATTACTTTCGCCGTAGTATAGCCAGGTACTTAAACTAAACCAACCTTTCCTTTTCTCATCTCCGTTCCTTCCTCACAATCTCGCAATATATCCTAAACGGTGATGTAATTATCCCACTGAACAGTGATGGTTCGTGGCATCTCATTGGGAGTTCAATCGGAGATAAAAAAAGGGAGAAATAAATTCCCTCATAAAAAAATCATGTTAGTCCTTTCAACAATTATTATACTTATTTATCCCCATATCTGAAGTAATTTCATAATTGTACCAGAGATTAGCCACCTAGAAACAAGATGAAAATTGACAATTCATTTAGGCACATGTGATTAACTTGATTTATTTTAAACTTAAAACACGATAATCACCGAAAAATAATTATTGCAAAATAGTATGTCGTACAAAATTGGTGTTAACAAATCTTATAGTCGCTGCGCACCCGGGAATCTAACAGGTTTATGCGCTCGCACGGTTTACCGTTGAAGCGCAACTACATGTTTTGAATGAACTTTTTCATAGAATATAAATCTCCATTGGAGCTGAATTCATACCGCGCGTAAGGGATTCATTTTCGACAAGGGCAGTATTAATACGGACGGGTGGATTTTTAGTAATGATTTTGAATAGCTTGCCGTTTAAAGTGAGGTAAAATTATAACATAAGTTATCAGCATAAACACACTTGCAATGCAAACTGCAACGGAATCAGGACAGTTAGTGGCCATTTGGACACAACTGTAATGTCACACAATTTCACAAAAATGCGCATATCTCCTCCTGTGTATACGTGATTGTCACCAATGGAGAAGTTGATGGAATGCATTGTCATCAACAACGAGTCTATTTGCCAAGTTTCAGCTCGATCGGATGTCGAGAAGTGTGTTAATTTCAGCTTCTAAGATTTGCATTAATCGCGAAAACAACAGTGAAATTTAAATATAAATTGAAATTTAAATATTTCAAAAACATATAATGAAACTCACCGAATTAGATAATTTTTTTAGGAATGATTTTTAATTAATTTAAAAATTACGACCCATGAAATCTAACATCACTAGTGACTCGATACGCGTACAAAATAAATACAATTAAATTTATTTAATTTTGCACTAGATGACAAATAAAGAAAACACTATGTAAAGGAGGTATTATTTAACTTGCCCTACACCTTCACCCCTACGCAGGGGTTTGCACATACAACCCTTATTATACTGTACAGTGTAACTACAGCCTGTCAGCAGAATCTAAGGAATGTTTGCAGAGACACGTTTGTCGATGACCCCTAAACAAGAGTTAGAAGTTAGGGCGGTCAAAAGACAGTACGCTCACAAGTGCCTACTTATAATAACTTTGAATGTAATATCAGCTTTGTTAGATTGCCTTTGTTTGCCGAATAACGGTTGAAAGTTGGGTGATAAGAAACTTATATTTATATGTTTCACGCAATTTGAAAGGATGTAAAATAAATCTATACAGCATTTATATCTCTATATTATTGTGGTCGTTTAGAAGAGTTCGTCCACTGCAAAAAGTGCGTCTAAAAAGTATTTATCTGACAGACGAAATATTTAAGATATTTCATGTTTTTAATGTTCAAAAACTTATCTGAATACTCCACTGCCCAACATAAATACTCAACCAAAGCAAGAAGCTAAAATATACTGGCTATTCCCATTTCGAATACATCTTTTGGACAGAAATATATTAAATTTCACGCTACGAAACTATATTACGTACTACCAAATCAAATGGTCTTTGAAAAACGCAAAAAAATTCTGACATTATATTGTGGAAATACTGATAATATACAATCTAAGTTCTGATTCTTCGACATCCGGACAAATTTTACTTCATTGAAATTGAAAAATATAAAAATTTGGATATATTTTTTTTCCATTCATTTACACTTATAAATCCTACCCCGTTACCGCCTATTTTAGGCCGGAGTCAACCTTTGATCAGTTGTCTTGCTGATCAAAGATTGACTCAGGAATGGAGTTTAAACATCTGGACCTTAATGTTTCAACTGTGAATCAAAATTAGAACAAGTGAGAAGGGAACTAAAATAATGACCAACTAATAGAAAATAGAACCAAAAGAGACAAAGCTAAATTAAAACCAGAGTTATATCAAGAACAGAACTAAATCAACACCAGAGCTGCATCAAAATCAGAACCAAAAAGAAATTAACAAAATCAAAACTAGAGGCATATCGAAATCAGAACCAACAAGAACAGAACTAAAACAAAGCCAGAGTTAAAATAAAATTAGACCTGACAAGAACAGAGCTAAATCAAAATCAGAACCAAGAACTGAAATAAATCAAGACCAGAAGCAAATCGAAATCAGAACCAATAAGAACAGAATTAAATCAAACCCAGAGTTAAATTAAAATCAGAACCAAGAACTGAAATAAATCAAAACCAGAAGCAAATTGAAATCAGAACCAATAAGAACAGAACTAAATCAAACCCAGAGTTAAATTAAAATCAGAACCAATAACTGAAATAAATCAAAACCAGAAGCAAATCGATATCAGAACCAATAAAAACAGAAATAAATAAAAATCAGAACCAACAAGAACTGAACTCACTCAAAATCAGAGACAAATCGAAATTAGGACCAACAAGAACAGAACTAAATAAAAAACAGAATTAAATCAAAATCAGAAACAACAGGAACAGAACTAAATCATAACTACGATTATAAATTTACAAAGCAATCTTTTCAGGCAACATCGAAAAATATCCTTTATTCGCTTTCGTTTTTAATATCTGCAAATATTGGGTTAGGCGTAGCGCGAGCTGTAATATTTAGGTGCCTATCAAAAGCTTTTTTTCATAGCAACTTTATTGGTTTTTCACAACACTCATGCAAGGCCGGGTTTGCGTATTTTATAGTTCACTTAGGTAGGTACTTCACAATCTAGAATCTAGACACACCCATCGGTGGTGCTTGCTACTCGTAAATGCCACAACTCTTTACTCCATTGCTATGAAACACGCTAGATGATTCAACCAATTAAACTTTGTCTATTTTAAAAAATCATTTCTTCGATGCTGTTGGAAATCAAAAAATGATAAGTACTATAACTTTTCATGCGGCCAAAAGAGCAGACACCGTAATTTTGAAAATATTTTCTAATGGTTTCTTAATTGTTTATTGTTTCTTTACATTGTATCTTTTTATACGTTAGAATTTTTAAACTCACTAGGACAAGCCTGTGTTGAGGTTAATAATTTTACAAAATAATAAAATTAAAAATAGCACAAAGATTATATAGAGAACAATGATACATAATTATACTAAAGTTTTTACAAATTTGGTACCTACGTGGTACCTATTAATCTAATTCCAGCCAATTCATTACAGTATAATATAGTAAACATGTAGGGTGACCATGATTTACAATGATATTTAATTGCAAGAAAAAATTTTATAAACTATTATTTTAAAAAGGAGAGAAGAAAGATAGAGAAAAAAAATTACTTTAAAGGGAAAGGGATAAAAAATATACATATACAACATATTAAGCCACAGTTTAAAAGGACAAAGATGAAAGAATATGTTGAAAATCCTCGGCTAGCACAAATAATTTAACATTATTTTAAAATGTACCCATGGAATTTGACGACTTAAGGCGAAGCTTAATGCTAAATCACTATTTTGATTTATCTTTATAACGAATTGGTGTACATTATGAATACCAAAAAATTTGCTCTAGATAAATTGAAGGTTTTTATCGTTTCGCTTGAGTAGAATACAAATAAAAAAAAATTACTCAATTAAAAATATAAATTTAAACTCCAAAAAAAACATTTTTTCAATAGAAATGTATGAGCGCGCAAAGGAAACACCTTTAAAAAATCAGTATTATAGCTAAAATTATCTGTGACATTTTCATTTGATTAACTTTTTTGCTTTCTTATAAAATTATTTACAAAATAAATAAAAACCATTTTTGTGCTTGAAATCGAACGTTTCTAGACTCCGTTTGTCAAGCGATTTTAATGCCTATTACCAACAATATACACATTTTTGGCTTGTAGCTTCCTCCTAATGTGATCTGGAAGCCTATTAATTTTTTTTTTTTTTGATTGAGGGTAGCGAAGCCCTATTATAACTTGGCCGTTTGGCAATTCATCTGTATGTTAACTTGTTTGTACGTTCTGTTTCCGATTTCTAAAATCTGCTGCATGCTCTTTACCTTACTTTGACTAGATGTCTAACTTTGACAAGATGGCTTAATTTGACGTAGATTTTAAATATTATGGTACCTACCTGTGTGAAGAAAGTTTGAAAAAAGAGTAATTGTCATGAAGACAATGACGTTTTTGTAGTAAAGTGGTATAATTCCTTATTTGAAACGATAGAAATGGTATGTGGTTCCAAATTACTTAAGCTAGTAGGTTTAAAATACCCGATCCTTGGGACTACACGGCTACCAACCGATCGATTGATCTACTTTAGCCTTTTTTATAACTTTAAACTAATAACAATACTACATCAGTAATTATTTAAAATCATTACCAATCTAACGAATTTCAAATAGATGGACTTAAGATATTTTTTTCAAAAACAAGATAAAAGCTATGAAATCTAACTGTGGTCATAAACCGAATTTATCTCCCCAAAAAGCAAAACGAAACTCTTTACGGTACTTGTGCCCTTGGCACCCTATGGCCAGACGAAAGTAAGTATTTCAAAATGTGACTTATAATAAAAATGAATTGGGAATAATTGACTTAATAAAATTAAGTGTATTGTCTTGATTTGGTACGGTACAATAATTTAAACGACCGTAACCAGTGGAACTATGGCATCTACATTATTTGGGGAATGGTGTAAAGCGTTGTAGCAGATTCTTCAATAGTGACCCTGTACAAGTCTTAAGAACGTCTAATTATTGAAATTGGGAGCCACCTCTGGGCTGGAGCCCCAAAATACTTGATAAACCTACTTGATTCTGTGCAAAGTAAGGCGGTCGGTTGTCAACGGACCGATTGTCATCTCTAATATGCAGACGCAATTTGGGCATGCTGAGTTTGTTCTGCAGGTATTTCAATGGAGCTAACACAGATGCACCGGTGCACGTACACGAAACTCGACGGACACGAGCGGAACACCCTTTCACAGTTAATGTTGGCTTCATGAGATCGGGTCGTTTCTTCGACTCGTTTTTGTGTAAACGTAGAACGAGCTACAGGCATCTGTTTTTCCTATTTCATATAGTCCGGGCCTCTTCAAGATCCGCATTAATAAATCCCTTCCTACAGCCCCTACCTTAACTCGCCTCAGTCCCCTGTCTTAACGTTGTACAGGTGTCAAATAAAAGTTTTAAAAGAACGGTTTACGAATAGTAAACTGAAAATAATTATCTAATTTCAATTCTATATAATAATTTATTCTTATATTCTCATTGTAATCACAGTTTCATATTTGTGTATTCAAAGATCTATTTTGTACCTATTTGGTAATGGATTACATCTACATAGTGTTATTATTTATTTTATAATACAGATATTATCCTATGTATACTGTATCATGTATCACTTTAATGTAACAGCCCTTTTAATCACTTTACTAACTTTAAACTTCAAAACTTTACTCCAAACCACTCATAACCTCGAGCTACGCCGGGAACACATCTGCTAGTAACATACAAAAGTTCATTTGATCTTCATGCAATTTGTTTAAAACTTGAATATTTTCTATTTTTTTTAAGAGTTTCTATGTCGGGTACATTTCTTTGATCTTAAATAAACAGATCACATCAATGCAGAAAAAAAAACAATTGAAGAAAACCGACAAACCTCGATATTAGATTCAGAATATATTGATGAATGTCACTAACCATCTTTCTTCTTTGATCAAAGCTCAATGTTCTAAATTAAATTATGTACATAAAACTCTTTGTCTGCTGGAGGATCGGTAAGAGCAGCTAGCTTTGTGTAAATTGTTTAAAGTGTAAATTTCGAGACAGCAAAATTCGGTGAATTTAATAAAAAACTTAGTGTAAATATTACGAACAGTGAAAACTTGAATTATTACCATAGCGTTCGTTTGGTTAAAACGGTATTAAACCAGGCTCAAGGCCGGCTTTACCAAACCAACGTTGAACGGGCGTGTAAGAATCTGATTAGTAATACGCGAGAAAACTTACTGATATGAAATATTGTTAGTTTCTCTAATCAATCTGGTCAAATTATTCATTTTCCTGTTAAAAACAGGCATATGATGAACTATTTGACAAATTTCAGTAATGTTCTTAAATATAATTATATTTTTGCATCCCGTCAAGGCCACCTGCGTTGAACTCGAGTTCAGATTAATTCTGAATGAGTAATATTTTATTAAGAAGTCCAAGATTGCAGTCCCATTTTTAACAGCATCTTGATTAAAAAAGCCGTACTCATTTTTCTCCGGTTAGCCGTGGACACAATATATTGCATTTTATTTACGGACTACTTTATTTGAAGTGATTATCGATCACGAATATTAACTTGTTCCCGTGAAATGACAAACAGATCAAATTAATACTATTATTGATATGCTATATTTACTCTTTTGACAGTTTTCAATTTCACGTAATACGGTAATTTTTGAACAAAACTATTAAAATCCCATTTTTTTATTTCTATGTTTTAATATCTAGTTGTATTCTTTAAATACCTTACAATAAACATCTTAATTCATCAAGCTGACCAATAAAATATACATCAAATCGTGTGAGTCATCGATAGACAAAAAACTTAAGAAAGACTAAGATCTCATGTGCATTTTAAAAATTATTAACGGTATGAGGACTCACCTACTTTTTTGCAACTCATCTTTTCAATTTCCCTACCCGCAGACTCAAAAATAATAAATTGCTTTTCCTCAATCAACGCTCCACTCTATGGAAATCATTTACCAATGTCCACAATGGCCAGGCTTGTCAACTTAAGTCAGGGCCTTGATTTTTTCGGTGCAACTAATGATTTTTGTCAGTCATGGCGCAAGTAATATTTTGTTTTGATGTGGCAGAAGTAGTGAACTCCATCAGAACCTTGTTCCTGTCTTGACTTGACATTATTTTTATTGTTTTTGTGCCCTATTTTTGTCTTAGCTGTATTTTTTTAACTATCCTATGTTGTAACATTTTTCCTTGTATTAATTTCGTCTAATATGTAATGTGTTTTAATAAGACATGGTCTGTTAATAAACAAATAAAACGATATAGATCGAATGTCAGAAACAATATCACCTATATTTAACGATCATAATTTAAATCATAAACGAATATCTTCACGAAGTAGTTAAACTTAGGAGTTAAATTGAAAGCTACATGGAAAATCGCACCCAATATACCTCAATAGAAAACACATGTAGAGACAAAGAACAAGTATTCTACGGAGTACCACAAGGCAGCGTACTTGGCCCAATCCTATTCCTTATTTATATTTACGATCTATGTCACCTCCAAATAGACGGGGAAATTATAAGCTTTGCTGATGACACTGTGTTACTTTTTAAGGCCACTGACTGGAACACACTAATCACAAAAGCTGAAGTTGGCCTAAATATTACAAAAAAATGGCTTGACTCTAACTTATTAACTTTAAATATAGATAAGACTAAATCCATAATCTTTAGCATAAACTTGAGAGGCCAACCCTCCAAAAACATCTACCTTAAAATACATTCCTGTCACTCAGCGAGCACCCCATGAAATTGTCCTCCAATCACACAAACGGAAAATATCAAATATCTTTGTATTTACTTCGACCGTTATTTAAAATGGGACAGACATATAGAGTCGGTTAAAGGAAAGCTAAACAAGTTTATTTACTTTTTCAAAAAGGCAAGAAATATACTAAACATATATGATATAAAGAATATATACCTCGCAATGGCACAATCCATAATGGAATACGGCATTATTGCCTGGGGCAATGCCAGTAAAAAATACATAGACACACTGTATAAATCTCAGAAAACCTTAATAAAAGTAATACTTAAAGTACCTATACCTACTAACACCCACTTCAACCATATTAAAAAAAAATTCCAATGTTAAAGATTCAAAAACTATATTCAAAACAAATACTTACTTTCCTTTACAAGAACCTAAACACATTCAAAACTTCACAAATTTCTCGCAATACTATAACAAGACATGCAAACCAACACATCCTTTGAACAAAAACACTACAGATTCCAGGCTATAAAACTATACAATTCACTTCCAACTCAATATAAAACATCTAATCTTACAGAATACAAAAAACTCATATGGAACTGACTACAATCATTATAAAATATTTAATTTTGTTATATTTCGCATTTGCTTTTGTTAAAACTATGTAAAAATCGATATTATATTTTAATTTTTATTGTATCTCAATGTAACTAATCTCCTCCACAACACAGGTGAACTCCTAGCGTGGAGGACAATGTACTTTACCTTTGTCATAAAAAAAATGGTTAAGCAAAGAAATCCAGAATGGATGGATTGGCTAGCATTTTTACTTTATTTTAAACATTGAAAATTATCCAACTCCTTTCAAACTTCTGGAACCAGTGAGACTATGATATCCCCAATTGGGGTATGTTGTGAGGCTGACGTTAGTAGGGAGGGCAAGGATATGGGGAAGAGAAAGGTTGGGAAGTACCTGACTATTCAGATCTGGTTACTAAACACCGTTTTTAGAATGAATTATTGATTTTGTAAAAATTTGGTTGCTACACAGAGAAAAATGTTTGTTGCTATTTCATTGAGATTCTCTTCAAATTATTGGTAATCTGGTTGAAAACAGGATTACAGGCCCTTAACGAATGAACTGATAGGTTTCCTGATAAATTCTTAGTTAAATACGAATGTATTATGTCAAAAAGATGTCGGATCTCGTGTTCATAACAATTCCAATATTTTCGCATTTTGTCATTATATATTATCAAGGAATGGACATGGCAAGGTGCATGGACAAGGGTCAGTTACTTGAGTCGGGCCATGTCAAGGTCAGAATAATAGAAGAGTATGTATTAGACGATATATGAATGTGAATGAGGCAAGAAGTGTGTGCCAAGACCGAGTTTTTTGGCGGTCTGTCCTCTCTGCCTACCCCTGCGGGGAAACTGTAGGTAAGGTAAAATTAATCTATCGGGTGTAAGAACCTTACTAATGAGAAGTTTTATCACATATTGTTTATTATGTGTTCTAGAAGTGGAAACTTTAGATCACATTGGTTGTCCCCCTCTAAATAAATATCCTCTCTTCTACCAAGCCTTATCTAAAATTGCCTCCCCTCCATTTAACATCTCATCTGTGTTAAGTCTGAATTCGACTCCAATCATCCAATTTAAATAAAATCAATACATAAATTCATCTTCCCTCTCCCCATAATTTGAAATGATGGCCTAGAACATCCTTGAAGGGTGAAAGTCATTGATGTATTGGTCGATGGTGTAAGACAGAAACAATACAAACAAACCATAGTATAGGAAGCTCTTTTCCCTAAAGTTGTATTTGTAGTTGCTTGTTGGATATATTTTTGACCCTGAGATTTAATGTTTCTTATATATGTGTTAGTTGTTTTTGTGTTTATGGACATAAAGGAGTATTATTTGAGAATAGAGTTGTTTAAATGTCATGGTGTTAAGAGGAAGTTATTGCAGGTAATAGGCATTAAAATAGCTTGGCAAACGGAGTCTAGAAACGTTCGACTTCAAGCACAAAACTCGTTTTTATTTATTTTGTAAATAATTTTATAAGAAGGCAAAAAAGTTTATCAAGTTAAACTGTCACAGATAATCTTAGCTATATTAATATATTTTTTAAAGGTCGTTTCTTTTTTGAAAAAATATTTGTATTCTATTCAAGCGAAACGATAGGAAAACCTTCAATTAATCTAAAGCATATTTGTTGGTATTCATAATGTACATCAATTTGTTATAAAGATTAATCAAAATAGTGATTTGGCATTAAGCTTCGCCTTAAGATTGTGAAAGTTTTCGCTAGTTCTTACAGGTTTTTCAGAATAAATTTCGTTATGGCTTTTTGGGTTTTAATTAGTGATCATAGGATATTGCAATTTGCAATCCGATAAAATGATGGCCTAGAACGGCCTGGAAGTATGAAGGCCAAAAATATTTGAAAAAAAAACAAATCTGGGATAAATTAAACTGGCATAGCTAATAGTATATTTAGGTTTATTTTATAGCCTATTGAATGAAATAAATCTCATTCTATAATTAACAAGAACCTAACCTTTTAATATCATCCCCTTTAAAACTGTCCCAAGGGTATATTTGGGTTGGAAATATTTATGTGCGTTACGCAGTAAAATCGCTCAGCCAAGAACTCGTATGGAATTTCAGACTTTCCAATCAGAATAAATTAACGAACCCATATTACTTACAATCCCATAACGCAGAAAATATTTTTAATTCGATAAAAACAGAATATAGGTCATGCTCTTTTTTGGTTCATATTTTCTTTAATTTTTCATTTAAATTGTTTTTATATGAACATAACAAAAGTTTACAGTGTCTATATCAAGTAGGTCTTTGGCATATCTTGTATTGTAATTAGTGGCAACTGGAATTGAGAAAGGGAAGGAAATTGGGACGAAAAATGACGAAGAAGGTTCAGTTTGGAGGGTGTCTAATTAAATCATATCCATAAAGCAGAAATCTGAAATCTGAAGCATCAAGAACGCTTGAACGGTGAGTTTTAGAGCTATAAAATATAGCGGACCTTTTTTACCTGAAATGTCTACACCTATTTACGGTTGAAACGTCATTGCCATCATAATTTTAATTTTAAATACGTGAATTCCTAACTGCTCCCAACCGTCAGGAGACAGTGAGACTATAGAATCCCCAATCGGGGTATGTAGTGAGGGTAACGGTAGTGAAAAGAGACGGAGGTGGGAAGAATAAAGTGGGTAAATACCTGACTATTAAGAGGCGAAGATGCTCTTAATACAGCCCTGATAATTATAAGACCATCATTCAGATTTGAAAAGCTGCATTTGAAAAGTGGCTTTAGCCGTGTTTGGTGTCCAGATTTGAATAGCCAGGCACTTTCCCATCTTCCTCTACCCAATATCCTTCTCCTCACCACTACCTTCAGCTTCGAAACATACCCCAATTGGTGATGCCATAATTTCACTGGCACCAGACGGTTAGGAGCAGTTGAGACTCTTGTGCGATATTCACACATTACAAGTATTTTTTTTAAAGAAAGATCTTTTTGTACTAAAACAGAAATTCTAACGAAATCATGAACTCCCACATAGGTGGATATAAGATTGAAATTGCCGCTTAACAAGGGCCGCCTGTTTCGAAATTGTCAAAATGCATGCTTTATATAATGCATAAATCACATGTGGAGTGCCACAGGGCTCGATTCTTGGACCTCTACTTTTCTTACTATACATCAATGATATAACTAAATGTGGCATCTCGGGAAAACTTCAACTTTACGCTGATGATACTGTGATTTACTACCATTGTAAAAATCTGAAGGAACTTGAAGCTCTAATGAATAAAGATCTCGCAAAGCTGGCTAAATGGCTGCGATTAAACAAATTAAGCCTCAATTTAAAAAAAACCCATTACCTTACTTTCGGAAAAAAAGATAACATGGGTATGAATATCATTCTTGGAAATGAAAAGCTACAACATGTTCAAGTAACGAAATATTTGGAGTTACTCATAGACTCTAACCTCTCGTGGAACTCCCATGTTGAGAATGTAAAATCCAAAATTTCCCCGATAACCGGTGTAATCTATCGACTCCATGGTGTACTCTCCACATCTTTACCGCGTGCAACATATTATGCTATGATCCACTCCCACCTGAGTTATCTAGTCAGTTTCTGGGGCACAATTCTCCAAAAAAAAGTTCCGAAATACAAGTAATTCAAAATAGAGCCGTACGTAATATATATAATCTGCCATGGGATACACATATCAAAGATATATACTCACAGACACATATACTTCCTTTTACGGTCCTGCCAAAGTATAACATTACAACTGCCATTCTACAAATAATTCAACACTCCTCACACACCAACACTAAACCAGTTTTTAATTCTGACATACACCAGCACAAAACTCAGTGTTGTTTCAATGCTCAAAATGCAGTGATACTATTACTACTGTTTATTATTCATGTTTATCTTATGTTTTCCATGTATATCATGTTAATAATACTATAACATTGTATATCTCTCATGTACATATCTATCTACAATGCTACTAATAGATATTGTCTATATTTCAAGAATGCCTACTAACAATAATCCTGATACTATTGATACGGTCTCTACTTTATTTTATTCGTATACTTACAAGCTATAATCAAGCTGTTCATATTATTTCCTGTATTTATAAACATATTTTAAGATCATTCACACGATCTGCATTTTTCTTTTAATTTTAATTTACCGTTGTATATCATGTTAATAATACTATAACGTTGTATATCTTTCATGTACATATCTATCTATAATGCTACTAATAGACATTGTCTATATTTCAAGAATGCCTACTAACAATAATCCTGATACTGTCGATACGGTCTCTACTTTATTTTATTCGTATACTTACAAGCTATAATCAAGCTGTTCATATTATTTCCTGTATTTATAAACATATTTTAAGATTATTCACACGATCTGCATTTTTCTTTTAATTTTAACTTACCGTTGTATATCATGTTAATAATACTATAACGTTGTATATCTTTCATGTACATATCTATCTATAATGCTACTAATAGACATTGTCTATATTTCAAGAATGCCTACTAACAATAATCCTGATACTGTCGATACGGTCTCTACTTTATTTTATTCGTATACTTACAAGCTATAAGCAAGCTGTTCATATTATTTCCTCTATTTATAACCATATTTTAAGATCATTCGCACGATCTGCATTTTTCTTTTAATTTTAACTTACCATTGAATAATGTTATTATTTTTATTTTTATCTCTATTTTTATGTTTATTTTTATTTTTATTTTTATTTCTATTTCCTATTTCGTTTATACCTAGTTATCTTATAAATTTTGCTAAAATAGTCTGTTCTGTTTTCAATATTAATTTTTGTATATTTACAATAAGGAATGTATATACTACCCAATATAGAAGATACACTCCTACACTCTCCTTACCCATCTTTATCTCGCTATCCCCCCTCCTCCTGTACTTGATGCTCACTTTTGTACATTATTCTATCAATTTAATATCATACATGTCATTCATAATACACTACTCTTCAGTTATACTCATATATTATAACCAAATTGTACCCAACTATTACTCAACTAAATTACAATTTTAAATATTATATACCAAAACTGTAGAGGATTAAGAACAAAAACTGAGATTTTTCACAATAATATTCTTTTGAATGACGATTGCTTCATTTTAGGTATATCTGAGTCTTGGCTTATTGATTCTATTTTAGATCCGGAACTGGCACCAACTGAATTTTACAGTATTTTTAGACGGGATAGGACAAATAACATTACAATTAATAGCATTAATACCCAATCAGATTCTCGTCGAGGCGGTGGAGTCATGATCATAACTCATAACAATCTTAACGCATACCCTCGCGAAGACTTGGTCTGTAATGCTGAATGCATCTGGGTAACTATTCCCCCGTCTAACTATACTTCAAAACGTACCATCCATGTTTCTTGTCTATACTTACCACAGGGACATGGATATGAAAATGCTCTCAGTTCATTCCTTTGTTTGCTTGCTAACGTCAAAGATCAAAACCCAGATGATATTATTCTCGTAATTGGAGACTTTAATATGCCCACCATAACATGGAAACCAAAAGATAAAAATTCACACTTAACACCTGAAAATTTAAATTCAATTACTTCCTTACTTACTGACACAATCCATTACTCTGAACTGAACCAATACAATTCCATCAAAAATGCCAATAAACGTATACTAGATTTAGTTATCTGTAATGAGGAATGCCTTGTATCTCAAGCATACAACCCTCTTGTCAAAGAGGATTTACACCATCCATCGCTCAAAACAAAACAACTGTTCTGTAAACACTTCCAATCTACTTACGTAAGCGATGAGGGCACGGATGATCCCAGTAATATAGATAATTCTACCTGCATTAATAATGATAACCCGATCGGGGACGTACAAATAAACAACTCATTGGTCAATAAATACTTGAATGAATTGGATGTTACAAAGGGTGCGGGCAGTGATGGTATCTCGCCATATTTTATCTCAAAATGTGCCAAAAATCTTGCATTTCCTTTAACTAACTTATTTAACATGTCTTTAAAAAAAGGAATATTTCCTACAAAATTCAAAGAAGCCATTATAATCCCCATCCATAAAACTGGTTCAAAAAGTAACATTGCAAACTATCGCCCAATCTCAATACTCACAGTACTTAGTAAACTCTTTGAGCGTATTGTGTACGATCAAATTTATATAACTATTGTCCGCAGCATACAAAATCAACAACATGGTTTTTTACAAAAAAGGTCAGTAATAACAAACTTAGTCAACTTTACTGAATACTTAACAAGCAATATGGATAATGGACACCAAGTAGATGTTATCTACACAGATTACTCGAAAGCTTTCGATAAAGTTAACCACTCTATCCTCAATAAAAAATTACACCAATTAGGAATCCATGGCAACTTACTTAGGTGGCTAACTTCATATCTGCAGAAAAGACTACAGTGCGTATCAGTTGAGGGAACTAAGTCTAGTTTCTTAACTGTGCCCTCTGGCGTACCGCAGGGTTCCCATCTGGGACCATTACTGTTTAATGTATATATATTTGATATTTATAAATGTTTTTTACATGCTAACTACCTTGCATATGCAGATGACAAAAAAATATACTTGGTAGTCAAATCTATCAATGACTGCATAAAACTTCAAGAAGACCTAAATCGTCTTTTTGCATACTGTAAATTAAACAAATTAATCATAAACATTTCTAAGTGCAACAAATTATCTTTTACGCGCAACAAAAATAAAATTTATTTTAATTATAACTTTCATGATACACATATCAATGAAATAGAATCAATCCGTGACCTTGGGGTAGTACTGGATGTAAAACTAAATTTTATCAAACACATTAACGAAGTAATCAACAAAGCCAATAAAATGTTGGGATTTATAATTCGCATATCTAAACCTTTTCGCAATATTAAAACCATGTATTCCCTTTACACCACGTATATCCGCCCCCACTTAGAATACTGCACACTAATTTGGGCACCGTTCTACCAATGCCATATTGACAGAATCGAAAGTGTGCAAAACAAATTTTTTAAACACATAAATTATAAATTTAAATTACTCTTTGCAAATAACACCGAATCCTTAAAATTTCACAACTTTACTCCACTTCAAACACGTAGATTAATATCTGATCAAATATTTTTATATAAAATTCTGAATAACGGCCTGGACTCTCCTGAACTCGTAAATTATTTAACAATTCACATACCTACAAGGCCAACCAGACAAAACCATTTTTTTCATTTGCCCACGTGCAGAACCAACCTTAGAAAAAATTCTCCAATCCCCCGTATTTGCGCCCAATATAACACGCAATTTAACAATATCGATATTCTTAATAATACTCTTGTGAAATACCGAAACGAAGTCAAGCGTACGACCACAAATGTTAATTAAATCAATGCACAGTTATAGAAAAGGTACAACATGAGCGTCTCCTGTCCCCATCATATCTTCCTCTGCCTCTTGCCCTTTCCTATTCCTTCTTCCTTATAATATATTTATATGATTCTAATTTTTTTATTTTTTGTTAATTTCATTTTCAGTTAATGGTTATAACCATTTACAATTTTGTATTATATCACATTAACCAACATTAGCATAAGAAACTATTTTGGCTTACCTCATATTTAACCTCTTGTATAACTTATCCTGTATAAAATTGCTGTTTGTTTCTTACAATAAATAAATAAATAAATAAAAAAAACACGATCACAAAATCAAATACATTTATCGTCATCTACTTACACGACCAAATTTGGAATTAACTCCTTACAATACATTGCACATAAACAATATAACGCATTACCTAGAAATTTAAAACTTCCGGTAACGAACAAAAAAACATTAGCAAAAGCTCTCAAAAGCTATTTCCTTAGCAGTTTCATTAAGAGGAAACCCGGGCGCTGAGAAATTTGAACAATAGGTATTTTAAAAATCACTTGCTATTTCACTCTGCTCAGCGAGCGCGCTATCGATGTGTAGGTACCCACCCAACTAAGAGTGTGTGCATGTTACGCTCGTCTTCCCGCCCCGCATCTACCGTCTTCCGTCCTTCGTCATGTAGGTATATCTGGTGTTTGTGGTTATCTTTCCGACTTATTTCTCCTTTTGTCTCGGCATATAATGTTTTTGTTTACTGGGCACTTACTGGGTCTTACTAAAATCTCTAAATAATATCGAACAAAGTATCAGCGTCTGTCTGTTCGTGTGCTTAGTTTTGTTTTCTTCTAAACTACGAAATGGATTTTGATAGGATTTTCACTATCATTTAAAGATTTTCTTCCGAAAGGTTTACACACGTAATTTATATATATGTATTATATTTATAAAAAGTAGAGGAAAGTCATTGTGTAATCAAGTGATTTAAAATATATTTTCGGGCGCTTGAATTGCTAACGCTGGCTAAACCTTGTGAGATACATCAAAATAATGTACTACTAATTAATTGTATTGCTCTTACTTACTTGACCGGTCAGTGGCTGAGTGGGCATCGCGTTTGGGTCTCACCCGGGCGTCCCATGTTCGATTCCTCGGCTGGCTAAGTTCTCCATCACAACACAAGCAATACCTTCCGCTTAGTGTGGTGGTAGTAGGAGTTTTTCAAATGTTAGGTTATTCGTAACCAGGGAATGTTTGTCTTTCTTTTAAAAATTAAAAAAAAATCTTACTACCCATATAGGTACACCTACTAAAATATGTAGGTGCGTACATTTGAACTGCCTCCGTGGTTGAAGGGTAAGGCTCTTGGCTACGAATCCGCAGGTCGCGGCGTGCGCAAGTAAATTTTATTAAATTAATTTGTGTCGTTTTGCTAAATTAATCAATTAAAATAATATAAAATACTTGTTTGTACAGATAGTTATCTTTTTTGTTTATCAAAACTTAACTAAACCATTCAAGTTGTTTGAGACAGGGAAAAGTATTAAACTAAAATATTTATTTTTTATTTTAGTAAAATTCCTGAAATCAACAGGTTTTAATTCCCTTGCGATGTTTATTTAGCCAAAATGACCAATTTTTACCATATAAACATCGCAAGTGACCAATTTTCGATATAATATTGCAATTTTTTGTTCACTATTTTGTTTTACGAATCTTATTATTGTGTTTTGTTAATAGAGCCAACGCCAATGCCATTCGTTGAAATTTTGAAAATGACATGAAAGCCATAACACCCTTGCCAATCACCACACTGCAAATCGGATGGTGTGGAGGAAACCTCCATTTTTTTCCACTCTATCTCCAGACATGTCGGGGTTCTGAAAATCGGATCATGAGTAAAAATGAACTAGTATTTAAATATCCATGTAACTCGAAAATAATACAAAATGTCATGACTAAACGTCGCAACTTTTCCTACTGTGTTTTGTTATAACAGATCACCACGCAAATGGCATCTTTTTAAAAATATATATTTAAAAAAAAATTCTTTATTCATTGTAAGTTGAGGATTTTTTGACTTTCATGCTAGGAACATGTCCGTGTTACGACCAAATTCTGTATCGGGTTGCTACAGGGTTTTGTTATAATACTCGTCCAAATAAGTCGGGTCTCAACTTGAGCGCGCACATACAATAGTGAGGTGGCTTCTTGCTGCTAACTCATCTTCAGTCGCGTCGCGACTTGAGCGTGCGTTTAGACTGGTCTCCCGATCCGGCCTGCCACGCAACTGGCGGACCGATGCATATATCGCCAAGACCCGGACAATCCTCACCCCCATGAACCCGGGCACCCCTGCTCAAGTCACCAAACGTAGCGAACCACTTGGGGTGACCTATGACAGAGGTTATCCAATAAATGGTTCCCGGGGCGGCGGTACCCATAACCACCTCCCAAATTGAAAATAATTATAGTACTTGACGTATACAAATTGAATTTGGTCCAATTTTAGTAAGATCGGCAAGTATGGTATACTCGAAATAAGTCACTAAACCAAAAAAATAACTCATAAAATATATCAATAACTCAACACTAGTGCACCGACACAATTCGATATACTACGATACATCACTTTGCTGTATATTTATTTGTCGAAATAGAAGTTAAATAAATAAAATAACAATATATATTATAGGTTATTGAAGAATTATAATATTATGCTAGTTACCCAAAAGTTATTTTAAAAAAAATTATCCATTTGAGTGTTTTGTATCCATATTGGCAATACGGAACGAAATCACCTCGGAGTCGGTCTGGCCGTAACGGATGTTTTTTTTTACAGATATTATTTTACGGAAACATATGAAATTAAGGTAAGAATATCGGAATACTTCACCAAACAAACACAAAAGTGACCAAACGGAAAAAATAATAAAAAACATTGATTACTCGGGACAACACAACACTAGAATATCGATTTATGACTACGTGACATCACTTCGCACAAATACATACGTATTTATCTAAACCATGTCCCCCCGACCCTTACCTCCCGAATACTGAGCGAAAGGGACACATGCAGCTCGCTCTACTAATACCTAAATGAAATCTTCAAAATCGAGGTTTTGTATTCCCCATTTTTCTCCTCCAAAAGTTAACCGATTTTCAATTTTTACCAACTACATAAGAAGAAACTATTCTATGTCGGACCGTTTTGTTTTTTTTCAAAATATATTGTCTAGTTTGTAGACTGAACGTCTTTTGACTGCGTTTAAATCAGGCAATTTTATTGATTTTTGGAAGGTCATAACTTCTATAAGAAGCAATTTATCAAAAAAAACAAAACGTACCGACACGCAAGTTGCCAATATCTATTTTATGTCAAAAAAATATTTGCTCTAGGGTTAAAATCCAGAAAGATAAATGGGGACTACGTTTGTATGGAAAAATCAACGCCCGGTAACGTCTTAATGACTAACACAATCTTTCTGTAGAACTCCATAATAACATCTGCGTTTATTTATTTGAATGTATTTTATTTATTTGTGTTGTACTTAATCTAATGTTGTCTTTCATTTTGTAATGTATTATCTTGTAATAAAAATTTAAAAAAATAAAAAATATGATTTTGAAAACGAATTTTACACCTTGTACCATATACCTAAACAAATCAGAAAAAAGTAATTACTAGTCACTGAAAGGCGATTTCAATTTTTTTGTCGGCCTGATATTTTTTTCTAGACTTATACATAGAGTCCGGTTGCAGCAAAGGTCAAGATGTGTTTTAATCGCATTTCTCTGTGATAAATTTTCAAATCTTAATACATGTTTTTCCAATACTTCGCATTAAATCTATGTTCGTTACTCCGTAAGAAATCTATGAATAGCCTGTCCATTTCAAAACAAATAAAATTGTTTATCGTTTCGTTCTGGATTTACATATTTATTTTTATGTTATTATTTTCGTGACTGGTCGTTTGGGATAGAATTTCTAATTTCCTTGGAAAATATGTTTAACTTTTTTATAACCTTTTGGTTTGATAAAGCCTTTGTAAAGGTTGACCTTTAGTATTCCATTTATTTAAATATGTGACAAATATCAAAAGATCATTTCTTTCAAAAAAAGGAAACTAATTATTCTTAAGTTGCTGTTTTGTGACTGATAAAACGTATTTCGGATATTGGAAATGTTAAATCTCATCCCATTTCTTTACAAGGAGGGAAATATTAAAGATTTACATTCTTATATGTCTTTACGTACTCCACTTACTTTTACATTAGATTTTAATTGTAAGTTATAAGGTATTTAGCAAATATAAAGCAGAAATAAGAGAAAAAAAATTTCAATCGATACACAGAGAAAATTGTGTTTTGTTAATTTATTAAAAATCTCCTCAAATTATTGATAATCTGGTTCAAAACGGAATTGAAGGCCGTTTCCTGATAAAATATTAGTGAATTTGTAATTTGTCGGAACACGCGTTCATGCAGCCGCATTTACCTTAACGAAATGCGAAAATATTAAAATTTTTGTGAAAACCTGTTCCGATATCGTGATAACACATTCGTATGTTACTGAAAGTTTATTAGGAAACCTGCAATCCAGTTTTTAACCGGATTACCGATGATTAATAAATTAGCAATATTCAATTTTAGTAATTTGTTTGAACAATGTATTGACATTTAGTTCGCAGAATTTCATTGTCGTTTTTTTGATTGATTCTAATATTTCGCTATTCTTTTACAAATAATTTTGTAGCTAGTTTTAAATTTACATGGATAAACTTTTCGAATTCGAATTCACGTTTCATACTCAAAAAATATATAAATAGTACTTGGTTTCAATTTAATTACAACAAGAAACAAATATTTATGTATTTACTTAATCCCCCAACTTCAATAGTTGTTTCCATTAGTAATTAAGTTGAAATCAATTGTTGTTTTTTAAAGAGCATTTTTGCCTTTACTTAATTCAGTTGAGTAAAATGTTCATTACACCCGTGAAAAATCATGAGATAGTCATAGCGGCTCTCTGGTGTACTAATATCACGCGAGTATTAATGCGAGAGGACCAGATTCGGTTGTTTCCTGTCGTTCGGCGTTAGAGCGTTTTAGGTCAAATTAGACTCAATGAAGGTAAAAAAACATTGTATCAATTTTTTTGCTTCGTTTCTCATCTAAATGCATCAATGAGATAGATTTTTCGATAAATGTATTCAAATTTTGAAAATGATAGTTAATATAGTTTTTGTGTAAAATGGGTTGTTTCCTGTCGTTCGGCGTTAGAGCGTTTTAGGTCAAATTAGACTCAATGAAGGTAAAAAAACATTGTATCAATTTTTTCACTTCGTTTCTCATCTAAATACTCCAATGAGATAGATTTTTCGATAGATGTATTCAAATTTTGAAAATGATAATTAATATCGTTTTTCGTGTAAAATAATATGGGTTGGTACTTAGTTTAGCTGAATTCTCCAAACAAACACTTCCAATTTATTAAAACATGATTGTTTAATATTGAAACAGTTTTGTGATTATTTTACATTTCAATGTCCTATTAAAATCGTAATTACCCTTTGTTCCTTTCCTAAAAGTCTTTTCTTGGAAGAAATAAGTATTGAAAAATGAATAACGACCCCAGTGTAGTACTTGAGAGTGCATGAATTCGCTGTTCGTATCAATAGTCTCGTGAAAAGACCATCAAATAATCATCTCCATGTTCAATATTGTCGTGTGGTGATTTGTGAATGTAAATAAAGTTCGTATTAAGAAACTATAAGTAACCCGCGGAATCTTTAAAAAACGACAACATGACTCCAAAAGAAACCAACATCATCATCAGGTAAACGCTTCTTTTCCTCTCTCCTCCTATTCCTTGTGATAATAACACGTTTGATTGATCTTATCTTTTCATTTACACACAGTCAAATTTAAATGCCAATCGGGCTTTAACTATAATTACACTTTAATGAAAAGTAAATCTAAGAGTTCATTTAACTACTTGGAGTTACAGACAGGAGTGGAATCAGAAATTGGAAATTTAGAACTGAGATCGATAGACAATTGATTAAAACTTAGAAAACACGGAACTACATTGACGCACAGACCAATATTCACAATTGTTTGAATGCAACTTGTAATCATTGTTAACACATTTTCACATAACCTGGCGTATTTTAGCAGAGCAGCGTTCAATGAAGCTAGTTCGGTATAACTGACCTAAGCCCATTATAATTAGCAATGTGTGAAGGAGCTAATTAAACACGTAGGTGGGTAAAATGGTCGGCTGGTAATTGGCCTAATATTAGCTTTATATATGTAGGCACATACCAATCTTCTAACTTGTTGTTGATGATTCAAACCTTCTATTAGTATCTGTTTGTTTTTAGTTACGTTGGAAATTTCCTGAAACGCTGCAGTATTATTTATGTAAAACTTTCATATAATTTATTTATTTATTTTATTGGGCTTTTACATACATAGTTCATAAAAAAAATATTCTGAAGATTGTAAGTTCACAATAGTAACTGTAATAATATATATAACCATATCCATTCGACATATTATAACAGCAAGTAAATAGTAAATGCATACAATTGTTATTTGTTGTACAAAAATTAGAATATATATTGTTAACAAAATGTAGAGCGTTTGACTGGTTATCGTGGTTTGTTAAATCGAGGGCGTTCGGTCTGCCACTTTACATACATATTTTACATAGTTCATATAAAACATATTCTGAAGATTATAAGTATAGAATAGTAAAAGTAATAATGCAGCCTTCACCTTTTGACATATTAAAGCAAGCAAAAAGCAAATTGAAACATGATAGTTAGTAGGTATAAGCCTGTTGTAAGAAAATAAGAATATGCCGACTTCTAAGGTATAAAGACGAAGAGATGCAATAGCTAGATGTTTATTATTTTATTATAAAAGTTCTAATATATAGGTTTTAAATTTGGAAACCGATTGGAAACGATAGACATCGATTGAACTGTATTTGTTTCCAAGGGTATGAAGCTTTGAATTGGAGAGTTTACGAAGTAATTATTGGCAGATTTAGTAACAAAATATAGAGCATTTAAACGGGTATCGTGGGTAGGTATACGCAAATTAATTAAGCTCGTTAAATCGAGGGCGTCCAGGCTGCCATTTGATATATTGAAAAGGCAAACTAAGTCACTCAATGCCTTGAAGCGTCTTGAAGTTAAATCGCTTAGGTTTAGTAATTCCATTAGACATGTATAATTAAGTTCTTTGATTGGTATTCCAAGTTTGTAATCAGTAAACCTTAGAAACTTATATTGTACTCTGTTGATTTTTTTCTGATGTGTCTTATAAAATGGAGCCCAGATTGTTGAGTAGTACTCCAAATTACTTCTTCCCAACCCAGTGTAAAGTAATTTGAAGAAATCAATTGTTTTAAATTCTTTTATCGTCCTCAGAATGTACCCCAGGTATTTCATGGCCTTGTTGGTTATTTCATTTATATTAGGAACAAAAGTTTATTTACTGTCAAATATTATACCAAGGTCCTTAATTTGTTTTACACTTTTTAGGAAATTTTTGTTGATGCTATATTGATATTTAATGGGATTTTTGATTCGGGTAAAAGTTATTGATTGACATTTTTCAATATTGAGAAACAGTTCATTAAGGGTGCACCACTCTTGTAGCCTCACAAGATTTGATTGCAATACACTACAGTCATTATGATTAGTTATTGTTTTGTAAATTTTTAAATCGTCCGCAAATAAAAGTATCATAACTCCATCAAAGATGGTAGTTGATAAACTTCGTTGATAAACAAGGAAAATAACACTGGGCCCAAATGTGACCCCTGTGAGACTCCGGTGAAGATTTCAAATTAATGTGAAAAATGTGAATTGATTTTTACTGATATTTTTCTTTGGTGAAGGTAGCTTTCGAACCATATTAAAATATGGCCAGTTATACCTAAGGATCTTAGTTTGTTTATAAGAATTTTATGTGAGACTTTGTCGAAAGCCTTACTAAAGTCTGTATACACTACGTCTGTTTGAAGACGATTGTTCATGGAATTAGTTATATATTCCTGATATATCATTAAGTTTGTTAGAGTAGATCTTTTTGCTATGAAGCCATGTTGTCGATGTGAAATTACTTTATTGATTTCAGGCAAGAGTTTTAGAGAGCAGGGCAGATTAAAGTATTTTCGAGATAGACGACTGGATACATATAGGTCTATAGTTGGATATATCAGATTTATCACCTTTCTTGAATATTGGAGACAGAAAGCTTGTTTTCCATTTTTTTCGGAAAAATGCCAGTTTTTATGGACAAATTAAAAAGTTTAGTTAAAGGATAAGTCAGGACTGATGAGCATTTCGATAAGAAGATTGGTGGAATGTTATCAGGGCCGGCCGATTTGTTAAGGTCCAGGGATTTTAATTTAGTTTAACCCTGCGACATAAGAGTCTAATAACGGGAGTTCGCTCGAGGCTAACATTTAAATTAATTCCGACATCATCATTGCGACAGTATACAATTTTTTTTATATACAATATTTTCAAGTATAAAATTAACGATAAGCACAAGATTTTATTTTTCTAGACGATGAATTAGTAACTTCCGGAGGGATTCCAATATAAACATCTGAGATTTTGGTAATACGTTCATCAGAAATAATTTAAATCAACCCCACGGAAAGCTCGATTTTCAAGGTCTGCTAGAGCAAAGCCGACCGTAGGTCCATTCATTACGCCGGGCCGGGAGCCGAATATTGTTTTTACACTACTTTATTACTTATGTTGTTAAGATTCGCACTTTATTTTATTGATTTGCTCGGGAAAGTTCAACCGCAGGTCTGTCCAATACACGAGGACCGCGCGTCGCATATTTGTGTGCACGGCTTCTTCACTTACGTCTTTAAGACGCGGAATTTATTTTAGGGTATTGTATCGTCTTAAGTGACGTGGTGAACAAAACTAACGTAACTTAGGTGAATTGATGGGTCCCTGTGGCCCACATTTTTCAAAACTCCTTTTTTTACTGTTTTTTTAAATTTTATTTATAATTATCACTCACATAATTTAGACTTCAAATCCCAGTGTGCGCAAGTAAATTTTATTTGATTAATTCGTGTTGTTTCATCGTTTACTAATTCAAAATAAAATGTGGTAAATTTGCAGGTAAATGAATGGAAGATACTATCAGTATCGCCCTGGTGTAAGACCACCATTCAAATTGAAACGTTGTTTGAAATGACTTTGGCCGTGTTTGGTGACCAGAACTGAATAGTCAGGTACTTCCCCACCTTCCTCTGCCCCATCTACTTCCCATCAAGACTATCTCCTCTCAACATACCCCGATTAGGGATGCCATGGTCTCACTGACTCCAAAGGGTAGTAGTTATTACTCTTTTGCGGTTTCATATAAAACTCAGCGACAGCGAACAGTAGGAGTCCTCAGTGTGGACCGAGGATGAAGGTGAATTTCGCTAACATTCGCGGTCTGCACACCAACCTAACTCCCATCCACCACCACCTTCTCTCACAAAATCCTCATCTCCTCTTCCTTACGGAAACACAGATTGCCGAGCCCCCAGATACCTCCTATCTGAACTGCCCAGAATATCATCTGGAAAGCCTTTTCAGGCCAAAAGGAGGTGTCTGCCTTTACAGCCGTGCTGACATCAGCTGCGCTCGTCTCGCAAATATCGAGAGCGCAAAACACGAAGTGTTATGGGTACGTGTGGATCTCACCGGTATGATGAGAATTTATGCGTGCCTATATCGCTCACCAAACCTTGCCGAATCAGATACTGTTGAGTTGTTTAAATACTTGAGTGACACTGTAGATATTCTCTTGCCCCGTTACCCATCGGCCGAGTTTGTAATCCTGGGGGACTTCAATGTTCATAATGAACAATGGCTGAAGTTCTCGGGCTCAACAAACTCTGCCGGTAGATCAGCGGAATCCTTTGCTCTTATCCATGGACTAAGCCAACTCGTAGAATCTCCGACCAGAATACCAGACATCCCATCACATCGAGCCAACCTACTCGATTTGTTTCTCACTAGTGAGCCACTCGGGTACAGAGTGGAGGTGACAGCGCCCTTAGGATCCTCTGACCACTGCCTGATTACCACCTCTGTCCCATCCTCCATGAACCGTCAACCCGACAAACATGTAAAGAGGAAGGTATGGCACTACAGAGCAGCAAAATGGGACGGCATGCGGTCTTTCTTCGGAGCCTTTCCTTGGAGTTCTGTATGTTTTAGCTCCGAGGACCCATCAATTTGTGCACGCGAGGTAGGAGAAGTAATCACATCAGCAATGGATTGCTACATTCCCTTCTCCGTCAAATCCTCTGGAGCGGGCACAAAACCGTGGTTTGACTATCGCTGTGCTGAAGCTGTCAGACTCAAAAATACGGCTTTTAATGCACTCCGGAAGATTAGCTCCATGAATAACCTTTCGGAATACCGAAAACGGGCAAGGGATTGTAAGAGAGTTCTAAATAGAGCTAAGAGCGATCACGACCAGAGAATTGCGAAAAAGCTGGCTGACTGCCCCACTGGTAGCCGTGCTTTCTGGTCAGTCGCTAGCTCGATCGGAAGAAATTTCTGCAGAACCACTTTCCCACCTCTGACCAAGCCTGATGGTCGGCTGGCTAACTCGGCCCGCGAGAAAGCTGAATTATTAGGCAAAATTTTCGCGGAAAACTCAACTCTTCAAGATAACGGAGAGACTCCCCCTTCCATTCCGCACTGCGGTTTTCAAATGGAGGAACCGAAGATCCGGAACAGAGAGGTTCTCCGAGTCTTGAACGAGCTGAAAGTCGACAAAGCCAGTGGGCCGGACGGAATACCTGCCTTGGTCCTCAAGAGGTGTTCTGCAGAAATGACTCCAGTGCTCGCGAAATTATTTAGGCTCTCTCTCAAAGGTGGAAAGGTGCCAGATCTTTGGAAAAAGGCAATCGTCCACCCAATCCCAAAAAAGGGGGACCTCTCCGACCCTTCTAACTACCGCCCCATAGCCATCACTTCCATACTCTCGAAGGTATTAGAAAGGGTGGTTAACAACAAATTGCTCACATATCTCGAGAATAACAATATCCTAAGCGATCGGCAATATGGATTTCGTCGAAACCGATCGTGTGGCGATCTACTCGGATATGTAACGCATATTTGGGGGCGGTACATGGAACGTTTTGGTGAAACCCAAACCGTTGGGTTGGATATCTCCAAAGCCTTTGACAGAGTCTGGCACCGGGCGCTTATCGGGAAGTTACCATCGTATGGGATCCACCCAACCCTGCATAGTTGGATTGCGGACTTTCTGAGGGGAAGAACAATTCAAACCGTGGTTGACGGCTCTTCTTCCTCACCGCACCAAATCAATGCGGGGGTGCCACAAGGATCTGTGCTGTCTCCGACGCTGTTTTTATATTGCACATCAACGATCTCGTTGAATGTGCACCAATTCACTGCTACGCTGATGACAGCACCGTTCACGAGGGTTATCTTTTTGACAGGCCCCCTTCCACCTATGATGTCCGAACAGCTCGGGAAATTTTGAAGCAAAAAATTGACCACCACCTAGAGATGGTTCGTGCCTGGGGTAAGGCCAACTTGGTCAGTTTCAACGTTTCAAAAACCCAAGCGTGTCTGATTTCGGCAAAGAGGGAGATCAATGACTGTCTGGTGCAATTTGATGGGAGCACTCTCCCCAATAAAGACTCCATTGAAATGCTTGGAGTTACTATATCAGACCAGCTCAAGTATCGGGGATCCATAGAAGCCCGAGTTAATCAGGCCTCCAAAAAGTTGGGCGTCTTGTACAGGGCTAGGAGATTCTTCAACAGTGACCAGCTGCTGACCCTGTACAAGTCTCAAGTCCGCCCAACTATTGAATTTGGGAGCCACCTTTGGGCTGGTGCCCCAAAATACTTGATAAACCTGCTTGAATCTCTGCAAAGGAGAGCGATCCGTCTGATTGACAATCCGTTGTTAACAGACCGATTGCCTTCTCTAATGCATAGACGCAATGTAGGCATGCTGTGTCTGTTCTACAGGTATTTCAATGGAGCATGCTCCAAGGAGTTAGCAGCATTGATTCCTGATGCACCGGTGCACGTGCGCGAAACTCGACGGACACGAACTGAACACCCGTTCACGGTTGACGTTGGCTTCATGAGAACGGGCCGTTTTTACGATTCGTTTTTGTGTAAGTCGGCTCGTATGTGGAACGAGCTACCGGCATCTGTTTTTCTTCCCTCCTATAATCCGAGCCTCTTCAAGGCCCGCATTAACAAATCCCTTCCTACAGCTCCTACCTTACTCCGCCTCACAACGCCGCCCAACCGGGTGGTGACATAGTTCCCCTGTCTGTGCACTGCACAGGCAGGGACACTCTTGTGAGGTGTCACATAAAAAAAAAATAAAAAAAACAATAAAAAAGTTTTTTCCCTGTAGAACTTAAGACATCAAAATTCCTCATAAAAAAACATAATCATCAACAATTATTAATATCTACAAAAATATGACATCTTCGTTCCTAAAAATGATGTTTCAGAACATAAAAATAAAAAGTCATCTTAACAATTAAACTGTAAAAATAAATAAAATCGAAAAACATGAATTACGTAAGTGACGTCCTGGGTCCCGTGGACCCATATAATTCTCGTAAATGGACTTACCATGGAGAATGTAGAAAGGTACTGAGACGCGCGTGGATCAGGGGTGAATATAATAAGAGAGGCAAATGAGTGGAGTTTCGACGTGAGTCCCATGGACCCACAAGGTCACTTATGGGTTAAAATTAAAAAAAAAAAAATAAATTAAAAACTTTTGAGTATTCATTAACTGTTGTTTTTTTAACTCAATTAATTATAATAATTAATTTAGTTAATTAATAATTATAATAATTAATTGAGTCAATAATAATTGGTATAACAATCGCAAATACACTTCGAACGCTAAAGATGTTTTCATCATACAAAAGAGATGCATAAGAAAAATTACAAACTCTGATCGTTTAGATTCATGTAGACCTATGTTTAAAAATCTGAAAATTATGACAGTCACAGATATATATATTATGGAGTTATGCATGTTAGTGCGATCATCTACAGACAAGTTCCCACTAAAAAACTCGACACATAAATACGCTACAAGGCTCACAGAAAACTTACTAATACCAAAAGCAAACAAAACAATATTCCAAAAAGGACCATACTACATGGCCATTAAAGTATATAACAACCTTCCACATAGCATTAAACAAATACAAGATACACACAAATTCAAATCGTTACTAAACACTTTCCTTGTTAATAAATGTCACTACACGTTGAGTGAATACCTCACGTAAATGAAACGCCTATTTTTATTGGTATATATATTTGTATTTTTTTATTTTTTCATTGGTATATTGTTATTTTATCTGTATAAACATTGTAATTATTATAGTAAAACAAATAATATTATATAAACATTGTAATTAAATAAATGTGGTTAGCTGGAAGAAATGGGGTCTACCCATAAGCTACACCTTTTGTAATTTTTATTTTACAATAAATAATTTTTGATTTGATTTGATTTTGATTTGATGCTTTATTTTAATTATATGAAAATTGAATGCTGTGAATGTTTCGAATGACATGTTTAGAAATCAATTGTTTCTTCGTCAGGATAAACGTATACAATAATAATAATATACCGTATATTTATTTCTTTATTGCGTTGTATACAGTATTCATACATTCATATGTTAGGAAGATTATATTATTGATCAATAAAATAAAGGCATTTAAAATTCTACACCAAAAACACGAATTACAATATTCAATAAGTGTAAATACATATGTCTTAATATATTTAGGATTAAATTAATTTCAAAAGTTGATTTAAATGGATTTCAATTAATTCATACCATTGAAAGCAAAAAGAAAGGAAAGATTATGAAAAAAATGCAATTAAATAATGAGTTATCTGAGACACATTTTTTTAAAATTTCAATTTCAACAGGAGGCCCTGAAATAATTCCCCTCAGGGCGTTTGTCATCTTTGGGGTTGTTTTGTGGAGTCTTTTCAGGAAAGGATAGAAGTAAAAAGGTACGAAGGGTGAGTAGCAATAAGACTGCAAGACCCACAGGTCAGTGTGTCCAGCAGTGACGGGCGTATAAATCCATCCCTCCCACTGCGGTGCAGGGCAACGTTCCGAAAGATTCCTGCTGGAGAGTTCAAAAGGTCTCCCCCTACCAGTCTCTCCCGATACAGCCTGCCATGCGATCGGTGGGCAGACGCATCTGTCGACAAATCTCACCCCATGAATACTTGAATATTATGAATACCCATGAATACCAGGGCACTAAGTTACTACTAAGTAACCAAACGTAGCGAACCCTTGGGGTGACCTATGGCAGAGGTCTTGGTTATCCAATAAATGGTTCCCGGGTTGGCGGTACCCATTCCCGCCTCCTAAATTGCAAAATATACATACTTGTATGCACAATTGTATATATATTTGATCAATGTTATGTTTTTAAGTATGTATGGGATTTTGGGAGATTCGTATTATGTAATCAAAATTCTACATTTAATCGCATTTTTACGTAACATAATACCTAATATATACATACCTCTCACTTTTTTTCCCATCGCGTTCTTCATAAATATAACCTTCCCCTTTGTGTAAGACAATATCATTGCATAGGGAACTGTTATTACAATCCGCGTTAATAATTCTCAAGAAATGAATAAAGATGCCGCGGCATGTATCAAATCCTTGGAGAGACCACTTTAGTTCATACAAATAATAGAGCATAAAGTAGAAACGTCTTTACGTGGAATTTTAAAATTAAACCAGAAACGTCATAAATCTACATCCGATGATTTTCCAAAATACAATACAATAGAGCAGACGATGACGATTTGTATAAGAATTCATTAATTTATCATTTAGTAAAGGTTCGCGTAGAAAACATCTTATATGATGACCTTCGTCTACATTTTACTATTATTCAATCAGAGTGGTTTATTGTAAAAGGCTAAGGAGAAAAGAAAAGAGAATATAAAGTTTGGGTCAAGTGAATCGTTTATTGTCGTTACTTCCCAAGGAATTGACGATGGAACAATGCTGTAATCATAAAAAATAGCTTTTCTGTGATGGCAGAAAAATGTAACTTAAACTTGCATTTTGTCTGGACACCCCACAAATATGTTGTTTTGCCATTACAACGCCATTGCCGTGCGGGAGACACGATGCTTGAGTTACAGCGTATTGTCCTCACGTAACGGCAGCTGTATCTCCGCAAAGTTGGTTTAAGATCAATTCATATTTTTTGTAATTATTCTCAAAAACCAATAGCAGTAACAATTTCAAATTGGGTGAAAGATTTTATTGAAAAGATTTTGAATGGTTTTTAAAAAGACAAAACTTATCGTGAATTTTAATATATTTTTTAACAATATTTTAATTGAAGGTTCAGTTAAATTTTTCATAAAATTTTAATTTGTTACTACACTTTTAGGTCAATTGTCTACTATATTCTTTGAGATACAGCGTATTGCCATTACACGAGCACGATGCTTTGACTTTGAAGAAGATTGTTAACGTTTTTCGCCATACAGCGTATTGCCGTTACACGGGCGCGTGGTTTTGATTTTGATGAAGATTGCCAGCCTTTTTCAAAATACATTCTATTGCCATTACATGGGCGCGTGGCTTTGATTTTGATGAAGATTGCCAATCTTTTTCAAGATACAGCGTATTACCGTCACACGGGAGCGTGGCTTTGATTTTCATGAAGATCGCCAAACTTTTTCGAGATAATGCGAATTGCCGTTACACGGAAGCGTGGCTTTGATTATCATGAAGATTACCAAACTTTTTCGAGATAATGCGAATTGCTGTTACACGGGCGCGTGGCTTTTGTTTTCATGAAGATTACCAAACTTTTTCGAGATACAGCGTATTGCCGTTACACGGGAGCGTAGCTTTGATTTTGATAAAGATTGCCAACCTTTTTTAAGATGCAGCGTATTACCGTTAGAAGGGCGCGTGACATTGATTTTGATGAAGATTGCCAACCTTTTTTGAGATACACCGTATTTCCGTTACGTGGGCGCGTGGCTTTGATTTTGATGAAGAATGCCAGCCTTTTTCGAGATACATTCTATTGCCATTACTTGGGCGTGTGGCTTTGATTTTCATGAAGATTACAAAATTTTTTCCAGATAATGCGAATTGCCGATACACGGGCGAGTGTCTTTGTTTTTGATGAAGATTGCCAACCTTTTTTGATATGCAGTGTATTGCCGTAACACGGGCGCGTGGCTTTGATTTTCATGAAGATTGCCAGCCTTTTTCACGGGCAACACGGGCGCGTGGCTTTGATTTTCGTGAATATTGTCAACCTTTTTCGAGATACAGCGTACTGCCGTTACATGGGCGCGTGGCTTTGATTTTGATGAAGATTGCCAGCCTTTTTCGAGATACATTCTATTGCCATTACATGGGCGTGTGGCTTTGATTTTCATGAAGATAACCAAACTTTTTCGAGATAATGCGAATTGCCGTTACACGGGCGCATGGCTTTGATTATCATGAAGATTACCAAACTTTTTCGAGATAATGCGAATTGCCGTTACACGGGCGCGTGGCTTTGATTTTCATGAAGATAACCAAACTTTTTCGAGATACAGCGTATTGCCGTTACACGGGAGCGTGGATTTGATTTTGATAAAGATTGCCAACCTTTTTTAAGATGCAGGGTATTACCGTTAGAAGGGCGCGTGGCATTGATTTTAATGATGATTGCCAACCTTTTTCGAGATACAGCGTATTTCCGTTACATGGGCGCGTGGCTTTGATTTTGATGAAGAATGCCAGCCTTTTTCGAGATACAGTCTATTGCCATTACTTGGGCGTGTGGCTTTGATTTTCATGAAGATTACCAATCTTTTTCGAGATAATGCGAATTGCCGTTACACGGGCGAGTGTCTTTGATTTTCATGAAGATTGCCAACCTTTTTTGACATGCAGTGTATTGCCGTAACACAAGCGCGTGGCTTTGATTTTCATGAAGATTGCCAGCCTTTTTACGGGAAACATGGACGCGTGGCTTTGATTTTCATGAAGAATACCAAACTTTTTCGAGATAATGCGAATTGCCAACCTCTAAGATTGTCAACCTCTTTTCATTGAAAATAATTAAATGAAAGAATCAGAGAACAGCACAGCATGCCTAACTTATACAACCGTGAAATTAAACATGACCTTTTGATATTATATTCCGGGAATACTGAAGGGAGTTCATTCTCGCATTGTCTAATGAGAATATATTAGAAATTTCCAGAATCTGTAAAATCAACTTGAATAATTGATTTCATAACCGCAAACGCTGAACCCAATGTTTGTGCAAACATTAAATATGGGTGCAGGACACAATATTGTTTTGTTTTCCGTGGCCGATGAAAAATGAAAATAGTTGTGGCCTCGATCCAATGTTTTGAAAACATTTAGTCACTGGAGGTCAGACTTGATTTTAATAAAATAACAAACTTTGTCTGTTATAACATGTTTTTGGTGTAAACAAAGTTTGATGTTTTATTTTATTAAAATGAAGCCACAAAGCCATATTGCCACTATCGAACAAATGTTATTTTTAGTTGGTATTAACTAACTAACAGTTTCCCCGAAGGAGTGGGCAGAGAGGGTAGGCACACACTCCTTACTTCATTCACAAACATATACAGTCTCAAAGATGTTCTTCTGTTATTTTGACTCTCGACATGACCTGAATTTGGTGTAGGTACTTGTGCAATGTCTTCCCCGGGCTTGGTGGTGAGAAGAATGGGTTGTGGTCTAAATACGTCAATATAGATTATCGTCGGAGGACGGCGAAAAATCAGCTTGAACGTCATTTATTTTACAATCAATTGGTTCCTAGTCAACGCCGATTCTGGTTCCATGTTCAGTTTTCCATCAAATTGTGATTAGAGCTTACAGTTGTACTTTTGGTTGAAAGTGGTTCTAAAGCTGAAATAGAACGAAAATAGGCGTTCAACCATTCAAATGTCAGCGTCAACAAAATGGCGTTGATTGGCGCTTTGATTACAATGTCACATTTGAATACCAGTGTAACAATGGACCTTAGACAGGAAAATCCATTGCAAGCAAGGTTTCAATTAATCTGATTGTCATTTGTTACCAAGAACGTCAGACAAACTGTCTAAACCATTGCCAGGTATTTCTGTGAAATTTAATCCTAGTTTAACCTTTCAAACACTTAGGCCATTCGTACATGGGAATAATTACAAGCGACTCGAATTCCGTGCGCGTAGCATACGAGTCGCTCTTGAGTACCCGCGATACAATTTTGGTAGTCTTCATACACGACGCTAGGCGTCGATTACGGGTTTGATGTAATTTGTACGCTTCTTACGGTACTGATAGTACGCTAAGTGCGTTGCATTCGTACCTACTACTCGTCCGACGCGACGTTCGAATATGATTTGAATGTTAAATTTATTCTGGAGATGGGATATATCCATGGTTATTTAAAAATAATTTACCGGAGTCCGTAAGAAAGAAATTAGCGGAGAAGGCGTGGATTGAAGTTGGAAAGAAAATTCCACTTTAAAACATTCTCATGTAGTTCTTTGGCGGCGACGAATTCCCTAAAACTAAAATTTATTTTTAAATAAAATACTTTGTTTATTAACCAATCGTTTTTTATTAATTATCACATCTACTGGTTTATCTTCTGTCATGCTTCTACTAGTAACAAGTAACTAGTTATTAATAATATTCTGATGAAGCTTGACTGAAGCGAAACCGGTAGATGTGATAATTAATAAAAAAACTCGTGGTCAATAAACAAAGTATTTTTACTTATATATAAATTGTCTAACCACAAAGTAATTGCTTCCCGCGAAAAATATAATATATTTCTTTGTTTGGGTGAACCCTATATTTTATTTTGTCGTTTTTTATGCTTGTAAATATAAATAAATAACAATATTATTGTCATTGTGGCTAGAGTCACTTGACATCATTTTAACTCGACGGGTAAACGTTAAAAATGATCAAGTGCAGTACATTCCGGGTAGCGCCGAGTCCGGAAACTAGCTTTATAGAGTAGCATATCGGTAGGTTACTTGTGGTTGCGTCTTAGTCATGTAGCTTGTATGTATCTGCATGTGCGAAGGGCCTTAGTCCTTTGCAACAGTGAAACGGTAGCAACTTGTGACCACATCGTCCGCAAATGCCCATTTGTTGCGGTTTACAACATCTGGCTTCATTACTTCTGTTGCATTTACAGAAATAAGTATTCGCTGAATTGAAAAGCTATAAAACTATTTCGGTAATTCAGAATTCGAGGAATTTAATAATACGAAATGATTTTCATATTTGAGAAGAAACTTTGCAAGGCATTATATTCGATTTAACTTTTAGGGTATAATAAATTCAGGTGTAAACGTTATAAGTACTTATTTTGTTTAAAATTATAATTATATAAAATCAAATGTTGCCTTTTGTATATTGGTAATGATTGCTAACAGTATGAAAAATCTACAGTCTCTCGTGTCTACGATGAAGGGAGTACGTATGGAGAATGAGTTAATGATGATTGTAAGTAATTCTAAAGTCATGGTGTTTGAAAGAGGGAGTAAAAAATCATTGTGCAATATAGTCGTGAATGTTTAATACTTGGAGCAGAGCTTGTGAATTTGGGAAGTATGGGAAGGCTAATAAAGAGTGAAAGGAAGGTATAAGTAGGTAACTCCGTTGATGGAGGAACAAAATATCGTCCAAAGAAGCGAAGCTGGAAGTCCATAATGGAGTGCAGACAAGGATCTACCCTGATGCAATTATATAGAATAGGATTAAAATTACTTAAAGGACTGAATGCTGTAGAAATGAGATCCTTGCGGGGTATGTGTGGTAAAACTATCTGGAGATCGCAAAGAATACAAGACTGATGTAAGCATAATGAGTAAGATTAAGAAAGGGACGATCAGATGGTTTAAGGAGAATATATGACGCGAATGTGATTGGTAGCAGAAGTCGGGGACGCCCGAGGAAGACATGGCACAATCAAGTGAATCAGATACTTGAGTCGGGCCATGTCAAGAGTCATAATAATAGAATAATATTTATGAGACGATGTATGAATGTGAATGAGGCAAGTAGTGTGTGCCGAGATCGAGTTGTTAAATGTTTCATTCTCTTTGCCTCCCTTGCTGGAAATGGCGTGATGGTTCGTTAGTTAGTTAATTAAATCAAATGATTTATGTAAGCTCTATTTTGCCTTGCTTATGGTAAAAAAGCGTTTAAATACCGAAAATATTGCAGAAATCAATTTCGTAGTCGAAAAAGCTTAGATTAATATGGAGATGTCAGTTTTCAATAAGCCAAAAATAATGAGCTTAATTAATTAATATTACAATATGAAAAAAAAAATATCATGGTTTATTTTGCACTTTTCATAATAATAGTTTCGGAAAGACAGAAAGGTGGCGTAAAACCGGATGGGATATATTCTATGGACTATTTTTGTCCCATTTTAGAAGATAATTTGATTTGGAGATCCTCTATACAGTGATACCCAAACTATTTTATTATACCGCTACCATGGTTACGGAAAGAAATACAATTTATTCCGTATGCAGAACCATAAAGAATCTTCACTCTTGGCCTCAATAAAAATCTTTGTCAATCACCGTCTACTAAGTAACATAGAAAATTTCCATAGTCTTTTCCAAAGAACCAACATAACCTTCTCTCAACCTGTTGTGGGAATAAATCGACTATAAAGGTAACCGGGCAACTCAGGATAATGGTAATTCAACACACTCTTGAAAAGTGGTATAAAATCACATAGTGTTTAAAAAAACAGATTAAATAGAATCTTAGGTTAGGTTGAGAGCAAAAAAAAATCACCTTTAAGGACTTGATATCACTTTTCAAAAGTGTGTTAAATTACTATTGTCCTTAGCTTGAGTTACCATGGAACCGACAAGATCCCGGAAATATTTAGCGATATCTCCCAGAACATTACAAATTTCTCAAAACTCTTATTTTCACTTGACCCAAACTTTATTATCTCTTGTTTTGTTGTTGTGTTGTCGTTCACCGTCCTTGTATTTTTAATTGTTCGGTATTTCTTTGTATTTTTTTTTGCCCTCTACCTGCATTATAAATTAATATGGATGAACAAGTCAATGGGCGGAGGAGTCAGGAGGCCCGAGAGAGTCAAAATGCCGGCCGTAAGACGGCACTATTGGTATTTGAAAGATTTTTTAACCGCCCGACCCCCTGGAATAATAACGTATTACTACCGTTCTAAGACGGAGAGGGCGGGCTTTGTTAACAATCTTGTTGATTTGACACTCATCGATCGGTCGCGCAGTAAAAATGTAAAAAAGCAGTAATAATATTTTGCAGCACAATCAGAAATATCGATTTACCAAAGCAAATACAGAACGCAAAATCGAATTAGCCGGTTTTCGATGCAATTCAAAACAGAAGGGGTCATTAGAAATGTCATCTGAAGAAACGTAAAATTAGCAACAATAATTATAATTATAATAAATATGTACTGTATTAAAATATCATTTATATGTAAAAGCCCCTGAAAATAGCGTGAATAAATATATAAAAACCAAAAAAATATATTAACAAAAAAACAAATGCGAAAATGACCATGATTTTGAGGTTTGGAAAAAATGGTGCCTGTCTATAAAATCTTTCATGAATATTATTAGGAGTATAGATTTGTATGTCTCTCAGAGTATGGCCCTGATCCTCGTATAGTTTAACCAATGCTGTGTAGTGATGTATTAGGGAATATTTATACGTAACCGGGCACATTCTTAAAAAAGTGATACAAAGTCAAAAAAACTATGTTTAATAGGTTACCAGAGGTAAGTTTTATATGCCAATTTTTTCATCACCTTTAATGTAATAATAACCTTGTTTAAACCATTCCAGAAATAGTCTTATCATAGAATCCCGTCTGATTTCAGGATCGAGCATTGAAGACCATTGGAGAAAGATACTTGCTCCTGTTTTATTCTATTTAATGTGGATGACTTTATATTAAAACACTGATTGTATTTTATGAGATAGACTTTTATTCTTGTGACGGTTATACAGAGAGCTTGTTAGCGTGACCACAGACGACAATACAATGTGTTACAATCACCTCTAGCACTAGTGATGTGCGACACCAATAGTGATGTTACATCCCCTTTCTTTATTTATAAAAACAATAAAAATTCAAATACATTGATATTAGACATTATGCTTACATACAATACAATAAAATCTTAAATACACTGACATTAGACATTATACCTATCAGGTTGTTTGACCACTCTACCATATCTGGTAATGTAAGGGTTGTTCAAATTATTATATTCTCCCACCTGTCCCTCATCTCCAGCTTCTGCCTCTTCAAGTGCCGGATCAGATCGCATGGACAGATGGTCATTATTAACATTTGTATTATATCTCATTTTTAAGTGAATTCTATTTCGTCTGTACGTGTTACCATAATAATCTTCAACAATATAAGACCTGTTACATTTTAATTTTTCCTTGACCACAGCTGGTAACCAATTACTTTTAGGGTTTTTCTTAAAATACACATAATCTCCTGTTTTAAATATAGACATAGGTTTTGCATTGACATTATAATATTTAGAATTTTTTGAATTATTTTTTTCAACGCAGTTTTTGTAATCTGAGAATCTTACAACCTTTGGTTTTAATTTAATTTGAGTTGAAGGAATATTCATTCTTAAAGTTCTAGACATTAATAATTGAGCAGGTGACGGTAAATTGGCTTTAGGTGTGTTTCTATAATGTAATAGAGCTATATAAGGATCTGTATTTGTTTCTTTTGACTTTTTTAGAATATTTTTTATAATTTTAACAGAACTTTCTGCCTGACCATTAGATTGAGAATGATATGGACTAGTAACTACATGTTCTATATCCCAATCGTATAAAAATGATTTGAATTCAATAGCTTGAAAAGGCGGACCTCCATCAGAGACTAAAGACATTGGTATACCATGACGTGCAAAAATAGATTTTAAGTGAATTATGACATTTTTTGCAGTAGAATTATTATTTAGGAAAGCAGTTTCAATAAACTTTGAATAGTAATCTGTTACAATGAGGTACGTTTGATTATCAAAATACATTAAATCAATACCTACTTGTTGCCATGGAAACTTATTAATTTCATAATTTATCAGTGGTTCCTTCTGATTAGAAACTTTAAATTTATTACATATTTGACATTGCTCAATTAAATTTTTTATATCTAAAGTGATACTAGGCCAATATAAAGTATCTCTAGCTAATCTTAAACATTTGTTTATTCCTTGATGTCCTTCATGTATTTTGTTTAACATTTCTTTTCTCATAGTTTGAGGTACTAGCAATTTATTACCCTTAAATATTAACTCATTAATGACATGAATTTCGTCTTGAATATTATAATAACATTTTAAAGTGTAATGAACTTTATCTTTGCTATTCGGCCAACCTTCATAATAATATTTTTTTAATATTTGCATAGTTTCATCCAAAGCAGTAGCATTACTCAATTTTTTACGATATTCTTCACTAATAGCTAAGTTCATATATATTGAATTTACATGACAATGTAGATCAGACTCATAATCGGGTATATAATGATCTTTTAAAGCTGCTCTAGATAAAGTATCTGATATATACATTTCTTTACCTGGGACATGTATAACATTTAAATCATAAGATTGAAGAGCTAACATCATACGTTGCAATCTAGCTGGTACATCATGTAAAGGTTTTTTAAATAAATAGACTAAAGGTTTGTGATCAGTTTGTACTGTCACTTTGTTACCATAAATATACTGATGAAACTTATTACAACCAAATTGTATGGCAAATAATTCTTTTTCAATTTGAGCATAATTTTCCTGCGACTGTGTCATTGTTTTTGAACTAAATGCAATTGGACGGTTATTTTGCATAATAACTGCTCCTATAGCTGATTTTGATGCATCGACTGATAAAGTTAGTGGTATTTTTGGATCATAATGACTTAAAACTGTTGCATTTGAAATAGCCTCTTTCAAAGTTTTAAAACATTTTTCACAATTTTCATCCCATGACCATATAACATTATTTTTTAATAAATTTCTCAAAATTTGTGACTTATTTGATAAGTTTTCAATGAATGGGCCCAAATAATTTACCATTCCTAAAAATCTTTGTAAATCTTTGACATTTTTAGGAGACGGCAACTCTAAAATAGCTTTGACTTTCTCTTTGTCAACTTTTACTCCTTCCTTACTAAAAATATAACCTAGGAAACATACTTCCTTGACTAAAAATTTACATTTCGACTTATTTAATTTTAAGTTGACTTCTCTAGCCCTTTCCAAGACTTTTCTTAACCTAAAATTATGAATTTCTTCAGTTTCTCCATAAATTAAAAAATCGTCGACAAAAATTAATATACCTTCCAGATCTCCAAACAAATCTACCATAATCCTATAAAAAATTTCCGTTGCTGCGTTTATTCCAAACGGTAGTCTTAAATACCTGTACCTTCCAAATGGAGTTTGAAAAGTACATAAATCACTACTTTCTTCATCTAACTTCAATGACCAAAATCCAGAATAAGCATCTAGATGTGAAAAATATGCAGCACCTATAAGTTTTGATCTAATTTCATCGATGTTTTTTAATGGAAAATATTCTCTCATTATGCAGTTATTTAATTTTCTAGGATCAAGACAAATTCTTAATTTACCTGACTCCTTGACAGTTATGACAACAGAATTTACCCAAGAAGTAGGTTTAGTAACCTTTTCAATGACCTTCATCTTGTCCATGCGATCTAATTCCTCACGAAGTCTGTTTTGTAAGGCAAATGGGACTTTCCTCGGAGGATCAACGCACGGAACGGCATCTTGACGAAGTTTGAGATGAACGACAGGTGGTAAACATCCGAGACCCTGAAATATGTCATTATATTCAGTAAATAAGGTGTTATGATCATATTGAACATTAAATATTCTTTTTATAATTCCAAATTTCTGAATAGTTGGAAGACCTAAGACTGATTGACATTCTATATTTGTGACAAAAAATATTATTTTACTTATGACATTTCCATTGATTTGACATACAATATCACAATGACCAATAATAGGTATTTTATTACCTCCAAATCCTGACACTTTTGTAAAAACTTTTTGTAAAATTGTATTACATAAATTTAACTTTTTAAAGTTTGTCAATGACATTACATTTATATCAGCTCCTGTATCCAAGATACAGTCTAATGTTTTATTATTAATTATTATATCTATGTGCCATGCTTGACTTGAATAATTGTTATTATTAATATTTCTGATTGTTGCAATAAAATGACCCTCAGTGAAATTAGCACTGTCATCATTGGGTTTTGATGACTCTAAGTTTAAATTTCTGACTTTATTGTGACAATTATTTTTAAAACAATATTTAGCAAAATGACCAAAAGAATTACATGACCTGCATTTGACATTGACTGCTGGGCACTTGTAGCGATGATGCTGACCACATCTTCCACATGGATTGATATGACCACTTGACCTTGACTGTGATGATGATGATGGTGACCCATGACGACTTGAAGATCCAAACTGACTTGATCTTCTTGAAGTTGACCCTCTTAGACTTGACTGACATGATGCTCTCGACTGTCTTGAAGTATTTTTATTATGACTGATTTGAAGAATATTTTCTGTGTGTGTTTGTTGGTTAATTTTCTCTGCATTGCTTTGTGACAATAAGATGGTTTTTGCAATTTCAATCGTTTTTTGTAATGACAATGTAGAATCTTGTAATAAGCGTTGACGGATATGATTTAAATTTGCACACATATTTGCAATAAATATGTCTCTTACCAGAGATTCTCTTAAATTTCCAAATTCACAATCCAAACTTAAATTTTCCAAGTCCAATAGAAAATTATTGATGTCTTCTGAATTATTTTGTTTTCGTGTAAAAAATGAATTTCTTATCATTGTTAAATTTTTGTGAGGTGCAAAATATTCATCAAACTTTTTCTTGACTTGTCGTAGCGTGCTTGATTCCATGTTCATGTTAAATGATTTGAAAATTTCCATACCTTTGGAGCCAATTGAATGAAGCAGAATTGCGATTTTTCTTTGTTCTGTAGCTTCTTCCAAACCTGACGCTACCAGGTATATTTCGTAGTCTTGCCACCAATTTTTCCATTTTGAATCATTATTCATATTATTTGACAACACTTGCAGATTTGACAGGGCATGAAAATCATGTTGTATGTGTGACTTTTGCGCGTCCTTCGCCATTTTAAATTATACTTAATATTTTTCAATTTATGTTATTAACATCCAACTTCCAGTATTATTATTATTTATTATCGAGATCCCACTTCTGACACCATGTTTTATTCTATTTAATGTGGATGACTTTATATTAAAACACTGATTGTATTTTATGAGATAGACTTTTATTCTTGTGACGGTTATACAGAGAGCTTGTTAGCGTGACCACAGACGACAATACAATGTGTTACAATCACCTCTAGCACTAGTGATGTGCGACACCAATAGTGATGTTACAGCTCCCACAATCTTAGATCCGATGGATTCCTGTGCTTCTCTGTTTTAATCTCATTTTTAGTTTTAATTTTCATTTTTAATCTATTTTCTTATTATGTAAATATTATCTGTACTTATACCCTCTATGGGATGTGTGGGATTGCATTCACCTCCCCACATCCTGGAATCAAGAATTTATTTATTTATTTAATGACTTTCTATCAATTTTCAAAAGTCATGTGTGTTGAATTGCCACCGTCCTCAATTTCCATAGAACCATAATATGATTTATAAAAACAATGTGCACAGTGCTACGGTTAGTCAACCTTGACTTTGATCAGTTTAATGAGGTTTGATTCATGGATCGGAATTATTAATTGAATCAAATAAACGTGAATTGATTACTTTTGATTTTCACCGATACGTATCCATACATTGTACACACTTGAATGATGAAAGATTGAATTCGATGAGTTGATTCACGAATTGATTCAAATCGAAAACGAGTGCAGATTGCTCCCCCAGTTTGGAAAACACTGCTCTCAAATGATATTAAACGGTAGAAAAGACTAGTGGGCAGTTAATGTAGGCGGAAGGTATCATTGATAATTCAATTTATATTTTACTTACACTTTTTTGGGAATTTCTTTCAAGCTTTTCCACCTACGTTACTTTTTTTACCTAAGCCATTATTATGACCCTTTAAAGTTTCCAACAATTATTTTGTTGTATGTAAAGTGTTTCCAATCTAATAATTTGGATGACTCGGGGGGTTTCTTTTCAATGCGTTATCATTTTACTAGCTTGTATTTTTGTGTTTTAAAATAATTTAACTCGGCTTGAAGAAACTATAAGCCAAAAATATGTGTATTCTTGGTATACCTTATACTGTAGGTAATAGGCATTAAAATCGCTTGAAAAACGGAATCTAGAAACGTTCGATTTGAAACACAAAACAGGTTTTTATTTATTTTGTAAATAATTTTATAAGAAAGCAAAAAAATTAATCAAGTGAAACTGTCACAGATAATCTTAACTATAATACTATAAGTTATTTCCTTTACGCGTTCATACATTTCTATTGAAATATTTTTTTTTTGCAGTTTACAATTATATATTTTTTATTGAGTAATTTATTTTTTTATTTGTATTCTACTCAAGCAAAACGAATCTTCAATTTATCTAAATCATATTTGTTGGTATTCATAATGTACACTTATTTAGCATTTAGCTTCGCCTTAATCTAATCTAGGAGTGGCGAGCGAATTATTTATTTTTTGCACATTTATCGGGATTATTAGAATTTTAATATTAATTTTTATTAAATTCCAACTGCTCTAAAATATTGAGTTAACGGCCTATATTTAGTATACGTAGGCGAAGTTCGTTTTATATTATTGTCGAGCAAATAATTTTTATATAGAAGATTTAACAAATTTTTGCGAATTGTGATTGTATTAATGGTTACATAGCAGAACTTGTTTACAAATGAACTGTTTTTGTAAATTGAATAATAATGGTATTGAATACATAAGAGAAAAACGTACAGTTAATTCATATTTCTAATTCCAAATTCCCGTTACGTCGAAGTTTTTGGTATTTCCCTAGAACAACAAAAAGCTTCCGTTGGAAGCCCTTGTGTCTTCTGAACTGGCAGTCCATTGTTAATAGTCTTAGTAGCTAATTCATTTTGAAAATATGCAAAAGCTTAAAAAAAGTTTGTTATGAAGTCCTCTACTCGGTCAGACTCGTAATTAGAAATACCATTGCTTTTAATGTGTTATATTTGTTTATCAAACCAAATGACCGAATGCTAATCTAGTTTTCAACTCTTGGGTTGTGTTTTGAATTTAGGAAAATCGGGTAAATATCGCTTCACGCCTATTAAGTTTCCATTAAGCAAATACAACCACTTTGTAAAACAATAAAACAGTTTAAGTTCAACATACCCTTCGAAATTGCGTACTTTTCTTTAAGTGCCATTGTACTTAAGAATAATCTGAAAAGTTAGAATGTGACGGTGTTAATCGTGTTAATAGTTTACGGTTTATTTACCAGCAATGATAGTATCGTAAATTCTAAACTCGGCGTGTTTACGAAACTATTTTTCTCTTAGCGCAATGCATCAGAAGTTGTGTACATGTCATGGTAATTAATCGGTATATTATATATAATTACAAGAATATATTTATTTGATATTTCCACGTGTAGCAAACACTTTGTGGGTTTACATAATTAAAATAATTAGAATAAAATAAAATTGTTTTTAACACCACTTTATTGTAAATATTTTCAATGCATAAAACCAACCTTTTTGTCACTCCTAAACTCGTTCCATGACAAAATTCAGTTCACAATAGAAGTAGGTACAAATTGTAGTTTAAATTTCCTAGACCTATCCCTTTATTAATAATAATCAATTTCAATATTTACAGAAAACCTACCTTTACTGATACAGTAATTCATAGTACTTCAAACCATCCCATTTCCCATAAACATTCTGACTGCCATTACATGGTCCACAGACTTGTCACTATCCCTCTATCTAACACTACATTCATTGAAGAGCTAGCTATAATCAAATCTATTGCAATAAATAATGGATTTGCCCATACCTTAGTTGATAGAATCCTTGTAAAAAAAACTACGATTCATATCTACTAATAAAGTTCTGTATAATAGTATACATAACACCAAAGTCAATAAAATCCACGGTTGGCGTTGAATTTTATTCATTGATAAGTTTTCATTGTCTTTTCAACAGAAAAATGTCGCTTTCTATACCAATAATAACCTAGGCAAACTTTTGATAAATTCAAAGAATAAATAAAATTATTTAAGCCATTCTGGCATCTACAAGGTGAAATGTAATGACTGCCCATCATTTTACATAAGAAAAACTGCAAGAAATGTTCAAACTAGGGTGATTGAACACTCAAGGTGCCTAAATAGTGTTGGTTTTTCAGAATTCGCGACAGACGTAATAGATAAAGATCACTCTTTTAATAAATCTTCGGGTATAGATGTGATACACAGAAATGGGATAGGTTTATGTTTGAAAAATCTAGAACAGGGGTGCTCAAACGGTCGATCGCGAGTGCTTTTTGAGTCGATCTCGAGAAAAATTTCCCATTTTTCATGTCTTCTTTTTTACTATTTATTTGTAGCTTGTAGAATTCAAAATATCACAATCGACTAACTGACGAACATATGTCATCGTGCTTGCGATTAGCACTCGGTAATTACGTACCATCGTATGAAAAGTATGCCGAGGACATGCAGTGCCACGCTTCAACATCCAAAGTCATTATTTAGTTAAGTTTAGAAACTATTACTCGTTTGTTTTTTGTAAGAACCAATAAACTTGCAATTTTGAATAAATATAAGTTTTTTCATTGACTTTTTAGTGTAGACCTCCACCTATCTTGACTAAAAAAAATGCACATTGCGAACTAATTTCTGTCGTTCCTCCAAATTCTAGGTGGATTCGTGGACATGCAATTATGCAACGTCCCTATATATTTATTTATTTATTTTTTCTTGTTCTCCATAAAACGGTTATACACCAATATATCATGGAGAAGATTACAAATTAAAATGTTTACAGAGGCAGTTTTACTATTTTGTGACATGTGATATATACACTTGTACATGCACCACGATACACCCTACCTACATAGACGATAATCCTGCATCACACATACTTGCAGCCTCTCAGAGTCGATCGATCGGAATCTAATAATATTGAGGTAGATCGCCAGCAGTTCAAGTTTGAGCACCCCTGATCTAGAAGCTATGGAAATAAAAAAGATAAATAAAACCAGTTTACTGAATAAAAAAATAGACTTATCAAATAGCCACATTTTAAACATATTCCTCTCCCCTCCACCTTCTTTCACCCCTACCTCCCCCTCGCCATCCCATCAAAGTAGATGTCCACTCTTCCTATAAATCACTTCTTCTTCTTTCGTATGGTGGGGGGGTCAGAGGGGGACATCTAGGTCTGCGAGCCATTCTAGGGCCTCAGGCGTCGCCATGTGAACCTCAGCAATCCCGCCGGGGATTGAATGGAGCGGGCATTCGTTGACCACATGTTAGGTGGTCTGCACCGCACCACATTCACACATCACCGACTAAATTAATACAACCATTCTAACTCTGTTTTATATAACCCTAATGAAGGTTCAGGGTGAACCGAAACCCGTTGTTTTTATATATATTAAAAATATATCCAATAAAGTGATTTTTATAACAAAAGTATTTTATTCTACTTATTATATTATTTTATTTATTATTACTTTATAAACGCCCTTTTAGGAGCTTTTACAAATGAAGAGTAAAAATTATATATTAATACATTACATATTTACGATACATAACTTAACTGTCCAAGAAAGAATATTTTTGTTAAGTGATAAATTAAAGATCTGCTGACTCGATATACTTATTTCCCTGCATTAGTATTCTGGGCAATGAGGAATATAATATATATGGTAGTGAGTACCTAAATTTCCGCACTGAAATAAAACCCGACTAGTTTTACGTAGTGGAATCCGAAATATTATCAATGCAAGCAATTCTGGACTATCAAATGCATCATTTAAAATTTTATATAGAAAAACTAAGTCAGTGAACATCCTTCTGTCAGACAATTTAAGCATATTCATTTAATTAAAAAAGAGTGTTGTAGTTCAACAAAATATGCTGGAATACCCATTTTAAAACTTAGAAAACGTAAGAATTTATTTTGTGTTCTTTTAATAGCTTGTACATGAATATTGAAATTTGGATTCCAGACTGGAAAATCGTATTCATGAGGATGGGTTGTTTCGCAGAATTTAAAAAATCATCTAATTTCAACGTTCATTTTCGGGTTCTGTGAAAGTCCCATTCATTATTATATCATTATAGGATAGTTGCTTGACAGAAATGAAATAATAACAGAACTTGAAAATTAACTTTGAAATTTGGGGAATTGTTCGAATTCTCCGAAACAATCCGTCCTAACAGTTGAATCAAAGATATTAGAAGAACGAGATATGCTATGTTGTCCGCCGGACCGTAGGCGGAGTACTAACTAATTAGGGTACTTTGAACGGTATCGGGACGTGTACGCACAGAAATCTGTTCTATGTATTAGTGCGGATACCTTAGCGATGCCTTAGCGTAAGCGAAGGTGTGCAGTAGTATTGGTGAACAAAACCGGCGACACTCGGCAAAGCAATTCCACACAGTATGAACTGCTGGTAGCACATCTCGTTCTTCTAATATCTTTGAGTTGAATACACTTAATATTGTTGAAATTTCTAGTAACCCTACATATAAATCCCAAAATTTGTAAGCCCTTGTTAGAGATTTCCGTTATGTGGTTAACAAAACCAAGATTTGATGAAAAAGTGATGCCTAAGTCTTTTATTTGTGTTAATGTCTCAATAGGAATATTTAAACAGGGTTTTCAAACCTCATTTGAAAAGCCAATTTAAGTTAGCTTCTCAGAAGTTGAGGGTACTGTACAAAGTTCATAGATACTAATATTTTAAAGAGTTGATGACCCTTTACAAAACGAAATTGCCCACTACTGTTCAGTTTGGTTGTTACCTTTTGTCTGGAGCCCCAACATTTGACGTACTATTAGATATTATATTATGCACTATTAAGCATTATAATAAATCCATAGTAAAAGCTCAAAGAGTCGACTCATTTGAACGACGGCTCAATTGAATGGGAACAGTGAGTTCAGAGCGTTGAGCAGTGAGAAATAGTAACCGTTTAATTGAGCCGTGGTATGGTTTACTGGGAGTTGCACTAATACGGTTCATCAGAAAGAGCTACCTCGATTGTGTGGCTCATTCATGAATGACTCATCGCTAGCCTGGATGTCCCAGACAGTTACTAAAGGCAGTAACAATATACATTGTTTAGGATTCCTACCTGAAGTACCAACCAGCTTTTGTTTATGACAATAAACATTAGACACAATGAAAGATATGGCGTGAAAGCCTGCAAACTGTCGCCTAGCTACGACCAAACTACACTGAGTATCAAAGCGGCTTCGTAATGAAGGTTCTGCGGTTGCTGTGTAGTTGTGTAGGAAAAAAAGGCAGGGCACCGCTGTGCGGGATGCGATTTTATTCACACATGGTTCATGGCCGTTCTCTCTTGTTATTATTATCTCTGGTCTCTGGTAAAGCTGTCTATAATATATACTTCATAAATCTAGCAATTTAGTACTTAATTATATTATCTTAAGCGCCTTTGTTTATATCGTGCTAATTATCAAAATAAATAATTGAGTTAATCTTGCCTCTTAGAAGCTGGGCAGATACTATAGTCGTTAATAGTACACATCTGTTTACACAATTCATTGATATACTGTTGAGTTTGTATGCCATTGCACGATAATTTCGGCAATTAAGCAAAATCGATTCGACTAACTAAGCTGTCGACGTTGGTTGATTAATATCGCTAGAACGCCGGGAGCGGCGTGTAATGTAATACACTCGGTATTACAGAAATTGCACATCTTCGAAAATTAGTTCCGAGCGTAAGTTTCCCTGAGGCAATACATGTAACCGAAGAATATTGACATCAATAATTGAATGTATATTGAACGACCGCAGTTTCATTTCATAAACGATACAAAATTTTCTTGAAAGGGGCGTTAAAAAAATGTTGCGCTTATGCTCTTTAAAGGTGACACAAATGTACCAAATGTAGGTAATTCCCTATTCGAACGTTGAAGACGACACGCATGAATAATTAGCACTAGAAAAAAACCTCTTAAAATGGACACCACTGCTGACGAAGCCGCTAAAGTGGTGGTGGCACTACTGCAAACAGGGATGCGACAGTTAGATGTTACTCGGCAACTAAAGTTGAGCCCCCGCATTCCGAATATCTACTGATTAATAGCATATTTCTCTTGAACACTTTAAGTAAATTTTAAAGTTATTTTTCCTTGATAGAAAAAAATAACAAAGTAGCTCCAAAAATGATCAAAATATTTTGTTCTATTTTTTAATATGTTTAGGTATGAAAAAATTTGCCTTGTATTTTTAAATGCAATTTAAGCATTTCTTGAGAGATTTTTGCTATATTTTAAACGAGTCGTGTCTTATTAAATATTTTCACCATTTCCCTTAATTATTATCGTTTGTTTTAATATTAGCGTGCATTTCCTTTAACATTCGAAAATACATTTCTCCCTCTCAAACCATCTTCTTTTTCTTTCTGAACCCTTACTACGGAGCCTTAAGCCATTTTGCGATTTTCCAACGGTTTCAAGAGACTGGTGGCTTCATCAGGAGGCGTGGATCAGGGCGACTACGCTGCACACCCGAAAGAGACGATAACTTCTCATAAGATCTTGCAATAGGAGCGATTTTTGTGACGCCGAGTGTAAATCGATAATTTCATTAAAATTTAGCCCTGCAAGACAACATTGACACATGTTATGTTATGGTGTTACCAGTTCGTTTCGCAGACTGATTTAAAAAAATATATTAAGCGATTTTTACCAGTGTTTGTTACAATTTACCGTGATATCACGAATAACTGCAATAACTTCGTTTTACAAAGTACAAATCAGTCTTCGTTCATAAAAAAAAACAGGCAGTTATTTTCATATCCACGATGTTGAATACTTTATCTGCACGGATAAAAATGAGTATGGCTAATTTATTAAGAATCTCATAAAATTATTCGTAATCCAGTTAAAAACGGGATTGTAGGCCCTTAACAAATGAATTGATATGTTTCCTGATAAAATTTTATTAAAATACGAATGTATTATCACGATGTCTCAATATTTTTGAATTTCGTCATTATATGTTATTAGGATTTTACTAAAAATTTATCAGGATACGGCCTGCAATCCCGTTTTTTTTTATTAAGAGATTCTTAATAAATTAGCGATACTCCTTTTTCTCCGAGTTTATTCTTTTGTATTTTAGTCGATTTCAACTGCCAAATAAATGTCATTGATAATTTGCGGTCGTGCAGGGGAAGGTCGTCTAATCACAGTTGATATAAACGTTTATCGTGTCAATGTTGACAAGTTAGTAGAGTTTTTTATGTGAATACTGCACAAGAGTCCAACTGCTCCAAATCATGTGGAGCCAGTGAGACTATGGCGTCTCCAATTGGGGCATGTTACGAGGCTGAAGATTGTGGGAGAGCAAGGAGAGGAGGAAAAGGAAGGTGGGGGAATACTTGGCTATTTATATCTAGCCACAAAACACAGCCATTTCAAGCAAAGTTTCACCTGGGCGATGCTGGGAGTATCTTCTACTCTGAGACGTGCCGCAAGTCTTCCCGGGTTACGAATAACCTGACAATATTTGAAAATCTCCAACTACCAACACATTAAGCGGAAAACATTGCTTGTGTTGCGATAGAGGACTTAGCCAGCCGAAGAATTGAACACACTACGCCTGGGTGGGATAAAAACGCGATGCTAACTCAGCCACTAACCGGCAAGTATGCTATATATTATTTTTAATTAATAAAATGTGTAATAACACAAATTCATGAAATAAAATTTACATGTTTGTTGGGAAGTAAGAGCTTCACAGATGCGCTCATAGAGGGCAGTGCATAGAGCTTGCGTGTAAGTCCGCAAGATGGCAGCTAGTATCCAGTAGTCGCCAGGACCAGTTAGAATGCTCCCAGACAAACATGGTGTTCTCAGATCTCATTTAGCCAGCTTCTAGTTAGGTCGACTATCGAATCACCATTGTAACAGGCGAAGTATTAATAAATCCCAGATTTAAACAAAATAACCTAATATTTAAAATCTCCTTCCACGACGATTGAAGAACTGTTTGCGGGAACACAACAATGTGCAAGGCGGGATTTGAACCCGCGACCTTCACTTTACTAGTCGAGAGCCTTGCCAGGCAATCATAAATATATATTTTTTATTAATATTTTGTTAAAAAACTATATTTTTTATTTTTAAAGGAATCGGCAAAACGCCTACATATTATTAAGTAATGAGTACATTCAAAAAATTAGCGACACGTGGTTCTGATCTACTAAGATGACAAATAAAACACTCACAAAGGATTTTAATTGAAACTGTACTTCACAAAATTTCACTTACACTAGGATACAGGTAATCTGTGATTTATTTTATTCAACCTTACAAAACTAACAAACTGCTTTTGTAAAATAGATTAAAAATAAAATACTGAACAAAAATCTAAAACTAGGAATAATGAATGATTGATATTTTGAATCATCAGCATTTTAGTTCAATAAATAACGTCTGGTATTTATATTCTTTGAAATACTGATTCACAATATTTTCTTTAAAAGTTGCAAATTAAAATTATTGCTATCTTCAAAAGAAGGCAGTAAAGTACCAGTTTTATCGGTTCCAACATTTAAAGATATATTTTTTCCATCTTATCAAACGATTAGATGATTGTATAATTTGTTCAACTGGGAAATGCAATATAGATTTTTCAGAAATGTGATCTCTTGGATAAATTATGATTATTTAGTGTATATACCTACTAGATGGGAATAGCAGAACAAATAATGGTCAAAACTTTCAAAGTATACTTTTTACTAATGACATTTAATTTATACTAACGTTTAATTGATCATATACTTTCAACTTTATCAATTACCCCGTGAATCACAGTTGCGATGTTTGCTTTAATGAGGTTAAAGGTATACAAACATGAAATTTTTTAACATTATAATTCATAATGTAAATTATCAAATCACAAGTCGATAGCATAACGAAATGTAAAAAAAAATAGATTGTCGACTTTACAGACTGTGAAATCCTTTAAGTCTCATATGTAATATCTGCGCAAATGCGGACAAATCTTTTAAATCAAAAATTTAAATTTTCTGCTCTTTCCCATTTGAGATGTGATTGTTTGTGATGATGAAAAATGAAAATTAATATTTATGGGCTGATGATGCTAAGATATAATTGTTGTTTGAGGACATATTTAGTTCCTTGTCCTCGTGCCTTGAGGACCGACGTATTCTTCCTCGTTTTTCTGTTGCTGTCTCTCTTGCTGTTGTTGCTGTCTCTCTTGGGCTTGCTGTCTCTCTTGCTGTCTTTCCTGCTGTCTCTCTTGGGAACTCTTCTTACTGGGCCTGTTCTGGAAGATGGAAAAAGATACAGTTAGAAACATCGGACAATATTTAGAAAAAGAAATTTAAAAAATTGAATGTTTTTCTTTATCCCGATCGTGACGATATATCTATTTGAGATTTCAATAGTGATTTATTTTTGGGGTAACCCTACATCCTTCCTTATCCAACATTTCGGATAGCATTACAGTGTCTATCATCAGGGCAGATGTGTAGTTTTACAGATGTGTAGAGTACTGTACTTTTTATTTATCTTTTTTTTTTATTATTTATTATTTTATTTTATCTGTTTTATTTATTTTTGTTTTTTTTTTCATTATTTTAATTGTTTAGTTTATTTCCTGATATTTCATATTCGTTTAATTAAACATATTTTCAATAGTCTATTTTATTTACATACATAATTGTCACATATAATTGTAAAATTGGAGCCTTAGCACGGGTGAGCACCCAATGAGGCTCAAATTACCAAATAATATTTTATAAAAAAATTCTTCTATTTGTGCCAATAAAACAATTTTAAAATGTTGTCCGAAAAGTTGGCTAAAGAAGGAGTAACCGCAACACGGAATAATACCTCAAAAACAAAAAACTATAATGAATATTAAAATTCAGCCATCTAAGTATCATAACTTGATTATTCACAATTGTGATCAAACGTGTAACTGCAACCCATTAGAAAATGTAGACAACATCAAATACCCAGGGGGAAAAATAGATCCATTTTTCAGATGGAATGATCATGTCGAAATGTTGGTTAAATAATATTAGGAGACTTGTCTATATTTTGTTAGATCTCAAACATGTACTAGACAAAGACAAATTAAAAAGAGTTTGTTTTGCTATAATTCAGTGTCTACTTTCGTATATTTCGCCTGAAGTTGTAATAGAACCACATAATATGATAAAAAACTGATTGTTAAAGTTACGTACAAGAAAAAATTCAGATATCCTACAAATTTACTTTATAAGGAATGTTATATCATGAAAATAAAAAAAACTTTCAAACAAACGCTTTGAAGATTTTTTAACAATATTAGTTTTGCGAAAAGAACGCAGCAAATTTGTACTACAAGAATTGGCTCTGGTCTGAACTGTATGGAAATTCCCACTAAATCCTCATTTTCGACATTATTTGTACCAGGCTCCACTTCTATTTAATAGCCTTCTAAAACAAATTAAGTCGTCAAATTCCTTGTTTACTTTTAAAAAGAATGTTAAATTATTTGTGCTAGCCGAGGATTTTCAACATTTTTTTTTTATCTTTGTCCTTTTAAATTATGGCATAATATGTTGTTAATGGATATTTTTACATCCTTTTCCTTTTATAATGTTACTTTTTTTTCTTCTCTCCTTTTTAAAATATTATTTTATTATTATTTTTTTCAATTAAATATCAATGTATATCATAGGCACCCTACATGTTTACTACATTAAACTGTAATGAATTGGCTGGAATTAGATTAATAGGTACCATGTAGGTACCCAAATCGTAGAAACGTTAATGTAACAATATTGTTCTCTTAATACGTAATCTTAGTATTATTTTTATTAAATGATCAACCTCAACACAGACTTGTCCTAGTGAGTTTAAAAATTCTAACGTAAGAAAGATACAATGTAGAATGAAATCAAAGAAAGTATAAACAATAAAATTAATTGTTGAAAGTGCTTGGCCACCCTTCAAAATGGAAACGTTTCTTGAATAGATCTAAGAAATGTTTTTCCCATTGTTCTCATCAACACATTTCAAATTCAAAATGTTAACTCAAGATAAAATGTAATCACCCAACACAAGAAGAAGTATTATTACCTGGGGGACATTCTGATTCTCTTGCAGCTCATCTTCTGGCGGGGGAGGCAGAGTTGTGGGGACATCGCAGTCTTCCGTTGGTGGAACTACACATCTCAGCGATTGTCTGCAAAACAAAACATTCAAGTTTTAAGACCGTGCTACGGACGTAAATAGAACGGTCATACTTGACCTGTGGTTGGGTTACTATGACAATGGCAATGCTCTAATTACGTAGAGTTACGTGCGGTACCGGATGATATCCCTACAAAATTTATCAAAGAATGTTATATTTATCAAAGTTACTACTCTTCTTTTAACCAAACTTTTTAATATCTCTTTATGTGGTGGATTTTTTTCTTGAGAAGTAGAAAAGTAATTATTCACTCTAATTTTCAAAAAGGGTAACAAAAGTGATGTTTGTAATAATAACAAAACCTATTTGTACTCAATCCACCTCACTGAGAGTCTAATACTGGACAAACATTAAAAAAAACCTAACCTAACCTTACCAGTTAGATTTATGTCAGGTAAATTTCTCACTTGATTATTTATGAAAATGCTTTTAAAGAAGAAAAAGACAAGTAGACTCTGCTAATACTGATTTTATAAATAAAATCACGACCACAGAAGTATGTTATAATAGAGTTGTCAGGTACATACTAAACTTGTTTTATTTCAAAACCTAATCCAATTTATTTGTTATTGGAAGGTGCTTTGTGAGGTAAGGGGTCCATAGATTAGGTTATTTTCCTATATCCGGCTCGGTCATCTGGAATAAGCTTCTCCCAAATATTTTCACCCCTATTATCCGAGCGAAGAATTCAAGCGGGTCTTAAAAAATAAATTGTTAAAAAACATCTCATATAAAACAGAATTTCATGAAAGTACGTAGAAATAAAATGTAAGCAATTTTAACCTCTAAAACCTATTTAGTTGCGGTTTTGCTATGACGTGTGTGCTTAATATCCAACGCCCTTACTATCTAATGAACAACATACACGTAGTCATCAATATTACCTTCATATAAATGTTCAGGTTTTTTTTTGTTTTAAAGCGAAAAAAACAGTTCAATAAAATTACTTTTTATTAATAATTGCCTGTTAGTATTTACCAAAGATATTAGAAGAACGAGATGTGCTATGAGCAGTTTATACTGTGTAGAATTGTTTTGCCCAGTGTCTCCGGTTTTGTTCACCAATACTACTGCACACCTTCGCTTACGCTAAGGTATCCGCACTAATACATAGAACAGATTTCTGTGCGTACACGTCCCGATAGTATTCAAAGTACCCTAATTAGGTAGTACTCCACCTACGGTCCGGCGGCCAACATGGCATATCTCGTTCTTCTAATATCTTTGGTATTTACCAATTTTATATTGATTTATTGTTATCCCTCCTGTTATTGTCAGCATGGTCACCCTATGATTGTGACTGATAAGCCAAACGCTGGTACTTTGTAACTAACTAACTAACTAACTAACCATCACGCCGTTTCCCCGCAGGGGTAGGCAGAGAGGACGGACCGCCAAACAACTCGGTCTTGGCACACACTCCTTGCCTCATTCACATTCATACATCGTCTCATACATACTCTTCTATTATTCTGACTCTTGACATGGCCCGACTCGAGTATCTGATTCACTTGATCGTGCCATGTCTTCCTCGGGCGTCCCCGACTTCTGCTACCATTCGCAATTGCATCATATATCCTCCTTACACTCCTATCTTCGCTCATTCGCTCTACATGCCCAAACCATCTAAGCGTCCCTTTCTTAATCTTACTCATTACGCTTACATCAGCCTTGCACTCTTTGCGGATCTCCACATTCCTCACACGATCAAACATGGTTTTACCACACATACGCCTCAGGGATCTCATTTCAACAGCATTCAATCTACTTTCATCCTTTCTTTGCCAGTTCCATGCCTCACTTCCATACATCAAGGTAGGTACCAGCACTCCGTTGTGGACTGCTAACTTCGCTTCTTTGGACAATTTTTTGTTAGCGCCAACGGCGTTCAGTCCTCCATTAACGGAATTACCTGCATTTACCCTTCTTTCAATATCTCTGTCAGCCTTCCCAGAGAGTAATACTTATTTAATTAGTAAAATGTTATTGTTTGCCAACTTTAAACGTACTGCTCAGCTGTAATTATAGTTTGAATAACTGTTGTGTTTATTTCGTGGGTTAATATTGTATTAAGTTGACGTGTATTTTTTATTTTCAAATTTATATATTGACTGTCTATTGGTGGGTTGCCGGGATTTGATTTGTATACAAAACTACAATTTTATCTCGAGGTTGATGAAAATTTGCACACTTGACCTTCAGAATAGTAGGAAGGTCACTGTCTACACGAGATTCTAAAAACCAATCTGCTTTTTCCACCCCTTAAAACATTTGACCTTTTTTATTTAATTTTGGGCTTCAGACGTTCAAAATAAGAAGAAAATTGCTATCTACATCTGATTTCGAAATACTCTGCAAAAAGTCCGGGTAACGCCAGAGATATCGGATGCATATTATTAATATCCACAATACACAAAAAAAAAAGGTTTTTTTTTGTACAAATCTACAGTTTTATTCCGAGTTTGATGAAATTCAGCACATTTGAACTTCAAAATACGGAACAGATCATTGTCCGCGTGATAATTCTAAAAACTACACCCATCCCCTGTCACCCCTGAACTCAGAATTTTTATACTTCTCGATGATTTTTTCAACATTTGACATTCAAAATCAGAGGAAATTTACAATCTATGTACATCTCATTTCTTAAAATATTGTATATAAAACACAGGCAACCTCGGGGACTCCAGCTATGTATCAGTTTATCCAGTTATTATTATCATGTTTATGTGCAAGTGCTTAAACTGACAAGTGCTTCCGAACAATCTTTGCCTTAAATCATAAGTAACATGATAGAATGTAATGAAAAGTTTAAGTACCTCTCAAAGGGTATTAAATAATGGAAGTTTGAATAAAACACTTGAATAAATATTACAGACACTTGCTGAACGTATAAAAGGTTTTGTTTCAAAGCTCCGTTGCTTTGTTTTACAAAACCCCTAAAGTCCTTGAGCAGTAATTGGGTGTGGGAATTACATACAACTAATCTTTATTAAGTATTATGAAAATTTCAGAGCAGTTGATATAATCTTTGAGAAAATATTCCTAACAAATTTTCATTCTCTTGTAATTATTATGATACATACTTCAACCCTTAAAAAAAGTGTTTTTTTATAATAATTATTTTGAAATGATTTTAAAACACGAAAAAATAATAATAATAAATAGGTTTGACTAAGGATTAAACCTCCCTACTCAGGAACTGGAGTCGATAATTCTAATAATCTTGCCAAATTCGGATTGGGTAGGACCTTAACTTATTTCTAGTATTAACTGCAGTAATTTCATTCAATTTCTGAGAAATACGTATATTTGCGTGTGCGTGATTGCCACAAAAAGATGACAGAATGCATTGTCCTACACTCATTCATCATTCACCGAAAACCAAAGTTACTAACCTTCCCCATGTGTGATTATTTCTGTGGTAGAGAGTAAGTTATTTGGCTCTGATCCCAGAGTTATATGGGAATACACCAGGAGAAAGATTACTGAATTTAAATTGGTCAATTCATGTATTGAAATTGTTGGGGACGGAACAGCACCGTCGGCGTCGCAACGCGGAATGCAATAGGAATGGGAAGTTCGGATATGCCGACTTACCTTTTTCTATTCTTCCACGGTTTTCTATCTTTTGCGCTGGTTCATAAACAAATCACAAAATTTCACCACAATGCGCGAGCTCACGATGTTTTTTTTTTTTATTTTCGATACGGTCGATAAAGGGGGCTCCGTAATCAAACGTTGTTGACAGGACGATTTTTTCAACTCAACTAACGATCAACTAAGTCGGCATAGGGAGAGGTAGAAGTTGGTCGGTGGGCAATAATAATTTTGTAAAGGAGATCAAAAGGAAAGGTGTAGGTAACACAACAGAAATAATACAGTTTATTTATTGTATTATGTTTATTTCCTTATTCTACAGGTATTTTAATGAAAAATCTAAAAACTAGGGTCATTGATCCATTCAGCCAAGGTGCGTTGTCAGGAAATACTACAAATGCGTGCCCAACATTAAATCACATGGGAACTGGTCGTTTCCACGATTTGTTCTTGAGTTCAACAGCTCGGATTTACCCGCCTCTATGTTTCCTCTGTACTTGTCTTCAAGAATCGTGTTCACTCCTTATTCTCCTTAAAAGACCCCCTACACAGCATCCCCAAATATGACGTAAAAAAAATCAACTCCACCAATATTTGCGCCTCATTCCAAGGTGGAACGTACCGATTCTATAAAGAAGCTTTTGTGTGAAACCATAAGGTATAACAATGACTGAAATCACTTTTGTTGTTTTAAGTGACATGATGCTTCTCAACCTTTTTCTGAATATTCTTACCCTAAAAACTTCCTTTACTTTCACAACTGTCCTCAAATTGGGAACGCAATGCTTTTCTTTGGTCCTTGGCAATTCGGATATATTAAACATAGCTAAAGTCACAAAAAAGTTTCTTTTCAAACCTGCGCCTTTTAAACTTACCACCATTTGAAATTAGAATATATCACTTGACCAAGAAACTATGAATATTAAATACAAAGTCTGAAAAAACTATCTTTTTAATATCGAGAGCTTCCTACCAAAAATAACGAGCTGGAATTACAAGCCGAACCGGAAAGCATTGTATAGTTACTATTATTAGAAAAGGACAAAGCGGAAGAACCTACAGGAAATGAATTTCCAATATTAAGGTGGATTAGTTGTGTTTGCCCACGCGTAATGATCAGGTTTTCAAAGGATTTTACGGTTCAGTATAAAATTATTAGTTTTACCGCATTCGTGCCCAAAACGCATTTTAATTTATTTACGGTACAAGTTACCTTTAAGTATAGAATAAAATGATTTTTACAAAAAAGGATTACAAAACAATTCACAGAGTAACTACATCTACAAATATGATAACAAAATTTAAATTTGTAATCATGGTGCAATAAATTATAATTTATTTTTTTCACGTGTATCAAATACTTTGTGGATATACATAACTAAAATAATTAGAATAAAATAGCTTTGTTTTTAATACCGCTTTATTATGTATTTTTAATAAATAAACCCAACCGGTTTCGGTTCATCCTGAACCGTTATGTAAAATCATATTGTTATTTTTGTATAACCCTGATAAAGGTTCAGGGAAAACCGAAACCGGTTGGTTTTATTTATTAAAATGTGTACAATAAAGTGGCACTTAAAACAAAGTTATATTATTATTATTAAAAGTATTATCCAAAAACAAGCACCAAAAGAAAAGGCAATTAACTGTGAACATTTTAAAATTTTGGCAAAGTCTTTAGAATTAGAAAATGATTTATAGTTAAATTCTAGTGAAATTAGATCTGTATTTTCAAAAAAGTAAAAAAGGCATATCCTCTAAAATTCTTACATTTAATTTCGTAATATAATTTATTAGTATATTGTTTAAAGTATGCCTTATGTTTATTTTACAAGAATTATCGTTACGTTACTTTCTGCAAACCGTATTATTCCGTTAACACGTCATTTATAACTAGGTTAACTAGAAATTTCCACAATATTAAGTGTATTAAACTGTTATATTTGGCCTTTGTTAGAAGTCAACTTGAATACAATTTTCCCGTTTGGAACCCACATTACAATATTCGTGTACAACTATTAAGAACGAATACAAAATAAATTCTTACGTTTTCTAAGTTTTAAAATCGATATAACTACAACACCCTTTTAAATTAAATGAATATACTTAAATTGTCTGACAGAAGAACTTACATTGACTTGTTATTTTTATAAAAAATGTAAATTATGCACTTGATAGTCCAGAATTGCTTGCATTGATAAGCTTACGGATTCCACAACGTAATACTAGAAGTCGGGATTTATTTCAGTGCAGAAATTCTGGTACTAACTACCATATGTATTCCTCAATGCCCAGAATACTTATAGAGGAAAATAATTATACCCAGTCAGTGGACAACTTTAATTTAGCAGGGCGTTAATAAAGTAATATATAACATTTTTATTACATAATATAATAAACAAGTAGTCCCATTACACCTTTAAACCTGTAATGGCACTACTCCCCATATCAAACAAGAGAATAGATATCTCAACTGCAGGGAATAGCCCTAAACCATCGTATTCTCGTAAATCAATTATGAATAAATAAATTAAATAAGACATGTAATATCATTTTATCCAAGATATTCAGAGAAAGATTTTACATGAGTTTATTTGCAAATTCGTTTTTAATATTTGTATTCCTAGTAAAGAAAAATTACATTTTAAAAATGTAAATTATTCATTCATTAGGACACAAAACTTTTAAAGCATCAATTTTAAATCCTGGCGCTCATGAAATGAACGTGAGTATTTTAAATTCATTTCATCAACTTGGTAAATGTTATTTATTTTCTCGCAAAATAGTTCAGTGCACGATAGTTAAAATGCAAATATTCTCAATAATTCAGAAACTCCTTCTTCCCATAAAGAATATAAAAATAAAACATAAACTAAAAGGGGAAACTCTTTACTTATCAAAACAGTGCTCAGCGATTCGAGTGGCCCCTTGAGACCATCTGCCTCGACTTCCCCGTTTCTCAAGAAGCGAATAATAACAGGATCTTACTAATGGGAGCTACAGACTATTCAATTTTGTTGTGCGGTTGAATCAATCTGGTTGAGTAGAACGTACAATTGTGGAGATGCGTTGTATGCAATAAGAGGCCGTAGCTATCATGTTGAACGGTTGAACGGTTCAACCACCCAACCGACAACCAAGTTGGGTCGTCTGTAGCGTGGTTGAGCGGTTGAATCATCTTTACTCGGTCTGTCTAGAGAGCTGTTGTGCTTAGTTGTCTGTGAGCGTACATTTAAAATTTAAAAATATAATGATCGTGAAGTTTCAACGGGATTCTTTTTACATTATATGAAGGTTAAACTTGGTTGTGGGATACTACAAGCAAGATGTACTCTGATAGAGATACCAAGAATAAAGTTCTTGTTACCCGTTTGAAGCAGTTCAAATGTGTTGAAAAGAAATGAATCCGTAAAAATTTAAAATTTACGTATGACTGATTTTTTGTTTTTTTTTTGTTTCGTATTTTTTTTCATGTTAACAGAAAAATATTCTACTAGAGCGATCGCAATTTTTTTTGTTAAAGTAGGAGGCATGCTGCGTGTGACGAAATTGAACCAAACACCACGAAATACATTGGTTGAACCAACCAAATTGAGTGGTCTGTATGGGGTTTAAGACTGTTGCTCTATAACACGTTGGTCTGTATGGCAAAGGTCGTTGCGTCTGCCTCACTCTGAAGGGAGGTCGAGGGATGTTTGCAAAGTTCTATGAATCAGGAAATGCAATTAAAATATTGTAGAAATGAGAGCAAAATGCTGTTTGCTGAGTTTATGCAGTTTTTCGAATGTTTTGCTTTGTTGTTAACACTATAACGACCAAGTACTACTCCATAACTATAAATTTTTGTTGTAATATAAAATAAATTAAACAAAAGTTAATGAAATTGATTACTTTACTTAATTAGGTACACATTTGGTAGAATATAGTCTACACAATTACAAACGAAATTAATATTCGGCGACTTGAAATACGTGTGCAGAGATCAACATGAGATAGAAAACTCACAACTGACACCAAAAGACAGTGACCAATCAACGTACAGATCGATCTTAACTCTTTGTCTGCTATACACTGATGATTTTACTTCTAGCAATGTGTATTATTTGTTATCACATAAAAATATAATCGAGTTTGAATGATATGCGATACCAAGAGACAGATAAAAATTAGTACTATCATTCTGCGAAGTGGAATGAGTATGTTGTAAACCTGGAGGAAAATGTTGTAAACAAACTCAGTTTAATAGCCCTAACCGTCACATTGACGGCGGCGGTAATTGAAGGTATAAATCAATATATTTCAAAAATTAAATAAGATGCGTACCTGTTTTTTTAATTAAATCAAGAATCATGAAAAGTAAAAAAATATCAAATTAATACAATACAAATAAAAATATCAAATTAATACAATACAAATACAAAATAATATAAATACAAAAAAATATCAAATTAGTAGGAACAACAAAGTTGATCCAATGGGGTGTTCATATCTATAAGTTTTCTGACCTAGAATAAATATTAATTATTTCGAATAAACTCACACTGCTTCACATAGTGAGGATTGAAACTTAATTTTTTTTTTCGAATTACTTAAAAAAATCAACGATAAAACGGAAATCTGTAATGAATTCGGAATGGTGAACTCATTATTACAATTTTTTTCAATGCACTTTGTTTCAGCCTACAACCCAATGTCCATTATAAGCTATTACGCTTTGAAACATCCATCTAACACTAAAAAAATAAGGCAAGTTGCCATTTTTATGGATATGTTATACAATTTAATGAACGTATTAAAAACACAGCAAGAAATACTAGTAAAACCGGGCATTAGCTGCTGAGATTAATATATAAATATTTGAACTTAGTTTTTATACATTTTGAAAACATACACACGTGTATTTTCATCAGTTCTCTCCACTGGGTTAATTTACATATAATAAAATGTTTATTTATTCCCATAAAAAAACAAACATCATTTTCGTATAATTTTAATACTTCCACAAAAACTGTACACACGGAAGAAATGTGTTTTTTTTAATTTTGCAGTTGATGGTGTCCATCCACAAAATTGCGTTTTCGTGTAAATTCTCCAGCAAAGCGAAAGTTAAAAAAACAATACGAAAAATTCATAGAGCTTTTCAAAAATTGCGGAGTTAATTTTATTCACGCAAAGGCACTGGCGTTAAATATTGCTTGAAAAAAATTCACAACACTTACTGAATTAGTAATTTAAACTGAACATTCGCTGTAAGATGAAAAATATTTTGAAACGGATTTCGTAAGTTACAATCTGCGATTTTTCAATTACAATAACTGTGACAAAATCACAAATTTATTATTAAAACGTAAGTGAAGAAGTCATGCACAAAAAAATGCGAGGGCCTGGTGTATTGGATGGACCTAAGGTTGAATTTGTCCTAGCAAATCTCCAAAATAAATTGGGAATCTTAACGATATCAGTGATGAAGTCGTGAACAAAACAATATTCATCAATACGAAGTGTTTTTTTTTTTAATTATTTCTTATGAATGTATTACTAAAATTTCAGATATTTCTAGAGAAATCTCTCGGAAAGTTACTAATTCATCGTCTAGAAAAATAAAATCTGGTGTTTAGCGCTAATTTTATCGTTGAAAAACGTTTTATATAATTTTCAAACCGTTTTACATAAAATATTTCTATTTATTTATGAAATATAGTGTGGTAAGTATAAGACATTGATTTATTATATTTAGATGAGACATGAAACGAAAAAATGGGTTCATCCACTGAATTCGCTCTACGCGCATCGTGTATCGTATTCTAATAGTGGAACACCACGCCGAGGGATTTAATGAATAGTGCATTGACCCCAGCAAAATAAATACTATATACAATAAGTTGTATTCTCGCATACAGCACCATACGATTGATGTGGGGGCCACAGTGTCAAAATTCAACACGTAAATGAAACATCGTTGTTATGTTTTGCAAAGAAAAACGAAACACGTTGTTCTAATAAAATCATGGACAAAACGTGTAATATCGGTGATATCTACGCTTACGACATTATAATATGGGGAATATGTGCTGAGTAACGTTAAGCTTGACATAACCAAGTCGAGCTCAAAAGCAACTGATCTGCTTTCTTACGGAGCAATCTAAATGGAACTGTGACAATTTTGTGACCTCTGACTAAAATATATTTTATCTATGTGCACTTCCTATTGCTGGTATTAATTGTACTCCCAGTTTAATAATATTACGTACGTCAGCGACATTACATATTTTTGCTGGATGCAATAATTATTAAGAGCCAACCTTTAAATACATAAGTCTTTAAATAAGCGTTGTAGCAATTTAAAGTGATGGAGTGTGATATTGTAATATACGAATTATCTGTTTATTTTGTGCACGAGACGCCTGACGAGTTGAAAGGTTCCAAGGGAATAATACAGGGCTCTCTTGGGGTCTGTTTTCAAGGTGAAAAATACAGGCATTTCAAGTCCACCCCGTCACTTCCCTCTCTTCATGAATACCCTACTCCACCCTTCGATATAAATAAATGTGTACTATCGCTGTTCTCCGTACAACCCTCAACCCTTTGATCAATTTAAACTAAATTTATCAGTAACTCATAAGAAACCTTCTGTAAATCATGCACACCCTATTTCTTTCCCTTCTTCCGAATCGCAAATAGAAAAACCATAAAACAAATCCCCCCTTCAAAATTAATGCCAGATTTTGACTTCTGCTCTCTGAAGTTTTACACTCTGTTTTTCCGTATTTAATTTCCGAGAAATATTGTTGTTTACTCTTCTTTCTACCCTTATACTGCACCCTACTCCCCTTAAGGCTTCTAGTAACTCAGCCCGCCCAACGCCAGGCACGTGCGGTCAGTTATTAATAAAATAATTCATTCAATCATACTGATAGAAAAATCATAACAAACTTATTTTAATTTTATTTTATTTATTGATTTTATTTTAGTAATTTGTACATTTAAGATTACAAATGACTAATTAATTATTACATTTAAATATACTATGTTTTTTTTAGTCAAAAAAAGAAACGGTCACATCTAGGACTCGAACCAAGGACCCTTGCCTTGCCGGGGCACCGCTCTACCAACTGAGCTAATCTTTTTCTGATTTTTCTGTTTCAGATTTTCGTTTAGGAATCGCTAATTTTTTCTTCAGTAATTAAATATTACAATTTAAGGTTTTATTTACTAAGTTATTCCAAAAAATAAATATTCATCCTAGACTTGCAAAAAAAAAGTCAATAGATGTCGCACATTAAAATTAAAATAAGATATGTTTATCTAAAGACACTGTCTAGATTAAGTTTAGTTCGGGTTGAATCTTGCGATCATACATAAAGATAGTTACCAGTAAAAATGAAGACAATTTTGGTAGTTCTTATTCGAAGTATGATACAGTTAAATATGACCGAAAGAGATAGGGTCACATTATCTTTTTCTGTTTCAGATTTTCGTTTAGAAATCGCTAATACTGTCTTCAATGATTAAATATTACAATTTGAGGTTTTACTTACTAAGTTATTTCAAAAAAACCTATTAAAAAAAGAAGATAAGTCAACAAAACCGAACACTTAAATTAAAAATTGCATGGTGAAAAACTGATTATTTTTAACGTTTACTTTTCAGGTATAAATTCAAAATAATGGGAAAAATCTGTGTAAAATGTTCAAGCGCAAGAAACTGAATTATTATTCTTTCATTCGATAATACATCTTAAGTGCTTACCTTGTAAACGATGATATTTTAACTGAATGGACGTAAATTACATCGACGTAAACATTGTATCGATCCACTCTGACCTTTTAAATTTTTATTTTCGTACTGTGTGGACGCAGATCAGTCAATCTCAAAGATAAAATTTTTTAAGAGGAATATAAAGTATTTTTTGCTACGTTCTGTGACTAAAACTAGTAGTTCTGTAAACGGTAGATCTTGCGTCCAAAAAAGTATGTTAATATAATCAAACATAAGACCTGTAAGCAGATGGATTTTTTTGTTATACAATTTGTGGAAAGAAACGTCATTATCTCCATGATTCTAAAGACAATTCTTCTTTCGAACTTTCTTCTGGTAGTTAGGCAATGCGAATAAAAATGTTCAACTAATCGCAAAAATTTCACATTTGAAAAAAGGATATTTACTAAACCATTAAAACGGCCATCATCTTGAAATGCAGACGGAACATACAAATAAATTTATAGACAGGCGAAATACAACACGGTCGAGTAAAAACAATGAATCTCGTCATTTCATCTTGCATTTCATTTGCACCTTTTACAGAAAAAAAGCATAGATAATAGAAACAAGGGAGAGAGGCCATAAACCATTTTAGCATTAAGTAGCCCGCAGAAAGTGTCACCAACAATGTTCATTTACACCATAGCAAAACGCATCTATGTATACCAAACGCATAACTCTAATTGGCTCCGCCGCGTGGGTCGTGCGAAGGAAAGATAGCGTTGTTGCAAAGTCTTCAAAAGAGTTGATTTTTTTTTTGGCGTTTACTGACGTTTTTTGCTCCCCTTGTTGTTAAAATGGGCTAAAACAACTAATAGTTTTGAAATGACTTAACGTTAAATCCATTGCTTATGCACGGAGACAACTTAAAGTTATTGCGGTTTAAAGCCAATGAATCCACATCTCTTTCATCGTTTATTCCATATATTTAGGTTCAATAAATTTGGCACATGATGGCAAGCCATCATTTAAAAAAATTTGCAAACTTGGCGTAATATGCTAAAAATCACTCGAGTGGACAGGTAATTATCGAAGTATTGCTAATTTATTAAGAATCTTATCGAAACGAATAATTAGACCAGATTTAAAAAAAATTTACAGTATGTCATATTAGTAAGTTTTCGCAGTGTACTTTGGTTACTAAATCTGTCCATGGTTTGTTAAGGATGCTTACAAAGGCGTACAAATTCCCGTAACTTTGTTTTTAATCCTTTTAAATTTTCGCGAACAAGCGATATCCTATTCTCTTGTAATTCCGCAGTTCTGTGTTTGTATTTTGGTTCGTTGTCTTATTATAGCCTTCCGAGTTTGTGGAATATTCTGAAATAAAATCAAGCAAGGCTCTATAGTAGAGATATATATCTATATCTATATCTATATATCTATATCTCTCTCTCTCTCTCTTCGTAGCTTTGATCATCGAAATTTCATGAAACACTTTTGAAACCATTTATGATATGCTTTGATGACAAATTTTAGCTTAGAAAATCTTCAGTAACACTTTAAAAATCAATTGTTAACATTATTACTGAAAAAATCTTAACTACGAAACAGAGAAAAAATTAGGAAATGTGTGATGCAGCAGAAATTCTAGATAGAACACTAGTTTAGAATAGAGAATGGGTTTGGTTATGTATGAAGCAGCAGAAATTCTAGATAGAACTTTAGTTTAGAATAGAGGATGGGTTTGGTTATGTGTGAAGCAGCACAAACTCTAGATGGAATAATAGTTTAGAATTGAGAATGGGTTTGGTTATGAGTGAACCACCAGAAACTATAGATAGACCATTAGTTTAGATCAGTGAATTGGTTTGGTTTTGTGTGAAGCAGCAGAAACTCCAGAGATAACATTAGATTAGAATAGAGGATGGGTTTGGTTATGTATGAAGCAGCAGAAACTTTAGATAGACCATTAGTTTAGAACAGATAATTGGTTTGGTTTTGTGTGAAGCAGCAGAAACTCTAGATAGAACATTAGTTTAGAATAGAGGATGGGTTTGGTTATGTGTGAAGTAGCTGAAACTCTAGATAAAACATTAGTTAGTAATTTGCATTGAATTCAAGTGTCATTTTCAAATTGTTCAGAAAAGCGATAAAATAGGTTGGTACTAAAATGCAATTATTTTTACTATTACAAAAATGTGTATTTCTTTTGTTTAAATTATGAAAGATTTATCTGACCGATGAACAAGGACACCCTAGTTCCGGACATATAATATATTATTTGAACACTCCTACAAATCGGTAATCAGCTGCTTCTAACGCTCTCCATTTTGCCATTGACCATGGGTGGCTCCAGGTGTGAGTTCTCAGTTTGGAGAAAAAGAAAGAAGATAGCCGTATAAAAATCAAGGATATGATAGTCTCACCTGTCGAACACAAGCATAGCGGGACACCTCTGCAGACGCGGGTATCCACCTTGACACTGCCAGTAGCGGTTGCAGGACTTGCCCAGTGGTACATTTCCATTAGCGTCTTCGTTGCAGAGGGCTACAAAATAGACAAATCAGATCAGGATGGTTGGTATAGGTAGTAATAAGAAACTTTATTCACCCCTTAACTTAAATATCAGCATTTTTTATAAATTTTCACGCTAAAGATAATTTTCAAATTAAATGAAAATAACAAACTTTGTTACCACTATTTATAATAAAAAAATACCAAAATGTTTCAAAATCAAAATTTCTTTACTAGGATACAAAGTATTCTGAAAATTGTGATATGAGAACTAGAGACATAAATATAACGATAGGCAGTGGAAGAATGTAATTAATTAGTTAAAATTAATCAGTAACGTAACAATTAAAGTGATTTATTTTTGGGGTATTATGCCGTGTTGCACTACCTCCTTCTTTAGCCAACGTTTTAGACAGCATTACATTGTCCATCATCAGGGCAGATGTGTGACGTCCAGATGATGGACCCTGTAATGCTGTCCGAAATGTTGGCTAAAGAAGGAGGAAGCGCAATACGGACTAACACCCCAAAAATAAATCACTGTTATACTTTTATCCCGTAAAATCTCAAATAAAATCCGTTACATAAGAATGTTTGATATTTTGATTTCATTTGAAATGATCGCTGAAAGTGAATTTTAAAGTCTGTCAAAACGATTCAAATCTATGGCAGGTCGGGCGTGAGTCACATAGAGGCATTTTAAATTTTGTCAAAACGATTCAAATCTGTTGCAGGTCGGGCGTGATGTCACATAGAGGCATTTTAAAGTCTGTCAAAACGATTCAAATCTATGGCATGTCGGGCGTGACGTCACATAGAGGCATTTTAAAGTCTGTCAAAATGATTCAAATGTACGGCAGGTCGGGCGTGACGTCACATAGAGGCATTTTAAGGTCTGTCAAAACGATTCAAATCTATGGCAGGTCGGGCGTGAGTCACATAGAGGCATTTTAAATTTTGTCAAAACGATTCAAATCTGTTGCAGGTCGGGCGTGACGTCACATAGAGGCATTTTAAAGTCTGTCAAAACGATTCAAATCTATGGCATGTCGGGCGTGACGTCACATAGAGGCATTTTAAGGTCTGTCAAAACGATTCAAATCTATGGCAGGTCGGGCGTGAGTCACATAGAGGCATTTTAAAGTTTGTTAAAACGATTCAAATCTAAGGCAGGTCGGGCGTGATGTCACATAGAGGCATTTTAAAGTCTGTCAAAACGATTCAAGTGTCTATGGCGGGTCGGGCGTGACGTCACATAGAGGCATTTTAAAGTCTGTCAAAACGATTCAAGTCTATGGCAGGTCAGGCGTGAGTCACATACAGGCATTTTAAAGTTTGTCAAAACGATTTAAATCTGTGGCAGGTCGGGCGTGACGTCACATAGAGGCATTTTAAAGTCTGTCAAAACGATTCAAGTCTATGGCAGGTCGGGCGTGACGTCACGTAGAGGCATTTTAAAGTCTGTCAAAACGATTCAAGTCTATGGCAGGTCGGGCGGGACGTCATATAGAGGCATTCTTATCGTTTAACAGATATATAGTACTGGAAGATGTCTTTTTGAGACCAAGATAAGATAAATAAATAAGTATGTTACGGTGTTTCTGGCAGCCTTCCACGTTCTCGGGCCAGTCGCAGCTGTGAGCGTTCTCGTTGTACAGTAACCCCCCGATGCAGAGCTGCTCCGTGGCGGTTCCGTTCCAGCAGGTCCAGTATCGGGTGCAGGATGTCTCGTGGCCGAAGATGCCGTACAGCCAATCACAGTGCTCGACGCCTATTGGGGGATCTGCAAAAAGAAAACAAAAATCGTCATTAAAGTGTTATCATTTCCTGAGTATAAGACACTCTCAGTATCGCCCCGGTGAATACCATTCAGAATTGATTCATTGCATAGACAGGTCCTTCTTCACCTTCATCATTCTTAATCCTTGAAATAGCTGGAATGCAAGATTGCGCAATGATGTAGGACTTTGCTTAAAAACAGGATTGAATCCGCGATATCTATACGAAACTACTTAATTCAAAAACATTTTTGGGCAAAAATTATAGCTTTCCTTATTTTTGCCTATTATTTAAAATATCCACAAATCTTAAACGGCTCATTTAAAAATTAGACAATAATTCCTCGAAATTTAAACACAGCGATCAATACATTGTAATATCATATTTAGATGAGACACCAAGCATAAAAATAGATTCCACTTTTTTTATCTCCGACTGACCTCCAAAGCTCCAAAAGCTAAATTAAAACTATCAAATCCAGTGTACGCGCACCGCTTATCTCGTTCTAATATTGAAACCCTTTTCGACAAGATATTAGTTGGCAATAGCGTCTCTAATTGTACTGCTTCATGAATCAATAACGATTTTTGTTGAATCAACTATCAAAATATAAATGTGAAGATTTGTTTTTTTTAGCACAAAATCATTTCTGTCATAAAACCCACGGCAAAACCTTTCCAAACAGATAAAATAAAAATGGGTAACGTAATAAATCATTCCTTATAAATTCCTTTCAGACTTGTTAGGCATGAAATAAATTTTATTAACTCCACTGACATGGGAAGATGAGGTATTACAAATACTTCAAAATGATGCAAAATGTCTGATAAATCGTAGGACAGGGCTAAACCAGGGTCATTTTTAAACAAATCTATTTGAATTTGAATTTTCTTTTCGTGACAATCACGCGTACACGCGCGGATAATTTTGTATACTAATGCTATCCAATTTCTCTGAAAATGCATAACATTACAGCAGTTTAATGAAAAGTTGATCATACACAATTGTGATTTGACTCAGTTGTGAGCATTGTTGAGACCAATCCCTAAGGAGGAAAATTCAATCCTTAGTCAAACCAAGAGATTTTTTTTTTATGTGAATACCTCACAAGAGTGAAAGTATGGAGCCAGTGAGACTATGGCTTCCCCAATTGGGGAATGTTGTGAAGCCGAAGGCAGTGGGTAGGGGAAGGAGATGGTAAAGAGGAAGGTGGGGAAGTACCTAAATATTCAGAGCTGGTCACCAAACAAATCCATATCAAATAACGTTTCAATTCTGAATGGTGGCCTTACAAAAGGGCCATACTGAGATTATCTTCCAATCCGGAAAGCCCCGCAAGAATAATATATATTATTTTTAATTAATAAATTGTGAAATAACACAAATTATTAAATTAAAATTTAATAACGTACGCCGGGATTTGAACCCGCGATCTTCGGTTTGCTAGTCGAAAGCCTTACCCTCGACCACGAAGGCTGTAAAAGAGATAGCGCAACTAGGTCGAAAATTGAAAATATATATTATATTTTATCACTTTATTATATACAACCTCTACATGTTTCATGGACAAAGTTCACCTCATCAGGAGTAAGTATACATCAGAAGTAAGTATACATCCTGATGAGGTGAACTTTGTTCATGAAACATATAGAGGTTGAATATAATAAAGTGATGTAAAAAAGATATTTGTGTTTTAATAAAATAAATAATGCCATCACAAAGTGATAAGCTTTCAGAAGAAATTTTCTTGTAAAGATTAAGATATTCTTTAGTAAAAAGCTGTTTTTTATATATGATATAAAATTCTTTAAAAAATTGAACGTTTCAATTTTAAACTTAAACACCATTGTTTTTTATTGTAGTAGGTACCTGGATAAAGGTCTGATCTAGTCAATATAAGAGTTTTATAGTCTAATATAATAGTCTAGTCAGTATAAGAGTACGCATTTCAATGTACCAGTTCTTAAACAAATTATGAAGCAAGCTCGCCAATTCCTCGGATTCATAGTAAACGTATATTCATATATAATTTTATTGGCATTATTTACGTAACAAATTCGTTGTTTAAAACATACCGTAACAATTTATAATTTCTAAATAATATTTTTGATAATTTTAGAATATTGCTATTTTTGATTTTATTTAATTGTATTTTTTTTTGTATTACGTTATTGTGTATTAAGTTTATTTATTAAAGAGTAAATAAATTAATTCAAATGACCCGTCTCAAGTATTTGATTCAATTGCCCGCGCCATTTTACTCGGACGTTTCCAACTTTTCTTCCATTCACTTTCTGGCAGACTGTGACCATTCATCTGCTCCACACGTTCAAAGCATATAAACGCCCCTTTCTTAATCTTGTTCATTGCGCACAGCTTCCTATTCTTTTCCAATCTCCATTTTGTATAATTATACCACATATACGAATTGGGGATTTCATTTCTAATACTAGAGCCAATCTACTAAATTCTTTATCAATTCAACCATCATGCATCAAAAAGTTTCCGAAAAACATTATTTCAAATAGAATAAAAACATGTTTCCATGATAATATTATTAAATATATATTAAGTACACCAGTACAGCACAGAATTGTCTTTGTTGAAATTTAAGTAAATCATCAAGGTGTACCTTTTACGTCATATTACTGAATGTTTGCTTATTATTTACTTTTTCATGTAAATACCACACAAATTTCTGACCTAGCTATTATAATCAGGATAGATTACTTCATTAGGGAAAATTGCGAAAAATTGGACAAGAATTACCTTAATTTTTAACTCTTAAGGTATATAACAAACTCACACTCAGTATCAAATAAATTAAATTAAAAATATCGGCATTAAGTTCATCAAATTTTGGATTAAGGAATTATCTAGAAAATAACTGATTAGGTAGTATTTTAAAAACGTCACCGTGTGTGTTCAATTCCTCGGCTGACTAAATCAGCAATCAATCGCTGAAAACCCTCTATCCAAAACCTAGTTCCCCTCTGCACAGAATTTCCTAGCGATTACGATTAATATAATATTCTATATATCTTTTATATTTCATATGTCTTCTAAATGTGAATTTTATAATGTACCACTGCAGTGTGGTGTTATAAGTATATTGAACCATTGCAGTGTGGTGTTATAAGTATATTGAACCATTGCTGTGTGGTGTTATAAGTATATTGAACCATTGCAGTGTGGTGTTATAAGTATATTGAACCACTGCAGTGTGGTGTTATAAATATATTGAATCATTGCTGTTTAAAATTATATTTTCATCTTAAAAGAATAGTTATTTTGTTTATCATGAAAAACACTAATTACCTCAAAAAAATTCAACTTCCAGGAGCCAGTGGGGTTAGGACATACCGAATTCAGGTGTGCTATTAGGTTGAAGGTAGTTGGGAGGGGAAGGAGATAGGAAAGAGGAAGGTTAAGAAGTGTCAGATTTTGTCAATAAACACGGATAAATCTATTTAGATTCTGAATGGTGGAATGAGTAAGATTAAGATACTTAGATGGTTTGGGCATGTAGAGCGAACGAACAAAGAAATTAGTGTAAGGAGAACATATGACGTAAAAGGTGAATGGTAGAAAATCAATCAAATGAATCAGCTTCTTAAGTCGGGCCATGTTAGTAAGAATAATATAAGAGTATGTATGATACGATGTATGAATGTGAATGAGGAAAGGAGTGTGTGCCAAGATTGAGTTGTTTGGCTGTCCGTCCTCTCTGCCTACCCCTGCGGGGAAACAGCGGGATGATTAGTAAGTTAGTTATGGTGGTCTTTCACCTGAGCCATACTGAGGGTAACTTCCAAACGTTTTCTCGTCATTTGGGGTCAGAAGACGTATATTATTTAAATCTTTTAACCCCATCATTGGCTTAGGTACACCGAAAAATGTTTTTTTGTGTTACATAAATCTTCTTAATACATGAAAATTCATGCCTGCGTATGTTTATGTTTGCAAAACTCGAAAAGTGGTCAACCGATATCTCTGAAAATTTCAAAGTTTGTTCTTATTAGTGCCAGGATTGTTTATAGAGTGGTTTGAATGGTAGAAAAAGTCGGAGATGCCCTAGGAATACTTAACGCAATATCTTTGTAATGCAATGAGATTCAGAGTCGAATTTAAGTCGATGTAATGTAGTTTTTTAACAGTAACATTGTGGTACACAGCAGTGAATGATGGAAGAAGTCGAAGAGGGATAAATAATATTATACCAACCTCAAAATAAGGCCAGACCAAATCAGTAAAATGTGGAGTACATAAATTCACTCAGTAAATACGCAAGACTTTTCATAACCCCCGGAAGGTATTTTTTGGAAATAATGAATTTCTTGAAGAGAAAACAACCTCGTTTGTTTTTACTACTAGAAAATCTGAATATAATGATGAACTTTCTTCCCTAGTTGGCTAATAAAAATGTTGTTCATTGAGCGCTTCATTTATTAGATTTGTGGCGTCGAATTATCCAGATTAAATAATTAATAATAAACTGCTACTTGCTACTTAGGTACCTACTTGCTACTTGCTCGTTAAATCGTAAACAAAGTAATCTACGTACTCTATCTACTCGCGACAATACTATGACGCTATCAGTCTTACACATTACGAGAACTCGCCAGAAGGAACGAGTCTGCCGCCTAGGCATAATTGCCAAGCCGTCGAAAGTTCGCGAATGATCCAGATCGAGCGAGTGTCTTCAATTTAGTTGCCATCTATCTACCCACTGCTACCGTCGGCCGTCAAGTATAAATAAGCCCGACGCAGCGAGTCAGTCAGTCATCAGTTACCGTTCAGCCGTCAGCCTACAAGGAAGGATCAACGAGTGATCACTCGCGCTCTTCTTACTAGCGCGGTGGACAACACGTACCCGGCTTCGCCCCTATCATTATGGACTCCATCGGGACATCATCTTAGCGCCTCGGCCACGTCCGCGGCCAGCGCTACTCGGATTACAAGCGCCCTGGTTCCAGCGTCTCTGACCAGCGCTTCTTCCACGCCATCATGACCACCACGAGGACACGCTGCATCCTCACTGGTCACGCCGTTCCCGTTCAACTGCCCACAAGGTCTGCCGCACCTTCGGCCTTCTCGTCAGCACTGGAGTGCCTGAAGACCTACGTTCTTCGCCAGTGCCTGACCTATATCGAGTCCCGGTCATCAGCGCCCGGCGTCGACTCACTGACCCGCGCTTGACCAGCACATCATCAGCCAGCAACCGGAGTCTACAACATCTGTCCTTCATCATCTCCTTGTCACGGCTACTGACTCACCAATAAACACATGTGACCTTCACAACCTTCTTTCATTTCGTGCCTCACCATTGATCCCCAAAGTGGTGACCCCGACGTGATCCTGCAGCCCGACATGATTCTGCAGCCCCGTCTCAAAATGGGTGATCAGTTAAGGCATCACGGAGCATCACGCACCAGACCATCTCCGCACAAGCGCGGATAGTAGTGCCACCATGGTTATCTGAGTGAATCATTAGCCTGTGTTGTGAACATGTGTTTTGCAAAATTTTTTTTGAAGTGTCACAATTTAAAAGACGTTCGTTTCCGAGCTATTTCTTCTATCGCAGCCCTCAGCCAAGCTGCTGGGAAGGGGGTGTCTGTGGCGTCGAATTATCCAGATTAAATAATTAATAATAAACTGCTACTTGCTACTTAGGTACCTACTTGCTACTTGCTCGTTAAATCGTAAACAAAGTAATCTACGTACTCTATCTACTCGCGACAATACTATGACGCTATCAGTCTTACACATTACGAGAACTCGCCAGAAGGAACGAGTCTGCCGCCTAGGCATAATTGCCAAGCCGTCGAAAGTTCGCGAATGATCCAGATCGAGCGAGTGTCTTCAATTTAGTTGCCATCTATCTACCCACTGCTACCGTCGGCCGTCAAGTATAAATAAGCCCGACGCAGCGAGTCAGTCAGTCATCAGTTACCGTTCAGCCGTCAGCCTACAAGGAAGGATCAACGAGTGATCACTCGCGCTCTTCTTACTAGCGCGGTGGACAACACGTACCCGGCTTCGCCCCTATCATTATGGACTCCATCGGGACATCATCTTAGCGCCTCGGCCGTGTCCATGGCCAGCGCTACATCGGATTACAAGCGCCCTGGTTCCAGTGTCTCTGACCAGCGCTTCTTCCACGCCATCATGACCACCACGAGGACACGCTGCATCCTCACTGGTCACGCCGTTCCCGTTCAACTGCCCACAAGGTCTGCCGCACCTTCGGCCTTCTCGTCAGCACTGGAGTGCCTGAAGACCTACGTTCTTCGCCAGTGCCTGACCTATATCGAGTCCCGGTCATCAGCGCCCGGCGTCGACTCACTGACCCGCGCTTGACCAGCACATCATCAGCCAGCAACCGGAGTCTACAACATCTGTCCTTCATCATCTCCTTGTCACGGCTACTGACTCACCAATAAAACACATGTGACCTTCACAACCTTCTTTCATTTCGTGCCTCACCATTGATCCCCAAAGTGGTGACCCCGACGTGATCTGCAGCCCTACGTGATTCTGCAGCCCGACGTGATCTGCAGCCCGACATGATTCTGCAGCCCCGTCTCAAAATGGGTGATCAGTTAAGGCATCACGGAGCATCACGCACCAGACCATCTCCGCACAAGCGCGGATAATAGTGCCACCATGGTTATCTGAGTGAATCTTTAGCTTGTGTTGTGAACATGTGTTTTTGCAAAATTTTTTTTTTATGAAGTGTCACAATTTAAAAGACGTTCGTTTCCGAGCTATTTCTTCTATCGCAGCCCTCAGCCAAGCTGCTGGGAAGGGGGTGTCTGTGGCGTCGAATTATCCAGATTAAATAATTAATAATAAACTGCTACTTGCTACTTAGGTACCTACTTGCTACTTGCTCGTTAAATCGTAAACAAAGTAATCTACGTACTCTATCTACTCGCGACAATACTATGACGCTATCAGTCTTACACATTACGAGAACTCGCCAGAAGGAACGAGTCTGCCGCCTAGGCATAATTGCCAAGCCGTCGAAAGTTCGCGAATGATCCAGATCGAGCGAGTGTCTTCAATTTAGTTGCCATCTATCTACCCACTGCTACCGTCGGCCGTCAAGTATAAATAAGCCCGACGCAGCGAGTCAGTCAGTCATCAGTTACCGTTCAGCCGTCAGCCTACAAGGAAGGATCAACGAGTGATCACTCGCGCTCTTCTTACTAGCGCGGTGGACAACACGTACCCGGCTTCGCCCCTATCATTATGGACTCCATCGGGACATCATCTTAGCGCCTCGGCCACGTCCGCGGCCAGCGCTACTCGGATTACAAGCGCCCTGGTTCCAGCGTCTCTGACCAGCGCTTCTTCCACGCCATCATGACCACCACGAGGACACGCTGCATCCTCACTGGTCACGCCGTTCCCGTTCAACTGCCCACAAGGTCTGCCGCACCTTCGGCCTTCTCGTCAGCACTGGAGTGCCTGAAGACCTACGTTCTTCGCCAGTGCCTGACCTATATCGAGTCCCGGTCATCAGCGCCCGGCGTCGACTCACTGACCCGCGCTTGACCAGCACATCATCAGCCAGCAACCGGAGTCTACAACATCTGTCCTTCATCATCTCCTTGTCACGGCTACTGACTCACCAATAAACACATGTGACCTTCACAACCTTCTTTCATTTCGTGCCTCACCATTGATCCCCAAAGATTTATGAACTTATTGATTTATAATTTAGCGCCAGATTTACTACCTGATTTCGTCCTACTTTCAACACCATTTTATCGATATCCCTTTTCTTATTAAGTAATTGAGTAAAATATAAGTATAATGAAGTATCGCCCTGATAAAAGATTACTATTAAAAATCAACACGTTTCTTGAAACGGTTTTAGCCTTGTTTGGTGACCAGATCTGAATATTAAGATTTTTCCCTACTTTCCGCTTACGGCAACTTTTTGTTTTTTTAAATAATATTTCGTAGCGCCAGAGCTTAATAAGTAAATATTTTTAGTATCTATCGAATGTTTTTGCGCTAATAATAAAATTCCAGACAGGAAAAGTGTTGCAAAACTGTCACTTTAGAAAAATGCCTGTTGTGGAAAATTGTATGCGAATCAGTTTGTGGTGAACTATAATGAATATTTTTAACGTTTTTAACTGACGCAACTATTTGGGATAGCTGGTTAACAGTTATTTGTAATTGGAAAGGGAAACTGATATACTCGTGATCTTCTGAAGCACTTGAAAATTGATAATCAGTTTTATTCACAGACTCGATTCTATACACAATGAGGGTGTCTTAACGTGTAAACTGCACAAGTTTTCTAGACAGAGTGACGATGTAAAAGTAAATTATGTTAAATTTCACTGGTGAAGGTAATCCACACTGTCAGACAGGGACAGGTAATTGGTTAATAGGTTAGGTGGGGGAATGTAGAAACATATGATAGAGGGAGAAGCATATAATAGCGTCAACTATGCCAGACGTTTTGTAGTTTGAATTTTTGGTCTGTGCATGTATAGCGACATGCTATAATTCTTTCTTGGGATCAACTCAAAGGTTATTAAAAATCAACAGTTTGTGTTGCTAGAAGAGCAAAAAAAGGATCATCAGAATTATTAAACCACGAAAATAATGACAAATTTTATTGCCCTTTGTCTTTGAAAAAAAATTAAAAATTATTAAATTTTTTAAATCGTGCAGTTCGATTTGGTTTGATGGACACGCTAGGAAACTATTTTCTAGAGAAATAATAAATTAATTGATTATTTTGAAAAGCATGTAGTTAGATAACATGCTAACCCGGTGGGGTGGGGTTTCAAATTGTAAGGGAAATTGAGGTAAATTCCTTTCCTTTATGGTTATGGTGCGGAGATTGTAGGGAAAACGATTTCTAATGTCATTTAGAATTTGGAATATGCAAGAAGAAGCAATTATTGAAGAAAAACGTGACATCCGTCATATGTGGGGTTTTTTTATTCAAAATTTTTACGAAAGAAGAAAACATATTATTTTTTAAATGACAAACTAATGTTTATAAGACAAGGTTTTTTATGCATAGCACAAAGAATTACAAATTATTATAAGCAATAAATAGTCGCCTGATATGCCGCCGACGGGACACGAACCTGAATTGAACCTGGAATTGAAACTTAATAATAAAGTTGGTTGTTTACAGGTGAAAAATATAATACGCATTTATTGTTGATTGAAGTACTAGTACATATTGAATTATTTGGCGGGTCGGGAATAAGCTCACGTAGCTCAGTGGTCCAGAGAACCTGACCGGACATCAGAAGGTTCGGGTTCAATTCCCGTCGGCGATATTTATTTTTACTCGGGAGATATTTTTAATTTGTATGGATATTTCAGGCGACTGATTCGTGTTGTATAGTGCTTATAGCTTCTTTGAGTAGATATAAATGTTTTTATATTGTAGTAACTGTGTTAGTTTGAGGTCTGAAATTGTTGGTATACCATAGAAATTAAGGTAGCCACACTGATCAAAAAAGGTTCCATAATAACTCAACACTGTGATAATTCAACACACCTTTAACAAGTATTTAACCCCTCAAGCTGATTTTGTCGGTTTTGGGAACAAACAGCTATTATCCGTCAATTTGTTCGCTTTTGAGAACAGCTCATGTGGTGTCATAGAAATCGCTATATCTCCCTTACTATCATGATTAGAAATATGATCTGAACGCTTTTAGAAGAAGAAAACACCACGCTTTATATTAAAATTAAAATCTAGAAGTTTACCATAGAAGAATTGAAATTAATGAAGTTAATTATTTTTTTATAATTTTTTTTTCTATCAAACAAAAAATTATGGTAGCAATAAATTTTATGAAACACTTGTCTTATAAAACGAATGATTTTTCGTTATCAGTATTTTTAGTTCAATGTTTAGAAGACATTAGTTAGAACGACATAATTATTATTAATTATTTCGACGAGCTGGAGTCAAACCACGTGACAATATTTTTAGCACCAGAAGGGTTCAAGAATGCTTTGGACAAACTACTTATATTAACTACCAAAGAGCGAACATTAAAATAACCAAACCCTACACAGAAAATTAAAGTTCACTAAATAAAGGCAAAGGTTTGCGATGCAGTTCATTTGGGACTTTTCAGCGCAGAATCTGAATGTTCATTTTTAAACGAACCGCGGCCTAAAATTGAGCGAGTGAGGTAAATTATAACTCGTTTGTAAAAAGGTCTAACTAAATATTAATTTTTTTAACAAGCCCGTACTTTTGTTTACCCGATTTGGGGTTTGCAGTTGTTTTTACAAGCAATTTGCGGTCCATTGTAAAAAGGACCATTAATTCGTAATCAAATTTTATTTTCAAGTATTACTTAGTGGTATTACAATGCGAGTTGTGAGTATAGTCAGATTTATTTATTGACATATCACAGAAAGGGGGACTATAAGGTCGCATAACTCGCTCCTCGCAACTTGGTTTTTTCATCTTTCCCTGACTGACTGGTCTATTAATTTGAATCTCTACTATTTACTGCACAATAATTTTCTCGTGACGTTATTCTCTTCAGAGTTGTAAATTAATATGAAGTTTTTTGTTATGGAGAGAAAACTAGGAAGGTCGTAAACGTGAAATTACATAATATTATGTTTACGAGGAGAATGTTAATAAATTTCTACTTTACCTGCCTACATAATTTATATTTAAGTATTTTATATGAGGAAAAATAATTATAAAGTTCTTTGATAATCAGTCACGTAACTAAACAGGGCCAACTCAACATTTTAAATTAAAAATATATAATTATTGAAGACAATATTAGCGATTTCTAAACGAAAATCTGAAACACAAAAATCAGAAAAGGATACGGTCACATCTAGGACTCGAACCCAGGACCTTTGCCTTGCCGGGGCACCGCTCTATCACTGAGCTAATGGGACCCTATCCCTTCGGTCACATTTAACTGTATCATACTTCGAATAAGAGCTACCAACATTGTCTTCATTTTATCACCGCACATTTTTTTATTGGCAACTATTTTTATGTATGATCGCAAGATTCAACCCGAACTAAATGCAATCTAGACAGCGTCTTTTTTAGATAAACCTATCTTATTTTTTATTTTTTTAATGTGCGACATCTATTGACGTTTCTGCAAGTAGGATAAATATATATTTTTTGGAATAACATTATTGAGTAAAACCTCAAATTGTAATATATAATCAAATTTTCGTTTAAAAATCGCTAATATTGTCTTCAATAATTAAGTTTTTCTGACGCCTCCAATGCCATTTGCAGGTCTTAGATCGAATACTATTTTTTTTTTAATGTGGACTCAATTTGTTATATTTATACCCTTGCTTAGGTTTTAGTTCAATCGAAAAGGCGTTACATTTATTGTCGATCAACATTGCTTTGGAGTACAAATAATCCATACACAAATAAAATTTGTATAGAAAACATACAAAACCTCTGTATAAATATATAAAACTGAATGTCTATTTTTTAGTCCTGTACGCGTATCTATACCATTCATCGGATTGCGATGATATTTCAAATTTTGTTCTCAATAGTGCAAGGAATGTTTTCAAGTAAAGACATAACATATTATCCCTGCACTGGAATGATATACGGACTCGAATAAATGTAGTTTATTATAGTAACAATGTGGTATACAGTAGTGAATGGTTCAAAATGTCGGGAACGCCTGAGGAAGACCTAACGCTTTATCTCTGCAATGGAATGAGATAGGAAGTCGATATCATGTAGGTTTTAATGATAACAATGTGTATATGAATATACTGCTTGAATTGAATAGTAGAAAAGTCGTAGACGCCTAAGGAAAACATGAATCTAATAATTATGTGTGGTGAAGAAAGGGGTGTAAGAAGAATGTATGCCGTGGAAGTGAATGGTAGAATAAAACGAGGACGCTTGAGGAAGAAATGGCACGATTAAGTGAACAAATACTTATTACAATACATGTATACTATGCCACCTTATAAATGCAGCCTGCTTTCAGGTACGCTAGAAGTCACAATCTCAAAACATTACTTCAAACCACTCATTACTCCAAGTCGCTTGTCGTTGTCCGCATCTGTCTGTTTGTGCGGTTTGGTCTTCTAAACTACGCATCGGATTATGATAGGATCAGTTAAAGAATTTCTTTCGGAAAGTTTATATATATTATGCTGTATGCATGCATATTATATTTATAGAAAGTAGAGAATAGTCGAGCAACGCCGGGTACACGTCAGCTAGTTAATAATAGTCGCAAGAATCGTACTCCGCCACTCACCAAAAATGTAAACCGAGTACAGATATTACTTCCGAAAGATAAGCACTATGAGACCTCAGACAAAAAAATTTCGTTAGAAGTGTCGCCTGCTTCGCATTCCGACACTATACTTCGGCATCTACATATATCGCGAAATATTTTCAACATATGTATATGGTTGAACTAGTAATACACTATTAATTTATAACATAGTGATAAGACTGAAATTAGATACCTGAGGCGTACGTGTGGTAAAACCATGTATAATCATGTGAGAAATATGGTTATACGCAAAGAATGCAAGACTAACGTAAGCGTAATGACTGGGACTAAAAAAGAGATGCTCAGATTTCGGCACGTAGAGCGAATGATCGAAAAAGGAGTGGAAGGAGAATATATAACGGATTATACAAGGTGTCCGGAAACTCGTAGTACAAGCGGGAAACTGAAGAATCTACACCACATGGGGAACCCAAATAAATATAAAGTTTTTTGATTTGAGCATTTTCCCAAAAAAAAAAAAAAACGAAAAACCAATATTTTTCGGCTATTTCAGGGTTCAAATTTTTTCGTTATTCGATGTGACGACGTTATAGATACATAAATCAACACTGACACTTATGGTTTAACAGAAATGGGACATCTGCTTAGAATACTGTTCACTATCGTGAGTCTCTTTCCTTCATATGTTAGTAGAACCCAACATACTAGAGAAAGCTATATTTTGCGAATATGTCAGAGATAGGTGTGAATATTAGAAGAACAGATGTTTTAACCGTGCAGAGCAGAAATATTTTCGGGTTTCTTTTTTTTTCTTACTTTTAAAAAGTTTTAATTAGTTGGGCACTTTGATATTCAGTAATAATTTATAAGAATTTGATCAAAAAAAAATCAACTTCTGACTCGATTTACTCGAAAACGAAAGCTCAAATAAAAAAAAAATATACTTCAAAATCGACTCCATATGTGATGTAGATTCACCAGTTTCCCGCTTGTACTATTCGGGGACGTCCAAGGAAGATGCTCCAGAACCAGATATTTGAGTCGGACATTGTCAAGAGTCAGAATAATAGAAAAGTATGTAAGAATGTAAATGAGTGCAAAGACCAAGTTGTTTGGCAGTCCGTCTTATTTTAGTTAGTTATAATCGTTAAAAATCACTTACTTATCTGCGTCTTGGGGTACTCGCAATAATTCGACCTCCAGGGGTAGTCACATCCCTCCGTCACGCCGCGATGCTTGCCTGCGAACACCAGCCCGTTGGGGCAGTCGTACTCGACCTGCTGGCCATTGTCGCACTCCCAGAACTTGTCGCAGTGCTTGTCGTCGCCCGTCACGCGCGACTTTGTCTCGCAAGGGTCCTCAACTGGCCCGGCGAGGGTTGTGGCTAGAAGGGTTAAACCTGAAAAAAATTAACAAATAGTTATTATTCTATTTCATGAAAATATGTTGTAAACAAATAAATTTTACCTCATTATTTAGATATTTAAAAAAATATATTAATTGGGGTGGGGTAGGTTGAAATGTTTTCTATGACAAAATATTTATTTTCTTTTTGTATGTTACCACCGATGAAAAACGTTTGGTGGATGATTTATGATCTATTGAAAACCGACCTTTTATAAACAGTTGTAGAGTAAGATTTTTAATTTTTACTGAATAGGATAGAACATGCATTAATCTAAAAAAAATCTAACATCTAACATTTGAAGCCACAGGTGACTTCAAAAAAGCAGAAAACCATAAAACCATAAAAAAAACTAAAATATCTCTCCTGCTATCTTCTGGTGCAATTGAACCATTGTGTTTTTTTTAAACCTTAACTTGTTTTGTATCTTTTAAAATCCAATAACTAAAATTGCAAATTTTTTTTTTTTTTTTTACAGTAATACCGCACAAGAGTCCCAACTGCTCCCGTCTGGAGCCAGTGAGACTATGGCATCCCCAATTGGGGTATGTTGTGAGGCTGAGGGTATATTGAGGAGGGGAGGGAGATGGGGAAGAGGAAGGTGGGGAAGTACCTGGCTATTCAGATCTGGTCACCAAACACGGCTAAAGCCATTTCAAGCAACGTTTCAATTCTGAATGGTGGTCTTACACCAGGGCGATACTGAGAGTATCTTCCACTCTGGAACGTGCCGCAAATATACTATATATTATTTTAAATTAATTAATTGTGAAATAACACAAATTAATCAAATAAAATTTATTTGCGCACGCCGGGTTCGAACCCGCGACCTTCGGATCTGTAGTCAAAAGCGTATACCACTAGACCACGCCGGCCGTCGAATTTACAAAGGCTTTCGTATTTTGTTGATGTTATTCCACTATGGTGTTGAACTACAGTTAATTTTATTAAAAAACCTTTAATTTTTACATTTCTATAAGCTTACTGCAGAGGCCCCTTTTTAAAATCTCTACAAGTTCATAAATCAGATTTTTTTGAATTCCTGACATAAACCATTTTGGTATTACCATTTAAAAACCTTTATACGATATAAGTACCATCAATTTGTGTCTACTATTAAATTCAAACTGCGCCTAAGGTAAAATTTCAAATATTTAAGGTTATACCTGGCAACACCGAGAATAAACTCATTATCAAGTCTGTTACAGCCTTTGAATGGGCGATTATACAAAGAGATGTCATTGTTGATTTGACAAGTCATTCTAATCGTTATTTCGAAATGCTTTATGATTGCCCCATGAATCAACTGAAAGGTTAAGTTGTTGATAAATTTGATGGCATTAAACCATTGACTTTAGTCATGTTGTGTACAGCTCGACACGCTTAACTTTGTAGGCGACTGAAAGAGAAACTAACACACGCACAAATTTTATTTAATGTTGCGTACTGCCTTTTTATCCCGTCAGAGTTCATATAAGCGTGGATCTTTCTATGAGCCGTTAAATCGAAATAATCTAAATTATGGTAACTATTGCCTGAAGAAAATTTTGAAAAAAGAATTATATTTCAGATAGTGAGGTTTATGTGGATAAATTGTACAATTTCCTTTTTTAAATTGAGGTTTGTGTGGATAAATTATACAATTTCCTATTTCAAATAGCGATGTTTATGTGGATAAATTGTACAATTTCCTAATTGAAATAGTGAATTTTATGTGAATAAATTGTACCCTATTTGAAATAGTGAATTTTATTTGGATAAATTGTACAATTTCCTATTTGAATATGCTCATCTATGTATCAAATATACGGTTTATAATTATGTAGGTACACGGAGAAAAATGAGTATTGCTAATTTATTAAAAATCATTTACACTACAAATTATTGGTAATCCGGTTAAAAACTAGTTTGCAGACCGTTTCCTAGTTACTTTTAGTAAATTTTTCACCATATATATAAATGCGGAAATTTAAAAAAATTTATGAACACCGTGATAATACGATCGTATTTTTAAAAAAATGTACTAGAAAACTTATCAATTCATTCGTTAAGGGCCTGCAATCCCCTTTTTAACTGGATTACGAAAACTTTGAAGAGATTTCCAATATTTCGTCCTTTAAGAAACTATTTACAAATCTTTCGATTTCAGAGTAAATTTTGGTTTCGATTATTAAATTATAGAAAATTATAAAAATGATTTGTTGGACGCGACGTCAACTGTTTACTGAACTACTAGTTATTACAATATGAAAGTAGGCAGAAATAATGATGTTATCATGAGATAAGAGTTGTGTACTGTGCCAGTTTAACAGAAAGCGGACAACAAGAAAGCGTGCGTGTAAATAACTTAAAGTTTATTTTTTTCAATTTGACAGATTCTAACAAAAGGAAATTCAAAAGCGCCATTAGATAAAATTGTTTTGGAAAATCAATAAGTAATACGTGTGGGGTGTGCTTTTGGAAGAAAATAAATCCCCTGTTATCCACTCAATAGCGATCTTTGTATTATTTCCCCCGCGGTAATAAATAATAAAGTTGGCTGGTACAAGTAATAATTTAAGCTTGTCATTATGAGACCTGGCAACTTTATCGCGGTTGCAACGTGCGAGGAATGAATATAAGGACTTAACCCATCCCAGCGTTGGGTCAGATACGGTCCTAACTCATCCCCTGCATTGGGTCAGATATGGCCCAGGCGTACATCAAAAGTAATGTATTAGAAATTTTGTTATGTCGTTTAGTATTAAATTTAATGTTTCCAAACAATTTGGAACGTCATTGGAACGAGTTTATTTTTGAAAATTTTTACTGCTTACGGCCAAAAACAAGATGTTGCCACGATGGAATTTTCGTTAAAATGTTTTATCTTCGAAAATTTTCGTTAAATATTACCTACTTATTCCACCGATTGGTGTCATGTAGGTACTTACTTTTACCATATTATTTAATTATTACCATTCCTCAAAATATTAAACTGCTCAAAGCCAATGTATCCACATAAATGTCACCGTCCATCCCATATTTTAAGGTTCTATAAATTGGGCACATTACAGCAAGCAATCGCTCAACACGTTTTTGCAAACATGGCATAAAATGTCAAAAATCTCTCGTGGTTACCTAAGACGCTTTACTAAGGTAGGAAATATCTTAAATTACCATGTTATATGATTGAATCGCAATAAATGTTATAATAATCGAAAATAATATTCGTGCAAAATAAAAGAAACTTCTGAAAGCATGGTTCGACTACTATATTATACTACATACTCCGATAGTTAGTATAATATTCAAAGTTAAACTTTTATTCGAAGTTTAAAGTTTATGACGGTTAAAAATAGTAGAGACGCTCGTACATGCAAACGGGTATTTTATACGTACCGTACGTTCGCGTTGTACATTTATCAGAGACTTACGTTAATACGTCCATTATTATTCCATTGTCTCCGACCTTCGTTCATTACAAACATATGTTGTTTATATTATATTATACTTAATAATGTGAGATTTAACTGGGTTTATTATTAGATTACAATATCGGACTGGGAATAAAGGAATTACATAGGTTAAGCCCCTGCATGCCGAATTTCTACCGATTTATAATAAGTTTTTCGTTAACTCCTTAAGTTTTTAAGTTCGAAAAAAAATATATGTTGTTTTTGAAGATTAAATATCAACATATATTTTATGCCAAAACGTTAATTATATGAAATTCCATCGGTGGAAAAAAAAACGCAAAGTAAGCACCGGATATTATTAAAAAAACGTTTTGTTCTGTTATTTAATATGTTATAGGCATGAAAAAATTCACAGTTTATCTTTAAATCCAACTAAAGCATTTGTCGACATAATTTTTATACTGCTCTATTTCTAACTAGTCGTGTTTTATTAAATATTTTCACCATTTTAGCTTAAGGCGAAGCTGAATGCTAAATCACTATTTTGATTAATCTTTATGACGAATTGGTGTACATTTTGAATACCAAAAAATATTCTTTAGATAAATTGAAGGTTATCCTATGCTATCGCTCGAGTAGAATACAAATAAAAATTAAATTACTCAATAAAAAATATATGCGTAAACTTCTAAAAAAAATATTTGAACAAATAGCGTTAATATATGAACGCGTAAAGGAAACAACTTTTTAAAATAAATTTTTATAGCTAAGATTATCTGTGACAGTTCCACTTGATTAACTTATTAGCTTTCTTATAAAATTATTTACAAAATAAATAAAAACCAGTTCGAAATCGAACGTTTCTAGACTAAGTTTGTCAAGCGATTTTAATGCCTATTACCTACAATACATGGTGTCCGGAAACTCGTAGTACAAGCGGGAAACTGGTGAATCTACATCACATTTGGAGTCGATTTTGTGGTATAATTTTTTTTGATTTGAGCTTTCGTTTTCGAGTAAATCGAGTCAGAAGTTGATTTTTTTTTTGATCAAATTCTTATAAATTTTTTTTTATTATTTTTTTTTTTAATTTCCTTTATTTTTTCCCAATTTATATATTTCACATTACAAGTTTTATAATAATAGGAAAGGGAACCCACTAAGGCGCAGCCTGTGCGTGGGTAATATAAGTTAATACATTAGATTTTTGTACCTAAAAATATATAACAATAAAAATAAAATAAAAAACAGTAAGCATAATAAAGAAAAACTAAAGTCTAAAAGATTGTGCAAGAGGTGCATATTAAAAATAAATCAAAGTAAAAAATAAAGATTCTAAGAAATTATTACTGAAGATCAAAGTACCCAACTAATTAAAACTATTTAAAAATTTAAAAGTAAAACAAATAATGAAAAAATTTGAACCCTGAAATAGCCGAAAAATATTTTTTTTGGTTTTTTTTTTTTATAAAAATGCTCAAATCAAAAAACTTTATGTTTATTTGGGTTCCCCGTGTGGTATACATTCTCCAGTTTCCGGCTTGTACTACGAGTTTTCGGACACCATGTATAAGGTAAACCAAGAATATACACATTTTCGGCTTGTAACTTTCCCCGTAATATTCCCGCTCTCCCTCTAACATTCGTATTTACATATCTCCATTTCAAACCATCCTTGCACGCTTAATACGGGGCTTTAAGTAATATAACTATAAAAAAATAACCGGAATGCCATGAACGGAGTAGCTCTGAAACATTTTTGTTATCGGATCAGTGTCCTTTTCGTCCTGTGGTTATTTTAACTTGGTTAACACGGAAATAAATAAAAAGTTTCTAAAATATAATTTTTGACAAGCTTTTTTACAATATATTTTGGGGTCAAATGTGAACCAGTATTGCTGGAAGGGTTTCCGTTTGAACTCGGAGAGCTTTAAGAGTAACGGCAAACTTTGATCGTTGACTGAACTTCGTACTTTCATAGAAACCAACTACAGGCTCCCTACAAAGAAGTTATTTTACAAAATACTCTCAAATTGACTGAGCTTTGAAAATTAACTACTTAAAAGTAGTTTGTGCAAAAATTACAAGAAGTTTCGGCTGTACAATGTTTCACTATTTTCTCTCACCATGTAGCCAATTTTTAAAAGCCTTGGTTTTAGTTTCATGGATGTAAATACCGCAAAAGAGTCTCAACTGCTCCCTGATAACTGGAGCCAGTGGGACTATGGCATCCCCAATTGGGGTGTATTGTGAAGCTGAAGAGGGGAAGTTGTTGTTGAAGAGGAAGGAGCGAAGTACCTGGCTATTCAGATCTGGTCACAAACACGGCTAAAGTCAATTCAAGCAAATATTCGTTTCTAAATAAAGGCCTTTCACTAAAGCGATGCAGAGAAGATCTTTCACATTGATGGGAACACGGTGTACTATTTTAAATAGACAAAGACACACTCAAGGGAATTAGGTTATTTTAGGATCTAACTGCTTATGGAAGCTGTACAGAACATGTATCATTAATAATGTACGGAAAAGATAGAGGGATACTGAGAAATCTGTTCTATTGAGAATTGGAAACCAAACATGACTTTAGCCACTTCAAAGTTTGTTTTTGAATAGTTGCTATCCACCAGGTTAATACTAAATATTTGTATTTTATAAATATACATGCAAGTAAAATTCTTTTTGCGTTTTGGAATTTTACTCACCATGTCAAAATATATGAAAATGCACCATTTGATGACGATTTTCAAAGTAAGGTAAAACCAGAAAAATAAAAGTAATAAACAGGTAATTGGATTAACGTTACATAATCGACCATTAATAAAATTTTAAATATAATAGATTTGTGTAATGAAAAAAGTTTCATCGTGACTTTTTAATGGGTCGACTAACACAATAACGCATTTTGAATGTTCACGGTCTCGCGAAAGTTTAACGAAGTTCTTTATGAAACTAATATATACGTTCATGGAAGCAGTCTCTAATTCACCCCCACAGTGCTAATTATTAAACGCTTCAGACATAAAGCCTATGAAATTAGAAAAGTTAAAAACATCAAAAAGTAAAAGTGACTTCCTTTAAAAAGTGACTTTCCTTGTCGCGACAGAAGACCGTATCGCATCGCTATGTCGTGTAACTCATGTAATATAATTATAAACGAGTGTCTTACGTTCATTCAAAACAAGGCAGACACTCTGGATGAGATTGCAATTACACAATTATGCATCTCTACTTACTCTGAAGAGGAAATAAAGGAGGCGAAAACTATCCTGTTTGAAAAGCTTCCGGATAAACGTACTTTGCGGAAAGGTGATGGCAGAATCAGCCGAGACCTCCAGGACATCCTGAGAGCATTGAAGGAGACTGATCCTGATAAGCTACCAGTGTTCGTTGCTAAACAATTGCATAAATTGCCTCCCATCAACTTCGACAGCATAGATGTGTCCAAACTCCTTAAGGAACTCAATGCACTGAAAACGGAAATATCTCATATAAAAACCGAACTAAAAGATTCATCGACCACAAAAAATGAAGACATAAAACAAGAACTGGCACTAATAAGAGAGCAAATTGCAAATATTCAGGTCCCAAACAAACAAAGTAACTTGACTGGGAATTCGGAAGTAATTATTAACCACTTAAATGTGGGTAAGCAACAATTTCCAGATAGTAAACAAATACCGACGGGCGGCGCATCCTGCTTATCGACTGGTTCTAGTAATACAATGTCAACCACACACACAAAGACAATGAACGAACACACTCCAAATAGTCCAGTGCAGCCGGGAATGAACTTCGCACATGCATTAAAACAAAATAATAAACAGGTATCGCGTGACCACGGCCCGCGGCCCCGGCCTCCTGCGGAAGATGAGAGAGGATTTACATTAGTAACTAGAAAACCCAAACGTAACTTGAGAGGAAAAGCAACCTCAACCACACTGAAGTCGGCTGATTTAATTACGTCAATTTATATTTCAAGGTTTACCTTGGAAACTACCGAGGACGACGTAAAGACCTACCTTGCAGATAATGGTCTCGAAAATACTAAGATCGAAAAAATTAAGCCTTACCGTCCCACGCCATTTAACACCTTCAAACTTTCTGTAAAAGCAACTGAAGGGCCGAAATACCTGGTGGAAGAACTATGGCCGGAAGGAATTGTATTCCGTAAATATATAGAATCGCGTGCATCAACCAAATATCAAAATGACAACCGATAAATTAAGAATTATTTCGATTAATTGCAGATCGGTCCGTAGCTCCGAAAAATTTATTCACGATCTCTGCGAATCATATGACAGTATACTAGTCCAAGAAACGTGGCTACTGCCAACCGAGATTGAATTTTTGTCCAAAATTCACCCGCATTTCAATAGCTTGGGCACCTCTGCCGTCAATATAGCTAACGGTCCCCTACTAGGTAGGCCGTACGGCGGAGTTGGGATAATTTACAAGCAAAATTTAAGGGTTACCACAATCCCGATGGACAATTGTCGTATGGCCGGAATCGAGGTGAGTCTGAATACTGAAAACTTAACCATCTTCACGATCTATATGCCGACTTGCTTAACTGACAACTTTGAGGAGTTTACCAACTGCCTGGCCTCCTTACAAACGCTCATTGACGACAAAGATTATATCAATTCAATTATTATCGGAGACTTCAACGCTAATCCCGACTCACTCTTTGGAATAGAGCTAAAATCTTTTTGTCAAGAATTCGAATACATTTGTGCCGACACACAAATTTTACCTGAGAATTCTTACACATACGTCAGTGACGCGCATAGTACTACCAGGTGGTTAGACCACTGTCTAGTTACGAAAAATATTTATAAACAAATTATCGAGATGAAAATACATTACGATGTTGATTGGACTGACCACCGACCCCTCGAACTAACTTTAAATACGAATGGAATAGTAACATCGGAAGAATTTTCATCTATTTTAAGGGATCCAGCATTATGGAATCCGAAAAATATACGTGATATCGGAATTTATAACTCATGTTCGCAAACTTATCTAGCTAAAATCAAGCCAAAAAATACATTTCGTGAGGACGGTGGCATCCCTGAACGTGCCAAAATAAAACACCTCTACGGATGTATAGTACAGGCATTACGATACAGTGCCACTCGTATATTTAGAAATACTATTACACCAAAATATAAGCAAATTTGCGGATGGAATGAATTTGTTGCAGACAAATACTAAAAATCAAGACAAGCCATGCTCACCTGGATTGATAATGGGAGACCGCACAATGGTCCCATCGCGGAGGATAGAAGGACAAAGCGTGCCGCCTTCAAAACAGCTCTAAAACAATGCCAAAAGAATTCGACACAACTCCAGATGGATAAAATAGTAACGGACTTAGATAATCGGGACTTCCAATCATTTTGGAATAAGTCTAATAAAATGTTGAACATGCGTTCCAAAGTCTCGTGTAACATAAACGGAGAAACAAATCCTGAAGTAATTGCCAATATTTTCAAAAAACATTTCGCGACTACCACGCCGACCATCTCCTCAAACGTAACGCATTTGAACGCCTATGATGACATTGACCCTATAGTTACTGCAAACATGGTGAAAACCGCCATCAAAAACATGAAATCCGGAACATCAGCAGGACATGACGGCTTAAGTACCGAACACGTCAAACATGCAGGGGTAGCGATTCTAAAACTACTGGCAACGTTGTTCACCGATATCATAAAGAGTGGTTATCTACCCAAAGACATGACAAAAACAATCATAATACCGATAGTAAAATCTAAACTGACAGACATAACTTTACAGGAAAATTACAGACCGATATCCATCGCCACCGTCACCGCCAGAATATTTGAACGAGTTCTCTTTGATCAAGTCGGACCCCAATTGAAAACGAAAGATAATCAGATGGGTTTCAAAACTGAATGCTCCACAGACTCAGCCATATTCTGCGTAAAACGGACGCTGGAATACTATAGGAAGAGAAAAACAACAACTTACGCATGCTTTTTGGACCTTAGTAAGGCCTTCGACAGAGTCTACCATCCATTATTATGGACCAAACTAAAAGAAAGAGGCCTACCATGGAAAGTAGTACGAATTCTCGACACATGGCACCGTCAACAAGAAAACCTAGTTAAATGGAAAGATGGTTTCTCAGAACCCTTTTTCTTAAAGAGTGGGGTCAGACAAGGAGGTTGTTTGTCCCCAGTACTGTTCAACATATACAGGGTGTCCGGAAACTCGTAGTACAAGCGGGAAACTGGTGAATCTACATCACATTTGGAGTCGATTTTGTAGTATATATTTTTTTGATTTGAGCTTTCGTTATCGAGTAAATCGAGTTAGAAGTTCATTTTTTTTTTTTTTTTTTTTTTTTTCAATCAAATTCTTATAAATTATTACTGAAGATCAAAGTACCCAACTAATTAAAACTATTTGAAAGTAAAACAAATGAAGAAACTCGGATTTTAAGCATTATTTTGAAATCACCCTTCATTTAATCCAGTGTAATCATAAAATATTTCTGCTCTGCAGGGTTAAAACATCTGTTGTTCAACCCTAAACACCAGAAAAAACTTTAACCCAAAAATAGCCGAAAAATATTTTTTTTTGGTTTTTTTTTTTTTTTTTTGAAAATGCTCTAATCAAAAAACTTTATGTTTTTTTGGGTTCCCCATGTGGTGTAGATTCTCCAGTTTCCCGCTTGTACTACGAGTTTCCGGACACCGTGTATATGGATGAATTAACTCACAGGTTAAATAACGCTGGGGTAGGCTGCCATATTGGAGGACAATTCATCAACAATGTGAGCTACGCAGACGATATGGTGCTGATGGCACCGTCAATAAGGGGACTAAGAATTCTCTTGAAGATCTGCGAAGAATATGCACTCGAAACAAACATGTTATATAACGCAAAAAAAACAGCACTGCTGGTCGTCAAATACAGAGAAGGACCATAAAATATTCCCCCAGCATTTTTGAATGGAGAATCTCTCATAATAGTAGAAACAACGAAATATTTAGGGCATATCATCACCAACAACTTAACGGATGACGACGACATTGACAGGCAGAGACGAGCACTGAGCATAAAAAGTAACATGCTTAGTAGAAGATTTAGACTCTGCAGCCCGAAGGTGAAAAGGACGCTATTCTTAGCTTTCTGCACTACCTTGTATACTTGCGAGCTGTGGGCCATTTTCAAAAAGCGTACCATGGAAAGGCTTCGGATTCAATATAATAATGCTTACCGCATAATGTTCGGACTTCCAAGGTACTGCAGTGCCTCCTCGATGTTCATGGAGGGGAGAGTTCCTGGCTTTGCAGCCCTAATGAGAACCAGGATAGCAGGAACGAGAGAAAGGATCAACAAATCCAGAAACGTCCTCATCATCGAAACCCGCCAGACCTCAGGATCGAGCATCGAAAAACATTGGAGAAAAATATTGGCCCCCATAATTATCGCTCCGATATACCAATAAGCTTCCAAGAAATGTAAATGTTTTATGTTATCACTCTCCACTCTATATATTTCCTTTTACTTTTTCTTATGTTTTATTTGTTTTATAATACTTACATTTCATATTTTATTTTATTTGTACCTACTTATCTCTGTATATAACATTGTAGTTATATTTTATGGAATGTGTGGGATTGCACTCACCTCCCCACATTCTGGAATAAACAATTATTATTATTATTATTATTATTTAAAGAAGAATCTTTGGAGTTGTCCGAGGAAATATAAGGAGGAAAGCCTACGTCCACGAAATACATTGTTTTATTTTTCTTTTAGGAATGTCGAAAAATTCCAGAGATATGTATGTAATTAAATGTGGGTCTTGAGTGATGAATAGGCTATCTTTCACGAACCTACTACAAATTATTTTCTGCCATAAAACACTGTTTCGTTTTTACCGTCAACAAAAAAGACTTCTTACTGTTATACATATAACTATTTTTATAAATATATGTAAGTTTTTATTTATTAAACATATTAAAATGCGTATGTCCGAGTTTATATGCATGAATAACACTAAAAGTTGATAGAATTAATTGTCATCATGACAATGAGTCTCTCTGTCGATTTTCAGCTCAATCGGATGTCAATTAAGTTACAATTCCAATTCCAAGATTCCACTTCATTCATTAGCTGTATTTAAAAACGTAAACGTGTTTATTAACAATAAAAAAAAATAGTTCCAGAAAGTATGCTGGAAATATTCGTCGAAGTGTATACATTATGTATTTATTTACCTTTACAGAACACGGTCAACTTCTACATCATTTTAAAACGTTTGAACCCTATTTTCCGGAATTGTGGATTTTAATATACTTTCCGGGTATACTAAATTCGTTACTTATTTATACCTGACCTGAGAAGGCTAATAAGACGAAAAGATTTTTAAGGTTATCTAATGAATTTTAGACGCCGATAATTAAACACACGAGCATTAGGTTGGAACGAAAAAAAAGATTTACGTGAAAAATATGTGCAATTTTTTTCTGAACTTTACAAAAAATTGCTCGCAGTCAAGACATTTATCTTCAATTAACCCTTCAGGTTTTAAAATATTTTTACCAATAAGTTCCAACGACATGGCGAAATTTCATGGAATTTGAGAGTTTTAAGATATATAAAATGTGATACCTATTGCTTATTTTTGAGGTTAACTACAATAAATTATCTTTGAATGTGTGTGTTTGAAAAAAACTTGTGATGATTGCACCATATCATTAAATACGGTTACCTATCCTTATTCCAAAAATGCTGAATGCAATGTTGCCAAACACTTTACCCACTATCTAACAAAAAATAATGACAGTAGATATGTTTGTACAAGTACTATTTCAAACTAGCTAAATAGTCTGAATTCATCATAAATCAGTTCAAATTGTGAAATAAAATATTATATTATACTCTAACGCTTGTCTGAATTCTTTACACAATTTTTTCCGATTTTCAAAATCACGCTTATACAAAGCTAACAAATTTGAGGTTCATTAAATAAAATTTCAAAAAATTGTTTGTTTGACTAGCACAGACCCGTAAAAAAATCACGGGGTAGGCTTAATTCTAGACAAATCAGTTCCAATTTTTAAAAGGTAAATTTAAATAATTTCTATTAAAATTTGTAGATAGGTACCTGCTTTAAGGCTTGTCTGAATTCTTTACACACCTGATTCCAAGACTTAAATTCATAGCACATTGAACCAGATTTCAGGCAGAATCATTTAACGCAGATCTAAAATTTCATGCACAGACATCAGAAATAAGTATTTTTGCATAGAGCTGTACAATTAGAGGCGCTATTGCGTACTAATATCTCGTCGAAATGTGTTCAACTATTAGAAGGCGATAAGCGGTGCGCGTAGATCAGATGCGTATTTCCTTTCCCGTGTTCAATAGGAGGCAGTATTGCCTTGAAACACGCACGGGCTTGTTACGCTAATTCTCTTTCTAAACTTTCTAGACTGCCTCCTATTGAACATGGAAAGGGAGATAGGCATACCGAATTCGGTAGTTTTAGTTAGAGCGTTTAGAGCTTTGGAGGTCAATTGGAGGTAAAAAAGTGGAATCCATTTTATCGCTTCATGTCTCATCTAAATATAATACATCAATGTATTTTTGGTGTCCTTTGGTTGAGAAAACAAGGCTTCGTTACCCGCAAATGTTTAGTGAATTATGTTTAATTCTTGAGGTCGGGTTGGAATTAGTACTAACCGCTTTGCTTGGAGTTATTTCCACCCTTACACAAGGGAGGATGGGGGATGTTACATTCACGGATACATTTACAGTTATTTTGTAAATCTTTATTTAGTACCTTCTTAGTTAAATGTGTAGTTATATTAACGATAATTTTGTAATACACAATTACATGATATAAGCATCGAGTTATATACATAAATAGAGTCTTCATTCCTTGCAATATCAGTATGAAATATTGTAAGTAGGAAAGGGAAGTGATGTCTCCCGAATCCTTCCGATCGCGAACGACCTCAACGAACGAGTCGAAGGTCAATTTACACGACCACTGAATATGGTAACCCTACTTACAGATGAAAGGTTATACCATTGCTTTCCCTATATTTTCTAGTACGACTTGTACAATATCTCAGCGTGCATGTCGGCATTTTGAAGTTATCGCCGGAGATCTGTAGCCAGCGAACGCTTGTAACCGCCTGATTCCAGAGGTATCTTACAGTGGACAATGATCCGATATGCGTGGCCCATACTTTGAACGCCAAAGCTGGCTCTATCTATATACCTCAATGGATATAAGTAATCGGCGACCAAAATTGTAATTGAAGTTTAACTGAACACAAAATACACAAATTTTCACAATGCTAAATATACTCGTACTTCGGTTAGTGTTTATTAAACGGTTGCGATTTTCACCGTGAAACTCGGCCAAAAGCCTGAGGCGTAATAGCTATTTATTGGGAGGCAAATCCAATTTTAGTTCCAATTTATCGCCGATTCCGTTCAATTAGTTCCGCGATTTCCATTCACTCGAAACGCCAACTCTTTTCTGTGGAATTGTCGGGTCATTGGTAACTTGTGGAAATATAAATGTAATATTTTTCAAGTCAAAAATAAGAGATAAACACTGAATAATATGGTAGCACCTTAAATTAATAAAGTATATTATTTCTATGAATATATCTGCGCGTGGTATAATATTTTTGCAAGGATAGCGTAGGCAGTAGAAGATCGAACAGTAAAATAAAGAGAAGCGAAACTAATTAGGTATTATTATTTCCTTTATTTTATTTAAAATTAAGTAATTCATTTAAAAAACTTTGTAACGCGAAAACATTAAAAAATATATTATTTCACTTGCTAAGGGATGTCCCTGCGATATGGCTGGTGAAATTTACAGATTGAAGATTTTCATAATAAATAACAATTATTGTTATACATTCTGTTTGATTTATAAATATTTGATACTAGCTGTACCCCGCCACGCTTTGCTGTGGATTCGTCTGTCTGTGCCTCTTATTTATTTTATTTAGTCATTGGTCTGTGCAGACAGAAAAAGTGTTGCTTTTACGTCTAACATATGGGACTGACTGAAAAAAAAAAAGTTTTTACCTGTCACATGTGATATTTTTATAATATATAAACACACACGTATTTGAAAGCAAAGTTGTGTCAAAATTTCAAAGCAATCGATTAAGAACTTTCTGAGATTTAAGATTCTTAACAAACGAACGTTTTATTTATATTTTATTTTTTATTAATAAAATACATGATCATACATTAAAACATGTGAGGTCTAGTGTGAACATATAAAATTATATGTATAAACGTGTTGAAAATAGGAAGGATTACAGTAGAAAATTTATAACGGAAACAGAAAATACAAAATAAAATAGAAAACAGAAAAACGAAAATAAAAAAAGAATAAAGAAGAATAAGACATGCTATTATAAAGTAGAAAACAGAAAAACGAAAAAAAAATATATACATAGATGATAATTGATAGGGATTGTGTGATATGATACAGTACCAAATGTCAATGGCATATTTAAGCAAGCTTCCATTATAAAAATGTACAAAGAAAAAAATAACAAAGATTACTAAGAATTTTACAAACTAATGAGAAATGGAAATCAATTTATTACACCTAATTTTAAAATAACACAAATGCAAAACCATTATATTTACCAAGCCATAAAAAACTACAATAATCTCCCTTCTGAACTGCGCTGTATTGTCAACCAATCAGAACAAATAAATTAAATTAAACATTAACTTAAAATAAAACTTATGTAAGAATGTTTTATTTATTCATTTTTTTTTTATTTATTGTTAAAGGTAAGAGACAAACAGCTTATACATAAAATATATACATGTTAAATACAGTCAAGCCAAAAAAGTCTCCTATAATAAAATTGATTGGAGATGGAGTTTTATTGCATAAAAAAAAAATATATATATAAGACTAGCTTATATAATTTTAGCTCCTTTATCAGGTACAAGAACCCCTCTTTTCTGATAAGGTATACATAACCAATGATGATCTAAATTGTAAATTGTTAAATCTTAACGTATCTATATTCATTATATTACAATAAAAAAAATATGTCTGAAGGGTGCTTTAGGGTGGGTTAGAGTGTAGAATGTACGGGTATTATGAGTGAGATATATTGCGGATATAATCGTTGAGTTGGATTTCGGTTTTTAAGTTTTAAGGGATAGGGTTGAAGATTTTAGGAGCTACGCAGATGAATTGTCTTTGAGCACACGTAGTATGTAGTTCAATTTTTTTTAGTGTCGCTCGGTTATAGTTCTGGTGGTGCAATTGTGTTTTAAGAGAGTTTTTTTTGTTGTTGTATTTTTAGAAGAAATATGTTGACATGAATTTTAGATGGATTTGACATATATTTAGTTGGTCTTATCGGATGTTGAAGTTTATGTGATTCCAATCTAATACCGGTCCTCTTGGCACAAACGAATTTTTTTATAATTGAACTTATAGTCCCCATCAAAACCCCCAAAGACTATATTTTTTATTCTTTGAATTTAATGTATGTAATAAATATTTTCAAAAAATACTTTAATTTATGCATATTACACACACAAAGTCGAGTCGATTCACAAGATCCTCATTAGAACTTATATTTCACCAACCTACAACTTAAACCACTTTTGGGCAAAGAAATTTGCAATATTTAATATCTTGCAATAAAAACCATTAAAAATAATCGACTTCAAAAGAAGTGTTAAGATATGGATTATGGACACGGGAAGGAATAATATAAATACCTTGTTGCAATCTAACAATCATAAACACTATGTTAAGTTTTTCTTCCGTATGCTTTTCTATTATATAGTTTTCTTCTATAATGCTATGTTTTTTCTATAATTTTGACTTATTATTTTCCTCTCGTTTTATTTTGGCACCCATTCAAAACCTTGCTTTTAAAAAATTACAATAAAACTTGACCAAATTTGTAATTCACACCATGTACAATGTGACCTTAGAACAGGGTACCCCAGTAGGGTCACATTCTTTGGAATAATTGTAAAAGATAATAAAATCATAATAAACAAATTATTTTATTTTATTATTTTAATAAAGTAAACCGTTTTTTATCTACTCACATGATTAGTGTCAAAATATAAATTTTAGTATATCAAAAACACATACTTGGTCCTTTGGGAATACAGTTAACCTGTCCAAGCATTACTATGCGTCAAAATCTCCAAAGCAACCTATCCCTATACAAAACAACCTACCACCTGTATCCAATCTACCTGAGCTAATAATCCTTAATTAGGACCTCGGCATTTTTAATTTAAATGTTAATTAACGAATCCCGGGTGTAATAAGATGGAAGGTAACGTAATTTACCTGTCATTTGCTTAGAATCGATTCAGCCCTTAAATAAGGGAGGAAACACACGCATATCGTAGCTGTGATCTTTTTGAGCGTAATCAAAAAGTGGTAGATTCTTTCAGTATCGCCCTGGTTATAGAACTTGATCCAGAAACGAAACGTTGCTTGAAAACATATTTCGTGACCACATCTAAATGACCAAGGACTTCCCAACCTTCATATATCTCACCTTACCTTCCCAGTATCTTCAGCCTTACAACGTCCTCCAATTAGGGTTACCACAATCCTACTGACTCCATTTCACATTTTTAAAAAAACGTGACTTATTTGGTAATTGTGATAAATTCGACTTATCGAAAAGTATTCGTAACACAAATATTTCAAAGAGATCTTTTTCATATCACGACAGAGTTAATTTTAAGTTTGATTTTTCGAACCACCCTTGGTTCAAATTAGTTCAGAAAATCGACAATTCACCGTACAAATCGAAATACCCGACAACATCAAACACGAATCGCTAGTCTCATAATATGGTATATAATAGCCTATGCCCTATAACATTTCTATTTGAACCCAAGTTGTACCATTTCTCCGTAGAGTATTCTGCTCCTATGTGAACTTATAAACAATTCTCTTAGTTTCTGCTACCATGCACAGCTTTCTCTCTAAATCTATGTTCATATACGACCATGCAACAAACTTCTCTCTGAATTTGTTTGTCTCTCTGAGATGAAGGAAACTAGTCTCACTAGTCCTAAACTATTTTGATATCATGTTACATTAAACCACAGAGTGAACAATTAACTACGCCATTTCACTTCATACAGTGGCGGTTCTCTCTAAGGTGCATTTATGCAGGAAGCTCATATAAAAAAGAATAGAAAATAAGATGAACCTGTATTATGATAAACAGCGCGCCATTCAAATTCTGTCTTTAAAAATCCACTCGTCCGAACTATACTGGCCAAGGGCGAGTCCGAAATGAAATCCATTTGTGCTCTAAGAAATGTTTCATGCAAAAGTGCAGGTAGATGTGCTTAGGTTTTTACTAGGTGACCAAGTGTGCAGCAAAATATACAATTTTTTATCAACATATTTGTACAGAATAGTAATTTGCAAGAATTAACAGAAACAACATTTAAATGCGATTATTGTTGTGTAGTTATCGCAACAAGTTCATTACTGAAGATGTTAATTTTTAAGTGCGTCTATTTGGTTGTAACTTTTGTTTTCGTGAAATAATGCAAACCTTAAGTGGAAATTATACCATTTCCGACATTCGATCGAGCTAAAACTAGGCAGATAGATCCGTTGTCAATGACTTTGCATTCAATCAACTTTTGGTGTCAATCAAGCATACACACTCCTTTCTCTGAAATTGCTCGTATCAAAGTTTTTGTTTTGCAACGAATTTGAGATATTGCTATGTTGGATTTGCTTTTGTATTGTTGGAAGATGCAAGTGTGATGATTCGTTATTGAAGAAAATATTAACGACTCTCAAACGAAAGATATGGAATAGTAAAAGATTCAGTGGGTTAAGTTATAAAAATATTCATATTCGACTTGTAGAGTCAATGGATGTCAAACATAAAGATTGCAGCCATAAAATATGAGTTAAGAAAATGAAGATTACTTTGGTAGCTCTTGGTATAGTGACATAAATAGATATGGTCGAATTAGCTCAGTTCAGAGCACTTCCCTGGCAAGGAAGAGTTCCTGGATTCAATTTCTAGATGCGACTGAATCATTTTCTGTCTTTTCTGTTTGACATCTTTCGTTTGAGAGTGGGTAACATTGATTAATAGTGGTCAATATAATTAAATATTACAAGTGGAGGTTTTAGTCATCAATATAAACATGTAATAATTCATATTGAATTTATCTTTTAGGAGATGATTTTCTGTGCCACAAATAATAATTTCCGCAACTGAGAGATTTGTAACTCTTCGAGCCTTCATGTGATGGTACCTAATTTGATACAATTGAGTGTTTTAATGGTTGGTACCTACCGTACCGAACCAGATCAACACAAAGATGGCAATTTCAACCATAGTTAATACTTATACTTGTCTAATAGTGAATCCATTCCGATAATTAGTTTTAAGGGACTTGAAGGTAGCTATATCTAATATGTAATTTAGTAAGGAAGTCAAAGTCATTGAATTGTAGTTAGATGTTATTACAGAACTTTAATTAAAGGAATAAACCATAGACTAGTGAATAGTCATAGATGGAAATAAATCCGAGCTCTTTGAAGCGATGAAAATGTGATTGTCATCTATAAAAAGAATTTAAAAGCGATTAAGTCAAATCATGTGTTTTTGGTTTGAAAATTTGATCGCTTAGTAATATTTAAGATGCCTATTTAAATATTGCGAGTAGAACGTATTTGAAATAATCTAGAATTTTTTAAGGTCTTTTTAATAAACCCAGAAAAAAAAGTATTAGGCCTTTAAAATCTGCTTTAAAGTTTAAAATATCTTTCTTGCGAACCCCTTTTCATTTGTGGTTTCACTGCATAATGTGTTAAATATCGAAAGCATTTAAATACGTGTGCCTAAACTTCGCAAAATAAAATAAAACATAATTTTTTGGCAATGTTTTTTTTTTTGCATACATCAAAACAGACGGCTGCTGCTAAGCGGGAATTCAAACCTTATCGCCATCTACATAAGTATTGTTATTGTAAACGGTCCAATTCCAAAAGTTACACGACATGGTGCATCGGCCTTATTAGACAATTTTGTGTGAAATAAATAGATTTTCCTAGTATAAACTATTTACTAACGAGCACTTATGTCACAAGAACAACATCTAAAAACAAGCGATAAATAAAATATTTACCGGTATTTAACTTTAAAAATATTGCGCAAAGTTACGAAGAAAAGAACACGCCATGAGGCCATTATAAAACGCAAAGTTTCTAAACGCGTATTTATCTTATATAAATCTGGTCCAGTAGTTAGTTTACTGATAGTTACTGGTTCACATGTCGGATGCTGTACTCTAGTACTCTAGTAGAAGTAGGAAGTGACTGCAGAGACCGGATGGAGATCTAATCTGATTATTACGACAGAAAAGAAAGAGATCATAATCCAATCTCTCTGGAAAATGGTACTTACTTCATTGCCTTGTGTTGTGTAGGGCTGTGCAAAGTGCCAAATTCATTCCATGATAATGGAGGATATTGTTAAAATTATCTATTAATTCTGTACTTTAGGGTGAAAGCGCGGAAGTCACATTCACTAAATTGTTGAGGTGAGTTTTAAATACTTCTACTAGAATTTGAATTTTGTTATCGGTAATGAATGAATACAAATCTTGTAAGCGGAAATTAAACCACTTTCCGACATCCGATCTAGATGAAACTCGGCAGATAGGATCGTTGTTGGTGACAATGTATTCTATCGACTTTTTGTGACAATTTAAAATCATTACTTCAGATAATATACGAAACAAATGTCAGTCCCACTCGATCGGTATTTGGCGAGGTTTTTAGTGCTGTTGACTCCAGTCCCCGAGAAGTAAGGCACAATCCTCAGACAAACCATTTTTTTAGTTATAAAAAATATTTTAAAAATAAATTTTACATGATGGTAAAATAAACTTTCAAGTGTGGGTATTGGGTATCTTTGGAAGTAAAACCAACTTTTTTTACTATGGGCTAGTAAAAAGGTGTTAAAGGTAGAAAAACTTTAAAAAAATGGGATGAAATAATTTAACTTGTTTATATAACTATGATTTAAAAAAAAAAAAAAATTAAAAAAATGTTTATTAAATGTAATTCAAAATTTCTTCGCTAAGGGTTAACTTTTACTTAAGGCGAAGCTTAATGCTAAATCACTATTTTGACTAATCTTTATAACGAATTGGTGTACATTATGAATACCAAAAAATATGCTTTAGATAAATTGAACGTTTTCCTATCGTTTCGCTTAAGTAGAATACAAATAAAAAAATAAATTACTCAATAAAAAAATATACATGTAAACTCCTAAAAAAAATTTTTTTCAATAGAAATGTATGAACGCGTAAAGGAAACAACTTTTAAAAAAATACGGTATTTTAGCTAAGATTATCTGTGACAGTTTCACTTGATTAACTTTTTTGCTTTCTTATCAAATTATTTACAAAATAAATGAAAACCAGTTTTGTGCTTGAAATCGAATCCGTTTGTCAAGCGATTTTAATGCCTATTGCTTACAATATAATGTAAACAAAGAATATATATATTTTTGGCTTGTAGCTTCCTCTTAACCTAGAGTTAGCTCAGTATTGTGAAAGCGACGCTATATGTTAGGTATAATATATTACTATATTCACTAAGTGACTACACCGTACCAATGTTATCTTCCTACTGGCGAATGAACTCGAGCAAAATAATTTACTTTCAATCACCATTTCATGAGATACGAAAATCTAACCCCGATGCTTTCGGATGGTAAGCATTGTAAACATACCAACATTGTACAGGGTGACTCGTGCATGGTGTGAAATATTCATGCACAGAATGGATGAGACGTTATCTTTAAAATACATCTGAATTTTGATTTTGTTTTCGTGAATAGAATAGAGTGGAAATCTGGGATGTGGAAATTAACCCACTTTCCGACATCCGATCGAGCTGAAACTCGGCAGATAGACTCGTTGTTGATGACAGGTACGTTCTATTAACAATTCCAATGTTGGCAATCACACACGCATTCGCAGACATATACGCATTTCTCTGAAATTGGTTCTTTCCCAGATTGTTTACTACCCCTCATATTTTCCTTTCCAGAACTTCCTCTCCTCCCTTTTCTAACAAAGACCCTCCACACAGCATCCCCAAAGATTTCACACGGGGAATTTCCCTGGGGGAAATTATTTACCTTAGAACCTCCTGTATGTAACGTAAAAAATGCGGAGTAATATGGTGAAATTTGCAATATTTGCTTAACACGATAACCCACACGTCTCCTTTCAATTAGATTTACTTAATACAATACCTACAAGTATCCATTCAATTAAATTTGCTTAATACAATACCTACAAGTCTCTTTTCAATTGGATATTCTTAATACAATACCTACAAGTCTCCATTCAATTAGATTTGCTTAATACAATACTAAAATGTCTTTTTTTCAATTAGATTTGCGTAATACAATAACTTACATATCTCTTTGCAATTAGATTTGCGTAATACAATATCTACATGTCTCCTTTCAATTAGATTTGCTTAATATAATACCTACAAGTCCCCTTTCAATTAGATTTGCTTAATTCAATACCTACACGTCTCCTTTCAATTAGATTTGCTTAATATAATACCTACAAGTCCCCTTTCAATTAGATTTGCTTAATTCAATACCTACACGTCTCCTTTCAATTAGATTTGCTTAATTCAATACCTACACGTCTCCTTTCAATTAGATTTGCTAATATAATACTTACACGTCCCTTTGCAATTAGATTTGCTAGATACAATACCCACACGTCTCCTATGAATTATATTTACTTAATACAATACCTACACGTCTCGATTCAATTAAATTTGCTTAATACAATACTCAGACGTCTCCTTTCAATTAGATTTGCTTAATACAATACCTACATGCGTATTTCGCGTACATCTCCTTTCAAGTAGGTACCAGTCGCCCTCATTATCTATTTTGTTAGGTTAATGATTTTTAAAAAAAGTTCTATTAATTCTCTCTTATTATATGACGATCTTTGGTATTTCATGATCGTATTTCCATCTTGGATATGAACATATTTTACATTCATTTTGTAATTAGCGTTACTGTAAAATATTGTATGTACGTAGGTTTTACATAATACATCATCTAAGTAACATGACTTAGGTAAGGCCTTTAAACTCAATTTATAGAGGAGACAAATTATTGCTGTAGGTTTTGAGAGTTTGAAATTTACGGCACAGAAAATGACACTGCCGACTTTGAAAAGATTTATGTTTATATTATGATAACCGCACAAGAATACGTGTTAAAATCCACAACAATAATCATAACCAGAATAACTGTTAATTAGTCGTTAAAGTCGCAGATAATGGTCGCACAAAAGCTTGCCAGTGGCATGTGCACAGTGACGCTGCTAGCAACTCGCATGCTAGTAGCTCGTATGCCATTCAATCGCATGGCGTTATATTTTTCGGGTGCCAGTGGCATGCCTTGTAAAGTGGTGGGGGATGCTCAGCCTGTCTGAACACCCTCTGCCAGTAACTAGTAGAGTGAAAACATGCATGCGTTTTACTTTTATATGCAAATTGATATTTTCGCTATCAGAATGGCTCGGTTGGACGATGAAAACATGCATAACATCATTATGCACTATCACAACTAGAAGTGCTCACAGAATATAGGTTTGCCGCTTTACAAAAATAAAATTGCAGTTAGTTTCTTATCTATGTCTTCCGGGAGCTCCATCTCAGACAGCTACGTGCATGAAACTAGATATAGTATACTGACCTCCCAGCTACTCGCCAAAAGCATGCTTTTTCACTAGATTGTGGAAATCTAAGCAATTATTAATAATGGGACTTTCCATTGACGGGGGGAATGATGTTTATTTTGATAGAGCGCATTGGCGCCATAGATAGGCGCCATTGACGCAATGGAATGAAGTTTTTGCCATGCGGTTGACAATAGTTGATCTATTCATTCAATTGGAATTCAGTTTCAACGCGATGCGAGATTTAAAATCGTAGGATACTGCCTAATGTGTATTTATAGAGACAGTTAAAACGAAAGAGTACAAAACAAAGCAGAAGTAGATGAAATTAATGTATTTAAAACATTACCAAATAATTATACAACAATAATCTACTTACTTGCCGATTAAATAATAATATGATCCATGAAACCTTCGGTAATACATTTGAGACAGGCGCGTATTGGGTTTTAAATCCCGCAATCACGCATCCGGCAGTCCCACGGGATTTAAGTAAAATTTGTGACCCAGATTTGAGGGATTGAAAAAAGTACTAAATTTACACCAAAAACATGCATGTTTCGATTTGCCGTTCACGTATGTATAATTTTTAACGATCTTATTTTTTATCAATGTCCTCAAAATCATATTATCGTAAGTTCTCAAAGCCTTTTGCACTATTACTAGTATCAAAGTAGTATATTGCTATGAAAAGTCTTCCAACGACTTAATATGTAACATTTTACTTTTTTTATTATGTAGTGTTAGTATTAAATAATTGACACCAAATAACAAAAAAAATTGGCATTATTTTTATCACTTAATGAAAACCCAGCGAATCACGTGGAATCCCGCAACATTTCCATATTTTATCCCGCAATCCCGCGGGATTTGAAAAAGGTGCGGTATTTGCAAACCCTAGGCACGCTGGTAAAATCGCATATTTTATGCTACAAACGTTCTTTCAACTTATTTCCTCAAAGCATTTCTGTTCGAGTTAATTAAACAGTTGTTAATATAACATTAATTTGGATTCAATTCAATTAAATTAATTTATAATGGGTTTAACCATAGATATTATAATTAATGATGTCTATGGGTTTAACGCACTGTCGAGAAGTGGCAGAGCCTCAACCTAGTTCTGGTCCGGTTTGAAATCAAAGCAAAGACTGTTATGGATGTATTATATTCTCAGTACCTTCTCTGGGAGATAATCCACTTTCTTATTTATAAGTCTCTGAAGTAGGCTGATACGACGTACGCTAAGACCTACGTATAGCTTAGGAAATACTGTATTATTTTTAGATTAGGTATTAATGTAAACAACAGAAACGGGTTAAAATAAAATTTAAAAAACTACAAAGAATAAATACCAACCGGATACAACAACATGTAAACATAAAAAAAAATTGTAAAACAACAACTACAAAAAAGAGCAATAATTAGAGACAATAAAGTTTGAGTAAAATTAAGTCATGTTTATTTCGTTTATTTTACTAGGGTACCCCGTTCTAAGGTCACATTGTAAATGGTAATTTGTATGAATTATAAATTGTAAAGTTTGTCAACTTTTTAAAGTACGTTATATTTTTTTAAGTTATTTCAAATAAACGTTCAAAATATAAAAGAGGCAAATTATAAAGCGAAATAATAGAAGAAAAACATAACATTATAAGAGAAAATGTATAGTGGTAAAACATAAAGAAGAAAAACATAATATAAGGTTAATCTTTGTTAGGTTGCAACATTTTATCTGTATTCTTCCTTCCCGTGTCCATAATCCATGTCTTATTACTTCTTTGTTAGGTTGCATCATTTTATCTATATTCTTCCTTCCCGTGTCCATAATCCATATCTTAAAACTTCTTTGTTAGGTTGCAACATTTTATCTATATTCTTCCTTCCCGTGTCCATAATCCATGTCTTAATACTTCTTTGTTAGGTTGCAACATTTTATCTATATTCTTCCTTCCCGTGTCCATAATCCATATCTTTTAGGTTGCAAAATTTTATCTATATTCTTCCTTTCCGTGTCCATAATCCATATCTTTATACTTCTTTGTTAGGTTGCAACATTTTATCTTTATTCTTCCTTTCCGTGCCCATAACCTATGTCTCAATACTTTTTTGTTAGGTTGCAACATTTTATCTTTATTCTTTCTTCCCGTGTCCATAATCCATGTATTAATACTTTACGTTTTATAGAGAAGTATTGCAAATTTCTTTGCCCAAAAGTCCTTTTAGTTGTAGGTTGGTGAAATGTAGTTCTTGGGGCTATCGCTAAATATTTCCATAATCTGTGTGATATATATTTAATAAAGTAAAAATCAACCGGCCGATTTTTACACCCGTGGTTTTTTGTACCAACATTTAATACCCTTGAAAACATGCCACGTACAGTGATTGTTTCAATCGAAACTTCTGATAGTTCTGACAGGTAAATTACCAGCAGGATAACGCAGTTTTGGAAGGAAAACAATATTAAAAAAATGGGAAAAAGCGAAAGGTTGGAGTCAAACATCAAAGGTTAAAAATGTGTGCGTGTAATTTGATTACAAAAATACATTGAATTATTATTAAAAGTTATAAACACTCGGCAATATACGGTACCTAATTTTTTGCATCTGCAATTGCTTTTGTAATTTCTGGAACAACGCGAAAAATATTCGCAGCTGTGAAATACTGGATCTTTGAAATATTGTCAGTCAATGTACCGAATTATAAAAAATATTATTATTAGCTGTATTTTTTGAAAATGAAATATGTAGTAATGCTTGTGGTAGTTATCATAATAAAACAACTTATATAAGATGAATTTCTTAATGTATTAATAATTAATTAATTAACTTAATAATTTAAGTGCATGGAAATAAGTACAAACGGGTTGAAAAGTGCAGCTAGCTACGGAAATCAGCGTAAGAAGTTTTTAAGAATCTATGTAATAATGAATTTTCTTAAAAAAACGTTATGCGTTGCCTTTTTAAAATTGAGATCAAATAATATGTTGTTGTACATTTTGTAATTGTTGTAATTTTTATAACTGTTTTAATTGTTGTAATTTATTGAAATTGACACACTTTTTGCAATTGAGGTAATTTTTGTAGTTGTTTTAGGTAATTATACTCCATGTCGTAATTATTGCAATTGCTGTACCTCTTGTGTTTGTTTTGATTTTTTATTATTTTTTTATTTAAAATTAAACAATAACTTTGTAAACATCACTTATAGGTAAATACTTAATGTCGACCGGGTTTCACTACAACCGTAGCTTCATCAGTATTAACCGTAGCTTCATCAGTATTATACAGTCCTGACTATTAACCGTAGCTTCATCAGTATTATACAGTCCTGATGAAGCTACGGTTGTAGTGAAACCCGGTCGACATTAAGTATTTACCTATAAGTGATGTTTACAAAGTTATTGTTTAATTTTAAATTATAATGTCACATCACAAAGTAACCGCTTCATATGAAGAAATATTTTTTTATTCTTGTAACTGCTGTAATTGTCGTAATTTTTTTTAATTTCTGTCATTGCATTCATCATTGTAATTTTTATAATTGTTGTATTTATGTTGCTGTGGAAATTGTCATGTTGCTTGGTAACTTTTGTGGTCCCAGAAATGATATTCGTCGAAGCGCTGTAAGATCGAGGGAGATGAAATAGTTTGTCTGTGTATCATTCTGCACTACGCTTCAGGACGTTCAAGATACAATCGTTCTGCTATATAATAATATATTTTATATTCGTGATGATATACACCGCCATAGTTGTATGCCCTGTTCATATTGAACGGGGGAAAACCCTGGCGCCTCTTCATAGCCAATGAAAACTTGTCGTGGTAACAAAGGAGACTATTGGCATCACTTGGCGATGCAACAGGTCGTGTAACATTGGGAATCGGACGGCTAAAAATAACGCAGCTTCTGTAGATGTCGATAAGGATTAAATTCCCGCTTAACACCAGCCTCCGGTTTTTGTTTATGCATGAAAAAAATATCGCCAAAAAGTGTGTTTTATTTAATTTTGCGAAGTTCAGGCACAAATATTTAAAGGTTTTAGAAACATTTTCTAAAGAACTTATTTTGCTACATTATACAATACAATCATAACCGAAAAATTGTTAAGTAGGAGATTTTGAATTCTAAGGCAGTTTTTATGGACCTTATACTATTTTTTTCTGGCGTTATGAAAAAATGATCGATTATTTCGAAGGCCAAGATGTGTTCTTAAGTTATCAAGTTTAAAAACAGAAAATACATGATTTTGCATTTTTGTACAGAACATTTGTATCATTTTAACCTCTTAAAAGCCTGAGAATCCGGAAAAGCTTAAAAAATCATTTCTCCAAATATAAATAGTTATTCTGGGAAAACTACATATGGTGATTATATAATATTTTTATAAATGTATTATCACATTATCTGGTAAGATGATACAATTTACAAAAACATAATTTTCCAATAAACATCTAAGTTATATCGAACATAGAATCTGATGGTGTAAGGCAAAAATTTAAGGATATAATCGTTAATCTATTTCAAATATTATATTAAAACATCACCAACTGAAAAAAAATTACAACATTTTCAACCACCCCTGAGGTGATATCTCACAAAAGCGGCGCTATACAAATTGTCCAATATTATTATTATTACGATGTTTACATCAGATTTTGAAATCGAAACATCATTCAGACTACCTCGCTGTATATAAACGGTAACCGGATAAATCACCACATCCTTAAAAAGTTATATAAAGTCATGGAAAGTGATGAAACAAAAACTTTATTAACTGGGTTATGTAGGTTAGGTTAGGTTAAAAAAAAAATTTTCATCGTTTTTAATGATTTTATATAACTTTTTAAAAGTGTGTTGAATCGTCACTGTGTTGTGTTATCATGGAACCATATGAACAATATTCTATGGCACGATCAAGTGAAACCAAAACTTATAAAAAGTATACTTTTTCAATTCTTTGGAATAATATTATTATTTTCATTTTTAAAATCGACCCAGTTTTCAGGGGTGACCGGATAAATCATCACAATGATGATACATCACATTTTTAAAAAGTTATATAAAGTCATGGAAAGTGATGCGACAAAAACTTTAATAACTGGGTTAAGTAAGTTAGGTTAGGTTAGGTTAAAAAAAAATTCATCGTTTCTTATATAACTTTTTAAAAGTGTGTTGAATTGAACCGTTTTCAGGTACACAAGAATTCATAACCTCAAAACCTTACTCCAAGCCTTTTATAACGCCGATCAACGCCGGGCACACGTCTGCTAGTTATTATTATAAAATCAAACAAACTCCATGTACACATTTCAAAATCAATGTCAAAATATAATCAACACCCAAGCGCAGACTATTCGCCATACATTTAACATGACATCATTGTTTCGGCTGTCTAGTGTGACGTCACGAAATGAAAGTAGATTTTCATCAATGAAGATCCGCGTGTTTAAACGCTAACAATGACATTGTTGCATAATTTAAAAGCAAACGTCAATCTGTTGCAATTGAAATTATTCTGAAGATCTGATATCGTTATTTAACGGTGCAGTTTATTTCTAGTGGAGCAAGAGAATACAATATTACACTCTGACTATTATTATACTCTGATATTACTCTGAGAAGAATGATCCTGTTAAATAAGTGATAGCATGACAATTTTCTTATACATTAGTCTAACTAACTAACTAACTAACCATCACGCCGTTTCCCCGCAGGGGTAGGCAGAGAGGACGGACCGCCAAATAACTCGGTCTTGGCACACACTCCTTGCCTCATTCACATTCATACATCGTCTCATACATACTCTTCTATTATTCTGACTCTTGACATGGCCCGACTCGAGTATCTGATTCACTTGATCGTGCCATGTCTTCCTCGGGCGTCCCCGACTTCTGCTACCATTCGCAATTGCATCATATATCCTCCTTACACTCCTATCTTCGCTCATTCGCTCTACATGCCCAAACCATCTAAGCGTCCCTTTCTTAATCTTACTCATTACGCTTACATCAGCCTTGCACTCTTTGCGGATCTCCACATTCCTCACACGATCAAACATGGTTTTACCACACATACGCCTCAGGGATCTCATTTCAACAGCATTCAATCTACTTTCATTCTTTCTTTGCCAGTTCCATGCCTCACTTCCATACATCAAGGTAGGTACCAGCACTCCGTTGTGGACTGCTAACTTCGCTTCTTTGGACAATTTTTTGTTAGCGCCAACGGCGTTCAGTCCTCCATTAACGGAATTACCTGCATTTACCCTTCTTTCAATATCTCTGTCAGCCTACCCATCTCTCGTAAACATACTTCCTAAATACACAAACTCATCCACCTGCTCCAAGTATTCCTCATTTACAATTATATTATACATTAGTCATTCAGAATATATCGATAATACGTGTTCTTTTCAAAATAAATATCAATACGGAATTCCACAATATCAGTATGTCAATATAAATACAGGGCGGAGCAAAAGTAATCTTCCTATTGGAAAACGCTATAACTTTTGCAAATAGCGCCAAATGTCGGTTTTGACATTTGTGAAAAAACAAACGCAGAATACAAATCGACAAGACATGAATTGGTTTACTCCGCAAGAAAGCGGAATAACAAGCAGTACCAAAGTTTATCATTAAAAAAAAATTACGGCAAAAGAACATCGGGTGATTACTTTTGCCCCACCCTTTATCAATATTTGTGTGAAGACGTGTTCCGCTGTCATAATAAAACATTTTATTTTAACAGATTCTATGTTAGGAACTCTGTCAATTCATTCGTTAAAGGCATGCAGTCTCGTTTTTAACAGGAAAACGAATAAGTTTTCACCGTGTTAGTAATATTTTAGCAGAACAGTAAGCTCCGTGGCTCTGATTTCAGGGTCCGGGACTCTAATCCCCGCGTTGTCAAATTATTTATTTATTTATTAACGCCCTATCGGGCTTTTACATAGTAAATTGACAGTATATGTATATAAGTGTAACATGTACATGGATAAAATAGCTAAATATAATTTACTCATAAGGTAATTAAAAAATAATATGGTGAAGTAAATCAAAGTATGAAAGCAAGACCTTTTTTTAAAGCTAATAAATAATACACGTTAATAACTAGCAAATAGGTCTAAAATTAGTTGCCTTTTGAAACTCACAAAGTTATTAACACCAAATATATCAATAAGTTTACAGTATTTGTTCGCAAGGTGATGAATTCTTGGAATTGGTGAATACATAGAGTAGTTAGTATTGAGGTTATTGTTACATTTAAAAGTATCTTTGCTTCGACTTTGTCTAGCAGGTATATTCATATAAATTAATTCCAATAATTCAGGGCTGTCAATGAGAGATTTGATAATTTTGAATAAAAATAATATATCAGTTAGAACTCTTCTATCCGATAGTTTGAGAAGTCTGGTTTCGGTACTTAAGTTATTATAATTTATAAATTCGATAGAAATATTCATTTTAAAATTGATGTACCGAAGAAATTTTTTTTGTACCTTTTCTAAGGCTTGAGAATGGACTTTGTAGAACGGCGACCATACTGTTGAATTATATTCTAATTTACTTCGTACTAATGAGCAATATAGATGTTTTAAAGTTAACACGTTTTTAAACTTTGCCCCCATTCGCAAAATAAAATCGAGCATTCTCATTGCATCGCTAGTAGTTTCATTAAATTAGAAGAATAAAGGGAAAAAAGTACTGTATCATTTAAATAAAGAGCTATTTTTAAGGTTCTGATATATGCCTGATAGCTATTTCGTCTTCCGAAGGCATCGCGAAAGTGTGGTGAAGTTACTGACTTTATTTACCACACAAAGGTAGTTTTTTATTGGTTTTCACTTTTGGAAAAACAATAAATAAGTATTTATTGTTACATTTGCATTTCGTTCCATAGTGCAAGACGTTGTCAGCATCGTTCTGGTGAATGACCACCGTTCAGAACCGAAACGTTACTTGATTGGCGGTACTTCACAACCATCTTTACATTCGTCAAAGAAGGGATGCCATAGAACCACTGGTTCCTAGCGTTTGTGCAATATAAAAACATGTTTTTTTTTTACAATAACTCCACACAGGAGGCCCTGAGGTAAATAATTTCCTTCAGGGCCTATGTCACCTTTGGGGAAGCTGTGCGGAACGTTTTTTAGGAACGGAAGTATAGGAAATTATGGCAATGAAAAAAAGGTACCACGGGTGGTTGTAATCTGGAGGGTCAGTGGGTCCAGGGGTGACTGATGTATGAATCCATCCTCCCACTGCTATATAAGGCGATATAGTCCTGCTGTAGAGGTCAAAAGGTCTCCCTCATCAATTGTCTCCCAATAAGGCCCGCCATGCAGTTGTTGGGTATGCCTCCACCAAGATTCTTTCAAGTCTTTTTTATTCGATCTCTTTATTGGGGGTGACATAGTTCCACTGGCTCCAGGCAGTTGGTGCAATGGCACTAGCAGATTTTTTACATTTTTTGCAACCACAAAAATGTTACGTTTTGATCAATGGAATACCTTTTTAGTTTTGTTTATCAATTAAATAATTGTCTTTGGGATAAACGAGTATTACTTGTTTTTTTATTATGGTGTAATGTTTGTACAATGTCAACCTCAAGTACGAATTCTATCTAAAAAAATGACATTCACAGACAGTGATAGCACAAAAAGCTAGGCTGCGACTGTTTTTTAGAATAAATTAATTACTTTTTAAAATATCTATACGGCGATGTTCTATTATTTATTAAAAAATTATGATTGTTAAATCACAGAATATTATAAAAAAAATAAGTAGGTATTTTTGGACTTGGAAAAAAATCATTCGGTGTCCATGAAGATGTTGGTAAATAAATAAAAATATTCGATGAGCCATCGTGCTGGGAATTTTTTTTCGAATATTTCGTATTCGTTGTTGCTATTTGTTGTTTTTTTATGTTGTTGTTATCGCCGTTATTATCTTTGTTGTTATACAGGGTTTTCCAATGAGAGGTGTTATTTTGATATTCAATCGTAAAAGATCAATGGTTTCGTTGCTTGTGTGGCACGTAGCGCCGTCTTTTTGAAAGTAAACGTTGTCCAGATCAATACTATCCAATTCCGGCCATAAAAAATCATTAATCATCTCTTGATAGCGCAATCCATTCACCGTAACTGTTGCTCCAGCCTCATTTTCGAAAAAGTAAGGTCCAATGACTCCGCCGGACCATAAACCGCACCAAACAGTCACACGTTGAGGGTAGAGAGGTTTTTCAACAATAACTCTTGGGTTTTCCTAGCCCCCGATGCGACGATTTTGCTTGTTGACGAAGCCACCGGGGTGGAAATGGGCCTCATCACTCAAAATGATTTGCATTCGTATTGTATTCGTATTGCATCCCTATAACTCATATTGTTAATCTTAGTTTTAAGAATGGCATATTTCCTTCCCATTTTAAAAATGCCAAGATTATACCTCTTTTCAAAGGTGGAGATCACAAAAATGTTAATAATTACAGACCAATATCTTTGCTCAATACTCTCTCAAAAATAATAGAAAGACTGGCTAAGTCAAGATTAGTATCATTTTTAGAAAAATACAAAATACTCTCCGACAGCCAATTTGGTTTCAGAGAGAACAGAAGTACGAGTGATGCTATATTAAAGGTATTGACCAAAGTTATAAACGCACTGGACTATGGCAACAAAGCTATAGCGGTATTTTTAGACTTATCAAAGGCCTTCGATACGGTTTCCCACGAGTTGCTTCTTAAGAAATTATTATCTTTAGGCATTAATAATACAGCTATGGGTTGGTTCAGATCTTACCTTAGTGATAGAACACAGCAAGTAGAAATAAATAAAATGTTAAGCGATAGTAAATCCATCTCATTTGGAGTACCACAAGGTAGTGTACTCGGGCCAATATTATTTCTTATTTATATAAACGATTTATGCAGTCTAAAAATTCCAGGTAACATTGTTAGTTTTGCAGATGACACTGCCTTAATATTTGAGGGTAAAAATTGGAGTGAAACTTTTGAAAAATGTGATACAGGTTTAGGAGTAGTTAATAATTATCTGAGTAATAATATTTTAACTTTAAATTCACAAAAAACCAAATACATCACTTTTAGCATTTCTTATAAAAGTCAGCCGTCTACCTCTTATAATTTGATTATTCACAATTGTGTGCAAACGTGTAACTGCAACCCCTTGGAAAGTGTAGACAGCCTCAAATACCTAGGGGTAAAAATTGATAAATTTTTGAGGTGGAATGATCATGTCGAAATGTTAGTAAATAAAGTTAGGAGACTTATCTATATTTTTAAAGATCTCAGACATGTACTAGACAAGGAAAAATTAAAAACAGTGTATTTTGCTATAATTCAGTGCCTACTTTCGTATAATATAGTGTGCTGGGGTTCCTGCCTGAAGACTGTAATAGAACCACTTAATATTGCCCAAAAACTGATTCTCAAAGTTATATACAAGAAAAAATTTACATATCCTACACAGTTACTTTATAAGGAATGTAATATCATGAATTTAAAACAACTATTTATCCTACAAACGCTATGCAGATTTTTTAACAATATTAGTTCTGCGAAAAGAACGCAACAAATTCGTACTACAAGAATTGGCTCTGGTCTGAACTTTATGGCAATTCACCCTAAATCCTCATTTGGGCAGAGACATTATTTGTACCAGGCTCCACTTCTATTTAATAGCCTTCCAGATCACATTAAATCGTCAAATTCCTTGTGTACATTTAAAAAGAATGTTAAATTATTTCTGCCATCAGAGGATTTCCAACATATTCTTTCATCTTTGTCCTTTTAAAATGTGGCATTATATTTTGAATAAGTTAATTTTTTCATCCTTTTCTTTTTAATGTAATTTTTTTATCTCTCTTTCTTCTCTGTTTAAAAAAAAAATAATAGTTGGTTACATTTTTATTGCAATTAAATATCATGGTCACCCTACATGTTTACAGCATTATATTGTAATGAATAGGCTAATAGGTACCATGTAGGTATCCAATTCGCAGAAACGTCAATGTAACAATATTGTTATCTTAATATTTCATTTTTTTTAAATATTGTACTATCTTAAATATATGTTATAATCTTTGTACTATTTTTTTTTAATATTTTGTAAAATTATTAACCTCAACACAGGCTTGTCCTAGTGAGGTTAAAAATTATAACTTTATGAAAAAGATACAATGTAAAGAATCAATAAATAAATAAATAAATAAATAAATTCGATTCACTCAAGTGAATTTCAATAATTTCAATGCGTTGTTGAAGCGTGTATCGTTCCATTTTTATTAATGGCGTAGTTTCTACTTGTCAAATGTCAGCTGACAAAAATGACAGCTTCAAAAGTAACATCTACCGAAATAGCGGGCTATTTAAAATAACGACTTTTATTGGAAAACCCTGTAGTTTTTGTTTTTCGGTGTTGCTACACGGAGAGAACTCACTGATATAAAACAATGATAAATTATTGAAAATCTGGACAAATTGTTCGTATTTCTGTTGACTGCCAGTTGACAGATTACCTAACAAAGTTTCAGTAAAACGCGAATGTGTTATGAGGACGATGAAACACGTGCACGTAAAAATTCTAATATTGTGGCATTTCGTCATTATATTTATCAGGAAAATGAGATCTGCATGAACATGGGTTCCGATATATTCAGAATGGACTGAAAATCAGGAAATTTATCACGTTTTTAACAGGATTTCAATAAATCAGCCATATTCATTTTTCTCCGTCTGTTGATAATGTTATTTTTATCGTCGTTGCTATCGTTATTATTATCGTTGTTGCTAAAAATGAAGTTGTTCTTGTTGTTGTTATCGTTGCTGTTATTTATTATTCATAAGAAAGATAAGTACTCGGAAATAGCACACAAAAAATGATAACGAGGATGGCCTGTATCCCAAAATAATTCTCATCGATTAAGGGTTGATAAATGTTTTTATCGTCGGTGTTATCGTTATTGTTATCATTGTTGTGGTTTTATTACTTATTTTAGTTGCTATTGCAATATGAGTGCTAATTTTCAAAACCGTATTTGCACAATATTTTATCGATAATTAGCTAACAGATCTTCCAAATACTCCCTGTGTGTATTTTAAAATTTTCGCGGAAATATATATCCGTTCGTTAATAATTCATGATACGAAATAATTAATCAAATAATCGATCAGCGCTGCACTGAATTTCAGTTGAGTTAACTGTGTAATTATCATTTAACAGTTTCGGGTGAACAGTTTAAATTAATTATCTATCTATTAGAAGGCGGATGTTAAATGAATCAGTTGTTGTTCTAGTGTTCAATTAAATAAAATGAGGTGATTTTTGTGTTTCGTCTAATTATTATAATAATCAATTCATTTTAAAATACATTTTTTTGTTTTATTTGTGGGTTTATAAGTGATCCTTGGGGAAACCTTATTTCCAATAATTACGTTTTTGACTCTGTTTTTTATTTGAATTTCTCATTTACCAATACATAATTCATGTCTTGATATCTTGTTTTCATGCGTAACTCAAATGTGTCCTTGTCTTTTTGTTGGTTACATGCCAGGGCGAAACTAGAAGTACATACATCCACTCTGCATCGCACGCAGAGAAAGTGATGAATTTTATAACATTTAAAATCTGCGTAATAATACGATAGTAAATAACAATTTCACTGTCTGATGTTAGTTATTAGCATTTGGAAAGTGAATTAACTTCATTGTTTTTCAAGAAACACTGATATTAACTTTACTGTTGGATGAATGTAACTGAAATCCGTGAATTAATTGTTCATCAAAAGAAATTAATGTATAACCTACCTATACTTGCAAATGCAAATTCATAATTGATGACTTTCTATAATTGATCACCATAATTTTGCGATAACATTTTATAATGCTTTTCAATTATGTGAAAATAAAGTTTTGGTTATGAATTACTTATGATGAGGAAGAGGTCCAGGTTGACGGTTGCGTTTACCAATCAAAACTGAGCCAACGCTTAGCCTAGTAACAATCAATAATAACACATAGGTATACGTTACACGGAGACGGTTGGAAAATGATATTTGGGCTGTAATAACTCTTTTGAGTCTCGATAAAGTATGGAGGGAAAGAAATGAGGTAGGGTAAGATTAAGCAGAGCATTTTCAAAAATAGTGTGTAACTTGTAAGTAAATATAACTAAAGCCATTACAAGCGAACAGCAAAAACAGTAATCGACAACTTCCTGAAAGCCCTCACATTCCAAATTTGTTTATGTTCGTTTTTAAGATAATCTTTATTTAGGCGCAGAGTTAAAAAATAATTATATGAAATTCCTTCAACGGGAAAAAATCGCCAAGTTTGCTCCGAAAATTATTAAAAAAACACATCTGGTTCTGTTAATTAAGATGCCGTAAGTGTAAAATTATGGCAGCGTTTCTTTCAATGCTACTCAACTCAGATATCAAGAGATATTTGCTCATTTTAAATAAGTCGTGTTTTATTTTCACAACCATTGCTTACGTCCATTCATTGCATTTTTTTATATTAGCTCGTCCTCTCTACCATTTATATTAACGTATCTCACATGCGAAACATTTTTTTTTTTTTCAACTCAACTTTACAGGAACAAAAAAAAAAGATTAAAAATTTGATGTTCGACTAAAAATTGGACATTCATCATAAAAGAAACAAAATCAACCAGAAAAAATAATAAAAATAGTTCCTTCCGACTGTCTAAATGCTAAGTAGCTAGGTAAGCAGTTTATTTTCTGAATAAAAAGATATCAGCGGAAAAATTAAATAATTCATTGTTCTGGGGAAACAATTTATCCAGTCCGCATTCCATTATATGAATTTTTTATTACAATGCACACACCTGTTACACCTTAAAAAAAAAATTATGTTGGTTCTGATTCAGGATTGTACCTTCCTTCTCGGGGACTGTTACTCGCCAAATGCCTATCGTATAGGACCGACAATTATTTCGAATATTAACCGTTGCAATATCATCCAATTTCAGAAAAATGTGTATACGTCCGCGTTTGTGTACTTCATTGAAAAAACGTGTAAATAGAATTCTTCTCCTAGAGATTTTACGATCGTAAGATCTCAGAGAGATTGTACCGCTCTGCCAGGAAACCCAAAAGCATTCATGTTTGGTAACATCTTCAATAAACTGCGCAATTTTACCGATTCTAAAAGCAGTCCATCTATAAATGTTGATTGCTCCATGTATATTTAGAGAAACTTTTCAAGAAGCTACTTCTAGATTTGCAATGCGGAATGCAGTTTACTTTTCGAACTGTGATATAATTTAAAATGCAATTTTCCCACGCTCTCTGCATAACTGTATGGAGACGCGTTGCAACGTTGCACCGGTAAGTAGATGCTATGTATTCATGGCATATCTAAACCAAGTATAAAATATAATGCTGCATAGTGGTGTACTGGAAAATAAATATACAGTTGTAACAGACAGACCAATCGCACCATTTATTAAGTCGGCTGGTAGACAATTTCAGAGATTTTTTGGTTTGACTGGGGATTAAACCTTCCTCCCCAGATAATGAAGTTAACCGCAAAAACAATTGCGCCAAATTCCGATTGGGTTCCACCGACATTTATTTCGTATGTTATGTCCTGCTGCAATGTCATCCAATTTCAGAGAAATGCGTATATGTTCAAATGTGTGTACGTGATTGGCACTAAAAGTTGACAGAATGCATTGTCATCTATATAAAGTCTACCCTCTGAGTTTCAGCTAGATCGAATGTTGGAAAGTGGGTTAATTTCCACTTCAAAAGTTTGCATTAATTCATTCACGAAAACAAAAATGAAATTCAAATAGTATATTTTTCTCTCCGGTGCGGTGTCAAGATTATTATCGATTTTACAAAATATATGTTTTACTTTCACGAGCTATCATTTCCATCATTCGCCTGTAAGGTATGGCCTAGCTAAAAATTGTTTTAAATCCATTTTTGTTTTTTATTTGGAAAATAAATTTCAAAGGAGACCAAAATTACATCTACAATTTTTTTATCCAAATCAGCTTAAGAAACCCTTATTAAAACTTGTCGGGTACGTTTTGTTACACCCTGTATAATCTGGCATTCTAAAAATCATACTGTTAATGTTAAGTACCCGAGTAAAGCATTTTTACGCAGGAACGTAATATTTCAAGTTGTGTTTATAAAAAAACAAGTTTTCTCAAAATAGATGTAATTTGTTTCGTAATATTAAAGGTACTTTTCCTGTTGTTGGTGGCGAAATCATTACACATCAGATGCATCGAGACCACTTAATAATAATCAATAATATAATATATTACTGCATTTCATAGAAAACAGAAAAACACGTGAAAAGCCACTTGGGTGTGTTTCTTGAACCAAAATAATGACTATTATTTGCTTAAATTTCATATTCAGAACTGTTTTTCACCATTTTTATAACTTAATATTAGTGTATGAGCTCACCCATAGATGGCACTAGATTAGTATATTAGTATGTTATACCCATAGATAGTGCTTAGATGTTGAGAATGATAGGATAATAATTACGGTGAGATCCTCGAGGTCGGGATCCAGATTATTCCAACTGTCTGCTAATAAGGACACCAGAGTCATTGTCAATCTACCACAATAAAAGTTCAAATGTTTTGTTTAAGCCGAAGTTTTTTTAAATTAGCGAGTTTGTGAGAAAACCCTCGAGAAACCACAACCATCATCATGAAATTCAAATGAGATGGCGGTATACTATGTCAGGCAAGTGTAAGAGAGACAAAGCGCGTGTTCATGGCTCTGAGCCCAGAGATACAGGGTTTTCCAATAAGAGGTGTTATTTTGCTATTCAATCGTAAAAGATCAATAGTTTCGTTGCTTGTGTGGCACGTAGCGCCGTCTTGTTGAAATTAAACGTTGTCCAAATCAATACCATCCAATTCCGGCCATAAAAAATCATTAATCATCTCTCGATAGCGCAATCCATTCACTGTAACTGTTGTTCCAGCCTCATTTTCAAAAAAGTAAGTTCCAATGACTCCGCCGGACCATAAACCGCACCAAACAGTCACACGTTGAAGAGAGAGAGGCTTTTCAACAATAACTATTTGGTTTTCCGAGCCCCAGATGCGACAATTTTGCTTGTTGACGAAGCCACCGAGGTGGAAATGGGTCTCATCACTCAAGATGATTTGAATTTGATTCACTCAAGTGAATTTTAATAATTTTAATGCGTTGTTGAAGCGTGTATCGTTCCATTTTTATTAATGGTGTAGTTTCTACTTGTCAAATGTCAAAAAATGACAGCTTTAAAAGTAACATCTACCGAAATAGCGGGCTATTCAAAATAACACCTCTTATTAGAAAAAACCCTGTATTTCTTCAAATTAACTGGAAGCAAGAGAGGATATGTTAGGTAATCACTCTAGTCTACTAAAAGGTGGCGCAATGATGATAGTACATAGATCTAGAATGATGATTGTACATTCTGGATTATTCATTTTAATCGGGGACGCCCAAAGAAGATATGGCACGATCAAGTAAACCAGATACTTCAGTCGGGCCGAGTTATAGGTCAATCGGGGCCTCCTTTGTGGAGTTAATTCAAAAAAATACATACGCTTTTACAAAATATTTTTTCATAATAAACATAATTGTCAGCTCAATTTTATGAAGATTAGTATACTGCTGGTCTCGAAGTGAAATATGCTCCTTATCGGATTTTCCTAGTGGTATCTCACCTTTCAGAATCGAAATATGTATTGCTTTAAATGACTACACCTAGGCATGTTTATTCACCAGGTCTAAATAGCCTTGAACTTTTCAAACATCCCCTGCTCCTCTTTGACTTCAGTCACCCTTTAAACTGGTTCCTGGTTGGAAAAATAATAACACAAGAAGTGACTTGTGGGCGTGTTTGGTGATCCTAATCGAAGCTTAAATTTTCAATACAAAAATGTGTAAATACAAAATTCAAATGGAACAGAGATCTGGAAACGGGGAGCGCTGGGCTAGCATAAATGTAATATTTTTTGCAATTCAAATTTGTAAACAGAGAAAAATGAGTATTGCTAATTTATTAAAAATCTTTTCAAATTATTCGTAATCCAGTTAAAAACGGGATTGCAGGCCGTTTCCTGATAAACTTCCCGAATATTTCGAAACTCGAAATGCGAAAATATTATGATTTTTATGAACACGTGTTCCGATATCGTGATAATACATTCCTCTTTATGAAAAGTGTTCCGATATCGTTATAATACATTCCTTTTTATGAACACGTGATCCGATATCGTGATAATACATTCCTCTTTATGAACACGTGATCCGATATCGTGATAATACATTCCTCTTTATGAACACGTGATCCGATATCGTGATAATACATTCCTCTTTTACTAAGAGTTTAACATGATTTTTATGAACACGTGTTCCGATATCGTGACAATACATTCCTCTTTATGAAAAGTGTTCCGATATCGTTATAATACATTCCTTTTTATGAACACGTGATCCGATATCGTGATAATACATTCCTCTTTATGAACACGTGATCCGATATCGTGATAATACATTCCTCTTTATGAACACGTGATCCGATATCGTGATAATACATTCCTCTTTTACTAAGAGTTTAACAGAAAACCCACCCATTCATGAGTTAAGGGCCTGCAATCCCGTTTTTAACCAGACTACGAATAATTTGAAGAGATTCTTAATAAATTAACAATGCTCATTTTTTTCCGTGTATGCAATTCACTTTTAGTGTTATTCTTTACTATACGTATTTAAAATACATTTTAAATAACCAAACTCATATGTACAGGTCAAACGTTATTTGCTTGATTTTGAAATCGCGACTTTTATGTGCGGACGCAAGGGGCTTATAGCTCGGATGTTGTCATATTAATCATTAATGTTTTAATTTATTTTAATGATTGTCTTTTTAGAATAGCTATAAACTTAACTAGCATAACAGTAAAAAGACATTTCGTTAGTTTGTTCATAAATACGGATGGTTGGTACTTAAAATAACGGGGGTAGTAAAGAAGTTAACGACGAACCTTTGACGGTTCATGAAAAAGTCATTATCCTTGCCAAAGTTATTAATGAAAACTGACCGAAAATCCAATCTTAACTTCGATTACATGTATGAAGAATAATAATATACCAAAACTTACTAAGTACCTATCCACTACTTAATTAAATTTTGCTTGATAGATATATTTTCAAATTTTTTCAATCAATTTTTTGATTGATATTATAGCTAATTTTCTCCAATTTGCGCCATTATTATGACGATGATTAAATGTTTTTTAAACTTCATTTAATACGAGTATAATGACCAAAGTCACACTTGCACATTAATACTGATATATCTTTGACCTCTGGCTCTGTCAATATGATGATCATTTGCTTAAATGCCAAGGATATTTCGGTGAACCATTGTTTATTAGCAAATTTTTCGTAATCTCCTTCATTAGGCTTGCATCAGTCCTGTATTCTTTTTGGATCTCAACATTTCTCACGTGACCATACATGGTTTTACAACACATATGCCTCAGGGATCTCATTTCTTCAGCATTCAATAGTAGACTGACCTAAATTAAATATGGATTCATATATATTTGTTAATTACTTTACTAACGCTCGTTTTAGGAGCTTTTACGTATGAATAGCAAAAATTATAAATGAATACAAATATAGAGTAAAACATTGGTTATTTGAAAGGGTACGAGACTCCTTAAACTCATAAAACTATTCAAAAAAATTATATATAGGTATATCAAAAAATAAAAAAAATTGCTTACTCTATTATACCTTATTTCCAATTTCTTAAATGACACAAATTTAAAACATGCACTCTTATAGTAGAATATCTACAATTTTTATTTCAACTTTCAGTTCTATCTCCATCAAAATATTATTTATTTATTTCTCACCTTAATTTTAAGTTCTATATTTGCATAAAGTTATATTTATTCTTTTTATCTTAGATTTTCTTATCATTACTTTTTATCGGTTAATTATTATATTTTATTAATGAAGTATTTTATGTATGACTACCACAACACGGGCATTAGCCTAGTGCGACAGTCAAAAGAAAATGTACTGCATCATCGTGTAAATATTTATTAAATATATAGTTTTTTAAATACAGTACATATTTACTACACGTAATTAAAGTGTCTCATTAACAATCTTTTGTATTTGTTAAGTGGTAAATTAAAGATGTCCACTGACTCAGTATAATTATTTCCCTCCACAAGTATTTTGGGCAATGAGGAATACATATGGTAGTTAGTACCAGAATTTCTGCACTGAAATAAATCCCGACTCCTAGTATTATCAATGCAAGAAACTCTAGAATATCAAATGCTAAATTTAGAATTTTATATATAAATATCGAGTCAGTGAAAATTATTTTGTCAGACAATTTAAGTAAATTCATTTGTACTTATTATAAAGTTGTATAAATATTCCTATTCTTATAATTAAGATAAATGTATTATTAAAAAAACTATATGCAAGTAGAAATATAAATATATATGTTATTATAATGATACGACTGAACCGGCAGACATGTCATATAGGATTATCAATTGTAAATACAACTATATGTATGAATGTAGTAAGAATGTTTATTCAGATAATAATAATTTTAAAAAGAATTTTGCTTAAAAATAATTTGGCTTAAAAAGAATTTGGCATTCGCAGACAGTAAAAAGATTACCATTTGTTATTTCGGCTACTGGCATTATACCTAGCTCTCTCACTAATAATTTAGGTGTATTAGATCTATCAAAAAGATTATATACAAAAATCAGTCATTTTAAATACATGTAGGATAACGAAAGATTTTTAAATATTTATGTTGAGGGATCAGTAGGATTTATAGGCCCTGTTAGGAGTTCTACCGAGCCGAACCCTCTGATATGAAATTATCTGGAGTCGGTGAATTATTTTCCAATTTGATCTCTGGCGAGTTGACGGGTTGTTCTTGTATTGTTTTGTATTTATTTTGCTTATATAATGCACTTGCATAATGTTGATTGACTAGATGATCATTTGTGGAAAAGTGTGTGGAAGGGTTTAGTTTTTCCTTTGGGGAAGATTTAACCCGGACATAAAATCGGAAAGATTAAAATTGGCCCCAGTGTGTACGGGAGCTAGGTACACCATCTCACTACGATACAAAAAATGTATTATTTACCAATCAAATGTTAAGGCCTTTCTAAATGGTGGAGGTTTGTTGAAATGTTATTACACATACTTAAACCATCATCATTAGCGAAATCATCAATTACAATTGTGAGTATTATTAAAAATGATTAAGTATTTAATATCATTGTTTGCATGAATGGAAATGAAAAGTCATGACTGATTACCGAATTTGAAAAGTGGATTCAATTCATCAATTATTGATGCTGATTATGTGAGCAAGATGAAGGTGAAGCAGAACTTGCTTTTAATAAACTGTTTTTTTATAATAATACTGGGAGGGCCTAGGCAAACGTTGTCCTGCCACAGACCGCCTTCTATGTATCGGGTCCAAAACTATCCTTATTACTATTTCAAGCCGGAACCAACCTTACACATTCACAAAATTTCATTGAAATCGGTTGGGTGATTTCGTAGATTAGCGTGTACGAACACAGTGACACGTGATTTTTTTTATATTACGAAGAATATTGAATGCATAAAAGAAAAAAATAATTAGCCTGATTAAGTTTGAAGTCCTGCTGCTCGTACTGTCATAATTAATATTATTCTGCAATACATACACGACCAATTATCAGACACTCTCACTGACCAATAGGATGCATGATCTGGATAACAAGTATGGGGGTGCTATTGATTTATTTATTGACTCCATTTATAGAACTAAGCATAATCTTTACCAACAATAATACTTGTAATCACTATTTAACAATTATGTATTTTGTACCTTCTTTACAAAGGATTACATCTATTTACTGTCAGTATCTCCTGTATAATTAAATAAAATTAATAATTCAATGTTTGATACCACTGATTTATTATATGTAATCTCTTTTCATACTCCAAGCAGGTCGGTTACAAGACAGTACCTACCATATTATTGTAGCAATTCTATATCAACGTCCCAATATCACACTCCTATGCGACGGATTCAACAACTAGGAAACAAACACTACGATGTTGTTGATATATTTAGTACATCAATTTCAATATATAAGCATACCCTATTGAAGTTTTTTTCATCAAGTAGTGGAATATTTTAATAGAGGTATTTAATTTGATTTGACTAACACATAATAATTTTGTCAACTGAAACAGAAAAAAATATTTTGGATTTTTTATGTTTTGTGCCTGCATGCTGTGTGATCAAGTTCAGTGATATTTTGACTTTATATTTATTTTTCTGCAATTGTTTTAAATAGTCGTTTCCTGCACTATTTTCGTGTATAATTTCGTAAATAGGCGTGAAATAAATAATTCTCCTATTTACACTGCATCATGTATCACTTCTATGTAAAATCTTTTTTAGGCGTAAATATAAATAATCAAATAAATAATTATAAACATAATATGATTTTTGTGTAACGATGGACTTTTCTAGGTTAGAACCTCTGACTGTATTTGCTTTAAGATATATTAAAAACATATATAAAAAACTGGGTAATTTGAAGACTTTCAATTATTTTACATTTAAAAAACATAAGATGTAAGTTCAACAAAAATGAATTATTGTAAATATTTCTTACAAAATAGCCACTTCTTTTCTCATTTGTTGATTCATAAATGGTTAACCGCATAATTAAGCAATTAATTCGATCCGAAAGTAAATGAAAACTCAAATCGCCAGAGCATGACATGTTTTGTATTTGTAAACGCGATCTATTAAAGACAATACACTGAACTGATACATTTTTAGATTGTATACAAAACACAGTTTTTCATCTCACGCAATGTTTGTAGCGCATTCATTGCTGTCTTTCAAACTTTCTACGTAAATTTCTCCATCTTCCTCTTTCCCATCTCCTTCCCCTTCCCACTATTTCCAGCCTCACAATATACCCTAATTGGGGATGCCATGGTCTCACTGATTCCAGACGGTTGAAAGCAGTTGGTATTCTTGCGCGGTTTCAAATTAAAATGATAGTAGCAATAATTGGATTTTTTTGTATAGGGCCGTTTTTTATGGAAAATCACTTCAAAGGAACATGTTTCCAATCTAAGAGTCGACCCCAACTTGAAACCATCAAAATTTAACTTGATTTTTTCTAACCTCTCGAGCTCTCACGTTTCTCTAAATGAGCGCCACACGTATTACCAAATCTGCGATTCAATTGAAAATCTCAGCTATAAATCACAGCCTAAGTAGTCTAAATACGCTTTTCTATCGAGTTAACATTAAATTTTACATTTAATCAATCTTTTGGCAGCGGATGCGTTCTTCCACCTACTGCGTGGTGGGCTAAATCTGTAGAAACTGGTTAAGGGAGACATTTTGACCTCTCCATCCGGACTCTCAGGGATGAATTCAAACGTCCGTCACTCCTGGACAACTTTAACACCCAGATTTCTACCCATCCCTTATACGTTTTTCCTGGTCAGAAATTCCTTTCCAAAAAAATACCTTCCACACAGCATCCCCAAAAATGACATTGGCCCTGATGTTTTTTTTTCTCAGGGTCAATAGTTTCGAAAATAAACGTAGCTTCCCACGTTTTTATCCAATAAAACAAATTTTCAGTAAAAAAATTCGCTCGATCTTTGCACCTTTTACAATTTAAATATATATTTATACCGGGCAACTTCGGGAAAGTACCGTTGTTAAATATACTAAAATATTAAACAATTCTGAATTAGTAACATTTTTGCACGTACTCAAATGCAATTCAGCGTTCATAAAAACTTAAGTACTGCAGCAAAATATTCAACTTTACGTAACAAAACATTAAAATATGCAGAACATCTTCTGGGAAATTTCGCAGTGGCAAGTTTCTTTAAATTTAATAAAGAATGAAGGTTGCTGTTTCTTTGTTTTTATTATTTAAATAAATAATGAATATTGCTTATTTCTTGCGAGGTCAAATAACGAGAATGATAATTGCATTTTGAAGAGAAACATTGTATGTCGTAATAACATTTCAACGTTGTCGTTTGCAGCAGGTGCAATATAAATATGTTCTAATTTCAAGGACAATACGATATCAATTCCTTTTTTTTTAAATATGTACGTTAAGAAAAGTGACATACGAAACTTAATTTTATTAAACATTTGAAAAACTAGTTAAGTACTTTAATAATTTATTTACACCGGTCAGTGGCCGAGTTTAGATTACTCGGCTGGCTTAGTCCTGCGTCACGAAACAAACAATATTTTCCGCTTTGATGGTAGTAGGAGATTATCAAATTTTGTCAGGTTATTCGTAATCTAGAAATGTTTATCTTTCTTTTTAAAAATATGCTCGTTCATGTTTTAGCATCTCAAAAATACACATCAAAGGTGTGTCCGAAGAAAGATTAATTTTTTTATTTTTTTTTTAAAGAAAGACAAACATTCCCGGGTTACGAATAACCTGACAATATTTGAAAATCTCCTACTACCACCACAGTAAGCTGAAAATGTTGCTTGTGTTGTGATGGAGGACTTAGCCAGCCGAGGAATTGAACACACTACGCCTGAGTGGGACCCAAGCGCGATGTCAACTCGGCCACCGACCGGTCAAGTTTCAAGTCAAGTCAATTAGTTTTCGTTGTACGAGTATTCCTCTCTGTATGTCTCTATCTTCTATATAACTAAATAAAGAGGAGTGTCTGTGGCGAGCGGGCGGCGTGGATTTGGTTATTGTACGAATTCATAGTTTTATTCGGAGATCGAGGAAATTTGGCACACTTGGTCTACAAAACAAGGGGAAGATTACTGTCTACACAAGATTCCGAAAAACCAATCGTCATCCCCTTTAGAAGAATTTTAATACTTCTTTATGAAATTTCCCACACTTGACGTTAAAAATAAAAGGGAAATTACTACGGTTTACGGATTACGGATTACGGTTTACGGATTTTGAAAAAAATTAAGCTTGCTCTACGCCTTAGTTTTCTTATTATTTTAGTTTTGTGAAACAACTTGTCAATAATAAAATAAGAACAGAACTTGAATAGAACCTTCACAGATCGTTAAAATCAACTTTGAAATTTGAGGAATTGTTCAAATTCTGCGAAACAAGCCGTCCTTAGAGCCACATTCTTTCTTGAACAAATGCTCAATTAGCTAAAGTCCCCGGCATTACCCGGACAGTTTCTCTTGTTTTGTAGGCAAAGTGTGCAAAATTTCATTAATCTCGGTATAAAACTGTAGATTTGTGTAAAAATCAACCGTGTCCGCTTCTCGACAATTAAACAATCTACCACAGATAGTTTAACAATCATGAAAACGACATGATTATTACATTTGATCGTGCAATTATTCTGGCTATTTTAAAAACGCAGCAATACAATTTTGATTAAAGTAATTAGAATTTATATTAAATACTCGTTGCACTGGTAACATTTAGCGTGCATTCTGCATTTAATGCGCCCATTTATCCATATCTAATCACTAAACACATCTTCCACTTTCATTCACCCAGTCATGTAATCGCCTTTCAAATCGGATTTCTAAGTCAACGAACATCGGAGAAGAGGCCACGAGAAGAAAGAAGAGGCGAAGGAGGAGTCATGGTTTATATAAGTTAATTTATATCAAAAACCTCTCTAAAACTCAATAAACTGTTAGTTGTTTATTGTTTGCACCTCAATATTACAATAACTAACTAGTAGTTACAAGTTACTACCCGATTTCGCCCAAGAGTGAAAACACTTCCTTCAAAAGATAAAGTTTTTATACATTTAAGTGATTTTTTAAAGCTCACAACTTTCATAGAAAGCTGACAATTTCCATGTTTTATTAGGATATGGTACACTTAAAAAAAATTGGTAAAGGAATTTTAATATCAAAAATAAATAAATATGATAACGGATAGATTATTTAGAAATCAATATCAATAGTTTATAGCTATCGAGGAATCCCGAACTACAACTCAAGGTTAGAGAATTGTACGTAGAATCACTTGCAGTGTAAATCTATAAGTGTATGCTGCGTAGGACAGTATAGCTTTGCAATAAGTCGATGATTCGTTTGTAAAATTTCGTGTACTAAGTTCTTATTAAAAAAAATGTTTATATGTGATTAGTGGAAAACAAGGAATCGAAATCATGACTGTAAATCAGATTTGGAGTCTCGAAGATTGCTTAGCTTGTTCTAACTGGATTTTCTTGGTCAATGCAATTATGTTCAGCTCGTAACGTTATAACTTATAACCATGATGTGCATTCAAAGAACTTTGAAAAATTCAAAGTTGAAAGTCATTGAAATTTGAAGGCGAAACAGCATACACACAAAACTTACTAAATATTTAACAAAATAACCACGACAATTTTTTTTCCTATAATCGAAATCCGGTTTGAAACTTGATTATCGCAGAAGTTATTTAAAACCATAACCCGCTACGCGTTGCTGTGGCTCATTCTGTCTGTGCAGATAGTGAAACAATATCACGTGTTGCTTTTACATCTGCAGATTGCACTGTTTTTCAAAAAAGCATATTTGTCCAACAGATGGCGCTGTTTATAAAAAAATCACGTTTTTACCTGTCACAGGAGACATCTATATAATATAGGTATATAAAAATACACGCGCATTCGAATGCAACGTTGTGTAAAAATTTCAAAGCAATCAGTGAAGAACTTTCGAAGATTTAAAATTTTGAACAAACAAAAATTTACATTTTAATTCATATTTATTATTAAATAGATTTTTGAATAGGTTATTGTATAATAGGTGCTTAAAAAATATCTGCAGAATAACAGAGGAGCAACATGTTTTTTTAAGTATATCGGTACATACCCTATATAGTCCCTAAATGTAACCCGGTATATATATTATTAATTAATCCAGTTTACAGGGTAAATACTTTTGCTATCTTTGGTTTTATGTTTCATCAAAGTAATACAATACACTATCATAATAATTTAATAGCTGCCAAACTTAATCTTTTAAATTATCAGGATTTAATCTAATTGAAATATTATTTAATCACTAAAAAATATATTATACTATAACAACTCTCAATGAAAATGTGAAAACAGAAAAAACACTGAAAATTTAAAAAAAAGATTACGGTCGCAAAAAATTATTTTAATCAAGAATCATAACATGTTGTACGTAGGAAACTTACTTAATTTGTACCTATGTATTATTAAATTCACATATTTAATTACTTATTGCAATAAAATTAAAACGAGTCTTATATCATGAAAACATCCACTTACCCATGAATACGAAGATTCTACCGTGCGTCTCCATTGCTAGCATCTTTCACTCTTGGCACTAGACTGTGATAGTCTCTTTCCCCGTTTCTACACCTACTGGACTACCGGATCACCCCCTCCAACACAGCGAGCTGCAGAACCAACAACCGGACGAACCACTTGTGTTTTCAATCCGACCTTTACGCGTCCAGTCGGTGATGTTAATGCAACGAGAACTTTCTACCGACAAACGCCCCAGGACACTTACAAAAGGCAACGTATTCGCAATAATTATTACCACTCGAAAGATGCCACTCAAGTCTTTTTAGTATAACTTTCAGGCTGTTGCAGGCTTCGCTAGTCGTTCAAGACTGCCCGATCATGGCTGAGTGGTTTGTTTATACAAGATGCAGTGTGAAATGCACGGAGGGAGGGAATTGTGTTCGTATACCGGTGAGGGCCGGTTTACAAAAGAGTTCTACCAAGAAGACATTGGATGTCTGATTGCTGTCGGTCAGAAATAGAGAAGGTGCGGAAGTTGAGAGGGAATGTTAGTATCGATATGATATGATGTGTTTGTTTGTGTCTTCTATGATCCATGATCTGATGTTTAAAATTACAATTTTAACCATACATATTTGGAGGAGTGTAAAAGCAAGCACAACAAATCATTTTAAAGGTTCTTAGTATCATCAACACTGTTATGTGATTTTTAAACAGCAACAAAAACAAGTGGAGACCAGATTCTTGACTTTTATCAGTAAATTCTCGAAAGAATAATTTTGTTTGTAACTTATAGTGTTGTTATTTGGTTATAGTTTCGATGCCGCCTACTAGATGTAGGTAGAGTGTATAGATTTAAGTTATTATTATCCAGTTAATACGTCACATGACAGAGATAGCATGCCGGTTGTACCCGAAATGCTACGAGTTGAAAATTTTATTTGATTCACATATTATGTATGTACGTACCGACTTACATAAATAACACGGTAATGATTATAATTTATGAAGAGAGACTCAGTTCCCAGATAAACAGAAAAAATAATTTACAGAAACTCGCACAAATGAATATTACAAAGTATTTGTTGTACTTCAACAAAATATGGAAACAACTCTTAAATCTTCTAGCTTCAACACACCTTTAAAGGGGTTGTTATGTGGACACATTCAGAGACATTATTTCCACTACCTCTTTTCGAATTAATCATCTGCCAACATTTTCATCGGTTCATAGATTCTACTCTGTCATGATGAATGATCTATTAATAATCTCATATCATTTTATGTATTCAATAGGCACACTATAATGACAATGACACCAGTTTTTCTTTATTTTGGTAAATTTTATATCTTATGTCGGCTATCATCAACTAAACTGTTAAATTATTGAAGACAATCTCAGAGATTTTTAAACATAAATTTGAAATAGAAAAAGATACAATCATACCTAGGACTTGAACCCAATACCTTCGCCTTGCCGGGGCGCGGGCACACAGACTGGGCGCAGTAAAGTCCTGCTTTAACTCGAACTTTTTGCATTTTAACTCTTTGTAATTTGAGATTACAGTGAGATTCCCCAATTGGATTATGTTGTGAGCAGGGGAAGGAAGGAAGTACCTGGCTTTACAGATCTAGGCACCAAACACGGCTAAAGCCATTTCAAGCAACGTTTCAATTTTGAATGGTGCTCTTTAACCAGAACAATACTGAGAATATTTTCCATTCTGGATAAAATAAACCTTACCCCTCTACCACGGAGTCCGTTTAAACATGGTTGCTGTTTTGATGATTCAGTAAAGATTCGTTTTTAAATGTGATATCGTCATGTTTATTTGGACTTTCTTATTCGCACTTTCAATATTGCGGTACCTGCCTACCTGAAGAAAGCATGAAAAAAGAAATGTCTTTGGTATAGTGACGTTTCTTTAGACAAATTGTATAATGCTCAACAATTCTTACTTGTTTTTAGCAATAGCGGGACTTTTTCTAAATCTGTGTAAATTATCGAAGAAAATGTCTACTTCATGCATCTGACCCTTCCAATACGTCCCTGCACATGTGGGGCTATGAACTAGAGTCACATAGTGAATGGTGCGAACGTTTGCCGGCCTCTACAGATGGCTATACAATGCTTTACCGTTTCTCACGATGGTTCTCAAAAGGTTACGGTGAATATTATTGTAAAACAAGATTCGACACATTACTTATTTTCTTGAACGATTATTATTTACAGCCTAATACACCGCTCGTAAGCTATACAAGAACCCGCAAAACTGCTAGAGTAGTTTTTCATCAGATTAGTTAAAGGGTAATGAATGATTGCAGTACCCTATTAATTAATTTGCTACGCCTTGGGAGGCGGAAGTGGGTGCTACCACCCCGGGAACCATTTATCTTCTATCATAGGTCACAGTGCCTGTACATACGGAATATGAATATGACAATTGTTCTATATGTATAAAATTCAATTCATTCAAGAAAGTCTTCGACATACTATATTGGTTTGAATCACCAATACAATAATACCCTTTGATGTTTCTGCTTTAATGATTTCCTTATCTCCGTGTATATATATTATGTCGATCTTAAACTTTTTTAATCTCCATGGTGTTTTTAATTTCATTTAGACGGGCATTATATTCTTTCATAGCATAGAAATTATGGTTTTACTTGGGATGTTCTGTAGATTTGAAGTTTTGTCCTTATAGTGAACGTGTGTTGGTTAGCAGGGTTCTTATGGGTACTTTCAGGATTATTTTTACTATTACGCTTTTGTGTTTTAACGAGCTGTTTCATGTGGATGTTTGACCTCATCCAATAATCCCATATTCTACTTATTTTTTACTTAGTATATTGCGTATGTTTCTTATGTAGTGCATGAGCTTTGTGAGTTTCTTTGTTATGATTTCAATGCCAAGATACAGGGTTATCCAATAAGAGATGTTATTTTGATATTCAAAGAAAAATGCCATTTTTAAATATAAATGATCAAGTGTTTATTTCATTATAAAGAGGAAGGTATGCCGTTAATATTGAAAAATAACATCAGTCAAATGACCACCATGACCACGCCTACAGGACCATGTCCTTTTCATGAAATTTTCCATAACCAAATCGCAAAGTGGCTGCCTTATGTCCTCGATAGCCTCACGAATTCTATCTGTGAGGTCTTGAATCGACGCTGTGCTGTTGGCGTAGACCTTCTCTTTCACGTGGCCCCAAAGGAAGAAGTCGCAAGGTGTTAAATCACAAGATCTTGGTGGCCAATTGTGATCACCTCTTCGAGAGATAACATGGTCCGGAAACTTTTCCCGTAAAAGATCAATGGTTTCGTTGCTTGTGTGGCACGTAGCGCCGTCTTGTTGAAAGTAAACGTTGTCCAGATCAATACCATTCAATTCCGGCCATAAAAAATCATTAATCATCTCTCGATAGCGATCTATTCACCGTAACTGTTGCTCCAGGCTCATTAATTCCTTAATTAATATTCAAAATAACACGTCTTATTTGAAAACCCTATATTTAACGCTTCCAGAGTGTGTCATAGTGAGGCGGTGATATGATTGCGTTTAGTTTTTCCCACCACACTCGTGTAATTTAGTAGTCTCATATCCTTCAAACAGGTAAACAGTTACCATAATGTTATCAGACCACTATAAACGCGACACTTTGAACAGCGCGGTTTTAGCTAATTACTATGTACATCAGGCCCGGTACTGTACCTAGTGCTGTATCGTACTGTGCCCAGCGCGGTGCTGCGTTGTCACTTCACCGCTATCGACGCTTCGCTGCGGCTAAGAATTGGCGCTAGCTTCTGTTGCATGTACGCTTGAACACTGAACATGTACAGAGTGGCCAATTACTGCATTGTTACAAGTGCGTAATAAAGAATGGTAATTTTGAATGCATCATTAAATTCAATCTTTTATTGGAAAAACTTTGAAGGTTCTACCCATCAATGTAATATATCATTGAAGAAGAAGATAATACTAGTAAATAAATTTTAAAAATTGGATATGTTTATCCGAGACATTATCGAGATTAAAAAACAATTATTTAGAACTTTCTAGTCATTCAAAAAGATAGCGATAAATTGTTGGATGATAATATTGTTAATTCTGAATTTGAAATATGAGATCGACAAACTGAGGCATAATAATTTTTTTTCAATTTTTCGAGTGGTTAGAGGCGTTGTCCCGGTAAAATCAAGATCCTGTATTCGATTTCCAGTTGAGACGGTTCACTTTTTTATTTTATGTGTCTTGTTCTATTTCATGTTTCATTTAGATTTATTAGTTTTATCTTCTTCTTCAACCATCATTAAATTGTTTTTTGAAAACAATTTGTCGAAAATCGTTCTTCCTCCATTCTTCAGACTTTCGGGCATTTCATCGTACATTTGTTGTCCTCTATATACAGCAGTTCTGTGACTGTTTTTTTTCCTACGCGGTAATTTAATTCTATTTACATTTCAGGTTATGTATATATTCTTAAAAAACTATTTCATCCTTAGAGTATTTCGACATTTGGATATTGTGATGTATGGTAATTAGGTTGAGTAGATAATCGGTAGATGGCGGTAGACATAAAGCCTACGCCAGGGCCCGCCAGATGACGCTAGTGTATAGCAGGTACTTGCGAGAGATATTATCGGACGCATCTGGGCCCGCAGAGATTTACCTACCGTACATGTAGCTAGCCAGACAGGTTACTGTAACGTAAATAAACACTTTTATACTAAGAACCTTTTACTATTTTTAAGAGTTCACAACCCCCGAAGTCTGCTTAAGTAAAGGCAGATATAACAGTTATTCATAATTTTAGTATTAATTGGTGTTAGAACCTGCTTCTGGAATGATCCCCACTAGTAATTGGTGTTGGAAGGTGCTGCTGGAATAACTCCAATGCAACACACCCGTTGGACCAATTCCAGAACTATGTTAATTGCAATTATATTATTTGGGACAATCTATTTTTATGCATCCGCTAAACTTGATGAACAGTATTCCCCAGTGTTTTAAACCTGGGCTTCTGAAACATAAGATAAGCCCAGATTGGAGTATAGAAAAAAAATAGAACTCACTTGTCGCAGTTGGGGCCACAAAGACTGCAAGATTCTGGATTTTCACTGGAAATATGAATGTTAAATATAAAATTCATCATATTTTTTTCCGCGGTTGTGGTTATATTATACATCAATCCACCTGAAGCATTAATTTAGCCTGAGCTCTGCTGAGCTTTATTGACATCTTGCAACAATTATACCGGTCATTGTGACATTTTATGATGGGTATATTGAGTAGGTAGAACAAATGCAAGATTTCATATTGAGATTACCTATCCACTAAGACTGCATGCCTACAAATTCCATAGAATCCCGTAAATATTGCGTGAACAGCAGTCTATTTTATTGGAATCAAATTCAGCTCTTCCCCACAATTTTCGTCTTAGCATTTTCGTCTTTCCTTCATATACCTACATCTCACACGTATCATCGACGCCTTCGTGGTCGAGGGGTAAGTCTTTCGACTAGCAAGCCGAAGGTGGCGGGTTCAAATCCCGAAGTTTTTTTTATTATTTTATTTTATTTGATAACTTTGTATTATTTCACAATTTATTCATTAAAAATAATTTATAGTATACTTGCCGCGTGTTCCAGGGTGGAAGATAATATCAGTATCCCCTAGTGTAAGATCACCAATCAGTATTGATACGTTGCTTGTAATTTTAAATGGCGTGTTTGGTGACCAGATCTGAATAGCCAGGCACTTCCCCACCTTTCTCTTTCTCATCTCCTTCCCCTCCCCACTACCCTCAGCCTCATGACATACCCCAAATAGGTATGCTATGGTCTCACTGGCTCCAGACGGTTGGGAGGAGTTGGGACTCTTGTGCGGTTTCACAAAAAAAAGAAGGCTATAATAACATATCCCAATAAAAATAATGATTAAGGTAAGCATAATACTATTCTTCTGCATGGGTACTTCATGATTACTGTTCCACTAAATTATTATGTTCATACCACATGTCTGTAAAAGCCAGTACGGGCGTGTGATATAAATAAATCATGAAGTATAATTTAGTCCACACTGTATCATAGCGGTTCAACGCTCAAGTTTAAACCACTGCGAATACTGTTAAATAGGCTAGTCGGTATGTAAATGGAAATAATTCATTAATATTTTGATATAGAATCAAGTGATTTATGACCAACCAGTAGTGGTCTCTACCCACTGTCGTGCTAATAATAATATAATGATTAAATAATGCTTCTATATGTATAAATAATTGCATTCGTGCACTGTACAGACGATGCCATTCTCAAACCAGTAGGCAAATGGGGCAGAGTCATGGACAACAATCCAAATGTGCAGAGATGAGACAATACCTCAACATAAAGATGTAAGTGAACTTGCCGTGCACAAAAATATGCGACGCGCGGCCCTGGTGTATAGGACAGATCTGCTGTTGAATTTGCCTTATCAAATCTCTTAAATAAAGTGGGAATCTTAACGACATAAGTCATGTAAAAACAATATTCGGCGAGCGGATTGGCGTAATGTACGGACCTACTGTCGATTTTGCCCTAGCAGGTTTAGAAAATCTATCTCTCCGTGGGGTTTATTTTAATTATTTCTAATGAACGTATTACTAAAATCTCAAATGTTTCTAGAGGGATATCTCGGGATGTTACTAATTGACTGTTTAGAAAAATAAAATCTGGTGCTCACGGCTAATTTTATAGTTGAAAAACGTTTTATAAAATTTTCAAACCATTTTACATAAAATATTTTAATGATAACGTCCTGTTTTTAATAATCTTACAAATAAATAACTACATCCCTAGGGATCCCTCTGGAAACATTTGATATTTTAGTAATACATTCATCGGAGGAATTATGTCGCCTCAATATTTTTGATTTATTTTTCATACTGACAATAATTCGTAATGGAGTTTCACTACAATATGATATAGAAACAATTTTAAACTTTTGATATTTTCACGGCCGTATTATAGTTATTTATTTTTGGGGTATTATGCCGTGTGGCACTACCTCCATCTTTATCCAACGTTTAAAACAGCAATACAGTGTCCATCAGGGCAGATATGTAAAAATTGCGGTGAAGTGTGTGCTATGTAGATTTGATACCGTGTTGCGACGGTACGCCTCCAATCCTCTAAGATTAGGTATTACAGTTAAATATTTATTTTTATTAAAATTTGTTGTCTGCGTTTAGTTTTGGTGTAGCCGTCAATTACCGAATACCAAGAACTATTAAGCTTCTCCCCGTCGTCTTTTTGTATTATTAAGTTATATTATATATTTTTTTTATTAGGTACAATATTTTTTACAATTTAGGTTTTCCAGTAATGTAGGCCTCACTGGGTGGCTTGCCCGTGCTGAGGCCTTCATTTTATAATATGAAATATAAACTATATAATACATTTAATGAGAAAAATTATACATTTAAAATTAAAAATACATAATAATATATTTAAAATTAAAAAAAATAGTACATTGAAAAATAATCTTGTGTGTTTGTGAGTGATGTGTGTTTATATTGGTTTTGTGTGTTACGTGAAGGTTTTATTTGTATTTTATGCTATGAAATTTTGGTAATATTGTCTTTTTTGTTCTTTAATCCATTTTGTAATTTTGTGTGTGAATTTATTTTTATTTTCCTCAATTTTAATTTCAAGTTTTAAACTGTTGAAAGCTTTTATTGCATGGTATTGGTAGTGTCTTTGTCCAAAGCTTGAATTTACTGCCGGAGTTTTTATGTTTTCTTTGTACGCTTGTCTAACTGGTCTGTTAGTGTTATTTTGTGTATGTTGAAATTTATTTTTTTTGTCAAAAATGTAGTTTAGTAGTGTTTTAACGTATAATTGGCGTATATCTAGTACGTCACAGCTGTTGAATATTTGGTCTGTATCAGTCAGTCTATGTTTTTTTAGTATTACCTTTAAGATCGTTTTCTGTGCGGTTAAGTTAAGTTTATAGTTAAGTTATAGATGAGTTTCGATTGCCTGTGTAATAAAGCGTACTTCCAGTTCTTCCCGGAACTTCAGGAACAAATCCAAAGTAATGGCCAATTTCGGTAAAATGAACTGCAATTGCCGATTTGTCAGGTTGGCCGAGTTTACGTACTCGGAAGTGTTTGATATCCCTTTAGATATTGTCCGTTCTGTTTTGGTTTTTCCACTTATTAAATTTTTTTACCGTTACCGGTTTCAGCTTAATATAGGCATCTTGTGACTGGTACAAATGTTTTCTGAAACTGAGGCAATTGTGCCTGCCGGTAATAACCAAATAATTTAAAATTCAGCTGTGAAACACAACGCAACACAGCTAGGAAGCGTGGAAAATACCATAACCTCTCCTCAAGTGTTGTGGATATAAACAATGAGTATTGCTATTTTTTTAATAATATGAATTGCATGCGAAAATGTTAAAAATGATTTTTATGAACACGTATTCCGACATCGTGATAATACATTGATATTTTACTAAAATTTTATCAGGAAACTTATCAATTCATTCATTGGGGGCCTGCAATTCCGTTTATAACCGGATTACGAATAATTTCTTTTTTTTCTGAGTTTAGCTCTAGGAATAATTGTACTAGTTTGAAGATGGTTATTTTAAGCTGAAACCGGTAACGGTCAAAAAATAAAATAAGTCGAACAAAGATTAAAATTGCTTCAATATATCATAACACATCTTCTGGTTGGAATATTATTTACCACACATAGGTTTAAGCAGTTATCTAATTGCTTTGATTTTAGTAGATATTAACCCATTTCTGACACCATGTTTACTGTGTTGTTGGTTTAGTAAATGATAAAATCTGATGGATGAGTCATAATACTGATTAATAGAAATAATTACTGGACCATTTCACATGTTATCGATAGTATTGTTGAGACAAGAGAGATCGGAAGTATAGACAGTCAACATAGATGGAGACAGCAATTATAAATAGACAATGATAATAGTAATAATTACTGGACCATTTCACATGTTATCGATAGTATTGTTGAGACAAGAAAGATCGGAAGTATAGACAGTCAACATAGATGGAGACGGCAATTATAAATAGACAATGATAATAGTAATAATACTGGACCATTTCACATGTTATCGATAGTATTGTTGAGACAAGAGAAATTGGAAATATAGACAGTCAACATAGATGGAGACGGCAATTATAAATAGACAATGATAATAGTAATAGTTACTGGACCATTTCACATGTTATCGATAGTATTGTTGAGACAAGAGAAGTTGGAAATATAGACAGTCAACATAGATGGAGATGGCAATTATAAATAGACAATGATAATAGTAATAGTTACTGGACCATTTCACATTTTATCGATAGTATTGTTGAGACAAGAGAAATCGGAAGTATAGACAGTCAACATAGATGAAGACATCAATTATAAACAGACAATGGTAAGAGTAATAATTACTGGACCATTTCACATGTTATCGATAGTATTGTTGAGACAAGAGAGATCGGAAATATGGACAGTCAACATAGATGGAGACGGCAATTATAAATAGACAATGATAATATTAATAGTTACTGGACCATTTCACATGTTATCGATAGTATTGTTGAGACAAGAGAAATTGGAAATATAGACAGTCAACATAGATGGAGACGGCAATTATAAATAGACAATGATAATAGTAATAGTTACTGGACCATTTCACATGTTATCGATAGTATTGTTGAGACAAGAGAAATCGGAAGTATAGACAGTCAACATAGATGAAGACATCAATTATAAACAGACAATGGTAAGAGTAATAATTACTGGACCATTTCACATGTTATCGATAGTATTGTTGAGACAAGAGAGATCGGAAATATGGATAGTCAACATAGATGGAGACGGCAATTATAAATAGACAATGATAATAGTAATAGTTACTGGACCATTTCACATGTTATCGATAGTATTGTTGAGACAAGAGAAATTGGAAATATAGACAGTCAACATAGATGGAGACGGCAATTATAAATAGACAATGATAATAGTAATAGTTACTGGACCATTTCACATGTTATCGATAGTATTGTTGAGACAAGAGAAATCGGAAGTATAGACAGTCAACATAGATGAAGACATCAATTATAAACAGACAATGGTAAGAGTAATAATTACTGGACCATTTCACATGTTATCGATAGTATTGTTGAGACAAGAGAGATCGGAAATATGGACAGTCAACATAGATGGAGACGGCAATTATAAATAGACAATGATAATAGTAATAGTTACTGGACCATTTCACATGTTATCGATATTATTGTTGAGACAAGAGAAATCGGAAGTATAGACAGTCAACATAGATGGAGACAGCAATTATAAATAGACAATGATAATAGTAATAATAACTGGACCATTTCACATGTTATCGATAGTATTGTTGAGACAAGAGAGATCGGAAGTATAGATAGTCAACCTAGATGGAGACAGCAATTATAAATAGACAATGTAGAGCGTCATCGACTGTCCTGTTTGAACTCGACCAGTTGGAATTACATCTCTCTGTAAATTTTTTTGTAACGGTCCGTTTCCGGTTTTAGATGGTGGCCTTGTTGGATACTACCTTTTAAACCCGCCAGCGTTCGCATGTTGGTGGTTCCTACTATGAGCTGTCAAATCGGAATAATCAATATTACGTCACTACCGTCCCGAAGAAAATTTTTAACAAAATGTTCTTTGGATGGTGACATTTCTTTGGACATATTCTATGGTACTTAATCTCTAAATAGTATAAAATAAATAAATGCGTTTACTGCCTGGTATTTGTGGTGTCTTTGTCCAAAGCTTGTGCTTATCGGCGGAGTTTTTATATTTTGTGTGTACGCTCGTCTAATTGGCCTACGAGTATTAGTGTTGAAATTTAGTTTATGGTCAAAAAACCTTTATTACCATGGAAGATTCTTCGAGGAACTAGTGTCATTGATCCCTTTGACACCGGTGTATACTCGAGAAACACGCCAAATGCGCGCCCAACATATGTACATGGTTGGCATTTGTAACATGATAACGGGTGGCTTCTAAGACAGTTCTTGAGTTCTGCAGCTCAGCTGTGGAACGATTTGCCGGCCTCTGCGTTTCCTCCCTCCTGCAACATGGGTATCTTCAAGTCCCTGTCTCTTCAAGACCCATATTCGCTCCTTCCTCTCATAAAAACGACCCTCCACACAGCATCCCCAAAGACTACAAAGGCCCTGAGGGGAATTTTTTTTTCAAGGCCTTCTTGGTGGAGTTATTGGTCAACAAAAACACTTATTTTTTTCTCCCATTAATAATATCTGTTACTACATCGTTTAGTCTTTCTCATTTTTCTGTGTAAAACAATTTTTTAAGTTATTGATCTCTTATTATCTAAAAATAATTTAAAGTACGTTTATTTATCTGCTGTCCATGTTAATCTGTGAGAAAAAATAGGGTTTTCCAATAAGAGGTGTTATTTTGATATTTATTCGTAAAAGATCAATGGTTCCGTTGCTTATGTGGCAGGTAGCGCCGTCTTGTTGAAAGTAAACGTTATCCAGATTAATATCATCCTATTCCGGCCTTAAAAAATCATTAATCATCTCTCGATAGCGCTATCCATTCACCGTAACTGTTGCTCCAGCCTCATTTTCGAAAAAGTAAGGTCCAATGACTCCGCCGAACCATAAACCGCACCAAACACTCACACGTTGAGTATAGAAAGGCTTTTCAACAACAACTCTTGGGTTTTCCGAGCCCCAGATTCGACAATTTTGCTTGTTGACGAAGCCACCGAGGTGGAAATGGGCCTCATCACTCAAGATGATTGGCATTTGATTCACTCAAGTGATTTTTAATAATTTCAATGCGTTGTTGAAAGCATGTATCGTTCCATTTTTATTAATAACTTAGTTTCTACTTGAAAAAATAACAGCTTCAAAGTTAACATCTACCGAAATAACGGACTATTCAAAATAACACCTCTTATTGGAAAATCCTGTAGTTAGAAGTTAGTCGAAATTTTCACTATTGCTGTGGCTATTAGAAATCTATGTTTACCTACTTATATTTAAAAATGTCACCTGCCATATTTGTTATAAATTGGGGTCCTTAGAATAATAAGTCAGATTCTTGAGAGTTAAACTGAATCACTTTTTATTTGACAATAAACTTCCAATTTCACAGGTATGATTAAGCACTTTTTAATAACTATTCTGGGTGCCGGTACTAGTTCCCGTAGTTATTTCGGAGAGGTGAAACCTTTGATTGTTTTCGTATTAGAGCGCGTTTGTAAGCAAAGACCACCTTTTTATAACCTGACAAAGACTGTTGACATTCAAATTCAAGAGGCCGCAAAACAGAAATCGTCTTTGCTGACAGAATTTAATCAAGCAATTAGCAGAGGCGCGAACCTTTCATAAATAATATAATTTAGCATTCATAGATGTCACTAATGGTACATAATTGCCCTGAAAATTATACATGCACCCCCCGAAAGAAACTTAATTCACCAATTAAGGTTCTTTCTAATAAAAGAAAAATTATATAACTACATAATATAAACATTAATATTAACCAAAATAAAAAATAAAAAATTTAAATTCTAAAATCATTGAAAGAAAAAACAAAATACATATAAAATATAAAGGATTCAGTTTTTAACAACACAACACAAATCTTGATTGGCTTCATCTTCTAATTCCATCTGGATGGGTTCCTTGTTATGATTTACATGAGAATAACCTTGTGCACGAGGGGTCATCAGTTTTGCACGAGGATTCATCAATTTGAGCCGGGTTCATCAATTTGGTTACATCAGTTTTGTGGCGTGCAATGAAAAAACATAAATTGCACGATCGTGGTGTTTCTTCATATCGCCCTTTGTTGAACGAAGCAGTCATTGGCGTTCAAAGTTGTCTTCTACGGGTAGCAGACAGATTTTGGTAATTGGTCGCACGAACGTCCCTTGTGATGTCCGGAGGGTGACTACCCTTGTGATTCCATCAGCTCCAGGATGGCAGGATAGTATACGAGCCATTTTCCATAGAGTGGGGGGTAAGTTATCTTCCTTCAAAATAACTAGATCATTTTCCTGGAGGGACCTCTGATTGCTGGTTTGCCATTTGTTTCTCCGTTGAAGCTCTCCCAGATAATCCTTTTTCCACCTGAACCAAAAGGATTGAATTAGTTCTGTCATTTTTTGATACTGATTTAGTCTGTTGTATGGTACATCTCGGACATCTTCTTCTGGAATAACAGATGCATTTGTGCCCATAAGGAAATGGTTAGGAGTCAGAGGATTTAAATCATTAGGATCGTTAGACAGTGGTGTTAAGGGTCTGGAGTTGAGACAGGCTTCGACTTGACATAGTACAGTATAAAAAAGCTCAAAAGTTAAAGATGAACAATTAGTAATTCTATACAAGTGATATTTGGCAGATTTGACTGCGGCCTCCCACAGACCTCCTTGCGTTGGTGCGCGTGGAGCGATAAAATGCCATTCAATTGACCTATTTGCTAAATACTCCTGAATTTTGTCATCATTTTTTCTCAAACTGGCATAAAGTTCCTCCAGTTTATTACATGCTCCTTTGAAAGTAGAAGCATTGTCGGAATATATTTTCTTGGGTTGACCTCTGCGAGATATAAACCGTTTCAAACAATTTAAAAAAGTTTCGCTAGATAAATCTGTTACTAGCTCTAAATGGACAGCCTTAGTAACAAGACAAACAAAAATACATAGATACGATTTAATTAGAGGAGCTCTCTTCAGAACTCCACTTTTGATTTGGAGCGGACCCGCGTAGTCCAAACCGGTTACAGAGAAAGGCCTGCTAGGAGTTATTCGGTCCATAGGCAAATTACCCATAATTTGCTGGCCTACGACGGGGCGGCATCTAAAACATATTATACAGTTATGTAATATTCGTTTCACTGTGTTTTTACCGAATATCGGCCAAAATTTTAACCTTATTTCGGCTAGTAACGCTTGTGCTCCTGCATGTAAATTCGCATAATGATAGTGACGTATTATTAATTCTGTCAACTTATGCCTTGCAGGTAAAATAATAGGATGCTTTTGTTGAAAAGTTAAATGTGTTGCTGTGGACAATCTCCCACCAACTCGTATTAATTGGTCATGTAAAAACGGGTTGAGAGCCTTTAAAGAACTATTTTTATTTACACTTCCATTTTTTATTAAGGCTTCTCGTTCTGCCTGAAAACTGTATTTTTGTGACGATACAATTAAATATTTCAAAGCTAATTCAAGTTCTTCAACGTTTAAATTTCCTGATATTTTGGTCTTTAACTTATCACAATTATTTATAAATCTTAATACATAGGCAGTTACACGTTTTAGTTTAGTTAAAGAAGAGAATTTCTTAAAGATGTCCCATTCTTCCGGATTAGTTACAATTAAAACATTTTTTCCTTTAATTTCCGGAGGGTTTGAACAAGATATTTTCGATAGCGGCCAAGTGTTGTTTTCTCTAGTCAACCACTCTGGCCCATGCCACCATATTGAGGAATTCACTAGTTGATCAGCAGTAGCTCCTCTTGATAATATATCTGCTGCATTGTCAGAAGATGGCACATGACGCCACTGTTCTGGGTTACTAAATTCTTGAATTTCAGCGACTCGATTCGCTACGAATGTGTTCCAACGTGCTGGTTGACCTTTTATCCAACATAACGCTATCGTGGAATCACTCCAATAATATGTATCTACTTCCATCATACCTAATGCTTGTTTGACATTTTTTATTAGTTTTGATGGTTTTGTTATAACATAAGAAAAATAATCTAACTCATTATTCCAGATTAAGCCCAGAATTTTTTCATTCTTGGGTTTGTCAGATAGAATTTTTTCACAATTGTTCTGTCCGGCAATTTCAGCTTGGCCCGACTCGGATGACAAATCCAAGATATTAGATCTCCATTTTCTTAACCTCATGCCTGCAGACAGCAATATGTCAATTAATTGACCTTTTAAATTTCTACAGGATTCCAAATTATCGTCTCCGGTCAATAGGTCATCCATGTAAAAATTGTTTTTTATGACTTGACTAGCTTTAGGAAAAGTAATTTGGTTATCCATACCAACTTGTTGTAGGCATCTTGTAGCTAGGAAAGAGGAAGGACTTAACCCGTACGTTACAGTTTTCAGCTTGTAATGCTGAATCTCATCTTCCGGTGATTCGCGCCAGACTATTTTCTGCAAGTTGCGGTCAGCTGCACTCACGTTTATCTGCCGATACATCTTCTCGATGTCAGCTGTCATGACATATTGGTGTTTTCTGAAGAGATTTCTACAGGATTCCAAATTATCGTCTCCGGTCAATAGGTCATCCATGTAAAAATTGTTTTTTATGACTTGACTAGCTTTAGGAAAAGTAATTTGGTTATCCATACCAACTTGTTGTAGGCATCTTGTAGCTAGGAAAGAGGAAGGACTTAACCCGTACGTTACAGTTTTCAGCTTGTAATGCTGAATCTCATCTTCCGGTGATTCGCGCAAGACTATTTTCTGCAAGTTGCGGTCAGCTGCACTCACGTTTATCTGCCGATACATCTTCTCGATGTCAGCTGTCATGACATATTGGTGTTTTCTGAAAAGTAACAATTGGGTATATAAATCCTTTTGAATGACAGGTCCTACCATCAAGGCGTCATTCAGGGAAATTCCTTTGGAAGTTTTGGCTGATCCGTCAAAAACAACCCTCACCTTAGTGGTGGAGCTCGATTCCTTAATGACGGCGTGATGTGGTAAAAAATAGGAGTTATGATCTCCTTCTAGTTTATCACATACCTCCATGTGACCTAGTTCCTGGTATTCTCGCATAAATTGTACATATTGTGATTTTAATTCTGTATTTGAAGATAATTTTCTTTCTAAGTTTTGGAATCTTTTCTCAGCTGTTGTCAATGAGTTTCCTAATTGATCAATACAAGGACGGCGTGGTAAAGTTACTGTAAATCTACCGTCTTCTTCTCTTGCATGAGTAGCTATGAAATTAGCCTCGCAAGCTTTCTCCTCATGATTTTGATATTTCATGGGGTTGACTTCTTCAAGATTCCAAAATTTTTCAATTTGATTGCTTAATTTATTTATGGATAAGCTACAGAATTGTGATACTGGCCTTTGGTTGGGATATATGTTGGTCGGTCCTGACACGATCCATCCCAGTTGTGTTCGTTGAAGTGTGGGACCGGTATCCAACTTCATTCTATCATTGGTCAGGATGTCCCAAAAACCTTCAGCCCCCAACAAGATGTCGATAGGCGCTGCGATGTTGAAATTCGGGTCTGCCAATTCTAATCCATGAGGCAACTTAATCTGGTTTCTTGGTATTGATGTTTGCGGCAGACTTGTGGTTATTTCCTGTAATATCAGACAAGATATTGTATTTTTATAGTTGGTTCTTAAAGAATTAAAGTCTACCGACACACTTTTCCTTATGTGTGTAACATTATTGTATAGGCCCGATACCGGCTTATTTATGTGATTAAATTTTAAATTTAATTTTTTTGCAAAATCCTCTCTCATAAAATTGGATTGTGCTCCAGAGTCTATTAGTACTCTTGCCTTATATAAATTATTGTCGCTACCCACGATACCTACTATCGCCGTAGACAACAATACTAAATTTTCTGCCTTACCTACGGCAGAATGATTGTTAACTGAGACATCTTCTGCCTCAGTTCCTAAATTTGGAGATTCTACTCGGAATCCCTCTTTATGAAGCAACGTATTGTGATCATTACTGTCACATCGTTTGCATTTAAAGGTGATCCTGCAATCCTGTGCAAGATGACCCGGCTTCAAACATTTGAAGCATGCTCGGCTCTTTTTCATGCTCGGCTTCTATCCTTTCCGATATTTTTAATTTTAGAAATTTTTTGCAGTAAAAGATTGGATGATCCTCACCGCAGAATGTGCATTTTCCCTTTTTTACAGATAATAACACAGTTGATTCCCTATTATTAATCCCTAAATGTGATTTAATTTGGCTGTGCGGTTTTTTGTCCGTAGTTTGCATAAGTTCTAAAGTTTGAGCTCGTGAAGCTAAACATTTCAAGAACTCTTTCAGTGTTGGCAACTTCCCTTCAATAGGGCTTTGTTCCCAATGTTTTCTAGTAATCTCATCTAATTTGTTTGAAATTATGTAAATAATTAAAGCATCCCATTGATTTACTTGAACTCCTAAGTTGTGTAAAGCCTTTAAGTTAACGTTAGTTCCATCTATCAATCGCCGCAATGCGACTGCATCTTCCTGCTTCATTTCCTTCATTTGGAATATGAATTGAATATGCTTATGTACAGTTGCCCTTAAATTAGAATATCTCTCATGTAATAGTTCCCATGCTCCTTGATATCCAGAATCAGAGATTTCTAAATTCGAAATGATTTTAATTGCTTCTCCCTTTAAGCAAGATTGCAAATAATAAAATTTCTGTACATTGCTTATCGATTTATTATTGTGAACTATATTCTTAAAAGTTTCTACAAAGGTGTTCCAATTTTTCTGATCTCCGTGGAATTCTTGTAACTTTAGGTCAGGTAATTTTATTTCTTCCCTCGATTGTTCTACGGATTCTAATGCACCTTTGGCCGTTGCCATTAATGAATAATATTGATTTTCAAATGATTCTCTCTGAGAAGCATTTTCGCTTTCATTTACATCTGAGATTTCCTCAATTTCATCCTGAATAACTTCAAATTCATCAATTATAGATTTAATTCTGTCATATCTTAGTTTTATTTCGTGAGCTGAAAGAGTATTCAATGCATCATTGAATCTGGTTAATTTTCCCCTTAAAACTCCGCGTTTGTTTACTAATACTTTCAATTTCTCCATCGTATTATGAATCGCGACAATAAATTTCCGATAATTAAATGATCACAAAATAATTCACTAAAACTGGTAAATTATTCGCGTATTAATACTCCAATTTGAAAGAAATGATGACAAAATCCTTACAATGTTTACTATTTTCGATAAAATCTGCACATAAAACACGTAGGTAATATTGTTATTGTGAAATGTCATACAAAATTAAGTTATGACTTGCAATTTTTATGATGTTGACAAACAGTAAATCGGAATACCTTGTAACAAATTATTTTTAAAATTATTATTTGAATAAAATAATAAATATATTTTGGGAATTCTAGATGTGATAGGAGTTGGATTTGGAAGGATTGGACTTATCTGTCTGATGCGATGGCGTGTTTCCAGGTTCTCAGACTTCCAGCTACTTCCAGCTTGATCTCTCAAGGATCTCTTCAATATTTTTGGCCGAATGGTTTTTGTTTAAATTTCTGTAATCTCGCTTGGATTACAATATCCGGCTCGAAGGACCATGTTATAAATTGGGGTCCTTAGAATAATAAGTCAGATTCTTGAGAGTTAAACTGAATCACTTTTTATTTGACAATAAACTTCCAATTTCACAGGTATGATTAAGCACTTTTTAATAACTATTCTGGGTGCCGGTACTAGTTCCCGTAGTTATTTCGGAGAGGTGAAACCTTTGATTGTTTTCGTATTAGAGCGCGTTTGTAAGCAAAGACCACCTTTTTATAACCTGACAAAGACTGTTGACATTCAAATTCAAGAGGCCGCAAAACAGAAATCGTCTTTGCTGACAGAATTTAATCAAGCAATTAGCAGAGGCGCGAACCTTTCATAAATAATATAATTTAGCATTCATAGATGTCACTAATGGTACATAATTGCCCTGAAAATTATACAATATTTTCACTTGGGTTATCTTGTATTTATCGCTCCTCAAAAATATAATTTAAATTTTTCACTTTTTTCATGTACAGTATCTGACGGAAAACTTCTTATTTTGATATCTTATTTTGGGAATTCTCTTTCAGATATGTCGATAGTTTAAAGACGGCTATCTTCCGTTTAAATGCTTAATTTAGTTAAAATCAAAGTTTCCAGGCTGTAAAGAGAAATAGAAAAAAAAACAAAACAACGAACTATTATAATTCTCTAATTTAGTCTTAGGTCACGGTCGTCGGTCATATAGTTTTTTCATCCAATGCTTCAGAAGAATTAGGTTTCATAAAATAATCACGTATATGTAAATAATAGGTATCATGGTAGGTGCTATTTTCCATCGTGCATTGTACAGAGTGTAATGACATTTAATGCTAACTTCCTGCACGTTCAAATACATGACCCAATCGTTTAAAGGTGAATCCGTTATTGCATTGTCTCAAAACGACAAGTTCCTAGTTGTCAAAGATTCAGTTAATCGAACAGTTATTTTTATGGGTTAACCTCCCAGATAGCGTGCCATCGAATAATTTACTAGAGTATTATTAATAAGTTTTGTTAATAATTAAATTAATTTATCTTAATATTATTTTCTTCGTTTAAATAAAGATTAAATTAATCTTCCTTTCCAGAGACTGTCTCTCAACCGATGTGAACTTTTAAAATTTCCCCAGGGATTGAAGTCAACGTTGAAACTTAAGCCAAATTCTAATTGAAGAGTACCGACATTTATTTCGTGTATTAACAGCTCTTTATTTTTGTCAGAGAGTTTGTCATATCAAACGTTTTATTTCAGTGGGTTAAAAATATAGAAATTCGTAAATAACGCAAGACTGAGCGGTCAGTGGCTGAGTTGACATCGCGTTTGGGTCCTACCCAGGTGTAGTGTGTTCAATTCCTCGGCACTACTAAGTGAATTAAATTCATGACTCGGGCCATGTCAAGATTCAGATTAACAGAGTGTTTGAATTAATTGGATAGAAGCGCCGAGTGTGCGCCAAGACATGTCTATAGAGTAGTATATACTCTTAGGTTAGTTTGTTACTACTAGGCAATAATGTACAGTATATTATAGAACAACTGGAAGGTATTCAATTATTGGTTGTAATGCAGCGTGCGGTCAGCTGCAATCTCCGAAGGTGTTCCAAAGTTATTTGCGGTCTACCAAAACCCCATGACTACATTATTGGTCAGGTCAAGATTGGTTTATGACGACTTAAATTTAAATACTAAGCGAGTGTTGCTTAAAGATTGTGGTCATTTAAAATTTTGCACCGAGTTTAACAAGTGTAGGTAAAAATTTAATAAATTACGATTGACCGCACGCTTATATTCTATTATCTTTGACCGCACGCTTTAACCCTCCAGGCTTTTAAATACATTTACCGGCAAGTCCCAATTACAGTGAAGATGTTCATGGAATTTCGGAATGCTTTCGAGGTATTTTAAATGTGCTACATAGTTCTTATTTTTGAAGTTGTTGTAAAAACAAATACTATTTTAGAAACTAGATGAAATTATCTCTCCTATGTTTATATTTGAAACAAACATTGTTATTAATGAATAATAAAATTTTATTATCAAACACGAAAATGTAAAAAAAAAAACATTGTAATTGAAATAAACATTGATATTTTTTAAAATGCTCTTAAATGACAGATATATTATTGCACTCACCGCTTCATACAGCTGAAATAAACAATTATTATTATTATTAATTAAGAAAATTTATATGTCAAACACGAAAATGATAACAAAAAACTGTTTACTACGAACGTCCATAATAAAATACATTCCTTTTATGTTGAAAATTAGTTATGTAGAAAATTTCCACTGCGCTTTTTATACCGTCGATACATTAAAAATAAATTAATAATTTTTAAACTTCCAACAATCATCAAAAAAATACCGCCATTTTCTAATCACACACTTGCAATTTTTTCTGTATTTTATCTACGAAATCAAGTATAAATATTTGTGACAAACTGAAGACAATACTTATTTCTAATTATTGATAGAAATTGACGAACAAACACCTTTCATTAACAATTCACATATATTACCATTGCATTTCAAACATTCACATTTACCTCGAGAAATAATGTCCGCATAGACCGCACTCTGTTAGGTGAATTTTCTCTGTAGACCGCAAAAAATACATACTCGTAGTGTAAACGTCTCGAAAGACCGCACTTTATTGAAAAAAATCCGTCAGACCGCTCGCTATCTATTTACAGTGGCTGTTTGGTTTTGAAATGAGAATATGCTTAGTTCCTACCGCGATGTCATTTATCCAGTTCCTACCTCTCCCTAACTATCATTTTGCTGGAAAAGTATTTGAAATTAAAAACAACGCCAAGAATATAGTGCGAATTCGAGTGAATTTGTTTTGAATAATAAAATAAGGCTTGGGGCTAACTTGGAAGTAAAATGTTGGTGTTTTTGGTTTAAATAATTTCGTTGAAAAGTAAAAAAAGTTAAACTTGAAAGTTGCAAAACTGCATACACGGATAATAATGAGTATTGCTAATTTATTAAGAATATTCTCAAGTTATAGGTAATCCGGTTAAAAACGGAATTGCAGGCCTTTAACGAATGAATTAGCAGGTTTCCTGATAAACTTTTAGCTAACTGCGAATACGTTATCACGGAACAAATGATTTTTACTAATAGTTTGTCAGGAAACCTATTAATTCAATAGTTAAAGGCGTGCAATTTCATTTTTAACCAGGTTACCAGTAATTTGAAGAGATTCTTCAAAAATTAGCAATACTCATTTTAAGTACTTATTCGTCATGTTGTGGCGATAATTACCTCGAAGTACCGCGGTGGAACTCACTATACTGTGATTGTGCTGTGTGCTGATACGCACCGATATAGTAGTAAGTGATTGGTCATCCGTTTTCCTTCTTTCCATGCCTTGTTCATTCCTACACATACTATCGCCCAATTCCAGCAAACACCAATTCATTTCCTCGCTTAAAATATTTACAGTCCGCTTTCATGTTAATCTGAAGCTGTAATTCGTAAGCAATTTCGGATGCAACAGTGCCAAACACAATATTGTAATAAATCTTCTTTCAATAAATTTAAATAAACGATAAATTTCTCCTATGTTTTAGAACGGACCGGGTTTACCCTACCACGAGCGTCTTTAGATACATAAGCTGGATTTTAATTCTACTTAATGTTGACCTGTGTATTGTTTAATTTACCTACTTTAGATAAATGATCTAATATTATCATGATTTGATTATTACCAGAATTATTTATTTATAAATTATAAACAACAAACCAGGCGAAAGCCCGTAATATGTTGGTACAAAATAATAATCCGTTTTAAAAAAAATTGTTTTTGTAAAATACATCGATTTAAAAAAGTCTTTTAAAAATTAAATAAAAATAAATTGGTTTGTCTGACGATGGAACTTTCCTATCCAGTAAATGGAGTAGACATCTCTATCAAGCTCGCTAAATGCCGATCGGGTAGGACCGACATTTTTTTTGTATATTAACTGCTGTAATATCCGCGTATTTACGTGATTGTCACGGAAATTTGGTAGAATATATTATCATCGACAACGAGTCTATCTGCTGAATTTCAGCTAGATCCGATGACGGGAAGTCAGTTTATTTCCGCTTCCAAGATTTGCATTCATTCATTACCGAAAACGAATTCAAATAGATACATTTAAAACTAGGAATAATAATATATAGTTAAAATAAATGAAAATTTATGGTAATAATAACAACAACGAAAATATTATTATTCGACATCTACGTTACATTATTTTTCAACCGTTCAGTTATTGTTGGTAATTATTTTTGAACTCAGTAATTTTATAATTCGGTAATCAGTTGAGTATTTTCATAGAATATCACCCCAGTTTTAACAAATCAGAAACCGTACCTTAACCTAAAACAATATTATATTTACGCATTAAAAGCTCAAAAATCGTCTTTACTCTTACAACTATATTACCTACCGTAAAGATGTCCAATTTAGAAAATGAACTGCGCTATTTCGGATAAATTCAAATAATAAAATAAATTCATTTTGCCACCATTGAAAGGAATATGCTACAGCGCCTCTATCGACCAGAATTAGTGATATTGCCAAAGTTTTACTGGAGTCGGACTTATTATTAACATTACATGATGTTTAGTAATGGGTACTAACGAACATAGCACCAACTTCAATCACACAATTTTCGACTTATTATGGCAGTGTAATAATTATTACAAAATAATCAATACATCATATTTCTACTAAAAGACTTAGGTACATTCTTATACACCTTCTGAAATAAAACATCAGTAATTTCATTCAGAGAATCAGATTTTTAAGTGTTATTAATAATGATTAGAGAGGCGTGTCGGATCTGAATCTTTCTCACAATATCCAAACAACAAAAGGTTACCCAATTCGCTGTCGAAATTTGTTACCTTGATTTTGTAGCATTACCTAGAACAATAATAGTGATTTCAAGCGATGCTAATTAAAGTATTTCTTAATAAATAACAAATCACCTACGCAACTAGCTGTAAATCAGATGTAAACGAATGGAAGTGAATAATCAAAATGTGGGAGTTTAGTGTTTTGCTGGATGACTAATAACCACTTGAACGAATGTTGTCATATTATGGCAAGTTTGCAAAACGTCTTGAGTGATCGCTTTCCATAAAGTGCCAATTTTCTACATGAATACTGCACAATAGTCCCAACTGCTCCCAACCGTCAAGAGCCAGTGAGACTATGGCGTCCCCAACTGGGTTAGGTTGTGAGGTTGAAGGGTAGTGGGACCACTGAGGCCGTCCAAATTTATAGAACTAATAAAATTATGTGATAAACGGTGAAATCTAACTGGATTCATTGGCTTTAAACCGCAGTAAGCAGTTCATAATATGTTTTACATTTTAATATTTTGAGGAATGATATTAATTAAATCGAATGGTTAAATTGAATACCGAGCACCCATCGCTCGAGTGGTTATATAATACTGGAATGTATTTAATGCCCAAATAATTAGAAACAAGGGAGATGGGCCATTAACTTTTTTAGAATGAAGACATATGCACAGCGCCATGCACGGAGAAAACTTACAAAATATTGATAATTTATTAAGAATCTCGAATTATTCGCAATCCGGTTTAAAACGGGATTTCAAGCCTTTCACGAATGAATTCAACGCTAGATTTCCTAATAAACTTTAAGTAAAACACGAACGGAAAACGTGTTCCTCAAAATTCCAATATTTTCGCATTTCGCATTCATTGCATATTATCAGGACAAATGCAGTTGAGTAAACACGTGTTCCGATATATTAGGAATGTACATAATGTTGAACAGGAAACAGCCTGCAATTCCATTTTTAACAGGCTTGTAATAAATCACTATTTGTCTGGCGTGTGGCAGCCGGCTCCGCCTTGATAGTCCGTGCAGTTTGGTCGTAGTTTGGCGACAGTCGGAAACCTTCTATGTATTTCCGTTTGTGTCTATTATCTACGCTCTGGAATGTAATCAACATGACTTCAAACTGGTGATAGAATAAAATCTATTTATGAAGACTCAAAATCTTGGTCAGGTTGCCCATCATGAACGCCTTAGAATTGTTAACATTGACACGATATAAGTCTTCATCATCAGTGATTAGTCGACTTTCGCTGCCATTCTAATGAATTGGATTGTAATCTATATAGTGACTCAGATAAACATATCCGATTTTTATTTATCTGGGATACCTATCGACTTTTTTCTATAAATATTAATGTATATTCGTTTTTTTATTATAACAACGTTTGAAGTTTATATCAATTAGGTCTCAATGTTAGAGTGGACAAACACGTTGTCCCGGTAAGACAAAAAGATCCTGGGTTCGATTCCCAGTTCTGACTGTTATCTTTTGTATTTTCTGTGTTTTGTTCTGTTTCATGTTCCGTTTAGATTTGTTAGTATTTTATTCTTCTTCAATGATATTGGAGGCGACTCCACCATTTTCCCAACGGCATTATAAGGAAAAATATGGTTTCCTCCTTCACCGCACACGTCAAGACTTTATTTTTATTTATTTAACGATGCTCCATTTTTTTAACGACTCTAGACCCAAGACTCTAGAAGTTAAAGTTAAGTTGTTCCTGAACGACCTACTGCTATAAACTGCTCCTTTTATAGCCCAGGAAGATGACACAAGTTATGGCACCTGTAAAGAATATACGCGCAACATATTTTTTAACTTCCCGTACTATATCGTTTATGAAATTAAACTATTGTCTGATGGTACGGAGTTAAATGTATTTTCAATTGATATCGACTGCACAGTGCAGGGAATAAATATCACATGAACACCAACGGTACTGAATGTCTATCAGCCTATAAAAACATTGTTATTAAATCTGTATGTCTATCTTGATAGCTTTGTAATGTTTATAAATTTTCAATGTATCCAAATTTATAGGAATGTGCATCCTATAGTTTAGTCTGTTTGTTGCTTTAAGATAATATTTCTATATTTGGTACATATTTTATTGTTATATCTCTTTTACTCTCTGATTATATCAAATGTATTTTTGATTGTACAGGATTTTCCAATAAGAGGTGTTATTTTGATATTCAATCGTAAAATATTAATGGTTTTGTTGCTTGTGTGGCACGTAGCGTTGAAAGTAAACGCTGTCCAGATCAATACCATCCAATTTCGGCCATAAAATATCATTAATAATCTCTCGATAGCGCAATTCATTCACCGTAACTGTTGCTACAGCCTCATTTTCGAAAAAGTAAGGTCCAATGACTCTGCCGGACCATAAACCACACCAAACAGTCACACGTTGAGGATAAAGAGGCTTTTCAACAATAACTCTTAGGTTTTCCGAGCCCTAGATACGACAATTTTGCTTGTTGACGAAGCCACCGAGGTGGAAATGGGCCTCATCACTCAAGATGATTTGCATTTTATTCACTCAAGTTAACTTTAATAATTTCAATGCGTTGTTAAAGCATGTATCGTTCCATTTTTATTAATGGCGTAGTTTCTACTTGTCAAATGTCAAAAAATAACAGCTTCAAAAGTAACATCTACCGAAATAACGGGCTATTTAAAATAACACCTCTTATTGGAAAACCCTGTATCATATGTAATAAATAAATAAATAAACATTGTTTGGGTTAGATGTATAATTACTCTGGAAAACTTATTTTCGAAGATGTGCGATTTTTGTAATGCCGAATGTATATCAAATATGTCAATATTTTCAAAGCCAGCTTACGATATTGATACTCGTAAATTTCGACAGCTTACCTTGTCATATAGAATACTTTTAGCTGTCATACTTGTTATATTTTTTGTCATCAGAACTATCTTAAACCAAAATTAGTTCACCTAATCGAAGTTCTACTGTAATACCCATAAACTATTGACCCCTCAGATCTCTGGCATATTCTGTTAGAAGCGCGGAGTATTTCCACTTAACAATTAAATCTATTTTTTTTATTATTTAATATAGATATAAGTGGGTACAGTGGCGTCATATAAATCGGTACAAAATATATTTATAATCGCAATCTCGCCAAAGAAGAAACTGGTGCTTGGTGAGCGAGTTACATTATTTATAAGGAAAATAGAATAACATTATGCAATAAGAAAGTATATATAATAGGAACAATTGAAACTTCTGGATCATCTATATGTGTAGGTGATTATATAGTATATAGGATGCTGTTACATACTAAATACTGAGCAATTAAGAGGGTAATTAGAAACATCTAAATAAAGTAGAGATGAATAGAGACTGATAATAAATATAAAGAAAAGGAAAAACAGGCAATTATTTAGTTAATTATTCCTGAGAAGTATAACTTCAGTTTAATGGAATTAAATTAAATTTTAATGGAATTAAATTAAATTTTAATGGAATTAAATTAAATATTAATGGAATTAAATTAAATTTTAATGGAATTAAATTAAATTTTAATGGAATTAAATTAAATTTTAATGAATATTTATTTATTTAATTTAATTTTTTTAATTAAATGGAATATTCATATAGTATCCAAAATTTAAAAACTACGTTTGAATGGTAATGAAATTCACTTTCAAAATGTATTATTAGATACAAACATATAATTTTTGAAATATTTGAATTTTGAGTACAAATATAAAAAATATCTAAAACGGCTCACTTGATTTATTTTATAACTAAAATTACAGATAGCTAAAAAAATATTTAAAAAAACACAATTATTTTATTAGACAAATATATTGCAAACGTTTCAATTTATTTTTCAAATAGCGGTCGGAACCTTTCGTTTCATATGGGTGTATATTTTTATTCTTCTGTGGTTAACTTCTAGATAAATCGTGGTGTTTTCTCTTTCTAACGCCGCGGCCGCGCCGTTTACATCATATTTCTTACCATGACAACAAGGGAGACCCAACGATTACTGTTAGCCGTTCCCAAAAGCGAACAAATTAGCCTAAGGGGTTAAAATAATACCAAATTCTTTCCATTTTACGAACATTATTATTCCCTAATATAACTATTAAGAAACTATTTAATTAAAATACTTCAATTTAAACACTTTTACAGTCTATGTTCGCAGCACCCCGGTGGAAACGGCCCAGAAGTCTTCAGAGGGAGGTTCTACTATTTCAAGGGCGGCTTTCAACTCATTAAAAGCCTTCGTAAAATAATAATAAGATCTAATTTCATATTCTCCGAGTGCTCGGGGCTATAATTCGTAAGGTAACTCAATTTTCCGGTAGACAAGCACTGCAAACTCCAATCAAAACCTGCCTGAATCAACCTCAGTGAATGGTTAATAATCAAATTACGTCTAATTATAGATTTATAAAAACGTTTGCTATTTTGGGGTAAAGGCGAAACAATTATAATGCAACTTAACCTAAACAGTAGCGTTCTGTAGAAGTACTAAAACGATATTGTATTAATTAGTCTAAAGTGGAAATTCTGTTTTTGGAAGCAGCGGAATCTTTCTAACTGGCGTCATAGGACTCGACTCGTCACTAATCTCGGGGACGCCTTAGGAAGACACGGTACGATCAAGTGAATCAAATGGGTCATTGATTTGCTAGGCAGGCCATCCATTTGGGAGGCAGGTCATTTATTTGGTAGGCAGGTCGTTCATTTGATAGGCAGGTCATTCATTTGGGAGGCAGGTCATTCATTTGGGAGGCAGGTCATTCATTTGGGAAGCAGGTCATTTATTTGGGAGGCAGGTCATTCATTTGGGAGGCAGGTCATTTATTTGGGAGGCAGGTCATTCATTTGGGAGGCAGGTCATTTATTTGGGAGGCAGGTCATTCATTTGGAAGGCAGGTCATTCATTTGGGAGGCAGGTCATTCATTTGGAAGGCAGATCATTCATTTGGGAGGCAGGTCATTCATTTGGGAGGAGGGTGTGGATACCGCCGCTCCGGGAACCATTTATTGGAAAATCAACGCCTCTGCCATAGGTCACCCCAAGTGGTTTTTTCCTTCCCAGAACTTCCTCTTCTTCCTTTAGAAGGAAAAGAGGAAGTTCTAAAAAGACCCTTCACACAGCATCCCCGAAAATAACAAGGCCTTGAGGGGAATAATTATGTATAAAATATATATATGTGTATCAGAAAAGTATATATTAGACGTTGTTATGAATTTAAACGAATTAAGGAGTGTATGTTATTCAGAGCTACTTGTCAGTCTATCCGACTTTACTCAATTGTTCGACGAGAAAAACGAGTTGAAATTTCTTTTGTGTGAAGGTAGAAACAAAGGCGGGGCGCAACTGTGATACACTTAAATGCGATTTACAGAGTGGGTGAACGATGTTGGCGACACTTTTAAGAGGACAGTTTCATTATAATAAATGCTCTTGACCCTTTTCCTTTGTATTCTTTATCTATGGATGGCGCAGATCCAACGAATTAACGAAATAATATTTTAATTAGCAGTATATTTTGGTTTCCAAAAACGTCTCCATTAAGTCCCGCATTCCGAATTTCTATCGGCTTATAATATATTTCTCTTGAAAAATGTAAGTTAAAATGTTCCTAAAAAAATTATATATGTTCTTGTTGAATATAATATATATATAAGTTTGTAGAGCCGATTTTAATTTTATTAAATTCCCTCGATATGAAAAATCACAAAATGCTCCGAAAATAATTAAATACATGTTTTTTTCTGTTATTTAACATGTTATAGGTATGAAAAATTCACAGTGTATCTTTAAATGCAACTTATATATTTTAAAATTTTTCGCTTAATTATTATAGTTTTTTTTTAATGTTGGCGCGCTCTCTTTGAACGCTTGCTACGGATTTTTAACTCAGACCCAGAAAGTTAATTAAACTCTTAGATATTATTGAAGGATTTTTTCAATGGACAATATGGCTTGGGAAAGCACTAAAGGTTTCATGGCAAATTGTTTCAGTATTTTTATGTTGGCAATTTTGTCCCTTTCTACAATTTTAGTTTTAACGAGTTTTAACATTAAGGTAAAATTGTACATTTTTCTGCGAAGCCCAGCCAAGAGTGGTGCATCCAAGTAATATAGTGGCAATATTTTTGTTATAAGTACTTACTCTATGGAGTACGCCGAAAATGTTCTTGAGGTTAATGTCAATGCTAGGAGTATACGATGTTGCACGATGAAGAAAATACATAAACTGGATCACAGAATGAGTCGTAAAGATAACCCGTTCTTAAAAAGAGATTGTTAATGCTTATTTTATTTAAATGTTTCCGTTGAAGTAATGTCGAGTCTAACGACCAAATGTTTCAAGACATCGGACAAAAACAAAAACATTGGGTCGGGGCCACAACGTTTTGTTTTCATCGGCCATGGAAAACAAAAACATTGTGTCCCTGCCCCAATGTATCATGTTTGCAGTGTTTGCACAAACATTATGTTCAATGTTTGTGGTAAAATTGTCGCTGGAGACGCGTCTTAGCAAGATTTTAATGTGCCATCTAATTTAAAACAAAGTAGTAATTATTTAGTGAAATATTTAGACTGAAGTATTTGGTATCCTTCATTTGTGTGTTGTCTGTGTGTTAGTCGTGCGAAATCCGGTTCAATTAACTCAATCATTAAAATTGGAACTGACTGTTTGAAGAAATCAAACAAATGATTTCTCTTGTTTGATTTCTTAACCCCCTACGGTACAATATTTTTAATTGGAAATTATTTTAATTATCATTTTAATATTTGGAACTGATTTGTGAGGAATTTAGACTATCCCGTGATTTCCACGAGTGTATAAATAAATCTGGATTGTAAACGAGTCGTCAACGTGTACGTTTTTTCAACTGTGTATTTTTACCTGCGGCACTTATTTTTTGAAGATTTGATAATTCTCAAACATGCATGTCTTTTCACTAGGCATCAAACGTAGTGGATACCTTTTTATCTCACGGTAAAGGAAACTATTTTTAAATAATACTTGCCCGTAAAAACCTAAATTTATCTTTCGCTTATAATAATTAGTGGATCAATATTACAATTCTTCAATCATTGGAAATCTCAAATTTATTATTTACTGAGAATTTCAATTCTCTATGTAATTTATATCCGGAATGAGTGTAATTTTTATTATTTACTGAGAATTGGAATTCTCTATGTAATTTATACCCGGATGAATGAATTAAACCTTACCTTAAAGGCAAACGAATTCTAATATATTGGAAAAGGTTAACAAGATTAGCTCTTGGGAATAATACTAGACTCAAATATATATCTTGAAGAAAATACCGATTTTATTGAAAGAATGACTAGAGGTTGTCATTCTTTTGAAGGATTAGGAAAAAAAAAAATTGCTTTTATACAATGAATAATAAAAAATATACAGTATTTATCAAACATAACAAATCTGCATCAAGAATGATATTTTGTATTTGTATTTTGTAGTTGCGGTACCTCCTTCTTCAGCCAACAATAAACCTTGTTGTTTCGGAATACAGTGTCCATCTTCAGGCAAATATCTAGCCTATAAATACAATATTGTATCGGTGATTCAATCGATTATTGTATTTGTATGCCTCTCTTGAAAGAATTGAGTTTGTATACGGACAAAACAAATTATTCATATTCATATATTGCATATTTACGGGTGCAAACAAAAAAGTTGTAAATTGTAAAACGTAACTTGAAAAAAGCGTCTTTTAATAAAATAATTAAATTAACTCCATCTACGTACATGTAGAATATAACTAAACGTTTAACCTTAACCTTAAAGCACTTACTTACTATTCTCTAATTTTGGCAAATGGCTTTGTTCACTGCACGGGATAGGTTAAAGTGAAACTAATCTATGAAATTAAAATCATTTTCGTTTTTTGCAGTTTTATAAAATAATTAAAAAGTTATGTTATAGTCCTCAAATTAAGACAAAATAATTTTTATCAATGATCGTACCATGTTTTTCTAGGACATCCTCGACTGTGTTTCCTTTCACATGGCTATCAAACCCAATAATGTCTTCCTCACGACTTTAAACTGATCTACTATTGGGAAGTGGAAATCTAGAGTGAGTTCATTAATCATGGCTGCTTTCGCAATGTCAAGAACATGACCATAGACTGAATTGATTGAAATGTAAAGGCTAGTGCCATTTTAAACAACGTGTAATTTGTGAACGGTTCTCTTTCACCAGAGCAATACTGAGAGTACCTTCCACTCTGGAATACTGTACAGTGTAGTTTTTGTAATACGAGCCCACTATAATCCGAACCTCCAGTAATCCGAACCACCGGGTGACGGGGGAGGGGAGGGTAGATCGAAAATAAGAGTTCACTACGTTAATCATTGAAGAAGAATAAAATTTAAAAAAAACTCAAAACAAATACATTTAGTATACTATTTACATTGAGTATCCTTGCATATAGCACAAGGCGGATTAAAGTGGGAAACTTTATCAAAAATTAATTCAAAATTATTGAACACGCGTAAAAATAAACTTACAGAATTGTTAACATTGTTTGGTTTTGCAAAGAAAAAAGAAAGACGTTGCTCAAATAAAATCATATACAATATTGGCAATATATTATGCCACTTATATATTGTGGCTTAGCACATTGAAAATTGTACATTAATACAGAAGATATTTAGTATGCATAACTAAACAATCTTTTGTATTTGTTTAGTGATAAATTAACGAAGTCCACTCAATAATTATTCCCCTCCATAAGTATTCTGGGCAATGAGCAATACTAAACAAGGTTGTTATAGTTCCAGAATTTCTGCAATTAAATAAATTCTTCCTTCTAATATTACGTAGTATGAATCCGAAAGCTTGTCAATGCAAATAATTCTGGACTATCAAATGCATAATTAAGATTTATATATAGAAATACAAAATCAGTGAGAATCCTTTTGTCCAACAATTTAAGCATATTCATTTAATTTAAAACAATATTTTACTTTAAAAAATAGTGGATTGCCATAATTCTATATCTAAGTAATTTAGGTGGCTTAAAAAATACTCTTAGTGCTCTTTGTCAATAGGGAACAATCTCGCCTCTCAATCTCCCACCTACCCCTACCTCTTCCACTGTAGCTCAGACTATCCACTCACCGTGATATCAACAAATGTTAATTTAGATTTTAGATGTTTAGTATTATACTGCCCTGATGAAGCTACGGTTGTAGCGAAACCCGGTCGGCATTAAGTATTTACCTATAAGTGATCTTTACAAAGTTATTGTTTAATTTTAAATTATAATGTCACATCACAAAGTAACCGCTTCATATGAAGAATTTTTACTTGTTAAAATTTTTATCTACAGAGTTTTGGACAATTTACTACCAAATTACTTTAGCGGCAAAACACATTACAATATTTTATACATACACCATTACAAGACAGAAAATATTATACTAAAAAGAATGAAGAAATAAACAACACAAAATTGATGTCATAGTCTGAGTGGCTCAGTTGGGAAAGAAATATCTGATGCGGGGCCCTATTTACTAAAATGCCCAGGGTGTATTTAACATGTTCGCTGCGCCACTTTACCCATCATATCCTATGACACAACCAATGAAGTGTTCCACGTTAAAATATTAATAACAATAATAACATTAAATATCTATTAACAAACAACTCATGGGAAAATGCCATTAAGTTTTGTTCTTGATAATTTTACGGCGCCATTCATCACAGTATTAATGCGAAGGTCAAAGGCATGAATCTTGCCATTGCGAAAATTGTCGATAATGTTTTTTTTAACTTCTATTCCAAGCCGTGAGAACGCTTCAATGTTTGTTTCGTGTTTGCTGTGGCATTTGAGAACGATGATTTAAATATGCCTACTTAAATGCATAGATACAATCTGGTTTAATTATTTTCGATAATAATGTAGTGCAATATCAATGTATTCATGACTACATTCCTTGGCTATAAAATTGATACAGATTGAGTGGGTGTTTCAGAATCAACGATGTTGTTTTATTAAAAACGTAACTAGGGTTCAACAATACAAAAAAAACGTTCCTACTAGACTAAAATGTGTATATGTTTTGAGATGTGTAAGACTAGCTTTTGATGTATGAAGGAAAATTCAGAGAATGAGTAATCCTAGGATTGGATCCAAAGGCCCTAAAGGCCCTAAGAGGCCCCGAGAAAAATAAATTCCGTCAGAGCTTATGTCATCTTTGGGGATGCTGTGTGGAGGGTCTTTTTCAAGGAAAGGAAGGGGATGAAGTTCTGGGAAGGTTAATGCTATGAGGGTTGGGTAGGATCAGTGTGTCCAGGAGTGAAGGACAAATGAATATATCCCTCCCACTGAGGCGCAAGGCAATGGGTCAAGAGACCAGTTGGAGAGGTCAAAGGGTCTCCTCAAACCAGCCTCTCCCGGTGAGCAGGCGCATCCTGAACACACCTCACCCGATGAACCAGGGCACCCCTGCTAAATCACCAAACGTAGCGATCAACTTGGTGTGACCTACGGCAGAGGTTTTGGTTATCCAATAAATTGTAAAGAGTGTCGCCAACGTCTAAGGTCTCTATATATATATCTAAGGTTTTATCTCCACCACACACACCAAACGCATGAATTTCATTGGCTCATCCACTTTGATAGGTTGTGCAGTTTGGTCGTAGTTATATATAGGCGTATACTATATCTTCCTGAGTTTCTATTATTCATGGTTGTTAGAAACGGATTTCTTTATTATGATTTTATGGATTCTTTTGTAATCCTCTAACTAGCTAGGGCTCACAACAATACACTTTCATGTGTCTAACTAACTAGTACTGCTGTTCATTTGGCCTTATGGTTATTAGTGTTATTACCATCGGATTGGTGTATTTATTTGACTGATCTTACACTACATTAATATGTTTTATGAGGAAAAATTCTTAACTGGATAAAAAACCTAAGTAAGTACTAAAAAAATAAGTGATATAAAATATTAATAATTTATTAAGAATCTCTTAAAATTATTCGTAATCCGGTTAAAAACGGACGGCAGGCCTTTAAGAGGAAGATACATGACAAAAATGTGTATATTCTTGGTATACCTACCTTATATTGTAGGTAATAGACATTAAAATCGCTTGACAAACGGAGTCTAGAAACGTTCGATTTTATGCACAAAACTGGTTTTTATTTATTTTATAAATAATTTTATAAGAGAGCATAAAAGTTAATCAAGTGAAACTGTCACAGGATAATCTTAGCTATCATACTGGTTTTTTTAAAGTTGTTTCCTTTACGCGTTCATACATTTCTATAAAAAAAAATATTTTTTAGTAGTTTACATTTATATTTTTGGTTAAGTATTTATTTTTTTCAATTTATCTAAAGCATTTTTTTGGTATTCATAATGTACACCAATTTGTTATAAAGTTAAATCAAAATAATGATTTTGCATTAAGCTTCGCCTTAATGAATGAATTAATAAGTTTCCTGTTAAACAAGGAATGTACTATCGCGATGTCGGAACTCCTGTTCATAAAAAATATTATCTTTTCGCATTTCGTCATTTATATTATCAGGAAAAATGCAGGTGCATGAACACGTGTTCCAATATATTAGAAATGTCCTAAAAGCTTAACAGAAAAAATCAAAACATGGGTGAAAGAAATTAATGCAGACATACTAGAAAATGTATTAAAAACATCATAGAAACTAAATAACAGAAAATCAAAGAAATCTACCAGTCCGCCTCAGCACAGGACTACCTAGTGAGGAGGACTAAGAAGAAACTATATGAATGAAATATTATAGATTTTTATATAATGTAACTCTCATCAAACCTTATTAAATAGACATTAATAAAAAATTAAAAAATTACAATTCAATCTAAACCGCCTACGTTATCGAAAGCATTGCATTTTTTGTCTTGTTTTTTATGGCATCATATTACGAATTAAGTGTTCTTTAAATTGAACGCTAATTTTAGGTAAATATTTAAATTTATGCGATAATATATTTGTTTATTGTCCTTGAACTGGCCGGCGATTTTAAAAAATTCAAAACAATCTTACAATGCTAAAAAATCACAGATGAGGTGACTTCGATCGCCAGTTAAACGATTTCCGCACAACATTATGTACGTTCGGCAATAGTTCAGTAGATAGCCCATTCTTTTTCGTACTTAGTACCTACTTCTCATTTTTCTTCTACAGCAGAATTGGCTTGTTTTAACTTGCATGAGTTCTAACTTTCAGGATGTGGAGAGGAAGAGAAGCGAAATAGGAAAGTTAGGTTAAAATTAGAAGGCAATTGATTACATTAATATGTTTACATAAAATAATTGTAGTATTGACGTAAATGTTACCAATTCCTATTATAAGACACCACAGCGTGTTTCACCTGAATTCATTCAACATAATAACAATGCCTATTTTAGTCCTCTCACCCAAATGTGTCGACCACGAAGTTAGAGTGTTCTCAAATAGTCATTTTCGCCGATAATTGGTTCAGTATCATAAAAAAATTTCTCATCACTGCTCTAAAATAACAAAGTAACGATTGTTGGGATAATTATGTATCAATTGTGTCTTTTGTGTCTCTTATGTCTCTTGTATCTCTTGTGTCTTTTGTGTGTTTTGTGTCTCTAATGTCTCTTGTGTCTCTTTTGTATCTTGTGCCTCTTGAATCTCTTGTGTCTCTTGTTTCTTGTGTGTCTCTTGTGACTCCTGTGTCTCTTGTTACTCTTTTGTCTCTTGTTTCTCTTGCATTTCTTCTGTCTGTCATGTCACTTGTGTCTCTTGTGTTGTTTCTCCTGTGTCTCTTTTTTCCCTTTGTAGTATTTGTCATTTGAGTAAGTATAATAATTGAATGTATTTATAATTTTACATAGACATTACGTTTCCTTTAATCGAGTAGGTTTTTGTAATTTCGTAACCCTATCTGAGTTCTTATAGTTATGATTATAATTTATTATAATTAATATAAATAGTTATGATGTTATTTATAATTATTTCAGATCAACACTATTTAATATATTTATAATAACTTTAAATTATCCAGACTACTAAATGTTAATAATATGTAAGCACCCAGTATAAATATAAATAATGTACCTACCTTCCTATTTAGATCTATTCAGACCTTTTCAGAACTTTGCTACATTGTTCGCCCTAGTATCTTGAAGTTGTATTGTATTGTTGACGGGCGCCAGTTCGCAAACAAATTATGGAAAATCGCGTTTCGTACCAAATAATAATACGACCTTCTACTATTCATAGGTAAATTCTATTGTACTATTTAACTCCTCAGGACTCGGACATATTTTGTCAGGGGGTGGAGTGTTTCTGCTACCCAATAAATCAAAATAAATGGAATATTTCTGAACGTATCCGAAAACCGTTTGTGAAAGGATGTTACGGGTGGAACGCTTTCAAATTGTATTAATGTTCAAATTATGAATGCAAACATAAAAAAAATGGCAAGAAAAATTCATAAAAACACACTTATTTTATTACACAAATTTTTAACAAACGTTTATGTCAATTTTTCGTATAATAATAATTAATAAAAATTCTCACTTTTTTTTCAAATTCTTGTCTGTAATCTTTGGTTTCAGAAATGTGCACATTTTAATTCTTCTGTGGTTAATTTCTAGGTTTAAATATATAACGTGGTGTTTTTTCTTACAAATTTCGTTTAAATCATATTTCTCACCAGAATAGTAAGGAAGAAACAACGATTTTTGTGAGCCAATACGAGTTGCTCCCAAAAGCGAACATATAAGCCTAGAGTTGTAACATAAAATTGTAACATAGAATATTGTAACATATAATATTGTGATTAAATGTAAGAATGATGTCGATGATAATCTGAATGAAAGATTCATATTTACGGAATATAATTTATTTTAAAACAAAACATAGCAAGAGACTCAATGAATAATTTAAATATAAATAATCTCAGGGTGTGTCGAGACAGATGCTCGATAGTTAAAAGTGCAAGTCATGTCAGTTTAAGATTTTACAAAGAATAAATGATGATATAAGAAATAAATGGGCGCCAGCTCGGAATTAGATAAATCCGAACAAATTTATAAATTAACAGTGTAATCCCTAATAAACTAAAAATATGTCAATCTCAATTTTAAGGGCCTCTTACGTAAATTCAGGGTACGCCAAGGTCGGCAAGTCTTTCAAAACGTACCGTCGCCACCGAGACTCGAGCCACAACTGCCAGAACGAAAACCAAATGCTGCGCCGCGTCCTTCAGAGAAGTTCGCAAAGACAAGACGGCAACTTGAGAATGCTGACTGTACGTATGGTAGGTACTTAACCAGCGAGACTGCTACATTATCCCCTTTCCTCAGCAAAAAAAAAAAATTCCAAAGGATAATTTTTTTTTTTTTTTCATCGTGACTCAATAGTCTGAGTTCTTCTCAGAAGGATCCAAGCCCTCCAGGTTATGGCAGAAGCAAGAGCTGATCATGCCTATGGATGACGCCAAGATGAGCAGGAAGCCATGGAGATCTAGAGACGCCAGAATGTTGAACATCTTCTGATATCCTTGAAGAAATCCGAAAGCGCAGGGTAGTAATTGTGGACCACTGCAATCGTAAGTCGTATAGCAAGACGACAGCAACAGAAGCCAGGAGTAACTGCTCCATCCATCAATGAATCGGCTCACGAGATGACGCGTCCAATAAGATCAATCTTGACAGTTCCAGTTGATGATGGACCCTCAAAGAGAAAAGATCTTGAATTGCCTTAAGCACGAAATTAAAGATTTCAGGCCGCTTGCTTGAAGTATAATTATGATAAGCTGCATCCTTGAAGAATAATTTTGACAAGCCGCATCCTTGAAGAATAATCTTGATAAGGTCTTGAAGTGATGAAGTATGTAGAATGTAGAAGGAGATTGACTAACATGAAGCGTCTGAATTGAGAACTAAACTAAAGCTTACAATATGGATTACTGACATGAAGAAAAAGTATGAATGATTTATAATAAAACTTAGAATAACAAAAAATCCAAAAACTTAAACTGTGGTGAAAATTACCAAGAGCTAGAGCATTAATAAACGGTTGCTAAAAAAATAACTTACAGACTGCGTAAATCTAAACGCCCAAAAAGTTATAATAACAATGAAAATGAATTTGGCAAAACTAATTATATGGAATTTCCTAAATTTCCAAAAAAAATACCAATTTATGAGCATCTGAAGCGAACAAACTGCAATACTAGTTATTATAGAAAAAATGTCCCAATTAGTTCTACTTATGTTCGAACATAAAAAAAATTTTGTTAAAAATTGTAAAATAGAAATAAACACCTGTTTAAAATTCAATGGTATTTTCTAAAAAAAATATTGCCAAAATTAATATCGATTAATGTCAACATCCTATCCAAGGTGCTAACCTATTAGTTAAAAGTGAGTTCGAAGTTTAGAACCATTACCAAAAGATGGCAGTAAATATTATTAAATTACAAAATAATAATTATGAAAATCATAACTCTAAAGTGTGTAAAGATTAACTTATAAGTTCCTATATTATGTATTTATAAGTTAAAATAAAGACCAAAATAACTTTATCGTTAAGTCAAGCTATCAATGTTGTCATATTTGAGCTTCCCTGTAAAATTCGAATACGAGATAATTTATGTATGAATTTAAAATTACTATTTAAATCATCATTAATTATTATCAATGAATGAAAATGTAAGTTGAATATTAAATTTTATTTTTACGTTAAATAAACTGCACGAGCTCAAGAACTCAAAATTACTGATAGATTATATAAAATTGTACTTGGATTGCCATTAAATTGGGCTTATTTTAAAATTACAATTACAATTGTATTTGTTTCTACCCGATAAGAATACCTTGAAGAATTATCATATTCAACATAATATATATAAGTTGATATTCCAATACGCCCTTGAAAGCATATTACATTATAATATTTATTGAAAAAAATTTTACGCTCTGAAATCCAAAAACCAAGTTTACGATAAATCCTCTATAATAGAGAAAGAAAGTGACCAAAATAGTCCAAATTTATAAAAAAAATCAAATCAATGGACAATAAAGCATAAAAAACACTGTTTATGAGTTTCCAACAAATCCTCTATATTAGAGATGGAAATAGTATGAATTACTGAATTTACAGCAATTAAAAAGGAAATTGCCAAATAATATCTTATATATCCTCTGTAATAGAGATGGAAAATAGCAAGAATTGTCTAAGATTTACTGAATTTACAGCAATAAAAAAAATTCTAAATAATATCCAATATATCCTCTGTAATAGAGATGGAAACTAGCAAGAATTGTCTAAGATTTACTGAATTTACAGCAAAAAAAAAATTCAAATAATATCCAACCTATTCTCTGTAATAGAGATGGAAATTAGCATTTGAAAAAAAATTGCCAAATAATATCCAACATATCCTCTGCAATAGAGATGGAAATTAGCATATGAACAATTTAATCCTTTACTTTAAAAAAAAGAAAACACAAAACATAAACACGCTCTCACAAGGAAATTAACGTTATGATTTTCCATTTTTAAAAATTATCACCTACCAAAAAAATAAAAGTGCCAAACACACTATCTACTATTTCATCAGGTGCACACTCAGAGGCATATAAAAGCATGGCGGCATTAAAGAAAATGTACTCTCAGAGGCTAAAAAGCATGTAGTACTTTTCTCCCAGTGAAAATTGCAACAAAAGCCAATTGCTTTCACTATATCACATAGAACATAGTTCCCCTGTCTCATGTAGGCAAAAACTTCCACACGCTACAGGCCCTCTATGCCCTATGGACATTAGATGTAAATATATACATCATTCCCACCCTTACAGTCAACCCTTACGAGCTGTACAAAGCCTCAGCGGTTTTATATTTAAAAACATGTGCAATGTAAAAGAAAAATTCACTTTCAGAGGCTACCCAAGCATGAAGTGACATTCCCACTGTAAGATACAGGCTAACATATTTTTTTTAAAATTGAAAATCAAACGTTAAGACCTACCCAAACAAAACTTGACATTATGACAAGACACTGAACAAGACTAAAACAAAACATACATTTAATGTGTAAACATACGCGTTACGTTTACGCATCAAATGTAAGCGATCAAATTGTCATTTCTCATTTGTGGCGTTCAAACGATTACGAGAACTTGTAAAGAACGAATAATATAAATATTTATAGTGAGATAGACATCATTATTTTACCATATGTTGTAGTAAAATATTCAAGTGTATTTAGTAAATTTTACTTGAAAAATCATCAACATCAAGATGTAAAAAATAATAATTGTGTGTGTGTGAGTGATGTTAAATTTTTTAGTTTTCTATAGATAATATTGACATTATAAATATTTCCTCGAATAAATGTGTAACATTGTTTTGTATGCAATATGTTAAAAGAACCATTGTAGTAAAAAAATGATTCTATTTTAGTCATTTAATAATCTCCTTCCGAAATAAATTAACGCAAAAAAATTAATTGCCTGACTTCAAAAAAAAAATTCTTCAGAAAATTCAAAATATCAAACTATGTTTTACACCCACATTATAGCAATAAGTTAATTATATCGAAATTACTAATGGACTTCCATGTCATGATTTAAATAAGCATGTAACTTTGACTATCAAATATGATTGTGATAAAATTCAGACTCCAATTAATCCCAGATGATGCAATACCAATCATAAATATAAAGTACCCACAATAAACAGTTAGAAAATAATTATTGAGAATTTTTTTTGTTTTTTGTTTTTAATTGAGTCAACTCCTACGAAACCAGTTGAACCGATAAAATGACATTAAATCCTTCCTAGAAGATATCATTATATCACCTCGCGTAGCCCCAAAGAAAATCAACAAAATAAACAAAACAATATAACCTCTTTATGCAATGCTTATACAGGCAAACCGCAATATACAGGAGTCGTCTGCCGAAGTGATGAAAGACGTCTCCTCCAAAACTACCAGCAAGCGATCCCGTGATACTTGATGTAGAAATCTGAAATTCACATTTATATATTTCATTATCTTATATAAAAAAAAATAAAAAATAACTCCCTTTTATCATTGATGGAAAGTTTAATTATTTCCTATAACAGGAAAATATATTTCAAAAATAAATAAATTATTAATTTAAAAATAATTTCTATTTATGCCAGGAAGATTTAAAAGTCTATGTCAATTGAAATGAAAATGACTAATATGTGTCATATTATAATGTTATTAATAAAATTATACAGGATTGAATTGGTATGCAAATGTAATTCAACATAACCTGAAAAAGAATATTAATATATCTTGAGGAGATTTTGCACAAAATGGCGCTATATAAATGAAATAATAATAGTAATAAACATTATTTTTTTTCTTCTCACATATTATACATATGTGAGAAGAAAAAAATCCATTATAACAATAAGAATTTAACTTACTCCGTTTGAACAAATAATTTTGTTGTAATAAATAGTCACCAAAATTGCGACGCATGTTGTTCACGAATATTGTGAAAAAAATAAATTACCGGTGCACTGAGGAAATAAAATAATAATTAGTTTACCCACACACAATCATTGTACATATTTAAATAATATTATTTGCCAGTGAATCAAGTATTCTGATTCAGAATGTTTTAAATAATGCGATGACGCCTTACTAAATACGTCACGGATTCGGAACGGGAACAATAAAAATAAAATATATGACGATTTAGAATTTTACGTCACAAAGAATAAAAATGAACGCTTGGCGTTCTGTGAGTTGGGCCGAGATTAACAAAACTGCATAAAATTAAAATTTAAAATAGACCCGTGGACACGATTCAATTGAAAAAGTCACCGACCACCCAGAATCTACAAGAGACCCTCCAAAAAGAGATTGACATACTGAAAAGTAAAAAATATAGCATCACTTATCTCTGTAAAAAAAATTTAACCAAAAATAAACAGGAAACAATATTAAAATGAGGATGAACTTGCATATTCTCGTTAACTAGATTCTAGCCCCACGTTGGGCGCCAATTTGTAACATAAAATTGTAACATAGAATATTGTAACATATAATATTGTGATTAAATGTAAGAATGATGTCGATGATAATCTGAATGAAAGATTCATATTTACGGAATATAATTTATTTTAAAACAAAACATAGCAAGAGACTCAATGAATAATTTAAATATAAATAATCTCAGGGTGTGTCGAGACAGATGCTCGATAGTTAAAAGTGCAAGTCATGTCAGTTTAAGATTTTACAAAGAATAAATGATGATATAAGAAATAAATGGGCGCCAGCTCGGAATTAGATAAATCCGAACAAATTTATAAATTAACAGTGTAATCCCTAATAAACTAAAAATATGTCAATCTCAATTTTAAGGGCCTCTTACGTAAATTCAGGGTACGCCAAGGTCGGCAAGTCTTTCAAAACGTACCGTCGCCACCGAGACTCGAGCCACAACTGCCAGAACGAAAACCAAATGCTGCGCCGCGTCCTTCAGAGAAGTTCGCAAAGACAAGACGGCAACTTGAGAATGCTGACTGTACGTATGGTAGGTACTTAACCAGCGAGACTGCTACAGAGTGTTGAAATAATTTAGTGCGGAATTGAGTGAGATATTCAGTTTATGCCTGTATACCAATTTTCACCCTCATAAAGCTTTTCAGCGAACATTCGCTTTGTTTGAAAGGAATTTAATATGAAATCGACTATTTTCACGTAATATTTTATGAATATATTTTGCACGAAATCAAATATACAATTATGCCAATATTTCCATATCAAGCTTTGTTGAAGTTATTTGAGATCATTATTTATTTTGAGCCTCGATGCTTTTCAACATGGTGGAATTAATTTAATGACTGAACGTTGTGATGTTCTGTTTTAACTTGACCGTTTTGCATTTCGTCTGTCTGTTTCGTAAATTTATTTGCACGTGTTTCGAGGTCAAGATTGTGGCAGTTTTAATCGTTCGGTAAAGATTTTTTTTAAATGAAATCGTTGTTTGTACTTAGACCTAAATGCCTGAATAATGTTTGAAATAGAATTGTCATTGAGATAGTAAATACAAACATATAGTACATTGTACAAATGTGTTGTTTTCTTTTTTTTTTTTTTAGTAGAAAAAAAATAAAAATAAATAAAAGTACAAACATATAGTACATTGTACAAATATGTTGTTTTCAGAGAATTTTTTTATTTTGATTTATTAAATATGAGAATATTCACAGTTAGTACTACTGTCGCTGCAGAGTGATTTTCAGTGTTGCGTTGGTGACAGACCAATAATATTTATTAGCTGTATAGTTTAATATTCAACTAATTCTGCACAACGTTGTACACGTCAGAACTGTAGCTAGATTACACTGCATCCCACTGGATTAAGCTAAAATTCGTTTACAATAATGCTTATAGCCAACTATTCCGCCTACCGACATATTGCAGCGCCACGGAAATATTCCTGGAGGAACGAGTGCACACCTTCATAGCACTTCTCAGCCAAAGGATGGGAAGCTTTTGGTGCAGACTACGCCAATCGAAGAATACCATCATCACTGCCATGGTTGCCAGGATGGAGTGGCCTCCCGATAGCGCGACAGGAGACTGAAGATGGTCAAATGTTTATATATGATATTTTTTTCACTTCTTTTTTGTTTTTTATTCTTATTGAAAATTACAAACAAGCAGTACACTATGTATAAAGATTAACAACTTCTTTAAATGGAATATGAATGTACAAATACGTGTATGTCATGTTAGTTAGTAAATTATTTCATTTAGAATATTTCGAATGTTCTTTGTTTCAGTCAACCACATTACAAATCGTAGAACAGCCAATTCAAATTAAGTTTTTGTTTGTGCAGTATTTATTTTTGCTCTTGTGTTTTGCGAGTGAGGTTTGTGGTGAGGTAATGTTTCGATTTTAAGTATTTTTTTTTCTATTTTAAATTACTTTTGGAGTGTATTGCATTGTACTACCGCTGCATACATTCAGGAATAAACTATTATTATAAGGAGTAAGTTGGTTACCCGCTATTATACAGTTTTTTTTTGCTTTAACCTTACGCAGAAAAATATTTTCCCTCAGGGCCTATGTCGTATCTGGGGATGTTGTGTGGGGGGTCTTTTTGAGTAGGGGAAGGAATAAACACGACTCTTGAAGATCTGAAATCTTTCCACAACCGAGGTTTTTAACTCAAGAACGAGTCGTAGAAGCGACCCGGTCTCTTGTGACAAATGTTTTTCTATGAAAAAAAAAATTCTAAAAAAGCTATGTATGTAACCAACACAGTAATTTATGCAATAAGCAAACCAACTCGTGAGAAAATCCGTTCCAATCTGGTACTATAACAATCAGAAGAATCAATTTAACCGATTTATTAAGCAAATCAGATTTAAAAAATAAGAAACAAAAATACACAGACAAGAATGAGTTTATTTCTCACGCTGTGTCTTAATACGTGCTTAGCCCAAAATGTTTTTCTACGGCAAATATTAGATATACATTATACAATATACATGCAATCTGGTAAGATTTAGATTCATTTACGTTTATTGAAGTTGATGTGACTTGTACAGTACTGTTTGCTGATATTTAAACCAAATATGGTCCGGCTGGCCAATCTCAAAATCTGTAGCGAAATAAAATATTGGGATGTAGCGCTTCACAGATGTTCGCGAAGGGAAGGGTGCATGTGTTAGCTACCTTGATGCGCCACAGAGCAGCCGGGACGACTCAGCGCTACTCGAGATCGGGAAACACTCTCGTCCAGGCCGTCGCCCAGCGGCAGGGCGCGACCCTACAACATAGATGAAGAATTTCCCTCAAGCCACCGTGCTATATATGCTAAATATGTTTATCATTTTATTTTATTTTAGATGCATGACTTTATATGGCAGACATTGTATTGCACTCACCATTCTGTTCAGCTGAAATAAAAAAAAAACATTATTATTATTATTTACAAATCAGGAAAGATGATGTCTTTTTTTAAATTTTAATTAAACTCTGTTGTTCCTCATCATTTGAGGCAGCAAAATCTCACGAGCTGTGAGCTCTGGAACTGTGAAAATTGTACAGCTTTTTCTGGTATGTTGTTATATGGCTGAAGGTACCGAGGAGGAAAAAAGGTGGAAAAAGAGAGATGCGAAGTACCTGGGTATTCGGATCTTGTCACCGAACACGGCTAAAGCCATTTCAAGCAAAGTTTCAATTCTGAATGGTAGTCTTACACCAAGGCGATACTGAGAGTATATATTATAGCTAATAATGAGGATACGAATTTTTCAAACAAAGTCAGGTTACACATCTGCCCTGATGATGGACACTGTAATGCTGTCCGAAAAGTTGGCTAGATAAGGAGGTAAAATAAAACACAAAGGAGGAAAAATACAACACCAATCTCAAAACATATTTTTAACCAGCGCAAATATGCTAAAAATCACGGGATATTATCACTTTAGGACTCGTGAACCTGAAACCGTGATATAATCCAACCTAACCTATAATAATCCAACCTAACCTAACCTAACCTATAATAATCCAACCAAACCTCACCTATAATATCCAATCTAACCTAACCTAAATCCTAATAATAAATCAACCTAACCAATAATAATCCAACCTAACCTATAATAACCTCACCTTTTTTAATTTTTTTAAAATATACCTAAATATCTTTATTTTATTTTTCGAGTTTGGCTAAAATAGTACCTACCTAGCATTTGCATATGATAAAAAATCTAGCCACTCGTATCAGGAATACCAACAAAAGAAAATGTCATCAACAGAAACCATTCCAGCTGTCATCCCATACAACGAAAGTGAATTTTCGATTATTATTTTTTTGGTGTGTTGGCGTCATGTATCTTTTATCAGGAGATTTTTCAATGTGGACGAGTGTTTCAGGTTAATAATTATTGCTTATAAATAAATGAATTTTCCATTTACGTAATTAAAAATTAAAAATATCCCAAATGCAGTCAGATTCTTTTTACAGTAATTAAGGTAAATCAGAAGGTTTATTTAAAAATATTTCATATAATCCTTGTCCAGCGATTCCGAATAATTACCATATTTTCGCCTTATTTATTACCTTTCAAAAACAAATTATTTTTTTTTACAATTTTAGAGAAGATCAGAAATTAACCGTTCAAATGAACATCGTTAGTAAACGTAAAGTAAATTACGCCATCTGTCAAAAAAAAAATAACAAAAGATATGCACATTTCAAATAAAGAATTATTATATAACTAATTAATTAAAATAATATACCTACTTTATCTCTATCCTACTTTATCGAAAGAATAGAAAGAATCCAAAAAAAATTTTTTAAACACATAAATTATAAACTAAACTTACACTTCTCAAATTATACCGAATCCATTAAATTTCATAATTTTAACTCCCTCCAAACACGACGTCTAATTTTTGATCAAATCCTATTATTTAAAATCCTAAATAATGGTCTGGACTCACCAGAACTTACCAATTTAATAAATTTTCATATTCCGTCTAGATCAACCCGACAATCTGATTTATTTTATCTACCCTCGTGTAGAACAAACATTCGAAAAAATTCCCCAATTCCTCGTATATGTGCACAATATAATAAAAAATTTTACATCATTGACATTTTTGGTAATAACCTAAAGAAATATCGATATGAAGTAATGCGTACGATCGATTATTAATATGAGAGTATGGAATGTATCGGCAGCATCTCCTATCCTCTTCCTATTTTCCTCTTCCTATCCCCTTCCTTTAACGCTAAATTAATTTTAAGAAACTAAAACTTCATTTCTAATGCACTGTAACATAAGAAACTTCTGTGGCTTGACTATTTATGTATATTTATATCTATCACTGCATATTATATAAAAGCTGTTTGTTTCTTACAAATAAATAAATAAATCTCTTGTCTGGTAATCAGTTTTGAAAATCCAAGTTCTAGAGTTCATTTAACCGGAGTCACAACTGAAATTAGAATTTTGCTAATGAGTATCCAAAAAAGCAATTGTAATTGTATTCCATTTTCACAAAACTATAGGTACTTATTCTATGATCTGAAAAAGAAATGTTTGGGAAAAAAATACTTTACTATTCAATATTTACATCGCGAATAACTATGTTTCTTAAGACTTTGCATACCCCATTTCTACGGATTTATAAGAAGTTTCTTGGCGATAGTATGTGTAGGAATGAACGAGACATGGAAACAAGGAAAAAAGGATGACCAATCACTTACTAGTGAATCGGTGCGAAGCAGCACACAACACAATCACAGTATAGTGAGTTCCACCGCGATACCTTGAGGTAATTATCGCCACAACAAGGCGAATAAGAACTTTAATTGAGAATTGATAATGAATCAAGAATCTCTTCAAATTACTGGTAATTTGGTTAAAAATAGAATTATACGCCCTTAACGAATGAATCAACAGGTTTCCTGATAAACTTTTAGTAAAATTCTATGTTTTAAGCCCCTGCTTTTCCAATATCTACCGATTTATAACAAGTTTTTCTTTAACTCTTTAAGTTTTCATTCTAAAAAAATATATTATTCATAAGATAATATCGAAAGTAAGCTCCGAAAATGATTAAAAACACGTTTTGTTCTGTTATAGCCATGAAAAAATTCACAGTGTATCTTTAAATGCAACTGATATATTTTCACAATTTTCGCTTAATTATTATCGTATTTTTAATATTAACGCACTCCCTCTAACATTCGTATTTAGATATCTCCCTTTCAAACCTTCTTTGAAAGCTTACAATGGGGCCTTGAGGTTTTCTTCGACATATATACCATAACAATAGAAGGTACAAATACAGTGCCTATTTATTCTACAGAAATTCATAATGCAAACAGAAAATAAATAAAAATAAATACATACCTAAAGTTGTATTTTGTACTACTAACGGAAAGGCTAAAAAATGGTGGCCTTTGTTGGCGGGAAACGGCTTGCATTGTCTATGAATGACTCCATTGTCCCTGGCTTTTGGCATTGTGTATTATTTTAGGTTTTGTTTTAGTGCATTTGGTCGCTGGTTCGTTTGATTCGTTGTACTTTCCATGGTTCTGATTGGCATTCGAAGTTAAGACGGAGCAGAACAAAGAACGAAGCTGAAAATTTGTAAAAATTAATGCGCAGAATTCACACACAGATTCGCCGGTATACTCCTGCGACGGACAGATCGGCTCGATACATCGGTCCGCTGTTCGTTTTTCCGTCTCCAGCCGATCCGTGTGTGGATGTACGCAAAGGATGATCTCATTCGTAGTCGATGAGCATGATGTCATTCACTGATGGTACACCTTTTTTCCCTAGATTTTAGATACAAATATCCTTATATTTCAGAACGCGTTTGTAAGAAGTGAATTTCAAAGTTTCCAGATTCTCCAGAATATTTCAAAATTTGCTAGTTTTGGTTTGAGAATTTTGACTACGAAATTAGATATAGGGAAATTCCGTAGACAAACCATCACGGACAAATCCGCCGAGCAGATCCGTATGTGTATTCCGCGCATAAGCCACTTTCTTCTCGTTCTCATTTAAAGTAAAAGTGATGTCAAGTAACTTTGATGAAATACAAGAAATATTTTGAGGTTGTCACCTAAGACTTTGTCAGAACCAACCGACCGACCGACGATTTCATGATGTAACAGATCACGTTCGGCTTTACCCCGGCTCTTGTGTATGCATAACTAAATCCCCCCTGTTTTTTAATGAGCTGTTATAAAATAAATATTGTCTTAAAGTTTTATTTTTTCTTTTCCGATTTTATGTCCGGATTAAATCTTTCCCATAGGAAAAACTAAACCCTTCCACACACTTTTCCACAAATTATCATCTAGTCAATCAACATTATGCAAGTGCATTAAATAAGCAAAATAAATACAGAACAATACAAGAACAACACGTCAACTCACCAGAGATCAAATGGGAAAATAATTCACCGACTCCAGATATTTTCATATCAGAGGGTTCGGCTCGGTAGAACTCCTAACAGGGCCTATAAATCCTACTGATCCCTCAACATAAATATTTAAAAAATCTTTCGTTTGTATGTATTAAAAATAACTGATTTTTGCATTTTTATATATAATTTTTTTTTTCGTTTAAATAATAATTAGTTACTGTATTACAATATTTGTTATTGGGTACAAAGACTAGACTGGCTTATCTGTTAGTATTCTAAAGATATTTTGTATTCTTGTTTAGACAACCATAGCGTACATTGAAGAACTGTTATATAAAACGATGCAAAACGCGCTGAAAGCTAGCCAATTTACCCATTCAATTTATGTATTTAATTTCATTTTGCATTTTATTTAATGTTCAACATTAATGAACTCTTACAAGTTTAACAATAAAAAAGCGTAATTCGGTGTATAGAGTGAATTTTAACTTATTTAGATAAGTTATGGTTTCGGCTGATAATTTAATTTCTGTCGGTCACTATTTATTAGATTTTCAAAGAAAAATTATAAAATAACTAAAATTTTGTGTTTAACATCTGCAAAGATAGAGTTCTTCACGCTCCGTAACAGAGCAAAGAAGATCCTTGTTTCTGAGCACAAAATATATGGATGGATCAAAACTCTTCTTAGGTCATATAAGCCGGTTACTAGGTAACTTAGTGGTCCATAGCAAATGGTTTCCACCCAGGAGTCGCGGGTTCAATCCTGTGCTAGCTAAGTTCTCCATCACTGCACAGCAAAATTTTCTTAGTAGGGAATGTTTCAATGTTTTAAAGATATTCGTAACCTAATTTATGAGGCGGGTATGTGTACCGCCGCCCCGGGAACCTTTCATTGGTTAACCAACATCTTTCCCATATGTCACCCGAAGTGGTTCAGTATTTAGTAACTTAGCAGAGGGTGTCCAGGTGCATGGGGTGAGTTTCGTCCATGTATTGGTGGCGGATACGTTTGCCCGCCAACAGCGTGGCGGGCATAGTGGGCAATCCAATAATATTTACTTGCTTAAGCCGGGATCTGAACCCGTGACCTTCAGATCAATAGTCGAGAGACTTACTCCTCAACCACGGAGGCCGTCAAAATACAAGAATTTTACATACGTGTTTTACTGAAAGTTTATTTGGAAATATATCCATCCATTCGTTAAAGACCTGTAATCCCGTTTTTAACAGGAATACGAATAACTTGAAGAGATTTTTAATGAATTAGCAATATTTTATATCAGTAAGTTTTTTCTGTGTGCAAACCCTTTATATCTTATTCCTTTCCAGAACTTCCTCTCCTTAATTCTCTTAAAAAGATCACTCATTCAGCAATCCCAAAAATGACATAGGCCCCGAGGGTAATCATTTTCACGATGGCCTCCATTGTGGAGGTAATGAAAAAATAAAACAACAAAAAAATAAAAACAGTACAGGGATGATTGTGTTTCTTTAACACAATTGTAGATCTATTGCTCCTGTGGATAAAGGTATATGAATTGGTCTAAAAATGTACGCTCAGGTCGCCCTGGTGATTGAAATTCAGTTATTGATGCTTCTCCCAGGTGATTTGCGATTTGTATGCCGGTTGACGCGCATCAGCAACGGTACTCCACGTCAAACTAAAAACGTGATGCAAATTAATGTGATCCATGACAACCTAATTTCAATAGCATTTTGAGATGTAGACACTTTTAAAATATTATACCGCCGGTACGCAAGTATTCTTTTTAATAAATTTGTGTTGCTTCACATATTCAAAATGAAATTTTTAAAAATGTTAAAGGAACTAAATTGACTAACAGTGAAACCTAAGACCTTGAGTGCGATGATATTTATACATATAATAATAAACAACCTGTTCCCAAAATACTTGCATACAACAAACAAACAACATTTTATATTACAAAGACATTCACAGACATAAGACAAAGGACGTGCAATGAAGTCAGACATACAAAAAATAATTTACTCTGCAAAGGGATGAAATATTATAATGGGTTGAAAGTATAGAGGGAAAGTATAAAATCTGCACCAATTGGTAGATTAAAGATGGATTGTAGGAGCCACACTAAGCAAGATAAAATGCAATAGTATGTACGTTGTAATAAATTGTTCTTTTGTAAATTTATTAGTACAAAATTCTGAAATAAAGTTATTAAATAAATATTCTCTTTAATCCGAACCATTTAAAACTGAGCCTACTTGGTTTATCGAATTTTCGGATTACTTGAATCTTTAAGAAACGGATGGATTTACGGAACATGTGAGAGTTTGACGCTTTCCGGAAACTTTTAATATTGTTGCTATATTGTCGAATATTTCATTTTTTTATCTTTCAAATCGGATATTGCTAACTTCGTACAACCTTCTCCACTAAGACTCGGTATATCAGTTGCTTTTAAGCGCAGCTTATCTCTACTGATGTATTCCTCGTTGCAGAGAATACTTATGGAGGGAAATATGTATACCGAGTCAGTGGACTCGTTTAATTTCTCACTTAACAAATACAAAAGATTGTTACTGAGGATGTTGTAATTGGGGCAGACTGCATTAATAGATAATTTTTACTAATCATATGTAAAAGTCAGTTAAGGAGGGCGTTAATAAAGAAATAATTGCTAAGCTCATAAATCCTTATATAAGTGGTAAGGATATATATCACCAATATTTAGATAGATTTTATTTCAGCAACGTGTTTCTTTTTTCTTTACTGTTGTGAAGTAAGAGCTTTATAGATGCACGCACAGGTGGCAGTGCATAGAGCTTGCGTGGAAGTCCGCAAGATGGAGCCAGTGGCCAGTTGTCGCCAGGGCCAGTGCGAAGGCTCTCGGAGAAACTCACTGTTTCTGATTCCAATAGCAAGCTGCTAGTTAGGTCGACTATCGAGTCACCATTATAATACGTGGAGTATTCATAAATCCCTGATTAATATAAAAGAACCATTTTATTATTAAACTCCTTCCAAGACGAGTTGGAGACCTGTTTGTACGAACACATTGTTAACAACCTCAGTAAGTTTATTTTTTAGCTTGTTTAATAATTTTGAATTGACATATTGATATTTTTTTATTTTAATATTTTTTATATTAAAATAAATTACATTGGATGAAACATTTTTAATGTTATTTCAACAGCCATGCTAGGGATGCCCCTGTGTTATGGCGGGTGAAGTTAACAGATTGAAGAATTTAATAATATTCATAATGGTTAGTAAATTATACAATTCGATTCAGTTAATATTGTATGCGATAAATATTTAATTAAACATGGACAAGTGCTATTTTTTGTTTTGAAATTCAATTTTTTTTGCGATTTTTATTTTATTCGTCATCAATGGTTAACGTCGTATACTCCTATTTTCCACCTAGCCTCCCCTCCCCCGTACTGGAGGTTCTGATTATAGTGGGCTCGTATTACAGAGACTATACTGTACAGTATTCCAAAGTGGAAGGTACTCTCAGTATTGCTCTGATGGAAGAGAACCATTCACAACTTACACGTTGTTTGAAATGGCACTAGCCTTTACATTGCAATCAATTCAGTCTATGGTCATGTTCTTGACATTGCGAAAGCAGCCATGATTAATGAACTCACTCTAGTTTTCCACTTCCCTATAGTAGATCAGTTTTTTTTATTTATTTATTAAGTTAAAAGAAATTTTACATTTCACTTTCTTAACTTAAATAAGTACATACAACATTAAATAAGTAGTTTTCTAATTTTGTTCTGATAACTTAAGATTAAAAAGTTTTTTTTTTAAATACATTTATTCTCTCCGTTTTAAGGTTATCTGGAAGGAGATTGTATATTTGTACACCCTCGTGGCCAATGCCTCTTTTGCCACATTCAGTCCTTACAGTATTTGTGTACAATTTGTTATGTTGCCTAGTATAATGTCCGTGTACTTGTGACGTTTCTTTAAATGTTGTGTTTGTGTGTATAAGTCCATTTTGGATTTTGTATATTAGGAGGCATATGTTGTATTCGTACAATTTTCTTATTTTCAAGTGTTTCATTTCTTGATATAATTTTTTTGTGGGTGTGTCCGGGTTTTAATAACTTTGTTCTGTATTGTTTGTAAATCATTTAGGGATGTAATGTATGTGTTTCCCCAGATTTCTATTAAATAATTTAGATGGGACTGGATTAAACTAAATTATAAGCCCCTTTTTATCTCTGTTGGTAGAAGATGGTCTGGATGAGTTTAAAGTCGTGAGGATGACATTATTGCGTTTGATAGCCATGTAAAATGAAACACGGTCGAGGATGTCCTAGAAAAACATGGCGAGATGAATAATTAAAATTATTTTATCTTAATTTGAGAACTAGAACTTATAGATCCTTGAACGGAACTAACTTGTCAGTTATTTTATAAAAAACTGCAAAAACGAAAAAAAAAATTTCATAAATTAGTTTCACGTATTTTAACCTTTCCCGCGCGGTGTAAAAAGTCATTCGCAAAAATCAGTAAGTAAGTAAGTAAGTGCTTTAAGGCTAAGGTTATACGCGACGTTCGTAGATGGAGTTAATTTAATTATTTTATTAAAATACGCTTTTTGAAAATTACGTTTTACAATATTAGCTGGTGCACCCGTACATACGCAATATGAAGATTAATAATTTGTTTTGTCCGTATACAAACTCAAGTCTTTCAAGAGAGGCATACAAATGCAATATTCGATTGAAACACCGATACAATATTGTAGTTATAGGTCCTTATGATGTATACTGTAATGTTGTCCGAAACGTTGACTAAAGAAGGAAGTAGCTATTATACGTATGTGACGTTTACATTGATATAAAAAATGTTTTAACCTTTCCCTCACGGTGCTAGACATTCTGCGGGTTCCGATTTGTAGGAGACAATTCATTATAGCTAATCATAACCCTAAAATTCAAAGATGGTTTGAAAGGGAGATATGTAAATACGAATGTTAGAGGGAGTGCGCTTATATTAAAAAACAATAGCAATTGCAGCAATTGTGAAAATATTTAATAAAATACGACTCGTTTGGAATAGAGCAAAAATCTCTCGACAAATACTTACATTTAAATAGTTACATTTAAAGATACACTGTGTGTTTTTTTCATGTCTATAACATATTAAATAACAGAATAAAACGTGTTTTTAATAATTTTCGGAGCTTACTTTGCGATTTTTTTCCATCGATGGAATTTCAAGTAATTAACGTTTCGGCATAACAAATATCTTCAAAAATAACTTTTTTATTTTAAACCAAAAAATTTAAAGAAATAAACAGAAGCTTGTTATAAATCGGTAGACATTGAGAATGTGGGGCTTAACCTGAAAATTGAGAATGCGGGGCTTAACCTGAAAATTGAGAATGCGGGGCTTAACCTGAAAATTGAGAATGCGGGGCTTAACCTGAAAATTGAGAATGCGGGGCTTAACCTGAAAATTGAGAATGCGGGGCTTAACCTGAAAATTGAGAATGCTGGGGCTTAACCAGAAAATTAAAATAACTAAAACGACTTGAGTTTTACAAGCATTCGTCATAATTCATTTAATTTTACTGAAAAAAAATCACTCATGATTGTTGACGTTGACCCATGGCTCGGGTCAATTTAAACAATGGAACAGTATGAAAATCCACCAAATTAAGTGCCTAACATTTCGCAAAAGCTGCATTGATAAAAGTTCATAACACATCCCATGGATTACGCAGACATAACTTTAATAATGTAATTGTTCGTAAATAATACACCCATTGTTTGTTTTTTACGTTTCCACACGACGTTAATCAGAGCCGGATTATTATGAGAGCAGATGGAACATTTTTAACTTTTGCGTGAGAAAGACGTTATTAAAGCGAAAAAAATTCAGATATATAAAGAGAACCCGTGGCTTTCCGCTTTCCATTTATTTTTAACTGTCACCCGAGAAAATACATTGTATTATTTAGAGTAGTTAGAGCATATTCACTGAGCACGCGTGACTTTCCTGAACCACTCAAGTCAGCTGTATTTACACCATTACTGAAAAATTCACAACTAGACGCCGATAACTAAGGTAATTATCGACCTGTTTGAAACTTACCATTTCAAAAATCCTGGTGAAAATTGCTGCTGCACAAATAACCAGTCTCTTGAATTCAAATAAATTATTCGCAAATCGTCAATCTGCGTACAGAAAGTTCCACTCAATTGAAACCGGACTACTTCGTATGCTATCGACATAACTCTTGCCGTAGAGTCAGGTAAGTTATCACTTATTCCACTTCTAGACATGAGTGCAGCGTTTGACACGATCGATCATGAATTCCTCATTAAGAGATTAGAGGAAACATTTGGTTTTGAATTCCAACATCAAAAATTGGCTGGTATCCTATTTATCCAATCGCTTACAAGCCGTGAGGTTTGGAAAGAAATTATCTAACTCCGCAACACTTTCTTCTGGGGTACCCCAGGGATCCGTTTTGGGTCCACTTCTCTTCATCCTTTTAACAAATGATGTCTCCAAAATAATCGAGTCATTTGATCTCTTGTCTCACTTCTATGCTGACGAACAGCAAGTTCATTTTTACTGCGCTCCAAACGAAATTAATAGTCTCAAGATCCGTATAACTGAATGTCTAGAAGCAATAACTCGTTGGATGTCTTCAAACAATCTGAAGCTGAATCCATCTAAGACCGAGTTTCTCTGGGTGGCCACAAACAAACGTCAACATTTCATAGACGATTCACCTATTTCTATTTCCGGCAGCGATATCATCCCAAAAACAACAGTCAAACTTCGCGGTGTCAATTTAGATTTAGACTTTTCGTTTAAAAATCAAATAAATAAGACTGTAAGCACCGGTTTTTTTTCACCTAAGACAACTCAAGTCTGTCCGAAGAAATCTTCCTACAGAAGCAACAAAACTACTTATCAACTCTTACTTAGTCTCACATCTCGATTACTGCAACGGCATTTATGCCAACCTTCCAAAATATCAAATTGACAAACTTCAATCAGTGTTTAATGCAGCAGCACGGCTCATAACCGGGTTTTCAAAATATTTGCACATTTCAGAGCACCTTTGTAACTTTCACTGGCTCAAGTGCCCTGAAAGAACCGAGTACAAATCGTGCTGGATGGTGTTTAAATCCATCAATGAAATGGCCCCACCCTACATCTCTGAAGTATGCGTCCCGGAAAACACTGGACTGCAGATCTGTGACCCTGACTGGCAGTCAACTCTTAGATCAGCAACATCAGCAGCTTTAGGCAGACTGATGGAACCTAAACGCAAGCCAAAAACTAAGTTTAGTGATCGCGCTTTCGGAGTATCAGGGCCGAAGGCTTGGAATAAACTTCCTCTGGAACTAAGATCCATAACAAATCCAACAGAATTCAGGTCTAAACTAAAAACTTAACTTTTTAATCTGTCATACCCTTAAATTAACTTACCATTCCTGAGAGAAACTCCAGTTATATCCAATTTTCCAATTATGTCCTAAATCCTGTATCTAAATTTCGCTAATAAACAATTAGTTAATCTTAATTAAGTGTTAATCTCAAGTGACTTACCAGGTAAGTATTGTACTGTATATATATATATCTCCATATATAGTTATTAATAACATAGATCATTGTAGAAATGTATTATAAATTTGTACAGTGCCCTTGAGGTGATTTTGCACAAAAACGGCGCTAAACAAATCATCCAAATATTATTATTACTATTCCACCATACGAATATCACACTAATACCTTAATATAAAGTGCGATTAGATAAAAGGCAAAACATTATAATAATAATTTCCATTTATATTTATTTTCCATATATACCTACGTAATACTCTCAGTATCGTCCTTGTGTAAAATCACCATTCAGAATTGAAACGTTGCCCGAAATGGCTTTGGTCTCATTTGGTAACCAGATCTGAATATCCAGGTACTCCCCACCTTCCTTTTCCCCATCTCCTTCCCCTCCACACTACTTGCAGCCTCACAATATACCCCAATTAGAGATGCCATAGTCTCACTGCCTCCACTGGGACTCTTGTGCGGTTTTACATTTAAAAACATATATATTAACAATCTATCTGATGGCTTCCGTTGCCGAGCTGCTACAGACAAACAAATTTATATAAATTTGAAAATGTTAATTCACGTTTAATTGCCATTAAATAGTTTGGGATGTATTTACTGCATGTTCCAGATTAGTAGGTACTATCAGTATCGCCCTATTCGAAGACCACCGTTCAGAATCAAAACGTTATTTGAAATAGCCATGTTTAGTGACCAGATCTGAAAAGACAAGTTCTTCGCAACCTTTCCCTTTCCTGTCTCCTTCGTCTATGTATTTTCTTCAGCCTCACAGCACGCCCTAATGGGAGGTGGCATAGTGCAACTGGTTACGACGGGCTGTTACTATATTTATTTATTTTTTTTAAATCAATTTTTCGTCAAATTAACTATCCATTTATAGTACTTACAGCAAAGATTTCTTATTTTAAAGTTTTTTAAATTTTGATAGGTATCTAAGTTTTTTTTTTACAATCAAAAATCTCATGAAGATTTTAAATGGTTCCATGATAACTCAACACACTGACAATTCAACACACCTTTAAAAAGTGATATAAAGTCATTAGAAACGATGAAAAAAAAAATTTAACCTCACCTAACCTAACCTACTTAACCCAGTTAATAAAGTTTTTGTTTCATCACTTTCCATGACTTTATATAACTTTTTAAAGATGTGATGAATTATCATTTGATGATTTATCCGGTCACCATTTTAAATTACACAAAAAGGGCCCGTTCCTTTCTGATAAATCTGAAGGAGCCAACTTGCTCCGTGGTTGATATTTTTAAATAACAATAGAAAATGATTTAACCCTGTGAGCATGAGCAGATCTCTACTTTATCAATATAAAAAATGGCCTGATTTAGTCAAGATCAAAACCTTAAAAACTTAAGACTTACACCTACAGAGGGCAGCAGTAGCCAATTTTAACAGTAACTAAATCTAGGGAAAGTAATTTCTTTGTCACTGAAGAAGAGCTGTTGGCTTGAGCGGCACAGGTTTTAGTAAGATTTATTAATTTATTAACCGCAAAACCAAGTCCAACCCTGGTGTAGACCAACGATTAAATAAAACAACAAATAACGAGTAATGCAAAATGTTCCTAGTCAGAAAATTCAGAAACAATCCGTTTTGATTGCCAGATCCACACGAAATATACCTTCACTTTCCCATGCATTACCATTGTCACAACACTGGCAACCATAGATAATATGAGTGAATTTATTCACCAATTGGAATATGTTTGCGAGGTTTGAAGATAGTGGGGATTAGAAGCAGAAGCTGTAGAGGAAGGTGAGGAAGTCATTTCAAGCAACTTTTTTAATTTTGATTGGTGGTCTTACACCTTGTGAATCAATGATGCCCTCGATAAATTAAAAATGAAATCGTCCAACTTGCTTTAAAATTTAATGTTTTTTTTAACTAAAAAAATTATAGTCTTCCACTGAAATCCATTTACCAATGAAGAAGGTGATTTTTTTTTTTTGAGATATTGTTTAAATTGGTTGTTTTAACTTACTTATTTTAACGTCTTCTGCTGAATAAATTTGACCTTGACAAATATCTATTGATTGTGTTAAAAAATTTGTTGGTTTTTCTTTGTCGGTTCCTCATTAATTGATGAGGGGATCAAGACCCCAGCTCCAATTTCCATGATGGACAAAGCTCTTCCACTCCTTGCGGTTTTGCGCTACATGGAGAGCCAAGGATACCGACGTAACTGAAGGCAATGGTCGTTCCAGCGCATTCTGCTTCTCCTGCGAAACACTTTGTTAGTGACTATGAGTTTCTTCAAGTTGGAGCCTCAGTTTGACGAGCAACGTATCTATGTAAAGTGTCCCAAAATACGTTGTATGCATATTGTAGCTGTTGCAAGCCTATTATGAATACCTAGTTCTTCCAGAATGGACAGTATGGACACACTTTTGCGTCTGGCTTTCCATGGAATTTTAATCTCAATTTCTCCAGCACCACATTACGAGGGCATCAAACCGCTTTCTTTCGCCGGCTGTAAGTAGTCCACACCGTGTAGAAAAATCGGGAATATCGGCGCCCGGACGAGTCTCATCTTAGTAGTCTTCGTTGTGCCTCTGACACTCCATATCTTTTGCATTTCTCTTCCAATATCTCTCTTCATTTATATTTCATACCCTCCTTCATCACTTATAGACGAGCCTACGTATATTAAGTCGTTCATCGTTTCTAATGTCGGGTTTGTTGTTAAACAGAATTTGAAACAATAAATTCATCAAATTTCAAATGTAAAATTTAGGTCATGTGAAAGTTCTATTATTATTTCATCATGATCCTGTTCTTTATCAATACTTTGTAAATAATAAAACTTATTAACTCTGAAATTTGATGAATTGTTTTAATTTGTTCTTGCAAATGTGTTTGCCCGATTGACCACCATTGGTACTGTTTATGATTTGCTGATCAGCAGGCCTAGATTATAACTATCCTCCTCTATTTTATCACGGAGGTGATTACTTTCATCTTCAGAAGTGGCATATCCGAGATTTGAGATTTTTTGGCCACCAATGTTTTATTCCTCCTTTCCATTCATCAAGAACCTTACCGGTGCTTAGTAGGTAGGTGCTGTTCTTATCCTTAACACTTTTATTTTTAAATTGTTCTTTCATTATCATCAGTCTTCTACTACGCATCTACTAAACTCGATGGACATTATTCCTCGATGTTTTAAATGTGGAGTTCTGGAACATAAGCAAGCCCAGATAGGAATATAGGAGAAAAGAGACTCACCCGTTGCATTTGGGACTACAAAGTATGCCAGCTTCAAGCTGTTTCACTGGCAAAATAAATGTAAAAAATACTGAATTCATTAAAATATTTTCTGCGGTCTACTTTATATCACACATCAATCTGTCACGTCCGAGGTATTAACTTACAATGTGAGTTTACATAATAGTTTTTTACTTCTTCTTCTTGTAACAATTATTCCGGTAATTGTGACATTTTTAGGATAGGTACATTGGTAGGTAGGACAAATGCAGGATTTTATACTGAGGCTTCCTCTCCACCCATCATAGCTACTTAAACCTCATCATATATATTCTGCGCGAACACTTAATCAAATTACCCTCGAAAACTATCAAAATATAACTACAACACAGGAAAACTCCCTAGCATGGATGATAACATTCAATTTCTGTAAATAAACAATAATTAGTAACATTATAATAAAAAAATGATTTCAGAAATATTCTGCAGTATTCAAATATTGACATTTACTTTATATTTCAGCTGGCAGTGGCTCAATGAAAGTATGAAGTGCTTTAATTCCCCGGTGTATTTGAATAAACTATGCAGGATAAAATAATAATACTTTGTATTTACCAAATGCAAAGGAGGATTTAAAAATCACAAAAAGGTACCAAAACTTCCGCCAAATTCGGCCAAACCGCATATTCAAATTTGGAATTTATTTTTTACGTGAGACTGAAAATAGCATGAAGCCAAATGAAGTATTAAAAAAAACCCTTTTCAGAGATTTATTTTTATTTCTATAAACATATACCAACTGAAGTCCCCGGCGTTGCCCGGGCTTTTCAAAGAGTTTTTCAAAATCAGGTGTAGGGGGAGTAGGCAGTAATTTTTCTCTCATTTTGAATATGTAGAGTGCAAAATGATATTAAGAATTATCAAAATTCTGCTTTAAGGGTTGGAAAAAAAGGATGAGAGGTTGATTTTAGAATCTCGTGTAGACAGTGACCTTCTTCTTGTTTATAAGGTCAAGTGTGCCCGTCCGACACTTATTTATAAGAATAGATAGATAGAAGATACCATTAAAATATTTAAAAGGGCAAGTGTGCCCGTCCGACACTTCTTTATAAGAATAGATAGATAGAAGATACCATTAAAATATTTAGAAGGTCAAGTGTGCCCGTCCGACACTTCTTTATAAGAATAGATAGATAGAAGATACCATTAAAATATTTAGAAGGTCAAGTGTGCCCGTCCGACACTTCTTTATAAGAATAGATAGATAGAAGATACCATTAAAATATTTAGAAGGTCAAGTGTGCCCGTCCGACACTTCTTTATAAGAATAGATAGATAGAAGATACCATTAAAATATTTAGAAGGTCAAGTGTGCCCGTCCGACACATCTTTATAAGAATAGATAGATAGAAGATACCATTAAAATATTTAGAAGGTCAAGTGTGCCCGTCCGACACTTCTTTATAAGAATAGATAGATAGAAGATACCATTAAAATATTTGGAAGGTCAAGTGTGCCCGTCGAACACTTTTCTTTAAATGAATAGATGGATAAATTTGTTCCAATTTTGAAAATGAGTAAGGTGCGGAAGCATTAACATTTATGTTCATGGTATTTTCAAACTATTCCTAGCTCCATCGTTTTATCAATTGATTGAGTTTTCGAATTATTTCGTACTACTACTACTATCTAACACGCCGTAGACTTTCAATTACGTATAAAATATTGTCATAGAGTAATGCACGCCACTGAACCCCATTGTAAGAATGTTCTGTATGTTGAGGAATGTCCTTAGAAAAAAAGACTTGGCTCTTTGCCAATCGTTCTTTGACTACGGTATTATATGGTTTGGCAGTGCAAATGACAATATCCTAAAATCACTCAATAAAACCCAAAAAGCCATAATGAAAATTATTCTAAAAGTCATCGTAAGAACTAGCACTGACAACAACTGAAAACAACTATATTACAATACTCCTTTACATTAATAAATTAAAACACAAGAAACAACAACACATATATTAGAAACACTAGAGCTCAGAGTCAAAAATATATCCTACAAGCAACTACAAATATAACATTGGGCAAAAAAGCCTCCTATACAATGGTACTAAAACCTAGAACAAAATCCCACTCTCATTCAAAACTCACAACAATATTTTTTACATTTAAATCTCAAATAAAAATCTGGATACAAAACATAAGGAGAACATAAATAGATAAATACACACATAAATAGTTGACACAAAATACAGACTGAAACTAAAACAACTCAACTGAACAAAAACACCATCTAATATATTTATTTTTTCAATTATTTCCGAAAAAAATCTCTATTTATAAGAACTTTATACTATCCATACTACTAAATTTCAATAATATGCAAATTAAATCCTCAGCACGGGAGATCCCAGTGAAGGTTAAATTATGCATATGAAAAGATAATAAAAGAGTTATTATTATTATGAAGTGTCTGATGGAAGTTGGGATTTGGTAGGAAGATGAAGGTTACGATCTACCTGGCTACTTTTCAATTATTTTTTTTAATGTGAAACCGCACAAGAGTCCCAACTGCTCCCAAACGTAAGGAGTCAGTATGACGATGGCAACCCCAATTAGGGTATGCCGTGAGGCTGAAGGTAGGGGGAGGGGAAAGAGATGGTGGAGAGGAAGGTGGGGAAGTACCTGGCAGTACCTGGTAGATCTGGTCACTAAACATGGCCTAAGCCATTTCAAGTAAAGTTTTAATTCTGACTGGTGGTCTTACACCAGGGTGATACTGACAGTATCTTTCACTCTGGAACGTTGCGCAAATGTACTATAGATTATTTTATGTTAGTAAATTCTGAAATAACACAAATCAATCAGTTTCTATATTATTTGATGTTACTGTTACATGTTTTACTAATATTGTTTTATATTCAGTTTATCAGTTTACTGTTATACAGGGTGTCCGGAAACTCGTAGTACAAGCGGGAAACTGGTGAATCTACATCACATTTGGAGTCGATTTTGTAGTATATTTTTTTTTTTATTTGAGCTTTCGTTATCGAGTAAATCGAGTTAGAAGTTCATTTTTTTTTTTTTTAATCAAATTCTTATAAATTATTACTGAAGATCAAAGTACCCAACTAATTAAAACTATTTGAAATTAAAAAAAATGAAGAAACTCGGATTTGAAGCATTATTTTGAAATCACCCTTCATTTAATCCGGTGTAATCATAAAATATTTCTGCTCTGCAGGGTTTAAAACATCTGTTGTTCAACCCTAAACACCAGAAAAAACTTTAACCCACAGACATAGGAATTAATAGACGAGAAGATATGGGCGAGGGGTAAAATCAACTGTTGAAGAACGAGGGAACGAGGGAACGAGTGAAGCTGACTGTGATTCGTCAATAAATCAATCTGACAGTAAATAGGCATCTCGCATTATAATATCACCATTTACTTCTTAAAAGTAAAATCTGCTTTGAATGAATAGACATTTTTACATGGGAGCGCAAATTACTCGCCACGTTATGAACAAATTTGCGAAGTCCAAATTCGGCAAAGTAAGGCAGCTTTTATTTTCAGAGTCGTAGTTAGTTTCAGAGTATTTAGTTAAGACACTTTTATAAATGTTCATAATTTACTTCCCAGCAACCAACCAGCTTTGTGTTTCGCGTCCAGACGTTTCTCTATGTGATAGTAACAACTGATTCATATTATACGATGTGAATATGCTTAAAATAAAGTAAAATAATGCTTATATATGGAATGTAATACGACAATTGGGTTTATTCTCTTTTTTCACATCTATTTTTACCAGTTTTCATAGTACAAGTCAAAATTTTGCCGTGTTATTTAGTAAAATGAACCGATGATGCCTCGACCATAGTTCGCACAAGAATGATGACGTCACGTTTTCAAATTTCATTTGAGGCCAAACGCGAGCCCAGCCGGCTCAATGGAACCGGTATGGGGAGTGGGGATAATACGCTTTTAATCACTTAGGGCAGGTCTACTAATATTCATATGTCTATGCTTTAACCCAAAAATAGCCGAAAAATATTTTTTTTTGGTTTTTTTTTTTTTTGTGAAAATGCTCAAATCAAAAAACTTTATGTTTTTTTGGGTTCCCCATGTGGTGTAGATTCTCCAGTTTCCCGCTTGTACTACGAGTTTCCGGACACCGTGTATAATGCTTTAAATTCTTCTTGTATAATTTTCGATAGCTCACTAGATACATTCTTTTTTTAAAATTCATGTAAAAGCCAGGCTGGGCGTAAAACCAAATAAGAAAAATAAAAAAATAAAATCGAATAAAATTTACTTGCACACGCCGGGATTTGAACTCGATTTGAATAATCGATAAAATGATAAGTTTGAGCCTTCACGAGTATGTTTTATCATAATGCAAACAGATTCTGAACGCCACACAGCCAAAACACGCAATATCACGCTAAAATTTCCTCGTAAACATTATACACTATGTACACCAATATACACTGTTTGTCAGGAGAATAATATTATTGTTGGCAGAAATTAAATACATTTTATTTAAAAGAATACTGTCGCCGCAGTTTACAGCCTAGTTCTACCTCTACTAGCTATGTCATCCATCATCGCACAAGTCAAATTTTCCTCCGTAATAATGGTGGTATAAGGAATTTATATTAGTTTCCTAACCCGGAAATGTTTATCCTGATGAATATATTATAATTATAATACGATATTTTGAAAACTTATTTATACATAATGTCCGGTATAAATCGTAGGAACTCGAAGTTCTAACTTCCTAACTTCAGACTCGATCAAATCAAAAAAGCTATATCGCAAAAATGACAGGAAGACAATAAAACCTGCGACAGAATACGCTATATTTTCATGGCTTGGCATTTTAAGCATATCGCTGGCAATACGTTTCCATTGGTGGTGTATGTGTATAAAATAGAAAAGCTATGATGAATATAGCGTAATGTGTCGCCTACCTAAATTAGAATCAAAACATTGCATTGTTCTGTGCTAGGTACTAACAGACCATCCTCTCCTGTTTCGTTAGTTTGACTGTGCAGAGATGTCGCTAGTTTTGATCGCAACTCGCAAACGGATGATTCTCGAAGCTCGATATATCAGCCGGTATTCTACACTTCAGTATACTTACCTGGCGTAGGGGACACCGTGATCACTAAGGCGGTACCCCCAGGGCGAGGCTGTTCCATTGCACTCCGGTTCAGCTGACCCTTGCGATTATCCCTAATGCGGATAACTCGGGCGCGTAATTTTTGGTAGTCGGGACTGCGTACGCGCCGTCCCGTCCCTTAATTTAATCAAATGATGACGAAGTAGTAGATGTGAGTCCTCTCGTCCTATGAGTACTTTTCGTTACTGGGTACAATGAGTACAGGTACAAAAAAATACCGGTGACAAAATACTCAAAAATATTTAATACCGACCTGAGGATTGATTCAGAATAAGTTATTCTAATTAGAGGTGGGTCCTATGAGTACTTTTCGTTACTGGGTACAATGAGTACAGGTACAAAAAAATACCTGGTAAAAATACCGGTGACAAAATACTCAAAAGTATTTAACACCGACCTGAGGATTGGTTCAGAATAAGTAATTCTGATGAACTCGCATAAATTCTGCCCACATATTCCCCACAAATATTCTACGGAAGCTTGATTCCATGAGGGGGGTGTTACAGAATTTCTGAAAAACATTATTCCCCACAAAATTACAAAAAGGATACTCCCCACCAAATTTTTGAAATCCGTGGGGGGGGGGTTGTTACGGAACTTCATTGAAAAAGATTCCGCACAAGCAAAATATTCATATGTGATTCCCCACAATAATTTTTCAAAAACCATGGGGGAGGGTAGCTACGGAATTCCATTTCGATACCCAACAAAAATACTCATCAAAAATACCCATCAAAAATACCCATCGAAAATACCTATCAAAAATACCTACTGAAAATATCAATCAAAAATACCCATCGGAAATACCTATCAAAAATACCTACTAAAAATACACATCAAAAATACCTACTAAAAATACCCATCAAAAATACCTATTAAAAATACTTGTCAACAATACCTATCAAAAATACCTGGTAAAAGTACCTATTAAAAATATTTAGTCCCGGTATAAAATACTCATGAGTATTTTGGAACCAGGTATTTTAGAGATCTGTCACAAGTACAAAGTATCGCATGGAAATACCCGGTACTTTTACTGGGTACGATAAATACGCCTAACCTCTACTGGGTACAATGAGTACAGGGTACAAAAAAATACCTGGTAAAAATACCGGTGAAAAAATACTCAAAAGTATTTAATATACCGACCTGAGGATTGATTCAGAATAAGAACTGAATTCTCTTTTGAATTCTAATGAACTCGCAAAATTCTGCCCACATATTCCCAACAAATATTCTACGGGAGCTTGATTCCCCGTTTTATTATTTGAAATCCGTGGGGGGGGGGTTGTTACAGAATTTCTGAAAAACATTATTCCCACAAAAAAACATTATAATGAATACTCCCCACACAATTTTCAAAATCCATGGGGGGGGTCGACGGGAAAAATGTGGGGAATTTTTTCGAAATGAAATTCCGTAGCTAACCCCCCCCATGGTTTTTGAAAAAGTATTGTGGGAATAGTTCCGTAACAACCCCTCCCCTCCACGGATTTAAAAAATTTGGTGGGGAGTACCGATTTTGAATTTTTTTTTGTGGGGAATCATGGTTTACAGAAATTCTCTAACACCCCCCCCCCCCATTCATCCCCCAAGTATTCTTTTTGAAATTTTGTTGTGGAGAATAATGTTTTTTAGAAATTCTGTAACAACCCCCCCTCCATGGAATCAAGCTCCCGTAGAATATTAGTGGGGAATATGTGGGCAGAATTTATGCGAGTTCATTAGAATTACGCATTCTGAATCAATCCTCAGGTCGGTATTAAATACTTTTGAGTATTTTGTCACCGGTATTTTTTTGTACCTGTACTCATTGTACCCAGTAACGAAAAGTACTCATAGGACCCACCTCTACTGGGCACTAGAGGTGAGTCCTGTGAGTACTTTCCGATATTGGGTACAATGAGTACACGTACAAAAAAATACCCGGTACAAAATACTTCCAAATATTTTATACCTACTTCGAGTATCTGGGTACTGGGGACGGAGAGTGACGGGGACCTGAGGCGTGCTGAGGTACAAAATATTCTTAAATATTTTATACCCACCATGGGTATCTGGGGACGGCGAGTCACGGGGACCTTAGGCGTGCTGGGCACTGAGAAGGGAAGTTGAGGGGAAGGGAGGGGAGGAACAAGGAGAAATAATGTTACTTGCAGGTGTTCAAAATAAATAATGTTTGAGAGTTTTTTTTATATGATTTTTATTTTTTGTGCATTCGTAGCGTAATGTTGTAAGGCGTATTACACTGCCTAGAAATTATTTATTAAGCATGAAACAGTAACATCATTTTAACGAAACATATATTATATGGTCATGAAATTAAATTAACACGTTTTCCTACATTGCTGTCTGTAATATGATCTCTCCAGGTAACTTACTGTCAACTCAAAACCTGTTTAAAACGCCTCGACATCGGCAGCAGAATTTGGATTTTCTGGTTCATTCCAATCAACGCTAATACTCATTCCTATTCTTCCTGAAAGCATTAAAGCAGTGGATTAATATATTTATTGGTTTTGACAATGTTTTCGTTTCAATTGATCGATATGAATATAACACTTTTTCAACACAGTCATTTGGCCGGTGACATTGTTGATGAATTACATGTAAAATAACAAGTCTTCTCTTCTACTAACCATTTTGCGTTGCCCTGAATACATCTTCGTAAAGATGGTAGACCCTGGTGTGGGATTTGATCAGAGTAAGTGCGCACAAGTAGTCAGCAATACCTAGGAAATTACCAGAATTTTTTAACACATCATAACCTCACAAAGATCTGTATTTTATTTTCAAGACATAAGATTCTTGTTATTGAATGTTTATGTTGATTTTTTATCTGATAAATTCAATGCAGGAGCCTTTCCGTCACCTCTACCGCCGTATTATTCTTGGAATACTACGGAAGGTTCATTAAAAGTCAACTATTTCGTGACTTTATCTTCGAATGCGCTGAAAGCAAACCGTAATATGCGAAGTATTTTTCAATAGTAGAGTTCGGCCACCCTCCACTATCTTGTAGCGGATGTGGAAGATCCCAGTGGTACAAAGCCATCTCGCTAATATCGGATAAACAATTTATTAAAATCTGCCAATAAAATCTAGACAACGGCGCAGTAACTACACAAAGTTCAGGATGTGAAGATGTCAAACACCATAAATAAACCATTCTATCAAACACCATGCCATAGACACTCAGCTGTCAACAGTTTTACCATAGACATTCACCATCAGACAATGGAGATTACCGTGGCTAAATACTCATAACTGTCCTTTTTCCTCGTACACCTTTCTAATAGGAAAGAGCGAAAAGGCATCTGTATTTTACAGTGACGAAAGCAAAAATATTTCGTTGTCCCTTTTCCTCATATAACTTTCTAACCGACGAGAGTGAGAAGTCAGTAATATTTTAAAGTACGAAGTACTTCAAGACCTGTGATACAAATATTAAACCAATTATTTTGGAACCAGGTATTTTGGAGATTTGTCACAAGTACAAAGTACGGCATGAATATACCCGGTACTTTTACTGGGTACCATAATTACGCCTCTCCTCTAGAGTAAGGTGTTTTGGTTGGTAACAATCTAAAATTAGTTGTCACTTGTCGATTCCAGTAACCGGTTACGAGAAACTGATGGCAATGAGACACCAGGTCCAGTTACTTTGGAAAACCGGTTCCTCAAAAGACAAAAAACCGTTTAAGGCATGTACATGAAAAAAAGCGCTTTCACGGTATTATTTCAGCGAAAGGATTTCATTTATCCAGTACCTAATTTAACGTGATGGTTATTTTTTTGTTTTATGCCCCTCACAAAAACATGTCTATAGTTAGGGTTGCCATCTCTAAAATTTGGCAACCAGGACAAGAGGCGTGAAAACCCCGGATTTTAGAGCCCATAACCCGGACATGTCAACAGGTTTTTTTAAACACAATCAGTGTAATAAAAACAGTTTAAAATGTCATAGATCACCTTTTTACTTATTTTCAGACCTTAAAATTGAATTTTGTCATCTTTTATCATCGTTTTAAATGTACCTAACAAAACAGAATCTTATTACAGTTTGCTACACATTGTTTTCATAATCAGTTAGAATTTTTTCATTCTTAAAATAAAACAACAATTATTAATATACTGTTATGAAAACTAAGCTTTATTAAAATATTAAACTTAACAAAATTCAATTAAATTTTTAAACAAAAATCATAAAAATACTAAGACCATTTTAGTATTCAGTCTTACAATTTTTGAGGTAACTCTTTTAACTAAATAATAATTATCTACTTTAAATTTGTATCAGCAGACATTTACACAACAAAATACCTATAAACATAATATGAACTAAATTCAGTCTTCTTAAATCTTAAGCAACAAAACTGACCATTTTTAAAGTTTAGACTTACTGGAATGTAAGTAACATTATTAATTTTTTTAAACATATAATATCCAAAACTATTCTCATTTATATCACCTTAAATTTTAATCAACAGCCATATTATCTTAACACGGGCATTAGCCTAGTATGGTTGTAAAAAAACATAACAATTGTAATTTCAAGAAATCTATGAAATAATAAAGAATCAAAATTAAAATTCTACATTTCTTTTACGTAATAAAAACAATCATTACGTTAACTACAAAAATGAATAGAAATTATAGCACTTGTAAGTACATTATTTGATTATCTAGCTATTAAAGATTTTTCCTCGGCCTCTTGCCTTTTTACTTTTCAGTTTTTTTTGTATTTATCACTCTTTCCGATAGCTTTTAGAATATCTTCCCTTTTTAAAAGGATTTTGTAAAAATCAATGCAGCTGTATTCTTGGAAATTGAATTTAATTTTAATTACTGGCGAGATGGTTTCTACGTTTAGTAAATTTCTTTCTTTTGTCCATTCTTGTGAAATCAATGAGAATATTCTCTCCACGTTGGCAAACCATTGGCAAACCCGGACTACAAATGAAACCCCGCCCGGACGCTCCCCGGACGCCTTCTAAACTAGGACAAATCTGGGGAAACCCGGACGGATGGCAACCCTATCTATAGTCAACAACCAAAAATATTATGTAAAAGATTGAAACGGATATTGAAAGTCCGGCAAAAGAATTTTAGGATTTTCAAAGTGCGTAATGTTATTACAGACAAGTTTTTTCTCATTATTTCTTCCGTTTTATCAGTGTATAAATGAATTGACCGTAATAACTTATAAGATGTATTTTATTTGGCATTCCTGAGCCATAAATATTTTAATAAAATCGTAAAACAGAAAACAAATAGAGCTTCTGTGTTAGTATCTTTAATTGTTAATATACAGAGCATCTTTTCCGATTGTTTTCACTACAGACTGGAGAAATACTACATAGAAAAAAAGAGAACCGGTTCATTAAAATTTTCTAAATATTTCGTGGTGTTGTTATTTCTTTTTTAAATTTTCACCAGTTCCAAAAAAAACCGGTTCCTCCAAAAATATATTGACGCCTTGACGGTACCTGTGATAACGAACTTACCGGTTCCAATTAATATCGATCAGTTCTAGTAGAGATGTTAATACCTAATTGGATTGTCACTGTGGTTCCATAAGTGTTTATTTTATGGTTACACCCGGTTAATCGATGACACACTGCGACAAAATAAGATAATAGAGTAAATTACACATCATAATTTCTTGACAAACATTTCCCAAACAAATATTGATTTTCGTATTTTCTTGTGGAGAAATTTATATGTGATTTAATGACATTTACCTATGCATACTCATTACCATTTTTTAAGTTGCGTCATTTAAAGCAATTGTGAGTATTGAGTGGTCGGGATTTTTCATGACGTCTCCGTAGTCGAGGCCGTCGAGGGGTAAGGCTATTGACTAGCAAGCTGGAAGTCGTGGGTTCAAATGCCGGCATGCGCAAGGCAATTTTATCTGATTGATTTGTGTTATTTCACAAATTACTTATTAAAAATAATATCATTTATATATTATATTTGAGGCACGTTCCAGGGTGGAAGATACTCTCAGTATCGCCCTGTTGTAAGACCACCATTCAGAATTGAAACTTTCCTTGAAATGGCTTTCGCCGTGTTTGGTGACCAAATCTAATCTATCATTCAGAATTGGTGATGCAATACTCTCACGGGTTCCATACGGTTGGTAGCAGTTAGGACTCTTGTGCGGCTTCACATAAAAAAAACACGTAAAATGTTACCAAACTTTTTTAAAAAATATCTTCAATGTCGTAATGAATGATTTCCTCGTCACGAATCGATCCGAGTTTTTCCTACGTCTTCTTTTTTTAGTTGAAGGGCCTCCGAAGGCGGGATTTAAAAGGGGAGACCTTCACTGAAGGACCTCATTAGCAGATGGCCCCTTATCTTATCCAGCCCGCAAAACAGTGCTAACTACAGTGATCTTTGAATTCAAAGGGACAAGAATACGAAAAACTCTTAAATACTTAACAATTTTAACAACAATATTCCAAAAGCAATGTATTATGGCAGTGAGCAGTGGCGTCCCGCCCCTTAAGTCAAATTGTCTTTGACCATCAAAATTATATAACGGACGGTTGGATGATGGCACTTATCCACTCGAATGAATTGCTGATCATATGAACTGCTTACTGCGGTTTAAAGCCAGTTAATCCACATAGACTTCGACGCTTATCCCATATTTTTAGGTTCCATCAATTTGGCACTTTCTGACAAGTGATCGTTCAAAACGTTATTGCAAAATTTGGCATAATATGCCAAAAATCTCTCGAGTGGGGGTATCAGGCTTTTTTATATCTCTGTGAGTAGTTAATTCAGTTCTGTTGGATATTTTGGATTCAAATAAAAGTAAGTTTTGCGTGAAAATGGACGTTCCTCTTAATATTTTTTGCCCTAACCCCCTCCTCCAGAGGCCCCTTGGATACGTTATACTGCCTTTTGAGTCTTGGACGAGACCCTGCTGAAGATTCAGAGATATCTGATGACTTCGGATTTGTGCGAGATTCGCCAAAAATCTGCAGAATTGTAGACATTTGAATGTGGACTTTATCATAAAATGATTTTCCAGTGATTGATTTCAATAACTTGATGGAGGAATTTACAATATTACCAAACTGTTATTACAGGGGAAACTTACATAGTAAAAGGGAGGAGCAACAAACGCAGCTATCACTCAAATAGAAATCGCACAGAAAACGATATTAAAGGTAATACTAAAAAAACATAAACTAACCGACACAGACCAAATATTTAAAAGCTGTGACGTACTTGATATACGCCAATTATATGTTAAAACACTACTAAACTACATTTTCGACCAAAAAAACAAACCCCAACAAACACAAAATATCACTAATAGACCGGTCAGACAAGCGTACAAAGAAAACATAAAAACTCCGACGGTAAACACTACTTTTGGACAAAGACACCATAAATACCACGCTATTAAAGCATTCAACAGTCTTCCACTTGAAACAAAAATTGAGGAAAATAAAAATAAATTCAAACACAAAATAAAAAAATGGATTAAAGAACAAAAAGACAATATTACCAAAATTCTATAACATAAAAGAATAAAACATATACACGCAACACTAAAAGAAAAATATAAAACACGCAACACGCACAAACACATAAATCATTATAAATGCCGATTTACACTCTCTTTTAATATTTTTATTTTAGTGTGAAAATTATATTTTAATTTTTAATCTTTATTTTTAGTTTAAATTTATCTTTATTTTAATGTTGTTTTTCTTTTTTTTTAAATGTATAAATTCTTATATTATAAAATGGGGGCCTTAGCACGGGTAAACAACCCAGTGAGACCAACATTACTGAATTAAAATATGAAATATTGTAAAATAATGTATCAACAATAAAAAAAAGGAAGAAACCACGCTTAGTGACTACGAAACATAACATGTTACTGTTACAAGTGCAGTTCCGACAAGTTATTTATAGCTGTAGCTGTAGTTTAATGCATGTTTTGGATAGCCAAACTGCCATAGGAAAGGGCACCAGGAGGGCGATTCTCGTTCTTTTAGCCTTAAGCTAAATGATAGCATTCGTCAACGACTGCTATCGTTTGCGAAAGATAGCTGTCCGTCGCTTGTAACATCTTTTCTTAACTATTAAGCGATTCTCGTTCTTCTGATAGCCTTACAAGATCGATTTTTGAGAGACCTAGTAAAAAATCCTAAAGAAGCGTGGTTAAGAGCATCTAAGATATTGTTAAGAGATTATTGAAAACACAAATTGGTGAAATATAATTAAGTGACGCAAGGTTTCTAACTAAAACTTAAAAAAACAAATACTTTGTATTATAATGCATTTTAATAACTGCTTATTTTATTTATGAATGACATAAATAAGCCATTTATCGAAGATTTACGTTTTGTGAAAAGGTACTTACCTCGCTGGATAGTAATGACTTTGTTACAGATTCACCACTTCTAAAGTGACGTTTGCTGTCAAACTAACGCTGCCGAATGGCGCTAACTGTCACCCAAGTTGATTTAAGAATGAAAGGGATTCTTGTTTCGTTGTGGTTAACTTCAAAACCCACAATTTCGAGCGCCAGCTATTCTGCAGCCATTTTATCTGAAACTTATTATTATTTATGTAGAAATCCTCAATGGTATGTGTAGTTTATTGTAAATTAAATCACTTATCTGGCTTTCGACATGTTACGTACTTTACAAACATCGCAATTACCTGATTCAATTCATTTAATAGCATTATTGTGCCACAAACAAGTCACTAATCATGTTTACAGTCAATACTTACGATAATATTAAGTTTTCTCTTGTTAAAACTACGCAAATAATGCTAATTGTCAAAACGTCACAATTAAATGAAGCAAATTCTCCGCGAACGCTAGCGTTCGGCCGCCGAAAGACAGGTCTAGGGGTACCCTTCGCGTAAGGCTAAAAATTTTGGCGCGCAATCGAAAATCTAAGGATTCCATCTGTCAACGAGAGAACCGGAATAGCTTCATACGAATAAACCGAGAAAAATCGTTAATTTGAATGTAAGGACGATTTTAGTGTCGTTAAGTAGAACGAGAATCGCCCTCCAGAAGACCCCAAATTATACGTTTCAATTTTTAAATCGTTAAATTTAACCACAACTAAAAATAATAATCTTATTTTTGGCAAGCCTACATTAAAAAGTCTTTGAAATATGTTCAAAGTTCAAATTGATACCTTCATTCGTGGAAAATTCTATTTTCTGTGGAGTTACGTTAGAAAACGCTATTTTATAAGTTGACTGGATTACGCTCTCGGCCAATAGTTCTCAAACTGTCAGGAAAACTTTTGGTTCTGAACCCTATTTATTAATAAATCGTCTTCTGAAAAGTTCTAATCTGTTTCACTTTATACAAATATAAAACTATACAGGGTATGAAGAGTAATACCCGACTTACTTTAAAAGAGTGATTCCTGACATCTTTATAAAAATGTTTCTAACTTTCACCCTTGAAAGGGTGTTCTAGGCCATCATTTGAAATTATGGACGGAGGGAAGGTCGATTAATATATAAATTTTATTAAAATTGTTAAATTTCATAATTATATTGAAGATTGGAGTCGAGTTCAGACTTACTAGAAGAAAAGATATTGTGTTGAACGGAGGAGAAGTAATTTTATATAAAACTTTATAGAGGAGAGGATATTTGTGAGCGGGACAACCAACAAATACGTGGTTCCCAATAACGTCGTAGTTTCCACTTCTAGACCACAGAAAGTACAATCTGGGAGTCAAGCATGTAAATTTTTAAAAGGCGAAAATAAACGGATAGTGTCCAATTCTCACTCAAATGAGTGAACAAATTTGTAGTTTGTAAAAATGTGGATTTGTTGAAACCACGGTGAAGTTGTGATATTCCTTTGAATCGAGGCATAGCAGGCACATTCATACATACTCTTATATTATTCTAACTATTGACATGGCCGGACTCAATATCTGATTCACTTGATCGTGCGTCCCCGACTTCTGTTACCATTCACATTTGCGTCATATATTCTCCTTACACTCCTTTCTTCGATCATTCGCTCAACATGCCCAAACCATTTAAGCGTCCCTTGCTTAATCTTACTCATTATGCTTACGTCAGCCTTGCATTTTTTGCAGATCTCCACATTTCTAACTCGATCATACAAAGATGGATTTACCACGCAAACGCCTCACGGATCTCTTTTTTACAGAATTTCATCCTTCCTCTGCCAGTTCCATGCCTCACTTCCATACATCAGGGTAGGTACCAGCACTCCATTGTGGACTGCTAGCTTCGCTTCTTTGGACATTTTTTTGTTAGCGCCAACTGCGTTCAGTCCTCTATTAATGGAATTTCGTTTCTTTCAATATCTCTGTCAGCGTTCCCATGAGACCTAGAGGACATAGAAAATGTCCTATTGGACTTAGAAAATATCCTATTGGACATAGAAAATTTCCTATTGGACATAGGAAATGTCCAGTCGGACACTGCAAATGTCCTAGCGGACATAGGAAATGTCCTGTTGGACATAGAAAATTTCCAGTCGGGCACTGTACCTATATAATATTGTGTTTTAAAGCATAACTTGAAAAAAGAGCATTTTCATAAAATAATTACATTAAAACCATCTATGAACGCGTAGATTATTAAAACCATAGTTATATTTACCCTTTAAGGCGATGCCATACGTAGTAATGCAAAATCATGTGTTTTTGGTTTGAAAATTTGGTCGCCTAGAAATGTTTCAGATGCTTTAATTAAATACTGCGAGTAGAATACATCTTGGCCTTTGAAATAATCGAGTATTTTTTAGATAAGTCTTTTTATAAGCCCAGAAAAAAATAATGTATAAGGCCTATGAAAACTGCTTTAAAGTTCAAAATCTCCTACTTACGAACCCATTTTCGGTTATGATTTTATTGTATAATGTGGAAAATTAAATTATTTATAAAATGATCGAAAAAAAATTAAATATTTATGCCTAAACATCCACAAAATAAAATAAAAGGCACTTTTTGGCCATGTTTTTTTCTTGCATAAATCAAAACAGGCGGATTGTGTTAAGCGGGAACTTAAACCTTATCGCCATCTACGTAAGGGTTATTATTGATAGCGGCTCAATTTAAAATATTACACGACGTAGTGCATCGCCTTAAACCATACAATATCCTAAAATAAAGCCAGAATCTTAATGATGTAAGTGAACTAGCCATGCAATATGCGGTTAAATTTGACCTATCAAATTTCTAAAATAAAGGCATATGTTATGAAGTCTTGTAAAAAAAATGGACGGAAATATGATCGACTTAGCAGGCCTAGAAAATCGGTCTTTTCGTGGGGTGTATTTTAATTATTTCTGATGAACGTATTACTAAAATCTCAAATGTTTCTAGAGGGATCCCTCGAAAAGTTACTAATCCATCGTTTAGAAAAATTAAAATCTGGTGCTTACCACTAATTTTACAGTTCAAAAACGTTTTATAAAATTTTCAAACCGTTTTACACAAAATATTTTACTCTAAGGTGTTGTTTTTATTAATCTGACATATGGATAACTTACATCGGTAGAGATCCCTCTAAAAACATTTCAGATTTTGGTAATACGTTCATCAGAAATAATTTAAATGTTAGCGTCCAGCAAACCCCCATTATCAGAGTCTTATGTCATTGGCTAGTGAGACAGCGAAAAGTTTGAAATAACATCGCCAAAATTAATGTTTTACTTTCTTTTGTGAAGATAAGGTACAAATTATATTAAAATGTTTACCGATCATAACATAAACTGTTCAATAAAATCATACTATCTGAAAAGGTATTCTTTTTATAGTCCTGATACTTTCCAGGCCTATAAGAAAGACTTGAAAAGTTCAATTATAGCATCGGCCAGTTGTAATAGCAGTATTTTTATAGCATCATTTAATTATAGCAACTACGAGTATATTTACAGGAGTGCGTGTTTTTTTTATAAATCATCAACACCAACTTTTCTCCGTGTATGTATGAGACGATGTATGAACGTGAATGAGGCAAAGAGTGTGTGCCAAGACCGTGTTGTTTGGGAAAAAACGGCGTGATGGACCATTTCGTACCGAAAGCTTTCTTGTATTTGAAAACACAGTTTTAAAAATAAATTAAAAATAAAAATCGTTTATAAAAGGAAGAAACCCAGAATCTTAAGATTCATAGATCGGACCAATCTGTCTTCACTAAGCATAACTTATATTGAAAAGAAGTAAACAGATTACCCTCTTCGGATATCGACCTTGACGTGTCAAACTGCCAATCGAGTGTTCTAACCGCCGAGCTGCCGTGTGTCTCATAAATAAGAATGCATCGAGTTCATATAATAATGATAAAGTTCATTACTCCGGCAACGTTGTTGATCGGGTCTTTACATAAACAATGTCTGTGCAGTACAGGTAGTGGTGGGTACAAGCAAGTGTCAGGTATATTATAATATATCCAATAGACATTCAAGCCTGTGTTGTGGCAATTGACAATAGAATAGCTGCGTGTATTCCATTACTGATGTTGTGTGAACCTGCTGAATACTGAATGGAGTATTGTTGATGTGGCCAAGTCATGCTTTTAGCGTAAAGCAAGGGGCAAACGATGAAGCACAGCTAAATGAATCTCTTTTAAAATATAATGATTTTTCTGCCAGTTGTTTTGCTGCAAATAAGTAAAGATAATCAATTAATTTAATTATATCTTGCAATTTATTCTTTGTTTCAGTTCATTCGTTCAGTGAAATCTTTCAGATCAATCGTTCAAATCATTCGTTCAAATCATTATTTTAGTTAATTATCTCGGTTCAACCTTTTAGCTCATTCGTTTATTACAATCTTTCAGATCATTCGTTGAACTCATTTTTTCAGTTCATTTCTTCAGTTCATTCGTTCAGTTTATTAATTCAGTACATTCTTACAGTTCATTCAATTCATTGTTATATTACATTATGACAGTTCACTCTCATTCAATCATTTCGTTTATTCTTTTGATTTGTTCAATTAGTTAATTTGTCAAATTAGCTGAATCAATCGTTTCATTTTATTCTTGTGATTTCTTCAATCAGTTTATTCGTTAAATTAGCTCACTCAAGTCAATAATGCATTTAATTTTAGGAACTCGTTATTTTAGATCAACAAAGCAATTTTTTTAATATATTTCATTGCATTTCACTTCATTATTTAGGTTCATTTTTCCCGTTATTTTTTCGGTGGTCTGATAAATCATCACAAAAATAATTCATCACATCTTTAAAAAGTTATATAAAGTCATGGAAAGTGATGAAACAAAAACTTTATTAACTGAGTTAAGTAGGTTAGGTTAGGTTAGGTTTAAAAAAAAAATTCATCGTTTCTAATGACTTTATATCACTTTTTAAAAGTGTGTTGAATTGTCACTGTGTTGGGTTATCGTGGAACCATTTTTTCATATCATTCTGTCAAAAGGATTATTTCGGTGCATTCTTTGGGATTTCTATTACAACTGCTGCATTTATTTCAACCTGTCTGCGTGGTAAACGGAGAGTTTAAATCAGGAGTTTATGAAGGCTCATACTAGAAGTAGGCATATACGAGTATATTTTAATATTTCACACACTGCAAACAACATGCGTGGAATGCTGAACTGACAGTACTGTCACTATTCATTGACACGGGTCTCGCATAGTCTAAGATTATAATCGTAAAATATTGTTTACTGAATTCTTTATTGACTGAATCTGACAGGCAAAGAATGAGGTTGTAGATACATGAATCTGACATAGTTGTGCCATTTCTCGAAAGCAGGGCGAGTTTTAAACTATTTTTTGTATCAATATCTATAATTGATATGAAAATAAATGGTGGAATATTATATCCGAAGCTAGCAACACCGCGCTCTGTCAGTTGCTTTCGTGTGTATTTTTTTAAATGAAGGAAAAATGTATGAGGGGTGGATAGGAATCTAGGTATCAGTGTGTCCAGGAGGGCAGGGGCATCCTGAACACACCTCACCTGATAAAACCGGGCACCCCTGCTAAGTCACCAAACGAATCACTTTGAGTGACCTATGGCAGGGGTGTTGGTTATCCAATAAATGGTTCCCGGGGCAGCGGTACCCATATCACCCACCCAAATTGAATTTAATAGTTTAAGTCATATTTAGTGACCTGATCTCAACGGCCAGATACTTTTCAACCTTTATTTACCCCGTATCTTTCCACTTATTTATAATATTTGAGACTGGACCGCTTCCATGCTGCAATGGGCAATTTCAGAAGGAGATTTTAAAATTTTACTAAGGTGATCGGGTTAAAAGACTTATTCTTTTAAAGTATTTGCTACCGCCGCGTGTTCTAACCTGACTTCAATAATGTATTAAATACTTCTAGAACAATTTCTCTTTTGTTTTCGATATAGAATTATTGCAAATCTTGTAAGCTGGAATTAACCAACTTCCCGACATCCGATCGAGCTGAAACTCGGTAGATAGACAGTGCATTCTATCAACTGGTGTCAATCACGCACAAAACGGCGGATAGACAATGCATTTTAACAACTGTTGTCAATCACTCACAACTCGGCAGATAGACAGTGCATTTTAACAACTGTTGTCAATCACGCACAACTCGGCAGATAGATAATGGATTCTATCAACTGGTGTCAATCACGCACAACTCGGCAGATAGATAATGCATTCTATAAACTGGTGTCAATCACGCACAACTCGGCAGATAGACAGTGCATTTTAACAACTGTTGTCAATCACGCACAACTCGGCAGATAGATAATGGATTCTATCAACTGGTGTCAATCACGCACAACTCGGCAGATAGATAATGCATTTTAACAACTGTTGTCAATCACGCACAACTCGGCAGATAGACAATGCATTTTAACAACTGTTGTCAATCACGCACAACTCGGCAGATAGACAGTGCATTTTAACAACTGTTGTCAATCACGCACAACTCGGCAGATAGATAATGCATTCTATCAACTGGTGTCAATCACGCACAACTCGGCAGATAGATAATGCATTCTATAAACTGGTGTCAATCACGCACAACTCGGCAGATAGACAATGCATTTTAACAACTGTTGTCAATCACGCACAACTCGGCAGATAGACAATGCATTTCAACAACTGTTGTCAATCACGCACAACTCGGCCGATAGATAATGCATTCTATCAACTGGTGTCAATCACGCACAACTCGGCAGATAGACAGTGCATTTTAACAACTGTTGTCAATCACGCACAACTCGGCAGATAGATAATGCATTCTATCAACTGGTGTCAATCACGCACAACTCGGCAGATAGACAATGCATTTTAACAACTGTTGTCAATCACGCACAACTCGGCAGATAGATAATGCATTCTATCAACTGGTGTCAATCACGCACAACTCGGCAGATAGACAGTGCATTTTAACAACTGTTGTCAATCACGCACAACTAGGCAGATAGATAATGCATTCTATCAACTGGTGTCAATCACGCACAACTCGGCAGATAGATAATGCATTCTATAAACTTATGTCAATCACGCACAACTCGGCAGATAGACAATGCATTTTAACAACTGTTGTCAATCACGCACAACTCGGCAGATAGATAATGCATTCTATAAACTGGTGTCAATCACGCACAACTCGGCAGATAGACAACGCATTCTATCAACTGGTGTCAATCACGCACAACTCGGCAGATAGACAATGCACTCTATCAACTGAGCAATAATGAGGCATAAGAACTATGAGGCTTGTTTATGATGCATTGGTACTTTCATCCATTTCCTACGGAATAATCGCCTGGGGAGGAACATTCAATAACCATGTGAAACCTCTAGAAATTATTCAGAAGTCTATCATTAAGATAATGCACCAGAAGACCAAGACATATCCCACCGATAAATTGTTTAAGGAAACTCACATTATGGAACTAAGGCAGATCTACTGTGTCCAATGTCTTAAATTTGTATACACTCGTCCTTATAATTTATGTAAAAATCCAAATCATTCTAGCCAGAGACACAACATATACATGTACACAGTGCCTCACTGCAAAACTAGGCTAGCCCAAAGACACATTAACTATATTGGCCCAAAATTGTTTAATTCCTTGCCGAGTTCCATCAAGATGTGCCAAAACCTAAACTCATATAAAATAAATGTCAAAAGCTGGGTAAAAAAGTATCTGGAAGTGAGAGAATTTTTTCTATAAGTTATACGAATATGATACCTATATATGATAATATGTTACCATCTAAATTAAAAAAAAAAAAAAAAGTTTAACTTCTTTTAAGGTGTTTTTTTTATTAAAATAACCAAATGTACTATATGATTTATTTTTTTTCTTTATTCATATCTCTTTTTTCATTTAAACCATAGATAATGTAACCACCACTGTTTTGATTTTCACCTTATAATGCCCACGCACAGGCTTCGCCTTTGTGGGTTTTTTTTGTTACTGCCTTATATTTTGTATCATTATGTATGTACCTGTATGTATCAAAAAAATTGACAATAAATAAAAAAAAATAAAAAATAAAAACTGGTGTCAATCACGCACAACTCGGCAAATAGACAACGCATTCTATCAACTGCTGTCAATCATGAACACAATCATTTCTCTGAAATCGGACGATATTACAGCAGTTAATAAACGAAATAAATGACTGTGTATATAGCGAATCCGGCGCTCCAATTTCACGATACTTTGTCGTTTGTTACATCATAAAATATATTATAGTCAGTTAAATATCTAATTCTAGATGCCTTAGCTCTTTATAAAAAAGCAAAAGATTAAAATAGTAGCGTTCACCTAGAAAAGCTCACCGTTTTAGTGATTTTGATCAGATGACCACATTTTACTAGAATAGAGCTCAGTGGGGTCTAAAACTTTATTAAATCTATGGCAGACCCGTGAAAAATCAAGAGATAGTCTGAAGTATTGATTCTAGACAAATATTTCAAATAATTAAATATAAATAAATAAAAGTAAGTACCTACTTTATCCTGTGTCTGAATTCTTCACAAAACTGATTAAAATTGTAAGTAATATGTTATATACATAAACCATAGTTTAATAAGCTGAAACCGGTCACGGTCAAAAAATAAGCGGAAGGAAGTTTTAAAATTGTTTCAATATATCATTGAAATCAGTGTGTTAGATTTTTTAAATTTAAAAATACGATGGTTGGTTTTTAGAGGACAAATCGATGGCCGCCCAACATCGGCCGCCCTAGTGTGTCGCACACATTATACAAAAGGATGCGACGCCCCTGTGTACAGTGTACACATCATAAGATTGTATTTCATGAAAAGATGAACCAGTGGAATAGTAATTGCCTTCGCTATAAATAATGGCTCCTTCCAGCCAGGGAATAGAAGCAATACAATATGCAAGACGTACAGTTCAGGTGGGAAGCTATTTTATTTAAGATTTTACCTGTATTATGAATATTTTCCTGTAGAATATATATATAATAGATAATAACAAACAACGAAGAAGAGTTATTAATTAACCATTATTATCATTCCACCTGACAATTTGCTGTGGTAGGTGATGCCATAGCGCGAAAACGAAAAAAAATATTTAAGTGAATCAAATTCGTACATTAGAGACAAAAATCGGTAGGTCGTCAAAATATTAGGTGCCAAATCAATGATATGATATACCCAAAATGATTGAAAATCGAATCCAAGGGGGGAAGTACATGGTTTTCCAATAAGAGGTGTTATTTAGAATAGCCCGCTATTTCGGTAGATGTTACTTTTGAAGCTGTCATTTTTTGACATTTGACAAGCAGAAACTACGCCATTATTTAAAATGGAACGATACACGCTTCAACAACGCATTGAAATTATTAAAATTCACTTGAGTGAATCAAATGCAAATCATCTTGAGTGATGATGCCTATTTCCACCTCGGTGGCTTCGTCAACAAGCAAAATTGTCGCATCTGAGGCTCGGTAAACCCAAGAGTTATTGTTGAAAAGCCTCTCTATCCTCAACGTGTGACTGTTTGGTGCGGTTTATGGTCCGGCAGAGACCTTACTTATATTATTTATTGGACCTTACTTTTTCGAAAATGAGGCAGGAACAACAGTTACGGTGAATGGATTGCGCTATCGAAAGATGATTAATAATTTTTTATGGCCGGAATTAGATTGTATTGATCTGGACAATGTTTACTTTCAACAAGACGGCGCTACGTGCCACACGAGCAATGAAACCATTGATCATTTACCATTGAATATCAAAATAACACCTCTTATTGGAAAATTCTGTATATTCATTGAATTCAGTAGATTTTCTGCAAATTTCGATTGATTTTCACAAATTTCGGTAGTTCTTTTTTCCACAACTTATCATGACTAACCCTGTCAAAAGCTATGAAGCATGCGTAGGTATACCAACATAATGTAAAACAAAAAACCTAACGTCTTAAATCTATTAGTCGCTTGTCTCCCATTTTAACAACAGAACGAGCAACAGATGTCAATAAACTCCATAAAACAAACAAAACAACCGTTCGTGCACCAGTGACAAGAATTTTTTCCCGCCGACAAACCGTTTATGCGCTGCTGGCATTGGAATTTCGCCCTAACTGGAATTTTTTGATATGCGATTTAAAAGTGTATACCATAAAAAAGTGCATTAATTTTTTTACCAGAAACGCTTCCACTTGAAACATTTTAGAGTTCATTTATGATTCCATATTTGATTTCCCTCAAGGTTGAGGGAAATTTTGAGGGAAAATTTTTTCTTTTCCCAGTTAGGGCGAAATTCCAATGCCAGCAGCGCATAAACGGTTTGTCGGCGGGAAAAAATTCTTGTCACTGGTGCACGAACGGTTGTCTAGAGGTTAAAGGTCAAACCAACTCGTTGGAAGGCCTCCCACCAACACCAGCTTTCTTTCACAGACTAGATCTGGACAGCGCAAATCGGCGTTGCGTGGAAGGAATAGGATTGCGTTGCGTATGGCAAGTGGATTTCAGAAGCATCCAATGGATAGAAAGTTATTTGAACGATCGTGCACAATTTGTTAAAATAAATGACCAAACTAGCGACCAAGAAACATCAAATTTTGGTATCCCACAGGGCACCGTGCTTGGACCAATATTGTTCATTTTGTATGTAAACGACATATTTATTCAACCATTGCATGGCCAAATTATCTCTTACGCTGATGATACAGTCCTTATAATAAAAGAAAAAACTTGGGAAAAAAATAATCTAAAAGCTACAGAAGACATAAATAATCTAAAAATATGGTTTGACAATAACCTCTTGTCGTTAAATAGTGATAAAACATATGTCATTCCTTTCGAAATTAACACTAACATTGTACCTCCAAATCTTCAAATATTCTTACATAATCATTCTCTCGCACAACACGATACTAATCACTGCCAACAAAAATGTTCACTTCTGAAAATAGCGGATAAAATTACATATCTTGGAATAATCATAGATAAAAACCAAAAATGGAAAGATCACATCGACCATACAATAAAAAGAGTTAGGAAGTTAATTCATATATTCTTACGGATACGAAACTTTTTATCAACGAAAAACCTATACTCAATATACTACGCATTAGTACAGTCTATTCTTCAGTATGCCATTATCAGTTGGGGAGCAGCTTACAAAACTAATCTGACCCCCATAGAAATTGTTCAAAAACTAATAATAAAAATTATACTAAAAAAACTTCCAGACTTCCCAACTGACAGCATATTCGAAGAATTCAAAGTTCCAACATTTAAAAACTTATTTATAAAAAATTCAATTATACAAATTATAAAAGAAAAAGATAAATACGCATTCATAACTCAAAATCGTACTAGACTTAAACATGTATTTGTGTGCCCCAAATTAAACATTTCTTTTGCACAACACCATTATACTCACCAAGGAAAATTCTTTTTCAATAACCTACCAATAGAAATCAGAAGCATTAGGAACAAAATTCAATTGCTGAACTCCGTCAAAAAGTATTTTAGAGAATGTCACACTAAAAATCTTACTTGTTTTTCTTCTTACTGAATACATATATGTTTACATATTTTAGTTAACGGGTCTGATTGCCATGTGTCTATATTACCTACACATACATATATATTGAAATACATGATTATAGTAAATAGTAATTATAATTATATAAAATGTATTAACTGTATTAACTGCATTGTATTAACTGTACACGTGACTTTATTTGTACATAATATGTGAAATGTTAACTCTTCTTCCATCGACAAGCTAAGGCTTTTAATGAAAGACCAGTAAAATTATAAATAACTAACTAATAAAGAGGCAAAAAAAAAAAAAATTATTTTCATAGGAAATGTATGGTTCATAAGTTATCCAGACCTCTTGGAGCAATTGGAGCAGTAAAGAAGTCAGAAAATGCGTAACCCTTATTATAGCGCCTTTGCCGTTTGGGCCAGTGTGTCAGTGTGTAACGTGGTGTAGTATTTACTTATTGAGGGTAGACAACGTTGAAGGAAAGAATTTCACTTTACAACAAAATTAAAATTGAGACTTTAAGGGTTGAAAAAACCTCTACTCAACTTTCAAGGGAATATTTTTTATTCTTATATCAGTGAATATCAAAGTGTCCATCAGAAATCTTTATTTTATTTACAGATCAGCCAATCGGGTAAAGGAGAATAATACAAGTTGCCCGGAGCGTGGAAGGCGGCCTTGCTATCTCCTTTTCTGTGATTTGTCAATAAATCAATTTGACAGTTATTTTTTATTATTGATACATTAGAAGAATTTAAAAAAATAAATTATTTCGTAATGTGAACCTCACTGGGTGGTTAAAAAAACAAAATAAATAAATAATGTAAAAGAAATAAAATAAAATACATTAATGAAATGAAAATAATTAACAATTATTTTTATAAGCAATAATTATTAGCCTGAAACACTCATCCACTTTGAAAAATCTCCAGATAAAAAGATACATGACGCCAACGGGACTTGAACCCGTGTCCTTTCGATTTCCGGTTGGACAGGGGTCAAGGACACGGGTTCAAGTCCCGTTGGCGTCATGTATCTTTTATCAGGAGATTTTTCAATGTGGATGAGTGTTTCAGGCTAATAATTATTGCTTATAAAAATAATTATTACCCTTTGTGCTATGCATAAAAAATCTTGTCTTAAACGTTAGTTTACCAACAAAATAATAGAAAATAATTAAGTTGGTTAAAAAAATAAGCAATATGTATGTTATTATTAGTTCGATTGTGTATGATGTGTGTACTATGTAGGTAATTTGTTAATTATTTAAGAAGAGAATTAGAAACTAACTAAACTGTTCACAGAGCGACTTACACAGGACAGGAGCAAATGATAGCACACACAAACAACGTTAAAACAAGTGGTACAGTAGTTAATTTTTACGTGAAATGAAAAAGGGTGACTTTATCACCTTCTTTAGGGTATCTACCACATTCAGTGCAGTTAATTTTATTTTTATATTAACTCCACACAGGAGGCCCTGAAGAAAATAATTTCCCTCAGGGCCTATGTCATCTTTGGGGATGCTGTGTGGAGGGTCTTTTTGTGGAGAGGAAGGAGTGAACATGGGTCTTGAAGAGTCCCATGTTGTAGGAGGGAGGAAACACAGAGGCTGGTTGCTCGTTTCACAGCCGAGCTGTTGAACTTAAGAACGAATCGTAGAAGCGACCCGGTCTCATGTGACAAATGTCAACCGTGTTCAAATGTTGGGCGCGCGTTTGGCGTGTATCCCGACTACGCACCGGTGCCGAAGGGATCAATGACGCTAGTTCCTCAAAGCATCTTCCATTGTAATACCGATAGAACAAGGACAGCATACCTACCTGACGCCTGTGCTCTAAAGATTGCAGTCCGTTTGTTAAGATTGGGGAATCTATCAAACGGACCGCCCGTTTTTCAGAGTCAAGGGTTTTATTCAGGTATTTAGGGGCTCCGGACCAGAGATGGCTGCCAAATTCGACAGTAGGGCGCACTTGCGATTTGTACAGGGTCAGCAGTTGTGTACTATTAAAGTATCTGCGGGCCCTGTACAGTACGCCCAGCTTCTGAGAGGCCAACTTTACTCTGGCTTCGATGGAGCCCCCGTACCTGAGCTGGTCACTTATAGTTACACCAAGCATATCAATGGAAGGCCTGTTCGGAAGATTGCTTCCGTTGAAGGAGACTAGATTATCATTTGGATCCCTTTTAGACGTATTCAGACAGGATTGGGTCTTTGAAACATTAAATTCGACGAGATTATTTTTACCCCAGGAGGAAATACTCTCGAGATAACCGTCCATTCTCTGCTTCAAAGCCCTCCGAGCCATTGGAGTTTGTGTGCCCTTTGGGGGCTTGTCAAACAAAAAGCTATCATGAACTGTACTGTCATCCGCGTAGCAATGAATTGGTGCACATGTCAAAAGGTCATTGATGTGCAACAAAAACAAAGTCGGAGACAGAACCGATCCCTGTGGGACGCCAGCATTTATAGAGTGTGAGGAAGAGGTGAAACCGTCAGCAACTGCCTGAATCGACCTATCCTTTAAAAAGTCAGCAATCCACGTACACAGGGATGCGGGAAGTCCGTAAGAAGGCAATTTGTTGACAAGTCCTCGGAGCCAGACCCGGTCAAAGGCCTTGGATATGTCTAGTGCGACCGTTTGGGTCTCACCGTGACGTTCCAGGCACCGCCCCCAAACATGTGACACATACGCGAGAAGATCACCGCACGAGCGGTTCCGCCGGAATCCGTATTGACGGTCGTTAATAATTTTGTTCTTCTCGAGGTATGTGAGCAGTTTGTCGTTGATCACACGTTCCATCACTTTGGACAGAACTGATGTGATCGCTATGGGGTGGTAGTTGGCCGGGTTGGAGCGGTCACCTTTCTTGGGAATAGGGTGAATGACCGCTTTTTTCCAACCAGAGGGCACAGTGCCACACTTCAGGGACATTTTGAAGAGCTTTGTCAAAACTGGAACTATTTCCGCAGCACACCTCTGCAATACCAGGGCAGGTATTCCATCAGGTCCACTAGCTTTGTTAACATCGAGCCCCGTATAACGTGGAGTACATCCCGATGCCGGATCCTCAGCTTTTTCAAATAGAAGCCGCAGTGAGGAACCGACGGCGGAACAGCACCTCCATCGTCGAGGGTCGAGTTTTCCGCAAACATTTTCCCTAATAGGTTAGCCTTTTCGGTGGCGGTGTTTGCTAGTGAGCCGTCAGGTCTGATAAGAGGTGGCAAACTGGGTTTGCAAAAATTCCGACCTATTGAGCCCATATAATAAATAATAAATAAATAAATAATAATATATCAACCACATACACGAACGTATTACCCACTGCATACAATCTAGATAAATGGAAACGACTGACTTTATCATCTTCTTGTATCTACCACATTCAGTGCAGTTAAATAATAATATATCAATCACATATACGAACTTATTACCCACTGCATACAATCTAGGCAAATGAAAACGGGTGACTTTATCGCTTATATCTACCACATTCAGTGCAGTAAATATCAATCAGATACACGAACGGATTACCCACTGCATACAATCTAGGTATAGGTCTTTCAATCTAAGCCCGTCGTACCACGGGTCGGTAAGAAATGAATGCTGCAAGACCCTGCGCTGTGTTATTATTTTTTCTATGACCTATTGTAACAGAAAAAGATGAGTTGATAGAACCAAGGGAACAAAAGCACAAAAAGGTTTTGGAATCACTGCTTCATGCTCTTAAAATAACTCCCTTATAAATAACATAATACTTTTATAAAACTTGTCTTAAAAACCCGCTAAGGTAAATCTTGAACCTTATTTAAATTTGAAAAAATAACGTTAATAAGAGAACCAACAAAATTTAAAAGTACCACTCACTCGAATGCATAATTTTCTCAAGAATTATACAAGATGTTTACTACTATTACCTACTCGACTACGAATCTAGAGGTAGCGAGGTCTAATCAGCTCGTGCTCTAATTAATTTGATAACAGTAAATGTTATTAAAAAATAAATAATGTGCGTAGGTACCCACAGTACCCATAATTATTTGCAGCACATTCCAGAGTGGAAGCTACTCTAAGTATCGCCCTAGCGAAAAACCACCATTCAAAATCGAAACTTTGCTTGAAATGGGTTTAACCATGTTTGGTGACCAGTCCTGAATAGCCATGTGCCAGGTAATTTTTTAATCTTTTTTATTAGTGACTATTTAAATGCAAAGTTAAGTAGTTTAGTAACAATCCACCTCACTAGGCAGACTGAGTATTGGATTTTTTTTTCACTTTTTTCTTCCTCATCTCATTCCCCTCCCACTCCCATCAGACATGTAACACAACGTCATAGTCATCCCTACCAAATTACCAAACACAGCGAAACACTTGGGCTGACATGTCAGAGGTGTTTGTTATCTAATAAATGGTTCCCGGGGCAGCGGTACCCATAGCCGCCTCCCAAAATGTAATGCAGTCGGAAATCTTGTGCGATTAGTTGGCGAATATTGCATAAAAATAAAATATTTACTAGAGTTCCTCGTATGCTCTTGTAGGTATGCAATTTGAATGCTTCAGACAATTTGATTCAATATTATTTACAGTAGTATGTAGTTAGTGATTGAATGCGCGCAATTAACACTAATTGCAATACCCTACGGGGTAATCGGTGTCAATAGGGCGCCCAAAACAATTTGCAAACAAACCCATAAAGATAGTTCAATTTAAAGTATGTAGGATACAACTTGTGTCTTATATGGCTGTTTATGTGTTTAATAATAAGGTTAATGGTATTTTTATAATAAGTATTGTAACTCATACATATCGTTCTCCGCACCAAAACTGTCATAAGTCAAAACACGTGTGTTTTAGTTAACCTTCTCATATCCATGATGTAACGATATTAGACAATTATACGTTAAGACAATTCACATAAACTTAAGGAAAAATGATTTAACACTCAAAACTAAACAAAATATTTACACCCGCTATTCATCACACCAAAAATGTAAAATTCCTCCAACAAAAACAGCCTTCGCCCAGCGACAGTTCTCTTATATAGCGCCTAAAATGTTCAACTTACTGAGTATTGATATTAAGACATCGAAAACTGATGATCTTTATGCCATTAGTGTACAGAACTGGTTATTTGCTCAGGGAAGGAAATATTATAAAGAATGCCTTACATCTTAAAACTGTTCTTATTTTTTCATATTTCTCGAGTAAAAATTTTATCTCTAAATTAACTTTCAACAAAAACTTTATATTACGCTGATGCGATTATTCTTATTTTTATTTCTATTATCCCTAACATTATCTATTATTTTTATTTGTATCCTACTTTATTTTTATTTTTATTTTTACAAGATTCACCTACTTCAACTCCTTTCCTGTATGTGATCATGTACCTAATATTATATATTCAGAATTGGTTATTTATGAAGGGAAGGAACTATTTTAAAGAATGCCGGACATCATTAATTTAAGTTCATTTGCTTTATTTTTTTTTTTCATTTAAATTCTGTTTAAAAATTCTTTTTAAAATTTTGGGGATCAATGGTGTGAGGCACGAAATAAAAGGCGAGTGGTGAAGGTCACTGTGTTTATTGAGTCAGTTGCCGTGACGAGGAGATGACGTAGGACGAATGTTGAATACTCCGGTTGCTGCGGTGATGTGGTCCAGGCGGTAGTTGGCGACGGCGCGCTGAGACCGGACTCGATGACTGTCAGGCACTGGCGATCTGGGGAATCAATACTCCAGTGCTGACGGAAGGCCGAAGGTGCGGCGGACCTTGTAGGCGGTTGAGCGGGAACGGCGTAGACCAGTGAGGATGCTGCGTGTCCTCGTGGTGGTCATGGTGGCGTGGAAGAAGCGCTGGTCAGAGACACTGGAACCAGGGCGCTTGTAATCCGAGTAGCGCTTGCCAGGGACGGCGATCTGGACAAAGCGCTAAGATGATGTCCCGATAGAGTCCATGATGGTACGGGCGAAACCGGGAATATTGTCCTTTGCGCTAGTAAGAGGAGCGCGGGTATTCACTCGTTGATTCTCGTCGGACTGATGACTGACTGACTGACTGGCTGTGTCGGGTTTATTTATACTGTTCGGCCGATGGCAACAGCAGGTATTTAAATGGCAACTAAATCGAGGCCACTCGCTCGGTCTGGCCCTTTCGCGAAGTTTCGACGGCGCGGCAATTATGCCTAGGCGGTAGACTCGCACCTTCTGGCGAGTTCTCGTAATGTGAAAGACGGCCTGTGACGTTTTGTCACCTGGTAGACAAGTAGGTGTTGTAGTAAGTAGATTGCTTTGTTTACGATGCGATTTCGACTGCAGGTACATAATTCGGGAGTAGGTACTAAGTAGGTAGAGCGGTTTATTATTAATTAGTTAATCTAGATTTTTCTCGACGCCACAAAATAATTAATTAATTTATCTTGATTTTCATTATATCAACAAGTAAAGTCATTTGTTTTGCCAATTTATATTTATATTTATTTTATCTCATTAAAATCAACAGTTTTGCAATACGGTTGGTTTATTCTTGTGAAATCTACTTAACTAGATACCTATTTTACAAATACATTGCATTTAACAAAATAATATATTAACAAATGAACATTTATATAATTATGTATATACAAATTTCGACTACCATAATACGAACATATGTCTAGTGTGGTAGTCGAAAAGCATGTAAAAAACTGTATACAAATATATTTTACGAATGCAGGAAAGGAAAAAAAAGTCTACCATGCTCTTCAAAAATCCCACATTATTACTTTTAGCAGTGACGGTTTGTCGCGGGGGAAAAAATAGTCGATGCTTCCTTCACCAAAATGAATGCCTTCAATGTTTACTAGCGACGCAAACCTACTTTGATGTAATTTGGTGCATTTCTCAGTGCGTAGAACCAACCGCACATCCTTGAATTTCTTTCTCGTAATTCGCGAGACCGTACATGCGCAATTGAATTTTGATTAATTTCGTATAGCTCGGGGATAAACCGTGAAATCTCCTAGTGACGAACATTATTAGATCGTTTGTTTTAGTTCAAGAAGATGAATAGATTAGGGAGGTAATTGAGCGCTTTCAAAGTACGATGGTTATATTGCAAGATATTGCGTTATTTATATTGTTCTATTCTAAATTATTATAAATTGGTGTACATATACAGATATTTAACCTCATTTTATGTTTAGACAAATCATTACGTGCGTGAATTGTCCCCACAATCGAAGTGCTCGAACCGCCACTGAATTTTAGTATGGCTTTGAAAGAACACCCAGCAAAAATTTCACAACTGAAACTAACGTGGATTTAACATGAAAGAAGATATTATAATTATACCTATCTATGGGTACATTGTTACAATTTAAATTTACGAAAAACTAAAAGGACCTCAGGTTGGGGTGTTTCACGCAGTACTTAATTATAAAATTAATTTTGTATGCGTACAGGGTACCTCACCTAATTTCAACATTAAAAGTGCCTCGATCCGAAACATGCGACATTTTCACAAAAAGGTGTTAAACAGGAAATTTAAAAAGTGAACACGCGATGGGAAAGTAAATACCGTTAGGCATATAATTTTAGAATAAGCCAAATTGAGTACTTTTATGCAGACTACAAGCTTCGTAGAAAACGCATTTAACAAGGTTAGCTCATCGAGGGGGTAGAGGTAGAGCAATGATTAGCTAGAAAGTCATGAAATAGCTAGAAGCCCATTTTCCACTGGGAGATTTGAATTTACCACTATACAAGTGGTGTCTAGTGACTCAGAATGCATTTGCAATGATTTATTTGAAATTCGTTGGTAACATTAGACTAATAATTAATTAGGATTAATAGGACGGGGTGGTGCGCTTCATGCACATATAAAACCTTTACAAATAACTAAAAATTATATTATCAAAGTTATGTATAATCGGAAAAGAACATTTTCAACAGATGAGTTACACAAAGAATCTAAACTATTCTGTCTCCGTAAACTATGAAATATATAAATATACCGAACTTCTGTCCCTTATTAATTTTAACATACCTTTGAGACGTACACGACATACAGTGCTATTCCCAAAGATATTAGAAGAACGAGATATGCTATGTTGGCCGCCGGACCGTAGGCGGAGTACTACCTAATTAGGGTACTTTGAACGGTATCGGGACGTGTACGCACAGAAATCTGTTCTATGTATTAGTGCGGATACCTTAGCGTAAGCGAAGGTGTGCAGTAGTATTGGTGAACAAAACCGGCGACACTCGGCAAAACAATTCCACACAGTATGAACTGCTCATAGCACATCTCGTTCTTCTAATATCTTGGGCTATTCCACACGCTTAATTATAAAAAAAATGCAGCATCTAATTCGCCAATTAACCGAGCTCTTCATACTCTAAATAATATTTGTCTTAACTCTAACATTGACATTTTTTCGGATTCACTGCCCAAATTTAAACGTGGCATCATGTCAATAATTTAAACTGTTCAATGCGCATACATACAGACACACACATGCACCCAAAAACTCACACATACATTACACACGTCACACACACGCCTATATACTACACAAGTCACCTGGTAATTAAGGAATTAACATACCACTAAGCAGACATTACAAAGAAACATATCATTGGCACCCAACATGAAGTATCTTATTTCTGTATATTGTTTCATCTCCGTAAGTCATGTACTGTTTGTTTATATAATATAAAATAAAATAAAAATATCTTTAAAAACTAAAATAAATTCGAAATAAATTAAAACAGAATCAACATTAGAAATAATAATGTATTTTATACTCCCCAAACGAACACAAAACAAATGCAAACACACTGCAGTTTCATTGGACCTCATACTTTCAATCTTTTACCGAAAAATATTCAAGTGATAACTAAACTTCCCCAATATTTAAAAATTAAAATTATGGTTTTTCAATACAGCAGTTGAAACTTTTCTATTTAATTTGTATCACTTTATGTTTCTCAGAAATTATTCACTTAATATTACACTAAACACTTATAACTTCACTATACACTAATGTAAACAATTTTTATACAAACCGCTTAGACAAATTGTAATCTTGTTTTGGTTTTATATGCCCACAGTTTGTTTCTTTCTAGGTACAATAGTATAATGTATTTAACTATATTAACCTCGCACAGCCTGCGCCTTAGTGGGTTCCCATTATTCTTATTGATTTTTATAATATTGTGTGTACTTAATGTAAAAATTTGGAAAAGTAAAGGTATTAAAAAAATAAATATATGTATTATATTTAATCTAATGTTCAGAATCAAAGGAAAAAAAAAACAATAATATTTGCAGTGTTTGTTACTTGTGCTTTCATTTGTAGAATCGAGGTTATATTGCCTTCGACGACATTCAAATTTTCAAATTGAAAGTCTCATTTAGAAAACTATCACTACGCGGATATGACAGGGAAAGTGTTGCGATTAATTGTATTTATACAAAGAGTCACACATGGTGGAGGGTCGGCCCTGAGATAAACGGTGCTCGGTGCGAGTTCAATTTTGGCACCCTTGTCAAAACAAGTAGACGCCTACGTAGGTGATTACTGTAATCAATAATCTTCGGATTAGTCATGTTTCCCGACCATGCACCGGTGCCGAAGGCATAAATGATACAAGTTCCTCGTAGCATCTTCCATTGAAATACCCGTAGAACAAGGACAGCTTTCCCACCTGACGGCTGTGTATAATATGGGATATTGGATGTAATAGTACGAACCCGAAGAATTTTAATGAGCTATTCCTTAGCATATTTGGATGATGTCATTTTGCTGTTCGATGATATTTTTTACAATTAAAAAATATTTTCCTTCACTCATTGCCATTGCGTAGTTGGATACAGCCTAGCGGTTCACGTGATACGCACTCCGTGTTGTTCCAGCAGCTCAATAACAGACGAGACAGAGTAAGTATCGAGTAATCCGCCGTGACATGCAGCCGTGTGATCAGTGTCAATGTGACAGAAAAAAAAATGACAACTACATTTTTTACTCATATATTCTTAGGAATCGCTGGTAAAAATCCCCCTGGGACGTGGTGTTACACTCTGCATACTAAAGATAATATATATCATATAACATATGTAATAATTATACATAATATTATTATATTTAGTGAGGGCAGTGGAATGTTTTCCCAGTAGATCGAGGAAGCAAGCAACCGAGATTCTTGAAAACGTATCATTTTATAGTACTATTGGCTGTGTAGAGGCGGCCAAGGATATTATAAAAATTCAACACACCGCTTATGAAAAGACTAGCGATTCAAATAATATGTGTGTACAAATGAATGGGCCGCTAAAGTATGACCACTGGACCTAGATAAGTAAAACCAAGCACATTTTTTATTTTATTTGGTACAATATTTTACATTTCATAGTACAATCCAGTAATCTTGGCTCCATTGGGTGGCTTAGCTGTGCTGAGGCCTCCATTTTATAATACAAAATACAGAATACATTTAAAAAAAATATATATATATATATATAATATAATGTTGGTGAAGAAAAAAAAACTTAAGATTAAGATAAATTTAAACTAAAAATATAGATTTAAAATTAAAGTAAAATGAAAGTTAATAAAGTCAAAATCGGTATATTTATATTATATTTGTGTGTTTTATATTGGTTTTGTGTGTTACGTGTAGGTTTTATTATTTTATGTTATGAAATTTTGGTAATATTGTCTTTTTTGTTCTTTAATCCATTTTGTAATTTTGTGTCCGAATTTATTTTTGTTTTCCTCAATTTTATTTTCAAGTGTTAGACCGTTGAATGCTTTTATAGCATGGTATGGATAATGTCTTTGTCCAAAGTTTGTATTTAACATCGGAGTTTTATTATTTTTTTTTCTTTGTTCGCATGTCTAACTGGTCTGTTAGTGATTGTGTATGTTGAAATTTGTATTTTTTTGTCAAAAATGTAGTTTAGTAGTGTTTTAAAGTATAATTGGCGTATATCTAGCACGTCACAACTGTTGATTATTTGGTCTGTATCAGTCAGTCTATGTTTTTTTAGTATTACGTATAAGATCGTTTTCTGTGCGATTTATATGTAATCGATAGCCGAGTTTGTTGCTCCTCTCCAAGCAATAATTCCATATTCTATAATTGATGGGCAAAGTACAAATTATATTGTTTTAAATTGTATTATTTTAAATATGTTTATGAAATAATAATAATAATAATAAGAATTTATTCCAGAATGTATGCAGGGGTAGTGCAATGCAATACATTCCATATTTGAAATAATATACATAATAAGTAATAAAAATAATAATAAGGTTGGTAATAACATGGCGATTCCGATAGGCACAAAAAAGCGGAATTTAAGTGAAAAAAGATAAAATATAAACACAAAAATGAGCGTGAACAGCCGTTTATGGGGGATATTTGCAAATCTCCCGTCTCCAGAGGGCCATCAGAGGAGACTCCATCCAGGCAACCATGGCAGCGATGATTTTGTTACTAGATTGGTGTAGTCTGCGCCATAAGCTTCCCATGTGATGGCGGAGAAGCGCTCTGAAAGAGTGTACTCGTCCCTCCAGGAACATTTCCGTGGCGCTGCAGTATCTCGGTAGGCAGAATAGTTGGCGATATGCATTATTGTATGCAACTTTTATCTTATGCCATTGGGATGAAGTGTAATCCACCCACAGCTCTGACGTATACAGCGAAGTGCAAAAGGCATTGAAAAGTATCTTTTTCACGTTTGTACTGCAGAGATAAAAACGCCTTGACAGCATACCTGCTCTAACGGATATCGCTCTTCTTTGCCTTTCCATATCCTCGATGTCTTTTAGGTCGTCTGTGATAATATGTCCCAGGTATTTGACGCTACGACTAACATCCATTTTCCTTCCATCTAGCCATACTGAAGGTGTTAGCATGTTTTCGTTTTTGCATTTGAAAACCATAACTATTGATTTGGACGTATTATATACAAGGTTATGATTATTTGCAAAATCTTCACATATTTGGAGTAGTTTCATCAGTGCGCTAAGTGACGGTGCTAGAAGAACCATATCATCTGCGTAGTTAATATTGTTTACACATACTCCTTGAATATGGCAACCTATTTTACTGTTATTAAGTCTTTGAATTAGTTCATCAGTATATATATTAAACAGTGCTGGAGACATGCTTCCTCCTTGCCTTACGCCACTTTTCAAATAAAATGGGTTGGAAAACTCGCCGGACCATTTCACCACATTTTCTTGCTGCGTGTGCCAAATTGAAAGAATCGCTATTATATCTTCTGAAACTGCTCTTTTCCTGAGTTTTTCCCAGAGTTTATTGTGACAAACACGATCAAACGCTTTGCTTAGATCTAGAAAGCAGGTATAAATTGGCGTTTTTCTTTGTTTATAGTAGCTAATGGTTTCTTTTAAGGAATATATTGCCATAGATATTGACAGTGCCGATTTAAATCCAAACTGGTTATCCTCTGTCGTTAGATGGTCTGTTACGACCGTCGATAAAATTTTTTCAAATATTCTTGCCAGGGCGGTCGAGAGTGAAATCGGTCGGTAGTTATTGATAATGGATGGATCAAGTTGTGTTGATTTAATTATGGGTATAATTACCGTTTTTGTCATTTCGTTCGGAATGTACCTATAACGCATAATATTTGAAAATAGTTTTGCTAGGATAACATGAATCGCTGGCCCAGCATACTTGATGTGCTCAAGAGCTATTGAGTCATGTCCTGTGGCTTTTCCTGTAGCCATTTCTCTTACAGCTCTTTCTACCATATGTGGGGTAATGCTGTTAGTGGTAATATTACCTTCGGTTTTCAAAGTAAAATTTACATTCAGAGATTTTTCCGCTACTTCTTCACCTGCCATGGAGAGGAAGTTACGAAATTCATTGGCGATATTTTCCTTTCCTCTTACTCCATTCACACAAAGAGGAGTTTTCATATTGGTTTTCAATTCTGAAGAGGTTTTTTGCCAAAATTTATAGAAATCTTTATTTATTAGTGAGGTGGCAATACCATCCATTCGCTGTTGGATTTCTCTTTGTTGGCATTTTTTCAGAGCTACTTTGAAAATCGTTCGGTACTTCTTCCTATCTTCGGCAGCCGGCCCTGAGAGTGGTTTTCCGGCCTCGAGCCATGAAAGAAAGGCGCGTCTTGATGCTGCATATTTGGCTGCAACCATATGATTCCATCCCGGAATGTTTCTATTTTTTCGACTCGTGTTATTAAATGTGGTAGAGGCAGCACTTCGCAATGCATCTACAACATTTTTATACAAGGAATTTATTTGATTTTCATGTGATTGTGCCGCTGATTTTATATCAAGGTCTGATTGGTCGAAATCTTGAATTATGTTTAGAAGTTTGCTGTTAATAGTTTCAGTATATTTTGTTATTTCAACATTCGATTTTGGATTCCATCTAGAAGGATCAATCATATTATCATTACACGATTCCACAAAGGCTGGTAGAAATTGAAGGTTGAGATTTATTAACATTGGCAAGTGGTCAGACCACACTGCATCATATTGGACATCTACGCTAGCTATAGCGTTTTCCGGAGCTTTTGTGACGACACAATGATCTAGCCAGCTTGTGGTACTATGGGCATCACTCACATATGTAAAAGTATTACAGTCCATCAACTTGATATCGGCACAGACAAACAAACAAACTTTTGGGATCTGCATTGAAATCGCCTAAAATAATCGCACTCGTCGAATTTCTTTCATTGATTATTGCGTTTACCTTACTCATGCAATTTGTGAATTCCTCGAGATTTTCGGGTTTATTTGTCGGCATATAAACTGAAAAAATTAATATTTTGCCACTGTTTACAGTTACTTGTATTGCCGCCAGTCTTGGCTCAGAGCATTCCACTATGTCGACAGAAAGAGAATCCCGCCATAGGATTGCGACCCCACCATAAGGTCGTCCAATTAAAGGGCTATCAGCTAGATTTACGGCTGAAGTTCCATATCCTGAAAATTGGGGATGAATTTTTGAAAATATGTTTGTTTCTGTTGGTAGAACCCATGTTTCCTGGAGTAGTATTATATCATTAGTGTCGCATAAATCTTGTATAAAATGTGTATAGCTTTTAGGAGTTTATTTGTGATGTATCTATCTAAGGTTATGGTTAATTACGATTCAAGGATACTTTATTTGTTCTTTGCTTTTATTTGTTCTATCATTGTCTCAATAACGTATCTTCACTCTATTAATTGATCAAAGCTAATGAAAGTTTTGTCATTTTGAAATGTAATTCATGAAGTTTATCAGTGACGGTTTATGATAATATAAAAAATATATTTATGTTACCACTCTTTCGTTTGTTTTTCATAATAACAATATAATATTATCATAATGAAATTGTTGATTTGGTAATATTCAAGATGACTTTGTTACTTGGTACGAGTATTCTTCTGAGAAACTGCCGGTTTATTTAAAGAGCACACATAATTGAAAGGAGTTCAAAATAAAAGTGAATAGCATCACTCCTTTGTTCAAATCTTAAATCTGTGAAACTTTTATTTACAAACCCATAGACTGCAACGAGCATCTATAGGCTATTTACAAACCCATAGACAAGTTGAGTAACTACAGGCTATTTACAAACCCATAGACTGCCACGAGCATCTACAGGCTATTTACAAACCCATAGACTGCTATGAGCATCTACAGGCAATATAAAAAACCCATAGACTGCTATGATCATCTACAGGCTATTTACAAACCCATAGACTGCCATGAGTATTTACAAGCTATTTACAAACCCATAGACTGATATGATAATCTACAGGCTATTCACAAACCTATAGACTGCCATAAGCATCTACAGGCTATTTACAAACCCATAGACTGCCACGAGCATCTACAGGCTCTTTAATATTCTATAGACTGCTATGAGCATCTACAGGCTATTCACAAACCCATAGACTGTCACGAGCATCAACAGGCTATTTACAAACCCATAGACTGCTATGAGCAACTACAGGCTATTAACAAACCCAAAGACTGCCACGAGTATCTACAGGCTACTTACAAACCCATAAACTGTTATGAGCATCTATAGGCTATTTACAAACCAGTAGACTGCCACGAGCATCTACAGGCTATTTACAAATCTATAGACTGCTATGAGCATCTACACGCAATATAAAAAACCCATAGACTCCTATGAGACTCTACAGGCAATATAAAAAAATCCATAGACTACTATGATCATCTACAGGCTATTCACTAACCGATAGACTGCTTTGAGAATCTACTGACTATTTACAAACCCATAGACTGCTATGATCATCTACAGCAGGGGTGTCAAACTGAAATAACATTTGGCGTGTGTAAGCGGGCCGGACTCAATATTTAAAAAATAAAACCGATACTTAATTGTTAAAATCTTTATTTAGTTAGATACCTATTTATTATAAATTCAGTAAGTTAAAAAGAAGGGTAACAAGGTAAATTATCTTGAGCCGGACACCTGACTTGTCTTGTTTTTGACAAGTTCATTGATGTCGGGTGTCATATTCGTCGTAGTTACTTTTAGAATCGATTGGAGATTTTCATCCGTAAGCCGTGAGCGATGTTTGTTTTTCATAACGGAAAACATCTGCTCGCATAAATACGTACTACCAAACATACACAGGATACGTGCCGCATGATTTCTTATACTTGGATAGTTATTCAAACTCTTGAAATATTGTGTATAAAATGTAGTTTTTTTTTTTTATTTTTTTTATTTTTTATGTGACACCTCACAAGAGTGTCCCTGCCTGTGGAGTGCCCAGACAGGGGAACTATGTCACCACCCGGTTGGGCGGCGTTGTGAGGCGGAGTAAGGTAGGGGCTGTGGGAAGGGATTTGTTAATGCGGGCCTTGAAGAGGCTCGGATTATAGGGGGGAGGAAAAACAGATGCCGGTAGCTCGTTCCACATACGAGCCGACTTACACAAAAACGAGTCGTAAAAACGGCCCGTTCTCATGAAGCCAACGTCAACCGTGAACGGGTGTTCAGTTCGTGTCCGTCGAGTTTCGCGCACGTGCACCGGTGCATCAGGAATCAATGCTGCTAGCTCCTTGGAGCAGGCTCCATTGAAATACCTGTAGAACAGACACAGCATACCTACATTGCGTCTATGCATTAGAGAAGGCAATCGGTCTGTTAACAACGGATTGTCAATCAGACGGATCGCTCTCCTTTGCACAGATTCAAGCAGGTTTATCAAGTATTTTGGGGCACCAGCCCAAAGGTGGCTCCCAAATTCAATAGTTGGGCGGACTTGAGACTTGTACAGGGTCAGCAGCTGGTCACTGTTGAAGAATCTCCTAGCCCTGTACAAGACGCCCAACTTTTTGGAGGCCTGATTTACTCGGGCTTCTATGGATCCCCGATACTTGAGCTGGTCTGATATAGTAACTCCAAGCATTTCAATGGAGTCTTTATTGGGGAGAGTGCTCCCATCAAATTGCACCAGACAGTCATTGATCTCCCTCTTTGCCGAAATCAGACACGCTTGGGTTTTTGAAACGTTGAAACTGACCAAGTTGGCCTTACCCCAGGCACGAACCATCTCTAGGTGGTGGTCAATTTTTTGCTTCAAAACTTCCCGAGCTGTTCGGACATCATAGGTGGAAGGGGGCTTGTCAAAAAGATAACCCTCGTGAACGGTGCTGTCATCAGCGTAGCAGTGAATTGGTGCACATTCAACGAGATCATTGATGTGCAATAAAAACAGTGTCGGAGACAGCACAGATCCTTGTGGCACCCCCGCATTGATTTGGTGCGGTGAGGAAGAAGAGCCGTCAACCACGGTTTAAATTGTTCTTCCCCTCAAAAAGTCCGCAATCCAACTATGCAGGGTTGGGTGGATCCCATACGATGGTAACTTCCCGACAAGCGCCCGGTGCCAGACTCTGTCAAAGGCTTTGGAGATATCCAACCCAACGGTTTGGGTTTCACCAAAACGTTCCATGTACCGCCCCCAAATATGCGTTACATATCCGAGTAGATCGCCACACGATCGGTTACGACGAAATCCATATTGCCGATCGCTTAGGATATTGTTATTCTCGAGATATGTGAGCAATTTGTTGCTAACCACCCTTTCTAATACCTTCGAGAGTATGGAAGTGATGGCTATGGGGCGGTAGTTAGAAGGGTCGGAGCGGTCCCCCTTTTTGGGATTGGGTGAACGATTGCTTTTTTCCAAAGATCTGGCACCTTTCCACCTTTGAGAGAGAGCCTAAATAATTTCGCGAGCACTGGAGTCATTTCTGCAGAACACCTCTTGAGGACCAAGGCAGGTATTCCGTCCGGCCCACTGGCTTTGTTGACTTTCAGCTCGTTCAAGACTCGGAGAACCTCTCTGTTCCGGATCTTCGGTTCCTCCATTTGAAAACCGCAGTGCGGAATGGAAGGGGGAGTCTCTCCGTTATCTTGAAGAGTTGAGTTTTCCGCGAAAATTTTGCCTAATAATTCAGCTTTCTCACGGGCCGAGTTAGCCAGCCGACCATCAGGCTTGGTCAGAGGTGGGAAAGTGGTTCTGCAGAAATTTCTTCCGATCGAGCTAGCGAGTGACCAGAAAGCACGGCTACCAGTGGGGCAGTCAGCCAGCTTTTTCGCAATTCTCTGGTCGTGATCGCTCTTAGCTCTATTTAGAACTCTCTTGCATTCCCCTGCCCGTTTTCGGTATTCCGAAAGGTTATTCATGGAGCTAATCTTCCGGAGTGCATTAAAAGCCGTATTTTTGAGTCTGACAGCTTCAGCACAGCGATGGTCAAACCACGGTTTTGTGCCCGCTCCAGAGGATTTGACGGAGAAGGGAATGTAGCAATCCATTGCTGATGTGATTACTTCTCCTACCTCACGTGCACAAATTGATGGGTCCTCGGAGCTAAAGCATACAGTACTCCAAGGAAAGGCGCCGAAGAAAGACCGCATGCCGTCCCATTTCGCTGCCCTGTAGTGCCATACCTTCCTCTTTACATGTTTGTCGGGTTGACGGTTCATGGAGGATGGGACAGAGGTGGTAATCAGGCAGTGGTCAGAGGATCCTAAGTAACATTAACTTCCTTAAATTTATCCTTTACAATGCTGTCGCATTGGAGATCTATCAATTCCATTTGCAAATGAATTGGTGCCAGTGCAGCATCAAAAGTAAATGGATTGTTGAAAAGTGGGAATTCCATTTTATGCACTTTGCGAAAATCTTCAAAACGACAGTTAAATTCTGTGATCAGATTCAGCAAAAGTTGAGAATACTCAAATATGATTTAAGATTTTCACGGCCAAAAGTATTTTTGTTATTTGTTTTTGGGGTGTTATGCCGTGTTGCGCTAACTCCTTCTTTAGCCAACGTTTCGGACAACATTGCAGTGTCCATCATCAGGGCAGATGTGTTATTTGAGGTTGTGTAAAAATGTGAGCTTATGTATGAGGTTGTGATACCGTGTTGCCAGCTCCAACCCTCTGAGCTAACATTAATGTATCATTTTTTTTTATTTAAAGTGGTTTTCTTGGTTTAGCTCTGGTGTATCCGTCAATTACCGGATACCAAGAACTATTGAGCTTAGCTCCATCGTCTCTATTAATGTTTACGGGATTTTTATGAATTTCAATGGCTTCCGTAATCAGCCGTGCTCTATAAGTTTTGGGTCTCCCCAGGATTTCAGGAACAAATCCAAAGTAATGCCCGGTGTCAATCAAATGCTCGGCAATTGCCGATTTGTCAGGGTGGCCGAGTTTACAAGCTCTGAAGTGTTCTGAAATCCTTTTGGAGATAGTCCGCTCTGTCTGGCCTACATAGACCTTGTCACATCCGGAACAGCTGAGTTTATACACTCCATCTGTTTACAGATGAGAATACTCATCCAATTTTGTCTGGTTCACTGTGCCAAATGATTTCACGTAAGGGAAATGATCGAGTGTTTGGTTTTTTATGTGAATTTCCCACAGTCTTAATTTTGTTTCGAAGGCCTGTAAATGCGAATACATTTGAGTGACGATCAAGTCTTTACCCTGTAACTTTATATTGAGGTCATTCGTGTGTTTTGTCATATCTACCAAAAATGCACAATCAAGCCACCAGTCATTGTCATAATCAATTGGCTTGCCTTTTTTTAACATGAAAGCTTGAATAGGGTCACGTAACTCAAAAAATCTTTCCAAAACTGCCCCTCGACTGAGCCAACGAACTTCTGTGAAATAAGGTACATCGGAATACTTTTCGTCCAAATCTTGTAAAAATTGCCTGAACTGCCTGTGATTTAGACCTCTGCTCCTTATAAAATTTACTATTTTAATTACCGGTTGCATGACATGGTCCATTTTTAAATATTTGGATGCGAGTGATTCCTGGTGAATGATGCAGTGAATTCCCACAAAATTTTCTGATATTTTCTGTTTTAATTTAGTCACAACACCCGAATGTTTGCCAACCATGGCAGGAGCGCCATCCGTAGTTATGCTGCAAAATTTATTCTAGCCGAGTTCATATTCTACTATTAAATGCTCAATAGCAGAATAAATATCATTTGCTGTCGTGGTGCCTGTCAATGGAACGCACTTCAATAGTTCTTCACATATTTCAAAGTTACTATTAATACCTCGTATAAAGACAGCAAGTTGAGCAGTATCAATAATATCAGTGCTCTCGTCAATAGCCAGCCAAAAGTGTGTAAATTCCTTAATTTTTTCCTTCAGCTGGGAATCCAAATTTTGAGATAAATCACTTATTCTTGAAGCAACAGTGTTTCTTGACAGCGGAATATTTTGAATGGTTGATTTTTGTGATGGGAATGAAACATCAGCCACTTTTAACATACATTCTTTAATAAAATCACCATCAGTGAAAGGTTTTGATCTCTTGGCGATTTCTAATGCAATAATGAAACTGGATTTTAAGGCGTCTTCGCTTTCAGTTTTAGCTTTAGTGAATATCGACTGTTGGCCGTAATGATGGGACCTGAGTGCCGCATACGGCTCGCGGGCCGTATTGATAGGGTCCGAGGGCCGCATGCGGTCCGCGGGCCGTATCTTTGACACCCCTGATCTACAGGCTATTTATAAACATATAGACTGCTATGAGCAACTACAGGCTATTTAAAAACCCATAGACTGCTATGATCTTCTACAGGCTATTCACAAACCCATAGACTGCCACGTGTATATACTAGCTATTTACAAACCCATAGACTGCTATGAGCATCTACAGGCTATTTACAAACCAATAGACTGCTATGAGCATCTAGAGGCTATTTAAAAAACCCATAGACTGCTATTATCTTCAACATTCTATTCACAAACCCATAGACCGCCACGAGCATCAACAGGCTATTTACAAACCCATAGACTACTATGAGCAACTACAGGCTATTTACAAAACCAAAGACTGCTTCGAGTATCTACAGGCTATTTACAAACCCATAGACTGCTACGATCATCTACAAGCTATTTACAAACCCATAGACTGCTTCGAGTATCTACAGGCTATTTACATAGACTGCTATGATCATCTTCAGGCTATTTACAAACCTATAGACTTCTATTATCATCTACAGGCTATTCACAAACCAATAGACTGCTATGAGCATCTAGAGGCTATTTAAAAAACCCATAGACTGCTATGATCTTCAACATGCTATTCACAAACCCATACACTGCCACGAGCATCAACAGGCTATTTACAAACCCATAGACTACTATGAGCAACTACAGGCTATTTACAAAACCAAAGACTGCTTCGAGTATCTACACGCTATTTACAAACCCATAGACTGCTACGATCATCTACAAGCTATTTACAAACCCATAGACTGCTATGATTATCTACAGGCTATAACAAACCTATAGACTACTATGATCATCTACAGGCTATTCACAAACCCATAGACTGATTTGAGCATCTACAGGCTATTTACAAACCCATAGACTGCTATGAGCATCTGCAGACTATTTACAAACCCATAGACTGCCACGAGCATCTACAGGCTATTTACAAACCCATAGACTGCTATGAGCAACTACAGGTTATTTACAAACCATAGACTGCCACGAGTATCTACAGGCTATTTACAAACCCATAGACTGCCACGAGCATCTACCGGCTATTTACAAACCTAGAGACTGCTACGATCATCTACAGGATATTTTCAAACTAATAGACTGCCACGATCATCTACAAGCTATTCAGAATTTCGATTCTTTGTTGCCACGAACCATAATACAAAATTTCAAATTAGTTACACAATATGACCCTCTTCATACAGTTGACGTAAAACATTAGCTTAACACAATCGCCGCCAAGCTTATGTAAATTAAGATTATAAAACAAAAATATATTTAGATTCTAGTTTATCTAACAAACTTAATAACTACCACGCCGTTTATCCGCAGGGTTAGGCAGAGAGGATGGACCACTAAACAATTCGCCTGTTGCTGATTCAAGGAGTGTGTGCCAAGATGTTAGTATTAACTAATGTCAGATAATTTGTATGAATGTAAATGATGCAAGGAGTTTGTGCGAGACCGAGTTGTTCAGCGGTCCGTCTTCTCTGCCTACAGCTGCGGAGAAACGGCGGCCTGAATTAACAGGCTTGGCAACGATTGGGTTAAATGTTTAAATGAAACTGTCCTAAACAGTTTTTCATGAATGTCTCGGAATCAACAAAAACTTCCAGAGTGGGTTTTTCAAATAAAATAATAATAAATGCAATTAATAAATAAATAACCAAAAAAAACAATATATAAATCTTTTATTAACAACGAACAAACTATTTCCTTAAACTATTACACATTAAATATGGTTTGGCAGTAAATATCATTGTATAACAACATTATGTATGAGAATACTTAATAACTATTTTTAAGTATAAAGAGTATAATGATTCAGTTAACAAAAACATATAATATATTCTGTATTTATAATGATTTGATAAGCCACAAATTTGCGCAAAAGACGCATGTTTGTATACGTTAAATAAGGTACAAAAATAGTGTGTAAATAAATATGTATGTACATAAAATGTTTGTTTTGAAATATCAACAATATTGCTTCAAAATTATTGACAAAGTATTTAATGTATTTCAATATAATGCGTATGTATTAAAATTATGACAAGCCACAAAGTAAATGCTTTTACAAAAAATATGTATTTAAGTCTATTTACCGTATCAAAATTCTAAGTTAGTACACTTGTACTTACCATCCAAAAACATAATAAAGTCTACTGAAAGTAGAGCGCTAGCTTCTTTTTCAGAATAAGGCTTATTGAAGATCTTTGTTAGAAAAACATAGAATCTGTGAAAAAAGAGCATTTAGCATTGAACATAACCTAACTTTTCAGTCCTGTAAATAAAGGAGATATGCCATGAACCATTAAAAACCATGCACGAAACCGTGCACAAAAGTGATGCCAACATTGTTTGATCCATGCGAATCGCATAACTGCACCAGCTCCGCTGTTTCGATGGTTCATACAGGTTGGTCGTAGGTCGGCGACAGTCGGCATGCTTCCATGCCGTATCTCCCTTGGTTTCTACTATCTACGGTTGTAGATTTTCTGAACACATAAAATCTGTGTTTTAAAAAATTGTTTGTTTGATAGTTCCTCTTTTCGTCGCCAGCAGAGATAAGTATATCAAGGGTAGATGAGTAACTTCTTTTTCTTTTTAATTAGAAAAGCCGCCAGTGACTTCAATGGAGGCCCCCGTCATGAAAGAGCTCTTCTGGGAAGATAGGAAGGTGACGACCTCCGCAATCTCTGCAAAAGTTCAATAATAAGATATAATTATGTATTACATAATCAGCTGATCCACGCAGCTGTCGCATATATTTATGCAATTTATTACATAATCTTATTGTTTATTTACAGTTTATTTGTTATTATTATTGTCAGTTTGTTTGTTCAATTTTATAAAAACGATGTAAGATAATGGGTAAGTAATACATATAAAAAATAATTTTAAATTATAAAATGTATAAAATATAAATATAACATCAAAGCAGTAAAACTTCTGTACGCTGATTTCTTTGTGAGGGACAATCTTACTTAGAGGAAACTCGTGCTCATAACCAAGTCTGATGCGTCAAACAGACTGGTTGAACCTTGTACGAATGCTGCGAAATTTGGGGAGAGAGTTTTTAATGTACTGGGTTTACATTCATTAAATGACCTTCCATTTGGTTTGAGGTTGGAAAGAAACTTTGATCTCATTAAAAAAAATTACCATAATATTATGTTTTTAGAAAAGGCAATTTATTAATTAACCAATATAGTGCGGCGGGCTACATTTGCAGTCTAGTGAAATAATGTCTAACTTGAGGTGCACTGCAGTGTGCAGTGTGTAAAGCTTTAAATGTTTTGGATGTATTTCGTTACTGTCAATGTAAATTTCAAACTAAGAAATTTGACATTGTAGAAGTGCGTCTATTATTTCTATTGAAATTTTCAATATTGTATTTGAATTTGAGAAATTTACAAAATTTCATCCATCTCATAGGGGTTAAAGCAGAGACGATTTCTGGATACTTCTCGTAAGAACTCAAGCCATGGGCCATTGTGATCTATATCTCCCATTTTGCCTAGATCCTTTGAGTTTGTTTCCAGGTCCCATGAAGGTCCCTGTTTTTCCGCGTACGGATCCCCAGAGGATCCTGTAGTAGTAAGGGTTTTCCCATAGCAAGTCCCTCTTCGTTGGGGTTCCCTGAAGCACCCACGACGGAAGAGTCACAGAGGTGACATCATTTCTCCTCCCCATTCCCCGTAAGTTCACCAAATGCCTTTAGTTTTATTATATGAATGGTCCATTTATACAGGGTGGGGCAAAAGTAATCACCCGATGTTCTTTAGCTGTAATTTTTTTTTTTATAATAAACTTTGGTACAGCTTGTTATTCCGCATTCTTGCGGAGTAAACCGATTCATGTCTTTTCGATTGGTATTCTGCGTTTGTTTACTTCACAAATGTCAAAACTGAATTGACATTTGGCACCATTTGCAAAAGTTATAGCGTTTTCCATTAGGGTGATTACTTTTGCCCCACATGTCTTGTCGATTTGTATTCTGCGTTTGTTTACTTCACAAATGTGAAAACCGAATTGACATTTGGCGCCATTTGCAAAAGTTATAGCATTTTCCAATAGGGTGATTACTTTTGCCCCACCCTCTATTTCCATATCTAAGTATGTAAATAGAAGGTCCACCCTAGCAGAGCCTCGAATGCCGGGGTGAGGTCTAAATACTCGGAGATGCGACCCTATATCTCGTAGGCACCCTTCGTGACACTGTTCCTCAGTTTCATTCAAACCTGAGCACGGTAGCTCACACCTTGGCTTGGGATAGTTATTGCAGGTCGTGTTTCCACTCCCCGAGCGATGGATTCCCAACATTCCCTACGTTATTAGAATAGGCTTACGTACCAACTTTAACTGGTGTAAAGCATGCTTGAGATGATTTTATCACTAAACGGCGCCATAAAAATTTGACCATTACATTATAAAAATCTGGCATTGTAAAGGTTAAATGCTCATAGTGAGTCAAACCAAAAACAATTCAGACAACTACGGGGAAGGAGATGTGGTGGAGGAAGGTGGGGAAGTTTAACTAACCGCTAGGCTGGCCAACACGTTTCAGTGGAGTTTGACTGGAAATCATGTCAATAATCTTCTGGGGAACTGTTTTAATCATTGGAGATTCTATAAATCCCGGTAGAACCGCATTCACTCTGAAAATACAACAACAAAATTATTGAAATTATAACAATACCAGAGCAGATCTTTGAAAAATCACAGGATATTATAATACTAATTAGGTAATTAATAGTTAGGTATTTTATCACTTGTTTGAATTCTTCACAGTTCCAATTTTAAAAATGACACTTAAATTCAAAGAAAATTGAGTTCATTGAACCAGCTTTCACGCAAGACTAACGCCTAGTAGACTGAAATTATTATGTTTGATTCAAACAATAGGAATAAGAAAAACAAACAGAAAATAACAAAATAGGTTTTCTATCAGCAAAAATAAGTACATATGTAATATTGAACTAGATGCAAAAACAACTTTAAATTTTTTTTGAAATGCTTAGTATACACTAGTAACTTGCTTACGCACTAAAATATTTGAAATTATTTGTTTTCTTTATTGATTATAAATTACAAAACATGTTTTACATAAAGGGTGGTCCGTCGGGTACGCCGGATTTAAATTTAACTAAATAAATTACTAATTAAATGTAACTGTAAATGGAATACGATATCTAACTTTTTGTGGAATCAATTGGACGACATGGCCCTTGAAGAAATGTGGTTTCATCAGGATGGTGCCACATGCCATACAGCAAGAGAAACCATCGATTTGTTAAGACAACGTTTTCCTGGTCGTTAGATTTCCAGAAAAGGTGATGTCAATTGGCCGCCCAGATCTTGTGACTTGATGCCATGCGATTTTTACCTCAGGGGCTTTGAAAAGTCCAAGGTCTATCTAGGTTGCAAAAATGCAAGGTCTATCAAAGGGGCCAAGATATGCCAGCACAGCCGACGCGGCCATTTGGCCGACATCATATTCCATAATTAGTGTCAACATGTCTAATTTTAAAATCCATTTTCCAATTAAATAATAATTTATGGCGTTTCATTTCAAAATTAAGTCCGGCATTCCTGATGGACCACCCTTTATCTACCTCAAAATTGTTCCGTGTCTTGACCAAAAATTCAAATTTATTGTTGTTGCATGAATTTAAAAAACCAGCTTATTCTTTGCGAATTTTGCTTCCGTCAGGTCATATGATTACAATACTTGAGATAAAATATGCTGCTTATTAAATTACATTTATTACTCTATGGGTAGAATGCCCGTGCAGTTTGGGGATATGCACACGTCAACATAACTTGTAAATAGTGTTCAAACTTTCTCAGTCTGTTTTAAACTTACAGAAGAAATATTTACACAGCAGATAAAGAAGGGATTTGCGATACCAAAAGAGCGATAAGAGCAAAACAGCTTGCGTGCGTTTAAGTTGTTATTGCATCCAGCTCCTTAATTTTAAACTTTTGCACTTGATCGTAACAACAGCTGATGCAGCAAGAAAGTAGCATTGATACGAGGCTGTATCTGGTCTTAATACGACTACTACTTTGATTGCCGATAATGTTCCTCCTGGGAGATTGAGAAACCTGAACTAGTTAACGCGGTCAAAAGGTTTTAAACAACTGTAGAAAAATCTCATCAGGCTACTAATATATAATAAAATTTGAATTAATTAAATTAGGCTTACCTGATGTTAAATTTTCCCAATTCTTTGGCAGCTGATCTAGTCATTCCTTCCACACCTGCTTTGCTTCCAGCGTAATTAGTTTGGCCTAGAATAGTTAACAAAAGTTACATCTATATAAATAAAAGTCAATGTCCGTAGGTGCATGCCCTATAGACTCAAAAACTACTGGACCGATTTCGTAGTAAGGAGTCTCTATGCATTATCTCTGCACTGGGATTACATACGGAGTTGAATGAAAGTTGATATAATGTAGTATTTTTAATAGTAGCAATATGGTATACAGGAGTGAATATAATGTAGTATTTTCAATAGTAGCAATATGGTATACAGTAGTGAATATAATGTAGTATTTTTAATAGTAGCAATATGGTATACAGTAGTGAATATAATGTAGTATTTTCAATAGTAGCAATATGGTATACAGTAGTGAATATAATGTAGCATTTTCAATAGTAGCAATATGGTATACAGTAGTGAATATAATGTAGTATTTTCAATAGTAGCAATATGGTATACAGTAGTGAATATAATGTAGTATTTTCAATAGTAGCAATATGGTTATGGTATACAGTAGTGAATATAATGTAGTATTTTCAATAGTAGCAATATGGTATACAGTAGTGAATAGTAGAAAAAGTCTGGATGCCTGAGGAATAATGAATGACTTAACGCATTTTCTCTGCACTGGAATGAGATGTAGAGTCGAATTAACACATTTTGATCGGGCAGTTTTCGGCCGCGTACTAGTGCTGGTAACGGGTGATTTTTTGCGTAATTTCGCGCTAACATAGACCTCTAGAAAAATTGCGATAACTTCAAAAATATTTGTTTGATTTCAATAATTCTTTTTGCAAATTATTTATTTTATTTCATTTTATTTTATTATATTTAGAAATGTATTCTTCATTGTTAAACTAGTGCAGAATTTCACATAAAGTAGGAACGTTTTGAAAAAAAAAAAATTTTTTTTACATAACATCCTTTATTTTACAAATTATACACAAAAATTATTTCTAAATGTAAAATAAAAATTATTATTGCATGGCTACAACCCTACAGACGCTATATAGCGAAAACTCAAGTATATTGGAACCCGTATTTTAACGTGACCCGCGCTCCACTAACAATCTATCAAACACGTATAAATACGTGATCCGCTCTCTAGCATCAATTTGCTAAAAACGTATTAATACGTGATCCGATTACAATGTGTTAAAGTCGATGTAGTGTAGTGTTTAACAGTAATAATGTGTATTTCATGATACTACATAAAGTGAGTGATAGAAAAAGTCAGAAATGCCTGGAAATATATGAATCACATACTTTTTTGTGTCAAGTAATAAGAACAAAAAAATAAACTAAAGAAATTTATACAGAAGAAATCTGTTAAAAATATATTATATATTATAGGTAAGTACTTCAGTTGATCGGTTGATGCTTTATTACAACCAGTTTTAATTTTGAATATGACACTTAAATTAAAAGCAAATCCGAGTTCTAGTGTTCATTGAACTAGATTTGCAGACAGATACAGAGCCAAAATTAGTTTTTTATAATTTTTTACCACAAATACGCCTCAAGAATCTAATTTCTACAGCATTTACGCCCAGTTGTTTAGCATTTAGTCATCAAATGGCCATTCAGAGCCATTTTATTTTTTTGACAGTGGAAAGGTTCCTGCTAAATGCCGATACTAAGTCAAAATGTGATCAGCAGGAGAGGACAATTATCTTAATAAACTAATTTGATAGATAGCTGAAACACATCTATAATCGGCTTTTAATGGGGACCTATCAAATGTCAAAAAAACAAAATGACGCTGAGTCATTTGATGACAGTGTCACATTTGAATTTCTGTGAAACAACTGGGCCTTAGTCTACTATCACCCTTCCTCCACCAGTGCCATGCCTTTCTTTCATACAACAGGGTTGTCATCTAACTCCTTTGTATACTGCTTCTTCGTTTTCTTGTGTTGAATATTTTAGTACACAGTCAATATTAAAGATCCACTCGAGCGATAATGAGTCAAATTTATAGAACCTTAAAATATGGGATAGGCAGTGAAATTTAGTTGGATTCATTGGCTTTAAACCGCAGTAAGCAGTTTCACATGTTTCCATATTAATATTTTGAGGAATGGTATTAATTAAAAAATACGGTAAATGTATTTTTATATGACACCAATCGCTCGAGTGGATAGGAAGAGGATTGGAGCAGAATGGGAAGGATGGGACTGAATGGGAATGGAAAATTAAATAAATAACAAAATAAAATGAACCTTGGTTTCCAATTTTGCCCACAATGCTGGCGATGTTGACGATGGAGCCTTCAGTTAATTTGGCATCAACCATGGCTTTAGCAAAGGCTTGCATCACCAGGAAAGTTCCCTGAAAATACATATAAACCAAAGTTAATTAACAGAAACATCACTCGCTAAATGTCAAATGACGGATGTTTCAATGAAGTTAACTGTCTTCTAACCTAATTGCACAATGTGAATTGACCCCTAGTCTCTAATATTTTGCAATTTATTTCTCTTAACCCATTGGCAACAAATCCAGCCGCCCTGGGTCACTATGTCTTAAACTTAAACCACAACGGCACGGCGGGTCTTTTGTATGTCGGCTTAAAAACGAAAAACGGACATACAGGTGACATCTGGGTGACAAATTTTAAATGCCAATCACTCTAAAGATAATGAAGCACACAAGTGTTGGCAATAATATGTGGGTAAAATTTTTCCCCTGGTAATTACAAATGAAATTTAATTAGCGATCGGCATTATAGTTAATTTTCAAAATAACGAGTGGTACTGGTATCATTAACCTTGCTCGAAAAATGCACGGTGGATGCTTTTAAATGCACAACATAGGGTTTAAAAGTAATATTGGATTTAGTGAACCACTGCAGATTTTTTTTGGTAAAAACTTAATTCAGAGGCGAGGACCAATTTTTCAGCTCAACAATTCTGAGGCCAATGGGTTAAGTGAAATGACAAAATGCTGATTGCTCAAGAAATACTTTCGCATTACATTTGATTCCAGATAAATTTGCTGTTTTTTAATGTATCGCAAAATAAAATACTGTTTTTGAAAGCAGATGAAAGATTCATTCAGATTTTAATATCACAAAGCAATTAAAGATTTAAAAACTTCGATAAAGTTTTTAAAGTCGCTTACAGATAGTAATTGCGTAAAGTGTAATTACCACTTTACAAGAAACTAAAAACATATTTAATCAGACAAAAGGTTTAATAAAAGTTATTGTCACTTAATTTTTTTAGTTTTATACACATAAATAAATTTACTAGAAAATTTGCCAGCCTTGACAAGTATGTATTTACCAAATGCTAAATGCTGTTTCATAGAATTATTTCAAATTGTTTGAGAGCGTCTATTGTAAACTTTTAAATGAAAATACAAAGCATGGTGTTTTCTTTTTCCAACACTGTTTAAATCATATTTATATCTCACTATAATACAAAACGAGATAGCATGACAGGCTAGGAGAAATATTTCCCAAAAATACAATTAACTCGCAGATAATTGGCATAGTTACCTCTTAATTCATGAAAAGTCGAATTCTTTAATGGCCTTTATTTTATAACAAGCTGTACCCCGCCACGCGTTGCTGTGGCTCAGTCTGTCTGTGCAGATAGAGAAACAATAGAGTCCATTTATTACATCCGTACTTTTATGTCCAACAGATGGCGCTGTTTTTAAAAACACATTTTTTACCTCTACCATGTGACATCTATATAATATAGGTATATAAAAACACATGCGTATTCGAATGCAGCGTCGAATCAAAATTTCAAAGCAATCTGTGAAGAACTTTTGGACATTTAAGATTTTGAACAAACAAACATTTTTATTTATATAGATTTAAAAAATAGCTCACATCCATACTAGATAATTGCTCATTTTTGATTTAAAAAAATAATTTATTTTGGTCTCAAATCCAAAATTAAGTTGAGTATGAAAAAGGCCATGCAGCCGACCTTCTTTACTCCCCAGGCCTCGGTATATTCTGTCAGAAGGTGTGTAGCTTTGCAATAAAATCCAAATAAATGTAATATTTCTTAACGTATCCGAAAACTAAAAACTGTTAAAAACTTGAAACGTGATGAAATACGCTTTCGAATTATGTTATTAGAAAAAACATATATTTTTTTAATGAAAACATAAAAAATAAGTATAAATGGCTCACTTTACGTTTTTGTAACTAAAATTACAGATAACAAAAAAAATTCAAAAACAAACGCATTTTATAAGACAAATATTTTTTTCAAACTATATTGTCACCTCACTTTTTTGTTGCTTCGTATAAAAATAATTACTATAAAAATTGTAAATTTTTTTCAAATTGTGATCTGAACTTTCATAAAAGTTTTTAATTCTTTTGTGGATAATTTCTAGATTTGAATATAAAGCGTGGTGATTTTTCTATCAAACACCGTTTAGATCATATTTCTTACCATGCCAGTAAGAGGCGTACAACGATTTCTGTGCGATCATATGAGATGTTCCCAAAAACGAACAAATTAGCCTGAACAGTTAGAGAGTGCTAACTTGGCTTCATCATTTTGCATCCGGCAACGTGTCTCACAACCAAAGAAAGGTGGTCTTATTTTCGTTTTATAAATTACAAATATTTAAACATGTAAATTAAGCCACCTTCAAGTTGACATCGATGACCTGATCGAAGTCCATCTCGGACATCTTGAGCATCCAGTTGTCCTTGGTGATGCCGGCTGAGTTGATGACGATGGAGGGGGGCCTCTTGTACTTCTTCAGGGCTTCCTCCAGAGCGCTGTGCACCGAGGGGGCCTTGCTCACATCCAATAACACGGTGGAATGATCTGGAATTAGATTGTACGAGAATACAGTTTTTGGGGCCATTATATAAATGTGAGAGGAATATCTTAAGACGAACCTTTCGAGCTTCCATTTCGGTTGTTTCTCCAGAATCTTGATCAAACCATCATAATGACCCTTTTATTAATCTTGTTAATTATACATTAATCGACAATTATTATTTTACCCTCCATTACCATTGATATTACATTTATTAGAAGATTAGTAACAAAAGTAGAGTTGATATTTATTTAAGAAGACTAGAGAATTTTTATAATTAAACTCTTCAGGTCTCAGCCATATTTTGTCAGACGGTCGGAGAATTTCCGCTTTGCAATAAAATCCAAATAAATTGAATATTTCTGAACGTATCCAAAAACTAAACACTGTTTTTGAAAGGTGATGAAATACCCTCTCATATTTTATTGTTAGAAATAAATATACTTTTTCTCTTTACCCTTTTCGACAATAAAACTACTGATAGCGAAAAAATATATAAATACACACTTTTTTTATTAGACAAACTAGCTGATGTGTACTTGACGTTGCTTAGGGTTATTCTTAGAAGATAGACATATACCATAATGGAATTTTTTGTAGTCTTTTTTAAGATATACAAATCAGTAGTACGTTATTTTGATGTATCTCGTAAGGCTTGGCCAGCGTTAGCAATGTAACAAACCACCAGAATTTTTTTTTTTTCGACTTGATTACAAAATATCGCCTTTTCTCTACTTTCTATAAATATAATATGCATGTATTATATATATGTATATATAAACCTTCCGGAAGAAATTTTCTAAAACAGACAGACGCGGATAGCGACTTTGTTTTATACTATTCAGAGAAGTATTACAAATGTTATTGTCACTTCAATTTGTGTTGTTTAATATAAAATACGAATAATACAAAGTCTCACAAGTTTTTTTCAAATTGCGGTCAGTACCTTTGGTTTCATAATGGTGCACATTTTAATTCTTCTGTGTTTAACTTCTAGATTTGAATATAGAGCGTGGTGTTTTCTCTTTCTAACACCATTAAGGTTTTATTACTCAACACAGTAAGGGAGATACAACGATTTCAGTGAGACCATAAGAGTTGTTCACAAAGTGAACAAATTATCATGAAGGGTTAACAAGCTTACAAATTATTAATTGTTTACATTTTTTTAAATTTAGTTATTTACAATGTTGCGGACTTTGAATGTGAAAGTTTTCTGACTTTATCCATTATTATATTATATCCATATGACTGTCTAAAAATGTGAATTTTAAGTTGACTGAATTCTGCCGAGTCAATTATCATTCTTAAATCATGTGGCTGTCCATTATAGGCTTTTGGTCCTGACACTCTGAAAGCACGCTCAACGAATTTAGTATGTGTTGTGCTTGTTGTCGTCCCAAGCAGGGCTGGCCCTAAACCAAACGGCGCCTGGCATTAGTAAAAACCTCTAGGGCGCTATGCTAGGTGTTAGGAACTATAAGCATCTTGGCTCCTTGGAAATAAAAATAAATTCCCGTATATCTGCATATTTACCAATTATAATTAGATTGATTGCTATACCTTCATCTCCTGCCGCTGGGGCCATGAATGACTTGATAGTCTCCTGTGCCGCCTCCACATTTCGGTCGGCCGCGATGACCACAGCACCTTCTCGGGACAGCACCTGGCAGGTAGCTCTGCCGATACCAGATCCCGCACCTACAATTATATCAAATTATATTGTCACTTGTCTTCGTAGAAAAGTCGCAATTAAGGTGGGTTGGTCACGTCAAATTCATCAAATTCTGAGTGTTGCGACTACCATTGTTTTAGGGTTGAACCATGTTTTTAGGTTCTTAGTTTGTGTCTCTTAAAAATAAACTATGATTATAAAGCGTGGTAGTCGTAAGTAATATTTTACCAAAAAAGCATTTATGTTAGAATAGGAGAATTATTTTTTCAATTTTATAACATGAGATTTCCGGTTGAAAATTATTATTAGTAGGTATTTATAATTATACATTCATAACAATTTGAGACCGTTGAATATTTCAATTTTTGTGTAAATATATATTTGTTTCCCAGGCCAAGAAATGTTATAATGCATAAAATATCAGATTACAAAATAAGCGCCCATACAAACATACGTTTATCGAATAACTACCTTTGCTAGAATCAACTATCTAGGAATTGAATCTAGGTATTTATTTTCCATTATCTCGTTGGAAAGAAATTTAAGTCATAAAACCAGTACGTGACAGTCAGTTAAAGCATTAAATATATTATTTTTTTAAAACTAACCTGTGACAAAAGCCAATTTCCCCGCAACAAGTCCACTCGGTCTCAACATTTTACACAAAAATCTGAACAAAATATACAAAATTAAAGGTAAAATCAGGTGCCTGTTGATATCGTAGGTCTGTGACGTACGATTTAGCGAAGGAAACTGACCTTTAAACCGTTATCAAGTGTTTTTAATATCTCATTGATAATAATTTTAAACTTTTATAGCATGTTGCTCTGTTGATATTTTTACGAAGTTACCTGATTTTGACGTTTTCAGTGTTGTCATTGTAAATAGAAAATGTCGCCGTTTTAAAATGTTTTATTCCTACGTCGAACGAGAATTTTTTTCTTCAATAAATAACTACAAATACAGAAGGCCAAATTTGGATTATGTGTAGTCATACGTGTTGTTACTGTAACTTTTGTGAAAAAATAATACATTTATTCGTAATTAATTACTCATTTGGCCGCAACAGAAAAGTCTTGATATCATAAATAAATATTTTTAATAATCATCCGTGAGATTGCTTCCGATTTAAAACAGTCATTTTAGAAAATACCTTAATTGAGAGGTTGCACAAAATGCATTTATTTATACACGCTTGAATATATATTAATAATAAATGATAATATTTAGATGATTTGTATAGCGCCTTTTTTGTGCAAAATCACCTCAAAGGCGCATAATGTCAATAGTAAACAACGGAATTGTTAAATAATGACACCATTGTAAAAATGCTTTTATAATATTGTGCAACAATTTAGGGCAAATAAGGACACTCTATCGAGATAATCATTTAATGCTTGCAACATTTATGAAAGAGTTGATTATGTCAATTTCAGATGCCCCCATTATTCGAAAGCAGATTTCTTCTTCTACATTATGAAAGCTTTTACAAAATATTCATAGATATCTCTATTAAAATTAAGTGGATTTCTTCTGGCGATGCAATACGAATGCAAAATCACACAAAATTATGTGTTTTTGGTTTGAAAATTTGATCGCTTGGAAATATCATAGACGCTTTACAAAAACTGCAAGTTGAATGCATCTTGTCCTTGGAAATAATATAGTATTTTTTGATAAGCCTACAAAAGTATCAGAACTATAAAAAATACTTTGAAGCTCAAAATCTCTTACTTATGAATCTCTTTTCGAATGTATGTTTATTATATATGTATATTATTATTAACTACCCCCAGGTTAAAAACCACTGCTCTAGCTCATTTTATGTACTTACAACAATGCGGTTTTAAAATTCCGCCGTTATTTGAATTTAGTCTTAACGTCCACTAATTATAACCGAAGTGTTTTTAATTTTGGCCCTTTTGACTGCTAAAACTAGCTATTTGTTGGTTGAAAACTGCCTAGAACACTAAGAGGGCGGTGTGTGCACAGGACTATTCACATTCATGCATCATCTCATACATTTCCAGCGCCTTTGAGGTGAGTTCTCACGAAAACGGCGCTATAAAAATTAGCCAAATATTTCTTCTAAAGTGTTAAGGGGCTTTGGGCTTTCTAGCAATGTTACGTGTAAATATGTGTTAATATAATTATACTCACTGGGAAGATACTTCCGTAGATGTAATGTGGGACGCTGCTGTTAAAAAGCGTGATGCCGGAAGGCCGTTTGGATCGAATAATGTTTTTTTTTTTAATATAGAATTTAGTCATATTAAATCTAGAATTTCGATCTACTGTAACAATGTTATTTAATAACCTATTCACTTAAAATGTATCTTCATACCTTGAGGTGATTGTGCACGTAACAGCGCAATGCAAATAATCCGAATATTATTTCCTCTAAATATGTATTGTTCCAATTATCGATGTTATTGCAGATGGATTATGGAAAATCAATCCGATGTAAACCGACCGATTGTCATATCTAATGCAAAACCCAATGTAGGCATGATGAGTCTGTTTTATAGGTATTTCAATGGAGCATGCTCTAAGGAACTAGCAGCAGTGGAAAACACGTTCACGTTCAAAATGATATTTTTTCACAAATGCCACAATAGCGAGATTTTAATAATGATTCTACTTCAAAACAATATTCTGAATACGAATCCAAAATTTCAGTCCGTTCGTCGGCGTAGATCATGAGAAAACGGCTTCTTATGTTCGAGCCCAAGACTTGAATTAGTGCCCGTAAGAATAATATTTTTTTCAATAATGCCACAATATGGAGGAGATTTTTATAGTGATTCCACTTCAGAACATAGTTCCGAGTACGAATCATTCATGCATTAATGCCCATAAAAACGGCATTTTTTCGCAAATTCCACATTACGGAGATTTTGATAGTGATTCCACTTCAGAACATAATTCCGAGTACGATTCCGAAATTTCAGTCCGTTCGGCATCGTAGATCCTGAGAAATCTGCTTCGAAGGTTCGAACCCAAGTCTTGAACTTTTGCCCGTCATTATTAATAATATTATTTTCAAAAATGCCACAATACGGAGATTTTGAAAGTGATTCCACTTCAGAACAAAATTCCGAGTACGATTCCGAAATTTCAGTCCGTTCGGCATCGTAGATCCTGAGAAATCTGCTTCGAAGGTTCGAACCCAAGTCTTGAACTTTTGCCCGTCATTATTAATAATATTATTTTCAAAAATGCCACAATACGGAGATTTTGAAAGTGATTCCACTTCAGAACATAATTCCGAGTACGATTCCGAAATTTCAGTCCGTTCGGCATCGTAGATCCTGAGAAATCTGCTTCGAAGGTTCGAACCCAAGTCTTGAACTTTTGCCCGTCATTATTAATAATATTATTTTCAAAAATGCCACAATACGGAGATTTTGAAAGTGATTCCACTTCAGAACATAATTCCGAGTACGATTCCGAAATTTCAGTCCGTTCGGCATCGTAGATCCTGAGAAATCTGCTTCGAAGGTTCGAACCCAAGTCTTGAACTTTTGCCCGTCATTATTAATAATATTATTTTCAAAAATGCCACAATACGGAGATTTTGAAAGTGATTCCACTTCAGAACATAATTCCGAGTACGATTCCGAAATTTCAGTCCGTTCGGCATCGTAGATCCTGAGAAATCTGCTTCGAAGGTTCGAACCCAAGTCTTGAACTTTTGCCCGTCATTATTAATAATATTATTTTCAAAAATGCCACAATACGGAGATTTTGAAAGTGATTCCACTTCAGAACAAAATTCCGAGTACGATTCCGAAATTTCAGTCCGTTCGGCATCGTAGATCCTGAGAAATCTGCTTCGAAGGTTCGAACCCAAGTCTTGAACTTTTGCCCGTCATTATTAATAATATTATTTTCAAAAATGCCACAATACGGAGATTTTGAAAGTGATTCCACTTCAGAACAAAATTCCGAGTACGATTCCGAAATTTCAGTCCGTTCGGCATCGTAGATCCTGAGAAATCTGCTTCGAAGGTTCGAACCCAAGTCTTGAACTTTTGCCCGTCATTATTAATAATATTATTTTCAAAAATGCCACAATACGGAGATTTTGAAAGTGATTCCACTTCAGAACATAATTCCGAGTACGATTCCGAAATTTCAGTCCGTTCGGCATCGTAGATCCTGAGAAATCTGCTTCGAAGGTTCGAACCCAAGTCTTGAACTTTTGCCCGTCATTATTAATAATATTATTTTCAAAAATGCCACAATACGGAGATTTTGAAAGTGATTCCACTTCAGAACAAAATTCCGAGTACGATTCCGAAATTTCAGTCCGTTCGGCATCGTAGATCCTGAGAAATCTGCTTCGAAGGTTCGAACCCAAGTCTTGAACTTTTGCCCGTCATTATTAATAATATTATTTTCAAAAATGCCACAATACGGAGATTTTGAAAGTGATTCCACTTCAGAACAAAATTCCGAGTACGATTCCGAAATTTCAGTCCGTTCGGCATCGTAGATCCTGAGAAATCTGCTTCGAAGGTTCGAACCCAAGTCTTGAACTTTTGCCCGTCATTATTAATAATATTATTTTCAAAAATGCCACAATACGGAGATTTTGAAAGTGATTCCACTTCAGAACATAATTCCGAGTAAGAATCCGAAATTTCAGTCCGTTAGGCACCGTAGATCCTGAAAACACAAGACTTCCAAAGTTCATACACAAGTTTTCCTAGTCCCCGTAAAAACGATATTTTTTCGCAAATTCCACATTACGGAGATTTTTATAGTGATTTCAGTTTAGAACATTATTCCGAGAACGAATCCGAAATTTTAGTCCGTTCGGCACAGTAGATCCAGAGAAAACGGCTTCCAAGGTTCGAACCTAAGTCTTGCATTAGTGCTCGTTAAAATAATATTTTTTCGCAAATTCCACATTACGGAGATTTTTATAGTGATTTCAGTTTAGAACATTATTCCGAGAACGAATCCGAAATTTTAGTCCGTTCGGCACAGTAGATCCAGAGAAAACGGCTTCCAAGGTTCGAACCTAAGTCTTGCATTAGTGCTCGTTAAAATAATATTTTTTCGCAAATTCCACATTACGGAGATTTTTATAGTGATTTCAGTTTAGAACATTATTCCGAGAACGAATCCGAAATTTTAGTCCGTTCGGCACAGTAGATCCAGAGAAAACGGCTTCCAAGGTTCGAACCTAAGTCTTGCATTAGTGCTCGTTAAAATAATATTTTTTCGCAAATTCCACATTACGGAGATTTTTAAAGTGATTCCACTTCGAAATATAATTTCGATTACGGATCCAAAATTTCAGTCCGTTTGGCACCGTAGATCCTGAGAGAAACGGCTTCCAAAGTTCGAACCCAAGTCTTGCATTAGTGCCCGTAAAAACGATATGTTTTCGCAAATTTCACATTACGGAGATTTTGATAGTGATTTCAGTTTAGAACATTATTCCGAGAACGAATCCGAAATTTCAGTCCGTTCGGCCGCGTAGATCCTGAGAAAACGGTTTCCAAAGTTTGAACCCAAGTCTTGCACTTTTGCCCGTCAGAATAATATTTTTTTCAAAAATGCCACAAAACTAAGATTTTGATAGTGATTCCACTTCAAAACGTAATTCCGAGAACGAATCCGAAATTTCAGTCCGTTCGGAAACGTGGATCCTGAGAAACGGCTTCCGAAATTCGAACCCAAGTCTTGCACTTTTGCCCGTCAGAATAATATTTTTTTCAAAAATGCCACAAAACTAAGATTTTGATAGTGATTCCACTTCAAAACGTAATTCCGAGAACGAATCCGAAATTTCAGTCCGTTCGGCCTCGTAGATCCAGAGAAAACGGTTTCAAATGATCGAACCCAAGTCTTGCATTAGTGCCCGTATAAACGATATTTTTTCGCAAATTCCACATTACGGAGATTTTGATAGTGATTACACTTCAGAACATAATTCCGAGTACGAATCCGATATTCCAGTCCGTTCGGCACCATAGATCTGAATAAAATGGCTTCCAAAGTTCGAACCCAATTCTCTCATTTTTGCACGTTAGAATGTTTTTTTTTACAAATGTCACATTAGGGAGTTTTCTATATTGATTTCACTTCAGAAATTTCAGTCCGTTCGGCTCCTTAGATCCTGAGAAAACGGCTTCCAAAGTTCGAACCCAAGTTTTGCATTTGTGCCCGTAGGAAGGATTTTTTTTTCACAAATGCCACATAACGGAGATTTTGATCCTGATTCCATTTCACAATATAATTATTAGTATAAATCCGAAATTTCAGTCCGTTAAGCACCATTGATCCCGAGAAAACGGCTTCCAAAGATTTCAATCCAGAGATTTCAAAAATACAATAACCCAGAAATAATTATTTCTTTTTGTTTCAAGAAATTAATTTAAAATTATGCGGTGAATCATCAATTTCAGACTCAATTTATACAATATCCATGATTATATTTCTTTTTCTGCAGCAACACATGATTCTAACCGATCGCCACTATGATTTTTTGTTCGCAATATTTTTTTTACATTACGTATATTTAATTATGATAGTTGTAAGTTTCCTACTTTAATTTTATAGTCGTAAGCCAATTATATTATTTTAACTTTACATACCTTTGAGGTGATTTTTCACAAAAAACGGCGCTTTAGAAATCAGCCAAAAATTATTTATTATTATTATTCTACATGCAATCTGCTGGTCTTGTGCTAGTTTAGGTATTTGTAGAGATATTTTTGCTCTATTTTAAATAAGTCATGACTGTGTTGAATAGTTTCGCTTACGCATATTTTAGTTTTTTTTAAAACATTAACATATCTCCCTTTTAAACCATCTTCTTATCCTTCTTGAATGTTTACTATGGAGCCATAAGGCTTTTAGTTTTCAAAAATTACGGTAACATTTGATCGTTCTTCACGATATGAAAAATAAAACAAACCGTCTTGTTTTATTGTTTTTTCCAGATAAATAAATTTCAAAATCTAAAAATTGTGTGTAGGCATAAACGTAAATCCTAAAGAGTAAAAACTAAAAGAGGTAGGTGTTGCCCATTTACAATTCGAAATGCAAAATGCGGCGTCTTAAGGCGATGCTTAATGCCATATCACTATTTTGATTAATCCTTATAACGAAATGGTAATTGAAGGTTTTCCTATCGTTTCGCTTGAGTAGAATACAAATAAAAAATAATAATTTACTCAATAAAAAATAAAAATGTAAACTACTAAAAAAATATTTTCTCAATAGAAATGTATGAACGCATAGAGGAATCAACTTTTGAAAAATTCATTATTATAGCTAAGATTATCTGTGACAGTTTTACTTGATTTACTTTTTTGCTTTCTTATAAAATTATTTACAAAATAAATTAAAACCAGTTTTGTGCTTGAAATCTAACTTTTCCAGACTCCGTTTGTCAAGCGATTTTAATGTCTATTACCTAATATAAGGTATACCAAAAATGTACACATTTTCGGCTTGTATCTTTCCTCTTAATAAGAATATGACAGCGTGCCGTGGTCCAACACACTTTAATTCTGCTTTGTACCTCGATGCCAGGTTCGATCCCCAACTGGGTAAGAAAAGCATTTTGAAAAATCTTCTCGGACTAAGGAAATAGTAATTCCGATAACAATGGACCGGTATATGTTAGCTTTGTGTTCAGACGAAGTCTTTTAAATGGCAAGTCTCCGGAGATGAAACTTTAAATTATTTACTGTGGCGACCAAAGGCGTTCGAAAATGTGACAAAATATATTCAATTTTTTTTAAATGGAACCCAAAAACACCTGAAAACTTTGACTCACAGAAAACTTACTTATGTGAAATATTGTTAATTTCTTAAAAATCTATTCAAATTATTCGTTTTCCTGTTAAAAATGGGACTAGAGATCTATTACGAATGAATTGACAAATTTACAGCTCGAATATGTTATGAGGACGTCGGAACACTCAAAAAATATTTAATTTCGCATCTCGTCCATTGTTTTTATTCGGACAAGGCCACCTGCGTTGAAGTCAGTCGTTGTGTTTTTGTGAATGACTAATAATATTTTAGAAGGAAATGGTCATGCAGTCACATTTTTAACAGTGTAGTGATAAAACAACCGTACTCATTTTTCTCCGTGCAGTTTGATAGAATCTCCTACATTCTACAGTCCAGGCTGCTCGCAATCGCCGTCTAAAGTACATACATTGGTCGACATTCTTATTCTTAAGTCTTGTCGAAGTTACATACTTACATACGCAAAAGTCATTCCACTGGTTCGAGCCACTCGTTGTTCGTGTGGAATGACTTCGCCGAGAATCGAGGTACCAGTTGCACGGAGAAAACTTAATGATATAATTGCTAATTTAAAAAAAGTTGGCCAAATAATTCGTATTTTTGTTGAAAGCGGAAATGCAGGCCTTTAACGAATAAAAAGACAGATTTCCTAACAAATTATCACTAAAACAAGAATGTGTATGAGGATGTCGGAACACGTGTTCATAAAAATACTAATATTTTCCCATTTCGTCATTATACATTAATACGTGTTCCGAAATATTACGAAACAACTAATAGTTTGCTAGAAAATGGAATGCTTACTCTTTTTTGCCGTGTGGTAAGGCTGTTCTTGTTCTACCGGTATTTTAATGGGAGATGTTCCGGGGTACCAGCGTCACTCATAGGGATGAGTGAATGCTAGGGAGTGCTGAAGGGTCAGCACTGGTGCATGGTTGGGAAACACTCCAAACTCGCACCCAACATTTGTATACAGTTGACATTTGACAGTCATGAGAACGGGACGTTTCTAGGAATCCGCTGCGGATCGATTCGAGGTGTTTTCTCCATTCTATTATCTAAAAAAAATAATCATAAAATTGATAAACTAATTTTTAAATGTTAGGACGGGTTGTTTCCCAGAATTTGAACAATTCGTCAAATTTTAAAGTTGATTTTCAAGTTCTGTGAAGGTTCTATTCAAGTTCTGTTGAGATTTCAGTTTTGTGAAGCAACTGGCCAATAATGATATAATGATAAACTTTAATAGAACCTACACAGAACATGAAAATCAACTTTGAAATTTGATGAATTGTTCAAATTCCATGAAACAACCCTTTCTTAGTGATGCTTATTTGATCATTTCGTCATTATACATTATCAAAGCAAATACAGGAGCATGAAAATTAAGATTTTCTTTTAAAAAGTACTAGTTTGTCAGGAAACGGCCTGCAATCCTATTTTTAACCGAATTACGAATAATTTGAAGAGATTTATAAATCAGCAATACTCATTTTTCCCAGTGTATTAGTACCTTGTTATTTTGGTATTTATCCAGCACTCGATGGGGAGAATTTCTCCTTAATATGTTATCCGCTATTCAAACCGCGAAGTTATTAACGAACAATGGGTATTATTTCTGCAGTGCGAACTTACGGGCATTGAGATGAAACCATTCGCTTTAGTATTCTATAATAGCGGTACAGAGGTAGCAAACTGATTTATCCCATCGTCATACCATCTTACTTTTAGATAGAAAAAAAATAAAACTAACTAAACATCACGCCGTTTCCCAGCTTGGGAAGATATAATGGGTTGACCGAAAAAACCACTCGGTAATGGCCGGCTATGAATTTGGAAAACCAATTATTGGATAGCCAACACCTCCATGATAGGTCACTCCGAGCGGTTCGATACATTTATTAACTTAGCAGGGGTACTCGGGTTCGTGGGGTGAAGTTTGTTTAGGTCTTGCATCTGCCCAACGATCTGGAGACACTGGTTGAGGGAGATCCTTTGACCTACCGCATGCACCGTAGTGGGAGAATTGGATTCATACGTCGGTCACTCCTTGCCACACTGACCCCCAGAGTCCTAACCAACGCTCATACCTGTTTCAATCACAGAACCTTTATTTCATTAACAAGGCCATCCATATCCAACGATGACAAAGGTCGTGAGGAAAATTATTTTTCTCATTGCCTCTTGTGTAAAGTTTAAAAAAATCATTTTCATTCAAACATCATCTCAAACGTACCCTTTGTTATTCTGATTCCATTGACTTTACATTGACATTGTACGACCCAAGTATTTGATTCAATATACGCCTTTTTTTTCTTTTTTTTTTTTCTGGTAAAAAAATATTATATTATTTTATTTATTTATTTATTTATTTATTTAACGCCCAGAGGGCTTTTACATGGTTGGTAGTATAATTTTAATTTGACAGATACTTTGAAACATAAAAAATAAGAATAAAATTACATTTGATAGTGTGAAGTCGTTGTATCTGAGAGTGGGCAATGTAGTTACGCTTATGTGTGCTGCTGTAGAATATTGTATTTTGTCGTGTTGTTACTGTGGGTGAATGTATGTTTATAAGTTGCAGGAGTTCACAACAGTCGAATTTAGAGTTAAGTATTTTGAATAAGAACGTTAAATCGTTTATTTTACGTCTATCTTCTAATGTATGTATTTTTAGAGTATTTAATAAGAAATTGTATTTTAAGTCATACAAAACGTAGAAATCTAATATTTTATCTAGTACACTTATGAAATATTTCTGTGAATTTTAAACACGATAATTCTTTACACATAATAATATATTTTGTGTACATAACTAACCCACATTAACTTTTAAAGCTATGATAATAATATATTAATTTTATGCATATAATCATGTGGATTTCTTTATTTAGTTATTTTTTTCAAAAGCATGACTTAAAACAACTGCACTCAGTGTTCAATTCGAACTTACTTCTATCGTTCTATATGTAGGGGAGAACCACCATGAAGAGAACATTTTTTTTCTTGGTGCGGTAACTTTCAAAGTTATGCAATATTGAAATAACTAAATGTTGTTATGTAGACCCTATTCTATCCTCTCATTAAACCTAAAGTGGAAGTCACGTAATTCTTTCGGATTAAGAGAAAATACCAATTTTCTAAAAAATGGGAAATGTTCTTTTCAAGGTATAGTGTACTATGAAGAGAACACGGGTCCCCACGAAAAGAACAGTCTTGGACTTCGACCATTATTAGGTATGTTGTTTATCTGTCGATACCAAAAATAATTATAATAATGCAAAGTAAAACAACGAATGAAATCAAGGACATTAATTATTTATTATTTTTTTTAAATACAGAAAACGGTAGTTAAAAAATCGCTCAGAAACATTTCCTGCAGAAAAAGTTCAAAGAGCCCTTTTCACCGCACGATTCGTGGCTCCATTTTCTGCATACTTTACATTGGATCCATTCTTCAAAGCTTACATTATATCTGCCACTGCAAACGTGGCAGACTTCGTTATTGATTATATCTTCAAGATCTTCTGATGAATCGTCGTGAATAGATATTTGCGTGTCCGTAGATTCAGAGTCACTCCTGTCTCGTTCCTTAGTAGACTTTTCTTTATTAAATACTTTCGTTTTCCTAACGTTCTTTGATTTATCTGTATTTTGTTGAAGTTTTTTTCCTTTCGTTGGTATTCCTGGGGTTTGTTTCCCTTTCGGTTTTTTCTTATTATTTTTTTCGTCACTGATCCGAATCAATTCATCTTTTTCAGGAGTATCTGTTATGATACTAGACTTCCCCTTCCGTGCTCCACCTCTTCTAATATTCTTCCGTGGAGATGCTTTAGGGTAGGGTCTTATAACATGGGGAGAGACAACTGCAATCCCAAGCTGCTTACGGCTCAGATCAGTTGTGATTGAGCTGATCGATGGTAGAGACTCTAATTCTTGGTTAGCAATGCAATCAGTTCCCAAATTCAAATCCAAAGTCAGCACATCCATTATCTGCTCTTTTTCACGTTGAACGTTGTCCTTCGCAGAAGAATTCAATGGCAACGCTGGTTGTTCGTTTTCCACAATCGGACGGTCAGTAACCGACGAATAAAGAAAATCGGTCTCCAAAAAAATATTATTATTGAAAGGATGGATTCCAGTTTTCTCGAATCCACTGCAGATATTTGATATGGAGAACGAATATCCGTATGCTGCATTCACAAGTTCTGCTATTTCCATTACAGTTACTCTTTTTCCAGGATTGGTAGTCATCCAGTTGTTCATGGCTTGGCGATATCTAGTTTTAAATGGACCATAAACTGATACATCCAAAGGCTGCATCCTGTGGCTGCAATGTGGCGGTAGAGTCAAAATAATTATGTTGTTTTCTCGTGCAAACTCCACGACTTTAATATTTACGTGGGTTACGTGATTGTCCATTATAATCAAAGCTCTATTGTTCTCCGAAGGATTCACATGCTGTTTGAAGTGTTTCAGTGACTCAACAAAGCAGTTTTCAGTCATCCATCCAGTTGAATGGGCCAGACCCTTACTGCCTATCGGTGCCCCTTTTAACATTCTCCCTTGAAAGTGTACTCTTGGAAAAACAAAAACAGGTGGAACTGTATTTCCAGCAGCACTGATGAAGAAAAGACCAGTCACCAAATCTCCTCTTTCAGCAGACGTTACTTGGCCTACTTGCTTGGAACCTCGAACAGCTATAACTTTCGGTGGCTTTGTAACCGTTGTGCAAGAAGTTTCATCCAAGTTCCAAATCATATTTGGGGGAAATTTGTACTTTTGTAGAAGCTTTTCCAAGTTGTTGAAGAAGTTACTGGTGTTTGTTTTATTAAAACTTGTAGCTCTGCCCAGTAAAGTGCTTTCTGGTTGACGTACTGAAAGCTTGACTTGTAGCTTCATGAAGCCATCGAGCCAGTGTATTCCAGCTTTTTCATTGACTCTCCAAAAAGATGGAATGATAATATTATTAGCTACAGCAAATTGGTAAGCCAGTACCCTTGTTTGAAGTTTAGTCAAGCCATGGCACATTTTTGAAGCAGTGCTCAGGTACGATGCTAATAAATCCTCAAGTTCAGGAGAGAATATTTTTCTATTCCCTATATTGCGAGTGTAGCTAAAACTTTCACCAGTTTCCTGTGCTTGCTTCGCTCGTTGAATAATTTTCCAAAGTAATGTGGTCGCAATACCTTTATCTTTAGCCACACTTCGTATGCTCTTCTTATTTATGATGACATCATCTATAGCATTCTTGAATTCATCGTCAGTCTTACGATTTATTTTTGGCATGATCTAAAATAAAAAGGATATACGATTGGATTCGATTCTTAAACTGCTGAATAAGTAGCCAGATTAATAAGTTATGTCTTTCTTACTTCGACTCTAAATATAGTTTGAGTTGTACTAATTCAAATCATTTATAAAAAAACGCGACGGCATCCACCTGGAGAAGAAGTCTAGACTGATAAAATATGCATTGCCTAGATATTCCGTGAAGAGAACATAAAGCCCATGAAGAGAACGTTCTCTTCATGGGCTTTTGTTATGTTCTTTTCATGGAAACGGCAGTTTGGTTTTGAAAAAATTAAAAATGGCAATAAGGGATTAATATGATGCATCATTGTACTCACGATATGTAAGTTATAACAGCTAAGTGTGATAAGACAGGATCACCTTTGGTGTACTTGCACTCGTTAAACGTAGACAGACTTCACAAATTCACGAAGAAAAAAAAAAACGATGCTCAGCACTTTACACCTCGACTGTCGCCAGCGAACTGACAACGCTGTAACCATGCTTCCAGCAAACCAACGCGGCACCACTACAAGCATACGATTAGTATCTATGTGTCAATAAAGTTGTTAGTTTTGGCACAATGTTCAATTTTCTCTTCATGGAACGTTCTCTTCATGGTGGTTCTCCCCTATCTATATCTTTTACATATATTTATTGATCAACTACTGGTTCTGTATACAGGTGACCTTCCGTCCAAAAAAGTGTGTTTGTAATTTTAAATCAAAACCAAAATCTTCAATAGGTAGGTATCTACTTTCTTAATTATGAACCATACATACTTTATGCAGCAATTTGTCCATAAAACGTCATCATATATCAATGATAATATTTTTTACAAACTATCTTCAGACAATAGGTAGGCACCATAATAATGCCAATAAGAAAGTCCATACAAAAACGACGATTTCACATTTGAAAAAATAATCTTTAACGAAACCATTAAAAGGGCCATCATCTTGAAACGGAAACGGAACGTACAAACAAATTTAAAGAAAGACGAAATGGCAAATGGTCAAATGGCGATAATAATAATTGGATAATTGTAGAGCACCGTTTTTGTACAACATCTCTTTCAACCGACCTATAACGTACTTAGGAAATATTGAGAGTTGAAAAAAGCATGACCTAAAACAACTGCGCTAGATGTTTAATTCGAACCTACTTCTTCCGTACCTCTATCGTAAAGGAATCTTTTACGCATACATTACCTAACGATTATCGGTACGGAGTTTCTTGATAAAGTGTTGTTTTATGACGATAAAATTCACTTGTGGGCAATGAGTCAGCTTTGGCGTTCGAAGCATGGGCCGCGCATATCGGATCAGGTACAGGTCTCCGGCGATAACTACAAAATGCCGGTATTCACGCTGAGATATTGTACAAGTCGTACTGGAAAATAATTGGATAGCAATGGTATAACCTTTCATCGGTAATTATTGTTTTACTACAATCAGTAGTCGTGCAAATTGCCTTATTAATGTTAAAAACTCGTGGAGCAGTCTGAAGGATTCGGGCAACATCGACAGCCGCCACTACCCATTTGATACTTCCCGCACGGCAACAACATTTCACATTGATATTGAGAGCAATGTAGACTGTATTTATATATAACTCAATGCTTGTGGGCAGCAGAGCTATATTCTTTTCACAATTGGAAACCACGAACTTTATTTGCTGCATGTGGTTATTTTTCTAAATTTAATACTCTTCTGTACTTCTACTTCTATAAGAAGTTGTTTAATAGTTTTCTACCCCTGTATCAGACTCCCTTACTTCCGTTAAATTCGCACCCTTTATCGCATTGTTTCGGGGTAGTTTAGCCCTGCATGATGCAAAGGGCCCTCCTCCTTGACTGACGCAAGACAGAAATGAAATGTATAATAGATGGAGCAAATTGAGATGAAATTTGGCGAATTTAATCCAATGAGAAAGCTACTGAATTCTACAGTTAAAATTAATTTCCAATTGCCCGGGGTTATGAACCAACGTAACGCCTCGCCCCACAACTTTATATAAACAAATAAGAAAATGCAATTAGGAATATAAAAGATGCATTACAGTTTTTTGCATTGTCAAGACTTGCATAAAGCAAGATTAAATAATGCATTATCAAAGGAGTTTTAGATTTTGAAAGGACGACATTCTCATTATGTTTGTGTAATATGGAACCATGTTACACAAACAATAATTCTGCGTGCTGTTTTTTTTCTCTTTATTTTGGGTACTTGGGTTGTGATAAACCCAACTTTTTTATTGCATCCACTTGCACGTGAAGAAATCTCAATATTTTTTTTTTTCAGAAGAATAAAGAAGGGGCAAAAAGATGCAAAAAGAGCCAAGGCTAGCCAAGAAGAGCCAAGACTAGCCAAGAAGAGTCAAGGCTAGCCAAGAAGAGAAAAGAATAGCCAAGAAGAGCCAAGATGAGCCAAGGCGAGCAAGTAAGAGCCAAGGCAAGCAAGTAAGAGCCAACAAGAGCCAACAAGAGCCAAAAAGAGTCAAGAAGACTCAAGAAGAGTCTAGAAGAGTCAAGAAGAGCCAAGAAGTCTCAAGATGAGCCAAGTCGAGCAAATAAGAGCTAACAAGAAACAAAAAGAGACAAGAAGAGCAAATAAAAGATGGGGAAAAAACAACTTTCAATCAAATCCATTGTTCCTGCTCTTTCGAAATTCCAATATTGTCTTATTAGGTTACCATGTAAACCAGTCGATTGAACTCCAACCTTCTTCCCATCCTCAAAGTACGTATTCCAAGTCCTAATAAATCAGTGCCCGCTGGTGTACCGGTCGCACCGGGACAGGAGTGCGTCTGGTTGTCCAGAAGTAATAATAATAGAATAAGAATCCCTATTTTAATCTCATTGGTGATATTTCTTACTCTAATATTCTACACCGTTTGCAACATTCTTATCCAAGAGTGTCTCATTTCTCTATTTTAACATCTCTTTGAATCGGCCGCAATTAAATTAACGTTCGCTCAGTTGTCTTTATTTAAGTATGTTTTAATGCTTCTCGTAAAGTTTACAAAGGAAAAATGTCACATTTTCGACATAGGCGTAAATTTTCGACAAACTAACATGAAACTTAAATGTTTGTACGATCAAAGAAAGAAATAATCGACCGATTTTAGGATTCTAGATAATTTCAAAGTGGCTACTTATTTTTTCTTTGACGCGTCAAGTCAACAAATCAGGAATGTAAGCAATTGTATTGATGAATAAAAGATCTGAACAGGAGCAACCAATAAAATTATCAGTATCGACTCCTCGACTGCACAGATAAGTTCTAATAACTCTACCAGCGCAGACCTGTGAAAAATCGCGGATTATGTTCATTGTGAGACTTGATAAACCGAAAGTATTAAAAAAATATAGTTGTTTAGGATCATTGCCCTTCAAAAATAAACATTGTCATTTTTTTGTTAACTTTTAACCACCGTTAATAGTTAATGTCACCGATAATGAACTTGAAAAATGACGTCTTTTGTCAAAAATTTTAACAATTGAAATACCCATTTTGTTTAATTTTAAAGGTCTGTACGAAATAATAATAACGGTAAGATGTTTTATTGTTTAAGGGTAAACGGAACATACTGACGCTAATTTAATTATTTGTCGAAAAACGCTTTTAAAAAATATCTCAACATGAATTATTTGTTTGTGCATAAATCAAAAAAGTATCAGGCCTATAAAAACTGCATTAAGGGCCCGCTTTCCGCGTAAAGAATTTAGATTTGGGCAACACCTACAAAATTTAGTGTTAAAAGAATCCGACAGAGGTGTCTGAATTCGTATTAGGAATAATTTTGGGGATTATGAAATTAAATTACCGACATCTATTGCAATTTTAGAAAAACAGAACCATTTTTAGTTAGCACCGACCTTAGAGTAATAATGCACCGACCAAATGAGAAGGAAGTCGAAATGAAGATGGTTCTCAAAATATGGGTTTTATTACGGATTTAATTAATTATTTTTTTTTTTAATTTTACAAAAAACATTTACGAAAGTTATTTGTATAGGTATAAAAATTACTTTACTTTACTAAAATACTATTCTCACTTTTATAAAAGTAATTTATAACTTTTATAAAATCAATAAATATATTTTTACATCAATAAGGTTTTAAACTTTTTTACTCGAAAACTATCTTAAAACGTTGGAATTCCAAAAAAAGTTTTTTTTTCTTTTTTACTTGTACTATCAATTAGAATCACCTCCCGAAGTTTGTGCACTTTACCCCCGACATCTTGTATAATATGCGCAATATAATATTTATACACGTGTAATATCTACTTTTGTACATTTATATAAATTATATACACGTTTACATTTTTATGCTCATCAAATTTATTATATTATAAAGATAGATAGAAAGATCCTTAGTGCTTCCTGAGGACTTACAAATCAGAAGACTTTTTTGTAATTATTTATTTATTCATTTAAACAATTCAATAATTATAAAGAGTAATAAAACATGTAAGCAACATAAAATTACATTCTAAAATGTGAAAGGGGCTCTATTTATTTACATTTTTATGAAATTACTACTTTTAATAGTTTTAAGCTTTCAGTGAACTTTCAATTTTATTTTTAACTTCTCTAAATATTATTTGTTTAAATCGTCAAATATAATTTAATCACAAACACAAGATTCACTCAAAATGAAAGATTGGTGGTTCTGAAATGTTCCCATAAATACGGTGAAAGAACCCTAAACTATAAACTTATTACCCTAAACATGCTTCGAGCGAAATGCGGATCTGGAAACCTTATCGTCAATCTGAGCAAAACATACCATGAACGTCAATATAGCAACAGCCTTTGTTCTGCTGCAGTTTCATTAAATGCCGAGAGATCCGTTTACAGTCTCCAAAAAGCAATACTGGGGCACAACCCTAGAAGCAAAGCTAAATGATTGGAATACAGAAAGATAAAAACACACCATTGTCAAAAATATCTTGGCCGTAAATGATTAAATAAAATTAGATTTATTCAGGAAGGCAAGCTATCGATCAAATGATTTGCGAATTCGGAAAAACCGTTATTATTGAGGTTTTATTGATGTTTTGTTTCTCCCGATTTATTCGTATAACCCATTAGTCTACATAATTATCTAGCGGGTTTTCCATTACTTGTGCACTTATGTTAATGTATTTTATGACCGTCTTTGTGTTGCTTATATTTGTATCATGTTGTCTCCCTCTATATTTTGTTATATATATGCACACATTATGTACTTCTTGTTTAGTATTAATTTGTACCCTGATGATGCTTAAGTAAAGCGAAACCGGTCGGTTCTTAAATTAATAAATATCGTGGTTTTAAAACAAAAAAGTATTTTATTTTATTAAATTATATTCCCCACAGTTTCAGAACTTTCAATAGCTTCTTTCGCTCGCATGTTCATTATTATTCTGAATTCCACGTTCGAGTATTGTTATTTGAAACAGATGGCCCGTATATTATTATTACATATTATATTATATTTCGGACATCGTTGCATTGTGAATTAATAAGAACTTGCCCTGTAATTTCTAATGTTTTGGAATTAGTTTTATTTCCCAAAGTACGTATTCTGAAAAAAATAAAATAAAATTTTTTATAACTTTTTACTACACAATACATAAATAAAAATAATAATTAATTTTTATAATAAATTATCGTTTATCGTATTCTGAAAAAAATAAAATAATAATTTTTATAACTTTTTACTACACAATACATAAATAAAAATATGAATTATTAATTTTTATAGTAAATTATCGTTTATAATAAATATAAGCTTATAAATCAAAAATTGTATTTTTTTCTTCTCACCTATTAGATAGGATATAATTTTATGAGATATCATTTTTTCTTTGAAATACGGGATATCTTTCGTGTATTTCCCATCTTTGAAAAAACAATATTTATTAACTCATAAACTTTACACGCGTAAAAATTATCTTTATAGATTCAAATATTTGCACGTAATCGCACGTCTGTAGATCATAGAACGTTGAACGACATGTCTGCCCCCAAAGCCCTCGAGTTGGCGAATGAACTTTTCAAAGAAGATAGGTTAATCTTCAAGTCGGAGCGAGCGCGCTATAATAAATATGATTTAAAAGCAATAGGCGTAAGCGACAGTTGTGAAAATGTTTAATAAATCACGGCGTATTTCAAAAATAGCAAAAATCACTTTTGGGGTCTATTGAGTAGCATTAAAAGAAGCATTGTGATTTTTTTCATACATATAACTTGTAAAATAACAGAAATAAACGTGTTAATAATATTTTTCGGAGCATACTTTGCGATTTATTTCTATCGAGGGAATTTCAAATAATTACCGTTTCGGCTTTTGGAACAAATAGATACTATCTTAAAGAATAACATATATTTTTTTAAGAGCTTAAAAACTTCAAAATTTTAAGGAAAGTATGTCGGAAATTGGATGAAATTCGAATAGTGGGCCCTTAAATTTCAAAATCTCATACTTTCGAACCCATTTTCGGTTATGGTTTTATTGTATAATGTGACAAATTTAGTTCTTTTCAAAATGGTGTTAAAATATTTAAATATTTATGCCTGAAAAATGAAATAAAACACACTTTTTGCTGATGTTTTTTCTTGCATTAATCAAAAAAAGCGGCTGGTGTTAAGCCAGAATTTAAACCTTATCGCCATCTACATAAGGAGTGTTATTGTTAGCGGCTCGATTCCTAATGTTACACGACGCTGTTGGTGAAAATGATTTTTATGAGGGAATTAATGTATACATTTTTAGGTTCCATGATAACTCAACACAGTGACAATTCAATACACTTTTAAAAAGTAATATAAATTCATTTGAAACGATGAAAAAAAAATTTTTAAACCTAACCTAACCTACTCTCAGTGAATAAAGTTTTTGTTTCATCACTTTCCATGACTTTATATAACTTTTTAAAGATGAGATGTATTATCATTGTGATACGGTCACCTTGTTAGTTATTTTTATTTAAAATTAATAAAAATACTATCCTACCAAAAATATTTTATGTAAGACGATTTGAAAATTTTATAAAACGTTTTTCAAATATAAAATTAGCGATAAACGCAGCGAACCATTTGGGGTGACCTATGGGAGAGGTGTTGGTTATCCCATAAATGGCTCCCGGGGCGACGGTACCCAAACCCGCCTCCCAAAATATATTAAGGTCCGTCCATTACGCCGGGCCGCGTGACAAATATTGATTTTACACAACCTCATTACTTATGTCGCTAAGATTACCACTTTATTTTAGAGATTTGCTAGGGCAATTTCAACCATAAGTCTGTCCAATACACAGGGCCGCGCGTCGCATATTTTTAAAGATGGCTTCTTCACTTACGTCTTAAGATTCCGACTTTATTTTAGAGTACTGTCTTGTCTTAAGGCAATTTATACTACCGCATTTTTATACTACAAACTGTATGTACATATTATTATCTACAAAGTTCCTACTTATACTGGTCTGTCAGATTTAAATTCAGAATGCCGTTAATTGGAGCCCTGTCTTTGGCGTGATATACAGGGTGTATCGGCACGTACCCGACAAACTTTAACCAGCTATTCCTTAGCACATTTGAAGTAAAAAATGTTATGGGCACTTTGCTATCTGGTAACATTTTTTTTTAATAAAAAAATTATTATTCATATTTTCACCACATGTCACCAATGTTTTATCCTTTGTCAAAGTTTGAAAACCCGTCTGGCAATATTTTGTTCGAGTTTCGTTGAATAATGTACGTACGTACCCACGTTGGCGCGCTTTTACAATCACAACGAAATGGCACAGCACCATTCGTCTCATTTTTAACTATTATTATTTAGTGTGTACGAAAGAGCGAGGACACTTTTTGACGCACTTGCTAATAACAGCTGTTGAACGCGAGAAACAAGGCAAATGACAGTGACGGAGTGTGGATTTTTTATTTATTTTTTGTTTTTAATGGAAAAAAAATGTTACCGGACAGCAAAGCGCCCATAACATTTTTTACTCCAAATGTGCTGAGGAATAGCTGGTTAAAGTTTGTCGGGTACTTGCCGATACACCCTGTATAATATAATATAATAAAACCGTCATACAGTGGTCCTATCTAGTGTCAGACTTCCCGGTACAGTTGCAATGCAGTCGCCTGGGAAACTGTGACACGGCGAATCTGACAGTAGTTGACTTTGCGTAGCATGAACCGGTATCGTGTTGGACCGCACGGTCGCGCCGTTGGCAGTATCAAATCTGACAGCTTGTGGCAGCTGGGATTCAAACAGGGCTGGCCCAAATCGACATAATTATAATGTAGACATACCAATAACACATTAATTTACTTTTTTATTTCCAATTTGGCGGCTTACGTGGGAGAGGGGTAGAGTAGAAGTCCGACGAAGGAAAAATCTGTTGTTTTACTAAATAGAATACATTTTACTACCAACAGAATTAAAATGTCTGAATGATTATTTGACTTCTTTCATCAGTGGAACAAACTCCTAATATCGCTCAGGCGAGAGACTGTCACCCAAATTCTCGATATGTACACAAAATTCTAGAAATTGGGATTGCCTAAATTCTAACAAACTGTATTATATATTGTTTTAAAGTTTTTTTCTTGGAAGTTTGTAGGTGTGTAGCAATAAATACTACAAAGGCGAAGCTTGTGTGTGAGGTATTATAGGTATTATTATCACAGTTCTCTGACACGAATACAACATAAAACTAAGGCATATATTTTCTTTGAAGATAAATAATACAAAATTAGTAACAATAAATAAAATGAAAACATAAAATTAAACATTTACTGTGGTCGTTTTAAACCAGATATGTTATAATTTAAGAGGCGGGTTTGGGTACCGCTGCCCCGGGAACCATTATATAACAACACCTCTGCCATAGGTCACCCCAAGCGGTCCGCTACGTACAGGGGTGCCCGGGGTAATCGGGTTAGGTGTGTTCACAAGATGCGCTTGCCCACCAGCTGCATAGCGTGCAAGATAGGAAGAGGCTGGGTTAGGGAGACCGTTTAACCTCTCCAACTGGTTTCTCGACCCATCGCCTTGTACCGCAGTGGGAGGGATATATTTCATCTTCCGTCACTCTTGGACATACTGATCCCTAGATTCCTATCCAACACTCATACCCTTTACCTTCCCAGAACTTCCTCTCCTTCTTTTCCTTAAAAAAGACGCTCCACACAGCATCTCATAAGATGATTTAGACCCTGAGGGAAATTAATTTTCTCAGAGCCTCTTGTGTAGGGTTAATCTAAAAAAAATACATTAAAATAATGTACCTACTAATGTTTTTTTTGTAAATAAGCAGTTCAAAAATGTACATACATATTGAGTTATTGGTAAAATAAAAAAATAAAAAACCAAACTGATGTATGTAAATACTACTTACTACGGATGGTGAAGATATGTTTTTTTTTTTGATAGGTGGTGTATATTAGCCAAGATTTGATGTGTTTATTATAAAAGTAAATGTTTTGACGCAACATGGTATCTTTAAAGGTTGTCTGTGGTGAATCTTACATTTTAGGGTCAATACAATATGTATTTAGGCTAAAATAGTTTTTCAATGGGGTATACTGCATGCACACAAGTGCCATGTCTTTGGAGAGACGGTTGGATGTTTTTAAAAAAATTTTGGACGCTAGCAAATAAATTCTAGACATTGAATGCTATAGGTTTGCCTTTGGTCCAAAATATACATTTTTTGGAAAAAAAATTTGGTGGGGTAAGTTTTGATTTCATTGTAAATAACCTTGAAAATTGATTTTTGTGCAATTTCCAGGAGTATAAACAAAGTTTAATTTTTACACATGTGATAACAATCATTTAAAAGTTAAAAAATCCTTTATTATTAAGAAGGGCTAAGATGATTAAGGAATTGAAAAAATATATTTAAATTAACAAATAAATGATGACCCTGCCAACTATGAAGTGAGTGACAGCTTAGTGGGAAATGTCGCCACATTAAAGGGATTCCAAATTCAAACAAGAAAAAACACGCTTTCGATGATCTTCTCGTGAACCCACACCGCGCTGTCAAAAAAATCTCAGCACAAACTATACTATTCACATTTATTATACACTAGCTGATGTGTACCCGGCGTTGCTCGACGACTTATAAATGGTTTGAGGTAATGTTTTGAGGTCGTGAATTCTAGAGTACTACCTGACATCTAGATGCATTTTTTTAGGTGGAAATAATATTATTGTATTGTTTTTTATTTTCTTTTCCGATTTTATGTCCGGGTTAAATCTTCCCCATAGAAAAAACAGAACCCTTCCACACACTTTTCCACAAATGATCATCTAGTCAATCAACATTATGCAAGTGCATTATATAACCAAAATAAATACAAAACAATACAAGAACAACACGTCAACTCACCAGAGATCAGATGGAAAAATAATTCACCGACTCCAGATATTTTCATATCAGAGGGTTCGGCTCGGTAGAACTCCTAACAGGGCCTATAAATCCTACTGATCCCTCAACATAAATATTTAAAAAATCTTTCGTTATCTACGTGTATTAAAAATGACTGATTTTTGAATTTTTATATATAATTTTTTTGATAGATCTAATACGCATAAATTTTTAATGAGAGAGCTAGGTATAATGCCAGTAGCCGAAATAACGAATGGTAATATTTTTATAGTCTGAGAATGCCAAAATCTTTTTATCTCATTTTCTAAATCTGTGTATTTTCTTATTTTTTCATTAACAGATTTTTGAATATTACAGGAATTTGAAATAGCGACATCAATGATTTAAGTTATTTTTTTAAATTTTGTTTATTTTAGTTTATTTTTTTTATTTTTTTAGTATTTATTAACGACCTATAGGGCTTTTACAGAGAAAATTGACAATTTATGTATCTAAGTGTAACATAATACGTGGATAATAGCATAACTATATACAAATAAAATAAAAATCAAATTCTAATACTAAAATTAACATCAAATCCAAATAATAACACCTGATATTGTAAATAAAGCAAATTTTCAAATATAAAGTAAGTTGTACATTGTAAATTCAAATTTGCATAAAATTATTCATGTTTGTTGCAAACAGTAAAATAATTAACTCGTAAGGTATATAAAAAAAAATATATATATATAATATTTTTTATTTGCTTCACTTGATAGTGTCATGTCTTTATCGAGCGTCACTGACTTCTTCTACCATTCAAACCAAATTCCTGGCAATCGGATGAATAGTATAGGAACGCATATGTATCTTCGACTGTGACAGTCCCAGTCGAAGATATATAGACTGTCCCAGCCGAAGATACATCCATTTTTATATAAACACTTTTCTGTCGTATTGACTACTGACATAACCCTACTGAAGTAATTGATTTATTCGATCGCGCTATATTTTCTTCCTCCGGGGTCCTTTCCTTTTTCTATTACTTGTGAGTCATTATACTGCATATTCTCCTGAAACTCCCTTCTAAGTCCGACCGCTCTACGTATCCCAACCATCGAATCACTCGACCGATGGCGTATTTCCCAATGACGTTGCAATATCTGTAGACTTGATATTGGCTCGTAAAAATTAATATAAAATATGGAAAAAAAAACGCTCTTTACTGTAAAGTAAATTCTTAATTCAAACATTGTTCACGTATGACAAAAAACATAGAAAATAATAATTATTGAACCGGGCAGGCGTTCAAAAGGTGTGTTTCGCATTCAAAAGGTGCGTCGAATACTACCACAAGGCCGACTTGAGTGACTAATAACGGGGCTGGGTGCCTGACGGATTTTGAGGTGTCAAGTGATTAAGTCAGTACCGTGCCATAATAGAGCAACAATAATAATTCGCCAGTTTGTAAATGGCGGCGATTCCTGTTGTTACTGCTGGCTCTAATCTAACCCCCCTCCTCGGTCGATGACTTAAGCGCACTAACATGTAACGAATAATGATCTATTTTTAGAATTTACACACGACTTTGCGCAACAACCCTTGGGCCACAAGATATATTTTAATATTTGGCCACAACTAAGGCGTTTCATCGCTAACTCTTACGCAGCCTTTTACATTAAAAATACACCTCATACAACAATAAAAAAAATACATTTGCGGGAATTTTCATACTTTGATATTGATTTAGCGTCAACATGACACATTTGGTTATTCACAAACGTCGGTGTTTAGATTTCGCATGGCGTCTCTAATACTTTTGGGCAGATTTACGATGACAGTTGCCTGAGAGATGAGTTCGCGCCCAGCCAAAGGAGCGTGGCTGCTCAAGACGCTATTTTAGAGCGAGGGGGTCATAACGCGGTTTAGGTAAAACATCAAAGTTAACTTAATTTGAAGGTAGGCACTAACTTAACTTATATCAGATTTGGGTGCAATGCTTTTCAGAATTTTTAAATAGATACGTGGTAGTTTTATAGATGTGATCTGTTTCGTTTACCTTCGTGGTATTATTCACTCGCGCGATTAGTTGTATATATATAATTCATTTACCATATTATTTAATTAATATTGTTCCTAAAAATATTATTATGGAAACGTATGAATTGATTACTTCGGTTTAAAGCCAATTAATTCACCTAGATTTCACAGTTTATCTCATATTTTTAGGTCCTATAAAATTGGCACATTATTACATGCGATCGCTCAAAACGTTTTTGCATACTTGCGATAATATGCCAAAAATCATTCGAGTTAGTTGATTCTTTCAAACACTTTCTATTTAAATATCGTTATAGCAGAGAAAAGACCAGCATCATTTGGTTTCTCAAAAACATTAATGTAGCAGTTTTGTATGTAGCGAAGTCAAATCATTATTATTATTATTTTTTTGCAAAAATAAGGCAGGAAAAGGTAAATGCATCTATGGGGTTAAGTACGTCAATGTAAAAAATAAATCATCCCATAAATTTAAAGAGGTTATCCGTAGTAAGAAATCATTCTTTCGTAGAAGTAAGTCAATCTTTCATATTGTGTGTTTATCTGTAGTGACCTGCCAGGTAAGTATGTTTTTTTTGTCTGTTTGTAAATAATAAAATTAGATAGAGCCTAGTAACTAGTAATAAATTGTACAGCACCGTTGGGGTAATTTTTCACAAAAATGTCTCTATACAAAATATCCAATTATTATTATTGTTATATTTGCAGAACAGATAGAAAACCTTGTACATTTTTTTAAAAATTAACTCACTTAACGTCATCTTTTGAGATGCTATGTAGAGAGGGTCTCTTTGAGAAAGGAAGGAGTGAACATGGGTCTTGAAGAGAGCCATGTTGTAGGAAGGAGAAGAAAACACAGAGGCCGGCAAATCGTTCTACAGATGATCAGTTGAACTCAAGAGCAAGTCGTAGAAAGGAACTCTGTGCTTCCCTACTTAAGGTATCAATTACGCTAATTCCTCGGAGCATCTTCCATTGTAATACCCGTAGAACAAGGACAGCATTCCTGCATATAGATTGAACAACAAGCAGGCATTATCAGATCAACAAATCAAACCTCTCGTCTCTAGTCTCTCTCTCTCTTTGGTTTCAATCCTGGGATTGGTTTGCAGCAATTTGATCTAATCTCCTCTTCCATTCTTCCCTGTCTTGTGCGGCTCTTTTGACTTCTGCATATGATGAGCAGCGCACGTCCACCAGCAGGTCCTCCAGGTACTCTCGGCGTGGGCGTCCCCTAGAGTTGGTCCCCTCGGTCATACCTTCTTGTCGTATAACATGGCCGATCCATCTTGCACGCATCTAGTTATTATGTTATTATTTATTATTTTATTATTTTTATCCCTAGTCTCTATGTATCTTTAAATAACATAAAATAAAGTCGCTTTCCGCGTCTGTATGTTTGTGCGCTTAGTTCTTCTAAACTACTCAACGGATTTTGATGGTGTTTTCTCTATCATTTAGAGAATTTCTTCCGGAAGGTTTATAGATATAATACTTGTATATTATATGCGTAATATGTTTATATAAAGTACAGAAATGTCGACATTCGGAATCAAGGAGTAAATTAACTTTTTTCGGGCGCTTACATTTGAGATACATTAAAATAATGTCATCTATTGGTATTTATTGATTCACCTACTCTACTGCAACTCATTCCCTTCAATATCCCCTCGCAAAGACTCAGAAATAATGAACTGCTCTTCCTCAACCATCATTCGACAAATTATGGATATTATTCACCATTGTCCAGAATGTGTAGACTGGTCAACTCAAGTCAAAACCTTAACTTTTTTGGGATAAGTCTGAATGATTTTTGCCAGTCGCTAAACAAGTGACGGAATATTATAAGTGTCCCGTGGTCCTGACCCACGGCGTAGTCTTGACTTGATTCGACTTGTCACTTTATTTTCTTATATTATATCTGCCTTTGTCTACTCCTGTATTTTTCATTTTACTATATTCGTGTTATTATTTTGTAATTTGGACGATGTCCGTTAATAAATAAATAAATCTTAAAAAGGCCTACATAAAAAGTCCGTATATTTTTTACCTCTTAAAGATAATCCCCAGCAACGCCGGGTACAAGTCAGCTAGTGAAGTATAAAATAAAGTCACTATACACGTTTGTCTGTTTATGAGATTTTCTTCCGGAAGGTTAACATAATATATAATAAATACATATTGTGTTTATAGAAAGTAGAGAAAAGTCGAGCAACGCCGGGTACGTGTGTCAGCTAGTTACCAACAAGACTTCTACAACGAATCAAATTACCACACGCAACAATGCAAACATGTTAAATTTACCTACAAGACCAACGAGTGCGTTACAAAACGATTTACTCATTAAAAAAAGCATTTATCTATTTAACTGTCCGTAAATTTACTAAAATACTTCCCATGTATATATAAATAATTACATAATAATATATACATACGATATAAATAAATATATGAACAACCAGAAAAATCAAATGAATACAAGAAATCATTTTCCAAACGTCGAGAAAATTATAATTATTAAGCATTTTTGAAATGCAAAATACTGTCGTTTAAAAAGTCCTTGTAACAGAATAGTCAATGTTCGGCACAACAGGTTTACAATACAATAGACATACGGGTACCTACAACCCACTTTAGTCAATCGTAAGTGTCACATTCTACCTGTTATTAGGTATATTATTATTACTGGGGAATTCTGCGAAAGTCATTATATCAAAGTATTAGATCTTTGCACTGTGAAGTGAAGAGTACCAATTGTTCCCTGCTAACCGGAGCCAGTGATAACTATGACAACCCCAACACTAAGATATGTTGATTTATAATTACTGTTTTAGGTTCAGTGACAAAACAGAAATGTGGAGAAAGAGATCAAACAAACAACAAACCTAATTTCTATCATGTTCTGTTTTATCTAGTTACCATATTTTGGACGTGTTTCGTCGAATTACCGAAATAAGCGAATATAAATTAATAAACAAGAGGAAGATTGATCAGATGAGTAAAGATGTCGTTGAACCTTATGGATTCGCAATCGTGACTGCTACAAGGAGAAAACTTACTTATGTAAAAGACTGTTAATGTATCAAAAATCTTGTAAAATTATGCAGGCCTTCAACGAACGAATTGATTACGACAGCGGAACACGCGCTCATACAAATACTGATATTGATATTGATATAATGATATTGTCGCATTCTGTCATGATTTTTATTAGGAAAAGAACACCTATTCTGGATATATTCTGAATGACTTAAATTTTATCAGGAAATTGACATGCTAACACTTTTTTAACAGGATCATTTTTCTCAGTGTGCCAGAGCAGTTCCGATGAGATATTCCAGCTGCAGTCTGCAGAGGGAAGATTGTCCTGATGATAGCCCACCGGAATTGGAATACGAGAGGGCATCCGAAGCAGAAGAACGTGAATTTTGCTAGTTACTTACTAAATAAAAAATAAAACTTGAGTACAACTGCTGCGTGGAATTATGCAATGAAGAAAAGCATACAGATACCTATAGACCGAAGATTCAAAACATCCAATAATAAAGTAAATATTAAGGTTTTGTCTACTTTTTTTACTTTGCAAGTAATCATCAAATAGAATAATTGCTTGAAATAGATTGCTTTGGTAACTTATTAGCTTACTAGCCTTATTTGGTAACCAGATCCCAATAGCTAGGTACTTACCAACCTTTCGTTTACCTAATCCATTACCTTCGTTACTTCATTATTCCCACGCAATTCCCAAAACCACTTATTATTCATAGTTCCAGAGGCGTCAGAAAGTTTTTGTACGAAATTATGTACAAGCACAGGATGGTTTTACTAGGGAATTGTGCAGAGCATTATATTCATTATAATATTGTCTATTCTGGAAGATCCATCAACAATGCCTATGCTAACGACACTGCTGTCTGCTTACAGCTATACTTTATCGGTACTTTGGACCCGTTGCTCGCCAAAACGAGAACTTATGTCTGGAGAAATACATCGTCACTGGCAAAATGCTTTGCAGGAGAAGCAGAGAAAGTTCACCATTTCGTTGAAGTGATTAAATGTGAGTTATGTCCGGAACTAGGGTATTCTTGACTCTCCACGTATCACAGTACCCCGATAAGTCGATGACAACAGTGGAGACTCGGCAACGAGAAAACGACTAAAGATGGAGAATAAATAATGACAACACGTATTGAGATGAAGATTCAGACATCTCCCGACTACAGAAAAAAATCAATAAAGAACATAAATATCCATATTGAAACGATATATATTTTTTTCTCTTAAGACTTCGAGACATTCAATGAAATTGTTATGTCTGGCAGTGAATCACCCAGCGATATTATCACCATACATTATACGACTGTGTTAAATTTTTGGACACGGATTTTCACTGACTTGGTATTTCTATGTAATATTGATAAGCTATCGGATTCCACTACGTAATACTAGAAGTCGGGATTTATTTGGGTGCAGAAATTCTGAGACTAGCCACCATAATTTCCTCGTTGCCCAAAATAGGAGTCGGTGGACATCTTCAATTTATCACTAAAAAAATACAAATGATTGTTACTGAGACAGTTAATATTTTTTACCCTTTCCAATGTAAAAGCCCCTAAAAAGGGCGTTTATAAATAAATGTAGTGATAATCAGCATATTTTATTTCCAGAATGCAGGTTCACTTTAGATTCCATATCTTGTAGCAAGGAATCTCAAGTGAACCTGCATTCTGGACGTATTTTATGTATAGAATGCAGGTTCACTTAAGATTCAATATCTTGTAGCAAGGAATCTCAAGTAAACCTGCATTCTGGACGTATTTTATGTATAGAATGCATGTTCACTTGAGATTCCATATCTTGTAGCAAGGAATCTCAACATTCTGGACGTATTTTATGTATAGAATGAATGTTCACTTGAGATTCCATATCTTGTAGCAAGGAATCTCAACATTCTGGACGAATTTTATGTATAGAATGCCGGTTCACGTGAGATTCCCTATCTTGTAGCAAGGAATCTCAAGTAAACCTGCATTCTGGACGTATTTTATGTATAGAATGCATGTTCACTTGCGATTCCATATCTTGTAGCAAGGAATCTCAACATTCTGGACGTATTTTATGTATAGAGTGCGGGTTCACTTGAGATTCCTTGGTCATTCAGCGAAAATTCTTATTATTTTGTAAAATTGAGACAAAGTTACAAAACTTACTAAGATATTATATATTTTATTTTGCATTGTTGCTACAAGATATGGAGTATATCTACCGTCCAGCGAGGCAATTCAAGAGTTAAATTTCGGTAAATAATTTATAACTTAGGTTCTTAGCGATGTTGGAACTACGGATTTCTTAAATTTGATTTGCGCTGCAACAGAGCGAGACCTCAAATATATGTATCAAGCTCAAGTCCCGGCGTTGACCGGAAATCAGATGTAGATATTAATTTTATAGTAATGTGCCTTAGTTGATGGCCTCCCACCGGGACGATACTGAGAGCATCTTCCAGTCTGAAACGCGTCGTAAACTTACTAAACATTATTTTTAGTGGTTTCTCATTGAAAACTGTAATTCTGGTCACCCTTCCAGATACAAAATAATAATCACACCATGATTTACAGCCTCTCATGATGAACGTGTTAACTTTCATGTCGTTTGCCGGTACCTACTAAGTGAAATGATTTCAAAGGCGAACGGAAAGAGATGTTACCGGGTTATTTACGATCAGCTAATTTTGCAGGAAGTTGCTAATTTAAAGAATTGATTTTTTTAAGGTTACTGACGTAGTCATGTTGGTCACAATCCTGCACCGAAAAGTGAGTTTTAAGTGTATTTTTATTTTTTTTATTATTCTTTATAAGCACCCGCTAAACTGCCAAAGCAGTTGGTCAGCAGGTAAATTTCACAATATTAATTATAACACTAAAGCACACATATAACTAGAAGACACAATATAGAAAATGGATGTAGAAGAATAACAAAGTGACTAGAATTGTACAAAGGCATAAAATACATAGACCGATGGATAAAACACCGTCAATATACTCATAGGCATACAAACGCACTCAAAGGTACACAAGATACTTAAGCACACTCATATTGAATACAATTACATACTTACAATCAATGTATTTATAAGCAATATCAATGTAAAAATCTTAATTTGTTAACCATCTTTTCAGCATTTTTTCCAGATCAGTGGTGCATTTGATTCATTTTTTTATATTCATTGTCATCTTAAAATATAGAGGGTCTAAGATAAGTGAATGTTCGTTGCCCGTATTTTTTTTTTTTTTTTTTTTTTTGTAATTATTTTTAATAATATGTTTACATGGTACATAATTCATTTTACATCTTGGGTCTTTTTACTACTCTTCCATTGATAGCATTTGCTTGTGTATGGAAGGGGAGTGTACATAAATGTTGTTGTTAGTTAGTACTTAAATAATTCATTGTACATAAATGTATGTTTGCTGTAGTATTTTTTTGATAGTAGTGAAGGATAATATATTAATATAATAAATTTAAAAAAAGAAAGGAAGTTATGGAAAACTAAGGATATTTGTGAGATTAATTAAGTGACAGTAGTTTTTTTTTTCAGAATATTTTTAAAGTGTCTCTTGACAGAGAGCAGTATTCGGGTTTTATCATTAATGCTTCTGATTTCTTCTGGTAGACGATTGAAAAAAGTTCTTCCCTGGTAAGTATAATGATTTTTTTTTATTTTTTTTTTTATAGTGAATACCTCACAAGAGTCCCAACTGCTCCCGTCTGGAGCCAGTGAGACTATGGCATCCCCAATTGGGGGATGTTGTGAGGCTGAAGGAAAGGGGGGAAGGGAAAGAGGAAGGTGGGGAAGTACCTGGCTATTCAGATCTAGTCACTAAACACGGCTAAAGCCATTTGGAGCAACGTTTCAATTCTGAATGGTGGTCTTACACCAGGGCGATACTGGTAGTATCTTCCACTCTGGAACGTGCCGCAAATATACTATATATTATTTTAATTAATTAATTGTGAAATAACACAAATTAATCAAATAAAAATTATTTGCGCACGCCGGGTTCGAACCCGCGACCTTCGGAATGGCAGTCCAATGCGTTACCACTGGACTATGCCGGCCGTCAAATGATGTTGTGCAAAAGACGTATTTAGTTTTGAGCATAGAAAAACATGTCTAAGTCGCGTTCTGTTTTCATTTAAAAATTGATATTTATCTTTTTCTTTCATAATTTGGATTAATGAGTTTTTAATATATAGGTCTTTAAATGTAGGTACTTGAAATTCTTCAAACAGGCGCTCTGTTGGGTAGTCAAAGGATTTTTTTAATATAATTTTAATAATTGTTCTTTGTATAATTTCAATTGGAAGAAGGTTACATTTATACGCGGATCCCCAACTAATAATAGCGTACTGTAAAGTGGATTGAACTAAGGCATAGTAAATTAAATATAGATTTTTTATGGACAGAAAGTTTCTAATTCTTAAAAATATATATATTAATTTTCTAATTTTGTTTACTACTTGACCTATTTGTTCCTTCCATTTCAGATTTTTATCAATAATTACTCCTAGATATTTAATTTTATTTGTTGTTTTTAGTACTGTACAGTTTGATTTGCAATAGTTTTGGCTGTGAATTTTAGTATTATTATGTATGACAATGTTAAAATTTTTAGAAGTATCATTTGTATGGATTGCAAATGGAATTACAAATGTCTTTTCATTATTAAGTGACAGTAAATTAGTGTCGAAAAAATTCTTGAGCATGTTGATGTCTTCTGTGGCCTTTAATTCTACTTTTTCCCAAGTCTTATCACTTATTATTAATACTGTATTATCGGCGTATGACGTAATTTGACCATGTAAAGGTTGAAAAAAAATATCGTTTACATATATAGTAAATAGAATTGGTCCAAGCACTGTACCTTGGGGGATTCCAAAGCTTGTAATCTCTTGATCACTATTAACACGATTGATTTTTACCACTTGAGGACGGTTTTTTTAAGTAGTCGGTGATCCATTTAATCGCGTTGCCTTTTATGCCGATATTATTCAATTTTTTTAATAGCATCTCATGGGATATGCTATCGAATTATAACTAAGATAAATATAAAATTACAATATTTAGTTGAATACTGATATAAACACACCATTATCTTTGTACATATTGTCCATTAGATGAGGATAGTAGTTAAACTTAAATAAAGCTGCCGAATCAATTATTATCTGTGGTACAACACCTTTGCAATTTTTTTCTTTCATCATGATTTATGAAATCGTAATACTATTAACCAAGTTACACTACATACATACTACTAAATCATTATAAATTGACCCTTGCTTATGTAGAGGTTTAGTGCATGGATCGAAAAATACTTTAATTTAATAATAATTTTGCTTTAGAAGAATGAAATAAAAAGAATCATTGCCGAATTAAAACGAAAGCTTTCAATTATATAGAATTGTTAGACCCACTATCTTTGGGGATTTGCGGAGTAAGGGGAACTTCTGCGAAGTATTTAAACCAATTCTAAAAAACTACTTTAAACATTTCGATTTAATCAGTGTGTATAAATATGTTCATTCAATCGTATCCTACCAACCTCCCCCTTTAAGGGGTGGTAAGATCCCCGTCCCTGTTCCAACACAGGCGACTTTTGATCATCCTCAATAAGTTGCCCTTTAAAACTATAGAATTTTGATGCTTCTGTTTTCGTACCATATTATTATAACTGTCAATATGTTTTTGTTTGTTTTCTGCTGAAATTTTTATTACTGTTAATTACTATAAACATGAATCTATCATGTAAGTACACTTGAGGGTATAGACTCTAAAGTAGTTTTTTACATTTCGTTCAATTAAAAAATGAGTGCCTTTGTGGTGTGCCTCGACGGATTGACTATTTGTTACGTTTAACAGGGAGGGAAAGGGCTGGGTCTCCTCTTATGTCTCCTTTAAAATGATTTGCCTATAAGTACATGAAAATTAGCTCCAACAAATGCAAGTGTCAAAATGAAAAATTTATACACCTTCTAATTTTTGTCGAGCTCACAGTATATTAATACCAACATTTAACTAATTATTGAAAAATTCAACAGGTTTTCAGCAAAACAACTCATATATGTCGATAATTAGTTGGGACATGCCTATTTATTGTTTTTGTGTTTAATTCGTAGAACTCCATTTTTTTTTAATTTAATTAAAATCAAATTTAATAATATAATTACCTATTAAGTTATGCAAATATTTTTTGGTTTTTGTTATTGTTACAGCTGTTTCGGTTTTCAAGGAGTTTGAAAATGGCCCTGAAAGCCGAAACAGCTGTAACAATAACAAAAACCAAAAAATACTTGCAGAACTTAATAATTATATTATTAAATTTGATTTTAATTAAATAAAAAAAGGGACATACCTACCTAAATAAATGTGCATAATCTATCAAAAGTGTAAAAATCTAATAAAATGAACATTCAAGCCTTCTAAAATTGTTATGTAAAGTTTTATCAATAGCAATGCATTATTTATGTTGGAAATTGAATAAGTTACCTACTTACTACTAATAAACGTATTTTAAACTTCACACACCTGATAAACAACTATTAATGTAGATTAAAAGTACATGATTGCTATCATTTGTTTAAAATTTAAAACACATTTATTAGTAAGGGAGTTTTAAAATATACATTTTTAATTGATTTAAAAGACAATGCTAGTTAAAGAAATAAGGTGGATTTCTTAACAGAAGATGTATTATTGCTTGGCTTCACGGCGCAAAACAGGCAGATGGACGGATGCAATAAAATCCTACTTTGATTTTTTAACACTATGATGTTCGACTTGTAAAAAGTTATGCTTCGAAAATACTATTACCTTGGAGACCAAGAACGCTATGAACTTACCCATGCATCGGCCCAATACAATTTTCGAATCGACGCTAACTTTTTACCATTAATCCCTACGGGAATCGGTCGCACTATCATAAAAAAGCTAAACACCCTTCTTCACTTTGGCGCACTTTACAAAGGGCCAGCTCGTTAGAAATGCGTGGTTTATGGACGCAGTTTGGAAACAGACAAATGGGATATTTATCTTCTGATAAAAAAACGCCAAGGGTTTAATTTCTCCCAGAGGAAAAGACATCCTGACTCTTGGATACAAGGTAAAAGCTGACACGAGTTAGGCATGTCAAATGTCAACCCCTTTAAAAAGATTTTCCGCAAAACAGAAATAAAGAAAAAAATTATGGCACGTAAAATTTATTTACGAACTCAAATTAACTGCATCGTTGGAATTTCAACTGTAACGATGGACGATGAAAAGTATATACATACATGATTCAACGATTTTTTTGTGACCTTTTTAAAAAAAACATCAATTTACAAGGCTTTATTTAATATATTATGATATTAATCACCATGTCCACCGAATCTTTGGATTTGTGATAATTATGATGGATTACCATGATTCAATGAAAATTTGTAATAGTTAAATTTTGAACGCGGGTTTGGGTACCGTCGCCCCGGGAACTATTTATTGGATAACCAACACCCCTGCCATAGGTCACCCCAAGTGGTACGCTACGTTCATATATGGACCGTATACGATTTAATTATGAAAAAACAGCTACCAAATCTGGATCTTGCGAGCCCTGGGCGCATTGAATAAAAAATTAGTACATTCATGTTGTATGCGTCGCCTACGACTATTTTTTTTTTTTTAATTATTAGCAGATATTACTTTTGTGAACAAAATTATACTCACCAATACATTTTTATTTTTGTGACTAATATACAGATTACTATTGATACATGCATCACACATCAAAAAACGTAGTTGATAATTAAATCATAATTCACTTAAGATATAGTTGATAAAATACCATGTATAGAGACATTTTAATTCAACCAAAATTTTGTTGACATGTTTATCATAATTTAACAAAACACGACGCCATTCTCTGTAGGGGATTGGAATGGAAAATGGTTCTAAGACTACATTATTTAATTTATGTTGATCTTTTAATATCTTTCTGGGACGGCCCTTACATCTTCTTCCATCTACTTACGCGTCAGATATTCTTCTGGCACTTCTTTCTCTATATCCATCCAATTATCCAGATTTACCAAATTCTTCAATTATTCCGGGCAGTTGGGAATCTTGTGAGATGTCATACAAAAGCTGTAACAAGAAAAAATATAAAGTGAACGAAGTGGGATTAAAAAAAGATTAGTTTGGGTGATTTCTAAAGATAGCTGCAATTTATGCACGAATTTGGGAAAGTACTATGTAAAAGTATATACCTACTTTGTAAAGATTTCTCACATAATAAATTGGCTAATTATCACAAAAATATTTGTAAAAACAGAATATTATTATTGTACCCCACGTAAAAAGAATCGCATAAAACCACGGACAAAAGATGGATTGTAAACTTCTAAAGCTACTCGTAAACCTTTGTTCTCTCCCAGCAAATAAACTGGGTTTAGAGATGTTTTCGGCTCTTGGGGACAATGATAAGAGATACATGTGGAGGGCTTAGAGTAGTGGAGGGTGACAGAGACGTAAACTCCTTGTTTCCAAGCCCAGAGATCACGGTTTTAAATCACGGTGATGAGAATTTCATGTAATATGTATAATTATAATACAAACTACATAAATGTCCAAACTACATAATAATAATAACATGGCATTTATATAGCGCAGTTTAGTGTCATTTAACTTCAAGTGCGCTTTACTATAACAAACTTAAAAACGGTAATTTAGTATTAGTGGTCATGTTCTTAAAATTATTCTTACAGTGTGCCTTACCCAATACAAATATAATATTATAACACTAAATATACTGTTTATACAAAGTGATGACAAAACTTAGAATAACAATAACAGCAGGACAGGACAAAACAAGAATATTAAAACTAAAACATAATATAAAACAGGAGGCAGTTTGTGCTCAGAAATGAGAATCTTCTGAGCAGACATTTAAAAAAGGTACAATAAGGAGGCAACCGAAACCAAACAATTACCAAAAGTTTGAGAATACGGCTTATTATAAAATATTGAAAAGAAGTTGAGGTTTATGAATGGTAAGATTTTTTAAATAGTCCGTTTAAATTCAGCCAAATTCTGGAGATTAGTAAGAGCTGAGGGAAGTCTCTCGACCATCCGAGAAAAGAATTTTGTGCGTATTTCGGTTTAAAATGTTTTATGTAAAATAAGGTTTTCTACTGGTATTGCGTTCAGGGCAATCTTTTCTAGTAGTTTGAATAATTTCATTTCGCTTAATGTAAGTTTGGAATAGAGGATTCCAAATAACAGATGCAAATTCAAGATGAGATCTTAACTTATGCCTTGTATACTAGTTCACATGTAGATTGTTTATCGAATACTTTTGTGATGCGTAGAATGAAGCCCATTTTTATAATAATATTGAGGGCTTTGTCGGAATTTTGTACCAAGTCGGTACTGTATTTACACCTTCACAAATATGCAGGATACGCAAATAGAACAAAGAAACCGCTTGCAAAAAAACGCCATTCAATCATTTTACTACGTGAGACGCATGCAAATGAATAGTAGATGGAATTTACACATAAAAATAAATCGTTATTTTCATTTAGTTATGAAAGCATGCGAAGAAAAATGTTAAACCTTTTTTTTGTGCGGCAAAAGATTAGCCGCTTCGACTTTGTTAGAACCACTGAAGATATAATTTGTTAGAAATGTGTTGTGGCTCTATATGGTGTGCCCAAAGTAAGGTCAATTTTCACTCATTTTGGGTGAAATTGATGAAATTATTTGAAATGTCTAATTTCTGTTTTGAACTGATTATCAATTTCATTTTCGTAATAAAACATTGAAACAATTTTAAACTTTTATCCGCTTATTTTATTTTTTACCGTTACGGGTTTTACTTACAATTATTCCTTAAACTATGGTTTGTATACACCACATTTGAATGATTCTATTAGAATTACTTGGATTTTCTTTGCTATCTGGTGTTTCACATATTTAAAATAATTGAAAATTCAGCTGTGAAACACCACCCTAGCAACGAAGATGGGAAAAACCATATAATTGAAATAAAATCATTGTATACCATTCCTGTTAATCCTCATCACCTCCCTCGAAGGTTGTGTACAATATAAATAATCGTAAAATAAATCGTTAAAGAAATAATCGTACCAGTCTTAATACGATTATAATTAACATATTGAGACATTAACACAAATCAATTACTTGGCATCACTTTTCAATCAAATCTTTCATTTGTTAACCACATTACAGAAATCTAATAAGGGCTTAAAAATATAACTTTATAGGGATTTATAACTAGGCTAACCAGAAATTTTAACAATATAAAGTGTATTGAATTGTCATATTCTGCCTATGTAAGAAGTCAACTTGAGTACAATTCTCCTGTCTGGAACCCACATTATAATATACATGTACAAGCTGTCGAAAGAATACAAAACAAATTCTTACGTTTTACAATTTTTTATAGGTTTTATAAATTTTAAAATGGGTATTCCAGCAATTATTTTGAACCATAACCCTCTGTTAAATTATGTGAATATGCTCAAATTGTCAGACAGAAGAATTGTCACTGACTTGGTATTTCTATATAAAATTTTAAATGGTTTAGTTGATAGATTCCGGTATTGCTAAAATTGATAATCTTCTGGATTCCACAACATAACACCAGAATTCAGGATTTATTTCAGTGCAGAAATTCTGGGACTAACTACAATATGTATTTCTCTTTGCCCAGAATACTAATGGAGGGAAACAATTATACCAAGTCAGTGGACATCTTCAATTTATCTTTAAACAAATATAAAATGTTGTTAATCAAGAAATTCAGTTATGTACAATAAATAATGTATATTTCTTAATATTCATACGTAAAGGCCCAGAAAAAAGGCGTTAATTAATAAATAAATAATGACCAAAATGAAAATTTCACTGAGCTTTCTGGGGCATAGCAGTCGAAAGGTTTGTATAGAGATATTGGCTATAAACAAATAAATGATTTCCAAAAATAATTCAAATGTTATCATGAGAAGTTATCCGAAGAAGGTTATCCCAATATAAACATGAAACAGAACAAGACACACAAAAATAAAAAGATAACGGTCACAACTCGGAATTGAACCCAGGATCTTTCGGCTTACCGGGGCAGGCGTCTTAAACCATTCCACCATTGGAACTTATTTAGTAAGCGTCATATTTTTCGATATCATATTTCAAATTCAGAATTAACAATTAATTAATTAATTAAAAATTGTTTAAAATGAATAATGGTGATTTGATGTGTCAATACGTTTGAGATAACTTGTAATGACATGTAATCTGGAAAGCTAGAAGCAGATGGCGCTGGTGTTGTTGGATATCTTTTGCATGATATGACAACTTTGTGATACAGTTTTAAGGCTTTGATAAATATGGTCGTTGGAATGTCAACGAGTTATTAAAAAATGATTTGAGAATTATAAATGTAAAAAGTTGTTTATAATAGCAACCTATTTCAGATTATTTTCCTACAAACTTATGTATCGTATATACATATAGTTTTAAAATAATAAGATTTGCTCTTTAATTTCAAATTGGCAGCTTACGACAGAAACATGTTGAAAAGCGACGTTAACCTTAGTTTTAAAATATTGCTTTTTTATATTTATCAAATTCGCTTCGTCATTTTTGGACACATCGAAAAACCGTCGTTATTAAAAGGAAGCTACAAGCCAAACGTGTATATTCTTGGTATACCTTATATCGTAGGTAGGTAATAGGCATTAAAATCGCTTGACAAACAGAGTTTAGAAACGTTCGATTTCAAGCACAAAACTGGTTTTTATTTATTTTGAAAATAATTTTATACGAAAGCAAAAAAGTTAATCAACTGAAACTGTCATAAATTGTGGATAAATCATTTTTATTTTTTTATTGTTGATACATTATTTTACAATATTTCATATTTTAATTCAGTAATGTTGGCCTCACTGGGTTGTTTACCCGTTCTGAGGCCCCCATTTTATAATATCAGAATTTATACATTTAAAAAAAAAGAAAAACAACATTAAAATAAAGATAAATTTAAATTTAAAATAAAGATTAAAAATTAAAATTTAATTATCACACTAAAAGAAAAATATTAAAAGAGAATGTAAATCGGCATTTATAATGATTTATGTGTTTGTGCGTGTTGCGTGTTTTATATATTTTTTTGTGTTGCGTGTATATGTTTTATTCTTTTATGTTAAAGAATTTTGGTAATATTGTCTTTTTGTTCTTTAATCCATTTTTTTATTTTGTGTTTGAATTTATTTTTATTTTCCTCAATTTTTGTTTCAAGTGGAAGACTGTTGAATGCTTTAATAGCGTGGTATTTATGGTGTCTTTGTCCAAAGGTAGTGTTTACCGTCGGAGTTTTTATGTTTTCTTTGTACGCTTGTCTGACCGGTCTATTAGTGATATTTTGTGTTTGTTGGGGTTTGTTTTTTTGGTCGAAAATGTGGTATAGTAGTGTTTTAACATATAATTGGCGTATATCAAGTACGTCACAGCTTTTAAATATTTGGTCTGTGTCGGTTAGTTTATGTTTTTTGAGTATTACCTTTAATATCGTTTTCTATGCGATTTCTATTTGAGTGATAGCTGCGTTTGTTGCTCCTCCCCAAGCAATTATTCCATATTCTATTATTGATTGGCATAGGAATTATACTATAGCGAAAAACTTAAAAAAGAAAAAAATAACCCAAAGGAATTATGGAAAATATTAAAAGAAGTCACATACACACAAAAATACAAACAGAAAAATACTATTGAAAATCTAAATATTAACTCCAAAAAATTAGATGTCAATACAAATACAGAAACTATAGCAAATCATGTGAATAACTTCTTTGCAAATATAGGAAAAGTTTTAGCGAACCGTAAATTGCATAACACAAACACACTAACACAAACAAATAGATCAAATATCAATAAAAAACCGACACAACACAGATTTACAATAAAAACAACCTCGGAAAAGGAAATTGACAAAATAATAAACACATTAAAAAACCGAATTGCTCCTGGATTAGATGAGATAACAACGGATTGCATTAAGATATTAAAAAATGAAATTTTGAAACCTATAACACACTTAATCATCCTTAGTATAACACACTCCTGCTTTCCTAGTACTCTTAAAAAGGACTAGTTATCCCCATTTATAAATCCGGAGACAAAATGGAAATAACTAATTATAGACCAATCACTCTGTTAAACTCGCTATCAAAGATTTTCGAAAGAGTATTAAAAAACCAAATTATAAAATACCTTGAAGAAAACAAATTAATCTCGGATAACCAATATGGATTTAGAGACAAAATAGGCACAAAAGAAGCTTTGGCATGTACAGTAGATTATATACATAGCAACTTAGATCAAGGGTACAAATGCATAGCGATATATCTAGATTTAGCTAAAGCCTTTGACTCAATCTGCCACAATTCACTTTTTAAAAAATTAGAAAACATGGATATCAAAGGCAAGGAACTTCAACTATTTAAAAGTTATATGAGTAACAGAACTCAACAAGTCAAAATTAACAACCATACTAGTAAACCACTGTCGATTACATATGGAGTTCCACAAGGAAGCATACTAGGGCCCGTTCTTTTTACTATTTACATAAATGAACTTTGCAGCATGAAAATAGATGGTGAAATAGTTAGCTATTCTGATGACACAGTTTTACTTTTCAAATCTAAGGATTGGAATAATGTATATAACATAGCGAATTTGGGAATCTCGCAAGTCAAAACATGGCTAGACTCAAACATACTTACACTTAACATATCAAAGACAAAATTCACAACATACAGTATAAATAGCACGGGACAGCCAAAAAACAATACAAACACCATAAAAATACACGAATGTTTAAACACCAACATCTGCGATTGCCCTCCTCTAGAAAAAACAGATCAAATAAAGTATCTAGGAATCGTAATTGACCATAACCTTAGATGGATACCTCACATCAAACAAATCACAAATAAACTTCTCAAAACAATACACATTTTCCTTAACATAAGAAACATATATAAAATAAAACAATTGAAAACAATATATTTTGCACTCTGCCAATCATTTTTTGCCCTAACCCCCTCCTCCAGAGGCCCCTTGGATACGTTATACTGCCTTTTGAGTCTTGGACGAGACCCTGCTGAAGATTCAGAGATATCTGATGACTTCGGATTTGTGCGAGATTCGCCAAAAATCTGCAGAATTGTAGACATTTGAATGTGGACTTTATCATAAAATGATTTTCCAGTGATTGATTTCAATAACTTGATGGAGGAATTTACAATATTACCAAACTGTTATTACAGGGGAAACTTACATAGTAAAAGGGAGGAGCAACAAACTCGGCTATCAATTACATAGAAACCGCACAGAAAACGATCTTAAAGGTAATACTAAAAAAACATAGACTGACCGATACAGACCAAATATTCAACAGCTGTGACGTACTAGATATACGCCAATTATACATTAAAACACTACTAAACTACATTTTTAACAAAAAAATAAATTTCAACACACACAAAATAACACTAACAGACCAGTTAGACAAGCGTACAAAGAAAACATTAAAACTCCAACAGTAAATTCAACCTTTGGACAAAGACACTACCAATACCATGCAATAAAAGCTTTCAACAGTCTAAAAATTGAAATTAAAATTGAGGAAAATACAAATAAATTCACACACAAAATTACAAAATGGATTAAACAACAAAAAAGACAATATTACCAAAATGTCATAGCATAAAATAAAAATAAAACCTACACGTAACACACAAAACCAACATAAACACACATCACTCACAAACACACAAGATTATTTTCATTGTATTATTTTTTAATTTTAAATGTATTATTATGTATTTTTATTTTTAATTTTAAATTTATTATTTTCTTTTCAAATTTACTATCTTAGATTTTCATATTATAAAATGAAGGCCTCAGCACGGGCAAGCCACCCAGTGAGGCCTACATTACTGGAAAACATAAATTGTAACAAAATAATGTACCAAATAAAATAAAATAAAAATAGTGCAAAATATATTGTTTTATTTTATATATGTTTCTTATTATTAAAAATAAAAAACTTTATTATTTGCAATACAAATATATGTAAAAATATTATATTTAGGAAAATGTGTATTGTTCTGAGGAGCCTATTTGTGATTTGTTTGATGTGATGTGTCCATCTAAGATTATGGTCAATTACGATTCCTAGATACTTTTTGGCTGTCCTGTGTTAGTTATGCTGTACGTTGTGAATTTTGATTTCGATATGTATAGTGTAAGTGTATTTGAGTCCAACCATTTTTTCACTTGCGTGATTCCTAGATTCGCTATGTTATATACATTATTCCAATCCTTAGATTTAAATAGTAAAACTGTGTCGTCTGCGTAACTAATTATTTCTCCATCTATTTCCATGCTGCAAAGTTCATTTATGTAAATTGTGAAAAGAACGGGCCCTAGTATGCTTCCTTGTGGAACTCCGTCAAATTGTCATTACAATGATAATTCATCATATCTTTAAAAAGTTATATAAAGTCATGGAAAGTGATGAAACAAAAACTTTATTAACTGGGTTAAGTAGGTTAAGTTAGGTTTGGTAAGGTTAGGTTAAAAAAAATTTTTTTCATCGTTTCTATTGACTTTATATCACTTTTTAAAAGTGTGTTGAATTGTCGCTGTGTTGAGTTGTTTTTCCACCTATATTATTATTATTCCTAGATTTGGCGGAAAAAATTAATGTGTTCATTCAACATCCTCTCGTCAGACCGACGATCCGTACTGTCAGGCCGTGTTGTCAACCACGCTGACAACCGCGCCTGACTACTTGACAATTTGACCAGGTGAGACTGTGAGAAAACTACAAACTTGACACATCGTGACATCACGAAGCTACGCACCGCCGCACCACGTGTCTAGTTTTTTTCAAACCTTTTTTCGAACACCATTGATCGCAAACCTTTGAAATTAAAATATTATGTTTTATTAAAATGTATTTGTATTTTTTATTAGCGCATATCAATTTAAATACTTAATAGTCTGAATGAGGTCGTCTACTAATTTTTTAAAAATGAAAATTAATTATATTTTAAGTGTTAAGGCGAAGTTTAATGCCAAATCACAATTTTGATTAATTTTGATAACGAATTGGTGTACATTATGAAGACCAAAAAATTTGGTTTATATAAATTGAAGGTTTTTCTATCGTTTCGCTTGAGTAGAATACAAATAAAAAAATAAATTACTCAATAAAAAATATAAATGTAAATTACTAAAAATAATATTTTTTCGATAGAAATGTATGAACGCATAAAGGAAAAACTTTAAAAAAATACATTTTTATAGCTAAGATTATCTGTGACAGGTTCACTTGATTAACTTTTTTGCTTTCTTATAAAATTGTTTACAAAATAAATCAAAACTAGTTTTGTGCTTGAAATCGAACGTTTCTAAACTTCATTTTTCAAGCGATTTTAATGCCTGTTACCTACGATATAATTTATACCAAGAATATACACATTTTTGGTTTGTAGCTTCCTCTTTATAACGACGGTTTTTCGATGTGTCCAAAAATGACGAAGTGATGAGCTTTCATAGTGAACTTGCTTAAAACTTGTGCAATGGTGTCTCGTGATGTCACAAGCTTTTCGGGCGGCCACAAATATCAAAAATTTGACGGCTTCTTCAGTATTTTCCCAAAATTCAAAAAGTTCTATATTCAGTATGCTCTAAATAATGTGAAAATTAAACAAGAAAGGAGACGGCCTCTCGAAAAATTTGAAGTTAAAATTTTTTAAAAGCCATTAAAATATTATCTTTTTTTGATCTACGAGAAATAGTTAGGATGCTGGTGAATTTTTCAGTAAACAAATTGCCAAGGCGCTGATAATACCTAACAACTAACACATCGCTCTTGAGATCGTTTTTCATGAAACGGCGCTACATTATCATAGAAATCTTCCAAATATTATTAATTACAGTGATCACCTACCTAGTCGTCTACTGGTATGATAGATAATAGCAAAATAAAGAGAAAAAAATGACTCACTAACTCCCAGCAGTTTTGTACGATCTTTGATCTGCTCGCATGCAAATGGTAATATACCGCTGATCAAACCGACACAGAAATTTTGCTATTTTTATCTGTGAACTTTAAAACATCGGGGATTTATTTGCGTGTATCGGGGTGGTGAGCCGGGGCTAAAGTTTAAGCCAAACACCCATTAAAGTCGCAATAATCGTCGCTTAAAATGCTCCGCATGATGGAAGTCATTCAGACGGCTTTAAAATACATCGCTTATTTTATGCCGAGAACTGATCTTAGTTGACAATTAGGTAAGCCCCTTTGAAAAGTGTAAATTTAGTTTGTTTAAAACAACTTGAGTATATTATCTAACAGGATGTAGAAAGGTTTATTGTCATCAGAGAGGTTGATATATGACCTCGAGATTTACAGATCTTCCTAACCTGTAAATCGGTGTTCAGTTGTTGCTGTTAAGATGTTGAACTCTCGAATTTACTAACGATAAATTTATTTAATAAATTTTACAGAGGATTCACATGGAACTCGCGGTGTAACGACGGGTGGAGTAGTCAATCGCGGGTTTAGGACGCTAGATACAGAAATATTTATGCCAGTCACGGTTAGCAGCTACTGCTCTAGCAGTGATACCAGTGGTAAAAAAATTTACAAGGAAAAATATTTGTAATGCAAATTAAAGCAGTCCTTCCACAAGGAAAAGGTTGCTAAATGAATTATGTACTTTAAAAAATTGGAGTTCCTAGAACATTGAATTTGTGGATGTGTAAAAATAACATAGTGTGAGCTTTATTTTGTAACAGCAGGTAACGACGTACCTAAATGTCATATATATTACAAAAAATATTTTTCTTTCCAATCCTTCTGGTGTCGGACTTTGGATAAGTCGTTTCTCTGCCAGGATATCTTGGCGCATTCTTCTATTGTCATACACATTTACACATCATAAGGCGCACTGTAGAAATAATTTTAAGAACATGACCACTAATACTAAGTTACCATTATTAAGTTTGTTATAGTAAAGCGCACTTCAAGTGATATGACACAAAACTGCACTAAAACTTCCGGTAATTGTTTGGTTCGGTTGCCTCCTTATTGTACCATTTTTAAATGTCTGCTCAGAAGATTCTCATTTCTGAGCACAAACTGCCTCCTGTTTTATATTGTGTTCTTGTTTTGTCCTGTCCTGCTGTTATTGTTATTCTACGTTTTGTCATCTCTTTGTATAAACAGTATATTTAGTGTTATAATATTAGATCTGTATTGGGTAAGGCACACTGTAGGAATAATTTTAAGAACGTGACCACTAATACTTAATTACCCTTTTTAAGTTTGTTATAGTAAAGCGCACTTGAAGTGAAATTACACTAAACTGCGCTATATAAATGCCATGTTATTATTATTACTATTATCATTCACGGCGGGTCCTGTGTAGGCGCAATCCGAGCAGCCCGCTCCCGGCGCCGACTTGCCAAGGCGCCAATAGCTAATACCCAGCGCCCATGAGGTATTTACTAGCACCAGGCGCAGTTTGGCTCAGGGCCGGGCCTGGCATCAATAGAGACATATTTTATTCGAGCTCTTGATAATCTTGATTTAAGACGCTTAGACCTCCGCAGTGGGAGGGATAGATTCATATGTTCATCTCTCCTGAACACACCGACCCACAGAGAGCCACAGAGAGAGCCAGAGGATAGCAGAGAGAGAGCCGAGAGTCGTTTTTTGTGGTTTGCGACATAACCACAGAAGTCGTTTTTGTCTGGCTTGAGTTTCAGCCAGGCCCCGCTACTCTTGCCGGCCGGAGGAATCCCGCCGGCCCACTGAGCAGGCGCTCGCGCCCACCCAACTGCCTTTATCAAGGCAACACTTTTCAAGCAATACTCGAAAAACCGTAGACTCACGCTGGCCCCCGCAAACCGCCCACAAGCTCCAGAGACGTGCTCCCTCTTCAAGAGGAGGCACCGACTACCGCCTGTCAAGATGTTCCCGACGAGGATGCTCCCCGCTGACCACGAGGACTCCCCGGTCGTGGTACCACCCGGCGCTCACCAAATTGCGCTTCGCAAGAAGACCGGGACCGTGCGCCTTACGGTCCCCGCACCACAGCCCCGCTCCGAGGACCCAAGGACCCGGAGACCATCCACCACCACGACTGCCACCACGCCCGACGAAACTGAGATGACGGAGCCCGCAGCAGGCCCCTCCTGGGCAACAGGACCCAGTCCTGCCCCCAGGCGCCCCCCGATAGGCCCGGCGTCGGCCTACGTGGCGCCCCCGAGGCCCCAGCAGCCGATGGAGACGGCTGCCCCCCAGGATGGAGGCTGGACGAGGCCGTCCAACCCCGCAAAGAGGCCCATGTCCCCACGGGGACCACAACCGCTCCAGTGTGGCAACCGTTTTGAAGAGTTGCCCGAGGTAAGCGAAGGCGCCGGCGCGCCGCGTAATAAGCGTGCCAATACTAATAATTCTTTCTCCCCCGCAGGTACCGGAAGGAGAGACCGTGTTCCCCCGGTTGTGATGACCCTGGGGAACATGACACACGCGCAGATCACAGCTGCGGTCCAAGGACATCTGGGGGCGGGTAAGCTCTTCACTTTTAGATATAACAGGGGCGGCACGGCCAACATCTTCGTGCGCACGATGGAGGACCATCGCGCCCTCACCAATGGACTGCGAGCGGAGGCGCGCGGCTTCCACACATTCACGGCCGAAGCCGAAAAAATGAAGAAGGCCGTGATCAAGGGCCTGCCTCTAGTTGAAGTACAAGACATCGCGGCGGATCTGGAATCGCAAGGATTCCCAGCGGTGAAGGTGGTCAAGATGACTGCCTCAAATGAGTATCCCATATACTTAGCGCACTTCAATAAGGAAGTCAACATGGGACAGCTGCGCGCGGCCGTCAAATACCTGTGCCACTGCCGCATTCGACTCCAGAAGCACAGGAGTAATCACCTTCAGCACGGCACCCAGTGCTACAGATGTCAAGACTTCGGACATGGGTCCCGAAACTGTTCGCACACAGCAAGGTGTGTAAAATGCTTACTGGAGCATGCTTCGGCAGAATGCCCCAAGAAGACGAGAGACGAGCCCGCCGCATGCTGTAACTGCTCAGGCCCGCATCCCGCCAACTACAGAGGCTGCCCCAAGCGGGTAGCGTACGTCGCCTCAATCCAGCAGCGACCTGCCAGAAGGCCCCAACCCCCACCGGCAGAACAGAACCCGAGCAGGCCACCTCCTCAGCCGAGGACGGATGGACGCACATGGGCCAACGTAGCCGGAGGCACCGCCCCCGCCCAAGAGCAGCGCGAGACCGCGCCGCCCCCACAGCACCGCCCCCAGCCCCGCCCACAGCAGGAGCCCGTGCGCGCGCCCACCACTACAGAGGACGACCTGGACATCATGGCCCTGCTCCAAGGCCTCCTGAGGATGCGATCGCAGCTCGCCCGCTGCACATCAAGAGCAGAGAAGCTCGTCGTCCTGATGGAGCTCCTCACGACCACCCTCGATGTCTAATCCCGAGAAGGTGAGAGTCCTCGTATGGAACGCATTTAGCGTGCGCAACAAGACAGACGAACTGCTCGCTTTGGCAAATGAATTAAACACCGACATAATTCTCTTATCAGAATCCCACTTGAATCCAAGCGTACCGCTGAGAGTGCAAGGCTTCGAGATTTACCGAGACGACCGACAGGGAAGATCAGGCGGAGGAACCGCAATATTCGTTCGACAATCAATGACGTCCACAAGAATTCCCACTCCGAAGTTGAAGCACGCTGAAGCCACGATTATCGAAGTCACCATAGAGGGTAGAGCGCATACCATCATCTCCGTATACTGCACCCAAAGTAACCTAGTGAGAGAAGATCTCAATAAATTGCTCAATCTGGGACCAATCGTTGTGATGGGAGGCGATTTGAACGCCAAACACAACTACTGGAATAACTACAGAGGTAATGCGAACGGAAATACGCTCTTTACACACATGCAGACAAATACCTATTCGATAATGGCGCCCGACAGACCTACGTACTACTCGCAACGCTCTAGATATCCGAGTACATTGGATATAGTACTCGAGAAAAATGTTAAGACAATATCTCCACTGCGCACACTAGACGAGCTGTCTTCGGACCATCTGCCCGTGTGCTTTACTATAGGCGGCACAACTTCAAGGACCCCCAGAAAACAGCGCAATTATAAGGATGCGGACTGGGAAGGATTTAAAAAGGAAGTCAACGAACGAATTCATCTCACTTCGGGAACTCTGCGCTCGCCACAAGAAATCGACGCAGCTACAAGCACTCTCACAGAGATTCTTCAAACAGCACAAGATACACACATTCCTCTCAAAGAAGTACATTCATACACGATCAAGCTTCCCGAGCACGTTTTATCGCTCATCAAGGACAAAAATCGCCTGCGACGCATGTACCACCGCACGCGTGACGAATACTTCAAGACAGCGTACAACTGCCTGCAGAGGGAAATCAAGACCGAAATCGCAGAACTCAAGCGCGAACTTTGGGACAAAAAAGTCGCGTCGCTCACGCCGAAGGATAATTCATTATGGAAAATGGCTAGCGCGCTGAGACATAAAGATTTCACAATCCCCCCGCTACAGAAATTGAACGGCCCCGGGACGGCTTTGTCGCTACAAGAAAAAGCTGACACACTCGCCGACGGCTTCGAGAGAGCCTACGCCGCTACAGACGGCCTTTCCGACCCGGCTACGGACCGGATCGTAGCTGACTCTCTACGAGATTTGAACGAAGCAGAGCAGACAAACGCTGAAGATATTCATTTCACAACGCCGAGCGAGATTGCGGTCACAATCAAGCGACTCAGAACGAACAAGGCGCCGGGAAGCGATCAAATTCACAACATTTTACTCAAACATCTCCCTCAAAAAGCCATCATCTACACTACAAAACTGTTCAATGCCTGCCTCATGACTGGGCATTTTCCCCAGATTTGGAAATCGGCGACCGTGCTGCCATTCGCAAAGCCGAATAAAGATAGAACGCAGCCGACAAGTTACCGGCCGATTAGCCTACTATCTACGTTGAGCAAGGTATTTGAACAAATTATACTAAACAGGCTTGTCCCACACCACGACGAACACAAGACTTTGCCAGACGAGCAGTTCGGCTTCAGAAAGAGGCACTCCACGACCCATCAACTCACCAGAGTAGCGGAATACATCGCAAGAAAATTTAACGAACATCGCTTCACCGCTGCTGCGCTCATCGACCTAGAGAAGGCATTCGACACCGTATGGATAGACGGGCTCGTGCATAAGTTGCACCGCACCAACACGCCCATATACCTAACGAGACTGATACAGGAATACCTAAAGAATAGATCGTTCAGAGTGTTCATAAGGAACGTGTTATCTTCAATGCGTGAGATTCCAAAAGGCGTGCCGCAAGGAAGTTTACTGGGACCATTTCTCTTCATTCTGTTCACCTACGACATCCCCCGAGACGAGAGATGCAATCTGTCTATCTACGCAGATGACGTCAAACTATACGTTTCCTCGCTGAAAGCGAACATGGCCGCAATTTACCTACAGAGGGCGCTCGACGCGCTCGTAGAGTACTACAAGAAATGGCGCCTGAAACTGAACGAGGCGAAAACCGAAGCCATCATGTTCACGAGAAAACGTATAAATAGAACACCTGACTTCAACATCGAAATGGGAGGACACAGCATTGAATGGAAAGATGAAGTTACATATCTCGGCCTGACCATGGACTCCCGCCTCAACTGGAAATCTCACCAAGCAAAGATGCACGCGCGCACGCGAAAAGCGATCGGCATGATGAAGCCAATTTTCAATAGACGGAGTCCGCTACTTCCCAAAACCAAACTCCTCGTCTACTACTCGCTCATTCGTCCGGTACTCTCGTATGCGATTCCCGTATGGAGCAGCATCTCACACACAGACCACAAGAAACTACAGACACTTCAAAATCTCTGCATTAAAATCACATACAACACGAGACTCAGAACAAACTTGAAGAGATTACACGAACGAGAACAAATTCCAACTCTATTCGAATTCACACACAGACTCACTACACGCTTTTACAAATCACTCACACTTAGTAAAAATCCACTCATACGAGACATAGGACAATACAACGCTCCGAGCGACCTGACATTCAAATACACACACAGACTACCTAAACACATCCTCATGGACCATGATCACATATGGTACATACCAGAATCAGACGCGGACGAATAGCGAGCAGTAGGTATTTCCTAAACTCCCGACTTTCCTCCTAAATATATAATGTTTATATATCTATTTATATATTTATATAATATTTTTATAATTTGTATGTATATGTATGTTTATTTTCTATCCTCCCATAAGTATATATTAACATAAAAACAGACACACACACACACATCTCAAAAAATGCAGGACATCATATACCGATGTTACTGAAGGCCGTATACGTTTCAAGTTGACGTTCGGCCGCTCCTTCCGGGTAAGGTTTTCTGCGATTTTCCTTACTCCCAACGGCAAATGCGGAAGGAACCCAACAATAGGGCGCAGCCGAAATTTCCTCCCCCCATTCCCAACACAACACAAACAGACACGTATGTAGTATATGGCCGCTGTCGGTCGCTGGTGGTGCTGATGCTGGATGAAAACATGCAATTTTAGTAGGGTTTTTAGGTAACAAATTTTTTCCCTACCGAGAAAATACAAGGCCTCTAAGTCTATAAAAGCCAGGTAATATTTGAATAAACCCATATGAGGTAAAAATTGTGAGGCGCATATGACGCCGTTCTATTTGTATAAAGAACATTAACTTTAAATTCAGTAAATTTAAATGATTCACCACTTCATGGAATATAAGAATCTAGAAAATAAAAAAAAAAAATAAAAAAAAACCGACCCACAGATTCCTATTTACTCCGCATTACATTTTCCTTCCCAGAACTACCTCTCATTTCTTTCCTTAAACAGACCCTCCACACAGCATCCCCAAAGACACACGGACTCTCAAAACGGTTATACAAAGAAGGTAAAGAATCTTGGCGACACTGCACGCGTTTACATACTAGTAATGGTTCATTAACCTTCTCACTTATTTTTACTAACTAACTAACTAACTAACCACCACGCCGTTTCCCCGCAGGGGTAGGCAGAGAGGACGGACCTCCAAAAAACTCGGTCTTGGCACACCTTGCCTCAATCCCCATTCATACATCGTCTCATACATACTCTTCTATTATTATTCTGACTCTTGACATGGCCCGACTCGAGTATGTCTTCCTCGGGCGTCCCCGACTTCTGCTACCATTCGCATTTGCATAATATATTCTCCTTACACTCCTATCTTCGCTCATTCGCTCTACATGCCCAAACCATCTAAGCGTCCCTTTCTTAATCTTACTCATTGCGCTTACATCAGTCTTGCACTCTTTGCGGATCTCCACATACCTCACACGATCAAACATGGTTTTTCCACACATACGCCCTAGGGATCTCATTTCAACAGCATTCAATCTACTTTCATCCTTTCTTTGCCAGTTCCATGCCTCACTTCCATACATCAAGGTAGGTAGCAGCACTCCGTTGTGGACTGCTAACTTCGCTTCTTTGGACAATTTTATGAATTAATCAATTTTCTAATGATTAAGCAGTATACAATATTATCAATTAATTTATCAAAGATATAAATGTGTTCAGTGTAACTTAATGATTGAATACATAAATCATTTCATTCATAGTCTTCCAGTCCTCAGTTCACACGTGTTTCGCGCGCCCAGCCGACCGTACCGCTAGCTGTGTGGTTGTTTTTACCGTTTCTGGGAAGACTGACAAGCTTCAGACATCGAAATAAGGACGATCCCTTGATTGAAACAGACACCACACCGGCTGGAATTGAAAAACAAATCTGCATAATAAAGATTTTATTAATTATATTATGATGACCTCTGTGACAGAGCGGTTGTGGAATATGGCATTTTAGGTCACAAGTTTCGTCCTATTGACCAGCTATTGATCACCTAATTTATCAATTATTATTACGTGTGAACATTCTTATTTTATGTACTGAGATGGTACAATATATTATTGACCAAAAACAAAATGAATGTAACCGAAACATTGAAATATGAACAATTTAAAAAGCAATCCGTGAAATTGGATAATGATGTTTTGAACCCTTACTTAAATACAATACAAGCCAAATATATGAATATTCTTGGTATACCTTATATTGTAGGTAATAGGCATTAAAATCGCTTGGCAAATGGAGTCTAGAAACGTTCGATTTCAAAACTAAAAGCTGGTTTTTATTTATTTTGTAAATATTTTTAAAAGAAAGCAAAAAAGTTAATCAAGTGAAATTGTCACAGATAATCTTAATTATAATACAGTATTTTTAAAAAGTTGTTTCGTTTATGCGTTCATACATTTCAATTGAAATAATATTTATTTTTGTAGTTTACATTTATATTTTTTATTGAGCAATTTATTTTTTATTTTTATTCTACTCAAGCGAAACGATAGGAAAATTTTCAATTTATCTAAAGCATATTTTTTGTAAATCATAATGTACACCAATTCGTTACAAAGATTAATCAAAAAAGTGATTTGGAATTAAGCTTCGCCTTAATGTACGTATACTTAATGTATATTATCGAGTATTTGAAAACCTTGGCTATTTTTCTAAAACTAATTCTCTAAAATTGTGAATATTGAATTACGTTTGTAGTTAATTTTAATATTGAATTATGATAATTTGTATGTTCTATTACGTTTATAGTCATTTATTAAGGACGATATGTTTCAGAGAATTTGAACAATTGTTCAAATTTCAAAGAATTTGAACAATTCTTCAAAATTCAATGTTAGTTTTCAAGTTCTGTGAAAATTCTTTCGGGTTCTGTTATTATTTCAGTTTTGTCGAGTAACTGGCCTATAATGATATGCTAACAGAACTTGAATATGATTTTCACAGAACCCGAAAATGTTCGTTGAAATTTGATGAATTGTTCAAATTCTGTGAAAAATTCATCCTTAGTTAAAGAAAACAATAACTAAAGACGGGTTGTTTTAAAGAATTTGAATAATTCATCAAATTTCACAGTTAATTTTCAAGGACTGTGAAAGTTCTGTTCAAGTTCTATTATTATTTCAGTTCTGTGAAGAAACTGATCCATGTTGATATAATAACAGAATATCAATAGGACTTTCACAAAACTTTAAAATAAACTTTGAAATTTGATGAATTGTTCAAATTTTCTGAAATAACCCGTACTTAATACATAAAAAATACTGTCCAAATTGTAATTTTCGCTAGTGTGACCTCAAAACATTAATTTCTTATGTTTTCGGTAATAATTACTTTATCGTGATTCTATTACATTTTTAGTTATATAGGTATTAAGTTTAAAATAAAACAATAACTGACGGGTTGTTTCAGAGAATTTGAACAATTCATCAAATTTCACAGTTAATTTTTAAGGACTGTGAAAGTTGTATTATTATTTCAGTTCTGTTAAGCAACTGACCCATGTTGATACAATAACAGAACGTCAATAGGACTTTCAGAGAACTTTAAAATAAACTTTGAAATTTGATGAATTTTTCAAATTTTCTGAAACAACCCGTCATTAGTAAACACCACTATACGAACAAATATTTATCAAGTCTTTGAATATTGTTTACTAGTCGACTTTTATGCATTTTTCTTTCTGTTTCAAATACACTTCCCATAAATACGAGCTACTGTTTTATTTGTAGCTCACCTTGTGAAGTCGTAGAATAATTAGGAATAAATATATATAATTTTTCACACTGTTATATTTTTTTGTTTTGTAATAATTAAATAACAAAATGTAAATACTTACCGAAGAAGAGTCCCAACTGCTATAACCGGAACCAGCGGGGAATGTTATGAGACTGAAGCTCTTGGGGAGAGGAAGGTTGGAAAGCACATGGCTATGGTTTCGATTCTGAAACATGGACTTTCAAAAGGGCGATAGTAAGAGTATTTTAAAATTTAAATGATTATTTTACTATTAAATTTAATTATATGAAGTATGTTACAAACGCAAATTACCTCATCAAAAATAATAATTTCTACTGTGGGTCTGTCTGTGATGATTGTAACTGTCTTTTAATGAGCTCGTTTTTTTAAATTTAAGTGTCATTTTCCAGGTAGCGGGCTCAAATCAATTTAGCTCGAATAATTTTTGTTATTTCACTATTTCTTCATTTAAAAAAATAATATATAGTTTACCTGCGGCACGTTCCAGAATGGAAGATGCTCTCAGTATCGCCCTAGTATAAGACCACCATTCAAAATCGAAACATTGCTTTAAATGGCTTTATCCGTGTTTGGTGACCAGATCTGAATAGCCAGGTTCTTCACCACCTTCCTCTTCCCTTCTCCTCCCCCTCCTCACTTCCTTCAGCCTCACAACATACCCCGATTGGGATGCCATTGTCTCACTGGCTCCAGGCGATTAGGAGCAGTTGGGACTTTTGTACGGTACCACATAGAAAAAAAAAACACATTTTGGTACACCTACCTTACAAATTTTTGCAGGAATTGTCATTGTTCTGAAACGTTCTTTACATTCATTTTCAGTTCCACAAATCTTATAATATCCCGTGATTTTTAACGGCTCTGCTCTCACTTTGTCCAAAATAATAATGTCTTGCAATAACCCTAACAAAGCTTTGAAACAATTATCAGAATTATTAGTACAATATTTGAAAATGGAATGGAACAATTGGGAGTGTAGACTAGCGCCACGGCGACATGGAACATTACGAAAGATATTAAACTAAACAGCTCGTTTTGTGGTGAGTATTGGAGGAGCGTGTAAAAAGCATAAAGAGTATTATTATTTTTGTTTTAGTTAGAATTAGTCAAAGTATATCATGATTGTGTTACCTAATGATAGTAATAAATAAACTCGACGGAATTATTTATCATTTGAGAAGTCGCGGGCTTAAATCTCAGTTTCCATAAATACATTTTATTTTACAACTAATTCAATTAAGATAATATATTTTTTTAGTTTATACATCTATCTACTTAATTTATTTGCTACACGTTTCAGAGTGGTAGATAGATACGTTCAGAAATACCACAATCGAAACTTTACTTGAAATGGCCTTAACCGTTTTTGGTGACCAGATCTTAATAAACAGGTACTTTTCCTACTGTACTCTTTCTCATCTCCTTCTCACCTCCATACATTCAGCCTCACGACTTACCTCAATCGAGGATGCCATAGTCTCATTGGCTCGTGAGGGATGGGAGCAGTAAGTACTGAAAAAGATTTATTTATTTATTTATTTATTTATTTATATATATATACGCCTAAAAAGGCTTTTACATAGAAGTGATACATGATGCAGTACAATAAGAGAATATGTATTATACAGGAGATATTGACAGTAAATAGATGTAATCCATTTTTAAGAAGGAAAAAAATAACATAAAGTAAAAAAGAAATTACAACAACATTACATATAAAACAAATCATTAAAACTAATTTACCAAAGTTACTCTAATTTGTAGGATTCAACAAAGTGTTGATGTAGATTATGCTTAATTCTATATATGGAGTCAATAAATAAATCAATAACACCCCCATACTTGTTGCCCAGATCATGCATCCTATTGGTCAGTGAGTGTGTCTGATAGTTGGTCGAGTATGTATTACAGAAGAATGTTATATTTTGCCTTGTATTCCTAGTCGGCACATGTAGTTTAATAGTGGCAAGGATGGCAGGACTATCAATTAAGTTGTTAATGACTCTGTGTAACACAACCAGGTCTGAAATAATTCTCCTGTCAGACAGTGTTATTAGATGCAATTGATTCATCAAACTGACATAATTAATGTAATCAATAGGAATTCCGAGCTTAAAATTTACGTACTTAAGAAATTTGTGCTGAACTCTTTCTATATTATTGGAGTGAACTTTATATAAAGGGGACCAAATAGGTGAATTATACTCCAATTGACTTCTGACTAATGAAGTATAGAGGGTTCTCATACAATCTATGGACTTAAAATCGGTTAAAGTTCTGCAAAGGAAGCCAAGCATCTTTAAAGCCTTATTAGTTATATAGTTGATGTGTTCAATGAATGACAAGTTTTCAACGAATATTACACCCAAGTCACGAATATGTGATACTGGTATTAATTTAATATTATTTAATGTATATTCGTGTAATATATTATAACGAGTTTTGGAAAATCGTATTACTTGACATTTCTGAATGTTCAAAAATAAAGCATTTTGTTCACACCATTGATGAAGTTTTTTTAAATTACTCTGTAAAATTTGACAATCGGATACATTTCGTATTCTTTTATATATTTTTAAGTCGTCAGCAAATAGCAGAACTTCTACATCATTAAATTGGTCAACAATGTCATTGATGAATAATAAGAAAAATATTGGGCCGAGGTGGGACCCTTGAGGAACCCCACTTGTCGCCTCGAATATATAAGATTGTACAGAATTAATCTTAACACTAAGCAGATAAACAATAACAAGAAATTTTGCGATTAAACAATTAGCGGTGAAGATCTCGCCAGTGAAGAGATATTCTAAAGATTAAAAAGGATTTACCTAGTAGATCTCTTGTGGATTATATTCTGCAGATACTAAGTACATGTAATACTAATATATACCCTATTACTAACTCAGTACTACTAACGTCTGCTTTGGTGAAGGACAGTACAAGGCTGAAACATTGGCTAAAGGAGAAGAAAGTGCAAAACGACTCCAAAAATCAATCACTTTTATAAAACCACTGGCAGAGTAACATAATAGCTTAGGTAGACAACTTTATCCACTCGCTTACCCCGCATTTCAACAAAAACGATCAGGATTGCCGTGAAACAAACGCATTACAAAGAATTTACCGTAATTACAATAATTTATATGTAAAAGATAATATTTATAAACAGACAACATAAAAAAAAAAATTTTCGTTATCAATTTTTTGTACTCTTTTTATGGTTTATTTTAAAGTTCTTCAGAGATATGAATACTATTTTTTTAATTTTAGATTCATTCTTCTTCTTTTGTTTGATATCAAGTAAAGTTGTATTCCTGAAATGCTTCAACTTATAGACTTTCAAAACTATGCGTGTAAAACCGGCGCATTTTGCGAAATGATAGTATAAAGGTGCCCTGACACTTTGGCAATGGGATTTTTACAAAGGTTACTAAAAAATACACGTCTTATGTAAATGAAAAATTTCATTCGATAACCCAAATAGCTTTAAAGGGTTAAAACATCAAGTATTAAATCATCGGGCAACAAGATTTCGTTTGTATTGAAAATTAAAATTAATTAAACGTTAAAAACGTTACGAACTGTACAGACAAAATATTTTGTTGTGATGAGTGTAGTGAACTTTATAATGACTTGACATCGCACAAAAAAAGACTGTCTAAAATTGTAATGTTTGCAAGTGTGACCTCAAAACAATCCAATTCTTATGTTTTTGATATCAAATTAATAACGACACTATGCTTAAACAACCTTGATACTATAATATAAATAATTCTTAAGTTATTGTTGTTTATGTTAACTAAATTTCAGTTATAATTAAAATACAAAATACAAGACATATTTTTGTTTTTATACTAATAGAAACGGAAGAAAATAAGTTACAATTTAATACATAATGGTTACTTAAAAATATATAAATATATTAATTTTTGTACTGACAAATCTTCAGAAACAGAAAAAATTATCGTTAAACGTCACTAAATTTTGACACTTAAACAACTTCATAAATATTAAGGTTTTGACGCTAAAATCTTTAGTAAAAAAAATCCGATTCACGAAGAAAGAAGTATTATTTATATGGATATAGTACATAAAATTTTAGAAAATAAATAGAAGAGTAACGGAGGACGAACATTTTTACAAAACGGTTTTTCGAAAAAGTGGACTAGGTTGATTTAAATGTTTCCCACGTAGGTCCACTTTTGTAGTCCAGTGCAAGTTATTTAAAATTATTTAAATAACTTGCACAATTATTTATTGTAACTACCCAAACACTCCTCAAAATTTTTCACACTTGTTTGGCAACACCACACGTGCATTAGACAATTTGGAATATTTCAAATTTGGAACCCCCACAACAAGCGTGGCGCCACCAACTTATTGTTTTATATATTATCATTCACTTCTGGGCGGGAACATCCGCCCTGTGCGACATCCGTGTCCGGTAGGCGCGACCTCAAACCAAATAAACCTTTTCAGAAATATAGAAAAACGCTTTTCATAAAACTTTTCTATCATAATTACACATTAATTTTAATAGATTCATGCTTTATCTACATCGGATATCATCGCTTAAATTGATTCTTTGTTTGTTTATCGATAATAATAATAATAATAATATTGGACAATTTGTATAGCGCCGCTTTTGTGAGATATCTAGGGATCTGAGATATCTATACCTCAGGGGCGATTTACAGTTGATGCAGGTAATATAAAAAATATAAATATTACAAAAATAAAGTGAAGTTACGTTAAGTAAAATGAAGAACAGGAACAGGTGAGACTCTGCAGCAAGAATCCTAGGTGGTGAAGAAACTGGACCAGATGCTGCAGCGAGAGAGTCCACCGCGTCCACCAACAATGCCAGTACGAGGTTCATCATCCGTCCAGGTATGTGTCTGCTGCTAATAAAGCGCTGACACAATATCCTCACATAGATACCACACCTTGGCAGAACCGCTGTGACGTTCGACGAAGATTGAAGATGGAGACTCTGCAGCAACAATCCTAGGTGGTGAAGAAACTGGACCAGTCCACTGCGTCCACAAGATACCATCTATTGTTAGATAGATACTCCCAGTTTCACTCTGATGAAATAATACTTTTCAGAATCCAAACGTTTGAACTGACTTAGTCGTGTTTAGTGACTTTAGAATATCTCCTAGAACTGAGTAGCTAGGTACTTCCCAATCTTCGCGTTCCCTATGAATTTCCCTTCCTCACTCCTTTCAGCTTCAGCAATTTTCCCATTTGGGGCTACCATGGTCCCCCTGAACTATTCCCAAAAGCACACAAATTAGCTTGAGGAGAAAATGTCAAAATTATATAGTACAAAATAAAAACTATTTGCCGTTAATGGAAGGTAACAAATCTGCCAAAAATATTACAATAATAATAGTTCACAAGTGAATACAATTCATAAATCCGATATTATTAATAATTTATTTCCTTCCATGATAGAGATACTGCCTGCCGCCAATGGACCGAAGTAAATGCGATGCTGTGATGAATGCGTCTCCGACTAAATGAAGCGAAACCGGTAGATACTTCGCTGCAGGACTAACTATTTCCACTCGAATTGAGAGGTTGCTTTAAAAGTTTAACTTACAGATTCATCTTAGATGCAGGTATATACAATTTAATTTTTTACAATGTGCAGTTTTCTTGTCTCAGTAAGGGCGCAGACGGATGCGTCTGAGCCCTTACTGTGTGGCGGGTCGGATCGGGAGAGACTGATTGATGGAGGTCATTATTGACCTCTCCAGCATCGCCTTCCACCGCTGGGGGAGGGATGGATACATGGACCTACTGACCCCTAGATTCCTATCACTCTTCAAATATTTTTCCTAAAAAATACTCTCAAACAACGAATCTGGCGTCACGAAATTTGTACGGATATTTCTGTTTGGTATTTCTAGGTCAGCGAAATTATTTTTGGCAGCCATACTCATCGTGAGCAATTGGAGCAATAAAAATTAGACAAAGTACACAAAGTAAAAACGTTTCATAAAAATGTATTTCTTGTAAGAATTATGCAACATTTATTACTGATTTATTTTTGTACAATGAATAAATTAAAAAGTGTATAAAATTTTAATTTGGGGGTTTCTTTAGAAATATAGTTTACAGCAAATTACTCATGCTTCTGTGTCTTATATTGTTTATGACTAACTAATGGAGAAGTGGGCAGAGATGAGAGACCGCCACAGATCTCTGTATTGGTCCACGCTCCTTGTTTTATTAAAATTCATGCATCGTCTTCGAATATTTCGATTTTTGACATTTTTCGACACAAGTATTTAATTCACTTTGTCGTGACAAGTCTTCTTTAGGCGTACCCGACTTTTTCTAACATTCACTTGTCAATCATACATATTCTTCTGGCGCTCATTTCTCCGTTCAGTCGTAAAAATAAATAATAACACGTTTGTAGTACTTTTTGAAAGCCCTCACTGACTGCAGTTTCCAAACAAATATTACGGTTTCACTTTATGGGCCAATTTTTGAAAACGCATTACCGACGGGAATAAACTTATAACCAAAGGATAATAAAAATTTCCGTATTCATAAATTATTAAGACATAGTAATACATGTTTTTTTATTATTATTATTATATATGTATAGTTCATTATTTGGGAGCCGGGATGGGTACCGTTGCCCAGGGAAACATTTATTGGATAACACGTACACCCATGTACACCCCTGCCATAGGTCACCTCAAGTGGTTCGCTACGTTTGGAGACTTAGCAGGGGTGCCCGGGATTATGGGATCTTGGCGGCGGACGAGTTTGCCCATCTACTGCGTGGTGAGTCGGGAGTCGGGAGAAACTGGTTCAGGGAGACCTTTTAACCTCTCCAGCTAGACTTTATCTTAACCCATCGCATTGAACCGTATTTGGAGGGATGGTTACTCCTGGACACCTTAACACCCCTCATATCTTTTTCCATCCCAGAACTTTCTCTCCTTCCTTTTCCTGAAAAGACCCTTCGCACAGCATGAAATAAGATGACATAGGCCATGAGGGAATTATTTTTCTTCATGTCACTCTGCTATCATTTAAGTTTACCCTATTACGTTAATTAACATTAACCCAGCCCCTTTAATAAAATTCAACAGGGTTATTAATGCATATGTGGCTAGTCTTCTGTTTCTGCAAGTTGTCTTCCCAGTTATCTGAGCCTTGTTCCAAACAGAGATCCTGATCTTGATCCTCTTCACATTGTCTGCATCTATTGGTGTTTTCCACTCCCAATAACTGCATGTATCTGCTGTGATGGCAGTATCCCGTTAGTAGTCCTACCAGTTCCCCCAGTGAGTTTCTGTCCATATTGAGTAGTTCCAGATTCCTCTAGGATGTGATTTGTTTATGAGTTATTTGAATCGTCTCAATACGGTGCCCTCTTCCATTCCTTACAGTGCTACGATTTGACCCACCTTTCAATATATAGTTTAGCGTGGCAAGCTATCACTCTTACGGCCGGCTAGAAATCTGCCAGTGGTGCTTTCACCCTTTAGCCTTATTATATTAAAATATAATCTGTTGACAAACCTACTACCTAATTAAAACATATTTATTTTAGCAGGTGGTTCCATGGAGTCTATATAGAAAAATGAAAATGAAACATAGATTTTTGTAAAATTATATACGTTGTTTCAATGTCTTTCAGAAGATGTAGTTTTAAGGTGTCTCCAGGTGTTATAGTAGTTTTAAAGCATGATCGAGACAACTGTCGGATCTTTGGGTCTAATACCCGAATGGTTACGAAGATAGCCGATGATAGCCGATCTACAGGCGAGCTTCTTCATAACTTAGATCATCAGTTTTTTTTAACATAATATTTACATCTATTTTCAATTTTCGACCTTGTTGCACTATCTCTTGGGCCGGTTTACTAGCCAATAACAAAGGTTTTTTTTTGGTTTGACTGAAAATTGAACCTTCCTCCCCAAGGAATGGATTCAACCGCGCTAACAACAAATCCAAATCCCAATATGGTAGGACCGACATTTATTTCGTATATTAACTGCACTAATGTCATTCAATTTTAGAAAAATGCATATCGATTTCCACTAAAATTGAATGCATTGTTTTCGGCAACGAGTCTATCAGGAGAGTTTCAGCTTGATCGGATGTCGGGAAGTGGGTTAGTTTCTACTTCCAAGTTTCCACCTCATTCATTATATTCATTTAAGAAAACAAAAGTAATATTCAATTTTTGTATTTAAAAAGAAAGAGTACGTAGTTATAAAATTGTAATCCTAAAAGTTCGAGTTATTAACAATGAAGGTTTAATTCCTTACAATGCAATAAATTTCATAAATTTTAATATATATGAAATTAGTAAAATGAGGTAGATACCTACTGTATATCATTCCTTAAACTTTAACTTCTTTTATAATGATGGTTTAATTCCTTCCCCAGACACAAGGCACATAATTGCGGCCAATTAGCGAACAGTCTTGTTAATGAAGGTTGCATTTCCGAACACGCCACACATAAGTCAAGTCACCTCCCACACCCCCCACATCAATATTCAAACTTGGAACGGGCTGTCAACGCCGCCGGGGTCCTTTCCCGCCCTAAAATACTAATAGGGATGTCAAAATACGGTTATTCTTTTGTAAAAGCCGCATAGGTTTCAAATCATTATTAAAAAGACAGTGGTAGATAGGTACCTACTCTCAGTATCGCTCTGGTGAGAGAACACCATTCAGAATAGAAACGGCGCGTGAAATAGCTTCACCTGTGTTTGGTGACCAGATCTGAATAAGTACATTCCACACTTAGAAAAATGATTATTGCTGATTTATTGAAATTCTGTTAAAACTTGGTTGGATTTCGGACAGTTTGTTAGGAAACCTGTCAATTCATTATTTATTTAAAAGCAGTATTGCATATCAGTCACTTTTCTCTGTGCAACTTTCTTCTTTGCCTTCTCTTTCTATTTTTCTCTTATTTAATAAATAAAATCTAAAATTTCCTCTGATATTTTAAGATTTAAATATTTAGGTACGTAAATTTATTTCACCAAACATTTTTTAAAATTCAAATTATATAATTTGTCCAAAGAAATGTCATTATCTCAATAACAATTCTTGTTTCTGACTTTCTTCATATTATTGAAAAAATGCAAATAAGAGAGTCCAAATAAACACGACGATTTCAGATTTGGAATAAGAATCTTTACAGAAAAGAAAACGGAATGTACAAACAAATTTACTAAAATACGTAGCCTAACCTAACCTAACCCGAAGATTTTCTGGGATAATACCTAGGTAACTACCTAACCTAACCTAACCCAACGATTTTCTGGAATAGTAGATAAGAAACTACCTAACCTAACCTAACCCAACGATTTTCTGGAATAGTAGATAAGAAACTACCTAACCTAACCTAACCTAACCCAACGATTTTCTGGAATAGTAGATAAGAAATTACCTCACCTAACCTAACCGAACGATTTTCTGGAATAGTAGATAAGAAACTACCTAACCTAACCGAACCCAACGATTTTCTGGAATAGTATATAAGAAACTACCTAACCTAACCTAACCCAACGATTTTCGGGAATAGTAGATAGGAAACTACCTAACCTAACTAAACCAAAGATTTTCTAGGATAATACGAGTAAAAAATTATTGTCAAATATCTGCGTTGTACTATAACGCTATTAAAAAAGCTACAAAAAATATCATAAAATTTTGATTTTAACACATTTTTAATAAACTTAATAAAATGACTGTTTTTCTTGACAACCCCATGGGCATAGAAAAGCTTAATTTCGGGTAAAACCTACAACATACAACGCTGTGTTTATTATTAATAATGAATATTATTTACGAGCGGAACTTGTCGTAAAAGAAGACATTATTTTTTACTGCAACAAGACGGCGCCGAGGGAAGAAAGCAATTATTATACATACTAGGTCCCGAAATCAAGTCGCTTGGGACTAAGGTTATTTTATTTGAACCGGGTGAACTTTGCCATGGGTCTTGTGTATGATTTTACGTTGGAATTTGTGTAAGCATCGTCCGTCCGTGCGCTAATTTTTACGTTGGAATTTGTGTAAGCATCGTCCGTGCGCTAATTTTTACGTTGGAATTTGTGTAAGCATCGTCCGTGCGCTAATTTTTACGTTGGAATTTGTGTAAGCATTGTCCGTGCGCTAATTTTTACATTCGAATTTGTGTAAGCATCGTCCGTGCGCTAATTTTTACGTTGGAATTTGTGTAAGCATCGTCCATGCGCTAATTTTTCACATATTTCTAAACGGTGCACAGTGGTTCAAGTATCAAGTAAGCAAATGAGAATCAAGTATCCGGTTGATCTTTGGATCTTACAAAGATTGTCGATCTATCTCAGCTAACCATTTTTAAGGATTTCTTGAAATTATTGGTGATTCGGTAAAACATGGGATTGCATGAATTAATAGGTTTATTAACCGATTATATCACACGATTTATTTCGTTCTATATTCAGAGATATTGCCTGCCGCCAATGGACCGAAGCAAACTATGCGATGCTGTGATGAATGCGTCTCCGACTAAATGAAGCGAAACCGGTGGGTACTTCGCTACGGGACTAGCTATTTCCCCTCGAATTGAGAGATTGCTTTGAAAGTTTATCCTTCAAATTCCTTTTACTTTTTAACAATGTACAGTTTACTCTTCTAAGCAAATACTATTTATTGGATACCCAACACCTCTGTCTTAGGTCACCCCAAGTGGTTCGCTACGTTTGGTGACTTAATAGGGGTGCCCAGGGTGGGGTTATTTTTGTCCGGGCCGGATCGGGAGATACTGATTGAGGGAGATCTTAATACATTAGCAATAGTCAGTTTTCTCCGTGTAGATGGCACCGTTTTTACGCATCCAATACTTTCTGATATGATGATAAAGCATATACCGATATTTGGAAATTGACATTTTTTTATTAATAAATAGTGATGTTAAGCTAACACGTCTTCTACATTGATACTATTTAATAGGTACTAACTTGTGAAAACCAGTGTTAGATCAGTCAGAGTTATTAATATAAGATTCATCTGCCTTTGATCAGCACACTAGCGTTTACGTTTTCGATAATTGAAATCTTTGTGGACCCGGAATTGTTTTTATGTATAGTTGGTTTGGCTATTAGTCATTGCTTATGCTTAGTAACCATTTATAATTAGGACATCAACATCTTAGGGCTATGACCTACGAAGGGCCACAATACGGTGTATTAACAGAGATACTGTCAGTGAAAGGAAACAAAATGTTGAAAGTGCTCAGGGGAACTGTGTCCGACAAAACTTAAGCAATAGACAGCTTACTCTAAGGTCAGCAGATCTAGATGTTAGTAATCGTCTAATCCAAGGCTGCCCAACCTTTTTAACAGTTGGGCGAAATTAACGATGTTGAATCACTGGCGGGCCACTGAATACCTGACGGTTCCTATTTCCATGGAGGGGGGGGGGGGTTGTTAGAGAATTTCTATAAAACATAATTCTCCACAAAAAAAAATCAAAACGAGTGCTCAACGGCGACGAAAAAACAGGTTAGATTTTTTCGTCGCTGATTCTCGTTCTGAGTAGCCTAAATAGCGATATAGCCTTCGTTGGCAACACTGGTGACCGCGCGCAAGCTGCATTGTTTGTTTTAACCGCGGGCCCGCGACACTTTTTCAAATTTGCGGATTGGCGGGTTTTTTGAAAATAGTTCACGCGGGCCACTTATAATTCGTTCGCGGGCCACATTGTGGCCCGCGGGCCTGGGGTTGGGCAGCCTTGGTCTAATCGAACCTTCTAGGACAAATCGAGCCGTTTACTATGATCGTTCAATATTTATAATAAGCCATATTTTAAAACTTCCGGTAATTGTTTGGTTTCGGTTGTCTCCTATTGTACCTTTTTAAAATGTCTGCTCAGAAAATTCTTATTTCTGAGCACAAACTGCCTCCTGTTTTATGTTACGTTTTAGTTTTAATATTCTTGTTTTATCCTGTCTTGCTGTTATTGTTATTCTAAGTTTTGTCATCACTTTGTATAAATAGTGTATTTAGTGTTATAATATTAGATCTGTATTGGGTAAGGCACACTGTAGGAATAATTTTAAGAACCACTAATACTGAATTACCATTTTTAAGTTTGTTATAGTTAAGCGCACTTGAAGTGAAATAACACTAAACTGCGCTATATAAATGCCATGTTATTATTATTATTCCATCCACATGCGTGCACACCATTTTTAATCAAGGTAGGCAGTATGAAAAATAGCGAAATAATCGATATTTATTACAGACGTGGTGAGTTTTTGCTAAGAATGACTGACTGACTGATTTTGTTTTCAAATATTGAGCGCCTCATTTATAACATGAAAGAAAACCATATTTTTTTGTAATAAATTATTTAATTAAAAATTAGTTGCCTGCAATATCAATACAAATTGAAAATTTCTCCCCAGTAAAAATAAATGCCGCCGACGGGAATTGAACCCGTACCTACTGATGTCCAGTCAGGTGCTCTGGACCACTGAGCTACGTCGGCTTATTCCCAACCCGCCAAATAATTCAATATGTACTAGTACTTCAATCAACAATTACTGCTTATTATATATAAACATATATGTTTCGTATTTATATTTCAGGCGACTAATTATTGCTTATAATAATTTGTTATCCTTTGTGCTATGCATAAAAAACCTTGTCTTATAAACATTAGTTTATCATTAAAAAATAATATAATTTTTTGTATTTAGTAACGTTGTTCTTGCTGATTAATAGAGATGGTACAGATTGCTACATTTTTTTGTGATTTGTACCAAAAGGCACGTCGAGCATCGAACACACAATCATATGCAGTGTATATTTGTCGAGGTGTATGAGAATATATATTTATTTTATTTATGTCTTGAAAGTGTTGATTGATTTCGCCCAATTTTTTCTTAATAAATTATTATATATTTTTTATGCGAGTAAGGTAGGGTAGGTAGTGCTTATCTATATGAACTGCACGCCCCTGATTCCATGACAGATTGACAGGATTCCAGGCGTACGTACTATATACTTATTCTGGAAGAGCTAGGAATCAACTATAGGCTAATCAGTTGTCTGCCTACGGCGTATCAATTCATGCACCGCAGGACCGCGAGGAGTGAAGGAGACTTGTCCACCAGGGAAATTGGAGAAATTGGGTCACGATCCTCAGCAATCAGCACACTACTAATGAATACGTATGTAAACAATGCAACATGATGAGGTAATGTTATACACGGAGATAAAATTAACCAATTTAACTCCCTAGCGACCAAAGATTTTTTAAAAAGTTATGTTTTTTTTTTTAATTTTTGTGTTCTCTAGTGGTGTATATTCTCTATTTTCCCGTTTGTACTACGAGTTTCCGAACACCGGTAATAGATAATACGATATGACAAGGAAACGTGTCAATTGACTGTGAACTTCGATCAAACTGCACGGAATATCGTAGATAGAAACAAAGGCGGGACGTGGCTGTGATACTGTCGTTCGCAGGGTTTCATTATTTTTTCAAAACCTTTATTCTTCAATATCAACTGCCAAAGCAGTTTTTCAGCAGGTCATGTTCACAATATTAATATATTGTATGATGAGAGGCCACAAAATAGAAAATAGATACAGAAGAATAACATTTCAAGTGACTACAATACAAAGAGAAAAAATACATAGACAGAAATAACACAGTCAACACACTCAAAGGCACCCAACACTCTCGTAGGCATATTTATAAAAATAAATGCATACAATCAATGGATACTAATGTATTTATAGACAATATCAATATGGAAAATCTTGATAAATTAACAATTTTTTTAGCTTTTTTTAGTTCAGTGATGCAAGTTCATTGGGTTCTTATGAAACTTATGGTACAGGATAAATAAATGTTCGTTGGCCGTATGTATTAGTAATTTTTGGAATGGACATACCTTCATTTTGATTAAATCTTGTGTTATGTACTTTTATATATGGAATCAGACAAATTAGTTTTGGCATACAATTTAACCATAATATCCATCGAACAGGTAATATATTAAATGACTAATGTAATAATATTTATATCTCTTCTTTGTGCATAGATACTTTTGCTTACCAAAAGCTTAGTCATAGAGATTTAGAATAACAAAAAAAAATTATTAACGAGTAATAATGGTAAATCAAGAAGACTAAAGGGATTATATCCACTCTTTCTATATTTACAGTAAAGTTGTTTGATGACTAGACACTCATGACTTATAAATGATGATTTTTTTTATGAATCAGGTAAATATTTTCGAAAAGCTTTTTATAGACACCGCCAAACCTAAATACATAAAAATCTGACATTTTAATAGATTTATAATTATTTTTATTGGTGTTTTGAAGCCGTGAACCAAAGAAGCAGAACACGAGTACAAATCACTGTCTGAACCAATGATCCCGTTACATTAATAGGAAGATTTTTGACTTGTATCAATTTGCCAGGCGGCGCGAATAAATTCTACTGAAACATTTTTTTGGCGTCAGAGGTATACCAGCTTAAGTATTAAAAATACAATATTTACTTTTTCAAATTTCCGAAAATATAATACTTGTTATTTTATGCACAGAAGTAAATTACGTGAGTAAAGTAGTTCATCATCAATACTGCCCAAGAGTTCCAACTGCTCTCCACTGTCCAGAGTCAGTCAGATTACGGCATTTTCAACTGAAGGTTGCCAAACACGGTCAAAGCCATTTCAAATAATGATGGTCTTTCAGTAGGAAAGTACTAAAAGTATTTTTCACTATGGTATCATACACATCTGGGTCAGGTTTCTGCAGTTAAAATGTAACTTGAACACAAGCCATATTAAAAAAATAATAATCTTGTTTGTGATTCTGTCTATTTTTAACTCCGGTTCAATGAACTATTTGATTTGCTTTGAATTTAAGCGTCATCATTTTCAAAATTGGTTGTGTTTATTTGGAGAATTCAGATAAGCGATTATGTAGGTACCTATTTTTAATATAATACTTTTAACAGAAAACTATTTATATAATATATTTTATTAATATTTTCAAAATTAAGAGAATTAAGAACATGCGTGGTTTTTCACAAATCTGCGCTAGGTATAAACGACAAAACACCCGTCGATAGAAACAAAATACCAGGAGCACAGAAATATAATAGGGTTATTTGTGTTAATTTTCGCAGTAACGCTAATCTCACATTTACACAATTTTCAAAATGTAAACCTGCCGACAAGAACAAAATACCAGGAGCACAGAAATATAATTGGTTATTTGTGTTAATTTTCGCAGTGGCGCTAATCTCACATTTACACAATTTTCAAAATGTAAACCTGCCGACAAGAACAAAATACCAGGAGCACAGAAATATAATTGGTTATTTGTGTTAATTTTCGCAGTGGCGCTAATCTCACATTTACACAATTTTCATAATGTAAACCTGCCGACAAGAACAAAATACCAGGAGCACAGAAATATAAAACGGTTATTTGTGTTAATTTTCGCAATGGCGCTAATCTCACATTTACACAATTTTCAAAATGTGAACCTGCCGACAAGAACAAAATACCAGGAGCAAAGAAATATGATTGGGTATTTCCATTTCGTTATTATCATAAACAATTGCTCAGTGACGGTAGTTGTTAAATATCACATAACGAGGCAACCATTTATATGTTTTTAAATTCATGTTTATATATATTTTTTAACTATCCCATGATTTTTCACGGGTCTGTCACTAATATTGAATAAGTTACTTATATTACTATTCACATCCTCTTCCAAAAGCACCGACACGATCGGGGCGATTTTAAAATCAGTTGCAGATGTCAAATCGTAAAAATAAATTAAGCGTTCTATCAACTTCCTTTTCAATCTCTCTAGAGGCCGTCCTTACCAATTAGCGCTGAAGAGATATATATATCCGTGAGGCCGCCCATAACCATACTCGAGGGCGGGAACTGTTGAGCAATCCGCCCAGAGCTTCTGAAGTTCCGCCCAAGGGTATTTATAACCCAATTTGTTGATAAAAGTACGATCTACGTTGGTGAATGCAATTTATATATCTATTCGTCTTCTGTTTAAATAGGTTCTTATCAGATTACATAGGTAGGTTAGTTAGTATCTAGGCAGCTTATTGAAAGTGAACCCGATGATGGGACTTTAGGGTTATGACAATGCTTACAATTTGGGAGGCGGGTATGGGTACCGCCGCCCCGGCAACTATTTATTGGATAACCAACACCTCTGTCATAGGTCATCCCAAGTGGTCGGGATCGGGAGAGCCTAGTTTGGGGAGACCCTTTGCCCTCTACAGTTGGTCTCTCTCGACCCATCGTCTTGCTACGCAGTGGGAGGGATGGATTCATGCGTCCGTCAATCCGAACACACTGATCCCTAGATTCCTACCCGCCTCTCATACCTTTTTCTTCCTCAGAACTTCTGCTACTTCTTTCCTTATAAAGACCCTCCACACAGCATCCCCAAAGAACACGTAGGCCCTGAGCCTCCTTTGTAGGGTGAATTTAATGTTAATGCTTAATACATAAATCACATCTCACCCGTAAAAAAAATTATGGCCTTAAAATTAGTAATTTGTATAGCCTCGTTTTTGTGAAAAATCACTTGAAGTTCTAGGTTACCTTCATCTTATGACAATTAACTACAGCTAAATTATGGCTTATAATAGATGTATCGATGTATTTTTAACTGCAAGTATGTTAGCTGTAAGTTTCTACATATTTAAATTTATATGTACATATCTTAGATGTAAGTCACTAGTTTTAAGTCAGTAGTTTTGGTATTTATTATTTAATAAATATATTTGTACAGCGCCCTTGAGGTGATTTTTCACGAAAACTGAGCTATATAAATTAGCCAAATATTATTATTATTATTGTATCCACCGATTATCTTAATATTGTGATTGTTTGAAGGGGTCGGTAATGTCGAAGCAGGAGAAGGCGGGTCAAATAATCAAGAATTGTCAAATAATAAACACGTCAAATAATCAATAGGTCAACTAATCAATAGGTCAAATAATGGAGACGTCAAATAATCAAGACGTCAAATAATTAAGACGTCAAATAATCAAGACGTCAAATAATCAAGACGTCAAATAATTAAGACGTCAAATAATCAAGTGAATCATGTTATTAAGACGTCAAATAATTAAGACGTCAAATAATCAAGTGAATCATATTATTAAGACGTCAAATAATCAAGTGAATCATGTTATTAAGACGTCAAATAATCAAGTGAATCATATTATTAAGACGTCAAATAATCAAGACGTCAAATAATTAGGACATCAAATAATCAAGTGAATCATATTATTAAGACGTCAAATAATCAAGACGTCAAATAATTAAGACGTCAAATAATCAAGTGAATCATATTATTAAGGACGGGTTGTTTCGGAGAACTTGAACAATTCTTCAAATTTCAAAGTTAATTTTCAAGTTCTGTGAAAGATATTTTTAAGTTCTATTTTTATTTCAGTTCTGTCAAGCAACTAGCCTATAATGATATAATAACAGAATTTGAATAAGACTTTCACAGAACCCGTAAATGAACGTTGAAATTTGATGAATTGTTCAAATTCTCCGAAACAACCCGTCCTAAGTCAGGCCATGTAAATATTTAAAATTCCAGAAAAGATATTGTTGTAAACGCGAGTAAATAAAATAAAAACAAACTTGCTATCCGCGACTGTCTGTGTGCGCACTTAGTTCATCTAAACTACGAAACGGATTTTAATAGGGCTCTTATTTTCACTTAGAGAATTTCTTCCGGAAGATTTATATCTATATACACTATTTACAGAAAGTAGAGAAAAGTCGATGTTTTGTAATCAAGTCGTAAAATAATTATTATCTGGTCCTTACATTGTAAACGCTCGCTAAACCTTAAGAGATACGTCAAACTGAATTGTATATCTTAAAAAGGTCTCTCAATCTCAACATTGTACCCCAAACGAAGTCTCCAAGCAACGCCGGTGTACCCGTGTCAGCTAGTTCATAATATAATAATTCCATCCTTTAATAAGTAGATCTAATTTGGAATGGCGTGACACATTTTTGACAGTTTTATAATGCCTTCAGAAGGCGAAACATCTGTCATGCGTAATAATAATAATAATAGTAATTACTCAGCGGAACTTGTACTTAAATAATTTGAAAAAAAAAAATTAAAAATAAAAATATTATTGAATACATAAAAGAAAACCTTAAGATTAAAATGGAGTTCCGCAAATTGTTTACATTAAATAACGTGATATTATATTCATAATAAATGTAAGCCTATAATATATATACGACAATAATTCAGTGCAGTCAACGGTTGTCTAAATTACAAAAGATATATTTTTTAAATTTTATGAATGTATTGTGTTATATTATCAGAAAAATATTGTGGGAATTTATCCCAGGTTGATACACAAGTGAATCCCAAATAAAAATATTAATATCAACTCAAAAAAGAGGCGGCATGCAGCGGAATTCGGAAAGTTTACCAAAATTTTATGTAACTGTCTAAAATTTAACAAAAACATCACAGTAATGAAGTGCAAATAATTTAGCAATAGATCCTGAGAGACGTACCTGACTCAAAAATCTAATCATTTTGGTCTCGGGCGACTTTTTTTCTTCTGAAAATATTTTAGAAATCAGTAGGTATTACAATAGGAAATTTTTTTTTTTTAAATACTTAGAGATCTAATTTCCTTTAGTATTTTTCAAAATTAGGTCAGAAATCATTGATTTTACTTTTCAGGTTAACACCCCACTCCCCTGTAATAAATTACAATAATTAAAATTATTATATCACGTATCTAATGAATTAGTAATTTAATAATTGAGTAACTACATGATAAACGTTTTTTTTACATTAACTCCGCACAGGAGGCCACGAGGAAAATAATTTCTCTCAGGGCTTATGTCATCTTTGGGGACGCGGTGTGGTTGGTCTTTTTGAAGAGAGGAAGGAGTGAACATAGGTCTGGAAGAGACTCATGGTGTAGGAGGGCGGAGGGAGGGAGGTAGTATCCCAAACCTATCTTCTAACCTAAAACTTCTTTGTTGGTGTAAAAGCAATAATAGCTTTAATTTTTAGACTTTATTTCTCTGTAAAACTCGTCAAGTGCTCCTATCAATCAAAAGGCGTAAATAAAATGTAATCGCTTTCCGCTGACACGTTGATATGTTTAGATCATCACATCTCATTTACAACTGATCTTGAAAAATGCTGAAACAATTTCCGAACTAAGTCATCTTAAATAAGACCCTCCCATTATCTTCTGGGCGTGCCCAAAGATCATCTCAATGATCTAACAGCAGACTTGTGCCAACACACATGGTCCAGAATTCTAGCAATCTTCCACACAGCGTCCCTGGAGAATACAAAAAGATGCAAACTAAAACGCTGACTGTTTGCTCGCGTATTTAAATTTGTAGAAACTCTTTTGGGAAGAGCCAAAAACCTGATTGAGTTTTCAAAGTTTTCTTTATACGTCTGGTAATTTTGTGGGTTGTGCCTTGTTTTTAGCGTTTTGTCTAAGTATACCTCGCGAGCTTTTGCAAGGCATGCTGCGAACAGTTTCAGTTAACCAATTAACGGACAAGCTTCTATAATCGAATTAAAAACATATTGGGGCCTATTTGAATTAGTGACTTAATTTGAAAGGTACAAATCAAATTCGGAATCGTCAACTAAGTCATTTGTAATGATTACGTGGGAATTATCTGGACTTTATTAATGTTTCGGTTTAACAGCGACTATTGGATGAGTGATTTTAAATTTGATTTTCCGTGACAACTATTCATTATTCGCCAGACAGTGTTAATAGACTTCATTTTTTCGATCTCAAATCCGAATAACGAAAGTGAACAAACTCTAGTTATCTTTTCGCTAACGAAATATGAAAAATAATTTAACGAAAAAATATTAACCAAAAATATCACAGGATAAATTAAATAAAATAAATAACGATGTTTCTCACCTTATACATATATACATAAAAAAATCTATACATGAGATTTTAGTCTTTTCTATACAACAAATAATAACAAAACAAAACCTTCCGGAGTGCAAGCTTTCGTTAAGAGTTTTTAAAAGAACGTAAATATTATAGAATTTCTTCACGTTTCGTACATTTAACGAGTGAGAAATTTTACGAAAGAACCAGAAAAATTGAAAATTTTTTCTTAAAGAGCAGAATACTATATCGAAAGATATCCATATAAGTTAAAATCTAATAGTTAAGTGAAGTGCTTTTTTGATATATGCAGTGTTTTTCACGCCATGAAAATTGAGGTCACAGTAATTTTCTGATGACTCGCTTTACCGTAACCAGTCTCCTGGAGTTGGGGAGCTGCGTGGAGGGTGAGGGACTAGTCTCTTCCAGCGGGATGGGGACCTTGGAGAGGTCTGAGGGGCTCCAGAGGTCCATGGATGAAGCTGGTGCCTACGAGAACATGATGCAGCAGGAGGGGTTGGAATACGCGGATGTGAATGGGAACTATGACAGAGGGTACTCGCGCTTTGCGAGGGAAGCTGGTAAAAGAAGTAAGTAAATTATTTAAATTATTTTTTACCTTCCTGAATCCATGATGTAAAGATAGGCTACAACGCTTTTCAAATTTTCCGTACCTCTTGAATACATGTAATTTAAAATCAATATTTTAGCAATTCATTAAAACTAACGTTTGCATTAATAAATATATTTTTTTAAATTGACCTAAACAAAAATAATCGTTTAATTATCGAATACAAAATATTCACCATTCTCAACCAAAAATATGAAACAGAAAAGACAGAAATATGTGGTTGCATCTGTGAATTAAACCAGGACCTCTGCCTTGCTGTGGAAGTGCTGTGACCGCTGAACTGATTCGTCAATTTCTACTTCCGTAATTTTTATGCGTAAGGAAAATGAAGACAAATTTGACTCAGTCAAAAGTATTACACAGTTAAACATTACGGAATTTGATGACGTTGAATTAGCTCAGTGGTCAGAGCACTTTCCCCGCAAGGCAAAGATACTGGGTTCAATTCCTAAATGCGATCGACCCTTTTTCTGTCTTCGATATTTTACTTCCTCGATTGAGAGCGGTCTATTGTCTTAAAATATTACAACTTTTGTGGTTTCACTAACTATGCTATTCAACCATAAAAATATTGTAAGATACACAAAATAAAAAGTCAATCATTATTATTATTGTTGTAAAGGAGATTATTTTTGTAGCAACTTCGTACAACCAAAGTAAATCATTAAGTGTGTTCAGATGTGTGTGGGCACTCTGAACATAAAACGATTATAGAACTAATAATATCATTTTAATAGTCTTGCACATTTCAATCACACTCCTTATGTACATGACGGTAAGATTGATTCCAGTTTTTTAAAAGTTCAGGCACAAATATTTAAATATTTCTACATCATTTTCTAAAGAACTTCATTTTCCATACTTTACTATCTAGTAATAGTATAAAATGAAGTCGTTATCCGCGTCTCTCTGTTTGCGCGCTTAGTTATTATAAACTGGATAACGGATTTTTATAGGGTTTTCAGTATCGCTTAGAGAATTTCTTCTGGAAGGTTTTCATATATGAAACACTCATATTATGTACTCATATAACGCTGGCTAAACCTCATGAGATATATCAAAATAATTTACTAGGGAATTGTGTATCTTACAAAGGTCTACAGAAAATTCCCGAACTATATAATATGTCTATCTGCTAAGGATAACCCCCGGCAAAGGCAGGTACACATCAGATAGTAAAACTACAACAGAAAATGGATTCGTAAGTAGGAGATATTGAACTTCAACGCAGTTTTAAAATGCCTGAAACTGCAATATTTAATTTTTCTAAGCGATTATATTCAACCCAAAAACACATGATTTGGCATTACAACGCAGTGCTCCGCTTTAGTTCAACGCAGTGCTTCGCGTATTCAGTGATAAATCAGACATTTTGAACATGTTGATCCTCATTTTATGTACTTACTAGGAACCACGCAATGTTTCGATATTGTTAACGCCTTTCTCGGGCGTCTTCCACTTTTTCCACCATTCACTACTGTATACCACAATGTTACTGTTAAAAAAATAAAATTCCATCGACTTTAATTTGACTCCGTATATCATTCCACTAAAGTGATATTGCGATTTCTTCTACCATTCAAATTCCATCGACTTTAATTTGACAGCGTATCTCATTCCACTGAAGTGATATTGCGATTTCTTCTACCATTCAAATTCCATCGACTTTAATTTGACTCCGTATATCATTCCACTAAAGTGATATTGCGATTTCTTCTACCATTCAAATTCCATCGACTTTAATTTGACTCCGTATATCATTCCACTAAAGTGATATTGCGATTTCTTCTACCATTCAAATTCCATCGACTTTAATTTGACCCCGTATCTCATTCCACTGAAGTGATATTGATATTTCTTCTACCATTCAAATTCCATCGACTTTAATTTGACCCCGTATCTCATTCCACTGAAGTGATATTGCGATTCCTTCTACCATTCAAATTCCATCGACTTTAATTTGACCCCGTATCTCATTCCACTGAAGTGATATTGCGATTCCTTCTACCATTCAAATTCCATCGACTTTAATTTGACCCCGTATCTCATTCCACTGAAGTGATATTGCGATTCCTTCTACCATTCAAATTCCATCGACTTTAATTTGACCCTGTATCTCATTCCACTGAAGTGATATTGCGATTTCTTCTACCATTCAAATTCCATCGACTTTAATTTGACCCCGTATCTCATTCCACTGAAGTCATATTGCGATTTCTTCTACCATTCAAATTCCATCGACTTTAATTTGACCCCGTATATCATTCCACTGAAGTGATATTGCGATTTCTTCTACCATTCAAATTCCATCGACTTTAATTTGACCCCGTATCTCATTCCACTGAAGTCATATTGCGATTTCTTCTACCATTCAAATTCCATCGACTTTAATTTGACCCCGTATATCATTCCACTGAAGTCATATTGCGATTTCTTCTGCCATTCAAACTACTCTCTAAACACTCCAGGAACTAATAAGAACAAACGTTGAAATTTTCAGCGATATAGTTCGACTACTTTTCATCTTTTGCGGGCGCAAACATTTTTTTTTTTATTTTTTTTTTTTTATTATTTTAATATAGATCATAGTTACATTAATACATACATTGCATATGCAGAATATTTATATATTAAGAAGAAGAAGATTTACTTATTTATGTATTCATTCATAAAATCATCACCGCTGATCTCACTAGGGAATTCCTCTGTCATTTTGTTAACAAGGCTTATAAAATATATGGTTTGTTTTTGTCACATTCCATCACTTTTTACAAGTTATTGACCACTAGTTTCGGACAAAAGTTTAAACATTACAAAAAAACGGCTACCTACATAAAGTTACTACTGAAAACCCATTTTTTCTAATTCTTTCACGTGATTTAAAAAACAATATTGCGACCTTGGCATGGGTGATGCTGTTAGAAAGATAATAGTGCCAAATAAAATTGTCAGTTAATAAATAAAGTCCATTATAAATTCGATTGCCTACTCGATATTTTTCAAGGACATTGCTAACATTTTATAAACACGATCAGGACGTACTATTTATGATTTGATCGCGATGACTTGACTTGATTTTCGGAATATGGTCAACAAGCACTCACACAATGTAACAAGCAACAAGACATACCTAGGTATTCAAACAGAACCTTTTTTTAGAATATGCCTCACTATCTCCTAAAGTTTTAAAATATCATGCCGTTTTTACCAATGTTTTTTACGTATTTCATTAATGCATACAATATCTTTTTAATCATTATTGAATACTTTGTGTGCTGTCTTCAAGCACAGTTTGTTGTAAAATAATGTTTTGCTCAATTATTATCACCTACCAGCTCAAGTTAACATAATATTTATGCGATGTAAACAAGTCCTGTCCATACACTGAGGGTAGAAATTATATCTTTAAGACGATACCCTAAAATATAGCCAGAATCTTAACGACGTAAGTGAAGAAGCTGTGTACAAAAATATGCAACGCGCGTCCCTGGTGTATTGGACAGACCTGCGGTTTACTTTGCCCTATCAAATCTTAACGATATAAGTGATGCAGTCGTGTAAAAACAATATTCGGCGGGTGGCCCGGCGTTAAGGGCGGACCTACGGTCGACTTTACCCTAGCAGACCTAGAAAATCGATCTTTCCGTGGGGTTTATTTTAATTATTTTTGATGAACGTATTACTAAAGTCTCAAATTTTTCTAAAGGGATCCTTCGGGAATTTAATAATCCATCGCTTAAAAAATACAATCTGGCGCCTACAGCGAATTTTGTAGTTGAAAAACGTTTTATAAAATATAAAACCGTTATATATAAAATATTTATATTGTAAGGTCCTATTTTTATTAATCTTAAATATAAATAATTTACATTCGCAGGGTTCCCTCTAGAAACATTTGAGATTTTATTAATATTTTCATCAGAAATATTTAAATGTCGCCGAAAAAATAATTAGAAATCCTACCGACGACGTGCCGCATTAGATGAAAACTTCAAAGGATGATAGCTCTATTCTGGCGGGCATTTGTGTAAGCTTTCTGTGCTAACGCGAAACTTGAACCTGGGTAGGCGATATATATTCGTTGTTTTAGAATATAGGCGCAGTCGCTAACCATTTTAATAACAAGATACTGTTTTTCATTGGTCACGCACGATTACAGTACGTATTTATTTACGGTCGGCACGAACGTGACCGACTAGACAGGCGAAAATCAACAACGTTTCGCTACCCATCGTAGAAGCAAAATCGCTTATATCTGAATAAGCCTTTTCTCAAATCTCGGCATTGAACAAAATATAATGTCAAAATAATTGTCAAAATTTAAAAAAAACTTTTTTAAAGCCAAGTATTGCTATTGGTAAAATATTGGTAATCCGGTTATAACCTGTGTTAACAGGTTTCCTGATAAACTTTTAGTAAAATACCAATATTTTATCACGCTCTTGGACAAGTTTTCGTAAAAGTACTTATATTTTCGCATTTCGTCATTATATGTTTTCAAGGCAAATGCAGGTGCACGAACAAGTGTTCTGATGTAGGTACTAGGAATTTTCTAAAAGTTTTTCAGAAAACGGCCTGCAATCTTGTTATAACCGTATTACCAATAATTTGAAAAGATTCTTAATAAATTAGCGAAAATCATTTTTCTTCGAAACTTTGGAGTATTTTTTTATTTATTTATTAATTAATTAATGCCCTTTTTGGGGCTTTTACAAATGAATATTAATAAAATACATTATTTATTGAACATAACTGAATTGCTTCATCAACAACATTTTATATTTGTTTAAAGATAAATTGAATGTGTCCACTGACTTGGTATAATTGTTTCCCTCCATTAGTATTCTGGCCAAAAAGGATTACATATGGTAGTTAGTCCCAGAATTTGTGCACTGAAATAAATCCTGACTTCTAGTATTACGTTGTGGAATCCGGAAGCTTTTCAATTCTAGCAATACCGGACTATCAACTAAATCATTTAGAATTTTATATAGAAATACCAAGTCAGTGAAAATTCTTCTGTCTGACAATTTGAGGATTTACAAATAATTTAACAGAGTGTTGTGATTCAAAATAATTGCTGTAATACTCATTTAAAAAATTGTAAAACGTAAGCATTTGTTTTGTATTATTTCCACAGCTTGTACATGTATATTATAATGTGGGTTTGAGACAGGAGAATTATACTCAAGTTGTCTTCTTAAATAGGCAAAATATAACAATTCAATACACTTTATATTGTTAAAATTCTGGTTAGCCTAGTTATAAAAGTTTAGTGAGAAGATTTGAAAAAACTGGCACTTTGCATCCTGCCTCTACCTCATATTCTTCCTCTCTCCAATCCCTTCAGCCCCACAACACACCCAATTGAGGACGCCATAGTCCCACTGTCTCCGGACAGCTCTTTTAAAAATAAAAATCGTCTAAAAGTTCGAATATATAATTAAAAACGTTTCACAAACTTGTACGAAGTTATTCATTTTCCGTTTCAATTAAATTTCCTCCTAGAAAAGCTCAGATATAATATAATAATGGACGGATAAATCATAAAGCCGGTATAATGCACACTCGCGACTGGAAGATAAATGTGTTTTTAAATTGCCATGATGACGCGACGCGGTGTCCCATGGTAATGACGTAGCTCCTCGTTCCATTATATCGACTAATGGCTTTTTTCACGCACTTCGAAATGCAAAAAAAAGAGCCGTGTAATACGGGCTATTTTTAAATGTTTGAAGAAGACGTTAATCGTTAAGGATTCTATATAACATTTCGTGCTCAAAATACGATTGTCGCGGTTCAAATCCGAAAATATAAAAAAATACTTTTTATTTCATGTAAAATAATATTTTGGAAACAATATAGGTATTAACGCCTACTCTCAGTATCGCCTTGGTGAAAGACAGATTTTAGAATCGAAATCGTTACTTGAAAAGGCTCTAGCCGTGTTTGGTGACCAGAACAGATTAGCCATTTACTTCAAACCTTCCTTTACCTCATCTCCTTCCCTTCCGCTTTCCCGTCAGCCTCCTACTAGCTCCGGACAGTCAGGAGAAGCAGGCACATGTATGTAGTCTGTAAATTTGTTTGTACGTTCCGTCTCCGTTTCAAGATGGTGGCCGTGTTTGATACCACCTTTTATTCCCGCCAGAGTTCGCTTAAGCTTGGATCATTCTATAAGCTAACAAATCGGAATAATCAATATAATGGTACCTGCCTGAAAAATGTTTTAAAAAATAATTTTCTTTTGGATAGTGACGTTTCTTTGGACTAGTTGTATAATTGCATATTTGAAATAAAAAAAATTTAAATAAAATATGTTTGAAGTGATTTATTTTTGGGGTACTGTGCCGTGTTGCACTACCTCTTTTAGCCAACTTAACGTGCGTAATTACACATCTTCTTTGATGATGAATACTATAATACTGTCCGAAACGTTGGCTGACGAAGGAGATTTATATTTATTAAATAAGAGAAAAATAAAAACCTACTTGTTGAAGATATTTTTTGTTACCTTTTCCAGATGTAGGTAGTTTTCAATTCAACCCTTTACATTTTTACAAGTTAGAACATTAAAATATCTTTACAGTAGTGTCACATCGAATATCATCTATAAATATATTTGTAGTTCATTATTAGATAACTTTGACCGATTCCCACCGATGTGTCGTCAGTTCGATTCCTTTCCTAGCTAAGTCCTCTATCCATTGCACAAGCAACATCTTCTGCTTATAATGACGGTAGTAGAAGGTATTCAAATATTGTCAGGTTATTTGTAATCCTGGAATGTTGGTATTTCGTTAAAGAAATATCTTATTAAATCCAAATTCAGCATGCGAATGTTTGTGTTCGCAAAACTCGAAAGTAGTCTATCGATATTGCTGAAAATTCAAAATTTTGTTCTTATTAGTAGGTACCAGAAGTGTTTAGTAAGTAGTTTGAATGGTAGAAGATATCTCTGCACTGGAAAGAGATACGGAGTCAAATTAAAATCGATGTAATGTAGTTTTTTAACAGTAACATTGTGATACACAGTAGTGAATGGTGTAAGAAGTCGGAAACGCCCGGTCCACTAGTAAAAACATAAATTCGAATCGCAATTAAATAGGATACTAACGTTTGAATTCAACATCTTCCGAAGATCTCCGCAATGTGTATGGACGTGTTGTCGGTTCCATGATAACATTGATAAGTCAACATAATTACAATACAACACATCTTTCAAGTAGTAGTAGTGAATGGTGAAAGAAATTGGAGAAAAGACATTAGCTATAGCGAAGCATTGTACCACTATCCACTAGTATAATTATAAATATTCCTCTTAAAAATAGTCAAACCAGAACGCTACAAAAAGGTGTAATATTCAGTTTTCCTCCAGGAAATACAGTCCACTAATTGCAAGCGACACGGACCGATAAAAAGGCCAGAATTCAGTAGAAATCTGCTTCAACGGCGTCGACTGAGCCATCAGATTAATTGCTGTAGACATGATGGACGGGCATCTTCACCGTTTCAGATTAACAAAAGTGCAGACGAGGAAAATAGACAAAAACGACAAAAAAATGGACAAGAGTTGTGAGAGATGACACGTTTTTTGTGGCTTTGCGGCGTCCATCATGTGTGAAGTACTGTGAAGGCAATGAAATATCGCTAGTAATTCTTGTAACATCGCATAAGTACGAATATGATATCGAATTTTTAAATTACTAGTTTTATTTCTCGGGTCCGCTCGAGTTTCAACGATATTTTGCCGAAGTACACGGAAAAAATTTACCGATAAAAAATGTTCCTAATTTATTAAGAATCTCTTCAAGTTATTCCTAATCTGGTTAAAAAGGGATTACAGGCCATCAATCAATGCAATAAAGGTGTACGGGACGGCACTGTAGTCGCCGGCCGCACAGACGATGTAGCGGGAATGGCCGGCTGGCCGCTTCGACGCCTGGGAAGAAAAGTCGGGATAAAGTAGGGAAAAATGGGGAAAATGTGGGAAAATAGGGAAAAAATGTGGGAAAATATAGGGAAAGGGAGAAATGGGGAAAATGTGGGAGATTATGGGAGAAAGGTATAAGGCAGGGGGGAGGAAGGTAGGGGGGAACCAGCGCCCTGACAAAGGGCGTTTCGACTATTGCAAAAATGTTTCTTCTGAGCACCAGGGAGCCGGGAGAAAGAAGAAAGCCAGGTTGAAGTGAAGGTCCCGGGGCAGAGAAGAGGCTTGAAGAGGCAGTCAGGGGCAGTCCAGGAGAGATGTTGTCGAGGCGATGGTTGCTGGATCTCTGTCGAATTGCACAAGTTTTCCGCTTTTTAAAGGGCCAACGGGCCCTGCTCTTTCTTTGTGTGAGAGAAATTCCGAGAATTATTTTGAGTTCCCGGAATCTTCACAGGGCAGAGCGCCGCTGTTGCGCAACTCGATGGCGGACGACATTGCCTGGGTCCCTGACTGTTTCTTTAATCCGCTTGCCCGAGACATATTTTATTTTTAGATAGTTTGTGAGTTTGCACAAATTTACATATACATAGATATTTAAAGGGAAGCTTTGCACAATATTCGATTTTGTGCAAACGGCAAGTTTTGTAAAGGAAACTGCGCTTGCACAATTTCAAATTTCATGCAAGTCTTCCATGTTTTGTACAAATTTAGGTATTTTAATTTATAAGAGGGTATTGGGGGGTCAAGCCTTTGTTTTTTGTCTATAATGATGACTGCTTGACCCCGTGGTTTTATTTATTAATCAATTTTGCAGATAAGATTTACAGATTTATACAAGTTTTAGAGAGAGATTTTGGTGCATAAATTCGAAGATGCGCAGAGGTGAGTTTGTAAAGGAACTACCTCTGCGTAAATTCAAATTTATGCAAATTAATTTAAGTCGGTGTACAACGTCCGGTACAAAAGGTATACCAACATTTTCGCATTTCGTCATTATAATATAACTATATTATTATTGAGACAAACGAGGGTGCATGAACACGTGATCCCTTAGGAGATTTTTATATATCAGCAATAATAATAATAATATTTGGATGCTTTTTATAGCGCCGTTTTTGTGCAAAATCAACTATTTTTTTCGTGTATACCAGAACGCAATATCCAAGCACTTGTTTAACAAAATGATTTTCGTAATAGTAGTAATATTTTAATGGTAGTTATGACTTTATTAGTCTTTTGAAATCTTAAATGCCAATTAATTCCAAGAATGCAAGGGTTTAGCCCTGTCTCCAAAATTTTAAGATTCTTACGAGAAGGCTAAACCGATGTGTGAGATGTCTTTGACTCTCGCGCAGAGGTCAGCAAAAATGGTAGTGCCAAATCTTTCAATTAAAACACTGTTTATGTAGTCAAATAACAGGTTACCTACTAACTAATTGTTTTGTTATTTTTTTCAGTAAGCAGCACAAACTTCAATCCAGTCGACTACCAAAAACAGAAGCCAGATTCAACAAACTGTGATAAAGCAAAAGAACTCACTAACAAAAAGTGTAAAACCTCAGGAGACTTCGCTAAAAAACCTGACTGCTTACTTCAAGAAAAAAATGCTATTATAAAAAACAAAGAACTAACAAAAACACAAAACAAGTCAATTGTGAACCTGTATGAACAAAAAACTTTAGAATCTAACCAGTTTACGCTTTACCCCCAAGCAAATCCTGGACAATATTTAAACACACATTTTCAAGAGTCTTTGAATTTGTCAGGAGATTCAAAAAATCAGGCTTTCAACAATTTTGGATTTGAGCATGCCAGCAATTTTCAAAAAGATAAAGTACAAAAAGTTTTTGAAACGGGGAAGATTTTCGAAACCCAGCATTTGGTTAAAGACAACGATGTGATTAACAATGAAGATATGCACGATGCAACTTGTTGCAGTTTTGAGGAAGAAGTGGACAAAAATGGGAAGAAGAAACCAAGGAGGAATAGGACTACGTTTACTAGTCAGCAGCTGACGGCTTTGGAGCGGATATTCGAAAAAACACACTATCCTGATGCATTTGTGAGAGAAGATCTTGCTACCAAGGTCTGCCTCAGTGAAGCCAGAGTTCAGGTGTGTTCACTATATCTTTTGTTACAGTAGGCATCTGATTCGTTTGCTTGAATTAATTTGGGTTGATTGTCGGAATTTAGATCTGTTAATGGGATGTCTTTTTGAATTTCACTTTTGTTTTCGGGAATAAATGCAAATCTCGGAAGCGAAATTAACTCACTAGCCGACATTCAATCAAGCTGAAAATCGGCAGATAGACTCTTTGTCAATAAAAAAACATTATTTAAATTTTTGGTGGCAATCAAGTACACACACACCCAGACACACACGCATTTCACTGAAGATGGATGACATTACAGCAATATATGTCCTTCCTACCCAATCGGCATTTTACGAAGTTGATAGAGTTGTCAACTATAGATTCTGGGTAGGAAGGTTCAATCCTCAGTCAAAACATTTATTTTTAGTTTTAAAAAAACATTTTTAAATTGATGTATTACGTAACTTTTTTTACTGGTTGATTTTTTTGCAATTTCATAAGCGGTTTTTATATTTTATCGGTAGAAATATGTGGATCAAATCATATAATCACAAACAAGTTATTATCGGGTTACACAGATATGGAGAAAACTACTTACCAACATTATGTCGATGACAAATAATTATAAGCAATAATTAGTCGCCTGAAATATCAATACAAATTGAAAGTATCTCCCGAGTAAAAATAAATGCCGCCAACGGGAATTGAACACGTGCCTTCTGATGTCCGGTCAGGTGCTTTGAAACCACTGATCTATGTCGGCTTATTTCCAACCCGCCAAATGATTCAATATGTACTAGTACCTCAATCAACAATTACTGCTTATTATATTTTTTCCACCTGTAAACAACCAACTTTATTTTTGTAGGAAAGGCTTTGTTAGTGCTAAATATCTCACTAGATGGCGTCGAGACATATAATATCTTCATTTATTGGTGAAATATTTTTGACTTGTCAAATATTATTATTTTTTAATGATAAACTAATGTTTTTTCAACCATTTTACAATTGGACATATTGTTGAAAAACTGGACCGTGCTGACATGAACGTCAAATTAAAAGCGCGCCGGTTAAACTATCAATTGAGATAATCTTATACACAAATGTTAACAACTAGAAGCGGCCGTAAGTGCGGGTTAGATGTAATTAAACAGCGAGAAGACCATACTTGGTTGGTATTCAGTATATTTAGGAACTCCAAACGCGAAAAATCCATTATCCAGCAATCTTAGCTTCTTTTGACCAGCGCCCGTAAAATTTCCCAGTCTGGTAAAAGTGCTCGGGTAAACTTATGTATTGCCTAAGTACAGTTAATCACTTTACAGGGAGCTAATCTGGACCTCAATCTCAAACCGCACTTGACCGAGCTTGAGAGTGGCTCCCTTCGCCCTGCGCCCTGCGCCTTCCACACTCTGCCTTCAGCTCTCCGCTCATGTAGAATATTAACTACAGTACAGTTTTTTTAAGTGAAATACAATTTAAGAAATGCCCGCAAGGGTTCTTGCAAACGCACGGAGGAAATAGAGCATTTTTCTATAAAGAGACTGTTAAAAATGGGAATGCATGACAATTTCGTAATTTAATATCAGTTATTCAAAATATATCTGAACACGTGTTCACGCAGGTGCCCTTGTCCGAATAAATATAATGGACGAGATGCAAAAATATTATTATTTTGAAAAACACATATTCTTGCTATACTGATACTTTTTTATAAAATTTGTCAAAACATTCGTTGTAGGCCTCTAGTCCCGTTTTTAACAGGAAAACTAATAATGTCAGTAAGATTTCTCCGTGTGGAATAATCATTCATAAAAATATTTGTTTATGACATTGTGTTTTTACACGTGAATGAGAAGAACACGATTATAAAAAACTCAGTTGAACGATACATGATTTAAAAGGGATATTAAAAAGGAAATAATAAAAATAACACAAAATATTACGCAGAAACATATTTTTTATTTTTTTCAATCGCACAGACAACTGCTCTCAACCCTCTGGAGCAAGTGAGACTTTGGCATCCCGAATCGGGTTATGTTGTGAGGCTGAAAGTAGTGGGCAGGGGAAGGAGATGCGGAAAAAGAAGGTGGGGAAGTACCTGGCTTTTCAGATCTGGTCACCGAACACCACCAAAGTCTTTTCAAGCAACGTTTCAATTATGAATGGTGGTCTTATACCAGGGTGATACTGAGAGTATCTTCCACTCTGGAACGTGCCGCTAAATACTATATATTATTTTAAATGATTAAATTGTGAAAAAACACAAATTTATCAAACTAAAATTTACTTGCGCACGCCTCGATGTCAACCCACGACCTCCAGCTTGCTAGTCGAGAGCCTTACCCCTCCACCACGGAGGCCATCATTATAATATAATATATAACATATACAAGAAAGCAGAAGGTATCAGAAGAGAATACGCAAAAAATATGTCATTTTACAACATTTTGTAATAAAACTATCCAAAATCATCCATGGCACTGTTCTCCGTGCAGTCGTAAATAGTACTTTGGAAAGATAATAAACTATAATGTTAAAACATTCTTAGAAAATGGAGTGCCACAGGGAATTGTACTTGGCCCAATTCTGTTTTAAAACATATAAATGATTTATGTAATGTAATGAAAATTAGTAATAAAATATAATTCAATGTAAAAAGGTTAAATAATAAGTGAATGATTCAGATATGGAGACATTTTCATATATTTTTTATTTTTTCATATATACATTTTCTATAGTTTTTTTTATTATTCGTTTCATTTTAATTTGTTTAACTTAAATCAACAATAATTAATATTAATTAGTTAATACTGTAACAAGTTTCCATTTATCTGTTTCTTTATTGTTTGGCTAAACCTGCATTATTGCTGCATATGCAATATGCAAACTGGTAACTTCATTAAATATTGTGTACCTATTTCTCGTGAATATGAAATCCCGCTAGAGAGCGGAGCGGATCCTTGAATAATTTGCCTCGCGTATGATTCCGGTCGGGTGCATACTTCACGAAGCGGGCAAATTGACGCGGGTTCATTACTGCAGTCAGTTGCATCCATTGCATCTAGTTGCACTATAACAAGGACGATCTTGTGTTGAGCTAAGAGTTAAATGCATCGTATTACGTTGATTCTGTGAGAAACGCGCAACATTTTTGAAAAAATCATTTTGATTCTGTGTTTTACAAATATCAGAGCGCTCATTTTTCAAGTGTTTAAACTCATTAAAATATTCTGTTGTCTCACATAAAATTTTATTTTAAATGAATGACGTACAAGGAAAGACACATTTCTTATATCTGACATTATTTTTAGAAGAGTTTCGTAAATGAAAATAATAAATAACAAATTATAAGAATCATAATAATTAATAATTATTCGCCTGTAATACCTAAACAATTTTTTTTTAAATTTAAAGATCTTAATCTCGTAAAAAAAAAATTGTCGCTGACTGGAATTGAACTTGCAGCCTTCTGACTGCCGGTCAGCTGCTCTAACCATTAAGCTACGTCGGCTTATTCCAAACTCGCCAAATAATTCAATATGTACTAGTATTTTTCATACAACAATTTTTGGTTATTCCATTTTTTTCTTTTTTTTCCCATCTGAAAACACCCAACTTTATTTTTGTAGGAAAAGCTTTGTTAGTGCTGAATTTCCCACTATATGGCGTTGAGACATTATATCTATGGTGAAATCTTTTGACTTGTCAAATATTAATATTTTTTTATGATAAATATTTATAAGACAAGGTTTTTACGCGTCTTTAGTTCTTTCTCGGTCGATTTTTCAATTTGTATGGTTATTTCAGGCGAATAATTATTGCTTATAAATAATATGTTGTCCTTTGTGCTGTGCATAATAACCTTGTCTTATAAACATCAGTTTTTGAAAAAAATCAAAATTGAAAATAATACACTTTGTTTAAACAAAAGGTTTCCTCAACAGGATACAAAATGTACTGAAAATTAAAGCTTGCAAAAAAGATAATTAAGCATAGACACATATGTAAATATAGATAAAAATATAACAATAAGCGGTGGAAGAGTGTATTTATTTATTAATCTTTTTACACGGAAATAATCATTCGAGCATGATGCATATAAATAACAATACCTATGAGATATTAATATACATGAACAAGGAGAAAAAAATTAAAAATATTTACAGGTACTGAAAGATAAACTAGTTTTAAGAATAGAGTTGGAATAAATGTTTGATATGATCCACAGCACATAAAATAGAGTTGGAATACATGTTTGATATGATCCACAGTACATCAAATAGAGATGGAATAAATGTTTGATATGATCCACAGTATATCAAATAGAGTTGGAATAAATGTTTGATATGATCCACAGTATATCAAATAGAGTTGGAATAAATGTTTGATACGATCCATAGTACATCAAATAGAGTTGGAATAAATGTTTGATATGATCCACATTACATCAAATAGAGTTGGAATAAATGTTTGATATGATCCACAGTCCATCAAATAGAGTTAGGATAAATGTTTGATATGATCCACCGAAGACTTAGCGCTGACGAGCTCAGCCGATGGTCCTCGTATCCAGCGAGTAGTGAACCGAGTGGCACTACAGCTCTTAATTCATTCACCTAAATATTATCGCAAGAGACCGACGTACGAGTGATATAAGCATAAGCTTCTTATTCATTTATATTGCAACAACTTTGCTACTTTCAGAAACTTTGAAATTGTATTGGTTTAGAATTATAAAGTCCTGACGAAGAAGGTTCCTTAAATATGTTTAATAATACTTCATTTCTTCCAGGTCTGGTTCCAGAATCGCCGTGCCAAATTCCGCCGTAATGAACGCTCTGCCCTTGGAAGTCGTCGATCTCCAAATCCTTCATCTTCATCCATTCCTCTCACCCCTTGCGAGCGTCCTATTCCACCGAGGATACCTCCAGACTTCTCTCAAACCAAACCCCAACACCCCTGGCTCTCTCAACAGCCTTCGAATCCACAAACAGAGCAAATCCTCAACTTAAACATGAACCATCCCCTAGGCTACTATCAGAACGAGTATCTTATGAATCAGCAGCATCATAATTCTTTTATCTCTGAAAGTCAAATTGGTAACTATAATAGAAGCATTGTTGGTTCTGCAGGAGTCTTTGGTAGTCCAGGCAGTACCAGCTCCAGAATGTTTATGGGACATTATGGTACTTATCCAGGCTCTGGAGTTCCAGTTTCGAGCCATCAGTATAATGTAAACTGTGGAGGGATTGCCAACTGGAGGTTGAGAGAGTTGGGACTTAATGCAATGCAGTTTTGAATGCATTTCTTCTGAATCAATGAGCCTTTTCCTATTTGTAAATGGAAAATTGTTCACATCTAGGGATCTTGGGGTGATGTTTAACCGCATCTCGGCGGCGGATGCATCTTTCAACCAATTGAGTGGTAAACTGAATCTGGTTGAGGACTTTTTGACCTCTCCAGCAGGATTCTTTTGGAACATCGCATTGCGCCGTTGTGGGAGGGATGAATTTAGACGTCCGACCCCAGATTCCTAACCATCCCTCTCATATCTGTTTTCTTCCCAGAACTTTCTCTCGAAATAGTTTTCTCTATACCTATGCAAATATTGTGCCTTAAAATGATATAGAGTCTAAATGCGTGTTTGTGTATAATATATTTTTAATTAAAAACAGATTATACGAATACAAAAAAAAATATCATCATAGTTGTGTTTGAATCATAACTATTGTATACATATTTGTAATATATTTTGTTATCATGAACAAGTAGAATAATTTTATAAGAGATTCTTGCTTGTGTAGTGGTGTACTGTATCATAGGATAGCGGGGTAAGAAGGAACTGAAGGCGGGTGTTCAAAATGTTTTGCCTTTAAGTAGTATGTGTTTATGTAATCAAGTTAGCGAAACCTAAGAAAAAAGTTTAGTCCTATGTGTTGTACCAAAAATGGTAATATTTAATAAAAGTTTACCCTTTTCCAAAGTATTGAAGGCATTAAAAAACTTTATATATTTTTAATCTAGGTACCTACTAAGACTGCAATAAATCGTCTGATTAAAAAAGGCTAATAAAGTGGGAATATTTTGTATAAATATTAATCAATGTGTTGTGGTTTATTTAAAAAAATATAATTTATGATAATTATTAAGAAATTAAACTTGCTTTGAAGTTGGCAAAATTGAGTCCAAGGCACTTTCAATTTAAGCTGTCGAAAATGTATGTAAAGAGTTGTATAAATAGTTTTCTTAATATTTTTAATAAGTGTAATATAATTAAAAGATACTTCGTTAAATTTGAACGCTAATTAATTAATAAAAATATCAAGAACAAAAAAGGATGTTTATTTTTTGTGAAATACGTAAGTTCTTAGATTAATTAAATTTGAGAAAACATTGGAGATTTTCAGGGCCGAAAGAAATATATAATGATTTATTTTTGGGGTATTATTTCGTGTTGCGCTATACATCCTTCTTTAGCCAACGTTTCGTGTCGAACGTCAGACACATCTGCCCAGATTATGAACACTGCAATGATGTCCGAAACGTTACCTAAAGAAGGATGTAGCCAATACGTCATAATACCCCAAAAATAAATCACTTGATACAATTTGATTCGAATGCTATCTATATACATTTTGTTGTAATTTACAGTTTATTGGTTCAATTAAATATTTTTGAATAACCTTGTATTTATTAGAAGAGTTAAACTGTAAATCTCAAAGTAATAACTAATAATAACAAATAATATGCCACCCCCAAGATTAATTGTGAACATCCTGTAGTTCCCTTCAATTCCACAAGTCAACCAATCATATAACGCGACAGAAAACTACCACTCGTGCACAATACGGTATACAAATTATTATCCATTAAAGTATTGGTGTAAGAATCTCACAAAATTCTCACAAACAATAAAAAAAAATTTTGAAATTCGAACCAAACATAAAACTACCTTACCAACTTTTTGAAATTCGAATTTAGGAAGTTTGCCCATGAAACTTTTTCTGCGTGTATTGCGATAATATTTTACAACAATGACAAAAAATAAACAAAACTATATTCAAATCATTCTTCCTAATAAACATAACAACAACAAACTTAATGGTACATAGGGCCAATCTTTGAACATGCAAACTTAATTAAAATCTTATGCGACTTATTTTGCAAACGAAACCCAGAATTAAATTAAGCTCTATTGGCATTAGAGCAAGCGAAGGGGGAATGAAAGAATTTAAACGTATTAAGAAAACTCGCCTTTATTTTATTTCAATGAAAAAAATACTCGGGTTCTGTTTTGTTTTATTGAATAAATTTATACTGCAAAGTTGGCGCAGAGGGAGTGTACTCTAACTTGATTAAATTGAAAAAATTAAAAAAAAAACTAGCTGACATGTACCCGGCGTCGCTCGGGGTTATGGATGGTTTGGAGTAAAGTTGTTAGTTCTAGTGTATCTGAAAATTGTTTTTATTTAATATTTCTAAGGTGGACATAATATTATTTTAAAAAAATTGAAAAGTTTACTTTTTATAAATTTTTGTTTCACTTTGTCGTGCCACGTCTTTCTCGAGCGTGCCCGACTTCCACCATTCATAATATCGACTTTCATTCGACTCTTATTTCAATGAAGAGATGATGCATTAAGTCTTTCTATATATAGATAAGGAATTTATACAATTCATCATCTCAATGACAAAAATTATTTTTACAAACTTTCTTCAAGCCTGTGTGTACCTACCTTCATATTGATCATTACGATTTGCCCGCTCGTAATAGGAACCATGATCATATGAGCTCTGGCAGGATAAAAATGTAGTATCCAGCAAGGCCACCATCTTGATCCGGAACCGGAACATAACAAAAAAATTACACAGAAATAAAATGCTAAATGATTAAGTGTGATGAGAATATTTTAGAGGAAAAGTTGATTTTCAAAGATTATTTTCAATTCGTCTTTACCTTAATGGGCCAACACAAGTCAAGTAATAATAGCTGAAGCTTAGTTATTTACAATTAATAATTTTAAATAAAGTGAATTATTGTTTAGGTGTTATTCCTCTGAACTTTACAACTATGAAAGAGACCGTCACACACGGCGCGTCTTGGGTTACGCCAAATCTCAAGTTACAAAAGCCCGTACTACACTGACTTGCTTTCGTCACTGCTATTGTTATTTTTACAGCTAGGATTATTCGTTTTTATACATTTGCAAGAGTTACTAGTAGTTCTGTGAACAGTAGAATTTTATATTATTTAATAAATCAAAACACATCTGAAATCATAAAATAAATTTTAAGTAAGTACTCAAATACCTACCTACTTAATTAATAAATACGAAGTTCCGACGATCGATCACATTTGTAAAAAGAATATTGAACCATTAACCGGTCGTGTGCTGACGCTAAATTTTCACGACATTTGCGTGATAATTTTTTTAACCAATGTGATTTTTTTTTTATTTTTTATATTAACTCCACACAGGAGGCCCTGAAGAAAATAATTTCCCTCAGGGCCTATGTCATCTTTGGGGATGCTGTGTGGAGGGTCTTTTTGTGGAGAGGAAGGAGTGAACATGGGTCTTGAAGAGTCCCATGTTGCAGGAGGGAGGAAACACAGAGGCCGGCAGTTCGTTCCACAGCCGAGCTGTCGAACTTAAGAACGAATCGTAGAAGCGACCCGTTCTCATGTGACAAATGTCAACCGTGTACAAATGTTGGGCGCGCGTTTGGCGTGTATCCCGACTACGCACCGGTGCCGAAGGGATCACTGACGCTTGTTCCTCAGAGCATCTTCCATTGATGTAGGTAAATAATAAAAGTGAGTAGACATCCCAGAAAACCTTATAATAAATTCAAATGTTTTTTTCATGGAACCATTTTATGCACTGGTGCTTGCCTCAATAACTTAATACCAATTAAATAATATCGAACAATAATTGTCTCATATAAAGCAGGCTCATAAAAACCACAAAGCTACCGTAAATTCGCATCTTGCATATCTTAAGGCGTAAGGGCGGCGGTAGAACGATCGTTTTGGCACAGGGCACGTGCGCGCGGGGGTCCCGGGCAAAGCCGGGTCTCGGCGCAGGGTCTTTGTTATCTGTCTCACCTGCCCCGGCCCGAGGTAATATGTCATACGCGGCACGCTTCTTACAAAAACTAACGCGTCTTTATATCAAGCGATAAGATCCTAGTGATATATTGATAATCAGAAGTGATGTTAATTTTTAAAAAATTGCCGTTATTCCATATTTAATGTTTATACCAAGATGTTTAATTTTGTCAAAGTAATTTAAAAAACATGATTTTTTTTTAATTTGAGTATCGCACAAAAATCGCAACTGCTCCCAACCAGCTGAAGCCAGTGAGACTATGGAATCCCCATATAAATTTTATGTGTAGGGGAAGAAGGAGGTGGAGAATACCAGGCTATTTAGATCTGATCACCAAACATAGCTAAAGCCATTTTAAGCAACGTTTCAATTCTAAATGGTGATCTTACACCAGGGCGATACTGTGAGCATATTTCTCTCTGGAACAGGCCATCAAATCATACCTAGATATGTAATTATAACTTTTTTTTAACATTTTGCATGGAAACATTAAAAAGATTTTAAAATAGCTCGCTTTACATTTTACTAACTACTTTACCTGAACTAAAATTACCGATGGCAATAAATACATATTTTAAACCGTTCCATGATAACTCAATACTGTGACTATTCAACACACCTTTAAAAAGTGATATAAAGTCATTAAAAACGATGAAAAAAAACAAAATTTAAACCTAACCTAACCTAACCTACTTAACCCAGTCAATAAAGTTTTTGTTTCATCACTTTCCATGACTCTATATAAATTTTTAAAGATGTTATGAATTATCATCATGATGATTTATCCGGTCACCACACATTAAAGCCACATCACTTATTTGTCATGTCATATAAAAATAATTTTTTAAAAATTCACAAAAAATCATAATTTTTTCTCAAATTGCGCTCCGAAGCTTTGGTTTGAAAGAGGTGTACATTTTAATTATTATTATAGTGGGGTTAACTTTTATATTTGAAAATAAAGCTTCTAACTATGACTGGGTATTATAACTACGGTAAGGGAGACAAAACGATTTCTATGAGTTATTCTACTAAGATGTTCTAATTGACTCTACTATTGTTTGTTCTCAAAACCGAACAAATTAGCCTGAGATGTCAAAGAAAAAAATGATTCCTGAAAATTAAATTATCACGACATTTCGATCAGCAAAGAAGAATAATAAAAGCACTGTTGTTTTTTACTTAATTTCTTTTAAGGAAATTCTTGGGCGTTCAGTCCAATTTTTATCTGACTACAAAACGGGTTTTACGATAATTTTTCACAATGAGTGATTATGCTGATTATTAATTTTGCTGAGCAACACCTTGCAACTTTGTAGGCTGAATAATAATATTGCATTTGCTAAGGTATAATATTAAATATCACTTTTTGCGACATGGATAAATGATTTTCGTGACTGTAGCTATAATTGCAGGTACCTAAAACTTTGACTAACGATTCTTGGGCTTGTTTATGTCATTTTGCTGTCCATCACACGTCGTCACTGAACACACTGCTACACGTCGCAACGTATCAAGTAACTTGCGCGCCTTCTCGTCTGTACTATGCTGCTGGAACGAGATGGAGTACAAATCACGTGATACGCTAGGCTGAGCCCAGTGGCGACGTGTGATGGAAACATGTTTTTAATTGAAAAAACATTTATCAAAGGACAGCAAATTGAAATCTACATTTTTAATTCGAAACATGCTAAGGAATTTGTATTAATTATCAATAAGTTTTATATGTATGTTTTTTATCTCAATTTGAACAAAATAAAATAGTGACACATGTTCATAATACAATACTGATTGCAAACGTTGGAATTGTAGTTCCCAGATACCTAAATAAATACGGTCAAAGATCTCTAGAATACCTCGTTCCAATTATTTACAACATGTTACCAAACTCAATAAAAAGCTGTGAATTGACTCACAGAAAGAAATGTATGTTAAAAAAATGGTTATGTGAAAGAATTTTTATGTACTAATGTAATTATGTGTATATTTTATGTACCTACTTCTTAAAATTGTATATGTATTTAAAAAGTAATTGTTAAAAGAACCCGTTGACAAACTGATATCAATCAGTTTAAGGGGACTTAATAGAAAAAAACTGTATTTTTGAAAGATAATAAATAAAAAAATAAATAAAATTAAAAAAAAATGTAGAACTGCATTATAATTTTCAGTTTTTTTTTTATATAATAAAACAAATATTGTTGAATTTATAAATTAGCAGTTTTATTAATAACAATTATTTAAGGCGATGTACCACGTCGTGTAACGTTTGGAATCGGGCCGCTAACAGTAACACTCCTTATGTAGATAGTGATAAGGTTTAAATTTCCTTTTTTTAGTTTTGATTTTGGTACGCAAGTAAAAAACATCGCCGAAAAGTGTATTTTATTTTATTTTTGTTGTTTAGGCACAAATATTTAATATTTTAAGGTCATTTTCTAAATAACTTAATTTGACACATTTTACAATAAAACCATTAATTAAAAGGGGTTCGTAATTAGGAACCAGATGGAAATAGAAGTAGGTACACAACACAAGAAGAAGAAGCGCATAAGCGTACTATGTAAATGTGATGGCCTAGAAATATTATAGATGATTTAATTGAATACTGCGAATAGAATAACCGTACATTTTTTATTCTTTTGATTTTGATTGAAGTCTTTGTATAAGCCTACAAAAATAAAGTATCAGGCCTCTAAAAACTGCCTTAAAGTTCAAAATCTCCTACTTGCGAATCACTTTTCTGATATCGGTTTATTGTATAATGTGGCAAATTATGCTTTTTAGATTATGATCAGAAAACATTTTAATATTTGTAGCTGAACTTCACAAAATAAGTACTTTTCGGCGAGGTTTTTTTTGCAAAAATTTAATTTTAATTGTGTTTTAACCTTATCGCCGAAGTGCGAGATTTCAACCATTCATATTTATTTGAAAAAAATTTTGAGAAAATAATATTAAAAAGTTACTTACTTAAAAATTTTATTATCGATAGTAATATTATGTTCTTCCGATAAAAACAACAAAAATATCTACACCTTCCTGTAATAAAAATAAAGATTATTATTGTTAAAGGTCGGTAGATAGGTGGGTAGGTAGATAGGTAGGTAGGAGGGCCCGCATAGCAGATGTTTCCCTCGCTGTCAAATAAATATCATATTTGGGGAGATCGGGGGAAGTAATCGCATAGGTTAAAGTGAAACCTGAATAATAAAATATAATAAATTAAAAAGAAAGACAATGTAACTAGTCGTATATGTATTTTTCGTCCACGAATCTCGATATACCGATTTTCATTACGTAGATTTGGTTCAATTTCTAAAATACTTTTCTATATCAATCAAGGAGTTAGTGTTAGAAATGCCTGAAAGTTTTTGGTAATTTGATTTAGGTACCAGAAAGTAATATAAATCTTCCCTTTTTGAATGCTAAGAATACCTATATCAGGTGTTCCAACTTGGTGAAATTGTGACTTATCTAATGTTGAATTCAAAATATTGTTTCAGCCATAGAAATCAAAATTGGTAGAGGAGCCAATCAGGGAAAGTGGAACAAAACAACTGCCTGGAGTTCGGTAGGTTTTTTGACCGTCCCACATTCGGTGATTTGTCTATAAACGAATCAAACAGTATACAGCAACTCGTATTATAATATCACTCCAGGAAAATTAAATTTTCTTACAAATCACTAGACCTTTTTACAATGGCGCGCTAAATTGAAATTTAACTACATATCCTGAATTCGGCAAAAAAAGTTCCGGCTTGTATCCGAAATTTAATATTTTATGAACCATTTAGTTAGACAGTTTTACAAATAGGTATGTTATGATTTATCCACCTCAATCAATTTTAGCATCGCTATGCCAATCGAATCGTTTCATAACGAACATTCAGATCCTGTGCAGAAGAGTCGCACAATGTACTGCGCTGCTAACCTTTGCCTTACTTTAGCGAACTTTACTTTTCTGCAAACGGTCTGGTTATTTCAATGTGCTCTCTTTGGTGGTCAACATAGGACTGACGTCATAGTTTATTAATTGCATTTTCGAACTCTCCTGGGGTCAAACATATAGACAAGTAGTTTGCTTACAGCTCATCGAAATAACACACTGATTTCTGTTAGGGCAAGTCTATTATTTTGAATGTCTATGGTTTCAGTGTTTTTAAGCTAAGAAATCGGTGACCCCAAAAATAGTAGTACAGTAAAAACAGATCAATACGTTTTTATGCGATTCGTGATATTTTAAGAAGCTTTAAATGGAAGAGCTTTTCCAAAAGTTATTTTACCAACCATGTTGAAAGTTTTGTGAATAATTATTACTGTTTGCTTTGTTGATAACATTGGTTTTTATTTAATGTTACAATGGGGTTAGCCTTAAAAAAAACACCTTATTTTGCAGAAAAAAAAAATCAATATTCTTCTTCAAATATCAAAAGGACGTTTAATCCATTATTTAATGAAATATCTTAAAGTTCAAATATAATTTCGTTACTAAAAAATATTCGACCATTTACCAAAAGGGCCCCCATTATCCCTTTTAATATGATCACTCTATAACACGCTTTACCCCGTGCCCCAGGCTAGGTGGCCAGGGCACAGGGCACAAGGACCTCCCCGCATATTATGTAAAAGCTTTTTGCAATAAAGCGAATTGATTAGAGTGCCTCGCTTCCGTGTGGATATGCAGTTAAATGATAAAGCCCAAATGAACTCTTCACGTTTTTAATTGATTTTAATGATTTATTGCTTCGTTGGCGTTAACCAAAACTTCTCATTTATTAGTCAAATGTTGATAAATTTAAATTGCGTAATATGAACATTGGATTTTTTTCTTTTATGTGAAAAAAACACGTCAGTAAAGTATATATATATATATATATCTGTCGATCCAGATTTTGTTGCTAACCGTATATTATGTTTTTACATTATCTGCACGGCTTATACCTTCTTGAGGAAAGGAAGGAGTGAACATGGTTTTTGAAGAGACTGTAGGGGGGAAGAAATACATAAGCTGGCAAATCATTCCACAGTCGAGCCGTTGAACTCAACAACGATTCATAGAGTGACAAAAAATGTCTACTATGTACAAAAGTTGATTGATGCCAAATGGATCAATGACACTAGATCTTATATTTAAATAACGGTAGAACTATGGTAACATTCCCACTTGATACCTTTGCTCTAAAGATTACAACCTTGCACAGTGTCGAGGCACAGAGTCTAGGGTTTTTTTTCATTATTCAGTATTTTGGGAAGCCAGACCAGAAAAATGTCAAAACAAAATTGCAGTATTCGAATAGTAAATTGGATATGTTAGGGAAAGGAAGGTTTATGGACTATGATAAGGTGGAAAGGTTTCCGTGGTTTAAGTTCAAATAACAATCTATCCATTTTAAGTTGGTGCATCAACTAGTAAACAGGTAAAGCCTGATTTGGTAGAAGGTTTCGGAGAAGCCTGAAGTAGACATGGCGCTATCGAGTGAACCAGATATTGGGTGGGGCCATGTCAATAGTTAGAATAACAGAAGGGTGTGTATGAGACGATGTTTGAATGCGAATGAAGCAAGGAGTGTGTACCAAGACCTAGTTGTTTGGTTGTCCATCCTCTCTTCCTACCCGGAAAAACGGCGTGATGGTTGTTTTAGTTTTAAGAATTTTTAATATGATGGCTTAAAACTAAGCTATCGTGCATCCTTAATATGATGTCTTAAAACTAAGCTATCGTACATCCTTAATATGATGGCTTAAAACTAAGCTATCGTGCATCCTTAATATGATGGCTTAAAACTAAGCTATCGTGCATCCTTAATATGATGGCTTAAAACTAAGCTATCGTGCATCCTTAATATTATGGCTTAAAACTAAGCTATCGTGCATCCTTAATATGATGGCTTAAAACTAAGCTATCGTGCATCCTTAATATGATGGCTTAAAACTAAGCTATCGTGCATCCTTAATATGATGGCTTAAAACTAAGCTATCGTGCATTCTTAATATGATGGCTTAAAACTAAGCTATCGTGCATCCTTAAAATGATAGCTTAAAACTAAGCTATCGTGCATCCTTAATATGATGGCTTAAAAGTTTAAAACTAAGCTTCTTCTTTCGTATGGTGGGGGGTCAGAGGGGGACATCTAGATCTGCGAGCCATTTTAGGGCCTCGGGCGTCGCCATGTGGACCTCATCAATCCCGCCGGGGAATGAATGGAGCGGACATTCGTTGACCACATGTTCGGTAGTCTGCACCGCACCACATTCACACATCGCCGACTCTTTAAGGCCCCATCTGTGCATCATGTGGGCACAGCGGCTATGGGAGCACCTTAACCTATTGATGGCGGACCAGGTTTTGCGAGGCAGTGAAAACCCAGGCTGTCTCTCGGTGGGGTCCTGTATGAGATGGGCATTTCCCACGTTGGCCGTTTGCCACTCAAGTTTCCACCTATCTTCTGGGGTGAGAGGTAGTCGGAGGAGCCTCTCTCCTTCCGCCCAGAAGGGCTTTCGGGACTTCAAGCGGCATGCTGGGTGGGAGACGACATCTTCGTGTAGAGGTATTGCGCTTTTTATTTTTTATTTTTATTAATTAAAAAACTAAGCTATTGTGCATCCTTAATATGATGGCTTAAAACTAAGCTATCGTGCATCCTTAATATGATGGCTTAAAACTAAGCTATCGTGCATCCAAAATGATGGCTTAAAACTAAGCTATCGTGCATCCTTAAAATGATGGCTTAAAACTAAGCTATCGTGCATCCTTAATATGATGGCTTAAAACTAAGCTATCGTGCATCCTTAATATGATGGCTTAAAACTAAACTATCGTGCATCCTTAAAATGATGGCTTAAAACTAAGCTATCGTGCATCCAAAATCATGGCTTAAAACTAAGCTATCGTGCATCCATAATCCATTATTTAGAGATAAACGATGCTAAAAAGTGAATCTCCTGCAAAATACATCTGCCGCTTTTAGATGATATATAAATGTATATAAATATCTTTACATTGTATAAATTTGGGTTCTCTTTTGTGACGGCCTCCGTGGTTAAGTGATTTCACTGATTAGGATCCTTGGGAACGAATCCGAAGGTCGCGAGCTCAAATCACAATTAATTCCCTGCATTATTGCATTTGGTTTTGCTGCATGTCCTAATACAGTCAAACGAACTATAAATATCTTTCACAGCAATATTAAGGTCAATATCAATTCAATTATAAACTCCCTTATACCAAGCAAACCAATTAGGTGACTAATTTATAGAAATAGCGGATATACAATAAGCATTACACATATTTTCTGAAAATAGTTTTTTTTTATTAAATATCCGTACAAAATATATTTATAATCGCAATCTCACCAAAGAAGGAACTGATTCTTGTGATTGGTGAGCGAGTGACACTAATTATAAGGAAAATTGTATAAAATTATGCAATAGGTATGAATATACATATATAAGAGGAAGAATTGAAACATCTGGATCATCTATATGTGTAGGTGTACGATATATAGGATTCTGTTACATACTAAATATTGAGTACTTAAGAGAGTAATTAGAAACGTCTAAATAAAGTAGAGATGAATATAGCCTGTAATAAATATAAAGAAAGGGAAAAACAAATTAATAGGTATCATTTTATTTCCTGCAGCCTGATTTTGAATTTTAGTTTAAAATTTTGTTATCTTATTACTATGTTAACACTGTATAATTGTTGTGTAATCCTTTTTTTGTAAAATATGTTTTATTCTGTATTTAAAGGTAATAAATAAATTAATTAATCAATGTCATATTGTGTGTTTGCGGCACGTTTCAGAGTGGTAGATTCTTTCAGTATTGCTCTAGTAAAATACCTTTTAAAGAAACGTTTCGATCCCAAATAGTCGTCTTCCATCTTTCCCGTCTCCTTTCCCTTCAACCTCAAATAAACTGTAATTGGGGATGCGATTGTGTCACTGGCTCCAGATGATTGGGAGCAGTTGAGACTCTTGTGACTCTTCTAACACGAAAAGTAGAGCCAGGTTCATAAATCATTTTAGCAAAAAGGATGATGATAGGTAGATACTAGTTATTAGTCATCGACAATGTCTCAATTTGTCGCCATTGCAAATCTGCCTTGCCTTGCCGGGATTTGCCTTGCTCTACCTGAAAAATGATTATAGCTGATTTATTAAAATCCCGTTAAAAGTGTGACAGCAGGCAATTTCCTAATAAAACATTGGTACTTTCAAAATATATCGGAACACGTGTTCATACAGCTGCGTTTATTCTCTTATTATATGATGACGAAATGCGAAAATATTAGAACTTTTATGAACACGTGCTCGGACATCACCATAACACATTCGTGTTTTACTGATTAGTTTATTAGGCAATCGTTATTGGCCTGCAGTCCCTTTTTTAACAGGAATTTAAGAAGGTTTTATAGGTTTACCTCCTATAATAATATATACATATATATTTAAATGTATCACACTTCAACTGATAACTGCCAACATTATCATCATTTTCTCTAGCTGCTATATTTATGTGTGATCGCAAGATTCAATTCGAACTAAATGCAATCTAGACAGTGTCTTTTATAAATATATCATATTATTTTAATGTGCGACATCTTTTAACTTTCCCACAAGTCTGGGATAAATATTCAATATTTTTTTAGTACAATAACTTATTGATAATATTAACAAATCTAAAACTAAAGCAGTAAAATTGAAAAATATTTGGTCACATCTAGAAATGAATCCATGAAATAATTTAAGTAATATTTAAGAAATGCAATTAAAATGGGTAGGTACTTGAATTAATTTCCAAAAGATCGTTAACTATTTATTTCATACTCCCTTTGGCTTCAAGAGGCTTCATTAATTACTTACAATATTTCAACTGTAATTTGAAAATGCCTCAAGTGTTAAATACATTATAACAATTCAAAGATTAATTACGCAATTACACACATCCTTACTAAAACTGTTAAAATGTTAATAATCCAGATTAAAAACAGGTATCGAAATATAATTCTTTTAACGCTGCAGACACGCTAGGTTATGGAAATTTGTTCATATTAAACTAATGTTTAACTGATCGGTGAAATAAACAATTAATTAATGTGCAGAATTAAATTCCGGTTTATCGACTATGGCAGTTATATCAAATTAGTAGCAGGTCATAATACATCAAAACACCCCCTGTTTAAACACAGTTTTCATACTACATTCTTGGAAAACACAGACACCAAACTTTCCATCGATATCTAACAGATATATATCGATTAATAGCCGATTGGAAAAATGTCTCGGGCTCCTATTAGTCGTCGCGCGTCGTGGTTTTTTTTTGCTATACCTATATATTTTTTGTTTCAGCTAAACATGTGTTACATATAAGATTTGCAACAAGGTGCATCACTTTACTTACATCGCATCTATGGTCTTGGTGTGTGGGACCTTTAAGTACCTACACATTGTCATTTTGCTATTGGTCAAATTGACAGCCCTGAAATTCTGACTTGGAGAGTTGCCAAACCTGAAGGAGCAAGGATCTGTGATTTGCATTGGAAGCAGTCGCCATTCTTTGATCACCAGCCCAGAGCAGCGTGCATTTCCTCTTGGCTGAGGTTCGACCAACAAATTCGCCAATTTTTGTGAACGCTTTGCATATGCAGCATTGACCATTGGATTGATGGAATCGGATGGCATCTGCAGATCCTCATTGGTTAAGAGGGACCCTTTTGGAGATCAGCATCATGAGGCTGTTTTGCATTGGACTACAAGACTATTTTTTGTATAAATTATAAACTGGGAGTTGCTGTGAAGAACCGGAATCTACAACTTCCCATCAAGAACGAACTGGTATCACACCTTCATTTTACCTCTGCAAGCCCTTTTCCAGACAGATTATATAATAGGATGCTAATTAATTTATTTTTTATTATGTCTTTTTTGTGGTAATACATTTTTAGTATTCTTAAATATTTGTTTATTTCTAGATAATAAACTCATCCTTACTTTTATTTGTTGCCACTTAATTCCACGGTAATCCCATGTTAATGTATTTTTTTTATTATTAATTATCGTTGTCCTGAATTGGCTTTCACATGATATTACCTGATTTACTGCACAATAAAAAGACAAAATAATCTTAATTTATTTTCATTTGTATGTGACACCACACAAGAGCCTTCACTGCTTTTAACCGTCTGGAGATAATGGAATTCCAAATTGGGTATGTTGTGAGTGTGAAGGTAATGGGGATGGAAAGGAGATGTGAAGAGGGAGGTTGGGTAGTACCTGGCTAATCAGATCTGGTCACCAAACACTGCCAAAGCTATTTTAATTCTGAATGGTGGTCTTACACCAGGGCGATACTAAGAGTATCTGCCACTCTGGGAATGTTTAGAAAATATTGTTCATATTTTTAATTAAATTAATTAGGTACCAAAACAAACAGCGACGCTCTGAACGCACTACTATAAGGTGTCAAATGCAGAAACTAAGTATGCAAAATGAGTCATGACCCATCGCTAGAAGAAGTTTCATATTATCCTCCTGAGGAGTTCTCCTGTGTTATGGAAGACATTTTTCTATTTAAATTGATTCAGTAAGACTTCAACATAATAGATAAAAATATTTTAAATTAAAAACCTTGAAGAAGTTTCAACAATTTCACCATAACAAAATTTCGGCATTTGTGGGTAGATAAATTGATTGAATGATAGGATAGTCCTCCATCATTGTATTCCAATAAGAGGTGTTATTTTGATATTCAATCGTAAAAGATCAATGGTTTCGTTGCTTGTGTGGCATGAGCGCCATCTTGTTGAAAGTAAACGTTCCGGCCATAAAAAATCATTAATCATCTCTCGATAGCGATCCATTCACCGTAACTGTTGCTCCAGCCTCATTTTCTAAAAAGTAAGGTCCAATGACTCCGCCGGACCATAAACCGCACCAACCAGTCACACGTTGAGAATAGAGAGGCTTTTCATCAATAACTCTTGGGTTTTCCGAGCCCCAGATGCGACAATTTTGCTTGTCGACGAAGCCACCGAGGTGCAAATGGGCCTCATCACTCAAGATGATTTGCATTTGATTCACTCAAGTGAATTTTAATAATTTTAATGCGTTGCTGAAGCCTATATCGTTCCATTTTTATTAATGGCGTAGTTTCTACTTGTCAAATGTCATAAAATAACAGCTTTAAAAGTAACATCTACCGAAATAGCGGGTTATTCAAAATAACACCTCTTATTGGAAAACCCTGTACAAGCAATATTTTCTTCTTATAATAATGGTAGTTGCAAGATAATCTAATATTTCGAGGTTCTTCGTAACACGGGAATGATTGCTTTTATAAAAACATATATTTTATTGAAAAATATGTGTATTCAAAAACATGTAAACCAGTTGTAGACAGATGTAGGCCACAGTTATAAACAGCATATTTTCAATGAAACAGCATTTATTCGTACCCAAAACATATAATCCGTCAAATGACAATAAAGCCCAGTGAATAGAGTAGATTGGAGCCCACTTCATGTTGTTGTTTTGCAAGTCAATGGGCTTGTAATGTGGGCATTTATTGCTTTTCGATTATAAGGGATATTCAATACGCAGCATGCGTGGTTCGCTCCGGCCAGCGCGCTTCTATTTTATAACCAACTAACGAACTTTGAAAGATTTAAGGCCCCGTAGTAAGCGTTCAAAGATGGTTTGAAAGGGAGATATGTAAATACGAATGTTAGAGGGAGCGCGCTAATATTTAAAAAAAAACGATAACAATTCAGCTAAAATGGTGAAAATATTTAATAAAACACGACTCGTTTTAAATAGAGCATAAATCTCTCGACAAATACTTTAGTTGCATTTAAAGATACACTGTGAATTTTTTCATGCGTATAACGTATTAAATAAGAGAACACAACATGTTTTTAATAATTTTCGGAGCTTACTTTGCAATTTTTTTTTATCGAGGGAATTTCAAATAATTAACGTTTCGGCATAAAAAATAACGTATATTTTTTTTAGAACTAAAAAACATAACGATTTATAGAGAAACTTGTTGAAAATCGGTAGAAATAGGAATGCGGGGGCTTAAATAGCTGAGTGAAAAATCCGTTGAGCCTCCCACCCTTATATTTATTTATTAATTTACGGACAATATGTCCATATGATAGCAGTAGATTTTTTTTCAAATATTGTTAAGTTATTTGTAACCTTTGATTGTTTGTCTTTCTTTAATAAATTCTAACAAAAGTAACTGATTGTCTGATGGGTATGCAGAGAGGACAGACCGCCACACAATTGTGTCTTGGTACTTGGTATACACTCTCTGTTTCATTCGCATGCATGCATCGTCTCAAATATACCTGCCCTTGTGCACATATTACAATTAACCTAACATAACTCTCATTATTATTGTCTTTAGAAAAAAACCATTACACCTTTTAATACCTGTAAAGTAATATTATATTTGTGTGAAGTATGTCGCCACACTACAATTTGTGTAGCACCATTTTAGAGAAAAATCACCTCAAAGGGTGCATATTTTACTTACTAGACTTTATTGTTCGCGCAGTATATATTTATAGAAGGTATGAGGGTATTCGCAAAGACTTGGTGGATTGGAAGCCTCAGTATCGAAACCTATCTATCTACCTACTCAATGTACATACCTATCCTAAAATATGACAATGACCGCAATAATTGTTGCAAGAAAATATGTCAAAACCTACCTTACAAACTCACAGTATGCTCTGTGTAAATTAATACCTCAGATAGGAAGGATTGATGTAATATAAAATTTGTGAATTAAGCCATCGTGAAGCTGGCATGCTTTGTGGCCCTAACTGCAATGGTGAGTCCATTTTTACTCATATATTCAAATCTGGGCCTGTCTTATGTTCCAGAAGCCCAGATTTAAAATATTGAGGAATACTGTCCATCGAGTTTAGCGGATGCGTAGAAAGTAATTGTCCCACATAACCTAATTCCAGTTAACATAGATTGTGAGTGGTCCTTCGAGTTTGTTGCAAAGGGCTTGCAAATGTGTTCCCAGCAGCACCTTCCAACACCAAATCATTTAGAGGAGTAGCAGTTTATTTTTAATAGAAGTTACTGAACCTGAAATAATCAATAGTATTTATTTACCCAAAAGTCTCCGACTTTTTGTATGGCTGTAGATCGAAGCATTTGCGCAATATTGTATGAAATAATACATAATTCTGTCAGTGACTATAGGTGGATATTCACCGGCTGGCTATGTTATGTAAATTAGGATTGAAACTTTACTATACCAATAATTTGTGGATACGATTTCGTAAAGAGATTTATGTTTTGCTCTGAATTTTGTCGAGCCTTTAATCATTCTTAACATACGTGGAAATTTATTCCAATGGACCAACAAACTCTAGACAGGGTATTTTGATATTAAAAATGTCACCGAAATCAAAATTATTAGTTCCAAAAATTGGGTGTCGAAAACATTTACCAAAATGAAAGTCCGTTATCTCGCAGTCGAAAAATCGCAAGAAACATTGCTTTTTACCTTTTCTTGGTCTACGAAGACCAAATTTGTCTTCTAAGATAATATTATGCTTTCGAAACAAGGCGATGGAATCAGATGGGGAGTTTTGTTATGAAATTACAGTGGGCCAAATTTGTAAGACACGCCATATTTAGAGTTGATATATCTACGGGGCTAATATACAAATTTGTTCCTTAATTGAAAAAGTTGAAACTCGAACGAAGCCGGGTTGTAAATACTAAAAATAAATAAAAGGAAAAAAAAACATAATTTTAAATGCCACAACCACTTAATAAAATGAAAAAATAATTTTTTTTTTTTTTAAATAATTGTCCATAAACAAACGGCCACCATCATTTTCGTCATACTTAACAACATTTGTACAGTTTTACAGAAGTGCTCAACTATAAATCAAATTTTATTAGGGCCGCGGTTGATACGTTTAGCTACGCTGGCTCTATAAAGGGGTTGAGGATTATACGCAAGAAAGTCAAATATCAAATAATGTCTCCGGTTAGATGACCTAAACAAAACTACAGAAATCTCTCCTACGGCATAACTCATAACTTACGACTGGTGACTTACAACAAATAATGGTTAGCCATTAGTCATTAGTGACGAAAGACAAATTTAAATAGTTTCTAACCTATTAAATATCTAAGATGTCACGTCCCTATCAGTACTATCAGTTTTATGAAGTTAGATAGCTACTTATTACAGCTTAGTTGATTTAGTTCTTGCTGTAGTAGGAAATGTAAGATTTTTTTGTAAAATTCTTAATATGTACGGTATGGCAAAAAGTGTGTTACATCAGTTACTGCTGTGCAGAAATATGTTACATTTATTATTCTTTGATTAATAGGTATGAATTGTAGACACTTGTCCATTATTTAATTTTAATTTCATTTTATACCTATTATAGAAACAAACAGTACATGATTTACAGAGATGAAACAATATACAGGAATAAGATACTTCATGTTGGGCACCTATGATATGTTTCCTTGTAATGTCTGCTAAGTGGTATGTTTATTCCTTAATTACCAGGTGACGTGTGTAGTATATAGGTGTATGTGTGACGTGTGTAATGTATGGGTGAGTGTGTGTATGTATGCGCATTGAACAGTTTAAATTATTGACATGATGCCACGTTTGAATTTTGGCAGTGAATCCGAAAAAAATGTCAATGTTAGAGTTAAGACAAATATTATTTAGAGTATGAAGAGCTCAGTTAATTGTCGAATTAGATGCTGCATTTGTTTTATAATTAAGCGTGTGGAATAGCACTGTATGTAGTGTACGTCTCAAAGGTATGTTAAAGTTATTATTATTATTATCATTAGATTTTAATATATTAATAAATTGGGTGATACGATATACCTTTTTGGTAATTAACTTAAACAAATAGTAGATTTAAGATAAATGAATTCTCGTTCCGATTCGATTTGAAGTAGTGATTTACAGATTTACCGAAAAATGCAATTTAAAAATTTGACTTGTTCCAGTATAACTTTGCACCCTCCATAGAAAAACTCCGCAATACCCTACCTCTAGTCTAGTGGATTATCTAAGCTTGACCCTCGTGGCCAAATAACCGACTAGTTCTGAATAGACTAGCAGTGACTAGAGTCAGCATGCGGGTTCTCTCTCATCCCCTTAGCTGGATTGTACCGGTTCGTACCATGTTGTGCCAAATAATGCTTCTATTGTCACCATTGGTTTGGTAGAATAATAATTATAATTGTTTTGCGTTGGAAACATGACACATGCACGGAGAAAAATTAGTTTCACTTATTTATTAAGAATCTCTTCAAATTATTGGTAATCCGGTTAAAAATTAGATTGCAGGCCAAATTTCATAATAATAATTAAGTTTGTTCAACATAACATATATTAATTCTTAAGAATTAATAGGTTTCCTGATAAACTTTTGGTAAAATACCAATATATCATGGCAATGTCTAAAATTTTCACCAGAATTTGCATAAACACCCGTTCCAATATATCAGAAATTTTGCTGAAAGTTTATCAGGAAACGGCCTGAAATCCCGTTTTTAACTGGATTACAATATTATATGTTATAGTATTTTTTTTATTTACATTTAGTTCAGAAATCTTGACTTCACGTCAAAAGCATTGAAAAGAAGCTGTGTCAGATTAAACGAACCATATCGCCATATCTACGCAGAGGTAGGCAGATAGATGATTCAACTTTTAGATCAGCAGTAGCCTCCGCTGTCGGAAAGTTGAAAGAACCAAAGCTCTATTAGCGTGCTTTCGGAGTAGACACGCGTGAAACCCGCTAAACTTAGACTATTTAAATATTCAAATTCGGAATTTAATTCAGAAATCATGAAAAATTATAGCGATTTGACCTGGCTGAAAGGATGCCAAGGATATTTCTAGTCTGATGAATGCAGGAAACTATATTAATAGAGTACTAAATGCAGTCATCGCCAACAAAAAATTGATTCACCCTAATTGAGATCAGCCACCCTAATTGAGATTTGCAGTGAGATCCTTGTATGTGTGAACCACCAGATTAGAAATGTGGTGATTCAGTTAGAATGTAAGCATGATGAAAGCGTGGTGGAAAAGATTAAGAAAGGGATGCTTAAGTAAGTTGGACATGTTGAGCGGATAGACCGAAAAATAGAGGAGAATATAATGTGACTAAAAAGTGAACTGTAAAAGAAGTCGAGGATGAAAAGTCCAAATATTTATCTGATTCAGTGGTAAGATGTGTATCAAACAATTCGGTCCCCTAAGTAAACACAATCACCACCTTTCGTATAATCCTTCGCCAAGGAAAAATGAATAGGTAGGGTACACAATATCGAGACGTAATATTTTTTCTGTTCAAAAATGGAAGAACGTTTAGTTTCAGCTGGAAATATTAACTGTTAATTTCCTAAAATAGTAACAAGTAAAAATTATCTGCTTAAAGATTATGTAAACACTGCATAAGAGTAGATACCAACTGCGCGGATCCAGAGAGACTATAATCCAGGGTAAGTAGATTTGGAAGTACAAGTGTAGAAAGACACAGTTTCTGTTCTCAACAATGGATTTTCTCCAGAGGAATAGTGGAATCTACCACTTGGAACGTTCCGCAAATGTAGTTTATTATTTATTCATTTTTTTTAATAAAATTATTAATTATATGTGATATGATACTAAAAGGTTTATTTCGTTGTTTTTTTATTTAGCTTTACGCCTGGCTGGGCTTTTACGTGTATTATACGAACAGAGTATAAGTATAGTAGTTAACTATCGAAAATTTTACACAAAGTTTTTAAAGCATGAAATAACATAAAACTGATAAACTAAATATGAAACATTATTAGTAAAACAATATAACATATAAATCTTCCCGATTCCCATTGTGTGACGCCATAGCATGTTTCACCTTAATAAATTCATAAATTATATCTTTTTTTTTATTTTTTATTTATTCTTTAATATATTTGCTATACAATGGTATAGTATATTGTCCTCCACGCTAGGAGTTCACCTGTGTTGTGGAGGACTTTTTCAATTGTAAAGTTATATAATTCTAAAACAATACAGTGGAGTTGGTTACACAGAGAAACATTAAAAATCTATTGCTATGATAGCCCCCTGACCCAAATGTGTCGACTATATAATAAGATAGAATGTGCTGAAGTAGACATTTAAGTAACGAAAGCAAAGAGTGTGCGCCAATCCAACGCCAGTTCATCTTGGAAAACATCGTGATGATTTCCTTATCAGTTTTATTTGGCGTATAGTTACATATTTCAAAAACTTTTGACGTTTATTACGTAAAATAATCTTAATCTATGAGATTATATGAAATATTCGGCTTACGTGTTTTTGTGTTCGCAAAATTCGAAAAGTAGTAGATCGATATCGCTGAAAATTTTCAATTTTATTCTTATTAATGTCAGGAGTGTTGAGAGAATAGTTTGAATGGTAAAAGAAGTCAAGGACGCCTGAGGAATACTTAACACAATATCTCTGCACCGGAATGTGACACGGAGTCGATGTAATGCAGTTTTTTAACAGTGACTTAGTATTTAGTGGTATATAGTAGTTTAGTTAATGGTGGAAGAAATCGTAGACGCCCGAGAAAGGTATTAGCAATAGCGAAGCATTGCGGATTCCAGTAGTTGAACATATAAGAGATAAATAAAATACGTTTTCAACGAAATCTAGTACCTATGGAACTTCAATTAGAATTGGAAGCTTATTTCTTAGAAGATATATTATAAATAATTGCCCAGCTGCTGAATGTTCTACAATTCCACATCTGCATCTTGTACATTCATCTACTTCTTGACACAAGTCGTCCTTCCGTTATTTTTTGGACAACATTACAAACAATTGATTGTACAACCGTAGACGATGCAATTCACCGCTCTATTTGCACAAAACAGCTGAGCTCTGGCCATCTGCAACTGGGCCATAAATAATCTCAGCTAGCCAAAGACAAGGTGTCAGAACTCCCCTATTTCTTGACCTTAATTCTAATCCGACATGGAGTAGACGTGTCAAGAAGGTTCTCTGATTATTCCCACCATTACTACTGCGACCACAGATTATTCCACACATGATGATTCCGTACATTGCAAACTGCGAACGCGTAAATTCCGTTAACATTTTTTTTTTAATATAGATTCCAACTTCCTAATAATCTGGAACCGGTGGGACTATGACATTTCCAATTGGGATATGAAGTGAGGCTGCAAGTAGTAAGAAGGAGAAGCAGGTGAAGAAGAGGAAGGTAGGAGAAGTTCTTGGCTATTCAGATGTGTCCTCTAATTTCAGCAAAAGTCATTTAATTTCCTATTGGTGTTTTTTACCAGGGCGATACTGAAAGTATTATATTAGCGGTATTGATTAATATCAAGCGAACGGGTCGTTTTTAAGTTCAACAGCTCAGCTGTGGACCGATTTGCTTCTGTATTTCCCTTCTGTTCACTCCTCTCTCTCCTGTTAAAGACCCTCCCCAAAAAAGTGGTCCTATACTGTAAAAAAGAATCTTTGTTCAAACTTTAGTCAGTTTACCGTGTATGGGATCATCGTGTGGGGTAAAATCTGTGTGCAATACTTTTGGTCGGAATAATCATCGAAAGGGAATACATTGTATCAGAAGTTATCCCTTATTATTATTATTATTGTACCTTAACGGGCTTATCTGACGTGTGACAACACCCGCCGCCGCCATCTTGGATCAGCTGTCATCGGTTTGCCGCCAAAATTCGCCCGTCGAAGAAACTCGTTCAGCTGTTTGTCAACGGTGCTACCGGCCGCCTTCACACAATGAGAGAGAGTGAGAGGGGTGATCTGGCTGATATGTACTCGCACGTCTTGTAATTTTAAATACAGGGGACAGAAACATTTCGTGGGGTATATAAAAACAGAATTTTTAATACAATTTATTAAATCGACTTCATTACATTGTGCTAGTAAGCTGTTTTTGGTTACGTGTAACTGTAGATAGGAATAAATTGTTTATTTTGTTGTATTCACATAAATCAATAATGTTTGTTATTCTTAGAATTAATTCATTTTTTTCACGTCTTGAAACAAAAAGTTTTTGCTTTTCCTAATTTTATCTATTAGTAATTATTTTTTAAAAATTCATTTCACACAATCATTTCATAGGTACATCATGAGTGTAAATGTAGAAAATAAATAAATAATTTAAACATTTATGTGTCGATTACGACGTATTACTTGAAATTTTAGACTTATTTTTTAATCACGGGACTGTTATCTTTTATGGGTGTTAGCTGTTTCGCCTTTTTTTTATTTATTTTTATTTATTAACTTTCAAAAATACATTTTTTACAATTAAGTCCCGTTAAACTGATTGATATCAGTTTGTCAACGGGTTCTTTTAACAATTACTTTTTAAATACATATACAATTTTTACAAGTACATAAAATATACACATAATTACATTAGTACAAAAAAATTCTTTCACATAACCATTTTTTTAACATACATTTTCTTCTGTGAGTCAATTCACAGCTTTTTATTGAGTTTGGTAACATGTTGTAAATTATTGGAACGAGGTATTCTAGAGTTCTTTGACCATATTTATTCAGGTATCTGGGAACTACAAGTCCATCGTTTGCAATTAGTCTTGTATTATGAACATGTGTCACTATTTTATTATGTTCAGATTGAGATGTATGCTGACTCGCAATTTCAAGCCACAATAAAGCACGAACAGATAATACATTTACAGAGTTGTATAGTAATGACTTTGGTACGTCATTTCTTTGGTCGTATTTAGTTTTGTTTAATAATAATTTTACCAAAGAATATTGTACATTTTGGACTGAAAGAAGATTTGTTTTTGTTGAATGTCCCCATGAAGTTATTTCGTATCTTATTAGGGATTCCGCCAATGATAGGTATACTATTTTAAGGGTATTTGGTGGAACAAAAAACTTCAATCTATAAAGTTTGCTCACTATAGCTCTAAGCCGTGTGCACACTTTTTGTATATGTATATCCCATTTAAAATTACAATCAATTGTTAAGCCTAGATATACGTATTTTGAAACAAGTTCAATATTTTTGTCATGAAAAATAATTTTAGGAGTTATGGTGATGTTATTATGAGGAGATCTGATGTGCATAAGCTTCGTTTTTTTAGCATTGATTATTAAACCTACATCATGTGACCATTTTTGAAGAGTGACAAAGTCAATTTGCAGTAAAGTACTCGCTATTAATAAATCCTCATGTGAAATAACTAATGCAGTGTCGTCAGCATAAACGTAATGTTTTACATGAGAAAAAATAAATTTCATTGCAGTAACATATATTATATACAAGGTAGGGCCTAGTATGGACCCTTGTGGGACGCCTGCGAAAACAATATTTTTTTTGCTAAAATGATCAAAAATTTTTACACAAATCTTTCTATTTTGAAAGTAGTTAACAAATAATTTACGTAGGTTTCCTGTAATTCCAATGTTTTCTAGAGTTTTAAGTAATTTACTATGATCAATCGTATCAAAAGCCTTTGAATTATCAATAAATAATACGAGTACATGTTTTCTTTTGTTAAGATCATTATTAATTTTATTTGAAAATTCTTGAAGTAGTAGATCTGTGCTTTTATTTTTTTGGAAACCATATTGATGGGTATCAATAATAGAAAATTTTTCAAGGTACTTTATTAGTTTTACAGATATATATTTTTCTAGGATCTTTTCAATTGCAGGTAAAATACTGATCGGTCTATAGTTTTCAATTTCACTGTGTTTACCACCTTTGTAGATGGGTCGGATTATGCTACATTTAAGATCTTCGGGTATAATTGCCTCCGATAAAATCATATTAATTAATAGAGTTAAAATAGGTCCTAAGCACAGACATAGGAATTAATAGACGAGAAGATATGGGCGAGGGGTAAAATCAACTGTTGAAGAACGAGGGAACGAGGGAACGAGTGAAGCTGACTGTGATTCGTCAATAAATCAATCTGACAGTAAATAGGCATCTCGCATTATAATATCACCATTTACTTCTTAAAAGTAAAATCTGCTTTGAATGAATAGACATTTTTACATGGGAGCGCAAATTACTCGCCACGTTATGAACAAATTTGCGAAGTCCAAATTCGGCAAAGTAAGGCAGCTTTTATTTTCAGAGTCGTAGTTAGTTTCAGAGTATTTAGTTAAGACACTTTTATAAATGTTCATAATTTACTTCCCAGCAACCAACCAGCTTTGTGTTTCGCGTCCAGACGTTTCTCTATGTGATAGTAACAACTGATTCATATTATACGATGTGAATATGCTTAAAATAAAGTAAAATAATGCTTATATATGGAATGTAATACGACAATTGGGTTTATTCTCTTTTTTCACATCTATTTTTACCAGTTTTCATAGTACAAGTCAAAATTTTGCCGTGTTATTTAGTAAAATGAACCGATGATGCCTCGACCATAGTTCGCACAAGAATGATGACGTCACGTTTTCAAATTTCATTTGAGGCCAAACGCGAGCCCAGCCGGCTCAATGGAACCGGTATGGGGAGTGGGGATAATACGCTTTTAATCACTTAGGGCAGGTCTACTAATATTCATATGTCTATGGTCCTAAGATATTAAAGTGTTTTTTAATGTCAGACATTCTAATTTTATCTATCCCCGGCGATTGACTATTTTTTAAACTTCTGACTACTTTTTCAATATCACAAAGTTTTGCTTGTGTTAAGAGCATGCTGTGTGGAAGTCTATGTTTTTGAATATGAAAAGCTTTTTTGTCACATCTATGTAATAGTTGCTTAACATTGTCAGAAAAAAAGTTTGCAAAATTGTTAGATGTTTGTTCAGTCGTTTGTTCTTTTTTTAAAAAATAGTTTGATATTACTTGGTCGCAATTACTTTTGCTCTTCCTTCCTAACAATCTGTTTATTTCGTCCCACGTTTTTTTAGAGTCGGCAAAGTAATTTTTAAATTTTGAGTTGAAGAATTTTAATTTGCATGCACTGATTAATTTTGTAACTTTGTTTCGATTACATTTGTACTCTCTTTCATAAAATTTATTTGTAGGATTATTTTTCCATCTTTTGTAAAGTGCATCTTTTAATTTGATTTTTGATAATAAATCTTCATTTATCCATTCATTTATGGCATTAGGTCTGATTTGAGGTTTATAAGACTTTACTTCAGTACTTTTTTCATAGATTTCATTAAATTTATTTTTAATTTTATTATACAGAGTAACGCAATCCACTTCTTTCAAAAGAATATTCCAATTATATTTTTTTATTTCTTTATCAACACGTTTTTGAGACAGAATTGTGATTTTTTCATTTTGTTCAATATTTTTGACGTCATGGTATTGTAAATTTAGTCCCGTCATAAAATGATCAGCAATTCTCGAATCAATTACACACGCGGACAAGTTATATTTATTAGATCTAACATATATGTGGTCAATACAGGATTTAGTTATTTGACCAGCAACGATTTTTTCAACTTTCAAAGTCATTTATAGTAGATTAGTAGAGAATTGTACTGAATTTTATTAAATATTGTACCTTCCAGTACCCACCTATTCAATTTTATTTATATCTCAACAAAAATAGTTAAAATCTTTGTGATGTCCCAACAGCAACACCAAAATGAACAGTGAGTTCTGGTGTCACGAAATTTTCGCAGCTTTTCTCTCCATATTTTCCAAGTCAACGCAATTATTTTCATCTCGCATTCCATCATTGCCTACCTATACAACTTTGAAATTTTATTTTATTCAAGTACATAATACAAAGTAATAACAAAAATAAATTGTAAAAGTAAATGACAAACAAAAATAGGTTAAATATAGAATATAAACATCTTATATTATATATGGTGACCGGATAAATCATCATAATGATAATTCATCATATCTTTAAAAAGTTATATAAAGTCATGGAAAGTTATGAAACAAAAACTATATTAGCTGGGTTAAGTAGGTTAGGTTAGGTTAGGTTAGGTTGGGTTAGGTTAGGTTAGATTAAAAAAAAAATTTCATCGTTTCTAGGTAATGACTTTATATCACTTTTTAAAAGTGTGTTGAATTGTCACTGTGTTGAGTTATCATGGAACCATTATATATATTTCAGTGTATAAAAACTGTTGAAAAATTCATTAATGTATGATTTGTATAGCGCCGTTTTTGTGCAAAATCACCACAAGGGCGCTGTCAAATGAATAGGATTGAGAAAGTTTAGGCATATATACGCGAATCTGAATGGTAGAAAAAGTCGGGGACACCGAGGAAGACATGGTTCGATCAAGTGAATCAATACGGGCTATGTGAAAAGTCATAATAACAGAAGAGTATGTATGATACGATGTATGAATGCGAATAAGGCAAGGAAACGGCTTGATGGGTAATTAGTTAGATAGTTGATGTATTCCTGAACATCTCAACGTACCTGCCCAAATAATTTGTATATAGGTAGGTACTTTGAGATATATTATTAATATTATAATTATTATGTATTAAAAATTAAAAATGTTTATATATATTATTTGTGGAACCTACAGACAAGCCGTCATGTGTGACAGCTTTGTGGGACTGCATAAAACTTGTATCTTTAAAAGTTTATAATAAATAAAAAAAAATAAAAAAAAGTTAAAAATAATTTGACAGGCGAAGCCGGGAAAAAAATCAATTATTAAAATTAACTCTACAAAACATATAATTAAATTATGTTGTACAATTTACAATTCAAAATCTGAAGGTTCTCGACCCCTACTCTATTGTTGATATCCCCATACCACCGTTTCCCCCACACTTATGTCACACCGTGGGGTGCAAGAGAGACGCAGCACGCATTCTGTCTGCAGGTACGAAAACTTTTTGTTTCATACAACTTTCATACATTTTAAGGTTATGTCCGACTCAGGACTCAGGTACGATCCATAGCTCATTTACGTCTTTAACGCGCGCAAGCACGGACGTAAAAAACAAATCAAAATTTTCGAAACGTTCGAAGTTTAAATAAAAGTTTCAAAACATTAATTATTTTTTTAAATTTTAAAGTGGTGCGAATTTGGTGAACTTTCAAGGACTTGGTTTTAAGACAGCTAGATATGTGAATTAAATAAACCAGTTTGAACTTCACGTGTGGTGTCTCAAACGTTAACTTTTATGTGTGTGTTGATTTGAAAACATTGTTACTTTGTGGTGATTTTATGGTGATTGGGACATTTTACTAAAATTCCATGGGATGTTGACGTTTTCGCTACATTAAAGGTAGGCAATTGAATGTTTTAAATTTTAAATTTTAAATCTAAGATATTTGTATTTGAGAATATTTGGCACTTGAAAAAAATAAGACAGAATCTTTTCCAGACGACTTGTAAGAGAACATGAGTGTAATTTTGGTTAGGTTTATGGTTAATGGGGGTGCAATGTATCCGGATTATTTATATACTTTTAGATGTTTTTTTTTATCCTTCCGCAATTTGACAGGTATCGGGAAACAATCATCGATAGTAGTTTTTTTGTACGTGGATAACACAAGCGAGTGTTTCAATCTTAATCACAACTTACGAGTATAAATAATATCGGTAAATATTTACCTAACCGCCTCTCTTTTAAAATGCACAAATTATAGAAATAACACCACTTCTTTTAAACTTTATTACTACTAAAAACAACTATTTTCTTCGGGAGAGTTGGGAAAATATGCATTGAAATTCCATTATTATTTTTTTTTCAGTATATAATTTCGCTTATAAAACAACCCTTTTGCTGCCATTTAGGATTTTTTTAGTATGTATTAATGTTTACAAAAGTTTCGTTTCAATATAAATACCCATACAATACTTAAATAACCCAAACTAAGAACCTAATAATCTGTATTGTGCATTTTTATAGTTGTTAAGTAATAATAGCTGACATGACATTTCAAAGCACTAAAAGTTGTCATAGAAAATAGCAGACAGAAAGCTGTGCAAATTTCATAACGACAGAAGACTCGGTTGAAATTTTTTCGCCGATTTATTTGCTAAGAATGATGGACACCCTCTCATTTCAAAGTCAAAATCTTATTATTTGATATTTTTAATAGATTTCACATTATCCCACGCTACAAGAACATCAAGAGATTGTTAAATTCGACACTAGGAACTGGTGACTAAAACAGCATTCTTGTATTCAGTCAACGATGATACTATGTTAAAACGTGTGTGGCGAAAGATGTTTTTCTTTAACCCATTGTATGTCTATACCATCTCTCATACCTGCGCAAATTGTAGAGAAAATCTCCTATCAATAGAGAAGAATGGTATTTTAACTATATAATATATCACTCTGTGAATGCATTCTAACACAGGTCAAAATAGAAATTTAGTCTAGTATTGTAACTGCATTATTCAAAAATTTACAAAACAGTACTCCATAAAATGATAATTTTTTAAAGAACCACTTTCAAAAATGTATTTCAATTTCAGGACATACAGTAAATATCCTTCTCATTGTTGAGTAATTATTCTTTAAAATTAAAACATCCTTTATTTTTCCCATGTTGTGTTGCAGTTATGGTCCCACGGTTTTGCACAGTGAAGTAATAATTGAATATTTATAAAATTCGGCTTCCCTACACGGAAAAAAAATAGTATGGCTGATTTATTAAAATCCATATCCTGATAAATTATTAGTCCATTCGGTATATATAGGAACACGTGTTCATGAAGCTGCGATTTTTATGAAAAATACACGTGTCCGGGAGTAAAGTGTACTAACTTCGGGAGGTGATTCTACATGATAGTAGAATTAAAATAGACATAACTTTTTACGAAATACCAATAATTTTTTCCCATACTAAAATATTTTGCCATAAGGGAATTTTTCCATACAAACAATTCAACTTTTTACATGAAAACTACCTTAAAACTTTGGAATTTCGAAAAAAGTTATTTATCTTTTCTACTTCTAAAATCACTTAGAATCCCTCCTGTATAGTGACGAAATGTGACAACATTAGTACTTTTATGAACACGTGTTCCACCGTCCTCATAACACATTCGCGTTTTACTGATACTTTGCTAGGAAATCTATCAATTCATCCGTTATTAACAGAAATACCATTACTTTGATCAGATTTCAAATCAGTATTCTACGTTCATAGTACCTTAAGCACTTATTTTAAACTCTAGTTATTATAAATCTACAATTATTTAATTCCTTTGTACAACAGAACTCTCTACGATAACTTATATTGTACCTGCTTATATCGTTCTCAGTCCGTTTATCATGTTATGTAATATGCAATTATTATTGTACACCTGAACAACTTACCTTTAACAACGTTTACTTTTAAAAGCCTTCGAGGCGTAAATAAATAAATTAAGATAATTATTTTTGCAGATTCCAATGAATACTGCTTCAAAACGCAGTAACGATAAGTTTTAATTAAAAAAAAAAACATCATTACCACACCTGTTTGAAGTGCCCAGCTATTAAACTCTAGTCATTATGCACACTAATCATAAAAATTTAGTATCAATATAAGTTGTCACAAAATCACGTAGGAATAAATATTACTAATACAACCTGTCCTATTATAAACCTCTACCAAGTGAATCAATAATTTTAAAACCGCGCTTATTTTAAAACTGTTTGTTAAACCATTCCACATGGTACATTTAAGTCTTATACTATCAAAAAAAATTACAAAAAATAAACTTGAAATGTCCAAGATACAAATACAACCCCCATTTCTCACTATTAAACTACGAATAAATATCAACCCTTATAGCAGGGAAAATACATTTCGTCCAGCGTACAAAATCAACCGTTCATATTCACCCCAAACTATTCTAAAACAAATTCGAAACGCCACTAACGCATTCCAAATTCAAATTCGAATTCGGAAGGGTTGCCAGGACAAAATAAAAGCAGTAATAAAACACGGCAACACTACAAATAAGTGAAATAAATCATCAGTAATATTGATATATCGAAGTCGAATTGAGGGGACATTTTAAAAATTGTTCAAGTGATGTAACATTGTAACATACCTCTATAATTTGTTTTTGTAATTCTAGGGTTGAGTGGGTAGTGTCCCTGTAATGTATGCGGGAGATCTAGGGTTCAATTACCCGTGAAGTGCAATAGATATCATGTATATTGAATATAAAAAAAAATAAATTGGTAATTAAACTTTTTTTCAATAGTAATACGGCTATCCAATTTCGGAATACTATCTGACATGGTTACTTTAACCAGTGATTCCTGACCTTAGTTGGAGTAAAAAAAAATAATTGTTGTTTATCTTTTTTTTATTGATAAAACAGATCAACGGAGACCAAAATGTTCTCTTAATTTTTTTACTCTAAATGCGTTAAGGTACGTTTCATTAAAACCCTGTAAGATTTCAATTATATTAAGTGTACTAAATTCACGACATTTTCGACAGATTCAACATCACCCGATTTCTGGGGATGACAACGAGATGCTAACATTACAAAACCGTAGTTTAGTTCCAACTAGGTACCTGCGCAATATGTAGCTTGTATATAGCACAATTGTTATGTCCACTATTTACCGCCTTTTTATGTGAATATAAGAGTACCAACTGCCCGGAGGCCGTGGGACTATTGCATCCAATTGGGTTATGTTGTGAAGCTAAAACTTATGGGAAAGCGAAGGAGGTGGGATAGATTGATAGCTTATCTGTATTGTCTTAAAACTTCAACCGTAGTCGTCGCCACGACTTGTTCAAGATACCACAAGGCAGAACAGATGTTCTAGCACAGCATAGCATGACAAGAGGAATGATACTATTGAATGAAATTTCTAAAGCAGTGAATATATTTATTTACTCTTTAAACTTTTTTGAACAACTGTCTTACCAAATGTTAAGAATGTCAAAATAATCTGTCGTACAATACAATACTAAAGATGAAAGTTGGAAAGTACCTGGATATTCAGATCTGGTCACCAAACACGTTTAAAGCCATTTCAAGAAACGGTCGATTCTGAGTTTCCGAATTAGTTTGAACATTTTGTGCCTCTTTTCTAACTTGTGTAACAACAAAAATAATTTTCAAAAGAGTATTATTCCATTATTTTTTTCATTTTGTTTTTTTAATATTATTCAAATTGTCGGCATAATATTCCACCCTATGAATCAATATTGAATATTATTTGAAGAAGGGAACAACCCATAATGGAGTTATATAGGTTCGCTCTAACGAAAATGATGGATCGACTTAAAGAATAAATCCCTTACGGCCCATGGGAATTGTTTGGCGAATAATTCGGGAATATAATATCTGAATTAATTTTATCAACATGTTAGATTACCATTATGCGTAATAAAATATTATTAGTAGATTATGGCATCTAGAAATTCGCGTTTTTTTTTACTACGAACTAGATACACGATAGAGTTTTTTATCAGATTACTTCGCAGTGATAGTTGTCGATCTCTCGAAATTATTGTTAATAGGGAAGTTTATTTAAAAATTTTAATGTCAATACCGCAATTGCTCTCAACTGTCTGGACCGAGGGGGACTATGACATCCCCAATAATGTGAGGCTGAAGGTAGTGGGAGGGAAAAGAAATGGGGAAGAGAAAGGTGGATGTAAGTTCTTGCCTATCTACCAGTCTGATGTCAAGTGCGTTTTAGTGTATGTGTTTGATTTTAATCACATTTCAAAACCGACTTAACCCAATTGTAGTAATAACCTTAATTATAATAATAATGTGACATTTATATAGCGCAGTTTAGTGTCATTTCACTTCAAGGGCGCTTAACTACTCGTATAACAAACTTAAAAAATGGTAATTCAGTATTAGTGGTTCTTAAAACTTATTCCTACAGTGTGCCTTACCTAATACAGATCTAATATTATAACACTAAATTCACTGTTTATACAAAGTGATGACAAAATTTAGAATAACAAGAACAGCAGGACAAGACAAAACAAGAATATTAAAACTAAAACATAATATAAAACAGGAGGCAGTTTGTGCTCAGACATGAGAATTTTCTGAGCAGACACTTTAAAAACCGTACCTACCTCTAATTGAATTACCATTATTAGCTGAGTAGACAAATGCGTCGGCGACGTGGCTTCAATAAGCAAATTACAAGTTTTTAAAATATTCTCCGGTATTCGTAACTCGGAAATGTTTATCTTTCTAAAAAATAAAAGTCACGACTTTTGGCATTATTTATTTTCTTAACATAATATCACACATGCTCGCGCCAATTATATTTACCGGCTACCGTACAAAATAGTAATTAATCACGCTGAAGATAGCAATCTAGCCTCAGGTACAGAGTTACCCTAAATATTACTAACCCAACTGTACTTTAATAGGTACAGTAACTAGGTAGAACTGTACCCAGTTATATAATTACAGGTAATCTAATTATGAAGGTTGACCCAGTGCCATAGCGCACCGGGCGCCATCTGGATGAAATGCCTATCAATCATTTGAATTTATATACTACGAATTACAGACAGTTATTTTTTTTTATTTTTTTTTATTGCACAACAGATAGATTATCCAATTACTGTACAATTCTCAATTTGACAATCTTAACACCTATGAAGATAATTATTATACAAAAAAAACTTTAGGCTATTTAAAGAAGAATTATATATATCTAGTGCTTCTGAGATTTCATTCAATAGCACCATTCCTCTTGTCATGCTATGTTGTGCTAGAATATCTGTTCTGCCGTATGGTATTTTGAATAAGTCGTGTCGACGACTACGGCATAAACCATAGCATTCCAAGAGGAACGGGCTATCAATATAGTTATGGATTATGTTAAAACTAAGTATTGCAAGATTTGCATGACGTCTAGTTTCCAAGCTAAATCTATTTGTTGCCTCAAGTAAGTCCACATGGTGCATGAACCTTGGATAAGTTCCACGCATCCGCATAAAGACATACCTGAGGAATTTTTTCTGGATTTGTTCCAGCATATTAATATACTTAGTTTGGTGCGGAGTCCACACACCACTAGCATACTCCAGCTTACTTCGTATGACGCCATCAAACATGGCTATCATTGCATCTTGGTCGTGAAATTGTTTACATGTTCTGGTGATAAACCCCAGGAGTTTGTAGCATGCTGTAGTAAGTCGTGATATGTGGTCCGAGAATGTTAGTTTGGGATCAAAGACGATACCGACATCTTTATAGCTATTGACTCGGCATAATTTTTTCTCTTTAATGGTGTAATCAAAAACTACGGGCTTCTGAGAGCGGGTATATGTCATTGTTACGCATTTTTTTATATTAAATTCTAATTTGTTTTTATCTGACCATTCTGCTATAGCATCAAGGTCAGATTGCATTTTTAAGCAGTCTTCGTAAAATAATATTTCCATCAAAAGTTTGAGATCATCTGCAAATAAAAGACATCTGCTATATTTTACACAGACCTAGATGTCGTCTATAAGTATTAGGAACAACAGAGGACCAAGGTTTGACCCTTGGGGAATACCTGACAAGGCGGGGAATTGTGTAGATTCCTGTCCATTTATTGATACATATTGTCTTCTGGATTTTAGATATGACGCGAAGAAGAAGTGTCAGTTGATCGAAGCCAAGTTTAAACATTTTAAGTAATAAAATATCATGATCAACTCGATCAAAAAGCCTTGGCAAAATCCGTATACACTACATCGGTTTGGTGTCGCGAGTCCAGTCCGACGGCCACCAATCGCGAAAATGTTAACAAATTTGATACCGTGGATTTTCTTGGCATGAAACCGTGTTGGTTTTCTCCTAGAAACGGCATAATTTGGTGATGTAATTTCTTATAAATAATCATTTCAAATATTTTGGGTATAGTTGACAGAATGGCAACAGGTCTGTAATTCTTAATATCAGTCTTGTCTCCAGCTTTGAAAATTGGGCTCACACGCGTGAGTATCCAGGAATGGAGGAAACAACCAGTAGAAATGCTTAGATTATATATATAACTCAGTGGATGACTTATGATTTTTGACATATAAGCAATTGTATTAGGGGGTATTCCGTCTGGGCCTGCCGCCTTATCGAGCTTTAAAGTCCGAGTACAGGCATCTACTTCCTCTGCACAGGTTAGCCCAAGACTGATTTTTCCGATATTCCAGGGCTCCTCTGTTCGAGTAAAGTCTAGATTTAGTAGAGGGGCTGTCTAGCTGTACACTGATTTGAAATAGTCAGCAAATTTTTGGCTAACTATTTCGGGATCGGAAATAGTCGCCGTTCCGTCGCTTAAGTTTATTTGGGTATGAGGATTTGCTTTTTGAGATTTAATAAAATCCCAAAAATATTTGACATCATCTTTGATCCCAAACTGAACTTTTTCTAAATATTGGCGTTTTGCAATTGCAATATCTTTTTTAAGCTCGGATCTCATCGCAGAAAATAACAAGTAATCTGAGTGATCCCCACGCAGTTTGTACCTTCTTCGATGCGATTCTTTGCTTTTTAATTTATCTATAATTGTTTTAGAGAACCACGCTGGATAATTAACATTTTTACATACATATTTTCTAGTAGGGATACAAATTTCAAAAACACTGAATAAAACATTGTTTAAGTACTTGACTGCGTCATTTGCATCCGATATCGTGTATAGGTAGTTCCAGTTGAATTCTGAGAGTATGTCATTTATTAACGGCATGTTTGCTCGTTTGTACTGGAACTGATGGTTGTAGGTAGATAGTGCCGGGCGTTTAGTACTATTTCGCAACTGACGTCGGTTGCACTTTGTCCTGAATAACTTCATAAGAATTGATAAGGTCGGATGAAATTTATACTCAAGGACCAAGGGTTCATCACATCGACTGACGTCACATCTATTCGTGATTGTAATTTTTGTAACTTTATTTCGTGGTAGTTATTTGAATTTTTTTATTACATCCATCCAGACCGGTTTTCACTTCATGACGAGCATCTTTGGATTAGTACAATTTGTGCTATGTCTGCGGTATCAGGTACATGTCAGGATTGTACTATGCGTTATAGGCTATATAAAATATTGCACATGCATTTTATGACTTACTCAGTGGACACCGCAAAGCTTCGCTGTTTCTAATGTCTTTCTTGGGCGTCTCTGATTTCTTCCACCATTCACTACTGTATACCACAATATCACTGTTGAAAAACTACATTACATACTACTTTAATTCGACTCCGTATCTCATTACAGTGCAGATATATTGCGTTAAGTATTCCTCGGGCGTCCTGAACTTCTTCTACCATCAAACCACTCTCTAAACACTCTTGGCACTAATAAGAACTAATTTTGAAATTTTCACTGATTTTTACGAGTGCATACATATGCAGGCTGAATATTTATATATTAAGATTGCATTGAAATACATCTTTATGGCGAGTTCTGGGAGATTGTATTGTGTTGGGTTGATTTAATCGATTGTTTTTTTTTTAAAATTTATATTACAATATGAAAAAAGCCAACATTTTGCTAGACTTAATTAATATACCATTTATTATTTCCTCGAGAGGGTGGGCTGAAAAGAACGCCACACAACCTGTCATGGAACACCAACTTCTCACACACTAATTTTTGAATCTTGACATTGTCGATTCAGTATTTGATTTTGCAGTTTCATCAATCTACATTGTTATTTTGAATGACTTATATGGGCTTATAACTTAAGATTGTACCATGACCGGCAGAAACCATTCTATTCTAGACTATTTAACCAATTCATGTTGATATCTAAAACAATAGGTTAAACAATGAAAAAACCACCCAATAACAAAACACGTCGGAACCCTTATAGTAAAATTACTACGCAACCTACGAGTAGAATTAGCGACATTTCAAATCCAATAAAGTTCAATGCATTTTTAAATGGCTGTTTATGACATGTCAAATTACGGGGGAATCCTTGTAAGGGTGGACACATGTCATAAGCGTGACATATGACATGACGTGACGTATTATTACGTTCATTTGTAGCTTCTAAATGTCATTTAGGGAAGGGATGAAGCACAATATCAAATACATATAAAACAAGTAGTGATCGCGATCAGTTTTTTTCTGACAATGAGTGTGGACTTCGCTCTGATGATTACAGTGAATACAAACATTAGTAAGTTGCTTTATATAATGGAAATGTGAGCGAATAGCGCAAGGATTATGCAAGAATCTTTGTTAGATAAACTTAAATCTATTGTAGTCTATTTTAAAGCGTTGCCGCCCACAAGTCGCTATGAATATTGCATGTCGACTGTTAAAATGTGAAGAGAATTAAACCACTTTGTGTTGGGAATTTTATTAGGTTAATAGTTCATCAAAGAACTTCACTTAAAATGAACACTTCATTGTGTTATAAAGTAGTGTAAATCGTATGAAATATGACTTATTTATCCGACCCGTTAAGATGGTAACTTAGAGATATAAGGTCAATTACGGCACCGTTTTCTTCGTTATAGACAATAATGGTGACCTGATAACACACTTATTAAGTGATATAAAGATATGAAAAGTGATGAAACAAAAACTAGATTAAATAGGTTACGTGGGATAGGTTTTTCATCGCTTTTGATGACTTTACTAATGGTGTTTTAAGGCCCCGTAGTAAGCGTTCAAAGATGGTTTAAAAGGGAGATATGTAAATATGAATATTAGAGGGAGCGTGTTAATGTTAAAACCGATAGTAATTAATAATTAAATGGTAAAAATATTTAATAAAACGCCACTCGTTTGAAATAGAGCATAAATTTCTTGACAAATGCTTTTGTTGACACACTAGAAACACTGTGTTTTTTTCATGCCTATAACATATTAAATAAAGGAAAAAAAGTATAAATAATTTTCGGAGCTTACTTGAGATTTATTTCTATCAAGGCAATTTCATATAATTAACGTTTAAAAAATGTACAGATATTATCTTCAAAAATAATATACTTTTTTGAAACTTAAAAACTTAAAGAGTTAGCGAGAAACTTGTTATAAATCGGTAGAAACTGGGTACGCGGAGGCTTCAATTGTGTTGAGTTATGTTAATTATCATGGAACCCATAACGTCATGTCCTTGCTGATATCTTTGGAAGATGTTTAATTAAATATTAATTGTGTAAACTCGTAGCTCCATAAATATACAGTTTATGTATTTATGATAGGCGTCGTTTAAATCAGCTACTGTTCATTTTTTCACATTATTTTCAAAGCCAAGATACAATTCGGCAAGCAAGTTTGGTTCAGTTCTCCGCCCTTGATCCTTATTTGGCCTTAGCCTTCGTGTAAACCGGTTTCCAGAGATTCACTGTGCAGAACACACAATTTTTTCAGTCTATTTGCCGAACATTTTAAGGCTTGGGGCTCGCAGTTCACAAAATGCAGTCACGAATCACGCTGCACACCACTCTGTAAAGTGAGCCTTATATCCACCCCGGAGGGACCAACATTATACGAGTTTACACAATTATGTACAATACTGTTTTACGTAAGACTGTCTCGAAAGTTGGACCTTGGGTGTTGGAAACAGACGATTTTATCGTCAAACTTCAAAGTTCACTAAACTCGCAAAGCTTTTAAAAGCTTTACGAAGATCGTGTCAACTCTTTTTTTTTGCAAAACATACTTATACATTATGAGTACGAAAGCACCTTTTTGGTTTCTTCTTCAAATTTCTATCAGGGTTGTCCTACGACAAGGTTTATCGAAGTTAGGCCTTCGAAATTTTTTGCAAATATAGGCAATACTAATAGGCGTGGTTACTAATTAAAAATTTCGTTTCAGAAATTTATGAAAGAAAATGGCAAAATCTTATTAACAGGAGCGACAAATTAAAGATTACCAAATAATAATCCGGGGGAAGGATAACATGTATTATAAACGGTGTCCAGAAACACACCTAACCAAAAAAAATTGATTCAATTTACTCGAAAACTAAAGCTCAAATCACAAAACGTGATATCTTAAAATCGACTCCAAATGTGATGTAGATCCACATATTTCCCGCATGTACTACGAGTTTCCGGACACCATGTACATGTAACAGTTAGCAGAGAATTGAAAAGTTACCGCTGAGTTCCAGGCCTAATGTGAAGATTACCCTTATGATAGTAACCTCCGAAATGTGTGGCCACTAGGAGAAGAAAAAGTTACATTAAAACCTTGAATCATTCAAATAGTATGCTTTTATAACTAACTAACCATCAAACCGTTTCCGCATGCGTAGGCAGAGAGGACTGACCTCCAAACAACTCGGTCTTGACACATATGCTTGCTCTATTGACATTCATACATCCACTCAAAAATACTCTTTTGTGAGACGATGGCTCGACTCAAGTTTTTTATTCACTTGATCGTGCCATGCTTCTTCTTGCGATATTATTGGAGAATGAATGCTTCAACTATCGTAATCTTTACTACGCCCTTTAAAGTTTTATTGATTTCGACAAACAAAGGTTTTACAGAACTTCTCATGCAATTATATTGATGCTCTTGTGTGGTCCCTCGTTGCTTTTATGATCTGAAGTTTTTAAGAAATGTCCATTGTATGACTAAGTTTATGATAAAGAAGTTATATGACTGCTTTACAACATGATGTAATAATCCCTTTTTGTTTTGGATTATCCCTGACGATACAGGAGAAATCCTTACAACTCAAAATATTTTAAAACCACATTGCAAGACTTGCAATGGCTATAAGACATGTTTTTATAAAGTTTGAAACCTATTATATTTCATATAACTAACTACCTAAAGGTTACATAATTTTTTTAAATGTGAATTGGGTATGTTGTAATGTTGAGGTGGAGGAGATGGTGAAGATCTGGTCACCAAACACTGTTAAAGCCTTTTAAAGCAACGTTTTAATTCTGAATGGTAGCCTTACACCAGGGCGATACTTACTAGCTAAACGCAAAATGTAATGCACTACTCAATTTTAAAGTATAATATGAGTACCTTGCTGTACAACACACCTACACTACAAGGACGAAATCCTCAAATCTACTAAACATTCCAAAATTAAATACATCTTTCAGCCAGAAAAACCACTATTTCCATGCTATAAAATTATATAATGCCCTTCCTATTGAAATTAAATACACCATGGATATAGAAAAGTTTAAAAAATACATGAAATTATGGCTAACTAAACATGAAGATGAGGAAATCATTAAATGTATGAAGTAACCCCAACGCAACCTACAGACAACAAACATACATACTTTTTGCTTAATTTATTTTATATTTTGTGGGAACCAACAAATTAGAAGATGAGGAAATCATGATCAACACACATACAACAACCTACAGTCCGCTTGGAACAGGAATACATAGTGAGGATGACTGAGAACAAACTACATCACTTTATATTTTTATTTTACTTAATATTGTATTTTTTACTTTACTTTATAATGCCGTTAAATAAAAAATCTTTTTTAAACTAACTAGTCTAACAGTAGTTTTTTCTGCTGTTTGCTAATGCTAAAAATTTTAAATCACATATTACTAATTTTGGTTGTCTTGAGACGATGTGAGATGTGAATTATGCGTAATGTAATGTAATGCGTAAAATTATGCGAGTTCAATGAACTTTCATTTTTCAAAATTGGAACTGATTGTGGGAAACAGGCGATAAAGTAGATAAATGCCAAAATTATTCCATTTTAGTAATAATTCTACATTTGAAATAGTTAGATATATATTTTTGACTGATCTACACAAAGAAAAATTGCGGATAAAAAATAATGCTAATTTATTAATAATCTCTTCAAATTACACGTCATTCGGTTAAAAACGGGATTGCAGGCCCTTAACGAATGAATGATTAGGTTTTTAGTAAAATACCAATGGATTGTTACGATGTCGCAATACGTGTTCATAAAAATCCTAACGCATTTCATCATCATATGTAATCAAGACAAACGCTGAAAACGTGTTCCGATATTATTACGAATTTACTAAAAGTTTATCAGGAAACGGCCTGCGATCCCGTTTTTAACCAGATTACCAATAATTTGAATACATTATTAATATATTAGCAAAACTCATTTTTCTCTATTTAAATCTCAATCACTGACGATTTTTACAGTTTACTAACGGTGTTCATTCATAAATATAAATAAATAATAATAAAAAATAAATTTCAGTTCGTCTCTCTAATTATTTTTTGATTTGCAAGCAATCTTATAAATTATCGACAAATCCTTCAATTATTATATCCAGTCATTTTTTACGCGTCTGCGCTAGTATTATATGTATCATACTTACCAAATGTAATAAGGACCGATGCCAAGGCAATTTAGAGTCAAAAAGGTAGTTAGCTGTCAAGTGGTCGGGTATTTATTTTAGTTTATGTAAGTTTTAGTCTCCAACCCTTCATGGCGCAATCCACCACCTTGAGTTCCAACCATCAACCCCTTTGATTACTTGCTCGGAATGGCACGGTTTGTCAAACCCTCGCCCAGCAAAATAATATAATTTATTAATAATATAAAATATTTGAAACATTTACGACATTCGTAACTTATGAGCTTAACAAAAAGAAGTCTGTTTACATCAGAAATTCAACGTCGTGTCGCGAACTAAAATAAATCACAGCAGCCTGACATGTAAATTTAAAAAAATGTTTTGATTTTTTGATTTTTTTTACCAAGGCTCCATCGATTAAAAGTCTAAATGTAATAATTAGCCCTTGTTATAATGTCTGTTATGTCTCTGCTTTACTTGCAGATTTCTGTGTTGGGAACTCTTTGATAAAGTAAAAGGTTCTTTAGTATAATTGTGTTTATTTATGTAACTATTAATAAGTCTGGATTTCGCTACATGTTTCTGTTCATTGCCCGAGGGTTGGTAATTCTCTGTTTCTAGAAGCTTGTTGTCTGACAATAATATCCCACAGGCAATTGCTACACTCTAGCGACATCTGTCGGACTCTGGAGTAAGCTTTATGACTAGTGCCATCTATCGCTTGAATTCCCAACTTATTACCATTCATCACAATGTCTATTTATATTAAGTTTTTATTGTGTTATTGGGTGGCAGAATGATGTACATCAAAAATCAAAATATAATTATACTTAATTAAAGAGGTTTTTGTAATAATTTTTATGAAAGCTTCAATTAACATGACTGGCCTCCCGTCGCATGGCCAGAACATTTTCGAGTGGATTGCGATACCGTCTACAAAGCACGCGGAATGTTGACTCTTGGCGGCCTCGCGCATTGCCCAAAGGAATGGCACTAAAGACATTTCAGCGCAAGGGGAAAAAGTCAAAAAGAAAGTCTGTGGAGACTTTTAAGTATTACGTTGCTGTAGGAATGTTTTATTTTGGGTAATTTTTTATAAAATTATTTGGTACGTAAATTATAGATTAAGGCTACCTACTTTTCCATTAAATTTATTAAAGTTATCGGAACCAAGTATTTTTGATTTAATGTGTTTGCATAAAATTATTAATTTGATGTCGCTATTGCTAATATCTTTCGCGTGCGTCTCCGACTTTTCCACCATTTACTACTGTATACCACAGTGTTACTGTCAAAAACTACATGTTGACTCGTTATCTCATTCCAGTGCAGAGATATAGCGTTAAGTATTCCTCAGGCGTCTCTACATCTTCTACTATTCAAACCACTGTCTAAACACTAAAAGGAAAAAACTTTGAAATTTTCAGCGATATTGATGGACTACTTTTCGAGTTTTGCGAGCACAAACACACACGCACTGAATTTTTAAATACAGGATTTTCCAATAAAAGGTGTTATTTTGAATAGCCCGCTATTTCGCTTGATGTTACTTTTAAAGATGTCATTCTTTGACATTTGACAAGTAGAAACTACGTCATTAATAAAAATGGAACGATACACGCTTCAACAACGCATTTAAATTATTCAAATTCAGTTGAGTGAATCAAAGGCAAATCATCTTGAGTGATGAGGCCCATTTGCACCACGGTGGCTTCGTCAACAAGCAAAATTGTCGCATCTGGGGCTCGGAAAACCCAAGAGTTATTGTTGAAAAGCCTCTCTATCCTCAACGTGTGACTGGTGCGGTTTATGGTCCGGCGGAGTCATTGGACCTTACTTTTTCGAAAATGAGGCTGAAGTAACAGTTACGGTGAATGGATTGCGCTATCGGAATTGGATGGTATTGATCTGGACAACGTTTACTTTCAACAAGATTGCTCTACGTGCCACACAAGCAACGAAACCATTGATATTTTACGGGAAAAATATCAAAATAACACCTCTTATTGGAAAACCATGTATTAAGAAGATTTCTTTCATGTTCCTGGCAGGACAGTTACAAGACAGTACCTATCATATTATTATTGTAACAATTTTTCTATTAAGATCCCAATATTATATGCCCTAGAGACGAATTCAAAATTTATACAGATTACAGATATCGATGATATGTATAGTTCATCAATATTGCAATCTAACCTGCTTTATTACGTTGATTTTTTAAGTAGAGCTGATTTATTTGATAAAATTGTTTAACTTTGGTTGTGCAAAAGGGCATTGGTGCGATAATCGAAGATTTCAAATAGTCTTGATACTTCAGTGTTGTTTGCTATCATGAGCATGTAATTGTTTTTTTCATGCTCAATTTTTTTTTCTTTATTAGGTGGTATTATTTTGTTGTTTACACAATATTACATGATTTTGCAGTGACAATTTTGTGCATTATTATATTCTTACCTAGTGTAAATATGTGTAAATCAGGCGTATCTACTAATATACGGCACTCTTTGTGAATATATTGCACAAATTGTGTAAGCGTTAATGTAAAAGTCCGTTTATCGGGCGTAAATAAATAAATGAAATAAATTATGGTTCGCTGACAAGTAAAAAGATGTGGCAGAATTGTGAACTTGTTGGTTATGGATGTAGAATTGAACCCGCAAACATCTATATGGGTACCGTTGATTTTGTCCATTCAACTACCAACTGGTCATTATTTCATACTTATTAGTTATTCTGACTTTTGACAATGCCAGGCTAAATAAAATGATTCTCTTGATCATGCCATGTCTTTAAGAGACTTCTCCGTCTTCTTCCTCCTACCTGCAAAAGCTTAAAATGCGTAAAACATTTTTCAGTATGCAGATATGAAATAATACCACCAATCGCTGTTAAACTTTCTTACCTGACATTAGTTTTAGGTTAATTCTTACGATAATCGTTTTTAATGACATCGAAAACGCATTTAAAGGGGGAATGGTCGCTAGAACTACGGAACACAACTCACCCCTAAATCAATGCTCTATTTACAAATCTTCGTACAGACTATTGAACCTTCGTATGTGGACGATTTAGGGAGCAGTTTTACGCTTCGACTTTCCTTTTCTTGTTGGAATCTCATTGGACGCAGTGTGTATTCACCAGAAACCAGATATATCTTCTGAAAGACGTAAATACCGGTATTTATCAAAGAAAACCAGTAAATTTGTCCCCATATAAACTGCTCTCGTTGCCAAAACCATTAGCAAGTACGATAAAAAGTTGTGCAAAAATAAAAATAAAATATGTATATACAGTGTTGTATCTGCGGGGTATTCTCACAAACTCTCTAATTAATAAAACTCCGGCTTAAACAAAACACTAGGACTTTTATTGCTATAGATTGACAATGGTTCTTAAAACTTAATTAGCAGGCAGTTGAAATTATATGGACCCCGACCTTGAGATTCTCACCTTATTTATTACCTTATTATTTTCTACACCTGAAGTCATCTACGCATAACCTAATAGACTAATCTAGTGCTATCTATGAATGTCAAGGATATCTCATAGCATCATAGTCACTTTCCAAATCGTTTCTGAATGGTATCTCTTACTAGGGTGATACAAAGACTAACTACGTCTATATATACGAAGAAAAACGGGTATTGCTGATTAATTAAAATCCTGTTAAAAGGCTGACAGCAGGACATTTCCTAATAAACTATTATAATTTATCGGAACACGTTGTTCGTGCAGTTTATGCGTTGACGAATTGTGAAAATATTAGAATTTTAAACACGTCTTCCGACATCGCCATAAAACATTTGTGTTTTACTGATAGTTTATTACAAAATCTGTCGATTAATTCGTTAAACGCCTGCAGTCCCGTTTTTACGTGAATTTTTAATAAATTAGCAATATATTTGTCCTTAAGTTTTCTTCGTTCATTATTCATTGTGGAATTCCGTTTTAATAAATACAAAATATTCAATTATTTTATTTATTTTTCCCTCCTCTCTTAACAATGTAGGCGTCTATGTAAAAAATTTTAATTTTACAATTTTAAAATAAAATGATTTAATACTTTCAACTATAAACGCCACCCTTTATCATGATACAGCATTAAAAATGTCCTATCATTTGCGAAAACCGCACCTATACGCGAGACAAATTTGCAAATGCGCCTTTCATTATGAAGAAATTCAAATCGAAATACATTTGTATGGTCGACTTCAGACCAAATCACCCTTCTTCCAATCGCATCCTTTCAAATACTTCATTCATCTACAGTATGCACTAGAGCAACAGTGTCTGGGTGGGTTTTAGTTAAAACTGGTTTCTTTAATTCTTTTTAGATAGCTTCAAAGATGCCATTTTAGAAGTATAAAAAGTGTTTGGTTGCCAACTGATTTTTATTGGACGTTAATTTCTTATTTTTACATATTGATTGCTGCTTTTCCAAAATTTCAACACTATTTTAAAAAAGTGAAAAATGTGTAACAAACGATATTTATGTTACATTGAAACCCGTTTTTAGTTAGAACGGGTTATTACTATATTATACTAACTAAAACTAGATTATACTAGTTAAAACTATATTATACTAATTAAAACAATATTATAAACTAGTTAACACTGGATTATAAACTGCTTTTAACTAGAGAAAACGCTTTCTAACTAAATACCGGTTTTGACTGTCTTACCTAACCCAACCTAACTAAACATCACGCCATCTCCCCGCAAGGGGAAATACAGAAACGGATAGACCGCCAAGCAAGTAGTCTCATACATACTCGTGTGTTATTCCGACTGCTGACACGACTTCAGTTTTTTTTTAAATGTTTATATACTCTCCATGTCTCAGAATGGATATGACATTGCTAGCTGAAAGTACATAGGTGCATTTACCTTGGAAATGCAGACTGAAAAACTTCTCAAATTTTCTCTCAAGAGTTTCAAATAAATTACCAGAATTTTGCTTTATCATGTTGATCATGCTGACGGCCGGCGTGGTCTAGTGGTATACGCTTTTGACTACAGATCCGAAGGTCGGGGGTTCGAACCCGGCGTGCGCAAATAAATTTTATTTGATTAATTTGTGTTATTTCACAATTAATTAATTTAAAATAATATATAGTACATTTGCGGCACGTTCCAGAGTGGAAGATACTCTCAGTATCGCCCTGGTGTAAGACCACCATTCAGAATTGAAACGTTGCTTGAAATGGCTTTAGCCGTGTTTGGTGACCAGATCTGAATAGCCAGGTACTTCCCCACCTTCCTCTTCCCCATCTCCCTCCCCTCCCCAATACCCTCAGCCTCACAACATACCCCAATTGGGGATGCCATAGTCTCACTGGCTCCAGACGGGAGCAGTTGGGACTCTTGTGCGGTATTACTATAAAAAGATATGATAAAATTGAAGACAGAAGAAATTGAATAACACATTTTGATATGCTATCTACCTTATGCTAATATTTAGAAATTGTTTATTACGTAAGCAACTTGTAAAGTAAACTGTTAAAACCAATTAAAATGTTTCCCAAAGGTTTAAATAATAAATTTACAAAAATCCGATTGAAGAATTGTTTTCACAGGCGCATACATGACATCATTATATTTTTTAAACAAAAATTTTAGTGTCAAATTAACGGAAGAAAATAGGTAGTTACCCCCTTCGAATAACGTTGAAATAATCCTTGTCTCTTCTTATTAACCTTTATAGTTTCCCCACAGGGATTCTGCTTAACACAACTGAGAACGGACCATTTCACAGCTCGAAATGTATTGTTGCATTTATTTAACAATGGCAATTGCAATTTAAAATGTGGCCACACCGAATTAAAATCGGAAATGTTCTCACACCAAAATAGCAGGTGATGTTTTCGTAGAGATGCAACTATTTTGCATAGAATACATCATTGTTATGCAAATTAGGAAGCAGAATCATTTTGAAGTGTTGATCTAAGTCATCAGGAAGTCTATGCACAGTTTTTTTGCTCCCTATTTTTGATTGTTTTTACCGGTAGAAGGGTTTGTTACAATCAAGAAGTAAAAAAATCTTTGATTAAATTTTAATTTCACTTGTTTAACGCTTAGATAAACATTGACATCCTGAGAAGATTTTTTGTGTATTTTTTGTTGGATGAGCCGATTTGGAAATTGATATTATTTCATATTAACATTCTGTATAAAATTTATTTATCGTGAGACAATCATTTTTTTTGAAGTGGTGAAACTTTTTGTCTTTTTCTCTTAATTTCATTTAGTAATTTACATTCTAGCAGACTAACTAACTATTTCTAATGGTTTCTTGATGTCTCCACCATCTTCTCTTCTTCTTGCTTCTCAAAATTCCTCCGCCCTGTTGACTTCTTTTAAAAAAACCTCAATGGTGGTCATTTATCTTCCATCATTGCTACGTGTCCTGCCCATTTGATGGCATAACTTAGCAAACGATTGTCAAAGGGATGAGATATTTAGTAAATATATCTTCATATAGTGTTTAGAAGATTTTTCAACTTCAAAAGTTAATAATGTTTTTTAAAATCTGTCGAAAACACAGATAATACATGAACTATTAAATTAAAGTCAATTTTCTTCACAGATTGATCTGCACAAACGAATCAAAGAATACAAAATCGAAAGACGCTGTTGATTTACTAATTTGCATTACTTCGCAAGATAGAAACGAACAACAGCAAAATTTAAAAAAATTGACCTTATGAATAACATTAAATCATACCTCGTTTATTTTACAGGATATAACTTAGCTCCATCGCTTGAACAAACCCACCCCATTCCGGAAGGTTTGAAGCAACCCCATTGTTTTCGTTAGATAAGATATAAGTCATAATGTAAGACTGGGAGGCTGTATTATATAGTCCTGCGGATGAGAATCCGCTGTAACCTCTCTTTCTGATTCATACGTCGCTTACAAGAGAGGGATAGAAGTCGTAACGGAGCGGTACGCCTTTGGCAGGCAGTGTCAACAAACCACCCCTAATGGTTTGTTTGCCACTCGAGTCTTGTTGACAATGCGACAGAATAGCGGGGAAATGTTTACTTTTGTTTAAGTACTTCACTGCAAACTGCAAGTACTGCAGTATACTGAAAACATCATATTTAAATTAGCCGTTAGTTTTTAAATTAGTTTTAGGGAGAAAAGTATATGCATTTGGAGATTGAAGAGTAAGTTTTTCCGCTGTTGATTTTTTTACGATTAATCTCTGTTTTTTTTTTCCTTCGCAGTGTAAATTATATTATCACCGTCCGTCTTCCTCCGAGTTTCAAAACTAAATCTTTTTCTTATTAAACTGAAAGTAACTTTTAGCGTTACATCTTATTTCTTGACAGTAACGCGGAATTTTAAAACCTACAAAACTCGTGATGGAAATGACACAGCGAGATGAGAGTAGTTGAGTTGGTCTGGAAATTTTAGGCAGTCCAAAAGTGCATATTTCATTACGCCAGAGCTCACAAAATTTAAACTCGCAACTAACTAATTTACCATCACGCCGTTTCCCTCTGCAGGGGTAGGCAGAGAGGACGGACCGCCAAACAACTTGTTCTCAGCACACACTTCTTACCTCATTCACATTCATACATTATTGTGTTATTCCGAATCTTGACATGGCCTGACTCAAGTATCTGATTCACTTGATCGTGCCGTGTCTTCATCGGGCGTCCCCGATTTGTTATAAAATTCACATTCACGTCATACATTCTCCTTACACTCTGCATGCCCATTCTCTACAAAACGAGTCAAAAGATTGCAAACATATGTCAAAGGTATGTGTTATAAATATGAATGTTATTTTCGACCGTTAATTTAAAGTTCAATTTAGTGACCCCTTCAGTAGTTGTATAGTAGATAAGATAACAATAAGTGAATCCCTTTTGCCCGATTAACAATATACTTTTGATCATAAAACACTATCAAAATATTATGAAATTGATGCAGTTTGGCTCGCGTCCCTTTTGTTGTTCGACCATTGAGTCACTTAATACTTGCAAAGTCACGTTTAGTGACTAGATATGGATAGATGGGTTTGCATAAAACTCCCCCCTGGCACTGGTCTGTTGGTCAAATCAACACGTTCTGAACACATTAATTTATTCAAAGGTATTGTTACAATTTTTATTGCATTTTTCGAGCGATTTTAAAGCTCTTAAAAAACACTTTTTTAAATACGTAGGTAACTTGTTTTCATATTTGCTATGTGGCGTCATTTTGTAAAATAATTCTATAAATTTTTATCAATAATATATGATTTTGCAATAAGTTCTGACAGCAAGTGGTAGTGGCCAAGGTACTTATAAAATATTCTAATTTTCAAAGAACCTTGAGTAGTGGCCACGAAGTTGTCAAACAAATGTTTAATATCAGGATTCGAAGAATTTCGTAGCGGGGTCAATAAAATAAGGCAGATATGTAATTACCTATATTTTACACGCCCCTCGTACCTGTTTCCTTCCCAGATCTTCCCATCCTTCCTTTCCCTCTAAAATACCCTCCACACAGCATCTCAAAGATGACACAGGCCCTGAGGGGAATGATTTTCCTCAGGACTTCCTCTGTGGAGCTAATGTATATAAAAAGCAAATGATTTAAAGGAAATCGTACACGGTTAAAACTTTAGGATATAAAATTTTGCTTATTTAATCCTGTTAAAACAAGACTGCAGGCCCTTATCTCAATTTAACCTTTTCCTAAAAATGGAATATATTGGAACGCGTGTTATAATATTTTCGCATTTTTTCACAATACATTAATAGGGCAAACGCAGGTGCATGAACAAGTGTTCCGATATATTCTGAAATTACTACCATCTTATAAGGAAACGGCCTACTGTCCAGTCTATAACAGCATTTTAATAAATCAGCAATGTTAATTTTTCTCCGTGTATGCTATGTGTAGTGGTAAACAATGGACAGTGGATGAATTAATTAAATTGTTTCATTTTTTAACATCTGCGAAACAATTGTGCCTTTTATTCACTGAAGTTTATAAAACTCGATAATTCTCAATGACCAGACGAACTTCCAGAGAAATTTCAAGTTCACGTAAAAAACGTGAACTTGAAAATCATTCTAAGTTTATATCAATGTGTTAAATTTACAAAATTGAAATGATAGATTGATTAAAAAAATATTGAATGCACAGAAATGAAAGTCTATAAAGGAACATTCCGGTCCAAAACCACAGGGGACCCGTAACATGTCATCGCTTTCATACATCAATACTAATTCACTAATGATACGCTTCTTTTATAGATTTTGCAAACTCACTGTTTCAATGATTAATAGGTTTCTTTCACAATGAAAAAAAAATGATTGACTTGTTTATATACCCGTCTATAAGAGTATATTCATAATCAAAACATTACATGCTACTGTTGTAAAAATGATAATAAAATGGTTCTCTTTGATTTTTCGTCATAGGGGTTCATTTCATTTTAAATCATTAAAATATCGGTATAATTGTTAATTTGTTTCACGAACTCATCCTTCATTTTGGTAGATAATGTAATGAATTTATTTATATTTTTTAAGTTCTATAAATTTGGCACATTGTGGGCAAGCTAAAAACTTCTTTGCAAACTTGGCATAATATGCCAAAAATGGCTAGAGTGGAAATTGTACAAGAGAATGTATAATGTCCTTCCGCTATGAGGTTCACCTGTCTCGTTGATGTCTTTTTGCAAGGGTTTATTTATTATTAAAGATCATTATTATAACCAAGATACAGTAATTTGGACATGGTCATTGAATTTTAACAGATTAAGAGAACATGTAAATTATTGTGTTTGTCCTGTGTCCAGTACAGTTAACAAGAAGAATATATTCGCAACACAAACATGTCCGTCATACGCTATTTGCCAAAAAGATTAGAAAACTTGTTCAATGGCCGCACACATCACCTGGCTTCTTACTCCTTAAATTCGGGGGTTGATAATGATAATGCCCATTGTCAACCGATAAAATTCAGTTCAACTTATCAAGAACTTGACAAGGGCATAAATACCTACAACGTACAAGGGTAGGGCACAAAATGTCCCGCGAGAAACCCAACCATACTTTCCTTTTCAAAATCCCAACAATGTTCTGCTGTTACACTTTTTTTAAAGGTACAATGTACCGTAAGGAAAGATAATGAAGAATTGCACAAGATTGGGTAGAAACGGCACATCTGCTTACCTGGGAAGGATCCAACGCGATAATAATGTCTTGTAATTCATATTGCTTATATTAGATTTTATTGTTAGATCTCGAACTTTTGAACGGCTCGCTGTAGCGAAAGTTAAATCACAAGTTGTAAAGAAAGGCATTGTTCGCAACATCTCTGAACTTTAAATAGGAGCAGATATTACAGACATTCAGACCCAAATCAAACCAATCAAATAATATGTGAAATACACTAACGATAAAAATAAGAGTTTTTTAAGATTAATTCAATTTTCTGAAACGTTGATCCAATCAATCAATGTACCCTTCAATTTTGTAGAGAGTGAGGTGTACATTAGGGGTTTGATGTCTTTGATTAAACTCAATTCAATTCAAATCAATCAAGACTTTTGTGGTAAAAAAATTGCGAAATAGTGAGTTGCTAACAAAAAACTGCTACCAAAGGATGTATTTATATTAGAAAATGTTGGCTCTGAGGGCTAGCTCCAAAATAAAGTTAAAGATTATATTATTTATTCTCACAGTTATACTCCAGTATATTGCAGCGAATATTACAAATTTAGAACAAATAAAGGTACAGTAAGGTGAGAAATGTGCAAGTAAGAGAAAAAATAATGTAAACAAGTTGTAAAAATAAGTATCATTATTATTTATATTTAAGATTTAAAATACTAAAGACAACAATATCAAATGAACATGGAAAAGATGACATTATTGTGTTTAGTTACGTTGGTAGGTACCTACAATTAGAAAATGTTGATACAAAATACAGCAAAAAGGAAGAATAAAAAAATCACCTTTGTGGTTTTACTATTTTGTGACCTTATAATAATAATAATAATAATTGGATAATTTGTAGAGCGCCGTTTTTGTGAAAAATCACCTCAAGGGCGCTGTACAATTTATTTCCTAGGATCTACATTTGTTATTTAGAAAAGATACCAAAACATACTTACCTGGCAAGTCACTTCCAACAAACACACTTATATTAAAAAGTTTATGCTTATAAAAGATAGAACTGCACGCAGAGGACACTATATCAAAAAACACTGGTCGTCGCATGATCTTAAGTCTGCTATAGTTTTTATTTTAATTTAAATGTATTTTAACTGTCTTAAAAGCCTACAAATTGTTACTTGTTATCATTTTTATTTATTTATTTTTAATTATTATTTTTATTTATTTTATTTTATTTTTAGTATTTTTAACATTTTGTTAATTTAAATTTAAATTGCCGTCAACTGTGAAAGTGGAGGTTTCTGAAATTATGGATACGACTGTCTGAAAAGGTGCGTTTTAAGTTTAGACCTAAATTCTGTCGAGTCTGCGATCATTCTTAAATCATGTGGCAGTCCATTCCAGGCTTTAGGTCCTGACACGGCAAAAGCACGCTCACCGAACTTAGTATCTGGTGTGCGCTTTGGTTCCTTCAACCTTCCGATAGCTGATGACGTTGCTGACCTAAGGGTTGACTGTCGGGAATTGGAATCTTCTGGAATACACAATTCTGATAAATAAGCCGGAGCCATTCCGTTAAGTGACTTAAATACCATCCAGCATACCTTGAACTGGATTCTTTCAGGACATTTGAGCCAGTGCAGATTTTTGAGATGCTCTGAAATGTGGGAGTATTTAGATACTCCGGTGATAAGCCTTGCCGCGGCGTTGAAAACGGATTGTAATTTGTTGATTTGACATTTAGGGAGACTTGCATATATTCCGTTGCAATAATCTAGACGTGAAACAACATAGGAATTGACTAGCAATTTAGTCGCCTCTGTTGGCAGGTTTCTCCGCACTGCTTTAATTTGCCTTAATTGAAAGAACCCCGTGCTTACAGTTCTGTTCACCTGAGTTTTAAGGGAAAAATTAGCGTCTAGATTGACACCCAGTAATTTGATGCACGTTTTTGGAGTGATGTCACTTCCGGAAATGGTTATTGGGGAGTTTTCAATGTTATGCTGACGTCTGCTTGTAGCAGTCCACAGAAACTCAGTCTTTGTGGATTCAGTTTCAATCTATTTGAGGTCATCCAGCGAGTAATTGCTTCTATACACTCAGTTATACGAATTTTTAAACTGTTTATTTCTTCTGGTAAGCAGTAAAAATAAACTTGCTGGTCATCAGCGTAGCAGTGAGATAGAAGGCCGAATGATTCTATTATTTTAGCGACATCATTTGTGAAGAGGATGAAGAGTAGTGGGCCCAGAACGGACCCTTGGGGTACTCCAGATGAAAGGGTTGCATAATTTGATTGGTTTTTTCCCACTTTTACGGCTTGTAAACGGTTGGCCAGGTACGATGTCAGCCAGGTCTTAACATCACAGTTTAAACCAAATGATTCATCTAATCGTTTAATAAGAAAGTCATGGTCAATCGTGTCAAATGCAGCACTCATGTCCAAGACTGAAAGAAGTGCCAGTTTACCCGACTCAATGGCAGTAGTTATGTCCGACAAAACACGTAGTAACCCGGTTTCTGTGGAGTGGAACCGTCTATATGCAGATTGGTATTTAGTTAATAATTCATTTGAATTTAAGTGACATATGACCTGTGAGGCAGCGATTTTTTCTAATATTTTTGATATAAAAGGCAGATTTGAAACGGGTCGGTAATTTGAAAGATCTTCAGCGTCAAGTTGTGGTTTTTTTAATAATGGAGTTACGATAGCTGATTTAAGGGATTTTGGAAAGTCACCCGTGCTAAGTGACTTATTGAAAAGATGAACTAAAAAGGGAGCAATTTCATTGCAACACTTTTTCAGTAGCCACGTTGGAATAGGGTCGAGCGAACACTGCTTGTTCGGTGAAGTAAGAATTAATTTCCTTACTTCTTCTAGGGATGTAGGTTTGAAGGCAGAAAGGTTTTCTCTATTGCATTTAGTAAAATACGGTGGTGGAGCGTAGGTTGTTAGGGCTCGTATTGACTCAATTTTGTCAAGGAAAAACTTGGAGAAGAGTATGTTAGCAATTTTGCTAAACTGTCTGTAAGTAACGTTGAAAATGGCAATGGTTAATGCTGTATCATTAATCAGTTAAATCGCTCTGTTGCTTGGCCCGTTCAGATAGTCAGAAATCATTGCCTTCGGAGAATGATAAGTGCTTGCGATCTTCCACGAGTATACTTCTTGGTCACGTGTATGTTAACCCCTTTCATCATAGGTTGTATCCATTTACGTGGCTTTTTGGAGATATTATTTTAAGATGCACCCTGAATTCCTTCAATAGTTTTATATACCTAATTCAATCCAATACAGTCTATTCAAAATTTTCGGGGACTTCTGCAATATATATATAATGGTCTGTAATGGTTCTTTATTTTAAATTGTAAGTTAGTCAAAGTTAACCGTGAAACGCCTGATCGAATAAAAGTGTCTAATGTTTAAAATTGCGGGTAATTTATGCCCAACCATACACGACCTCTACTTGAAGCCATAATGCGGGGCTTTCGAAGGCGTACCCCTTTCGCCTTATAAATGTTAAATTTATTACCATTCCGCCAGAAGGAAATAAAAATTACACGCACCAATGAACTGCGATCTGGAATAAATTGTAATGCCAGGTCTCATCCCTAAGCAAAACCATACTTTTGTCCACCAATTTTTCCCTGGGGTGAAATATAATGCAAAAAAATGCTTCAAAACCCAGCTACCCCACGGTTATAATTCGATACATTATGTAAATCCGTGCATTTAAAAAATTAAGCAAAAAAAAATTGCGTGAAAAAGTATCAAATTTCTTATGAGAAACTAGATTTGGTCTTGTAGTGAAACAAAACTTCGTAATGGTTGGTTTTTTTTGGTTGTTTGTTATTATGGTAATGATTAAAGATTATGGGTGGGTTTTTTTAATCTGACAACTTTCGGTGTATTGTGTATGTAATTTATTGTGGACGTCACTCAAGTGTTAAATAATGATAGAAAGAATAGGCACTTAAGCTCTTAGTACGATGAAAAGTAAAGGATAATATTTCTTGCAAGTGTTGCTTCCTGTTCTCTATCCTCACAGGTAGTAGGTATATTTATCTATAATTATTACTGGTATGATTTTTTTAAACAAATAATACTCATAGGATCTTGTAGTTTTTACAGAACGATCTCCTGAAATGTCAATAAATGAGATATCCCACTTCAGAATTAAAATGCGATTGAAATGACTGTAAAAATGTTTAGTGATTAGAACTTGGTTATCCAGGTGATATATAGTACCCCTGGCGTTCGACGGTTGGGTCTCTAATACGGAATTACAACAAACAAATAGGTATACTTATCATCACATTTATATGAATGATTTTTCCCTCAGATTGCTATAAATTTGTGTGGATTTTTGGAAAAATGGAATTGCGAGAAGAAAATTAAAAACAGAAGTAATGAAATTGGAGTTAGAAATCTAAAAAAAACTCACAGTAGGTACCTACAACAAAATTTCAGTTCATTCCGATCTTTTTCAAATAATATACATTTACACGGTGTCCGGAAACTAGCAGTATTTTTAAAAAAATGGTGGAACTACATTACACCAACTACATCCCAAAAAATCTTTTTTTAGACCTGAGTATTAAGTTTTATTATTTTTTTGTTTCCGGCATCTAACAGGTTAAAAAAAATATTGAAGCTGGGTCTAGACTTCGACCTATTTTAAAATTCATTAAACAGCTGATATTAAACCGTTAGCAAAAAATTGTTTTTCAAATTTGAGCAAAAAAATTCTAACATGACTCGATTTACTCGAAAACAAAAGTTCTTATCAAAATAAGTTAGGTGTACCTCAAAATATAATCCAAATATGATATAGTATTACAAGTTTTCCGATTGTGCTACGAGTTTCCTAACACAGTGTATATCGTCGATAAAAAATTGGCAAATTCACATTTTTATGGTAATGAGCGAAATAACGCCCCTTGTAAATGACCGTCAAAATTTCGCACGATCGGTCGTGCCTTTTTACCCTTCGTAAAGTGAACAATATTAATGCTAATGGTTTTACCTTTAAAAATCGTGATATTTGGACCTCTTTTCTGCCCCATCCTCAAAAAATACTGGGGCATGAATACAACTTGTGTTTTTTTTTTAATTTAGATTGCACATTGTATTTTTCAGCGAGATTGATGGTTCAGAATTAGGTTACAAAGTTCTCGTGTTACCCTTACTTACCCTTAAAAAGTTGTTACAAGTTGATCAAGTTTGTAATATCATTGACACTTTGTAAAATGACACGTGTGTGAAAATGCCATTTTCACCATTAAGTTCAAGGTACTTTCACAAAAATTAAAATGTAACTGTTAAAAAGGTGGGACTTTTGAACAAAAGGGTATATTCCTCATTTAAAATAAAAGACTTTGGAGAAATTGAAATTACACCGATTTATTGCTATGCTTTTTCAAAAGTTTATATTGCTACCGATACTCTATAGAGATCACTCCACCAACGGACAGCGAATGTAATTACTTCATATGAGAATATGAGTAATTTGCCTGTGTTACAACTGACTGTCTTTGTATTTTATTATTTTGTATTGTAGTAAGTTAAACGTTATTCTATTGTTTCTTTTTTTATATATGGCTCTGTTTTTGTGATTATTTAAGTTCTTATTTAAATTCTTCTGTATCTATTTTAAATATTGTGATTTCTCACTATTTGTATGCTTTGGTAATATATTATGTTAAACTGACCTGCTGACAAACTGCTTGGGCAGTTTAGCGAGTATAAATAATAAAAAAAAAAATAAAAAAATGTATGTGTGTACTTGAATCTAGTTCCCTAATTAGATTCGGACCTTAGATAACCTAGTTTATTTCCCGTATCTAGGATTCAAATCAGCTAATCTATATTAACTCAGAACAAATTCCAACAATAACATTGTCATCAACTGCCATTTTGTAAGTTTTCAAAATTTTCTTTACATTTGAAATTTCAGCTTTTGATTTAATTGTGATTATCAGAAAAGCACAGCTGTCATGTAGTCATGCTTGTCAGTGATCAAAATGTGATTAAAAAAAACCTAACGGACCTAATCACCATTTAACGCGGACCTTTCAAATAAATAAAATAAAGAATTGGTGCAGATTGTCATTTGATGACAATGTTACATTTGAATTTCTGTCAAACGCCATTGCCCTATATAAATTTAGACCCAGTTGTTTTGCAAACGCTCAAATTTACGTTGTCTTCAAATAGCAATTCAGCGACATTCTGTTTTTTTGACCGTTGAAAGGTTCCCGTCAAATGCCGATTCTAAGTCCGCCTCAGCTTTTAAACAATTACAATTTGATAGTAAGCTGAAATGCATTTAAAATCGGCCTACAACGGTGACCAAATGACAAAAAAACAAAAAGGCGCTGATTGACAACATTTGATGAGAACAACTGGGTTTAATATTATTTTACAAGTAAAATATGACATGTTTTACTCATCTTTTTGTAAAGAAGTACATTATTTTCACTCGTATACGTCTCGGTAAAAACAAAATTACGTGTAATACTAGATTCTCAACCGTCCAAAACCGGTGAGACCCTTAAACTGAGTCTGAGGGAAGTCGAGAGGAGGAAAGGAAAAGATGATGGTTTAGAATAACACTTCTATTAACATTATAGCGAATGATCACTCTCAACAACGCTATAATGTTAAAAACTAACAAAATTCCACAACAGAAACATAAGTAACTGAATGGTTTTTATTATTTGCGACCATCTCAAATTAAACATGCGATCTATGAGACCAGATAACAGCACCTTACAACTGTGCCACGGAGGTCGCCATATAACTTATATTCCCCATTATGAAATCGCAGTATATTTTTCAATGTAAAGTATCAGGAGCACATAAGGAATTATGGGTTTTCTATTCTATTCCTAAAGAAAGTCACCCCAAGCTCCAATAAATAACCATTTGAACTGGGGTTGAATTCAACTCAATATATTTTACGACCCAACTACCAGAGAACGAACTCAATAAATCATCATTTCTATTTCATTTTAAAGCTAGTGGATCATCGGTTTAATGTTATTGTGAAATATCACCAACGCAATGTCTTTATTTATAAATACTCGTATACAACAGTGAATTACAAGGGAGACGGTGTATGAATATGAATGAGGCAAGGATTGTTTTTGGCAATGAATAAATGCAAATCTTGGAAGCGGAAATTAACCCACTTTACTATATCCGATCGAGCTGAAACTCTGCAGATAGACTCGTTGTAGATAACAATTCATTCTTCAACTCTGAAATCGGGTGATATTACAGCAATATACGAAATAAATGTCGGTCCTACCCGATTGCCATTTTTCGATGTTGGTAGAGTTAACTTTGTTTTTTTACTCGTTGATTTTATTGGACACTCATAGTCATGTTAAAAATTCCATATTTAGAAAGCCGTCGATTAATGAAGTCGACTTTTGAGGTTATGTTGCTAACTATGGTTATGTATGCTTTATGGAACAAACAAGAATAAATAAATAGTTACATCTGTAGATTCATAGATATAGGTAGGGGGTACATGGGGCATAATAAAATGACAAGTAAAAGAAAATCAAGAATCAGTGTTAATGTAGCTAAGTTTAATTTATTAGTATTCTATTGTTGGTTATTCACCTCTGTTTAAATCATCAATAATAAAGACGTTACTTTAATATTTTTTTAATGACAAAATAACACTTATCTAACAGACGGCCTCCGTGGTCGACAGTTACGGTTCTCGACTATGAATCTGGAGATCGCGGGTTCAAATCCCAGCGTGCTTATATAAATAAAAATAATATTAAATTTTTAGTACATTTGCGGCACGTTCCACTTTCAAAGAAGACTCTTTCAATATCGTCCTATTGGACGCCCACTATTCAGAATCTAAACGCTGCTTGAAATGGCTTTAACCATGTTTGGTGACCAGGTATGAATAGCCTGGTACTATAACTCAATGGTCTCAGCCTGACAACATACTTCAACAATTTTTTGAAAAACACTAGCTGTAGACGGTCGGGAGCATTCGCGTATCTTGTAACATTGATACAAAAAAAGACTTATTCAAACAAATTTATGCCGTTTTTTTATAAAGCATATCGTTATTTATCTTCCATACAAACATTGCATTAACCTTTCCTCGTGGGTATGCAGTTAAACCGCCCCTAAAATCGCTGGTTAACCCCCAGTCGTACTGGGATGCACCGTAGACACCAAGCTCAAGAGCCAGTTACGTGTTTATAATATAATTTTGTCATAGTATTGCCAATACTCGCCGCCGGATACTACCATTTTAAGTTTATGACTTATAACACTCATCCCTTTATGACTCGGGTTATGGTCACTGAGATTTCGAGTTACTCTATTAATTTCGCAGTTAGAGATTTAACGATCGCGTAAACGACCATGCCGAGATGGTATATTAATAATTAATTTCATCCGCATTCATAGATTATATATGAAGATGTTTGTAGTTGTTAAGGCAGTTAAGAGCTCTATATAAATTTATGTGATTTGGTCTTGTAACTTTCTGTGAACTACAACAACTTTGTTTCAAGAAGTTCGATTATTTCAAAACTAATACCTATGTTGTTTTCAATTGTTGTGGCATGTTTTTGTATTATGATGCACACCATAAAGCTCTGCGAAACATTGGCTTAAGGCGATGCAATACGTAGTAATGCAAAATCATGTGTTTTTGGTTTGAAAATTTGGTCGCCTAGAAATGTTTCAGATGCTTTAATTAAATACTGCGAGTAGAATACATCTTGGCCTTTGAAATAATCGAGTATTTTTTAGATAAGTCTTTTTATAAGCCCAGAAAAAAATAATGTATAAGTCCTATGAAAACTGCTTTAAAGTTCAAAATCTCCTACTTACGAACCCATTTTCGGTTATAATTTTATTGTATAATGTGGCAAATTCAGTTATTTATAAAATGATCGAAAAAAAATTAAATATTTATGCCTGAACATCCCCAAAATAAAATAAGAGGCTTTTTGGCCATGTTTTTTTCTTGCATAAATCAAAATAGGCGGATGGTGTTAAGCGGGAATTTAAACCTTATCGCCATCTACGTAAGGGTTGTTATTGATAGCGGCTCAATTTAAAATATTACACGACGTAGTGCATCGCCTTAAGATATAAAAGGAAGCAAAATATATAGTAATTTTTTTGGCTTTTTAGGCTTTCATACTAGTTAAATATACCTACCTGAGAGTAGCATTCTTGTATTACCTATAATAAATTTTTATCATGCTTATCTTAATGGATTTAAATTATTCAAAGTCTTACACCTACATAAATCTGTCATATAAAGATGGACGAATCACATTTAGGAAGATAAATCTAATCAAATCCTTGTAATGTTTAATGATGTACCGCCCATAATAAGATTTGTTTCTCCGTAAAAGTAAATTTTAAAAATAAATACCAGAATTGAGACGAGACAATACTCTAAAATAAATCCAAAATCTTAACGACGTAAGTGGCCCTGCGTAATGGACGGACCTACGGTCGACTTTGCCCCAGCAGGCCTGAAAAATCGATATTTTCATGAGGTTTATTTCAATTATGAATGTCTCTAGAGGGATCCTTCGGGAAGTTACTAATTCATCGTCTAGAATAATAAAATCTGGTATTTACTGCAAATTTTATAGTTGAAAAACGTTTTATAAATTTTTCAAACCGTTCTTCATAAAATATTTTAATGGTAAGGTCCTGTTTTTATTAATCATTACATCCATTCCTTTGAGATTTTAGTAATACGTTCATTAGAAATAATTAAATGTGAGCCTCGAAAAAAACCGTTATTAAAGTCTTATGTCGCCTTCATAATGGTATTTCCAATAACATTTGTTCACAATTATTTGCGAAATGTATTTAAATTTCTCTGATAAAAAAACTGTTAATCTCAAGTGACTTCTCAGGTAAATATGATTCTGTATATTATCTGCCTGTACAGAATATAAACAAATAATAATATCTGTATTTTCTAACGTGGCATCATGTTCATTGATCAAATGCATTGTACTTAAATATTTTTGTTTTTTATTTGAGATCGATGAACCGCTGGATGCAATCTGGTAGCCACAAGTTAATAATTTGTCTGGTCTGTAGATAGTAATAACATTTTTAAATAGTTCCAATTTTTACTTTACCAGCTTACATCATTCTGTACTATAAACCTTGATATTTGAAAAGCCAATACATTTTATAAGAAGTCCCACTCTTTACTAGTTTTCCTCATTCTTACTGAAAACATTAATATTTAAAAATCGAATACATTTTACAAGAATTTCAACTCTTTAACAGTTTTTGCATTCTATACGACAAGCTTTCGTATTTGAAAATCGAACACATTTTATAAGAAGTTAAACTCTTTACCAGTTTTATTTTCATCATTATATAGAATAAAGTTTGTTGGTTTTTAGTTTGCCGATTCACCTTTAATTAGTGTGCGGTTTATACCTCCTGTTTACCCCTTCGTAACAGTGTTGCGTGCTTGCTTAGCATTCGGTGTAGACATTTTACTTCTACTCCGAACAGGAATTATTAATACCTAGCCGTTCCCACGAGCGGCCCAAAGGTTAAAAGTTCCAGAGGGACGAGGGTTTAGGTTATTGTTTAGTATTTACCTATTTATTATAAAGCGTTGAAATTTTTTTTTAAAATATTTTTTCTATAGTATTTTTAAAGAGAAAAAATATAAATATGTATATGTATATAAATTGATTTGAAATCATTTTTCCAGAGCTATCCCATGATTAATAGTTGTCTTAGTACCAGGTTTTGCCCGAGTAAAAAAACACTATTTTTCTCATTGAACAGTTGCAAAATATGGAACAAACGATAATTTTAGAGCCTTGACTACTTTTTTACAGTTGTAATAGAACTCATTTTAAAGTTCCATACCTCATGATAGAAATGGTGTAGCACGTTGAAAATAGTTGCGTTGAACTATAATTATACATATTCTATTCAGAATTTTTTTGTAAGTAATGACTAATGACCCTTAGTTAGGGAGATACTGATGTTTCAGCAAACCAATTTTTCCACATTATTGTTTCATTTCTCATTCATGTTTTTGTAAAAAAAAAAAACATCCTGGGTCCTTTGGTAATAATCAATGATCACCAAAAGACCTGTATATCACTAGCTATATAAAAAAAACCCTCGCGTGCTTTTTAACTCTCATTTGAAAATTGTTTCAAAGTGAAGCTCACGATTGAAAATCTGGACTTGGAAAGTTTTCATTAGATCGCTTCGAAGGACGAAACGGGTTATAAAATATGAACACGGCTACTTGCACACCGTATACTCACGCAAGGATTCCTAGAAATAACTCTTATTTTTTTATTCCTTTAACAGAATGTCTTTAATTAAGCTCTTAATTAGTTAAATGCCAACAGTAAACAATTTACGTTGAGATAAACACATAAATAGTTACTTTTAAAACAAGAACCAAAAAAGGAATTTTAGTAAGCATTAAAAGATCTGCGTATATATATACTTACGAGTAAGTTCATGTCACTAAAACGTGTTAAAGAAGCTTGTATTTACGATAAATGGGATTGATCTCAACAAATAAGGTTCGCATCGACATGGCTAAAGAAACTCTTCTGTAACCTCTTCGGGAATTTAACAATTATTTTGTGTATTTGTTGTGTTCTTCTGTAATAGTTATGTTATACAATGTAATAGTTATGTTACACAATGTAATAGTTATGTTATACAATGTAATAGTTATGTTATACAATGTAATAGTTATGTTATACAATGTAATAGTTATGTTATACAATGTAATAGTTATGTTATACAATGTAAAAGTTAGTAATATTGACTTAAAAAATATCAAGGTCGACTTTTAAATTGGTTTTTATCAATTTGACTTTATATATATAAGACCGGACCACGTGAAAAGTTCAACGGTTAATGTTCTGGGTTTCGATGCTATGTAAATTCAATTTCGGACAGCTTTGCAATATGATATTTTACTGAGTAAAATTCACGTCCTGTAATAATATACACCACCCAAAACAATCCTAACATAACTTAGCATTATATTATAATAAGTTGTTGTCATTATCATCAGAACTAAGAACATAAGAACCTTTATGTTTAATGCTTACAACGTCTCATGTGTCCCACTTTTCAAATACATTTGTTCAATTAAATTTCTTACATTAAATTTGAGTCAGAAGAAGATACAGTTGAAGAAAAATAAAGAATTACTGAATGCCTTGCTGTACCTAGCTGCTTAGATCAAGTTGAAAAGCATAACACAATCAGGTAACTTCACAATATTATAAAGACTAGCCTAGCAAAAAGTAAATTTTCGTTTCACATCAAATCGTTGTCATTTTTAAATTATTTTCTCAATTTAAACAGTTACAAAAAAGCAGATACTGTTAGATAAACTCTTTAAATAAAAGGTAAAAAGCTCTCTAAATTATTTCTTAACCGTTTAGTGAATTTCTGAAGAATGTGAAAAAATTCTCTCATATCCTTGTCTATTGATATCGCATATCTGTCACAATAAATTCATCTTAAAATTAGCTACTTGAAAATCAGATTTACTATGGTCACAAGGTCAAACCAAAATGACTCAAAACTATTGAAATCCAGGCAATAAATTGTTGAAACTTTCACATAATTTACTTCATAATCCCTATTTTCCTGATCCGACGTTTCGTCACACTAGTTAGTCCCATTCTTCCGGTAAAACGAGGGAAACCGGTCCGAGATAGCGAGTTCGCTCGCAGTGATGTTGCGGTTGAAGAATTATGAGAAGTTGAATCATTATGAATTACGGTGAGGGGTAGATACTGTAACCGATTTTGAACGATTTTATAGTTCTCTGACTAGACACCATTTTTATTGCTAGCCCGTTTTCGTGAGGACAGTGAAACAGGAACCAATTAACAAGGTGTCAACGGAAATTCTGGGAAAATCAACTACGTTTTAATTAAGAAGCTTGATTAAAAAAATAAACCCGTCAAAAAACTATTAACTTAACTTGTATACATGTATTAAATATCATTTTTTTAGTCTAACTGAGGATTGAACCACTCTCCCCTGTGAACTTTTAAAATGTCTTCTTACATATAAAAAAGGTTTGAGTGAGTTAAATCCCGACTGGGTAGGAATTTCTTTCAGTTAAGGTAGTTAAGTTTTAGGAAAATCTACAAAATATTTTTTTTTGTTGCAATGTAAATTAACTGGCTACTTCCCGGCTTCACCCGAGTCAATACTCCTTTTCCGAAAAAGTAGTAGTTATAAATTAAGTTTTCATTTGAAAATCGTTGCGTTCACTGGTTGAAATCCAGGCAAAAAAGCTGTGTACATTTTTTGACTCTAGCACAAAAAACTCTTGGATGAAGACTCTCCATTGAAGTGCTGTCTATATGTAAGATTTATATATATTTTCAAATCGCAACCTTTTTCCACTATATGCAGCTTTAATGACTCTTGCAGCAAAAACTATCCAGAATATCAGTTATATTAAATTATCAGTTAATTAAATTAAGTCTAAAGATAAGTTTTTAATTAATTTTTATAACGTGTTTCAATATATTAATATTATTCATTGAGTGGAAAATTTGGGTGAATTCATTCAGTAGGTACAGCCACATTTTTTAGTCATTAATTAATAATAAATTGTAGTAAAACTGTGTCTATAAATGTATAATGTATGTATCTTTCAAATGCCATAAAAATGTCATAAAGTCCGATGATGTTAAGTTTGATAAAATACTCACTTGCCTGCCAAAACCGGTAGTGATATTTTATGGAATATTTCTTTTTCATTTGGGCAAACTCGATATTATATTATACTCGACAGGTTTATGAAGAAACAACTCCATTGTAAACCTTCTTACAATGATTTTAGAATTACTGAAGGGTGATTTTTTTCCGTACACTCTTTACTTATATAATATATTATATATTTTTGAACATTTATAACAATAAGTGAAATAAACTATTATTCTAAAAACAGGTATTACAATTTCCTTGTAGATAAAAAATTGGGGTTTTAGTTAGTAATTTTTGTTTTTTTTCACAGCCTTTTGTATTTTTAACGAGGTTTTAAACATTTTTTTAAAATCTCGTTTTTTGCAAACAGATTCTTTTATTTACATTTATTTATTTTTTTCAGGTAAAGGAATTCGTTCATGAGAACGCAAATAAAGGACGATTCACAATGATGTTCTACAACCCTGATTACTCCGAAGTCCTTTCCAATGAAAGGTAAATTATTGAAAAGTGAAATTGTGCTGAGAATGGCTAAGTTTAAACGATCTGTTTTAATTATTTTTTTTTCTATTTTGATAATTATTGAAAAATCTTTACAAACTAATATTGAAGGCTTGTATATTTTTTCCGATAGATGAATATTTCCAATCTCCGCAGCATGGACTTAGGAACCAAAGACAGAACATCGTGCGCAAATTTTATGGTGCTTAATTATTTTCTCATTTTAAAAGAAATTTCCCAGAATTGATTTAATCGGTTTTGAACAAGGTACAATTCGAATTACGCGAGCAATAATTATTGGTTTTGTGTAAAAGGTATTCATTGTATTAAATCATTGATCAAATTCGATGGGCGTTTTCGTTTGGAAAAGAGAGAAATTTGGCCACTCCCTTTATGAACCAATATGAATTTATAATGATATTTTTAAAAGGAAAGACTAATATCGAAGGGTTCATATTTTGAATGCAAAAAATTATTTATTATTATTTCTATGAAAGAACGTAATTTAAGGTCAATCCATTCAGTCACTTTTGCGATTTCGAATCTTTCTTCCTTTGAGATCTATGTAATGGCTAGGAAATTAATAATATCACAGTACTTACATAATATAAATTCATATTTACCTTATCATATTCAAGTATTCCTGCAATTGCTGTATTTTATTGCAGACCCATTCAGTCATTCTAAAACCGCTACTTCTTTACTACATAAGTCCGTTCTCAAGTATTAATAATTTAACCGTGATGATTGTAACAATCGTCTAATCTAATAATAATATATTTGACCCATGCAAAGTGACATACATAATATACCAGTATGAAATCCACAACCATTCACAATATATACGATTAAAATCTGTTCGTAATAATAAAAAAAATTACCTTTTTGTACTCGTATAGTGCAGTTTCGTGTTATTTAACTTCACCTGCGCTTTACTATGATCACCTAAAAATATGGGATAGACAGTGAAATCCAGGTGAATTCATTGGCTTTAAACTATAGTAAGCAGTTTTATATGTTTCTATATTAATATTTAGAGAAAAGGTATTAATTAAATAATACGAATAAATAAAAATAAATATATATATATATATATATATGACACCAATCGCTCGAGTGAATAAACATACTCCTACAGTACTCCCTATATCACAGCGAAGTTCCTGACATTTATTACTTTGTGTATAAATCCCTTTTATTTGTCAAAAGCTAGCACTCAATCCCAAAAGCTTTCAATATGCATCAATCAGTGAATCTTGTCCATCCATCTATAGAAATAAGGTAACAATACAAAACTTCTAGTTCCTATATCCCTTGTATATGTCTTGGAAGCAAGGAAATTACTTGCGCATCCTTCAAATCTTTTAAATATTTGGGAATATCGGCAATACATCGTGCTCTACATTTGAAAACGCATTCATCCGACACCTCTGACTTCTCGGCATTGTCCTTCTTTCAGGATCGTCGGTCCATTGTCAGTTTATCTCTTTAAGAAGAAAAGAAAGAATGCAACACGTCAATGTGTCCAAATTTATGTTGCGGACCTCGAAAAGTGAAGGGATCTGCGATAATTCAATGCAATACAAAAAATTGCGTAAAGTAACGGACCTGAGGAAAGACCTTGGGGTATTCCGTTTGTGATTAGACCGGACATCTGCTCTGGCAGGACCTTACGGGATTTTGAATTGAATGGAAAGTGAGAAGGAATTAAAAATCGATTACCGTAAGTAAATAGGCTTCTTGAAAAATAATAACATTGAATCTTTTTTAAATTTGTTTTTTTTATTATTATTTTTTTAAATTAGTCTATTTCCGTTTTCATTTTATAACACAAAATTTATCCATTTATCACATACGCTTCTAAACAAACATCCATATCTGAATTTCATGTCCTTTTTCTTATTTTCGCTTCATGGCGACATAGTAAAAAGTCTTTGATTTTGTAAACATATTCTCGTCAGTACATGCTCATACATAGATCTAAGAAAAAACATAGTTGCCAACAAAGCTTGGGCACAAAGTTAATAATACATAAAAAACTTCAATGGAACTTCAAATCGTTCTGAACCTCCGAAAATTCGCTACTAGGTTATAGAAATATACATTTTGTTTTACATAAGTAGGGTGAATAATCCATTTGGTTCATGAGAAACTCAAAACCAAACATCCTTGTTACAATCTGTGCACATCTTCCATCAGAACTAATCTATATTTTGCAATAATTCTTTCGTTCCGGTGACCTTTGGCTCGGACCGCGTTCGCCCTCTTTTATACGCCCTTAAATTTGCGAAAAAATTGCATCCCTTAAACCTTAAAGCTTTCTACCCGAAATCCCACCTTGTCAGGCGGAAAGCACACAAAGGCCTCGTCTGACATGAATCCAGCGGTTCTTACGCGTTTTTTCTAATTTCTATAACAACAATAAATCAGGTTCGGAAGTAGAGTGGCGCAGGGATATCTAACTGAGGCCTGCCGCTTTGAAGACATCTGCCAAATATGCAATGGAATCTAATAAAAACGGTTTAATTTTTTTTGGAATAACTTTATTGAGTAATACCTCAAATTGTAATATTTAATTATTGAAGACAATATTGGCGATTTCTAAACGAAAATCTGAAACAGTAAAATCAGAAAAGGATACGGTCACATCTAGGATCTAGGACCGTATCCTTTTCTGATTTTTCCGTTTCAGATTTTCGTTTAGAAATCGCTAATATTGTCTTCAATAATTTAATAAAAAATGGTTTAATAATCTAATATTTAACTTTATTCCAACACTGCAAATTTGTATCCTGAAATGTCGTACCCTCAAATACCACATTCACGGCTAGAATTATTTTCACCTCTTCATACTTTTTTTATTTTATATTTCTTTTACATAGGTACTCAATAATATTCAATTTATAAAAACAGTTTATTTATAAATAAGTTCTGCTATGTAATTACTATTACGTGTGACAGCTGTTTCGCCCCCTGAAGACATTATCTAACTGCCTTTTGATAATGTTTAATGCCAGTTTGATAATGCCTTCAGTGGGCGCAACAGCTGTCACACGTAATAATAATTACACAGCAGAACTTGTTTACAAATAAACTGTTTTTATAAATTGAATAATAATATTATTGAGTATGTAAAAGAAATAAAAAAATATAATGGAGTTCTACAAATTAAACTTGAAAACAATAAATATCTTCTTACTTTTATCTTTTTTCCCTTCCTTCTTCCTTCCTTCCTGTACTCTTCAAATTATTTGTAGGAATGATTAAATTAATTAGCATGTTTCAAATTACGAAATTATTATGTGGTAACACGAGTTGCAGGCCTGGAATCCCGTTTTAAACAGGATTACCAATAATATGTGCTAACATAAAATGTTTATGTATTTGCTGTAGATGCAATTGACATTGTGTTTATTTTTTTCCACAGGAAAGTGTTTGTCGAAATAATGTCACTGTTACATGATTCAACCGTTATTATTATACATTTTATAAAATATTAATATCTATACCATTTTTTCACGACCTTTCAAAAAATCTATTATTGTTTCCGATATAAACTATTATGAAACATCTAGTTGACTCAAAAATCACGAAGACCTCTTAAAACGTAACCTTGAAAAATGTGGTTTATATTTAACATTCTAAAGAAAAGTTGCAAATGCATTGTACCAAAATAATAAAAATATATCGCAGAGATATAAAAACAAAACATCCCAGGTAACAAGTATTTTGTAAAATAATTATCAGATATATTCTCAAAGTAGGTCGCACAGCAATTATTTGTAAAACATAATGTTTAAAAAAAATCAATACTAGTTTGGAGCATCTGCAAGCAAAGAGTACAATAGGGGTACGAAGACAATACAATGCTCCGGATATTTTTACTTCTCGCCAATTTGGGGATGCTGTGCCATGAGAAATTGCCGGCGAGGAACGCGGAAGAAGGCCAGATCCTGATTTTCTGGATTGCCAGGTTTACAATGCGGTGGGGTGGCTTTTGGTTTTGGAGAATGACAAGAGGGTAGTGAACACCACGTGTTAAAGAATTTATACAGCTTCTGGATGTTATTGGCACGTGAGAAAATCCGTGATTTTTTCCCACAAATAACCTAAAGTTTCCTACTATCATCACTGTAAGCGGAAGATGGTGCATGTGCAATTTATTATTTTTAATTTATTTTATTTATTAACTTTCAAAAATACATTTTTTACAATTAAGTCCCGTTAAACTGATTGATATCAGTTTGTCAACGGGTTCTTTTAACAATTACTTTTTAAATACATATACAATTTTAACAAGTACATAAAATATACACATAATTACATTAGTACAAAAAAATTCGTTCACATAACCATTTTTTTAACATACATTTCCTTCTGTGAGTCAATTCACAGCTTTTTATTGAGTTTGGTAACATGTTGTAAATTATTGGAACGAGGTATTCTAGAGTTCTTTGACCATATTTATTCAGGTATCTGGGAACTACAAGTCCATCGTTTGCAATTAGTCTTGTATTATGAACATGTGTCACTATTTTATTATGTTCAGATTGAGATGTATGCTGACTCGCAATTTTAAGCCACATGATACATAAATTACTCAACATATGAATTGAACCCACGATGCCTGGGGGAAACCGACGCATTTGTTAAACTAACCACCGCCCGATCTTTGCTATATTTTCTTTTTTTGTTCTAAAGCCTTCTGGCGCTTAACTTAAGATGACTTTATGTCACTTCTTAAAGGTATGTTCAATTGTCATTATGTTGAGTTATCATAGAACCGTTCTGTACGTATATTTATATATTATACTAATAGATCCGAGCAGACGTTGTTCTGCCACAGACCGACTTCTATGTAGACCGCATTTTATTTAGACCTCATTTTATGTAGACTGCCTTTTATCTGCCGTAGATGTTGTCGAATATTTTATGCATTTAAAATACATAGAATACATGCGCAAGTATCTATCGTAAATATTATTTTGACGTTTCATTTGATATCGATCATTTCAGCAGATTGTGATTATTGTTCAGTACGATAGATGATAAGTAAAAATGCGACTGGTACCGTTATAGACTCTTGAAACTGTCTTTCACAGTTTGACAAGAAAGTTTGAAAAGATTTTCGATATACATTTTTTACATCTCATATTTAAGTGTAATAAATAAAATTCTTAATTTGTAATGAATAAAAGTGAGGTAAATAAAGATGATTCTTAAGTCAAAACAATATTGTTGTTTTAAATTGTAGTAGTGAATTTTAATTTTTATCTCGAAAACAGCGCAACCAATCGGGTCCAAAACTATAATATGTTTTAAGCTGGAACCAACTACACACATTCTCAAAATTTCATTGGAATCGGTTGGGCGGTTTCGAAGATTAACGTGTACGAACACAATGATACGTGATTTTTAATATACGTTAAGATAAATGATTTAGAAAAAAATATTAAAACTCGAGCATTGCTGGGTAATGAAGCTAGTTGTTAACTAGGTTAAACTGTTCTTTACCATTAAAATATGAATAAATTAAAGTGGGGTTGAACCCTTGACCTAGATAATACTATATATCTGTATTCAAATTCGCACCCTCGCAGTCACCACAGCGTTTACAACAAAGCTAACAAACCAACAATACTGCTAGACTCTTTCGCACGAATGCCTCTTTTGGCGAAACACATCGGTCGGTTAGACCCGCATTGTTTGTTATTGATTTATCTAGTTCTAAAATAATAAATAAGTGATTTTTAAAGGACGTTAGGTGACCCATACTTTAGGGTTAATGTCGTGAATTTCAATAATGAGTAAAACTATGAAATAAAATAGGCTAGATAGAGCCTAACACGTTTACTAATGTAACGAAAATGAGCCCAAATGAGAGATAAGTGAACATAAAATAATCAGAACTGTGCTTTCGTAAGGAAAAAAAAAACTTTGTTCATATTCTAAGTTTTGTGTACCTATTTCTATCATTTTTATTTTCAGTGCTACGGTCCTTAGATTATTATCTTTGCCGCACATATTAAACCCCTGTCACAGTCCAGTTCTCTCTCCCTCCATATCGTTACCCACCCACTTTAGCCACCTAAGATGAGGTCTATGAGTCTAATAACCAGATTCATAGTAAATTGGTGTCCGCTGCAGCATTCGATTCGGATTCATCAATCGATAAAACTATTTAAACACTTTATTAGTATAGAGCGTTTTTTTTACAGTAGCTTCATACAGAAGGCCACGAGGAAAATAATTTCCCTCTGGGTCTGTCATCTTTAGGGATAGGGAGGGATGCTGTGGATGATGAGGGACTTTTCAAGAAAAGAAAGGAGAGGGAGTTCTGGAAAGGACAAAAGTGCGAGGGGTGGGTAGGAATCTAGGAGTCAATGGGTCCAGGAGTGATGGACGTACGAATCCATCTCTGGAGAGGTCAAAAGGTCTCCCTAACCTGTGACTCACGATTCGGTCCGCCACACAGTAAGTAGACAGATGCATCCGCCGCACAAGACCTAGAAAATCCCATGAACCAGGGCACCCCTGCTAAGTCACAAACGTGGCGAACCAGTTGGGGCATCATGTTAGTTATCAATAAATGGGTGTATTATTAAATGCACGAAAAAAAAACAGACGGTTTTGCTGAACCGGCTAGAAAGTTCATAAATAAAGCGGTACATATAAAGTTACAGTCTATCGATTATATGTTATGTAGTTCGTGTTATATAAGTGAATAATATTAATTTTAATTATCATTTATTATTTTTCATTAATTTATAATTTTTACATTATTGTAGGTACCTACTCACTTACTGTGCCGAATAATGAAAAAAAAACAAAAATTTTTGTTCTTAAAATAATTTTATTGACCAGAAACATGTCGTTTTTGTTACAGCAATGACCAATACTGACCATATTATATCAATGACGTACGATTTTATTTGTTTGCCAGAAAATATTTCTTCCACTGTAAACGTTTTAACCGCTACATTGCTCAAAATAGCGTAAGTACGCGTATATTTATTTATTTGGATAAAGCAAACTATATTGAGATCTGTTGTCATTTATGGTAGAAATACCTCGTTACGATATTATTTCATATCGTATGATAATTATATTCATTTATTCCGTCGGCCGATGAATAAAATTGTAGCCCGTTAACATTTATCTTGGCAAATAATTTTTTTTAAAGTTTCATACTGTACCGTGTGTACATATGTTTAAAGGGATAAGACGACCTTAAACTGTTAACAGATCAAAAAACGGACATAACTTTTAATATTATTGATTAATAAATTACTTGAAATTTATTACGAATTTCATTCTTTTTCAAATTTAAGTACAAAGAATGCGTAGAAATTATAGTTTTTTTTTTGCATATTCCATTATATTATTATTCAATTTGAAAAACATAGTTCACTTATGAACAAATGAACATGCATTATAAAACTTTGATAATTTAATATGTGATAATGCCTTCAGAGGGCAAAACAGCCATCACGCGTAATAATAATTACACAGCAAAACTTGTTAATAAATAAATTTGTTGATAAATTGAATAGTAATACGTATATTGAATATATAAATGAAAAATAAACATGATAACATTCAACATGGGAACATTTTTTTCGTTTGTAAGTAAACAATGTGTAAAATAATTTTCATATTTTTTCTTTCAATTTCCTTGTGAGAAATGCAGTCGAATTCTATAATAGAAGCTGTGTTTATCCCATAATGAAGAAAAAAAAAAATGTAATATTTAAGTTCATCAATTTGTTTCCGACACGAGAAAATTTCGTGAAGAACAGGTTTATTTTTAAAAGTACTCTTAATATTAAAAATGACTGCTTTTCAAAATTTATTACACAATATCTTTCATCTGCCAAGTAAAATGAACGCAGTTTGTATAGCATTCTAATGACCCCAAAAATATGTTATATGGTCTCCTGTCTAGATTCTTGTCTATGCAAATATATCCTTCCAACCACAGCCAACAGATGGCGGCCTAGTGCCATATCTACCACAGACAATATAAAAATAATATTAAATAATGTTTGTAGGTAGGTGCTGAGATGTCACAGGACTTTGAACTTCAACGTAACATCTGCTCTGTTTTGTATTGAATATATTCCGTGGTGAAAAGATTAAGACGTTTGATTTAGAATCAAGGTGTCGCGGGTGGAATTGGATAACTTACAGCTGGTAGTAATTTTTTATAACAAAATAAATCTAATTCACATATAATATATACACCTAAACACCCAAAACCCACAAGCAGCGTAGATAGTTACATAAAGACACACATTTATGCATATTTACATTTAATTTCTCACAAATTCTATCTATTTCCTGTAATAAAGGGTTAATACGTTTCAATTTTACTTGATCAATTCGACACTTGTAACTATACTGACAAGTCTGCACCCTATTTCAACAAAGTTTTTAGTTAGAAATCTTGACGTTCAATAAAAGTTGATCAACTAAAATAGAAACGTCTGAACCCGCTATTAGTTATTTTTATCTTTGCGTTCATAGATAGCGTTCAAAATTAGTTAAGAAAAAATCAATTCGTCAATTGTTGTTGGCGGGTGTTCATACAAATAATGAATTGTTTATTGGCGAGTGTACATTACAGTATATACGGAATATGAATAGTTAGTTTTGTGCATATAAAAACTATTTTTTTTCATGAAACGATTACGAATACAATATTGCATTGGTGATTCAACCCATTCTCTGAAAATCGTACGTATAACTGGTAGAGAATTGACGAAAGTAAATTGTGGAGATTATTCTCCACCGTCGTAATAGATTATCCATAGGATGACGTAAATTTTAGATTTACGATTTATCTTATTACAATAAAAATCACGTGTCACTGTATTCGTATCTACACGATAATCTCCGAAACTGCTCAACAGATTTCATTACGGGATATCCACTGGTTTATTTATAAAATCCGAATTTACTATTCGATTCCCACACCTATGGGCTATATAAAAAAAAGAAAAAAAAAACAGAAAAAAAAAAAAAAAAAAAACAGAAACAGAAATTTTTTTTTTTTTTTTTCTAAAACAGAACAAATAAAGTATCTAGGAATCGTAATTGACCATAACCTTAGATGGATACCTCACATCAAACAAATCACAAATAAACTTCTCAAAACAATACACATTTTCCTTAACATAAGAAACATATATAAAATAAAACAATTGAAAACAATATATTTTGCACTCTGCCAATCAATAATAGAATATGGAATTATTGCTTGGGGAGGAGCAACAAACTCGGCTATCAATTACATAGAAACCGCACAGAAAACGATCTTAAAGGTAATACTAAAAAAACATAGACTGACCGATACAGACCAAATATTCAACAGCTGTGACGTACTAGATATACGCCAATTATACGTTAAAACACTACTAAACTACATTTTTAACAAAAAAAATAAATTTCATCATACACAAAATAACACTAACAGACCAGTTAGACAAGCGTACAAAGAAAACATTAAAACTCTAACAGTAAATTCAACCTTTGGACAAAGACACTACCAATACCATGCTATAAAAGCTTTCAACAGTCTAAAAATTGAAATTAAAATAGAGGAAAATAAAAATAAATTCACACACAAAATTACAAAATGGATTAAACAACAAAAAAGACAATATTACCAAAATGTCATAGCATAAAATAAAAATAAAACCTACACGTAACACACAAAACCAACATAAACACACATCACTCACAAACACACAAGATTATTTTCATTGTATTATTTTTTAATTTTAAATGTATTATTTTGTATTTTTATTTTTAATTTTAAATTTTTTATTTTCTTTTCAAATTTACTATCTTCTCTTTAAATGTAATATGTAGATTAGATTTTCATATTATAAAATGAAGGCCTCAGCACGGGCAAGCCACCCAGTGAGGCCTACATTACTGGAAAACATAAATTGTAACAAAATAATGTACCAAATAAAAAAAAATATATATATATATATATATATGGGATAAGTTAGCCAAATTTTCCACCTTGCCAACCTATTTATTTGTTTTGTTTTATGTTATTACAATGTATCGTTTGGATAAGCCATCAATATGAAGGTGAAATACCCCCCGAATACTCTTGAAAAGGGATGCCTTTAGCGTGTATTTATATATTATAATAAAATCGTGTATAACTTAATTACTAATGAAAATACCTGAGAAAAGGGTCGATGTTAGATTGGTCGATATTTATTTACAAAAGAAAGAGAGTCTCTGGAAGATATGTGACTCGCAAGTAGATGGAAGTAGAAGTTGACATCATCTTGTAGTTGGATGTAACAGAATACCCCTGCGGAGAACTGACATGATGGTTGGTTAGTCAAAACAAAGTGCAGTAGTTCATGTCGTTTGAAAGTGACCCCGAATAATGTTTATCGTTTCAATCTGACCACATTGCAGTAAATAATGAATAATTCATAGCAGTACTTACTTACTTACCACCAGCGCCGGCGGGTGATGTCTGTCCAAGCGTACCGTATCGTACCTGCTTAGTTATCTATTTTATTTAGGGGTTTTGTGCCGCGTTTTGTGGCATGCGCCATATGCGCGCGCACCTTACCGGTTTTATTCTAATTTTTCATGCTTATGTACAGTGGACAGACTTGGGGCCAGTTGTTTTACAAAACTTGATCAATTCATCAAGCTTCAAACATAATATTCTAGTTCTCTACGTTTTGCGGTAAACTGAACAACAAAACTAGTTACGCTTCTTGCATTTACGTTCGTTCATTTTACAATTTCTAACGATAATATCTTAGATTTATCAAAAGCAATTGAAAAAAATGGTCCCTGAAAAATTTGACCTCAGACATTAAACCTCGAGAGCCTCCGTGGTAATACAATTTAATCATGTAAAATAATATGCAGAAGAGTAGAAGATAATTTCAGTAACGCCCTAGTGTAAGACCACCATTCAGAAATGAAACGATGCTTGAAATAGCTTCAGCCGTGTTTAGTGACCAGTTTCGAATGGCCAGGTACTCCCCCACCTACCTTCAGCCTCACAACTACCCAATCGGACATGCCATAGTATCACTGGCTCCAGACGGTTGCGAGCTGTTGGGACTCTTGTACGGTATTCGCATTAGAAATATATATGTTCAGTTTTGTAAAAATGCTCCTCAATTGGGGTACGTTGTTACTCTGGAGTGTGCATTGGAAAGGAATGTAAAAGAAGTTGGAAGGTTCCTAGCTACTTAGATTGAACTACTCAACAGTCAACACAGCTAAAGCCATTTCAAGCAACATTTTTATTGTATTTTTTAGGACGATACAAAAAAAATCTACTATAAAAAGTTACTCTTTGTGAACAGAGAAAAATGTTAGGTATACCTTAAAAAAATTAAATAACAAAAATCGAACTTCTATCAAGCACAAGGGGTTGCTTTGTTGACTATATTTTACGCTTCAACTAGGAATATTCTAGAGCTTGAAAGTTGATAATGATAATATTTAGTCATTGTTGTTCGGTTAACCAAGCTTAAAAAAGGCGTTTGTGTATTGATTCATCTATATTTTAAAGAGTCTCACAAGAGTCCCAACTGCTTTCAACTGCCTGGAGCCAGACTATAGCATCCCCAATTGTGGTATGTTGTGAGGGTAAAGATAGTGGGGAGCGGAAGGAGATGGGGAAGAGGAAGGTGAGGAGGTAAAATATGATAGATAAGTTAATTATAAGTAGAAGTTAGTGTTTTCGGTCAGAATCCTATGATTAATGTTCCTGACAGTTAATTGCACGTTACGGCGGGTCTGCCATTCAACCACTCTGTCGTCAATACTCTGTTTTTACCCTTTTGGTCAGTGGGTCATAAATAATATCAACTGATGTTTGGGTCTGTCTCTTCAATGATAAGTACTTGTAACCTTGAAGTCCGTAGAGCGTATGAGCGAATAAAGGAGTTTAATGAGAATATAATCTAGAAATAGTCGGGGACGCTCGAAGAAGACTGAATCAAATACTTGAATCGGCTCATGCCGAGAGTCATGAATAACAGACGAGTATCTATGAAATGATATACAGGGTTTTCCAATAAGAGGTGTTATTTTGATATTCAATCGTAAAAGATCAATGGTTTCGTTGCTTGTGTGGCACGTAGCGTCGTCTTGTTGAAAGTAAACGTTGTCCAGATCAATACCATCCCGGCCATAAAAAATCATTAATCTCGATAGCGCAATCCATTCACCGTAACTGTTGCTCCAGCCTCATTTTCGAAAAAGTAAGGTCCAATGACTCCGCCGGACCATAAACTGCACCAAACAGTCACACTTTAAGGATAGGGAGGCTTTTCAACAATAACTCTTGGGTTTTACGAGCCCCAGATGCGACAATTTTGCTTGTTGACGAAGCCAACGAGTTGGAAATGGGCCTCATCACTCAAGATGATTTGCATTTGATTCACTCAAGTGAATTTTAATAATTTCAATGCGTTGTTGAAGCGTGTATCGTTCCATTTTTATTAATGGCGTAGTTTCTACTTGTCAAATGTCAAAAAATGACAGCTTCAAAAGTAACATCTACCGAAATAGCGGGCTATTCAAAATAACACCTCTTATTGTAAAACCCTGTAGTTGTGTGGCGGCTAATTCTCTCTGCCCACCTCTGCGGAGAAACGGAATGGTGTTTAGTTAGTTATCTAATTCGGGGTCTGTATCTTTACTGATTTTTTTAATACATTATAAAGTGATTCACCTCACACAATCAATTATGTTTTAAAATTAACGTAAATTTTACTAATTCGAAGAAAAACTTGTTAATAATTTGTCTTGCAACATACCACTCTAAATGAAGTTAGATACTGAAAAATACCAACATTCAGGATCTAAATGTTGCTTTTTGCCGTGTTTGGTGACTAGATCTGTATTTTCACTACCCCTTTCTCCATTTCCTTCTGCTCCCCACCCCCCCCTCCTTATTGACCGTTTCAACGAAGGTCCCACTATATATTAAATGTATTATTTCATATTTCTAAACATACCGCCCATTTTTACCTAGCTAGGTACTTGTAGTGTACGAACTATTAAATTATGTAATCAACTTATTGAAAAACGGCAAAACATTGCACCAAGCGAATTAATTACTACCATTGTAATTAATTCATATTAATAAAAACCAGGAAGTAAAATCCACTTCCCCTACCCCTTATCGACTTGATCACTCCTACTTACCACATGTGCACCTTACCGGTAATATTTAAATTTGTTTAAGGAATCAGGTAAGTAAGGTTCTCTTTGCCTACCCCTGTGGAGAGAGGGTGTCTGGTGCGTATTTACGTATGCAAATCAACTGCAATTTCAAAATTATTTTTTAATTTGATTCTAGTTTGTCAAAAGGAACATTATTAGTTTTTTTGAGTGTATACTTATGTAATTATGTGTCGTGTCTAATTAATTAACTGTCACACCATTTCTAACTGACTATCACAGGGGAATGCAGAGAAGATAAAACGCAACAAAACTTTGTCTTAGCTTACACTAGACATACACTCCCTGCTGCATCAACAATTAAAACATTGTCTGATTAAACTTCTTCAATTCTATTCCTCAATATAATCTCCTGAAATATTATTTCTCCGTCTATCCGCTCTACGTACAAATTATGCGCTCATTTCTCAATTTCGTTCATTCTTTCAAAGTTCAGACATTCATTCAAAGATATATTGTTTGTCTCAGAGATTTCTCAATTTCGTATATTCTTTCAAAGTTCAGACATTCGTTCAAAGTTATACCACAATTATGTCTAGATACGGGTTGGTACCAGAATTCCAATGATTTCCGCTTGAATTGACTGCATTAAAACAATGGAAGAGAAACACCGCTAGAATAGTGTTTCGGGATGTGTGACACCACAAAATTAAGGTTAATTTTCCCTCACTCCTACTGAAATCGATCAAACTTTTTCAAATATCATACTCGTAATTCATGCTTGAACAGACAATCAATTCCATTGGCCTGGCGACAGTGGCGATGGCGAGTTTTCTTTTTCGTCATGTTGGGTTATCTATTCTATGACAATCTATGGTCTATTCATAGAACTAAAGTTGAAGTAGATTCGACTTTGGATTTCTTTCCATATTCCTTTACATGCCCGTTCTCATTTGTTTATTTCATATATCCTATGAAACAGATCAAAGAAGAGACCAGTTTTAGAGGTTTATCATACACGGAAAAAACTTCCTAATATAAAATATTGGCAATTTTTTCAGCTCTTCAAATTATCTATAAATTATCCGGTTAAAAACGGGACTGCAGGCCTTGAACGAATTTTAAAGATAGTTACCTAATAAACTATTTGTAGAATACGAATGTATTATGGCGTTTCTTGAAATTATGTATTATCAAGAAAAACGCAGGTGCATGAACACGAATTCCGATGTAGGTACTAAAAGTTTAGTAGGAAACGGCATCTCATTTTTAACAGGGTTTTAGTAAATCAGCAATACTCATTCTTTTCCGTGCACTTTTAGATATTCTCTTTCACAGATAACGACCATAATATACCCACGATTGATAAAGCTTTTATTGAGCTTTCGAGTTTCAACCATCAATTAATATCATTAGTTGACCTATCAAACCGCAATAGAAACAAACTTTGACTCATTTTGTCCGTGTCAAATTGTTAATGCAACAATAACAAAACTATTTGAGTAATGCATAAACAAATCACGAAGGTGGCAATGCGATCAGGAAATAGCAATTTGAAACATTAAGTTGACAAAGGGAGAGTCAAGGTTTGTTGCACCTGCCTAATAGTAAGCTAATTATTATTAATCTTTGCGGTCATTCAGGTGTAACTCAAAGAAGGGTTGCGGATCCCTTCGTTCATAAATATAAAACAAATCATATCAGACGTATGTCTTACATAATTAAAATACAGTTATTTTATTAAAAATCTGTTAAATCATTCGTTTTCTTGTTAAAAACCGGACTGAGGGCCTATAACGAAGGAATAGAAAGAGTTCCTAAGAAAGTATCAGACAAAGGCAAATGTTTTGTGAGGACGGCGGAACACGTGTTCATACAAATGCTGATATATATTTTGTAACATTCCGATAGAAAATAACACATTTTCTCAATATATTCTGAATAACTTATATTTTAACACGGAGTTAAAATATTGAAACTTTTTAAGGCGATGCCATACGTAGTAATGCAAAATCATGTGTTTTTAGTTTGAAAATTTGGTCGCCTAGAAATGTTTCAGATGCTTTAATTAAATACTGCGAGTAGAATACATCTTGTCCTTTGAAATAATCGAGTATTTTTTTGATAAGTCTTTTTATAAGCCCAGAAAAAAATAATGTATAAGGCCTATGAAAACTGCTTTAAAGTTCAAAATCTCCTACTTACCAACCCATTTTCGGTTATGATTTTATTGTATAATGTGGCAAATTAAGTTATTTATAAATTGATATTAAACGGAAAAAAAAATATTTATGCCTGAACATCCACAAAATAAAATAAAAGGCACTTTTTGGCCATGTTATTTTCTTGCATAAATCAAAACAGGCGGATGGTGTTAAGCGGGAATTTAAACCTTATCGCCATCTACGTAAGGGATGTTATTGATAGCGACTCAATTTTAAATATTACACGACGTAGTGCATCGCCTTAATAGAATCTTTTTCTCGGTTTAATTAGATCAGATTGTACGAAATAAATCCATTTAATTTGCTAGATATACTATGATAAATAGATACTAACGAATTAACCCTTACCTGAGAAACAAATCGGTCAGTCCATGCATCATTCAGATTTATGCACACAATTCTGTTATTCTGAATCTTGACATGGCCAAACTCAAGAATTCGGTTCAGTGCCATGTCTTGTTCGGGCGTCCTTGACTTCTTCTACCATTCATATTAGCGTCATATATATATATATATATATATATATATATATATATATATATATATATTATATATATATATATATATATATATATATTCTTCTTTCTTCATTTGTCCGCTCTACATACCCAATACCGTAAGTAAAAATATGGTGGTATCGCCATGAAAAAAGAATACCAATTCAGAATCGAAACGTTTCTTGAAATGCCCTTATTTGGTTACCAAGTATTTTTAACTTTTCTCTTCCCAGTCTCCATCCCTTCTCTTATTTCCTCAGCCTCACAAATTTGGGATTCCATATTCCCACTGATTTCGATAACTATTGTCAGTTATCTCAGAACATCAAAATAAAAACGAATTTACTTAAAACACGTTTTTTCGACCTTTAAAAAGGAACTTCGAAAAGGATTGAATTTTCACGAATGAGTTAAGTTAGCAAGATTAATAATTTTTCGTAAAAATTTTTGTGGTGAACTGGTTCTAGTTACCTTAGTGGTACTTCTAGTAGAGATGTAGTGGATGAACTTTGAGTAATATTCAGGATGGGTTGACTTAATAATAACAGAGTTTAGCTACACTATTTATTGTCACACTAAATGTACAAGTTATTTAAAGAAGGTTCCTGCTAAAAAAACAAAAGCAGACATACCCTTTTATAAGTCTGCATAATCATGCTACCTCTTTCATACATTTAGACATACGTTCATTACACTTTTTTTACATAATATTAATACTGATTTTGCCAGTGTTTTTATATGGTCATTTACGACAAACTGTGAAAAAACGTGTTCACAAAATCAACCCCTAATAACAATTCGTTGCCACATGCTCCCCTAACCAATTAAAAATCACATTATCGTACAAACTACTATCACCCACAAAAATCTATGAAATAATTGCGAATCAATTCAGATTTTCACTAAATTAGATTGCACTCTGACACTGGGTGCTCTGCGGTGCCGGTACTTTTGACCCCAACAAATGTATTTAATTTTTTGGGGTAATTTTCAACACGCAAGGCGCTCAAGTGGTATTTTGATTTGACACGGACGATTTTTAACGGATTTTTCTAGTTTTTTTCGACACTCGAAAATAACGACAATCTGATGTGGATCCCCACATAATGGTTTAATAAAAAAATTGTTTACTTACGTGCCTAAAACCTTTCATTACTAAATACCTACTTATATTAATAGTGGTTCTGTATACAGTTTGTATCAAACCTCAATGAAATGAATGTTTCTAATTTTCTTTGAATCATAAGATTTGAAAATAGGTACTTAAATACATACCCATTCACTAATAATTATACACCACATCCTTTGTGTATATTTTTTTAATATCAAATAAGTAACTATACAATTTGTCCAAAGAAGCGTCACTAATTCGATGAGAATTTTTTTTTTTAAACTTTCTTCATGCAGGTAGGTAGCATAATATTGAAAAATTTAAATAATTCCAAATAAACACGACGAATTCCCATCTGAAAAATCATCCATCAAAACTGCAACTATCTTGAAATGGAAACGGAAAGTACAAACAAAATTACAGAGATAGGAAATGAAAAATAGTCTAATTAACTTCGGACTTCGCTATAATCCTGCTCAGTCAATCATGAAAAGTTTTTACCAACGAAACAAATATTTTTTTGGAATATTTGTGTTTTATAGTATTTTACATGTTCTCATTAGGTACTAACAAATTTGAACCAACCTGTTAAGTCTTCCTACGAGTAGCCAGAGAAAATGGTAAGTCATAACACTCTATTTTGCTACACATTTCTTGGATAATCCACATTAATATCATTCAATAATTATATTATTCAGACCCTTGATTGGGCCATGTCTTCACATGGAGTCACCTATTCGTACTTTACTCACTTTCACGTTAGGAATTCTCCTGACAGTCCTTTCTTCGCCCGTCCACTTTGCTAGTTCCATTCCTCACTGATGCACATCAGGATTGTTATCAAAACCACACTATGGACTGCTGACCTCGCTTCCTTGTATAACTGTTAGCTCTAATGACCGACAAAATGATACTTAAATTAATTTGTGTTATTTCTGGTTTCGGATCAGTTGGTTTCATATTAAGTATCGAGTTATCATATTAAGTACATTAGAAGGGTTGTAAAACCATCTTAGTATTTTAAAAATACTATCGGGCTAATTAAATAAGGGATGGTATGACTTAAATAGGCACTTTATTTGAGGATACCATTTCCGTTCAAGCATAAAAAATATTTACTTCTTTTTGAGGGTGCTAATATCTATTGAATGGATTTTAGAAATTACAACCGTAACCGATATCCCTGATGGTTGACAAGATATCCAAAGTGACAATATTATGCAATCATTAAATTGACACTAAAAATTTGTTTTGTTCTTTTACGTGACTTGCTTTTCGGTTATTTTTCTTCAGATACCCTTTCTTATCGGAGGTTGGCCATCACCTGGGAAACCTTCACTCTTTAGGCTGCAGCCCGAAAAAACGCGAACTACACACGTACCAGTCACGTTTTGAAGCAATCTCGTGCGTGTCTTCTTCTTCAGTGACAAAGTTCAAGTTCAAAGCGTTTTATATAAATCCATATTGCTCGCTATACAATCCCATAAAGACCTGTAACACCTATAAAAATGATGTGTTATAAGTGTTGGCGTTGCCACGAGATGCGCTGTAATCTGCTAGCCAGGCGATATTTGAAAATTATGCGACCCTATTCTATCATCGTATATATTCTGTCATCTGTCGAAGTGACAGATCCCATTCGAATAAATGATATTCCGCGGCAGTCCCCCAACGATCTGAACCCCTCTCCTCTATCCCATCTCAACATATAATACTTACGCATAATTTGGGTGTGGCATGTGTCTCAGGCTTAATGCTTGTGTAACATTCGACTACAGTCGCTGCTCCGTACTTTTCCGAAGAATTATGCTGCTAAAAATCCCCCATCCCGCTGCTGGTACTGCTGATGAGTTTGGAATTCCAATAATGTGTCATAGAATCTATTCCTATCTCCATCGCCCTCTGTTGAACTCGATCGCTTCATCAGCGATATTGGCAAATTCCTCCAACGAACGGGATGACTGACAGCCTCCGGTCGTCACCCAGAGACTTCTATAAATCAGTCTTATTGGTTGACATTGTTTCTAATATATTGACCTCCTCACTTAAAGGTATAAAAGCATCACAGAACTAAACTAAAAACCCCCAAAACATATTTAATTACGCTTTTAAGCAATGTTCTTTCACACCTGTGAATATAATTTTTAATTAATTTTAACAAATCGTCAACACGTTATTAGACATGCTGATAATATCAAATTCCACATCGCGTATCAAACAGTTGTTGCACCAATTATCAATACAGTTTATCGTTTATCGCTTTTACAACTGTCATGCTTTCCCGAAAGGACTTTACAACCGTCCTATAAATTATTTATCGTAGCAGATCCCCACTTGATAAATTATTACAATAATAAAATGAGACTTATTAACAGCAGGACATCAATGGGTTTTTTTTAAATGCGTATTTATATTGTACGGGGATTAATATAATATTAATGATTCATTTCTGTAAAACTTGCGCCAGTTTTTGTTGAAGTGAGTGCATGCTTTATTGCTGCGATACAACGAGAGTTTTGTTGCAAAGTTAAAAAAGTCAACCCGTAATAAAAGAATAGTTTTTTTTTACTATAAAACATCTATTTTCAATTTTCGGGAGATGTCTTGGGACGGCTAGAAGCTAATTTCGTAGAAATATGTGTGTGCGTGTTAGTGCCACCAAAAGTTGAGAGAATGCGTTGTCATTGATAACGAGTCTCGGAATCTCTTGACCCATCGATTCTTACTCACCCATTCTTAAATTTTTCTTTTCAGAACGTCCCTTTCTTTTCCCTAAAAAGACCCGCTACACAGCATTCCCAAAAATGACGTTTGCTCTGAGGGATTTTTTACCTCGTGGCCTCCTGTGGGGAGTGAAGTTCAAATAGATATATTAAAAAAGTGCGATGATTATCGTAGTATCCTTAGAAACATCCAAACAATGTTGACCAGTTCATGCGGATTAAATTAAAACGTGTTGCAAGTAACAACTAGATATGAATTCCTAGATACTGAACCATTATTATGTCAGTCGTTGCACCCTTTCCCAAACTATAAATGGAAATCTATGTGCTGAAGTTGAAAAAAACTCTCCAACAGTGATGTACAACCCCATGAAATTTGCACACTTGTAAAATCTATCATTATTTCTTCAACGTCACAATTTTAAGCATGATCATACTTTTCAGGTGAATTAAAAAAAAAATATATATATATTATAGATCATAAAAACAAAGGAGTAATGGCATGGAACCGTGCCGACTGTCGAGCTACGACTAAACTATCATAATGGCTTTGTAATAAAAATATTAGTTGAGTTTGTGGGTTGAAACAATAGCGTGGCTTTGGGTGTAAGTGCGATTTGCAGTAGTATGGCTCAACGATGTTAGCGACATTTTTATGGTTCATCTCCGTTATTTCTATGATCTATGTTATTTACAGACCTATGTTAGAATAATATTGTTAATTATTAGTTCAATTAAGGCTAAAATTTTCATACTTATAATAATAGTTCACGGCTCATCTCCCTTGTTACTATGATCTATGATATTTACAGACCGGTATTTCAGATTAATATTTTTACGCTTTGAAATAGTAAAACTTCCGTAGATGTTCAGTTACAAGTTACAACAGATACTACAAGGTCTACAAGATACTACAAGGCCTCAAAATGATCTTTCTGCTCCCTAGTGTTTGTTGTTTTTTTAAGTCGAGGAGACAGGTGCTCTCAATAATGATGGGGGCGAAAAGGTCACGTTAGGATCCCAGAAATAATTACTTCAACTAAGGGACTAGGGCAGGGGAGGTAAATGAAAGAAACGCGGCCCAGATAACACTGCAACACGTGGCTTTACTCGCATTTGTTTTTTTATTGTAGCCCTGAAATGGCAGATTTTGATTAATAATACCTATACCTATTTAAAAACTACATAAATTTGTCATGATTTTTCGGTGTTACATTAATTTGGCTGCTGATGCATTAAAAGTTAGCAGGAACGAAGAATGCTCATATTAAGGAAAAGAAAAATACTAGATTTCCATTGTTATGCATACAAAATAATAACCTTAAATTAATCTGTAAGACGAAGTTGAATTTGTTTCCAAACACTATTTCTATTTATAATAAATACGGATTTTATTTTGTTATTTGTGTTTCTTTGATTAAATGTGGTTTGATTTTTTTAATAATATTCTATTATAATTAAATCTGACTGTTATAGTTTTTTTTATTTTTTATTATATTTTACACACTTTACATAAGGCAAAAAAGTCACGATAAACTGCTTTTTAGCAGTTTTTTTAACATTTTACATTATTATAGTGTGTTTACAGTTACATTTTTACAATTATATGTATAAAGAAATATAGAAAAAGAAAATTATAAAAAAACATAAATAACAATGTTAAAAGTCTTTAGAATAATATATCATTGTAAGCTAATACAAATTAATTCTTTCAGTAAGCCATGTCTTCAGTAAGTTCACCAATCGTTTGTTCTGGGCACAGTTTTTAATTTCAACAGGTAACATAATAAAACAACTGGGAATCATATATCACACTGTTTCGAACCAGTGTGTGATTTTCTATTTAACATTTTCGACCGACAGTCAACTGCTTGCCCACTGCACTACAGGCTTTTCGAAGGGGCGGCGGCACCTCAGCGCAATTCGAATACAAATATTTCTCGAATATAACTGTATTAACAGCATTTTTGAGGTATGAACCGATGCAAACATTAGCAGATATTCTTAAATGGTCAAATTTATATTCCGCCGAAGTTTGAAAGCTTCTGATTCCAATACGTTCAACATTACGTTGGATACCACTTTCCTAACGCATTGTAGAACGTAAAAACAGGTGAAATACTTAACAACTTCCGACATTGACTGCAACATCCCTTCTTTCTATTTCTTAACTGTCAATTACACGTAATTCCTTTCCAATTCAACGGTATCCTCTAAAAACAATAACTCGTCCTTCTCTTGTGTACATCAGTAATAAATACATAAACTTCCTTAAAAAAAAATCATGACAAATAACAACAGTGAAGAATATCTAGAGTTTAGTTGGGTAAGGTTAATTTTAAAACACGAAGAACTGAAACAAGGATTACACTAAACAATTTGGATTTTCCTTTGGTAATTAGAATTATTGCTTTGTTAAAAAAACTCTTAGATTATCATGCGCAATCTACCCCAAAGCAAATTTGATTTCACTGTACCAGAGTTACGCGGGATGCACAGACAAACGAAATTAGTAATTTGATAATTTAAATTTCAAATAAAATTAAAACATGAAAAAGTGATTTAAGTAGGTACCTACTTACACAAGGAGACTCAATATTTACTTTTATTATGAAGTAAAATATCAAAGACATTTGATGATAGAAAAAAACCCCTTATATTGGTGTGAAAATTTAATGTTTTATGTATGATCCACGTCAAAGCAACGACCCAGGGACTTTTACAGTAACACCTACACAACAACCTTTCAAAGGTAGTTTTTTTCACAAATTATCGTATTTAACTAACAGGTGCTTCGAAGTAGCTTGTTATGGATGCCTAATGGTGTTTTAAGGTACAATTTAATGTTAGGTTTACGGTAAGAACCCCTCCAGGAGTATTATAATACGATAGCGAAATTAATATGGCATCAAATTTTCAAAATGACTTTATCTAGTCTAAATTATTATCTATGTTTTTAATAATCAATAAGCAATTAGTAAAACGATTGACTTATCGATGAATGGATTAAAAAAATGTTTGCAATATATCATGAAGTGGGACTTATTTGAGCATATCGAATAGGAATGTTCAAATTTAAAAAAAATGCATGATCAACTGTAAAGAAAAGGATAAAGATACCTACTTTCACAAAAAGATGAACATAAAAAATATATTATTGAAATAAATACCGTAATTAACTATGGCATGTCCATTTCTCCATTCTAATTACATGTGATTTTGCACAAAAACGGCGCCATACAAATCATCCAAATATTATAATTATTATTTAGTACCTACAGTTATTTCCAAAATATTTATAAAATCTTGCCTTAAAAATTACAACAGGTGTTTATTTGAATCCTTGTGGAAAACCGCGATTACTTTATTATATGAAATACATTTAGTCAGTCATGGATTCCCATTATATTTAGTACATTCATTATGACTTTTAGAATATTAATAACTTTGTAATAGATCATTAATAAATGAAATACAATTTCGAAAACATTGCTTTATTTGTTCACAACCTCTAAGTGCAGTAATGATGATAAAGATAGACAGTGTGAAAAGGTTGAATTTTGTCATTATATTTTAAAAACTTTCACAATACACTTCCAAATGTACTATCCAGAAGAAAATCTGAAAGTAACTAAATTAGTGAGACTTTTTAAAAATAATATTAATTCGCTTTTGATTTAGAAATAAACCGTATCTCAGAAATTCACGAAGGATCTACATTAAAATAAAATTGATTGCCTTTTATATAATAATATTGTAGATTGGGGCTACATTTTCGACATTTTTCGAAAGCATAACTTTGAGCGTGTTAAATTGATGAGAGAATTTATACAAAGGCAGCAGATAAGTGTGTCAGATATGTTTTTATGATTATTTATTCTACAAGGAATTAAATTAGGAGAAACAGGTGTCGGGAATGGCTTAAACTTTAAACCAACAAAGGAGAAATAATAATGTATTAACACTGAAGGCATCGTTAACCATTTCGTCATAGTTTTTTAAAATATTTATTTGAAGTAATTTTACACCGTTAACAAAAAAACGTTACAATTTATAAAAGTAATATATATTTATTTATACTAGGTTTTTACATATGAAATCATGTGAGAATAATCTAGATATAAAAATACAAATAGGTAGATAAACGCCATTTAGACACCTATGTTATGAATAATAATTAATAATTCACCTAATGCATATATCCAAATAAAGATTCAAAACAAATAAAAATACTAAATCATACAATTATATAAAAGCTCACTTAAATGACAAATAGTACAAAGAAAGGCAAAACAACAAAAGAGGTACAAATAAAGACACAAGAAAGACAAAAATAATGAAAGGCAAGATAACAAAGGTGGCACAAATAGAGACAAAAAGAAAGAAAGGCAAGATTACAAAAGAGGCACAAACAAAGACAAAAGAGAGACAGAAAGAAAGAAAGGCAAGTTAACAAAAGAGGCACAAGTAAAGAGACACAATTAATGCATAATTTAATTAGCGCAAAATATTTTTTAACAACAGCAGAACATATTTTCGGAATCCGTATAAATCGAAATCATCGAAAATATCTACTTTAGATACATTCAAATATATCGGTGTATAACTGTTCTATGGAGACCATGAAAAATAAATAAATTTCGCACCCTATTTGGTCTAAATAAACATTTCACAATGATGATGAAACACTTTCCTCTATTTCACATTTAAGCAAATAAATGATCAGACTTTTGGATCAAGAAACACCCCCCCATCGCATTTCTGGTATTCTTCGTTCTCTGGGCGGACTCCTAAAATAAAAACCTCTACGGGATGGCGTGGAGGTTTACATTATTTATTTTAATGTGAAAACCGTGACAAAGATACAATCGGAACCATTGGGGAATATGACTACTTCAATTTGGGTATTTTGTAGGGCTGGGGGGAGTGAAGAATGGAAGGGAAGGTTGAGAAGTACTTGCCTATTCGGATCTGGTCACCTCACGGCTAAAGCCATTTTAAGCAACGTTTTGATTCTAATTTTGTGATCCCTAGCGCGATACTGAAAGTATTTACCATTCTTTATAATAAATTACGAAGTCTATACAAGATTTTCTAGGTATATACAAGATTTTCCAATAAGAGGTGTTATTTTGATATTCAATCGTAAAAGATCAATGGTTTCGTTGCTTGTGTGGCACGTAGCGCCGTCTTGTTGAAAGTAAACGTTGTCCAGATTAATACCATCCAATTCCAGCCATGAAAAATCATTAATCATCTCTCGATAGCGCAACCCATTCACCGTAACTGTTGCTCCAGTCTCATTTTTGAAAAAGTAAGGTCCAATGACTCCGCCGGACCATAAACCGCACCAAACAGTCACACGTTGAGGATAGAGAGGCTTTTCAACAATAACTCTTGGGTTTTCCGAGCCCCAGATGCGACAATTTTGCTTTTTGATGAAGCCACCGAGGTGGAAATGGGCCTCATCACTCAAGATGATTTGCATTTGATTCACTCAAGTGAATTTTAATAATTTCAATGCGTTGTTGAAGCGTGTATCGTTCCATTTTTATTAATGGCGTAGTTTCTACTCGTCAAATGTCAAAAAATGACAGCTTCAAAAGTAACATCTACCGAAATAGCGGGCTATTCAAAATAACACCTCTTATTGGAAAACCCTGTAGTTATTTTAGCGAGAGCCGAGTGGGTATTTTAACGTGAAAAAAATATAACTGTTAATATATTTTTTATATTATTTTATTTTTATTTTATTTTTTTTAAATTTAATAGTTATCTAACAATGTTTTCAAAAACATTAAACGTTTTTGATTTAATTGTACCTCTTTTGCAGTCCTGTACTCATATTAAAAGAAAATATAATTGATTCAAATATTTCATTTAAAATCATTTAGTTGAGCACCCATGGAGTTGTAAGACAGGTTGAAAGCGCAAAGAAACACACTAGAAACGTCATCTGCTAGTCGCGTGTAATTATCAGGACTATTAAACATACGGGCTGCAGCGCTTACCACCTTCCAGATAGCACCCCCATTGTACGATATCCGAGAATATCCGGTCAAACTTTTTATTATATATATATATACTAGCAGTTAAAAACCCGCTCCGCGGGTTTTTTTCTGCTAGGCCCTGCGGGCGGCACTTAGTTGGGCTTCGCCCAGTTTAAGTGATACTAACAACAGTTACATTTAATAGGTAGATATTAGGTCATACACAGAGAGAGGGTGAGTATATATTGTTAAAAAACGGAACAGGAAGGCGTTTAGGCATAATAATAATGACAGTTGTTCAGGTAAAACTTTACCTTTCCCGAATAATTGCCTAAATGGCTAAAGGTAAATTAATATAGGTAAATATTCGGAATCGCTGGACACGGAAAATAGGAAATATTTTTAAATAATACCTTCTGATTTACCTTAATTACTATAAAAGGAACAGCATTTGGGAAAATTTTAATTTTAGCTTTTTAATTTTTAATTACGTAAAATGAAAATTCGCTTTCGCTGTATGGGATGACAGCCTGAATAATTTCTGTTGATAACATTTTCTTTGTCGGTATTCCTGAAATGAGCGGCTAGAGACAATTGAAAAACGTAAATTAAAAAAATATAATGTAATACAATATTCCGGCAAAATAGTGCCTACTTAGCACAAATGATTTATTTAACTATTATTTTATTTAACCTCACCTATAATAACCTAACCTAACCTATAATAATCCAGCCTAACCTATAATAATCCAACCTAACCTATGTCCTAACCTAACCTAAAATAATCCAACCTAACCTATAATAATCTAACCTTACCTAAGCTTACCTCACCTATAATAATCCAACCTAACCTAATCTATATCCTAACCTAACCTATAATAATCCAATCTAGCCTAACCTAACCTAACCGAACCAATCCTAACCTAACCTATCCTAACCTAACCTAACCTATACAAATCCAACCTAACCTATAATAACCCAACCTAACCTAACCCATAATAACCCAAGCTAACGTTACCTAACCTAACATAACCTGACTTATCCTAAGCCATAATAATCCAACTTAATCTAACCTTACCTATAAACTAACTTGAACTATACTAATCCAACCTAATCTAACCTAATCTAGCATAACCCAACCTAACCTATCCTAACCTATAATAACTTTTTTTTAAATATTTCCTTACTTGTAAAAGAAACTAAAATACCAAAATAATATTTGCATAGAGTAAATTATGGTAAAAATTCACTCATATCAGGAATACCAAAAAAAGAAAATGTCATCAATAGAAATTATTCCGGCTGTCATCCAATACAACGAAAGCAAATTTTAATTTTACGTGATTAATCACGTAAAAGAAATAAAAAATAATTAATTAATTAATTAATAATTAATAATTAATTAATTCACGTAATTAAAATGCTAAAATTAAAAAATTCCCGAATGCATTCAGATTCCTTCTATATTAATTAAGGTAAATCCGAAGGTTTTACTTAAAAATATTTCGTATTATCCTTGTCCAGCGTTTCCGAATAATACCTTAATATATATTATATAAATATTTATACCTTGCAAAATGATTGTTTTATTATACATTTAAGTACATGTCAGATTAGAGATTTGTTGGCTAATTTTACAATCAACGAAGCGTTTCTATCTTCCGATTGTCTTTCATGTTATTTTATTGGGTTGGCAGTGCCTATACTTTCGCGTATATCATATCGGTGTTCTGTCAAAATAATGCGAAATTATTATTTACGTAAATAATATTAAATATCAATATTTTTCAAAATCGTACATGCAAAGAGTTGTTGTTTATTGTCATTAAGTTGAATCAAATGTTTGTTTTAGAAACGATGCCATTGCAAAGTTTAAATAAACTTCCAGAAGAAATCTTTTTATTTTGCATATTTAAATATTCGCGCCAGCCCCTCGGTTCGTTCTTTCACCGCCAGAGGAGCGCTCTCTCGGCTATCATCTATTGACGCGGTGCGTATCGGCCATGTTGAGCGTCACGCCACCGCGTGCTTTTTTCGTCAAACGTCAAACGTAATCACGTAATTGTGGATAATTTTCACTGTAATGTAATTAATCCAATGGATCATGAACTTTCTAAAACATATTTTCTTCGATATTATCCAAAAATTGTATGAGCAGAAACGATATTTTTGAATAAATATCGTATTACATGTGGCGATTCTATTTCAGTATGAAATCGTGTCTTAATCTTTAAAGTCTTATTTATACACAATTTGAATTTGACCAATCACAGGGTCTACACCGTCCAGACGCTGGAGTATTAATAATATCAGATACCAGTAGTAAATACGTACTATTTCCGTTTGGAAATTTTTTTAAAAATATTTTTGAAAACATTTCATCATATTTTTAGAACATTTAAAATGTGTTTCAAAGCTCTATGGCTCACGATGGAAGTGGCATTGGTACCTGCCAATAATTGGGTTGATTTAAGATGTTCCTTACGGAAAAAAAACTGTTCATATATCGTGATGCCAGAGCACACCATACAAGAGTGAACTATTACTACTCGACTGTATTAGATACTACGTTTTTTTGCTTTAGGCACACATTAATTTAAAAATTAATTAAAATAAGTCTGAAAAGGTTCTAAATGAGATGCAAGTATTCCTACTTTATCTAAAAAAAATTATAACACCAGAGATCATTTTTAAGATTTTAAAGATGAATTGCTTGGGACCTTTGAGTATAATTCGCTATGTGCAATGTGCATTCTACCAAAACCTCCTAGATCACAAGGCGGGGACACTGAATCAAATCAGCCTCCTAACTTGCATGGGAACCTTCAAAAAAAGTAATTTTATAATTTTTTTTAAATGGACAATGATTTTGAAATGTTTTAATAAAGAAGAATAAATTAAAGAAAAAAATGATAACGTTTTTTTTTGTAAAATCCCGTATACGTTAGGAGGCTGCTTTGAATGAGTGTCCCGGCCTTGTGTTCTAGGAGGTTTTGATTCTACTCGCTTTTCGTCAATTCTCCTCAAATTAAATGTCACTCACAATTTCTACAACACATTACCCTAAACGCATAGGACAAGGACGAGGAAAAGAAGATGAGATGAGACATTAATCCATAACAATACTTTCCCTTACCCAAAACTTTCCTTTCTAGTTTCTTCCCTGAAACGATCCATCTCTGTCAAAACTCATTTCACACAATTCAAAATTGGAGCACATTTAAATAATGCGGAAAATTTATGTAATAAGAAAATACCTACCACAATTTATTTTTAATAATATCTTTTAGGGGATATAAGAAAGAAGCGAAGCATTGACCAATTCATTTCTCATCTCCGACTTCAGAAGTGTCATTCGTTTCCGCGTCATAATATATTCTCCTTACACCCTTTTTTGCGCATCCAAATAATCTAAGCGTTCACGGAGAAAAATGAGTACTTAATTTAAGAATCTCTTCTAATTATTAGTAATCCGGTTAAAAACGGAAATGCAGGACATGTTCTGATAAACCTTTAGTAAATTCCAAATATATCGGTAGATGCGTTCACGCACCTGCATTTAATGATGATGAAATAGTGAAATGCTAAAATATTACGATTTTTATGAATAGGTGTTCCGACATCGCATATATTCGTATTTTACTCTGAAAACCTGTTAATTCATTAGTTAAGGGCCTGCAATCCCTTTTTCAAACGGTTCAAACTTCTTCAATGAATCAGCAATACTAATTTTCTCCCTGTCCCTTTCACAATGAATCAAAACTTTTTATTTTAATATCTTAGTTTTTCAGAATGATTTTCTCCCATCAACCTTTCTAAAATTGTTTATCAACGGTTGAAATAACCTTATACTTCAAAAGTTCATTATCTTGTAACACCTGTAACGCATTTTTGACATTTCTTTATGGAGCAAACAAATAAATGCCATTTATTCCCGTTGAATTAATTAAAACCACACAAATGTCAACTTGTTGTTATCGCCGAGCAACGGTTGTCATATTAAAGCAACCTGTTTGTTGACTAGCTGTTTACAGTTGACAATTTAGTATACGTAACAGAATTATTTGACATTTCGATAAGCTCTAACGTTTTTTCCACCGAAGTTTTTTGACATTTTGAGCTATTCGGTTCCGGACATCCGCAAGCTTTTATAGATCGTTATAGTATTGTTTCAACTCTTTAGTTAATTGGCATTTTAACTGAATGTGTGTTAGAGATCATGCTGGTTAATGGATAATGCTTTTTACCTGCTTTTTTGGTAGCGGGAGTTATAATTAAATTTTTGTGGTAATAAAGTCTTATCTCCTCGAGTGCTTTAGATTTATGAATTGATTTGTGTCTTTGAACACGGGGGCTAAACAATTAGATGATCAGGCGCTATATAAAGCTCTATGAAACAATATTATTTTTCTTTTCTGTGCAGGATCTGAATATTTGTTCTTAAACGAACCACATAGCGCGGCGACGCTAAAATTTAATGAGTTGGGTAAATAATAACACATTTTTTGCAAAAGTGTTTAACTAAATAGAGCAACAAAATATTTAATTTAAAATTAAGACTTTTGTGTACCCGATTTGGGAAATGTAGTTAAGTTAATTTTACACACCCAGAAATTTGCGCGCTATTGTTAAAAGGAGTGGTAATTCGTAAGAGGGTTTTATTTTCGTGTAAGAATGGTGACATTACAATGCGATTTACATATATACTGTCAAATTTATTTATTGAGCTCATTGCAATTGGTTTGTTCTACTTTTCCAGGTCAAAAGATTTTCAGATTTATAAGACGTTCCGTCAAATTTACCTATCTACTAAACTATGTTTAAGTATGCCGGTATTATCTTCCTAATATAACAAAGCGTATAAAGATGTTTTAAAGTGTTAAACAATAATTGTAACAGTTTAAATAAATGCATTCATTTGCCGGTAAAGTGTTCAGCTCCGCCGGATGTCGAATGTCAAACCCTAGGGAAGTGCGTTGTTATCTTTTGTGTTAGAATTTTTATTCTAATGCAGGTGCCTTAAATACGGGCGTGCGGGTTGCAATGCGTCCTAAATATTCATTGTAACTTAGAAACCCACGTTCCTATATTTAATCTAAATATAAACATTAAAAAATTGTGCATGGTGGCAAAAGTGGAAGTTACCAACACGTTTATTATTTATCTATTTATTTCCACCTTTCAGGCTTTATATAAAAAAGTATAAATTAATTACATTACATTGTGTATTGAATTTTTGAAATGTCATTTTAAAAATTTGTGTCATTTTAAAAATTTGTTTCATTTTAAAAATTGTGTCATTTTAAAAATTGTTTAATTTTTAAAAATTTGTTTCATTTTCTAAAAATTGTGTAATATTAAAAATTTGTCATTTTAAAAATTTGTATCATTTTAAAAATTTGTATCATTTTAAAAATTTATATCATTTTAAAAATTTTTATCATTTTAAAAATTTGTATTATTGTGTGAAGAAATCCGAAAAGCGATAAAGTACCTACACACTTACCTACAATATAATATTTTATTACTTTAATTTGGAACCGATATGTCAAGAACCAAGAATTCAGAATATCCCGTGATTTTTCACGGGTTCGCTCTAGTATTATAATTATTATATTAGAGATGTGTACAAAAACCTTAGTAAGTTAATTTGGAATTCATTTAGTGGATAGGCAATGTGATCGTGTTTCTTGATGGACGAATAACGAATCATATGATAATAGCAGACCGGAAATTGAAATGGGTGTAATTGCGGATTTTCACACGCTTTTAGCGGAAATAGACTTCAGGTAACGAAATTGTACTTTGACAGTCGATCGCGAAAATCAACCTGCTCTTTTATTGCCCTTCATAAATACAAGAAATGTAAAAGTAATTGCTATACATCTGTTAAACTGTAATCGCAAGTGCGCCCCAATTTTTGAGTTTAGAGGCCACCTTTGGTCTAAGGCCTCAAAGTCTTTATCTGTGCTTTAAGGCTTCGTTGCATAGTTTAGTCTAAGCGAACAAACAGACAAGCCAAGAATGTGTATATTCTTGGTATACCTTATATTTTAGGTAATAGGCATTAAAATCGCTTGACAAACGGAGCCTAGAAACGTTCGATTTCTAGCAAAAAACTATTTTTTATTTGTTTTCTAAATAATTTTATAAGAAAGCAAAAAAGTTAATCAAGTGAAACTGTCACAGATAATTTTATCTATCATAATATTTTTTTTTAAAGTTGTTTCCTTTATGCCTTCATATATTTCTATTGGAAAAATATTTTTTTTAGTAGTTAACATTTATATTTTTTATTTAGTAATTTATTTTTTTATTTGTATTCTACTCAAGCGAAGCGATAGGAAAACCTTCAATTTATCCAAAGCATATTTTTTGGTATTCATAAAGTTCAACAATTCGTTATAAAGATTAATCAAAATAGTGATTTGGCATTAAGCTTCTCCTTAAATATGTAAATGTTTTTAACTATTCAACTTCATTAATTACATAACATTGGTAATATAGTGTGTCTGTCTCGTTTTCTGTTATTTACCAATATATTCGTGTGGTTTTTAAACATATCTGCCTAAAACCTTACGTAATACTTCTTCCAATACCACCATAAGGTTTATATTGTTTTTTAACGTTTGTACTTCCTACTCAGAATAGCCATATACAAATATTACATGAATATACAATTATTCTTTAAATTAGCATCGATCAAGTGATCTATGTTGACTTATAGGATAGGTAGTACTTTTAATGAATGTGAGTATATATTATATTACAGTGGCGTTCAGTATATAAAGGCTGGAAATTTATTAAGAAACTCTTCAAATTATTCGTATTCCTGTTTAAAACGGGACTGTAGGCCATTAAAAAATTAATTTATTGGTATCCTGATTTCAGTAAAAAAAGAATGTTTTGTCACGATATCCGATGTTCATAAAAATTCTAACGTTTTTGCATTTCGTCGTAGGTGGATGAACACGTGTTCCGATATTATTATGAGTTTACTAGCACTTTATCAGGAATCGGCTGGCAGTCCGTTTTTAAAAGAATTAAAAATAATTTTTAAATTTTTAATAAGTCAGTGTTTTTTTTTTATTTTCTTATAATAATAATGACATGGCATATATACAGCGCAGTTTAGTGTCATTTCACTTCAAGTGCGCTTTTCTATAGCAAACTTAAAAAAGATAATTTAGTATTAGTGGTCATGTTCTTAAAATTATTCCTACTGTGTATTACATGGTGACCGGATAAATCATCAAAATGATAATTCATCACATCTTTAAAAAGTTATATAAAGTCATGGAAAGTGATGAATCAAAAACTTTATTAACTGGGTTAAGTAGGTTAGGTTAGGTTAGGTGAGGTAAGGTTTAAATTGATTTATTTCATAGTTAATAATGACTTTATATCACTTTTTAAAGGTGTGTTGAATTGTCACTGTGTTGAGTTATCATGGAAGCATATTAATTGCGAGTGTTCGAAAAGAAAACATATCAAAATACAGCCTACCTTTGCTTGTTGCGAGGCACGCCACTGGTTACAACTTATAAGGGTAGAGTGTCATCGACACTGCTCCAAGTGGCAAGTGAATAGCGACTTAGCTAGTGTCCAGTGGCACGCATGCAGTTGCAGGTGTATTAAACGCATTTGGCCGTTTGCTTCACTAATTGCACATGCAGTTTAGCAAACGCAATAGACGCGGACAGGTGTGGAGACCATTTCAATGTTTTAACGATGCCTCATCGATCAATAGGCTGCATTCTTATGAATACTGGACAATAGATCATTAAAAATTAGATCGAAAATTTACGGTATAAAATGTGCAAAAGAATCGGGCAATTAATTTTACCCAACAATTAATATTTCATCGCCAGTTAAATAACGACATGTTTCCCATATCAATAGGATAAAGGAATAAACCACAATTGCTTTTAATTCGAACATTATTTTGAATTGCCACCACAATATCAGGGCCACGTCATTTAGATACACGCTTGTACATAGATTCCTTGCAGTTGGTAATAATTTCTCAGAAATAGTAGATGTGTTCAACTGAACAGAATTTAGTAACAAGAAGGCTAAAATGACATACCTTAAAATAATAAAATATTATTGTTAGCGCAGAATCACCTCCCGAAGTTTACGCAATTTACCCCCGGACACCCTGTATTATAGGTAGAGGTACTTTATCCTTAGAGTAATAATATACTATTACTCTAAGACTTTATCTTATCGTTTATCTGGATCTTGACACAATCAGTTCCACTTTTTAAAACGACGCTTACTTTAAAAACAAATCCAAGTTCATTAAATCGGCGTTACAATACAGACCGAAATTAATATGTTTGATTATGGTTATGGCATCACGAAGAAGATAATATGTAGATTTACACACTTATCTGTGATGTAGATGCATTGTTACTGTAGATATGTGGTTGGTTACCTTTGCAAAATAAACTAGGCCAATAGTTAAAAAAACTATTCTTCTGCTTGGATTCTATGTAATTTAAAAAGCAAGTTTTACTTCATGGTTATTGTTCCACTAGATTATTATTTTTATCACGTGTTTGTGTAAACATAATAATATTAATGACAATACCCTGCCAGTGGCCTGATCTAAATAGCCAGATATCTCCCGACCTTTCTCATTCCCATCTCGTTCCCCTCCCCACTCCTTACAGCCTCTCAGTATACCAAATTTGAAGATCAATAACCTAATCAAATAAAAATAATAGATGATATTATAGATGTGATGCACAATGTAATTTTTTATCAATACTCGATTAGACATAAAACTACAGCAATATGAAAATAAAATATACAACGTGTTACTAGTTTTCCAAACGAAAAGAAATTAGAGAAGTAAAATAATTATTTTTATCGACTGCGTGTCCATTAGTTAACCTTATTTAAAAAAACGATCACGTATCTACGAGCATTTATTCCAACACTAACTAATTAATCTCTCGATGTGGTAAATTCTAACAAACCATTATGTTTCGTGTTAGAATGTAAATAGGACTAAAATAAACTAAATGATAGGTACAAGAAAACCGTACTATTTTTATCAAAACAATTCATTACTTTAGTTTGTTTTCCAAACATTAAACCTCAATGGAAAGAGTTTTTCTCGGAATTTCATAAAAATGTAAATTATTAATGAATTCACGTCTTGTGATATGAAGTTTTCAATTTAATGGCTTTGCTAAAGGTAGCCTGGTGTGAATACTCACAGGGTGGCAAAAAACAAATACGTATTTTTTTAATACATCATTTTTTTCATTATTTTTTCCAAAGTATGATAGAAAGGTAGTTAAATAAATGGGTAGAAAAATAAATCACACTCTTTCAGATTTTAAAAAGGTGCGTGAAGCTCGTATGAAATCAGTTAATTGACTAATCAAATAATTAGGTTAAGATTAAATAGTGATAAAAGCGAAAGGCGCCACGGGATCAATCTTCCACTACCTAAAACCCCACTTCACTGCACAAACAACACTTTCCGCTTATATTATTGGTAGTAGAAGGAATCCGAACATTTTTTGGTAAATCGATTCAAGTAAGAATTTGCCTCTCTTTATAAAATCAATGGTTTAAAGTGAAGACATTGTTTATCCACTTTTTGTCGAAAATGAGCGAAAAACTAGTGTCTATTAAATATAAACAAAAATTTGCTTCGTAAAAATATTAAATGTTTAGTTTTAAATTACTATCTAGATTGCAATTTAATTCTGGTAGAATCTAGCAATCATACCATAGAGATAGCAGTAAAAAATAAGAAAATGTTCTCCGTCGATAATGATTAAAACGAACAGTTAAAAATGATGTAAGTATGGTCAAAATAGCTCAGTTTTTCTCTGAAACTTTTTCTGCCTTCTTTGTTACACATTTTTGTTCTAGTGTCGTTAAAATTGTCTGCAGTGATTATATATAATGTTTATCTTGAAGTAATGGTTCACGGGTTCTTGTATATTTGTTTCCATTTCATATTGAGTAATGTTTTGAATGCACAATTCACAAACGTATAAATAAATGAATAAAAAATTGTTTCGAGTTTTCTGTAAACACATCACTTGCTTGCGTGTCTAAAATGTTCAAGTCCATATATTTCGCAGCCAGATCTCCGAGCTGAAGAGGAAATGTTTTTCCGTAGTTTTACGAGACTTGGAGGGCTTTATGAGTCGACTGCAACCATAATTCCACACAGCATTTTAAAATTGATCAACATGTTGGAAAGGAGGAAGTTTTCTGACGATTTATGAATACGGTACACCGCAAAGAAAGATGGATGTGTTGCTCTTTCGAAGTAATTTAGAAATAAAAGAAATTATTTTACAAATAATGTGTTTCGTAAAAAAAATGTTTTTTCTCTCTTGAATCAAGCACACTTTTGAAAAATATGGTAATTTTAAAACTCAATGGGCGCTTTTAACACTCCCGTTCTTTATCACAATAATGCTGAATCTCTTTTTTTACACACTAAATTATAGTGAGACGAACGATGTATATATGTCTGCTTCCTCCATAGGAAAAATACAATAGCATTAAATTAGCAGCCAATTGCTCGTAATGGAAATGACAGAATTATAGATTCTTGATAGATAAAATATTGCAAATTTTAAATGATTTTTGTATTTGGCAATTGCTTCGGTTAAATAACAAATTTCTTCTATAGTTATTAAAACTTGGGTTAGTATACCGTGTTGCCATCTCGTGTGATGACGTCTGCCTTGTTGTTGGAAACTTTAAAGATACGTTTGGCCGTGAAAATCTCAAATCAAAGCAAAAAATTTCTATTTTATAGTTGGAAATCACAATTTTTTCTTACTTGTCAAAAGTGAGTTGATCTTCAAAAATTACAAACAAATTTAAACTTATTCACAAAAAAATAATATGGAAGGGAAAAACGTAATAATATCTCCGACTGTTTTTAATTAAGTGACTGTTAAATTTGTTTTAGAATGATTGAGACTAATATTTTTGTTATCTCTTTGTAGGTTCTAGCCGCCAGCCAAGATGCTTAAGTGGGCTGTAAACTCCAAGAGGGCGGAGGGTCAGGTGCCTTCCCGACTGTCCCTGGAGTCCTCGGGAGCTCTGGAGACAGGACGAAGACGATCCCTGGCTGCTCCTCCCCAAGGCAGAAGAAGGAACAGAAGATCCCTGCACAACATCGACAAGGAAAACCTGGACTTTATTGGGTGCACACCAGCTTTTTCTCACAAAGAACTGTACGCTTTCAGAAAGCTGGAATATACTTCAGGAGCTTTAAAAGACGTTAGCAACCTGACTCCCAATTCCGCCACACCAAATTCTCCAAGAATTTCAACCCCTAATAGAAGAAGTAATGGATATGTGGAAAGTGCTTTCGGACTTGAATCAAGGTTCACCATTACTCCCACGAACTGTTTGCCGCATTCCATCGTTCCTTCTCAACCATTTCTAAAGAAAAGGAGAATTTTATTAGATAAAGAAATTTATGTTGATTGTGCTGATATTGTTAACGAAGTTATAAAGATTGACGATAATTTGAGCGCGAAAACAAATCTAGTTAAAAATTTAAGTGAAAACGTTTCTAGTCCAAATTCTGGAGATGTCTTAGATAATAACAATGTACAAAAGAAAGATGATTTAAAACCCAAGTTGGAGAGTCAAACAGTGAATTTAAGTAAACCAAGACAGCATTTAAGGAGGTTGTGCATTGAAAAACCGCTTGTAAATGCTGATATTAATTTCAGCACAATTAATGCAACTAGTCTGCAAACCTTTGAAATAGAATATTCGCCTTGTGCGTTTAGTTCTGTAAATAACAACAACCAAAAATCTAACATTGGCAACGGAAGAGACCCAGCATCTTGTTTGAGTACTTTACCAGTTATGGGATCGAGAATGTTCATAAACAATCCACTCTACTTCAACATGGATAATACTGCTATAGACGGAAATATTCCACCTAATAAGAGACCGAAGGTAGATTTTGTAGATAATTTCAGTGCCATGATGAACAAACTTTCACCACTGTCAGCTTTAAGGCAGAATGGAACCAAAGATAGAGTAAAAATGTGCTCAGAGGTTTCCCCACTTGCCAGAAAGATGGCTTCGCTTTGTTTCAACAGAATGCAAGCTAATCCGCTTTCTCCAGACGATGAACCAACAAATGCAGCAAAATCAATGTTGGAGATCAAAAAGAGACGGCCTTTATTAGCGGTGAGAGATGATGAGGTCTCAATTGAACTTGAAACCAAAACCATCAGCGAACGTAGCCTTGGAGATGAGTCAACGATAACTGATTCAAAGATGGGAGATGTAACATTAGAAAAAATGATTGAAGATATTCTAAAGAGTACTAAAAAGGTCAAGAGGGCTAGGAAGGTAAAACTTCACACGAGAATTTCGGATATGGATCAGAAGATAAATAAAGCAGAAGTAGTTAAATCGCCGAACAATGAAATCAGTATTTCACCTGAATGTGCACCAGTTTCACCAAAACCAATTGTGAATAATAATGCGGATTTTAAATCAGCTTCTGTCTTGTCAATCAAAGAAATTTTTTTAGAGAACTCTGATACGGTTGCAAATAATTATTTAGAACAAGAAAAAACCTTTATCGAATACGACCCATTTAATTGCGAACGCGAAGTTAAAACTCCTGAAAATAGACTTTCTTGCTCTGCAAATGTAGGAATGGAAACAATGCTAAAGAGTTGTTTAGAAAAATGTTCTATTGCTTCTATGGGTAAAGTAAATTCAAGAAAGAGGGCAAACTCACTGGGTTTCACCCCTAGACACAATAGTTCTCCTCCCCACAACTGCGACTTCAACCTCAAAAGACAAAGATGTGTTAGAAGGAAACGATACTGCCACCGAGAAGAAACAGAGGAAACTGTATCATTAAATAATGACATCACGGAATCTGGACTTACTCTAAAGACTGGGATCCCAAGTCCTTTCACTCCAGAAAACAGGTCCTTGTCAAGAATATTAAAAAGCAGTTCCTACAACTCCATCACTGGATATCCATTCCTGTTCAATCCAGGTGACGATGTTGAATATTCAGCAGAGAAAAACAGCTACCAAATATCAGACCACCAAATCTCGAGCAGTCCAACATTAAATTACATAAACTATAGAAACATTCCAGCGACGAGCATTTCTGGTAGTAGTTTTATGCTTGGTCAGATATCAATTGAAAAGAAGTCAAGTTCATACGCCAGTTCGAAGATGTTTGGTCTAACTTTGGAGTGTGGTATTCCGAGCCCTTCCTCACCCTTTGCAGCAAATAGATATCTGGACTTGGACACGCCAGGTTTTTGCTCATCGTTTTTGACTGACAGCTCAACTCAAAAGTTTGCTGATGATTCTGTAGACGTATTGAGCGAACCTGTTACTCCTGTCGCAGAGTTCAGGACATCGAGAAGATGTTTGACTTATTCCCCAGAAGAAGATGACTTAAGATGCTTAGAGATGAGAAGCAACTTGAACAATGCAAGAAGCAGACAAGGCATTGTTCAAACACAAACTTCTGGAGGAACTGTGGATTTAGCTATTGAATGCAAAGATGATCAGATATCTGTTCATAGTGAGTATGATCATAATTGGAATTTTAATCATATTTAGTTAAACAACACATCGATATTTAGAGACATTGTTATTTTATAACGTTGAGTATTAAAACTTTGTTTTATTTCATTTCAGTTGTCAAATGCAGGAATTTACAGAAGGCAAATGGCAGCTCCAAGAACATTAACGCCTACGTGAAGGTAATTAATAATTTAAATATTTTTTTCAAATTCGGTAAAGTAACTATGCAGCAAACGAAAATATTAAATCGTTACCCGTTGGCGAAGTAAACGATTTTCAAATGCGTATACTTTTCACGTATTCGAATTACTTTTCTCCCCTTACAGAAAACACATACATTTCGGGAAAAATATTATCTAAATAACTGGGTCAAAAGTCGGAACTTATTTCTGCGTAGTCACGCCATGGATAATATATTATGTATCTACGCGGGCAGAAACCTTTTTCAAAACAAATGATTATTTTTACACCAAAACATTTCTAAAAAGTTTATCGTGAGTTATTATTCGTGTGGTAGGAATGTGTAAGAATGGTTCTTTTGTGACCATTGTAATTTTTAAACAATTTTTATATTCACAATACTAATATTGTAGTTAAAACCCTGCTGTCCGAATTTATACCAACATATGACATATGACGCACCTTTTTATGCTCTTAAATTGTGTACGTATGTAATTTTCTAAGATTATATCATTTATATGAAATTCTCTCAATAGAAAAAAATTCCAAAAAGTACGCTCTGAAAATTATAAAATCACGTCTGGTTCTGTTATTTAACACGTTATAGGTTTGAAAAAATCTGTGGTATTTCTTTAAATGCTACCTACTCAGATTTAGAGAGATTTTTGCTCCATTTTAGATAAGTGGTATTTTTTAAATATTCTCACAACAGTCTCCCATCATCATGTTATCTCGCAAAACTCGATAAGTAGTCGACCGAGTGCATATAATGGTAGAAGCCCGAGGAATACTTAACACAATAACTCAAGTGGGGAGGTATTAACACCTTAGAACACCTTTTTATTACCCTTTACTACCCTGTTACAATGTATTACATTTTTTCAATAAAAAATAAGCAAATATAAAAATCTGCACCAGACTGATATACGGAGTCGAATGTAATGTAGTTTTTGAATAGTAACATTGATGTATACAGTAGTGAATGGTAGAAGAAGTCGGATACGCCCTAGAAACACATTAGGAATAGCGAAGCATTGTGGGGTCCACTAGTTATTTCCCTTTAAAACCACCTTCAGAAATCTTCTTCTCTTTTTAATATCACATACACATTCACGCTCATATCCTATCGCTTGGAGTGCTAGAAACGGCCAACAGTTTTGACAGTGTCAACTAAACCAGGTCAACTTCTCGCTCGTGCACCCTGCTTGATTTATAGCTAACCGCTTCGCCGGCAGCATTGGCTCGATGCCAAGGGGCTGAAACTAAACGATAGTTTTCTAATCTACTTACTTACTCCAACCCTTAAAAAATGTTTGCTTTCACTTGGCCAGCAATACATATGTTCGTGTTAATACACTGCTCTTGCGTATGTTCTGGTTGATATGATATTCCGGAAAGCTCTTGGCTCGTTGGGGAATTGTTGGCATTATAAATTCAGAACGGGATGGGAAGATTTTGCTTGAGCAATTTACAAGTCTTTGATTACTGCGGATTGAGATGAAAAAAGTTTTTGTATGTTATTAATATATTTTTATAAAAGCACGAAATAAAATAATATGTACGCTATAACAATTTTTGAGCAATCACTTGGCATAATGTGCTAAATGAAAAAAAAAAATCTTAAAATATGGGATAAACGGCAAAATCTAGGTGATTCATTAATTTAAACCGCAGTAAGCAGTTCATATGTTTCCATTTAATATTTTTAGGAATAATATTAACTAAAATCATATGGTAAATGAATATAAACATTTACTATATTATATACAAACAATCGCTCAAGTGGTTTATACTAATCAAAAAACATAACTTTATTACGTTATTTTTAGTGATTCATTATAATTAATGTAAACATTACAATTGCGGCTGTCTGTGATGTGCGTTATTCCCGCGGGAAATTATACATTTTCGTAGTAAAATAATACATTAACAGAAAATTATTTGAAAAATTTTTGTCTTTTTCAAATCTCGAATTACAATATCGCGTGATTTTTCACGAATCATCGTTTAGTTTTGTCTTTGAACCATTTTTTTAGTAAAATCTTTTATCGTATGGTGAGAGGGCCAGAGGGATACATCTAGGTCTGCGAGACAGTCTAGGACCTCGGGAGGCAGGAGTTGCCCTGTGGACCTCATCAATGCCGCCGGGGAATGATTCGAGCGGGCATACTTTGACCGCATTTACTGCAATTTCACTCAATGTTTTTTAACCTTCCTCCAGGTGAACATCTCCGGAATGGACACATATCAACGCACCCCAGTAAAGAGAGATTGCAGCAGCCCCCAGTTCGAGAAGCATTTCCTCCTTCCTATCCCCTCACGAGGGGGTGGAAGACGGATCCAGGTTTCTGTGTGGCACAGGGACAGTCAGAAGAGGTAACACATTTTCATTATATCATAATAAAATTGACGTATTCTTTGATGGAACCCTAAAAATAACTCATAGACATTAAAATTGATAAACCATCCAATCGGGGAAAGGGGATCAAACTAAGTTGCGTAAACGCGGTAAGCGGTATGACCGCCTCCTTTCTTCAATTAGTCAATAAATTAATCTTACAGTATACAGGCAATTTGCTTTGTAATATCACCATTTAGTCCTTATAAAAAAAAATTCTAACGAATTCCTAGTACTTTTTACAATGAGCTGCATTAAAAACAAGTCCCAAATCGGGTAAACAGAAGTTCGGACTTGTTTCAAAAAATGAATATTTTGTTACACTATTTAGTAAGACACTTTTACAAATATGTTAAAGTTTACCCACCTCATTCATCAAATCTTCCCGGTGCCAAAAATACGGTCACGTGGTAATGTTAAATACAGGGTTTTACAATAAGAGGTGTTATTTTGATATTCAATCGTAAAAGATCAATGGTTTCGTTGCTTGTGTGGCACGTAGCGCCGTCTTGTTGAAAGTAAACGTTAATTCCGGCCATAAAAATCATTAATCATCTCTCGATAGCGCAATCCATTCAAAGTAACTGTTGCTCCAGCCTCATTTTCGAAAAAGTAAGGTCCAATGACTCCGCCAGACCATAAACCGTACCAAACAGTCACACGTTGAGGATAGAGAGGCTTTTCAACAATAACTCTTGGGTTTTCCGAGCCCCAGATGCGACAATTTTGCTTGTTGACGAAGCCACCGAGTTGAAAATGGTCCACATCACTCAAGATGATTTGCATTTGATTCACTCAAGTGAATTTTAATAATTTCAATGCGTTGTTGAAGCGTGTATCGTTCCATTTTTATTAATGATGTAGTTTTTACTTGTCAAATGTTAAAAAAGACAGCTTCAAAAGTAACATCTACCGAAATAGAGGGCTATTCAAAATAACACCTCTTATTGGAAAACCCTGTAGATTTCAATGTTAGGGCAAGTCTATCAATTTGAATGTGTATGGAAAAACTGTCCGTTTGAGTAATGGTAATACAAGGCATCAAATGATTAATAAAGTATTCGATAATTTTGCAAAAAATTCCACTGAGATCTTCAACATTATACAAAAACGTCAAATAAACATCTTTATTCAGATATATCTTTACCTACACACAACCTTATGTGCCCATTTTCGCCATCAACGCCGTTTGAACTCTAGTAGTTGTGTGAAGACTTGTTGATTACCCCATCTTGGTAGCACGCAATAGTCGCAACACTCATGCTCTGGCGGAATAAAAAGGTACTATCAAACACGGCTACCATCTTCACTGGATTGACTGAAAAGCAAAGTGTTCGAATCATAACAGGAAAAAAATACTGAAAAAAAAAATCGCTAATATTAACAATTTCTTCAAATCATTTGTAATCCGGCTAAAAACGGGATTGCAGGCCCTTAAAAATGAATTGATAGGTTTACTGATAAACTTTTTATTAAATTCAAGTAGTTCGCATTTCATCATTACATATTATTACGAATTTACTAAAAGTTAGAGGCTGATTTGTCAATTGCGTCGGAGCAAAGTCCTCCATCGTGACGCAAACAACATTTCAACTGTAATAACAGGGGTTTGCTCGACGCTTACGATGAATATTACTAAATTCTCAAATGTTTCTAGAGGAAAGCCTGGAGATGTTAGTTATTTATATTTAAGATTAATAAAAACAGGACCTTACCATTAAAATAATTTATGTAAAACTTTATAAAACTATTTTCAACTATAAAGTTAATGGTCAGTACCAGATTTTATTTTTCTAGACGATGAATTAGTAACTTCCCGAGGGATTCCTCTTGATACATTCATCCTAAAGACCGCGCGCCTAATATTATTTTTACACGACTTCATCACTTACGTCGTTAAGATTCCTACTTTATTTCAGAGATTTGATAGGGTAAATTCAGCCGTAGGTCTATCCAATGCACTAGTGGCGCGCGTCGCATATTGTTGTGCACGGCTGCTTCACTTACGTCTTTAAGATTCTGGCATTATTTTCGGGTATCGTCTCGTTTTAAGAATTTTTCAAATATTGTCGTGTTATTCGCAATGTATGGATTCGTTTTTAAGTCATTGTTTCATTGACTGTGTAAAAAGCTACATAAATAAAATTAGCCTTGGTGCGTTTAAATATATAGTATGTATTGTTATACATCATAACTCGTCACTGTATGAAAATTTCCTTTATGAGAAAGAGATAGTTATAAAATGATTGCTCGAAAGTAAGGCAAGATCGTACCGACTGAAAAGGTTATTATTGTACGCCGAGCCCACTTGCTTTTTGTTGTTCTCTCGGTGGATCGCCTGCGACTTTACATGTACTGTGTAACATGACAGTGAACTGTGTACAAGATTAATCGGTTCTGAATCAAAAGCTCGAATCATTCATGCAATAAAATTATCAGCATTTAAGAACAAGTTAGTAAAATACATTATGCAAAATTAAACTGTAACATTACATGGCCTATTACCTCTGAAATAAGTGGTCCAAGGGTATAGTTGAGTGTCTCCCACGTTTCTGGGACGCCTTGCGTGACCACAATTAGGTATTGTGACTAGGCTTGAACAATCCCTCCCCCCGGGGTCAGCGGTGCGTAAAATATGTCAGCAAGCGAAGAAAGAAATAGAAACCACGCAATTAAAGATGTATTCGTCTTAAAGGGTAGGCACATTTATTGTTTTAAGGGTCGGTTTTTATGTTGCAAGCCGGTTATTATGAAATTAGTTATAGAGCAAATGTACTAAATTTTGTTGATATTTATTAAAATAAACAGGAACATTTTGTTGTAAATTATTATTGGGTGTTTTTGGAAATAATTATAGGTTCACAAAACTTATTAAACCCGCAACCTTATTTCCTTCATTTATACAGCTGTAGAGCTTTTTAAATAGCTATGTAGGTAATCTATTTATTTATCTATGAGCTAAGAAGAGTGCCTGTGGCGGGTGACGTGGATTTGATTTGTATACAAATCTACAGTTTTATTCTGACATTCATGAAGTTTTGCACACTTGAACTTCAAAACAAGAGGAAAGTCACTGTCTACATTATATGTCAAAAAACTTTGCACAAAGATAACGCCGAGTAATTCACCCATATTTTATTGCAGCATGAGATCACGCAATTTCATTTGCTCTAATTTTTTAATAATAATAATAATAATTGGACAATTTTTATAGCGCCGCTTTTGTGAGTTATCACCTCAGGGGCGCTTAATATCTTGATGAAACTATTTAGTTAAGGAAGCATATATAAAAAAAAATAAGTTAGGTATATGATTGTACAAGTTATATACGTAGGTACATAACAATTCAATGCAATAAAAATAAGTTAGGTATATGATTATACAAGTTATATACGTAGGTCCATAACATTTAAATGCAATAAAAATAATTTAGGTATATGATTATTCAAGTTATATACGTAGGTCCATAACATTTAAATGCAATAAAAATAATTTAGGTATATAATTAGACAAGTTATATACACAATGTAGGTACACAACATTTCAATGCAATAAAAATAAGTTAGATACATGATCATACAAGTTATATAAGTAGGTACATAACATTTCAATTCAACAAAAATAAGTTAGGTATATGATTATACAAGCTATTTACGTAGGTACTTAACATTTCAATGCAATAAAAATAAGTTAGGTATATGATTATACAAGCTATTTACGTAGGTACTTAACATTTCAATGCAATAAAAATAAGTTAGGTATATGATTATACAAGTTATATCCCTAGGTACATAAAATTTCAATGCAGTAAATATTTTGGAGACATATTTTGCGGACATATTTAAATATGTATTGTTTTCTAAAAATACCTGGTATGACTGCGACTGAAAAATTACGCCCTCCTAATGTGCCTTATTGCGTATTTGGTCTAGTGATCCCGATAAAGGTCAGCGATAGCCTTCGGTCCCCTAAGAAGTAAGCAGTATTGTAGAATTTAGGTTCGTTTTGTAGCAATTACATGCATTCATAGCGCACGCGAGGCCACTTCTAAGACATCTGCGTTATTTCATGCCCAAACCATAACTTTTTGTGGTCTACAAATAATATAACCGTTAGAACTCTGCCTTATGATGTAATAGGTATAATTAATTATATCACGTAATTTATAGCAGTTAATTTAATGACACAAATTTCTACGTCTTTATTATACGTTAGCAAAAAAACGCTTTACACTTAAACCATTGGCCAGAAAACCGTTTTATTTTTATACGAACGAAGAAAATTAGTGGTATAGAAGAAAGTAGAAGAGAGTAGAGGAACTAGAGCCTTCATCCCCTTCACACTCACTGGGGTAGTTTATATCGGCAGCAAGAGGACGAGACGTTTCTTCGACTACTTATACCATATTTGTACAAATTTACCATTTAAAAATATAGAGAAATGTAATTTTTTTTAAGAAAATCTCTATTAAGATGACAAGTTGAAAAAATAATTATATGAAATTCCCTCGATAGAAAAAAATCGCAAAATACGCTCGAAAAATTATAAAGTCATATCTAGTTCTGTAATTTAATATGTTATAAGTAAGAAAAAAGGTCCAGTAATTTTTTTAAATGTTAATGTAGAGACTTTTTACTCTGTTTTAAATTTTTCGAGTTTTGTTAAATATTTTCACAACAGCTTACTCTTGTTCTTCGTAATCTTTTTTTTTGCTGTATTTACATAGATTTCCCTTTCAAACCGACTTCAGTAATCTTCTTCTTCTTTTTGAACGCTTATAACCCGGCCTCTTCAGGACAACAGCCCAGTCTTTAATCCGCCTCATAATGTTACCCAACAACATACTTTTATGATCGCCTGTGAAATGTATACAATACTAGCTGTACCCCGCCATGCGTTGCTGTGGGCTAGTCTGTCTAAGCGGATAGAGAGAAGCGCGTGTTGCTTTTACGTCCAACAGATGGCACTATTTAAAAAAAACATGTTTTTTCCTATCACAGGTAATGACAAAAAAAATACCCTAAGAGGTCACAGGTGACATTTATATAGTATAGGTATATAAAAACACACGCGTATTCAAATGCAACGTTGTGTCAAAAATTTAATATAGAAGATAACGTGGCGCGTAAGGTCGGAATAGTGAAAAACTTAACTTATTGGTTGAAATGGCAATAAACTGGGCTTACTGAACCGGTGCGTAAGAATCTTATAAGGTTGGTATCATGTATGTACCTATATGTACAAAATGTACATATGAGAGTATACATTTTTTTATATTTTCATCTATCCTAGATACCATAGGACATTACCGCCTCACTGCCTACCCCTTTGCAGCCAGCTAATTCAGTTGTAGTTTTATTACAACTTCCGTCAACTCACGTCAGCACAACTGACTCAGTTGGGGACATTTGTGATTTTAATATCAGATTGAGAACTAATGACATCAGTTATTAGACTCAACCACAATAATTAAAGACGGTTTTTTTATCCCACGCTTTTCTAACTATAGTGGAACTGTTCTATGACTGTTGATTTCGTACTTTAAAACAAATTGTGGTTAAAAAAATATTTAAGTTTTATAGACAAATATTAAATGGAGAATATATGGAGCTACTACCAAATTGTACGGACTTTCAAAGCGGCTACGCCATAAAAGTTATGCGTATGGCTGTATTTTGGATTACCCAACCAAACTTGTTTATTAAATTTTATAGGATTAATTTATTTTATAAGTTTTAAATGTAATGTATTAATAATAAGTCTAATGAATTGAAGAAAAAGATAATACTAATAAATCTAAACGAAACATCAAACAGAACAAGACAAATAAAAATAAAAAAAACAGGTAACGGTCACAACTGGGAATTGAACCCAGGATTTCTTGTCTTACTGGGACAACACCTCAACCAACTTGGTCATGTTATCGAGTACCTAAAAGAAAACGGTTTTCTTTATTAACTCACAAATAATTGCGAAAGTTGTCTCTAAAATCATGAAAATTTCAATTGTTATATAATGCCTAAATAAATAAAATTGGCTGACCTCTGCACTAAATATTTGCTAAAATTTTTTTTTTACTTGTTCAATTTTATAGGGTATTTTGACTTCAATTGCAAAATTAAAATTTATATGAAAAAGGTCTCGCATCCTTCTCTTGAAGCCATTTCGGAACCCTGTGCAGCAAACATATCATTAGTCAACTAGGTGCATACGCATTTTAAAATCAATTAGAAAATATAAAAATCTCTCTCCTCTGGAACAACTCTTCGGAAGTGCACTAATAAGTACCACTTACATATAAATAATAAATATTTTCATCAGTTTGAAAATTATAATATTTGCGAAATAAATTGTAAAACTAATAATACTGCTATCAATTCGTTACCATCCCTCAATAACATGCTTTAATCAATGTACTGGATGCGCTTCGCGGTTCAGAGGTCTAATGTCTAAGACGCCGGCATTACGTGTCGAGAGTTACAGGATGACTACCCACACCGTCTCGAGAGGGCGTAACACAAGGAAGTGTGTTGGGCCTACAGCTAATGTTGTAAATTTATACTCGTTTATATGTGAGGCTGGGTTCCAACATAACAGTGAAAAAATCTCATATTGAAGAAAACCTAACCTAATATAACCTAACCTAACCTAACCTAACCTAACTTAAGCTAATCGAACGTGTTTTGTCACGTTTCTGTTTTATTCGGTTTCCGTGGGGTTGATACACTTATTTGATCAAGTAACTTTTTAAAATATAATATACTTATTTGTAACTTTTACCAACTAGTAACTTATTCAATTAACACCAGAGGACAACCAGGGAATAAAATATTATCTAAATTATATGAATGCTTTATAATTTTTTTGAATGATAAACTAATGTTTTTAAGACAAGGTTTTATGTATAGCACAAAGGATAACAAATTATTATCAGCAATAATTAGTCGCCTGAAAAGTTTAGCTCAAAAAGCTGAGTGGTCCAGAGCATCTGACTGGACATCAGAAGGCGCGGGTTCAATTCCCGTCGGCGGCATTTATTTTTACTCGGGAAAATTTTTCAATTTGTATTGTAATTTCAGGCGATTAATTATTGCTTGTAATAATTTATATGAATGCCATTATAACAAAAGCAATTCCGCTGTGTTCTTACCCCTATAACACAAACAGAAAATATAAAATATGTTGGTATATTTCTGTCACTCCTGACCCCCATATTCCTACCCATCCCTCATGCCTTTTTCCTTTCCAGGATCTCCTATCCTTTATTTCCGTAAAAGACCTACCACACAGCATCCCAAAAGAAGACATAGACAATTATTTTCTTCAGGGCCTCCTGTGTGGAGCTTATGTTAAAAAATAAAAAAAACAATTATTTTTGTTCAACAAAGATTTTTTTTAAATATTTGAAAAAAATCTGCCAGTAACGTGGTTATGGCAAAGATATCATGAACACTGTTCCAAAGCTAGCATTTTTTTCAATGATTTATTTTTCATATCAAAATAGAGTAAACGATTAACTTGGTCACCCTATTCGCTGCCTTGACGCAGGACAACTTTTATAAACCCTCCCACTAATTGGTCGATCCGTTAAATTTAAAAAAGGATGCAGACGGGTAACCATTACTTCACGGTTTAACGGCGGTGTCTTGCGTGCGAAATGGTAATAAAAATAAAATTAAATAAAACAATTTAAATGCATTTATGTTTTTTATACAATAAAATCATTTTATTATTATTTCAATATTTTATTAATTATTTACAGTCCTTACCACATAAAAATTAACTTTGATGTAAACACAGTAGTGGGACATATTATTTACTAAATCCCTAAACCTAGGTAAGAGTATTTAATTATTTATTTGTAGTATTTTATAACATATTATGTATTATTTACAAAAATTATATTTTAGAATAAATCAATCATATATTATACAATCATTTTTTCATGTTTTCTTCTAAATTTATTTATTCTGGTAATGCGCCAAATATCTAATATGCTTCGTACATCTACGACTTTTGACTCATTTTTAATTTCTTAGAACTTCAATTAATGTACACGACCTATGGTAACTGTTTAATTTAATTTAGACCGATATAACATAATATTTATACTCATAAAGATGTAACTGTCAACTTTCACTATTTGAAGCTATTTAAATCGGTTAGCTAAGTGTCCGATATAAGTTGAGAGCAGTGAAAGGTAACTAGGCTAGAATTCCATAATGGAGTTATGAAACCAACCTGTATGGCTGCGACTCATGCAGAAAACACAGAATAAACTGAATGCAGTACAAATGAGTTCCCTGAGGCGGATGAACATAATAAATATATTTATGTATAAATAATAGTTACAAGATATAAAATTGAATACAGGATAAAATAATCATATAAATTTTAACGTTTGAAACACTTGTATTAGGCAAATTCTCCATCTGTTAGTATTTTCCGATTTACGGTAGCTATGACTCGTCCCGGATACTCTGTGGTGCATCAAAGCAGTTAATCCATGCTCCCTTCCCTCTGAGAACAACTGCGAGGCGCTGTATCGCCAGGGGAGCACAAACCTTATCCGTAAAGCTCGCGCAGTACAGCTGGAATAGTTGATTTATTGCAAGGTCGATATTATATTGGTTACTGTGATGAACGTTGAATGAGAATCAGAAAAGGGCCTAAGGATAACTTGAACACTTAGAGTGGATGGACGCGAAAATGAGAGTCACGAGCTCACGCACGAGTAGTTGGCAAAAGACGTTAGGGACGTCCCAAAAAGACGTGACCTGAAAAAGTTAATGAAATAAGAGTAGGGTCATGTCAAGAATCATAATAACAGAAGAGTACGTATGAACGTGGATGAGGCAATTACTCTGAGCTAGGACAGAGATGTGTAGCGCTTCTCCCGATCAGTCTATATAATAATTACACAGGGAGAAAATATACTGATATAAAATATTGCTAATTTATTGAGAATCTAATAATTTTAAGAGATTTTGAATAAATCAGCAACTTTTGTTATTGTAGATATTTTCAAAATGAAATTACTGCTTGGTTTATGATTCATCATTCACATTCTCCGCAAAACATCAATAATTAGAAGGATTAGGTTCGGTTAGGTTGTTCCAACCACCACACTAATTATTAAAACAGTACGGGACCGACGTTTGAAGCAGAGATTAATGCACGTTATGATTACAATTATTGAGTATAGCCGGCAATCCACTTCTGTATGACCGTTGTATCTGTGTATGAGTTTAGTTGTGTACGTATTAAAGTAAACCTACACACAGGCATCCCCTAAAACCGATCTCCACAAACTGTGTATTCTGGGGTGGTTCCTTCAACCCTTTGAGATAAGCGCGCGACGAATAAATGTATGTAATAAGAATGACAAACTAAGGTATATATATAAATACATATTATATTGACTGTGGTTTGGTAAAACTCTTCAAGACACAAAATGAAAATTTTACAGCAGACAATAAAAACGATATTTACTGATACATAAATCAATTTAGAAAAATCTTGAAGATTGTATAAAATTTGTAATTTTTTTTTTCAATTTTTTTAATTTTAAATACTGCAGTTGTATCTATAATTATGAGAGATTTTAGGGTTGTGTAATATTATCTATGTTTTACTCGAAATAAATTTAAAAAAAATGAAACCATAAATTTAGCTAAAGAATTAAAAATGTCAAACAGTTAACTACTTTAGCACGTCGTAATTTGAAGACTATTCTATATGAAACCACTGAAAAGTAATGTGTCTTGAAGGGTTTTACCAAAACGCTGTCGGTTTTATGGTATAGTATAAAATAAAATAAGTAATCTTTAAGTTACTACTTTAAATCTTCAGCGAATGATTAATGCTGTATCCAGCAGCAGTCGGCTATTGTAGTTTGTCGGGCGATCAAAAGTTAGAAGTACTTTGATGGGCGATTTTATGTGATTTGGTGATGCACTTACTTCATTATAAACACTGATTTAGAGACATTACTTTTCTTTGAATCTGATAAACATTGGTGTGTCCTTAGGTCTAGTAAAATTTGAGGAGGGTGGGTATTAGCAAAAATATACTTGAATAGTCAGCGACGGGTCAAAAAAGGTTGCTCAACATAAACAGTAAATAATGCACAAATGTTATCCTCTCACGGATCGTCACATCTTTAATAAATATTAATATAATCCATATCCTAATTTATAACGCCTCTTTTTCTCTGTGTTTTTGTTGTGAGTTGTGAACATTGCTCCCAGTTGAACATCAAATCCGAATCGAAAGACGAAGGATGATCATCACCTGAACAACTGGATGAATACAAAATTCGCAAAGCCAGATTGAATATATCATACGACTCTACGCATTGGATTCGATTTCTGAAAATTGGTAATCCATGATTTCAGCTTTCGGGAAGTTGGCCTTTGTAATGATGAATACTCGCAGAGGTAGGCAGAAACCACGCTATCTCGGCACACACACCTTGCTTCACATTTCACAGATTACTCCCACTTTGAATAAATCGTGAATTTGTTCAGGTCGAAAGGTGTTGAGGAGAGTGGCCGGGCGGTGGGAGTGGGGCGGTAGCGGGGGTGGAGAAAGTCATCCCCGTGTGCGCAGTGGCGGATCGATGCGCGCACCCCCCGGGCGGCGTTCCGGGCAAACCATCCGCCCAGTGTTCCGAGCGCTCGCAGCCCTGTCCCGGCGCGGCCCGTATGACGTAACGCCAAGAGCAACCCTGCGCCGCGAAAACTACCGATCTAAAGAAATTTACGCGAAAATACGACTAAAACGCGAAAAAACACAACAAAACACACGAAAAACCAGCAAAATTTGACGAAAACACGGTAAAATATCATTTCAGCAAGTGGATATACGAAAGAACGCGAGATAATGCTATTTCATTGAAAATTTTGTATTCAAATAAACCGAACTCGAGAATTACGCGATAAGACGAGCTAAAATTCGGGTATTTTAGCTCCTAACCACTCAAAATTGCTAATAAATGTTAAAATATTAATACAAGAAGTGAATTGAAGGAAAAATGGACAAAACTTATGTTTTTTTGGAAAATTTTTGTCCACATTAAAATTACGTTAAATTGATTAAATCACTGCAAAATACGTTGACAAACACGTTAAATTGACAGAAAATGTTTAAATCCCATTACAACGAGTGATTTCAAGATAAAAACTTACGAACTAAGGAGAAAAGTGAATTATTATCTGTACTGTCTGAATTCCAAGTTCTGCGACTAGGTATTAAAATGAAAAGCGTCAGATTTCTCTCGTTATGATTTCAGAGTGTTTTTTCGGTTTTTACAAACTGCGCTGCGTTGAAAATATTTAATACTCTTGTTGTTCCAGTTTATTAATAAATTTAGGCAATTAATTAATGGTTGAAGATGTTTTTAAAATCATTATAATTAAATGTACAACTTGGTAATAAAATATTTGCTAATTTAAATAGTATTTTACATGGTGTACCGCTTAGTCATTAATGTCATTACACAGTTTCGTTCGCTTATATATTTCTCTTAATCCCACCAGCTCCTGGCTCAGGTTGTGTTCTTGGTCATCATAAAATATTACAATTGACAATTTTTCACGGCCTTTGCTATAAGTTAAAGCTTTTAAGGTCATAAAGCGTTTTTATTGATCTATAACCTGTCACTTTATAAGCTATAAAAATTTAATAATTCACCATTTTTCTAGAAGCTCTAAAATCTTTTTTTTTCATTTTTACTTACAGTTAGAATTGGCAGTCTAACCTATAAAAATACTGCGTCACAAGTCCTGGGATTCAGTAGAGACTGTCGTCCTTTAAACAATATCTAATTAAACAAATATATGTGTGTATTGAACAACAATATCTTGTGTATAAAGTAGGTACGCAGGGGAAAATAAAGCTCAGTTTTATTACTCAATTTTTAATTCATCTTTATTAATTACATTTACATCGGCGATGTACTGTCCCTGTCTCACTAGGTACGTAGTGCTTAGAGCAGGCGCAGTTTATAATATAAGTAGTTTACAGTAAAAATAAAATTAACATTGCATTAAAAATAAAGGGCAAGAAGCATGTTACCATAGAAGTACCTACTTATAAATGGGTTTTAACAAAATCGTTTGTCTGATTTATATTTCAAATAATTTGTGTTCTGTTTAATGTCAAGTGCATTGTATAGCTTTGCTGCAAAGTATTTAAAATTTATTTTGTTCTAGTATCACGAGCCGTTTGGACATTGTCAAAAACATTCATGGATGTTTTAAAGCAGATCGCTATATATAAATCTAATTGTGTTCAAACAAAATCAACCATATACTATTGTGTAAAAATTGTATGCATAAAATACCCATTAATTAATAATAACGAAGAACATTAATAAATCCTTGTTTCAACCCAAACACAGTTCACAAACAAACAAAAGAATCTTAATTTTCAAAATACGTGAACTGTGAGCTAAAAAATTATAATAATTAATAAAAATCGCTACGTTTCTTTCTATACGTGCTCCAATTTGATAGTAATGATTTCACCCTGCTTAGGGCATCTTCCGTCCGTTAAAATACATTATATTTTTTAAAGAAACTAACAACCCACTGCACCTCTTCCATTAAGGGGAAGGCAAAGACGATAGACTGCCTTACATATTAGTATTGGGACTCAATCCTCGCTTCACCCATATTAAGATCGCTTGAACACGTTTAATTATACAATGTCTATACATTTGCCGAGTTCAAAAATGAATTATTTCAAATTCTTTCGATAGGAAAAAAAATGCGAAGCATGCTCCGAAAATTAAAAAAAACACACATCTGATTCTGTTATTTAACATTCTACAGGCATGAAAAAATTCACAATGTTTCTTTAAATGCTGCTAAGACATTTGTCGACAGATTTTTGCTCTATTTTAAATTAGTTATGCTTTATAAAAAAAAATCGGTTACGTCTATTAATAATTATAAACGTTTTGTTTTATATTAACGCTCTCCCTCTAAAATTTGCATCTACATATCTTCATTTCAAAATATCTTCTTTTTCTTTGAAGTCTTAATTTTTTTTTTCGATGAGTTTTTTCATCATAAACGAGGCAGTACGTCACGATGATTTGTGTCACTGATTGCAAATCGCATAATGTGAAAATGCTGTCCATTTCATTCAAGATAACATTACTGGCGGAGGCTTTCACGCTGATAACGAAATCAGTTACAACGACAACGGAAAATCCGTTACAAGTTCCAGTTTCCCTAATGAGGTTATATTTTCAAGACGTTTCTGTGTAATTTCCTCCGATAGCGATTAAGCCCGTCGAATTTCCTCACGTTTTAAATTCTCTACGTTTTTTCCTCAAAATGATAAATGATTGCACGATTTAAACAGAATCCATTTTTTCGAAGTAGTCCTGTGAGCAGCAATAGTTTAAGGCATTGCGTCCAAAAATGTAAATCGTTTTCTAATTATCTTTTATTTAATTCGAAACCAAAATTTTCTCTGCAAATCATGAAATTTGTAAGTAGGTACTTAATTATCACGCGGTTGGGCAGCATTGTGAGGTGGGTTAAGGTAGGGAATGTAAGAAGGGTGAGGTAAATTGAGGCCCGGACTTTATGTAGAAGGAAAACAGATACCGGTAGTACGTTACTCATACGAGCCGACTTACACAAAAACGAGTTGAAGAGACGATCCGTTTTGACGACAAATCAAGTTTGAACGGATGTTACGGTCGTGTCCGTCGAATGCACGGGGGATCAATTCTGATAGTTCCTTGCAGCAGGCTCTAGTGAAATATCTGTAGAACAGACTCATCGTTACATCTGCCTGTTAACGACGAATCGTCAATCAGACGAATTGTGCTCCTTTGCACACAATCAACTAGGTTTTTCTATATCATATCAATTGAAGAATTGGTATGATATTGACAAAAGTACAGCGACTCGAGTGAAGCCGGGTAGTAACTATTAAACTACATTTTTTCTCATAACTAAATGTAATGCGATATTCTTCAACATTAAAATAAAATAAAAAATTACTAAATTATATTTTTCAGAATTATCAAAAATAAAAAAAGTTTTATTTTTAATGTTCAATAAAAAGTGAAATGAGGTCGAGGAGTTAATCCAGTTTAACATCGGTGTCTTCTTCTTCTATCCTCATGCCCCCTGATGTTCGACCTTTCGTGACAGAAGGTAATTAAAACGTATTGTTACATGTTTTACTGTAATATTTCAAATTCACTTTCGTTGTGTTTTAGCCCAATCCAGTTTGCTTTCGGTTTCAAGATCTTACTAAACTATTTTGTTTTGGAATTCTTTGAATTTAAAACATTTTTGCTGTTTGATTTATTGTTCTGGTATTATTTGAATTTTGAACATATCCGGTGTTTAATGTTATGTTCTGGAATTATTTGAATTTTGAACATTTCCGGTGTTTTATATTATGTTCTGGAATTATTTGAATTTTGAACATTTCCGATGTTTAATATTATGTTCTGGAATTATTTCAATTTCTATCGATGGTGTATTTTCATTGACTATGAATACCGTTAAGATTAAACGTAACGTGCATTATAATCACATGATACATACGAATATGAATGTGAATAATTAGTTTTGTTGGTATAAAATCTCAGTTATTTCAAGGGAGGTATATAAATACAATATTGTATTTGTATGCTGTTCTTGAAAGATATATACAGACAAAATATTTATTCAAATTTATTTCAAACAAATATTTTAAAACTTAACTTGCAAAAAAGTATATAATTATTATCTTAGAACACGTGTTCCAACATCAGCACAACACATTCGTGTTTTTTCGACAGTTTATTAGGAAATTTGTCAATTCATTCGTTAAAGACCTGCTGTTCCGTGTTTAACAGGAATACAAGTAACTTGAATAAATTAGCAATATTTTGTGTCAGCAATTTTTCTGTGTGATATTTTTACTTCCTACGATAATGAAACTACATACTTGTACTTTACCTACTTATATATTTCGTACACAGTTAATTGTACTGTGTAGATATATACTATACACTTATTGTTTCACTTATTTGTACATTTTACCGTTGATAATGTGTACATGTAAAAGTCTTCATGGTGTGAGTAAATATATAAATCTCTGTATTTTAAATTCGATTACGTCGTTAAACACCCCAACGTCTAATGATTGTGAATACTTTCCTGAAGAAGTTAGTCCCCTGCACTTTAACACTCGAGTCACTTAATCGTATAGCGTGATTGTAAATCAACGCTAAGCATTCGTTAGCTGGGGCGGTTTCACCAACACTTTCCGCTAAGGGTAGTTTGTGTTTTTCCCAAACGGTGACCGCCCGCATCCCAGGGGATGCTATAAAAGGACACGAAATTCCATCAGGCGTCTTTCAGGGGTTGGGTTATATCACTCCCTATGTTGTCTTCGATGCGGATGATTATGGTTTCCTTCTGAATAAAACAAAAGGTTTTTCTGATATCACAGATTTTGTGGCTGGAATTTAAAGGATTTATGGAGGTAAACATACTTAGAAATAGAATTGAAGACGCAATTTTCGGTACGTTTTTGTCAGTGAAGTTAATAATTTATTATATTATTTTTCATTTTAAAGATAAGATAAGAGAAATTTAATGAGAAACTATAATTTAGAAAATATAATTACATTACAAGTGACTACAATTCGAGAACATAAAATACATAGACAGAAAGAGACACAGGCAACGTAATCATAGGCAGTCCCACACTCAAAGGCATATAGCATACTCAAACACACTCACAGGCATATTTATACATAAGATTACACACAAAAAACCAATAGATACTACCCAAGAAGACAATATCAATATAAAAAAAAATTTGATATATGTACTAAACACTTTTTCAACATGTTTTGAGTTCAGTGATGCAATTTGATACGCGTTTATATGCACTGACATCGTGTTAAATATAGCAGATACAAGATAAGTGAATGGCCATGCCTTCATTTTGACTGAATCTTGTGTTTTCTTTATATCAGGAATCAGCCAGGTTTTGGCGTACAATTTTATACCAAATTATCTCAACAGTAATATATACACACATAATATGTTTACTTCTGTTCCTTAATGTTTTTGTAAATAGTACCGTCTTTCCAGAAAATTTGTTTATACATTTATAAAAGTAATATATAGTCTGCCGAAAGTAGTTTCCCCAGAATACCTATCTAACTATATTCAGAGAAATGATTTTGAGATTTCTCCAAACGATCGTACCTATAGAGATCGGAAATTTTAAAATTTGTGAATGCGGTAAAATGGCACAAAGCTCTACAATAGTTGTTATTTGTGATGATAATGTTACCTTTTTAGGTGATCTATTAATATTTTCGATAAAAACCGAATTATAATATTCAAAATTTATTATTTTATCGAAAGATTTGGTTTTCTCCTATTTTAATGATGGCAAAAATTGTTTTATGATTGGTGAAAATTCATTAATCAACCAACCCTATTCTTTAACGTTCTGTTGTCTCTTTATAAGCCTATCTAATCACAGTATTTTTACATTTTTTATTTCATGTATTTATATTGCGTGTATTTTTTTATTTCTTTCTCATGTTCAAAAATTTTTCTCATGTTAAAATCATACTACCTACATTTTTATGTAAGAGGTCTCTGGGCATAAAATAAATAAATTCATAAAATTAAAAATATATAATTCAATTTGATTAGCTATAATTATGCGAATTTATTAGCAGTAAAATATTACTGCCGCAAAGGGATGAAAAACTTGGATCACATACTCTACATACTCTTAGCGTACTATCGCCTTTCTCCCTTTCAAAATCAAAATAATTTTTTTGGTGCGACAAAATTATAAATGAAATCGCCTTTCCAATCTCCGGACTTTGAATCTATGATCAAAAATGAAAAAAAACTATTCATGCTTACAATTCATGTTTATTATGTCAAAACACCACACGGTTACTAATTACACTGATGCAAATCGGAATCGAATTTTCCATCAAAAGAAAAATAATCACTTCACGTTGCAGTGTTTAACAAGCACGAATAACCTAGCTAACGAAAGGTTGTTGTGAACAAGGGAGCTTCCGGTCTGGTAGGAAGTACAAAGCGATGCGATGATGACTTTATCGATCCAACACAGCCTTTGTGATTTGCAGGTACTCTAAACTACCCCACTAACTCGATAAATACTCTACAATCTGATTACATGTGTGTTGACACTTTATTAATGCAGTTTTCTTTATTTTTAATGTTGGAAGTTTTGTTGTACAGTTTGAAATTAACACATCACACGTTCACACGAGGAAACATAGTAATTTTAAATTTTAATTACACGTGGTTGTGGAATTGTGAATAGTAATTCCAGATTTTTATGCATTTCTGTAATTCTGTAGGCACGTGTGTAGTAATGCAATGCACGCCATAACAAACGTAAGTTCATTTTTTTTAATCATCACCGTAGTACAATTTTATTTAGTAATTTATTTAAATACAGAAAAGGTGAACCGCAACCGTCGGCAATATTGAATTTTTACTTATTTTTCTATAAGACAAAGTGAAAGAGGACAATATGTGTAATTTGTCAATAAATTAAGTTTTACACGAAGTTTCTTTTTATCATCGATTCCATATGAAAATCTTTGGTTAACATTACACGATAATAACTAACTAACTAACCATCACGCGGTTTCTCCACAGGGGTAGGCAGAGAGGACCGACAGCCAAACAACTCTGTCTTTTGACACACACCTTGCCTCATTCACATTCATACATCGTCTCATATATACTCTTTTTTTCTGACTCTTGACGTGACCCGATTCCAGTATATGATTTACTTAATCGTGCCATGTCTTCCTCGGGCCTGCCCAACTTGTTCTACCTTTCACATTTGCGTCATATGTTCTCTACGATCTTTCGCTTACACGATCATTATTTTTATATATCGAATATCATATCTGAATAGTTGCCATTAGTTAAGAAATAATATTTTGGGACGGTACTAAATCGATAAAAAACGGCAACACCTTAAACTTAACCATAGATTACATAAAAGCATCTGTCGTTTGCCCTTTCCGTTGCCGTTAAAAAATTATCAAAAATACACAATAAATTCACAATACCAAACAGTAATAAACGTTAACAATCAATAATTAACGTTAACAGTCAGTAATAAACGTTAACAATCAGTAATAACCGATAACAATCAGTAATAAACACATATTATAGTCGTTATATCAGTTAAAAATAATAAAAAAATAAACGATAAACATTTTCTCATAAAAACAATTACGATAGAAATGTCAAATAATGCCGGCCATCTTAAACTGAACGAAAATTGGTACCAAAATAGAAGAAGTCTTTTTTCATCCCGAATCCATATGAAACGTTGACCCACAATGTAAAACTGTAAAGTGTTAAAACTCCCATAACTTTAATAAAACATTTTAAATATTCCGAACAATTAAAGTAAAATTTGTTTTATTGCCAAGAGTTACACTACGCTAATCTCCCCAGTAGGTGAAAGTAGCCACCTACTAGACTGAAATATCCCATTGTTAGTAAGTGACCGTGAAATTACATCTTGTCTGAGATGAAATCTGTGCCAAAGTACGCCGGCATCCCTTGGCCGGAATATTATTTCCAAGCGATAATATCACAATGCCGACGTCTTCTCGTTGTATCTCTTGTAATCAAGTGTAAGAAAGGCTTTAATAGACTTGACCTCTGTCATCTTTTAGGATGTTGTGTGGACGGTGAACATTTAACTTTAATATCTACGTCGCATCACAAGGAGAGTCAAATACATAATAATCATACTGAAAAGCCGAAACGTTCCTTGAAATGGCTCTAGTCGTCTTTGGGGACCAGATCTGAATATACAGTTACTACCCCACCTTACTCTTCCCATCTCGATCCCCTTCCAATACCCTTCTTCCTTAATGTTCCCAAAACGGGGATACCATAGTCTCACACACCCCAGATGGTTGGGAGCAGTTGAGTCTCTTGTGCAGTATTCACATTTAAGAGAAAGTCGATATTCCATGGTAGTCTTCTGAATTACGATCTCAGAAGTGTAACATTATACGCATTTGACATTGAGTACACAGAGAAAAATGATTGTTGCTAATTTATTAAGTGATATAACTTAAAATTATTGGTAATCCGATTAAAAACGTGATTGAACTCTTTTTCCAACATGGTGATAATACGTTCGTATTTTACTAAAAGTTTATTCGTATTTATTAGGAAACCTTTGAATTCATTCTTTAAGGCCTGCAATTCCTTTTTTTAAATTGAGAATAATTTGAAAAAATTCTTAATAAATTAGCAAAACTTACTTTTCTCTCTGTACTTAAGTAAGTTTGTGACCTGGGTATCGATTCTCCAATCCGGGCCGCTCGCAATTGCCGTAGAAATTAAATACATTGGTCGACATTTCTATTCTTGAGTATCGTCGAAGGTACATAATTACATTCGCCAAACGTTAAAAGTTATTTTGACTGTTTGGGTCGAACCACTCGTTGTTCGAGTGGAATGACTTCGTCGATAATCTAGGCCCTGAATTCACAAAGTCATGCGATAACCGTCAGGATACTTGAAAATAAAAAAAAAATAAAACCTAGAAAACCATTCTAAACATACACAGAACAGTCAGAAATTAAACGCTACCGCGCAGCCTATTTGATTGCTTTTCCTGTCGTAGAGCTTTCCAGGCGCTCTGACCTCATTTTTTTAAAGCCTTCTTCAAACGTGCTAAGCGAAAATAACCGTAGGCGTTTCAGTGATGCAGCTATTTACCTGTTTCGTCAACAGTGATTTAAAAACGGAAATAATGTCGACTTTCTGATATCATATTTTCATCTACATTGATTTTATTAAGTAACGTCTCGTCATTTCAAAACTTGGTATTTTCAAAATTATGAATTAATAATTTTGTTTTAAATAATAGAAAAATATTAAAAGCTTTCATACAATGAAACAGAAAAAACCAAAAAATATTTCTTCGAATTTTAAATAGCGAAATTTGGCTCTTGACTCACTTTTCGGCACCGAGTGTAACCATATTTATGTTCGATGAAATATCATATACGTATTTAGCTTCAAATGTGCGTTCCGGGATCCGCACATATGAAGGCGCATGTCATGTTCCTGTTGGTGGATTTATTCGTTATTGAGTCTTGGCGCGCTATTTGTTTATACGATCAAATACGGTAGTGCACTGTCCAATTACTGTTCAACTGTTAAATTTAGGAGATCATTGCACAACAGCTCATTTGAAAAAACTGCTATTGTTCATAATGAAATACTACATTATTGATTACTTAGGTACATTGATAGATTGCTTTGATTTTTGACCGCAAAAAACTACCCGAAACTCTCATTGATAAAACGGTGACAGGATAAATCAACACAACGAAAGTCATGGAAAGTGATGAAACAAAAACTTTATTAACTGATTTAAGTAGGTTAGGTTAAAAAAAATTTCATCGTTTCTAATGACTTTATATCACTTTTTAAAAGTGTGTTGAATTGTTATCATGGAACCGATAAAACAACGCATAGCAAAACTAATTCACCTATTTGCATGGATGCAAAGTCAGTTTTGAGAAACGATGAATGAAAATTACTCTCAACTGCGTTGGTAACGCAAAGTTAGTGCTGTAGTTTCAAACCTTATCGGTCACTCAGTTTGATTGGCGATAGTAACCGAATGTTAAAAAAAAATCAAGAAAAAAATAGATATTATATTTGTGAGTCTTCAATCTAGATAGGCGTAAATTATTATTATACTCTTTTCTGCCAAGAATTTCTCCGTCATTATCTTGAATAAAGTAAAAACAGTTTATAAAAACAGATAAATACAAAGGAAAGATTTTGGCAGGCGAATCAGTCAAAATGTGTTACGAAAAATATTTAAAAAAGCAGTACATACCTCATACATACTAAAATATTGAAAAAATTTGTACCCGAATGAGGTCAGACAATAAAATTAAAATATGATAGTGTTTGTAACAGAACACTTTTGACGGATTGTTTCACGGAATTTGAACAATTCATCAAATTTCAAAGTTGATTTGCAAGTTCTTTGAAGGTTCTATTCAAGTTCTATTATTATTTTATTATAGGCCAGTTGCTTCAAAAACTGAAATCACAAATTCCGTTGTGATATAATAATAGAACTTAAATAGATTCTTGAAGATTTTTCACAGAACTTGAAAATGAACTTAGAATTTGAACAATTCGTTAAATTACAGTCAAACAACCAGTCCTTAGATCGTGTGGGATGAGTTCTTCAAATTGTACAAATTGATAGTTAATCAACAATTATACGAAACTGAATGGATGTCTAACGTTGGTATTTTAAATGTCAGCAAATTATAAAAAGTACGTAATGATACGATTATTCTTCATCGGGTATTTTGTATTCTAAGGTTTGCTGAGTTTTTAAATGTAATGATGTGCGACGTGAAATAGTAATAAATATATTATTTAATCGAAGGTTCAATTGATTTTTTGTCGGTAAAGAATGTAGCATCAATAATGCATTTCGACCACGAAGCAAAGGCGTTCGGTCAAACTGAAACTAGGTTATCGATTTCTTTGGCATACTTTCTTCAAACACCCGCTACTATTGAAAATAGATTAGGAGTTGGACATCACGCTTGTGAACTAAATAAATTTCGTCCCAGGATTACGTTTAAATTTAAAGAATCACATTCGAAGTCGGCAGATCTCTGAGATTGGATCTAGGATCTAAGAAAATAGACACAAAGGCATATTTGGCATGAAAGCGTGTTGACTGTTGCTGAACTACGAACAAGCTGCATGGAATATCAAAGCGGCGGAGCCAACAAATGTCATGCATTTGGTGTTTTTGCTAGAAATAAAGGTGGAGCATCGCTGTGCGTAAATGCGATTTGCAGTAGTATGGGTGACCGATGTCGGCGACACTTTTGTGCCATCTAATAATTTTGCATGGCCCATCTCTCTTTTCTCTCTAATCTATTGCAAGGACAAATCTTGCGTCAATCTTATTTCAATGGATGAAACATGGAAAAAAAATTTATGTATTTTCATTATTCGTAAGAAATTTTTTGGCATTATAAGAGATGAAAGAAGGTTCTTAAATGGTAAAATAAGTCATGGTTATATGACAAGAATATTATATTGTTATTTTAAACAAACACTTTGTTAAACCACTATGTTTTTTATGGAATGACCACTATTCAGAATATCTACATCGCGTTGCAAGCCAGCATTTGAAATTTCAATGGCATTCTCCATTCATCACTTTCTTTCCCACAATAGCGGCTAGATTTGAATAGCAGGTGCCGCAATACAACCTTCCTTCCTAAGGTACCTTTGCACAACCCTTTCTCTATAGAGCCCACAAAAGCCTACGCGGGTATTCAACCGGCGCCAAATTTCAAAAGAATCCATTATCTTCATTAAAAGCCTACATTGTTCACAAATGCTTAGTCGATTTTTAAATATGGGAGGTGATGAAATATTATTTAATATCTCGGATGAAATATAAACCAATTGAAAAATTTACTAAAAATTAACAAAACTATTATAAATTACATCAAAATGTGTGTATTATTTATTAGACTTCCTTACTAATTAAATGTTTAAACCACAAAATTTCTCCGCCGGCGTATTATAGTAGTAGAACGAAATACATATTCTTTGGTTCTCATACATTTATACAATATACTCATTCATGTCATCTTTCATCATTTTACTTTGGTGTTATTCGGTTCACTCGATCGTACCGTGTCTTCCTGGAGAGTCCTCGGTTTTTTCCTTTCATGTCGTGGAAAGTTTTAAAAACATATTTACCGACACACTCGTAAGTATTCAAACACTTCTTATAAAACCTTTCGGCTATAGATTTTTGAGAAAAAATCGACGATACGTACGAAAAATAAACAAATCGAGCTTTAATTTACTTATCAGTCTACCTAAATCAAATTTATTTGAAAAACTACCTCCTTTAAAAGCATCTGAAAATATTCGTATCAAAGAGAGATAAAATTTTGTAACTAAATCACGCAAATTCAGCAGCCAAACGAATACTTATGGCGTACCACAAGGCCGCTCAGTGAGACCCCTTTTCTAGACAAATTTGAATCTATTCATCCTGGGGGAGAAGTTTTCTTACTACTTCACCCGCTTCTTCTCCCGTTTCTTCTTCACTGGCGCCACGCATCTACCACCCATATAACCCATTCCACCGCTTTCTCCTTGTGTAACCCTATCCATTATTTCGCCTCAATATTTCTAGTATTCTTCGTGTTATTTATCTCAAAATTTTCTCCGAATAATGCTCACGTAAAAAAACTTTCGCCGGTTGTTTTTTCAACAATTTTCCGATAATCACGGCCTGTAAATAAATATTTTTGTCATGGTGAGCCTCATCAAACACAAATCACTATACATTACTTAAATATCTTGGAATATCGCATGGTGAGCACTGGCCACATGAAATTTTCCACAGTTTTCGCTGTGTAGAATTAATTTTTATGATAACGCAAATATCAATTAAAACTTATATTGAGCTATGACGCTTTGAAAAATTCAATAATTTGTCCAAAATAAGGCAAGACGCCATTTTTTTTCTTTTCTGAATTAAAAAAAGTTTTAAAAGTTCTTGTAAAAGAAATTAAAATATACATGTCATATATTATGCAGAACGACGTGTAGACAATACCATTTGGTGGTATCGTGAAAGGGTATAAAAACAACTTATATTGAACATACCAAGATTACGAAATAAGCCAACTTATAAAATTGATTTGCTAAAGAAGGACACATCTTTCGTGCTCTTTATCATTGCTTGTGATACTTGTAGTCCTCCAATTGCTTGGACAAAAAAGGCTTCCAAATACTTTATCAATAATCAATACGAACACAATGGCAAAAGAAAAACAATATTTCTTTGAGTGTTCTGTCTATTAGTAAACTGAAGCCAACATATTTATTTCTATTATCATCTTATATTTCTTTCTATCGGATATAACATTTCTCTACGAAGTTAAAATAATTCTCGTGTATTATTTAATTGGTTAAGGATAGTAATTACATATTTGATCAAAGTTTTCATGCATCTAAAGAGTAATTTTAAGTAATTGTGATTGCCGTACAAAAGTCCCAGCCGCCCGCTGCCAGTGGGGCTATAGTATTTCAAATCGGGATATGTTGCTTGAAAATAAAAATAAATTGAATTTTCAAATGCTCCCAACAGCCTATAGCCAGTAATAGACTATGGCATACTTAATTGGGGTATGTTGGGAGGCTGAAGTAGGCAGGGGAGGTGATGGGAAGAGGCAGGTGGGGATGTACCTGGCTTTTCCGATCTATTCACTAAACACGACTGAATCCATTTCAAGCAACATTTCTGTAATATCCTTGATATTAATGTATGAGCTCACGTATGTACGGTACTACAGGGTTTTCCAATAAGAGGTGTTATTTTGATATTCAATCGTAAAAGATCAATGGTTTCGTTGCTTCTGTGGCACGTAGTGCCGTCTTGTTGATAGTAAACGTTGTCCAGATCAATACCATCTAATTTCGGCCATAAAAAAATATTAATCATCTCTCGATACCGCAATCCATTCACCGTAACTGTTGCTCCAGCCTCATTTTCGAAAAAGTAAGGTCCAATGACTCCGCCAGACCATAAACCGTACCAAACAGTCACACGTTGAGAATAGAGAAGCTTTTCGACAGTAACTCTTGGGTTTTCCGAGCTCCGGATGCGACAATTTTGCTTGTTGACGAAGCCACCGAGGTGGAAATGGGCCTCATCACTCAAGTTGATTTGCATTTGATTAACTAAACTGAATTTTAATAATTTCAATGCATTGTCGAAGCGTGTATCGTTCCATTTTTATTAATGGCGTAGTTTTTACTTGTCAATTGTTAAAAATAACAGCTTTACAAGTAACATCTACCGAAAAAGCGGGCTATTCAAAATAACACCTCTTATTGGAAAATCCTGTATATAAGTCTATAAGGATAATAAACAAGGTGAGAACTCAAGGTCGGGGTCCAGATTATTCCTTTCGCTTTCTAATTAGATCTCATAGCCTCTATCTATCACAATCTTTTACAATAAAAGTCCAAGTGTAAAAAGTTGTTGAAGCCGGAGATTTATTGAATCAAAGAGTTTGTGAGAAAACAACGGAGAAAATTTCTGAATTATTGAGGTCTTTTACAACTTGCCGCAAACATACAATAAAATTCAGTTTTTTTTTAAATAATGGCTGAAATTGGACTTATAAAATAATTAAATCCGTGTGTAAGGTGTTACCTATATTCTGTTCTAGGTACAATCCTGAATTCAAGGTGCTTACATTGAATACTTAATAAATTTCATTAATATAGATCGGATCGTGTTTATTGATGGAAACTGGCGTGTTGGCCACAAGTTGACCTGATTAGGTCCGAAGGTCAGCTACAGTTTGGGGAATTAAAAAGCCTTATCTTTAATCTATCAAATACCAAATAGGTTAACCCGCTAACCTGAAAATGGCGTATTTTATTTTCTCATCTAGATTGAAAAATCAACGCATTTACTTAGCAAATTAATTTAGAAAATTTGAAAGTATAAAATTAATGCAAGCTCTAGAAGGAGATACAAGTACACATTAGTGAGTAAATATTAAATTTTATAAACAAGTATGAGTAGACTTATGTTTAATTAATCATGATTTAAAAGATATGATATTATAGCCTTTTTGTACCTAGCTTCTGTGCAGTTAAACCGATCCGCTACATCTGCGTACCTATAACTAACTTCGTGTAATCTAGGTACAAGCGAGTGTTTGAAATGCTCAGTCCTGGAATTGTTACATTTAAACAAGATTTTAGAACTAGTTGCTCTTATAGGTATATGAAATTCAATGAGGTTAATTAAATCAATGCCGTCTACAATTTTGTTTTTTTTTTTTACAATTTGAACATAAATATTTAGTCGGATATAATTCTTCGATCTGAGAGTCTTAATTTTTTAAAATTATTGTGTCATAGGAATTCGTGGTGAACTTTTTCGATTGGACATGATTGTATTTTAAAATGGGGGTACCAGATCGAGGAGTGATATTCGAACTAGAGAGAAATAAACAGATTTGTTCATGAAAATTATACATACTGCTCAACAAAATAATAAAATCTACCTGTATTTCGATTATAAGACTAAAGAATATCATTGGTTTTGAGATGTAGAAATCATTAGGTCAATTTTGAAGAGTAGTGTCATTTTTGGGAGATTCCTGGAAGATTTTTGGATTTAGATTAGAACGTTGAAATCTGGTAGAGTAATATCAAAAGAACAGAGCGGATTTGTAATAAACTCTCGACTGAAATTATGAATAGACGCTTTGGCGATGTAAGAAGTCGGATAGCACTCTTCTCGTTATTGGTACAAAAATTGGTCTTTGATGCTTTATCTCCTTCGTAATAAAAACAAACGTCCCATAGCCCACCGCACAACACTTCGTCTCACTTACACTCGCCTAACATCGGAGACCCAATTCAAATTTCGTAAACACAGTTTTGTATTGGTAATTTATGCTTCAATTAGGCAAATATTTGGATTACGAAACACGCCAATATCATTCACGTTTTATTCTTTATTCTATGGTATCTACCTACACACCAAACGTATAACCACTTTGGTCGGACGGTCTTTGGCTACGGTCTGTACGCTTCCATGCCATATCTCTTCTTGTTTCTATCATATCTTTTTCCTACTTTTAATCCGAACGAGTCGAACAATATATTCGTTATAATTTTGCCGTCATCAACTATTGGGAACGAGTGCTTATTATAGAGTTTCTGGTCAGTGTACCGTTGGGGCTTCGAATCAGATAATTTATTAATCACAGCCCTTTTACAGTGCTTGCCACGCAACTGTTCAATTTCTTGAGCAGTCAAACCTATTTTTGATCAAAGTAATAAATTATTCTTACGCTTATTCTCTGTCTATTAGCTATTTCTGGATACATTAAGGCCATTATTATTATTTGTCAGTTTTATCGCTGAGTTGTTTTTCAACGATGAAAATTTGTAAAGAGTTTTTTGGTTTGTTATTTTTTGATCAATCAAAGTAAAATGTCTTATGAAAATATCTGCAAAGAAATGGCAGACACACGTCTGAAAAAAATTAAAAATAAACAGACAAAATAAAATAATACATAAATGTACTATTTCGTACACGAATTTTGACAAGGACATCATTAGTTTCATATATTTCTAATAAGTATATTATTTGATTATTAACCCAATAATAATATATGTCCGACTGGACGCTTATAATCTCCGACTGGACGTTTCTAATGTCCGACTGGACGTTTCTAATGTCCGACTGGACGTTTATAATGTCCGACTGGACGTTTCTAATGTCCGACTGGACTTTTCTAATGTCCGATCGGACACTTCTTATATCCAATATACATTCACCGTCCAATAGTACATATCTAATGTCCAATAGGACATATCCAATGTCCAATAGGACATATTTAATGTCCAATACATTTTTTATATTCAATAAGACATGTCCACTGTTCAATAGAACTATTTAATGTCCAATGGGACATATCCAATGTCCAATAGGACATATTTAATGTCCAATAGGACATATCCAATGTCCAATAGGATATATCCAATGTCCAATAGGACATATCCAATGTCTCATCGGACATTCCCAATGTCCCAATGCCCTACTGCGATAGTGATATTTTTTATTGTATTGTAATCAATCCAATGGATTAGACTTTCTAAAACATACTTTCTTCGATATTACCCAAAAATTATATGAGCAGAAACGATTTTTTTGAAGAAATCTCGTATTACATGAGGCGATCCAAAAAATAGGAAATTTTATAACGGCACGACGGCAAAAATAAAAACAAATTTTATATTTGTTTTTGCACGTAAGTTTCATTTTCAAAACATATTTTTTTACTGGCCAACCTGCCGCTTTAAAATATAACTACGGCCGAATTTCTTCGGTGAGTTATGAGAGGTGCCCACAGACATAGGAATTAATAGACGAGAAGATAATGGCGAGGGGTAAAATCAACTGTTGAAGAACGAAGGGAGTAAGGCTGACTGTGATTCGTCAATAAATCAATCTGACAGTAAATAGGCATCTCGCATTATAATATCACCATTTACTTCTTAAAAGTAAAATCTGCTTTTGAATGAATAGACATTTTTACATGGGAGCGCAAATTACTCGCCACGTTATGAACAAATTTGCGAAGTCCAAATTCGGCAAAAAAATTCGGTTCTATTTTCAGAGTCGAATATTTCGTTTAAGTATTTAGTTAAGACACTTTTATAAATGTTCATAATTTACTTCCCAGCAACCAACCAGCTTTGTGTTTCGCGTCCAGACGTTTCTCGATGTGATAGTATATGTTTCTAAAACTGATCTATATTATACGATGTGAATATGCTTAAAATAAAGTAAAATCTTGCTTATATATGGAATGTAATACGACAATTGGGTTTATTCTCTTTTTCAAATCTATTTTTACAAGTTTTCATAGTACAAGTCAAAATTTTGCCGTGTTATTTCGTAAAATGAACCGATGATGCCTCGACCATAGTTCGCACAAGAATGATGACGTCACGTTTTCAAATTTCACTTGAGGCCATACGCGAGCACAGCCGGCTCCAATGGAACCGGTATGGGGAGTGGGGATAATACGCTTTTAATCACTTAGGACAGGTCTACTAATATTCATATGTCTATGGAGATGCCAGTTTTGATCCCCGTGAGGTCAATAGGTAAATGTTATGCAGTATGCATTAGGGTCTTAATTTTTTGGTCCGGTCGCCTGTAAACCGAAATGAACCTTACGGCTGGTTAATATTGAGGGGCAGAGTGGTCGTTTTTTGCCTGAGACCCCCTATTTAATTTTTTGCGCGAAGGCCACGCGGAATTTACCCGAAGCACACTATTTGAATTCGACCAGAGGGCCAAACCCGTCTAGACGATAGCGTAATAATACTATCAGATGTTTTTGTGATTACATTAAATGACAATAAAATAAAAACATATTTTTATTTAATTATAATTTAATTTAATGCGCCTGCGCCCTCCACACGCTCTTTCATCCTATTTAAAATGGATCAATGTGTAACAAACTGTAAACAAAATTCTTGCTCGAACAAACCATGTGATAACAATATTAAAAGTGGACTTTTTCATATAAAAAGTCAATGATTATTTTTCTGACGTGTCATGAGTAACTTTTATGGTGTTGTTTTCAGTCTTTTCATTGTATTTTAATATTATGTTTTTTGTTCATTTCTTAACACAAGGTTGATATATTTCATTGGTTGTGTTTTTAATAGAATTACATCTTTTTACTCTTCTCTTAGGTCGCAGTCATTGATGCTTCTTTAGCATGCTCAAAAACGAATGCTATTTTACAAGCTTTTAGCTTCTAGAGCTACAGAAGACTTTACGTTCCGACTCCCTCAAATCACAATGTTTTTTAATTTTCTTCTTGATTTTCCGTCGAACTAACTTAGTACTTTGTTAATTCCAGACGCAGCGAGTTTCTAGGATGCATGTCATTCCCGGTGCGGCATGCGCGTAGGCGTGCGCTCGTGGGCCCGTTCCGGCTGCATGCGGCCCGGCCGCGCCGCAACCGCACCGCAACCGCCATGGCCGCGCCGGCCGCCGCTCCGGCCCTTCAGCTCGACCAGATGGATGCTGGTATGCTATATGCTTCTTCTTACCATCTTGTCACTTGCATGCTTATAAATGGGCATACGTGTATGTAATTCAAAATTTGTTTATTTGAGAGATTATGCTTGTGGACGCATGAGAAATTCTTACCAACTAAGCGTTTCACTCGCATGCTTGTATGCTGTTCTTCTGCTTTCCTATTTCTCACTAGCATGCGTATCTTTTGACATGCATCCCATTGTTTTATGTATGCATTAAAGATTGATACTAGCATGCTTTTCATTCGTTATGCGCTTCATGGTGGTCTTATGTTGATTTATAAGCTTGTCTGTAGAATACTTGCCGTTTGGTGTGTGTTTGGACGCACGTTCATGAATTTTGGTATGTTATGATTTATTGAAAGATTGCTACCAGCATGCTTATCATTAGCAATTACATGTATCACCCCAAAACCTTTAACTGAAAGCTGCCTATCAAATGGATATCATAGCTGCCTGGATAGAATTCCCCTTATAGCCCTGTGGAGACATAAAATCATATAATAACCTCCATATATTGACGTTTGACCTCAGTTCTGAAAAGCTATTGACCCTGGGGTTTTCATCAAGTACTCAAATGTAGAGACTATTAATGGACTATAACTATAAATGATACTAGAGGTTGTTTTAGAGTCGTATAAGATATCTAGATAACTTGACCTAATGGCAAATAATAGAAAAGGAATTTTATTTTGCTTTCTCTAATTATTTACATATGGATTTTTTTATAGGAATAAATTTAGGTTTTCGCCAATATGTCCGGCTTTTTCTCAAGTAAATCGATTTTTAAAATACATGTTTAAATGCTCGATAATAAACAACTCTCTAAAACAAATATAAATACAGCTTGACGACAAATGTTCGTGCTTTACAAGTATTATCGAAATCTACAATATTTCATATTTTTGTAACATTTCGTACTGATCCCTTTTGGCGAACTCGAAATTCCATTTTAAACCTTTTTGGTATGTTAAATTATTCACTTTTTTTAATTTTAATCAGGTTTTCTACCTTTCTACGTTAGCGAAAATTGATGCATTCCATTTTTCTGTTGTAAAATTCTCGACGGGAATAAAAATTCGTAATCAATCAATTGATTTTCACCGCCACAAATTTGAGCAGTTAATCACAATTTTACAAATTAAGTTTATGTTAGTCGACAGCATTTATCTGAAAAGTTATTAAAGGAACAGTTAAAAAACAAAACAGATTTTTTTCATTCGCGCACACAAATATCTGCATCAGTAAAAACTTTCTCTGCATACGAGATTTTGGCCAAATTCTCGGTTTTCTGAACACAGGAGTACAACATTCGTGTGAGAATTGAATTCTCAACTCCACTTTTCATTTTGGCTACAATCCAGAGGCTGTCTGTTCTCCCAACTGTTCAAATTCGTTTTAATGCTTTGCCCAGAGATAGAAATACCCAGTGGGGTGGTTTTATTATAATTTCAGTGTGAATTAATAACTCTCCGGTGGGCTGTGCCAATTTGCGTGAATGATGTTTTTCAGGTGGAGTGTTTTAAAATTCAATAAACCTACAGTTGGGTAATTGCTTTGAATTTAGGTAATGGGCTGTGAGTTTTAATTTTTGATGATCCTTGTTCTGCGGTTGAACACGGAGAAAGAAAGCTTCAATAAATGACACGTTTTGGAAGTGAGTATTATGAGCCAAATTGTTGTTTGCTTAGCATCTAATGTTTTTCTTTTTTTTTAAGATAAACTTATGTTTACAAGACGAGGTTTTTTATGCAATAAAAAATATTATAAAATCAACAATTATAATCGTAAAACAATTATATAAACAGAAAAAAGCCGCCGACGGGAATCCAACCATCAACCAATAGTAATTTGTTAATTGGCATTCTTTGCGAAAATCTTCGATGCGGAAATTAACACACTTCCAGATATCCGATGGAGCTGAAACTCAGCAGATAGACTCACGGATAAATACACGGATTGGATGACATTAACACAGTTCACATATGGAAAAAAATGTTAAATCATGTTTTGATCATATTGCAATACGTAACTGCTATAACACTGTATTGTCATGTATTGTAACTAATAAAAATATACGACCATTGTAGAGAAAGCGGTACTTAAAATAGATTAAAATAAAATTAAAAATTAAAATTAGTTAGAACAAAAAATAATGATAATACCTTTGCATAAAGAAAAGTTGTAAAAATGGGAGATTTCTTACAATCAAACTGAATACTAATCAGTTTTGTAAGACACTGTAAAATACAAATGTAAAAAAACAACTGAATAAAGAAATCATTAAAATTATTTTTTTTTTTTGTGATATACATATATATATATTTCACTAGTAATACGATAAAAAATATTATGATATGATTAATATTTATTATTTTTCAATGTTCTCCCTTAATAAGCAATTGCTTGTGTGTATGGGATGAGGTATTATTTTTTAGTTTCTTAGATTTTTATTTTATTATTTAAATTTTTGTTTTTGTTTTTTTTTTATTTATTTACGTTTTTTTTATTTAGTTTAGGTTTTCAGTATATTTTTTTAATTGTGTTTTGAATTCTTTGAAACTATCATTTAGTGATCTTATATTTTCTGGCAATTTATTGACGAAATTTTGTTCCTAAGTACCTATTTGTAGTTTTGCTGACCCAAAGTTTTTTTACAAATTGGAATTGGTAACATGTATTTTTGCCTGAGATTTGCTGTGTTTTTGAATGGAACGGTTTTGTTTTGGACATCATCTTTGTAAACTTGTAAGGTTGCGTGATACAGGAAAAGAGTATTTAATTTTCTGACTTTAAATTCTTTGAAAATAAGTTCAGATGAATATAAAAATGATTTCTTTAATATTATTTTAATTATTAGTTTTTGCATATATACTAAATAAATATCGGTCCTACCCGATCGGCATTTGGCGAAATTGTTAGCGCGGTTGACTCAATTCCCTAGGAAGAAAGGTACAATTCCCAGTAAAACCAAAAAAAAGTTTTAAAAGACATTTTAAAATGGATTTATTTTAGTAAAAAAACTTTGTTTTTTATGGTTTGATTTTTTTAATGTTCAGAAACAAAACTTTTTATTTGACTGCTAGACTCGTTTACTCGGATGTCTTTGTATAAGCGGCTACCTTGTTTCGCCTTCCATTAATTGAATTTCCGGCAATCAGTCCGTCAATGTCCTTATCAGCACTTTCGCGAACATTTTTCAAAAGAACGTCCACATCGTTTATTTAACAATTAAGAGGAAGATAATATATTATTAACAAATCTAAACGAATCATGAAACAGACAATAAACAGTAAGGTGGAGTGAAATTTTTTTTTTGAGAATTTCGAATTCGGCATAGTTGGGAAAGATGCTCCATATATTAACGATTACAACAAAAATAATAAAAAAAATATATTCACAATACCTGGACATCGCCAAAGCTTTATATTTTATCATTTTCACGATTTTACCTAAGTATTTATAGCTCATATAAGCGAAATAAAACACACATAAAATTTGTATTTTACCATTTATTTTACAGATAATACATTCGTAGATTGTTAGAATGGAACAAATATTGGAAATAAAAAATGTACATATATTATTTACCGCATTGAAAAGCTTGAAAATTACAAAAGTTACTATGAACTGTACTGCATTTTGGTGTTAAAAATAGGCATAAGGTGTCGTGACTCTAACCTTGATTTTATTAATCCATCTCGCCTCAAGGGTCCACAAACAACGGCTGAGGCTTCTGTTACAATTTTCACACATCTCTCTGTAGCTTGAGTGTGGCAAGGAAAATTCTTTATCATTGGTAGTATGACATCGTCAATTATCGTGTGATCGGTAATGGCTTGTAAAATTGTCTCGTCGCTTACAAATTTGGTTAGTGGTGGCTCGGTTATATTTTCCCACTTTATAACATCAATATAATCATCTGCTGAAAAATCAAAAACAGGCACTTTGAAGGTACGAATAAAGTCTGATTGCATTTTCATTTGCCGAGCTTTCAATATTCTTCTCAACGCCAACACTCTTACGTATTTTCAGTTGTCGTTTAACATGGCTAACAATATATTTTCGTGATGATTACTGGATCAATAATATCTTTTAAATCACTGGGCAAATACCGTGAAAGCACTATTGTTTCGTGTAAATGCCTTGCACCGGAAATACATAATGGTTTGGTCTTAATGTTGAACCACATAGGTGCGTAAACTGTTAATACAAATGTCGTTAAAGTTACCATATTGTTTTATGGTTTTAGGGTAGAAATGTAAAGCCGAAGAATCCGATTCGCTGTAGTGAGCCACCTGGATTGTACAATTTTACGGGGATTTGTTTTTGGTAAATTTTCATTGCAGAATCCGGAGTCAATAGTTTTACACATTTTCAGTAGATACAGCTGATCTGTACTTAAATCCTGTGTATTTGTCATACTTGGTAATGAACATTGAATGATTTTAAATTTCACGACACGAAGTTGTTCACACTTATTTAAAGATTTACCAATAATTCCAGTGAAACTTTGCTGTCCAGTCGTGGTTCCGTCGATGTTCTCAAAGAGATGTCGCAAAATGAGTTCGTTTGCATGTAATTGACAGACAATCCACTGTAAATGCCGTTTGAGATGTGATTCAATGCGTCGAATAACACCTCATTTGTACCCCGTATTAACTTCAGTTCCGTCGCATCCAATTGCAACATTTTTTTCCAAAGCAATATCTTTCGAAGACAGTAATGAAATAATTCCATTACTTATTGCTTCAGATTTTCCGGTTTTTAATGAAATGTGTCCCATGTACTCGCTACCTATTCTTTTACTAAACTAACGTGTTCTTCAGTTATTATTTTTCGCCGGTTATGCTTAAAGTTTTGTCCTTCCGTTCGTCGAAGTATGAACCAAATTGATTGGAATCGATTACTAACGGCTTAATGGTAAGGGCAGTTTTTTTCTTCATTCGAGCTCGACGAATTTTACTCCTTACACAACGCGAGATGTATCGTTCTGTGAAATTAAGCCAACATCTTGTAATACAGCGGAAACAATTGCAGCTCCTGCTCGATCTGAAATACAATATCTGTCTAATGTTCTGGCCACAACAGGGAAGTCTTTCACCTCATGGTGAAAATTATTTGGTTGTGCTTCACTTTGCATTATTTCTTGAGGAATTGAAGACGAAGCACATTTTGTGAGAGTCTAAAGTTTAAACTACAAGAAGGAATAGCGTCAGTTAATTTGTTTTTGAACTCAAACTCATCATGATGACGTTTTCTTGTCAATAAATTCATGTTTTTTTTTTGTAGCATCTCGGTCCAGACCTACTATCATCATTTTTCGATCCGTTCGCTGATCCAGTAGGAATTTTCGTTCTTTGATGGGAATTTTTCGCTTCTTTTCACACGAACATAAGTCAAAAGATGTGCATCTGCATGTCGCTATATCAAAAAGAAACGAGGTTTTTTCTTTGAAATGTTAATGTTTTTGAAGATTAGCCGTAAATTTTTTTCTGCTTTTGGACGACTTATTTACTAAACTATAGTACTTAATATAAATACGTACGAATTCGTCTCGTAATGCTCCTGTGGTCAATAATGGGAATTGACGTTCTATTCCAGATATCCTCTAACTTCACGGAAATTTCTTCATATGTATCTTTAAATTGTTCTTTTTTAGAATGGTGCACCCACAAAACACATCGTAATACATCTTCACAAGTAGGCAAAACATTCAAAGGTAAATCACTTCCAGAACCGAATACAAGACAAGTTAGTTCACTTCTTAACATTGCCATAATGTTCAACTTTCAAAGAACAGTCGATATAAACACAAACTTCGAAAATTAGTTGATTTATCCTACTGCAGCGCACAATTACAAGTACCCATAGTTTAACTGTTTAACTGTTCCTATAGTCCTACTTTATAATTATATTGTAAAATAATAATGTAATTATATCATAGGTAATAAATAAACACTCAATTTTTTTTACATAATTATAAGCATTTCTAAGAATCGGGAGAACATTATTGGTGTTTTCAGTGTTTTTATCAAAAATTCAAAGTGGTGGCGATGTCGTAATTATAAATAAATATTTTTTATATTTTTTTATTTAAGATAAGTACATAACGGAGCACCAATCCCGCGTATGCCGAATTCTATATTACGAAAAAAAAATTCTCCATACTAGACCGCTCCACCTTAATAAACAGGTAATGGTGACAACGGGGATCCAACGCAGCACCTCTGTCTTAATGGGACAATAATCTTCCAATTAACTACCGAAACCTGAATATTTTACAAAATTGCTATAGAAATATTGAGGTACTTAAACATACGACACCGATAACTTCGAGTATCAGTAGCTGTTTTTTTTTTGTTAGTTTATATTTAAATATTATCTTCTTCTTCAATTTGTAATTATTATCTACATTGATGTGATGTAACCTTCAAAATAAAAAAATAAAATTATTTTACAAATTCCACCGTATTCATTTACAAATTTCACCGTATTCATTTAAATCTGCAATATCTTAGAGTTTAGATTAATCCTTCACGCTAATTTGTTCGCTTTTGGGAACAACTCAAATGATCTCACAGAAATCGCTGTATCTTCTCTTACTGTTAGAATGAAAAAATATAACGCTTTATATTCAAATCTAGAATAGAATTAAAATATGCACCTCTGTGTAACCTAAGGTTCCGACCGCAATTTGAAAAAACTTACGAGACTTTTAGAACTTTTGGAGTCGAAAGTATTTTGTTGACCCCTGCATGTTATTAAAAGAGTTTGTGAGACAATCCGGGAGTTACAACAAAATCTACCATTTTAGACATGAAAGTCATTAGAAAAAAGCTAACCATCAACAATCGGAGAGTAATGGGTAGATTTACCATATAAAACGGCTAAAACATCCAGGGCTTCCACCGCGTAACTTCTTCCACAAATCGAGCCCAATTTTGAGCAACCTTTTCTTTCCAGGCACTGCTCTGGCTGCCCGCCTAGCCCTTCAGCAGCGAGAGGCAGACGATCACCTTTTTCTGAGATACCTGGAACTAGACCCGCTAGAGGGTCCTGACGCAGCCCCTGCTGCCGTTCAGAGGAAAGCCTCTGCTGGAGGACGATCAGGGAGGACTCCGTTCACCACCACTAGACGGTAAGACTTCAAGATTCTTCCAGATTTCTAAATCACATAGGTTAGCATGTTTCATAAAATTCAAATGTAACATAGTCAACAAATGGCCAATGATTTTGTTTTTGTTTTCCATTAGAAAGGTTCCCGTTAAATGCCGATTTTAGGACTGCTTCAGTCTTCTATCAAATTGTGATCAGCTCACGAGCATAACAACATGATTGTCATGCATTTCTGATATTCACACTTTGTTCAAAAGCTGAAACGGGCCTTGAATCGGCGCGCGTTTTCCTGGGACTTTCAAATGTAAAAAAAACCATTTGATAACAATGTTGCATTTGAATTTCAGAGAAGTATTTTTGTGAAAGTCGCAGTCCATCTTTCAGAAAGAGATCTAAGTCGATTCTCGTTCCACTTTTAGACGACTCTTCTACGAATATCTTTTAACGTCGAGTTTTAAATGTAAAACATGACGCTGTTTTAAGTTTAGCAGATTCTTGGCAGTTAGTTGCGTTGGTTGAATACTTTCCAACCTATAACACACTTAATCAACCTTAGTATAACACACTCCTGCTTTCCTAGTACTCTTAAAAAAGGACTAGTTATCCCCATTTATAAATCCGGAGACAAAATGGAAATAACTAATTATAGACCAATCACTCTGTTAAACTCGCTATCAAAGATTTTCGAAAGAGTATTAAAAAACCAAATTATAAAATACCTTGAAGAAAACAAATTAATCTCGGATAACCAATATGGATTTAGAGACAAAATAGGCACAAAAGAAGCTTTGGCATGTACAGTAGATTATATACATAGCAACTTAGATCAAGGGTACAAATGCATAGCGATATATCTAGATTTAGCTAAAGCCTTTGACTCAATCTGCCACAATTCACTTTTTAAAAAATTAGAAAACATGGGTATCAAAGGCAAGGAACTTCAACTATTTAAAAGTTATATGAGTAACAGAACTCAACAAGTCAAAATTAACAACCATACTAGTAAACCACTGCCGATTACATATGGAGTTCCACAAGGAAGCATACTAGGGCCCGTTCTTTTTACTATTTACATAAATGAACTTTGCAGCATGAAAATAGATGGTGAAATAGTTAGCTATGCTGATGACACAGTTTTACTTTTCAAATCTAAGGATTGGAATAATGTATATAACATAGCGAATTTGGGAATCTCGCAAGTCAAAACATGGCTAGACTCAAACATACTTACACTTAACATATCAAAGACAAAATTCACAACATACAGTATAAATAGCACGGGACAGCCAAAAAACAATACAAACACCATAAAAATACACGAATGTTTAAACACCAACATCTGCGATTGCCCTCCTCTAGAAAAAACAGATCAAATAAAGTATCTAGGAATCGTAATTGACCATAACCTTAGATGGATACCTCACATCAAACAAATCACAAATAAACTTCTCAAAACAATACACATTTTCCTTAACATAAGAAACATATATAAAATAAAACAATTGAAAACAATATATTTTGCACTCTGCCAATCAATAATAGAATATGGAATTATTGCTTGGGGAGGAGCAACAAACTCGGCTATCAATTACATAGAAACCGCACAGAAAACGATCTTAAAGGTAATACTAAAAAAACATAGACTGACCGATACAGACCAAATATTCAACAGCTGTGACGTACTAGATATACGCCAATTATACATTAAAACACTACTAAACTACATTTTTAACAAAAAAAATAAATTTCAACACACACAAAATAACACTAACAGACCAGTTAGACAAGCGTACAAAGAAAACATTAAAACTCCAACAGTAAATTCAACCTTTGGACAAAGACACTACCAATACCATGCAATAAAAGCTTTCAACAGTCTAAAAATTGAAATTAAAATTGAGGAAAATAAAAATAAATTCAAACACAAAATTACAAAATGGATTAAACAACAAAAAAGACAATATTACCAAAATGTCATAGCATAAAATAAAAATAAAACCTACACGTAACACACAAAACCAACATAAACACACATCACTCACAAACACACAAGATTATTTTCATTGTATTATTTTTTAATTTTAAATGTATTATTATGTATTTTTATTTTTAATTTTAAATTTATTATTTTCTTTTCAAATTTACTATCTTAGATTTTCATATTATAAAATGAAGGCCTCAGCACGGGCAAGCCACCCAGTGAGGCCTACATTACTGGAAAACATAAATTGTAACAAAATAATGTACCAAATAAAAAAAAAAATAAAAAAAATAAAAAATAAAAAAATACCATTGAGTTGCCTAATAATGCAGGGATTAGAAAGGAAAGGGTTGGGAATGACACAGACTTACCTTAATCCGCTACTTGCTTCTCAATGTCTCTTCTTTCAATAATGATACACAGATTGACTGCCGCAAGATTCATGAAATGATCATTTTGCGGTGGTGCGTGAGCGATACTCGACCAATGTTAGAATATTTGCGTTGCGTTCACCAATAAGAACACATTTCCATATACTGAGGTTTGTCTGTGGTTGGAGTTGGGATTCAGGAATTGAAATTGGAAGGAACCAGGGACGTATATTTTTAGGCAATTAAATTTTGATAAAGATGTAGGCATCAAACCGACACAACCATCAATATTTAAAGCGATCTAATTTTTTAAGTGTTCTGTCAACCAGCTTTGAATTTCTCTTCCCTTTTATTCACAAATGTTATCTTTTACTTTGATGATTTTTGGTGGCCCTCACTTATTTCAAACCATCTTTTTAGATATATCTCTGTTTCTTTTTATATTTTTGTCATTTTCTTTGGTTGCCGCCTAACTATTTACTTATAAATATTATTTGCGTGCTTTTTCTGGCAAAGTTTTCGTATGGTAATATGTAAGACTATCACTTATCACCCAAAGATATTCAAAAAAGGTACGAAAGGAGATAGAAAGCGCTAGTAATGATATATTTTAGAAATAGGTATGCACTTGTCAAATACTTGTGTTGGGTCATGTCGAGAACCACACCAAAACAGCTACGTTACCTTTCTTAAGCTGTGTTTGCCCCTGAAAAGAGGCTTGACGGTTTCCAAATTTCTGTCACTGTCTTCAATCAATACTAATCTTGTTTTTGTTTTCAGACTCGACCGAGGGCTAGACCAAGGGTTCGGTTTCTCCGTGCTCTGGACCAGGCCTCCCCGCGTAGAGCGCGTGGACGCTGGACGGGCTGCAGAGAGAGCTGGTCTCTACCCTGGAGATTATATCGTCTTCGTAGATAGGCACAACGTGGTCACCATGCCGGAAAGTCAAGTTCTCACACTTATCAAGTGAGTTGATTGACATAATCTATCTTCTTCCCATTGTCCTATTTGTGTCGGCGACTCATCGCATCGACCAGGCGTCTCCAGGCGTCTCTGCTTTGAGCTACTTCAGCTGCTTTCGTCCACTTAAGGCCCAACCTCTTTTCGCACAGATTCTGGAGTTGATTCTTCTAACTGTATCTGGGGCGGCCCACTGGACGTCTACCCACTAAAATAGCACCCAGAATTTTCAGCCAAGTCACCTCAATTGCGACTTTTCTATGAAGAGAAGCAGGGGTTCAACGTTTACTTAGAAAAAATGCCCGAGTTGCCTCTAAAATTGGTAAAAAGCGTATTATTTAATAGCCTTTTCAAATACAAATCATAAAATATCTACAATTCGTCTAACTTATGATTTAAAAAATTCAGATTGGTTGGGTATTCGAAAATTTAATTTTGTAAAAAAAAAAAGCCGTACAACCGTTTTCCTCAACAGTACATACAATACAATACATGGGTTCAAGTTGTTTATTGCTCATTAAAAAGTAAAACATTTACTCAATAAAATCAGTAAAAATCGCTGACAAAAGATTACAAAAACTTTGGACATCAATCATTAGCTGCAATGGATCATTGAAATTTAATGTAAAAAATAGATTAGACGCCATATTGGCAGTTGTGTATTTTTCAATAACTCATTAAAAATATTTGAAAATCGAACGATGCCAGGAAGCTGACTTAAGCAAACCAGTCGATCAGAATTTTATACTTGTCATTTGAAGTCATAATCATTATTCTGTTAGTTGGCCTGGATTTTGTAATAGGCTGGTTTTCTGTCAAATAAAACAAAAAAAAATGTTCATTGCGAGGAGTGAATTCAAATCGAATCTCGCCAGAACGATTCCGAGAAATCAATTTAGCGGAAATTGCCAGCGATTTGGTTTGTAGCGGCGATGACAACTGTACTCTTCTCGTCTGCGCTAAGGCTTTTCCGATTGACACTAAATTGGACAAATTAGTTATATTCAAGGTAGAAATTTTAATAAAATATCTCCAATAATCTTAAGTTTTTAGCCATTACACTCTATCGCAGGCGATGCTTTTGCAATTGCATTTTTTTTTATGGAATACCGCACGAGGGTGCGTTGTACCCCAATTAGGGTGTGTTGTGAGGCTGAGAGCGAGGAATGGAAGTAGATGGGAAGAATGTGAGGTTATTCAGATTTGGTCACCAAATACGGCTAAAGCCATTTGAAGCAACCAACGTTTCGATTCTGAATGGTGGTCTTTCGTCAGGACGGTACAGAAATAATCAACCACTCCGAAACGCGCCGGAAAAGTAGTGTACTTTTTTCAATGAATTAATTGTAAAATAACACTAATTAGTCAAATAAAATTAACATTCGAACACCGCACAGTGGGCTGAAAATCGCCTTTCATAGACATAGAGACTTGAATTTTCAAGGGTATTTTTTTTGGCTAGAAATGGATTCTGCTGATCATTACTATGGTATAAAATTTCGTACGGAGCAATTGCGTGTACAAATGAAGGAGTTATCATTTTTTAAAGAAAAATTTGTATGGCACTGACATTAAAAATGAGGCTATCTCTGGAATCATAAGGTTGGCCATTATATCCTTACACACAGATATACTACTATTTATTTGTATTTTTTTGACATACTTCGTATTGTGGCGCAACTTGTCTAGTTTACAATATTTTATTTACACTACAAGCCTAAAAGCATTTAAGCATTAAAATGAATCATCAACATTAAAAAGTGTTTTTTTCAACTTTAGGATTTAAAATAAAATCGCAAGTTGCGCCACAATACAAAGTATGTCAAAAAAATACAAATAAATAGTAGTATATCTGTGTGTAAGGATAGAATGGCCAACCTTATGATTCCAGAGATAGCCTCATTTTTAATGTCAGTGCCATACAATTTTTTCTTTAAAAAATGATAACTCCTTCATTTGTACACGCAATTGCTTCGTACGAAATTTTATAGCATAGTAATGATCAGCAGAATCCATTTCTAGCCAAAAAAAAATACCCTTGAATATTCAAGTCTCTATGTCTATGAAAGGCGATTTTCAGCCCACTGTGCGCCGGGATTTAAATCCCTACCTCCAGATTCGTAGTCAAGGATCGTAACCACTTAGCAATGGATTATATCTTCAATTGAATTACAAACCGACATACTGTTTGACTCCTTGCTTCATTCACATTCATACACTAATAAAGATTTTCTTATTTTCAGATCTAGCGGTACCCAACTCCTTCTAGAAACATTTCGGCGCGCCCCTGGGGACCCTAGACCCCCAGCGTCACGCACAGCACGCGGGTCCGTCACGTCCCACGCCACGCTGTCCGACGCACCCTACTCACCCGCGCCGCTGCCACGCCAGCTCGTAGCGCGCGTGGCCCCCGATGCCACGCCCGCCGAGTGGACTCCCTCGCGCCCCGCGCACCAGCGGCCCTCCACGGCGTGCTCCAACAACACAGCGAGGTCCGATGCGGCCGCCACAAGTGTGGCTAGCAAGAAGAGGCCCACGCAAGTAGCCTTCACGAGAGAGGTGGGTAAAGGGATAATTGTTTAATGAATCAATCATAAAACAGTCAATTCGTTCCTGAAATAGGGAAAATAATCCATTGAATCAATCATAAAACAATTATTCATTATAAAAATTCATTATATTTGTAGTAAAAATAGCGAATCAATGATAAATTAAACAAATATAATAAAATCATTCACGAAAAGTTATTAAGCGAGAAGTGGTAAAGAATTTATCATAATACAGTAAAAGTAATAGTGAATCAATCATGAAACAATTGTTCAAAATTCATTCAAGAATTACTTCGATAAATACTTTTTCTAAGCAAAATTTTCACATTTCATCATTCCACAATCACTCAGTAAAAAAAATGACCATAATTTCTAGAGAAATCATCGCTTAGTCAATAAATTGAAAAATACTTGTGAAAATAGTTTAAGACGAAGTTTGTAGTGAATCAATCTTAAAACAATCACAATCATTCCAAACCCATTTAAGAATTGAAGGAGTGTGAAAAAAATTATGCGCATGCACCCATTCAACTAGCTTCATAAAAATGTATATACATAATTAATCGTTTGTAGTCAATCAATCAGTTTCATAATGATATGAAATTTATTCATCCCAAAGTGAACAATATATTCGTTCCTTTGATCGTACCAATTTTGTAATTTATTTTGTAAACATCTATAATTATTACAACCTGTCGAATGATTAGAATCAATTAAGCTATTTCTATCACATCAGATATTTTATGGTTGTGTTACATTTTAATTATTTTATGTCACCTTTTTTTATTGATCATTTATGTATGTCGCCTATAAGTTTAATTGTTATATAAATATCCTAAGAACTTATATTAATTATTAAGGTTGTGTTATTTTTTCCAAATGATATTATTTGTGTGTTTTGCTATAATTTTCGTTGAAAATATATCCTTTCTAATTTATTCCTTACTATGATTTGATGTAATTTTTTTTTAAATATTTTAAAAAGCTCTGGAAAATATCAATTACCTTGGCTCAAGTGGGACATTAACGCTTAAAATTTCACTGTAAATAAATCACAAAATCAATTGATTTTTACCCTTTTTTTTCTTTATTTGTAAATTTGATTGTACATTAGCATTCATGGTTCCTCGATGTAAATAATATCACTTTAAGACTTTGTCACTCGTAATTTTCACTTCTTAAAAATATTTTTTAATGATTCTTGATGGCTTTTGATGTTTTCTCCTATAATAATAGTTTTCATGATTTTTATTAAGTTTTTTATTTAATTTAATTTGTAAATGTATTTTTTTTTAAATTTTTCTGTCTTGTTGTTTTTAATTCCTCTATATTATTTTCTCTTTGATAGTCTGTGTAAGTTAGTAAAAGTGATTAATTTATTCAAAATTTCAAAAATATATCAACTTTTTACCCCAATAATTTCAAGAGATTTTAATTCATGTTAGGTTAGTTAAAATGTCGTTACTAAATAACTTTGAGGAAATTTGTACTTACTGTTAATTTAAGACTTAATTTTAAAACTGTTTTATTTAGTCTATAAATTATTAATTAGTTATAGACTTCCTATTAATAAGAGTCTCTTTTTCCACGTTGGTTGCATTTATTTAATTTATTAGTAAAAATTTACACTTTTTATACATTTTGGTGCCATTTAAAATTTACTTAGCAAAATTATTTTAGTTGTAAATTGTATTTTTTTTAAATGCATTAAATTTTATCACAAAAAAATAGGAATTGATGAAAGAAAATATTAGAAAAAATTCCTTAGCTCTGAAGCATAAAGAGAGAACCCTTCAATTCAGATCTATCCACTACGCTAGTCAAGGTTTAGATTCTGAAATAAGGGAATTCTGAAATTTTTTGATGCCAAGCATGGCTTTTGAGTTTGCTAAAATAAAATTTTAAAAACAGAGTTTTATAAGGTAAAGGGCGTGTACCAACATTAAGCATTTTAAAATGTATAATTTATTCCTTCTATTTGAAAAATATAATTTGTTTTAGGTTAACAAGTCTTAGCAAAATTTAATTTTCAAAATCCTTGTTTTGGCCAGTCTTTAAATAAATATGATGTTATTTAATTTAATTTATTATTTTCCTACCATAAAAGGTTATTTAACGTATGGTAAACGGTTGTTTATTAATTGCGTAAAAATTTAAAACACGTTTATTAGTAAGGCCCTTAGTGATTTAGTGCTATTTATTTATTTTTAAGTGGTTTTTTTTGTGTTTGTTTATTTATTATACTTTAGTTTATTGAATTCTTAAACCTACCTTAAACATTGCACACAGTTTTTTTGTGAAATTTTGTCAACAGGATAAGTAATCTTTTCATTATTTTCAATAAACAATTAATTTAAACAAAAATTATTTTGAAACAAATACCGAAACCTTCAATACAGGTATAGAGTTTAAGTAACTGACCCTTGCTGCGAAATAAAGAGACTACAATAAATTACCCACAACCAAAAAAGTTAGTAAGTGAATTGTCAAAAATTAATAATGTTCCTTGAAAAAGCATGTCTCTGAAGAGACCACAGCGATGCTGGTAATTTAACCATTTATGGCTAAAATCAAGGTCATAAAAAAATACCGTTTATGTTGAATAATCAATGTCACTTCCACTCGAGCAATTGATTGTATATATATTTATATACATTTATCCTTATTATTTAATTAACATCATTCCTTAAAAAAATTATGTGTAAAACATAAATTGAACTGCTTACTGCAGTTTAAAGCAAATGAATCTACCTTGATTTTGCCGCTTATCCCATATTTGCCAAAAATCGCTCGGGTGGTAAAAAAAATAACGCAGTTGAATAATCAACGGTTTCTCCACCTTTGTTCATTAATCTTTTGTCATCAATCATTTACCATACATTATTCAAATACAATTGACTCAATAATGAAGTTTGTTATACTAAACACATTAGCTTAAGATTTTCTTTATTTCATTTCTGTTAATTAGTTTTTATTATTTATTACATCGATGTTATACGTTTTTGTCATTTCCTTTTTTATGTTGTGTTCCTTTTTCATTAATAAATGTGTAGAATTTTTATTTTTGTTATTTTATTTATTATTTTCATATCATGTTTTATGTATTATTTCCTTTTTCCATATTTAAAATAAATACTAAAATTATTAAAGAATTAGAAATCGGTATACAAAATCTTAGATTTTCAACCCATAAGCAAATGCAGTAAAAAGGTCAACCTTTTTAACCTGAAAACCTGATAGGTGACAGTCAGTTCTGTACACAAGATAAAATAGCTTTGCAAAATTCATTGGTGGTCGTAGAGCTAAGACGAGGTTAACCCCTTGGGTAATTTTGTTCCTTTTAATTCATGGTACATCGATAGCAATATTTTTTGTCTTTACGGCACAATTGTTTTTTCGTTTAAAAGTTTATGAAAATTATTGTTAACCGTGAATATGTCTAAATAACTCACGAATTTGACAGATCATTTGATTCGTGTCTTTTTCTACCATTCACTTATCACATTACTTCATCGTAGTATCATGAACATTGTTACTTTTAAAAACAACATTGTAACGATTTTGCATCTCATCCAGTGTAAAGATAATGCGAGATTCGTAAAACTAAAATCTGAAATAGTCTTTCAGATTTTAGTGTTACCATAAACTTGAATTGTGAAGAGTGCTGTAAAGGATAATTGAAAACATCGTTCATATGTCAGGTTTCGCTCCTTTTCAGAAATACTTGGAAGCGTTATAATTTATAATATTATTTATTTAGTTCTTCACGGAAAAAAATATTGAAAAGGGTACATTACTGACATCTGTGAAACAGATCTGGTAACATGATTATTAAAGACTCAAACCATTCATTAGAAGCTCACATCATAACTACTGCCATCTTTTGAGTTGATCTCAAAGCTCATACTCAAGTTCCAAAATCAAAAGCTCATTCAAAACCATGACAACAACACTCTCGGCAGGCGTAAGTTCTGTAGGTATTGCAATGGTTCCGAATTAAAACGCGATCTATCACAAGACTAGACAAGATCGGAGAAGTGGGATCTATTACATATCAATTTGAATTGCAACCGATGTCGCTAATTTACATAAGACTTTTCAATCCTATGCCGCACACAAGCAAAAGAAATTGATTACCTATACCACTTGCCTATACACAGAAATACTTAGACATGATTAATTTAACCTAAGTACGGAAAAATTTGCTTAATTTGCACATATTATATCATATAACAAAATAAAAACCACCATCCGTCATGAAGTAAAACATTTGCTTTGCTCTCGTTGAGTAATTCTCATACCTCAAAAACCTTCGATCCATCACTGAAAACCAATTTCTGATTAAACACTGGTAAAATTTACAATTATAGACATTATTATATCTATTCTATTGTAAAAACTTACATCACATCAAAAGAAAAATAATCAAGTTTGCATTACTGCCATCTATTATATTAATCTACAATATTACTGAAGAAAATAATTTCATCCATATTTTTCATTACTGCCATCTATCGAGTCAATCCCAAACCTCTTTACCTAATGTTCCAAAACTGAACTAAGCTCAACTTACAGAGCTTATCAGCCCTCGGCGCGCCTACAGCTTCAGGAAGTCCGAGTGAGATGGGACGCGCATTACATGCCCTCATTCTCCGCGAACAGCATTACGCGCAGTCCATGCAGTTCGGAGTTGAGAGATTCGTTCTGCCGCTGGCTGGGAGAACTGACATCCTGACGCCTCAGGAACACAAGCTGCTCTTTCAAAATTGTGAAGAGGTAAATATTGGTTTTAGATCAGACAATATTATCTATGGTAATAGCTTATGAATCCTTCATGATATCTATATATCATTCAATTATTGCTTATGTCATTAAATTAACATTAAAATAAATGTTTCTTTCACACATTAATATAAAAACAAACAAAGGTTTCAAAATGATCTGCTTCATTCTCCGCTATGGCAGAGACTTAAAAAATATTTCAACATTAAAAATCTTATATTCTTCATTAGTTCAAAGTCAAATCGAATATAATTAATTCTTCTATCTGGTCCACTGATTTTAAATCCACTCTGATTCCATTGAAAACATGTATAATTTTAGAAATGTTAACTATAAACTCGATCTAGAAAGAAACCATAAAATTACTTAATGAAAAATGACTAAAACTCTAAGATAGAAGGCTACTTGTTTCCGATTTAATTTATAATATGCTATTATAGACAGTCCTGATTTACTCAGCCTGATTAACTACAGTTTACCAACTAGAAATACTCGATAAGAATTATGTTTAATTGCAACTACAATATCAAGACTTTCTTATATCTAGATTGCATGCAGTTGGTAATACTATCTCAGAAATAGTAGCTGATGTGTTCAACTAGGAATTTGGTTACAAGAAGGCTATAATAATAAATATTAATGTTAGCTTCTACTATTGTTTTGCATATATTATATTGTATAATTTCTTTAACAAATGTTACTTCTTTAACCTTTCCTTATCTGTGGTGTGTATGTATTTACTACAAATTGCTTCTAATAACTCTATAAATATAATAAATTCTGGGTTCTGATTTTAGGTATTCCTCCGTTATACATTTATGCACTGAATTAAAAAAATAGTATTTTACATAGTTTCAAATTCAATTAATTATCAGAGTTTTTTGTTAAAAATCGGGAACAAATATACCAATACAATCAACCGTGTGATACTAATACGCGAAGAGTGTGCAAGTAAATGACACGTTATTGATGTCCCGCTTTAATTCGCTATGCAGGAACATGAGACATCCACACTTCTGCAGTTGTAGTTTTTGATTTAGACCATCGATACCTACGACCGCCCAGCTGTGTTTGTGCCAGCCGCCAGCCGCTAGCCAGTTGGCCGCGAACCGTCGTTAGATGTGGACCCCTCGCACATTTCTTTAGCATCTGCCGATGGTTTTTTCATGTTTTCAGCAATTAAATTACAATTATTATCACTTTTCATATAAAATATAATCGATTAGCTATGAATATTCATATTTTTCCAATATTAAATCGCTTATTTTGAGATGTGTATTGACTACACAGTACCGGAACGCGTGTATTTTTTTAGCACAGTAAGGGAAAGGTTAATAAAGTTCCACTAACTTATTACATATATCTCACATATTTTTAACATCATGTGTAGGCGTATATTATAAACATGGAAAATGTTAATAATAGAATGTAAGAAAACAAATTATTTACAGAGAAATTGAAAAAAGAAAATAATAAAATAAATTAGCTATTCATTGAGTTTCAAAGCAACACTCATTAAAACTAATTTAAAATGTTCATGATGGAGAAGGTTCTATTCCTCGCGGTCCTGCGATGCGCGGAGAGCCAAGGACACCTTACTTGTGGGGCGTAGGTGATATTTGATCACTCAAACACATTAGTGAACTTGTGATATGAAGTCAGACAATGTTTAAAAAATATTGTCACCACATTAATTAATAAAAAAACTATTTTGAAACTACTAATTACATTTTGAAAATATTTTTGTGAACATTATGTTTGCAACTTTTCAAGCGACCATACCATCAATATTTCAGCTCCTGAGACTATCCGAAGACATCTTGGAGCAGTTAGTCATGGAAGATGGTGAAATCCATTTCCACTCAGTGGCCAGCGTTTACCTGTCCAAGATGCCGCAAATCATTTCCCTGTACAAGACCTACTGTAACGGACTCAAGAGAGCAGACTGTGTTCTGGTATGCATAATAATAACATTTATTTAGTTAACGCTAAAGTGTCCATTTACAACATAGCTTACAATGTTTGTCATATTGTATTATCATTATTTTTTGCTCAATAAAAATAGGTAAATGAAGGTATTTTTATATTATTTTTCCGTTTGCGAACAACTTTTCAAAAATGATTTTAAAATGTGCCATTTTTGATTTTCCGACAAAACGACATGATTGTTTTTATTCGTGAATATGGCAGCGTTGACGTTACGCCGGGCAACGACAGTGACAGCCGCCATAATGACGTTGTTGCCAGTTAGAACTGTTTCGGTTTGTGCTGTTTTAGATTATTCAAATTTAAAATAAATACTTTTGAATTAAAATACAGATTTTTAGAGCAATCAGAATCAGAAAAATTAACTTTAAATCTTTCTCATATTTTAACGGTTTTAACATGGTTTATGAAAAAACCTGATTTCCGTAATTTTTTACTAATTTTCCTACTTTACCCTACTTTTATACTTATTTATTTAGCAGTGACATCTGCAATCTGTTTCACCTACCGGAGACACATTATTGTCTAATTGAATTAAATTTATATTGATATCAATGTATTGATGTTATTATATCATAGATTATTATGAAATTAATGTATTGTTAGTTTATACATACTAACAGTGCGAATTACAAAAAAAAATATTTACTAACAAACTTCGTGTGAGTCTCAAAATGTTTTTTATTTATATATTATTAACATTTAACATTTAAAGAACTTCGTGTGAGTCTCAAAATGGTTTTTATTAATATATTATTAACATTTAACATTTAACGAACTTTGTGTGAGTCTCAAAATGGTTTTTATTAATATATTATTAACATTTAACATTTAACGAACTTCGTGTGAATCTAAAAATGGTTTTTATTAATATATTATTAACATTTAACGAACTTCGTGTGAGTCTCAAAATGGTTTTTATTAATATATTAATAACATTTAACATTTTACGAACTTCTTGTGAGTCTTAAAATGGTTTTTATTAATATATTATTAACATTTAACATTTAACGAACTTCGTGTGAATCTAAAAATGGTTTTTATTAATATATTATTAACATTTAACGAACTTCGTGTGAGTCTCAAAATGGTTTTTATTTATATATTATTAACATTAACATTTGAAAAACATGGCATTGTGTTTTAATCGTTTGCTTTACATAGAAAATCGAGAAAAGGTTGTGCAGCGTTCATATAAAGTCAAAGCTCACTGCGTATATTTGCTGTATCAAAATTAAAACGGATTAAACAGAACACCATTAAAATAATAGGCTATAAGGAATCGTATTTTAATAGATTTTCTCGATTCTTTTCTGTGATTATTGTGTTTCTAAATTTTAAAATATTGGTTAGTAATAACTGAAGATGTTACTTTTTTATGTTAAAAACGAACAATTTCTTGGGTAAAATGTGAATTTGGTATTTAAAACTATTTTTTGTAACGTACGACCTTACATTCCTTAGATTCTTTGCCTTAGACGTTTTAATGAATCGCTGAATTGTACCTTGTTGCTTGGTGGTGAAATTCATTTATATTCAGGGAAAAACATAAACAATGTGACCAACGTAGGTTTTTTCTCACTTTTTAATCTCCAATTACAATCTTCTCGTATAAGAAGTCGGAGACGCACGAGGAAGACATGGCACGATCAAGGCACCAGTCGGTGGCTGAGTTGACATCGCGTTTGTGCCCCACCCAGGTGTAGTGTGTTCAATTCCTCGGCTGGCTAAGTCCTCCGTCACAACGCAAGCAACATTTTCCGCTTACTGTGGTGGTAGTAGGAGATTTTCAAATATTGTCAGGTTATTCGTTACATGGGAATGTATGCCTTTTTTTAAAAGTGAACCCCATACTTAAGTCGGGCCATGTCAAGGAGTGTGTGTGCCAAGACTGAGTTGTTTGGCGGTCCGTCCTCTGCGCCAACCCCTGCGAGGAGGCGGTGTGAATGTTAGTTAGTCAATTTCCGATTGAACTCACAATGAAATGGGATACAAACCGCCACTGGTCAGACCTCTTTTTTCTTTGTCACTTTCCTCCATTATGTTGTTTTTTCATGGAATCTTATCAAACATGATAAATGGTGATCGTTTCAGGTGCAAAAGTCCCGGCAGTCAGGCGGTGCCTTCACCCGGCTCTGCACGGAGCCCGCCATCCCCTCTCGGCGGCCCGATGTCACGCAGCTCATCCATAAGCCTTTGGAGCAGATTCGGGAGCTGTTACGGCTGCTGCGGGCTGCCAACACGGCCGTGCCCAGCACGCACCCCGATCAGCGCGCGCTCGCGAGGTTGGTCGCTGATTTGCAGGTTGGTCAACTAAATATCCTTAAACTACACCGCCACATTAATAAACATAAAAAAATTCGATCTGGATCAAAATAAGAGGAACAGAATAGAAGAATATCGATGTAAACCTTTTTTAAAGCTTCTTCAATCAACCACCTTCGTGTTAGGAGATCGGATATTTGAAATGCATAAAAACACATTACTTTATATTTGTAATGTATCATGCAATAATCTATTATCCTGACGAAAAGAAAACACGGTTTGTAACAGTTTTTTTTTATCACAATCCCACAAAAATTATAACAAAAGTTAAAGTAACTAAACAATAGTATGTAACAGTTATAACGAACATAAGAAAATTCGCAGAAAAGTTGACTACGTAATACTATCTATCTACGAAAGATAAAGAATTACTTTAGGCACTCTTCAACCTTACTGAAAAGGACGACTCATCCACCTATCAGTTACCAGGTGTCGAGCCAAGAACTTCTTTAAGACCTTTCTGGAAGGGACGACACATCCCACTACCAGTATCAGATCTTGAGCCTATGACTGGCTCAGGATCTCTGCTCGTTCAAAGCCGTGCACTCGCTTATATAGGCCTTCCGTGGTACGCTATTCTGTAAGTAGCAGAAGGGCGAGTCACTGATGCCACGGTGAACTGACCTTCTCATCATCTCAATGACCTTAGTTTGTAGATAAGTATGCCGTATTAGGTGTGAGCGAGAGAGGATTCGGGCTCTCGCAGTTCGTCTCGTTACAGGTTTTAATAAAGTATTTTTTGTGATAATTTTGTAGGTTTATATTTTTAATTACATGAAGTTTACATGTTTTTATTGTATTATTTAATAATCATATTTAATAATTTAAAATCATTTATATTCTCATGAATCTAAGCTTCTTTTTTAATATACTATAAAATGCCAGGTTTTGAAGTTTTCCGGTAATTGTTTGGTTTCGGTCTCCTCCTTATTGTACTTTTATGTTTAATGTCCACCTATTATATAATATTTTAATGTTTTCCTGTTTTATATAATATTTATTTTTAAAAGTTCTTATTTTTCGTGCACTGTCACTGTCTTTATTGTTGTCCTCTACTAAAATAGCACTGTTATTGTTAAATTTTATTCTCTGCTTTTGTGTAAAGCGTTTATTCTTTATTTCATAATAAGTAATTAATTTTTTTTAAAGGAACACAATAGGAAATTTTATTTTAAGTTTATTATAGTTAAGCGCACTTGAAGTGAAACAACACAAAACTGCGCTATATAAATGCTACGTTATTATTATTTATTATTATTTAATATACTTGTGAATCTGCACTTCTCGATACAGAAATTCCCTAGTAATATGAGCGGTTTAAGATTTTATTGTATTGTAGTAATAATGATAATTGAATAAATAAATTAATCAAAAAGTCAGGTGAACTATTTATTAATTGGATTTTGATAGTTGCTATATGAGAAAAAGTTCTAACACATAAATTATTATTATTATCTGCCATAGCGTATAAACATTGCAAGACTTAATTTTTCTCGCGGAAATAAATTAAAAGCAGGAGGTGTTCTGCATTGGGGAAATAGAGTCAGGGCCGGCCCTGTGCCAAACGGCGCTTGGCGCTTGGCTCAAGGGTACTGTATTAGTAGTTAGGTATTATCAGGGCCTTTGCTTCTTTAATACTGTTAATTCTGAATTCGAAATATGAGATCGACAAAAGTGACAAATAATAATTGGTCTCAATGGTCAAGTGGATAAATACACTCTCCCGGTAAGACGGAGATCCTGGGTTCGATTACCAGTTGACACTGTTAACTTTTTTTAATTTTATTTGTCTTGTTCTAATTCATGTTTCGTTTAGATTTGTCAGTATTATCTTCTTCTTCAATGATTGAGAATTATTTCAGATTGCCTATCATGACGTAACGGCTGGAGCTGGACTGATGGGTCCCATCGGTGAGGGAAGACCATTGTTATCAGTAGCAGACTTGGAAAGCAGATTGGTGTTTACAAGATGTAAAGTAAGTGTATTCTCCTACACAATCAATCTAGTATCACTGTACAATTGCCGATTTTTTGATGTGAACATGAAAAGACGGCTATTCGTTCAATCAGTGACCCAAAAACTTGCATCTATCTGCCACGATCACTATCTACCAGTTACTTATATATACACTTATCATATTATTTAATTAATACCATTCCTCAAAATATTAATATAGAAACATATGAAACTGCTTACTGACGTTTAAAGCCAAAGAATTCACCTAGATTTCACCGTTTATTCCATATTTTTAGTTTCTATAAACTTGGCACATTATGGCAAGCCAATGCTCAAAAGTTTTTACAAACTTGGCATAAAATGTCAAAAATCGCTTTGAGATTATGTTTGTAGGTACATGTTTTTATCATTTTATATATTCCGTTTCCGTTATTTTACCTTTCACTTACGAGTATGTTTCCACCAATACCAGATTATTAGAAAACAGGATTTTTTTCATTGCTAAATTTCTGGGACTAACCACCATAATATTATGTATTCCATATTAGAGGTGGGTGAGTTCTGCATTTTTCCGGAGGCATCCGAGGACTGCTTCCTTTTAAAAGAACTCGAGTTCTTGGAGTGGGTCCCGGGTCCGAGTTCTTGGGTGCGGACTGGGTACTGGGCGACTACCGGGACGCACGGGTCCGGCCAAGGACTCGGCACTCGGACTCGGATAGAACCCGCGAAAGAACTCGGACCCGTAGCAGGACAAGGACCCGCACAAGAACTCGGACCCACACGAGAACACGGAGTCAATCCCGTCACCCATCGCACCCGAGTCGCGAGTTGTGCAGTTTACATTTTGGCGAAGTTCAACGAAATCCATTCGTGTCTTGTCGTGTTCCAGCTGATTGGGCTACGGCTAATGCGAGGCCGTAACGGATGTAGTATTAGGTTCCAAGTTCCAGATGATAATTTTAGCACACGCGTAAGCAGTAATAAATCAAATGTAGTAACATAAATTTCGGTTGTCGTTGAGAATTTGTCGTTTTCATAATCTCTGTCCATCGATATAGATAAAGGTACTTGGTCGAAGCCTCTATCAAATGAAACTCAGTAAAGGCGAGATGTTTTAAAAACAAAGTCAGGAAGTAGTTAGGTACAGCATTGAACTATTAAAATTTTAACAATTAACAACATGTTTTAATATCTATTTATTCCAGTCCATTTTTTTTTACTTTTACAATACATACACACTTTGTTCAATATATTATTGTAGGATTTGTGTATATTATATACTTGATTTGTATATTTTTCCTTTTGGTTTCACAAATATATACATATATATGTCTCAGGATCATTAAAAATAAACATTTGCCAGAAATTTGCCTTTCGAATGAACACTATTACGACATAGCTAAAAAATTTTAACAAAAGATAGCCATTTTAAATAAACAATTATTGAATAAAATAATCTTGGTACCTAATTTATCGCTTGTCTGAATCTTTCCAATACCAGTTGACAATCAGTTCCAATTTTTAAAATCAAAGCAAATCCATATTCTAGAGTTCATTGAACCAGAGTTACGGATACACAGACAGACACCACTGAAATTTGTATTTTTAATAACACAAAAAATAAAAATAGTGAACGATAATTAAAATAAAACTTTAAAATAAAACAATAATTTTTACTTACAGTAGGTACCTAGCGCCTACAAATATGAGGGGCTAAAATAAAAATATAAAACATCAAAGAATTGCGATAAATCATTGAGATTTTACATAAAAACCGTTAAACTAATCGGCAATATCTCAAAATGCCAACGTGTTAATTTTTATACACCTAATTAAATTAAATATTACTTAACTTATTTTTTTTACATCACTCAAATAATTTATTGCTATTATTGATTTATTAGTACATGTCAGTCGATATTATTATTTAACTAATTAGCTCATCGGTTTAGAAAAGAAACTCATAACCCCAAATAACTCCAATAAGTACTAGATATTAAACAATAAACAAAACATCCACTTACTGTAAAGCAGGTAAACAGAAGATGTCTTCACCACCAGAACTTACCACTCACTGCAGGACTCGCGAGGCCGGTGGTGGAGGGAGGCATTCGGGTTCGAGATCCCGAGTCCGAGTTTTCTGGGAGTTGTTGATTAGAGGCATTCGGGTCCGAGTCCAAGTCCTTAGAGGCATTCTCGGGTCCGGGTTCTCTGGGAGTCGTTGATTGGAGGCATTCGGGTCCGAGTCCCAGACCGAGTTCTCTGGGAGTGGTTGATTACGAAAAGGAGTGGGAGTAGGACCCGCTTCCCGCAAAGGACTCGGGCTCAAGGACTCAATCCGGCTGAACCTACACATCGCTATTCCATATTGCCCAGAATAATGAAGGGTAATAATAATTATAGAAAGTGGACATCTTCAATACTTCAAAGTATCACTTAATAAATATAAAAGATTGTTGCTAAAGCAATTCAGTTACGCATAAACAAAAAACTGAACACCTAATAGTAATTGCTTTTTATACAAAAAATAAAAACGCTAAAGATAAAGACCATAAATTGACTCTTTACGGTTTATATAAACTAAAATGTACTAACTGTTCCTCCTGTAATAAAACTATGAAATTAAGAAAATAATTAAGAGTTCATTATCAATAAACAAAAAATATTATCTTTCAACATTCTATCTCCTCCCCCCACTCTTCACTAATTCCTAGACACGCCTCCACCCCCACTTTAACATTTAGTAATATGTTATGTTCACCCATTGTTTTGTAATGTCAAGTTAGCAGCGTATATAAAAAAATATATAGTGTTCAAACAAAGTAACATTTTCTCACTAAAATTGTATATATTTTTACACACTTTTCCTCTATAAAAGCCCCTACAAAGGGTGTTAAAAAAGTATAGTCACGGAATGGAAGTCACGGATTCTACATTAGAAATATTTTTTTCAATGATGGTTCAAACTTACGTAAAATTGTATATTATTTCCAAAAACATGTAAAGCAAGCTATTGACAACACACACGACACCGACTTTATTAAATTGGATATTTACATTCCATACCTAATTAATTTAAAACTTGTACAGGTACTGGTAACTGGTTAAATAAAGTAAATTAATACATTTCCCCGTTAAAAATATTTAACTTTTCAATATACTTTAATACAAAAATACGAAAAAACCAATCATAATCGTGGAACATGATAAAAATTCAATGTACAAACTTTGGCGAAAATGCCCGTTTATTTAAAAAATTATAAAATATAATGCATGTTTGTTCTAGCCCTTCGTTTTAGCCAAGCCCGGCCGACAGTGGATATTCGGAGGCGACCTGTTCAGGGTGGAAGGTCGCAGCTGCAGGTCGCATTGGGCTCTCTTGTTCTCCGACCTGCTGTTGTTTGCCACCGTCTCAAGAGACAGGGTGCTCTTCATAACCGAGGAGCCACTGCCCATAGCCAATATAGCGGAGACCTGCTTCAGTATTAGAAAAAGACGTAAGTTAGAAAAAGGCAAAAAAGAAAAAAAATACTGAATATGGTTTGAAAGGGAGACATGTAAATGCGAATGACAGAGGGAGCTCGATAATACAAAAAATATTATAGTGAATAGGCGTAAGCGATTATTGTGAAAATAATTAATAAAACTTGATTCTATAATACAGCAAAAACTCCCGAAATCTGAGTGAACTCAGAAAGAGTTCTCCGTCTGTTTGCCTACAATCTGAAAAAGTAATTATTCGTTCTATCCAATATCTGTGTTCATGTTTTACATTTCAATGAGCCTTTATTAATTATCCATCGCTGCTGACAAACTGCTTTGGCAGTTTAGCGGGTATAAATAATAAAAAAAAATTTAAAAAATAAAAAAGTCTATAGCTATTTTTTTCTTTAGAGGGAATTTCATATGCATAATTACTTTTCAACTTGGCATCTGAATAGATATTGTCTAGAAAATGGTGTATATTTTAGCTTAAAAACTGTTTAAAAGAAGAATGTTATACGTCAATAGAAATTCGTGTTGCATAATTCAAATAAAGAGTAAAAAATCTCTTGGCGTCCTTTTCAAGACATTTTCAACTACAGTTGTAACAAAAATGGCTTCAAGGGGGTTTTTGCTATTTAAACCAATGCGGTTTTTCTTAATGCTAATGAATTGTCATTAGCCTTAAAATTAACGACTTTTTCGGTCCTCAGATGACATTGAAAAGTTGTAATTTTCAGGTTAATTCCTTATCCTTATCGAAATCGCCCCTCTGAGGGAAGAGTGACATACTTGTGATATGGTGTCAAATAATCTCAAAATAGAAATACAGAAATTGTCTTTGACGACAGAAAAATAAAATAAGAGTTTTTTCGTGGTGTGCAAAGCAAGCGTGTTATCGATTACGTGTTAAATTCTACTAACCCTTAGCTAAGAGTGTCTTAATCAAAATAAAATGAATGTGTAGTGGTTAACCTTTAAATGTTGATTACAGCCACCGAGTTCAGGATAGGCGTAGGTTCCGGCCGTGCCAGTAGCCCCACCATGAAGTGTGGCCCTCCCGTGCGTGCGCGGACTCGCACACTCGTGCTGCGCGCGCCTACCGCGGACCTCAAAGCCGTGTGGCAGACATTGCTGCTGAGACAAATGTAAGGATAACCCATTCATAATTTCATCGCTTCACCACTTCATCACTTTAACCTAGATGCTGAACAAACATTTGTTGATGTATTTGTTCTAGTTAGAACCTGTAATGATGGCCTTGGATAGAGATGACAATATATACGTTGTTTTGGCCGAGCATTAATCTTTCAAGCAGTGAATAAAAGATGGAACAACCTTGCAGAGATAAACTTGGTGAAAGCATTGATGTTTTTTTTTAATGTTAGGTATATGGTTTCAAACCGTCTTGGAACAGACAATGCCCAGTGAAGCGGCAACACACATAAATAGTACATCATGAAAAGATAACATTTTGAAAACTCAAGAAATTGAATATGATTATCCTTGTTTATTGTAATCCGACATATTTTCTAAATAAATTCAGACCCTGTGAGGGAAATAAAATTATTGAAAAGGTAAAAATAATAACTTCAATGAACAATGAGGTCATCTATAATACGTTATTTACATTTTCGTCTTATTTTTCGCAGACTTAGGGTGAACTCTTCCAACGGGACCCCGCTGAGCTCCCCGATGGAGTCCCCAGCGCCACTGGGCTGCTATTCCGAGGCCACTCTGGACTCCCAGCAGCACCAGGTACCTCCTGCACCCACCCTGCTGAACAAGGCCCGCGCCCACAGGCCCCTGGAGGCCCGCCAGTCCGACCCTAGCGAGACCAGACACCATTCCGTTAGCTTCGCCTCAACCGGCGCAGTCTACGACTCCATTTCCAAGCTATCCACCATGTCATACACTAACAACAGATCGGTTATTGAAGAAGAGTGCAGAACCGCTATGAGGTCTTTCGAAATACTCAGCTGTAGGATTAACGAGGAGTCCATCAATCAAATCGATGATGCGACCAGTACTGACTTTGCACCTAATGCCAATGATATCCAAAACGGAACAAAAACCCCTGACACCCCTCCCCCAAACATTTCTCCTTCGGGCGAATCTTCTAAATACTCTCAAACGTTCTCTTCTCACTTCGTGTCTCTTACAAGTCTCGAAAAGAACTCAGAAGACAGTGCTTTTCCGAGGAGATTTGACAATTCTGATGCTCCTTCTTCTCCTAGTGCCATATTGACTCCTTCCACTACTGACTTCATTCTGGATCTCAGAAAAAGAGACCATTTTGGTGAGAGCCTTATTTTAGACGACGAAGATCCTGATATTTGGGACTCTGATGGATTGTGCCGATGGGAATCTTTTGAAGCAGATCTTGCTTTGACTGATCTGAATCTCGATCCGTCCTTTAAAACCGACGTAGAAGAGAACATTTACTTCAAGGAAGATTTCCTTCCTTACAGTAGAAAGTCCAGGCAGCACCCGCCTCAAACTTTGGATCTCTGATCCTTGATTCTTTTCCTCTACGTGATTAATTGGTAAGAGTTTAAACTTTCATACAGTTTATTGAATAGTTGATCTTGAAGATGTATATTTTTAATAAAATGAAAGATAACTTTTATTGTCGGTGGTGTGTTACATAAATTGTTTCTTACGCGAAGGCTGATAAATTTTTTATAAGTGTTTTGTAAAATTTCTAAAGTAATCGACACACTTTTAACCTCTGAAATTCATATTACTGTTGGCATTTTATCATCAACTCATTTTATATTTAGCCACAGCAATATATTGTGACAAGATTTTAAAATTTCGTAACATCATTTTTTTGATTCTTTCGGAAAATCAATCAAAAACGACTTACCTCTTATAATACAGAAATCAATTAACATTTATCTGAAAAAATCTATCATTTGAAGATATTTTTGAAATTATTAGGAAAAATAAGGCATTGACTATTTTTTATGCTCAAAATTTCATTATTAATCTTAACCTTATGATTATGAAAAGGCTTGAACTGAAAATTTGAAGAAAAAAAATCAAGACGAATTTGGTAAGTCAAATAAAACTATTGACATTTTAGTCTGAATTTTAGCAAATTTATTTGAACTACTTTTTAATTAACTACTGATCGTACTACTGCAAATAATGTTAGTTAGTTGAATTGATGATATATACTTGCAGGAGATAGACACTTGTAATTCTGTCCCAAGTAGAGGGTGACAAGTTAACTGTGGTAGTTATCAACATTAGTGACTATCTTTAGTTCATTATTACCGTTGAGTTTTACCTATTTATTTTTGATGTAGATTTGTCAAATTTAGGTGGATATTCGCGGCGCTGGCAATGATTACAACTAGAATCAATCATTTTTCACCCTCAATTCTAATTTCTTATCTTTCTGATTGTTTTTTTTTGTGAATTAAATTCCTCTCTTTTTTGAAAAAATCTTCTTCACTGATCTGGCCAAATTCATGTAAGTTTTAGTTAAAAAATAACAAATTAAATGACACCAAATTCATTCAAGGCACATTTCATTCAACCTGCACAACGTTTTCAATAATTTTACAGCAAAGTAATCGTACATTTTACAAAAATAATCATTTATGAACACAAAACAAAAAGTTTACTCATATACAGTTCAAGACCTTTAATTTAATTTATTTTTTTAATATTTAATAAAATGAAATAGATATTTAGAATCATTTTATTCCAGCGCGATATAACTATGTACAACTTGTAGGTTAGATTTAGAAAATCCATTTGAAATGCTTCAAAGCCTAAAAGAGAGCTTAAAGATTAAATTTGACGTAACTTAATGTAAATCATCGCTAGCATCGCTTATATTCACTTAAACTTTCCGGGTAAAATGTTGTTACTGTAATATGTGTAATTTGTAAAAAAATGTTTTTAGAAATCGTCTTTGAGAAAAAACTAAGAAATAAATTTATTTCTTTTAAAAAGTGTTTCATTTTCACCTCTCATTTTTGTTGTTGTAATTTGTTAGTTAAAAGAGGTTTTATCTGCGATACTAGCGATCATTTATATTCGTTACATCATTTTATTTTTATCACTAAGATTTTGATTGTGTAAATCTACAAATAGAAAGTATCAGCTAGTTTTTACGATTAACGTGACAGCTTAGAATTAATGGTAAAAGGACACACACACATAGATTGATAGGATTCATTTCTCTTTCTAAATAGACAAATTTTTGTGCATGTAATCGATTACAAAATTAATACACATCTTAAAATTAAAAAAAGAACAAGGTGTCAAGGAACCTACTAAATTTATAGGAGAGTAGTACAGTTTAAAATAAGATTTTAAAATAAAATTCAAAGTGTTTCAGAAATCACCTGACAAAAAATAAGCAAATTAAAGGTGCCTTCAAATGTTAAATATGATATTTTAATAGTTAGTAGTAAGTAGTCAGTAGTCAGTAGTAAGGGTCAGGGATAATAACACAAACAACGTTGAAGTAGTAAGGGTCAGGGATAATAACACACACAACGTTGAAGTAGTAAGGGTCAGGGATAATAACACACACAACGTTGAAGTAGTAAGGGTCAGGGATAATAACACACACAACGTTGAAGTAGTAAGGGTCAGGGATAATAACACACACGACGTCGAAGTAGTAAGGGTCAGGGATAATAACACACACAACGTTGAAGATTCAATATCCACAGCGTTTTCATTACACAAAGTGTTGATTCGTGAAAAAAGTCATTTTTGCATTTTTATACTTAGCTAAATTTAGTGATATTCCACCAGATTAACTTTATAATATAAATATATTTTATATACATATTTAATTGAATAATGTGTTCTACTTGATGACAGCTCCAGTAATAATAATGAAATTAATGAAAACCACGCATTCACACATGTCACTGAGTACATAAATTAGTATGAAAGGTCAAAAAGTGAAAAATCTTAGGAAATTCAGAGGCATAGAGTTATTTTAACCTTATTACAATTTTTGTAGTTTGTTATTTTAAATTACTAATTCTCATGAAATATCCGTAAAATTTCAGAAAGACAAGAAATATCAATATTATAGCAGTCCACATTCTTTCAAGTTACGAAACGTAATCTATTTTTCACTTTCAACAAACAATTTTCAGTAATAACGACTAACAACATCATTACACTTACTCAACCATACACAAAACAAAAATATTTCTTCGTTACAGATAAGTCTTCTAGATTTAATTTTTAAACACATCAATTCTATGAAGATCGTGCAAAGTGCCTTAAAATTCACGGTAAGTATACCCTTCCCTGGGAAATAACGTACACAATCTCGTTTTTATTTAAGAATTTGAAACAAAACACCAAAACTCTTTGTCTTCTCAATTTCTTTCTAAAGGGAAGTACTTCATGACAAATATTGAAGGCACTCCCCAAATAAAGACAAACCAAAATATTTTGCATAAACATGCCTTTGTTAGACCCTTATTTCACTAGTGAAAAGTGAACCTACTTAATATTTGCCCTGCCTAAGGTAAGGTTTTGACAAAATCGATTGACTTGTTCCAATTAATAACTTTATGCACTTCACAAAATGGCTGTAATACAATTAGGCCAATAACGTCGTTGATGTAATTCATCGCCAAAACGAAGATATATCGTTCTTTGGTAAGCGAGGATTAAATAGAGTGAATATGCAAAAATTCATCAGGACAATATAATATAAATATATTTGTTTAAATCCGAAATACTAGCAAGGCAACTAAAACTGTCCGTAACTCATCCTAATACTGGATTGTTTATGAATATTTATTTTATTTTGGTACATTCGTACCTTTTATAATTCCTTATGATACTAGTGTATGTAATGTCTGTAGGTCACCCCCAAGGCGCGCGCCCCCCCGGGCAATGCGCCCCCGGCCGATGCCGCCCCGCGTCCCTCGCCCTGCCGGGGCGCGGCTCTGCACTTGGCCAGGTGGATGAAGACTCACCCCGGAAGTGGGGAACTCTCGGAACCGGAGCCTGAGGTAATATTTTTTCCATTTCTCCTGCCAAGCGTTAAAAAAGATGGAGAAAATTACTGAATTTGGTTTTAAAGGGAGATATGTAAATATTAATGATAGAGGGAGCATACTTATACACGGTGTTCGGAAACTCGTAGTACAAGCGGGAAACTGGTGAATCTACATCACATTTGGAGTCGATTTTGTAGTATAATTTTTTTTGATTTGAGCTTTCGTTTTCGAGTAAATAGAGTCAGAAGTTGATTTTTTTTTGGATCAAATTCTTATAAATTATTACTGAAGATCAAAGTACCTGTACGGGACGTGTTCGCCTGCACAAGAAAAAACTGTAAAATATAAGCACCGGCAGACATTTACCTTTGTCCTTTGTAATGATTCAAATAAAGCACTTGAGGTATTTCATTTGAACCGTTACAGAGTTTCATAAAAATGCAGGGAATATCGACTCTTGTAATATGTTTGCATCAACGAATGCGTCTTGAGAAAGATGATATATTCGACATTTGTAATTTGTTTGCATCGACGAATGCGTCTTGAGAAAGACGATATATTCGACATTTGTAATTTGTTTGCATCAACGAATGCGTCTTGAGAAAGACGATATATTCGACATTTGTAATTTGTTTGCATCAACGAATGCGTCTTGAGAAAGACGATATATTCGACATTTGTAATTTGCATTTTTAAAAGAACGCCTTAATAAAGACGGTTGGTTTTTATTGCGGGTAAACCCCTTGTATCCCTCCAGGCTCAGTCGAGTCGGCGACATCGGGGCCTTGGTCACCGGCGAGCTCGAGGAAGCCCGGGGCAGAGGCGCCGCGACGTCGGGGCGTCGCGATATCGGGGCCAGTGAGCAGGCCAGCTCAGTAGCCAACAGTAGATCCCCTCTCCAAGGTTGGCTAGCAGGCAGGTGCAGTAGACAGCGGAAGTGGAGCGGGGGGGGGGAACCGGGTGGAAATCAAACACAGCGAGTTATTTCCCAGGTAGCGAAACGAGTAATGGCAGAGCCGACAGCGGTAGATGTTGCTTGGTCAAGGGCTTGTAGCGGAATGGTGCAGGGACCGGTTTTTGCGGCGTATTTATAAGATTCATTAGGACCGAGTCTCCGACCCTTGTTTGTCATATCAAATTCCCGTAACGAGCTTGCTTTTTTCTTGCTATGAAGCTCGCCACGTTGTAGGATTAAATCTGTTTATCTCAGAAATAAGGGAATATTTTATAATATTAGACCTTGTCTACCGCTATCGTTTTGCCAAAACCCCGTCGTCGCAATATTTTTTATTTGGTTATAATAAGACATATTCTACAAGACAAGTGGTCAAATCTCTGTAACATTTTCAGAGTTTCGCTGAGTACATAATTATCTTACGTGTAAAGAGACCCACGATAGTGAACAGTATTCCAAGCAGATGTCCCATTTCTGTTAAATCGTAAGTAGGTCAGTGCTGATTTATGGGTCGCCGCAGGTGGCCGTATTTATGGGATTGTTTATGCATTGTTTACATTGCATTTTGCTTTATGAAGTTTTCTCGTTAATTTAAACATAAAAGCGAATTGTGGGCGAAATTTGTGTGTTTTAAAACGCGTTATTATTGTTTTGATATTGATACTTTAAGATTTATCATCGATGCCTTCGACGTGTTTGAAAACATTTGTACATTTTTAATGTTTTGATTTTGAGACTTATCATCGATGCCTAAGACGAGGTAAAAATTAACTCCGACATGATTCAAATAATGCAATAATCAATCATCAGACGGACCCAACTGTGCTTGGAATTTAACGGTGAATATTTAAAATAATTTTTGTGACGTGTTTGTGTTTTGAATTGGAGATCGGAACATCGCTACATATTGTGAGTACCTACCTATGCTAATAATAATTCCTATCCGTTGCGTCGGCGTCTCAGATCGAATGACGAATAAAATTTAACCCTGAAATAGCGGAAAAAAATTTTTTTTGGTTTTTTTTTTTTTATGGTGAAAATGCTCAAATCAAAAAACTTAATGTTTATTTGGGTTCCCCATGTGGTGTAGATTCTCCAGTTTCCCGCTTGTACTACGAGTTTCCGGACACCGTGTATTAAAAATAATTGTAATTAAAGCGAAGATATTAATAAAACATGAATTTTTTACAATGGAGCAAAATCTATTATTTTTTATTACTACAATTCTAATGGTGAAAAAAGTAGTCACGCTGTGCTGCCACAAGGCAGCATGTCTGCAGGTTCTACCATTTTTCTTTAATTTAATGAACATTACACAATATAATCATTTTGTTGGTAAATTTTGTTAAATTTAATTTCACTTAATGTCTATCCGTAATGCACATGCCACACGTACACTTCGGAGCGGCGGTACCACGCGCTGCTCCAGGTTACCAGGTTACCGCACAATTGACTGCGCTGTAAACCGTTTCCTTACTTTTGGACTTTACTTTTCTGCGCGGCGGCCTGGAGTTTCACGTGATACCGTCGCTTCGAATAAAGGTTATAATCTACGTGTTAATTTAATTATTTTTCAAAATACACTTTTTGCAAGTTGAGCGTTAAAATATTAAGACGAATTATTGGTTTGCACCCGTACTATGCAATATAACTAAATAGTACAATTCAATATTGTATTTGTATGCCTTTCTTGAAAGAATTGAGTTTTTATACGGACAAAACTATTTATTCATATTCACATTGTTTATGTTCTGGCGCAAACAAATAGTTTTTCTTAATATTTTAAAGCATCGCTTGCATAAAGTGTATTTTTTTAAAATAATTAAATTAATATCATCTGTGAAATGGTAGATTATAATATTCATTACGTTATCAGATTCATAAATTTTATGTGTGGTTGATTTTTTTTCCTATCCAGAATCTATCTACATTTTTTTAACTGCATTTCACTTACAAAATATTACTAATATATGATATTACTTATCAACTATTTTATTATGTAAAAACTTGTATTGGCTCCTAAACAGAGAATATATATTTTAATGAAATCAAGGTTTGGAGTGCAGAGCAGTTAAGGAAGAGGTCCCAGGAACTGAGGTTGGTAGACGTTGCCTTGGCAGCAGCCAAACAGTCTTCAGCTGCGGGAGCGGGTGCGCCGCCAGAGTGCAACAAGTCCCCCTCGGAGAATGAGAGGAGTCCCTCACGAAGCACAAACTCCGACAGTCAGGTACGTAATCTAACCTAACCTAACCTAACGTTTTGCTTTTATATGTATACATTACTTAGGATGATCCAACGAATTGAAGAAAAGGAGAAGCAAACAGAGATATTATATGTACCTACTGCATTGCTCTTATTTCAGATAACGGTCAGATCCAGTCCAGTGGTACCTGAAACTGTCGCCGTGTGCCGTCAGTGCCATAAACGGTGCTTCTCCAAACCAGGAAGTCCGCAAGTGTCCACTAAAACTCCTACACTCACCGACAGAAAAAACCTAACATCACCCGTCAATAACGGTTTCCTCTCAGCGACACACACCTGCCAAAATACTTACAGCCTAATAGACAATAAAAGCGAATGCCAAAACCGATGTAAAAAAGAAATATGTATAGCAGAAACCAAAATCACATCTTCACCAGAAAAGACAGAAGAAAAAACCATCGTACTGCCAATTGTTAGTCCAACTGTAAGTCCCAGAGTGGCGATCAGAAGAAGCAGGGAAGAATTCTTTAGGAACTCCGAATCCAAGCAAAACTGTACTAGTCCTTTTGGAAGAATGTCTAAAAGTCCTTCTTCTCAAAGCCCCAGTTCACAAAAAAGCTCGGACAGTTCCAGATCAACTCTTTTCAGTACTAATAGTCTTATGTCCTTCGCTCATACGACTTGTAGCTCGATGGCACTTAGTTCTTCGACAAAGAACACACTAAGTCCCGAAAGGAGCTCGAATGCATCGACAGGTAGTGAAGAAATCGTACAGTGCGTCATAGCTCAAGAAAAGTACCTCAACGAAGTGAAGTGTGTCGAAAATGTTGTGTTGTCAAAAAACCAAATTTCCCGCGCCAGGTTGAAAGAGATGAGAGCATACTGTAATGTGACCAAAACTTTTGAAAAGAGTGCTAATTCCTCGCCAAAAACTAATAAGTATTTAGCTAGTGCTGAAAGTACCAGTGCAGATAAAGATACTTTCTCGTCTTTTAATCCCAATTTTTTTTCTATGCCAACGAAAACGACAGTAAACGGTGATATTAGAAGATCCCTTGATGCTCAGAACGCAAAACCCGATGCCTCGAAGCCTAACGTTAATTTTTCGTGGAGTCCCATGATGTTAATGGGTAAGTTTACACACTTTGGACATTTTGTGGGTTTCTTTTGTCGAAATTAAATTTCATAAGAAATACTGAGCTCTTTCAAAAATACTGAAAGATCTCATTATTTCTCTTTCAGTGTGGAAGAGAAATACTGAGCTCTTTCTCATTAAATCTTGATGCTTCGTAAATACTGTAAATTTAACCTTCTTAATGGAGCTATCTATTTCCGCTCGCCATGCATGCAATTCATTATGCATTGCCTTTTGGATCTCCACGATGGAATTAAAATATACAATATTCTATAACATGGATTAAGGCCACCATAAGGATTTCTCGCACTGATGATTGATTAATTCTAAACACAGGGGGAAAAGATTAATTTCTAACAAAACATAAAGAGACCAGCAAGGACCGCCCTTTTAATGCGTTATATCATAACTAACTTCTATGTTAATAATGACTCGTTAGGTAATTCATGACCATTATGAATAGCAATGGGCTGAGGACAGATCCTTGGTGTACCCCCACATGTAATAATAATTTTAATACAATATTACACCAGACCACACAGTGAAGCAGGCAATGTCTATAGAGCTTCAAAGACAGTCATCCAGAGGTAGACCAAAGAACTCCTGGATGACCCAATGCTCCAAAATCCTACAAAGAAACGGCCTAGATGAAAGCGACACTCAGAACCGAAGAAGCTATAACCTGAGAACGAGAAGAGCCGACCCCAACAGCCTACCTAGGCAATGAGTTGGGATAGTGCTAGGAAGAAGAAGAATCATAACTAACTTCTCCTGAAAACATACTGCATAGGTCATTCAGTTTTGGGAGTTATTTATTAACGTGAATGAATTGAAATTCCAGGTCTCTCGTCGATGAATCCCGCAGCCCACTTGCTGGCTATGGAGTCAGAAAACCAGTCGCCGGAACGCAATCCCCGAACTAACCAGCCTTACAAACCTCCCACCACATCCCCAACAAGAGTGCCAAACATCTCCGTGGTACCACCGACACCGGATTTCAAGTGTGATGGCATGAAATTAATATCGGTTCGTTACTTTCATGCATATTTTAAATCATCCCAATTTTTTTCCCATTTTCTTCAATGGTTTGATTCTTATGTCTTTTGCTCTTATTAGATTATTAGTTGACAATTATTGCAACAAATGTCCCCACCTTAAGTCTGTATTATGATGTAATATATGTGGTAAATGACTATCGACAGTACATATCTAATTACGAATAATATACACCATCATAATTATAGATTATATCCCCTGGGGAGTTCTGCCAGCTTCTAGGAAACGCTTATATTTCTACCGGTCGCCTATATCAAATGTTTCCCCTAACTGCATTAAAGAAACCCTAATTAATTCAATTTTGTGTCTTGCAGACTTAATAAACTGGAAGCCACTTTGATGGCCGGCTATCTTTCGACCTTGCTTTCAGCCAACCATATACTAATACAAATGGCTTATGTTTAAATGTATTTTTGCAGCAACACACCTTAGAAGACTCTCCCGATGATTCTCCAATAGCGGAAGACCCTCCATACACAGCCTTGAAAAGGTTAAACAATATTAACTTTAGGTACACAAAACAATAGATTCAAATTGTAAAATATTTGGTTTTCCTCCTTCACTATCTTTATTCTAGTTCTTTAAATTTTTCTTTGTCATAAAGTAAGAAATTTGATTTAATTTAACGCTTTACTTTAAAATATGTTATATTATTTAAAGTACTCGTTGGTTTTTTTTATCTACATATGTATATTTAACACTTCTAGAATGTGGTTACTTTTAAAAATATTTGTGCAAATTGTTCTCATAATTCTTTTAGGTATGGAACAATGTCAAGTCTTGAGAGAATGCCATCGGACGAGATAGATGACTTACAATTAAATGCTGACCAACAACCGCACGAAAAGGGTACGTGCACTTATTCATGGGAATTGGTATATTTATTGTAGTTGATAACAAAAGTTCAAAGTATATTTTAAAATAATATGTGAGAATAGTTAATCACCTACGTAATAATTGTTGGAGGGATAAAAGACAGGCTAAAAATACATAGAGTCGGTGAACCTTGGACTTGGCACGGGACAGATTTTGAAGTGCCACGTGATCAAGTCAGTGCCATCGAGCAACGACAATTTACAAATGGCGAAGATTGTTTTTGATGCCCGTTGTTACAAGCATATTAAATAAACAAATAAATTGGACTATTTTAAACAGCGACGCTTACTTAGAGCTCTGACTTAGTAATTGACTTGTATTTTATGCAATGACATATTTTTTGTGCAGCACATTTGCTGTTCTATGTTTTTGGTCCAGATTGCCGCTTTCTTCCCGAACTTGATTGGAGATTTAGACTGGTCCTCTCATAAAATTAAAATTTGAATATTGTTAAAAATGTACGAGCTATTAGCAAAGTTCACCACCAGTTACTTTACAGGCTCCTGCCTAGCACCTAGCGGTCAGAGGTAAAACTAAGGCTAACAGATAAAACAGATGTTTTGCTTATTAATTGGCTTCTTTGACAGTGTTTGTTTTGATAATTAGCTTGTCAGTGTGTGTTACTTGATTAGATTATAAAAAGTCTCACCGAGTGGATTTTTCACTTCTTCTCTCCTATAAAATAGTAACAGGCAGTCATTATGGTCAACTGACCATTAATAAAAGTGTTTTTGCCCGGGTCGGGAATAATTTTAACTCGTTGTAACATTAAATAAAGTAAAATGCAGTTTTGTGCAACAAAAACAAAAAAACCATGCGTCTGTTATTGAAGACTTCATCAAGCCCAAACAATTCTTAACAAATATATAGTTTTACTTATGTTACAGATGTGGAAGCTGCCCCAGGACTCATGAGCTGGACCTCGAGAGCTGGCAGTTACGTGGCTGAAAAAATGGCTCTATTAAATAGTTTGGCAGAGTCTGGAGCTGCCTCCACTGGAGCTTCTTTCCTAGAAAGGTAATTTTCCTACATACAGATTATTACATCCGTAAGACAAAGAAAAGTCACTGTTTAGTAAATACAAGATTAGGAAAGTTAATCACATTTAATGATCCATATTATCATGGATACAGATGGAGGCCAGAGAAGCCTTATCCCCAAGATGTTACACGTTTAAGAGTTTGATCCTGCACTAAAAGGAAGTTACCGTCCATTGCTCCATTTTTGAATCATGTTGGCGACAGAGACATCTAATGTTATTATTATTGAGCAAACATCTTGTGATAATAGCTTTAAACCTTTTATATACATAAATATAACTTTAAAATTATACATGAAGTATATGGAAATGGCTTGACTTTCAAATCTTCACTTCTTTGTTCCCTGCTAACTGGAGCTAATGAGACAATGGCATGGTGGCATGGGGAGGGGAGAGATCGGGCAGAGGAAGGTAGGGAAGTACCTGGCTATCCAGATCTGGTCATTTCAAGGAATTTTTCGATTGTGAATGGTTCACTTTCACCAGGGCTCTTTCATACTACGAAAGTATCTACCACTCTGGACATCATAGGACTCAATACAAGTAATTTGTGTTCATTTTTCAAGCAATTTGTTCTTAACTTGCCCCTTCATTAACATCCTTTCTTCTTTGCAGATACCTAGGCACAGGTGAATGGAGAGCGGTGAGGGGATCAGTTGGGGGCGCCGAGGGTTCTGGCGGTGAGGGCTCCGGGGCATCTGGCGAGGAGGCCTGGGGCACTCCTTCGTCGGGGGACCTAAGCGACCACGCGTTCCCTGATTCGGATCACGCCACGCTCTCGGTGAGTGAAAGATATTCTGACCTAGAATAAATGCTGACCTAGAAGACCTAAAAAATATAAATATGGTATGGGGAACTGTAAAAATAATGAAGGCATTTCCTGTAAATAGGCGATACGATAAAACTTTGTATTATAATCGCAAAAACAAAATTTTACTCAGCGTGCCCATTAAATACATACGAAAAATACTTTCAGTCACCGACAAAATCATCCTCTTCTTGTCCGGGCGATGACGACACCGAATTGATGATGGACGAACTCCTCATGACCCCACCAATAGCAGGACCGTCTCTGAGACCATTGCTACCCAGGTAACATATAATATGTGCATATGATTCTATTAGGTTTGCCAACGAACATTTTTACATTATATCGTGGCTAGCTGCATGTATAACCTTATATCTTTTATTTTTCTTAAATACCACAATGGCCATCTGCAAACGACACACTATACCTTATAATATTAGTTTAAACATTGGATTAATAAAACAACTAAATACAACAGGTCTAATGTCCGTCTCTTGTGGGATTACCGAAAGCAGACTGTTAAACCACTCTGACTAAGTCTAACTTAAACCATTTCCGACTAATTTAACATGGAAATCAAGACGTAACATTGTCAATAATGCTGATTAATTTACTTTTTGACCATGTTATTATAATGTGTGTTTTCAGGAGAAGACTAGAGCCTCTGCTAGAGGAAGACGGCTCGGACAGTTCCTCCACGAGCAGCGTGGGAGCCGAATCAGAGGTCACTCCCAGCCCCACAGATAAACAGGTACGATTGAGTTCTATAAATTAATCACTATTCACATCATTAAATTTCCACCATACTTTAGACATCTTCAATTATTGCAACATAGAATTCTAATAAATTTATTCATTTAAAAAATTGGATTCTTGTTAACAGCGGGACAGTATTTCCAAACAATTGATATTTTCCAAACAATTGATATTAGTTATTTTCTTTGTTCTCAAGTAAAACACATAAACCCAAAATATTTTTTTAAAAACACGGAGTAGATGAGTAATTTTTGGTAAATATATCATCGGGGGATTAAATGGTCGACGCAATGAACCAGGAAATACAACCAGTGTATCGATTTGTTGGCACGACCTTCACAAACTTCAATAAAATGTTGGGCTTTTTCATTAGTTAGCAAAATTTTCTTGAGATTTCAATACTCGCACATTTCTTAGATCCTCTGAACAGTTGTAAGTTATCCTTTCCAACATTAAATTTTCATATTTTTTCCGGATAAAACTGACAGCTGGCAGACTAATTACTGCAGTTGAACAAAGCAAATAGAAAACAGTAAATGTATGAAAAACTGTCCCCTTAACAAAGAGCTTAAAATCCATAATAGAGATAAAATAACAAAAATTTGCTTTGAATTATTACAGTGCAACTCCGATATATAATAAAAAATTTGCTCTTGTAATTATCCTAACTTTCCATTTACTGAAATGGCAAATAGTAAAATTCATAAAAAAACATCTCAATTTAAATATTTTAAAATAAAACTATTAATAAGCGAGTTTCACTGAATAATAAATTTATTGCAAATTATTTTAGTAAATTTTTTAAGATTTCTTTGAACGAAAATTCATTTCACGTGGCTGGTCATATTTTATAATTATAGCAAGTATTTTTGTTTTAGTGGACAGATTTTGATGAAACTTAATGTACGTATGTAGAAGTACAACATATTGGAGAATAAATCAATGGTGTTAGGAAGTCGTAGATATTGGGTTAATGCATGGTTCCAAAACATGGACTCATTTAAAAAAGGTATAATATTTTGGGTAAAAAATTAAAATTGCTAAGAATGCACCAAAATCCCAAGTTTTAAAATATGATTTTTAATTATTGTAACCAGCACTAATGTAATCTGATAAATTAAATTAAATTTATGTAACCATTTTAGTTATTGCCCCAAATACAAAAAATTACCAAAATTCTTTAAAATGTAATGGTAAAAACCATGTGGGTTTTGTTATTATTTGTAGAATCAACACGATTCCCTTACCGATTAGCAATAATTTATGTGATTTGTGAAAAGAAATTAGTTTCATATTATTGAAATAGTGTAAATTGTACCTGTTGTAGCAAAACATTTGGAATAAACAACACTTTAATCCACATAAAACTAGATCATTTATTGATAAATCCAAAATAAATCTATTAGTAGCTTTAAATACATTTAGCTGAGATTGTTGGTAATTTGAATGCTGTATGCATTTTGAATGCAAGCTAAGCACTGATTGTGTATTTTGGTTTTGATTAGAAAAACACGAAATTGCGTAGATCTGTCCGAAGAGTGTACTTAGTTAAAAAGCAATAAGCCTAATTAATCTTTTGGAATCAAATGTAGTACTAGTTCTCAATTGGGATAACTTAATCAGCAAGGGCATATCGGGAAATCAAATAGCAGACTATACTATCCTTGGAAGAGTAGGATAATATAAAAAGTAATTAGCGAAACAAATGGAATGAACCACGCTCATTTCAAAACGAATTCACAGTTCTACCAATTCCGACAATTTCATAGTGAATTAATTTGTAATCAATCGAAAAGTCTTAAATTATTATTCATTAATTCAAATTATTTAAACAATGTTGTTGTTTTTTATTTTTCTCTCCTTTCACTGAACTTTGAATATAAGTCTAAGAGCATCCGTAAGAGTGCGTAAAAATATAGTCTTATAAGAACATTCTGAAGCTTTTGGATAAAATTTTGTGCAACTTGGCTGAAAATCAGCACAACTGAAAGTGTAGACAGATTTGATGTGGTATTTTGTGGAGCAGGGCACTAAGGACACTTAATGCTAAGACGTGGTGTAGTAACGGAACGGATGCCGGGTGTGGTGTGGTGTCTAGTGTTTGATGGCAAGAGGCATAAAAGCAGTGTGAGGGCAGCACAGTAGAGCAGGGCACTAGACTTAAGGGCTTAGACGTGGTGTAGTAACAAAGCGGATGCCGAGTGTGGTTTTTTGTCTGGTGTTTGACGGCAAGATGGCAGAAAGGCAGTGTGAGGACAGTAAAGTAGAGCAGGACACCGTGGTGAGCGCCCTTGAGGTGATTTTGCACAAAATCGGCGCTATACAAGTCATCCAATTATTATTATTAATAATGAAGCAGATTCCGGGTGTGGTGTGTGTCTGGTGTTTGACGGCAAGTGGGCAGAAAGGCAGTGTGAGGACAGTAAAGTGGAGCACGGCACTAGACCTAAGGCTGAGATGTTGTATAGTAATTGGACATATGCCGGGTGTGATGTGTTGTCTGGTGTTTGACAGCAAGTGGGCAGAAAAGCAGTTTGAGGACAGTATATTGGAGCAGGGCACTAGACCTAAGGCTGAGACGTGGTGTAGTAACGGAGCGGATGCCAGGTGTGGTGTGGTGTCTGGTGTTTGACGGCAATATGGCAGAAAGACAGTGTGAGGACAGTAAAGTAGAGCAGGACACCATGGTGTAATAATGAAGCAGATTCCGGGTGTGGTGTGGTGTCTGGTGTTTGACGGCAAGTGGGCAGAAAGACAGTGTGAGGACAGTAAAGTGGAGCAGGGCCCTAGACCTAAGGCTGAGATGTTGTGTAGTAATTGGGCGTATGCCGGGTGTGATGTGTTGCCTGGTGTTTGATGGCAAGTGGGCAGAAAATCAGTGTGAGGACAGTACATTGGAGCAGGGCACTAGACCTAAGGCTGAGACGTGGTGTAGTAACGGAGCGGATGCCGGGTGTGGTGTGGTGTCTGGTGTTTGGCGGCAGGAAAGCAGCGCGGCTGGCGGTGCTGCTGACGGCGGCGCGCGGGCGGTGGGGGGCGGACTGGGATGGCAGGCTCGGGGAAGGGAGACAGAAGACCCGGAGCTAACACCAACAAACGGGCCACCCGGACTCGTATCGCCTCTGCGTAAGTACACTTTCATTCAACATTACACAAAAACGATCTCCCTGAAAATCACTGACTAGTTTTTGACAAGAATTATAGTTCAAATGTCAACAGAACACCATATTGTGGTGGTGGAATATTTTGGGACACTATTTGTAAAACTATGGAAAAATTCCTCAATGCATGTAACTAATAATTTTATAGAATAAAGAAACTTAAAAAAAAAAAAAAAAGCATAGAGTTCCTTCGCAATACTGCGTTTTTGACTTTCCTTCAATGAACATTATACAATATTTATGTTAATTACAAATATCTGGTCCGGTTGTCATTTTCCGTATGAAAATGGGAGGTTGTTGAACAATGCTGACTAAACGGTTCTTTCAAAGACCCAGTGTCACTTTCCATCCTACGTAGTGTACGGATTCTTGGTAAATAATAACGCCTTCTTCAGAAAAAATTAAACACTTGGTTTTATTTAGACTGAGAACTCTTTGTCTTATAATCAGTATCATGCGTCTAGGATGGCCTGGAGGCCAACATCCTCTATATTATGCTCTGAAAATCTCTCAGTTTCTCAAAATCGGCTTCCCGTACCTTGGTACCCACCGTGGAGGGGCGACCCTATATACTACCGACATCTCTCGGATAACTCTATAACCTTTAAGATCTATCGTAGCCACATACGTCTCATAGCTCGAACTATCACTAATGTGTTTGTGTTTCCTAGTATCAAACGGTTCGCCGCCGCCCGCATTGGACTCGGACCGGGTCAGCACCTGCGGCTCGACAGCCAGCGGGGACACGCTGGGGGCCCAGTCCGGGCCCCCCTGTTCTCCCACTGCTGGCGGCGGGGCCCGTCTCAGCCCGCGCATGGAGATGAGGCTGGCCCTTCAGGAGGGGCGGGACATTCTGGCCGAGCAGGATCAGCTATGGGTGAGCCTAGTCACAGCAGTTATTCTGGTTCCATGATAAAACAGAACCCAAAAGGAAAAACCAATCTAACCTAACCTAACCAAACTTAGTATTTTACCATATTCTGTTTTGTCGCTGTTCTGTTTTGTCCGGTTACCATTATTCTATATAAGACACGTTAGAGGCACAGTCCGGTAATGCTGGTCAAGCCTCTTACTTAATATTTTTGGTTTTCTAGAGAATAGTTCCTATATAATATACGTTGTGTTACATAACGTACCCGACAGACTTTAAACAACGTTTCCTGGGCTTATCTGTAGTAAGGAAGGTATACTCCATTTTACTCTAACGTGACATTTGTTTATATTATAACAAATAATGACTGGCCATTCCTACTGGATAGAATTTCTGGCTCTATCACTTGTATCACAAAGAACGAACTGTCCCTTTCCCGCAGCATTTGATATTAAGGGATGGTGCGCGTGTTAAGTAAGTGAGTGCGCATGGTAAGTGTCGTCCATTTCCCGTTTGAGATAGTGCGGGGATAGGCGTTTAGTGATTAGTGTGTATACATGTCAATATATCGGGTTCTCTTCTCTCCCGACACCCGCTCTCCTCGCAGCCACCGTCCACGCCAGCAGATGAGATGAGACTGGCCCTGCAGGAGGGCCGGGACATTCTGGCCGAGCAGGACCAGCTATGGGTGAGTCTGACTACATCAGTTAGTATAGTCGGAATGCTGCAATACTGCGGGAGCCCTAATAGTATACATATAGACTGCGCCGGCAACCAGGCTCGAAACCACAACACCATGCATGACTGGCTTTGTAGAAGTCATTTCGGTCTTCTGAACGGTAACCGGACAAAACTGAACAGTGACAAACCAGAACCCGTTTAAAAAGTAATATACGAGTCATGAAAAGTAGTTTAAAAAAGTTCACTTATCATGACTTTTCAAAGTGTTCTGTTTTGTTGTGAAACCCTTCTCAACAACCTTTTGTTTTTAACAAGTAGATACTATGGCGAAATGGATTTCTTTACTAATGAAATAAAATTTGAGGTTGAATTGGTTGATATATTATTTATACCAGACAAAATATAAATATTCACGCTGTGTGTCAAAATCTTCCACCAAAACCTCAGCAGTAGCAAAAACACCGGTAAAAAAATATAATTCTGTTGACAAAAATGTCTTACAAATTTTTTTCACCAAGTCCTTCTACCAGGACCACTTCTATTTTCACTTTTCACTAAGCAATAATTTCTATCAATCAACCTCCGAGATATAGAAGTATTAAATCGCGGGGATTTGAATGAGTAAATTAATGGGTAAGATAAAGAAGTGGACGCCTTTGTGAACATAGTGTAACTTGTTTGTTTGTTTTTAGGATCAGGCGCACGCCCGCTCCGGGTGGGTACGTCGCTCCTTCCCGCTGCCCCGCCCCCGCGCACTCGGCCCCCTCCCCACTATTACTTCACACAGTTCTGCGTCTGCGCAAATAGGTACATGCCTGCATCATACTCTTACATACGTATTATCCTAGTGAAAAGTCACTACTGAAGTATTACTAACAAGAAAATATTTCGTTAACAAACGTGACAAATATAAATTTAACAAAAGCCCTGCAATGATGCGGCAACACAAACCTATTTGATTTTGGAAGTGCTCTCGCAATATTTCATATTATTAAAAATTGGACGTATTTTATTGAATATATAATTAAAAGGGCCCAATATATCCGATTTTGAGTTTCTAAAATATAATAATAAATATCTGAATTTGCTTTTCTAAGTTTTTAAAAACGTCCTTGAAAGTAAAAAGCGGTATCACTGGGGGGATGGACAGTTTTGATGTGGTGATCCCTTATTGCTGTACATTATGAAAAATATGAACTGGCACGGCCGGTTAGTGGCTGTGTTGACAGTTGCGTCTGACACCCAGGCGTGCGTGGTGGGTTAAACATAACGTGGGTAAATCTAGCTACAACCTGCACCATTTCACAAGCAACATTTCCGCTCAGTACAATGACAGTTGGAGTTCTTGAAATATTATCGTATTTTTGGTATCTCATGAATGTTTATCTTTATTTTTTTAATGGTTAAATTTTGTCTTTTTCTTCTTTTTTCGTATGGTGGGGGGGGTCAGATGGAGTCATCTAGGTCTGCTAGCCATTCTAGGGCCCGCCGGGGAATGAATTGGGCGGGCATTCGTTGACCACATTTTCGGTGGTCTGCACCGCACCACATTCACACATCGCCGATTCTTTAAGGCCCCATCTATGCATCATGTGGGCACAGTGGCTATGGGAGCACCTTAACCTATTGATGGCAGACCAGGTTTTGCGAAGCAATGAGAACCCAGGCTGTCTCTCGATGGGGTCCTGTATGAGGTGGGCATTTCCCACATTGGCCGTTTGCCACTCAAGTTTCCACCTATCTGTTAAATTTCCTAATTTTTATTTGTTTGTTTGCAGAGGGGGTGAAAGTGACAGCGATGGAGCGCCTGGCCCAACAAGAGGCGCGCGGGGGACGCAGGGGGGGCCGTCGTCTCCGTCCCACTGCTAGACTGTAAGTACAAAATGAATGAGATAGTCAATATACACAATTCATCTTTAAAGTTTGAGGTTCTCATTATGTAGCAAATAAATGAAGTATTAAATTATTCTTTATAGAAGGGATTTGAAGTCATCACCTTTTCATTTGGCTTCAGCAAACTCCATCCATTCAACACCATTGTATTTAATACACCTTTCTTAAGAGCAACAAGAATTTCTTACAGCGGTTTAAAGTTCCATACAAATTTGTTTTTCAGGGGTCCCACAAGGTCTTCTCTCGGGACCGATTCTATTTTCGTAATATATCGTATTTCATGGAAAAATAATATCGGTAAATTTTTAAAAAAATCATTACGAATGCGTTCTATACTCTATAGAAAATCCTCAATCCCTAGTACATACTTGAAATACCAAAATGATTCATTTCTATCTACCTTAATTTCATACCTTTAGCTTGAAAACTTTAAATTAGTATTGTTATTAATGTTATCGCTTACCATTTTTAATAATGTGTGTAATTTATTACCATATACATAATTCACACCATTCCTCAGTGCTGTTATAGTAAAAATTGTCGTGACAAAATACTGTACGTACCTTCGACAGTAGACTCCATATTCTAAACAAGCACAAATAGGCAATATATTTACTACTGATGCTCACGATGTAAAACTGTTGGTTGTTCTAGGATGGGTCTGGTGCGACGGCGCGCGTCTTCGGACAGTCCAGAGCGCCGACCCTACTCGCCTCGCCGTCAGCAGCCGCACGTGAGCAGCCACGGCTACTACAAGATATGCTTTGTCAATGGCTTTGTGTAGCGCACCTGCTACAGCTGATACCACGCCGCTACGCCATTCGCAAGGGTGTGCAAGCAACTTTATCATCATCAAGTCATGGTTCACATTTTATAAAAACTGGCTCCGTGCAACAGGTTGGAGTGTTTCTTAGAAATTTAAATGTAACGTTGCAGCACCATTTTGATTCTTTTTTTACATTTGAAAGGTCACCGTTAATTACCGATCACAGGTTCATTTCAGCTTTTAAACAAATTCTGATCAGCATAAAAGCACAACTGTCATATTGTAATAATGCTTGTCAGCATAACAAAATTATGGTTGCGTCTTGATCAGAATTTGATAGAAAATGAAACGCCTTAATTGCCAAGTTCCCAGTTTAAAAAAAGAATGACTTATACCTTATTTCCGAGTGTGCCCGACTGCCAACAGAATTACAATATTCAGTCTAAAGAAAATATCGGTTGTCAGTCTAAAAGTGGATTGGTCCAGAATATTAGTTCTCTAAATAACGTCCTTAAAATGCCTACAGTTTGTCTTCGTCTCTTGTGGTTTGATTCAAATTCGTTTAAATTATGGCCGGTTTGTCCAATTTCCATGTTAAAAACATTTGGAATTAATACAATTATTAGGCATTAAGATAGCCCCTGCCAATGCTTATGATATCAATAAACATTTATGAAAATGTTGTGAAAAGTTTGCACACCCTTGATGAAAAAATAACATGACTTTTTTTTAAATTTACCTACCCATTTCTAACCCTGTCACAGCTTGCATTTTTTTTACTTTTCACAAGTCACGAATTCTTAAACATTGCATATTATTTTTAAGTATAGATTGTATTATAACTACTTTACATTGTTTATGTTTAGACCATCATCTGCTTCTCAAACCGCCTGTCAGTTGCCTAAATGTTTTCTATTTTGTACCTTTTTCTATTTTTACTATTTGTAGAAAAATGTTTTTCCCCAAGCTTGTTGCATTTTTTACCCTATTTTACCCTCTTGTTGGTTTTCTTCGTTTTCTAGATATTTTCAAATTTTAAATAATTATTTCTTCTTTGTAATATATGCCTTTCGCATCTATCTTTACCTCTACCTAAGAACTCCCTGAAATATTCATTTTTTCCGTAACTTTACGGATCTCATTAGTTCTCTTTGGGCTATCTTATATATCTTATTTCAAATATGGGCGATTTCCCACGCAATCTAATAACATTGAGGTTCCCACACTAAAATGAAGATTTTGATGGTAATTTTACTATCTTTTTTTTCTCTTTAATCCATAAACTATTAGTTATATCCCAAGGAGTTTCTTAGTATTATGTATGGCTATTGTGGCCAATAAAGATTTAAAATATATTATGAAACAAATTCGTTTAAAAACTAAATTACGACTTTATACCGGTTTCGATTTAAAGTCCCTCCTTCAGAACAATTCATATTCTATCACAATTACATAGGACCACAATTAAATTAGATATCAACAATTATAAATACACTTAAATTTTATCTTACAAACCTTTTAACCATGCAAATCAATGGTTTGTGGCTAATGTCTAGTCAGCAACCTTTTATTTTCTTTACACATGTCGTGAATTTACACAACTGATAAATGTTTTAAAAACATTCTCAAAATAGCCACACTAATTTATGTTCATTCAGCTATGATAGAATATTCAATGCTTTGACTCAATTTATTACTTTTCTGTTTACACAATACCTGTTATTTGAAAACATTGTGATGTCCTTTTAGGTTTTACAGGAAAGGCAATTAGACAGGCGGTTTTGGAAACAGTTGAGGCGAAGGTCCTGCGGCTCCTTGAGAAATTTACCGACTTGAAGAAATACTCACATCTCACGGGTTACCTCAAGCAATTCATTCAATCGACCTATCACTAATCAATCATTTGATCTTTGAGTAGATAAATCAATTGACCGGTCAGTAGGTCAACCAATTGCTGACCAACTTATTAATACTGGAGTCAATCGATTGATTTATCAATAGATATAATTGTTGCCCAATTATTTATCACTACTGCCTCGGTCACGTTGAGCAACTTTGACGCTGTTATGTTCATCGCCACTAAACTTGTTGTCGATATTAGAACACGGAGCTTCTGAAACTGCAATGGTATTAGCGATAGAAAATACCTCCAAACATCATGGGTTTAGTAAAATGGCACGATCAGATTTGGATATGTATTCTAACTGAATGGCGCGAATGTTTAAAAGCTGCCAATTGAGTTACTCGCAGCCAATACCTTGTCACACAAAGCGATTTCAAGGCTACTATTCAAATAGCAAGTATTGAAATCACTCCGTATGACGGAGGCGAGATCAATCCATTAACCTGTCACTAGAGCAATCAACTAATCAAATACCAGATCATTCAATTGACCTAAAACCAGCTCATTTAAATCAAAATAGATCAATCAATCGGTTACTCGCTTTCACGAAGAGGACAATGAAAGACTTTTAAAAGTTGAAATCTTGCATATTTGATACACTGATCAATAGTTCCAGCTGCCTGGAACAAGAGGTACAATGGCATTCCCGAGGTGTTTCGATGTTTCTAGGAAGTGTGTAGGCATTGAATATGGGGTATAGAAAGAAAGTCTCGCTATACAGATCTTTTCATTTTAAATAGCTGAAACCTTTAAGCAATGTTCAGATTCTAAATAATACCTCCGCGCCGATTCTGAATGAATAACACATAATTCGTTTACCAAGAATCAATTTGTTTCAACTTGAAACCATATCAAATCTTGTGTCAGGTCATTTCGATTTATATTGAATATTACGAAGATTCACTAAAAAGTGACAAATTGTTTTAGATCAATTCGATTCTTATTAAGATTATTTTTAAATAACGAATCTTTTAACGTGATATCACTGCTACAGATCATTTATTTGAAAAAAGTCATTTAATAAGTGTAATTAATGAAAATATTCAAACATGAAGCCATTTTTCTATAAACACCAGTCATGCTAATTAAGCAAGAAGCAAAATTTGTACAATTTTTTTTTACACATTTTTCTAAATTTATTTTTTTTTACAGAACGAAACCAATTACTAGGCGTCGGTAAGGGAATATTTATATATTTTGCTTTATAGAGAAAAAAATATAGTATAGTTGTTGGAGAAACATTTATTGCGTGAAATACATACTAATTTGTTTAGTTGCTTATAGATTTATAACTTTAAATATATGAAGAAAGTTTTTATTTAGATTATTGTGAACTGTGATTTGTAGTTAGTTAAGAAGTGAGCTAAAAAAATGTTATTGTATTATAATTGTTTTTTTTGTGGGAGATTTTGAAAGCCGAATGATATACAAATGAATAATATGTGTTCTTTAGAATGAGAAAACATTCTATGAGGTATCTAGCGCAAGAGTGGATTAACTGATGCTTTTGAGAAATCGATTTATGGTTCTAATCTATGTATATTTGTGATAAAATTATGTAACCCATGAAATATGTTGATGGCTTAAAGCCAGAATGTTATATTTCCACTTTGTGGGGAAGATACGTCATGTACCCATCAAAAATATGTCATGATGGCTTGAAGCCAGAACGCAATATTTATATTTTTTGGAGAAATTTCGTTTTGAACCCATCAAAAAGTATATACCAGTGGCTTAAAGCCAGAACATAATATTTACACTTTTTGGATAAAATTCGTTATTAACTCATCAAAAAGTCGATGGTTTAAAGGCAGGACATAACATCACCACCTTTTGGAGAAAAAATGTCAAGAGACCCATTATGAAAGCATATTTAATTTATTGATTTTTTTTAAAATAAAGACAAACATTCCCGGGTTACGAATAACTTGACAATATTTTAAAATCTCCTACTACCACCACAATAAGCGGAAAATGTTGCTTGTGTTGTGATGGAGGAGTTAGCTAGCTAAGGAATTGAACACACTATACCTGGGTAGGACCCAAACGCGATGCCAACTTAGCCACTGACGGGTCGATGCATATATATATATATATATAAGCATACAAATCGATGCCTTGACAATATTTAGACTTTTTGGATAACATACTTTATTATGTCGTTAATTTGTCTGTGTAAAATACAGCATCTCTCTAACTCCCACCACTGCAAAAATAGTTACACATTTCAATATTTTGAAATGTTTGTTTGATTTTTATCTCAAAATAACATTTGATGGAGATAAAATATCATAGCTGAAAAAAACCTCAATTTTTAAATATTGGAGTTCGACCAGTCTTGCGCTATTGGTCTCATGATATGTACTTAGTAGTGACTTGGAAATAATCACGGTCTAATTAATTAGTATTTCAAATACGAAAGACATTATGAGTAATTTCCCCAAACTGGGACCAACGGTTTGGTTGTGAAGCGAACGAAAGCACTTGCCAAAAATATAGCACTTGTTAAAAAGCACACTTTGCCAATATTTTGTCTATATTGCCAAAATCTAAAAAGCCACAATTCAGCAATGAGATTATTAAAAACATCTACACAATAATTGCGTAAATAAATTATATTTGCAAATCTGATATATATTTAACTAACTTAGGATGTAATTATAAATAATCATAAAGCTGTATATTGCCACGATTTGTAAGATTTTGAGAGATTAAAAACGATTTTCAATTTTTAAAAATAATTGCACAGCCAAAAAATTACAATTGCAGTGAACATTTGTGTACGAAATGTTCGTAGCTTATCGATTTGTTGTAATTAAATATTTTAAAATTGTAACTGCACAAAATTGGATGCGAAGCGATGTCTTTTTATCAATGTTTGCATATATCGCTTATTCAATTTGTCTTCTCTGGGTCATTGGTGAGTTTATCTAAAAATTAACCATTTCTAGGCCTAAAAATTGAGCTAATAGAAAAATTCTGTACATATTTGAGTCACTGGCAAGTGACCTTTTGCATATGTGGTAAGACTGTAAGACGGCATACCGTTTGCATGATTGACGAGATTACTTACAATAATTGAATGGTAAGATTACTTACTATTATTCAACTGGTATGTTTACCCAAATGAGTCATTCTTAATATTACATACTTACCATTGGAGTAAGCTGTATGGTTGCTTACTATCTGATAAGATTACTTAGTGATACTACACCGGTAAGCGTACAACATACCAATTGTGTCATTATTTGTAAGATTGCTTACCATTTAAGTATGTACTGAACACTTACGCCAGTGACATCGACTGTAAAATGCCGGTTTCCACTCGGGGGTACCTTGGGTAAGGATTTGCAATGAAAAACAACTTCGCGAATGTCGTCGGACAACTGACTGGTTGGGCCAGTTGTTTGCGTATTTATTGGGTTAAAATACAGTTTTGTCAGTAATTCATCCTTGAACTGGTGATATGACACGTGTAAGGTGATTTAAAATCTTATCAATATGACTCTTCGTGCGAGATAAGCCTCAAAGGATTCAGCATCGTAAAATGTGTGATATCAGAATATTCATTTACTTAATTAATTTATAATTATTAGGTTCATCCGTCTGCTGTCCGGTACAAAGTCATTAGGGAGATCTATAATAATTTGGGTCATTTGGTAAGTTTACCTTCTATGTGAGTAACTAAAGCTTACTTACCAATCTACCATTTGATTAATTCTTTAGATTTCATACCAGTTGACAATTGTAAGAATGCTTACCATTTGAGATTTTAACTTAAACTTTGGTAATAATTTGAAGCCATAAATCTGTAAATAAAGATAATAATATGTAAATAGGTAGCTAACAAGCTCTAACACCCAAACGAATAGTTTGTAGAGTTGAAGTTTGTCAAATTAGAAAATAAGTAGTTTTGTTTACGTATTTTTCTGAAATCTAAATTTGCCACATAGTGGATTCGATAAATTGATAAAATAAGCCTTACAACATTGCTAATTTTTCTTAAATTATAAGTAAAAAATATTGACTAGAGTAAGAATTTTATTCGGGATTCACGATTTAGTTGAAGTTAAAGGTATTGTAAGGTATTGTTATTGTATGTGGCTTTGTGGGAAAAAATATTGTTAGTTTTTCGATAGTTCCTATGAAATTCATATAATTATTTGATTAAGAACAAATAGTTAGAAAAGCCAAATATTATAAAATTGCTTTAACGAATGCTGCTCTTGTTGAAAATTGTTATCTATATCAGAAACAAGAAAACCTAATGCTTCTTAGTAAGTTATAAAGTGAAAAATAACAACTGAAAATTGAAAAAAATCCGTGTTGGATCTACCATGGGTGCAGATGGACTAGCAATCACTTATCATTTTTACAAAACACGCGTGATAAATGCATTATTAATTAGTGTGACATTAATAAATATGGTATAAAGAGAATAAACAAGAACACAAGAAGTAATACAATGTGGGCGTGTTTTGTGATCCAAAAGCCTGGCCAATCGAGCCTTAAATTTCCAAAACAGATCTGTCATAATATATTATGAAATCATATTTGGGAATGGGAAGGCATTTATAGAATTCATTGTCTGAAATCATAATGCACATGTTCGGCAATAATGGCAAAAGGCGAGAAATTTGCTCATTTTTACAGAACGAAGGGCATTGCTTGACAAGCTTAGCTTGCAAATGAAAAAACGATGAATTCATAAAACATTTGTATTAACAATAATGACTTTTTCTCCTTCTTCACGAGCCTTTTTGCATTCAGTATCCCTCAATTTTTTACCAGATTTTCGTTTTGACCACTTTAACCCACCGAAGTCAGTAGTTTTCTTCAAATCGTCAGCTCTCATATAATACGAGTATTTATCTTAAGAGGAAGCTACAAGCCAAAAATGTGCATATTCTTTGTATATCTTATATCGTAGGCATTAAACTTGCTTGACAAACGGAGTCTAGAAACGTTCGATTTCAAGCACAAAACTGGTTTTTGTTTATTTTGTAAATAATTTTATAAGAAATCAAAAAAGTTAATCAAGTGAAACTGTCACAGATAATTTTAGCTATAATACCGTATTTTTTTAAGTTGTTTCCTTTATGCTTTCATACATTTCTACTGAAAAAAATATTTTTTGGTAGTTTGCATTTATATTTTTTATTGAGTAATTTATTTTTTTATTTGTATTCTACTTAAGCGAAGCGATAGGAAAACCTTCAATTTATCTAAAGCATATTTTTTGGCATTCATAATGTACACCAATTCGTTATACAGATTAATCAAAATAGTGATTTAGCATTAAGCTTCGCCTTAATTTTCATCCAAAAGAAATATTACGTTTTATTTACTGTTTTGTGAAAAATTTGTTTTGGAAATATGTATTTTTTCAAATGATTTATTTCGCTGCTTTAAATTCGCTTGTTTAAGGCATTGATAATAATAAATTGTAACAAAAGTTTAAAGGTGATGCTTTGTGAGGATAGATTCTAAATGAACAATGTTTTTGCATTTCGTGCTTATTTTAGAAAAACATTAGCTTGAATTGTAACACGTTGCACTAGCACCCACGATAGATCCAACGCTAGCAAAAAAATGTAAATTACATCAGTTTATCAATTCAACATAAAATGTCTTGAACTCTCGTATATTGTATCTCCTTGAATTATTAAATATATTAACATAAGAAATCAATCATTCACATTTATATATCAGAACAATACAATGAATATTATAGCAATAAGGGCATTATGTATAACAATTAGCAAAGCAATATTTTTTGTCATGTTGCCACAGACAAACTAAGTCCAAACGCTATTTTGTAGTAAGATTGTAATAAAACTTCAAATTCATGATAATATTATATATTTTTAACATAAATAAATTGTATTTCTCTATTAAACTTGATCGTTTAGTGAAGTTATTAAGAGTTCAGAGTTGTGATTGAGGTAGAAAAAGTAGCATTTAGAATTACGACAAAATATTTTTAATTATTAATTTATCAATCATTATTTATTTTGAGAATTAGTAACCACTGTGATGAAATTTATCTAAGGCTTAGTTGCTTTATTGACTTGTGCCGATGTCAAATGTAACAGTATGTCAAACAACTGACCCTGGTATAAACTCGTAAACAGTATAAACTTGTTCAAATCAATTTATTTTTACGAAAATTCTTAACGGTTTCGGCTCAATCATTTCTTCAAATCAGATATAAATTTAAAATGTAATGAGAGTGATTTATTTTTTGGTTATTATGCCGTGTTGCGCTACCTCCTTTTTAGGCCAACGATTCGACCAGCGTTACAGTGTCAATCATCAGGGCAGATGTAACACATTAGATGCTTACACACTGGAGCATTATAGTATAATGCTGTTCAAAACGTTGGATAAATAAGGAGGTAGCGTACTATAAATACTAGTAGTTGATTACTTCGACTTGATAGCTAGCAACAATTATGGGCTCTGGCGGAATAAAAAGATACTATCAAACATTGCTACCATCGTGAAAGAATTAATTGGATACGTAACACACTAACAAATTTAAATACAGACGAAATTTAAAGTGGTCGAGTAAAAAATAACTTTGGTAAGCTCAGTCAATAATCTGCCCTGAGAAAGGCAAGGCTGTGCCGAAACCGGTTGGGACGATCTTATAAAATAAAGTGATGCTAAAAGAGATTGATATCATTATTTATTTTTGTTGAAAGCCTGCCAATTATTTCAACAATTTAAAACTTATATAATGTAGGTTGTAACAAAAACAATTATTCATATTTTTAATTATAGATTAGATTCCCATTTCGGAAGCATGGACAGGAATAAATTAAAGTTGGAACATTAGCTGGTTTGTGAAAAATTCTAGGGCCTATTTGATAAATTCATTGTTTATCTAAATGTTTTGATAATTATTTTGATCTTGTTGTGTGTTAGAAAAATCACTGTAAAGTAGGAGAGAGTTACAGTTATGTTCTCATCAGCTCTCAACTTTTTTTAGACATTTTTATTATCGTTTATGTTTTGAAAACTAGATCTCAATTATGTACTGTATTGATAGATTTCTTTTTACTGTATTCCGAAATTTTATCGTAAAAAAATTTAAATAAAAATATAAAAAACATGATTTTGTTTTTCTAAACGTGCATCCCTAATCGACTATATTAGGATACACTTAAAATAATTCTTAGTCTGCTCTTTCATGGATGATACAAATTGAATCATTTTAGGAAACCTAAAATTACAATATTGCGTTGTATCACTGATTTGTATGCCTTTCTTGAAAGAATATGAATATTAAAAAAAAAACTATTTTTTAATATTCATATTGCGTACATACAGGCGCAAACAAATAATTCATCTAAAGCAACTCGCAAAAAGTGTTTTTTCTAAAATAATTAAATTAGCGCCATCTATGAAAGAGCAGATTATGAATCTTCTTGAGTATACCATTGAACTAGGAACCTAATTCTCGTGTGATTTTTTTCCACACGGTGTCCGGAAACTAGTGTTACAAGCAGAAAACTACAATCTACATCACATTTGGAATCCATTTTGTGGTATAACATTTGAGCTTTCTAAATCTAGTCCAAAGCTGTTTTAAAATGCGCCGAAGCGTCGACCGATCTCTAATTTTTTTGAACCCTTAATTGATGAACAAAATGGAAAAAAAAAAATCGAAATGCTCTTATAAATGGGTTCTCCGTGTTTTGTGGTGTAGATTCACCAGTTTGCCGATATTACAATGATTTTTCGGACACTGTGTAACTGTTTATATAATTTTAAGATGAATATTCTCAAAAAATTGCCATAATAGGCACTGAAAATATTTAGCTAAAAACACCTATAATTATATTTTTTTTAAACCCCTTACTATAGTCCCAACTGTCCTTGGGATGTCAGTGGGATGGTATCCCCAATAATTCCGGTACGATGGCTAAAGGTACCGGGGAAGGGAAGGAATCGGAGAAAAGGTAGGCGGTGAAGTATCTGGATATTCAGGTCTGGTCACAAAACACGGCTAAGCCATTTCAAGCAAAGTTTCGATCCTGAATGGTGGTATTACACCAGGGCGACACTGAGAGCATCTTCAACTCTCTGTATTATATCGTATAAACGCGTCAAATATTTAACAATGAAAATGACATTACCTACTAGTCGAATAATTGTATATTGTGCAAAGGAAAAAAATCAGGAGAAAAAAATCAACTTTGTAATTTTCGTCTCCCTAATGAGATTTTTTTGTAATTTTTGGGTATCTATCTGTCTAACTTACCATTAATTGTCCAGCAGGTGGTAGGCAGAGAGAATGTACTGAGACACAACTCTGTCTTGACACCCACTTCTTGCATAAATCACATTCACACATATTCTCCTGATATTCATACTCAAGTATTTGATTTACTTGGTTGTATCATGTCATCCTCGGGTGTCCCTGACTTCTTATACCATTAACTTTCGCATCATTATATATTCCTCTTACACTCCTTTTATCCATTATTAACACGGTAATATTAAGTTTTACCACATATACGCCTCAGAGATCTCATCTCTACGTCAATGTTGATAACAGCAGATACATCTATTTTGTTGGGTATAAAACAAAAAATATGAATTAAAAAACATACACTTAGTAAGACACCACTTTATTTTTGAATCAATAACGATAGCCAACCGGGTTTCGCTTGTCCCAAGCTTCATCAGGGCTAAATATCAACTAAAGCTAATTAGATACAGGCACATATAAATATAGGTAAATGAAAACAATGAGTGAAAGAGATACAAAACAGATAGAAAGAGAAAGAGATGCAAATAGAAAAGGTGGAGACAAATTATTAAGGATGATGAGGAGGGAGGGGGGGGGGGGGGGGGGAAGGAAATAACAGTTTCAGCGGCGGAATAAATTTAATATGGGACTATCAGATAAATTAATTTGGTTATTTATTATATTTAAATTATTATTAACTGCTTTTTTTATTTCAAGGGCTTCTAAGTTGTTTAATCTAGGAATTAGATTAAACAACTTAGAAGCCCTTGAAATAAAAAAAAGCAGTTAATAATAATTTAAATATAATAAATAACCAAATTAATTTATCTGATAGTCCCATATTAAATTTATTCCGCCGCTGAAACTGTTATTTCCTTCCCCCCCCCCCCCCTCCCTCCTCATCATCCTTAATAATTTGTCTCCACCTTTTCTATTTGCATCTCTTTCTATCTGTTTTTGTATCTCTTTCACTCATTGTTTTCATTTACCTATATTTATATGTGCCTGTATCTAATTAGCTTTAGTTGATATTTAGCCCTGATGAAGCTTGGGACAAGCGAAACCCGGTTGGCTATCGTTATTGATTCAAAAATAAAGTGGTGTCTTACTAAGTGTATGTTTTTTAATTCAATATGTCACACCCCAAAGTATTTGCTTCCTTCGAAAATACAAAAAATATGATATCTGAAGGTTAGGTAAACAAGCCGGATGCGAAATATCCATCCATTTGTTTTATTTGAGTGTTCGTCTTCTCCTGGCCACCACAATCTCCCCCAGCATGATGAAGACAGCCAGAGCGGCACCGGCGACCAGCAGGAGTAGGGCGGTTTCCACGCCAGTGATGGTGACGCTGCCTATGCCGCCCTGCGCGCTGGGTGGGCACTGAGGGCGGGGGTGATGCCACACCCCCTGCTGGTACTGCAGAATGCCGCTCTCGTGAATTTTTCGCAGTCTGAAATAAAATAGACAGAGAAAATCTTACAGATCACGAGACCATTGCAAGGTTAGGTAGGTCCCAAAAACTGCCATAGGCTGGTCATGTAGAAATAATGCCAGATTGTTGGACGCTGAAAGTTATGACTGTGTGGTTACCCAAGTGGAAGCAACCCAGTGGGAATAGTGCGGAATAGGAGGCAAGACTGTGTGGAGTAGGTTTGAAACAAAGTGGGAAGGACAGACAGCTGGAGGCGAGGAACCACAGCTAGCAGAGAACATCAGTATAGTAAGCAAAATCCTACCCTGGGATGTAATGCTGTGATTATGATGATGAAACAAATCAATTATATATATATTTTTTTTTTTAAATTGCCGGAAACCCGGGCGTTTATTGCAATTACATGTTTAATATAACAAATGTGAAAGTAACCCGCCTCACTAGAAGGTTTCTGTTCTGAGGCGGGTACAAATGAGTTGTTATATTTTTCGTGTTTTTCTAAATGGTATTGATTTTTGGAGTTCCTCGAGGTTCCACCATTGGTCCCCTTCTCTTTATTCTGTTTACAGGTCATATAATAAGATGCAAGTATCTCTTCAGTAAAAGTGACATGAAACAATTTAAAATAAATCTGAGTAAATGCAATTATTAAGTCTGATTTATATAGGGTTGATAATTGATTAATTCAACCCAAAAGTGCTTAATATTGGTTACTATATCTCAGGCTGTAGGTAGCTATCAGTATCGTACTGATGAAAGACCACTAATCAGAATCGAAAATTTGCTGGAAATCGCAATGGCCATGTTTGGTTAACTGGTCTGAAGAGCCAAGCTTTTTCTTACCTCACCCCATCATTAACACAATGTACCCCAAAGTGGGGATGCTGCTGACATTGGACAGTTGTGCTGAGAAAGTGTCTCTCGAGCTGAGAAAAAATCTCGACTAACAATATTGAATCTGCACACTGGAAAACAGGGTTTTTTGCAAACGATCAAGGAATACTTATTGCCCTCAAAAACATTAAATACTAAACGTTGATACAAATTAAAATAAAAACTGTGTACACCTAGACTGAACACTTTCAATTTATCTGCTTTGCACTCCGATGTCTATGTTTGAATGTTTATCAAAATAAATATCTGAAAGTTTTTGAGTTTGGAAATTCAAATGTATTACTTACCCTTTAGTAATAGTTTCCCTGTAAGGAGAGTGTTTCCTTGTAACGGTGACGAGTGGTTTGGGGACAAATAGAAACATTTCTGCCAGATCACAAACTTCTCTCTCACTGAAACTCTCTGGAATCATTTTGTAGGCAGCTGCAACATCAACCTGCAAAGTTAACATATGTATTTACATAATTTAAAAATCACCTTTTAAGGCGACATAGGTAGACTTGACCTGAAATTTGGCATTTTTGCGGCCAGTTTTAGACGTATGGACAATTTTCTAGAAAAAAACACAAATTGATTTTGAAAGATCGTTATTTTATCTAGTAAAGCAAGATGTTAAATTATGAAAAATAATATTATTTTCAAGTCATAATAAAGTGTTACCGTTGGACGTTGCGCAGATTTGTTGCATTTTCAAAGGTGAATTTGTATTACACAACAAATATTTCAAATCATATTAATACAGTATAAACAATCAATAAATTATCTATCATAAGTATGTATAAGAAATTTGTTTTTATTTCAAATAAAATTACTAATAAATAAATCCGAACACGCGTTTTATGACGAAAATCCCTCAATTTGACTATTTATTTATGGTCTTACAAATTGGTATAGTTCAAATTTTTTTACAAAAATAATTTACCAAGACATTATTGAAACATTCGAAATAATTTATGACCAAAAATATATTCTTAAAGTATATAATAGTAATTAATTTCGATTCGCGTTTGTGCATTTTTATTAACTCGGCACAAGACATAATATTGTCATTCTCCCCCGCGACCGGGCGGCAAGCGGACGTGTAGTCCACGCCGGTCTAGTTAATAACATTTTAAATTCCTCGCTTAAAAATGAGGAGGAAAATACCCTTGGAACAAAAGTTTTATTAGAAAACACAAATTACGACATCAAAAACGTACGTGAGAGATATATTTTCAAAACAAACAAAGGTTTGTGATATTTAATTATCCGTGTACATTGTATGTACTTATATGCTACAGGGTCGTTCGAAAGAATCAGTCAGAATAAGCACATATTTTTTATAACATTTGGCGATAATTTTGTGTTGTTTAATTTCCCGGAAAAGAATCAACTATGGACTATCAGGAGTTTATGTCTGTCATGCATGTATAAATGTTAAAACTTATGCCAAAGTACGTGAAACTGTTTGTGATTGGTGGTCAAAAAGTGCCACGAACCAAATGAATTTTGATTCGTGATGTGCAATTCAAATCATTTCATTGTTCATAATTTCTATTTTATTGTCCAATTCACTATTATATTGGTATAATTCAACATATTTAATATTTTTTGTGTTACTTTTTGTCAGTTTCATAATGTAATATTGTGAATTGAGCTTTGTGTTTTAGGAAAAAAGACGAGGTTATTTTTGACATACTAACCCATGATTTTTCAATCGAAATTTACCTCGTGAATTTAATAACATTTCGAAAATTATACAGGTCAGGTCGCTCCGTTAACCATGAAAGCGATACAATATTATGCAATCGCATAACTACATATATAGGTAGGTACCGTAGAAAATAGTTGGAAATAAAACCTAGTTTTAATATATATACTACTTCAGTTGTAAGGAATAAACCCTCTTTTCAATGTCATATTTTTTTTTTTTTTTTTTTTTTTTTTTTTATATTAACTCCACACAGGAGGCCCTGAAGAAAATAATTTCCCTCAGGGCCTATGTCATCTTTGGGGATGCTGTGTGGAGGGTCTTTTTGTGGAGAGGAAGGAGTGAACATGGGTCTTGAAGAGTCCCATGTTGTAGGAGGGAGGAAACACAGAGGCCGGCAGTTCGTTCCACAGCCGAGCTGTTGAACTTAAGAACGAATCGTAGAAGCGACCCGTTCTCATGTGACAAATGTCAACCGTGTACAAATGTTGGGCGCGCGTTTGGCGTGTATCCCGACTATGCACCGGTGCCGAAGGGATCAATGACGCTAGTTCCTCAGAGCATCTTCCATTGTAATACCGATAGAACAAGGACAGCATACCTACCTGACGCCTGTGCTCTAAAGATTGCAGTCCGCTTGTTAAGATTGGGGAATCTAACAAACGGACCGCCCGTTTTTGCACAGAGTCAAGGGTTTTTTTCAGGTATTTAGGGGCTCCGGACCAGAGATGGCTACCAAATTCGAGAGTAGGGCGCACTTGCGATTTGTACAGGGTCAGCAGTTGTGTACTATTGTCTACTATATGTATCAAATCAAGTAATACTTTAAAGATAAGTACTAGAAATAAAAATTAACAGTAATACCTTTCCGATAAACGAATAAATATGTAAAACAAAAGATTTTTACTCACTTTTGGAAAACCTATGTAAAATAAATTTAAAAAAATCAAATTAAACAAATATTTGAAATTTTTTCATATCTACCATGTCAACGCACTGCATTTGTATTTATTTATGTTTACGCTCTCCGACGTACAATTTACAAATATGTATGTAACTACTTATTAGGAAGAAAGCTACAAACGAGAATTCAACAACAATAATTGTTATTTCATCGGAACCATGCTGTAGTTTTCGTCAGCCGCGCGGCTGTACGACTTGCAGGGGAATGAATTCGGTATTTCTGTCTCGTTCTAAAAAAACCTCCGATCGCGAGACCGTCTTTTAACGAAATTTGAATTCTCGTCCGCTGGTTAAGACGCCTTAAGCATTATTTTCCTCTTGTACATACTTACTCCACCCATAATCACAAGCTCCTAGAGCTCACCTTATAGAGTAGTAGAATATTTAAGAAAAAAAATGATATTGATTTTGCATACTCTTATAATTGGAAATCTTGTAATATTCAATAAAGATTCATACCACCCGGGAGGCCATGAGAAAAATGATCTCTCTTTTTTAGGAAAGGAAGGAGAGGAAGTTTTGGGCAGAAAGGAATCTGGGTGTCGATGTGTCCAGTAGCGACGGACATTTGAATCCATCCCTCCCATTGCGGTGATTGACGATCATGAACCGAAAAGGCTCTGGACGGAGCTATTCGAGGACAATATGAAGCCGCGTGGTGCGGGGGAAGATGCATGAAAAATGCCAAAACCTATTTAATTTTTTTAATGAAATTTCCCTTTCCGGTCTCATCAAATACCAAAAAAATCATAAGCCGTTATAATTTCATTAAAATTGCCACATGACGCCATGGTGGGCAGACGCACATGCCGCCAACACCTGGACAAATCTTACCCCATGAACCCCCGCGCGGCGCTGGCGGCCCATCCTCTCTGCCTACCCCTGTAGTAAACGGCCTGATAGTATTATAGTCCGTTATCATGACTGAAGTAGCTATATGCCTTGTAAATTATGTTAGACCAACAAAAGCGGGCATCCCAAGTATCACCAAATGTAGCGAACCATTTGGGGTGACCTACGGCAGTGTTGAATGAAACTGTTCCTGGGGTTGCCGTACCCAGTACCAATACCTGCCTCCCAAATTAATTGGCACAGTATATTTTCGTGTCCATTTTCTTTCGTGTGTTTAGGTACTCACTTGAAAAGCATATCCTCCACGCCTTACTTTTTCCAAGCCAAATGCCGGATTAACAAAATTTTCCAAACTGCTGGTTGGTCTTACTTTCGTTTTGTATAACTCAATTGCTACCTGGTCGTTCGTCGTCTGAAAAAGCACAATAATGAATTGGCAATTACTCAAATAACATATATTTTTAAATCCATTGCAACTTTTACTTGACCGATTCCATTAAAATCTACATAATTAATTCTGTAGATTACAATACAATATTATCTTTACCTGGAAGCCACATGGATTCAAGACTAACTAACCTCAAAGAAATCGTAGTTGTATGGTATATCTTCAATGAGAACTTTAAGCTGACTCTTGAGAAGATCAGCGAGGGTAATGATAGTTCTCGGGGGCTCTGAGAGAAGCGACGAGACGATGGATGCCGAGTAGAACTGGTAAAGCATGAAAGTGAAAATCAGCAGAGACAAGGAAATGGCCCGCCCACTGAATATAGTAGGGCTATGCACTAAACCTGAAAAAAAAACAGGAAGTCATAATATAAGACAGAAAATTAACCAAATGACAGATTGATGCCGATTAACCATTCTTCTTACCTTGTTGAAACAGTGCGCCAGGAACAGCTAAAACTAACGCATAATCCCACGAATCATCTTCCAACATTTCAGAAGCATGCTGAGAGCCATCTTGCTTCATGTATTTTGCCTGTGAACAGTCAGGGAATAAGTAAGCACTTAAGTTAGTTAAAACCCTCGGTAATCGGTAACTGATCTGAATTTTTGAAAAATTATTCCATAACTATTTTTTTAAGATATTAAATAATATCTTTCAAATTTCGAAGAAACATTACATAATTAATTAATTACGCATTAGGCTCGATGATTGACCGCTGGGCAAAAATGGACGATATCTGGTTAAAAGGTAGATAAGAAACAATTATTAACACTTGTGTCAATGGAAAGGTAAAATGGAAAATTAATAGACATAAGCTCCACGGTATATTACCTTTGGGTATACGTGATTTTTTCCTTCAGGTACGTTAAGGTTAAAGCATTCATCCACAATATAAGGTATATACTTTTCTATTTTGAAAAATAGAAAAGAAAAAAGATAACTAAACAATATGACTACCCTAATGGTTTGTTGCCATTTCGGAGGGTGAAGCTACTTCACGGCAGGAGATAGATTAATTCCCAAGGGCTGCCAAGACTTCCAAGGGTCGTGCTCTGATTACAATGACTATAGATATTGTCAAAATATTTTCCTTATAGGGCGTTCTCCGATGTGTATTTTCTAATCATCATTTCTCCGAGCGAAATGATTAAATAAAAATACCTCATGTTGTAAAGCAATCCTCAGCATAACTCCGACTACAGCTAAGACCGCGATGGTGGCCCACCAAACGTTTGGAGCCAGCGGCTTTGTAAAACTATCCTTCAAGCCCTCTTCCTTGGATGGATGCCTGAATAATATTGTTGGCCTGAAATATGAAAATTTTATGTAAATCATTCTTTAATTATCTTTCACAATTAACAGTCTCAAAACTTTGATGAAAAACCGTAAAATTACTACCGTAGTAATGGGCGATTTACACTATATTTTTTCATACCGATCCCTATGTGAAAAATATTTATTGTACACGATCATTATTTGCATACTCACGATTCCATATAGATAGTTGCTATTAGAGAATATACGCGTCAAAAAATGGCAACACCTTAAACTCATAGGTATTCCAGCAATTTTGTTGAAATACAACACTCTTTTGATTTAATTAAATTTGCATAAATTCGCGGATGGAAGGATATTCACTGACTTGGCATTTCTTGTATAGAATTCTAAATAATGCTTTTGATAGTACAGAATTGCTTGCATTGATAAGCTTTCGAATTCCACCACGTAATACTGGAAGTCGGGAATTATTTCAGTGAAGAAATTCTGGGACTAACTATCAAATGTATTCCTAATTGCATAGAATACTTACAGGGGAAAATAATTACACCGAGCCAGTGGAAATCTTAAATTTATCACTTCACGGATACAAAAGATTGTTACTGAGGCAGTTTAGTTATATATGTATAATATACTGCATAATTTTTAGTATTCCTATAAAAAACCCCTAAAGGGGGCGATAATATATATTATATTACAAATGATAACAATATGCAGACCTATATATGTGTTTTTTCGTTATTATTCTACTACTCCATAAGTTGAGCTCCAGGAGCTTGTGTTTGTGGGAGGAGCATTTACCTTTAGACTAAAAATAATGAGCAACACTTTCAGCTTACTGTGGTGATAGTAGGAGATTTTCAAATATTGTCAGGTTAATCGTAACCCGGGAATGTTTGTCTTTCTTTTAAAAAAATAAAAAATAAAAATGGTATAATGATTTTTTTAAACAATAATCAAAAACTTATGAAATAAATACAAACATAATATTAACATAGGTACACAAATTAGAAAAGTGGTTTTTTAAAGACAATTAAAATAATATGTATATCTTTTTACAGATTAAGTAAGCGTGAGGAAATTAAGGGTACAATATATCATGTCCACAAATTAGAAAAATAGTTTTTTAAAGACAATAAAAATAATATATCTTTTTACAGATTAAGTAAGCGTAAGAAATTTAAGGGTACAATTTATCATTAAACAATTTTCGGGATTTAATTAACTTTTTGAATTGTTCGTAATTCAAGGTTTGGGTTACACTAATTTTAATTTTGGACAACAATATATTGTACCACCTCACAACTAAATACAAATATTGGTGCTGAGCCGTGGTCGTTCTAAGCATAGGGATGTCTATTAAGACATTAGTTTAGAATCTATTGCTTATGCTATCTTAGGGGTGAATTTTATGTATTAAATATTCTTTATAAATTTGATATAAGGCGATTCTCTTATACTATTCTGTGATAGATGGTACATTCATAAATAAAAATGATACACAAAAAAAATAAATAACCACATATTACACAAAAGTTCTGAACACCGTTGAACACAGTCTTTTTACCGTTGCCGTCAAGAAATCATCAAAATTCACAATACCGGACACAACAAATCGATTCATGCTTACCGACCAAGCCATGTGATGGCTGTCTGGTCAACGATGAGGAACCTTTCGTCCTTGAACTGGGTTGGGGTGATGCCAAGTTCAGCTTCGTTCCTCATCAGCACTCCAATAACTCCTGTCCAGCTACCGTTTTGCAGGTAACCCCAACTGTTGGTTCGAAGAATGTTGGTCCTAAATTTATTGAAATTGACATCTATGTGGTGAAAATTTTCATCAGTGAAATTAAATCAATTCTCTTTTGAATTTTAAAAATTATTGTGAATTCAAAATACGGTTCTTCCATAACATGGGGTCAAATTTTATTGCGTATATGCTTAATTAGCGTATTTTTTTGAAGTCACACATGGATTCAACATTATTTCAGATATGGTTTTAGATTTTCACGGCCAAAAGTACTAGTGATTTTTTTTGGAGTATTATGCCTTTTTGCGCTACCTCCTTCCTTAGACAATATTTCGGACAGTATCGCAGTGTCCGAAACGTTGGCTAAAGAAAGAGGTCGCGCAACACGGCATGATACATCAAAAATAAATCACTGTAATAGTTATTTCGTTCATATCAAAATTTATATTGATTTCGCTATTTATTTTTAATTAAACTTTGAGTTATATATAAAAAGAATCTACATTCCTTTTAATATCAGTATGAAATATTGTTCCCATGCGGGTAGAACGAAGGGGGGTGTGGCGGCTGTCGATGTCGCCCCAATCTTTCCGAGCTCGAACGAATTCAACAAACGGAGTCAAAAGTGACCCACGGCCGTGCGCCACCGCGCAAATGTTCATTGAGTTTTTAACATTAATAAGTCAATTTACACCACTACTGATTATCGTAAAACCCTACTTAAATGTGAACAGTTATACCATTGCTTCCCTTATATTTTCCAATACGACTTTTACAATATCTCAGTGTGTATGTAGGCATTTTGAAGTTATCGCCGGAGACTTGCGCTCATAAATCGGAGAGGGCTTGTAACCGACCGATGCCCGTGATATGTCACAGTGGTCAATGAACCGATATGCGTGGCCCATACTTTGAACGCCAAAGCTGACTCTATCTATATACCGCATGCACAGTTTTTGCACAAGGTTGTTTTACGCTTTAAGCATAGTTGGATTTCTTACTTGAAATTGTACATTTCCATCAGAATGACATATAGGATATAGTTGTGCCTATGCATTGTGTCCTTTTCTAGGTCAAATGGAGTGGACAGATAATGCAACAGGCTGCATTTTGGTCTGGTAGTAATCTATAAACAAAGTAGTTCATTGAAATCATGTATATCAAAAGTAAATATTAACTTATTACATTATTTTTATAAAGGAAACATTAACTTACTGCGACAACGGAACTGATGGTAATCCCTTGCAAATCACGACGTTGGGTAATTTGGTCTTCTAGTACGTAAAAATGCCAGCGACCTTGTTTCCTTACTCTTTCTGGTGTCGATTCATTTTGAAAGCATTCTGAAAAGAAAAAGTACATACCTTAATTTTATATAGTTGTGAATGAACAGTCTACTAACGATATAATTATTCTTAGCAAAATGCAGTAGGTATTCAACAAAAAATACTAATATAAAACTTGCTTAAAACTGTTTTAGTATTTTCCTGACGAAGGAAGGGTGCTTCAGAAACCGGTAGAATGCAATTAAGATTAAAGTGGTCTAAAACAAATTTCTATCTTTTATTGTAAATTATGACGAGCCACAAAGTAAATGCTTATTACAAATATGAAAAACTACTTCTTTCAGAAACGCTGACAACCCAACTAAAACCGGAGAAAACACGACATTATAGAAGAAATTAATATTGGAGAGTATTATAAGTGTTTTTAGGTTCATGATTGCCAAAAGCTTCAGAGATTTCCCATTTGTCTTTGTTTTAGGTACATCTAATCATAAATCCCAATTTTTAAGTTTAACCTTTCAGGCTTTTAAATATACTATCATAGAATTTCGGAATGGTTCTAAGGTATTTATAAATTATGTTTATATTATTTTTGTAGTTGTCGTAAAAACAAATACTATTTAAGAATGTAGATAAATCTGTCTTTTAGATGTGCGTATTTGAAAAAAACATCGATATATCATGAATTATAAAATTTTAATATCAAATACGAAAATGTGAACAAAAAAACTTACCGAAACATTTTGACTCAAAACGATCATACTTTTGATAGAATTCGATATTTAGAAAACACATTCCATCTGTGTAGGGAATTTATAAGAAATCTGTTATACCATATATACGAAAAAAAATATTAACAATTTTCTAATTTTTAACTGTCAACGAAAAAATTACGCCACTTTGTAATCAGAATTTGAATATTTTTATAATTTTTTATATTTGAGAAAAAATTACGCCAATTTGAAATGTACATTTGAAAAAATTTATCCATGGGAAGAAGTATAAATATTTGAGATGAATAACTGAGAAGAATAATTATTTCCTTTCCAACGACGAATAAATCATATTTAATCTTTTTAAGAAAATTTCTTCTGAAAGCTTATCACTTTGTGATGTCATTAAAGTGATGTAAACATAGACATATGAATATTAGTAGACCTGCCCTAAGTGATTAAAAGCGTATTATCCCCACTCCCCATACCGGTTCCATTGGAGCCGGCTGTGCTCGCGTATGGCCTCAAGTGAATTTAGAAAACGTGACGTCATCATTCTTGTGCGAACTATGGTCATCGGTTCATTTTACGAAATAACACGTCAAAATGGTGACTTGTGCTATGAAAACTTGTAAAAATAGATGTGAAAAAGAGAATAAACCCAATTGTCGTATTACATTCCATATATAAGCATTATTTTACTTTATTTTAAGCATATTCACATCGTATATTATGGATCAGTTGTAGAAACATATACTATCGCATCGAGAAACGTCTGGACGCGAAACACAAAGCTGGTTGGTTGCTGGGAAGTAAATTATGAACATTTATAAAAGTGTCTTAACCAAATACGTAAACTAAATATTCGACTCTGAAAATAGAAGAAATTTATTTTGCCGAATTAAGACTTCGCAAATTTTTTCATAACGTGGCGAGTAATTTGCGCTCCCATGTAAAAATGTCTATTCATTCAAAAGCAGATTTTACTTTTAAGAACTAAATGGTGATATTATAATGCGAGATGCCTATTTACTGTCAGATTGATTTATTGACGAATCACAGTCAGCTTTCCTCCCTGCGTCCCGCAACTCTTGTTTTAACCCCTCGTCCTTAATTTCTCGTCTATTAATATTCATATGTCTGTGGATGTAAACAAAGTTATTTGTGTTTTATTCTAATAAATCATACCTATATCTCCGCATAATAGAAAACATGCAAAAAATACTTTTATAATGTATAGACGCCCGGTCAGATCTGTCCTAATGGAATATGATGTTTGTGGCTAGAAGTGTTAACAAGTTGAAGGGTGAATACAATAAAACATGTAGTATTCTGGTCGCCTTCAAATTCATTTAGACAGAATATCATTGTCAACTTGAAAAATCAAATTACACATTCTTACCAATATCTGGGTTAAAAGTTTTACATTTCAAGGAACTTTTATTGCTTTCTTTCACAGTGATTAGCGACTTGGAGTCATTATCGGAAAACCTCCTAGGATGGAAAGAGCTGTCTTTCAACGTTGAAAACCATAAGCCATAAAATTGCATTATCATTTTGCCGCCAAATTTTAAGCCAGGATTGTGAAAGTCATAAATCATCCAAGGATCTATAAAACAAGTATTAAATTGTCAGTCCATTAAATAAATAACATACATTACATTTGAATTCCGTTGCATTGTGAACTTTTACCTATAGGAGGGCAGCATAGATAAGAGAAACAAAAAGAGAAGTGGCATGGAAGTGGGCTGATTTTCGCCGGGCTGCAACTAAAATGAATGGACCATTAGAGCGCCTAGGTTGAAACAATGGCATCTTCTGTGCGTATATGCAATTTGCAGTCTTACTGGTAGATGGCCCATCTCCTTTGTTTCTATTATCTATGAAAATCAGTGATCACCAGGGCCATTTCTCGTTTGGTTCAGAAACTCGATATGTAGCAAGTTTTTCTGACAGATTCGTTTATCAATGTCGTACATATTTCTAATAGATGTTTCACAAAGCAAAATATGTGACGAAAGGGGAGTAGGTAAATTGGTGCCCTCTGTGTGTTTCTAACTCGATCCGTCTGACTTCTAGCTGATCAAGGATGAACATTTATAACATGTTTCTTCACATTATTCACAACTTCTATACGTTGACCACTTTATTTCGATGTTTGGAGTTCTGACCAATGACGTGACGGCTCTGCTTTCGAATGATTTTTGACAGAATAGATTTCAAAACGATTATCTCGGACTGTTTGATGATTTTTGACAGAATCGATTTATCCACGACAACGAATCGAAATATTTCGATGGTCAAAAAGATCGAGTAAATAATCGACTGTGCCCATCGCTAATTCGGACTATATATTTATTAGATTATACACGGTGTGTCATCGGAAAGTCGAAGCGCAAGCGGGAAACTGGTCAATGTACATCAGATTTGTGTCGATTTTGATATGTAACTTTTTTAGATTTGTTTTTCCTTTTTCGAAAAAATCGAGTGTGAAGATGGAATTTTTTAGGTGAATTTTGAAAACAAATCGATCGTTATAGGGTATTTTAAAATGCGTCAAAGCGTAAACCCAGCTCCAAAAGTTTTTTTAACCCCTAGAGCCTCTGATATTTTTAAGCTATTATTTCTCAAGCGAACTGATTGCGCATTAAATATGTTCGCAATTCATTCAAAATAAATTACTGTTTTCTTCTAAAGCAGATGAAAAACTTGTCAGATTTTAGTACTATAAATAGATTTGTGCAATTAAAAATATTAGAATTTTGAACAGCAGATAAATTTGTTAAAGTCGCTTACCGATGGTTTTTAAGCAAACTAAAAAAAGCTATTGTCACTTTATTTCGCGTATTATATAAATACATTTACTACCTTCCGATGATGGCCCAGGCAGCACAAACCAGACGTTATTGTCAAGTCTTAAATCCAATGGCGTCAACAGTTTTATAACTGTATTCAAATCTTCACCAAACAAAAGCCAGTAGTGACTCTCGTCAAATAACTCCATTTCAGATGCCTGAATCAAATAGTAGATATATAAAAAAATATATATAATACATTATATAAAAATGTTTAGACAGATTTTAAAGTGACAAAATAAAATGAGAAAGTGATAAATGACTGACATGAAAATATACGAATCGTCGAAATAATAATAAATGCATAAATATGTGCAAAATGGTTAGTGATTTGGGAACATTCACCGCCGACAATTTAGAAATTCCCCACACACCCCACAATGCATAAGATTATTATCTTATTAACACACACTCCCCACAATGCATAAGATCATTATCTTATTAACACACACTCCCCACAATGCATAAGATCATTATCTTATTAACACACACTCCCCACAATGCATAAGATCATTATCTTATTAACACACATTCCCCACAATGCATAAGATCATTATCTTATTAACACACACTCCCCACAATGCTTAAGATCATTATATTAAACGGCAACGTGATAATAATCAACACAGCCAAATTTCAGCACAATTCTATTCAACAACTCAACATCATGATTTTACATTATGTTTCCAATCAACAAACATTAATATAACACGACACGAATCAACAAATACATAAATATGTGCAACTTGATGTGTTAACTAAAATTATGCAATCGAAAAAATACAAATTTGAAACATGACACAACGAACACCAATAGATGAATCTTGGCAACAAATATAATTTATTATTTTTAACGAGATGGTACAGATAAAAACAGTAAAAACAAATGCCAATTTTTTCAATTTGTATTAATATTTCGGGCGACTAATTATTGCTTATAAATATTTGTTATCCTTTATGCTATGCATAAAACCTTGTCTTATAAACATTAGTTTATCATTAACAAATAATGGAGATGGTACAGATTAATATTAAAGTACAAACACAAATTAATAACATGATAACTAACTAATCAACACACACCATTTTTTTTTATATGTTAATGTCAACAAATTAATTAAGAAATATAATTCTATACCAAACAAAATTGCAGGTGGTACAATTTTAAAGATAAAAAAATAAAATGTTACAAACAACATTATTATTATTATTATTTAAACTACATCAAGAACATAAAAATATAATAAAATTTTCAAATACTTACATATTTCAGAACCTGATTTGATTGACTGCACGCAACGTCTAAAATGATTGCAGTTTTATAAATTTTCTTGTCGTGAAAAAGATTAGTAAAAACATTCTTAGCACTTTCATGGCCGTGAAATATTTCTGAATCTAGATTCTTTACCGTAACACATTTATTTGTGGTCTGGTGAAAAATACGAGACAATTGTACCAATTCTATAAAAAAAACATAAGCGTTTGTTAAAATTTTTATTTCAATTGCAAATAATTTTATTAATTGTGTTGTTGAGACATGATACAATCGATGAAAAACATTACAGGCAAATTAGGCAAACTATTTATTCAAATATGTAATATTAATATAGTGATAATGTCTAAGGAATTCTAAAGAAAAATTGGTTTAATTTATGAAAACTAATTATATTGTCAACTAGAAAAAAAAGCATGCAGAAATCCATTCTGTGCCGTTTAATTATAAAATAAAATTCCATTACAAAAAATCTCTTCTGTACCGGCGTTTAACTATAAAATAAAATTCCATACCAGAAATCTCTTCTGTACAGGCAGTTGAACTATAAAATAAAATTCCATAACAGAAATCTCTTCTGTACCGGCGTTTAACTGTAAAATAAAATTCCATAACAGAAATCTCTTCTGTACCGGCGTTTAACTGTAAAATAAAATTCCATAACAGAAATCTCTTCTGTACCGGAGTTTAACTATAAAATAATATTCCGAAATTATTAATTATAAATAATATTATTAATTATAAAACCGAAATCTCTTTTGCACCGGCGCGGCGGCGGTTTAACCGTAAAATAAAATTCCATTACAAAAATCTCTTCTGTAGCGGTGGTAATTTTTAGAGCATTCTTCGTGTTTTTTTCTTTCGAGGAAATTTTATATAATTAATTTTTCAACTTAATGGAGATGATTTTCAAAAATAACGTTTTAAGTGTAACGTGTTTTTTTACTTTTTAGTTAAGATTGATCAAAGGAAATCTTAATATATAACAATTCAGGTGTGTTTCGAAAACTAGTCTACCGATATTGTTGAAAATTTCTAGGTTTGTTCTCATTAGTGCCTGGAGTGTTTGTTTTGTCTTAGTAGTTTGAATGGTAGAAGATGTCGGGGACGCCCGAGGAATACTTAACGCAGTATTTCTGCACCGGATTGAGATACAGAGTCGAATTTAAGTCGATGTAATTTAGTTTTTTAACAGTAACATCGTGGTGTACAGTAGTGAACGGTGGAAGAAGTCGCAGATGCCCATATTTACCGGAATCAGGTTCACATGCTAGCAGAGTTCCGTAATGAAAAGAGTTCAGTTCAAAAAAATCATATGCGAGTAATGGTAAATTGGTATGAAGCGAATAACAACCATTTTTTACAAAAAATAATATAAAATTAATAAAAATTATGGGAGTTTGTACAGTGTACTCCATCTTATTAAGGCTTTGGGTGAACTGAGGGAAAGTTTTAGGACTCTAATGGAAATGGAAGGTAATGTGGTTTTAATGCTTCATACTTCAAAGGCTTGATTTGTCGTTGAAAAGAAGATTTGATAAATTATGTAAAGCAATGAAAAAATTGAGTATATAATTTGTAAATAACGCAAGTGTATCAGCTTAGTGAGCCAAGGTATTAAAGTATGTGTATAGGGTACCTACGTTATGTTATACCGTTTGACTTAAAAAATTACATTTTTTTGTTTATTAAAATATAATATATTATGATTAGCCGCTCATCTCACTAGGAATTCATTTGTCGAGATGTTCAGCTTTACAATTATTTTAAATAATGTGATGTAATAACATAAAAAATATAAGTGAACAATATTGAAAATACAAACTTACAAAAATTAATACTAAAGTTATTCAAACCAAAATTACGTATATAATTTAATAAGCTGGGCAATATGTTTAAGGTTGGCAATGATAACATTCTAATGAAAAAATTAGTATTACAAAGTACCAGTGTTGGCTTATCAGCCACAATCATATAGCTTACTATTATTTACTGACGTTCTTTGAAAGTTTGATATAAATTAAAGTAATAACAGATGTAATTTTTTTCACATGCTGTTACAAACTACGATGATTTTTATACATAATTAATAATGCGAGTTCTTTATTGGCTTTGAACGTTTGTTACAAGCCCGGGTCAAGTGTGTTACAAGTTAATCATATGTTTGTTACGGTTGTTAGAAGTTTGCTCGAATTTTGTTTCAAGTTTACTACAATATTGTCAAAAGTTAGTTACAAGGCTATTACAAGATTGTTTCGAGTTTGTTACAATTGTGTTACATTTAATTTGTGCTACAAGGTTGTTGCAGGTGTGTTGTAAGTGTGCTGAAGGTTTTTTTAATGCTTGCTGCAAGGCTTTAATGTATGTTACAAGAAGTGTTAATTTTTTTTCAAATAAGTAATAATTTGTTACTTTTATTACAAGCTTTGTTAAAATTTGTTACAAGTGTGCTACAAGTTTATTACAAGTTTGTCACAAGTTTATTACAAGTGTGTTACATTTAATTACAAGTTTGATACAGATTGGTCACTTATTTTTAACAATTCTGAAACACACTCAGGTTTTTTTCATTTGCGTTAAAATTGAATAAAAATAAATAACAAGTTTGCATGTTTATAATCAGCTTTAAAAGTTTAAGACCTTGATCTACTAGCAACGACCCCCTCCCCTACGAGGATGACGAGCGCGAGGGCGGCCCCGGCGACCAAAAGAATGAGCGCTGTGGCCACCTCCGTGATGGTGACGCTGGCAATGCCGCCCTGCGCGCTGGGCGGACACTGAGGGCGGGGGTGGTGCCAAACCGCCCTCTGGTACTGCAAGATGCCGCTCTCGTGCATCTTGCGGAACCTTGACAAGATAAAAGAATGATGAACGATCATGAATGCGAATGTAGCAGCAAGTCCCTCCTTTGGCGGTCCTTCCTCTCTGCCCAAACAGTTCAACCGTCACGCCTCTGGAAGGAGAGACTCTGATGATGGAGGCATAGTTAGGCCAATTTTAGGCTTTTGCTGATCACTAGAAATCTCCCAGTGACACGGAATAAAAATAACTCAAAAGCTCAAATAATTATAATCAATAATTAGTCGCCTGAAATATCAATACAAATTTAAAATATCTCCCGAGTAAAAATAAATGCCACCAACGGGAATTGAACCCGTGCATTTTGATTTCCGGTCAGGTGCTCTGAAACCAGTGAGCTATGTCGGCTTATTTCCAACCAGCCAAATGATTCAATATGTACTAGTACCTCAATCAACAATTACTGCTTATTTTATTTTTTCCACCTGTAAACAACCAACTTTATTTTTGTAGGAAAGGCTTTGTTGGTGCCAAATTTCCCACTAGATGGCGTCGAGACATATAATCTCTTCATTTATTGGTGAAATATTTTTGACTTGTCAAATATTATTATTTTTTTAATGATAAACTAATGTTTATAAGACAAGGTTTTATGCACAGCATAAAGGGATAACAAATAATTATAAGCAATAATTAGGCGACTGATTATTGCTTATAATTATTTGTTATCCTTTATGCTGTGCATAAAACCTTGTCTCATAAACATAAGTTTATCATTAAAAAAATAACAAAAGCTCAAAACTAATTTGTGTGCTAGATCAAAATTATGATCTAAATCTAAACGACAATTATTATTGTCGTTGTGATTATTTTAAATTTAATACGAATTATATGTATAGTAGGAAGCTTCCTTTATAGTACGAGAGCCCACGACCAAAATTTTTGTCTCATAGCAATACGGCCAAAACCGCATCAAATCGATAGATAATATTATCCTGAACTCGAAAATACCAATATCAGACATTTTCCGCGTAGCGTTTGATCTGACCGAATTTTCAAAATTGTCAAAGAATTTGACCGAACTGCATCATAGCAATATGTCTGATTTGCAGACTGTAGTTGAATGATAGTTCTGAGATACCGGAAACATATTTTTCAGACGTTAGTGGTGTAGCGCAAACCCGTAAAATCACTTAAAAATATTAAAAATGAGACAAAAAAAATGTCTCATAGCAATACGTCTGAAAATCTTTTTTATTAGTAAATTTTGGTTATTTGATGCGAACAAAACAATTTTCAGACGGAAATGTGAACGCATTAAATTTTGAGACCGTTTTGAAAATGTTAACAAATTTTACCGATCGGTATCATAGCAATATGTCTGAAAATTGTTGGACATGATAAAATAAGTTGTCCACATGTGCAAAAAATTTATATCAGACAAATTAAGTGTAGCACCTTCTCTATCAGACAACTTTTCGATACTCAGATATCATTTAAAAATCGTATTGAGGCATCTTGAATTTTCTGTTACAAACCAATGAATACGTTGCGACCCTGAATTTATTAGATGATAATTAACAAAGAATTTACCCGAAACCGTAACATTGAAGTTGAAGGACTGAAATAAATCGCACAAAAGGAAACTGGGATGAAGTTGAAAAAAAAACGGTTTATTCAAAGTTACAAAATATTCTCGTATTCAATCTCTGTCGGATTCCGAATCGTCGTCTTCGAAATCACTCTCGACGTCGCTCGGGAGATCTTCAACGTCCTCTTCTGTAAAATAATCTATCATCTGTCAAATACATATAATATCTGTCATCTGTCAAAGTACATATAATAGACAAGGGAGATTCTTGAATATCTATGAAGGCTGTAAATTTAAAAAAACATTTAACAGAGGCGTCGGCCAGGCGACTCCGAAACGTTATTTTCGTTTTTGGGAGTATATGCTACACTTAAAGTGTCTGAAAACAGGTTTTTGGTAATCATGGCAGCAATACGAAAAGTTGAAAAAAAAAATTATCCGTATTGCTATGATACAGGTCGGCTAAATTTGTTGACATTTTCAAAAATGCGCTCAGGCTATATGCTACGCGCAAAATGTCTGAAAACAAACTTTTTCGTAATACAATTATAAAATCTATGTACATTTTCACTATCAGACGTATTGCTATAATACCGACTGTCTTTTTTTTTGACACAGCAGAAATGGCCTCCCACGCAGTTGCTACACTTTCGACCGTTACTACACACCTAGTCGGGTTCAGAATCATACAATCTAACGATTTTATAGGGTTTTTGCCGTATTGCTATGAGACATGGTTTTGGTCGTGGGCTCTCGTACTATTAGGAAGCCTTTGTGCTTCTTGCGAAGACTGAACCTGATGTTATTTTATTTGCTAACCAGACATCGGATCTTATATGTGATCTGTGAAAGAGCGATGAAACTAGATCAATAGGCTTCGAGAGTGATAAGTTTTTCGCAAGTTATGACACAAATTTCTTAGAAGTTGGTACAAAACAAGCTATGAAAGTTGTTAAATATTACGATGTTTTTTCAAAATTGAAAAAAAAAAAAATTTTTTTTCAAAACTCAAAATTTGTAACTTTGTTACAAAACGCCATGTTTTGTTACAAATTTTGAATATATGAATACAAATAAAGCATGTTAAGAATTAATAATGTGTTAAACATATGTAACATACATTTTGTTAAAAAAAACTATGTGAAAATTATGTGTGTTTGTTGCAAGTTTTTAAATTTTTTTGTTGATGTAAGAAAGGTTTTAGGTGGTACGCCTGCTTTTTGAATGTGTAAGAGCGAGATGACAGATAGAGGTATAAAAGATGACGGATGCATCTGCTCGCTCTCTTTTCCCAACCGACAGCTCAGAAGATAGAAGTAGTCAATCCGTATTAAATTGTTAATAAACATTATATTTGAACACGCGTTCTATTATTGAAATCCAACAGTACCACCAAGTCTGTTAATAACAGTGGCGCAGCCTACGGAAATCGTAAAAACATCGATTAAAAGAATCGACGCGCGAGATTTCGCACAAAAAAATACGCGATATTGTCGGATTGCAACATATTGTTCGGGTCGGAAAAAAAGGCCGGACCGAAATTATTGTTTTCTTCACTGAAAGGAGTGAAGAAGAAGAAGCCACTGGAGCCAGCCAGCTTCTCGGAAGGGGGAAGCACGGGAGGGTCCAGGGCGTCAAGCGGCAGCATCTCCGAGGGTCAAAGGATCGGAGGGGTCCGGGCCACAAGAGTGGTCTGGGGCAGCCATCAGCAGCACCGAGGGTCAAGGATCGGTGTTACCAGGTCTTAGGAGCGGTCTGGGAAGAGCCATCCAGTCAACAAGGGTCAAGGAGCGGTTTCCTGAGAGGGTCCAGAGAGCAGATTGGAGAGCGGAGAAATCTCATTGGGAAGTTTTTTCTGTTTTCTTTTCTTGTCTTGTGGGTACCTTCTGGGCAGAGGAAGCATGGAATCAGGATTGGGGTCCTTCAGTTTGCGTGACGGTAACTGGGAGAACTTCAAGGTCCGTCTCGAGCAGTAGCTCCTTGTGAATGATGAAAAGTACGCATCGGATGATAAAAAAAAGAGCTATTTTCCTAAATGCTTTGCAAGATGATTGTTTTTCTCTACTGGTAAATTTTTTTTATTTATTTTTTTATTTTTTTTTTTTTATGTGACACCTCACAAGAGTGTCCCTGCCTGTGGAGTGCACAGACAGGGGAACTATGTCACCACCCGGTTGGGCGGCGTTGTGAGGCGGAGTAAGGTAGGGGCTGTGGGAAGGGATTTGTTAATGCGGGCCTTGAAGAGGCTCGGATTATAGGAGGGAGGAAAAACAGATGCCGGTAGCTCGTTCCACATACGAGCCGACTTACACAAAAACGAGTCGTAAAAACGGCCCGTTCTCATGAAGCCAACGTCAACCGTGAACGGGTGTTCAGTTCGTGTCCGTCGAGTTTCGCGCACGTGCACCGGTGCATCAGAAATCAATGCTGCTAGCTCCTTGGAGCAGGCTCCATTGAAATACCTGTAGAACAGACACAGCATACCTACATTGCGTCTATGCATTAGAGAAGGCAATCGGTCTGTTAACAACGGATTGTCAATCAGACGGATCGCTCTCCTTTACACAGATTCAAGCAGGTTTATCAAGTATTTTGGGGCACCAGCCCAAAGGTGGCTCCCAAATTCAATAGTTGGGCGGACTTGAGACTTGTACAGGGTCAGCAGCTGGTCACTATTGAAGAATCTCCTAGCCCTGTACAAGACGCCCAACTTTTTGGAGGCCTGATTTACTCGGGCTTCTATGGATCCCCGATACTTGAGCTGGTCTGATATAGTAACTCCAAGCATTTCAATGGAGTCTTTATTGGGGAGAGTGCTCCCATCAAATTGCACCAGACAGTCATTGATCTCCCTCTTTGCCGAAATCAGACACGCTTGGGTTTTTGAAACGTTGAAACTGACCAAGTTGGCCTTACCCCAGGCACGAACCATCTCTAGGTGGTGGTCAATTTTTTGCTTCAAAACTTCCCGAGCTGTTCGGACATCATAGGTGGAAGGGGGCTTGTCGAAAAGATAAACCTCGTGAACGGTGCTGTCATCAGCGTAGCAGTGAATTGGTGCACATTCAACGAGATCATTGATGTGCAATAAAAACAGTGTCGATGACAGCACAGATCCTTGTGGCACCCCCGCATTGATTTGGTGCGGTGAGGAAGAAGAGCCGTCAACCACGGTTTGAATTGTTCTTCCCCTCAAAAAGTCCGCAATCCAACTATGCAGGGTTGGGTGGATCCCATACGATGGTAACTTCCCTACAAGCGCCCGGTGCCAGACTCTGTCAAAGGCTTTGGAGATATCCAACCCAACGGTTTGGGTTTCACCAAAACGTTCCATGTACCGCCCCCAAATATGCGTTACATATCCGAGTAGATCGCCACACGATCGGTTACGACGAAATCCATATTGCCGATCGCTTAGGATATTGTTATTCTCGAGATATGTGAGCAATTTGTTGTTAACCACCCTTTCTAATACCTTCGAGAGTATGGAAGTGATGGCTATGGGGCGGTAGTTAGAAGGGTCGGAGCGGTCCCTCTTTTTTGGGATTGGGTGAACGATTGCCTTTTTCCAAAGATCTGGCACCTTTCCACCTTTGAGAGAGAGCCTAAATAATTTCGCGAGCACTGGAGTCATTTCTGCAGAACACCTCTTGAGGACCAAGGCAGGTATTCCGTCCGGCCCACTGGCTTTGTCGACTTTCAGCTCGTTCAAGACTCGGAGAACCTCTCTGTTCCGGATCTTCGGTTCCTCCATTTGAAAACCGCAGTGCGGAATGGAAGGGGGAGTCTCTCCGTTATCTTGAAGAGTTGAGTTTTCCGCGAAAATTTTGCCTAATAATTCAGCTTTCTCACGGGCCGAGTTAGCCAGCCGACCATCAGGCTTGGTCAGAGGTGGGAAAGTGGTTCTGCAGAAATTTCTTTCGATCGAGCTAGCGAGTGACCAGAAAGCACGTCTACCAGTGGGGCAGTCAGCCAGCTTTTTCGCAATTCTCTGGTCGTGATCGCTCTTAGCTCTATTTAGAACTCTCTTACATTCCCTTGCCCGTTTTCGGTATTCCGAAAGGTTATTCATGGAGCTAATCTTCCGGAGTGCATTAAAAGCCGTATTTTTGAGTCTGACAGCTTCAGCACAGCGATGGTCAAACCACGGTTTTGTGCCCGCTCCAGAGGATTCGACGGAGAAGGGAATGTAGCAATCCATTGCTGATGTGATTACTTCTCCTACCTCACGTGCACAAATTGATGGGTCCTCGGAGCTAAAGCATACAGTACTCCAAGGAAAGGCGCCGAAGAAAGACCGCATGCCGTCCCATTTCGCTGCCCTGTAGTGCCATACCTTCCTCTTTACATGTTTGTCGGGTTGACGGTTCATGGAGGATGGGACAGAGATGGTAATCAGGCAGTGGTCAGAGGATCCTAAGGGCGCTGTCACCTCCACTCTGTACCCGAGTGGTTCACTAGTGAGAAACAAATCGAGTAGGTTGGCTCGATGTGATGGGATGTCTGGTATTCTGGTCGGAGATTCTACGAGTTGGCTTAGTCCATGGATAAGAGCAAAGGATTCCGCTGATCTACCGGCAGAGTTTGTTGGGCCCGAGAACTTCAGCCATTGTTCATTATGAACATTGAAGTCCCCCAGGATTACAAACTCGGCCGATGGGTAACGGGGCAAGAGAAAATCTACAGTGTCACTCAAGTATTCAAACAACTCAACAGTGTCTGATTCGGCAAGGTTTGGTGAGCGATATAGGCACGCATAAATTCTCATCATACCGGTGAGATCCACGCGTACCCATAACACTTCGTGTTTTGCGCTCTCGATATTTGCGAGACGAGCGCAGCTGATGTCAGCGCGGCTGTAAAGGCAGACACCTCCTTTTGGCCTGAAAAGACTTTCCAGATGATATCCTGGGCAGTTCAGATAGGAGGTATCTGGGGGCTCGGCAATCTGTGTTTCAGTAAGGAAGAGGAGATGGGGATTTTGTGAGAGAAGGTGGTGGTGGATGGGAGTTAGGTTGGTGTGCAGACCGCGAATGTTAGCGAAATTCACCTTCATCCTCGGTCCACACTGAGGACTCCTACTGTTCGCTGTCGCTGAGTTTATATTGATTTGTTGTGAGTTCATAGTTTTTAAGTTTGTTTTATTTGTTTGTGGGATTTAGGATGGGTTGGGAAGGATTAGGTTAAAAAGGTTGGGTGGGGAGTTGGAGAGTTGAGCAACTGGATACACCAAATGTAGGGTATGTTCTTCTGACTGCGGTTCCAGGCAATGGGCAGGAGAGTCCGGCTGTGGAGGTCGCCCAGTGCGCCCCAAACGCTGGATGCTGGGTCCTCACCGGTCACGAACCGGCATAACATCAGCGGCAGGGTTTTTTCGCTGGCTGATGGGGCAGCCCACCCTTGGTCGTGAGCCCAAGGGTCGGGCCCCTGTACTATCCAGCGGCCCGGACAGCGATAACCGGTTTACTGGATCTCCCTCAACCGGCCTCTCCCAGCCCGGCCCGCCCCGCAGTAAGAAGGCTGACCCATTCATCAGTGTGATCCAGAACGCACAACCCTCCATGAGCCCGGGCACCCCTGCTAAGTCACCAAACGTAGCGAACCACTTCAGGTGACCTGTGGCAGAGGTGTTGGTAACCCAGAGTATGGTTCCCGGGGCGGCGGTACCCATTGACCACCTCCCAAATTTAAATGCATTCCAAAAAAAGTAACAGAGGTTGATTTAAAAGATTTGATATCTAAGCTCAATGAATATTGTTGTACGACAAAATGTTTTTTTGAAGAAAGATCACAGTTCTATTCAGCTAAACAAAGGAATGACGAATCAGTTCGCGATTTTGCTGTTCGTTTAAAATCTATTTCTAGCAATTGCAAATTTGGGAATAGTTTATCAGAGAAATTAAGGGATTTCTTTGTATTAGGTTGTAAACCCGGTAAGATTAGAGAAAAATTATTTCTCGATAGTGAGTCATATACTTTCGAAAAATGTGTGCAAGTAGCAGAGTGTATTGAACTGGTAGCTTCAACTCAATCTCAATCAGCTGATAACAGAGTTTTAGCTAATGTAAAAGACAGCGGAGGTCGTGTCTCACCTAATACGCATGTGAAAAACAGAGATGGATATAGTTTCAAGCGAAACGGTAGCAATAATCGGGCACGTTCACCGTCTCATCAAGTTACAAAACGTAATTGTACGGTTTGTGGATATCATAATCACACGGCGGTAGAATTAGATTAAAAAATTATGTATGTAAAATTTGTGGTACTAAGGGTCATTTAGCAAAACAATGTAAGCATGTAACAACACGTAAAAACGTGAATACTTTGTTATCGGATGGAATGGTTGGTGATGTACTAAGTATTGAGCCATATTATATAGAAGTTTCACTCTATGGAATAAATAATAAATTCATGGTAGATTCTGGAGCATCTTGTAGCGTAATTCCCGAAGAGTGTTATTTCAAAAAATTCAGCAGTATTGAGTTAATGCACGAAAACGTGAGCTTACGGAGTTTTGACAATACGCTCATTGGTGTGGTAGGTACTTTCACACCGATACTAGAGCCACCGACTCAAAATTATTGTTGTCAGTAGCTCGTCTCTTTCTATTTTAGGACGTGATTTCATGAATCTCTTTAACGTGGGAATAACTGGGATCATTAATTGTGTAAAACAAAATACATTAAAGGAGCATTAGTAAAAATATTTCCAGAAGTTATTACGGATAAATTAGGCAAGTTTAACAAGTACGAAGTGAATTTAACGTTAAAAGATTCTGCCACTCCGATATTTCGTAATCACAGAATAATGCCGTTCGCTTTGAAGGAAAAAGTTGAAAGCGAATTAAATAATTTACTTTCAAACGGTATTATAGAGCAAGTTCACTATAGTGATTTCGCGAGTCCGATCGTGCCGGTGATCAAGAAAAATGGTAGCATTAGATTATGTGGTGATTATAAATCTACAGTAAATAATCAGTTATTAATTGACAAGTATCCGTTACCTAGAATTGAGGAATTATTGACCAAAGTGAATGGAGGCAAGGTTTTTGCTAAAATTGATCTAAAATCCGCATATAACCAGTATGTTTTGAAAAAGGAGTGTAGACGTTTCACAACAATCAATACCCACTTGGGATTATTTCAGTATAAACGGTTAGTGTTTGGGTTGTCACCAGCGCCAGCGGTTTTTGCTAAAGCAATGGCAAATTGTTTATCAGGATTACGGAACATGACGTTCTACTTGGATGATATTATTGTGATAGGAGAAGATGAAGTCGATTTAGAAAAAAACGTGTGTCTCGTTTTAGAGAGGTTAAAAAGTTGTAATTTAACGGTGAATAGTGAAAAGTGTGAATTCAATTTAAAAGTTATTGAGTTTTTAGGTTATAAAATAAGTGAACAAGGGATTCAACCGTGTCAGCGGAATAAAGAAGCCATTTTAAACGCATCAGCGCCTAGTGATTTAAATAAATTGAGAAGTTTGTTAGGTATGGTTAGTTATTATCGTAATTTTATTCCAAACATGGCAAACATATTGTCACCATTATACGATTTACTTAAAAAAAGATGTTAAGTTTCAATGGGGTACGGAACAAGAAAACAGTTTTGCGATAATAAAAAAAAAATTAACTTCGGATAGGATTTTAACGCATTTCGACGAGAATATTCCTGTGAAACTTGTCACGGATGGGAGTATGAGTGGAGTCGGAGCAACGTTAATCCACGTCTTTAAAAATGGCGTAGAAAGACCAATAGGGTTCGCATGCAGAACTTTAAATAAAGCGGAAAAGAATTATTCGATTTTGGATATTGAAGCAACAGCAATAATTTTTGGGATTAAGAAGTTTTATCAATATTTGTACGGCAGAGAATTTATTTTAGCTGTAGATAACCAGCCTTTGGTCAGAATTTTCGGTCAGAATAGAGAAATTCCTAAAATTGCGGCGTCAAGATTACAGCGTTATGCAGTTATGTTAGGATCGTTCAATTTTACGATTGAATACGTAAAGTCGAAAAATAATTGTTCAGACTTTCTGAGCAGGTGTCCAATTGAAAAGGTTAGCTGTGAAGATAATATAGAGTCTGGTTACATTAATTATTTTGAAAATAACGGGTTTAATTTGTCTTTAGACGTGATAAGAAGTGAGACCGAAAAGGACGAAATTTTAAGTCAAGTAAAACAATTTCTTATCGAGGGTTGGCCAGCATCAGTAAAAAAGGCACAAAATGGTAATTTTATTAGAGTTTTCTGGGAAAAAAGGTTAGAATTGTGTGGTGTATTTTGTATCAACATAGAGTTGTTATTCCTGAGTCTTTAAGACAAGAAGTTTTAAAGATGTTACACAGGGGTTTAGGGGTTTTTAAGACTAAAGGCATTGCAAAAAGTTTTGTCTGGTGGCCAAAAATTAATCAAGATTTGGAGAAAATAACGGAAAATTGTAGAGATTGTTTAGAAATTAAACCAGAATCACAAAAGAGTTCATTAGCAGTATGGCCTTATGAACCTGAAGTATGGTTCAGGGTGCATATTGATCATGGTAGCTTACATAATAAAAACTTTTTAATTGTGGTAGACTCTTCTTCGAAGTGGATCGAGTGTCTGGAAGTAAACAGTCTGTCTTCAAAAGAAAATATTGAAGTATTTCATAGATTATTTTCACAATTTGGTTTTCCAGCAACTTTAGTTAGTGATAATGGTACGTGTTTTTGTTCTGAGGATTTTGAAAATTTTTGTAAGAAAAATGGGATAGAACATATCACTAGTCCAGTTAACCACCCGAGTAGCAATGGGCAAGCTGAGAATGCTGTTAAAACCTTTAAAAATTTTCTTAAAAAATTTTTTAAAACTAATATATTTCCTTCAGATTATAAAGAAAAGTTAGATAACTTTTTAACAGACTATAGAAATACCGTTCATGCAACAACAGGGTGTGAACCATCTGTATTATTAATGGGAAGGAAAATTAGAACAGTATTCGACTCTCTGATTCCTAGGAAGGTTGATGAAAGAACGAATAGTTCAGGTTCTACTCGACAACACGAAGTAATGCAAACGGTTATTCAGAGTTATTATTCAGCAGGTAAGTCAATCAGAAAAGACAATATAAGGGTAGAAATAAGTCAGATTTGAATGTAGGTCAGAAAGTGATGACTAGAGATTTCAAAGCTCAGGGTAATAGGTTATGGGTCCCTGGGGTTATTGTTGAAAAAAAAGGTAGCAAAATATATTTCATAAAAATTAACAAGTCTAATATGGTGTGGAAAAGACATTTAGACCAGATTAAAAAATTACATGTTTCATGGCAGGAGGGAGATAAGCCGGAATTCGGTACGTCTGACACAATGGAACTGTCGACGGATGAAGTAAATCTCTCAGGTATGTTACGTAATAGAAGTGACTCTAATACTGTTTCTCCATGTTTCAGGTCTAACCCGTGGCAGGGAAGACTTCGTCCAAGATGAGGGTACTTCGCAGTCCAGGAGGAGGAGTGGACGGACGACGAGACAAGAGAAGGGAAGCAGAAAGAACGCGTCATATGATAGTTAATTTTAAAAAAAATGTTGTGTTAATTTTTTAGAAAATGAAATAAAATTGTAATATGAAATATGTAGTAATAGGGTATACTGTATGTAGCTAGGAGCATTCAATTTTAGTAGGGGAGGATGTAAGAAAGGTTTTAGGTGGTACGCCTGCTTTTTGAATGTGTAAGAGCGAGATGACAGATAGAGGTATAAAAGATGACGGATGCATCTGCTCGCTCTCTTTTCCCAACCGACAGCTCAGAAGATAGAAGTAGTCAATCCTTATTAAATTGTTAATAAACATTATATTTGAACACGCGTTCTATTATTGAAATCCAACAGTACCACCAAGTCTGTAAATAACAGTTGATATTATACTTTGTTACCGAGTGAGTCAGTTGCCCCCACAATTATTTATCGAGTTATTTTGAGATTTTGTTGCAATAAATTGAAGAGAAAATATTTTGAAAGTTTGCTGCAAAATCATATTTGCAACAAATTTGGGTTAGATTGAAGTTATGAAAGAAATTTGACGATTGTGGGGGGAAATTACGAAAAACTGTTGAAAAACTTTGTAGTTATACGTACCCTTTGGTTATAATTTCTCTATAGGGGGAGTACTTGCGAGTAATTGTGATAACAGGCTTTGCGGGGAATAGTTGAATCTCGGCTAATTCACACACTGCGCGTTCACTGAAGGTTTCTGGGATCATTTTGTAGGCAGTAGCAACATCAATCTTTAAAAAACATCTATTAATTACATCGTTGAATATTTTTAATAAACATTACGAAGTCAGAATGGGGTGATGATACCAACCCTAATGTATGGTAGTGAGGCATGAAACTCGCAGAAGTATGAAAGTAGACTGAATTCTGTACGTCTGGTACAACTTTGTATGACGGTGTTAAAATGTGGAGATCCGAAAAGATGTAAGCGTGGTGGTTAAAATAAAGGAAGGGAATCTTTGGGATTGGACTTACCAGAGAACACATAAAATGGAACTACATATATATCTATAATATGTTAGTATTTTCCCCATATTTGCTACTTATATCCCTATCAAGCAAATAAAACATATTTTAATATGTTAGGGATATTTTTTGAATAAAAATCCCTTGAAAACAAATAATTTTTTGACATTGCCGAAGGGCAAAGCTGGCGTTCAACAGATAAAATTTTACATTGCCCACAGGCAACACTAGCGTACAAGCGGTTAGTGGTAGAATGAATCGGGGATGCTTGACGAAGATACGGCACGATCAAGTGAATCAAATGGTGAATCAATCTTCTGTTATGGTTATGTCATAACAGAAGATTGTGCACGAAACGATATATGAATTGAATGTAGCAAGAACTGTGTGCCGAGAAAGAGATATGTGGCTATCTCCTATCCTCTCGGTGAAACGGCTTGATGGTTAGATAATTAAGTCTATTGAAGATATGTTTTTTTTGGCAGGTGAAGAATACTTGAATAAATTATAAAGGTACTTACCTGAAAAGCGTAACCACCTTTCCTAACCTTTTCCAGGCCAATTTTCGGTTCTACAAAGTTGGATGTAGTGCTCTTTGGGATCACTTTACGCTTGTATAGTTCCAGCGCCACGGGATCGGTTGTGGTCTGAAATAAATTACAAAAGGGCCATTAGGAATACGCTTGGTATACAATAGCCGTTTTCTTTTCGGACATTTCGGATACGGACCAGTGCTCATCATCGGAGAAGAAGACTACAACTGTCTCCATTTATGCATCTGCCCTGATGATGGATATTGCATGGCTATTCGTAACATTGACTCAACAAAGACCAGTAAGAACAGAACTGCTTCTCAACTCAAATTTCAGGGAACAAATATTTTTTATTATGTGAAAATGCACTCTGCGCAGAGAAAGCTCGTTTAAAATAGAGGTTAAATTGGATTTGAGTAATCCTTCTCAAAGTTCGCTTAGGATAAAATATTCTTTCTATAAGAGTCCGCTTAAATTTTTTTGGTAAAAGCGGTAGTTAGACTAACCTCAAAGAAATCATAGTTATAAGGAATATCTTCGATGAGAACTTCGAGATCACTCCTGAGAAGATCCGCAATGCTGTTGATGGTCCGTGCTGGTTCAGATAGCAGAGAAGAGACGATAGAGGCTGAGTAGAACTGGTACAGGATGAAGGTAAAGATCAGAAGGAACAAGGAGATAGTCCTGCCACTGGGTATGGTAGGATTGTGCATGATACCTGGAAAGTTCAAGAATAATACATGAGATCACCTATCACGGGAAAAAACCCTTCTAATTATTATAAGTTATTATTGTTTTATTTTTCGGAATAACTTTATTGAGTAAAACCTCAAATTGTAATATTTAAATATTGAAGACAATATTAGTGATTTCTAAACGAAAATCTGAAACAGAAAAATCAGAAAAGGAAACGGTCACATCTGGGACTCGAACCCAGGACCCCTGTCTTTCCGGGACAGTGCTCTACCAACTGCGCTAATGGGACCCTGTCGCTGTCCAAGACGCTGTCTGGATTGCATTTAGTTCGGGTTGAATCTTGCGATCATACATAAAGATAGTTGCCAATAAAAAAATGTGCGGTGAAAAAATGAAGACAATGTTAGTAGTTCTTATTCGAAGTATGATACAGTTAAAAGTGACCGAGGAGAATAGGGTCCCATTAGCGCAGTTGGTAGAGCACTGTCCCGGAAAGACAGGGGTCAGGGTTCGAGTCCCAGATGTGACCGTTTCCTTTTCTGATTTTTCTGTTTCAGATTTTCGTTTAGAAATCACTAATATTGTCTTCAATATTTTAGTTATTATTGTATTATTATGTCTCTTTGGACAAGTTGCTCGTTACACTGAGAACTCAAACTTGGAGAAACCCGTGGTCACTGAAAACATGGAAGGCAGGAGAAGCAGGGAAAGATCACAGATGTGCATATGAGGAATCAACTATATTCGGAATGTCTCTCTTCGGTGTCCGCAGCTCTCCACACAGCGGTCCTGCCGGCTAAGACTGACCAACTGTAAAGCATCTCTTTGCCTTGAGGTGATTTTATCGCACGACGGCGATGTTATTATAATGAATGATTACCTTGCTGAAACAATGCTCCGGGAAGCACCAAGAGCACCGTATAATTCCACGAATCATCCTCCCTCATCTCAGCCGAGTGCTGCGTGTCATCCTGCTCGAGGAAGCTGGCTTCATTCCGCAGGGCAATCCTCAGGAGTATGGTCACCAGGGTTAGGACTCCAATGGTCGCCCACCAGACATTGGTCGCCAGAGGCTTGGTGAAACTATCCTTGTTGAGACCGGAGTCTTTGGTTGGATGCCTGAATATTAGTGCTGGCCTACAAGATAATTGTCCGAATATCAATGTCCAATAATAGATCCATTTAAATTTAGCGGTTCAAATTTAATAAAGTAAGTATGTTTTGCATAACCTCACTGAGGGACAGCCTGCATTCGCCTGGGTCCACCATTCTTAGGAAAAGCCACCGTGCCCACATGATGTACAGGTGGGGTCTTGAAAAGTAAATGTGTGAATGCGGTGCGGTGCAGACCACTGAACATGTGGTCTGCGAATGCCCTCTGTATAAATTCCATGGCGGGATTGATTACGCCTAAGGCTCTAGACTGGCTAACTTTATTAGATGTTCCCCTCTGACCCACCCATCATACGAAAGCTGAATAGTAATCTGAGTTTGGCGTTAGTTTCTCCTAGTTCTACAACCTGCTTTTCCACCGAGTTTCGGAAGGTCGTTTATTTATTATTTCTGTAAATAAGTAAGTATTTTTGAAGTTTCTTTACCTTGCAAGCCACGTTATAGCAGTCTGGTCAACGATGTGGAATCGTTCAGACTTGAATTGGGTCGGGGTTATGGACAGTTCTGCTTCCCTCCTAACAAGAACGCCAATGACCCCAGTCCATGAACCATTCTTGATGTAGCCCCAGCTATTGGTTCGCTGAATCTTCGTTCTAAACAAATTACATTAAGTGATAATAATTACCATTATCAATAGGGATAGGAAGTCGTAGCTTTTGGGCCGTTCAAGTATTATGTAAGAACTATAGGGGGGCAGGGGGGTCTTTGCTTTGCTTATTTTTGATGACATGGGGGGGTGGGGGGGGGTCGAGATAGTGATTACGTCAGCACTTCTCAGCAGTAGTTATTTTTTTTTACACATTGGCAACCCACACATTGTCTATGTTTGAAAACCGAATACATATTCGGGGATTCCCACAAATAATTAATACGTTTAGGTACTCGCTTAAAAAACAGAATACATTAACAGAAAAATGTATATACTTACCAATTTTTACGTAAGCATGGGTGGGGGGGGGGGGTAAGAGCTTTGCTTACTTTTGGTGACAAGGGGGAAGAGGGGGTAAATAATTGTAATAAATCTGCTTACGTAATACTTGAACGGCCCCTTTACTGTTGCTAGCAATACACGTGCTCTTATATTTCATATATTAAATACATCAGCTGACCGACTGCGAAGAAATATTAATAATTATAAAGGTGTTTATTTAAACGCTTCGTAAGCCAAATAAAAATAAGGAATTCATCATAACTTTTTATTTTATTTGGGCGCCTTAAAAAAGTTTTTAATAATTTTCCTTTCAAAGTTTCGCGGTATGCGCGTGGAATACGGAGTATATCAAATATAGAAAATATAATAGACGAGTAGAATTTTTAAAAAGAGCAATAATATAAGATACATATTTTTTTAACCTATCTGCCTACCCCCATGGAGAAGAAGACTGATGGTTAGTGCTAGTTACTTACTTGAAGTTGTACATCTCCATTAGAATGAGATAAAGGATGTAGTTATGCCTGTGCATAGTGTCCATTTCAACGTCAAATGGTGTTGACAGATAGTCCATAAAGCTTCCACGAATCTTATTAGTTATCTATAAAAAAAACGTTATTTCGCATTTAAGTGACACCGAGTTGTGTAGCTTCATGTATCCCTACAGGGTGTTAAGGGGAGTACTTGATTACCAGTGATACCTGACATTATTTGGAGTAAAAATCGTACATGAAATTTTGGTTTCTGGTGACATTTTTTGTAAACAATTTTTTTTAAACAACAGTGAACTCCGACACTAGCCGTCTAACAGTATTTTTTATGTCTTTGAATGTGTATGTTAGGTTTATTTTATGTTTATTTTATGTTTACATTTTTTTTATTTATTAAAGGAAAAAGTACATATAAGTAATAAGGTTTACAATATTTAATTCTACTCTTCCAGAGAAGCATTATCTTGTTGTTGGAAGAGGAGTGTACATTATATTATTGAAGATATTACATTATAGTATTTTACGTAGAATCAAGAGAAGTAGGGAAAAAATATTGAGAGTAAATTGTACTACTAGTAGCTATAATATATAAATGTAGCTATAATTTGATTATGTAATTAGTTTCAGGAATAAAGACCATATCATTATTATTTGTATTAATACGTATATAGTATGTATACTATACTATATAAATGTTAATACAAAAGTTGCTTCCTAAGTACAATAATAATTTTCATTTTTTTGATAATTTTTCATTCAAATATTTTTTCAAAATGCTCAGGGAGTTGATTGAAAAAGTTTCTTCCTTGGTATATATAGTAATTTTGTGCAAAGGAAGTGTTTAATTTTGGAAATGGAAAAATGTATTTAAGTCGAGTACGGTTTTCAGTTAGAAATCGGTTCTTTTCTTTTTCTTTTATGATTTGAATTAATGAATTTTTAATGTACAGATCTTTAAAAGGAGGTACTTGAAATTCTTCAAATAAGCGGTCTGTTTGGTAGTCCGAAGGTTTTTTTAAAATGATTTTAATAATTATTTTCTCCACGACTTCTATTGGGAGGAGGTTAGTTTTATATGCAGATCCCCAACTAAAGATGGCATATTGTAAAGAGTTTATTGAACCAAAGCATAGTATATTAATTATAGTTTTTTTTTTCGACAAAATTTCTGATTCTTAAAAATTTGTATATATTTCTTTTCTAATTTTTTTTACAACTTGACATATTTCGTCTTTTATTTAAAATTTTTATCTATAATTATTCCTAGATATTTGATTACGTTTGTTTTTTTTTTAATATTGAGCAGTTTGTGATACAATAATTTTTATCTCGTGTTTTGGAATTATGTATGATAATGTCAAAATGTTTATAGGTGTCTTTTGAATATATTGCAAATGGAATGACGATTTTTTTATCGCTATTTAGTGATAATAAATTAATGTCGAAGAAATTCTTAAAAGTGTTTATGTCTTCTGTGGCTTTTAGCGTTACTTTTTCCCAAGTATTTTCCTTTATTATTAGTACTGTATCGTTGACATATGAAGTAATTTGTCCATGTTATGGACAAATTACTTAATTGAGGTTGAAAGAAAATATCGTTAACGTATATGGTAAAAAGAATTGGTCCAAGCACCGTACCTTGTGGGATTCCAAAGTCTGATATTTCTTTATCGCTATTAACGTGATTAATTTTGAGGACTTGCGGGCGATTTTTTAAATAGTTGGTAATCCATTTAATCGCGTTGTCTTTTATACTTATATTTTCCAATTTTCTCAGTAGAATTTCAAGGGATATGCTATCAAAAGCTTTTCTGAGATCAATAAAAATATCTGCACATTTTCGCCCTTATCTAATGATTCGTATATATTTGAAGTTGCATTAGCAAAAGCGTCTTGTGAGCTGTGTGATTTTATAAAACCAAATTGGTTTTTGTGTAGGATTTAATTGTTTTCAAGGAAATTGACCAACTGTTTTTTCACGATTTTTTCAAAAATCTTTCCTATGTTTGAGATTAGACAGATGGGGCGATAAGTAGTTATTTGTTGTGGATCTCCAGCTTCATAAATAGGTGAAATCAATGTGTTCTTGTGGCTTGTTGGAAAAAATCCTTTTATTTAACTTAAGTTTATCAAATGAGAAATGGGTTTTATTAAATGAATTTTTTATTGATTTTAGAATATGTACCGTAATATTATTGAATCTGGGAGACGAACCTCCTTTCATGCCTTCTATTATTTTTAAGATTTCACACTCAGACGTTGTTTCAAACTTTGACATTTTTTTTGATTCTGTAAATTTACAATAGTTTATTAATATTTTTCGCTAGATTTTTTCCAACATTGGTAAAAAAAGAATAATATAAGTTTGCACATTTTTTAAGCTGAATGTTAGCATCTATGATTTTGTTTTCATGTTCAATGTACTTGGGTTTTTTTAGTATTTTCCATGGCTAAATTAACTTTTCTCCATATTTGTTCATTGTTATTGTCTGCAGATAGTATTTTCTTTTTGAAATAGTCCTCTTTACTTTTTTTTAATACAGAATGTTATAATTTTTTTTTTGTAAAAAATGGTTGCTTTTTCATCCATGGGATTTTTTAATGTTGTTTTGGAAAGTTTTTCTTTGTTTCTGATTGATATTACAAGTCCTTGGGTTATCCAAGGTTTTAAACATCCAAGTTTTGATTTTATTTGAACTGTAGTTTCAGTAGTCGTTTTTTTATGAGCCGTGACAATATATTTGTGTCAGTTTTAAGTTGTTTGAGCAGGTTGCGGTTTCATCACTATCTAACACAAGTTATGTTTTTTTGGTTTAGTTTTGTTATCATAAAAAATAATGCATGCATAGTGATCAATTATATTGGTTTTCCAAATAATTGACTTCACTTTGTACAGATTTTTGCAATTTATATTAGTCCAGGTATAGTCTAAACAAGATGGAGCGTGACATTTTATTTATCTTGTTTTTTTTATACATGATATGAAATTATGTTTATTCTTGTTATTATTTAAGAAGTTTTCATTAATATTAAGAATAAAATCTCCTGCAATAAAGCACAGCTTATTTTTTTAAATTTTAACAGTATGTGTTCAAAATCATTAATAAACGAAATAATATTCTACTCGTGTGTTCTATAAACAGCAATCATATGGTACTTGTATTTCGATACAGTTTACTAAATTTACAGGATGTTATTTTGACAATACTAAATTTATTGTGTATAAATATTACTAGTCCACTGTTTATATTGATGTCTATTTTGGTTGAAACATAATTATATTCTGGTAAGTAAATAGAGGGTGACTCGGTGTTAGTATATGTTTCGGATAAAACTATGAGGACTGGTTTTTCATTTAAATTGTTTAATTTTAAAATTAATTCATCACAATTTTTTTTTACACTTTATTTTATCGATATGAAAAATGAAGATATCATTTAGATTCCTGGAAATAAGTTCGTTACACGAATCAGTGGACACACATTCATATTCTTGAATTTTAAAATTTTTCAATTTCGTTATGTATGAATTCATTCATTTGAATTAATTAAGGATTTCCTAGAGTAATGTTTCTGAAATCATCCTTAAAAGTTTCATTATATGCTTGTATTCGTTTAGCGGCCATGATAAGAATTATTTTATTTACGTTTAACTTACTATGTAAGCAATTAGCTCGCTGGAAAAGTACGTCTTTCGCTGTGATATTTGAATAATAATATTTCACAGTTACAACAATATCGTTATTTCTATTTATCGCGTATTATATGTTTAATTATAATTCGGTATACGAATAGCACTCGCTGGCGAATATTGAAATATTGTTGCCTGAATTATGTGTGGTAGGTGATAAGCGGGTGATTCATGATTTGTAAATGTCTCGGTTAACACTATGCAGTCCGGCTGAATTTTAAAAATGTTGATGTTAATAATAAATTCATCTAAATTTCGGGAGGTACATCGAATATTTGGGTGAAATATAAATAAACCGTTAAAATTTCTGGGGAAAAGATCTGTACATGTTTCAGTTCTTGTACATTCGTATTCATGGATTTTATAACGTTATGTTAGATATTTATAACGATATCTTAGATATGAAAACATTAATTTAAAATTAATTGAGGTGAGTGGTTAGATTTTGGATAGTATGAATTATTCTGTATCGTAATCGATTTTTTGTTTGGCAATTTTTAACATGTGATTTCTAAACTTACATGTACTATTTTGTAGGTGATCGGTTGGTTAATGTTGTTGTTTATTTTGATTAGAATCCCAGCAGCTGGCACATTTGGGAGGATGGTCCAGAGATATACATTCCCGTTATTGGTATCTTGGATTGATTATCTTGGATTTTTTGTTTTACTTAGGCATTTATGTGCAGTGTGTCCAAATTTTAAACAGTGGTAGGATGGTGTTATAGGGTTGCAGACTTCGACGTATATTCTGAAAAGATCCAAAATTTTCACGTTTTTTCCTTATGAGGAAGTTTCTCATAATTCAGTTTGTTTCAGCTATTATATTATGACACTGTTTTTTTTTGTTCTCAGTGATGACCTTCACCTGAAATATTTCTTGATTTTGTTCTGCCATTATTTTGATGTCTTCATTTTGTCAAATTAAGTCTGCTAGGATTCTTCTTTAGTATAATTCGTTTCAATAACTTTAAATATTACACATGGTTTTTTCCTGGGTTTTTTCCTTTTTCCTTTTCCTTCTGCCTTTATATCCTATTTGGAAATTTTGTTTAATTGCACCTTCTTTTTTAAGGCAAGTTGTAATTAATCGATTATTGTTTTTTTTTTCATATTGCTTACTTTGTTGATTCCTTGAGTTGATCTTGATTTTGGTTAGTACTTAAAGGTGTTATTATTATAGGGAAGTTTTTTTCAACATTCTCAGTGTCTTGGTAATTGGATTTTATAGCTGACGCATATGTCCCTCTTTCATTTTTATTTTCAGCATTTCTTTCATCATTTTATTTTGTTCCTTTAGTTTTGCAAGATCTATTGCCATATGCGAAATGTTTTCCATGATAGAGTTTATTTTTTTTAGAGATTTCCGTTTTAGATTCCTTCGTGATTCTTGAATTTTCAAATAGTGAACAACAAACACTTCAGCTATTTCGTTTTTAGTTTTATGGATATAATCGTGTGGATCGACTTCTTCTTCCATCGTGACGGTATTACTGTTTTGTTCCGGGTCTCAACGTGTGCGGTCAGTATGCAGTGACTCACGTCTGACGCCTGCGAGTCAGCAGGCTACACTGAATGTTTATGTTATGTTTATGTTACGTTTATGTTATGTTTATGTTATGTTTATGTTATGTTCATGTTAGGTTCATGTTATGTTTGTGTTATGTTTATGTTATGTTATGTTATGTAATGTTAAGTTTTTGTTATGTTTATGACATAAACTAACCTAACCAGAATTATTTCTAATTGATACCAATAATTGCCTCAAAATACATAGATATTTCTAACTTACCGCAACAACACAGTCAATTGTAATTCCTTCCAAATTATGCCGTTGAGAAATTGTATCACCAAGGAGATAGATTCGCCAACGACCCAAATTTATAAATTTTTCATCATTGGAATGACAGTCTGAAATATATAGGTACATTTTGACGGGATTGCGTATTTTATTATATATAATAAATTCCCAGTACAAAAGGTTTAAAAATGTCTTAATATTGGAATCAGTTTCAGTTACACCATTTTTACAAGACGACGCGACGTATTTAGGCAGGAGTAGTAACTCCGGCTTCATTTATAATTTTCGTACTTCGAACTCCAAGCCTTTTTAAATTATAATAATAATCCATTGGAAATTTTCTTCTGTTTTCCAGGCAAATGTCACGAAATTTGGCGATCATTTCTAGGCGCAGTGTGTCTCTGTCCTCTCTATTTCAGAGTTCTCTGACTTACTATGGGTATTTTCTAATAAGTTTATAAATAAAATTAGCAATAAATTTGTATGTGCCTTACTGAAATAATTAGAAAAAAACTCTAGTGTAACCATAGACATATGAATATTAGTAGACCTGCCCTAAGTGATTAAAAGCGTATTATTTCCCACTCCCCATACCGGTTCCATTGGAGCCGGCTGGGCTCGAGTATGGCTTCCCGTGAATCTTGAGAATGTGACGTCATCATTCTTGTTCGAACTAGCGTCGAGCTAGGGAGTCGCTATATGCACAGCGACTAGTCGACAGGGGGCGTGGCCAACATATCCGAGCATACCCGAGGTGTGAAACGAAACGTCAGAAATGGCGTTGTAATAATATAATGTAAACAAACCTTTTTAGAACTACGCTAGGTTTGTGTAACACGGTTTGTGATTCAAAAGAAAGTGTCCCCTTAATACCGCCTGCTCGCGTCAAGGCAAGAAAAAACATCCCAGTTTTCAATTAGTTTAGCGGCTACGCTAGGTTTGTGTAACATGGTTTGTGATTCAAAAGAAAGTGTCCCCTTAATACCGTCTGCTCGCGTCAAGGCAAGAAAAACATCCCAGTTTTCAATTAGTTTAGCGGCTACGCTAGGTTTGTGTAACATGGTTTGTGATTCAAAAGAAAGTGTCCCTTTTATTTACTTCACTTCGGGTATGCTCGGATATGTTGGCCACGCCCCCTGTCGATTAGTCGCTGTGCATATAGCGACTCCCGTCGAGCTATGGTCGAGGCATTTTACGAAATAACACGGCAAAATGGTGGCTTGTGATATGAAAACTTGTAAAAATAGATGTGAAAAAGAGAATAAACCCAATTTTCGTATTACATTCCATATGTTAGCATTATTTTAAGCTTATTCACATCGTATAATATGGATCAGTTGTAGAAACATATACTATCACATCGAGATACATCTGGACGCAAAATACAAAGCCGTTTGCATAAGAATCAGGGATGTGCCTTCGCCTTTTGCGCTTTAGGTACCACGTGTTAGGTACGCGCTTGTTTCGTATGTACGGTACTGCTGGAACGAGAAGGAGTGCATATCACGTAATGCGCTAGGTTATACCGAGTAGCGATGTGTGATAGAAAATCATGTTTTTTGTTTTTAATTGAAAAAATGTCATCGGAAAGCAAAATGATGTCCAAATTTTTACTCCAAATACTCTTAGGAATTAGGAAAGGTAAAAACTGTGTGTAAATAATTTCATTTGTTTTTTTAGTTGTTTTACTTTTCTTTCTTAAAGATTTCAATATTTTATTATTAATAGGAACATAGCGGTTGTGACAACCCTCCAACATTGGTCGAATGTAGCGATTCCCAAGTGTGGGCATCGTTGTTACTGGGAAGTAAATTATGAACACTTATAAAAGTGTCTTAACTAAATACGTAAACAAAATATTCGACTCTGAAAATAGAAGAAATTTTTTTTGCCGAATTTGGACTTCGCAATTTGTTCATAACGTGGCGAGTAATTTGCGCTCCCATGTAAAAATGTCTATTCATTCAAAAGCAGATTTTACTTTTAAAACTAAATGGTGATATTAAAATGCGAGATGCCTATATACTGTCAGATTGATTTATTGACGAATCACAGTCAGCTTTACCCCCTTCGTTCTTCAACAGTTGATTTTACCCCTGACCTTTAATTTCTAGTCTATATATTCATGTCTGTGAGTGTAACCAATAATATGGCCATTGACTGAATTATCCTCTTTTCATCCTCACACGTCTCACATTAAAATGAAAAAAAAAACAATGAATATTACCCATGACTTTATCCTGCCGACTAACCATCTAAGCAGGGCAAGCCCTGTGCGGGCGCAATCAGAGCAGTCTGCTCCAAGCGCCAACTTGCCAGACGCCAAGGAACAATGGAACCAAGACGCTGATAATATCTAACACAGCGCCCTTGAGGTTTTTTTTAGCGCTAGGCGCCGTTTGGTTTTGTGTCAGAAGGGATGTACCCATTGCTACACAACTCTTCAGACTGATTCGTGGATGTTTTGAAAACTAGGCTATCATGGATAGTATTTATTTTTATGTTCCCTGTGGTTATCTCCATCACCGATGGTGTAGACTGTAGACTGTTTTATCTCCCGGCCTGCAGGACTAACTTGCCAATAGTCATGCCAGTGGGGCTAGGAATCTTGCTGTTGAACAGAATCAGTTCGAATATCGACATATTTATCCGACAATGAAGCTACCCAAGGCTAGCTCTGTTACTTCTAGTATTATTGATGTGCAAACTGTTTATATTCATGTAATTATTTTTAACAAATGTATTTAAAAACACACTAAATGAACAATTTTGTAATGTTTTTAAATAATAAACCGAATTGAATGAGTCAAACTGAGACAAATCATGCACATTCGATGGTATACGATAGATCTCTAGTTCTACAGACGACCATGAATTTATATGTCCGTTACTCTTGGACACACAGACCTACAGATTTCTAGCCACCCCTCATAACAAATCATGCGAATTCGATGGCTTACGATAGATTTCCAGTTTTATAGACGATCATGGATGTATATGTCCGTTACTCCTGGACACGCAGACCCACAGATTCCTAGCCACCCCTCATAACAAATCATGCGAATTCGATGGCTTACGATAGATTTCCAGTTTTATAGACAATCATGGATTTATATGTCCGTTACTCCTGGACACGCAGACCCACAGATTCCTACCCACCTCTCATAACAAATCATGCGAATTCGATGGCTTATGATAGATCTCCAGTTTTATAGACGATCATGGATTTATATGTCCGTTACTCCTGGACACGCAGACCCACAGATTCCTAGCCACCCCTCATAACAAATCATGCGAATTCGATGGCTTACGATAGATTTCCAGTTTTATAGACAATCATGGATTTATATGTCCGTTACTCCTGGACACGCAGACCCACAGATTCCTACCCACCTCTCATAACAAATCATGCGAATTCGATGGCTTATGATAGATCTCCAGTTTTATAGACGATCATGGATTTATATGTCCGTTACTCCTGGACACGCAGACCCACAGATTCCTAGCCACCCCTCATAACAAATCATGCGAATTCGATGGCTTACGATAGATTTCCAGTTTTATAGACAATCATGGATTTATATGTCCGTTACTCCTGGACACGCAGACCCACAGATTCCTACCCACCTCTCATAACAAATCATGCGAATTCGATGGCTTATGATAGATCTCCAGTTTTATAGACGATCATGGATTTATATGTCCGTTACTCCTGGACACGCAGACCCACAGATTCCTAGCCACCCCTCATAACAAATCATGCGAATTCGATGGCTTACGATAGATTTCCAGTTTTATAGACAATCATGGATTTATATGTCCGTTACTCCTGGACACGCAGACCCACAGATTCCTACCCACCTCTCATAACAAATCATGCGACTTCGATGGCTTATGATAGATCTCCAGTTTTATAGACGATCATGGATTTATATGTCCGTTACTCCTGGACACGCAGACCCACAGATTCCTAGCCACCCCTCATAACAAATCATGCGAATTCGATGCCTTACGATAGATTTCCAGTTTTATAGACAATCATGGATTTATATGTCCGTTACTCCTGGACACGCAGACCCACAGATTCCTACCCACCTCTCATAACAAATCATGCGAATTCGATGGCTTATGATAGATCTCCAGTTTTATAGACGATCATGGATTTATATGTCCGTTACTCCTGGACACGCAGACCCACAGATTCCTAGCCACCCCTCATAACTTTTCTTTGACAGAACTTCATCTGCTTCCTTTCCTTAAAAAAAAACCTCCACACAGCATCCTCAAAGAAGAGATAGGGCCCGAGGGAAATTTTTTTCCTCCGGGAGTCTGGAGTTATATAAAAAACAACTAGAGGCGTTATATTGCCGGTGCATAAAATATGCCATAAATAACATTTTTAATGAGAAAATTTGATAAGGAAGTAAATAAATCAATACATCGGTTAATATTATAGATAATTTTAACAAACCTTTTTTGTAAGATTTGAATCTTTCGCATTGCTCTTTTCTGTCGCTTATTCCTCTCATAGGCGTCATATTTTGACCAAAAAACGTTCCAGGTTGAGAAATATGGCCATCTAAAGTTGGGAACCAAAAACCGTAGAATTTTACTTGGATTTTGCCGCCATACTTAAGACCAGGATTGTAAAAGTCGTAAATGGTCCAAGGATCTAAAAGAAAATACAAATGTAATATTTATTTTCGTATAAATAAATAGTATTGACTGTGTTAATTTTGTAATATCATATTTATTTTCTTCGTTCGCCCTTGTGATGGTCCGCCATCTAGGGTGATTTTGCGAAATATCTTATTTATTTTCGTCGTTCGCCCTTGTGATGGTCTGCCATCTAGGGTGATTTTGCGAAATATCTTATTTATTTTCTTCGTTCGCCCTTGTGATGGTCCGCCATCTAGGGTGATTTTGCGAAATATCTTATTTATTTTCGTCGTTCGCCCTTGTGATGGTCCGCTATCTAGGGTAATCTTGTGTAATATCTCATTTATTTACGCCATTCGCCCTTGTGATGGTTCGCCATCTAGGGTGATTTTGTGTAATATTTTATTTATTTTCGTCGTTCGCCCTTGTGATGGTCTGCCGTCTAGGGTGATCTGGTGTAATATCATGGACTTTATTGGGTTTTTAAGGTTTATCGGTAATGTAGATCATTATACACGTAGAAACAAAAAACAACCACACATATTAAACACCGCAATGTAAAAAAAAATAATGCCTGGGATATGAATTTGACTTTGAAAGAGAAATCCTTGATATTTGTTAGATCGATACCTTTTGAGTTGTTCCCCGGAGATGCAAACAAGACGTTACTATCCAGTCTCAGTCCTAGAGGGGTCAAAAGTGTGGTTGCTTTCTTCAAATCCTCTCCAATAAGCAGCCAATGATGATTTTCGTCCAAAAGCTCCATCTCGGAGGCCTGAGTGGAAATAACCATCGACATTAAAAGGATGCATATTCTGAAATTATCTTGAAATTCCGCAATGGCCAGATGCACATCGTAAAGTGGTAGCGATGAGGTTAAAATTGACAGCTATTCACTAAAAAATCACCAAAACGTAGACCTCGGGTATTTTAATTAATATCATTTTTAATCAATGTATTGTGTAATCATTGTAGACAGTATTACTTTCAATCAATGTATTTTGAAATCATTGAAGACAGTATTACTTTTAATCAATGTATTTTGTAATCATTGAAGACAGTATTAATTTAAATCAATTATTGTGTAATCATTGAAGACAGTATTACTTTTAATCAATGTATTGTGTAATAATTGAAGACAGTATTAATTTTAATCAATGTATTGTGTAATCATTGTAGACAGTATTACTTTTAATCAATGTATTTTGAAATCATTGAAGACAGTATTACTTTTAATCAATGTATTTTGTAATCATTGAAGACAGTATTAATTTATATCAATTATTTTGTAATCATTGAAGACAGTATTACTTTTAATCAATGTATTGTGTAATAATTGAAGACAGTATTAATTTTAATCAATGTATTGTGTAATAATTGAAGACAGTATTAATTTTAATCAATGTATTGTGTTATCATTGAAGACAGTTATAAATTACGGGGTTCGCTCTACTACTGAGCTTATTCGACCTTATCCTTCAGTAATATCTTTCTCAAGGCTGAGGTCCTGAGTTCAGTTCCTAGATACGACCAAATCTTTTTCTGATTATTCTGTTAAAAAATTTCCTTTGAGAGTGGTTAATATTGTCTTCATGGATAAGAGGTGTTATTTTGATATTCAAAAAAACTTTTCCCGTAAAAGATCAATGGTTTAGTTGCTTGTGTGGCACGTAGCGCCGTCTTGTTGAAAGTAAACGTTGTCCAGATATCCAATCCAATCCTATGCAATTCCGGCCATAAAAAATCATTAATCATCTCTCGATAGCGCAATCCATTCACCGTAACTGTTGCTCCAGCCTCATTTACGAAAATATAAGGTCCAATGACTCCGCCGGACCATAAACCGTACCAAACAGTCACACGTTGAGGATAAAAAGGATTTGCAACAATAGCTCTTGGGTTTTCCGAGCCCCAGATGCGACAATTTTGCTTGTTGACGAAGCCACCGAGGTGGAAATGGGCCTCATCACTCAAGATGATTTGCATTTGATTCACTCAAGTGAATTTTAATAATTTTAATGCGTAGCTGAAGCCTATATCGTTCCATTTTTATTAATGGCGTAGTTTCTACTTGTCAAATGTCATAAAATAACAGCTTTAAAAGTAACATCTACCGAAATAGCGGGTTATTCAAAATAACAACTCTTATTGGAAAACCCTATACAATTTGAGGTTTTACTAATTAAATTAAAGTAAATAATTGAAAAAAATATCATTAAACTGCCAGGAGGGCGATTCTCGTTCTTTTAGCCTTAAGCTAAATGACAGCATTCGTCAACGACTGCTATCGTTTGCGAAAGATAGCTGTCCGTCGCTTGTAACATCTTTTCTTAACTATTAAGCGATTCTCGTTCTTCTGATAGCCTTACAAGTTCGATTTTGGAGAGACCTAGTAAAAAATCCTAAAGAAGCGTGGTTAAGACTTAGAGTAATATATATTTATAGTAATATATAGTATATTATTACTCTAAGGTTAAGAGCATCTACGAAATTGTTAACAGATTATTGAAAACACAAATTGGCGAAGTATAATTAAGTGACGCATGGTTTCTAACTAAAACTTAAAAAAACAATTACTTTATATTATAATTTATTTTAATAACTGTTTATTTCATTTATGAATGACATAAATAAGCCATTTATCGAAGATTCACGTTTTGTGAAAAGGTACTTACCTCGCTGGATAGTAATGACTTTGTTACAGATTCACCACTTCTAAAGTGACGTTTGCTGTCGATTCTAATGCCGCTAACTGTCACCCAATTAACTTGACAAAATTGTTTAAAATGAGGTAAGCAAATGCCGAAAAAGTGAGACAGTTATTGTATTACTATCCTTCTTCTACATCATTGTTTTTAAAACCTAAGAATAGTGTGTAACTTATTGTTATTTATGTAGAAATCCTCAATGGTATATGTAGTTTATTGTAAATTAAATCACTTTTATCTGGCTTTCGACATGTTACGTACTTTACAAACATCGCAATTATGTTATTCAATTCATTTAATAGCATCATTGTGCCACAAACAAGTCACTAATCATGTTTACAGTCAATACTTACGATAATATTAAGTTTTCTCTTGTTAAAACTACGCAAATATTGCTAATTGTCAAAACGTCACTTAAATGATGCAAATTCTCCGCGAATGCTAGCGTTCGGCCGCCGAAAGACAGGTCTAGGGGTACCCTTCGCGTAAGGCTATAAGTTTTGGCGCGCAATCGAAAATCTAAGGATTCCATCTGTCATCGAGAGAACCGGAATCGCTTCATACGAATAAACCAAGAAAAATCGTTAATTTGAATGTAAGGACGATTTTAGTGTCGTTAAGTAGAACGAGAATTGCCCTCCTGGCTGCTGCGATTGATACTCGACGAAGTCATTTCACTGGTTCGACCCACTCGTTGTTCGAGTGGAATGACTTTTGACGTTTGGCGTATATGTAAGTGTTTACCTTCGACGCGACTAAAGAATAAGAATTTCGACCGATGTATGTTCTTTCGACGGCGATTGCGAGCGGCCTCGATTGGAGAATCGATAACCTGGTCGGCAGACCATGAAATTCTACAGTGGGATGATCGAGACTACAAGTTATTCATTGGTTTCATTAATGTACTCGATGACGTAAAATTTACGATTTTTTTGGCAACTTTAAATCTCGTTCAATGAACTCAAATTTGCTTTGAATTTAAATTTCATTTTCAAAAATCAAACTGATTGTGTGAAGAATTTGGACTGTCCCGTGATTTTTCGCAGAGCTAGTTATAAAATTAAACTGTTTGTAAGTTGGAAATGTCGAGGCCTAATTATTATTGCTTTGTTGGGCAGTATAATTAATATTTATCAATCCATAAAACTGTCAATTAATGAGCATAAAGCCTGTTGGCCTATTTCAGCACATCGCTCGACATACATTCCCATTTGTAGTGTATGCCGAGCGATGTGCTGAAATAGACTAAGCCATGATGTTCTTCATGTTCTTAACTTTTTTATAATCATTTTATACTCATAACTGCTTCCGTGGGTGGTTTGTATTGAATTAGGTAACGTGAGATTTGTTTGTGTAAGGTTAGATTAGATAAATCTGAGTAAAATTAGATAACGTTAGGTTGGGTTGGCTTATGTTAGGTGGGGATACACAAACTTACAAAATTCAGTATCAGGATGGATGTCGCACAGTCCACATCTAGAATGATCGCCGTCCTGTGAATTTTGGTATCCAAGAAAACCTTATTTGGAAATAGTTTCTTTATATTGTTTTGTTGCCAAAATTCCTCCGAATCAATATTATTTATGGAAAAACGAATATTTGCTGTCCGGTGAAGTGTATTCGACAATACTTTCAAATCTAAAAAACATATAGCTATATGAAATCACCCCAATTTGAATTTCTTTGAAACATATTTCAGAAATTACTTGCTTTTTAAATAAATCTATTTGAATTTCGATTTTGTTTTCTTGATTTAATGAGTAAATTAATGAATGAATTTAATGGAATTTTGGAAGTGGAAATTAACGGACTTCCGGATATGCGAGAGAGCTGAAACTCAGCATATAGACTATTTTGATTACAATCACGTACACACACGCGAACATATATGTATATAACATATATGGTCGGTGATTTTGAGTCCACACCAGGTAAAGTATTCTCTCATGTTGGAGAGAGTTCAGAAGAAATTCTTGAGATTTCTCTACATGAGGGAGTATGGCCACTACCCGTGGCTCTATCCCACTGACTTTCTTTTGGGTATGCTCGGAATGAACTATCTACGGGTCAGGAGAGATGTGCGCATTGCTACACATTTCTTTAGACTGATTCGTGGATGGTTTGAAAACTCGGTCATCATGGAGAGCATTCTTTTCTATATTCCCGATGGTTATCTACGTCACCGACAACATAGACTATTTTATCTCCCGGCCTGCAGAACTAACTTGCCAATGGTCATGCCTGTGGGGAGAGCAATCTTGCTGTTGAACAGAATCAATTCGGATATCGACATGTTTGCCATCAATGAAGCTTCCTTTAAAAGGCAAGCTCTATTATCACTGGTATAGTTGATATACACACTGTAAATAATAATCTTTTAATTCTTATTATAAAAATTATTTTAAAAACGCTTTGAAATGAACAATTTTGTAATGTTTTTGAAATTAATAAACAAATTGAATTGAAAAAAAATGTATTTCACTGAAATCGGATGACATTACAGCAGTTAATATAAAAAATAAATATCGGTCCTACCCGATCGGTGAGTTTGGTCGAGTTGTCGACTTCAGTTCCTGAGTATGAAGGTTTAATCCAAAGTCAAAAAATATGTATTGTTACGTAGTTACGTTTTATTTTGAATTTTTTTTTTTAAAGATAATCAAATGTTGTGATCTGATATCAGAAAGAGGGTTAATTTCCGCTTCTAAGATTAGCATTATTTTTTTCCCAAAAACATAAGTGATATTCAAATTTATTTAAACAAACGTATTTAAAAATGTTAAAGTGGGAATTATATATAATTAATATTATAATATAAATATTAATTTAATTTATTACCGAAAAAAGGACCACAGATAAGAAATGTTCCATATTGATAATTTTGCCGCTCAAAAAAATCCTTTCCAATCAACGGAAAATTTACATTCAAAGAAAGTATATTTTTTGAATAAAGTATTATTGTGATAAAAGTTAAACATTTTTGAATGAACTGCATAGTGCAATAAATTTTGACTCATCACTTTTGTGATGACAAATGTTTTTATAGTGATTGTACACCGGGTGCATTTTAAAAATGTATAAGTTAACCAACACGAAGAAAATAATTTTGTAAAGTGTGCCAAAGAGAATATTAAATATGAATCGATGTTGACAGGTAATTCGAGACGCGTGTTATGTCAATAACTGTACATATGTTAACTGCAGACACTGAAGAAAAATATTCCTTAGAAGTGCTTTCATAGAATATTAAAGGCGGTGCACCACGTCGTGTTACATTTGAAAGCGGGCGGAGTTAGTGTTTTTTGGGCGTGGCCTGTGACGTCGGAAGCGCTGGACTTGCCCGTTGAAGGCGCGCGCTCAAAAACACAGTTGTAAAAGATGTCAAAATTGTAAAAAAATAAATAAAATTTATCTTTTTTTCTTATTATTTTTGATTTATGATATTATTTTAGTGAACAATAGATTAGGTATACATATAAATTGAACGCTCGAATCCTTCTAGGATAATTTCAGTTTCCATGGCCTGATATATACACTGCATCCTGTGCCATTTATTAGCTAATCAGTGATGCAAGCACCGTACAGGATACAAATAGTTCATTTGTCTGGCATCTCTTTAGTTCGTACTGACTGTTTGTGTATATAAATCCGAAAATCTTAAGGGCAGAGCAGCTAGGCTAACGTACACCTGTGCTCGCTCAAATGAAAACATTCCGTAGAGCGCCCTCAAATAAACCCTTGAAAATAATACTTGATCTTCATGATGACGCATTGATCTTCATGAAATTACTACACAACATTTTTGGAGTAGTCTTTTTTCTAAATCCATAAAAAACGTTTAATGAACCCTTAAATTAATTATATGTTCAATAAATAATTTCACCAGATGTAAAGAAAAACTGGCTTTATTTCTGTAGGCAGACACGCCCACAACACACTTTTCTCGGTTTATTTATTTAGTATTACAACCAACACTATTTCTTAATAATTTAGTAGGCATATTTGATATAAAACAAATCAAAGTATCAAAATAAAAGGGAATAAAATATCAAAGGGGTGAAAACGGTAACGAAAGCGATTTCCAATAATGTCTCTTTAGAGGGGTAAATTCAAGGGCGTGTATTAGGAGGGGGGGGGGGGTTATGGGGTGCAACTCCCACCTTCCCTTTGGCCTCAGTATTTTGCAGGAAGAAATGTAATTTTATTCGTAGATTACATTCCTGGAAAATACAACAATATTATTTGCACCATCTCTTTCATCAATGTGGTAAATAATAAGTTGTGGTAAGAATTTCAAAAAACTTTCTAATAAATTTTCCCTTTTTAATAAACACCCCACCCCCGCCTTTCCCCCCATCTGGTTTGTATCATTTTTATCATCGAATTAGTTATATCTTAAGATAAGATAAGTTGAACACATTCGCTGCTAGGAAGATTACAACGGTTTTCGTGCAGCGCTGAGAAATGTTTATAAAATTTCGAATTCGTGTAAGTTTCTAATGGCGACATTATAGAGCCATAGATTAAATTGAAGTGATATTGTTGATTATATTTACTTAATTCCCTAGGGTCTTTGAGAGTATCTCCTTCCTCCCCCACTAACATTTCTTGGAGGATACTCTCGGGAAACCGGCTAAGGGTCTCGGTTGCTTATGTTCGTTGTGGCCAGGCCGCTCGCCACAAGTATTCTTGCCGGGACTGCCCTGTGATAGTGGGGTAAACTGCCCTCGGCAAAAGGCTTGTATATTTTCATGTTTTAATCATACTTATACCTGTAAGTATTGTTTTCTTTCTTTATTATTTTACATGCCAAACCATCAGGCGAACACATCTCTGACGTGTCCTTATTTTGTTTCACTATTAATGTAAGTATGCATACATTATTTCGTACTAACAATCATGCATGCAGCAGACATTGGAGGGTCTAGAATCGTTTAAAAATAAATGTAGCTTCTTCTTACAAAAATAATTAGAGTCCTGACGTGTGCGACTAAAGAGGTTAAACAATCAGATTCCTTACACAGCCCGTTGGGAAAGGGTGGGTCCTCTCCAATGATGATTATATCATAATTTTAACTTTCCCATGGACTGGCGTCCAAAGACACGTCCACACATTTGAAACGTTGCTTGGAATGGCTTTAACCATATTTGGTGACCAGATCTGAACAGCCCGGAACTTTCGAATCTTTCTCTTGCATTTCCTTCTTTTCTACTTTCTTCTCTTCCCTTCTTCTTTCTTTCTTCCCCAAACCCTTTCCCTCCCCACTACCTTCAGCCTCGTTACATGCCTCATTTGGTGGATTTCGTAGTCCACTGGCTCTAGACGCTTATGAGTAATTGGGACTCTTGTGTGGTATTCTGATAAAAAAGATAAAAACTATCCCCATTGGCTCCGAGCATTCTAAACTCTTGTTCAGTATTCACATAAAAGTTACAAGATTATCTAATACAAATTACAGCTCATATGGTCTCATAAAAATGTCTGTGTCTCGCTTACAATCATAGTTAGAAATATAAACTAAACGGTGTTAGGAAGAGAAAATGCCAAGCTTTATATTAAAATATAGAAGTTAACCAGAGAATAATGAAGTACATCTCTATGAAACCAAATATTCCGACAGCAATTTGAGAAAAAATTAAGCAACTGTGAATTTTTATTAATTATTTTTATTTGCGAATCGGACAAAAAAGTGAGGTGACAGTAATGTTTATAGTAAATCTTTTAATTAAAAATAAAATACTTGATATCAGAAAGCTATTCATTAAAAAAATTATCCACATAAATTGCATAAAATCGTCACTTTTCCACATATCTCACAACACTAGAGCTAAATCTAACAATTATTTACAAGTAAGTGCCAAATTTTTTTTTTTTTTTTATCTATATAAAGTTTTTTACAAGTGGTTTTTCGATGCCTGTCTCACTAGGGTAAACCTGTTGTTATAAATTGGGGTCCTTAGAATAATAACTCAGATTCTTGAGAGTAAAGTGAATTACTTTTTATTTGACAATAAACATCCACTATCACAGGTATGACTAAGCACTTTTTAATAACTACTCTGGGTACAGGTACTAGTTCCCGTAGTTATTTCGGAGAGGTGAAACCTTTGATTGTTTTTGAATAAGAGCGCGTTTTTAAGCAAAGACCACCTTTTTATAACCTGACAAAGGACTGTTGACATTTAAATTCAAAAGACCGCAAAACAGAGATCGTCTTTGCTGACAGAATTTAATCATACAAATAGCAGAGGCGAGAACCTTTCATAAATAACATAATTTAGCTTTCATAGATGTCACTAGTGGTACATAATTACCCTGAAAATTATACACCTGTGTCGAGACAGACATAGAGTACATCGATGTATATACATATAGTTAAGTGAATATCAATAAGGGTAAATACAAAATATAAAAATAATACAAAATAATTTCAATACGATCAAAAGAACGGTTGGGTTAATCCTGTTAAGATTGTGTTCATTACAAATGTGGGAAAATATAAATAGATCATTTTAATTAAGTTTGAATTTGGTCGTGTGTAAATAGTACTTGTTGTCTATGTGCAATTTGGTTTACATATGCTTGCAATAGTGGGACGCCCTGTGATTGCAATCCATTTCTTTATTTCGTGTTTAAATTTTGTCATTGTTTCTAATTGTCTGATCGTAGTTGGTAGTGTATTGTATAGTTTGCAAGCTATATTTTTAAAATGTCTTTGTCCGAATGAGGTTTTAGCAAAAGGAGTTTGAAGAAGTTCTTTGTTTTTGGCTCGGGTATTGTGAATAGTTTGTGTTGGTTTGTATAGTGATTTATTGTTCTGGTGTAAGTTGACCAAGATGGATTTTGCATACAGCTGTTTTATGTCCATAACATTGATAGTATTGAAGATCGTATCAGTGCTGGTAGAAAAAGGAACCTTAAGGATTATTTTAATGATTAATTTTTGTGCTTTTATAATGGGGTCGAGGGCACTAGAAGAAGCATTACCCCAAGCTAGAATTCCGTATTCTATGTGTGATTGGCATAGTGAGTAATAGACTGATTTTAAAAGTTTAAGGTCAATAAAATTGCGTGTTTGTTTGAAAAGGTATATAGATTTGCGGATTTTATTCGTGGTGTTATGAATATGTTGTTTCCAATTAAGGTTTGTGTCAAAAGTTATACCTAAATATTTAATATTGTTTACTTGTTCTAAGCATGGGCAGTCACAATTCCGGTTAAGAGATGAATTTTTGCATTTGTGTATTTTCAAAGTTAGACTTAGGTTTGACTTTGGGATATTGATGAGACTGATTAGTGTGTATTTTGTTTTAGGTATATTAAGAGTTAGTGAATTAGAGTCGAGCCAATGTTTTACCTTTTGAATTCCTTCTTCCGCTTTGGCGTATACGGTAGGCCAGTCTTTTGATTGAAATAGAAGGACTGTGTCATCGGCAAAACTGACAATAGTGGCATCGATATCTAGGTTACACAACTCATTTATATATATTAGGAAGAGCGTTGGACCTATAACACTGCCTTGTGGGACACCATAACTAATTGGCAAAAATTGACTTTTTGTTGTTCCGAGTTTAACGCATTGGGTTCTGTCAGATAAGAAGCTGGAGAGAAGGTCTAGTTCTTTATTTCTAATACCCATATTGAACATTTTGCGTTCCAATTTGATATGTGAGATTGTATCAAACGCTTTACAGAGGTCGAGAAATATCGATAGACATTTCGAGCCCTTATCTAGGTGGCCAGAAATATGGTCAGTTACTGTGGCTATGGCATCGTTAGTGCTTTTATGTCTTCTGAAGCCAAATTGACGAGGCGATAGAAGGTTGTTGGCTTCAAGGTATTCCATCAGACTATTATTCACGATCTTTTCAAATACTTTTGAGAGGGAATTGAGCAACGTAATTGGACGGTAATTGCTGATGTCAAGTTTAGAACCTGTTTTAAAAATTGGGATAGTAAGACCTTGTTTTAGAATAGTGGGAAAAAGGCCTTGGCGGAAGCTAATATTAAGAAGATGAGTTATTGGTTGAATTATACCAGGGGCAATTTTTTTAAGTACAGTGTTTGGTATTTCATCTATGCCGGCAGATGAAGTGTTTTTGAGAGAGTTTATTGCTACAGAAACATCTTTCTCTGTAACCGTTTTAAGAACAAAACGTGTTGGGACTTCATTATTGGTAGAGGGGTCTCTATTGTTAGGTGTATTGTTATCTGTTGTGATTTTTTTGGCTAATTCTGACCCTATATTTGCAAAATAATGGTTTACATGATTGACAATTGTGTTAGGGTTAGATGTAACGTGTACAGTGTTATCATTGATGTTGAGAGAGTTTAAGACGTCAGTAGCTTTGTGTGAATTGGTTGCTTCCTTGAGGATTCTCCATATTTTTTTAGGGTCATTGTTGCATTCGGAAATTTTCTTACTATAGTATAAATTTTTGGCTTTCCTAATTACTTGTGTGCAAATATTTCTGTATCTTTTGTAGAAATTATGGAGTGTGATATCGTATGGATTCGTGGCACATTTTTTTATGTAAGGAGTTGCGTTTCCTAATGCAGTTAATAATTGTATGGTTTATCCATGGTTTAAGGGGTTTGATAGTTTTAGGAATGTTTTTGGTGGTGATTTTGGTGTTTTGGTTAAGGGTGTCTTGTAGGTAGTTAGAGAAGTAATTTCAGGCATCCTATGTGTTTGTTATATTATGTTGTATGTCCCAGGATTTGGATTTAATCATTTTGTTGAGATTGTCATAATCAATTGTTTTCTTAATTGTTGTAGTTGAAGCTTGTGATGAAAGGCTTAAATCACAGTGAAAAACAGATAAACCATAGCTGCTAAAAATATACAAATTATTAATGAAAACCGTCATTCTAGCGACATCTGTTGAGGTTAAAATTGATTCAGTTTGGTTTTCAGTAGGCACCTGTAATAGTTGGAATTATGTTGAGATTCTATAGTATAAACACAGAGGTCATTAAAATCGTCTAGGAACGACTAGGAACCCCCTTTTGAGGCTTCAAAATAAACATTGAATTTTGTCAACCAATAGATCTGAACAAAGAGCTATAAAATTTTGAGTAACCAATCAGTGAACGAAGAGGCGTACATCAAATGCAGACAAAGGAATGAACTGTGGATCAGGCAATAAAAAAGATAATTAACGACATTTCGATTCTCACAGAAATTGGAGGTGAACGCACTTTAGGGTCAACATCGACTTTCAAGGTGACAAACTCCTGGGAATGTTTACAATAACTGAGACATTTATGGGGTATCGAACCATTGAAATCGGGTGCTTGGAAGTTTTACAGGTTGTAAAGCGCACACACAAAAATGCAATGAAAAAAATTATAAACGTGATAGTATAAAGGAAGGACGGGAAAAGCGAAGGAAAGTTGCTGGCGGAATTTCAACTGTGGTGCAATTGTTTATGATAGAAGGAGGGTGTCATGTTCGATAAAAATCGTACTAAGGAGAGGAGTGAGTGTTGGAAACAATGGAAATTGATCGTTATCAATTTAAGATGAAACGGACATATTGGTGAATCAATCTTGAATGAAAGTCTCGCAAAAAAATAGACATTTTAGAAAGGTGCGGCGATCGGATGGAAGGATAATACAGAGATTTTAGCTGCTACAAAGGTCCTAGGGGCATAAAAATTGAGTAACAGAAGAAGACAGTAAAACTGAACATATAGCGATAGATTAGATTCAGGAAAAGTAGACATTTTACATACTTATTAGGTTAGATATATATTAGAGTTACCCAATATTACGGAGGGATCGAAACAAGATAAAAGGTTGGCGGTCTCATGTATATTTTGAAGGATAAACAATCGAAATCCGAACATGATTTTTATTTACGTTAAGGTAATAAACGATTAGAAAAGCGATTAACTTTAACGTTGGGCTTATGAAGTATTTAGATTAGGCAAAAGAGATTAAAACTAATGGCTCTAAAATTAAACTAAATTTACGGCCGTAGTACATAAAATCTGAGACGTAAACATATGTCCAGACGTATAATTTATGTGAAATCTTGTAAGTGAGGGATGGAGAATGGGCGGAGATTGGGTCAGATAATAAAAATGACAGATATCCCAGAGTCTAATTAGGTATATCTCCCGTAGAAGTGTGGAAAACTATATATTAATTAATAATAAATGAAGTATGAAATTTCCCAGGAGACCACACACATCGGGAAAAGTGAAGAAAAGATAAAAGGAAGGGTAAAGAACGGAGATAGGAAATGATCCATGTGGAGAAAAGCGATACAATTCGAATTTATCCGTGAAATTAATAAATACGACTTGGAAAATGAGTAATTATAAGAGTTATGAGAAATGACATAAGAATCAAGAAGAAATTGTGCAAGAAAACGTCGCGGATAAATATAAAATTCAAAGATAAAGGAAAAACTCAAATCTGCGACAGGGAGATAGAGAGTACGGGTGGAAATGGAAAAGCTCATATAAGTGACAATAAAATTAAGTAGATTTTAGACAAATCGAAATTCAAAAATGCATAGTAAAGATTTCGCCATGGATTTAATCATGTTTCGCATGAGATGCATAAAATTGAGATCTATATATATGTTACTTAGGACGGACCTATCGCGAATTGAGAAAAAAAAAGGAACGCAAAATCATGAGATTTTAACTACATTTTGTATGAACAGAGGACAAAGGGAGCTTGGGCGATTAACGCAGACTTACCCGATTCGGACCCTATCAAGTTAGCAACGTGAGATAAAAATTAACCGCCACCCAAAGCCGGACAACAAAAGATCTTATGTAGGAACGATCAAAATTAGGGGAAGGGGTGTTCGGATTTACGAGTTGATAGGAGATAGAATTAAGCATCAAGAGAATTTCAGATACGTCTTTTGGGACCTGAGAGGGGTATAAAAGATGGAACACATCAGTCAGGAGGCAGTCGCGCCGAGGATTCGAAAAGTTGTCACGTGGCAGTACTACGTCTTTGGTAGGATTAACAGTGAAAATCTTTAAGTGTTAAATTTTAAATAAGCCCTGGACTTAGGAAAATTTTGTGAAAAATACAAGTGCTAGAGTCAGTGAAATTTAATAAGTCAGTTAAATTAAATTAAACAGTGAAAATAAATATAATTTAAACTCAGTGCTTAAAAGTGTTAAGTGAAGTGCAGAAAGTGATTACGGAATTAAGAATTTAACTAAAATTTAAAAATAATTATTTCATTCAAAGTGAAAACATTCAAATTAAATTTAAGAGTTTGTTATCGTTAAATTAAAGTGGATGTGCTCGTGAATTGATATTTAAAAATAGATTATAATTTTGTTTAAAATTATTAATAGTAAATACTTCATCTTAGGTTAAAAGAAACACAAAAACAAAAAAAAGGATTCGATAATAATAAACGTTTAAACCTTTGTTCTAAAATTAATAGTTAGAAAAAATTTAATTTATTAAGAATCGAAATAAATTAAAAGTTTGCACAATTCGGAATAAATTTTCTTATCAATTTATATAAAAAGAAATTTAGAATTAATAAATTGTTCAATTAAAATCCATCGTGCGTATAGCGACAGTGTTAAAAGTGTTTGTCGTTTTAACCGGAATTTTAATCATCAGTCTATCATTTCGAAAAGGAATTTGAAACAGCTATCATTCAAAAGCCTAAACTAGAAAAGTGTTATTAAATCAACGGGTTTCCTGAATTAGGATTTCGTTCGGAAGAAAAATTAAATATCAACTAATTTATACGATTCAAGCGAGAATAAAATATTAAATAGGAATAAATAGTCGAAAAGATTTATTTTGAAATTAGTTGAAAAAATACAATTAATTAGGTAGGATTTCTTCATCAAGGTTGTTGTGTACACCCGACCGGAAATACCTTGACGGGGGGTAAGTTTTCTTTTTATAAATAATTTTCAGGACCTAGGAGTGAGGAGATACAGCTGATTATGGTATATCAATTAAATTATTAAAACAACAAAACAAAGCATTACACATTAATATATGTATATTATGTATTTATTTATATAAAATAAAGTAATATATTGTATATAAAGAATAAATATATGAGTAATGTATTTATATATATGTATTTTACTTATTAATCGAAGCAGCGAAATGGTAGCGATTTTTAATACCTACCCGAGGACATATCTATATTATTGAAAAAGAAAATATGTATTTATTAATATTCCAGACTATGTAGAATCATATATTTTATATTTATTTATTAATATATGTACTCTTTTTTAACATATTTTGACAATCGAGATATGTGTACTTATATATATATATATATATATATATTTATATTTAATTTTCACCTAACTTCTAGTAAATTTACTAAATTCGGAAAATGAAAAATGGTTTAACTTCAATAAAGGATTTAAAAATATTTAAATTAATTATGCACAATAAAAGGTAACATAACTGAATTATAGGGAGAGGTAGAAATATTTCTTAAATAAACAATCTCGCATCTAGGTTAGTGTGTCAGGAGATGTTTACATTAATTGTTTACAAATAGAGACACCAAAGATCTGGGCCAACCGCATAGTTTGAAAACGACCTTGGCCGTAACTAGAAAATTTATCAGGGTTATAAGGATAACCATCAGGATGTCATTGTGCAATGTGCAGCGATATGGGTCATTTACAAATACCTATCATTCACAATCTACAATTGAAAAAAATCATGGGTTAGCAAGATTTATATCGAATATTACATGAAACATTTGAGTACCATTGATTAGATAGTCATATAGATTTTATTAGTTACCTGAACCAGCTGGAAGCCGCGTGCTCTCAAATGTCTATCAATCACAAACGACAATTGAAAAATCACGGGTTAGCCAGATTTATATCAAAATATTACATGAAACATTTGAATACCATTGATTAGATAGTCGCATAGATTTTTATTAGTTACTTGAAACAGCTGGGAGCCGCGTGTTTACAATTACCTACCATTCACAATCTACAATTGAAAAATCACGGGTTAGTAAGATTTATATAGAAATATTATACGAAACATTTGAACATTATTGATGGAGTGTTCGCATAGATCCCATCAGTTGCCAGAGACAGTTGAGAGTCGTGTACGCTCTAATGTGGCAATCAGCTACTTGAAACAATTGGAAAATCACGGGATAGGATGAACGAAATTAATGTTGAAACCTGGAGGTAAAGTTTAAAACAAATACAGTTCATCAAACAGGAGGCAGTGGTCGCTCCTACAACAAGACCATTGACCAAACCAAATAGAGATGACGATTCTCTTAAATAAAAACGTCAAAACCAAACAAAAAGCCTGGAGTTCGATAGCTCTCCAAAACAAACTATCAAATAATTTCTTATTCTACTAGTATTTATTAGTATAACCTTATTCTTACGTATATATTCGGTTACCAATCCTAGAGTTTCGCAGAACTCTTCGTGCGAGATCCGAGCTCGGAATGCGAGGTAGATAGCCTCGTATTGCGAGTTATAAACCTTTCCCAAACTGTATGTATACATATATTTATTCGTATGTACTGTTTACTGGAGAATGCGGACCTGCATACAGCTTGCATTTAGGTCGGTAGACCACTCTCGCATTCTCTTTTAAACGTGGAATGAGGATTCACGACCCGTAAGTCCACACCAACCGTGAGTATATGATTGTATATAGGACGAAACCGGTTCGCCCTAAGTAAATTGTAGTCCAAGGAGGTGTTGGAATTTGGAGGTTTCGGGACCCGAGGGAAGACTTGAAGGCAGTGCATGATGACGTGGAAGGCTTTTTGGGACGCGATAACTTAGGTATCAATCAAAGAGCCGTGTCAAAAGATTGTACGAATTTCTTGTCGACTCACGATCATCTCGTTTACTTGCAGGAGGAAGGAGCCAAATTTTTGCTAGCAAAGGGTTATTCTGAGTTCGTCAAATATACAATTAACTAATAACATTAACCTTCTAAATCGATCCTTACATGTACCTTATAGCAGCAGAGTCATGGAGGAGTGGCGCCAACCAGACACAATAATTAATCGTTGCCAAATTTACTAACAATTAACCATTTGAGTTATATTCAATTACCTGTCCAAATAAACATGTATAATATCTTTTATCAGCGTTTAACTACGACTTTGTTAGGGTGCAGGGAATCAGGATAATTACAATAGGAAAGTTAGCTCATCCAGAGAATTCATTTAAGTCTAGGTTTGCAATGGAAAGACCAATTAAAATTGTAAAACTCAACACCTCGATCAGAACCAAGGGGGTTACCACAAAATGAAAGTAATTAAAATCCTATATCATAAATCAAAAAAATTACACAACGTTTGATGGAATTTAATTACAATATAAATACGGGTATATTTGCGTTCAAGATCGTAAATAACGTATTAATTAGTTAAGTACATATGTTTATAAAGATATATAGTACAAGAGAGCTTTAAGTAGCTTTCTGTAGATATCAAAGAAAAGGGTCCAATTTTCATGGAGGCTTATGTGTTGTAGGGGAGGAATTTTCCATCCCTGCGAACACATATGCAAAGCCTTAGAGAGAAAAAAAAATTAAATATCGGCCATAGCCAAGAGAGAAGAAAATTTTATATTGTCTTAAACAAGTAAAAGAAAATGGTGAAAAGGCGAGAACATTACAACTGCATAGCCGTGTCCAGGAGGTTCAGGTTTTATAAGTCTGAGAGAAAAAAAAACAAAGTTATTGGTCAATCTATTGCAAAAACGGAGAAAATAATAATAATAAATAGGACGTAATTAATTAAAGAATTAACAAAAAAAAAAAAATCAGAAAAGTGCGACATTACATAAATACACAGTGAAATTTAAAAAAAAATAATAATAGATTAACGTAAATAAACAATAAATCCAAAAAGAAAGTGTTAACGAATAAACCTATAATACGAAAAGTGTCCGTGTAAATAAAAATGTGTTAAGTCAAATGATCATTAACACCAGAGTTATTAAAAATTCCTTTCATACGATAATGTAAACAAAAACAAAGGATATGTAGGTTAATGATGTCATTCAGTCAAAAGGAATGCGTTCTGTAAACAAAAACATTGTTTATGTTTTGGGTTCACCGAACAGATCGGAATGTTGATATGAAGCAAGTTTAATAAACAGACAAACATCGAGATTTTAAAAGTCGGAAACATCGTTGAATAATACGTATCACTCTGAGGAACAAAAATTAAATAACAAACGTCGAGACTAAATAAATAATGACACAAAAACGAGATTGAATATAAAAATTGCATTCGGATATCGTGGAGTATTAACGTAAACAATTATTGTTTATCTTATATTCGAAAATACAGACCAGCGGCGGGCCGTGGTACTTAACAAATTATTCACAAAGTCAGGAAAAGATATTATTATTTTTATCGCTAGACATTCGACAGATTTATTAGAAGAATAGAAAGGTTTAGACAAATTAAATTGATTAATGTTTTACAACACCCAATGTACCTTACTAGATATCATTGGTTTTACAAAAAGAATTAAGAAAAATATAAAATTGATTAATATCAATTGATTAACAAAAAAAAATTTATATATATTTTTTTTTTTTGATTAACATTAATATCATTATAAAACAAAAGAAAAACAATTATTTTGAGATGTTGGGGTGTAATATATTATGATCATGTTGTAACATAATAAATAGCGGAAATATTACACCCATATCATGTGATAGATAGGTCTATAATAACAATAATATCAAAATAGAGAAGTGTAATTGTATTACATCATAGTTAATCATTAGGACCACGTGTTAGATTCAAATGGTCGCGCTACGTGCCGCCAATGTAGATAGTTGTTGTCAGGATCACAAATCTCGATAATCGACAGAGTCATTAATGAGGGTGAAACATTTGATGTTTTGTTTTGTGAGGTAAGATTAATCTTACATAATATAATTTACCATATAAACGGGTAAGTTGAAATAACGTAAGATTTACTCATGATAATCTTGTTGACATTCGGGTCAGGTAGTTGACTATTAAAACATATTTTAAGACACAGAGAACTCAGTCAATGGATTCGATAAGGAATTCAAGTATAGGCCAAACAAATAAACGTTGTTTTGAAAAGACAAAATGTTAGTTGAGAATTCGACCTTCAATCTCAAAGAAAAAAATACAATTCAGAGTTGGCTCGAGATTTTAATGTCGTTGACGAATGTTTATGATGGGATATATATATGTGTATATATATACCTATTTCGAGGAAACATCGTGATAGGTATATGAAAAAAAATCATGTTAGGTATTTCAAAATCATAATAGAATTTACAAATTTTGCAAATTGAATATAGATTTGAACTCAACAATAAATAAATATGGCAGAGAAAAGAAAACTCGATGACGCGAAGGTAAGCACCGAAACAGTTCCTTTGGTTGATGAACTAAGAGAAATATCCAAACGATCGCGAGTTCATTTTAGGTATTGTGAAAATCATAATAGATTTTACAAATTTTGCAAATTGAATATGGATTTTGCAAATTGGAAATAGATTTTGACGAATCAGGTGATGAAATACAAGAAAAAAATCTAGAAAAAAAAAAAAATAGAAAAACGAGAAGGGAAATATTGTTACCAGAGAACTCCGGAATAGTGTAGTGATATTAAAAATAAAATAGATCAATAAATAAAATATAAATAAAAGTGAAAACGTGCCCGCAAGCAACAGACTGCGTTACGTAAACAAACGAAAGCAATTAAACACGATTCATTATGACGGGTCAGTGGACCCACAAAATAGGACACATACTGTTTATAAAACTAACCCTCGCGCCTTTGAAAATATAAACAAAGTAAGAAATTTACGACTTGGATTCAACGCGAAGGAATTTTAAACGTAAACCAACTTGGTCCTTCATGAACGAACGGGTGACGCATTAAGATAAACAAAACGAAAAGGATAAGATAAAAGTGATATCCAGATGAAAAGAAGGATAACGTAAATAATCCTTATAGATAATGATAAACATTGGATAAAGATAGAAGATAAGTTATGATTTATCTAACGGGATAAAAGTGTTAGGATTTGCGGACACTTATTATGAAATACAAACATCGGAGCTTAAATCAAGTATAGATCAAACAAATAAGCGTTGTTTTGAAACAACAAAAGTGTTAGTTGTGATTTCAACTTTCAATTTCAAAGAAAAATTACAATTCAGACGGCACCGAGATAAGCCACTTGACAGTGAATGAGAAAAAAATAAAATGGTCTAGACAAGTAATAAACGGAAGCGCGTAGAATTGGAATTTGCAGCAGCTGATAACACGGAGCAGGGGTACTCAACAGTTTGGAATTTGAAAAAAAAAAAAATTTTTTCATTAAAGAAAAAAAGGATTGAAGAATAAAACGTCAAGAAACGCTTGTTGTGAAAAGGGAGGTCTTAGTCCAACCAGATTGAGGACCACCTAAACACGCGAGTCGAGGGGCGTGTTTTTTCCCAGAAAAAAAAAAGAGATTAATTTTGAGTTTATCAAAATTAGAGAAATTCCATAAAATAAAATCTACGCGAAAAGAAAATAGAAAATACAATGAGATTCAGAGTCAAGGTTGTTAACAATCCAAACAAAATGGAAAGAGAGATAGGGAAAAACAGAGTGAGGGGGGGGAGAAAGGAAAAAACAGAATGGAAAGAGAGATAGGGAATAACAGAATGAGGGGGGGGGGGAGAAAAGGAAATAACAGAATGGAAAGAGAGATAGGGAATAACAGAATGAGGGGGGGGGAGAAAGGAAATAACAGAATGGAGAGAGAGATAGGGAATGATAGAGTGAGGTAGAGAAAGGAAATAACAGGAAGTGATGTAGGAAAAGGAATAACAGAACGAGGGGGGGAGAATAGTTAGACTACATTTGAACACAATTTCGATGTCTAAAGTAGTATACAACGTTAGCCACAGCAAATTGAGTTCAGAGGGGGGAACTGTGATGAAAGGCTTAAATCACAGTGAAAAACAGATAAACCATAGCTGCTAAAAATATACAAATTATTAATGAAAACCGTCATTCTAGCGACATCTGTTGAGGTTAAAATTGATTCAGTTTGGTTTTCAGTAGGCACCTGTAATAGTTGGAATTATGTTGAGATTCTATAGTATAAACACAGAGGTCATTAAAATCGTCTAGGAACGACTAGGAACCCCCTTTTGAGGCTTCAAAATAAACATTGAATTTTGTCAACCAATAGATCTGAACAAAGAGCTATAAAATTTTGAGTAACCAATCAGTGAACGAAGAGGCGTACATCAAATGCAGACAAAGGAATGAACTGTGGATCAGGCAATAAAAAAGATAATTAACGACATTTCGATTCTCACAGAAATTGGAGGTGAACGCACTTTAGGGTCAACATCGACTTTCAAGGTGACAAACTCCTGGGAATGTTTACAATAACTGAGACATTTATGGGGTATCGAACCATTGAAATCGGGTGCTTGGAAGTTTTACAGGTTGTAAAGCGCACACACAAAAATGCAATGAAAAAAATTATAAACGTGATAGTATAAAGGAAGGACGGGAAAAGCGAAGGAAAGTTGCTGGCGGAATTTCAACTGTGGTGCAATTGTTTATGATAGAAGGAGGGTGTCATGTTCGATAAAAATCGTACTAAGGAGAGGAGTGAGTGTTGGAAACAATGGAAATTGATCGTTATCAATTTAAGATGAAACGGACATATTGGTGAATCAATCTTGAATGAAAGTCTCGCAAAAAAATAGACATTTTAGAAAGGTGCGGCGATCGGATGGAAGGATAATACAGAGATTTTAGCTGCTACAAAGGTCCTAGGGGCATAAAAATTGAGTAACAGAAGAAGACAGTAAAACTGAACATATAGCGATAGATTAGATTCAGGAAAAGTAGACATTTTACATACTTATTAGGTTAGATATATATTAGAGTTACCCAATATTACGGAGGGATCGAAACAAGATAAAAGGTTGGCGGTCTCATGTATATTTTGAAGGATAAACAATCGAAATCCGAACATGATTTTTATTTACGTTAAGGTAATAAACGATTAGAAAAGCGATTAACTTTAACGTTGGGCTTATGAAGTATTTAGATTAGGCAAAAGAGATTAAAACTAATGGCTCTAAAATTAAACTAAATTTACGGCCGTAGTACATAAAATCTGAGACGTAAACATATGTCCAGACGTATAATTTATGTGAAATCTTGTAAGTGAGGGATGGAGAATGGGCGGAGATTGGGTCAGATAATAAAAATGACAGATATCCCAGAGTCTAATTAGGTATATCTCCCGTAGAAGTGTGGAAAACTATATATTAATTAATAATAAATGAAGTATGAAATTTCCCAGGAGACCACACACATCGGGAAAAGTGAAGAAAAGATAAAAGGAAGGGTAAAGAACGGAGATAGGAAATGATCCATGTGGAGAAAAGCGATACAATTCGAATTTATCCGTGAAATTAATAAATACGACTTGGAAAATGAGTAATTATAAGAGTTATGAGAAATGACATAAGAATCAAGAAGAAATTGTGCAAGAAAACGTCGCGGATAAATATAAAATTCAAAGATAAAGGAAAAACTCAAATCTGCGACAGGGAGATAGAGAGTACGGGTGGAAATGGAAAAGCTCATATAAGTGACAATAAAATTAAGTAGATTTTAGACAAATCGAAATTCAAAAATGCATAGTAAAGATTTCGCCATGGATTTAATCATGTTTCGCATGAGATGCATAAAATTGAGATCTATATATATGTTACTTAGGACGGACCTATCGCGAATTGAGAAAAAAAAAGGAACGCAAAATCATGAGATTTTAACTACATTTTGTATGAACAGAGGACAAAGGGAGCTTGGGCGATTAACGCAGACTTACCCGATTCGGACCCTATCAAGTTAGCAACGTGAGATAAAAATTAACCGCCACCCAAAGCCGGACAACAAAAGATCTTATGTAGGAACGATCAAAATTAGGGGAAGGGGTGTTCGGATTTACGAGTTGATAGGAGATAGAATTAAGCATCAAGAGAATTTCAGATACGTCTTTTGGGACCTGAGAGGGGTATAAAAGATGGAACACATCAGTCAGGAGGCAGTCGCGCCGAGGATTCGAAAAGTTGTCACGTGGCAGTACTACGTCTTTGGTAGGATTAACAGTGAAAATCTTTAAGTGTTAAATTTTAAATAAGCCCTGGACTTAGGAAAATTTTGTGAAAAATACAAGTGCTAGAGTCAGTGAAATTTAATAAGTCAGTTAAATTAAATTAAACAGTGAAAATAAATATAATTTAAACTCAGTGCTTAAAAGTGTTAAGTGAAGTGCAGAAAGTGATTACGGAATTAAGAATTTAACTAAAATTTAAAAATAATTATTTCATTCAAAGTGAAAACATTCAAATTAAATTTAAGAGTTTGTTATCGTTAAATTAAAGTGGATGTGCTCGTGAATTGATATTTAAAAATAGATTATAATTTTGTTTAAAATTATTAATAGTAAATACTTCATCTTAGGTTAAAAGAAACACAAAAACAAAAAAAAGGATTCGATAATAATAAACGTTTAAACCTTTGTTCTAAAATTAATAGTTAGAAAAAATTTAATTTATTAAGAATCGAAATAAATTAAAAGTTTGCACAATTCGGAATAAATTTTCTTATCAATTTATATAAAAAGAAATTTAGAATTAATAAATTGTTCAATTAAAATCCATCGTGCGTATAGCGACAGTGTTAAAAGTGTTTGTCGTTTTAACCGGAATTTTAATCATCAGTCTATCATTTCGAAAAGGAATTTGAAACAGCTATCATTCAAAAGCCTAAACTAGAAAAGTGTTATTAAATCAACGGGTTTCCTGAATTAGGATTTCGTTCGGAAGAAAAATTAAATATCAACTAATTTATACGATTCAAGCGAGAATAAAATATTAAATAGGAATAAATAGTCGAAAAGATTTATTTTGAAATTAGTTGAAAAAATACAATTAATTAGGTAGGATTTCTTCATCAAGGTTGTTGTGTACACCCGACCGGAAATACCTTGACGGGGGGTAAGTTTTCTTTTTATAAATAATTTTCAGGACCTAGGAGTGAGGAGATACAGCTGATTATGGTATATCAATTAAATTATTAAAACAACAAAACAAAGCATTACACATTAATATATGTATATTATGTATTTATTTATATAAAATAAAGTAATATATTGTATATAAAGAATAAATATATGAGTAATGTATTTATATATATGTATTTTACTTATTAATCGAAGCAGCGAAATGGTAGCGATTTTTAATACCTACCCGAGGACATATCTATATTATTGAAAAAGAAAATATGTATTTATTAATATTCCAGACTATGTAGAATCATATATTTTATATTTATTTATTAATATATGTACTCTTTTTTAACATATTTTGACAATCGAGATATGTGTACTTATATATATATATATATATATTTATATTTAATTTTCACCTAACTTCTAGTAAATTTACTAAATTCGGAAAATGAAAAATGGTTTAACTTCAATAAAGGATTTAAAAATATTTAAATTAATTATGCACAATAAAAGGTAACATAACTGAATTATAGGGAGAGGTAGAAATATTTCTTAAATAAACAATCTCGCATCTAGGTTAGTGTGTCAGGAGATGTTTACATTAATTGTTTACAAATAGAGACACCAAAGATCTGGGCCAACCGCATAGTTTGAAAACGACCTTGGCCGTAACTAGAAAATTTATCAGGGTTATAAGGATAACCATCAGGATGTCATTGTGCAATGTGCAGCGATATGGGTCATTTACAAATACCTATCATTCACAATCTACAATTGAAAAAAATCATGGGTTAGCAAGATTTATATCGAATATTACATGAAACATTTGAGTACCATTGATTAGATAGTCATATAGATTTTATTAGTTACCTGAACCAGCTGGAAGCCGCGTGCTCTCAAATGTCTATCAATCACAAACGACAATTGAAAAATCACGGGTTAGCCAGATTTATATCATAATATTACATGAAACATTTGAATACCATTGATTAGATAGTCGCATAGATTTTTATTAGTTACTTGAAACAGCTGGGAGCCGCGTGTTTACAATTACCTACCATTCACAATCTACAATTGAAAAATCACGGGTTAGTAAGATTTATATAGAAATATTATACGAAACATTTGAACATTATTGATGGAGTGTTCGCATAGATCCCATCAGTTGCCAGAGACAGTTGAGAGTCGTGTACGCTCTAATGTGGCAATCAGCTACTTGAAACAATTGGAAAATCACGGGATAGGATGAACGAAATTAATGTTGAAACCTGGAGGTAAAGTTTAAAACAAATACAGTTCATCAAACAGGAGGCAGTGGTCGCTCCTACAACAAGACCATTGACCAAACCAAATAAAGATGACGATTCTCTTAAATAAAAACGTCAAAACCAAACAAAAAGCCTGGAGTTCGATAGCTCTCCAAAACAAACTATCAAATAATTTCTTATTCTACTAGTATTTATTAGTATAACCTTATTCTTACGTATATATTCGGTTACCAATCCTAGAGTTTCGCAGAACTCTTCGTGCGAGATCCGAGCTCGGAATGCGAGGTAGATAGCCTCGTATTGCGAGTTATAAACCTTTCCCAAACTGTATGTATACATATATTTATTCGTATGTACTGTTTACTGGAGAATGCGGACCTGCATACAGCTTGCATTTAGGTCGGTAGACCACTCTCGCATTCTCTTTTAAACGTGGAATGAGGATTCACGACCCGTAAGTCCACACCAACCGTGAGTATATGATTGTATATAGGACGAAACCGGTTCGCCCTAAGTAAATTGTAGTCCAAGGAGGTGTTGGAATTTGGAGGTTTCGGGACCCGAGGGAAGACTTGAAGGCAGTGCATGATGACGTGGAAGGCTTTTTGGGACGCGATAACTTAGGTATCAATCAAAGAGCCGTGTCAAAAGATTGTACGAATTTCTTGTCGACTCACGATCATCTCGTTTACTTGCAGGAGGAAGGAGCCAAATTTTTGCTAGCAAAGGGTTATTCTGAGTTCGTCAAATATACAATTAACTAATAACATTAACCTTCTAAATCGATCCTTACATGTACCTTATAGCAGCAGAGTCATGGAGGAGTGGCGCCAACCAGACACAATAATTAATCGTTGCCAAATTTACTAACAATTAACCATTTGAGTTATATTCAATTACCTGTCCAAATAAACATGTATAATATCTTTTATCAGCGTTTAACTACGACTTTGTTAGGGTGCAGGGAATCAGGATAATTACAATAGGAAAGTTAGCTCATCCAGAGAATTCATTTAAGTCTAGGTTTGCAATGGAAAGACCAATTAAAATTGTAAAACTCAACACCTCGATCAGAACCAAGGGGGTTACCACAAAATGAAAGTAATTAAAATCCTATATCATAAATCAAAAAAATTACACAACGTTTGATGGAATTTAATTACAATATAAATACGGGTATATTTGCGTTCAAGATCGTAAATAACGTATTAATTAGTTAAGTACATATGTCTATAAAGATATATAGTACAAGAGAGCTTTAAGTAGCTTTCTGTAGATATCAAAGAAAAGGGTCCAATTTTCATGGAGGCTTATGTGTTGTAGGGGAGGAATTTTCCATCCCTGCGAACACATATGCAAAGCCTTAGAGAGAAAAAAAAATTAAATATCGGCCATAGCCAAGAGAGAAGAAAATTTTATATTGTCTTAAACAAGTAAAAGAAAATGGTGAAAAGGCGAGAACATTACAAGCTTTATTATGTACATTGTGTTTGGAACCCATTGTGAAGGAGGTGGAAGAGTGATCTGTAATTGATGACGTATGAATTTCAGAGGTGTATAGATTGGAAGATTTTACCATAATATGGTCGATGCAGGAAGAGGAGTATTGCGTACATCGAGTTGGTGAATTTATAGTGCTTACCATTCCATGAAACATTACTGTATTTAAATAGTCTTGACACTGAGGATGTTCATTGTTTTTTAGAATGTTAATGTTGAGGTCTCCAATTAAAACTAAGTTCTTTATTTTGTTTAGCTCAGTAAGACAGTTATTTAAGTCAAACAAAAATGGAGAGATATTTGGTTTAGAAGGAGAGCGGTAAAGTGCGATGATACATGTGTTGACGTTGTATGTTATTTGGAGACAGTTTGAATTTGTAATGGTAATTTCTTTGACGTTATACGCGTTATGAGTATTGTTTAGTGTGTATACTACTATACCGTCGTTTTGTCTGTAGTGATTTATGGTTTGGTGGTGAGTGTAATCAAGAATAATTTTGGGAGTATAAGAAGGTGTTAGCCAACATTCTGTCAGGATAATTATATCATATTTGATTTTAGTAAGTTCGAGTTGGATGACAAATTGGTCAAAGTTTTTGTTTATTGATCTAATGTTTTGATGGTATATTGATAGGTTCGAATTGTTAGTTATCATTTTAGTATTTACAGGATCCATTTTTATAGGGCACTTGTATTAACCTTTTTGCTCTTAAGGATATAGCAATTGCTTCAGCAATAGTTTGTATGTTGAAATAATTTTCATAAAGTTAGCGTTATTTGTGTATGCATCTATGATTGTACGTGAATCTTGAATAAAATCAAGAGATATCACTGTACCGGACAGCAGGCGGATGGACATAATCATTAAAATAATTAAGGAAATCAATATTTACTGTTATCACGCATCTAACGACGCCGAATCCCTTTTTGAAGCTTATCACCGGACACGTATCATGTTTCAAATGGGATTTAACCGTAGTAATTAAAATTTAGTTATTTTTTTATTGGTTCCTTAATGCTCTCATGCATCCTGTTTAGAGATAAGAATAATTACTGTACATCAACACGTGTCGAATTTGAACTCAATAAATATGCAAACAGCTGGCACAACCAGTCAGTTGTCTGACGACATTCGCAAGTTGTGTTTCTTTGAAAATCCTTACCTAAGGTACCCCCGAGAGGAAACCGGCATTTACAGTCGATGTTACTGGCGTAGGTGTCCAGTACAATCACTATTATACCATCTAATATAACTTCAATAAATAAGAGAATTAAGAATAATAAAATATCAATAGCAAAACCAATCAGGGGAATAAAAAAAAAATAATAATTTGCGACAAATAAGTTAATAAAATGCACAAAAATATCCAATATGGACAGACAGAATGTATGTTTTATGACAAACAAGATAATCATATAAAATATAAGAATAAATAGAAATGTAGAAATTGAAAACTTTAATAGGATTGCATAATTATAGTGATTTGAGTAATTATAATAAGACATGGAAATTTTAAGAATGAAATGGATTAATATAAATGAAGTTATTGAATATATTAGAAGAGGTAGATAAAGAATGTAAACAGAGTGAAAATCATTTGGATAGTAAAAACATTTAAAACAAGTAGTGTACATAAAATAATTAAAAAACATGAACAGATAGATTATAGGTTTTGTAACAAGTAAAATAATGATATAAAATATAAGAATAAATAGAAATGTAGGGATTGGAAATTTAAGAAAAATTGCATTATTATAGTGGTTTGAAGAATTATAATAATACATTAAAATTTTAAGAATGAAATGGATTAACATAAATGAAGGTATTGCAAGGATTAGAAAGGATACACAAAGAATGTACAGCTAGCGTGTGTCGCTCTCCATAGAGAGAAAAAAAATTGCCTTATTTTTAAACGCCTGGGGTCTCAAAAGTTGCGTATGATCTGTAGCTATTCGAAAACGTAAAAATAAATTAAATTGGTGTTCACTATTAGCTCGCTAAAATGGCCGGAAGTTTTGAAAAAAATTTGATTTCGTGATTTGGGAAAAAAATAAAAAAATGGGTCCATATTTTATATTTTGTAGCACACTTAATTTTATTTCCATAACTGCAGTACAAAGAACGAAAAATAAATATTTTTTTATACATATGTGATGTGTTTGTTAGAAATATAAAAGGGGAAAATAACACTTTTTATGGTTAAATTTAAGATACTAAACAATAAAATTTTTGACCAAAATACAACGAATAAAAAATAATGGATGCTAAAAATTGAATGATAACATATTGTTAAAACAGTAATTACTTAAAATCTTGCTTAGAATTAAAATTTGGCATTATGTTTCTTGAATGTTGCTTGGCGTAAATATAACCTTTTCTAGCATTGTAACCAACAACAGAAGAAGACGCCTCTGTGGTCAACTTCACACACCTTTCCACTGATTGTGTGTGGCAAGGAAATTTAGGAAAATCGAACCTTTTTACATTTTCTTCATCACACAATTTAAGTAATTCGTCAATTTTTACGTTGCTCAGGAGTGGAGGTTCTGTCAGAATTAAATCTGTGGCCTGCCAGTCAATTAATTCTATGTAGCTATTGCAGTTGAAATTAATTTTTGGAATTATGAACTCTCTCACTCCTGAAATTTGAAGGGCCCTATATTTAATGATCCTTCTACATCCTAGCTCCCTTATACATTTATGGTCATCGGTTAACATTGATAGAATAATGTTTTCCGGGTGTGCAAAATATGCGTTCCTCTGAATCACGGGGTCGACAATAGCTTTCAATTCTGCTGAAAGATATCTGGAAATGCTAACCATTTTCCAGAGATTACGGGCTCCATCTATACAAGAACTATTGCACTTTATGGTAAACCATGTTGGAGCATATACTCTCACAATGAAGGTGGCCAATATCTGCAAATTTTCTGTTGGGTTTTCCGTTGCAACATATAGCCATAATATTCTGTTTGCAGTTGTTAGCCGCCTGGCATGAGACATTTTCCCTGGTTGTTTCCTTGCCAAATCTACAGTTATCATAACTTTTGACACAGCCAGACACATATTATATAAATAATTTTGGTCCGTGCTTAATTTTTCTGTTATATTTTCCGGTACGGATGATTGAATGGGAACAAACCGAATAATTTTCATGTTCTCACAATTTTTTAAGTTTCTTCCGATTGGTCCCGAGAAAGCTACAGGTCCGCTAGTCGGTCCATCTAATGAAGATAGCAGATGTCGCAATGGTAGTTCATTGGCGTGCAGCTGGCAGATAAGCCATTGCAATGGATTTCCAAGTCTCTGTTCCATTCTTGAAATGATTCCATTTTTCCGGCCAGTGTTTGTATTTGTTCCGTCACAACCACAACAACTACAACAATTTTCTCCATTTGACGATTTTCCTCTTCCAAAAGAGAACATATGGCATTTTCGCTGTCTTTAGCAGTACCAGATGATGGCGTAGCGTATCCGAGATACACTGATCCTGGCTCCTGCACAAGTATGTGTTCTTCAACTTTTATTCGTCGGTAAAATTTACTTCCTTTCTTGATAATAAACATTGTTTTGTCCTTGCGCCCATCGAAAAATAAACCTTCGATATTTGTCAATTTACGGCTATTTAATAACATATCTCTAGTTTGATTTCTAGCTCTTCGTAATCTACTATGATCTATAACAGAAGACGGACCAGCTTCATTTACATCTTGTAAAACCGCAGAAGCAATGGCAGCTGCTGCTCTGTGTGATACGCCGTATCGATCACAAATTTGAGATAACTTCGTCAAGGGATTCTTCATCTTCGAATATTTTATATTTCGAGGAGATAATGTATCATGAGCCACTGCAGATTGATGATCTTCACTTAGCGCTGGTTCCTCATCAGAATCTGAAAAACTGTTGGAAAGAAGCGGAAGAAGAGTAGATGGTTTTTCTAAAGGTCGTGACTTATTCGGATTTACAATCCTATGCGCCCTTGTATATTTTTTACGAAGTTTTTGCGTAGTGTTGAAATCGATATTCCCCATAATCATTAATCTTTGACTACGTTGATCCTCCAAAAAAAGACGTTCTTGTTGTGGGACTGACCTCAGTTCAGGAAAGGAAAGGGGAGATGTTCATTTGAGTCTTCAAATATCAAACCAAGTCCAATAATTGAAAATTAAAGCAAACTAAATGGAAAACGTTTTAGTTGATTTTTATCATTTTTTTGTTAATTTCGGTATTCTTGTAGATTTACTTGCATTAATAAAATTGATTTTTTTATTTAATTTTTGTCAACTATACGCAGTTTTTAATAATAAACAAACGTTAAAAGGTTAAATTATTGTGAAAAAAATATTAATTACCATTATTTAAAAATACATGTTTTAGGTTTTTTTTCTGTTTTTCAATGCATTTTAGCGAGCTAATAACCATTTTTCAAAAAATAATTTTAAATGTAGGTAGTTCTCATTTTCTTTGTAAGACGCAACTTTTGAGACATCAGGCGTTTCTGAATTCAAAAGTTGAAATAATTGACACACTCTAAGTACACATAATTAAAGTAATTTGGATAATAAAAACCTCTCGAAACAATAGTGTAATCAATATAGTTAAAAAAGATGAACAGACAGATAATATATTTTTGAAATAGTAAAATAATCATATTAAATTTAAGAATAAATTGAAATTTAGAAATTAGAAATTTTAACAGAATTGCATAATTATAAATATTTGAAGAATTATAATAAGACACTAAAATTTTAAGAATTAAATGGATTAATATAAATGAAGGTATTAAATGGATTAGAAAATTTATATAAAGAATACATTCTTTAATTCATTTTTTTTTATTTTTACATCCAAATTATTTTAATTATGTTTACAAACATAATTAAAATAATTTGGATAGTAAAAAAATTTAGAACAGATAGCGTAAATAAAATATTTAAAAATAATTAAAGAAATGAGGATTTTGATGGAATCCACTCTTTCTAAAAAACATGAATCTTACCTCCCTCCTTCCAAATTCAACATGTTCTTAAAAGAAACACAACATGTAACTCAAACCAACAGAAAATATACATATAAAAACTTTAATATATGGTTGATGAACAAAAATAGAAATTGCATTAACAAGTTACTTGCAAATCGTCCGTGTTAATAAACATAATTTTTCAGTAAATGTAATTTTTACACCGAAAACGGATTCTAATGTGTCTCCCATATATTGAATACTCTTTTTCTCTCTCTCTCTTTTTTCCTTTTTCCTTTTTTCTTTTTTCTTTGTTACATTTTTTCTCTCACACTAAAAATTGTTCAATTTTTTGTTACATCAGGAACGTAGGCTCCTGAACCAGTTGCTCTAATCCTTAGCAAATGGCAAAGGATTCCTCCTGTCGGCCAGCCGAGTCCGTTGGGCCTGAGAACTTCAACCATGGTTCATTATGAACATTGAAGTCCCCCAGAACAATAAACTCGGCCGAAGGGTAGCGGGGCAAGAGATCATCAATAGTATCGCTCAAATGTTTGAAGAGTTCGGAAGTGTCTGATTCGCTATGGTTCGGTGAGCGGTATAGCCGGTATGGAGTGGTGTAGTGATAATATTGAAATATTATTACATACATAACGCGTTCAATTGATAAATACTTGGATAAAAAAAAAACAAGTCAAAATTGATAAATCAATTGTCCGCCATCTAGGGTAATCTTGTGTAATATCTTATTTACTGTCGTCGTTCGCCCTTGTGATGGTTCGCTATCTAGGGTGATCTTGTGTAATATCTCATTTATTTTCGCCATTCGCCCTTGTGATGGTCCGCCATCTAGTGTGATTTTTTGTTTTATCTTATTTATTTTCGTCGTTCGCCCTTGCCCGTTGGTCCGCCATCTAGTGTAATTTTTGTTATATCTTATTTATTTTCATCGTTCGCCCTTGTGATGGTTCGCCATCTAGGGTGATTTTGTGTAATATCTTATTTATTTTCGTCGTTCGCCCTTGTGATGGTCTGCCGTCTAGGGTGATCTGGTGTAATATCATGGACTTTATGGGGCTTTTAAGGTTTATCGGTAATATAGATCATTATACTCGTAGAAAAAAAAATTAACCACACATATTAAACACCGCAATGTAAAAAAAAGAATGTTTGGAATATGAATTTGACTTTGAAAGAGAAATCCTTGATATTTTTTACATCGATACCCTTTGACTTGTTCCCCGGAGATGCAAACAAGGCGCTACTATCCAGTCTCAGTCCTAAAGGGGTCAAAAGTGTAGTTGCTTTCTTCAAATCCTCTCCAATAAGCAGCCAATGATGATTTTCGCCCAAAAGCTCCATCTCGGAGGCCTGAGTGGAAATAACCATCGACATTAAAAAGATGCATATTCTGAAATTATCTTGAAATTCCATAATGGCCACATACACATCGTAAAGTGGTAGCGATGGGGATAAAATTGACAGCTAGTCATGAATTACAAAAAAAATCACCAAAACGTAGAGCTCGGGTATTTTAATTAATGTATGTGTAACCATTGTAGGCAGCATTAATTTTAATCAATGTACTGTGTAATCATTGAAACAGTATTCATTTTAATCAATGTAAATACATTTGTAGCAGCCGCATCACCGCTGCTAGGTTCATCATATCATAATCAGACCGCACGTGTAGGATGGCGAAGTAAACTGCTGAAGTAGAGTAAACTGTGAAGGAATGCAGGGTGATGCAAAACGTTCATACAATGAACCTAGTCAGCGGTCCTGCGGGTTCGATGTCCATACGCTGCTCCAACCCGTGGAAGATGAGAACAAAGGAATCAGCACCTATATAAACGGAGGAGGACCTAAGTACATCATCATGATTATCGTCGTGATTACCGACGTACCGATTTACGACGTAATCCATACCATCCATATCGGAGATAATTTTCTTAACTGCTGCGATATCACTATTTATTGATTCAGTCTGAGATGATGAAGCATTCTCCGGAATGTAATGAATAATTAGATTTTTGTCTCTGTAGCTTTGTTCTTTCATTTCAGCGAGGATTTCGCAGACGGTTTGGGTTTGGGCTTGTGGGGAGCACACATTTGGATTTGAACTTTTTAGAGCCGTTAACTTGCCCTCAAGGTTTGCCATTTTTACTGCCATTTGAGCGATGGTTCCTAATTTATCGTTTGTTCTAGGTATTATTTTAGCGATCTGCTCTTTTGTAAATTTATTGTTAGGCTCCATTATCATATAGGTCAATAAGTTGACTGCGTCCTTCGCCAGTGAAATATAAGCTTGAGCGTCCATATTAATTAAAAATTTGTAAAATTTTAATTGAAGATATGGCTGGTGGGACTGCCTTGTTTCAGCTGCGCTTGTAGTAACCGCTATGAATGATAGCGAGTAGGTACCTCTGGCCAATAAACTGCAGTACACTATGCAATGTTTTTGCGGAGAGCGTTTGGTATCCGCTACCCACACAGTTCGCGTTGAATAATGTCACAAATATATTTGGTGCACTTGACTTTTTTGTATAATTCGTTTCGAGTTATTTGTGATGTGATGGTTAATCGTGAACAAAGTAATGCACTATTCTGACTTTATTGCTTAAGCATTTCAAGGAATGAAATTTTCACTAAAACTTTCGGTAGAACTCTTTAAATTTTGTTTTTTTGCGAGACAGAATATTATGCGTGTGAACTGAACAATTCTCGTATTAAAATAAGTTTATTGAGTTGTATTATCAGTGATCATGTCAATTTCAAAAGTGAAGATGGTTGTTGTGGGTGATGTTGTAGTAGGAAAAACCTGTCTGGTGATGTCGTTTTCCCAAGGAACCTTCAGTGAAGAGTCCACCCCCACCGTGCTCGAAAACGTCTCCGTTCATATGAATGTGAAGGGTGTAGACTACCTGATAGAACTTCATGAAGTTGGTGGGGCTGAAGCATACGAAAGGTTGCGTCCGGTTGCATACCCTCAAACGGACGTTTTTCTTATATGTTGTTCAGTTGCGAAACCCAGCTCTTTCGCTAACGCTAATAAACTCTGGAAACGGGAGATAAATCATTATTGCCCTGGGATCCCTTTCATCTTGGTGGGCACACAGATTGACTGGAGAGACAACGTTAAGATGACAAAGGAATCTGTGACACGGGAGGAAGGAGAGGAACTGGCCCAGAAGATGGGAGCCATCAAGTACATAGAGTGCTCAGCTAAAACTCATTTTAATATTAAGACATTGTTTGAGGACACGCTTATCACGGCCTTGACTAAACCTATAAATGTTAAGAAGCAATGTATCTTACTCTAAAATTTACTTTGTGAAAATGCTGATCACAATTTTTTGTTATTAATTTTAGCTTTACCAAAAAATATATTTAAAAAAAGTTACAAATTGTATTCCCCGTTACTTGGCTAAGTTATTATTACTTTATTTTTATTTATTTTTGTTAATTGCAGAAACAAACAGTACATAATTACATAGATGACAATAGTTACAAAGTTATAAAAGTTAGTACAATAATTGGTACCAATGACATGTCGCTGATATATATACATATGAGGTATATTATACATTTTACGGTTAAGTTACATTTTTAAGTTAAGTTAATTAGTGTGCTGGGGAAGGAGAGAGGTGTGTGTGAGTGTTTGTGTGTGTGTACGTGTGCATGTGTGTCTGTGTGTGGTTGTATGTGTTATGTGGGCGAATTCAGTGTGCTAAAAAAGTTTTTCTTAAATAGAGGGAGAGAATCAAAAAATATATCGATATTATGTTTTAAAGAATAGCTGGTAACTTGTGAGAACTATTTAAAAATGTGCATTTTATAATAAAAATACAAATTTTGTTGTGTCAATTATTTATGCTAAATTTAGAAAATTTTTAATTACCTCTTTCAATATTATCAACAAATATTGATTTGGTTGTATTATGAAATAATTTTATGCATCAACAAATTGTTATAAAGCATTGCTATACACAATAATAATTATTATTCATTTGCCAGAAAGTAAAAGGCTGGTTTTCTGCTAGTTTTCCTGCTAGGCCCTGCAGGCTGCTTTTTGTTGGGCTTCGCCCAAAGGTGACCTTTGGTAGGGTATCGCCTCTTTGTATGGCTAACAGCCAATGAGTGATAGAACACTTACACACAACTACCAAGGTTCTACAGTGCCTCCATAATATACACAGAAGGGATGGGGCACTCATTCCTCACCATACTTCGCCACCGACTAGCCAGCTTCCCCAGCAGGACACCAAAATCAACAAATGTCATCATCGTGGCTACTTCCGAGTGGCTCAGCTCTCCAATTAATGAACGATGGATGCAGACGATGCGGCGACTTCACTCTTTTATTTTTAATTTAATTTAAATTTTACTTTTTTTTTTTTTTTTTTTTTTTTTATTTCCTTTATTTTTTCCCAATTTACATATTTCACAATACAAGTTTTTTAATAATATGAAAGGGAACCCACTAAGGCGCAGCCTGTGCGTGGGTAATATAATTTAATACATTAGATTTTTGTACCTAAAAATACATAACAGTAAAAATAAAATAAAAAACAGTAAGCATTATAAAGAAAAACGGTAGGCTTATAATAAAAGTTATTCTAAAAGATTGTGCAAGAGGAGCATATTAAAAATAAATCAAAGTAAAAATAAAGATTGTAAGATAATATATATGAATTAAAAGAACACAAAATAAAATAATAATAACTATACAGAAACAAAATAGAAAAAAGTAAAAATTAAATGAATAATGCTTCAACATTTGCATTGTACAGCCACAACTTTAATTCTTTTTGGTATTGCGCTAGTTTAGTTGTTACTTGAATTTTTTTTGGTAGTAGATTAAAAGTGCGAGGTCCAATAAAGCTACTGTGAGTTTGCATTAGTTTGGTATTGGTTTGTGGGGTATAAAATACATGATTTCTTCTAAAGTTTATTTTGGGTTCATATTTTTGAAATTTATTTTGGTTTTTCATGACGTATTTCAGGCTTTGAAGTAGAAATAGTTTACGGAGATTGAATAGTTGAGATTCCTTGTACAATTGATCAGTCGAAAATGTCCTCTTTTTATTATATATAACCTTGATAATATGATTTTGTACTATTTGTAGTGGTTTTATAAATGTATCTAGTGCGCCACCCCATCCTAATATACCGTACATAATTGAGGATTGCACTAGAGAAAAATAAATCATTTTCAATTTGTCAACATTGAGTACTTCCTTAAGTCTATAAAATATGTACGTCAGATATCTTAATTTAGAAACGGTGTTATTAATTTGTGGTTGCCAGTTTAAATTTGTGTCAATATATATACCCAAATATTTGATCTTTTCAATTTTTCCAATTTCAAAGCAAGAGGTGCATGTTACTTTATTACAGTTAGCATTATGTAGTCTAATTTTAAGGTTATTGGGAGGTTTGTTTTTACTGTTTTTATAAAAAGTTAGGTAAAATGTTTTACTATAGTTTAAGAAAAGTCTATTACAAGTAAGCCATGATAAGACATATGAAATACATTTTGTTGCATTTAAAAAAGTTTCAGGCCAGGATTTTCCATTTACTATTATTGCTGTATCATCAGCGTAAGATACAATTTTACCAGGGATTACAACATTGCATAAATCATTAATATATATTAGAAACAGAATTGGGCCAAGCACAGTCCCCTGTGGTACTCCATTTTTTATCACTGTTTCTTTGCTATAAAAGTTCCCAATTTTTGTTTTTTGTAATCTGTCTTTGAGATAGTGAGTGAGAATTTTTAGTGCATCTTTTTTGAAACCTATTTGATTAATTTTCTTTATGAGTAGATTGTGATTTACAGTATCAAACGCTTTTCTTAAGTCTAAAAATATAGCTAGACTTTTTTTATTTTGATCAACAGATGTGTATAAATTTTTTGTCAGATCGAATATTGCATCTTCAGTGCTTAATTTACTTCTGAAGCCATATTGATTTTCGGACAGAATATTGTTTTGTTCTAGGTATTTCATAACTCTATTTTTGATACATTTTTCAAATATTTTTGAAAGGTTTGAAACTAAGGAGATAGGTCTGTAATTGTCTAATATGTGCGTGTCACCCGATTTGTGAACTGGTAATATAGTGGAGATTTTAAATTGTTCTGGGAAATACCCTTCTTTTAGGGATATATTATAAATATGTTGCAAAGGAGTTAAAATATATTGTTTTATTTTTTTTAGTGTATTACCTGATAAATTATCAATTCCTGAAGAATTTGTTGGTTTTAGGCTGTCAATGTGTTTTTCAATTTCATTAGTTGTGATAGGTGTAAAATAATCTAATGAGTTAATTGAATTGTTTGTTGGTACCAAAAGCAGAGATGAGTCAACGGGCGCTGTATTAGCAATCTTACTGGATGATTCAAGTACTTGGTCTACGACATTTGTGAAGAAGTTGTTAAAGTTATTTGCAATGTCAGATTTGTCAGTTATAATATTGTTATTTATTTTAATCTCCTTAACCTCAGTTGATGCTATTCTTTTTTTATTCGTTATTTCGTTAATAATATTCCACGTTTTTTTGGTATCATTATTTGCATTATCAATTTGTTCACCATAGTATTTTTTTTTACAACTTCTTATTAACCTATTTAGTAAATTTCTATACAGTAAATATTTTGTTTTCATGAAGGACATTGTTCTGACATTGTTTTTTTGACAGGCTCTTTGATAATTTAGCATCTCTCTATATAGTTTATCTCTTTGTTTAATGGAGACTATTATTCCTACAGTTATCCAAGGTTTAATTTTTTTATATTTTCTCTTAGATATAACAATTTTATTTGTACTTTTTGAAATATATTCTTGGAGAGTTTTATAAAACGATTCTAATGCTGAATATGGGTTTGAAATTGATAGAATTTGATCCCAATTTTCCAAAAAAAGTAGATTATTTAATGTGAGGTAATTAATATTATTTTTTTCAACTGTTTCAGAATTTTCTTTTGAATTTGCAGTTAAGATGTTGTGTCCGTAAAATGTTGGGTAATGATCAGTAATGTTTGTTATTAGAGTTGAAGATGTTGTTTTAAAGTGTTTGTGTGATTTAACAAATATGTGATCTAGAGTCGTGGAGTTATTCAAATTTTCTCTAGTTGGTGAGTTTATGTAAGACTGATATCCAGCACACGACAAACAATCTAAGTACTCATTTATACAATTTGTTCTTTTGTTATTTTCATTTATATTTATATTGATATCACCGGTTAATATTGCGAAGTTGAAGTTATTTCTGTTAGTCATTTTTAAAAGCGAATTAAGTTCGTTATTGAAGAGAGTTTCATTTAGTGAAGGTGATCTATAGATAGCTATTAGCAAATAATTATAATTGTTATGGTTAAATGTTAATTTAATAGCATTTGCTGTTTTAAAATCTAAAATCTCGAAAGCAGTTTTCATGAGACAATTATTCATAAATACCGTGACTCCATCGTGTCCAGTATGTTTGCATTTAGATGAAATGGTTATATATCCTGGCAGGTTAAAGGGTATTACCTCTTTCATCTGTGTCTCTGTTAATATAATAATACTAGGAGAAAAATCTAGACTTTCGATTAGGACACAGAGTTCATCAAAGTGCTTTCTTAAACTCCGTATGTTCATATTTAGAACTGAAAAATTAACATTTTTAAAATGATTATTTAGTTCACTTGTGTTTTTACATATAAAGTTTTCATGCAAAAAATTTTCATCAGACATTTTGAACAATGATGAAGTATTTATACATGTATTATGGTCACTTGTTTGTTTATTCGGAGGGAATGTCTTCCGGCTGCCTTATGTGGATGATTGGGGCTAATTCATCTTTTCTCATCATTATGTTACCATTTTTTGCCCAGATAAACTTGTAGCCTAGTCTTGATGATTTCGCCAGAAATAGGAGGTGTTTATTATTTTGTGACAATTGTTCATTAATGTAAACAATGTTTTTATAATCTTCAGAAAAATTTATATTTTTTGGGTACAAAGTACCATATTTTCTTTTCTGGGTTATAATATTGTCCTTACTTTCTTTGTTTTGAAAAGAAACTACTATCCCTGGATTTTTACTTAATGGGTTTCTGTTTTTAATTCTATATGTGTTTGTTATTTTAGGTAATTCAGTTTCGCATTTTATTGTTTCCAATATATTGTGAACTATTTTAGGTAAGTTTTCATTCTCTTTGAAAGGAACACCTTGTATTTCAATATTATTTTGTTTTTGAAATTGTTCCATTTTGTTCAATTGCATTTTGATTTCCTTATTATCTGATTGTAATTGTTTAATTAAATTATCTTTGATTTTATTTTTTTCTTCGTATTCGTCAATTTTATTACAACAGAATTCCACAGACTTTTTAAGTTCTCTGAGTTCATTTTTCAGTTGTTCGTTAAAAGATTTCATTAACTGTTCTGATAAGTCCTCAAATTTTTTTTCCATAAATTTCATCATTTTGTTAGTGTGATAGTCTTCTTCCGAATCGCTAGATGGCGCCTTTTTTGTGGTTTTCTTTTGCCTGTTCATCTTAATGTGTTTTTTGGCGTATTGCACCTAGATGGCGTTGTAATTTATGTAGAAGGTTGGTGTACTAAAATCGACTTATTTTAAAATAAAAAAAGCCGTTAGGTTAGGGCAGGGAGCGAACTCTGTTCCCTTGGGACTGCGCTTGAAGCAAGTGACGTTTGCCGCTCTAAACCGCTTAGCCACCACCGATATAGCGGGACCTGCGATTATACTGTTATATTAGTGCTGTGAGTCTTAGAAATGTTAGGTATTCTGATTTTGAGTGGTTATTACAGGCAACAACACTGTACAAGCTCACTTCACAGATTTTAAAATCACTTAAAAATGTATATAACGATGCCGTTATTATTTAAATAAAGTAAAGAAGTTCACTACTGTTACACAGTTATGCGATTATCAATGTCTTTTTTATTAAATTCGATGTATAAACTATTAATTTTGAATATTATTTGCGGAGCGATTTTTGGCGTGCACACTGTGGGTATTAGGTGAAATATGATGTTTTTATTTTATGTTATTATGTACTATTATGTTTTCTTCATTTAATTTAATTACATTGATGTATTATACTAGATTAGCCCTGTCTATTTAAATCCATTTTAAAAATGACACCACATAGCGTATGTCACAAATATGGAGATGAACTTCACAACCCAACTCTGTAAACTCCTTGTACAAGCGTTCAAACTCGTAAGCGTAACCAAGGAACAGCGTTCATTTTGTTACCGAGTTGTTGTTGTAATTTGAATACAAAGTCACCAAACTAACATTTTTTTGCTAAACCAGGTCTGAATCAGGTAAAGGACTAATAAATAACACAAAATGATTTTTATTTTCACATTTTATGTTTTGGACTCTGTAAACTACATATTGAACCAAAGCGGAAAACGTGCACATATTTACTAGTGAGTAGAAGTTTTATGAATTTACAAAATTATTTATATAAAATAGTATATAGTTATCAAAGAAAGCGTTTACTTTGTGGCTTGACACTTTAATCAAATGAAAATTTATTTTGTTTTTAACTGCTTTGTTAGGTTTATAAGACAGCATTATAAAAAACTAGTCTAGGTACAAACATTGATAATTTATAAAAAGTAATATTAAAATAAAGCTAGAGAAATCATATTAGACGAGGACAGAGCTTTTCAGAGAGGGTGTGGTGGGACGGGACAAGGGAGGGTGGGGATTGCATGGTAATAATATCAATTTATTTATGCCCATTAAATAAGCTTTTACATTTTTACATTGTGTTTGTCTCCTTTTTTTAATATAGGCACAACTTTACATACCTACGGAAAACAATATGATTGTACCTTCCTTCCCAAGGATTGGAATGAACCGCGCCAACAACCTTGCCAAATGCATGCCGATCGGACCGACATTTATTTCGTATATTAACTGCTGTAATGTCATTCGATATCAGAGAAATGCCTATTCGGTTTATTTTTGTAGTGCCATTTTTGTGAAATATATAGATGGTGCTTAATCAAAGCTAGACAATAACAACCAGTAATTAAAATAACCTTTCTCAGATTAAGCAACAATACCTAATTTGTGGGTATATTACATTCTCTCCTCCACACAGCATGCACGAAGATTACAAAGGACTTGAAGGAAATTGCTAAATAATAATAATAATAGTCTAAACGTTTGGGATGAAAATGATTTGAGCACACATGGTTTCCTGATGATGGTACGGTCAACGTGTTCTGATATCGTGATAATTAATGTATTCGAAATTTACTAACAATTTAACAGGAAACCTGTTAATTCATTCGTTAAGGGCATGCAATCCCCTTTTTAAATAAATTAGAAAAACTCTGTTCCGACATCGTGATAATTAATATATTCGAAATTGACTAAAATTTCAACCAGAAAACTGTTCATTCGTTAATTAACAAATACTCTTTCTTTCCATATTTTTAAATATACAATATATATAATAAATATTACCCAGTTATTTTCACAAAATTGAATCCGGATTGCTTGTATCCATTTCTCAATTTTTTCTCGGTTTGTGGGGAAACCTAAGCGAAAATAAGACATTTTAAGAATAATTATCGGAATGTATTTAGAAAATATTTATTCCTGTACCTAACATTTTAAGCCTACATGAACGTTCCTTTTCGTGTAACATATCTTCCACCACCTTCATCACCTCTACAGCAATAGTTATAATAAAAAAGGTAAGTTTAATATATATATATATATATATATATATATATATATATATATATATATATATACTTTGTAATATATATTTTTTCAATGAAAAGAAAAATGTTATTAAAATAGTAAACACAAAATAAACTCAACGACGCGATTTTTTCAAATAATTTAACACGCAAATAATTGTGAACTTAACTCCTTGAGGTACGAACTTTTTTTCTTATTTTTTACCTATTTTTTTTTTTTAATCAATTGATGTAACTTATAATAACGAGGAAAAAATATTTAAAAAAAAAATTGGACTGAAGGCTTTTCAGGAATGAGGTGGTCAAAATTTTATACCACAGTACACATGGGAAAAAAATATTAGGTTCAAATCAAAAGTTTATTAGAAATAAAAAAGGCCATTTTATATGACTAATTGTGGAAATTTTCAAAACAGTTTTTATCTTTTTTTACACAAAGGGGTACTTTGCAAACACAACATATCCAGTTGGAACGTATGGGCCTGTCTTTTGTACTACAATTCGCACAACGACGTGAAGTAGTATGTTCTGGCCGGTGGGCGCTATTTTTCAGACGTATTTCAGGGTCCACGTAAGGCTTATGTCTCTTAATTTCCACCACCTCCGATGTGGACCCACGCTTTTTGGTGCATTTCAGCTCCTCTTCAGCCAAAAGTCCTCTGTAAACTTGCCTCCTGAAATCTTTGAGCCTCAATGGATTGTCTTTGTCAGCCTTACCCAACTTGCAGAGCTCTGTGTAAACAATGTAAGAATTTACAATTGTTGCATCTAAAAAGTGGAAAAATAAACGATGCCACCATTTTTTAGACTTTCTGTTTATCGAGTAAGCCGCCTTCTTTTGATCAAACTTGTCCACATAATTCATGCAGTTGTTATAATTATTTAGAGCCAGCGGACATGGCACCCTTGTGATCTCACCAGTTTTCTCTTTACGGTTGACATGCATGGCATCCTTTGGGTTGTGAAAGTTTGAAAGGAGGTGTACAGCTCTTCTATCTCTCCCATTTTATCATGGAAATTCCTGTATCACTCACGTACCAGTCATATTCACCTCTTTTTAGGTTTTTATCATCCTTCATCTTAGGCAAATATTTTCTGGTTGATTGGACAGTTCCACATGAGCGAATATTCATATCTTTCAGCTGTTTTTGTAGGGGGTAGCAATTAAAATAATTATCAAAGTAAACTGTGTAGTTACGACCTTGAATAGATTGACAAAATTTTAAGACAACTCTTGGCCCTAAGTTAGACTCAGCGTAGTCATCAATTTTTCCTGTGTATATTTCAAATTTTAAGTTGTATCCATTTTCTGCACACATCATCCAGATCTTATAGCCTCTTTTAATGGGTTTTTTGGGCATGTTCAATGTGCTGCGGCCTTTGAATTTGACCATGCTCTCGTCAATTGCCAAAGTAGGTGATGGCTTGTAATTTCGATCAAAGGTGTCTGACAAGCAGTTCAACAAAGGCCTTATTTTATATAATTTATCGAAATTAAGTTGACCTCTAGCAGGCATCAATGAATTGTCGTTGAGATGAAGGTTTGACAACAGCCAGCCAAACCTATGGACTGTCATAAATCTTGAAATATAGGGGTCGTGTAAATCAGGGGACGATGACCAATAGTCTCTATAACTGGGGGATTTTTTAATTCCCATTACTAAATTTAGTGCAATGAATTTTTTAATTTCCTGAACGGTTGTGGGTTGGTGATTTTTCCCGACTTGTTGTGCGTATAGATTGGTCTGGAAGCAGATATTTTCAATCAAACTAGGAGTCCAAAATTTCAGAAAAATTTCCAAAGGTGTGGGATTTTCCATCGTAAGAAAGTCATTATGTAGTCCTGTTTCTTCACGGAATTCGCCAGGGAGGGCGGTATTGAACGTACGGCTCCATTTAGGCACGACTATAATCGGAGGTATGACAGGTGTAGATGCAGTTGTGCCTGGAACAGCAGCGGTGGATGACAAAACGGACATTGAGATATTAGGACTATACTGGGCAGATGGAGAAGACGATACTGGTCGGTTACGCGTACGCGAAAGATGAACATCAAAAGTAGATGGTGATTGTGAACCAGAAGGGCTGGATGTGCCTGCTATAGGGTGATCGAGTGTGGTAGATGAAGAAGACGCCGGGATTTGATTCCTCACACAAGATAGAGGCAGTTCATCATCATCATCGTCCGAAGAGGCGCTAACTGTGACATTTGCTAGATGCTCCTCCTGTAGATCCTCTTCCTCATTGTCTGAGCACCCATAACAACTGTCATCATCAGAAGGTATCTCTTCTAAAAGTATTCCTGCGATTTCTTCTTGGCGAAGACCTTTCTTCGGCATGGTGTATCTGTAAAATTATAAAATCAGAATAACCATGTTGTAAGACTAAAAAAATTACCTCAAGTACGGTGGTCGAAAAGCAAAACCACCAAAAAATTTCGATTTTACAAAAAAATACTATATTTATAGACATTTCTTATTGATAATTCAACAAATGAAATACAAGGGCACTAGAATTCATAAGAAATGGACAAAAATTCGAAATACATACCGTTATATTTCACTTTAAAGTCGGAGATCACAAAAAACCACAATTCGCTGGCAATTGTCAAACACATAACCAAACCGTGCAAAGCCACCTATTATCGCTATTGGAAACTAAATAGTAGAGAATCTATGTCTCACATGGCATTTAAAAAACTTTTCAATAGATGACCGTTTTAGCATAATTATTTATTTTCAAGGTGGCCGAATTTTGAAACCACAGTACTTCAAAGAGTTAATACAACCCTGAATTAGAGACAAGACTAAAAAATAACCCATACTTCTAAAGTTTTTTGCGCTTATCAAGTAAAAACGCGTGATTTTAACCAACACATCAATAATTATCATGTTCCATGTAGTATTGTTTATATGTAATCGTTAAAAGCGTATAACACACTGCATGACATCATGATTGTGACTAGTTTGAAAGATGACATTGTAACATTTCTACAATGGATGGGTGATGAAAAGATTATTGTAATAAATTAATGATGGATCTAAAGATTGTGACATTAATTGGTAATTATCAAATACAATAATCTAGTCATCTCAACCACGCGCACTGACAACAATGAATGTAGGTAGCGATGTGATCTGAGAAGGAAGTTAAATAATAGAAGGTATTAATTATCAACAGAAGCTAATTTATTAAAATGACAATTATTAAATATTTTATCAATAAGAATAAACCTGAGACTCTAATAACATCTTATCTCCGGGCGTGTCAAGAATGCACGTAATGAACGCCATCTTGATAAAATTATGACTAATGAGTAGGTAACATTATTAATTTAAAACTTTAAATATCTTGTAAAGAATGTCTGAGTGGGCGCCAGCATAGTATAAATTAACTATGCAAGAAGTTAAATCAGTAATGCCTATTAGAATGTTAAGTTACATATTTAAATAAAAGTTAAAAGAGAAAAAGACCTTTCGTGATTGCAATATAGTCCCCCATGTCCAGTGTTGAACGAAACACACCGCAGTCTCCCGAATTCAGCCAGCAACTGACCCAGACGAAGTCCGCTCCGCACCGTGAACTCGAAACAGTAGTGTGTGATGAAAGGCAGAAATCACAGTGAAAAACAGATAAACCATAGCTGCTAAAAATATACAAATTATTTATGAAAACGGACATGCTAACGACATCTGGCGGAGAAAGAATTGATCCAGCTTGCTTGCAGTAGACACCTGTAAGATTTGGAATTAAATCTAGGTTCTGTGACGAAAGCAGAGAGGTCGTAAAATCGTCTAGGACGAGACTGGGACTTCCCCTTTCTAGGCCTAAAAATAAATATTGAAGGTTGTCGACCAATTAGATCTGGACGAAAGCTATAAAAATTTTGAATAACCAATCAGTGAACGGAGAGGCGTGCATCAACTACAGACAAAGGATTGAACCTTGGACCTGACATTAAAATAGATAATTAATTGCATTTCCGTTCCCACAAAAATTAGAGGTGAACGCACTATGGTATAAACACTGACGTTCAAGGCGACAAACTCTAGGAAATGTTTACAATAACTGAGACATTTAGGTGATAGCGAACCATTGAAACCGAGTGCTTTGAAGATTTTACAAGTTGAAAAACACACACACGAAAATGCAATGGAAAAATTATAAACGTGATAGTATAAGAGAGGGCGGAAAAACCTAGGAAAATTACTGGCAGAATTTTCAACTGTAGTGCGATTATTTATGATAGAAGTAGGGTGTCAAGTTCGATAGAAAATCGTAATAAAGGAAAACGAAAGTGTTAGGAACATTAGAAACTAATCGTTATCAATTTAAGATGAAGCGGACATATTGGAAAATCAATTTGGGAATGAAAATCTCGCATTAAAATAGACATTTTAGAAACAGTGTAGAGACTGGGCGAAGGAAAATACAGAGATTTTGAGCTGCTACAAAGGTCCTAGGGATATGAAAATAGGGTACCATAGGAAGGCAATAAAACTAAACATATAGCGATAGATTAGATTCAGGAAAAGTAGACATTTTACATAATTATCAGGGTAGATAGATATTAGAGTTACACAAGATTACAGAGGGATCGAAACAAGATAAAAGGTTGACGGTCTCATGTGTATGTTAAAGAATAAACAATCGAAATTCGAACATGATTTTTGTTTACGTTAAGGTAATAACCCATTAGAAAAGCGATTAAGTTTAACGTGGAGCTTATGGAATATTTATTTAAAGCAAAAGATATTAAAATTAATAGGTTTGAAATTAAATTAAATTTACGAGTCTAGTACCAAAATTTTAAACGTAAACAGATGTCAAAGCGGATATTTTATGTGAAATCGTGTATGTAAGAGATAGGAGATAGGGCGGAGATCGAGTAAGATAATAAAAGTGACAGGTATCCCAGGGTCAAATTAGGTATATCTCCCATAGAAGTGTGGAAAATTATATATTAATTAATAATAAATGAAGTATGAAATTTTCCTGGAGACCACACACATCGGGAAAAGTGAGAAAAAGATAAAAGGAAGGGTAAAGAACGGAGATAAGGAATGATCCAAGTGGAGAAAAGCGATACAATTCTAATTTATCCGTGAAATAAATAAATACGACTTGGAGAATAAGTAGTTATAGAGTTATGAGAAATAAGATAAGAATAAAGAAGAAATTTGTGTAAGAAAACGTCGCTAATAATATAAAATTCAAAGAAAAAGGGAAAATACGAATCTGCGACATAAAGAGAGAAAGTACGGGTGGAAATGGAAAAGCTCATATAAGTGACAATAAAATTAAGTAGAATTTAGACAAATCGAAATTCAAAAATGCGTAGTAAAGATTTCGACATGGATTTAAACAATTTTCGCACGAGATGCATAAAATTGAGATCTATATATATGTTACTGGGGACGGACCTATCGCGAATTGAGGAAAAAAAGGAACGCAAAATCATGAGATTTTAACTACATTTTGTATGAACAGAGGACAAAGGGAGCTTGGGCGATTAACGCAGACTTACCCGATTCGGACCCTATCAAGTTAGCGACGTGAGATAAAAATTAACCGCCACCCAAAGCCGGACGACAGAAGATCGTATAAACGCACAATCGATATTAATGGCAGAGATGTTCAAGTTTACGAGTTGATAGGAGATAGAATTAAGCATCAAGAGAATTTCAGATACGTCTTTTGGGACCTGAGAGGGGTATAAAAGATGGAACACATCAGTCAGGAGGCAGTCGCGCCGAGGATTCGAAAAGTTGTTACGTGGCAGTACTACGTCTTTGGTAGGATTAACAGTGAAAAATCTTTAAGTGTTAAATTTTAAATAAGCCCCTGGACTTTTTTTTTCTGGAATTTTGTGAAAAGTACAAGTGCTAGAGTCAGTGAAATTTAATAAGTCAGTTAAATTAAATCAAACAGTGAAAATAAATACAGTTTAAACTCAGTGCTTTAAAAGTAAAGTGTGAAGTGCTTAAAAGTGTTAAAAGTGAATAGTGCAAAAAGTGTTAAAAGTGAATTACTAAAGTTTAAAAATAATTATTTCATTCAAAGTGAAAACATTAGAATTTAATGGAGAGTTTTATCGTTGATCTAGAGTGAACGGGTTCGCGGATTGATATTTAAAAATAGATTATAATTTTGCATCAATCAAACACAAAAACAAAAAAAAAAGGATTCAATAATAATAAACGCTCAAACCTTTGTTCTAAAAGTAACAATTCGAAAAAAAAATAATAATTGTAGATACTTTAAAATATTGGTGAAAACAGTGAAATTTAGAAGAAAGTTTTAAACAGATATTTAATTTATTCAGAATCGAAATAATTAAAAGTTTGCGCATTTCGGAATAAATTTTCTTATAAATTTTTATAAAAAATTAAAAAGGAATGAAAACAACAAAATAGTTCGACCTAAATAATTTATAATTTTCCGGCACATCTATATCACGAATTTTAAATATCAGCTAATTTATATGAATCGAGCAAGAATACAATATTAAATAGGAATAAATAGTCGAAAAGATTAATTTTGAAATTATTTGAAAAATACAGTTAATTAGGTAGGATTTCTTTCACAAGATTTGTTGTGTGGCACCCAACTGGAAAAATCTTGGTGGGGGGTAAGTTTTCCTTTTATAAATAATTTTCAGGACCTAGGAGTGAGGAGATACAGCTGATTATGGTATATCAATTAAATTATTAAAAAACCAACAAAACAAAGCATTACACATTAATATATGTATATTATGTATTTATTTATATAAAATAAAGTAATATATTGTATATAAAGAATAAATATATATGTAATGTATTTATATATATGTATTTTATTTATTTATCGAAGCGTCGAAATGGTAGCGATTTTAAATACCTACCTATGGACATATCTACTTTATTGAAAAAGAAAATATGTATTTATTAATATTCAAGACTATGTAGAATCATATATTTTATATTTATTTATTAATATATGTAATCTTATTTAACGTATTTTGACAATCGAGGTATGAGTACTTATATATATATTTATATTTATTCTCCACTTAACCTCTTAGAAAAATTTACTAAATTCGGGTAATGAAGTAAATAGTTTAACTTCAATAAAGGAATTAAAAATATTTTAAATTGACTATGCACAATAGAGGGTAACGAAACTGAATCATAGGGAGAGGTAGAAATATTTCTTAAATAAACAATCTCACATTCGGGTTAGTGTGTCAAGAGATGTTTACATTATCGATTTATTTACAAACAAAGCATACACTGAAGAATTGGGTCAGTCAACTGCATAGTTTGAAAACGACCTTGGCCGTAACTAGATATTTTATTAGAGTTATAAGGATAATCATCAGGATGTCATTGTGCAATGTGCAGCGATATGGATCATTCACAAACAACAATCGAAAAATCATGGGTTAGCCAGATTTATATCAAAATATTACATGAAACATTTGAATACCATTGATTAGATAGTCGCATAGATTTTTATTAGTTACCTGAAACAGCTAGAAGCTGCGTGCTTACAATTACCTACCATTCACAATCTACAATTGAAAAATCACGAGTTAGTAAGATTTATATCGAATAATTATACAAAACATTTGAATGTTATTGATTGGGCGCTCATACAAAACCCCATCCGTTGCCTGAGACATTTGAGAGTCGAGTACTCTCTAATGCGGCAATCAACTACTTGAAACAAGTGAGAAATCACGGGATAGGATGAACCAAAATTAATGTTGAACCCTGGAGGTAAAATTTAAAACAAATACAGTTCATCAAATAGGAGGCAGTGGTCGCTCCTATAACAAGACCATTAACCAAACCAAATAGAGATGACGATTCTCTTAAATAAAAACGTCAAAACCAAACAAACAAAAGCCTGGAGTTCGATAGCTCTCCAAAACAAACTATCAAATAAGATCTTATTCTACTAGTATTTATTAGTATAACCTTATTAGTACGTATTTATTCGGTAACCAAACTTAGAGTTTCGCAGAACTCTTTGTGCGAGATCCGAGCTTGGGATGCGAGGTAAATAGCCTTGTATTGCAAGTTATAAACCCTTCCCAAAAACGTATGTATACATATATATTTTCTTATGTACTGTTTACTGGAGAATGCGGACCTGCATACAGCTTGCATTTAGGTCGGTAGACCACTCTCGCATTCTCTTTTAAACGTGGAATGAGGATTCACGACCCGTAAGTCCACACCAACCGTGAGTATATGATTGTATATAGGACGAAACCGGTTCGCCCTAAGTAAATAGTAGACCTTGGAGGAGATGGAATTTGGAGGTATCGGGACCCGAGGGGAAACTTGAAGGCAGTGCATGATGACGTGGAAGGCTTTTTGGGACGCGATAACTTAGGTATCAATCAAAGAGCCGTGTCAAAAGATTGTGCAAATTTCTTGTTGACTCACGATCGTCTCGTTTACTTGCTGGAGGATAGGAGCCAAATTTTGCAGGCAAAGGGCTATTCCGAGTTCGTCAAATATACATTAACTAATTACATTAACCTACTAAATCATTCTTTACATGTACCTTATAGTAGCAGAATCATAAAGGAATGGCGCCAAACAGACAAGAGTTAATCAAAATCAAACTTACTAACAATTAACCATTTGAGTTATATTTAATTACCTGTCCAAATAAACATGTATAATATCTTTTATCAGCGTTTAACTACGACTTTGTTAGGGTGTAGGAAATCAGAATAGTTACAATAGGAAAGCTAGCTCATTCAGAGAAATCATTTAAGTCTAGGTTTGCAATGGAAAGACCAAGTAAATTTTGAAACTCAACGCCTCGATCAGAACCAAGAGGGTTACCACAAAAATGAAAGTAATTAAAATCCTATATCATAAATCAAAAAAACTACACAACGTTTGATGGAATTTAATTACAATATAAATACGAAAATATTTGCGTTCAATTTCGTAAATAACGTATTAATTAGTTAAGTACATATGTCTATAAAGATATACAGTACAAGAGGGCTTTAAGTAGCTTTCTGAAGTTATCAAAGAAATTAAGGGTCCAATTTTCATGGAGGCTTATGTGTTGTAGGGGAGGAATTTTCCATCCCTGCGAACACATATGCAAAGCCTTAGAAAAAAAAAAGAAGTATCGATCATAGCCAAGAGAGAAGAAAATTTTATATTGTTTAATATAATAAAAAGCAAGACCGAAGTATGAAAATATTACACTGCATAGCCGTGATCAGGAGGTTCAGGTTTTATAAGTTTAAAAAAAAAAACAAAGTTATTGGTCAATCTATTGCAAGAACGGAGAAAATAATAATAATAAATAGGACGTAATTAATTAAAGAATTAACAAAAAAAAAAATCAGAAAAGTGCGACATTACATAAATACACAGTGAAATTAAAAAAAAATAATAATAGATTAACGTAAATAAACAATAAATCCAAAAAGAAAGTGTTAACGAATAAACCTATAATACAAAAAGTGTCCTTGTAATTAAAAATGTGTCAAATCAAACGACCATTAACTCCAGAGTTATTAAAAATTCCTTTCATACGATAATGTAAACAAAAACAAAGGATATGTAGGTTAATGATGTCATTCAGTCAAAAGGAATGCGTTCTGTAAACAAAAACATTGTTTATGTTTTGGGTTCACCGAACAGATCGGAATGTTGATATGAAGCAAGTTTAATAAACAGACAAGCCCGAAAAACATCGAACTTATTGTGAAAACAAAAAACATCGAAAAAATTGATTAGATAAACATCGGGCGTAAAAACATCTATATATTTTAAAAGTGGGAGACATCTTTGAATAATACGTATCACTCTGAGGAACAAAATTAAATAAACAAACGTCGAGATTGAATAAATAATAATAAGCAGGATGAACGTAATCAATTATTGTTTATCTCATATCCGAAAGACCAGCGGCGGGTCGTGGTACTTTAACAAAATGTTCAGAAAGTCAGGAAAAGATATTATTATTTTTATCGCTAGACATTCGACAGATTTATTAGAAGAAAAGAAAGGCTGAGAGAATTAAATTGATAAATGTTTTACAACACCCAATGTACCTTACTAGATATCATTGGTTTTACAAAAATAATGATTACTTAAAATATAAAATTGATTAATAGCAATTGATTAACAAAAAAAAAGAAATATTTTTTTTTTTGGTTAACATTAATATCATTATAAAACAAAAGAAAAAACAATTATTATGAGATGTTGGGGTGTTATCTATTATGACCATCTGTATCATAATAAATAACGGAAATATTACACCCATATCGTGTGATAGGTAGATCTATGAAAACAATAATATCAAAATAGAAAAGTGTAATTGTATTACATCATAGTTAATCATTAGGACCACGTGTTAAATTCAAATGATCGCTCTACGTGCCGCCAATGCACGAGTAGATAGATTTAGTCAGGAACACAAACACATAATCGACAGAGACATTAATGAGGGTGAAACATTTGATGTTTTGTTTTGTGAGGTAAGATTAATCTTGCATAATATAATTTACCATATAAACGGGTAAGTTGAAATAACGTAAGATTTACTCATGATAATTTTGTTGACATTCGGGTTAGGTTGTTGACTATTGAGGCATGTTTTAAGGCACAGGGAATCCAGTCAATGGATTCAATGAAGAGTTTCAATTTCAAAGAAAAAAATACAATCCAGAGTCGGCTCGAGACTTTTAATGTCGTTGACGAATGTTTATGATGGGATTATATATTTGTGTATATATACCTATTAAAAGGAAATTCATTTTAGGCATTGAAAAAATCATAATAGATTTTGTAAATTGAAAATAGATAAACGGAACATCTTGATAGGTATTGTAAAAAAATTTAAAATAGGTCGGATATCGAACAAGGCAAGGGTATACAAGAGAATGATGTGAAAATCATAAACGAACTTGAAATTTTACAGGAACAGCCAGGTGATAAAATACAAGAAAAAAATCTAGAAAAACAAAAAAAAATAAGAAAAACGAGAAAAATTTGAAAAAAAAATATATAGAATAAAAAAGGCAACATATATATAAAATAATTAAGAAAATTAAAATAGGAATATTAAGGTTGTCGCTTAGTAAGAAAAAAAAATATAGATACATAAGCCGGTAACACTCGGAAGATCTAAGAAAATGGTGGGAAAACGTGGAATGGGAAGGCAACCAGAAGCTTTAGTGACGGCGATCGAGGAAAATGTTACAGCTGGGACGTCAACAGTGAACATCGGAGATATTACTACAATAATTCAAGCAGCTTTAGCACCACTTGTTAACAAAATGCAGGAACTTGAGAAACAATTAGAAAGACCAGCAACAGTAGCGGTGACAGGAGAGGATAGTGCGCCGAAAAACGTTCTCCAGGTAGTGGAAATGCTACCGCAGCAGGAACGACCTTCATTTTCCGGTGGAAATCAAAACCCCATAAGTTTCCTAGAAGATTTAAAAGAATACACTAGAAAAGTGAAACGTACAGATCCATTAATTGTCGTACGGGAGAATTTGAAGGGGGAAGCCAAAACGTGGGCCAAATTATACAACAAGCGATGGGAAACAATGTTGGATTTCGAAAGAGATTTTTTAGCTACCTATTGGGGAGATATAAAGAAGAATGAGGTTCGCCGTCGTCTTGCAGAAGGGGTATATGATGCCAAGAGAGATATATCTATGCTCACTCATTTCACAAACTATTGGGATTTAGCGAAAGCTTTAAAAATTACCGAAACACCGTTGAGCGTAGTTGACGAGATTATGAGACATTACCCTAAAGAAGTTCAATCGCTATGGTTTTCAGGACAGTCAGGAGATGAGATTGTCGCTGCTGAGTTTCTTCGAAAACTAGATACAATGGTTTGCACACCGGAAGAACGGAACACAAAGAAAAGGAGTGGGGAGGAGATCAACAAGAAGGACAAATACCGTGACCGTTATCACGCTATAAAGAAGAGAATTCACGCAATAGAGAGTGTGGAAGGAGGCGCTAGCTGCAGTAAGTGTGCAGAAGCTACGACATCTTCACAGGGAGGTTCTACAAAAACTACAAGCGGCAAGGAGCTAGTCATCGCGAACAATTCGGGAAACGGCCGAAGGTTGATTCATTAGCCCTCATGAATACGACTCACACAGGGAGAGGGACGCCGGCACCAAAACACAACACTGCATTGAAGATTGTGATGAAATGGGGGTGGAATCCGATGAAAGGATTGGGAAGAAATGAACAAGGGATGACTGTTCCAATAAAAGCAGAAAGGAATGTGAGAAGACGAAAGGATGGAGCGGAAGAAACGAGAACGGAAGCGGAAATAGATGTGGAAGTATGTGTCAATTCTTTACAACAAATAACGGATGAATGGAATCAATTGGAAATGAGCGAAGAGAAAACAAGAAGGGAAATTAGGGGGTTCAACAACATTTTCGAAGACAGAGATTATGAGGAAGTAGAAAAGGGTAGCTCTTTACCGTTATTACCGGAAGCCAAAGCACAGATAGATAACACGGAAGTTCATTGTCTAATAGATACCGGAAGTCAAATCACGTGCGTTTCTCAAGAATTTTATGAAAGTTATTTAAATGATCAAACACTTTATCCTATTATGCCTGTAACCACTATACAAATTAAAGTAGCGATAGGACATAAAAGTCAGAGAATATCTAGGTTGGTTTTAGTACCATTGCGATTTGGAGATGTTATAATAAATACGCCGTGTTTAATAATACCAAAGTTAATTAGGCCAATTATATTGGGTATCAACTGGTTAGACGAATATACAGCTGAATTTAAATGTGGAGAAAACAGAAAGTTAAAAATAAGGACAGGAAATGGGAAGAAGGATATAGAGTTAGTAAATTCATCCGTAATTCATAGGAAACCTAAACACGAGATTAGAAATCAAAATTGCACAAGTGGAAAAATAATTAATATTGAAGTAAACCCTGAAATAAATAATACGGCGTGCCTCGAGAGTAGAATAACGACCTTTGTGTCCGAGTTAAATTTAGATCCAAAAGGAAAAGAAGGGTTAGAAAAGATTTTAATTAAACATAAGAATGTATTTATAGACAGACCAGGTCTAACTACTTTGTACACTCACGAAATAAGAATGACGGACGAGACGCCCTTCGTTAAACGATCCTATCCAGTACCCTTTGCTTACAGGGATAAAATTGATGAGAAAATTAGAGAACTAGAGTCGTTAGGAATCATCAGTAGAGAGGCCACACAGTTTTCTAGTCCTCTAACATTTACTTTGAAAAAAGATGGGACGGTTAGGATACTCTTAGATGCTAGATTTTTAAACACTAGGATGCAGGCTGAAGTAGAAAAACCGCCATTAACTTCTGAAATTATACAGCGTTTTCATGGTGTAAAATTCATAACCACAATAGATCTTAATTCAGCTTACTTTAAAATACCTATCAGTCCGGAAAGTCGCAAATATACTGGGTTTGTATACAACGGAAAATCGTACGTATACAAGGTATTACCGCAGGGGTTAAAAACATCAGTAGGAAGTTTTTCAAGAGGAATGGACAAAATTCTAGGACCAGGGGTGAGAGAATTCTGCGCTAATTACCTAGATGATTTAATAATATATACGTGTGGTAGTCAAGAAGATAATTTTGAACATGTAAACGCGGTACTTGAGAGGTTAAAGGAAGCAAACATGACTTGTAAACTCGAAAAATGTCAATTTTTATTCACAGAAGTACGTATGTTAGGACATATTATAACGCCTTTGGGAGTTCAAATGGATCCGGAAAAGATTGACGCCATTAAAAATTTTCCGGTACCCAAGAAAATAAAACAAGTTAGAGCTTTTCTTGGACTTTGCAATTATTACCGTAGATTCGCAAATAAATATGGGGAAACAACACGGGTTTTGTGCGATTTACTTCAGAAAAATAGAACCTGGCGATGGGGTGACTCAGAACAGCGCGCATTCGAGAGGGTAAAAACATTATTTTTAGAGACAGTTATTTTACATCATCATGACCCAAATAGTACTTATTATTTACAGACAGATAGTTCGGGGTTTGCAATAGAAGGAGAATTATACCAGTTGGATGAAGATGGAAATCACCACCTTATTGGATTTATTAGCAAAGCTTTAAGGGGACCGGAGTTGAAATGGACCACGTCAGAACAAGAGTTATGGGCGATAATATATGCTTTACATAAATTTGAGACATATTTAAGAGGAGTACATTTAATAATTAGAACAGACCATCAAGCATTGACATTTTTAAAGAGCTGGAAGATGTACAGTGGCCGACTAACACGGTGGATTTTGTATTTAAATCAATTTAACTTCACTGTAGAGTACGTCAAAGGGAAGGAAAATATAGGGCCTGATATTTTATCTCGTTATTCTTGTGATGCAAGAAATGTACAGGAGGAGAAGAACACATGCCCAGAGATAGCAGCTTTTGCAGTTAAAGGTAGACAACAGATTCGAAAACACTTAGAAAATATAACTGAACTACAAAAACAAGACACATTTTTGGGAGAAATTTTCGGATATTTGCGCAAGGGAAAATTTGGGCCGCCGACAAAAAATGTTAATAGGTATTTAAAAAATTATAAAAAAATAGGCAAGACTTTATATTACACAACAGGGCTAAACAAAACGGTGTTAGCAGTACCACAAGAGTTGACTGAAGAACTAATAAAAATGATACATTTAGAAATCGGACACGGAGGAGTTTTTAAAACAGGGATAGCTTTGGGAGATAGGTATTATTGGCCAGGCATGCACCGAGAGATAAAACGCATAGTGAGAGGGTGTCACCTTTGTCAGCTGGCGAAGCGCGAAATTCGACCAACTGTAGGGCCGAGTAAATCCATAATTACCAAAGAAGTAGGACAATTAGCTATGGCAGATTTATACGGACCTTTACCGAGAGGAATAGGAGGGGTTAAATTCATTTTCGTGATCCAAGATTCATTCAGTAGATTTGTAAAATTATATAAATTGAGGATAGCAAGTACTAAGACCGTGTTAAATTGTGTAGAGGATTTTAATAAAACAATACAAATAGATGCTTTGTTAACGGACAACGGATCTCAATTTACATCGAAGAAATGGGAAAACAACTTAAATAGGATGGGCATACGAATCGTACATACTTCAATACGAAATCCCGGACCGAACATAACAGAGCGCGTGAATAAAGAATTAGGTAGAATTTTCCGTATTTATTGTCACGAAAAACATACCAAGTGGGCGGTTTTCCTTAAAGAAATAGAACAAACCTACAATAATTCGATACACTGTTCAACAGGATTTTCACCTAATGAAATAGCTTTTGGGAAATCACCAACTTATAGTTTAGACAGGTATACTCAAGGCTGCGGAAAATCGACGAAAACAATAGATGAAATAAGATTAGCAGCACAGAAAAATTTAGAGAAAAGCGCTGCAAATCGACAGAAATACTATAATCTCAACAAAAGATTAATAACTTATGAAGTTGGAACCCTGGTCAAGTTGAAAAAATTTACACAATCAAACCTACTCAAAAAGGAAATAAAAAAATTCAATCTGCTTTACGATGGACCTTATGTAATTGGGTCAGAAGTTTATAGTAACACGTATACGCTAATTGATCCGGTAACTCGGGAAATAAAAGGAGATTATAGCGCAATTCATTTAGCGAAATATTATACATGTAATAAGGAACAAAAACCGAGTTTAGAGATAATGGAAATCAACGAATAAAATGCGTAATTTACAAATATTTGAAACTTTAAATAAATAAACGATTGAGAAAAAAAAATCTGTTAGAATACGATATAATTTAAGGAGGGAGGGAGAAAGAAAATTACTAAAATATTAGACTATCAGTTTGTTTGCGAGGGGCGGGACGTCCTTAAGTCTTTAAGGTTGAGTGAACAAATTTCTAAATAAGCGACAATCATATTCTAATTTACTAATAGAGTAAGAAAAAATTTTTTTTTGATAATATTTTTTTTTAGTTTAGAAAAAAAAATTTTCATGTGTTAGTGCGTAAGGCAATTTTGTTAGATAAGTAAGAACACTTAGAAGGAAAGCTTATGGGAATCATATACCCACAAAGGAACCTTTAAAATATATATTATAAATAGGATAGGGTACGTTTTATAAAACAAGATTTGAAATTAACAATGCATAGGGTTAGGAAAATATTTTTGAAAACTTGAAATAAGTTTATCTCTAGATTTAGGGTAGACATTAGGTAAAGATAAAAAGGGAACATTAGAATTACGATATGTTTAGGTTATATTTCAAAAAAAAAAAAATTTTTTCAGGAACGATGAGCCAATTGAAGTTTAGTTAAGAACATTTATGAGATTTAAAAATTAGGGTGGGTAACACCTAGGCTAGAGCAACTTGTTTGAATGATCTATGAAAAGACAATTAGAAATTACGAAAAATTTTAGCGAATAAAAAAAAAATAAAAATGCTGGAAAATTTTAATGAAACATGTATACCACTGATTGTCGGATTGGGTGAGGTCGTGCAAAGATATACATATTTTACAAAACATCATACTTACAAACAAAAACAAAACAAACAATTATTTGCACACCAAAAGACCATCCACTTTTCAGTTGGTCAATAGACCGCGAGATTGCAAACAATCTTTACATGAATCATTGTAAGGGAGGTCTTAGTCCAACCAGGTTGAGGGCCACCTAAACACGCGAGTCGAGGGGCGTGTTCCAAAAAAAAAAAGGAGATTAATTTTGGGTTTATGAAAATTAGAGAAAATTCCATAAAATAAAATCTACGCGAAAAGAAAATAGAAAATACAATGTGATTCAAAGTCAAGGTTGTTAACAATCCAAACAGAATGAAGAAAGAGATAGGGAATAACAAAATGAGGGGGGGGGAGAAAGGAAATAACAGGAAGTGATGTAGGAAAAGGAATAACAGAATGAAGAGAGAGAAAGGGAATAACAGAATGAGGGGGGGGGAGAAAGGAAATAACAGGAAGTGATGTAGGAAAAGGAATAACAGAATGAAGAGAGAGATAGGGAATAACAGAATGAGGGGGGGGAGAAAGGGAATAACAGAATGAGGGGGGGGAGAAAGGAAATAACAGGAAGTGATGTAGGAAAAGGAATAACAGAATGAAGAGAGAGAAAGGGAATAACAGAATGAAGGGAGAGATAGGGAATAACAGAATGAAGAAAGAGATAGGGAATAACAGAATGAGGGGGGGGGAAAGGAAATAACAGGAAGTGATGTAGGAAAAGGAATAACAGAACGGGGGGGGAGGATAGCTAGACTACAGTTGAACACAATTTCGATGTCTAAAGTAGTATACAACGTTAGCCACAGCAAATAGAGTTCAGAGGGGGGAACTGTGATGAAAGGCAGAAATCACAGTGAAAAACAGATAAACCATAGCTGCTAAAAATATACAAATTATTTATGAAAACGGACATGCTAACGACATCTGGCGGAGAAAGAATTGATCCAGCTTGCTTGCAGTAGACACCTGTAAGATTTGGAATTAAATCTAGGTTCTGGGACGAAAGCAGAGAGGTCGTAAAATCGTCTAGGACGAGACTGGGACTTCCCCTTTCTAGGCCTAAAAATAAATATTGAAGGTTGTCGACCAATTAGATCTGGACGAGAGCTATAAAAATTTTGAATAACCAATCAGTGAACGGAGAGGCGTGCATCAACTACAGACAAAGGATTGAACCTTGGACCTGACATTAAAATAGATAATTAATTGCATTTCCGTTCCCACAAAAATTAGAGGTGAACGCACTATGGTATAAACACTGACGTTCAAGGCGACAAACTCTAGGAAATGTTTACAATAACTGAGACATTTAGGTGATAGCGAACCATTGAAACCGAGTGCTTTGAAGATTTTACAAGTTGAAAAACACACACACGAAAATGCAATGGAAACATTATAAACGTGATAGTATAAGAGAGGGCGGAAAAACCTAGGAAAATTACTGGCAGAATTTTCAACTGTAGTGCGATTATTTATGATAGAAGTAGGGTGTCAAGTTCGATAGAAAATCGTAATAAAGGAAAACGAAAGTGTTAGGAACATTAGAAACTAATCGTTATCAATTTAAGATGAAGCGGACATATTGGAAAATCAATTTGGGAATGAAAATCTCGCATTAAAATAGACATTTTAGAAACAGTGTAGAGACTGGGCGAAGGAAAATACAGAGATTTTGAGCTGCTACAAAGGTCCTAGGGATATGAAAATAGGGTACCATAGGAAGGCAATAAAACTAAACATATAGCGATAGATTAGATTCAGGAAAAGTAGACATTTTACATAATTATCAGGGTAGATAGATATTAGAGTTACACAAGATTACAGAGGGATCGAAACAAGATAAAAGGTTGACGGTCTCATGTGTATGTTAAAGAATAAACAATCGAAATTCGAACATGATTTTTGTTTACGTTAAGGTAATAACCCATTAGAAAAGCGATTAAGTTTAACGTGGAGCTTATGGAATATTTATTTAAAGCAAAAGATATTAAAATTAATAGGTTTGAAATTAAATTAAATTTACGAGTCTAGTACCAAAATTTTAAACGTAAACAGATGTCAAAGCGGATATTTTATGTGAAATCGTGTATGTAAGAGATAGGAGATAGGGCGGAGATCGAGTAAGATAATAAAAGTGACAGGTATCCCAGGGTCAAATTAGGTATATCTCCCATAGAAGTGTGGAAAATTATATATTAATTAATAATAAATGAAGTATGAAATTTTCCTGGAGACCACACACATCGGGAAAAGTGAGAAAAAGATAAAAGGAAGGGTAAAGAACGGAGATAAGGAATGATCCAAGTGGAGAAAAGCGATACAATTCTAATTTATCCGTGAAATAAATAAATACGACTTGGAGAATAAGTAGTTATAGAGTTATGAGAAATAAGATAAGAATAAAGAAGAAATTTGTGTAAGAAAACGTCGCTAATAATATAAAATTCAAAGAAAAAGGGAAAATACGAATCTGCGACATAAAGAGAGAAAGTACGGGTGGAAATGGAAAAGCTCATATAAGTGACAATAAAATTAAGTAGAATTTAGACAAATCGAAATTCAAAAATGCGTAGTAAAGATTTCGACATGGATTTAAACAATTTTCGCACGAGATGCATAAAATTGAGATCTATATATATGTTACTGGGGACGGACCTATCGCGAATTGAGGAAAAAAAGGAACGCAAAATCATGAGATTTTAACTACATTTTGTATGAACAGAGGACAAAGGGAGCTTGGGCGATTAACGCAGACTTACCCGATTCGGACCCTATCAAGTTAGCGACGTGAGATAAAAATTAACCGCCACCCAAAGCCGGACGACAGAAGATCGTATAAACGCACAATCGATATTAATGGCAGAGATGTTCAAGTTTACGAGTTGATAGGAGATAGAATTAAGCATCAAGAGAATTTCAGATACGTCTTTTGGGACCTGAGAGGGGTATAAAAGATGGAACACATCAGTCAGGAGGCAGTCGCGCCGAGGATTCGAAAAGTTGTTACGTGGCAGTACTACGTCTTTGGTAGGATTAACAGTGAAAAATCTTTAAGTGTTAAATTTTAAATAAGCCCCTGGACTTTTTTTTTCTGGAATTTTGTGAAAAGTACAAGTGCTAGAGTCAGTGAAATTTAATAAGTCAGTTAAATTAAATCAAACAGTGAAAATAAATACAGTTTAAACTCAGTGCTTTAAAAGTAAAGTGTGAAGTGCTTAAAAGTGTTAAAAGTGAATAGTGCAAAAAGTGTTAAAAGTGAATTACTAAAGTTTAAAAATAATTATTTCATTCAAAGTGAAAACATTAGAATTTAATGGAGAGTTTTATCGTTGATCTAGAGTGAACGGGTTCGCGGATTGATATTTAAAAATAGATTATAATTTTGCATCAATCAAACACAAAAACAAAAAAAAAGGATTCAATAATAATAAACGCTCAAACCTTTGTTCTAAAAGTAACAATTCGAAAAAAAAAATAATAATTGTAGATACTTTAAAATATTGGTGAAAACAGTGAAATTTAGAAGAAAGTTTTAAACAGATATTTAATTTATTCAGAATCGAAATAATTAAAAGTTTGCGCATTTCGGAATAAATTTTCTTATAAATTTTTATAAAAAATTAAAAAGGAATGAAAACAACAAAATAGTTCGACCTAAATAATTTATAATTTTCCGGCACATCTATATCACGAATTTTAAATATCAGCTAATTTATATGAATCGAGCAAGAATAAAATATTAAATAGGAATAAATAGTCGAAAAGATTAATTTTGAAATTATTTGAAAAATACAGTTAATTAGGTAGGATTTCTTTCACAAGATTTGTTGTGTGGCACCCAACTGGAAAAATCTTGGTGGGGGGTAAGTTTTCCTTTTATAAATAATTTTCAGGACCTAGGAGTGAGGAGATACAGCTGATTATGGTATATCAATTAAATTATTAAAAAACCAACAAAACAAAGCATTACACATTAATATATGTATATTATGTATTTATTTATATAAAATAAAGTAATATATTGTATATAAAGAATAAATATATATGTAATGTATTTATATATATGTATTTTATTTATTTATCGAAGCGTCGAAATGGTAGCGATTTTAAATACCTACCTATGGACATATCTACTTTATTGAAAAAGAAAATATGTATTTATTAATATTCAAGACTATGTAGAATCATATATTTTATATTTATTTATTAATATATGTAATCTTATTTAACGTATTTTGACAATCGAGGTATGAGTACTTATATATATATTTATATTTATTCTCCACTTAACCTCTTAGAAAAATTTACTAAATTCGGGTAATGAAGTAAATAGTTTAACTTCAATAAAGGAATTAAAAATATTTTAAATTGACTATGCACAATAGAGGGTAACGAAACTGAATCATAGGGAGAGGTAGAAATATTTCTTAAATAAACAATCTCACATTCGGGTTAGTGTGTCAAGAGATGTTTACATTATCGATTTATTTACAAACAAAGCATACACTGAAGAATTGGGTCAGTCAACTGCATAGTTTGAAAACGACCTTGGCCGTAACTAGATATTTTATTAGAGTTATAAGGATAATCATCAGGATGTCATTGTGCAATGTGCAGCGATATGGATCATTCACAAACAACAATCGAAAAATCATGGGTTAGCCAGATTTATATCAAAATATTACATGAAACATTTGAATACCATTGATTAGATAGTCGCATAGATTTTTATTAGTTACCTGAAACAGCTAGAAGCTGCGTGCTTACAATTACCTACCATTCACAATCTACAATTGAAAAATCACGAGTTAGTAAGATTTATATCGAATAATTATACAAAACATTTGAATGTTATTGATTGGGCGCTCATACAAAACCCCATCCGTTGCCTGAGACATTTGAGAGTCGAGTACTCTCTAATGCGGCAATCAACTACTTGAAACAAGTGAGAAATCACGGGATAGGATGAACCAAAATTAATGTTGAACCCTGGAGGTAAAATTTAAAACAAATACAGTTCATCAAATAGGAGGCAGTGGTCGCTCCTATAACAAGACCATTAACCAAACCAAATAGAGATGACGATTCTCTTAAATAAAAACGTCAAAACCAAACAAACAAAAGCCTGGAGTTCGATAGCTCTCCAAAACAAACTATCAAATAAGATCTTATTCTACTAGTATTTATTAGTATAACCTTATTAGTACGTATTTATTCGGTAACCAAACTTAGAGTTTCGCAGAACTCTTTGTGCGAGATCCGAGCTTGGGATGCGAGGTAAATAGCCTTGTATTGCAAGTTATAAACCCTTCCCAAAAACGTATGTATACATATATATTTTCTTATGTACTGTTTACTGGAGAATGCGGACCTGCATACAGCTTGCATTTAGGTCGGTAGACCACTCTCGCATTCTCTTTTAAACGTGGAATGAGGATTCACGACCCGTAAGTCCACACCAACCGTGAGTATATGATTGTATATAGGACGAAACCGGTTCGCCCTAAGTAAATAGTAGACCTTGGAGGAGATGGAATTTGGAGGTATCGGGACCCGAGGGGAAACTTGAAGGCAGTGCATGATGACGTGGAAGGCTTTTTGGGACGCGATAACTTAGGTATCAATCAAAGAGCCGTGTCAAAAGATTGTGCAAATTTCTTGTTGACTCACGATCATCTCGTTTACTTGCTGGAGGATAGGAGCCAAATTTTGCAGGCAAAGGGCTATTCCGAGTTCGTCAAATATACATTAACTAATTACATTAACCTACTAAATCATTCTTTACATGTACCTTATAGTAGCAGAATCATAAAGGAATGGCGCCAAACAGACAAGAGTTAATCAAAATCAAACTTACTAACAATTAACCATTTGAGTTATATTTAATTACCTGTCCAAATAAACATGTATAATATCTTTTATCAGCGTTTAACTACGACTTTGTTAGGGTGTAGGAAATCAGAATAGTTACAATAGGAAAGCTAGCTCATTCAGAGAAATCATTTAAGTCTAGGTTTGCAATGGAAAGACCAAGTAAATTTTGAAACTCAACGCCTCGATCAGAACCAAGAGGGTTACCACAAAAATGAAAGTAATTAAAATCCTATATCATAAATCAAAAAAACTACACAACGTTTGATGGAATTTAATTACAATATAAATACGAAAATATTTGCGTTCAATTTCGTAAATAACGTATTAATTAGTTAAGTACATATGTCTATAAAGATATACAGTACAAGAGGGCTTTAAGTAGCTTTCTGAAGTTATCAAAGAAATTAAGGGTCCAATTTTCATGGAGGCTTATGTGTTGTAGGGGAGGAATTTTCCATCCCTGCGAACACATATGCAAAGCCTTAGAAAAAAAAAAGAAGTATCGATCATAGCCAAGAGAGAAGAAAATTTTATATTGTTTAATATAATAAAAAGCAAGACCGAAGTATGAAAATATTACAAGTGCCAACCGGAGAAAATTTACCAACTGATTATTTCTAATCGGTAGGAACTCGCCGTCCAGGAGTAGGAACTGCTACATTACCCCCCTTCCAAAGGAAAAAAAAAATTTCCAATCGACAAAATTTTTTTTTTTTTGATTTTCTTCTTATGCAACCAACTCCAAGTTCAACAAGTGGTAAGGAGTCCAAAATGCAGATCATGCCTCAGAAGATGAATCCAGCACGTTCTGTAGAAGTCCGTGATGTGTTCGCTGAGCAAGGATTGAAGCGCCAACACCAAGGAAGTGGAAGGAAGAATTCTCGCTGATGGAATATCTGAATGACCCTCTTCTGACAGCAGTGAAGAAGATTGAACTTGCGTGGCGAAGATAATGAGCCCCGATAATTGTCACAACATTATTCAATGTTGACAACAAAGGCAATCTTGAGAAGCTGCACCCTCTTTCTGATAGCAGTGAACGGCCAGGTAGTATCCTATTAAACTCTTCCCGTAGAAGAATGTTGCTTCCCTGAAGACTCGATCTTGAACAAAATTGCTTCCTCGAAAAATTGATAAAAGTTTGTAAATCTTGAAATTTTGTATTAGCTTGAGTTATCTTGACGTGAAGAACCGAAGAGTGATGAAGGCGACTGACTTTCTTGAGGCAAGTGAAAAGAAAGGTATGCTATGCTTGACAAAATGGATTACTGAGCAAGGAATTTATCAACTACTGAACTGTAAACAAAAACTTGAATAAAAATTACAATTGAAATGAAAACTGTGTTAAAGACTAACAAAAATTTTTATTAAAAAATTTATGAAACGAGTCTAGCTAAAAGACTAAGACAAAAGTGAAAGCTGAGCGCCCAAAAAAAAATTTAATTTGAAGCTAAAAAACACTATAAAATGAAAATAATAAAGTCTAAACCCAATTTGAAGTTACTGCCCTCTGCGAGCAGACATGAAAAATTATTAAAGTTATCCCAGAAACAAACCCAATTTCATAATAAAATAAAAGTGACCGGCTCAAACAGAACCATATAATGATGGCACAATATGGACAAAAAAAATATAGCTAAATCCAAATGAAATTGATGCGACTTGTCTAGAGCTCAGAGAGAAGCCACACCAATTGCATGTGAAAACGCATAGTATTTGTTAAGAAAAAATGTAAAAATATAACTCATTTACATTCTTAATAATATGAACAATTAATCAATTTTAATAATAATTCAAGCCAAGGAAATCATGAGCAAATATAAAAGAAAAAAAAAAAAAACTTCATGAAAGGATGCAATTTAAAATGTTAATAATATGATTATGTAAATCTCAATAACATGTGCGAGTGAAAACTCACAAAATTCCAAAATAAATATGAAATAAATAAATTAATTATTATGACATAACATATTTAAAAATTATTTGAAAAGTGTATTAAACAATGAATAAATCAAAGAAAACACCATGCCAATGGTTTCCTAAAACCAGAGAAAAATAGAACGTTATAAGCATCTGAGGCTATCGTGGAAAAACTGCATGAAGTGTATTCTCAATTATTGATTTTGAAATAGTAAACCAACACCAAGGTAAACTAAGGTACTATTTATGTTACAGAACAACCATGCACACAATTAAAATGTCACGAGGACAACTCGGTACAGAACTGTTAAACCGAAATACAGCTCCGTATATGCCATAATTGAAATACAGTATGTCCCTCTAGAAAGGACAAACTGTACCTCCAAAACAAGTCGCTAACACGGACTTAGTTCATTAAAAAAACAAATAGTAAAATCTCATAAAGTATGATCAGCTGTTAAAAGATCCCTCGAACAGAAAAATAGCACAAACCCAGTGGCCAACTGAGATTGTGAACTTCACTGCCATAGGATAACGCATGAAAATGATCCAATGCATTCACTTGTGAGATTACAAAATAGTCAAAACCATATGATAGCACTTCAATACTAAAAAAGATGGATTCAATGCGTGAGATTAAAAAAACGTCAATCCCCCGCGTTGAATCGGAATGGACAAATTACTCCCCAAAACACATACTACACATGTCCACAAAGACAAAACAAAACTTATACAAAATACACTCAATGTGAAGACACAAAAGTACTAGTCATGTCCTCACAATGAGAGAATCACAAAGAAAAATTGCAAACCTGAGGGCAAGGCAAGCAATTACCATATTATAACAAGAGAAAAGGGATTAATTCTCAAACAATAATACATATAACAATTACAACAGAAGAAAAATAGTACATCAGTTAAACAATCCGAGATCAGTTAGCTTCTTCTAACTTGATTATATCCTTAATATGAAAAGTTCCCACGGGTTTCCCTGTCATATCCGCTAATTGATAAGCAACCGGCGATATTTTGCAAATAATTTTACTACGTATAAATTTGGGGGCTAATTTTGCTGAAAAGTATCTACCAGCGTCAGACAAAGCAAAGGACCTTCTCCAGACAATGTCCCCAACCTCATATTGAACGTCCCTACGACGCAGATTATATTGAACCTTATTACGTTCGTATGATTGTCTTAAGGACGTGCGAACTTGGGAGAAAATGTCATTTAATTCATGTAAATCAGATGCCCACGAATCACGTTTTGAGAATCTAATGTCTTCCGCGTTGAAGTCTACACCTTTGTAGTCATTACCCGAAATTACAATCTCTCTACCAAAATTAAGGAAGAACGGTGTATAGCCTGTGACTTCATGAACAGCCGTGTTTATAGCCAGTTCGATTTCAGGTAGATGGCACGCCCAGGATCTGTGATCAGATCCCACAAAAGAACCCAGGGCTGCTACCAACACCTTGTTCACACGCTCAACAGGATTGTTCTGCGGGTGATATCTGCAATTATAAAACAAGTGACGGATATGAAATTTATTGGCCAGCGCTTTCATGTCACGCGATATATATTGTGGGCCATTATCCAAAACAATCGTATCTGGAACACCGAATTTATAAAAGATATCATTTTCCAAAATTTCCGCAATACCACTACCCGTTGCTTTCCTAAGTGGAAAAAGTCTCGTATACTTCGTAAAGAAATCAGAAACCACTAAAAGGTAGGTGTAACCTTTTTTGTAAGAATTAGGGTAAGGACCTAAAAGATCTGTCGCAATCATTTGCCACGGCCTTTGCACAAGTTTCGGGTCACCCATCAGTCCAGGAGGCAGTAAGTTAGAACTTTTATAACCTAAACAAGTATGACATTTACTTACAAATGACTTCACATCAGCTGCCATTTTTGGCCAGTAATATTTAAGTTAATCCTATTAATCGTTTTCATGATGCCAAAATGTGCACAAGAAGGCGGAACGTGATTTTGAATAATGACGTTTTTCCTACACTCTTTTGGGAGAACTTCCTTCCAGTCATAAGACCTGTGTAGAGCCTCCATGCTCTGAATGTGTTTGAAGATGACACCATTGCAAACTTTAAACGCTGGAAATTTTTCCGGATTAGCCAAAATTTTCTCTTTCAAGCTTAAATACCACCGGTCGGAAGTGGAAAACGACTGATCAATCAAGTCAACATGTAAAGGGTCACGAGACAGTGCGTCCGGAACAATGTTGTCTTTACCGCTCCTATGTATTATTTCAAAGTTGAACTGCTGTAGTCTAACCGCCCACCGCGCTAATCTACCCGACGGAGACTTTAAGTTCGTAAGCCATTTTAGACTATAGTGACCTTGACAGGAATAGGCGATCCTTCAATATAACCCCTAAATTTCTCTAGTGCAAAGATCATAGCATTTAACTCCTTCTCGGTTGTGGAGTGATTTTTCTCTTGTGCAGATAGTGATCTGGAAATAAAGGAAATAGGGTGTTCTATACCATTAACGTCAGATTGAGAAAGAACCGCCCCCAAACCGGTGTTCGATGCATCGCAACTAATTGTAAAGGGTTTACTAAAGTCGGGACAAGCAAGAACAGGAGCCTTGACCAGAATATTCTTTAATTTAGTAAAAGCAGCATCAGCCTGTTCATTCCACACAAACTTTTTCCCAGAAAACACCTTTTTGGTTAAATTATGCAAAGGTGCTGCAATTAAAGAAAAATTTAAAACGAATCTTTTGTACCAAGAAAGTATACCGATAAACCTTCGCAAGCTCTTTTGCGACGTTGGTCTGGGGAAGTCAACGATTGCTTTTACTTTTTCCGGATCAGTTCTCAAACCATCCTTATCAATCACGAAACCTAGGTATTTAAGGGAATCACGACAAAAGACTGACTTATTTACGTTAATTGTCAAACCCGCAGCTTGTAACTTTTCTTTAACCCGTCTTAAAAGATCAATGTGTTCTTCAAAGGTGGAACTAATGATAATTATGTCATCTAGATAACAAAAAACTTTCCCATCGAACTCCGGACCCAAAACCTTGTCCATTAGCCTCATCATCCGAGAACTCGCACCATGAAGACCAAAAGGCATTGTTACAAAGTGGAAGAGGCCTCGTTTAGGTATAGTAAATGCGGTTTTCTCTTTAGAATCTTCCTCTAACGGGATTTGAAAAAACGCATCGTTTAGGTCTAAAGTTGATAGATAACGTGCTCTTCCGAGACTATTTAAGATATCAGATATCAACGGTAGGCTATAAGCGTCCCGCCGCGAAACCGCGTTGAGTTTTCTACTATCCAAACAAAGTCTAAAAGAACCATTTTTCTTGGGCACTAAAACAATAGGATTATTCCACGAACTATTGCTGGGTTCTACTACTCCCAGATTTAACAGTCTGTCAAGTTCTCTGTGAGCTTCCGGTAATAAATGAGGAGATATCGGATAAACACGTTGCTTAATAGGCTGACAATCACCCGTGTCAATGACGTGTTTTTCAAGAGACGTTCTACCCAAACGATTTCCCGAAAAGGCTTCAAAATCATGTATAACGTTATTTAAAATTGATTGTTGAGACGAATCTAAATTCTCAAAGCTATCCAGTCCTCTTACCTCAGACACGCAACTTTTATCAGAGTCATTAGTCATTAATTTAGTTAACTTGGGACAAATGTTAAAGACTTTCCAAAAGTCGCAACCGAGGATGATGTTAGATTTTATATCTGGCATAACTACAAAATTAAAAATTTTCTTAACGTTACCAAGAACTACAGGAACCGCAATTTTGTGAACGCACTCCACAGTATGACCCGTAGCAGAAGTGAGTGAAAATTTTGTCTTAAGATTAGTAAGATTTAAACCTAGTTTTAAAAATTGACGATGAAAATTATTACCAATAATTGAGATATATTGGTAATAATTTTGGGTTCCTATATATATATAGGAACCCAAAACCTGGAAAATGATGTGTGGACGGCCATCCCTTTTAGCCGCACTCACCACCTTCGAGGTCCAAAGGTTCTCGAAGAAAGCTCTGGTTTCCGACAGCACAGCAACCCGATGCCTAGCGGTGATGTCAGCGAACGGTGTCGACTTGCCGCTCGCAGACAGGACCCCCAGGACATCTAGTTTTTTGCCTGCCGGCAGTTGCATGAAGACGCCTTCACACCAGGACGGCCACAGCGGAAACATCTCACCTCCCTAGAACTCATATTTGACGGGCTACGTTTATTGAACTCAAAAGATTGACGATGATTCCTGAAATTGGGATTATTTAAATTATTCTGAAACGCAGAACGATCCAATCTGACATTATTGAAATTCTGAGACATTCTGTTGTTCCCTCTGCTAAATGCATTATTTGAAGAGGAATGAGAAACATTATTATAATTAACAGTATTTGCATTTGGCGGGGAAGGTCTGGAATCAGACCGACTGTCTGCTAGTTCAATCATTTTTCCCAATCTTTTAAGACAATTAATGTCCAAGATGACAGAGAGCGATAATTTTTGAATGTATCTCGGTAACATATTACATTGCAATATTTCAAGAATTTCGTCATCTGGTAATTTTGACGACAATTGATTGTTTAAAATCAAAACACGAGTAATGAATGAACCCAGGTTCTCTTTTTGATGCTGGTACGTGGCTCTGATCTGAGCAACTAAACGTCTTTCATAGTCCAGTAACTCAAATTCTTCCTTTAGAGCATTTACAATATCCGTCCATGAATTAAATGAAGAACGGTTGACTCTAAACCAGTCTAGAGCATGACCTGTAAAAAGTTCCACCGCAGACGAAAAAAGAGAAGCTGTACTTACGTTCCGAGATAGAGGCAAATCGTTGACCCGTTCAGTAAAATTATGTACGTTCCCAGTTCCATCGAAAGATAAGTTCCATTTGTACACCGGAACCGTGTTAGACGCGACCGCCGAATTTGCCTAAGTAGTGCCATCCTCTGGTTTAGACATTTTGATTAACGCACGACTTCTTGTTAAAATGGTCGAATCCGTCATACCTAACTAATAGGGTAGGTAGAAAAAAAAAATCATTAGAACATGCAAGCATACAACAACAACAATCGCCGCAAAGCACAAAAAAATAACATAAAATAAGTGTGACGTCAGCGTACTAACGAACACTATAATTATAAGACGAAAAACGTCATGAGTTGGGCTGGATTAGAAAGCTGCGTAAAATGATAATTAAAAAAAAAAACTCGGTGACACGATGTAAAATCGTACAACACCCGAACATCTAACATGCAACACGAAAGGTCTTTTCAAAGGGATTATACAAGAAAATTCATTAAAAAAAAAATCAAACATCTCAATACAAGATTAAAACAAGGAAGGAAAAAAAAATACTGCATTATTATTTAGTCAAAATAAGGTTCTTCCACAAGGGCTGCCATTATGTAACATTGAGGCCAATGGATGGGTGATGAAAAGATTATTGTAATAAATTAATGATGGATCTAAAGATTGTGACATTAATTGGTAATTATCAAATACAATAATCTAGTCATCTCAACCACGCGCACTGACAACAATGTATGTAGGTAGCGATGTGATCTGAGAAGGAAGTTAAATAATAGAAGGTTTTAATTATCAACAGAAGCTAATTTATTAAAATAACAATTATTAAATATTTTATCAATAAGAATAAACCTGAGACTCTAATAACATCTTATCTCCGGGCGTGCCAAGAATGCACGTAATGAACGCCATCTTGATAAAATTATGACTAATGAGCAGGTAACATTATTAATTTAAAACTTTAAATATCTTGTAAAGAATGTCTGAGTGGGCGCCAGCATAGTATAAATTAACTATGCAAGAAGTTAAATCAGTAATGCCTATTAGAATGTTAAGTTACATATTTAAATAAAAGTTAAAAGAGAAAAAGACCTTTCGTGATTGCAATATAGTCCCCCATGTCCAGTGTTGAACGAAACACACCGCAGTCTCCCGAGTTCAGCCAGCAACTGACCCAGGGTTGGTATGTCCAAAATTTATTTTTCCCTAGATTCCGGGTCTAAATTTCCCTAGATGGCAGTGGTATCACCTTGGCACCTTGATATGGCAAAAACTGCTGCTGTCGGGGGGGGGGGGGGGGGTTGAAGTTTGAAATGAAAAATGTATTGAATTGGTTTTCGTTTAATCTGACAGTTACGTTTTTCACATTCATACAGAATAATGTGATGGTAATGGCACGGACATTTCTTGATGCATTACCATCATATAGAAAATTTAATATAGGTTTGGGTACTTTTATTTATTATTTCTTAGTTATTAAATTTCTTTATACATCGAGAAACTACAGAAAATACATACAGAGAAATAACATTTCAAAGGCATAATATAAATTAGATAGATATAATATAGGCAACATATGCGTAGAATTTTAAAATCGTCATTGAAAAACAAAAAAAAAACCTCACATCAAAACACACAGTGCTTAAATCATCAGTAACATCAGAAACGAAGTATTGTTTTTGGTAATTATGCGGGTGTGGCAGAATAGGCAATATTTAGGAAAAAACATTTGAATAGAGTAAATTGTTAAGATCAAATACTAGCATTACATAACATAATGATACCTTAATCAGGAATTGTGTGAAGTAGAAGATTACAGTAAAAACATTCGAATAGAGTAAATTGTTAAGGTCAAATACTAGCATTACATAATGTAATGATACCTTAATCAGGAATTGTGTGAAGTAGAAGATTACAGTAAAAACATTTGAATAGAGTAAATTGTTAAGGTCGAATATTAGCAATACATAACATAGTGATGCCTTAATCTGGAATTGTGTGAAGTAGAAGATTACAGTAAAAACATTTGAATAGAGTAAATTGTTAAGGTCAAATACTAGCAATACATAATATAGCGATGACTTAATCTGGAATTGTGTGAAGTAGAAGATTACAGTAAAAAATATATTTTAATGATAATAATAATCGTTTAATTTGTATAGCGCTGTTTTTGTGAAAACTATCTCCGAGTGTATGTCTGATTTGCAGATTAAGGCATCAATAAGTTATATTCATTGTAATTGGCTTCTGTGATTGTGGGTTCTAGTCATACGCCGAAGATTTTAATTTAAATTTAGCAAGGAACAAGAAAATTTGGATTAATAATATCATAAAAATAATAGTTTGGATAATTTGTATAGCGCCGTTTCAGTGAAATATTACGTCAAGGGCGCTTTAAATATAATATATTAGTACAGGTTGAAGACTGATTGAAGTTCATCAGTTTGGCACTTGGGATAATACAGAAGTGAAATGACAGAGGACAAACTGAATATTTAAAGCGTGAATAAAACCTGTACTGTTTAATGCCGAACAAAACCCAGAAGTTCAGTTAATCATAAATACTTTTATCCAATTTGTTAACCAATGTTTTCCCTATTTCAAAATCTATGCAGGTATTTGAAGAAATTAATGTTTTGGAATGTAATATTCCGGATAATGTTTTGGTTGACAAACGGTTTCTAATTTTAGTTTTATTTAGATTAATTTGCGAAAATAGTCTCTCTACTGTTGCACTTGAGTGCGGCAAACACAGCATTGTTAAAATAAATTTTGAAAGCTTAGGAAATTTAAGAGTGTCATCGCCCAATTTTGTTTGACTGATTCTAATCCAAAATTGTAAAATCGAATGGTCGGGCGATGGGCCAAAATCAAAACATTGCAACTCTCTCCACTCTCTATCAAGGTCATTTAAATCTCTCTCTCCTACCAGATTTGGAAATAACATTGCTAGAGGAGCGATCGACCTGCATTGTTTTGACTTGACATTAACCGGATCTAATACTTTCAAATGTTTTAATATTTTCACTGTTTTATCTCTAAAGTTAAATCTTTGTAAAATTTGGCTAACGCCTTCAATATAAAATTCTAAGCATCTCTTTCTTAAATTATCTAGACTTTAAGAATCTATTTCAATCAGTCCGTTTGATATTTTGCCAGCCAGTACACCACCCAAGTACACATTTTCTAATGGGTCCGGTTTAAATAATTCGGTTCAATATAACCTAGAATAGTTTTTAGAGTAGATTCTACACGGCTATATAGGAGATGGATTTTAATTTTTTCTGACTGCATCTCTAAATTGAGATCATAAAAAAAGGTAAAGAAAATTCTAAAAAATATAAATACATTCTAACTACGGGATCTCTGAGTTTGTCTAAAATAGATGCGGCTGCGGGAATGTTTTCATGAAGATGAGCATGTGTAAAAAATAATACGAGTGCTTCGTATTGCTCTAGCAACCTTTTCACAACCGCGATCAAGGATAACCACCTGGTTTGAGATGGGTGGAGAAGTTTGTGTGGTTTGAGCGACCAAAATTCCTGAAATTCGACTAACTCAGACTGTCGCTTATAACTGTTTTTTAAATAGGAATATATGTCCCTTGCTAAATTTTCCACACCGGATGAAATCTTTTCACATGCATTGCTAGCACACAAGTGAAAAAAGTGACACACACATTTCATTATAAAAAGACCTGGAATATCATTTTTGAAAAGAGAAGAAAGCGAATGCCTAGAACCCATCATCACATTGGCACCATCTGCAGCAAAGCTGCACCATATTAGCAGCATAAGGGATATTATTTTTAATAAAAAAATCTTTAATTTCACTATACATATTATCGGCAGTTGCAGAAGGCACGGGAACTAACTTCAAAAATAAATCTACTACTTGGTTAACGCTATTATCAAAAACTCTACTTACTAAGGCTAAATGCTTAATGCTGCTAATATCAGTGGACTCATCTACAATCAAAAAAAATTTATTCTCCCTTAATAATTGACACACTTTGTCAAAACCAACTTTCCCCGTGACGTTATTGACAATTGCTGTGCATTGCAACATGTAACTTTTTTGGCAATTTCCGAGTCTGGGAAAAGAGCTTGGCCCAACTTGCTCAGATGGTCCATGGCATTAAATGGTATGTTATGTTCTACAGCAAAGGCGGCCAACCTGAAATTACAAATAAATAATTAACAAAATAGTAGATATTATACATTTCAAAAAATGTTATAAAAATAGAGTAGATTTTTTTCTTATTAATGTCAAATAATTTAAAAATACAGTTTAGAACCAATAGGGTACCTTATCTCAGCTTCTTTTATTTTTGAAACTTCTGCTGTCCTTTTCTGTATAGCTTGCATACCAAATAATGTGGGCTGGGAAGCGGCAGCTCTGATATTCGTAGTGTGTTTGATACTTTTCGCATGTTTTTGAATCTCTGACTTTCCACAAACAAAATCTTTATTGCAGGCATTACAGTAGAAGAAAGTTGGCCCCTTTTCGCTCTCTTTTAACCACCCTTTAAAACTTTCATCAGTCTCCCACTTCTCTTGATATTTTTGGGTATAATAAGTTTTCTTGCACTTCTTGGCCGAAGACGAATTTGACGAAGCGTCTTCCTCATCTGACAGGTTCCTCCTTAAGCCAGAAGTAGAAGGTGTTGAATCCATCGTTTTGGCCTATAATAAATACTACATTATATTCAGGATGCACTTTTAAGTTGTCTTAATGATATATTAGAAAGTAGCAGCTCAACATTGAACTTATATTGTGTTACACTAACACCAGGGTTGCCAACCGTAAAAAAAAATCCCTCGTACGGATGCAGCTAAAAATCTCGTACTTTGACTTTCAAACCTCGTACCAGGGATGGTATGCCCAAAATAATTATTTCCCCAGATTTCGAGGCGAAATTTCCCTAGAATTTCCCTACATTTCGCAAACCTTGAACAAAACAAGATCTTGGCAAACAAAACCCTAAACGTCTTCTTCTTTTCAAAGACTTCAATTAGCTACACGTACTAACGTAGTACAACTAAACACGGCCGACATGCAACAAATGGAACTCGTAAAAAATAGAGATAGTAGAAATTTGCGCTCTGTGTCACAGCGACGACTAATGCGAAGAACAAACGAACTATTTTATCATTCAGGGATTTCAATAATTTTATTATTCGGGGATTTCTCGGTTGATGGATAACTACCATAGACAATCATAGCGCAAATACGGCAATGTAATTTTTGGTGTAAGAAGTTCCTACAAGTTCTGATAGATGGCACTAGTTTTTACTGTTATATAATAGTGATGTAAAATGTTCGTATAGCCATAGGTATTATCAAAATCTCGTACATAATTGTACGAGGTTGATAGTCTCCTCGTACCTCGTACGGAAGGCCACAAATCTCGTATTTGTACGAGGAACCTCGTATGTTTGGCAACACTGACTAACATCTAACACCGTTTTATATGTTTATTAATTGGAAAGAGATTGGAATGATTGGAACGTAGTAGATGTACTTATAATATTGTGCTTTTCCAAATAAAACAGTGTTTACTAATGTAATAATATTGCCAATTAATAGTTTCAAACTATGTATGTGCTTACCACAGAATTCCTAGTAAAAACCACTAACTTTGTAATAAAAAATCAAATAATTAACTGCAATCACCGAAAGACAAGATAATTTCTTGCATAGAAAAAAACGTAATCGGAAACCTATAAATATCTTTGAGGAATCCCCATTAATGGTTTTTATTTTCATAAATACACATTATTTTGAGTTGTCAGTGTTAAAAAATATTATTTAAGAATAATGGGAATCCCAATAATATAAAATTATAATAAAACAATTTTCACTAGCAATCCCAGCTATATTGTCATATGTAAATTTTTTTTTTACCAGAGTTCGAAATTTCCCTAGATTTCGTAACATTTTGTGCTAATTTCCCTTTTCCCTAGACAATATTTTTCTCCCCTAGATCTAGGGAAATTTCCCTAGACATCCCATCACTGAACTGACCCAGGGGCGTATAACTCGCGCATAACCTTGTAACCCTGATAGGAGGAGTTATCCTCAACCCAAATTCTTATAGACAAAGCTGTTGTGGCGGAAAGCTCAGATCTCATTGGCTCAGAGCAAAAATTGTATCTTGATCTCTCGCTCTCTACCGTAGCGACTCGTGTAACAAAAAGAGAAGCTAAGCATGTGTTATGCTCCGATAAAAAAATAACGGATTACAATACACGTATTTATTATTACTTAACTGTGAACAAAATGTTTTGAACTTCTCCTCCAACCAAAGCTAATGATTCTAATTCTGTATTGCAAAACATTACGGTGATGTTATTGGAATGTTATTCCTATTTTGTTGGTATAGATAACCTACCTTATATATTTGAATCCACCTAAAAATTTCCTTAATAAAAAATGATTCAAAAATTGTTGCATAATTTTATTACACAAACTGCACAAATTTTAAGTACATTTCTCTCTTCAAGACCCGCATTAATAAAACCCTTCCTTCAACCTCTTCCTTAATCCGCCCCGCAACCCTGCCCAACCAATGGCGATATAAATATACAAATGTTATACATATCGCAGCTGCCGTCTGGTCCCCAAAATCTCCAAGTGCGTCTTCTGTTTCCCGGGAGAAAGGGCTGCCGTCGGACCAATGCAGCTCATAATGCCCTTTGTCTTACCTAGAAAAATACAAAATTTGAGACCAATGATTACACTATTCTAGTATTTTTTTTTTTTTTTTTTTTTTTTTTTTTTTTTTTATTTATTTTTTTTTTTTTTTTTTTATTTACGCCCTAATGGGCTTTTACATGAAAATATACATTTACATTGATTACAATAATTGAACATAAGAAGATAAATGGAGTTAATTGTAAGAAAGCAACACATATAATAAAATTTTGTGCAAATTAGCAAAACACTAATAAGATGGATTCAATATAAAATATACCCAAGCATGAAATAGTAAGTAAAAGAAAGTTCAACATAAAAAGTAAGTAAGTGGGTGTGTTTAAACCCAGTATTAATTGTGTGTTTAACAAATCGATAAACCAATATAAATTAGAGTGTAACTTACTCGTGAGGTAAAGAACATTATAACAGAGATTTAAAAAAAAAATAACAAAATAAGAGTTGCACCTGTAAAAAGCAAAAACTAATAGAATTTAGCAATATCGACATGAATAAGAAATAATAAGATCTGAGATGGAACATAGTGTTATGTATAAAAAGTAGTTAGTAGGTATAAGCATACAATTATAAGTGTATAGTAGAGCAAATAAAAAACAAACAAATATGGATATAATTTACTTGAAAGGTTTCGAATGGGAGAAGATGTAATAAAATTATTAAAGCTATAAAAGTTAATTATTAGCCGATAGAATCGAAATAAGTTGCCTTTTAAAGCTCACAAAATTGTCAAAACCAAATATATCTATAAGTTCACAGTATTTATTCGCAAGGTTGTGAATTCTAGGAATTGGTGAAAAAATAGAATAATTAGTGTTGAGGTTCTTGTTAAATTTAAAAGTATCTTTACTGCGAGTTTGCCTAGCAGGAACATTAATGCAAATAAGTTCCAACAAATTAGGGCTGTCAATTAAAGATTTAATAATTTTGAATAAAAATAGCAAATCAATTAACACTCTTCTATCAGATAATTTAAGAAGTTTAGTTTCAGCAAGCAAGTTATTGTAATTTATAAATTCGATTGGAATTTTCATTTTAAAATTAATGTACCGAAGGAATTTATTTTGTACCTTTTCTAATGATTGAGAATGGACCTTGTAGTACGGTGACCATACGGTGGAATTGTATTCTAATTTGCTTCGTACTAACGAGCAATACAGATGTTTTAATGTTGACATACTTTTAAAATTTGCTCCCATTCTCAAAATAAAACCTAGTATTCTCATCGCATCGCTTGTTATTTCATCGATGTGTTCGTTAAACTGTAGACTCTCGTGGAATATAACACCAAGATCACGAATCTGTGATACACGAAGAAGATTAGCACCATTCATAAAATAGGAAAAATTAAGTGGATTTTTGCCTTTGTAAAAACTGATAATCTGGCATTTACCTAAATTTAGTTGCAAATCATTGACAGAACACCACGCACATAGTTTATTAAGGTTCAACTGCAAAATTGCGCGATCGTCATCGTCTTTGATTATTCTGTATATCTTCAGATCGTCGGCAAATAACAGGACTTTAACATTAGTAAAAATATTAACAATATCATTGATAAACAAACAAAATAATATTGGGCCCAAGTGAGATCCCTGTGGTACTCCGCTCGAGGCAGCAAATGTATAAGAAGTAAACGAATCTATCTTGACTGCTAAGTACCTTCCTAATAGATAACTCTTAAACCATTCCAACATACTCCCTCTTATTCCCAACAATTTTAGTTTACGTAATAATATTTATTGTAAACATATTTAATAAATTTCATGGATAAAATTAATTAAAAATATTTTAAGAAAAAGGGGACATTTATATTTCACAACTAGTTATTTTTGTGATGGATTCAGAATATTCCTTCAAACGAGGATTCCACACTGTTGAAGCGTACTGTAGGTGGCTTACATCTTATAAATATTAGTTAAAGAATAACAAATTTACGTGTTAATTATTATTGCCACAGCACTAGAAGTTATTCAAATTCTCCTGCAAGGGTTTCATATAATTTCCACAGCTTTGTCGTCAGCAAACATCATGGAAAATGCTGGTTAAATCTGAATGCAGAGAAATATCAAAATTCGATACTATCGTAAAAAGCACAGATTCACATTTCATATTTGATAATCTTATAAATGTTCTTCCTTTATTTAACCCTAGAGTTGCCGCGCTACGAGCATTTTGCCGCCCTCTGCAAAAAATGTTGATAATTCTTAAATCTATTGCGCGTAAACTTTGCGCTTTTTAGTAGCTGCCCCCACTATCGTTCGCAACCCGTGCCGAAAGATTGGACGCCATCGGTAAGCGGGGGGCAGCTTGAGAAGGAGGTTGTTACCATCAAGTGTCGTCCGGCGGCGATTTGCTCACTGCGCGCCTACTCAAGTAAGTTAAAATTGTGCTCTATATTATTTACAGTTTAATACATTTATTTTCTCAAAATGAAAACTATTCACTTATTATGAAAAATACAAGTGATACTAAATATAAGAATTACTTGTGAGTATTATAGTAGGTAATTCTAAATAAAAAACTAATATGTAGTCGGACACTAACAAATTACAGTATTTTGGGTAGAATGATAAGGTGAATGTTCTATTACGTATCATTATAATCGCAAGTCTATAGCAATTGGACGTTCTATTATGCTTAGAGTAAATAAGAGTTGTTTATTTACAAAGTTGAAATGTAGACTATAACTTATGATACTTTTATTGTAAAAACTAAAAAAGCCCTTTTATTGTATCATACGTGTCCAAAACAATGAGGTTGTTTTTTTTTCAATGATGAATATTGCCGGTATAAATAGCCAAATAATTTACAAAGCCAATACTAAACATTTGATGCTACGCTGACAGTACTTGAAGGAGATTTCGATGGTCCTGGTTAAGCCATATATAACCGCAAGTTCTATTGTAGACACTTTAAATATTCCTCTGAGGAACCAAATTGCTTGCTTTGTTCGTAAAGAACAATCATCATTTTCAAAGAACGAAGGCAAATGCAGTATATTTCCATCAAAGAAAAATAGGAGCACGAAAAAAGGGTGTTGCAGATGCTCAAAATTCCTGTGCAATGACCATTTGTACATACTTATGTGAAGACTTTTTCGTCAAAGCATATCCTGTAGATTTAGAAAATATTTAATGTTTTTATTTTTTGGCATTTTTATAAATATTATAGAAGGATAACTTAAATAAGTAAATTAAAATGTTAAATTTTATAAAGTCGACTGGAAACCAAAGTTCCTTAAACAGAGTTCAATAAATATGTCGATTTGTAATTCTTTATTTGTGTTTTACTTAAATCCTGAGAATTTTTTAAAATTATATTGCAGTATTCCTACTTAAGAGGAAACCGGGTGGTGTTTTTTCCATACAAACGTATTCCTCATTTCCCTCTCTGGATTTTGACACTAGAGAAAATATTTTTTTTACATAATATGAATATTGACCGCAAGTTTTTTTGATAAGTTACTTTTTATAGGAGTTATAACCCTTCAAAAATTGTTAAAATTGCCTTTTTTTAACGCCATCAACAAACGTTCAGTATACAAATAAGACGATGTATTTAAAAAAAAACCAAAACGTACAGACATAGAATGTTTTCTTCCAATACATTTGGTAAAAAAAATCTTGGAAATCGGTTCAGTTTTGGAGTAGAAAAATGAGGACTACAAAACCTCGATTTTGACAATTTTATTTAGGTATTATCAGGCTGAGGTGCATGTGTCCCTTTCTCTCAGTATTCGGGGGTGAGGGGGGGCGGAGAGGGTTTTGTTGAATACGTATACAGTCAACGAAGTGATGTGATATTCTCAATAATTATATCGATACACTAGTCCACTAGTGTTGTCACGTCCCGAGTTATCGATGTTTTTTTAAAATTATTTTTCTGTTTGGTGACTTATCTTGAGTGTGCCAATACTTACCGAGCTTATTTACTAAAGTTATTGTGACAAATTTAATTTGTTTACGTCAAATAAATTAATGGAAAAAAATTGAAAAAAAAAACACCTGTTACAGACAGACCCCGAGATGATTCCGTTCCGTATTGCCGAGTTGGATATGGAACACAAAATTAATTAAAATATTTTTTGATAACTTTTGAAGGTTGTACTCAACATAATATTATCCCTTTATAGGACACTTTTTTTAAGATACAACTACCGAACCAAAAAAAAACTTTTATATTTGACTAAATATATTGTTCTAGATTTTTTTTTCAAAAAAATTATATTTTACGAGAAAATGTGTGATGGTAAGTACATACACCACTGATCGTTTGATGGAATGCTGGTACAGCGTATGTTCAGTGGTACATGCATCTACCACATGTTGTTGAATCGATTATGTTATAATAATATCATATTATACAAATGAATATTGAAATCTATGTATAAGAGGCACCATATTGTTTATTGTGCTACATATTAGGTACATACACATAACTAGTTTAGTTTTTATTTAACTTTTTTAATACGTTATATTATTACAGAAAAATGCACTTTTGGGAATACCTCCTACATCACTTGACATTTTCAATCTTCTTCAATGATCTAATATGTTTTGTTTTTAAACGCTTTATTGTAAAAAAAATACTCGCTTACACAATGAAATTAAAACGATTTATGGTCCAGACCTTTCCCTCCCCGGTAAATTTCTTGGTATGCGACCGTCAATTATTTCTGGTGAAAGGCATTGGTGGTAGAAATTTTCTAACAGTGGAACGATTTTTTGCCAGATTTCATCGTCCCTCTCAATTTTTTCATACAGCAAACCTTTTGGACTCCACACAACAAAATAACAATAATTACGACGAGTAATATGTAACTGGCCTTGTACTTGGTAGAAGTAATTATGATTCCGTTTTAATGTTAAAGAATGGTCTTCCAATTTACAGTAATCAATTATCTTTTGTGCAATTCCCTCTTCTGGTGACATATTTGCTATACTATAAGGGCATTTAATTTCAATTATAGAATCCTCACCGATAAGGCCATCCGGACTTGCCGCTAAAAAGTTTTTGGTTTTATCGATAAATAGCCCACAAGCGGATACCTGCAAACTTTTTTTTTTTGAAAATTGCTCTATTGCTAGGCTTTCATTTTCTTTTCCATAATTTGTGGCCATAGTTCCTTTGAATTGTGAGTACAAAGAGTTTAATACTCCCGTAACTGAAGTAATTTGCCGAAGCTTATATATTTTTCCAAAGTTAGACGCCGTTATCCGCTTACGTCTTTCAATTGCCCACAGATTGTTATTGCTTTGGCCTACCGTATTCCGTTCGAGCTCTTCCTTATTCGTTGAAGATAATTCTTTGAGAAATTCCTCTTTTTTCGTTTCAAATATTTCAGGTGGCATATCTGGTTCTAATTCCAATTGACCATAATTTTCATCGGGCCCTGTAACTTTTTTTCTTTTTTCGGTCGTATTTTCTTTATACTTTAGTTTTTTTTTTCGACACATTTGTGTATTCTCCTTCGAACGTCGTTTTCTCTCTATAAAGTGCTTCGTGTATTTGCCGGGACTGTGGCCTTGGATTTTCTTTTGTATTCTTGAATGGGTTGCCAATTCACTATTCCACGAAGCTACTGCTCTAAAACATCTTGCTTGGTAAGATCCTCTTGTAGTAAAATTTACCCTTTTTCCACCTATACATTTGGCGATAACGTTGTTGAATTGCTCCACAGTGTTATTTGTCACGTCAATAATAAGACTTTCTGCATTTGCTATTAGAGACAATAAGAATTGTTGGATATCAGTCCATATTCCACAATCTCGAAGATCGCTTACTAAATTTGGATCATCAGTATACTTCTCCGGCTTGCAATAGTACGATGCACAATTTTTATGATCACCAAACACATGATTTGCGGTATTTTTTATGTCCATTTTCAAATTTTTTTATTTTATCACTTTGTACTGTGTTTTCTTGCTCTTTCCTGTAATTTACTGCTCCAACTACAGCTCTTCTCATGCGTAAAACGTTTGCTTCAACCTTTTTCCTTATATGAACTGGTACAAAGCCTTTAGCGTTGTTGGTTTTTTTTCCAAGTGCTTTCATTTTGTTGCAAAAATTGCGGAGTAAGTGATTTTTGCACTCTATTTTTTGTACTATAGGGTTAGGACCATATGGCATTTGTTGCATTATTTTTTTCATGATGCTGGAGTCGCCATCACCAACTAGTTTGTTAAATTTCAATCCATGCATTTCCATGCTTCTCGAGAACCCTTCTGCTATAATGTGGGCTTCCATGGCATTAGCACTGTCTCGCCAGTTTATGAAGCACCTGTGCTCAGAAGCAACTATGTGTAGTTTAGTAGCTCTAGCACATATGCAGCAGTATGAGTTTCGCACTCCCAGAAATAAAACCTTTTTAGTTCGTAGTCCAACTATGCACCCTGCGCCAGATGAGGAGCTAAATCCACTTTTGTACGACCTCTTTGCCCCGGAGCCATCTGCAACCACCGTTACCAAAGGATAGCCACCCTCGTCTACGTCACCGTTTAAAATGGCTAGCCTTTTTTCTTCTTCACCAGCTGCGATCATTTCTTCTAAGGCACATTCTTCAATTGTTGGCGCTAAACATTGTTCTATGTTCGTGTAAGTCTTACAATCCATATTTGGCATATTTAAAACCCCACAAATTTCATTCCATTGTGAATACCCATTTCCTGTACACATCACTCCTTCGACGACAGCAGTATTTATAGACATTTTCCGTTTCGGGTCTTCGGAGTGTACGTATTCTATTTTCTTGCACATTTTGCACTCGAAAACATACTGGCTTTCAATATTCAAGCGGGTTTCAGGGTCAAAATTCGAAGGTCTGTATTTGAGGTAGAATAGTTTCCAGTAAAAAGGCTAGTCAAAAACAGTAGAGTGATGCAGCCAGCGAAAAATAAAAACACTATACAATCACAAAGTACGTGATGTACCTACTGCGCCTATGCTGCCGTTTTATAAAAAAATATGGTATGAATCTCCCGATATTACTAAACCAGAACAGCGTGCATCTTACTTTACTAATAGTAACAAGATGAATGAACTATGAGCGCAGAAGATATCTATTATATAGGAATACGCACGCTCAAGTCGCGACGCGTATTGACTTATCTGTTGCAGCAGGCAGCAACCTGTATACACGCACGCACAAGTATCATTGACTTGTGCGTGTGCAGAAGATGAGCTCGGAGCAGGCAGTCATATGTATATACCTACGCACAAGTTGCGATGTGACTGAGATGATGAGTCAACAGCAGGCGCTCTAGTTGCGAGTTGCGACATGACTTTTTTATGTGTGCAGCAACCTGTATACACGCACCCACAAGTCTCATTTACTTGTGCGTGTGCAGAAGATGAGCTCGGAGCAGGCAGTCACATGTATATAACTACGCACAAGTCGCGATGTGACTGAGGTGATGAGCGAACAGCAGGCGCTCTAGTTGCGAGTTGCGACGTGACTTTTTTATGTGAATACCGCACAAGAGTCCGAACTGCTCCCGTCTGGAGCCAGTGAGACTGTGGATTCCCCAATTGGCGACTTAATTGGACTAGTATTACAAAACCCTGTAAGCTGATAGCTGATTTGGCCGTAACTAAGTCGCCGCGTGTATCATTATTTCTCCAGACAATTATTTTATATTATATTTAATTAATATTCTTTTTAATGAATATAATTTTAAATATTGTGAAACAACATAAATTAATTAAAATCAATTTACTTGCGCACGCCGTGATTTGAATCCGAGACCTCCGGACTCGAAGTCGAGAGCCTTTCCCCTCAACCACGGAGGCAAAATAAATGTATCTACGTACATATTTGTAGTAAGTAATAATAATAATAAAGTTAAGTACAATACAATATTAAATAATGTAGACCTCGCTATTTTATTACGAATATGTACCTAGGCACCTACTTAATTTTTGGAATAAATGAATAACAGTAAATGAAATAATAAGAACTGATCGCGATAATATGACGCGAAGTCGCTGTCGGGCGCGGCGCGACGGTTCGTGCTTCCAACACCTGCAGCCACGCACACACACGCATTGGGGTTCACCAATACACCGATAGCGCTTTTGCTGTCCCCGCTGAGATGAACGAAATAGAAATAATTTTTACAAATACCTATCGTTAAAATTCCTGCGCGCCCTTAAAATGGTCCACAAAAACGAGCGGAAAAATGCTCCCCACGCGCCCACTAATATTTTACGGAAAGACGCGCCCACTCTAGGGTTTTTTTTTAATAAATTTAATGGCTTTTCACCTCAAAGGAGTGTTCTAGCCAGTGTCAAGTAATGTTTAATATGAATTTGTAAGTAGTGTCTTATATTGTTTTTGTCTTTGTTTAGTTTTTTTTTTTCCATATAAGTAAGTGAAATATTTACATATTTAGATGTAAGAACTAGAACACTACATTACATAATAATATAATACAAAAAATACCTTAGGAATTAACTATACAAGATGTCCATTTTTGGAGAAGCAAAATAATTAACTAATAACTTGTAAATATGTATCCAATCACGAACGCGATCAGATACATATTTAAATATAAGTAAGTGAAATATTTACAGATTTAGAAGTAAGAACTAGAACACTACATTGCATAATAATATAATACAAAAAATACCTTAGGCATTAACTATACAAGATGTCCATTTTCGGAGAAGCAAAATAATTAATTAATAACTTGTAAACATGTATCTAATCACGAATGTGATCAGATACATATTTAAATATAAGTAAGTGAAATATTTACAGATTTAGAAGTAAGAACTAGAACACTACATTACATAATAATATAATACAAAAAATACCTTAGGCATTAACTATACAAGATGTCCATTTTTGGGGAAGCAAAATAATTAATTAATAACTTGCAAATTTGTATCCAATCACGAACGCGATTAGATACACATTTACAAGTTGAAACATTTGATAATTAATGAATAAACTAGTATAATTTATTGTACTTAAAAATAAACAAAGGAAACTACATAAATATATGAAATTAAACATACCAGCAAGAGGAAAAATGAGTATGTACACTTTAGATAACAAATTGATACCGTTAATATTGAGGAAACTAGAAATTACTTTATATACACGTTTATCCACAGAAGATAACAGGGATGCAATGTTGTAAGGGGGTAATACACCAATACTGATCAAGTCAGGGATGAACTTTTTGTACGAATTATTTATAGGGCAACTGAAAAAAATGTGATTGAGGTCCTCTTCGTCGAGACGACATTCGCACATGGCAGAATTCTTGAGATGTATTTTTGTTAGATGAACATTGTGGCAGCAATGCCCTATCCGCATGCGACAAATGGATGATGTTGAGAATTTGTTCAGAGAGAGTCCGGAAAACCACGGTTTTGAAGGAATCGTGGGCTGTATCATGAAAAAAACATTGCCTTTCGTCTTACTAGACTCATCCCAATGATTCTGCCATGTGGAAATCATGCTTTCCTTCAATTTTATGAAAATGTCATCGAGGTTTAAAAATTTATATAAAAAGTGTCCGGAAACAATGGCATCTTTCGCCAACGAATCGGCCTTTTCATTTCCAGGGATACCGCAGTGACTGGGTATCCAAGCCAAAACGATTTCTTTGCCCGAGTCAGTTAATTTATGAATTAGAGTGCGAATTCCAATACAGAAATCGTTTTCCGGGTAATGAAAAGGTGAGGAGTTTAATTTTTGAAGTGCACTTAGGGAATCGGAGAGAATCAAGAAATTTCCAACGTGGTAATCGTCAATGTATTTTAGGGATTCAAAAATGGCTATACATGCAGCAGTGAAAACTGAAGCCTCTTTTGGAAGTTTAATTTTTTTATTGACATGATCTGATGGGCAATGGAACGCCGCTCCCAGATGGTCTGAAAAGGAAGATTTGGAACCATCAGTGTAAATAATTTTCCAGCCAGAATATTTTGAATTTAAAATTTGGATAAGCTTACTCGGAGCTTCGTGGTTGTTAATTATGCCAAGAGAAAGAAGAATATTTGGTTTACGTAAATGAATACGAAAGGAGTTTGAATATAAAGGAAGTCTATCAGATGGATTTAAAGGGGTTTATACGCACTATGTATATGTATAGAGGCTTTTAACGAGAAGAGGGATTGATTTGTTCCTCCAATATGGAAGACATTTAACTTGAGCAGAGAGTGCAGTTATTTTGTGCATCAATGGGTGATTAGTGAGTCTTAAGCATTTAAATAAAAACTTGTCAGCCAAGAACTGTCTTCTAAAATGAAGAGGAGCATCCACAGCCTCCACTTGTAAACCATTAATTGGGGAGGAACGCATTGCTCCGATAATCAATCTTAAACTTTGAGATTGGATACGGTCCAACCTAGCGAGATTTTTTTTACAAGTGGGTTCAATGAGAAACGACGCATAATCCAAATGACTCCTAACATATGCATTATAAAATAGTTTTTGGGTGGATGGGTGACTTCCCCACCAGATCCGTGAAACGGCACGTAAAGTGTTGAGGCCGGACTGACATTTGTTAATTATCAAATTAACATACGGGTTCCATGATAACTTAGAGTCTAAAATTACCCCAAGAAATTTTATCTGAACCTGGATAGGGAGAGTCGAATTATTTATTTGGACTATTATATGTGGAGTAACACGTTTCCTGGAAAAAACGATAACATTGCTTTTGGACGGAGAAATTTCTAAGTCGTGATTCGTTTACCAGATGTCAAGGTTTTTCATGCATATGTTAATTACTTCCTCCAGAAAAGTGATAATTTGTCCTGAATATAAATAAAAAGATCATCCGCATACTGAAGTAGTTTACAAGATGGATGCATACTCCGGTGCAGGTCAAAGGTATATATATAAGGATAGGACTAAGGACGGAGCGCTGAGGCAGACCCTTGTTTACTATTCTTTCTAATGAAGGGGAATCCGGCACCTGGATTTGAATTTTCCTAGTAAGAAGGAGGTTAATTATAAAACTGGCAAGCTTACGAGGTATACCAATTTTTAATAATTTTCTGAGTAAAACGTCTAACAAAACATTGTCAAAAGCTCCGCACACGTCAAGGCAAACACCGACAAGGGTTTCCCTATCGGCCAGGGCCAACTGGATATCAGAAGTCAGTATGGACACACTTCCGATCGTAGTTTTTCTCTTTCGAAATCCAAACTGAGAGTTGGGAAGAATTTTCTCATTTTCTACAAACCAGTCTAAGCGTCTTTTGATCATATGCTCAGTTATTTTAACTAACAAAGACGACAGAGCTATAGGTCTGTAAGAGAGTCCGGAGCTAGGATCTTTCTGGGGTTTCAGGATGGGAACTATTATTTGAGTTTTCCAGGATGATGGTATTTTTCCGGAGTCAAAGATCAGATTTATAATCGAAAGAAAATAGTTTAGTGTAGTAACATCGCAGTTCTTAATAAAGCTATATGGAATTCCATCTACACCAGGAGATGAGTCTGTGAGATCGGTTAAGAGGAAACCCGGGCGCTGAGAAATTTGAACAATAGGTATTTTAAAATCACTTGCTATTTCACTCTGCTCAGCGAGCGCGCTATCGATGTGTATGTACCCACCCAACTAAGAGTGTGTGCATGTTACGCTCGCCTATTATTATTACTCCCGCCCCGCATCTCCCGTCTTCCGTCCTTCGTCATGTAGGTATATCTGGTGTTTGTGGTTATCTTTCCGACTTATTTCTCCGTTACTGTTTCTATTTACTGGGCACTTACTGGGTCTTACTAAAATCTCTAAATAGTATCGAACAAAGTATCAGCGTCTGTCTGTTTATGTGCTTAGTTTTTGTTTTCTTCTAAACTACGAAATGGATTTTGATAGGATTTTCACTATCATTTAAAGATTTTCTTCCGAAAGGTTTACACACGTAATTTATAAATAGGTATTATATTTATAAAAAGTAGAGGAAAGTCATTGTGTAATCAAGTGATTTAAAATATATATTTCGGGCGCTTAAATTGCTAAACCTTGTGAGATACATCAAAATAATGTACTACTAATTAATTGTATTGCTCTTACTTACTTGACCGGTCAGTGGCTGAGTGGGCATCGCGTTTGGGTCCCACCCGGGCGTCCCATGTTCGATTCCTCGGCTGGCTAAGTTCTCCATCACAACACAAGCAATACCTTCCGCTTAGTGTGGTGGTAGTAGGAGTTTTTCAAATGTTAGGTTATTCGTAACCAGGGAATGTTGGTCTTTCTTTTAAAAATTAAAAAAAAAACTTACTACCCATATAGGTACACCTACTAAAATATGTAGGTGCGTACATTTGAACTGCCTCCGTGGTTGAAGGGTAAGGCTCTTGGCTACGAATCCGCAGGTCGCGGCGTGCGCAAGTAAATTTTATTAAATTAATTTGTGTCGTTTTGCTAAATTAATCAATTAAAAATAATATAAAATACTTGTTTGGACAGATAGTTATCTTTTTTGTTTATCAAAACTTAACTAAACCATTCAAGTTGTTTGAGACAGGAAAAAGTATTAAAATAAAATATTTATTTTTATTTTAGTAAAATTCCTGAAATCAACAGGTTTTAATTCCCTTGCGATGTTTATTTGGCCAAAATGACCAATTTTTACCACATAAACATCGCAAGTGACCAATTTTCGATATAATATTGCAATTTTTTGTTCACTATTTTGTTTTACGAATCTTATTATTGTGTTTTGTTAATAGAGCCAACGCCAATGCCATTCGTTGAAATTTTGAAAATGACATGAAAGCCATAACACCCTTGCCAATCACCATACTGCAAATCGGATGGTGTGGAGGAAACCTCCATTTTTTTCCACTCTACCTCCAGACATGTCGGGGTTCTGAAAATCGGATCATGAGTAAAAATGAACTAGTATTTAAATATCCATGTAACTCGAAAATAATAGAAAATGTCATGACTAAACGGCGCAACTTTTCCTACTGTGTTTTGTTATAACAGATCACCACGCAAATGGCATCTTTTTAAAAATATATATTTAAAAAAAAATTCTTTATTCATTGTAAGTTGACGATTTTTTGACTTTCATGCTAGGTACATGTCTGTGTTACGACCAAATTCTGTATCGGGTTGCTACAGGGTTTTGTTATAATACTCGTCCAAATAAGTCGCGTCTCAACTTGAGCGCGCACATACAATAGTCAGGTGGCTTCGCGATCCGGCCTGCCACTCAACTGGCGGACCGATGCATATATCGCCAAGACCCGGACAATCCTCACCCCCATGAACCCGGGCACCCCTGCTCAAGTCACCAAACGTAGCGAACCACTTGGGGTGACCTACGACAGAGGTTATCCAATAAATGGTTCCCGGGACGGCGGTACCCATAACCACCTCCCATTTTGAAAATTATTATAGTACTTGACGTATACAAATTGAATTTGGTCCAATTTTAGGAAGATCGGCAAGTATGGTATACTCGAAATAAGTCACTAAACCAAAAAAAAACTAATAAAATATATCAATAACTCGGGAAAAGACAACACTAGTGCACCGACACAATTCGATATACTACGCTACATCACTTTGCTGTATATTTATTTGTCGAAATAGAAGTTAAATAAATTAAATAACAATATACATTATAGGTTATTGAAGAATTATAATATTATGGTAGTTACCCAAAAGTTATTTTTAAAAAAATTATCCATTTGAGTGTTTTGTATCCATATTGGCAATACGGAATGAAATCACCTCGGAGTCGGTCTGGCCGTAACGGATGTTTTTTTACAGATATTATTTTACGTAAACATATGAAATTTGTGTAAGAATATCGGAATACTTCACCAAACAAACACAAAAGTGACCAAACGGAAAAATAATAAAAAAAACATCGATTACTCGGGACAACACAACACTAGAATATCGAATATCGATTTATGACTACGTGACATCACTTCGCACAAATACATACGTATTTATCTAAACCCTGTCCCCCCGACCCTTACCTCCCGAATACTGAGCGAAAGGGACACATGCAGCTCGCTCTACTAATACCTAAATGAAATCTTCAAAATCGAGGTTTTGTATTCCCCGTTTTTCTCCTCCAAAAGTTACCGATTTCCAATTTTTTTTACCAACTACATAAGAAGAAACTATTCTATGTCGGACCGTTTTGCTTTTTTTCAAAATATATTGTCTAGTTTGTAGACTGAACGTCTTTTGACTGCGTTTAAATCAGGCAATTTTATTGATTTTTGGAAGATCATAACTTCTATAAGAAGCAATTTATCAAAAAAACAAAACGTACCGACACGCAAGTCGCCGATATCTATTTTATGTTAAAAAAATATTTGCTCTAGGGTTAAAATCCAGAAAGATAAATGGGGACTACGTTTGTATGGAAAAATCAACGCCCGGTTACGTCTTAAGACCTCCGTTAGCTCTACTAAATTAAAGTGGGTATCCATCCAGCCCCGTGTTTTAAAATAGTATGTGAATTCTGTTTCATTCCAATTACTCGCAGTTTGAGGAGCAAGTTTATCAGCAAATTCCTTCAACCACTCTGAAGAGAGTGGGCGAGTAACCGATGGGACGTGAGAACCCTTAAACCGACGAATTGAATTCCAAACAACTGAAAGAGGAACTTCGGGAGATAACGATGTGCAAAAATTTTTCCAGCCTTGCCTTTTTTTGTTTTTTAGAAGACGTTTGGTCTTAGCTTCAATCTGTTTATACTTTAGGAAGTTCTCCAAATTAAAATTTCTTGAATAAATTTTTGCATATTTTTTCCTCTTATCTACTGCATCTGCGCATTCAGTATCCCACCACGGAGCTGGGGGAGGTTTCCCTTTGTTGCGTGTCCTTTTAATTGGAATAATTTTTTCTGCAGCCGTAATGACTGCAGACACCAACAACTCGTAACATTCCGCAATATTTCTGTAGTCGGAGAGGGTAGAGTTTGGACGGAGGACTTTGTATGATTTGAATAATCATTCCAGTTGGCACTGGCAGTTAAGAACTTCGGTTTTCAACTATTGCACTTGACATTCTTGTTGGGATGAAAAATATTTGAGGATTCAATGAGGATGGGGTAATGGTCACTCCCATGCGGGTCATCCAAAACCCTCCACAACAAAGATGCGGCTATGCTGGAATTGCAAATAGTAAGATCAACCATGCTGGGTCGCTGACCAGGAACTTGAAGGCGGGTAGGAGAACCATCATTGATTATGCATAGGTTTAGTTCGTCGAGTAAATCAACAATATCTCTGCCCAATCTGTCACAATTGTGAGCTCCCTACAATCCGTGATGGGCATTAAAATCTCCTAGAATAAGTGTAGGGGAAGTAACCTTGGAAAAAATTGCTTCCAGGACTGATTTTGAAGGTTTGTTAGATGGAAATATGTACAAAGAAATTATTGTAGTGTCAAAAACCTTTGCGTCGGTTACTTGAAAGGAACAACCAATTGGTTTAACATCTACTGGGGAGAAGGGTAAGGATTTTTTAATGAAAAGAGCTGAGCCGCCCTTCCCACCTTACGGTCATCTCGAAGACAGTGGTACCCCCTGACTCTGAAATCAGAATCCGGCATCAGCCACGTCTCCGAGACGGCAGCCACTGAAATTAAGTTTGAGTTTAATGTGTATAAAAATTCTGCAGACTTGTTTTTGATGCTATGACAATTCCACTGAAGAATCCTCATCAGAGGAGCCATTTCTAGTTGTATTATTGATAATTTGAGTAATTTGTTTAGCAACGTGGGACGGTATAAGAATGTTGTTGGTGTTTAAATTTTCTAGGATATGTAAAAATGAAGAGATTAATGTAGAGTTAAGGTCGCTATTATAATTATGTTCTTTACTAGACTTTGAAAATGCATTGGCATATGAAGAGGAAGGAAGTTGTCCATTGGGGAACCCGAGGAGGGATTCATGATTAGCATTATTTTTTTTGTTAGCACTCTAGATATAGGCATTGAGATATTTTCAACAGTTTTCCTGAATGATGAAGATGAAGGTTTAGAAGGAATGGAATTTTTTGAATTTTCGGAAGTTATTTCTGAATAAGATGTTACGGATTTATTAAAAATTCTTGATGCTTCCTCATAAGAAATGCTTTTCTCGGCCATTTTATGTTTTATATTGCGCTGTCTAGATAATTCAGGGCAAGTTTTGCTGATGGACATGTGATTTCCGGAGCAGTTTAGACATTTATAATTTTCCTCTTCTTTATTGCAGGAATCGCCACTATGAGACAAACTGCACTTAAAGCATCGAGATTCTGATCTGCAGAGGTTATTCGTATGTCCAAATCTGCAGCACTTGTAGCACTGCACAGTTGGGAACACATAGAGCTCTACTGGTAGGGAGACATGGAACATGGAAACATTTTGTGGGAGGTCTTTACTATCGAAAGTTAGGACAACAGATTGGGAGGGTCTCCATTCTATGAAGTTTCAAGTTAAAATTTATGTTAGCTTTTTTTGGCATTTTTTAAAGTAATTTAGCATTTTTTTGGCATATTTTTCCCATCACTCTAGCATATTTTGAAGTAGTTGAGTTGGCAACACTTGGTGGTTTATTTATAAACATGGGATGGATATCGATCTAGAGAGTGGTACATTCGATTTATGGGTTTATTTATGTTTGAATGTGGATGCCAGAGTGGATGCTTTATTTATGGTGGATGCAGAGTGGTAATGGTGGTTTACTTATGAACGACACCGTGAGTGGTGTATTTATGACGACAACCAACAACTTAACCTCAAAATAGTAGTATTTTGTAATTTGACAATGCCCAAGGTAATGCTATTATTAAGTTTGTTGAAAGAATGTAATATTATTATGTTGTCTTTTGCATTACATTAAATAATTGTTATTTTAAGGATTATTACATCGCGTTCTAATAGTGGAACACGTTTGGACGTGTATATTATCACGCAATTGTATCTCTAACTGTACATCTCTATGAATTCTTTACAGTTCTGGCCACTGGGATTTAATCATTGAGGTAATATAACTAGAGTTAGCAATATAAGCAAAATTAACCGAAAACAGTGTTCCTATTCGAACATCACGGATAATGGGAAGGCGGTGTCTGAGGATAACTCACCGGTAGCAAGCGGCGAGCTATCTATCATCTCGGTCGTGCTCATTTGCTCATTTGACAAACTACTTCGCGAAATGTTCGGGTCCCTTCACCATTTGCCGACCAGTAGAATGTTCTCCAGCGGCCACCCGTGAATTGAAAACAGTTATAACAGTTAATCAAAAAATTTCGCAAATTTTAATGTAAAATACAAACTGTATTTGAGATTGTAAAATGAATCCTGCATACCGAAAATGTACATGGGGAAAGCATTGTTCGAATAATGTTTTATTGGAATCAGTTTCAGATTTCGTTTTTTGGGTTACTTTCATCAAATTATTATTTCGTAATGAGAATACAGCCCTTTTTTTAACAATTCAGATAAGAATTTTTAAATAGAAAGCATATAAACGAAACAACCAAACTGGAAACGCACACACACAAGTGATAAATAAACATGGCAAATCTATGTTGTTGCGGATTCGTCATAAACAAAGTTCTGGCTTTCATTCAACAAAAGGTTGAAGTGATGGATGACATTAGTCCAACCCAAGTGTGTGATGTTTTCAGAACAAGATATCGACTACCAAGAAATCTACTTACGAGTATTCTGTTCCAACCTCCAGGCCCCTCAATGAGGAGAATCGTGAGGGAAAAAAGAAAAGGTCGTCATTGATTTGATTAAATACATGAAAGAAACTGACCGTAAACTTCTGCCGAAATTTGTTGTTGTAGACATTAATAAACTTCCGCCAGTAACGTTTGATGATGTAGATGTAACTACTCTGTTAAAAGAAATAACAATGTTGAAGAATGATATGCATGATCTGAAACTGAATGCACTGAACGATAACTTTGCAACTTGCAAGAAGACGTTACAAAAATTCGACAAGAATTGCAAGATTTTAAAACAACATATTATTACCAACAGAAAAAAAATGAAAAAACTCACTTGTACTGTAAGAGAAATGGCAACAGGAAAAGCCACAGTTAGCTCTATAATAGATCTTGAGCACATAAAGTATGCTGGGCCAGAGATTCATATTATCCTAGCAAAACTATTTTCAAATATAATGTACATAACAGGTAATCTCATATATATCTACTCTTTTGTTATTTGAATATCAGAAGAGTAGATGTATATGAGATAATGTATGACTGAATGAAGCCAGGAGTGTGTGTTAAGATAGAGCTGTGTGGTGGTCTAGCATCTCTGCCTACCACTGCGGTAAACGCCGGGATAATTTATTGTTTTTTTATGTCAAATTAGCCCATTTGATGTATGCTAAGAGTAAAAATATATTTGGAATTAATTTCAACATTTGTACATGGGTTTAAATACAGCAAGGACATAATATTTTAGCTGGTAAGTAAGTGAGAAAGAATATCCACAATTTAAAAAAAAATACACTTTAAAATAGTTGTTTTAATCTTAAAAGCGTCAAAATGCTAAAACCCCATTTACCGATGAAAGGTTATGCCATCGCTTTCCCTATATTTTCTAGTACGACTTGTACAACAGCGTGCATGTCGGCATTTTGAAGTTTTCGCCGGAAACTTGTGCCCAGCGAGCGCTATAACTGACTGATGCCCGATATATCTTACATCAGATGATGATCCGATACGTGTCACCCATTCTAAGAACGCCAAAGCTGGCTCTATCTATATACCTCATTCGATTTAATCCACTTTTCAATCATATCTAGTTTAGTGTGGAAACTCTAAGTTGGTGTTTTTCTTGTTCAGGAACGGATACCGAGCCCCATGACAATGGAATCTGGCGAGCCCTGCATTCGGTCTATGTGCCAAATAAACATGTGTTTGGGAACCCCCACCACACGGTGTTCGTAGCGAGACTCAATCCCAGAACTACGCAGGTCAGAACACAGAACATTCTATTTATGTAATAAGGTGTTCCACTGAGTTCTCTTTCACGCACAAGTAAGATGGTTACCTCGTAGGATGCTTCATTTGATTAGAGATAAGATGAAAGTTTTCTTTCGAAGGCCATCCATTCCAGCTTACTTCCACGTTACATTCTTAATTGATTGTTCTTGTTATCTTATTACTTTTTATCAGATATTTTCCCATTAATAATTTTTTTTAATTTTTTTATTTAATATATATAAAGTGGGTACAGGATATAATATGAGAACATAAAAAATATATTTACATTACAAAATATATTTATGTTCGCAATCTCACCAATGAAGAAAATGGTTCTTGTGCTTGGTTAGAGAGTTACACTAATTATAAGAAAAATAGAATCATTATGCTATAAGTGAGTAAATATATGATAGGAACAATATATAAAGAGACAAAATCTAAATACAGTGGAGATGAGTATAGACTGATAATAAATATCAATGAAGGGAAAAACAGGCAATTATTTAGTTAATTATTTCTGAAAGAGTAACTTCAGTTTTAGTTTAAGTATGTGATGAATGGCTTCAATCAACAGTGAAAACAGATAAACAGTAGCTCCTACCTTACGGATTAAAAATATATCAATTATTTATAAAAACGGACATCCTAGCGACATCTGTTGAGTTAAATTTGATCGAGTTTTGGTTGCGGTAGACATCTGTAATAGTTGGACTTATATCGAGATTCTAGAACGTAAACACAGAGGTCGTTAAAATCGTCTAGGACAGGGAGAATTCCCCTTGTTAGGCCTAAAAACAAACAGTGAATTTTGTCAACCAATTAGATTTAAACAAAAAGCTATAAAGTTTTGAGTAACCAATCAGTGAACGGAGAGGCGTGTTTCTACGAGAGACAAAGGAATGACCTTTGGACCCGACATTTAAAGAGATAATTAATGACCTTTTCATTCCCACAGAAATTAGAGGTGAAGGCACTTTAATACAATCATCGAACGGTTCAAGGTTTTAGTATAACAAATCCCAGGGAATGTTTAGAATAACGGATACATTCATGAGATGGCGAACCCCCGGAATCGAGTGCCTTGGAGAATTTTACATGTTTAAAAACACACGCGAAAATGCAATGGAAAAATTGTAATCGTAATACTTATAAAAAAAGGCGGAAAAGCGAAGGAAAATTACTGGCAGGATTTTCAACCGTCGTGCAATTACTTATGAGAGCGGGAGGGTGTCAAGTTCGATGAAAATCGTAAGAAAGAAAAACAAAAGCGTTGGGGACATTGGGAGCTAATCGTTATCAATTTAAGATGAAGCGGACATATTGGAAAAACGATTTGGAAGAAAAATTTCGCGAAAAAATTAACATTTTAGAAAGAGTGCAACGACTGAACGAAGGAACAATTCAGAGATTTTGAGCTACTACAAAGGTCCTAGGGACATGATAATAGAGTACCAAAGGAACCCAGTAACACTAAACAAATAGCGATAGATTTAATTCAGGAAAAGTAGGCATTTTACATAATTATCAGGGTAGATAGATCTTTAAGTTGCACGAGACTACAGAAGAAATGGACGAGATAAAAGGTTGGCGGTCTCATGTGTATTTTAGGATATAAAAAATCAAAATTCGAACATGGTTCTTGTTTACGTTAGAGTAATAAGCAATTAGGAAAGCAATTAAATGTAACATAGGGCTTATGAGATGTTTAGTTAAAGCAAAAGACATAAAATTAATGGGTTTAAAATAAAATGAAATTTACGAGCGAAGTACCAAAAATTTCAGTCTAAATAAACGTCAAGACGTATGGTTTATGTGAATTTTTGTGTGAGAGAGACGAAAAGTTGGGCGGGGTTTAGGTCAGGCAATAAAAGTGACGGGTATCCCAGAGTCAAATTGGGTATATCTCCCATAGAAGTGTGGAAAATGATATATTAATTAATAATAGATGAAGGATGAAATTTTCTCATCAGAAAACGCATCAGGAAAAGTGTGGAGAGGATAAGGAAAGGGTAAAGAACGGTGATAAGGGATGATCCAAGTGGAGAAAAGCGATACTTTTCTAAGTTATCCGTGAAATTAATAAATACGGCTTGGAATATAATTAATTATAGAGTTATGAGAAATAACATTAGAATAAAGAAGAAATTTGTGGAGAAAAACGTCGCGAATAAAAGAAAATTTAAAAAAAGGGAAAACTCAAATCTGCCACATAAAGATAGAAAGTACGGGTGAAAATGGAAAAGCTCATATAGGTGACAACAAAATTAAGTAGAATTTAGACAAATTGAAATTCAAAACTGCATAGTAAAGATTTCGACATGGATTTAATCATTTTTCGCACGAGATGCATAAAATTGAGATCTATATATATATATATATATATATATATATATATATATATATATATATATGTGGGAAGCATAGAATGAGGACAGTTTTTCGAGCGCGCCCATACTTCGGGGACATTTGTATAGTTTGGGGACAGGCCCAAAGTATCTGTCCCCAAACTAACACTTTGCATTATATACGCAACGCATAGATTGAAGCCAATTTTAAAATTATGCAGAAGGCATGCTTTGAGCCATACATTACTAAAATATCCATAGATGCCACTATCGTATCGATCTCAGATTTTCGAAATTTTCTATTGTGAATTTTTGAATTAGCAAAGGCTCGGTACCTATTTACCTAATTTATGTTTGTATTCTTTTTCATAAAATAATAAAATTAATATGCTCGTACATAATATGATGGTGTATTAAAAACTGATTTTAAAATAATCTAATAAAAATAATTACACATATTACGTTTGTGCAAACATTAAAAAAAAAAAACTTTTTTTTTTTGGTTTTAGGCATTCCACCCTGAAAAGAGTGCTTTGTGAAAAAAAAATACTTCCATAATTTTTAATCATATTACAGATACATGTATTTTCAAAATAAATTTATTTTCATACTTTGACAATGTGGGCTTCACTACCCGTACTGAGTCTTATACTTTTTATTTTTATAGTTTTTTTTTCTAGTTACCTATTCAAAAGTATAAATGTATGTAAAATAATAATGAGAGGTACATACTTCCTTCTCTCATGTTACGTGAATAATGCAATAATAATATAACTATAAAAAAAGAATTCAGAAATCGCGGGTTCAAATTACGGCGTGCAATTTGCATAATTTCACAATATTTATTTGTTTAAATAATACGTTAGTACCTACCTATATGGTATATTTGCAGCAAGTTCAAGAATGGTCGATAGGTACTTTCAGTACCGCCATGTTACTTGAATAATGCAATATTTTAAATAACTACAAAATAGTTGTTCATTGTTTCGCCGTTGAGATTGGGATTACGATCCTTGGCTACGAATTCGGAGGTCGCGGGTTCAAATTACGTCGTGCGCAAGTAAATTTTATTTGATAAATTTGTATAATTTCACAATACTTATTAGTTTTAAATAATTCGTTTGTACCTATATGGTATATTTGCGGCAAGTTCAAGAATGGTGGATAGGTACTTTCAGTATCGCCATGTTACGTGAATAATGCAATATTTTAAATAACTACAAAATAGTTGTTCATTGTTTCGCCGTTGAGATTGAGATTACGATCCTTGGCTATGAATTCGGAGGTCGCGGGTTCAAATTACGTCGTGCGCAAGTAAATTTTATTTGATAAATTTGTATAATTTCACAATATTTATTTGTTTACATAATACGTTACTACCTATATGGTATATTTGCGGCAATTTCAAGAATGGTAGATAGGTACTTTCAGTATCGCCATGTTACGTAAAAAATGCAATATTTTAAATAACTACAAAATAGTTGTAAAATTTTTCGCCGTTGAGATTGAGATTACGATCCTTGACTACGAATTAGGAGGTCGCGGGTTCAAATTAGGGCGTGCGCAAGTAAATTTTATTTGATAAATTTCTATAATTTCACAATACTTATTAGTTTTAAATAATTCGTTCGTACCTATATGGTATATTTGCGGCAAGTTCAAGAATGGTAGATAGGTACTTTCAGTATCGCCTTGTTACGTGAATAATGCAATAATTTAAAGAACTACAAAATAGTTGTTAAATTTTTCGCCGTTGAGATTGAGATTACGATCCTTGGCTGCGAATTCGCAGGTCGCGGGTTCAAATTACGGCGTGCGCAAGTAAATTTTATTTGATAAATTTCTATAATTTCACAATATTTATTAGTTTTAAATAATTCGTTCGTACCTATATGGTATATTTGCGGCAAGTTCAAGAATGGTAGATAGGTACTTTCAGTATCGCCATGTTACGTGAATAATGCAATATTTTAAATAACTACAAAATAGTTGTTCATTGTTTCACCGTTGAGATTTAGATTACGATCCTTGGCTATTAATTCGGAGGTCGCGGGATCAAATTACGGCGTGCGCAAGAAAAAAATATTTGATAAATTGGTGTAATTAACAGTTTATTAAGTTTACTTAATACGTTGGTACCTATACTATAATATATTTCCGGCACTTTCACTTTGCACTGGCACTTTCGGAACATTTGTAAATGTGTACCTACTTTCAGTGTCGCCAGAGGGTTAGGAGCAGACTGATTGATTGAGACGAGTGATTTTTTTTTTGAATACCACCTATCTTTCACAAAAACAGCGCAATATAAATAAAATGATTCATATTTTATTACCATGATGCGCTCCGCTCAGACTTGTTAGGAGGCCCAGAGGAAAATATTTTCTCTCATGGTTTATGACATCTTTGAGAGGAAGGATTGAACAAGGCACTGGAAGAGACCCATGTTGTAGGAGGGAGGAAACACAGAGGCCGGCAAATCGTCCCACAGCCGAGCTGTTGAACTCAAGAACCAGTCGTAGATACGAAACGAGAAGGTACCGAAGAGATCAATGATGCTGGTTCTTCAGAGCATCTTTCATTGTAATACCGCTAGATCAATAAGAGCACACATACTTCACGGCTGTGCTCTAAAGATAGTTTTCTGCACAGGGGAAAAGGTCTTTTTAATTATTTTGGGGCTCTTGGCTATTTGGCTAGCGATTTGTGCAACAGTGGGGCCCACGTAATATTTTTTAAACAGAGACAATCATACCCAGGTGACGAATAACCTGACAATCTTTAAATATATCCCACTACTATCACAGTAAGCGGAAAATGTTGCTTGTGTCATGATGGAGGACTTAGCCAGCCGAGGAATTGAATTCACTAAGCCTAGGTGGGAACCAGACGCGATGTCAACTCAGCCTCTGACCGGTCTGAAATGACTCGTTACGAATAAAAATAATATTGTAATAGACAAATGTATTATAAAAATTACTGCCACCTAACTTTTTGTTGATTCATAATGAATCGTTTTAGGAGAGGAAGATCTAGGACGGAAAAAGGTATGAGGGTTTGTTTGGTAGTAATCTGGGGGTCAGTGTGTCCAGGAGTGACAGATGCTTAAACTCATTACTCCCAATTCGGTACAAGGCAATGGGTCGAGAGAGTTAAACAGAGAGGTAAATAGATCTCCTTCAACCGGTCTCTCTAAATCCGGCCCCTCACACAGAACGACAGATGCATCCGCCGCCAAGACCTAAACAATGGTGTCTCTGCTAAGTCACCAAACGTAGCGAACCACGTGACCTATGGCAGAGGTGTTGGTTATCCAATAAATGGTACCCATACCCACCTCCCAAATACCAAGTTGGCTTGACTCTACAGATGCTGTGGCGGGCATCTCTACAGTTAATAATTGGCCTTCAAAACAAGAGTATATATTAGATTTCGGAAACTAATACCCGGGCAACGCTGGGGACTCCAGGTAATCTAAAATATTCACACAAGGCAATTAAATATAGATTTCCCCGTAAAACCGTAATACCTAAAGGGTAATTATTACATACATAGATAGATCTATTTCAATAAGAAGCAGATACTTTGTGTTTTGACATTATAATTAAAAATATAATAGTGCCAGATGTATCAATAGTCTGGTACTTCTTTACCTTCCTCTTTCTCATCTCCTTCCCCTCCCCGTACCTGGTACTAGTAAACGTTCGTAACATAACTACATTCCTACAAATTGTCGTAAAATATATAATCTAAATTCTAAATCATGAAACAATCGGACCATGAGATATGCACCTATCAATAGGTACTTATGGTAATATAATATTATCATTTCTATAATTTGGTAAAAATGTCCGATCCCGAATTTGTTTAGCATCAACTTGTAACTACATGTCCCAACCAAATATGTAGGTACATGTAGATAGGTACTTTCAGCCAGCCCTAGCGATCACGCATGGATCACGCGCCTAAAACGTGTTATAGGATGGTTCACATATTAACCTAGCTCACTTAAAAATAATTCATTGCTTCTTATATCCTATCTACTAACTTTACTTCACCTCCCCGCAGTGTTAGAGCGAGGGTTAAGTATTTTTTGCATTCAGATACGATATAGATTGTGTATTTGTTTGGTCCGTACAAATTTAGTATATAACATAGGTACTTTTTGCTATTTCTCGAAATTCCCCTATCTTTCTGTACTTTGTATTTATGGAGTTTGTGTAAGTTGGGGGGTAAATGGATATAAAAAAAACATTCTAAGTATAGTTATTGTTATTGTTATGGTCTAAAACATGAAGGATTCTTTTGAGAAAATCAACATACCTGTAGATTAGATCAAATTAGATTAAATCATGACATAACACCCTTACAACATACTGCAATCCGCCTCGGAACAAGAATACCCAGTGAGGAGGTCTTTGAATAAAATTCTTTGCCTTGTGTTTTTAATATAGCGATTACTAAAAATAAAATAATAATGAAATGGATGCGACCACTTTTGGTAATAGGCCTAACCCCGAGGTTCGTAAGAAAGAAAAATATTTTAAATCTTGTTTTATTTAAATTTGTAACAAAAAATAAAATTTCCTGCTAAACCAGTGCATTTCTGAACATTTTAGATGAATACAGAATGTGTTCTATTTGGCCCTTTTGTTATGATGTTTGAATTTTTATTATTTAGCCATGTAAACCTTTTTACTGTTAACTTTTCGGCTTCGACCAAATCTGAACTTGACTCGATGCTAGTTTCTTATTAGATTAAGAATATTTATTTTTTATTTTAAAGAAAAGTAAATATTGTGTACTAAAAAATATAAAATGAGGCTTTTATAATAATAATATTAAAAGAAATCATAAGAATTTATTTCATAAAAAATATTATTTGTTTCGGTTATCTCAATATTTCGTGAACATTTGTAAATGATTAAAACATTTCATTAGTAAAAGTTTAGTAAACATTTTTAAATACTCACAAAATTATTAATTTTAATATTAAAATAAAAACAGAAAAAATCAAATAAAATTACATATTGAAGATCTCTTTGTATGTTTGGAAACACCCAGTGCAACAGTGCCGATGTAGAGAGGATTGCAAACACATCCTGGGTTGCAAACTCTTCGGTTTCTCAACTCAAATCAAGTTTTTTCTGAATTGGTTATTTTGCGGGAAGAACTTATATTCTGTGTATAGAATGCGGGGGTCTAGACATTTCTCGATTATCCAACAACATTAAAAATAATATTTACAATAATTGTGAGAATGTACTATAATTTGGTTTTCTTTAGCAGTAAATATTCAAAGAAATTTCTACTTTTAAAGCCTGAACGAAAGAAAAGAGCCGAAAATGACTAGATAGTAAAAAAAAAACTAATTTCGTAGAATTTTGTTTGTAAAATTATTTTATTTAAACATTTGAACTAATATTGTTGGTTTTTAATGCATTTGCATCGGCGACCCTGCACAAAGTATTATGTGCTATTATGCCAACATGGCCTTTTTAGGTTCATGTTGTGCGTGCACAAAGGTCATTGCCCATAAAACCGGCCCTATAGAAATTTTCCAAATATTATTATTAACTTCTTCAAATTTTGCAAATAAAAATAATAATTAATATTTTTCATTATTATTATTAAAATTACATACCCAATGTAACCCGCGCAGTATGCATATGGCATACGCTCGTCGACGGTCGGCACGCTTCCATGCCATACCTCCATTGCTTCTATTGTATAAATACCTATAAAACAGCTAAATTACACATAAATGGAAACAAGAAATACAGGCCATGAACCGTTGAAAAGTCGATGAATAGTTTGTGGGTCGTGTCTAGTACTGGGCGTTGACGATAATTCCATCCAACGCCAACGTCGTTATCGTTAGCAATTTTCAACTGTTGAAAATAACGCCGACGTTAACGCAACTATAATTGATTATTTGTAATGATTTATTAGCTCAGGTCTGTTTTCAGTGCTTAATTCTCCATACTCGATGAAACCTCATTCATCACATATGTTATTATATTTTTATAGATAATTTAGTAATTACGGTTTTTAAATTATTTTAATTTAGAAACGGTTCCGTGTTGACCACATTCGCTGGATATATGAGCTCCAAGCAAAGAAAATTCAATCGGGTGCTTTTGCTTTAAATGGCATTTTAGATTGGAAATTGTTGATTTGTGTGAGAGTGCACGCTTACAAACATTACATTTTGCAGTTTTTGTCTTTCCATCAGATTATAAATACTTCCACAAATCACTCTGATAATTGTTCGCCATTGATATTTGATATCTATTTAGGAAAGCACTTCAACTGTTTAGTATATAACGTTATACGCAGCGCTAAGGAACAATCAAATTTATCAACGACAAGCAAAATATATCTTCAATGTCTTTAATATTTCATTAGGGTAATGTTTTCAACACCGAAATGAATGTCTTCCAACAGTTTCAACTTTCAACTTTATTATAGGATTATTATTACGTGTGTGGGGCATAGAGATAATCATAATGATTATTATTTTTTGGTAAACTAATGTTTTTAAGACAAGATTTTTTATGCATAGCACAAAGGGTAACAATTATTTTACAAGCAATAATTGTTAGCCTGAAACACTCATCCACATTGAAAAATCTCCTGATAAAAGATACATGACGCCAACGGGACTCGAACCCGTGTCCCTTCGATTTCCGGTCGACAGCTCTGACCACTGAGCTATGGCGGCTTATCTCTTACCCGCGAAATTATTCAATATTTACTAGTGTTTCATTCAACAATTACTGCTTGTTACATTTTTCACCTGAAAACAACCAACTTTATTTTATATGAGAAAGGCATTGTAAGTGCTAACTCTCTCACTAGATGGCGTCGAGACAAATTGTCTACATTTTTAGGCGAAATACTTGAACTTGTCAAATATTAATTATTATTTTTTGGTAAACTAATGTTTTTAAGACAAGATTTTTTATGCATAGCACAAAGGGTAACAATTATTTTACAAGCAATAATTGTTAGCCTGAAACACTCATCCACATTGAAAAATCTCCTGATAAAAGATACATGACGCCAACGGGACTCGAACCCGTGTCTTGTCTTAAAAACATTAGTTTACCAAAAAATAATAATTAATATTTGACAAGTTCAAGTATTTCGCCTAAAAATGTAGACAATTTGTCTCGACGCCATCTAGTGAGAGAGTTAGCACTTACAATGCCTTTCTCATATAAAATAAAGTTGGTTGTTTTCAGGTGAAAAATGTAACAAGCAGTAATTGTTGAATGAAACACTAGTAAATATTGAATAATTTCGCGGGTAAGAGATAAGCCGCCATAGCTCAGTGGTCAGAGCTGTCGACCGGAAATCGAAGGGACACGGGTTCGAGTCCCGTTGGCGTCATGTATCTTTTATCAGGAGATTTTTCAATGTGGATGAGTGTTTCAGGCTAACAATTATTGCTTGTAAAATAATTGTTACCCTTTGTGCTATGCATAAAAAATCTTGTCTTAAAAACATTAGTTTACCAAAAAATAATAATTAATATTTGACAAGTTCAAGTATTTCGCCTAAAAATGTAGACAATTTGTCTCGACGCCATCTAGTGAGAGAGTTAGCACTTACAATGCCTTTCTCATATAAAATAAAGTTGGTTGTTTTCAGGTGAAAAATGTAACAAGCAGTAATTGTTGAATGAAACACTAGTAAATATTGAATAATTTCGCGGGTAAGAGATAAGCCGCCATAGCTCAGTGGTCAGAGCTGTCGACCGGAAATCGAAGGGACACGGGTTCGAGTCCCGTTGGCGTCATGTATCTTTTATCAGGAGATTTTTCAATGTGGATGAGTGTTTCAGGCTAACAATTATTGCTTGTAAAATAATTATAATCATAATGCATCAATTATCTGGGGAACAACCCGTTAATAGGGATTCTAATACGATTTTGATTTATTTTTTGTTTGTTTTTTTGTTAGTATCGTTTCGATCTCTTATACGTTTAGTTTGATTGTGCTGGTTTGTCGCGCGTCTATTCAATCTGTTTTTGTTAATTGTTTTACTTAGGAAGTAAAAATATGTATGTAGTGACGCCAACACAGTTCACTTATATATTAATTCTATGCAAATCGCATCTTCGCCCCTATATACCAAACTTATAACCTGTGCAGTATAGCCTATACTCGATGACAGTTATTCTAATGTTTCTAATATATATGAATAAAACCATGTAGGTACCTTTAATAAAGCTAAATTAAACATGGACGGAAATAATGAAGATAGGCCACAAACTGTAGGTAGGAAGTAAAAATATGTATGTAGTGACGCCAACACAGTTCACTTATATATTAATTCTATGCAAATCGCATCTTCGCCCCTATATACCAAACTTATAACCTGTGCAGTATAGCCTATACTCGATGACAGTTATTCTAATGTTTCTAATATATATGAATAAAACCATGTAGGTACCTATAATAAAGCTAAATTAAACATGGACGGAAATAATGAAGATAGGCCACAAACTGTTTTTTTTGTTTGTGTGTAGTGTCGCCAAAATCTAATATGCATTTATAAAAATATTATGTTTATGTTATATTTCTCAGTCAGATATAAAGCATCCTTAGAGTGGTGTACGCAAAATCGGCGCTATAAAAATACTGTTCACAAGAAATGACACAGTAAGTTTTCGAAGCGAAATTACAAACGCTACTGTTTAGATACTTTCTAATTCAGCCATCGGAAATATGAGAACGTAAAAGATGTTCCAAGCTCATCTATGATAATTTTTTTGTGAAACCAAGTGACACGCAAAATACGCGTGATAATTTTTTGCTACCGAATGCGCTCACGGGCGCACAGTGATTTTATTTTGAAAATTACTGGCCTATACTTTCATGTCTTCATTTTTATGGTTACTATTATTATTGTTTACAACGCAAATAAAATAAATAAAAAATATCATATTTTGTATAAGTAGGTCTACAAAGAGTAATTAATGAAAATATTTGAATAGGAAGCAGATACTTTGTGATGTGACATTATAATTCAAAATATAACAATTCGCCAGTGAATACATAGCCGCTCTGTGATTCAATCACCTCAATGGCGCTTACAGTATTATTTATTGGTAGCCTCTTCTAGTACTTTTATTATCTTTTTCAAACCAGATGGCTTCTGAACTTTCCAGAGTGGAAAATACTCTCAGTATCACCCTTGTGTAAGACCACCAGTCTTGAAACGTGGCTTGAAATGGCTTTAACTGTGTTTGGTTACCAGATCTGAATAGCCAAGTACTTCCCCACCTTCCTCTTCCCCTCCCCACTATTATCAGCTTCGCAACAAACCCCAATTGGGGATTTCATAGTCTCACCAGCTACAGAGGAGCTACTTGGAGCAGTTGGGGCTCTTATGCGGGTTAATATTAACATAAATAAAAAATAGATTAAATGGCAGGCCATTTCAAGAATTTGAAAAACGTTAAAAATTAATGAAAAAATTATTTACATTACACCAAGAAAAAATGTTTCGATCTGCAGTTTACAGAAGTAAGTGGTAATTACTGGAAAAGATAAATTTAAAAAAAAAATGCTTGGAAGCTAATGCTGCTGCAACATAAATCAGTTTGTGTGGTAAAACCATGAATACTCGTGTGAGAAATGTGGAGATCCGCAAATAGTGCAAAGCTGATGTAAGTGTAATGAGTAAAATCAAGAAATGGACGCTTAGATGGTTTGGGCATTAGAGCGAATGAGCGAAGATAGGAGTGTAAGGAGAATATATGATACAAATGTGAATGGTAGCAGAAGTCGGGGACGCCCGAGGAAGATGTGGCACGATCGAGTGAATCAGATACTAGAGTCGGGCCATGTAAAGATTCAGAATAATAGAAGAGTATGTATGAATGTGAATAAGGCAAGAAGTGTGTGCCAAGACCGAGTTGTTTTGCGGTCCGCCCTCTCTGCATACCCCTGCGGTGAAACGGCGAGATGGTTGGTAAGTTAGTTTAGCAATAGAAAAGCAAAACACCAAAATATAAATACTAAACATTTTATACATTGTTTATGTTTATGTTTTTATGTTTCCAAGCAAGGTGCTTTTCGGTCCTGGAAAGTATAGTTGATTCTTCAAAAAATTGCCTGGAATGGACGCTAAAAATATTTTCGTTCTTACCTCTTCCGTATTTTTTTGATATAGTGACATACGAGCTTCTGTTTCCGTGCGTATGGTTTGTCTAGTCTGCGCGGGGCAAGTAATTTTAAAACAATAAAGTACTCATCTGCAATAAGTAAAAAGCGCCAGGCGGGATCTCCCGTCGAACACTAACTGAAACTAACTCTTTTTAACAGGTGGACTTTTTAACTACCGGTGGTTTTTGACAACTCGCGGTCGAGAACGCGTCAACTTTTAACTGCCGATAATTCTCCAACTTTAAGGATTACTGATTAATATCATTTTTTTTATAAAATTAAATTTTGGAAATTTATTTTAATACGGAAAACCAACATTTATTATATTTTACAATGTATAGTAAAAGGGTGCGTATAAACAGGCAAAGTTTTATCGAGTCGAACCACGAATTAGGGAAAGGAACGAAAATACCGCAATTGGCATCAATCTTATAATAGCTCTTTTTTATCTTATCTTCGGATATATATTTTGTTTTCTAAATTTTTGAAATAATCTCTTATCTTTTTGAACTATACAACGGTTACAATTTTATTTAAATCGTATATTAAACCAAAATCAGGTAAAAAATGAAAACGGAGGTAGGTAGGTATCAAAGATATTAGAAACTCTACTATTAGAACTTATACTTACAAAGATATTAGAAATTCTACTATTTGAAATTATATTTACCAAAGATATTAGAAATTATACTTATCAAATAAATTAGAAATTCTTATATCTTTGGTAAGTATAGTGTGGCTTCTGGAAATTAAAAAAAATGCAAATTTAATATTTTATTTTATATAGGCGCAACAAAAATATTTAAATAAATATGGTCAGCAAACTTTCATCAAATTAAATGAACTAGTTATTAAAAACAAAACAAAACCAAAAATTGGATTACACGCATATAACGCGGGTCTACTATTCCTTCGAATATTTTATCGTTTTCTTTCTTGCTTACATGGATATTTGTTTTTATTTTACTATATATCTCATTATACTATAAAAACTCATTATTAGACCATAAATGCAAACGTAAGGTATATTTTCTATAAGAAATAAATCATTAAACAGCTAATAAGCAATAAACCTAACGGTTCCGGAATTTTGAAATAGAAAAATCAACCCGTAAAAAGTTCGTCTACTAAATATATGAAACATCTGTTTTTAACAAAAGATGTATTTGAAAATATTTTTTTTGGTTTGATTAAGGATTGAATCTTCCTCTCCAAGGACTGGAATTAATATTAACTGCTGTAATGTCATTCAATTTGAGAGAAATGCAAATCAGTCCGCGTGTATTCACGTGATGCCGCCAGTTCATTGTAATCAACAACGAGTCTATCTGCCGAATTGCAGCTTTATTGGATGTTGGAAAATGGGTGAATTTCCACTTCATTCATACATTCATTTAAGAAAACGCATGTGAAATTCAAGAAGGTGTATTTAAAAGTATAAAAAAATAATATTTTTAAAAAACACACACGAACATATCTTCACAGTTTGAGAACTAATAATAATTGTATACAAAAAATGTCAACAACGAAAAAAACAGTAAAAAAAACGTCTGCACATCCGGTCGTCGCGCATCGGCATTGTAGTGCCCAGCCAGCCTAATATACCTACATCATATTATTATTCAAAAAGTAATATTTACAATAATTATCTAATTTGGGTTTCTTTAGCGGCAATTTTTTTAAACAAATGTCTATTATTAAAGCCCGAACGAAACAGAAAATACAAAAATGACTGTTACCAGTTTCTACTTTGAGATTGAGATAACAATCCTTGGCTATGAATTCGGAGGTCGCGGGTTCAAATTACGGCGTGCGAATGTGAATTTTAATTGATAAATTTGTATAATTTCACAATATTTATTAGTTTAAAATAATACGTTAATAACTATATCGTATATTTGCGGCATGTTGAAGAATGAAAATAGGTACTTTCAGTATCGCCATGTTAAATTAATAATGCAATATTTTTAAAACTACAAAATAGTTGTTAATAGTATGAGGTTGAGATTACGATCCTTGGCTACACATTTTGAGGTCGCGGATTCGAATTCCGGCGTGCGCAAGTAAATTTGATTTGATAAAATCGTTCCACAGCCGAGCTGTTGAACTCAAGAACCAGTGGTAAAAACGAAACGACAAGGTGCCGAAGGGATCAATGATGCTGGTTCCTCAGCGCATCTTTATAAGAAAGAAAAAAAGTTAATTTTTGTCACAGATAATCTTAGCCATAATTCTGTGTGTTTTTAAGTACCTAGTTACTCACGTGCGTTCTTATGATAAAATACAGTTTTTAGTATTTTACAATTATTTTTTAAAATTATACAATGATACAAAGTAATTGAACAAATATATGTTAATTCCACTCAAGCAAAAGGATAGGAAAAACTTTATCAAAAGCATATTTATTGGTGTTCACCTTGTAAACCGAGTCGAATAATAGAGATACTTACATCAATGATTCGTAGTAAAGATACATTTACAGATGGTCGCTATGGTAGAACGATGGTATAATAGTAATTTATGTGAATACATCACAAGAGTCTCGAGTGCTCCCAACCGCCTGGAGCCAGTGAGATTGCAGTGAGGGCATCCACAATAATTGGGGTATGTTTTTATATTCATATACGTGACACCTCACAAGAGCGTCCCTGCCTGTGCAGTGTACAGACAGGGGAACTATGTCACCACCCGGTTGGGCGGCGTTGTGAGGCGGAATAAGGTAGGGGCTGTAGGAAGGGATTTGTTATTGCGGGCCTTGAAGAGGCTCGGATTATAGGAGGGAGGAAAAACAGATGCCGGTAGCTTGAAATTGCTTGTTGATAAGCTAAAAGTATTGGAGAGAGGAAGGAGATGTGGAAGAGAAAGTTGGGGAAGTACCTGGTCACCAAACACGGCTAAAGCCATTTCAATCAAATTTTCAATTCTGAATGATGGTATTACACCAGGGCAATACTGAGAGAACCCTCCAATCTGGAACGTATCGCAAATATATCTTTATTTTTAAAGATAAATTGTGAAAAAATACAATGCCATATCTGCTTTGTTACTTTTATCTATGGATAAAACCATCTAGGTGCCTACCTAACACAAAAGTTAAAATTTGTAACGGAACAATGAAGATAGGCCATTAATCGTTGTTAGTTTGTGTATAGTGTCGCCAACATCATATAACTTAACAATGCCCTGCATCTACACTCCTACATAGTCACCAAACGTACAACACGTGCAGTATGGTCTAAGATCGATGACAGTTGGCAAACTTCCATGCCATATCCGCTTTGTTTCTATTATCTATGGATAAAACCATCTAGGTGCCTACCTAACACAAAAGTTAAAATGTGTAACGGAACAATGAAGATAGGCCATTAATCGTTGTTAGTTTGTGTGTAGTGTCGCCAACATCATATAACTTAACAATGCCCTGCATCTACACTCCTACATAGTCACCAAACGTACAACCCGTGCAGTATGGTCTAAGCTCGATGACAGTTGGCAAGCTTCCATGCCAAATTTGCTTTGTTTCTATTATCTATGGATACAACCATCTAGGTGCCTACCTAACACAAAAGTTAAAATGTGTAACGGAACAAGGAAGATAGGCCATTAATCGTTGTTAGTTTGTGTGTAGTGTCGCCAACATCATATAACTTAACAATGCCCTGCATCTACACTCCTACATAGTCACCAAACGTACAACCCGTGCAGTATGGTCTAAGCTCGATGACAGTTGGCAAACTTCCATGCCATATCCGCTTTGTTTCTATTATCTATGGATAAAACCATCTAGGTGCCTACCTAACACAAAAGTTAAAATGTGTAACGGAACAATGAAGATAGGCCATTAATCGTTGTTAGTTTGTGTGTAGTGTCGCCAACATCATATAACTTAACATTGCCCTGCATCTACACTCCTACATAGTCACCAAACGTACAACCCGTGCAGTATGGTCTAAGCTCGATGACAGTTGGCAAACTTCCATGCCATATCCGCTTTGTTTCTATTATCTATGGATAAAACCATCTAGGTGCCTACCTAACACAAAAGTTAAAATGTGTAACGGAACAAGGAAGATAGGCCATTAATCGTTGTTAGTTTGTGTGTAGTGTCGCCAACATCATATAACTTAACAATGCCCTGCATCTACACTCCTACATAGTCACCAAACGTACAACCCGTGCAGTATGGTCTAAGCTCGATGACAGTTGGCAAGCTTCCATGCCAAATCTGCTTTGTTTCTATTATCTATGGATAAAACCATCTAGGTGCCTACCTAACACAAAAGTTAAAATGTGTAACGGAACAAGGAAGATAGGCCATTAATCGTTGTTAGTTTGTGTGTAGTGTCGCCAACATCATATAACTTAACAATGCCCTGCATCTACACTCCTACATAGTCACCAAACGTACAACCCGTGCAGTATGGTCTAAGCTCGATGACAGTTGGCAAACTTCCATGCCATATCCGCTTTGTTTCTATTATCTATGGATAAAACCACCTAGGTGCCTACCTAACACAAAAGTTAAAATGTGTAACGGAACAAGGAAGATAGGCCATTAATCGTTGTTAGTTTGTGTGTAGTGTCGTCAACATCATATAACTTAACAATGCCCTGGATCTACACTCCTACATAGTCACCAAACGTACAACCCGTGCAGTATGGTCTAAGCTCGATGACAGTTGGCACGCTTCCATGCCATATCCGCTTTGTTTCTATTATCTATGGATAAAACCATCTAGGTGCCTACCTAACACAAAAGTTAAAATGTGTAACGGAACAAGGAAGATAGGCCATTAATCGTTGTTAGTTTGTGTGTAGTGTCGCCAACATCATATAACTTAACAATGCCCTGCATCTACACTCCTACATAGTCACCAAACGTACAACCCGTGCAGTATGGTCTAAGCTCGATGACAGTTGGCAAGCTTCCATGCCAAATCTGCTTTGTTTCTATTATCTATGGATAAAACCATCTAGGTGCCTACCTAACACAAAAGTTAAAATGTGTAACGGAACAAGGAAGATAGGCCATTAATCGTTGTTAGTTTGTGTGTAGTGTCGCCAACATCATATAACTTAACAATGCCCTGCATCTACACTCCTACATAGTCACCAAACGTACAACCCGTGCAGTATGGTCTAAGCTCGATGACAGTTGGCAAACTTCCATGCCATATCCGCTTTGTTTCTATTATCTATGGATAAAACCACCTAGGTGCCTACCTAACACAAAAGTTAAAATGTGTAACGGAACAAGGAAGATAGGCCATTAATCGTTGTTAGTTTGTGTGTAGTGTCGCCAACATCATATAACTTAACAATGCCCTGGATCTACACTCCTACATAGTCACCAAAGGTACAACCCGTGCAGTATGGTCTAAGCTCGATGACAGTTGGCACGCTTCCATGCCATATCCGCTTTGTTTTTATTATCTATATGTATAAGTTTGTTGGTACCTATAAAAAAGCTAAAATTAACAATAAGTATTGAAAATTATTTTTTTCGAGATGGATGAAATTTTTCACTCTTTTATCTTTCGAAAAACTCAGCGAAAAAGTTTCATAAAGAATTTGACTTGAAGACGAAACATTACTTTATCATAATGTACCAAATTCACAGCGCGTAAATATCTACATATTTGATATTATTATTTGTGCCATCTGGCGTCGAAAATATTAATAATTACACATTATTTCAATGGAAGTTTCCTACTTACCATAGGTCGAAAGTATGCTATATGTACACGAAACACCTCTCTGTGAAAAGCATTATTTGAGACCACGACGGGAAATTATATATAACGCATACATTGAGGACTGTCTTCAAACTATCGTCTGTACAGAATAAAAATATGTCTTCAAAGTATGCTCTAGATGTATGTATCGATATATATATTAAACGGTACATCATAGACGTATATAGCTGTGAGGGGGTAGTTTTTAAGGGTTGATTAAACAAAATGGCATTAAAAAAAAAGTGTATATAATGTGGCTCAAAGTATGCTTTATACAAATATATATATATATGTTATTGAGGACGGACCTATCGCAAATTGGGGAAAAAAAGGAACACAAAATCATGATATTCTAACTGAATTTTGTATGGACATTAGAACAAAGGGAGATCGGGCAATTAACGCAGGCTTACTCCATTCGGACCCTATGGAGTTGGGGACGAGAGATGGAAACTAACCACCGCCCATAGTCAGATGACTGAAATGTTGCAAAAGGTCATATGTCGGCACAATCGAAATTAGTGGCAGATATGTTCAAATTTACGAGTTGATAGGAGATAGAATTAATTATCCAAAGAAATTCAGATACGTCTTTTGGAACCTGAGAGGGGTATTTAAGATCGTACACACCAGTTTTCAGGGAGTCAGCCGTGGATTTGAAAAGTGGTTACGTGGCCGTACTACGTTCTTGGTAAAATTACAGTGGAATATCTCTAAGTGTTAAATTTTGAACAAGTCTAAGTGTTAAATTTTGAACAAGTCTAGTGACTTAGAAGAAAAAAACTCGCATTTAAAATCAGTGAAGTTTATTAAGTCAGTTTAATTTAATTAACCAATGAAAATAAAATAGAGTCTAAACTCAGTGCTTAAGAGTGTTAAATGAAAAGTGCTAAACAGTGAATAGTGGATTATCTAAATTTTAAAATAATTATTTCATTCAAAGTGAAAAACATTCAAATTCAATTTGAGGGTTTTATCGGAAATCTAAAGTGAACGTGATCGCGAATTAATATTTAAAAATAGATTATAATTTAGTTTCGATTTTGTTTAAAAATATTAATTGTAAATACTTACATCTTAGTTTAAAAAGAAACACAATTTAGATAGTTCGAAAAGAAATAATAATAAATGCTCAAACCTTTGTTCTAAAACTAGTTCGAAAAAAAATTAATTGTGGATAGTTTAAAATATTGGTGAAAACAGTGCAATTTGGGAGAAAGTTTTAACAGATATTTAATTTATTAAGAATCGAGTTAATTAAAAGTTTGCGCAATTCGGAATAAATTTTCTCATTAATTTATATAAAAAAGAAATTTAGAATCAATAAATTGATCAATTATAATCCATCGTGCGTATAGCGACAGTGTTAAAAGTGTCGTTTTAACCAGAATTTTAACGTCAATCTACCATTTTGAAAAGAATTTTGAAACAGCTATCATTCAAAGTCTAAACTAGAAAAGTGTTATTAAATCAACGGGTTTTCTGGATTAGGATTTCGTTCAGAAGGGAAAAATTAAATATCAGCTAATTTATATGAATCAAGCAAGAATAAAATATTAAATTGAAATAAATAGTCGAAAGGATTTATTTTGAAATTAGTTGGAAAATACAGTTAATTAGGTAGGATTTCTTCGACAAGGTTTTGTTGTGTAGATCCCAACCGGAAAAACCTTGATGGGGGTGAGTTTTCCTTTTATAAATAATTTTCAGGGCCCAGGAGGCAGAAAAGTGCTGTGAAGTGGCGGTATATCAATTGAATATTTAAAAAACAACATAAAGGAATTACACATTAATGTATGTATATTATGAATTTATCTATATAAATATAAAGTAATATATTGTATATAAAGAATATATATATATACATATGAGTAATGTATGTACCTACATGTATATGTATATATATATATATTTATCTATTAATCGAAGCATTCGAATGGTAACGATTTAAATACCTACCTATGTACATATCTATTTTATTGGAAAAAAGAAAATATGTATTTATTAATGTTCAAGTCCAAGTAGAATCATATATTTTATATTTATTTATTAATATATGTACTATTACTTAACATATTTTGGCAATCGAGATATTTGTATTTATATATATATATATTTACTCTTCACTTAACCTCTAATAATTTTACTTAATTCGGGTAATGAAATGAAGCGTTAGACTTTAAAAAAAAAGGAATTAAAAATATTGATTTAAATACCAAAGTTGTGAGGTTTTAATTAACTATGCACAAGAAGGAGGAACACAACTGAATTATGAGAAGAGGAAGTTATTTCTTAAATAAACAATTCTCACATGTAGGTTAGTGTGTCAGAAGAGGTGTTTACACTATCGATTTGTTTATAATAAAGCGCTCACTGGAGAACTGGGTCAACTACATAGTTTGAAAACGACCTTGGCCGTAACTAGATATTTATCAGGGTTATAAATTAGAATAAAAGATATTTATCAGGATATTATTGCGCAATGTGCAGTGAGTTGCGTACTCTCAAATACCTATCATTCACAAACAACAATTGAAAAATCACGGGTTAGTAAGATTTATATCGAAATATTACATGAAACATTTGAATATCATTGATTGAGTGGTCGCATAGGTTTCTATTAGTTACTTGAAACAGCTGAGAGTTGCGTACTCTCAAATACCTATCATTCACAAACGACAATTGAAAAATCACGGGTTAGTAAGTTATATCGAAGTATTATACGAAACATTTGAATATTATTGATTGAGTGCTCGTACAGACCCCTATCAGTTGCCTAAAATAGCTGGGAGTCGTGTACTCTCTTATGTGGCAATCAATTACATGAAACAGTTGAAAAATCACGGGATAGGATGAACTAAATCTCATGTTGAACCCTGGAGAAAAAAAATTAAAAATACAGTTCATCCAATAGGAGGCAGTGGTCACTTCTATAACAAGACCACTAACCAAACAAAATAGAGATGGCGAATCTCTTAAATAAAAACGTCAAAACCAAACAAAAACAAAAAGCCTGGAGTTCGATAGCTCTCCAAAACAAACTATCAATAAGACCTTATTATATTAGTATTTATTCATATTTCCCACTATTCTTAAGTATTTATTCGGTCACCAAACTTAGAATTTCGCAGAATTCTTTGTACGAGATCCGAGCTTGGAATGCGAAGCAGATAGCCTCGTTTTGCAAGTTATAAACCTTTCCCAAAATGTATGTGTACATATATTTATTCGTATGTACTGTCCATGGAGAATGCGGACCTGCATACAGCTTGCATTTTAGATCTCCGGATCACTCCCGCATTTTTTCTTGGACGTGGAACGAGGATTCACGACCCGTAATTCCACGCCAACCGTGAGTATATGATTGTTTATAGGACGAAACCGGTTCACCCTATGTAAATTGTAGTCCAAAGGAGTAGGAATTTGGAGGTTTCGAGGCTCAGGAGAAGACTTGAAGGCAGTGCATGATGACGAAGGAAGATTCTTTTGGGACGCGGTAACTTAGGTACCAATCAATTGAATCGTGTCACAAGATTGTGCGAATTTCTAGTTGACTCTCGATCACCTTGTATACTTGCAGGAGGACAGGAGCCAAATTATGCCAGCAGAAGGGTTATTCTGAGTTCGTCAAATATACAATTAACTAATAACATTAACCTACTAAATCAATCTTTACATGTACCTTATAGCAGCAGAGTCATAAAGGAGTGGCGCCAAACAGACACAATAGTTAACCAAAATCAAATTTACTAACAATTAACCATTTGAGTTATATTAAATTACCTGTCCAAATAAACATGTATGATATCTTTTACTAGCGTTTAACTACGACTTTGTTAGGGTGCAGGGAATCAGAATAGTTGCAATAGGAAAGTTAGCTCATTTAGAGAAACTATTTAAGTCTAGATTTGCAAAGGAGAGACCAATTCAATTTTGAAGCTCAACAACTTGATCAGAATAAAAAGGGTTACCACAAAAAATGAAAGTAATTAAAATCCTATATCATAAACCAAAAAAATTACACAACGTTTGATGGAATTTAATTACAATATAAATACGAAAATATTTACGTTCAAGGTCGTAAATAACGTTTTAATTAGTTAAGTACATATGTCTATAAAGATATATAGTACAAGAGAGCTTTAAGTAGCTATCTGTAGTTATCAAAGAAATTAAGGGTCCAATTTTCATGGAGGCTTATGTGTTGTAGGGGAGATATTTTCCATCCCTACGAACACATATGCAAAGCCTTAGAAAAAAATAAATATCGGTCATAGTCAAGAGAGAAGAAAATTCTATATTGTTTTAAACAAATAAAAGAATGGCGAAAAGTTGAAAATATCACAAGTATGTTAATATGAAACAACCGTGTCATTAACTTTTTTTTTTTTGGGTTTACATTTAATGTTATTATTATTTTAAGTTTACATTTATGTATTTTTTTTAATGATGTAATTGTAAAGCTGCACATCTTGATACAGGAATGCCCTAGTAAGATGTGCAGAGTATGTTTTTTATATTAAAAACTGATTTTTGAATAAATAAATAAATAAGACAAATATCCTTTAATTTCTTTATTTCAATCGGAAGGTTGTTGAAATACTTTATTCCTAAATATTTATAGTTATTTTGCATACATACTTGGATACATATGTTTTTATTACATTTGTTATTGTGAATAATTATTTTAGTGTTAGGGACTGTTTGTAGTTTTTTAATTGAGAAATGTATATAGTATGTCTTGTTAGTGTTCAATGAGAGAAGATTTGTATCAAACCAGTGTTTCAATGTGTTCATGATATTATTTGCTTGTTCGTTTACTGTATTCCAGTCGATCCCATTCACTATGATAGCTGTGTCGTCGGCATAGGATATTATGTTTGCGTTAAATGGTAGTTTGAAAATATCGTTGACATAAATTATAAATAGTAGGGGGCCTAGGACTGTGCCTTGCGGTATCCCAAAATTACTTGTTAGTGGTAGACTAAGTGAGTTGTTTATCTTGACTACTTGGCATTGTTCAAATAAATAGCTTTTCATCAATTTTAGAGCTTTATCGTTTATCCCAACACAATTCAATTTTTCAATAAGTTTATTATTAGAAATACTATCGAAAGCTTTTTTATGATCTATGAAGATTCCGAGACATTTCAAAGATTTGTCTAATGTGTCCTGGATTATGTTCGATAATTTGGCAATTGCATCTTGGGTACTTCTATTTTTCATAAATCCATATTGGTTGCCGTGAATTACGTCATTTTTGTCAATAAATTCAGTCAATCTTTTTTTGATAATTTTTTCAAAGATTTTCGCAATGTTTGAGATCAGCGATATTGGACGATAATTTGACACTTCTTCTGGGTTGCCAGATTTATGAATTGGAGTGATGATGGTTTGTTTATATACAGTTGGGAATATTCCACTTTAGAGACTTATGTTGATTAAATGTGTTAAGGGTTTTGAGATATGTTTTTTGATAATTTTTAGTGTTTCGACAGTAATTCCATCGAAGCCTGGTGCTGATCTTCCCTTCATGCTTGAAATGATTTGCTCGATTTCCTGTGTTGAAGTAAGGTGAAACATGTCAATTTTGTTTGAGATATTAATGTTAAGGTTCTGTGCGGCATTGGACGGTACTTTTTGAATTTGATTTGCAAGGTTTTTACCTACATTTGCAAAGAAGTTGTTGAATATGTTAGCGGCATCTAAAGGATTTTCTTTGCATCGTATTTTGATATTGTTATGTGTGATGCTATGTATTTCATTTTTTTATGTTTTTTCTTGTCTATGATTTCATTTACAACATGTAAGACTTTTTTTGCATCGTTCTCCGTTGCTTCCAATTTTTGCCGAAAATAGTTTTCTTTTGTGTTTTTTATTAAATGAATAAGTTTGTTTTGTATGCTTTTAGGTGATTTTTTAGTGTTTCATTTGTAGGTAGTCGGATAATTTTTTTGTATAGTGCTTCTTTGTGTCTGATTGATACAATTAATCCAAAAGTTATCCATGGCTTAACCGGTTTAAATTTTGATGATTGTTTTCTGGAATCAATGAATTGTGCAGTACTTACGTGCGTTGATAGTTTTTTTTTCAAATAGTTCGAAGCATTTATTCGTGTCATTACAATTGAAGATGTGGTGCCATTTCTCTATATCTAGATTATGTACTAGGGCATTTATGTTGAGCGTTTTGCGTGGGCCGAGGACCTTCTCCGGAGTTAGAGTTTGTATTGGTAAACATTTTTTATCGTAATTGTACGTAAAAATGCACCCGAAATGATCTGTGATTGTCGTTTGTATGACTGCAGATACTATGTTTTTTATGTCTTGAATATTTGTGAACACATGATCTATGCACGAAGGTCGTTGAACTGGGATAATTCTCGTAAATTAATTAATACACGAAATATAATTTAATTCTGCCATCATATTCAGATAATTATCTTTGTCATAGGATGAGTAATCATTTGCGATATTGAGGTTAATGTCTCCGACAATGATGGTTTTCTTATTTCTGTTCACGAGAAGAATGTGTTTTAGTTCATCTACATAGGTTGGTAATATTAAGGCATGGGTTCTATATATAGCAAATATGCTAAAGGTGTACTTTTGGAAACTGATTTCCATATTTAAAATGTTTACATTGTGCATGTGGATTTCTCTGTAAAAAGTCACAACATATTTATTTGAAATAAATATTGCGATTCCGCTGTTTTTATTAATTTGGGTATTTGTTGCATGGTATGTATAACCCGGAATATTATAATTTATATCGCTCGATGAATGCGTCTCTGTTAATATTATGCAGTCTAGTCTGTTAAGTGATTTTATTGTTACCAGGAGTTCGTCTAAATGCCGTTCTATGCTCCTGACATTCATATGAAATATGGTTAGGCTAACTTCGGAATTTATCGCTAATATGTTGTTTGCTTCGTTCACCGATGTATATATTCTTTCGTCTATTGATATGGTTTTATCTATAGCATTTACCACAAAGTCATCCATATCGAAGAAATAATAATATTGAAATTCATTAGTAGCCGTGAATCACCTTTGTTCGTTTCACTGTTGGAGTTAGATTTTATGGAGAACGGACTTGTTGAGAGCCTTTGTGTTTTTTTCTTTATCGCCAATAAGTAGGTGTGCAATTTTATTCATATTCTATTCTCTCTTTGGCGATTTGAAGCATTTTTTGTCTGTATGTGCAGTTGATGCTCTCAGCACTGTGGTCGTCCGATATGTTTGCTTTGAATTTTCTATTATTCCAGGAACAGTTGTAACAGATTGGTTTATTGTTTCTTTCTGTGCATTTTGTTGGGGTGTGATCTTTTGCACAATGGGGGCAGGTAGGAGGTTGCGTTCTGTTTAGGCATCTTAATGCTGTGTGTCCATACTTCAGGCAATGATAACACTGCGTAAGGGGGTTAAGATCTTCAATTGGGACTCTTTGGTATTTTATATTGATTTTTACAATGTTAAATAGTATTTTTCTGATGGCTCCTGACGTTTATAGTAAGTAGTTTGACATGTCTTGTTGGGACGTCTTTTGTTGGTCGAATTTTTTTAGTTTGATTTCTTTTATGAGTTTGAAATCATCCTTTCGGAAATTTTGTAGCCCCTCATTTTGCTGAGTTATGCCTAAGACAATTTCATCCTCTGACAAATTTGATTGTAATCTTTTTTACGATCATTATTGGTTTTCTCTTTTTTGTTTCGTCAGCGTTTATGTCTTCGCCGAATGTTTCATTTATTTTTGTGGCCAATTTTTGTTCGTCTTCTTTTTTTGCACATGAGATTATGATTTTTTGATCACAGATTTTTTTAAATTCAGTTACACCAACTTTCATTTTGGTTACATCTATGTTTTTTCGATTCTTTTTCTCATTTCTTCAGCCTTGAAGTTTTTAGTCGTTGATATTATGATAGCGTGCTTTTGTGGAATTTTTTTCTCGATTTTGTTAATTGTTGTTGTGGCTTGCGCATATGTTTTTATATTTTTTACCATGAAACTCTCTAATTTTTCATTATAGTGCTCATTGTTTGTTATAATTTGCTCTTGTAGACTAATAATTTTTTTTTGTAGGATACAATTTTCTATTATTATTTGTTCTTCTAGTTTCTTTAGGTTGTTTTCCAAACTCCGTTTTATTCTTGAATCTTTAACAGATGTGATCTTTGCGATATCGCTCTTAACACAATGTTTGCGGGGGGTTTTTTAATCAATCTACGCCAATCTACGTAAAGCGGGCAATTTTTATCATGTTCGCGCGCAAAATTCCGTTTCATGTAAAATAGCTATAACTTCTGAACTATTGATCAAATTTAAATAAAATTTTCAGTATTTTACCTTATTCAAAATTTTTTACTATGATCTGGTCACAATTTTTTATATTTTTGAAGAAACAATTACGATATATAAGTTTAAATTTAAAAAAATTGAAAAAACTGCACTTTTGTCGTATTGTCTATTTAGTCATTTTATGCACATTCAACAAAGTATATATATTTTTTTAAATACACACCACTAAACACTAATATTGTTTGAAAGTATGAAATCGTTGTAAACAATTCCCTTCATGTAAAGGTACATCATAGAATTTACACATGTACCAGGTTTCGCTAAGTATTTTATGTACCGCGCACACACGACATCGCTTTCGCAGATTCTTATTTTTACCAGGGCCTTCAATCTTTTCCAATATATGTTTTCGCATATCCATCGTTAGTCTTCCTGGAGGATAAGATTTTGAAGATTTTTTTCGGATACCAGATGTTGATGGTTTTGGTTCCGGGTCTTGACTATTATCTGATGAAATCTGATCAGCCACCCAGTGCTCTGCGATTTCCTTAAAAAATTGTGTATATTTTATTTTCCTTTCTTTTACGGAGTTGTACACAACAAATGAGTTGAATAATGCACAATTTATTATATACATCGCTAGCCTTTTTGTCCATTTAGTGGTTTTTCGTAAAATAGAATAATACGAAAGATATTGGTCTGCTAGGTCAATGCCTTTCATATATTTATTGTAATCGATTATCATTACCGTAGTCCATTTTATAGGGTATTTTTTATGAAAAAATATCCCTTTATTATGTAACAAATAAATTTTCGAGCACAGCACACAAATACTTTGTACAAAATTTTTAAAGCGGAATGTAGACAGAAAAAAAATAAGAGAACGTCTTAAACGAAACAATATCGCTTTAACACTGAAGAAATATAAATATTTAAAAAAAAAAACGAAACATTTATCTTACAGTTATTTTATTTCAAGTGATTTTTCAAGTTATTTTATTTTATGACCACAGTCGGCCGAATTCCACGAATTGCCAGGTACCTAGTACACGTGTCACGCTGACGCATAATTTTTACTTCACAGAGTAACCAACATCATACGTTACTCGTAATATATTGTTACTCTAAGTGTACCTACAACGCATTTTGGCGTCTCCCGCGCTTTACCAATAGTGTACAAATACGAAAAACGCTTTTAAGCGTCTCCCGCTCTCTACCAACAGTACGCAAAAGACGCTTTTAAGCGTCTCCCGCAAACAATGTGTTAATATCTTCGATAATGTCATCCATGTTCTTTCTTAATACGCTCGCCCGTCCGGGCGAGGTACTTTGCGAGGTAGGAATGTAGTACAATACTCGATACGATACACTACACGAATACTGCGTACGACCGCACTCTTGTAGCACTGAAAATAGTAATCTATATTTGGCAATGTTAAGATAGTATCGAAAATGGCCAACAGATTCCATGTTCCACTGATTCCTCTTTCACGTACAAGTAAGATGGTTACCTCGTAGCATGCTTTAATTGAGTAGAGATAAGATGAAAGTTTTGTTTTGAAGGCCATCTTACTTCCAAGTTACATCTGTAATTGATTGTACTTTTTATCTTATTACTTGTTATCGTATATTTTTCCCATTAATAAATAGTAATCTATATTTGGCAATGTTAAGATAGTATCGAAAATGGCCAACAGAAGGTTTTTGAAACCTTCTATAATTTCTGATCTCAGCACAAATATCATCTGTGTCGGGAAATAAGCAAAAAATAAGTAATTTGCTTAAAATGAAATAAATCAGATTTCGAGAAGTAGTTCTGTTAACCAGAAGAAGAAAACAATTGGATTTCAAATATTTTTTGATTGAGAATGCTTCCAGACAGCTTTGTGTTCAACCATCAAGCAATAGAGAAAACTTTTATATTTTTACACCATTATTTTCCCACCACAAACTTTTTTTCTTTCGAACTACAGCAATACATTTGAAATAATACCAACTACAACTACATTTTTTTTATTGGTTTTCAAGCTACAATCCCGTTAAACTGCAATAAAGCAGTTTGTCAACATGATGTTAATGTTCAATTACATACATACACACATAATATTATTACTATAACTATACAATTAACACACCTAAATTAATATAAACTATCTCTATTTAGTAACCATTGTTTCAGCATATATCTAAATCTATTTGTAGAATCGCAATTTTTTATATTAATGGGTAACATGTTAAGCATTTTTGGCACGTTAAATTCTAGGGTTCGCCGTCCGTATTTATTATTATATTTTGGAACAAGCATTCCTTCATTCTTTGTAAACCTTGTATTATATTCATGTTCCATTTTCCTTTTATAATCAGACTCAGAAATTATGTTGAATCAATATTTTGTACCATAATAAGGCCTGCACCGGTAATATTGTTAAATTCCGATACAACAATGATATGTTTCGTCTCTGTGAAAAAATATGTTTTTGAGCTAATAACTTAACCATAGAATTTTGTACTGATTGCAGGTGGTTTAAATTAGTTTTACAAGAGTGACCCAAAGTAGTTAAACCATACCGTAAAGTTGATTCTGCGAGTGATAGGTAAATAATTTTTAAAATATTCACCGGAACGAAACATTTCAGTTTGTATATCCTACCCACTATCGCTCTCAGCCGCTTGCAAGTTTTGTTTATTTGTGTATCCCATTTGAAATGACAATCAACAGTCACCCCCAAATAAACGTATTCATTTACCAGTTCAATACTTTCACACATGGCTGTTAAATGTTTTGATGAAAACATATAAAGTTATGTGAAATTATTTTAGGCATGATCTGAAATGAAGCATGTGGAGAACGTATGTGCATCAATTTAGTTTTCTTGGTATTAATGATTAGACCTGCGTCATGTGACCATTTTATCAGGGACGTGAAGTCATGTTGCATATATTTAATCGCAATGGATAATTGTTCATCAGATATGACAAGAGCAGTGTCGTCAGCATATACAAAGTGTCTTACATATTTAAATAATTTTTTCATTATTGATACAAATATAATATAAAGGGTTGGACCCAAAATCGACCCCTGCGGGACTCCAGCACAGATTTTTTTCCTCCCACTCATTTTTTCTAATATTTTTACACAGATATGTCTATTAAATAAATAATTTATAAACAAATTAAGTAGGTTACCTCTAATTCCAATTGCTTCTAAGATTTTTAATAATTTCTGTGGGTCAATTGTATCAAACGCTTTGGAGTTATCTATAAATAGTACTAAAACATGTCTTTTATGGTTTAATTCATTATTAATATAATTTGAAAAATCCTGTAATAAATTCTCTGTGCTTTTTTCTTTTGAAAGCCATATTGTTTTTGGTTTATAATGCCAAATTTTTATTGACGGCCGGCATAGTCCAGTGGTAACGCATTGGACTGCCATTCCGAAGGTCGCGGGTTCGAACCCGGCGTGCGCAAATAAATTTTATTTGATTAATTTGTGTTATTTCACAATTAATTAATTAAAATAATTAATTAAAATATTTGCGGCACGTTCCAGAGTGGAAGATACTACCAGTATCGCCCTGGTGTAAGACCACCATTCAGAATTGAAACGTTGCTCCAAATGGCTTTAGCCGTGTTTAGTGACTAGATCTGAATAGCCAGGTACTTCCCCACCTTCCTCTTTCCCTTCCCCACTTACCTTCAGCCTCACAACATCCCCCAATTGGGGATGCCATAGTCTCACTGGCTCCAGACGGGAGCAGTTGGGACTCTTGTGAGGTATTCACTATAAAAAAAAAAAAATATATTTAATTTTAAGGAAATATATTTTTCAAAAAGTTTTTCAAGTGCAGGCAAGATACTCATAGGTCGATAGTTTCCTATTTCTGAGTGCTTTCCTCCTTTGTATATTTTATTTATTTATTAGATACAAATAATTACATACATATTAAGGAAGCTTTGGCTGTCCAACTAGGAAATTTTCCCGTTTTAGGACAGCCAAATTGCCTGGTTTAGTTAACATTTGTACACGCTGCTGTTATGAATTATATTTCCATACTTTACATTAATAGTTAAGGTAGTAATATATAGTCTATATACATATATATTTTTCAAAGTACTCAAAATAAAAACTTTTTCAGACATATTTGTACACCCGAATATTAGTTTTTTTTTATGAAAACACCTGATAAATGTTATCAAGGTACATGTAATAATATGCATAGTTAAGGAACACTGTATCAGGGTACATGATAACATATTGGATTAATTCAATTTATAGTTACAATATAAGAAAAATATTAGGTGGGTTTCTTAATTTGTTCGCTGTTACTATGCTGTGTATTAATTTACATAATCAAGGTATATATAATATAATATACATAATCAAGAAAAATGTAAACAAGGTACATGAAAACATATTGTCTAAACATTATCTATCACAAAAATTATCAATCGCATTGTATCAATCAGATGCATGGTAGGAATTTTTTATTTAACTGCCAATAACAATGAATAAATGTGAGTACAGAAAATTTTTGTTTATCTGTTGGTCATCATAAGTTCGCTTTCGACTCTTCCTAAGTCTAGAAGCCAATCTTTAACTAATTTACGCAGAATGCTTATGCTTTTCGATTTCCATAAATCGGGTAAGAGGTTGAATAATTTTGGACCAAGGTAATAGAATTGTCTTTGGGCAAAGGATGCCATAGTAGTAGGTGGAACAGCTGGATTCCTCCTTGAATGTCTAGTGTCGTGATAATGATCAATGAAAGGGTAGTGGTGACGTTGTTTTTTAGTGTGTAATATATTTTTTTTAATGTTATATATTATTGCCTTACATCAAGAACTCGTATCTCTTCGAATAATACATCACTGGAGTACCTAAATGGTTTTTTTAGGATACCCCTTAGTAGTGATTTCTGTGCTTTTGCTAAGGGATCCAGTATTGTTTTGGTACATCCGCCCCATCCCAAAGATGCATATTCAAATAATGAGTTACACAGAGCATAATATAAACATTTCAGATCTTTTATGCAGAGAATATTTCTAATGCCCAGGAAAAGATGAGTAAGTTTTCTGTTTTGTGGAAATTGAGTCTATATGTAGGTCCCATCTCAGAAATTTGTCTATCATAATTCCTAGATATTTTATACTATTTACGCATTCTAGGGTGTTACAATTACAAGTAGTTAGGTTATTGCAGTGGTGTATAATAATGTTTTGTGTTTCTTTCGGTTGTCCTGCTTGAGTTGCACTGAAGCGGATGAATTTTGTTTTCTCCGTGTTGAGTGTGAGTAGATTATTATCTAGCCATTGTTTAACACTGTTGTTTCTGCTATCGTGGTACGAGAACACGCCGTCAGATGGAATGGAGGAAAACACTTCTTCTTCTTGACATATAAATTTATTAATTCACAATATAATTGCAGAGGATCTTATTTTCCTCTGCTCAAACTTAAAACTGAAAGAAATAAAGGTCTAGTTTCCTTTATTCTTCAGTTTTCCCTAGGTTTACATAAACCTAGTAATTATCTCACGACTGACTGCGTAGGTACGCATGTACCTACCAGTTATATCAATACTAGCTCCTGCCTAGGTACGCCTGTACCTACCAGTTATATGAATACTGGCTCCTGCGTAGGTACGCCTGTACCTACCAGTTATAAGAATGCTGTCCTTTTTCTGGGAGGTATCTGTATTTAAACTAAATTCTTGAAGGACATATTACAAAAATAAAGATGTTCCACCCGCTCGTCGGAAAACAACATTCTTAAACATAAAAAAATAATGCACTTAACTATCCTAAATGATACAAACGTGACTTAAACAATACAAATATTTTAAAGGAATTATTTTAAGGGAGATGAAACTTTATTTGGGGTTTTTATTACTATGGGACAGGGGTGGGAAAGATATTGGAAAATATTTTTTGGCATAATGGTTTAACTAGGGTCATCATAAAATAGAGAGCGAACAGCTCTATTTGAAAGCTGCCGCCGCTTGAAATAAAATGTCACGAATTCTTAAATCATAAATGATACACAAACAAGACAATATCTTTATAAAAATACCAGGCCAAAGAATTGTTTTATTGTAGGGTCGAATGTGCAAATGTGGGAATCTACGCTAACTTTGAAAATAAGAACTGTGGGAACTGGCCTGAAGGCTAAATTTTATTGAGCAATATGTAAAAGTCACATTCTGGAAGATCCAACTGTTTATACCAGCTTCTGCTTTACTGTGAACTTCATTCCAGTTTTTACCTTCAAATAACAAGACCGTATCGTCTGCAAAGGTAATAATGTGGTCGGCAAGGGAACTGTTACATAGCTCATTAATATATATATTAAACAAAATTGGCCCTAGAGTACTTCCATGAGGTACACCAAATTTAATATTGGCTGAATCGCTTAGAGTATCATTAATGTTCACTCTTTGGCTTCTGTTTTCTAAATAACTAACCATCCACTTTAATAGTTGACCCTGTATTCCAACGCACTGTAGTTTTTTCAACAGAATTTTATGTGATATAGTGTCGAACGCTTTGGCTAGATCCAGGAATAGTGCAGTGCATTTAATTCCTCCATCGATATTATTAGAGATGATTTTTGTCAGGTTAGCGATAGCATTTTCTGTGCTTAAACCTGGTCGGAAGCCGTATTGTCTATTAGAAAGAATGTTATTATCTTCCAGATATGTATATGCTAAGGCGATTTTTTACAATTTTCTCAATAATTTTCGAGACCGAATTTAGCAAAGAAACTGGCCGGTAATTATGTACATGCGATTTGTCACCATTTTTGTGAAGCAATATAACTACTGAATGTTTTAAATGATTGGGGAATATTCCTGATTTAAAACTTAGATTCGAAATGAACGCGATCGGTATTGCGATTGAGGATTTAATAAGTTTTAACAGATTTGATGAGACTTTATCAGGACCACAAGCATTTGATGACTTAAGATCGTCAATTATTTTCATTACTTCGTTTGTCGTAGTTTGGATATTGTCTATTTTATGACCGAAATTAGAGATAGTAAACTTAGCGAGATCAATTTCAGTAGTATTAAGTTTATCAAGAATTTTTTTCGCAAGAGTGACTCCCACTGAAGTGAAATAATTATTGGATATAGGTCTAATAATAGCACATTTAAGATCATTTGGCAATTCAGCTTATAAAATAAGTCTATTAACTAAGTGCGTTATAATGGGTCCTAAAATATCTATATGTCTTTTTATGTCGTACATTCTTATGTTGTCCATTCCCAAGGATTTTGAATTTTACATTTTTTTAACAATATTTTTTTATCTCAGTGAGAGTTGCCTTTGGTAAATACATACTGTGAGGTAATTCTATTTGAGAACAATGGATGCCTTAAAATCACATCTGTGCAAAATTTGGCTTATACTATCTGAGAAATAATTTACATATTGGTTTGCTACACTTTCCACCATCTGTTCCTTTAACACATATCGTGAGATGACTTCATCACAATTACTTTTAGTTTTTCTTCCCAACATTTTATTTATTTCATCCCATGTTTGCTTAGTATTATCGAAACTACGTTTGAATTTATCTTTAAAATGACAATTTTTTATTTTAGTAATTAATTTGTTGACATTATTTCGCATGTACCTGTATTCATTTTCATAAGTTTTATTACAAGGAGAATTTTTCCATCTTCGAAACAATAAATCCCTTTTTTTAATTAACTCTAAAATATCTATAGCTATCATAGACATATGAATATTAGTAGACCTGCCCTAAGTGATTAAAAGCGTATTATCCCCACTCCCCATACCGGTTCCATTGAGCCGGCTGGGCTCGCATATGGCCTCAAGTGAAATTTGAAAACGTGACGTCATCATTCTTGTGCGAACTATGGTCGAGGCATCATCGGTTCATTTTACGAAATAACACGGCAAAATGTTGACTTGTGATATGAAAACTTGTAAAAATAGATGTGAAAAAGAGAATAAACCCAATTGTCGTATTACATTCCATAAGTAAGCATTATTTTACTTTATTTTAAGCTTATTCACACCGTATTATATGGATCAGTTTTAGAAACATATACTATCACATCACAATGTAGCGATTCTCAAGTATGCTCATCGTTGTTTACTGGGGTAAGTAAATTATGAGACATTTGTAAAAGTGTCTTAACTAAATACTCTGAAACTAACTACGACTCTGAAAATAGAAGCTGCCTTACTTTGCCGAATTTGGACTTCGCAAATTAGTTCATAACGTGGCGAGTAATTTGCGCTCCCATGTAAAAATGTCTATTCATTCAAAAGCAGATTTTACTTTTAAGAACTAAATGGTGATATTATAATGCGAGATGCCTATTTACTGTCAGATTGATTTATTGACGAATCACAGTCAGCCTTACTCCCTTCGTTCTTCAACAGTTGATTTTACCCCTCGCCATTATCTTCTCGTCTATTAATTCCTATGTCTGTGATAGCTATCCATTTTTGATCGCATGTGGTCTTTTGGTTGGTTTTTCAAAAAATGACACAGTGCTTTTTTCATATAAATTAATGAAATTATTTTTAATTTGATGATACAAAAATGTACTTTCTTGTTCATTAAGTAAAGAATTCCAGTGTATTTCTCGGATGTGATTATCAATATGTTTTTGGGACAAAATTGTTATCTTTTTCATGTTTTTTAATGGTTCTTTTTGCACATCATATTTAATATTAACGGCTATCATATAGTGATCTGCTATGGAAATCTCGCATACACACGCTGATAGCGAGTCCACTTGTTTAAGCCCGTTACTATACCTAACGTACCTATATATGATCTATGCAGGATTGTGTTATGCGCCCGCTAACAATTGCTTCCCGCGTCACACCATCTATACATTTGATCAAATAATTGCTTACAAGAATATTTTCATATGAGTTTACTACAGGATCATGAAAATTCATCAAGTTTGTATTAGTGTCCCCAAAGAACAAAACATTGTCTCGAAGGCCTATGAAATCCGTCAGAATAGATTCAATTTTCGTAATAAAAGATAGTTTGTTAAGATTCGGTGGTCGATATATCGCTAATATACTCAAACTTTGTTTATTTGGAAGAGTAATTACACCAAAAACATTTTCAAAATAATTTGATTCTAGTGGTGATTGTTTAAATACCATACTGTTTCTTATATATAGCGATATGCCCCCACCTGATTTATTATTACGACAATGGTTGTAATTAGAATAGCCCGGAATCTCATACATATTAATTTGGTCAGCTTGTATATTGGTTTCGCTAATCATTAAAATATCTATACGCTCCCAATAATTTCTTAAATAAACATGCAAAACATCCCAATTCTTACATAATGATCTGATATTTACATGAATACAAATTAATTCCTCTACATCACTTTTTTAAATATTTATCCACTGTTGTAGATCGTTAGCTGTTAAAAAATCTACTTCATTATCTTCTTCTAGATAATTTTATAAAATAATTAGTTCAAATTCTGTGCTATTAATATGATAATTTATTACAACCTCTCTGGTTACTATACCTAAGTATTTATTTGAGTAATGATTGAAAGGTAGGTTTACATATGTCATTTTTATATTTATTTCAATTTGAATGCAGTTTGTAAGAAATATTGGGTAATCTAAAATATTAACAATAATGAATTTCGTCAGAATGAGTACTGCAACACCTCTATTATTATTTTTGTTTATTGTCGTCTGAATATATTTAAAATAAGAGTGCCGCCACTGATAAGCAATCTGCAGTGACTCATGATTTGTAAATGTCTTGTTTAACACTATGCCGTCAGGCTGAATATTTAAATTATTGATTTTAATTAAAATAGTTAATTTATTCATTGTAATCGATTTTTTGTTTGGCAACTTTTAACATATAATTTCTAAACTTACATGCTATACTATTTGGTAGGTGATAAGCAATCGGCAGTGACTAATGATTTGTAAATGCCTTGTTTAACACTATGCCGTCAGGCTGAATATTTAAATTATTGATTTTAATTATAATAGTTAATTTATTCTGCATTGTAATCGATTTTTTGTTTGGCAACTTTTAACATATAATTTCTAAACTTACATGCTATACTATTTGGTAGGTGATCGATTTTTAGGGAAAATTTAAATTTCGTAGGGATTTTTTTTTGTTTCTTTTGATTAGAATCCCAGCAGTTGGCACATTTGGGGGGGCAGTTCAGAAATTTACATTCCCGGTATTGGTGGTCTCCGGCGCAGTGCATACATCTTGGATCCTTTATTTTATCTAGGCATTTATGTGCAGTATGGCCAAATCTTAAACAATGGTAGCATTGTGTTAAAGGGTAGCAGTCTTCAACATATATCATCAAGAATCCTAAGTTGACACGTTTTTTCCTTATAAGGTAATCTCTCATGTTTCCATTTGTTTCGACAATTATATTGTGGGATTTATTTCTTTTGCTGTCGGTGATAGCTTTCACCTGAATCATCAGGATTTTGATCTGTCATTATTTTAATGTCATCATTTTGGAGTCTTAAGTCTGTTAAAAATTCTTCTTTTGTGTAATTTGTTTGTATTCCTTTGAATATTACACATGGTTTTTTTCTTTGTATTTCTTCTGCCGTAATGTCTTTTTTTGATATTTTTTTTACTTCATTTTTCAGTTTGGTTGCATCTTCTTTTTTAGGGCAAGTTATAATTAATCTGTTGTTAGTTATTTATTGTCATGCTGTTTACTCCGATGCCAAGAGCAGATATTTAAATTTTATTTTGTATTGTTTCCTTAAGTTGGTCTTGTTTTGGTTCGTATTTAATGATGTTATTATAATTGGAAAGTTTTTTTCTTCAATCTCTTCTTGGTGATAGTTGGTTTTTACTGCTGACGCGTACGTTACTCTTTCATTTTTAGTTTTTAGCATTTCCTTCATCATTTTTAGTTTTTAGCATCGCAACGTTTTATTTATCCTGTTTTGTATTCGGGTCTCAACGTGTTAGTGCGACTAACGTACAGTTACACGCGTCCGTTGCCTGCCAGGTTGCAGACTGTATAAAATACAAATATGTTTTATTTGCATGAGGATTACAATTCAGCAAAATCGATTGCCAAGAGGTTCACAAGTCAAAAAAGGTTGGATCCACGTGAATAAATTTTTTATTGCATTATTTTTCACTGGATATTTTTATTATCATTAATTTTTTTAACTCAACATCTTAATCTTAATCTTATCTTAAAATTGGAAATTAACAAAAAAAAGATAATGTTCTATTTATAATACATATAATTTAGTAGTCATTGAAAGATCAGTGATAGCTGATATGTTCTGTTAAATGAAAAAAATATAATTTACAAAATAAGTTAATTGAGTTGTATTAGTGATCATGTCAATTCCAAAAGTGAAGATAGTTGTTGTGGGTGATTGTTTTGTAGGAAAAACCAGTCTGCTGATGTCGTTTTCCCAAGGAACCTTCATTGAAGTGTTCACCCCGACCATCTTCGATCACGTCTCCGTTCATATGAATGTGAAGGGTGTAGACTACCAGATAGAACTTCATGAAGTTGGTGGGGTTGAAGAGTACGAAAGGTTGCGTCCGCGTGTATACCCTCAAACGGAAGTTTTTCTTATATGTTGTTCAGTTGCGAGTCCCAGCTCTTTCGCTAACGCTAATAAACTCTGGAAACGGGAGATAAATCATCATTGCCCTGGGATCCCTTTCTTCTTGGTGGGCACACAGATCGACCGGAGAGACAACTTTAAGATGACAAAGGAATCTGTGACACGGGAGGAAGGAGAGAAACTGGCCCAGAAGATGGGAGCCATCAAGTACATAGAGTGCTCAGCTAAAACTCATTTTAATATTAAGACATTGTTTGAGGACACGCTTATCACGGCCTTGACTAAACCTATAAAAGTTAAGAAGCAATGTATCTTACTCTAAAATTTACTTTGTGAAAATGCTGAACACAATTTTTTGTTATTAATTTTAGCTTTTCCAAAAAATATATTAAAATATATTATGTTTATGTTTTAAAGAATAGCTGGTAACTTGTGTGAACTATTTCAAAATGTGCATTTTATAATAAAAATACAAATTTTATCGTGTCAATTATTTATGCTAAATTTACAAAAAATTTAATTACCCTTTTCAATTTTATCAGCAAATATTGATTTGGTTGTATTATGAAATACTTTTATGCGTTGACAAATTGTTATAAAGAATTGCTATACACAATAATAATTATTATTCATTTGCCAGAAAGTAAAAGGCTGGTTTTCTGCTAGTTTTCCTGCTAGTCCCTGCAGGCTACTTTTTGTTGGGCTTCGCCCAAAGGTGACCTTTGGTAGGGTATCGCCTCTTTGTATGGCTAACTGCCAATGAGTGATAGAACACTTACATACAACTACCAAGGTTCTGCAGTGCCTCCATAATATACACAGAAGGGAGGGGGCACTCATTCCCCACCATACTTCAAACCAAAATCAACAAATGTCATCGTCGTGGCTACTTCCGAGTGGCTCAGCTCTCCAATTAATGAACGATGGATGCAGACGATGCGGCGACTTCACTCTTTTATTTTTAATTTAATTTAAATTTGACTTAAATATGATGTTTTTATTTTGTGTTATTAGGTACAAGGTATCTATTATGTTTTCTTTATTTTAATTTAATTACATTGATGTATTATACTAGATTAGCCCTGTCTAGTTACATCCATTTTAAAAATGACACCACATAGCGTATGTCACAAATATGGAGATGAACTTAACAAGCCAACTCTCTTTAAACTCCTTGTACAAGCGTTCAAACTCGTAAGCGTAACCAAGGAACAGCGTTAATTTTGTTACCGAGTTGTTGTAATTTGAATACAAAGTCACCAAACTAACATTTTTTTGCTAAACCAGGTCTGAATCAGGTAAAGGACTAATAAATAACACAAAATGATTTTTATTTTCACATTTTATGTTTTGGACTCTGTACACTACATATTGAACCAAAGCGGGAAACGTACACATATTTACTATTGAGTAGAAGTTTTATGAATTTACAAAATTATTTATATAAAATAGTATATAATTATCAAAGAAAGCGTTTACTTTGTGGCTTGACACTTTAATCAAATGAAAATTTATTTTGTTTTTAACCGCTTTGTTAGGTTTATAAGACAGCATTATAAAAAACTAGTCTAGGTACAAACATTAATAATTTATATTGCCATATTACATGGGATTGCACTATCCTCCCAGTCATGCTAGTTTAAAAACTTAAATAAATATAAATTATAAATAACTAATCCAAATTTATTAAATTTAAATTTGTTTAACATAACAACTTTATGAATTTTGAAAGAATAAACACTATTGCATTACTGAAATAAATATATTAGAACATTTAATCTTTTATTTAAATACAATAGTCAATTACGTGGGGTACCCAAACTAAATCAAACTGGTGTTTTGGGGGGCTTAGTTTTTGTAGTACCGGGTTCTGCCGGTAGGATCGTGTACTATCTTTTCCCAGTCAGTATGCCAAGATTGCAAGCGCTGTGCTGGAAAAGTCTTCCTTTCGGCTGGTGTGAATTTTTTTTATCACAAGTCATCACATGGTAACAAATCATGGTGCTATGGATATGAAATCTGAAACAAAGCAACAATCAATTCAATGGAAGACTTCAAATCATGCCCTAAAAAGCTCATCAAGTGATATCAAATATCAAAACGATATTGATTTGTTTTTTCGATGTGAGAGGAGTCGTCCTTTCAGAGTTTGTTCTCCATTTCAAACATTTGAGGTTCTCAAATTGGAGTTTTGAGGCAAAAACGACGAGCACACATAACAACTGTCATCAAAAAATTCATACTAGCCGAAAGGATGACTTCTCCAGCGCAGTGCTTGGCAAACTGACTAGCGCACAGTGGGCCAGCGCTCAAGGGAGGGCGGTTATAGCATGTTGACGTTGTGATAAACATTGAAATCATATGCTATTGTATTTTAAAATGCGTTTTGTTGATAAATACTTAATAAAAACAATTAGTTTGTTAACTATATATACATATATGGCTTTATTAATTATTTAAAACTATAAAATGTGTGCAAAATTGATTGTGGTTGATTTTATAAAGAGTTTATATGTTTTGAATGGTTGGTGAATGCTAATAATATAATTATGTGTATATTTTAGGACTTTTTATTTAAATGTATTACATAATCACAATAAAATCCTGTTAAACTGCTAGTTAGCTGTTTTTCCAAAGGGTTTTTCCATCTTAATTGCTCGAGGACTTAAATTTCAAATTGTTTAGTACTAGCATTATTATCTGTTTTCAACGACCTGTTAAAATTTGGATTTATTTGACTAATTACTATTGGGAATAACCCATATTATTAGTATACTGTGTTATTCCCTTAATAATTTACATTGTTGCTTAATGTTATTTTCCAGGTATTAATTTATATTAATAATGAATATGAATAATATTTGCCAATGCAGTAGAGATACTTATTTTCTAATTTCTCAAGTAATGGTTTATTGATATTTTTGGAATTATTCAGTAGGTAAACTAATAACTAATTACTTAAAAATCATTTTCAAGTACTATGTATGGAGTGTTTATTGAAGGTTGATATTTTCGATATCGGGCAAGGTTCCAGTCACCACTTGTAAAACGTGGCGAGCTTTTTCTGCATCACTTCCAGCATTGGTTAACCAAATGTCAAACAAGTACATCCGCGTAAAGAAGCACTTCTTGTAAAAGGGACCTAAAATAAAAATTTTAAAGTTATCACAAAACTATATGTACATATGATTTTTACGTAGAACGTCGTAAACCGGCGCGCGGCGCTTGGATGACGCGTCCATAAACCGATTACCAACCATACGTATGTTTTTTCGTAGACCGTAACTTCTACGACGGTTTACGAACGGCGTAGATGACCCATAATTAAGAACAGAGCATGAATGTGCAGTAAAAAAAAAAGTATCTCATAAACTGCTAATTCTAAAGAACATTTTTCATTAAATAACACTAGTGGAATCGTGTGGTAAAGTAGTTAAAAGTTTATGGAAACACAAATACAAATTAAAATATAACCAAGAAATTTATACGCGCGTAGCAGGCGTATGATTCAAAAACCTATCTATTTATAAATTTAAAAAATTATAAAAATAATTTAACATACCTTCAACTTGAAATTCCATTATAAAACAACACTCACAAATAAAAAATTACAACAAATTATCAACGGTAAACACAGTGACTAATAAGGGCTCTGATAATAGTAATTTAGCACTTCTAGCAATCAGATCACTTTCGAAGCCGAAATACTAATAAAATCTTTGGCAAACCGGGATCGTATTTATACATGCAGTTAGTTTGGTAATTAGGCAAGTCTTACGTACAATAAAAACCTTATAATGAGGTCATCAATATTTTATGGCTATGACCTACCGAGGGACCACTGTGTAGCGGTGTGTAGGTTCAGCAGGTATGAGTTCTTGAACCCTTGTCCTTTGCGGGAGGCGGATCCCACTCTTACTCCTTTTTCAAATAAACTACTTTCAGACTTTCTTTTGGTTAACCCCTCGTATTTGATAGTAATTAAATGAAAATATTCAATAGTCAAAAACGCCTTATTTAACATGAGACAGAATGCACAGTATTAACCCTCCCCCCCCCTTTAAACAATATACATTTTATCACTTCTACCGCTACGTCATACATTTTTCGAGTACACATACTAATATATTTTATTTAAGTAATATTGAGAAACATATTCACATTTACATTACAACAGTTATAAAAACTATTTTAACCCACCACCCATCACATATGACATCGTCACAAATCAACTGTTACATTTGACATTGTCACAAATCAACTGTCAAATTTGAAATTATCACAAATCTACTGTAAAATTTGGCAGAACTGCCGATTTTCAGTCTTTTTTTTACATGACCTCCCCACACTTCTCCTGATCCGGCCCGCCAAGAAACCGCCTCCCAAATTGAAAAATTGGTTTCAGTAATTGATTATTTTTTTACTACTCTTATTTATCACCAAACAAGGCTAAATTAATTTCTAGCAACTTTTCTGTTTTCTTTCACCAGGGCAATACTGACAGTATCTGCCACTCTGGGCTGGACGTCTTAATCAATGGCTGATCAAACAAATCAACATAAATTTTCAAAACTGGACACCCGAGAAAGACAATGCATGATCAAGTGAATAAAATACAAGAGTATATATGTATGAGACAACAAATGAATGTGTACGAAGCGAGGAGTGTGTACCACGACAGAATTGTGTAGCCGTCAATTTTCTCTGCCTACCCCTGTAGCGCAACGGCAAGATAGTTAGTTAGTTTTAGTCGTTCAATACTTTTAAAAAATTATTATTTTTTTATTACCACTTCTACAGTAGAGGTGGGTCCTATGAGTGCTTTTCGTTATTGGGTACAATGAGTACAGGTACAGAGAAATACCCGGTAAAAATACCTGTGAAAAAATACTCAAAAGTATTTAATACCGACCTGAGGATTGATTCAGAATACGTAATTCTAATGCACTCGCATAAATTCTGCCCACATATTCCCTCAAAATTTCTACGTGAGCTTGATTCCCCCATTTATTATTCGAAATCAATGGGGGGAGGGGGGGGGGGGGGTTGTTAGAGAATTTCTGTAAAACATAATTCCCCACAAAAACATTCAAAATGAGTACTTCCCCACTAAATTTTTGAAATCCATGGGGGGGTTGTTACAGAACTTCGCTTTTGGTTGTAAGAAAATATTTTTTTGTAATAATTTAATAAATAATAAACTGATATGGATTCCCCAGTCATTTCAATCCATGGGGGGGGGGGGTAGAATCCATATTTTAAAATTCCCCACATTTTTCTCGTTGCAAAATATCATCAAATAGAAGAAATACCACTCACATCAACATATCAAGAAATACCAGTCACAAATCCCCAATAACCGTCGAAAATACCCATACATACTAAAAATACCCATAGAAAATACCCATCAAAAAATACCCATCGAAAATGCCTACTAAAAATACCCATCAAAAATTCGTATTAAAAATACCCATCAAAAATACCTGGTAAAAGTGCCTATTAATAATATTTAATCCCTATAAAAAATACTTATGAGTATTTTGGAACCAGGTATTTTCGAGATCTGTCACAAGTACAAAGTATCGCATGGAAATACCCGGTACTTTTACTGGGTACGATAAATAAGCCTCACCTCTATTCTACAGCCATTTTTGTTAAATGCATTTCAAATTTTTTTTTAATAATAATTATTGTAATAATGCAACAAAGTCAATCATTTTTGAAAAAAATTGTTAATTAACATCGTATTTTAATTTTTAATAAAGGGATTGCACAAATGACCAAATGGCCTATGACAAAGGTTACAAATTTTATTTGAATCAGAACATTTGAACAGCGTATATACATTTCACTTTATTTATTTTTGATAATTACAATATTAATACAAGGTTAAACGAATATCATATTATGATTCTGCACTCATGAAATCTTAAAGGAGTACACATTGCATCTTCTTATCAACTTTTTGAAGTCCATTCAAAGCCACAATAACCGCTTCCTCGAATAATTCCTTCACGTTATGCTGAGTCTTGGCTGAGCACTCGATGTACATGATGGCTCCCATCTTCCTAGCCAGTTTCTCCCCTTCCTCGTGTGACATGGTATTCCCTTGCACCTGGTGTTGTTTATCGTCTCTTAGGTCCATCTGTGTGCCCACCAAGATGAAAGGGACTCTGGGACAATGATGTACTAGTTCTGGCAACCAGGTAGCATTAGCGTTGATGAAAGAGTCGGGCTTCACAACGGAGTAGCATACGAGAAAGACGTTTGTTTTATGGTACCCAACCGGGCGCAACCTAAAGTAATCGTCTTGTCCAGGCGTGTCACAAAGTTGTAACTCGTGCTCCGTATCCTTCACTTTGATTACAGTGGTGAATTCTTCGAACTCGCAGACGGGGCCATACGTATTGCTGAAAGTTTTGTGCAGATACGCAATCAGTAGAGATGTTTTTCCCACTGCACCATCCCCCACTACAACTAGTTTTACTAATTCCGTCATGGTCACTGATTCAATTCAAGTCACATTTGATTCAACTTAATGACAATAAACAACAACTTGACATTTAATATTATTTAGGTAAATAGTAATTTACGAGAAAATTTGTCATACGACACACCCATGACACATAAGGTTGCCAGATGGTCGAGATAAAAAAACCGTACATTTTTATCAAGGGGTCCCCGCTTTATTTTTTTTTTGGTACAATTTGTCGAAAATCAAAGAGTCCTTTGATAATCATATACTCTTTAAATTCGACGAGATTATTTTTACCCCAGGAGGAAATACTCTCGAGATAACCGTCCATTCTCTGCTTCAAAGCCCTCCGAGCCGTTGGAGTTTGTGTGCCCTTTGGGGGCTTGTCAAACAAAAAGCTATCATGAACTGTACTGTCATCCGCGTAACAATGAATCGGTGCACATGTCAAAAGGTCATTGATGTGCAACAAAAACAAAGTCGGAGACAGAACCGATCCCTGTGGGACGCCAGCATTTACAGAGTGTGAGGATGAGGTGAAACCGTCAGCAACTGCCTGAATCGACCTATCCCTTAAAAAATCAGCAATCCACGTACACAGGGATGCGGGAAGTCCGTAAGAAGGCAATTTGTTGACAAGTCCTCGGTGCCAGACCCGGTCAAAGGCCTTGGATATGTCTAGTGCGACCGTTTGGGTCTCACCGTGACGTTCCAGGCACCGCCCCCAAACATGCGACACATACGCGAGAAGATCACCGCACGAGCGGTTCAGCCGTAATCCGTATTGACGGTCGTTGATAATTTTGTTATTCTCGAGGTATGTGAGCAGTTTGTCGTTGATCACACGTTCCATCACTTTGGACAGAACTGATGTGATCGCTATGGGGCGGTAGTTGGCCGGGTTGGAGCGGTCACCTTTCTTGGGAATAGAGTGAATGACCGCTTTTTTCCAACCAGAGGGCACAGTGCCACACTTCAGGGACATTTTGAAGAGCTTTGTCAAAACTGGAACTATTTCCGCAGCACACCTCTGCAATACCAGGGCAGGTATTCCATCAGGTCCACTAGCTTTGTTAACATCGAGCCCCCGTATAACGTGGAGTACATCCCGATGCCGGATCCTCAGCTTTTTCATATAGAAGCCGCAGTGAGGAACCGACGGCGGAACAGCACCTCCGTCATCGAGGGTCGAGTTTTCCGCAAACATTTTCCCTAATAAGTTAGCCTTTTCGGTGGCGGTGTTTGCTAGTGAGCCGTCAGGTCTGGTAAGAGGTGGCAAACTGGGTTTGCAAAAATTCCGACCTATTGAGCCCGCAAGGGACCAGAATGCTCTGCTGCCATGCGGGCAGGCAGCCAGCTTTTTGCTGATTTGCAGGTCGTGTTCGAATTTTGACCTATTAATGATTCTCTTGCATTCATCATGTCTACGTAAGGGTTTCACGCTTTTGTATTTAGTTACCGCCCGGCGTTGGCGGAATGAAGACGTTCTTTATCTTAGTGCCGCTCTGTTCTGTGAAATTTTTTCAACTAAAATCAGTTTACGTGTAATCCTTTTTTTTATTCCTATTTTTATACAATGGGGAGGAAAGATAATAAAAAACTGGGTACGCTCAGTGGCCTAGAACAAAATAAAAAACATGCTTCAATATTTGGGTTAATTCAAATATTTTTTTTCATAATTAGGTACCTAGAAACAATAACGCAAGAAATATTTGTTTATTTTATGTTATTATGTTTAGAAATCAAACAGATATACATAAAGAATAATAACAAATATACATTGCAAAATGAACACACGATAAAATAAGTTACAATCATTATATAATGATTGTAACTTTCTAAAATTCTTTTAAAATTCTTATTCGAGTTTCGTTGTATACTTACGTATTGGCGCGCTTTTACAATAACAATGGTATGGCATCATTCGTCTCATTTTTAACTATTATTATTTAGTGTGTAGGAAAGAGCGAAGATGGTTTTCGACACACTTGCTTATAACAGCCCACACGGGACTTGAGACAGAATACGTGTGAAAGAGATGACAGTAGCGCGGCGTTGCCAAGTACTTTACCCCTATACTGGGGGCAGTAACGGAGTGTGGAAATTAAATTTATTTTTTGTTTTTAATTGAAAAAAAAAGTTACCGGACAGCAAAGTGCCCATAACATTTTTTACTCCAAATGTGCTAAGGAATAGCTGGTTAAAGTTTGTCGGGTACGTGCCGATACACCCTGTATAAATATACAAAAAAATATTATAAATCGGTCATCATCGATTATCAAACACGATTAGACTATTAGGTAAGATATACTCATGGAGTAGGAATTCATTTGTATTTTTTCGATGCATGCAATGTCTTTTGTAATGTAATTTATCTAAATGTTTTTTACAAGCCTTTAAGTAATCTTTACTTTAAAAAAAATTAAAAAATACTGCTGTTTCAATAATTCCTAACTATAAGTAGGTATTGTAAATTATTTAATTTATTCGATTTATATGATAATACTATTTGAAAAACAACCATGCATAATATCTTTGCCAAAAATATGTAAATAACGCAGCTGAACAAAACAACGAGTAAAGAGTGTAGAGTGTAAAACCAATTTCAAATTTCGCGCGCTTTTGCGTACCGAAGCGACGCACAGTGGTAAAATTTAACGAAATTTGGGACGTATTTGGTCTTAAAAGGTTCCAAGGGTTAAGTTTATTACTAGGATTGTTATAAAGTGGTTATTTATTGTCAATTCACGCATTACAGATCGCTTGTGTTTTATATGTTTATTACTAGGATTGTTATAAAGTGTTCAGTTATTGTCAGTTCACGCATTACAGATTGCTTGTGATTTATGTTTTATTCTAAATGGTCAATGCAGGTTTTGGAATTGTTCATTTTTCGAGTGAGTTCATTTATAAGGCTTAAAAAAAGACCATGAGAGTCCTTAGATATTTTTTTAGGGATCACAATTATCCAGAATAATGATGTAAATCTCCAATAAGACAAACTTTTGATCGATAGATTGATACCATAGTTGATTTCTTTCCAAATAAAATTTTGAGACAATTGGCATTTATTATTGCGATTTACTTCACCTCAGCTTTTATTTCATTTTTATGTTTATAATTTGTCTTTGCGTAGCATTTGGTTTATTTTAAATTAAATTTGAGTAAGTATTTCATCCAACAAATTTCCAGGCTTGGAGATTTTTAGTTTATTAAGTTAAAACACGGCTTCGCTACATTCCGTCCATTATTATTATTTTTTTTGTGCATTACAGATTGATTTAATCCTATTACAATACACGTATTTATTATTACTTAACTGTGAACAAAATGTTTTGAACTTCTCCTCCAACCAAAGCTAATGATTCTAATTCTGTATTGCAAAACATTACGGTGATGTTATTGGAATGTTATTCCTATTTTGTTGGTATAAATAACCTACCTTATATATTTGAATCCACCTAAAAAATTACTTAATAAAAAATGATTAAAAAATTGTTGCATAATTTTATTACACAAACTGCACAAATTTTAAGTACATTTCTCTCTTCAAGACCCGCATTAATAAAACCCTTCCTTCAACCTCTTCCTTAATCCGCCCCGCAACCCTGCCCAACCAATGGCGATATAAATATATATATATATATATATATACAAATGTTATACATATCGCAGTTGCCGTCTGGTCCCCAAAATCTCCAAGTGCGTCTTCTGTTTCCTGGGAGAAAGGGCTGCCGTCGGACCAATGCAGCTCATAATGCCCTTTGTCTTACCTAGAAAAATACATAATTTTAGACCAATGATTACACTATTCTAGTATTGTAAACGTATTTAATAAATTTCATGAATAAAATTAATTAAAAATATTTTAAGAAAAAGGGGACATTTATATTTCACCACTAGTTAGTTTTGTGATGGATTCAGAATATTCCTTCAAACGAGGATTCCACACTGTTGAAGCGTACTGTAGGTGGCTTACATCTAATAAATATTAGTTAAAGAATAACAAATTTACGTGTTAATTATTATTGCCACAGCACTAGAAGTTATTCAAATTCTCCTGCAAGGGTTTCATATAATTTCCACAGCTTTGTCGTCAGCAAACATCATGGAAAATGCTGGTTAAATCTGAATGCAGAGAAATATCAAAATTCGATACTGTCGTAAAAAGCACAGATTCACATTTCATATTTGATAATCTTATAAATGTTCTTTCTTTATTTAACCCTAGAGTTGCCGCGCTACGAGCATTTTGCCGCCCTCTGCAAAAAAATGTTGATAATTCTTAAATCTATTGCGCGTAAACTTTGCGCTTTTTAGTAGCTGCCCCCACTATCGTTCGCAACCCGTGCCGAGAGATTGGACGCCATCGGTAAGCGAGGGGCAGCTTGAGAAGGAGGTTGTTACCATCAAGTGTCGTCCGGCGGCGATTTGCTCACTGCGCGCCTACTCACGTAAGTTAAAATTGTGCTCTATATTATTTACAGTTTAATACATTTATTTTCTCAAAATGAAAACTATTCACTTATTATGAAAAATACAAGTGATACTAAATATAAGAATTACTTGTGAGTATTATAGTAGGTAATTCTAAATAAAAAAACTAATATGTATTCGGACACTAAAAAATTACAGTATTTTGGGTAGAATGATAAGGTGAATGTTCTATTACGTATCATTATAATCGCAAGTCTATAGCAATTGGACGTTCTATTATGCTTAGAGTAAATAAGAGTTGTTTATTTACAAAGTTGAAATGTAGACTATAACTTATGATACTTTTATTGTAAAAACTAAAAAAGCCCTTTTATTGTATCATACGTGTCCAGAACAATGAGGTTGTTTTTTTTTCAATGATGAATATTGCCGGTATAAATAGCCAAATAATTTACAAAGCCAATACTAAACATTTGATGCTACGCTGACAGTACTTGAAGGAGATTTCGATGGTCTGGTTAAGCCATATATGACCGCAAGGTCTATTGTAGACACTTTAAATATTCCTCTGAGGAACCAAATTGCTCGCTTTGTTCGTAAAGAACAATCATCATTTTCAAAGAACGAAGGCAAATGCAGTATATTTCCATCAAAGAAAAATAGGAGCACGAAAAAAGGGTGTTGCAGATGCTCAAAATTCCTGTGCAATGACCATTTGCACATACTTATGTGAAGACTTTTTCGCCAAAGCATATCCTGTAGATTTAGAAAATATTTAATGTTTTTATTTTTTTGCATTTTTATAAATATTATAGAAGGATAACTTAAATAAGTAAATTAAAATGTTAAATTTCATAAAGTCGACTGAAAACCAAAGTTCCTTAAACAGAGTTCAATAAATATGTCGATTTGTAATTCTTTATTTGTGTTTTACTTAAATCCTGAGAAAAAAAAAATTTCAGTATTCCTACTTAAAATGGTCCACAAAAACGAGCGGCAAAATGCTCCCCACGCGCCCACTAACGTTTTACGGAAAGACGCGCCCACTCTAGGGTTAAAGGATTTCAAGTCATTTTAGTTTATTTTTACGACAGGTTGATTGTTCATCTCAGAACAAGATTTCACCTGACATGCGTTGTCCTGAGAAAATGAGCTTTAAAAAAGATACTTTAAGGTCATTTTCGCATGACAGCACTTTGTCGGATGGATCTTTTTTGTTGTGAGGGAATATTTCGACACTTCAAACATTTTTATTTAAAAAATAATATTTTAGGCTAGTAAATGGGGTAGGCTCCGAATGAGAATTATATTAATTTTTCGAAGAAAACTTCTTCTAACTGCTTTTCACTTTGTGATGGCATTATTTATTTTTTATTAAAACACAAATAACTTAGTTTACATCACTTTATTTCGATACAAAATCTCAACATGTTTCGTGAACCAAGTTCACATCATCAGGAGCACAAGTATACTAAAGTTATAATTAAAATTAGGTCTAGAAAGAAGAGGTAGAAGGAGCGGGGAGGGGTAAGAGTGGGGGAGGGTTATTCAAAGTAGGAATTAAAATGTCATTAGACGGGAAAGACCGGGTAATTGGGAAAATATTTAAAATGGGGTTTATAATTTTTTTTTGTTTATTAATAATATCTGCTTTCATATTCACGTGTTTTCTTATTTCTAAGATTTCAAAATTATTAATTTGAGATACCTTGTAACCAGAATGTAGTATTTTAAAACCCGAATTAATATCGAAAGTATGGTCGTTATTTAATAAATGATCCGCAAATTCTGATTCACAGTTTCCCTTTAAAGCCCTAAGGTGTTCTTTAATTCTGATCTCAAAGTTTCTATTAGTGTTTCCTATATAAAAGGAATTACAGTCATTACAGTTGAGTTTATAAACACCTGATTTTTTAGTTTGACTATCAATATCTTAATTATTAAGAATATATTTTTTTAATTTGTTATCCGTATAAAACGCCGGTTGAATAGTGAAGGGGATGTTTTTATTTATAATTTTGGAAGTATCATTATCTACAAATAGAATTCTACGCCATTGTTTGTTTGTATCTTTATAAATAGGATAAATATAAAGTTTAAAGAGTTTATGTTTAATTTTTTTATTTAGTATTTCAACTATCAATTTATAAGGATAGCCGTTATTAGATGCTATTTGTTTTATGATATTTAATTCTGAGGTATAATTAGGATCCGACAAAGGAATCGAAATTAATCTATTAAGCATAGAATGGAAAGCTGCGACTTTTTGAGAAAAGGGATGATTTGATGAATTATGTATGATAATATCAGTGTACGTATCTTTACGGAAAATATTGAAATCTATTTTATTGCCTATTATTGTTAAATTTAAATCTAAGAAATTTAAACTCTTATCTATACCTATTTCTAATGTAAATTGAATATTTTTATGTATTTTATTTAAAAAGTTTAAGAACATGTTCAATTGTCTTTCTGTTCCTAACCAAATGCAAACAATTTCGTCCACATATCTCTTCCAACAATATACATTTTTAAGTAACAAGGCACCGCTATTAAAAATCTTATTTTCTAAATTATTAATAAAAATATCTGCAATCAAAGGACTCGTACTGTTCCCCATGGCCAAGCCATCTTTTTGTTTAAAAATTGTATTGTTAAATTGAAAATAATTTTGTTTAAAAATAACTTCGAAAAATAAAATAAGGTCATGGATAAGGTCTTTCTGTAAGTTTATAAAAAACGGAATGTTATTAAACTTCAACTTAAATTCTTACATATGGAATTGGCTAGTGCTTTACACCCATTGTAATGGGACCTGCTTGATGATCAAGTTAGATCTATAGCTAGTATCAAAGCATACAAAAAGAAAATTGTTCTTGACAAAAAAATTAAAAAATTGTGTGATAATAATAATAAAAAAGTTAATGCGGTAGTGTCACCAACTGAAAATAAACAATATAAATTCCATGATCGAGTGATTAACATGTCTAATCATGAGTTTGAGGAGGAAGAGTTAAAATTATGAAATAAAGGACTTAATCATAACTTGCATTATAATTCTAATATTAAAAATAGAGAAGAATTAGAATTGTTGGCAGTGGATATGGACAATGCATTAATTAATCAACCTAAATCGTTCCATTATAAATGTGCTGAAGGGATAAAAAACATTAACAACAAAAAAACAGTTCCAAATCGGGAAAAGAATATAAGTTCTAATACTGACATAAAAATTGCTAAGAATATTTCTAAAATGGTGAGGGAAAAAAATCTGGTTGTTACAAAGGCAGATAAAGGTAACAGTGTTATCATCATGGATAAAGTTGACTATATTAACAAGACAATGGATTTTCTACAAGGGGACAATTTTAAAATTATTCTGAATAACCCTATTAATAAGTGTCAAGAAATGGTGAAAGAAGCGGTTAAACGTTGTAAAAGTGATATCTTTGTAAACATGAAAAATAACAAAAATTTGATTTTAATTAACCCAAAAATTCCTAAACTTTACAGCCTATTAAAAATACATAAACTGAACAAACCTATTAGGCCAGTAGTCTCTAATTGTAATGCCCCAACTTTCAAATTAGCGTCAGCAATCAATACTGTAATTAATAATGCTAATATATTTCAACCAACATACACAGTTAAAAATTCGTTAGAATTAGTTAATTATCTAAAGGATTTGGAAATTCCTAATCATGCTATGTTGGTTTCTTTTGATGTAGTAAATTTATTCCCTAGTATTCCAATAGAAGAAAGTAAAACCATCATCAATAATTTGTTAAATTCATCTAACTTACAGAAAGACCTTATCCATGACCTTATTTTATTTTTCGAAGTTATTTTTAAACAAAATTATTTTCAATTTAACAATACAATTTTTAAACAAAAAGATGGCTTGGCCATGGGGAACAGTACGAGTCCTTTGATTGCAGATATTTTTATTAATAATTTAGAAAATAAGATTTTTAATAGCGGTGCCTTGTTACTTAAAAATGTATATTGTTGGAAGAGATATGTGGACGAATTTTTTTGCATTTGGTTAGGAACAGAAAGACAATTGAACATGTTCTTAAACTTTTTAAATAAAATACATAAAAATATTCAATTTACATTAGAAATAGGTATAGATAAGAGTTTAAATTTCTTAGATTTAAATTTAACAATAATAGGCAATAAAATAGATTTCAATATTTTCCGTAAAGATATGTACACTGATATTATCATACATAATTCATCAAATCATCCCTTTTCTCAAAAAGTCGCAGCTTTCCATTCTATGCTTAATAGATTAATTTCGATTCCTTTGTCGGATCCTAATTATAGCTCAGAATTAAATATCATAAAACAAATAGCATCTAATAACGGCTATCCTTATAAATTGATAGTTGAAATACTAAATAAAAAAATTAAACATAAACTCTTTAAACTTTATATTTATCCTATTTATAAAGATACAAACAAACAATGGCGTAGAATTCTATTTGTAGATAATGATACTTACAAAATTATAAATAAAAACATCCCCTTCACTATTCAACCGGCGTTTTATACGGATAACAAATTAAAAAAATATATTCTTAATAATTGAGATATTGATAGTCAAACTAAAAAATCAGGTGTTTATAAACTCAACTGTAATGACTGTAATTCCTTTTATATAGGAAAAACTAATAGAAACTTTGAGATCAGAATTAAAGAACATCTTAGGGCTTTAAAGGGAAACTGTGAATCAGAATTTGCGGATCATTTATTAAATAACGACCATACTTTCGATATTAATTCGGGTTTTAAAATACTACATTCTGGTTACAAGGTATCTCAAATCAATAATTTTGAAATCTTAGAAATAAGAAAACACGTGAATATGAAAGCAGATATTATTAATAAACAAAAAAAATTTATAAACCCCATTTTAAATATTTTCCCAATTACCCGGTCTTTCCCGTCTAATGACATTTTAATTCCTACTTTGAATAACCCTCCCCCACTCTTACCCCTCCCCGCTCCTTCTACCTCTTCTTTCTAGACCTAATTTTAATTATAACTTTAGTATACTTGTGCTCCTGATGATGTGAACTTGGTTCACGAAACATGTTGAGATTTTGTATCGAAATAAAGTGATGTAAACTAAGTTATTTGTGTTTTAATAAAAAAAAAGAGAATTATATTGTCTATGGTTACGCCTTTTTTTAGTTTCCTCTATCCTAGTCGACGGTGTCTATGACGCGTGGTGACGTATTTTTTAGAGACACTGGCTTATTTATTTATTTATTTATTCATTTTTGGGAAATCGACAGTTTACATTTTTACAGATTGTATATAAGTAAAATAGCCAAAATAAAACCAATTACGGATTTCCTCCTTGTGACTTTACATAAGACAGCATTAGAAGAAATAATTAAATTTATGAGAAATGTGAAGTTATAATTATATAAAATAAAAGAATTGTATAAATAATAGAACAAAATAATACAACAAAAATAAAGGTGAAAAAAAAAAAAAAAAAAACTAAAATTTATATAAAATAAAAGATTATCGATACATTGGTAACCATAAGAATACAAACAATATTGTGCATATAAATCATATCATAACCATAACCATAAGAAGACAATGTTGTGCATATAAATCATACCATAACAGGATTATAAATATACAAATACTAGAAACATAAACATCAGAAACATCAATTCAAGAAACATCAGTGAAATACTCTTTTAAGGTCATTTTATATTTAGTAAATTCGCAATTGAAGATGTCGATATTGAATAATATGTTATTGTAATTATTACATATTCTGTTCAGGCAAGAATTTTGTCTACAGTTCGTTTTGCTTTGATCGATTTTAAACAGGATAGAAGACCGTGTTAAACGTGCAGGCACATTAAATTTAATATTATTTAGCAACTCTGGGCATTGAATATTATTATTAATTAATTTATATAGGAATAGAGCATCTGCATGATGCCTTCGTACACTTAATGAATCAATTTTAAAGTACGAAGCTGCCTCTGCATAATTATTAAATCTTACAAATGACCTGTAACAGAGATATTTTAGGAATTTGTTTTGAATTGCTTCGATTTTGTTTATGTGGATTTTATAGAATGGAGACCAAACAATTGATGCAAACTCCAGATGACTTCGTACGTAGGCAAAGTAGAGTTGCTTAATGATATTGATGTTATTAAAAAGTTTTGTGTTTCTAATGATGAAACCTAACATTTTAGCAGCCTTATTTGTGATTTGTTGTATATGAAGGTTATATTGAAGTTTATTATCAAGAGTTATTCCAAGATCACGAATATTTGAGACTGTTGCAATGTTGATGTTATTTAAAGAATAATTAAATAATGTTTTATTTTTATTTCTGGAAAAGACAATGTGATGACATTTTTAAACATTTAGAAATAATTGATTTTGTTGGCAATAGGTAGCTACATTGTTTAAATCATGTTGTAAATTAATACAATCGTTTAGACTTTTTATTGGCTTGTATAGCTTAGCATCATCAGCAAATAATTCTATTTCAGAGTTTTTTACAACATTGACCAAATCATTAATATATAAAATGAAAAATAATGGTCCGAGATGTGAACCCTGTTGGATCCCTGAGGAAATTTGATTGAAGTCTGATACAAAGCCCTTTATTGCTACTGCCTGTGATCTGTTAAGTATATAAGATGTAACCCAACGAAATAAATTACCACGTATACCTAATGCCCAAAGTTTTCTTAGTAGTAATTTTTGATTAATTTTATCAAATGCTTTGGCAAAGTCTGTATACATGATATCTACTTGAGTGCGATTGTCCATGTGACCAACAATGAATTCGGTAAGAAGAACGAGATTACTTTCCACATTTCTGCCTTTTGTAAAACCATGTTGTTTTGTTGTTATGATGTGATTGAGTTGTGGACTTAGGTATTGGTAAACATTTTTTTCCATTAACTTACTGAATATTGTTAGTTTTGAAATCGGACGATAATTTTTAACATTATTTTTTTCTTAAATATTGAAGACAATATTAGTGATTTCTAAACGAAAATCTGAAGCAGAAAAATCAGAAAAGGAAACGGTCACATCTGGGACTCGAACCCAGGACCCTTGTCTTTCCGGGACAGTGCTCTACCGACTGAGCTAATGGGACCCTATTCCCCTCGGTCACTTTTAACTGTATCATACTTCGAATAAGAACTACAAAGATTGTCTTCATTTTTTCACCGCACATTTTTACTGGCAACTATCTTTATGTATGATCGCAAGATTCAACCCGAACTAAATGCAATCCAGACCGCGTCTTTTTAGATAAACCTATCTTATTTTTTTATTTATAATGTGCGACATCTGTTGACTTTTCTGCAAGTCTAGAATGAATATTTATTTTTCGGAATAACTTTATTGAGTAAAACCTCAAATTGTAATATTTAAATATTGAAGACAATATTAGTGATTTCTAAACGAAAATCTGAAGCAGAAAAATCAGAAAAGGAAACAGTCCCAGATGTGACCGTTTCCTTTTCTGATTTTTCTGCTTCAGATTTTCGTTTAGAAATCACTAATATTGTCTTCAATATTTAAATATTACAATTTGAGGTTTTACTCAATAAAGTTATTCCGAAAAATAAATATTATTTTTTTCGCCATTTTTGTGGATTGGTGTTACATATGCTCTTTTCCATATTTCAGGTACCGTGCCTTCGTTCATTGATTTATTATATATAATGCAGAGAGGTTTAGCGAGTGTTTCAGCACAATTAACTATAAAGTATGACGGAATATCATCACACCCCGCGCTTGTGTTTATGTCAAGAGCTTTTATTTCTTTTAAGAATATTTCTCGTGTGAATTTAACCGTGGTGATATTTATGTTATTTGTGTTTTCTGGTATGTCAAATGTTGGTAGGTTATTATCTTTTATGTAAACTGATTGGAAATATTCCATAAAAATATTACATACATCTTGGCCATTTTCAGCTTTTTTGTCATCTAGATGCATCGTCCTTGGAAGGGACGATTGTGTTTTTTTCATATTATTGAAATGATTCCAGAAGAGTTTAGGATTACCATTCATGTTACTTTCAGCAGTATGTATATAATTAATGTAGAGTTCTTGTGCAATTCGTTTTTGTCTAGATCTTAAGAGTGAAAACGTTTGGTAGTCACGTAGATTTTGAAATTTTTTGAAATATTTATGATATTTATTTTTTTCTTTAATTATTTTTATGAGAGATGATGTATACCATGGCGGATAATTATATTTTTTTGCTGGTTTAGTTGGTATGTAATTTATTTTAATATTGTTCAATATGTTGTAGAAGACGTCAGTTGCGGATTGAGTATTCAGATGGTTCAGATTATGATCCCAATCAATTTCGTTTAGTTTTGTGTTTATCATTGAATAATCTGCTTTTCTAAATTGTAATACTTGCTTTGTGTTAGTTTTCAGGTTTTTATTTTTATTTTTAATAGGAATTGAAATTAGCAGTGTTTTATGATAAACATCTTCTGGTACTAATGAAATGTTATTGTGAGTAATTTTCAGTTGTATGTTACTTAGAGCTAAATCAAGAATGCGATTATTTATATTATTACTCTGAGAGTTATATTGTTGCAGATTATTAAATGATAAAAATTCTATAAAGTTAAAATGGGCGGGATTTAATGAATTGATGGGTTCAGTGTACATATAATCACAGTTGTCATTTATTGGTAACCAAAGTAAGTGAGGTAGGTTGTAGTCTCCCACTATAATGAAACTGTCATTATTGTTATCCGTCATAATCTGTGATACTTTGTTTATGTGAGAAGTAATATTTATAAGATGTTTATTGTCAGGTGGGATGTACGAAGTACATATGTGAATTTTTTTACCAGGAAGTGATATAGTTACCCATATGTCTTCCGCTTCAGAATCCCATTCTAGTTTTTGATCAGAAATTAATTTACTTTTGACTGCAATTAAAACTCCACCACCGCGATTTTGATTGAGGTTATGATAATCTCTATCTCGTCTGTAAATATGGTACCGTGGATCGAAAAGTTCCTCATTAAAGATTGAATTGTTAAGCCATGTTTCACTGAGACATATAATGTCATGGTTGTTTAATAATAAATTTTGAAGAAAAATATGTGTCTTGGTTCTAAGGCCTCTTAAGTTTTGATAGTATAATTCTAAAGATTCCATTGTATTAAGTATATAGTGCAGTTAATATAAAGTTGCTGGAAGGTTAGTTGATGGAAATATTGTATGTTTTTAGTTTTTCTAGATCATTATAATTATTTATGCAATGGTGATTTGTGTTTTCATTAAGTCTTACATAAATTTTACAATTTTTGATCCAACAGAATTTGAATTTATTAATTTTGGTAAACTCTCTGACCTTTTTGTAAAGTACTTTGTTTTTATGAGTTAAATGTTCATTTATATAGATCCGTTGTTTTCCATTAAAGTTAATATCCTCTGCTGTTAGGCCCCTTCTTGTCCGGATTGCTGCTATAATTTCGTCTTTCTGTTTCCTGTCCTTTAGTTTTACTATAATATTCCGCGGTCTTCCTTCAATCTTCTCCTTGGGGGTGACTCGGGTGGCGTATTCAATGTCGTCGCTTACTATATTTAATTCTGAATAGATCCTTTTGATAATCTCCGTCAGGTTCTCTTGTTTTTTTTCTGGTATCCCAATGATCTCTATGTTATTAATGCGTGCGTGTTCGTTCGTTAGCATCCAATTGTTTTTGTAATTCTTTAAATTCACTTTGTATTACGGCGTTTTGTTCCAGAGTTTTTTCAAGGTTGTTGTTTTTTTTCGCATCATTTTTTTTTCTAGAGTTAATATTTTATTTTTTAATTCCTCGATTTCTTCTTTATACTCGTTTCTGATGATTTCCAGAAATTGTACCTTAAATTCTTCAAACTTTTTGTCAAGAAGTTGGAGGAGTTGGGTGTCCGTAGTATTTAGTGTTTTTGCAGTTGCTCGTGTAGTCATTTTGGCACGAAATATTAATTAGTATAACTTCACTTCACTATTAAAGCTATTAAAATATAGATATTTAGATTTTGGCTAGAATTTTTTATTTTATTTTGAGATATTTCAAGAGTGAAATAAAAACACGACAGCTGTCATTGAATGTTATTGTTGTAGGTAAAATTTAGGAACAATCGGCTCAGTACAAAAACCCGAAGATATCGATCTAGTAGTTGGTTTGTTTATGACCGATTGTAGACATGACAAAATCAACTATTTTCGACACACACGAACTCTGTTGTTCATTTCCAAAACAATATTTTTTCTAACTAGAATTTATTTTAAAAACGTTTGCCTGAAAACAGTAAGATGGCGGTAATGTAAATCTTCGTTATAAAAGTTATGAATTTCAGTTACCAGATGGCACTATTTTTTTGTATTATTTATTTAATTAGTTTATACTACGTTAGAATATAAACGAATATATACAAGGTAACATTTAATTTAATTGTATGTATTTTAATATTTTTACAGAAAGCCTGACATTGCATTTTATATTATTATTATTTCTTCATATATCTTTAGTCCTGATTTTCCATATTATGACATGTATGATGATGTATGTGCCAATTTCTTAATTATGTATATCTCTATTAAAAACATTTTGGCATTTGGTTTTACATAGTATTTTTATAGTGAATAGCTCACAAGAGTCCCAACTGCTCCGGTCTGGAGCCAGTGAGACTATGGCATCCCCAATTGGGGTATGTTGTTTGGCTGAAGGTAAGTGGGTAAGGGAAGGAGATGGGGAAGAGGAAGGTGGGGAAGTACCTGGCCATTTAGATCTAGTCACTAAACACGGCTAAAGCCATTTAGAGAAACGTTTCAATTCTGAATGGTGGTCTTACACCAAGGCGATACTGGGAGTATCTTCCACTCTGGAACGTGCCGCATATATAGTATTTATTATTTTAATTAATCAATTGTGAAATAACACAAATCAATCAAATAAAATTTATTTGCGTACACAGGGTTCGAACCCGCGACCTTCGGAATGGGAGTCCAAAGCCTTACCACCCGGACTACGCCGGCCGGCATTGTAAAAAATATACCTACATCTGGTCAAAAAACAGAGAACCTGTGTTCGTTCTCCCTCGGTCAACAAAACCGTTATAAATAACATTATGGTTTTCTAAGGCCCACAGAAATAAAAAAAACATTGCGGCTCCGACCGAATGTTTCAGTTTGTAGTATGTAGACCTCAGAACAGGTATAAAACTTATTGAGGACTATGGAAATGGAACAAAAATAAATACAAATAAACTTTTTCAAAGTAATATATTTTAAAAAAAGAATCGGAATGTGGCCTGAAACGGCTTTAGCCGTATTAGGTGACCGAATCTGTATAGCCAGGTATTTTCCCATATTCCTCTTCCTAGCATCCCATATTTGTATTGACATAAAAAAAAGATAGTGCTATGTATTTGTCTTTGAGAAAGGAATGAAGGAACCGCAAACAACGCATAACGCTGCTTGCGGTTGCTTCGTTCCTTTCGTTTCAATGTGTTTATAAATTACACTACTACAGCTACACTACTCGCGAAGTTGATCGAAGTTGACCGAATAACAAATAACCGATAGTGTGGGCACGAACTTCGCTTCGCTTCGGGCAACTTCGCTTCGCTTCGCCCGACTTCCGATTGTTGTCGGTAAATGCGCCCGAGTCAAAGGACTCAAAGCGTCACGGCATAAATAAACCAATCACTGACTGGTTGGACTGAGTTACTCGCGAAGTTGCACGAGTGTGTGGGCACGCACTTCGAACTTCGGCTAACTTCGTCGAGGACTTCGTCGAAGCGTCGAAGCGAGTAGTGTAGCGGCCGCTTTATTAGTCTACTATAATAATATTGCTATTGTTACAATAATATTGCAATTTTGCCATTTTGCCGTGCTAAAAACACTTTATTCAACTTCTCGAAATTAGATGTATATTTGTAGGAAATATAATTGGCATCTGATTATAATATTTACAATATTGTTTTCATTTTTAAAAAAATTTTTGAATACCACACCAGAGTCCCAACTGCTCCCGTCTGGAGCCAGTGAGACTATGGCATCCCCAATTGGGGTTGTTGTGAGACTGAAGGTATTGTGGACCTCGAAGGAGATGACGGGTGTATGATGATGTATATATATATATTTATATTTTATTTTTATTTTTTTAGAACATTTAAACATTAAATTATATGTTAAAATATATAATGTTACATTACATATTATAATATATAATACTTTATCTTGTCTTCAAATCTTGAACCACTATTATTTATTTTTATTTTATAATATTTTCATAAAATGAGAATTTGTACCCGCTAATCCGATGTCAGCGAGAGATTAGTTCAACAATATTTTATGTATTCAACTATACTGCTACAACTAAGTAAAATGCATAAAAAGTGCCAAAATGCCGTCGTGTGTAATGACTAATGAGAAATGGTTTGCTTTAACAATTTAATAATAAGGTAATATTTGTATATCGCAGTTTTGTGTTATTTCATTTCAAGTGCGCTTAAAACTATGACAAAATTAAAAATAATCCTACAGTGCTCCTTACAAAATATTGATAAAATAATGTTTAATAAAGAATATGCAGTATACGAGTATACAAGGTAATGAAAAGATAACAAAAATTAACAATAATAGTGCTGTTATAGCATAGAACAATATTAGTAGAAAGTAACGGTGCTATTATAGCACAAATAAGAATGTCGAAAAATCCTGGGATAAATTTAATACAATGTTATGGATAACATAGGGAAACGAGACAAAATTCATAAACAAATTAAAAATACACCGTACGACATGGAACCAGTGCCGTATCCATAATAATATCCATAGATGTATAGTTCAAGTACTTTATCTTACAATTATAGGCATACCTTCGTAATGTTGTATAAAAAACAAATTAAATATGAATATAATTACGTTGTGGAAGAAAAAATTTTTTTTTGAAGTTAAAAAAGGATGAAGGGGCCCCGAGACGTGCATTGCCTAGAGGCTCCGACATGCTTAATCCGGCCCTGCATGGAACAACTTAATTACTATAAAAGATATAGAAACATCTTCACTATTAGAATAGATAAAGAATTGTACTATAAAGAAAAACTTAATAACCCAAAGTAAATATGGAAAATATTAAAAGAAGTTACATACACACAAAAATACAAACAGAAAAATACTATTGAACATCTAAATATTAAATTAATAAATTAGATACCAATACAAGTACAGAAACTGTAGCAAATCATGTGAATAACTTGTTCGCAAGTATAGGAGAAGTTTTAGCGAACCGTAAAAATACAAAATACAAACACACTAACACAAACAAATAGATCAAACATCAATACACAACCGACGCAACACAGATTTATAAGCCAATTATACTGTAAAACACTACTAAACTACATTTTTGGCTTTTAAAACTTTGGCTTGTAGAGCATTGACAACATGGTCAGGTTCTCTAATTTTCATACCGCGTTGAATTCGGCTATCCGCTAACTCTGGCAAAAGTGATTCGTTGAAAAACTTTGTCAGGCGTGGTAACACTTTTAGCTCAAATTCATTGTCAGGATATATTCTTATTACTTCTACTCCACTTTCAGAATAAATTATAATGTCACAGAAGTCCTTTCTTGTAATGAATAATTGTCCTTGAACTTGAAATGAATAATTATGTGACTTCTTCAACACAAGTATTCCATTCTGCACGGCAACGAAGATATTATCTTCCAGAGCTGCGTCAAAAATAGTTTTGTTTCCGATTGAGGGCAGACATTTTACTTCTACTATACCATTTTCTCCAACCAATCCATCTGGACTTGCCCCCAAGTATGGCCATTCCTTTCTCACAAAAATACCACATGGCGACACTTTTACCTTGTATCTTTCCTCGTACAAGTCAATCGCAGTCTTTTCTTTGATTCTGCTATAGATTATGGCTTTGGTCATGAGGTCTCTCCTCAGAAGCAAATTCTTGACAGTATTGTGTCGGGGTGTAGAATTTCTTAATTTATATATAACGCCAAACTTCGAAGCTGTGAGCCGTTTATGCCTCGCCTCCATCCAGAGAGGATTGTCTGCTTGACCGATTGTCAATATTTGCAGTTTGGTGGTATCTGCTTCAGAGGAAATTTGATTTAATTGAGCGTTGACTCACACGTGCACCATAATTACGCGGCACTAGTAATTACGCTTGCTCGCTTCAAAATACTCTAACCACAACATATGGCAGTCAGGTTATTTGTGTTTGGTCTTTTCATTCATGTTTTTTGAGAATAATTTACAAAAACAATAATAAATCGATATAGGACCGCTGACCTTCTGTCTCTTGAAACGAACATGCACATAAGTATTATATTTGCGGCATTTTTCAGAGCATTAGATACTGTCAGTATCGCCCTGATGAAAGACCAAAAATCATTATTTAAATTTAGACCGTAGAACGGGTATTATTTATTGAATAAGTGAATCTACCTGGCTATTCAGATTTGGTCACCAAACACGGCTAAAGCCATTTCAAGCAACGTTTCAATTCTGAATGGTGGTCTTAAACCAGGCGATACTGAGAGTATCTTTCACTATGGAACGTACCGCGAATATACCATACTTATATTAATTCATTAATTGTGAATAACAAAAATTAACCAAATAAAATTTACTTGCCCACTTCGGGATTCGATCCCGCAAACTTCGAGTCGAGAGTTTTACAGTATAATGTACAGAATAGCATAACTCATGCTAACAAAAACTTAATAATACAATCGGTTTGAAAAATAAACAATAACCAAGACTCCGACCATGATAGCGCCATCTGTTGGGATATTTAAAAGAAGCTTTTAGTTCGATGTTCTACCGTATTGAAATTTTCAAATAGGCGGCACCAGACGGCCTATTTTAAAAGTAATTTAAAAATCTATGTGTTCTTTCTTAAATTTTAGTATAAAAAATATTAAATTAACTTTAAAAAATGGAAAAATATAATACCAATAATTTATCGTTTAGTTTTGTTAAATAAACGTATCCAAAGTTTTATAATCTGCATTTTAAAAACAAGAACAATTAGTGTTTATGAAAAAATTAAACTACGAACCTATTTTATTTATTTTTTAGTTTTTTTTTTCGTACGTTTAAAGAAAACCCCTTCAGGTATTTTTTGCAGATATTCAGCCTTTAATAGTATTTTTTAAAACGCACGTATTACGGTCTGAAAAAGGTCATATTTTCGATTTGATTTTGATAATTACTAAGCCTATGTTAATTTAAAAAATGTATAAAAAAATTTTTACTTGTTGAAAACACTATCATTATCGATTTGCTTAATAATATTATCATTATTTTAAATTAATAAAAAACTACACTCGGCCTTATGGTGGTTTATTTATAAACATGGCAGGGGCGTATAACTCCCGCATGACCTTGTAACCCTGATGGGAGGAGTTATTCAATACCCAAATTCTTATAGACAAAGCTGTTGTGGCTGAAAGCTCAGATCTCATTGGCTTAGAGCAAAAATTGTAGTTTAATCTCTCGCTCTCTGCCATAGCGACTTGTGTAACAGAAAGAGAAGCTAAGCATGCTTTATGCTCCGATAAAAATTAACGGTAATTTCCAAGACGCCATTTCGTAAGTTGAAGTTTTTAGCGTAAATATTTTGAATTTTCTTTCACCCATCTAAAAATAATGTTACGTGCTAGAATTCTTCAAGGTGATAAATTAATGCCGTGTTGTGTTAAAGTGTGTTATCCGGTCTATCTCCACCAATTGAAAGAAGGACCCGAACCCGTTGTAAAATACAGGTACTAACCTCTCGTTCTTTGATACAATGTTCCTGATTTCTGAATGTACTTCATTGGCTAATAATTTAATTAATTTTCCTTTTCAGACCTATCCGTATTCCGAGGCGATACAATACCACGTATTAGGATGCTAAAACTGCCAAAAAAAGCCACCAGGTCATTTAAACCTCTCCAGAATTGCATCATGTAAGTATTCAGATTTAACCAGCATTTTTCATGATGTTTGCTGACGACAAAGCTGTGGAAATTATATGAAACCCTTGCAGGAGAATTTGAATAACTTCTAGTGCTGTGGCAATAATAATTAACAATTAAATTTGTTGAATATGTATTTTATGTATATATTCTTGTATTTTTGTGCAAGGTCAAATTAAATCCTATTAAGTTGTTGCAGTAAGACTGGGTTCGATTCCTAGTTGAGACCGTTACTTTTTATTTTTCTGTGTCTTGTTCTGTTTCATGTTTTGTTTAGATATATTAGTTTTATCTTCTACTTCAATGATAAATCAATGCTCAATACATCGGTTGTACTGACCCTGTTTTGTATTACTGTCCATTGTCTTTTTGAAAATAAAAAGTATTTTTATGTGTGCATAGCTGTGAGTTTTTTTTTATTTTCCTTTTCCTGCATTCCAATATTTTTATTTTTAAAATATAATTTTTGTGGGCTAATGAATGAACGAAGTTAGCTGGGTGCAGTTATATTGTCTATGTTTGCACTTTTTTAAATGGCCTTGAGATTTATTTATGGTCCACAATATATTTACCTGTCTGGACCAAACGACCGTTTTATCTGTGGTCGTCTGTGGTTAAGGGGGTGACAAAATGGGGCCATACAAAAAGCCCGAAGATATCGATCTAGAGAGTGGTTTATTTTTATTTATGCATGGTAACAACTAGGACGAGAGTGGTTTATTTATGTTTATGAATGTGGATGCCAGAGTGGATGCTTTATTTATGGTGGATGCAGAGTGGTTTATTTATGAACGACACCGTGAGTGGTTTATTTATGACGACAACTAACAACTTAACCTCAAAATAGTAGTATTTTGTAATTTGACAATGCCCAAGGTAATGCTATTATTAAGTTTGTTGAAAGAATGTAATATTATTCTGTTGTCTTTTGCATTACATTAAATAATTGTTATTTTAAGGATAAGCCGAGATCGACAGGAGACAAGGAATCGCGTCATTCAAAAGATACTTGGAGTCCTTTCGCCAAAATATACGATCCTTTGAAAATTGGATCGATTGACGGTGATTATCAACTTATTTTTTCAGTCACTACACTTAATCAACAATCTATGTGTCAAATGCTTGGACACCTGCTTTAGATTGTCTAATTCTTTCATAGATGTATTATATTTAGATGAGACAACGCTCTAACTAAAACTATCGAATCCGATCTACGCGTACCGCTTATCGTATTACATCGCGTTCTAATAGTGGAACACGTTTGGACAAGATATTATCACGCAATTGTATCTCTAACTGTACATCTCTATGAATTCTTTACAGTTCTGGCCACTGGGATTTAATCATTGAGGTAATATAACTAGAGTTAGCAATATAAGCAAAATTAACCGAAAACAGTGTTCCTATTCGAACATCACGGATAATGGGAAGGCGGTGTCTGGGGATAACTCGCCGGTAGCAAGCGGCAAGCTATCTATCATCTCGGTCATGCTCATTTGGCCGAGCGTAGAGTAAATGAGACAGACAAACTACTTCGCGAAAAGTTTGGGTCCCTTCACCATTTGCCGACCAGTAGAATGTTCTACAGCGGCCACCCGTGAATTGAAAACAGTTATAACAGTTAATCAAAAAATTTCGCAAATTTTAATGTAAAATACAAACTGTATTTGAGATTGTAAAATCAATCCTGCATACCGAAAATGTACGTGGGGAAAGCATTGTACCAATAATGTTTTATTGGAATCAGTGGATTTCGTTTTTGGGTTAGTTTCATCAAATTATTATTTCGTAATGAGAATACAGCACTTTTTTTAAACAATTCGGATAAGAATTTTTATATAGAAAGCATATAAACGAAACAACCAAACTGGAAAAGCACACAATTGATAAATAAACATGGCAAATCTATGTAGTTGCGGATTCGTCATAAACGAAGTTCTGGCATTCGTTCAACAAAAGGTTGAAGTGATGGATGACATTTGTCCAACCCAAGTGTGTGATGTTTTCAGAACAAGATATCGACTACCAAGAAATCTACTTACGAGTATTCTGTTCCAACCTCCAGGCCCCTCAACAAAGAGTATCGTGAGGGGAAAAAGAAAAGGTCAATCATTGATTTAATTAAATACATGAGAGAAACTGACCGTAAACATTTGTTGTTTTAGACATTAATAAATTTCCGCCAGTAACGTTTGATCACGTAGATGTAACCACTCTGTTAAAAGAAATAAAAATGTTGAAGAACGATATGCATGATCTAAAACTGAATGCACTGAACGAAAACTTTGCAACTTGCGAAGAAGTTACAAAAATTCGAAAAGAATTGCAAGATTTTAAAACAACATATTCATTGAATATAAACAGAGATGATACAACGACATCTGTTAACAATGCGAGAAAGTTAAAGCCCACCTGTAGCAAACTAAATCATCAGGCGAACATCAAGCAAACGATGCCATCTACTGAAAACGTCTCAAACAATGTTAAATCAAAGAGCGCACCCAAAAAAACAAAGTTTGGAATAAATCTCACAGAGGGACAAGTACACGTGATAAAACCGATCTGATGAGAGCAAATAAACGCTTCCAACAGAAAAAAATTATCTGAAGAGCCCTGTTAATCAAACATCAGAAGCTACAAATGATTGGAGAGAAATTACCTACAAACAATGAAAAAACTCACTTATTTTAATAAAATTAAAAAACGAGAGCTCCGGGCTAAAGGTCCTTCCAAAACAGAGGTACATAGTTGCCTTCCGATTAGATCCGGAAACATCTACCGAAGAAATAAATGGGTTATTGATCTCCCACAATAGTAAAATTGATACATACCTGGCAAAATCAGGCGAGTTTGCGACTTTTAAAATTGGAATAAACAGTGGAAAATTCTTAGAAATTATCAAGGAAGAAATTTGGCTACTTGGGGGGGCCTACTCTGTATCTTTCGAAACTTTCCTGCCGCAGGTTTAGCCACGTCACAAACCCGCATTAACCCTTCCCTTATGGCTATACACTCGGTAAATATTTATATATTGTAATTACTTAATGCAATACATAAATGTATTGCGGAGGAATACCTAAAATTTGAACTCTCTGTTAAATATATTTACAGAGATATTTGATTAATTAGATCCAATGTTCACTCAGTTGACAGCACCAGCAAGGAAAGGTTAAACCACAAACTTACTGGTTTGTTAAACCGAAAGATACAGAGTAGGCCCCCAGGTATCATAGTCATAAACTTTATTTAAAAAAAACGATCTCCACGCTGAACAGAGAAGATAAGATTTCTAACAATCGATCCACATAGAAATTAAAATTTTCTACCGATTGTATCTCAGAACTATAGGTTGATTCGACGGACAAAGCATTTTACACAAGATTTATGCGAAACTAATGATATAATAGTGCTTCAGCCGTAAATCTAGCTGATATCCCTCTAATTGGACAACCTTATGGTGGGGTCGCAATCCTATGGCAGGATTCTGTCGACATAGTGGAATGCTCTGAGCCAAGACTGGCGGCAATACAAGTAACTGTAAACGGTGGCAAAATATTAATTTTTTCAGTTTATATGCCGAACAAACCCAAAAACTTGAGGAATTCACAAACTGCTTGAATAAGGTAAATCCAATAAAAATAATACAATGAAAGAAATTCTTAAGAGTGCTATTATTTTAGACGATTTCAATGCAGATCCCAAAAGTCTTTGGCCGAGAACTAGAATTAGTTTGGCTATGTTTGTGCCGATATGAAGTTGATGAACTGTGATACTTTAACATATGTGAGTGATGCCCATAGTACCACAAGCTGGCTAGATCACTGTGTCATCACAAAAGCTCTGGAAAACGCTGTAGCTAGCGTAGATGTCCAATATGATGCAGTTTGGTCTGATCACTTGCCAATGATAATAAATCTCAACCTTCAATTTCTACCAGCCTTTGGAATCCTGTAGTGATAATATGATTGATCCTTCTAGATGGAATCTAATGTTGAAATAATAAAATATACTGAAACTATTAACTTAACTTCTACCAATAATTCAAGATTTCAACCAATCAGAACTTTATATAAAGTCAGCGACAAAATCACATGAAAATCAAATAAATTAAACAAACGCACAGCAAAGTGCTGCCTCTACACACATTTAATAACACGAATCGAAAAAATAGAAACATCCTGGAATGGAATCATATGGTTGCAGCCAAATATGCAGAATCGAGACGCGCCTTTCTTTCATGCCTTCGATGCCGGAAAACCACTCTCAGGGCCGGCTGCCGAATACAGGAAGAAGAAATTACAGGAAGAGAAATTCAACGGCGAATGATGGTATTGCCACTAGCGATGTGTAGGTTCAGCCGGATTGAGTCCTTGAGCCCGAGTCCTTTGCGGGAAGCGGGTCCTACTCCCACTCCTTTTCGTAATCAACCACTCCCAGAGAACTCGGTCTGGGACTCGGACCCGAATGCCTCCAATCAACGACTCCCAGAGAACCCGGACCCGAGAATGCCTCTAAGGACTTTTGGACTCGGACCCGAATGCCTCTAATCAACAACTCCCAAAAAACTCGGACTCGGGGTCTCGAACCCGAATGCCTCCCTCCACCACCGGCCTCGCGAGTCCTGCAGTGAGTGGTAAGTTCTGGTGGTGAAGACATCTTCTGTTTACCTGCTTTACAGTAAGTGGATGTTTTGTTTAATGTTTAATATCTAGTACTTATTGGAGTTATTTGGGGTTATGAGTTGCTTTTCTAAACCGATGAGCTAATTAGTTAAATAATAATATCTACTGATTTATTATTTTTATGTTCAATTCTTATGTTTCTTTTGTTTCATGATCTTGTTTTAAAAATCAACACGTTGGCATTTTGAGAATGTAAAATCTCAATGATTTATCGCAATTCTTTGATGTTTTATATTTTTATTTTAGCCCCTCATATTTGTAGGCGCTAGGTACCTACTGTAAGTAAAAATTATTGTTTTATTTTAAAGTTTTATTTTAATTATCGTTCACTATTTTTATTTTTTGTGTTATTAAAAATACAAATTTCAGTGGTGTCTGTCTGTGTATCCGTAACTCTGGTTCAATGAACTCTAGAATATGGATTTGCTTTGATTTTAAAAATTGGAACTGATTGTCAACTGGTATTGGAAAGATTCAGACAAGCGATAAATTAGGTACCAAGATTATTTTATTCAATAATTGTTTATTTAAAATTTTTTAGCTATGTCGTAATAGTGTTCATTCGAAAGGCAAATTTCTGGCAAATGTTTATTTTTAATGATCCTGAGACATATATATGTATATATTTGTGAAACCAAAAGGAAAAATATACAAATCAAGTATATAATATACACAAATCCTACAATAATATATTGAACAAAGTGTGTATGTATTGTAAAAGTAAAAAAAAAATGGACTGGAATAAATAGATATTAAAACATGTTGTTAATTGTTAAAATTTTAATAGTTCAATGCTGTACCTAACTACTTCCTGACTTTGTTTTTAAAACATCTCGCCTTTACTGAGTTTCATTTGATAGAGGCTTCGACCAAGTACCTTTATCTATATCGATGGACAGAGATTATGAAAACGACAAATTCTCAACGACAACCGAAATTTATGTTACTACATTTGATTTATTACTGCTTACGCGTGTGCTAAAATTATCATCTGGAACTTGGAACCTAATACTACATCCGTTACGGCCTCGCATTAGCCGTAGCCCAATCAGCTGGAACACGACAAGACACGAATGGATTTCGTTGAACTTCGCCAAAATGTAAACTGCACAACTCGCGACTCGGGTGCGATGGGTGACGGGATTGACTCCGTGTTCTCGTGTGGGTCCGAGTTCTTGTGCGGGTCCTTGTCCTGCTACGGGTCCGAGTTCTTTCGCGGGTTCTATCCGAGTCCGAGTGCCGAGTCCTTGGCCGGACCCGTGCGTCCCGGTAGTCGCCCAGTACCCAGTCCGCACCCAAGAACTCGGACCCGGGACCCACTCCAAGAACTCGAGTTCTTTTAAAAGGAAGCAGTCCTCGGATGCCTCCGGAAAAATGCAGAACTCACCCACCTCTAATTGCCACCTCACTAATAAATAAAGATTTCTATAAATTTTGACAAAAATACTCTTCAGAATTGAAAACAAATATGAAAACTCCTCTTTGTGTGAATGGAGTAAAAGGAAGGGAAGATATCGCTAGTGAATTTCGTAACTTCCTTTCCATGGCGAGTGAAAGAGTAGCGGAAAAATCTCTGAACGTTAATTTTAGTTTGAAAGCCGAAGATAATATTAGCACTAACAGCATTACTCCGCGTACGGTAGAAAGAGCTGTAAGAGAAATGGCAACAGGAAAAGCCACAGTTAGCTCTATAATAGCTCTTGAGCACATTAAGTATGCTGGACCAGCGATTCATATTATCCTAGCAAAACTATTTTCAAATATTATGTACATAACAGACAATCTCATATACATATATCTACTCTTCTGTTATTTGAACATCTGAAGAGTAGATATATATGAGATATGCCAGGAGTGTGTGTCAAGATAGAGCTGTGGGTGGTCTAGCATCTCTGCCTACCGCTGCGGGAAACGCCGGGATAATTTGTTGGTTTTTTTTTTGTCAAATTAGCCCATTTAATGTATGCTAAGAGTAAAAATATGTTTGGAATTAATTTCAACATTGGTACATGGGTTTAAATACAGCAAGGACATAATGTTTTTAGCTGGTAAGTAAGTGAGAAAGAATATCCGCAATTTAAAAAAAAATACACTTTAAAATAGTTTTTTTAACCTTAAAAGCGTCAAAATGCTAAAACCCTATTTATCGATGAAAGGTTATGCCATCGCTTTCCCTATATTTTCTAGTACGACTTGTACAACAGCGTGCATGTCGGCATTTTGAAGTTTTCGCCGGAGACTTGTGCCCAGCGAGCGCTAGTAACTGACTGATGCCCGAGATATCTTACATCGGATGATGATCCGATATGCGTCGCCCATACTTCGAACGCCAAAGCTGGCTCTATCTATATACCGCATTAGATTTAATCCACTTTTCAATCATATCTAGTTTAGACTGGAAACTCTAAGTTGGTGTTTTTTTGTTCAGGAACGGATACCGAGCCCCATGACAATGGCATCTGGCGAGCCCTGCATTCGGTCTATGTGCCAAATAAACATGTGTTTGGGAAGCCCCACCACACGGTGTTCGTAGCGAGACTCAATCCCAGAACTACGCAGGTCAGAACACAGAACATTCTATTTATGTAATAAGGTGTTCCACTGATTCCTCTTTCGCGTACAAGTAAGATGGTTACCTCGTAGCATGCTTCAATTGAGTAGAGATAAGATGAAAGTTTTGTTTCGAAGGCCATCCTTTCCAGCTTACTTCCAAGTTACATTCTTAATTGATTGTACTTGTTATCTTATTACTTTTTATCAGATATTTTCCCATTAATAAATACATAGTAATCTATTTTTGGCAATGTTAAGATAGTATCGAAAATCGCCAACAGAAGGTTTTTGAAAGCTTCCAAAATTTCTGATCTCAGCACAAATTTCATCTGTTTCGGGAAATAAGCAAAAAAACAAGTAATTTGCTTAAAATGACTTAAATCAGATTTCGAGAAGTAGTTCTGTTAACCAGAAGAAGAAAACAATTAGATTTCAAATATTTTTGATTGAGAATGCTTCCAGACAGCTTTGTGTTCATCCATCAAGCAATAGAGAAAAATTTTATATTTTTACACCATAATTTTCCCCCCACAATTTTTTTATTCTTTGCAAACTTCAGCAATACTTTTGAAATAATACCAACTACAACTACATAAAATACAAATATGTTTTATTTGTATGGGGATTACAATTCAGCAAAATCGATTGCCAAGAGGTTCACAAGTCAAAAAAGGTTGGATCTATGTGAATAAATTTTCTTTTATTGCATTATTTTTCACTGGATATTTTTATTATCATTAATTGATGATAATTTTTTTTTCTCTCATATCTCAAATAACTCAACACTAATATTTTAATCTTATCTTAAAATTGGAAATTAACAAAAAAAGATAATGTTTAATTTATAATACAGATAATTTAGTACTCATTGAAAAATCAGTGATAGCCGACATGTTCTGTAAAATGAAAAAAATATAATTTACAAAATAAGTTGATTGCGTTGTATTATCAGTGATCATGTCAATTCCAAAATTGAAGATAGTTGTTGTGGGTGATGGTGCAGTAGGAAAAACCTGTCTGCTGATATCGTTTTCCAAAGGAACCTTCAGTGAAAAGTACATTCCGACCGTTTTCGAAAACTTCTCCGTTGAAATGTATGTGCAGGGTGTAGGCTACCTGATAGAACTTTGCGATACATCTGGGCAAGAAGATTATGATAGATTGCGTCCGCTTGCATACCCTCAAACGGACATCTTTCTCATATGCTGTTCAGTTGTGATTCCCGACTCTTTCAAAAACGCTAATAAACGCTGGAAACCGGAGTTAAATCATCATCGCCCTGGGACCCCTTTCATCTTGGTGGGCACACAAATCGACCTGAGAGACAACTTTGTGGGCAATATGACAAATGAATTCGTGACACGGAAGGAAGGAGAGAAACTGGCCCGGAAGATGGGAGCCATCAAGTACGTGGAGTGCTCGGCTAAAACTCAATTTAATGTGAAAACATTGTTTAAGGACGCGGTTGTCACGGTCTTGAATAAACCTAAAATAGTTAAGAAGCAATGTATTTTTCTCTAAAAATTACTTTGTGAAAATGCTGAACACAATTTTTTGTTATTAATTTTAACTTTTCAAATAAAATCATATTAACAAAAAAATTACAAATTGTATTCCCCATTCTCTTGGCTATGTTATTATGTTTTAAAGAATAGCTGTGGTAACTTGGGAGAACTATTTCATAATGTGAATTTTATAATTAAAATACACAAATATTTAATCTTTTATTTAAATACAATAGTAAATATAATAGTTTTAATAGGGGTACCCAAAAGAAATCAAACTAATGTTGTGTGACTGTTTGCCAAATTCTGTGCTGGAGAAGTCGTCCTTTCGGCTGGTGTGAATTTTTTTGGACGCTTGTATTGTGTGCTCGTTGTTTTATTTTACCATCACATGGTAATGAATCATGGTGCTATGGATAACACCCTGAAATAAAGCAACAATCAATTCAATGGAAGAATTCAAATCTCACCCAAAAAACTCATCAAACATCAAGACAATTTTGATTTGTTTTTTCGATGCGAGAGGAGTCATCCATTCAGAGTTTGTTCTCCATTTTGAGAACCACAAACATTTGAGTTTTACGAGTTTTTTTTTTGACAAGCACACAAAACAACTGTCACCAAAAAATTCATACCAGCCGAAAGGATGACTTCTCCAGCGCAGTGCTTGGCAAACTGACTAGCGGTGTGTAGGTTCAGCAGGTATGAGTTCTTGAACCCGAGTCCTTTCCGGGAGGCGGATCCCACTCTTACTCCTTTTTCAAATCAACTACTTTCAGACTTTCTTTTGGTTAACCCCTCGTATTTGATAGTAATTAAATGAAAATATTCAATAGTCAAAAACGCCTTATTTAACATGAGACAGAATGCACAGTATTAACCCTCCCCCCCATTTAAACAATATACATTTTATCACTTCTACCGCTACGTCATACATTTTTCGAGTACACATACTAATATATTTTATTTAAGTAATATTGAGAAACATATTCACATTTACATTACAACAGTTATAAAAACTATTTTAACCCACCACCCATCACATATGACATCGTCACAAATCAACTGTCACATTTGACATTGTCACAAATCAACTGTCAAATTTGAAATTATCACAAATCTACTGTCAAATTTGGCAGAACTGCCGATTTTCAGTCTTTTTTTTTACATTACCTCCCCACACTTCTCCTGATCCGGCCCGCCAAGAAACCGCCTCCCAAATTGAAAAATTGGTTTCAGTAATTGATTATTTTTTTACTACTCTTATTTATCACCAAACAAGGCTAAATTAATTTCTAGCAACTTTTCTGTTTTCTTTCACCAGGGCAATACTGACAGTATCTGCCACTCTGGGCTGGACGTCTTAATCAATGGCTGATCAAACAAATCAACATAAAATTTCAAAACTGGACACCCGAGAAAGACACTGCATGATCAAGTGAATAAAATACAAGAGTATATATGTATGAGACAACAAATGAATGTGTACGAAGCAAGGAGTGTGTATCACGACAGAATTGTGTAGCCGTCCATTTTCTCTGCCTACCCCGTGCTACTAAACTAGTAGCACAACGGCATGATAGTTAGTTATTTTGTTAGTTTTAGTCGTTCAATACTTTTACAAATATATTATTTTTTATTAGCACTTCTACGGCAATTTTTTTGTTGTTGTTTTTTCTTTTGGCTATATATATAAAAAAAAAAAATTTTGAACAATAATTACTGTAATAATGCAACAAAGTTTGAAAAAAATTATTACGTACACATTATTTTAATTTTCAAAAGGATCGCATAAATGACCAATATGACAAAGGTTACAAATTTTATTTGAAAATGTACATTTTGGAATATGTAGTTTCCTGAAGTCACAAACTGTTCTTTATATATTATAATACATAACAATTAAGCTGAGAGAATAGCGGATATACAGTTCACTTTATTTATTTTTGATAATTATAATATTAAAACAAGGTTAAGCGAACATCATATTATGATTCTGCACTCATGAAATCTTAAAGGAGTACACATAGCTTCTTCTTAGCAACTTTTTTAGGTCCATTCAAAGCCACGATAAGCGCTTCCTCAAATAATTCCTTCACGTTTTGCTGAGTCTTGGCTGAGCACTCAATGTACATGATGGCTCCCATCTTCTTAGCCAGTTTCTCCCCTTCCTCATGTGACATGGTATTCCCTTGAACCTGGTGTTGTTTATCATCTCTTAGGTCCATCTGTGTGCCCACCAAGATGAAAGGGACGCTGGGACAATAATGTTCTAGTTCTGGCAGCCAAGTTGTCTTAGCGTTGCTGAAAGAGTTGGGCATCACGACGGAGCAGCATAACAGAAAGACGTTTGTTTTAGGGTACGCAAGCGGTCGCAACCTAGAGTAATCTTCTTGTCCGGCCGTATCACAAAGTTGTATCTTGTGCTCTGTATCTTTCACTTTGATTGCAGCGGTGTAGTTTTCAAATACGGTGGGAATGTATGTATTGCTGAAAGTTTTGTTCAGATACGCAATCAGCAGAGATGTTTTTCCCACTGCACCATCCCCCACTACAACTAGTTTTAATACTTCGGACATGATCACTGATTATTTTGTAAAACATGCGAATCAGAATTGCCCTGAATGCATTTTAAAATTTATTGTAAACTGGTGTCTTCTAAGATTATCTTAATAATGAATTTATTAGAAATTTTTATCTGATAACTTCCATGTAGTATGGAGTGGTGTAGTGATAAGATTGAAATATTATTACATACATATCCGCGTTCAATTGATAAATACTTAGATAAAAAAAAACAAGTCAATATTGATAAATCAATTTTAAAATGACATTAACCCTTATGTACCTTAAGGTAAAAGTCACATATCACCCAAAGGGGGTTCACTAGGGCCTCCCATATATCGTAGAGCTATCAAGTCTCTTAAAATTCCTTTTGACCTTTCCAGTATAATATTTTTTTTTCAGATTTTTTGTTATTGATAGATTAGCAGTATTTTTTATAAAACAGTACTTGGTAATGTGAGGAAAAAATATGTATGTAAATAAAATGGACTATATTGAAATTAATTTAAATTAAACAAACATAAGTAAATGAAAATAAAGGAGTAATAAGAAATGAGGTAATTTGTATGTACATAATTATTAGTATGGTTGTGTATAATATTAGCACTGCATATATTTTTTATTCTTTTAACCTCTCAGACAAAGACATTTAAATACTATGTGTTCCTTTGAGAACTGTCAAAACGTGATAATTTTTGTGTTATTTACGAGTTTTGCTAAAAGCATCATAACTCACGTCTTGGGAAACGTAGCCTCATTCTAAAAAATGTTTTGGAAAGATTATGAAATCCACTATCGCATTGTGTTGTTATAAGTAAATATTTACGTTTCTAAATATATATTTTATGAAAACGTCAAAAATATATAAGAATCAATTACCATTATTTCAAACCCGTGAAAAATGTACTTTTTTCTGAGTATCATAAAGAAATAACACTTTATATATTGAAGAAATATAATTAAAAACTATTAGTCACCTCAAAATATTAACCGTCCAAACTAAAATATTTTTAATAAATTATTTAGAAACGCAATAAATTATGAACGAACAAGATGACAGATTTAATCGGCTTAGATAATGCACTTCTACGTTCCATAGATATTGTTGAATACAGACGCGTAGCGTTATTCATTATCGATACTCTGTTTTTTAAATCATGGCAATCCGTATACTAGTGATGGAAATAAATCGATTTTTAAAAAATCTCGTGCGTTTACGTGAAAAGACGTTCTAATGTCTTGACCGCTATTATCATATTTACGTCTTTTGACGTTCTAATGTTCTGAGTGGTTAAGATAAAAGTTTATTTGTAGTATCGCTTTTTTTTTCAATTTTGTTTGAAATGTTTTTTGTTTCTCTCATTTTTTGTGTAAGATTGTTGAATGCTTTTATTGCCTCTTTTATTCATCAAATATAACGGTCTGAAGGGTTAATAATAATGAAAATAAAGGCACCGTAAAACAAAAAGGCGACGCACTATTTGAATCCAAACATTTTCTTTCTAACTGTCAGTTATGGCGGGTTCAGACATTTTAATTTTAGTTGATCAACTCGACACTTGAAAGCATTTTGAAAGTAGGTATGTTCTAGAATCTAAAATATACATCCAATTTTAAAATTTCTTCATCTAAAATTGTATATATTAGATCAAAACATAAATTTAGCAATTGCTACAGACGTTACGAGAAATTGACGTCGCAATGTTTGGAAGTCCATAACTCAGAATAAGGTAATGTTCAGTCACAACCTTGTCAAACCAAAGTGACGATTTGTCACATACGAACCGGTCACTTCTACAACTCATAGATCTTGTGTTGAACAACTCGGCTGTGGAATGATTTGCCTCCTGTGTTTCCTCCTATCTACAACATGGGTCTTTTCAAGATCCAAATTCACTCTTTTGTGTGCTCAATATAAATAATACAAAAATATTTTCAGATATTATAAATCATTTGTCTTTTAAATTCCAGGACACCATAGTGGAACAATTCTCAAAGCACGGCAAGATCGTATCGTGCCGATTGGTCCGCGACATCGTCACGGGCAAGTCGAAATGCTATGCGTTTGTCGAATACGACTCTTCAAAATCGGCTCGTACAGCCCACAAAGAGATGCACAAGGAATTCATCGACAACTCTGAGATCCTGGTGGACTATGAACTGGAGAGAATCATGCCGGGGTGGAAGCCCAGGAGATTTGGAGGCGGTTTCGGGGGCAACAAGGAATCAGGGCAGTTGAGGTTTGGCTGCAGAGAACGACCCTTTTTAAAACCGATCGTTGTCGATGTGAAACCACAACAAAGCGATGATAGAAGTAGAAATGATTATAGAAGCGAAAGGCGGTGATATTAAAGGGTAGTTGAGGTTTGGCTGAAACTGGCCCTTTTTTAAAGCGATCATTGTCAATATGAATCCACAACGAGACGATGATAGAAGTAGAAATTAATATAGAAGCAAAAGGTGGTGATATTAAAGGGTAGTTGAGGTTTAGCTGAGGAAACTAGTAGCATTCCGTGACTTTTCACTTTTCAGTGAGGTAGAGGGTAAGATTGAAAAATACAAAATTATTGATGTTGTTGTAGCTAAAAATAATTTTTCTTTCCAAACTGAAAAATCTTAATAAAAATTTGAAATTTTGAAAAAAATAAATTATTTTCATGTTGTACTTCTCAATCTTACCAAACTAGCTTACTAAGTCTAGAACCTCTCCAGGTAGAAACTGGACCTTTTTTAATCATCGTTTTATCATTGTCAATAAAAAATAAATAATATTATGTAAATAATAAAAGTGGAGATGGGAATTAAATAAACATGGGTAGAATTGAAGCTGGTATGAATGGGAAAACCTTTTTATTATACTTTAATGTTGCAGGCTTTTAGTAATGGTGAAATCAATATGGTTAAAATAAAAAAGAAAGAGTTTTCAATCATAATCTATTCCCAGCAAGACAGACTATTGGTCCCTGGGTTGATTGTGAAATTACTTTTCAAAAAATATTTTATCGGCGATGTGAAATGGAGTGGCGAGCGACCAATTGTAGACTGAATCTCGAATCTTGTCCTCCCAACAGAGATGGTAAGTTTGTACCTAATATCCATATCAGATCATATTTGTAATCAGCATACTATTTTTTTTTTTATTATCAATATAAAGTTTTTTTACAGGTTTTTTTTTCGATGTCTGTCTCACTAGGATAAACCTGTGTCGAGACAGACGTATTTGATACATGAATTAATGTTTACATATTTTTTGATACATAAAATATTTCATTACATTAAATGACATTGTGAAAAAGATAAAAAATAATAATTAATAATAATAAATGATAAATTTGTTAATCAGCATCTAGTTGGAGTACATACTTATGTAGGGATTTTTATAAAATTTTTGATCATGGATCTGTCTTGGCTGATGATCCAAGACTTGATGTCTGTTTTATATTTTTTTTTTAAATTCGTTCAGTCTAATGGCTAGTGGAAGAGCATTATATAGCCTTGTTGCAAAGTACATATCTAAAATTTCTCTGGCCAAAAGTTGTTTTAGCGAAAGGGATTTGTAAGAAATTATGTCCTTTGGTTCTAGTATCACGAGCAGTTTGGATATTGTCAAAAGTAGTTTTGTGTTTGAAGAGGTATGTTAGTATGTTTTTGGCATAAAGTTGCCTAATGTCCATAACACAGATTTTCCTAAAGATTTCATCCGAACTGCTTGTGATTGGTAGTTTGAGGATAATCTTTATCCCGTTGGCGTCATGTATCTTTTATCAGGAGATTTTTCAATGTGGATGAGTGTTTCAGGCGAACAATTATTGCTTGTAAAATAATTGTTACCCTTTGTGCTATGCATAAAAAATCTTGTCTTAAAAACATTAGTTTACCAAAAAATAATAATTAATATTTGACAAGTTCAAGTATTTCGCCTAAAAATGTAGACAATTTGTCTCGACGCCATCTAGTGAGAGAGTTAGCACTTACAATGCCTTTCTCATATAAAAATAAAGTTGGTTGTTTTCAGGTGAAAAATGTACCAAGCAGTAATTGTTGAATGAAACACTAGTATATATTGAATAATTTCGCGGGTAAGAGATAAGCCGCCATAGCTCAGTGGTCAGAGCTGTCGACCGGAAATCGAAGGGACACGGGTTCGTGTCCCGTTGGCGTCATGTATCTTTTATCAGGAGATTTTTCAATGTGGATGAGTGTTTCAGGCGAACAATTATTGCTTGTAAAATAATTGTTACCCTTTGTGCTATGCATAAAAAATCTTGTCTTAAAAACATTAGTTTACCAAAAAATAATAATTAATATTTGACAAGTTCAAGTATTTCGCCTAAAAATGTAGACAATTTGTCTCGACGCCATCTAGTGAGAGAGTTAGCACTTACAATGCCTTTCTCATATAAAAATAAAGTTGGTTGTTTTCAGGTGAAAAATGTACCAAGCAGTAATTGTTGAATGAAACACTAGTATATATTGAATAATTTCGCGGGTAAGAGATAAGCCGCCATAGCTCAGTGGTCAGAGCTGTCGACCGGAAATCGAAGGGACACGGGTTCGTGTCCCGTTGGCGTCATGTATCTTTTATCAGGAGATTTTTCAATGTGGATGAGTGTTTCAGGCGAACAATTATTGCTTGTAAAATAATTGTTACCCTTTGTGCTATGCATAAAAAATCTTGTCTTAAAAACATTAGTTTACCAAAAAATAATAATTAATATTTGACAAGTTCAAGTATTTCGCCTAAAAATGTAGACAATTTGTCTCGACGCCATCTAGTGAGAGAGTTAGCACTTACAATGCCTTTCTCATATAAAAATAAAGTTGGTTGTTTTCAGGTGAAAAATGTACCAAGCAGTAATTGTTGAATGAAACACTAGTATATATTGAATAATTTCGCGGGTAAGAGATAAGCCGCCATAGCTCAGTGGTCAGAGCTGTCGACCGGAAATCGAAGGGACACGGGTTCGTGTCCCGTTGGCGTCATGTATCTTTTATCAGGAGATTTTTCAATGTGGATGAGTGTTTCAGGCGAACAATTATTGCTTGTAAAATAATTGTTACCCTTTGTGCTATGCATAAAAAATCTTGTCTTAAAAACATTAGTTTACCAAAAAATAATAATTAATATTTGACAAGTTCAAGTATTTCGCCTAAAAATGTAGACAATTTGTCTCGACGCCATCTAGTGAGAGAGTTAGCACTTACAATGCCTTTCTCATATAAAAATAAAGTTGGTTGTTTTCAGGTGAAAAATGTACCAAGCAGTAATTGTTGAATGAAACACTAGTATATATTGAATAATTTCGCGGGTAAGAGATAAGCCGCCATAGCTCAGTGGTCAGAGCTGTCGACCGGAAATCGAAGGGACACGGGTTCGTGTCCCGTTGGCGTCATGTATCTTTTATCAGGAGATTTTTCAATGTGGATGAGTGTTTCAGGCGAACAATTATTGCTTGTAAAATAATAATCTTTATTATAAGTTTCTGAGCTTTAGATATTGGATCAATGGCGGCAGCGTTTGCTCCTCCCCATGCTATGATACCATATTCTATTAAAGATTGACAAAGTGCATAGTAGATTGTTTTGAGCTGGCTTAGGTTGAGAAAGTTGCGAGTTTGTCTAAAAAAGTAAATGAATTTTCTAAGTTTGTTTGCTGTAGTGGTTATATGTTGTTTCCACTTTAAATTGCTGTCAAAAATAATACCTAAGTATTTAATTTTAGTTACCTGTTCTAAATAAGGGCAATCACATATTATCGTATTTGTCAGGTTGCAAGCACATATTTTAATTTGATTTTCTGGGTTTCTTAAGGAAGGATTAATAACTATAAAGGACTATAAACCTTCCTGCCACTAAAAATTGTTAACCTTGTTCCGAAAGCAATTGTATAAAGAATAAGTTCCATGTTTCAGTCTCTGGTAACTGGAACCAGGAAATGCAGTGACATTCCATTTCAGATTAAACATCTCTAATTCTGCATCGCGAGAACGAGACTCAAGACGCGCGGTCTACACAATTTATGGTAACCGGAAAACACAATGACAATTTAGCATAACGGAAACAAAAACTAACAAGATGAAACAAAAACTAGGTTAGGTTATTTTTGTCATCACTTTTTAAAAGTGTGGTGAATTGTCATTGTGTTGAATTATCATAGAACCATGATCAGGTACATTCAACCTGATCATTTCGCCAGTGGGTTTTGTAAAATGATTGGTCAGTTCACATTTGGCTCGAGCTACCGTCATCAGTTTTTCCTCCTTCGTATAATCCAGGCCTCAATCAAGTGAATCAAATACATGAGACGGGACATGTCGAGTCAGAATAGCGCAAGAGTATGTATGAATGTGAATGAAACAGAGCTATGTCAGTTTATCCTCTCTGCCTACCCCTGTGGCATGGCTTGATGGTTAGTTGGTCGGCAATAGGAAGAAAAAATTCAATGAAACCCAATTTATGTAATAAAATCATCTTTGTATATATGTATATGTAATGACAATGAAAAATTTAATTTTGATCAATAATAAAGTCAAATGAAAAAAAAATTATGTTTAATTATTTATTGCAACAACCATGATAATAATTTTAAAAATGAATTAAACTATACATAAATGATGATTTAAATACTAGGAAATTATATAACCTTTTTTCAAACAAACAATCTAGTTCATATATCACGTTCAAGCATTTTTAACAAATTCTGCATTAGCATAAAAAAAATATAATTTTAATACAGTGGAAATTGTTTTTACTAGAAAAATGGTTAAAAAAATAAATATGTAATCTAAACTCAACAAACAATGTGATCCACCACTTGAATTGAAGCTTTAACCAAAAATAGTCATTAGAGCGATAGCAACCCATATTTGAGAAGCACCACTAATGCCCTTGAGCGATAACTACCCATATTCGGCTAACACCGCTAAAAATGAGCAATAGCTACACAAATGTATGTAGCGGTAGATGACTTTTATGAATAAAAATGAATTTATTTCACACTTCCCACATTTACCTAGTGGCTAGCTTGATTAATCTTATATCGAATACCAAAAGATGTCGCAAACTTTCCTCTCGTAGATTATTCAAGATAATGTTTTATATTGTGTAGTTTGCATGCCATTTTAAATTGTTATCTAAAAATTTAACATACATGTAACACGTTAAAATATATATTTTTTTAATCTCGGTAAATAACATACAGAATTCACGTGTTTACAAATTTGCTATTTTTCGAATCCCTAATCCAACGGCCAGAAATAGCCCAAGGTGTCTTATTAAATTTAAACTCACTATCGCTTGTGTGTAAATGATTTGAATTACAATTTTTTTTTTTAAAATGATGTGATTACTGCACACAAGTCCTAACTGCTCCCAACTGTAGTACTGGAGCCAGTATGACTATGGCATCCCCATTTGGGAATATTGTGTGACTGAAAGGTTCTTCATCTTCCCTATTTCCTTTCCCTCCACCACCATCATTTGAGCCTCACAAAAACAGCTAGGTGGAGCGTTTGAATGTGATTTTGGTCAAATTATAGCTAAACAATCGCTCAGCTTAGTTGGAAACGACGGATGGTAATGACTCAAATTAATCGATCATAAATATACCAATGAATTTATTTGGCTGGCAAAATATTAAATATTTTATAGGTTATGTAGCCGATTTAATTTTTACAATTTAATTTACAACACATGTTATAAAAGCAATTATTTACAAAAAAATCATCTCAAGTCATTATGACATCATAAGAGTTTATTTTTATTTCGATTAACCCAAATTAATTAATAATATTATTTGTTTCATCAACCATTCCATGTTTTCATCAACAATTTCCACTGTACAGTGATATTATTTATTTATCAATATTACTTATGAGTTATCTAGCCAGCAAAAAATATATATGCAATGAAAAAATATAAACATAGATAATAAATTATGGAATTACAGAATATCATTACATTAAATAAAAATTACATTATATTTCTCAGATGCCGTTGTTTTTGCAAACTAAAAGCACAAAATAATAAAATTAAAATATTGGACAAAATTATTATAATACATACACATTTAATATTTTAACAAATTGGACTAAATATTTAATATATGGGATCTATGTATATTAATTTCAACTTTTTATATTCAATAGTTTGCTGGATTGTAGAATGTTGGTGCTCCTCCCTGAAAAACAAAATTACATCAAATTAAAAACTAATTTTAAAAGAGCAATTTTTAGAATTTGCATATCTAGCATTAAATGCTTTACAGTGCCAATCTGTCACAAGCATAGATAATAGAAACAAAGGATATTGGCCATTAACCATTATTAGAATGAAACCACGCTCACAGTGCGTGACGTTCCATCTTTGTTTCTACCTACACATCAAGAACATAACTTTCATTGCATAGCCGCTTTGGTAATCCTTGCAATATGGTTGTGGCTCAGTGACATTTAGCGCGCTTCCATGCCGTATCTCCCTTTGTTTTATTATCTATGGTCACAGCAATGTTGATTTATCATATAGAAGACAACCGAATATATTAATAAAGACAAAAAAAGAAACTGTGAAGCTTTTGGTATTGAAATAAATCAATTTGTGAAACATTATTGCCAGTTAGGTTAAGCTCAAGAATTGCCGAGACCAAATGGGTTAAAGTATTAAATATTTTTGATTAGAGACAGTCTGGGTAGATCCCATGAGCACTGCCATGGGCCCATCATTCTGTGTATTTCCATTGTTTTACCTCTATCTCTTGATAGTAGACTACGCACTAGCAATCATTGGCATCATAAGTGAATTGGAGTTTCGTCATCGTATAACAGCTACTAGCTGCCTATACCTGTCCTGTCTGCTACTTGAAAAGTAGTGACAAATTTGTGTGACAAGATACTCGCTGTGAGTGACTCAGCTAGAAGCTACTAAACATAGCGGCGACTAGATTAGAATATGTTCGATTCTAATCGCCAGAAACCCGCGAATTTGTCGGTCACATGACTTGGTTGCCGCTACTGTTGTCTCATCTGACATCTCAAATCACTAGACGCAAGTATAGACTGTAGATATTTCACTTATTACTAAGTTCCACTAACTCTATGTGTCTACCAGCGGCTGCAAGGAAGGGACAATCACCCACCACAGCAACATAGCAGCGACAATATCGCCCTATGTGACACAGTCCCGCGAGTGAATTGCGTTCCTCTCCATATTGTATAGAATAGTTGTTTATTTGGGCAGAGGGGGTTTTACATAATAAGTTACCTCGTTATTGTTGTTTGAGGCCCCCGGTACGAAGTAGGAGGTAGGCAAAGGACTCTGCAAGGAGGCCCCTAGCACCTCTGAGGCGGGCGGCAGGGGCTTTATGGGGGCCCCGCTAGGGTTGAACACGTCTACATACGACTTCTTGATGTCTGCAAAATTTCATACATTAATAATACCAAAAAAAGCATAAAATCAAACAAAAGGGTTCGGTCTGGATCAAAACAAAAGGTACATATTTTTTCCAGAACTTAATATGTAACACCAAAACCAACATAATGCAACACAATATACATTACAAATTCTTACATAAACAAAAAAAACTAATTCACTGCAATACTCAATTCTTTGACTAAAATATGTGAACACCTCAGAACAGGTTCTCCTAGTGAACGAAACACTATAACTGTCAATAACTTTCATGTATGTAAATGGCACTCGTGGCTTAAATTCTAAATAAATACATAATGTAAGCCATTTGCAGTACTCGTTATTCCTACCTTATACTCCACAATATAAATATACACATATAAGCCATAATATGTTTGGCTCAGCAGGACCTTAAAGTATCTGTACGGGACCAAGTTAGTGAAGCCCGCACAAATACTGCAAATTCAATAGGGCACCGGCACACATTGACACCTTGATCTGAGAGTTTTTGCAGGGGCAGTAGGAAAACATTAAATTAAACAAGTATTACTTTCCCGAGTACTCTCGGATGAGAAGTGACTGTTTGTACCAGTTACTTCTCTATTTATTGGACAAAATTATACATTAAATTTCACACATGTTCAATGAGAGTAATTAGCGATCACCCTTATCTCTTCACTGTGTTGAACAAAACAAAAACATTAGTTTTTAAATGTATGGTGGCGCCGAAAATCCATTAATATTAACTATAGCAGTCGCACATTAAGGATGTGGAATAATATTATAGTATCATATTTATTTTGACGCAGATATCTAAATAGTTTTATCAAAAATATTAAGGACATCGTAAAAACTTGAGATCTTGTTATCTCATAATGACTTTGGCTCTGCACGTCCGATATACTCCCCACGGTGCAGTCTCTGCTGCGCCCAGCTACTCCGTCGGGCGTGTTCTGTTTCATCCCAGCGTCTCGTGTTTGCAGTTGATGTCATTGCAAGGGGTTTCGGCTAGGCAGGTGTTGTCGTGCTGGTGATTGGATCGGCTGGTGTTGTTGAAGCAGGTAGTATGACGGCGATTTTAATGGCCGGTCTAACATATATTCCGGAACTTGTCTGGATACAGGCTGTCCTGACTTGTCCGTCGGCGGCGGGCACGGCCTCAAGGACGCGGCCACGCGGCCAGCTGTTCCGTGGCAGCGTTAAGTCCATAATGACCACCAGGTCATCCTTCTTAATGGGTGTGACCGGGTTGTGCCATTTTTGCCGAGCTGCCATGGTGGGAAGGTATTCTAGAAGCCACCGCCTCCAGAATATGTCTGCAAGTTGCTGGCCGATACGCCACTGGCGGCGAAGGCATATTTCCTCTTCCTTTTTGCCAAACATGGACAAGAGGGGACGCTTTCCAGCCGACCCTAGAAGAAAGTGGTTGGGGGTCAAAGGCTCTTCGTCGCGTGGGTCAACTGATATGTGAGTGAGTGGTCTGTTGTTCACTGTGAATTCAGCCTCTGCCAGGGCCGTGAGTAAGGTTTCTTCTCTTCTTTTCTGCCCGTTCCTTAAGTGTGGTGCTCAGGGCTCTTTTTACTGGCCGTACAAGCCTCTCCCAAGCTCCCCCCATGTGGGGCGTCATTGGAGGTATGAAATGCCACTCAATGCCCTGGGTGGCTATGGCATCAAGCATTCTGGCATCGTGGCTCAATGATACCAGAGCGTCTCTCATCTCTGCATCGGCTCCATGAAAATTTGTTCCATTGTCGGAGTACATGGCTGCGGGTTGTCCCCTTCGCGCAGTCGTCCGCTGTATGGCCATGATGGCTGAGTCTGCGGTCAGTGAGGCGGCCAGTTCTAAGTGAATGGCGCGGGTCGAGAGACAAGTGAAGATGGCTCCATATCGTTTTTCCCGATGTCTGCCAACCGTGATCTCCATAGGCCCGAAGTAGTCGAGTCCGCAATGTGTAAATGGGCGGATGTGATGCATCAGTCGAGGTGGTGGTAGCGCCCCCATTAGTGGTGGAGAGGGTTTGCTTCTCCTTATGTGGCAGGTGGGGCAGGCGTGTGCTATCTTCCTGCTTGTAGTGCGCAGACGCAGTACAAAGAAATCGCCCCGCACCTCTGCGACCGTCTTCTCCGTGCTGGGATGGTCTGCCTTCTGGTGGTAGTGAGAGTACGGGTGAACGGGTGGTCTCCATCCAGGATGACGGGAGTCCGTGCTACACACTTCGTTTTCGCTAGAGCTCGCAGCCGGGTACCCATCCGCAGGGCGCCGTCTTGTCCGAAGAAGGGGTTTAATGGGTTCAGACGACTACCAGTCGGCAGCATTTGGCCTTGCTTGAGGGTGGTCATGTCAGTATTGAAGGCGTCCTCCTGAGACCTTTTTATCCATCTGTCTTCCGCCTCCTTGATCTCCTCCGCTCGCAGTGGGCCCCCTACAGATTTGTTAACTTTCATCCGACATTGTTTCACAAAGCGGAGAACCCATGCTGTTGCACGAATCAGCCGTTGCCATGAGGAGAATCTCTCGATGGATGGTAAGGCTTCCCTTGCAGTTGATAGAAGGCCGACGTAGTGAGGCTTAACCTCTAGTGTCTGGTCGTCGGGCCTTTTGACAGGTGCACGCTCTTTTGGCCACGCACTCTCAGGTAAAATGATAAAGGCCGGGCCGGTAAACCACCTTCCTTTGGGTGATAGGTCGGGCACATCTGAGTCCCTTGTACCGATGTCAGCGGGATTGAGCTTGGTTGGCACCCATCTCCAGTCGAGTATGTTGGTTAACTCATCTATTTCGCCCAGTCTGTTTGCCACGAAGGCAGAGTACGTACGTGGGTCAGTTCGTAACCAGCACAATACGGTTGCAGAGTCTGTCCAGAAGTACGTTTGGGATATACGGGCCTGGCTTTCCTTGTGGATGGTCTGGGCTAGTCTTGCCGCGATGAGTCCGGCTTGTAACTCAAGGCGGGGAATGGAGAGGGGCTTCAGTGGCGCCACTTTGCATTTACTGGCCAGAAATGTCGCCTGTAGCGATCCATTTACTTCTTCGGTGTAATAGGCGACAGCGCAGCAGGCTTGTTCTGACGCATCGCAGAAGAGATGTAGGGTCACGCTGTTCTGCTTGAGATGGAGGCAGCGTCTCGGAACTGAAATGCTGTGTGTATTCAACAGGCTCAGCCATTCGGTCCACCTCTGTGTATGTTCAGGGGTAATGGGGTTGTCCCAGCTTATGCTCGAGCGCCACACGGCCTGCAGTAGTATCTTCGACCGGATTGTAAGGCAGGAAATGAAGCCTACTGGGTCGAAGATTTTCATTACTATTGAGAGCAGCTGCCTTTTCGTGGGTCGCGTGGCCACTTCTGGGGTGATCGCCTCTTGGAATGAGTACAGGAAGTTATCAGTGGATGGGTCCCAAACTAGTCCGAGCACTCGTTCCGTCTCCGTACCTCCACCGCTGATCCGCACTGTGGAACTGGCCCGGTCTTCTGTGGGAACACCGGCTATGGCAGCTGGACTGTTAGATGCCCAGCTAGTTAGGTGGAATCCTCCTTTCGCGAGGAGGGTGCTCACACCGTGGACGAGTAAGGCAGCCTCCTGACAACTGTCTACCGCATCTAGGTAGTCATCCATGTAGAATTTAGAACGAATGGCTGCTGCGGCAGTCGGGTTCTCATGTTCGTATTCCCCGGCTACCTTGTTCCGGACGAACTGGGCGCTGCTCGGTGAACAAGTGGCTCCGAACATCATAGATGACATCTGGTAAGTATCAGGTTCGTGTTGGTTCGGTAATCTCCAGAGGTAGAGTTGGGACAGCTGATCTTCCCGCCTTATCTTGATCTGCAGAAACATTTCCTTGATATCTGCGGCAATGGCGATGTTTCCCTCTCGAAAGCGCAGAATATTCCCTAAGAGGGAAGACAGCAGGTCAGGGCCGGTAAGCAGCTGGTCATTAAGGGAGGTCCCTCGGCATCGACTGGCGGCGTCAAACACTATCCTGATCTTCCCTGGCTTATTGGGGTTTGTCACCGCAAAGTGTGGCAGGTACCATTTTCTGGGTGCGGTTGTTGACGCTTCCAGTTTAGACAGCTTCCTGGCGTAGCCTTTGTTGACCAGCTGGCTCATCTTGTCGCTGTAGGCTGCTGCCAGATTCTGATCTGCTGCCAGCTTCTTCTCAAGGGAATGAAGTCGTTTCAGCGCGCACTGCCGGTTGTCAGGCAATGTGGCTTCCGGATTACGCCACAGGAGGCCAGTTTCCCACCTCCCAGTGCGAAGAGGCCGGGTAGTCGTGTTCATTAGTGCGATGGCCCTTTGTTCACTTGCTTGGGTTCTCACCGCGGCAGTTACGCCAAGAGAGTCGACGGCAAAGTTGCATTTTACCAATTCTCTTAGGCGGATATCTGCTGTTGATTCAATTTGTAGTGCCAGCGTCGTGGATTTATTGTCACTGCCAGTCCCGACACCCCCATGGGCGATCCACCCCAGTGCGGTTCGTGACACTATTCGCGTAGTGTCATGGTCTTCGCGCACTTCCCGTGAAACGATCAGATGAGCATTGTCTTGCCCTATCAAAAGTTTTGGGGTGACAAGGTTTCCCTGGGCCTGTTGTTCTGGCAGGTTGAGGTCGGAGATCGTGTTGGCGATGATGTAGTAGGTGTCACTGCTATCACATCCTCTTATGGTCAGCTTCACTCGGCGGGAGAGTGTGTCAGAGGTGCACATCCCTTTGGCGCCATGGATCCGTATGCCGCGGACTGGGCCGCTCACCCCGATCCGTGTCGCGATGTCAGCGTCGACAAGTGTCACAGTTGAGCCTTCGTCGAGGAGCGCGAACACCAAAACTTTGCTTCCTTGGGGGACGCCCAACATAACCTGCACAATTTTTAACAGCACGCTCCGGTCCGTCGTCTGGCGTCACAAGTTAACCTCACCGACAGCACCTTCCGGTACGAACTGTGGGTCATGAAGCAAACGGTGATGTGGTGATCTGCACCCTCCTATGCCGCACCATGCCTTGGTTTTACAGTCCCGCGAGTGGTGTCGATCCAGACACTTACGACACAGGTTCTTCTGTCGCACCATTGTCCACCGGAGGGCGAGACTTTTCTCCGCGAACTCGGTGCACTCGCGAGTTTTGTGGTTGCCACCGCACTGGCCGCAACTTTCACTAGACAGTTTGCGTTTACGCGTATTGTTCATTTTATTTTCGCGAGGCTCACTCCTCTTTCGCGATGTAACAAATTCAGCGGGTCTAGAGTCTGGTTTAACTTCTTCACCGTTTACTACATGCACCTGCTCGGTCCGTCGCGGTCGAGGTCGCACTGGGTCGATCATACCGCTGTTGGGTATAGCGTTAGCCATACTTTTCAGAAATGCTGCCAGCTGAGTTATTGTAGCTAGACTCGTAAGACCACGTGTCTCATACAGCCAGGTCATCCGTAGCGTAATCGGCATCTTTGTTGTGATGTCATTCAGTAGGGTGGGGTTGGTCAGGTATCCGTCAGTCCTAAGGATCCTAAGTGATGTCACCAAGTTCTGGACGGTTCCGGAGAAGTCTGCCAGGTCCTCGAGGGTTGCGTCTATTGTGAGATACGGCAGCTTTTTCACCTTTTCCAACATCAGCGTGGCTATTGCGCTGGCGCCACCGTATCGCTGCTCGAGGACAGAGAGGATCTCTGGAACTTGAGCGGGATCCATGAGGAGAGGGCCGACTGCATCCCGAGCCTTCCCTTTTAGTGCACACTGCAGCCGGATGAGGTTTTCAGATGAAGTCATTCTGCAAGTGGTTGTGGATTGGGTGTACTGGGCTTTCCATGTGGGCCACTCGAGCGGGTCACCCAGGAAGAGGGGAAGATCCTTGGCCGTGGTCTGTCTTGCGATTAAGGCGGCCATCCGTGTATCGTCCTCTATCGTGCGAGGGCTTTCTTGGGCACGGGACGTGCGAAAACCCTCTGCTATTGCTGAGGTGATCTGGGACAGCTGATCAGCGCCTTTTTGCACCCACTCGTGAGTGTGCTGTGCTGTCTCATCGGCCGTAGGGAGTGGCGGAAACAGTGGTGAAAAATCCTGACTCGTAGGGAATCGCTGCGATCTGTTATGCGTAAATTCCACTTCTCCAGGTACTGCTGCTTGGGGCTGTCGCTCGGGGTACTGTGGTAGAGTATAATCGGCTATGGGAATGCTTGCCACGGGTGCCGTGTGTCCCGTAGTTTCCGACAGTATGTGCACTGAGCGTGCATTCGAGGCGGGTCCGGGTGTTATGATAGCGTGGCCAGCATTTGAGGCGGGCCGTGTTCCCGGCAGTGTACGCACCGGGCATGCATTCAAGGCTTGCCCGGGTGCTGTGATAGTGTAACTGGCTTTCGAGGCGGGCCACACTCCAGGCGCTGTTTGCACCGGGCATGCATTCGAGGCTTGCCCGGGTGCTGTGATAGCGTAGCCGGCATTCGAGGCGGGCCACGCTCCAGGCGCTGTTTGCACCGGGCATGCATTCGAGGCTTGCCCGGGTGCTGTGATAGCGTAGCCGGCATTCGAGGCGGGCCACGCTCCAGGCGCTGTTTGCACCGGGCATGCATTCGAGGCTTGCCCGGGTGCTGTGACAGCGTAGCCGGCATTCGAGGCGGGCCACGCTCCAGGCGCTGTTTGCACCGGGCATGCATTCGAGGCTTGCCCGGGTGCTGTGATAGCGTAGCCGGCATTCGAGGCGGGCCACGCTCCAGGCGCTGTTTGCACCGGGCATGCATTCGAGGCTTGCCCGGGTGCTGTGATAGCGTAGCCGGCATTCGAGGCGGGCCACGCTCCAGGCGCTGTTTGCACCGGACATGCATTCGAGGCTTGCCCGGGTGCTGTGATAGCGTAGCCGGCATTCGAGGCGGGCCACGCTCCAGGCTCTGTTTGCACCGGGCATGCATTCGAGGCTTGCCCGGGTGCTGTGATAGCGTAGCCGGCATTCGAGGCGGGCCACGCTCCAGGCGCTGTTTGCACCGGGGCTTGGGTAGTTGTGAACCTGGAATCGGCAGGTTGGTGGCCTGCTTGCAGTGCGGCGGATGTCTTTGTTGCTGCTGCCAGGGCTGCAAGTAGGTTGGCGGTGTGCTTAACGTGCTGCTTCTCTCGAGTGCGCAACTCACGGCGCAACATTTGTATTGCATCCTCAGTTGACTCTGACCGTTGGTCATCATCCTCTCCGTCGGACTCCTGGGGGGCCAGGGAACTGTGGGTCAGGATGGGACCCCAAGCTGTGGTTGATTGTTCAATGGAGTCCGAGGCAAGCATAGCTTGATCAGCTTGCTGGGGTGCATCTTGGCTAATGGGAACATCAGTTGGAGAGTTGGAAGTAGGGTCCGGGGCTCGGCGAGACATACGTTTGTCTCGGTCTGCGGGAACGCTGGTTGCTGATCGCGACGCCCCGGATGACGTAGAGATTTTATGGCCACTGCGAAGCGAAGGCATCTTTACTGAAGCACGATTAAAGGCGTAATGCGTAGAACCGGCACGAAGGACCAATTTGTACGGGACCAAGTTAGTGAAGCCCGCACAAATACTGCAAATTCAATAGGGCACCGGCACACATTGACACCTTGATCTGAGAGTTTTTGCAGGGGCAGTAGGAAAACATTAAATTAAACAAGTATTACTTTCCCGAGTACTCTCGGATGAGAAGTGACTGTTTGTACCAGTTACTTCTCTATTTATTGGACAAAATTATACATTAAATTTCACACATGTTCAATGAGAGTAATTAGCGATCACCCTTATCTCTTCACTGTGTTGAACAAAACAAAAACATTAGTTTTTAAATGTATGGTGGCGCCGAAAATCCATTAATATTAACTATAGCAGTCGCACATTAAGGATGTGGAATAATATTATAGTATCATATTTATTTTGACGCAGATATCTAAATAGTTTTATCAAAAATATTAAGGACATCGTAAAAACTTGAGATCTTGTTATCTCATAATGACTTTGGCTCTGCACGTCCGATATAGTATCTGTATCTTATATCTAAATTAAAAATAGCATCCACCGCAGATACTGATTTGAAATAAAACTCAATTATATTGTAAGAGAAGATCTGAAGAAAAGCAATTATGCGGAACTCGGCAGAAGATTTGAGGATTGGTTCGGTTTGTATTGTTATTGTAACATTTGATAGCTTGATGAGGTTAATAAATTAAGAGCACACGCCAAGGTCGTGGGACCAATGTTGTGCAGCAGGATCACTGAGTGACGATATACAGCTGGTTGCTATCTGGAGAAGGAATTTACCAAATTGCTGATGCAGCGCTCAGCTTTATCCCGAGGCGTTAGACAATCTTGGGGTTCACCAGCGGTCAATCTCACCGACTGCGGGTGTGGGGTCTTGATATTTTACTATATAAGACGCTATTTCAATTGGAATAACTAGTTATATAATCGTGTTCATTATGTGTGTCTCTATGTAGTAAAAAGCTTGCCGACCACCTGCCTATTAAATTGTTCATCACTCATCAGCTTGTAGAGGAGTCACGACCATAGTCTGACTCCTACAAGTTTATTGTAGATGCCTTGCTCTTCCATTAAGGATATATTAGTGCGCCTGACTGTCCATGGAATTCTAGAGCTCACTAATTATTATACACTCGGTATAATAATAACATAATACAATAAGTTTCAAGTGTAAGTTTCACCAAGCCCCAATACATCTAAACCAAACAATATTGATCAACTGAAAGTATATTTAATGACCTCTTATCAGATAATAGTTTCATTTCATAAACAATATTAATTTTCCAAGTACTGTATACAGGTGCCACAACTTGTGCCATCTTCCTGGGCGTAACAGTTTAGTTAAGTTAAAGGAACAGTTTAAGTCAAATGTAGGTCATTCACTTTCTGAACGTTGAAGAGGCCACACGTGAATAATTACCGCTAGAAAACAACCCCTTATAATGGACACTACTGCTGACAAAACCGCTCAAGTGGTGGCACTTCTGCAATCAGTGATGCGACATTGTGATGTTGCACGGCAACTAAACTTGATCCTTAGTCGACTAGGCTGCACATCCGAAAGCGACGATCGCATTATTGTCTTGCAATAGGTGCGATTTTTGTGACGCCGAGTGTATGTAAAGAATAATGATGGCAACTTACGTCTTCCCTTCTGCAGCTTGAATAAGTTCGGCATGGGAACAGCGGGGTTGGGGGGCAGGGCCCCTTGCTCCGGGGGCGCAGAGAAGCCCGGAGGGGGGGGCGTGTGCCCCAGTGGCATTTGTGGCTGGTAGCTGTAATATCAAAAAAAGAAAAGTTGCATTTTTCTGGCACAATAGGGGATCAAAGATATGAAAGTCATGTTTAGAGGGCCAGATCTAAATAGCCAGGAACTTCTTCACCTTCCTTTTCACCATCTCCTTCCCTTCACCACTACCCTCAGCCTCGCAACATACCCCAATTGGGGATGGATATAGTCCCACCGGCTCAATACAAACGAAAGCAATTGGGAATCTTGCGCGGTCTTCACAGAGAAAACAGAGTATGTACGAGACAATGTATGCATGGGAATGGAGCAAAAATAAAGGGAGGTTCAATCCCTGAGGCTAAAATTAGGAACACATAATTAATGAATAGAGGTTCCGAAGTGTGATCATCCATTAATTAATGATTGGATTATTTGTATAGCGCCGTTTTCGTGAGAAAATCACCTCAGGGGTGCTTAACAACTTAATTTACGCATTCAATTTATTTCTATCACATAGACTTATAACTATGTTTCATATGTAGAGACTTATAAACTAAGATTAATGTCGAGTGATTTATAACTAAGACTTTTAACTAATGTTTTAACTATACATATTTTTATGACCGAGTGGGTATTTACACAATACCGCTATAATACGACTTACAACTACGACTTGAACTAGAGATTTACGACTAACATACATATTTACGTTTACAAATATAGATTGTTATGATTTTTGCCTGTGGTGTCAGTGGTAAGGTATAAAATATTACGCGTAAAAATAGTTTACGCGTAATAAACGGTTATTACATTAAAGTGGTTAGTCAAGTAAAAAATCCACCGGACTGAGCAATAAAATACTACAGAGGAATAAAAAATAAAAAAAGGTCATCATTCTGAATACGACAAGTTGAAAAAGTGAGTCTTTAGTTTTGCTCTGAACTCAGATGAGCTGTCGATCTTTCGCAAAAGCTCGGTCTCCAAAATTGGTATTGGGATTGCGCATAGGTGCTGAGAGTCTACCTATGGCATTGAAGATGCTGATCGAAGGGTGTCTTGCCTAACATTAACATCGTTTGGAATGCACAGTTCCGACAAGTAGGGTGGCGCCAAGTCATGTACGGCTTTGAAAACCATCCAGCAGAGTTTGAATTGGATTCTCTCAGGGCACTTAAGCCAATGAAGGTTCCGTAAATGTTGTGAGATGTGAGAATATTTGGAAACACCGGTTATCAGCCTTGCTGCAGCATTGAAAACTGACTGACGTCTGTAACTGTATATTTTAGGGAGACTTGTATATATACCATTGCAATAGTCTAGACGTGATACGACGTAAGTGTTTACCAACATCTTTCTGGCGTTAGCCGGAATATTTCTTTCTTCTTATAGATTTATCCATGTTTCGGCTTTAGTTTTAAATATGTGGCGCATATACTCTTTACAGATACTACAACTTGTGTCATCTTCCTGGGCTATAAAAGGAGCATTTTTTAATTTTTTTTTTTTAAATTTAATATTTCTCTGCCGAAAATTTTAATTGGGAATCATAATAAAAATAAATAAAGTATATTTTGGCTTATTGCCCTGGTTGAGTATTTATGTTGAGCAGTGGAGTATTCAATGTAGTATAAACCACTGGTAAGTTATTACGAATATAGAATCGGCTGGAGTACGGTGAGCCATGCAAAGATGGCCTAATTTATCCCGCAGTATATATCCGGTCTCGTGGTAAACCTTTAAAAAGAGTACATATAATTATCTGTATACTTTCACAGTGATATTAAGGACGGGTTCATTCACAGAATTTGAACAATTCATCAAATTTCATCAAGTTAAAATTCAAGTTACTATTCAAGTTCTGTTATTATTTTATCATGGGCCAGTTGTTTTGCAATACTTTGAAAATAAAAAAACTTGACAAATTGTTCAAATTCTGTGTAACAACCCGTCCTAAGACTTGTATAAAAATGATATGATGTTTTTTACCTTATGTTATTGTTGTTAGCGCTAGGCCGCATGATGTCGGACATTTTGGGAGGAAGCCCGACTTGAGTTTGCTGCTCATCTTCGTCTGCGTCCAGGTTAGTCCACTTTTTCTTATCCGAGTCCCAAACGATCTAAAACATATTAAACACAAACATTCCACTTCATAAAAGGGGAAAGTAAGCAGCATTCTCATTGGATACTTCTAACTTCTTCTTACCGAACTCTTTCCCTTCCCCATTCCATACAGCCTTACAGTATACCCCAATTGGAAGTATGTATGTACCAATTTTGTTACGTAAAAGAATAAAACAAATATACGTAATACACAATACACACATCATTATTTACAATAGTTTTATACATTATTACAATTTAATATTTCATAATATCTTTTTACTGAATATTATAAAATTGTACCCAGTGAGGTCCAGGAAGAGGAGAGTTTGTAAGTGGATGAGGAGGAAGTAACAGAGCAACAATCTTCTGGCGCAATAAGAGAAATGGGAAACTGTTGCATTGTACACTGATAAGGAGGTGGCTTTGAGTTCTACAAATTTATTCAATGATAATGCTGTGTCACATTTTCACCAAATTTTGATGCGTCGGCAAAAACAAGTGTCTCTAGAAAGCTTTCTACTAAAAAATAATGAATTATTTGTCATAAATTCATAAATAATAAACTAGTTATTACGATTATTTTATTGTATTTTGTATGTAATGTTATTTGAATAAACGTAAAAAAAAAAAAAAAATTGAGTATGTTTTGGTATAGTATTCTACATTGATATATAAAGGACTTATAGTATTTTACATTGATATATATGGGAAAAATTGTTTCGCTTAACGAGTGTTTCACATAACAAGTAAGATTCTGGAACGAATTAAGCTCGTAAGTAATGTTTTAAAATGTGTAAAGTTTTTGTTCCTAATAAGAAATTTAATAAAAATAGTTCCAGACAGTTTTTTTTCTCATTAACTCTACATGGAAAGCCCTGAGGAAATAATTTCTCTAAGGGTGTATATCATCTTTGGGGATGCTGTGTGGAAGATATTTAAATAAAGGAAGGAGAGGAAGTTCTGGGAAGGAAAAGTTGTAAGGGATGGAGTAGGAATCTGAGGGTCAGTATGTCTAGGAGTGACATATCCATCTCCCCCATTGTGCTGCAAGGCATTGATTCGAGAGATTCCTGCTGAAGAGGTGAAAGGTCTCCCTCAACTGGTCTCTCTCGATCTGTTCCGCCACGCAGTAAGTGGGCAGACCCATCCGCCACCAAGACCTGGACCAACCTCACCCCATGAAACGGGCACCCCTGATAAGCTGGACTCTTGTACGGTATTCACATTAAAAAAGGGCAAATTTCATTATTATACACATTCCTCAGATACAAAACCTAAAGAATATAATATATTTTTTAACTTACAGATGGATTTTTGTCATCAGGTAGAATCATCTGATTCTTGGGCTTGAGAGATAACTTATTGAAGATGCCCCCAAACCATCCAGAACTCTGGTTCTTTCCAACGGCTGCTTCCTTCTTCCCGTCGGCTGGCTTTGGCGCCAACTGACTCGAGGAGTTGGAGTCAGCTGGCTCCTGGTCCTCGTCATACGGAGACTTGCCCCGGGCCATATTGGGCATGGAGATCTGAGGACGCGGCGGTTCCAGAGCATCCATTCCTTCCCGATCCTAGAATTTTATATGGCAAACAATACAAAAAGCGCATGAATTTAAATTGAATACTTTATTAATTAATTCTGTTTTTACACGGGGAAATATTCCACAGAAAACAGTGTAAAAAAAATACAGTAGATAATATATCGGTAAACGGGAGATAGGCAATGATATTACAAAACATCAAGATACGTTATTGTCTCACAAAATGTGGCAAGTAACAAACACTCCTTCAAGTAAATTCTTAATTCAAATGTTGTTCATGTATGACAAAGATAAACATTGAAAGAATAGGTGTGTGTGAATGAAATAGATATAGGACTGGGTGGCGGTTTCATATTTAAAAGTTGCATCGAAAAGTACAACCTACATGAATAGGTGTGAATGAGATGACCCTGCGCTTACTCGCTTACACTAAGACGAATACAAAACACTATGTACGTCCTTCTTATACTTATGTGTTTCTACATTAACTATCTCATTTTCTCTAATGGTGCTGAAAATATAATCTTCAAAAAACAGTTTAGTATGTACCATATTGAAATAATCAAAAGTACGACAATTAACGTTTTCTTTCATTTGCCACTTTTGAAATCTCTACGGCTATAGTTTGTAATGTCATTGGAGAGTGTATGCTTTTCTTTTAGCGTGTTATTTCAAATCATATAAAAAAAGATAGTGTAAAAACAGAATTGACTGTAATGTAGAAACAAAGATATTGATATTTTAACACATTTGCAAATTGCGAGACTTAAAAATAATACTTATATAATATGTATTAGCTCTTTAAGATATAGTTTTCTTTTTTAACAAAATGTTGAGTTTTTTGAAATTTAAAAATAAATAAACGGTTAGAAACAGTTAAGTGGCCATTTTATAGTTCATAATGCAAATAACACCGTGAGATAAAATTGTATAGAAAAGCTTGGCAAATTTCATGGCACCAGAGCACATAAATATTATAGTTAAGATTGCAGGGAATGCTTTATGTCACCATAACCAAGTTTCAATCTAAAATTTACAAGTTTCTTTGTGTAAACTTGCGCATCAAAAACAAACCTTTGTGTATTATGCACATTCAAATAGGAGACAGATTTTTGGACAATTTTTTTATCAAGATGAAAAAGCAATGAAAAAAAAAAAAAAAATGACAAAATCTTAATTTGTTTAGAAACACACACACAATTTGTATGAAAAATAATACCTACCAATTAAATTTGAAGACTTCTATTATTTCAGTAATTGAACCTTGAATACCTTGAACTTTTCAAATTATTTTTTTGTAGGTTTGTGAATCAACGTTTTTTCTTTGCTCCTCCTGTAGGTTTTTATGACATAAGATGGTTGTGATGATTTCAACATAAAGTATTATAAATATAAAGAAAAACCTAATTTGTGCATACAGTTTTCTTTGTAGGTGGTTTTGAAAGAAACTAATAGAATACATTGTGTTAACTTTCTTTAAAACAAGTTGACTTTTTAATCCGAATTTGAAACAGAATAAAACATTTGTTTGTTTAAAATGATTTATTACTCGTTTTAATGGAACCCAGATTATCCAACACTATCTCAGTAAGCAAATTTTCAAAGAAAACTATCTTTATGGGTGTACATTTAATTTAAATTATAATTTTTGAAATACAAATAGAAGTCTGCCTGTCCTATTATATAATTCGACCGGTCAGTGGCTGAGTTGGCATCGCGTTTGGGTCCCACCCAAGCGTCGTGCATTCAATTCCTCGGCTGGCTAAGTCCTCCATCAAGACACATTTTCCGCTTACTGTGGTGGTAGTAGGAGATTTTCAAATATTGTCAGGTTATTCGTAACCAGGGAATGTTTGTCTTTCTTTAAAAAAAAAAAAAAAAACTTTAACCCCTAAAGCGTCTGACATTTTGCAATGTACTTCTTACATGTAAATTGTTTGAATGCAGATCGCATGGAAAATATTTTCTCATTACATTCGATTCCAGATAAATTATATGTTTTTTAATGTATTTCAAAATAAAAACTCTCATTGAAAGCAAATCGACGTATGCAATTTAAAAAATATTAAATTCGCTTACTGATGGTTTTTATTATGAAAACTGTAATTACCGCTTTACACAAAACTAAAAAACATATTTAATTAGACAAAGGTGTAACAAAAGTTATTGTCACTTAACTTTTTTTCATTTTATGTACAAAATTTATTAAAAAAATTGCAAATATTGACAACTTTTTTTATGGTAAATATTGTTTCAAAGAATTATTTCAAATTTCTAGAGCAATCTATGGTAAATTATTGTGGGCATACCGAAAGCGCCGTATTCTCATTTTCTGGCTCAGTATCATATTTCTCACAGTAATACAAAATGAGACAGCATAACTTTTATGAGACCGTGTCAGGCTGGGAGATATATCTCCCAAAAAGACTCTACGTTTGTTTGTTGTCTGTGAAGAATATCCCCCAAAATTTCCCGAGGGGTTAAAGTAGAAATAATGAAAAAATAATTCTTTCCAATAAAACGCAACTTTTTTTTAAACCCCTCGAGATAATTTGTTTAGTTTGGAAAAACAGCTCAAATGGTCTCATAGCATTGTGTCTCCCTCACTGTCATGGTGAGAAATATAAACTAAATGGTGTTAGAAAGAGAAAAAAATTGAGAAAAAAAATTGAAAAAAATAAACTTTGTGAATTTTATATTAATTATTTTTATACGAAATGACAAAAACGTGATGTGACCATAATTTTTTATAATTAATTTGTCTAATAAAAAGTGTTTTTTTTCCACTTTCAGTAATTTTAGTTCAGTAAAAACGTAAGGGGGGCCATTTTAAAAATATTTTTATGTTTACATTAAATAATTTCTAACAATAACATTTGAAAGAGTATTTCGTCACCTTTCAAAAAAAGTTTTTAGTTTTCGGATAGATTCATAAACAATCTATTTATTTGGATTTTTTGCAAAGCAGAAATACTCGGACCTTTCGACAGAATAGGTCAGAGGCCTGTGGGATTAATGCTTTCTTTTTAGGCAATTCGAAAGGCAACTGACACTTTACATTGGAGTGAAGTGAATTTAACTGATCTGTACTTAACATTTTGGTTATAAACATCTTACAAAGTAAATACGAACGCACACATAAGGAAGAGATATCTGTTGTATTCTGTATCAATTTTATGAGCATATAAATAATATTCAGTTTGAAATAAAGAGAAACAAATTCAAAATTTTACAAATTTATTACAATATTGAAAAGCAGTGAAGCCATAATATTACACTTTTTTGGACAACTACTTTGAAATATTTTAGACATATCGATTTATTATACTATTACACTTTACGTAAATACAATAACATCAATGGCCTAATGCACACACGTGTTAAGTGTCATTTGAAAATTCAATTTATAAGAATATTCCAGGTTAATTTTAAGATGTAAAGCAACAAAATGAATGTGAATATCTGCTTTTTGTCTATTCTAGAAGAAAGAAGTAATGTAAATTTCTCACGAAACATCTATTTACGAAGTAAGTAATCTTGATGAATCCTTTTCAAAACTGATAATTGTTTTTACAAAGCTACTCTTACACATAGAGAAAAATTAGTATTGCCAGTTTTTTAAGAATCTCTTCAAATTATCGGTAATCCAGTTAAAAACGGGTTTGCAGGCCGTTTCCTGATAAACTTTTAGTAAATTCTCAACATATCAGAACACGTGTTCAAGCACCTGCTTTTGCCTGACGAAATGCAGAAAATTTAGGATTTTTATGAACACTCGTTCCGACATTATGAATACATTCGTATTTTACTAAAAGTTTGTTAGGAAACCTATCAATTCATTCGATAAGGGCCTGCAATCCCTTTTTTAACCGGATTAAGAATAATCAGAAGAGATTCTAAATAAATTAGCAATATTCAATATTTGTAATTTTAGCTTTTGCACGTGTGTGCGCTAGGCCGTCGATATTAAGTGTGATATTATCAAAACAAAAATTCTATAGAAGGCTTTTTTTAGTACAAATAACAATAAAATGTGCAGTTTCAAAATATAGTATGTAGTTGAACAAATATCATAAAAAAATTTATGTTTAACTTCATAAAAATCAAAGTAATACGATTTGAACATTAAAACATCAGTTAAAAAGGCTTTTTTGTGCACTATTATTATTATATTTTCAAACTAATTATTGCAGTGTAAATAAATTGTACCTATGAAATGAAACCATTCTCCAATATATACCCACAAATGCACATAAAATATGCACAAATATTTGTCTGTGGATTGCTTTATTAAAATTTCATGAGGCCTATGCAGAATTTGTTATTTTTAGCAAGCTTTAATTTTAAGATATGCGATTAATTTAACATTAGCCCTGAAAATCGAAAAATATGCATAATTTGACATTGGTTCTTTTATAATTCAGAAGATATCCCGATTTTGAGGCAAAATCGCAAAACAAATACATCTTGAAAAACTGACCCTTTGACCCTTGTAGAAGCAAGCCACGGATATATTTTTTTTGTAATAATTATAACCTGTCAAGAATATTCTTAGATTTGTTTAATAGATTTTTTCATATTGTGAAAATGCTGTCATCAATTTATTTGGAAATCTCAAAATATGATATCACAATGTAAAAAGGCCAAAAGGCTTTCATTTTATAGTTTTCAAGGAAATTTTTAATTCATATTGTCAATTTGTATTATTTCACTTTTACCGATGAAAAATTAATAATAACGAATGTAAAATTGGAATTAAGACAAGGGACATTTAATAAATGCAATTCAGTGATAAGAATGAATTAAACATACTAATTTAGATTGTTTGTGATGTGAAATATAGCCGTGCAATGAACTCATTTTTTCTCAAATTTGCTTTGAAATTGGAACTTATGATTGTGTGAATGCCTACGGTACCTACATATCATCAGAAAATTATTTTATTTTTATTTAAGGCGATGCCACACGTAGTAACGCAAAATCATGTGTTTTTGGTTTGAAAATTTGGTCACCTAGAAATGTTTCAGATGCTTTAATTAAATACTGCGAGTAGAATACATCTTGACCTTTGAAATAATCGAGTATTTTTTAGATAAATCTTTTTATAAGCCCAGAAAAAAATTATGTATAAGTCCTATGAAAACTGCTTTAAAGTTCAAAATCTACTTACGAACCCATTTACGGTTATGATTTTATTGTATAATGTGGCAAATTAAGTTATTTATAAAATTATAGAAAAAAAAATTAAATATTTATGCCTGAACATCCACAAAATAAAAGGCACTTTTTGGCATGTTTTTTTCTTACATAAATGAAAACAGGCGGATGGTGTTAAGCGGGAATTTAAACCTTATCGCCATCTACATAAGGGTTGTTATTGACAGCAGCTCAATTTAAAATATTACACGACGTAGTGCATCGCCTTAATAAATAATTCTATATTTGAAATGCGTAATTTTGGTTAACTTTTTGACAGATAATTTCTCAAATCTACCGAAGAGTTCATTCGAAAGATAAATTTCTGACGTTTCTCTAATTTGTCAACAAAAAAATGTAATTTCATATATTTTAAAACAATGACAATATTTGTTTCTCAAAGGCAATGTGATCCCGGGGAAAATATTTTTTAAATACTTTCAGCTTCAGAAATCCTACAATAGTTGAAATATCCCATGATTTATCATGGGTCTGCGCTACTATAAATAAGCGAATGGGATGTATTGTCAACAATGGCTTAATATATTAACATATATTTATTGCTCAGAGGTATTTAGAATATATGGCTAGATTATAATATTCTTTAAAATCAAAATTCATGTGGTATATAAGAACCCTCGATATTGGAGAATGTTGTGAAATATAGAAAGATTTGGAGAACCTGGCTATTTACTAAAAATAGCTAAAGCCTTTTCAATCATGTATGGTGGTCTTAAACCTTTCTTCTACTTTGGACAACAATATGTGTAAATGAAGTGTAAACTGATTTTAACAATTTATACGATTGTTCAACTAATTCGTTAAATTAAATAAATTGTAAGAATATTATTATATTTATATATATAAAAACAAAATTGTGTACAGTACCTACACATGTACTGATAAAAGGGCAAGACTAATATGTATTCCAACAGTCAGGTAAAAAATGACAGTATTACTTGTTGTGAAAGAATACATCTCCGACTATAAAAAATATGCAAACCCCAAAATTCCCACAAATTTTATCATAATAGTATGTGATTCATACGGCAACACTAAAGCTGGGTTGTTTTTCAAAAATTTAAATGTAACATTGTTATCAAACGGCCAATCAGCTCTATTTTGTTTTTTAACATTTGAAAGGTCCCCGTTAAACGACGATTCTAGGTTTGTTTCAGCTTTCTATCAAAAGGTGATAAATAAATGCATAACGCAAAGTCCCGTTGCAATAAATGCGTTTACAAAGGAATCCAAATATGTATATAACAATTGTCCAATATAAATTACGAGTTGGACGTTTTCCTTTAACCAATTATATAATAAGAGCGATGGTCTGCTGTTGCGGTCAGTTTGTAATCAGAAACAAATAAATCAAAAAAGTTAATAAGATAATTATGAATCACTGAACAATAATAAAGGCAAGGTACCACTTTACAACGTGTACAACATAATAAAGGCAAGGTACCACTTTACAATGTGTACAACATTATTAAGCTAAGACTAGTAAAAAAGTTAATAAGATAATTATGAATCACTGAACAATAATAAAGGCAAGGTGCCACTTTACAATGTGTACAACATTATTAAGCTAAGACTAGTAAAAATATATCTTGACTATAATTTATTTAAAACTTATGCACTACAGATTGCCATAAAACTTTGTGAAAATATTAACAAAATTAAAATAATTAAATATTAGCAGTTGCTTTCACCAACCTAAAACACAAAGTTAGCTCAAATCCATTTCACCAACATTATTTAAAGGAGTGTTGACTCAGTGCCAATAGAAATAAAAAATTAAAGTATTAAATATGTACGTAGCAGAAATATTTTAATTCATATCTTGGAAAGAATAAAACTATATTTCAAAAAATAATTATAAGCAATAATTAGTCGCCTGAAATATCAATACAAATTGAAAATAACTCCAGAGTAAAAATAAATGCCGCCAACGGGAATTGAACCCGTGCCTTCTGATGTCCGGTCAGGTGCTCTGAAACCACTCGGCTTATTTCCAACCCGCCAAATAATTCAATATGTACTAGTACCTCAATCAACAATTACTGCTTATTATATTTTTTCCACCTGTAAACAACCAACTTTATTTTTGTAGGAAAGGCTTTGTTAGTGCTAAATTTTTCACTAGATGGAGTCGAGGCTTATTATATCTTCATTTGTTGGTGAAATATTTTTGACTTGTAAAATATTATTATTTTTTTAATTATAACCTAATGTTTACAAGACAAGGTTTTATGCAAAGCATAACAAATGATTATAACTAATAATTAGTCCCGTTGGCGGCATTTATTTTTACTCGGGAGATATTTTCAATTTGTATTGATATTTCAGGCGACTTATCATTAAAAAAATAATAAAACTATATTGTTTATAGTAACGATTCTGACCCTTAATATTCAAAGCTTAGCTGTTATTCAATGCAAAAGGCTTAAATTGATGTGTATCTGAACGGCAATACGCTCAGCCAAGTCCATGTTGGTGATTGGGTGTTCAAATCAAAATATAACATTTGTTAGCTGATATAAAAAACACATAAATAATTTTGGAAATGCATCAGCTACATTTGAAGGTTTTTTTAAAGTTAGTGAGAAAATTATTTGATAAAGTTTTAAATAGAAATTTATTTATTTATTTTTGGGCGGCCACAAAAAAAAATTTTCAGATTATATTAAAATCAATCTTGGAGCAGGATTCTATTTTAATCACTAAAAATAATGGGTTATATTTTTCAATGATTTTAATATTGGTGTTCTTGGAATAATTGATATGAATTAAATAAAAAAGGTACATTTGGGAAGAAGAAAGATTTATGTCAAGAAATTGAAAAAATCACAATTTACTGCTCTAAATTCAGAAATTTCAAGATATTTTAAGATTCCCCCATAAATTCCAGTTGAATCTAACTCCTTAATAACTAACTCCAAGTTCAGTGAATTTCCCTGAAAATTATCAGATAAATTAAATTACCTGATCAAATGATTTCCTACCTAATTACTGGTTTGTCAAATTTGGGACAACCTTGTTAAAGCTTAATAATGACAGCAAAAAAAAAACAAAACTTTTCCAGAACCAAAGAAAAGAATGATACAATGAATAGATCATTTTAGGCAAATTTTTTGCGAGATTATTCGAAATACCTCAAATTTTATAAAATTTACATCCGTAACAAAAAACATACCACATAATGGGGCAAAAAAAAAAAACATAAAAATAGTATTAATTTAATTTAAAACAGAGAAGAGACCACAAAGAAAAATAAATTAAACTGGTTCATCAATGCTGAAAGTTTTAGGGACGACTATAGATCTCTTAACTTTGATTCTTTGTCCCATCTTCGGTTCCAAATTATCCCCAAAGGTCTGCTTGAAAGTTATCGGTTCGTCAATGTTAAAGGTTTTAGTGATCTTCTTGGCAGAGAACTCTCTCCGCTGGATCTCCAGATCTCGCTGCCTTTTGGCCAGGGCCTTCTCAAAATTATCAAGACTTTTTTCTATGGTTTGCTTCAGCAATGCGTGCTGGGTGTCCATGGATGATACCGAACTGTTGTCCGTTGAATTGAGATCTTCTTTGGACACGATGATGCTTGGAGTTTGATTGTTATTTTGCGGGGGCGAAGCTGGTGAATCAATGGGAAACGTTCCTCCGAAGATAAGAGGTTTGAACACATTTTCTGGATGACTCTTTGTCAAGGTTGAGTTTTCATCAAGGCTTGATTGCCGCGCCCACATATCTACGGTGTTACTGATCAAATCTTTTCTTCCCTTTCTTCTCACGTAATGATTGAATCTCTCAGATTCCCCATCAGGATCGAGAGTTTTATCAAAATCGAAGTGAGGATTGGCCAATTGTATATCCAAATCGCTGATTCCCATGTTTGTCTTTTTGAGTCCAATACCGGGCGAAGACGGCAAAGAACCGATAGAAGAGTTATTTGACGAGAGATTGCTGTGTTCTATCGAATCGTAGTTACGTTCTTTGCTTAGGTTCCTCTGTAAAGGCCTGCGCGTCCTTTCGTATGTGAAAGCAGTAGCGTTGGGTAGATTAGTGTGTCTATTTTCTGCGAAAGCGGCGCTGGCTATTTCTTTGGTCGGATGCACCATCGCCGATATCCTTTTCCGCAGAATCATATTCGGTTTGTCTGACGAATCCTTTCCAAATGTCCCAAGCGAAACGGAATCACTCGGCTGAAATCTGGACGAGTTGGCGGCGGCACTCTGCAAACCAGATATTCCCAATGAGATATTTCCACTGAGTCCGAGAGAGCCTGTATCTCGTGCGGGAGAATGCTGGCGTGAATCGTCCCCTAACATCGCGAACGAGGTGCAAGAAGAAGAATCTAACGAAAATTTCTGCATTTTTCTAAGGCTAACGTTAGATTTACTCTGGGGACGGGACGGTTGGTTAAATGACGTGCTGGCCACGGAGTATGGGAGGTTTGTATTGCTGACAGTAGGTTTACAGGAGTTCCGATCGGCTAATAGCGAAACATCTACATTACTCGTACTTACAATGCTCTCGGGAATTGGTTCCTCAATTTCGCTTTTAGGCTGCAGTTCCAAGTGTGAGGGCAAGATATGAGAATAACAAAATGAATTTAAATGTGTGAAACTTTCATTAGAAAAATTGGTTAAATAAAAGTTTAAAAAACTGAAAACATCTAAGTGCCTACGAACATTGTTTGAAGTAAACGGGAGTAAATCAAATGAAATTAAAAAAAAATATCTACAAAGTGCAAAACAATATAAAATACACAAAAGGTTAATATTATAACCACAAAAATTCAAGGGCAATTGACAGCAAATTGTTAATATCTTTATTTACAATAAAAAGATATCATAATTTTTTATTTTGTACAAACGTGCCTTTGTAATGCGTTAAGCAAGTACATTATCGCTGCAAATCTATTACCAAGCATAAAAATGAAGCAAGTTTTATATCTCCTGGAAATTGGGCATTTACAATTCATACGGAAATGGTTTTGCAATGATGATATGTAAATTAAACGATTGATTAACTAATATACTTAGCAAAAAGAGTTACATAAAGGTTGAGGTCACAAATTAATTGCTTTTATAAAATTAAGTGCAAATAATAAAATGCATGAAGCACACGGTGCAAAAAATGTTAAAAAAGCATGCTTAAAACTACAACATTGATGTGTAAGGCCCTTCTCCCACAAGAGTATGCCTGTATCCAATATTAATCTTGTGTATTCACGTCGCAAACAACTTGTCGTGCACAGCCACCATCTCTCATAACCTGACTCGCAACTGCTGTAGCTGTCATTTTTTGTTGACCGATTTGTTTAAAGCATTTGATATAAAGCACATGCATTTTCACAAAATGGCTGACACAAGTTGAGATGTGAGATCATTTTTGCTGGACTTTCACATTTATTAATTGTTCCACCATGTAACCCTTCAGTACTTTCAACACATTTGTTTAATAATAATAATAATAATAATTTGTAGAGCGCTTTATTTATTTTTATTTGGATAATTTGTAGAGCGCCGTTTGTTTGTAATGTTTTCTGTGTATTTCAAATGCGCTATATACATCTATTTTTTTAATTTTCCATAAAAACAAATACTGTTTTAGATTTTGAAATAATAAAATTTGAATATCAAACGTGAAAAATGTTGTCAAAAAGGCTAACCACATTTTTACTGTAATCGTAGAAAAATTGAGAGAATTCGATATTTGGAAAAAGATTTGTTTTGTTCGGGGAATTTGTAAGAAAATAAGAAATAATTTTTAAAGTTAAGCCGATAGCGGCGTGAAATATGAATTATTCACTTTCGCTATTTCTAGGATTTTATTATTGACATCCAGTATAAATATTTGAGGCAAACTGGAAAGAATTATTATTTCCTTTTATGTATAACGTCAAAAAAATTATGTTTTTCCGCATGTTAGAAAAAAAATAAAAATACTTTTACAAAATTTGGACGCCCGGTCATATATGACCCTAAAACGCTGGAGGGTTAAAGTCTCGACGACTTGAGTGGTAAAGATTTTGACCGGAGACTGGCGTCACCAACGAGTTTACAAAATGTCAGAAACATGTGCATGAGTACGAACCTAACAGTATGATTGTTCAAGAATCTGTGAAAAACCAATTTAATTCTTGTTCATGCCGGCCGCATACAACTTAAGAAATAAGACAATCTGAAGTACTTAGAGATGGTTGAAAGCCCAAACAAGCCAAAAAACTACTATTATGGATTGAAATTCACTGAGGGAGCTAGTAGGACTAACAAAAGGACAGCCATTTAAATGCAGCTGTTGGCAGTAGATAGCATCAATAGGATATGAAGAAACATCCATTCACGTATAGAGCCTTGGAGCCAATGTCCCAAATTGATGGCAAGAAGGCTCATCTACGCAAGGACTCTAATACCAAGCTGTGGACCCAGGAGACATCGTGTCACACACCAATAATAACGCTGGTGGACTTCATTAAGGACTGAAATATTGCCAAAGAATTGGGATGAAATATTATGAGAGATAGCACCTGATTGTTTGTGAACTAATTTATTCTGGCAATCTCATAAATGGACCAGACCTTTTGAACCAGGAAACTTCTCAATATGGACAGAAACACATTGAAGGAACTGGTAGGTCTACTAACAGAATACTGCTATCTCAGGAGACACGTGAAGCTGTTGGGACTGGGAACACCAATAGATGCAGACAATGTGAAAAGGATGAAGGGACTCCAATTCACCCATGGTTCCAATGTCCCGCTTTGTTGGGAACAAGGCTCTTGTACCTGGGAAGACACATTGTGGAACCAGGAGACCCGGTGAGTTTTATCAAAGGGACGGGGTTACTGTTAAAGGAATGAGATAGCACAACAATAAAATATGAATAATTGACAAAATCCTGTCAATGATATCTTAATCACAGGTTAGTGAAAGACACAATATTATTAACAATACATTTCTACAACAAAACACAAGAGTTTATCATTACCATCAATTTAATCCACTGTAAATACTCAATCAAATCAAATCCCATGGCTAAAAATAAACGAAACTAGGACACAAATGCAAATTGTGAAAACTGGGTCAAGAGCGCGTCGCATCACATGCACGAGTTGCACATCTGGTGCGGGATGGCACATAGGAAGTGTTGATATAGAAACCAGCGATACAGAAAAAACAAGACCGACCCTTTGGCATTAAAAAATACCTTATAGCCTGGTAAATATGACAACTAAACTACATTTTTTTTTTATAAACATATATGTGTTCGTTAATTTTATATTCCACTATATTTTACTGAAAAACACAGGTCTTTTTTAAAAGCTAGAATAAATAAAATCAACACAATCTCAATATGTATAATAATATTTCAACACTGTTTTTTTATTCAAAAGTAAATGGAAATTATTGAACATAATGAATAGTAAATATTCTACTTAAGAAGCAACTTCTTCTACAAATATAGTATACATATTAATAAAAAAATGATAATAATAATGGTCTTTATCCCAGAAACTAATAACCTCATGTTTTTATTTATATATTATAGCTACTAGTAGTACATTTTACTTACAATATTTTTTTCCTACTTCTCTTGATTCTATATGTATATCTACAATAATATATTGTATACTACTCTTCCAACCACAAGCTAATGCTTCTCTGGAAGAGTAGTATTAAATATTGTCATTGTAAATTGTAAACCTTATTACTTGTATGTACTTTTTCCTTTAATAAATAAATAAAAAAAATAAAAAAACATTAAGAGTGGGTTATAGGGCATAATGGTGATTTGCTGGAAAACAGCTCCCTAAAACGGCTTAATACTACCTTTCGTATGTCATTCTCAGACTTCATATTTTTTTATACCAATTAATGGACTATTATTTTTCAGTCTGCCTATTTTTTTTTGTAGTTGTTGTAGGCATTCGACTATAAAAAATAAAAACATTGATACACCATACAACCCACTTTTAAAACTTGGATGTATGATTATGGCGTTAATAACGGCTTTACACTATATTTTTAATTTAAAATATGTATATAATACACACATCTGTAGAAGTACGGCCTCTTATTATCGTTATGCTATCTGTGGATATTAACAATTAAATAAATACTTCATCTTGCACCAAATTTTCAACGCATTTCACAGTTTTTTACTTATTCCGGGATGGAAGCCCCCGGTGATGGCGGTGGAGCTATAGGCTCCCTGTTTTACGGCGTATATATTTCGAAAATGCCATCAAAATGTTTCATTAATGGGTCTAAAAGTAGAATACCGACTCACTTAAAGAATTGCAATAATCTAATGAAGCTACAAAAACAGTAATTACTCACAAATTCTCTTTTTTCGTGTAAATTTGACGTATTGTATTTTTTCAAGTGTCATATTTTAAAATACAACATTATAATGCGTTCCTTTTCCTAACGGTTAGCACTAACGTCATGTTGTTTACTGGCGGCATCTTTATGCAAGTGTGTGTGAGAGAATTCATTGTCTTTACGCGCTCTGACCAAGTGGGAGAGTGAATGTTTTTTCATAGGGCACGTTTGGTAATTGAACCAAAAATTACCAATATTATTTTTCTCTTTGTAGATCAATATTATGATTTATCCATGGCAGCCGGAAAAAATACTCCAAACAAGGTATGCTTCAAGTAACGAATAAATGAAAAAAGATTATTGTTTAGTTGTACTAAATAACACAGAATAATTTAACAAATATATAAATAAAAAAATAAAATTTCTTTTATTTCTCGAGGTCAATTTATTAATGATGTTATTAATATGTATAGATATTCTATCAAATATAAAATTAAGAAATTCACCAAATAAATCCACCTTCGATTTTCTCGAAAACGAAAGCTCAAATAAAAAAAGTCATAACCCAAAATTGTCAATAAATGAAAGGTTATTCACAAGTTATCCCTTTATAGGACAACTTTTTTTAAACGATACGCCCGTAATGGTTTTATTTATGTATTCTATATTCATTTTGATGAACAGAAAAAAACTTTTTTTTGCTTAGCTTTTTTGAAATTTTCGATTTTCCAGCGGGTTTTTTTCTGACCGGTGTCCATTTAAAAAAAATGATATAAAATTATTGTTTTCATTACAAAACGACAGGTTGGTAAGGAAAATGTACTTTTATTTATTTGCGTTACAGGGGAATAACTGCTTTCATAATGTTATAGAGAAACTGACCAGGACGCGATTTTCGTAAATTTACTCAACATGTGCGAACTTCGGGCGGTTGGTTCGATTCAAGACCTCTGTGCGTTACCTCAGAATGATTACAACCCAAGGGCTTATAACTTGTAAACATAAAGAAATATAAACCTTAATGTTGCAGGTCTCAAAACTATCCGTTTTTAGCTTATGACCTATAAAGGGTTTTACCGTTTATACCACGAGTTTCCGAACACCGTGTAAAGCAAACTATATGTATCGGAAATGTTCCTCAACACTAATGACAACAGCAAGTGAATGATGAAACATTTATAAAAAATGTCAAATTAAATGCTTTACCAAAATAGTAGGTTATGCAAATAAGTCATACCTTTTTACTAAGTTGTTTGTTTTACTTAATATTTCACATTCATATTATACGATCATTGCTTTGCGACAAACGCACATGTGATGTTATATTTTAACATGTTCATTAATGTACAACTACCGCCCTCTAGTGACAAAAAAATGAAGACATTTTGACAGTTTGCGAAATTTCGCTATCATATAACAAGCGCTTAAGGGATTTTAAATTTTTTAAAAATTAAATTAATAGTTTAAAGCTACGTAGATCACGATGGAAAGTGCGAGATGGTAATAGTATATACGTGTGAAGATAATACTAAGATTTTAACTGAGAGTTTTTGAGAGAAATTTATTATTTCAGCAGAAAAAGGTGTACCCCAATGCACGGAGATAATAAATGTATTAAGTTTGAAATTATCCTATATACCCATCACCTATTTTGACCCTCAATACAGCATCCTCAAAGATGACATGATTTCCTCCTATGTGAAATTAAAATTTAAAAAAATAAATGATTTTATTAATGGTTCCAATCTCCCATGTTACATACATATTTGCACTTGGATGACTTATCTTGCAAATCCTATATCGGTGGTTGGCATTGGGCCAGGGCAATTACGCTATTTACAATAATAGTGCATCGGGTTGAGTGCAGCTGTGTCAAAATGCAGTTAGCGTCGGCTAACCTTAACACAAATGGACAGGAGTATTGACAGATAAAGTTATTACATACGCACATTGGATAAGTTACTGAATGGAATCACTTATCTTTATGTATAGTTCAAGCATTTAAGACTTTAAGACTTCAAGGTTACAAGGCGCCAAACAAATACAGTGAAACTCTCTTAAGAAGATTCCAAAGGCTCCAAACAGATAGAGAGAAACTCTCTTAAGAAGTTTCCAAAGGGACCGGACAAACAAAACCTTCTCAAATAGGATCCAAATTTGTAAATTATTTAAATTGGTATTATGAATTTTTAAATTAAAAACACTTTAATGTTTCTAGCTACAACATCAATGCTTTCATATTTTTTCCATCATAGCAAACACAAAAATCTCCAGCTGCCACTGTGTAACTCGCATAATCTGCTTCAACATAGTTGTACATTTATGACTGTTGAAAAAAGATTCATTCATGTAACTACCTATGTTGTGACACTAGTTTCAGTTTATGATGGTATTACTGCAGAACTTCTAAAACCTTTTAAATAGGATGCAGACAATAATAATTACAAAGTTATATTTCAATGACTTTCGGAAACAAGGGACATCTTCAGGAATGTTTCGCCACTAGTTTTAGTTTGGTGGATTCACCGTCGAACTTTAAAAACTTCTTAGGTTGGAAGCAGGTTTAGCTAAAACTTCGTATGTGAGAAAAAATAGTGTTTTTTGCAGCATTTTTATATGGAATTTCAAGGGACCGAAAAACATGAAAACTTCTTAAGTGGGAACTTCTTAAGCAAGTTTCACTGTAATCCCTAGAAGTGTAATAAATCTATACACCTGTGCCACAAACAGGCGTATGAAATTGATTATCTATTCAAGAAAGAATTTCGAATTGTTACAAATATTTCATTAATTTCGCACAAAGCTTTATTTAATTTATTTTTATTGTTAAAAATATTTGATAGGTTATAAATGAAGGACCAGGGGCATGATAGTAATAATCCTACTTATGTGGAGGAATACTTCCACTATCTACTAAATAAGCACTCTCTCTATTTGCTTAGGTGATAAGAGAACCCCATAAATTCTCACCAAACCCTCGCATAATTTATTTCTATTATTTTTGTACTGAGAACATGCAAATTTTTCAAAAATACTAAGACATATCTGAGTCTCTACAATTCACATGTTCGTCCTCACCTGGAGTACTGTTCACCGGTTTGGAACCTGCGCTATATTGTTTATGTTAACAGGTTAGAAAGAGTTCAGGAACGATTTCTCAAATTCCTCAATTTTAAATCATTCAACATATAACTCTTACGACGAAATCGAGAAACATTTTCGAATCACGAAACTACTCAACAGGAGGATTGTCGCTGATCAGATGCTCTTGTATAAAATTATTAACTCAAAATTGACTGCCCGGAGTTGCTGAACAAAATAAATTTCCAGGCGCCAATTCGATATAGCAGACAAAATACCCTTTTCTACATTGATAGATGCAATACCAATTCATGCAAAGGACATGTAACTACTATAATAATAAATTTGCAAATATAGACACTCGTGCTGACATATTCACTGCTAGTTACTATCACTACAGAATTTCATTGTATCACATTCTAACTCATATTCACGACTGTTAAATTGATTGTACCTAATATTTTAATATTACTTGCGTGGCAACTTTTCCTTATCCCTCTCCTCCCCTTTCCCGTTCCAACCCAAGTCTATTTAAGTATAGTTATAATCACATTTATTTTATTGCTGTTTATTGTAGGCATACTATAGGTTTATCGTTTGTTGAATTTACATTCGTATTATTATTTTTCTTATTTGCTGCTTTATTCTGTACTTTTTTCTATTTTTATTAAATATTCTAGTTTACAGGTTAGTTATATGTTTCTGAATATCTATCTGTGAACATTAATAATTGGTCTGTTTTTTTGTTATCCTCTTATGCATATTGTATTACTAAGACTGTTTATGTTCCTCAAATAAATAAATAAATAAATTATCAATCTTTCTTAAAACATCAAAAAGTGAAATTATGAATTCAAAAATCTTAAAACACATTCTAAAATAGTAACAATTGTTTTGCTTGCCCCAAATTTTACAAAGGGTTAAGGATGTAACTTTAAATGAAATAAAAAGATATAAAATAAGGTCCGTCGTACACTGAGAAACTTACAAGCTGCGTGACTGTGACACAACCACAAGTAGCCTACCGATTTGCTACTCTTTAATGCTGGTTTCAGTACACGGCGCTACCCAAATTATACTGAACTTGATCATTTCTTCAAGTGCTGCCGTGGAATTAATTCAAGTGACTCTAGCGACGAAGACAATAATATTGTTCTTCATCATATTTAAAAGTATAAAATATGTTTTAAAGATTTGGTTCACCCATTCAACGAAATAAATGTTAATTGTGGGGCATTTGTCGCTGCTAAGGAACTACATGAGAATGATGTAAAATAGATTTTTCTTTCCAACCTCAATCCACGCCTTCTCTGCTAAATCCTTTCGAACGTATTCCGGCAAATTATAGTTATAAAAACATGGATATTTTTCCATATTTAAAACCTAATTTAGAATTCAAATCATGTTCGGATTTCGTTTCTGTCAAACGAGTAGTAGTTGCGAATGCAACTCGCGTAGCGTGTTACCAGCACTGTCAGTAGCGTGCAACCCATAGTCGATGCATTGCGTCATATATGAACAATAGCAAAATAGTATGGTGGATACTTACGCACAAAGCTCAAGTCGCTTGTAAATATCTCCGTGTACGAATCGCAAGAAAGTCTGATAATGCATTACAAATAAACTGATATTTTGAGGCTGTGTTCATTTCTATGCTCTATAAATTACATACATATTACTGAAGCTCAAAACTGAAAAATTAGGGTTGGTCCCGAATCCTTCAATATTGAATTACATACAATGAAAGCATTTCAAATTAATTTCACTAGTTTCAAACTATGTACATACTAAAACAAACAAAAGCTCACAACAAAAAGCAATGCAAAATCACTAGCAGATTATAAATTATATAAGTTCTACTGAAAACATTGTACTTAAGTTGCACTTAAGGAAACATTAATTTGCACAAGGAAATGTTAAAAAAATCCTAGGAACCTCTGCATTCGGGTTTTCTATTCTAATGTTCATTAATTTACAAATTATATCAAGGATCATATTAAACGCCATGACAGATATCACCTAATCATTGCAGATAAGAATGATTGAAACATGTATGTTGGTTTCCATAATTTATTAATTTGAAAGAAATACAAACAATACAGTACAAATTCTTGCTTGATTATATTTGATTGCAGGACAATGTGTCGAAAGCAAAATCCTGAATGACCAAAATCTCAAAAACCACGGAGGCAAACCACGTGATCATACTTTTTGGCCCTGGGGGGGTTCGAGAATGCTTCAAATAAACTACGTCAGTAGTCACGTAGTCGTACATTGACCGCTGAAGGGGGCACATTAAAATAACCTGACCCTACACAGAAAAGTAAACTTCGCTAATCTAAGAAAACGGTTTGCGGAGCAATCCATTTTGGCGATTTTCTGCGCACAATCTGAATGTTCATTTTCAACCGAACCACCTTACAAACACTTTTGTAAAGGGTCTAACTAAATAGTGTAACAAAATATTAAATTCTGAAAACAAGCTTGATGTGTACCCGATTTTTGATTTGCTGTTAAGCTTTTTTAAGCAGCCAGCAATTTGTGCGCCATTGTAAACAGGACTATAGTGATATTACAATGCGGGTTGCCTGTATACTGTCAGATTAATTTATTGAGAAATAACAGAAAGGGAGACGGTCGTGCCCCTCCCCACTCCACCCAACATGGTTTGTTCCCCTTTTCCCGATGGCCTAGCAATTTGGATATGTATGGTCATTTTGCCATTTAAATTTGCAATTCCTTATAAATCAACGAAGTTTTCTGTTTCCTGAGAAAAGCAAAAATGTTTTTCTTAACACAGTGATGAATTGGACACTAGACTTAGTAAATAGACGGCCTCCTTGGTCGAGGGGTAAGGCTCTCAAGCTAGAGGTCACGGGTTCAACTCCCGGCGTGCGCAAATAAATTTTATTAGATTAATTTGTGTTATTTCACAATGTACTCATTTAAAATCATATATGGTATATTTGCGGCACGTTCCAGAGTGGAAGATACTCTATATGGCTTTGGGCATGTTTGGTGACCAGATCTGAATAGCCAGGTACTTCCCCACCTTCCTCTTCCCCGATTCTTTCAGCCTCACAACATACCCCGATTGGGGTTGCCATAGTCTCACTGAGTCTTGTGCGGTTTCACATTGAAGTAAGTAAAATTTGGTACATACTTGACACAATAAAACTTGGTACATACTTGACACAATAAAACTTGGTACATACTTAACACAATAAAACTTGACAGAATCTCATGAATAATACAAAAAACCATGCGAGATAAATCAAATTCCTACCTCATAGCCGTAATTATTTTGCTGCTGATCGTGGTTCCAATAACCGCTGTCCGATGAAGAAACCGGAGCTCCGTAGCTGTTCTGAGGATCTGTTTCACCTTCCCGCAGCTGATGTTGGTCACCATAGCTTCCGTATTGCGAGATGGGCGGGATGTAGGAGTTAGAGGAGGGGGAAGGGGCTACAATGCCACCCTGCCCCGTCGGGTCGTACATCTGTGGGATCCCATCTGTTTCTAGACCTTCCGGTAGTTTGTCTTCTTGCTGGTAGAGTTGCTGTTGCTCTAATTGTTGCTGTTGCTGTATCTTCAACTGTTGCTGGAGCTGAAACTGATCATAACCTGGTTGTTGCAACTGCTGCTGCTGTTGTTGTTGTTGTTGGAAAGAGTTCTGGTTCCACTGCTGTTGGTTGGTGCTTGTCTGTTGTTGATAGATTGGGTTGTTTGGATTTTGTTGATGTTGTGATTGTTGGATGTTTGGTTGGTCATACTCGACGGGGGTCTGCGATTGCAAGGATTGGGGTTCGTGCAGGATCGCGCCACTCTGAAATTTGCGATAATGGTGTTAGATGATAGTCATGGGATATTGTTAACACATTATTTCAATCATTCAAGGAATATTATTTTGTTAGTATGAGACAGTTTGTCACACACAAGTCTATCAAATAATAAAACATTTACATTTCAGAGAGCATGTGAGATCATTTTCGATTTATGTAGCAATAAAGGGGTATGAAAAAATATGTTCTATGAGAAAATAACATAATATTTGGTGACATTGGAAATGGGATAACATAATATGGTTTGTTTCATACATTTAAAAAAGAAGAAATAAGATTGTTTGTAAGTTTGTAACACAAACTTGCGTATGTAAGTGTATTAAGGCGGGTCTCCTGCGCACAAAATGTCAAAACATTTTTACAAGAAATTGAAACATTGGGTGTGGCCATACAGTTTCTCCGCGCAGGTGTTTTGTGTACTTAAATGTTTCGAAAACAAAACATTTAGAGTGCGGGAGACCCGCCTTTAGAGAATACAACAATGTAATCTAAAGATTAATAAACAATTAATTTCAATATACAAAAAATATTCATTGAAGATATAATAAGATTTTTTATTTCACATCTTTCGTTTGAGAGTCGTTAATATTGTCTTTTTCTTTTGTTCGAAATAAGCAGTTATATTGTGGCTAATCAGTTATATTTAGAAAAGGCAATAAGTTCACACTTTGTTTTGAAAATCGCAAAAATAGAACGTAAGATACCTGTAGTGATACGCCACTACTCGAGTCGGACTGTGTCAAGTACTACATAGTACACAGTGCGAAGCGCTAAGGTACCTAGACCGTCATAGAACATACTGGAAATTTCGACCGTTGCTCAGAGTTACGGGTGGCAATGTTTGTAGCCATAGCAACTAGAATGTTCGGGAACTTTCTTAGGTGCAACTTGAATCGTATTGGCACCTTAGAGAAGCGACAGCGGGAAGGTACCTAGCCAGTCTACTACGCGCTAATCAAAATAACTTTCTCCTTCCGCGCCGCAATTATTTAAATAATCCTTGCTGTAATAAATCTACAATATTATATGGTTTACTTATAACACCGAAAACATCTTCAACCTTCACAAAATACCTATAAATTTTTTAAAAATACATAATATTATAATAAATAAACATTCGACTTACACTCAAATCATTAAGAACCCTCCTAAGATTGGTGACCCAACTCTTTTCATTGGTCCTTCCCTGACCTACATGCCCTTCTTGACCGTACTGCCCTTCACCGTACTGATCGGCGTCCTCCAACAGTTCTCCAACATTCTCTTCCGGGTCGTAGTACTTCAACCTGAAAAGAACAATTATTATTGAAATAGATCAAAATAATTGACCGGTCGGTGGCTTAGCTGACATCGCCTTTGGGACCCAATCAGGCGTAGTGTGTTCAATTCCTCGGCCGGCTAAGTCCTCCATCACAACCCAAGCAACATTTTCTGCTTACTGTGGTGGTGGTAGTAGGAGATTTTCAAATATTGTCAGGTTATTCGTAACCCGGGAATGTTTGTCTTTCTATAAAAAAAAGGCTTGTAAAATAATTAAATAAAACAACATAACTGAATATCCCAGGAGTGTGAACTATACTTACTGTTTTTTTTTTTTTATTTTAAAAGAAAGACAGATTACAACCACTCTGACAATATTTGAAAAACTTCTACTACAGCAAAATCTGTTAATTCGAACCCCAGAAATACGAAAAAAATTTTTTAAAAAAAAGTTCCCAGTATTTATTTTTTATGTGTGTATATGTTGTACTTGTATGTACATTGGTTCACTACCTTGGAGGATCGTTAAACAAAAATATAAAATTTACCGGTCAGCCATCTCCAAGACTCTCTCCACGAAGGAGGTCTGGTATTGGTGGGGTGATTGCGCCACCACGTTGGAAATACTCTCCATGTAGAACAGGGCGCGTTCATAGAGTCCCACATCCACCAGTCGAGTAGCCAGAAGATATTTGTAGAACTACAGCAAACAAAACAAACATGTTAGTGACATACATAGATAATTGAAACAAAGAGAGATATGTGATGGAAGCGTGCCGACCAAACTGCATGAGTATCGCAATGAAAGTTATGCTTTTGGTGTGTAGGTAGAAACAACGGCGGGGCGCCACTGTGCCTAGATGTGATTGCTGTAGTGTGAAGAAAACAGATTTCCTTATTCAGGACTAGCTGACATGCACCCGGCGTTGCTGGGGATCATCCTTGAAAGATAAAGATATTCTGTAGGCCTTTTTAAGATATACATATACGTAGTACATTATTTTGATATATCTCATGAGGTTTAGCCAGCGTTAGCAATGTAAGTGCCCGAAAATATATTTTTTAACGACTTTATTACTAAACATCAACGTTTCTCTACTCTCTATAAATAAATATAATATGCGTGTATTAATAAACCTCTCAGAAGAATTGTTTTTGGGGTATTATGCCGAGTTGTGCTATCTCCTTCTTTAGCCAACGTTTCGGACAGCATTGCTGTGTCCATCATCAGGGCAGATGTGTAATGGAGATAGCGCAACACGGCATAATACCCCAAAAACAAATCCCGATAATACTTTTGGCCGTGAAAATCTCAAATCATACCTTTAGAAGAAATTCCAAAATGATTGAAAATCTGTTGCGTAGTTTAGAAGAACGCGGATAATGACTTTATTATATACTATTTAAAGATAGTCAAGGCCACCCAACCGGGTGGTGACATAGTTCCCCTGTCTGTGCACTCCACAGGCAGGGACACTTTTGTGAGGTGTCAAATAAAAAAAAAAAATAAATAAAAAATGCTTAAAAATAAAATTTACTTAAGATTTATTATTGGTATAACTTTTGAAGGTTATAAACATCAAATTTAATATATTTTTATCATTGAAGAATAATATAATGCTAATAAATCTAAACGAAACACGAAACAGAACAAGAAACATAAAATAAAAATGTAACGGTCACATAATCGAACCCAGGATCTGTCGTACCGCGACAGCACTCTAACCACTGAGTTATTCAGAACTGATTTTCTGTACCTAATTCATATATTTTATTATTTTTTTAATGATAAACTAATGTTTATAAGACAAGGTTTTATGCATAGCATAAAGGATAACAAATAATTATAAGCAATAATTAGTCGCCTGAAATATCAACACAATTCAGGCAAATAATAATATTTTACAAGTCAAAAAATATTTCACCAATAAATGAAGATATATTATGTCTCGACGCCATCTAGTGATAACTTTAGCACTGACAAAGCCTTTCCTACAAAAATAAAGTTGGTTGTTTACAGGTGAATATATATAATAAGCAGTAATTGTTGATTGAGGTACTAGTACATATTGAATCATTTGGCGGGTTGGAAATAAGCCGACATAGCTCAGTGGTTTCAGAGCACCTGACCGGACATCAGAAGGCACGGGTTCAATTCCCGTTGGCGGCATTTATTTGTACTCGGGAGATTTTTTAATTTGTATTGATATTTCATGGGACTAATTATTGCTTATAATTATTTGTTATCATATATTTTAATTAATCGAGAACAATAGTAATTCTAAAATTGAAATAAGAGATCGATAATACTAATAATATATCAGTATGCACGCTTATCAAATTCATTCAATTCCAATAAATCCGTTAGAATTCCCGCTCCCTACGGATGACGATTAGTTTCTCTTTTTACAACAAAAGAAAGCTCCTCTGGCGTCGAAGATATTCGAATATGGCAGTAAAAATACAAACAGATGGTAGCAGTAAGTACATAAGATGTGTATATTAACCCTTGGAATGCCAAGCTAAAATGTCAAGATGTCCGCCATTATCTAAATGTCCGATTTACTATAATGTACCATCTTAGCATATGTGTTTTGTATATATTTACTAGCTGTACCCGCATGTCGCTTTTGCGTCCAACAGATGGAGCTGTCTGTTTTTCAAAAAAAATCATGTTTTTACCTCACAGGTGGCAACTACACATTACAGGTATATAAAAATACAAGTGTATTCGAAAGCAACATTGTGTCAAAATTTCAAAGCAAACGATGAAGACATTTTGGAGATTTACCATTTTGAACAAACGAACATTTACATTTTTATTTATACAGATAAAAATTGTATTATCTATTATATGTAGTTTCAACAGGATACCTACCAAAGATATTAAAAGAACGAGATGTGCTATGAGCAGTTCATTCTGCGTGGAATTGTTTTGCCCAGTGTCGCCGGTTTTATTCACCAATACTACTGCACACCTTCGCTTACGCTAAGGTATCCGCACTAATACATAGAACAGATTTCTATGCGTACACGTCCCGATAGTATTCAAAGTACCCTAATTAGGTAGTACTCCGCCTACGGTCCGGCGGCTAACATAGCATATCTCGTTCTTCTAATATCTTTGATACCTACTAATGTTCAGAAAAATATGTTTTATTTTTCTGTCTAATGTTAAAAAAAAAGAAATAATAAAATGTTTCAAGAAATACAAAAATATTCTAGAGTAAAAATAAGTCAAATGAGGCATATTCCTGTGACATTCGACACAGAATTTTCGCAAATATGTTTACAAGTGACGATTAGACAAACTAGAATAATATTAAGATACATTAATTCCTTGTCAAGTGAATAAAATTCATTTTTTATGCTATAAGCATTTAAGGTTCAAAATACCATAAAAGTGCGGTGAGCATTTAGCATATCTGCTACGTGCTGCATTCAAGAGGTTAGTGATTAACAAAAAAACCAAAGACAGCAATAATACATACAAGAAATGATATTAGGATAAGTTACCTGGAAGTGTCCCAGGGTGAAGTTATCCTGACTGAGCGTGCAGGCATACTCGTATATCTCCGTCATTATGATGGCATAGGACGGAGTGTGTCCTGCAGCAGGCAGGGGGGGTGCGAGCCCCAGGAGTTGCAGGCGGGACGGGTGGAATTCCTCTCGGGACATCAGGTAACAGAAGTGGGCACCGTAGGTGTCACCTCGGGATTGTAGCGTGTCGCCTATGAGATTAAATTAATAAAACGGTGCTATATAATTTACTTATTTTTAATGTGAATACTGGTACAATTGCCGGGAGTCAGTGGGATTATGGCTTTCTTAATTGGGGTGTGTTGTGAATAAGGTGTATTTATAATCTAGAGCCGTTCAACAGATATGAAGGTAAAATAAAATAAAAATTGGTTGTTCTCTTGGAATACCAAAAATATTTCAACTTACTTTTAACAAGTTGGAATTTTAAAGAATCTCTCTTCACTAAAATAGAAGGAATAGCTAAGGATTGTTTGGTTAATATGACTGTCTTACCTAGTTGAGTAATGGATTTTCTGTCCAGTTCTGGCCTTTGCGAAGTGTTGGATAGAATCATGGCCAGATGTGGTCTCCAGTCTCCCCACTTCTCATCCAGGACACACTATTACAACACAAATGTAATCATTAATTATACCACTTCTGAGCAAGTTTTATCATCACAGTGGCTGAATCTTCGTTGGAATATGTATATTAAACCTCATCATCTTCTTGACAAAATGTGTCATGATGCTGGTAAAACCCTGTTGTCGTGATGGGAAACCTCATCATGATTTTGGCAAAAGCTCGTCACCATATTGGGAAACCTAATCATGATTTTAGCAAAATGTTTCTTGATGTTGGTAAAATCTCATTATAATGTTCGTAAAACGTGGCATGATGTTGGTAAGTCATCAGCATCATGTTGGGAAACCACGTCATGATCTTGGCAAAATATCAACAATACAATATTGTATTTGTACGCCTTTCTTGAGAGAATTGAGTTTTTGTGAGGACAAAACTATTTATTCATATACATTGGACGCTGGCAAAGTTTTTAAAGGTATTGGCAAAGGTATTTATGCATGATGTTAACAAACCTTGTCACGATCTTGGCAAACTAAATATGTTGATAAACCTTGACAATAAACTCATCCTAATCCTCCTTTGAAGTTCCTACACTTAATTCTATTTTTACACGGGAGACATGTTCTACAGAATAACAATACAGTACATAATATATGTATAGGAAATGGGAGATAGGTTTTATTGTATGAAAATCACTCCAGGATGTCGACGATTAAACACATCATAGTGTATTCACACTATTATTGGATAGCGTATGCAAAAAAGTGGGAAAAATCTAGGATTCTAAATAAGAGTGGATATCACCATTACCTTTGTTGACTGTGTTACATATTTCAAATCGTGCAAAGACAAATTGAGTACTCACAGTAACGGAAGCAGGTTGGCGTCCAGACATCAGTTGGTACAGCGTCTGCAGCGGGTCGTTGGCGGCCAGCCCATTGGCAAACCTCGTCATGACGTTGGCGTACGTCCTGCGATCCATCTTGGACGCCAGAAACAATGCGTGACCCCACAGGCCGTGGCTCATGGCCCATTCTAGAAAATTACAAATCATAATCATGCATGAATAACAGATTACAATGAAACTCTCTTATAAGGTTTCCCAGGGGACGTATGTATTATAACATGATCTCGCCTCTTTTTCATTTTTTTGGGTGATTCCTGCAGAAGGGTTTCAACTGTATGGAGCCACTGGAACCATAGAATACCCAATTGGGGTATTGGGCTGTAGGGAGTGTAATAATTACCCAGCGCTTCCTTCCCACTGCCAAAGAGCAGGTACTCGCGGAACCTGTCGGTGATGTACTTCTCCTGTGAGGATGACTCCAGGATGTTGGTGTTGGAGGAGGTCCTCCGGGCGGTGTTTCTGACCAGCGAGGATGGCTGCTGCGCTCGTTCCGTCTTTCTGGCCGACAGCGAGGGTTCGTTAGAGGAATCTTCCGCACCGTCAGCTGGAAAAACAATCATTACATAAATATATTTAAAATTATTATGCACATGTATAATGTTCTCGAGGATATTGTTACAAAGGAAAAACTTACACGAGAGTTCCACTGCACTGTGGAAATACATTATTCTTCCATATGCATCTCCCCGCCACTAACTTATACTTATTACAATTAATTTATTTTTTAAAGAAATTGACTGTATATTTATGTATAACATTTCAAAACTAAAGAACATCAGATCTATATTGTTACTCATCATGATGCTTGTATTATTAAAGTCTTAAAAAACCCTCATATCATTAATAATATATATAATAATAAGCCTTTTTTTCGGAACTTCTGTTAGGTATATTAATATTAGAAATGTTTTGTTTGTTATAATATGTCCCGAAGCTCAGTTTGCCTCTTGGCATAGGCCTCCTCTAACAACTTCCATTGGGACCTGTCACGCGCTACTCTTCTCCATTGATGTCCAGCCGTGAGTTTTAGGTCGTCTTCCCATCTCATGTGTTGACATCCTCTACTTCTCTTGCCATCTCTGGGATACCAGTCAGTGACATTTTTACACCATTTCTCTTGTGGGTCTCGGATCATATGACCTGTCCATCGCCATTTTTGTTGGTTTATTCGGGTAACTATATCGGCAACATTAGTTATCTCCCTTATTTTGCTACATCTCACTCTGTCCTGTTTTCTTATTCCTGTAAAACTTCTCTCCATGGCTCTCTGGCAGCGTTCCAACTTTTCTCTGTGGCGTTTGGTGAGTGCCCAAGTTTCGCATCCATAGGTGATGACTGGAATTATACACGTGTTGAAGACTTTCCTTTTTATTTGCATACTTAGTTCCTTGGATTTCAAGACTTGAAATCTTGTTCATGCTTGAAAAAGATTGTTCGCATGAATATGTAGAACCAAAAAGGGAAAGAACAGCAAACGCGAGTTGTTTCAGCTGATCGTAAGAGTCAGGAATACTATTCCAGACGTTGAAAATGATCATGTCTTCCTTCTCCAGGTCTTTCAAAGCAGACCACTTGTGTTGTGAACTAAGATCACATTTGTTCTTCTCCAATATTTCCAAATCATTATAAAGACATTGAAATTTAGAGCTCCATGTCTCCTTTTGTCAATGCCAAAAGGAGAAAATTTCAACTCCGTTATCGTAGCATTAAGAGGATTTTTGACGAATCCTAAGGTCGCTCTGCTGTTTGTAAACTCCTGAAACCTGCTGCCCGTGGATATTTGTGCCAGAGCCGCACTCAAGGAGCCAAAGAGCCGCATGCATCTCCGGAACCGCACTTTGCCGACCACTGGGCTAGTCGATCAATATGGATGGTTATTGTGGGACTGAACTAACCTCCCCAAATAAACACTTATTATTATTATTTTGATTGTACCTTGTGTTTCTCCCTGGTGTGGAGGCACCTCCTCAACAGGCATCTCGGCGGAGCGGCTGGTCACCGAGGAAGTGCTGCCCCTCCTGCTGAGGTGCCTGACCGGGGCCCCAGTGCCGCGCCATTCAAACTGCCGCTTGTTCTTCACCAGGAGTTCCGCTATGTCGGTGCCTACCACCATCTGGAAACATAACGCCAATTAGTAAATACTCTCTGTTATGAATGGTTCTCGTAAAATAATAATGCCTTCTGCACAGCAAAACTTTTCATTTTTTTAAAAAGAAAGACAAACATTCCCGGGTTACGATTAACATGACAATATTTTAAAATCTCCTACTACCATCAGCGGAAAATGTTGCATGTGTTGTGATGGAGGACTTGAATTGAACACACTATGCCTGGGTGGGACCCAAACGCGATGTCAACTCAACCACCGACCAGTCAACATTTATATTTTAATCAATTGGCAAATTGGTATGTAAAAATATAAACAGCCATAAAAAGTTATACAGTAGAACCTCATTAATTCGAAATCCACGGGACATCAAAAATCAAATTTCGAATTAACGAATTCCCACGTAATTCGAAATTTTATGAAACAAAAAAATACACCGAAAATCGATTTTCTTGGCCGCCTCTTCAAATTCGGGTGGTATTTTAGTTGTAAATTCATATTAATACCTTAATATGTATAATCATTTCTTTATTTTCGCAGCCGATTACCGTAGCGGCGGGCCCTTTAAATTCAGATATTCGCAATAAATTCGTAAAAATGCTATATCGAGATTTCGCTGCCGATTTCGGTCGCGGCCTACCCTTTAAATTGAGATATTCGTAAAAATACGATATATTTCCGCGTAAATCGAGATTTCGCGGTAATTTTCCGTCGCGGCTGGCCCTTTATTTCAAATATCTGAATTTAAATTCGTAAAAATACGATATATTTCCGCGTTAAACGAGAATTCGCGGCCGGCTCTTTAAATGCAGATATACGAAATAAATTCGCAAAAATATGATATATTTCCGTGTAAATCGAGAATGCGCGGCCGATTTCCGTCGCGGCCGACCCTTTAAATTAAGATATTTGATGTAAATATGTCATATTTCGGCGTGAATCGAAATTTTTCGGCCGATTTCCGTGGCGCCGTATTTTTAAACTCGGATATTCGAAGTAAAGTTAGTAAAAATACGATGTATTTCCGCGTAAATTGAAATTTTGCGTCCGATTTCCGTCGCGGCGGGCCCTTTAAAATTCAGATATTCGAAATAAATTCGTAAAAATACGATATATTTACGCGTAAATCGAGATTTCGCGGCCGATTTCCGTCGCAGCGGGCCATTTAAATTCAAATACCTATTCGAAATAAATTCGTAAATATACGATACATTTACGCCTAAATCGAAATTGGGCGGCCGAGTTTCGTCGCGGCGAACCCTTTAAATACAGATATTTGGTGTAAACTCGTAAAACTACGACATATATCCGTGTAAAACGTATTTTCTCGGCCCTTCAAACTCGGATATTCGAAATAAATTTGAAAAAATACAAAATTCCAGTGTAAATCGATTCAGATTTACAAAATAATAATACTAATTAGGACGATGTATAACCACGTAAAAATACATTTTAGGGCGTTTTACCGCCACGGCTGACTTTTAGATTCAGACTTACGAAATATTAAGATTTATTTTCGCAAAAATCAAATTTTTTCGAATTACACGAACAAATTTTCGTGCGCGGACAAAAATAAATTTCGAATTACGAATTAACGAATTTTGAATTAAAAAAAATTTTGTAAGAAAAAATTTTTCTGCGGAAATTTTTTTGGCGAAAATTTCGAATTACGCGTTTTTTCGAATTATCGGGGTTCGAATTAACGGGGTTCTACTGTATATGATTATACAGCGGAAGAGGGCAGTTTATTTGATGTTTACTTGAAGCACTGGAAATTTCTTATTTAAATATCCGAAATTTTTAAGGTATTTAAAATATTTTTTTTTTTTAAATACTGAGTAAAACCTCAAATTGTAATATTTAATTTTTCCATGGTTTTAAATTTAACATGCGAAATTAATAATACAAATTTACTTATTGAGATAATCGAGGGTAATTTTATCTTGTTTCTAAAATGGTGTTTGTTTTTAAGACATCTTCAAAAAGTTGAAATGTATAACTCATTTAAAATATTTAATCATTGAAGAAAATACTAGTGATTCTCTAACGAAAATTTGAAACAGAAAAAGACACGGTCGCATCTAGAATTGAATCTAATAAAAAGTAGTGTACGCACAGGATGGGAAAAATCTACAATTCTAATAAGAATGGATATTACAATTTGCTTTGCAGAATGTGTTATTTTAAAACTGTGCAAAACCAAGACCATGTAAAAACAGAATTATGCACATAATACCTTCGTATAACAAATAATAAATGTATTTTATATGACATACCCCGTTCTGCCTCAACAGCAAAATCAACAGTTCCCACATCAGCACGTAGCTTCCAAGATCAGCGTTGGCCGGCAGAGAAGCGGCGCATACAACTGGCTGTCTCTCGCTGTGGCTGTTGTGACTGCTGCTGTTGTTGTTTTGATGGCTGCTGCTGTTGTGGACGTTGTGACTGGTCTGGTTGTGGGCAAACAGCGGAGAGGACAGAGAATCCAGGGCGTCGCGAATCTTCGACTCGCAGTACTCAATTACTGTTTTTTTATGAGTGACACCTGTGAGGATATATAACGAATTATATACAGTACATCCAAGAAATTATGGACAATAATGGAGGGAGCTGCAATCTTTTGGATTATTTTTGATGACAATAGGTGGTACAAAGAAAAATGAAAATGCTTTTGTGTATTTTTAAAATGTACAAATCAAAGAAATTCTTTAAATAAAAACTGTATGGAAGAAACACACACCTTTAGCAAAATTAAAATTAATTTTTAGAAAAAATGAGTAATGCCATTTTTCCTATACATTATGAATGACTAGTATAGAGCATTAAAGAAAAAACCCACCTTTGACAAGAGGGCCAGGATAGGCAGTGAGCTCGCAGCGCACTGGGTCATTGATGAGTATCTTGTTCAGGTCCAAAATCTCCACAATAGCGGGCTGTCCATCCATGGGGTAGCAGGGGTTTATTGTCACCAGGTTTGTGGATGATATGATACCCTGGAATTGAATTAACTTGTTTAAATATGATAAATAAAAATAAAGTAGGAATTGGACGGTTAGAGTCAGGGTGGGGGATTGGTAGGTTACTCGGGAGGAGGATCGGGAACAAAAAAAAAATCATTTTCTCACAGGAGAAAAACATTTTGTACTCCAAATAAGGAGAGGATTCACTGATTAAAGTTTGTTGGGAACATATGCTGAAACACCCTGTATATAAGTAGCCTCTATAGGTGCAACTGTTTTGGCTAGATGAGAGTTTGCCGTTAGAGTCAAAACTAAAATAACTTAGATAGATTCTGTCTGAATAATTGTCAAGCTGCAAAACAACGTAAGCTAGGAAAATAACTACCCTGGCCAACAGATTCTACTCTTCAGATACCCAGGTCTTGGTGGCGGGTGCGTCGGCCCACCTTCTGCGTGGCGGGCCGGTTGGGAGATGCTGGTTGAGGGAGACCCTTTACAACCGGTTACCGCTGTCCGGGCCGCTCGATAGTACAGGGGCCCGACCCTCAGGCTCTCGACTAAGGGTGGGCTGCCCCATCAGCGAGTGAAAAAACCCCGCCACTGCTGTTGTGCCGGTTCGTGACCGGAGGGGACCCAGCAGCAGCGTTTGGGGCGCATTGGATGCCCTCTCCAGCCGGACTCTCCCAGCCTATCGCCTAGCACCGCATTGGGTGGGCTGAAACCAAACGCTCATCACTCCTGGACAGCCTGAACCTCAGATTCCAACCCACCCCTCATACCTTTCCTTTCCAGACCTTTCCTTTCATCTCCTACCCTTACAAAAAAAAAAAAAATTAAAATTCATGAACATACAACACAACAATTTTAACATCGTTACAGCGGCGAGTAGCAGGCGTCCCCGGTGCGGGCCAAAACTGTTGGTAAATTTTGCCAACATTCGCGGCCTGCACACAAATGTAAATTCCGTCCATCACCATCTTTTGTCCCAACCTTCTTTTCCTATCCGAAACTCAGATAGCCGAGCCGCCAGACTCCTCCTATCTGGACTGCCCGGGCTTTACCCTCGCAAGCAAATTCCGACTCAAAGGAGGAGTCTGCCTCTATAGTCGAGCTGATGTCAACTGTGTACGACTGTTGAGTCTGGAAAACTCCAGATTCGACGTAATGTGGGTGCGCGTCAATCTTGCCAGTACGGCAAGATTCTACGCATGTCTATACCGCTCACCGAACCATAGCGAATCAGACACTACCGAACTCTTCAAACATTTGAGCGATACTATTGATGATCTCTTGCCCCGCTACCCTTCGGCCGAGTTTGTTGTTCTGGGGGACTTCAATGTTCATAACGAACCATGGTTGAAGTTCTCAGGCCCAACGGACTCGGCTGGCCGACAGGCGGAATCCTTTGCCATTTGCTATGGATTAGAGCAATTGGTTCAGGAGCCTACAAGGGTTCCTGATGTCCAGACTCACCGCTCCAATCTGTTAGACCTATTCTTAACTACTGTGCCACACGGTTATAAGATTGACGTCACAGCGCCTCTGGGATCATCTGACTACTGCCTAGTGATGACATCAATCCCCGTTAGCCTCAGACCAACCAATGAGAGGCTGAGGAGAAAAGTGTGGCACTATAGGTCAGCAGATTGGTTCGGTATGCGGGCCCATTTCAACGCTTTTCCGTGGTCAGCTGTTTGTTTTCGGACTTCGGACCCTTCAAGATGTGCCCAGGAGATTGGTGAAGTCATCAAATCGGCGATGGATGGCTTCATACAATCGACTATTAAAGAAACTGGTGTGGGCTCAAAGCCGTGATTCAGTCGACAATGCTCCGAAGCAGTTCGACGAAAAAACGCGGCTTACTGAGCCTACAACACATCTCGAACGCCCGAAAGCAGATCAGCATACAACAAATCGGCAAAGGAATGCAAGAGAATCATTAATAGGTCAAAATTCGAACACGACCTGCAGATCAGCAAAAAGCTGGCTGCCTGCCCGCATGGCATTCTGGTCGCTTGCGGGCTCAATAGGTCAGAATTTTTGCAAACCCAGTTTGCCACCTCTTACCAGACCTGACGGCTCACTAGCAAACACCGCCACCGAAAAGGCTAACCTATTAGGGAAAATGTTTGCGGAAAACTCGACCCTCGACGACGGGGGTGCTGTTCCGCCGTCGGTTCCTCACTGCGGCTTCTATATGAAAAAGCTGAGGATCTGGCATCGGGATGTACTCCACGTCATACGGGGGCTCGATGTTAACAAAGCTAGTGGACCTGATGGAATACCTGCCCTGGTATTGCAGAGGTGTGCTGCGGAAATAGTTCCAGTTTTGAAAAAGCTCTTCAAAATGTCCCTGAAGTGTGGCACTGTGCCCTCCGGTTGGAAAAAAGCGGTCATTCACCCTATTCCCAAGAAAGGTGACCGCTCCAACCCGGCCAACTACCGCCCCATAGCGATCACATCAGTTCTGTCCAAAGTGATGGAACGTGTGATCAACGACAAACTGTTCACATACCTCGAGAAGAACAAAATTATCAACGACCGTCAATACGGATTCCGGCGGAACCGTTCGTGCGGTGATCTTCTCGCGTATGTGACGCATGTTTGGGGGCGGTGCCTGGAACGTCACGGTGAGACCCAAACGGTCGCACTAGACATATCCAAGGCCTTTGACCGGGTCTGGCACCTTGACTGTCAACAAATTGCATTCTTACGGACTTCCCGCATCCCTGTGTACGTGGATTGCTGACTTTTTAAGGGATAGGTCGATTCAGGCGGTTGCTGACGGTTTCACCTCTTCCTCGCACTCCATAAATGCTGGCGTCCCACAGGGATCGGTTCTGTCTCCGACTTTGTTTTTGTTGCACATCAATGACCTTTTGACATGTGCACCGATTCATTGTTACGCGGATGACAGTACAGTTCATGATTGCTTTTTGTTTGAAAAGCCCCCAAAGGGCACACAAACTCCAACGGCTCGGAGGGCTTTGAAGCAGAGAATGGACTGTTATCTCGAGAGTATTCCCTCCTGGAGTAAAAATAATCTCGTCGAATTTAATGTTTCAAAGACCCAATCCTGTTTACGTCTAAAAGGGATCCAAATGATAATCTAGTCTCCTTCAACGGAAGCAATCTTCCGAACAGGCCTTCCATTGATATGCTTGGTATAACTATAAGTGACCAGCTCAGGTACGGGGGCTCCATCGAAGCCAGAGTAAAGTTGGCCTCTCAGAAGCTGGGCGTACTGTCCAGGGGCCGCAGATACTAATAATACACAACTGCTGACCCTGTACAAATCGCAAGTGCGCCCTACTGTCGAATTTGGCAGCCATCTCTGGTTCGGAGCCCCTAATGTACCTGAAAAAAACCCTAGACTCTGTGCAAAAACGGGCGGTCCGTTTGATAGATTCCCCAATCTTAACAAACGGACTGCAATCTTTAGAGCACAGGCGTCAGGTAGGTATGCTGTCCTTGTTCTATCGGTATTACAATGGAAGATGCTCTGAGGAACTAGCGTCATTGATCCCTTCGGCACCGGTGCGTAGTCGGGATACACGCCAAACGCGTGCCCAACATTTGTACACAGTTGACACTTGTCACATGAGAACGGGTCGCTTCTACGATTCGTTCTTAAGTTCAACAGCTCGGCTGTGGAACGAACTGCCGGCCTCTGTGTTTCCTCCCTCCTACAACATGGGACTCTTCAAGACCCATGTTCACTCCTTCCTCTCCACAAAAAGACCCTCCACACAGCATCCCCAAAGATGACATAGGCCCTGAGGGAAATTATTTTCTTCAGGGCCTCCTGTGTGGAGTTAATATAAAAAAAAAAAAAAAAAGATGCTACTATGAATGGACACATAAACTCCAAAGACATGTCTTATCCAAAATCCTTGAGAAGGACCAAATTCAAACGCTATAAAACAGTGATCAGAATAGCGCAAAGCTACGACTTAAGACTGCTGGGCCCTTAAAAAGCATAGCCAAAGTGTAGTGCATACGAGAAAATATTGCTAGGCAGAACTTAACCTCGAACGGTGAAGGCATTTTGGGAGGCCTAAACATAGGTGGCGGCATCCTTGGGCTTGAGAGCTAAGAAACTGGAGGGAGACAGCAGGAAACCAGCTGCAAGAAACTGATACAATTACGGTGATTACGGGAAATAAAATATCTAATATACCTTAATGTGAGCCGTTGCAAACTTCACTGGAGTCATTCGCTCAGATTTCACCGTCGAATTTTCCAAACCCAAGTTGATTGAGTCAGTGTTGAAATCCCTAGACAAGAAAATAACTTAATTAGAGACAATTTTTAATAAAAGATGAAAAATGGAAAAATTATATTTTTTTAAAAAAGATTAAAAATTTACAAATCCACTAGAGCGATTGATTGTATACACACTTTTATCATATTATTTAACTAACATCATTCTTTAAAATATTAACATGGAAACACATTAACTGCTTACTGCTGTTTAAAGCCAATGAATTCACCTAGAATTCGTCGCTTATCCCATTAGGTTCTATAAATTTACCACACTATGACAAGCGAATGCTCAAAAAGTTTTTGCAAATTTGCCATCATATGCCAAAAATCACTTGCAATGCAGTAGGTACTCATAATTAGCAAGAAAATTGCCATAGAAACAGATGTAAAAGTTTTAGATTATTTTTCACACTATCCATTATTATTATTTACTAACAGAAAAACACCAATGAAGATGAAAATTTACTGTTTTATTATTTAAATAAAAAATAAAATTTAGCATAAAAAAAATCTTAATAAAATTATAATTTATATTCCAAGCCACTAAACAGTTTTATGCAAAGTCATAAAACAAAAACAAAAATCTTCTTTAAAATAATTTTACAAAAATACATGTAACTTCTCCTGCGGAATGCTCTATTTGCTTAAACTATTTATTTGTACAAAGCAAAATAACAATGGAATGAAAAGCACCCAGCGCTAATGCAAATGGAATAAGCAATGAAAAGCATAAAAAATAATTAATCATACAAACCATATTCCTGACTAGAAAAAAAGCCGTATAAAAATCCTACCTTCAAAAAAGCCAAAAAAAATAATATTATGTACAGAAATATTACAAAACTTAAAAATAAATAAATATAGAATTGATGTTTGGTCATTAACTTTTTTTATGTGATTGGAATTCAAAATTATATGAAACCTACAAGTAGATGTATTGTCAATGAAACCTCAAGTCCGTGGATGGATTCACTTAATATGTACATGTTAGAAAATGAGCGTATCAGAAAAACGATGAGATATATCTGTGCACGATAGAAAAACAATGAGATATATCTGTGCGCGATAGAAAAACAATGAGATATATCAGTGTGCGAAAGAAAAATCAAAACAAGTATGCCTAATCTTTTGCCTGTTTTTTTTTTTTTAACTAATGTATCAAATCTGTACACGAGAAGCATACAGATGTAATTCAAAAATAAAAAATGTTAAGAAGACAAGAAAAACTATGTTTTTTAGAAAATCAAACACCAGAAATATCCACAAATATTTTGATATAAATTTCTGGAAGTTAGAGATTTGCTAAAAAGCATAGTTTTTCGGCTCTCCTGAACATTTTGTGTGTTGGACTTGCATCCATAATATGCTTCTTGGGTACAGTGTTGAATCAAATATTCGTTGCAGCAATAATTTTATATTTTGACTCATTTACGAGATACGTAACATCTTTTACTTATTCTCTTTTTCTTTCGCTCACAAATTATTCAATGATGATAAAATATAAAAAATATATATTGAACTCATTATATAACTTATATAGAATCTAGCAATTACACATGAATATTTACAATTCCAGTTTGAATCCATTCAGAAACCTAGTTTTATATTCCGAGTAACAAAACAACACTCACATCGAAAAACTCTTGTTGATATGCCCAATTGTAGTACATTAACAAATAAATCATAATAATCTTATTTCTGTCGTGCAAATGGTCTAGCATATTTCAGCATCTCTCAAACAAGTACGTTATTAAAGCCAGAGAAGAAAACAGAAAATTATTTTTTAACTGTCATTAATTCATCAAATATATAAAAACAAATACATATTATGTATTCACTAATAGATAATTTTCCAACAAGTGGAATCTAAGGATTCTGATTGTATTCTTCATACATTTTTCAAAGCATAAAGGACAAAATCGCATTGTAAATAATTATAACAAGGATAATATTAGAATGCTCGCTTGTTCTCCAGAGACCCATTGGCATTCGACTGGATAAGGAATGTCACGAGAGGAAAAAGATAGCATAGAGAAAGGTTAGATGATTATACTGGTAGCTATTCAGCAAGGGTGCGCAATCCATAGAGGATGTAAAGCCATGTGTCACAAAAAAGGGAAAAAGTAACCCTGGTTTGCGATATCAAAAAGTGCAAAACTAAAATATTTGGAGCACTTTCAAGTGATGTCTAAATTGAGTCATTTGTACAGGGTGATTCTGAAATTGTCTTCTATTATGGTTTAAATAACTAAGTCTGTCATTATTTAATAATTTGAAAGAGTTTAAGGCAGAAGAAGCGTGGTGAACAAGATGGTTTGGACATGTGGAGTGGATGAACGGAGAAAGGAGTGAAAGGCGAATATGTTACGCGAAGGAGAATGGTGGAAGAAGTCAGGGATGCCCGAGAAAGACATGGCACGACCAAGTGAATCAAATACTCGAGATAGGTCATGTCATGCCATGAGTCAGAATAACAGAAGAGTTTGTACGAGACGATGCATGAATTGAAACCAAGAGTGTGCCAAAACAGAGTTGTGATGAGGTCTAACCTATCTACGCGCTCGTCCAGGGAAACAGCATGATTTATTTATTTATTTAAAAGCCCATAGGGCTTTTACAGATAATAATGTACATCTTTATTTATTTATAATTTTATTTAAATTTTTTTTTTTTTTTTTTTAATTACATATACAGATCTTATATCTTATATGATAAATATAGGTTATACAAAAAAAATATATATATATATATATAAAAATGGTTAGTTAGTTACATCAGCTTTATAGCTGACTCTGAGTGGAACTTTATCAACCATCTCCTAAAAACGGAAGGTACCCTCGCTACAGACTTCTAAGACGGTTGAGTGAGTGTTGTCCCATTACTCGGAAGGAAGCCCCCGTAACCCACCTACTGCCGGAGTGGTCCGTGTGCAGGCTGTGCATGGACCCGCTGCCCCTCCTTCGCTGACTAGATGCGGGCAGGCGGTATGCCGCGCCCGGGTCAATGCGCCTGAATGTATAGTAATAATTGCCGCTCGTGTCCAGGAGCGTTCTACACAAGGATGGGTTTGGATAACACACACAACAGTATTTGGATAATGAACGGCGTGAACTTATGCTAAGGACAATATTATTGAGGTCAAGATAGGTCAACAATACCTTTTGGCAAATGGATAAGGTACATATTATGTATTCACTAACAGATAATTTTCCATCAAAAATATCAACTCACCTGCTTAGCTGAAGGTAAATGTTAGATATCTATCTAAACCGACTAAATTAACGTAGAAGTGTTACTAAATTTAAGAAAAAACATGAACTTGAAACCTTATAATGCAGATCATGAGATCATGTGTCCCAAAGACTGTTATGGACTGGTCACATGGAAAGAATGCCAGATGATAGGATGCCTAAAGTTCTGACTGCGTGGGTGCCCCTGTGGTGCTCCTTCAACGGATCTTCAAAGCAATCTTCCCAACAGGCCTTCCATTGATATGCTTGGTGTACGCAAAGTTATATTAGCCTCTCAGAAACCGGGCCGGCAGATACTTTAACAGTATACTGCTAATTCTGTAATGCGCCCCACGGATGAATTTGGCAGCACCTCTGGTCTGGAGCCCCAAAATACTTGAAAAAAACCCTCGACCCTGTGCAGAAACGATCCGTCCGTTTGATAGATTCTCCTATCTTAACAGACGGATTATAATCTTAGAGCGCAGCCGTCGGGTGGGAATGCTGTCCTTGTTCTATCAGTATTTCAATGGAAGATGCTCCGAGGAACTAGCATCATTGATTCCTTTGGCACCGGTGCACATCACCGGTCGGGAAACACGCCGAAAGCGCGCCAAACATTTTTGCACAGTTGACATTTATCACATGAGAACCGGTTGTTTGCATGACTTGTTCTTGAGTTCAATAGCTCAGCTGTGGAACGATTTTGTCGGCCTCTGTGTTTCCTTTCTCCAACCACATGGGTCTCTTTAAGACCCAGGTTCACTCCTTCCTTTCCGCATAAAGAGCCTCCACACTGCATTCACAGAGATGACATAGGCCTTTAGGGAAATTATTTTCCCCAGGGTCTCCCATGTGGAGTTAATGTAATGATTCTATTCCAGCCCTTTAACCTTAACCTTAATTCCTGCCCTTTCCTTTACCACACCCCTTCTCCACTTGGACCCAATCTTAACAATAAAGCTGATAATCTATTGGTCTGAAACAACAAAAGCTCTACAACTGTCTCTACAAATTTGGACAGCTTTTTCTGTCTGGAATTTCCAGGTAAACACAATCAATTTCGGCTTTACAAAGTCAATTTGAGCTATGCAATGTTGAAATATCTATTTAACAGTAAAAAAAGGTAGTTATATACATGAGTGATGACGCTTAATAATATTATATTAAAAATTCAATATTACTTTGTGTTCATTTTTAGTCACTAAAATTGCATTGACATGAATTAAAACAAGTATTATGAGATACACAGTTTGTTTACGTTTGAAAATAATACATTCACGGTGAACAGATAACGTTGGAGTTTAGTTTTAGCGATGACATAACATGACAAATACAAGACAAGTATGTTGGATATTTTTATTGGATGGATGAAATGAATTCACGATTAACAAATTCGAAAGCACTGAAATTGTCTAACCATTGCCATAAAAGTGTTTTTGACCTTTCGCAAACCACAAATTGACAAACAAAATAATATATTTTATTTTACACAGTAAATAAAAATTGTCATGGAAATCATTTTGACATACTGTATTTTCTTTCTTATAAGGGCAGACATTATAAGGCCATTCGTAGACGGAGATACTCACAAGCGACATGAGTTTTGTGCACGTATCATTCGTGTCGCTCGTGAGTGCCGTACTATTGTGCTGGTGATATGTCAACTAGAGATTTGACGTCAGTTGCACACTAGTGACAGTGCTGGTAGCACGGTACACTAAGTGCAAAATTTGTTCTGGATGTGGGAAAATAATCCATTATTGTGTAACTATAATTTAACCCAATACGCAAGAAAGAATTTAGCGGAGAAGGCTAGAAGTGAAGTTGGAAAAAAAGTCAATTTGACATCATTCCCGTGTATTTCCTTGGCGGCGATGAACGCCCTACAATTAATATTTATTTCATTGTGTGGGTGAACCGAAAAACGTCTTTTAGATCGGTTTTTATGCATTATAAAGGTAAAGAAGCCCAATATTACTATCTTCGTTGCTAGTCACTTGACTTAGTATTAATTACACGGCTGTACATGTAAAAATGAACAAATTCAGTGTAATTTTGGTAGCGCCGTGTACGGAAACCAGTTTTAAAGAGTAGCATAACAGTAGGCAACTTTTAGTTGCATCACAGTCACTACCTCTGTGTACCTTAATGTACAAAAATGCAGTATGTAAAAAGAATTTTTATTACTTGTGTAAAATATATTATTGAACAGCAGTATATTTGTATAATAATAAAAAAATACATATTTATACAGTAGGCAAAATTAATAACAGATGTTCATTGAATTGCTTTATATGTACTACAATTATTGCAAATAAAAGTGAAAATGTGGGGTGAAAAATACATGAAAACTATAATTAACCTTTTGGGAACAGCTCATATTATGGTCTCATAAAAATCGTTGTGTCTCCCTTACTCATACGATGAGAATCATGAATAAACGGTGTTAGAAAGAGAAAACACCACGCTTTATATTATAATCCAGAAGTTAACCACAGAAGAATTAAAATGTATTTTTAGATGAAACTGCAAAAAATTGAGTTGACTTTAACGTTTATAATACATTTGTCGAATAAAAGGTGTTGTTTTTTTTCGTTATCAATAATTTTAATTCAGTAAAAATGTGAGCCATTTTTACGTTTACATTAAAAAATTTAATCAGGGTTTTCCAATAAGAGGTGTTATTTTGAATAGCCCGCTATTTCGGTAGATGTTACTTTTGAAGCTGTCATTTTTTGACATTTGACAAGTAGAAACTACGCCATTAATAAAAATGGAACGATACACGCTTCAACAACGCATTGAAATTATTAAAATTCACTTGAGTGAATCAAATGCAAATCATCTTGAGTGATGAGGCCCATTTCCACCTCGGTGGCTTCGTCAACAAGCAAAATTGTCGCATCTGGGGCTCGGAAAACCCGAGAGTTATTGTAGAAAAGCCTCTCTATCCTCAACATGTGACTGTTTGGTGCGGTTTATGGTCCGGCGGAGTCATTGGACCTTGCTTTTTCGAAAATGAGGCTGGAGCAACAGTTACGGTGAATGGATTGCGCTATCGAGAGATGATTAATGATTTTTTATGGCCGGAATTGGATGGTATTGATCTGGACAACGTTTACTTTCAACAAGACGGCGCTACGTGCCACACAAGCAACGAAACCATTGATCTTTTACGATTGAATATCAAAATAACAACTCTTATTGGAAAACCCTTTATATAAAAAAATTATATGTTTATTTCTAATAATAAAATTAGAAAGCTATATTTTTGTTGGATATGTTCAGAAATATTCCATTTAATTAGATTTTATTGCAAAGCGGAAATACTGCGACCTTCTGACAAAATATGCCAGAGACCTGAGCAGTTAAACCAACATATTCATGGTGGTGACTCATCACTGAATACATGTGTATTTTTCACTAAAATTGTGCTATAAAATTTGCCAATTTTAAGCTTTGATTGATTAATTATAGTTTTATGGGTATTTTTAGGATTTGGGAAAGGTGGAACAATGTACGATATGTATTTAGAATATAATGCTGCATGCAATACACATGCTCGTATAATGCTTGATAAGCGTGTTTCAAAACCCCGTGCAAAAATAATAAAAACTATAATGTAATATAAGACAGCACATGACACGTATATAAAATATAGCAATCAAAATTTAAATAATGAGACTGCAATTTTTTTTTTAACTTGGAAAGTTTGCTAAAACATCAAAAAAATATGATATTCTTTGAAAATTAAAGTAAATGTTACAAGAATTAAACTTGTTTTATAATTAACTCGGTACTGAGAAGGATATAGGGAATTGTCTACAAATTATAAGTATAATAGGATTTGAATACTTTTGATAAAGTTAATATTGCATAATTTTCATTAAATGGCCAATCAGCCAGCACCACTTTGTTTTTTTAACATTTGAAAAGTCCCCAATAAACACTGATTCTAGGTTCATTTCATAGTTTGCACCAGTTGTGTTTAGCAAAAAAGCACAACTGTGATGTTGTTACGTTTGTCAGCCCACCACAATTTGATATAAAGCTGAAACAGAGCTAGAATCAGGGTTTAACGAGGACCTTTCAAGTAATGTAAAAATAAATAAAAATGGAGCTCATTGTCCTTCGTGTCAAATCACCTTTTACCATCTCAGTACTGAACTAAGAATCAAATGAAATAAAAATAACCGTGCAGATGAAAAACATCAACAAACAGTTCAATTTCACAATCACGGTGGGTTTTTGAAAGCATGTCAACAGGGAAGCGTTTAGCAAATTTCTTACCTTTCTTTCAATTCGCCATTGGCCGATGATCGGCCGGAGTGTACACTTCCACGTTCATCTCCCAGCCGGTTGACGGAGACTGATTCGTATCCTGGCATCAATGCATAACCTGTAACATATATTAAATTTGAATTGCATGGAGGATTGGGAGACAAACACCAAAGAAGCTTTTGATAATGGACACTGAAAGACTTTCCAAAGTGGCTAAAGGAGCAGGAAGCAACTATTATGCAACACGGCATAATATCCTAAAAATCAATCACCATACATAATACTTATGGCCATGAAAATTTCAAATCATACATTAATTTATCTATTTATTCATATTCTCCACAAAACGGTTATGCACCAATTTACTACGGAGAAGATTACAAACTTGAGGTACATGTAAGTGTAAAAGGTCATAAGGGCAGTTTAGCTATTTTGTCACATACATCAAAAGATAGTTGCTGAACTGTTTGTAAATGACGATAAAAATGTCGATGGTCAATGCAGAATCATTAATCAGTTGAGTCGCTCTGATGATTGGCACGTTCTGATAGGCAGAAATCCTCGCTTTCGGAGTATAAAAAAGTGCATGAGATCTCCCACGAGTATACCTGTTAGGCAGATATAAGTTGATATGACTAAAGCCAACTCAAACAAGGTTTCAATTCTAAATGGTGGTCTTTCAAACGAAAACTGATTGATCGCGTGGAAGAAGTTTGGACTGCAACGTGAAGTCCCGAGAATTTGAAATGAATGTCTAAGGAGCCGAGAATACTTGGAATGCATGATGATGAACAGTAAAGCTATACCGTCTCCGTAGGCCATAGACCCGCTGGGGTCCTGCTGGGTGTTGGCGGGCAGCCCCTTGCCCGCCATGTACTTATTGTAGATCTCCAGATAGGCCTGCGGATTGCTGAGACGCAGCTTCTCGTAGTACTGGTAGGTCTGCTGCTGGTGTTGGTACATCTGCTGCTGGTAGGGATCCATGGAGTAGCCATACCCTGAACACGGACAAAACGACTCATCAGAATTTGATTGGGAATTATTGTACTTTGAGTATAAAATGTTGATGACATTTTGACCTCCGGTCAGCCTGAAACATAAAAAAACAGTGAGTGTTGGACAGTCAGAGCCGGGGTTGGGGTCGAACAGTTACTCGGCTGAGTGACCATTAATGAAACGTAAATACATTTTTTTTTGGACATGCATATTTGAAAAAATAAAAAAATCACCAACGATCAAAATGCCTCTTCTGGCGCCAAAAAGATTTATCATGTGGTTTGCCTCCAGCTTGTCGAAATGATATACTCAGATTTTCCATTGATGACATGTCCATTTCTTCTGACTTCAATGTTTAAGGTGAAGAAAATCTATCAAGGTTTATTGTATAATTAACTAAATTATTATACATATATTATTATTTAATAAATATTTAGATGAGGCAGTACATTTTCTTTTGACTATCACACTAGGCTAACGCCCGTCTTGTGGTAGTTATACATAAAACATTTCATCAATAAAATATAATAACAAACAGATAAAAAGTAATAATATGAGAGTAAGAAAATCTAAGATAAAAAAATACAAGAATAAATAAAACTAAATGCAAATATATAAATTTAAAGTAAGGTGAGAAATAAAGAAAACTAATATTGAAGAAATTGGAAAGAAGGTGTGATAGAGTAAGTACTTTTTTTTTATACATATTTATTATTTTTTTGAAAAGTTTTATGAGTTTAAGGAGTCTTTGTAGAAAGTTCGTCCCCTTTCAATTAAGCAATGTTTTACTCTGGCAGTAAAAAGGGAGTTAGAATTACAGGACTTTATGTCGGTACTCAGTGTATTATATATTTTCAGAGCGATGTACCAGAATTGGCGTTGAGCGAATGAGGTATTTGTTTTAGGAACCAAGCAACCCAGGTTTGATGAAAAACGAGTTTGTACTTGGTGTTCTGGAGCCACTACATAGTAGGTTATTTTTCCATATATAACATAAGGTTATCTTAGTAAATAACTGTTGAATATCTAAGACCCTGATTTTAGCAAAAGAGTTCATATTGAAGGCAAACTCACTCTCATAGTACTGCTGATTATATCCTCGGTCTCTCCTGTGTCTCGGTTGCCTGCTCCGGTCCCCGTCTCGGTCTCGGTCAACACTCCTTCGGTCTCTCTTGGACACGGTTGACTCGTTGAGCTCATCCTCGGTAGGGTCTGGGTCCCGCGAGTCAGGGCGTGGCGGGTATCTGGGGTCTGGAAAATTATTTACAAATACAGTGAAACTCTCTTACAAGGAAAAATAATTCTAAGTGGGATTAACTGTACGTAGATACAATATAACTCATGTCTGTGACAAAGCCTACAGACTTGTAGGATTCATACTCTCAAACAATTAGGTCCGCAACAAATCATAAAAATTGTGTATTTTAAAATTGTTTGCTCTACATATACAGTAATTCGTATTTGTTATCAGGAATCCTCAACAATAATGTTTATATAATATTACATAATGTTTATATTAACTCTCAAGATAAATATCACAGATAACATAAAAAAGGGTCCAGAATTACTTATACCCAAGTAAGAATAAAAAAAAAAACAAAAATTAAACAAGATAAAGTAATCAAAAAGCTATTTCACTTCGAACCCAGAACATCCACAAAAAGATTCTATATGGGTATATACACAATACATTGGTTAACATATATAATTGCCTTTCAGACAACATTAAAAACGAAAAAAGTGTAGGTACATTTAAAAAAAAAAATTGTCATTTTATGCTCAATCAGCAAAACACTAAAAGTGAATAATATTGTTATGTTATGTATTTATGTGTAATGTAATTAAAAAAGTGTATTTATTTTAGATATTTCTAGTTAAATAAGTGAAAATGTAACTTTCTTTTATCTGGAATAAAAAGTAAAAAAAAAAAATAATACATAATATAATTTCGGTTGTTTGTTCATCATTCTAAAACTCAAAAATAAATAATAATTCTTATATTTTCAGTACATAAAACGCATTTATGCCGCTGTTCTTACAATACTTTGTTGTGAAATGGTCAGTGCTGTTGCCTTCAAGCCGTTGATCGGGGTTCAAATCTCAGCTATGAAGTTTTTTATAAATTTTATTTAAAAAAAAAAAATTGTTTATTTTATTTATATTCCATGATATTTCATTGGTAAATCAACAAATTAAATAAGTATTTACATATTTGTTTAACCTTCCAGCGGGCGCGTTGAGAAATTTCCCTTGAGCGGGCGCTTGTCGTAAATTTTACGTCATCAAGTTTTCTCCATGTAAGTGGTGTTTTCTTTATACAAATGTTAGGGAATTATTTTAAGTATATGAAGAATGATAATAGGCAGTACTTAAAAAAAAAATTGACTTTCTTAAAAAAAACGAAGCAACACTCTAAACATTTTAATATTTCAAAACAAAATTTGTTATCAACCTATTTAGTCAGAATCAATATTCCCATCCTTACAATTGTTACAAACCACCTCAACTGAAGAATGGTTCTTGCATGTAAAGGACTGGCAACGGCAACACTTCATTGATGCTGTGGATCTTTTCTTATCCAGTGCACATAACCGACAAACACCGAGTTTTGGAAAGCTTGTGTTTTCTTCTTCTGTCATCGGTTCAATTGCCCTACCGTAACTCACTTTGAGAAAAACATTTATATCTTGAGGTAAATGTTTGACATTTGATTTGACTCTAGCATAGCTCGAAGCTCGATGCTTACAACTAAGTGGAAAGAGTGGGGGGAGCGATAAGGCGCGTCTGTCGTAAATTTTACGACAGCGCGCCCGCTGGAAGGTTAAATAAAAGTTATTTAAAGAAAATTATTATGTTCTTTAAATACATAAAATTAATCAATAACATATAAAAACAATCTTTAATGTTATTTTAATAATAACTTACCTCTCTTTCTATCATCTCTACCAGTTCTATTCTTTCTCAAACTATTATATCCCCTCTCATCTCTTGCGTATCTTCTGTCTCTCTCCTCTCTGCTCTGATATCTTTCCTTATCCCTGTCTCTCCTCCTGATGGTGCTGTCCCTCTCACTCTCGTAGCTATCGTATCTGGGGTCATTCCTGGGATCTCTCGGGTCGTATCTCGGATCGCTCGGATCGTATCTGGAATCTCTGGGGTCGGTGTTTTTACGCCTCCTGCCGTCGCGCTCTTCCCTGCTGGACGGGTCGTACGACCGACGACTGTCCTCTTCTCTTCTAGACGAGGTTTCTGGTCTCGGGGGTTTGCCTGAGGGGTAAGATCCCTCACGGTAACGCCTAAAAAAAATTAAACGGAATAAGAATCAAATGTTTTAAAAAATTTCAATGTTATTACTACCTGATCTGATATGTCTCTTTCACGAAGCAACAATTCAGAGTCAGAATGTTGCTCGGGAGTTTCAACTGTGTTTAGTGACCAGCACTTCTCACTCCAGCCCCACAACATGCCACAAAATTCAATGTTATTACTACCTGATCTGATATGTCTCTTTCACGAAGCCACAATTCAGAGTCAGAATGTTGCTCGGGAGTTTCAACTGTGTTTAGTGACCAGCACTTCTCACTCCAGCCCCACAACATGCCACAAAATTCACACTGGCTCCGGACAGCATTGAACTGGTATAAAAAAAATTGCCTTTTCAAGTATCAGAAATGAGTTATCATGAGCTTAAGAGCTTCCAGTGGGGCCTAGCTAACACCTAGTTCCAACCCGAACTGCAAGTGCATTACATAACAGAGGCAAGTATTCAAATAATAACCCATAGTGAGTGTTTTATTTTTGACATGTGATTTAATATCATACATGAACACAATAGACAAATGCTAAATGGCCTATAATTATTACAAAAATGCATACATTTTCAATGAGGCTATTATTTAAAAAAACATAATTTTTTGTTAGTAATTTAACAGATTCAAATCGTTTTAAAATCTGTTTTGCTCCCAGAATGAAATGAATTTTAAAGAAAATCAAAAATTATGACTATTACATAATCATTCAGTAGTTCAAGATTAGAATATTTGATTGATTGAAAATAACTTGTGACAAGTTGATTGGTAAAAAGAATTTAACAGATAACAAAAAAAAAATGGGTTACCTTCTATCTTTATCAGAATAATAGTCTGTATCTTCTGTTTCATATTTTGCGTCTCTGTTGCCCCTTCTGTATCCGTCGTCCCCTCTCTCTCGTTCGCTTCTTGAAATTGTTTCTCCTCTCCTGTCTTTATCTGTTCTCCTTTCGTCTCTCCTGTCGCCGTACCTCGTATCTCTTTCTTTGGAAGATTTAAGCCGTTCCTTTTCTTTCCGGTTGTTTTTGTATCGGTCACGTTCCGATTCGTCTCCCGTCGTATCATCTCGGTATTTTCTGTCTTTCTGTTCGGAATGCTGCGCTTGTTCCCTGTTGGGCACTGACAGTTTTTGACTGCCGGGTCTTTCAGAGCCAGAGTCTAAAATATCCACTGTCCTGCTGGAAGGTTCGTCCTGGATATCAGCCCCGTCCATGTTTTGATCCCTGATCATTGGGAACTCGGACGTAGAGATGGCACTGAGATCTTGCAGGTTTTCTCCTTCCATATCTAAGTCACGTTGCACAAGTTCAGGTTCTAAAACGACATTTTGAATCAATGGATTATCAAGAATTACGTTTCTAGGTTCTGGAACTTCCACAGCTCCTACCACGCTTCGTATTTGATTAGTGTCGACTTCGGAGTAGTCCGATCCGTCCATGTTCTGTTCTCTCGGTTCAGAAGCATTGCTCTGTCCAAAACCTGGAACGACTCTCTCGTCGCCAGCATTGCTAAAGTTTTGGCTTTGGAAAGTTGGGACATTGAAGCTACTGGATTCTCCTGGCACCATTCTGTCCAAACCAACCGGTCTACGATCGGAAGAGCTTCTAGAAAGAGAAAGGTTTTGATTGTAGTTTGAATCTTCACCGGTAGGTTGTCCGTCCACCTGTCTATATACAGTTGGAGCTCTGTTCATGTAGGTGGAACTGCTTTCAGTAGTTTGGCCATCGATCTGTCTATCCAAGTAGTCATCGTTGGGCTGGGTATAGAGATTAGAAGAATCAGTCAACTGACCGGGCACCATTCTGGAAAGTCCCGGAGGTGGCTCATCACTAATAAAACTAGAGTTTTGTCCAAATTCAGATTCTGGTTGCCCTAAAACCATTCTCCTGAATCCGGGAGGTGAGTAGCTTTCTTGCAAAGCATTCCTTGATACATCTTCGTCGGCAAAGTTAGTGTTGTCGTAAGCGGGGTCAGAAAGATGACCAGTTTGCAAGTATTCATTTCGGTCGTTGCTCGGAGCGACTTCAAAGTTTTCAACCGTATTCTGATGTACATGATGAGGGTACTGCATCGGTCTAAAGTTTACAGGAGGCGGAATATCGGGCCTTTCCGAATTATCCGGAGTAGTTTCGAGGTTTGCCATTGAATAGGCTTGCTGTACATTTCTGGCGGGAGCCGGTACACTGTGAGGGTTCACCAAGCTCGGTGAACTTTGTCTGATGGCAGGAGTCAGTTCTTGCTGAGCAAACGGCGAAGACTGGGCAGAGTGAGGATCTATCGGAGGCATGACATTGTCTGGTGTGGGCATCATCTGCATGGGTGTCACTCGGTTTTTGGAATTTCTGTGAGAAAGCTGCCCGGACCTCTTGAATGGATTTTGGTTAGGAGTGGTAGCCGACGAGAAGCTCGCAGCGCTCGGAGGTAACTGGGGACTTTTGTTACTGGGAGGTTGCGCCAGGTTTGCTACCGGAGGAGTCAACACTTGAGGCGGCAACTTATAATCAGCCTGAGGTAAAACATGATCACCTTGTGTATTCCTAATACTCTTATCTGGAGAAACACTCTCCCTATTGATGCTTAAAGTCCTTACACTATTGACGAGTTCTTGGTTAACAGTATTATCTTGAACACGCCCCAAACTCGACGGGTCGTGAACTGAAGGATGATCCCACGTATTCTCAGCTGGCTGAGCATAATTAAAATTAGTATTATCATTGGTGTTGAAACCGGGACTACTCTTATTGGAACTCCTTGATGGATCTTCACTTCTATTACTGCTCTCCGTATGTGACAAAATGCCATCGCTGGAATCTTGTGATGGTTGAGATTCAATAGACCACTGCGGAGTTAGATTATCAGCGTGAAACCTTCGACCCAAAGCCAAATTAGGAATATTGTGCTCCTTCAACGCTTCGCGATCGTTCAAAGTCTTAATGTTAGGTTCAGAAACAGGCAAAACAGCGGGAGCGATAGAGAAAGAATCATCTAATTGGATATTTTTATTATCATCTTGCGGTATTTCTGTGATAGCCGAATCGACGTGAGCAAATGCGCTAGTTGTTGAAGGGTACGGCATATCAGCAGGCCTGGGACTCGGTGCTTTCTGCACATGGACATTTCTCTGCATCACATTATCTTCAGAAGACTTCCGCGAATGCATTTGAGGAGTAGGCTCCCTAACCGCATCGGGTTGGGCCACTTCTTCTGCAGGCCAATTCCAAGAATTTGCAGTGTTCGCAAAACTGTCAGCCAAAATGTTGGCATTAGCCGGAGGCGCCTGCTGGATATTCTGATGTCCTTGCTGAGCAGGGTTGGCCGTGCGGGTTAGCAACGATTGCGATTGATGATTGTGCTGAACTGGGTTGGGTTGCTGGTTCAAATTCTGCTGAGCTATGTTCGGTTGCTGATTAGAACCATGCTGAGCCAAGTTTGATTGCTGATTAGAATTTTGCTGAACCGTGTTCAGCGGTTGATTAGAATTGTGCTGAGATAGATTAGAATTTTGCTGAGCTTGAGCGTTAGCTTCATCCTGCCAACCCCAATCCCAAGGATCAGCCTCGGTTGTCTCCCACTGATTGGGTTGAACTCCTTGCTGTCTTGCTCCCGCCGCAGCCGGATTTTGCTGTACCGATTGGAAGCTCGGTTGTTGAGCTGTGTTCGGAGCATTATACTCTTGGTTCTGATAAGTGTGAAAGTTCTGCTGCGGTTGATAAGACGGTTGAGAGGTATACTGCTGTTGGTCGTACTGGTAGTAATCATTTGGGTATTGATTTTGAACAGGCGGTTGGTGGGTTTGATAGTTGGGTTGGGAGTAAGTTTGTTGGGGTTGGTTGTTGTAGTTGGCAGTGGGTTGCGGCTGTTGCCAGAACTCTTGCGGTTGCTGTTGAGAGTGGGTAGGGTAGCTAGTCGGGGCAGGTGTAGGCAGAGGGGGCTGCTGACCCATCCAGGTTGGTTGTTGATTTGGTTGGGATTGAGCTCCTGGCAACGGTGGCTAATAATAATGAGAGAAAAAAAAATTATGCTCATGTCTATTTTAAAATATATGGGACAGTGTATTCATTAAAATTTTTGCAAATTTCTTGAATACTAGCTTCAAAACAACTGCGCTAACAATAAGGAAATTTAAATATAGAAACACAAACATGAAACACTTAAACATACATAAATTTGCATAATTCCATCGCTTAGGTATTGTCAAATGACAAAATCGTGATTTATTGCAACGAAGAATATACGAAAAAACAAACATTATTATTATAAGAGTTTCAAATGCTCAGAGCAGGTGTATCTACGGCACCGAGAGACAAAAGGAAAAGTATAATCCAAACAACCAAGTGAGATTCTCACCTGTTCATTTGCTAGTTTTTATTGGTAGTAAGCCTTTATGTAATAATTATTATACAACTGATAAGCAGTATATTTTATATGCAAAACAAATGTACAACATTGTGATGTTATGCCATAATTTGTTAATTCTATTTGAAATATGTACAAGAGACTGAACAGAACAGAAAATCAATAAAAGTGTGATTCATACCAATATGAAAGAAAACTTATGTCGCCAACAGTTTTAAATTTGTAAAAACCTTCCTATTTCTATGTATTTTCCTTATTTTGAGGAAAACAGGTTTGAACCTTCCTCTATAATATAATACAACAAACTAACTATGTGTAGATGTATATGTGGGTATGTCTGTATGCATGCATGCACGCGTTCATGTGCGTGTGCATATATGTAGGTATATATTTATTATAATATGTGTTTATGGATGTGTGTGTATATATGCATGTTTATGTGTGTGAACATATATATATATATATATATATATATATATATATATATATATATGCATAAGTGTGGGCATATATATGTATGTCTTTTTATATTTTCTATTTAAATCTTACAATTTTCATCATGTTTATATAGTCAAACTTGGTTATAACGAGCACGAGGGGGCCGACTAAATTTGCTCCTTGTAGCTGTTAATCATTATATCCAAAATAGGTTTATTTAAAAGTCATATATACCTACCTACCTGCCTCTACTATCAATATATTCGCAAAAGTACAGTACATTTTCAAAATAGAGTAGGTATTACTTATTAAAAAAAATAATTAGAAAAATATACTTTAATTACTTACTCAAATTTATTATCAATGATTGTTTTGAAGACTTTCTTTCATGCTTCTCAATTTCCTCTTCAAAACAATCAACGCATTACAACATCACCTGGTTCAAGGTTTTCAAAAAAAATATCACTAAATTGTCTATCTTATTATCACTACCTTGTGCGTACTGTACCTACCGCTTGTAAAATCGCGCATGTCAATTTCCAACGGCCCACTTGGCTATAGAGAAAAATATATATTTTTGGTGTAATTCTTGAAAACCCTGGCTGAAAACATTTTTTTATAGAGTTATGTTAATCTAAGGCAATGCACTACGTCATGTAATATTTTAAATTGAGCCGCTATCAATAACAAACCTTACATAGATGGCGATAAGGTTTAAATTCCCGCTTAACACCATCCGCCTGTTTTGATTTATGCAAGAAAAAAACATGGCCAAAAAGTGCTTTTATTTTATTTTGTGGATGTTCAGGCATAAAATTTAATTTTTTTTCGATCATTTTATAAATAACTTAATTTGCCACATTATACAATAAAATCATAACGGAAAATGGGTTCGTAAGTAGGAGATTTTGAACTTTAAAGCAGTTTTCATGGGCCTTTACATTATTTTTTTCTGGGCTTATAAAAAGACTTATGTAAAAAATACTAGATTATTTCAAAGGCCAAGATGTATTCTACTCGCAGTATTTAATTAAAGCATCAGAAACATTTCTAGGTACATTTCTAACATTTTGCATTACTACGTATGGCATCGCCTTAAGCCGCATTTCCTTAATGGAACCAAATTTTAAGAATCAGTTTGCATAAAATGAAATTCAAAAAAACCAACAGAAACCTTAACTCTTGAATTTCCCTGTCAATCCCCTCCCCCTCAGCTTAACGGCCTATTTAAAAAATAGGCAAAGCAGCCCCTTTACTGAAAAAGTTGTGCATCACTATCATAAATTTACCCCGTTACGGATGTAGATGCTCGTAACTAGGTACCTTCATAAACATATTTATTGGTTTTTAAAACAAAATTGACGATGAGTTGTAATACATGTAGATACTCGTAACTAGGTACCTTCATAAACATATTTATTTATGACGATGAGTTGTAATAGAAAAGAAGACGTAAAAAGGGAACAAATTTGCGAAGCTCAAATGTCCATTGATTTTCGGAGATTTTATAGTAATTTTACATTCTGCCCATGGATAGCAATGGTTGACATAGCCAACAATCTTACATAGGTAGTGCCACTAAAATATGAATCTGTCCTTAAGGGCCCGTTCCCACATCCGTTTTCAAATCTGAGGCGGTTCCCGTTTTAAAATCGGATGCCGTATGGCCCTGTTCACACCTCTGTTTTAAAAACGGATCCGTTTTAAAAGCGGATCCTACTTCAAGCGGATTCAACCAAAACATTTTATTTGCTCAGTAGGCGATCGTGCGCAATGGACGACGATGAAGCTCTTGTTGTCATGTGGTACTTATTAAAAAGAAGGAAAAAAGTGAAAAGAAAATTTTGGGTTCACCCAATCATAGCTGAAAGATTTTTTGTAACTTTCCAAGTGTTAATTATAAATAAATAACTAAAGTTCTTTAATTATTTTAGAATGTCTATCACTTCCTTTAACCATCTACTGGAACGAGTTTCAGAGAGCTTAACATATCAAAATACAAAATTGAGAGAGTGCATTTGTCCTGAAGAAAGGCTATTTCTCAAAATCCGGCATGAATAAACAGCAAACTTCTCGCCAAGCCGATAATTTTAATGAATTATTTTTATACCCTTCTGTCGTTTTATCCCACAGCACAACTCTTTCTTCGACCAGTGGGATTAAATTTTCCGGATTTATTTCCTTATCCATTATTATAGTTTTAATTTATTTACTTAACAAAATAACCAAATACAAGCACGCAGCGTGCCTGCTTCCTTGCGACTGGGAGCGAGTGGGGAGGGGTCGGGGTGTGGCGGGGAGTCTACCGGAACCACTAGGCGACAAGTGTGAACAGCTCCATACAAAACTAAGAGCGAGCGAGTTCCGACACGATTTTAAAACGGACGCGCTGCGTTGGCGATCCATCCGACAAAAATGGCGGATCCGTTTTAAAATCGTGTCGGACAAGTGTGAACAGCTCCATACATCCACTACAGCCGCTAGGGCATCCGTTTTTAAAACGGAAGTGGGAACGGGCCCTAACGGGATAGGAAATGTCCGCCCCTTGTTTCTTACTACTTACTTTGAGAATAATTCTCAACTATTTTTTGAGACCCAAAGACACATTCGTGTACATATTTAGAAATTGTTTTGCAAAATTATTTGCTCGGTATATCAGTCAATCGACCTCGTTATAACAGTTAACAATTATATGAAGATAAGCCTGAACTAAAATATCTTTTTGTAATTGCTCATTATAGCCGTGAACTCGCTATTGCTGTAATCGTTATAACCATGTTTGACTGTACTTAATTTATATGTTTACACTAGACTTCATAAAACAAAATAAGTTTGTTCCATTGGTCACCATAAAACAGGCAGACGCCCAGTATGGTGATTTAATATATATATATATATATATTATTTGTAAATGTCTATGTCAAATATCTTGTATTTATAAATAAATAAAAATACATCGTCTCACACAAACTTTTATTTTATTCCGGCTCTTGAAATGACCCGAATCAAGTATCTGCTTCACTTGATTCTGCCATGTCTTCCTCGGGCGTGCCCGACTTATTCTACCATTCACATTCGCTTCATATATTGTATTCATATATCCTCCTTACACTCGTTTCTTCATTCATTCGCTCTACATGCTCAAACCATCTAAGCGTCCTTTACTCAATCTTACTCATTACGCTTCAGCTTTGCCACTACAATAGTTGCATTCACCTAGAAAAATCTATGCAATTGAGAGTTTTTGCAGAAACAAACAAACAGGTTTTCTGCTTTATTTTTTTACCTTTGAGTGCAATCAATTGATTAAGTATGTAAAACTTAATGAATAATTTAATCTTTAGTATTATTAAGCTTTTCATCGAAAAACAAGTCAAGACCTTTCAATTCGATTTGTTGAATTTACATAATTATAATTGTAAATCTATATTGGCGTTGGTTCAAAATGAGGAAAACAGATTTCGCTTAGTCAAATCTGTTAAATAGCCGTAATAAAGGTTCGTTGAACTTTATGCTGGGATCACAAAGAGGACAATACAATAGTGTCTTGTCCCTGCTCCGTGCACAGCCTCGACTGTGCAGAGCAGGACAATAGGAAAATAAGACATCTCTACCGTAGTACAAAAGCAAAACACTGTCAAAATGGACACACGATGACGCGTGTTACAAGCGAGTTCGCGAAAAATATTATTTTCTATCTGTCTTTTATACCGATATGTATTGTGTTTCATTTACGTGACATTTTTAAGCTGAAATACGGCCACGAAGACAACACGGCCGGGCGCGGTGGTGGGGGGTAAGACACTATCCTGCAGAGATAGGTGTCTGTCTATCTTTGGGACAATGTCTTGATTCATCGTTCTGTCTTCCAAACTACTGTTCACACTAGGACAGTGTGTCTGAAGCTGGGACAAAACGGTATTGTATTGTCCTCGTTTGATCGCTGAAAAAATATAATAACTTTGTTGAAAAAAGTCTCCTGTTAAATAAAAATCCTTTATATTCCAACACTGCCACATGGTCAGTTTTAACAATTCAGCAAAGATAATGTGTCTGAAGCCTTATAATAAGCTATTGTAAGCAACAAACTAAACTTAACAGCAATTTGAAATGAAATTCAAATATTCACAAGTTTTAATAAAAGTGTTTTGCATCTGTCTGTAAGAAAATCACTGTGTTTAAACACAAACATAATGAAATTTAATGTGATGATAAACGAAAAGTTAATGTTTCTGCTGTGAATTTCATAAGACATATCTATTTATACAACTATTTAGCTGATAAGAATTTATATACAGTGTTAATGCATGGTAAAAATATGTGTAATGATTTATCAAAGGAAGTTAGACAAGCAGTCCACAAGTGAAATCTGATGGCAATCCTGATTAGCAGAGCATAAAATTAATCATAAAACCAAATTAACAAATCCAAAGTAGGCATAAATTCCTCAATCTTGTTAACCCTAGATAACTAAACTGTTTTCATTGTTTCATTGTAACTACACTTTCGTGGAGTGGACTACGCAATAAAACACTATAAATAAATCAAAAATATTTAATTAAGATAGGAACTTGTTACATGGCACAGAAGTAAGGTTTATAATGAACAAATTAATATCAAAATATCAGTCTTCACAGTGACCACACATGTCAACATTATGTGGACCACAAATAGCCCCTCTACATCTGGTGCAACGGTGTTTGGTCATCCTCCGGGCCTTGGATGGACACAGGTGGCAAATTTTAGGCAGGTTTGACGTAGATGGAACCGGAGCTTCATATATATAATATTCTTATAACTAAACTTTCGTCCAGCGGACGACGAGATGGTCATAGGGCACGACCTAGTATGCGTGTGGCCGCAATCGCGTCACGTGCTGCACTGTTTACTCAAATTAGGAAGGTAATGAAAGAGTCAAGGTTGGGGAGCGGGGGGAAGTAGGTGATTTCGAATTTAGCCGAGTAGCGTGTCGTCGCCTCGACGAGCGATTAGTTAACTAGGGTTAAATACACTAGCATCGGCCTCGCATTCTTTTCAGATACATCCTTAACCTCTCGGATGTCTGCGTATCCTCAAGGATACATTTAAAAAATCATTTCTCTGAATCTAACTAGCTATTCTGGGGACACTACATATGACATTCTATACTATTTTTATAAATATATATCTGGTAGGACGGTACAATTTACAAAAACATTATTTGGCAAAAAAGTTGTGTTTTTTTATTATACATTCGCTTCGGGGATCTTATTTCTTCTGCGTTCAGTCTACCTTAATCATTCCTCTGGCAATCTGCCTTTTCACATATTAGGGTTGGTATCAGAACAGAATTCTATACCAACACCAATATGTGTAGGATTTGCATGACAAAAAGACACCATGAGCAAAATGCATAAGATATAGGAGTGACAGAAGCATAACAAAAACAACCAAGATGAGACTCATCCGGGTGCTGATATTTCCTCATATTTCAGAAAAATGCACACAATCCCTACAGAATTTTGTTCCAAACTAAACTACTATTTAGACTACTGTATCATAACCTTAAAGTCAATTTTTATTTATTTTTTTTTTTTTTTCATGTTCTCCATAAAACGGTTATACACCAATATATCATGGAGAAGATTACAAATTAAAAAGTTTACAGAGGCAGTTTTACTATTTTGTGACATGTGTTAAAGATAGTTACTGAATTGTCTGTAGGCGACATTGAAAATGTCGATGGCTAATGCAGAATCGTTAAGCAGTTGAGTCGCTCTGTTTATTGGCGCGTTCTGATAGGCAGAAGTCCTCGCTTTCAGAGCATATAAGAGTTCATGGGATCTCCCTCGAGTATAATTGTTAGGGACATAAAAGTTAACCTCTTTCAACATAGGCGGATTGTGTATTTCTTGTATTGTTTGCGTAACCTAATTACACTTTATCTTATTGTATTACTTTATCTTTTTATATTTAGTAGTATAGTTAGTGTAGGTTAGCAGGGATTAGTACTACACCATGCTAAACTATTTTTTTTAACAAGATGATTTAATAATTTACTCTTAGGTATATGATTATTTGTAATTGTAAATGTTGTGAAATGTTATTGGAATAAGTGTTTTTCACAAATAAACAGTAAAATAAATAAATAAAATTTTCTACAGCACGGCCTGCATTAATAAAAGATGGAGGTGGTTGGAGTGAACAAGTATCAGTTATGCCCGGAACTAGGTAATCCTTGGCTTTCCATGCAGCGTAGTTCTGGGGATACGATCCTCAGCAAGGAGGAAACGAATCAATAACAAGATCAGAACTCTATTACTAATACTATTATGTTAATAACGCTGCAAGCTGAAAATATTTCACATAGATATTCCAGAGAGAAAAGAGAGATTTTGCTGCTTCAGACATCACAAACAGATTTACAGTTTTAATGTTTGATGTGCCAAACATGTAAATATTTAGTTGTGACTAATAAATATGTCAATGGATCAACTGATTGTATTTTTGCTAAGACTTTTCTTTTCTCCATTTATATAAATATAAACATAAATAATGTTATGGTTTAAGCCGAAAACACGTAAGTTAATCTACTTGTGTCACCTGAGACAGGTCTATTTTCACGGCCCACTACAGAAATAAAACAGATTGAATTTATTTACGAAAGAATGACCTCCATATCAAATTGTACACAAAGTGCGGAGTTGATTTAATTTGCTGTATCCGTTCGCACGTCAGCAGATAGTGCGGGCTAGAACCGGAGTAGCGAAACGGCAATATGTGTCAACAAACATAACCTATCAGGGCAGAGGTTGTCATGTCATAATAACTCACCTGAAGGGGGCTAAAAATGGACTGGCCAGCCCCCGCTACAGGCGCGGGGCTTCCGCGGGGCCTTTTCATCCAAGACATCCTTTAAACTGCAACAAAATTACGTAACTTACATTAGAATTCGGACACATATGCTAAAAAATGTTCTGTCATTTACGCTGAAAAACAACGACAGAAACTTTCCCCAACTTTCCACTTCAATCGTGACACAAATTTGATTTATACAAAATAGACATCATTTGTTTTTTATGAACTCACCGGAACACTTAAAACATCGCGTGAAAAGGGAAAATAAAGTAAATTTGGTATAATGTAATATCTCGACACAAATATCATCGATCGGAGGTGCCCTGTTGGAACTTTCAACTCGGTTTCTAATTTTACCGCAACGGCGCTACGAGAGCGCTACCTGTCACTGCGACTGTGCGTCAAATGTCGGTAAGAAGGGAACGTTTGTATCCAATATTATATGTTTGAAACTGTTCAAAAATTCAAAATAGGCGCAACCCAAAATTTCCATCGTAAATTTGATTAAAATATTAATGTCGAAATGTATTCAATTTCTTATTGTTTTGAATATAAAACTATGGTCAGTGTAAGGACCTAACTTATTTTGGCTATTATTGTTACTTAAAAACAGGAAATCTTACATTTTGGTTTGATCACCTTGTTACTCAATATTATCATCATAAATATGAAAGGGACCTAGGTTCCATTGTTGAATAGACCATTTGGTCCATTTACCGATTGTTTCTATTAGATACTATTTACTTGTTTAAAAGATCATTATTATGATTTTTATACATTTTTATCTTGCTAGAGCAATCCCGATTAGTCACAAAATTCATTGTAGTACGGGAAGAACTTACGATACATCGGTGAGTTAACCCTAGAAGCCTAATCTATTTTATAGGTACATAAAGCCTTAACATACGTCTCAGAGGCGTACACATGTAAATGACAGCCTGTAGGCCAAAATATACCTACTTGTGCTTTATTTTTCGATGAAAAGTTAATGTTGTTATATAAACTTATAATAAAACACAGTTTTATCAATGAAAACTACTATCACAGGTATTTATTACAACGAAACAAAACATTATGCTTATATTCAAACAAAAAAATCATCTACTTAAAAAACAACTTGAACATACGTTTTTTTAAAAATAATCTAATATTTTTTTAATATCATTTTCTTATTCTTAGGGCAAATATTAAAAGTAATCATACTTTTAATTAATGGCTATAATTTTAGAGCAATCTTACACAGACATCAACTTTGTGTTCAGAACATACTGACTTTTTGCAATTACAGCACACTAATTTCGACATATTCTTTTTTTTTAGCATCAAAAAGCGCATTATTTACGTTTTTTGGGCTCTGGTTCTCCTGCCTGAAGTTTATTAACTGAATCAGTGGGTTTTTCGAGAATTTGGCTTATACTTTTAAGTCGGAGCTTCAAGTCTCTGAATTCTCTTTTGTTGAGTGTTTATTTGATCATGTTGTTGCCATAAATTACAGCACAATTGACAAAAGCCAAGTTAAAGAATACATCCATTGACCATTTATTAGTTTTGCGGCTGCAAGACATTGAGGAGCACATTTGATCAAATGAATCTACCTACTCCTCCTTTTGTTTGGTTGTAGAAATGAATCATGTCTGGCTTGTCACTTGAATTATTAATGATTGCATTTTCATCACAAGAAGATAAAACCTAAACCATCTTTGTAGGTTTTGGCTTGTACGATAGAAATGTCAGAGGGCCATCAAAACAAAACTTAGAACTGCTAACAGGTCGAGATCTCGAATTCTTCATTTGTTCGTGGATTTCCCGCTTATTTGATCAAATAGTGTCCACTAGATTTAATTTGTAATTTGAGCTGGTCCCCAAGAAGTGGGGACTATATTCATAGCTGAAGTTTTGTGAGATGATTGACCCATTTTAGCTGACCAGACATCCGGCGTCCATTCTTACCGAGAAGAGTATTTGAAGAATATATATAAATATATATATTTGCGAAGCATAAGCAGAATCCGATGCTAGGTCAGCTTTTGCAATTTTGAGTCGGCTTCTTAAGTGGGAGCAGATTTTTGTAAAGGGAAAGCCTCTTCATTTACATAGTTATTCTCATCTTCGCTTTGAATGTCGTCCACAAACTGGCTGTCCTCATCTTCAGAAGCTGATTCTCCCAGAGGAAGTCTACCTTCTTGATCTAAGAATTTCAAAATATCGTCACTGTTTAATGTAATAGACTATGACATATTGGTATCTGAAACGATGCCAAAATAAACATAAAATGTACGAAAAATAAAATTAACAAAAGTAAAAACACATAATCTTAGTTACAAGTTACACAAAGCCTAAACACACGTCTCGCAGGCGTACTATACCTCAAAAACTCTAAAATGATTGGACTTACCTGTTATACATGTACCATCGGCAAACTCCCGTTAGCCACTGGGTTCGCTAAAGAGCACGAGGCACTAACTTCAACCGTTAGAAAGAGAAAGAGAATTTTAGATTGTGTATACGCCTCGCAGGCGTAAATAAGGCTTCTAGGGGTTTTAATCGGTCCAATTTGAAATTGGTATTTTGATATCAAAATTATAAGTTTCACATACAACACAGTACAAAAATAGAAAAAAGGAGGTTAAGTAGAACAGACAAGAAAAAGGAAACTAACAGATATAAACGCATAAGCACATTTATGTATTATTTAGTCAATGCATAAGTACAAAACCAACGTAAGAATTTACAAAAAGGTACTTTCCCACTAATACAGGGTTTTCCAATAAGATGTGTTATTTTGATAATTAAATTAATTAAAGATCAATGGTTTCGTTGCTTGTGTGGTACGTAGCGCCGTCTTGTTGAAAGTAAACGTTGTCCAGATCAATACCATCCAATTCCGGCCATAAAAAATCATTAATCATCTCTCGATAGCGCAATCCATTCACCGTAACTGTTGCTCCAGCCTCATTTTCAAAAAGTAAGGTCCAATGACTCCGCCGGACCATAAACCGCACCAAACAGTAACACGTTGAGGATAAAAAGGCTTTTCAATAATAACTCTTGGGTTTTCCGAGCCCCAGATGCGACAATTTTGCTTGTTGACGAAGCCACCGAGGTGGAAATGGGCCTCATCGCTCAAGATGATTTGCATTTGATTCACTCAAGTGAATTTTAATCATTTCAATGCGTTGTTGAAGCGTGTATCGTTTCATTTTTATTAATAGCGTAGTTTTTACTTGTCAAATGTCAAAAAATGACAGCTTCAAAAGTAACATCTACCGAAATAGCGGGCTATTCAAAATAACACCTCTTATTGGAAAATCCTGTACGTAAAAACAGATTATGCTCGATTACAAATACAGGGGATAGAAAACGAGAGAAAAGGAAACAAGACAAAACACAACACGAGAAGAATTACTTTTTTTAGTTTTTTTTTAATATTCTTTTACAGCATTACTTTGATTTTTTTATAAGCTGGCTGGTTTTATACATACCTGGAAGAGAGTTATATGGTGAGTTATGATCCACTTGCTGATAATTTCCTTATGTTTATTTGTAAAGCTTTTTGTTATTGTGTCGTTTTTTAATTATCGGTGTTTTATTCGTATCATGTGTTGATTGATTTTTGTATTGTATTGACTGCTCGCAGCGAACATGCTCGCCTGTTAGTGGGCCGCTTTAACCCTCATTCTTGGCTAACAAACGAGCGAGCAGAGTAGTAGAATACGACGTACTGTCACTAGGTTGTCCTTCATACTCTTATGTGTTTCTGCGTTCGATGTCTCAATATCCAATGAAATCAAAAGTGATTTCTGAGTGTATCCGAATGGAAAGAAGAAAGATTTGGTTTTTGCTCCATATTGATTTTTGCACTTCTCAAAAGCACAGGAAGTTTTTTTTTCACAAAAAAGAGCACAGAGCGACGTGTTTGTGGCAGCCAGTGGTAGCTTGTCTGACTGACGGGCTTATTTATTTATTTATTATTCATTAACATCAAATCCAAATATAATAACACCTGATATTGAAAATAAAGCAAAGTTTCAAATATGTGCATTGTACATTCGTATATGCATACAATTATTTATGTTTGTTGCAAACCAGTAAGACTGAAAACAGGAAAATAATACTCGTAAGGTATTTAAAAAATATATTATATACTGGTATGTATTTTTTTTTTATATGTATATAAATTACAATCAATACAAAACAAAATGAACCTTTGTCCAACTGGGAAGGATTCCCGTTTCAGGACAGCCAAATTGTGTATTTAGTACATAATATTCTTACAATGGAATGGCGATGCTGTCGAAACAAATTTTGAGAACATTGTTGATTGCATTCGAAGCGACAGGATGGTTTCTTTATCCTTGAAAGAATCGCAAAGATGTAATTTATTACCAAGGTCAATTCGGATAACATTAGTAATTGCATTCAGAACAGATGAATGGTTTCTTTCGGGACATCACAACTCACAAGTCTGAGATTCTTTCCAGGGCATTTTGGAGAACATTTACAATTGTATAGTTAGAATTTCCACATTTATAAATCAGTATAAGACTAATGAATCCTATAATACTATATTTTTAGAATTTCTTAGGTGATAGAAATTTCACATTACTAGACCAGAATATATGCCGTATGACATGTGAATTTCCAATTTAAAAAATTTCGAATCTTTATTTATTAAATGGCTCGTCATTATTATACAGTAATCGAAATAAAACCGCGCAAAAGATTCGTAAATTTAAATTTAAATAATGATAACAATGAAGATCAAGTTATTAGGAACAAAAATAACATTTTTAAACTTGAAATAAAATATGACTTTAGATCCATATCTCTCTTAAGTATAAAATAGCCTTTTGGAAGATAAAAAATAAAATTTAACATAATATTATCAACGCTATTATATATTTTTTCTATCTAAGTACTTAAATAAGTACTAAAAAAATATGCTCCTTATGTTCTAATGTATAATTCTTAGACTGTAAGAGCCCCAATTATAGTTTTTTTTATTTTATTCAGATCATCAATAATATTAATGTTACAGAAAATACCTGAATGGTTACCAATATCGTTTTATGATATTTTCTCCAAAAATCTGGAATCCGTTTTTTCATCAGAACCAAATAATATGTTTTGTGTTCTAGGAGATCTGAATCTACCTATACTCTAACATGGTCATTTTCCGAAGGCTACAATTATGGTCTTGCCTCCTCGAACACAGCTATATCACATACTTTGCTTCAAACAATGGCATTGATGAGCTTACTCCAATATAATAGTATACTGAACCACAACGATAAATTCTTAGATCTTATATTTTACAGTTGCGAAACAAAATTTACACATAGCGACGACCCTCTCCTTTCAGAGGATAGACAACATCCAGCCCTGAAATTCGAAATATCCTCCGCGATTCAATCAAAAATTAAAAACAACAAAGAGCGTAGGCAAAATTTCAGGAAAGCTGATTACACGCAAATTAATAATTACATTAATTGTATTGATTGGAAGTCTAAAATTGCAAATTTATCAGCAGAAGAAGCAGTAGACCAATTCTATGCAATAATAAACAATGTAATTAATTCACCTTTATTTCAACAATACTCCTAAACACATCATATAAACCTACAAATAGCTGTAATTTTCTGTTTTTGTTTCTCGTGTTTCTATGACTTGTTGCATAGCTTTTATCAAATGTAATTTTATTCTTATTTTTTATGTTTCAAAGTATCTGTCAAATTAAAATTATACTACCAACCATATAAAAACCCTATGGGCGTTAAATAAAATAAAAATAAATAAATAAATAATTGATAAGTTTATTCCATTACTGGCACGACGAAATGAAAAATTTCCCATATGGTTTACCCCCGAACTTATTAGGTTATCACGGAAAAAAGACAAAGTCTGACTCAAATGGAAGACATGTAAAGGTCTTTCTGACTATAGTGAATTTTCCTTCTTACGTGCTACATACAAAAAGTTGTCTAGTGAATCTCGAAAGATATTTTTGGACAACGTCAAAAGTTCATTGCAAAACAATATCAAAAGTTTTTGGTCATACATATCCTCATTAAAATCGTCCGACGGATACCCTGCTGCTATGTACTTTGACGGACGTGAATCTAATAATGCCCAGGACTTTGACGGACGTGAATCTAATAATGCCCAGGAAATCTGTAATATGTTCTCTGAATTCTTCAAGTCAACATTTGAACCCTACTCCGTCAATGACACAATAGACATTGATCAACTTGAATCAGTTCACGACTCAGGACTTGCGCATATTCACACGATTGAACTAACGAAACAAGAAGTGAAATCAAATTTAAAGTCGCTAGACATAAACAAAGGTGCGGGTCACGATGGAATTCCGGCGTTTTTCCTCAGATCTGCTGCGTCGTCACTGTGTGTGCCGCTTACCATAATATTTAATAAATGTACGAATGATGGGGTTTTCCCTGGCAGGTGGAAGCTGGCCTACATCATACCGGTCCACAAGTGTGATTCGCGTCAACGAGTGGAAAACTACAGGCCAATATCCATTCTCTCGGCGAACCCTAAACTGTTGGAAAGACTTGTCCATACTAATATATATCCCCAGCTTGCTGACAAAATGACAGACCAACAACACGGGTTTTTCAAAGGCAAATCTACCGTGAGTAATTTACTTATTTACTCTAATTTCTTGTTTACTAGCATGGATCGAGGCCATCAGGTAGATGCAATTTACTGCGATTTCAAAAAAGCTTTTGACAAGGTTGATCACCTTATTTTTATTAAAAAAAATATATATAACGGAATTAGGGGAAATTTATTTTTTTAATTTTTTTATTCTAGATAAAAGAAAATTACATTTTTCACTTATTTAACTAGAAATAACAAATACATTACACATAAATATATTACACAACGATATTATTCACTTTCATTGTTTTGTTGATTGAGCATAAAACTGAACAATTTTTTTTTAAATGTACCTACACTTTTTTCATTTTTAATTTCGTCTGGGAGGCAATTATGGTGTTTAAATGTATTTTATCGTGTTGCCGTGTAAAGTGTGTGTGTACTTAGGACGTTTTAATGAGTTCTGTATTTGTATGTATGAGTTTATTATTTATTTTGTAAATAAGGAGACATGTATTATATTCATAAAATTTTCTTAATTTTAATAGTTTTGTTTCCATATATAATTTTTTTGCTGATGTTCTAGGTTTGAAATGAAATAGCTTTTTGATTACTTTGTTTTGTGTTACCTGTAGTTCATTTATATATGTTTCACATGCATTTCCCCAGATATCAATCAAGTAGTTTAAATGTGAGTGTACGAGGCTATAATATAGATCTTTTTAAAATTTTATTTGGTAACATATATGATATTCGGCTAAATACGCTAATTAAGGGGGTGATTTTATCTTTAATTTATCTTGAATATGCTGTTTAAAAGTTAGGTGTTTATCAATGCACAGCCCAAGATATTTCTCCTGTATCAGGATTTGCAGGTTGTTAAATTCAACTTTTAAGGGTACATGAGGAGGAATTATTTTACGAGTTGAACTTAAAATCATGTATCCTGTTTTTTTAACATTCATTGTTAGGATATTTGATTGGAGCCAACTGTTAATTTTGTCTAAGTCACTCTGTGCATTTTCTAGTAAGATGTTTAAATTTTTACCCCAGTAGAGAATTGCAGTATCATCTGCATATAAAAAATATCACCGTTTAAATCTAATTGGGAGATATCATTTATATAAATTTGGAACAGAAGTGGTCCTAGTAGGGATCCTTGCGGAACTCCGTAGTTTATTGGTAGGTGGTTGCTATTTTGATTATTGATGCTAACGAATTGCTTTCTGTTGCTAAGATATGATTTGAATAGATTAAGAGCAGGACCAACTACACCAATTTTCTCGAGTTTCTTGAGAAGTATGTCATGGCTTACTGTAACGAAGTCTTTTTGAAGGCCAATTAGTATAGATAAAATATAATTTCCACCATCAATGCTGCTTTTAAGTTTACTGATTAAGTCATTTATTGCCGCAAGTGTGTTTGATTTTTTCCTAAAGCCATATTGTTTTTTATTTAAGAACGATTTTTTGATAGAAAGTTGTTAAATCTATCGTAGATTACACGTTCAAAGATTTTAGATAAGATTGGTATGATAGAAATGGGTCTGTAATTTGAGGTATTCGTTTTGGACCCACCTTTGTGAATTGGTATTACCGTAGCAATTTTGCAACTATCTGGAAAAGTTCCCTCTTTAAGACACTGATTAATTAACTTTGATAAAATAGGAACTAATTCTGTGGACAGACTTAGAACTGTCTTACATTTGAGTGTATCATAACCAGCGTTTGCATTTAGTTTTAAGAATTTTATTATTTTACTTATTTCTAATTCCGTGGTAGGTTGAAGATATAATGATTCCATGCTATCATGCACTAATTTTATTTCATTGGCTAGATTGTGTGTGATTTTGTTGTGTATATTATTATATGGAGGAGCCAATGTTACAAAAGAAATTTTTAGAGTGGTCGCATATCTCTACGTTTTTGTGATTATTTCGTTTTTAATGATTAATTTATTACAAAAAGTATTCGATTGGTTCTGTGTGATGTTGTTTATTAACTTCCAGGTTTTTTTACTGTTATTTTCGCATTTTTTAAAAAGATCACCGTAGTGTGTTTGTTTTAAGTTTCGTTTTTTCTTAGTAATATTATTTCTTACTACTAGGAATTCTGTTTTCAATAACGTGTTGTTTGGTTGTTTTTTTAGTTTCAGGTGTTTCTTTTGTTGATTAATTTTATAAGGTCTTTGGTTATCCAGTCTGGGTTATTTATGTTTTTTTGTGTTAATTTTAGTGATGCTATTATAATTAATTTTATTTGTGAGGCAGTTTACAAGATTGTCATAGTTTAATACCGAGTCGTCATTCATATTAATTCATTCATATTTCATTCATGAAAGGGATTTTGGATGATATCATTCTTTAGATTATCAAAATCAATATGTATATATTTTTGGGACGACTTTATAGCTGTGTTTTTAGTATATGTGTGAATTACATCAATGAGTAAAATATTGTTGTCGGATATTGAATTATCACAGTTCGTTAATGAGTATTCTAGTTTTATGTCGGTGAGTATATGATCAATGATTGTGTTTGTATTTTCTGTGATGCGTGTTGCGTGTTTTTTTGTTTATTTTGTTCAAAATGGTATAATTATTTAAACTAATTGTATTAATACTAAGTATAAAATACTAAGTATAAATGATCAATATGGGGAGTGCTCGTACCTACTTTGTGTCGTGAAATATTTAATTAAGGCTAATCGTTTTAAAACTTGGTTAATAATATAATGGAGACTGATAAATTCGATGCCTCGCCGAGTTATTGATTTATTGCGTTTACCTGGAAACTAGCGAGACGGAACATACCTCGGTAGTGTTATTATTTCAATAATTGTATCACAAAGCTGCAAGCTTGTCTTCATCAGATATCCAGATTGCATTAGTACCCGTACCTCATCTAATATACACCAGACCGGCCTTCGAACACGTGAATCGAAAACCTTTGGTTTTCGCTGCTTGCCTCGTTTTCCAAAATAATTGTTTGCCACGAAATGTTAGTTGTTCGGAAACGTAGATCCTCGAAATCGGTCCAGCAATTCCAATGTTTGCGGTATTTAGTTTGTCTTCTATATTCGGGTTGTTTATGTTGTATGATTTCACATCCTCTATCAGCTGTTCTTTAGCTATATTCGATTTGAGTTTGACCATAATTTCTCTCGGATGAATATTATTATTTTTTTTTGTTGCACGATGAGTAGCGATGAATATGTCTTTGATTTGGATGTTAGACTTAGTTTTTTGGCAAATGTTAAAAATTACGTCTTGAAGTATTTCTCCTTTATTTTCCGGGATCCCTCTGATTTCTAAGTTGTTGGCATTTAGAGCCCGCTCCTGTATTTCAAGACAGTTCTCCAAAACATTAATATTGCCTAGGAAGTCCTCGTATTGTGCACTCATGAATTGAATGCTTTCTAGGATTTTCTGGTTTTGTTCCAAGATGTCATTTTGTTTACTTTCGAGATTAGACTCTTATCCAAGACTATCCCTTGCAGATCTTCCAAGTTTATCTGGGCCTGTGCGGTGGTCGTCGTTCCTTTATTGTTTATTTTTTTGACTGTCTCCAAATGTTCGTTACCGCTGATTGTCTCCGATACGCCCGAAACTCCCGCTACAGGTGTTTTCGTGTTTTTGCATTGTTTACATTTAAGTAGTGCCGCCTTTCCAGAGTGAGTCTACGGTAACTGTTCTCCGTGATGCCCCCACAGGCTAGGTGAAATGTGCCTTTGCACGCTGAGCACACAAAAATTGATTCCTCTGTTATAACCGAAGATATAAAACAGAAGTTTAAAAAAATAAGTAAAATAACGTCTGTTGTATCTATAAAAAAAACCCAATAAGTTATGGCAAAATACCAACGCCGTAATTAAATTGAATTTAAATAATAGTACTTCAAATGGTAAATAAATCAAAGTATAATATACATATCCAGTATGACCGTACGGTGACCGGATAAATCATCAAAATTACAATTCATCACATCTTTAAAAAGTTATATAAAGTCATGGAAAGTGATGAAACAAAAACTTTATTAACTGGGTTAAGTAGGTTAGGTTAGGTTAAAAATTTTATTTTCATGGTTCTTAATGACTTTATATCACTTTTTAAAAGTGTGTTGAATAGTCACTGTGTTGAGTTAGCATGGAACCGACCGTACATGCATACAGTCAGATATAGAGACAAGAATTTTTTTAAAAGCTAATAAATTAAACAAGTTTACTATCCCGCAGCCAAGTGGGGGAGTAGGTAGTACCCAAAATACTTTTATTTTTATTTTTTCATTTATTAACTTTCAAAAATACATTTTTTTCAATTAAGTCCCGTTAAATTGATTGATATCAGTATGTCAACGGGTTCTTTTAACAATTACTTTTTAAATACATATACAATTTTAACAAGTACATAAAATATACACATTACATTAGTACAAAAAAATTCTTTCACATAATCATTTTTTAACATACATTTCCTTCTGTGAGTCAATTCACAGCTTTTTATTGAGTTTGGTAACATGTTGTAAATTATTGGAACGAGGTATTCTAGAGTTTTTTGACCGTATTTATTCAGGTATCTGGGAACTACAAGTCCATCGTTTGCAATTAGTCTTGTGTTATGAAAATGTGTCACTATTTTCTTATGTTCAGATTGAGATGTATGCTGACTCGCAATTTTAAGCCACAATATAGCACGAACAGATAATAAATTTACAGAATTGTATAGTAATGACTTTGGTACGTCATTTCTTTGTTCGTATTTAGTTTTGTTTAATAATAATTTTTCCAAAGAATATTGTACAATTTGGACTGAAAGAAGATTTCTTTTTGTTGAATGTCCCCATGAAGTTATTCCTTATCTTATTAGGGATTCCGCCAATGACAGGTATACTATTCTAAGGGTATTTGGTGGAACAAAAAACTTCAATCTATAAAGTTTGCTCACTATAGCTCTAAGCCGTGTGCAAACTTTTGTATATGTATATCCCATTTAAAATTACAATCAATTGTTAAGCCCAGATATACGTATTTTGAAACAAGTTCAATATTTTTGCATGAGCATGGTTGTATTACAAAGTTTAAAAATTGGGGATGGATCCTTTTTGATTAAAAACTGGTTTTCTTGACACAACTTTACATTTATTTCAAACTATTGAAACAGGTATAATATTTATAAAGAACTGTGCGAATAACACTGCTACGATCGCTCTGACTTATGAGCTTGTTTATTATCGAGCTATTGTTGAGAAAGGAACGAAAAAACACATAATGCGAGCCTTTTTAAAGACTTCAAAAACCCACTACATGTAAATAAATCACTTGTCATTGTGATGTCTAGCAGTAAAAATGAAACCTGCTATACCGACCAAATTGACACTATTTTCTAAGCAAGGACTCACACCATTTTGGTTAAACGTAGTAACTTCAAATTTCTAGACTACAGATGTCGGTAGCCTGCAAAATTGAACATATTGCCAGGGGGCGGGATTCAAAAATTGCACTAAATTTTTGAATGATAATCTATTTAAAAATAAACTATAAAACAAACAGAATAAACTAAAAATTCTTAATCTAAATATACCACAAAAATACTAACAAAATAATTCAAAATAGCAGAAATTAACAAAATAAAACCTCCTTTTTTTATGCCCTACTGGTAAACTTATAAATTTAACTGTATAAATGCTGTTGAATTACTCTATTAATTAACTAAAAATAACTAGAAAATTATTAATCCTATTAAATAACCAAAAAAAATTCAAAAATGACTAAATTACACACGTCTGCATACTAATTTTTACATATTTAAATAGTTCAATAACACAAATAATATAGTTTACACTGAACACAACACAACTATTGTTCCTTTTTTTTCTTCTTTCTTCTCAGGTCTTCTGCTTGATCCATCCAATGTGGAGTCGAGAAGATAAGCATCATAGTGTAATGTACATAATCAATCCTTGGTAAGGTCCGGGACGTCAATTACAGGTTTAGTGTCTGAATCCAGGGGCATCAGACATATCTTTGTGATGGGCCTCACAAAGACTCCTTGAGGTGTTTTTAGGGTAACAACTCGTACTACTCCATCCGCTCCAGGGTGTGTATGCAGAATTCGGGCCATTTTCCATAAAGGTGGAGGTAAATGATCTTCCTTTAAAATCACCAGATCGTCTTTTTGCAGTGCCCGTTGAGTGCTGGTCTGCCATTTAGTCCTCTTTTGTAGTTCCATCAGGTAATCTTGCTTCCATCTAGACCAAAACGATTGAATTAGCGAACTGATCCTCTGATATTGAGTTAGTCTGTTGTCCGGTATCGCCCGGACGTCTCTCTCAGGAATGATACAGGATTCAGTGCCTATAAGGAAATGGTTTGGGGTAAGAGGTTGGTAATCATGGATGTCGTCGGATAAGGAAGTTAATGGACGGGAGTTCAAACAGGCCTCAATCTGACAAATTAAGGTATACAAGAGTTCAAATGTTAATGAAGAATTGTTAATGATTCTATACAAATGGAATTTTGCTGATTTTACTGCTGCTTCCCACAAACCTCCCTGATTAGGGGCTCGAGGGGTTATGAACTTCCACTCAATACCTCTGTTCACTAAATAATTTTGAATATTGTCGTTGTTTTCCCTCAAGCTGGTGTACAGCTCTTTGAGTCTGCTACTAGCTCCTTTAAAATTACTAGCATTGTCGGAAAAGATCTTTTCAGGTTGTCCCCTACGGGATATAAACCTTTTTAAACTGTTCAAAAAGGCATTGCTAGATAAATCCGAAACTAATTCCAAGTGAACAGCCTTGGTTGAGAAGCAAATAAAGATACATAAATACGATTTTACGAGGGGAGCCTTCCTCAGCGTCCCACTTTTAATTAGAATTGGTCCGGCGTAATCTATTCCGGTGATAGCGAAAGGACGACTCGGCGTAATTCTTTCGGGTGGCAAATTTCCCATGATTTGATGACCGGTTCGGGGACGACATCTAAAACATACAATACATTTATGTAATATCTTTTTAATAGTATTTTTACCAAAGATGGGCCAAAATTTTAATCGTATTTCAGCTAACAAAGCTTGAGGTCCTGCGTGTAGGTTTACATAATGGTAGTGACGTATTATCAATTCAGTTAGCTCATGTTTAGCCGGCAAGATAACTGGGTGTTTTTGTTGGTAAGATAAATGTGTAGCCAAATTCAACCTACCGCCTACATATATTAGACCATCATGTAAGAAGGGATTAAGAGATTTTAAATTACTTTTCTTGTTGACGATGCCATGGTTTTTTAATTCTTTCAATTCCTTTTGAAAGGCGTGTATTTGAGCTGATCTCAATAGACATTTCAAGCCTGATTCCAATTCAGCCACACTTAAATTGTCTGAAATTTTACCCTTAACACTTCTGCAGTTATTGACAAATCGCAATACATACGCAGTAACTCTTTTCAATTTAATAAATGATGAGAATTTTTCAAATATCTCCCATTCTTGAATATCTGTGGATAATAGAATATTTTTGCCTTTGAGTTCAGGAGGGTTTGAACACGAAATATTTGATATAGGCCAAGCGTTGACTCCCTCGGTCAACCAACTTGGTCCATTCCACCATATTGCAGAATTTATCAATTTATCTGTAGTGGTTCCTCTTGAAAGTATATCTGCTGCGTTGTCGGCTGATGATACATGTCTCCATAGATCTGGATCACTAAGTTCTTGTATTTCAGCTACTCGGTTTGCAACGAAAGTAGCCCATCTCGTAGGTTGACCTTTCAGCCAGCACAACGTTATCATGGAGTCACACCAATAATGTGTGTCGATCTCCACTATATTTAGCGCTTGTTTTACATTTTTAATTAATTTCGCCAGTAGCACAGCACTACAAAGCTCCAGCTTGGGCAGGGAAATACACTTCAATGGCGCCACTCTTGATTTGGACGTTATTAAATGTGAATGCCGCTTACCGACATGGTCCACTGACACCATGTAAACGCAGGCTCCGTAAGCTTTCTCAGATGAGTCGCAAAAACCGTGTAGTTGTAGATATGTAGATTGCCTGCAAATAATTTTTCTTGGTATTTTCAACACATTTAGTTGAATTAATTCTTGAAGGTAGGACCTCCAGGGTGCTAATATTTCATTTGGTAATGGATCATCCCACGCTGCTTTAGACTGCCATAACTTCTGCATTATCAATTTGGCTACAACTATAATCGGTCCTAGAAGACCTAATGGATCGAAGGTTGATGCGATGCAAGATAATATCTGTCTTTTACTCTCGGTTCGACTTGATGGTTTCATTATTACATAAGAAAAATAATCAGATTCATTATTCCATCTTAATCCTAATATTTTCTCAGTCTTTGGATTGTCAGTAATAATTTTTTCAGAATTGCCTGATTCGGCAATCTTAGCTTGGCCCGACTCGGTTGACAACTCCAAGGCATTGGACCTCCATTTCCTCAAGGTCATCCCCGCAGACAAAAAGATGTTGATTAATTGTTCTTTTAACTCTCTACAGGATTCCATGTCATCTCCTCCGGTTAACAAGTCATCCATATAGAAGTCATTTTCTATGACCTGACTAGCTCTAGGAAAATTTATATTGTTATCCATACCAATTTGCCGTAGACTTCTAGTGGCTAAGAAAGAGGAAGGCCCCAGACCATATGTGACTGTCTTCAGACGGTAATGCTTGAGCACCTCCTGCGGCGACTCGCGCCACACTATCTTCTGCAGGTCACGGTCCGTTTCACACACGTTAATCTGGCGGTACATCTTCTCGATGTCAGCCGTCAGTACTACTTGATGTTTTCTGAAATGCAAAAGTTGGGTGTATAAGTCCTTTTGTATAACCGGTCCCGTCATCAAGGCGTCATTGAGAGAAATTCCATTTGAAGTTTTGGCGGAGCCGTCAAAAACGACCCTCACTTTAGTAGTAGTGCTTGATTCTTTTATTACAGCGTGATGAGGTAAAAAATAGGATTCACGATCCCCCTTTGACTGGTCACACACCTCCATATGACCTAATTCCTCATATTCACGCATGAATTGTATATATTGTGTCTTCAATTCGGGATTTGACACAAATTTTCTCTCTAAATTTTTAAATCTTTTTTCAGCAGTGAGCAATGAACTTCCCAGCTGATCAATGCATGCTCGACGCGGTAAACTTACTACGTATCTACCGTCGTCTTGTCTAGTATGAGTACTAGCAAAACTGGCTTCACAAGCCTTTTCTTCATGATTTAAAATCTTAGTTGGATTAATCTCCTCCAATTTCCAAAATTTTTCTATTTGATGACTTATTTTATTTATAGATAAATTACAACAATCTGATACAGGCCTTTGCTTTGGGTACATGTGGATTGGTCCTGATATGATCCATCCCAGTTGCGTACGTTGAAGTGTTGGTCCCGATTCGAGTTTCAATCTATCGTTGGTTAGGATTTCCCAAAAGCTCTCCGCGCCCAACAGGATGTCGATGGGTGCAGCTATATTGAAGTTCGGGTCAGCTAGCTCCAATCCTCGTGGTAACTTGAAGTCTTTTTTCGCCATTGTCACTTGTGGTAAATTTGTTGTAATCTCCTGTAAAATCAGACATGATATTTCACTTTTATAATCAGTATGAAGCGAATTCATCTCCACTGAAATTCTCTTTTTTATGTGAGTGATGTTATTATGGATCCCAGAAACGGGTTTGTTTATCAATTCACATGGTAAATTTAATTTATTAGCAAATTCTGCTCTCATAAAATTTGACTGGGCCCCTGAATCAATCAGAATGCGGGCTTTAAAAATTTTATTGTTACTACCCACAACTCCTATGTTGGCAGTTGACAATAATATTATTTTTTCTGCTTTATCCGATGCAGAAAAATTCGATACCGAAACCTCGTTATCAGCATCCATATTGGAGGCCTCCCGCAGAGGTACCTCATTATGTAGCAAGGTGTTGTGATTATCTTTGCCACAACGCCTGCAAGAAAAGGTTGCCTTGCAACTCTGTGCCTGGTGACCCACCTTTAAACATTTAAAACAAGCTTGGATTGATTTCGTAGCATCAATCCTCTCATGTAATTTTAATTTTAGAAATTTTTTACAATAATAAATATGGTGACCTTTCTCGTTACAATAAATGCAGTTGTTAGCCTTTACCGCTAAAAATACTGATGAATCTTTTTTGCAATTATTGTTGCCTAGTTGTGTTTTATGTAAGCTAGAAAATTTTTTCTCAGAAGCGTTCATCAGTTCCAATACTTGGGCTCTAGCAGATAAACATTTTAAGAATTCCTTTAACGTCGGTAATTCGTCTTGTAATATATATTGTTCCCAATTTTTTCGGGTAGCTGTGTCTAATTTATTTGATATTATATAAATAACCAATGGATCCCATTGATCTACCTTGACCCCGATATTTTGTAATGCCTTTAAACTAACGTTTGTTTCATCAATTAGATACCTCAATGCTACAGGCTCTTCTTGTTTCATGTCTTTTAATGAAAATAGAGCTTGGATGTGTTTATGAACGGTAGTTCTTAAATTTGCATAACGTTCATTTAATAATTCCCAAGCGGAAATGTAATTTAATTCAGAAATTTCTAGATTAGCAATTATCTTTAATGCGTTTCTCTTTAAAGTTGATTGCAAATAAAAGAATTTTTGTACGTTGCTTAAATTGCTATTGCTATGGACTAAAGTCTTGAAGGTTTCGACGAAATTAACCCAATTTTTCTGATCGCCGTGAAATTCCCGTAATTGGAGGTTGGGTAGTTTAATTTCCACCTTACTTTGATCGACGGATTCGATCGCGCCTTTGGCCGTTGCCAAAACTGAGAAATATTGGTTTTCGAAAGCTTCTCGTTGACTATAATTTTCAATTTCGTCTGAATCCGGTAACATTTCAATTTTCTGTTGAACTGCTTCGAATTCATCTAATAATGATTTCACCCGCTCATATCTTAATTTAATTTCATTTACCGACAATGCATTTAAGGAATCCGCGAATCGGGTTAGTTTTCCTTTGATTACGCCGCGTTTGTTTATTAATGACTTCATATTTTCCATTTTTAATTATATTTTGTTAATATCGGTTGACAATTATTTTATTTTAGCAAACACCCGTTTGAAAGAATACCACGACAATCTTGACAATACTATTTGAGAACACTATTCAATAATATTATATTCTTATTTTCAAGTGGGTAGTGATTTTATTTATAATATTGACTCTATTTAAGATTAATCTCGTTTAAATTACATGAGACCTGAATAAACATAAAATGGATGATAAGAAGGAAAGCACTGAATACTTATCTCAGATTTGCGATGTGGTCCACTTTCCTTAATGATTTCCAGTTTCAATCAATTTTGTATCCTTTTGGCTGCTGGTTCTTTGTTTTTTTTTTTTTTACATACAATCTCCTGATTGTAATCCGGTTGAAGGATCAAATGTTAAAAATTGGGGATGGATCCTTTTTGATTAAAAACTGGTTTTCTTGACACAACTTTACATTTATTTCAAACTATTGAAACAGGTATAATATTTATAAAGAACTGTGCGAATAACACTGCTACGATCGCTCTGACTTATGAGCTTGTTTATTATCGAGCTATTGTTGAGAAAGGAACGAAAAAACACATAATGCGAGCCTTTTTAAAGACTTCAAAAACCCACTACATGTAAATAAATCACTTGTCATTGTGATGTCTAGCAGTAAAAATGAAACCTGCTATACCGACCAAATTGACACTATTTTCTAAGCAAGGACTCACACCATTTTGGTTAAACGTAGTAACTTCAAATTTCTAGACTACAGATGTCGGTAGCCTGCAAAATTGAACAATGAATGCAATTAAAATCATGAGAAATAATTTTAGGAGTTATGGTGATGTTATTATGAGGAGATCTGATGTGCATAAGCTTCGTTTTTTTAGCATTGATTATGATTATTAAACCTACATCATGTGACCATTTTTGAAGAGTGACAAAGTCAATTTGCAGTAAAGTACTCGCTCTTAATAAATCCTCATGTGAAATAACTAATGCAGTGTCGTCAGCATAAACGTAATGTTTTACATGAGAAAAAATAAATTTCATTGCAGTAACATATATTATATACAAGGTTAGTCGACAGGAAAAAGCTATGGAAGGTGTTGTCCAAGTATGGAGTGAATGCGAATCTGACTCAGGCAATTGCGTCTCTATATGAGGGAAGCGTTGCATGTGTTAGGGTGAACGGTGGTTTTACGGGGTGGTTTGATATCACAAAAGGTGTTAAACAAGGCTGCGTAATGTCACCGTGGTTATTCAATCTATACATGGATAATTGTATGCAAGAATTGAAAGAGGTGGGATTGGGCGCGAATTTGAGTAATCTGAAAGTATGTTGCCTGTTGTACGCTGATGATGCGGTACTGATTGCTAATAGTATGGATGATCTGCAGTCTCTCGTGTCTAGGATGAACGAAGTATGCATGAAGAATGAGTTAATGATGAATGTAAGTAAGTCTAAAGTAATGGTGTTTGAAAGAGAAAGTACGAAAACAGTGTGCAATATAGCTGTGAATGAGGAATACTTGGAGCAGGTGGATGAATTTGTGTACTTAGGAAGCATGTTTACGAGAGATGGGAAGGCTGACAGAGATATTGAAAGAAGAGTAAATGCAGGTAACTCCATTAATGGAGGATTGAACGCAGTTGGCGCTAACAAAAAATTGTCAAAAGAAGCGGAGTTAGCAGTCCACAATGGAGTGCTGGTACCTACCCTGATGTATGGAAGTGAGGCATGGAACTGGCAAAAAAAGGATGAAAGTAGATTGAATGCTGTTGAAATGAGATCCCTGAGGCGTATGTGTGGTAAAACCATGTTTGATCGTGTGAGGAATGTGGATATCCGCAAAGAATGCAAGGCTGATGTAAGCGTAATGAGTAAGATCAAGAAAGGGACGCTTAGATGGTTTGGGCATGTAGAGCGAATGAGCGAAGAAAGGAGTGTAAGGAGAATATACGATGCATATGTGAATGGTAGCAGAAGTCGGGGACGCCCGAGGAAAACATGGCACGACCAAGTGAATCAGATACTTGAGTCGGGCCATGTCAAGAGTCAGAACAATAGAAGAGTATGTATGAGACGATGTATGAATGTGAATGAGGCAAGGAATGTGTGCCAAGACCGAGTTGTTTGGCGGTCCGTCCTCTCTGTCTACCCCTGCGGGGAAACGGCGTGATGGTTAGTTAGTTAGTTATATACAAGGTAGGGCCTAGTATGGATCCTTGTGGCACGCCTGCGAAAACAATATTTTTTTTGCTAAAATGATCAAAAAATTTTACACAAATCTTTCAACTTTGAAAGTAGTTAACAAACAATTTATGTAGGTTTCCTGTAATTCCAATTGTTTCTAGAGTTTTAAGTAATTTACTATGATCAATCGTATCAAAAGCCTTTGAATTATCATTAAATATTACGAGTACCTACATGTTTTCTCTTGTTAAGATCATTATTAATTTTATTTGAAAATTCTTTTTTTTTTGGAAACCATATTGATGGTTATCAATAATAGAAAAATTTTCAAGGTACTTTATTAGTTTTACAGATATATATTTTTCTAGGATCTTTTCAATTTCAGGTAAAATACTGATCGGTCTATAGTTTTCAATTTCACTGTGTTTACCACCTTTGTAGATGGGTCGGATTATGCTACATTTGAGATCTTCAGGTATAATTGCCTCCGATAAAATCATATTAATTAATAGAGTTAAAATAGGTCCTAAGATATTAAAGTGTTTTTTAATGTCAGACATTCTAATTTTATCCATCCCCGGCGATTGACTATTTTTTAAACTTCGGACTACTTTATCAATATCACAAAGTTTTGCTTGTGGTAAGAGCATGCTGTGTGGAAGTCTATGTGTTTGAATATGAAAAGCTTTTTTTGTCACATCTATGTAATAGTTGCATAACATTGCCAGAAAAAAAGTTTGCAAAGTTGTTAGATGTTTGTTCAGTCGTTTGTTATTTTTTTTTAAAATAGTTTGATATTACTTGGTCGCAATTACTTTTACTCTTCCTTCCTAACAATCTGTTTATTTGGTCCCACGTTTTTTTAGTAATTTTTAAATTTTGAGTTGAAGAATTTTAATTTGCATACACTGATTAATTTTGTAACTTTGTTTCGATTGCATTTGTACTCTCTTTCATAAAATTTATTTGTAGGATTATTTTTCCATCTTTTGTAAAGTGTATCTTTTAATTTGATTTTTGATAATAAATCTTCATTTATCCATTCATTTATGGCATTAGGTCTGATTTGAGGTTTATAGGACTTTACTACAGTACTTTTTTCATAGATTTCATTAAATTTATTTTTAATTTTATTATACAGAGTAACGCAATCCAGTTCTTTCAAAAGGATATTCCAATTATATTTTTTTATTCTTTATCAACACGTTTTTGAGACAGAATAGTGATTTTTTCATTTTGTTCAATATTTTTGACATCATGGTATTATACATTTAGTCCCATCATAAAATGATCAGCAATTCTCGAATCAATTACACAAGCGGACAAGTTATATTTATTAGATCTGACTCTTATATTTATTATTACCAGCAACGATTGTTTCTCTAGTCGTATCATTAATACATTTTATTAAGTAATTACTGGTTAGTATATTTTCATAAGCTATTATATTTGAATCACTTTGATTTAGTAGGTATGTTGGGATTAATATCCCCAAAAAATATTATATTATCATTAAAGTTTACATTATTACAAAAAAAAACAAGAAATTTCATTTAAGAATCCCTTTTTATTGAGGTTAGGTGGTCTATAAATTGCTAAAATATAAAAATTACATTTATTAGGTAATGTCAATATTCCAAACACTTGAAATATCATTTTAGTATTTTACTTATTTCTTCGCAAATACATAAGTTACCATTAATAATTGACTGAATAATTCGGATTTCTATAGTTTAAAAGCCCATAGACAGAAAAATGCATGGGGTCGTCGGAAGACCCACTTGGTTATAAAAGTTTTGTTTAGCATCTTGACCTGTCAAGAGTTAATAACTAGCACAGAGGTCTGAAATTAGTTGCCTTTCGTTGAAATTAGTTGAATTAGTTGAAATTCACAAGTGCGTATGTGCGATACTAAACGCAGTACATCACCAGCTTGTCCACTGGACCCAGTTCAGTGCAACCACGCGCATTGTCTCAGTAATCTATCTTCGCTTTTAATTCATCTAAGCATAAAATCCATTAAAACATATGAATGTAAACCAAGCCGCACAACTCTTGCTGCTAGAAGGCGCCATCAGAATATATGGAAAATGTTAGAAGTTGGGGGTATTATAACTGCAGTATTATTTGCTAGTGTGTCTGGAGATAGAAATTGAAAATTACCCTTTTACTATATTCTTACAGATATCACTGCTTTTAGCATTATTTCATTATGTCATTGCCGTTCTGTAAAATGTGCTTTTGAACATTTCCTCCAAGTTGTCCAAAGAAGCGAAGTTAGCAGTCAACAATGGAGTGTTGGTACCTACCCTGATGTATGGAAGTGAGGCATGGAACTGGCAAAGAAAGGATGGAAGTAGATTGAATGCTGTTGAAATGAGATACCTGAGGCGTATGTGTGGTAAAACCATGTGTGATCGTGTGAGGAAAGCGTTTGCTGATGTAAGCTTAATGAGTAAGATTAAGAAAGGGACGCTTGTTTGATGGTTTGGGCATATAGAGCGAATGAGCGAAGGAAGGAGTGTAAGGAGAATATATGATGCAAATGCGAATGGTAGCAGAAGTCGGGGACGCCCGAGGAAGACATGGCACGATCAAGTGAATCAGATACTCGAGTTGGGCCATGTCAAGAGTCAGACGATAGTGTGAGACGATGGTTAGTTAGTTAGTTATGTAACTGTTGTAAAATAAATGTGACGTAAACGTCCCTTCATAGATGTCATTGGTGTAGAATAAATGTGCTTTGAACATTTTCCGATAGATGTCACCGCCATGAAAAAGTGCTTTGGTAGTTTTTAAATAGATGTCACTACTTTAATTAAAGCAACGTGTTCGATTGGAAAATAGCTTGTTGCTTTTCTTCTCGTCCTAGCATTGTGAAGACGGGCCAATGAAACGAGAACTTACTGAATATGCGAGCTTGCGCAGTCGAGACTTGATTTTCCCGCTCCGTTCACGAAGACCTTTCAGTATCTGTCTAAATTTAAAAGCGACAACATCCAGAGAATCTCTATTATACCGATGGTCATTTATAAATTTTTGCGTAGACTTTTCTAAGTTCCGCGGAACGAGATGTGTCTACAAATAAACGGCTTTTTTATACAAAAGATTACGTAATTCAAATTTAAGAAAAGCGCCGAAAAAATCGCACTCCAAAAAGTTTTCGTCAAGTTCGCACGCAAACTTCGTCAGCTGGTTTATTTTTGTGTTTTTTCCTGCCACCTGGAAATATTATTTTTAGTTTAATGGTGTCGTCCAAGAATTAAAATGTTAGATGTATAAATTATTTATAATATTATAAGTCCGAGTGAAAACAAATTTATCCGCGTCGTTCTGGTGACAAAGTTATATATGTATGAAATGTGAATCAGAAATGGTAAAACAAAATCAAACAAGTGAAAATCAAACTACAATGGTGTTGTGAAATTGTTTTTTTTATGTGTTACCGATTGATGTGTAAACTAATGTGATGTGTAGTGGTTTAAAGTGGGATGGCTTATCAAACTACAATATTCAATAATTATTTTCGCTGATAAATTCTACGCACCATTTTGGAAATTGTAAGTACATTTTCGATATTTTTTATTAGTACGTCAAGTGATCGTTCTCATCAAAAACATACCTACCAATAAAATAATTAAAATTTGAATATACGTTACGTACTTATCTTGGTCAATGTGCAAAACTTCATAGCACTTGTGACTGACCAAATTTATTTGTAGTCTGTATATTTTAAAGTAAAACTTTGAAAGAAGTTAGGATAGACTTGTCGAATTCCGCTGCACGTTTAAAACGTAAAAAAATATATAAATAGCACTTGGTTTCAACTTAATAATTACAAGAAATAACTATTTATGTGGTGGGAGGTGGAAAATATACATAAAAGTTCCATTTTTTTTTTCAATCAAATTTTAGTTTGAAGGTTTGTAAATACGCATAAATGATTAAAATAACCTAAACTAAACCCTAAAAACCTGTAAGTGCATGTTTACTCAAACCCCCGACTTAAATAGTTGTCTCCATTAGATATTTAAGTTAAAATCTAGTGTGAAAAGTTTACCGAAGTTAGTAAAGTTTAAAATGAGAAAGTCACAAAAACGTACTGTCATAACGTGTTATCTGGAATAAAGTTGATAAAGTTTAAGTTAGTTTAGATTACGCTGAGACTTTTTAGGAATTGAGTATGGTCATGTCAAGCAAGCGTTGACATAACACAATTTGTTTATTTATTGGCTTGCCAGCAGAAAACATAACATAATTGCTACAGTAGTGAGATAAATTTTCAGTATGATTATAGCGATAATTCCAACTATAGGATTATGATTACAATGTGTATTAGACGACGTATGCACAAAATACAAAATGGAGTTGTGTGGCGCCCCATCCTCTCTGCCTACCCCTGCGTTATTATTTTAAAAACCTAACCTAACGATTTCACAAAAAAAAACAAACCGTTCTAGCCAAAGATATATCACTTGTATACATGTAGTACCCCATTGCTAAAACAGATTAACCCAAAGACATGTTAATTTGATTGCACCCTAAAATGCACCGTTCACTATAGACAATCTTTGAAGAGAACATATTAAAAATATATCAAATCTTGGCTAAAATACACCGAAGTTGAATTATTTTACTTGAAAGTCAACAAATATTTACATACATTAATTTTGTTTTGATTATTATCTTATATTATTTTTTTTTGGAATAACTTAATGATTAAAACCTTACATTGTAATATTTAATTATTGAAGACAATATTTGTTTTAGCAATTGAAAAATATTGGCGATAAAATAAATTGATATTTCATGAATTTAGTGGCAACTTTGGTAAATAATTTGTGGGGCGTAAATATGATGAAATATAAAATAAAATTTACAAAAAAACATTTTGACGGGTTTTCAATTTAATTTATCTGACGTGTAATCGGTATTGCTGGGGGTTATGCATAGAAGATAGAAGATATAAACCGTCACAGACTTTTCTGTACGCCTTTTTAAGATGTAAAATTCTGTAATACATTATTTGATGTTTAGCCAGCGTTACTAATGGACGCGCCCGAAAAGATATTTTTTACGACTTGATTACAAAACATCGACTTTTCTCTACTTTCTATAAATATAATATGAATATTTTATACATATAAACCTTCCGGAAGAAATTTTCTAAATAATAGTGAAAACTCTATTAAAAACAGACCCGGATAGCGACTTGGTTTTATACTATTTATTATAGAGATTACAAACTATCGACTTATGTTGGAACACAAATTTATCGTACAAAATTTTTAAATTTCGACCAAACTAACGTTTATTTTACGATGTTTATTTTTAATTTTATATGTAATTGTATTAACGCAGTAAGTATGGCATTTTTTTTAATAATTACCATTGACTTACAAAAAATTGACAAAGTTGCCTCTAAATTAATGAAAAATGAAATTCCTTAATAATTTTTTTTTTAAATATTTTATAGCATTTACTAGATATTTGCTAAAACTATTAATTAAAAGCCCTTTTTATGTAATATAATTTTTATCATTCGTTTATCCAGACAAAGAAACCATTTGTTTATATTTTATGTCATATTTTTGGTTAAATGGTGGCATGTGCAAAATTTATTTATTTATTTATTAGGTACAATATTTTTTACAATTCAAGGTTTTCAGTAATGTAGGCCTCACTGGGTGGCTTGCCCGTGCTGAGGCCTTCATTTTATAATATAAAAAAATCTACATAATACATTTAATGAGAAAAATTATACATTTAAAATTAAAAATACATAACAATATATTTAAAATTAAAAACAAAAAAAAAATAGTACATTGAAAATAATCTTGTGTGTTTGTGAGTGATGTGTGTTTATATTGGTTTTGTGTGTTACGTGTAGGTTTTATTTTTATTTTATGGTATGAAATTTTGGTAATATTGTCTTTTTGTTCTTTAATCCATTTTGTAATTTTGTGTGGGAATTTATTTTTATTTTTCTCAATTTTAATTTCAAGTTTTAAACTGTCGAAAGCTTTTATTGCGTGGTATTGGTAGTGTCTTTGTCCAAAGCTTGAATTTACTGTCGGAGTTTTTATGTTTTCTTTGTACGCTTGTCTAACTGGTCTGTTAGTGTTATTCTGTGTATGTCGAAATTTAATTATTTATTTTACGAGTATTTAAATTAGAATCACGCCACAGAAGTGTTTTTAGCAATTATAAAAGAAACAATAATTATTCAGCTTGGGTATTTTGACCATAAATCCAGAGTTAAGTTTTATATAATTATCTATAGAATGAAGAATCTATTCAGCGGTAAAATTGTTTATTTTTTATGTACGGCTATGATTTTCTGGGTGTTTTATGGTCCCTGAGAGTTTATTCAAATAATTATTTCCCTTGAGCCTTGAAGGATTTTATCACAAAACGGCGCTATATAAAGTTGATAATTTAGATAATACTACCTGTACCCGCCACGCGTTGCTGTAGCTCCTTCCAGAACTTTCAAGAGCATTCACGAACTTTTCGGAACCTTCTAGATTAACCAACAAACTCCACAACTCAGTTTGTAACCTTATAGAACATTCTTGAACTTTCTCCTTCCAGAACCTTCTAGAGTTTTCGAGAACCTTCATGAACTTTCTATAACCTTCCAAGTCGGCGGGCCCATCCTGAAATAATCGTGCATCTCGATATCGAATCGTGCATCAGATTACAATGCAAATTTGTTTCACCCACTCCCACCCACGCTCAGCCACCCCCACCAAACTCTCTTACTTTCGATGTAACACCAAGGGCTATACTCGTATACCACAATAACCACCGGTGGGTGGCAGTGGCTGGTTGTGAAGAAAATTAGGCGGGTAAGGAAACACGGGTTTCTTTTTATAATATATTAGATATAGACTAATATTTCTGATGTACGATCTCATAATTTAGAATCTGGACTGATATTAATGGTTCCTTCAACCTTTTATGCGCCTGAAAACTGTCTTGTACAAAAATAGGGCATGCACTTTTACCGTACCAATTACCGGGCCAATTTGATCTATTCTTACTTATTTATATGTTTTATTGTATACGCCCAAATAGGGCTCTTACCTACATATTAGGAGACGTATATAAATGATTTGCTCATATAAGAAACAGTAGTACATCTGTATTTATCGTCATCCTTTATCAAAAGTTTCGGACAGCATCATTCAGACCGAGCATCATCAGGGCAGACGTGTAGATTGTGATGTAGAGTGTGCTTATGTATGTAGAAGTGATATTGTGTTGCGCGCGTCAATCCCACTTGGTGTAGCCGTCAAGTACCGGAAACTAAGAACCATTAAGCTTTGTAGTATAATATACCATATTTTTTTGAAGAGATATGATATTAAATTCTTTGTGTATCTACATATATTCCTTGCAATTAAATACAATAGGCACTGCGTGTTTAGGTATTACCGACTGCGTGCAATCTAGGTACAAGCGAGTAGGTATCTAAATGACTCATCCCTGATGTTATTGTAGCATTTATTGAATTTGTGATCAATTCTTTGGTACCTACGATGTGGAAACCTGAACAATAAACTGACACGGATAATAATGATAAAAGCCCTTTGAAGTGTTGATATGATGGTACCTACATCACCCATATACGCACACACCCATGTGTTATGCCTAGTTTGCAAAATGTCTTTAGCGATAGCTTGCCATAATGTGCCAAATATATAGATACTAAAAATGTAGGATGGTATCTAGAATACGGGGCAAAAACGAGAAACTGTTAAATATACAATACGTTAGACGACAGAACCACGGGACAAAAAATAATAAACACACGGGACTCAATACAACACCATTACACATACTCTGACATTAAATTTTTAACATACTCCCTACTGAATTTTTTTTTTTAATACAAACTTAAAATTCCCTTCACCCCAAACTCATTTGGTTGTGTAGTATAATATAGTATGCATTTGAGAAAAAACAGAATATATTTATTTTTATTTAAATTTACTGTAATTTTGTTTCACAATGATAAGCGTAATAGTTATCTATCTGTTATTCTGTACATATGTAAGTATGTTCATTGATTTGAATGTCTATATTTATGGTAGTATTCCAGAAGTTATTGAATGTATACAACTCAATATGATACTCCTTCCCTAAACACGAGTTATTCTCAATTCTTCTTCGATGGCGCTACAGCCCATATCGAGCTTTGGCCTCCTGCAACAGTCGCCTCCAACTCCTCCTGTCCTCAGCGGCTGACTTCCAGTTTGTCACCTGGAGAAGCTGTGCTGCATCCCCTCTTACCTCATCTTCCCACCTCAGTCTGGGTCTTCCCACTTTTCTCTTTCCACCTGGGTGACCAGTCAGAATTCTTTTTGGGACGCGTGTATCCGGCATTCTCTGTACATGCCCAGCCCATCTCAGCCTGAGGAGTATTATTATTAGTTATTCTCAATTAGGGAGGTATTAATTAACATCAAGAAATACATACAATGTAAATACCCTTAGTTTAAAAAAATGTAATTTTTTATATCAATATTTGTTATTGATGTAATTTTTTTTAATAATTACACTAAATCATATACGTAGAGAATATCAAATATATAACTTATGCGGCTGGTAAGTGTGCAGTTCAGAATTGTTCCGTTCTGAAGAAAAGTTTACCTCGTAGCCATAGAATTACCATTAGAAATGTAATGCTATGGCTTGCGATATAAATATTATATTAAATCGAAGCAATTCAAACAAATTCCTAAAATATCTTTGTTACAAGTCATTTGTAAGATTTAATAATTATGCAGAGGCAGCTTCATACTTTAAAATTGATTCACTGAGTGTACAGAGGCGTCATAAGGATGCACTATTCCTGTATAAAGTAGTTAACAATAATATTCAATGCCCAGAGTTGCTAAACAAGATTTTTATTCAATATACCTGCGCGTTCAACACGCTCTTGTGTCCTGTTCAGGGTTGATCAAAGCAAAACGAACTCTAAGCAGAATTCTTGCCTGAACAGACTATGCAATAATTACAATAGCGTATTTTCCAAGGTTGATATTTTCAGTTGTGAACTTACCAAATATAAGAGGTCCATAAAATAATATTTCTCTGATGGTTTGTGTATAAGGTTTATGTCTCGATTGTTTATTTCTCTATTATGATTTGATTTATATCTACAACCTCTCTCCATGGCTATAAATGTATTGTTTTGTTAATTTGTCGTTTTATATAATCTTTTGTTTTGTATAAATGTTTTAATTCATATTTCTTTCTTACAAATTTAAATAACTTATTCCATATTATGCTGTCTTATTTAAAGTCACAAGGAGGAAATCCATAATTGGTTTTATTTTACTACATAATACTTATGTACAAACTGATTAAATGTGAACTGTCGATTCCCCGAAAATTAATAAATAAAATAAATAAATAAATTACAATTTGACTTGCTGGAGACCATTATGTCAATTAATTTGTTTTAATATTTTGTCTCTTCGAAACTTTTTGCGGTGTCTTTTTTCATGGTCCAACAGTTTTTTGTATGGGGTCAAACTACGTAGTGAGTTAACGACTGTTAATTGTTCAAACTGTTTTTTTATACATAAAGGCTAGTTGTCATTGATTGAATATTTCTCAGAAAACTAAATTCAATAACCGGACACGCATAATAATCATGAAGTAATAAAAATAATAAATAACAATGATTGGTTTTAGCTGTCCTTTGTCAATCATGGAAAAAAACAGCTTGAAAATTTAAGAAATATAAATCTTTAAATATTATATATTTATATCGCAAGTAAAGCTGATATCTATCAAAAGCATCCAAACGTAGATAGCATCGACCATAACATAACTCTGTATTGGCATACACTTCTTGCTTCATTCATATTCATACATCGTATCAAAAATTAATAAATAATTGTTGAATGAAAAATACTAGTGCATATTGAATTATTTGGCGGGTTTGGAATAAGTCGACTTAATGGTTAGTGTAGGTGACCGGCAATCAGAAGGCTGCGGGTTCAATTCCATTCTTTCTCGAGTGATTTTTTCAATTTAATACATTTTAAGCGAATAATTGTTGCTTATAACAATTTGTTATCTTTGTGCTATGCATTTGCACCTTGTCTTATAAACATTTATTTGGATTTTTTTTAAGAATGACAAACATTTCCGGGCTACGAATAACCTGAAATATTTGAGAATTTTATTTATAATAATGATAAATAAATACATAAATAATAAGTAAAGTACACACATAATAAGTAAAGTACATACATTATAAGTAAAGTAGATAAATAATAAGTAAAAATCGAATATAGGATTTCCACACTGGTTTGCATTTTTTTCAATAGCTATAAGATAAAAATCTCCTGGAAGGCAAATATAGTTTTTTTTTGTGAAACAGACGAGGTTTTCATATATATATATATATATCTAGCCAGATTCGGCAAATTTTTATGCATTATTCAATTAAAAATTCTGAATTAAGTATTCAGTAAAAAATCTTCCCATCTGTTTTATTACTGCATGCTAAGTCCGTATAATTAAATTGAACATTTGAGATTTGCGAAATAATTTATTTTTTAAATATAAATCCGTCTATTGAAGCTAAGAAATAAATTTGATTATATAATATTGTATTAAACTAGGACCTGTTTTAATAATAGTGACCAATTTTATCCCATTTTTCACGAGGCACGTATAAGATGTTATATTTCATGTTTACAAAGAGTTGGCGATTTTTTTTAGATACATAATAATCAAAAATGAAAAAAAAATTCTGAGGGAGTTGAAAATGGTTGTGTTTACATAGAAAAGCTATATAAAATTCATGATATCCCAGGGGGATTTTAGCTAAAAACGGCGCTTTACAAATTCTCCAATTATTGTTATTAGTTTATTTAAGGCTGTATTTTAGCAATCTTCAGACTCAGTGTCAAGTAATTATGCAACCACTTCAACATTGTCGCCATCATTATGATATTTAAACGTACATCCGTGTCCATTGGCATCATTTAACGGATTTCCAAAGCAACAGTTTTCAACAAAAAATATACAATATTGATACAATATGAATAATCGTCGACTGACTATTTTTAGAAAAAAACTGGTATAGAAAAAACATTTTTTCTCCGTAATATTTTAAAACACAAACATTATGACGGTTTTTTATCTTTGCAGCTAATGTCATAATATATTTAACATAATATTTTTTATTCCACGTAGAAATATGAAATAAAATATATTTTCTACAATATCTTATTTTATTATTTTACTCATAGTATTTACAAGCGCGAAACTAGTGAATCTACATTACTTTAGAGTTTAGAGAACCCAAAATTCATGTTTTTTTCGATCTAAAATATCGATTTATTTTAAAACTTTTTTCAATTTGTTTCGGCTTCGTCTAAGCTTCGATGCATTTTAAGGCGATGCCATACGTAGTAATGCAAAATCATGTGTTTTTGGTTTGAAAATTTGGTCGCCTAGAAATGTTTTAGATGCTTTAATTAAATACTGCGAGTAGAATACATCCTGGCCTTTGAAACAATCGAGTTTTTTTTTCGATAAGTTTTTTTATAAGCCCAGATAAAAATAATGTAAAGGCCTATGAAAACTGCTTTAAAGTTAAAAATCTCCTACTGACGAACCCATTTTCGGTTATGATTTTATTGTATAATGTTGCAAATTTATTTCTAAAATGATCGAAAAAAAAAATTAAACATTTATGACTGAACATCTACAAAATAAAATAAAAGGCACTTTTTTGCCATGTTTTTTTCTTGCATAAATCAAAACAGGCGGATGGTGTTAAGTGGGAATTTAAACCTTATCGCCATCTACGTAAGGGTTGTTATTGATAGCGGCTCAATTTAAAATATTACATGACGTAGTGCATCGCCTTAAATAGATTATACAGCTTATACAGCCCACTAGCGACAAGTTTTTTTACACAAAAAATTCAAGTTCCATTCAATTTACTCTAAAACAAAAGCTTAGATCAATTTTTTTTACGGCAAAATCGACTCCGAAAAATGTGATATAGATTCGCCAGTTTCCCGCTTGTACAAAGAGTTTTTAGTCACCGTTTATAATAAAAAAATTGCAAAAATAAACATTTGTAGATATTTCCATCACAAAAAATAACCCTTGAGGAAATCAAGGGATCCAAGTTCCCTCCTTCGCCTCTTCCTTCCTCCCCTCCTTTGTCGAGAATATAAAGAATAAAAAATATGGGAGTCGGGTACGGGTACCGCCACCCCGGGAGCCATTTATTGGATAACACTTCTGCCACAGGTCGATCCAAGTTGTTCGATAGGTTTGGTGACTTAGCAGGGGTGACTAGATTCGTTTCTTGTTCGATTCTCAGTTGAGACCGTTATCTTTTTTTATTTTTTATTTGTCTTGTTCTGTTTCGTGATTTGTTTAGAATTATTAGTATTATCGTCTTCTTCAATGATATATTACGTATATAGTTATAACCTTCTAAAGTTATTAAAGAAAGTTGTTCCAATAAAAAATAAAATTATTAAGAATTATGAAGAAGTGGATACATAATCGACCAGTTAAAATATCGATTGTTGAGCTCTGGCGCAGTGTATTTTGCGCTGTTTAATCTGTTCGCAATATTTTATTTCGACTCAAATGCTTTCAGAACACACGACAAATTCCATGATGTGTTATGAAGCTTTTAATATCAATAATTATTCTGTCAGTAACAAAATTTGTATTAAAAAAAAATAAAAAACGTAACTTGTTCAGATATACTTACAGCATGTTTGAAACTTCGTAATCATATCGTCGTGAACATCTATATATTTCTATTTCAAGAATAATATTTATGTCTAGCTTCAAATCAATCTGCAGTCCATTACAGTGAAACTTGAAAATTTCCGCACGTTCATACGTTTATTTGAAAAGTGAAAATTGAATTTTATCGCATATTATTTATAGACGATTTTTATGAATAGAATTTTTCGTTCCCATCTGAAGTGGATAGGTGTATACATAAATAATATATTTATATAAAAATGCTTGACTTTTGATGCGCACGTTTTCGGGATGAATTCACTCATTAAAATATACGAATAACACAGAATTCATACTGAGTGGTATATTCAATATGCCCCTAGTGAAAAACCACCATTTAGAATCAAATAGATCGGTGTCTGCCAAACTTTTTTTTACTTTACGGCATACTGGGGAATGGGTATGTTCCGCGGCACTGCAAATAAAAATGCATTAAATTAGTGTGTTTGATTTATATGAGAATAGGAAATCATAGTGTAGGTAATAATTTTTTTTAATATTTTATTATTTTATCAACTTATATTCATTCATATTCATATACGCCCGTCGGGCTTTTACATAAAACAAGTATAAATTAATTACATTAAATAGATAAGAATAAAATACATAAAAAATATTTTTATTTCCAACTGCATTTGCAATTGAATTTATCCATTATGACAGTATGTATAGCAACCAAAGAACAAAAAAATATAGGAAAGGAATAAATGAATTAATGTAATATACATCAATACAACAAATACAAAAAGAGAGAAAAAATATATTTATATCTGATTGGAGTAAATAATAAAAATAAAGATAAAATAAAAAAATATATATTTTCTAAAAATAAAAATTCGATTGTTCAAAATCTTAAATCTCCGAAAGTTCTTCACTGATTGCTTTGAAATTTTGACACAATGTTGCATTCGAATACGCGTGTGTTTTTACTATAATATTTTATTATATAGATGTCATCTGTGAAAATAAAAATATGCTCTTTGTGAAAAGCAGCTCCACCTGTTGGACAAACATGCATCTTTGAATAACAGCGCAATCTGTTGGACGTAAAAGCAACACGCGATATTGTTTCTCTATCTGTACAGACAGACTGAGCCACGGCAACGCGTGGCGGGGTACAGTTAGTATTTGTATAAAACATTAAGTTACAGATTACATCATATAATAATGTTAGCGAAACAGAATGTTTAATTAATTTTTTTTATTGGTGGTAATCAATATATTTTATAAAAGTAAGTATAAAATGTATGTGCGTTAAAACTCAGAAACGAGTCCCGGTACGATAAAGGAAGTTATATGATGTGGTAGCCCTCTTTCCCCCATCCATGAATAACGTTCTCGTTTTTACCTGAAGGGCGTGCTTTTGAAGATATAAGGGCTGGAAGTTTCGCCATCTAGAAATTTCTAGAACAGTCCAGAACATTCGAGAGCATGCCACTACATTCGAGAACATCCCGAAACATTCTAGAATGTTGTGGAATGTTCGGGAATAATTTGGAACGTTCAGGAACATCCCGGAATATCCCAGATCATAATGAACTTAAAACGGGGTCGTTTGCGGATAAACTTTCAGTAAATTCGTAATCGTGACAATATATTTGTTTCTCTAAATAGTATAAAACAAAGTCACTATCCGCGTCTGTTTGTTTGTTAACTATCCAACGCAGTTTGATAGGGTTTTCTCTATTATTCAGAGAATTTCTTCCGGAAGGTTTATATATATAATACATTGATATTATATTTATTGAAAGTAGAGAAAAGTCGAGCAACGCCGGGTACACGTCATGCAGTCACTTTATAAGTGAGAAAGATACAATTGATTTTTAGTAAGAATTCTGTCAAATTGCGGCTCCAAAGCAGATAAATAAACACATAACTCCCCATCTACCATCTGTAACCGCTCTCGTTTTTTGGATTTCGTTTGCACGAATGTTGAAAACCAAACTTGCAAGGGTACGATGATCCAAACAGCAACATAGATTCAAGTGCTGTTGTAGCCAATCTAAGATATCGACTCCAATGCGATAACCAAAATGCGGACAACTCTAGCTCAGAGAATGATGCTTTGTGCGCAGGGTTGTTTCTAAGATCTATTAAAATTTCCTCTTCTGTTAGGTTAGGTTAGGTTGCGTCTTTGCGTTGTGTAGCGTCGAATCTTTCGATTGGATTGATGACCCACCAATACCCACTCACGCTCACTACGCTGCGTATATACCAGCTTCACTATATCCCTATGTTGCATTGACCACTTATTTATTTAAAATTGAAGAAATTTTAAATGAATAGGCATTATGCAAAATGAACACTTTTGAGCTTCCTCTTTCGCGGCACACCAAAACCTCCTAGATCACAAGGCCGGGAAACTGAATCAAATCAGCCTCCTAACTTGTACGGGAACCTCCTAATAATTAACTAAATAAACCAAAATAATTTAAGATTTTCAAAGAAATAAAACAAGTTAGTACATACAAGTTAGGAGGCTGCTTTGAATTAGTGTCCCGGCCTTGTGATCTAAGAGGTTTTGGGCACATCCCGTGTTTCTTGCGATACACAGTTTGACAGACACTGGAATAGGTGCTTCAAATTGCTTTTGACCTGATCCGAATACTTCCCCACTTACCTCTTTATCATCTCCTTTCCCACCGCACAACCGTCAGCCTCACAGCATACCCCCATTGGGAATACGTTAGTCAAATATCTGCCCTGATGATGATCACTGTAACGCTGTCCGAAATGTTAGCTATAAAAAGATGAAGGAAAAACACAGCAAAATCCAAAAATTAATCAAATTAACTCTTGTAGTGATTATTTTTATGAATTTATGTATTGTTTTTTGCACTTATCAATTGATCGTTTATTTACGTTTCCTAATTTTAGATCCCGACTATGTATGTTAATTAGTGTGAATTTTGTAAAGATGTTCCCCTGGCACTAAAACACATTTGCAAGGGTACTACTTTCATTGGCATCACCCATTGCAGTTAAGGTTAAACGCGAAGCTCGTTATTTTCTACGTGTTCGTAGATGGCGTTAATATATAGTGTCATCCAATTTCAGAGAAATGCGTATTAGTCTGCTTGTGTATGCGTGAATTTTACCATTGAGGGAATGTAAGGTCATTGACAACGAGTCTATCTGCCGTATGTCAGCTCGATCGGATGATGGGAACTGGGTGAATTTCCATTGCCAAGATTCAAATTTACTCATTCATCCAATCAAGAAAACAAAATCGGAATTCAAATAGATGTATTTAAAAAAAGACCCTGGGATGGCAACACTGAAGCATTACTTCGTAGAAGTCAAATGTATATGTGGGTATTCCTTTTACAAAAGTGATTATTTTATTTGTTTAAGGCATTTTTTGATTTTATTTCGTTCGATATTACTCGTGATATTCTGAATAACAATCGAAACTCTGTTTACCCAAGTTTAAATCAGTCAGCTTTGAGCAAAACGCAGCTTATGCAATTGTGCATTTATTATTACTAGCAGATAAAAACAAGCTGCCAAGGTTTGAAAACTTCAACAGTTCTTTTTTAAAATAACAGAGGGCAACACTTGCGTTTACAACAATCCAAAACTGTACAGTCATTAAGATCATAATACTTAATCAGATTGTTGACATCCTCGCCAAATTTTAACCGCGATATTTTTTGACATGGCTTAGAATATCATACACGGGCGAACGGAAGATATTACAGACGATGTCTACTTTACTCTGAATTTTAATTCTCGTGCTCGTTTATGTCGACTAATCACCAATCTGTTGATTGGCTTTTATCGTGTCGATGTTGGTTTTCATGCAAGCGCCCCATAGATTTTTATCTCTTTTCTAAGTATGCATATCAAATTCTTCTTGCCATTGCAAATTATACATAGCACAGCATCTTTGAGATGATTTTTCACAAAAGCGGCACTGTGCAAATTATTCTTTATTATTACGAATGACTATTTAATGCCCCGCCAATATTTTCCGTATGACCGCATTCGCTGTTTGCGCTCGTCGTGGTACTTGTGATGACCACAGAGAGAGCCCAATCCACAATAAAATTCCATTTAAATGTAACAGCTCGCATTCAATGTTTGTGATCATCATAAAAACACTATTTTCCTACCAGAATGTATGTTGTAGCTGTTTTAGAGTCAATACAATGTAATTACACTGTATAATGGTTGTTGAAAATAATCTAATATAGTTAAAATGAACACTGCTTTTGATGATATAATTATCTTTATAAAAATTATTTAAATACGTTATGAACTACTAGATTATTTTTGCAACAAATGTATGTAATCGGTATAAAAATTGCTCGGCAAACAGAGTCTAGAATTTTTTTTTAAATTTAATGAAAATCAAACTTAATAATATAATTATTTAGTTCTGCAAGTATTTTTTGGTTTCTGTTATTGTCACAGCTGTTTCGGCTTTCAAGGCCATTTTCAAACTGTTTGAAAATGACAGTTTGAAAATGGCCTTGAAAGCCGAAACAGCTGTACAATAACGAAAATCAAAAAAAAATACAGAACTTAATAATTATATTATTAAATTTAATAAAAATTAAATGAAGTTTTACGAATTAAACACCAAAATAATAAATAGAGTCTAGAAAGGTTAGATTTCAAGCGCAAAGTGATTTTTATTTATCTATTTTGTGAAAGATTTCATACCAAAGAAAAAAAGTTAATCAAGGGAAACTGACACATATAATTTTAGTCATATTTTTAAGTTGTTTATTATATGCATTTCATATCCATATTTTGGACATTTCTAATGAAATAAATATTTTTGACAGTTTAGGCTTAAATTTTTTTATTAAGTAATTTAACAATTTTATCTTAATTCCACTAAAGCGAAACGGTAAGAAAAGCTTCAATTTATCAAAATCTGTTTTTTGTATTCATATTGTAAAACGATTCGAAATAAATATTAATTTGAAAAAGTGATTTCACGTTCTTTACCTTAAGTATACCAACGCTGAACCGGCGCATAGTAAGTAAGATCCGAAATAAAATATATTTTAAATGGTCCCTTCGCGAGCCGGAATTGTCGACCATGAATGTGAATAAGTATCAATAAATTATAAGTGATACTGTTTTTATTGCCCCGACAAGTCCACTGGAGACTGGAAACTGGACGGACACGACACCAGCGGCATTGGGCAATGGCAGTGAGCAATGGCTCAATGATAATTGGTCCGACTATAATGTGATCAAAGGTTGCGACAGTCGATGTCACTTCTAAAAGATGGTGGCATTTATTATGCTTTTTACAAGACGTGCGGTCCGGAATTGCAAGGTCAGAAAAATAAATAAACTATTTAAAAAATAATTACAAATGAGTCGTTGACTTGCCAAACCCGCTCTGGAAAATTCTACTGGTTTTAATAAATTAAAAAGCGCTTAAAGTAAATTGAAAATAAATATATATATTTTTTAAAGACAAACTAATGTTTATAAAACAAGGTTTTTTATGCATAGCACAAAGGATAAAAAAATTATTGTAAGCAATAATTACTCGACTAATTATTACAATTACAATTAACAATTATTACAATTGTTACAGGCGACTAATTATTACTTATAATAATTTGTTATACTTTGTGCTATGCATAAAAAACCTTGTCTTATAAACATTAGTTTATCATTAAAAAAATAATAATATTTGACAAGTAAAAATATTTCACCGGCAAATATAGATATAATATGTCTCGATGCCATCAAATGGGAAATTTAGCACTAACAAAGCCTTTCCTACAAAATAAAAGTTGGTTGTTTACAGGTGAAAAAATATAATAAGCAGTAATTGTTGATTGAAGCACTAGTACATTTTGAATTATTTGGCGTGTTGGAAATAAGCCGACGTAGCTCATTGGTCCAGAGCACCTGACCGGATATCAGAAGGTGCGGGTTCAATTCCCGTCGGCGGCATTTATTTTTAATCGGTAGATATTTTCAATGTATATGGATATTTCAGGTGACTAATTATTGCTTATAATAATTTATTAAAAAAATTATTAATATTTTTCGCTAAATATAAAAAAAAATATATGATTTAAAATTTTCATATTCATAGTGTTTGCAAACAGTTTTTTGTGAAATCTACAGATTTCCGATATATTCCAGTGCGGGTTTTTAAAGACGACGACTCAGATATTCCCGGGTTACGAATAACCTGACAATGTTTGTAAAACTCCAATTAACATCACGTATCAAGCGGAAAATGTTGCTTGTACAATGATGGGGAACTTGTTAGCAGAACAATTGAGATTCCTTATTGGAAACCAGCTAGTCAATGAATAGAAGTAATATTGAAATATATTACTTCTATTCATATATTCGAATATTACTTCTATCCAATATTATGAATAGAAGTAATATTGGAATATATTTAGCCAATTAACTGACGAATTTACTCCATGGCAGAGCGGCAAATTTTTGTGTTATTTTTTTTATGTAACAACTCATAAGAGCGCCCTTGTCTGCACAATGTAAAGATAGGGGAACTACATCTCCACATGATCGCACAACGTTGTAAGGCGGATTAAGGAAGGGGCTGCATTAAAGAATTTATTAAGGTTGTTAAGAATGTAAAACAGATGCCTGTAGCTAGATCCACACGCGAGCCGACTTACAAAAAAAACTAGTCAAAGAAACGACCCGTTCTCATGAAGCTAACTTCAATTGTGAACGGGTTTGAAAGTAAAATAAAAAATAAACATGATCAGAACGATAAAATAAGTTTTTTGGGGTACCAAAACAAGCTTAGAGATAATTTTCCCTTTCGACATTTATTTAGTGTACATATTTACATGCAATACGAATGTAGGAAACGTTGATACGACCAGTTCTGATTTAAATTTAGTTTTAGGCCATGGTTGAGTCAAACATATTTAGAATAGGATCCAAGATGGAACCTTGAGGAACTCCAAACTCTGAAAAGATTTCGACTCGACTCCTTAGTCCTAAAGAGGCAAATGAAATTGAGTATCTGTTCAAGAAAGTTCTGAATAATTTCTCCAGAAGTAAACATTGAGCTTATTTCGTTATCGGTTTATGTCTTTTGTAGTTGTGACCAACTTTAGATAGTTGACGATTCTATTAGTAAGATAGATAGTAAAATGATTATACTTAAGAAGAAGCGAGTTACAAATATGTACATAACTTGTAGAAGCTTCGAGAGAATTACTTAGGGTTATTTACTTATCTACAAAGAACCGATAGAACGCGTATCTGAGTAATATAAATACTTAGGAACTTGGTTGGGAGATAGCTAGAGGGGCTTACGTTAAGATGAATCAATTTTATAAGCGAAAGATGAACGTTAACTTGGTAAAATAATGATTCGTTGATATAAGTATTTTCTATTTTCTTCCATTCGTTCGGAATTAGATCTACCATAGGTGCAGTGGAACGTGTAACTATGGTTGAAAAATAAATCATATTTGCAATAGAATTTCATAATGAATGCGCTTAAATTGTCTGCATTTTATGGTCCATAATTGCTTGCGTTGATAAGCTTTCGAATTCCACAACGTAATCCTAGAAGTCGTGATTTATTTGAGTACAGAAATTTTAGTACTAACTACCATATGTATTCATCACGGCCCAAAGTTATGGAAGGAAATAATTATACCGAGTCAGTGGACATCTTTAATTTATCACTTAACAAATACAAAAGATTGTTACTGAGGCAGTTTAGTTACGAATAATAGAGATGTACTGTATTAATATATAGTTTTTACTACTCATATGTAAAAGCCCTTAAAAAGGGCGTTAATAATTTAATAAATAAATAAGAATAGTAAATACATTTACTTACATTTTGCGGTTAATTATTTATGGAACCATTAAGGAACATACTAATTTTACACATATAATAAATAATAAAACTACAAAAATTTTCTTTGAAATCATGACATTTGTAAGTAGTTATTTAAATACCTACCTAATTAATTGCAAAGCATATTATTTTTCATGCATTTTTCAAAAAGTCAAATAAAAATGATGTAATTTTTACAAAGAAACGTCGCGATCTCAATTATAATTATTTTTCAAACTTTTTTCAGGCTAGTAGGTATCATAATACAGGGTTTTCCAATAAGAGGTGTTATTTTGAATAGCCTGCTATTTCGGTAGATGTTACTTTTGAAGTTGTCATTTTTTCACATTTGACAAGTAGAAACTACGCCATTAATAAAAATGGAACGATACACGCCTCAACAACGCATTGAAATTATTAAAATTCACTTGAGTGAATCAAATGCAAATCATTTTGAGTGATGAGGCCCATTTCCACCTCGGTGGCTTCGTCAAACAAGCAAAATTGTCGCATCTGGGGCTCGAAAAAACCCGAAACCATTGATCTTTTACGATTGAATATCAAAATAACACCTCTTATTGGAAAACCCCGTAGTATCGTATTTAAATAATATTAATGTATGTGAAATAATATTTATTATTATATATAACTATTAAAACGACCACCATCTTGAAACGATAACATAAACTAACAGACATACGAAATGCATGAAAGTAGTTGAGTTAAAAAACAGGACTTCGCCACGCTCTGTCAATAAATATCACAATTTACTAAATGTATAACCGCACTTATCGGCCTCCTTTGGCGATGCAGAGCCTCGCAGATGGAATGGTTCGATGCTTTGATGCGCCACAGAATAGCCGGGACGAGTCAGCGCTATAGTGAATGGGAAAACACTCTCGTCCAGGCCGTCGCCCACTAACAGGGCGTGCCCCTACACCGTAGACGGATAATTTCCTTCAAGCCAGCGTAATACAAATGTTAAATATGTTACGTTTTGTATGAATTTTATATCCTATATTCAATTATGTATATATAAATTCATTCATATTGTGTATGCTCTTACTCGTATATAGACAGAGTATTTAACCTCTCTGTTCAGCTGAATTGAACAAAAATTAATATAACATACTATTTTTAAGAAATAATTATAGCCTGAAACACCTTTATAATTTTTAAAAATCTTCCGAGAAAAAATACATGCCGCCGACGGAAATTGAACCCACAGCCTTCTGATTTCCAGTCGGGTGCTATATGTACTATATATTTTGGTACAAATATTTTTTATATAACACATTTTTATATTACAACTATTTTTCTAAAGAAGATTTTTTAAATTAATTTATGTTTTTCAGGCGAATAATTATTGCTTAATAATATTTTGCTATTCTCGCTGCTATGCATAAAAAACCTTTTCTCCTCAACGTTAGTTTATCATTAAAAATAATATTTTTATCAACAATAGGAATGATGTAGATTCAGTACTGGAAACCTTAACAAGCCTTCATACTAATAAAAGTGTTTTTAATTTTACACAACTGATAAACAACCAATTGTATTATTTAGTTATGAAAAAAAAACATAATGGTTCAAACAAAGTAACATTGCTTCATTTATTTATAAGGGATAACCAAAAGGTCATATACTACATTAAAAAGTGCGATAAACAAGCATTTACCCAGCATTACTAACAAACGTTTTTAAAATTTACACCACTAATAAAAAACCTTTTACCCTCATTAATGATTTTTTATCAGTTGTGTAAAATTTAAAACACGTTTATTAGTAATGCCCTGAAGACAAAACTTTGAAAGTTAGAATCTGCATTGTATCTTATCGTCCGAAATTAGTTGGCTTTAAACGCAAATGGAGTGATGGTATGTTACGAGCAGAATGATTAATGTGGCGGGCATTATTCATAATGCCTAGTTCGCCAGATATTACTGGGTATTATAATATGCAATGCCAACATGTTAAATAAGCTTCTATACATTTTACTTATTTAACATGTTGGCATTGCATATTATAATACAGAATTACTGGGCATTATAATATGGGAGACCGGGAACAATAGTACAACGGGTTATAGGTTTGAACAATCTTAGGAAAGGTTATTATTTATAACATCAATTATGTACAATGACTTACCGTAACAATTGTTCTACTTCAGAGGAAACTACAAGGCAAAAATGTGTATATTCTTGGTATACCTTATATTGTAGGTAATAGGCATTAAAATCGCTTGACAAACGGAGTCTAGAAACGTTAGATTTCAACATAACTGGTTTTTATTTATTTTGTAAATAATTTTATAAGAAAGCAAAAAAGTTATTCAAGTGAAACTGTCACAGATAATCTTAGCCACAATACTGTATTTTTTTTAAAGTTGTTTCCTTTATGCGTTCATACATTTCTATTTAAAAACATTTTTTTTTGTTTTTACATTTATATTTTTTATTGAGTAATTTATTTTTTTATTTGTATTCTACTCAAGCGAAACGATAGGAAAACCTTAAATTTATCTAAAGAATATTTTTTGGTATTTGTAATGTACACCAATTCGTTATACTTATTAATCAAAATAGTGATTTGGCATTAAGCTTCGCCTTAAGATTCGCATTTTAATTTGGAGATTTGATAGGGAAAATTCAACCGCAGGTCGGTCCAATACACCAGGGCCGCGCGTCTTATATTTTTGTGCACGGCTACTTTACTTACGTCGTTAAGTTCTGGCTTTATTTTAGGGTCTCGTCTTATTGCGTATGTATTTTATTTTTTGTAGTGTATTATAACGAGATAATCAAATTTATTTATCAAAATATCGATACAAAGTGATTGCATTACCGTCCTTTAATGAGTTCGTAGCGAGAAAATAAAACAATAAAATAAATATAGTAATACGAAGAACCTTTTAATCTATTTTGCGAACGAACGTAATTAGTATTTAATTATTGTATTGTATGTGAAAATGTTCATTTTTATTCAATAGAGTATTCAATTATAATCAGGCAATTCTGACTGGGTCCAAAACTGATCCTCGAGGAACACCCAAGTTTTAATAAACGCAAAGTAATTAAACATTTTATGACGGGTAACTTCGTTGGAATAGGCATAAATATGTATTTTTTACTCATCATAAAATCAATCCGGTTTTAATTCGTCGAAGTTTTAATCTCTAACACCATTCCTAAATGTACAGGAAACAAAATACTCACCAATATTCAAAACTCAAAGCTAAACCTAACATTAAAAATACAGGAATGCAAAAATACATCTCTGAACCGGAATTGTGAATACATTACACACATTACATACATTGCCCATTACGACAAGTAAACAACATTTAATAATTAGGATTAACCTTTGATTCGGACCTTAATTGGAAACTAAATATTCTTAACACTGCAAATAAAAATTCGTAAATCTGTATTCCTTTTCAAACAAAAAAATTTCCTTAACCTATAACTTTTAAAATCATTATATTACTCACTGTGCCAATCACACATGGTTTGTGGAATTTTAGTTAAGGGTAATGCTTAAATTAATCATAAAAATATTTATGAAACTTCCTCTCTCGACCAGCACTGATACGATCTCCAGTACTATCAACGTTATGGACATAAAGCAGCTTTATGCAAGAAAAAATCTGATTAATTTGCACCGAAAAAACAAAACACTGTACTAAATATACTCAATACACGAGTTAAAAACAATAATGTAACTTCTCCAAACTCCTTTAGCTAAAACGACCTTTGGACAAAGTCATTTCATTTTTTGGAATAATTTAATGAGTAAAACCTTAAATTGTAATATTTAATTATTTAAGACAATATTGGCAATTCTTAAACGCATATTTGAAACAGAAAAATTAAAAAAAGATACGGTTACATCTAGGACTCGAACCCAGGACCCTCGCCTTTCCGGAACCGCTCTACCAACTGAGCTAATGGGACCCTATCTCCTATAACTGTATCATACTTCGAACAAGAACTACCGACATCGCCTCCATTTTTCTCACCGCACATTTTTATACGTGAACGCAAGATTCAACTCGAACTAAATGCAATCTAGACAGTGTCTTAGATAAATATATATTATTTTTATTTTTATGTGCGACGTCTATTGACTTCATCTGCAAGTCTAAGAAGAATATTTTATATTTTGGAATAACTTAATGTGTAAAACGTCAAATTGTAATATTTAATTTTATTGAAGACAATATTAGCACGGCAAGGCAAGGGTCTTGGGTTCGAATCCTAGATGGGACCGTATCCCACATAGGCACTGCCTGTTCCTGGGTACATTCGCAATGTGAATTTGAAAAAATAATTTTGTCCGTATAAAAACTCTAATCCTTCAAAAAAGTCATACAAATACAATATTGTATCGGTGATTTAATTTAATATTATATTTGTATGTCTCTCTTAAAAGAATTGTGTTTTTATACGAATAATCCTTTTAATTGATATTCATTTTATGTACGGGCACAGTTAACGCAGTTTGTCCAGGAAAGAAGGTGGGAGGTATTGGTGGTGTGAGGTGACTTTATTGTCCCCTGGAGGTCAACACGGAAAGTATCGACTAATAGCCTTATAGACACACTTAATTAAGGCTGTGCAAGTTATCGATGCCACCGGAGGACGTTCTGATACACGCAAGACAAATATATTCGAAATAGGCTAAAAATAGGAATTACAGGTTTTACGTCAATCTATATACTTTTTCAAACAAGTTGAGCTGAACATACGGAGAAGATATTGCTAATTTATTGAAAATCTGGTTAAATTTTTCGTATTCCGGTTGAAAACGGGACTGCAGGCCTGTAACGAATGAATTGATAGATTTCCCAAAAAAACTATCGTTATGAGGATGTTGGAACACGTGTTCATAAAAATTATAATACTTTCGCATTTTGTCCTTATATTTATTAGGATAAGATATATTCTGAATTTTCGGTTATTTTGTTTGGAAATGGCGTGCCATCACGTTTTTAACAGTAATTTGATAAATCAGCAGTACTAATTTTATTTCGTTCACAGTATGCTCTCACATAGATGAATTGCTTGCGTACAGCACGTTAAAAACTTGTTATTATACTTCGGAATTGAAAATACCAGTTGATTAAAAAAAGTCGATTTAAAAATTTTACACACGGTGACAGTTAAGAAAATACCAACAAAGGTTTTGTTTGTACTGATAATAATTAACATATTACAGTCGTTTTTTAGTGCACCTTCATAAATTATCTTAATTTTAAACACGGTAATTGCATGTGGGTTGCAATATATACATAAAAACCGGTCCCTTATCAATAATAATTCTTACATCCTTAGTGTCCCGCTACACCCACGACAAATTTTTGAAAAAGTTTTACGTAATCTACTAATTAATCGATTATCAAAGCTTTAATCACAAACAAATCTAAAATGCAGCACAGCCACTCTAAAATAAATATATTTTAATATCGTTTTAAATAGTGCATTATGGGTAAACGTTGTGTATTACAGATGCAAACAAATAATTCATCTTAACATTTTAAAGCATAACTTGCATAAAGTGTATTTTTGTAAAATATTCAAATTTACGCCATCTCTGAACGTATGTTCCGTTTACACTTAAGCAACTAAAATATGACTATTGATATTAAAATGTATTTACGGTGGCAGATATGTACTTCGATATTGTTTACGATTTCTCGCTCGGATCTTCGATTGAATTCCAGATTACTTAAAACTTTTGCATATTAGAATCTGGTCGCTAGTGTATCAATAAGTCAGTGATGCATACGCATAAGTTAGTGATGCCATATTCCAAAAAAATAATAACCATGTTTAAGGGGTAAAAAAAACATGTTTTTTAATTTAAGTAAAAAAAACTGTTTTCGTGGTTATAAAAGCAATTTTTTACAGTTTTGCGTAAGCTTTTTATGGACAGTTAAAATAAGCAAATAAAAAAGGGGAGGCCCTGAGTAAAATAAATGCCCTCAGGCCCGACTTCATCTTTGGGGATACTGTTTGGATAGTCTTTTTAGAAAGGGCAAGTTCTGGGAAGGAAAAAAATAATGAGGATGGGTAGGAATCCGGGTTTCAGTGTGTCCAGGAGCGATGCGCGTATTGATCCATCTTTCTCACTGCTGTGCAAGGCAACGTTCCGAGAGAGTCTTGCTGGATAAGTCAAAAGGTCCTCCTCAACGCAGTTGGTGGCCAGACACATCCGCCGCCAAGAGACACAACCTTACCCCTTGAATCCGGGCACCCCTGCAAAGTCACCAAACATGGCGAACCACTTGGGTTGACCTGTGTAGAGGTGTCGGTTATCCAATAAATGTTTCCTGGGGCGGCGTTACTAAGAGAAAAAAGTAATAATTCGTTAAAAAACACAATTATTTTTATTATTATTAAGTTTAAATCGTAATTTTAAACTCCATTTAAAATTAAATAATAGTATTATTATTTTTAAATATATTTTACATTACATAATTAAGTAAGTACCAAATAGAAGTTCTATGATATATTCATTACATTTAATACACATTAACAAGTGTAATAATTATACTTGTACAAGTACAGGTTCACAAGAGGCATTGTGAACCTGTACTCTACTGACAGCAAACGTAGTACTAGAACTACCAACGTAACTACATCTCTGAATTTAGGATTTTGCTAAAAAATCGTATATGACCCAAAAGTAAGTAAACCATGTCATGTTAGACATGGTTTAAAAAAAATCCATGCATGTATAAATGACCCAAAAACCCACGAAAACACGGTAAAACCATACATCTGGCAACACTGACCCCGGTTGATGTAGGTTTTCAGTATTTTTCAAATAACTTATCGGAAACGACATTTCTCCATCCTCTTGCAGATATTACATTTCCACTTTTATTACACGCTGTGATAAATCCCTTCTCTTCTCTTTTCACAACACAAAACACATCGTATTAATATTATCTTTCTATACCAGACGAAAGCAACCTTTTAGAACAAAAACCACTAAGAAATATTTAATTTATCGAACGTATATACGAAAAAGGTTATTGTTTTTTGGCTTTATACAAGGCGGGGCAAAAGTAATGTCATAATGTGAATTGGGTGCCATTTTGTTCGAAATTTGAAAAAATGGGCTCTGTTTTCACGGTTTTATTTGAAGGTGTAAAATTGATGACATTGGTGACAATTTATGAAAAAACGATATCGGTCAAATGACCACCTCCTGAGTTGATGCCCATTTGTGCTCGTTTTACGGCGTTTCGGTCAAATCAATGATTTCTTCTTCGAAATTGTCTTTCAACACTGGCAAGGTTTTTGGTTAGTTGTGGTAAACACGTATACTTTTTAAAAAAATACAGAAAAAGTATTGTTCGCGCACATGGTGTAGAATGACGAGGAAAAACAACAAACCAGAAATTGGTCAAATAAGCAATAACAACAATTTCGCCTTCTTAGGTGGGTATCGCTCTATTCCTTGTTGTCAACTAATTCTATATCTGTCTAGAACATAAATGTCAAAGCACAATGACATTTGACGCCAGTTGCAAAAATTATGGCATATTATTTCACCTTGTAAAAAAATTATCACTGAAAAATTATTTAACCTTGTGGTGGTAAAGTGTTTGACGTTTTTCTGTTTTACATGTTGTTTTGATAAATTGTACGGGAGGGGGTCTATGGTAAACTTTTAAATGCAAACATCAAGCTTGGTGTTCTCTCATTCTAAATCTGTTTATATTCATTGTCCGACCTCAAAATAATAGGATATGTCACGAGTTTTACAAAGACGTGGCCCGGATGATTTAAAATTAATTTTATTTAATATTAGAGTTCGTCTCCAAAAGTTTACGTTCCTCTGCAGATCCCCCACACAACATAATCACATTTCCATCGCAAACGCTAGGAGTCCTAGTTCACCGTACGCATTAGGGTGGAACGCATTTACCTACGCTAAACTTTATTCCCAATTTTGGGAAATATCGCGTTATTAATAATAAAGGTTAACGCTTCCCCGTGGAGTAATGCCAGCGATAAATTAACGCGCGTTATTAAAATATGCGCCGGTAGTGTTCGCGGGCGCATGCAGGTGGAAGGGGCTAAAAGGTGGAAACTCAGCATTTTAACAGCGTTACCAATATTCTAGATTACTATAATGTTATTCATAATGTTATTATAATCAGTATAATCCTGATTGCTTTTAGATTAATTCTCATCTCAGCGCATACCAGTAAAAAAATCACGTAATAGTTTTAATTATTTAAAAATCAGTTCCTATTTTGAAAAATGACAAAAAAATAATTTGCTTTTAAAAATGTTATATTATGGGTAGTTTTTATTTTATTTTTTTTTAATAGCTAAATTTTTTTTAAATTTTTACAATAATATGTATATTTATATATATGTATAATAGATTTTGATTATATTCGTAGTCCTCCTAACTAGGAGATCCTGTGTTGAGGGAGACTAGGTTTTGGAAGTTTTCAGCGACTTCTATGATTCGACTTCATGTTTTGGGTAAGGATTTCCATAAACTTCTACGACGATGTTTTAAGGGCCCGCTTTCCGCGTAAAGAATTTAGATTTGGGCAACACCCACAAAATAAACAATATTTAGTGTTAAAAGAATCCGACAGAGGTGTCTGAATTCGTATTAGGAATAATTTTGGGGATTATTTAATAATTTAAATAACGAAATTAAATTACCGACATCTATTGCAATTTTAGAAAAACAGACCCATTTTTAGTTAGCACCGAGCAAATGAACGAAGCTTAGAGTAATAATATAAAAGAGACCGTACTATGCGAAATGTTGTAAGTGGTTTTGGACCAAAGATGACCAAACGGCATATGGTCTACAAACTGATGCAGGGTTGTCAAAAGTTAAAACAATTAGGTATTTTGTCGCGAGTCGTAAATAATCAAATGCAATTTCTAGTATATATATTTTAATATATTACATTATAAATATGAACAATTATAAAGTTATTATCATGTGCATAAAATTATAAAATAAGTCATTGCATAATAAATGATAGTAAGAAGTGAATTTTGCACCAAATTTTGTATGGTGTTAACATACTTACAACATCTATGCCTGCATTAAATGTAAGCGCCTGTTCTGACACAGGCGGGGAGGACACATTTGAGTTTGGTATAATCTGAAAATATTATTCTGTATTAGTTAATAGTAAGTTAGTGGTTTATTAGTCAATAGTCATTACCAAATATTTTTTATGGTGGTGTCAAAGCGGATGAAAAAAAAATCATAAAAACCTTTTGTGTAACCAAGGGTACTCTTAAATTAGATTGAGGCACCGCGAAATCCGTTAGACGGACCTTTGTTTTCGTTGTGTCTAAGTGCTCACTTAAAAAATGTGCGGAACAGATTGCACTGTGGTATTTGGGAGTCCAATTTTCCCTATTTGTTGCACGAATCCATTTCATTAGCCTTTTTTCATCCTTTGGAAAACTGTAAATAGTTAAATATTTAATACTAAACCAATTTCAGCACAGCCCTGAATATTTTATAACGAAAAAAAAAACAAAGACAAAAATTATTCCGTCTCTGTCCATTTACCAACAAATTAGCGTTCATATTATGAGAGAGAAAGAGACAGAGATACATTCAGATGCCGACTGAAATAGGTAAGTTGCATTATTATAATTTAGCCAAGATTTCTTGTTAGTAAAACATATTAAAAGTGCATTAAAACGCATACAAAACGGATGTTTATTATATAGATACAAATAGTGCAAGGATTGTTTAAATAATGGTGGAAGTTACTTGTGGTTTTGTAGTTAAGCATATGAAATATTTGATATCAAAGATTGAATACAGTGAAAAACATGAATTCTTTAATAAATACCTGTGAAAACTGATTTTTTTTGTTCCTTTCGAGCTTCGGTTGAAGCACCCATACATAGCACATATAGCCATAGCGTTTTTTTTTTAAATTTCGCTCAATTAACGTAAAAATATCAATATGTTTGCACTTTCGAGCCACCGAACGTTTGACAGATCACACTGGCGTGAACTTCGCCCGCTCCAAAAAGTCGCTTCATACCGTTTACACAGTATGTTTTTAACAGAAATTGTTTGTCTCTGTTTTTTGTACGTTAATGGAACCGAGCTGAAAGGGAGAGCTTTATTTTGCGAGTATGTCAACGATTTGTACAAATATTAGTGCGGTCTCTAGTATATTATTACTCTAAGGAACGAAGTCGAAATGAAGATGGTTCTCAAAATATGGGTTTTATTACGGATTTAATTAATTAATTTTTTTTTTAAATTTTACAAAAAACATTTACGAAAGTTATTTGTATAGGTATACAAATTACTTTACTTTACTAAAATACTATTATCACTTTTATAAAAGTAATTTATAACTTTTATAAAATCAATAAATATATTTTTACATAAATAAGGTTTTTCTTATATGGTTATCTTTATAGGGTGTCCGGGGGTAAAGTGCTCAAACTTCAGGAGGTTATTCTAAATGCTAGAAGAAGTAAAAAAGAAATGGAAATTCGAATTTCCAAATTTTTTCCACAAAAATTTATTTTCCGTAGAAGAAATTGTTTTTTTTTCTATACAAAAAATTAAACTTTTTTACTCGAAAACTATCTTAAAACGTTGGAATTCCAAAATAAGTGTTTTTTTTTTTTACTTGTACTATCAATTAGAATCACCTCCCGAAGTTTGTGCACTTTACCCCCGACATCTTGTATAATATGTTTTGTTTCTCCCGATTTATTCGTATAACCCATTAGTCTACATAATTATCTAGCGGTTTTCCATTACTTGTGCACTTATGTTAATGTATTTTATGACCGTCTTTGTGTTGCTTATATTTGTATCATGTTGTCTCCCTCTATATTTTGTTATATATATGCACACATTATGTACTTCTTGTTTAGTATTAATTTGTACCCCGATGATGCTTAAGTAAAGCGAAACCGGTCGGTTCTTAAATGAATAAATATCGTGGTTTTAAAACAAAAAAGTATTTTATTTTATTAAATTATATTCCCCACAGTTTCAGAACTTTCAATAGCTTCTTTCGCTCGCATGTTCATTATTATTCTGGATTCCACGTTCGAGTATTGTTATTTGAAACAGATGGCCCGTATATTATTATTACATATTATATTATATTTCGGACATCGTTGCATTGTGAATCATTAGAGCAGATCTTAGAGTAATATTACTCTAAGGAGCAGAATTAATAAGAACTTGCCCTGTAATTTCTAATGTTTTGGAATTAGTTTTATTTCCCAAAGTACGTATTCTGAAAAAAATAAAATAATAATTTTTATAACTTTTTACTACACAATACATAAATAAAAATAATAATTAATTTTTATAATAAATTATCGTTTATCGTATTCTGAAAAAAATAAAATAATAATTTTTATAACTTTTTACTACACAATACATAAATAAAAATATGAATTACAAATGTTTATAATAAATATAAGCTTGTAAATCAAATATTGTACTTTTTTCTTCTCACCTATCATGCGTTGAACCTTTTGGAGATATATTGTTTTCTTTGGAATACGAGATGTCTTTCGCTTATTTCCCATCTTTGAAAAAACAATATTTATGAACTGATATACGCTTAAAATTATCTATAAATAGGCAATAGATTTATCTCCCAAAGTACGCATTCTGAAAAATAAAACAATACCTGTCACCTTTGTAACACAATATATAAATAATTTATTTTTATAATAAATATTACCTACGTAATAGTAAATAATAATATTTTCATCAAATCAAAATTTATATTTTTCTTCTTACCTTACAATGTCCACCATGCGTTTTTGTTTCGAACGAAATAGTCTTTTCTTAGAAATACGAGCACTTTTTCGCTTATTTCCCATTTTCGGAATACAATATTATTATTTACGATAAATATTATTTAGTAGAAATCACGAAACGGAGAACAACACGACCGTCCGCGAAGCTCTCTAAGCAGTGACTGAAAGGCAGATAGCGTACGCGCGTGAGGAAGTGAGAGGGGCTGCAATAATCATGCTTAGAATCATAAGCGACTGTTGTGAAAATGTTTAATAAATCACGGCGTATTTCAAAAATAGCAAAAATCACTTTTGGGGTCTATTGAGTAGCATTAAAAGAAGCATTGTGATTTTTTTCATACATATACATAACTTGTAAAATAACAGAAATAAACGTGTTAATAATATTTTTCGGAGCATACTTTGCGATTTATTTCTACCGAGGGAATTTCAAATAATTACCGTTTCGGCTTTTGGAACAAATAGATACTATCTTAAAGAATAACATATATTTTTTTAAGAGCTTAAAAACTTCAAACTTTTAAGGAAAATAAGTCGGAAATTGGATGAAATTCGAATAGTGGGCCCTTAAGTATGCTAGTAAGTTCTTTATCCCGTAGTTCCTTAAGCCAAGATTTAATGTCTTTAATGTAGTTATTTTTTGTTTTGTATTGTTTGATACTAAGTGGGAGTTTGTTATATACCTTTAGTGCTAAAAATTCAGAGCTTCTTTGTCCACAGGTAGAGTTACACTTTGGTATATTTAGTATCTCTGTTTGTTTGGCTCTGGTTTTATGAGTATGTAAGGTGTTTGCCTGTAAATCATTTTTGAGGTGATGTACCAGAATGTTTTTGGCATAGATTTTATGTATATTTGTAAGATGCCTATTTTCTTTCATTTCTTGAATTCTTCTCGCAATCAGTTCCAATTTTGAAAATAACACTTAAATTCAAATCAAATTTGATTTCATTCAAACAGATTTCTTGCAAGATACATAGCACATAAGGTGGAAATAAGTATGTTTTATTAGCGCCGACCCGTGAAAATTTACGGGATAGCCTTAATTCTTTTCGAATCAGTTGCAATTTTTAAAATGACAATTTTTATAGACGGTTACTATATTAGGTTCAAATATTACGATAAGCGTTTCAGTTTTATTCCTCTGCTCGCAAAGTTATCCATCATTGCACAAGCAACACTATCCGCTTATTATGATGGAAGTAGATGAAATTCAAATATTGTCAGATCATTCGTAACCCGTGAATGTTCGTCTGAATCGATAAAAAAGTTTAAATTTTAACATTTTTCTTGTATAATATGAACTTTTCTTCAATGGTACCAAAGCTTTCATAAGTCACATTAGCCAAAAAGTTTTCGGTCCTTTTTGACTGCGGCTCAGCAAATACACGTCAATATTTCCCGATAAACTGCCAAACACAACACCATCTCTGAAGTGCTATTATTTTCGGAAAATGTGCGAAAAACGATGATTTATGCGCGAAATTTGACAGCTTATGTGCTGGTGTTGACACATTGGTGAATGGGTGTGTGATGTCACAGCTGTCAAAACTTTACATGCACGTCACGTGATGATAGTTTCCCCTTTTTCAAGTTTGAAAGTCGTAAGTTCGTACAGCGTCGCTGATGTATGTAAGTATTTCTTTCATAACTTTTGTTATGATGTTCGTAAAAAGTAAGCTGAGAAAAGTTTCTTTCGAGTTGTTTTTATTTCATACTTATCGTTATCCGTGTAATTCTCTTAGTTCATTTAGTTTATTTTTGATTTTATTAAACGAGTGATATATACTAGACTTTTTTCGTACCAACATAGACGGAAACAGATTTATTTTTATAACAAGTGAAATATTAATTTAATTTCGTCATGAAGATTAAAAATAATAAAATATGTCAAAATATTGTGGAACGTCATTTGTTTCTATTGCATAGTAAAGATAGTAGGTTTATATAAAATCAGTATTTAAGAGTATTTATGTCTTCTGTTGCTTTTAGTTTTACTAATTCCCATGTATTGTCACTTTCAATGATTACTGTATCGTAAGCATAATAGGTTATAACTACCAAGAAAATATCCCGTTTACATATAAGATGAATAATATTGGACCCAGTACCGTACCTTGTGGGATACCATAATCAGATACATCTTCATCGCTATATATAAATTGTTTATTTTGACATATTCAGGGTGATTTTTAGGTAGCTTTTTATCCCATTAGCTACATTCTTTTTAATGTTCAGATTATCTAATTGTTCCATAATTTTGTGTGGGATATACTGTCGAATGCTTTTCTCAGATCTATGAAAATATCACCACATTTTTTGCTCATGTCTAGGCTTTTGTATATGCGTGATATGAGATTTGCAATTGCATCTTGTATGCTGCGAGTTTTTGGAAATCCGTATTAGTTGTTGTGAAGAATTCTGTTGTTTTTTTTAACAAATTCCATTAGTTAAGAGTTCACGATTTTTTCAATTTTTTTGCCAATATTTAAAATGAGTGAAATTGGTCGATAATTTATTATATTTTGGGTGTTTTCACTTTTAAATATAGGTGCAATAATTTTTTTCTAGTAATTAGATGGAATATATTCCATTTTTGAGACTTACATTAATTAGGTGTGTAAAACGTTTTTTTCACGTGTCTTTTAATAGCTTTTAAAATTTGTATTGTGATAATCTGGAGATATCCTCCTTTCATATTTGCAATTATTTTTAAAATATCTACGTCGCTGATCATTCAGATTCAGAATTGTGAGGTAATTTTTTAATATTTATTTATTTTACGCGTATTAAGGCTTTTACATACATATATAACAATATTTACAAAAGTATACTTTTCTGTTTATAATGTAAATTATTTTTTCTCTCTTTCTTTCTTCTCTGTTTTAAAAAAGAATAGTTTATTATCATTTTTCTTGCAATTAAATATCAAGGTACATCATGGTCACCCTACATGTTTACAACATTATACTGTAATGAATAGGCTGATAGGTACCATGTAGGTATCCAATTCGTAGAAACGTCAATGTAACAATATTTTTATCTTAATCTTTGTGTGGCGTCGAATTATCCAGATTAAATAATTAATAATAAACTGCTACTTGCTACTTAGGTACCTACTTGCTACTTGCTCGTTAAATCGTAAACAAAGTAATCTACGTACTCTATCTACTCGCGACAATACTATGACGCTATCAGTCTTACACATTACGAGAACTCGCCAGAAGGAACGAGTCTGCCGCCTAGGCATAATTGCCAAGCCGTCGAAAGTTCGCGAATGATCCAGATCGAGCGAGTGTCTTCAATTTAGTTGCCATCTATCTACCCACTGCTACCGTCGGCCGTCAAGTATAAATAAGCCCGACGCAGCGAGTCAGTCAGTCAGTCATCAGTTACCGTTCAGCCGTCAGCCTACAAGGAAGGATCAACGAGTGATCACTCGCGCTCTTCTTACTAGCGCGGTGGACAACACGTACCCGGCTTCGCCCCTATCATTATGGACTCCATCGGGACATCATCTTAGCGCCTCGGCCGTGTCCATGGCCAGCGCTACATCGGATTACAAGCGCCCTGGTTCCAGTGTCTCTGACCAGCGCTTCTTCCACGCCATCATGACCACCACGAGGACACGCTGCATCCTCACTGGTCACGCCGTTCCCGTTCAACTGCCCACAAGGTCTGCCGCACCTTCGGCCTTCTCGTCAGCACTGGAGTGCCTGAAGACCTACGTTCTTCGCCAGTGCCTGACCTATATCGAGTCCCGGTCATCAGCGCCCGGCGTCGACTCACTGACCCGCGCTTGACCAGCACATCATCAGCCAGCAACCGGAGTCTACAACATCTGTCCTTCATCATCTCCTTGTCACGGCTACTGACTCACCAATAAAACACATGTGACCTTCACAACCTTCTTTCATTTCGTGCCTCACCATTGATCCCCAAATTTGTGTTATTTTTTTATTATTTTGTAAAATTATTAACCTCAATACAGGCTTGTCCTAGTGAGGTTAAAAATTCTAACCTAAAAAAATTATGCAATGTAAAGAAACAATAAATAAATAAATACTATTTTTTTATTTATTTTATTTAGGAAACAAAGTTATTTACATATTTGGCATAAACAGCAATCATTTACAATATTAGACCAATAATGTTCCATTAATTCTAGCCGTTGATTCAATATTTGCACCTATACAATATATTTAAAAATGACAAAGAAATATAAAGAATAAACATTATCTGGAATTACAAAATCCTATAAAAATAATTAAGGACAGTTAGTAGTTATACTAGTTTTCGTATGATTATAATAAAAAATTATAAAATAAACTAACATGATAGGATTATTTCACAAAATAAAAAATTAAGTTATCAGTTTAGTAAGTTGCATTTTATATGTTTTCAAGTTACACTTGAAAATGTCTACATCTCTAGAGGCATTGTGAGTTTTACAGATACGTCCTATTAAAGAGTTTTGCGCATATTTGGCTTTACAGTGTGGTGTTCGAAATAAGTCGTTCGATCTGGTGTTGTGTTCAGGGCAACAAAATGCAATCTTTTCTGGCAGATATGATGAATCAACAAGATTATTCACGATTTTGTATTTGAATAGGGCATCAGAAATTTTTCTACGTTTATATAAAGCGGTAGGGTCAAACCGATAATCGCTAAAGCGATACGATAGGTGCTTAATAAATTTGGATTGGATATTTTCAATACGATCAATGTATGTGTGATATTGATTACTAAATATTCAACTACTAAAAAATGAACAAATTGTCATAATATTTTGTGTACGATATTTTTAAAATATAACAATCGTTTAAAATATTGATGCAATCTAAAAAATAGTGGCTACTTTCAGTTTGTTAACATTTTTTAACTTCTAAACCACTCAAGCATTTTTTGGCATATTACGCCATGTTTGCGAAAACGTTTTGAGCGATCGCTTAATGTACCAAATTTATAGAATCTAAAAATATGAGATACACGGTGGATTCGTTGCTTTCAAACCACAGTAAGCAATTAAATGTTTTTTCCATATAAATATTTTGAGGAATTTTTATTTATATATATATATGACACCAATCGCTTGAGTGGTTTAACAAAATTATAAATTCTTCAATAATCCAAAAATAGGTAACTCTGTCAAAATCTTATAAATAATATCTATTCGAGATAGGAAAAAATTGCCTCAGTTTCAGAATTCCATGGAGTGTAATGAAGCCATTTCCCCACACGACAGAAGGAAATGAGCAAATTATACACGTTAGAACAAAAGTCTTGAATCTGCATACGCTAGACATAGGAATGATTACAGCCCCAACGTAGCCTGCATTTGATTTAATTAAACTGTCGCGGGGCTAATTCACCCCGAGGGGCTGGTTTGAGAAGGGGTGGGTATGAGCACAAGGATTTGATCCGGCTTGGGGGTTGGGGTCTCTTGATCCATCTAAAAACCCGGAGAAACATTAAGTGGCTTGGCGTTGCGGGTTGTGGGGGTTTCGTTGACCCCAACATCTATAAGGGTTGGGGTTAGTTTTTCAATCATATTGTTTTTATTATAACTTAACCATGTTTTTTAAAATACGATTCGGTTCATAAATAAATCGTCTATACTGTGATTCCGGCAATGCTTTGCTATTGTATTATCCATGTCTTTCTTTGACGTCTCCTGTTCATTTTACTTTTTAAAACATTCTATAATAACAATAAAAATTTGAAATTTAAAAAAAAGAAGCGAAAGCAGTCCAGAATTTCTTGAGTCTATAGGGTATATACAAACGGATATTCATTTTTATATAAATATTATAAGTAGAGAAGCAGATAAAAAGTTAAGGTCTTGTTGTAAGAGTTCACAATCTTTCATTAAATCTATGGAAGATTGTGAACACTTACAACAAGACCTTAACACTTTATCTGCTTGGTGTGTTGACAACGAAATGGAACTGAATATAGCTAAGTGCAAAGTCATAAATTTCACTAAGAACACCAATAAAACCCTATATTTATATAGCATATGTGGTCACAATCTGGAAACAGTTGAATCGATCAAAGATTTTGGAATTATATTCGACAACAAACTAACGTTCGTTATTGAATACATTGTAGGGAAATCAAATAAATTACTTGGTTTTATTGTAAGATCAACTAAACTGTTCAAGAATTCTAATATCCTAATAATTCTATTCAATTCGTTTATCCGCAGTGTTCTTGAGTATTGGTCAACAGTCTGGAATCCACATTATATCACACAGGTATCCAGACTTGAATCAGTCCAAAGAAAATTTAAACGGATTTTGTCTTATCGATCAGGTGTCACAAAGAAAATCAGACCACCACCATCTACTAGACGAATACGAACAAAGACTTACATATTTCAAATTGGAGAGTCTAGTTAAAAAACGAAACATAAATGACCTCTTAATGCTTTACAAAATTGTGAATAATCAACTAGATAGTAACATAATAGACTGACTCTACCGTTCTACTATAATAACACACATACATTATTACTCACCAATCAGTCGATTACACATTTTGGGAAATGAACATGCTAACATCGGCGACATTTATTTCTTAAAATTAGCGCAATATAAACATGCACTCAAAAATTATTTTTCCATAATGTAACTTTATATACGCAATATGGACATGTTGAAATGAAATGATGATATTTCTCATTGTTCTTTTTTGTTATTTTTGGTTGTGATACACAAAATAATTGTAAGTTATTTTTAAGTTTAAAACTACTATTATGTAATGATATTATTTTTCTTACTTTTGTACTCTATTATATGTTTATTTATAAAAGGCAGTATAGCCGTTTATGTATTTAAAATAAAATAAAATAAACATAGTCCATCTAATCAAGTTAAACGCCAGGCCCAAATTCACTAGAAACCTTAACATATTTTGAACCAAATTTTTTACCAATAACAGGTTATTTTAATCCTTTGTCTAGAATGTCTCGATCATACAACGATATTGCTAAAACACATGCTTGCATAGATCTTTTCGTAAATAATATAACTTGTTTCAAGAGATATCTCCACGATTTCTGTACCTAAATATATATATATTGTTTGTTGATATTTGATGGTTTGATATTTTCTATTATATACCTAAGTTAAACATATTTTAAAATTATTATGTCTTGTAATTTTTGTAATTTTAAGCTTTGTTCAAAAAAATGCTGATATTGTTGTGTTTCCTTCAGTGAATGTGCAAATGTGATTGCTGCAGACATTTATATTTGTATGTAAACTTATTTTATACTAACCACAAGAATGTACTTTAAATGTCCTGTTTGTGTCTCAAATAAAAAAGAAAGATTAAAAAAATGAATCCGAAAAAAACATACTATTATCAAATGTCATTGAATTTTTTTTAACTTTGGATTGAACCTTCCTACCCAGGAACTGGAGTTAACAGCTCCACCAACTGAGCCAAATCCCGATTGGATAAAACTGACAATGTTTGCATATTTTAACTACTGTAATGTCATCGAATATTAGAAAAAAATCGTATGTATATGTGTGTGTATGCGTGATTGGTACCAAAAGCCACTTGCCATTTCTGTTCACCGGGCGACTGCTTTAACAATAGGCCACTTGCATGGATTTCATAACGACTTGGAAAAAATCGTGTGGATAGATCTTTTTACTAAGATTACGAAAATGTTAGTAAAATTTTGTAGAAATGTACATTTATTTTTATTTTTAAATAAATAAATCCATTATTTGGGCTCGTGTCGTCACTACATGAAAATGTCCGGTCTACTGAAAATGTTCCTATTAATTTTGTAAAATTCCACACTGATTTAATTTTTTTATATGGCATCACTTTGATTTCAGGCGAATTTTTGAATTCGTTCACTAGATTTATTGTTTGTTCTCTGCGAACTTTTCATTTGGTTTGAATTTTTGACAGATGTGAAGAGAACCCCGTACAATTTAGATGTCGGTACGTGTTTTAGAGGTATAATGGTTATGGTGCTGATTTTATCAAAATCAAATTTTATAATATTCTTATTATTATTATAATTTACAAGTACAAGTATATTACATTGGATTTATTAATATAGACGTTGTACATTATAATGATTTATGATCAATAAGATGGATCAAGGAAAAAAATATTCATGAGATGTAATATTTTTGGTATGCCTCGTTATTCCGCTGTGTCATTCGTGTGGAAAACGTTCTTTTTTTTAAAAATGATTTTCGGCTATGTAATCATTGTTTTTTCTCACCTATAAAATTATGTCCCGTCTTTCCGGTTTATAAAAAAAGGTCTGATTTTTCGGATTGAAATTTCCAAAAAATCCCCAGGGTTTCAAAAATACGATTAAAAAAATAATAATAATACAGAATGTCTTAGAATATTTTCCTTAACCGGAAAAAAAAATTAAAAAATATGATGCAAGTGGCCTATTGCTATAACACTAACCGCCATGGTCTTTCAATTATTTTCGTGGTTCTTTCAACCTCAGTCCAAACATTTCAAACCGCATCAAATAAATACTATTTATTTCTGAAACTTATATCGAAAAACTAAATAAGAAACAAGAATTAAGCCATGCAAGTAGCTCAGCTAAGTGACTGAACCATACTGCCATAAATTCTGCAATACGGAGTTTTCTGGGAACCGAGCGTATGTTGGTGGTAACAAAACCCACTCAGTTGTAGATCTCCATTCGGATTCCCGCAGCCACCTACCGTTTGTCATACACAGATTTAAGATTTAGTACGGAGAGCGGTCCTGCAGGGGCTTGCATTATTTTATTTCCCGAGCTTGACTTAGATATGAATCGGAGAAATATAAATAAATATCTTTTTATCTCAAATATTTATAACCAACATGTTTTCTTGAAATGCATTTTTGTGAAAATTGTTAACCGGGATCGACTGAGGGTCAAAACCTTTTAAGATACCTATCGTTATTCTAATTTGAACAAGATTTTGAAATGGAAAATGTAAAATGGAAATATTTTACAGGTGCATAAAAGTTTTTATTATTTGCGAATGTGAATACCGCATAGATTCTACTTGGAGCCAGTGGATTTATGGCATCCCTAAATTGGGTATGTTGTAAGAATGGAGGCATTGTGGAAAGGAAATAAAGATAAAGATGGAGCGTGGAAAGCATCTGTACAGTCAAATCTGGCCACTAAACCAAGTTAAAGCAATTTCAAGCAATGTTTCGATTTTGAATAGTGTGTCTATGAGGAAAATGATAGAAGTAAAAGAGAAAGATGGAGCTTGGAAAGTATCTGTACAATCAGGTCTGGCCACTAAACCAAGTTTAAGCAATTTCAAGCAATGTTTCGATTTTGAATAGTGTGTCTACCAGGAAAATGCTAGAAGCATTTCACACTATGGAACGAGATGTAATCAATTTATTTTATTTAAGTTTTTAAGTTTGCAGGACTAGGAGGACGATGCAATCCCAGTCTGCCATATTATGTGCTATATATAGATTTTAAATATTTAAAGAAAAATTTGTTAAATCTACATTATTTCTACATTTGATTTCATCAAAGCAAATTTTCAATCGTAATTCCTTTTCTTTCCCCACAAATTTTCTTCCTATTTGCAGAAATTAAATTAAAGAGTTTTATTTGTCACGTTGCACACTGGACCTCCTAGAACAAGCTAGCTGGACAACATTATTTTTCTTGTCTTTTATACCATATTAAATTGTAATTTATGAAGTTTCACAATTAAAAGTATTTACTCTTATTTTTTCAATGAAATGTAATTTCAGTTATTGTAGAATACATTGTCTAAGGATGGATTTTTTCACAGAATAGTTCATTAAATTTAAAAATTAAATTTCTAGTTCTGTGAAAGTTCTATTCAAGTTCTATTACTATTTCAGATACGTGAAACAGCTGGACAGTAATTATATAATAACAGAACTTCAATAAAACCTTTACAGATCTTGAAAATATACATGTTATTTGATGAATTGTTAAAATTCTGTGAAACAGCCTGTCCTAAGTGCATTTTGAATGGGGAATTATTTTAATTATGCAATCGAAATGATTCCACGCTGTACAATCATCATCTAGATTATTGTACATATATGAGTAGGCAGAGATTGAAATTGTAAAAAAATGAAGTAAATGCGCACTTTTATTTGATTTCATTTAATCACAATTTAAAAAAACTTCCGCTAAAAAAATAAATATCAAATGAAATAAAGGTATATATGAAGTAACATGCATACGCACTGCTTTACTTCATTTTATTACAAAAAAAAAAAATATTACTCTTGCTCTTACATATAAATTGTACTAAGAATACGAATACCAACAGATTTCCACAATTAACATTTACACAATATTTGGAAGTACTTAAAACAAAAGAGACAGGCAAATACTTAAATAAAATAACCTTTACAACACTCGTTTCTTTAAAATGAAAAAAGTTGCACTGAGGTGCATTCGGGTGCAATCAAAACCTCCCAGACCACAAGGCCGGGACACTGAATCAAATCAGCCTTCTAGCTTGTATGGAAAAATCCAAAATATATATAGGTATATATATATTTAAATTAACTAAAACAATTTTAAATGAAACAAATTATTTTTTTTTGCAGAATCTCATACATGTTAGGATGCTGCTTTGAATGAGTGTCCCGGCCTCGTAATCTAGGAGGTTTTGGTGCAAATCATGTAATATACTAAATTTTTTCCATTTGTACATAAAATTCCGAGTAAATGTAAATGTGAAATCAATTCAGATTTGTTTTTAATTAACAAGAAATATATAACGTTCTCTGATAGAATTGAATATTCTATGTAGTAATTGAATATTAGTTACAATATTATTCTTAATTAGACGGACTCCATGGTCGAGGGGTAAAGCTCAAAGCGAGGGTTAAAATCCCGGCGTGCGCAAGTAAAGTTTATTTGATTAATTTATTAATTTAAAATAAAACGTAATATATTTGAGATACGTACCGAAGTGAAAGATACTGTCAGTATCGCGCTGGTCTAAGACCAGCATTCAGAATTGAAACGTTGCTTGAAATGACTTTAGCCGTGTTCGGTGACCAGATATGAATTTCCAGGTACTCCTCCACCTTCATCTTCCCCATCCCCTAACCCTCCCCGCAACCTTAAGCCTCACAAAATAACCCGATTGGGGATGCTATTGCCGCACTGGCTCCAGACAATTAGGAGCAATTGAGACTCTTGTGTGGTATTCATATAAATAGTCATTGTAATAATATCCATAAACAATTTAATCTACTGCAACAAGGACATACAGGATTTTCCAATAAGAGGTGTTATTTTGAATAGCCCACTATTTCGGTAGATGTTACTTTTTAAGATGTCATTTATTGACATTTGACAAGTGAAAACTACGCCATTAATAAAAATGGAACGATACACGCTTCAACAACGCATTGAAATTATTAAAATTCACTTGAGTGAATCAAATGCAAATCATTTTGAGTGATGAGGCCCATTTCTACCTCGGTGGCTTCGTCAACAAGCAAAATTGTCGCATCTGGGGCTCGAAAAACCCAAGAGTTATTGTTAAAAAGCCTCTCTATTCTCAACATGTCCGGCGGAGTCATTGGACCTTACTTTTTCGAAAATGAGGCTGGAGCAACAGTTACGGTGAATGGATTGCGCTATCGAGAGATGATTAATGATTTTTTAAGCCGGAATTGGATGGTATTGATCAGGATAACGTTTACTTTCAACAAGACGGCGCTACGTGCCACACAAGCAACGAAACCATTGATCTTTTACGATTGAATATCAAAATAACACCTCTTATTGGAAAACCCTGCATATGTTGTCGATCGAAACACTAAAATCGAGCTAGAAGGTAGTCGGAAATTGGAATTTCTCATTACCTCAACTTTGGTGTCTCATCGTTCCCCCTGGGTTGTAAATAATTATATAAAACTTAGTTCTTTTTCTATACAAATATCCCTTAACGTGTCCAAATAATCAATTTGTTAATATTGTGTTTGAATTTTGTCGAGCTTTCTCGTTCTACACGTTCTTCTGTGCGTCGCGCTTTGATCTCAGACACCGAGGAGCGTAGAGTAAGAGTGGATCTTACGGCTTTTACGAGTGATTACATACACGTTCTTCTCTTTTAAAAATGTGTTACACGTGCTTGGATTAAACAAAGGGATCAGCTTAATTTAGGCAATTCATGATCCGATTGGGCAACTTATCAAAGTTCGCTGAATAAAGTGGATGTAGTGATAAAGCTAGCCCCCAAAATAGTAAATCATCGCAAACCACTGCCCTTGTCTTTTGCCAAGCATCTACAAGATATATACCTAATGTAGGGACCAACTTACATCAATAAATAATGTTATTTACGAGAAAGAGTTTATTATATTATCCAAATATGCTATTTATAGAGGAATATAGAAAGAAGCGACAGACTTATAATAGAAAACTGTTGTATATGTTTCTTAAATGCTTGGAATATCTAAACTATTAAGCAGTATCTCCGCAGAGTAAGCAGATAGAAAGGAATGTCTCACAATTCTGTCTTAGAACAAACTCAAAAAGGTCGGAAAAATTAAGAGGAAGCTACAAGCCAAAAAGGTGTGTATTATTGGTATACCTTATATTGTAGGTAATTGACGAACGGAGTCTAGAAACGTTCGATTTCAAGTACAAAACTGGTTTTTATTTATTTTCTAAATAGTTTTAAAAGAAAGCAAAAAAGTTAATCAAGTGAAATTGTCACAGATAATCTTAACTGTAATACTGTATTTTTTAAAGTTGTTTCCTTTACGCGTTCATACATTTCTATTGAAAAAATATTTTTTTAGCAGTTAACATTTATATTTTTTATTTACTAATTTATTTTTTCATATGTATTCTACTCAAGCAAAACGATAGAAAAACCTTCAATTCATCTAAAGCATATATTTTTTGGTATTCATTATGTACGCCAATTCGTTATAAAGATTAATCAAAATAGTGTTAAATTAAGCTTCGCCTTAAAGAAACAATTTTACGGAACGTTCCGAAAATTGTCTAAATATGTAATATGCAAATGGTTGGCTTAAACATATTTATAACTTAAAATTAACGCCAACCAATTTAAAAAGTTATTTTTTAATGATAAAACTAATGTTTATAAGACAAGGTTTCTTATGCATAGCACAAAGGATAACAAATTATGATACGGGGTTCAATTCCCGTCGGAAGCATTTATATACTATATTTACGCGCGCCCAATATTTGTACACGGTTGACATTTGTCACATGAGAAAGGGTCGCTTCTACGATTATTAGTCTTATTAGTCTTAAGTTCAACAGCTCGGCTGTGGAACGAGCTACCGGCCTCTGTGTTTCCTCCCTCCTACAATATGGGACTCTTCAAGACCCATGTTCACTCCTTCCTCTCCACAAAAAGACCCTCCACACAGCATCCCCATAGATGACATAGGCCCTGAGGGAAATTATTTTCTTCAGAGCCTCCTGTGTGGAGTTAATATATAAAAAAAAAAAAATTTTTTTACTCGACAGATATTTTCAATTTGTTATAATTTGTTAATTTAAAATGTGTTCAAAATGTTAATCTAGCTTTGAACGGGTGACAAAACAGAGAAAAAAATAAATAATGGGGAACCGTTTCTTTGATTATTCTTAATTATAGTATTTTTATTTATAAAAATTAAAGTACCTTCATCCAATTTAGGTACATTATAATAATAATATTTATATTAAGTTCTGGAAGTATATTTGTGATTATTATTCTGACATCTGTCCCGGTTTTCAATTTGATAATGGCCTTGAAAAAGCTGTCAATATGAACATTATTAAATTTGGTTTATTGTAAATAAAAAAAAATTGTGTTTTTACGAATTAAGCAAATTATATCACGTTATGTTTTTTTTATCCGTCAACTTCGTATCTCTCTGCCAGATATCTAGGTTGAATTTGGTTAGGTTAGGTTAGGTGAGTGGTATCATAACTCCAATACGGACTGCTAACCTTTCGACCTTTCACAAGTTCTATTACAGCGTCTAGGTGGATACTGTAATTAGTCATCCATTGATTGAATTCCATTCTTTCTTTCGGGTGCATTACATACTTCTCTGGTTCACAAACTAATACTCTTTTTCTAGGGATTCGTGTTCAGAACTTTATGTTTTAAACGATATCAGAATGAAATTACCCATGACGAAACTACATGGGTTTAATTACACGTGGAATAAAATTCAATAGAAGGAATTGTTACTAAAAGATGAGAGTCGAGCATTAGAAGCGATGAAAAACTTATGTTCCTACAATATTTCAAAAATTCTGAATAAAAGATTTTCCAACTGCCCGAAGCCAGTGGAAATATATGGTACTACCAAATGAGGTATGATGTGAGGCTGAAGGAATTAAGGAGGGGAAGGAGAAAAGAGAAAAGGAGGGAAGAGAAAGGTTTCTATGTAACTTTAAAGTAGGGTTATCGTGGTTGCTAATACCACTTCGAAAAACTGAAGTTGCGATTCCGAATTGTGGTATTTCGTTGGAATGATTCTGAAAGTATATACCTACAATTTTTTAAAACATTATCCATCTTACTTATAAAGTTTCCCTAATACTCTGCTGTAGCGTTGGTATAGTTATACGGTGAGGAGAGCCGTATACTGCTCAGGTTAAAATATTTACTCATTTGTTTCACCATTTTGTTCCAATACTCAAAAACACGGCCATTTTTCCATTTCGCGTTTAGTTGCTAACGTTTTTTCGGATGACATTTGCGATGTCATTGACCCGGGCTGCATTGAATTGCTTCCGAATTTGATATTTATATTAAAAATATTCCTCTGATAGTGCTGCAAATGGGTATTAATATTTTTTTAAGATTTTAATTGTGCGACCGCGACAGTCCGCGATCTCCGTTTTAATACCACAGTAATACGTCCCTAATCCGTGGAGTCAGGCGGTTTTAAAAAATGTCAGCCACTAATACCGCGGTATTACGGCCGGTATACGCAGTACGCATGCGCGTGATTATGTGTAACGTTTTCTACTAACCTGCTCTTATCCCTCCGTATTATGTATTATGAGTAAGTATTTTTAACTATTTGCGCAAGCCGGGATATAAATCCGCAACCCCTACGGGATCTGAAGTCTAGGATCCCGCTCTGCCACGGAGGTCGTAAAATACAGGCTGAGTTTGATGTAAGGAATTTCTTGTAGTTCTCTACACCCACTAACATCGTGTTACTTTTATCTCTTCCCAGTAAAATGCATTACCTACAATCACTGCAACTTGGGATCCCCTTAACAACCCCATAGTTCAGCAGACGTTAAGAATATTCCCAGATGAGCAAATCAGTTCCAATTAGGGTGAGGGGTAACTTAATTATGGGAAACCAACAAAAACCACCTAGAGATGACACTGAACAGGGGTGGGTTAGGTATTATAGGCAATACAAGACTGGTACTCTCAGGAATTTAATTTAAGGATATGAGAGCATAAAAAGGTAAGTTTTTGGCTTAGACCTGAATTTTGAAACTAATCTTACATACCTGAAATTAATTACGAAATCAGACTTTAATTGAATGTGCATATTTGTGGTACGTGGGTTTTTTCGTAAATATAAATAATTAATTAAAAATATATACATGTTCAAAAGTTGTTAATAACTGACTGAATAATTTACATTAATTAATTTTCATGTTAAAAATATATAACTTTTTGTTGGGAAGTAAGAGCTTCACAGATGCACGCACAGATGGCAGTGCATAGAGCGTGCGTGGAAGTCCGCAAGATGGAGCCAGTGGCCTGTAGTCGCCAGGGCCAGTGGGAAGGCTCTCAGACAAACTTACTGTTTCAGATTCCAATTAGCCAGCTTCTAGTTAGGTCGACTATCGAGTCACTATTATAATACGCGGGAGTATTTAATAAATCCCTGATTAATCTAAAAGAATCAATTATTTATAAACTCCTTCCAAGACGAGTTGGAGACCTGTTTGTACGAACACAACACTTTTCAATCTCTAAAGAGTATAAAACGCGTCTGTCTGTTTGTGTGCTTACTTTTTCTAAGCAATGCAACGAATTTTGTTAGGTTTTTCACTATCGTTTAGAGATTTCCGTTTCCATTTCTTCCGAAAGGTTTATATATATATAATGCATGCATATTATATTTATAGAAATTAGAGAAAAGTCGATGTTTTGTAATCAAGTCGTAAAAATATATATTTTATGGCGCTTACATTGCGAACGCTGGCTAAACCTTACGACATGCATCAACATAATGTACTACGGAATTATATGTATTCTCGTAAGGATAACTCCCAGCAATGGGTACACGTCAGCTAATATTCTATAATACGTAAATATGAAAAAATAAATTCAAAATCTTGGGGTGCGACAAATACTTATGGTTACAATGTATAGATAAGCTCATTACATTTTGTACATCACCAAAACTTCTATATCCATTAGGTTTGACGTTACGTGCGCAATTTCTAGTAGTAATTCGCAAACAATTGCAAAAAATATCGTTGCAGAAGAAGATAATACTAAACATGAAACAAAACAAAACATAGAAAGATAAAAAAGGTAATGGTCTCAATTTGTGAATGTAACTGATATGTTTGTGAAATGTTAAATGTCTGTTTGTACTGCATCATACTGACATGTTCTTCTTTATGTGTAACATATGTATGGTGTTCTTATACATATACATTCCACATATATACATATATGTGAAATGTATATGTATAGTCATATATACATTTCACATATGTACATATGTGTGAAATGTATATGTATAGTCATATATACATTCCACATATATACGTATATGTGAAATGTATATGTATAGCATCGTATAGAATATAGAATGTATATATGACTATACATGTATATGTATAGTCATATATACATTCCACATATATACATATATGTGAAATGTATATGTATAGCATCTATATAAACTGCTTGCTTCAGATGTCTTATAGTGTTGGCTAACGGATGTATTATTTTAATAAAAAATGTTACTTTTAATTGTCAAGTCTCTGTCAGCCCTGAATTGTTGAAGCTACTTTGCCATAGTGCCATAGCCAAGTGAAGATAAATTTGATTGTAACAATAAACTCACTACTATTTGCGCTGTTATAATATTTAGCTAGATTATATCTGTTGGCAAGTCACCTTTTCTGTATATTTTATCCTGTTTAAATGAAGTACTTTCTATTATTGTAGCATTCTATGCCTTAAGAAAATTTCAGCTGTATCACATTCAATGTCGTTTTGTATACATATTGTTGTGTTCTTAAATGTAATACTAATATTCGCTTATGTACCACTGTGTACTTATAATCTATGTATCACATTATTGTAAAAGCCTTTTATGGCGTTTAATAAATAAATAAATAAATAAATAAATAAATAAATAAATAAATAAATAAATAAATAAATAAATAAATAAATAAATAAATAAATAAATAAATAAATAAATAAATAAATAAATTAATAAATAAATAAATTGGGAGTTGAACCCAGGATCTCTGTCTTACAGGGAAAACACCTCTAACCACTCGACAATTGGGACCTAATTATTTTACGTCATTATTATCGATCTCATATTTCAAATTCAGAAAAAGCAATGTCATAAATATGAGATATGTTGAGACCGTTACCTTTTTACTATACTATGGCTTGTCGTATTTCATGTTTCGTTTATATTTATTATATTATATTCTTCTTCAACGATAAATTAAATTGATGGGGAAATTTTAAAAATTATTCCAGTAAACAAGATATGTAAAATTCACCACATTCACTTAAAAAACTCTATTCTTAAACAATACTCCTTTACATTTGACTCAAAAACAAAATCCCACTCATTTAAAACTGACAACAATATTTTATTTCTTCATATGAAGCGGTTATATAAGTGATGTTTACAAAGTTATTGTTTAATTTTAAACAATATTTTAGTTTCAAAATTTAAAAAAAATAGGTGGATACAAAACATAGGGAGTTCAGAAATAGAAAATACATACACCAAATACAGACTTGAACTGAAACCACTCAACTGAACGAAAAAAACACCTTGAAATATCATCATCATCACTTTTGGCTCTACAACCCCTGGTGGGTCTTGGCCTCCTCAAGAGTCTTCCTCCACTCATCTCGGTACCGCGCCAGCTCTTTCCAGTTTCGAAGCTGGGCAGACAAATCTTTGAGGACGTTGTCGCTCCATCTTAACCTTGGCCTTCCCAGGCTCCTTCTCCCTATCGGTCTTGAGCTCAGCAGGGACTTAAGTTCTTGATGCTCGGTCATTCTCTCCACATGACCTAGCCACCGAAGTCTTCCCAGTTTTATGAACTTTGTGACGTTTAGCTCCTTAAACAGAGTATAGAGCTCATTGTTATAACGTCTGCGCCAAAATCCATTTTCTAGAACCGGTCCGAAGATGTGCCTCAAAATTTTCCTTTCAAAAACGTCCAGTGCTCGCTCATTCTTCTTAGTTAGAACCCACGTCTCGGCTGCGTACGTAAGCACTGGTCTAATTAGTGTTTTGTACACTAATACCTTGGTGGTTCTGGAAAGCAGTCTGGATTTTATTTGTTTTTGTAGGCGGAAATAGCAGCGGTGTGTATTCACGATGCGCTTCTGGATCTCCTCTGTAGTGTTGTTATTGTTTGTTATCAGGGAGCCCAGGTATGTGAATCTTGGTACCGTTTCAAAATTTTGGCTTCCACATACGAGAGATGGGGTTTGTTGGGTACATCCTACGGCCATGTATTTGGTCTTCTGCTGGTTTACTACAAGACCCATATTTTTGGCAGAACTTTCAAGAAACACCTTGAAATATATTTATTATTATTTCTGAAAAAACGCTATCCAATATATTTATAATTACTTTATATTATCCATACTATTTTTTTAATCACATGTAAATGAAATCCTCAACACGGGAGATCCCAGTGAGGATATCATTATATCACTATATGTTGCAACAAATAAAAGACGATAAGACACTTTTTATTATTCTATACCAGAAGGTATCATAAGAACATAAGTTGCACGGAGAGAATTGAGTATTCCTGATTTTTAAAATCCTGGTGAAAACGTGACAGCATGCCATTTCCTGATAAACTAATAGTACTTTCATAATATATCGTAACACGTCTTCATGGAGGTGCGTTTATCTCATTATTATATATTGACGAAATGCGAAAAACATTAGATTTTTTACGAACACGTGTTCCGACATCGTCATAAAACATATTTTTTTACTGGTATTTCATTAAAAAATCTGTCAATTAATTCCTTAAAGGCTTACATTAAATAAGGATCGATTAATATTGACATAAAATATTGTAAATTTATTTAAAATCTCTTCAAATTATTCGTATTCTCATTAGAAACGATACTGCAGGCCTTTAACGAATGAATTGACAAGTTTCCCAACAAACTGTCGGTAAATCACGAATATGTTATTAGGATGTCGGAACACGTGTTCATGAAAATTCTAAAACTGTCGCATTTCGTCATTATATTTATCAGAAAAAACACAATTTATTTATTTGAACAACACGTGCCATTAATATAGGAATAAAAGTCACTATACTCTGAATTAAATATCTTCAATTGCAACGAAAATAAATAATAATAATAATAAAAGGATGACTTGTATAGCGCCGTTTTTGTGTAAAATCACCTCAAGGGAGCTGTACAAATTTATAATACAATTCTACAGTGATCTATGCTATTACTAACTATTTATGGAGATACTATACATTACAATACTTACCTGGTAGGTCACTTGAGATTAACACTTAATTAACATTATCTAATTGTTTATTAGCGAAATTTAGATACAGAATTTAGGACATAATTGGAAAATTGAATATGACTGGATTTTCTGTCAGGAATGGTATATTTAATTTAAGAATATGATAGCTTAAAAAGGTAAGTTTTTAGTTTAGAACGGAATTCTGTTGGACTTGTTATGGATCTTAGTTCCGGAGGGAGTTTATTCCAAGCCTTCGTCCCAGATACTCCGAAAGCGCGATCACCAAACTTAGTATTTGGCTTGCGCTTAGGTTCTATCAGTCTGCCTACAGCTGATGATGTTGGTGAAATGTAAAATATCTGTTAAAATTGTACTCTTATCTCAAATAAACCAAAATACATGCGTTATGGGGTAACTCTTGTTGTAATTTTAAATAAAATATAGTAGTTGCACTATATGATTATTAAAAACATAATGTGTTATTATAGTAATGAAATCTACCAACAATATTATAAAAGGTTAAGGTGATTCAATTAACAATCATAAAGTGCATTGAGTGAATGGATTGCAATCACGTTTTCAACAGTATTTTAATAAATCAGACTCATTTCTACGTGTATGATGAACGAAAAATACAGGAAGATTGACAGAAGATCTAACTGAGGAAGATGAAGAACATCTTGGTGCAGAAATTAACGTGACTTTTACAAGTGCAGTTCCGCTAAGATGTTTTGAGATATGGCCTGCAGGATGAAGGCTAAGCACATATGAAAGTGTCTTTCATTGTTGTTGATCTTCGTTTACCACGCGATTAGATTATTTTATAGTTACTAACTAAACTTTTCGATTACTCGGCTTCTTCTTCTTAGTAATCCCTTCTCCAATTTCACTGCATCCAATCTGCGCTCATCCCCTTCCATTCTACGAAGACCGTTTATTTTTATGATAGCTATTACGCCTCCTGAAGGAATATCCTAAATGTGGGAACTAACCGCGAGTAAATGTAACTACTTCAAGACGGAAGCTATTCAAAGAAGACAATTCATTATGTATCGAGTGGGACGTTTAAATTTAGAATTTATAATATATTATAAATAATAAATTCAAGATTTTATTTACAATATATTCAACCGAAAACACTTTTGATAAACTTTTTTTATTCATCTCATATTCAAGTGTAATAATTAAAATGAATATTTTTAATTGATAATGAATAAAAATCAAATGTTATATATGAGTTAAATAAAAATTGATTCTTAAGTCTAAACAATATGTTGTTTTAAATTAAAGCAATGAATTTTAATTTCTTGTAGTGCGATTTGATGAATTATATTTTTTTGTCTATCCACCTTTTGCCAATATGAATAGATAAAGCTTACACAACTTAAACAAGAATTACCACCCTCATTTCCTATTCAAAAACAAGGCGATGCACTACGTAGCAATGCAAAATCATGTGTTTTTGGTTTGAAAATTTGGTCGCCTAGAAATGTTTCAGATGCTTTAAATAAATACCGCGAGTATAATACATCTTGGCCTTTGAAATAATTGAGTATTTTTTACATAAGTCTTTTTATAAGCCCAGAAAAAAATAATTTATAAGGCTTATGAAAACTGCTTTAAAGTTCAAAATCTCCTACTTACGAACCCATTTTCGGTTATAATTTTATTGTATAATGTGGCAAATCAAGTTATTTATAAAATGATTGGAAAACATTTTAATATTTATGCCTGAACATCCACTAAATAAAATAAAAGGCACTTTTTGGCCATGTTTTTTTCTCGCCTAAATTAAAACAGCTGGATTGTGTTAAGCGGGAATTTAAGCCTTATCGCCATCTACGTAAGGAGTGTTATTGATGGCGGCCCGATTCAAAATATTACACGACGCAGTGCATCGCCTTAAAATCGCATAAAAAATTTTTGAGGAGGGTCTGGAGAAGTTAAAATTTGTGATTAAATTTATTTTTTGATGATATAGCTGAAAACAAAATTCGTTGAAATATATATTTTTTAAATTTGGTTTTGAAAACAACGTCACCTTAAGGGTCAAAAAACTATCCTATGTTTCAGGTTGGAACTAACTATATTAACAAAATTTCATTGAAATCGGTTGGGCGATTTCGGAGATTAGCGTGTACGAACATAGTGATGGACACTGCAATGCTGTCCGAAACGTTGGCTAAAGAAGGAGGTAGCGCAACACGCCATAATACCCCAAAAACAAATCACTATAATACTTTTGGCCGTGAAAATCTCAAATCAGAGGTGTGTTATCTCTATATTGTATATTCCATATTGTTATTAAATTATATAAAAAGGCTGTAGATTTTTATTGTGGTTGTTGTTGCACCGAGAAAACTTACTGTTATAAAATATTGCTAATTTAAAACAAAAATACACATACGTTATTAGGATGTTGGAAAACGTATTTATAAAAATTCTAACATTTCGTCAATATTTTCAGGAAAAGGATACCTTCATAAACACGTGTCCCGACATATTCTGAATGGAATAATATTTTTTTTAGGAAATTGATCAAAATAACGTTTTTAACAGCATTTTAATAAATCAGCCATACTCATTTTTCCGGGTAATCTACCCCGATGAACGCATAGCTGAATACGAAAGTTAAAAAAATCACTTTAATATCAAATAAAGCGGAAAACTAAACACATTATTAAAAATAAAATAAATATCTTTTCACAAATATGTTCTGGGTAATAATTCCTACAACGCACATTATGAAAGCAGTTATGTTGACACACCGCTTACTTGAGCCACACTTGGAAAATGTCCTGGGGTTATGGGATATGTAACAGGCATTTTCAAAGTGCGTTAAATCGGTTACAGCAATGCTCAAACCCGTGGCTTCCAAGTTTAGTTGTGGCTTCAGACCACAGGCTTCAATGGCTCCGGTTAGACGAAAGACCTGTCACGAAAAATAAAATAATATTATATCCTTTGGATCAGTTATCAGCACTTCTACTCAATATTTACCGAATTCTTGTAGAAGTATTACGAAACCTGAGAAAGGATTTCGGTTCTACTAAATAATAATAAGGAATTGTCCTCAACCTTAAAATTACTAACGACTATTTGCGATACCAGTTTTGTCAGATGACAGAAGAATGTCGTTAAGCATTAACTATTTCGTTAAACACAATTCAAGAGGTGGGATTCCGGTTTTACTTAATGATAAGAAATTATGGTCCTTAACCTTAAAATTAACGACTTTTTCGCTGTTATCCAAGCGAACTAAGTTGTTAATTTTAAGACTCATGTCAATTCTGCTGTTATCCAAGATAAATGTAATTGCAGAAAGTAGTTAGTAATTTGAAGGACAATTCCTTATTTCTCAATTAGAACTGTAATCATCCGCCTCTACGACGACAGCGAAAATGTCTTTGATTTTAAGGTTAAGGACAGTTTTTTATCCTTGTGTAGATTCATAAATAAGGAATATGAATAAGAATAAATAGTTTTATCCGTATATCAACTCATTTTTTCAAAAAAGACAAATAAATACAATATTGGATTAAATCACCGACCCAATAATGTATTTGTATGCCTTTCTTGAAAGAATTGAGTTTTTATACGGACAAAAATATTTATTCATATTTCTTATGTACAGGCACAAACAAACAATTCATCTTATTATATTAAAGCATAACTTGCAAAAGGTGTTTTATCCTAAAATAAAAATAAGCGTCATCGTATTAAGTAGAAATAACGCCCTAACTCTTACACTTTTGATGTAACTTCAAATAACCCCATTTCTAACCAATAACGAAGCACTCAGTACGTCAGCATGCTTCCTTTGCCAGTGGTAGATTTATTCCTGACATCTCCATTCATTATCCAATGTATCGCTTTACAGCATACGCGAATATAATGCCCGCATACTGCCTTGGTCCCTGAGAGAAATGAGATACAATCACGTTAACGAAAACGGATGCGAAGAAACGTAGTGCCACGTGATTGATTGACACTTAGAAAGAAAATCTTCCTTAAGTTTCCGATTGATCTAGACGATATCACTTTACTGAAAGACATGATTTATTTCATTCGGCAACATTTTTATTTACATTAATTCCATGGAAAAATAATTTCCCTCAGTGCCTACGTTATCTTTAAATCATTAATCGGATCTCATGTGATAAATCTAACCTGTGTACAAATATTGGGCGCGATTTTGGCGTGTTTACGACTACTGGTGGTGCGCAAATCCTTCGTTCGCAATTGTGCGGGATTGGTTGCGGTAAGTGCGATAAAGACTTAGACAAAACATTGGAGGGGACCAAAGATATTAGAAGAACGAGATATGCTATGTTGGCCGCCGGACCGTAGCCGGAGTACTACTTAATTAGGGTACTTTGAACGGTATCGGGACGTGTACGCACAGAAATCTGTTCTATGTATTAGTGCGGATACCTTAGCGATGCCTTAGCGTAAGCGAAGGTGTGCAGTAGTATTGGTGAACAAAACCGGCTACACTCGGCAAAACAATTCCACTCAGTACGAACTGCGCATAGCACATCTCGTTCTTCTAATATCTTTGGAGGGGACCCACCCTTTCCCGACGGCTGTGTGAGGAAACTGATTGTTTAACCTCCTTAGCCGCACACGTCAGGACTCTAATTTTTTTTTGTAAAAAGAAGCTACATTTATTTTAAAACGATTCTAGACCCTCCAATGTCCCTGCATGCATGATTGTTAGTACGAAATAATGTATGCATACTTACATTAATAGTAACACAAAATAAGAACACATATGAAATGTGTTCGCCTGGTGGTTTGGCATCTAAAATTAAATAATAAATAAGGAGCACAAATTTTATAAGTGGAAGTATGATTGAAACATAAAAATATACAAGCCGCGTATCGAGGGCAGTTTACCCCACTATCACGGGGCGGTCCCGGCAAGAATGAGCGTGGCAAGCGGCCTGGCCACAACGATCCCAAGCACCCGCGTCCCTTAGCCAGTTTTCCGAGAGTACCCTCGAAGAAATGTAAATGGGGGGAGGGGGGGGGGAGATACTCCCAAAGACCCTAGGGAATGAAGTGAGCCTCAGGTCACCGGAGGCAGGACGGAAGGGGACCGGGCTCGCGCAAACATTCCCCAGGCCCGCTCATGATGCCGGGGGAGGCACCCGTGGTTCATGGGACAGCCGCCCCGGATTAATGTCACCTTACTGGATGCAGGAACAGGGTCTATCCGCCCCCGTGGTGGGGAAATGAACAATACAGTACGATGGAGTTCAGTTTGACAACCTATTCATAAACCAATTTGTTAGTGACAAATAAAAAGGCAAATAACAAACGTAGAAAATAAGTTGTGATCAACAACAAATTGACCGTTCATAATAGAAAAAAAAGAAGGGAAAAAAAGATTAACATAGTATTAAAGAGCTAAAACACAAAAAGAAACAGTATTATCATTATCAACGCGTTCCTAATAAATAAGGCCCAAATTCAAAAGTAAAAGGAAGAATGTGCATAAAAAAAAACAGTGTAAAGAATTGGCTTAAGAACTTAGACAAAACAAAAACGAATTGATTTTGCCTTAGTGTTTGCAAGAGGAAATGAGTGGGAAAGGCCAAAGACTTGCCCTGGTCTCGTCCTCTGTAGCCGCCGGTTCCTTTATTTACACTTATCAGCTTGCATACAATTAAGGGCAATTCCCTTTTAACATTCGCTCACTCAACACAAAACAAAACAGTGACATTCACTGCGGCGGGTAAAAACGTTTCACTGGACGATTGTGATGAGCAAGTACAACATTTCCACCCGACGTCTGTGCTCTAAACATTGCAATCCTGAGGTATTTGTCATTCTTTAAAAAAATGTCGTTCTCTGTTTATCGATAAATCTTGCGTTTTTCTCATTTATTTGTTATTTTCTACAATATTGTATTATTCACTTACATGATATTATTATTTGAGCTTGAAATCCCTCACCTATCTAAGAGCCTTGTCTCTTTATGGCCAATTAAAGCTACTCTTAAATACACTGTGTAACATGTAAAAATAATTTTCGTATTTATCGTAAAAAATACCCTTAAAAATTGTAGTGTATGTGAGTTTGGAAGAGTGAGATAGTGATGCAAGAATGTGTGTGCAACAGTTTTAATAACCGACCATTCTGCTATTCTGGGATTATGAGTGGCAGGTCGTGTGTCTCGTGTATTAACTTAATACATTGTATAAAGTGTGTAAATCTGAGCTGGACTTATAAATTACTACTCTCTGATATATCAAAAACATAACATAAACACATAAAAATTAAAAATAGTTCCATCAAACGGACCGCACGTTTCTGCGCATAGTCGAGAGACTAAATTATATTTTTGGTAACGGCGAGCACTGGCCTTCAAACTAGAGAATACATTTTTTAAAAGTGGTATGTAACCTGAGATTCCGTCGAAGATCTAAGCTACATATTGAAAACAATAGAAAGTACAACATAAATAACTTTTTTCTATTCTTAATGCATTAATTAAGTACCTAGGATAAAATACGTTGTACCTAAGTAAGTTATTAAAGAGAAAACTTATCACAAGCACCAGGGCTAGTCATGTGAAAATAGTTTGCAAAGTAAGTAATATAGATTTAGCAATACCCAGTGATAATACTTATCTTCTTCTTTTATCTACTCCCTTTAGCCTACGAACAAACTTCAATAATTGGGGATGCGATAGGTTTGTAGGCTCCGGATGGTTGGAGGCTGTTGGGATCGGTGATAAGTGGTGCAAATTTTGAGTAGTCTCTTGTTTCAACATGTTGATAAGAAAAACTCTTTTAACAAGAACACAAATACCTAAACTAATCTACTAAAACAATATTATAATAAACATAAAAAGCAACAAAATTGAACAGAAATCAAAATCAAATAAACAATATAATATCATATTAAATATTACGTCTTCTGTAAATATTACGGCGATTTCAAATATGTCTAGCAATCCCTTTTAAACCACAATAATATCGGTTTTTCCAAAGCTTTGGGGTATAATGTAATATAACGTTATTCTATTTGATGAACTAAAATGGGATGAAAATTAAATATAATGTCATTTTGTTATAGATACGAGTTGAAGCGAAGCACATCCGATACAATAACTCTGCCATTACAGGGAATATTGGTAATATTTTACAGTGTTTTGAAAAACATCTGATACCAAACCGAATGTTTAGCTTGACGTACTTATTTATATCTGCTCTCGGTCAATAGAAAAACTGAGGAACAAACATACGCACAGTTTTTAAAATCTATAGTTTTTGTTGTGTATTCACAGTACTAAAGGTAGCCCCCCTCCGAATGCACAAATATGCTTGTATGCTAACGAAAAACTATCATTGAATATGGAATAACCGCATGGGGAGGTGCAACACTATCAGCCATACATTCAATATCTAAAGTTCATAAATAATCATTGAAGTTACATTCTATGTCCCCGTATTAACGTAAGTCGAGTACTACGAGTAGATAAATAAATTTACTCATCACTATAAACAAAAAAAGTAGATTTGACTTAAATATACAAAAGACAAGAACCACACAGCTTAAAACCAACCAAAACTCTTTCAAATACAACATTTGGACAAAGAAATTTCATGTGCATTGCAACAAAAATACACAATAATCTTCCTGATCAAACAAGATAATTAAAAAGTATAAACAAAGTTAAAATCTTGGCTAAACATTGGATCATCAACAAGGTCGTGCTTAGTCAACTCACATAAATCCAAAAGCTAAATTAAAAGTTCTCTAATTCTATTACTATAACCTCATTATGTACATATCGAAATTGACCTTATATGCACCTATTGTTAAAATTTGTAAACTAGCCTGTCTCGAAACAGGATATCCCTAGTGAGACAGGCGCAGTAAAAATGTGTGTAAACCCTACTTATACATATAGATGACTAACAAATAAAAAGTAATAATCGTTTTCTTTACAGTAATCCCAAAAAACAGTAACGTGATACAAAATCAACTTGGATACTGCAGTTAATTCTAGGTTTGGGGATGTGCATCACCCCCTCCGGTGCGTGGGGGTTATTTAGCAATTCTGAGGAGAGAAGTGGAGAGACGAGACCTGAAAAGACGCATTGTGGAAACAGAATACATATCTTCACAATGACAACCCTGGTGAGTTTTATCAAAGGGACCGGATTCCTGTTAAAAGAATGATGTAAAATGAGAGCTAGCACAATGTGCCTATGGTCTAAGTGCTCATGGGAATTATACATGAACCGTCGCCGCTCTATAATAATAAAGAAATACCCAAATATCCTCATAAGTCTATGAAATTTTAAAACCTTTTGTACGGAAACTACTACTAGGTAGATACTAATTTATTCATAATTTAAAATGACGAAAAATATCACATTTCGTTTTTTTTTTCTAATGTAAATTAAAGCTCATGTTGAAAGCTCCGTTACGTCAGAAGCTAACGGCAGAACGGTGTGCAATTTTTTAATTCACTAAGCTCACCGTTTGAGACCTTTTCAGCCCACAGGTATAGAAAAGCTGTATGGAAAAAAGATGAATCTACGTACTTACCTTCTTACTCGTAAATCAAAATTTATTTCGAAGATCTTTTTTTTATTTTAAGTGAATCGTGAACCTTAATAACCTTTCATCTTTCCTTTCAATTAAGTATTGCCTTCAATTTCATCTTTGATTTTAATGAATTCTATTAATTTTTACGGTTCAATTTCTTCTTAGATTTGGACTAATTTTATTAATTCATTCGCTTTAATTCAAATGCCTACGCAATCTATAAAAAATCAAGGAAGTTCATTGAAATGGATGTTACTAGGTAGATGTTGCCGGTAGGTACACATTATACTACGTTTTTAGTATTATTGACTGACTGGCTTACTTTGACTAGGTAGTTAAATTTTTAGAAAATCTGTTCTATCCACTTTAATATGCAAGCCAGCTTTACTTTGACTAGATGGCTAACTTTGACTAGGTGACTTATTTTGACTAGGTGACTAACTTTGACTAGGTGTCTAACTTTGAGTAGATGACTAAAATGGACTAGGTGGCTAACCTTTAATTAGGTGGCTAACTTTCATTAGGTGACTAACTTTGACTAGGTGACTAACTTTGACTAGGTGACTAACTTTGACAAGGTGTCTAACTTTGACTAGCTGGCCAATTTTAACTAGATAGCTAACAATTATTTTACAAGCAATAATTATTCGCCTGAAACACTCATCCACATTGAAAAATCTCCTGATAAAAGATTCATGACGCCAACGGGACTCGAACCCGTGTCCCTTCGATTTCCGGTCGACAGCTCTGACCACTGAGCTATGGCGGCTTATCTCTTATCCGCGAAATAATTCAATATATACTAGTGTTTCATTCAACAATTACTGCTTGTTACATTTTTTCACCTGAAAACAACCAACTTTATTTTATAACTTTGACTAGATGGCTAACATGGACTAGGTGGCTAACTTTAACTAGGTAGCTAACTTTCATTAGGTGACTAACTTTGACTAGGTGACTAACTTTGACTAGATGACTAACATGGACTAGGTTTCTAACTTTGAATAGTTGGCTAACTTTGATTAGATGGCTAACTTATACTTGGTGGCCAACTTTAATTGAGTTTCAACATTATGGTACACACCTGAAGAAAGTTTGAAAAAAGAATTGTCATTAAGATGGCGACGTTTCTTTGCACAAATTGTATAATATATCCATATATGAAATTTTATAAAAGTAACGTAAAATATAATATGATTTAGTAGTCAAATCTTATGATTTCAGAAAAAAAAATTGGTGAGAGAAAATTAAAAATATACGTTTTTGGAAGCGAGGTCTACACTAATCACAGAACTAATAGTTTTTTTTTTTAATTTTCGATTAGTATCCACAGGAAAATCATTTAAAAGAGGAGACTTTGAATGTATTTGTGCACGAACCCTAAAATTGTGAATGATCTTCAATCTTGATGACATAGACTAACTTTGGACAGTTGGGACGTTTGTGCGCTATTAAAAAAAATGGACAACCATATCTTGTGGGATATCATAAACTATTTTCCATAAAAAACCTGTTTGTTAGTTTTATATTCATAAATATTTGTAAAAAAAAAACAACACATTAAATTGACAAAAATCGAGAATATTTTTAATGGCAAATCTCAAATTATAGCGTGTGACGAAATTTAAATAGTGGTAACCTAGAGAATTTTCTTTCAAACGCCTTAAAATATTATATTATATTTCACAGAATTATTACCATGAAGTATCTATTTCCGTTAAGTAAATAATTCATTTAAAATTTGAAATTCATATCTAGACGGCATTTCGTTCCTAATTTAAAATTCGTAGAAAATATAATAATTCAAGGTACTTACTTACTTAGCTACTTCTAATTTATACGAATTTAATGTTTTTTTTTCACTTCAAAACTACACAAATTTTCTGTCTGCCTGATAAAAAACTGCTATTAAAAATTGACTCTTCCTTTTTCTCTTGAATTGGCTTGAAATATTTAAAAAGGTATTTTTTTTCCTGGAAAGGAATTTAAAAATTCAAGATGAATTAATTATTTTTTTTTTGTAAATGGCTATTCACTCTAAAAAGAGTGCTTTGTGATTAATTAATTTAATAAATTTTATGTAGATGCGTAGAAATATAAATGATTTCTAAATGTCTTATAACGTCTTGCAAGCCTTCCGTTGATATGCTTGGTGTAACGTTAGCCTCTCAGAAGTTGAGCGTACTTTTCAGGGTCCGCAGATACTTTAATAGTATACAACTGCTGACCCTGTACACATCACAAGTGCGCCCCACTGTTGAATTTGTGAGCCATCTCTGGCCTGAAACCTCAAAATAACTGAACAAAAACTCTTGGCTCTGTGCAGAAAGGTGATAGATTAACGAGCAGATTGCAATATTTAGAGCACAATATGCTGTCCTTGTTCTACCAGTGTTACAATGGAAGGTGTTCCGAGGAACTAGCTTCATTGATCCCTTCGGAACCGGTGCGTAATCGGGAACATATGTACACTCTTGCCATTTGTCACATGAAAACGGGCCGCTTCTTCTTGAGTTCTTGTTCTGTACTCGTTGTCGAGTACTCGTTCTTGAGTTCAACAGCTCGATTTGCCGGATTCTGTTTCCTCCTTCCTACAACATTGGTCTCTTCAAGTCCCATTCCTTCCTCTCCTGAAAAAGATACTCCCACAGCATCCCGATAGATGAATAGGCCCTGAGAGAAATTATTTTTATCAGGGACTCCTGTGTGGAGTTAATGTTAAAAAATGTCTTCACAGCATTATTATTTATCAGTTAAATTGATCGATATTATTTTTATGTTTGGGCGTCCTTAGCAAAACAATTTTTCTAACAAAATTATAAAGTTATATTGCAAAGTGTTAACGGGTAGAAGAAATGAATTTGTCGAAAACAATCGAGTTCACAGTCGAGGGGCTGCAAATGATGATTAGCTCAGTGGTCCAGTGGGTGTAGAATTATTATTATTGGATACAAAGGTCAATGGTTTAGTTTCCTACCACCCACGGGCCTTTGAATCGTTTTTGTTTTATATCTCCGTGTGATAAAAGCACTCTTGCAAGGAAGAAGCAAGTTTTGGGACTTAAAGTTTAATAAGCTCAGCTTTATGTAGATAAAGGATTTCAATCCACTTGACAAAAGACAACATGAAACATTAATGTTTTCATAAAATCAATGTAAAGTTTCCCTACTTAGACAATAAAGATTTTGGGAATTCGTTTAATTTATAAAAATTCAATTAACCCTTTGATTTTTTTTTGGATTTCGGGGATTAGAACACATAGTTTAAAACCCGTATAAAACCTTAATTTACAATATCTATTTATTTATTTGTCTAAAAAAGCTTTTTCAAATTATTATTTGAGAGTCGAAAAATTACTGATAAAAAATATCGTAATTTTTTAAGAATCACTTCAAATTATTTGTAATCCGGTTAAAAACGGAATTGCAAGCCCTTAACGAATGAATGATTACTGAAAAATTTTAGTAAAATAACAATGCATTGTCACATCATGTCGGAACACGTGTTCATAAAAATCCTTTTTCGCATTTCATCACTATACGTTATCAAAACAAACGCAGGTGCATGAACTTTTGATAAATTTATCAGGAAACGGCCTTCAATCCCTTTTTTAACTGGATTACCAATCCTTTGAATAGATTCTTCATTTTTCTCCGTGTATTTTCTTAAAAGACTAAAAAGTTTTTTGCCGTTTTATATAATTTTGTTTGGAATTTTATTTAATTGAAATAAATAATTAATTTCATTTATATTTATTTAATGTGATATGTTATTCTGGCAGTGGAATATTGGTATTGACGTGAAATTCGGTAACCGTCTTTCGAGAAAAAATATACATACTAAAGTGATTTGGCTTTACGGGGTGCAAATGATCATTTTAATCATTCTTTGGAACCGTTGCGATAAGCAAAGTGAGATAAATACAGAGATAATATACTGTTATAGCTAACGAATTCTGCCGCTTTTGCCGAGCTAGATTATTATGTCGCAGATTAGGGTGGGGAGAAAATGTAATTTAATAACTACGGTAATGAAGTATACGCCAAAAGTGAAGGTTTTGCTTTACATAACGGTACCAAATAATATTTTTTTTTTGACTGTGTAACTTTTTGGAATTTTTTTTGAAACTTTTGTGGGGTTGATGGATGCAGTGTGTGTTTTCATTTTTTTTTTGAATAATGCTCTCAACCGTTTGGAGCCAGTGAGACTACGGCATACCCAATTGGGGTATGTCGTGGGGCTGAAAGTAGTGGGGGGGGAAGGAGAAATGGAGTAGGAAGGTGGGGAGTACCTGTCTATTCATATCTGGTCACCAAACATAGCTCAAGCCATTTTGAGCAAGTTTCATTTCTGAATTGTTGTCTTACACCAGGGCGATACTGAGAGTATTTTACTCTCAAAACGTGCCGCAAGTATGATATATATTACTTTAAATGAATAAATTGTGAAATAATCATCAGAATAAAATTTACTTCAGCACGTTGGGATTTGATCCCGTGACCTTCGGATTGCTAGTCTTCTTTTCTGTCATGCTTTAGAAAACAAACTCAAAAGCAATCTATAGCCGGGTAAAAAACACCTATTCTGGAATTATTTTTAATTATTACACATTCTCGTTGCTATTTCATCCCTATGAATCAGACCTTTATCAAAATTCTATTAGTATCTAATGGTAGGGGTATGCAAGAACTTGATTGCATATTTTATGTACCTACGTGATCGAGTCGTACTCTGTAATGTAAGCAAGGCGGTGATAAGACTAGGAGATAATATATAGGAGACTAGGATTAGGAAGGTTGGGATGAAAACTCTGTTTTCACTGATATACGTCTTAATGGAGAAGATTAAGAAATTGACACTTATATGGTTTGCGCATGAAGAGCGGATGAACGAAGAAAGGCATATAATGAGATCAAATGATGTGAAAGTGAATTGTAAAATAAATCGTGGACGCCAGAGGAAGACATGCCATCGAAATGAATCAAATACAATACAATACTTTAGAGAATGTTTTAAACGTTTAACCATTTCAAAATTCAAATTATTTCTGAAGTTATAGCCATACGAAGTGAGCGCGGCAGAGTCAACATGAGAGCCCAATAAGACCAGGAAATTGAAAGAAACTGCTCAAAAGGAGTCGAAGAGCATCGTCCAGAGGGTAATTTATAATAAATAATTGGTTTTAAGAAGCTGACGCAGTACTGTTTTTTCTTTTGCGTTTTTTTCGAAACTACTTTTTTTCAAACTGGTGTACAAGATATCTCAAGACCTACTCAACTAATTTTGTTAAAATTTACAACACATATTTTTAATAATATTATCTATAAGATGTTGGAGAATATTTTTTTTTATTAGATGCCACGTTCATAAGTTATAATTTTTTTAAAGTGTAAATTTTTTTTTTTTTTTTTCACACAAATGTCATTAGTACTAAATTTTTTTTTTTAAATTTCCGTCAACAGTATGTGTACTAATTCCTTTTTAAATAAGATTTTTTTTATTTTTCTGACGATGCCTGAGAGAGAAAACATGTACACCATCAGCAAAGATTTTCAAAAGAGGGTCCTACCTGATGGCTCATATCTGTTATTTTATTTATTTGTTATTATTTAAAATTATTCATAAAACTACCAAGTTTATGTGTAAAGTAAAAATACTTTATATATTTAAAAGCTACGTAAAAATTTATTTTTAAAACTATTTTTCCGAGCGCCAAGGTGGTGTAATCCCTTACGTACTACAAATAGAATTTCTTTTAAATATTCAATCATATTTAACCAATTTATTAAAAAAAACACAGTTGTGCGTGACAGCTATTTAGCCTTCTTTAGGCATTATAAAACTGTGGCGAAACCATCTGCAGACAATATATATTCTGTCCCGTTCTTATTTCGTATGGTGGGGGGGTCAAAAGGTAACATATAGATCAGTGAGCCAGTCTAGGGTCCCAGGCGTCGCCCTGTGGACTTCGTGAATCCCGCCGGGGAACGAATGCAGCGGGCATCCGTTGACCACATGTTCCGTGGTCTGCACCGCACCGTATTCACACATGTCGACTCTCTAAGGCCCCACCTGTGCATCCTGTGGGAGGACCTTATCCTATTGATGGCGAACCAGAGTTTACGAGACAGTGAGAATCCAGGCTGGCTTTCATTTCTCTCATCGTCCGATTGCCACTCAAGTTATTATTTCCTGTCACACTTAATAATAATTACACAGGAAAAACGTTATTTTATAAATTGAGTGGTAATATTATTGAACTAATAAAAGAAGAAAGTAAGAAATAGGCAAGATTTATCAATAATACAGTTTCAAGATTTGAAGAAAATAATAATAAGAGTAAGATATGGACTTTTATAGTAGTTTTAGGTAATTTTTTAATTTTATTTTAAATTCCTGAATATCTTCAATATTTTTTAGATATAATGGAAGGATGTTAAAATATGTTATACCTAGATAGAGATAGGTATTTTGTGTGTGCTTTGTATTAAGTTTTGGGATTTTGATAGTTTTTTGATATCTTGCTGATGATTTAAATTGTAAGTTATTTAACTGTATTGCTTTATAAATTTGTAGAATTGAATATTTTTTATATATATTGTCTATTGTGGGTACATTGAATATTGAAAAGAGAACCTCAGTAGAAAATTTGGATGGTTTTTTCAATATTACTTTAATTATCAATCTTTGAACTATTTTAAGTGGATTTAATATATTGTTATAAGTTCCCCCCCAGCCAATAATACCATATTGTAATATAGATTGTACAATTGCATAGTACACTCTTTTTAGGTTTTCTAGTCTAAGAATATTTCTAAGTCTTATAAATATATAAATACATTTTCTAATTCTTTTGACAAGTTCACAAATTTGTTTTTTCCATTTAAAATGTTGATCTATATATATACCAAGATATTTAATTTCCGAAGTAAGACTAAGTATAGAACATTCTTGATTGCAATTAGTTCTGTTACATTTAAGTTGATGTATTATAATTTTTAATTCTGGTATTAATTTAAATTTGTTGATAGAGAATGGGATACATTTTGTTTTTTCAGTATTTAATGAGAGGAGGTTTTTATCGAACCAATTTAAAAATAGAAAAACTTAAACTTCTTCAAATTTTGCAAATTCACTTTGTGGCACCATTTTATCAATGAAGTAAATTAAAAAACTTTGTTTTTACCACGATAATCTTTATTTTTTAAAAATCGACATGTTTCGAGAACGATGTTCTCTTCATCAGGACATAAATTGTACTAAAACTAATTATCAAGTATAGAAAAGGCGGGGGTAGAAATGAAAGTAAGGGGTGGGGGGGGGGAGAGAGGTGGAAAGGGGAGGAGCTTATAAGATCAAAGACAAAAAATTACAATAAAAATGTGTTTTGGATAGGGTTATTCACTATTAATAATATTGAAATATTGAAAAGATTTAAATGAAATTTTAGAAATATTAGAAATTAGGAAAAATGTCAATAGAAATTTCAATATTATTAATAATCAAATTAATTTTGTGAATAACCCTATCCTAAACATATTTCCATTGTAATTTTTTTTCTTTGATCTTCTAAGCTCCTCCCCTTTCCACCTCTCTTCCCCCCCTTACTTTCGAATACCTCTTACCTCATACCCTCTTGAAATTTCTACCCACGCCTTTTCTATACTTGATAATTAGTTTTAGTAGAATTTATGTCCTGATAAAGAGAACATCGTTCTCGAAACATGTCAATTTTTTAAAAATAAAGATTATCGTGGTAAGAACAAAGTGTTTTAATTTATTTCATTGAAAAACTTAAAATTTAAATGGAGTTCTAGAAATTAAACATTTAGTTAATCGAGAGTCACAATAGCAGAATAATATGTATGATACGACATATGAATGTGAAGAAGCAAGGAGTGTGTATCAAGATACATTTGTGTTTTAATCTATCTTCTTCCACCATCCTACCCCTCCGAAAACCTCCGCTTGTGTTAGTTACTTACATTATGAAACCTGTGATGACAAAACATACATGCAAAATTAATCGCGTACTACCCCCAAGATTCCCACCATCTACTTCCATTGCGACCCCCTTCGCTCTGTTTTTCAATAAGTTTACAGAAAAATAAATGAACTTTATTATCTCCACCTTAAAATTACAATTAGTTTAATAGAATTAACAACCTCAAAACTTTTCTCCAACCAATCCATAATCCCTAGTAACGCGGGTACAAGTCATATATTATATTTGCAACAAGTTCCAGGGTGGCAAACGTAAATACTCATTATCGCGGCCTCGATTGGATGACCTCCGTGGTCGAAGGTTGAGACTCTCGAGTAGCAATCCTGAGTTTGCGGGTTCAAATCCCGGCATGCGCAAGTAAACTATATTTTAAATAGTAATCATTTATATATCAGAGTATACTTGCGGCACGTTCGAGAGTGGAAGATACTCTAAGTATAGCTCTCGTGTAGGACCATCATTCAGAATTGAAACCTCACTTGAAATGGATTTAGCCATGTGTGGTGACCATATCTGAATAGCCAGGAACTTCCCACCTTCCTTTTCTACATCTCCTTCCAATTCCTACATCCTTCAGTTTTACAACATACCAATTTGGGATGCAATAGTCTCACTGGCTCCGGACGGATAGGAGCAGTTGGGACTCTTGTCCTGTATTCACATTTAAAAATAATCGCCTTGTTGACAGACCACCATTCACAAACGAAATGTTGCGTTGCTTGAAATGGCATAAAACGCGTTTTATTTAGTGATTAGTTTCGAATAGCCAGGTACGTCTTAACATCTCTTGCCCATCTGCTTCCTCTCCCCACAGTATTCAACCTTAAATTGTCATAGTACCACTAGGTTCTGCGGTAATAATAATTTAAATTTATAGATTTCAACCTCTGAATATGCATAAATTCGAGAAAAATAAACTTAAGGCGACAGCAAACTCTAATAACGTGGAGGTTTGTTTGACGCTCACATTTTAATTATTCCCGATGAACATATTACTAAAATCTCAAAAGTTGCTAAAGTGATCCCTACGGATGTGAGTGATTTATATTTAAGATTAATAAAAATAGGACCTTACCATTCAAATATTTTATGTATAACGGTTTGAAAATTTTATGAAACGTTTTTAAACTTAAAACTACCAGTAAGCAGCAGATTTTCTTTTTGTAGACGATGAATTAGTAACTTCCCGAGTAATCCCTCTAGAAAATTTTGAGATTTAACTTTACGTTCATCAGAAATAATTAAAATAAACCCCACGGAAATTTTTTTCTAGGCCTGCTAAAGCAAATTCGACCGTTTTCCGTCCATTACCCCGTGCCGCGCATCAAATATTGTTCTTACACGACTTCATTACTTACGCCGTTAAGATTCCTATATTATTTTAGTGATTTCATAGCGAAAATTCAACCACAAGGCCACGCGTCGCATATTTTTATACAAGGATTCTTCACTAAAAATATGCATAAATCATTATGCACCACTTTGCATTCTAATAAGTTCAAAAGTTCAGGCAATTTCCCTCCCCCTAGATTTGGCTTCAATGCCATTTATACAAAATCGCACTAATACTCTGTCCCAGAGCTTTTTAGGTCCATGACTCAAAATGTCCCATAATAATCCGCTTATTTTTTGCAAGAGAAATGTATTCCACTAGATCTGGAGACGTATGGACCAATTCATTCCCGTCGTTATTGCCAACTGTCCAATTTTTCAGGCGACATTATCTTTGCATATTCCCGCAGTCAGTCACCGGTCCAAAGATGAATTAATCATTTGTAACGTATAGTATTTCGATATTCCTGGAAGAGGGAAATTATTGACGCAATTTGACGCTGCAGAGGGTGACTAGAAGTTGGTGGGAAATATTAAGGTCGTAGGAGACACCTGTAAACAAGTCTGTAGAACGTTTATGAAAAATAATTTATCTAGAGACCATTAGATGTATTGATTCGTGTGAAGAATTTCGACAAATGATAAAGTACTAACCCATAATATAATATTCTTAAGGCGATGTACCACGTCTTTTAACATTTGGAATCGAACTGCTAACAATAAAACTCCTTATTTATAATTGCTAATATATAAATTCCCTCTGAACACCAGCCGCCTGTTTTGATTAATGCAAGGAAAAAACATCGCCAAAAAGTGTGTTTTATTTTGTTTTGCGAAGTTCAGAATGTTTTTCAATAATTTTCCACACAAACAAAAAAACCATAACCGAAAATGGGTTTCTAAGTAGGAGATTTTGAATTTTAAAGCAGTTTTTATAGGTCTGATCAGGACTGATGTTGTTTTATTTCTAAGGCCAACATATGTGCTATACTTGCAACCTTTGATTAAAGCATTTAAAATATTTCTAAGATATAATTTTCAAAATTGTAACTGGTTTGTCTAGAATTCAGACTATTCCGTGATTTTTGTGTTAGTTTTATTGATAAGAATATGTGTTTCTAATTATTCAACTGATTTTTCCACTACAGGACACATTTTAAATTATTTTTCACTTTTTACAATTTAAAGACGTTCATTTGAACATTTTGTCTGAAATATGGCGAATCAAGTACGAGTCACTCTCTACTCATATCACGTAACAGGTTTTTGACTGGAAATTGCTAGTCATGTGTTGAATTAAGTCATCAATCATCGGTTCTTAAATAAATTTGAAAACCCCCTGGCGAAGATAACGATTAGGGGTTTACATTGAAGCGGGGACAATAGTTCAAGTCAGGAGATGGAAAAGAGGACGTTCGAGAAGAGACTGGTTATCCAGATCTGATAACTAAAAAAAAACAGGGACTATAAGTTGCTGTCAAACTATTCAAATCAATGAAGATATCTTCTTGGAAATGGAGCAAAAAAACGAGAACTCAATATACTAAAGAGTTTATGTAAAATTTCTTAAATAAATTATGTGACATACTTTTTTTAATCATTTTAAGTTCTTTAAAAAAGTGTAGTCACGATATTCATCAAATGATAAAGACAACAAAAAATAATGTGAACATGTGCGATTAATACGACAAACTTTTCCGACACAAATGATATAATAAAAGAGTTATTTAGTTTGATAGTTGAAAATTATTAAGGTCACCCCATTTTAGCGAACTTTTTTTTATCTGAATGTCGAAAAGAGGAAGGTTGGTAAGAAAATACCTAGCTGTTCTGATCTGGTCATTAAATAGGTTAAAATGGTGGTCTTACTAATCATGACAATACAGATGGTTTCCACAATTCTAATACATATGTATCAGGCGTGGTCCGTCCATATATGCTGTGGATGCTCCGCATCCCTTGAATTTTAGAGTAAAAAAAAATTGGACTTCTAGCCGGAAACAGCAATAATGCAATATAAATTTTTTAATATTTCTACAGCGACCTTATTGTGATTTTTTTCACAAAAATGGCGCTCTAAAAAAACATACAAATATTATTATTGTAAGACATCGTGCATATTATCGTCCTGTTTCTGTGTACGTACAACGAACGACACGATACAAACAGCGCGGGCGAGTCTAAATACACATACATTCTTAAATACTGTGAAACGCGTAAAACACACGTATAAAAGCAATAATACTGTGGTGTGGAAGTGATCTGTAAATCGTATTCATAATGCTAGAAGTACGTACTTTGCGCGCATGCGCACTAAGACCCGCAAGCCAATATCTTCGTCAACTTTAAACTATTTTAATTACAGCATCCAACATACAAAAACCGTCTTTAATGCTAGTATGTATAATGCACAGAATCGTATACTCTATTACTAATCCATTGGATTGTATGCGCGCGCTTCTTTGACAGTTTGCTTTGAGCTTGAATACTGAAGTCGAATTCTTAACGAATATTATTAACCTGCAATTTAATTTTTAATTTAAATAAATAAAAATTAATACCCAAAATAAGATGGATACTTCGCCAACGTGTTCTTATGCTGTAAATGATAATAGTGAATTGTTTGGTTGAAAATTGAATCATGCGAAAAAGTTTTGTGTCTCGGCCATTTGCGGAAAAAAAACTTATTCTGGATACTGGAAATATTGAGTTATGGAGCTTAATGGATTTATGGAGATAATTTTAGACGGTACCTAATTGTATCTTGTTCGTGTGCTAGCGTCTACATGTGCATATTTGATATCAAGTACGTAGTAAGAACGAGTATAAACATTTGATGTCCAGCAGCCCTTTTACAAAAATTCACCGACCGCCACTGATATGCATATCAAATCAACCTAATTTAACACAGTAAGGAACTGGTAGTATTAGCGGGAAACTGGTGAACCTACATCATTGGGGTCTATTTTGTTCTGTAACTTTTTTGGATTTGAGCTTTCGTTTTCGAGTAAGTAGAGTCCGAAGTTGGAATTTTTAGGTTATTTTTTTAAAAATCGTTCGCAAAATATCATCTGTTTAATGTATTTTTAGATCTTAGACCCAGTTCCAAAAGTTTTTAATCCTTTTTTGCCAAAATAAACGGAAAAAGAAAAAAAATGAAATGCTCAGATTTTTAATAAATATTCTTTCTTTCGCACTGTTTTTCCCCCAAATCGGACCCATTTCACAGTCTGTGACATTTGTAAAACGTATTTACTTAAATACAGTTAAAGTTTATGTAAAAATATAATGTCTTGTCTAATCTGTTTATATCATAATAGCTTCAGACTGTTCTGTAACTTTATATAACGCCTCGTCTAAAACTATGTATCTTATAATATCTGCAGGCTGTTTTGTAACTTTGTAAAGTTCCCTCGAGGTGACTTAAAAATGACATTCATAAAAAAAGTGTTATTGTAATCATGAATATAAATTTAGTTTCGTAGAAAGTTTCTACGTGGTAACGATAAATGTCTACAGAATTCAAATCAACCCTTCGAAACGCCTTGAAGATCTAAGATGACTTTCGAAGTGTGATTGAATGATTAAGCAAAATCAATCTATTTTTTTCTCTTTGTACATTTGCGACACACCCTTATTATACGGGTAACCCCCACGGACTAGTCTAGTCTCGGCTCGACAGGTCTAGACTCTGGCTCTAGAGAGATTCACTGTCCGCTAATAGCGACCTATTGTACCCTCACGATACAAATTGGATCTAAGCGAATTCGACGCAGTAAATGACAAAGTATACTTGAGCGGAGAATTTATCAATGAATTTAATTGAAAAGCTAACTCTTTTGATACCTTTAATTTGTTTATCTCTTCTAACTTAATCTGAGAATTAAGGTCTGCGATTCCCATTGAGTCAAAGAATATCATAAAATGATTAAAATTTTTAATTTCATTTGCTAACCTCATAATGAACATCTCTAACGAGGGCCAACAAATGTTGTGTCATTTAACTTAGTTAAGACGAGACAATACCATAAAATAACGTCGGAATCTTAACGACGTAAGTGAAGAAGCCATGCACAAAAATAAACGACGCGCGGCCCTCGTGTATATAACAGTCCTAAGATTGAATTTGCTCTAGCAAATCTCTAAAATATTGTAGAATCTTTACGACATCAGTGATGAAGTGGTGCATAAATAATATCAGAAGCGGCCGCCCGTAATGGACGGACCTACGGTCGAATTTGCCCTAGCAGGTCTAAAAATTGATCTTAACGTGGGGTTTATTTTAATTATTTCTGAATGTATTACTAAAATGTCAGATCTTTCTAGATGAATCCCTCGGGAAGTTACTAATTCATTGTCTAAAAAATAAAATCTGGTGCCTACCGCTAATTTTAAAGTTACAAAACTTTTTATATAATTTTTAAACCGTTTTACTTAAAATATTAAATACTCGTATAAGCTGTAATATAAGCAACTTTACTAAATGTAGGGATCGAACGAATGAATGAATTAATTCGTCGGACTTAAATAAAATGTGAGCCTCGAGCAAACCCCTGTTATTAGAGTCTTGTGTTTCCTTAACTAGAAATTTCAAGAATTGTGTATAAAACTATTATTTGGCTATTTAATTATTGAAGATAATTTTAGCGATTTCGAAAATCTGAAACAGAATAATCAGAAAAGGATACGGTCACATCTAGGACTCGAACACAGGAGGGCGATTCTCGTTCTTCTTAACGACACTAAAATCGTCCTTACATTCAAATTAACGATTTTTCTCGGTTTATTTGTATGAAGCGATTCCGGTTCTCTCGATGACAGATGGAATCCTTAGATTTTCGATTGCGCGCCAAAACTTTTAGCCTTACGCGAAGGGTACCCCTAGACCTGTCTTTCGGCGGCCGAACGCTAGCGTTCGCGGAGAATTTGCTTCATTTAATTGTGACGTTTTGACAATTAGCAATATTTGCGTAGTTTTAACAAGAGAAAACTTAATATTATCGTAAGTATTGACTGTAAACATGATTAGTGACTTGTTTGGGCACAATGATGCTATTAAATGAATTGAATCATGTAATTGCGATGTTTGTAAATTACGTAACGTGTCGAAAGCCAGATAAGTGATTTAATTTACAATAAACTACACATACCATTGAGGATTTCTACATAAATAATAATAAGTTTCAGATAAAATGGCTGCAGAATGGCTGGCGCTCGAAATTGTGGGTTTTGAAGTTAACCACAACGAAATAAGAATCCCTTTCATTCTTAAATCAACTTGGGTGACAGTTAGCGCCATTCGGCAGCGTTAGTTTGACAGCAAACGTCACTTTAGAAGTGGTGAATCTGTAACAAAGTCATTACTATCCAGCGAGGTAAGTACCTTTTCACAAAACGTAAATCTTCGATAAATGGCTTATTTATGTCATTCATAAATAAAATAAGCAGTTATTAAAATGCATTATAATACAAAGTATTTGTTTTTTTAAGTTTTAGTTAGAAACCTTGTGTCACTTAATTATATTTCACCAATTTGTGTTTTCAATAATCGCTTAACAATTTCGTAGATGCTCTTAACCACGCTTCTTTAGGATTTTTTACTAGGTCTCTCCAAAATCGAACTTGTAAGGATATCAAAAGAACGAGAATCGCTTAATAGTTAAGAAAAGATGTTGCAAGCGACGGACAGCTATCTTTCGCAAACGATAGCAGTCGTTGACGAATGCTATCATTAAGCTTAAGGCTAAAAGAACGAGAATCGCCCTCCAGGACCCTTGCCTTGCCGGAGCACAAAAAACATATATTCTTACGCTTTACTATCAAAATGGGTAGACTTGCATTTTTTTTTAACTACAATACACTTTTAAATGATCTGACTTGATATTTTTATACAAAATTCTAAATGATTTCATCCAAATGTTCAGAATTGTGAGTAATTAATTTATTTAATAAAATAGATAACATAATATATAATCTTGCCTTTTCCTGTGAAAAAAGGCGTTATAATTAAATAAATTAACAAATGTATATCAGATGGAAAACCAAAACCGTTTAATAAAGATTTTTAGATTTAAAGAAAAAAAAATATTTTTATTTTTTTCAGCAAATGAAGGGCCATAAAAAAACTTTCAGAGCTCTCTTACTTTCGATGTGACACCAAGGGCTATCTACCACCATAACCACCGGTGGGTGGAAGCGGCTAGTTGTGAAGAAAATCAGGCCGGTAGGGAAACACGGGTTTCTTTTTATAACATATATTTATAATTTTATGACATATAATATGTTAAACAGCTAATATTAATCCCCTAGAAACGTTTGATTTAAAATTGGACCTAAAAATTTTCATTACAAAATTTTCTGAAGTGTGATGTGTTTCTCGCACATAGGTAATACAAGTTTCCGGATACTGTGTATAAAAAGAAAAAAATTAAAGTGAGAATATAATTTTTAATACGTTTGTCTAATTGCATGTTTTTTTAGCTTCATACAAAATGGTAAATATACAGTCTACAAAAACGAACAAACGGTAAGCGATTTAAAAAAAATTAGCTATCTGTGTCGTTTCGTTGAAAATATTAATATTTTTAATTTATCCGTTTGTGAAATCGAAATATGAAAGAGTCGTTTACCTTATATTTGGATATGTTAAAAAACAGCGCATGTCTTTAAAATTGAATGTCGACCGGGAATATTTTATGACAAGGTTTTATTTTGTCTGCCAAAGCATTTTAACAAATGCGTAACTTAATTACCCCAGAAGGTCGTAAAAGTATAATAGTTTTACTTTAAAAAAATGTAGGAATAATTAGTCACAGATTAAAAGAAGCGAATTACGTTCGTTTTTTGGTTTTCTTAAAACTGTAATCATTTATCAAGAGTCCTAATCTCCCCTTATCCTTGAAAACGCCGCACAAAAGCGACATATTTCCATGTTTTCCTAATTTTTTTTACGGAATTATTCAAAAAGAGCTTATAAATCACTTTCATTAGAGACACTGAACAGACAGTTCCCAGAAGTGACAATCTACATTGTATTGTGTGAACGTGAGACTGAAGTCTGGTATGAGAGTGACGGCATGAAAGCGAAGCAACTGTACGTATATATGTATAAAGAAGTATATGCACTTTTGTCCGATTTCTCTTCATTGTCTTCTTTGATACGGGCTAATACATTGTATTAATAATGAACTAATGACTATTATTCCACGATCAAAGTAAAACGTTTAAAAGACATTTATACCAAAGGTATATCGATTTTAAAAAACACGATGAATGAAATTGAGTATCTGTTCAAGAAATACCAAAATCTCAGGCAAAAATACACGTTACCGATTCCGATAGGTGTGTAAAAACACTTTGGGTCAACAGAACTACAAATACCCAAGGCAAAAGTATGTTATAAATATCCAAGAAAGATAATAACTTTTAGGAATGCTGGTTTTATACCAGGGCGATATTGAGAGTATCTTCCACAAGTATACTATATAATATTTTCAAATAAATACATTGTGAAATAACACAAATGAATCAAATAAAATTGACTTGGGCTCGCCGGGATTAGAACGCGCGACCTTCGACTTGCTGGTCAAGATCTTTACACCTCTACCACGGAGGCTCTCGTAAAACTAATAATGAAATATAATAATAACAACAACCACGGTAACATTTTTCTTCTTATCTAAATTAATAACACCCCCATCAATCAAAAACACAAGTTTTTTGGGGTACATATAAGATAGAGGGTATTTATAAGAATGACATGTTACGATATTGCCTGTGAATCAATTATCTATATTTCTCTATTTCTATTTATATGAAGATGGCTGGTGTGCGGACACCGAGCAAGTGGGGCGGCGTTTGTTCGAATTTTATACAAATCCATAGTTTTATTCCGAGATTGATGGAATTTTCTATACTTGACCTTCTAAACAAACGGAAGGTCACTATCTAAGAAGTCTGAATTAAATAAAAAAACTTGGGCAACGATAGTACATCATATTATATATGCAAATATATATACTGTGTTGTACATAATATTATATATATATCGTGCAGAGACCAGGCGGGCGGCACTTCTATGATTTTTTTATACAAATCTACAGTTTTATTCTGAAATTGATGAAATTTTGTACACTTGACCCTCAAAACAAGAGGTAGGTTACTGTCTGAGACGTATGGTTCTGAAAAACTCTGTGAAAAAACCGGGAAAATTATATTATACATTGTGTTGTACATAATTTTATATATATGGCCTGCAAACACCAGGCGGACGGCATTTTGTTGATTTTCATACAAATCTACAGTTTTATTCCGAGATTGATGAAATTTTGCACACTTGACTTTCAAAACAAGATGAAGGTTATTGTCTGAGATTTAACAAGAAAAAAACTCTGTGTAAAACCGAGGCTACGCCGGGGACCTCGGCGAGTCCATGGTATTATTTATTCTTTGACTCAATAAATTTAAAAATTAAAAAAATCGATCTTTGGAAATGCCATTTTATCATCATCAATCATTTTCACCGGAAAATTTTACCTTACTTGGGGATTATGAACACGAACACGCCTCCAAAAGGTACACTTGTACAGGTTTGTCTCCAGTGGCAAGAATATTAATATTGGTGTACTTGAATTTGGTTTTGTTTTCCTTAAGACTTATTTATTTTTCTTTCTCGTAGATACATTAAGGAGATTCGTACTTTCTTGTAAAACTTTAATTACCATAAAATACCATTTAATTACCATTAAGTGATAGTGACAGATTACTAACAAAAAATAAAGCATGATGCTCTGTGATTTAAGGGTTTTTAAATTTACCCAGAATTTGAGCAAAATGGCGACTGGAGTAGCATGGATTTAGCTCCTAATATAATTATTATTTTAAAATTTGATTGCCTTCGTGGTCGAAGATTAAAACTCTTGACTAGAAATCCGGAGGTAGCGGGTTCAATTCCCGTAGTGCGCCAGTAAATTTGGATACACTTGTCGAATTCCGCTGCATGCAAAGGTTCTTAAAAAACAACATTTGATTTTAACTTCTCTTTCTAATGAAAACAACTACCTAAGTCGCACATGCACGAAATAGGCTTTTAGGGTTTAGTTAGGATTATTTTAATAATATATGATTTCCTAACCTTCAAACATAACTTAAAGTTAAAATGGAACTTTAAGGCATCATTTAATTTCTTCCACTACTTATAGTTATTTCTTGTAGTGATTAAGTGGAAATCAAGTGTTACGTATATATTTTTCGCGTATTAAGCGTGCAGTGGAATTTTACAATGTGTTACTAACCACTTTTTTTTAATTCTGGAAAAAGAAATTAGTTAATTTTTTCCATAATAATTTAAAATGTGCCTTTTTCGATTTCAATGACATAAACCCCAATTAAATGTAGTTCTAAGAATTAACACAATATCGACCAAATATTTCCTTCACGTTTTTTGCGATTCTTTATCTCCTTGTCCCAGGATCCCAGAACGACGTAGGGGTAATACTAACTATTATCTCACGTGGGACTTGTGCCTAAGCAATCTGTCTACTGATAAATGGGATACTGCGACAATGGACCCATTCACCAGATGAAAAGATGCTTCCTGGCGATCTCAAGATAAGACGAATACAGGGAACAAAGAAAACAGGAGTTAAGATTAATACAATAACGGTAGTACAATTGAATCGTTATTTTTTAAAAGAAGTTACTCAGATCAAATTGTTGGAAAATCAATAAAAGCTTAATAATTTATTTATTTTGTTATTTTAGCAGATAGTCAACGCAATAACGATGTTATTAGGTAAAACTAAAAAAAAAACTCACCAAGAATAAAAATATTTACACTTGTCGGACAAGTCCCCCTTTAATAACAAATAAGTGTCAAAATATTAATAATAATTGTAAAAATAATAATAAGTGTAGAAAAAATAAGAAAATTCACAGATTAAGGAAATGAGATTAAAAAAATGGCATTCTAAGACGATAAAAATATTACCATTTGTTATACCATTATACCTAGCTCTCTCATTCAAAATTTAGGCGTATTAGATCTGTCAAAGAATTTATATATAAAAATGCAAAAATCATTTTAAATACATGTAGGATTACGAAATATTTATATTGAGGGATCAGTAGGATTTATAGGTCCAGTTAGGAGTTCTACCGAGCCGAACCCTCTGATATGAAAATATCTGGAGTCGGTGAATTATTTTCCCATTTGTTGAGTTGACGTGTTGTTCTTGTATTGTTTTGTATTTATTTTGCTTATATATTATAGTTAACTTGCATAATGTGGATTGACTAGATGATCATTTGTGAAAAAAATGTGTGGAAGGGTTTAGTTTTTCCTGTGGGGAAGATTTATCCCGGACATAACGTCGGAGAAATCAAAAAAGCCTATAAATCTGGTTTTTCCGTGTTTTCTCTTTCTGCAGTTGGCCAGTTATGATGAGATAAAAATTTCAGTGATCTTCGCCTTTACATTGCATAACTTTTTTCAATTTTTTCAGTGTTTATTGCGTTTTTCCCTTCACGAAATGCCTTATTGATAGGAAAAGGTACACGGTTGACTTTTGACCTTTGCCTGTTTTTTTAATGTGTGTTTTTATCAAGCCATTATTATATTAATAAGCGACTATATAACCTGGAACAAAGATGCAGTCATATCCCAACATGGAATATTGGAATATTCCAAAACTGACTGACCCATGAATACGATTGATAGAGCGGACCTTTTGAATACTTTGGTCATCAATTTTTGAAGTCAAGTATGTTGGAGTTAATCAATTATTCAATCAATTATTTGACTGCAAAGTTATTCTTGGAACTTGATTTGATCATATATGAACATTCGATAGTGGTAAGCAATCTACCAAATAATCTGAAATAATTTTTAATTACTCTGAAATCTCCATCGCAAAAAAGTGTAAGAAAATAAGAAAATTTAAGAATTTTCTTCAACCTCCCGGAAAAAGCTAAAACCCCTTATAAATTTTACCACCATATGGATTAAATTTTGACCAATTAGTAATAAATATGGGCTATAAACTTTTTAATGTCACCAACATTATCGTTCATCGTTGGGAATTTTCGACAGAGTGTTCCTACATTTCATTTTTGATATGTCCTTCTATTTTGATTTATTTTTATTGTTATGTGTCACAGAAAATTTGAAAATTATATATTTTAATTGCATTTATTAATATACATTATTTTGTCAGAATAATATAATTAACCAACCAATTATAGAACCAATTATCGGATATCCAACACCTGTGACTTAGCGAGGGTGCCCGGCTTCATGGGGTGAGGTTTGTCTAGGTATTGTCGGTAGATGCGTTTTCCCACTTACTGCGTGGTGGGTCGGATCGGGAGAGACTGGTTGAGGGAGTCCTTTTTACCTCTCCGGCTGGACTCTTTCTCGACCTCTCGATTTGCACCGCAGTGGGAAGGTTGGATTTACATGTCCGACACTCCTGGACATACTTACCCCCAGTTTCCCACCCACCCCTAATACCTTTTGCCTTCTCAGAACTTTCTCTATTTTATTTCCCTACAAAAACCCTCCGCAGAGCATCCCCAAAGATGACGTACGCCTGAAGGATTTTTTTCCTCATGGCCTCCTGTGTGGAGATAATGTAAAATAATAATGAATTAATTTGATTGGCGTATTTCTACCATGTCCCATTTGTACATTAATGAAATAAAATCTGATTTCGTTAGTAATTGTAGGTGTATAATATAAATTAAGCGTTTTAAATAGCTAACATAATATGTTTTTGAAAAATATTAAGTTTTTTCGTAATTTTGAAGCAACAGTGATAAATTGAAGATGTCAACTGAAGAATCCAATTATTACCCTCAATTAGTATTCTAGGCAATGAGGAGTACACATTATGGTAGTTAGTCTCAGAATGACTGCGTTAAAAAAGCGACTTCTAGTATATTGGTGAAAATGGTAATGCAAATTTGTATTCAATGATTGCACACCGAGTGCAGTTGTTTTCTGTCGTGCTTTTGTAGTATATTTTGTTGGTCTGATGGTCGTGATGTTGATTGATTATACTGGTCATTGATTTACGACTAATGTTAGGGAACAGCGTAATGAAAATAAATATAAAATAATTGAAAATTTGTCCTTCGATCGCAAGTCGTGAAATTGAAACTTTTGCACCATAAAGATACGACTCTGCCGAAACCGGTTGGCAAATTTGTATAAATGAAGTGATATAAACAAGCAAACTGAATTTCATTAATAGTTTCTAATTAAAAATTGATAAGATTAATTTGCAATAACTAGAACCGCATTTCTCCAACACATTTTATTTCGCGATGTCGAAATTAGTTAGACAGCAGGCACGTTGAATATAAGCTCTTAAGTCCCGTATTGCCTCGGATTCTTCTTTGTTACTTTGTATGCTTTACTGACACGCCGTAGATACACTATCCCTTCACACAAGTTATTTGCTTGGTACTTTGGGGGAACTGAACTGAAGCTTTTCTTTAGGACAGGCACGAATTAACCGGAGAAGGCTGGTGAGTGGTGAGTGGAGATATTTTCTCTATTTTATATAACTTATGTTTTTAGGAAATTGAGAAGATCCTAGCAAGATTGTTTGAAATATATATTTTTTTTCTTTCCCTTACTGTGATAAAAAGTTTTTTTTTATTTATTTTTTATATAAGCTTTATTGACTGAAAATTTTACATTTTTTTTTTTAGACAATGTATAGATAGTCCCACGAAGCTGCCACATGGCTGCTTGTCTGCAGGTTCTATCTCAATATACAATTATAATACAATATAAGTCTCCCGTTATATAAAATAAATAACAGACTCTTACATACAACTACACTAACACTTTGAATGACAATACGATAACGTACATTCATAAGTACAAGACAATATAACACGTTGAACGCCATGTAGGTCACCGGTGACCTCAAAACGAAAATCGTCATTTTTCTCTCATAGCGCCGCGCCATGACGGTCACTGGTGACCGCAATTAATTTTCTTGATTTTCATGGAAAATTTTGGTCAAAAAAAAAGGAATACGTTTTGATGGTCGCCGATGCCATCTGAGTATTTTTTTTTCAAATTTAAATTGGTAATATTTCTTCATTTCCACAATGGCGTTCAACGTGCGCTCTGGTGCTGTACACCTTACTAATAAATTTGTTTGAAAATTTACACACCTTATGTGATTGTGTAAAATTTAAATCACGTTTATTAAAAAGGGCCCTAGTGTACATATAACACCTTACTGATAAATGTATTTTAAATTGTACACAATTGATTAGTAACCCCGCACTAAGGGTTGTTTGTCAGGTATGTAAAATTAAAATTTATTTGTAATTTAAAGTTTGTGATTTAAATATGTTACATATATTTTATAAATATATAAACCTTCTTCTTTAAACCAATCTTTCCCTGCTGATGACATTTTAATTCCTAATTCTTATAAATTTTCCCCTCCCCTATATTTTTCCTTCTACTACCCCTCTCCATAAATCATCGGTATTTAATTTTCAACTCGAGTTTATATTTACTCCTGATGAAGCGAACATTTAGATTGTGTAAAAAAATGTAAATTACATAAGTTATTTGTCTTTTTAATAAAATAATATATGCATTATATTATACATAAGTAGACGTACAAGCAAAACCTTGTCTGCGTCTACACACTGCTGTTAAAACATTGTGACTGTCATAATATTAAGTTAACAAAAATAAAATTTTCCAGATTTCTAGCTATAACAGGTAAACTATTAGAACTTAGGTGCCAAACTAGCAGGTCAGGTAGGTACTGGCGATTAAGTTCGACACTTGTGCCATGTTATGGGTGAGAGCGTTCCAACTTTCGCAAGGGTAACATCGTTCATTATTACCCCCCACTGTTAGGTCACGCGGTAAGTAGCTGTGACGTCACGCCTCCTTTGTTTCCGGGCGCCATCTTGCGTCGTTAATCAGAGGGCCGATAAGCCTGACATCTACATACTGCGAGACTAAACTAACTCCGAACAGGGCTGTCAATCTGTTATTGTTGTTAGTATTTTGTCGGGAAGAATTAATTAATTGAATTAAATGTGGGCGGCGTTTGACGAAGTGTTGTTAAGTTTATATCAAGATAGGATTGTTGATGCCATAGTTTTAAGAACGTTGATTAAATTAAGTCCGTTAAAACCGTATGTTCATAGCGTTAAAACATAACTAAAATGATTACATGTGTAGGTATTTTCTAACGTTAATTGTCGTAAGTTAGTTTTAGTTTCATCAGAGAAAATGTTATTTTATTTCTGCGCCTAGCTCAGTTACGGAGGAGTTTGTTTACGGGCCCAGAATACGTGGGATCAAAAATGTTGAAGCTTACCAAAAAATCAAATTGTGAAAATCAAAGTTTTTTTACAAAAATTCGTGCATCTATTTTTATTATTAGACAATTTTTTTTTGGTTTAAATAAGGATTAAACCTTCCTCCCCAGGAACTGCGCTATCATTTAAGCCAAATCCTAATTGGATGTCACCAATAATCTTTTCGTACTTTAACTGCAGTTAATTTTTTTAATGTTAAGCGTACGGATGTCGGGAAGTGGGTTAAATTCCACTTCTAAGATTGCATTTCATTGATTCATTGATTCATTGATTCATTGATTCATAAATTCATTAATTTATTAATTTATTCATTAATTCATCGTGACAAGAAAATTGGGAGATATTAAGAGGAAGGTTGAGGAGTACCATACTCTTCAAATCTAGTCATAATGGGCAATTGTTTGTAACCCATTTCCTTCTATATGTATCTATTGTGAATTTGACAGGTGTCACTTAAAAAAATCTTTTGGTCAACCCAATATTCTGATAATCACAATAGGCGATCCTTTTATTAGGGTGAGATATAATGTCGAATCGATTTATTCTAGTTACAAATAACCTAATTTAGTTCGCGTCCGTCCGATGTTCAAAGCGCGATCAAGTGGAATTAATGACTCTTTTAATACACTATTACTTTCGGTAAACGAACAAGATTGTATCTGAAAAGGGGATTTATGTTTACCGAGTTTAAATAATTATATCTGGTCAAAGTAACCGAGATAACGATTCTATTTTCAAAGCGATTTTCAAAATTAGAATTTTTTTTATTCTACACGGAAAAGTAACAAAGATACTAAAATATTATTACTTTACTTACAAAGTAATTTTTAAAATTAGAATGATTTTAATATCAACATGATTTTACTACAGAAATGAATTACCTATTTGTATAAATCCATTTTAAAATTTAAACAATCAAATTTGTTAAAAACCACATTATTTTATTAAAAAAAAAAATAATAATTTGTCAGGACCCAATTATTGATGGTCTCCATGGTCGAGGGGTAAGATTCTCAATTAGCAATAAGGACGTCGCGAGTTCAAATCCCGGTATGAGTATGTAAATTTTTGTAATTTCTCTTATTGTGGAAGATACTTACAGTATCGCCCTGGTGTAATGCCACTATTCACAATTAAAAGGTTACTTGAAATGGATTTAGCTGTGTTTGGGTACAGCCAGGTATTTGCCTAGCTTCGTCTTCCCCATCTTTTTCCCCTGCCCACTACCGATACAGATACAGATACAGATACAGATACAGATACAGATACAGATACAGATACAGATACAGATACAGATACAGATACAGATACAGTTACAGATACAGATACAGAGATAGATACATATACAGATACAGATATAGATAAAGATAAAGATACAGATACAGATAAAGATACAGATATATATACAGATACAGATAAAGATACAGAGATATAAATACATATACAGATACATATACAGATACATATACACATACAGATACAGATACAGATACAGATACAGATACAGATACAGATACAGATACAGATACAGATACAGATACAGATACAGATACAGTTACAGATACAGATACATATACAGATACAGATACAGTTACAGATACAGATACAGATACAGATACAGATACAGATACAGAGACAGAGATAGATACATATACAGATACATAAACAGATACAGATACAGATACAGATACAGATAAAGATACAGATACAGAGATAGATACATATACAGATACATAAACAGATACAGATACATATACAGATACAGAGACAGATACAGATACAGACATAAATATAGGTATAGATGATCAATATATCAATATATTTACACCCCCATACACACAAGCCCTGCTTATTTATGGGGGTACATCAAATACTTATATTATGTAATTAATAACCGTACTATATTGTGTAATTATATTATGTAATTGTTATATTATGTAATTCGTGCATCTTTTTTTTACTAATAAAAAAAAAAAAAAAAAAAAAAATATATATGTTTTGAAACTTGTTTAGGAGTTAGTTTACCTTTTCTGCATGCTGCCACACTTGCAGTCAGCGGGCAACGAACCGTTTGAAATTGTTATAATAACAATAATTTGTGATTTGTGTTTAGGTAAAAAACAAAAGCTTTGACGTTTGAAATATTATCAAATGGATCAAACACCATATTTTTAACAACTAATTTATTTAAATTTATTAATTTCAAATTGTTACTGAGTATCAGCAAAGTGGGGTGTAACCTGTTATTATCAATCATTATCGTCTATCTTTGGAAACCGCTTCGAACTAATAACTAAAACTCTAGCAATTTCTTCAATTAATTAATATTATTAACTTAATCAAGTATTTAAGTATTCCAGCCCTGAGTGGCTACCAATTTTTTTGTCCGTCTTTTTTGCATTAGAGGTGATCTGGGAACAAAGGATTGTTTATCGGATACAAAAAACTATTAATAATATCCATTCAATGCTTTGTTTGTCGCCATTTTGGTGTTGACATTATTTATCTCAAAACATTTTGCAATAAATCTTTCCATAAAACAATAGCCCACCACCACGCACTTCCCTCTATCGGCTGAATGCGAAAGCGTTTGTATTTCTAAGAGCTTAAAACATTATTATCATCCCACAAACAGTAAATGCAATCGGTATATTGTATTATGTCACGGTAAAAATAGAGGTTTTAATATTTTATAATAAGTAGGTATGTACTACATACCTACAATATTTTTTTATATTTTATCATAAGTAGGTATGTACTACACACCTACACTAATTTTTATATTTTATCATAAATAGGTATGTACTACACAGTACACACCTAGGTACTATAATTTTTCTTGTTTGATATCGAAAAAATAAACCCAAATAATAAACAAAAAATGAATGGGAAATTGAAACCAATCTACTCAATTTTTACATTAAGATTTTTTTATTATACGCTTAAGATTTTTTATTCTATTTTTTTATTGTAACCCAAAATCAACATCCTCAAACGCTTTACAAGTCAATAGTTGTATTGTAAAGTTCTCCTGCAATCTGCCCTTGGTGCAAAATGAGCTTCCGGATGTTTTCTTACTCACGAAATATTTTACGGTAAATAGGAGATGAAAAACTAATTTGATTTAAAGGCTCATAATTCAAAACTTTGTATTGTAAAGTTCAATTGCATGTCGATTGCGTACACTTGTCCCATGCGGGGGGTAAACACACGCCTACAGTAGTGTAAGTGTTCGCACTCTGGTTTCAATCTGCTCTTGGGTGCAAAATGACTTCTCCCCGGATGCTTTCTTAATCGTGAAATATTTTACTGTAAGTATTAAACAGGAGATGAAAAATGTACGTGATTAAAATCATGTATATGTTTAAATGTACGCACTAACATAACTGCGGACGCTTACCCCGCAAACTTACCCCATCGCTCAATAATTAAACAAAGCTAGCAGTCAACAATTTAGTGCTGGTACATACCCTGATGTATGGCAGTGAGGCAAGGAATTGGCAGAGGAACGAAGAAAGCAGAAATGATATCCTCGTAAAACGATGTATGGTCGTGTGGGAAATGCGGAGGTTTATAAAGAATGCAAGGCTGATGTAAGCTTAATAAGTAAGATTGAGAAAGGGACTTTTAGATGATTTGAGCGTGTAGAGCGAATGAACTAAGAAATAAGTGTAAGGAGAATACATGACGCGAACGTGAATGGCAGAAGAATGTGCTGAAGAATTTCTGATAGGACACAAGAAATATCCGTTCGGACACTAGAAATGTCCTACCAGACCCGGGAAACACTAGAAATGTCTGTTGAGGAAATGTCGAGGGACACTAGAAATGTCTATTCGGACACTGGAAATGTCCGATCGGACACTCGAAATTTCCTGTCGGACATCGGAATTGTCCGATAGGACACTAGAAATGTCCCACCAGACCCGGTACATGTCCGATCGGACACTAGAATTGTCCCGTCGGACCCGATACATGTCCGATCAGATACTAGAATTGTCTGGGACTTCGGAATCGTCCGATTGGACACTAGAAATGTACTCGGGGAGTCCCGAGGAAGACATTGCACGATAAAGTGAACCAAATACTTGAGTCAGGCCATGTAAAGAGTCAAAATAACAGAAAAGTATGTGTGAGTGTGAATGAGGCAAGGAGTGTGTGCCAAGGCCAAGTTCTCTCTGCCTGCGTGATGCGCCTTCGGCCTGATGGTTTTAGCGTAAGTTAGTTAATTAATTTTGAATATCTGCGTAGGGTTCACTATACACACGACCGTTTTAAAGGCGACCCAAAGAACTACAGAATAAAATAATAAGCGCGGTACAAACATCGCTGCGTACACTTGACCCTCCGCTTACGGTCACCCCACAAGACTCTAAAGAAACAACTCATTTATAGAAGTTTCTAAATATAAACGTCTATTATTAAATATATTTTGATAACTCATTTCCAATTTAATCAAAACAACAGTTGATACAATCTAGACCCGATTTCTTTAATTTATTACGAAATAATTTCCTTGAATAATCGGAATATTTCTATTTTTTTATTGTTTCATGAGCCGAGTAATTTCTTTTGTTCAATCTTGCTTTCTCTCCATTACTCTTCATGGCATTGCTTCCTTTATCACTTCACTTCTTTTTATCGTCTTAGTTGTCAACTTACGCACAACGAATTGTCTGGAATTATAAACTTTCCTCAATGATAGTGAAATCATTGACGTAGAACAATGAATATAATTCGATCGTTGAAGTTTTCGCTAATAAAAGTTAATATCATTATTTATGTTATTACGAAAGTTCTTCACCGATTGCTTTCAAATTTTGACACGATGTTGCATTCGAATACGCGCGTGTTTTTATATACTAGTGGGCCAGGGCAGACGTTCTCCTACCACAGACCACCTTCTATGTAGAGCGCATTTTATAAAGACTTCAATTTATGTAGACTGCCTTTTATCTTTTATCTGGAGCCAAATATGTTTATCTTAATGCGGCATTAACCCAATATTACAAAAATCTAAACTGGAACACCAGAAAAAGAGCCCAAGAAAAAGACTACAAATATGTTTGGGTAAAATCGGGAAAAATTCTCGTCAGAAAATCCAAGGACTCAAAGGTTGTGGAAATAAAACACCTAAACGATATATCTAATAAACTGACATAAACACTACTGTACATCTAACACAACCTCACATCACATACTTACACAAATACACACCAACATGGCAGATTACATGAAATATATAGACTCGGACAATCAACACTACTGTGAAAGTACAAATGATATTAACCTCTGGACCAACTTCACAAAAGAAAAACATAGAATCAAAATATTACACCAAAACATTAGATCGATCAATAAAAATTTTGATGAATTTTTTATATACCTCAAACAGCTTGACAATAATTTTGATGTCATTGTGCTGACAGAATGCTGGTTGAATGACAACTATATACCAAAAACAATCAAAAACTATAATACACACCATACAAAAATACACAAAAACCAAAATGATGGTATAGTTATATACATCAGTGATAAAAATAACACAACCATACAAGAAATAAACATCATAGACTCCAACTGCATACAAATTACATATGAAAAAGAAACATGTATCCTAGCTATGTACAGATCTCCATCCAAAAACAACATCACAAATTTCTTAACTGAACTTAACAATACATTAAATGATCTCAACAAATACAAAAATATCATCATCATAGGAGACCTTAATATAAACACTCTACAAAACGGACACCCACAAAACATAGAATACCTTGCAATACTAGCACAACACGGACTGGAGCCAATAATAAACGTCCCAACACGGGTCACACAAAACACTAAAAGCTGCATAGACCATATAATGATCAAGACAAAACTAAAAACCAAAACAGTAGTACTTGAAAGCACAATCACTGATCACTACATGAATATGATAGCAATAGACACCGAAAACACTTTTTCGAACCAACATAAAATATTTACAAAAAAAATAATTGACTACTCAAACTTAAAAGAAAAACTACAAAAAATAAACTGGAATACAATATACCAAATAGATAATGTCGAGGAAGCCTGGAATACATTTACAAATACGTTAACGCAAGAAATAAATAATTACACTACAATAAAACATGTAAAACTTACACACAAAGCAAAAAAAAAATATATATGGATAACACAAGGAATATTAAACTGTATTCGTAAACGAGACAAAATTCACAAACAAATTAAACAAACACCGTATGACATGGAACAACTTAATTACTATAAAAGATATAGAAACATATGCACGAAAATTATTAGAGTAGCTAAGGAGTTGTACTACAAAGAAAAACTTAAAAAAGCAAACAATTGCCCAAAGGAAATATGGAGAATTTTAAAGGAAGTTACATACACACAAAAATACAAACAAAAAATACTATCGAACATCTAAATATTAACTCGAAAAAAACAGATGCCAAAACAAATATAGAAATGATGGCAAACCACGTCAATAACTTTTTTGCAACTATAGGGAAAGTTTTAGCGAATCGTAAAAAACACAGCACAAACACACTAACACAAACAAACAGATCAAACATCGATACCCAACCAACACAACACAGATTTATATTAAAAACAACTTCGGAAATGGAAATTAACAAAATAATAAATACATTAAAAAACCGGATTGCTCCTGGATTAGATGAGATAACAACGGATTGCATTAAAATAATAAAAAATGAAATATTATAACCTATAACACATCTAATCAACCTTAGCATAACACATGCCTGCTTTCCTAATACTCTTAAAAAAGGACTGGTAATCCCTATGTATAAATCCGGAGATAAAATGGAAATAACTAACTATAGACCAATCACTTTGTTAAACTCTCTATCAAAGATTTTCGAAAGACTATTAAAAAACCAAATAATAAAATACCTGGAAGAAAACAAATTAATCTCGGACAATCAATATGGATTTAGAGAAAAAAGAAGCACAAAAGAAGCTTTAGCAAGTACAATAGATTATATACATAGCAACTTAGATCAAGGGTTTAAATGCATAGCGATATATCTAGATTTGGCTAAAGCCTTTGATTCAATATGCCACAAAACACTTTTTAGAAAATTAGAAAATTTGGGTATCAAAGACAAAGAACTATAACTATTAAAAAGTTACATGAGCGACATAACACAACAAGTCAAAATTAATAACTATACTAGCAAACCACTGCCGATTACACACGGAGTTCCACAAGGAAGCATACTAGGGCCCGTTCTTTTCACAATTTACATAAATGAACTTTGCAGCATGGAAATAGATGGAGAAATAATTAGTTAAGCAGACGACACAGTTTTACTATTTAAATCTAAGAATCGGAATAAGGTTTATAACATAGTGAATCTAGGAATCACGCAAGTGAAAAAATGGTTGGACTCAAATACACTTACACTAAACATATCGAAAACAAAATTCACAACGTACAGCATAACCAACACAGGACAGCCAAAAAACAATACAAACACCATAAAAATACACGAATGCATAAACACCAACATCTGCGATTACCCCCCTCTAGAAAAAACAGAACAAATAAAGTATCTAGGAAACGTAATTGACCATAATCTTAGATGGACACATCACATCAAACAAATCACAAATAGACTCCTCAGAACAATACACATTTTCCTAAATATAAGAAACATATATAAAATAAAACAATTGAAAACAATATATTATGCACTATGCCAATCAATAATAGAATATGGAATTTTTGCTTGGGGAGGAGCAACAAACGCAGCTACCGCTCAAATAGAAATCGCACAGAAAACGATATTAAAGGTAATACTCAAAAAACATAAACTAACCGACACAGACCAAATATTTAAAAGCTGTGACATACTTGATATACGCCAATTATATATAAAAACCCTACTAAACTACATTTTCGACCAAAAAAACAAACCCCAACAAACACAAAATATCACTAATAGACCGGTCAGAAAAGCGTATAAAAAAAACATAAAAACTCCGACGGTAAACACTACCTTTGGACAAAGGCACCATAAATACCACGCTATTAAAGCATTCAACAGTCTTCCACTTGAAACAAAAATTGAGGAAAATAAAAATAAATTCAAACACAAAATAAAAAAATGGATTAAAGAACAAAAAAGACAATATTTCCCAAATTCTATAAAAGAATAAAACATATACACGCAACACAAAAAAAATATATAAAACACGCAACACGCACAAACACATAAATCATTATAAATGCCGATTTTCCATTCATTTTTCTTTTATATAATTAGATTTTAATTTCTAATCTTTATTTTTAGTTTAAATTTATCTTTATTTTAATGTTGTTTTTTTGTTTAAATGTATAAATTCTTATATTATAAAATGGGGGCCTCAGCACGGGTAAACAACCCAGTGAGGCCAACATTACTGAATTAAAATATGAAATACTGTAATAATAATAAAAAATTAAAAAAATCTGTTGTCGTTGTTATATTTAATGCATTTGACATACATAGAATACATGCGCAAGTCATATCCATCATAGATATTGTTTTGAAGTTTCATTTGATATCGATCGTTTCAGAAGATAGTGATTATTGTTCAGTACGATAGAAAATAAGTGAAAATGCAACTGGTACCGTTATATACTCTTAAAAAACTGTCTTCCGAGCTTAGAATGAATTTAATTTGATTTTTTTTTATTCAGTCTGAATGTATTTTAAAATGGGGTAACCAAATATGATTTAAGATTTCGACGGCCAAAAGTATTTTTAGTATTTGTTATTGGGGTGTTATGCCGTGTTGCGCTAACTCCTTCTTTAGCCAACGTTTCAGATAATACATCTGCCCTGATGATGGACACTGCAATGCTATCCGAAACGTTGGCTAAAGAATGGGGTAACCAGACCGAAGAGTTATATTCGACTTGACTTAAAGACAATAAAGAAGCACACAAAATTTTCTAGGTGTTTACAGTTCGACTGTTAAATAATTTTCCATAACTGCTCCAGTTACAATCTTTCTTCACATTTATTTATTTATACTGGGTTTTTACAGATATACTCACGTACGTGAGAACTATTCAGTTACAAAAACTCAGTTAAGTTACAGACAAAAATCTACAAATTACATACATACAGTTAAAATTGCAATTAAATACAGGTTACGTAGGTACAATTAAAAAACCAAACAAATAATAATATGAAATTATACATAAGCCCAGTAAAATGACAAATAATACTAGAGAAAGACTAGAGACACGAGAGTTGCAGTGATAAATAATGCAGGGTTTTCCAATAAGAGGTGTTATTTTAAATAGCCCGCTATTTCGATAGATGTTACTTTTGAAGCTGTCATTTTTTGACATTTGACAATTAGAAACTACGCCATTAAAAAAAATGGAACGATACACGCTTCAACAACGGATTGAAATTATTAAAATTCACTTGAGTTAATCAAATGCAAATCATCTTGAGTGATGAGGCCCATTTCCACCTCGGTGGCTTCGTCAACAAGCAAAATTGTCGCATTTGGTGCTCGGAAAACCCAAGAGTTACTGTTGAAAAGTCTCTCTATCCTTAACGTGTGACTGTTTGGTGTTTGGTTTATGGTCCGGCAGAGTCATTGGACCTTACTTTTTGGAAAATTAGGCTGGTTCAACAGTTACGGTGAATGGATTGCGCTATAGAGAAATGATTAATGATTTTTTATGGCCGGAATTGGATAGTATTGATCTAGACAACGTTTATAGAGATATTCAAACACATGACGGCCACCGTAAGGCTCTCAACTAGCGATCCGGAGGTCACGGGATCAAATCCCTGCATGCGCAAGTAAATTGTATTTGATTAAATTATGTTATTTCACAATTTATTCATTTAAAATATTACGTTATATATTTGCTGCACGTACAAGAGTGAAAGATACTGTCAGAATTGCGCTTGTGTAAGACCACCATTCAGAATTGAAATAGCCAGGTACTTCTCCACCTTTATCTACCCCCCATCTCGTTTCCTTCCCCACTACATTCACCCTCACAACATACCCCGATTGACGAGAGGATATCGTAGAATCACTGGCTCCATGCGGTTGGGTGCATTTGAAACTCTTGTGTGGTATTCACACAAAAAATATAAAATCGGAGACCACGTCAACTCATTAGTTAACGGCATCGGAAAGGAAAGTTTAACGTACATATCAACGTTGTAAAATGTAAACGAACCTTCGAATAAGATATTATCATTTCGGAGTTTCAAATGCACCTGGTAATGCCATTTGCTTGTTAGAAACTAATAAATCCAGCTGGACCCATAAAGCACAATAATAACAAGGAATTAGACCCCACTTCTCTCCTCCGTTACCAATTCCCCTCGCCCTAATTACCACTTATTTGATTATGTGGAAATATTTCTCCATGGATGATACGTAACAATACGTCTAGTTAGTATGGCTTACCTTCAGCCATGCTTCCCTCTATACAGATTATATTCAAAGTTAAATTGACAGGTACGATTCCGGACCAGTATAATATTATGGTATAGGCACAGTAGTCCCTCGGTTAATGGCCCTTCACAGAAGTGATCAAATTTATATAAAAGTTTTATATACAGCACAAGAGTCCTAACTGCTCCCAACCGTCTGGAGTCAGTGAGACTATACAATCCCAATATCGGTATGTTGCACGGATATATCCCATTGATATAAATAAATTCACACACAAAATTACAAAATGGATTAAAGAACAAAAAAGACAATATTACCAAAATATCATAGCATAAAATAAAAATAAAACCTACACGTAACACACAAAACCAATATAAACACACATCACTCACAAACACACAAGATTATATATTAAATGTATTATTTTATCTTATATTGTAGATTGTATTTAGATTATATTTTCAAATTATAAAATGAAGGCCTCAGCATGAGCAAGCCACCCAGTGAGGCCAACATTACTGGAAAACTTTGAAATGTAAAAAAAATATTGTACCAAATAAAATAAATAAATATAAAATATTATTAATTTATTAAAAATCTAGTAATTTTTTCGTTTTTCTGTTAAAAACGGGACTAGAGGCCTATAACGAATAGTTTGACAGATTTGTAAAGACTGAAGTAAAGTAAAACACGAGTATGTTATGGGGAAGTCAGGACAAGTGTTCTCGTTATTATATTTATTCCGATAAGGTCACCTGCGTGAACACAGATATATTCTGAACGACTAATTTTTTATTAGAATATGGTCACGTAGTCTCATTTTTAACAATATATTGATAAAACAAAGCCGTACTCATTTTTCTCCGCGAATGAGGCTGAAGGTAGTGAGAGGGGTAGGGGATGGGGAAGAAGAAGGTGGGGGAGTACCTGGCTGTTCCTAACTGATCACCGAACACGGCTAAAGCCATTTAAAAGCAACTTTTCAATTCTGAATGGGAGTCTTACACCAGGGCGATACTGAGAGTATCTTCCACTCTGGAACGTGCTGCGAGTGTACTATATACTATTTTAAATTGTGAAATAACATAAAATCATTAAATAAAATTTACTTGCGCGCGCCGGCACTTGAACCCGCGACTTGAATTGAGAAGAAGAATTAATTGAAGATCTATGCTCCAAAACTAAAAGCCATTGTATATGCAGCTATATCACCCTGACATAAATATTTTTTTTATGGATTCCTATTTATGATATTTTTTTTAAATTAGCCTAAAACCTTATTGTATTGAACATGTTAACATTTCCTAGCTAAATCGGAGAGGTAATTGATTAAATATCTTTTTAAGTTAATAGAATTTTCAATGATGTATTGAAACAATATTAAACCTATTCCATTTCTTTGGTTTTTGACCTTTTCGGTTTATGACTATTATGGCCATCACCAGTATGAAGATATATATAAAATAAGTGGAAAGAAGCTTAAAATTGTTTCATTATATCTATATAAAGGAATTCCATCACGGAGAATTGTCAGTATCAAAGCTGTTTCAATATATCATTATAATGAAATTCCACCACGGAGAATTGTCAGTATTTATTTATTTATATATATATGCGCCTAAAAAGGCTTTGCATAGAAGTGATACATGATGCAGTGTACATAGGAGAATATCTGTATTATACAGGAGATACTGACAGTAAATAGATGTTATCCATTGTAAAGAAGGTAAAAAATACACAATAATTGTAAAATTGTGATTACAAGTATAATGAGAAAATATTAAGAAATAATTAAAAAAAAGAACACTAATTAAAAAAAACTAAATATGAAGCAATATTAGTAAAACGTAAGAGAAACATAAAGTAGAAAAGAAATTACAACAACACTAAATATAAGACAAAACATTAAAACTTATTTACCAACGCTACTCTAATTTGTGGGATTCGACAAAGTGTTGGTATAGATTATGCTTAGTTCTATAAATGTAGTTAGTTCTATAGTATCAAAGCTGTTTCAATATATCATTACAACGGAGAATTGTCAGTACTATATACATATAAACTAGGTATTGATTTTAGAATGTGTCTCTTCGTTCAATGCTCTAAAATTTCTATTATTTTAATATTTTAATTTATTTAAAAGAAAGGCAAACATTTCCACGTTACTAATAAAAAAAAATCTGGAAAATCGCCCACTACCACCACAGTAAGCGGAAAATGTTGCTTGTGCACGATGGAGGATTTGCCAGCCAGCCGAGAAATTGAACTCACGATGCCCCACACCCAAGCGCGATGCCAACTAATGAATTCATGCCGCCTTTCTTACGTGGTGGTGTAATAGTCAGAACAGTTGATTAACAAGCACTTGATCGGGATTCGATTCTTAGCTGTGACATTTTTTATTATTTTTATTTTCGTGTTTTTACTTTTATTTTTAAAAGTAGGTACCCAAATTACTACTAGCGCTACTAATTTCATAAAAGATTTTTTTATTATTTTGATCTTCAACCAAAAAATTTGTGTTTGTAATATAAAAGTGTTCTTTGTTTGTTTCAGGTAAGAAAATTTGAACATTTATCTTTGAAAGAAGGCTGTCTATGTGTGAGGTAAGATTTTTGTTCTAACTAACTAATCCTTGAGGCCGTTTTCCCGTAGGTGTAGAAATACCTCCAAGGATTAACGGCATAGTTTTCTGTTTGGGGTCAGTAGCTAGTCACTATTGCCCTATTCAGAATGCCCCGCTTTTTGGAAGCCAGATTAAATCGGGCTCCAATTGCTCTCTATTCATAAGCTGTTCGGAGATGATCATTTCAAGCATCTCAATGGAGTATTATTGTTTGGATGGAGTGGTTACATCAGAGCGTACCAAACAGTAACTGAGTCCAATCAGCGCAGCGATCAGGGATGCTTTAGTTTCAAGACTACAGAATGTACGATGCAAATTAATGGACTAATTGTACCCAGGGAGGTAATCGTAAAATCGTTCTTCAAAATACAGTATAACACCGTCTTAATGTTTAACGGTAAAATAGGTACCGTCTTCCTCTATGGGAAGCTCGTTTGGATGTGTTGATGTATTGAGGTTGTTTGCCTAGTTAGTCAAGTAAATAGTTAACATCTTTTATTGATATGTTGTTTCAGAATTTACCTATTTCCCGGAATTATTTAGAAAAGTAACTTTCTCATCAAATGTTCCAGGTCCGCTTCAGCTTTTGAACAAATTGTGATAAAGAGAAAAGCACAATTGTCGTGTTGTTATGCTTATCAGTTGACTACAATTAGATATAAGTTGAAATGGACCTAGAGTCAGTCAAATGAGTAGATACCTTTTAATTGTAAAAAAAACATTGTGTAATAAGAGTTAAAATGCCGCAATAATTACTCTGCCTTTGATGATGTACAATTTTTTAAAGATTTTTAAGAATTTCAATTTTATTTGTGCATTTTTTTTTAAATAGCTTTTGAAACAATATAAAGGAAGAAAAATACTGTAACTAAATTAGAAATCATTGGTCGTTTGAAATTTGCTCTCAACATATTCAAGAAAAAAAACATTAATTGAAAGCTTTATATCGGAACGACTTAAAAATCAAAAATTCTTCCTCAAGGGCCGGTATTGGGTCCAATTTAATTTATATGTTACAAAGATAGTGCTAAAAATTAATAGTAATTTTGTTTATCATCCTTTTCCGAAAAAAGACAAATGGTATTCAAAAGGGTACAACAGTGGGCAGTTCATTCCAGATACGCGATGTCAAGTATATTTTCTTCTTGCTAAATATTTGAAGTCCAACCCTGTGGGTGGCTCTATCCCAGTAACAAAATAATGTTTTAAAGAACTAAGTGCATACGGACCACAATAAATTGAAATAACATCTGCATTTTAACTTGAATATTCACGACGAACAGTAAAAGTGCTCCAAGCCGGTACCCGCATTGTTTGAACTGTATTGCAACGTGTTGCACACAAATTGCATTTTTAATCCGATCGCTGCTGGTAGAACAGTTACAGTTTTGTATTCGTGGAATAAAGTTATTATTAATTTAAACGAATTCATTTTTCTGATATTTTGAAACAATTTTAAACTTTTTTCAACTTATTTTATTTCGGATCGTTCCAATTAAGGGATTCCACCACGAATTTTCAGTGTCAAAAATAGATTCATATTTACGTTGCTTTTTATGAAAAAAATTTAAAATGGATACAGAAACATGGTTTTTCAATGGTCACGGGACCAATCTGTTTTAAAAAATATATATATTCATAGATTCTGTATATATATAATCTATGAAGAAGAGTGTATGAAGCGGACGTCAGGCGGGCGCGGCGGTTTGGATTTGATATATATAATATCTACAGTTTTATTCCGAGAGAGATTAAAATTTACACACTCGACCTTCAAAACAAGAGAAAGGTCACTGTTTTCTTTAAATTTCGAAAAAAACTCTGCATAAAGCCCACGAAACGATAGAGATTTCAGCTAGTCTATAATTATAGAGAAATCTGTGCTGAATCAAATGATTCCTGATGTTGTTAACTTGGTGAATAGTGCCAATATCTTTCAATCATATTATGTCCTCCACTACGTTTCTAACCGGGCGATATTACGAGAATCTTCACCTTTCACTCCGAAACAAAGTGCAAAGTGCTATAAGAATTAAGTACCAGAGTTGTGAACTCTTAACTGGCGTACTTGCCCCATTGGACCCATGTTGATTTTTGTTTCTTTTGCTACTTACGCGCTATTTGCCAAAGCGACTTCCCCCCTCAGTACCTTCCTGAAGTCGAGGTTAGAATGTTTTACCGGAAGCATGTCTCCGTGGGGCGAGTGGAAGTAACGTTTTTAATCCTTCCAGCGGAGCTATGACGCCAGTTATGTAACTCTTTTTACAGGACTTTAGCGGATTGATTGCCTACTACATAACCCATAGTCATGAACGCACCATGTCTAAAATGAATTTCCGCAAAGGAAGTTCATTTTAGACATGACAAGGCCAAGCTTCGATGTGAACCATACATGAAATAAAGGATGAAAAACCTGTGAATAAAAATTGAACTGCTGATGAAAATCCCTGTCGTCCTTAAACCTTCACATATACATTAACCTCGTTCCAAAAAAGTCCTAGATCACAATAAAGGAAAAGATTAATTTATTCAATATCCACGGTGTAAATATACTGTAAACAATATTTGCTTGTCACAAAATAATAAAACAAACAGCAATTTACTTTGGCATTTGGTTGTAAAATGACGACAGAATATATATTTAATGAATAGTAAATATATATTTTGAATAAGAACTACCAAAATTGTCTTCTTGAAGTATGATACAGTTAAATATGACCGAAGGAGATAGGGTCCCATTAGCTCAGTAGTAGAGCGGTGCCCCGGCAAGGCAAGGGTCCTGGGTTCGAGTCCTAGATGTGACCGTATCCTTTTCTGGTTTTTCTCTTTCAGATTTTCGTTTAGAAATCGATAATATTGTCTTTTAATTTAGAAATTTTACACAGTTTTGTTGTAAAATTTCTGAAAATTGTTTTTTTCAACAATGTGACATCTATAAAATATTGGTATATAAAAACACAAGCGTATTCGAATGCAACGTTTTGTCAAAATTTCAAAGCAATCTGTAAAGAACTTCTGGAGACTTTGATTTTGAACAAACGAACATAAACATTTTTTATTATTTTTATAGATAGAAGATAGATGTAGTTGTTTAGGGCAAATTAAACACTTTTTATTTTATATAATCCTAACCGCAAATCAAAATCAAAATCGGTTTAACGATGATTTTCTCAACGATTTTTTAAAATCGGGTCCAATGGAGCTTGGACGCCATTTACTTAAGTTAGACGTCACGACGCCAGTTAAGACATTTCCGCATGGATCGCATGGACCGCAACACAACTATGTCTTGGAACATATTTCCAGCTGTAACAATTATTCACTTTGTTACATAATGTACTTTTTGCTATTCTGACCATCGAGATGATCCGACTCAAGTATTTGATCCACTTGGTCGTGCCATGTCGTCCTTGGGCACCCCCGAATTCTTCTACAATTCGCTTTTATCTTGGTCCATCCTCTCTACAAGTACAAAACATGAACTCGTTCAAAGGGTAAGTGAATGTAAATCACTCAGAGAATCAAAAAAAAAAACATTATTTCGATTTGAGCTTTTTATTTTTTAGCTTGGGGCGAAAGTTGATGTTCGATTTTTTCAATTTTTTTTATTTGAATTCTGCATAACTTTCAGTGACCTAGAAGTGGCGCCCGGGTTCGTGGGGTGAGGTTTATCGAAGTATTGGTGGTGGACGCGTCCGCCCACCAGCTGTTTACAGTAGTTTATAGCAAAAATACAAATAAAAACACAATATTAAGTTAAAGTTTTTAAAAAATCAGTACCGTACCATTGGAAATGCATACTTATAAATTGTTTTTGATAAATTCTTCGGTATTAACAATGTCTTGGTTGATGATCCAAGATTTAGTATCTGATTTATCTTTAAAGTGAGTTGAGTTGTATAATGGCCAGTGAGAGAGCGTTTTATAGCTTTTTTGCAAAGTATTTAAAATTTCTTTGGCGAAAAGTTGTTTTAGCGAAAGGAACAACAAGTAAGAGGTTATAATCTTTAATTCTAGTATCGCGAGCAGTTTGGACATTGTCAAAAGCAATTCTGTCTTTGAAGACATATGCTAGTATGTTTTTGTAATATAGTTGCTTAGGCAACATTTTTTTAGATATTAGAATCTAAAAAAAATCTACTACTCTCTCACAGCGACAAAAACGTGCAATTTGGCACCCTGAAGGACCGATTCATGTCGAATCATGAAGAATCGTGAAATAATGAATCGTTAAGATTTTACTTCATTTCGAGTTTTACGGTATTTTTTTAGTACAACCATAGACATTCAATTAAGTAGACTTGCACAATCATGAAATCTGGATATCATTTTGACGAGCTAGAGGCAAACCACGTGACCATTTTTTTGCACCAGCATAAAATATGACGCCAGTCGTACATTGACCACCAAAAAGCTCACATTGAAATTACCAGACCATGCGCAGAAAAGTAAAGTTCGCTAAAGTAAGGCAATGTTTTGCAGCTCTGTTAATTGTGGGCCTTTTCTGCGCAGGATCTGAATGTTCGTTCTTAAACGAATCATTTGGCGTAGCGATTCTGAAATTAATTGAGGTGAGTAAATTATAACATATTTGTAAAAGGGTCTAACTAATTAGTGTAGGTATTGATTTGGGATATTATCATACGTTAAGTTTTTTACGTAGCCCGAAATTTGCGCGCCATTGTAAAAAGGACTAGTCATTCGAAAGCAGATTTTATTTTTGAGGACCGAATGGTGATATTATAATGCAAGTTTTCTTATGCTATCAGATACTTTTATTGACAAATTGCCGAAATTTGGATGGTTACGCCGCCTACCACTCTCCGCGCAAATTGGTTTGTTCTTCTTTCCCTGATTGGCTGGTCTATTAATTTGGATGTCCACGAATACAACGAATGCTTTCAAATGAAATCACCGCTTGTTAAAATATAATAATTAATCTGTGTAAGGAATACCCACATTAAACGTATCTACTTTCTTATATTATGTAGGTACCCATTACTAAGACAAACCAAAACACTAATTTCTTAATTTTAGCCCTTACGTCTGAGGCGTGCGCCAAAGTTTTCACAATGTAAAGTATTTATTATTCCTGAACATTGTTTGTGTTCTGTTGTGAATTTCCAAGTCGTTCCCTCACCCGGTACCTCGTATTGTTATCAAAGTGAAATCGCACATAGGGGACCCGTTACACGATTCACGTTTTATTTTATTAGTTTTGTACGACAAATCTTTAGCGATAATGAAAAATAAGTTTGTTTTTATGATCGTTGATTTTTTTGAAAAGTGTAAAAAGTTGATAAAATGGGGTAAGTTGTGCTCATTTTGCGAAAAACGTAAATTTTATAGCTGTTTAACGGTTTTATCTAAGTACCGAAAACTGAAATGTAAATAGCAATAATAATTTTTATAATAAACTAGCAGTATCCCGCCACGCGTTGCTGTGGTCTGTCTGTGCATTTAGAGGAACAATTGCGCGTGTTGCTTTTACGTCCTACAGATGGCGCTGTTTTTAAAAAACATGTCTTCATCTGTCAAGGTGATATAAATATAATATAGGTATATGAAAACACACGCGTATTCTAATGCAACATCGTGTCGAAAAGGAATCGGCGAAGAAATTTCGGAGATGTAAGATTTTGAACAAACAAACATTAACATTTTTATTTATATAGAAGATAGATAGAGGTTATCCGAATCTTTTCTAGCAATGCTTTTCTACACCTCGCAAAACCTAAGTTAATTATGATATTATTAATTTAAACAATACTAAACTAACTTAACCTAACCTAGCCTACCACCATTTGCTAAAAAAAAATATTTTGGTAATTATTGTTAGTGCTCATATTACGCCAATATTATTCCAGTTATTCTCACACCTACGCGTTGTTATACCAATTGATTTCTCTGTGTTTATGTATTTGTCTATATAACAGTAAACAGTTGATTTTTCAATACTTTCATAAAATATAATAACCAAATACATTTATATATTTTTTAAATATTTTATAAAATACAATAAAATTATGTAAATTTACATAATAAGAACATATTTCAAATAATAATTAACATATTTACTTTTACGAGAGTCTAAAACTAGTGTATAAAGGGAAAAAAATAAAAATTAAAACTTAACATACACATAGAAGAAAAACATTCATAAAAATATATAAAGTGAAGAGATTTATGTTTTTTATATAACAATATAATGTGATATTATCGTGATTCTAATTAGCTAAATTATTTAAGGTAGTGAAATTAATTTTATTTTTAAATTTATTATAATCCGGTTCTAACCTCATCTCTGTCGTAAGTTGATTAAACCACACCACTCCAGTGTAAATGTAGTAGTGTTGTGCAAAACTGGTGTGCATTAATGGAGTGCATAAGCGACCCATTGTATTTTGCCTATTGCTCTCAACACGAACCACGGCATGGTGTGACTTCTTATAGAGATGGATTTGAAGCAACGAATTTTTTTATATGTATTTTTTAGTGGTGGGACTTGAAAGTCTTGGAAAAGTTGTGAAGTTGGGTAGTCTGTTTTATGTAGATATTTGTAGATTGTTTTTTATTTAAATTTTTATTATTATCTGTTCGAGGAACGAACAAGGGTTGGGATAGCCGTATTTTAAAGGGCTATTCCACACAGATAAAGCATGGATGAAGTCTATGGCTTATGACAGGTGAATGCGATAACACAATTTGTAAGGTTAATTCACAGTCAGCTTACCGGTGGTGGCGAACGAAATCTGCATTTCGAGAATCATCTGTCAGCACTGGAACGGTGATCGTTGTACGGTAGCACTCGTTATTTTGAATTGGATTGCGATAACATACGTTTAAGGGATTATTCCGATAAATAACCGGCGATAGTAAACACATTGGTTTTGACAGGACGAACGTTTTTTGTACGATTGTGCGGCTCACGGCACTTCGTGGTTATAGCTGACGTGTGTGAATTTAAACTGTACAGTTCAAATTCTGACCATACTATTGGTTAGCACACGGCCTGTCAAAAGCAATCGGCGTGACGGAACAATTAGCCTTTGAGTGCTTTCCAGTGGTAAAAGTGATGATTTGTAAGCTCCCCCCCATGCAACGATACTATACTGTATTATTGAATTGGCTAGAGCATAGTAAATATTTTTAAGGATTTAAGTATTTAATTTTTTATTTTTTTTTACATATTTTAAAGTTCTATAAATATGGCACATAATGGCAAGATATCGCTCAAAAAGTTTATGAACCGAAGTTGATACAAAACCATAATATCTATTCTGTTTTAAATTCTTTGATTAGTCCGAGGACACCACATTCCTAATTTATTATTTATATAAATATTAACATATTTCCCTTGAACACTTTTATGCTCTTAAACTTTTTACAAACCAATTTTTACAAATCTATTTATTTTTTGTTATCGTTCCACCCTAAAGCTAATAGTTTTCAAAATATTTCATTTGGCTTTCTAAAAAATAATTAATTATTAATAACATTTTTGAATAATTGCGTTGAAAAACCAAGCCAAGAAATCTCGTGAATTACGTTGTACACTAAACCTGTTTACACGAAAGTTCCTTTCTACAGTCAATACGTTTTATGTGGTGAAAGGACCCAGGACGAAATTGTGTTAAATTCACGAGAAATAACTTTGAAATTGTTTTTGCAGTGGCAATATAATTTAATGTCAAAATTGTATCTGTAACAAATGATTGTGGATATTAGATATGGATAATTAGTTGGGTCTAGCGAAGCGCTTAAACAATGCACGGAGAATATTTATGAATAATCTGGTCAATTTATTCGCATTCCTGTTTAAAACGGGACTGCAGGCCTTTAATGAATAAATCGACAGATTTCCTGACGATCTATCAGTAAAACACAATTGTGTTATGAGGATCTCGAAATACGTATTCACAAAGTTCAAATGTTCTCGCATTTCGTTATTATATTTATAAGGAATTTCATGTTCCGATATTTTGTGAAAGGACTAATATTTTATTAGGAAATGGCTTGCCAAATGGTTTTTAATAAATCAACCATACGTATTTTTCTCCGTGTGCTATCCTTTCATAGTTTACTAGCGCAGACCCGTAAAAATCATGGGATATTATAATTATTGTAGGATTTGTGTCGCCGATAAAAAAATATTTGCCTCAAGGTCCATTGCCTTGAAATAAGAAATTAACGTGTTTAAAAATAATGTGTTTGTACGATTGAAAAAGTTATGTATTGGGCTCGCTAAGTATGTCCGCTGGACCCTTTTTTCTTATTTTTTTACATTAACTTCAGACAAGAGGGCTTGAGGAATATAATTTAACAGAGAGAAACACAGAGGTCGGCAAATCTTCCACAGCCGAGCTGTTGAACTCAAGAACGCGTCGTAGAAAATATGTCATATTTAATTGATCTGTGTCATATTTAATTAGATCTTTAATTCTTAGCAAGAGATCGATTAAAAACATAAAAAAAAAATTAAAAACATTGTTTCTAGTTGCTTAATTAATACATAATAGAGATAATCGCTTTACAGGTGACGTGACAAAGGTTTATTAAAATATGACTGACTTAGCTGACGGCATTTATCATCCCGCCTTCGACGTTTAATCCGAGCGACTTTGAAACCAGTGAAATATTTGTATATTACAGCCACGTGCCTTCTTGATTACCTTCGTGACTGAGCGGTAAACTTCTTGACATGGGATCCAAAGGCTTATGGGTTGTTTGAAAACTAAACAAAAGCTAATTTCACTTACCTACGTGGGAAAATTAAATTAAATTACCAACACATATCAAATGTTTACACAGCCTCGTTTCAGAGTGAAAAATACTCCATATTATCAGACACTCCTTTACTTAACCAACAATTTCCCCATCCGATTTCATTTAGCCTAAAAAATTGCGATTCCATGACACTTGATCCCCGACAGTCGATCCTCTGGACAGTCGATACTTCGTACAATCGATCCTCCGCACAGCTGGGAGTTGATCCTCCAAAGGATTTTTTCTGTTGTACTACGTTTCGCAATCGTTTTTTGTTATTTCGCAGTATATCCTCTGCATACTCCTTAGGGGACAATGCATTATTGTTAGCAAACATACTTGTGAAGCATATTTTCACTCAATACGTTTGCAGATATTTTAATTTATATTATTAATACCTTCCTATTATATTTTTTGCTTATTATCATATCTTTCTTGAAATGTAACAATTGTAAATCTCATTAAAAATAGTAAACTGGAATTGCACCGTCCACCCAAAAGCAAGCTTGGTTAAAAACTTAAATAATAATTATAATAAGTAAGCATTTCGAAATTTGTTATACAGCCGTACATCTTTTCTGCATACGTTATTAGGGAGGAAGTACTACAGATATAATCCTTCGCCGGATCGGGGTTCTAGGGATAAAGTTTTCTAAGGTCCGGGGATCAAGGGTCCGTGGCATCAACTGTCAGGGGATCAAATTTCGGGGGATCAAGAGTCAGGCCTTCTAATTTTTACAATATCTGACGGACGCCACAGTCTAGCTGGACACAGGCGGTAAATAATTATTATCCCAACATTTTTAAACGTTTAATAATTGGATCTTAAACGTCTTAAATCGAATAATTTAAAACACATTGAATGTACAGAATGGCTTCCGACTTCTCACCCTAGATATAGCCATCTAATTAAATATTTTATATAACCACAACCAGCATTCTCGAAATTGGATACGCTATAATTCGGTAAAAGTCTGGTCACTTTACGAAAAAGTTTGTAACCAACATTAGTCAGAAAATATAAGCACTGGCAGAAATTTTAACAAAGCACGAAATAACTGTTAGGTTAAATTTATAATTTTTATTAGAAAAAAAAGAATTACAGAGCGTTTAAGGTTTCTTGAAAAACGTTTGCTTCGAACCGGTTCTCTATTCAGCCCCTTCTGTTTTTTATTCATTCTTCTACCCAATAAATCGTAAGAAGTAATGCTTGAGATTTATTAAAGTGCTTTTCTACGTCAGTCTTCATAGCATTGTTCGATTTAGGATGAAATTTCATTATTCGGGCGGGAATGTTTGCTGAATCCCATACAACTGAAAATAATACGGAAACCGAACAGTTTGAAGCACTTAAGAAATAATTTATCATTTAAATGCGAATTAAATGGAATAATTTTATTCATTTTCGACGTCTGTGGGATTTCTTACCGATTTCTGTGTGATTTATTTTTGGTGTATTGTGCCATTTTGCTCTACCTTCATTTTTAGCCAACGTTTCGGACTGCATTACATTTTCAATGATCAGGGCAGACGTGTAATGACGTGGTAGAAGATGTCGGGGACGCCCTTGGAAGACTTAACGCATTATCTCTGCACTGGAGTGAGATACGGAGTGGAATAAAGTCGATATAATTTTGTTTTCAATGTGGTATACAATATTGAATGATAGAAAAAGTCGGGTACGTCCGAGGAAGACTTAATGCTTTACGAAGATATGGTACGATAAAGTGTAATAAAATTTATAACTTTTTCAACTGTTTAGAATAATATTATTTCCACCTTAAAAATAGTCCCAGTTTTCAGGTATACTATAATTCACAACCCCAACATTTTACTCCAAAGCTCATAACCTCGAGCAACGCCGGGTACACTATTATAATGATTAGTTATTTTAACAGCTTATCAAGATGTTGGTGAAATACCCCCCAAGTAAGATTAATTACAAATTTAAACAAAGAAATTGATTCATAATTATCTTAGATTTTTTGTTGAATCTTAGATTTCGTAATATTTTTAGAACTACAGGGTTTTCCAATAAGAGGTGTTATTTTGATATTCAATCGTAAAACATCAATGGTTTCGTTACTTGTGTGGCACGTAGCGCCGTTTTGTTGAAAGTAAACGTTGTCCAGATCAGTACCATCCAATTCCGGCCATAAAAATTCATTAATCATCTCTCGATAGCGCAATCCATTCACCGTAACTGTTGCTCCAGCCTCATTTTCGAAAGAGTAAGGTCCAATGACTCCGCCGGACCATAAACCGCACCAAACAGTCAGACGTTGAGGAAGGAGAGGCTTCTCAACAATAACTCTTGGGTTTTCCGAGCCCCAGATGCGACAATTTTGCTTGTTGACGAAGCCACCGAGGTGTAAATGGGCCTCATCACTCAAAATGATTTGCATTTAATTCACTCAAGTGAATTTTAATAATTTCAATGCGTGGTTGAAGTGTGTATCGTTCCATTTTTAGTAATGGTGTAGTTTCTACTTGTCAAATGTCAAAAAATGATAGCTTCAAAAGTAACATCTACCGAAATAGCGGGCTATTCAAAATAACCCCTCTTGTTGGAAAACCCTGTATAATTGGCCCTGGATAAAAACAATAATTGGCAATGGTAGGTACCTACATTTTAAATAAATAAGAATTATGTAAAAAAAGCACGGTACGAATTTATGAATTTTACACGAAGAGTAGCGCACACTTGTTGTGTGATAAAATGATTTATTATTTTCTTCCAAAATATATGAATAATCTTAAACAGAATTCTAACGGACGATAACAATCATTTCAATGTTTAAAACTTCTGGTGATAGTAGATTACGAAAGCAATAAATAAGTAACATTCATTCATCTTATTCAACATTTTACAAATCTAATAAATCCCTTTCTCTAGAACTTGAAGTGTAAAAGGTTTTTAGTTAAAGTGGTTCTAAGGACATATTTTAGTACAAAGCCGCTTTAGTAGGTACCAGCTGTTGTGGAGCGATATTAATACTGAGAAGTCTTTAGATATAAAAATAAGCCTACCAGAACCAGTGGCCTGACGAACTTTGTATTGACCCTTGAGAAAAGGTACTGATTGACATAGGTCTTGATTTTCTTTGAATTTTTTTTTAAAGATTTTCAGTCTTGAAATGTCATGCCGAAATTTTAATTAAAAATATTCCATTACTTTGATGATTCCTTCAATTCTAGGCAGAAGCCAAAAAGGAACTACAGGGTTTTCCAATGAAAGATGTTATGATGTTTGAGTAGACCGCTATTTCGGTAGATGTTACTTTTCAAGCTGTCATTTTTTGTTATTTGACAAGTGGAAACTACGCCATTAATAAAAATAGAACGATACACGCTTCAACAACGCATTGAAATTATTAAAATTCACTTGAGTGAATCAAATGCAAATCATCTTGAGTGATGAGGCCCATTTCCACCTCGGTGTCTTCGTCAACAAGCAAAATTGTCGCATTAGGAATCTAGGGATCAGTATGTCCACTAGTGACGGACATACGAACATATCCCTCCCACTGCGGCGCAAGGTGATGGGTCGTGTAACCAGTTGGAGAGGTCAAAGGGTCTCCCTAAACCAGCCTCTCCCAATGTGGCTCGCTACGCAGCTGGTGGTCAGGCTCATCCTGAACACACCTCACCCGATAAACCCGGGCACCACTGCCAATCACCAAACATAGTATACTACTTAGGGTGGCAATATCAATATCAATATTATATTCTATATCCCCTCGCAAAGACTCAGAAATAATGAACTGCTCTTCCTCAACCATCATTCGACAAATTATGGATATTATTCACCATTGTCCTGAATGTATAGACTGGTCAACTCAAGTCAAAACCTTAACTTTTTTGGCATAAGTCTGAATGATTTTTGCCAGTCGCTAAACAAGTGAAGGAATATTATAAGTGTCCTGTGGTCCTGACCCACGGCGTAGTCTTGACTTGATTCGACTTGTCACTTTATTTTCATATATTATATCTGCCATATCGTCGCATTAATTCGTAGACTGCGTAACTCCAAATTTTTCGAAAATACGTTTTTAATGCCATCTGGTGTTAAAATTAGACCCGCATCGACTAGTAAAACTCGAAAATTTAAAAAAAAATTAACCTTTTAGATAAACACAAATTAGGAAACTGCGTAAAATTATGGTGCCATTTTTACTCGCGAAAACTTCGTAACTCCTTAATTCAGTATTGGCCGGTGAGCCGTGCTCGCTTGTTGTGTTTTTGACTGAGAAAATTTATTTACGGAGTAATAGTTTTACCGTGAAATTAACTGAGATAAGTTGATTAATCAATTTTGAACATTTTATAACCTTAATTTTAATTGTGAAGTCACGAATAGTGTTTTGTATCTGTAGTCTAAACTGACGTCTTCTGCACCGTGTGACGCTCTGCCGTAGCTCTCTTGTTTTATGTGCCTCTGCGGTTTCGTAAATACCTAATAGGTCCTTGTTCTGTGATTATCTCTTCTTCAAGGTCACCATCTCTTTGCAAGTGGATCTCCTCCTGATGCATACCCGGTTCTTCACTGTCCTCTTCAAACAAACCCAAAATATTTACGGTGGAACGTGCGGCAATTCCATCTCGTCTCTCCTCAGACACAGTCCGTTCTCTGTCAGGCATCTTCCGCGGGTCAAGCACATGTCTTGGTATGCCATCTACTTCGATGTTGTTGACTGAAGTAAGTCCTGTCACCCTTCCATGCACGATGTGCATCTCCCATCTACTGGTTTAACCGCAAGAAGATCGCCCACTTAGAGCTCAGTCAATACTTCCTCTTCTATATTCACTTGCGCAGAAGGGTGTCTCCACGAGTGTGAAGTGTGAACTATACTAGACAGCGCAATACCTCGATCATCCTGACTTTTTGCAGCCAAAGATTGTACCGAAACACTGCCTGCAGGGGATCGCTTCCACTTCTGGCTGCAGTTCTCTTTATTGTTTGATGATGTCGTTCAACTATACCGTTTCCAGCTGGTCGGTATGCCGCGCAAAATCTTTGACGAACATTCCATCTCTTACACTTATCTGTAACACTGTAGGAACAAAATGCAGTACCATTGTCCATGAGAACTACTTTTACTACGGGCCTCTTTCCCGAAACACTTCTTCCAAATGTCTGATAATCGAAGCTGCATTATCTGACTCGATTTCCCGCCACACGGCAAATCTACTTGGACCGCAATCGATAAATGTGAGTAAACATTTCCTACCGAAATGAGTAACATCAACTGCCAAGCGACTCCAGGTTGTCACAACATTAAGATTACCCGCTTCATGGGATGATGGTGGAGGGTCAATTGTCCTGCATTGTATGCAGGAACGCACGCATCTATCGACGTCCTTTCTTCTCGCCTCGGGATCGACCAGCCGGGCAAGATGAAGCGTTCACTTTACTCCAAATGATGCTGAGCATGAAGAGTTTCTACGCTTAAAGCACATGTTTGCTCACCAGTTCCACTTTCAAGTCTCTCCCACCTATCTTCACACTCTGAGGAGTCTCTTTTACAACGTTTCCTGTCATGGCTACTCTTTGCCCGGGTCTTGCAAACCCTAGTAAGTACATCAGTTTTATTTCTACAGGACAACAAGGGTGATCGACAATGTCAGATCAAATTCTTCTACAATCTCCTTCATCAACTCCAAGCGTCACTTAACGATCAAGAATATATTAATGGATAGGTCCTTTTTTATTAATCATAAATATAAATAACTTACATTCGTGTGCATCACACTAAAAACATTTTGAGAATTTAGTAATACGTTCATCAGAAATAATTAAAATATGAGCGTCGAGCAAACCCCCGTTAGAAGATTCTTATGTCGCCTTAAAAGTTGAATTAATTTTTCGTTCCACCATATTGGTATTGCAGTTGGTAATTATTTGAACAACCGCAATGCCATCTATTTCTGTTGACAAATACTGTTTTACAGGTAGCATAATACGAATATGAAAAATTAAATAACTCTCTTTCGATGGCAAGTCCCTTCGGTACGCCAATGACATTTATAATGTCCCTTTCCTTTAGTTTTTTTTGCTTTAAGTTTCAGACCACTTAAGCTAAACGGTTCTTCAAATAAACACGTTAAAGTTTAAGTTTTCCCACTTAATTCGGCGTTCGTACGCGCGTAGATAAGTATTTAAATAAAATTATTAATGTTTGTTTGTTCAAAATTTTAATTCTCCGAAAGTTTTTCACTCACTGCTTTGAAATTTTGACCCAGCATTGCATTCAAATACGCGTGTGTTTTCATATTCCTATATTATATAGATGTCACCTGTGACAGGTAAAAATATGATTTAAAAAAAATTGCGTCATCTGTTGAACGTAAAAGCAACAAGCGCTATTTTTTCCCTATCTGCACAAACTGACTGAGCCACAGCAACGCGTGCTGGGTTACAGCTAGTATAAAATAATAATGTTTTGAATAATGATTTAATGCTACTTAGTGGACGTGCTGTTTGAAGTAAATCTAATTACAGTTTATCTGTTTGATTGGCTCCGTGAATCCGGTCACAAAGGATTTGCGGGAAAATTGTATAATGTCGCGCTGCGTGAACACCACTGCAGTATGCAAATTATTTTTAAATTATTCATATTTTTTTATGATTTATTCTGAGATTTCTTTACTGTATGGGAAAGCCTTTATTGTTAACAGACTAAACCGAGGTACCAATGTAAGATTTCTATTGTTTTGGCAAGCTTCTGAAATTTAAAATTTTGAAAATTATTTTATCTATGAAAATCACATTTATAAAGAAATAATGACAATTAAGTTAGTAGGCGAATGTTTTTATAAAAAAAATACTGGAATAATTTCTTATTGCGATGGAATTGGGTAAGGTCTGGTCAATAAACGCTAAAATTGAATAACTTTTTTCTACGCTTAGTCACTTCCCAACTTTAACCCTGACTAAGCTTGATTAAGCTTCGTTATCTGATAAGTTTGCAAAACTTGCACAGTATCACGAAAAACGTCATTTATGAAAACATTTTACTAGCTTATTCACGGGATATTATAAATAATTTTTAAAGCTGAAAGTATTTGAAAAACATTTGACTCAGGCAATTTGTTAAATTACTTTATGATTATTATTATTAATTATAACTTCTCGGTATTGCCCGGGCTTTGAACCCTGTTTTTTTTAATGAGATGTAAACAGTAGCCTTCCTCTTGTTTTGAAGGTCAAGTGTGCAAAATTTCATAAATATCGGAATAAAACTATAGATTTGTATAAAAAAACAAATCCACGCCCCATGCCCGGTGTCCGCCATACCGCCGTTCGCCCGCCCGCCACGAATACACAAACACTCTTCTTTATATAAATAGATTATACATTTTTGTTGACAAATTGGAGAGACGTCAGAAATTTACCCATTGAATGAACACCGTCAGTAAACTTGAAAAATCATCTGTCAAAAATGTAAACACTAGAAATAAAATGTTGCATACAGATCGATTGGTACTAGACGAATGGACTGTAATTTTTAACGAGAAAATAAGATCAAACAATCGTGTTTATCACAAGGAAAATAGGATTGGGAAAAGGAGGCCTTTACCTTGTGAATGATCTTGCTTCAATTAGAAGTTCTGGTGTTGGTCTTGAATATTCTGTGGGCACTATAGTTAATAGATCTAGTAATGATTCACAACACGAACTGTTTTTTGATCACTCACGAAAATATGTATTTATGCTGACATATACTGTTTTACGATAATTATTTCGAAGGAGCGAATAAATATGTTATACAAATTACACTTGCTTTTGGATTGTATTTACAAAATCTTCTTGATTGATTTTTTCGAAGGTGAGACCTTCCAATTTTGAAAATTAGTTCATTGAATGTGAATATTTTTCATGCAATAATATTTCACATCACCAACAACCGAAATTAGTACGTTTGATTTTTCAGAAACCCAATTATACTGTTTGATATACGTTTTAATCTGATTTCAAAAGTTCCTCTTTGCCGTACCCTTGTCATACAAAATTCTCTATGTATTATGATGGTATAGTTTCACTAATTCGAGAAGTTGGATCTATCTCTTCTTAAAATGTGTCATACTTTCGTACAAAAACATTTAATTTCTATCACCGCCTTATGACAGCCTAGCCTTTAGTAAACCCTTGAAAGCTAGGTAATGTTGTCAAAGTACCTCAATAAACTAACATTCGACTTTTTGACGAACATTTTTTGAAGATTCATTTATTATTAGATTTTTACTATTTTTATTTTATGTAGTAAAATATAGAATAATGAGGTTATACTTTAAATAAAGATAAAACAAATATACACAATATATTTAATATTGTGTCTAATTTAGAAGAAAATAAACTTTGTTTTAAAAACACTTCATTATACAAATTTACAAATAGTCAACAATAAGTTTCAGATATTACCAACCTTCTACAGGACCGTAATAAAATAAACTAAATAAGTTAGTATTAATTTATGCTAGCTAAGTTAGTAATAATATAAAATATTTAAGTTAGTAATACTATCTACTAGCTAAGTTATGATAGTATTAACTAACTAAGTTAGTAATAGTATAAACTAGCTAAGTTATTAATAATATAAACTAATATCTTAGTAATACTATTAACTAGCTGAGTTAGTAATGATGTAAACTAACCAAGTTAGTAATTATATAAACCAACTATGTTAGCAATAACATAAATTCCTGTAATGAAGAAAGTTAGTTATAAGCGAAATTTGTTGACTATTTGTATAATTGTATAATAAAGTGGTTTAAAATAAAACAACTTTTCATTTACATTATAATTTCTAGCCACGAAGTTTATAAGTAAATATACTTATTTATAAATTACTTTCCTCGAAAATTATCATTTTTTTGCTTCTTTTCTGTTTATATTTTATGTATTGTTATTTTGCTTATCCATTTTATTACTCTGAAATATGGAATTCATTGCAAGGTATTAACCCTCCATATATTCTGAAATAGATTAATACCATTATTAGAAAGATAATGCACTTGCTGGACGTTCCAAGTGGAAGATACTCTCAGTATCCCCCTGAATTCAGAATTGAAACGTTGCATGAAATGGCTTAAGTGACCAGGTCTGAATAACCAGGTACTCCCCCACCTTCCTCTACCCCATCTATTTTCCCTCCCCACTACCTTACTCTTACAACATTCCCCAATTGGCATGCCGTACTCTCACTGGCTTCAGACGGCTGGGAACAGTTGGGGCTAAATACAAAACTATATTTAGGAAAAATATGCCATTTTTACATCGTGAAGAGCAAATATATAATTCAACGATGACAATTGTTTAATTTTTTTACCTTGCGCAAAAATCATTAAAACCACCAAAACCATTGAACTAAAAATTCTACAAAATGAAAAGTAGTCAATAGGTAACTAGACCACAAATAAATTCCTAACAAAATACAGCCGCCATGTGCACGAGCTTAGCGGCAACTTAGTTGACACGTGACGGTTATACTGTCGATAGAAGCATTCAAATAATATACATGGGTGGAATGTATTTGATGCTCGTCTTTTTGACGAACGTTAGCTATTCAGGGTTAAAATATAATATTATTAAACCATTCAGATATTCAAGGTTAAACTTAATCACCCAAACCAGCGGGAAGTCTCTTCATGAAATCCCCTGAGTTCTCTTTCACAAAACTTCAGCACTGACCGACGGCCGCTGAAACAACTCACTTCGAAGAAATACAAAACAAAGCCGACCTGAATTCCGAAATTCGTCCTCAGGGGTTCATACAAATCGTGCAAGAGTCGTATTGGGACAGATAAGCCAGATACATTTTGTACGGACCCCTCAGTTAACGTCAGACCTTCTTTTGGTCCTGTGCTACTGGTACAAATTCCTGTTTATTTATTACAAGTTGCTAAGCTCAGCAAAGGAAGTGCGGATTCAAAACTACAGACTTGTAATATAATATATGTTGTATAGTATGATATTACCTAATAATATAATGACAAATCCAATGACACACGAAAGAGTAAAAGGAACATAAAATAAAAAGGTAACGGTCAGAACTGGGAATCGAACCCAGATCCTTCGTTCTTCCAAATAATAATAGTTTCGCATCTCGTCCATTATATTTATTCGGACAAGGGCACCTGCGTAAACACGTGTTATATATTCTGAATGATTCCTATTTGATTGTTAAATAATCATGCAGTCATATCTTTAAAAGTATCTTGTCTCATTTGAATTTGCTGCTACAGTGTCCAAGTTGTCCACAAAATATTTAAGATAATGCATATTCCAATGCAATTGAATAAAATTTTCATCACGTTTTTTATTAAAACCACTAAAAATTAACGGTCGTACTAAAAAAAGGGGTGAAAATTTTAAGCAATTGCATTATCTTGAAGATGTTTTGTGGACAAGTTGGACACTGTAGTAGTCGTGAACGAATGTTCCGTCACCATTTGGAAATGGTGACGGAATTAAATTAAAATAATTAGATGGATAAATTATAAAACAAGAAATGCTGCGATTAAATGACGCTGACAAGGGTAAACAGACCTTTGGGAGGCCCTCACTTAGCGTTTGACAGACATCAGCTGATGAACATAAATGTAATTTCCCATTATTTCCACTACTCCTCTTTCTCTCGTTATTAAATAATAATGAACTCTATCATCATTCATTATCTCATTTCCACCGCTGGCTGATCCTGTATCTTTCAAAAAACATAATAATGCTCTTAACGCTGAATTCAAGATTAATCTGTGTTAATGTATTGAAGATCGGAGAGGTTGGAAGGGGATGAAATAAGCGCTGAGAGGAAGGGGCGAAAGGTTTCAGCGAGGAATCTAATAAATTCAAACGTAGGTACTTTCAATACGTGAAGCTTTCCTTTGGGAACTCCAAATGCCAAATACGATCATTAAGGCTTGTAGAAAGAATTATTTTTATAGTGTAAACCACAAATTGTGATATTTAATCATTGAAGACAATGTTAACGACCCTCAAACGAAAGATGTTAAACAGAAATGACAGAGAAAGATTCAGTCGCATTTCGCATCTAGGAAATGAAGCCTGGACCTCTTCAAGTGCTCTGATCATTAAAGTAATTTGACCATTTCAGCTTAAGTCATTTGTAAATATATCATTATTTATGTTTTCTTTTGAAATATTGCATAGCACGAATGCAATATCTGAATATAATATGGCTACTATATTGAACAAAAATAATAACTTCCGACACTAGATATTAAGATCAAACTGCTACTTAACTGTACATAGACTACTAACATTAACGGTCTTGATAAAAAACGTGGTAAAAATTGTATTTAATTAATAAAAAAATACATTGCTAATATAGAAACTGACATAAAATAGTTCATGGAAAGATATTTACATTGTTTACACAGCCAAAGGGGGTTGTTTATCTGTTCAATAAACTTGTAATTTCTCATCGAATTTCGGATTATTTCCAAGGTATTTTAAATGTGCTATATATTTTTCTTCTTTTTGAACATGTCATACTATACTTATACTATGTTTTATTGTAACAATATTAAAAAATTAAATGTTTTATTTGTTATGTATTTTAAAATAGTAAATGTGAAAATCATTTATTGAAATTAGAAAAAAAATAAAGATTTTTGTATGTAAAATAGAATATGATATTTATAAATTGGAAGAATTTATTTTAGAAAGATGCATATTTTTAGTTTGTATTTTATTGCGAAATTTAGAAAACATGCTGTTTTTATTTGAGGAAATTGCAAGAAAACTGTCACTTTCAATCTCGTTTAAACAATTAAAAATATTATAATAATTTCCAGAGAATAACAACAACAAAAAATGAGAAAAAAATATGATCGTTGATTTCTATGATTTCTATGATTTTCTTACACATACATAAAACATTTATGTTATTAAAAAACATCACTTTAATAGTATTCTTATTAAATTCACGTGGTCAGAGTCTATTAAAGAATAATGTGTCCGAAATAACTTTTAACTTTTTTAAGACCCGAATTTCACTTGGGAAAAAACCAACGTTACCAGTTCTTTCGGAGCCCAGTTAAAGTTATTTCTTATTAGTACCAACTCGAATCTAAATTTTCACAGTCTTTATACAATGTGTAACATAAACACTGTTTAATGAACGCGAAGTGTTTTTTTTTGTGATGTGGGAAAAAAAGCGACAAAACTGTCTTCGGAACAACGACTAAGTTTCCTCTTGATTTAGATGGAGTCTATATACTCAGCTGCTCGGGATGTGCCAAGGCTACACACAATAGATCATCTCCAAAACGATCTTAGAACTCTTTAGAGATTGCAAACTCGAACAGCAGGACAAAAATCAGCAATTGCCTAGCACCTAATTGAAACCGGTCATTACTTTGGATTTGTTCCTGAAATACTGGGAAGCATATTGAAATTATTTTTACATATTTTCAGATGGTTAAAATCTTGACCCAAAAAAATAGTAAAAAGTTGCATCTCAGCAAATCTTAATGTGCCTTGGGAAAATGTAAATGTTTCGCTGTAAAACTTTACGATATCCATTCACCGTATTTTAGGATCACTAAAAGTACATAGATTAATAGCAAGAAACGTACTATGATGGACTGATGTAAAGACGATATTAGAGAAGATGAATTAACAATAAAACTATAAACTCTCTTAAAATCTTATTTTTATGGTTTAAATCAGGGGGGTGGAACCTTTTCGTCAACGGGGGCCATTTGGATGTTTGTACCATCACTCGCGGGCCGCTCTTAGATATTAGTAGTGAGGGAGCAGAGGTTCAAAGGGGGGAGGGTGTCAGTCAGAATCCTCGATATATTATTATAATCTGATTTTTATTATAAATGAATTCGCAACTGGAATTTTAACACATCATTTGAAAGTCTAAACTGCTCTTAACTAAAGATCGAATCTTTGTCTGAGTCCTCAGATTTGATTAAAACTACATCCAGCACATGAATATGGTTACCTTCAAATTTTGCAGCACACAGTCTGCATCTGCATAAAATCCTCAGCACGGGAGATCCCAGTGAGGATATCATTATATCTATTTGTTACAAAAAAAGATAATAAAAGACGTATTATTATTCTCTTGGATTTTATAATTGCACTTTGAACACGATAATGTTTTCATTCATAATATTCATAAAGGTGTGAGGATAAATCATCACAATGATAATTCATCGCATCTTTAAAAAGTTATATAAAGTCATGGAAAGTGATGAAACAAAAACTTTATTAACTGGATTAAGTAGGTTAGGTTAAGAACTTTTTTTTTTCATCGTTTCTAATGACTTTATATCATTTTTAAATGTGTGTTGAATTGTCACTGTGTAAAGTTATCATGGAACCATTCATAAAACAGGTGGATTCACAACTGCATTATTATCTTTACATTTTGAACACAAAACTTGCTTAAATTTTTGAGTGAATCCTTGTAGTGAGTCCCCAACTGAGATTAAAACTACAAAGAACACATTTTTGAATTGTTAAAAGATAAAGTTGATAGAGAGAAAACTTTACTTACTTTAAGAAATACCTACAGAATCACATGAAATCAACAACAAAATCAACTTTATCTTTTAACAATTCAAAAATATTCAAAAAAAAAATGTAAAAACGTTATCGTACAAAATAACTCTTTTAAAAAGTGGCGATTAATAGTCAGCTGATCTAAAATTTTTCCACTCTTACAAAAACATTTTTATTTTATATCGTACATTTGTGACGCAAAATAGCAAAAGAAAAGCAAAAAGTTATATCTTAGAAAACCTAAAATGACCCCTAATAAAACCTCGTTAAGCCTTGGGAAATTATGCATACTTACTTTGCAATAATCTTTTTAACATCCATTCAAGGGATTTTAGGATCACTAAAAATACGAGTAGAATAATGCCAAGATATACACCAAGGCCTGGCGTCAAGATTAAAAAAAAACTATTGACACTTAAACATACTTTTATCTTAACTATAAAACTGAAATCCATCCGTACGGCGGAGAAAAAAAAATAAATTGGTGTGTTTTGGCGTCACTAATTGTACACGATGTTTTTGCGTCTTGGTCCATTTTCTTTAGGCTCGCAATTTATTTTACTGTAATCTGTTATTGAGCCTTGAATTTGGTTTTAATGATAAAAATTGGATAAAAATTATAGACGCAAAAGAATTCAAGTTGTAAAAATTAATCAACTTTGAGACTATCTCTTACAAGTAGTGCTTTTGGAATACCGCAGGGCACTGGATTGGGCCCATTACTGTTCACATCAATATAATTGCGGAAGACTAGATAACATAATGTTATTTGTTAGGAAGAAAAAAATAATTTGAAAAAGTGCTAAAATATGAGGAGAAAGCCGAGTAGATTTAAAAAAAATATATGAACAGTTCAAAGTTTGGAACTTGGAGTTTCGACTTATCAATAGGTATAGAGTAATTTTATTCACACAACTAAAATGGTGTTCTGACGTAGAGCTTTATAAATACGTCGAAAAGTGTTCCACTATTAGACCGCGATAAGCGGTACGCGTGGACCGGATTCTGTAGTTTCGGTTAGAGCGTAGGGAGCGTCGGAGGTACTGGAGGTAAAAAAATAGAACCTATTTTGTTCGCTTCATGTCTCATCTAAATAAAATATATCAAAGGGTTCTGACCGAATTATCTAATTACCAAGGGATGGGGTACTCCACTGAATAGACAATAGACCGTTCTCATTTATTAATTACTTATGAATGTACGAAGAGAAAGGAAAATAAACACGGTAATTTGAAAACCAGGTTGTATTTCTTTAAGGATTATTAGGATTTATGCACAAATGCATAATATACTTCTCTGCATTTCATTAGCACTAACCGGTATGTTCATTGATCATAATTATTAAAATATACGGTTAAATTGTATGTCTAATTGACAAAATTTTATGTTAGAGAGTTTAATTAGCAATATGTCGAGCTGTTTTGGACAGATTTTGCAGAAACGTCAGTGATATTTATATATTAATTGAATGCGAGTGATATATTAATAATTGAATACCAATAATATTTTAATCTGGTGACAATTATATTTTATAATACATAATATTTATGCATACTTAAATGTATTATATAATATCCGCACCTATACATAAGCATTACTTAAAATACAAAGTAGCATTTAAAATGAATGATGTATAATATGGTCAACTTTCTATGAATAAAAAAATAAGAGAATATGTAATTTTATATATACAGTGATATTTTAGTTGAAAACATTATTTATTAAATTATCTTTGGGAAACCACAGTTGAATATTATTATTTTTTACAATTTTTGCATTATTTCGAAAATCAATATAAATGAAAATGTAAATGTTCGTTTGTTCAAAATCTTAAATCTCCGAAAGTTCTTCACCGATTGCTATGAAATTTTGACACAACATTGCATCAAAATACGCGTGTGTTTTTATATACCTATGTTATGACAGGTAAAAACATAATTTTTTTTTTAAAACAGCACTGTCTGTTGGACGTTAATGAAACACGCTGTATTGTCTCTCTATCTGCCCCGAAAGACTGAGCTAAAGCAACGCGTGGCAGGGTACAGCCAGTAGATAATAAATAAATAATAATATGTAAAACTAAAACAAACAAAAAAAAACGACCAAATGCATATTCATAAAATAACTTAAATTGATATAACATTACGATTAAATCCCTCAAACAATAAATGCAAACACGGAACAAAAAATAATAATATGACGTAATAAGAAGGCCAATAAAACGCGTTAACGTTACGATAACGAGAATTTTCACGCGTAATTCTTAATTTTCACTAGAAAAACGCGAAATTGGGCATTTCGGGCTAATATCGTAAATTTTTATTTGTTTTATTGTTTTGTTATTTTCTGGTATTATATTTTTTTCACATTTTTCTTTTGAGAGATGTTAATGTTTTATTTTTTTTTACATTCACCCCATACAGGAGGCCCAGGTCGTGTGTCATCTTCGGGGATGATTGTGGTGGATCTTTTTTAAAGAAAGAGGGGAGAGGAAGTTCTGGAGAGGAAAAATTATTAGGGGTGGGTAGGAATGTAGGGATCAGTGTATGATCGCGCTGCAGCTAGTTAGAGTAAGAGTTATTTTTTTAACAGTTAAAGAACTAGCCTCTCCCGATCTGGCACTCCACGCAGCTGGTGGGCAGGCGCATCCTGAACACAACTCACACGATGAACCCGGGCACCCCTGATAAATCACTAAATGTAGTGAACGACTTGTGGTGACCTATGACAGAGGTGTTGGTTATCCAATTAATGTTTAGGTTAGGTTAGTGATTTGTAGTGACAACTTTTTCAATTGTTTAATGTTAGTTTTTTTATTTAAGGGTTATTTAAGAGAATTTTCATTCAAAACTTAAATATGAATTTCAGGCCAAAATATCCAACCAAACTGAAAAAAATAGTTTGACGGATGAAAACGTAAATCGTAAATTACCGTTTTGCGTTGGAGCACAAATATGCCGTATATAAATTAAAACTTCTAACCAAAACACTCCTTTTTTACAATTTTTTTTCATTATTTGAACGGTAGGAAGGAACGATAATTTTATAATAATTACAAATTACTCACAAAAAATGCCGAATTTGCCTCCAATAACTTTAAAAATTGACTTTACTAACTGCTTATGTATCACAATATAAAACACAAATAAATAAAACAGCGCATATCCGTACTATTTATGGTACTTATAGTATTTTGGCCTCAAATCCAAATTAAAATTTTGTAAAGTTCCTCTTAAATAAAAAGTAACCCAAACAATAAAAATAATTCTTTACATTTTGATTGCAACGATTGGAACGTGGCTAACTTTACGTCGCGTACTGTCATAAAATGAAACGCGGCTAACTTTACGTCGCGTACTGTCATTTAATGGAACGCGACTAACTTTACGTCGCGTGATCTCATCAAATGGAACGCGGCTAACTTTACGTCGCGTACTCTCATCAAATGGAACGCGGCTAACTTTACGTCGCGTACTGTCATAAAATGGAACGCGGCTAACTTTACGTCACGTACTCTCATCAAATGGAACGCGGTTAACTTTACGTCACGTGTTCTCATCAAATGGAACGCGGCTAACTTTACGTCGCGTACTCTCATTAAATGGAACGCGGCTAACTTTACGTCGCGTACTGTCATAAAATGGAACGCGGCTAACATTACGTCGCGTACTGTCATAAAACTTGATTTTAAAAAAGCAAAACACAAGAAAATTTAACATAATTCGTTAAGTTGTCGAATTCCGCCTTATTCAAAAGCTCGTTAATAAAGCAACACTTGATTTCCACTTAAATATCTAATTTATAAAATTTAGTTTGTGTTATTTTAATAATTTAGGCGTATTTACTAACCATAAAACTTAACTTTGATTGATAAAAAGGAACTTTGATGGTTCTTTTACCATCTCCCGCATTTTAAATAGTTATTTCTTGTAAACCAAGTCCCGTTTATATTATTTTGCGTACTAAGCGAATGGCAGAATTCGACAAGTTTATCCAGCCTGTTGTGTAGTCTTGTATTTTTAGCACCTCAAGAAATGACAAAGATTTTCAATCATCAGTTAAGATAACTTAAAACAAATTGTTTTGTACCAATTCGCAAATTTGGGCTTTTCCATAAATAACTATTTCAGTCACCATGTCTGACCTGGGTATTTTAAGAAAGCGCATATAGAATCTATGGATCCAAAAAGCTACATTTATCTTCTATAAGCATAAACTTTTTAATATAAGTGTGTTTGTCGGAAGTGACTTGCCAGGTAAGTATGTTTTGGTATCTTTTCTAAATAACAAATGTAGATCCTAGGAAATAAATTGTACAGCGCCCTTGAGGTGATTTTTCACAAAAAACGGCGCTCTACAAATTATCCAATTATTATTATTATTATTACATATGTATATCAAATAAATACTTGACTCATGTATCTAAACTTTAATGTCATCTCGAAGGGTGGAGAAAACATAAAAAGGAAACAACAAAAAAATAAATCCTAACCCAATATCTCGTAAAATCATTAATTTCTTTCACGTAAATAACGATTAAGATAAAAAAAATACCGTATCACGAATGTAAACAACAATTTTAGTGATTATAAAGCTTTTTCCGGAATTTATCACCACGATTTTTGACAGCTAGCGAGCGCTGCGTGTGTTTTGATTTGCAATAGTCAGGACTTGTGAATTTTCGTTGTTGCTGAGCATACATTTATCGTAATTTCTATTGTTTATTCAATTACGATAAGCAATGTAATTTGGTGCGACTATGACATCTGCAATTGGGTCATGACCTGAGGCTGAAGAAAATAGAGGAGAGAGAAGGGGTAGTTGGAAAGTAACTGTTTATTCAGATCTAGTCAACAAATACGGCTAAAGCCACTTCGATTTAAAACGGTGGTCGATCACCAGGACCTGCCATAAAGGTTATTGTATACGTATTTGCATGCAAACTTACCAAGTGAATAAAGCGATAGCATAATTTTGGGACAATAAAATCATGTGATTGAACGTGTCAGTGTAGAGCGAGACAGATGTAATAAAGTTGTATAAAAGACCACGTTTTAGTTTGATCTCCCTCTTACATCTCAGCTCTCAGCTAGAAAACACGTATCTGTAACTGTGTACTCGGTAAACTTAGTAATCAATCAATTGATATGAATAATCCCAGAACCTTATACTAACAGTGGTACAGCCTTCAACCATATAACAATAATTGACAGAGCGTAGCGAAGACCTGTTTTTACCAATGAAATTTGTTGTTACGTTCCGTTTCCGTTTCAAGATGATGAAAATTTTTATGGTTTAGTAAGAATCTTTTTCAAATATGAAATCGTCATTTTTATTTGCATTTAAAAAAATATATTATAGCTAGGTACCCACCTGCCCGAAGAAAGCTTGAAATGAGAATTTACATTGGGATGGTGACGTTTCTTTGGAAAAATTGTAAGCTTCCATATTTAAAATTAAAAATATGTTACCTTAAATTTTTGGTTTATAGGTAGGTATTTGAGTAAAATTTATCATGGCAGGAAATTTTAGTTTTAATTTATAAAATACTAGCCGTAGTTACCAGGGCCTTTCATAGAGTTTTTAGATGTTGACAGTGATGTTCCTCGTCATTATCGGAATAAAAAAACACGCAACCAAATCCACGCCGCCCGCCCTCCATAAACACACAGACACTCTTCTTTATATAAATAGATAGAGGAGAAAATTACGAACAAACGTTTTGGACGTGAGGTCTACTGTTTACAAAACAATTAATTATTATCATTAAAAACGTAATGCTAAATTGATTGCATTAATTATTTCGAGGCGAAATCCTCGAGACTTCTTGAAACGCTTCACCCTTTGATGAACTTATTTTTAAAAATTATGTTCATTAGTCAAGTCTTCGTGTTAACTTTATAACTCGCAAAACTAAAAAGATAACTATTTTTTTAATAATGATGTAGTGACGTTTCTTGAAATAGATTTTAATTTCTAATAAAATATTTTTTTACGAAATCTGTAACGTAAAGTAGGTAGCGAAAAAGTTCAGAACAACTCTAAAATATCTGCAAAAAGTAAGGAATGACGTGGTGGAATTTTTAATATTCGCTTTCATTAAAAGCTTCCCCAGTTCTATAAATCTACAAACACCTCGAAGGAAACGGAAGTGAATTGAATTTACGAGTAGCAGCCTTCGGATCGCAAATCTGTTCTTTTGGAATCGAACCTTTTCCTGCTATTTTAATTTGTTCTAGGCAGCCGATGCCGCGAGGGTGGTTCCCTTTCCATCTACCTGGATAGAAGGAAGGTCGTAATCATTTACCTGGAAGGCTATTTGTGGGTCAATTAGTGGAAAGTGAGAACGATACTACATTCGGGCTAGGGGGGTCCGAAATAAAATTATTGTTTTATTACTTTGATTTCAATTTATTCAGGTACGGGATAAAAGTAATTAAAATTATCCGTTTTTCCAAGTGAAACATATTTTTGGAATAGTTAATGAGGAGCGGATGCGCGACCTTTTTCATGCAAAACCTAATTTTGATTTATGGACAAAATACTTAACAAAACTGAATATGTGTTACTTTATTTATTCATGTTTTAAATTGTAAAATATCATAGTCCATTAATCAGCTGACTGTGGTGACGTTCGTGATAATTTATTCCAAAGCAGTCAGCTGGATCAAATACAAAGTATTTTCCAAGTTTTTTGGTGTGATTTAATTATAAATATTAACAACATAATCTTGTCCTTATCACTTTATTAATATAATGAAATATAAAAACACATCGTAAAAAAAGCTTTTATGTTTCGACGAAAGTCGGTCGTTTGTAATTTAACTTTACGCTCTTATAAATGCTTTTATAGTATATTTTATTTTCTTTTTAGATTTTTTCATATTTTTACAGTAAATTTATTAAAAAAGCGGTTCCTCTTGAACGATTAATATATATAAAAAATACTGAAAATCATTATGAGAGAGTAAAATTACTGTGGGCTGTTCCAACTGTTCATTCAATCTAATAACATGTCAGCAAACATATTTTCACAATGAAACCCTACAAATTTTCTCTACTTGGATACAATGGACAAGAACTATCGATATACTATCAAAATATATATAAAGAACACTGTACTGGACGGGAGTCCGCACAAGACTGTAGATTTAGGCGCCGGGTCCAAACCGTGTCTTCAACCGTTGAAAATGCTCTTTTACGGCCGATGATGATGATAGTAGTAGATATTGATGATGAATCTGCCTCCCGCACCCAGGCTTGATGAATGTTGGGCACTGGGTGTGCTGTCATCTCTGCTCGCTTCTGGTGTTGGCGGTTTTCCAGAGGAGGGCCGGCTTGTCTTGAGGAGGTAACACCAGAAGATCTTGGAGCAGAAGACTTGGCGAGGTGAGGCAGATGTTGGGCAGGAGTCACTTGTAGATAATAAAACGCTTGGTTTCGGTGGTAAAGATGAACTAATTTATTTTCAATTATGTGGCTGCTTATATTTAATTAGCCTGACTCGCACCCGACATTGGGCTTTGAGTCCAAAAGTGGTGGGGGATTGTACCCGCGCCAACAATGAGTTTATAGGCCCCGGCAAAATGTCGCATATTCATTTTGCCGGCAGCACTGGCGAAAGTAGTCGCTTAAATTTGCGAGTTAGAAAAGATTTTGAACGCTTACATGAATAACAATTACATAGTTTAAATGCATAGTAGTTATAAGAATGTGTATCTTGACAACTAGATTTTTTGTTTGCCAAGATACGACAAAAAATAAGAAAAGTTTGTAAATAAATGTGTAAATATGATCTCAAAGCGATCAAATTTGTAAAACATGTTAAGTTGGTATTTTTCCCAGGTCCCCCATAACATAGCGCTCAGAAAGAGATAAGATTCACTATGCTACGAGGTCCCTGGATTTTTGTACACGCAAAAAAGGTAAAAAATATTGTTCAAAATTGGTTGTACATATGTGTGAAAAACAGCTTTTTTAAAATCTCCTCAGCGGTAGTATATTGAAAATAGTGTTTATTTGACTACCGCCGAGGGGATGAACAAGTAAAATATAAACATTTGCAATATTTAAAAATTGAATTTTCCTAGTAATTTTTACATGGAAAAAATGTTGGACATCGATCCACGCGGCAGGTAAGCGGGCGGTACGGTATCGATGCCATTCGGGGTCAAAGTTTTCAAGCCGCCTGGGGCCTTATTACTATTACCATCTGATGGTTGTATTTACTTGACTGTAACATAAAATCAGTCAAGTAAATACAACCATCAGATGGTAATAGTAATAAGGCCAAATGAGCCGCAGTACTAGTCAGCTAGAAACATGAAGGGTATTGTTATAAGCCCTAGCTAGTTAGAGGATTACGAAAGAATCCATAAAATCAAAAAAAAAAAAAAAAAAGCCTGGGCCGAAAATTGAACAAAATGACCAGTGGCGGGGAGTGGTGATTTTGCCAGTGGCGTGGGGTAGGCACATTTTATAAAAGTAAAACAAATTTTATAAAATTGAATAATGTGGTCAACTACGTCCGTTACACTCCCCCCGTTTAGCTATGCTGAACTAAGAAATAGGACGTTTGTTGGTACGGCGCAGTCCGCGGCGGCCAGTCCCTCTGGGATGGTGCTGGGCTGGTGGTACTGTTGAGGTTGCTTCGGTAGGTGGGGCCGGCAAGATTACAGCGAGCTTCACAGCGGGGCGGACGTAAATTCCGGTGCTCGTCTGGATCCTGGCGGTCCTCACTTGGCCGTCTGCAGCAGGGGTGGCATCAAGGACTCGACCGCGTGGCCAGCTGTTGCGGGGCATAGCGGGGTCCATGATGATCACGAGGTCATCCTTCTTGATGGGGATGACTGGCTGTTGCCATTTTGGCGAGCAGCCAGGGTGGGGAGATATTCGCGGAGCCACCGTCTCCAGAACATATCAGCGAGTTGTTGGCTGATACGCCACTGGCGACGGAGGCATACCTCCTCATCCTGCCTGTCGTATAGTGACAGATGAGGTCGGTTTCCGGCTCTTCCCAGTAAAAAGTGGTTGGGGGTGAGGGGCTCTTCGTCCCTGGGATCCACCGAGACGTGTGTGAGGGGGCGGTTGTTTACAGTCCACTCGGCCTCGGCAAACGCTGTCCTCAAGGTCTCTTTTTTACAGAACGCACCAGGCGCTCCCAAGCTCCCCCCATATGAGGAGACATTGGAGGGATGAAGTTCCATTCGATCCCCTTTGTTGACAAATGATCCCTCATCCGGGTATCATTTTTGAGTGATTCGATGGCATCCTTCAGCTCGTTGTCAGCACCATGGAAGTTCGTACCATTGTCTGAGTACAGAGCTTTTGGTTGGCCTCGGCGCGCCGTCATGCGTTGTAAAGCCATGATGGCGGAGTCCGTGGTCAGTGAAGTTGTCAGCTCAAGGTGAATGGCACGAGTAGATAGACATGTGAAGATTGCACCATATCTTTTCTCCCGATGTCTGCATACGGTGACTTCCATCGGCCCAAAGTAATCTAGTCCACAGTTTGTGAATGGAGGAACATGGTGGGCTAGCCTTGATGGCGGCAAGGGCCCCATAAGTGGGGGGGCTGGCTTGCTCCTGCGCATCTTGCAGTTGGGGCAGTTGTGGGCGATCATCCAAATATTTGTTCGCAGTCGCAGCACAAGGTAGCTGCCTCGCACCTCAGCCATCGTTCTCTCCGTACTTGGGTGATCGGCTTCCTGGTGATGATGTCTCACCAGAAGTCGTGTATAGGCGTGATCACCATCTAATATGATCGGTGTCCGCACTGCTTGAGGCACTTTACTGAGGGATTGTAATCTGGAATTCATCCTCAGTAGGCCGTCAGGTCCAAGGAAGGGGCTCAAGGCTTTGAGCCGGCTGTCACTTGGTAGTGGATCTCCTTTCTGGAGCGCATTTATGCCATGATAAAATGTCTCTTCTTGACATATTCTTGCCCATCGGGCCTCTGCTTCTTTGATTTCATCGCTTCTTAAATATTTATCAGGTTGTTCGTGATGTTTTCCACGACACCTTTTAATAAAACGGTGTATCAAGCAGGTAGTTCGAATAAGTCGACGCCATGAAGAGAATCTGTTGATTTCGGGCAGTGTCTCTGCCACAGTTGTTGTGATGCCAACGTATTGAGGCCTCACTTCTAGGGTGCCGTCATCAGGCTGAGGCAGTTTGCACCGTTAGCGCGGCCATTCTGCCTCGTCTGAGGTCAGGAAGGCTGGTCCACTGAACCATCGTCCAGAGTGCGAGAGGTCAGGAGTGTTGACGTCTCGGGTGCCGATGTCTGCCGGGTTCAGTTTGGTAGGGACCCATCTCCAATCTGCAATGCGGGTGAGCTCGTCGATCTCGCCGAGTCTGTTGGCCACAAAGGCGGAGTATGTGCGTGGATCTGTGCGCAGCCAGCACAACACTGTTGTCGAGTCTGTCCAGAACACTGTTCGCGCAATGTTGCTGCGACATTCTTTCTTCAGTGTTGCTGCCAGTCTGGCCGCCATGAGCGCGGATTGTAGCTCAAGGCGGGGTATTGATAGAGGTTTCAGAGAAGCCACTTTGCATTTGCTGGCCCAAAAGGTGGCTGTGGTGTTCCCATTAATCTTCTCGGTATGGTAGGCGACCGCACAGCATGCCTGTTCTGAGGCATCACAGAAGAGGTGGAGGGTGACGAAGCTCTCTTTGTTTTGTAAGCAGCGCCGAGGTATGGCAACTTTGCAGTCTTGCAGAAGTCCCAGCCAGTCCATCCACCTTTCGTTGTGTTCAGGTGTGATGATGTCGTCCCATCCGATGTTGGATCGCCAGACAGCTTGTAGTAGAATCTTCGATCGGACTGTGAGGCAAGCGACGAAGCCCACAGGGTCGAAAATCTTCATAACAATGCTGAGCAGCTGGCGTTTGGTAGGCCTGCTGATCAGTTCAGGATCGGAAGCATCGCGAAATGCGTATAAAAATCGATCAGTGACAGGATCCCACAGAAGTCCGAGGATTCTCTCGGTATCTGCTTCTCCGCTGTTTATGGTGATGGCTGACCTGGCTCGGTCTATAAGCGGGATAGTAGCCATCACTGAAGTGTCGTTAGAGGCCCAGTTTGTTAGGTGGAACCCTCCAGTTGACAGCACTTTGGCAACAGTAGTGATGAGTGCTGTCGCTTCAGTTTTAGTATCGACCGCATCCAAATAGTCATCCATATAAAACTTTGTTTGGATGGCGGCTGCGGCAGCAGGGAATAATGCAGAATTCTCCTGGGCCACTTTGTTTCGCACGTACTGGGCGCTGCTTGGTGAACAGGTAGCGCCAAACATCATTGATGACATCATGTAAGTACGTGGTTCTTGTTGAGGTGTTGGTCTCCATAGAAACAACTGTGACTGTTGATCTTCACTTTTGATTTTCACTTGTAAAAACATCTCCTTGATGTCGGCGGCGAGAGCTGTTTTTCCCTCTCGAAACCGGAGTATGTTTCCTAACAATGAAGTCAGCAGGTCAGGCCCAGTCAGCAACTGATCATTGAGGGAGGTCCCTCGGCAGCGGCTGGCAGCATCAAACACCACACGGATCTTGTTTGGTTTGTTTGGGTTCACTACGGCAAAATGCGGTAGGTACCATTTGCGGGCAGAGGGTTTTTCTACCTCTCGATCTGTAAGTTCACGTGCGTGGCCTTGTGTTATAAGTCCGTTGATTTTAGCTGCATAGGCGGTTGCCAAGTCCTTTTCCTTCAATAATTTTCTCTCCAGAGACCACAGTCGTTTTAATGCACATTGCCGATTGTCAGGCAGTGTGATATTATTCTCCTTCCATAAAAGGCCGGTTTCCCATCGGCCAGTTGTCAGTTGATGGGTTGTATCTTCCATCAGCTGATTTGCACGCACTATGTGTGCAGTTACACGAGAGGCGGACGTGATCCCCAATGAGTCAATCGCAAAATTGTGTTTGATGAGATCACTCATGAGGTCGTCTTTGTGGCTCTCCTTGCGCAGGGCCAGTGTTGTAGCCTCAGCTTCGTGTTCAGGGGCCCCTCCGCCATGGGTGATCCACCCCAACGCCGTCCGTGACAATATTCGCGTAGAGTCACGAACGTCGCGCACTTCCCTCGAGACAATAAGGTGTACATTGTCTTGCCCGATGAGAAGTGTGGGGGTGATGTAGCGGCCGTGGACCCTCTGTACAGGGAGGCTGAGCTGCTGGACGGTGTTGGCTTTGATGACGTACTCATCAGAGATTCCGGCGCCGCGTAGGGTGATTGGCACGCGGCGGGACGTTAAGTCTGTTGAGCACATGTTTCTTGCTCCGTGTAGTCGTAGCTCACGGGTAGGTCCGGTTGTGCCGATTTTCTGTGCTGTGGTGGCGTCAATAAGGGTGACAGTGGAGCCTTCGTCCAGAAGCGCAAAGGTTTTGATCTGCCGCTTGGGGCCCGACAATATGACCCCCACCACTTTTAACACGGCACTTTCGGTGTGACGTCACATATTGTGAACGTCTGCCACTGTATTTTTATTTTCACGATAGTTCGGGTTGTGAAGAAGTCGGTGGTGGGGGTATCTGCACTCCCCCACTCCGCACCAGTCACTAACTTTGCAGTATTTGGTAAAATGTTTGCCATTGAGGCATACTCGGCACAATCCGGCACTTTTAACTGTCACAAAACGGGATTTTATGTCTTTCGCGGCGAAAGTGCGACATTCGCTAAGTTGGTGGCCATTTTGACCACACTGGACACACCCGGCGCGGTTGTCGAACTCGCGAACTTCACTGTAACTGTTTTGCACTTTTTCCCCGCTTCGATTATTTTCTCGATTATTACCAGACAAAATTTGGGGCATTCGATTATTACCAGACAAAATTTGGGGCTTTCGATTAATTTTTGCGAACTGTTGTTTTTCACTAGAATTGTTGTTATAAACATTGTTTTCCCGCGATAAAAACCGTTCTGACGCGGCAGACGTGTTTAAACTGTTGTCACAAGTGTCACTTTTGTTCGAATTGTTTTTTCGCGAAAACTTTTCTGACGCGGCAGACATATTTATGAAACTTTCACAGGTATCACGTTTTTTAACACCGTTTTTGCGCGAAAACTGTTCCGTTGTCGCGAGCGTGTGTTCACGGCGTGGGCGGGACCTCGCGCGGTCAACCAAACCGGACTTTAGGATGGCGTTCGCGACGGTTTTCAGGAAGGCGGCAAACTGGCAAATGGTAGCGGAGGCCTCGTAGTGCCGCACTTCCATCAGCCACGCCAACCGCAAGGTGGGCGGCATCTTCCCCGCGATGTCACTGAGCAGCGCTGGATTCGTCAGGTAGCCATCATTGTTGAGGGAGCGGAGTGATGCCACCAGGTTCTGAACTGTGCCAGAGAAGTCTGCGATGTCCTCCAGAGAGGCCTCAATTGTGAGGTGGGGCAGCTTCTTCACTTTGTCCAGCATCAGAGCAGCGAGTGAAGTAGTCCCTCCAAATCTCTGCTCCAGGACTGCCAGGATCTCCGGAACCTGAGCAGGGTCCATCAGAAGGGGGCCGACGGCTTCTCGGGCTTTCCCCTTGAGGGCCCGCTGTAGGCGGATCAAGTTTTCGCTGGAGGTCATCCGACATGTGGAGGTAGACTGGTTAAACTGTGCCCTCCAGGTGGGCCACTCCAGTGGATCTCCAGAGAATGGAGACAGGTCCTTGGCCATTGATTGTCTGGCAATAAGGGCCGCCATTCGTGGATCGTCCTCAATTGTGGGACGGGGGCTGTCCTGAGCCCTTGAAGCTCTGATGGCTTCTGTCAGGGCGGAGGCCAGCTGAGCCATGGGACTGCCATCATGCTGAACCCAGGCTCTGGTATGTTGGGCCGTTTCATCCGCCGCAGGTTGGGGCGGGAATCTCGGCATGGAGCTGGTACTGGCTGTGGGCGGGCCATCTGGCCGTGCCGGCACCCCATACTCCTGTTCGCGCAGTGGTACGGGCGGCACATGTCCAGATGGTCCAGATGGTCCAGGTGGTCCAGGCTGTGTCCATGGCACGTCCCACTGCTCCAGCAGTCCGGCAGGTGATCCTGGCGTCGGCGCTGGGTACCCCGGGTGGGGCAGAGGTACGGGCAGCACAGGGCCATGAGGTCCAGGCTGCACCAGTACTGGGCATCCCTGAATGGTCCAGGGTGCTGGTTGCGCAGAGCCTGCTGGCTCTTGCTGCGCTCGTGATGCGTACCTCTGGTCCACCAGAGGTACAGGTCCGGCTGGCACTTAAGGTACGGCTTGCCTCTGTTCTATCAGAGGGGCGGGCGGTACGGGGCCAGAGGGTCCAGGCTGCATCATGTTTGGCCACCCTGCATTGGGCCAGGGTGACGAGGGCAGGGGACCGGCTGGCCTTGGCTGCGCCGCTGCTGAGTACCTCTGGTCCACCAGAGGCACCGGGCTCGGTTGGCCGGGCTGCACCCATCCAGGGCTGTACCCTTGGAAGCGCCAGGGTCCTCCTTGAGCAGGGTACCCTTCCAGGAGTACGGGTCCAGATCGGGCAGGCGCTGCTGCTGCTGGTTCCTCATACCTCTGGTCCACCAGAGGCACCGGGCTCGATTGGCCGGGCTGCGTCCATGATGGTGGTGACCTCTCCAGGAGCTGCGAAGGTCCAGGAGGGGCAGGGGCTGCTGCTGTTGGAGCTGATTGAAGAGCTGCTTTAAGTCTCTCAATGTGCTCGGTTTGACTGCGAAGCTGTTGTCGCAATGACTCCATCGCATCCTCTTGAGATGTGGAGGGCGGTGAGTCATGATGTGCAGGTGGTGCCATGTCAGGAGTAGTGCTGGGCGTGGGCATGGGGGTTACGTCAGGCGTGACGTGAACCACAGCCGTGGCCTGAGACCCAGCTTCCAGGGCATCTGCAGATGGTGTTGAGGATCCATCGTCTTGGATCCGGCTCGACCGTAAGGTTGGAGACATCCTGGTTGAAGGCGTGTGAGAATCCGGCTCGGAGGACCACTTGTACTGGACGGGAGTCCGCACAAGACTGTAGATTTAGGCGCCGGGTCCAAACCGTGTCTTCAACCGTTGAAAATGCTCTTTTACGGCCGATGATGATGATAGTAGTAGATATTGATGATGAATCTGCCTCCCGCACCCAGGCTTGATGAATGTTGGGCACTGGGTGTGCTGTCGTCTCTGCTCGCTTCTGGTGTTGGCGGTTTTCCAGAGGAGGGCCGGCTTGTCTTGAGGAGGTAACACCAGAAGATCTTGGAGCAGAAGACTTGGCGAGGTGAGGCAGATGTTGGGCAGGAGTCACTTGTAGATAATAAAACGCTTGGTTTCGGTGGTAAAGATGAACTAATTTATTTTCAATTATGTGGCTGCTTATATTTAATTAGCCTGACTCGCACCCGACATTGGGCTTTGAGTCCAAAAGTGGTGGGGGATTGTACCCGCGCCAACAATGAGTTTATAGGCCCCGGCAAAATGTCGCATATTCATTTTGCCGGCAGCACTGGCGAAAGTAGTCGCTTAAATTTGCGAGTTAGAAAAGATTTTGAACGCTTACATGAATAACAATTACATAGTTTAAATGCATAGTATACACATATATTGTACTAGTGTCAGAATCAAGAATCCGGTAAAAAATACTATTCCTATTTCTATTGCTTTGAAACATCAACATTATTTTCTAACATTGCCAACAGTAAAAACTCTACATACAACTTGTTTTCTAAATTGCTCGCCAAGTTTTATTCAGCTTCTAGTCTTCATCCAAAGTTTAGCTACCAACACCCTACACCAATTTAAAAAATGGAAGATAATATAAATAATATTTTAGACAATTTGTCGCAGATTCCATGTATCGAAACAAGTAGTTCTGTAGAAGTTCAAAAAACCCTAAATAAATCCAACCTAAAAATATTTTCCATGAATATCAGAAGCATGAACAAAAATTTCAATGAACTAATGATACTACTTACAGAACTTGACTCAGACTTTGACTTGATTATTCTGAGCGAATGCTGGATCAGAGATAACTATATTCCTAAAAACATAAAAAACTATAATCAATACAATACTCAGAATAACCAATTACAAAATGATGGCGTTATTATATACATAAAAAATCATATACAATACTCTATAAAGGAAATCACAATAACTCACTCAAATTGTCTTAAACTTGAAATAGAAAATAGCGTTACTGTTCTAACTATATACCGATCACCGAGCACTTCCAATATAACACCATTTTTAAACTCGCTTAATCAGTTTCTGGCATGTATTAGAAATCATGAAAATGTTCTAATTATTGGTGACCTAAATATTAATATTATAAATACAATGCATCCCCAAGCAAACGACTACATAAATTTATTAACTCTTCAAGGATTTATCCCAGCTATTACAGCCCCTACTCGTGTCTCAGAGTTATCCGCCAGTTGCATAGACCACGTCTTTGTCAAATGTAAGCCAAATATCAAATCTCTCATATATCAGTGCACTGTGACAGATCACTACGCTACTATCACCTCCATTTCTCATAAAATTCAAAAATTACCAGTATCCACTATACAACTAAAGAAAATTTCTTATGACACTCTCTTCAAACTGGTTTCCAATGAAAACTGGTCAAATTTCTACAAAATTAGCGATCCAAACTTAGCGTGTGAATCTCTCATCAACATCCTACATAAGCATCTGAAAAATGCCACATCCCACACACACAACAATCAAAGTAGTCGTACAATTAAACTAAAACCTTGGATAACTACTGGTATTTTACACTGTATCCGCAAACGTGATAAACTTCATAAATATTGTAAAAATAACCCCACTGATTACGAATCTCTCTTATTCTATAAAAGATACAGAAATGCCTGTAAAAAAATAACCTGTACGGCCAGAGAAGATTATTATAGGAAACAGATAGAGGAAGCTGCGAATGATAATAAAAAAATCTGGAACATTGTCAAAGAAATATGCTACACCGACAAAATTACCACACCCATAAATAAAATAACCATCACAAATAAAACACTAAATGCAACCGAAAATTCAGAAACAATCGCAAATCACTTCAACCAATTCTTCTCTACAATCGGATCGGATCTAGCAAATAATATTTTAAAAAGAAATAGCAAGTCTGAAAATAATCTTGCAAATACTATCTTTCTCGATAATCTGAGTTATGACCCTTTCAATCTCACACTAACAACAGAACAAGAAATCACTGAAATCATCAATTCACTCAAAAATACACACTCCACGGGAGTTGACAATATATCCACTAAACTAATTAAACACCTTAAACCAATCATTGCTAAGCCCCTTGTATACATCACAAATCTAAGTTTTCGAACTGGCCTTTTCCCAAACACTCTAAAACATTCAACAATTATTCCTATCTTTAAATCAGGGGACAGATCAATCGTCAATAACTATAGACCAATATCTCTACTGAGTCCAATCTCTAAAATAATCGAAAAAACAGTAAAACAAAGGCTCTACAAGTTTCTCGAAGAAAATAAAATCCTGTCAAAAAACCAATACGGCTTCCGCAAAGATCTTAGTGCATCAGATGCAATTGCAGCTTTTACTAAATTAATTTCTGATAACCTCGATAAAAGTCGCAAACCCCTCGCTGTATTCTTGGATCTGGCTAAAGCCTTTGACACTGTATCTCACCGCATACTTTTGAAAAAACTCTCACAGATAGGAATAAAAGGTGTTCCTCTTAAATGGTTTGAGAGCTATCTAACAAATAGGTCCCAGTCAACTATTATTAACTCCGCTAAAGAGTATAGAAGTACAAGTTTGCCAATCACATATGGCGTGCCCCAAGGCAGTGTGTTGGGCCCACTTCTGTTTCTAATATACATTAACTCGTTATGCAATTTGGATACTGGTGGTACTATAATATCTTTTGCCGATGATACGGTTATCATATTTGCAGATGAAAATTTGAATTCAGCATTTGAAAAAGCAAATCATGGTATAAATGAAATAAAACACTGGTTAGATTCCAACCTCCTCACTCTAAATATTGAGAAAACTAAATACTTACTTTTTTCCATACGCAAACATAATCTCCCTCAAAACTATCATAAACTTACCATACATTCATGTTCACAGAACTTCAACATGGCTACATCACCTCACAAAAATTGTTCATGCGATAACCTTATAATATCAAACGAAATTAAGTACTTGGGGGTCATTATAGACAATCAACTGCGATGGGAGGCCCATATAAATTCTACAACAAAAAGGCTTCGCAAATTATGCTACATTTTCTACTCTCTCAGATCTATCCTTAACCTACAAACACTAAGATGTGTATACTTTGCAATTTTTCAATCAATTACTACATATGGTATAGTGGGATGGGGAGGTTGTGCAAAAACGATTCTTCATCCCATGGTTTTAATTCAAAAACTGTTACTAAGGATAATATTCAAATGTAAGCCAACAAACCCATCAGAACCACTTTTTAGAAAACTCAGAATATTAGATATTCGACAATTATATGTTAAGACCATTCTCATATACATACGGAAAAATGACTTGGTGAATAAAACACAACAAAAAATTAACACCCGTTACTCGTCACACCTAAAATGTAAAATTCCCCAAACGAAAACAGCTTTCGCCCAGCGGCAGTTTTCTTATATTGCTCCCAAAATATTCAACTCGCTGAGTATTGATATCAGAAAATCAAAAACTCACAATTTGTATGTCATAAGTGTTCAAAATTGGTTATTTATAAAGGGAAGGAACTTTTTCAAGGAATGCCTGCCATCATTAAATTAAGCTCATTTTCTTTATTAGTCATTTTTGTTTTTCATTCAATTCTGTAAAGAAAAAAGTTTAATAATTAATTAATTAATCTTTATTTTCATTATTTCAACAAGTTCATTTTCATAATTTCTACTTTATTTTCATTATTTTAACAAGTAAAGTAACCTATTTATTTGCTGATTGAGTTCTTTTTATCTCATTAATATCAACAGTTTAAAATACGGTTGATGTACACTTGAGCAATCTACTGAACTGGGAACCAGTAAAAGTGTTACCTATTATACACATACATTGCATGTAAGAAAAAAAATACTTAGATTAACAAGTTATCAAATATTACATTTATATAATTATATAAACCTATGTATATAAATTTCGACTACCATAATACGGGCATGTGTCTAGTGTGGTAGTCGAAAAGCATGTAAAAACTGTACACATTAATATTTCATGAATAAAGAAAAAAAAAAAAAAAAAAAAAAATAGTAGTTATAAGAATGTGTATCTTGACAACTAGATTTTTTGTTTGCCAAGATACGACAAAAAATAAGAAAAGTTTGTAAATAAATGTGTAAATATGATCTCAAAGCGATCAAATTTGTAAAACATGTTAAGTTGGTATTTTTCCCAGGTCCCCCGTAACATAGCGCTCAGAAAGAGATAAGATTCACTATGCTACGAGGTCCCTGGATTTTTGTACACGCAAAAAAGGTAAAAAATATTGTTCAAAATTGGTTGTACATATGTGTGAAAAACAGCTTTTTTAAAATCTCCTCAGCGGTAGTATATTGAAAATAGTGTTTATTTGACTACCGCCGAGGGGATGAACAAGTAAAATATAAACATTTGCAATATTTAAAAATTGATTTTTCCTAGTATTAATTACCTAGATTTTAATAACAATACTTATTTGGGAAATATCATATTTCACGAAAAAACCCCTCATAATTCAAACCAACCTACTATGTTAACCCCTCCCCTCAATGTAATTTGCCTATGTATATAAACCCTAGTTTAAGACAAAAATTGTACCAGTCTGAAGATGGCCCTAACAGGCTGAAACCGGTCACGGTCAAATAAAAACAAGTGGAAAAAAGTTTAAAATTGTGTTCTTTATATATATTTATAATGGAATTCCACCACGAAATAACAGTTACAAATATTAAAATATTAAAAAGATATACTATCACATTAATCTTGATTACAAGTTCGTTCGTAAAGGAGACACCCTCAAAACTTTGGCTGTTATATTACACCGGTAAAACTATGAATGTTAATGCATTGAACTTAATCTGATTCTCTTTGCTTCATTCAACAATTTTATACCTGACTGGAGTCAAATATAGTTTACGAAACTTTACAAATTTATTATCTTCATGTCATTGGCTGGTAAAGTAAAAATTTATGAAAGAAGCCAAACCCAACCTAGGGATGTTACGCTTTGATGGTTACCTCATCAGTAAGGTTAGAAATCTGCCCAAAAACTTATTTAAAAAAAAAAATAGTGGTCCTAAAGTGCAGCCCTGAAGTACTCCAGATAGCATAAAAATAATCTTTTTGAATATTTTAGGCAATACAAATTGTTTCCTTTAGTGAAATAATTATCTGTTTAGTAGGATGTCATATGGAACATAAGAGAAGCAAATATCAGCATTGTATATTTTCAACAATTTACTTGCATTGTCAGCTTCTGAGATTTGTAAAACTCTTCTGAGAAAATAATTTACTAGAAATACTTCTCGGTTACAAACGGTTACAAGTATCAAAATTCAGTTATGGTTTTTTTCTCTTTTTAAATAATCGACAAATTTTCTGTTGATTTTATTCGTTATTAGTTCTATTGGATTAGAGTAGACTATAGATACGTTGATCTAGAAGCACCAGAGAGCAAAAGCACATTAAATTTCTTGATTGCATAACTACTAACAACAAACAACAAACATTAGATTTTCAGCCTCACAGTATTAGCAATATCCGGACATAAAGCCAGGATAATGGATTCAGTCCCTTCTGTAAAATAAGCATAAAAAATTAATTAATATTCATGTGCGCAAATAATTAAGTTTATGTACCAAACCCTCCATTTCCGCGAAACAAAAACATGCCAATAATTAACAAAGAAAAGCTTGCAATGTCGCCAAAATTGAAAAAACTGTGAATCGAACATGAACTGTGAACAACCATTAAAAAATCTAATGTTATTAAAAAGCAATCACCATAATTCTCTTCCGACCCCGTGAACCATTCATCGTCACATTGAGGGATGTTTTATCTCAGAGCTTCCCTTGGAATTTCGCTCTACTGGAAAATAGGAAATAAAGATCTACTGGAAATAGGGAATAAATTAAATTTGGACCTTTGAACTAGTGTTCGAATTTCCACAGTTTTCGGTAAGCAAAATTTGTATCTCTATTTGGAGTTATGCAGACATCTGGTTCCATGAACAAGACGCGTTACTATTTTTATATATTTTGTATATACAGGGTTTTCCAATAAGAGGTGTTATTTTGATATTCAATCGTAAAAGATCAATGGTTCCGTTGCTTGTGTCTTGTTGAAAGTAAACGTTGTTCAGATCAATACCATCTAATCCCGGCCATAAAAATCATTAATAATCTCTCGATAGCGCAATCCATTCACCGTAACTGTTGCTCCAGCCTTATTTTCGAAAAAGTAAGGTCCAATGACTCCGCCGGACCATAAATCGCACCAAACAGTCACATGTTGAAGATAAAGAGGCTTTTTAACAATAAATCTTGGGTTTTTCGAGCCCCAGATGCGACAATTTTGCTTGTTGACGGAGCCACCGAGGTGGAAATGGGCCTCATCACTCAAGATGATTTGCATTTGATTCACTCAAGTGAATTTTAATAATTTCAATGCGTTGTTGAAGCGTGTATCGTTTCGTTTTTAATAATGACGCAGTTTTTACTTGTCAAATGTCAAAAAATAACAGGTTTAAAAGTAACATTTACCGAAATAGCGGGATATTCAAAATAACACCTCTTATTGAAAAACCCTGTAAATATGGTTGAAGGGTGAAAAATGACTAACTTTCTGCGATCGATTTATGTCATAACGAGTAAACTCAGTAATTTATATATTTTTTGACTAAATACACCGTACATCTGTATTTTTTCCAAAATAGGTACCATTTCACAAAAAGATCTTTTTAGAGCGATTCCTACAGATGAAAGTTATTTATATTTATGATTAATAAAAACTGTAACTAGACATTAAAATATTTTATAAAATGTTTTTTAAATTAAATGTAAGCACCAGATTTTATTTTTCTAGACGATGAATTAGTAACTTCTCAAAGGATCTCTCTATAATTATCCTAGATTTTAGTTTTACTTTCACCAGAAATAATTAAAATAAAGCCCACGGAAATATCAATTTTCTATGCCTGTTAGGGCAAATTCGACCGGACCGCGCGCCTAATATTGTATTTACACAACTGCATCACGGATGTTGTTAAGATTTCCACTTTATTTTTGAGATGCGAGGGCAAAGTCAACCGCATGTCTGTCCAGTACACCAGGGCCGCGCGTTGCATATTTCTGTGCATGGCTTCTATACTTACGTCGTTAAGATTCTGATGTTATTTTAAGGTATTGACGTAAAAACCGATTCAATTTGAAAAGTTAGTGACACCATCGAATTTTACATCAGGTGAAGTCACTAAGTTGTCAATCTCTCCCCGAAGGCCAGTTCCTGGCGGTACCGGATGAGGTCAGAGTCGTTGTTGGTTTTAATGATGTTTTAATAGCCGTAGAGATACTTATGAACAGTAAAATTTATTTATTCACAATTTCTAGCTCAAGGCTGAACTTGGGGAAATATAATCAAATAAAATTAACCGTATTACTGACATGAAAAAATAAATCTTATGCATTTCATAATATATTAAACAATATAAACAAGGGACGTACTTGACTTGCTTTAGCCATTGATTCCTGATATATTTGTGATTAAATGACTAATTTAAATGAAATTTCGGTCTCCGGTGAAGTGAAAAAACAAAAATAAATAAAGTCACCCAATACCAATATTTCGTTTACATTTTTTACTCCAAATAACGTCAGGAATCACTGGTCAAACTAAGTCAAGTACGTCATTTAAGAGGAAGCTACAAGCCAAAAATGTGTATATTCTTGGTATACCTTATATCGTAGGTAATAGGCATTAAAATCGCTTGACAAACGGAGTCTAGAAACGTTCGATTTCAAGCAAAAAACTGGTTTTTGTTTATTTTATAAATAATTTTATAAGAAAGGAAAAAAAATAATCAAGTGAATCTGTCACAGAAAATCTTAGCTATAATACTGTATTTTTAAAAGTTGTTTCCTTTATGCGTTCATACATTTCTATTGAAAAAATATTTTTTTTAGTAGTTTGCATTTATATTTTTTAATGAGTAATTTTTTTATTTTTATTTGTATTTACTCAAACAAAGCGTTAGGAAAACCTTCAAATTATCTAAAGCTTATTTTTTGGTATTCATAATGTACACCAATTCGTTATAAAGATTTATCAAAATAGTGATTTGGCATTAAGCTTCGTCTTATGTAATATAAAAGACCGACAGTAAATTAAGTCTATGATATTATATTTAAGAAATTAAAAATCATTTGTTATGTAGTCTCAAAGACCCCAGCTTAGTAAATAACTCACTTGAACTCCGTCCCGCCAGATAAAGGTTATGAAATTACTAAATTTCCCCTGCATAATCGTAGTACACAAAGAAGTTTATTTATTAATTTTCACGTTTTTCCACTATTCAAAATATCTATTATTGTTGTAGCGCAATTTATCGCCCATTACTATTTGTAAGAGAAACTAAATTTTCTAGGGTAATTGCCTGTCGACTGTCGAAGTCTTGAAGGCTTTGTGATTAAGTCCCGACTAAATTTATTACCTTTAGGAAGTTGTGTAGTTGTTAACAACCGTATTTCAGTAAACGAATAAGAATGTTGAACCAGGAATAATAACCGAGTTGATGTGTTTTCTACATTTTGCGATCTTCTTATTTAGATTTTTTTCTTACACCACATTTCAATAAGAATTTTTGTTTACATGCATTTTAAATCTGAAAATATCTAGTAAGCATCGAAAATTATGCAAAAAAAAATCAAGCCTATAAATACAAAATAATATTAGTAAAACATGTAAAAGTAACATTGCATATTATACAGACTAGAACAGTACCACATATCAGACAAATCACTAACTACATTACCAACGCTACTCTAATTTGTAGGATTCAACAAAGAGCTAGTATAGATTACGCTTAATTCTATAAATGGAGTCAATAAATATATCGATAGTACCCCCATACTTGTTACCTAGATCATGCATCCTATTGGTCAGTGAGTGTGTCTGATAGTTGGTTGTGTATGTATTGCAGAAGAATGTTTTATTTTGAAATAATAGAAATGAGATTAACATGTTATTATTATAATATAAAGAGGTGAGCATAAATATCAATTAAATGAAATATTATGTAACAATTGTCAAGGATTCATTGTATGGTTTGAATAGATAATTTTCAAATCATTATGGCATTTATTATCTGTTTGAATACATCATTAATTTTTTTTTTTTTTATAATATATTTTCGTATATGATGGGGGCCAGAGGGAAACATTTAGGTTAGTGAGCGAGGATAAGGCCTCTGGCGTCGCCCTGTGGACCTCATCAATCCCGCCGGGGAATGAATACAGCGGGCATTCTTTGACCACATGTTGAAATATAAAAGGGTGCAAAAATAGCATTCAGCCCTATTTACTTAAAAACAATGGATTATTAGTTTTTTATGTATATGATAATGTATTTTAAAATATTTTTTTTTTATTACTTTAATCATTCACTATACTTTTTTTGGGCAAACAAAACCAAAATTTTTCAATTTATATGCGGAACAACCGAAAAGATTTTAAAACGAACGTAAACTATACATTTCTTGAAGGGTAAATATATTTACCAAAAAAAACATAGGCAAAGCTAGCGTAATATTGCTTTCAAAAACTTTTTTAATAAACCTATTCATCTTTATCACTATGTTAACAAAGATGATGGTAAATATCCAATACACACAATTAATTTTTAAAACACTATGTATCAGTGTAATTATAATGAGGAGCATCTACTTATCTCATTAGAAGCAATGCATTTTTAAAGCTATTTCGTTACGAAAATTGATACCAAACAATTGTAAGCAATAATTAGTCGCCTGAAATATCAATACAAATTGAAAATATCTCCCGAACCCATGCCTTCTGATGTCCGGTCAGGTGCTCTGAAATCACTGAGCTATTGTCGGCTTATTTCCAACCCGCCAAATGATTCAATATGTACTAGTACCTCAATCAACAATTACTGCTTATTATATATATTCACCTGTAAAAAACCAACTTTATTTTTGTAGGAAAGGCTTTGTCAGTGCTAAAGTTATCACTAGATGGCGTCGAGACATAATATATCTTCATTTATTGGTGAAATATTTTTTGACTTGTAAAATATTATTATTTGCCTGAATTGTATTGATATTTCGGGCGACTAATTATTGCTTATAATTATTTGTTATCCTCTATGCTATGCATAAAACCTTGTCTTATAAACATTAGTTTATCATTAAAAAATAAGAAAATTGATAGATTTGTCGTTTTCACTCGGCGGCCCTCTTTCGTACGTCAAAACATGGCGTGAACAAAATACGTAAAATTATCTGTATATTAGTTTAAACGAAATAGTTATTTATTTGCTTCTCCGGAGACAGAAATAGATGATCCTCTTTGTTTTTATACTGACACGAAGTTTTTACACGTTTTTAAAATTACTCCCAAAAATGACTCCTAAAATTACTCCCAAAATCTCCTATTTACGAACCCATTTTCGGTTATGATTTTATTGTATAACGTGGCAAATTAAGTTATTAATAAAATTATCGAAAAAAAATTAAATATTTATGCCTAAACATCCACAAAATAAAATAAAAGGCACTTTTTGGCCATGTTTTTTTCTTGCATAAATCAAAAGGGAATTTAAACCTTATCGCCATCTACGTAAGATTTGTTATTGATAGCAGCTCAATTTAAAATATTACCCGACGTAGTGCATCGCCTTTAAATTAACTTTAATTAAAGTTAAATAGGGATTTGAGGGATTTTGAATACCGATTTTTTTTAATCCCGTATTTTGTAGCAAATATCTAGTACAGATATGTGCTACTTTATCTGTGTTTTCGTGTACCTGTGTATCTGTGTACCCGGCGTTACTGGGGACTATCCTTAGGCGATAGACATATACTGTCCTGGACTTTTCTGTAGGCCTTTTAAAGATGTACAATTCTGTAGTAAATAAAGTTGGCCAGCGTCAGCAACGTAAGCGCCCGAAAATATGTTTTACGACTTGATTACAAATATCGAGTTTTCTCTACTGTCTATGAATAAAATATGAATGTAATATATATAAAGCTTTCGGTAAAAATTCTCCAAACGATAGTGAAAATCTTATCCGTTTCGTAGTTTAGAAGAACTAAGCGCACAAACAGACACAAACATGAATAGTTTATTTTATACTAATACTTTTTTTATACTATTTGGGCTATTAAAGAATTATATTTTTCATGATTGTTGAGGCAACTTTGGAAATTATTTGTGAGTTAATGATGATTATTTAAAAAAAAACTTTGTTCTGTTTACTCTATTTGTATGATGAAATATAAATTTAAAAATAAAGTGATTTAAAAAAACAAAACATTTCGTGTTCGTAAATTTACGTTAGAACACAAATTTACTGGGTGAAAACTATAAATTATAAAAAAATATTGAAGACAATATTAGTGATTTCTAAACGAAAATCTGAAACAGAAAAATCAGAAAAGGAAACGGTCACATCTGGGACTCGAACCCAGGACCACTGTCTTTCCGGGACAGTGCTCTACCAACTGCGCTAATGGGACCCTATTCTCCTCGGTCACTTTTAACTGTATCATACTTCGAATAAGAACTACTAACATTGTCTTCATTTTTTCACCGCACATTTTTATTGGCAACTATCTTTATGTATGATCGCAAGATTCAACCCGAACTAAATGCAATCCAGACAGCGTCTTTTAGATAAACCTATCTTATTATTTTTTTATTTAATGTGCGACATCTGTTGACTTTTCTGCAAGTCTAGAATGAATATTTATTTTTCGGAATAACTTTATTGAGTAAAACCTCAAATTGTAATATTTAAATATTGAAGACAATATTAGTGATTTCTAAACGAAAGTTTTTCGTTTAGAAATCACTAATATTGTCTTCAATATTTAAATATTACAATTTGAGGTTTTACTCAATAAAGTTATTCCGAAAAATAACTATAAATTATACCCAAAAAAAACCGTTTTAACGAAGTTTTACGCCATTTTATTTTATTTATCATTATATTAACTCTAAAAGTAGGGTTAGATTATTTTTATAATAATTTCAATTAACTCGCAAAAAAAAATCCAAAGCTCTCCCTAAAAGCACGCAATATAGAATTTCTTAACGGCCCGTTTTTTAATATTTAAAATACAAATAAATAAAATAGCACAAATTCGTACTTGAAATTTGGTAAATCTTTGAATAAAAAAAATAAATTTCAGATTGCTTTGGTACAATGAAATTGACCGCGTAGCCGTTCCTCTTAAACCCTCGCATACCCAATATGGTCATCGTCATCGGATATCTCATCAAAATGACAGTTCAACACACCTACAAAAAGTGATATAAAGTCATGAAAAGTGATGAAACAAAAAGTAGGTTAAATAGTACATGGTTAACTATTTTTTGTTTCATCACTTTTAATTACTCTATATCACTTTTTAAAAGGTGTGTTTAGTTGTCATTTTAAACCATTTCGACCCATCTCTACCCGCTTACTACGGATCCTTAATATAGAAAACACTTTTACTTTCATGAGCTTAGTATGCTAATCGTTCTTCCTAGTATTTGATTTAATTTTGCGATACACATGCAATATTATTATAATGTTAACATTTTAAGTATGGCGCTTGCAGTGTAATATCGAGAACATTATTGTTATTGCTTGTGGAAATGAGCAGAAGTGTCTGTACCACTGAAGAGATAATATACACTAGAAATGGCTTCCATTTAGACTGGAATAGAAATCAATGTCGCTACTTACAATGCCTTTTGTTTTGGCCCTTCAGTCTCTCTTACACTTGTCGGGCATCGTATATCGCTGCTCCTTTTGAATTTCATAATAACAATGAAACACAGTTTTGTGTTAAAAATTTAAGGCCCGATTAGCCAGACTTTGGGATAAAGAAATACGCCTACATAACATTTCTTATGTTTTTCATTCTATGATCGATACAACACACGTGTAATGACGTGGGCTGTAAGAATTCATATCAACTAATTTATTGATTTTTGATGCATATTTAAACATGCAGGTGTGAGTTTCTGACTGGACGTAAAATGTAACTGCGTTTTACTATTAATACTAATTTACTCTCTCTCTCTTATAAACCTCAACACTACCAACTCATTTAATTTATTGCGCAATCTATTTAAGATTTATGTAAGTTATAAATAGGGACCTGAAAATTTCAAGTCGCTTTTCAAAAATTTAAACTTTTGGTATTTTGAAGTAAGACAAATTTGCGGCACCAGCTTTTCCTTTGTTAAAATTGGTTTATGTCATTTTTGATATGCTTTCGAGTTGGTTGCGTTCCGCTTATTGGTTAGCACGTCAAAACTATAAAAAAGGAATAATTTGATTTATGATGTTCCTTTCTTATTTTTATGGCGAATTTCGCGTTACTGTCGTGAAAATAGCAAAAATTAAATTTTTCGCTGAAAATTATAATAATAATTTATTTCACAACATCCCATTGAATTTCAAATTAATTGAGCAGTTTTATTTGTCCAAGTATCTTTAATTTTCTACCAAAACAAATACAAATGGAGAATAAAATATCATACTATTTAAAAGTATTAAAATTAAGGATGTATGATTTAGATGTTGAAACACTGTTACACATATATATTCATATAAGTTTATTTTTATTCTTACTTTATTAGTATATTCTTTTTCTTATTCATATTATCCATACACATTTTTTATTTTTTCCATTTTTTATTCTCAAAACTGTATGTAACTTATGTGTAAAAAAATATTGGAAAAAATTAAGGAAATAAAATAAATTAACGTTTCGCGTAAAAATCTTTCTTCCCAGAACTTCATTTCCTTAAAAATACCCCCCACACAGCATCCCTAAGGATCACTTAAGCCCTCAGGTTTTTTTTCCTCCGGGCCTCCTGTGTGGAGAAATGGTTTAAAAAATGGGGATAGCATAACCACATTGTCCCCAGGGACTTTTGTGCGATATTCATATTTATTAAAAAAAAATTACTTATTAATCGAAAATTTGCATAGTTTGACTTGCAAGCGAAAAATCACGTTTTGCCGACCGGAAGTTTAAAGAAATTAACGTTAAAGACGCAACGAGGTATTTTTCTTTTTTTTTAAGGAAAGACAAACATTCCGGATAGTATTGGAAAATCTCCTACTACCATCACAGTAAGCGGATAATGTTGCTAATGTAGTGATGGAGGACTTAGCCAGCAGAGGAATTGAATACGTTACGCCTGGGTGGGACCCAAACGCGATGTCAACTCAGCCACCGACCGGTCAATGTTTTGGTTGGTTTAATGCATTTTCAAATGTGATATAGTAGATTCAGTGCCGGTCCTATGCGGGCAAAATTGGAGCAGTTTACTCCGAACGCTGACCTCTAAGGAGCCAAGGCGCTGATAATACTTACCACGCCACAAAGCGCCCGTAAGTTTTTTACTAATAAGAATGACAACCACATTATAATACGGAACAAATAATGAAGACACTGGCTAATGTTCGGGTTAAGAAAAAATCTTCACAAAACACTAAAATATTATATCCCCTCAAACAATAATATTCTTTATGACTGCAAGTAGGTGGGTACATATTAAGAAATGAATCTTCCCGAATGATCCCACTTACTAAAAATAATTCTAAAAACAATTATTGTTCTTGTGTATCCATCGTTCTCAAGGTGGCACTGAACAAACTAAAAGTTTTTTTGTTTGCGTTGTGGTAAATTTTTATAACCTAATTGATTGAACTCTTTTCGGAGAGATAATGATTATTGGTGACATTTTATTATTATTATCTTACTCAAGTCTTGAAACGAGTCATAAAATATTATTGTAAACATTCTTTTTTGAATTCGTAAAGACGTGTTGTAAAATTAAGAACTTTTTGATTCACGAGTTAGGCACTACGGTAAAGGGTTCACCTTTTTTTCTACATTCCAAGATTTAAGTGCATTATGTTGTATTTCAGAGAAGGATTGCACACGATTCTTTTTGCTTTAGTATATTTTTGTAATCGCTGCTGTGCTTACCATTTGTAATTATTAAACTAATTTTGTTTCTTCTAAATCAAAGCCTCTAGATTCTTCTAGTCAGAATTTTCAGGCAGATATTATTAGATTTGTAAAAAAATTCCGTGTATTTCGTGCGTCTCTGAATAAAACTCTACGCAGAACATCAGTGAAATTAGTTGATATTTCACAATATTAAATTTACCAGATACAGAACAAAGAGTAGTAAAAGTTAATAAGAAAATGTTATTTCAACTCATTTTGTTTTTATGATTTTAGTTCAACATTTTTGCGTTTTCGAGGAATTTTGTTAACACTTTAACACTTCAAGATTAGGTGCTCAATCAATGTTAATCTCAATAAGTTACGATTGTGAATTATGAAAATGATAATTATTTACACATTTTTAAATTTCAGATAAGTTTTGTTAAACTCGTGCTTATCTGAAGGAATTTTTATTTTATTTATTTAAGTTGGGAACCCTTCTACTAAAATATAATTTTAAAATTTATCGGTGAACGATTGTGGCGAAAGCGTTAACATCAAAGCGTTTGAAGAGAAGGCTTTCCTTTGCATCGGTTTACAGGCAGCCAATCATGGACGGGTGGAAGCGTTTTGGCAACAGTTTACGGGGCGCCAATCGCAAACAGGATGAAGAAAGCGTTTAATAAATAAGCGTTTCTTTGCATCAGTTTACGGTCGGCCTATCACGGGCGGGTGGAAGCATTTTTTGCAACGGTTTACGGGCGGCCATTCGTGGACGGGTGGGTAAAGGGTAACCGTTTAATAAATAAGCGTTTCTTTGAATCGGTTTACGTCCGGCCAATCCCGGGCGGGTGAAAGCGTTTCTTTGAAGAGTTTACGGGCGGCCAATAGAGGACGAGCGGATAACCGTTTAGTGATAAAGCGTTTAAAAGGGAAGTGTTTCTTTACATTGGTTTACGGGCAGAGTAAGCGTTTTTTTGCAATCGTATTGTGCTCTATTAGAATCATTTCGCGCGTGTTTATGTAGGCCGAGTTAAAACTTTTTTAAAAATGTTTATCCCAATATCCACAAAACTGTTGCAACCATTTTTGAACTTAAACGCTTACAAAAAAACTGATTCACGTTATTTTACTCACCTCTATAATAAATCACAAAAATACATTTTTCTATCGATTCCCGTGGTCCGATTTATAAATAATATTCGCTAAATACCTGACTTATAAATCTTAATATATTCCTAATTCAGTCGGCTTACATCTTAGCCGACATAGTACTAATCAGTAATCTGTAAGAGAATCTACGGAATAATTTCTTCTGATTGTCTTACTGTTATTATGTCCGTGGGAATCGGCCCAATTTTTATCTACAAATCCTTGATTTATATACCAAATCTTCTTTAATAGGCTTTCATCCCTTCTTTCGCCACCCTTTCCTCTTTCTTCCACTTTTCTGGGCTAAGAATTCCTAGGTCGATATTGCCGGCTAGATTTGAAATGCTGCCAGCTATTAATAAATCCACGAGGAGTGATATGAGCCCGTGAAAGAATGAGCAAATCACTTAATACGCCCTTACTCCTCACTTATCTGTGCTCCTGATAGGAATTTATTATAGTCCAAAGTTCGTCGATATTACCTAACTACATATTCCATTCGATATGAATGTATTGGATTTAGGGTTGGAATTGTATCGGTCATGTCACTTTTTCTTCTTCTGAGGGAATAAAAGAAGGCGCTGAAAAAATGCCCAATTCCTTAGCACGTTGATGTTTTCTCTCACCATGCATGCCGCTTGAGGTTCCGAAAACCCTTCTGGATGGAAGGAGAGAGGCTGCTCCAATTACCTCTCACTTCAGAAGATAGGTGGAAACTTGAGTGGCAATTGGCCTACGTGAATAATGACCATCTCATGCATGACCCCACTGAGAGACAGCATGGAATCTCACTGCCTCGTAAACTCTGGTCCACCATCAATAGGAAAAGGTCACCCCACAGCCACTGTGTGCACATGATGCACAGCTGGGGCCTTACACAGTCGACGGTGTGTGAATGCGGTGCGGTGAAGATCACCAAACATGCGCTTAAAGAATTCCCGCTGCATTAATTCCCCGACGGGATTGATGAGGTCCACAGGGCGACGCGTGAGGCCCTAGACTAGCTCACTGAACTAGATGTTCCCCTCAGACCCCCCTATCATACGAATTAAGAAGAAGAATGACAATTATAATTTTGGAAGTTCGCTATAAATTTGGGTATTTATTGTCCTATAACTATTGACTCGACCAACTTGTATTTCGTCTGTCTGTAAATTCGTTTTTTTGTGTTTTGTGTCCGATCGATTCTGTCATGATGGTAGCCATGTTGGATAGTACCTTTTTATTCCGCCTGAGAGCGTGAGCGTTGCGATTGTAAAGTCAAAGTATTCAGCATTACGCGAAGTCTGCTGGTACAAAACTAACAGTTTTTTTTTTACATTAACCCTACGCAAGAGGCCCTGAACACAATAATTTCCGTCAGGGCCTTTGTCATCTTTGTTTGGAGGGACTTGTTAAGGAGATGAAGGACCGGAAGTTCTGGGAAGGAAAAAGTTGTGCAGGATGGGTAGAAATCGAGGGAATCAGGTCGTCCAGGAGTGAAGGTTACAAGACAATGGAGATTTTAAGACTGACTACTGACTCCCACTATTCTGCTCCCACGGCGCAGTATATATATTGGCACTCAGTGGAAAGGTCCAGAGACAGTGCATACCCGCGCTGCGCAGCACGTGGAACTTTCTCAGCTCACAGCGAATACAAAATTTGCCAGCTGTTCCAGAACACTCCGTTCAGTAACTCAGTCCGCTACAAGATAAAAAAAAATAATAAAAAAGAAGGCATGAAAAATGGGAAATTTTTCTCGAGATCGACTCACAAAGCACTCGCGATCGACCTTTTGAGCACCCCTGATGTAGAGTATATTATATTATATGTATGCAAAAAATGTTCATACATTTAGAAGGACAGAATACATTTCACAATAAAGTAACACGACGAGCAAAAATACAGTTAAAAAATAATGATTGTTTGCAAATTTTATTTTATTTTTCTTTGTTTAAAATATAAATATAGTTAAAAATTTTTACGTTTCTCCACCTTTTTAAAACGAGCGTTTGTTAAAAAAAGGTGTTACGATGTGTAAATTATAACTGTACCCCTTTAAACTAATAAAGAATAATAATAAAATAAAATAATATATATCTAAAATAATAATAAATAGTCAAATAATATATTTTATGATCATAATTTGTTATTCGTAATATTTTTAATTTAGAATACATAAATTACGGGATAAATATACAAATAATCTTGGTTAGTAAACGAATTGTTTTTCAGATATTCTGCACGTGCGAGCATCACGAAGGATTTTCGCTGACTTGATATCTAAATTATGCATTTGATAGTCTAGAATTGCTTGCATTTAAAAGTTTCGGATTCCATTACGCAATAATTGAATTTATTTCATGGCAGAAATTCTGTGACTAACTACAACGATATGTGTTTCTCATTGCACAGAATACGTATGGAGGGAAAAATTATACCGGGCCGCACAGGAGGTCAAACTGCTCTCAACTGAAGTCAGTGAGACTATGGCATATCCAATTAGAGTATATTGTGAGGCTGAAAGTAATGGGAAGGGAAAGGAGACAGGGAAGAGTAAGGTGGAGAAGTATCTGACTATTCAGATCTGGTCACCAAACACGGTCAAAGCCTTTTCAATTGTGAATGATGGTCTTACATCTTGGCGATACTGAGAAAATATTATTATTACTAATATTATTTTAAATGAGTAATTTGTGAAATAACACAAGTAAATTTTACTTGCGCACAAACAAATTTTACTTGAACCTAACTCTAGCCTCGGCCACGGAGTCCGTAAATTGCACCTTTAATACACTATAAACATACTAATTTCGATTGTTGGTGCATGTGTTATGTGAAATATTCCTTCGTTATGTTGTAATTCAATGTTCAGTTCAGTTCAATGAACTTTTAAAATCCAAAATTGAAATTTCTTATCATATGAGACAAGCGGTAAAGTAGGTACCAATAATTCTTCATTCGTAATGTTTGTTTGTTCAAATGCTTGACAGATGCTTAGATAAATTAATAGGGTGAAGATTTGCCACTGAGACAACGCGTGTTGTTACACTGTACTAGGTCCGTTGGACATACTTTAGCTGCCCATTCAAGTACACATATTCTTTGAATGACTATCATTTTCATAAGCGGTGCTATACTTTTTGTTCAAATGGTATGAATATTACGCGTCTAAGCGCTAGTAAAATAATATTTGTTTAAAATTATTTTAATTACTATGCTGTGAAATAACGCATATTATATTACTAATTGTATAATTTTATCGGCTGAATATTAGAATGAATAAATCGCAGCTAGCTCAAACAAAAAAATGCGGTTTGTTTAGGATCATTGGCGTGTTTTTTTTTCCTTTAGTATATGCACGAATAATATGAGTATTGCTGATTTATTAAAAATTTCTTTAAATTATTGGTTATTCAATAAAGCCCCTGTACCTGAGATGGTCACTTAAGGTTACACCGAGTCGATCAATGGAAGACGCGTTAGGAAGATTGCGTTCGTAGAAGGAGACTTGATTATCGGTTCAATTTCTCGAAGTTGAAATCGCACACGGTTGGGTCTTTGATATATCAGATCTGACAAGGTTATTCTAACTTCCAGATGAAACTCCCTAGAGGTAATCATTCATTTACTGCATCAAAGCTCTTTGATAGCTATCAATTATATAGATATGTCCGTATATGTAAAATAAATTAAAAGCTATGTGAGGGTCTAAACCGGAGACGGTTAGTTATTAGTGTTTCCACCTGACGATATATAACACGTGTGGGTGTTAAGGTATCTTCAATAACTTACTGAGATTTACTATCTAATGGAAGAATCACATGATGATTTTAAGTATCTACACTAAATAGGACCCGGTGCCTTTTAGGTAGCCGGAAGAACCCTGCCTCCTCTGCGATTAGTAATGAAAGAAAAAAGATTCTAACGAACCTATCTGTTTTAATAGAAAATAAATGACTTGATATTTTTAAAGTAAGCCTTGAGTAGATCTTTACCTTCTCATCAACTGAAAAATGACCTGGTTTAGTCAAGTTCAAAACCATAAAAGCTTAAACCCTAAACATAAAGAGGGCAACAGTAGCTAATCGTAACAATGGGTGTTATTATAAAAGATGACAAATTTTATATTTATCTGAAGATTGCATTCAGTTTGCAAATCTACAGTATTTCCCCTTATCTTTACTTATAAGAAATTCTGAACCTGTGCATCCCATATCTTAACAAACTGGTTGAAATTAGCAAAGTACAGGCGTCAGATGCGAATGCTGTCCTTGTTCTGCTGGTATTTCAATGGAAGAAGCTCTGAGTAACACCCAGAATGCGCTCTCAACATTTTTACACGGTTGAAATATGTCACATAAGAACGAGTCATTTCTTGAGCTCAACACTCTCAACAGCTCACTTCTCGAGGAAAATTATTTTCTGCAGAGCCTTTTGGAGTTAATGTAAAATAAAAATAAAAATCTCTTCGGGTTATCAAAAGACAAATTACACACGAAGAATTTTTTTTAAACAAAAAATTTTTCCACGTTTTCTACAGTAGCGCCAATACAGGCTGCAGAGATAATAAGTCAAATGTGTATCTTCCTAGCGAAGAACTGACGTTTTTTGGAGATAGTAATCACCAATGTGCTTCGACCCTATAGTTATTTACACGTTTCTATCGTGCTAGGTATGCAAGTTCGTACTTATTTGTACAACGACGTTCAAATTGTACTCTGATACTTGTTTCAAATACTCTATAGCTATTTACCAATATATCTTTAATTGTACAGCGCCAGTATGAATTTTTGCCATTGCAATGGATTCCCGGTGCTTTTGAACAAAGTAATGGATATCATCTGACCAGCAAACGGTCGCGGCTAACAACCCAGCCTATGATTTATATAGAGTACAATCGTTTTTACACATAGAATAAAGAAGAAATTTTTTATTTAACCAAACGATTTTAAATTTTTGAATGCTCAATACCAGAGTGTGATGTTACAGGAATTTAGAATTTTTATTTATTTTGAAAATATGCAATTCCGTTAATGCATCGCTTTGTATTATAATTTTAAACTGCTAAGAATACATGTTTGCATTGATGTTAAAATTACACATCTTCTTAAGATTTTGCACGGCTTTTTCAGAAGAAATTAACAAGTTCTAATCTCATTTTCCACTTAGAAACAGCCGATACTTTAAAACATCCGAAAATTCCTCACAAAGATTGCATCGTGTTCAAAATAATTGGCTTAACTTTGGACGATAACAAAAGTGAAGAGGGGAATTTTGTTGGAATTTTAATTTTAATGAATTTTGTAAAGAGTTAATATTTGACAGTTTGACCCAATTTAGAATTTTTACATTTTAACGCTTGCCTAAGATTGTCTTAGTGATTTTGTGATAAGGTTTTAAATATGTTTAGTCGTTTGAGATACTTTTTTTGTTGTGGTTATTATATTTTTATTTTTATTGTACAATAGATTATTCCTCCAATACAGTTCAAACTTCTCATTCTGACATTCTTAACATCAGAAATTTCATTCAACAGTATCTATTCTCGTATCATGCTATGTTGTGCTAGAACACTGATCTGTCGTGTGGTATCTTGAATGTCGAGGCGATGACTACGGCTGAAGTTTTCGGGAACGTATAAGCCATAGCATTTCTGTTGTGTTCCCACAAACAGTTCTCCAACTCGTCGTGGAAGGAGATTATGAAGAATAAGTTCTTTGTGTTAAATTAGGGATTTATTATATACTTCGCGTATTACAATGGTGACTCGATAGTCGACCTAACTAGGATCTGGCTAAATGAGATCTGAAAACACCAAGTTTGTCTGGGAGCATTCTAACTGGCCCTGGCTATTGGCTACTAGCTGCCATCTCGCGGACTTGCAAGCAAGCTCTTTGTACTTCCCTCTATGAGTGCATCTGTAAAGCTCTTCGATAACTTACTTCCCAACACATTCCATCAATAGAGATATGAATTATATTAACACTAAGTGTTGCATACCGTCTGGTTTCTGTTATCTCAAGTAAGTCCATACGGTACATAAACCTCCATCAATAACATTCGGATGATATGTATTTTTCTATATCGCCTGTTTTATGAAAAAATAATCTCAGTGGAGATGTGTTCGAACTGTTAGATGTTTGGCTTTTTATGCGTCTTTGACCCCTTGAAAATTCGGCCAGCCCTGCATATAGACGTTCCCCAACGGCCTCAACTTCCCGGAGCCAGTGCGGCATTGGCACATCTGATTTGATCACTAAGTATGTCCAAAGCCATGTCATGCAAAATTTCGATTATGAGTCCAGGGTGATACTTATAGTATCTACCACTTTAAAACGTGCCGTAAGTATAACACAACAACTCGTTTTCAAGACCTTTAAAAGATATTATTCAAACTACCTCGAAAGTGACAATAAATGTCCAAGTGTTTTGTTAAAACGAGAGTTTTATTGATTGCGAGAGATTTAAAAAAAAAAAACAGGATATATAACATGGAGAAAAAAGAGTTTTGCTGATTTATTAAAATCCTGTTAATAACGGGATAGCATGCGATTTACTTATAAACTTTTAGTACATCCGTAATATATCGGAACACGTGTTCATGCACCTGCCTTTGTCCTTTTGGAGGATTGTGATTATCGCCAATTTAAATGGGTTGTTGGCTGAATGATTCTGTGGTTCTCCAATCCGCAGAATCCAACGTTGCGTGATTACTCTCGGTGTGTTATAATGAGAATTCTTTATTACACACCGAGATTATATATAATAAATTTAGTTTTTATTTTAACAAAACTCACGTTACAATAATTTTATGAACAAAACAGATCGCGTACGCTAGAGCAGATTTAGGGCTAAACCGACGGCTAGACCGCTGGAAACAGGATAAATTATTTGCCCCGCGAGGTATCGCGCGCAGGCTTACAGTGATACCAGTCTCACATGAATTTAGGTAAAAGTAATGTTGTCCTTATTTTCGGGAGATGTAAACTCCCTATAATTTACCCTACATCCTAATAGTAGATGTTGACGCAACTATCTTCCTTTAACATTGTCCTTGAAATTTTCCCATCCTATTACCTACAAGTACCTGTCATTATCCGACTGTACCCACGTTTGTGTGACATAAACAACAATAAACGTAACTGTCAAATCAGTTTATTGATGAAGCCGGTTTGAGGAACATCTCTTTATGATCAGTGCTTTTATTTATATCAACTCGGGGTAGAATACTGTAAATATAATAGGTTCCCATCAGTGTGTTTCTTACCCAACCCAGATGTTGTGGAAGTTGCGTGTAAAATAAATCATCTCCTGTGAGTGAAACCAACCAGCAACATCGTTGACGAACATCAAAGGGGTAAGTCGGATTCCTTCCTTACTCCCTGTTCACCATCTCTAACCATCGTTGTGTCAACTTCAAGTTCACAATTAATTTTACAGTCCATTCTTGATTCGCCTTGCGATTACAGTAGAAGAACTGCGAAAATATGTGCATTTGCATAAACACGTGTTCCGATATCCCCATAACACATTCGTGTTTTACTGATAGTTTATCAGGAATCCAATCAATTCATTCGTTAAAGGCCTGCAGGTTTTAACCGGAACACGAATAATTTGAAGTGATTTTTAATAAATTAATAATTTTTTATATTCGTACGTTTCCTTCGTGTAGTTTTTTTTATGTGTGAAACTGCTCAAGAGTCCCAACCGCTCCCAACCGTTTGGAGCCACTGTTACTATAGCATCCCCAATCGGGGTATTTTGTGAGGCTGAAGGTACAGAGAAGGGTGAGAGGATGGCGAAGAGAAGGAGATGGAGAAGAAGAAGGTGGTAAGTACCTGGCTATTCAGATCTGATCACCAAACACGGCCAAAGACATATCAAGCAATATTTCCATTCTAAATGGTGGTCTTACACCAGGGCGATACTGAGAGTATCTTTCAATCTGGGATGTGCCGCAAATATACTATCTATTATTTTAAATGCATGAATTGTGAAATAACACAAATTAATCATTAAAAATTTGCTTGCGCGCGCTGGGATTTGAATCTGCGACCTCCAGTTTGCTATTCGAGAGCCTTACCCCTCGACCACGGAGGCCGTCAAAAGTAGTATTGTAATAATCACTGAAAAACCTTGAAAATGGTTTCAAGAACCACGCTCCGGCTCGTTCCACCCAAAGAAAATAAATTGTATTGTAATAATCACTAAAAAAACCTTGAAAATAGTTTTCAGAATCACGCTCCGGCACATTCCACCCAAAGAAAGTAAATTGCATTGCAATAATCACTAAAAAACCTTGAAAATAGTTTCCAGAACCACGCTCCGGCTCGTTCCACCCAAAGAAAGTAAATTGTATTGTAATAATCACTAAAAAAAACCTTGAAAATAGTTTCCAGAACCACGCTCCGGCTCGTTCCACCCAAAGAAAGTAAATTGTATTGTAATAATCACTAAAAAAACCTTGAAAATAGTTTTCAGAATCACGCTCCGTCACATTCCACACAAAGAAAGTAAATTGCATTGCAATAATCACTAAAAAAACCTTGAAAATAGTTTCCAGAACCACGCTCCGGCTCGTTCCACCCAAAAGAAAGTAAATTGTATTGTAATAATCACTAAAAAAACCTTGAAAATAGTTTTCAAAATCACGCTCCGGCTCATTCCACCCAAAGAAAGTAAATTGCATTACAATAATCACTAAAAAACCTTGAAAATAGTTTCCAGAACCACGCTCCGGCTTGTTCCACCCAAAGAAAGTAAATTGCATTGCAATAATCACTAAAAAACCTTGAAAATAGTTTCCAGAATCACGCTCCTGCTCGTTCCACCCAAAGAAAGTAAATTGTATTGTAATAATCACTAAAAAAACCTTGAAAATAGTTCCAGAATCACGCTCCGGCTCGTTCCACCCAAAGAAAGTAAATTGTATTGTAATAATCACTAAAAAAATCTTGAAAATATTTCCAGAATCACGCTCCGGCTCGTTCCACTCAAAGAAAGCACTGCTTAGTACTCTTATCAAATCTCCTTATTACATCTAAGCTTTAGAGGTTAAGCAGAAGACATAACATTTAATCAACATTTTAATAAGCTACTCATGCCGTGGAGGCGTGACTTTGTCACTCGACATCCGAACGGGGGTTAATTAAATGCCATAATAAATCTAAGCTTATCGCGTGACTCTAGTACCTGGATTAATTGAATCTCTTAAGTCTAACTTAACAAATCTCCGTATATTATTTCACGCTTAGAAGTATGGCCTCAGGCCGCATTAACTTTTAATTAATAAACTAATTAAAAGCGTCTGATTTGATTAATTGGTGATATCAACCTCAACATTTCATTAATATTCGAACAATTTACACCTACCAACGTTTTAAATAATTTTTTTTAGGTGTTACAGTGATTTATTTCAAGGGATTACGCCGAGTTGCGCTACCTACTTCTTTAGCCAATGTTTTGGACAGCATTACGGTGACCATCATCAGGGCAGATGTGCAAACAAAAATAAATCGAACCGAACGAAAAAATTACCTTAATTATCTTAACGACGTAAGTGAAGAAGCCGAGCACAAAAATATATAACGCGCGGCCCTGGTGTGTTGGACAGACCTGCGGTCGAATTTGCCCAAGCAAATCTCTAAAATAAAGTGAAAATCTTAACGACAAAAAACACAAGTGATGAAGTTGTGATAACACCTAATTAAACGCCGCTAATTTTAGATTTAATTTTATAAAATTTTCAAATCGTTTTACATAAAATATTTGAATGGTAATTACTTTTTTTATTCTTAAATATAAATAACTTACATCCGTAGGGATAGCTTTGAAAAAAATATATGTTACACGAATAATTTATACGAATTCGTCAGAATGTATTAAAATGTAAGCCTTGAGCAAACCCCCGTTATTTATTTATTTATTTAACGCCCAGAGGGCTTTTACATGTAGGTGGTACAATTTTGATGACAGACAATTTTGAAACATGAGAAAGAAATAATTGAAATAAAATTACATAAAAAAATAATGTATGCAAGAAACAAAATTAAAAAGAACAAGAACATAACAAAAAAATACAGCGATTTAACTGGTTTACAAAAATACAACTTCCATTTAGGAATAGTGTTGAAATAAGTCTCTTACGTAATCCACAAAATTCGCAAAGGTAATATTAAATATATCGACATCACCTAAGTATTCGATTCCCATAGTGTGAAACCGTTGTATTGGGGAGTTCGCAATGTAATTGCGCTTATGTGTGTTGCAGTGGAACAGTGTATTTTGTCATGTTTTTTATTGTAGGTATTCATAAGTTTATGAGTTGCAGAAGTTTGCAACAGTTCGAATTTAGAGTTTAGAATTTTGAATAAAAAAGTTAAGTCATTTATTTTACGCCTGTCTTCCAATGTGTGTATTTTTAGAAAATTTAATAAGAAATGATATTGTAAGTCTTCTAGTGGGATATTTAATTTAAAATTTATAAAACGTAGAATTTTTTTTGTATTCGCTCAATGTTATCAATGTGAATTTTGTAAGAGGGAGACCAAATTACTTAGTTGTATTCAATTATGCTTCTAACTAGAGATATGTATAACAGTTTAATGGCTTGTATGGAGTTAAAGTTTTTAGTTGTTCTTAATACGAAACCTAGTGTTTTCATGCCTCTGTTTACAATTCGGTAGATATGATTGGCGAAACTTAGTTTTTCATCCGCAATAATTCCGAGATCTCTCATTTCCGTGACTGTTTCTAAAGCTGTATTGTTTGGAATATTCAAATAAAATAGGATTTTTATTTCTGCAGAAAGTCAAGGTTTTGCTTTTGTCTACATTTAAAAACAGATTATTTTGTACGCACCAATCATTAAACTTATTAATATTTGACAGTAGTATTTGGCAATAATTTACATCAGTTATTTTTTTGTATAGCTTGATATCATCAGCAAAGAGCAATACCTCGACATCGTCGAAGAAATTTGTTATATCGTTAATGAAAATGAGAAACAAAACCGGACCATTTTTGTGTCGCCTTAAGCACCCTTTTCTTGTTTTTATCTTATTAAATACGCTTATATTGAGAACATTACGACCCCCTAGGGTAACTTTGGTGTTTTTCATAAATAAATTGAGTGCGAAAATATACTTTAATAATCACAGAATCACGTAATTCAATAAAATATCATTAATTAATAAAAATAAGAGAATTGCTAATGTTTTGATTAAAATTCTAGGAGTGTTTTTTTTTGTTTGTATTAGGCAATTCACCCTAAAAAGAGTGCTATGTGTCTAGGAGTGTTCATAATGTTATTGTTGTACAAAAAAGACACTAGACTTTACAGCTTTGGGAGGCGGAGAAATTTAAATATATTAATTAATATTCCAAGAAGAAAATTTACTTCGAAGGTAACATATAAAAGAAAAAAAATCAACCAAAGAAAAAGGCTGAATTACAGATGGTTTCTAAACAAATTTCAACCAATAATGATATAAAATAATTTGGTTTAATTTTGCATTTATTTTAATATTAATTTTATTCTTTTATATCCATTTTCTTTAAAATATCTTTATATTCGTCAGTTTAATCTTTATTTTTATTTTTAATATGGTTTCTATAATAATATGAATCTAATTAATTTTTGGTTTACAGTAACACGTTCTTTTTCATTATGTTTTATTATTTGTTCTACATATTTTTTATTCTTACATAAATCATGTAGGTACGACTACCATAATATGGACATGAGCCTAGTATGGTGGTTGAGAAAATCACCAAAATTGTAACCATTTAAAATTAAAAAAAAAACCATGTTCACTTGCGTTACATGACTGCTTATATTTTGCAAATTTAACCCAATTTAATCAGTTACCTAACAAATATGAATGAATTTCGGACTGCGTTCTCCGTAACACTCCAGCTAACGTGTCACTTGTCGATCACCCATTAGTTAAAGAGGATGCTCATTATAAATCATTGATTGTGGAACTAGAATTTCCATCCACTGTTGCAACCCTCTCAACTCCTCGAACACGAACATTAAGCAGATTATGCAGAGATTAATAAGCCACTGAAAGAATCCGACTCGTCAACCGTTATAAATTCACCGAATGTAAATACAGCTTTAAATTTTGTTTTATGTTATGATTGAACTGATTTTTGATGCGTTTATTCTCTTAAAAGTTGTGAAATCTGGAAACTATTCACTATGGTACACGGTAGTCTTAAAAAAATAAACAAAAAATTAAAGTTCTTTACCCTCTTGATTATCTCTAATTTTCTTTGCTTCGCAAAAGGCAAACGACAGTCGCTTTAGGGTCTTACAAAACCTACATGTCTACCTTAGAATCTGGTATACAGCAAAATTTTAAAAGCTATGATCCTATGTTAATTCTCAAAGAAAATCTCCTACCATCCCCGATCATGTGCTAACGACAGTAGCTGAAGGAGTAGCCAACTGATTTTCTAAGTATTTTGTAAGTATATTCTCGAATGTTCAACCTGCTGACATAAGCATTACCAAAATCTTTATTATTTACTCAATCAAGATCAATGAAGATATCACATTCAAATACTTCAAGTCTATCGATATCACGAAGGGACAAGGAGATGATCAACTTCCAGGGATCTTTATAAATTATTGCAGTAAACAATTGACAGCCCATGTATTTTCAAACTATCGTTAATCGAAGGAACGTTTCTCTACAAGTGGAAAACAGCCTTGATTACCCCAGTATTTAAAACGGGTAATAAAAAATATTTCTCGAACTATAGACCTAAATTCAAATTAACGATTCTAAGTGAAACTTGGAATAAAAATTGTTTATAATCAATTATATTCTACCATATCACCTTCACACTTAAATTATTAAAAGGGCTTCGTGAAAAATCGCTCTACAACTGCAAATTAGCAATCTTTACAAATTTTCTGCACGGTCAAATGGATATGCGACGCTAAGTAGACGCTATTTATACTCTAAAGAGTTTGACCGTGATAATCATTGTATACATTATTTTACAGAAGTGGTTAGGTATAGGAATTCACGGCGACCTCTATAGATGGATCGCATAATATGTCAGTAACCGGCACCAAATCACGGTTGATAATGGTTTCGCATCTTGCGTAATGGAAATCGTCTCAGGTGTGCCCCAGGGGTCGCGTCTCGTACCACTACATAACATACATTTCAGTATGCTTTGAAAATAGTTACTTCGTTTTATACGCGGATGAAATGAAATTTTTTAAACCTACGCAATCTTTATCCATCTGTACTTAATGATCTTGATCATTTATGCGCATACTGTGAATAAATATTACTGTCCTTAAGCATATCTAAGTGTCATTCGATTACTTTACAAGAAATAAAAATAATATTATCTATCCTAACAACTTGAACAATAAACTTTTACAATCTATGTCTACATGTAAAGATCAATGTCTTTACTTAGACAGCAAATTAATTTTTGATAACATCGAACAAACTATATTGAAATCCTACTAGATGCTAGGTTTAAGACTTTCATTGTTTTATCTCCTTAAGGACTGACTTTCCAATGTAGAACTTGCTGTAGAACAGAATGAATTCGGATACGGATATATTTGGCATCGATGAATCTACCTTTAAAAGGCAAGCTCTATTGATGCTGGTATAGTTGATACAGTGATACCATTGACACCGAAAAAAACCCAAAACTATGTGGTAATGTTTTTAATAATTATTTTGCAAATGTTGGAACAAACCTTGCTCGTAATATTATCCTTGACAATACACAAACTAACCAACCAGAACAAAACACATTTTCTGGGGAAGGTTTCCAAACCTTTGTTTCAGTAACTGACAAAGATGTTGAAAATATTATAATAAGTTTAAGAGCATCAGCAAGTCCTGGATACGACAATATAACGGTTACAACATTGAAAGCCGTACATAAGGAAATCAGTAAACCAATTGCTCATATAATTAATACCAGTTTAAAAAAAGGTGTATTCCCAAATAATTATAAGAAAACTATCGTTACCCCAATTTTTAAATCGGGTGATGAAGAAAATATTTCTAACTATCGTCCAATAGCTCTTACATCAAACATAGCAAAAATTTATGAATAAATTGTTAAGAAACAACTTAACGACTACATAAAAGACAAAAAGATAATGAGTCCTCATCAATTTGGCTTTAGGGACAATCTCAGCACACAAGATGCAATTGCTAAACTAACATCGACAATCATGCAAAAGTTAGATAATGGAGAAAAGTGCCTCGGTATCTTCATTGATCTCCGCAAGGCATTCGATAGCATATCACATTCCAAACTAATAGAAAAACTAAAGCAAATTGGAATAGATGGAATAGCGCTATCATGGTTCCAAAGTTATTTAAATGAGAGACTCCAATACGTTAAAATAAATAATACCTTAAGTGAACCTGAAACCACCTCTTTTGGCATTCCGCAAGGAACTGTCATCGGTCCAATCCTTTTTACTATTTATGTAAATAATATGTTCACACTCCCAATAGTTGGAGATATCATATCGTATGCAGACGACACTGTACTGATAACAAAGGGAAAAACATGGGAGGAAACAACGAGGATAGCAAATTCCAACATAAACACTCTAAAAATATGGTTTGACCAAAATTGCCTATCACTAAACACTGAGAAAACTTATTTTATCCCATTCTCATTGGAAGAAAAAAACGTCGAAAATAATGTTCGAATTAAAATCCACTCTGCCGTGTGTGAAAATAAAAAAGAATGTAATCATGTGAAATGTTCACCCATAACGGGAAAAAATAGCATTAAGTATCTGGGTGTTATAGTTGACAGTCAATTAAAATGGAGCGAGCAAATTAAAAATACTATAACTAGAGTAAGAAAACTAATATATATATTTATTAGATAAAGAACAATCCTATCATCCAGTGTGATTAAAATTATATATTTTTCTCTTGCTCAATCCATATTACAATATGGTATAATCGGTTGGGGAGGGACTTTCAAAACTAACCTTTCACCTGTAGAAAAGGTTCAGAGGTTAATTTTGAAAGTCATCCTAAGAAAACCATCGATATTTCCAACCACGCAGCTGTTTGACTCGTTTAGGGTTCTTAGCTTAAACAAAATTTTTAAAAAGAATGCACTGTTACAAATTCATAAAGACCATTTCAATTCAACAATTTCTACAAAAATAAGTAACCGATCTAGATCACGTGGTAACTTAGAAATTCCTAAATGTAAAACTAGTGCTGGTCAACACCATTATACTTATCAAGGTATAAAATTGTTTAATGCCCTTCCGGATAAAATTAAAACTGAAAAAAAGTACAAAACTTTCAAATCACAAATCAAACAACTTTTAGATAAACCCAACGGTAATCACAAGTTTTAATTTCATTGGATACATTTTTCAAATAATTGTTTATATGAACTCATTTGTAATTTTTATTGATTAAATTTTCCTAAATTCACGTTATGAATTTAGGAAAATTGATTAATGATTAATAAAAAAAAATATATATAAACAAGATTTAATATTTAAAAAAAAAAAAAACTACATATATTTTTTTTACATATCCTCTAAAGTTATATTATACGCTTCCTAATATGCGTTTATTGTTGTTGCATTTTATTAAGTACCCATTTCATACAAGATTGCCAGCTCGGTCTTTGAAAAATTTACAAATAGTACTGTACCTACCTTCTATTATTTTCGTACCTAATAAGTACATTTTTATTTTTATATCTTATTTTTTCTAAAATTTAATAACTATTATATTATTTAAGTTATATTTTTTAGTTTGTAATTAAATTTCTTATTTTCTTAATTATATTGTGTTATCAAATTTATCATCTAGTTTTATAACTATTTGTTAATTTTTAGCTTCATCAACTAGTGAATTTTTACAACCTATAAACCATAATGACTCCCAACACTCCCCAACTCAAACACGAGAAATAATTTCTCAATTGAGTTGGGCAGTTTTCGTTAAAAAATTCCAATTTTTTCGCAATCAGCCTCGAAATATCTACATGTATAAATTATTGTAATGTGTTTGTATATTCAATAAAAAAAAAAAAAAAAAAAAAAGTGCTTATTTATTACGTAATACAATTTTAAAAATGTAATTTTGTAATGATTTTAAAGTAATAAACAAATTAAATTGAATTTAATTGGTCAGAAGTCCACTGAAGTGTACTTCCACAGTATGGAATTCTCAATATAAGGTATATATAGATTAAATACAAAGCATAAATTATAAATTTTCGAAACATTTACTCAAGAAATACAACAAAACTACAAATAATATGTTATCTTTACAAGAAAGACGTACATTTTAATATCTATTGTTTCTATATAATCTGCTAAATAATAAAATAAATTGTCCCGAATTGTTATCTGTCATTGGTTTTAATGTTCTATTGAGGCGTACTAGGCTTATAATACGCTTTTTCATATAGAAACTAACAACACTAATGTACTAAATAACTCAACAATCACTCACGCAATCACAACATACACCCACTACGAAAAATTGCTAAACCTGTACATTTTTCATGATTTTTTTTGTATGTATAAAACATAGACATATGAATATTCGTAGACCTGCCCTAAGTGATTAAAAGCGTATTATCCCCACTCCCCATACCGGTTCCATTGGAGCCGGCTGTGCTCGCGTATGGCCTCAAGTGAAATTTGAAAACGTGACGTCATCATTATTGTGCGAACTATGGTCGAGGCATCATCGGTTCATTTTACGAAATAACACGGCAGAATGTTGACTTGTGCTATGAAAACTTGTAAAAATAGATGTGAAAAAGAGAATAAACCCAATTGTCGTATTACATTCCATATATAAGCATTATTTTACTTTATTTTAAGCATATTCACATCGTATAATATAGATCAGTTGTTACTATCACATCGAGAAACGTCTGGACGCGAAACACAATGCTGGTTGGTTGCTGGGAAGTAAATTATGAACATTTATAAAAGTGTCTTAACTAAATACTTAAACGAAATATTCGACTCTGAAAATAAAACCGAATTTTTTTGCCGAATTTGGACTTTGGATTTTGCAAATTTGTTCATAACGTGGCGAGTAATTTGCGCTCCCATGTAAAAATGTCTATTCATTCAAAAGCAGATTTTACTTTTAAGAAGTAAATGGTGATATTATAATGCGAGATGCCTATTTACTGTCAGATTGATTTATTGACGAATCACAGTCAGCTTCACTCCCTTCGTTCTTCAACAGTTGATTTTACCCCTCGCCATTATCTTCTCGTCTATTAATTCCTATGTCTGTGGTATAAAACTAATTTATTAACACTTTTGGGACCCCACAATTAGTGGACTCACGCACTGTGATTAAGTCCCCGAGTTCCGAATTTCTACCGATTTATAAGATATTTCTATATAACATTTTATGTTTTTAAGTTCCTAAAAAATATATATGTTATTTTTGAAGATAATATTTGTATATTTATAAAGTCGAAACGGTAATTATATTAAATTCCCTCGATTGTAAATAATCCAAAGTAAACGATAATTATTAAAAATATGTTTTTTTCTTTTATTTAATATGTTATAGGTATGAAAAAAATCCACTGTATCTCTAAATACAACTTAGGGATTTGTGGAGATGTTTTTGCCCTATTTCAAATGAGTCATGTTTAATTAAATATTTTCACCACTTTCGATTTATTATTGTCATTTTTTTAATATTTGCGCGCTCCCTTCAATATTCGTATTTACATATCTCCCTTTCAAACTATCTTTGAGCGTTTATTACGAGGCCTCAAACGCAGCGATTTTGGCTGAAAACGTCAAACCGCGTACTGCGGTTGGCGTTTTTACTTCATTTTATTTCACTGATAAAGAAATAGATAATTATTAGGTTAGGTTATTAATAAGTTCACTAATTTATTTGTGTTGTTTCACAATATGTCATTTGCATGCATTTTTTAAAATCGAGGTGATAGATCTTTTAATACTAAGATTTCGAAAAGCAATTAGAACATAGAAACTAAAGTTTTTTTTATTTTTCGGAATAACTTTATTGAGTAAAACCTCAAATTGTAATATTTAATTATTGAAGACAATATTAGCGATTTCTAAACGAAAATCTGAAACAGAAAAATCAGAAAAGGATACGGTCACATCTAGGACTCGAACCCAGGACCCTTGTCTTTCCGGGACACTGCTCTACCAACTGAGCTAATGGGACCCTATCCCCCTCGGTCACTTTTAACTGTATCATACTTCGAATAAGAACTACCAACATTGTCTTCATTTTTTTCACCGCACATTTTTATTGGCAACTATCTTTATGTATGATCGCAAGATTCAACCCGAACTAAATGCAATCTAGACAGCGTCTTTTTAGATAAACCTATCTTTTTTTTTTTTTTTAATTTTTAATGTAAGACATCTATTGACTTTTTTGCAAGTCTAGAATGAATATTTATTTTTATGTTGGTAGTTCTTATTCGAAGTTTGATACAGTTAAAAGTGACCGAGGGGGATAGGGTCCCATTAGCTCAGTGGTAGAGCGGTGTCCCGGAAAGACAAGAGTCCTGGGTTCGAGTCCTAGATGTGACCGTATCCTTTTCTAATTTTTCTGTTTCAGATTTTCGTTTAGAAATCGCTAATATTGTCTTCAATAATTAAAGTTTTTTTTACTAATAAAATAACAAATCCGTTGTTTTATCACGTGACCTCATCACCTAAAAAGCCCTGGATGGAGCATTAGTGCGATTTTGAACCCAAATCTAGAATGAGGGGAAATTGCCTGGCAGCCATGCGATGGTATGACTACTTTTGAACTGATTTGTACGCAAAGTGGTGCGTAATGTACTATTATTATTTTATTTTTGTGTTGTTGCTTATGATTTTTTTGGGTATTTGATAAGACGAGGAATGGGAAAAGTCATGTAGGTTTTGGCATTTTCCATACATCTTTCCCTTCAAATTGTTCTTGAATTGCTTCGTCTATGGCTTTTTAGGTCCATGCTCAGCATAATCATGCTATCTCTTACACACGCGAATGTCTCTTACGCGCATTTAGACATACGTTCATTACAGTTTCTACTATTTGCACATGTACGATACGATTAACAAAAGTTGGCTTAATCATTTCAATAATTTGTAAATGAAACTGTGTCGTCAGGTTATTGGGATTCCGCTAAACAGAGAAAACTATGATTGTATTGAACAAGAATTTATTGGAGTTACGATTCGTATATTCATTAACCTAACCCAAACATTGGCTGCCGAATGCGTTTAGCTAAAAACTTAACGGAATCCCTCCGTAATACTTGGTAAATACTTCTCACAACCTCCCCATAATTGATATCCTAGTTTATGGTAACAAAACATAGGATTTACATTCTCAACCTTGCATTAAATCATACCCCATTAGATTATCTTCTCCGTAGAATCTCTACAGTTAAAATACAGACAAATTTATTGGCCAAAGATTAGAACGTTCGAGTGAAATTATTAGCCTATAAAACTGCGGAAATTTATAGGCTTAAAATAATTAACTTCGAAATCTATTTAATGGAGAGTATAAATTTATTTTTGCTGATTTATTTCTTAATCGTATGTTGTAAATTTTAACAGCTTAATTATTTTATTGATCTTTCTTAGAGAACTGAGCGATCGATGAAACTTTGACGGGTAAGTTGTTGAAGGATTTATTTCCTTTGCATTTTTCTACAGAACACTTCGAAGAAATGTGATAATCTCAGAGCATATTATTTTTTAGTAGGGATAAAGTTTAAAAATGTAGAAGATTTAAAAAATAATTTTAAAATGTGCAATTTCATTTTTTTCTTCTTGATTTGAAGAAACCGCACAATCCGAAACGGTTAATCGTCATTATGACGCAAAAAACGCCAATGGCTGGTAAGACGTCTGTCATCAACGTTGCCCGGCGTGACGTCAACGCCGCCAGATTCACGAATAACAATGAACATGTCGTTTTGGCGGAAAATCGAAAAGGGCACATTTTACATCATTATGGAAAATTTATTCGTAAACATAAAAAAATTACCTTCACTATCGTAATTTTTGTCATAATTTTATAGGAAAAAAATCAGTGTTACCTATTGTTCTTGTTTCAGTAAAAGTGTTCCAAAACTAGTTGCCATATGCCAAATTAATTCGAATTGTTTTCTTTCCAAATTTTTTCCTGTACCTTTCCTTTAATTCTACCTATTATTCCTCAATGATTCAACCCCACTGAAGTTCCGATATAAAACTTGAATAATTTTCTCTCATAATCGAAGTAATATTTCATTTTATTTATGTTCTATTAAAAAACTTAAAGATATAACATTATTTACATCGACTCAAGAACGTATCTGTACTAGCCAATGACATTACAATATATATAGACGCGCTGTAGAAATCTCAAAGCGGCAAGCAAAAAGAACGTCAGTAATATTGTTTTCAATTTCGTAGATTAAGTATGAAAACTGTCACGCGTCGTGTAAGGTCTAATAAAATTACCTTAAAAAGTGCCAAAATGTCTTCGTGTGTAGTTAAAAAGTGTTTTAATTACTCGGTAAACACTAGTGAAAACTGAGGAATAAAATTAGGAGATTAAAATTACGAAGTCAGTGTTGTCGCCAACTAAACTTCACTTGTTAAAATTGTCAAATCACTTATCAATTATTTATACCCTTGCAGTAAACAAATACAAATAAGCAGTTACAACGAGAATCAACAATAATCGCCGCCATTTGAAAACTACTGTCGTTGCTCTATTATGGCTCGGCACTTAACCGTCAGGCGCCCAGGCTTATAACTCAAGTCGACCTTGAGGTAGTATTTTACGAAACTTTTGAATACCAAACGCACTCCTCCTGATTATATTATTTATTTCGTTAGTACACATATATTGTTGAAAGTTTATCTTTGCTACTAAAAATTTGCTAAAAGTATAAGAGTGTTTCTTCCTTGCTACATTTTATTTTAATTTTGTGAGACAATAACAAGTCTAGATATATTGTAACGTCATTGGTACCAGCTTATTCCTTTTCCAATTCACATAGGTGGATTAGTTTTTTTACTACATATCAATCCATTCATTTTATCAATCTGTTTTGTTGTAAATTTCTTAGGCAACCTATTTAAAGATCGAAATATATATCCCGCACATCTCTGCTCCATAAACAGCATCTATCAGATGTTTGAGGAAACGGCGCCATAGAATTTTTTCGAAAATCTGATATTATTACGCCAACGTCTGGACGGTTTCGGCCCTCTGATTGGTCGAATTCAAATATTATGTTTCGGGCAAATTCCGCATAGCGTTCGCGCAAAACATCACGCATTCGTTCCTTGAAAATGTGAATCCCTCCTTTACCGGCCGCTGGAGTAGTTTCCCTATTGGCCGACAGAGCGCACCTCTTGCGGCATAATAGCAAATTATAGTGTTTCATTTGAAATAATCCATAACATAACGACGTACAATTTCATCTATTAAAACTACCAAATTACCTTTTTAGTACGCATTTAAAAAGAAAACAAACATTTGATTCAACTTAATGACAATAAACAACAACTCTTTGAATTTACGATTTTTAAAAATATTGATATTTAATATTATTTACGTAAATTATAATTTCGCACCATTTTGACAGAACACCGATATGAAGCTCGCGCATAATACGCTTTTGTTTGTAGGAAGTGTAGGCACTGCCAATCCAATAAAAAAACATGAAACACAATCGGAAGCTAGAAACGCTTCATTGATTGTAAAATTAGCCATTTATAAATATTAATTTATATTTCTAAATCTCTAATCTGACATGTACTTATGTGTATAATAAAATTATAAGTTTAGGTTAGGTTGGTTTGTTATAGGTTAACTGTTGTTAGTAACACCTAAACTGGGCGAAGCCCAACGAAGTGCCGCTCGTAGGGCCTAGCCCGCGTAGCGGGTTTTTAACTGCTAGTTTTTATTGTTGTAATAATATTCAACAATGTTGGTGTCAGACAACGCGTAAAATTCAATCTCTGTTCTTCCAGCAGAAACAAATATTTCAAAACAGGGACTGAATAGAAAATGGTGATTTTAAATGAATTGAATGGTTGTGTGAAATGTGTGACTATGTCGTTGTATTTAATTGTTTTAAACTTTTTAATCGGTTACTTATGTCCGCTTTTACGAATGGGTTATTGACTAAATGGTTCAAACCAGGCGTCAATACGTGGTTATCCTCTGCTAATAACATCATTGGTCATCGCACAAGAAAAAAAATCGCTTACAATGATTGTAAGTAGGAGGAAAAAAAATGTTTTCAGGTTTGGTGAAATCGTAATTTCTAAAAAATGTAGCGTACGATTAACATAAATAAGCATTATATATAAACCCCACACAAGAGGGCCTGAGGAATATAATTGTCATCTCTTGGGATAATGTGTTGAGGGTCTGTTTAAGGAAAGGAAAGAGAAGAAGTTCCAGGAAGGTAAAAAGTAAGATTGGGTAAGAATCTAAGGATTAATGTGTCTAGGAGTGACGGACGTGATTATATTCCTCCCACTGCGGTACAAGGCGATGGGTCAAGACACCAGTTGGAGAAGTCAAAGGATCTCCCCAAACCAGCCTATCCCGATCTGCATGCCACGCAGCTGGTGGACAGGCGCATCCTGAACACACCTCACCCGATAAACCTGGCACCACAAATCACCGTAGCGAACCACTTGGGGTTACCTATGGCAGAAATGTTGGTTATTAAATCATTGGTTCGTGGGATAGTGGTATCCAAACCTGCTTCCCAAAGCATGAAGAAATAATGATAAAAAGGGATAATTGCTTGTCGTGATAAAAGAAAAACGATGAAGTATAACAGTAATAACTCTAATCTTTTTAGTAGAGAAAACAAGGATATTTCGTTTCCAATATCAACAATTTCCGCGGATTACACATCTGACATTTTCCTTGGAATTTCGTTTATCGAGAATTCCCGCGAAGCTAGCATTTTCTTTGAGAGAAAAAAGTTTTCTTTCGGTTCACAATTCAGTTATTCAGAGTTATCAGTTCCAGGACTCTGAGCCGCGTATCTCCGCATCTCCGTTCAATTGAATCCCTCAACCTTTCCGTCATTATGCGAAACATATTCAATGGTCAATTCACATTATATTACGTGACGAATTTCTTCGGGTTATACGGCCCACACTCCCAAAGTCTTAAGGAGGCTGTTCGGGTGAAGAAATCTGAGAATTTGTGAGGGTTCGACTAAAACGGTTGCCAGGCAGGGCAGAGTTTTCAATGAGCTTCATTCAAGAGTCTATGACTTATGTACTAGGACCAATAACTAACAAGCCTTGCACCCATTTCTCGCTTTAACACACTAAGAAACAAGTTCACCTCAAATACCGTTGAAGAAATAAACATATTTGGCTTTCTAACTTTATAGGGTGTTAAGGGACGTACTTGACTTACATTAACCGGTGATTCGTGACATTATTTATAGTAAAAAATAATTACAAAATTTACGAAAGTACGGTTACTTATTTGTTGTTTTTTTATCAAAAATTTTCAAAACAATTGTCAAACTGTCCAATTAAAAAAAAAACAACAACAAAGAAGCCACCGGAAACAAAAATTTTATATCCATTTTTTACTCCAAATGTCAAGAATCACTGGTTAAAGTAAGTCCAATAACGTCCCGCAAGAACCTGTTGAATTTAATGTTATTGTTGATCTAGATTAGTTTTTAACATTATAAATGAATATCACAGAGCTTATATATTATGATGGAGTAATGGATGCGTTTAAATTTACACGCAATAATTGAATAATGAGTTTAATTCAGAGAATGGACAAATATGTGTTTACGATTTATTTAATATTTACAGCGCCCCTGAGGTAATTTTTAATACGAATCATCCTAATACTGTATTCCCTTTTTAAAAATATAAAATAAGTACTTATTAATTTCAAAAAAATATTTAGTAAATAAAAAGTATTTCCAAAATATAAAACAAAATTAAGTATTGGGAACTCATTAAGGCACTGTGTTTTTTGGGTGATATAAGTAAAAATTAGCATCTTCTATAGATCTAAAGTACAATAAACAATATACTCGTAGCTTTTCCAATTTCGATCTAATGCATAAAAAAATAAATATACTTAACTTATTGGTTTCAGGCCTACCTATAATTGGTTTCAGGATTATCTTAAATATGACATAATTTTTTCCGTAAAACGTAAAAAAAATATTTTGAAAACTTCGGCCACAATATTTTTGGTGAATCTTTTTACACTATTTACATTTATTTTTATTTTATTTTTTATTTGAGACACCAACAGGACATTTAAAATACATTTAATTATTATTTTTTTTTAATTAAAGAAAGACAAACATTCCCGGGTTACGAATAACCTGACAATATTTGAAAATCTCCTACTACCACCGCAGTAGGCAGAAAATGTTGCTTGTGTTGTGATGGAGGACTTAGCCAGCCGAGGAATTGAACACACTACGCCCGAGTGAGACCCAAGCGCGATGTCAACTCGGCCACCGACCGGTCGGTATAAAATAAATTTATATACAAATATAAATGTCCCTAGACTAATGTGTCTGCAGCAATCACATTTGCACATTCACTATCAAAACAATATCATTATTTTTTTATACAAAGCTTAAAAATTACAGAAATTACATAATAATTTTAAAAATATGTTTAAATTAGGTATATAATAAAAAATATCAAACCATCAAAAATCAACAAACAATATGTGTTTTTTATTACATTATCAGTACAAATCCGATAAAAAACGATGACGACCTTAGCGTAAAAAGATGTTTACGATAATTGTGTATGTACCGATACTCGAGAACGTGAAGGGTATTAGAGAAGCATTCCGATTGAAAAATTCCTTTTTCTTACGAAAAAATTTTGTTTTTATTTGAACTTCTTCATCATATACGTGAATTTGTGAGGTGGAAAAAAAAGACGGAGGAAAATGATTACTCTTGTAAATAATTTAGACTCTTCAGATATCACGCATTATTAAACATTGTAATTTGGGCTGTCGGTGCATGGGTGCATGCGTAATTTGATATTGTATTCCAGCGAGATGAGTAAAACAATTCAAGTTCAATTAACTTTTAATTTAAAAATTGTAACTCTTATAAATCATATCCGACAAGCGATAATTTTGTAATTAATTATTTGAAATGTGTTGTTTAAATTTTTGACAGATTTACTTGGCAGATCAATTCAGATGAACACATTTTTATTAGAAAGTTTTAGCTTGGAAAAGATAGAACTTTGCACGCTGAGGACACTACTTCCATAACTACTGATAAGGCGAAGCAAGACTTTTCTTATTTCTATGATGAACGTATTACAAAAATCTAAAATGTTTCTAGAGGGATCTCTACGGATGTAAGTTATTTATATTTAAGATTCATAAGAACAGGACTTTATCATTATAAAACATTTTTTTAACTATAAAATTAGCTGTGAACAACAGATTTAATTTTTCTAGACGATGAATTGGTAACATCTCAAGGGATCCTTCTAGATTTTAGTATGACGTTCATTAGAAATAACTAAAATGTGAGCGTCGAGTAAGCCCCCGTTATAAGAGTCTTATGTAGCCTCCACTCGACTCCTCATAGAGTATAAGTACCTTCACTACATACCACGTCAGCTCAAAGACAATTTTTCTTCCTAGCTCCTAAAATCTTAACCTTATCCCTGAAAACCTAAACACCGTGAGTCAACCCCATTCCTTTAAAAAACAAATTAAGAAATGGATCTTTACACACGGAATACATTACAACTACAAAATCTATTCATTCTACACTCTATCAATTTAATCAACTTTCAGACAAAACATAATATATTCTTAATCCTTAACTTAGCGGTATAGTTTGTACATAATTAATTAGTGTGATTTTTTTTTTCTAAATAAAACAAACACTTTGTATTTAACCACGAATATTTATTATTTTACACATCGACCGGTTTCGCTTCAACCAAGCTTCATCAGGATATAATAATAACTCTATAATGTCTAACCACAAAGTAATTGCTTCTTATGAAAAAAAAAAAAAAAAAAAATAGTGTGATCTATTTACTAATAATTTCTCAATTTTTCATCTTCTCATAATTCTCTAACTTCTCCATCCTCTTTTTGGAACCCAAACTAGCTATACATAATATTTTCTCTTTTATATTATAGTAATGTATAGATTCTATGTCCGCAAACTGTAAAATTCACCCGCCATAACACCTTATCATGGTCATCCCTAGCATGGATGGTGAAATATCACAAAAAACCACATGTACTCTCTTAATCATATATCAATAAAATGAAAATAAATAAATAAATAATATAATGTCATCGATTTTCTAGACCTGCTAGGGCAAAGTCGAATAAAAGTCACTACAAGTCGTTCCATTTTAATTACTTCTCAATAATCTTAAATGTTTCTAGAGTGATCCCTACGGATGTAAGTTATTTAAATATAAGATTAATAAAAATAGGACCTTACAATTAAATTTTTTTATGTACAACGGTTTGATAATTTTATAAAACGTTTTTAAACTAAAAAATTAGTGGAAGCACCAGATTTTATTTTTCTAGACAGTGAATGAGTAACTTACCGAAAAATTTGAGAATTTAGTAATACGTTCATTAGAAGCAATTAACATGGAGCGTTCTGAGGCAAAGTAGACGGTAGGTCCGTCCATTACGCCGGGCCGCGGGCCGAATATTGTTTTTACATAACCTCATCACTTATGTCGTTAAAGATTTGAGAGATTTGATAAAGCAAATTCAACCGCAGGTATGTCCAATACACCAGGGCCACGCGTCGGATATTTCTGTACACGGCTGCTTCACTTACACTATTGTTCTGGATTTATTTAAGGGTAATGTTTCGTCAAATTCTGCAATTATATTATCCGGTGTTTTTTTACGGGTCTGCAGTAGCCTATCTGTCTATGTATATAAAACAGAGTGTCTGTGGCGGGTTGCATCGCTTTGACTTTTATACAAATCCACATTTTTTTCCGAGATTGATGAAATTTCATAAAGAACTATCAATATTCTGCTTTGAGGGTTGGGGAAAGGAAGTGGGGATTGTTTTTATGATATTTCATGTAGACAGTGACCAAACTCTTGTATTAAGACCTACAAACCCACACAGGGAGACTTTTCTTTATGACATTGTGTTCATACAAATACTATTCGATGACGAGACCATTTTGCAATGGATTAGTGGCCTATTTTTATGTTGCTTCTACCATAAATATGTGCTACTTATTATCACTCTTTGATTTTTATACACTAATCTACAGTTACATTCCGAGATTGATGGAATTTTACACAATTGACCTTCAAAACGGTTCCATGCTAACTCAAGACAGTAACTATTCAACACACTTTTAAAAAGTGATATAAAGTCATTAAAAACGATGATTTTTTTTAATAATAACCTAACCTACTTAACCCAGTTAATTAAGTTCTTGTTTCATCACTTTCCATGACTGTATATAACTTTTTAAAGATGTGATGAATTATCATTTTGATGATTTATCCGGTCACCCTTCAAAACTTATTTCATATATGGATAAAGTAGAGAAGAAGATAACAAAAGCAAATAGAAGGACTAAATATTTTTTTAAGGTTTTTTTGTCAATTACTTTGACTTTTATTTTCTTAATTCGAAACGAAATTTGGTTTATTGTCATACACCTGTTTCAATTGTGAGCGATTGTCCACTCGTGTGATTAGTATGATTAATTATTCAGTCGTTGATTTATGTTCTGCGATGTTATTAAAGATTGGTGGAAAAGTTTTCAGGTTATTTCACATGTCTTCTGGATATTACCTCAATAGAGCGGATTATATCAGGGCTGTCCAAATCACGACCAGCGGCAAAATTTAGTTGGGTTCTGTGCCTAGCTCCCAGGTTAAAGTTTCTACAATTTTATTTTGTTTAATTATATTTATATGTATACTCGCTTTTTCAGTGCTTGAATTAAAACTAACTACTTTTAATTTTTCTATCCGCCTGTTTTGATTTATTCAAGAAAAAAAAGGTCGCCATAAAGGGTGTTTTATTTTATTTTACGAAGTTCATATACAAATACTTTAATTTTTTGATATCATTTTCTAAAAAACTTAATTTTCCCACATTATATAATAAAACCATAACAGAAAAAAAGGTTCTTGAGTAGGCTATTTTGAACTTTAATGCAGTTTTTATAGGCCTGATACTTTATTTTTTTCTAAGCTAATAAAAATACAAAAATGTACTACTCGTAGTATTTAATTAAAGTGTGTAAAATATTTCTTAACGATCATATTTTCGAACCGAAAACATATGATTTTGGATGACTTCGTAGTGCTTCGCCATAAGATCATTTAGAGCAAAGCTAATAATATGAGCTTATAATTAAAGCTAATATACTGCGCCATTGAAGAAAAGGCTTACAAGTACGTAAGTTAGTCATTGTTGCTGATAATCTGAGTGCGGCCGTGTATCTGTAGTTGGGACAGCCCTGGTTTATATAATGTAGCACATATCAGATTGCGCCTAGCGCCAGGTGGTAAGTCAGAAATAATAAGAGATTACAAAAATATGATTAATATTACATTCATCGGATTACAAAGGTTTCTTTTGGTAACCGTGAGGAATTTCATGAACAAAAACTTATTCCTACATTATTTTTTTTATTTTTTATTATCAATATAAAGTTTCTTTTACAGGTTTTTTTTTTCGATGTCTATCTCACTAGGATAAACCTGTGTCGAGACAGACGTATTTGATACATTAAAAATGTTTACATATTTTTTGATACATTAAATATTTCACTACATTAAATGACATTGTGAAAAAGATAGAAAATAATAAATAATAATAATAAATGATACATTTGTTAATCAGCATCTAGTTGGAGTACATACTTATGTAGGGATTTTTATAAAAAAATTTATCATGGATCTGTCTTGGCTGATGATCCAAGATTTGATGTCTGTTTTATATTTCAGAAAAAATTCCTTCAGTCTAATGGCTAGTGGGAGAGCATTATATAGCCTTGTTGCAAAATATCTAAAATTTCTCTGGCCAAAAGTTGTTTTAGCGAAAGGGATTTGTAAGAAATTATGTCCTTTTGTTCTAGTATCACGAGCAGTTTGGATATTGTCAAAAGTAGTTTTGTGTTTGAAGAGGTATGTTAGTATGTTTTTGGCATAAAGTTGCCTAATGTCCATAACACAGATTTTCCTAAAGATTTCATCCGAACTGCTTGTGATTGGTAGTTTGAGGATAATCTTTATTATAAGTTTCTGAGCTTTAGATATTGGATCAATGGCGGCAGCGTTTGCTCCTCCCCATGCTATGATACCATATTCTATTAAAGATTGACAAAGTGCATAGTAGATTGTTTTGAGCTGGCTTAGGTTGAGAAAGTTGCGAGTTTGTCTAAAAAAATAAATGAATTTTCTAATTTTGTTTGCTGTAGAGGTTATATGTTCTTTTCACTTTAAATTGCTATCAAAAATAATACCTAAGTATTTAATTTTAGTTACCTGTTCTAAATACCCAAGGATGGCCTACAAATTGATTTCCATAAAATTGAAAAAAAAGCATTGACTGTCATTGCACAAGCGAATAAAGTATACATAGAGTCGAAGGAGGGTAAATGAAATTATATGACCCAAAGGTGGTTGGAAGAAGTAGTCGCTGATGCCCCAGGAAGATGGCACGATCAAGTTCATGAAATATTTACCTAAGCATAAGATAATATAACTACAATGTCTTGGATACATTATTGAATTCATTGATGAAAGTCTACTTAGTCGTACGAGAGGGTAAAAAAGGATTTTTTTTAAAATTTTTTGAAGAAGAAATTGCAATTTTTTTAAAATGTGCTAAAAATATTACTGGCAGCTCACGAATAATACGCGTAGTAAATTATTTGAGAATAACAAATGCAAATCTAGTGATTTTTATATGTATTGCATTCTTAACTCGTAACACGCAAATATTCGCTCAACCGTCACTCAAATTTGATTATGAAAGTAACAAAAATCTTAAGTGTGTTGTCGGAAGAATCATTTTGTTTTCTTGCAAATCAGGAATGAATTTTAATGTGTAGGTAAAGCGATATATTAGCTTTATGGCATGTTAGTTTTTCAATTATGGACCTAAGGACGGGTTGTTTCAGAAAACTCAAAGTTAATTTTCAATTTCTGTGAAAGATTTTTTCAAGTTTTGTCATTATTTAAGTTCTTTCAAGCAACTAGCCTATAATGATATAAAACAGAACTTGAATAGGACTTTCACAGAACCCGAAAATGAACGTTGAAATTTGATGAATTGTTAAAATTCTGTGAAAAAAACCCATCCTAAATTCTTCGTAAACACTGTACTATTTTGTTACAGAATTATAATGTAATACTTTGTTGGACAGTACTTTTGTGTAAATATAAATATCTGCCTTTACATTCAAATTTTTTCATTCTGTGATATTCATTCAGCATAAACTCCATTTTTCTGTATTTATCGTAATGTAAAGCAAATAAATTATTGTGATATTATCAAACGAACATAATCTCGGGTAAGCTTTGCTTTTCCAACTGCCTGCTGTCAGATTTCTATTTTTGACTTATACTGTCAGGTTTAAGATTAGATGTTTTTAGATTAGATTTCTTAGACTGCCTTATTAATGTCTCAGTCTGCCTTACTACCTTGTTTCATAAAACATTTTGGTGTGCCTTATTACCTGGATTATGTTAATCTTATTTCTATTGTCTATTTCTACCTTTTGTACTGTCTGGATGACTATATCTCGATGTGCCTTACTGCCTTGTTTCATTTATAAGTATATCTTTGCCTGACTTATTACCTGGGATATGTTAATCTTTCTTAACTCTATTGATCATTTCTGCCCAAGGTTCTGTCTACTTACTGCCTTGTTTCAAATAAGCATATCTTTGGTAAGTTTTTACACATCTTCGGATCTACCGGATCTGCCCTGATGATGGACACTGCAACGCTGTCCGAAACGTCGGCTAAAGAAGGAGTTAGCGCAACACGGCATAACACCCCAAAAACAAACAACAAAAAGCATATCTTTATCTACCTCATTACCTGGTTTAAGTTATCTTCAATCTTCTTTATTTAATTTGACTATTTTTGTGTATGTATAATCTGGGTGGCTATATTTCAGTATGCCTTATTGCTTGGTTTGAACTTTAGTATGAACTTAAGAACGAATCGTAGAAGCGACCCGTTCTCATGTGACAAATGTCAACCGTGTACAAATGTTGGACGCGCGTTTGGCGTGTATCCCGACTACGCACCGGTGCCGAAGGGATCAATGACGCTAGTTCCTCAGAGCATCTTCCATTGTAATACCGATAGAACAAGGACAGCATACCTACCTGACGCCTGTGCTCTAAAGATTGCAGTCCGTTTGTTAAGATTGAGGAATCTATCAAACGGACCGCCCGTTTCTGCACAGAGTCAAGGGTTTTTTTCAGGTATTTAGGGGCTCCGGACCAGAGATGGCTGCCAAATTTGACAGTAGGGCGCACTTGCGATTTGTACAGGGTCAGCAGTTGTGTACTATTAAAGTATCTGCGGGCCCTGTACAGTACGCCCAGCTTCTGTGAGGCCAACTTTACTCTGGCTTCGATGGAGCCCCCGTACCTGAGCTGGTCACTTATAGTTACACCAAACATATCAATGGAAGGCCTGTTCGGAAGATTGCTTTCGTTGATGGAGACTAGATTATCATTTGGATCCCTTTTAGACGTAATCAGACAGGATTGGGTCTTTGAAACATTAAATTCGACGAGATTATTTTTACCCCAGGAGAAAATACTCTCGAGATAACCGTCCATTCTCTGCTTCAAAGCCCTCCGAGCCGTTGGAGTTTGTGTGCCCTTTGAGGGCTTGTCAAACAAAAACCTATCATGAACTGTACTGTCATCCGCGTAACAATGAATCGATGCACATGTCAAAAGGTCATTGATGTGCAACAAAAACAAAGTCGGAGACAGAACCTATCCCTGTGGGACGCCAGCATTTATGGAGTGTGAGGAAGAGGTGAAACCGTCAGCAACCGCCTGAATCGACCTATCCCTTAAAAATTCAGCAATCCACGTACACAGGGATGCGGAAAGTCCGCAAGAAGGCAATTTATTGACAAGTCCTCGGTGCCAGACCCGGTCAAAGGCCTTGGATATGTCTAGTGCGACCGTTTGGGTATCACCGTGACGTTCCAGGCACCGCCCCCAAACATGCGTCACATACGCGAGAAGATCACCGCACGAGCGGTTCCGCCGGAATCCGTATTGAGGGTCGTTGATAATTTTGTTCTTCTCGAGGTATGTGAGCAGTTTGTCGTTGATCACACGTTCCATCACTTTGGACAGAACTGATGTGATCGCTATGGGGCGGTAGTTAGCCGGGTTGGAGCGGTCACCTTTCTTGGGAATAGGGTGAATGACCACTTTTTTCCAACCAGAAGGCACAGCGCCACACTTCAGGGACATTTTGAAGAGCTTTGTCAAAACTGGAACTATTTCCGCAGCACACCTCTGCAATACCAGGGCAGGTATTCCATCAGGTCCACTAGCTTTGTTTAAAATGTCTTCGTCTGTCTTATTGCTTGGTTTAATATATCTTCATCTATCTAATTGCCTGGATAAAGATGTTGTCGTCCGTCTTATTGTCTGTTTTTAGATATCTTTTTTACTCATTTCAGATGACTAATTTCTGCCCTATTCCCTGGTTTCAAATATTATGTTGGTTCATTTGACTGTGTATTTTTACGTGTATTATTTGTCTACTCGTGTCTATTGCCTACACTTAAATAGTGTGCCCCATCAATTTAACACAAACATATTTTGTGTGGACAAAGTTGTTTTTTATTACCCTAATAAACTTTTTGAAATGCCTAGTATTTAGCGTTTAAAATATTTGGTAGAACAAATGACTCAAATATTTGCATATTTAACCAGTAAAGAGATCACAAAAGAGTGTACTCATAAAACGTACCAACTTTAAATACGGCTATGAAGAGCAAAAATAGCATTTTTTTACTCTCCTGTACCACACAAAGGAGTTCTCTCTTATTTATTATAATTAAAAAGGTCAAATGACTGCGAAAAGTGCATTTTAATGGTGCTAAGCGTATTTATAAAGGCCGTAAAACCTCCATCTGTTTTATAATTTAAGAGCTAGAGTGAGAATCTTTCCATGAGATTCTCAGTGTAAAATGGTTCATTGTACTCTCGCAACAATTATTACGTTAACGCCGTTTTGTCCTACTCATTAGGTTGGTTTCTTTTGAGTATAATTACATTTGCCTTTCCTCTGCCAATCCCATGCGTTGTTAGGCTCACATTGGATTGAATATTTGTACAATATTTGATTCATTTTCTCTTTCATTGGCTTTCAGGTACACAAGCCACTCTCAATTATCTCAAGTTTGTACTCTTTAAGAGAAGCCAAGTATATTTTGACATTTGAATCGTATAAATTAGTTCGTGCAGTCGTAGCAGAATGTTTCATCTTGAATCTCGTATAAGATAATCCCGGCAACGCTGGTTGGATTTACTTGTCATATAATATTATTATTCCATTTATTTTTTTCACAGCATCATTTCAGACTTTGGGGGAAAATAATCTGACATTTTTTCATTGAAACTTGGGTATAGAACTATAATAAAATATTTGGCAAAGTTCCGTGCTGATTTTGTGAAATCTTTTGGGAGTTGACGCTACGTGTTTTGTGAGATTTCTGAAAATGTTGTTGAAGCAAGAATGAACACATGTATAACACCGGATGTATCGTGGGTGGAGATGTGACCAGGACGGAAATTTATAAAACGAATTGCGAACTTTTTCTAAAGATCTCAAAAAAGAGTCTTGAATGTATTTATACGTATTTTTCAATAACGTGACCACCGTTTGAGAGTCCCTAATGCCTGCAGCTGGTGGTACTGTGAATATTAGGGGTAGGTATGTTTTGAAGCTTAAGGTAGTGGAGAGGGGATGGTGTTAGAATAATGACATTTTAGAAGCTATTCAGATATGGTAATTGAACATGAATATACTAGTCCCATCTAGAGATCGTACGTGACGTTATCGTTTTGGTATTTTTTATTATTTATAAAGTGGTTTTTATTTTTATTTTGTGGATTTTCATGAATAAATATTTTTTTTTTTTTCGATCATTTTATAAATAACTTAATTTGCCACATTATACAATAAAATCAAAACCGAAAATGGGTTCGTAAGTAGGAGATTTTGAACTTTAAAGCAGTTTTCATAGGCTACTAAGTACTCGATTATTTCAAAGGCCAAGATGTATTCTACGTATTTAATTAAATCATCTGAAATATTTCTAGGCGACCAAATTTTCAAACCAAAAACACATGATTTTGCATTACTACGTATGGCATCGCCTTAAAAGATTTATTGGCTGAGTGTGTGTAATGTTGTCGTGACGATGTTGTATTCAGTTTATTTACTTTCTGTTATCTTTTGTCTTTTTCGTTTTCATACAAGACTGAGAAGAAAGAGGACCAACATACAGTTAAATCTAAGGCTTTTATACATTTTAAAAGGCTATGCTTTCTGTACCAAGTTAAAAAGTCTGTTTTAAAATATGAAAAATTAAAAATGTACCTTTATTTAATTTGTCCGAAGTTTGGGCTACATTTTGACTTCATTCACTTGGGCGAGCTTCACAACAACATCACGACTATTATTTACGCAAAATCTAATACATAAGCCTGACGTGACTTTCGCTGTCGTCAAACTCATCCCACCTGTTCCGACGTCGCCCCGTTTTGCGCTATTTTTACGCGGAGTATTATATTATTATAGCGAGATGAGAGTACGAATCTTCTTAACTTATGACACACATGAGAATGATGTCAGAAATGAGATTTTCAAATGCTATTCACATTATGTCACGTTTTAGATATAAGTTGGCTATAGGAAACAATGGCGGATGTTGCATTTACGTCCACAAATGATATCAATATAATATATAAAAACACACGCGTATTCGAATGCAACGTTGTGTCAAAATTTCAAAGCAATCGTTGAAGAACTTTCTGTGTAGTTTGTTCGTAGTCAGTCAGCGATAGTCGGTATGCTTCCGTGCCATAGGGTCTAGTATGATGAAATCGATAACTTTACAATATCAGATCGATAGGCGTAACTAACGATGATTTTATATTGATTTCCTGAACACGGTCGCGCTTTTGATAGCCACACCGATATTGATGATGCAACAAATAATAAATTGATAAATGCTGGCAACGCTGGAGGTAGTGTATGAAATTACATCCCAAAACGTCAAATGTCCCACAGTTATGTAAAAATGTTAATAAATTGACAATACTTATATTATGTAATTAATAACCGTACTATATTGTGTAATTATATTATGTAACTGTTATATTATGTAACTGTTATATAATGTAATTCGTGTATCTTTTTTTTACTAAAAAAAAAAAAAAATAAAAAAAAATATATATATATATATTGAATTGAAATACTAAACTAAATATGCATTGACAGTCCGCATTTACGTTTTGACTTCATAACGAATTAGTGTACATTTTGAATACCTGAAAATATGTTTTAGGTAAACTGAACTTTTTTGTATCGTTTCGCTTGAGTAGAAAACAAATAAAAAAAAATAACTGAAAAAAAAAATTGTAAACTACTAAAAAATTTTTTTTTTCAATAGAAATGTATGAACGCGTAAAGGAAACAACTTTAACAAATACAGTATTACAGCTAAAATTATCTGTGACAGTTTCACTTGATTAACCTTTTTTCTTTCTTATACAATTATTTACAAAATAAATAAAAAACAGTTTTGTGCTTGAAATCGAACGTTTCTAGACTCCATTTGTTAAGCGATTTTAATGCTTATTACCTACCTACAACATTAGGTATAGCAACAATATACACATTTTTGGCTTGTAGCTTCCTCTTATGTGAACAAATTTCGTTTCTCGAAGCCTGATTAAATTTGCCGCGTATCGACTTCGTTCGATTCTAGGAGCTTCGTTAGTTTTATTCCACACACAAATAAGCCAGATATTTTGAATAACGAATAAAATTGATTAAAAATATATGTATACTGACAGTTAACTGAAGCTTATGAAAAAAATCTTATTAATCTTTGACCGTGCTCGAAAATATCGAGAATACATGACGAATTTAGTCAGCATCGTGTTGACATAGGGCTTTATCGATCGTAGGTGCTAGACCTCCATATCTTTCTTTGCTTCCATTATCTATGGTTGAGACACTGATTAATCATCAATCATTAGACAATCATATATTTTTTTAGATCTGTACTTATTATAGTGGTTGAAAAAATAAGCGAAATACTTGTAGTTTTGAGAGATTAAAATTTTAAAAATCACTTTGAGCGATGATAAATCATTGCAAATAGCCGCGGACGAAATATCAGATGTCGTGAAAAAGCGTTTTATATAAATACTGGGCCGAGTTCCAAAAAAATTACCAGCCGTTTGCGCAAATGGCGTATTTTTTCCCACTTAATGTTCCGCGCTTTTACCAAAACGGACTTTACATCGATGTATTTTCCGCCAATCTCGTTTTTTTCTGTCAAACTGTCAAGAAGAACGGTGCCCTTTGAGAATTCTTTAATCTGAGGCAAGTAAAGAAATGTTTATCGTCTCAGAGCGGGAGATGGCATTCCCATACAAAGTGTGTACCTAAATAAAATTGAATTTTGGTTTCATTACCGGCAACCCGATGTTATCATATTTTCGCCTTATAAATATACGTTACCCATCTCTACTGGATAAAGTCAGTAGTGAGAGAATATGGGGACATTTCACTACCTCCGAGTACACTGTTGAGTAACTACTTGTCGTAAATCTAATAATCATGGTCTTGAACAGGTATTTAAAAATATTCATTTTTTGACGGGTAGTTCTTCTCAGTGGTTATGAAACAGATTACATAATAATATGCAACTCGATGAGTGGCGCTATTCAACAGTTTTTTCAGAAGTGGTGAAATTGGCACAAACAATTAATTTATTTATTCACAATGGAGTGCTGGTATCAACCCAGATTTATGACAGGGTGGCAAATAATCAGCAGACGGAAGGATGAAATGAGATTGAATGGTTTAAAAATGAGTTCTTTGATGTGTACGATTGGTAAAACCATATATCACAATGGGTATTACAAATGTGGAGATCCGGAATGAATGCAAGGTAAATAGGGGGTCAACCGCTTTATGTTTTTTTAGTATTTTCAGGGGAAATGAGGCAACATCCCTTTGAAATTATTTTAAAATCAATCAATCAACATTTTAAATAAACGTATCAACCATTTATTAGAACTTTATAACATGTCATATGAGTGCAGATTGTTAAAAGGTAATATTCGGATATTTTGCTAAAAATATTCGATATTCGAAACGAACGTCAATCGGTAAATGCAAGATGTTTTCGACGGAATTCTCGGAAACTCTGAAGGGCCTAGCAAGTTTTGGTAAGCTAAACCCATGGTAATTTATTATCCCGACCGTCGCCTTTTATTGCGGGCAGAATGCACTGCTTCAATAATCACCAGGTTGGACTCGCCGAACGTCTATGTGAGGTGTCAGCGCTTTATTAGCAGCAGACACATACCTGGACGGATGAAGAACCTCGTGCTGGCACTGTTGGTGGACGCGGTGGACACTTTCGATGCAGCAGCTGGTCAAGTTTCTTCATCACCTAGGATTCTTGCTGCAGAGTCTCCATCTTCTATTTTCGTGTCACCTGTTCCTGTACTTCATTTAACTTAACTTAACTTTATTTTTGTAATATTTATACGTTTTGTAATACCTGCATCAACTGTAAAGCGCCCCTGAGGTGATGTCTCACAAAAGCGGCGCTATACAAATTGTCCAATAAATAAATAACTGTAGCCGTACTAACAAAATTTTGGCATGTGGTATTGGGCCAAAAGCAGTATGGACTATTATTTTGCACCTAATTCGAAAATTTAATTTTTTAAATACTTATGAAAGACTTATCCAACATCCAAAAATCTTTGATTACCTACCCTACTAAGCATTTCAGAAATGAGTTAGAAAATAATGACAAAGGAACAACACACGAGTACATAACAGCGCTTGTCAATTTTTTTTTAAATCCCACTGCACAAAAGGTAATTATTCCGCCTCTAAGAATAAAATAATGCCTGCTAATAATACAGTCATGTGTTTTGTATTTAGTTGGCATTCAACGAACTTCCTTTGAATGTTGAAGAGTTGGTGGGCTTTGATGCTTTCAAATGCATTACAAAAAAAAAACATGTTGGAGAGATAAATTTGGAAATGTGCCATTGGAACAGAATTTTCACACAAAGACATCAAATCAGTAAAAACATCAACGCTTTTAAATAAAATAATGAACTACTGAGTACTAATCGATTTATCGACGTATCTGATTTCAAGATATCAAATAATGCGTAATTTGAATACGAGATATCCGCCTTTGTTACAAGCCAATTCTTCAGGAATAAATTACTTTCTTCTTTTTTATTCATTCATTGCAAAGTCTAAAGTTACATTGGCTTAGAAAAGATTCCAGAACTAGATAGAATTTGTTTTACTTCGTTCATTTAATATGAAAAACTAAATACATTATAAAACAATGTGCAATTTCTCCATTGTGAGGGGGTGGGATAATACACACAACTCTGTCATGGCGCAAACTCTTGTAAAACTTTACATTTCCACCCAAGTTAATGTTCACTCTACATCATCTGCCATTTCCCCCACATTCTTTCGACCCTTTATATATGTGATATACTAGTTAGCTGTGCTAAACACAGTTGGCATCAATAGCATTATTTCAGATCTAGAAATATTATAGAGAACTACAGGATCATAAAAAATACCTCTACTACTAACGTTAACGGCAGAGAAATATTCTATACAGCTTCATATAATTTACATAAATAAAAGTTAAGAGTGTTCTGCGTATTCCTTCAGTTTTATTTTAATATTCCGGGAGTTTAAACAAACTGGCGCAGCCGGTAGGACAGTTTCCTTTCATTGAGCTGATTAGACTTTTTTTAAAAATTTGGTCGTCATTCAATTCGTTTTTTCGTTAGTTGCCATGCCTCAAAAGTAAAAAGTAACAAAAATTAAAAGTAATACGTAAAAAGAAAAGAGTAAAAAATAAAAAGTGAAAAGTTAAAATTAAAAAAGTAAAATATAAAAAGAGTGAAAGTAATAATAGAAAAGTATTAAATGTAAAAAGTTAGTTCTTCTTTAGGACCCCAGTCGACTCGTTCGAAAGATTTTTCTTTCAAAACTATATTGTACATTGTTTTCGTATCTCCCTTTTCAATGAATATGCTTTTGGATTTAGTAACAATTGTCATTATCATTCAACAATACCATTCTGCATACATATTTCGTTCATTTTAGACGAGAAATTGCACACCGCCTATACCCGATAATAAAAAAGATCGCTACGTCAATATCACACAACGGGTAAAAAGTTATTTGATCATTATTTTCCGCGATTGGTCCTAAATTTTTCAGTCTTTTTTGCATACAATTAAATACAAAACTTTTACTAACAATATTTACGGTAACGATACTCACCTACTGATATATTCAAAACTATAAAAAGCGGCCCTTTTGCTCAATGTTGTAAAACTTGCTCCAAAAGTAAATAAATGTATGGTTTTAATAGATTTTTTTTTGTTTTTTATTTATTTACTATGATTTGTATTGAAATAATTTTATTTCAAATTTTCTGTATTTAGAATGTGTGCTAAATTTTTTTTAAATTTCTTAAAGCTTTACATTTTACAGTATAGATCTAAATCTAATATAGATTGTTTTAATTATGTTTATCTTGAATAGTACACAGATTATGTATCTTCAATCAGTCTGTTTTTCGTTTCAATATTCTATCAATTTCATTTCTCCTCGTGTCCCAGATCCATTGTTTTATGAAGGCTTTGAATATATTGACATATGTTAGTTTTTTGTGGGAGAGTGGAAATTTGTTGTAAAGTTTCATGCCGTAGTAAATGAAATTTCTCTGTAAAAATGTTATTTTCGTTTTTGCTTGTTGGATGTATTTTTGATTGAAGGATCTTGTGATTTGGATTATGTGATATTGTGGATTTTGTTAGGTATGTTCGTAATTAGATCAAGTGTATTATTTTTGTCAGTATGGTTTTAGCATAGAATTGTTTAAGTGACAAGATGTTTAGATTATTTAAAATATGGTCAGAGCAAGTTCTAAATATGGCCATGTAGATTCTAATGAGTTATCTTTTGTCAAAAACATTGCTGATTTAAAAATTATTTTTAATGATAAACTAATGTTTAAGAGACAATATTGGTTTTTTATGAAAGGATTAAGCAATAATTATTTTCTTGAAACACCTATGTTAATTGAAAAAAATTCCGAGAAGGAATTGAACCCGCAGTCTTCTGACTATCGGTCAGGTGCTCTACCAATTGCGCTACGTCGGTCGTAATTTAAAACCCGTCAATTATTATTGAATAAAACATATTGATACCAATACATATTGATGTACTGGTATTTTTCATTCAACAGTTATTGCTTACAATATTCTTCATTAGAAAGCAACCAAGTTTACTTTTGCAGGAGAGGCATTGATAATGCTAAATCTCCTACTAGATGGCGTCGAGACATATTATATCTTAATGATTGGTGAATTATTTTGACTTTTCAAATATGAATATTTTTATTAATAAACTACCGTTTAAGAGACAAGGTTTTTTTTTATGAATAGCACACCTAAATATATTGTTATCTGATACAAGTGTTGTCGATAAAACTCCATATTTTTACGAATCCATCGTAAATAATACTATTGTAATTTGCTCTAAAGATAACAAGATATCACAAAAATAATGTGCCAACTAAAGTTGTATTCCAAAGTTGTAGATAGCAATATCTAGCTAAAGATTTCATAGAATTTTTCCACAGCTTGATAATATAAGACTCGTAAAAATATAAATAATGTATTGCCGGATATTTTTCGCCGGTTCTACGATCCTCAGAAACAAATGTAGGCATAGTAGGCGGGGTTTTTCCGGCGTGGACTTGAAACAACGTATTTATATGTGCCACAGAAATAGAAGTAAAATAGATGTACCCAATACCCCACCGCGAGAAGCACTAACCCAACCACGTCACTTGATACTCGGCTTCCACACTATTTCCGCGCCAATTATAATTCCACAAGTGAAGAAAAACATCGTATGGTTTTGTACAAGGTGGACCAAAAATAATAAAATCATTTTGAGAAAAATATTTTTAATGAAATACTCCTTTTGGCTTCCTGCTGATTCCTTCCTGTTGGCATCCACACCATCATTATATTTATATTTAATCCGTAGAATAAATAAGAAATCAACAAATGCGATGTGGACGTATTTCGTGATCCAGCGTCCCAGTTTTATAAACTTATTTTTATTCTATGCATTTAACTACAAAGGAAACTTCAGGACATGTTTAATCTTAAATTTTTATATAAAATTATCAGTTGGATATCCCTGACATATTAATGTTAATTCACTTTCATGTTCTTATTATATTAGATAATTAGAACAAGGTTCCCTAGTATGTATTATTGTGACAAGTATACTACGGTTTCAGGCTACAACTCTGTTATAAATAGATTACACACTATTGGTAAATCTTATGCTATGTTAGCTGATGTTTTTTTAATATGCCTCCGTTGAAGTACAAAGCTATATTAATTTAAAAGTTTTGCAGTGCATATTTTAACATATTTTGAGGTTTTGTTTCTACTTCAATTCTTTAACTTTGTACTAATGATTTTTTTTTCTTTTGTCTTATTTACTAATATAATTTTCTTTCTACTATTCTTTCTAATATTCTTTGGGAATGCTTTTTGGTGGATTTATTTAAGGATAGGAAAGATTCAAAATATTTCTTGTAAAGGAGTAAAGAAATTAAACCCGAAAACCCGGGTTATAACTCACAATTGAGCACAAGTTCGAGATCTTCAAATCCCGTTTTCAGGCGCCAAATATTGGTCGTGTACGAATGTCTGGCATGCATTTGGCGTGTGTCCCAATTGTTCTCCGGTGCCGAAGGGATCAATGACTAGTTACATTGTTCGGCGAATTTGCTATTAAAATACGAGTAGAGTCAGCACAGCATTCCTGATATCTAAAAGATTACAATCCATCAATTGAGAGAGAAATTTTCGTTGAGAGAAGGATTGTCCGTTGCAGTGGAAAGGGTTACATTTACTCCATAAAAAAACTTCTCCACCCAGTGTTTTTATTTATCACAGATATCTGATATTATTTCTCATATTTACCTTCTCAATAATAATAATCATGAGTGCATAGTTTTAGTATTTCTTGAAATCCCAGCCGTCGCATTTAACTTAATGTTAAATATGTCACAGTATTGTTCAACTCCAGAAATCAAACTGTGGTAAATCAATTTAGTTTTTTAACTTATTTTCGTCTTTTTTATAATCAACTTTGGACAGTTCAACTTTAGTTATAGGCCTTCCTCCAATATCAACAGTTTTGATAATTCTTGGTGGCTCTCTGCGGGCGAGTTTTGTTTCATAAGAATTCGTTACTCTATACATAGATCGTTGAAGAATTCTACATCATCGCTTGTTGTCACATGTATCTTATCTTAATATAGTCCAGATCTATTAATATATCTACGAGATGACCTTCGCCCTACATCTGGCGGCTGTTACAGTTTCTTATCTGTTGATTGACCCGCTCAAATCCCAATGCCAAATTAGTTTGGGTCGAAGCCAACATCTCTGATCTACAATCAACTCGTGTCTTTGTTTGTTTGCATCCCAGGAACGTCTATTATATTGTTAATCAAGACTCCACTGAAGGCGCTGTTGTCAGAAAGTGACAAAGAAAACAATCATTTAAATGCTTCTAGAACTACTAATCGTAGTTGATTTGAGAGAAATCTTCGGATAGAGATAAGTGTCTACCTAGATTCTTCTTCTTCTTTCGTATGGCGGGGGAGGGGTCAGAGGGGAACATCTAAGTTAGTGAGCCAGTCTAAGGCCTCAGGCGTCGCCCTGTGGACCTCATAAATCCTGCCAGGGGAATGAAGCAGCGGGCATTCATTGACCACATGTTCGGTGGTTTGCATCGCACCGCATTTATACGTCGCCGACTCTTTAAGGCCCCACCTGGGCATAGTCTGGGCACAGCGGCTGTGGAAGGACTTTATTCTATTGATTCGAGGCAGAGAGAAGCCAGGCTGTCCCTCAGTGGAGTCGTGCACGAGAAGGACATTTTCACGTCAGCCGATTCTTCTGGAGTTAGAGGTATTCGGAGCAGCCTCTCTCCTTCCATCCAGAATGGTTTTCTGGACTTCAAGCGGCACGTAGAATGAGAGACAACATCATTTTGCAAACGTATTGCGCTTTTTCGCAGCGCTTTCTTGTATTCGCTGAGTGTTAAATCTGCAAGTACGGGAGCCATGGGAGCGGTGTATATTAGTCTCGCTGATGTTTCGCATTGAGGCATTAAGTTGAACATCGACCATAGCATTTTCTACTTAGATTTATATACTATGACGGCCGTTAAAAACTAACAAATTAACTATCACGCTTTTTACCGCAGAAAGACGAGTCTCTACATAACTTTTTCTCGGTTCACACTCCTCGCTTCATATACATTCGTATACCACTTAATTTTAACTCGTCAATAATTAACTTATTCTTTAATATTCTTTCTTCAAATTTCTGTAGCATTTAATCTACTATCCCCATAATAAATTACTATAACCAATAATTAGTCGCCTGTAATATCAATACAAAATGAAAAAATCTCCTGAGTAAAAATAAATGCCGCCGGCGAGAATTGAACCCGCGCCTTCTGATGTCCGGTCAGACGCTCTGGACCACTAAGCCACGTCGGCTTATTTCCAACACGCCAAATAATTCAACATGTACTAGTACTTCAATGAACAATTACTGCCTATTATATATAAATATATACATATATATATATATATATATTTTTTTTTTAAATATTTTCAATTTGTTATCCTTTATGCTATGCATACAAACCTTGTCTTATAAACATTAGTTAAATAAATAATTTTTTTTTTTGTTTTTGTCTCCATTGATGAAAACTTCTTATTTTCTGTTTGATAGCTCCGTTTTCAACAGTAAGGTCCACTGGGAAATAATTATAAGTGATGAATCAAGGCACGAATTACGGAAATCACCGTTTGCGTTTGCTTCGTTCCTTTCCCATTATTCGCGGTTATGCCCGCAGAAATTTTTTCCAGTTTATACGCAGCATAATACACCTAAAAATATATATGAAAAAGGCCCCTTTCTCTTACATCATGAGTTTAAATTGGTTGTAGGAAGATGATTTAGTTTTTTGTGAAAAAAAATTTCCAATTAAATTTCAAATCAGACTTAGTTTTATTAAATGTGGAGGTGGGACATGCATAAAACACTTTATCTAAATAATTAATTAATAAGATGCATAGGTTCGACAGTCTGCTGTATTTAATTGACTAAATTAACTAAATAAATACTTTTTCCGTATAAAATATACACTTTACAATATTTTATAATCTCGGTGTCGATAGTAATTTGATCTTGGTGTCGTCTTTGATCCCGAACTGAAATTCTTTGACCATATATCGCAGTTCACTCAGTCTTGCTAAAAACTTCTTGGGTTCGTCATTAGGACATGCAAGCAGTTCAATAACCAAGATGCTATGTTAGCATTGTTCGATGGCATACTGACAAGCAAGCTGGAGTAGCGAGCAATGTTTGGGCACCGTACCACCAGAAGTACATTGATATGATAGAGCAAATCCAGAAGAAATTCCTCAGGTATGTCTATATGCGGACGCATGGAACCTATCCTAGGTTCATGCACCATATCGACTTACTTGAGGAAACTAATTCTGTGAGTCTGGAAACTAGGCGGAAAGCAAGTCTCGTTATTGTGTCGTTCAAAATTTGGAACAATTTTATCGATAGCCCATTCCTCTTCGGATGCTATGATTTATATGTACCAGACAACTACAGCCGAAGTCGATACCATGACCTATTCAGAGTACCAAAAGGCAAAAACGACGTCCCGGCAAAGCATAGCATGACGAGGGGAGTGGTGCTGTTGAACGAACTAGCAAAGAATTTGGATGTAAGTGACTGCTCTCTAAATGACCTAAAACAATTATTGAAGAGTCACTTAGCTAAATGCTGAAATGATGTAAAATTGTACTGTAACTGGAATGGATGTTCTGTTGTACAATAAAAAAAATAAAAAAATAAATAAAACAATACGTAACTGAGAAAAAAACAAACAAAATCATTGGACGTGACAAAAACGCAATCTACAAACTATGATGAAAATTTTTAAATATTTTTTTGAACCATCTTAAATAATAATTTTAGATTAATATTGGTGGATTTTTTTTGCCTTTCCCTGTACCAACCAACTTAAATGTTACGAGTTATGACTCTACGAAAAGCGAAGGTTTTTCGTGTGATCTTTTTGCCACTCTTACAAATATTACGCGTGTGGTTATTTTACGGGTTTCCTTTATTACTGAGATAATCATAAGGTCACATTTTTGTACAGCCGATTGCCTACCTTATAAAAATAACACGATTAGTCACAGTTGATGTTATTTCGAGGAATATTATTTTATGATATCATTGGCCAGTGGCAAATAATACTTTCTTTTCTTCTGTTTGTTGCTTTATTTTTTCTCTTCTTCTTTTCAGATTTTATCTTCTGAATTTCCAAGTTAAGAGCTGCAGAGACACATTTCAATAAAGGTATGTTTTCTTCTGTAATACCGACTTTTAGCATGACCAGTCTCCAATATTTTATTTACTTGATCATGCTTACTTTTAAGATTTTCTTGGTCAACATATTGTATTCCCCTCGTATGCTACTTTCTCCTTGCCAGTCACAATTTTTTTTTACAATCGTAAAAAATATTTTTGAAATAGAATTTAAAAAAAACCACGATATTCACCTTTGTATTACTGAATAACTACCTAATAAATAATTTTTAATAGCAAAAAAATACAAAAACAAACACATTAAATAAATCTTCTAATACCATCATTATTTAAAAATAAATTGCATCATAAATTTAGAAATCAGCAAAAGTTGTGTAAAGTTATGACAAAATTCTCGAACAAAACAATAATTGAATATTACTCTTTTGCAAACAAGACGAACTTTATAACGAGAAAAAAAACGAAATAATTCAACCGCATTCGTAAAAAAAAGTCTTAGAGCAAATTTAATCTAAAAATAAGTTTGTAGATTATAAGTCAAGTACACTATTTGTAAAAATGACTTGCATGAATACTTTTTCATAATCTTCATGGTGCAAGAACGTTTGTCCCACGATAATGTTCGACTAAATGTTGTTTTGTTTATATGTTTAGAAAAAACAAAACGTTTTGGGTGCAAGAGAACCTAACATTTAGGTTAAAAAATTTCAGAAATGTTGCTAATTTTGTGTTTATTTATATATCATATTTTATTTAGTTATGAGACATTTAAATTTCATATCCACTAATAAAAACCACTTGAAAATTATATTACATACCTGTTATTTTTTTTAATTTACGAAATTGAGACATAATCTTAAAGAAACGCAAGGATCTTAGCTTCCTTTACGTTTTTAAAGGAAACTAAAATGTGATATCTTCACTGTGGATAAGATACCATATTGCCGTAGTTCTAGTAATACTTTAATTTTCTATATAATCTTTGCTGCTGGCATTTGCATTATAAACATCATCTCGAATAATGCACAAGTTGGCATATTAATTGCATAATGCAGGCGAAAATATACTCATAATGCCCAAACAATAAACACAAACGTTTCTGCACTCGGTGAACATTAGAACTTATAAATCACTTTATCAAAATCAAAGGCTATTGCAAAGCAACTTAGCTCCTGTTACTTCCTTACCGGGAAGTGCTTTAAAAGCGTTAAAATCATGTTTTTTTTTGTAACTATGGATGGCATTGTTACTAAAGCAGGCAATTTAAAAATGGAATAACCCAATTGTTTTATTTGTATTCGGGAAACAAAATTTGCCAAACTGACTTGGAGGAATTAAAAAAAAATCGTAAAAATGGACTTGCAAAAGTTTGCTTGAATTTGAGATACCTTGAGATATCAAAATTTACTCAAATGACACGCCAGGGAAGGAATATTGAAAACGTGATAAAGGAAGCAGCTCCAATCAGAAGAGACAAGTGCATTAGGGATAGACATTGTCGTGAATTGAAATTTAACTAAATTTTCTAACAAAATTAATAGATCCTGCAGACAACCCGACTTGCCCGATTGACCCGACAGTACAGCGTGACTACGTTTTTGTTATTTATAAAATTATAGTAATATCAATGTTTTATAATAAAAGTAATAAAGAAATTATTTTAGTGTATTGTGGAAACAAACAGTTTTATAATTTTATATAAATAAATACATTTTACATGTTGCATTGACCGTAGAAGTTTACACATAAGATACAGAAAAAAACATAAATAAACAGAAAACATAAAAACACCTTAATGAAAATAACTAAGATATCTTAGATTTCTTAAATTTATTTTTGATATCTTACACACATCAGGGGGAGAGAGTACATAATTATATTACTGGATTAGGAAGCATTGGCCCATGGGAGATCGAAACAGTAGATCACACAAAGGAAGAAATATTCCTAGAAGAGTAAGCAAGTGTTAATTAGGATGAAAGGAATGGGACAATACCTAGAATTAGTACCTAAAATACCAGACTACTATTTGCCGAATCGTCCATCCGATGGGCTTAGCTCTAAAAGCATATTTGATTTACGAAAGCACCATGATAAATATTAGACTTCGACTATATTAGACTATGTGACTATATTAGACTATGTGACTATATTAGACTATGTTACATATATACTACAATCGTGTGAGAAATAGCTATTGAATATTATTTTAACTTTCCTACTCACTCTGTCGAAATATGCTCTTACCGAATCATGTTTAACTTCAACATTGTAAAAATATTTCTAACTGTTTACGCAAAACATCAAATTGTGATGGAAGTATTTAGTTTTACGAATTGAATAATGTTTCATAGAACTTCATGAAAGTGTATTGTGTAAATACAGTGATTTTTTTATAGAAATGTGCTTATGGTTTTTCATGGGGTTTTGTGTTTATTTTCCAGTGTTTAAATATTGTCTCTGGACAGTCTTTTATATACTATTCATCAGTCTCATTCTGTCATGTCATCGAGAAATTCGATATTCTCATCCGTAAAAAGTATGATTTGATATATTTATCATGAACGCCTAGTTGTATCTTCGCTTATACATACTTATTTTCTCTATTCTTAAATCCTTTATTCCTCCAGGATATCTTGAAACCTGTTAATTTGACTGTCCTCAAATGGGAAACCTTCTTAGTTGGACAGTCAAAAGCTTCCTTGCATATATGTAATGTAATGAATATTATAAAAAATAAAAATTACCTCTTTATTAAATCTGTGAATAATCAGCTCGTTTAGCTTGTGAAATGAATACAATGGTGGCAGGAAAGATATAACTGGACTTACATTAGTTTAAAAATAAAATCTTTTTGACAACGCAACACAATTATCCTAAAAGCTCACTCTTTTTAAAATTTTATATTAATATATAAATTGTAAAATAAAGATACAGATATATAGAATTGGTTATTTTAAAAAGAAGCGAAACCGTTTTGTTTTCAAAATAAATGGTGATTTGAAACCGTTTAAAAATAACGTAGGCATAAACTCTAAAAAAATAAATTATTCTTACGGAATTTTTAAATTTATCAAAATAAAAAAAATAAAATTCTTCTTCTTAAAGTAGATAGGCATTAATATTATAATCAGCCAATACATAGCCAAATAATCCTACTTTGAATATCACTTCTCGATGAGACTTTCGTCAAATTAACTCTTGATTATTATATTCCACACACATAATTAGAACATTATTTGTTTTTTTAACAAATAAACCTATAATCTTACTTTAATACATATATTTATTAGATAATTATATGGGTATGGGCTTCATGTCTAACACTGGCGAGCAAAACTACTATAGGAACACCCCAAAAATTAGTAAGAAATTTTCAACATGTGGAATTTTAGTCCGGTTTCGGAAATAATACCTCAAACCTTTAAGCGATTTTAATAATTCGTATTGACATTATCACAGAGTTTTGAAAACTTCACTTGCGTTGCGTGCTCTTTCGTCCATTTTACTTATCCCAGCGGGAATAGCAAGAGGATTATTGGGCTGACAGATTACGCTATACACGAGAATATAGCGCGTTTATAGCGTGGTCTGTCACAGGCTTTAGACAGATATTTATTTTATTTGTTTTATTCTCTTCCGTGTTTTCATTTAGAGTCATTTCGGAAATTAATAAAACAGACATAAATGAAAGTTTACGAGGTACCATTTAATGTACATTTAATTTATTAGATAAATCCTCCATCCTCTTCTTGCTACCCAAACTAGCCATGCATAATTTTTCTTATTTCTCTATTTTATATTATAGTAATGTATAGATTCTATATCCGCAAAATGTAAAATTCACCGCTATAACACAGGGTCATCCCTAGCATGGAGGGTGAAATATTACAAAAAACCACGTGCACCCTCTAAATCATGTATCAATAAAATAAATATTTATTATTAGTTTAATTTGTTTTTTTTTCATTTCCAGTTTTTGATATAATTTTCAAAAATTAAAATGTCGGATATAGGGGAGACCTAGGAGAGTTGTGACAATTTTCAATTTAAGGGATATATCTCGCTCAATAAACGTTCCACAGTTATGACCTTTGTGAATTAATGTAGCACCATTCCTTCCCTTTCCAAAACAATTATCAAAATTAATAAAAGTATTACAGTTTCCGAGAAAATCAACGAAAATAAAAACTACTCCCTCTGTCACAACTCCCCTATCACCGAGGTAAGTTGTGACAGCTTTGTATTTAGACTATTTAAGTTAAAAAAAATACCATTACACATATTATAAAAAAATAAAAAATGTTTTTTTTTTTTGCAAAAAGTAATGTAATCATATTTTAGTACATTCAGCACCAACAAAAACAACACATGGCATTCCCATAACAAGTAATTATGGCATGGCTTTGAGATCAATCATATTATAAACAGTCAAAAATCTTAATTTAAACTGATAGGCAATTATGGCAAATGTATTGCAGCTCGCCTCCAGTACAATCTACGTGTGACCAGCCTTTGCATTCTAGGCATTGTACCCACTCCTAATTCGATCTGCTGTTTGCATAGGATTCAAGGCAAACCAAGCAAACACAATTATTTTCTTCGGCATTTCTTTCGTCATCACCTGTTCTCTTCTTCTTATTAGTCTTCATGGCTTTTTTAGGATTCTCCTTATCGTCGCTTAAGACACGCTTTTTCACATTCTTCGACTTCCTTTTGGCTTCTATAGCAACTATTTCATCCTTATTAGGTGTGTCAGTAAGCACAGCAGATTTGACTTTGCGTCTGTTTGGTTGGCAGTTTTTTTGTGGCGGAGATTTTGGCAACGGCCTAACTAATTCTGGCGAGAACACATTAGAAACAGTGGCAAAAGGACTATGGACTGTAAACGCGGAGGCAACAGGTTCATTAGCATCATTGTTCAGGACTGGGCTATGTGCTGAAGAAGTGGAGACAACAGATTCATGAGCATTATTGTTCACAATTGTGCTATAGACTGTAGACGTGGATGTAATAGGTTCAATGGCATTATTATTTAGAACTGGGGTATGGGCTATAGACGTGGAGGCAACAGGTTCATTGGCATTATTGTTAACAACTGATGAATTGCTAGATGGCATGGTCTGATCTATAGATGCACCTGGAGTAATGGATCTTGCTTCAACGTTATCAACTGTGCCGGTGTTGAGATTTGGAGTTATGGTTCTTTCTGCTGGATTGTCCAAAATTTCTGAAATGGATTGCTCTAGTTCTGGGTTGGGATCAGTGACTTGACTTGGCAGGAAATCGGCTTCTCCAAATATGTTTGTGTTAACCGGCCATGTTCCAGTTGCAGCAAAACCAGCACTGATATTCCTTGCAGTGATTGCTACATCAAATGCAGACTTTGTTAAAGATGGGATGTCATAAATTGTCATGACTTTCCCGGCATTGCTTCGCATCCAATTGTCACAAGCTGTATCAATTGCTTTTTTAAGGGGTCCAAAAATGGCACGATCCAGGGGCTGTAGCTTGTGCGTACAGTGTGGGGGAAATGTGAGCAAAATTATGCGATTTTCTCTGCAGAATTCAATGTTTTTTAGAGCTGTATGCGAGGCATGATTATCTAGGAGCAACAGAGCTCTTTGCTCTTTTGATGGTCTAACATGATTTTTAAAATGCTCAAGGAAAACTTTAAAATCATCCTCTTGCATCCAGCCTGATCCGTTAGCTGTTCCGACTGAACCAATTGGGCCGTCCCGAATGAAATGCTCTTGGAATCGTTTACGAGGAAATATAAACATAGGTGGTATGTAATTACCTATTGCATTTCCAGCTAAAGCCAGTGTGACCAAGGTCCCTCTTTCTGCCGATGTCATGGCACTGACCTGTTTTTCTCCGCGTCGCGCAATTATCCTATCAGGCTTTTGGACGGTAGTTATTCCAGTCTCATCGACATTCCAAATATCTTTTGCATCAAGTTTATATTTGCTTAAGACGCCTGTGTAGTTGTCAAAAAAAGTGGCCACATTTGTTTTATTGAAGCTGGTAGCGCGAGCTATGCTAGTAGATTGAGGCAATCTTAAAGATAAATTGGGATGTCGTTGCATAAATAGCTTAAGTCACACTTCTCCTGCTTTTTTATATTCCTCCCATGACTTTGGAATTTTTTTATAATATTTTTTGGCCAACTTATATGCAATGACTCTAGTCTGATATTATTAATACTCCAGCGTCTGGACGGTGTAGGCCCTCTGATTGGTCAAATTTAAATTGTCTGTTTCGGTTAAATTCCGTTAACTTGAAAAGACACGATTTGAAAATTAAGACACGATGCTCATATAATTTTTGGATAATATCGAAGAGAATATGTTTTAGAAAGTTGACAATCCATTGGATTCATTACATTACAGTAAAAATTATCCACAATTACGTATTAAAATTTGACGTTTATCATTATTCACGCGAAAGACAGATTGTTCAGTGTTGCCAGCGTATATGGATTTCCAATCAATGTAAAAAACTTTTATAGCCAGTTAGTGTCAAGCAATGTACAATGTCAGTGTGATTATTTAATGTGAGATATATTATAATTATAAATAATTATAAATAATAAATATAATATATATTTATAAATCCACCATTATAAATTAAATAAAAAATAACCAGTTCCACTCGATACTTATACGTAATTAATTATTTTTTGATATTACAACACCGACCCCATTCGCTGTCATCAGCTGTCATGTTTATATGTGATAATTACAGAATTATTATTGACGTGATAACCGTAGATATTTCTTTTAAAAACTATCGCTGTGAATCGCTAAAAAGAAATATTTTGTTTTCAGATTATTATTTCAATTTAATTACTATGGCTAAAAGGTATGTGGGCAATATTTTACCAGAATTGGTCAAATTTCGGAATGTTCGAATGAGAGGGAAATTTACCAAGCGATTGAAGTGCCATATACCACAAATTTTAGCTTATCCTCCAGCACTTAACGAATGATTGACAGGAGATTGTAGTCAATCTAAAAACTTTAGGAATTTTGTTTGTCAATACAAATGCTACTAGATGTGTACAGTGCTAATAGATTTGCCTCATTTGGAGCGCAAATAGCTAATATCCCAGGTAATGGTCCATATTGTTTAAAAAAAATTGGTTAGGTTTATCATCTGACTTCCAGAAGTATACAAGTTGCAGGTAAAATACCTTCCTATGCTCAGCTTTATCTATATGATCCTGATGAGGCTGTTAGAGTGCGTATGAGTCATCCATGTTATGCCGATTGCTATAAAAATATAATGCAAATAATTGATGATTGAACTAAAAGAAGCTGTCGAGGAAGAAGAAATACGCATTGCGGCTGAGGGTGGGCAGGTGAGAGATATACGTCTATTATTTACACATTCATCAGAGGTACAATGCTCCAACCAGTTCTCACGATATCGCCATGGTTTACGTAGCAGACAGACGGGAATTTGTCATCGGGTATAGATATCGCTGTTTAACCTAAAAATGTTGAAGGACCTCAAAGGATGGCAACTTTATCAAAGCATTTAGATCCCATGGTTTTCCCACTACTATTTCCATCAGGTGAATGTGGTTGGACTCCAGGCTTTCAGCATCATGCTGATTTCTGTACTGCTCAATGTCATACTGTAACTGCTATGTAGTTTTATGCAAGTAAATTAGCAGTGCGAAGAAACATATTTAATCCAATCCATTATGCGGGTAAACTTTTTCAACAGTATTTAATTCATGCTTACATTATTTACCAATCTGGTCGCCTAGATTACATTAGGAAAAACCAACGACACCTCAGAGTGGAATGCTATCAAGGTTTGCAAAACCATGTAAGAAATTTAGCCACTGATAGAGGAGTATGTGCAGGTAATACAGTCATTCTTCCATCTTCATTTACTGGTGGACCACGCCATGTGAATAAACTTTATCAAGTTTCAATGGCAATGGTACGTAAATTTGGTCGTCCTGTCGTCGTCATAACTTTTACATGCAATCCCAAATGGCCAGAAATACCAACCGAATTGGAACATTATCAATCGGCCGCGGACAGGCCTGATATGGTAGCCAAGGTTTTCCATCTAAAAGTCAAGAAATTTATTCATGATATGACTGAGAAACATGTTTTTGGAAAGGTAATTTGTTGGGCGTATACAATTGAACAGCAAAAAAGAGGACTCCCTCATCTACATGGTGTGTTTACACTTTGCAGCCAAGATAAGTTGTATACAGCTTCTGATATTGATAATGCCGTATCTGCAGAACTACCCCATCCGAAGAACGGCTTTGTACCATATTATTTAAAAAAATAACATTCATGGACCATGTGGCGTACTTAATCCAAGGTCAGTCTGCATGGTATACGGTAAGTGCTCTAAAAAATTCCCCAAATCATTTAAAGATGCTACTGATAATAATTTCGCAGGCTACCCAGAGTACAGGATACGTGATAATTTTTCTGAAAATCACGTTGTTCGGGATATACGTATCGACAATCGATTTGTTGTTCCATATAATGCATTCCTTAGCAAAAAATATGATGCTCATATTAATGTTGAAATTTGTTCCTCTTTGGATAGTATTTATTTATTTATACTGGGTTTTTAGAGATTTTCTCGCTTATCTATACATGATCAATCTCACTCAATTTTACTTCTGGCTTTACATTTACCCGACAGCCAATCTGTTTATTTTGTAGAGGGGCGGGAGGAACAGGCTCTTAGGGAAGCATCTACAAGGAACACCTCTTTAACAGCGTGGTTCCAATTAAATCTTAAAGATATTGAGGGACGCTCTATTCTGTATCAAGATGTACCAAATAACTATGTCTTTTCAGCTGGTAAAAAGTGGACGAGGCGACAGCGGGGAGGCGGCAACATCATTGATGACATACGAGAATGGACGCAGTGCATGACGGAGGCTTCATTGTATTTGATGCCTAAAATTCTTAGACATCTATTTGTTTTAATTTTAATACAATGTATCCCTTCGATCTTCGGCTGAAGATTTTTTTCATCGTGGTGTTGCTGAAGAAACAGCTATTAATTAATCTTTGTCTTTTAAACATACAGGATATTCTTATGAAAGAGAATTCATCTTGCAGAATGCAGGGCTTACCTGAACCTGATGAAAGTTGCAGTTTTGGACAAGTATCTGATTTTAATGTAATTTCTGAAAACACTTTAGGTGAATTGATGGCTGCCAAACTCAAGACGTACAACTTCAAGCATATAATTCTATTTTGAATAAGTTTTTTCACATGAAAATGATGACAATGAATGTTTCTTCATTGATGGCCCAGGCGAAACAGGGAAAACATACCTTTACTAAACTTTAATTCACACTCTAAGACGAAAAGGTAAAAGAGTTTTATCATACTGCTTTTAATTTACCCATCAATTTACAGGACAATACAACATGTAAGGTCACATCAAAGAATCGGAAAATTATAACGGAAGCAGATATTATAATATGGGATGAAGCACCAGGTGTAGCTTTAGAAGTTATTGAGCGTACTATACGTGATATCATGGGAAGTGATTCTGTCTTTGGTAACAAAGTTATTGTTTTGGGCGGAGACTTTCGTCAGATCCTTCCAGTGTGTCGACGTACTTCACGAGGACAATTAATTGCCGCTTGCATAAAAAGCAGCATACTTTGGTACCATTTGAAAACTTTTCAATTAAAAACAAATGTCAGAGCTTTAGAAAGTGAAAATATATTTTCTAAATGGCTTTTGGACTTGGAAGATGGCAAACTTCCTTCGGTAGAAGGAACATTAGAATCATCTGTGCTTATTCCCAATGTAAATATTTGTCAAGATATTATTCACTATATATACAGTGAGACACATACAACTCCTGATGCCTTAGTGATGAGTCAACGTACCATATTGTGCCCTAAAAATAGTCATGTTTATGCAATCAATGAGGATGTACTTCAACGGAAAGCGCCCCTGAGGTGATATCTCACAAAAGCGGTGCTATAAAAATTTCAGCTGTAACTTAATTCAAGCCAAAATCATTACGGGGAACAGAAAAGGTACAGTACATTTCATTCCTAGAATTTAAAACACTTTTTCGGATGTTACAATTAGTCAAATTAGCTTATGCAATGACCATCAATAAATCTCAAGGACAAACTTTTGAACGGGTTGGACTGTTACTTCCTGAACCAGTATTTTCTCATGGACAGTTTGAGCGCAGTCATCGTTATTTATACAAATTCTGACTGATTGGTATACGGATAATATTGTTTATAAAGAGATTTTTTTCCTAATGAAAGTGTATAATATTATGTTGTAGATTGTAAAAAATAAAAGTATAATAAATTGTACTTGCTTAAAAAGTTTTGTTTTTTGACTCAATTTATCCCACCTGTAAGGTTTTCCAGCCTAAGAATTAAGAGAGTTTTGGTGTATTTACTTTGACAATCGTTAGGTAAGAGCGTAATATTATTTCACCCAAATATGTAGATTTTTAGGACATATCCCAATAAAATAATTCTTAATATATTTAAAAAAAAATGTAATTACTTTGACAGTCTTTTGGTAAGAGTATATTATTTTACCAAAGTTATATGTAATATTGTAATATGTTGATATTTTTTTTTATTTTCAAATTACATATAAATATTTTGCAATTTAAGTTTCGATTTAAAAATTAAATCATTTCGGTGGTATGGAAGAGGAAACATTTTTCTCATTGACGAGATTTATGTTGGGGTGAGGGGTGTTTAATGGTTCAGAATGTCTTTCTATTATATATCTACCCATTGATCTAATATCTACCTATTAAATGTAACTGTTAGTATCACTCAAACTGGGCGAAGCCCAATGAAGTGCCGCCCGCAGGGCCTAGCAGCAAAAACCCGCGGAGCGGGTTTTTAACTGCTAGTTTCTTTTGTTGTCAGTCCATAATTAGCTGCTGCACATGTTAGCAAATAGTTGCTTAATATATTCTCCTCCTCTTGTGTAAATATCGTCGGACTGGTATAACCCATAGATGGAGCCTCGCCTACTGGGTTTGCTTGATAATCAACTTTCTTCTTAATATATCTTGATAAAGACATGTAGTTCAGATTGTAAGAGAACGCGGCATCTCTTAGACTTTTATCTCTTAACGTAACCTCTTCAAAGGCAGGTTCGTATATTTCGACACTAGCAGTGCCTTTATCAGTCTTTCGTGTGTAGTTATTAGGCATTCTGTAACAAAAAAGTAGTCATTTAGCATGCAATATCACACCACAAGTCGAAATATTTTTTTATCGAAAATGAATTTTTAGAGACATGATTTTATTGCGGACTGTACTTGCAAGATTTGACCTTAATACACTAATGCACAAACACATATACAGACATCGCAAATTAATTAAAAAGTGTCGAAATAACCCAGCAGAAAAATTAAGTCAAATAGGAGAGTTGTGACGTGCTGTCACAACCCTCCTAGGTGCTCAAAATTCCGACTTGGTCCGAATAATGATTCATATTTTCTAAACACGATGCAAACACAAAATATCAATGTAACGCTTTGAGACTTAAATAACCATACAACTTAAGAAAAGACAACACAGCAACGCACATGTAATAAGACATGCTATAAATACAATCAAAATTTTGAATAAAAACTTACTTTTCGCTTTTTTTTACACGCAGACGTCGTAACTACGCGACCGCTTCTCGTGCGCCACCGGCGTGTACTGAGTAGGAGTGAGCGTTATTTAACGTAACTAGATACAATAACTAGTTTCGTCGATGTAACGGAAATAACTAGTCTCGATAAAATTACAAGTAGTTATTTTTGTAAATGCGTTATTTGGTGTTGGGTGTGATGTAAAGTAGTTTCGGCCGTTTCGCATGCGACCGCGTTTCAGTAACGCCGCGTTTCGTAACGTAACGCGGTAGTCGGCGCCGTCGGCGGGACGGATTGTTATTTGTTATGCATATGTGAGACTAGTTTCGGTCGTTTCGCATGCGACCGCGTATTTCCAATCTCTGCCGCGTTTCAGTAACGCCGCGTTTCGTAATGTAACGCGGTAGTCGGCGGTATTGTTATGTTATGCATATAAATCACCATTAGTCCTCGTTTCAGTCGCCTACGCGTTTCGTTGCTCTATCTATAACACTTGTACACATTTTAATATTGACAGTTATTTTGAAATATTATTATGTTATTTTTGCTTATAAATGTATCTTATGTAATAAATAAATAAAAAATAAATCTGTTTGTATGAGGGTGACGACCGTAATTATAGAAGGGTAAGCAGAGAGGATAGACCGCTTTTATTACCTCCAATGTTTTGTTTTACATTGAAAATAATTAAATAATTTTAGCGCGACTGAAACGTGAAAGGGATTGGAAATACACCTCCCGGGCAGCCGAGCGAATACCGCACAAGAGTCCCAACTGCTCCCGTCTGGAGCCAGTGCGAAACAATTTATTTTTGGGGTATACCATGTAGCGCTACCCCCTTCTTTAGCCAACGTTTCGGACAGCGTTACAGTGTCCATCATCATACCGCACAAGAGTCCCAAAAGCTCCCGTCTGGAGCCAGTGCGACTATGGAACCCCCAATTGAGGTATGTTGTGAGTTGTGAGGCTGAAGGTAGTAGGGAGGGGAAGGAGATGGGGTAGATGAAGGTGGGGAAGTACCTGGCTATTCAGATCTGGTCACTAAACACGGCTAAAGCCATTTCAAGCAACGTTTCAATTCTGAATGGTGGTCTTACACCAGGGCGATTTAGATCCAAAAAGATTTTTGTTAGAGTCATAAACTCTTTTAGTCATTAAATAAAAATAAAAATGTAAATAATTTTTATAATATTATAAGACTTACAAACTATGTGTAAATAGCCAAACAAACAAAACAAGTGTAATGAACAAACCAACCAAATAATTATACAGTGTAAATAATAAAAAAATATCAGTGAAAACGATGAAAAGGTGTAAATAAACAGTAAATATAACGTGCAAATAAACTGTAAATATCAATAACCATTGTATATTATTCGTGATTAGTCGGAACTAATTAATTAATTAGTCCGACTCGGGAGACACGCCAAACGCGGGGCCAACACATGTACATGGTTGACATTTGTCACGCGAGGACGGGTAAGTGAATGAAAATAACTAGTTACAAAAATAACCGTTTTGAAACAGGTTACGCCGACCAAGAAACTTGTTTCGTTACGTTTCTTGAAAATGACGTTACGACCCACGTCTAGTACTGAGTGAAGTAGCGCTTCTCTAGAGCGACAAACGAGCGTTGTTGCCATCTCGCTAACTATTATAGGTGGGGAGAAATCGTCATTGTCACAACTCTCCTCTGTCACAACTCTCCTAGGTCTCCCCTACACATTTAAATTTTCGAGGTACCTACCTCTTTTTTTGCACGCAAGTGTACATTTAATAAGAATTACGAATACAAAATACAGACGATTCTCTCATACAAATGACTTAATACAACAGGGGATGAGAACAATTATTATTTTTAAGGAAATACTTACTCGTAATTCGGTTTTGGGTTAACTATGTATTTATAACAGAATTTAATTGTTCGTACATGTTAATATTTTGTACAGGATGACTGGAATTTCGTGGAGTTTTTTTGTAATAGAGATCAAAGTTAACTGTCAACATATGACCGATCAGTGGCTGAGTGGTCATTGCATTAGTATCCTGCTCAGGCGTCGTGTGTTCAATTCCAAAGCTGGCTGAGTCCTTCATCATAACACAAGCAACATTTTCCGCTTACTGTGGTGGTGGTAGGAGATATTAAAATATTGTCAGGTTATTCGTAACCTTTCATTAAAAAAAGTTACAATCGTAACTTTTACATTTTTTTAAAAGTTGCAAAGTCATAGGCCTCGATTTTCGACGAAGTCATTCCACTCAAACAATGATAGAGTCAAACCACGAATTTCGTCTTTATAAAGGTACTCTATTTAAAGCTCAAAGTATTTTGTTTTGCTTGCGAATGTTTCCTCCATTGCGTCATTTAATACGTATTTCACAGCAATGACTAATCACCCTGTAAATCGTACCGTATTGATTAAGATCTTAAGTTGTTTACTTGGATTGAATTAGCAAAGACGGTGTCTGTGACTTGTCATTTGGTTAACTAATTATATCGGTCACAAATCAACAACTTCATACATAATTCTATGTATATAATGTTGATCCGTGTACTTTATCATTCATGACTTATATTAGATCCGATTATTGTGTGATAAAGTAATAATCGTAACATGAATGCAGTATGGGATTATTGGGTGGGGATGGGCTTTTAAGGCTTCCTTTCAGCCCATTATTACAATTCAAAGAACAATTATAAAAATCATCATCAGGAAACCATACGACTTCCCTACTTCAGAGGTATTTTGTGAATAAGAGAATGGCCTTATATGAAATTTATAAATAATATTTTATAAATAAAATTCACTCTTCAGATAGCATAAGCAATAGATTCAAAACTAATGGCTTAGTAGCCATCCCTATGCTTATTTATTGTTTTTGTGTTTAGTTGGTAGAACTCCATTTAATTTTTAAAAAAATTTAATTAAAATCAAATTTAATAATATAATTATTAAGTTCTGCAAGTATTTTTTGGTTTTTGTTATTGTTACAGCTGTTTCGGCTTTCAAGGCCATTTTCAAACTGTGGTTAAGCCACGTTTTTGACGACTTAAATATGTTTTTGTTATTTGTTTTTGGGGTGTTATGCCGTGTTGCGCTAACTCCTTCTTTAGCCAACGTTTCGGACAACATTGCAGTGTCCATCATCAGGGCAGATGTGTTATTTGAATACAAATAACACATCTGCCCTGATGATGGACACTGCAATGTTGTCCGAAACGTTGGCTAAAGAAGGAGTTAGCGCAACACGGCATAACACCCCAAAAACAAATAACAAAAATACTTTTGGCCGTGAAAATCTTAAATCATATTTGACTTAAATATGATTCTATTTTACCCCCTCCCAAGTTAAAATGATTTATTACCGGTTAAACCAATTGATTGATAAAAATAATTTTGACAATAGATTTCATATTCTGTGGGGGTATTTTGAAGTCTGTTTTCCCCTCATTAATGTTATCTTAATTGTTTAATAATGATGTAGTAGTTATTAATTTATTTAAATGTGTTATATTGTTTAGATTTTGTGAACATACTTAGAAGCGGGGAATAAATAATTTTCCTTACTTTATTAATTAATGTTATATTAGGGTCATTGGTTCTTTTATTGATTTCTAATTGTTCGAGTAAATTTAATCTAAGGCCCTTTCTTTCAATGTGCAAGGGTTTAGGTTCGTTGTTGTCAAGCGGGACGTGATTATTTACTAAGAGATGTTCTGCGAATTTTGAAAATGTGCTCTTATTATTATAACATCTTATATGTTCTTTGTATCTAGTTGAAAAAGCCCTTCCCGTCTGTCCGATATAAGTAGCGTTGCAATCGGCGTGGTCACATTTTAATTCATATATGCCACTATTATTAAGTTTAGGATTTCTACTTTTAGAGTTTTTAAGGTTTGTTCCTATGTTATTATTGGTTTTGAAAGCTATATTTAGACCGCATTTTTTTATTTCTTTTGCTATTTTTATGGATATTGGACCGATAAATTCGAGACATGCAAATTTTTCTATATTTTTATTATTTGCCGGATATATTAAATTAATTTTATTTTTATATTTCTTATTTTTTATAATTTTTTCAATGTTATTTATGTTATATCCATTATTAACCGCGATCATTTGTATCGTTGCCTTTTCTTTCTCATACGCTTTATTGTCCAAGGGAATGTTAATGAGTCTATGTACCATGGAATGGTAAGCTGATAATTTATGAGACCAAGGATGAGTTGAATTTGCATTTATTGTAGTGTCTGTAAAAGTTGGTTTTCTAAATATTTCAAAAGTATGTTTATTATTATTCTTTCCAATTGTTAGATCTAAAAAATTTATTTTACCTTTGATCTCATGTTCGACTGTGAAGCAGATTTTATTATCAACAGTGTTGGCCCAATTAATAAAGATATCTAATTGACGGTTGGTGCCTTTCCAACATATTAAGATATCGTCTACATATCTGACATAGTATATTATATATTTAGCTAAGGGAGACTTAAGAATTATATTTTCAATATGATCCATAAATATCTCCGCTAGAAGTGGGCTTAAAGGGGATCCCATGGGAAGTCCGTCCAATTGCTCAAAATATGTATCATTAAAAAGAAAATAATTTGTTTGTATGCAAATTTTTATGAGCTGGAATAACTCTTTTCTGATTATTGGGTTGACATTAGATTTTTCTAGGATATTTTCAATTATTTTAAGGCATTCTTTAATGGGGATGTTGCTAAATAAGGATTTTACGTCTAAAGAAATGAATTGACAGTTATGCGGAAGATCAAAGTTTTTAATTTTGTTAACAAGTTCTATTGAGTTTTTGACACTGTAACGTGGTGAAAAATTAGTATATTTTTTAAAGATGAAGTTAAGTTTTTTCGCTAAGTTTGTTGTAGGAGCATTTATAAAAGATACCACGGGTCTTATTGGAATGTTTTCTTTATGAATTTTGGGTTGGCCATACAGAGCAGGGGCTCTTGGGTTCATAACCCTGGCGCTTTTTTTGGACCATTCGGTCGGAAATATGGCATTACAATTGTTTATGAGGATGTTAACGTTATTGACGATTTTAGTGGTTGGATCTTTCGTTAAAATTTTAAAATCTTCTGGTAACAAGAAGTCTTTTACTTTATTAATGTAGTCTATTCTATTAAGTATTACTATTGAGTTACCTTTGTCGGCTTTTGTTATGGTTAGGTCATTATTTTTAATTTTATTCTTAATTTCTTTCAATGTTTGGATTTCTGTGCTGATAGAATATTTATTGTTAGTATTTGTCGATTTGAGTGCTTTCTCTAAAATAACTGCAGTGACGTGTTTTGTTAAGTTATTATTTGCCACTTTGCGCAGAGACATTTCCGTGTCAATAGCTAGTGATTCTATCTGTTTTCTCGTTATTTTGCTAGGGATTTTAAATTTAAAGCCTTTGTCTAGTAAGTTATTTTCTTCCGTTTCGAATTTAGTGTTTGACAAAATTACAGTTTTTTTATAAAATTCAATATTTTTGATTTTGGGCAACTCGGTTATTTTCGCATTTTTATTTTTGTTATCAATTAGATTTTTAAGTTTATTTTGTTGAGTCTTAAATTTTTCAAATATAATTCCGTTAATATGTTCGCGGGTTTCAAAATCAAGGGTATCAAATTCCCATGCATGAAGTTTAAATGTTAATTCTGAGTGGATAACCTTTATGTAGTGAAGCAATGTGTCCCGTTTCCGACAGCACTCCTTAGTTTCTTCCTTCAGCCATATCCTCTGCGCTCTCAACACAGTGGCTATGGCCGCCGCAGATGTACTTTTGGTAGATATCTGTACGTACTTCGGAATCACATTACACTTCAAGCACTTTTGGTTAAACCACAAATTTTGAACTGTTTTACGATGTTTGAGTTTAAGTCGTCTATATAAAATCACAAGGGTAGCTATATCAGCCACCTTTAATTTATTTATTGTTTTTGTGTTTAGTTGGTAGAACTCCATTTAATTTTTAAAAAAATTTAATTAAAATCAAATTTAATAATATAATTATTAAGTTCTGCAAGTATTTTTTGGTTTTTGTTATTGTTACAGCTGTTTCGGCTTTCAAGGCCATTTTCAAACTGTGGTTAAGCCACGTTTTTGACGACTTAAATATGATTCTATTTTACCCCCTCCCAAGTTAAAATGATTTACTACCGGTTAAACCAATTGATTGATAAAAATAATTTTGACAATAGATTTCATATTCTGTGGGGGTATTTTGAAGTCTGTTTTCCCCTCATTAATGTTATCTTAATTGTTTAATAATGATGTAGTAGTTATTAATTTATTTAAATGTGTTATATTGTTTAGGTTTTGTGAACATACTTAGAAGCGGGGAATAAATAATTTTCCTTACTTTATTAATTAATGTTATATTAGGGTCATTGGTTCTTTTATTGATTTCTAATTGTTCGAGTAAATTTAATCTAAGGTTAATAATGGATAGGTTAATAATGGATATAACATAAATAACATTGAAAAAATTATAAAAAATAAGAAATATAAAAATAAAATTAATTTAATATATCCGGCAAATAATAAGAATATAGAAAAATTTGCATGTCTCGAATTTATCGGTCCAATATCCATAAAAATAGCAAAAGAAATAAAAAAATGCGGTCTAAATATAGCTTTCAAAACCAATAATAACATAGGAACAAACCTTAAAAACTCTAAAAGTAGAAATCCTAAACTTAATAATAGTGGCATATATGAATTAAAATGTGACCACGCCGATTGCAACGCTACTTATATCGGACAGACGGGAAGGGCTTTTTCAACTAGATACAAAGAACATATAAGATGTTATAATAATAAGAGCACATTTTCAAAATTCGCAGAACATCTCTTAGTAAATAATCACGTCCCGCTTGACAACAACGAACCTAAACCCTTGCACATTGAAAGAAAGGGCCTTAGATTAAATTTACTCGAACAATTAGAAATCAATAAAAGAACCAATGACCCTAATATAACATTAATTAATAAAGTAAGGAAAATTATTTATTCCCCGCTTCTAAGTATGTTCACAAAATCTAAACAATATAACACATTTAAATAAATTAATAACTACTACATCATTATTAAACAATTAAGATAACATTAATGAGGGGAAAACAGACTTCAAAATACCCCCACAGAATATGAAATCTATTGTCAAAATTATTTTTATCAATCAATTGGTTTAACCGGTAATAAATCATTTTAACTTGGGAGGGGGTAAAATAGAATCATATTTAAGTCGTCAAAAACGTGGCTTAACCACAGTTTGAAAATGGCCTTGAAAGCCGAAACAGCTGTAACAATAACAAAAACCAAAAAATACTTGCAGAACTTAATAATTATATTATTAAATTTGATTTTAATTAAATTTTTTTAAAAATCCCTATGCTTAGAACGACCACGGCTCAACACCACTATTTTTATTTAGGTGTGAGATGGTACAATATTTCCAAAAATAAAATCAGTGTAACCGAAACCTTGAATTATAAAACAATTCAAATAGTTAATTATGTCTCTAAAATTGGATAATGATATATTGTAAGCTTATTTAATCTGTAAAAAGATTATTATTTTAATTGTTTAATTTTCATTTTTCATAAGTTTTTGATTATTGTTTAAAATTTTACTCCTCCCATAAACACGAACTCCTGAAGCTCAACTTATGGAGTAGTAAAATAATAACGAAAAGAATATTTATATGTCTGTATATTGTTACCAGTAATAATGTTAAATAATTTACTTGTAATAAAAAATAAATAAAAAAAGATTCAAAACCGATATTTCGTTGATCATTTTGACAGCCTTCGTGGTCCTCGACTACGAATCCAGATGTATCCAAATATAGTGTGAACAATGTTTGTGTTTTTTCATATTATATTAACAAAAAATTATAATACTTAATAAATTTTCGGCGCTTGCATTGCCCTGGTGGAAAACTACCATTTATAAATAATGCTTTCTTGAAATGGCTTTAGCCGTGTTTGGTGACAAAATCTTCCCCAACTTCCTCTTCTATCTTCAGCCTCACAAAATACCCCACTTGTGGATGCTAAAGTCTCATTGACTCCAGACGGGTGCAGTTAGAACTATTGCGCGATATTCACGTAACAGTATCGTCAACGCTGACTGCAAATTTCGTTTAGAGGTACGCTCAAATTGTAGATATCAATTTGTTTGAATCAATGTTGACAAGTTGAACTTTAAACAAAATGTTTTAGATTTAAAAACACTACCCCTAATTTAATTATTAAATTGGTGTGTCGCAGAAAGCAATTATCGCTCGTAAACGCACATCTATACTAATAATATCATCCGTTAATCAAACAAAACTATATTTTCAAATGAAATATAATCAATAAACTAACTTTCCATCACGCCGTGTGACCGCAGGGGTAGGAAAAGCGGAAAGACCGTCAAACAACTAGTTCTTGGCAATCACTCCTTGAATCAATCACATTCATGCAGTATTCTGTATCTGATTCATTAGATCATGTTATGTCTATGTATTCACATTTGCGTGATATATTTTCCTAACACTCATTGCTTCGTTAATTCGCTCTACATGCACAAAAAATCTGAGCGTTCGTTTCTTAATCTCACTCAATAAGCTTACGCCAATCTTTTATTCTTTGCGGATCTCCACATTTCTTACACGATCATACATGGTTTTACCGCACATACGTCTAAGGTATCTCATTTCTACTGTATTCATTCTACTTTCATCCTTCCTCTGACAGTTCCATGTCTCAATGTCATACATCAGGTACCAGCACTCCATTGTGGACTGCTACTGCTAGCTTCGCTTCTTTGACCAATGTTTTTGTTAGCGCCAATCGCGTCCAGTCCTACGTTAATGGACTGACCTGTATTTACCCTTCCTTCAATATCTTTATCAGCCTTCCTACCTCTCGAAAACATTCTTCCCACATACATTAACTCATCCGTCTGCTCCAAGTATTCATCATTCACAACTACAGGGTTTTCCAATAAGAGGTGTTATTTTGAATAGCCCGCTATTTAGGTAGATGCTATTTTTGAAGCTGTCATTTTTTAACATTTTACAAGTAAAAACTACGCCATTAATAAAAATGGAACGATACACGCTTCAACAACGCATTGAAATTATTAAAATTCAGTTGAGTGAATCAAATGCAAATCATTTTGAGTGATGAGGCCCATTTCCACCTCGGTGGCTTCGTCAACAAGCAAAATTGTCGCATCTGGGGCTCGGAAAACCGAAGAGTTATTGTTGAAAAGCCTCTCTTTCCTCAACGTGTGACTGTTTGGTGTGGTTTATGGTCCGGCGGAGTCATTGGACCTTACATTTTCGAAAATGAAGCTGGAGCAATAGTTACGGTGGATGGATTGCGCTATCGAGAGATGATTAATGATTTTTTATGTCCGGAATTTAATGGTATTGATCTGGACAACGTTTGCTTTCAACAAGACGGCGTTACGTGCCACACAAGCAACGAAACCATTGATCTTTTACGATTGAATATCAAAATAACACCTCTTATTGGAAAACCCTGTATATTGCACACTGTATTACATTTCAGTATAATTTTGTTAATCATTCAAAACGGACATCAATAACTGTACAAATTCCTGGAAAGATACTAACTTATGTTGGAATTGCAAGAAAGCATATAGGTCTTATTATGTTTCATATCAATGAACTTTAAAACACCCTACTTACCTAGCCAAGTCTAATCGTATTGTGTACCGGAAAGATTAAACCTAGCTGACATGCAAACAGAATATTATTCATGCATACAGTAAATTCACAATATAATGTATATCATGTGTAATTAATGCTAGAACGGACAAAGTTGAAAGCTTTTAGGATTATCCGATAGGTGATTGTCCAAAATTGAAATGCAGTACGAAAAAATCAGTTTAATCCCTATAAATCTTTCCTTTTATTGTCAATTGGATTTAATAAAACATTTCATCAGTATTTTTATCTATAAATAGTATTAAACAAAGTCACTATCCGCGTCTGTCTGTTTTTGCGCTTAGTTCTTCTAAAGTATGCAACAGAGTTTGATAAGATTTTCACTGTCATTTAGAGAATTTCTTCCGGAAGGTCTGTATATATAAAACATGTATATTAACTAACTAACTAACCATCACGCCGTTTCTCCGCAGGGGTAGGCAGAGAGGACGGACCGCCAAACAACTCGGTCTTGGCACACACTCCTTGCCTCATTCACATTCATACATCGTCTCATACATACTCTTCTATTATTCTGACTCTTGACATGGCCCGACTCAAGTATCTGATTCACTTGGTCGTGCCATGTCTTCCTCGGGCGTCCCCGACTTCTGCTACCATTCACATTTGCATCGTATATTCTCCTTACACTCCTTTCTTTGCTCATTCGCTCTACATGCCCAAACCATCTAAGCGTCCCTTTCTTGATCTTACTCATTACGCTTACATCAGCCTTGCACTCTTTCCGGATCTCCACATTTCTCACGCGATCATACATGGTTTTACCACACATACGTCTCAAGGATCTCGTTTCAACAGCATTCAATCTACTTTCATCCTTTCTTTGCCAGTTCCATGCCTCACTTCCATACATCAGGGTAGGAACCAGCACTCCATTGTGGACTGCTAACTTCGCTTCTTTGGACAATTTTTTGTTCGCGCCAGCTGCGTTCAATCCTCCATTAATGGAGTTACCTGCATTTACTCTTCTTTCAATATCTCTGTCAGCCTTCCATCTCTCTAGAACATGCTTCCTAAATACACAAACTCATCCACCTGCTCCAGGTATTCCTCATTCACAGCTATATTGCACACTGTTTACGTCTCTCTCTTTCAACATGCATATTACATATATAGAAAATAGCAAAAAGTCGATGCTTTGTAATCAAGTCATGCAAACAATATTTTCGGGCGCTTACGCTGGTTAAACCCGTAGAAAATGCCTGTAGAAAAGTCCGCGATGGCATATGTGTGACCCCTAAGGATATCCCCCAGCAAATCCGGGTTCACGACGGCCAGTAGTGGAATAGCCTAATGAGTTAAACCGCAAATTGTAGATGACAATAATATTAACGACTCTTAAACGAAAGATGTGAAACAGAAAAAGATTCAGTCGCATCTAGGACTTGAATCCAGGACTTCTTACTGGTCTATCCGAATTAGCTCGGTAGTCAGAACACTTTCCCGGCAAGGAAGAGGTCCTATATTCAATTCCTATATGCGAATAAATCTTTTTTCTGTTTCACATCTCTCGTCTAGGAGTCTTTAATATTTTCTTCAATGATTAGATATACATTTTATTAGTTACTCGTGTCGCAGTTTGTTAATGCTTTGAAAAGTGCAAACTTTAAAGAATCCATTTTTAAGGTGGAATTGAAGTCCTTAAAATAATGATAATATTTTAAAAATACCATTAAATTTATATTCATTGTAGACCGGTTTCGGAAAAACCCTTAATTTGTAAGGACAAAAGCTCTTCTTACAATAATGCAGAAATGCTCCTTCTCCATCTCTTTCCTCTCCCCATACCCTTAAGCTTCACAACTTACTCCTATTAGGGATGTCATTGTCTCACTGCCTCCGATAGCAGGGAGCAGTTAGGACTCTTGTGGATTCTTATTCTCTTAAAAAGTGGATAACTATCGATTAAGTGTTTTAAAAAATCAACTATAATACATCTTATTTCAATTTTCGATCTAGTTGAGCCATTTTATGGCCCAGCTAGTTGTTGACTGAGGATTAAACATTCCTCCCCAGAGACTGGAGTCGACTGCGCTATGAACTGCGTCAAATTCTGATCGGGTAGGACCGACATTTATTTCGAATATAACAACGGTGATTTCATCCAATTTTAGAGAAGTGCATCCGCGTGTGTATGCGTGATTGTCACCAAAAGTTGATGAATGCATTGTCATCTACAACCAGTCTATCTGCCTAGTTTTAGTTCCAGGTTAATTTCAGCTTCCAAGATTTACATTAATTCATTACCGAAAACAAAAGTGAAATTCAAATTATTATAGTATTAAAAAAGCTCATATAAAAGCTCACATAACGCAATTGGATTTGTCTAAAAATGTACACGAATTTGAAAAAGTTAAAAAAAAACATTTATGATTCAGGTAAAGTTTCCGAAATATCAGATATTTTTCTGCATTTTTGCAGTTTAGTATTGATCAGAATTCGTTTCACAAAATCACCCCTTGTGTGGTTCTGAATACATTGACCTGCATTGCACTAATGCCCTGCAATAATGCCACCATCGCACGTCGATTACACCCCGTAATATCCACCACCCCAACACCCCAATACCCAATACCCATCCTATCCGATAGATCCTTTATACCGATAGACACAGACGGAATGGCCGCCCCTATCAAATCTGGTAGCTACCATAATAACATATAACCCAGTATCTACTCGGGCTGCTCTAATAGGGTTAGTTTCTTGATAGTAGTCAATGAGATATTTCATGTTTTGCTTTTTTTCGACAAAAAAAAAATCAAATTCAATGCTTCGACAAAGACATCTCTGACCAACCTCATCTTTGTCGGATTCACTACCCATGTTTAAAAGAAGCACCATGTCAATGATATAAATCAGGTTAATGTTCAATTCGCATACATAAATAAATTTCAATTATTGCAAGACATTTCAAAAAACATACCATAGGCACCCTCTATGATATATTTAATTATTGTTACATCACTGTAACCAATGTACCGTTTTGTTTCTATAATGTAATTACATTATATTATCTCTTAAATATGTTTTCGACAGGAAAGCACTGCCTCTGTAAGTGTTCAAATAAACGTTACCATCGTCACCTTTGGTTATTTCTACTTTATTACTTCTGCACTCCGCGTCACACGCAAGTCCAGGAATCTGACATCTTTACGGAATAGTACGGAATGACAACTGGGCCTTGCTTGTATAGCGACACGCTACTTTCATTACGGGCCGCACGCCACGCGCAAGCCTCGAATCTTCTAGATTGGCAGCTAGAACACACTTCCCGCAGCTTCTACGTTCTGGTGTTCTCTTCGTCTGCTGCCGGATTCTCTCATCTTAACTCTCACTCTTGACCACATACCGAAAATCACCACCATTTATCTCCACCATCCACGGTGTAGAAAATCGGCCTAGGGAATTCACCACCGTTCATCTCCACTATCCACGGTGTCGAGCATTAGCCTTTGGAATTTGCCACCGTTTATCTCCACCATCCACGGTGTCGGGCATCTTCCTGAAGGACCAGGAAGATCCGTGTTTTTCACAATGCTTGTTTCATTTCCTTAACCGCTAACTCATATTTAAGAATAACATGGACACGTCGTATTCAAGGACAAAAAAATAAAGTCAACCTGAAAATAGCCAACATTAAAAAAAACCTGTAGCACTTTATTAATTAGCAAAATGAGAACTTTTGATATATTATATATATAGGTAAATAGAGAGACGTAATCAAATATAGAACAATAGTGAGACAGAAATAAGCTTACAGAATGAATGGGATAACATAGTATGCAAAAGAAAGAGACAGAACGCCGAGGGGCGGAAAGAGAGGTAGTGGGAATTTTCGAGGATTTTTGTGGAGAATATTAGCACCGGTGGGTGCTTTAATTAAAGGCCTCTTCAAAAAAACATTCCTTTAATCACAGCGCCGCGCCGGTTCTAATTACGCTCCACAAAAATGGCTCTAGTATTAGATTACATAGAAATCAATATATTGGAATGGAATATTTCTGAACGTATCCGAAAACTAAAAACTGTTTTGGAAAGGTGACAAAATATGCTTTCAAATTTTATTATTAGAAATAATCATGTTATTTTAGATTTTTCAAAATTTTGGAAGCATACATATTAATTTGGTAGGCGGGAATGGGTACCGCCGCCCTGGGAACCATTTATTGGATGACCAACACCTCTGCCACAGGTCACCCCAAGTGGTTCGCTACGTTTGGTGACTTAGCAGGGGTGCCCGGGTTCATGGGTTAAGGTTTGCCCGGGTCTTGGTGGCGGGTGCGTCGGCCCACCTTCTGCGTGGCGGGCCGGTTGGGAGATGCTGGTTGAGGGAGACCCTTTACAACCGGTTACCGCTGTCCGGGCCGCTCGATAGTACAGGGGCCCGACCCTCAGGCTCACGACTAAGGGTGGGCTGCCCCATCAGCGAGTGAAAAAACCCCGCCACTGCTGTTGTGCCGGTTCGTGACCGGAGGGGACCCAGCAGCAGCGTTTGGGGCGCATTGGATGCCCTCTCCAGCCGGACTCTCCCAGCCTATCGCCTAGCACCGCAGTGAGTGGGCTGGAACCAAACGCTCATCACTCCTGGACAGCCTGAACCCCATATTCCTACCCACCCCTCATACCTTTCCATTCCAGACCTTCCTTTCACTTCATACCGTTAAAAAAAAAAAAAAACAAAAAAAACAAAATTAAAATCATGAATATACATAAAAACAAACTTAAAATCATTACAGCGGCGAGTAGCAGGCGTCCCCGGTGCGGGCCAAAACTGTTGGTAAATTTTGCCAACATTCGCGGCCTGCACACAAATTTAAATTCCGTCCATCACCATCTTTTGTCCCAACGCCCCAACCTTCTTTTCCTATCCGAAACTCAGATAGCCGAGCCGCCAGACTCCTCCTATCTGGACTGCCCGGGCTTTACCCTCGCAAGCAAATTCCGACTGAAAGGAGGAGTCTGCCTCTATAGTCGAGCTGACGTCAACTGTGTGCGACTATTGAGTCTGGAAAACTCCAGATTCGACGTAATGTGGGTGCGCGTCAATCTTGCCAGTACGGCAAGATTCTACGCATGTCTATACCGCTCACCGAACCATAGCGAATCAGACACTTCCGAGCTCTTCAAACATTTGAGCGATACTATTGATGATCTCTTGCCCCGCTACCCTTCGGCCGAGTTTGTTGTTCTAGGGGACTTCAACGTTCATAACGAACCATGGTTGAAGTTCTCAGGCCCAACGGACTCGGCTGGCCGTCAGGCGGAATCCTTTGCCATTTGCTACGGATTAGAGCAATTGGTTCAGGAGCCTACAAGGGTTCCTGATGTCCAGACTCACCGCTCCAATCTGTTAGACCTATTCTTAACTACTGTGCCACACGGTTATAAGATTGACGTCACAGCGCCTCTGGGATCATCTGACCACTGCCTAGTGAAGACATCAATCCCCGTTAGCCTCAGACCAACCAATGAGAGGCTGAGGAGAAAAGTGTGGCACTATAGGTCAGCAGATTGGTTCGGTATGCGGGCCCATTTCAATGCTTTTCCGTGGTCAGCTGTTTGTTTTCGGACTTCGGACCCTTCAAGATGTGCCCAGGAGATTGGTGAAGTCATCAAATCGGTGATGGATGGCTTCATACAATCGACTACTAAAGAAACTGGTGTGGGCTCAAAGCCGTGGTTCAGTCGACAATGCTCCGAAGCAGTTCGACGAAAAAACGCGGCTTACCGAGCCTACAACACATCTCGAACGCCCGAAAGCAGATCAGCATACAACAAATCGGCAAAGGAATGCAAGAGAATCATCAATAGATCAAAATTCGAACACGACCTGCAGATCAGCAAAAAGCTGGCTGCCTGCCCGCATGGCAGCAGAGCATTCTGGTCGCTTGCGGGCTCAATAGGTCGAAATTTTTGCAAACCCAGTTTGCCACCTCTTACCAGACCTGACGGCTCACTAGCAAACACCGCCACCGAAAAGGCAAACCTTTTAGGGAAAATGTTTGCGGAAAACTCGACCCTCGACGACGGGGGTGCTGTTCCGCCGTCGGTTCCTCACTGCGGCTTCTATATGAAAAAGCTGAGGATCCGGCATCGGGATGTACTCCACGTCATACGGGGGCTCGATGTAAACAAAACTAGTGGACCTGATGGAATACCTGCCCTGGTATTGCAGAGGTGTGCTGCGGAAATAGTTCCAGTTTTGACAAAGCTCTTCAAAATGTCCCTGAAGTGTGGCACTGTGCCCTCTGGTTGGAAAAAAGCGGTAATTCACCCTATTCCCAAGAAAGGTGACCGCTCCAACCCGGCCAACTACCGCCCCATAGCGATCACATCAGTTTTGTCCAAAGTGATGGAACGTGTGATCAACGACAAACTGCTTACATACCTCGAGAAGAACAAAATTATCAACGACCGTCAATACGGATTCCGGCGGAACCGCTCGTGCGGTGATCTTCTCGCGTATGTGACGCATGTTTGGGGGCGGTGCCTGGAACGTCACGGTGAGACCCAAACGGTCGCACTAGACATATCCAAGGCCTTTGACCGGGTCTGGCACCGAGGACTTGTCAACAAATTGCATTCTTACGGACTTCCCGCATCCCTGTGTACGTGGATTGCTGACTTTTTAAGGGATAGGTCGATTCAGGCGGTTGCTGACGGTTTCACCTCTTCCTCGCACTCCATAAATGCTGGCGTCCCACAGGGATCGGTTCTTTCTCCGACTTTGTTTTTGTTGCACATCAATGACCTTTTGACATGTGCACCGATTCATTGTTACGCGGATGACAGTACAGTTCATGATAGCTTTTTGTTTGACAAGCCCCCAAAGGGCACACAAACTCCAACGGCTCGGAGGGCTTTGAAGCAGAGAATGGACGGTTATCTCGAGAGTATTTCCTCCTGGGATAATAATAATCTCGTCGAATTTAATGTTTCAAAGACCCAATCCTGTCTGATTACGTCTAAAAAGGATCCAAATGATAATCTAGTCTCCTTCAACGGAAGCAATCTTCCGAACAGGCCTTCCATTGATATGCTTGGTGTAACCAGCTCAGGTACGGGGCTCCATCGAAGCCAGAGTAAAGTTGGCCTCTCAGAAGCTGGGCGTACTGTATAGGGCCCGCAGATACTTTAATAGTACACAACTGCTCACCCTGTACAAATCGCAAGTGCGCCCTACTGTCGAATTTGGCAGCCATCTCTGGTCTGGAGCCCCAAAATACCTGAAAAAAACCCTTGACTCTGTGCAGAAACGGGCGGTCCGTTTGATAGATTCCCCAATCTTAACAAACGGACTGCAATCCTTAGAGCACAGGCGTCAGGTAGGTATGCTGTCCTTGTTCTATCGGTATTACAATGGAAGATGCTCTGAGGAACTAGCGTCATTGATCCCTTCGGCACCGGTGCGTAGTCGGGATACACGCCAAACGCGTGCCCAACATTTGTACACAGTTGACACTTGTCACATGAGAACGGGTCGCTTCTACGATTCGTTCTTAAGTTCAACAGCTCGGCTGTGGAACGAACTGCCGGCCTCTGTGTTTTCTCCCTCCTACAACATGGGACTCTTCAAGACCCATGTTCACTCCTTCCTCTCCACAAAAAGACCCTCCACACAGCATCCCCAAAGATGACATAGGCCCTGAGGGAAATTATTTTCTTCAGGGCCTCCTGTGTGGACTAAATATAAAAAAAAAAATAAAAAAAAATACATAAAAAGTTTAATAAATGGCTTGCTTTACGTATTTTCGTCTAAATTCCGAACTAAAATTACTGATCACAAAACACACATTTTATAAAACCAATGTATTTTAAATATTACTGTCAGCTCACTTTTTTGTTGTTTCATGTAAAAATATAAAATAAATAAAATCCAAAATTTCATATTTTTTTCTCAAATTACTGTCGGAACCTTTGGTTTCATAGAAGTGTACATTTTAATTATTTTGTGGTTTACGTCTAGATTTGAATATAAAGCGTGGTGTTTTCTCTTTCTATCGCTGTTTAAGTTATATTTATCATCGTGACAGTAAGGAAGACACAAAGATTTCTATTATACCATATGAGCTGTTCCCAAAAGCATTGACTCAACAGATGATAGCAGTTGCCACAACAGAACAAATTAGCCATATGAGTGATTCATCTCTAAACTCGTCCTTTAGTCATATATTAGGTAGATTTCTATTTAAAACCTCAAAATTTCCCCCTTTCTCAATATCCCTTCCTCCCTTAGAGATGAGAAAGTTGAAAACGTGGAAGACAATTTAAGATGTTGCTTAGAAATCATGCAATTCGAAGTTAAAAGTGCTATAAAATTAATTCACAGCAGGAAATCGTTTGTGAAACGTGCCCCGTTAGCGCTACTTGTCCTAGGAATGAATGCATGGCGTGTAAAACCCGCTCCATACATGACAATTATTTTAGAGGGCCAATGAATATTCACAAAGTGAACGTGAACGCTGGATAGCGCAGCAATTGAATTTACCGCAGCTGAGAAATTACGCTACGTGCTTGGAAAACAACATCGCACTGAACTAAATCTTTATAAGTGAATGTTGGTATGAAGGAAGCTAACTAGTTTAATACATACACAACTGCTGACTCGGTGCAAATCACAAATGCACCCAACTGTTGAATTTGACTCTGGTCTGGAAGCACAAAATTCTAGAAAAAAAAATTCTTGATTCTGTACAGAAACGGTTGGTCTGTTTGATAAATTCCCCCATCTTAACAAACATATTGCAATTTTTAGAGCATACAAATCAGGAAGGAATGTTGTTTTTCTTCTACCAGGATTTCAATGGTATATGCCTCGGGGAACCAGCGTCGTTGATCCCATCGGCAACAGGGGTAACATTTATCATATGAGAACGAATCGTTTATGCATGTACAACTCTTTCTTGAGTTCAACAGCTCAGCTGTAGGACGATTTGCCGGCCTCTGTGTTTCCTCCCTTAAGACGAGATCCATGTTTACTCTTTCCTCTCCTCAAAAAGACCCTCCACACAGCAACCCCGAAGATAACACAGGCCTTGAGGGAAATCATTTTCCTCACTACTTACAGTCTGTCCGTTATCTAGGCCTGGGTACGCCCTGATACCCCTGGTAAATTATTTTATATTAAGACAAAGTACATAATGCAAAATCATGGGTTTTATTTTGAAAATTTGATCCTTTAAAATAATCTAGCATTAAATTTATACGCCCAGAAAAAATATCACAGCATCAGGCCTATAAAAACTGCTTTAATGTTCAAAATTTCCTACATTTTTACGCATTTTTACTGTGGCAAATGAAGTTTTTTAAATATTGCTACCGTTTTTTAAATATTTGTAAGTTTTTCTTGCTTAAATCAAAGTAGGCGGGAGGAACTAAGCGGGAATTTAAACCTTATCGCTATCTACATAAGGAGTATTATTGTTAGCAGCCTGATTCTAAATGTTACGCGACGTGGTACATCGCCTTAATGATTAAATATTATACATCTTGGCCAAAGGATCTTACCCGCACAGCCAGTAAACCTGTCATATATATTATCGTAATATATACAGGGTGTCTAGGGGTAAAATGCACTAACTTCGGGAGGTAATTCTACGTAATAGTACAAGTAAAAAACATAAATGACTTTTTTCGGGTAAAAACGTCATTTGGGTCCGCCTTGTGGGTCTGGCATTATTACTGTACTGTTGCTAAATCTACCGTCCGGCACCCAAGCGCTGTCATTCTGTCAGTCCTAAATTGCCGCGCTTCATGTAAATAAATAACTTTCATTCTATTCGCAAAGGATCTGATAATGTTATGTATCTAACAGTATTTAACTTTAAAAACTTGCTTGTTAATCAAAATTTGTTAATGTTGTATGCCTTTATCTTAGTGTGTATTTATTAAGACTTACTTCAAAGAAAATTTTTACTCAGTTCTTGTTTTCTCCAAAGACTTACTTTTAACGTTGTATTTATTTGCGAGTAATTTTAATTACTGTGACAATGTCTGGCTTCACCCGCAAAGAATGGGCAGACATTCATTAGCTTTACGGGCTACATGATGTAAATACACATGGAAAGTGGACATTTAGAAAATTCGTTAAATTAATCAAAATCGGTGGCATTAGTACGTGATTAATAGTTAAATAAATTATAAGTTTTACTAAATTTTGTTAATTTTAGTACAGTTCTCTTTTGAATTTGGTTTAATTAAATAATAAGCATAATTGTAAACTTCAAACACTTGGCCTAATGTTATTGTTTACTTACGGTTTCAATGGATACGGGCTGATCACAATGTTGCCACCTGGTTCTTGGCGAATTCATAGTGAATTTATCAGATCAGTGTGTCCTCATTCTAAGGATATTAGTAGGTACGTCTTTTTGTCTGTGAAAAAAAGTTCAAATTTCGGAAATAGTTAATTATCTTTTCTACTCGTACCATCATGTAGAATCACCTCCTGAAGTTAGTGAACTTTACCCCCTGACACCCTGTATAATGGGTTCGCTACTTTGATGTGCCAAAGATTCCGACAGCGCGTCCGGAAAACCGAGAACACTCTCGTCCAGGCTGTAGACCAGTGCCAGTACGTCATAGGTGGAGAGTTTCCCATAAGCCAACGTAATACACTGCTAAATATACTCGTTTATTACTGTTTTATGATATCGAGTGCTGTAAAACTAGCGCAGAAAATAAAGTTTGTTACGGTTTGCTGCGCAGCCGTTGTGGGTCTTTTCTGTGCAGGGTCTTACAGTTTATGTCAATTCCTTACCCGTACCGACACATGGGACGATGTGCTGAACCTTATAATGTATTTATTAATATGGCAGAAAGAGTATTGCACGCTCCGTAGAATTAAACTATATTATTATATCATTGGAAGAATCATGTTGTCATACAAAATACATTATCTATTATTATGTGAATAATACGTTTGTATTTTTTCTGCTTTTCTAATTCAGTTAGGTAACTAAAGTTAGGAATTTTTTTGTTGTTTCATAATTCTGCTTATTAAATCAAGCAAGTCTACCTCAAAGTTTAGCGGTTAACACCTAAAGCACACTGATTTAATACGCTAGTTTTTTTTTACGAAGAGTTTGTTATACTATGTGTTTTTTGCTTGTTCTCGGTTTTATGAAAATTCAGAACACTTTTGAAAAATTGTCTATTTTACTTTTCAGGACTTTATGTCAAGTATTCTAATATGCCATTATTCTTATACGCCCGGTTACCTGGCGTTTAGTCTAATAAATTTTATAGAGACCATATTAGATATAAACAGTTTTCTTTAATTTGTACTTGCGCGGTGAACTCGCATAAGAAAATAAAACAAACTTGTATTTTAACTTCACGACACTTCAAGCAGCGTGCTATTAAAATTGCGTGCTAAAAAATCCACCTGTCCGTATTAAAAGCATTCTCAAGAGCATGTACGGCATGAGTCGCATGTGCGTTTCAAAATCAGCGAATAAGGGACACTCGGTTCTAAGAAATAGTTCATACAAAACATACATCAACGGTAAACAGAGAGAATGGCAAACTTTAGGAATATGTGAAAGAATTGACGAAAAGAATTTTGTATTTAAACTTGTTATATATTTAAACGCTATATTCATTAGTCATAGAAGCTTTAGTGAATCGCCAAATTGTTTCTTGTTTCCAGGTTTCGTACAGAGATATGACAAATTTAAGATCTTGGAAAAATAAATGTAATTATGGAAAAGACCATCATAGGATTTGCAGATGAGTGTTTTTTTTTATCTGCGATTGAACTTCCAATTCGATAGGTAACGAACCGCCAGTAGATATAAGTTACATGAAATTATAGCAAAATTATTCAATATTAATAATTGTTATGGGTTGTGTAAATATTCTTTAGTTTTGTGATTTTTTTAATTTGTTGTTAGTGGAATCAACCATCTTATAATGATGACTTTTTATTGTTTGCAATTCAATTCGTGGTTCAATTTGATAATGATATTCCTTAAAAATTCTTTTTTACTGTTTTTCTATCCTTTTCATAATTTGTTTTCACATATAACTTTAAATATCTACTTTCTTCCTAAATTGTAACCATAAAAAATATTGTCAATGGAACTTAACTGGTTTATTTTATACTCAACATCTTAAATGCAAAATTGATTCACATGTATGAAAATTAATTCAACTGTATGTTTCCTAAATAGAGTTAAATAAAATTATACAGTCATATATCCCAAAAGAACCGAAAAATATACGTGCTATTATACAAATAATAATAGAGGAATTTACATTTTATTTCTACACAATTTATATTAAATACGAAATAGCTGTCACGCATTTTATGTTAAAAATCTGGTCGGATTTGATATACATCTAAGTTAACAGCTTCTTACAATCTTTAATCAGACGACGTCACAATAGTTATCAATCTTTCCACAATGCTCCGCAATGGCACATCGAACTTGGTCAAGTGACGTCAGGTGTTTTTGAATAACTGGGTATCGATTCTCCAATTAAGGCCTCTCGCAATCGCCGTCGAAAGTACATGCATTAGTCGACGTTCTTATTCTTGAGTCTCATCGAAGGTACACACTCGTACTTAAATACGCCAAACATCAAAATTCATTCCACTCGAACAACGAGTGGGTCGAACCATTCGTTGTACGAGTGAAATGATTTCGTCGAGAATCGAGGCCCAGAAATAACAATTTTTAAAATCGTTTAATATTATCGTTCTACTAAACGTACCTACACAATAAAGCTTCCACATTCAGACTCAACGCTTCTGAATGTATTTTTTATGAATTCATAAAAATTTTCACTTTAGTTCCTTGTTATTCTTATTGCCGTAGTTTGACGATCACTGGTTTAGAATATTAAAGTGAAGCGCAGTTGGGGTGAAATATCACTAAACTGCGCTACCCATAAAAAAGGATGGTAGTTTTTATTATAGGTACGTACCGGAGTTATACGAAAAACCGTTTTGTTAGAGGAAAAATGAACTTTTAAAAACGACTTCCATCTTCTATGTAGGTACCTGAAAAGATTTAGTTTTTTTTCTTTATTTAGGTACTCCTTTGGTAGAAACTCTTAGATTTTATTTTCCGTTTTTTAGCCACGTTTATCACAATGGAACCCGCTGGGAACTTGTGAAAAGTGGACTTTTTGAAAAATCAAATAAAACTCATTCTTACAAAACGTTTTGTCTTATTTTATGAAAAAACTTGGTTGCCAGTCCGAATGTTAACCTGTTTTAGTGTTACCTAGTTAGATAGACCTCGTAGAGAAAGGATGAAATTATAGTGAATGCTGTGGAAGTTAGATCTCTGAGATCTAATTTTTTTTATAACTTTGACCGTTGTAAGCATTGTAAAATTTCGATTTCGACCTCTAAGCGGCGAGTGAAGATGGTTTGAAAGATTGGAGATATGCAAATGCGAATTATAAAAGGAGCGCGTTAATATTAAAAACGATTAGAATTAATAATCATAAGCGACTAAACACCCGCCATAGCACAAGGCATCCCTAGGATGGCGGTTGAAATAACATTAATTTATAATAATTCAAATAATTCAAATCCAAGAGATCTGAAAATAATGAAGTGCTGATCAGATGTAAGCTTAATGGTTTAGACTTAGAAAGGGACGCATAGATGATTTGGGCGTAGCGAGCAAATGAACGAAAAAGAAGCGTAAGGAAATATATGACGTGGAGTTTAATGATAGAAGAAGTCGGGAACGCCCGAGGAAGATATGTCGTGTCATGTCTAGATTCGATATAATAGTATATTTTATATATTTGAGAGGGTTTATGAATGTGAATGAAGCAAGCCATGTATGTCAAGACAGAGCGTCTCTGACTAACCGTTCGGCTAGTTGCTAAGTTGGTAGAACGGAATAACCTCGGTAGAACGGAAACGCAAATGAAATAAAAATTTCCAAAAGAATCTGTTTTAAAATATTTATTTATCTTGAAACAATTGTTTATGGAATCTCTCTATTTATATAGAAGAAAGTCTGTGGCTGGCGGGTGGTACATGGATTTGATTTATACAATTCTACAGTTTTAATCCGAGATTGATGAAATTTTACACACTTTACCTTCAAAACAGAAGAAGGTATTGGGGGGTTTGATATTATTTATTGGGGAAAATAAAATGGATTTTTTAACAAAAAGGGCAGCACCGTTGCCTGTACCTTCCGGGCAATCATCGCGGAGACAAGAATACCCTCCCACATTAAAGAGAGTGGATGGAGTAAACCATTTTTCCTAGATAGCAGCCAAATAAATAAGGTTTGCATGTAATAGTTAAGGAGATCAGATTTGTTAGAAATAGCATTTTGGCTATTACACTGAAGTATTCTGACATCGTGAAGAGTCATTTTGAATAAATAATTTTAATGTCGAAATAATAGAAACAGCGTTGGACGGTAAATTAGTTTGAGAAGAAATTAGGACAGATAGAAGGATAATAAAAGTTTGGATAAATGAAGAATTGTCTTGGGAGAGTTTTTCAGAAAGTTTTAGGGAGTTCATTGAGGACGGATTATAATTGTTTGCACACCCGTTTTGGTATAACCAAAACGGCTTCAATTGAAACCTTGAGTGGTGGGGTAAGTATACATTTGAACTGGTAATGAGTTGAAGAATAAATATATATATGGCAGGGAAGAGATTGACCTTCAAAGGTGATAACAACAGATTGGGATGGCTTCCAGGAAATTATACCTTCAGAGGAGTCCTTGTAAGTTAGCCTTCTGGCTTTTATGGGCTTGACAATGTGTTGGGGGGTTGAAGGTGAAGACAGAATTTCTGCGATGGACAGATCGGTTGAAATACCTCTGACCAGGCAAAGGAGGGATATATGCCTTAAACTTTGAATTAGATGAAATGAAGATGTTTTTGATGAAACTGTTGGCAATGATGAAAGGTTCTTGCTGTTTGATAGGAATTTACCAAATTTGAGAGGGTGGATGGTTTTTCCTTGCTTAGTTTTTTGGGCGTATAATATGAAAGGGCCACAGGAATGAGGAGGATAAAAATTTGTTGGAGGATGTTGAGAAAGTGCTGGTGGGGACTGTGAAGTCGAAGGCGAGTCAAGTTTTATTGGGGAAGAGGGAGTAAATTTGTTTTTTTTGGTAGAAGTCAAAATGACAGAATCACTGTCAGAAATTTCTACATTTTCCCCGTCTGGGAGGGAAATCTTCCTCCATTATTCACGAAAAGTGACTTCTAGAAGATCAGGAGAAAGAATAAACTTCAAGGCACAATACACTACACTTTTTTTTGCCAGAAAACAAAAAAAAAATGGTATAAAATTATTTTTAGATAGAGCATAACAAATCAACTGATGACAGCCAAATGGTTTTTTTTAAAGTTTTTATTCTAGATAAAAGAAAATTAAATATTTACTTATTTAACTAGAAATAACTAATACATTACACATAAATACATTACGTAACGATATTATTCACTTTCAATGTTTTGCTGATTAAGCATAAAAGTGAACAATTTTATTTTAAATGTACCTAATGATATTATTCAAACAATTTTGTTTTCACGAACACAATGTACGTGAGATTTCTAAACAAATCCCCACCCATAAAAGCAGAATTTTGATACTTCTTTTTGAAATTTTAAAAACTTGACATCATATTTCTAAAAACTCTGATTATTGCTCGGGCAACGCCGGGTATTTCATATGTATGTCATGTTGGTGGCTTAAATATTATAAATGTGCTAAGAAAGTGTTACAAATACACTTAAATGTGTTATTCGATTACGTTTGTAAAAAAACAGATATATCTTACAATCACACTGACTGCTTACTTTTGTAAAACTTTTATAAAAAAATTAATGAATTTAAAAGACAGTGTTACGAACAATCTAACAGTATTTGAAAATCTACTAACATAATTACAAGCAGAAGTTGGTTGCTTTAGCAATATAATAGAAAGGGAGCCGTGAAAACATTGCTATCTAGATGAACATGTTTAATTACAAGTCGAAATCAAACTATACACAAACATTAACAATATAGGCGTTACAGCGGCCATAATAATCTTAATTTAAATACCTTATACTAATTTTAGTTTTAACTGGGTTATTCAACGAAGTGGATTATACTTTGTACACGATTACTATGGAGAAATTGTTAAGATTGTTGTAATATTATTTTTTCGGATTCATTGCCCAAATTTAATAGTGACAAATGTCAATAATATTATAAGCTGTTAAATACACTGTTACACATACACTCGCACGTATACATACACTAAAATATAAATAACGTCTATGTATAGACATAATATACCTACTATTTAATGTCTGTGCATATAACGCAAATCCAGATCCTCGTTAAAATTTTCACTATTTCATCTTTTTTGAGTAAACTAGTCTATTTTCATGCGTGCGTGTATTATCTTGAAGTCAAAATATTTGACATGGCAAATATACCTGAGTCCTGAAATATTATTGCGTGGCCTTTATTTATGATTTCCTCAAAGCGAAGGGTTAAGACACAAAGGGGTCCTACCCCCAGGACCTTCGCTCAGGAGATTGCTAAATTTATAATTTCGTTGTTTCTTTTGCAGAAATCTAACTTCGTTATTTTTGTTTTGTTTGTTTGTACCTATTGGGCTTTTACAAATTAAATAACATTAAAATACAACACAGAAAGTCCGGTTATAAATCTAATAAGGTGTTGTATTATCAAAAAAGTTAATTTCTAATATTCTCTCATTTTAAATCATAACCAAAATTTCTTCTGAAATCACGAGATTTGTAAGTAGGTACTTACATACCTACCTACTTAATTAATTAACACTACGATTACAAACTGGAAAAAATTAAATTTGCTGAATCATTGACTCATTGTGTACCGACGCAATATTTTCGCCGTGTGGTAGGTTCTATTTATGTAAAAAAAAAAAATATTTTTCCAAAATTACGTTTTATGAATTGTTTAGTTCTTCTAGAAAATGTGTTCATAAATTTTAAACACAAGTAATTATCGAAGATGAGAATTTTCTTCAGAATAGCTACTTATGTACAGATAAACGATTTTCACGATCGTGCCTATCGGCTAATGCGGCGCACGACAAGTTAAACCGGGCACCATCAGAAAACGGAGCCGGAACGTAATAAATTAATTTACAGACAGACAAAATCCAAAAGGATCCGAGATAAACCAGAAATTGGCTACGATCAGTCAGTAAGATTAATGATGTTAATTATATTCTCTTTATTTTCTATTGACTATAGCAGAAAAGGCAAGTAGTCATTCGTAAATAAATCAAATAATTTATTTTCAGGAAAAAAGAAAACATATCGTATTACAAAATATATAAACACGAAGTAGATGAGAAATATATTTAATTCTCAAAGCCAGAAAGAAAGGTCCAATAAACTGGATCTAGCTTGAATTATACTGTAAGAATATTATAAAACCAACGCGTTTTCTAAAATCTGCATTATGTATTATGTAAATATGTAGGTACGACGGTAATCCCAAAGTTACGTCTCTTATTTAAAAAAAAAATCCAATGATATCAATGTTTCTACATAACCGCAATTTCGGTTGATGCATTTTTATAAGCGCGGTGGCAATTTTCGTATACTCATGTCATAACATCTCACCGCCATGTCATTGAGGAAGCGTTGAACATCATCAAACACCTTGTTGTCGTTGCTGATGCGATTTGTGGTCTTTTGAGACCATTCCGATATCGCAACTTTTCCGTCCCAAGTCAATGAATGCTGCAAGGGGAAATCTTAAGATCATCCAGAGTAATCCTTCGATCTTCACGCATGGTTTGCTTAACCTTCGTGACTGGCTTTTCAGAAAATGATGGTCGCCCGCTTCATTCCTCGTTGTGAATTTCTGCATGACCAGCTGTAAACTCCCTACATCACTTGATTTTTGACATTCATGCACGACTCGCCATCAATGGCGATGAGTTTAACATCTTTTGGTAACACGCAGCCGGAGCTCGATTGTGATCGGCTGCCAAGGCAAGAGGGAGAGTAGGAGTTTTGGGAGAGGGGAAGTAATAAGCACAACAGTATTGCCAACAGCCGCACGCAAAATTTCCCTGCGTTCCCAGCGCTTTAAAGAATCTTTTTAGGATTATCCTCGTACATTTTATAAACTTTTGAAGTTTAGCCAAAATTTTATGCAGGCACTATATATATTTTTCTAAATTACGACACATTGTTTTTTTCATTAACTCCACACAGAAGGCCTTGAGGAAAATAATTTCCTTTCAGCCTGTTTCATTTTTGGGGATGCTGTGTGAAGGGAGGAATTAAAAGAGAGCCTGTGAAGGAAAAGGGGGTGAGAAGTGAGTAGGAATTTGGGGCTCAGTGTGTCCAAGAGTGGTGGACTGCAGTGTTAAGTTAGAAACACACTGCGTCGACGTACGCTACGTAAGCAACGCATTACGATATCTGGACTAATTATAATCAATACGTTATTTATGGAAATAGATGCTTTAGAAACACTATTGTCACGCGCAATGCAAACGCTTCCATCGCTGCGCCAATCTGGATCTGTTATGCAGATCGGATGGCGTAACGTCTTAAAGTGAGAGGGTCCAGCTGAAAAGGTCAAAGGGCCTTCTATAACCGGCTTCTCACGATCCGGTCCGCCACGCAGCTAGTAGGTAGACGCATCCGCCGTCAATATCTGGTCAAACCTCACCCTATGAACCCGGATACTCCTACTAGGTTAGCAAACGTAGCGAACCACTTGGGGTTACCTATGGCAGAACTGTTGGTTATCCAATGAATGACACCCATTCATATTTGTCTCGCAAATTGGTATTATGCTAGGAGAATAAAAATAAATTAACCAATAATATTTACTTAGCCCTCTCTAATAGCTAAAAGTTAACATACCTTTAAATGATTATAATTTAATTAGGTTTCTCCTTTCACGCGAAATTTTCTGAGCCAATTACCTTTCCAATTTCAATCCATACAAATTATAACGTTTGTCTCTAGCAGAAATTCAACTTTACTGGATGGCGAAAGCAGAGATGCAAAACTTTTTTTTAAAATAGGCTAACTTCATTCGTGACATTGAGTTGAGGATTAGAACTATTTAAGTCAAATATGGAGCTAAAAAATCCACCTTACCCGTAAAGTTTTCACACAATTATATTATTATTGGAAACAAATATATCAAATTGTTAGTAAGTGATTTTAAGTAAGTTTTTATTTCTACGTTAATGTCATTATACGCTTTTTACGATTAGTAACGTTGTTTACGATTTATTTAATAACATTTGCAAATTGTTTACGTATACTCAATTAACCAATTTTAGAAAAACACGATTGCAACAAAATAATTATTATAAGAACGATTGGGGAATTTATAAGAAACATATTTAATTTTTTTTCCTGAATCCATTCAATTTTGTTTGTTTCTAATATTTACTTAATGCAAAAACGGAGACTATTTAGTCGACGCGAACTCTAAATGGCTATATGCATATGCAAAGTTCAAGAGGTCAGCCACAGATAGTAAAGTAACATTTTTGATATTTTTGTAATATCTCCGATTGTTACAATTGTGTTGTTACAAGCACCGAGTTTCATATAATTAATTATTGTTGTTTGTAGCTAACTCTTAAGCTCAATTTCAAACATATTGTAAACACAAAATATACATTTTTCTACGATTGACTGAGCGTGCGTTATGACGTTCTCTTTTAAGTCGACCATTTTGCATTTAGTCTGTCCTTTAATTTGTGCGTTCCGTTTCCATTTTAAGGTGGAGACTGTTTTAATGGTTCAGTAAAGATGATTTTAGTTTAACAGTCTGACGAATATTTTAAAAAGAATTTTATGAAAGTTGTTTATTTATGTCATTGAGATAGTGACGTGTCTTTGGACAAGTTGTAAAATTATTGACATATTTATTTTTTAAATATTACAAAAAATATTTAATTTATAATTTAGCAGAGATATGTTTTTAATACCCACCTACTTACAAATCTTGTGATGTCTGAAGAAATTTTAGTTTTAATTTGTTAAATAACAGAAGATTAGAAACATACTTTTTTTGACGCGAGGTTTATTATTTATAGAAATACTAATACATTTTTCTTGACCTTATTTTATGCAAATATTTTGTTTATGCTTCTAATATAAAAAAAGATATACATTATAGAAACGCAATAAAAGTGCTACCGAGGGTTGAGTACCACTGTGTTAAAGTGTGTATTAGGGAATAATTTGAATGGAAAGGCTTAGGTGAGGAATTGTATTATAATTGGTCCCAAACAAGAAGAACAACCATTTAGAGAAATACAGGTTTGAAATTATTATTTGGGGGAGAGATGATAATTCTAAATGATGAACTTCGCAGAAACTTATCCAATTAGTCATCAACATAAACCAATCAATATTACATTAACTCTAGCATTCCTTTACAAATTAATTTTTCATTATTATATCTTAAGATCTTAAAGCTTATGGTAAGATATATTATATTTTACATGTGGAAATTCAATTTAAATTAACGGTAACTCTAATAATGCGTGTCTGATCATTTCATAAAATAACAAAGCCAAGAGTTTTTTTTTACATTACACACAGGAAAAAATTGATTCCCTCAGGGCCTATGTCATATTTGGGGGTGTTATGTATGTTATATTGTGGTGAAATAAGGAAACGATTATAATTGTGTTGAGTTTAATAGATAAACCATTCTTATTGACAATCGTTTAACAAGTGCTTGACAAGAAGAGGTTCCGAAGCAAAGACGATCTTAGGCATAGATAATAGACAAAGATAATATGAAGGTATAGTGTTACTATATCCAACAATGTGGAGGCTCTTATTAGGGAAAGGAAGGAGATAAAATTATAGGAAGGTAAAAGGTACTAGAAAATAGGTTAAGTAGGTGAGTAAACGCATCCGCCGCCTAGACCTAGACAAACCCCACACCACGAACCTGGGCACCCCTCCTAAGTAACTAAACGTAGCAAACCACAAATTGCAGAGTTTTTGCTATCCAATAAATGATTCCCGGGGCGGCGGTACCCGTACCCGCCACCAAATGGGGGATATTGTGATTTTACGATTTGTGAAGCTGAAAGTATTTATTAAATATTTGCCTCAGGCATTCATTTTAAAAATAAATATATGTTTCCAAATTTATTTATGACATAATTTTTTTTTGACAAATTAGAGAGACGTCAGAAATGTATCGTTCGAATGAACACCGCTTGTAAACTTGAAAAATCGTCTCTAAAAATTTTACACAAAAGAAATTCATACACATTTCAAATACAGAGTAAACATAATCAGAATTAAATAATTTTATGAAAAGGCATAGGTAGGTACCACCTACCTTATCACTTGAATTACACACAATATAAGTTCCATTATTAAAAATAAAAATTTCAAATCAAAATTTATTTAATTTCGCAGGAATATTTTTCACATCACATACAATTAGTATGTTTTATGATAATACTCAAATTTAATATCCACAATAAAAACAAAGATTTTATTGTCGTATATATATTCAAAGAAAGACAAATATTCTCAGGTTACAAATAATCAGAAAATATTTGTAAACTCTTACTACTTCCAAAACAAGCGGAAAATGTTGGTCATGCAATGATGAAGAACTTAAATAACAGAGGAATTGAACACACGACGCCTGGGTGAGAATCAGGCACCTATCTCTCAACTACTAACTAAGTCCCGAGCTAAGGGAGAGCCAACAAATATTATTTTTCTTTTTATTAAGGACCAATATAAGATACATTTATCTTGCGTTACGTTATTAAGGGCCTACCTATAAAGATAGTATAGTTTCACTTCTTTATTTTGACACTCCTCCTCAATGAGAATTCTTGATCCGATATAGATTGTAGGTTTATTGTGTTGATGTATTCGCTTAGGTATACGCATTTTTATAATTATTAAATAGATCTATTTGAATTTCACTTTTGTTTTCGGTAACGAATTAATGTAAATATTGGAAGCGGAAAAAATACCATAGAAATTATTTATTTCGATGGTATTTTTAATACTTAAACTATCTTCATAATTTTATAAGCCATAAATATTTTGATGTTGTTTTTGAAAACCGATTATCTCTGTAGTATTTTTGTACTTATTGCGACTTCATAATGATTTCCTCATCTTCTCGTTTGAGCCATATATTATTTTTTGTTGTTTTAAACTTGTTTATCTCTAATATTTTCAATTTAATTTGGAAGGGCATTATAAAATTTTGTAGCATGGATTTTATAGTTTCCGATCAAAAGGTATATTTAATTTGGGAATTTTAATCGATTTGCGGTTTATGTCCTTGTGGTGTAGGTGTGTTGGTCAATAAGATAATTACCCTTTTCAAAAAAGGTTAATCTCTTTTGGGGTTTTAACCTTTTGGAAATTTCTTGTCTTGAAAAGTGCTTTATTTGTCATTTGAGTCGTTTCCAGTACATTGCGCGAGAGCGTCTAATCTCGTCTAGTCCGCTGAATTCCTCTCGGGCGAAAGAACTGCATATGCAATGGACTAGAAGTGGAAGATTTAATTCGATATTTTTGGTAAAATATTTTTATCAATTTTCAGTATGTCGTCGTGTAAAATTTATAGCGAAAACGAATGCATTTTCTCGATTTTGTCAAAAAATTGTTATTGCTCTTTAATTTGTGAGGTTGTGTCAAAAAAACGTATTTCTGATAATTTTATCCCTTCAAAACAGTATTTATCAAAGGTGATTCTATATGATGGCGAATGTTGTCCTTGTTCCATCGGTATTTCAAGGGAAAATGCTCCGAGAAACCAGCGTTCTTGCTTAGAACCTTTTTATAAATTTTATTTCGGTGTTGCCAAACCATAAATCAAATCCGTAATTAAATACGCCTATTAAAATAATAATGGGTTTCTTTGAGAATAAAGCGAACTTTATCGACACCCGAAATGTTTATACTAATAATAAACAAAGCAATAATTACTAATGAAGTCATCCAAATTGGTTTTAACCAGTGTTTATCAAACTTTTATTGCCTCACTGAATATCGATTTTTTATTAGACATTACAATATAAATCATATTTCAACTACATATCGTTTACGGTCATTATATAATAATTTAGAATACTTATCTTAAGTTGTGATTCCGTAAGTCTGTCTTTACCTCTGGTTCAATGAACTCTTGAACTAGAATTTTCTTTGAATAAAAGTTTCATTTCAAAATTTAAATAAATTATTTTGAAGCAAAAAATATTTTTAGTGCCATTTTCAAAATTGAAACTGATTAATATGCTGTCTACTTTTAAATATATAAAAAAAACAGCCTGCGTATGTTTGTGCTTGCGAAACACGAAAAGTAGTCCACCGATATCGCTAAAAATTTCAAAGTTTTTTTCTTATTAGTTTCAATATTTAGAGAGTTGTTTGAATGGTATAAGAAGTTGGGGACGCACGAGGAATGCTTAACGCAATGTCTCTGCACCGAAATGAAAAACGGAGTCGAATTAAAAACGATATAATATATTTTTTTAATAGTAACATTGTGGAAGAAATCGGAGACGCCTGAGAGATACATTAGAAATAGCAAGTATTGCGGTATCCACTAGTATAATAATAGGTAATATAACAGGACTATGACATCTCGTGCTCTGAGACTCTAGGGAGTTGGGAGTGAAAGCAGATCACTAAACATGGACTGGAATGTGTCACAAACATAATATTATGCAGCATTCTTTATTAATTATTTATACTTGAAAGGAAAACAGAAAAAAAATCTTGGCAACGCCGGGTTTCGAACCTGTTACCTTGATCTGTAGTCATGGGTTTTAATTTTTGAAAGTGGATGACATAATATTATTTAAAATTTTACAGCAGTTAATATACGAAACAAATGTACTGTCCAATTGGAATTTGGCTTTGTAGACTCCAGTGCATAGGGAGGAAGGTTAAATCGTCAGTCAAATATATATTTATACAGGGTGTATCGGCACGTACCCGACAAACTTTAACCAGCTATTCCTTAGCACATTTGGAGTAAAAAATATTATGGACAGCAAAGCGCCCATAACATTTTTTACTCCAAATGTGCTGAGGAATAGCTGGTTAAAGTTTGTCGGGTACTTGCCGATAATATATATATATTTTAACAATATTTTTATATATATATATAATGTATAAAACGCTAGCCATACTTATGACAATCTCAGGAATCTCGAGTTCAGGCCATCTCTCAAGAACTGTATAAAGTGTTTTCATCTCCAAATGAAAACACTTTATAATAAAAACAAATAAATTTGTTTTTGACCACTATAAATTTGGTTTTGACTATAGTGGTCAAAAACAAATTTATGTGTTTTTATTATAAATTATGATGAGCCACAAAGTGAATGCTTTTTACAATTACGAAAACACTTTATATAGTCATACTGATATAATATTTATTTGGCAACAAAATTATGCAAATCATTACGAAATTATCGTAAAACTATTGCATGGGACAATTACATGCTTAGAGCAAGTTACTGGCTCTGTGTCATTACGTTGGTTTAAAGTCGTATATATTTTAAAGCGCTTAATGCTGTGAGCTGATGTGGGACGCTTGGACTGCTCCTCTGGTCTCCATCGCGTGGTTCAACCCTCCAGAGTTTAGAGCAAATCTGCATTCGGCCTCGTCGCTATGTTTTGGTGACCCCTGGGTCGTCTCCCGACTCCCGACTACCACAACTAGAGTCCACGGCTCTCGGAACTGAAGTGTTGGGTTCCCGCAACTGAAATCTCCGTCTATCGCTCTGTTTCCTCTGTCCCCTCCTGTTTCGGCTTCCCCCCTCTTATTTCCCCCTCGTCCGTAGTTAATCATTCATTTTATGGGCATGATTTTTGCGTTAGTTACTTACTTCTGTTTATCGTCGATTACTATATAAGGTGATCCTTCTGATTGCACGTGACCAAGGCATGTTCTACACTATATTGCTATGTGATCGATGTGGTGGTATTTCCTCCATGATTTGTAGTCGTTGGGGATGCTTGATTAATAGAGGATATGGGCAACTCATAACACTATATTAAATCAAATTTTTTTACGGGTTGATTTTTAATGCATTTTAAAATTTTTTTATCAGAAAAAAGTGTTTCACTAAGTTGATATATTTTATTGTTGACGTTTTCGCCTCTCATGTAGACGATATCCCTGCCTATAAGGATATAATATGTAAAAGATATAAAATAGATATCAAGAAAAGTGTGTGTGATGGGCGGCGTGGCATGTATTTTGTACAAATCTACAGTTTTATTCCGAGATTGAAATTTTGCACACTTACCTTAAAAATATAATGATCACTATCTACATTATATTTCGATTAACCAATGGTTAATTCTTCCCCTACCCGTTTAACATCCTCAAAGCAAAATTTCGATACATCTTGATGAAATTTTGCATACTTGATTTTCAAAATAAGAATAAAGCTATTACTGTGAACATCTGATTTTTTAATATTGTATAACAGATCATTTATCCAAATTACAGTCTTCTCATTCTAAATTCTTAAGGCTATTTATAGAGAAATGAAATACATTTACTGTTTCTGAAATTTCATTCAACAGCGCCATTCCTCGTGTTGTCATGTTTGTTGTGCTAAAACATCTGTTCTACCGTGTGGTATCTTGAACAAGTCATGGCGCCGATTACGGCTGAAGTTTTCGGGTACGAATAAGCCATAGCATTCCAAGAGGAACGGGTTATCAATCGAGTTAAAAATTATGTCAAAACTAAGCATTGCAAGATTTCAATAACATCTAGTTTCTAGGCTTAATCTATTTGTTGCCTCTAGTACGTCCATGGGCATAAACCTCGGATAAGTTCCATGCGTCCGAATATAGACTTACATGAGGAATTTTAAAAAAATTGTTCCAGCATATTTACATATTTAGTTGCGGAGTACACACAACACTAGCATAATACAGCTTACTTCTTATAACGCCATCGAAAATGGTGATCATTCATTCCGGGTCATGAAACTGTTTAGACGTAGCATCAAACAAATAACCGACATTCTCAAATTTAAATCATCACTAAAAAAATTTCTTTTAAACAAATGTCACTACACTCTAAATGAATACCTTACATAAATTAAATACCTCTGTTTTTTTTTTTTGAATTATTTTTTATTTACATATATTTTTTAATATGCAATTGTTGGGTTTTGTAATACAGGGTTTTCCAATAAGAGGTGTTATTTTTATATTCAAAGAAAAATGCAATTTTTAATATAAATGATCAAATGTTTATTTCATTATAAAGAGAAAGATATGCCATTAATAATGAAAAATAACATCAGTCAAATGACCACCACGACCACGCGTACAGGACCATATCCTTTTCATGAAATTTTCCATAACTAAATCGCAAAGTGGCTGCCTTATGTCCTCGATAGCCTCACGAATTCCATCTTTGAGCTCTTGAATCGACGCTGGGCTGTTGGCGTAGACTTTCTCTTTCACGTGGCCCCAAAGGAAGAAGCCGCAAGGTGTTAAATCACAAGATCTCGGTGGCCAATTGTGATCACCTCTTCAAGAGATAACACGGTCCGGAAACTTTTCCCGTAAAAGATCAATGGTTTCGTTGTTTGTGTGGCACGTAGCGCCGTGTTGTTGAAAGTAAACGTTGTCCAGGTCAATACCATCCAATTCCGGCCATAAAAAATCATTAATTCCCTCATTTATATCCAAAATAACACCTCTTATTGGAAAACCCTATATTATGTGTATTTGATGGGTTAGCTGGAAGAAATAGGATGTACCTATAAGCTATACCCTATATAAGCTATACTCTGTATTTTTGTGCAATAAATGTTTTTTTTTTTAAATTATACAAATTAAAATGTAATGTTTTTTAAAATTAAACAATAACTTTGTAAACATCACTTATGGGTAATGCATAATGGATGTTTCACGATTATAGTTGACTTTAAATTTCAAAACAGCTTCATTTATAACTGAAGTACTTAATAATTCTAAAGTGTTTGCTCCGAAATTCACCATTAAGAATTCATTCGCTTTGATTGATGAACTGAAAAATCTACATATTCCGAATAATTCAAAATTAGTCTCATTTGATGTTGTTAACTTATTTCCAAATATTCCCGTAGATGAAAGTAAAAGCATATTGTTCAAATTATTACAAAATTCAAAACTACCAAATAATTTCTCTAAGGAACTTTCTCACCTATTTAATGTTTGTCTAAGTCAAAATTATTTCCAATACAATGAACTTTTTTATCAACAAACAGATGGCCTGGCAATGGGAGCTCCGACCTCTCCCCTCATCGCCGACATATTTATGGACAATCTAAAGAATAACATTTTTAACTGTAAATCGCCATTATTAAAGAATTTGTTATTGTGGAAGAGATATGTCGATGATGTTTTCTGTATTTGGACAGGTACTGAGCGCCAACTTGATTCCTTCCTAAAACTAATAAACTCTTTTCATACAAAAATTAAATTCACAATAGAAATAGGAACTAATTCTAGCTTAAACTTTTTACATCTCACCCTATCAATCATTAACAATAAAATAGAATTTAAAATCTATCGTAAACCCACTTACACTGATACAACTATTAATAATTCATCTAACCATCCCATCTCCCACAAACATTCTGCTTTCCATTCCATGAACCATAGATAAGTTACCGTCCCGTTATCAAATTCCAACTTCTTATTAGAATTAGCGACGATTAAACAAATCGCGATTAATAATGGCTATAATGCAAATATGGTCAATAACATCCTAAATAAGAAATTAAAAAGATTATCGACAAGTAAATTTTCATTTAACAGCTCCCCTCATAATAATAATAAATCAACTAATAATAATCAACCTCAACAATGGCGTAGAATTTTGTACATCGGTAATTTCTATCAAAAAAGCACAAAAAACTTCCCACCAGATATCAAACCAGCTTTTTACACTAACAATAGTATAAGTAAAATTTTTGATGAACGTTAAGGACAATGAACATCGTTTAAATCACTCAGGTATTTACTCACTGCAATGTAGTGACTGTCCCGCGTTTTATATAGGCAAAACAGCGCGTAATATCAAAACGCGAGTCAAAGAACACCTAAGATGTTTAACCAGTAATGGGTTCTCCGAATTTGCAAATCACCTCATAGCAACCAACCATACGTTCGACAAAAATACTGGCGTCAGTCTATTACATAAAAACGGAATAGGTCTTAGGTTGGATAACTTAGAAGCGCTAGAGTTAAGGAAAGCCAAAAACGTCAATAGCAAAGTCATCAACAACAAAATAAACCTAAATAAAAGTCCTATACTCAGATTGTTTCCTGTTGACAAAGAACACTCGCCTCTCAATCTCTCACCTATCCCTACCTCTTCCGCTGTAGCTCAGACTGTCCACCTACTGTGAAATCCACACATGTTAATTTAATTTTTAGATTTTTAGTATTATACTGCCCTGATGAGGCTACGTGTTGTAGCGAAACCCGGTCGGCATTAAGTATTTACCTATAAGTGATGTTTACAAAGTTATTGTTTAATTTTAAATTATAATGTCACATCACAAAGTAACCGCTTCATATGAAGAAATAAAATGTAATGCATTGAAATGAAGAGCTAAAAGAGCTGAAGGTAAATTTGTATATGTGTTCGAGACACGAATTCACACCTGTAAGCATTCTTTCTAAATTGCACTCATCGCCTTTCACGCACATACAGAAAAACTATGAGTATTAAACTATTATTACACATTTTTTTAATTTCACGGCTCATAGTTTGGCAAATACCGGTTTAAATCATTCATCTATTACCCAATTTAGAGACTGCCGATAGTTGACTGTTCAATTGAAATTGAGGCATCAATAATTGTTTTGATTGAACACTATTAATGGTGAGTGCAATATTATTTGCATGCGCTTCATCACAAATGGAAGTGTTATCGACACTTTGAACAAACAGGCTGTAATTTATTTTATTATCAAGCCAAAACTATAATTTATTACCACTATAGATATGCGGAATGATAAATCAAATGTAAGTAGTTACGTAAAATTTTTCAACGATCAACAAATGATCACATAATGAAATATATTTTATTTTAATTATTATATTATTAACAAGTTATTATTCATTTATTTTTAATCGGGAGATATTTTCAATTTGTCTGGGTATTTCATTGCTAATAATAATATGTAAAAAAAATAACAAAGAATATCAAGAATTTTACAAACTCATGAGAAATGGAAATCAATTTATTACGCCAATCTTTAAAACAACTCAAATGCAAAACCATTATATTTACCAAGCCATAAAAAACTACAATAATCTCCCTTCCGAATTGCGCTGTATTACGAACCAACAAGAACAAATAAATAAAATCTAACTTTTTTTTCAAAAAAACTTATATTAAACAAAAATAAAAAATATATATATATATATATTATTATTATAATATATATTTAATGCTTCCGATTTTGTTGTCCGGGTTAAATCTTCCCCATAGGAAAAACTAAACCCTTCCACTCACTTTTCCACAAATGATCAGCTAGTCAATCAACACTATGCAAGTGCATTATATAAGTAAAATAAATACAAAACAATACAAGAACAACAACACGTCAACTCACCAGAGATCAAATGGGAAAAAAAATTCACCGACTCCAGATATTTTCATATCAGAGGGTTCGGCTCGGTAGAACTTCTAACAGGGCCTATAAATCCTACTGATCCCTCAACATAAATATTTAAAAAATCTTTCGTTATCCTACATGTATTCAAAATGACCGACTTTTGCATCTTTATATATAAATTTTTTGATAGATCTAATACGCCTAAATTTTTAATGAGAGAGCTAGGTATAATGCCAGTAGCCGAAATAACGAATGGTAATATTTTTATAGTCTGAGAATGCCAAATTCTTTTTATTTCGTTTCCTAAATCTGTGTATTTTCTTATTTTTTCATTAACAGATTTTTGAATGTTACAGGAATTTGGAATAGCGACATCAATGATATAAGTTATTTTTTTAATTTTGTCATGTAAAACTATATCGGGTCTATTATGACTAATCGTTCGGTCTGTTAGTATAGTTTTATCATAATATATTTTATAAAATTCGTTTTCTAAAAATGAATTTGGTTCGTATTCATAATATGGTACTATATATTATCATTATAATATTATTATTATTATTATATTATTATTATTATTATTATATTATTATTATTATATCACATTATGAATTATGAATCTAAGTAAGAATCGTGGCTCCCTTATCAGGCACAAGAGCTCCTCTTTTCTGATAAGGTATACATGACCAATTATGAACCTTAATATTATATTTTGCAAAATATGTATGTATTAATGTAACCCATATGATGTATATTAAAATAATAATAATAAAAAATAAAAAAATGTTATTCTATCTCTTTCGGTCATAATTAACTGCATCCTACTTCGAATAAGAACTACCGACATTGCCTTCATTTTTCTCACCGCACATTTTTATTAGCTGCTATCTTTATGTATGATCGCAAGATTCAACTCGAATTAAATTCAATCTAGACAGTGTCTTAGATAAATATATCTTAGTTTAATTTTAATGTGCGACATCTATTGACATTTTCTGCAAATTATTGAATGAATATTTTTATTTTTTTGGAAAAACTTAATGAGTAAAACCTTAAATTGTAATATTTAACTATTGAAGACAATATTAGCAATTCCTAAACGGCAAGGTAAGAGTCCTGGGTTCGAGTCCTAGATGTGACCTATATTTTTCTGAAAAATTGTCATCTTTTCTGCCATGCAGCCATTGATGGTCGTTGTTGGCGATCCCGATTTCATACTAATAATAATGATCGGTCATTGGCTGAGTGGTGTCAAGTTTAGGTGCCACCAAGGCGACGTGTGTTTAATTTCTCGGCTGGCTTAATCCTCCATCACAACAAAAGCAACATTTTCCCGCTTACTGTGATAGTTGATTTTCAAATGTTGTCGGGTTATTCGTAATCCGGGAATGATTGTCTTTCTTTAAAAAAAAAGTTTATGGCTCATCTTCCTTGTTTCTTTTAGGTATATTGGTATTTCCGACTTTCAAACTGTTAAACATTGTATAATATTACCATAAGCATACGCAAACTGTTATGTTACCGTGAATTTATGAACTTAATTTACCTTATCGTTTTGAAGTTTTGCAGTCAACTTCAAAACGATATTTTTTTATATTTAAATAAAATAGTTTGTTTAATAAATAGACGGTTCCATGATAACTCAACAGAGTGACAATTCAACACACTTTTAAAAAGTGATATAAAGTCATTAGAAACTATGAATTTTTTTTTAATCTAACCTAACCTAACCTAACCTACATAACACAGTTAATAAAGTTTTTGTTTCATCACTCCATGACTTTATATAACTTTTTAAAGATGTGTTGAATTGTCATTGTGATGATTTATCCGGTTACCTAAATAGACATAGTATAGACATGGACTATTCACACACTATATGTATCTTCCACTATTCTAATTATTGCTCATACACAATTGAAACATACACAACAGCTCAAGATCGATTCTATAAATAAGATTGTAACGATTAAACATCACAAATTAAAACATTAATGAGATAAATTATAGACATAGACAAATCACACACTTACTTTCACATATTTTGGTTCCTTGGAACGGGCAATTTGCCTAGTTAGGAACCAATAATTTCGACCTGATAAGGTACAATAATCTATAATCACTAAAAATATTTTAATTATATCTTGTATCATATTGTACTGTGTGTAAAACTAAAGGAATAAATAAATAAATAACAACTTCATTTTTTTTTATTAATTTTCACATCTACCGGTTTCGCTTCAGTCAGGCTTCATCAGGATGTTAATTAAAATTAAAAATTAAGTGGTTATTAAACAAAGTATATTATTTAAATATAGAATGTCTAATTACAAAGTAATTGCTTCCAACTGTAATGATAACTTCTCGGTTTGACATTTTTTGACCTATGGCATAGTGGATATTGGTTGAGGGAGTACAATATATTTTCCTTTCTTGCACCTATATGTATCGACACCTAACAAATAAAGCTTTTGTGAAATGTTACAAAAATATAAAAACGTTTCACATATCGATTAATCTAATTTGATGTACGTTTCATAAATAAATGGTTAGTCTGAATTATTGTGCGCGCGACATTACTCGAACGCCCGTTGCCCGTTACAAGCCATAAATATGATTCCCAATGACCGTCAAGTTTTACGAGTTGGTCTGCAGTTGACAAGCTCGGTACTGTAGCGAGTCGCCGTGATGGGTACTAATTCTCCGGGACCGGGACTGTACTGTACATAGAATATAATATTTCGTATTTTTATCTGAGAATGTCTGCAATGCCATAAAAGGATAAATAATGTAACAAAGCGTTGTATCAAAAAAATCTTAGAATTCCTGACAAGTAACATAAGCCACCATTAAAAGATTCCAAGATCTGCGACGTAACATGAGGCTGCGATCAAAAAGATTTTAAGATCTGCAAGGCAACAAAGAATGTTATCAAATTATTAGATTTTTCTGTAGCAACAGAGGAGGTGATCAACTGATTATTAGGTCTGAGAGGCAACAGAGGAGGTTATCAACAGATTATTAAGTCTGAGAGGCAAAAGAGAAGGTGATCAACTGGTTATTAGGTCTGAGAGGCAACAGAGGAAGTCATCAACAGATTATTAGGTCTGAGAGGCAACAAAGGAGGTGATGAACATATTATTAGGTCTGAGAGGCAACAGAGGAGGAGATCAACATATTATTAGGTCTGCAAGGCAACAGAGGAAGGCTATCAAAAGATTCGAAAGTCTGGGAGGTAACAAAAGAAGGCGACCAACAAATTCCATGATCTGTGGGGCAGCAAAAGAAGGTGATCAAAAGTTTTCATTGTCTGTAATTTCCATTTCAATTGTCTCTCAACAAAGCAAGCCGATCAAAATATTCAAGGGTCTGTGAGGAAATTAAAATTTTCGAAGTTAACTAAACTAAGGAAACAAAATATTCGAATATCGGCAGAGATGTGCTTTATTTCAAATAAATCCATTTCAAAGGGAAATGCAAAATGCAAAATGGGTATTTTCCATTTTGCATTTTAAATGCTTTTTCCATTTTAAATGCTTATTTGCAACATTCTTCCTACTATCTCCATTCATCTTTTTTTCATAAGCCCCAAATATCAGTCGGTCCTCAATCTCGCTATGAGAGATAATTTACATTTTTTTGTCAAGTTGCTCCCTGGTAGGAGCACTGGCAATTGAGTGATACCATTACAAAAAATATTGATTCAAATACTGAACATGGGGCCATGACGCTGTAATATTAAATGTTAGATAGCAGTTTCTATGTTTTTACGTTGGCAACATTATTGTGGTTTCATAATCTGTAGTCGTGGTGTTTTTGGATTTACCATCATATGTTTGTTCTACATTGATGTCCATTATTAAATGACAAAATTGTTTAAAAATTCTATAATTATTTTAGTTGTTTGATCTGAGAAAACATTTTGCATTTTAAATGCATTTTGAAAATAGGTATTTTGCATTTTGCATTTGAAATGCTTTTCTAAAAACCATTTTGCATTTTCAAATGGAAAAGTTTTGACCCATTTCCATTTTGCATTTCAAATGGTTTTGGGTACCCATTTTGCACATCTCTGAATATCGGCAATGTAACCCAATAACGTAATGTTATTTAACTCAAAGATGATGTAAACAGGCAGTTTGAAAATAACTTTGGGAGACGAAACAGCTATCACGCGTACAAATAACCCTCCCAGAAAAACTACATGATAATAATAATTTTAAAAAAAGTAAATAATACATATAAATATATTGTTTTTTTAAATCTGAAATATGTCTAAACTTTAGACACGTAATGTATTCATTATTCAGAGTAACGAGCGCCTAAAATCTGCTGCTTGGCGCTCTTGACGTGATAGATCAGGTTTTAAATTAACTACCTCACATCCTATGACTAATTAACCTTATCACAATAATATCTACTGTCATCGCTTCGGGCTCAGAGGTTGCAAGAGTTAATCCCGACCACGTGTAAGCCATGGATAATAGAAACAAAGAGAGATATGGCACAATGATAGAAAAGACCAATAAGGAACTCCAGTCCATTATTCTTTCAATTTTTTATTAGTGATTGCTAAAACGTCCGTGATTTCACAAGGATCCTTGTAACCTTACAAGAACTTACTTTTGTATCAACATGGTCAACTCAGTACTAAACTGAGACCGGCTCATAATAATAGTATTTCTCTATATAATACTATTACTCGAGCGATTTGTGTCATATTACTTAATTAATACCATTCCTCAAAATATTAACATAGAAATATATGAAACTGCTAACTGTGGTTTAAAGCCAATGAATTCACCTAGATTTCACCGTTTATTCCATATTTATTCATTTTCGGGAAATCGAAAGTTACATTTAATCAGTTTGTACATAAGTATTATATAGTAAAATAAAACCAATTATGGATTTCCTCCTTGTGACTTTACCTCTACTGAGACAGCATAATATGGAATAAGTAAATTAAATTTAAATTTGTGAGAAAGGAATATGAATTAAAAAAATTAACGAAAAATTTACAAAACAATACATTTATAGCCATTGAGAGAGGTTGTAGATATAAATCAAATCATAATGGAGATATAAATAATAGAGACATAAAAATTATTCACAAACCATCAGAGAAATGTTCTTTTATGGACCTCTTGTATTTGGTCAGTTCGCAACTGAAAATATCAACCTTGGAAAATACGCTATTGTAATTATTGCATAGTCTGTTCAGGCTTAGAGCTCGTTTTGCTTTGATCAACCCTGAACAGGACACACTAGCGTGTTGAACGCGCAGGTATATTGAATGGAATCTTGTTTAGCAACTCTGGGCATTGAATATTATTGTTAATAATGGCAAATGATTGTTAACCTTTTCGTCCCGGAGAGAAAAAAATCACATAAGATCCGAAGGGGGGTCACTAGAGACCCCAATTTGTTTTGCTTATTAAAGGATGTTAATGGCATAATATTGTGTAATTTGTTTTAGTAATAATTAGGGGGGAGTATATTCGAAGTGTTTCAGAAGTCATTATCAAAATATTTTCATAAATAAAGTCGTAGTTAATATTCTAATGAATTTAGATAATAATGCGCCTTTTTCCATACAAAACAGGGAAGGCGGGCCGATAACGAGCATAACTCCTCGATTCTGAATGTCGACTGGCGATTGGCGATTACAGCGTAGCTAGTTTGTTGCACAGGGTGGTCCGTAAATGATGGATCTATTTATAAATACATATTTTTAAGTTTTAAAAACCTACCACTACTAAACTAGGTACGGATGTTATTTCGAATATTATGGAATATTTAGATGTTAGTGAAGGTTATAATTCCTAATTTATGATATTATGTAGTATATTTACATTTAGGGTCAAATCGTAGTGTTTGCCTTACCATAAATAATGGGTTCGTTTGTATGTCGAGGGGTTCGAAATACAACGAATTTTTCGAATATAGTGAAAAAAAAGATATTTTTAGAACTTAAACGTGGAATAAATTATATTTTTCTGTAACCTCAGATATTCCTGTTTTTGATTTTTCTATATAAAACACCACAACAGTCCCAACTGCTCCTATCCAATCCTCTGGAACCAGTGAGACTATGGCATTCCCAAATGGGGTATGTTGGAGTGGCGGCTCGGAACTTTTAGGTGTACTAGAGTTTTTTTTTTATTTTTTTTATAGTGAATACCTCACAAGAGTCCCAACTGCTCCCGTCTGGAGCCAGTGAGACTATGGCATCCCCAATTGGGGGATGTTGTGAGGCTGAAGGTAAGTGGGGAAGGGAAAGAGGAAGGTGGGGAAGTACCTGGCTATTCAGATCTAGTCACTTAACACGGCTAAAGCCATTTGGAGCAACGTTTCAATTCTGAATGGTGGTCTTACACCAGGGCGATACTTTTTTTATTTATTTTTTATAGTGAATACCTCACAAGAGTCCCAACTGCTCCCGTCTGGAGCCAGTGAGACTATGGCATCCCCAATTGGGGGATGTTGTGAGGCTGAAGGTAAGTGGGGAAGGGAAAGAGGAAGGTGAGGAAGTACCTGGCTATTCAGATCTAGTCACTAAACACGGCTAAAGCCATTTGGAGCAACGTTTCAATTCTGAATGGTGGTCTTACACCAGGGCGATACTGAGTATCTTCCACTCTAGAACGTGCCGCAAATAGACTATATATTATTTTAATTAATTAATTGTGAAATAACACAAATCAATCAAATAAAATTTGAAAGAGTGATAATATTACAATTAATAGTAGACCCAAAAGTCACGAGCCGGTACTGGTATTTTGTAAGGCTAAAGGTAGTGGAGAGGGGAAGAAGATGGAGAAGAGGAAGTTGGGGAAATAGCTGGCTATTCAGTACTGGTCACCAAACAAGGTCAAAGTTATTTCAAGCAACAACCTAAATGAATTCTAGTCAGTAAATTGTGAAATATCACAAAGATTAAAATTTACTTGCGCACACCGGTTTGAACCCGCGACCTCCGGTTTACTAGTCTAGAGCCTTACCCTTCGACAACGGATGCTGTAATATTTATGAAAGAAAAAAATATATAATATCAAGTTGCAGGGCGGTAGATGCTTTCAGTATCGCCCTAGTGAAAGACCACCATGTAGAATCCAAACGTTGCTTGAAATGACTTAAGCCTATATGGTAACTAGATGTGAATATGCATGTACTTCCACCTTTGTCTTACCCATATCCTCCCCCTCGCCATCCCCACTATCTTCAGCCTCACAAAATACCCCAATTGGGGATGCCATAGTTCTACTGGATGGGACTGTTGGGGCTCTTGTGCGGCTTTCACACAAATTAATTAAAACCATAGAATTTTATGATCTAATTTAAAACATTGGTAAATATGCCGTAAGAAACTGCAATAAATACATGCCGACTGATTACATAAATTCTAATATTAAAAGTACAGAATAAATATTTTACAATCCTGAAATAGATATTAATTTATAAACACCATTTCATAAGTAGGTGTGAATGAACTACTTACCAGTCTGAAGATGCCCATAGCAGGGCGAAACTAGTCCGGTTTTGCAGAGAATTATTTACCACGAAAATTAAGAGAATTAGCAACTATAACCCAATATAAAATTTAACAGACGTTTGCGATAGACTTTTTAACCATATAGTACTCTGTTTTTATTCAAGTTCCTTCAAATTACTTAAAAATGTATACAAAATATGTGTCTCTTTCTGACCGATTTCTTTTCCATGTGAGAAACAGAGACAGATATAATTTTAATGTTGTCTCTAAACATGAAACATTTACCGGATGCAAGCTAGACAGGCCGATCTTTGTCCGGCAAGTGATCATTTTAGCATCGCAAAAGGAAATACCAGTAGTGCAGTGTACGCGACCGGGAGTTAGCCCTTTCCATAAAATGCAACTTTTACGGTCCAGTTCGTAGCTCGCTGGATCGTTCTCGGTGGTGAGCGGATAGTGGGGATGGGGACGGGGGAATTTTAGCCGATGCTACGAAGCTGAGGTGCGGGGCAGGGGACAGGAATTTTGCCGGAATTTTGTACAAATTATTTAATATCTAAGAAACTAGAAATAAAATATATATTTTTTAAATGCAGATTGATAACCAAATAGTTTTTTTAGGATTAACTAAATTACAGAGTATGTGGTGTAAAAAACAACTTAGATATAGCATAAAACTCTCGTTAGTGTAAGTGTATTCCCCCCGTCCGGTGCGGGAGTGTTAAAAATGATTTTACAAACTTGGCATAATATGCCGTAAATCGCTCGAGTGGATATTTGCATCTAAAAGTTTTATACACTTCCAAATAATTGTTATATATTCCAAAAAGCCATCGACCGTAAAATTGTTCTTGTTTGAGAAAGATTTGTCAAAGTTTGTTATTTTTGCCATTAATTATTTTTTATGACACGAAAAAAATGTATTTGACAATAATTTGAACTTGGCAAACTTTAAACGGAGTATGTGCGAACTATTGTTACCTAATTTGTAAACTATTGTTATACTTTCTTATTGTCATTATGGTTGATTTGGAGGATTTTGGCAGATTTTCTATTTTTCGTCTCACTTATTTGTACTCTATCCATACCTATATTTTTTAAACTATTATATTTTATTATTGAAGACAATATTAGCGATTTTTTTTAAACGAAAATCTGAAACAGTAAATCAGAAAAGGATACGGTCACATCTAGGACTCGAACCCACGACCCTTGTCTTGCTGGGACACCGCTCTACCAACTGAGCTAAAGGGACCCTATCCCCTTCGGTCACTTTTAGGCTGGCCGCATACATACGTTTTCCGTATTCGATTTCCGAATTCGTTTTCCGTATTCGGACATCCGAATGCACGGAATCAGTAGAAAATACATTAACTGCCGCACACGTTCGTTTTAGTTCCGAACGGAACAAATTCCTTACGCACGTTCCGAATGCAAACCAGCGCGTTCGGAGAAACCGAATGGAAAAAAACCTAATGACGTCATGTGGAACGCAGCTCTTGTATACATTTTGTTTGTGCCGACGCAAACGTTCGGAAATTTTCGTTCAGTAATTCAGTGTTGCCAACGGATCTTGACCTAACGGATCTTGGGGGGGTGGCTAGAGAATTTCAAAAAAATAAAATTTGTCCCCAGAAAATAAAAAAAATGGGGGGGGTGGCTAGAGAATTTCAAGAAAATATAAAATTTGTCCCCAGAAAAATAAATTTCATGGGGGGGGGGGGGGGGGGGCGTGGCTAGAGAATTTCGGGACATGTTTAAACTTGATTGATTGAAGTAGCTTAATTGGCGACCAGTCACCTTTTAGATTTTTTCGGCGCCGATTCTCGCTCTGAGTAGCCTAAATGGCGATATATCGCCCCTGTTGGCAACACTGGTACTGACGTTTATACATTCCGAATTAAGAAAAACGAACGTTTGCGCTAGTCTCAAGGAATTCCGAATACGGAAAACGAATTCGGAAATCGAATACGGAAAACGTATGTATGCGGCCAGCCTTAACTGTATCATACTTCGAATAAAAACTACCAACATTGTCTTCATTTTTTCACCGCACATTTTTATTAGCTGCTATCTTTATGTATGATCGCAAGATTCAACCCGAACTTAATGCAATCTAGACATCGTCTTTTTAGATAAACTTATCTTATTTTTTTATACATTTTTAAGGTGCGACATCTATTGACTTTTCTGCAAGTCTAGAATGAATATTTATTTTTTGGAATAACTTTATAGAGTAAAACATCAAATTGTAATATTTAATTAATGAAGACAATATTAGCGATTTTTTTTAAATCAGAAAAGGATACGGTCATCTAGGACTCGAACCCAGGACCCTTGTCTTGCCGGGACACCGCTCTACCACTGAGCTAATGGGACCCTATCCCCCTCGGTCACTTTTAACTGTATCATACTTCGAATTAAAACTACCATTACTACCACTACTATTTTATGTAACATATTTTGTTAACTCTGATATTTTTTTATGAAACCTGTATTTTGTTAACACTGATTTTTTTTAAATGTAATCTGTATAACTAAAAAAATAAAAATGTACATTATTATAGGTAAAAGCCCTATGGGCGTTTAAATAAAAAAAAAAAAAAAAAACAAACATACGCAGACTGAATTTTTGTATATTATGAAGATCTATGATTACGAATGACCCTGTCATTGTAGATACTATCTTCAACGACATCTACACAATACCTCGCCAGTCATCAGTGACGCGACGAAACCGGTGCGCATAAGACGGCAGCAGATAATGGCCGAAGAATGACCAGCTAATGACGAGATAAAGACGAGCGTTGGATCAATGAATCAATTCCAACATCAATCTTCATCAACAGTTTACGAGCATAAATGCCGTTCATTGTGGCGAGACAAGTCACGTTACGAGGCGACATAATTTAAAATGATTAGATTCGGAGTGCTTGGAAGCTGTGAAAGATATAAGTACATTTATGATTTTTGTTCCTAAAATTGCTCTCTGCACTTTTATTGGTTCAAGAACTTTACGGAGTGTTTAGACATTTGAAAAATACGGTTGTGTGGGTTTTCTGAGATGTACGTACAATATTTTATTAATTTATTTACTAGCTGATATCCCTGGCGTTTACGACCTGGGCTTTACGCACAGTTTTTTAAAATTAGATTTAAACAGTGCACCTCACTATTGAATTTGGTAGTCACCTCTGGTCTGGAGCCCCAAAATACATGAAATAACCCAAAATACATTCCCCTATATTAACAAACGGATAGCAATCTTTACAGCACAGGCGTCAGGTATGATGTATGATGTCTGACGTATGATGTATGATGTATGATGTATGATATCTGATGTATGATGTATGATGTATGATGTATGATGTATGATGTATGATGTATGATGTATGATGTATGATGTATGATGTATGATGTATGATGTATGATGTATGATGTATGATGTATGATGTATGATGTATGATGTATGATGTATGATGTATGATGTATGATGTATGATGTATGATGTATGATGTATGATGTATGATGTATGATGTATGATGTATGATGTATGATGTATGATGTATGATGTATGATGTATGATGTATGATGTATGATGTATGATGTATGATGTATGATGTATGATGTATGATGTATGATGTATGATGTATGATGTATGATGTATGATGTATGATGTATGATGTATGATGTATGATGTATGATGTATGATGTCCAATTTCTACCGGTATCACATATGCCGGTACATTGTAGACATTTGTCACAAGAAAACGGGTCATTTCTTTTTTTTTATTTTTTTTTTATAGTGAATACCTCACAAGAGTCCCAACTGCTCCCGTCTGGAGCCAGTGAGACTATGGCATCCCCAGTTGTGAGGGTGAAGGTAAGTGGGGAAGGGAAAGAGGAAGGTGGTGAAGTACCTGGCTATTCAGATCTAGTCACTAAACACGGCTAAAGCCATTTGGAGCAACGTTTCAATTCTGAATGGTGGTCTCACACCAGGGGTCTCACACCAGGGCGATACTGGTAGTATCTTCCACTCTGGAACGTGCCGCAAATATACTATATATTATTTTAATTAATTAATTGTGAAATAACACAAATTAATCAAATAAAATTTATTTGCGCACGCCGGGTTCGAACCCGCGACCTTCGGAATGGCAGTCCAATGCGTTACCACTGGACTATGCCGGCCGTCATTTCTATGACTCGTTCTTGAGTTCAACGTCCCGGCTATGGATTGATTTGCCGGCCTTTGTGTTACCTCTCTCCTATAACATGGGTCTCTTCAAGACCCATATTCACTCCATCCTCTTCTCAAAATTCTGTCCCTCCACACAGCATTCCTGAAAATGACAGAAGCCCTGAAGGAAATTATTGTGTGGAGTCAATGTAAAAATAATATAAAAGAAGTAAGGGTGGAAAAAGAGGATGGGTTTCTCTCATGTAGACAGTAACCTTCTTCTTGTTTTGAATGTCAAGTGTGCAAAATTTCATCAATCTTGGAATAAAACTGAAGATTTGAATAAATAATCATATACACCTTGCCAGTCACATACGCTCTTCTTGATAAAAAGATACAGAATGTTAAAGAACTAGGAAGATTTTCCCGTTTTAGTACAATATTGATAACCTCTAGCTCTTTTTCCGAATAGAATCGAATAAGTTATAATGTACCTTCTCGTATAAACTCGACCTCGCAGTAAAGTTCGACTTGTTTACAAAAACACGTTGGGATCGGAAACTTTGTTTTTTTGCACCACTAATGCCGATTAATCGAGTATTTTGAAAGAAGGAATGTGGGAAGGCAATAATTCTTTTCATTTTAGTGTTTTACTAGCGCAGATCCGTGAAAAATAAACAAATCCGACATTACTTCAGAATAACCCTAATAAATTTAAACACATAAAAACGCATTTCAAATAGATATTTTCAGTATTAAATAATTACGCAAAATCGGTAAAAGGAAAACTCCATACGCACTTGGTTCGCCGTTCTACCGCCAGAGTGCAGTAGCGCTGTTTTCACCTATGGCGGTAAAAAGTAGAAATCTTAACCCTGTCGATGATAAGGAGGACTACATTACTGCTTGGTTCGTGGAACTCTGCATACCAAACCATCCATAACCTCGAAAAACGCCGGGTTCAGGATAGCTAGTATTATTATAGATTGTATGAACAGTTTGCTTGACTACCGGGAAATTCACATCCAGACATATTTTACCCGTGCAAACACGTTTCGATAAATTATTCAGTTAGGTTTTTTAAATTCAAGAAACTACTTGTAAGAAAATATAGAGGATTTTCGTATTCGGTAAATTTCAACCCCTAGAAAAACAATCATGATTTTTTCCTAAAAGGTCATCATACTGCGAGATAGGATTTACTAGTGGTACTTGAACTGCTATTTCATTTTATTTTTTTAAAGTAGGACAAATATTTGCGTTACCAATATCCTGGAAATATTTAAAAACTCCTACTACCATCAATATAATCACAAAAATTTAAAACAACTTTGGTTATGTTGACAAAAACGTGTCATTCGTTCATGGGATTTACGTGAGAAACGTGATTTTTTTATGAGCAATTATTTTTTTATTATTGTAGAAAGCAATCACTTTGTGATTTGACAAATTTAATAAAATAAAATAAAATACTTTCTGTTTTAAAACCACGAGTTTTTAATAATTTTTAGAACCGACCGGTTTTGCTTACTTACCTACTAAATAAGGTAATAATTTGTACCCTGAAGATGCTTGAGTAAAGCAAAACCGGTCGGTTCTAAATATTATTAAAAAATCGTGGTTTTAAAACAAAAAGTATTTTGTTTTATTTTATTAAATTGTTTTTTTTTTACATTCCTAGATCTAATTGACTCATTTTTTATCAGCTTTGTCTTTGTTTTTGAGAGATTTTGCAACCGTATAAAACTGACTTTCTACTTTAGTTATAATGACTAACTCGACAAGTTGGACCATCCTGCTTGTTCTGTTTCATAGTCTAGTAAGGTGAGCACACTTCTCCAATGATCGGGATGGACCGAATAACACGTCCGACCAAACGACCTCCACCGTCAAGTTACTGTGTTATTAGGCAGTTTGAGAACCGCTTCGGTTCTATGCGAGTTTTCATTTTTTAAACTGCCGCAGAACTTACGCAGGTTTTCAGTTTGTTGCTGCACACAGTTTTGGATACAAATGGGGGACTTAGCTAAACGAGGCTTAGAATAATAAATAGTGTCAGTGTTCGAGTTTCAGTATAAAATCGCTTCTTAGTATCAATTTTTTATAAGGGCTGGTTCCAAGAATCGATAACGTTTAAAAAGTATGGTTTTCTAAGTTCCCAGTTTACAAAAGACAGTAATTTGACAGCTTTAATTTATTATATTCTTGTATTAACTTCGTGTAATATGTAGGTAATGTGTTGTAATTGGACTTGGTTTGATTCATTTGGGTTAAGTGTACATATTTTATGATAGTTGAGTTAATGATGAAGTAAAAATATTTATGATTACGATTTACATCATTTGTGTTTAACTAAAAAATACAAATTTTGCACTTGCTAAGTAAACTGCCGTGATAAATAAAAATTTCCTCCATTATATTAGTGAATACTCTACTTTGGTAAATAATAAGGTTAGGAACAATGTTAGAGTGTGTGTTATTGTTCATGATGATAATATTTAAAGGACCATCAGGTGGAGATCAAAGAGAGAAAAAGGTATATCGATTTATCGATCATTTTGAAAAACGGTTCCAATTGGCTACAACATCTTTTTGTTGTTGATATATTATAAGTATTTTTTATTAAATATGATTTGGATATGATATGAATATGAGCCTCACTGGGTGCTTCACCCGTGCTGAGACCCCCATTTTACAATTTTATGTAACAAATTATGTATGTAAAGAAGATTGTACTGTATTGAAAGTATGTTAATGAAACGAATTTACATGAAATATTAAGAAATTAAACTTTTTTTGTTTTAAGGAACATAAACGGTCTTAATATTAATTTAATATACAAAGGAGGATCCAAAAGAAACAGACCAATTATAAATGTTCACAGATGGTTGATTTGGTAATATTTAATATCTATAAGTGGGTACAGGATGTTATATAAGTACATATAGTTACAAAATATATTTATGTTCGCAATCTCACCAATGAAGAAACTGGTTCTTGTGCTTGGTGAGCGAGTTACACTATTTATCAGAAAAATAGAAAACCATTATGCTATAGGTAAGTATATATATATATACTAGGAACAATTGAAACTTCTGGATTATCTATATATATATATATATATATATATCAAGTAACAAATTTAAAAGACGAACTAAGTAACAAGAATTAAAAAATAGTACTAATGTAATACATAGTAATAAGTAAAAAAAAGTACAAATGTATAATGCATTACACAAGAATAGGGGAAGGGAGGGCAGGATGGAAGGCTTAACTTTAAGATAAAAAAAAAAATATAACAACATAATATCAATCCTTTATTTTAATAAGTCTTCAAAGAGATCTTACATGCTTATAAAATTGAGTTATTAAAAAATAATTAAAATTGAGTATAAAATCTCTTAGGACTCATAAAAGAAAAACAAGAAAAATTCCATCTTGCCCTAACCCTGAGGGCAGGATGGAAAGCTTATAAGGGCAAGATGGAATGAATAGGATATCCTTACATTTTACAGTTGACACATAAAAGACAACCGTTTTCTATGTCTGAACATAGTTCATGTGCCCAACCACAAAACTGTGGACACTGTACCCAGTCCTCTGTGGGCGGTTCCACATATGCTTCTCCACATAATACACACAACACATCGTCTTGTGTTGACTGCTCCGGATGTTGTAGTATGTTCTCATCTTTTTCTGTCCTTTTCCCCTTTCTTTTACCTTTTCCTTTGCCCTTTCCTTTGTTTTCCTTGCCATTGATGACCGGATTAAGGACTAATTTTGGTTTCGCTTTCAGCTCCTTATTTTTTTCAATAGTTTCTTGGAATGAAAAACTAGTTAGGATTTCTGATTTTTTGCATCTCAATTTTCGCTTCTTTATTATTGTAGGAGTAATTTTTGGTGATGGAAGTATTTTAATTGGAGAAATTTAGTACGAGGTGGATGTTTGTTCCAAACTCTTATCAATAACACCTGAACTTGTTTTAAATATACTGTTTTCTGACATCGTATTCTGTGTATTATCAAAATTAAGTTGCACTTCTTCATCCTGTTTTTTTTTCATAACCATCATGGACAGTAGATGTTTCATTGGTAATATTGTCTACCATATTGACGTTTATTGACGAATAATCATTTGTGACGGTATTTTTGTCTCCCTCATCAGTCACAATGAAATTTTGTTCGCCTTCAATTACTGGAGCGTTTTCATAAAAAGTGGCCGGTGCAAAGTCTAAATCTGTAAACAAATGTCTATATATGGGAAGATGCCAGCCTTTCTGAACCCACTAGTGGCATTTTGCACAGTAGCACTTATGTTCATAGGCGATGCATACTAGCCTAGCTATATCAAACTGATTTACTCTTCTTTCAGGATGATTCTTTTGAAAAGTGTCTAGGCTTGCTCAAAAGCCACTTTGAATGAACGGTAAACCGAGACGTCCAATGGTTGCAGCTTGTGGCTTGTGTGGGGGGGAATACTGACCATGATTATATGTTTTTTCTCGAGCTAAATTTAAAGCTTCTAGATTTTGATGAGTAACATGATTTGATTTAAGATTTTCACGGCCAAAAGTATTTTTGTTATTTGTTTTTGGGGTGTTATGCCGTGTTGCAAATAACACATAACAACACATAACACATCTGCCCTGATGATGGACACTGCAATGTTGTCCGAAACGTTGGCTAAAGAAGGAGTTAGCGCAACACGGCATAACACCCCAAAAACAAATAACAAAAAAGTAACATGATTATCTGGAATTAATTAAACAGGTCTATCTGATGTTGGTATTGTTTTCTCAATAAATATTTGTAGCCAGTTGTTAAAGGTGTCGTTAGTTATCCAGCCCAAATCAGTTACACCACACTTGAGAGCCATTGGGAGCTCCATCCAAAAGACGTGCATTCATTCTTTTCCTGTGTCCAAATATAAAGCAAGGTGGAATGAAGCACATTTGCAATCACAAATCACTGTGGTAAATTGCCCTTTTTCTGCTGTTGCTACAAAGCCTATTTGTGTTTTGCCTTTTGTAGAAATTACTCAAGGAGGTTTAGAGGCACTAGTCTTGACAGCAGTCTCATTCATGTTATAGATGTCGTCGGGTCGTTACACAAAGTTATTTTGAGAAATAACCATTCATAGGTTATCATAGAACCGATCCATCTGCGTGCGATTAAAAGCCGAACAACGAGCTAAAGCTGTGGGTTCCGGTGTCCTGTAAGTTAGTTGGTGATGCCTTTTCATAAATCCGTTGCCATGCTCTCCCAGCCTTCTCACATGTTAATGGATGCGGTATTTTGTTTTGTACCGCCACCTAATAAGCAAATTGCTGTAAACTTTCTTTTATTAAGCCGTAAAAAAGGGTGTCCCGTTCAATGGCAAGGTCACAAATTTTTCTCTAAAGTTCTTTCGAAAAAACAGTTTGAAATCTACCTAGGTTTTTGGACGCGGTACCTTTTTTGATATAGCGGTGTAAGGTTCCGATCGCAATTCCGTATTTCAATAAAGCTGCGCGTATTGAAGTAGTTACAGCTTCGTCCATCACTATCTGCATTGTTTCTTCAGTTCAAGATCCTATGTTTCTCTTTGTAATATACTTGAACACCATTTATAAAGAGAATCATTCTCAATTAGTTGAAAAAAATTAAAACAGAAATCAAAATAATTGCACGCGGGCAAAATGGAAACTATTCCATCTTGCCCTAAAATGCAATTTTCCATCTTGCCCATAAGCTAACTGCCAATAAAAATATATATTTCTTAGAAAATCCTTTAATTTTTTTCCTCTTTAAATATCAATTCATACAATCTATTCCTTATAGTTAGTGTTTATAAAAACAAAATGGTAGTATTACTTACTTTGTATGAGTAATCACACTTTTAAAGTCCACTGATTTTGTAATAATTCGTCGCGAAAATACAAAACACGCGTGCAAGTCGCTTGGTGGCGCGAGCCGAACCGAGTCACCGGACATAAATACAACATGGCCGCTTATATCTGTGTGCGTAGAGACACGGGCACTTTGTCGCGTGGTTGGCGATAGGTGGACAGTTTCCATCTTGCCCGCTCCTTCCATCTTGCCCTCCCTTCCCCTATATGTGTTTTTAAGTATACAGGACGGATGGCGGAGTGAGAGACAGGTTTTGGCATTGTTGCTGGATGGGGGAGGAAAGGGATGAGGGAATTTTGCCGCACAACTGATATTAAAAAAATAATAAATTAGCAATTTAAAGATAAAACAAGGTACAGTTAATTTAATCATTATGATTTTGTGCTATTCATACCTAAACTGTGATGCAATTAACTTCTGTAAAGATAGTAACTTTTAAATAAAATAAGATAAGTAATCTAAGAAAAATAAAAATAATTAACGCTGTTATAAAATAACTAAGCAATACGTATATAATTGTTGGTCTGGTTGTGTATAATATGTGTACTATGAAATCATATTTTTTATTCTTTTAAGATAAATTTATTTTTTGTTCTTCAATCCATATCTTAATTTTGTTTGTGAAGAGTTTTTTGTTTCCCTCGTCTTTTGTGTTGAATGAAAGATTTTTGAATGCTTTTATTCCCTGATATTTGTGACATATAAAATGACAATTTCTGGTAAGATGGCTGTCACGAATAAAAACGAACATGTCGTTTTGGCGGCAAAATGAAAATGGCTCATTTTAAATCGTGATAGAAAATTTATTCGTCACCATAAAAAGTTCGTGGATTTATTTTGCACTGCCATCACTATACCTACGTCAAAACCATAAACAGACATTCTGTTCCGCGGTCTCTCAGTGATATATTATTTTGTCCCCTATTTTCCGAGAAACACGGGTGATCTGAATCACCCTGTATTTTGTAGATGTAAATAATATTATCATGTATTCAAAAAACATCATGTCACGTGATGGAAGAATGAAATGAATGGTCATGTTTGAGTTAGATATTTTGGTCAGCATTATGTCATGTTGAATGTTGAATTACGACAACACATTCAAATGCATAGATAAATACTAAACTAGGTGGGTCTTGCACTAGTATGAATTTTACTGACGTGGGGAAAATGTATTGATTCCTTCTTTAGACTTTTCAATTATTACAATGATTACAAAATAACATTTAAATGCTTATGAACTCATAGTTAGAAATTTTTATAATATTATACTTAAATACTTATCTATAAATTTACAATGTTATAAGTTGATATTTATTTACGTAATATTAATGTTCAAGTAAAAAAACATGTAATTATTTTTTTAAACACATAATGCAGTGTAATTATTTAAATGCTTGAGAACTGTTTAGCCTTCCGGAGGTATGAATACGAAAACGCGGCCCGGTCGTATCGTTTATTTCGTTCGTGCACACTTATCCTTTGAATGTGTATCTTTGTAATTCATGAACAAGGTTTGAGTTAAGAATTTACTAGAATCGTAAGAGTGTTTCTTACATGCCACCTTTCATCTTAATTTTGTGAGATAAAACAAATCTAGATGTATTGCGACGTCACTGGTCTAACTGAATTTATTCAATTCCATAATATATAAGATTCATTTCAATTGAGTCCAATCTAATGTGTTTTATATCAAATTTTTTTTGTGATATGGACACATTTAATAAACTGGTGTAAAGGAGAAGATAAACAGGTAGAAGCGTTACGGTTTGAAATTGAGATACAACAAAAGGCTTAAATGATTTTAGACGCTTGATTGACGGAAGGTAAGGATGAGGTACTAACAAGGCATTTTTTCCCCTTTTTCCATGTATCATTTTTTTACTAGAAATACGATACTGCTTTTTACAGTTAATGTTTAAAATGTTTCTACTTCTTATTCGTTTTCAAAAATTTTCCAAAACATGATCAATACTTGGCTTGCGTGAAAATATATATTCATTTTGGTTATCTTTGAGTTCGTATTAAAATATATTTGCAATATATCTGTCAACTTTTTTTTGAAATCCAGTCTGCTGGAAATCAAAATTCATGCATGAGTTTAACTGTAATCTCTTTGTTTGAATTGTTTTTTTTTCAGTGCGAGGCAATTTTAAATTTTAGTCCAGACCGGTTTCACCATACCACGAGCATCTTAAGAGAGAGAGAGAGAGATAATATTAATATTTAATTATATCTACTTTTATTGCAGGTACCAATAATTATTATTGTTACCATATTTTCCGCTCTTTCTTTCTTTCTTCCATCGTTTCGTGATGATGCATAATATAGTTGAATTGGTGTTGAAGTGAATTTAAAAACGAGACCAGTAGCCAAGCGGCCCAAAGCGTCGGATTTCCAACTAGGCGTCGCGGATTTTTTCCCCTGTTAGCGTATTCCGCCATCAATGCACAAGCAACATTTTCTGCTTATAATGATAAAAGTAGGATAAATTTACATATTTTTAGATTATTATTCAACCCGGGAATGCTTTTCTTTATTCTCCCCGTTACCGTGCAATAAATGCCTTCGTGTTGCCGTCATGTAACGTAGCGTTACCAAAGAAGTTTTGGATATTAATACACATTTAAATGTGTCACGGTAAAATAATTGTTCTGAATACGTTTATGTTAAACAAAATATAGGTATTGTAAGATAATGATTTTTATTCCTTTTCCGGATTATTTATTTTAAAATGCTTATATCAGATAACTATATTCATAATATTCATAAAATTTAAAAAATGAATTATTTCTCATTTCACAGAATATAAATCACCAATCACTCGCTCAATCACAACGTATACCCACTACGAAAAATAGCTAACCCTGGACACTTTTCATGATTCTTATTTAATATATAAAAACTAATTAAAAAACGTTAAAAAAATAACTTTCAAAAACTTTTATCAACAGTCAATTACAATTCGTGAGCCTTATGTACTTACTGATTTAAAACAACAGCAAAAAACTCTTCCACTATTTACACACCTACGAAAGTAACAAGAAATTTTAAGGAGATACGTAATAGTTATATTAATTATATGTATAAAGTTTAATTTAGAACCATATATAACTTGTTGTAAAATGTGATTGTCCTACTAAATTAATAAAGTCAAAAATACTTATTACGTTTATCTGTGCGTTAGTCCCGCGTGAAATCTTGTTCAATAAACCAAAGTATTTAAAATTGGAATATTGTGTGAAGAATTCAGACAAGCGATATATAATATTATGTTTTATTGGAAATGTTCTTTAATTGTGCCATTTTCAAAAACGGAACGGATTCGTCAAGAATCCACAATGTCCCGTGATTTTTCTCGGGTCTGCGCTCTAATAATATTATAATGCAAATAACTGAGATTGGGTGACTTGAATTAATCTATTTAATAAGTATATGGTCTCTTTATTTGCCGATAAAAACATTGACATCACTCAAACTGGCCTAACACCCTTGAAATACAGCTTTGAACTTCTGCCGGTAGATGTCATTCAAATGCAAATGCGAATAAACAAATATGCTAATGCAGCTTGACTGCATCCGCCGCCTACAAATGGCTTGGTTGCCATTTTTAGAAGACGTTATTGCAGTCTACGAACAAATTCAGATTCTAATATGAAGCACACGCGTCAGCAAAGTTTCGCTCGAGACTCGAGAAAAGCGATAACAAGATAATAAAGGTTTCAGGCGATTCCAAATGTTCTTCGCTTTTGTAATAACAATCGGACCGTGTTATGCATTAGCCATCCAACACGCAATTTGACTTGAATCCTACTTAATCAATTGTGATACAGGGTTTTCCAATAAGAGGTGTTATTTTGAATAGTCCGCTATTTCGGTAGATGTTACTTTTGAAGCTGTCATTTTTTGACATTTGACAAGTAGAAACTACGTCATTAATAAAAATGGAACGATACACGCTTCAACAACGCATTAAAATTCACTTGAGTGAATCAAATGCAAATCATCTTGAGTGATGAGGCCCATTTCCACCTCGGTGGCTTCGTCAACAAGCAAAATTGTCGCATCTGGAGCTCGGAAAACCCAAGAGTTATTGTTGAAAAGCCTCTCTATCCTCAACGTGTGACTGTTTGGTACTGTTTATGGTCCGGCGGAGTCATTGGACCTTACTTTTTCGAAAATGAGGCTGCAGCAACAGTTACGGTGAATGGATTGCGCTATCGAGAGATGATTCATAATTTTTTATGGTTGGAATTGGATGGTATGTATCTGGACAACGTTTACTTTCAACAAGACGGCGCTACGTGCCACACAAGCAACGAAACCATTGATCTTTTACGATTGAATATCAAAATAACACATCTTATTGGAAAACCCTGTATTTGAATTTTGTGAAGACAACATTTTTTTGTTGTTAAGATAAACTTTTAAATGCAAAGATAAAAATTGGTAATCTGTCATTCTACATCTCTTTATATATTTTATGTCACTATAATAGAAAAGGAGATGGAATGATTTTTATGAGGACGCGTCATTTTGTGACAGATATAGCTCAACGTAACTTGAACCGATCTAAATATTATATTTGAATACTGAATAAGACTCCAAATGCCTGGAGCAGGTGGGGCTAAAGCCTACAGCAACCCCAATTTTGGATTGTTGGGATGTGAGAGGTAAAGAAATGAAAGAACACGATGAAGAGGATTATTTGTTTTAAAGTCAAGATTTTGTTTCTGTCACATAACTAGTCTTAAGTAGGTCACATCACAACTGTGGGTAGTGAGATTATTATTGTCTGGTGATCTGTTGAAGGAACAAGACGTCCTTGTAAATAAAGACATTTATAACAGTCAAAATTGTTCTCCACAATCATCCTCAAAATACTAAATGAAACAGTGAAAAATACTGTCATTATCGCCCTAGTAATAACCCACCAATTAGATTGTTCAAAATGGCTTTAGCCGTGTTTAGTTACCAGATCTGATCTCATTTAATTTCTCCCACATCTTTTTCATATTTAAAAAAAAAATCATTATACCTTAAAGTGCCATAGGTCGCCCCAAGTGGTTCGCTACGTTTAGTGACTTAGCAGGGGACATCTTAGGCACAATTTTAATGGAGGGTGAGGCTGGTCTAGGTCTTAGCCGACATTGGTTGAGGGAGACCTTTTGACACTCCTCATGCTTGTTTCCTTCTCAAAAATTGCTCTTTTTCCTTTCCTTAAAATCACCCTCCACACAGCATCCCTAAAGATGACAAGACCCTGAGTGAAATTATATTAATTTTATTTTTTAAGTTCAGTAGAGTGGTCGTACATACGCCATCGTTATCTTCCTTCTTAGATATCTTGTATGAAAATCAAAATCAGAAGATACAAGAGCGATGACGTCACGTACATCATCTCTCTGAGATCAGTTTTTATTTTTTATTTATTTTGTTTTATTTCGTTAAAGTCATTCAACGATATTTCCAATTTGGAAAACGAGAATGTAATTTATGTAAATATAATTATTATAAATTTTCATGGACGCACTCAATTATTATTGCTTTGCCGACCATCCTGACCGGTTTGTTAATATTGTGAAATATGGATATATAATGTGTAATATTAATAATTACCCACAACACTCTGTGGTAATTGAATAATTAAGGATAATTAGATATTGCCTGTTTGGAATCGAGTTCAAAGTGCTAGTATAAAATTAAATCACGTACCGTAAAATGGGGTGACTCTAAAAATGTTTGAAACAAAAACTTTTTTTTACAATCATTTGCGTATAATTTTATTTCACTTTCGAAATATATGTAAAAAAATTCTTTGTGTGTTTGGGTAGTCAAAAAAAACACGCTGATCAAAGTCAACTTTGATATACCATTTTTAAAAGCTTAACACAAAAATACTCCAATTCTAAAAATCCACAGAAAAAATAATTACAAAAATCTCAATTAAAAATTAAAAATAGAAGACCTACTGTTGACTGTTAGTACGTACTTACAAAAACTGCATAAGTTAATAGACAGGCAAAACTTTTGACGGAGAATCGGAAATAATGTTTCTGTTTTTCATTATTAAACAACTTATTTCATTTTTAAACAAGTGTTTGTATGGATATGTTTCACTTTTCAAAATTTATCATTTTCAATATTACATAAAGCAGGTAAACAGTGCCAGCACGAGGTTCGTCATCCGTCCAGGTAAGTGTCTACTGCTAATTAAGCGCTGACACAGTATCCTCACATAGATAACAGACCTTGGCACCGCTGTGACTTTCGGCAAATCCATCATTCATCTCCATGTAATCCTGTTCCTGGTGATTGTGTTAATGGTGCATTTTTCCCGTAATAAAAAGCGACGGTCGGGATAATAAATTACCCTGGGCTTAGCGAAACACTTGTTAAGGCCTTCAGACTTTCCGAGAATTCCGTTGAAAACATCTGGTGTACCGACATTTACCGATCCTCGTCCCAAGTTCAACTCCAGCGAATTTAGAATATTTTTTAGCAGAATTTTTTATTATTCATTTTTAAAACACTGCACTCTAATCTCATTACTATAAAGTTCTGATTACTGGTTGTTAAGTTTATTTAAAATGTTGATTGACTGACTTTAAAAATAATTTCAAAGGGATGTTGCTTCATATCCCTTGAAAATAGAAAAAAACTACAAAGCGGTTGGAGGACGCGAGGACGCGTCCGGCTGCCAAGAAAAGCGCTACAATAGTAAAAATATGTTTTTTTAAAACATGTGGGAAGGTATTTATCTTGGTGAAAACGCTCCCCAATTTCTGAGTCGTAATAAGAATTATGCAGATGTCCGCGGTGACAAAGCCACCCCATGTTATGGTAAATTTATTGCGATGGTGCCCTCTACACAGAATATTTAAAGAAGAAAAACTAATTTAAAAAATATATATTTCACAACGTCTTTCGTTCACAATCACTGATCGGGGGTGCCATAGTTAGAATTACTTAGAAATTACAAGGTTGAATTGAATGAGGGTTCGATCCTGCCTAACCCTGATTGGTTTTTCAACAGTTCAGGGCCATCTAAAGATAAGCTCATCAGCAAAACGGGAAAGCAGACGACATCTTAAATTTGAATACATGATTCTATTTTCAATCAAGGATGAATGCGTACACGAATATCGTCTCGACCAAATGTACCATTTTAAACTACCACCACAGACAAAGATACATTAAGAACTACGCCATTAAACTTTATAATCACATGCCTATCTCATTGACACTAATAAAAGGTCTCGTACTAGATGAAATCATAAAGTAACTGCTCTATTTTTCCATAACCTAATAACACAAATCAAAATTTAATACAATACAATTTTCATTGTAATTCAATTATTATAATCTGTACTTCGTATTCATTGTATTACATATTTCATTCTATTACAAAATATAATAAAATATTATTAACATTTACATATAATTATTATAAGCCATACTCCATATTCACTGTATTACAAATTCTATCCTATTACAAAATATGATGCAATACCATTTACATTTACATATAATTATTATAAGCCATACTCCATATTCACTGTATTACATATTCTATCCTATTACAAAATATGATGCAATACCATTTACATTTACATATAATTATTATAAGCCATACTCCATACTCACTGTATTACATATTCTATCCTATTACAAAATATGATGCAATACCATTTACATTTACATATAATTATTATAAGCTGTACTCCATATTCACTGTATTACATATTTTATCAAATTACAAAATATAATACAATACTATTTACATTTACATATAATTATTATAAGCCATACTCCATATTCACTGTATTACATATTCTATCCCATTACAAAATATGATGCAATACCATTTACATTTACATATAATTATTATAAGCTGTACTCCATATTCATTGTATTTCATATTCTTTCCTGGAAAAAAATTCGCAACGATACACCTACAAAACTTTAAATAAAACACGTGTACACCTTAGAACAGGTTTTCATAGTGAGGTGTTTACAAAACGTTATATAAATCATTTGACCAATAAATCTGTTATTTGTATTGCATCTTTATTTAAATCCATTTGGTTATTAATTTTTAATGATAAACTAATGTTTATAAGACAAGGTTTTACGCATAGCATAGAGGATAACAAATAATTATAAGAAATAATTAGTCGCCCGAAATATCATTTATTTTTACTAGGGAGATATTTTCAATCTGAATGTCCTTAAAAGGACTACGTTAAGCGGGTAAACCGAGAACATTATTCTACATTTATAGATTTAAGCACTGTTAGAAGGTGGCAACACCACGCTTCGTTTTTTTTTATTTAAAAGTTTACAATATACACTTCCATTTAATTGTGATATATTTCAAAAATCATCCACTGCCATTGCTTGCGTGTTTGCGAAAGATTCGTCAACGTTTGTGATTTTTTTGTATGAATAATTTTTAAATGAAATATTAAAAAAAAGTGAAGTGCCCAGCTTCCAAGAAAAACAATCGTATTAAAAATCCACTATGTTTGAAAATTTAATTGTAATATTTTGTATTATATCCGTTTGTTATATTCAAATCTGAAAGAGTATTTCATCTGTTTCTGTATTTCGTTTTGGGATTAGTTGAATTTAGATTCTATTAGTTCTATTTAGTTCGATTCTATTAGAAAATTAAGGTTAACCGGGAATATGGGACAGAAATATCCCAGGGGTTAATTTTCTGTTAACAATAGAAAAAAATCTGCTTCTCACATCAGTCAAATAAAAAATTTCTGTCAATTTAAAGTTGAATGAATTTATTATCTAAAACCGCATAAGAACACTTTAATCTCTGCAATTCGTTGATTAATTGTTTTTTTCCCCTTCCGCAAACGCTTTTACTACGGAAGCAAACTTTTCTCGTTGACTTGCTCTGACCGTAATTTAAAAATAAATCCGTTGTCAAACGAGTGGAAACTTTGCTCTGGTTGTGAGAAATGTTTAGTTTATGGTGTTGTTCATTTGGCCATAGAGAAACACACACAAAAAGGAGCTGGAATACAAGTATACAAGACAGATTGAATGTGACATTTCGATTGTTCTCTTTAATTAATTGTTTGATGTTACGCCCTTTACTTTGGCTACAAAACCTACAAGCTTTCCCAAAAGTCAACATGCGTGTATTTTGTTATGTAGTTATAATACAAAGTTGCAGCATTTCATAATGTAAAGGTTATTAGTTATTACTGAGCATTTATACTGTGGAATGTACTCGTAAAAATGTAGAATGTACCGTGTTGAATAGTGGTAAAAAATGATGGATATGTAGACACTGTAGAAATGGTTTTTATTTATGTTACAGTGTTTCGTAAACACAAAACTAGGATAACCCGTGTTGAAGTGTTGACTTGCTTTGTTAAAGTTTTGCATGTTTGTATACTGCTTCGAGTTAGTAGGTATATTTTATAAAGTTAAAGGAAATGTAAAATTAAGTAAAAATAACATCATGTTAAATTTAATGGTATTGTGTTTTTTACACTGTAATGCTGTTCTAAACATTGACTGAAGAAGAAGGTAGCGCAACAATGGGTATTCCAGCAATTATGTTGAACTACAACACTCTATTAAATTATATGAATATGCTCAAATTGTCAGACAGAAGAATTTTCACTGACTTGGTATTTCTATATAAAATTCTAAATGATTTAGTTGATAGTCCGGTATTGCTAGAATTGATAAGCTTTCGGATTCCACAACGTAATACTAGAAGTCAGGATTTATTTCACTTCAGAAATTCTGGGACTAACTACCAAATGTATTCCTCTTTGCCCGGAATACTAATGGAGAGAAACAATTATACCAAGTCAGTGGACATCTTCAATTTATCTTTAAACAAATAAAAATTTTGTTATAGAAGCAATTCAGTTATGTACAATAAATAATGTATATTTCTTAATATTCTCATGTAAAAGCCCCGAAAAAGGGCGTTAATAAATAAATAAATACCCCAAAAATAAATCACTAATTTGTACTTACTCTTGTTTTGCTCCTGATCGAAGGCTTATTTTTTTGTGGTGGTGTATTCTATGCGGGTTCAGAAAATAGAATTTAGTTATCATTTTTCCGGTTTTTATTTATATTATTATTGCATTTATGAGAAAACTAATCTAATCTAATCTAATCCATATATTTTTTAGACTAAGAAATATTGTATCATTAAAAATACTAAAAGATATTTATTATGCACTGGCGCACTCTGTCCTACAATATGGAATCGTGGCTTGGGGGGGTGCATATAAATCATCCCTACTCCCACTAGAAACTATTCAAAAAATACTAATCAAAATAATCTTAAAAAAGCCATATTACTACCCAACTATAAATGTTTTTCAAGATTTCCCGGTTCCCCCACTTACAAAAATTTATGACAAAATTGCACTTCTACAAATACATAAAGATTTCTTTAGTAAAAATAATTTACCACAATTGAATATTAGCAAAAGAATAACATCTGTTGGAGGACTAACCGTGCCACTAGCACGAACCACAACAGCACAACATCACTATATATTCAAGGGTGTAAAATTATTTAATAAATTACCACTTGATATACGATCGGAAGAAAACTACGAAAAATATAAAAAAAAAATTAAATTAAAATACTCTTGTACCACCTCATAACTTTACTTATTGTTTAGAAATATGTTTTTGCCTTTTAAATTATTTGAATCATTTATTAACTAACCTATATTTTTATTGCTTTTATTGTTATTTTTTGTTTTATTACTAATATTTTTTGTTTAATTTAAAAAAATGTTAAAATATTTTTGTTGTCCTCTCCTAAACACAAGCAGCTGCTTTATTAGGAGAGTGATTGAAATATTAGTGTTTATATTGTAAAAAAAATTGTAACCTTGTTTATATGTTTCAATAAAATTAAAAAAAAAAAAAAAAAAAAATTATAACGATTTTCTTCCTTCTTACGTAGGTAGATAAATGATTTTTCTTCAGTGAAATGTGAAGAGATAAATTTATGAAACTAATTCACAAGCTCGCTCATAAGAGTTTCAATTACATGGAGCCAGTGGGACTGTCATTTTCAATGTTGGTACTTTGCGGCTGAAGTAAGTGCAATGGAGAAAAAGAAATAAAGTAAAGATGATTGTTTAGAAGTAGGTTATTTTGAAAAAAATGATAAAAACAGGTCTAAACAAACCACACCCGAATATAATTAAAATTTACCACCCGTGGACAAAAACAACAACCAACAATTAACAACCGAACCAAAATGAACCGAACAATAACTAAATTAAACAAACATCTCTTCTATTTTAAAGTGTGGTCTATCAACGGGGCGAAGTTGAGAAAATCTATCGCTCTTGTAATAATATTTATTTCTCATCTCCACAGACATATTCATATGTCTATGCTCATCTCAGAAGAAAACACTAAAGTGTTTCATCTTTTAATGCATTCGTAAACCAAATCATTATTTTTCTGACACCAACACTCAAGAAAAAATCATTACAAAAAACGAATAAATCGTTCACATAAATATTTATGTTTGGCAATAAAGATGTTTATTTACACAATTTTATAGTCAAGCGCAACTTTATTCAGCTTTTGTGGGCAAGTAAAAAAATATATATAATTATTAACTTATTTCACCAGTGGCGTAGGGACCAAGGACCCCAGGCATCCCCGGGGGTTTCTGAACTATATTCATCGTGATTTATTCCAATGTTTCGGACATCATCAGGGCAGATGTGTAATTATTACACTGAAGTACTCGTATTGTGGTGATTTATTTTTGGGGAATTTTGCCGTGTTACGCTACCTCTTTTAGCCAACATTCAGATTATGATTACACTTCTGCTCTGATGATGGACGCTGTAACGCTGTCCGAAACGTTGGCTAATGAACGAGATAGCGCAACACGGCATAATAACCCACAAATAAACCCACATATAACCCAAAAATAACCCACAGATAAAATGTGACCACGCCGATTGTAACGCCACTTACATCGGACAAACGGGGAGGGCATTTTCAACTAGATTCAAAGAACGTATACGATGTTATAATAATAAAAACATATCCTCAAAATTCGCAGAACATCTCTTGGTGAATAATCATACCCCACTTAACAACAAGGGTCCTAAACCATTGCATATAGAAAAAAAAGGGCATTAGATTAAATTTACTTGAACAATTAGAAATCAATAAACGAACGAATGACCCAAATTTAACACTAATTAATAAAGTACGGAAAATAATTTACTCACCACTTCTCAGTATTTTCACAAAACCCAAGCAGTATAATGCACCCAAATAACTCATAGCAATAAAGTCATTAGTAAATAATTAAGAACTCATTACCATTTACTGAAGGGAAAACATAGACTGGTTTAACCAACAATAGATCATGTCATCGGTTTAAACCAGTAATAAATCAATGTATACACATTCAAAATTAACATTTGAAATAGTATAAATACGCCGTCTCAATGTGGAATAACCACAGTTTGAAAATGGCCTTGTAAGCCGAAACAGCTGTCACAATAATAAAAAACTAAAACACTTGCAGAACTTAATAATAATATTATCAAATTTAATCTAAATTAAATTTATAAAAAAAAAATTAAATGGAGTTCTACGAATTAAACACAAAAACAATAAATAAGAAGTGCATTAATTCAAATGTCCAAGAACCTTTTATAAAGGAAAAAAAATAAAATAAAAGTCAAGGACCGCTCTGCCTCGCAATTGTAATATTTATTATTATCTTAAGAATTGAATTGAACTTGAATGGAAATTGCAATACCATTGACTTAGATGGTGCAGCGCTACGGCAGGTGTGCATGGTGACCCACGACGACGTTGCCATATGTACATGCTGTTTTTAGATTTTGAGAAATTGCACTACAACGTATTAAGAACCTCATCAATATTTGGTTACTATATACCATACGTGTTGGTGAAAGAAAAAAACTTCATTAAAATTTTAACGGACGGTATAGATTTGTTAGGACTACTCAGTGCTTGTTTTTCCCAGGCAATGTATTTATTTTAGTACGTACATTGTTGTCACTATCGAAAATACAATTCATTACAATCGTGAGTTTCTCATTCGACTGTATATTATAGCTATGGTTTATAGCTTTCTGTTTTTGTTTGTGGCCTAAAAATATGTACGCAAATTCGCCAACAACTTAATTTGGGAGGCAGGTTTGGGGACCGCCGCCCCGGGAAAAAATAATTGGATAACCGATACCTCTGTCATAGGTCACCCAGAATGGTTCACTACGTTTCACTACATTCAGGATGTGCCTGCCCACCAACTGCGTGATGAGCCAGATCGGGAGAGGCTGGTTCAGGGAGACCCTTTGACCTCTCCATCTGGTCTTTCGATCTATCGTCTTGCGGCGCAGTGGGAGGGATATAGTCAAACGTCCATCAAACCTCAACACACTGATACCTAGATTCCTAATCAACCCTCATACCTTTTACCCTCCCAGAACTTTATCTCCTTCCTTTTTTTAAAAAAAGACTGTACATGCAGCATTCCCAAAGGAAAATTATTTACCCCCCGGGCATTCTGAGTGGAGTTGTTAAGAAAACAACTCGGAAACAAAAACTATTCCCCATCCCGCTAGCTTTTTCTTCGTATGTGGCATCATTACAGTTTGTAAAATCTATTGCGAGGTTTTATCGCAAGTACTTCGGTTAAAAGCAGCTCCTGTAAAATGAACAAAGAAATTCTCGCATTCCGCTAAATTCATAATTGAACGGAATATTTAATCAATCAACCAGCGTTACAAATAAAATGCAATTTACTAACTAAATAACAAACCATTAATTCATTTTGTATGCTTCACCTTTAAAATAAGTCTACACGAGATTTATAAAAAACTACCAATTCCCTTTTCCGATCCCTTAAGCCCCCGCATTCCGAATTTCTACTGATTTATGACATATTTCTCTTTAACACTTTAATATATATTCATACTTCTATCAGAGTCTCAAAATTCTTTCAGCGATAGCAATGCTGTGGTACAACAATATATTTCAGCACATAAATAACGCCTTATACAGGGTTTTCCAATAAGAGGTGTTATTTTGAATAGCCCGCTATTTCGGTAGGTGTTACATTTGAAGCTGTCATTTTTTGACATTTGACAAGTAGAAACTACTCCATTGATAAAAATGGAACGATATACGCTTCAACAACGCATTGAAATTATTAAAATTCACTTGAGTGAATCAAATGCAAATTATCTTGAGTGATGAGGCCCATTTCCACCTCGGTGGCTTCGTCAACAAGCAAAATTATCGCATCTGGGGCTCGGAAAACCCAAGAGTTATTGTTGAAAAGCCTCTCTATCCTCAATGTGTGACTGTTTGGTGCGGTTTATAGTCCAGCGGAGTCATCAGACCTTACTTTTTCGAAAATGACTGCTGCAACAGTCACGGTGAATGGATTGCGCTTTCAAGAAATGATTAATGATTTTTTATGGCCGGAATTGGATGGTATTGATTTGCACAACGTTTATTTTCAACAAAACGGCGCTACGTGCTACACAAGCAACGAAACCATTGATCTTTTACGATTGAATATCAAAATAACACCTTTTATTGGAAAATCCTGTATATTCATACCTCTATCAGAGTCTCAAAATTCTTTCAGTGATAGTAATACTGTGATAAAAAATTATATTTCAGCACATAAATAACGCCTTATATATAAACAGGCTAGAACACAATCATAATACTCATTTTTAATTTAATGAAGGACTTATTGTATACAAATAAATATGCACAAAGAACGTTAAACTATATGATTCCCAGTTGTTTTAATATGTTTCCTGCTGAAAGAACTTACTGAAGACTTGGCTTACTGAAAGAATTTATTTGTATTAGCTTACAATGATATATTATTCTAAAGACTTTTAAAATTGTTATTTACGTTTTCATAATTTTCTTTTGCTATATTTCAATTTAATTTCTTGTTTTATATAATTGTAAAAATGTAACTGCAAACTCACTATAATAAGATTTATAATGTAAATAACCCGTTAGACAAACTGCTAAAAAGTAGTATATCGGGAATCTTTTGCCTTATATGTATTCGTAAAGTGTTAATAAAAAAATAAAATTAAAAAAAAAAAACTATAATATCGAAATATTTACACAGCCGAAACGGTTGTATGAAATTCCCTGAATACAAAAAAAAACGCAAAGTAAGCTCAGAAAATTATTAGAAACACGTTTTTTTCCGTCATTTAATATGTAATAGGTATGAAAAAAATCACAGTGTATTTTTAAATGTAACTAAAGAATTGATCGAGAGATTTTTGCTCCGTTTCAAACGAGTCGTGTTTTAATAAATATTTTCACCATTATCGCTTAATTATTTTCGTTTTTTCTATATTAGCGTGCTTCCACTAACATTCGTATTTACATATCTTCCTTTCAAACAATCTTTAGCAGAATTAAGTAGAGCCTTAAGTAGAACTTTGATTCTACTTAAGGCTCCGATGTTTAAATCTGGAAAAAACTATGGAATTAAGCTAGAAAAATAGTATTTCCACTATTTAAAGTTTAAAAAAAAAGTACGATTTTAGTAAACAAGCAACCTGTATTTGATATAATCCTGAAACAATTGCTAACATTGTGAAATAAGTTAGATTTTGTAAAGGATCTAACACAGACTTGACAGAATTCATATTATCTAAACGTAAAACTCGCCTTTCTAGACAGTCAAATCCATAAATTCTGAAACCTTTAACTTTCACATTCCGCGACATTGTAAATAAAAAAATGAATAAAACACATTAACAACTAAGAATTTGTAAACTTTTAAGGTCATTTCATAAAAATTTTCCATTTCTAATGAGTCCTAAATTCTCCAGTCTTTTGAAAGGAAAATCAACTCTAATTTTACCAATAATCTTCTAATAAGTGATGAAGTCGTGTAAAAACAATTCTGGCATAGAAGGCCAGAAAATTGATCATTCCGTTAGGTTAATTATTTCTGATGAACGTAGTACTAAAATCGCAGATTTTTCTAGAGGAGTCTTTCGGGAAGTTACTAATTCATCGTCTATTACCTTACCACTATTTTACTAGTTGGAAAACGTTTTTTAAAAATTTGAAACCGTTTTATATAAAATGTTGCAATGGTAAGGTACTGTTTTTATTAATCTTAAATATAAATAACTCACATCAATAGGGATCCCTTAAAAAAATAAATATTCGAAAATTCGTCGGAATTAACTAAAATGTAAGCCTTGAATAAGCCGCCGTTATCAGTCTTCTGTTGCCAAGAATATACAGGGTTTTCCAATAAGAGGTGTTATTTTGATGTTTTTCCCGTAAAAGATCTATGGTTTCGTTTCTTGTGTGGTACGTAGCGCCGTCTTGTTGAAAGTCAACGTTGTCCAGATCAATACTATCCAATTTCGGCCATAAAAAATCATTAATCATCTCTCGTTAGCGTAATCCATTCACCGTAACTGTTGCTCCAGCCTCATTTTCGAAAAAGTAAGGTCCAATGACTCCACCGGACCATAAACCGCACCAAACAGTCACACGTTGAGGATATCGAGGCTTTTCAACAATAATTCTTGGGTTTTCCGAGCCCCAGATGCGACAATTTTGCTTGTTGACGAAGCCACCGAGGTGGAAATGGGCCTCATCACTCAAGATGATTTGCATTTGATTCACTCAAGTGAATTTTAATAATTTCGATGCGTTGTTGAAGCGTGTATCGTTCCATTTTTATTAATGGTGTAGTTTCTACTTGTCAAATGTCAAAAAAGACAGCTTCAAAAGTAACATCTACCGAAATAGCAGGCTATTCAAAATAACACCTCTTATTAGAAAACCCTATACTTAGCCCAGTTTCTTTTTGCAATGTTACTAAGTGACTTCTTGTTCAAGGAAATAGGGATATAAGTAATTTTCAGGAATTCAATGGAAAATCTTTTGTCATGAATATGTAGGTCTTGAAGTTCAAATGCGTTTCAATCTTTGGATAATTGTTATCGCCTGGTTAAATAAAAATAACATTTGTTCTGATGTCGTTATAATGGCGTATGCGTGTTGTATGTTTCGGTCGTAAAATGTGGAAATTGGCGATAAAAATCATTTTAACGGCTGTAAGTTGCGACGTAATTTTGCGTGAACATCTTATTTTGGCATCGTAAAGGGCATTCGACATACTTAGCTTTTTTATCTTTGTCGAATCGAAACAATGTTGAGTTTTAAGGAATTTTTGACGGGTATGCAGTAGAAATATAATTAATGTTCGCCAGAAAATAATCTCAAAGTATGAAACCGAGAATATTGAATTCATTAAATTGAGACACCTATTATTATAATATGTGATTTGCACGGTTCCATGATAACTCAACACAGTGACAATTCAACACACTTTTAAAAAGTGATATACAGTCTTTAGAAACGATGAAAAAAAAATTGTAATCTAACCTAACGTAACCTTATCTACTTAACCCAGTTAATAAAGTTTTTGTTTCATCACTTTCCATGACTTTATATAACTTTTTAAAGATGTAATAAATTATCATTGTGATGATTTATCCGGTCACCAAAATGCACACAGCGGATTGACAAAATATTTATTTTTAATATAAATACCGAACAAGAGTCCCAACTGCTCTACCAATTCTTGAGGTATGTTGTGAGGCTGAAGTGGGGGGAGGGAAGATAAGAAACATTAAAGTTGAGTAGTGCATTAAGATGTATTCGCTAAACAAGGCTATTGCTATTTCTAGACAAATAATTCAATTTAGAATGGTAGTCTTTCACTAGGCCGACAGTAAGTAGCTGCCTGGACATTTTCTTACTACTATTTTCAGTTGGAAACTTCATTTCCATCACGAGCAATAGAACTTTGAAAAAAAACTACTGTTAAAAAATCGGTCGTGACTCCATAGTGTTGACATCTCTAAATTATAAGTAAATTAAATTAATTTTCCTTATATATTTCACAATACCACAAGATGTAAAATTTCTGAATTATTTGACCTACATTATTTTCCTTTGACATTTTTCACAATTTGACAACATTCCGGGATTTGATTTAAGTGGATCAAAGACTCTTCTATTTGAAATAACTTAAATTCTACATCTGCCACCAATTAATTGGTTGATTTCTGTAGCTGTCTTTATTTTTTCATGTGACGCAAATGGAACGTGTCACTTTAGTTACTTTGGAAATTTGTTTGACATTGAACAGTTTTAAAATACAAAAAATGGAACCATGAGAAATCAAGTCTCGTCAGAATGTCGTACGTATTGGATTGTGTTCCTTCTTCAAATATTAATCCTCTAGGCTTGCAGCAGAAAACCTAACCTCAATATATGTAAAAATAACCAAAACCGAAAAAAAATTAAATGTTGGTAAAATTTATATATATTTTTTTTTAAATTATTCAAGTTTACGGAAAGATTAGGCACGTTTTTAATTTTTTTTTATATTTAAAACGATACAAGTTGTTTCTTAATTTGATTTTTCCTAGATTTTTAGTATTACTTTATTTTTCAAAAAAATCGTGTTTTTATCAATTTCAAATTTGAAGTGTTGTCTCCAATTTCCTACGTGATTGGAATACTCGTTTTCATACCAAAACCATCCACGTTTCTAGTAAAACAACGCTTAGGGTAACTTGAGAAAATACATTTTTATTTTATTTAATTATAAATTTTCCCTACATGTAAGCTGAACGTATTCTATGAGGAATAGTTCACCCATAACTCACCATAGTACCAACCATAATCCTGCATTAAAATTGTTAGTATGAGGGTTAAGGCGATGCCATACGTAGTAATGCAAAATCATGTGTTTTTGGTTTGAAAATTTGGTCGCCTAGAAATGTTTCAGATGCTTTAATTAAATACTGCGAGTAGAATACATATTGGCCTTTGAAATAATAGAGTATTTTTTAGATAAGTTTTTTTATAAGCCCAGAAAAAAATAATGTAAAGGCCTATGAAAACTGCTTTAAAGTTCAAAATCTCCTACTTGCGAACCCATTTTCGGTTATGATTTTATTGTATAATGTGGCAAATTAAGTTATTTATAAAATGATCGAAAAAAAATTAATTATTTATGCCTGAACATCCACAAAATAAAATAAAAGGCACTTTTTGGCCATGTTTTTTTCTTGCATAAATCAAAACAGGCGGATGGTGTTAAGCGCGAATTTAAACCTTATCGCCATCTTCGTAAGAGTTGTTATTGATAGCGGCTCAATTTAAAATATTACACGACGTAGTGCATCGCCTTAACAAGAAAAATATCAAATATCTCACGAGTGTCTCAAGTAGTACACAGTTGTAGTAGTAGTTATTGTAGTAGTAGTAGTAGTAGTAGTAGTAAGTAGTACTTTAAATTATTAATTGTATTTAGTTAATTATTTTTAGTTAACTTCACCAGGGGTCTCTGTGCTGAGGCGGACTAAAGTTATTTAATTTCATTTAATTAGGTGCAACTTTTAAACTGTTTTTAAAAATTCATTGACCTCTTTCATCCAGACTTTGTCCTATTTAAACTTTTCTTTTAGTCGGGGGAAGAATATTGTGGAGTTTTGTCGCTAAATATGTGTAGTTTCTTTGTCCGAATGTATTGTTATAACTTGGAAAGTATTTTTTTTTTTTTAAATAGATCTATTTGAATTTAACTTTTGTTTTCTTCAATGAATGAATAAATAAGTACGGAGAGTCGCAAAAAAAATTGTCGAAAAGAGTAAACACAACAGTCTGTAAGCTTTTCTCCAACTAAGCTCTTAAACACTGGAATAAGTCGTTAAAACGACGCGTTTTTTTACGTCTAATGTTTGGCACGCGCTTGAAACGTCTCCCAACTGCGCAATGGTACATGGATAACGCCATTTTATTGGAACATCTTTAATTAAAATATTGGTAGCATAAACATAATATTTCCATCTGAAGACAGTATTTTGGAATAATTTGTAATGTGCATGTAAACAGAATGAATTTCTCAAATCGGGTCTGACACACTAATGAACCCATTTAAAAAAAATTATTTAACTATGCCGCAGCCAAGTGGGGGAGTAAGTAGTACCCAAAATTTCTATCCTCCTTGTATTAGCTTAAATATTTGACATATCATTTTAGTATTTTAAGTATTTCTGTTCAAATACATAAGTTACCATTAAAAATTAATTAATAATTGGGATTTCTATAGTTTAAAAGCCCATAAAACAGAAAAACGCATGGGGTCGTCGGAAGACCCACTTGATTACAAACATTTTGTTTGGCATCTTGGCCTATCAAGATTTAATTTATTTAAACTACTACATGCTTAATAGTGGTCAATTGGTAATAGTCGATGGGTAGGACACTATACTTGCAATCAAACAGGAAGAATCCGATACACGCAGCGAATATCCGGGATATAAATCTAATGTTTCTAATGATTATCAATTTAAAGTTTTATTATTTTAAAATTTTAAATTAGCTAAAAATTCTGTGTGTTTTTTCATCTTCCCGCTGATTCTCTAACGTTTATTAAATTTCCGGTCGGAAATATTAGATGATTTTCTGGTTATATTATTGTTTATTTACGAGGACTGTTAAATAAAATCATAATGTTCTTTTGTTTCCAAAATAACTTAGCATAAATATTTCCTTAAAATTAAATTCTGAGCTGTTTCCGCACCTCGAACCATACAATATCTGTGGACTATAAAAGAAGAATTAATAAAATAACTGGAGGAAATTCTCAAATTTTATGAACTTGGTAAAATAATTCGAAATGTATTCTTGTGTCAACCAATGCTTTTCTTTAGAAAAATATAATTGTCAAATTGTCTGTCAATAAATTTTGAAGTAATACGTCAATTATTATTAATAATATTGTCTAAGTTGGTTATAACCATTAAGTCCAGAAATTATATTTTCGAATGTAAAAAATTATTCTTTCTTCGTTCGTTCACTCTACCTCTACATGCCCATCTACATTATGTCCATTTCTTAATCTTACTCATTACGCTTACTCAAATCAGCCTTGCATTCTTTGCGAATCTCATAAGTGGTTTTACTACACATACTCTGCCAGTTCTTTGCCATCAAGATAGGTACCAGCACCCCATTTTGGACTTCTAGCTACGCTTCTTTTGATAATTTTTGTTAGCGCAAACCGCTTCTCTTCTTCGTCTTCCAATCATGGAGTGTCCTACATTTACTGTTCTTTCAATAACTTATTTTTATCAGCCTATCCATCTCTGGTAAACATACATCCCAAATACAAAGACTCATCCACCTGTTTTAAGTGTTCATTATTTACAAATATTTTATTTTACAACAATAATTTCGGTTCTAAATATCACACACACGCATCTATTTCTCGCCTTCGTACACTTGAAACAAATCCACCTCAAACATCGTCATATTTAATATAAGTTAAACTACAGGGTTTTCCAATAAGAGGTGTTATTTTGATATTCAATCGTAAAAGATCAATGGTTTCGTTACTTGTGTGGCACGTAGCGCCGTCTTGTTGAAAGTAAACGTTGTCCAGATCGATACCATCCAATTCCGGCTATAAAAAATCATTAATAATCTCTCGATAGCGCAATCTATTCACCGTAACTGTCGCTCCAGCCTCATTTTCAAAAAAGTAAGGTCCAATGACTCCGCCGGACCATAAACCGTACCAAACAGTCACACGTTGAGGATAGAGAGGCTTTTCAACAATAACTTTTGGATTTTCCGAACCCCAGATGCGACAATTTTGCTTGTTGACGAAGCCACCGAGGTGGAAATGGGCCTCATCACTCAAGATGATTTGCATTTGATTCACTCAAAAGAATTTTAATAATTTCAATGCGTTGTTGAAGCGTGTATCGTTCTATTTCTATTAATGACGTAGTTTTTACTTGTCAAATGTCAAAAAATGACAGCTTCAAAAATAACATCTACTGAAATAGCGGGCTATTCAAAATAACATCTCTCATTGGAAAACCTGTATTATTATTTTAAATTACTTGTAAATGATCTATTATGAACCATATAAGGGTTTTTTTTATCTCCTTTCTTATATGATGTAAAATTTGTTTTATTTTATTTTTTATCTAAACATTAAAAAACCCTGCCACTGTATTATGCAGTGAATCTTGTAAAATGTATATCACGTAAGCCCATCAGGGCGTTTATAATAAATAAATATAATATCATTTATAACACATAAACTTTACTTTTTCGAACTCTCGAATACCATGACTTTTGGACTTACTTATTTATCCAATACCTGAGATATTGTACGTATATCTTCTAACATGCAGTATACTTTCAGATTACTCAATTGTGCACCTACTCCCACCTCTTTCCATTCTTGCGTACCTACTGTTATCATTGTGTAGGTTGAGTATAGTTTTTTATGGAATCATTAAAATGGTCATAAGAATTTTTTGATTATGGTTAATTTCCTGTATTAGGACAGTCAAATTGTAACTGTTTTTTTTTGTAGAAGTCACATTTTGACACATGAATATTTGCAAGCTCACAACTAGTCTCCATTGTATTGCGAACGCTTGAAATTAACATTTTTTGTAAAAAACTTAAATGATTATAACGAGGAAGTTTTTTTGCCAGTAAAACGTTTTTCCGCTGTAAAAATTAAATTATTCAAGTCCATTAAATAGATTCCAGCAGTTATCTTATTGTTTCGCCAAAAAAGTTTTAAAGAACAAAACAATTTTTTCAGTAGCGCGAGAGGGCGGTGGTATCAGATTATTAATATTAATTTTTGAAAGATGTGAAACCATTAGCGAAACAATATAGATTATAAAAAAAATATCTGCTTATTTCACTAAGACATTTCCTAAAATAAATAACTTGATTTACCTGAAAAAAAAACAACGAGATCACTGAATTTTTTTTATTTTTTTTTATACTTTTTATTATTTTGATAGACCTTATGCTTTTTAATAATGGTCCACGACCAGGGAGATACTGAGAGTTATAGTTATTTATTTAAAAGAGCATATAATTAGGTACTGTAGGTATGTGAAATATCTTAATTAAATAATTTTTGTTAAATTAATAAACCTCGACACCAAATCAATGATTTCAAAGAATATGAAATAGAATAAAATTATTTTACTTTTCAATTTCATAGATTTTTTACATCAATATCATACCCTTGAGGAAAATATTTTTTGATTTAATTTAATAAATCATGTTTGGGGATGCTGTGTAGAGGGTTTTTTTTAATGAAAGGAAACAGAGGAAGTTCTGGAGAGGAAAATGAATCAGGGTGTATAGTATTCTAAAAAATGAAAAATACGGTACCAGTTATGTTTCTTTACATTTTATTTGACATACAATAAACTTTATTTATTAATTATAAACGCCCTGATGGGTTTTTTAATGATTTTCTAATTTACGTGATTTACTGCTTGATACATAGACAACAAGAAATTTAAGTGTTTAAATAACAAAAAATATGTATAAAAAACTTAATAAAGTTTACATTTTCTTAATGTGAAACCGCACAAGAGTCCCAACTGCTCCCAACCATCTGGAGCCAGTGAGACTGTGGCATCCCCAATTGGGGTATGTTGTGAGGCTGCAGGTAGGAGGGGGAGGAGATGGGGAAGAGGAAGGTGGGGAAGTACCAAAATCTAGTCACCAATTTAAAGGCATTATTCAAGCCACCGACTGGTATTTCAAGCAATGTTTCAATTCTGAATGCTTGTCTTACACCAGGGCGATACTAAGAGTATCTCCTACTCTAGAATGTGTATCAGATATCATACATTTTATTTTAATATGAGTTATTTTGTGAAATAACATAATTTATTCAAATAAAATTTACATGCGCATGCCGGGATTTGAACCCTTAAAGTCTTACCCCCCGAACACGGAGGCTGTCAAATGTTGTCGAAGGCATGGAAAGAACGATAAAAAACCAGTAGCCAGTTTTTAAATTGCAGATTCTACAATATAATATAAATTAATAACGTATGTTTATAATACATAATTTACAAGTGAACCACGAGATGAATATAAATGGAAATGTGTCCTCCTAAGTGATGCTTCTAAATAATAAGAAAACGCTACGAGAAATATAATTTCTTTTAATACATAAACAAACAAGTCTTAAGAGTTTTAAATGAAAATTGGAGAAGAACTGCAAATAATAAATAAGAATTCAATCAAAAACTCAACATTGATAGTTTTTTTTTTATTCAACATTATTCCGGACAACGCTAAATTGTTTCAATGATTATCAAAAAAATATATATATATGTATCAACTCTGCCTCGGACGCCATCTTAAATAGATCTATCGAAAGTGTTCGATTTTCAATTTTGATTTGGAATAAAGTTTTCTGTAGGAACAACATAATTAATTTTAATATACTAACAAATACGATTTACTGGAAAAAACGTACCATGACATTCAAATGACAGTGAAACATAAAAAAAAAGATATTTTCCCTAAATATATACAAGTCATGATAAAAATCATCAAGCAAGTTTCGTGAGAATTAAAGATATTAACAAAATGAAAACATTGTAAATAAAAATAAAACAAGATACAATCATCTCCAAGTTGTTTTGCAAAATGACAACAATGTCATTTGCAACCAACGTAGATGAACAGGGTATTATTATGTCATCTGTACAGATGAACATGGATAGTCTAAGACCCCAAAAAACAAAAGCAGGTATTCCTAGACAGCGTATGAAATGGACGAACGATGTCAATATGTTTATTGTTCGTTCATATTTTTATGTAACCAAAGTAGAAACAGATATGTTGTTATACAGGAAAAAATTACATTTACTTTTCTCACAAAATTATCCGATTGCCCAAGTAAGCGAACAAAGATTAGCAGACCAAAAGCGAGCTATTTTCAAAAATAATTTAATTTCTGTAGTCACATTAGAACAGATTAAAAGAGAAGTAGCAGATAGATTGCAAAGGGGAAATAATTTAGAACAAATTAACACAAGTAATAATGTCATATCAGATTCATTGAATGTAGATAGTTTGGATAATATTCTAGTCGAAATGTCCAATGATATTACAGTAGATTCAAATAACTTAGCCGTTATTTATAATCTTAGAGAAATCAACATTGCAAATTTAAACTTTGTTGATGAAAATGTAGTAGAATTAGCTAACTTACTTCATAATAATATAAACAGATATATAGATGTAGAGCCAACAGTTAAAAATATTCCAAATTCCTGTAATATTCAAAAATCTGTTAATGAAAAAATAAGAAAATACACAGATTTAGGAAACGAAATAAAAAGAATTTGGCATTCTCAGACTATAAAAATATTACCATTCGTTATTTCGGCTACTGGCATTATACCTAGCTCTCTCATTAAAAATTTAGGCGTATTAGATCTATCAAAAAACTTATATATAAAGATGCAAAAGTCGGTCATTTTGAATACATGTAGGATAACGAAAGATTTTTTAAATATTTATGTTGAGGGATCAGTAGGATTTATAGGCCCTGTTAGAAGTTCTACCGAGCCGAACCCTCTGATATGAAAATATCTGGAGTCGGTGAATTTTTTTTTTCCCATTTGATCTCTGGTGAGTTGACGTGTTGTTGTTCTTGTATTGTTTTGTATTTATTTTACTTATATAATGCACTTGCATAGTGTCGATTAACTAGCTGATCATTTGTGGAAAAGTGAGTGGAAGGGTTTAGTTTTTCCTATGGGGAAGATTTAACCCGGACAACAAAATCGGAAGCATTTAAAAAAAAAAAAAAAAAAAAAAAAAAAAAAAAAAAAAAAAAATATATTAACACTAGAACGACCGGGTACTGCTCCATACAGAATATGACCGTCATATTGACGGCTTTAGTATAGTAAAAAATAATAAATACAAATTGTTTTATATTTAAATAACTGAAACAGTAATGAAATTGCTTACTTTATTTAATTAAGTAAACATTTCGTAAAATATAATCTACAAAAACACAAACGTTACGAATATTCAGCGACTTGAGATAAATGCGCAGATATCAACATGATATAGAATACTTACAACTAACACCAAAAGACAGTGACCAATCAACGCACATATCGAGTTCAAATTATGTGCGATACCGAAAGAATACAGATACTGATAGATTAGTACTATAATTTTGTGAGGTGGAATGGGTTATAAACTTGAAGGAAAAAGTTTGTAAACAAACTCAGCTTTCTGGCACTAATCATCAAACGGCGGTCTTCGTAGATGTAAATCATTATTTCAAAAAGTAAATATGATACGTACCTGTTTTTTCACATTAGCCTTTAAATCAAGAATCATGAAAATACAAAAAAAAAATACAAATGAATACAACGAACTTTATGTCAAATATTCTTATGTTACATTGTGCAGCCTTCAAAATGACGGCTACGGTCTTTTTAGTGTTAATATAAAGCTTTCTTCGAGGCAAGCTTGTCTTTATCAATTAACATTTTGTTTCGCTTGCGCAACAATTGGTATGTTTAAGCATACTAAGGATTTTTGTTTAATATACGAAATTCAGAATAATAAACAGTGCTTTTAACTTGTCTTGCGATTAATTAAGATGATAAGGAAATGGTTTTATTTTATTTTAAATAAAGCCGCCGCATTAGGACGGATTCTATTTAGATTTCATCGCACTGAGTGTCTTTGCTATTTTGGAAAAATAACGAAGATCTTTCTCGTGTTTAATTTATTTAAATAATTAAATATGAAAGTAAACGGAAATATTTATCACTTAAAGTGTATTTTGCTTCATACAAAGTCAAATTAAAACTGATAGTGGTGAAAAATGTATTAAAAAAAAAACATGCTGTCATGTGTATTTAGTGTAAAAATAACGCAAAGAGCTCGTCTAATTACGGAGGCAATTCTTAAAAATCGACGGAGGTAATCTCAATAGATCTGTAGCGATCGACGAGATTCATCTAGAATATCTCGCTAAAGGTAAACAATACGAGCTAGCTGTCTACGGGCTACCAGCGTCTAGAGCTACCTACGACAATACGTTGCGAGTTGGTCCAGCCCATTACGCGCATTCGCTAGAAGGTTCTAGCCTTTTGCCTAGGCGTAATTCCAGTGCCATCGAAACTACCAGATGAATCTCGCTGAAGCGAGTGACCCGTAGTTTACCAGCAATCTCGCGCCGCTACTGATGCCATCGGCTGGGCTATATAAATAGGCCCGACGCAGCGAGCAGTCAATCAGCAGTCGTTCAACAATTTGCATTCTCGCCAGTGACATCCTGCGCGCCTTCCCGTGCACCGGACCTCCGATACTTACACCCGGCTCTGCACGGTTCAACCATGAACTTCATCGAGATCATCACAGCGCCGTGGTCCCGGCCATCGTTTCTGGCCAGCGCCAAATCGGATCACACAGCGCCCTGGTTCCAGCACATCTGACCATCGCTACATCCACGCACCAAGACCACGCGGAATCCTCGCCGGTCTATGCACCTCCCGCACAACCGCCGACCAGGTCCACCGCACCTTCGGCTTCCCTGTCAGTACTGGAGCACCCGGAAGACGCACGCTCTTCACCAGTACCTGATACGTCAACGAGTCCGGTCCCCAGCAGTGGCGTCGACTCACTGACCCGCACATTGACCAGCACTTCACCGCCTGCATCCGAAGTCTTCATCATCGGTCCTCAAGTCATCTCACATACCGCATCCTGACTCAAATAAAACACAGTGACCTTCACAACATCTTTCATTTTGTGCCTCCTCACCAGATCCCCAAAGATCTTACATCAAAACTAAACGCAGAAAACCTTTTTAAATTATACTGTAATACCAAATCTTAGAGAATTGGAGTTGGCATCGCGGTATCACAACTACATACATAAACACACACTTTACCACATCGATTACACATCTGCCCTGATGATGGACAATGTAATCCGAATATGTCCGAAACGTTGGCTTAAAAAGGAGGAGGAGCACAACACGGCATAATACCCCAGGAATTAATCGATATAATATTTTTGGCCGTGAAGATCTGAAATTATATCCAATCAAAGAATAAATTCAAAAACCAATTTACACAATGTGGAAATCGACGATAAACGTTAAAAACCTTACTAAAAAACGTTGTGTAAATATTACGCGGCGCATAAGGTCGTATCAGTGAAAAGATCGACTTCTGTGCATTTGTTTGGTTAAAACGGTATTAAAACAGGCCCCTAGGTCAGCTTTACCACACCAACGTTGAACGTAACCAGTCAAAATATAAACATCGCTGCCGGCTGAACAAAATTCAATTAAAAAATAGCTGGTGAAACCAATATTGCCATCGATTGAAAAATGAAAGTAGCTAATTTTTATTCGCTTTAAATTAGAAAAAAAAACAGGAAAAAACCATCTTCAAAATCTGTGTTTTATCAAAAATCCCCGTTGTTTTTAGGTTTAAGCGTGACAGACCACGCTTTTTGCGGCTTGGCATATTTCAACATATTGCCCACCATACATTCCCATTGGTAGTGTATGGCGAGCGATATGTTCAAAAAGGCCAAAACACGATGCATGTAGCTTAATATGTCGCCTACCTTAAGAAGAATTTAAAAAGATATTTGTTGGAAATGCAGAAACCAAGTAATTTATACGTAGTTTGAAACACACTCCTTTAGGTAGAGCTCCATTCAAATTCCAAGCTAAATAATCACTGGTCCGCTTCTTACCTCATTTCCATCACAAACTATAGAGTTTGTCAAACTACAAGACCAGATACCATATTATGTTTTGATTCAATTCTCAGGCGAAGCTGGTTAGTGTCAGTAAAGCTAGTCAAGATTAATAATCTGAATTTTTTCGCAATGCCATGGTTAACGGACCTTTCACGGAATTTTTATTTTACATTCTCTCGACAAATTTTCAAAACTTTTTCAGGGCACGAAAAAAAAAAGATTTTTTTTCGCTGAAGCGGCGGTGTTATTCGAGTTTCAACGAGTTCGGCTAATGCGAAAAATTTGGCAACTAGTGCTGTCGATGGGCTACCGCACAGTGGGTCGAATTTCTAAATTAGGTTCACGAAATTTATTTATAACATTTCTTTTGAAAAATTATTTTGTGGATTGTCTTTTTAAGGGAAGGAATCTTTAAGGGGGTGGGTATAAATCTAGGGATCAGTATGAATGATCTATCCCTCCCACTGCGACACAAGGTCAAGAGAGACCAGCTGGAGAGGTCAAAGAGTCTTATTAAACCAGCGCGATCTGGCAAACCACGCAGTTGGTGGGCAGGCGCATCCTGAACACACCTCCCGGTTGAATAATGATGTTCCTGGGGTAGTGATACCCAAACCCGCCTCCCAAATTATAAAAAAGGATAACATTAATTTCTTTGACATCATGGAACTTCTAGGTAGAATTTTCTCTCTTGAGGGGAACAATACCCTTAGAGTAAAATAAACATGTAAAACTGAAGATAAAAAACAAATTTGGATCATTCGCTTCTAGCGTATGATATCATCTTCCAAATGTCATTCATTCAACTAAGTACCTAGTAGTCAACTTTTGAAAACAAAACTTACTTTTTAAATTAACATGATTATTATACATATGTGTCTGTACGTATATATGTTATCATCTTCCAAATGTCATTCATTCAACTAAGTACCTAGTAGTCAACTTTTGAAAACAAAACTTACTTTTTAAATTAACATGATTATTATACATATGTGTCTGTACGTATATCATTATGAATCATAAATCAAGCGATGGCTTACAAAATTAATATATATATATATATATATATATATATATATATATATATATATGTGGGAAGCATAGAATGAGGACAGTTTTTCGAGCGCGCCCATACTTCGGGGACATTTGTATAGTTTGGGGACAGGCCCAAAGTATCTGTCCCCAAACTAACACTTTGCATTATATACGCAACGCATAGATTGAAGCCAATTTTAAAATTATGCAGAAGGCATGCTTTGAGCCATACATTACTAAAATATCCATAGATGCCACTATCGTATCGTTCTCAGATTTTCGAAATTTTCTATTGTGAATTTTTGAATTAGCAAAGGCTCGGTACCTATTTACCTAATTTATGTTTGTATTCTTTTTCATAAAATAATAAAATTAATATGCTCGTACATAATATGATGGTGTATTAAAAACTGATTTTAAAATAATCTAATAAAAATAATTACACATATTACGTTTGTGCAAACATTAAAAAAAAACAAACTTTTTTTTTTGGTTTTAGGCATTCCACCCTGAAAAGAGTGCTTTGTGAAGAAAAAATACTTCCATAATTTTTAATCATATTACAGATACATGTATTTTCAAAATAAATTTATTTTCATACTTTGACAATGTGGGCTTCACTACCCGTACTGAGTCTTATACTTTTTATTTTTATAGTTTTTTTTTCTAGTTACCTATTCAAAAGTATAAATGTATGTAAAATAATAATGAGAGGTACATACTTCCTTCTCTCATGTTACGTGAATAATGCAATAATAATATAATTATAAAAAAAGAATTCAGAAATCGCGGGTTCAAATTACGGCGTGCAATTTGCATAATTTCACAATATTTATTTGTTGAAATAATACGTTATTACCTACCTATATGGTATATTTGCAGCAAGTTCAAGAATGGTCGATAGGTACTTTCAGTATCGCCATGTTACTTGAATAATGCAATATTTTAAATAACTACAAAATAGTTGTTCATTGTTTCGCCGTTGAGATTGGGATTACGATCCTTGGCTACGAATTCGGAGGTCGCGGGTTCAAATTACGTCGTGCGCAAGTAAATTTTATTTGATAAATTTGTATAATTTCACAATACTTATTAGTTTTAAATAATTCGTTTGTACCTATATGGTATATTTGCGGCAAGTTCAAGAATGGTGGATAGGTACTTTCAGTATCGCCATGTTAAGTGAATAATGCAATATTTTAAATAACTACAAAATAGTTGTTCATTGTTTCGCCGTTGAGATTGAGATTACGATCCTTGGCTATGAATTCGGAGGTCGCGGGTTCAAATTACGTCGTGCGCAAGTAAATTTTATTTGATAAATTTGTATAATTTCACAATATTTATTTGTTTACATAATACGTTACTACCTATATGGTATATTTGCGGCAATTTCAAGAATGGTAGATAGGTACTTTCAGTATCGCCATGTTACGTAAAAAATGCAATATTTTAAATAACTACAAAATAGTTGTAAAATTTTTCGCCGTTGAGATTGAGATTACGATCCTTGACTACGAATTAGGAGGTCGCGGGTTCAAATTAGGGCGTGCGCAAGTAAATTTTATTTGATAAATTTCTATAATTTCACAATACTTATTAGTTTTAAATAATTCGTTCGTACCTATATGGTATATTTGCGGCAAGTTCAAGAATGGTAGATAGGTACTTTCAGTATCGCCTTGTTACGTAAATAATGCAATAATTTAAAGAACTACAAAATAGTTGTTAAATTTTTCGCCGTTGAGATTGGGATTACGATCCTTGGCTGCGAATTCGCAGGTCGCGGGTTCAAATTACGGCGTGCGCAAGTAAATTTTATTTGATAAATTTCTATAATTTCACAATATTTATTAGTTTTAAATAATTCGTTCGTACCTATATGGTATATTTGCGGCAAGTTCAAGAATGGTAGATAGGTACTTTCAGTATCGCCATGTTACGTGAATAATGCAATATTTTAAATAACTACAAAATAGTTGTTCATTGTTTCACCGTTGAGATTTAGATTACGATCCTTGGCTATTAATTCGGAGGTCGCGGGATAAAATTACGGCGTGCGCAAGAAAAAAATATTTGATAAATTGGTGTAATTAACAGTTTATTAAGTTTACTTAATACGTTGGTACCTATACTATAATATATTTCCGGCACTTTCACTTTGCACTGGCACTTTCGGAACATTTGTAAATGTGTACCTACTTTCAGTGTCGCCAGAGGGTTAGGAGCAGACTGATTGATTGAGACGAGTGATTTTTTTTTTGAATACCACCTATCTTTCACAAAAACAGCGCAATATAAATAAAATGATTCATATTTTATTACCATGATGCGCTCCGCTCAGACTTGTTAGGAGGCCCCGAGGAAAATATTTTCTCTCATGGTTTATGACATCTTTGAGAGGAAGGATTGAACAAGGCACTGGAAGAGACCCATGTTGTAGGAGGGAGGAAACACAGAGGCCGGCAAATCGTCCCACAGCCGAGCTGTTGAACTCAAGAACCAGTCGTAGATACGAAACGAGAAGGTACCGAAGAGATCAATGATGCTGGTTCTTCAGAGCATCTTTCATTGTAATACCGCTAGATCAATAAGAGCACACATACTTCACGGCTGTGCTCTAAAGATAGTTTTCTGCACAGGGGAAAAGGTCTTTTTAATTATTTTGGGGCTCTTGGCTATTTGGCTAGCGATTTGTACAACAGTGGGGCCCACGTAATATTTTTTAAACAGAGACAATCATACCCAGGTGACGAATAACCTGACAATCTTTAAATATATCCCACTACTATCACAGTAAGCGGAAAATGTTGCTTGTGTCATGATGGAGGACTTAGCCAGCCGAGGAATTGAATTCACTAAGCCTAGGTGGGAACCAGACGCGATGTCAACTCAGCCTCTGACCGGTCTGAAATGACTCGTTACGAATAAAAATAATATTGTAATAGACAAATGTATTATAAAAATTACTGCCACCTAACTTTTTGTTGATTCATAATGAATCGTTTTAGGAGAGGGAGATCTAGGACGGAAAACGGTATGAGGGTTTGTTTGGTAGTAATCTGGGGGTCAGTGTGTCCAGGAGTGACAGATGTTTAAACTCATTACTCCCAATTCGGTACAAGGCAATGGGTCGAGAGAGTTAAACAGAGAGGTAAATAGATCTCCTTCAACCGGTCTCTCTAAATCCGGCCCCTCACACAGAACGACAGATGCATCCGCAGCCAAGACCTAAACAATGGTGTCTCTGCTAAGTCACCAAACTTAGCGAACCACGTGACCTATGGCAGAGGTGTTGGTTATCCAATAAATGGTACCCATACCCACCTCCCAAATACCAAGTTGGCTTGACTCTACAGATGCTGTGGCGGGCATCTCTACAGTTAATAATTGGCCTTCAAAACAAGAGTATATATTAGATTTCGGAAACTAATACCCGGGCAACGCTGGGGACTCCAGGTAATCTAAAATATTCACACAAGGCAATTAAATATAGATTTCCCCGTAAAACCGTAATACCTAAAGGGTAATTATTACATACATAGATAGATCTATTTCAATAAGAAGCAGATACTTTGTGTTTTGACATTATAATTAAAAATATAATAGTGCCAGATGTATCAATAGTCTGGTACTTCTTTACCTTCCTCTTTCTCATCTCCTTCCCCTCCCCGTACCTGGTACTAGTAAACGTTCGTAACATAACTACATTCCTACAAATTGTCGTAAAATATATAATCTAAATTCTAAATCATGAAACAATCGGACCATGAGATATGCACCTATCAATAGGTACTTATGGTAATATAATATTATCATTTCTATAATTTGGTAAAAATGTCCGATCCCGAATTTGTTTAGCATCAACTTGTAACTACATGTCCCAACCAAATATGTAGGTACATGTAGATAGGTACTTTCAGCCAGCCCTAGCGATCACGCATGGATCACGCGCCTAAAACGTGTTATAGGATGGTTCACATATTAACCTAGCTCACTTAAAAATAATTCATTGCTTCTTATATCCTATCTACTAACTTTACTTCACCTCCCCGCAGTGTTAGAGCGAGGGTTAAGTATTTTTTTGCATTCAGATACGATATAGATTGTGTATTTGTTTGGTCCGTACAAATTTAGTATATAACATAGGTACTTTTTGCTATTTCTCGAAATTCCCCTAACTTTCTGTACTTTGTATTTATGGAGTTTGTGTAAGTTGGGGGGTAAATGGATATAAAAAAAAACATTCTAAGTATAGTTATTGTTATTGTTATGGTCTAAAACATGAAGGATTCTTTTGAGAAAATCAACATACCTGTAGATTAGATCAAATTAGATTAAATCATGACATAACACCCTTACAACATACTGCAATCCGCCTCGGAACAAGAATACCCAGTGAGGAGGTCTTTGAATAAAATTCTTTGCCTTGTGTTTTTAATATAGCGATTACTAAAAATAAAATAATAATGAAATGGATGCGACCACTTTTTGTAATAGGCCTAACCCCGAGGTTCGTAAGAAAGAAAAATATTTTAAATCTTGTTTTATTTAAATTTGTAACAAAAAATAAAATTTCCTGCTAAACCAGTGCATTTCTGAACATTTTAGATGAATACAGAATGTGTTCTATTTGGCCCTTTTGTTATGATGTTTGAATTTTTATTATTTAGCCATGTAAACCTTTTTTACTGTTAACTTTTCGGCTTCGACCAAATCTGAACTTGACTCGATGCTAGTTTCTTATTAGATTAAAAATATTTATTTTTTATTTTAAAGAAAAGTAAATATTGTGTACTAAAAAATATAAAATGAGGCTTTTATAATAATAATATTAAAAGAAATCATAAGAATTTATTTCATAAAAAATATTATTTGTTTCGGTTATCTCAATATTTCGTGAACATTTGTAAATGATTAAAACATTTCATTAGTAAAAGTTTAGTTAACATTTTTAAATACTAACAAAATTATTAATTTTAATATTAAAATAAAAACAGAAAAAATCAAATAAAATTACATATTGAAGATCTCTTTGTATGTTTGGAAACACCCAGTGCAACAGTGCCGATGTAGAGAGGATTGCAAACACATCCTGGGTTGCAAACTCTTCGGTTTCTCAACTCAACTCAAGTTTTTTCTGAATTGGTTATTTTGCGGGAAGAACTTATATTCTGTGTATAGAATGCGGGGGTCTAGACATTTCTCGATTATCCAACAACATTAAAAATAATATTTACAATAATTGTGAGAATGTACTATAATTTGGTTTTCTTTAGCAGTAAATATTCAAAGAAATTTCTACTTTTAAAGCCTGAACGAAAGAAAAAAGCCGAAAATGACTAGATAGTAAAAAAAAAACTAATTTCGTAGAATTTTGTTTGTAAAATTATTTTATTTAAACATTTGAACTAATATTGTTGGTTTTTAATGCATTTGCATCGGCGACCCTGCACAAAGTATTATGTGCTATTATGCCAACATGGCCTTTTTAGGTTCATGTTGTGCGTGCACAAAGGTCATTGCCCATAAAACCGGCCCTATAGAAATTTTCCAAATATTATTATTAACTTCTTCAAATTTTGCAAATAAAAATAATAATTAATATTTTTCATTATTATTATTAAAATTACATACCCAATGTAACCCGCGCAGTATGCATATGGCATACGCTCGTCGACGGTCGGCACGCTTCCATGCCATACCTCCATTGCTTCTATTGTATAAATACCTATAAAACAGCTAAATTACACATAAATGGAAACAAGAAATACAGGCCATGAACCGTTGAAAAGTCGATGAATAGTTTGTGGGTCGTGTCTAGTACTGGGCGTTGACGATAATTCCATCCAACGCCAACGTCGTTATCGTTAGCGATTTTCAACTGTTGAAAATAACGCCGACGTTAACGCAACTATAATTGATTATTTGTAATGATTTATTAGCTCAGGTCTGTTTTCAGTGCTTAATTCTCCATACTCGATGAAACCTCATTCATCACTTATGTTATTATATTTTTATAGATAATTTAGTAATTACGGTTTTTAAATTATTTTAATTTAGAAACGGTTCCGTGTTGACCACATTCGCTGGATATATGAGCTCCAAGCAAAGAAAATTCAATCGGGTGCTTTTGCTTTAAATGGCATTTTAGATTGGAAATTGTTGATTTGTGTGAGAGTGCACGCTTACAAACATTACATTTTGCAGTTTTTGTCTTTCCATCAGATTATAAATACTTCCACAAATCACTCTGATTATTGTTCGCCATTGATATTTGATATCTATTTAGGAAACCACTTCAACTGTTTAGTATATAACGTTATACGCAGCGCTAAGGGACAATCAAATATATCAACGACAAGCAAAATATATCTTCAATGTCTTTAATATTTCATTAGGGTAATGTTTTCAACACCGAAATGAATGTCTTCCAACAGTTTCAACTTTCAACTTTATTATAGGATTATTATTACGTGTGTGGGGCATAGAGATAATCATAATGCATCAATTATCTGGGGAACAACCCGTTAATAGGGATTCTAATACGATTTTGATCTATTTTTTGTTTGTTTTTTTGTTAGTATCGTTTCGATCTCTTATACGTTTAGTTTGATTGTGCTGGCTTGTCGCGCGTCTATTCAATCTGTTTTTGTTAATTGTTTTACTTAGGAAGTAAAAATACAAGTGTATGTATGTAGTGACGCCAACACAGTTCACTTATATATTAATTCTATGCAAATCGCATCTTCGCCCCTATATACCAAACTTATAACCTGTGCAGTATAGCCTAAAGTGACAGTTATTCTAATGTTTCTAATATATATGAATAAAACCATGTAGGTACGTATAATAAAGCTAAATTAAACATGGACGGAAATAATGAAGATAGGCCACAAACTGTTTTTTTTGTTTGTGTGTAGTGTCGCCAAAATCTAATATGCATTTATAAAAATATTATGTTTATGTTATATTTCTCAGTCAGATATAAAGCATCCTTAGAGTGGTGTACGCAAAATCGGCGCTATAAAAATACTGTTCACAAGAAATGACACAGTAAGTTTTCGAAGCGAAATTACAAACGCTATTAGATACTTTCTAATTCAGCCATCGGAAATATGAGAACGTAAAAGATGTTCCAAGCTCATCTATGATAATTTTTTTGTGAAACCAAGTGACACGCAAAATACGCGTGATAATTTTTTGCTACAGAATGCGCTCACGGGCGCACAGTGATTTTATTTTGAAAATTACTGGCCTATACTTTCATGTCTTCATTTTTATGGTTACTATTATTATTGTTTACAACGCAAATAAAATAAAATAAAAATGATTTGACAGACAAGGAAATAATTTTTATCGCATTTAAAATAAATAAAAAATATCATATTTTGTATAAGTAGGTCTACAAAGAGTAATTAATGAAAATATTTGAATAGGAAGCAGATACTTTGTGATGTGACATTATAATTCAAAATATAACAATTCGCCAGTGAATACATAGCCGCTCTGTGATTCAATCACCTCAATGGCGCTTACAGTATTATTTATTGGTAGCCTCTTCTAGTACTTTTATTATCTTTTTCAAACCAGATGGCTTCTGAACTTTCCAGAGTGGAAAATACTCTCAGTATCACCCTTGTGTAAGACCACCAGTCTTGAAACGTGGCTTGAAATGGCTTTAACTGTGTTTGGTTACCAGATCTGAATAGCCAAGTACTTCCCCACCTTCCTCTTCCCCTCCCCACTATTATCAGCTTCGCAACATACCCCAATTGGGGATTTCATAGTCTCACCAGCTACAGAGGAGCTACTTGGAGCAGTTGGGGCTCTTATGCGGGTTAATATTAACATAAATAATAAATAGATTAAATGGCAGGCCATTTCAAGAATTTGAAAAACGTTAAAAATTAATGAAAAAATTATTTACATTACACCAAGAAAAAATGTTTCGATCTGCAGTTTACAGAAGTAAGTGGTAATTACTGCAAAAGATAAATTTAAAAAAAATGCTTGGAAGCTAATGCTGCTGCAACATAAATCAGTTTGTGTGGTAAAACCATGAATGCTCGTGTGAGAAATGTGGAGATCCGCAAATAGTGCAAAGCTGATTTAAGTGTAATGAGTAAAATCAAGAAATGGACGCTTAGATGGTTTGGGCATTAGAGCGAATGAGCGAAGATAGGAGTGTAAGGAGAATATATGATACAAATGTGAATGGTAGCAGAAGTCGGGGACGCCCGAGGAAGATGTGGCACGATCGAGTGAATCAGATACTAGAGTCGGGCCATGTAAAGATTCAGAATAATAGAAGAGTATGTATGAATGTGAATAAGGCAAGAAGTGTGTGCCAAGACCGAGTTGTTTTGCGGTCCGCCCTCTCTGCCTACCCCTGCGGTGAAACGGCGAGATGGTTGGTAAGTTAGTTTAGCAATAGAAAAGCAAAACACCAAAATATAAATACTAAACATTTTATACATTGTTTATAAATATGTTTCCAAGCAAGGTGCTTTTCGGTCCTGGAAAGTATAGTTGATTCTTCAAAAAATTGCCTGGAATGGACGCTAAAAATATTTTCGTTCTTACCTCTTCCGTATTTTTTTGATATAGTGACATACGAGCTTCTGTTTCCGTGCGTATGGTTTGTCTAGTCTGCGCGGGGCAAGTAATTTTAAAATAATAAAGTACTCATCTGCAATAAGTAAAAAGCGACAGGCGGGATCTCCCGTCGAACACTAACTGAAACTAACTCTTTTTAACAGGTGGACTTTTTAACTACCGGTGGTTTTGACAACTCGCGGTCGAGAACGCGTCAACTTTTAACTGCCGATAATTCTCCAACTTTAAGGATTACTGATTAATATCATTTTTTTTATAAAATTAAATTTTGGAAATTTATTTTAATACGGAAAACCAACATTTATTATATTTTACAATGTATAGTAAAAGGGTGCGTATAAACAGGCAAAGTTTTATCGAGTCGAACCACGAATTAGGGAAAGGAACGAAAATACCGCAATTGGCATCAATCTTATAATAGCTCTTTTTTATCTTATCTTCGGATATATATTTTGTTTTCTAAATTTTTGAAATAATCTCTTATCTTTTTGAACTATACAACGGTTACAATTTTATTTAAATCGTATATTAAACCAAAATCAGGTAAAAAATGAAAACGAAGGTAGGTAGGTATCAAAGATATTAGAAACTCTACTATTAGAACTTATACTTACAAAGATATTAGAAATTCTACTATTTGAAATTATATTTACCAAAGATATTAGAAATTATACTTATCAAATAAATTAGAAATTCTTATATCTTTGGTAAGTATAGTGTGGCTTCTGGAAATTAAAAAAAATGCAAATTTAATATTTTATTTTATATAGGCGCAACAAAAATATTTAAATAAATATGGTCAGCAAACTTTCATCAAATTAAATGAACTAGTTATTAAAAACAAAACAAAACCAAAAATTGGATTACACGCATATAACGCGGGTCTACTATTCCTTCGAATATTTTATCGTTTTCTTTCTTGCTTACATGGATATTTGTTTTTATTTTACTATATATCTCATTATACTATAAAAACTCATTATTAGACCATAAATGCAAACGTAAGGTATATTTTCTATAAGAAATAAATCATTAAACAGCTAATAAGCAATAAACCTAACGGTTCCGGTATTTTGAAATAGAAAAATCAACCCGTAAAAAGTTCGTCTACTAAATATATGAAACATCTGTTTTTAACAAAAGATGTATTTGAAAATATTTTTTTTGGTTTCATTAAGGATTGAATCTTCCTCTCCAAGGACTGGAATTAATATTAACTGCTGTAATGTCATTCAATTTGAGAGAAATGCAAATCAGTCAGCGTGTATTCACGTGATGCCGCCAGTTCATTGTAATCAACAACGAGTCTATCTGCCGAATTGCAGCTTTATTGGATGTTGGAAAATGGGTGAATTTCCACTTCATTCATACATTCATTTAAGAAAACGCATGTAAAATTCAAGAAGGTGTATTTAAAAGTATAAAAAAATAATATTTTAAAAAACACACACGAACATATCTTCACAGTTTGAGAACTAATAATAATTGTATACAAAAAATGTCAACAACGAAAAAAACAGTAAAAAAAACGTCTGCACATCCGGTCGTCGCGCATCGGCATTGTAGTGCCCAGCCAGCCTAATATACCTACATCATATTATTATTCAAAAAGTAATATTTACAATAATTATCTAATTTGGGTTTCCATTGCGGCAATTTTTTTAAACAAATGTCTATTATTAAAGCCCGAACGAAACAGAAAATACAAAAATAACTGTTACCAGTTTCTACTTTGAGATTGAGATAACAATCCTTGGCTATGAATTCGGAGGTCGCGGGTTCAAATTACGGCGTGCGAATGTGAATTTTAATTGATAAATTTGTATAATTTCACAATATTTATTAGTTTAAAATAATACGTTAATAACTATATCGTATATTTGCGGCATGTTGAAGAATGAAAATAGGTACTTTCAGTATCGCCATGTTAAATTAATAATGCAATATTTTAAAAACTACAAAATAGTTGTTAATAGTATGAGGTTGAGATTACGATCCTTGGCTACACATTTTGAGGTCGCGGATTCGAATTCCGGCGTGCGCAAGTAAATTTGATTTGATAAAATCGTTCCACAGCCGAGCTGTTGAACTCAAGAACCAGTGGTAAAAACGAAACGACAAGGTGCCGAAGGGATCAATGATGCTGGTTCCTCAGCGCAACTTTATAAGAAAGAAAAAAAATTAATTTTTGTCACAGATAATCTTAGCCATAATTCTGTGTGTTTTTAAGTACCTAGTTACTCATGTGCGTTCTTATGATAAAATACAGTTTTTAGTATTTTACAATTATATTTTAAAATTATACAATGATACAAAGTAATTGAACAAATATATGTTAATTCCACTCAAGCAAAAGGATAGGAAAAACTTTATCAAAAGCATATTTATTGGTGTTCACCTTGTAAACCGAGTCGAATAATAGAGATACTTACATCAATGATTCGTAGTAAAGATACATTTACAGATGGTCGCTATGGTAGAACGATGGTATAATAGTAATTTATGTGAATACATCACAAGAGTCTCGAGTGCTCCCAACCGCCTGGAGCCAGTGAGATTGCAGTGAGGGCATCCACAATAATTGGGGTATGTTTTTATATTCATATATGTGACACCTCACAAGAGCGTCCCTGCCTGTGCAGTGTACAGACAGGGGAACTATGTCACCACCCGGTTGGGCGGCGTTGTGAGGCGGAATAAGGTAGGGGCTGTAGGAAGGGATTTGTTATTGCGGGCCTTGAAGAGGCTCGGATTATAGGAGGGAGGAAAAACAGATGCCGGTAGCTTGAAATTGCTTGTTGATAAGCTAAAAGTATTGGAGAGAGGAAGGAGATGTGGAAGAGAAAGTTGGGGAAGTACCTGGTCACCAAACACGGCTAAAGCCATTTCAATCAAATTTTCAATTCTGAATGATGGTATTACACCAGGGCAATACTGAGAGAACCCTCCAATCTGGAACGTATCGCAAATATATCTTTATTTTTAAAGATAAATTGTGAAAAAATACAATGCCATATCTGCTTTGTTACTTTTATCTATGGATAAAACCATATAGGTGCCTGCCTAACACAAAAGTTAAAATTTGTAACGGAACAATGAAGATAGGCCATTAATCGTTGTTAGTTTGTGTGTAGTGTCGCCAACATCATATAACTTAACAATGCCCTGCATCTACACTCCTACATAGTCACCAAACGTACAACCCGTGCAGTATGGTCTAAGCTCGATGACAGTTGGCAAACTTCCATGCCATATCCGCTTTGTTTCTATTATCTATGGATAAAACCACCTAGGTGCCTACCTAACACAAAAGTTAAAATGTGTAACGGAACAAGGAAGATAGGCCATTAATCGTTGTTAGTTTGTGTGTAGTGTCGCCAACATCATATAACTTAACAATGCCCTGCATCTACACTCCTACATAGTCACCAAACGTACAACCCGTGCAGTATGGTCTAAGCTCGATGACAGTTGGCAAACTTCCATGCCAAATCTGCTTTGTTTCTATTATCTATGGATAAAACCACCTAGGTGCCTACCTAACACAAAAGTTAAAATGTGTAACGGAACAAGGAAGATAGGCCATTAATCGTTGTTAGTTTGTGTGTAGTGTCGCCAACATCATATAACTTAACAATGCCCTGGATCTACACTCCTACATAGTCACCAAACGTACAACCCGTGCAGTATGGTCTAAGCTCGATGACAGTTGGCACGCTTCCATGCCATATCCGCTTTGTTTCTATTATCTATATGTATAAGTTTGTTGGTACCTATAAAAAAGCTAAAATTAACAATAAGTATTGAAAATTATTTTTTTCGAGATGGATGAAATTTTTCACTCTTTTTTCTTTCGAAAAACTCAGCGAAAAAGTTTCATAAAGAATTTGACTTGAAGACGAAACATTACTTTATCATAATGTACCAAATTCACAGCGCGTAAATATCTACATATTTGATATTATTATTTGTGCCATCTGGCGTCGAAAATATTAATAATTACACATTATTTCAATGGAAGTTTCCTACTTACCATAGGTCGAAAGTATGCTATATGTACACGAAACACCTCTCTGTGAAAAGCATTATTTGAGACCACGACGGGAAATTATATATAACGCATACATTGAGGACTGTCTTCAAACTATCGTCTGTACAGAATAAAAATATGTCTTCAAAGTATGCTCTAGATGTATGTATCGATATATATATTAAACGGTACATCATAGACGTATATAGCTGTGAGGGGGTAGTTTTTAAGGGTTGATTAAACAAAATGGCATTAAAAAAAAAGTGTATATAATGTGGCTCAAAGTATGCTTTATACAAATATATATATATACATATATATATATATATATATATATATATTTCAAATTTAATAATGTATATTGTTAACGAATTAAAGAGAGCTAAGATGTCTAAATAGTACGCAATGGTTTCTCCGATTTTGCCAAACATCTGATTGAAACAGACTACACATATAATAAAAACAAATAGATCAGTTTACTTAATCAAAATGGCATGGATCAGATTGGATAGTTTGGACGCACTAGAGTTACGGAAAGCCAAAAACATTAATAGCAAAGTCATCAACAGTCAAATCAAACTAAATGAAAACCCAATACTTAGGTTGTTCCCTATTGACAAAAAACACTTTATTCCCATTATTACTTATTCTTACTACCTCCTCCACTGGTGCTCAGTCCAATTTTTTGTAAGCCCTATGTAAAACTTTATATATTGAGATCACATGTTTCGTGTAGATTTTAGATTTAAATACAAAATTATAATACTCTGTAGAAGCTACGGTTGTAGCGAAACACGATCGGCAATAATTATATTAAAAAAAATTAAGTATGTTTACTTAAATTATAATTATAATACAGGGTATCTGTTTCATATGTGAGACTTTGGTTGATACTTTGATAGAGAACACGACACGACTTGCAAATAATGACCGATGCCATTACACTCATCAGTTGGAGTTCTTGGTTGGGAATGAAAGGCAGATGTCTTGAATTAAAGGGGGTTGGTTGGTAGAAATTTCCATTAGGCAAAGAGCTGATCTGCAATAAAAATATGTTTAAGCCTGCATCACTTTCATTGGTATGATATTACGAAGGTAAATATAAAAATCGCCCACAAATAAGATGGGCTGATAAATGGAAGAGAACTGCCGGTTTTGGTAGGGTAAAGCCTCCAAGAAACGACAAAACTGGAGCCTACGTTAAAAGCTGGACGCCAGGAGGCTGACTTATTTACGGCTTGAGTATTTAAATGATAGATGGCGCTAGTCATAAAGCTTACTCCAGAGTCCGTCAGATCTCGCTAGAGTGTAACAGATGCTTGTGAGGTTATAGTGACAGGGAACAAGCTTCTCAAATCAGAGAATTACCAACCCTCGGGTAATGAGCAGTGTAGCTAAATCCAGACCTATTATTTGTAACGCATTTGCGTTATTTAAATTTTTTTTTATTTTTTTTTATGCTTCCGATTTTGTTGTCCGGGTTAAATCTTCCCCATAAGAAAAACTAAACCCTTCCACTCACTTTTCCACAAATGATCAGCTAGTCAATCAACACTATGCAAGTGCATTATATAAGTAAAATAAATACAAAACAATACAAGAACAACAACACCTCAACTCACCAGAGATCAAATGGGAAAAAAAAATTCACCGACTCCAGATATTTTCATATCAGAGGGTTCGGCTCGGTAGAACTTCTAACAGGGCCTATAAATCCTACTGATCCCTCAACATAAATATTATTATTAATATATTAATTATTATTATTTTTCATTTGTTTATTTAATCACAATTATAAGTAGAACCTTTTACTTTTTACAAAGAGTTCCCAACACTTAAATCTGCAAAGTAAGGCAGATATAACAATTTATTTATGCCAAAAAAGGAGGTTTATTTTTAAAAAGATACATGAATTCATATTGTAATCAATAGACAGTGTACACAGGAGGATATCTGTTATATGTAGGAAATAATAAAAATATACAAAAAAATACATAGCTAAGTAAAATAATTTATATAACAGAGTGCAATGAGAAAACAATGAAAAAAAAAAAATAAAAAAAAAACTTTAGAAATACTATGGTTAGTGTAACAAGTGTATTCCTGAGTATGGATAATAATTTTTATTTAGTTATCAATTTATTTCATTTTCTCTTAAATTTTAGCCCACTGTGCGACGGGTGGAACATTTTGGGACATGTGTGGACCATACAAGCAAGCAATAAAATACGTCTGTGCTGTTTTTAGTTTGCCGATCTGATTATTTCATGAATGATTTATCGACGTTTTCTGCGACATATAAATAGACTGGGTGGAGGGAGGGATGAATATACAGAATTTATAATACAGCTTTATCTAGATCCGTTTCGTCTTAATGCGTACATTCTATAGCAGTTTGAATGACATCGTTGATGGTTTTAGTTTCCTTGAAGGGCAACCTCCCCAAACAATGACGTCTTTTCGTCACCCTGAAACTGCGTAAACACAATAATGTTGTTTTCTTCGGTCTAGTTAAATTCATTCGTTTGTTGTAGATAACTTTTAGAATGATAATGTTTGGTTGTTTTGTACTTGTTTTTGTAGGTTTGCTATATTATTGTATTCAGAATGGAAACCCGGCAAGCGGAGAGATGAAAAAGTTTGGAATTATGAAAAAACATGGTTTTGTTAATGTATTCATAAATATGCTATTATTATATGATTCTTTATTTAATTTTAAATTATTGTGTGAAAGTTTAAAGATGCATTTAACGCACAAAACACTTGTGCAGACCCGTGAAAAATCATGGGGTATACAGACTTTAAAAAAAAATTATTTCCAATGTTTTAAAGACAATTAAAATAATATTTTAGGTCCATCTTGTCTGAATCCTTTACGCAGGCAGTGTAAATGTAATCAAATATATCTACTGCTTAAGGGATTCCATTCACTAGAACCATTTCTCTTGTCATGCTTTGCTGTGCTAGAACATCTGTATTGCTGTGTGGTATCCAGTAAAATCACAGCGCGAGCGGCTTCAAAAGACTTTTTTGATAATTAATTGATGATTGGGAGATGGAAAATGTCGTATAGGAAGGTGGTGCATCTCATAGCCTTTTTTTCTATAAGTTTTTAGAGGACAGTAAGTTAAAGTTTAAATAAAAATCAGATATTTTTATCCGAGACACTATCTAGGTTACAAAAAAAAATCTTTAGAACTTTGTAATCATGAAAATCAAAAAGATATCAGCCAAATATATGGAAAAATTGGTTGAAATTGTATTGTAAATTCTGAATTTGAAATCTGAGATCTACAGAAAGGACGTAAAATAATTAGATCCCAATAGCCTAGTGGTAAGAGGCGTTGTCCTAATAAGACAGAAATCCCGGGTTCGATCCCTAGTTGAGACCGTTACCTTTTAATTTTTCTTTGTCTTGTTCTTTTTCACATTTCGTTTAGATGTATTATTTCTCAAAGCTTATAATCACTTTTATAAGATACTAATCTGTTAGATATTTAAAAATTGTGTCGGTTTAAAATAATATAATAAGTATGTCATAAATATTTTCTACAATACGTGTTTATTTATAAAATTTCAATGCACAGTAATTGTTTTATAGTAAGTCTAAAATATTTATAATACATTTTGTTCTTTTATCACTTTTCATACTTTTAAGCACTCGTCATACATTCCCTGGCCTCAATAGTATTCAGGCTGTGTCTCGGTTTAACTTAAACAACTTAAATTCTACTATTTATTTAATTGCCTACGCACTCATTTACATTTTCATTTATTATGGATTTTTGCAAAAGTTGTTAAAAATTGCAATATTTTATAGAAGAGGGCTTGTACAGGATTTTCCAATAAGAAGTGTTATTTTGAATAGCCCGCTATTTTGTTAGATGATACTTTTGAAGCTCTCATTTTTTGACATTTGACAAATAAAAACTACGCCATTAATAAAAGTAGAACGACACACGCTTCAACAACGCATTGCAATTATTAAAATTCACTTGAGTGAATCAAATGCAAATCATCTTGAGTGATGAGGCCCATTTCCACCTCGGTGGCTTCGTCAACAAGCAAAATTGTCGCATCTGGAGCTCGGAAAACCCAAGAGTTATTGTTGAAAAGCCTCTCTATCCTAAACGTGTGACTGTTTGTTGCGGTTTATAGTTTTGCGGAGTCATTGGACCATACTTTTTCGAAAATGAGGCTGGAGCAACAGTTACGGAGAATGGATTGCACTATCGAGACATGATTAATGATTCTTTATGGCCGGAATTGGATGGTATTAATTTGTACAACGTTTATTTTCAACAATACGGCGCTACGTGCCACACAAGCAACGAAATCATTGATCTTTTACAACTGAATATCAAAATAACACCTCTTATTGGAAAACCCTGTATATGCTACTTGAAACTTTAAGCGATGGAAACACGTAACGTTTCCATGATTTGGGTCGACGATTAAAGCGGTAATGAAAAGTTTAAAAACAACCTGATCCATCAACTAACAAAAGTAACAGGTGTCGTTGAGAAATGGCCAAACTCTAACGGTCCCAGGTCGGGCACTTTATAGAACCAAATGGCAACAGGTAGACGAGAGCTTTATATAATTCGTTTTATTGGTTTCTCCTTTCAGAGTCTTTTGAAATTGATAGTTTGTATAAAAATTGTGCTATTTGTTCAAAAGAAAAAATATAATATCAAGCATCGCCAATAATTCTGTGGCTAGCTTCTAAAAAGGCCAATTTCAGATTGATTGTTTTTTTTTCAATTTCGCTTCAAAAATCGGGTTATCTTCCAAATTCTAAAAAAACATTTCAATTTCGAGAATTTATTCCGAGTTTTTCTTGGACCTATGTCACACTAGAAAAACGACTTAAAAAAATTAAATGTTTACATGACCCTCGTGAAAATTTAAAAACTGATATTTAGCCTTTTAGAAGCAGGACACAGAATTGTCAAAATTAATAACGTATTTTTGTCATATGACCACACAAAGTTATATCGGGTTTGTAAACCGCTGTATAAATCACCAAGCGACGATAAAAATTCAATTTATGTTATCTTCTTGACTCCATAAATCTCAATCAATCTTTATTTTTCCAAAAAATGGCTTGTCATATTTGTCAAAAACGATATGTGAAATGTTAAAGGTTAAGCCATGTATTGTAATATATGAATAATTAAAGCTAAATCACAGGTTTTTTAATATAATTTTATTAAATTTTCATATTTTATAATTCCGAGGTATACTTCAACTCCATTTTCTTCCAATGGAAATGATGTATAGATAATCTGTTATTGAAAACAAAGATTTAATATGGGAATTGATAATACGTTTATGAGTTGTAGGAGTTTTTTCTACCGCTTAGCTATAACATCAGAACGAGTCGTTAAATCAACCTGTTTCAAATCAACAAACTTCATGCTGAAATGTTAACCGTTTACTAATGATTTGTTAACACGCGTTTGGTATGTTATAAGAGATTTTAATGCTATATTATTCTTCAGAGTATCTACATATCACATATAAACTGTTGAAAGAGCAAATTTTTCAGCATCTGAGAGGCCAACATGAATGGTTTCTGAATAAATTAACATCTGAACATTTTACTCGTTATATACGTGTTTACGTTATAAAGGTTCTCGTACTAACCGAGTTTCACTGCAACTAAATAATTTTATTTTTTTAATTACTAAAAACATTAATAAAACGTACCCGTACTTTGCTTAACCCCTATTCAACACCACGCGAAGAAAGAGAATCATCGGTGTTATGTATTCTTGTTTCTAGACGCGCAGCTAAAAGGCCGGCGAAATTATTATTTTTACGAGCACTCTCCGCGCCTCGTAAAATAGAGGTGCCCCAAAAGTTGAGGCGATTATTTGCGTTTAATATTTTCCCCGTTCAACGGGGTCCTCCTTATGCCTCGCACGTCCGGCGGAATGGATGTTCGGATGAGCTTTTTGATGTGACGTTTGAGGGTCCGACGCAATTTGAGGTTAATAAAAACGAGTTTTTGGGGGTGCGATGTTATAGAGATGAAATTGGACGAAATGGACTTCTTGGCAGTGATAGGACATGCGTTCTTCTTTGCGGTTTTTTATTCGTATAACATTTTATTTTTAATATATATATATTTTTTTTTAATGATAAACTAATGTTTGTAAGTCAAGGTTTTATGCATGGCACAAAGGATAACAAATAATTATAAGCAATAATTAGTCGCCTGAAATATCAATACAAATTAAAAATATCTCCCGAGTAAAAATAAATGAAAAAAAATAAAGTAAGCAGTAATTGTTGATTGAGGTACTAGTACATATTGAATTATTTGGCTGGTTGGAAATAAGCCGACATAGCTCAGTGGTTCAAAGCACCTGACCGTTTCATCAGAAGGTACGGGTTAAATTCCCGTTGGCGGCATTTATGTTTACTAGGGAGATATTTTCAATTTGTATTGATATTTCATGCGACTGATTATTGCTCATAATTATTTGTTATTTTATAGTTTCTTAAAAAGAAAAAAATGCATCACTGGGTTAGGATCATTATAAGCGGAAGATATTGCTAGTGCTATGATCAATAACCTGCCAAGAAGAATTGAATTAACCACGTGCGATTCCTGAATAACGATTTGAAACAAAACTTATGTCGCCCCAGTTAACGTAAGACCTTTCGACTCCTAAGCTTGAATATGATTATGATACCAGCGTAGTTATGCTGGTATCGTGTAAACAAGTAGAGCGGAGGACGAAAGAAAGGAGTGTTAAGAACAGATACAAATAATACGTAATTTCTTTCCCAGTTTGCGTCTTTCCATCATTGTCCCACATAGAGAGCTAAAAAATACAATTTCTGATTGCGAGCACAAATACAGGGTTTTCCAATAAGAAGTGTTATTTTGAATAACCCGGTATTTCGGTAGATGTTACTTTTGAAGCTGTGATTTTTTGACATTTGACAAGTAAAAACTACGTTTTTAATAAAAATGGAACGATACACGCTTCAAAAACGCATTAAAATTATTAGAATTTACTTGAGTGAATCAAATGCAAATCATCTTGAGTGATGAGGCCCATTTCCACCTCGGTGGCTTCGTCAACAAGCAAAATTGTCGCATCTGGGGATCGGAAAACCCCAGAGTTATTGTTAAAAAGCCTCTTTATCCTCAACGTGTGACTGTTTGGTGCAGTTTATGGTCCGGCGGAGTCATTGGACCTTCCTTTTTCGAAAATGAGGCTGGAGCAACAGTTACGGTAAATGGATCGCTATCGAGAGATGATTAATGATTTTTTATGGACGAAATTGGATGGTATTGATCTGGACAACGTTTACTTTTAACAAGATGGCGCTACGTGCCACACAAGCAACGAAACCATTGATCTTTTACGATTGAATATCAAAATAATAACTCTTATTGGAAAACCATGTAGTTTCAATCTCCGTTTTCCGATGACTTCATATTGCCAGATGAAATTTTAGTGCGTTAAGATAATATAAAATTTATTCATTTGTGCGTAACAGAACATGATGTACGATCCACGTCAATACAGCTATTAAAGCTTGTCAAAACAAAAGCCACATAATTTCGTGTACCAATGGCGAATTCGCGTCCAAAACCTACGCGTTACCTCAAAACGCGAAATTTTCAAATCGGTAGTGATTACCATTCCACAAATTTTTATTTCATGTTTATATTTTTATGAATAAATAGTAATACTGCACGATTTTTTAAGAAGAAACGAATAATTCTTTTTCGGAGTGAAGAATTACAGATAACTCACAGACCGCATGGAATATGGACGATGTGAAGTCAGTTGAAATGATTGGTTTTCAACCAAAAGGTTATCTTGCATTGGCCATAAATTGTTTTATAATAAATAAAATAGAACTGTCAATTTTGGAGGGCGGCTAGGAAATAATAAAATAATACAATTTCTATTACTTTGGTGGCTTATTTTTTTAGATTTTTCTTGTTACAGAGAATATGTCAAAAATTGACAAGCCTATTTAATTCAGATAAAATATGTTGAGCTGCCAATGACGTCTGTATATGGCGGGTCTATCGCTTGAAGGGTTTCCATTGTCCTTCGTATTTACGGAAACTATCCTATCTGCAGACCAGAAGTCGCCAGTTTCGTAATAAATGCAAAATAAATAAAATATATCACTGATGAAGATGATAATACTAACAAATTTAAACGAAACTTGATGCAGAACAAAACACAGAAAATAAAAATAAATGACGTTTAGATTGTTAGTATTATATTTTTCTTCAATCATATATTACATTGATGGGTAAATCCTTCAAAATAGTTCAAAAAAAATTGTTTTTTTTAGAAAATTTTAGATAAAGTTAACAGGTATTCCGTGTAAATAAAAATTGGATATGTTTATCCAAGACACTATCTAGGTTAGGTATCTCATTAGAAATTTGTAATCATTCTAAAAATATGGGAAAAATTGGGTTGCATGATAATATTGTTGATTATGTCTCTGAAATATGAGTTCAAATGGCTAAAAACTCTTTCAAAAGACAAAGATCCTGGGTTCGATTCCCAGTTGAGACCGTTATCTTTGTTGGCTGTGTCTTGTTCTGTTTCATTTTTCGTTCAGATTTTTTAGTATTATCTTCTTCAATTTTACATTGATGGGTACAACCTTAAAAAAGTGAGAGAAAAGGATTTCCAATAAAAATTAAGCCCTCGCATACCTAATTCCTATCGATTTATAACAAGTTTCTCATTACCTCTTTTAGTTTTTTGTTATGCCAAAATTTTAATTATATGAAATTCCCTCGATAGAAACAATCGCAAAGTATGCTCCAAAAATTATTAAAATCGTATTTTTTTCTATTATTTGATATGTTATAGGCATGAAAATTCACAGTATATCTTTAAATGCAACATGTGTGAGATTTCTGCTTTATCAAACAAGTCATGTTTTATTAAATATTTTCGCCATTTTTGCTTTGTTATTATTATTTTTTTTATATTTGCGCTCTCCCTCTAACATTCGTATTTACATATCTCCTTTTCAAACCATCTTCGAATGCTTACGGGGCCTTAGATGAAATACGTTTGCATTTTAAATCCGATGGTCGGCTCTCGTCGGAGCTAGTTGGCAAACTCGTAAAGAACAATTTTGATCAACAACGAAAAAAGTAATTCGTCTATCCCTAATGTAATATTTTTACATAATTAATTATTGCATTGTACTGAGTTCTGAACCCACCACCTCTGGGATCATAGCCAAACGGTCTTACCCTGAAAGTTTTCAAGTAATTGATACTTTTAACCGATAATTTCAGCAAACAATGTGTGTTCGCTGCTCTTTAGGAGTAAACAACTACATTTAACTCTCTTACACTCATCTCTACTCTCCTCTCTTATCTCTCTATATCTTCTCCTTGTCATGTTACTACTCTACCATCCAGTTACTACTATACCCGCTGCCCACGTGTCGCACTGAGATTCGCCCCATACGAGCTAGGAGATATATAAATCACTTTAGAATTTTTGAACCTTGACTTTGTAGGGGTATTACCAGATAGACATTGTGACCAACGCATTATTAATTAAGGCATAGGTTGACTAATACAAGAGTTCGCAAGTATGATAATTAGTTAATGAAATATTATTTTTAAGCAATAATTACACCTATACAAATTGAAAATGTCTTCCGTTAAAAAATACATCTTTTTAATAAAATCATATGTTATCCTTTGTGCTATAAATACTTGTCACTTAAGCATTAGTTTATCATTAAAAATAATGAGTTTATGAAATGTTCAGATGCATTTAATCGCTTCTTTATGGTTAAAAAAATAATATATAAATTAAGTTGTCAATAAAAAATTTCTAACTAATAAAGATTTTTTTCGGAGTTTATCATTATCGCACGATAGTTTAAATTTTCTTCAATAGAGCAAATAATTTCTATTCAAATAAGTTTAGATTTTTTTCCGCGTGAAAGAGCTCACTCAAGTGGTGAAAAAGTAATTTTTCAGTTTTTTTTTACTTTTCAATTAACCCAACCTCTATAAACCTAAATTCTCACGTTAGGTTTATAGAGGTTGGGTTACAAGTAGGTTCCCTTGTGATGAAGTAGAGTTTTTACTGTTTATTTTATACGAAACGAAACACTGTGCGTTGTTTCACAATATCTCTACCATACATCGATTTCTACTCAGGGCCGCTGCAAGTGATAAATTAGGGAAAAATCCGTGTAGGGTCATTTAAAATGCAGCCAAACGCAAATTGTCTAATAAAAATATGTTTGGTCCTGGTATTATAAAATACACCACATAAAAATGAAATATTTCAATTTTATCATATGTATAAGTATCGAAATGTCAAATATACCAACTTATTAGTTATTACAAAAACTATTTAATAATTAGTCAACCACTTCGACACAAGCTTTTCGTGGGTTTTGCCTAAATGCTGTAATGTGATTTTAGATGTTTATAAATACTAGATATAAAATATAATATTTTTTTATAACTTAATAAAATAATACATTAAAAAAAATTTAAAGAAATAAATTCGAGAAGCCGCCCTTTGGCTGGCCGCCCGCGTGCACCGCAGAGATTGCGCTTCAGAATGGGGCAGCCCTGCTTTTACTCTTCTCCTGCCTTAACTCCTCGTCTCTCTCATTCAATAGCGTGTATTGTCTGGGACAGAACCTCCATTAGGATCAGGCCAGGTCGAGATTGAAGCGGGGATGCAGACGACTCAATTAGGGGTGCGATATAATTATAATTGAATGTGTTTGCAAAGTTGTAATATGTCGGAGATTGAAGAGTGGTAAGCCGTTAATAGCATCTTGCACAGTGTTTGCAAAGACGATGGTTAGTTCAAAACAACTTAATTAGAATCTCTAATGAAAATTATATAACGAACCTAGTATCTAAGTATGCATTTTTGTAAATATCGATAAAATGGCCGTAGATAGTTGAGCGATACACTTCAAGTGCGATTGAGGCACCTTCTTTGAGGACTATGTTCTGAAATACGTATATTCTGACAGATGTTTCCGCTCTGCAATAAAGTAAAAATAAATTGAATATTTAACGTATCCGAAAACTAAAAACTGTTTTTGTAAGGTGATTAAATACGCTTTTAATTAAAAAAGTTTTAGCATTTATTTAATTGAAATATTAAAATTTTGAATGCAAACATAAAGAAATAATTAAAATTGGTTCACTGTACGTTTTATTAAAACAAAAATTACTGATAACAAAAAAAATACGAAAGCACATGCATTTTATTAGACTTTTTTTCAAACTTTATTCTCACTTCATGTTTGTCGTTTCATAGAAAAATAATTAAAAAAATATTCACGGATTTTTTCAAATCGCTGTCGAAACCGTTGGTTTCATAAAAGTGCACATTTTTATTCTTCTGTTTTTAATTTTTAGAATTAAATACAAAGCGTGGTGATTTTTTTTCTTTCTAACACCGTTACAACACCGAACAAAAAACTAGTTTTAACTTAAAAGTTAATCCTTGTGCTTGTTCCACACTACACTACACTACACTCTAAGCTACACCCGGGATACGAAAATATTTTCCTCTGATATTTGAAGCACATAGTCTGAAACTAGAATTTTATAAATGTACTTCAAATACGAGAATGGTTTCCTTCGAAATGCATCTGTAGATGGCCCCACAACTGTAAGAACACAAGACTGGTTTTAATCCACGAGTCAATCCTTATGCAAGTTCCCCACTTTAAATAAAACTGCTCCCAGAACACCGGACATCAGAATGGTTAGTGACTGGGTTGGTATAGCGTTTAGGACCCACCTAGGCGTCGCACAGTGGGCTGAAAATCGCCTTTCATAGACATAGAGACTTGAATTTACATGGGTATTTTTTTTTTGGCTAGAAATGGATTCTGCTGATCATTACTATGCTATAAAATTTCGTATGAAGCAATTTCGTGTACAAATGAAGGAGTTATCATTTTTATATGAAAAAAATGTATGGCACCGACATTAAAAATGAGGCTATCTCTGGAATCATAAAGTTGGCCATTATATCCTTACACACAGATATACTACTATTTATTTGTATTTTTTTGACATACTTCGTATTGTGGCGCAACTTGCGCTTTTTTTTTTTAAATCCTCAAAGTTGAAAAAAAAACTTTTTTTTGTTGATGATTCATTTTAATGCTTAAATGCTTTACATGTGAGTATGCTTTGTCTAGTTTACAATATTTTATTTACACTGCAAGCCAAAACAGTTTAAGAAATCACAAAAGTTTTAAGTCTATGAAAGGCGATTTTCAGCCCACTGTGCGTCGTACGTTTAATCCTAAGGCTAAGTCCTGCATCATGACACAAGAAACATTGTTTCGATTACTGTGGTGGTAGTAGAAGATTTTACAATTTGTCAGTTTATTCGTAAGCCGGGAATGTTAATCTATCTTTAAAAAAACACACACAAAATGGTTTCTTCCAATTTGTGCAGCACATAGTCTGCAACTAGATTTTTTTAAATTTTGATGCGGTTCCGAAAATGCTCGGGGCCGCATCAAAAAGTATCGCGGGCCGCAGGTTTCTATTCCTGACCTAAACACAAATAAACAGCTTTACAATTTTGCGTTATCTATAGAGTGTTTTTTAAATATGTTTTTTGACCGCACGCATGGAATTTCGGTAAATGACCACACATTAATCAATCTGTTAATAACCGAATATCACGAAAAGTTTTATTTCACTCGCGCAAAGAACGATTAAGAACGTCAAAATGAAGATTAACGAATGTAAATAACAATTTAAATTAATGTAAATCTTTTTTTCTTATATTAATCACGTAAATTTAAAATGAGAGTTCAAGGTTTATAATATTCTGTCATTTTATTTGCGGTGATCGCAACTTTCGAGGGATGTTAAATGATAATATATTATTTGTGTGAAATAGGCGAAAAATGGTGGTGTAATAATCAGAGAGTCGCGAAAACGGTTCTTTATTATTTATGTATCATTCTTTTAAATTTGTTAACTTGGCCGAGATACGTAAAGATTCTTTCCTTCGGAACCAAAAATCCAAGCCATCAGGCGAACACATCTTTGATGTGTTCTTATTTTGTGTTACTATTAATGTAAGTATGCATACATTATTTCATACTAACAATCATGCATGCAGCAGACATTGGAGGATCTAAAATCGTTTAAAAATAAATGTAGCTTCTTTTTACAAGTAAAATTAGAGTCCTGACGTGTGCGGCTAAGGAGGTTAAACAATCAGTTTCCTCAAACAGCCGTTGGGAAAGGGTGGCTCCCCTCCAATGCTCCGGAACCAGAGATTATCAGTTTGAAGCCTGGCGTCCGCAAAAAAGTTAATTTACATTGGTTATTATTCTAATAATTAAAAAAATGTAATGTGCAGCATTTCGCAATTACTTCTAGCACCTACCGCCCTAATGAACGTCCAACACTAATAAATGAAACGTTGCTTGGAATGGCCTTAGCTGTGGCTAGTGACCGTATTGTCAGGTTTACCCCGAATTTACACTCTCTCAACTCATTATCATCATGTGGGGGAGAGTATACTTTGTCTTTGAAGTTTGTTCTTCACAAATTATTATTAAAAATAAATAGTCGCCTGAAATATCAATACAAATTGAAAATATCTCCCGAGTTGATTGAAGTACTAGTACATATTGAATTATTTGGCGTGTTGGAAATAAGCCGACGTAGCTCAGTGGTCCAGAGCATCTGACCGGACATCAGAAGGTGCGGGTTCAATTCCCGTCGGCGGCATTTATTTTTACTCGGTAGATATTTTCAATTTGTAGTGATATTTCAAGCGACTAATTATTGCTTATAACAATTTGTTATCCTTTGTGCTATGCATAAAAACTTTGTCTTATAAACATTAGTATATCATTATAAAAACAATTTGTTCTTCACATTCAAATGACGTTTTTCTTCTTTTAAACTATGATATAAACGAACTTGGGAAACCAACTTGAATGTGAATTAGATTTTGGTTTAACATCTTCTGATAAATGGCTTTTACTTCCTTGCAAAGAGTTAAAGTAGCCGTCACGGGACCCCTTGATTGATTTTCATTTAAGGAAGTGACAATGAAAGTAAATAAGCCTTGAAAGAGGAATATATAAGAAATTAAAAATTAATATCATTTAAAATAGATTTCCAATTTTAGTGAGAATTGAAGCAAATATGGCGCACAGAGTTTTGGCGGCCGGGCAGAGAGAACCGATGAGTCACAAGGCTGGCTGAATGGAGCATCGTTCTATGCAAAAGCGTCGATCCTTCTTGCAACGCTACTCAAAATTCGGTTTTACACCCCTAGGTGCTCCAAAAGATGTTTTACATCAAAAAGCGTAAACATGTAATTGACGTAATTGAATATGATATTGAATCATTTCTGTTCGGAAATTATGTATCACTAATAACTTAATGATTTGGTGCAAAAAAACGCACTAGAAACAATTATTTATACTTTATAAAAAAGGTTAAATTTATATTTCTAAAAGACATCAACACCAATGTTTCCATTGAAAACCTTATTAAATGTTACATAAAACGTGCTGCCGTAATTTTTAGTCCACAAACCTCTAATAATTCTGGCTTATTACGACATAATACTAATTAGTTATTATGTATAAATGTCTTCACTTCAGTTAAGTGATTTGTCATGGTCATTTATTTATACTTTATAAAAAAGGTTAAATTTATATTTCTAAGAGCCATCAACACCAATGTTTCCATTGAAAACCTTATTAAATGTTACATAAAACGTGCTGCAGTAATTTTTAGTCCATAAACCTCTAATAATTCTGGCTTATTACGACATAATACTAATTACTTATTAATTATTGTGAATAAATGTCTTCACTTCAGTTAAGTGATTTGTCATGGGCATTCTAAATACCGTATTCTAAGTGTACTTATAAATATATATTTGTAGGAGTATTATTCGTGTATTATGCTTGAAAGAGAATCATAGCGGATATTCCCATCTCATTAAAATTTAAGTTCAGTAGCTTAAGAGGTCTTAAGTTAAGATATCACTGAAATGGTGTTGTCAATTATAACACTCCTTTCAGCTTTGTTGTTTAACAAAATCAAATTCTTATTAAACTCTCAATGGGGGTAATATTTAAAAAACAATTTGACATTTATAATTTGTTGATTTGTCACTTCCACTTTCGGTATCCTGTCTTGTGACATTTCTCGCAAATAGCCAGACTGGCAATAAACCCCAAGTGGGACTCTTTTTTATTTTTATGTGTCACCTCAAAAGAGAGCCTCTATATGTACAGCGTTGTGAGTCGGATTAAGGTAGGGGCTGTAGGAAGGGATTTATTAATGGGGGTCTTGAAGAGGCCCGGATTATATGAAGAAGGAAAACCAGATGCCGGTAGCTTGTTCCACATACGAGCCGAGTTACACAAAAACGAGTCGAAGAAGCGACCTGTTCTCATGAAGTCAACATCAACTGCGCACGGGTGTTCCGATCTTGTACGTCGAGTTTCATGCATGTGCTCCGGTGTGTTATGAAAACCGAAAGGAAATTTGGAACAGGGGGGATGACAAAAGACAATATTGAAGGTATTTACAGTTCTCATGGGCAAGGTCACTATTATTATAGTTTCACTAGTTGTAATGGCACTTTCAGTTAACTTCGGTAGTAATCAGGCACCCCACAAGTCACAACACTAATGTTATAACGGAGTGTTGTGACTTGTGGGGTGCCTGATTACTACCGAAATTAACTGAAACTGCCATTACAACTAGAGCACGTGCGTTAATATTGTCAAGACACACATTTATAATTCCCTTTCACTAGTTGTAATGGCAGTTTCAGTTAATTTCGATAGTAATCAGGCACCCCACAAGTCACAACACTCATGTTATAACGCGTGGTTTTCCCGTTTACTATGAAGATTTGTATCAGAATATTGCACAGCGATGTCACTCATTAGATGATTATTATTGCACTAAGAACTGTGTATCACTGTAGGTAATTCTCATGCCCAGGTTTCGGGTAGAAATATGGGGAAAGATAATCTCTAACAGGTGCAACGGGAATAAATGCTGCTAGCTCCATTAAAATACATGTAGTATTGACTATATATGACTCAGTATTCGCACACTGCGTCTGTGCATTAGAAATGGCAAACGGTCTGTTAACATTGGATTGTCAATCAGACGTTTAGATAAAATCAAGTCGGTTTTACCCACCTCACATCGCTGCCCAACCGGGTGGTGCCTTAGCTCCCATTTCTTACACTGTACGTGTACAGACAGAGGCGCTCTTGTGAGGAGTCACATAAAAAAAACTCTGATTATATAAAGATTCATCGAAACTTTGACTTCAATTATTATACAAAGATACAATTTAAGTGACAACGACTCTTTTCTACACAGTGCTTCAATTGGAAGTGCTTCAAGTACCACTGGCTCAAAATAAAGTTAACATAAAGTTCAGTTGATCTGTTTTGGGTTGCAATCTGCACTGAGAAGATTCCCTGAAGCCACCATACAAACTCACCAACGAAGAAGAAGCAGATCTCTGATTCACTTTTAAACTTTACGACAATTATACAACTTAAATCCGCAATCTTTCATCTCTTCAAATCCAATCCTTACATTCCCTTACAATCCTAATCAACTAGAACTTCAACAAAATACACCCAATTTATCTTTAAAATGTAACCCTCACGGACTAATAAATTTGAAGTAATACGCAATTAAACTATATATTAGTATTTATCATTGAAACAATCAACATCGGATATCAAAAACACGTGAACACCTCAACACATCGTTCAGGTGTTCACAATTCACTAAATGCTTAAATCATTTACAGTACATATATCTCGGTGTGTTCATTGATCAAAACCTAAAGTGGAACAGCCACCTTACAGAGCTAGTAAATAGAATAAGGAAATATTTCTTAGGTTAAGAAATATTTTAAATTTAAATATATTCCAAAATAAGTACTTTGCTCTTTTTCACTCTTTGCTTATCTACGGCATTACAGGTTGGGGAGGATCTTACAAAAACAATCTAAACTCGATAAAAGTTTCACAAAGAATTATGGTAAAAGTAATACTTAAAAAATCCTATTTTCGTAACGAAATCACCTTAAATTATTTCCATTACAAAATGTCGATGACATATTTAAGGAAGCTCTCATTATCAAAATCTGTAAAGTGTTGTTTTAAAACAACACAAATGCTAAATCTTTACAATTGTATTTACCAAGCCATAAAAACAAAATCATCTCCTTTCTGAATTGCGCTGTATATCCAACCAATCAGAACAAATAAATAATATTAAAAAAAAAATAATATATATTCAAAAATCTGTCATTTTAAATACATGATTTTTTTACATTACAAAAGATTTAAAAAATATTTATGTTGAGGGATCAGTAGGATTTATAGGTCCAGTTAGAAGTTCTACCCAGCCGAAACCTCTGATATGAAAATATCTGGAGTCGGTGAATTATTTTCCCATTTGATCTCTTGTGAGTTTTTCTTGTTTTGTATTTATTATGCTTATATAATGCACTTGCATAATGTGGATTTATTAGATGATCATTTGTGGAAAAGTGTGTGGAAGGGTTTAGTTTTTCCTGTGAGGAAGATTTAACCCGGATATAAAGTTGGAAAAAACAATTGAAATATATATAAAGTTTATGTTATACATAACATATTACGATACAAAACCAAAGTAAGTATCAAAGCTCTCTTATCAGGCACAAAAATTCCTCTTTTCTGATAAGGTATACGTTACCAAATATGTCCTTTTAAAAATTTTGTAAAATATGTATGTACAATGTAACTTATATACTTTATATTATGTCGCGCGTCGGACCTGGGGGGGTCCTGACTTACCCTCGGCCAGCTCAGAAGCGGGGCATGAGACGTCTCTCTCATAGTCAGGGTTCGGGGTCAGCGCGTGGCTCGAGAATCCATATCCCACCGTCTATACAAAACACTCCCATACGATTGTTATGCCCAAATGAAAGAGGTTAGGTTTTTATGAATTAGCATTGTATTTGAGCGGCTAAAGGACATTACATGGGTGAATAACAACAGTACACAGGTTATTACATCCTAAACTGGAATTATCAACAAGGGTTCCCTAATCTCTCTCTGGGAAATAATTAACAGCTCACTCTCTCTAGATCGGCAGGCAGCGTGGATGAATTTAGGTTATTAGCGGACACATTCAAGGGTAATAGGAAATGTAAGAGACTCACAGCATGGTGTTGTCGGGTATCCTGTTGATTTGCAGGACTGAGCGCCGTGTCTCAAACAAACGGTGCCAGCCTGTCGATGTTCAAAGCGCGCCATTTCCGTACGTTATTGCTTTCGACGGAGCGGTGCAAATTGGGAACGCGGGAGCCGAAACGAACACACGTCCAGCCTGGTCAGAGGTCGGCGCGCGAGCGGGGGCAACGGGGCGTAGGGTCGCCGGGGGTGGGGGAACTGTAGCGGATGTATTGCGCGTTCTTCACTACGTTTGGTCTAGCAACTAATTTGAATAATTCCCGCTCTCAGGCTGGCAACTGTAGGATCTTTTGCGGCTAAAATCTGTTATATGACACCTCCCCCCGCGCTCGTAAAAAAGGCGACGTGGTAATGGAGCATCAGGATTAAAAGATCCTCTATGTGCCTCCCTTGGGGTTTTTTTGACAAAACAAGAGTTGCCCTTAGTTTGAGAGACTTGGATGGCCAGAGAGATGCCTAGCTAAAACATAATGACTAGCTTATGCCATAGGCTAGGTAACAATATTTGTGGGGAGAAATGAGGAAGGGTACATAGCATGTTTGGAGCAAATAAATTTTGGGGAGAGAGCAGGTGTGGAAACAACAAGTAAAATTATGCAATTTGAAAACAATAGACATGGTTATGCAATTGAAAGACAAAAGACAAAATTATGCAATTGAAAGACAAAAGGGCATGGTTATGCAATTGAAAAACAAAAGGGCATGGTTATGCAATTGAAAAAACAATAGACAACATTATACAATTGAAAAACAAAAGGGCATGGTTATGTAATTGAAAAAACAATAGACAACATTATACAATTGAAAAACAAAAGGGCATGGTTATGCAATTGAAAAAACAATAGACAACATTATACAATTGAAAAACAAAAGGGCATGGTTATGCAATTGAAAAAACAATAGACAACATTATACAATTGAAAAAACAAAACAAAAGACGGAATGTTAAGGTGTGATTCTAGGGTTTCATTGGTCTGGAAGCTAAGTTTGCGTTGCGTTGGTTTTTTGGTTTTGAAGAGTTGCGAAGGAAACGAGATTTCACTGACTCTAAAAGATTACATTATCACTGTAATCTGACCCATTGAGATAACACTCAGGAGTACACTTAGGTCTTGGAAAAAAAAAAAAAACACTTTGCTTCGTTGTGGGCGTTGATGTTTGCGAAGTGGGGCTGTGGTTTGCGGGGCTGCGGCTATGGTTACAGTGGTCATTGGAGAGAGTAGTCCAGGTTCCGTAGTTATGCCAGTACGAGTCCTATGTGCTATTATGGTGGGCACGGATCGTATGTGTTGGTTATCGGAGCATAATGTAGCTCAGGATAACTTTTTAGAGATGCGCAGTTTGTGTTTACTGGAGGGGCAAAGGGTAATTATGTTTCACCCATGACCTGGTATGTGTCACTGCATGACAGAGCAAGAGACGGTATAACTGGCATTGGCATTGAGGGCAAGAAATTTGAACTCCGGGACTAGCGTGTCCGAAAGGTAGTTCAGAGTGTCATAAAGTATAGTGGGACAACTCGGCTTGCAGTGGTGAGACAAACGTCATACATATGATTAGTATTGTCTGAGCTTTCAGGAACAAGATGGAACAAGTGTGTAGCGAGTAGTAGTCGAGGGACCTTTGTAACCACAGCGCAGGCTGCTAGGAGGTGAGGCTCAGCTTGGCTGCCGGAGATGACATCCGCCTGGGCTTCTTTTTAAATCCGGGGGGAATTATTATTAAAGCAAATTTCTTGAAGTTTACCTGCCTAGGGACCAATGAAGAAAAGTTTGGAGAGAAACAAAATGTGTCCAGAAAAATAAACAAACGAGGTTTAGCTGCCGGTCCGGAGAGTGACGAAGAGTGTGAGAGAGAGGTAGAGAGAGGTTCCTAACTAGTTTTGATTACATAAACATTATCCTTTATTAGGATGACTTGGTGTTTGCCGAATGACAAACTGTCTTGGTTGAAAAACAACCGGCCTTCTTTGGCCTATGTTAACATACAGGTGGTAACATTTTCGTAGGATTTCAAAGAACAAGACAAAAAATTCGTGAACGAGTCACGGCAACAGCAGGGAAACTAATTCATGAATAAAGGTTGTCAGAAAAGACAGACGATACGCCAAGTGCGTATCATATATATTCAAAATTCATGAATGTGTTTCGTTGAGGAGAGAAAAAAAATGACAACATACGTGAAAGGTGAGGTAGGAAGCCTGTTGGTGACCGGACCAAATACCGATTCGAACTCGAAGTGAGGGCGAAATATGGTCGACAACAGATTTTCCACTTCATACATATTGCCTGAGGGCATGGGGTGGGGAGGGGGGAAAAAGGACGGGAATTGAGTTACGAAATTGCTAGAGACTGGACTAATTTCCAATTCAACCTCTATGTGAGAGTGAAACATATTCAACCAGCAGATTTCCTGACTCTTTACATTTTAATAAAGTGGATTAATTTTTAAAACGCATTAGAATACACATTGTACTAAAGAGGCTAATCTTTTGCGTGTATTTGGCAAAAGATTAGGGGTCGTTTTAAACTTCTACATGATTGTGAGAAAAGACAGACCCTAGTTCCAATTTCACAAACCTGGGATTCTTCTTATTCGTTTCCCAGACGACGAGTTTAGTGGTTTTGTGCCCATCGATTAACTCCTGCGGCACTATGCCCCATAATTGACAGTGAAGCTGAAAACTAGTCCTTTTGGGATAGTAGATATTCCTGGGCTTCTTTTCTTTTTGGAAAGCAGCAAAAACAGGAAGTCCACGGGCATTGGCGTTGAACAAAGAGGCTTCTGTGAAATACTTACGTAGTTCACATATAAAGGTTTGATATTATTTCGTTCGCACGATTCATGGTGAGTATTGTAACGTCTTCACGTATAGTGTACAAGTATGCAGTATATGCAAGGTACAACTCAATTATAGACAGAAGTCAAGGAGTGTAAAAACAGTTCCTTAAAGGAGATGACGATGTCGATATTATGTCGTTCACACGAATCACGGTAAGTATTATTATTACGTCTCCACGTCTCGTGTACAGGGTTGTACACAATTATACACAAAAGCGGTTCTCATGACATGTTAATGACACACGACCAAATTATACACAAGGGCGGTACTCATGGCAAATTAATGTCACACGACCAAATTATACACAAAGGCGGTACTCATGGCAAATTAATGTCACACGACCAGATTATACACAAAGGCGGTACTCATGGCAAATTAATGTCACACGACCAAATTATAACACATGGTTATAAGTATTAAGTAATTGTAACGAACTTCTCGTGTAGTGGTGGATTTTGTAAGGATCTCTCCTATCGCGTGACAATTTTTACATTTAAATATAATTCAACAAAAGCTAGCAGTATCATTTGATACTGTTTGCAAAGATTTGTTAGATTGACTAACTCCGTAGCCTGGAGGGGCGTACGATGGAACAATAGAGAAGATAAACAATTTTAATGTTACTTCATTGTGTTACAAGGTGCAAGATGATGGTAGAAGGTATTTCTACTTACATCGAGCGATGGGTGGGAACAGGCCCATAATGGCTTTACATACTGTTCGTTGTAGCGTGCAATTGGGTTGCAAACACTTGGTTAAATGGTGAGACAAAGGTTGGGTGTTTATATTATGCAACGATGATCGAACAAAGTCCTGTTGATTTACGTTGTGATATAATTATTTGCGTTTGAAGATCAGGATAACCGTAAGGTTTTACTAACCTGTCCCGTAGGGTTGAAACGTGAGGTACGAGACATACGTGACGTAACAGTAGAGAAAAGAAAATCGAGATCTCGTCATACAATAAAAGACCTTAATGGGTTTTACATACTTTTAGTTGAAGCGAGTCCAGTTATTTGTATGTGGTTTTATAGGACCGACATTTGGTTTTCTTTTATAAATACAATTTCCCAAAATGGATGTGTCAAAATCCTATTTTTGGTAAATGTGAGCTTGGGTAGGACGCCATCAATTTTTGAAAGGAAAAAATTGAAAAAAAATGAAAAAAAAAATTATATACATACAAAGAAGACAATTATGTGATTAATTGCTACTTGGTTCTTGCCTTTGAGACCACTATAGGGTTTTACATACTCAAGGTAACGTTGAATTGGACAAGAAAGAATTAATGGCTGTACTTGACAGGTTTTCTTTTTTTTTTAAAAAAAAAAAGGGTCGGTATTTAACACTTTGGAATTTACAAAATCCGAACTCTTTTGGATGGCACTCTTATGAGTGATTACCAATCGTTATTTTACAAGGAACAAAAACAAAAGTGGGGTGGTTCTTTCTAACACGACTAAGGGAACAAAAATGAAACGAAAATGGGGTGACATGACATAAACATTGCATAGTGTAGAAGTTGAGGAGCAAAAGCGGGTTCGCGACTTCCCGGCGGTTGTAACTCGAAGACGTGTCTCTATTCTAAAATGATCAGTTTCAGAACAGGTGAGAAAATAAAACGTAAAAAGGGAGAAAACGATTGTCGTGAGGGAAAGAACGTTATTACAGGAATAATATTTCATGGTCATAATATGTTAATATACATTCATTTACAAAGGTGGGTTAAACTCGTTTTTGACGAATAGGTTGACATGTAGTTGACACTTTACACGCCTAATTATGGTAAGACTTCATAGCTTACAATAGTTTGTGATAATACACAGTGGGTTAGTTTAAAGTTGCTGGGGTGGTGGGGGAGTTTCAACTGTCTCCTCACTTCCAGACTTTACAATGTCCTTAATATGGTAATTACCAGTATGTTTGCCAGAGGAGTCGGACAGGTAGTAAACTAAGTCCGATATTTTTCTTACAACCTTGGCCTTGACAAAACGGGGTGCCAGCTTGGCAGAGAAGTACAGGGCTCCTTGAGAGAGGGTGTTATTCCTTCTCCAGACAACATCGCCTACATTAAAAGTGATGTGTTTCCTACGTAGGTTATATCTGTCCGCACTTTTTTGGTGGGCCAGCAATAGGGCATCAGTAACTTCACTATAAATGGCAGTAAGTTCTTCCAAACGATGGGCGTAATCAACGGCAGGATTGCTTGTGGAGGTGGTTGACGTGGGGAAATTCGTGTTCCAGTGCAATGAACCGTGTACCACCTGTTCCATACCGTGTTTTAAAAAGAAGGGGGTGTAACCAGTGGTTAGGTTAACAGTGTTATTCATGGCAGCTTGAATTTTATCTAAATTCTTACACCAATTACGTTGGTCTTTGTCAACCAAAATGGCCAGAGCTGTGTTAATAGTCTGGTTATATCTTTCGACAGTGTTATTTTGGGGAGTGTACAAGGTATTATAATAAATATCTTTAATCCCGTATTTAGCAAGGAAATCTTTAAATTCCTGTGCTATAAACTGTTTTCCGTTGTCAACTATTACGGTTTTGGGTGTTCCGTAGGGTATGAAAATGTGTTTTTCCACAAGTTTGACAATGGCGGCGGCGTTGGCTCTTTTTAAGGGGAAGATCCAACAAAATTTGGTAAAGATATCCACAATGCTGAGTATATGCATGTGTCCAGAATAACTCCTGGGAAAAGGTCCGACGAGGTCCATAGATAACGATTGGAGGGGTCTATCAGCACGTTTGGGTTTTCCCATTAGGCCGGCAGGGGGTGCCGTACTATGTTTGTAAGCTTTACATGTTTCACATTTGGAGATGTAGTTGCGAACTTGCTTGAAAAGACCAGGCCAGTAATACTTCAAGGAAATCTTTTTATACGTCTTGAAGGTTCCTGGGTGTATAGAGTCGGGGGCACTATGATTGTTGATGATTACTTGTTTTCTCTTTTCGAGGGGCACAACGAGTTTCCAAGAGTAATCTTCGAGGATGGACAGTGGGGCCTTACAATTGCGATATAGTTGTCCTTCTTTTATAATAAAATTGGGAAACTTTTGTTGATTGTTTTTGCACCCTTCATAGATTTTGAGATACCATTCATCTTTTGTGGATGGGGTAGAGGCAATTGTATCGATGTTTAATGCGGCAAGTTCAATTCTTGACAGGGCATCTGGGACAATATTGTCCGCACCTTTACGGTGGATGACATCGAAAGTGTATTGGGACAAACGAGAAGCCCAGCGAGCGAGTCTGCCGGAGGGATTACTTAGAGAGATCAACCATTTCAAACTACTATGGTCTGTGACTACAGTAAATTTGCTACCGTCTATGTAACCGCGGAAATGGTGAACAGAATCCAATACTGCCAGTAACTCTTTTTCGGTGATTCCGTAATTTTTCTCGTGTTTATTCAAGGTGCGGGAAAAATAGGCTACAGGGTGTTCGCCATCGGGGAATTCCTGAGTTAGGACTCCACCGATCCCTACGTTAGAAGCATCCGTGTGGAGGGTAAAAGGTAGTTCAAAATTAGGACAATTCAGGACAGGGGCTGTTTGAAGAGCATTTTTTAAAGTCGTAAAAGCTTCTTCGGCTTCAGTAGACCAACGAAAGTTGCTGATACCTTTACGGATACCAGTAATTTTGTTTAATGGGGCCGAAATAGTGGAAAAGTCTTTAATGAATCTCCTATAGTAACCTGTAAGTCCAAGGAAACCTTTGACTTCTTTCGCGTTTTTGGGTCGGGGGAAATTTGCCATTGCTTCCACCTTAGTAGGATCTGTTCTCAGACCTTTTTCGTCGACAATGAATCCCAAATAACGCAGGCGAGACTTACAAAATTCAGACTTCTTTAAATTGATGGTTAAACCAGCAAATTTAAGTTGTTGAAAAACTTTTTTCAGCATTAACAGGTGTTTTTCGAAGGTGTCACTAACGATGATGAGATCATCAAGGTAGCAGAATAGGTTGTTGTCAACTTCAGGGCCGAATAGTTTGTCCATCAGCCTCTGTAGTTCGGCGGGGCTATTTTTTAGACCAAAAGGTAGCCTTTTAAAGTGGAACATTCCCCTACCAGGTACAACAAAAGCAGTTTTTTCGCAGGATTCCGCATCTAAAGGTATTTGCCAGAAAGCTTTGCTTAGATCAATGGAAGAAATGAATTTGGCGTTGCGTAATTTGTCTAAAGTTGCGTGAACGAAAGGCAGTGGGTACGCGTCGGCTTCAGTGCAAGAGTTCAATCGTCTACTGTCGAGGCAAAAGCGTGCAGAGCCGTCTTTTTTTGAAACCAAAAGGGTTGGGTTGGTCCAAGCACTTCTGCTGGGAACTACCACTCCCATTTTCAACATTTCATCAAGTTCATTTTCTAAAAGTTTCAATTTTTGGGGGGCTAAATTGTAGTAGCGTTGCTTGATTGGTGGGCCGTTGGTTTTAATGTGGTGTTTTACCAAATTAGTTAAACCCAGTCCGCATTTTTCGAAAGATATTGATTCAAATTTGTTGATCATTTCCTTTAATTGGAGAGCCTGGTCAGTGCTTAGGTTTTCGTGAGGTATTATTGTTCGAATCTCACCAACTTGAGCGACCGGAGGTTTTTGGCCAAGAGTATTAAATACTTGTGGAGCAACGTTAAAAGCCTTCCAGAAGTCAACGCCAAGGATGAAATTCTGGGATATAGAGGGTACTATTAGAAAGTTAATTGTAACTGTGTTATTGTTACATTTAATTGGTAATGACAGAGTACCGATGACTGTCTGGGGAGCATTGTCCGCAGTTGTCACGAGTGTAGGTTTGGAAAAAACTTTAAAACCGTTGTTAACAAAAGGCAGGTGGGCATTGTTGCCAAGGCAACTAACAGATGCACCACTATCTAGTAGTCCAGAGAAGGGGACATTGTTAACGGAGAAAAGGGCATAAGGTCTTCCATCTTTAGCTTGTTTGCAACAAACCGAAGAAACATTTAAGGTCTGGTTAAAATATTTAATGTGTGATAACCAATCAGTCCATTCCTTAGACCTTGGTACAGAATGAATACCTGAGAGGTTATTATTTAGTTTTTTGGTTTTCTCGCATGAAAATTCGGTGGGGGTTTAGAGAAATCCACTTGAGGTTTAACAAAGTGAGGGTCTTGCAACCTTTCCATGTTATTTCTTGTTTTTTTGAAAATTTCACGCAGTTCGTCGCGTGGAGGAGAACGATCCCTGGAGCGATGTCTCTTTAAGGTTCTGGGTTCTTTAGCTTCCAGAAATTTGGCCTGCTTGAAACAAGTGGTAGCTAGGTGACCTACTTTTTTGCAAAAGGAGCAAACTTTTTTGTTGTCAAGTTCTGGTTTTAATCCAGAAGGACGGCTTGGTACAGTGATATTGTCCGTGGTGGTTTTGTTGTTTTTCCTGTCTTGGTGGGATTCCAAAATGAGGCAAACTTCGTTTAAATGGGCCAACGACACAATTTTCTGTGAGGTGATAATGTTTTCATATCTTTGTAGGAGGCCATCAGTTATAACTGGTAATAATTCGGCTTCCGAGACAGGGTGGGAAAGTTTGATGTTGATGGATTCGGCCCTCTCTATGAATGTTGCCACAGTTTCGTTTACTAATTGTTTAATGGATAGTAACGATAATTTAATTCTGTGTTGGGCCTCTGATTTGCCGAAGCTAGTGATCAGGGCTGATCTGAGTTTATTCCAGTCCTTGCATTTTGATTTTTGTATTCGGTGCCACGGGATTAATTCTGGAGATATTAGTTCTATAAAGTTTTTCTGCAGCACGTCAAATGGAACATTTTTAATTGAGGCCGTTTCTTCGATTCGGTCAATGAAATCCAGTACATCGGAAACACCGTTATATTTGATCTTCCAAGGAGTGAGATCGTATGTTTTTTCTTGTGCCGTGATGGGTGCATTGTCTTGTTTTACTGTAACATGTGTCCTGGTTTCTTTGTTAGAAACGGGGATTTCCAAAGCTGGGGTATTGGGTGCCTTGACTTCATTTGCAACGGATAGGTTTATTTTCCTGATGAACTTCTTGTTAAATAACAAAGCGTATGCTTTCAATGCTGACTTTGATTTGTTTAGTGGTGATATTCCTCTGTCTTTTAAGACGGCTTGTAGGTGCACTTTGGATAAGTTGTGTACATTGGGAATGACACCCATGTCCGAAGATGTAGCCATTTGATTGGAATTCATTGTTAAAAATGGTTTAAAAAAAGGAAAAAAAAACTCCGAAATTCTTCTAAGTCTTTTTGAAGAAAATTTGGCCAGGGGGACACTTTAGGATTTGCATTATTTAATTTTTGTGGGCACTATTCGCACTTATATTCACTGCACTCGAGGAAAGGCACGAAAAAGGCACAAAAAACAGCACTTTAGAAGCGAAAAAACACTTTTGATGGAAAGATTTTATATTTGCTTCATTTACTGGCACTAAATCGTGAGATTGAACACACGTTCTTATTATTGCGTCGAGAAAGCACTTCTTTGCAAAAAAACACTGCACTTCTGAAGTTAATTTCAAACAATTCACTTAAAATCACTTTTATAACAGTCAATGCTGAAAAAGAATATGGACAAACACCGTACCTATATAATTAATCGGGATAAAGAATTACTTGTGTTTTACAGGTTGTAGCTGATATACTTTTTAGAAATCAGCTTCGATGGGCCGTTGGGTGTATTGTGCTTTTTTTAAAAAAAAATCACTTCCGGTGTAAAAATTGGCTTCACAGTTCTAAATCCTGACTGTTATTATTACGGTGCAATTTATGCCGAAATTAAAACAGTGGGTTTGTTTTGTTAAACAAAGAATACAGAATCTATGTTATTGAAAAAAAACAAAAACATTATGTTCGAACTTTCGTTATCACAGCATTTGGCGGGAATTTCGCGCGTCTCTTTTATTCGTTCGAGAAGATTCTTACCGTTATTTTTCGCGGCAAAATGCGCTTAGCAACAAACAAAGTCACGACAGGATTGCGTGCATTTCTTATTTATTCGAGAAACTTCCACCGTAGTTTTTGCGGCAAAAATGCTCTTGGCACAAAATTGCATAGTACATGTTTTCAAATTGGGGACAATCGTAAAGGCAATTCTGTGCAGTCGGGAAGGATATGTTTAAAAAAAAAATTCTGCCCCTAAGTTGGTCGCCAGTGTCGCGCGTCGGACCTGGGGGGGTCCTGACTTACCCTCGGCCAGCTCAGAAGCGGGGCATGAGACGTCTCTCTCATAGTCAGGGTTCGGGGTCAGCGCGTGGCTCGAGAATCCATATCCCACCGTCTATACAAAACACTCCCATACGATTGTTATGCCCAAATGAAAGAGGTTAGGTTTTTATGAATTAGCATTGTATTTGAGCGGCTAAAGGACATTACATGGGTGAATAACAACAGTACACAGGTTATTACATCCTAAACTGGAATTATCAACAAGGGTTCCCTAATCTCTCTCTGGGAAATAATTAACAGCTCACTCTCTCTAGATCGGCAGGCAGCGTGGATGAATTTAGGTTATTAGCGGACACATTCAAGGGTAATAGGAAATGTAAGAGACTCACAGCATGGTGTTGTCGGGTATCCTGTTGATTTGCAGGACTGAGCGCCGTGTCTCAAACAAACGGTGCCAGCCTGTCGATGTTCAAAGCGCGCCATTTCCGTACGTTATTGCTTTCGACGGAGCGGTGCAAATTGGGAACGCGGGAGCCGAAACGAACACACGTCCAGCCTGGTCAGAGGTCGGCGCGCGAGCGGGGGCAACGGGGCGTAGGGTCGCCGGGGGTGGGGGAACTGTAGCGGATGTATTGCGCGTTCTTCACTACGTTTGGTCTAGCAACTAATTTGAATAATTCCCGCTCTCAGGCTGGCAACTGTAGGATCTTTTGCGGCTAAAATCTGTTATATGACAATTACAATAAAAAATATCATTCTTACTTGGCACTACATTATACAATTATACACATTATGAAATATTATTATTTGTACTTATTTAGAAATATATATAAATAAACAGTCGTTAACTGTGTTGTGATCCTGTTGACATCATTTTACGAATTTAAATTCGAAGTGCGTTAGAGTATCTAAATAAAATAAAATCTTGAACGAATCAAGAATCCACACTCGAAAGCCTTTGAAAACCGATTTGTAAAAAGAATTCTCGAGTTTTATAATCTGTGTGTTTAAAAAAGGCCACTTTGAACCAAAGAAGAGACTTGAGGAGCAAAAAAAGGCGTTTGCAAATATTGATTCTGTTCAAACACGAAATTCTTCTTTTTAATGGGGGAAAGATAAAAGTTCTTTCGTAATAGCGACAAAATATCTCCGCCAAAACTAACACAAAACGTTTTGTAAATACAATATTCCGGTGAAATTCATGAAAAAGCTTAAGTTATTTTATTCCACAAAACAATTCTTTGTGCTTTGGGCGACAAAAAAGCGTGACCGGGAAAAAGTAAACACTTAAATTACATTCCAGGCTTTTTGGATCCTAAATAAAATACATTCACGTATTTAATATGTGGCCTTTTTTAGGGACTCGTGTTAAAACAACTTTAAGTCCCCCCGTATGTATTTTTTCATTTTTATTAGATATCTAATAAAATAACGATTAACAAAATAGTGTAAATTATATTGAGTATCCAAAATTACCTATTTTTAAGAGTACCTATTTTTTTCTGTTAAGCCTTCTGAACAGCCAGGTACTCTTCTATCTTCCTCCTTCCCATCTCCTTCCCTTCTCCACTACCTTCAGCTTCGCAACATGCCCCAATGGGGATGCCAAAGTATCACTGGCTCCAGACGGTTGGGAGCAGTTGGGACTCTTGCGCGGTATTTACATAAAATAAATTATTGTACGTCTATTTGAATTTCACTATTGTTTTCGGTAATGAATGAATGCAAATCATAGAAAATTAATTTAATTTAAATTTAATTTAATTTTTAACATCCGATCGAGCAGAAGCTTCACCGGTGGACTCTTTGGTGGTATGATTTGAGATTTTCACGGCCAAAAGTATTATAGCGATTTGTTTTCGGGGTGTTATGCCGTGTTGCGCTGCCTCATTCTTTAGCCAAAATAAGGAGGTAGCGCAACACGGCATAATACCTATAAATTAACAAATATTATTAAATAATTATTGATATTATTCATATGTCACTATTAAATTATGACCGCCAGATTCCTACCCACCGATCATACTTTTAGATTCTGACCGCCAGATTCCTACCCATCAATCATATTTTTAGATTCTGACCGCCAGATTCCTACCCACCAATCACACTTTTAAATTCTGACCGCCAGATACCCACCAATCATACTTTTAGATTCTGACCGCCAGATACCCACCAATCATACTTTTAGATTCTGACCGTCAGATTCCTACCCACCAATCATACTTTTTTCCTTAAAATCACCCTCCACACAGTATCCCCAAAGACGGCATAGGCTCTGAGGGATTTTTTTTTTCTCAGGACCTTCTGTGTGAAGTTAATGTTAGTAAAAAATTCGTAACATCTTTCATTTCCATTCATATTACATCACTTCCCAATAATAATTGAATAAGCCATTTTTTAACAAACACAAACACAATGCGTTGCATTGGCACGAAAAAATAGAATTAAACGGCACATTAGGTTGCCCCTGATTGAGGGTTGACCTAAAGCCTCATCTAAGAAAATGACCCTATAAATTCTTTGTAAATTGGGATAAAAGACGATATGGAGTGAAGATTTCTGTTTACGGCAAGTGACAATAATATATGACAGAATTTTGACTTGTGATGGAGTTCCATTGAAAGTAGCTGTCACGTCAGATCTGAGATATAAATTAATGACCGGTCGGTGGCCGAGTTGACATCGCGTTTGGGTCCCACCCAGGCGTAGTGTGTTCAATTCCTCGGCTGGCTAAGTCCTCCATCACAACACAAGCAACATTTTCAGCTTACTGTGGTGGTAGTAGGAGATTTTCAAATATTGTCAGGTTATTCGTAACCTGGGAATGTTTGACTTTCTTGTTAAAAATAAATAAAAAAAATATTGCTGACTTTTTAAGGGATAGGTCGATTCAGGCGGTTGCTGACGGTTTCACCTCTTCCTCGCACTCTATAAATGCTGGCGTCCCACAGGGATCGGTTCTGTCTCCGACTTTGTTTTTGTTGCACAACAAAAACCTTTTGACATGTGCACCGATTCATTGTTACGCGGATGTCAGTACAGTTCATGATAGCTTTTTGTTTGACAGGCCCCCAAAGGGCACACAAACTCCAACGACTCGGAAGGCTTTGAAGCAGAGAATGGAAGGTTATCTCGAGAGTATTTCCTCCTGCGGTAAAAATAATCTCGTCGAATTTAATGTTTCAAAGACCCAATCTTGTCTGATTACGTCTAAAAGGGATCCAAATGATAATCTAGTCTCCTTCAACGGAAGCAATCTTCCGAACAGGCCTTCCATTGATATGCTTGGTGTAACTATAAGTGACTAGCTCAGGTACGGGGGCTCCATCGAAGCCAGAGTAAAGTTGGCCTCTCAGAAGCTGGGCGTACTGTACAGGGCCCGCAGATACTTTAATAGTACACAACTGCTGACCCTTTACAAATCGCAAGTGCGCCCTACTGTCAAATTTGGCAGCCATCTCTGGTCCGGAGCCCCTAAATACCTGAAAAAAACCCTTGACTCTGTGCAAAAACGGGCGGTCCGTTTGATAGATTCCCCAATCTTAACAAACGGACTGCAATCTTTAGAGCACAGGCGTCAGGTAGGTATGCTGTCCTTGTTCTATCGGTATTACAATGGAAGATGCTCTGAGGAACTAGCGTCATTGATCCCTTCGGCACCGGTGCGTAGTCGGGATACACGCCAAACGGGCGTCCAACATTTGTACACGGTTGACATTTGTCACATGAGAACGGGTCGCTTCTACGATTCGTTCTTAGGTTCAACAGCTCGGCTGGAACGAACTGCCGGCCTCTGTGTTTCCTCCCTCCTACAACTTGGGACTCTTCAAGACCCATGTTCACTCCTTCCTCTCCACAAAAAGACCCTCCACACAGCATCCCCAAAGATGACATAGGCCCTGAGGGAAAATATTTACTTCAGGGCCTCCTGTGTGGAGTTAATATAAAAAAAATATATTTTTTTTTTTTTTTTTTTTTTATAGTGAATACCTCACAAGAGTCCCAACTGCTCCCGTCTGGAGCCAGTGAGACAATGGCATCCCCAATTGGGGGATGTTGTGAGGCTGAAGGTAAGAGGGGAAGGGAAAGAGGAAGGTGGGGAAGTACCTGGCTATTCAGATCTAGTCACTAAACACGGCTAAAGCCATTTGGAGCAACGTTTCAATTCTGAATGGTGGTCTTACACCAGGGCGATATATATATATATATATACAAGTATGTCAATATTGGAAATGCTAGAGTAGGCGCTATATTGAATGTCAGGATTTCGACGGTGCGTTGATATAATCGTAATAAGTTTAGCTGAGACACGAAGCGAAGAAATTTTTCACGTTTTTCACCCCCAAATGACCTCCAACCCTCCCACGACTCTAACAAAAACTACCGAGTCTACACGCACCGCTTATCGCGCTCTTACAGTGGAACACGTTTCGATGAGATATTGCAGTGCCTACGCAATAGCGCCTCTAATTATTGTATAGGTCTATGCTTTAACGCAAATAGTGTTTAGAGAACTTCTCGGAAATTATGGGATTATGGGCGGCCGGGCGGCTCGATTTGATTTTCATACAAATCTTCAGTTTTATTCCGACATTGATGAAATTTTGTACATTTGAGCATCAAAACAAGATAAAGGTCACTGTTTACATACATTTTAGAAAATCCCGGTTAGTCAAAGTTAAACCCGGGCAACGCCCATCAGTTAGTCAGATTTATAAACTAAACAAAGATAAAGGTAAGGATAGGCTTGCGAACCGAAAAGCGAACCGAGCCTCAAATTATGGGAAAGGAACGAAGCGTTTTTTTATTTGAATACCTCACAAAAGTCTCAACTGCTCTCAACCGTCTGAAGCCAGTGAGACTATGGCATCCTCAATTGGGATATGTTATAAGGCTGAAGTTATTGGGGAGGGGAAGGAGATGGAGAAGTACCTATCTATTTAGATATGGTCACCAAACACAGCTAAAGTAATTTCAAGAAACATTTAAATTCTAAATAGTGATCTTACACCGGGGCGATACTGAGAGTACCTTCCACTCTGGAACGTGCCGCAAGTATATACTGCATATTATTTTTAAATAAATTTGTTAAATAAAACAAATCAATCAAATAAAAATTACTTGCGCACGCCAGAAATTCTTAAATTGGAAATTTTAAACTTTATAGCAGTTTTTATGGACCTGGAACTGACGCTATAAAAAATTCTTTCAAATGCCAAGATGTGTTTTATTACTCGCACTTTTTAATTAAAGCATTATTATGGAATATTTCTAAGCGATCAAGTTTTCAACCAAAAATGCATTAACCTAAATAAAATTAGCTTCAAAATAAGTTAAAAAGAAAAATATGTTACTGAATATTCATTTAGACTTTTGAAAAGTCAAGGTATCCCATATGAATAATAAAAAAACGGATATGTTTATCCGAGACACAATCCAGGTTACAAACCAATTTCATTAGAAATTAGTCCTAATAGTCAAGTTCGTTAACCCTTTCACACCCGCATTATTGTTTACACATATAAAATATGTAATGCTTGATAATATCTCAGAAAATTATTTGAAAATTTTTGTTATTAAATTTTCAAAAAATTTTGGTATTAAAAGTTAATTTGGATTAACATTGGACGTCAGAGGGTATTTTTTTTAAATAGTTATGTAAAATAAACATAACACAAAAGTAATACAAATAACTGTTTCATGTCAAAAATGCACATTTACAATGCAGTGATAATCTCTAAGGTGTAAACAAATAACGTTTTTACTTAAATTCATTCAGAAATAAAGTAATAATCTATGACTAGCAATTAAAAACCCGCTCCGCGGGTTTTTGCTGCTAGGCCCTGCGGGCGGCACTTCGTTGGGCTTCGCCCAGTTTGAGTGATACTAACAGTTACATTTAATAGGTAGATATTAGATCAATGGGTAGATATATAATAGAAAGACATTCTGAACCATTAAACACCCCTCACCCCAACATAAATCTCGTCAATGAGAAAAATGTTTCCTCTTCCATACCACCGAAATGATTTAATTTTTAAATCGAAATTAAATTGCAAAATATTTATATGTAATTCGAAAATAAAAAAATATCAACATATTACAATATTACATATAACTTTGGTAAAATAATATACTCTTACCAAAAGACTGTCAAAGTAATTACATTTTTTTTTAAATATATTAAGAATTATTTTATTTTATTGGATAAGTCCTAAAAATCTACATATTTGGGTGAAATAATATTACGCTCTTACCTAACGATTGTCAAAGTAAATACACCAAAACTCTCTTAATTCTTAGGCTGGAAAACCTTACAGGTGGGATAAATTGAGTCAAAAAACAAAACTTTTTAAGCAAGTACAATTTATTATACTTTTATTTTTTACAATCTACAACATAATATTATACACTTTCATTAGGAAAAAATCTCTTTATAAACAATATTATCCGTATACCAATCAGTCAGAATTTGTATAAATAACGATGACTGCGCTCAAACTGTCCATGAGAAAATACTGGTTCAGGAAGTAACAGTCCACCCCGTTCAAAAGTTTGTCTTTGAGATTTATTGATGGTCAAGCTAATTTGACTGGAAACTGTTTCCTGCACATATTGAATTATATTGTAACATCCGACAAAGTGTTTTAAATTCTAGGAATGAAATGTACTGTACCTTTTCTGTTCCCCGTAATGATTTTGGCTTGAATTAAGTTACAGCTGAAATTTTTATAGCACCGCTTTTGTGAGATATCACCTCAGGGGCGCTTTCCGTTGAAGTACATCCTCATTGATTGCATAAACATGACTATTTTTAGGGCACAATATGGTACGTTGACTCATCACTAAGGCATCAGGAGTTGTATGTGTCTCACTGTATATATAGTGAATAATATCTTGACAAATATTTACATTGGTAATAAACACAGATGACTCTAATGTTCCTTCTACAGAAGGAAGTTTGCCATCTTCCAAGTCCAACAGCCATTTAGAAAATATATTTTCACTTTCTATAGCTCTGACATTTGTTTTTAATTGAAAACTGGTACCAAAGTATGCTGCTTTTTATGCAAGCGGCAATTAATTGTCCTCGTGAAGTACGTCGACACACTGGAAGGATCTGACGAAAGTCTCCGCCCAAAACAATAACTTTGTTACCAAAGACAGAATCACTTCCCATGATATCACGTATAGTACGCTCAATTACTTCTAAAACTACACCTGGGGCCATCGGTGCTTCATCCCATATTATAATATCTGCTTCTGTTATAATTTTCCGATTCTTTGATGTGACCTTACATGTTGTATTGTCCTGTAAATTGGGGGGTAAATTAAAAGCAGTATGATAAAACTCTTTTACCTTTTCGTCTTAGAGTGTGAATTAAAGTTTAGTAAAGGTATGTTTTCCCTGTTGCGCCTGGGCCATCAATGAAGAAACATTCATTGTCATCATTTTCATGTGAAAAAACTTATTCAAAATAGATTTATATGCTTGAAGTTGTACGTCATTGAGTTTGGCAGCCATCAATTCACCTAAAGTGTTTTCAGAAATTACATTAAAATCAGATACTTGTCCAAAACTGCAACTTTCATCAGGTTCAAGTAAGCCCTGCATTCTGCAAGATGAATTCTCCTTCATAAGAATATCCTGTATGTTTAAAAGACAAAGATTAATAGCTGTTTCTTCAGCAACACCACGATGAAAAAAATCTTCAGTCGAAGATCGAAGGGATACATTGTATTAAAATTAAAACAAATAGATGTCTAAGAATTTTAGGCATCAAATACAATGAAGCCTCTGTTATGCACTGCGTCCATTCTCGTATGTCATCAATGATGTTGCCGCCTCCCCGCTGTTGCCTCGTCCACTTTTTACCAGCTGAAAAGACATAGTTATTTGGTACATCTTGATACAGAATAGAGCGTCCCTCAATATCTTTAAGATTTAATTGGAACCACGCTGTTAAAGAGGTGTTCCTTGTAGATGCTTCCCTAAGAGCCTGTTCCTCCCGCCCCTCTACAAAATAAACAGATTGGCTGTCGGGTAAATGTAAAGCCAGAAGTAAAATTGAGTGAGATTGATCATGTATAGATAAGTGAGAACATCTCTAAAAACCCAGTATAAATAAATAAATACTATCCAAAGAGGAACAAATTTCAACATTAATATGAGCATCATATTTTTTGCTAAGGAATGCATTATATGGAACAACAAATCGATTGTCGATACGTATATCCCGAACAACGTGATTTTCAGAAAAATGTTCACGTATCCTGTACTCTGGGTAGCCTGCGGAATTATTATCAGTAGCATCTTTAAATGATTTCGGGAATTTTTTAGAGCACTTACCGTCTACCACGCAGACTGACCTTGGATTAAGTACGCCACATGGTCCATGAATGTTATTTTTTTTAAATAATATGGTACAAAGCCGTTCTTCGGATGGGGTAGTTCTGCAGATACGCCATTATCAATATCAGAAGCTGTATACAACTAATCTTGGCTGCAAAGTGTAAACACACCATGTAGATGAGGGAGTCCTCTTTTTTGCTGTTCAATTGTATACACCCAACAAATTACCTTTCCAAAAACATGTTTCTCAGTCATATCATGAATAAATTCCTTGACTTTAAATGGAAAACCTTGGCTACTATATCAGGCCTGTCCGCGGCCGATTGATAATGTTCCAATTCGGTTGGTATTTCTGGCCATTTGGGATTGCATGTAAAAGTTATGACGACGACAGGACGACCAAATTTACGTACCATTGCCATTGAAACTTGATAAAGTTCATTCACATGGCGTGGTCATCCAGTAAATGAAGATGGAAGAATGACTGTATTACCTGCACATACTCCTCTATCAGTGGCTAAATTTCTTACATGGTTTTGCAACCCTTGATAGCATTCCACTCTGAGGTGTCGTTGGTTTTTCCTAATGTAATCTAGGCGACCAGATTGGTAAATAATGTAAGCATGAATTAAATACTGTTGAAAAAGTTTACCCGCATAATGGATTGGATTAAATATGTTTCTTCGCACTGTTAATTTACTTGCATAAAACTACATAGCAGTTACAGTATGACATTGAGCAGTACAGAAATCAGCATGATGCTTAAAGCCTGGGGTCCAACCACATTCACCTGATGGAAATAGTAGTGGGAAAACCATAGGATCTAAATGCTTTGATAAAGTTGCCATCCTTTGAGGTCCTTCAACATTTTTAGGTTAAACAGCGATATCTATACCCGATGACAAATTCCCGTCTGTCTGCTACGTAAACCATGGCGATATCGTGAGAACTGGTTGGAGCATTGTACCTCTGATGAACGTGTAAATAATAGACGTATATCTCTCACCTGCCCACTCTCAGCCGCAATGCGTATTTCTTCTTCCTCGACAGCTTCTTTTAGTTCAATCATCAATTATTTGCATTATATTTTTATAGCAATCGGCATAACATGGATGACTCATACGCACTCTAACAGCCTCATCAGGATCGTATAGATAAAGCTGAGAATAGGAAGGTATTTTACCTGCAACTTGTATACTTCTGGAAGTCAGATGATAAACCTAACCAATTTTTTTTAAACAATATGGACCATTACCTGGGATATTAGCTATTTGCGCTCTAAATGAGGCAAATCTATTAGCACTGTTTACATCTAGTAGCTTTTGTATTGACAAACAAAATTCCTAAAGTTTTTAGATTGACTACAATCTCCTGTCAATCATTCGTTAAGTGCTGGAGGATAAGCTTAAATTTGTGGTATATGGCACTTCGATCGCTAGGTAAATTTCCCTCTCATTCGAACATTCCGAAATTTGACCAATTCTGGTAAAATATTGTCCACATACCTTTTAGCCATAGTAATTATATTGAAATAATAATCTGAAAACAAAATATTTCTTTTTAGCGATTCACAGCGATAGTTTTTAAAAGAAATATCTACGGTTATCACGTCAATAATAATTCTGTAATTATCACATATCTGTACCCGAGAAGCATACGGATGCAAGTCCAAAATTTGAAGAAATGAGTTTTTGATGAAGACATGAAGTAAATTATCATGTTCATTAGTGGCAGAAAGATGCAAGCCCTATCTTGAATATTTATGGTATTTTCAAAAATATATAAGGATGCAAGAACCATTACATTGTAGAAGCATAAAGATGTACATTGGACTTGCATCTTTCTGCCTCTAACATTACTACGCTTTCCATGGAAGTAAACATTCGAATGTAGACTCAAGTCCATTTTGCGTCCTTCTGCCTCTAATTTCTATGTTTTCTGTGGAACTAAACAGAACAATCCCAGTGCTCTCATCATTATTTATTGCATTCTTACAATAAATAATGATGAAAAAGAGTATTTCCGTGGATGAATGTATGACGAGGCTCAAGAAAGAGAATTCTTCTTAAGAGACTGATGGAAACATAGGTGGTGATATTATTATTGAAGACCTGACCATGTCACTTATTTATTTATTTACTTACATTTACCTTACCTCATTATACTACTGAATGGACTATATAGGGATGGAAAACAGGGGGCAAATAAAGTAGCTTCTTGCCTCTTAAAGTGGATATACAGCGATATGGGGGATAATGTTGAAGAAATAACCGTATGGTCTGACAACTGTGCAGGTCAAAATAGAAATATAACAATAGCCACATCCTACATATGGCTGATTTTACAAAAAATTAAAAACCTCAAGATCATTCATCTTAAATTTTTATTACGTGGTCACACTCACCTGGAAGTAGACTCTGTCCATTTAGCGATTGAAAGGGCAAAAAAAAACTACCCAATTCCAAATATTTTACCGCACGACAAAAAAAAATAACGGGAACAATTCATCAGATATTGCAAAACTAACAATCAGTACATTGTACACTCAATGAACTTAGAAAATTTCAAATATTTAAATTCCCTTGGTTCACAATCACCTTTTGTATATCAAAAGAAGAATATGAATGGTGAGGGTTTCCTAATATCAACGGTATTATGGCTACGAGCTGACGTAAATGTGTCGGGGATGCTACTGTATAAAAATGGTTTTCAGGAAACTGAATTTAAATATTATTATATTAGAAGAAATGGAGAGGTGTTTTGAGCGGTGACAGGATAAATCATCAAAATGATAATTCATGATAATTTCGCATTTTTAAAAAGTTATATAAAGTCATGAAAAGTTATGAAACAAAATCTCTATTAACTGGGTTAAGTAGGTTAGGTTAGGTTTAATTTATGTTTTTCATCGTTTCTAATGACTTTATATCACTCTTTAAAGGTGTGTTGAATTGTCGATTTATCATGGAACCGTTTTGAGCACCCCGGAGGTATTGCCCCAGGTAAATACAATTCCAATGGCATTAAATACACCAAATTTTGGTGTTCTACAAAAGATGTTACTGTGGGTACCAGAGCCACTGCACTTTTTTTACACTTATTTTTTTAATCTTTTTTTTCTCTGTCAGATGACGAAGATATGGAAAATACCAATAATTTGTAATAATAATTATAATTAAATAAAAAAATTTATATAAATAAATAGATATTTATATATACCTGTTATATAGTTATTATTTTACTTCCAAATGAAATTTCAACAATGATCTATTTTATTTATATTTATATTTACCTATAAATATCTATTTGATTTATATTTATATTTACCTGTAATATAGTATTATTTTACTATTTTACTTCCAAATGAAGTTTTCAACATTGATCCTTTTATAATATACCATGTGTCATACCAAAATATTCAATATCATTTTGAAGCAGAAGGACTCAAGTCCACAATGCTTTTTTTTAAACATTTTTTTTAGGCTTTGCATATAAAATATTTCATTTTATTTTCTCTTTTTCAATGCAAAATTAATTGATTCAATAGGATAAAAAATAAAAATCAATTATCATGAATATCCGCAGAAGTTATGAGACCAAACTTACAGAAAAAAAAGTATTTTGGCTCTCCTGAACATTTAGCTTTTTGGAGTTGCATCCGTATGCTTCTCGGGTACAGAATTATTAAACATGACAGCTGATGACAGCGAATGGGGTCGGTGTTGTAATATCAAAAAATAATTAATTACGTATTTAAGTATCGAGTGGAACTGGTTATTTTTGCAGCCGGCTTTATAATGGTGGATTTATAATTATACATTATATTTATTATTTATAATTAAATATTTGTATATATATATCTCACTTTAAAAAATCACACTGACATTGTACATTGCTTGACACTAACTGGCTATAGAAGCTTTTTACATTGATTGGAAATCGATATACGCTGGCAACACTGAACAATGTGTCTTTGGCGTGAATAATGATAAACGTCAAATTTCAATACGTAATTGTGGATAATTTTTACTGTAATGTAATTAATCCAATGGATTGTGAACTTTCTAAAACATATTTTTTTCAATATTATCCAAAAATTATATGATCAGAAGAGATGCTTTTGAAGAAATCTGGTGATCCTATTTTAGTATGAAATCGGGTCTTAATTTTCAAGTTAGCGGAATTTAACCGAAACAAACAATTTAAATTTGACCAATCAGAGGGCCTACATCGTCCAGACGCAAGCGTATTAATACTATCAGATAATAAATCTTCGCCATACTAGTTGAAAACATGTCCGTCACTACCAGTGTTAATTTGAATGAACATTGAAATTCATTTACAATATTCTGGCAAATGACTGTGAACAGGGAATTAAACTGATTTTATTATTATAGAACACATCTTAATGCTTTAAAATATTTATAATTGATAGAATAGAAAATATTGATATCTCGCCTTAAATGAGGTAATCAATGACGGCAGAAATTCGATGAAACTCACAATCAGCAGATGTCAAAATATTTATCGTTAAATAAGAATTTCAACCGAACGGAAAAAATAGACGCCACAGAAAACACTACAAGCTTTAAGAAAACAAAAACATGGCTTTTCTAAATCGCTACCGTTACGGTAAATCACAAAGTTCATGATAATTTGAATTAACACTGGGCTTGAAAGGGTTAAGACGCTTGTCCCGGTAAGATAAGAGATCCTGAGTTCGATTGCTGGTTGTGACCGTTATTTTTTTCTGTGTCTTGTTCTGTTTCATGTTTCGTTTAGATTTATTAGTAATATCTTCTTCTTCAATGATAAAAATACATGATTTTGCATTACTTCGTAGTGCTTCGCCTTAAGCCCCCGGTTTCCTAATTTCTATCGACTTATAACAAGTTTCCCGCTAAATCTTTAAGTTTTTAAGTTCCAAAAAAAGTGATTTTTGAAGATAAAATTTATGCATTTTTTATGCCGAAACGTTAATTATATAAAATTTATTTGAAAAACAAAAGTCGCAAAGTAAGCTCAGAAAATTATTAAAAACACGTTTTTTATGTTATTTAATATGTTATAGGCCTAATAAAATTCACAGTGTATCTTTAAATTAAACTAAAGCATTTGTCTAGAAATTTTCTCTATATTTCAAACGAGTTGTGTTTTATTAAATATTTTCACCATGTTCGCTTAAAGCGAAGTTTAATGCTAAATCACTATTTTGATTAATCTTTATAACGAATTGGTGTACATTATGAATACCAAAAAATATGCTTTAGATAAATTGAAGGTTTTCCTATCGCTTCGCTTGAGTAGAATATAAATAAAAAAATAAATTACTCAATAAAAAATATAAATGTAAACTACTAAAAAATATATTTTTTCAATAGAAATGTATGAACGCATAAAGGAAACAACTTTGAAACAATATATTATTACAGCTAAGATTATCTGTGACAGTTTCACTTGATTAACATTTTTGCTTTTTTACAAAATTATTTAGAAAATAAATAAAAACCGGTTTTTTGCTTTAAATTTGACGTTTCTAGACTCCCTTTGTCGAGCGATTTTAATCCCTATTACCTACAATATAAGGTATACCATCTTTGAACGCTTACTATGGGGAATAGTTTAGGCGAATTCAAGAGAGCGTCGACGGCCTATGGCCTCCGTGGTCGAAGTCTTCACCCCTCGAATAACAATCCGGAGACCGCGGACTTAAATCACTGCGTGCGCAATTAAATTAATACTTCTCTCAGTATCACCCTAGTGAAATACGTATGTCGTAAGTAGTGAGTCTAGTAGATTCTTTGTGCGCTGCTCATACTGGTGGTCTCGAAAGTTCTGTGATGCACTCGCACTGCACTGCGAATTATTCAAGAAGCTGAAATAAACCACTTAAAAGTTACCCTTAGTATCTTGAATTTAGTATACGTCTAACTACCAACGTATTAAAGTTTTCAAATCACAACATAAAAATTTCTTAAACTAGCATAAATAATAATAATGGCATAAATTCGTTTATTTTTGACACGCCACCCAGTTCAATTATATATGAAATTACCGTATTTCTTTAAAACATGAATAATACCTTATAACTTTCAGAATGAGAATAGTTTCCATTGTTTGAATTCATACCACTAAGTCTCGGTAATAAAGCGAGGAATTACTTTAGAAAAGTTAACTTAAAACAGTAAGCTAGCTAGCTGCGACTTTGAAGGCGGAGAAAATTAAACGAGGTTGCTCATCTGAGTGTAAATAAAGCAGTGTGATTTAATTAGATTGTAATAAATATTCCCAAAGAACTGTGATGATAATAATAATATTTCAAGTCGTACTTAAGTTAGTAAGTACTTGCGATGAGCGTAGATCTTTTGTGTGGCTTTTCCTCTTGATGATAACATTCTGTTTCCGAAGACGTATTAACCATTAATACCAATAATTCGGTTGCGATATGGCAAATGGTTGTACCTGATGTTGACACAATTTTACAGTTAGATACCAGGGCAGAATTATGAGTAATTCGCGTCTCAACAAAACCTTATTATTTTTTTTTATGAATATTGAGGTTTATTAGAATATTTTTTTCAACAGATACACCCTTTTAATTAGGGTAGTGGAGGGGACAGAAAATTGATTGGAAAATCCCTGGATATTTAGCTATGATCAAGCAACACTAATATTTCAACATAGATTTGGCGTTATCTTACCAGGGCAGTACTGCAAGACTTTTCCATTTTTCTATTATACCCATATGATATTTAGGTATCTTTATAATGAAATCATTTTTTTAATAGTCGCAGCTGCTCCCATCTGTGTGGAGCCAGTGAAAATATGGCATCCCTAAGTGGTGTATGCTTTGAGGCTGAAGGTATAAAGAAAGGGGAAGGAGATAGGGAAGAGGAATGTGGAGAAATATCTGGTAATCAGATCTAGTCACCAAACACGCCATTTTAAGCATTGTGCAGTTTAAGATTAAAATACGGTTTTCTTATTGAGACATTTATTGTAGACTTGGCAAAGTTTCAAGGGCTCATCTCAAGTGACGTGCCAATATTACCTACCAACCTTATCAACATATGACAGGCGGCGTTGGTACGTACTTACAAGAGAACGACATACACAAGTGTACGTTTTGAATGCCACGACCCTTAAAAAGCCAAGGATCTCACCGATCTACGGCGGAAGCCGTTTACACTTTCAAAAACGTAGTAAACGATATTTCTAACTGCTTCTCTACTGCAACTTATTTCAAAAACATTATTTTTCAAAACGAGTCAATCTTTTTAGTTTTTAAGAAATATTATTAGTTATTACTACTACAGTAAATAACGCTGGAATGGAAAGCACGGCGCTACTGAGAGTAGTTTCTTTGGTCTTTTCGGCACGGCGGCATAGTGGTTGATTTACGGGCAGCTTTACTCGTATGTCGCGGTCGCGAGTTCAATTAATTACTTTTCATAAAGGAAGCTCGGAAGCGGAAGCGGGAATGGATATATATTTCTTCTCTTGTTAAAAGAAAACGGAGGAAAAACTGGAACTATTTCTGGTGACCAATGGACGTTTTATTTACAGTGGCGGTCGGTAACTGCATTCGAATTTATACTTCGTCTTATACAATCTTATATCATTCTGACCTTTTGACATGAACGAACGTGTATATATTTCGTAATTAATACAAATTATTATTGACAAATTCTTTGAGCTCTTACAAAAAATATATTTCGTTAAAACATATATCGGTCGGCGGCTGAGTTGAAATCGCGTTTGGGTCCCACCCAGGCGTAGTGTGTTCAATTCCTCGGCTGGCTAAGTCCTCCATCACAACACACATAACATTTCCCGCTTGCTGTGGTGGTAGTAGGAGATTTTAAAATATTGTCAGGTTATTCGTATCCCGGAATGTTTCTTTTTCTTTAAAAGAAAAAGTTTGTGACACATGTAGTAGTACTATATTGTACAAGCACTTTATCATACTCGTGTATTTGAAAATATGTTTGTTTACGTAAATCATATAAGTAATAAACAGTTACAGTAGGTACCTACTAGTAGTTATGTGAACAGTTGACCAATAGTCCAAAATAGTAGATTTCTAATTTTCTTTTATTTCAATCAAAACTATTTTTTTTTTCTGAAAATGTAAGATTAGTAAGTAGGTACTTAACCCGTCAGGCTAATTTTTTGTTGAGAACAACTTTTATAGAAATCGTTGTCTCCCTTATGGTCGGTTCAGACGGTGCGATTTTAGTTGAACAACTTTTATTGAACGAGATTTCGTTCAGGTGTTTAGTTTAACTCGAACCAATTTTGATAATCAAGATGGCGTCAACTGAAATTATTTGTGCGTTCGTCTCTATAATTTCTGACATTTCGCGAAACGAACTTGAGAACATGTCATTGATACAGCAAAAAACTACAAGTTTTGGGCAATTCAGTCAATTTTTGTTGGCTAACATTGTTTAAAAAGCTTTACAAAATAAGTGGGAACTCGAAACAAAAACTACCCGGCGTTGCTCGGGGACTAAATGGTCTGGGAAAAAGTTTTGAGGTTATGAATTCTAGAGTAACTGGGTGCATTTTTAAGATGGAAATAATATTATTGTATTGTATACTACAAATCACACATTCTCCATACACCTCTATCTTTGTTCATCACTTTCATCTTATTTTACTGCAAATAATTTGATTCATGTCTTCCTCAGGCAACTCCGACTGTTTTTACCATTAACTTCATGTAATATCATGAAATCTCTCCGTATATCATTCCAGTGCAAAGATAATGCGGTAAGTCCCCGACTTTTTTTACCAATCAAAACACTCTCTAAACATTCCTTGCACTAATAAGAACAAACTTTGAAAATTTGTGCGAAATCAGTCCAGTTGTTTTTGAGTCTATAGGGTAAACATTCGTTTTTGTATACCTATATATAATGGAAGATAGACAGAGGATCAGATGATTATTATTTTAACCGCCGCTAAATCATGTGTAGGTTTCACCTTTAATGACTCTCCACGGACCAGGCCCAGAAATGTGGTTTGGAGAATGATTCAGGTATTTCCTCCCACGAGTTTATTCCTCGGGGATGTACTGGCTTATCTACTCGGTTAAAAAATTATTATGTTTATTTATATCCACTGAGAAAATTCGAAATAAAATACCCTCCACTTGCTCGAACAAATCCCAGTGGCAGAATTCCCATTCTGCTAAAAGGTAGTATTCCCCACAAGCCATTAAGCAGTCAAAATCAGTTAAATACTCAAACATTAAAACCGCTAAAGGTCACTCTCACTGATTAAACTGAGACACAGTTAGTTTTTTTGTTAAAACTGATAATATGCATTTCACTCATAAGACTGGTCGTTATTTTACGCAATATTTATGATGGAGTGACCCGCGCTTAGCTGTAAAATGCAACCTAACAAACCTAACCTAACATTAACCCTTCTGGATGGACGGAGAGAGGCTCCACTGATTACCAGAGTATAAGTTGACAAGCCAGACTACTTTGAAGATCTCAAGATGAAAATCCTGGGGTAAATCGTTTCAGGGATTCAAGTTTTCAGGACTGGCTAGTCATGCATCAATGTCCAACATCTGAGCAACGGCTATGTGATCTTCAAAACATAAACTGCCAACAAAAAAATCCTAACTTACACTATGTGGTTTCATAAATAAAAATCTATTTTAAACAAAACTGATTGAGTACACATAATTCAGGCTTCCTCTTTGAGAAATCTCGAATAGGAGGATTCATGTTTCGTGGCGTGCTGATTAGTTTTTAATCCCCCAATAGACCACTCAGTTTGGTTGGTCTCTACCGTTAAGTGTTGCGTACAGATGCGAGATATTCAATTTCGTCCGTTGTTACTTCAGATAACACACTCAAAACGCCTAAAAAAAAATGGGATTGCTCTAGTAGCATCGATCGTAAAAAAATGGAACATAAAACGAAAAAAAATCATCCATATGACGCCAGCTTAAAGTAGCTTTTTGCTTATTCATTCGTTACATTACAATGTAAAGATTTTTATTTTGTTTCCAAAACATTTGAAAAGGATCACAAGAGCTCCGTTACAGGTATCAGAGTATCTTGCTTGTAGTGTCCTACAAGCCAGTTAAATCCTCAAATAATGTTTAAAAAATCCGTCATAACTTTACTTGTATAGGCAGACTTTGTAAAGTTGGTTCGACCGCTCAACCTCTCTACAGACGATTCAACTTGGTTGGCGGTTAGGTGGTTGGATGGTATAACCCATCTCCACTCGGTTGAACTTTATGTTCAACTCAATCGGATTGATACAGCCACTCAACCAAATTCTACGATCTGTAGCACCCATTTAGCTCATTCTTTCCTTATTCTCACCTTCATTATTATTACAGCTTGTGTAATGTATTATGCGTCAAGACGATTATAAAGAGGCTGGCGGTTTGTCAAGTTTATATTATAAATCACTAAAAGACTTTCAGCTTCTGACGACCTCTACACCAGATAATTATGATAGGAAACAATAGTTTCATATGATAATAGAAAAAAGTCTCTCAGAAAAACGTTTTTCATGGAACTAATTCGTTATTAATATTACTTTTGAAACATTTGAAAATTATTTGCATAACTCAATTCGAACATCACAGCAAAGTTATGGAAAATGTATTCAAAACTTATTTAACTGTAATTATCTGAATAGAACAAGATAAGTTATGCAGGTAGATTTTAAGTATTTTTTGGATCCATTTACCAAAAAACGTGTTTTTATCACATTAAAGTTTGCGGTACACTTGTGGAGAAATACCTACGTTTTGTTTCCATGACAATGAAGTGTAAGTGTTTCAAGTTTGAAAAATTCTACACGGAAACATGTTGAAACAGAAACGTTATTACTTTCTTCGTAATTTTTTTTCTTTGATCATATTTCGTACATTTTGAGGGCTTCAGTAGTCGAGGGGTAAGGCTATCGACCAGCAAACCGGATGTCGCGGGCTCAAATATTGAGATGGGCAAATATTAAGTATTAAATATTAAATATTAAATATTAAATATTAAATATTAAATATTGAATATTAAATATTAAATATTAAATATTAAATATTAAATATTAAATATTAAATATTAAATATTGAATATTGAATATTAAATATTAAATATTAAATATTAAATATTACAATATATTTATATTTAAATATTAAATATTAAATATTACAATATATTTATATTTAAATATTAAATATTAAATATTACAATATATTTATATTTAAATATTAAATATTAAATATTACAATATATTTATATTTTAATATTAAATATTAAATATTAAAATATATTTATATTTATATTTATATTTATATTTATATTTATATTTATATTTATATTTATATTTATATTTATATTTATATTTATATTTATATTTATATTTATATTTATATTTATATTTATATTTATATTTATATTTATATTTATATTTATATTTATATTTATATTTATATTTATATTTATATTTATATTTATATTTATATTTATATTTATATTTATATTTATATTTATATTTATATTTATATTTATATTTATATTTAAATTTAAATATTAAATATTAAATATTAAATATTATTATTAAATATTATTATTATAATATTATTTATTAGGCTCAAATATTGAGATGGGCAATAAAGTTTATTTGATTAAACTGTGTTTTTTCATAATTTTTGGAAGATACTCTCAACTGTGTAAGACTGGTGTAAGACCACCATTCAGAATTGAAACGTTTCTTGAAATGGCTTTAACCATGTTTGGTAACCAGATCTAAGTAACCACGTACTTACCCACCTTACTCTTACCTATCTACTTCCCCTCCTCACTACCTTCAGCCTCACAAAATAACCCCAATTAAGGATGCCATAGTTTCACTGCTTCCAAACGGTTGAGAGCAATTGGGACTCTTGTGGGGTGTTCACATTTAAAAAAATATGTATACACATACATGTGCAAACAAATAATTCTTCGATTAATTTAAGAAAATATGTATACACGTACATGTGCAAACAAATAATTCTTCGATTAATTTAAGAAAATATGTATACACATACATGTGCAAACAAATAATTCTTCGATTAATTTAAGAAAATATGTATACACATACATGTGCAAACAAATAATTTTTCGATTAATTTTAGAAAATATGTATACACATTAGGGTGTCCCAGGACATAAGGAAGAATTTTTTTTTCATGAATTTAAATATGCATACCCTCTTATTTTATTTCATTTGATTTCAATAACTTATATAGTAAATATTATTTTGATTAAACACCGGCAACCCGTGCCGACTTGATGCCAAACATTTGGGACAGAGTTAATATGGAAGGATTTTCAACTTTCATTTTTGTCGGATAAATAAAATTTAAAAATACACAAATGTTCAATTATGTAGTATTTTATATTTAAAAATGGTTTATTGATTAAATTTTTTCTTCATATGTTTTTTACAGTCAGGATAAATCTTCCGGTGTTCCTGAACGCATCGGAACAAAAAATATTTTTGTTCCTCTCTGACCGTGAGATTAAGCCATGAAAATCTTGCATTAACTTCTTCAGCTCTATCATTCACTACCCTCAGCGGCGACACCTTCTTTCTGACTTCTTGATACGAAGCATTATTTGACCACATCGTAGGGAATTCGTTAAGAAAACTGGCATCGATGTTCAGACGATCAAACAAATACTTGCTCTTAACTGAATGAAATCGTAAATATTTTTCTCTGAAAATAATGTCACTAAATTATGATATGAACAAAAACCTCAATACAAAACATAATTTAAACTACTTAATAAACTTACCATACAATTTACCATCAAGATCTTCCTTCGATGGGATGTAACGTTTGTCATGGGTTGATAAATTATTTTTTTTGATATTTCGAGCATTTTTATTTTAGTTGTTTGATCCACAGCATCGTCAAACAGCGATAAAATAGATCCTTCATCGGTCAAATACCATAACTGCTTACTGAACAGAAATAAAGCTGCCATTGAGATGTTTTCATCATTTTTTTCTTAAGCCTTCATCGATTTCAAAAAGCACAAGTCCTGGTAAGGTACTTTAACTGCTATAATACATTGTAACCATGGCTTGACATAGGATGTTACTATGAACAGGCAAACGTCTAAAAGTGCCGCCTTATTCTTACCGGTAATTTTAAATTGCGCACAAATTAATGATATTTTCAAGGAATAAAGCGCCTTTGCCATCCATCGAGCACCTGGAGGCCGAATCTTAAATTTTCTCGCTGTATCTCCTCCTAAAACTATCACACAGAGCTCTAAAAACTCTCAATAGTCATCTAAAAGTATTTTTGTTGTCAGTGCAGTACGGTAAAAATCAAGCAAATCATTGATTTCGGAAGCGGTTAGGTGCAATGTGAGATTTTCTCTGTAGCACTGAATTTTATCGGGATCAACATTTTTACAGTTATCTCGAAACTTTTTGAAGAGTGGTATGTCAGGGCTTGTAGTCACTTGACTGATTTTTACTTCAAACACAGCTTTAAAAAACCAACTATGGCTATATTTGGTATATTTTGACAGTTAAATTCACTTTCCGGATATTGTAGAACAAAACTTCAAGAACTTGTCCATTAGATGGCAGTTTAGAACCCGATATTTGGTGTTTTACGACTCCTATTAAAAATATACTCTTTTTAGAAGTGCGTAAATCTAACAACATATTGCCTGAACGAGTGATTTTCGTTTACTAACAAAATAGCAAGTTACTACAAGCTCATCAACACGTTTGCTCGCTGGCGTCTTAATGTACAAGTATTGACATCTTTCGATGCAAGTCGGCACGGGTTGCAGTTTTCCAAAGTAAACGAAATTTTTTTTTATAAGTGTTTTGTCATTATTAAAACAAAATTAGAGGGTATGCGTTAAAAATAACAACTTTAATTTTCTTGGGACACCCTAATACACATACATGTGCAAACAAATAATTCTTCGATTAATTTAAGAAAATATGTATACACATACATGTGCCAACAAATAATTCTTCGATTAATTTAAGAAAATATGTATACACATACATGTGCAAACAAATAATTTTTCGATTAATTTAAGAAAATATGTATACACATACATGTGCAAACAAATAATTCTTCGATTAATTTAAGAAAATATGTATACACATACATGTGCAAACAAATAATTCTTCGATTAATTTAAGAAAATTGTTTTATCGTAAAATAATTAAATTTGCGCACATGAACACATAGATTTTTTTATTTTTTTATTTTTTTCTTTATTCATAAAAATATGTTTGGATACAGGTTTTTTACATGCTTTTCGACTCCCACACTAGACACATGTCCGTATTATGGTAGTCGAAAATTGTGTATAATTATATAAATGTAATACATGATTCATTCAGTTCTAAAATAGGTATAGTTTAAATAGGTTTAACTGAAAATAAGAAAGAGATGAAAATAAAGATAAATTAATTAATTTTTTTAAAAAGAAATTTTTAAACAGAATTGAAATAAAAAAAAAAGAATAATAAAGCAAATGAACTTAATTTAATGATGTTGAGTAATTTGATTACAACGTATGTTCACTTTACCTAGTTAAATGTGCTTATTAAATACCAAATTAATTTGTTACAGGTGGGTGCGTTTTTAATTACAATTGCTGAGTACAACAGGCGTGTTGAGTTTCTCCATGTTAATTACGTCTAATGAAGTATGTAAGTTACTCTTTTATAATTTATTATTTTTAATATTGTGGTCATTGTTATGTGGTCTCCATTAAATGACGGTAAATCCCTATGCTTCGATGAAACAGGATTTTCCACAAAAAATACAAAATTACAACTCAAGAGTCCCAACTGCCTAGAGTCAGTGAGACTACGGCATCCCCAATTGGGGTATTTTTGTGAGGCTGAAAGTAGTGGGAGCGGAAGGATGTGGGAAAGAGGTAGGTATCTTACACTCGTGCGTGTATTTTCCACTCTGCCGCAAATATACCATTTATTATTTTAAATGAGTAATTTGTGAAATAATGAATCAAATAAAATTTGCCTACGCACGCCGGGATTTGAACCCGTGACCTCTAACTTGCTAGTCGAGAGCTTTACCCCTCGACCGTAGAGGCCATTAAAAGAAAAACAAATTAATGCCCTTTGTATTGAAATTTTACGCATAATTAAAGGGATGTTTTCTTATTTGAGAGCAAATTGAAAAAGGTTGTGTTGACTTCGTTGCTTAAATAAATGATAATTTCTTTCAGTGTTTTAATGGTCCGGAATTTTTCTAATTAGCATTATCCTTTAAAATGCTCTTAGTAGAACTCAATTAGCGCTTTTCGCATCCTTTGGAAGTGTTGTCAGGATGTAAAAAAAGATCAATAAACGATGAGGGTAAAAAATTAAAGTGCTTGAATAATAAATTGTCAATGGAAAACTAATGTAATGAAAACAAAAGGCAAATAAGTAATGGAATAATTTGTCCATCATTAGACTTTTCTGCTCTACAAATTTCATGTTTATTTATTGAATAAAACATATCGGTAGTCGTGTGGCAAAAGGGGCCATCTGCGCATTTTTCTACAAAATTTTTGATTTTTCTACAAAAGATTTTATCTCTGCTGTGGCAAAAGGGTTCCATGATAACTCAACACAGTGACAATTCGACACACCTTTAAAAAGTGATATAAAATCATTAAAAATTATGAAATAAAATAAATAAAACCTAACCTAACCTATCCTACTTAACCCAGTTAATAAAGTTTTTGTTTCATCACTTTCAATGACTTTATATAACTTTTTAAAGATGCGATGAATTATCATTTTGATGATTTATCCGGTCACCGGCACAAGGATACCTCCGTCAGAAACCTACAATAAAAGTTAGAAAAGAGCCATCTGCAAATGACTGAATTATAAATGTGGCAGAAAAAGCAAGTGTAGATTCCAACTTCTGAGATTCTTATGTTACCTTCTAAAAGTTGACTTGTGCCGCATGGTCACTTTTGCCATACAATATAATACTACAGGTTTTTCCAATAAGAGGTGTTATTTTGAATAGCCCGCTATTTCGGTAGATGTCACTTTTGAAGCTGTCATTTTTTGATATTTGACAAGTAGAAACTACGCCATTTATAAAAATGGAACGATACACGCTTCAACAACGCATTGAAATTATTAAAATTCACTTGAGTGAATCAAATGCAAATCATCTTGAGTAATGAGGCCCATTTCCACCTCGGTGGCTTCGTCAACAAGCAAACTTGTCGCATCTGGGGCTCGAAAAACCCAAGAGTTATTGTTGAAAAGCCTCTCTATCCTCAACGTGTGACTATTTGGTTCGGTTTATGGTCCGGCGGAGTCATTGGACCTTACTTTTTCGAAAATGAGGCTGTAGCAACAGTTACGGTGAATGGATTGCGCTATCGAGAGATGATTAATGATTTGTTATGGCCGGAATTGGATGGTATTGATCTGGACAACGTTTACTTTCAACAAAACGGCACTACGTGTCACACAAGCAACGAAACCATTGATCTTTTAAGATTGAATATCAAAATAACACCTCTTATTGGAAAACCCTGTATTTAGTAATTTTTTTACGAATATTACTCACTCTAGTATGCGCCAAGTCAAATTTGGTATGACTTACAAATAATAATACTGTGCCAGATAGTTCGAATCTCGAACTCACTATCTTCATATTGTTCAGGATAATGTAATATTATTCTTATTGCCATTATTGCCAGTGCTAGTATATAGTAAGTTTGTGTTGTCGGTGCTTGTCAGTAGAAATGATTTGTGAGTTTAATTAATATGCGTTTTCTTTTGAATTAATAAAGACGTTAACAAGTTTACGAAATCTTAACATGAAAATATTCAGCCTGCCTATGTATGTTTTCGCAAAATTCGAAAAGTAGTCGTCCGATGTCGCTGAAAATTTCAATGTTTGTTCTTATTAGTGCCAGGAGTGTTCAGAGAGTAGGTTGAATGGTATAACAAGTCAGGGACATCCGAGGATTACTTAATGCAATATCTCTGCACCGGAATTAGATACGGGGTCGATTTAAAGTCGATGTAATGTAGTTTTTAACAATATCAATAAGCGAATGGTTGAAGAAGTCGGAGACGCCCGAGAAATGCAATAGCGACGCATTGCGGTGTCAACTAGTATTAATTAATAAATTAGTGTTTATAATTACATATTATAGTTAATGGTGCCAAAACGGATGAAATGTTTGGCTCGTCTCGCATTGGGGGCAAGACAAAATACGAATAGCATTCTTGATGAAACCGGTAATTAGTAATTACCTACCTATTTTTTTACTTGTTCAAAGAATATTGTTTTAATAAAAAAAATTGCATGAAATAACTACTTTCCTGCCGATTTTATTAAAATCTTGTTTTTCTTATATTTGTGGCAAAAATATTTGTATTTAGTAGAGCAAACAAAGCGAACGGTGAAATAAAAATAATGTTATTTGTTTCAGTGTATCATTTAACATCAATAAACCAACTCAATGAAATAAACAAATATTTTTCTATCTTGGAGAATAATTTACTTGGAACTATAACGATACTGGTAAATGATTTTTATGATTTTTTTAGGTATCGTATGAAATTATATATAACTAAAAAGTATTATTTATTTTAAATTCTGGCTTGCAACTGAGAATCACAGATATTTTTTATCAGTGCATGTTAGAAAAAGGATAAAACACCATTTAATACTAATTACCAAATAATCTTTCAATAAGTTATTTGATTAAGATGAAAGTTAGAGAAATGAAACTTTTATTCATTTAAATTGCTATTTAATGAAGAAATTCTCGTTTCGAGTAAAAGTAAAAATTAGACAATGACTCTTAAAAATCCCAACCTTTGTAAACTGGAGGTCATAAGATCAATAACTTTAGTTTTAATAACAAAACACAAATTTTAGTTTTAAATCAAATATATCTCTTAGAACTCTAATAAACAAGGTAATCAGACCTTTATTGCAGCTTATCTTTGACAAAATTGCACTCATCCACATTATTATATACCTATTCGATGGCCTAGAATCATTGGGGCCCAGCTAAAAAAAACTGGTATTTTGAATTAAGCTTCTTTTAATTCCATAATCACATTTATTAGTGACACGAAGATCTCGTACATATATCCGTTTAAGAGATACAGTTAGGCATGTCAGTTGGGCATACAGCTGGGCATATGATCATTCCAATCTTTATTAGCGTTTATCACAAACTATGTTTTTGTAGATAGGCCCCTGTGATTGTAATCCCCCGCATTATGCATTAGGCGAGCAAACCAGAAGCAAGTACTAATAAAAATAGTACCTACATCAAATTACTTAATAAATCCTTTATGCTTCGCAACATTAAAAATTACAGATCCAAAATTGAATAAGTAAACGTCTCTGAATTTTAATAGTGCTCAGCTAAGCTGTTAACAGCTGGAAAAAATATTTGCAAAGCTTTTATTAATTAATTATTATTTTTTTGGTAAACTAATGTTTTTTTAAGACAATATTTTTTTTTTATGCATAGCACAAAGGGTAACAATTATTTTACAAGCAATAATTGTTCGTCTGAAACACTCATCCACATTGAAAAATCTCCTGATAAAAGATACATGACGCCAACGGGACTCGAACCCGTGTCCCTTCGATTTCCGGTCGACAGCTCTGACCACTGAGCTATGGCGGCTTATCTCTTACCCGCGAAATTATTCAATATATACTAGTGTTTCATTCAACAATTACTGCTTGTTACATTTTTCAACTGAAAACAACCAACTTTATTTTATATGAGAAAGGCATTGTAAAGAGAGAGTTAGCACTTACAATGCCTTTCTCATATAAAATAAAGTTGGTTGTTTTCATGTGAAAAATGTAACAAGCAGTAATTGTTGAATGAAACACTAGTATATATTGAATAATTTCGCGGGTAAGAGATAAGCCGCCATAGCTCAGTGGTCAGAGCTGTCGACCGGAAATCGAAGGGACACGGGTTCGAGTCCCGTTGGCGTCATGTATCTTTTATCAGGAGATTTCACAATGTGGATGAGTGTTTCAGACGAACAATTATTGCTTGTAAAATAACTTTTATTAATTATTTAAATAAATATTTTTTATTGTTTTTACTGAACAACACAAGGGATACGCCGCATCCAAAGCATGAACGTAGGAACTGAGCCTGGTGCATATAACCGTGTCTATACTATTTGGCTGAATTCTGTAGACTACATTAATACACTTGTATCAAATCAGTAATTTGACAAAAGGGACCTTTTCAAAGGAAGGATGAAAATTCCCAGTTTCAGATGTGAAGGGTGTGAATTTTCTGTCTTGAGGTTCAAGAATATTTTTTCACAGATTGATGATTGTGTTACTCGTTAGAACAGATAGGTCATTTCTGCCATTACTTCTAGTCTGATGCTTATATTCGACAGTTGTTTCATTTTGTTTATATGTTTTTGTAACAAACGTGTAAAACTTTTTAGCGCTTTTGATAATTAAAACAAAACAATTATATCAATCTAATAAAAATCTCATGTATTGCTAACTCTGTACGTACACCAGGTCTCAAATCACAAAAAGTTCCTAAGTAACCTCATTTAACTTTAAATTATTCGAGACTTTAGCACAAGTAAATGTATACAGTGTTATGTGATGTTCAGATTAGATTTTTTTGATTAAAAAGTTGTTTGTTCGAGAAAATTTAAGAAGAGCCTATGTAAATAAACACACAAACAAAGATAATATTTGATTACATTTGCTAAAAGATTACAAACTTTTAACAACGTGCAAACTACACCTTAGAAAAAATTCAATTCTAACCCGTTGATATAAAATACTAAAGATGGGTCGTACAACTCGAAACATGATGGGATTATTATCATCTTTTTATTGATTAATACGTCATTATTAATAATATGTTTCCTTAAATTTTGTACCTTTTAAATTATTATATATTTAAACTTGTTTAAGCTTTATGCTTTATACTTGCAAACTTCATATTTATGTTAATGGCATATGTAGTGATGTTTTTTATTTAAATAAAAAATATATTACACAACTTTTGTCTTGTAAATACAGGGACAAAAATAAATTAACATCAGCGATCATCTTATGGTACGTATACATTTGCGGTTTGGCTCGCGGTATACTCACAGAAGAAAACCCTACATGAATAATAACGAAATAATTTATAAAAATGGATTTACATGGAATGCATAAAAAATGAGTGTCATTTTCAAAATTGGAACTGATGGGTGAAGAACTCAAGAAAAATCAAAGGAAAATTATTGTAATTTGCATTTTCAAAATTGGTACTGATTTTCCACGAATTCAGAAATTCGTGATTTTTAACGGGTCTGCTCAAGGATTATAATATTTTTGGTGTGGAATTGCAATGTACTACCTAAAAAACAAAATGTACCTCATTTGGCAATTATTTTTTGAGTTCAAAATTGACTTATATTTATATACTGACTCAACATAATTTAATGACGATGTCACATTTTTGCTAAATGCATTCATTATCTATGGGAATTTGAAATAACCGTGTAGATACAGGGAGGGTATTTACAAGGAATAAAAGAAGTAAACTATTGTAGGAGGGAGGAAACACACAAATCGAAACAAAATTTTGAGTACATAATAGGAAAATAAAGTTAGTGTTTTCATCTGACGAAAATGATGAAAATATTCGAATAATTCATTAAGAAAGGGTAATCTATCAAACGCCCTACCCGTACATGCATCAATAACTATTTAGGGACTTTAGGGGCATCACATCGGAAATCCCCGCCAAACTCGAGAGTAAACCGTACTTGAGATTTTAAAAGAATCAACAGTCATATTGTATCGTTATACTGTGCTAGTACTTCCGGAGTGTAAAATAATACTCTCAGTATCGCCCTGGTGTAAAACCACCATTCAGAATTGAAACGTTGCTATGCTATAGTCGTGTTTGGTCACCAGATATGAATAGCCAGGTACTTCCACACCATCTTCTTCCATATCTCCTTCCCCTCCCCACACCTTCAGCCACACAACATACCCCAATTGGGAATGCCATAGTCTCAATTGCTCCGGATGGTTAGGAGCTGTTAAAAAATAAATAAGTAGTTGTCTGAAAATGCTCGTAGAAAGGTGAAAACATTTCGGAACAAAGTAAACAAAAATTGCAAAAGTTTTGCTATTTATTAGTGTATCTTGCCAGTGTTAAAACAGCCGGTCGTAAATCTCAGTGAATATCTTGAGGACTGTACGAAATAAAAACCAGCGTCTCCTAAATGTTTCTTAAGGAATGTTTTCTCAGCTTAGTAAACAAACACAAAAGGCATTTGCTTTAATAGAAATATTTATTAAAAAAATGTTGGGAAGGTTTTGGTGATTTATTCTGATGAACTCCAAATCTTGAAAAACATTAATATCTGGAGTCCCACTAAGATAACGATACAGAAGCCCAACTACTTTAGTATTCGAGGAGCTGGTTTGACAAATAATATCTTCTGGATACCAGCAAATAACTACTTTTTTTTTTTTTTTTTTTGCCAGTGTGACTATGGCATCCCCAATTGGGGTATGTTGTGAGGCTGAGGGTATTGGGGAGGGGAGGGAGATGGGGAAGAGGAAGGTGGGGAAGTTCCTGGCTATTCAGATCTGGTCACCAAACACGGCTAAAGCCATTTCAAGCAACGTTTCAATTCTGAATGGTGGTCTTACACCAGGGCGATACTGAGAGTATCTTCCACTCTGGAACGTGCCGCAAATATACTATATATTATTTAAATTAATTAATTGTGAAATAACACAAATTAATCAAAAAAAATTTATTTGCGCACGCCGGGTTCGAACCCGCGACCTTCGGATCTGTAGTCAAAAGCGTATACCACTAGACTATGTAGTTGCATAGATAGCTTTCAGAAATCTACAAGAATTTATTTGTTTAGACTTAAATAAAACGAACACCGTTTTAAATGGAAACATTGCTTAAGTGAATTGAAGAGTTTTTTGAATAGCCATGTAATTATTTCCCAACCTTCTTATTTTCGATTTCCTTTCCCTCCCAATACCCTCATATGACAACATACCCCATTTGGGGGATACCATAGTCTCACTGGCTCCAGTTAGTAAGGAATAGTCGGAAGTCTTAAACATTTAATAACGTATTATTGAAAATTAGATAGAGTAACGCTTGCGAAAAAGTTTTTACATAAAAATGATGCAGTGTATATATGAGAATATCTGTATTAAATAGGAAATGTTTAAAGTATATAGATGAAATCAATTATAAAGATGGTAAAAATAGATCTATGAATACACAAATGTAAAACTGTGATCATAAGTATAATAACAATATATTAAAAAATCATTTAAAATAAACTAAATGAATTTAAAAAACTAAAATATGAAAAAAAATAGTAAAACGTAAGAGTAACATAAAATAATACAGAAATTAGAAAAACACTACATATAAGACAAAACACTAAAGCCTCGTTACCAACCCTACTCTAATTTGTAGGATTCAACATAAGTGCTGGTATAGATTATGCTAATTCTATAAATGGAGTCAATAAATATATCAATAGTATCCTGATCCTTGTTGCCCAGATCATGCATCTTATTGGTCAGTGAGTGTGTCTGATAGTTGGTCGTGTATGTATTGCAGAAGAATGTTATATTTTGTCTTGTATTCCTAGTCTGCATATGGAATTTAATAGTGGCAACGATGGCAGGACTATCAGTTTAGTTTTCAATGACTCTGTGTAACACAACCGGGTTTGAAATAATTCTCCAGTCAGACAGTGTTATTAGATGCAATTGATTCAATACAAAAAATAGCGTACCTGGTTAATTTATTATGCAGAATGGGATTATTCTAAAAAGGGAGTACAGTTGGACTTACAGAAAAAAGGAAAACAGAAACAGAGGCTGTTTGAGGAGAGTTGAGCCAGCAATGGATCATTTTTTTTAATGACTTCAAATGACTCTAACTATCGAACACTGACGGCTAGTAATATATTCCACAAGTAGTTGCCAAATCAAACCTAGTGGAGTACAGTAAAGGCCCAGATAAAATTGACAGAACTATTCACTCTCCTAATTAAAAAATAGACTTTTGTCATTGTGAATATATTACGCTTTCAATGCTGTGTTTGTAAGATTCTAAAATAAAATATTACTCCTCTATTAAATCTATTACCACGGTCTTGCAAAGTTTTTTTCAAAATATTCGCCCCAGGGATCTCATATCTACAACATTCCGTTTGCTTTCATTCTTCCTTTGCCAGTTTCATATTTTACTGCCATATGTCAAGATTTCCTATCAGTAGCGGTTGTGGAGATCCGGAAAGAATGCAAGGCTGATGATGTTCTTAAACGTGATGGTTTAGAGCAACGTTGAGACACTTAGACTGTTTGGGCATGTAGAAGAGATGAACGAAGAAAGGAGGGTGAGAAGGATAAATGGTACATGAGGTACGAGAAAGACACCTAATTTTCTTGACGTGTAATGTTCTGTTCTGTTTCTTTCTCTACTTTTCTTTACCATGTGTTTAATATGACTGGATAAGCACCTATATCGACATTCCTACCTCTTGTTTGTGCTTATGTGTATTTTCTTGTGTGTTTCTTATTTGTTTTCTCTTGTTTCTTTTTAAAATTCATTTATTTATTTTTGTACCGTTTGCATATGAAACTTATATTTTTGTAAAAATACCTTTACAATTGAACCTATTACATATTGTAATGTAAATTTCTCCCATTTTAACATATTTTTTATAACTCATAAAAGTAACAAAAAAATAAAAAGGATACCGAAACATAATTACTATTTATATCGGACGCTTGTTCATTATAATTTAAGAATGACTTTATATTGTTTTTGTTTACATCTTTCGCTACTATTTACTACTATAAGAAATAAATAAATATTGTTTGCGTATAATGTTAATCCGTGGATGTGACATTAATAAACTATTTTGAAATTGTCCACATTCACGGAACTCTGCATTGTGTACCTAGCTTTAAGATTGTCAAATTCCTTGAAATGTAAAAAATGTAACTTGTAAAAAAATAAACAATAAACAATTGGCCGGCGACTTTTGACTTTTGAATAAATGGCATATAGAGCTCCGGGCCAAAAAGGCCCCTTTCTCTTTCATCATGATTTTAAGTTTTGGTTCTAGGAAAAATAGATTTAGGTTTTAGGTTTTTTTGGAAAAAATTTTTTTTTGCAATATACGTGGCTGCAATATGGGGGGGGTAATTTGCGTAAGATTTAAAGTGGTTGTTGAGGGGAGGATGGGTGTTGTTTGGGGATATTATTGGTTGTGGATGGAGTTGAGGAGTGTTTCGACGTTGGTGAGGAGTCGGCTGTTCATTTCTAGCGCGGATCTTAGTTGAGCGGCGGCGTTTGTCAGGGCCTTGATGATATGGGGGGTTAAAGTTGGGAGGTTGGGTGAAGGGGGAGAGGTGAGAGAGTCTTGGGAGAGTGGGGGAGGGGTGGAGAGGACACGTAGGATCGGGGTATTTGTGGGGGCCAGCGGGGTATCTGTTGTTTGTATGTCGTTTTGGGTGATGGGAGTCTGATCGATGTGGTTTTGTTGCGAGAGTGGGGGGGTGGGCGCAGTGTTGAAGTTGGTAAAGGAAGGGTGGGGCCAGGAGTTGGGCTTTGAGATCGGTGTATGCATGAGGGGGCGTAGGTTGGAGGGAAATGCGAAGCGAAATCTGTTTGAGAAACGGGGGGAGGGGCGTTCGGGGCATCCTTGGTAATTGGCCGGATGGGGGCCGGTGCAGAGAGCACATTTAGCTGGTGTATCGGGGGTTTTTGTGCATGAGCTGGTTGGGTGGTGGTCGCCGCATTTGACGCAACGGGGAGTGGCGTTACAGCAGGATTGGGAGTGGCCAAAGGCTTGGCATCGGTGACATTGGCTAACTGAGAGGCGTCTGCGTTGGGGTTCAACGGAAATTTTAAGGTGGAGGATGGAAGTGAGCTCGGTGAAAATCTTTTTCGCCGCTTCGGTTTTGGTCAGGTTGACCAGCATGAGAGGTAATTCCCTGCGGGAGGGGCCAGTCCGCATGCGGTGGACTGAAATGACGGGATAGGTAAGGCCAAGAACGTTGCTGATTTCTTGGCTGGTAATCTCTTCGGGGATGCCTCTGAGGACAGCTCTTAGGGGTTTATCTTCTGGTAATTTGTAGGAGTGGTGATCGATATTACGTTCAAGGAGGAAGGTGATAATGCGGGTTTGGTCGTGGGAGGATTTGGGGTGGATGGTGATGGATTTTGTTTGATTTTTGGCGTAAAAGTCAATCCCTCTGTCTGTAAGGGTTTTCTCGAGAGAGGCCCATCCCGATTTGGAATGGAGTACCACTGGGGGAATCTTTTGGGTCGATACGACCACCTGAGGTATGTTGGGGGGGGTGGCAAGAATTACGGGAGTGGTGGCAGAGTCTTGGGGGGGGGGGGGTAAGGTCTTGAGAGGGGGTAGTTAGGTGTTGAGTGGGGATAGTAGGGTGATGAGGGGGGGTGGTAATGAAGGGGGTGGGGGTGACAAGGCGATTTTTGTAGGGGAGGGGGGAGAGTGGTTCAACGAATTTTTCGGGGGGGGGTGAGGTAGGCGATTTCCTGCCGCGGGATCGTTTGCGTGAGACTTTGGTCGTTTCCCAGGCCATTTCGTCGGTACTTGAGAGTTCGGAGGCTGACGCCTCTGAGCCAGAGAGATCTGCCTCGGACTCCTCTGCAGCCGAGGAGTCGTAGGAGCGGAGAGAAGTTGGGGTGGTGAGGGGGGCGCTGATTGCGGGAGAGGCGAGGAGCTGACCGGCGAAGGCCGCGCTCGGAGTCGGGGAGTTTTCGGGAAGGGGGGGTGAAAGGGTGGTACGGTTGGTGGGGGTAGTGGTCTTTAAGTTGATGGGCGAGTTATCGGGAGAGGATGGAGGGGGGGTAGGGGTGCGAGAATTTAAGTATTGGCGATAGGTGAGATTAAAGACGTGGATTTTCTCCTCAAGAGAATAGGTATTTTTGTCTGGGCGTCCCTCGAGGAACGCTGTCAGTTCCAGATCGATGAGTTCATTCTCGTCGATGATGGATTTGGGGGAATTGACGTGGTGGCAAGACATTTTGGATTTGATGAGAGAGAATCGGAGCGAGATGGGTGGTGATTTTAGATAGAATATTTAAGGTTGGGGTCGGCAAGTGAGTTTACAACTTGGAGAGACTGTATGCCAAATATAACAAAAGACAAAAGACTTACTGAGTTCGATGGTAGAGCTGGACTGGTCGGTGGAGATACACAGCGCTGATTTTGTGGGACGCACAGGTTTGGTGGCTAGTGATGGCCCTACTCTTCTTTCAGGCGGAATGCACTATAGACTACAAACACTGGGGTCAGCACAAAAGTTCAAAGTCACTGTATAAACTGTGGCACAAAATGTCTGCGGCGGTGGGCACTTTCACGAAATAAACTTTATGTGGCAGATAAAAACGTGAAGGCACGATGACTTGATTACTTAGATTATTTAAAAACTTCGATTATAGACACGGGAGGGGCTCGTGGCAATCGGTGGACTGTATGTTGGCACAGAACAAAGCGGCGGCAAACGGAAACGTAAGGTTGGCGGCGCAGCACAGCATGCGCCTCCACTATTTGCGCCGGGCCCTGATCTACAGACACACCTTGCCGCATCGTACAGTGAGCCGCGGCCTGTCAACCTGCACAATGGGCAGCCTGCCAGTCTGCCCCATGCGGATATACCTACTCAGCCAGGGTATAATGTGCACCTCAATCGGCAGCTCCATCCTGGTTACCAGCATCAAACCTCCTCCAGCCAGGAGTTCTCACCAATCTTTCCACCACCACCTACTGCCGATGAGACTTCTCGACACACAAGTGAGTGGGCACACCAAGGCGCGGACTCCGTGGCGCAACTTGCTTCTGCAATTACAAATGCAATTCGCGCCTCGCGATCCGAGGATAGCCCCCGTCCCTCCGTAGAGGATGACATAAGAATGGCTGCCCTAATAGCCAGGCAATCTACCGCCAAGGACCTACCTTCCTTCTCGGGGGACCCGCTCGAGTGGCCAACGTGGATGGCCCAATATTCACAATCCACGGCCACCTGCAAGATGACTTCGAGCGAGAATCTCATTCGGTTGCAGCGTGCACTGAAGGGCAAAGCCCGAGAGGCCGTCGGCCCCCTGCTGATGGATCCAACGCAAGTCCCCGAGATAATTGCCGTCCTTGAGCAGCGATACGGCGGCTCGGGTTCAATTGCTGCCTTGATGCTGGAGAAGGTGAAAAAACTGCCGCATCTCACCGCCGAAGCATCACTTGAAGACCTGGCAGATTTTTCTGGAACAATCCAGAACCTCGTGGCGTCGTTGCGAATCTTGCGGACCGACGGGTACCTCACTAATCCTGCCTTGCTGTCTGACGTCACATCTAAAATGCCGTGCACGTTGCGACTAGCCTGGTTGGCGGAAGTGCGCGGACAAACAGTTCCCGCCACCATAACTCAGTTCGCGGCATTTTTGAAAAGTTTTGCAAACGCGATCCCCTTAAGCGGAATGGTTGACCCCGCACGGTCTGCACGTGCCCCGCGCCGCGAACAAGTTCATGCAAATGTGCCCGCTAACTCAAGAGTGAACAATAAAAACAAAAACAATAGTGAAAACATTAATTGTGCGCAGTGTGGCGGGAACCATAAAACTCGTGAGTGCCCGGCATTCTTTGCGAAATCAGTTGATCTCCGCTGGGAAACAGTGCGCGCGAGTTCTTTGTGTCGCAAGTGCCTAGAAAAACACTATACCCGCGAGTGCACCTCTAAAGTGTGGTGTGGAGTAGGAGGCTGCCGCGCCCCCCACCACAGGCTGCTACACAACCCCGCGCCCGCTTCCGCGCCAGTGAATACCGTCGAATAGTCTTTGATGCTGCCAGTCGATGCCGAGGGACTTCGCTAAATGACCAGCTGCTCACCGGTCCTGACCTGCTGTCTTCTCTTCTTGGGAACATCCTTCGCTTTAGAAAAGGGACTATTGCCATAGCAGCCGATATTCAGGAGATGTTCCTGCGCATCAAGATAAGGAGGGATGATCTGCAGTCACAACTGTACCTGTGGAAGTCACCAACATGTCGCGAACCTGACACATACCAGTTGACATCAATGATGTTCGGGGCCACATGCTCGCCGAGTAGCGCCCAGTACGTACGAGACAGGGTTGCCGGGGAATACGAACACGAGTACCCGGCCGCCGCGGCAGCCGTTCGTTCCAAATTTTATATGGACGACTATTTGGATGCGGTAGATACTGCTAGCGAGGCTGCCGCACTAGTACAAAGCGTGAGTGCCCTTCTTGCAAAGGGAGGGTTCCATTTGACGAACTGGGCCTCTAACAGTCCGGAAGCCATAGTTGACATTCCTTCCGGAGACCGGGCGAGCTCCACAGTTCACATCAGCAGCGGGGACAAAGAGATGGAGCGAGTACTAGGGCTAGTGTGGGACCCATCCACTGACTGCTTCCTTTACTCTTTTCAAAATGCAGTCAGCCCCGAAGAATCTGTACGGCCCACCAAGAGGCAGCTTCTCTCCATCGTAATGAAGATCTTCGACCCGGTTGGATTCGTCGCGTGCCTCACAATACGGTCAAAGATCTTGCTACAAGCTGTGTGGCGGTCGAGTGTTGGATGGGACGACTTGATCACCCTTGAGCACGCCGAGAGATGGAGAGATTGGCTAAGCTTGCTTCACGAGAGCAGCGTTTCGGTGCCGAGGCGCTCCCTCCGGCACAAGCAGAGCAGCGTCACCTTACACCTATTCTGCGATGCGTCCGAACAAGCTTGCTGCACCGTCGCATACTACACAGAAGACGTGCAGGGAGTTTTACACGCGACATTCCTAGCCAGCAAGTGTAAAGTGGCTCCACTAAAACCCCTCTCCATTCCCCGTCTTGAGTTGCAAGCCGCACTCATGGCGGCTAGATTAGCCAAGACCATCTTAAAAGAAAGCCAGGCTTTAATAAACCGGACTATCTTCTGGACAGACTCTTCAACCGTTCTGTGCTGGTTACGTACTGATCCACGCGCCTACTCTGCATTCGTGGCAAACAGATTGGGTGAAATAGATGAGATGACCAGCATACCTAACTGGAGGTGGGTGCCGACGAAGTTGAACCCCGCCGACATCGGAACACGTGACTCTGAAGTGCCTGATCTATCACCAAAAGGAAGATGGTTTTGCGGCCCTGCATTTCTTACTGCACCTGAAAGCGAGTGGCCAAAGGAGCGATCTCCCACCAAGAAACCCGACAACGACGTATTGGAGGTCAGGCCCCATTATGTAGGCCTAATAACCACTACAGGAGAGGCGTTCCCCTTAATCGAACGGTTCTCATCTTGGAACCGGCTAATTCGATCTACAGCATGGATACTCCGTTTTGTCAGGCGGTGCCGATTGGGGTCTCACAAACCCGCCGAGGGCACATTACGAGCAGAGGAACTGAAAGAAGCAGAGACCAGATGGGTCAGGAAATCCCAGGAAGACGCCTTCGCAGCTGATCTGCATACCATACGACATGGAAAGGCGCTACCTGGTGGCAGTCGTCTTAATTCCTTGACCCCCTTCCTCGGCCCAGATGATGTCTTGCGGATGAGTTCCCGATTACGAGCCCTGACAAAGACCACGAGCGTGGCCAAGACCCCCATCATATTGGATGGCAACGACCCGTACGCTCGGCTGCTGGTACGCCACTACCATGAGAAGGGAGACCACCCTAGCACCGAGAAGACAGTGGCGGAGATGCGCTGCAGTTTTTTCATTCTACGGCTCCGCACTATCAGCGTGAAAATAACACACGACTGCCCCACTTGCTGCATACGAAGAAGCAAGCCCTCTCCACCATTAATGGGGGCGCTACCATCTTACCGCCTGTTACATCATGTGCGTCCCTTTACTCACTGTGGGCTGGACTACTTCGGGCCAATGGAGGTCACAGTTGGCAGACACCGGGAGAAGCGCTATGGGGCAATTTTTACCTGCCTTTCCACCCGCGCTATTCACCTGGAACTTGCTGTTACGTTGACTGCCGACTCTGCCATTATGGCCTTGCAAAGAATGACCGCCCGAAGAGGTCAGCCCGAAGTTCTGTACTCGGACAACGGAACAAATTTCCATGGAGCAGACGCTGAGATCAGGGAAGCCTTGGATTCACTACACCAAGATGCTAGAATTATGGACGCCATGGCTACCAAAGGCATTGAGTGGCGTTTCATACCACCACTCAGTCCCCACATGGGGGGAGCCTGGGAGAGACTAGTACGGTCGGTGAAACGGGCCTTGAAAGCTACCTTAAAGGAAAGGGCGCCGAGGGAAGAGACCCTGCACACAGCACTGGCAGAAGCTGAGTTTGTTGTCAACAACCGACCACTGACTCACGTCTCTGTTGACCCACGAGATGAAGAGCCCTTGACACCAAACCACTTCCTTCTGGGGTCAGCCGGAAAGCGCCCCCATTTGTCCCTGTATGACAAAAAAGAAGAAGAGGTATGTCTCCGCCGCCAATGGCGTATCGGGCAACAACTTGCAGATATGTTCTGGAGGCGCTGGCTCCGAGAGTACATCCCCACTATGGGCGCCCGACAGAAGTGGCACCACCCAGCCGAGCCCATCAAAAAGGATGACCTTGTGGTGATCATGGATCCTGCGCTACCCCGGAACAGTTGGCCGCGCGGCCGAGTCATCGATGCAAAACCCGCCGCTGATGGTCAAGTGAGGACCCCCCGCATTCAAACAGCTTCCGGGATATATGTGCGGCCAGCCGTTAAGATCGCCGTACTGCTGCCAGCCCCAAAATCCACCACTCCAGAACCATCTACAACACGGCCCGTCCAACTGCGAACCAGGGGTACCGGTCGTCCAGATCGTGGAAACACTTCACGTCCTCCCAAATAGCTTGGCGCAGAGGGCTGCACCGGGGGGAGTATATCGGACGCTTGTTCATTATAATTTAAGAATGACTTTATATTGTTTTTGTTTACATCTTTCGCTACTATTTACTACTATAAGAAATAAATAAATATTGTTTGCGTATAATGTTAATCCGTGGATGTGACATTAATAAACTATTTTGAAATTGTCCACATTCACGGAACTCTGCATTGTGTACCTAGCTTTAAGATTGTCAAATTCCTTGAAATGTAAAAAATGTAACTTGTAAAAAAATAAACAATAAACAATTGGCCGGCGGGTAGCAAATTAGAAAGTGTGGGGTCCAAGGCTGGCTGGTACGCTCCAACGGCTATAGAAATCCGACCAATGAGAAGCCATAAACGGTCCGCTGGACCTTGGCTGACCTTTTTTTATGTGCCGTTGCCGAGTCGCAACTTTGACAAAAAGCAGCATTTTTAAATTCTAAAGCCTCTTTCTCCATTGGATCACCCTCGCCTCGGACCTCCGCATCTACGAGCTACCTGCCGCTGCCCCTTTCTGCCAAGTTCTGAGAATTTTATTGGCCTTTCTCCTTCAACTGAAGAATCCTGCATCGACAAGATTCCGGCGGGCACCACGTGGCTTAAGAAGCTGACATACTTAACTGCCTTTTTAAAGGCAATCTTTCATTTATTTGCATTTGCACAAAGTCGTCTATATACCAGAAACGTCCTTTTCAGGACGAGGTTCAATTGATTTGCATTTTGCACAAAGTCGTGTATATTCCAGAAACGTCCTTTTCAGGACGAAAGTCAATTGATTGGCATTTACAAAGTCGTTTGAGTCGTGTAACTAACCCCTATTTTTTCAGTCTGTATGCACACGACATTTAGTCGGGTACACTATTTTTAAGAACATTTTCTAAGAACTAAGAATCATTACAATAAACCTCAATGTAATTAATTTCTACTGTGTGAAGGTGAAGGGAGGCATAATAATGTAAGTTTGCAATGTATCTAATGAGACGATGAAATGGACTCCAGTCTTAAAAAACGCATGGTCGTTTTCACCGGGCCTCAAACCGAAGACGCATTGAGGCGTTCCTCAAATGTGAGTTTTGGTTGGCATCCAAATGCGCCATGCGAGCAAAAATACCATTTATTGTTTTCACATTATTTTATATTAACTCCACACAGGAGACCCTGATAAAAATAATTTCCTTCGGGGGATATTACATCTTTGGTAATGCTGTTTAGGGTGTATTTTTAAGAAAAGCTAAGAGAGGAAGTTGTAGAAAAGAAATGGGTTTAAGAGGGTGGGTAGAAATCTAAGGGTCAGAGTGCCCAGGAGTTGATAGGAATTGACGGAAGTTTGAATCCATCCCGCCCGCTGATGAATCGGGAATCTAGCTGAAGAGATTAGCCAAGGCCTTAATAATCTGGACATATCTCACCCCATGAACCAGGGAATCCATGCTAATACACCAATCATAGTGAACCACTTGGGATGCCCTGTGTTAGAAGTATTGGTAATCCGTGTAATGATTCCCGGGGCGGCGGTACCCATACCCGACTCCCAAATTGATTTTTTGGATGGGTACCTTCCGTTTGTGATTTTATAACGGTTTTCATTAAGTAACTATTTGAACTCAATTCGGATATCGACATGTTTAGCATCAGTGAGGCTACTTTTAAACGGCAAGCCTTGCTGCTTTATGAAGTTTATTTATACTAATACCTCCGCTCCATATACCTACAAATAAAATTATACTATTTATAAAAATGTTTTTGACGAAATGAAATACACAGTAACAATTGAAATGATTTAAAAAATATGTTAAAAATAACTTTGACTGTTTAACATCACTTATAGAGAAGAAAAGTTTTCGAGTTACTTTGTTGTGAAGATTAAAAAAAAACAATATAGGAAAACAAAAATCTCTATTTCAAAATTTAAAAGAAAACATTTTTTTGTTTTTCTGTATTTTCGTAAAGTTTGCACCTTAAACTTGTAAGATGTAAAAAACGTGCTTTGAAAATAGATTCTCCTATACTACGTGGGAAACTGAAATGTTGAAAATTTAATTAAGGAAGTTTTAAGGACCTCACAGATGGTTTGACAAAGTTTAGACTGAAAGTAAAAGAAATCTCGAACGATTACGAAGTGTTTCAAAGGCTTTCACGGTCCACTGGAACGAAACAGGAAACCAACGATCGAGTAAAGTAGATTTTTTTTAATAATATAGGATAAGTAAAGCTTGGTTAATTTATTGTTAAAGTTCACCTTTGTAAAATATATTACAACCGTACGGCCACTTCAAATTATAAATTATACAATACTTATTAAATTGCTAGGCCTTGCCCGGGTTTTACGCAGAGTTTTTCCAAATCGGATGAAGACAGTAATTTTTTCCTCGTATTTTCAAAATTTTATAAAAAAACTATCAAAAGTAGTGAGAAGGTGATTTTTCAAAATCTCGTATGTAGATAGTAATCTTACTCTTGTTTTGAAGATCAAGTTTGCAAAATTTCATCATTCTCGGAATAAAACTGTAGATTTGTATTAAAAAGCTAGGCTATCCGCTCGCTCACCATAGACGTTGTTCTTTATGTGAATTTATATATATATATATATATATATAAAAATATAACTGATTTTTTGCAAAATAAATATAGAAAAATAGATGAAAGATTTGTTCCTGGACCAAACACAACACAGCTGTTTTATTTAACGGTTAGCTAGGTTAGGTAAGGTTAAGTAAAGTCCTACCTTAATCCAACCTTACCTGTAGTCCCTGTAACCTATTTTTCTTGGTCTGTTTCTTTCTTATGTGTGTGCAAGATAGAGTTAGGTAACCATCGGAAGAAGACAAATAATTCAATAAAACATGGACATTATTAAGAAATATTTGTTAACATGTAGTAATCACTATATCTGGGTATACGTAATTATTTTTAGAATAAAATAACTAATTTGGAATACTTAATATTATTTAAGAAAATACGGTAATAAACCAACCGGTTTCTATTCGACTGATTTTGAATTACCTGAAAGTTCAGGTCGAACGAGTTGGGTCGTTTTAATTATTTCTATGCTTACGTGTTATTATGAAGAATCCGAGTGACACTCTCTTTATGTAATTCAATGTAATTGATGTTCGACAGTTTTATATTAAAAAGATAATAATTTATGATCGTAAAGATAAAAACAACATGAAAACCATCGAACACAAACATCCGACTAAAAATAGGTACGGAAATGACCTTTCTATTCCAACAAGCAACACAGCGACATGTCAAAAAGTATTCCTGTACCTCGAACTTAAAATATACAATTAAATCCATTCACAACTAAAACTGTCTGAATTGTCATCCTTCGGTCCAAAAATAGGAAAATGGTATTAGGTTGACACATTCGGAAACATTATTAAAAAATATTATCTGCTTTTAATGTTATTTTTTTTTAATAAATTTTTCACTCACAATTTTTTAAATATTTTTCATTCTAATATAGACTATTTAAAAAAATATATTATATTGATATTACGTATAAAATAACAGAAATTAATGGCATAGTAATTTCATTATAACGCCATAATGTAGTCACGCATGTATTGCAGCTTATCCTTTAAAATTTTATTACATGCCTTGTGCACATATCCAATATTCTATTACATTATTTGGCCTAATATGTTACTTATAAATTTTCCGTCTTCAAGTACTCACATCTAGACTAAACTACTATGTTCAACATCCACTAGCTCCGTGTTCTTATCAGGACTCCTTTTCAAACTTTGAATACAGTAGACTTCTGAAGTACTTTCTACTCCTTAGAGGATAATTGACGAATCACTTCACTTAATTTTTTATAACATTGTTTAACTTTTTAATAGATGTGGACATAATATACTGGGTGTCCAGGGACCTACTTGACTTACTTTAACCAGTGATTCCTAATATTATTTCGAGTAAAAATGCAATTGAAATTTTAGTCCCCGGTGAAATTTTTAATGTTTTTTTTATTTTCTACATTAAACATAGAAAATCAGAAGGAATTAGACAGCAATGCTCAATGTGGGTGGTTGGGCAGTTACTCGGCTGAGTGACCAGTGACAAAATGAGAAAGAGTTGTTAGAAAAAAAAAATCGAAAAGTCACCGGAGACCAAAATTTTATGTTTTTTTTTAAATATTGTAAATAATAACTAAGAAAAATGAAGATTTGTCAATAATAGATAATAGGTATTTTGAATGTGTTCGTCATTAAATTGATCAACACAGTGGGCATATTATCTGCTAAACCTTTATAATACTTGACGCAACATCCCATCTTATTTGGATAAAAAAATCTTATGAGTTTTCTGAATTTCCCCAAGGTTTTAGCCCGTGTTGAATATATTTTAAAAATAACAAAATCCACATTCAAGACATCTCACCGAATGCCCTGTACAATTCATCCCTTCGTTTTGGATCTCGTCTCATATCTCATCAACCTTTGAAATGTACAAATGGAGAGGGAGAAGTGAATTGAAAAGTTTGCTTGAATAACACACTCTAAAATTGAGCGTTCCCCAAACTTGTCAATTGTTTCCAAAAGGCTTTATGGTAAGGTGAATTAAATAAACCTGTTCTGAAAATCTGCAATAATATTCTACGCATATAAACTTTCGTATTGTCTGTACAATTTACACTTATAAATGCGTAGTTACTAGTATTTTGACACAGTAGACTAGTATTTTAATGGGATTGATAGTGAATGGAGTTAGAAAATTAATGGTATTAATATTTTTGATCTGAAACATATTTTGGCGTGCCTAGGGGGGTTAAGCAGACTCTTGCGCGGCAAGCATGGCAAGACGGGACGACGCTCTTGTACTGAACAACGCTAAATACAGCTACACTTGGTAATGATAATTCAAAGTATTCGTAGTCCGGTTAAAAACGAGACTGAAGGGTCTTAACGAATTACTTGATAGGTTTTCTATTAAAATGGGAATGTATTACGGCGATGTCGGAATACGTGTTCATAAAATTATTAAATCAACATGTGTTCTAATAGAATTTACTAAAAGCTTTATAAAAAACAGCCTGCAATTCCATTTCTAATCGGATTTTAATAAATTAGCAATACTCATTTTTCTCCGGGTAGATTCGTGGCTCTTCGGTATATTTGCTTCTATTCTCACTAAAATTGGCAATTGGCAAAGGATAATGAATTTTTAATTTGTAATATTTTTCTTTGTGTATATTTTAATAAAAATAAAAGAATTGTCTTATATTAAAAAATATAAAGACTTGTTTTCCTTCATTTTCACTTCCTTCAATAAAAATTAATTACGATATTTCATATCTGCCAGGCGTCCCGTGACGGTTATTTAAAATATATATTTATATTTTGCTTATTTATTGTACGATTGATTATTAATTTATCCAATTATTACATTACAAGATTACTTATTTTTGTACAGTTTGCAAAGTTTTCTGTGTATTTCAAATGCGCTTCATACATTTTTTTTAAACAAATACTGTTTTTAAACAAGATAAAATAAACATAACTATTTCTAAATAATAAAAGTTTAATATTAAACGTGAAAAATATTGTCAATAACGCTAACCACATTTTTACTTCGATTTTTACTCCAATCATAGAAAAATTGAGAGTACTCGATATTTCGAAAACACATTTGTTTTGTTTGGGGAATTTTTAAAAAAACCGTACCTTCACATCTCGTTCATATAATAAAAAAATAAGAAATAATTTTTAAAGTTAAACCTATTGTCACGATAGTGGCCCGAAATATGTATTATTAATTTTGGATATTTTTACTGAATTCTAGTGTAAATATTTGAAGCAAGCTGGAAAAAATTATTATTTGTCTTTATAACGTCAAAAAATTAAGTATTTCGAGAGAAAAAAAATCATAAAATATGGTCCAAATTCATCTCTACTGTATTTAGATGTTCCTAATTACTCTCTTAATTAAACAATAATTAGTATGTAACAGAATCCTATATATGTACAACTACACATATAGATAATCCAGAAGTTTCAATTGTTCCTATATATACATATACTAACCAATTGCATAATGTTATTCTAATTTCCTTATAATTAGTGTAACTCGCTCACAAAGCACAAGAACCAGTTTCTTATTTGGTGAGATTACGATTGTAAATATATTTTGTAACCATATGTAATTTATATAACATCACTGTACTCACTTATATATATTAAATAAAAAAATTAAAAAAATTGACGCCTGGTCATATATGGCCCTCAAAGGCTGGAGGGGTTAAATATAATATCCACTGCTTTAGAAATTTCATTCATTAGCACCATTCCTCTTGGTATGCTTTGCTATGCAAGAACCTCTGTTCTGCCGCGTGGTACCTATGTAAATGTATAACAAAATGTAATTACAAGTTCATTGTTAGCTATCCATACATAGTACTTACAAATAAATAGTGATAATATCGGTGGATGTACGACCAACGTGTTCGCAAATCATCAATAATTTTGGCTTGAAAATCTATTTTTAAATTAACACTAATAATTTAATTTTCTAGTATCACCCGATCTCGTCTTAGTTGTAAATCTGATTAAATAAAAATAAAAATTACCAATATTTAATTCATTAAGTTCTTGTGCAGCTGCTGCAGGAGTGTAATTATTATAAAAAATAGTGTTTTTACAGAATCGTAATATTATATGTATGTTTTCGAAATATCCCGTTATTGCCGCATCCCAGTTGACAAGAACCCGACATGAAAGGCGGCAGGAGAGACCTGGCGAGATAAAAGGTTCTTAGGGCAGAGTACTTGGTGTTGGGCACACCAGGTTGTCTTTCTAAGCCCAGCGACAAGGGCCTATCACAGGTAAATACCTCCCCCTGCTCTACTTATAAATATGTATCATATTGATTCATCCTTTCCAAATTTAGCACAGTAGCACACAGCAGAAGGATTCAATGACAAATCTGGGGTCTTCTTTGGAATCCTACCTTCCCCAAATGAGCCAAATTATACCCACCTAATATCTCATTTGGAAATTATTTGGTTTTTTTTAAAGTTAGAAGATTTATTCTTCTAACTTAAAAACGTACATAAAAATAATCTAAATATTTATTATAGTACATTTTAATTTTGCTCATATGCAGAGCAAACAGTTTTTTCTTAAATATTTTTATTTACTGATGTCAAGCTATCGGGAAAGAGATTGTACTATGTGTGCACACTCTCTTGGCCTATGTTTCTTTTACCACTTTCAGTATTTGCTAAATTTGTGTACAATTTATTATTTAGTATTGTGTGGTGCTCATGTACTTTGGACGTTTTCAAAAATGTTGTATTCGTGTGTATTAATCCATTTTGGATTTTGTGGATTAATTTTTTATATTCGTATAGTTTTCTGATTTTCAGAAAGTTTGTTCCATGGTATATTTTTATAGTATGGTTATCTGGGTTATAATTAAAAAGTTTTTAAGTATGGGTATCTGGGTTATAGTCAAAAAGTTTTTTAGTATGGGTATCTGAGTCACAGGTAAAAAGTTTTTTAGTATGGGTATCTGGGTTACAGTTAAAGAGTTTTTTAGTAGGTATGGGTGTCTGGGATATAGTTAAAAGTTTTTTTTATAGGTATCTGGGTAATAGAAAAAAAAAATAGTATGGGTATCTGGGTTATAGTTAAAAAGTTTATTCTATAAAATACACGAATTAGCGAATGATTTTTTTTTTTGGTTTTGTACATATGTGATGCTTAAATGACAAGTTTTTATCGATTTGTAGTCCCAGGTATTTTCACAATCTAAAATTTTTACAGTGGTTTATGAGATGTCGTTTTTCTTTTTGGTGATCTTAAGATTAGGTAACTAGTTTTTTTTTAATATAAAATTTTAACAAATTTTTAATTAGCCTGCTGTTTAATATGTTAACTTCCAGTTGTGATTTTTCAAGTAATTTTTCTAAGGAATATAGCAGTATCATCTGCGTGACTGTCAGAAAACCTGAATATGTGACAGCGAACACTCTCGAACGGTGAGCCTTGGCGTTATGAATCATAATCTGGTTTTATGCATTTCTTTCAATTATTTTCAGTTTCAATTATTTCTAAGAGGAGCTGATTATTTTTTCCACTTGTCAAAATGTAAGACAAGACGCAAAATTGTTTCCGTGACGTATTTTTTGATGCCAAAAGAAATAAACGACACACCATATTTAGTTCTTGCGATAAAACATGTAGTTCATTTTACAGATGTAGAAGAATACTAAAAAAAAATCATATTAATATTTTCATATCAAGCTATTTATTACGTGTGATATTATAAAATATAATTTAATAAATCTGAAAAAAATCCAAAAGCTTTTCTGATTTATTATAAACGTTTAAGATTAATTTCTCTGAACTATTTAATATAACCTCTTCTGCTTCAGCTGGAAACCCCATTTGTCCGGATAGTTGATCGAAAAAGTTTATCAAAACAATTATATCTTAGAACTCTCTTCGTCCCAACTCTGAGAACTAGTTTAAAAGAACATTTTAAAGAGTGACTTGTTAGCAAACACGAAAATGTGTTGTAATAAAACACACTTAACATCGCACATAAATACGTTGAAAGTTGTAAAAAGTTAGAAGAGAAGGAAACTAACTTACGAATGCCACAAGGAAAGTAGGTTTTTAACCCTTGGTAAGCCAAAAAATTCACTTGAAACAAAAAATGTTCAGAGCATACTAACATTTATTTTATTAGGAAATAATGTATCTTAATATTATTCTAGTTTGTCTTTTCGTCACTTGCAAATATGTTTATTTTATCTGTGAAAAAGCGCATAACAAAATTCCATGTCATAATTATAATTTTCAGGAAAGCCTCATTGTGACTTGATTTTATTTTGAATGACTTAGACTTGATTTTATTTTAATGAATTTAGATGGAAAATTTAAAAAAAAAATCGTATGTCTTCAATTACTTATATAGTTTCTTAACATTAGAGAGAATTATCCATACATTGTGTGGAAGATACTACCAGTATCGCCCTGGTGTAAGACCACCATTCAGAATTGAAACGTTGCTCCAAATGGCTTTAGCCGTGTTTAGTGACTAGAACTGAATAGCCAGGTACTTCCCCACCTTCCTCTTTCCCTTCCCCACTTACCTTCAGCCTCACAACATCCCCCAATTGGGGATGCCATAGTCTCACTGGCTCCAGACGGGAGCAGTTGGGACTCTTGTGAGGTATTCACTATAAAAAAAAAAAAAAAATAATAATTTAGCACAAGTAAGTTATTACGAAAATATTGTAAACAGGCGTACGGCGGGCGATTGGCATTCTAAGGGTTAATGTATAACTCTTAACGACTTCGGTGACTTCTGAAAACATTTTCATTGGATTTGCCGTTTCAAATTTTCGGGTATCGAATTTTTTTAAATATTTTTTATTATTAGGTATTATCGTTGATAAATTCTGGCCTGTATAACTCCCGTTAGAACTCAGTCCAAAAGCTCTCTTTCAATATCAAAGGTTTTAACTTATGTTTTGGCAGTAGCCCAGTCCAATTAATAAAATTAACTTTAGTTATTGTCACTCACTTCTGGTTCCAGAAGACTCCCAGTGAATCTTCTTTCCAAGGCGGGACATTACCTGGTCTTGTTTTGAATTCGCACCGTGTATGAGCACTTGAGACTTTGGTCCTATAAAAGGCTTCTTCGTTTAAATAAGTTCACTGACAGTCCCCTTTCTTCGCTAACCCTATAAAAGAGATTACACTTTTATACTATTTGGGGTTGCTAATTCTAGTCAATCTATCAAATTCACCAATTGAAAGATAGCCGGTAAATGGCTATACATTTCCAATTAAAATAAAAATGGACCCAAGGAACAACCTTGTGGTAATCCTCACACAGCAAATATCTATTCGGATAAGTGACAGAAGAAAGCTGTAGGTAATGAGAAGGGGAAGAAGATGGAGGGGATATTGTCATCAAACACGGCTAAAGCCATTTCAAGCAAAGTTTAGAATTTGAATGGTGATATTTCATCAAAACAAAGTTACAAAGCAATACAAAGTTTTTTGAACCGTGAAAAACCGTATCCTCCAGATTTTTAATTGTAGAATCTTAACTAATCGACCACAGAGGCTGTCAATAGTGACATTGTTGTAAGAATTACTATGTATCCAGTTTGGTTACATGACAAACGAATTGCTAATTTAATAATAAAATTTCACGTCTAATAATTATTTTGTTCCTTATCTCATTATTTTCATTCATTCATATCAATACACATCCAGTGTGGATATTTCATCCCTTGGGCATGAAATACTTTTTAGCTTCCCATAAATCCAACAGTTTCTGAGGCGCCGAAATAGTGACAATTACTCGACCCAGCCTTTGTCCCGCCACCCAATTGTGGCTTCAATTAGTCGGCCAAGCGGCGGACCTCAAGGAATGAGATTGCCTCGCTTCTAGTTGTATTGTTCGACCATCTGACCTTCACAGGGTGTTTGATTTATAAATCAAAGCCTGATTTAATTAATTCATTTTCAGAAAATTATTAAGTGGGGCATTGTTGCCGAATTTAATAGTTTATTTGCCAATTTATGGTAATCTTATAGTAAGATTACATCTTGGTGGACTTAATTCAAACTTTAATAGTGTACAGTAGTGAGCGCAGAAAGGTTTTCAAACTTTCAGTCTTAAAATATAAAATCAATTTCTGAAAAGTATCGGTTGTGGTAAAAGAGTGCGCTTGAATCAAAAATGTTATATCTGCCATATGCAATGAAACTACTGAGATACTGATGTTCAAAGTAGGAATTCCGAAAGAAATGTCAACACTTGAAATTTATGAAAAGTGAATATGTGTGTTTTGATTTTTAAGAACATTATAAGCAAAAAAAACTACTAGCATTTATTAGCGAATATTATGAATTTAGAGCTGCTGGTTCCAGACCGTTTCTTTTACTTCTGGGGATGCTAGTGATGATGGTAATGGTGAGGGGGCTAGCCTTCCGCATCCAGTGATCGGAAATGGGGCACCGAGTGTGATTTGCCCCTGCTTCATTCTGTCGCCAGTGGGTCACATAAAGGTGGACTGAGCCCCAAGGGTGGAAGTACATGGGGGTGGGACGTGAGTGCTTCTATTAATAGGGAACATCTTAAGAGCAGGTCCTCATTATGTCGGACCGACACTTATATTTAGTTAGTTGTCGGCTCTAGCTGTTCACACTATGTCATGTCGATACTTTTGTGAACGGCGCAATACAAATTGTTATGCCAATAATATCCGACGTAACATTGACAAAACGTCCGGTAAATGTGTCGTCGTCGACAGTTTTATTTAGTATCCCACTTAATGTAAACGGTGCAATTAAATACAAACGCCAATTTCCGACACATTTATCGGCCATATAAGTATGCTCTAACTATTTTTGTACTTTTATTTGGTTATTAATGACATTACTGTTAGAGCAGGTTCACATTAGTCGATTGTCGACTATATCAATTCACACAATGTCGTGCTGATAATTTCATCTTTAGCCGGCTATTACAGTTCCAGTTTTGAGTTGGTTGGTAATATCCGATCCGACAGTAAATCGTCACAAAACGTCCGGTAAATATATCGTCGGCGACAGTTTTATTGGATCCTAGTAATGTGAACGGTGCTATTTAAATATAAACGCCAATATACGTCCGACACATTTATCGGCCCGAAAAATGTGTACCTGCTCTTATTTTTTACCTTTCATTATCTCTAATTCCTTTTTATCTTTAGTTGTCTAATCCAACACCTTTCCCATTTTGATCCAATAAACTAATGCCTGAATTATTTTTAAACGTGTGGTCTGTTTATATGGGGTGGTTGGCAAATTCCGAGTTGCCATTGTTATGTGGACATCTTAAATGCTCCTTGACACAGATATAAACATTACGCGACAATTTGTCGATTAAAACGCGGGGCAATCACTCAAGTGTGTAAATGTAAGACTTGAATGGCCTAAACTGTCTAGCTGTATAGATCACACGAAGGTTTGCGGAGATATTCAAGATTAAATAAGCTAAGTAACATCAGTTGTCATCGTTTAAGTTGTTTGTATTACAGTCTATAAAAGTTGTAACATATGTGGAGAATAAAACTCGTATAGTAAGTACATTGGATCATTACAAAAACTACATTACGCTTAGTGTCTACTTTTCTTGTGTCAAGAGATAACAATTAATTAAATTAGGTGTTGTCCAAGTATGGAGTGAATACAAATCTGACTCAGGCAATTGCGTCTCTGTATGAGGGAAGCGTTGCATGTGTTAGGGTGAACGGTGATTTTACGGGGTGGTTTGATATCACAAAAGGTGTTAAACAAGGCTGCGCAATGTCACCGTGGTTATTCAATCTATACATGGATAATTGTATGCAAGAATTGAAAGAGGTGGGATTGGGCGCGAATTTGAATAATTTGAAAGTATGTTGCCTGTTGTATGCTGATGATGCGGTGCTGATTGCTAATAGTATAGAAGATCTACAGTCTCTCGTGTCTAGGATGAACGAAGTATGCATGAAGAATGAGTTAATGATGAATGTAAGTAAGTCTAAAGTAATGGTGTTTGAAAGAGAGAGTACGAAAACAGTGTGCAATATAATTGTGAATGAGGAATACTTGGAGCAGGTGGATGAGTTTGTGTATTTAGGAAGTATGTTTACGAGAGATGGGAAGGCTGACAGAGATATTGAAAGAAGGGTAAATGCAGGTAATTCCGTTAATGGTGGACTGAACGCCGTTGGCGCTAACAAAAAATTGTCCAAAGAAGCGAAGTTAGCAGTCCACAACGGAGTGCTGGTACCTACCTTGATGTATGGAAGTGAGGCATGGAACTGGCAAAGAAAGGATGAAAGTAGATTGAATGCTGTTGAAATGAGATCCCTGAGGCGTATGTGTGGTAAAACCATGTTTGATCGTGTGAGGAATGTGGAAATCCGCAAAGAGTGCAAGGCTGATGTAAGCGTAATGAGTAAGATTAAGAAAGGGACGCTTAGATGGTTTGGGCATGTAGAGCGAATGAGCGAAGATAGGAGTGTAAGGAGGATATATGATGCAAATGCGAATGGTAGCAGAAGTAGGGGACGCCCGAGGAAGACATGGCACGATCAAGTGAATCAGATACTCGAGTCGGGCCATGTCAAGAGTCAGAATAATAGAAGAGTATTTTTTTTTATTTTTTTTTTTTTTTTTTTATAGTGAATACCTCACAAGAGTCCCAACTGCTCCCGTCTGGAGCCAGTGAGACTATGGCATCCCCAATTGGGGGATGTTGTGAGGCTGAAGGTAAGTGGGGAAGGGAAAGAGGAAGGTGGGGAAGTACCTGGCTATTCAGATCTAGTCACTAAACACGGCTAAAGCCATTTGGAGCAACGTTTCAATTCTGAATGGTGGTCTTACACCAGGGCGATACTGGTAGTATCTTCCACTCTGGTAGAGTATGTATGAGACGATGTATGAATGTGAATGAGGCAAGAAGTGTGTGCCAAGACCGAGTTGTTTGGCGGTCCGTCCTCTCTGCCTACCCCTGCGGGGAAACGGCGTGATGGTTAGTTAGTTAGTTATCAATTAATTTGTTTAGATAGTTAAGATTCTTGTAGTTAGATGCAGCTTCATTATGTTGTGTAATTACATCGCTTTATTTATAAGTGCAATTTGAAGATTCTGGGTTTTTCGGCGCATACACCTTCAAGCCACGTCTCACTAGATCAATTTTATTCTGAACAAGTTTCAGTGCACATGGATTATGAACACTTATGGGGTCGAATATTTACCAAAAAAATAGTCAAACATGCTGAGCGTTCAGTTCACCGTTCGGGCTAAGAATTTCATTAAAAAATTTAAATAAATCTTATACAAGCAATACTAATTCTTTTGTGGGAAGAATTTCCACAAGATAATTTTTTTTTGTTAATACTGATTTGTTAAAGATCCCAACTGCACTGAGGCAAATGGGCTGTGGTCTACGATAGCCCCAATCATTGGGATGTGTTATGAAGCTGAAGGAAGTAGAATAGGGAAAGAGACGGGGAAGATGAAGTTTGTGATGTAAGTGGCCATACAGATCTGGGTACTTAAGCTGATGCTATTTCGTTTCAAAACCTCTAGATTTTACCTTCTCGGCTATGGAGGCTGATTTAATCTTTCACTTTGAACCAATAATAAAAAATAATGTGGTGCATTTAAAAAAATCTGATTTTAAAAAGGAAATCTTGCCGAGAATAAGCAGCCAAAATAAGTCCTGTACAAATAAATGTAAGGGGATGAAAAAAGACGTATTAAATCTTAAATCACAAAAATAGTCGTTTCTTTGCGCTGAAATTTGAGAACACTTTTGCCCGGGAACTTTTTCTCTCTTTCATTTATTTTCATACGAAATAAAACTTTAAGTCTGGCGCAACTTTTCCTATAAAACATTGATAAAATCCTTGCCTTTGAAAAAACCTAATTGGAAGAAAAATCAACTTTAGTTGTTACTCACACTCCTTGTGAATTTAATTGAACGCAGTAAAAAGATTTATAATTGGGAAAAATCAGGATTACAGACATTTTTTACTTTTAATTTGAGCTTTGTTCCAAATTTTTTTTTAAAGTAGATTTTCAGTTTAAAAATAGAATTATGTAATTATTTCTTTTTCGACTTTCACAGAAGAAGTTTTATAAGGGGATTTATTTTGAGGGAGTATTTATTCTGTAAACATTTACAAGGTATAAATATTTGAACAAATGTATCTTTAAAAAAGAAGATAAAACTATTAAATATAAACGAAACATGAAACAGAACAAGACATAGAAAAAATTTAAAAATTGCCGATCGCATATTTCAAATTCAGTATTAAAAATATTACTATCCTATAAAAAAATTTCATTAAAAAAGATAGCGGCCAAAAATGTATCATTGAAGAAGAAGATAATACTAAGAAAACTAAACGAAACATAAACAGAAACGAGTGGATAAAGACGATATCCCGGTAAAATAGAGATCCTGGGTTCATTCCCAATTGTGACCGTTATCTTTTTATTTTCCGTGTCTTTTTCTGTTTGATGTTTCGTTCGGATTTGTTATTAATATTTTTATTCATTTTAACAACAATAGTTTATTTATAAACAAGTTCGGATGTGCAATTATTACTACGCAAGACAGCTGTTTCGCCTTTTGAAAGCATTATAAAACTGTAAATAAAAACTTTAAAAGAATATATTATTTATATAAATATTATATTTAATACAAAACTGAGTTGATAGAAAAGAAAGATTTAAAATAAATCCATTATATAAATGATAATATATGTACTGCATGACCCTAATCCACATAATAATCCTGGGTAGTGTAGTTGTGTCTGGGGATTCATTTAGTTTGTGGTACCGCAGAAGAGATCAAAATGTACCTACTTCCAAATCGCTTTACTGGGGCAATTAAAAAGATAACGCTTGAAAGTAATAATCTATGGCTCCCTTTAATGAAATATTACCTCACGGGTGCTATTCTAAGCTACATTAACTAGCATAGCTTATTTATAATCGTAAATGTACTTATTTACGTACATAGGAATTGTGTCTAGCTCAATAATCTAAAACAGTTACTAGCTTCGTTTTTCGGAACCTCGTTTGGGAACATTAAAGTTTTGTAAACTGTTAAAAATGCTCACTTATCACTGATTTAATATGGAAATGATCCATCACTTTCCCGGCGGCGTTTAAAGGAAACAAATTAGTTATCTCCTTCGCCACACAAGTCCAGACTCTGTATTTTTTTTATACAAGGAACCTATATTTAATACAACGATTATAGATTCTTTAATGTCCCTGAACAGCGAATCTCTTAGAAGTATTTTTTTTCAGTTTATTAGTATTTTTCTCTTCATCCCTCAAGGGTGTTCAAGGCCATCATTTAAAATTATGGAGAGAGGGTAAATAGTTGAAATTATGTATTAATTTTTTTTAAATAGGCATTTTTCATAATTATATTAAATATTGTAGTCGAGTTCGGACTTAGAAGAGAGGAGATAAGGAATGTGTAATAAGATTACTTAGTAATTTACTTAACTTAGTATTACTAATTAATTAGTAATAGGTACGCAAATGTAGCGGATCTGTTTAACTGCACAGAAGGTAGGTACAAAAAGGCTTTCATATCATATCTTTTAAATCATGACCAATAAAATGTAAGTCTACTCATACTTACGTAAAAAATCAAATAAATATGTATATAAAATGAACTGCCTGGGGCAACTGAGGAAACTTGGGTCAATAAGGTGAACCAACAGCTTGATTAGCACTTACCTATTTTCAACCAAAACCTGAAATTAAGTGCATACATTTTAGCTATTGTAATATATTATATCATGTATCTATACTATCATATATTTTAATCAATACCAATCTAACCTAGTCTACCTATAAGTTTTGCATGTACTTGTATCTCTAACTTTTTATATCCATCTAGAGTTTCTGTTAATTGTATATTTTCTGATGTCACTGTTTATAAATTACTGTTTATGGTATATTATATACCGTTGATATTAAAATAAATATTAAAATAAATAAATAAGATGAAAAGGTTAACTAGTAATCATGACACGTTGGGGCCATTGTAATAATATGAATTTTACTAATAGCAAATGACACGTTTTGTAACAAGATTAAAATACAACACACGCTAGATGCCATTGTATTTAATTAGGTTTTCTATTAGAAGGAAGCAATTTTCGATAGGACTTGATAAAAGAGAGGATATTACTTGTCTTTAGCGAGTGACAACGAAAAATATGTGATCTTAAGTTCCCACTTCTAGACTACATAGTATAATTTATGGAGGAAAGTAAGTTCATTTTAAAAAGATGAAAAGGAAGAATATCCAATTCTCATGCGAATAAGCAAGGAAATTTATGTTTTAGAAAAATGGAGGAATCTTTGAAACCACGGTTTTGATGGGATAGTCCTTTGTATTGACTAGAAAAGTGACAATACTCTGCCAAAACATTGTTGCAACAGCAGGGTTGGATGCTCCTTTTTCTGCTAATAAATCCGCAATATGGTTACTCACGATGCCAACATGTCCAGGAATCCAAATCAGAGTTACGTTTTTCCAAAACATTGAATGGAGGCTATCAGCACTCGAATAAAAGTTGTTATTAATATACAATAGTGTTTGTTATCAACAATAGCATTTTAATTGGGTTAGCACCGGCATCAATTTAATATGCAATACAAATATTTCTTGGGTAGTACAATGTTGGTAGTTCTTATTCGAAGTTAGATACAGTTAAATATGACCGAAGGAGATAGGGTTTTATTAGCTCAGTGATAGAGCGGTGCCCCGGCAAGGCAAGGGTCCTGGGTTCGAGTCCCAGATGTGACCGTACGTTTTTCTGATTTTTCTGTTTCAGATTCTCGTTTAGGAATCGCTAATATTGTCTTCAATAATTAAATATTTTTTTATTTGATTTGATGGAATACCTGCGCTTGTGTGCATTATAGCCAAAGATCGTGGAAGTGAAACAAGAAAAATGTGCATATGTCTATTCTGTCAACTAATTTATGGTGGAACTCCGTCGTATAAATAAATTACTTGCGCAGACCCGTGTAAAATCACGGGATATTATAAATGATCTGGTATGTAAAACTGAAAGTGTTCATGAAAGTTTGACGTCGGGATACCAAAAAAATAATAATATACGGATTTATAGAGAAACAACCGGTTGGTTGTTGAGTTGACATCGTGTTTGTGTCCCACCCAGGCGTAGTGTGTTCAAATTCCTCGTCTAGCTAAGTACTTCATCACAAAAAAAACAAAAATTTCCGTTTACTGTGGTAGTAGAAGATTTCTAAATATTTTCAAGTTATTCGTAACCCAATTACGTTTATCTTTCTTTTTAAAAAAAGAAAAGAAAAAGTACAACCAGAAATACGTGTTTTAGATTTAGATCTGTCAATTTTTATTAGATTTATATCTGTCTAAAAAAATACAAAACACATTCACGTTTCGACTATAAAATTATTATTAAAATAAAATAATTTTTATGCCTAATTTATCGCTCGGTTCCCACAATCAGTTACAATTTTGAAAATTAATAGTTCATTGAACGTCAATAATTTTACGCATTAAATTACGCAGAAATATTTCACATCAAGCACATCATCACAGACAACCACGTCTGTCTATATAGGTATGGGTTATAACTTATAAAAAATTCACACGACGGCTTTACAAAGCACAAAAATAAATATTAAAAACAATACCAATTAAATCATACAGATATTCATCAGAACTTCTGTTTAAATAATTTAAACTTAATAAAAACGAAACTTAGAAAGGGTTCAGAATCGCACCTCTAAATATGGGATCATTTGTATTGCAAATGATTTCTCTGATCACTTCATATCGTTTGGTTCATAGCTTACTGGACAACCTGTAAAATATGTTGCCGAACTACGGCCAAACTGCACGGACTATCAAAGCGGCGTAGCTAATGCGGTGTGCAGTCATAAAAAAAATGAAAAGTAATAATGGTTTATGGCCCATCCCAGGTGTTAATATTATCCAAGTACGTTTTACTCTAATTCTGTGAGCGAAAAATAAAAAGGTATCAGTTACAGGCAGCACCAACAAACATATAATTATATTGAAAAAAAAAACTATATTGTTTATTTATTTATTAAAGCTCTTTTCAGGAGCTTTTACACATGAATAGTAAAAATTATACTTTATTTATTACACATAAATAAATTGTCTCAGTAACAATCTTTTGTATTTAGTTTTAAATTGAAGATGTCCACTGACTGTATAATTATTTCCCTTCATAAGTATTTTAGGCGATGAGGAATACATATGGTAGTTAGTCTTAGAATTTTTCCCTGAAATAAATCCCGACATCTAGCATTTCGTAGTGAAATCCGAAAGCGTATCAATTCAACAATTCTAGACTGTAAAAAGTATTATTTAGAATTAAATATAGAAATATAAAGTCTTCTGTCCGACAATTTAAGCATATTCATTTAGTTTAATAGAGAGTTGTAGTTCAATAATAATACCCATTTTACTACTTAGAAAACGTAACAATTTATTTTGTATTCTTTTAATAGCTCGTACATGAATATTTTAATTACAAAATTTAATATTGTTTGATTATAATGGGCATGTTTTCTAATTTTTCACATATGAGAGGGTTTTTTAATGCTGTTATTTTAATAAAATTCATGGAAAAAAAAAGAATTGACAGCAATTTCCTGTATCCTGTCAGCTGATGTACATGAAATGTCCAAACAGGTTATGTAAATGTTTTAAAAATCCGCCAGCCGTGGGATAGCCATAGTCTCGAATCTTCCCGATGATAGTCGTAAATGACAAACCTGCACAATAATTCGGTATGAAAGCTGTAATATTTATTCAAATATTACAGAACTATAATAATTGACCCAAAGAAATAGTGAAAACTTTGCAGCCATTTCATTTAATATTTATGGTAAAAATGTTTGGTTTCCCAGCGCGTAAAAGTTGTGTTTGGTTACCATGCTAATAAATAGCTTTATCGTGCAACGTTACGCGAAATGAAATATTGCTCAATTTTTAATTTGCAGTTGCAACTTAGGCACAATCCGGTAGAAAAGCTGGTTTAATTTTATAAATATTTTCTAAATGCTTTCAATTTTTTGCATGTTTTTTACATTAGACACAGGAGGCTCTGGGGAAAATAATCCCACTCAGGGCCGATGTCAACTTTGTGGATGCTGTGTGGATGGGTTGGATGAGAAACCTCCAAGGGTCTCCCTCAACCAGTTTTTCGTGATCCGGCCTGCCACGCAGTTGCTGAACAGACGCATCTGTCATCAAGACTTGGACAAGACTCTCCCCATAAACCCGGACACCCCTGCTAAGTCACCACAACGTAGTGAACCACCTATGGCAGAGGGGTTGGTTTTGCAATAAATGGTTCCAGGGGGCGGCGTTACTACTACGTTACGTTACGTATTTAGCAGGTGTAAAAAGTATTTCTCAGATTTTATTAATGAGAAACACTGAAAAGCTAATTAACGAGCTTATTTCATGTCTTCCCAACTCTGTACTTCGACAGGTACTTAATCTTGAAAGGAAAACGTAATCCTTGACTCAGAAACAAGGCAAAGTACAGTGATTTCATTGTTCCTATACGTTGATTGCATTTTCTATCACTGAGGAGCATGCCAATTCATTTAATAATAAATTTATGAGTTACTAGCTGACGTGTACCCAGCACTGCTCGACTTTTCTCTACTTTTAATAAATATAATATCGATGGTATTACATATATCGATGTAAACCTTGCGGGAGAAATTCTCTAAATGATAGTTAAAACCCCATCAAAATCCGTTGCATAATTTAAAAACAGACAAATGTATATGAGGTACTAATGAAATACCAATGTATTGTCACGATTGCGAATTTCGTAAAAGTTTATAAGGAAACGGCCTGTAAACTCAGCTTTAGTTCATTATGATCTAGGATGTTTTGGGATGTTCCTGAACGTTCCAGACTATTCTCGAAGATTCCACAACATTCCAGAATGTTCCGGGATGTTATGGAATGTTGTGGAATGCTCTCGAATGTTCTGGACTGCTCTGTCATTTCGAGAGGACGAAACTTCTAGCCCTTATATATATACTTCAGGTAAACATGGGTACCTTTTTCATGGAAGGGGGATAGAGGGCTACCACACCATATAACTCCCTTGATCGTACCGGGACTTGTTTCTGAGTTTTAGCGGGACGCATACTGTAAACATACTTTTATAATATATATTTTTTGATTATTATATATTGGATTATATCCATTTGACTATTGTACAATTAAAATTTATTGGTCGTTGCTGATAACTGCTACCAACCGTCTGGAGCCAGTGAGACTATGGCATCTTCATTGAGGTATTTTGAGAGGCTGCAGATAGAAGGAAGAGAAAGGAGATGGAAAAATAAAGGTGGTGAAGTACCTGGCTATGCAGATCTGGTCACCAAACATGGCTAAAGCCATTTAAAGCAATGTTTTTATTCTGAATTGTCGTCTTACACCAGATCGATACTGAGAGTACCTCACACTCTGGAACATCCCGCAAACACACCTACTATAGGAGGTGGTTTGTTACAATCGTTACCTTAAGTATATGTATGTTATATATTATGGATATTATATCCATCACGCACTACGTGCTATATATTATAATAATGTTTTTTTTTGTTTCAGGTACGTTATCTACGATATAAATGAGATACCTTGAGAATCAACCAACTGCTTGAGTTCTTCTCTTCTGGTAAGCTGAATAATCAAAAATGTTTCCTAGATGTTGGTATTAAAACCACATCGTGCCTTAGCTTATCTTTCCGTATAAAAGCTTTCGTGTGGTAAAATATTCCACACTATAATATATGTACTAGAATAAATTATCAACTTGAAAGGTCGTACAGAGAACGTAAAAGCGATTCACAATGCACGTAGTACTCCATAACGTTAGCATATTATCATTGAAATCCACCTGAAAATTCGTCTTTCAGGAATTTCCTGACAGCCCTTAGTTAAAATGTATTTACTCGTAAGCGATCATTGAAGTACGGTTGAGTATTTATTAGTCGTTATTAATTTACAAAGATAGGGCAAGGCTGTGAAAATATAGAAGATGATGATGAATATTGCAATGTTATCTGAAAAGTTGGCTAAAAAAGAAGAAAGCGCAGCATGGCATAATGTCCCGAAAATCAATCACGATAATATTTTTAGTGCCGTCAAACTGTCAAATCATGTCCAAAGAGATGGCCTTTCAGCGCCATTTTGTTTTTTTGTCAGTTGAAAGGTCCCCGCTAAATGCGGATTCTATAAACGTTTATTTTTTTAACAAAATGTGTTTAGAAGACGACGACATGTTGTCATGTTGTTAAGATTAACAGCTGATTAGATATAAAGCTAAAAAACACATCTAGAATCGGCGTTTAAGGGGAAAATTTAGATAGCAGAAAATGGCGCTGAATAGCAATTAGATAACAATGTTACATTTAAATTTCTGTGAAATAACTGGACCTTAATATAAGAGTAGACATACCAGGAATCGATCTTCGTGTATTAATTACACCCGGTACCAATCTAGGCCCCTCGCAGTCACCGTCGAAAATACATACATATCCGGCTCGAAGGACCGTGCGTACGCTCCTGCGATAGTCTCCAGGCCGTCGGTTGTAAGGCGAGCTGCTTTTCAGAGATACGCACAGAGAGATAGATGGTGGATGCTGCGATATGATTGTTATTAAAACATTTATGTTTTAACAGATTGATTTATTGCGTTTTATTCAGATGAATTTACAATGATTCTAGTTATTAACTTCATGGTGTAGAATGTTAACTCAATGGCTTTTAAATCTCGAATGAAAGCGAATTTTGTAAAAGGTAATGATACGAGAATGTCATAATGATTTGCACATTTTAACCTAAACTTGATGTTTTGACATAAAAACACATAGACAAAACGAAGCATAGACAGATAATACATAGAAAAGATGACAGGAAAAGTAACACATAGACGCGAATTTGATGTAAAAGATTCTACACATCGAGATAAGAAAACTGAAATTAATTTTAAATGATAAATACGAAACCATGAAATGAAATATTTGATCAGACAACACAACACTCAAGATGGTCGACATACTTATTCTCGAGTCTCGTCGAAGGTACATACTTACATACGCCAAACTTCAAAAGTCAGTGGGTCGAACCACTCGTTGTTCGAATGGAATGACTTCGTCAAGAATCGATGCCCAGGTAAAAGGTGAGAATAACTTCAGTAAAAATGACAAGCTTGGATTAATTTTCACACAGAATGAGGTGTAATATTTCTATATCGTTATTATATTGAATAAATAAAGTGATTTATTCATATTTTTGTAATAAGTTGATTTAAATTTTATATGTAGGTACCCGGGAAAAAAACACCGTGAAAATTAAAAAAAAATTGATTTTTTAAATGTATTTGGTTCTCTCGTTATGTGATTTTTAGCAACTACTGTCACTGAGCAATAAATAGCTATAATATTAACCAAACGAAATTTCTGTGCTCCTGGTATTTTGTTTATTTCGACAGGTTAACATTTTATCATTCAAATTTTGAAAATAAAAACAATTAAAATTATTTTTTTAATTATTGTATTTTTATATGTAGGTAGCTTACTTTATCGCTTGTCTGAAATTTTCACACAATTAGTAAAAAATTTGAAAATGACACTTGAATTCACAGCAAATCCGAATTCTAGAGTTGAGAACATTGTTATTTTTGTATGTAATTCATGTTGCTGCTCATCTCGACACAGGCCTGCCCTAGTGAGATGAGTTGATTGTGTTGTATAATTTTATGAAGTGACAGTTTCGATAGCACAACAATGCCTAAGCGTAAATATAACTTGAAAAAAAATTAGCTGAGTGAAATGAGTGTTCCCACTCAGGCGTTGTAGGTTGAATTATTCTGCTAGCTAAGTTCTCCATAATCGCAAAAACTAAATTTTCGCTTATGTTAATGGTAGTAGGAGCTTAAAAAAAGAATTTAGCTTTCTCAAAATTTGAGAATGTTGTCTTTCTTTTAACCCCTCGGGTATTTTTGTGTAGGTACTGTTTGATCGACGTTAAAAATCCATTGACGTAAATAATCGACTGAAATATGTTTATTAAATAAAAATAAATACGAGAGGGTATGTTGCTCATAAATAATTATAATGCGTAATCCCAAAGACTCAAGTTAGTTTTCTTGTTTGTGATGTTTACTCACTCAAGCACCTTTTTGGTCGACCGATTTGTCACTGCGAGCGGCGCGAGCTGCGAACAGTCAACGGTGAACAAGCCAAATGTGCGTAGCGTATTCCGAAATATTGTGGGATAAAAAAAACTCCATGGGTTCCAACCAGATTATATATCTACACAAATATATGAGTGTGGTTAGCAGTGTAAATTGGACACTTGACGGCATCTAGCGATGTTCCTGGAAGGAGCTCACCAATTTTGTATTCAGAAATCGGTTCGAGTCCTAGACAAAACAACACAAAACCCCTGCGCGGTACTTTACGGAACAAACTAAAAGTGTTAAAAAGAAGCAATACAAAGCTTTGTATTTGCACCTAAAAGTTGTGTTCTTAAAAACGATTTTTTAGTTTCGTGTAAAGCGACAAAATTTTGTAAAAATTTCCTCTAATTTTATATTTTTATATTACGTCCTTTGTGATATGTCAATATGCAAGAGTCTTTCATCTGCTGTATTAAAAAACTGTATTTACTTTTGTTATACATTTATAAACAACGCATCTATTTGAAAATTAATTCCATCCGGGAATATTTTTTAATTAATCTAAAATCTCAAAATACCCGAGGGATTAAAGAACAATAACAACGTTGGCGAGTTCAAATCAGATAAATTTTTTTTGTAATTCTTGATGATACTTTTTTGGGGTCCTTTATTTGTCAGAGTGTGTATGTATTTTGTAACAGATATTATGCAAACTAGTGTAAACAACGGTAACACCACCTACACGGGATAAGAGAGTATGAAAATATTGACTATCTATGAGTATGTTTGAAAAGAATCCCTTTAGGTGCCTACGAAAAATTACAAACTCTGATCACCGGGATTCATGTAGACCAATTTTAAAAAATCTTAAACTTCTGATAGTGACGGACATATATATAATGGAGTTATGCCTGTTAGTTCGATCATCTCCAGAATAGTTCCTACAAAAAAACTCAACACATAAACACGCTAAAAGATTCACAGAAAACTTATTAATCCCAAAAGCAAACAAAACTATATTTCAAAAAGGACCACACTACATGGTCATTAAAGTATATAACAACCTTCCACGTAGCATCAAACAAATAACCGACATACTTAAATTTAAATCAACACTAAAAACATTTCTTTTAAAGAAATGTCACTACACCTTAAATGAATACCTTACATAAATTAAATACCTCTGTTTTTTTCTTTTATTTACATACATTTGTTAACATGTAATTGTTGGGTTCTGTAATATAATGTGTATTTGTTTGGTTAGCTGGAAGAAATAGGATGTTACCTATAAGCTATACCCTTTGTACTCTGTTTGTGCAATAAATATTTTTTTGAATTTAAATTTAAATTTAATGTTTTCACCACCCTTTCAGTTAGGGATGGAGCAGGCCAAATTCTCAATTTTTTAAAACAATTTGTGTTGGTCTACCAGAGTTTCACGAAACTAGGAAACTTTTTTCATCTATTCGCCTTTCTTTTTTCGACTAACAAAACAAAAATATTTTTTTATGTTTGTAATTATAATTTTTACTACGTTGTTTTTTAAAATAAAAATAATTCTTTTCCAAACCCATTATAATATTTATATTACTTATAATATAAAGTTCAGTATGAAATCTGTTGTTAGGTGGTTAAGATTCTTGTCTTCGAATCCATTTTATATTTCAATTTGTATGTTTCCTCTATAGACATCCAAGTTAATAGACAAAGAAAATAGACAGAAAAGTTCGCTAAAGTAAGGCTTCCATTCCATTGTGGGACTTTTCTGCGCAGCAAGATTTGAATGTTCGATCGTAAACGAATCGCGTGGCGTGGCTACCCCAAAAAATGAGTGAGGTGGGTAAAAAATAGAATAAAAGAGAAAAGTGGGAAGACCCAGACTGAGGTGGGAAGATGAGGTAAGAGGGGATGCAGCACAGCTTCTCCAGGTGACAAACTGGAAGTCAGCCGCTGAGGACAGGAGGAGTTGGAGGCGACTGTTGCAGGAGGCCAAAGCTCGATATGGGTTGTAGCGCCATCGAAGAAGAAGAAGGGTAAATAATAACACATTTTGTACAAGTGTCTAGTAAATTGTGAAACAAAATATAAAATTTTGTAAACAAGCCCGAAGGTTTGTTTACCAGATTAGATATATTTTTAACGCAGCCTGCAATTTGCGCGCCATTGTAAAAATGACTAGTTATTCTTAAACAGTTTTTATGTTCGAGAACCAAATGGTGAAATTACAATGCAAATTGTCTGTATACTGTAAAATTATTTTATCGACAAATAAGCGACAAATAACACGAAGTCGGTTGGTTCCGCTTTCCCTGATTGACTCGTATATTAATTTGTATGTCTATGGTGGCCTCTAAGAGTATTCAAATAACGAAACAACAACAAACTAAATATACCCAAAATACACTTCATAAAATACAGATTAAAAACTTTAGAATACATGGCTTATACACAGTACAATAATTTATCTAGTTAATTAGTGAGATTAGGTAATTAATGTGCAAGCCTATGTGAAAGGTCTCAAAGTAGGGTGCTTAAACATTATTACTATATGGAAGAATAAATGAACTATTAATAACACTATGTTTATTTTTAAAATAAAGGAAAAAAACATTAATTTCATAGGTATTTTAAGTGTTAATTATGTTTGCTAATTTTAATTATGTATTAATATCATATTCTGTACGGCATTTGATTCCAGAATTATTTTCTTATTTCTTCTGAATACAATGCTTATAGATATAGGTATATGGATCGTAAACTTTATTAATAAATAAAAATAGATCCTTTCATACGAAACGATGTTACAATATACATACACGCGCTGAAGAAATCTAATTGTGGCAGGAAAAAATACGTCAATTGTAGTGCTTGCGATTTCTTAGTTTTCGTACTAAACTGTCACGCGTCGCGTCAGGTTATGTACTCTCAGTAAATTGCATTAAAATTTTCCTATATGCCCTCACGCGTAATGAAAAAGTATTTAATTTATTAGTAAAAGACATATGTAAGCCATATAAAAGCCGTATTGCACTCCATCTGTAAATTCATGCAAATTTCTTATTACTGTCGATTATTGTAAATAATGCAATTGTTTCCCGCCCAAATATTTTACGCGTCGTTGGATAAAATGCAAGGGTGACTACAGTACAGGTTTGGGCGTGCAACTGCCAAATTACGAAGTCACTGCTCTCGATAAGTAAGTTTAAAATGGAATAATCACTCGATAAAACAAAACATAAATCAGCATTAACAACGAGTATCAACAATAATCGCCACCATTTGCAAACATTGTTGCTCTATTATGGCACGGCAAAGACTTAATCACTTGACACCTCAAAATCCGTCAGTCGCCTAGGACCCACACTCTAGTCGGCCCTGAGGTATTATTATATTTTGAATACGAAAACGCCGCCTGGTCTAATCGTTTGTTCCGTTCATACACATATATTTTTGAATGTCTATCTTTGTCATGAACAACGTTTGAATTAAGACTTTTGGAAATATAATAGTGTTTCTCGCATTTATTTTAATTTTGTGGGACTATCTAGATCTATCGTGTATTTTATCGTCATTGATAAAACATATGTATAGTATAAATAAATATTTGTGGATAATCCCATAGTGATAATACTCTCGAAAACCCCCTTGATAACTTTCCGTTAGTAAAGTAATTTAAAAAAAAAGTTTATACGCTTTAATGAAATTTATGTCAGTTATTTTTTAACGTACGTACGTACAAAGTAGGTATATACAGGGTGTTAAGGTGCGTACTTTACTTACTTCAACAAGTGATTCCTGACATTCTTTGGAGTAAAATGTGTTAATTAAATTTTGGTCTCCGATGACTTTTTATGTTATTTTTTTTTTCAAAAACGAAAAAAAAAATGTCTTCCACATATCATCAATAGTCACTCATCCGAGTAACTGATCAACCTCTTAACCCGACTCTAATAGTCCGATACCTAATGATTTTTGGTTTAAAAAAAAACATTAAAAAAGTCATCGGCGACCAAAATTTCGCTTACATTTTGTACTCCAAATAATGAAAGGAATCAATGGCTTAAAGTAAGTCAAGTACGTCCCTGAACATCCTGTATATAATTATTATTTTCTAAAGGATACATGAAATATGTGACAATATAACGAGAAAAGAGATATGCAATTTTTATCTCTCTATTTATACAGGAAGTGCAAAAACTTCTAGAGGTGATTTTTCACGACAGTATAATGCTAATTGCATGTAATATAGGTACAAGCGATTATCTAATCTAGTCCTGATATTGTTGTGGCAAATATTGGTGACTTCAACTAACATCCCCCAACGATTGGGATTATCATAGATGATTGGAAACAGTTAAAAAAATCACCGCTTTTGAAAATCTGGTTTAGATGAAAATATTTTTTTATTTAACCCACCAAAAAGCTACGAGACTTCCAAATACATTTTCCGAGCTTTGATTAAAATCAAGCTTTATTCGTTGTGTGTTCCAAATTTTTTCCAACACGCTCGCCTTTCTTAAAGCACTTCTCTCTTTGCATCGTGCTGGATTATTGACCAGTGGCGGTAAAAAGACGACATTAAAATTTCGTGCAAAAAAAAATCCACCCGTCCCAATAATTCTTTCCAAAGGCGAGTCTGAAATATATCCCATAAGTGCGTTATAAATTCAGCACATACTTATGAGACATTCTGTCCTAAGAAATAGTAGTTCATACAAAACATAGTACTAGTGGCGCTAGAGTGGTAGACATGCAAACCTTTGGCGCGTACAAGTTGACCATGTGCACAGCGACTATGATATTATTTGACAACACGAAATTTTTGCGGAATAGTTTTTTGCAAGAATCAATAGATTTTATCTGTGATTAAAATAAATCAATTGACTAAGCGTAACGAAATCTTGTTTTAATTCGACCTTTGGGCATTTCATCTGATATAAATTTGTTACGTTCCGATTCCGGTGCAAGATGGTGGCCTTGTTGGATACTTAATTTTTATCCCGCTAGAGTTCGCATGATCGTGGTTCCTACTACGAGCTGTCAAATTGTAAAAATCAATATTATGGAACCTGCTGGCCAGAAGAAAGTTTTACAAAAGAATTGTCATTGATTTGGTGAAATTTATTGGACAAAATTGTAAAATTCCTTATTTGGAATAATGTCACGTAAAATATTTTGTGGTTTTTAATTAAGTAGGTAGGCACTTAAGTACCTACTTAAAAAAATAAAAGGAAATGTTCGTTTTGATTTATTAAATTTTTCGGACACGAGGTCTACTAAATTGAGTCTTGCCTAAATTGTATATAATTTTATATTTTTTAATCCTCATTGCCTCTCACCGCCACTGTTATTGACTCAGGTTATGAAAATAACACAGTAATCCTCGTGGCCCTAATTCACGGATTTCATGCCCCATAGAAGTCGTGAAAGCTCTGAACCTTTATAAACTGAGACATTAAATTTATTAATTTTCTAGACGGAGCTGATATGTCACGCGACGCCACGATAAAAGTCATTGATTTCATTATAAAATTAGATTATATTACTTTAAAGTATAATTTGACTGGATTCTCACTGCCTCGTAAACTCGTACAGCAGTGTACAAATTTCTTGCGCGCATTTGGCAAGTTTCCCAAGTAGACAACGGTGCTGAAGGGATCAATGACGCTAGTTCCTAGGAGCATCTTTTATTGAATTGCCGGTAGAATTTAAATACCGGTAAAAATTGAAATACTGTTATAATGATGTAACAGTAGAATTGAAATTTCAATATAATTCAAGTACCGATATAATTGAATTACCAATAATTATAATAATAATAACATGGCATTTATATAGCGCAGTTTAGTGTCATTTCACTTCAAGTGCGCTTAACTACTCGTATAACAAACTTAAAAATGTTAATTCAGAAGTAGTGGTTCTTAAAATTATTTATTTATTTATTTATTTATTTATATATATATACGCCTAAAAAGGCTTTTACATAGAAGTGATACATGATGCAGTACAATAAGAGAATATGTATTATACAGGAGATATTGACAGTAAATAGATGTAATGTAATGAAAAAAAAAATAACATAAAGTAAAAAAGAAATTACAACAACATTAGATTTAAAACAAATCATTAAAACTAATTTACCAAAGCTACTCCAATTTGTAGGATTCAACAAAGTGTTGATGTAGATTATGCTTAATTCTATATATGGAGTCAATAAATAAATCAATAACACCCCCATACTTGTTGCCCAGATCATGCATCCTATTGGTCAGTGAGTGTGTCTGATAGTTGGTCGAGTATGTATTACAGAAGAATGTTATATTTTGCCTTGTATTCCTAGTCGGCACATGTAGTTTAATAGTGGCAAGGATGGCAGGACTATCAATTAAGTTGTTAATGACTCTGTGTAACACAACCAGGTCTGAAATAATTCTCCTGTCAGACAGTGTTATTAGATGCAATTGATTCATCAAACTGACATAATTAATGTAATCAATAGGAATTCCGAGCTTAAAATTTACGTACTTAAGAAATTTGTGCTGAACTCTTTCTATATTATTGGAGTGAACTTTATATAAAGGGGACCAAATAGGTGAATTATACTCCAATTGACTTCTGACTAATGAAGTATAGAGGGTTCTCATACAATCTATGGACTTAAAATCGGTTAAAGTTCTGCAAAGGAAGCCAAGCATCTTTAAAGCCTTATTAGTTATATAGTTGATGTGTTCAATGAATGACAAGTTTTCAACGAATATTACACCCAAGTCACGAATATGTGATACTGGTATTAATTTAATATTATTTAATGTATATTCATGTAATATATTATAACGAGTTTTGGAAAATCGTATTACTTGACATTTCTGAATGTTCAAAAATAAAGCATTTTGTTCACACCATTGATGAAGTTGTTCTAAATTACTCTGTAAAATTTGACAATCGGATACATTTCGTATTCTTTTATTTATTTTTAAGTCGTCAGCAAATATCAGAACTTCTACATCATTAAATTGGTCAACAATGTCATTGATGAATAATAAGAAAAATATTGGGCCGAGGTGGGACCCTTGAGGAACCCCACTTGTGGCCTCAAATATATAAGATTGTACAGAATTAATCTTAACACTAAGCACCCTATGGCTAAGATAACTAACAATCCAACTCAATAATTTACATTTGATGCCCAACGATCGAAGTTTATAAATAAGTATGTGATGTCGAACCTTATCAAAAGCTTTACTAAAGTTAGTGTATATACTGTCCACTTGTTGTTTGAGACCCAGAGATTCAGATATGTAATTTTCATAAATCATTAAATTACTTAAGGTAGAGCGACCTGTGATGAAGCCATGTTGGTTAGGTACAATAATGTTGTTGATAGGTTTTACAATGATATCTAGGACTAATTTCTCAAAAACTTTCGGTAAAGCAGACATTATACAAATTGGTCTATAGTTTGATATATCGCTTTTGTCTCCTTTTTTATGAATAGGGGTTAAATAACTCTTTTTCCACTGAGCTGGAAAAGAACCAGAACTTAAAGAATTGTTAAAGAGTTTATAAAGAGGATATATCAGACTACTAACACAGGTTTTGAAAAATATTGGAGGAATACCATCCGGTCCAGCAGATTTATTGCTATCTAATTCTTTTATGACTTTTTCTATAGATTCTTTTTTGATGAAACATTGGCTTAGATTTAATACCTCTTCCACTGAAATATCGGGAATCGTATTGACACGAATATCTGTGTCGTAAACACTTTTAAATGAATCAGCAAATAGATTAACTATACCTTCGATACTGTCGGCACATTTTTCTTTTAAGTACATGTTATTGGGAAATCCACAATCATTTTTTTGTTGACTTTTAGAAAAACTCCATAATTTTTTAACATTTTGGTGTACCTCTTTTTCAATTAGGCTTACATAATCACTATAGCATTTTATTGATAATTCTTTACACTGCTTACGTAATTTAGTAAAAGTTATGTAATCATTAGGATTTCTGGTATGTTTATATATTCTATGGATATGTTTTTTATAATTAATATGTTTTTTTAATTCCCTCGTAAACCATTTGGGATAGTTAGATGGTGTGAAGTTGACCCTAGGAACGAAGCGCTCTATCGAGGTATTTAAAATTGAGTAAAATTGTTCTAATTGATTATTTAAATTATTTTCGTTGTCTAAAAATGACCAATCTACCGAGGTAAGGTACTCATTAATATTATGGTATTCGGCTTTGGAGAAATTATTCCTACAGTGTGCCTTACCCAATACAGATCTAATATTATAACACTAAATACACTGTTTATACAAAGTGATGACAAAACTTAGAATGACAATAACAGCAGGACAGGACAAAACAAGAGTATTAAAACTAAAAAACAATATAAAACAGGAGGCAGTTTGTGCTCAGAAATGAGAATTTTTTGAGCAGGCACTTTAAAAAGGTACAATAAGGAGACAACCGAAACCAAACATTTACCGGAAGTTTTAGAATATGGCTTATCATAATGGTAAGATTTTTTAAATAATTTTGTTTTTAAAGCCCGTTTAAATTCAGCCAAATTCTGGAGATTAGTAAGAGCTGAGAGAAGTCTATTCCAGATGAGCGGGAATGTTACACTAAAAGAACGATCATAGTAAACGGCTCGATTTGACCTAGAAAGTTCGATTAGACGATTAGTAACATCTAGATCTGCTGACCTTAGAGTAAGCTGTCTATTGCTTAAGTTTTGTCGAATACATAGTTCCGATATATAGGCTGTCGCCATTCCTTGCAATGCTTTGAAGGTCATTAAGCAGATCTTAAACTTTATTCTTTCATGGCATCGAAGCCAGTGAAGGCGATCCCTTCGAAGTGGGCCAATATAATTGAAATACCGGTAGAATTTAAATACCGGTTGCATTGAAGTATTGATATAATTGAAATAAAAGTACCATTTACAGGTAGAATTAAAGTACGATTAAATTGAAATACCGGTAGAATTGAAGCACCGATATAAATGAAATACTGGTAGAAAGCGAATTGTATTCGCAAATATTTACTTTTAAAAAAATATATCATGTGCCCAAGAAGATACTATGTAATAATAAAGCTGATTGTCCCGCGTGGTGTTTGAACTGTAGAATTATAACTATGAAAGATTATAGTCCATCAGCAGCGGCTAGACTCATAACTCTACCAAAGTATTAACTCGGTTGAAACGTTATTTTAATGTCGATTACATTATCTTCTCTATCACTTTATTAAAGGCTGAGAAGCAAGTTAATTTTCCATTATATTATCTTCATTACTTTGATATCATTTTTGTTAATATTTCAGTCTCATCATAAAATTTATAAATGCTCCAGTTGTGATTGAAACTTCGAGCATTATTACAAAAGTGAGCTCCTTAATTTATTCAGCTAATGTTTCAGACAGCTATACAGTACAGCCTTGATGATAGACACTGTAATACTCTGCGAAATGTTGGCTAAAGAAGGCAGGAGCGCAATGCGGCATAATAACCGAAAAATTAACACAATTTTTACTAAACGAGTGCTGTGATATTATACGTAAAATATTAATTGATTTGTTTATTTAAAATTAGTTCCACACTACTTCTGGGCCGGCCCTGTTCAGTTGCAATTGGAGCGGTTCGATCCGGACGCTGACTACCAAGGCGCCAGGATCCAAGGAGCCATGGTATTGATAATACCTAACGCCTAACACAGCGCCAGGCGTCGTTTGGTTTAGGGACATCCCTTGATCATGCTTGGAGGGTACTTTTAAAGAAAAAAAGGAGGAATTACCGAGAAGGAAAAGGTATGAGAAGTAGGTAGAAATCTCAGGGTTCAGTATGTTCTGGAGTAACGAATGTATAAATCCATTCCTCCCACTGCCGTGCAAGAAGATAGGTCGAGAAAACCCTGCTGGTGAGGCCGAAGGGTAAGCCGGCCTCTCACGATCCAGTCCACAACGCAGTTGGAGATCAGACGCATCCGCTGCCAAGATCTGGACAAACGTCACCCCACGAACTCGGGCACCCCTACTAAGTAGCAAAAAGTAGCAAACCACTTGGGGTGACTTATAGCAGAGATGTTGGTTACCCAATAAATGGTTCCTGGGGCGGCTGGACCTACCTCTATCCGCCTCCTAAATTGTGACAAATTTACTAACTGATTATAATTTGTACTGAGCAGATAAAATGAAAGTAATTTCGATGTTTGTCCACGTCATTCAGTTTAGATATAGCCCAAAGTGATTACGGTATTACGAACAACTTGTTCTTCTGCCAAAATAAATAATTCTGAACGTATATTAAAGTCATAATATTATATACATCGTGTTTCAAAACGCTCTCTAAACACGCTGGGTCGTTTGCCAAGAAGAAAAAAACCTAGATATTATAACACGTAGCAAAATTATTGTTATTTGAAAGGATTTTTTTCCTAATTTATCAAAGTTTCTTCTGTTTTGCATACCAAGTAACGGGAAAGATTTATGCATGTTTTTATGCTAACCCTTAAGCTACGGAAGATGCTATAAACGATGTAAGCCCTGAATTAATAATTCAAAATATTATTCCAGACAGGAAAATATTTTTCTTTTTTTTATTAATGATTAGTTCAAGATTGGTGCTTTACAGAGATTTTGGTGTTCCTTGAGATTTTTGCTCGTAAATAACATCTTTGTTGGTAAGTACTGCTGTATTTTCTAATAAATTGGATAGATATTTATGTTTTTGAGGAATTTTTTTACATGAATGTGTTTTTATTTGTATAAATAAAGACTTTTTTCAAAAATATCATAAAAAAAAATTTCATTGTTATTTTTAAATGTTCGTCAATTAAGAGCTCCTTTAAACTAAGAATTATATAATTTATAATTAACGTGAGACGAAAACGAAAAATAACAAAGTCGCCCGAAATATTCATACAAATTGAAAACATCTCCCCGGTAAAAATAAATGCCGCCGACGGGAATTGAATCCGCACCTTCCGATGTCCGGTCAGGTGCTCTGGACCACTGAGCTACGTCGGCTTATTTCCAACACGCCAAATAATTAAATATGTACTAGTACTTCAATCAAAATATACTGCTTATTTTTACACGTAAACAACCAACTTTATTTTTGTAGAAAAGGCTTTGTTAGTGCTAAATTTTCTCATTAGATGGCACTGAGACATATTATATCTACATTTGTTGGTAAAATATTTTAACTCATTTAATATTATTATTTTTTTAATGATAAACTAATGTTTATAAGATAAGGTTTTTTATGCAAAGCACGAAGGATAACAAATTATTATAAGCAATAATTAGTCGCCTGAAATATTGAGTATATTTATTTTGACTCGGGAGATATTTTCAATTTGTATGCATAAAAAACCTTGTCTTATCATTAGTTTATCATTAAAAAAATAATACAAAAATATAATGGTGCTAGACCAGATATTTTATGAATTCGATTACGTCAGTTTTACGCCCGTCATATCGGTGTTATTTTCGGTACGCTCGTAGGTGAGTAATTGCGATTCTCATTGTTTATTTTGGTCTGTCTTCAGACTACGGGAGCGGGATTGTTGTATTATTTTGAATGTTAGATAAATGTGTTTTGTACATTGTCTGTGCTTGCCTTAGTATTAATGTGTTCACTTGACGAGCCGTGGAAAGCATTAGCGATGGTTAATATTAAACACCACACCGGCGAATATAATATTATAATTATTACTAACTGTACACGGTGAACATTTACAAACTACATTAAGGATAGGGCGTTTTGCAGAAATTAAAAAAGGTAACATTATCATAAAATCACATACATTTTAAATAGGTGTGTGGGTCATTTTCTGCAAAAGTGACACATCAAATGTATATTATATTATTTATTTCTGTCAGACCGGCAATTATCAACCCTGGTGCTAGTGTCGTTTTTACGTTTGAAATTTCATTTGCTATCTTATTTTCAATTTTGTTACATTCTCAGATGTGAAGTTTGTGAAATGAGTCATGAAATTTTGGAAGATTTTACCTTTTTACTGACAAAAACGTCATATTTTGAAATATGATGCAAATGCGAATGGTAGCAGAAGTCGGGGACGTCCGAGGAAGACATGACACATCAAGTTAATCATATACTTGAGTCAGGTCATGTCAAGAGTCATTAAGATTTCAGAGTATGTATTAGACGATGTATGGATGTGAATGATGCAATAAGTGTGTGCTAAGATCAAATTGTTTGGCGGTCCGTCCTCCCTGCCTGCCCCTGTGGGGAAACGGCGTGATGGTGACTTAATTAGATAGTTAGATAAATATTACCGACAAAAGTATTAAGAAACAGAATAGGGGATGATTTAAAGGCGAAGAATATTATTGCTACTAAAAGAAATATTCATTTTCAAATGCAATGATGATATTTTATTAAATAATCCCATTTCAGTTTATTTGAGCACGTTATCATTCAACATATTCTAATATTGAGATGTGTCAATAAACGATGTGTACATCTCATTCCAACCATGGTTTATATTCCCAATATAATGTTCACAAAATCTTGGTAATAAGTACAATATTATAAATATATACATACAACGTGTTCCACGCAAGTACCGCGAAACTTGAGTGAGAAACATTAGTGCACAAATAAAATGATCATGATAATTTAAATATTTTGTGAAGTTTACGAAGCGTTAATAATATAAACACACCCTTATATAACTATCACTCGGTCAGCTGTTCTATAATAGATTTGATTTTTTTTACACTATCCCCTCACAGGTGGTCCTGAGGATAATAATTTCCTTCAGGGCCTATGTAATATTTTGTGTGAAGGCTCTTTTTAAGGAAAGGAAGGAGAGAAAGTTCTGGGAAGGTAAAAAATATGGAGGCTTGGTAGGAATCTAGGGATCAGTGTGTCCAGAAGTGGCAGACATGAGTATATCCCTTCCACTGCGGCTTAAGTCGAGAGGTCAAATAGTCTCCCCAAACCAGCTTCTTCTATTATTTTAAAGTTCCGTCAAATGCCGATTCTACGTCCCCTTCAGCTTTCCATTAAATTGTGATTAGCTGACAAGGATTACAACGCTGATTTCATACAAACTTTTGTTTCGAGGACATTTCAAATGTTAAAAAAAAACATCAAAATGGCACTGATGTGCCTTACATTAGTAATTAATTAATTTTTCATTAGTATGTTAAATGTGGTGGTCCATCCTATGTGCTTACCATGAGGGAAAACGGCGTGACGGTTAGTTAATTGTTTACTTTAAGTTCTTCGTCTTTCTTGGGTGCACTTCTATTTTTAGAAGTGTTTTAATTTCTCATAACTTTCTTCTTATAAAGAGTTGAAAGAAATATCTTTAAGGTGATGCCATACGTGGTAATGCAAAATCATGTGTTTTTGGTTTGAAAATTTGGTCGCCTTGAAATGTTTCAGACGCTTTAATTAAATACTGCGAGTAGAATACATCTTGGCCTTTGAAATAATCGAGTATTTTTTATATAATTCTTTTTATAAGCCCAGAAAAAAGTAATGTATAAGGCCTATGAAAACTGCATTAATGTTCAAAATCTCCTACTAACGAACCCATTTTCGGTTATGATTTTATTGTATAATGTGGCAAATTATGTTATTTATAAAATGATCGAAAAAAAAAAAAATATTTATCCCTTAAAATCCACAAAATAAAATAAAAGGCACTTTTTGGCATGTTTTTTTCTTGCATAAATCAAAACAGGCGGATGGTGTTAAGCGGGAATTCAAACCTTATCGCCATCTACGTAAGGGTTGTTATTGATAGCGGCTTAATTAAAAATATTACACGACGTAGTACATCGCCTTAATCAATCAATGATTCACCATCAATATCACTACACGGAACAACGATCTACCAGCGTTTCTAATGTTATTAATATTTCGCCGACTTGCGAATTAGATTAATTAGAGCACGTCACGCTAACGTGAAACACTAGTTAATTATATTTTAAGAATAATTAATTTCATCGTAAAATGATTTCGTTTTTGATATAACGCTGAAATGGCCCAAGGAACCTATCCTAACACGCCTTATTTTAATTGAATTGTCCTTCTAGTATTAAATGACCCAGTTCTACAAAGTGGCAATTTTCATACGCATATTGACTTAGACTTGAACTCAATGAAGATGCTGACGCTTCGATATTTATTTATTAGAGCCATGTGACCTATTTATAAAATAATTACTAATTAAACATACTAATTTTGATTGTTGGTGCATGGGAAATGTGAAATGTCTCTGCGTAGTGCGTTACATTTATTTAAATTTAATGAAATTTCGATTTTCAAACATGGAACTGATAATTTAGTACATAAATCATACCAGATAGGCGAAAAGTACCTACGTTCCAAATATTTAATTAATGAAGACTTCTGAATGTTCGGAATGTGTATTTGTTTTGTTAAAATGTTTGACACATGCTTGTACGAATTAATACAGTGAAGATGCTTTATTGAGACAACGCTCTTGGTTTCACTGAACTAGATCCAGTGGACATTCTTTAACAGGCATTCGTATCTATAGCTATTTCGTTCGTACACACGTATTATTAGAATGGCTATCCTTTTCGTAAGCGGTGCTCCATTTTTGTGCGATTAGTGTAAATATAACGTGCCTTGTAACTTTGTAATGTATTTTTTTTTAAATGTAAATACCGCACAAGAGTCCAAACTGCTCCCAAACTGCTGGAGCCTGAGAGACTATGGCATCCCCAGTTGGGTATGTTGTGAGACTGAAGGTAGTGGTAAAGGTAAGGAGATTGGGAACAGGAAGGTCGGGGAGTACCTGGCTAATCAAATTTGGTTACCACACACGGCTAAAGCCCTTTGAACAACGTTTTAATTCAGGGCGATACTGAGAGTATCATCCACTCTCAAGCAGAGATAGTGTATATTTTTTTAAATGAATAAATCGTGAAATAACCCAAATTTATTAAATAAAATTTTCTTGCGCAAGCTGGGATTTGAACCCGCAGGCTTCGAATTGCTAGTTGAGAGCCTTACCCCTCCACCACGGAGGCCGTCAAATTCCGACAATGGATAAATGTCGTAATTTTTCAAGTTTCAAAAGAAAAACTTCTTGTTTTGAAAAATGTATTTTACAAATACTTTCAGCTTCACAAATGCTACACTTGTCAGATATCCCGTGATTTTCTACGGATCTGCATTAGTTACTAATATCCATAATGGAATCGTTTTGAAATGGTTTAAATCATCTTTGATGACCAGTTCTGAATATCCAGGAAAACTAATTTACGAAAATAAGTGTTTAAATAATGTACTGTTCATCTTCCGATTAAAACAGATTATATTTAAAAAAAACAATTTTTTTCTGAAAAGAAATTCTGTTGGCGGCCTTCCAAACAACGTTTACGAAAATTAACGTTAAAGCTCTTATAAAATAATATGAACGATGGGCAGTATACAGTTGAGAATTTAATAGCCTTTTAAGTTCATAATTTTCCATGTTATCTCATTAAAGAAACCCATAACTTAGCGTAATAATAAAGCAGAATCTTTGTCTCAATATTATATTATGGGACAGGGGCGTACTACCGACTTTTCCTAAATTTAGATGTAAAGTATTGCATTTCTGTTTGGGGGAGCACTATCGTTCAAAGATTATTATCGACAATCCTGCCAAAACTTCTCTCTGTCATTGTCAAATAAATTATTTATTTATCTTCCCACTAATGGAGTATTGTCACAAAATTAGGAATATCTTTAGCCCTGCAATACTTACATATAGTAAAATATTTTACCCTTAATTACTTCGATCGTCTAAGAGGGTCCTATGGGAATGAAACGATCATATTAAAATTTTATTAAGAAAATATGAAAAATGAGAGTGTACAGAACAATAGTTTGATTTACTTAGGTAACTTAAGACAATTTTTTTTTTACAACATTAAATTATTAACAATTGGTGAACACAGCATCAGTCTTTTACTTAATTTAGACTTCGGAAAAAATCAAAAAAAAAACAGGATCTTTGTACAATTATAATTATATGGTTCCAAGAATGTCAAAATCAATTTAGTAAACTATCCATAAGATAAAAAAAAAATTTTGCACACTTATATAAAAAATGTATATCTTATTTTGTATTACACTAGCGTCCGAATCATAATCAATAACTTCCAGATGATGCTCATTTTCGAATACAAATTGAAAATATCTCCCGAATAAAAATAAATGCCGCCAACGGAAATTGAACCCGTGCCTTCTGATTTCCGGCCAGGTGTTCTGAAACCACTGAGCTATGTCGGCTTATTTCCAACCCGCCAAATGATTCAATATGTACTAGTACATCAATCAACTATTACTGCTTATTATATTTTTTCCACCTGTAAGCAACCAACTTTATTTTTTGTAGGAAAGGCTTTGTTAGTGCTAAATGTATCACTAGATGGCGTCGAGACATAAAATATCTTCATTTATTGATGAAATATTTTTGATTTGTCAAATATTATGCTATGCATAAAACCGTGTCTTATAAAGATTACTTTATCATAAAAAAATAATAATATTTGACAAACCAATTGAAACGAATAATTTCAAATAGTTATAGTATAGGATCCCTTAAAGAACGACCGTCACCGAGATGTTTATTTGATGAAACGTATTTTATATTTAATTTAATATGTCAATAAATATATTGCATATCGGTTGCCTAGCAAATTTTAGTCCAGGGTATGATTAATTAATAATTAAAAAAAAAAAAAATTTTAAACATTGCACCGGTTTGATTATTATAAAAATTCTATACCAATCGAAAGTATGAAACCCATAGAATATGCAAACGTTAGGTTGCCTACTCTTTTCCGGTCACAACTCTCAGGTTGCCATGTATAAACAGGTAAATCGAAAAAGCATTTTGCACCGGTCTGATTATTGAATAAAAATTATATGAAATTAAAGATTATTTCATTATGAACACGATGGTATAAGGTTGCCTGCTAAAAATCAGTCCCGAATTCCGGTTGTCGAATTTTGAAAACTAAAACTTTTTTAAAACTAGCCGGGAATACTCGTGTGCGAGTATTAGCAAGGTACCATCTAGTCTAGAGTGCACTCTGTGCACTCTAGACTAGATGGTACCTTGCACGAGTCTATCGCTATCCTTTTCATTTTCAAGAACAAATAGCATGCGCACTCTCTTTGTTTTAATGGACGGACAGCTGCTATGCTTTGTCCTCTTCTATCGCATTGGATGGTTGGTTGGGACCTCTCAGTCGCACACGAGTATTCCCGGCTAGTTTGAAAAAAGTTTTAGTTTTCAAAATTCGACAACCGGAATTCGGGACTGATTTTTAGCAGGCAACCTTATACCATCGTGTTCATAATGAAATAATCTTTAATTTCATATAATTTTTATTCAATAATCAGACCGGTGCAAAATGCTTTTTCGATTTACCTGTTTATACATGGCAACCTGAGAGTTGTGACCGGAAAAGAGTAGGCAACCTAACGTTTGCATATTCTATGGGTTTCATACTTTCGATTGGTATAGAATTTTTATAATAATCAAACCGGTGCAATGTTTAAATTTATTTTGTTTTAAATTATTAATTAATCATACCCTGGACTAAAATTTGCTAGGCAACCGATATGCAATATATTTATTGACATATTAAATTAAATATAAAATACGTTTCATCAAATAAACATCTCGGTGACGGTCGTTCTTTAAGGGATATCTTAGACTATTACAGCTGTTTGAAAATGCTTTGGGTCTGCCAGACCCTTCCAAGCTTGTAACGGGTTAAATACGATCCTGTGAAAGACTTCATATATTCCATATGTTTTCTGTAAATAATTGTTAGGTGTTTAAAGTGAAATAATCCAATCAGTTGTCGACATTTTCAAACTGTAGTTGCTCGATGGCACACACTGACTTGATTACTCAACACTTCAAACTTCGTCAAGCGCCCAGGCACGTACAAAGAGCTAAACTAACATTGTCATATTAGCGGCTAGTAAAAATGTCGTATTTTAAATAGTTATGGAAAATTTATTTGTTAACATAAAAAATGCCTGGAACCACCTTGTTCTAATTATTGTGACTTTTGTTATTTTGACTGGCCACCTAAGATCCTTATCGTTACGTGTCATATTATAAATAACTCACAGAGGGGGATTACAAATACTGAAAGCGATACAAGAAATGCTACAATTTCTTCGCTAGTTCATCTCTGACAAAAATAATGTAGTTTTTAAACTCCCCGAAAAACACTGCTCCCTTCACCGCTGGGTGCCACATTGTAAAGTGGTGTTATTTTTCAGTGAAATGCGAATCGATCAACTGCGCATTTTATCTCAAAGTGATTCACTTTCAGAGGGCTTGAATTCTTTGTTTACTAATGGCCCTACGGTCTCCAAAAACAAAAAAAAACACTTCATAACGCCACCATAGCTTTAAAATAATATTAAATGGTAAATTATAATATAAAAAAATAAATGAGTGAGTTAAAACTCGGAAAGTAAAAAGGGATATAGAATTAATTGACTTTATATCGGTGTTCAATGCATTGTATATTTTAGGAGAGATGAACCAGAATTGTCGTTGAGTGAATGTGGTTTTAGTTTTAGCAAATAACTGGCTAATATCTAAGACCCTAATTTTACCAAATAGTTCGTTTAAGGGGTGGGTAGATTGGCATTTAAATATAATTCTCGAAATAAGGTTTTGTACTGTAATAACTGGATTGATAATAGATTCAACACAGCTACCCTATAGCACAATACCATATGTTGCTACGGATTGGAAAAGGGCACAATAGACGGTTTTTAGAGTCACCAAGCCTACGTTGGACCTACGGTATCAGAATTAATAAATTTCATTGGATGTCTCGCTGTGGATTTCACCTTTTGTACCTGTAGGTACATTGTAATGCACAAAATAAAAAATTACACTGGAAATGCCTTCCATCCAATAAGAATTTCGTAAACACAATTTTGTATTGGAAATTTAAGCCTCGATTATGAAAATATTTGAATCACGAAACACACCCACAAGGCACTTCTTGTGATATTCTTTATTCTGTGCAATATTGTGACAGTGGAATTGTCATAATCCATTAGTACAATAAATAGTGAGTGAGATATTCAAATCTTTACGCACTGAAGAGATTCAATTAAATTAACTTCCTAGCTGACATGTACCCGACGTTGCTCGGAGACTGATAAAAGTTTTGGGGTAATGTTTGTAGGATGATAGGGGTGCATTTTTAATGTGGAAATATTATTATTGTAATGTAATGAGTGTACCGGACAGCAGGTCGATATACCTAAATAATTATTAAAATAATTAAGGAAATGAATATTTACTGTTATCACGCATTTAACGACGCCGAATCCCTTTTGAAGCTTATCACCGGACACGTATCATGTGTCAAATGGGATTTAACCGTAGTAATTAAAATTTGGTTATTTTTATTGGTTCCTTAATGCTCTCATGCATCCTGTTTAGAGATAAGTAATAAAATTGCTGTACATTAACACGTGTTGAATTTGAGCTCAATAAATATGCAAACAGCTGGCACAACCAGTCAGTTGTCCGACGACATTCGCAAGTTGTGTTTCTTTGCAAATCCTTACCCAAGGTACCCCCCAGAGGAAACCGGCATTTACAGTCGATGTCACTGGCGTAAGTGTCCAGTATAGTGAGTATTAGTTTCACTTGATCGTGTCAGGTCTTCCTCGGACGTACTCGAGGTGTCATGGTTATTTATGAGTGTATGTGTCTGTACCTTCATACAGCCGGTAACGGAGATAACCATCGGGGACACATCGGAGACATAGAAATGAGTGAAATCCATGATAGCTGCGTTTTCGAACCATCCACGAACCATACCAAATAAATGGGAAGCAATGTGCACTAGGGTGGAACACTTTTGTATGAAAAAATTTTTTTTTTAGAAATTCGAATTGGAATACCAGATAAAAGTTGCTTTATGTAATTATGAATAACACTTCTCAATTTGGAAGTTCTAGCTCGACAGCTTGAGGTCCCGCCATTAACTTGAAATTTTATTTTTTAAGGTATTATAGACGTTTTGTATTAAACACCCTATAAACAAAATAATAAGTAAATATAATATATTATGCAATAAATGATAAAATATAAGTAGATTTTAATTAATAAAATCATTTATTTCACAAGTAAACAAAGGTTCAGAAAGTTATGATGGTATGAATAACATCATTTGTTATAGCAAAAATCCTTTTTCGGCTCAAACTTTGCATGAGCTTTCGAGATGCTAATTTATATTTTATGAATCCCTCTAGTATTGTCTTTTCGAATACACTTAGAGCTGCTTCTGTCACAACCTTTACAGATCTTTCCACAGCTTGTGTGTGGCAAGGCAGTCTCATAAACTCCAACACTGTATCTTCTCCATTTTCATTAAGATCTTGTAACTGCTCATCGGAAATATTCATCAGTATTGGGGGTTCGTATATATTTTGTTGCCAGTCAATCATGTCTATGTAAGAAAATGCATTTAAGTCCACTTTCGGCACCTCAAACATGCGCAAAACAGAATTTTTATTAACTTGACGAGCCTTTAAAATGCGTCTTGCAGCGAGTTCTCTAATGTGATTACGGGAATCTGTTATCATACCCAACAACAAGTTTTATGGATGAGCAAAGTAACTGTTTTGAATTATAACAGGGTCCACTATCTCTAACAACTCGTCGAACAAATATCTAGTGCTGTTAATGAGCTTCCATAAATGATTTGAAGCATCTTTGCAGGATGAATGTGTTTTGATAGCAAACCAGACAGGAGAGTATGATTATACAACAAACGTTACTAAAGTCACAAGATTTTGTTGTGAATTTTCTTTAGAAATATACAAATGCAGTATGCTATCAGCTCTTGTCAACCAGCGAGCATGGGATAGTTTACCTGGGCTTCTCTGTAATAAATCAGGAGAGCAGGATCTATTTATGACAGCAGTAGTAATTTCTTGTAAATATTTCTGGTCTGTACTGTGATCTGTGGATATTTGTGGAGGTAGTTCACCTTCTATCTTCTCAAAGTTGGCCAACGGCAGCGTCTCGCATATCTCGAATGCTTTACCAATTTGACCTGCAAATGATTTAGGTCCTGCAGTAGGGCCATCCATATAGGTAAACAAATATCTCAATGGTAACTCATTGGCGTGTAAGAGACAAATTATCCATTGCAATGGTCGAGATAGTCTGTTTTCCAAAAGACGAATCACGCCTCCCACTTTCCCTGTATTTGTGTTTGTTCCATCACAGCCAACAGCCATTAAACCCTCTAGTGATATCTTTTCAGTCGTTAAAAAGCTGTAGATAGCTATTTCAATATTTCTTGCACTGCCCGATGTTGGAACCCCTTACCCAACATAAACAGTACCTGGTTCTTTTATAATCGAAATATGTTCGTCTTGAACAATCACTCTAAGCCTCTTCGATCTTTTTAAAATAGTTTTAGCCGTCTTGTCTTTCCTTCCATCGAAATATAATGAAGGAATTTCTGTTACTCTTTCTTCGGTTAAAATTTGCTCGCGTACTTTCTGTCTTATTCTTCTTAGTTTCATCCTATCTATTATGACTCATTTCTTGTTTTAGAGTACGTAATCTTCTATTATATCTGGATAAGATCCGTTCTTTCTAAAGTCAGTTAGTGCGTTGGTTTTCTAAAAAAATTTGTTCCTCTTTTGGCACTTTTTCTCTCAAACAAGTACAGCTTACAAATTCTTTACATTTACTTGCACCTATGTCAAAAATCTTTCTACTTTGTATTCTTAACTCTTCTAACTTTTCTTCCTTAATTTTCTTCAAAGACTTTTTCAAATTATAACACTTCGACTGATAACTTTTTAGTAACTGTAAGATTCGTCTGTGTGTGACAATTGGAATAGAAGATTTTATTCACAATTCTTCAATTTTCGTTCAAACTATTTCGGCAATTTCCAAAAACGTAGGTTCTTTTGATGTGTTATTCCTTACTTTTAAGTCTTGTCGAACCCATTCGTAGAATTTCATCACATTTTCATACGTAGGTAGGATATTCTCTTTCAACTCTGCACTTACACCAAATATCGGACATTTTAAATTTTGTCTTCTATAAGTCATGTTAATTCACTTAAAAAACGTTTATCAATAAGTACTCGTGAATATAATTGACGCGCGACCTTTCACCTTGAGACAATTATCGACACTAGTTACAAAACACTGCATTTGTCACGTGCCACCCACCGCTTTCTCCCGCATTTTGCTCCTCTGTTACAGCGCCAAAGTATATTAAAAAAAGAAATATTTGATTGCAATAGCTAGTTAACTATATTTTAATATGTTATAAAATAAAATAAACCAATTTTAATAAATTCTGTACTATTTTGTAGGGCGCGCAAATAGCCCCTAAACTGTTGTTTTTGTAAATGTTCGATGTCTTGGCGGGGGCTTTTACCGTTGGCTGATATTTTTTATATTTTTAATTGAGGTAATTGATGGCAATTGGCAACTTAATACAACTATTCCAAATCAAAATTTGAAAAAAATAAATTTCGTTCCGCCCTAATGTGCACGTATCTTCTTGAATGATGTCGACTATAGATGATTCATTCCTAGCATACGTAAGAGAAAAACACGTATCTTCTTGAATGATTTCGACCATAGATGATTCATTCCTAGCATACCTAAGAGAAAAACACGTATCTTCTTGAACGATGTCGACTATAAATGATTAATTCCTAGCATAACTAAGAGAAAAACACGTATCTTCTGGAATGATGTCGACCATAGATGATTCATTCCTAGCATACCCAAGAGAAAAACACGTATCTTCTTGAATGATTTCGACTATAAATGATTAATTCCTAGCATAACTAAGAGAAAACCACGCATCTTCTTGTATGATGTCGACCATAGATGATTCATTCCTAGCATACTTCAAAAAAAGATAACAGGATAGAACTAACCGATGGAAGTCGAAGACTTAATCATTAATCATTAATTCAAAAATCTGTATCTTTCTTGAAAAGATCATCAATTTCATTGCCCTATCTGGGAGACTAGCAGACGAAAGGTCTTATTTAAATTTGCGACCTCGGCTTTCTTTCTTCGAAATCCGTATTTCACTTCTATAGAAAAAAAAAAAACGTAAAATGAAGGTGATGTATTTGAGCATGCCATAAGACTATAAAAAACTTGTTCCTCTAAAAATATAAAGAAGAGAAAATATTTTTATCTTAAAGAAAGATTCAGCATGTTATGAATATGCCTGTCACAAACAATCATAAAAATATTCTGTAAAAGTCTTTTTTTACGTAGCACAGATTTTTTGGCTATCCATTTTCTGCTGAACATAAAAAATGAAGGGTTACGGAATATAACAATCAGAATCCATTTTTAGTCGAATAATAAGCATTTTTAGCAAAACGAATCGTGTATTGACTTTTGAAAAAAAACACTGAGTACTGAGTAAAAATTTTTTCAATCGTAAAAAGTCTGAAACTACCTTTTTTAAATAATGGTGACTTTAGCCCATTGTTCTGGTTACCTAGGATCAATATCATTACATGCCATATTATATCGAACTTATGGTGGGATTATACTGGAAGTGATACAAAAGAAGGATAGGTGAGTTATTTTTAAGGACATTTAAGTTGGGAGTCGGGTTTGTTTATTGGATAACCAACACCTCTGTCACAGGTCACCCCAAGTGGTTCACTACGTTTGGTGATTTAGCAGGGGTGGCCGGGTTCATCGGGTGAGGTGTGTTCAATATGCCCCGACCCATCAGCTGCGTGACATGGGCCCTGCGAGAAATTATTTTCCTAAAGACCTCCCGTGTGGGGTTAATGTAAAAAAAGTGGAAAAATTATCAGCGTCCGGCTACTTTATAATAACACATCTGCCCTGATAATGGACACTGCAATGCTGTCCGATACGTTGGCTAAAGAAGGAGTTAGCGCAACACGGCATAACACCCCAAAAACAAATAGCAAAAATACTTTTGGCCGTGAAAATCTTAAATCATATTTAAAAAAAATCTACATTAAAAAACTTCCATTCATCCGATTCTCAAAATAAAATATGTGTTTTTCTGATAATCTGATTATTTTTTTTAAATTTCTGAACCCAAAAGAGTTAAATATAAACTTTAAAATTTGATTTGTTCAAAATAATAAAATGTGACTCTGTTCGTTGTATCCAGTTACTCTTCAAATGGCTTTCCTTAGTAAAGGTCTATTCACATATAGGCAATATTCGCTGTCGCTTTGGGTGGTGAAAACCGAGTGGGTATGCGTTATTCTCACCGTTCAAACCTAGGCGGGTTTAGCTTCTGCTACGTGTAGCGAAAAGTTATTATTTTTCTTCTGTCGAGGAGGTCCCGTTGATGTCGTCCGTGATTTGATAAATCGACTGTAATCGTGCGTGACCAGTGAAAAAAGCATCCTATTATTGAAATGGATGGCGATAATGCCTGTTTCCCAGAACAAACGGATAGACACAATTGCATGGCGGAATTTTAGCGGTTCTAATTTCGCGCTACCTGCGGAATTTCGTACAATACCCGGAGGAATCCCACATGATATATTCGCTACCCCCAGCAACAGCGAATATCGCTTAAAACTGTATAGACCGGATCGACACCCGTTTTTTGCCAAATAATTTGATTTTAAGTTTAAATGGTAAATACCAAATACGTCATGACATTATTAACAGATTATTTTTAATTTTTATAATTTTTATTTTATATTATAGAAACAAACAGTACAGGAATAAGATACTTCATGTTGGGTACTTATGGTATGTTTCTTTGTAATGTCTGCTAAGTGGTATGTTTATTCCTTAAATACCAGGTGACGTGTTTAGTTTATAGGTGTGTGTGTGAGACGTGTGTAATTTATGTGTGAGTGTTTGTTTGTGTGTGTCTGTATGTATGCGCATTGAATAGTTTAAGTTATTGACATGATGCCACGTTTGAATTATGATGATATGGATGTAAAAAACAGACTTGACTTGTGGAAATAACTAATTAAGTTGAAGATATTTTATTTTCATCTCTTCAAAGAGATTGATAAGTAGGTAACATAAATAATATAAAACCGAAGAAAGCATAAACGAAAACATCTTTTTGCCTGTTACAAATATACGAAGAACCCGCAAATAAGGATGCGAAATAATAATACCTATATATTTACATATATTATTTTCAAAGCTGTTTGTCGGCGTAGAAATGACAATGTAGAATTATATTCGGTTTTGACAAATGGCGCAGTAAAAAAATTGTGGGAACAAGAACGTAAGTAGTTTTTTAGAATCCATGACTCTTTGGTTACAAATCGTGGACTAAAGAAATTCATATGGACGACTCTAAGTTATAACACATGTCAATTAATATATTTCAAAAAAATACATATCGTGAATATCTCGTAACAGTTTCAAATACTTGCATCTTTTCGAAGCCGGTGGGATTATGTCATCCCGAATTGGGGTATATTGTGAGACAGAAAGGGGTCGAGAGGTGAAGGAGATGACCGATTCTAATCTGGTTACCAAACACGGCGAAAGCAATTTTAATCGACGTTTCGATTCTGTAATATTCTGATATGTACCGCAAAACCACTCGAGCGATTGGTTCTATAAATATATACATTTACCATACTATTTAAATAATATCATTCATCAAAATATTAATATGAAAACATACGAACTGCTTATTGTATTTTAAGGCGAAGCTTAATGCTTAATCACTATTTTGATTAATCTTTATAACGAATTGATGTACATTATGAATACCAAAAATATGCTTCAGATAAATTGAAGGCTTTCCTATCGTTTCGCTTGAGTAGAATACAAATAAAATAATAAATTACTGAATTAAAAATATAAATGTAAACTGCAAAAAATATTTTTTTCAATAGCAATGTATGAACGCGTAAAGTAAACAACTTTAAAATATACAGTAGTATAGCTAAGATTATCTGTGACAGTTTCACTTGATTAACTTTTTTGCTTTCTTCTTATAAAATTATTTACAAAATAAATAGAAACCAGTTTTATGTTTGAAATCGAACGTTTCTATACTCCGTTTGTCAAGCGATTTTAATGCCTATTATCTACAATATAAGGTGTACTATGAATATACACATTTTTGGCTTATAGTTTCCTCTTAAGGCAAATGAATCCCCTTATATTTCGCTGTTTATCATATATTTTAAAGTTCAATAAATATGGCACATTATGGTAAGCGAACGTTCAAAACGTTTTTGCAAACTTATCATTTATTCAAATTATCGATTTTTTTATTAAGATGTAAAATAAGATTTGTCATTTGCGCATGCCGCGAGATTTGGTTCGTATTCTAGGATCTTGACTGCTCCACAACGGAGGTCAGATATTTAATTATTAAGATATTAATTAAATTGATTATTAATTATTCTTGAAGAGATAAAAAAATGTTGTGAGTGTTGTAATAAAACTGTAGAGATATGTTTTTAAAGAACCAAAATAAATAATTAAAAAAAATATGAATAAAACCGTTAAAAAAAGATTTAAAGCAAATATTGTATTTGTATGCTTTCCTGAAAGAAATGAGTTTTTATATTGAAAAACTATTTATTCATGTTCATATTTCAGTGTACAGGAGTAAACAAATAATTCATCTTGATATTTTGAAACAAAAATTGCAAAAAATTATGTATTTTTCTAAAATTTTTAATTAAGCGCCATCTATGAACGCTTAGATTATAAAATTTATTCTGTTTAACCTTACAAACAAAGCAGGTAACTTATTTATATAATGCCAAGCCAAAAAATGATAATTAAATGTATTTCCGTTTGTCACCCGGGTTTCGAATCCGAGGAACTGACGTTGGATTTGAAAATGATTCTTTCTTTGTGAATATAATTAACAAGAATTTGCAACCTCCATGAATTTATTCCGAACCCCGTGATTCAAATCATCTGCCTCTGTTGCCACCGGCTACGTCAAGCATATATTATTATTTTGTAAGCTTTGCAAAAAAAAGTTTTATGCCGAAAGTGAACGAATAGCAATCAATATCATACACGTTTATATCTCAAAAAGGGGTGGAGTGGCTGGGGTTGGAGAGCGGTGACATGTTAAATATGCTCCTAATAAGCCCTGTTCTGTGCCCTTGGAGCCTTTCGTTTTTTATGTATTTATTGGACAATTTGTATAGCGCCGCTTCTGTGAGAAATCACCTCAGGGGCGCTTTACAGTTGATGCAGGTATTACAAAAAATTTAAATATTACAAAAATAAATTGGTAAATTTAATTAAAATGAAGTACAGGAGTACAGGTGACACGAAGATAGAAGATGGAGACTCTGCAACAAGAATCCTAGGTGGTGAAGAAACTGGACTCGCTGCTGCAGCGAGAGAGTCCACCAACAGTGCCAACACGAGGTTCGTCATCCGTCCAGGAATGTGTCAGCTGCTAATAAAGCGCTATCACCTTACATAGATAAGAGACCCTGGCAGCACTGCAGTGACGTTCGGCAAGTTCATCATTCATCTCCATGTAATCCTGTTCCTGGTGATTGTTGAAGTGGTGCATTCTGCCAGTAATAAAAACGACGGTCGGGATAATAAATTACCCTGGGCTTGCTAGGGCCTTCAGAGTTTCCGAGAATTCCATTGAAAACATCTGGGGTGCATTTACCGATCGACGTTCGTTTCGAATGTCGAATATTTTTGAGCAAAATTTCCGAATATTCACTTTTGACAAACTGCACTCAAATCACATATTATAAAGTTCTAACAACTGGTTGTGAAGGCGATGCACTACATCGTGTTATATTTTAAAGTAAGCCGCTATCAATAACACCCTTACGTAGATGGCGATAAGGTTTAAATTCCCGCTTAACACCATCCGCCTGTTTTGATTTATGCAAGGAAAAAAACATGGAAAAAAGTGCCTTTTATTTTATTTTGTGGATGTTCAGGCATAAATATTTAATTTTTTTTAAATGACTTAATTTGCCACATAATACAATAAAATTATAACCGAAAATGGGTTCGTAAGTAGGAGATTTCGAACTTTAAAGCAGTTTTCATAGGCCTTTACATTATTTTTTTCTGGGCTTATAAAAAGAATTATCTAAAAAATACTCGATTATTTCAAAGGCCAAGATGTATTCTACTCGCAGTATTTAATTAAAGTATCTGAAACATTTCTAGGCTACCAAATTTTCAAGCCAAAAACACATGATTTTGCATTAATACGTAGTGCATCGCCTTAAGTTTATTTTTATTTAAGTTAAAATGATGATTGATTGATTTTAAAAATAATTTCAAAGGGATGTTGCCTCATTTCCTTTGAAAATACTAAAAAAAAACACAAAGCGGTTGGAGGACGCGTTAGGACGCGTCCGGCTGCCACAAAGGGCGCTATACATTTTCATCTCACTAGGCATAAAATAATAGTAAAGGAAGAGTAGTACCAGAGGTGGCCGATAACGCCGTGTGCAGAACGCTAGGCTAGCATTCGGACAGATTAACTTCGATACTGTAAGGAGGATATTTTAAAACATGTAAGTCGATTATTTTTTTTTATTCTCGTCATGCACCAGTCATTTAAATTAATATGTGATGTTAATTTTGTAATTTATTCGTTCAGATAATAGAAACAAGTGAAATATGGCATGGAAGAAACTGAACAAGAAAGGAACAAACTGTATGAATCTTAAAATGACTATGCAATTAAAATATAGGTCGCGGGTCCAAATCCTGGCGCGAGCAAGAAAATTTTAATTGATAAATTTATTTTATTTTACATTTTATTGATCTAAAATAATATATTCTATGTTAGCGGAACGTTCCAGAGTGGAAGATACTAACAGTATCACCCTGGTGTAAAACGACCATTCAGAATTGAAACGTTGCCTTGGCCATGTTTGGTGACCAGATCTGAATAGACAGGTTCCCCGCAGCCAGGTTCATCTCTTCCCCCTCCCCACTGTCTTCAGCGTCACAACTACCCAATTGGAGATGCCATAGTCTCACTCGCCCTTGATAGTTGGGAATCTTGTACAATTTCACATTGAAATAAAAAAGCACAAATTGTGATGTGAATTGTTTTTAATGCAACCATCAAAATACAAAGAGCATTGAAATTCTAATTTTATGGCTAAAATTAATCTATTTTTTTATAAAGAATACGATTTTATTCAATCCACATTGCTATGTTTTTTTTTCTTTTGTTTTAGCCGTTATAAATTTTTGTACGTGTTTTGTTTTAACCAATTATCATGCGCGTAGTCGTATACGCTGGAATTAAATATTAATTCAATTTTTGTACAATTTCGTTATATTGTGACATTCTGTACAATTCAGTAATATTAAATTAGAAACCATTCCACCACCCTCTTAGCAAAGTGAATTATGTATTCATTGAGTAGTCCATTTAGAATTACCATAGGGGTGGGCACAAAGGGACCATATCAGATGTAATTTAACATATGTGACATTACAGGTATATAATGCACGATTTCCTTTGCACAAAGATCTAAAAATAAGCAGAGGTGGCCAAGTTAACATACTTTTTTCCTTCTTATTAGTGGTTTATTTTTGAGGTCGTGTGTCAGTTAGATAAACAATACTTTTTATTGCTTATGGAATTGAACGCTGTTTTAACGAAAAAAATTAGGAGTGTTTTTCGTTATAATTAGCATTTTCCCTACGGAAAGATTTTCCCAGAAAAAAAACAATTCTTGAAAAGTCTTAGAAATGCCCCGCAATTTGAGGAATTCTTCGTGAATTTTCAACCTTGATATGGATTCTGTAGACCATAGATATATTACTCACGTTGACTGGTTGTGATCAGCAGTTCAGTCGTACCAACCAAACGGTGTGTTTTAATGGGATGGTGTTTTATACGTTTTTAAGTGACGATTTATAAGTTCTACGTTTAATAATATATGATAAAACTTACATAATCAGAATCAGCGATTGTTGATCTACATAAATATGTAGATCAACAATCCGTAATACATTCACTGTAGTTCTTATTATTGACATTAAGATAGGGACGCAGTTATAGACAAATTGCACACGTCCTCTATTGAAAAAAAAATTATCATTCTAGTTTATATTTAAGTAGGTTAGTATTTAAGTACCTACTAATTTTTGTTTTCATTTGTTAAATAAGAGAATATTGGAAACATTTTTTGGACGCGAAGAGAACTAATATATATTTTTCTTATTTATTTTTTGGAATTACTTTATTGAGTAAAATCTCAAATTGTAATTATTATTTATTATTGAAAACAATATTATCGATTTCTCAACGAAAATTTGAAATAGACAAATCAGAAAAGGATACGGTCACAACTAGGACTCGAACCCAGGAGCCTTGCCTTGCCGGGGCACCGTTCTACCACTGAGCTAATGGGACTCTATCCCTTCGGTCACATTTTACTGTATCATACTTCGAATAAGAACTTCCAATATTGTCTTCATTTTTTCACCGCACATTTTTTATTGGCAACTAACTTTATGTATGATCGCAAGATTCAACCCGAACTAAATGCAATCTAGACAGCGTCTTTTTAGATAAACTTATCTTAATTTTTATTTTAATGTGCGACATCCATTGACTTTTCTGCAAGTTAAGGATGGATATTTATTTTTCTGAATAACTTTATTGAGTAAAACCTCAAATTGTAATATTTAATTATATTTTTCTTAGTTGATTATTTAAATTCGGTTGATACTTTGTGCTAAAAAGCCTATCTCGTCTGCGCTGAATCAACGCTTTACGTACATACAGATGGACATTTAATTGAAATTTCTTGTCCCAAATTTACCCACTGCCATGTCTATTTTAACAATGGGCAGCCCGAAACAGACTTGTGGTCAGCGAGTATAGTGCTTTCACAGAACATAGCGATACGCTATCCTTTTAGTGATCCGATAAAAATAGCCAGGTATCTTCTTCACAACCTCCCTCCAACTCTTCTTTTACTTGATTTCCTTCGGTCTTGCAAAAATTCCCAAATATGGGTAGTAATGCTTTTCATTAGCTTAAAAAAATAAAACCGCTCTTTTTGAGAAGTCTAAAAAATCTTAAAACATGGTGATATTATCTTTAATAATAATTTGGTTTGAGCAATCCCACACATCCCATAAAAAACATACATTAATAATTCAATAATATACAGTAATAAGAACAACAACAAAAAAGACATTATACATTAGATTGACGGGGCCGACAACTCTCTCCAATGTGCTGCGTTGCTTGAGTCTGGACTGGCGCACAACAACGCACACTGGCGCACACAACGCGGCGGGATTCTGTGAGCATGTTGGAAGCGCTGCAGCATTTCGGGAGTTCAAACATCATGCGGTAGGCGTTTTAATATTGCACGTAGCCTTTTCATGCTGCTCTTCTTAAAGTTGGCCCAAATCTTTCACGTAAAAAAATTTAGAAATATTTAATATACTTATACTTATACTTACTTATGTGTAGGTCTCACAAAGTGACAAAAGTTAGTTAAATTTTACAACAACAAAAAATATTTTCAAATGTCGAGATCTTTAAACAACTTTGAACTTCTTTTAAAAAATAGTGAAGTCATTTATTTTATTCAAAACAGTCGCTGGTAAAAAACATCTCTCTTTTTTCATCCGTGAAAATTTACGCGATACTATAAATTGTAGGCTCTGTGAAGCTAAAAGTTTTCATAAAAAAACGAATAGCCCCAGGATTATTACCGTTCGAAAGAAGAAATTTACCTTTCCAATGTTGGTAACTTGCTAACTTTTCTCCCAACCGTCTGAACCCAGTAAGACTATGGATCCCCATTTGGGGTATGTTGTGAGGTTGAAGATTATGGGGAAGGGAAGGAGATGGGAAAGACGAAGGTGGGGGAATACCTGACTATTAAGATCTGGTCACTGAAACCGGCTAAAGCCATTTTAAGCATTGTTTCAATTCGGAATGGTGGTCTTACATCAGGGCGATACTGAGAGTATCTCATATACTGGAACTTGCCGCAAGTATGCTATATATTATGGCCGGTGGTGGCCGAGTTGACATCGCGTTTGGGTCACACCCAGGCGTAGTGTGTTCAATTCCTCGGCTGGCTAAGTCCTCCATCACAACACAAGCAACATTTTCAGCTTACTGTGGTGGTAGTAGGAGATTTTCAAATATTGTCAGGTTATTCGTAACCCGGGAATGTTTGTCTTTCTTTAAAAAAAAAATATATATATTTTAAATGACTAAATGGAGAATAACATAAATTCATCAGTTTAAATTTACTTGCGCACCCCGGGATTCACCCCTAGTGAAATAATAGTCGCTTTGTAAGTTATACATATAAAGAGAACGCATTTTCATATTGTCCTCCGGGGGTCATTGAAAACCCAGCGAGTAAGACACTTGAGTAGCAGTCAGACTTCCACACCTTCATCTTCCCCAGCTCCTTCCCCTTCTCACTATCCTCAGACTCACAACATTGACCGAAAAATTGTGCAAGAATGTACGCTCTTTTAAGACGGGACAATACCCTATCATAAAGTCGGAACCTTAGAAGACGTAAGTGAAGATGCCACGCCCGGCCCTGGTGTATTGGACAAATCTACGAATGAATTTGCCCTAGCAAATCTCTAAAACAACGTGGGAATCTTAATGACATAAGTGAAGAAGTTGTGTCAAAAATATTCAAATGTTGTAGAGTTTCAAAATTTGGAGAAGTTATTATCCACTTTTATTATTATGTTCCACTATAAGAACGGAATAAATGATTCGTATGAACCTGATTCAGTAGTTTTAGTTAGAGCCTTGGAGGTCACTAGGAGGTCAATAAGTTGAACATGTTTTATTTATGTAATTCATCAATGGGAAATGTGGATTTTTACCCATGTTATTCAACATGTTTATGATCGAATTATTATTTAACTTAAAATATATGTTATTTTTTTTTTTTTCGAAGGAAGCAAATACTTTGGGGTGTGACATATTGAATGAAAAAACATACACTTAGTAAGACACCACTTTATTTTTGAATCAATAACGATAGCCAACCGGGTTTCGCTTGTCCCAAGCTTCATCAGGGCTAAATATCAACAGTTGATATTTAGCCCTGATGAAGCTTGGGACAAGCGAAACCCGGTTGGCTATCGTTATTGATTCAAAAATAAAGTGGTGTCTTACTAAGTGTATGTTTTTTCATTAAAATATATGTACCTTAGTGTAACCTTTTTTGTCTTACATGTAACCTCACGTATTTATTATGTTTAGTACATTTTTTTTCAATTTTTACGCTTTTTGCAAAATAAATAAATTGATGTACTCCAATTTTGGATTCCTTAGTAGGTACGTTTGGAAGCAGTTTAAAATCTTGTGCGGTGTTCACATTATTAAACGAAATGAGTTAAACACTCCTGGCGGGCAACGTTTTCTGGCTTTTCAACAATATGTTCAATAATGGTGTCTAAGGACGGGTTGTTTCGAAGAACTTGAACAATTCTTCAAATTTCAAAGTTAATTTTCAAGTTCTGTGAAATATATTTTTAAGTTCTGTTTTTATTTCAGTTCTGTCAAGCAACTAACCTATAATGATATAATAACAGAATTTGAATAGGACTTTTACAGAACCCGTATATGAACGTTGAAATTTGATGAATTGTTCAAATTCTCCGAAACAACCCGTCCTAAGGGTTGTACACACTTCGCTCAGCTTCTTAAAGGCTAACTTAACTCTGGCTTCAATTGGGCTCCAGTAGCCTCTTAAAATCATAAAAAACCTCTTAGCTCTCAAGTAAGTTAGTTCTCAGTTTTTAATCTCCCAAATTTGTGGTATTTCGGGGACAATCTTTTTTTTTATTTATTTATTTTATTTGTACAATATTTTATCTTACTTAAATCCTACAAAACTGATCAATCAGTTTGATTGTAAGAAATCTCTCACTTTACCTATTTATTTGCTTATAATAATATATTTAAATCTCAACTTGATATCTTGATGCATAATACACAATATTTACTTAATAGTATATATCTAATATAAAAATACTTACTAATTATTATAATGCTTATGATCATAATGTACGATAGTAATTGTTTTATTTTTAACAATGGTTAACAGTTCTAGGTATTTTTCACAGTATTATTTGTTTTTGATATTATTTGGTTTTCACAGATCTAGGTAATTATCCTCAATATTATTTGTTTTCATGTTTCACGGAGGTAGAACGATCTAATTTTCGTTTTGATTTTTGAATAAGATGTCTCATTTTTAATGTCTTCAGGTAATGCGTTAAAAAAATCCGGAATTTTACGTATTTTTGTTCTATCTCCATATACATTATCCGTATAATATCTGATTGACTGGTCATTAAATTACGTGGAAAAATGGCAATTCAGGTAGAATTTTCGAAAGAAATTATTGTTTTTGTAGAACTTAAGTGTCTGTATATTGATTTTAGACAAGCTCGTTTAGTTATGCAACTTGTAAGTAAGTTTAAGAAGGATTAATTTTCATCTGGATTTAATAATTTCAACACTCTAGACAAAGTTTTCAAGGATGTATTGAATAAATAGAAAATGTGTTGAATATTTGTATAAACATTAAAAAATTCGTAGTTCCACCTAGACTTCATGAAGCGTCATGAAATATTTAAATAAAATTGAAAACACACATTTGAAGATGTTGTAGGTTGTGCAATGGAGTAATTTTGTGGGAATGATTAAATATTAACACCTCACATTTTCAAACCTAGAACCAATAAATAACTGTAGTATTTGGTTATTAAAAGGTTCGGGTAAGTTCGGGTTTTACCGAACTTAACCGAACGCGACCTACCGTCACCTGTTATATTGTCGTGTTCGCCAAGAGAGTTCGATTCATTCGCTAGACGGCCTTTGGGCAACTTCTTACTTGCATTGTTATAGTATTATATTCCAAATAAAACAACTTCCGTGTACTAAGTACTTACGTGTATTCAGTGTTTATACCAGATCCTTTCCTCATAGAATACTGGAGATAAAGGGCCCAGTATTCTACTCGTAAGAAGATATCGTACAATAACGATACGTTACAGTGGCGCAGCCGGTAGGATAATACGGAAACAGTTTTTTCGGATTGCCGGCAAGTCGGTCTAATTCACACCAGTGATCGTGACTTGCGGAAATCTCCGGGATTTTATTATCAAGGTGACAATACATCGTAAAAGGAGATTCACAGGGCATAATAAGGACAATTGGAAGAATAAATAAATACATATTAATTATTTTGGGTATTCCAGCAATTATGTTGAACTACAACACTGTATTAAATTATATGAATGTGCTCAAATTGTCAGACAGAAGAATTTTCACTGACTTGGTATTTATATATAAAATTCTAAATGATTTAGTTGATATTCCGGTATTGCTAGAATTGATAAACTTCCGTATTCCACAGCGTAATACTAGAAGTCAGGATTTATTTCAGTGCAGAAATTCTGTTACTAACTACCATATGTATTCCTCTTTGCCCAGAATGGAGGGAAACAATTTTACCAAGCCAATGGACATCTTCAATTTATCTTTAAACAAATATACAATGTTGTCAATGAAGCAATTCAGTTATGTACAATAAATAATGTATATTTCTTAATATTCATATGTAAAAGACCCAAAAAAGGGCGTTAATTAATAAATAAATAAATTAATCAACACCGCCTTACTCCATCTTCTTCCCCCTTATCCCACCATCTCATCCCCAAAGGGGATAAGGTAATATTTTTTCTTTTATATTCACTAAATTAAGATTCATCAGTAATTTTTTTTCTTTAACTAGTTATACATATTTTACCTTACATTATAAAGTCAAAATAATTCTGGTTTAAGTATTTGGCGAATAAAATATACGTAGAAATCGGCGACAGAAAGATAGAAAACTGTTTTTTTTTTACTCGCCATTGGAGACGTAAATGTCTGAAGACCGGGTGATATGAAAAAGTCGAATAATTTTAATACTCGCCATCAAAATGAGTTGTAATTTCTTCCCCACCGTTTCACATGTCTCCCACCGTTAGTCCACTCCGCGCCGGCGACGCAAACGCACCTCTTGGAGTTTTAGCGCCAACCTGGTGCGTGAGACCGGAGTCACAGACTAAAGTCAAACAGTTAAGTATGAATTTATTTTTGGTTTATTTCGACAGTATGGTTATTATTTAACCGAAAAACAAGGTATTCTTGCCACCATTGCAAGAAATATATCTTTAACATTTAGTACAAACATGCACCAGCTGTTTGGCTCTTAAAGAAAAGTAATTTTTTATAACTTTTTTTTGTTTATATTTAGAAGTTCAGTCTCATAAAACTAACAAAGGTTGATTATGCTATAAAAAATATGATTGCTATAGGTTTTGATATTTTAAAATAAGCCTTAAAAAAATTTGGTATTTTCTAGTGTTCTATGTGTAAAGGGTGTAAATAAACGAGATGTGATTTATTATATATCTTTGTTTTATTGTTAAAAACACATATTTTTTTAATATTTGAAGTAAAGGTAGCATGGAGTACTGTTTATTAGTAAAATCTAAGGTTGAAAATCCCGATGCGTTGGACCGGCGTCACCAGAGATGTAAGTCACGTCACAAGTGGCTGTTAAGTTAGGGTGGCTGAGCAGTACAACGATTTTATTCGATTTATATGTAGTTTAGATCTTTGCTTGAATCTTAAATGTCGTAACTATTTCTCAAGAATTTGGCCACTAGTACGGAAGGCTGTATTTATAGGTATTTCAAAAGAATTTTAAATAGAAATGTTACTATTTACACTTGGGCGTAAAATAATAATACTAGAACAGAATGGTATTTCATGAAATAATAAATGTTCTGCTTTTTTGTGGTAACCGCCGAAATAAGTATCGGGTATATTAGATAATTATTTCGAATAAAAAAAAAATAATTCACTCATAACCTTGCGAGGCAAAACAATCGAGGTAATCGAAGCAAAACAAACAAACAAACGTTTTTTTAAAGACTTTATTGGCTTTGTAAAATTGATTTACCTCTAAAACTAAAATGCCCACGCAGAAATTCTGTCAACGAAATGACGAAAGATTAAATCGCTATTAATTCAGTTCTTCATTGAATAATCTTTCTATGTTGTCTTTGACCCTTAAAAAATGAAAATTCTCCACCCCCAAACATAATTCTTCAAGGCTCAGACCCTCCTCTCAGTAAAACCAGATATTGCATAGTTAATAAAGCCTAGAAATTCGAACCAGTAAAGCCCTTTTAGTCAATAGATCGCACAGTTTTTACTACAGCATGCAGATTTTCTGCTTCACTGCTAAAAACATCATTCTATTCTATCTGCATTTTAGTTTCATTTAGGTACTAGAAGACGACCAATCAATTTAAAAAAATCGATTTAACACTTGTTTCGAGTATACAAATCGCTAATGTAATGTCATTTGCTTGCTTAAAATAAAGAACTTCAAATAAACAAAAGCTATTCCGAAATTTCAGTGTCTTTTTATGTGATATAAGTTTTCTTGAGCTCTGGCGACTTCCGTAATAGGCACATGCAATATTATAATGTATACAGTTATACCATTCAAAAAATATATTCTGATAGTGAATCACTTATTTGGATTTGGAAAAAATAATAATATGTCAACACATCAAAAAGCCATCGACATCATTCAACCCTGTTCACAGAGTCATTGCAAATCAATGTGGAGAGATTGACATCTGATGTGACTGATCTGATTAATATCTCTGACTCGGTCACACGGCGATGTTATATGAATAGAAGAGTTGAAATCGCTTCTTGCGTGAGGTCGTATGTGACCTCATCGTGCAAGTATCTTCTCTCATTTTCGTTTTCATACAATACGTGTGAGATGCATTTTTGCTTGTTTTTAAAATTTCAGATATGACCTCAGGGGCGCTTTACAGTTGATGCAGGTATTACAAAAAATATTAATATTACAAAAATAAAGTACGTTAAGTTAAGTAAAATGAAGTACAAGAACAGGAGACACGAAGATAGAAGATGGAGACTCTGCAGCAAGAATCCTAGGTGGTGAGGAAACTGTACCAGCTGCTGCAGCGAGAGAATTCACCGCGTCCACCAACAGTGCCAGCACGAGGTTCGTCATCCGTCCAGGTATGTGTCTGCTGCTAATAAAGCGCTGACACCTCACATAGATGTTCGGCGAGTCCATTCTGGTGATTATTGAAGCAGTGCATTCTGCCCGCAATAGAAGCCGACGATCGGGATAATAAATTACCCTGGGCTTAGCTTGCTAACACTTACTAGGCCCTCCAGAGTTTCCGAGAATTTCGTTGAAAACATCTGAGGTGTATTAACTGATCGACTTTCGTTTCGAATGTCGAAACAAAACTTTTAAGCAAAATATCCGAATATTCACTTTTAACACACTGCACTCAAATCACAAATTATAAAAGTTCTAATAAATGGTTGATAAGTTTATTTAAAATGTTGATTTTAAAATTATTTCAAATGTTGCCTCATTTCCGTTGAAAACACTAAAAAAACACAAAGCGGTCTATATGATTAATAATTGACGCAGTACTATATTTTGATACAGGTTAAGATTTTTTTGGTGCTTTCATGTTTATTATAAAATTGTTGCATTCTTTGCTGATGGCTGGCTACAGGAATATAAGTTTTTCGCCATATATTTTGAATTATGTTAGCTAATATTTTTAATGTTAGCTAATATTTTACTGTATTCTATAATCGAAATACTTTTAATAATTAATCGTTTTGCACCCACAAATGGCACCATAAAATATCAAAATAAGTCGGTAACATGTTGTATTCAAACTGTTCTGGTTTACCAAACCCAGGACACGACAAATCTTTTCTTGTGTTGGACATTTTTTTAAGAAATGAGTGTGGCATCAAGAAATCGACGGGTGGGAGTGATTTTGAGTTTCATTGACTTTTTGCGCAGCTCTATTAACACGTAAAAAAAAGATTTTTTTGTAAATTTATGGTTAACTTCGCCGGTCAATAAATTTTGTTGTTTTATCATATAGGATTCAGCATCAATTTGGGAGGCGGGTATGTGTACTACCGCCTCGGGAACCATTTATTGGATAACCAACACCTCTGCCATAGACACCCCGAGAGGTTCGTTACGTTTGTTGACTTAGCTGGGGTGCCCGGGTTCATGGGGTGAGGTTTATCCGAGTGATAGTTTAGGTTTAGTCTTGGCGACGGAGAAACTGGTTGAGGGAGACTTTTTGACCTCTCCAACAGGACTCTCTCGGAACATCGTCTTGCACCGTAGTGGGAGGGATGGATTTATACGTACGTCACTCCTGGACTCACTGACTCCCAGATTCGTACCCATTCTTCATACCTTTTTCCTTCTTAGAACTTCCCATCCTTCATTTCCTAAAAACACCACACATCATCCCAAAGATGACGGAGGCCCTGGAGTTATTTCCCTCAGGGCCTCATGTGTAAAGCCATGGTTAAAAAATAGTTTATGTTCGATGATCATAAAGGGATTTTTTTAATTTAAAAACAAATCAAAATGACTCCATCCTAACATACGAGTACACATTCTCTGGGTCTACTTTAGAAGAAATGGCGATATCTCGTCACGTTAACAAAGCAGTTTCGAAATCATTATCCGAGACCGAGGCTTAAAATCGAGTCCGTTTGCAAGAGTTTCTGATTGAAAGACCCCCTTGTTACTACAATTTCAGTTGAATAAATGTAATACAGAATGAATAGCTATTTCTCAGTTCAAAGACTTCTTGTTAGGAATGAGATAATACATTCTTAGAAAGTTTGGGATCGCTATCACAAATTATTTCCAAGCGAAGCAAAGATCATAACCTCGCTCTTTTATCTAGCAAGGAAATAAAGTACATTAATAACAACGATGACATCAAATGTATCATGTTACGAATGAAAACTGAAACAACAGCTATACAAGCGACGGGCGTCATTCACCCTTCAAACTCGATATTTCGAAAACGGTTTCAAATTAATGATAATATTGGCGTTGTGTCACAAATGAGGGATGCTCTTTACAACAGTTTTTTTTCATTCTGATCGTCGCACTAAAATTTAATGTTATGATAACTATTATTATCGTTTTCAAAAAGGTCGGGGAAATTCTAAGCAACTTTGAAAATAACTGAAGGGTTTTAGTGAAAATATGTTCATTATTGAAAGTGCGAAATAGTTTCTCTGCGAAAAGTGCCTTTGGAAGGAGTAGGAAGCAATAGTTTCTTTCACATTCTCATTCCCCTTCTGGTATTCTGACTCTTGACATGGTTCGACTCAATTATTTTGTTCACTTGATCATGCCATGTCTTCTTCGGGCTTCCTCGACATTTTCTTCTCTTCACCATTACTTGCTACACGTCCAAACAAAATAAGCGCTTTCTTAATTATTCTCATTACGCTTACGCCTTGCATTCTTTATCATCCGTGGTTTTACCACGCATATGCCTCAGGAATCACATTTCAACAGCATTCAATTAAGTTTCATCCATCCTTTTTTCCAATTCGTACCTCACTGGGGGTACGAACCGTACGTACACATCTGGGAGGACAGCGTAGCTTATTAAGTACCTCAAAATCAACTAAAATAAGAATAATGATCGTGAAAATCGTAATTCCTATATATTGTGGTATAATGTGTTTCCATAAATAATAATAGCGAAGTTTCGAAAACTAACGAGGGTCATATTAAAGGTTTATCGACTATAAACCGGCGCTGCCTCTTTTTACAACTTGTAACTTACCCAGTTGTAAAGAAAATACCCTGACTCGGAAGTTTTGTATCTTAGTATCATATCAGTATCAGGTATGAGGTACACTGTTATCAAATTCCGGTCAAAGCCAGTAGGTACCGGACTAGGTACCATTCAAAGGGTATTATCTTTCGTGTTAATACAGATTTTGTGTGTGAATATCGTATAAAATATGTTCTAACTGCTGTGGCTGTCAGTGCAGTGTCAGCAGTGGTACAAAGATAGGGGATATAAAGTATCTGACTATTCAAATCTCGCCACTTGCTGAAGCGAGGAGTATATGGAAAATCATCCTTCGTATTTTTAAAATCAAACAGTATATTTACATAAGTTAGTCAATTGAGGGTGCTTACAGGCTTAAGGAAGGAATGGATTATCTGGTTTATGTATGGTCACTGAGGTTTTTTTAGGAAGTTTGAACTGAAGGACGTTGAAGAAGCGGAGTTGTGGGGGAGCGTTAGTCGTCAAGAAACAAGTATTGCCATAAATATAAAACAATAAATCCCGATTAAAACCACAAATAATCTACCAGACAGGCACCTTTAATTGGGGCAATCATGCCCCCCACCTTGACAGAATAGTCAAAATAAACCAACATACAAAGAACAACATTGTAAACACGTTATACCGCATTGTGTTATATTACTAGTACGAGTGAAACAAAAAAGGAGAGACGAAATAATATTGGAATAATATTTACATGACTAATTTAAACTTATTTTATTATTTATAAAATATTGACTTATTGATTTGGTAAGTGATGAACCTTTACAGCGAGACGTTAAGAGAGTTAATAACATATTTTTTGCTGTGGTAAGAACATTAAAAGCTGCGGTCCAGAATAAATAAACACGACTGATTACAAATCATTTATTTAACCAGAGCGCTACTAAGACTATCTTTCACTTAAGCCCCCGCTCACCCAATTTCTACAGATATTGTTTCAATAACAATTTTCCCCTTAACTTTTTAAGTTTTTATGTTCCAAAAACAAAAGTTATTTTTGAAGATACTATCCATTACATTTGTTAAGACAAAACATTAATTGTATGAAATTCCCTCGATAGAAACAAATCGCCAAGCTCCTAAAATTACTAAAAACAAGTTTTTTTCTGTTATTTAATATGTTATAGGCATGAAAAAATTCATTGTATCTTTAAATGCAACTAAATCATTTTTGAGAGATGTTTGCTCTATTTCAAACGAGTCGTGTTTCATTAAATATTTTCACCATTTTTGCTCGCCTATATATTATCGGTTTTTTTAATATTACCGCGCTCCCTCTAACATTCGTATTTTTATATCTCCCTTTCAAACCACCTTTAAACCATCGTTAACTGTCCAGGTTTCCACCTGCAGAATAACAGAAAAAATAAAAAATACCCACCACTGTTCTTTTTCTCATTACAATTTTACGACTTAATTAAAGTATGATGTTGATGGTTCGGTCCTGGTTGGGGCTGTCCAGTATCAAGTATATTTTACGGTGAATGGATGGCAAATTGCTGACTTCGCTCTGTCACTCCGGCAAGATGACAAGTTATATAGTGATGGTACAGTAATGACCCGATGAACGAACCCAGTTTTTATAAATTTTAAATCGCTATTTATTGAACGCCGTGGATCTTAAAAATAAATATCAGATATATTCAGATTTAATTATTATTGCTTTGATGTAGGACCGATAGGTTTTGAATATGTCGAAAAAGCTTGCATATGTATTGGCAGTTTGGTTAAAACGCGCTAATGGTGAGTTATATAAACGGTTCATGCTGCTGTAGCCACATTTTAAAAGGCATACAAAGGAAAAGAAATCAAAAGCTCTCACGATAAATTAACAGGCCTCATTAAATAATAAAACATTCTTAAATATCAATTTATCGATTTTCCTCGTTAGTACGATGCGATACAACAAATGTTCATGAACACCATGATAATATATTCGTAATTTACTGAAAAATTATCAGGAAACTTGTGAATTCATTCGCAAGGCCTGCAATCCCGTTTCTAATCGGAATTACCAATAATTTGTAGATAATCTTAATAAATTAGCAATCGTCGTTTTTTCTCCGCGTAGAAAATTGGTGAAGTCGAGGAGATCTAACAGAGACAGGGTTATTTATAGAATTTAAAATTTGAAGACCTAGTTATTGAGTAATTAAAAATTTATAAAAAAACTTTTTAATCGCAAATAAAAAAATAAACACCGACAACTAAAATTGTGGGTGTAAAAAATGTAGTGATAATTTATAACCCTAAAACTCACCGTGCGTTAGTTATAGAGCTTTGAACAGATTTTCTGCTTTGCAGTTAAGACTCAGTTAACCGTCCAAAAAGAAGAGTAAGATTTCTGAAGATGGTTTGAAAAACGATATAATATAATATGTTAATTCAAATGATAGAGAGTGCGCGCTAGTATTAAAAACGTTAAAACTAATAGACGTAAGCGCCTGTCCACCAACTGCGTGGCGGGCTGGATCGGGAAAGGCCAGTATGGAGAGACCTTTTGACCCTTCCAACTTGTTTCTCTTAACCTGTCGTCTTGCATTAGAGCGGAAGGGATGGATTCATCTGTCTTTCACTCCTTATTCCTTCCAAGAACTACCTTCCCCTCCTTCTCTTAAAAAGACCCTCCACATAGCATCACCAAAGATGACATAGGCCCTGAGGAAAATATTTTCCTCAGAGCCTCCTGTGTGGGGTAAATGTAAAAAAAATATCTTGGCACCTGAGTTTAGTAGCATTTAAAGAAATACTTTGATTTTCAAACCTGTTAAATAACCCTAGGTATATAAAACGGTCGATCGATAAGGAATTATCAATAATATCGATAACTTGTCATCGTTTCCTACATCGACTAAATGCCGCCAACGAACAAACAACAGTTCAAAACGACGAAGTGTTTTTAATTTATTCTACGTGAACGTTAGTACGTTAGTGATCTGCAGTCGTTCTCGGGAACAATGTCAAGTTATCGACATTATTGATAAATCCTTTGTCGATCGACTGTGCTAGGTACCTAGATGTGTTTTCATATAATTTTCAGAGCGAACTTCATCTAATAACAAATTTTTCAATTCGGGATCTGAATTTCTGAATTTCTACAGGTCTATGTATAACATAATGTGTTGGTAAAAATTCAGAATGTTCTTAAGATTAACAAAACAACATAAGATAATATTTCTAAAAGAGATTAAATCTTCGTTACGACAAATTGTCGGGATTTCTCTCTACACAGAAAATCTAGTTCCGAGACATCTTTTCTCGAAAGCTCTCGAGAACTCGACGAGGTGAATTCTCGACTACGACCACATCGTTGAGCCAATTTGAAACTTAGGATCGCTCCACAGAATCCAATAAACTCATTTTAGCAAAATGACTAGGTACCACTTCATGTTCCAACTGAAATTACTTTTAAGACAGGACTCACACTAACTCGTGCTGTTTGGAATACTCTACAATACACTCAATACAATCTGTTACATCAAAAACATTATTAATTTATTACGCTGGGTTTAACAGATTAGTCACAGGTGTAAGAAAAATCCAATTATGAACAAACAACATTAGGAAAACAAATTACACCGGGGATAAATAAAGCAAAAAGAGAGATAAGTATAAGAGAATACCATCAATTACGAATATTTTACACGGGATATTACAATTGTATGAATTGTGAAGCTAAAACTATTTTTTTTATATTTTCTTCAGCATCATTGCCGTTTAAGCGTAGAAATATTTACCTCTTGAATGTTATCAAACTTGAAAAATTACGACGTCCATCTCGCATCTGTCAAACATTTAAACTAAAGAAAAACACATTTTTTAAAAATAATTATTAATGTAAGATAATAATTTTGTTAGTTACATACTTAAGGCGATGCACTAGGTCGTGTTATATTTTAAATTGAGCCGCTATCAATAACAACCCTTACGAAGATGGTGATAAGGTTTGAATTCCCGCTTAACACCATCCGCCTGTTGATTTATGCAAGAAAAAAACATGGCCAAAAAGTGCCGTTAATTTTATTTTGTGGATGTTCAGGCATAAATATTTAATTTTTTTTTCGATCATTTTATAAATAACTTAATTTGCCACATTATACAATAAAATTATAACCGAAAATGGGTTCGTAAGTAGGAGATTTCGAACTTTAAAGCAGTTTTCATAGGCCTTTACATTATTTTTTTTTGGGCTTATAAAAAAACTTATCTAAAAAATACTAGATTATATCAAAGGCCAAGATGTATTCTACTCGCAGTATTTAATTAAAGCATCTGAAACATTTCTAGGCGACCAAATTTTCAATACAAAAATACATTATTTTGAATTACTACGTATGGCATCGCCTTAATATCGTCTGATATGATTATCACTTATCGGTTTCAATTTTTAAAATTAAAAGTTCATCGAACTTGAATAATTTAACAAATTTGCAGAAATCCAATTTCAAGTCACGCAGCCATGCACCGACAACCTTAATTTAGTATCTTAAGTAGTGTAAAAAAGTGGTAGAATAAATATCCCAGTTATTGTATGAATTCTGGACAGTAGTGAATTGTATAATTCCTAGACAGTAGTAAATTGTATTTCTCTTATCTAAGTAGTTAATTGTATTAATCCTAGATAGTAGTAAATTGTATTTTTTTATGATAAACTAATGTTTATAAGACAAGGTTTTATGCAAAGCACAAAGGATAACAAATTATTATAAGCAATAATTAGTCGCCTGAAATATCAATACAAATTAGTCGCCTGAAATATCAATACAAATTAGTCGCCTTAAATATCAATACAAAATTTGTAATAATATTTCAGAGAATGAATTATTGCTTATAATAATTTGTTATCCTTTGTGCTATGCATAAAACCTTGTATTATAAACATTAGTTTATCATTAAAAAAACTAATAATATTTGAAAAGTCAAAATATTTCACCAAAAAATGTAGATATAATATGTCTCGACGCCATCTAGTGGGAAATTTAGCACTAACAAAGCCTTTCCTACTAAAATAAAGTTGGTTGTTGGCAGGTGAAAAAAATTTGAAAAGCAGTTGACTTGATTGAAGTGGCTCAGTGGCCCAGGGCATCTGACCGGACATCAGAAGGTGCGGGTTCAATTCCCGTCGGCGGCATTTATTTTTACTCGTGAGATATTTTCAATTTGTATTTATATTTCAGGCGAGTAATTATTGCTTATAATAATTTGTTATCCTTTGTAAATTGTATTAATCGTAGACAGTAGTAAATTGTATTAATCCTAGACAGTAGTTAAATATATTAATCCTTGATAGTAGTAAATTGTATTAATTCTAGACAGTAAGTAAATTGTATTAATCCTAGACAGTAAATTGAAAAGTACCAAAATGTATTGTTGTAGTGCTAGCGCTTTCTGAATTCTTGGCATATTCAGTTGCAAATTTGAAAGTGACATTAACGTCCTAATACAGTCCTAGTACATTTATATTTAAAAGGTATAAATTAATAACATATTTTTCTATTTTTAATTTTAATTTATTTTAAATTTTTATCTAATTTAATTTCCGCCGGTAAATCGCCAAATATCTACAATACTCCGTACATCAAAGACTTTTGACACTGGATTTTTTCATATAAAGGTGAGTTTTATTTTCCTCATTTCTCAATTTTTTCTCAAAAATTCATTTGATATACGGCCATTACTTATTTTGTAGATTAAAATTAACTCCTTCAAAATTTCCTTGATTTTCGATTACCTATTTTTATTCAATTTATTTCTCGTAGATCTATTTTGTAGTTTTGTCATCTGTTCCATATTTGAATCGTTGACTAAGAATAAAATGCTACCACAGTGATTAACGTCTGGTACAATAATTGCGTTGAATTCATTTTTGCTGGAAAATATATGATTTGTGTAAAAGTTTCATAATATACGTATATGTACTTATAGTAATTGATCATTAATACTAGTAGACATGTATCATCTTAAAAACTTTTTACGGGGCACAATTTTGGAATTTCATAGAAAAGCAGCTAGTGGCCAGTGACCTTATTGGGGCTATTTGGGCTTTATTGTTCTCATGTTTTTCGGTAGGCTGTTGAAGTTTTTTTCTCTAAACATGTGATGGAAATACGTGTTTTGCTGTTGTGTACGACTCTAATTTAAAAAAGTGAGATTTGTTTTTTCTTTTATTATGTTTTTTCGAACTGGATCAATAAATTTTACTTTAAATTCTTCACAAATTATATTTGTTCGAAAATCTTTTTTAAAATTAATTTGATAAAAAGTCGTTGTACACTTTCAAAATCAATTCATAATAGGTTTTGTAAAAAATATATATATATATATTTTGACGGCCTCGACTAGCAATCTGTACGTTCAAGAGTGGAAGATACTCCCAGTATCGCCCTGGTGTAAGACCACTGTTCAAAATTGAAATGTTGCTTGAAATGGCTTTGGCCGTGTTCGGTGACCAGGTATGAATAGCCAGGCACTTCTCAAACTTCCGCCTTCATCTCCTTCTCCTCCCCACTTCCTTAAGCCTCAAAACATACCTCAATTGACGATGCCATAGTCTCACTGGCTCCAGACGGTTGGGAGCAGTCGGGACTCTTGTTCGGTTTCACATAAAAAAAAATACGAATAAAATATAATTAAAAACATTCAACTACCGTTAAATACTACGGTACTAGTAATATTATACTAGTCATTGAAAATGTTACCTAATGAGTATTTTAAGAAAACTTTGAAATTAATGGATTGAGAGTCCTGTCACACATATAAATAGACATTTGTGCACGGTAGTTTAGCAGCCAAAAATGCTCTCTCTGCTTCCACAGTCACACTAGTTAGTGGCAAGTGGCACAGTCACACTAGTTAGTGGCAAGTGGCACAGTCACACTAGTTAATGTCAAGTGGCACAGTCACACTAGTTAGTGGCAAGTGGCACAATCACACTAGTTATTGGCAAGTGGCACAGTCACACTAGTTATTGGCAAGTGGCACAGTCACACTAGTTAGTGGCAAGTGGCACAGTCACACTAGTTAGTGGCAAGTGGCACAGTCACACTAGTTAGTGGCAAGTTGCACAATCACACTAGTTATTGGCAAGTGGCACAGTCATACTAGTTAGTGGCAAGTGGCACAGTCATACTAGTTATTGGCAAGTGGCACAGTCACACTAGTTATTGGCAAGTGGCACAGTCACACTAGTTAGTGGCAAGTGGCACAGTCACACTAGTTAGTGGCAAGTGGCACAGTCACACTAGTTAGTGGCAAGTGACACAATCACACTAGTTATTGGCAAGTGGCACAGTCACACTAGTTAGTGGCAAGTGGCACAGTCACACTAGTTAGTGGCAAGTGGCACAGTCACACTAGTTAGTGGCAAGTGGCACAGTCACACTAGTTACTGGCAAGTGGCACAGTCACACTAGTTAGTGGCAAGTGGCACAGTCACACTAGTAAGTGGCAAGTGGCACAGTCACACTAGTTACTGGCAAGTGGCACAGTCACACTAGTTAGTGGCAAGTGGCACAGTCACACTAGTTACTGGCAAGTGGCACAGTCACACTAGTTAGTGGCAAGTGGCACAATCACACTAGTTATTGGCAAGTGGCACAGTCACACTAGTTATTGGCAAGTGGCACAGTCACACTAGTTAGTGGCAAGTGGCACAATCACACTAGTTATTGGCAAGTGGCACAGTCACACTAGTTAGTGGCAAGTGGCACAGTCACATAAGTTAGTGGCAAGTGGCACAGTCACACTAGTTAGTGGCAAGTGGCACAATCACACTAGTTATTGGCAAGTAGCACAGTCACACTAGTTAGTGGCAAGTGGCACAGCCACACTAGTTAGTGGCAAGTGGCAAAGTCACACTAGTTAGTGGCAAGTGGCACAGCCACACTAGTTAGTGGCAAGTGGCACAGTCACACTAGTTAGTGGCAAGTGGCACAGTCACACTAGTTAGTGGCAAGTGGCACAGTCACACTAGTTAGTGGCAAGTGGCACAATCACACTAGTTAGTGGCAAGTGGCACAGTCACACTAGTTATTGGCAAGTGGCACAGTCACACTAGTTACTGGCAAGTGGCACAGTCACACTAGTTAGTGGCAAGTGGCACAATCACACTAGTTATTGGCAAGTGGCACAGTCACACTAGTTATTGGCAAGTGGCACAGTCACACTAGTTAGTGGCGAGTGGCACAATCACACTAGTTATTGGCAAGTGGCACAGTCACACTAGTTAGTGGCAAGTGGCACAATCACACTAGTTATTGGCAAGTGGCACAGTCACACTAGTTAGTGGCAAGTGGCACAGTCACACTAGTTACTGGCAAGTGGCACAGTCACACTAGTTAGTGGCAAGTGGCACAATCACACTAGTTATTGGCAAGTGGCACAGTCACACTAGTTATTGGCAAGTGGCACAGTCACACTAGTTAGTGGCAAGTGGCACAATCACACTAGTTATTGGCAAGTGGCACAGTCACACTAGTTAGTGGCAAGTGGCACAGTCACACAAGTTAGTGGCAAGTGGCACAGTCACACTAGTTAGTGGCAAGTGGCACAATCACACTAGTTATTGGCAAGTAGCACAGTCACACTAGTTAGTGGCAAGTGGCACAGCCACACTAGTTAGTGGCAAGTGGCACAGTCACACTAGTTAGTGGCAAGTGGCACAGCCACACTAGTTAGTGGCAAGTGGCACAGTCACACTAGTTAGTGGCAAGTGGCACAGTCACACTAGTTAGTGGCAAGTGGCACAGTCACACTAGTTAGTGGCAAGTGGCACAGTCACACTAGTTAGTGGGACTGTCATCACGAACGTACGTCTTACCGCGTGCTAACTGAAGGTATCTCCCTCTAATAACTTGTTCATAAAAAGGACTTCTCTTTCTTCACATTCGATTCCGGTTTTGAAGATTCAGCACGTTTTTGGTGTATATTATTTTTTTTGTCAATCCCGCAATCCTGCTAATCCCACGCAAAAATATCCCGTCGATTCTCGTGATCAAATATGACTGAAATCCCGCGAGATTGCGGGATGCGGGATTTCGGGATTACAAACCCTAGTCGCAGTGAGTTACTATTCATATTTAAATATTTATTTGTTCATTTGGGGTTTGAACCGTTTAAGAAAAATTGAAAATAATTGAACGAACTTTAAGAACGTAAGTTTATATATTTTAGTGCGCAAAATAATATTTCAGCAGACCCATCATTATCTGTAATATTTGCTTACGTAAATAATGTTACAATAACACGCGAAAAAAGATTATCAGTTAATTAAGTAATCCCTTGGTACCAACAAATCACAACGACATTGTGATTTTGTCTTTGATTTTTGGAATGCTCTCGAGGTATTTAAAATGTCCTACATATTAATTAATTTTGATGTTTTTGCTAAAAAAAATATTTTTTTGAAACAAGATTTAATTATTTTTGAAATATTTGTATTTGATAAAACCATTGATCTTTCTAAAAAATATTGATTTAATATCAAACATGAAAATGTTAACAAAAAAACTTACCGGGACATTTTGACTAGGAACGTCATTCTTCTTCATCTTCCTTTTGTGTAAAACTCGGTATAATCACTGTAGTTTCGTCCCGTAACTATATTTCACTTAATTGAACTCTTGTTACTGTACTTACGTCGTTAAAAGGTTACCAATTTATAAATGACACTAATATAAAAGAAGAATATTTACATTATTTGTCTCTATCGTATTTTAGATATCCATTTTTCTTTGTGAAGAAGGCTTATATAACGTCGAACGATCGTTTTTCACGTAATGCGTGCTAAACAGCAGTTATTTAATGTAAACTCAGCTAAATGGCCAATTTGAGATAATGCTAATGTAACATTAACTGTGATTTGAATTTTATTGATGAGATCGGTGATTTAAAGAGAAGAAATGCTACTTACTATGCTATTAGGAACTTCTTGCCACACATTTTACGTACATTTCTTTAATATTTCACAGGCTTCTCTAGTCGAAACACTTTATTTATTTATTCAAAAAACAGTTTTTAACATTAAAAACATCGAGACTGGTAGACAAAAATAAACAAAATTTTAGTAACAAATGTACGAAAGATAAAACAAAAATGTCAACAAAAGAAGCATTGGGCAGTACGTTTATAGTAAATTGGCAACAATAATATTCTTCTGTTAACTAAAGTACAAGGTACCTGTGCTGGCTTATCACACACAACCATAGGGTAACCATACTAACAATTACATGATGGATAGTATGAATAATAAATTATAAGAAAAAATAAAATAACTAAATAAAAATAGGTAAATAATAACCGATAGGTAAGTAAATAATATGAATAATAGTTATAATAAATAGGAAGTAAGTAAATAAATTAGCTAGATAATAATTAAAGTGAATAATGATCCTGGATTCGATTCCTAGTTGTGACCGTAATCTTTTAATTTTTCTATGTCTTGTTCTGTTTCATGTTTCGTTTATTAGTATTATTAGATCTTATACGAGAGTGAAGTAGATAGTAATAAGTACATAATTATAATAATAATAAGTAGATATTAATAAGTATATAATAATAATAATAAGTAAATAATAATAAAAATAAGAAAGTAAATAAGTACATACGCAGTAAGTAAATAAGGATTGTATCGAGACAGAGCTTCCCCACGGAATTATGAACTTTATCCGTTCAAGAGCAATAAATCGTTTTTCACCCATATGTGGAACTTCATAACATCTCAATAAGTCGGAAACATGTATAACAAATATTTTCTTGTGATGGGTTTTTTTTTAATTAAATAAGTATAGCATCAAGAAATCCATGCGCAGGAGTGATTTTGAGTTTCAAGCGCTTCGCGTGTAAGAAAAAATTAGTCTGTTTGTTTTGACGGAAGACACTAGAAAGAGTTGCAAGAGTGATAAACATAGTTTAACATATGCCACCATAAACTCTCCACCACATACAATTATACACCACGTACTAACTTAATCAATGCGCACTCACTCCTCTCCACCACATACAATTATACACCACGTACTAACTTAATCAATGCGCACTCACTCCTCTCCACCACATTCAATTATACACCACGTACTAACTTAATCAATGCGCACTCACTCCTCTCCACCACATACAATTATACACCACGTACTAACTTAATCAATGCGTACTCACTCCTCTCCACCACATACAATTATACACCACGTACTAACTTAATCAATGCGCACTCACTAGTCTCCACCATATACCACACACCACGTACTAAGTGCTTTATATCATCCGATTTCAGAGAAATTTGTAGATATCCGCGTCATTTTCACCAATGCATTGTCATCGACATCGAGTCTATTTGACGAGTTTCAGCAGGATCGAAAGTCGGGAAGCGGGTTAATTTCCACTTCCAAGATTCCACTTTATTCAAACATTCGTTCAAGAAAACAAAAATGAATTTCAAATAATATTATCGGGTATGGAAAGTATGTTCAAATGTGCGAAAATGATTACTCGTGCTTTAAAGTAAAACCAGTAAAAAAGTGATGATTTTCATTAAAAAATAATTAGATTACGACTTTAAAAATGTAACCGCATTCGTCTTTGAAAATTGACTTTGTAGAATTATTTATTTCTGAATTTAATTTGTTTCTATTGAATTAAATGGAACTTGTACGGCGCTCCCTCTAACCAAAGGATTATCCCAAATCTAAAAGCCAAGCGTGTGGGAAATGAGAAATACTGGGTGTTGACTACGTTAAAAGGAACAAATTAAATTAAATTGTATTGATTTTTCTTTATCATGAAATTTGTATTAATTATTGTTTTTTACGAAAGATGAAATTTATTTTCCGAAAACATGATTTTATCAATGATAATACGTATTCCATGTAAATATTTTTACTTTCGAAAATCAAAAAGAAAACTAATTTAACTTAAACTTGGATATCAATTCAATAAAAAGTCATAATTTGACTCATTCTGGATAACAATAAGAAAGGAAAATTTAACGTAACATTTCTTGTCCGTTTGGAAAATATTTAAAGTGAACGTGTGATATTTGCGGATATATGTTTAAAATTCGTCAATATTTGTAGATGTTCGTAGATATTTGTGGATATTTATGGCAAAGTTGATACGTGTTGCAATATATATATTTTATAAGGAAAGACAAACATTAAGGGGTTACGAATAACCTGACAATATTTAAAAATCTCCTTTTACCACGACAGTAAGCGGAAAGTGTTGCTTGTATTGTGATGGAGGACATAGCCAGCCGAGGAATTGAACACATTACGCCTTGGTAGATCCTAACGCGACGTCAACTCAGTCACCGACCGTGTGGATGTTTGTGGTAAACGTGGATAATAGTTGATGTGTGGATATTTGAGGATTTCGCCGATATTTGTCGATATTAGTGAATGATTGTGGTAATTGAGGTTATTTCTGGTAATTTAGGATATTTGTGGTAATTGTGTATATTAGTGGATATGTTTGGTTGTTTGTGGATATGGGTTGAAATTTATGAAATTCTTGGATATTTGTGATATTATTTGATGTTTGTGGATATTTTTTGTCGATATTTGTCGATATTTGTGATATTTGTCGATATTTGTGATATTCTTGGATATTTGTTGATATTTGTGATATTCTTGGATATTTGTTGATATTTGTGATATTATTTGATGTTTGTGGATATTTTTGTCGATATTTGTCGATATTTGTGATATTCTTGGATATTTGTTGATATTTGTGATATTCTTGGATATTTGTTGATTTTTGTGATATTATTTGATGTTTGTGGATATTTTTTGTCGATATTTGTGATATTTGTCGATATTTGTGATATTCTTGGATATTTGTTGATATTTGTGATATTCTTGGATATTTGTCGATATTTGTGATATTCTTTGATATTTTTGGATATTTTTCGATATTTGTGATATTCTTGGATATTTGTCGATACTAATGATATTCTTTAATTTATCGATACTAGTGATATTCTTGGATATTTGTCGATACTAGTGATATTCTTGGATATTTGTGGATATTTGTCGATATTGATGATATTATTGGATATTTGTGGATGTTTGTGAATGGTTCCAAATATTTTTGATATTATTGGATATTTGTGGAAGTTTGTGAATAGTTGCAGATATTTTTAATATTATAATGTGGATATTCTACATGGAATCAAAATTCTTCCTTGAACTTATAACCAGTATCAATGGCGTATCTGCGATCTAACGCTTAGGAGTCCATAGATATTTGTACAATATATTGCCAATATCAGTTTTCTTTTAAATCAGTGGACAAAGATCACGCTAATTTCCAACGATTCAGTGTATAACAACATTGTGCATATTAATAATATCAACTTGTTTTAAAGAAAATCATCCGATTCCTTGACGCAATGCTTGGGAATTTATTATTTACTAGTTGTTATTGCCTAAAATTTTACTTCGGAAATAGCGTTAAATATTTTTAAATATGATGTCACACTGACTGGGTAATAAAAGAATTCTCGCCATTTATTTGAAAAAAATATAAAAAGCCTTAAAGATAACACAATCTTTGCGGCATTTGCGCTGCAAAAATATGAAGTAATCTCATAAAGAGAAACAGATGGCAATATTAAAAACACCCCGTTTTTTTAAAAGTAAAATAGTGCTGACGTGATTATCCCATTGAGTCGCTTTAATAATGTATTAGAGAATACAGATTTTGGGCGTTCTTGCATGGTCGCAAATAGCCATTAAATAGATACTTAAAGGGTTTTTGTTGTTATTTATTTTGACGTGACGAGGGTGCGCCCCTTTTTTACTGTACCAAACAAAATTTAAAGCATTTTTAAAATGCCTACGAAAAACCCCAAACAGATTTTTAAGGTGACCTAAAAAAATTGTTTTTAATTTTTTCGTTACCGCGCAGCAAACTTCATAACCGTTTGTTATCTTTTTACGGAATTTAAAATTATAAAAACATGTGAGTTAAATATAATGCATATTAGTAAGGAATACGTTTTTTTAATTGACTGGAAATAATGATAATATAAATATATATATAGATAATAATATCTTTATTTAGGAAAGTTTACACATTACAATTATACACACATATTATGGTGTACCTACATTGATTTGTAACTTTTATATTTAGGGTTATAAAATTAACAAAAATGAAGAACTATTAATACAAACATAATATTGTGAAGGTAAAAAGAAAATAAAAGTACAGTTGTGGTTTCTCAAATACCGCCTCACTAGGCTAGCCTGTGTTGAGGCAGAATTTTTCGTGTTAGTTCCTAATACCATTGAACATACCTATACTTTTATTAAGAATAACTAACAAAGCCTTTCCTGGTTGTTTTCAGGTGAAAAATCTAATAAGCAATAATAATTATTGAATGAAAAATACTAGAACATACTGTATTATTTGGCGGGTTTAGAATAAGCTAACGTAGCGCAATGGTAGAATAGCTGACGGAACATCGGAAGGCTGCTGGCTCAATTCCCGTCAGCGGAATTTTTTCAAGAGGTTCTGCATTTTCCAAAAAGAAACACGATTGCTTCATTATTATATTGCATTATCATTGTGGATGGATTTTTACTTCGTTGAAGTGTGTTAAAACACTTTATGATTGATTGGTAATGGCATTGTCGTTTTTCTGTATTGGAAAATCAATTGTGTGGCTTAAAACCCCGTAAGTAAAGCCACATTTGCGTATAAAACCCACGTTGACACGAAAATATTATGATGGAAAATTATGTTACCCACCCACGAAAATTCAATTTTCTCCACCGCATGTTTCTAACTCGATTACGGTTTGCTTTAGGAAATCTGAAAAATGAGTTCATCATACTTTTGACATCCATTACATCAATGAAAAAATAAAAATAAACGTTTTTTTGTGAATGGCAACAAATGGGTCTTGTAAAAATACCCTAACTTCTTCGTCCTTTATTTTATTATTTACTAGCTGTACCCCGCCACGCGTTGCTGTGGCTCAGTAAGTCTGTGCAGATAGCGAAACAATAGCGCTTGTTGCTTTTACGTCCAACAAATGGCACTGCTTAATAAAAACATGTAATTACTTGTCGCACGTGACATCTATATAATTAAGATATCAGGGGCGTCGCCAGCCTCCAAATTAGAGGGGGGGGGGGGCAGGATAAATTTTTTATCAATTTTATTTTTTACAGGGAAGAAACAAAGAAGTAGTCAGAATAATCTAGAAATATTTACACACAAGCTTACGTGTACCCGGCGTTGCTCGGGGTTATGAAGATTACCTACATAGATAAACAGGGTTTTCCAATAAGAGGTGTTATTTTGAATAGCCCTCTATTTCGGTAGATGTTACTTTTGAAGCTGTTATTTTTGACAGTTGACAAGTAGAAACTACGCCATTAATAAAAATGGAACGATACACGCTCCAACAACGCATTGAAATTGTTAAAATTCACTTGAGTAAATCAAATGCAAATCATCTTGAGTGATGAGGCTCATTTCCACCTCGGTGGCTTCGTCAACAAGCAAAATTGTCGCATCTGGGGCTCGGAAAACACAAGAATTATTGTTGAAAAGCCTTTTTGTCCTCAACGTGTGACTGTTTGGTGCGGTTTATGGTCCGGCGGAGTCATTGGACCTTACTTTTTTGAATATGAGGCTGGAGCAGCAGTTACGGTGAATGGATTCCGCTATCGAGAGATGATTAATGATTTTTTATGGCAGAAATTGGATGATATTGATCTGAACAACGTTAACTTTCAACAAGACGGTGCTACGTACCACACAAGCAACGAAACCATTGATGTTTTACGATTAAATATCAAAATAACACCTCTTATTGGAAAACCCTGTACAGGCGAAATTTTTCTATGATGTTTAAAATAGGGGTAGGTATGTGATGTGGATGAAGGGAGTGGAATATGAATTAGTTGGCCTCTCAGAAGCTGGGCGTACTGTACAGGGCCCGCAGATACTTTAATAATACACAACTGCTGACCCTGTACAAATCGCAAGTGCGCCCTACTGTCGAATTTGGCAGCCATCTCTGGTCTGGAGCCCCAAAATACCTGAAAAAAACCCTTGACTCTGTGCAGAAACGGGCAGTCCGTTTGATAGATTCCCCAATCTTAACAAACGGACTGCAATCTTTAGAGCACAGGCGTCAGGTAGGTATGCTGTCCTTGTTCTATCGGTATTACAATGGAAGATGCTCTGAGGAACTAGCGTCATTGATCCCGTCGGCACCGGTGCGTAGTCGGGATACACGCCAAACGCGCGCCCAACATTTGTACACAGTTGACACTTGTCACATGAGAACGGGTCGCTTCTACGATTCGTTCTTAAGTTTAACAGCTCGGCTGTGGAACGAACTGCCGGCCTCTGTGTTTCCTCCCTCCTACAACATGGGACTCTTCAAGACCCATGTTCACCCCTTCCTCTCCACAAAAAGACCCTCCACACAGCATCCCCAAAGATGACATAGGCCCTGAGGGAAATTATTTTCTTCAGGGCCTCCTGTGTGGAGTAAATATTAAAAAAAAAAAAAAAAATGAATGAAAAAATAAAAAATTATTGAAGGTCGATGCGGAGACCAATAAATTCGTTTTTTTATTTTTCGGAGAGTCAGTATTCCAAACATGTTTAGACGACAATTCTTTAGTATTTTCTTAAACGGAAACATTTAATATTGCTTAAAAGGGAATATTCAAAACATATTAGCTTAACCGGCTAGTAGCCGAGTGGACAAATGCACTGAATTCTCACCCAGGTGTCGCGACTTCAAACCACCAGCTAAGTATTTCATTATTGCACAAGCAAAATTTTCCACTTACACAATAATGTGAGTTCTGTCTCTTCAATGGATATAATTTTGGAACCTAGCCGGGGCCCCCTCCAACGTTAGGGCTCTACGCAAAATTTGATATATATTATTTGTCCTGTATTCTTAATGTGTACCAGCCATTTTCTCAGCTTCCCACAGACGACATCTTATGCGTTAAGGAACTTATTTACTACTGCACCCTGACGTCCGGGCTCTAGGCTGGGACCTCTCGAAGACGCGTTACGTCTGTATCTGGCACTAAACTTGTCAAATTTACTATTAAGAACAATGGATTTTTAACAGTAATATTCGCTGCCATTCGAAAGCAAATCTCTCTATCAATAAAAAATAGGAACTGATAATTTTATATGTCCTTTTATTAGCCGTGCTGTCTATCGATACCAGATATGAATAGCATAATTATAAACTTAATCAAAATTCCTAAAACAGTTGTGATAGTTATCAAAGTGTTAAATAAATAAAGCGGACCTATGTACCGAATAAAACAGTAACAAAACTGAACAGCGACAAAACAGAACAGTGAAATAACCAAACAGTGAAATAACATAACATTTACAGAACAGAACAGTGACCTAACGGAACAGCGACAAAAGAGAACAGTGAAAAAACAGATAGCTCGATAGCTCTTGGAAATATACGCGAGTTTCTTTCTAAAATATAAAATATCGAAAGGGGAACGAAATGGAACTATGAGAGGATGCCACCAGAATAATAATAATAAGTCTTACCTTTGGTTCTGGTGTATTCAATGTTCCCTCTTTCTGCCAGAACGTAAAAACACTCTCCACGGTGTAATTGCACTTAACCCGGAAATGCAACCTGACAACCTGTTAACAGAGGAACTGCAGAAATTGTACTGGTCGTACTTCCCGTCTCCTGGTGACAAGGTTACAAGGACGGGAAGGTAGGGAATAATTATTGGAAATAACAATTGGTTATATGCCTGAACAACAGAAAAGTGACAAAACGGAACAGCGATAAAACAAAACATGTAAAATTATAATAGATTAGGTATGATTAGGTTAGGTTACGTTAGGAAAGGTTAGTTTTTTTCATTACTTCACTTCTCATTCATCACTTTTTATTTAATTTTCTTTTGTATTACTTTTCTAATTTGTTAGTTATGGAACCGTTGTTTGAAAGGCGTTTTTCTCATAAAATTATTATATTATCCAACCTTGAACAGTTTCTGAAAAGTTCACCGTAATGACCGCATTTTTTGATAATTTATTTATCAAATTTTAAAACATCAGGCACATGAGGCGCCTTTGGACATCTCTGCCCCGTGTGATCGTAAATACGTGTTTTTCATTAATTTAAATTGAATTTGGCATTTCCCTCCGATCGATCTGGCAGCGGCCGCCTTTTGGAAAGCGGCTTAACTTTAAGCACCATCGACATTATTTACTTTGAAAATCGGTGACGGTTCGCTAGGGTGGGCCGTCTCTTTTCGAACTTGGGTAAGTCAGAAAGACTAGTGTATTAGAAGAAATTAGAAAGTTCTGCTGAAATAAGCCTTATGCAATACACCCGAAGGACCAGTCCCAGAACAATGTTAATTGCAATTGTGTTTATTTATGTTTCTATTTTTATGCATCCTATTCCTCGACAGTATTCCTCGACAGTATTTCTCGACAGTATTCCTCGTTGTTTTAAACCTGAGCTTCTGGAACATAATATATGCCCAGATTGGAGTATGGGAAAAAAAGAACTCACCCATAGCAGGTGCGGGGACAACGTCAGCCCAATTTTGGATGCTTCGCTCCAAATAGGAATGTTAAATTATAAATTCACAATATTGCACTCCGCAGTTGTGGTTATTTTATACATTAATCCTTCCTTTCTAGGGTAGCATTTTACACTGAACAGAGCTCCAAATGAGCATACTGTCACTTTTATTAACGTCTTGCAACAATTATACCGGTCATTGCGAAAGTTTGGATGGGTTATCTAGGTAAGTAGGACAATTGCAGGAATTGATATTGAGATTTCCCATCCAAGTCTTTGCGAATACATGCCTGACGACTGAACAGACAATACACACTAGAAATGTTTTCCATGTAGATTTGTAGGATGTCACCACTCACTCAATACATTTTGGTTCTAGGCGATCAAGCACGCGCAATCTCATCTATACTTTGTTTCACACAGTATATCGCTAACCTATTGCAATTTCGTAATTATGTTAAACACAGTTTTGTATTGAAAATTTAAGGCCTGACTGGCCAGAATTTTGGCTCTCGAAACACGCCCACGTCGTTTCAAACAAAAAAATGTAGCATCGTATATACAAAGAGCTAGTCAAAGAATATGTATATGAACCTGCCTCTACAGCAAGTCCTGTTTAAAAAAACTAGTTTAGAGTAGGTTAGGTTATGTTAGGTTAGGATTGAGTTAGTAATGCAAGTATTTCGAGACCATGAGAAAACAATATTTTAAAAAACTCTAAATTTTTATATTATGACAACCCACCCTACAATACGTTGAAGTGACGGCACTATTATACGCATCGATACGAAACTTTGTTGATTTGCAAAGTAGAAAACGACAACAAAGGATTCCACAAAGGCGTATGAAGCTCAAATGGTATTAACACTTCCATTTTATATACCGCATGAAATTGAATGTCGCAGAATGTGAATACGTTTGAATAAAACTCGAATAAATTGCATCGATTTTGAATATTTATCAAAGCAATAAAAAACAATAGTAATCGAAAAACGAATCCAAACATAGGTACGAGAAATTCTTTTAATTTTTTAATTGGTTTTATTATTATTTTTTTTTATTTTACACAAGAGCGCACTGGCTGCAAAAATATCTCATTTCTATAGCGTACAGATATATACAGTATCTCCGGGGTTTTCTCACAAACTGTCTTAACCAATAAAACTTTGGCTTCAACAAATAACTTAGACTTTTATTGAGAATGACTCTGATCTCTTAATTAGCAGGCGATTGGCAAAATATCTGGACCCCGACCTTGAGGTTCTCACCGTATTTATTATTATATTATTCTCAACAGCTAACGACATCTATGGGTGATGTATTAAACTAATATCAAGGATATTACAATTTATTTTGTAAGCAAGTCGGTAACACTAGTCGGACCCAAGCGGAATCACGTTCACAGTAAGTTCATGTTGACTTCACGATAACGGAATATCTTTGACTAGTTTTATGTAAGTCGTTTCGCATGTGGAACGATCTACCGGCATCTCTCCTTTTTTTCTCCTTCATATAATCCAGTCCTCTTCAAGAACCGCATTAATAAATCCCTATCTGCAGCCCTTTCCTTAACCGCTTAGAAGACACGACTTTGTGTGAAGGTGGGAAGGTATCAGACCACAAAAAATAGAAAACTAGAACACACTTGTAAAGTTACAAAATAATAAAACTAATATAAAATGTTTCTTATCCAGTTTTCAGTTTTTCCAGCTTCAGTTTCTTGTCCCAATGACAAGATAAGAAAGAAGTACAGAAAAAAATCATTTTATTCAAGCACGTTAATGAAAATTACATCTCATCTTAGCTTGCCGAAAGGAAAATTACGTTTTATCGAAAAGACTAAGAGACTTTAAGAGCTTGAACTGCACAAAGAAGTTAAGAGTAGAGAGCAGAGAGCAGAGAGAGTGGCGCGGAGATAGATTGCATGCATTCTGACTTTAGGTTCAACTACGAGATCGCGTTATAGATTAATGTTTTGGAGGAAAAATGTACTCTGATGTTAAGATATACGGAAACCATAATATTATATAATATTAACAGGGAGTTGGGCCATTGACCGTAATTATTATCAAATTGGAAAAATCTCTCGAATTAAAATAAAGGTTGCCGACGGGAATTGAACCCGCAGCGTTCTGCTATTCATTTGTTGTATTTTGTGCTATGCATAAAATCCTTTTCTTGTAAACATTAGTTTGTAATAATTATTATTAAGATTTAAAAAGTGTTGCCAGCATCGTTCAACCTTTACTATTGCAAATCGCATCTACGCACAGAAGCGTTATGACTTTGTTTTTACCGACACACCAAACACATAACTTTCATTGTCTAGCAGCTTCGATCGTCTATGCAGTTTGTTCGTAGCTTGGCAATGTTTTTTTTTGCCATGGCACTGAACATTTTCCAGAAATAACTTATTTTAGAAAGAGCACTTTTGTTGAATTATTAAATATCAATTATAATAATGCATAAAATTCTAAAATATGAAAGATAATAACTGGCCACAAAACAAAATAAGTTGTTTGTGTTATGTACTATATAGGACAATAAAAGTTACATATAGGTACACATAATTAAAAGTTAACAGATACTTCGTGCTTAAAATTCTTAAAGGAAATTTGGAAAATATCCACATTTCCTGCATGGCAGGATAATTATCCTATTAAGTTTTTCCAGGTGCATCAGCATTGGTAAGATAGTTCTACACCTGGAAAGAATCAAAAGCCTGTGTTAGCGGCCACGCGTTTAATTTTTTGGTACATATAATCCATTTTCAGCGAGGATCTCTAGTAATGAAAAGAAACCTTCCAGAATCCATCAGCAGTAATGGGACATCTCTCTCAGAACTAAGGCAGCAGTTGTACTAAATGTGTGCAAAAAAATTTGGGGTTGGCTAGTGAAATTCTGAGCAAAAACAAAGATTGTAAAAGAAATAACCGAATTCGAATTAGAGATAAATGTAGCTCTAAAAGAGCTGTTAACTAAACCGATGTTGTCAATTTCAAAATTCGTTTGATTTTCCATCTCATTTGGCGGGTTGAGTGAAGGTGATGTTGGAAATTGGAGTTGATGTCTGTAGAGACGCAGACATCGATCCCTGGTTAGGTGAGGTTGTTTCCTTTTTTTTCCTTTCTTTTCCTCAATGTTCTGTTTGGTCAAGGAACGATTCCAGACATATAAACACGATTGTGAAATGTAACTTTGTAGCTGGTAGGACTTTAAAGGAGGAAATGAAAGTTTGGAGTGGAAAAGGGAAAAACGAAAACGCAAAGAAAGAAATCGAGATTAGACGGACTGCTGCGAAAATGCTATCGTTTTCAGGAACTTGGGAAATGCATTCTGCTCACGCTAAGCGAGACAAGATTAATATGTTTTCAATGACGGTTTTGAAATGTTGACTTCCATCCGCTAAATATACATAATCTTTTTATCATATTTACATAAACCTTTATCTATTCAATTTCGTAAATTATTTAGTGTTTGGTTAGGACACATTTTGGTGTTTGCAAATTGGACAAAACATGGCCAAAAATGCCCCAGTGGTTAAAATATCAAACATCATATTTTTTCAGTAAACAGTGTTCGTAAAAATGAACAGTAGTTTACAAGGAAAGAAAGAAGCGTGAAAGTTATGACTAAAAATTGGAATGTTGGTTAGCACAATAAGATGTACAATGTAGAAAAAATCCAAACTGAAACATTATATATTATTAGATTTCGAATAGTCGCCTATTACCTTTTCAGCTTACTATGTTCATTAGGTATATGGTTTTTTATTAAAACAAACAAAATGCACTAAGATAATTACTACGCGTAAAATGCTCTTTAATAGGCGTAGGAACAATGATGGATGTATACGAGTACTTGCATTTTAAATTTATAACTCCAAAATCCGATCTTTACTTTTTATACATCTAAATCTTGAATGAGGAACTTAACCCACTTCCTGTCATCCGATCAAGCTAAAACTGTTCAAATAGATTCGTTGTCGATGACAATGCATCCTATCAACCTTTGGTATCAATCACTTACACACACTCGGCCATATACGCATTTCTCTGAAATCGGACGAAATTACAGCAGTTAAAATACGAAATAAATGTCGGTCCCACACGATCAGCATCTGGCAAGGTCAGTTGTGCAGTTGACTCCGATCCCTAGTAAATTAGGTTCGATCCCAGCCAAATTAAAAAAAAAATGGTTTTAAAATACATTTTAAATTCGGGTTGACTTCTTGATCTATTAAATAATAAAACTTAACACTTTCAAATAAGCCATTTTATGTAACTATATTCACAAGTAAATTTATAATATGAAAAAAATGTATTAATTAAAAATGAAGAGAATATTTGAAAATCTCATACTACCACCACAGTAAGCGGAAAATGTTGCTTGTGTTGTGATGGAGGACTTGCCCGGCTGAGGAATTGAGCACACTACGCCTGGGTGGGACCTAAACGAGATGTCAACTCAGCCACCGACCGATCGATTTATTGTTTGTTTACACCTATTTTTTCTTGAATATTAAAGATATTCACATTACGTTAGTTTGAATTAGTAATTCGTCACTAGGTTAGAAATAGTTATTTTTATTCATTTACATTTCACAAAAAAAACAATCCATTACACACTATTTTTCCTATTTTTTTTTACTTGACTGAGGATGGAAACTTCCTCCCCAGGGACTGGAATCTATCGTGGTAATAATTGAGAAAAATCCCGATTAGATAGGACCGACATTTATTTCGTCTATTAACTGTTGTAATGTCATAGAATTTCATAGAAATGCGTGTATGTCAGCATGTATATTATAATATTTTTATATTATTATACCCACTCTCCGATACAACGACTTCACACCATGGGAAATCATTACTTGGGTGATGTTGACATATTCAATACCAACTTAGCAAGTTTTGTGGTTCATTTAAAACATTTATTTCAACAATACTCCTAAACACATCATGTAAACCTACAAATAGCTGTAATTTTCTGTTTTTGTTTCTTGTGTTTGTATGACTTGTTGCATAGCTTTTATCAAATGTAATTTTATTCTTATTTTTTATGTTTCAAAGTATCTGTCAAATTAAAATTATACTACCAACCATGTAATAGCCCTCTGGGCGTTAAATAAATAAAAATAAAATACAATGTGTGTGCCACTAAAATATTGATTTTAATAGAATGCATTGTCATCAACAAATATCTCCCGAGTTTCAGCTCCATCGGATGTCGGGAAGTGAGTTCATTTCCAGTTCCAAGATTTGCATTCATCCATCCACGAAAACGAAAAGGAAATTCAAATAGAGGAATTTAAAAATACGATGCCTTTCAAAACAATATGTTCAAACTTAGAAATATGATTTGGAACTGAGATATACTCGTAAATGTCATACAAATAAATGATCCTTTGCAAAAATGAAATCGTTCAGAATGAGCGGCAATGGAAAACCGTATTTGAAAGACGTATAAGGGTTTAAGTGACAGTCCACCTACTCGTAAGGGCACATAAGGGCGTCTGCTGAAATGGGTTTAGGGTTACGAGGTTTTTTGCCATTCTTGTTGCGGAGGGCACTTATTTGATTTCTCGCTCGTATTTCAAAAGGGTTGCATTTAATGTTAAATATCGTGTTTGAATATTTTAGTCGAAAGACATTTTTAAGGTTGGTGAACCTCAAAATGCTAAAAATATATTTTTTACACTGTGAAGAGCATCTTTTGAAATCCAGTGGGATATACACTCGAAATTGGGAAATATAATTAGATACGTAAAGACGATTTAAAAATGATATTTGAACGTTGGCAGATTCCAGTTATTACCATTAGCGATTGGAAAAAGTTCCATTATGTTTAAATTCATATATTTAATCAAGTTATCTTGTAAATGTCATTCGATGAAATAAACGAAATTTCTTTTTTTTTTGTTTCGCAGTCGCAAGTGTTGTGAAAGAATTGAATAAGCTAAAAATTTCAATTCTTTTCAAGTACTAATTGAAACGTTTGAAAATCATTGAATTATTTGGACTTCTTGAAATAAATTTGATACCTACGTCATAATTTAAAATGAGAAATTGGATTAGTTTGTTTTATTTTTATATCAAACCAACCTGTACCAATGACGTTACAATATTATCAGACGCGCTGTAGAAATCTTAAAGTGGCAAGCAAAGAGTACGTCAATTGAAGTACTTTCGATTTTTTTAGTTTTAGTACTAACTGTCACGCATCGTGTATGGTTGTATACCTCTAAGTAAATTGCCTTTAAAAGTGCCAAAATGCCGTCTTGTGATATGAGAAAGTATTTTAATTATACGACAAACTCTAGTAAAAGCCAAAAAATAACCTATCATTTGTAAGTACGTGTGAATTACTTATTTTTTATCAATTATCATAAAAAGTGCAGTTGCTTCCGTACACAGATTTTATGCGTCTTAGAGAATATATGAGGCCGACTAGAGTAGAGGTCTGGGCGCGGAACAGCCAAATTACGAAGTCAGTGCTGACGCTAAACTAAACTTCGTTGTTTAAAATAGTCTAATCGCCCTGTTAATTTATATGCTTGATTAAAATAACCTACAAATCAACAGTATCAATAAGAATCGCCACCATTTGAAAACTGTAGTTGCTCTATTATGTCACGGCACTAACATAATCACTTGACACCTCAAAATCCGTCCCTACTCTACTCGGCCTTGAGGTATTATTCAACGCAACTTTTGAATACGAAAACGCCACCTGTTCCTACCATTTATTCTGTTAATATTCTTATATTTTGTATGTTTATCTTTTCATTCATGAGCAACGTTTCAATGTGGGAGGCGGGTATGGGTATCGCCGCCCAGGAGCCAACCAACACCTCTGCCATTGATCATCTCAAGTGGTTCGCCACGTTTGGTGATTTTGCGCCGCAGTGGGAGGGATATATTCATATGTCCGTCACTTCTGGACACAATGATCCCTAGCCACATTCCTTGTACCTATCTCTCCTTCCATTCCTTAATAAAGACCCCCCTAAAGATGACATAAGTCCTGAGGCAAATTATTTACTTCAGAGCCTCTTATGTGGAGTTAATGAAAACAAAAAAAATATTTTACTGGAAACATAAAAGTATTATTTTTGTGTGACAATAACAAGTCTGGACGTATTGTAATGTACTATTTACTAATAATTTTATTAAAAACTGATCGGATTATTGGAAAAAATAGTTCATCTAATATCTCTTTGGAGAACTATGCAATAATAAAGTGTTGAATATTTTCAAAATAATAGTTTGATAAACCAAAACATATCTTTCGTCGACTTTCTTAATTTAAAAACATCTCGATAATGTCCATCACTAGGCCAAATTTTAGTCTACATTGATCAGTCACTCCCAATGTGGTCTATTTTGACCCCAGGAGTCGACTTCGACTTGTGGGGATACAGGTCAATGAATAAAAAAATTGGGGGTGCATAAGTTGTAAATGGGGGTCCACGAGAGTGGAATTTGTACATTTGATAGCAGTAGCAAATTGCACCCATGCGCTCAATAGCAACGTTTGACCAAATTTGAACCAAAGTTTCGCAAGAAAATTCTAATTTATTTTGACGAAATGAGGACACATATCAAATATTCTAGAGAAATTTTAATATAATGGGGAAATTTTTTCCCGAATGTGGTAGAGGATATGAAAATATTGTGGGGAACTATTCTTCCCTCCGTCCCTCATGGATTCGAAAAAATATTGTAGGGAATACCTCATACAAACCCATTCTTAAATCTTAGGAAATATAAAATTTAAAAAAAAATACCGCTCTAAACCCTATCAATGGATCAGCTTAGAAACAAATTGAAGTCGATAAATTTGTAAAATAAAATAAATATCCGGAAAGCAGGGAGTTTTACCCAAACCATAAAAAATCGACACGTGGTCTACGGGACAAACAAAAGTTTAGGGATCTCTGATCTATATCATAATCTGAAGCTTTCGATTTCAGAGTCACCTTTTAAAACTGATTCCAAAATGAGTCACAATAATATAATCCTGTTCCAAACAGATCACTCCTGCTGAAAGGCCATGTACGTAAAATATTGTACGTCTTAACGTTTTTGGGTTTTCTTGTTATTTATGACGGGTGTTTCGGAGGTCCATATATTGGGCGATCTACAAGTCCTGGTTGTATTTAAGGCTTTCCTAACCCTGTCACGACCCCCAGGGTATAAATAACAACACCATGTTTTGAAAAAAGGTTGCTCTAATGTGGTTTGATTTGAATCTAAGTTAAATGTATTCCCGTTTAAGGTTTATGAACTATGTATTTTGCATCCTGGTGGAAACTTAATTTATTTAAGGGTAAACGGAACATTTGTTGTAATCTATGCGTTCATAGATGGAGCTAAATTAAAAAATATCAATAAAACACTTTTTGAAAATTATTCGAATATGACTAAATAGTTTTGTACAAATACCATAATGGATAGAAATACCAGTAAAAATTGTATCTGTAGATATGCCTTTCTTGAAAGAATTGAATTTTGATGCGTACAAAACTATTGATTCATATTCCGTATGAATGGGCGCAAAAAAATAATTCTCCATTTTAAAGCACAACTTGCAAAATATTTTTTTCCATGAAATAATTAAATTAGTGCCATCTATGAACGCACAGATTATACCGTTCAGACATTTCCGTTGCTTGAAATCGCTACCCACATATTCAGTTGTTTTAATATAAAACTAGAACTAATTAGACATTTACATTTATTCTGGTACACCCAATATTCCTCTGTTATTGCTCTTTACAGATAGTTCCCAGTTCGGCCCTCTATCACCTTATTACTCTACAGATTTCTTGCTAACCCGTTTTTCCCTCTTAAAGTTATAACATCTTCTCCCACTTCTTCCTAATCCCATTAGTTCTCTGCCCTTTGCTGTTTTCTCCCCATTCCGTTCTCTCTCAATCCCCATTTCTTTCCTACTCGATATATTTTCTCTGCTGCATTCCTTTCCTTTACTCATTCCAACTCCTTTTCTCTACCATTCCATCATTTTTCCTGTTCCATTCTCTCGTTTCTCTCGTAAATTTCCCTTTCTCCGTATTAACCTCCCTCTTCACAACCCTTCTTTTCACACATCTACGAGTACATATTATTTCCTTTCCCAGAATCGCACAATCCCAATGGTATGTAGTATATGGTCGTGGCTCCGCACTATGTTGAATAATCATCTGACGTCCATAGCCGAATGGCTCCCGCATCAGCCTCTCTGAGCCGTAGATACTACTTGACAACACGTCGATTACATGAATTAATATCAACTCTACTACAATAACTAAATTTACGTCGTATACACAAAAAATACATTGTCCCACTCTAAAACTAATAAAATTGGCATCTATTGATCTGCAAGATTGTGCCGGCAGAAATTGAATTTACTCCATGTTCCATCGCCCTCTGTTGAACTCGATATCTTTGTCGGTAAAATATAAAATTCTGTATTCACGTGGTAAACATCGATCTAGTGAATTCTATAAATCGACATGTTAGTGGAAGATGACTTTTAGAGTTCAGTACAGCGCCTCATATTAGGGCGCCTGCAAAGATACTCGTTTATTGACCTCCCAAATCCTTTCAAATTCTCACTCGCTACTATTTCCATTTCTTCCACCAAAGAAAAAGCTCCACCAAAGTGAAATAAAACAACCCAGCTCGCGGGATTTATCTAGAATTTTCTTTCCACTCTTCATCTCTTTCATCTCTCCACTACCTTCAGCCCCATCAAACCCCAACAGAGAATGCCATAGTCTCACTGGCTTCAGATGCTGGGAGCAGCTAGGCTTTTATTAACATTAAAATGGCTGGGTTACGTTACGACGTGATATTCAACTGATATTTTCCCCTTTCTAAATTATTATATCGTCTTTTCAATAACACATTCAAATAATGACTGTTTTCCTGACGTTTCCCGCTCCCACGTGCGGAACCATGAATAAAAGATCATGGAAAAGTTTTTACAGCCTGGTTCAAGTAATAAGTAGGATTACTTACTTACTTTTGATTTATTCGTTCTTTGTTCTTAAAGCGTGTCTTTCTTCAGCGGCCTTCTAAAGAATCAATCTAATATTTTCTCAAACATAGAAAGAGTTAAGTGTTTTAGCAACTAGTTTTAGCATAATGTATATAAAAGAATCTAACTTTCAATACCTCGGTCTGTGAGGACTAAAGATTGTTGATACAGTTTTTTTTATCGTCGAAGTTTCTGTTTTGTATCGATGATTCAATCCAGTATTTGTATGCGTTTCTTAAAAGAATTGGGTTTTTACGCGGATATTATTAATATTCGTATTGCGTATGTACGGGCGCAAACAAATAATTCGTCTTAAAATTGTAAAGCATGACTAGCAAACAGTGAATTTAAATACAATAATTAAGGCGAAGCTTAATACTAAATCACTATTTTCCTAACGTTTCGTTTGAGTAGAATACAAATAAAATAATAAATTACTCAATAAAAAATATAAATGCAAACTACTAAAACAAATATTTTTTCAATAGAAATGTATGAACGCGTAAAGAAAATTACTTTTAAAAATACAGTATTATAGCTACGATTATTTGTGACAGTTTCACTTGATTAACTTTTTTGCTTTCTTATAAAATTATTTACAAACAAATAAAAACTAGTTTTGTGCATGAAATCGAACGTTTCTAGTCTCCGTTTGTCAAGCGATTTTAATGCCTAGTACCTACAATATAAGGTATACCAAGAATATACACATTTTTGGTTTGTAGCTTCCTCTTAAATTACAGCCAACTATGGAAGCGTTTATTATAACATACGTAACTTTTACCTTTACACTGGTTAATAAAGTAACTATTATTATTTTTTTTGGACTAACTTAATTAGTAACACCTAAAATTATAATATTGAAAATTGAACAGAAAAATCAAAAAAGATACGGTCGCATCTAGGAATCGAACCCAGGACCCTCGCCTTGCCTAATACCCCTGCAAAGTCTTCAATAAAAGTCAAATTCTCTTCAATAATTAATAATTATTACATTGAAAAAAAAACGTTGAAGTTCATTAAAAATTTTTGTAAAGATATATTTTACCAAAGAATTAGGGAAAACCGTAAACTAAAAGAACCTATATAAAATTACCCTCGTTAGGGGAAATGAAATGAAAAAGAAGAAAATGGTTTACTTATTATTTGAGCCCTTAAAAGCTCGTTGTTGGCTATGGATATAATTGCTACAATTATTTTGTTTTAATGGTTTTATGAATTTTCTCCGAGTAAATGAACCACGTACAAAGCTAACCACAAGCTTACAAACCCAAAACAGGTTGCTTTTCACCAACTACATGAGATTAGTGGTATGGGTGCTCCTGTAAATTAAAAATAAAATCCCAAAATCCGGTGATGAAGGTAATAATGATGATGTTGCTGATTCTAAAAAACATAAGATTTTCAGATGCCCGGCATTTCATGTAATGCTAAATACCTACGTTAATTATTAGCCGATTGACCTAAACCATCGGGTTCCCACCAATGAATACTATGTTATAGGCGAAACAAACCAAAGACATTTATAAATATTATGTGAACAAAAAAACAACGCAATGAAAATAATGTAAATATTGTATATGTAAATGCTGTGGCAATACAAATGAATAACTAACTAACTATCAGACCATTTCCCCGCAGGGGTAGGCATAGAAGACGGACCCCTAAAAGACTCATTCGGTAGAAGACTGAATGTTTAGCAGCTAGAAAGGTAATAGATACTGATGCATCCAAAACTTTTTTCCGAATAACAGCTTCAGACGAACATGAATTGTGGACTTTTAATGAATTAAAACGATAAGAAATGAAATTGTGTTTGTTGGAATTGTGTAGGAAAGCAGGATGACCATTCACTCACCAAAAAAGAGCACACAACACAATCACAATATAACGAGTTCCACTGCGAACCTCGAAGTAATTATATCCACAGCAAAACGAATGAATACTTCAACGATATTAAGCACTTTCTATATAGTCAACTTCCTTCTTTTCAAAGATTAATCAGACGGAAAAACACCCACAACTTGCTTTTAATAGTTCCATACTTTTTTCTGTTTTTTTCAAAACAGATACACTGTGTTCTTGCCATTGTTCCAAATTTCAAACACTTTTCCAGCAATGGTTAGGAATAGGTAGGAACTGGAAAAATTAAATGCCGGTAGGAACTATGCATATTCTCATTTCATAACTAAACACAAAGATTGTATTGATATGGACAAGTGGAGATAATTAGCATGTACGGTACGGAGGAGACCCTCCTGGTGACTTGGCTAGTAAACTAGTTAGTAAGCTGTTTTTTTAGTTGGTTGGTTAGTTATCTTGCACGAATTATGGAGCAAGGAAATTGGTTGATTGTTTGTGACGTTTATTGGATTGCACAATCAACCAGGAACAATTATTGTTGTTTGTATAAACTGCGTTGCCAAAAAAACAAGCGTTTCTCGAAGAGAACTAACGATGTGTTAGATAGTTCTCGCGATCGGAGACCTAAGAGCAAATTCAGTTCATAGATGTTAACAAAAAAGCTCTTGATTAATGATGAAGAAAGGTAATAACTTGTAGTGATACATACCCAACTGCTTCCAACCGTCTGGAGCCAGTGAGACAATGGTATTACAAAATGGGGGCATAGGGGTAGTGGGGTAAGGAAGGAGATAAGGAAAAGGAAGATAGAAAGTACCTGGCTTTTCAGACCTTGTAACCGAATGCGGCTAAAGCCATTTCAACTAAACTTTCAATTCTGAATGGTAGTAATCTAGTCGATCAGTCTCAATCGAAATAGTCGCAAATATAATGTTCGGGAGCTTTACTCTTCGACAATGGAAGACGTTGTTCAATTTATCTTTATTTTTCAATTTTATTCTCGCATTACTAATAAATTGGTGTGTTTCACAGAATTTCAATTGTAAAATCGTCGTATTCATTGTCTTAACCACATGATATTTCTGATATTCGGCTGTTCACAATTTAATGGGAAAGTAATTCAGAACTAGAATCGACGTTGAACGGAGACCTTTCAAATGTAAAAAAAAACAAACTGGCGCTGATTGGCTGTTTGATTAAAATGTTACATTTAATTAATAATAAATTTATAAATAATTTAAATTTATAAATGCAAAATAATTCGAAGTCACATAGACATCTTGGTTATTTTGGGTTGAACATATTTTTCATAGTACCCTCCGAATCTCCCAGCTTTGTCTACTGTTCGAGCGATTGATGATCAAGCGAAGGGTGCTTCCATATTCCGCTGTCTCCAAAACATCCCCTAGTACCTACTACTAGGGTCTAGTACATCGTAACTAATGTGACAGGCCCTCGCGTTTGGTAGAGGTCGCAGTGGAACAGACACGGGAATACAGCTTTAAGAGGAACGGCCTCGTGGCCAAAATAACCGACTGTGTCTGTGAGTCTGGAAGGTTCCAGAAAGTTCGTGAAGGTTCTTGAATGTTCTGGGAGGATAATGTTTAAGAAGGGTCTGTAAGGTTACAAACTGAATGGCGGAGTGTGTCAGTTAGTCTAGAAGGTTCCGGAAAGTTCAAAAATGCTCTTGAAAGTTCTGGAAGGAGTCACAGCAACGTGTGGCGGGGTACAGCTAGTGTTGTGTAATATATAATTAAAATAAAACTTTGTAAAAGAATCGTTCTTTTGAGTGGAAATTATTAATAAAGGAAAAATTTGTGTACAAATCGTTCATTTGTAATATAACTTTAAGCTCATTAAAAAAGTTATTTTGATCGTTTTATTTTTATAAATATTTCATTGTATATATTTATAGTATAGTAGGTGGAGCAAAATTATTTATTTTAATAATTATCATTAACTCATGGATAATTATCAAATAAATCTAATGAAAAATCGAATTATTTATTGGCCTGTATTTTATACTTTAAAAAAATGGCACTTTTTTTATTTTTTTTTTTAATTATATTTATTCAATAAAAAAATTTACAATGTGTGATATACATATATATATATCACTAGTAATAAGATGAAAGATATTATGATATGATCAATATTTATTATTTTTCAATGTTCTCCCATAATAAGCAATTGCTTGTGTGTATGGGATGAGGTATTATTTGTTTAGTTTCTTAGATTTTTATTTCATTTTTTAAATTTTTGTTATTGTTTTTCTTTTATTTATGTACGTTTTTTTAATTTATTTTATGTTTTTCAGAATATTTTTTTAATTGTGTTTTGAATTCTTTGAAACTATCATTTAGTGATCTTATATTTTCTGGCAATTTATTGAAGAAATTTGTTCCAAGTATTTGTAGTTTTGCTGACCCAAAGTTTTTTTACAAATCGGAATTGGTAACATGTATTTTTGCCTGAGATTTGCTGTGTTTTTGAATGGTACTGTTTTGTTTAGGATATCATCTTTGTAAACTTGTAAGGTTGCGTGATACAGGAAAAGAGTATTTAATTTTCTGACTTTAAATTCTTTGAAAATGAGTTCAGATGAATATAAAAATGATTTCTTTAATATTATTTTAATTATCAGTTTTTGCGCAATGTAAAGAGGTTGTGTGTGAGTTTTATAGGCGCCCCCCATCCTATTATACCATATTATACATATGCGTAATATATGGATATTTGCTTAAACTTTTGATTAAATAGATAATTATTCAGTTTAATTAAGTATTTTGGCATCAAATATAAATTTAAGTTTTGTGTTAAAAATGCCGCGAAGCCGTTTCTCGTAATATTAAGGACTATTTATAGATTGCCACTCATAGGCGTAGATTTCATTTATCTTTAAAGCAATGGTGTTTACGTTTAAGGTGCTGCAAAAAAACATCAAAAAATCTCACCGGATACCAAAATTTCATTTACATTTTTTAATCCAAACAATGTCAGGACTCACTGGTTAAAGTCAAGTACGTGTCTTAACTTCCTGTGCAGTAATCAGTTCTATGATTTTGACATCTTTCGAAAAGGAAGACATATTTCATAGATTTTAAATCATAGAAGTCGCTGAAAAACTTACAAAACCTAGTCCCCCTCAACACAGGATCTCCTAGTGAGGAGGATTACAAATATAATCAAAATCTATTACACATATATATAAATATACATATTCTTGTAAAAATGTAAAAAAAATATAGCTATTAAAAAAAAAAAATTAAGTTTTTTTCTTCTTGTAAAGTGATTATGTTTCTGTTGATGTTTATTAAGTTTTCGCGTAATTTCTAAGACCTGGTTGGCCGTTAAATATGTAACAATTATGCAATGAATTCAATCGCTTCAATTTGAATTGAAGCGATTGAATGGAACCATTTATTGGAACCAACACCTCCGCCATAGGTTACCCCAAGTGGTTCGCTACGTTCAGTGATTTAGCAGGGGTAGCCCGGGTTCAGCGGGTGAGGGGTATTCAGGATGCCCATCTGCGTGGCGTGCCAGATCGGGAGAGGCTAGTTTTGGCGGACCGTTTGACCTCTCCAACTAGTCTCTCTTGACCCACCACCTTGCACTGCAGCGCGACGGATAGATCATACGTCCGTCACTCCTGGACATACTGATCCCTAGATTCCTGCCCAACCCTCATACATTTCTCCTTCTCAGAACTTCCTCTCCTTCCATTCCTTAACGAGACCCTCCACGCAGCATCCCTAAAGATGGCATAGGTCATGAAGGAAATTATTTTCCTCAGAGCCTTTGTGGGAATAATGTAAAAAAAAATAATACACAATACATAATTTTATTTGAGTCCCAACTGTTCCCAACCGTCCGGAGCCAGTGAGACTATGGCACCCCCAATAATTAGTGTATTTTATGAGGCTGAAGGTAGTGTAAAAGGGAATAAGATGGGGAATAAGAATTTTCTAAAGCACCCAGCTATTCAGATCTGGTCACCAAACACGGCTAAAGCCATTTCAAATAAGTTTCGATCCTGAAAGGTGAACTTTTACCAGGGCAATACTGAAAGTATCAAATATATACCATTCTATTGTGGACTACTTGCTTCGCTTCTTTGGACAATTTTTTGTTAGCGCCGACTGCACTTAGTCCTCCATTAATGGAGTTACCTGCATTTACCCTTCTCTCAATACTTCCCATCTCTCTTAGTTTCGAAACTATTTTTATTTTGTTACCTACACTATTTTAAATTTTTTTAATGCTTCATCTGAGAAGCGAACCCCGATCAACTGCTTGAGAGGAAATTGAAAATGCTGACCATTACGCTACTATTTTAAGAATGGTGGCTTAAATTCATTATGTGTAGGTACTGAAAATAATAACTTTTAAATGTTAGATACGTACCTTCTCACATTACAACCAATATTATATTGTTTATTTTTCTTTTTTTTTTCAGGTAAGAACGTTCTAAATTAGATGGCATAAAAATCCACAACCGTGTTGCTGTGTTCTTCGTGTAAACTGCATTTGGGTGAGTCATTTACGATCGCTTTCCCCACTCAAAACTGAGGGGAAAGATCTATGTGAAAAAGGACTCCCAAAAAAAAGGAAAAAAAAAACTTGAATGTTTAAAAAAATACAAATACTATAAATATATACATTTATTACTTATATTAGTATTACTAAACTTTATGTCGATTTGTCAAATTCTGGTATACCAAGAATATACATATTTTTGGCTTGTAGCTTCCTCTAAATAAATAAATATATAAACTGCTGGATTGGATTTCTGGATGAATTTCCCAAATGAGAGAACTTTACTTGACAGTAAACTGAGACACTAAAATTGAAATGTTCCCTAGTATAAAGAGACCACTGTAGATGGAAAAAAACTTCAAAATTGGTCAACTTTAAGATTCGGATTTTAATATTATCTTTACTATCGGATCATTTTTTTAGGAAATCTGAATAAATTTATAGCTTTTTTTTACGAGTTTGTCAAACTTAGTAATCGATATCCTCCGACTGAACTGCTTCTTTGTAGATAAGCTTTATGACAGATGAAGTTCAAATCAAACCCCAAATGTCGCTTCGTTGAATCATACCGGAATTCAGATTTTATTAAATAATTACAATTGGTTATGAAGCATCAGATCGTCGCCTCAGTTGGACAGGGTTTTATCTTCACTTTACCTTTTTGCACTACTTACCATTTTAGAACATACCTAAATGTGCAGATATAACCATATGAATAGGGCGTAATTCTAAGATAAGGCCAAATTCTATTTAAATAAGTTCCTTTGACATTTGTTTAGCTAAAATACTTTACACAAGATTAAACCTCAAAATGAGAAAATTTTTGCAATCGTCTTAGCAAACTTTGACACACCAGAACATACTGTACCGAACAACTACCGTCAGAGTCGACGCCACGACTTGCTTTGTATTCCACACGGCAGAACGGAGGTTCTGGCCTAGCATAGCATGACAAGAGGTATGGTGCTGCTAAATGATACCTCTAGGTCTCTTGACATTTTCAACATTGGCCTTGAAGATTTCAAGTCATTTTAGGTAAGAACTCTAAAATGTCGGTTATTGTAAAATGTTTCTTTTAAAGCTTTGTATATTTCATGTGTATTGTAATGTGATTACATCAATCCGTATTGCACAAAAAAAATTATATACTTGAAATAAATGTTAGGACCCTATCTAAATAAAGTGACTTACTACATTGCGCCTCGTAAAAATGAACAAATGTCAGTTACAAACAAAATGGCTGTAGCAAAAGTTTCAAAGTGATGTTAGAACCATGAAAAATAAATGCCTTAAAAGCTTGATGTAAGAACTTCGTTATACAAGTTATCTACGGAAATACAACAAAGATGGAAAGTTATTTTGGTTATAGAAATGACTAACGGAATGGTTTTGCATTCAATTGTTATTTTTTAACCTTGTCCAACTGAGGTGACGATAAGTACGACTATTCTACTACTGCCAGTTTTAATTCAGGTATGAAAGGGTTAATTTCGCAAGCTGGGTTTTATCTATCCTTTACTAAAAACCTGTTTTGTTTTGCCATTCAGAATTAAGAAACATAACATAGATTGAATTGAAAAATATCCACATCAGCCCTGTTGTTGCTGTCCAAATGCTGTCCGAATGCTCTTCGAATGCTGTCCGAATACTGTCCGAATGTGGTCCGAATGCTGTCCGAATGATGTCCGAATGCTGTCCGAATGCTGTCCGAATGCTGTCCGAATACTATCCGAATGCTATCCGAATGCTGTTCAGTTGCTGTCGGTTGAAGTGCAACACGGCATAATAAAATTAATTTTTTTTGGCCGTGAAAATCTTAAATCAAATCCAATTGAGTTTAGGTTGTTGAAAAGTCGTGTTCAAGTAAAAGGTACATAATAATATAACTTACCCATTCAGTTTGCATACGATTACTGTACCTCTCACAACACTCCAAATAATAATAAAGTATTTATGCCACTTTTTTAAACATAATTTTTTAAGCCGTTTTCAAAAATAAACTAAAACCTTGTTTCATACGAGGGACCAGATAATTCAACATACTGACGATTCAACAGATCTTTAAAAATGATAAAAAGACATCAAACGTGATGAAACAAGATCAAGGTTAAATAGGTAGGGTAAACTTAACCATAGGTTAGGATTACAGGTTTGATTAATGACTTTAATCAATATAAAAAAAGGTTACTTAAAAAAATGTCGAGGTGTAATTAAGTTCTTCGAAAGATAAATCTTTTTTTAAATTATTTTTTAAGACAATCACTTAACTTTAGGTAGTACTAAAATGTAAAAGATATTTTGCTCATTGAATTTTTTTTTCAAATACATACTAAGATATTTCTCCTTTGTCAAAATTCGCAATTTTCAACATCTTTTTAAATAAAAATGATTTGAGTATTCTTATTATTCATCGTATCTAACAAATAATTGAATTTGCATTTAAAGATTATTACAAAATATTGTAATAATCTTTAAATCCGAGTGATTATTCAAAAAAATATTTTTTTGTAGATATTTCTCTTTATGAAAACACCCTTCAATTTCGTCCGTCTCCAGCAAACTTAAGTAGGTAGGTACTATTGAAGAATATAAACTTTACACATCGACTTACTTCGAAGATTTGCCTTTGCCTACAGCATTATTACTATGTATTATTCACCCCTTTGACAGCTTTTACTCTTATACATTATTTTAAGAAAGTAGCGCAAAGGCGTACTCAATAATAAGTGTACATAATTATGACCAAATTTTGATCAAAGCAATAAAAATACTAGACTTCATATTAAGACGAAGCTTAATGTCAAATCACTATTTTGATTAATATTTATAACGAATTGGTGTACATTATGAATACCACAAAATATGCTTTAGATAAATTGAAGGTTTTCCTATCGTTTCTCTTGAGTAGAATACAAATAAAATAATAAATTACTCAATAAAAAATATAAATGCAAACTACTACAAAAAATATTTTTTCAATAGAAATGTATGAACGCATTAAGGAAACAACGTTTACAAAATACAGTATTATAGCTAAGATTATCTGTGACAGTTTCATTTGATCAAATTTTTTGCTTTCTTATAAAATTATTTACAAAATAAATAAAAAAAACAGTTTTATGCTTGAAATCGAACGTTTCTAGACTAAGTTTGTCAAGCGATTTTAATGCCTACTACCTACGATATAAGGTATACCAAGAATGTACACATTTTTGGCTTGTAGCTTCCTCTTAAGAAAGAAGCGAATTTAATTCCGTACAAGCCATACAACTGTTATACGTGTCTCTATTCAGAAGCCTAATCGAATAAAACTCAGTAGTTTGGTCTCCCTCTTGCCAAATTAATTTTAATAACATTTAGAGAATACAATACAAATTTCTATATTTCAGAATACGTAAATTATCCTTTCATATTAAATACTTCAAATACATGCGAAGACGGAAGCAAAATAAATGATTTAATTTTCTTATATAAAATATTAAACTGTTCCGAATTCCTGCAACTTATAAACTTACACATACCCAGTAGAACAACAAACACAATACTCTATTCTACCACAGTATGATTCAATTTGACAATACAGAGGTTTCACAATATGAGAAATCAATACTTAGGTGAAATTGATTTGTTTGATGTTGAATTTTGTAGATCATATCAAAAACCTACTCCAATCCAATTCTTGAATCTTTGGTTGTCTCTTTGTTAACCTATCTGATCACTGTATCTTTATAAAAAAAATGTTTCTTGTATTTTTATTTCATGTATGTATGTTTGTTTTTCGTAATCTTGTTTGTTTTTTTTTTCTTCTATTTGTTCTAAATTAAGCATCATGTCAAAATCTTACACTTAAATTTTTCTAAAAGCCCTACTAGTTTAAATTAATAAAATAAATAAACTTTATAAACTGAGTGTGAAATATATAAGTAGTTTTTGGAACTCTATTTTAGATTTAGATTTTTCTGTAATTTTTTAAATAATAGTTCTGTTCTAGTTCTGCTGTGTAATAATTATTACGCGTGACAGCTGTTTTGCCTTCTGAGTGCATTATCAAACTGCAGTGAAGCCATTTACATATATTTATATAGTTTACATATAGGTATGTACTTTTATTTTTATTACCTATTGATTTCCAGTAAAATGTCGGAAATTATCAATAGTTATTAATTACTCTAAAGTCGTTGAAGAAGGTGTTTCCAAAATAACATTTTGGATTACTCAAGTGTTTTATTTATATATATATATATATATATTTAATAACAATTATGCAGGGAAAAAGAAACCTCGAGTTATTCAAATTACTAATTTGGAAACACCTTAGTTCAACCATCTTTAGTCATATTTAAGCAATCTAGGAGTTCGTGTTCAAGCATATAATACAATAACGACAAAGGAAGTAAGTAGGTAAGTTACAGTGAATTTGTTATCATTATTATAATAAAAATTAACATTAAAAGTTTGTTGTAAAACATGTTGTAATAATTAACAAACCTTTTAAAATTATATCTTGTAGGTACGTTGTCATAATGTCATATCCATTATTCGAGGTATGTGCCTCTGTGCAATTTCCGACGTAAGTTCTTTTGTACATGTTAGTATATGTTTCCAGTTTTGGATAATGTATGCCTTGTTGTAAATGTGTATGTTTCTAATAAAATAAAATGAATTATATTGCATTCAAACTCAGAATCTTAAAACGAATTATATGAGTAAACGTTGAAAGCGGAATACCGGTGGTTCTACATCACACGAACAATTCCATATAAAATATTTTTTAACCTACCGAAATTAGTTTGAAAAGCTATCACCAAACTAGCGCTTCAACAGTTGTTTCGCGCCATTTTAAACGGGTACATTCACGAACAGGCGTCTGACAAGATGGCGGCCTGCCATCAGCTGTTCTCAATGACTGATGCGACTAACCTTGACAGCTATTTTTGACACATGAGAGAGTATGTTAGATTGACAGTGCCAAGATTAAGTTTGAAACGATCCGGAGAGAATTGTCCCCGAATGAGCGAGATGTCATAATGTTATATTTGTGGACCGGCTTATACGGAAACGAATAAGTTCTGATAGCATCGTGCAAATTATGTTTACAAGATGTTTCACTGCTTTATAGTGCACATTTAAACGATGAACATTACGCAATACATTGTAATAACCGATTAAATAAATATATATATTTTGATGTTTGACGTAAAATATTTTTTTTCATAATTAGACTAAAATACCTCCTTTCATACACCTAGTACCTACTAGTGTTTCTACTTACAAAATGTCCTGGTAAAGATCGTAAAAGATGCACTAAGTTCAATTTTTTTCTCCATCAAAATCATCAAACTTCATCGGTTTTGCGAGCTTCAACGATCTGATTTATGTGTGGGTTAAGTTTAAATATTAAGAAATATGCATAAATTAATGTAATAACCCATACCAAGAACGTATAATCTATTTTGTGGTTTTCTATCTCCTCCGACTTAAATAGTTGTTTTAAGTAGAAATATGCTAATTTTCCAGTGCACTTATTCGGCCTGCAATTTGCTGTATAATTCTCACATTAACTAAGGAAACGTATAAAATTCTCAAATTCTCAATTACCAAAATTCTCCGATTCCGAGACTTCACAATCTCGGAAACAAATATTCGGATCTGGGTGATATATTTCATTTGAAAACTAATCAGTATAAATGTTGTATATTCTATCACTTTTATTCTTCTAGACACAAATAGACCTATGTACCCATATAATTTCTCCGCTTCTACTATTTTGTTTTGTTGAATCTTTTAAATTCATTATATGCGTGAGGATTCATTTTTGCCATTATGTTTACATTCTTCTTTATTGTATTAATTTTTAAGTGTTTACTCTGATACAAAATGCTTGCATTTTTTTTAAAAGAAAAGCCCCCTAGGGCGTGTAATAAATAAATATAACTCTTTTGTACCTTTTCTATTTCTAGAATATGGTTTTGTTTAGAAGGGCAAGAAATATTGAGCATTCCAGGATACTGCGAACACTTTCAAATGCGAGGGTGGCGGCAACAGTGTAGCTAGTGATGAAAAATGCGACTATTCGAATTAATGATAAGAAAGTTAGTTAATGTGAGAATTTATGCAGCGAATTGCAAGCTGAATAAGTGCTCTGGAAAATTAGCGTCTTTCCGTGCGACGCCGCAGATGTTTTGAACTATCTTAAGCATAACCATCTCGAATGGTCCAAAACACTTTAATACTCGTTAAAGCTCTTAAACTTTTGAATCAAGTTTCTAGAAGGTTTTATGATTGCAAACACATCGCATATTTGCATGGATGTATTGTTTCTGAAGGGTGCCAAAGAAAATAACACAAAAAAAAAACATTTTGTACTTGCCAAATTAGAACTAAAATGTAAATCTTTTTTTCTTGATTAATGTTGTCTTTTTCGAGTTCAAGTCGTTTTGATATTAATATTAATTGAATAAATTTTTTTTTTCAGCAATTGAAATATTTTATGGAATATTTCGAGGTTGTTGGAAGTCGCTATCCAGATCTGATCAGTTAACACAGATAATGCCAGACAGAGAAAAATAAGTATTGCTGACTTATTAATGTCCTGTTGAAAACAGGTATTCCAGGCCGTTTCCTAATACACTTTTAGTACATTCATAATATATCGGAACACGTGTTCATGCACCTGTATTGGTTCTGATAATATACAATGACGAAATGCAAAAATATTAGATTTTTTATGAACACGTGTTCAGACTTCGCAACAACACATTCGTGTTTTACTGAAAGTTTTTTAGGAAACCTGTCAATTCATCCGTTAAATGCCTGTGTGATCGCAATAGGCGAATCAAGAGTGGACTGTAAAAATTAATTGTAAACTTTGAAGTTGACACAACTATGGTTGGAGATGGTGAACATGGAGTAAGGAAGGAATCCGACTTACCCCTTTGATGTTCTTCAAAGATGTTGATGGTTGGTTTCACTCACAGGAGATATGATTTATTTCATGCACAAGCTTCCATAACATCCAGGTTGGATACGAAAGACACTGAGGAAACCGAAGATATTCACTGCACAGGCTTTCTACCCTGAGTTGATATCAACAACAGCACTGAACACAAATAGATGTTTAACAAACAGGCTCCATCAGTAAACTGGTTTGACAGTTACGTATATTGTTGTAAAATGTCACATAAACGTGGGTATAGTCGGATAATGACAGGTCTTGTAGGTAAAATAGGATGGGAAAAGTTGCAAGGACAATGTTAATGGAAGATTAATAGTTGCGTCAACAGCCTGCAATCCCGTTTTTAATCGTATTACGAATAATTTTTCTTAATAAGTTAGCAATATTTTATATTAGTACGTTTTATCCGTATATTTTAAGCAAACATTTCGGTGAAGGCGGTCTTTCACAATGGCAACGTAGCTATTTTGAGAATAATATCTTCCCCGTTGCAATAAAAAGATTTGCATCACTTCAGAGCACAACACGGTTATATATTTTCTCTTTCTCTCATAAGAATCTCTCACACGCACAGTCGCGAATATAGGAACGCAATTCATCTATAATGAATATGAATAAAAAGACTTCTCTTTGAATATATTACGCTTCTATCTTCTAATCAAAATGCATTAAAATCAATAAATATAGACTGCGGATTGGTAAAAACCAGCCAAAAAACGAAAACATTGCTTTATAAAAACGAATATTTATCGTTAGAATTCGAAATTTTCACTGCCAAAAGTATTAAAGAGATTTATTTTTGGAGTTTTGCGCTACCTCATTATTTTTCCAACGTTTCAGAATGTATTACAGTGTATTTAGGTATGTATGTATATAAGTATGCAAGTACACACACTTCACCACAATATTTTACACATCTGCTCTGATGATGGACACTGTAATGCTGTCTGAAACGTTGGCAAAAGAAAGAGGTAGCGCAACACGGTATAACACCCCCAATGGGTGGGATTCGTAAAACCATAGAAAATCTATAAGTATAAATGAAAGTGGTTATTTTTTTTTCAAAGCATTGATGTAAAATATTGCAATTTACTTCAAAATTTTGAAAATATTGAGTGTCTAAAAAATTCTCCTATTATTTTATCGACATAACCTAAAAAAATAAATTACTATTAAATTTAATTTTTTGTATTAAAAATATGCTTGTTAACAAAAATTTCATTACTGTATTGAACTTTGAATTTTTTTACCAAAACACAGTCGATATTGCATGACCACAAATATTAAAAAAGGGCCTTACACCGGGCTTAACTATGTCGACGCTGAAACAGCGCGTATGAATCTAATAAGTAAGACAGTATAAGTGTTTGAATTGATATACCCGAAAGGCAATTCAAAGTTATCGAGTTTTTTTAAATAAAAAAGTAACATATGCTGGAATGGAATACCATTTGAAAGATGAACCTACAAAATCTGCTTTTGCAACAATAAGGACCGTTTAGATGACATAGGGAATTTTCTTGTACTAGATTTGATATAACGAAATATAACGAAAAAAATTACATTCTGAATAAACAGGTGGGGCAAAAGTAATTTCATAATGTGAATGTGAGATAATTTTGGAAAATGGCTTTAAAGTCATTGTGCTTTCACGTTTATGTTTTAGACAGATAAAGAATTAGTTGACAACAAGCAATAGAGCGATATACACCTGAAGAACGCGGAATTATTGTTACTGCTTATTTGACCAATTTCCGGTCTGTTATTTTAGCGCAGCGTGAATTTCGTCGTCGTTTTCCACGTCGTCCTGCACCATTTGCAAGAACAATTAAGCGTTTGGCGCAAACCTTCAAATAAACTTTCCGTGAAAATAGAGCCCATTTTTTTTATTTCTGACAAAATGGCAGCCAATTCACGTGATGACATTACTTTTGCCCCACCTGCATTAAAACCACTCCGAAATCTGCTGCAAGTGTACTATAAACATAGGTGTAAATATTTAGGAGTTGGTGGCTGGAAATAAATAAAAATTAATCACTTTTCTTCACAAAAATTTTTACAGATTATTGTATAAACTTATTTACATCATACCGAATCAAATATAAACCCCACCCAACGGACTTAAATGATTTAAAATGTTATTTCTTCGAAGTATTAACTAAAGAGTGAGAGAGAAATAAATGTGATACATTGAATTTATAAACATATTAGCTCCTTTAGAGGGCGAATTACATTGCTCATACTGACATCTATGACAGAATAAAATAATTATTTTCCTTTCAATATTACCGGAATAAAAATTAATTTGGCTTGAATCTTGACTCAATTCCTTAACAATATGAGTTAGTAATTTACATAGTTTCGTGTAAAATGCGACTTCTCGTATTTTACCGGCGATTAATCAAAATTTTATTCTCCAAAGAGAACTGGAGTGCAAAAATTTAGGCAATGACAAAAAATATCCATAAACCTCAATAATTCCGCTTTTTCGAGATTACCCCATTAAGGAGTGCGGATAAAACCAAATCCAAGCTTACAAAAAAGTTAGGCGGGCTTATACAAAGTTTCGAGGAATAATTTTTTATGAAATTGATTCAATTTAAAAATTGTTTGATTACAATTTAAATCTGTTTGCTCAAAACTTTGCAGGCATACATTAATCATGAAACCTATGAAATATTATCTGACAATAATGGCTTATCGATTTGTTCAAACGTAAAGTAAAACAGGGCATAGACGTAGTATATGGTTGACGACGCGATTGGACGACGCGGTTGGCGACACATTCTTTAGTTACGTTGGCCAATACATGTTTAGGTTGGAACTATTAAAATTTATTTTGGCGTACCGACATGTGTTTCTCATAATTGTCCGGAACAAATGGTTATACATACACATGACGTTTCTATTGATTTGATCAAAAAATGACATAAGTAAAGTAAAAAATATATTTAAAAAAATAAACATTTTTAAATTTGCATTTATTTTACACTGCATGCTCTGAAACGCTGGTAGTGTTTTATTTTATTTATTACAACATACAAGATAATTATTTAAATTAACATAATAAGAACATATTTCAAATTATAATTAAAACATATTTACCTTTACGAGAGTCTAACACTCGTGTGTAAAGTGTTGAAAGTAGTTATAATATGAAATTATACACAAAGTATTTGGGTATTCGATATAAATATTTATTTTCTCCTGGCACTTTCTAATAAAAGAGTGTTTATCTAAAATTACCTGTCAGGTTCTCGTATGTTTCCTGTTTGTAAATAATACAATTAGATATAGCTTGAGAACTTGATAAATTGTACAGCGCGAGGTAAATTTTCATAAAAATTGCGGTTTTAAAAATTATTTAAAATTGATATTTTTTTAACAGAACACACTTTAAAGTACAACACTTTTCATAGAAATTTTTCCATTTGGCTACGAAATTTGAGTTCGAGTGTTGATAATCCAACCAATCTTGTTTGTCAGGCAATGGTTTCAACCGCGTCGCGTGTCGTCTGTGTTAGACTAAACACATTCATAACATTTAATCGGCTTCTAGATAATCCCCTTGCGTATTTTAATACTACATAAGAATACTCCATCGCGTGCTCAAGGATGCACGATTGTTAGTTCATAGTTATTAGTGACTTAATTACTTATCAATTATGTATTTATGTGTATCAAAGTTCTTCTAATTAATAGTGATTTACGAAAATAGAAACTAATTGATATCGATAGATAAAAGGAACAATGTTAGAAACTATACTTTATTTATTTATTTTTATAGCGTTTGTGTCACAATTTTTGTAATTATTCGATATATAATTTATAATTTTTAAAATACATCTATTTGAATTTCGAATTTGTTTTAATGAATGAATAAATGTAAATGTTCGAAGCGGAAATTAAACTACTTTCCGAAATTCGAACGAGCTAAAATTTCTCAAATAGATTGCTTGTCAATGACAATGCATTTTATCAACTTTAGGTTCCAATTTATTATAAATTAGATGATGTTACGGCAATTAATATATGAAATAAATTAACTGCTTTCCTACTCAATCGGGATTTGGCGCAGATGTAAGCGAGATTGACTCATGTCTCTGATGAGAATGTTCAATCCTCAGTCAAAACAAAAAAGTTTTTATAGTAACAGTGTAGTCCAGGCCTGATAAATGTGATGCTGGAGAAGAAGTTATTTATTAATCATTTTAATTTTTCATCCAAACCATTTTTTTAGTATCGTGTACAAAGCGTTTAAATTTATTTTAGCTAAATGGAACTGTTATTATGTTTTGTCAGGTCGATATTAGTTCCTAGCTTTGCTGGGCAGATTGCCTGTTCTAAGGAACCAAATACTCGTGATAATGTAAAATTAATGATGTTATTAAAAATACTGTTTTTATTAAAACTCTACCCAAAAAGTCAGTCAGCTATTTAGTTTTTGCTGAACCGATGAAGTACTTTTTGTTTGTTTTAATTTTTAATTCTGGGCAGATTTTACCATTATAATTTCGGTCCCAGATACGTAATAATTCTCTCTGTGAGTAATTTCGACAGTGGTACGTGAAATACACGACACCATTTAGTCTACAAATTTTTAAAGATTTTATCAAAAGAAAACCTCTTACCCTCTGTGACGTATGTTAACTCTACATACTCAATAATAACAATGCTTGTATTATAATATTTATTTGAAAGAAGACTATCACGGTTCTGGACTGAGAGGCTCATTCCCGCTCATACGATCTCTTATATACGTCTCGTACTCGCTGTCTCGCTCTCATGCTGTCCCCCTTACACACATACACCACACCCCCACACTTAAATCATAATTACATCTTTTTATTTTTACAAATTTATATAAGCCAAATATATTTAATTATTTCCATTATGTATTTAATTTCCAATTTATATGTAATTATGTATGTTCTTGACTCTTCATTCGGTGTAGCATGGGCGCTGTCCTCGAGGGCGTAACCTCCCCTCCCATGGTGTAGGCGACCTGCAAAAATCAGAGGAATTAGGAAACTTGGTCATGTCCACGTCCGAGAGTGGACCCAGGTCCAGCAAATCATCAGACCTGTCACTCTCCCCCCACCTAACCTTCCTCTCTGAAATTTGATCATGGTGGCGTTTCCACACTTGTCCTGTAGACATAATTTTTACTAAATAAACCCTATTCCCCAATCTTTTATAAATTTCTCCTAATATCCATTTGTTTTTATCACTTCTCAAATCCCTGGTTAAAACTTTAGATCCAACATCAAAGTACTTTTTAATTTTTTTTCCTCTATAATACTTTTTTTGTTTTTGCTGACTCAATAACATCTTATCTTTAATCGTGTTATCAATCCCTTTAAAACCTTGACCTTCAACATTATCTAATATTGGAATGATTGTATTAAAAATTGATCTAATTTTCCTTCCCAAAATTAATTTACTAGGTTCAATCCCCGTAGACATAGAAGGCGTATTCCTAATATCAACCAAAAATGTTAAAAGTTTATCCTCAAAATCAGCAGGCAATTTATTATTTATCATAATTTTTTTTAAAAAATTCTTTACCGTTTTAACCCCATTTTCGGCAAGTCCGTTAGAAGCTGGATGGTTGACAGGAGATGTCAACGATTTAATATTAAAATTATGACAAAATTCCTTAAAAACTGTTGAAGTGAACGCTGTACCATTGTCACTTACTACCTGCTCCGGAATTCCGAAATTAGAAAATAATCTTTTCAAAACTTTTATTGTACAAAACGAATCTACTTTATTTACGATGTGACAGTCTATCCATTTTGTAGTTGCATCAACGATTATCAAAAAATTGTAACCACCAAAAGGTCCCATGAAATCAATATGCAATCTATTCCATATTAATCCACTGATTGGCCACGGCTGTAACTCAACTTTACATGGAGTGGGTAAACACTCCAAGCATCGAACGCACTGCTTCACAGTTGCTTCTACCTCTGAGTTCATCCCTAACCAAAAAAAATAATTTCGAGCAAGATTTTTAGATTTAACAATACCTAAATGCGATTGATGTATGAAATTCAATATGATTTCCCTTAATTCCCTCGGAACCACAAATTTATTATTATAAAATAAACACGAGTCATAAGTCGATAATTTATTTCTAAAATACCAGAATTTTAACAAGTCATCCTTTAAAAACTTTTTATCCGGCCAACCATTGATTACGAACCCAATAATGGTTGCTATGTTTACATCTTTAATCGAAAACTGCTTCATCGTTTCTTTTGAAATTGTCGATTCCGCCTCAATTATATTTAAAAAATCCGATTCAATCTTATCAACGTTCAGACTACCAATATAATTTAAGAAATATTCGCTACCGTCGACCTCGTCGATACAATCACTTAAATTATTATTACTATTGACCGGCAACCTAGATAAGAAATCCGCTTTGTTCTCACCCGACTTGACATATTCTATATTATAGTCAAATGTTTGTAAAATCAGCGCATAGCGCTGTAGCCTATTTGCCGCTAGTATTGGCACTTGTTTTTCAGTGTTCAAAATATGTACCAAAGCTTTATTATCACAAGTTAGAACGAATTTATTACCATATAAATATTGAAAGAATTTTTTTAATCCAAATATTATTGCACACGCTTCCTTATCTAGAATGGAATACCTCAATTCCGTTTTTGACAATAAACGGCTAGCGAATGCAATCGGTCTTTCCATGCCATTCTCATATACGTGACATATAATAGCAGATATACCTATATCACTCGCGTCTGTAATTAGCTTGATAGGTAATTGTGGGTCAAAATGCACCAAAATATTGTCTGACGTCAGCAGTTTCTTAACTTGCTCAAACGCAATATTGCATTCCTGAGACCATACAAATTTTATCCCTTTTTTCAACAATTGGTATAAAGGAGACAAAATACCTGACACATTCTGTATAAAAGACCTATAGTAGGAAATAACTCCCAGCAAACTTCTAAGTTCCGAAACATTTTTCGGTACACTCATTTGGGTAATAGCATATATTTTATTTTCTAAAGGCATAACTCCTTTCTGCGAAATTCTATAACCTAAATATTCTATCTCTGTTTCTAGAAAAGAACACTTATTTTCATTAATAGTTAATCCGCAATCACTTAGCTTGCTAAGTACTGCTTCACAAATAGAAAATAATTCCTCTTTAGAATTCCCAAATAAAAGTAGATCATCTAAAAATACACGAACGTTCCTAAGTCCACCAACTATCGCCGTAATGACTTGCATAAAGATGGCCGGACTCGTGCTTAAGCCAAAAGGCAATACTTTATAAGCAAATAAACCTATATGCGTACTAATCACACATAATTTTCTAGACTTTTCGTTCAATGAAATTTGTCCAAATGCATTTCGTAAGTCTATCTTAGCAAAATATTTTGCACCATTCAGAGATGAAATTAAATCGTCAATACGAGGTAGTGGGTATTTCAACTTCGCTAACATAGGATTCAATGTTGTTTTGAAATCAGTACAAATCCTAATTGAAGCGTCTTTCTTTTTTACAACAACAATCGGGCTTGCAATATCGCTTATTTCTACCTTTTCAATAATGTCTTCATGCAACATTCTCTGTAACTCTATCTCTACTTTCTCACGTAAACTAAAAGGTAATGGCCTCGGATTTACAAACTTTGGCCTAAAGTCCGAATTAACTTCAATGTTTGCCTCATAATTTTTAAGCCTACCCGATTTTTCTGAAAAAACATGAGCATATTTCTTCTTTAAACTTTCACGAAAAACAAGATGATTATCACAATTAATCTCACTGAATTTTACAGAATTTATTCCACTTAATCCGATACCGAAAACTTGTAAAAAATCTCTACCAACTATTGTAGAATTACCATTTTTAATTATTACGAACTGTATTTTCGCACTTTTACCTAAAAATGACACCTCTAAATTCACTTTACCTAAAACATTTAACTGCGTTCCGTCATACCCTGACAAATGAACATTATACTTTTCTAAATCGTAAGAAACAAAATATCTTAAATACACTTCATATGGTATCGCGTTAATCGCAGCCCCCGTATCTACCAACGCCGGCAATATTATGTTACCAATTAACAAATCTATATATGTGGGTTCCGGCCCCACATTATTATTAACCACGAACACCGAATTCAACCGTTTATTTTTAGTACCTACATAATTTTTATTGTATTTACACAAATTACTAGGATGACCCGATTTGTTACAATGATTACACAAAATTTTTTTCCAGCAATCTCTTTGCAAATGATTTTTTTTTCCACACAAAAAACAAGTTTTTAACGTACCATTAACCGGTGATTTACTCCGCATTGAATTTTTATTCCTGGAAGGACTATCTTTCCTGGATTTATGGAAATACTCGCTTTCCTTATGAACAACATTTAAATTCGGATTTACTTTTTTAAAAGCCACAACATGTTCCCACGTCGCCGCTAGATTAATGCAATCCGTAAAAGAAGTATCGATTGCCTCTACGAATAGCTTGTGTTTCAATTTTTCATTAAAAATCCCAATAACGAATATGTCCTTTAAACATGGTTCCAATCTCAGCTCAAAATTACAAGATAAACTTAACCCTCTCAATCTAGCCGCGTAATCTTTAACGGATTCGCTAGGAAACTGTTTACATTTATAAAATAATTCACGAGACTCAAAAATATTTTTAACTGGTTTGCAATGTGAATCAAATAATTTACATAAATCTTCAAAAGAACAAACAGAAACCTTTTTTGGAAAACATAAATCACATAATAGAGAGAAAGTTTCTTCCGTGAGGCAACTCAGCAAAAATGCTCTTTTGCGTTCTGGTGACAACAACTTATCATCATTTAAAATGAGGGCCTGATCCAATCGTTCCCTGAACAATGACCAGTCTCCCGTTCTGTAACAGAACGTCCCCAAATTCTTACAAATCGCCTCCATTGGGAGAAGAACTGAAACAAGTTGAATAAAATATACGTATCTCAGCCCTTCCAGAGGTTATGCTCCGAGCCCCTGCCCTGAGCCTGTGAATCACCAACGTCTCAGCACCCTTTTCTGGCTCCGTCTCCCTTCAGCTGCGGACACGATCACCTTCCAAGGTCTTCCTTCCCGCTGTAGCGACAGAACCCCGGTCCCGGATTCCGGCCAATTCACCCTTGATGCCGATCTTGATCCTGGATCTTCTGCGTACCCCGTGTAACGGTGTACTCTCGACAAAATGTTGCAATGTCGGCTCCCACACACGTGTAAAATTGCGTTTTTACCGCGCAATTTGCCCGGCCCGATCTGCGTGCTCGCCTCGGCTGCGTGTGAATTCTCCAATTTGATAGCCTTTTATTATTCTTCTTCTTCCTTCAAAATTTAGCGATCCAACGCCCAAAAGCGCCAGACTATACTGTGATCACCAAAAATTCGAATAATCTTCTTGAATCATCTGATTCTCCGTAAACTTTTAATAATTTACGAACTACCGTGCTGCGCCACTGTGACGTATGTTAACTCTACATACTCAATAATAACAATGCTTGTATTATAATATTTATTTGAAAGAAGACTATCACGGTTCTGGACTGAGAGGCTCATTCCCGCTCATACGATCTCTTATATACGTCTCGTACTCGCTGTCTCGCTCTCATGCTGTCCCCCTTACACACATACACCACACCCTCTTATTATTTAGTAATTGTTTCGTTTTTTTCGGATGTTTTTCATAGATTTCATAGATACCGTGGCTGTTAATTAATTGGCAGATTCAAAGCTAATAAAATAGGCTGTATTTTGATTATTAATACCACCGATTCATCAGGTTTCTTTTATAATATGATAAGGTAATGGATTTATGAAGCAGGTTAAACCATAAATCTTGATTAACTTCATTTTAAGCCTTGGTGGAAAGTATACAAATTTAGTCTATCAATTGAACAAGCGAGGAAGTGAAAACGATTAATGAAACAAAGTGGTAAACACAAAGTAAATAATGGATTTTCATTTAAAAGTTAAATTAAGGTCATGTATTTATTGAAACAACAGTATTTATCAATACGAACTGGAAAATCTGAATATATTATATCTCGGCTATTTTAGGTATAGTATAGGTACGAGTTTATACAAAATTATTTAGAATTATGGACTTTAAATCATCAACAAAATGTCAATGTTCTGTTGTTCCATTTAGTTTTACATGATGTCGGGAAAACATTTCTTCGGGGCATGTGTATTCTTTGGGGGTGCCATCTTTTAATACTGACCTTTTACCATAAATATTTTTTTTTACAAAAAGGGCTGTTCAACTGACATGACGCCAGAACTCAACACTTTTTTTACAGTTTCATTACATATGGCACAAAAAGAGTGATAAAAAATGAAAATTTCACAACTAAAACTTGATATTGAACTTTTTCAATGAATAGTTAGATTTATCGAAGATTTTCTTCTCCTGTTAATTATTTTCTTCTTCATTGCTCATACTTAGCAGTACCTACCCACTTTTTGAAACCTTTTTAAAAAAATAATATTTTTTGTACATTTTATTCTTTTAGATATTTTAACATTTTATACTTGTTACTTTATACTTTTCTTTTGAGTTGTTGTACTTTTACATTTTATACTATTCTTTGAGTTGTTGTACATTTACATCTTATACTTTTCTTCGAGTTGTTGTACTATTACATTTTATACTTTTCTTTCAGTTGCTGTTCTTTTATATTTTATACTCGTTACTTTATACTTTTCTTTGAGTTGTTGTACTTTTACATTTTATACTTGTTACTTTATACCTTTCTTTGAGTCGTTAAACTTTTACATTTTATGCCTGTTACTTAATACATTTGTTTGAGTTTTTGTACTTTTACTATTCTTACTTTTATTGATGGCAACGTTATGCCGTATATGTTATATGAAAAAATAAAATAATTATTTTTATGGAATATTGCAACAGCTAATAAAATGCATTTCTAAGGCGACACAGTGCTCTAATAATGGGGGTTCGCTGGAGGCTTTTCTCTAAATAGTATAAAATAAAATCGCTATTAGTTATTCTGAATTACGCAATGGGTTTTCAGTCAATCATTTAGACAATTTCCTCAGAGAGGTTTATATATATACCGCACCCCCCCATTTGGCCTCGAGGCCATCACCGCCCCTCTGGATCTCACCAGCCCCAGGGGGGGATGGTGCGTTATTACCCCTGTTGGGAATAGTAGATAGATGTAGATAGTAATGTTTGTGTTTAAATCAATCTTAATATATGAATGCAACTCCATTCGACGATAAAATTTATATCGACCAGAAGTTGTACTTACGCAATTAAAAATGCAATAACACTTAACGAACTTTCTGAAAAGATTTGTGAATTCAGGTTTCTTAATTCTGTGTTTTACCACATTTCTCACTCGTTGTTTGCATTTTATCAAATTAACTGATTTCAATTAACATATTGTTTGCCAATAATAATTTTCCCATCAATCATTTGTCAATAAATTGATTAATTCCGATAATAAAACGAGCGCCAAGCAATATTTAGAATTGAGAGCCGTCTAATTTTGACAAATGATTTACAATGTAAAAATAAATAAATCCCTTAGAAGCTACATCAAACTTTTCAGAAAAAAATGACAATGATATTATTTTCAGTCAATTATTTTTAGCCAGAACCGTTCCATGTATTTTAAATATAGGAATATTTTCACTATTTCAATTAAGTACCATGGAATAAATTCTTATTATTGGAATGAAAATTATAATTATGTATATTATTTCAAATATGGAATGTATTGCATTGCACTACCCCTGCATACATTCTGGAATTTTTTTTTTTTTCAGACTTTATCGCCGGATTAAATCTTCCACACACGAAAAACTTAACCCTTCCACACACTTTTCCACAAATTATCATCTAGTCAATCCACATTATGAATGTGCATTATATAAACATAATAATACAAAAACAACACGTCAAATCACCAGAGATCAAATGGGAAAATAATTCACCGACTCCAGATATTGTCACATCAGAGGGTTCGGCTCTGTAGAACTTCTATATATAAATCCTACTGATCCCTCACTATAAATATTTAAAAAAATCTTTCGTAATCCTACATATATTTAAAATGACTGATTTTTGCATTTTTATGTATAAATTCTTTGACATATCTAATACGCCTAAATTTTGAATGAGAGAGCTAGGTATAATGCCAGTAGCCGAAATAACAAATGGTAATATTATTATTATTATTAATAGTTATTTTTTTCTTTCTTCATATACCCATGATTGTTTCATGGTGGTTTATTTTTGGGGTATTATGCCGTGTTGCCCTACCTCCTTCTATAGAGAACGTCTTGGACAGCATTACTGGGTCCATCATCAGGGCAGATGTGTAAACGAAGATTGTGGTGAAATGTGTGCTTATGTATGCAGATGTGATACCGTGTTGCCAGCTCCAATCCTCTAAGAGCTGGTATTACAATATAATTTTAAATGGTTTTCCATGTTTAGTTTTGGTGTAGATATCATTTTCCGGATACCAAGAGCTACTGAGCTTAGCCCGGTCATCTTTATTAATATTAATAAGATTTTTATGAATTTCAATTGCCTCCGTAGTTAGGCGTGATCTGTGCGTTTTGGGCCTCCCCAAAACCTAACGAACAAATCCAAAGTAATGGCCGGTTTCAATTAAATGCTCGGTAATTGCCGATTCGTCAGGACGCCCGAGTTTGCATGCTCGATAGTGTTCAGAAGCGGGGTAAGAGAAAATAAGAAACCTTGACTAGCCCGTGTATCATTTGTATATTATCTATTTGTAAGTATTTACAATGATTGGTTAGGATAGCTTAGGTTATCAATCTTTTAGTAAGAGTACCAACTGCTCCCAACCATCGGGAGTCAGTGAGACTATGGCACCCCCAAGAGGTGTATGTTGTGAGGCTGAACGTAACTGGGAGGGGAAAGAGATGGGAAGAGGAAGGTGTGGAAGTTCATGAGATATTTCTAAAGTTTGACTCTCCCAGAACTACTTTACAAATACGGTTTCTTAGCAAAGCCTCTTTCACGATACTGACAACTTTTCACCTCTACTCAAAATCTGCTCTACTGTCCTAAGAATAACAGCGATATCTCCCTATTAGTGTCGGTTCATCGAATAAGGGTTATGTTGCTTCACCTTAATTATTACACTGGCGTTCAGTTTATTCCAAAGAAAATGCTTCATTCATAAAAAAAATGTTTTGAAATTTTTGTCCGAATTTAACTATTTTTTTGTTTGGACGATTTCCAATGCTTTGTTATTAAATCCAATATTATCCATCGTTTAAAAAATCTGTAATAAACGTTAATTTATATAAATAAATAATCACACAAGTTTGCTCTCGGTGGAAGCATTGGCGAAAATAGTGTCCTAAAAGCAATCGCACGATGTTAGCCGGTTTTCCTCTCCTGTGCACAGAAATTCTCGTTCAATCCAATATTATGTAACTAAATCTTTAAAAAAATATTCCAAAGATGTACAAATTGATCAAATCAGGGTACTGAAATTTTAGGAACATAAAATTTTCAGTCATTTTTGACACTTTTTTTATTTATAATTTTTGTTACATATAAGATTTGTAAAAAAGTGTGTGTGCATCACTTTACTGACATCGCATCTATGGTCTTGGTGTGTGGGACCTTTAAGTACCTACACATTGTCATTTTGCTATTGGTCAAATTGCCAGCCGTGGAATTCTGACTTGTAGAGTCGCCACACCTGAGGGAGCAAGGATCTGTGATTTGTATCGGAAGCAGTGGCCATTCTTTGATCACCAGCCCAGAGCAGCGGGCATTTCCTCTTGGCTGAGGTTCGACGAACACATTCGCCAATTTTCGTGAGCATCAGCTTTGCATATGGAGCATTGACCATTGGATTGATGGAATCGGATGGCATCTGCCGACCCTCATTGGTTAAGAGGGACCCTTTTGAAGACCAGCAGCGTGAGGCTATTTTGCATTGGACTACAAGACTATTTTTTGGATAAATTATAAACTGGGAGTTGCTGTGAAAAACCGGAATCGACTACTTCGCATCAATAACGAACTGGTATCACACCTTCATTTTACCTATGCAAGCCCTGCACCAGACAGATTATATAGTAGGATGATAATTAATTTCTTTTTTATTTTGTCTTTTTTGTGGTAATACTTTTTTAGTATTCTGAAATATTTTTTATTTCTAGATAATAAACCCATCCTTGTTTTTATTTGTTGCCACTTAATCCCACGCTAACATTTTGGCATTTATAAATCGACAGGTTTCCGTTTAAAGACATATAAATAGAACTGTTTTATTAGAATGTAGATGATATAACCTATATTTTTTCTGCTATAATAATACTTACCTTCTATGTTGTAGTTGATATTATACATTCTCAGAAGAACTGTTTATTATTAACATACCTAATTCTCAATTTAAAATTTTAAACTTGAAATATACTTTACTTATCATATATCTTAAGGCAAAACTTAATGCCAAATTACTATTTTGATTAATCTTTATAACGAATTGGTGTACATTATGAATACCAAAAAATATTCTTTGGATAAATTCAAGGTTTGCCTATCGTTTCGCTTGAGTAGAGTACAAATAAAAAATAAAAATTACTCAATAAAAAATATAAATATAAGCTACTAATAAAATATTTTTTCAATAGAAATATATGAACGCATAAAGGAAACAACTTTAAAAAATACAGTATTATAGCTACGATTATCTGTGACAGTTACACTTGATTATTTTTTTTGCTTTCTTATAAAATTATTTACAAAATAAATAAAAACCAGTTTTGTGCTTGAAGTCGAACGTTTCTAGGCTCCATTTGTCAAGCGATTTTAATGCCTATTACCTACGATATAAGGTATACCAAGAATATACACATTTTTGGCTTGTAGCTTCTTCTTAAATAAATTCGACTGGTCGGTGGCTGAGTTGACATCGCATTTAGGTCCCACCCAGGCGTAGTGCGTTCAATTCCTCGTCTGACTAAGTCCCATCCCCTGAGTGGTAATAGGAGATTTTCAAATATTGTAAGGTTATTTGTAACCCGGGAATGTTTGTTTTCATTTAAATAAAACATGTATCATATTTAAAAGCCGAAAGACTTTAAGTATATATAAATATATACTTATATTTGATCCATTTATATTTTGCAATATTGCTCCAGCCTATAATGTGAATGTACCTTTTATGTCGTCTAAAAGTGATTGTTTTCTGTCGAGACACATTTTAAAGTAGCTAGTTGTTTTTAGTTATTTATTTTTATAGTTTTGGTATGCGCCCTTAAAGTGATATTTTACAAAAATTACGCTGTATAAATTAGTCAAGTATTATTTTTTCCAGACACCTGGTAGGTAGATGCCTATGCAATAAAATTGGAAATGTAACATTGAATAAATAAGAATGGTATTTAACAATGATGTGTTAGTTTTTTTGTGAAAAAAAATAGTACTTGGTTTGAAAATCTATATTTTTTTACACTGTTCCTTCCTCATAGCAAAATACATTCTAACTTAACATTGCAAAATGATGGGTGAACATTCATTAAAAATTTAAATATCAGAAATATAAATAACAATAATTTAAAAAAATTTCATTTTACAAAACAAACTGAAAATTTTAACTGAATACTTTAAAAATAAACCAATATATATCGAACATCATAAAACATCGCCTATACACAAAATCCTTGCTTTTTTATTATGAAACATCTTATACTATGTATATATTTTTTGTAAATGATGTAAATAAAATTTTTGAATAAACATATTTTTTAATCATTACAAGATAGTACGCCCCTGAAAATCAATATTATGTTTTACCAATTTGTCTATGTTTTCAACCCTTACCGAGTTATTCCGTTTTTGTAAGCAAAGGCTTATTTTATTTGAAGCTGCGAAGAACGAAACAATTTGACTCAAAGCTATACTATTATTGTTGTAATTATAAGGACACCCCAATGTCTTCGATATCCATAATTTGCAGCGAACTTTAGTTCGTTTCTATAGCTTGGAGTCCAATATATGAGATACATGAAATAATAAGGTTGAAATCAGTACGAAAGAGACTACTCAGCCATTTCCTTAAACAACTGGATTATAAACACTGCTTACCGACTATAAGAAACGTCCAAAATATTTCAAATTAGTAACATTAAAATGAACGTCGAGGCAAATATGAAATCAAATTTATTTTCAAAATTATAAACAACCATGTGGAATCTACCCTTTTAGCCACAATCAATATCTATACCATCTTCTAAGAAACACCGAAACTTTTCATATTACTTTCCAATGGACCAATTTAACCTCCTCCCAACCGCTTGTACGAATGTATCGACTCTATCTAGTGACAAGATTCTGGACATATTTAACGATAGCCATCAGAACTGCCACTTGAATCTCTTGTTTTAACTTGACTCAAAATTATTTTTTTCTTGTTTTGTTCTTGTTGTTGTTTAACATACTCCATATTATATATTTACATTTCGATTATTTGCTGCAATAAAGACACAACTCAAATAAGCTAGTTTTCAAATAAGAACGAGTTTGAATTTTTTTTGTTATTGTTATAATATCGAGAAGCACTACTGACATTTACATTAGTTTACAAACCAATTCTTTAGAACTTTGTTATCATTTTAAGATAGCTGCCAAAAATATTTGAAAAATTAGTAATAAGATACATAATAATTAGGTTGCAATGGTTGAGTGGTTTAAGAGTTGTCCCGATAATAAAGAGTTCCTGTTATGTCACAATATATCAATTTCAAATAATATGTACATTGTACAATATACTTGCGCTATGTACCACAGTGGAAAACATCTTCATATTCAACCACCATTCAGAATTGTTTTAGCTCTGTTTGGTGACCAGATTTGAATATCCAGGTACTTCCCAACCCTCATCTTTCCTGTCTCCTCCCCCCTACTATCATCAGTCTCACAACATACATACAATTTAGGATGCCATAGCCTCATTGGCTCTAGACATCTGGTTCTAATGTGTAGTGTTCACATAAAAAATAAGAATACTGAAAGCATCTACTAATGGTAGATCCCTCATTGTTCTTTCCTTCCTTTCTTTATTTGGTCCCTTATCCATCAACACTTGACTCTGACAAAAGAGAGAGACGTCTATTCATTACGCGTTTTACGAAATAATACGCACCGCGGATAAATAATTATTTTGGGACGAAATTTTACTCGGCACAATACACCACTTAAGGCAAAAACAAAATATTCTAGGACAAAACAACCCAACTCGGTATATTATAATATATACATGGCCATAGCGTCCGGTAAATAATGGTACAAGCGAGAAACTGGTGAGTCTACATCACATTTGGAGTCGAGTTTGTGGAACAACTTTTTTTGATTTGATCTTTCGTTTTCGGGTAAATAAAGTTTGAATTTTTTCTGTCACATTACATTAATAATACATGTTTCTTTTCCATCCACCAGTCTTTGTCTATATTCTGAAATAACAAATAAATCAATTCATTTTTTAACACTTTGTTAACCTAGAGAACTTCATCAAAACAATATTCAAATTTCAAATTGTTATTTTTATTTAAAAAAACATGCCAACATATTTTTTAATCTTTTGCCGTTATAAAAAAGCATTACTTTTCAACGCAGCGTATCTCTTAATTATCTCTTAATTATCTACACCTTGTTTAAAATGTGCACAAGTTTTGATGTAAGTTTATAAAATGCCTATTAATTTTCTATTTGCAGAAATATTCTTCAATTCCTTAATTTTTTAAATGAACACTTGTTCTGAATGAATTATACAGTTTTTTTTGTAAATATATATATATATATATATATACTTACTAACTTAAAACCAAGTTATGTATATATATACCTGCAAATCTTTATCAATTGAAAAAAAATCTCTTTGATTTCAATTGAAGAACAAGCAGAATGAAGCAAAAAGACGCAGAAGACGAAAGAATACACAAATAAACTGAAAGAAGCAGAAAAAAAGCAAGAAGAAAAAAACAAATAAAAAATTAAAGAATGAAAATAAGCAGAATATAGGAGGAAGCAGAATGAAGGAAATAAGAAAAAAAGAAGAAATACGCAAAAACATTAAGAAGCACGAAGAAACTGAAAGAAGGCAAAGAAGTAGAATAAACCAATTTGCAAAAGAAGAAAGAAGCAAAAAGAGAATAAAAGAACGAAAAGAAGCAAAAAGAAACAATATTTCAAAGAAGGAAGAAACAAGAAGAAACTAAAAAAAGAAAAATAAGCAGAATAAAGCAATACGCAAAAGAAAGAAGAAGCAAGAAGAGACTGAAAGAAGAAAAACAAGCAAAATGAAGCAATACGTAAAAAAGGAAGAAACAAGAAGAAACTGAAAGGAGGAAAAGAATCCAAAGCAAAATAATGAAGAAAGCCAGACGAAACAATGCCTCCTTCCTATCCTCATATCCTTCAGAGCACATGTTCTGAAGTCCTAACAAAGCATTGCACCTTGATATATACCGGACGCACCGGGACAGGAGTACTATTGGCTGGTAGGAACATTTGTATCATAATAAAGCATCGTAGTTACAAACCACTTTTCTGCCAAATAAAAATACCCAATTTTATTTTCGCTGAAGAGAATCTGATACCGCACTTAATTTTTTATGAATAAATCTTCAAAATTGTCGCGTTTAGGCCCGTTTTATGTTCGTTCGGTTGAAATTGTGAAATATGATCAAAGTATTATTTGTCTCGAAGTTATATAAGGGTGAGACATTCGCTCGTAAAGTATCGGATTATTAAGATACTTGGGCAAATGAATTACTAATATTTTTCTGCTCCGAAAGCTGCTTTTAAAAGTATTAACTGGAGTCTAGCCAGAATAATAATTAATTGTAGTTTATAGAAGAAAAGGATTTGAAATATTTTTATATTATATGGTACATCGTCTAATTCATCGCCCCGTCGCATCGCTTATATTAAGAGGTTATGTCAATTTATGATTGCCATCGTATTTAGGCGCGCTCGATGGGTTTTGAGTCCTTCCTTAACCTGTCAACTATGGATGGGACACCGGTACCTTCCATACAAAAATCGATGAAATCTTTTTATGGGGTTTTACCTTTATGTACAAAAGAACCGTAAGATGAATAAGTTCAGAAATATTGCTTCAGAAAATACATTTTATTTGATGTATGCAGATTCTATGACGGCTTTGCAATACATTATCCACGATTTTCGGCGTGTTATTTTTTTCTCAAGGTCACGTACGTCACCACAGTCAACTGGCTAAAGCTCCCCTTAAGCTTTATAGTTCTTGGTTTACAATACTTGACGGCTACACCAAAAGTAAACGCCGAAAACCACATTTATTATGAATTAATTATTATTATGCAGAAATATTAGAAGAGGAATAACGCGCACACCTGCTCAGATAATGGACACTGAAACGCTGTTCGAAAGGTTAGCTATAAGAGGAAGCGCAATACGATATAACATAAAAATTAATAACTTTATAAGAATAAACTTAGAAACTCTAAAGCACTACAAAATAAAGATCAAAGAAAATGGGGTACTTTTAACACACTATGAATTTATACTTTTAAAATGTGTGGAATATTTTAGTTTATTTTCTCATTCTAATCATTGTACTAAAATGTGTAATTTTAATATTTTCTATCACTACAACCTCATTATGACAAAGATGAAGTTTTTTTTCTAGGTTTACATTTAAACATGGAGTGGATATCAATAATGAAAACGAGAGAAAATGGTAACATTTAATACCTAGCATTACCAAAGCATTTTTTATTAAACCGGTTGTTATAATTATATAATAGTACGCTGAAAAATTAGAAAATAAAAATTACGGATAACTTATAGAAACTTGTAATCCTCGTTATAATATTTAATCATTGAAGAGAGTAATATCAACCACTCCATTGAAATAATGAACAGACAAAGAAACAATTTTAAAAGGTAACGGTCGTTACTGGAATTCGTTCTCAGATCCTCTAGTACTCTAGTCTTACCAGGATTTTGAGGGAAATTTAGCTATTGCTAGCTCATTAATCATTCACAATTGTAACAAGATGAAACCGTGAGAGCCCAAATACTTTTTCGCTCACACCTAATGCGGCAACCTTATCTACGAACTGAGTTCCTCGTGGATCTTCTATTGCAGATTCAGCTCACATCTCATCAAGTGGCTCGCCCTTCCGCTACCTACCGAATTATGTACCACGAACAGCCCATAAAAACGAGTGCACGGCCTTGAACCAAGTAGAGATCCCGAGCTAGTCGTAAGCTCAAGACCTGATACTAGTAGGGCAATGTGTCGTCCCTTCCAGCGAAATCTTATAGAAATTTTAGGCTTAGTTCGAGAGTAAGGTTAAATTCTTTTCAATTCGTATATAGTAGGAGTAGCGCATAGTATCGCCTTTTGGTTGCTGTGTTTGTTAAAACGTTTGCTTTTATTCGTTATAAATTGGCGCCCAACGTGGGGCGGTGATAAAATAACTGTTACCTAAAATCTGTTACACGTTTTAATTTATTTCCTTATAATGTTCGTTGAAAACATATTTAGTACATGAACACGAGTAACATATCACCAACCCCCCACCCTCCTTCGTTATATTGATCATTAAGAATCGTTTTTCCCCTTCCCCTCAGACTTGGTGACATTTTATGAACTCCCCCTGATGTGATCCTTACCATCCCTCACTTAGGAACACCCTTCAAAGCCTCCTTTCAAGAACCGTCGAGTGTTAACCCGATCACAGTCAATGGGGTGCTTATGAATTTCAATCGCCTCTGTAATTAGACGAGCTCGATTGGTTGTGGTCCTTTCTAGTACTATACTTTCATCTTTAATCCAAAGAATTTAGTTTTAAGTTGCCAGATCAAGTTTATACTCCGGCTTGGATTTGTTGGGAAGAAACATGATTTTTTTACTGCTGACTGCTCGGAGCCAGTGTATTATTGCATTACTGGGATATGTAGTAAGGCCGAAAAAATTTAGGAAGGTGAGGGGAGTAGAAGGTTGGGAACAACCTACCTGGCTATTCAGATCTGGTTACCGACAACAGACATACACCATTGAAAATAAAAAAAGGTATAATTTATTTTTTTAGTTCGTCTGAGGATTGAACCTTCCTCCCCACATTCTGGAATCAACCGCGCAAACAAATCAGCCAAATCGCAAAATGTGTGTATGAGTGATTTGGAAGAATTTTGCAATCATACATAAAGACCGGTCGGTGGCTGAGTTGACATCGCGTTTGGGTCCCACCCAAGCCTAGTATGTTCAATTCCTCGCCTGGCTAAGTCCTCCGCCACAACACAAAAAACCTTTTCCGCTTACTGTGGTGGTAATAGATTAGAGATTTTCAAATATTGTAAGGCTACTCGTAACCCGGAAATGTTTTTTGTGTTTCTTTAAAAAAAGAAATTTAAGATGATATTGGTAGTTCGCAGTCAAAGAACGATAAAAATGACGTAATTTGACGTGATTCAAATAAATTCGGTGGTCAGAGCACAATTCCGGCAAGGAAGAGTTACTGGGCTCAATTCCTGGATGGGACTGAATCTGTTTCAGTCTATTCTGTTTCAAATGTTTTGTTTTGGAGTCATTAATTTTGTATTCAATTATTAAATAATATTACAATTTGAGGTTTTACTCAATTAGAAGTTATTCCACTATAAAAATACTTGAATTTACTTCGGATTTCGTGCGCGATAAAATAATGGTAGAAGATCATATGTCTCTAAAAAATCATAAGGGTATTAAAGTCAAACAACCCTTAAACCTTTCTTAAAAACCACAAATATTTTTATGTGCCTTAATTTACATAGCAACCTTCCCCGGGGAAATCAGTTTTCTGGGAAAAATCCCACCGCGAATGGATTTAAAAATTTATTCTTTCACATTATGCTCACAGCAACACCGAGCTTTCTAGCCACTAGAAATTTTAACCTTACCTAACCTAAGAAGAAGTAAGTAACGAATTAACTAACCATTACGTTGGAAAGGAATGCCAAAGAAAGCTACAATTTATCAAAATAAATTAAATAAGTATCTTTTTCAAAGATTTGTAAGACGTAAGCTAAACACATTTTTATTTTTCATTCGGTTTTATATTCAAATCTACATCAGTTAACGGAAAATCAGTTTAATTTAAAAAAAATAAAGAAAGCGAGACGAGTAATCCACAATATGATTTCAATCGAAAATAATGTGAGATTTTTATTGAAGAATAAGGATAGGTTTTTAAAACGTTAAAAATTTCTTCTAAGCCACATTGTTTTTCTTTGGGATGACAAAATTAATGAATTAAAGACAAAAAAATCCTAAATAATAAAATATTCAAAAAATTTGTTTAGGCGCTGTACAAATTATGCAAAAATAATAATAATCATCTCAGAGCTCTAAAGGGTGAAAAACACTGCATTGATTTTGCAAATCATTTATTAGAATATGAACAAACATTTAATATTAAAGTGGTTTAAAAAATCGAGTGTTAGGGTTTCACAGATAAATAATTTAGAAATATATTAGAGCAAGGCTGCCCAACCTTTTTAGCAGTTGGGCGAAATTGACGATTTTGAATCACTGGCGGGCCACTGAATACCTGACGGTTCCTATTTCCATATTTCCATGGGGGGGGGGGGTTGTTAGAGAATTTCTATAAAACATAATTCCCCACAACAAAAAAATCTAAATGAGTGCTCCCCACAAAATATTTGAAATCCATGGGGGGGGGGGTTGTTACGGAACTTCGCTGAGAAAAAATTCCGAACATCAATTCAAAAAAAAATCAAAAAATTCCGAATTCCATAGGGAGAAACCGGTGTAGTTTTGTTTCAAAAGTAAGTTCAACAGGTTAGATTTTTTCATCGCTGATTCTCGTTCTGAGTAGCCTAAATAGCGATAAATCGCCGTCGTTGGCAACACTGGTGACCACGCGCAAGCTGCATTGTTTGTTTTACCGCGGGCCCGCGACACTTTTTCAAATTGGCGGATTGGCGGGTTTTTTGAAAATGTTTCACGCGGGCCACTTATAATTCGTTCGCGGGCCACATTGTGGCCCGCGGGCCTGGGGTTGGGCAGCCTTGTATTAGAGTTTAGAAAAGTGTTAATTTTAATTAAATATATTTATCAAATACAATATTACTGACTTTTCAGAATTTATTAAGCAGAATTGATTTAAAAGTACCTACTCGACACACACGTTCGAGCAATCTTTTCAATGAAAACACTGTAAAACTTATTCAAAACACAATGTTAACCTTATAACATGTGTTCAATATATAATAAAATTCTCTCTGATGTCAAAATTAAATCTTCAATTGGAACGAAAATAAGTATAAAATGCATAAAAAATGTATTAACTAAATCAAACTACATAAAATGTCATGATATATACTACTAATGACATGTTTATATTACGGAGTACCTCAATATATAATTATATGTGTGTAAATAATACCTGTTAATTGTTATAATATATATATTGTTGAATTCTTAAAGTAGTAATGTATTAGTGTCATGAGGAAATCTTTAATTGGTTTATCGGTTAAGTAAATTGCACATGTATAAACCAACCATATTTTAAACCGTTGATTTCCCTAAAATAAATAATCAGAAAACATTATTGCAAGCAATCAACTTTTGAATATTTATCACTTAAGAATTTTCTAACGTTTCATTCTAACGACCATGCAATTCCCTAATTAACTCCCCTTATTCCTCCCTTATCGCTCCTTCATCAATTCTTCTGCCTATTTGGGTTTGTCTCACCCCTGCTCTCAAACCACCCCCTCAATATTATTATAAATTTAATTTTAGTATTCGGCTCATCCCGATGAAGAGAACATTGTTCTTGCAACATGTAGATTTTTTATCTAATAAATAGTGACACAAAATTATTCTTGAAGTGACAAGAGCGAATACAAATAATTCCAAAATACCCACTAATAAACTGCTTTTGTTACGTTGTGTAACGAATCTAAAATTTATTGTATCCACTTTTACATCACCATCTCGGGGACTTTTCTTCTATCAGAGAGGAAAGTAGGTAGTTTGGTACTTGACGAATGGAATGTAATTTTTAACAAGAAAATAAAATTGAACAATAGTGTTTATCACAAGAAAAAATAGGAGTGGGAAAGGAGGCCTTTACCTTGAGAATGTTGTTGCTCCAATTGAAAGTTTTATATTGGTTTTGAATGTTCTGTGGGCACTATAGTTTATAGATGTACATCTAGTATTGTTTGACAGCATGAACGGTTTCAACATTTCAATTCTACATTGCAATTCTACATTAGCATTCTTCAACATTCATTTTAGTTATTTTTATTTTTTCTTATAATCTATTATTCATACTATCCATGTTGTAATTGTTAGTATGGTTACCCTATGCTTGTGTCTGATAAGCCAGCACAGGTACCTTGTACTTTAGTTAACAGAAGAATATTATTGTTGCCAACTTACTTACTAATGCTTCTTTTGTTGACATTTTGTTTTTAGTTTTTCATACATTTGTTACTAAAATTTTGTTTATTTTTGTCTACCGGTCTCGAAACGTCCGTGTCATAAACTTTTCTTTTTGGTTTAAATTTAATTTAATGTTGTTATTATTTTAAATTTACATATATGTATTTTTTTAAATGATATTATTGTAAAGCTGCACATCTTGATACAGGAATGCCCTAGTGAGATGTGCAGAGTATGCTTTTTATGTAAAAACTGTTTTTTGAATGAAATAAATAAATAAAAAAATAAAATTATCAACCAACTTTCGCTTCTCTCTCTGAGTTTTAATGTCTACCCTCTTCTGTGTGACATATTAAACGTATCAACAAAAAACACAAGTGTTTTCTTGAGAAGCGACTCTCTCAATCTTTCTCAACGGCAAGCCAATCCTTGGCGTGAAACGAAAGAAGCCAACACAAGCCGATCAGCCTTACAACCTGACTGGAGGCTTCTGGATTCAACACGAGGACGCTGCTCACAGAACAGTCACTCACGATAATATACAATTTTTATTTTATGTATGATGATTGGTGCTGAAAATTTATACTGTTTTCCAATAAGTTATTACGAGGGGGTGACAAATATGCAACCATATGCATCAACGACTAAACTAACATAAAAACAAATGACACTTGCTTTTGGCTTCTATTTTTTAAATCTTCTTGCTTACTTTTTACGACGGTCAGACCTTTAGGAAATGAAATAAACACAAGTGAGAGGGCAATTTAGGTAGGAACCGGATTGTTGGAATAACCATAAAGTGTTTCAGTATTAAAAACGATACTAACTTACTGTACAGCCGTAATCCAATTACTTACTACCGTTTTTTATTAAACGTCATATTCGTGTATTATTGATTTTTTTTCAGTTATTGGCAATCTTCTATAGACCGATTTCCAATAACGGAAAAAAATGATTCCATTAAGCCAAATTGTGTAAATATAAATAATTGCGTAGGGATAACCCATGATGCCCAGGATATAGCCTAAAGGCATATTAGTTTAATTGCCCCTTAAATTTACAACACACTAATTACAATTTTTGATATAAAAAAATACATCAAATATTTGCCAAAATACACCGAAATAGATCTATTTTTCTTAAAAGTCAATAGTCATGTGTAGTAGTCCTCAATGTTGTTTTTGATTCTACAATTCGCACAATATTTAAATACTTTTATTTGAAAAATAAACTTTTCTAGGTAACTATTAATTAACTATTTATTAATTATTATAATAATTAACCTTATTATTAGGTCTGGTTTAAAATTTCCACTAATAATGTGTAATTCTACGTTATTTTATTGTCATTTTATCTATTATTTCTACTTTTATCTATTCATTTTATAATATTTATCATTAAAAAAAACGTACATATTATTTTTTTTATTTTATTATTTATTAACCAATAAATTAAAATACATTTTTTTTGGTATAATCCACCTCACTAGGCTGAGCCTGTTCTGAGGTGGCGGGAGTTTGATTTAGTTTTGGATAATGCGAATTTACATATAATCAAAGATATAAATAAAAAAGATATATAATAATACAAATAAATGAGTGAGAACAGAAAAGAAAAATTCAGGCGTGGAGTGTGCTATAATTTATGGTATTGTATATTATGTTATCTATCCACAGTATAAAATGCCTATGTTGACTATTTATGTTTTATGTTTTATTCTTTTACTTGAATACCCACATACAGGCCGTTGTCGGATTTTTTATGTACATTAGAATGTAATTTAACTGTTTATTAAATAAATATGTACTAAAAATTCATTGAAGTGAATTTAAAAAAAATGTGCATCGCAAAGCATTGACACAATGAGCGTTATTATTTCAATGCAGTCTATATTAAAGTATAACTCAGATCAAAAGTCGGAAAACGTAACTAGTTTTAAACTTTACGAAAATATTCATTAGCTGAGGAAATAAACTCGAAATAAGCTCGAAATATTACGTACATTTATTAAGGCTTCTGCTCAAATTTTACAGTGCCAAGTTGAGCTTTACTTTTGGACAGTGAGACCAAACGTGCTAGATGGTTAGGTACAGATGCCATTGAATGGCTCTAACCGTAATTGGTGACATAAATTTTATAATCTTAACTATTTTCCTTCCCCAAGCTCTTCAGTTTTACAAAATACCCCCCCAATTGGGAATGTAATAGTCCCACTGGTTCCAGACTGTTGGGATCAGTTGGGACCCTTGTGTGGTATTCACATCTTCAATTGACTGATGGTAGTAGGAGGGGAATAAGATTGGGAGACGTTGGGAAGTGACAATTTAATTCTGATCACCAGGGCCATTATAAGTCGTAACGGGTCCCCTGGGAACCCTCATTTCCGTATCCGGGTCGAGGTGGTTGCTCAAGAATTTCAAAGTGAAAAAATTTCTAGAATATCGCGTATAATAAGGAGCAGCCTTGGCATACAGGGTTGGCCTTGTGCTGAGTTTGGAGGCCCTTTTTGAAAGCCAAAATCATACAAGAATATAACAAAATATTTCTATACGATGATTTCCTGGCCCCCTCAAGCCGGGGTTCTTGGGCTCGTGCAACATGTGCTTTTAGGGTAAAACCGAATTACTATTATAAATAAGGTTAAAGTCATTTCATCAAACTTTTCAATTCAAAATATGCTACAACGGGGAAAAGCAAAATAAAAACAGGTATAACGGCCTGGCTTAACCACGACGACATTTTACTCTGATCGAGGCATCATTGCCGATTCGACTAACTGCTTCGGATAAGTTATATGATGGCCAAAAATAAGATTTATTTTGAATATGGAAATGTGCCTGTGGTTTGCAACTTCTTTTGGGTCGCGACCCCATAGAAAACTCTTAAGATGGGAACCCGTTAGTTGGACGATGAAAAATAAATCATTAAGGCGATATAAGACTATAATAACGGGAGTTTGCTCGACGCTCTCATTTTAATTATTTCTAAGTATTATTAAAATTTCAAAAGTTTTTTGAAGGATCCCTACGGAGGGAAGTTACTTATATTAAAGATTAATAAAAACAGGACCTTATAGTTAAAATATATTATTAAAACGGATTGAAAAAACGTTTTTCAACTATAGTATTAGCTGTAAACACCAGATTTTATTTTTTTAAACGATGAATTGTTAGCTTCCCAAGAGATCCCTAGAAATATGTGTATTTTCAGTAATACATTCCTCAGAAATAATTCATAGGGCAAAGTCGACCGTAGCTTCATCTATTAAGCTGGGCTGCGGGCCGAATAATTGCTTTTACACATATTTTCAAACGAATTTGATAGGGCAAATTCAACCGCATTTCTGTCCAATACTCCAGAGCCACGCATCGCATAATTTTATGCACGGCTGCTTCACTTACGTCGTTAAGATTCTAGATGTATTTTATGGTATTGTCCTGACTCCACATTTGCTGTGTCATTATTTGTACAACTAAACCAACCATGTGTATTTCATATCAATGCATTATCGAAGTCTAGCTTAGTTGACGTCTCTAATGAAAATGATAAGAAAAACTTTCTCCTGGCGTGTACCTACAAAGAACACAAACCTGGTATAAAAAATTCAAGCACCTGTACTCTGAAGTACAATTACGAAGTGTCTCATAAATTTTTTCTGTCCGTAGTTGCCAGACTTGTTTGTAGATTTTGCGAAAACTGTGTAAAACTTATTTTTCATATAAAAATTAAACGCGTTTTTTTTTTAAATAAAAAAACGATTGTGTGCATTAATAATATCATTTTGTAGACAACACATAAAAACTTAATGTAAATTTAAAAATGTAGTTCTTCTTCTTTTTAAAGTTTTATGGATATTATGTAAAACTTTAACCAGTTTTATTTTGTATTATGTGAATACCGCAAAAGACTCTCAACTGCTCCCAACTAATCTGGAGCCAGTGAGCTATGGCATCCCCAATTGGGGTATGTTGTGAGGAAGGTAGTGGGTGGGGGAAAGAGATGGGCAGTGGAAGGTGGGGGAGTATCTGGCTATTGAGATCTGGTCTCCAAACACGATTAAAGTCATTTCAAGCAACGTCTCAATTCTGAATGATGGTCTTCAACAGAGAGATACTAAAAGCATCTTCAACTCTGAAAAGTGCGAAAATATACTGTATATTATTTAAATTTTAACAATTTGGTTCAAACGTCCGTCACTCCTGAACACATTGCCCCCAGATTCCTACCCACCCCATATACCTTTTTCTTTCCCAGAACTACCTCTCCTCCTTTTCAGCACCCCAAAAGATGAAATAGGTCCTCGGATTTTTCTCCTGTGTGGAGCAAATGTAAAAAATAAGCAAAATTTATCAATTAAAATTTACTAACGTACGCAGGGATTTTACCCGATTCCTCCGGATTGTTAGTCGAAAGCCTCACCCTTCGACCACTGACTATTCCAAAAATCTTTGCATTTTCAAATATGCATACGGCCAAAATAGGACTTAATGTTCTGTACCCAAATTTGCTTAATTTATACAAAAAAAGTGTGTTAGGCAAGTATTCTCAATCTTCTGTTTTTAAAGAAATTTTTAGCATAATATTATATTCTATTTTTGTCCCGGCAAAAACAATCTGTAATGAAAAAAAACCAACGACAATAAGTAACTTGTATTTTTATTTTTATAAAAAAAAATTTAAAATGTGAAAAGCCAACTACAATAAATAACAAATAATAACTTTGCTACCAATGGTTTGAATTTTATATTTGCTCGAAATCAATTCGCATTTCACACTCGAAGATATCTTTTTCACAGTTGTACTTTTTGTTTGACATCGATAAAAGCTGACTTGAAAGTATTCTTTCAGGAATAGAACGTTTGACATCGTCACGTTATGGGAATTGAATTTACTTCAGAATTCAAATAAAACTCCAGTGATATTAATTTTTAAACATGCTTTTTGAATTCTTCTAATACTTTTTTATGAGTCGTAAAATTATTCAAATTACTCCAAATATAATTAGAGGTTAGGTTAGGTTAGGATAGGTTAGGTTAGCTTGGTTTGGGTTGGCTCAGGTTAGGTTAGGTATGAATGTTTATCGCTCTAGAAACAAGAATGTTATGTATTTCCACAAACAGAACATCGGAACATTCAGGCGACTGCTCTAACATATGCTGCACAGGAAACTATTAACCCAGCCATGAATTGCTAATTTCTACACATTTGACAACTACATTATTGTTTACAACTACATTATTGTGTATTACATGTTTGAGAAGCCTCCTTCTTAAACCTTTGCTTACGCATTATTTTTTTTTTTTAATTTAAAATTTCTTAAATTATACTTAAATATTTATTTATTAATTTAAACGCCCTGATGGGCTTTTACATAATAAATATTTTACATAATTTACTGCATATTACAGTGACAACAAAGGGTTTTTATTTTTAAAACATCAACACACTAATAATATTTTTTTTAAGTTCACAACATATCGACAAGAAAACAACAAATATACGCAATCGCTCTTTAAATATGCTACATAAAAAGTGTCATCCAGGTATTTATTTATTTATTTTTATTTAAGTACATAAAACAGGCATGGTGCCCAAAAATTTACATACATGGATGTTTAAATACATAATAATAACAAAATGATAATAACAAAAATAGTAACAAAATGAATAAGCGTATGCAGAAGTAAATAACAAATAAGAATGGGGTAAAAGGTAAATACAAATATGTTCATAAACGATTTGTTATTGTAAAACCTGTACTGGTGAGACACTGATTAGGTAGGTACAATGTTGCTTCTCTTTAAATAAAGGGCTTCATCAAAATATCAGCTTAATATGATTAAAGGTAATACGTTTTTTTTGAAGTGTTTAAATTGGTCATTAAAAATGTCTATTTCATTATTAGAGCCATGTATAATGTTATAATTTTTTAATGTTCGCGGTACAGGAGAAAAATATCCTGTATTTGTGTGGTAGGCTTTAATATAGAAAATGTCTTTCATCCTCCTTGTTGATTTTCTTGATGGTATATTGATGTTAATTTGGGATAAAATGTTTGGTGTATCAACTGATGCATCTATAATTTTGTTTAGAAGCAGTACGTCAGAAAGTTTACGTCTGACCGTCAGTGAGTGTAGTTTATAGTGCAAAATTCGGTATCTCTTGAACACAGGTAAACTTATATTAAATATGTCGATATTTGAGGTGAATTTGTCTCCAAGTGTGTGAAAGCGAGAAATAGGTGCATGTATGTGATGGTTGGTACTAAAGTTATTATTGCAGAATAATATATTTTGCCTAGTTACTCGAGTAGGTACTCTGAAATCTATAAATTGCAGTAGTTCACAAGAGTCTAGTTTGGAGTTAATAATGTTAAATAAAAAAGTTAGGTCATTTATTTTTCTTCTGTTTTCTAGGGAATTTATTTTAAGTGTATTTAGTAAGAATGTATAGTTGAATAGGTATGTGTAATTTGAAGTTAATACATCGTAAAAATTTGTGCTGCACACCTTCAATATTTTTTATATGAATCTGGTAGTATGGGGACCACACTATTGAATTGTATTCTAACAAGCTGCGTACTAGCAACAGATACACGATTTTGATAACCTCCAACAATTTGAAGTCTTTGATGGTTCTGATTATAAATCTCAGTGTCTTCATACCTTTGTTAGTTATTTGTCGTATGTGATTTACAAAATTTAATTGAGTGTCAAACATAACTCCAAGGTCCCGAATTTCGTTGAATTTTTCTAAGATTTCGCTTGCTATTGTGTATGTGAATAATAGTGGGGTCTTTGTTCGACAAAATGTTAATGTCTTACATTTATCAATATTGAGGAATAAGTAATATGTCTGATTGATGATAATTTAATACAAATTTCAAAGAAACGTGCTTTGAAATAAGCACATATATATTGGTCTTAATGAAAGCAGTTGCATTCCCCACTAATGTCGAGCAGATAAAGCATTGAAAATTTCTTTGCGCTTAAGCTCAGCGATTAAGAGATTTTATTGGAAAACCCACTTAAACCCATTTAAATTATTTTTATACTTACATAACATTGTTATATTGAATGATGTGAAACAGAATAGACTGAAAGCGATTCAGTTGCATCTAGGAATTAAACCCACTACCTATTTATTGCCGGGGAAGAGCTCTGAACACTGAGCTTATTCCTGTTGGGAAGTTAGAGCTTCATAGACGCACGCACAGATGGCAGTGCATAGAGCTTGCGTGGAAGTCCGCAAGATGGAGCCAGTGACCAGTAGTCGCCAGGGCCAGTGGGTAGGCTCTCAGAGAAACTTACTGTTTCAGATTCCAATTAGCAAGCTTCTAGTTAGGTCGACTATCGTGTCACCATTATATTACGCGGAGTAATAATAAATCCCTGATTAATCTAAAAGAACCATTTAATTAAAAATTCCTTCCACGACGAGTTGGAGACCTGTTTGTACGAAGACAACAATAACTTACATAATTTTTAAGTGTATTTTATTTCTACCGAGAGCCACAAATATTATCTTCATTTTCATTACGCATATTTTTTGGCTGCTAACGCATATCTTTAAGTATGATTGGAAAATTCTACCCAAACTAAATGCAATATAGATATCGTCTTCGATAAATATATCCATTTTTATTTTAATGTACGATATCTATTGACTTTTCCGTCAAGGATTATTATTTTTATAGTTGATTAACTTAATAAGTAAAATCTTTGTTCAATTCCTAGATGCGACTGATTTTTTTTCAGTTTCACATATTTTGTTAGAGAGTCCTTAAAATTAAGCTGTAAGTTAAAAGATTTGCGTTCGCCTTCGAAAATCACGCTGAAGTAAATTTGAGAAAATCAAGATTTCTGTGGAATAATTTTTCACTTTGCAGTTAAGATTGTAATCACTTAGCTTATATTTATTTACTTTCATCCACTATTCGTTAGTCTTTTCTTAGTACTTTCAACTTTGCAACATTAATCTTTTCAGCCATAAGTCAATACTTGTAGATTTTCTTTACCCGTAGTCCCCGTAGTACCCTTTCAGCCACCGAATCATTTTATGAATCGTTTTCTTATATAAAAGTCGCTTAATAAAACTGACAACTCTGAGAAATGCTCATTATATCGGAACGTCTATAATATTATTTGCTTTTTTTAAACTTCAACCACAAGAAATTATTATTATCACGCTGATGCAACGCTGGGGTTATCTTGTAAATACGGGTCTTTTTTTTCGTTTGCGTTTCTCACGCCAAGTAAATCAAAATAAATCTCAACATATTTAATAGGTCCACATCTCTAGCTCTTCAGGCCTCTGGCATACTGACCGTTATATTTCTTAAAGGTGCTGCCAGAAATTCAAAGAGTTTGTGTGTATTTCCGCATCTCAATCAAATGTAATATTTCTGAAAGTAAAAAGTGTTTTTGAAAGCTGATAAAATACGATTTCAATTTTATTATTAAAAATGAACATTTCGTTTAAGATATATTCAAATTTTGAAATCAAACGTAAAAAGGTTTTAAAAAAGGATCGCCTGACGTTTTATCGTCTAAACACTGAACATAAATTACTGATAACAAAAAACAACACATATAGGTATGAAAGAAAAAATGTATTATAAACATTACTGCTACCTATATTTTTATCGTTTTATATTAAAATAACTGTTGAAAAATTCATAATTTTTTTCTCAAATCGTATTAGAAATCTTTGGCTTTATTTATGTATAGATGTTAATTTATCTGTGGTTAACTTGTACATTTAAATATAAAACTTGTTATTTTCTCTTTTTCACACCGTTTGGTTCATATTTCTAACTACGACGGTAAGGGAGACAACGATTTCTATGAGATCATATGAGCTGTTCCGAAAAACTCTACGGGTTGGTTGTTTGTTCCTAAAATTGAACAAATTAGCAACTACAGCAGCTTGTCAATAGATGAGAAAATAGCTGATGGTCTCATCTCTCTATATTTCTTATATACGCATGTAACCATCATTAATATTATTACTACAGTGTTCTCGTGGCAGAATCTTGCTTCTTCTATGCGGATTTTAAATAAAGTTTTCAATATTTACAATAAATTCTCACAGAAACTATAATAAACATAATGTTTGTATTGGAAACAGCATGTTTGTATCGGAAACAATAGGTTTGTATTGGAAATAGTATGTTTGTATTGGAAGCAGTATTTTTTTATTGGAAACAATGTTTTTGTATTGGAAACAATATGTTTGCATTGGCAACAGTGTGTTTGTATTGAAAACTGTAGGTTTGTATTGGAAACAGTACGTTTGTATTGGAAACAGTATGTTTGTATTGGAAACAGTATCTTTGTATTGGAAACAGAATGTTAGTAATGGAAACAGTATATTTATACGTTCAAATATAAACTAATTTGAATGCTTACTGGAGACATCCCAACCTAATTTAATGTTAAGGATACATTTGTCTGTCGTCACCTCAATTTAAAGGGAAGCTATTAATCCATTGTTCTTTATATTCTTGACAGCTTTTTCGCCTTTCTACAGATATGTAATTTTCAACAAAAAAATGCGAGAGAATTTTACTTATCTGTTTGTTTTTAATAAAGAAAAACATGATAATATATTACGGTTAAGTTAGGAAAACATTTATTTGAGGGATGAATACGATAAAAAGAAGTCTAGCATTAAGTTATCGCTTTTATCTAACGATAAATCAAAATCCTTCTTCCTGTGCAACTGCCGGGATGCTTTACGTTATGACATCATATTTTTGTTTTCCAAAAAAAATCTAGCATTTTTTTAAAAGTTTCCACGAATTTTTATGAAACTAAAAAAAATAAATTATTTGAATAATTAATTTCGTAGGAATTCTTCTTGTTAATAATGCGGTTTTTTCGCTAAGTTCGATTCTTCGTACATTATATTATGTGGCTTGGTTTTAGGAATACATTTAGATTTCGAGTCGATTCCACGAAAACAAATAAAAAAGTTTGAATGAAAATATACTTTTTCATTTTATTTTATCAGCATCTCTCGTAGCTAATAATAAATGCTTCTGCAAAGACTGAAATATGGTACATAAATATACAAACATCGAAATGCTCAATCAAACCTTGCTTTAATTGAATTTGATTTGGCATTTGTGATTAAAATCATGTTTTAAATAATAATTTCTATTGTAATCACCAATACGTTAGCATAATTCAGTGTATTTATTATGATTTTTCATCAGTTTTAACATTAATGCCTTATGCACGTGTAGATAAATAGATATAATAAAATATCATTGTATTTTTTATTTTTTATATATTTTTTGTATAAAAAAAAAAATTAAATGGAGTTCTACAAATTAAACTTGATAACAATAAATAAAAACGTTTGTATTGATGACAAAATGGATCCATAATGTCTAATTTTTGTGGGAATTCTCTGGGAATCAACTCCTTGACTGGATAAGCAATGTATATTTTTTTCCAAAAACTATTTTATATCAGTTTCTATTTAACGTTTCAATTAGTAAAATTTTAAAATACACGGTCTATCATAAGACCTTTCCACTCATCTGCCTCATATGGACCAATAAAATTAATTTTAATTTGACAATAATTATAAAAAACTTTCAAAATAATTAAGTGTAAAAAAACCTTATTAAGTGCATAATGTATGTACACTACTTACTTCTATCGGTTTATCCATTCAGTGGATTTATCTTATTTCAGTTATTTTTAATTCTACGTTAAAAAATAATTCTTAAAATTTGATTTAATTTATTTTCAGGTAGGTAAAACTTGATCATTAATTTTTTATAATTATTTAAAATCTATACTTCTGGACAGATATAAAAAAAATCGCGTAAAAGAACAATAACAATTTTTTATTTTAAAATTAAAGATGGGTGAATAATATTAATATGATTCTTTTGTTTTGCATTCAAAATGGTCGCTTTAAGTGAAATGGTTTTAGATATTATTGTGTTTGGTGACCAGATTTAAATAGCTAGGTACCTTCACACTTCCTAACCATCTCCTTCCTTATCTCCTTCCCTTCCTCACAATTTTCAACTTCACACCATTTACATCAGCACACGAATGTATATACCATTGTTTCACTGTCCCTAGGCAGTCGGCTACTCGAGTGCGGTATCACTAAATAAAAATTACCCAACAATTGTATATTATTTCGGGGAAATTTGCAGAGCGTCCAAACCACGAAAGAAAACCGACGGACATAATTCTGTTGACGATGTGGTAGGTACTGAGGAATGTTCAAGGTAATCTAATTTCAGGACATTTTCGCTGTTGTTTACCACAGGAATTAAACGTGTCTACCAAAATCCTGTACCCTGTATTTATTTATTTAAGTATGCACCAGTTGTTGACCTGATGCTTAAATTAGGCCAACAAAGATATTTTTAAATATTGAATACTTCCAGGATCTCATTTCGATGTATATGTAGACAGAAAGATTGTATGAAAATAGTAGTTTGTTTTCGAGAACATAATAAAGATTTTTTTTAAATTTTACTTTTGAGAGCAGTCAGCGAAATTAAGGGTTAGATCAAGAAGGTGGAAAATATATAGAAAAGCTGTTTACATCATCATATGTTTGTATAGCCGCTAAAATTTTAATTTTCCGGAAAGTAAAGGAAACGACAAGTTTACTTATTTCAACTCTAACAGCTTCGCATTTGAGCATGAGGAAGTTACGAGAAAATGTAGTAGAAAATAAAAACAATATATGCTGGTGGAAAGAGAAAAAATCACTTACTTAAAGTTACTCGTTAAAATTGGCTTTTTGAAGCATGGAAATTAAAAAAAAAAAAGTTGACGAAGTTGAAGTAGAAGTTGTTTACAGCTATCGCATTTATCATTCATTTGATGAAGACCCGCTTCAACCTCCATCGGGCGCACCTGATCTGACAGGCACAAGCCGCAAAGTGATATTACCCCCCGCCTCCCCGCACGAGCGGTTTCGGATCCCACCCTTCCCAGTACCTTAATATCTTTAGAGGGCACATTGCAACCCCCTACTCAGTTTCTCACATGACAACGTGGAGAGTAGTACGTGACATCAGTATTCTGTTAGATTCACAGCGCCCGATTTTTTTCATATTTTTAAAGTTACCTATTTTATAATTTATTTCACAATTGTTTATTTAGTTCATTTTTTAATATAATAATATTAAATTTAATAAAAATAAGTAGAAAAGCTCAAGGGACATATCAGGGACATTGCACAAATGATTAAGATTATTTCCGTTCCATAATGTTATTATTTTTGTTTTATTACTTAAAGTATGATATTACTTGTTATTTATTCATTAAATTTTTTCCCCTCAAATTTAATTCATTCTCTTGGAATACATCTCTATAAAGGTCAGTGATTAGTTTTGAAGTGCTGAAATTAATGTAGGTAGTTACGAACGGCCATTTTCAAACCAGTGCCTACCAGGCACTTTGCGCCTGAACTCAGGTGGCCTAGAGATGCGCCCGACGGAGGGTTAATCGAATCATATTATTCCCATAATTCCCTAACACTCACAACGTAACCAAATCCATCAAAACTATGGGACGGTGGTGATGCTGGCGAGATAATGAGGGACACGTGAAATAAAATAACACAAAAAATTTGCTATTATTTTTGTGCAGGTACCCTTCGTTTTACACATCACATCCACATAATGTTTTATTTGGGCAAACATCTCATAAAAAAATATGAAATCTGGTGTCAGGTGGTTTCGGTTTCCTCACGTTCATGTTATAATTCTTATCAATAAATTCAGGGTGACTGCATTTGAAAGATGTAAGGTTCTATTACGTTCAGCAAACCCTTTCAACGACAACAAGATAATAATCTTGGACTCGTAGGGGAGTATATTCTTGAATTTGCCCCACAAAACGAAGAAAAGGGATAATGTGGAATGAATAAATGTTGAAAGTTGGGTTGAATAATAATAATATTATGACATTTGGATCGTACTTCACTCTATAATGATAATTGATTTGAAATATTCTTATGGTACATAAGATTTTTAGACATTTTTTGTTGAACTAATGTTTTTTTCCGTTGATTAGCTTTATTCTACTTTAGGGGGAAAAAGGGATTGGTTGGTTTTTTGAAATCCCATATAGACAGTGTCTGTCTCTTGTTTTAAAATTCAAGTGTGATTTTAATAATATATTTATAAAAACAAACCAACAAACACTATTATTTATTTATTTAGATTATATGTTCAAGCGTGTCTGATTTCGGCAAAGAGAGAGATGAATGACTGTCTGGTGCAATTTGATGGGAGCACTCTCCCCAATAAAGACTCCATTGAAATGCTTGGAGTTACCCAAAGATATTAGAAGAACGAGATATGCTATGTTGGCCGCCGGACCGTAGCCGGAGTACTACCTAATTAGGGTACTTTGAACGGTATCGGGACGTGTACGCACAGAAATCTGTTCTATGTATTAGTGCGGATACCTTAGCGATGCCTTAGCGTAAGCGAAGGTGTGCAGTAGTATTGGTGAACAAAACCGGCGACACTCGGCAAAACAATTCCACTCAGTACGAACTGCGCATAGCACATCTCGTTCTTCTAATATCTTTGGAGTTACCATATCAGACCGGCTCAAGTATCGGGGATCCATAGAAGCCCGAGTAAATCAGGCCTCCAAGAAGTTGGGCGTCTTGTACAGGGCTAGGACATTCTTCAACAGTGACCAGCTGCTCACCCTGTACAAGTCTCAAGTCCGCCCAGCTATTGAATTTGGGAGCCACCTTTGGGCTGGTGCCCCAAAATACTTAATAAACTTTTACTTTTAGTTTTAGTTTTACTTTTCAAATCTAAGGATTGGAATAATGTATATAACATAGCGAATTTGGGAATCTCGCAAGTCAAAACATGGCTAGACTCAAACATACTTACACTTAACATATCAAAGACAAAATTCACAACATACAGTATAAATAGCACGGGACAGCCAAAAAACAATACAAACACCATAAAAATACACGAATGTTTAAACACCAACATCTGCGATTGCCCTCCTCTAGAAAAAACAGATCAAATAAAGTATCTAGGAATCGTAATTGACCATAACCTTAGATGGATACCTCACATCAAACAAATCACAAATAAACTTCTCAAAACAATACACATTTTCCTTAACATAAGAAACATATATAAAATAAAACAATTGAAAACAATATATTTTGCACTCTGCCAATCAATAATAGAATATGGAATTATTGCTTGGGGAGGAGCAACAAACTCGGCTATCAATTACATAGAAACCGCACAGAAAACGATCTTAAAGGTAATACTAAAAAAACATAGACTGACCGATACAGACCAAATATTCAACAGCTGTGACGTACTAGATATACGCCAATTATACATTAAAACACTACTAAACTACATTTTTAACAAAAAAAATAAATTTCAACACACACAAAATAACACTAACAGACCAGTTAGACAAGCGTACAAAGAAAACATTAAAACTCCAACAGTAAATTCAACCTTTGGACAAAGACACTACCAATACCATGCAATAAAAGCTTTCAACAGTCTAAAAATTGAAATTAAAATTGAGGAAAATAAAAATAAATTCACACACAAAATTACAAAATGGATTAAACAACAAAAAAGACAATATTACCAAAATGTCATAGCATAAAATAAAAATAAAACCTACACGTAACACACAAAACCAACATAAACACACATCACTCACAAACACACAAGATTATTTTCATTGTATTATTTTTTAATTTTAAATGTATTATTATGTATTTTTATTTTTAATTTTAAATTTATTATTTTCTTTTCAAATTTACTATCTTAGATTTTCATATTATAAAATGAAGGCCTCAGCACGGGCAAGCCACCCAGTGAGGCCTACATTACTGGTAAAACATAAATTGTATCAAAATAATGTACCAAATAAAAAAATAAAAAAAAACCTGCTTGAATCTGTGCAAAGGAGAGCGATCCGTCTGATTGACAATCCGTTGTTAACAGACCGATTGCCTTCTCTAATGCATAGACGCAATGTAGGCATGCTGTGTCTGTTCTACAGGTATTTCAGTGGAGCCTTCCAAGGAGCTAGCAGCATTGATTCCTGATTCACCGGTGCACGTGCGCGAAACTCGACGGACACGAGCTGAACACCCGTTCACGGTTGACGTTGGCTTCATGAGAACGGGCCATTTTTACGACTCGTTTTTTTGTTAGTCGGCTCGTATGTGGAACGAGCTTCCGGCATCTGTTTTTCCTCCCTCCTATAATCCGACCTCTTCAAGGCCCGCATTAAAAAATCCCTTCCTACAGCCCCTACCTTATTCCGCCTCACAACGCCGTCCAACCGGGTGGTGACATAGTTCCCCTGTATGTACACTGCACAGGCAGGGACGCTATTATGAGGTGTCACATAAAAAAAATAAAAAAATATGTACAGTAACTGTGAATTTTTAACGCATGAATAAACAATAGTAAAATACAAAATATCACTAATGATCAATAAAGAGGAAAAACTTTTTAAAATAATGTTTAAAATTAAATTTAGCACCAGCAATACACGAATTTCACTAACGTGTAAATAACAGTACCCACACCCACATACCTAAAAGTAATTCATGTAAAAAAAAAATGTTTTTAATTCAATTCTATACGTACAAGAAATCAAAGTGGTTCATATTTTAAAACACCCTCTCATTCTTTTATCGCAGTACAGTAAGCTCATTGGCTCTGGACCCAGAATCTGTAAAGAGGAAAAATATCTTATCAGAAAAACCCAATATTAACAAAATATACAACTCGAGGATAGCGAGTGCAGTTGTGTTCCCATAAACAGTTTTCCAACTCTCTTGACCCTAGTGTAAGATCACCATTTAGAATTGACACGATGCTTGAAATGGCTGTGGCCGTGTTTGGTGGCCATATCTGAATAGCCGGGTATTTTCCCACCTTCCATTTCCCCATATCCCATCCCTCCCCATAACCTTCAGCCTCACAACGTACACCAATTGGGGATACCATAGTCTCACTGGCTCCAGACTGTTGGGAGCACTTGAGTCCGAACCACGTTCCATGGTGAAAGATTTTGTCAGTGGTGAGGAAATAAGATTTGAAATTGAAACTAGGATGCTTGATGCTTCAGACATGTTTGGTAATAACTGTAACGCATGAATAAATGAAATCTTTGTCTCTGGTGTTATCAAGGGCTAAAGGTTTTTACTTGTAAGTATTAATAAATTGTGCCATGGTTAAAATGTTTAAAATAAACCGACCTCAACATTTGTAAAGGTTATTTGATAACCTTTACAACATTTGTAACGGTTATTTGATAACCTGTACAAGATTTCTACCGGTTATTTGATAACGTGTACAACATTTGAAACGGTTATTTGATAACCTGTACATCATTTGAAACGGTTATTTGATAACCTGTACAACATTTGTAACGGTTATTTGATAACTTGTTCAACATTTGTAACGGTTATTTGATAACCTATACAATATTTATAACGGTTATTTGAAAACCTGTACAACATTTGTAATGGTTATTTAACATTTAACTGTTGAACATTTATAACGGTTATTTGATAACTTGTACAACTAATGCAACAAAATTTAACAAATTTAAACACAATAGGTTTCTGAATCTTACATGGCTAGAATTCTTGTGAGTATTTTGACAATAAAATAAATTATGTTCTCTGGTATAGTAGAATTCTTTCATCAAAATATATAAGTTTTTTTCTGTTCCCTTCGAACTCTCACCCTTGTAAAACTTATTAGGTTTTATAATGGAAGTTTAACCGTTATAAACTCGAATAAATTGAATTCGTTTATCGCTCGTCCAATTTCCAAGCCGCAATTATAAAATCATTTATTAAACTAGATTTACCCTTCGCTAGAAATAATTCAGTTTGCACTCGCTGTTCGCATAATTTTAAAATACTGCAATTTAAAAATGATTACAATAATGTCAATATATTTATGCCAAGCTGCTTCTGATCTTTAAAGCTAGTAATGGTTGTTCCAATAAGAAAGACAAATAAAAAATACACTTCTTTATCGTTAAGAAAACTATTTCTTAAACATTTTATTTAACATTTGTTAAAAATTTCCTAAACCCTTTTGCTGTTCTTCGTGATGGCGCATCACTGTGAACTTAACCTTAGCACTGGTCTGATAAGTGTTTTCTGGAGATAGAATTTTGTTGTTTACACAAATTGGCATAGTCCCACTGGCTCCAGACGTTTGGGAGCAATTCTCAATTTGGGAGACGGGTTTGGGTACCGCCGCCCTGGGAACAGTTTATTGGATAACCAATACCTCTGTTATAGATCACCTCAGGTTATATCATTCATCCGTCACTCCTGGACACACTGATCCCTAGATTCGTACCAGACACGTATAGCTTTTACCTTTCCAAAACTTCCTCGCCTTCTGTATCGCTACCCACTGTATCACGAACTTGAAGTAAACACCTGCAAGTTTGATGACCCCCTTTTTTTCCAAATCACAATATTTACCAGTTGAAAATGCCAATAATACTCGATTTATGCATTAAAACATTCTGTTACCAGGCGACAGGCCAAGTCGACTATATGAAACATGATATTGTTGCATTTAATATCAATTGCACACCCGCGAGTAAGATGACCCTATTTTTAAAAACGAAATATTTACAAAGGCTGTTTGTTACCAGGCTGATATTATTGATACAGAAACTGTAACATGTTTTTGCAAGCTGACGCTACACAAACGCTGGTGGAAAGACATTATAAATACCCAGTTAAAACAAAATATTGGGTCAGTCAAATTTCAAAAATTAACTCGAGTGGACGGAACACCTCCAGTTAAAACGCGATCTGTTAATTAAAATTATAAATTCCTGAGTGTCAACTGAATTCTGTAGTCGCTTATGTTTCTCCATCACGGCACAATCATTTTAAAGATTACAACTATTTCTAATGAGCTGTTTACAGCCGGCACTCTATCAGCTGAGTCAGACGCATCTGTCATCATTACAATAATGGGGCGTCTCCGTGTGCCGGCTCTTATAATCAAACGACTGAACTGCCCACTGCCGGTGATCACCTAGAGGCTGGCCAATCCCTGCTGCATTGATGCTGACAACCTAGAGGCTGATGAATTCCTCCTGGCTACCGACTGAACCAGCCACAGATGCTGACAACCTAAAGGCTGACGAATACCTGCTGGCTACCGACTGAACTGCCCACTGCCGGTGATCACCTAGAGGCTGGCCAATCCCTGCTACATTGATGCTGAAAACCTAGAAGCCAGCCAATTCTTCCTGGCTACCAACTGAATTAGCCATTGATGCTGAAAACCTAGAAGACGGCCAATTCTTCCTGGCTACCAATTGAACTGGCCACTGCTACAGCAGTCGCCTACGCCATTTGCTGTATCGTATGGCGCGATGATGCACAATGTGCTCCAATCTGAAATTATCGCTGAAAGGATTCCGATTGTATCAGTTTTCTATCTGTGTTTTAAATCCCAGTTGTATTGACATACAAATAACTATTTCTTGTGAATTAGGTTGGCTGTAAAAAATAGGAAATACATATAAGCTACACCCCTTTGTACGTTCTGTACAGTACAACACTTGCAAATAAAATGTGAATTTTGATTCGAATCGTCTTTCTTTTATAATGGTTTGGATAGAACACCTCACGGTGTTTTACTTAAATCATTACCCAGGTTGAGGACTGATGTGTGCCGGTGCTTATTATTTACAGTCTTTTCTTGTGCAGGCAAACACGTCCCGTACACCTTCCTTTCCTTAAAAAAATCCCTCCACACAGCATCACAAAAGATGAAGAAATTATTCTCCTCACAGCCTTTCGTGTGGTATTAATGTGAAAAATATATAATTTAAGTTAATTTAATTAAATATAATAAATTTATGGTATTATTTTTAATCCATGTTTTTTTCATTTTTATTTTATTAAAAAAAAAATACAATAGATTTAGAAATACGGGTAGTTCGAGGCTAATTTTGAAAAGGAGAAATTATTTCTCATGTTTGAATTGGGGAGTGGAGCTATTCTATTTTATAAGATGTTAAAAAAATTTCATTAATTGAAGTACATAATAATTAAAGTAATTATAATAAACTTAGATGATAAACTAGAATATCATAATATGGCGTTAACTAATCTGTACAAAACAGAATACAATATCATAAACTTAAAATGATAAAGTTTTGTAAACCATATAAAACAAATATGAACACCAAACAGAGAAAAAATTAAAACATGGATTTAAAAAAAAAAAAAAAAAACTATAAAAATATCGTTATAGTAAAAAAGATAATTACAAATATCAAATAAAAAAAGATAACTTAAATAATAAAAAAGTTTTAAACTTTTAAACAGAAAAAATAAAAATAAGAAAATAAATGTACTTACTCGGTAGGTAATATCAGAAGGTAGTTAGTTATAGAGTTTTTTTGTTGTTTGTTTTTGGGGTGTTATGCCGTGTTGCGCTAACTCCTTCTTTAGCCGACGTTTCGGACAGCGTTGCAGTGTCCATCATCAGGGCAGATCCGGTAGATCCGAAGATGTGTAAATAATTTTTTTTTTTTTTTTTTTACACATCTTTGGATCTACCGGATCTGCCCTGATGATGGACACTGCAACGCTGTCCGAAACGTTGGCTAAAGAAGGAGTTAGCGCAACACGGCATAACACCCCAAAAACAAACAACAAAAATGCTTTTGGCCGTGAGAATCTAAAAACAGTTATAGAGTTGGTTTTAAATTGTCCTAAGACAGAGCTGCCAATATTTTAGAGATTGTTATATAATAAAATTCAACAATAAACACAATCACATATTATTCCTCCCGCTTCACAGTAGTATTATTTCGAAAGATGATATAATATTTTTTGAGGATATGATTTTAAAAAATCAATTATTTATTAATTAATTACCTTTAGGTACATATCGTAATTTAATCAATTAAATTATAAATGGGTTCATATAATCAAAATACGTGTAAAATTCATCGAATGAAATTATCACTTGTAAGTACTCTTGGGTTTATCTAATAGTTGTTTAATTTGTCAAAGCTTTGCAATTTTTTCAGTTTTGATTTTATCCGGAAGTACGTTAAAAATTTACACCTTGATAAGTATAATGGTGTTGATAAGCACTAGTTTTATATTTAAGAATTTCTAAATTACCAGGTGATCTTGATCGTTTACTTATTTTTGTAGAAATTGTTGAATTGAAATGGTCTTTGTGTATTTATAACAACGCATTATTATTGGAGATTTTGCTTAAACTAAGAATCCTTAAAGAGTTGAACAGTCGCGTGGTTGGAAATACCGATGGTTTTCGTAGGATGACTTTCAAAATTAACCTCTGAATCTTTTTTGCAAGTGAACGGTTAGTTTTAAAAGTCACTCCCCCAACCGATTATACCATATTTAAAGATATATTGGGGAAGAGAAAAAAATATTATTTTAATCATACTTGATGATGGGATGGTCCTTAATCTCATTAATATGTAAATTAGTTTTCTAACTCTCGTTACCATAGTTTTTACTTGCTCGTTCCATTTTTATTGTCTGTCAATTGTTAAACCAAGATACTTAATACTATTTTTGCCCGTTATTGTAAATATTTGATATATTATTATTTTTTATTTTCACATTGAAATTGGATTGAAGATGGATTTTTATTGTAATTGTAACACTATCTTCGACGTGTTTTTCTTTCAATGAGAATGGGATAAAATAGGTTTTCTCAGTAATTAGCGGCAGACAATTTTGGTCAAACCATGTATTGAGTATGTTTATTTTGGAATTTTCTATCCTCGTTGTTTCTTCCCATGTATTTCCTTTTATTATCAGTAGAGTTTCGTCCGCATAAGATATGATATCTCCAACTATTGAAAGCGTCAACATTTTATTTACATAGATAGTAAAAAGGATTAGACCAATGAAAATTCCTTGTGGTATGCCAAAAAATGCGGTTTTGGATTCGCTTAAGGTATTATTTATTTTGGCATAAATTGAGGTCTCTCTTTGAAATAACTTTGGAACCATGATAGCGCTATTCCATCTATTCCAATTTGTTCCAGTTTTTCTGTTAGTTTGAAATTTGATATGCTATCGAATGCCTTGAGAAGTTCAATGAAGATACCAAGACATTTTTCTGGATTTTCTCGAAGACTTTTGCATTATTGTCGATGTTGATTTAGCAATTGCATCTTGCGTGCTGAGATTGTCCCCAATTAATGTTAACTCTTTATCTTCTTGTCTTCTATCTAGTTGTTGAGTTGTTTCTTAACAATTTTTTTACAAGTTTTGCTATGTTTGATGTAAGAGCTATTGGCCGGTAATTAGAAATGTTTTCTTTATCACCAGGTTTTAAAAACTGAAGTAACAATGGTTTTCTTATAATTCTTTAAGAATACACCTTTTTAAACTCTGTTTAAATAAATGAGCAATTGGTTTGCTGATTTCTTTATATGCGGCTTTGAATGTTGTGACATTTATATTGTATATCCATGGCTTGTTGATCCGCTTAAACTTATTATGGTATTTTCAATATCTTTGTCAGTTACTGAAACAAATGTGTGGAACCATTACTCAATAAATGAGTTTTGTTCCGGTTGGTTAGTTTGTTTATTTGCTGTTCTAGTTTTTGTATGTTCAATAGACCTTTTTTTGTAAAACAGTTATGAATGCCAATATGTTCATTAGCCTATTGCGCATTAGTGAAGCTCAAAAAACACATTTTTTTTTGGTTTTTAAGTTACATTTTCAGCATTTTTCGAGTGCCAATATCCACTCACGGAACAATGTTTTAGTTCTTATTTGTTCAAACTCCCGGATATTGAACATTCAAACACTCAACGATATGAATGTAGTATTTTTTTTAAAGTTCATAGATATTTGTTCAACATCCCGCCGAACGTTGAGGTCTTGAATGTTTAATCTCCACTTTTAACCAATCAGGAGTCAGCTAGTTAAAATGAGCGGCCATGTTGATTTTTAGTTGTTTTCTAACAACGAAATTGTTCCAATAAAAATACGTTTGATTGCGAATATATACTGTTATTGAACTGATAAATGACTTCACCGACTCCAGAATCAATAAACCTTAGACTTAGCTCAAATAGAAAGGTAAGTCTTAAAATTATGCCATTTATAGGCTTTTTCACCATATTTTACATGTACTTCTTGAATTTGCTAGGCAAATATACAGGATGCTTCATTTATTATTTATTTATTTACAAACATAGGGCTTTTACCTAAAATGAGTCTTAATAAATTATATTAGTGCATTAAAACTTATTTTTATTCAAGAAATACAACAAAAGATCCAGGACATGGAAATGTGCAAGAAGTCGAATGTCCTCATAGTCTGATTGAAAGACATCTACGACACATATTTAGTCCGTTATCACTGCTAAGATCGCTGATGAAATGAAGTCCAAATGTTTCAATTTTGAACTCATTTAATTAAAAGTTTCCGATTTTTTGTTTTTTAGTCACATTAATCATTACATTACATTTTTTTGTCTAAAGTAAGTAAACTTTATAAATTACATTTGTCAAATGTAGGTAACGAAACAATAAAAAACAAACAAACACACATTTCAAATAAAAATTATTAATTAATTTATTCGATTTAATACTAATCAGTTCCAATTTTCAAATGAAAATTGAACTTGAATAATTTTACGCATCACTCGGGATTTTTTTTGATGGAATACCGCTCACAGTTTCAACTGCTCCCAACCATCTGGAGCCAGTGAGACTATGGAATCCCCAATCGGGGTATATTCGTATATTGTGAGGCTGAAGGTAGTGTGGAGGTGGAGGAGATGGAGAGGAGGAAGAGAGGAAGGAGGAGAAAGGAGAAAAGAGAAGGTAAGTGAGTACCTATTCAGATCTGGTAATCAACCACGGCTAAAGCCATTTCAATTCTGATGGTGGTCTTTACACCATATCTTCCACTTTGGAACATGCCACAAATAAACTATATGTTATTTTAAATGAATAATTTGTGAAATAACATAAGTGAATCAAATTAAATTTACTAACGCACGCCGGGGTTTGAACCCGCGACCTCCGGATCTCTAGTCAAGAGTACCCCTAGACCACGGAGGCCGTAATACGTACGATGTAAGAATATTTCACATCACGCATGCACCGACAGCCGATAGTAGTATATTAGCGGTAGGTACCTTTGTACTTGTACGTTGTTTTCAAACTTACATAATATTTGGATGACTTATATAGAGCAGTTTTTGTGAAAAATCACCTCAAGGACGCTGTTTGTATATTTTAAATACTTTAGGTCAACTACTACCTAAGATAAAAGTAAAGTGTTTGAAATCTGAAAATCACCCCGTATATACAATTTTTTCACTAATTGGCTAATTGAACAAAAAATACCTCAAACTTATGGAAGCCGAATTGTTCAATCTCCAAACGATATGTTCAATATCGTAATAATCATTATCAGGCACAAGAGCTCCTCTTTTCTGATAAGGTATACATGACCAATTATGTACCTAAATATTATATTTAGCAAAAAAATGTATGTATTAATGTAACTATGATCTATATTAAAATAATAAAAAAAAAAAAAAAAAAAATTTACAAGCCATGTTCAACGTCCATCTTTAAAGTCATAATATGGGTATATTATAGCTTCAATCTTCGAAAAATTATCTTTAAACATTTCCTGTTACACATATTATGTACAAAACGAAATGACCAAAAACGAGAATTTTTTAGAATTTGCATGTAAAAACAAAAAAAAAAGTCTCCTGTAAAATTTGCTAAGTGGTACATTGAACATACAATCACTAAGGCAACGTATTGTCAAGGATGACGAGCAAGGTTCTTACCAACATTTACAAAATAATCATTAAAACATGAGTTATCTTTTGGTACTTTTCGTTTTGTGCTTTTGTTGGTTATTGTGCTGATTATTTTCCAGATTTTTTTGCTGCCTTGACCAGCGTCCTTTATTTTGTCACGAAAGTACTTTTCTTTTATCTGTCTAATTAACAGCTTAAGTTTATTTCGGCATTTCTTGTAAAAATAAACGATTTTTTGGTCGTTTAGGAATTTTTTGGAGTCTTTTGATAATATTTTTCTTATTTTCTGATTGATATTACTAATCCTTTTGGTTCGCTATCAATTGGTTTGGATCTATTTAAACATGATACTAAGGGTCTGGAATTACTCGGTTTCTTCAATAATTGCATGATGAGATAGGTACAATAAAAATCTTACTGAACACACGTCCATTCTGTTCTAGTCTATGAGTAATTCTGACGGAACATAGAAATACAAATGAGCTCCCGACATATGCTCGGCTACCCTCGGGGCAGTCGGAACCATTCGGAACTTGACAGTGCAAGCACCGCCACCTATAATTGACTCTCAAAACAATCTTAACTAGATATTAACAACTACACCAAATAACAATATTACAGGCACGTTCTCATACTTGAACCAGTAAAAAATGTAGACCGAACTTTGGTCTCCGGTAACATTTTTCATGCTTGTTTTTTCTTCCAAGTAGTTATCAGACGGTTAGGGACGGGGTAAGGAGTTTAGAATTTTACTCTGAGATCGATGAAATTTTGCACACTTGACTTGTAATACAGGGTTTTCCAATAAGAGGTGATATTTTGAATAGCCCGCTATTTCGGTAGATGTTACTTTTGAAGCTGTCATTTTTTGACATTTGACAAGTAGAAACTACGTTATTAATAAAAATGGAACGATACACGCTTCAACAACGCATTGAAATTGTTAAATTTCACTTGAGTGAATCAAATGCAAATCATCTTGAGTGATGAGGCCCATTTCCACCTCTGTGGCTTCATCAAGCAAAATTGTCACATCTGAGGCTCGGAAAACCCAAGAGTTATTGTTGAAAAGCCTCTCTATTCTCAACGTGTGACTGTTTGGTGCGGTTTATGGTCCGGAGAAGTCATTGGACCTTACTTTTTCAAAAATTAGGCTGGAGTAACAGTTACGGTGAATGGATTGCGCTATCGAGAGATGATTAATGATTTTTTATGGCCGGAATTGGATGGTATTGATATGGACAACGTTTACTTTCAACAAGACAGCGCTACGTGCCACACAAGCAACGAAACCATTGATCTTTTACGATTGAATATCAAAATAACACCTCTTATTGGAGAACCTTGTAGTTCAAAATAAGAGGAAATTACTGTATGTACATCATATTTCGTAAAACTCGGCGTAAGGCCCGGGCAACACCGGAGACTTCAGCAAGTCCTGAATAAAATAATCGTAACACTACAATGCACCGGATAAAATAAATGGATGCGGGAATATTTTGCGGCGAAACGGTGGCGGTGCTTCTCGCCAATACAATATAAAGTGAACAATATATTTAAGCACGTAGAACGAAGAGTTATGTTTTATTGAATTCTAGTCCTACCAGTTTTCAAGAATTTACAGTCCACTGAGGAAAATGTAAAGATTTAAGTGCAGCGCTAGGGCTGGCGATATGACCGGGGCCAGCTTGTACTTAATCACACTTCTAACCACAGCATAGGTTACATTCCTTGAGGTTTATATACGTGATGTTACATATAGTAGATATTCTTGTGAAATATCACCTAAAGTGCACTTGCGACTGAATTCTTGTATGAAAGAGACAGCGTGAAAGCGAGACAACTCTTTATGTACTTTATACATAAAAAATATGCACGAATTTCCGTTTTGCATATTCGTAAATACCCGAAATTCGTAAAACCGCCCGAAACAGCTTTGTCAATTAATAACAGACGTGTCGGATTAACACGTCAGTTATTTACGAGACTGCATGAGCGTCATGGCAAATTGTATGTTTCAGATACTTAAAAATAATATTGAATATTGGGATAGGGTCCCATTAGCTCAGTGGTAGAGCGGTGCCCCGGCAAGGCAAAGGTCCTGTGTTAGAGTCCTAGATGTGACCGTATCCTTTTCTGATTTTTCTGTTTCAGATTTTCGTTAGGTTTGGTTACGTTAGGTTAGGATAGGTAAATAAAATGTGATTATATTCTCCTGCGCCTATAATAAAAATAACTTTATTTTTTTCCAAATACAATGCATGTCATTGACAACTAACTATTCGTAGTTGTTGAGCAGGTCACATAAATCGCGTTTTTTTCATTTACTTTTTAACTAACTAACCATCACGCCGGTAGGCAGAGAGGACGGACCGCCAAACAACTCGGTCTTGGCACATCTTGCCTCATCCACGTTCATACATCGTCTCATACATACTCTTCTATTATTCTGACTCTTGACATGGCCTGACTCAAGTATCTGATTCATTTGGTCGTTCCATATCTTCCTCGGGCTTCCCCAACTTCTAATTCCATTCACATTTGCATCAAATGTTTTCCTTACACTCCTTTCTTGGCTCATTCGCTCTACATGCCCAAACCATCTAAGCGTCCCTTACTTGATCTATTGTAAAACAATACTGACTAAGAGAGAGGTAAGCTATATAGCTGTAGTATCGTCACAAGACATTGGTCATTTTCCAAGCTCGATCGCTGCCGTAATATCCCTAATGGATAACGCGTCGGGTATTTACAAATATACGTTTGGTGTCTGAAATAACACCTGTCATCCAAATAATACATTGTGTTAATTACAGAATGTTGATTATAATTAATTTTTGAAATATATTTAAATATTTAATGTCATCTTTGGGGATGCTTTGTGCAGGGTCTCTCTGAATAAAGGAATAAGAGGATATTCTGGAAAGGAAAAATGTATGAGGGGTGAGTAGGAATCAGAGTGTTCAGAATTGGCGTATGAATTCATCCCTCCCACTGCGGTGAAAGCGTTGGGTCGAGAGAGTCCTGCAGGAGAGGTCAAATGGTCTCCCTCAATCCGCTTCTCCCAATCTGTCCTGCAACGCAGTAGGCGGATATAGGCATCCGCCACCATGACATGGACAAACCTCACCATATGAATCCGGGAACACCTGTAAGTCACCAAACATAGCGAAACATTTGGGGTGATCTATTTTAAAGGTGTTGACTATCTAATAAATGGTTAAAACATTCAAAAAGGCATATATGGCACTTTTTCATTTGAATTCCGCACAAGAGTCCCAATTGTCTGGACCCACTGGGATAATGGCATCCCTAATCGGGGTAAAAGGTGAGGCGAAGATTAATGAAATTAAAATTATTGGGAAGTACCTAGCTATTCGGATCTGATCTCTAAACACATAACACGACATAAATCAATTCAAGCAATTTCGATTTAGGAAGGGCAAGGACAAGGACAAGGACAACAGGTTCTTGTTTATTTTAAAGAATTATTACATCGAAATTTCAAACTTTTTTCACGTTAACAAATTGTGCCAGCCAAAAAAATAATGTATTGTAATAATTTGATCAATAAATTAAAATTGTGAATTAGGAATTTTAGACAGCAATATCTTTACCAATTTCGTCACGATAGTGATCACCGTTCGAGAGTTTAATTCGGGTATTTTCTTATCGATTCATAAAGAAAAGGTTTTTTATTTCTTGTAGGTGCATCCTAATAGAAAAAAAAACCTACTAGTGACCTTTAACAATTATACCATAATGTACAGTAGTTAAATGGTTTCTTTCTCAGTGAAACTTCCCCAATAAAATAAAAGCAATAAATTAACTCATAAAAAAATAAAAATCATCCATTAAGTCTGGTCATAAATAAACTGTTCGACATGTTCTACGTTGTGGAAGTCAAGACAATTTTTTACTTTTTTACTATAATTCAATAATTTATTTCTTCCGGAAAATTCCTGCAATATTGGTATATCAGCTTTTTTTCACTTTTCATCGCTCGTGTACGTAATGTAATATTTATTCGGTGTGCTTATTTTACTTGTGAAAGCACAAAGCAATTGTTTGTATGATTTATATTGTACCTACATGTGTAATAAAAGCATATTAGTAGTAGGTAGCCAACGAAAAAAAAATAATAACAGAAAAAACTGTAAAAAATTGCGAAAACAAATATTTCACAGAACGTAATTTTTTTATTCAAAAAACTGGTTCTCGTTTTTAATTTTATCATCGGAGTTATTGAAAAGAAAATAGGTCATAATAATAATGTCAGAACAATTACTTCTGTCCTCTGGTATATTTTGTCAAAAGTTTCAAATTAATGAAATATTTTGGAAAGTATCCGAAAACGACTTTTTTTGAAGGGTGATGAAATATGCTTTCAAATAGTAGTTTTACAAATAAACAAATAATTTTTGAAATATTCATGTTTTTGTGGTTGTGTTCTACATAAGATTATGAAGCACTTGCTTTTTTCTCTTTCTCATTCAATGTAGATCATATTTCTCACTATGACAAATAGAATTTTCTATGGGACCGTATGAGTTGTTCCCAAAAGCGAACACATTATTCCGAGGCGTTAAATCATTCCATGAATTATTGGTATGGCGGAATATCAGTAACTAGATAGTAATTAACACACTATGTGTGATTCAATTCGTTTCACAAAATGAACAATTAATATTATTCCAACAGTTTAGACGCAGCATAATGTTAAAAATATATTTATTACAATCTTCAGGTCACTGAAGTTTAACAGAAAAATGTGTACTTCAGAATAAGGGTGGTTTAAGAATATATTCATTCTCCCCAAAGGCATTATCATTCATTGGTAGCTTGGTTCTGCCTCTTGGAAAAATAAAAAAAAGCCTGTGCTGCCCAGCTTTGGTGAAGTCAACGGGGACATAAAGCGTAATACGTTCCAGAACATCATGATTGTAAGTGTGTTCATTGAACAACGTATGAACTATTAACACCATTGCAATTTTTCTCCTAACGTCTAGACTTTAGTCCTAGCATTCCAGCTTGAAGATCCAAAAGATTCAACAGTAAGTAGCACCCGAACTCTCGCATGTAAATTTATCGCAGCATTTTACAAATCGAGTAAAAGGTGTAATGACATTCACACTATTTTATATTCATTTCTTAGTGATCTCTCTTGATGTCTCCTTCATTGGTATTAGACGTTAAACGCACTGTCACAGTCGTTGCAATTATTACTGCAACAGTTTTTATACGTCTTTTTTCATTCCTCATATAGTGTTTTAATAAAATACTAAGGATGGGTTGTGGTGATCAGGGAATAATTAATTCCCTATGAAAAAAAGGTTGATTACAAAATTCACTCTGCAAGCAGCGTAACAAAATTATCATCCAGCCACCAAATACATAAAACAGAGAACTCACCGAATATATCACTCGCATTGAGAATGGCAGCAATTCCTTAATCTCCAAATTCGGCAGCGGATGGCAATCAGCACAATAAAACTTGCATTCTCACCATGAAATAATCTGTCACGACAAGCTCTCAAGAGAGTAGAATTTAGAAACAATTGAATTATCACATTGTAATTCATAAAGTACTGTCACTTTCTTGTAGAACAAAATCTATACAACAACTGACCAAAGATGTCTATCTTGTCCACTATTTTTAATTCTACTGCTTCTCCAGGTTGTTTCGCAAAATTGGAACAATTCATCAAATTTCCACGTTAATTTTCGGGTTCTGTGAAAGTCCCATTTAAGTTCTGTTATTATATCATTATAGGCTAGTTGCTTGACAAAACTAAAATAATAACAAAACTTGGAAAAATCATTCACAGAATTTGAAAATTAACTCTTAAATTTGAAGATTGTTCAAATTCTCCGAAACAACCCGTCGTTAAATCGAGGGAATGGAACAAAACGACAAATTAATGCCTTTTAGATGACTTAAAATTTAAGCACGATTAAACTTAGTCAATAACATTAAAAATTAAAGCATTCGAATTACAGGTATGAATAAAATGGCCTCCGTGGTCGAGGATTAAGGCTCTCGACTAACAATTCGAAGTTCGCGGGTTCAAATCCAGGTATCGACAAGTAAATCTAATTTGATGAATTTGTGTAATTTCACAATTTTGTTAATTAAAAATAATATATATAGTATACTTGCGACACATTCCTGAGTGGAAGATATAGTATCACAGTATCGCCCTGGTGTAAGACCACCATTAGATTTAGATTTTTTTGGTCACCAGACCTGAATAGCCAGGTACTCCTTCACCTTCCTCTTTACCATCTAATTTCCCTCCCTACTACCTTCAGCCTTACAACATACCCTAATTGGGGATGCCACTAGCTCACTGGGCGCATTTGGGACTCCTGTGCGGTATTCAAATAAAAAAGTACACTTTTTCTACCGATCTGTTGATTTGAAGAAACCTGACCAATGGTGAGACTTACTTTTTGTCATTTTATAAGTGAACACGTCATGTACTGGACAGCTAAAGTTACAGTATTTTTTGCACTTATCTGGCTTAAGCCGGGTTCTCACTTAAACTATATTATGAAACGAACCGTTTGAAAATGGATAGAAATTGTCACGCAGTGACACTTGCTTTATTTCTATTCTATTTTTATTTACCGTAACACACACATTATTGTACTTTTTGGTGTTTCTATAAAAAAAATAGAACGAAAGATTATCTCCTTTTATTCGAAACTCGGCAATATTTGTCTTTCTTCAAAAAAAGAACAAAACATTGAGTTACTATTTGTATCGGACGTTCTACAACATACAAAGCCCGTTTTCGCTCATCTGCTCATTCGATGAAATAGATTAGACGAGAACGCTCCGTTATTTTAATGTGTCATTTATAATAATAATAATAATAATATTGGATAATTTGTATAGCGCCGCTTTTGTGAGATATCACCTCAGGGGCGCTTTACAGTTGATGCAGGTATTATAAAAATATTACAAAAATAAATTGAAGTTACGTTAAGTAAAATGAAGAACAGGAACAGGTGAGACTCTGCAGCAAGAATCCTAGATGGTGAAGAAACTGGACCAACTGCTGCAGCAAGAGTCTATCGCGCCCAACAACAGTGCCAGCACGAGGTTTGTCATCCGTCCAGGTATGTGTCTGCTGCTAATAAAGCGCTGACACAATATCCTCACATAATTGTTAACAAGTGCAACCTGAATCTGCCGGCATTATAATATCCAAAGATATTCACAATTGCCATCGACCAACAAAGTGTAGATAGGGAATGTGGATGTTCAAAATGACACAGAAACCAAAATTATTGGTTCTAAAAATTGGATTAAGAAAACATTTATGAAAAATAAAGTGTAGTTTTTTGAAGCCAGAGACGGAAGCAACCATTTATTTTAACCTCTTGTTTGTCTGGACAAACTGGTTGATATATTGATGAAAAGTGCTCATAATTTTTTTATGAATCAATCTTTGGAAAGGTACTCGGAGGTACACAATGTGGTAGTTATTATCGATACGATCTTGCTGCTTTTTGTGCCCTACTGTTGGTTAGTACACTGAAGTGAATATATGCAAATACTACAGAACTGTCAATCATGCTTATCAAGATGTTATAATTGTAAACTGGGTCAGAAAAACCCTCAATCAGATAACCTTTATGTGGAGTACACAGAAAATGATAGAGTACATGTTTCGTTTTATGATGGAATATAACCTAGGAGCATTGAATTGCTTGTGAATTAATAATACAACTTTGCACAATGGAAATTAAACTAATATTTTATTGTGATTACTAGTGTAGATTATCAACAGCCTTTGGAAGATGACATCCTTAATTTGGAGAATGGGGTATGACTGACCGAAGTGGCGAGTAGACATATGGAAGAGGAAAACGGAGAATGAATAAACGTGAATACCGCAGAAGAGCCCCAACCGTCTGGAGGCAGTAAGACCATGGTATCCCCAATTGGAATATGTAGTGAGGCTGAAGGTAGTGGGGGGGGAGGAAATGGGGAAGTACCTGGCTATTCAGAATTGATCACCAATTACGGCTAAAGCCATTTAAAGCAACGTATCAATAATGAATGGTGGTATCTTCCACTTTGTAACGTAAATATATCTTTTATTAATTCAATCGTTAAATAACACATTTGACGGACTTCGTGGTCGAGGGGTAACGCTCTCGACTAGAAAGCCGGAGGTCGCGGTGTCAAATCTCGGCGTGCGCAAATAAATTTTATTTGATTAATTTGCGTCATTCCACAAATTATTCATTTCAAATAATATTTTGTATATTTGTGGTACGTGGAGTGGAAGATACTCTCAGTATCGCCCTGGTGTAAGACCGCCAGTCGGAATTAAAACGTTTCTTGAAATGGCTTTGGCCGTGTTTGGTAACCAGATCTGAATAGCCAGGTACTTTCTCACCTTCTAATTTCCCATCTCCTTCCCCTCCCCGCTACATTCAGCCTCAGAAAATACCCAAATTGGGGATGTAATTGTCTTAGTTTCGCATTAAAAAAAATTATGACAATCAATTAAAATTGACTCACGCACGCCGGGAATCGAACCCGCTACCTCTGGATTAGCATTCGTGAGCCTTAGCCGTCGACCACGGAGGCCATCAAAAACATAAAAATGGCTGAAAAAATTATTTTTTTTGCAGTATAAAATATTTCATTTAGCTCTTTTTTTGATCCGTATATTTTTTCAAAATATTGTTTACGTACCTACCTAGTCATAATTTCCAATGTACAGAAATATTCGAGGCAAGTAGATTTTTTGTTAAACATAATTCTACTAATTATTAATTTTGTCAATAGTTAAATAGCTCGGAAAACGTTGGATGTACGTAATTAAAAATTCAAACATTAATCAAATATTGATTCGGAAAACTTTGAAAACATTTTACATACAGTTGAGTTATTTGATTTTCGCAAAAAGTTTATAAAAATGCATTCTCCACTCCTGAAAATTCATAACCCCTAATTTTTCGGACGCTATGGTGTAAGAATTTTAACAACGGACTTATCTTCTACTTTAGATTTTTAATAATAGCAAATATACCGGCTTTGTAAAGCTGGTGTTAATTAACATTTATTTAAATTTATAACATGCGCCATATCACCTCGAGCGATTGGTGTCATATACATTCATTTTCCATATTATTCAATTAATATCATTCCTCAAAATATTAATACTGAAACATACGAAACTGATAACTGCGGCTTATAACCAATGAATACACTTAGATTTCACCGTTTATCAATAAATTAAATAAATAAATAAATTAGAAACATTATGACAAGCGATCGCTCAAGACGTTTTGCAACTCAATTATCAAGAAATAAAATATAACTCATGTTCAATGGCGTCATTATTTATCTCACTCTAACACATGGTAAAAAAACAGTTCTTTGATAGGTAAATCATATACCATTTTAAAAACAGCATAAAATGAGCTGTTTTTAGCGATAACATGCCAGATCAATGTGGTACATATTGAAATTAGATATTTTTTTCTTTTAATTTTTGTTTTTGACAAAATTGTTTTTTTCTTTTCCCAACGTAAAGCGCATCTACATTATTTTTAGACTGTGATCAATAGTAGCATTATTCAGAATTGCGTGACAGAAATTTTTAATATGGATATTTGTAGTGGTGGCATTAAAAAAACTGACCAAAGGTGTAGATTTTCCGCATGTGCGAGTGCGCATATCTCGACAGCTAGTTACTCTTTACTGATGTCATTGAAATATTCTGATAAGTCGTGAGCTGGCATGTTACCTACCCCTTGAAAGTTTTGCGTCGAATTTTTGGACACCTTGTATAAATTGGTTTAAATATCTACTTTAAATAATTTGAATAATTTCCTATTTTTACCCTGTATATTAGTTTTGTATTTTTTTAATGTTTCATTCTGTGTATTTTAAAGGAACTTGTAGTGTAAATAGATATCACAATTTCCGTTATGACTACAACAAAAGCAATTAGATTTAGATTTAAGCTGTGTACACACGTTTATTCATGCTCGACGGTCTGGCTCGAGCAAACACGTTGCCTTGGAACTATGCTCATCGTTGCGTCCACACGCTCGAGCAGCTCGACAAGGACGCCATAGATATATCACCAAGACGCTCAGTCTAATCGTAAATTTACGTCGAAGAATTACGGTCCTTGAATCTTTTTCGAATCGAGACTTTGGCAACATGTGCAAATGAGCGTAAAACCATCGAGCACGAATAAGCTTGGGTACATAGCTTAAGGTATTATAAATTCCGTCACAACATGGCAAACATAACGATTGTGTTACAAGGAGAATACTTACTGATAAGAAATACTGTGAATTTATTAAAAATCTGGTCAAATTATTCGTTTTCCTGTTAAAAATGGGACTGAAACGAAAAAGTTCATAACAAAATATCAGTGAAAAGCAATTGTTTTGGGAGGAAAGCGGAACACGTGTTTATACAAATACTGATATTGATACTGACATACTTATATTGTAGCATTCCGTTATAATATCTTTTATAAAAATAAAAAAATATCGTTCTCGATATATTCTGAATGTCCCATATTTTATCTAGAAGTTCTCATGCTGTCACTTTTTTAACAAAATCATTTTTCCATAATAGAGATTAATATATTTATAATAAATACATACTTAACGCTCGGATTATTACCAGCTATTACCAGCTAAGGTTTCCATTAAATAAGACTTGGTCTTTACTATTACTCTTTTAATATAAAAATTAAGTGTAGTATGATATGGAGAGATTATTAGATGTATAGGTAGAGTATGAAGAGAAAATTGATATCATTTCGTACGAAGTTACTTAGCTTCCCATATCACATATGTAGTTGATTTTGGCAACAAAATGTCTCTGACTTAAATCTTAGTGTTCACATTTTTAAGTGTGCGATCGACTCGCCTTCATAGGTCCAAAAGACACACTACTAGACATAAGGAACTTTTTCAATGTCACCGTTCACAAAAAATCAATGAAGCAAACTTTAATATTCTCTTTTTCATAAAATTCAAGTTTGTATGTTGTTCAACATCTTTGTTCTCAATATTTCAGTTTAATGATATTGGCAGATTGTTGTTATTCCAAGGGCACGATTTGATAATGCGGAGAATTAAAAATGCTATCAAAATTCTGTTTCGTGAGAAGCAAGTTCTTTTTGAAAAAACTTCAGATTCAAACCCTTGACAATAATTAAACATATCCTTATTTCAAACAAAATTATACATTTGCTTTACAATGAGTTATTTGTTTATATTTTACCTCCAATAAAAACTTCCATTGAAAGTCTAACTTTACGAGTGCTTCTTGTTGGTGAATAATAACTGCACTCGGTGTAAAATCTCTTTGGAAAAGTTTTCTTTTCGCGTTCTTCCTGTAGGAGTTTTCCATTATGGTAGTGCATTCGTTTCACATCTGTGGGAGGTGTGGGTTAGCGAATTACTTGTTCCACAATCACTGCTTGTCTTGTAGTAAAGAGTAGACTTGAAAGTGGGTTGGTAATTTGGAATCCTCACCAGGTATAGTATTCTCTCGTGTTGGAGAGAGTTCAGAAGAAATTGCAGAGATTTATCTACACGAGAGAGTACGGCTAGTACCCGTGGGTCATCCTTCTGACTTTGTTTGGCGTATGCTCGGAATAAGCATACGGGTCATAAAGGATGTACACATAGCTACAGACAGACCAAGTGCGATGGTTATCTCCGTCACCGACAGCGTAGACTGTTCTATCTCCCAGCCTACAGAATTAACTTGCCAATGTTCATGTCGGTGCGGTGAGCAATATTGTTGTTGAACAAAATAAATTTGGATATCGATATATTTAAAATTTAAAAACACATTCGAATTTACATTTGTATGTTTTCTAAATACCAAATTGAATTTAATTGAAAAGAAACTAATTGAAATTGGGTGACATTAAACGGCGATTCTTTTAAGGTTACTGGATTATCAACTAAGTATTTTAACACTTGAGATAGAAAGGCTGATAGGGATATTAAAATAAACATAACATACCATTAATAGAGAACTGATTGTGGTTGGCACAGATAAAAACATGTTCAAAGAACCGAAGCTAGCAGTCCATAACTGAGCGCTGATGCCAACCCGGATGAATGGCAGCGAGATATGCAAGTGACAGTCCGGAATCTACACTGAATGTAATGTTAAGATTAAGAAAGGGGCGCTTAAAGAAAGAGAAAGGAGAGTAAAAATAATATATTACTCGGAAGAGAATGATAGAAGAAGTCGGAGTCATATCATTATCAAGTCAATCGAATACTTGAGTTGGGCCATGTCAAGAGTCAGAGTATGTATGTGAAGATGTATAAATGTGAATGAAGCGATGTGTAAGTGATGCTTAACCTTGAGGGGAAACGGCGTGGTGGTTATTTAGTTTAATAAGGAAAATGACACATAATAAAAGAGGTTGAAAGTAAATTAAAGTAGGAGCTGATAAGGGGGCGGAATCGAAACCTCCTAGATCACAAGGCCGGGACACTGAATCAAATCAGCCTCCTAACTTGTACTTTTGAACCTCAAAATAAATGTACTTTTTTTTAAATTAACTAAACATTTTAAGATGTTTTAATAAATAAGAATAAATTGAAAAAAAAATAAAACAATTTTTTTTTAAACCCCATTTTTAAGCCAGCATAAGGTTTTAAGGCTGCTTTGAATAAGTGTTCCGGGTTTGTAATCTAGGAGGTTTTGGCGGAATGCGGAGTACTGTCAACTAGCTTCAGCGCCATAAAGAACCGAACCACCATTCCAATTTGGTTCAACTCTGAAGATAATTGTATTTTTCCCCGACCCGGAAAAAACGATTTAAAAGCTGCAGTACCGACCGCCATCTCGATTCGGTTGCTGGAAGTAACTGGGGAAAATCTTTTGCCTTGTCAGTTTAAAAGGAAACGTACAATTTGATTCCAGCTTACGAAAGCGTGAAAAATGTTGATTCGGTTACAAAAAGAATTTTAAACAAACCCCCAACATTAAATCCATTTTACGGTTCGCAATATTTTTGTAAGATTCGCAATATTTTTGCACGTTTTTCACAATTTTTATTACTTATTATTTATCTAAGGATTTTTTGACTACTCGTGTTTATCCATCCATATAAATAAAAATGTTCATTTGTTCAAAGTCTTAAATCTTTGAAATTTCTCCACCGATTGCTTTGAAATTTTAACACAACTGTGTGTATTTAAATATTGTATATATGTCATCATCGGTGACAGGTAAAAATATTTTTTTTTAAAAGCGCCATCTGTTGGAAAAACATTTTTTTTAAATATGACGTAAAAGCAAGAATCGTGATTGTTTCTCTATCTTCACAGACAGACTAAGCCACAGCAATGCGTTGGGGGGTACAGCTATTTTATAATAAATCTTCACTAACCGAAAATGTACTATGTTCGTGAGAATATCCGACAACTTTTATTGGTACTTCTGCCTAGAATCATGGTGGTCCAATAACACATAAAATAAATACAAATACAATAATCTGGTATTTTTTTTACTTGTACCCTTCCTTCCCTGAACTGCACTCGTATAAGTCACGTAGATTACGACTTTTTTTATTAGCTTTACTAGCTGCTGTATACCCAGCATTGCTCGGGGTTATTAATGGTGCGGAGTAAAGTTTCGTATTTGTGAATGTTGGTGTACCTACCTGAAAACTGAGTGCATTTTAATGTTGGAAATAATATGTGTTAATAAACATAATTTTCGTGTCTCCCAAATATTGAATTCTCTTTTTCTCTCTCTCTTTTTTTCTTTTTTCTTTGTTGCATTTTTTCTTTCCTTCTTGCATTGTATTTATTTTGGGTACATCATTTATGTTAATCAATTGTGTTATTATTTCATATATTTGTATTTATTACACCTACACAGACAATTTCACTGTTTTAAATGTTTTATTTTTATTAAGCCCTCATTTGTGTACAAAATATATATAATTATACTGCTACCCGGCTCGTCTAGTGAGTCGGGTAGCGCAAATGATTTTGTTAATAACCTTAAATAAAAATTAATTTAAAAAACATATTATTAGAAAGAAGTGAAAAAGTTTTAAGTTTAGTTTCCTTAAGTATTTGTATCGTGCAAAGTGTCAGGCGTCCCCGATATCTTGTACTATTCTCTTACAAGTCATTCATTCTCCTTAGATCCATTTTTTCAACCCCTTTTCTTTACGGAGGTACGCCACATTTTATCACAAAACATACATTTTTAATTCAGGTCTTCCTTTGTACTATTAACTGCATATATTTTTGAGAAACCCACTTTGCATCTGTTAAAAAAAAAACTACATTACATCCACTTTAATTCGACTCAGTGGCGCATTTCAATGCAGAGGCAAGGCGTTAAATCCACCTGGGGCGTCTCCGACTTCTTCTACCATTCAAACTACTCTCTAAATACCCTTGGCACCAATGAAAATAATCTTCTAAATTTTCAGTGAAATCGGTTCATTAGTTTTTGGACCACAGATACGGACATTGCCATAAATTTATATCAATGAAGAGTCTTTAAAAAATCATATTTAACATTCTTGTTTTTTGAAATAACTTAATGAGTAAAACCTTAAATTGTAATATTTAATTATTGAAGACAATATTAGTGATTCCTAAACGAAAATTTGAGATAGAAAATCTGAAAAAGATACGGTCACATCTAGGACTCGAACCCAGGACCCAGTGCCCCGGTAAGGCAAGATACGGTTCGATACGGTCACATCTTGCCTTACCGGGGAATAGGGTCCTGGGTTTGAGTCCTAAATGTGACCGTCTCTTTTTCAGATTTTCTGTGTCAAATTTTCGTTTAGGAATCGCTCATATTTAACAGTCTTTGGAAGGTTAAATCATTTGCTTGGTTCACACTAAGCCGCTCCCAATTAACAAATTAAAGGCAAAATAAAGTGTACAAAATCAATTATTTTAACTATACTAGTGAATTTGAGCCTCTTCATCAAAGGATTAGTCCTTTTGTCGGAAGTTCCCTATAATAATATCATTATTACTATTTCCGTTTGAAATACCTAGCTGCGTTAATAATGAAAAATGTTCCACGCGCGAAGCAAATTTGCTTGGCGCGTTTAATATAGTATCTGTCACAAATCATTTCATACATTCTTTTGACCTTTTGCTGCAACGTATATAGTTATTTCGAGAAAATAATTCTTTGCCCTTTCCAGGATTTTCGGATGGATAAGAACTAATGTAGTTGACTGTTAAAACTGTGCGCAATTTTTCCTAGAAACCGTTAAAGTTTACGAATTTGTTCCTAGAAACCGTTAAAGTGTGCGTTATTGTTCCTATAAACCGGCAAAGTGCTTTAAATGGTAGAAATGAAGATTTCGTGTACGCTAAAGTAATGTGGCTTCAAAATTAATTATGCGGCGGAAATCCTTCGCTCACAAATTTAACAAGCAAGACTCCTCTTTGGAGAAATTTCGTTTGTATTTTGCAAAATTCTGGATTGCCTGCAGACCTTTACTATTTAGGTATATGTTTGCCGCCACTCTGTTTTGTCCGTTTACTAACTTGTATAATATTAGGGTGGACCGCTTCCAAGCTTTTTTTAAAATTTGAAGACGTCAGACGAGTCGCGCAATCGACTTTATGATATTGGAGATAATCGAATTAATAATAATTGGTTTTTTTAAATATTCCTATACATATGTTGGTCTTAGTTTTGAAAATCATATATTTTCGTCCCTTTCTCTCCCTTAAATTCAGTTACTATTTATTATTTTAGCTAGTTACTATTTTTTTTACTAGTTATTATTTTAATAGCTTTTACTAGTTATTATTTTAGCACAAAACTTATTTCATTTGTTGAATTAGTTATTTATCCTTTTGAGTATATCAGAATGCTTCATGTACAGGGCTTTCCAATAAGAGGTGTTATTTTGATATTCAATCGTAAAAGATCAATGGTTTCGTTGCTTGTGTGGCACGTAGCGCCATCTTGTTGAAAGTAAACGTTGTCACGTTGTCAAAAATCATTAATCATCTCTCAATAGCGCAATTCATTCACCGTAACTGTTGCTCCAGCCTCATTTTCAAAAAAGTAAGGTCCAATGACTTCGCCGGACCATAAACCGCACCAAACAGTCAAACGTTGAAGATAAAAAGGCTTTTCAACAATAACTCTTGAGTTTTCCGACCCCCAGATGCGACAATTTTGCTTGATGACGAAGCCACCGAGGTGGAAATGGGCCTCATCACTCAAGATGATTTGCATTTGATTCACTCAAGTGAATTTTAACAATATCAATGCGTTGTTGAAGCGTGTATCGTTCCATTTTTATTAATGGCGTAGTTTCTACTTGTCAAATGTCAAAAAATGACAGCTTCAAAAGTAACATCTACCGAAATAGCGAGCTATTCAAAATAACACCTCTTATTGGAAAACCCTGTATTATAAAACTGTTTTTTTGGCAGTAGGCGGCAATTAAAGATTTTTAGCATAACAATGAAAAAAAGTGGAAAACCTATTATTGGTGATTATTTGTTCACATATCAATAAACATTTTTTTTTCAATTTAAATTTAAACAAAAACTCTAAATCTCTCCAATAATTTGATATTCAAGCCTCGGGAGAAGATCAAAATTACCATAAACAAAAACAAATCTTAAAAAAAATTGTTCGCAAATTAAATATTGTAATTTGACAGCCCACCCTACCTTACATATAATAAGAAGAGTAGGTGGCTGGCTAAATCACTGTGTACCAGTCTGTAATCAGTTTGATCAAAATGCAGTGTTTGTTTGACTTTCTGTTTAACCTTTGCTGCTAACACAACTTAATAATGGTGCACCGACAGAATGGCCTGGCATAAAATAGTGGCAGCTTCAAAATAGCTTTATCATTGAAGACTTCTTTTGAATTATATACATTTCATGCAAAAACTTCGCTAGTTTTTGCAACCAAATAAAACGCAGTATTTCAAAAATGTGCATAGAACTGCTTCTTTTGCCGTATAAAGTGATCAAATACATTGATGCAGTTAAGAGAAAGTATACAAATCGTGCAAAAGCTAAAAAAAATTTTCATGTAGATTTGAATAGAAACCAATCTCACTACTGGCCTAGTACCATTTGGTTGTAGCCATAAAGCAGTTAGAGTATATATTGCATATTAATATCTAGCAAAACGTGTTGTACTAGTTAGTGTTCGTAGTTTTCGGTAGGTTGGCGTTTGGAGCGTTGGAAGCCAAATTGGACTATAAAAGTGAAACATACTTTTTTTTCTTCTTGGCTCAATTAAATGTAACAAAACAATGGTTGCAGCCAATTTAGCACTTAATTTTTTTCTTTTACACTTGTCAGATATTGTAGGTATCTTGCCAACCCATTTTATTTATATAATGATGGTTATGTTTACAGTTCTACAGTTATGCGAAAATAAATTAAAGCTGAGAATCCTAGGAAGCACGCAGAAAAAAACAGAAAAACAAAACACGCCCACATGGCGTTTCTTGTGTTTTTCTTTATTCTGAGTGCAAAATGCTTTTCTTATTACTATACAACAAAAATACTACATGTGAATACAACATCACCACTACCCATTTCACCGAACAATAATATAACCTAACCTAACAAAAAGATGGTAAATGTGACTCTAATAGTAATCTAGCGTGGTGTTTCGTCACAAGATATTTTTATTCAAAAAGTTCAAAAAACTAAATCACCACTTTCCATTTCAACGAAAAACGACAAAAGCTTAGATGAAAACTGTGACTCATAATGTAGTCTTGAGGCTGTTTTGTCATAGGCTATTTTATCCACAAGGCGTTTTTGTTACCATTCATGAAAATCAAATCACCACTTCCCGTTTCAGAGAACAACAGCGATTAACATAACCTAACAACCATTTTCATGAATGAATGCAGCTCGCAACCACCGCAACCGCTGTCGGTGTATGTTCCCAGAGTTGGTTTATTCCTATGAAAATACAAACCGATAGAAGAGTGTTAAGGGCGTGTTAGTGTGCCCGAAGTAATCTAGATTCTCTCCTATCTCTAGCGAAATTCATGCATGTAGTTGAAAAAACTTTCGTAGAAATTGTAGATTGGTTCAACTGCATGGAAGATAAAGAATGCTTTAATTACATACCTCAATAAGAATAATAATAAAGTTTTAGCATAATTCTAGCCTTCTGCATGGGTTCTATACAATTTTAAAAAGATATTTAACTTCACGATTAATTTTACACCAAATTATTATGTCCATCACGGAATGTTTGTAAAAGCCCGTATAAGCGTATAATATAAAAATGATTTTATGACAATTTCTCACTGTGCCCGACGATCCATCCCTTAGCCGAAAATCTTACACAGGTAATGCCATAAAAATATGAATCCATCCCTAACGGGATATATAATTCTTGAATAATTCCCAAAATTTTTTCAGACCCAACGACCTATTTTGTTTAGTTATGTTTTTTTTATTTCTATCTTTTCAGAAATTGTGTTAACAAAATTATTTACTCGGTATATCAGTGAATCGACCTCGTTATAACAGTCAACAATTATATAAAGATAAGACTGAAATAAAATATCGTTTTTTAATTGCTTATTGTAGCCGTGAACTCGCTATAGCCGGTATCGTTATAACCAAGTTCGAATGAAAATAAATTGATCCAACACTTCCAAAGATTAAATTTTTTATGTGAAATATCTTTTGACGCGCCCAGGCAGGGGGTAAAACCAACTCTTGCGTAGCAAGCGTGGCAAGACGGGACGACGCTCTTGCACGGAACGACGTTTCATTTGGCCAGAATCGTGACTCGTCGGATCTTTCCGCGTTTCAGAAAATGCTCATATTCATTAACCTGTTTGAGGTCTTGGACGGCTGTATGTTAATTGATTACAAATGTTTTCGAAGCGGTATGGATCACACTTCTAAGGATTTTTTGTTCAGTGTTTCACTGCAAGCATGGTTTTACTGCTAGTATACTTCTACTGCGAGTCTACTTCAAGTGCAGTCAAGTGCATCAATTGTATTCTTCGAGATGCATTATGCATGAATCAACAGAGATACGATAAGTTCTTCAAATATAAATACAAAGTTAACGGTGAATGATAGAAAAAGATCAAAATACTGATTAAACTTTCCGACTTGCAGCATGAAATTTCAATTTGAAATGCTAAAACAATATTAAATTCAAAAAGTTTATAGTTTTTGAAAATGGTGAATAATTAAAAAAATACTCGGTAACGAAAGCGCTATTTATCTTTTTCTTTGTAAACATAGCGTTAGCAGTTATTCCCAATAATAGTACGAGAGCCCACGACCAAAATTTTTGTCTCATAGCAATACGGCCAAAACCGCATCAAATCGATAGATACGATTATCCTGAACTCGAAAATACCAATATCAGACATTTTCCGCGTAGCGTTTGATCTGACCGAATTGTCAAAGAATTTTACCGAACTGCATCATAGCAATATGTCTGATTTGCAGACTGTAGTTGAATGATAGTTCTGAGATACCAGAAACATATTTTTCAGACGTTAGTGGTGTAGCGCAAACCCGTAAAATCACATAAAAATATTAAAAATGAGACAAAAAAAATGTCTCATGGCAATACGTCTGAAAATCTTTTTTATTAGTAAATTTTGATTATTTGATGCGAACAAAACAATTTTCAGACGGAAATGTGAACGCATTAAATTTTGAGACCGTTTTGAAAATGTTAATAAATTTTACCGATCTGTATCATAGCAATATGTCTGAAAATTGTTGGACATGATAAAATAAGTTGTCCACATGTGCAAAAAATTTATATCAGACAAATTAAGTGTAGCACCTTCTCTATCAGACAACTTTTCGATACGTTTGGAGCAGCTGGCGAGTGAGCTGTATAATAGTAAGAAAGGGGCAGGAGCGTAACAAGCGCTGAGGCTGTTGAAATTAAATACTGATTGATTTGATAGTTTTGGTTTTATTTAAAGCACACTTGAGTAACTTTTACAAAAGAAATAAGTAATGACATCTGTCATCTGTCAAAGTACATATAATAGACAAGGGAGATTCTTGAATATCTATGAAGGCTGTAAATTAAAAAAAAAAATTAACAGAGGCGTCTGTCAGGCGACTCCGAAACGTTATTTTCGTTTTTGGGAGTATATGCTACACTTAAAGTGTCTGAAAACAGGTTTTTGGTAATCATGGCAGCAATACGAAAAGTTGAAAAAAAAAATTATCCGTATTGCTATGATACAGGTCGGCTAAATTTGTTGACATTTTCAAAAATGCGCTCAGGCTATATGCTACGCGCAAAATGTCTGAAAACAAACTTTTTCGTAATACAATTATAAAATCTATGTACATTTTCACTATCAGACGTATTGCTATAATACCGACTGTCTTTTTTTTTGACACAGCAGAAATGGCCTCCCACGCAGTTGCTACACTTTCGACCGTTACTACACACCTAGTCGGGTTCAGAATCATACAATCTAACGATTTTATAAGGTTTTTGCCGTATTGCTATGAGACATGGTTTTGGTCGTGGGCTCTCGTACTATAAGGTATTTTCAAAACGACATGTTTATTTTATTGGTGAATTCAGCGGCGTGGCGTCGACCGTCTTACCAGCCAGTCAAATTTCTTATGTCAATGACGTTGTAGCCAGTTGGAACCATTTCAGAAAATTCGGTTTTAGATCATTTTTGAAAACAACAATAATAAATGAAAAAACCCCAAAAGTTTTTCCTGGGTCTTCGAGAAAGAGCCCAAAGCCAAAAAAACTCGTTCGCTATGTTAGCTGATATTTTTAATATGCCTCTTTTGAGATATAAACCTGTACTGATAAAAGCTTTTAGCAGAGCATATTTTTAACAAGACTATTTAAAAGTTTTTTTTTGTTTTTGTTTATTTCTTTTAATCACTTTGTACTGTAATGTGGTGCGGTGCAGACCACCGTACATGTGGTCAACGAATGCCCGCTCCATGCATTCCCTGGCGGGATTGATGAGGTCCAAATGGCGAGGCCTGAGGCCCTAGACTGGCTCGCAGACCTAGATGTCCCCCTCTGACCCCCCACCATACGAAAGAAGAAGACTTTGTACTAATGTGTATTCTTTTTAATTACACCCCTTGTTAATTATAATTTTTCCTTTCTTTCCATAGTTTACTGTAACGGACAATATTTTTCATTGATATAAATGGCACTTTAGCCGTTAATTCTAAATAAATTATCATTTGATTGTGTGATTGTTGAAATTAATGTGAATTTATATAGAATTAGCTGAGTTCCCCAGTTTAGCCCGGGTTTCACGCAAAGCTTTTAGAAATTTCATGTACACAGTGACCATTCCGGTGTTTTGTAGGTCAAGTGTGAAAAATTATATTAACCTTCGAATAAAACTGTAGATTTGTATACAAATCATAATCTCCTTTATAAATTAGCTAAAGAAGACTGGCTAAAGTTCCCGGAGTTGTCAGACCTTTGCTCAGAGTTTATGGAAATCAGTTGTAAGCAGTAATTTTCTTTTATTTCGAACATTGAGTGTGCAAAATTTCTGCTTTTATAAAAGATCTTCCCTGATCAATCCCGTGTTTATAAATGAAGAAGATGATAAAATACTTAAATTGTTCTTGTTCTTGGGTGGTGTATTTTTAGAACGTAGTTTATTGAAGATTGGTTATTATTGTTGATAATAATATTGTATTGTCGTTTGATTATTGCGTTTACCCAATTAATTCCACAGAGGTAGGTGCGTTTCCCAATTGATTTCAGGCGATCTCACTATCGCAATGTATTTTAGCATTAATGCGCAATCGCAATTGTATTTTATTGACCTGTATTCAATTATATTGGTAATAATAATTGTTGTTTCTGGGTAATTTTGAACTATTTAATCCACGAGGCACTCAACGTGTATTATACCTTTGTATCATGCTGTACTATTGAATGAATATTACGGCCATCGATCGGTGGTTTCTGTAGTAATAATAATTCTTTTTTTATAATAATAATTCTTTATTCTTTTAGTAGCTTAGCGGTTCAGAGCACCTGACCGGCAATAGAAAGGTGCGGAATTTATTTTTACTTGGGATATATTTTCAATTTGTATGGATATTTCAGGCGAGTAATTATTGCTTATAATGATTTTTTATCTATGGAATAAACTATCAGAGTTTTTCATTGGTGGATAGTATAATACTTAAATTACCAATACTAACACCCACTTCAACCATATTAAAAAATTCCCAGTGTTGAAGATTCAAAAATTATATTCAAAACAAATACTTACTTTTCTTTACAAGAACCTAAACACATTTAAAACTTCTCGCAATACTAGAACAAGACATGCACACCAACTACTAATACCAAAAACCAACACATCCTTTGGACAAAAACACTACAGATTCCAGGCTATAAAACTATACAATTCACTTCCAACACAATATAAAACATCTAATCTTACAGAATACAAAAAACACATATGGAACTGGCTACAATCCTTTTAATATTTAATTTTTTATATTCCACTTTTTTTTGTTATAACTATGGAAAAATCGATTTTATATTTTAATTATTATTGTTTCTCTGTGTCCACTGTAACTCCACTGTATTGTTTTAGTATTATATAACTTTACAATTGTTAAAGTCCTCCACAACACAAGTGAACTCCTAGCGTGGACGACAATATACTATACCATTGTAATACAAATATATTTAAGAATAAAAAAACTAAAAAAATAAAAAATACATAGGCTCCGAATGATAATTGTACTGTCTATATATTAGCATATCTATGTTTTTAGGACCAATTTGTTCCATAAAAAAAGGCTAAAATTATCGATCTAGTGAGTGATTTATTTATGGGCAGAAGAAATTTAACAGCTGATAGTGTAGTCGCTCATGGTGCCCTAGTCATTTCACTATTGTATCGTTATATTAAATAAATAATATCTGGCATCGAAGCTACGTGTATAATTGAAATCAATAATAATTACAATTGAAAACAATCCCTTACACCTACAACAAAGGAAAAACATTACAGTTCCCACTTAGTTTCTTCAAATTACCCTTTTTCTCGTTTGTCCGTACAGTATGTTAGTAATTCTGCGACAGTCTGCACGCTTCCGTTGTATATCTCCTAGAGTTTCTATTATCTATGACTATGACTCATGGATTGCTTCAGAACAGGCAACTTTAACTTTATCAATTTTCTCAACTTAATGATCTGCAGCCTCAACAGATACGATGGGTGGTATATGATTTAAAATTCTCACCGCCAACCCGTTAACCGACAATACCAGATATCCTGTTAGAAATGAACAAATTCAATGTGAATGCGATATGGAATTCCGTGTAAAATTTACTGAATATGAAGAGTTAATGTTTTAAAGAAGGCAAAATAGGACTATGAATTGAATAAGAGTAGCGAAGTCTTGTTTTAACTCGACCAATTTGGAATTTAATCTGCCTGTAAATTGATTTGTTACGTTGCGGTTCCGATTGAAGGAGCTGGCCTTGTTGGATACCATATTTTTATTTCTGAGCTGTCAAATCTGAATAATCAATATCATGGTACCTACAGGCCTAAAGGAAATTTTAAAAATGAATTGTCATTGATGGTGATGTTAAAGATGTTTGAAAAAAATACGGTTTGTATTTAAGTGGGTAAGTATATAAATACCAAATTACAAAACTTATGAGAAAACTTAAAAGATTATACAGAGAAAATTTAGTTTTGATTTATTGAATGAGAGAAAATAAGAAACATGTTTTTTTTATGCGATGTCTACTTTTCACAGACCTACTAGTAATAAATATTTGCTTCAGTTTGAACTTTCATTTCTTCAGTTTTTGACTTGTCTTTGAGCTTCCAACTTTAAAACATCCCGTAGTATTTGAATGCAATCCCAAATGAATTCAAGTATATTCATGTACTGGCAATATTTATGCCCTCATCTTGAATACGCTCTTGTTATTTGGTAACATTTTTATGCAGTTCACATACATTACATCGCTTCTTGTGAGGATTTGCTTTGAAGCGAAGTCTGGAGAGAAGCTATTTCTCAAGCGATGAAATTGAAAAAAATTACAAAAAGTAGGAAAAAATTTCACCTCATTTACGTTCAAATTATTATTTATTTATTTACGTCTTTTTATAGGTTTTTACGCATGAATAGCAAAAATTATGCAGTATCTGTTATACATAACTCAACTGCCTCAGCAGAAATCCTTTGTTTTCGCTTAGTGACAAATTGAAGATGTTTACTGACTCGGTATAATTATTTCCTTCCAAATAACATTACGGGCAGTGAGGAATACATTGCATATGGTTTATGGAATTCCCAGAATTACTTACTGAAATAATTCCCGATTTCCCGTATTCCGTACTAGAATTCGAAAACTTATCAATACAATCAATTTTGGAATATCAAATGCATCAAAATCAATTCTGAAAACCTTGAGGTCATCAGCAAAAAGTAAGATAAATACATCATGAAATTTTTTTTTAATATAATTTATAAACAAAAATGGACCAAGGTTTGAACCCTGTGGTAGTCCGCTTGTTGAATTATTTTTATCAGGAGGATTTAACAATTTAATTGAATTTTATATTATAACTGTATTACATATTGACTGAACTTCAATTGTTGCAAGTCATCGAGTTCAACATCACTTTTATACGATTTTCTTTTCACTTCCACAGTTAACGATAATTTATAAATCTTTTATTTCAGATGGATAATCTATTGTAATATTTATATAACATCAAAACGTATATTTATTTCAACAAGAGAGAAAAATGTTTATTTTGGTCGGAAGCTTTGCCCTCGCAAATGAATTTATCAGTTCTTGTGTTATTTCTACTTCGCATTTAGGGAACTTGGCCAAAAAAGAATGTGTCGGTTTTTTTTCATAAAAAATATTTTTTTTTAATACTGCCCACTATAATGATCTAATTATGTAGGTACCTACTTCAATAGGAAGACTCTAAAAATAAAAGTAACACATTTATTCTTATCCATTTACAACAAGTTCGTCGAACTGACATACCGACATTATACAATGTGTAATTTGCAATGTATTTATTTATTGCTTCTCATTATACATAAATCACGTTTTTTCTCATAAAAATTAACCTCACTAGGACTAAGCCTCTAATTAATAATTCACTTTTGAGTGAAGCAAACATAGAGTAATCACAAAAATAAAGTAATACTACCTATAATCTCTCACAAAAGCGGCGCTATATAAATTATCCAAGAATAAATAAATATAAAATATTTCAAAAAGAAAGAAAAAAAAAGTAGTTGATTAGTTTTTATGGTAATAAAAAAAGTATTTATGGTACAAAGATTCAAAAATTATGATTAGAAAAAAAGAACGAGAAAAAATCATCTACATTAAACACGCTGATGATCTGTTAAAAATGGTTTAGATGCTTCTGGAGAGCTCCAACGTCGGTTAGTTATTGGCCCGATTACCCTTCATAATCAAACGGTAAGGAGAAACTTTACATTTATTGTTTCGAACTATGTACAACAATAATTTTCCACTTCGGTAATTCTCTATCTGCAACTAGGGTGAAACTCCCGGTAACTGCCACGGACAGTGGAGTTCCCATAAACATATAAAATATTTTTTTTAATTTTCGTATAATTATTATATCAACATGCCTTTCTCAATAGAATTTTTTGATGAGGAATTACAGAACCAAAACCTGTCTTACGCAACTTCAGATACTAATATATGTAAACGCCTGATTGGAAACTCTGCCAATACAAAAATTATGCACCAAAACATAAGATATATAAATAAAAACTTTGACGAACTCTTAATTCAACTTCACCACATAGATGTTGTTTTCGACATAATCATTCAAACCGAGTGCTGGTTGTCAAACACATATACACCTAAAATCATCAAAAATTACACATCACACAATTCAACTACGTTTGATAATCAGAACGATGGGATTGTTGTTTACACAAAAAATAATCAAAACTTCACAGTAACCGATCTAAAAATTCAGGATGCAAGTTGCACACAAATAGAATACAACAATGATACAGTTATCCTCGCTATATACCGCTCGCCATCGACTCGTAACATCACGCCATTTCTAAACAGTCTAAGTTGCACACTTTCAAATCTTTCCAATACCAAAAATATCATAATAATGGTCGATCTAAATATTAACATACTACCGAGCAACCAACACCACCAAAGCCAAGACTATATCAACATGCTAGAATTTCATGGATTAGTGAGTACCGTTAACTCACCAACAAGAACGACAATTGGATCTATATTATATGCATTGTCCACATTATGGTAAAGTCAAAAAAACCATCTAAAAGTATCGTCTACAAATCAACTATCACGGACCATTATTCAACTATCTTTGCCTTACAAACAGCTATCCAAATAAATAAATGTAGCCTGCCTTTAGCATACAATAAAATCAACTTTCAAAATATAATAACCAATTTAAAGAACAAATCATGGCAAGAACTCTTCAAAATTAAACAATCGGAGGACGCATGGACATACTTTATTAACTATTTGAAAAACGAATTACTCCACCATACCCTGACGATGACCAAAAATCTAAGTAACAAATTGAAACCCTTGAAATCATGGATTAACCACTCCATTATAAATTGCATTCATAAAAGAAACACGCTACACAAAAAAACCAAAGAAAATCCGTATGACCAACTAATATTCAACTATTATAAAAAATATAGAAACATGTGCTGTAACGTCATCAGAAAAGCAAAAGAAATTTACTACTCAGAAAGAATTAAAGAAAGAAACAATAATCCCAAAAAATTATGGGAAATACTTAGAGAAGCCACAAACTCGCAAACTACAAAAGACAAACAGAGCATAAATAAACTTTCTATTGATGGACATATTGTTGAAACCACAAAAAATCCTAAGCTCGTTGCTGATCATGTAAACAATTTTTTTATTAATATCGGTCCAAATCTCGCTTCCAAATTGCCCAGAGCGGAATCACCCAATCTACCGATACAGTGGTTCAAACAAATAACATAAATACAAAATTTCTATTCCAAACTGTGTCACAGGAAGAAATTCTCTAAACAATTAATTCTCTAAAAAACACTTCTTCTGCTGGACCAGACGAAATTTCAACGAAAATCCTTAAAACGCTGTCTTCGGAGATTACATTGCCACTAGAATACCTTATAAACCTAAGTATTACACAGGGCTACTTCCCCTTTAACCTAAAACAAAGTATCGTAATTCCCATCTACAAATCTGGAAACAAGTCAGATATCAATAACTATAGACCAATTACTTTACTGAATAGCTTGTCTAAAGTTTTTGAAAACCTTATTAATACACAACTTTTAAAATTTATCGAGAGCCATAAAATACTTTCAACAAATCAATATGGTTTTCAAAAAAACAAAAGTACCTCAGATGCCATTGCCAGGATGACAGACTTCATTGTAAAAAGCCTTGATAATGGAAATAAATGTATTTCAATCTTTTTAGACCTCTCTAAGGCTTTTGATACAATATCACACTTTAAACTAATTAAAAAACTTGAAAAAATCGGCATTACGGACAAAGAGCTGGACTTCTTTAAAAGCTACCTAAATGGACGCAAACAACAGGTTAAAATACATAATACCCTCAGTAACCAGCGCTCAACTGACTATGGAATTCCACAAGGAAGCGTATTGGGACCAACTCTGTTCTTATTGTATATGAACAACTTTTGCAACCTTGAAATTGAGGGAAGCATTGTTAGCTTTGCTGACGATACTGTCTTACTGTTTGAAGGCAACAATTGGTCAGCTGTATTTAAAAAAGATGAAAAAAATATTAACTTAGTTAAAAAATGGTTAGATATAAACACGCTTACCCTTAACACGAAAAAAACAAAATATATCACTTCAAGCATCAATACTGCAGGCCAACCTTATGATGATTACTCCATAAAAATACATAACTGTACGAATTCCAATGTATGCAATGAGTGCCCCTGTATAGAGCAAACTCCACAGATGAAGTACCTCGGCCTCACCATTGACCCATACCGCAAATGGAATATACATACTCAGATCATTGCGAATAAAATTAGGAAAACAATACATTTCTTCAGATCCGTAAGGAACTTCCTTAACTTACAAATTCTAAAAACGATTTATTTTGCATTAACCCAATCTATCATTGAGTATGGTATCATTGCATGGGGAGGGGGTACTTCATCAGCTCTAGATCCTGTTGAAAAGGCGCAGAAAACAATTATGAAAATTATTCTCAAACTTCCTCAAACTGCAAACAGTAACTTAATTTTCAACATAATGAGAGCATTTGATGTTCGACAGATCTATGTAAAAACTATCCTCATGCATTTCTTTAAAAACAATTATATTATGCCATTTCTATATAACACTCTTACATTCATATATTTTTTTCTTATATTAGAAACTGCCGTATTATTGTAACATTATTCTTTCAACAATTTCATTGTTTCTAACTGACGTATAATTATACAACTTACTAATGATATATTATATATATATTCTGTAATTTTTTGATGAAATAAATAAATTTAAAAAAAAAAAAAAAGTAATCAGATGCGTAATTTGACAGTATTTTGTAACAATATTTGAACCATAACTACTTATTAAGCATTATTCCCAAGAAGAAACAAGTAGATAATAGAGACAGCTAGGGTGACATTCAGTTTTTTAGCAAATGGGACTTATATAAAATCTTATTATAAGAAAGAGCAAGGCTAAAAAAATATTACGATAATCGTCTATCAATACAAACATCTTAATTAACTTTTTAAATTTAACTAAGGAATTAGTAGACTTAATATGATTTGGAAGAATATTAAACATAAGTGGTTCCTGTACGGTTTATACTTGGTTTTGCAGTACAAACGACTCATAATTTAAAAATAACTTTTTCTTTTTATATAATTTTCGCACAAGAGTCTCAACTGCTATAAACCGTCTGGAGCCAGTGAGACTATTGCGTCCCCAATAGGGGTATGTTGTGAGGCTGAAGGTAGTGGAGGTTAAGGAGATGGGAAAAAGGAGGTATAACTTGGCTATTCAGATCTCGTTACCAAACACGGCATCTTTTCAATTCGGAATGGTGGTCTTTCACCAGGGCGATACTGAGAGTATCTTCCACCCTGAAACGTGTCACAAATAACATGTTTTATTTTTTATGCATTAATTACGAAACAATACTTATTAATAAAACAAAATTTTACTTACGCTTGCAGGGACTTCCGCGATCTCCGGATTCGTAGTCGAGAGCCTTACACCCCGATCACTGTTTCCATTACGTGACGGTATTTGAAATATCCCAAAATGATTAGGATAGTAGCTGAATTGACAAACACGTCGGGATCCTACCCACTTTCTTGTCCACCATCATTTCACAAGCAACATTTTTCGCTCACAATAGTAGTGTTCGAGGAACGAACAAGAGTTGGGATAGCCGTATTTTAAAGGGCTATTCCACAAAGATAAAACATGGATAACGCCTATGGCTTATGACGGGCGAATGCGATAACACAATTTGTAAGGTTAATTCACAGTCAGCTTACCGGGTGGCGAACGAAATCTGCATCTCGAGAATAATCCCTTATACTGGAACGGTGATCGTTGTACGGTAGCACTCGTTATGTTGAATTGGATTGCGATAATTGTGATAAAATACGTTTAAGAGATTATTCCGATAAATAACCGGCGATAGTACACACATTGGTTTCGACAAGACGAACGTTTCGATACGATTGTACGGCTCACGGCACTCCGTGATTATAATTGTCGTGTGTGATTTCAAACTGTACCGTTCAAAATCTGACCATACTATTGGTCAGCACACGGCCTGTCAAAAGCAAACCGGCGTGACGGAACAGTTAGTATTAGGACCTTCTCAAACATTTTCAAGTTATTTGTAGCTCGGGAATGATTATCTTTCTTTAAAAAAATGCATTAAACTAAACATCATAACCTAAGATAATGTTATTTAACTCTTCAAATTTATTGTTCTGTTGGAATGAATATCAAACTATTCCGCTTATTGTTATAATAGTGACAACTTCACTATATTTTTCCTTTAAAATTGCCTAAACTAAGTGTTGTTATCAATATTGTCGACGTTTCGAAACGATCCCACGACCCGTCACCAGGGGCACGGGCAAGGGGAGACTTCTGATTAATGGGTTCCGTGCACCCCCGGGTATTGGGTACTGAAGACGATTAGTTAACTTCTCTACGGGTGCTGTAAAGGAGACAAAAATATTACATAGTTAGGAAGTTTTGTATGTGAAAAATGTCTCTATTACATCAAGCAATGTATTGTACCAGCTGGTAGTAATCTATACTACACAGCTTCTGGTTTCAACACATTTTTGCGAAGTTTAAAAAAAACAATTTACCTACCTACCTACGTCACTTTTTCGTGTTTTGGTTTGATAAAAAAAATTTCTACATTTTCCAACGAGTTATTTTATTTAATTACCCCAGGGTATCGATTCTCCAATCCAGGCAGCTCGCAATCGCCGTCGAAAGTACATACATTGGTCGACGTTCTTATTCTTGAGTCTCGTAGAAAGAACATACCTACTTACATACGTCAAACGTCAAAAGTGAAACAACTCGTTTCTCGAATGGAATGACTTTGTAGAGAATCGAGGCCCAGACCCTTAGTCAGAATTCTCAACAATCAGTTCCAATTTTTGAAATGACAATTAAAATACTTTCCAGTAAAATATATAATATTATAGAAAGATTCTTTATCGCTTGTCTGAATTCTCCAAGCAAACACTTACGATTTTGAAAATGACACTTAAATTCAAAGCCAATCCAAATTCAACAGTTCTTTGAACCGGAGTTACAAACAGACACAGACACAATTGAAATTAGAATTTTTAATAATTAAACGCCAACTTAGTAGATGCATAATATGTCATACTTATATTACTTTTAAATAAAATATTTATTTCGATTTATAATTTATTGTTTTTAATCTGTGCCCTGATTTATTTACGCCCAAATTGAGCTTACATTTACATACTATCAGTATAATACCTGTTCTTATGTAATATACATTATGTAATGCAGCAAAATAAATTAAAATCCAAATCAAAACGTACTAAAGAAAATAATTGAAGAGTCACATGATTAAGTCAGTGCCACCAAGCAAGGTGTTGTTTTACCGCTAGCATATTAAATAAACAGAGATTAGACGGTGAAGTTTACTTAGCGACACCGCTGTCTACGTAATTTGGTGGTTGCGCGCTCAGGCCTGTACTCTAGTCGGACTTCTGTCTTCACTATTTTGATAGTGTTGAAATTTATTGATTACGGTAATGGTAGATTTATACTTTAAAAATTACCCTGGTGACGGAGAACCATTGAGAATCGAAACGTTCTTTGAATGGATTTTGACGTGTTGGGTGACCAGATAAGAATAGCAAGGTACTTCCCCACCTTCCTCCACCCCATTTCCTTCTCCTCCCCACTATCATCAGCCTTGCAACATGCTTTAATTGGAAATGCCATAGACAGTAGGAAGCAGTTGGGGCTTTTGTGCAGTATTCACATTAGAATATAAATTCTCAAAGAAAAGTTCTATGAAAAAGGATGTTCAATTTCAACAGCGAGAAAACATTCATTTAATTTTTCTTTGTTCACCTTCATTAATTTCACCGTGAGTATTAAATATAAATTATATTTAAATAACTACTAACAAAATTTATTTCAATCAAAGCTTAGTCGTTTTTACTACCAAATTATATGACTAATAATAATGTTTGTTTATTTCAGCTGCACAAAGCGGCGATTGCAATACTCATTCTTCCATATAAAATCATACGAGTACATCTAAATAAATGAAATGATAATAAAATGAAAAGAAAATAAAATGGTAAACACATTTAGCACCCTAAAAATAAATAAACACCCTAAATGCTTGGTTTAAACTTAAATTTAATTAACACCACCTTTTCATTTCAGCTTATAACGTACTGGAGAGTTATTCTAGAAATTACTTTTTGATCCCTTGAAAGTAATTATTACGCATTTGGCTTAAATACGAGTAGCTGACATATGTTCATATTTAAGTAGAACACGTTCCGAAGACTCCATTTTTAGGTTTTCACGTGAGCAATTCTGTCACAGCCACAATTCTGTGGACAGCCTATAGAATATACATAACTACCGCAAACCCGTGAAAAATCTCAAGATATCAAAATTATCTCATAATCATAATCACGGGATATCAAAATCATAATCTCTGTCCAATAACGTTATAAAAATATAAGACACGTTATAACATAAATATATTCATACTATTCGATCAAAACATGTAGCACTGCAAAAAAGCAAAGTTCAGAAATGGACCCTCAAAAGCTTTGGCAAAATGTAAAGACTTTTTCGGGAAGGCGCAACACCAAGGTTGATTCCTCTTTTCGAGCAGACAGTCTCGCAAGTCACAACATATTTTAGAAATAAGGTTGAAAAAATTCGGGCCCTCAGTGATGTAGGATCCCTTCCAAGTCCGCTAGTGACTTAACAGGAAGCTTCAAGCCAAAAATTTGTATATTCTTGGTATACCTTATATCGTAGGTAATAGGCATTAAAATCGCTTGACAAACGCAGTCTAGAAACGTGCGATTTCAAGCAAAAAACTGTTTTATTTATTTTGTAAATAATTTTATAAGAAAGGAAAAAAGTTAATCAAGTGAAATTGTCACATATAATTTTAGCTTTAATACTGTATTTTTTTTAACGTTGTTTCCTTTATGCGTTCATACATTTCTATTGAAAAAAAATATTTTTTAGTGTTTTGCATTTATATTTTTTATTGAGTATTTTTTTTTTATTTGTATTATACTCAAGCGAAACGATACGAAAACCTTCAATTTATCTGAAGCATATTTTTTGGTATTCATAATCTACACCAATTCGTTATAAAGATTAATCAAAATAGTGATTTGGCATTAAGCTTCGCCTTAACTACTTTTGCAGCAGTATCGGAAGATAATGTCATACGTACTGTGAATTCTTGACCAAAAAATCAATGCTGTCAAGGTCCTATACCTACCTGGCTCTTAAAACAGCGCCTGTAATTACCGCAATTATCAAAAAGTCACGTGTAAATTCACTTACATTGCGCACACTTAAATCAATTAATACTACGATACCAAAAAAAATAAATGCTGATACTGAGAATAGCGGTAAATATATGCCAATATCAAACCTACCATTTCTATCAAAACTACTTGACAAAATCGTTTCCAAACGATTGTTTTGGAACTACTTGAAACTCCGCCGGTCTGTTTGCCAAAAATAAACCCGCTCACCGACAGTTTCATTCAACGGAAATTTGTATTTTGCGGGTAATTTAAGAATTGATCATCGGGATAGAAACAGTGAAGTTGAGTTTGGTATCTGTTTTTGATATGAGTGCGGCATTTGAAGCGGTAGATTATATTATTTTATAAAATGTGCTTGAGGTACTCCAATGAATGACATGGTACCTGGTTGGACGAGTAGACTCAGTAATTTTCAATAAACATTACCTGGTGATGGTCTGGATTGTAAGCCACATAGACCATCAGGGAATAAGTAATTCCCTATGAAAAAAAGAGATTACAAAAATTCACTCTGCAGGCAGCGTAACAAATTAACATCCAGCCACCAAATACATAAAACAGAGAACTCACCGAATATATCACTCGAATTGAGATTGGCAGCAATTCCTCAACCTCAAGGTTAATCTCCAAATTCGGCAGCGGACGGCAATCAGCACAATAAAACTTGCATTTACACCATGAAATAATGATCTGTCACGACAAGCTCTCAAGAGAGTAGAATTTTGAATAAATTGAACTAACACATTGTAACTCAAAAAGTACTGTCACTTTCTTGTGATAAAAATATTACTTCCCCACCTTCCTCTTTCCCTTCCCTACTTACCTTCAGCCTCACAACATCCCCCAATTGGGGATGCCATAGTCTCACTGGCTCCAGACAGGAGCAGTTGGGACTCTTGTGAGGTATTCACTATAAAAAATATAAAAAAAAATTTAAATCTTTTAGTTTAATCGACCAAACAGGAATAGTGGTGCTTTCTTTTGTCAAACAATATAATTCAGATGAATTCAGCTGCATAATCACAGGCAACTGAATTTCATTGTCACCTACCTGCAGAGCTAAATCTATACAATAACTGATCATAGATGTCTATCCTGTCAACTATTTTTAATTTTAAGTTTCAAATTTTAAGTCTACTGCTTCTCCATCACCTGAAACTCCCATAGAATTTGGAGTTCCCCAGGGCTCTATTTCATTCTCTTTATTCTATATACGAATCGTCTTGAACAACTCATTCGCTTAGCTGGCTTTGAATCCCCGGACGATAAAAACGCCCTTAAAACCTATATAGTTAGCTTTTTTAACACAGTCTCAAGTTAGATGTCTAATAATCTCACACTTAATCCGACAAAGACAGAATTTATTCGGATAGCTTCCCATGGAAGGCTCCTTGACTCCAGTCCAATCCATATTCAGGATACAGATATATCGTCTTTCTATATACTCTTTTTCCAGACCGTTTTCAATGCTGCGGTGAGCATAAGGGATAGCCTACATTGGGTTCATTGTCCTGAAAGAATATAGTTCAAGATCTACTTATTGACCTTAAAGCATTGCAAAGATGACGCCAGCCTATACATCGGAACTATGTGTCCGACAAAACATAAGCGATAGACAGCTAACATATTACTTATTGTCTAATCGAACTTTCCAGGTCAAATTGAGCTCTTTATGATAGCAATTTTATTGTTAATTATATGTTATCTTATCATCCCTTTGGATGTACTGTACCTATTTTTTATGTAATGTTAGTTATTATTATTGTCGTGTTCTACAATATCACTGTTATTGTTAAATTTCGCTATCTTATCATTGCTTTGCATATATTGTACATTTTTTATGTTATATTATTTGATCAATATTATGTAAGAAGCAATGTAGGAGTATTTTCAACAATATGACCACTGAATACTAAATTGTTATTTTTAAGTTTAGTATAGCAAAGCGCACTTGAAGTGAAACAACACAAAACTCCGATATTTAAATGTTATGTTCTTATTATTTTAAAAGCATTTGATTACGACTATTTTGCATACGATCATTTTACCTATGCAGAAATGGAAGATATTTTAGTAGCACTGAAAGAACTTACTTAAAAAAAACTTTTCACATATTTTCTGAAAACAGTAAAATCATTATATTTTGTTTTTTTTTTAGCATGGTTGTGAAAATTAATTAATTTGAATCATATTATTATGTTTAAGCTGCATAATTGAGTCACATTTTTGTGATACGTAAAACTGTTTTATTCCTATTTATTTCGTACATAAATAAGTAAACGCAAAATGTCGCTTGTGAATGGACGGTGGTCTTAGCTACGAGAGGCATTTGTCAAATTAGTCAGAAGATGGTCTCATTAGTTTGTAGTATTTTTGTCTCTGCTCAAAACGTGACCACAAATTTCGGAACTTCCCTATTACTTACTTGAATACATGATAATGAATTCTGAAAATATCGTTTCATAATTAAAAATCGGTCTAATCCAATTAATTCGTTCTCGGGCTAAAGAAACATTTAAATAAACGACTTCAACAAACCGACACCGCTGTTTTGAATCCTTAAATTTTTAATCGCGGATCTACCCGGCCCCATGGTAATTAAAAACCAGAAGGCTGCGCCGGCAATTGTTTGATAATTACAAGCAACGGAAACTGCCTCGCATCCCGATTTACGAACCAACTCTTAAAGGCTCGGTCACACGGAGCGGTTTCATCGCTGCTATATTTCCGCGGCGAATGATCGCCACTTGTTATATCTACTAGTTGACAGTCTCCCGGAGTTACTGAATACAATAAACAATCCAAAAATATCTGTGGACCCACGATTTGAGATGTCGGACGAGGCGGTAGTCGCGACAAGTAGCGTCGAAGTGGACAGGTGGCCGGCAAATTCACACGTTTCGCAGTAGTGGAATTTACCGGCTTCACCGTTGTTACTTGCTTCTAACTAACTAAGTAACTGCCGGAGCTGCGTTATTGATAGGCGGTAATCATATCAATAATTTATACAGGGGCATAGCGAATATACTGTCAGTCGCGGGTCACCTCATACATTCCTTTGACCCTTTCCCGCTAACGAGTGCAGCTACTTTGGGGAAGTGAATATCCCTTCGTTCCTTCTGGACGCTCGCCCCAATTCCTGCAGCTTAAAGTATGTTTGTTTGTTTGTTTAGTAGTTTTATGAGTTTGCAGGTAGAGGCTATTCATGACCGATGGTATATTCGTTTCACCTTTTTATGAATACGCAAGTGATCGAGAATATTTTGTGTTGGTGACGCAGCAGGAGCGACTGGACGAATCGTCAAAATCACGGGTTATTATAATTCCATTTATGAAAAATAAAATAAAATTAAGTTTCCGTTTTACAAAAGCCGTTCCAATTTTGAAAATTAAACTTAAATACAAAGCAAATTTGAATAATTTTACATTTCACGCACCGACAACCGATAGTAATTTTATAACTTCAAAATTACCTCAATCGCACTAGAACGTGTTTTAATCGAATCGCCGATATGTTTAAAAGCTGCTAATTGAGTTATTGTCAGCGAATACCTTGTCGCATGAAGCCATTTCAAATAGCAGCGACAAAATCGCTCCGTGTGGCCGAGGCCTTGCTTAAAGAATTCACCCTATTTTGGTCTGAGGCTCCATTACGCGGGGATGAGCACGAACAGTGTCTTTGTCTCTCGGGTTGTGACGGTGAAAAAACTGCCACATGAATTTTAATATTTTATGAGCCTGCACTGAATAATTTGTATTTTGTTTGTTTGTATAAAAAATAATGATTATTTTCTTTTTGATATTATAGATAAAGCAGTTGCACACTTTATTTGCACAGTCAAATTTAAATTTGAACTTCGTTTTTCCTGCTTTTAGTAATTTTTTGTATAAATAGTTTAACCTTAACTAATGTTTATTTTCATTTTTGTTTCAGAATTATTTGAAGAAAAATACCAGCTACGAGAATTTTTGTAAGTATAAAATATGTTTCCTGTTTAATAACTTATCTTACAGCATTCAAACACCTTAAATTAAACATAAATAAATATAGATGCTTTATGATTACCTACTAACATTCCTTTGAATTTAAAACAACCTTCTAACATCATCAAAATATCGATTTCCTTAGGAAATTATGAACAATTTCCATTTGCAAGGTGTCTAGTATTTAGTATTGTTAACTTTAACGCGGGAAATTCTCGATAATTTCTTCGGTAAGGGCCTTGTTAGTTGGTAAGTTTTTGACTTCTTACGGATGTTCAGAAATTCTAAAATTCTTCGATAAATTCTCACGAAGTAAGTTTTTAAAAGTTCTATCCCATAATCCATATAAGAAAGTAATATTAACCGTTTAAACCATTATTCTTAAGGTGTCTGACGTTCATGATTAAAATACGGTTTTCTTCATGAAACAAAAATAACAAAAACAAAAGTTTAAAGACTTGTTGATGTATCAAGTGACTTTGCAGTATTACCAACCTTATCAACATACGATAGATGGCGTTGACTACCTACAGAACGCCATACTAAATATTTCGAATCCCTTGGTTATGGTACGTCTTTCTGGGATGTCCTTGATATCATTATCCGGTCACGTGAATATCAGTTGTCCCCCCAACTGTGATTCTCTTATCTGCGTAGATTCACTCTACCTGTCGAAACTATCGAAGGCACTCCTATCTCATTTAGTAATTCAATCACATGACATGGTTTTAGCACTTTTTTACGTATGCTTATAAGCGAGGGGGTATCTTTTCTTTTCGTTGCATTCAGTCTTCCTCTGCTAGCTCCATGTCTCTCAGGGGTGGTACCACATCTCTGTAGTGGACTGACTTTGATTTCTAAACATGTATTTTCTATTCTCTGTGGAGTTTCAGTTGATATTTAGATCCTTTAGAAATTCCGGTGGTCTGCAAAGAATCGTATTCATACATCACACGAATAAAGTCCGGTTCCCAACATTGAGTGACCAAACGTTCATCAAATCATTATTTGATAAAGGGTAGTAGTATATCAAAATATAAATAAGAATAAAATTATTCGGTATTTCAGGAAGTTTTCTCTCGACGAATTTGAAAAAGAACCAGATAAGAAAATACCCAAAAGTTTTAATCTACATAGAATAATATTATGGTTTCTAATTTGATAAATTAATAATAAAAATATTGTTTAAAAAGTCTGTCACTCAAAACCTGAACTTTACGATCTGCAGAATGAAGTCAGCCAACATTTGTTGTGGAATGAGCATTTTTGCAAAGTGGGTTAAAAATGGCTTTTCACAACTAACTAAAAGATATGCAGCTGTTATATTGTATTGTATCAACGAATTAGAACACGATTATAAATATGTTATGTTGTTTATCGGACTACTCCTGTTGACAAAACAGTTCTTCCAGAAGTATTTCCTTTAGTGTAGAGATTAAGGATAAGAATACAAAAAAAAATTAAAAAAAACGACGGGAATTGCAATAATTTGCAAAATGTATTAAATAGTCGAAAATTCGATTGTGTTCATTTGCATAAAAATTATCTTAAGCATTCCGATTTGGATTTTTATCTGGTAAATTAGGGGCTGGGTGGTACAAAGCGTCGGGTTCGGCACTCAGGGTGACGCGGGATGCTCTTTTTGGCTAATGTAGCCCTCAATAATTGCACAAGAAACAATACTCGCTAATAATGATGGTGATAGAAATATATGCTTCAAGTTAAAATATTATAGTTCAATTTTCTTCGTTCTTAGCTGACTTCACTTTGCATAAAAACACTAAAATGAGGTTTACGGTAATTTTAACAATTCTCAATTTAACTTTGGTTATAAAAAAAGTTCTCTGTTTTCCGTCTTAATTTTTCCTCCTTACCTCGATTCTTTCGAGATAGCAGAGCCCCCAAATAAATCATGTAAATTCTCCCGGCGGAGTTTTCAAATTGAATTAGTACTAATCGACTTTTAAGACAAAAGTAAGATGGATTGGAATTGTATTTTGTGGATAATCAACGTTTAAAGTAGGAAGCCAGAAAAAAAATTGTCTTCAGTCTTGCTACTTGTAATTTAAATTAAGGGATGTAGAATACGATAATAACAATGACGAATATCTGTTTTGAATCTTGGTGCACAATTTTTTCTTCAGAAGAAAACGTGGTATCATTTCAATAATTTTAAATGTTCAATACGCATACATACAGACACACAAACACCTATATACTACACATGTCATCTAGTAATTAAGGAGTAAACATACCACTTAGCAGATTACAAGAAAACATATCATAGGTACCCAACATGAAGTATCTAATTCCTGAATATTGTTTCGTCACTGTAAATTATATAGGTACTGTTTGTTTCTATAATATAAAATATAATTTAAAAATAAAATAATATAAAAACGTAGGAAAAACTTGAATCTCATTGCAGTATAAATATATTTAACGTTAGCTACTTGCCCAGAATATCGCGACTGGTAAACTGAAGTCACAAATCTCAAAACTTAGTTTATGCAAGTTGAAACAATTTGTGTCAGTCTTCCAAACTTTTGGTAGTAAATTTATATTGATTTAAAATTATAATCTTAAAATTCTGCTGACTTAACAATATTTTATTTATATATATATATATATATATATATATATATATATATATATATATATATATATATATATATCTTAATATCCAGTGTATTATTTATTGTGTTATAAATACATAGAGATATTGAAAGAAGGGTAAATGCAGGTAACTCCATTAATGGAGGACTGAACGCAGTTGGCGCTAACAAAAAATTGTCCAAAGAAGCGAAGTTAGCAGTCCACAATGGAGTGCTGGTACCTACCCTGATGTATGGAAGTTAGGCATGGAACTGGCAAAGAAAGGATGAAAGTAGATTGAATGCTGTTGAAATGAGATCCCTGAGGCGTATGTGTGGTAAAACAATTTATGATCGTGTGAGGAATGTGGAGATCCGCAAAGAGTGCAAGACTGATATAAGCGTAATGAGTAAGATCAAGAAAGGGACGCTTAGATGGTTTGATATACGATGCAAATGTGAATGGTAGCAGAAGTCGGGGACGCCCGAGGAAGAAACAAACATGGGGTATTCAATATACCGTTAGCCTAAGCACACGTGTTTTAAGTGCAAAGTAAAAAAATAATTTGTGAGGATACTCTAGGTAAATTATAAGATCTAAGGCAACAAATTTAATGTGAATATCTGCTTTTTAGACATTCCAGTTGAATGAAATAAATAGCATTATTTTTTAATGATAAACTAATGGTTTTATGCATAGCATAAAGAATAACAAATAATTATAAGCAATAATTAGTCACCTGAAATATCAATACAAATTGAAAATATCTCCCGAGTAAAAATAAATTCCCGTCGGGGGCATTTATTTTTACTCGGGAGATATTTTCAATTTGTATTGATTTTTCAGGCGACTAATTATTGAAATAAGTATTGTATATTTTCTACAAAACATCTATTTACAGAATGATGATAATAACTTGATGAATGCTTGATTGTTTTGACTTAACCCTTTCACACCGGCATTATTGTTTCCACATTTATAAAATATGTGATGCTTGATAATACCTCATCAATACTTGAAAATTTTTGGTATTTAATTTTTTTTTTTTTTTAGAAATTATTCTATGTTAATTTGGATTAACATTGGGCGTCAGAGGGTATTTTTTAAATAGTAAAGTAAAATAAACATAACACAAAAGTAATACAAATAACTTTTTCATGTAAAAAATGCACATTTACAATGTAGTGATAATCTCTAAGGTACAAACAAATTTAACTAAAATTCATACCGAAATAAAGAAATAATCTAGGATAATAAATTAAAATTTCGCCATACTAGTCGAAAACATGTCCGTCACTACCAGTGTTAATTTGAATGAACATTGAAATTCATTTACAATATTCTGGAAAATGACTGTGAACAGTGAATTGAACTGATGTTATTATTACGGAACACTTAATGCGTTAAAATATTTGTAATTCGAGTAGAAAATATTGACATTTCACCTCAAATTAAGTAATCAATTAAGATGTCAAAATATTTATCGTTGTTGTGGCGGGAATATGGATTTCAACAGAGCGGAAAAAAATAGACGCCACAGAAAAGACTACAAGCTATAAGAAAATAAAAACATGGCTTTTCTAAATCGCTACCGTTACGATAAAAAAATTCGCAAAGTTCATGTTAATTTGAATTAACACTGGGGCTGAAAGGGTTAAAGTCTACTTAACACAAGTGTGCGCTAGGATTTTTATATATGTATTAAATTGTAAGCGGCTAACGTTGATCAATGGCACTAGAAATATTAATTTTTATTTCAGTTCATAAGAAAGAGAGCACCTTGTATTATATTAAGCTTTTGGAGGGGATTACAATAGTAATAATGTTTAAAAGCTCTCTTTTTTATTATTATTTTTCTTCTCGAAATCATTTTTTACGAAACGTTTTTTAAAATCTTTTTGTCATATTACGGTTGTATTTCAGTATCCTTAGATATTATTCATCTTTAGTAATATTACAAGGGAAATATCTTACAATGAAAATGTTGAGATGTGTGTATTTTTTTGGATTTAGATTTGAATGAAATAAAATGTCAGGCACCCTCTAGGAAATGAACAAACTTGATAATATTTTGTAGAAGAGCATTTTCAAATAGGAAGATTCTTATCTACTTAAATACATATATAGAGCCAAAACTGAATTTGGCCACTTTCAGAAACTTGACATTTGGGAAAATGGAGATGTTTATCTTCCTATGACTATAATCGTACATTTGACGTGATTTTTTTTTTTTAATTTTTAATGATTTTTTTTTACGTTATCCCCTCAGAAGAGGCCCTGAGGAAAAAAAAATTACCTTCAGGAGCTTTGTCATCTTTTGGGATGCTGTGTGGAGGATATTTTTTAAGGAATGGAAGGAGACTAGTTTTGGGATGGTAAAAGATTTGAGGAATAGGTAGAAATCTAGGATGTTCAGGAGTGACAGACATATGAATGTGTCTCTCCTACTGCGGCGCAAGGCGATTAGTCGAGAAAGCAGTTGGAGAAGTCAAAGGGTCTCTCCAAATTTTCCCCCGATTTGGCTCGCTCCGCAGCTAGTTTTCATACAAATATTGATTGATATCCTGATATGTCGCATTCCGTCATGATATTAACTAGGAAAAGAACTCGTGTTATCGATATATTCTGAATGGCTAATATTTTATCAGGAAAATGGCATGCTATCACTTTATTAAGAGGATCATCTCTCCGTGAACAAATGGAAAAAATAACATTAATAAATAAAATACATTTGCACACGGTCAAAATTCAAGTGTTGTTGAGCTGAAAAAAATGGAAAATACCTGGATATTCAGATTTAGTCACTAAATACGGCAACATCCTTTTCAAGCAACTTTTCGATCCTGAATGATGTTCTTTTGCCAGGGCGATACTGACTGAGAATCTCTCACTTTGGAAGTAGATGCAAATGGTGACCCGACAGTTGATCCTCCAGACAGTTGATCCTCCAGACAGTTGATCCTCCAGACAGTTGATCCTCCAGACAGTTGATCCTCCAGACAGTTGATCCTCCAGACAGTTGATCCTCCAGACAGTTAATCCTCCAGACAGTTGATCCTCCAGACAGTTGATCCCCTAAATGATTATTTCTTCTGTACGTCCTTATCGGTAACGTAAGTTTGCAAAGAGGATGGACGGCCGTATGGCAAAATTCGATATGCTTATATTTGCAGGCGTGTGAGTGGAAATCCGCAATACAAATATTTTGAAAACAATAATGCCATGTCCCCGTAGAAGTATGGAGGAGAGGATATACGGCCGAGTAACAAAATAAGACACTTAGCTATTAGTTTAAAAAGGAATTTGAAAAAAATATACTATATGTTGAGTTGGATAGTTTTAACCGTAGTCAAAATATAATATATGACTGAAAATCATATGTGCGATTTTGAAATTTTGAATCTTTGTCATTTTTATTTTTTTATTTTTTTTATTTTATTTTTTTATTTTATTTTTTTTTTATTTTTTTTTATTAGGAACATTAACAGGTTTATAACATAACATGCATAGAGAGAGAGAAAAAATAAGTAAAAAAATTAGGTTACAACCCAATAACCAATGTTCACATCATGCAATAAAGATAAAGAAGGTTAAAAAGCAATAAACAAACAAAGAAAACAAAGAAAGGTTAAAAACAAAGAAATGTTAAAAACAAGGAAATAATAAGTGAAAATTTATATATATATACACGTATAAACACATACATACATATATATACATACACATGCATATACACATATAAATACATACGTACACACATACATATACATAGTTGCATACATACATACGCATACATACATGCATACATACATACATACACACACGTACATTTGATATTAAATACAAATAATATGTAAGAGTGATGATGAATAAATGATGAATGTAATGTATTAAATTAGAAAAGGGTTAATTATTACAATACTCTGTTAACAATTTTTTTAAAAGCTCCTAAGGTACACGACAGGATATCAGCATCAAAATAAGTTTTATTATAATGATTGCAAGTTCTTAGTAAGAAAGAATTTTGCCTGAGACTCGTTGAAGCAATTTCGATATGAAACAATGATTTGTCTCTAGTTTTCTTACTTGGGACTCTAATATTGATTGATGACAAAAGGGCTGGACAGTCAATATGACCACTCAAGACTTTGTGTAGGTAAATCATGTCCGCAGTGTCTCTCCTGCTTTTTAATGTTTTAAGTCCGTAGTGCTTTATAGAGCTTTCCATACCGTGATAACGTAATTGTCTCCTGAAGTTCAAGTGATGTACAAACTTTCTTTGAACAGCTTCAATGCGTTTTGTGTGAATGTTATAAAAAGGATTCCATATGGCAGAAGCGTACTCAAGATGACTACGGACGTAGGAGTAATACAAAATTGGAGTGTATGGATATTGTTGAATTCCTTTCCAATACGGAATAAAAATTATTGCTTATAAAAATAAAAATTTTAACACTTTCCGTTTATTCTCGGCCCGTTATAGCGGTGATCAAATGTTGATCCTTCGCCAAGCGCTTTGCTGTCCGTGAATACTAGAATAAGAATAGAACATTGCACAGTAAAGCAAAGATCAGTATTCCGTCTACTCGATACTAGTTAGCAATGAAAACAAATTAACAAAATATTTTTTACGATTCGCTATTGATATCTTTCCTTTGTATAATTCCGTACTCAGAAGCTCGGGTTCTTATGTAGTTTCCCGATGGGAATTGAATTTTCTACGGAACTACTGTGGAAAATCATTAATATTCTCTCTGAAAAGTTCTTATTTCTTTCCCCGTTGACAGCTTTGAAGTAAGCCAGTTTATAATGACATTCGATGCGTTATAGGCCAACAGCATTTTCTTAGAGAACGTTGAATAATTATTTGTTCTGTCAACCGTCTCGAATGCCAAAGTAAACTTTGACAAAGGCTTCCGTGAGAAAATGATTACTGGAATTGCAAAGGAAAAGCTCCTTTTTTAATTTTTGTGTGACAAGACTGCACTTATCTGTGTAGTGTAAAGGCGGGAGAGCTATGTCGCCTAGGTAGGGCTAAACGTAGGGATTTATTTATACGGGTCTTCAAGAGGCCTGGATTTGTCGCATTTCTTCATTTTACTTATTTTTTTAACATCCTAAGGGAAACATGTAAAAAATATTTAAAAAAAGAATTGTCAGCGGAACCTTTAAAGCCCTGAACAAAGCATTAGCGGGATTTTGTGTGATTGAAATTGAAGCCAAATCTGTGGGTGAGGAGAAATTTCCTATCAGCCATTTTGTATGACAATCTTTTTAAATAATTTGTATGCAAAGTGGTGTATAATTTTTTTTATTTATTTAATGCCCAGAGGGCTTTTACATGGTTGGTAGTATAATTTTAATTCGACAGATACTTTGAAACATAAAAAATAAGAATAAAATTACATTTGATAAAAGCTATGCAACAAGTCATACAAACACAAGACACAAAAACAGAAAATTACAGCTATTTGTAGGTTTACATGATGAATTTAGGAGTATTGTTGAAATAAATGTTTTAAATGATCCACAAAACTTGCCAAGTTGGTATTGAACAAAGATATTAGAAGAACGAGATATGCTATGTTGTTCGCCGGACCGTAGGCGGAGTACTACCTAATTAGGGTACTTTGAACGGTATCGGGACGTGTACGCACAGAAATCTGTTCTATGTATTAGCGCGGATACCTTAGCGTAAGCGAAGGTGTGCAGTAGTATTGGTGAACAAAACCGGCGACACTCGGCAAAGCAATTCCACACAGTATGAACTGCTGATAGCACATCTCGTTCTTCTAATATCTTTGGTATTGAATATGTCAACATCACCCAAGTAATGATTTCCCATGGTGTGAAGTCGTTGTAACGGAGAGTGGGCAATGTAGTTACGCTTATGTGTGCTGTTGTAGAATATTGTATTTTGTCGTGTTGTTACTGTGGGTGTGTGTATGTTTATAAGTTGCAGGAGTTCACAACAGTCGAATTTAGAGTTAAGTATTTTGAATGTATAGTGAAGTATTTTAATGTTATCTTTATATTGATTTATTTATACTGTGTTTTTACAGACGATCTCACTTACGTAAGAACAATCCAGTTATAAAAACTCAGTTAATATACAAATAGGTACAACAATTACCAAAATCTACTCAGCTATAGGACACATTAATTTTCTTATACCTAAATAAAGATTAAAATTTAAAACAAATAAAATATAAACAAAATTAAAAATATACATGAAATACAAATATTACAGAAAAGTAATATTGTTAATGCAATTACAACGACTAATAGTTTATTTGGCTATTTAAAAAAGACCCTCCACATAGCATCCCAAAAGATGAAACAGGCCTTGAGGGAAATTATTTTCCTCAGGGCCTTCTGTGTGGGGTTAATGCAAAAAAAATATCATTAAAAAAATTATGTTTTTAAAAATAGGTTTTGCAATTTTTCATTCATCTTCCCCCTCACCGCGTGACTTCAAATTGTTCTCGAATAATTCCACCCAGAGCTCATTAAGTCCATGGGTAAGACGTAATTTAATAATTTACAAAAACCTCATTTTGCACAAAACAAGTAAGTAGGTAAGTTATTAAAAAAAAAATATTTTTTATCCTGTCACACTAAGTGCTACAAATTGCGGGAGGTCTGCATTCCAAGGGTTAACATTTTCAATACCAGAGTTCCTCCAGAGAAAATGAACCAAAAAATAATATTTATTGATTTTGTGAAATAAATCGCTCCTTATTTTGCGTATCGCTTGTGAAGAATATTCCTCATTGCGTCTATTTCTTATGCTATGTTACAACCTACAGATTCCGTTTTGGCTGTTTTTGCTCAGACTGGGGTCCATCATTATTTTTATGTTTTTTTCTTGTTACTTTTATATTTGTGAATGTAACTCTGAAAATAAATATTATTTTTAATAAAAAAAAATTTTTCCTTACTGATCAAAAATAACCATTTGAGACCTAAAAATAATAAAAGTCAAATTAGAAAACAAAAAAATAAATTATATGTATTTAAGGTGTTATTATGATTAAAATATGGTATATATGTGAAAATAAAAGTAGGTATGTACTGAAAGGGTTAAATAATATTTTTTGTTTAGTCAGACGTAAGACAAGATAGTATCAAGTGTCAACCCTCGTTATGGTAAAAAGGAGTAGGTGTATTATGTAGGTCAGATTGTTAGTAGATTTGCGGAATGTGCGAACCAGAAATAAGCAAATTGAAAAGAAAACACATCTTGTGTTTGGTCGATAAGGACAAGAGGGAGCCTGGGAAAGGGTTATTGTATTGAGATCCAAAGATTACTGACATATGTTGGGTGAAACAGTGTCAACAACAAAACAGCCACAGACGAAGCGTGGAATGCGTCATAAAGTCAATTTTCATGGAAACAAAACACTTTCATTAAATTATTATAAGCAATAATTAGTCGCCTGTAATATCAATACGAATTGAAAATATCTCCCGAGTAAAAATAAAGGCCGCAAACGGGAATTGAACCCGCGCTTTCTGATGTCCGGTCAGACGCTCTGGTCCACTGATCCACGTCGGCTTATTTCCAACCCGCTAAATAATTCAATATGTACTAGTACGTCAATCGATAATTACTGCTTATTATATTTTTTCACCTGTAAACAAACAACTTTATTTTTGTAGGAAAGGCTTTGTTAGTGCTAAATTTCCCACTAGATGGCATCGAAACATATTATATCTACATTTGTTGGTGAAATATTTTGACTTGTCGAATATTATTATTTTTTAATGATAAACTAATGCTTATAAGACAAAGTTTTTATGCATAGCACACAGGATAAAAAATCATTATAAGCAATAATTAGTCGTCTGTAATATCAATACAAATTGAAAATATCTCCCGAATAATAACCTTCGTTAAGTTATCAATTTTATTTATTACTCTGTTATGTACCTACATAATTTTTTTTTAATTAGTTTCAGTGGTAAAGTTTGTACGATGTAAGTATTAAGCATAGTGCAAGAATAAATTCAACGTTTCCACAGTCTGTCGTTAGGGTTTCCTGTCCTGAGGCGGACTTTAGTTTTTTTTTTAAATATTTTTGTGTATAGTTTTTAGATGTCTTCATAATATCTGTAAGAACCAGCACTGATGTCATCTTTAACAATCTTAACAACACGTCAAGTAAACAACTCTTTCTAAAACAATAATCCTTTATATGTCTGTAACATACGAGAACATATTAAAAAAGAATCAAAATTGTCTATTTATTATGCATTAATACAATTCTTATTGCAGTATGACATTATTGGGTAGGGAGGGGCATTTTAATAATAATTATTATAAATATCCTTAGAAAACCATACGACTTCCCAACTTTAGAGATATTTCGGAAATTGAATGTACGAACTATCACAGAATTGTGTAAAAAAAATGCCTTACATAAAATTTATAAAGAAAGTTTCATCAATAAAATTCACCCGTTAGATATCATGAACAATAGATTAAAAAAAGGGCCTAATAACCATGTCGATGCTAAGAACGACCTCCAACGGTTCAGCTCCACTACATATATTGAGGTGTGAAATTGTCCAAAAACAAAATTAAGGTTTGGTACCGGAAAATTTGAATATGAACAGTTCAAAAAGCAAATTAACTCCCTGAAATTGGGTAATGATATATTGTACCCTTAATAAACTTATACATAATGTATACTTTCTAACTTTTTTTTAAAACTTAAGCTAATGTTATATTTTTTCTAAAACTAATTCTCTAAATTGTGTATATTGAATTATGTTTGTAGTTAATTTGAAGATTGAATTATGTTTATTTGAATGTTGAATTACGTGTGTAGTTATTTAATAAGACTTTGAATATTGTTTACATATCGTCACCTTAAAGCAATAGTGGGATATCTTCGAAAAATACACTTTTGAGATAAGTATGCAGTTCGATGTAAAATTTTGAGCTCTACATGATGCATTACTGGGATATTTTGTAAAAAAAAAATTGCCAGTGTCACAAGTAAAATCTCAGTATTGAAATGTTCGGTCACTCAGAGCAACACTGAGATATTGATGTTGTCCCACTGTTGCTTTCAAAAGGTCGTTTAAAATACTGAAATAAATTTATTGTCTCACTGTAGCTCTATAGTTTTCAACAAGTTGGGTGATCTTGGAAGAGAAACATAAAGAAACTGAAGGTGAATACTGGTCAGGAGTATGTAGCAAAGTCAGGAAAGATACGCAGAGCAAAACAAATTAAGCCTGTACTGTGTACTAATTGTAAATACAAATGTTCTGAATCTGTTTTGGAAGTTGATGGATTAAAATATTTTAATATTTATGATTCCATGAATGCTAGCTAATAGTGGGTATTATTTTGAGAGAGATGGACATAACATACGTATGTGTAAGATTTTTTTATGGCAACCTTAGATATAAGCAATAATACCTACAAGATATAAGCAACCTTAGATATAAGCACTGCATTAAAAAAGAAAACAGACAGCTTCCTGCAAAAGGATGATTTAGTTGATGGTGTTATGAATCACATCAACAGCTTTAGTAGAGTGGAATCGCACTATTGTCGTGCAGGATCAGCTCGGATCTCCAAATATCCAAAAGATGTACAATTTGTACAAATAGAAGTGTGTCTCGGTAGGTAATCTCTATGTTACACACTCTACATACAGGAAAATATTCAATACCAAATTCAATATATATTTTTTTAAACCAAAAAAGAACCTTTGCGCATTTTGTGTATAATACAAATATAGTACTGCAAATGAGATATTAGAAAAAATAATAATATTCTGAACACATTCAGAATGTAAAGCTATCTCGACAAGAAAAAGATAAAAACATTACCAAGACCACTGATGATACTGTAGTTGCCATTTATGACTTTCAAGCTGTTAGGCCGTTGCCAAATGGCAATATATCTATTATTTTATAAGAGCAAGTTAAACGTTATAACTTCTGTATTTACAATACCAAACACGACAGGGCCATTGTTACATGCGGCATGAGGGTGTAGCTAAAAGATGCGCAATTGAAATGTCTACCTGCGTGTACACATTTTTAAAAGACCTTTGCCAAGGGAAACGGGAAGCGATCTTTTATTTTGATAACTGTGTGGCACAGAATAAAAACAATTTTATTTATTTTCTATGTACCTGCATGCACTATGAACACTTGATATTCAAATCATTACCCATATATACCTAATTGTTGGGCACTCAGAGAACAAAGGAGACTCCATTCATTATTGCATCGACAGAGAAAAGGTCAGGGTTTTAAAACAAGGCTTAATATTTATTCCAACGGAGTTAGCGATGATCATAAAGTGTTCCAAGAATGAACCTCGTTATAAGTTAACAGAAATGGAAACAACGGACTTCATTGACTGGAAGAAGGTATGTGAGAAGACTGGAAAAAATTTCTCAATAAACATGGACAAAAATAAATGTATTTGGAATAAAGTTAAGATTTTACAGATCACTAAAGACGAACCGTCAGTTATCAAATACAAAAGTACCTACACCAAGGATCCATTTAATCAAAGTATTAATGTGAGATAGCGACTAAAGAATATTCGGAATGAGAATAGTATAATTCTAGGACCAGCTTATACAGTTCCACATACAATTCCACCGAATAAAAATCGCGATTTCTTATTTGTTTGCCAAAGTGGTGTTATACCAAAAAAACCTCATAATTTGTTTTGAATTAATTAATACTGCTAATACAGACTGCGATGTACAAGAAGAAAATAACGATGAAGGTTCATTGTAGGTTTCCAGGGAATCAACACATATTTGTTTCATTTTTTTGTTCTTAAAGTTTTCTGAAAAAAAAAATTACATACTTTTTATTCTAAAGGTTTTCTGTTATTTTTGATACATACCTACTTTTTATTCTTGGTTTTCTGTTAATTTTGTTACATACTTTTATTCTTAAGGTTTTTCTGTTATTTTTGTTACATACATTATATCACGCCTCTCATAAATAAATTTATAAGCACAAATATTTTTTTTTTCATTTTTATTCCACCTTACTATCGTCAATTTTCGTATTGACAAACTATAGGAGTGAGTGGGTGTGTACTGTTGAAAATGTATTTATGATTATAAACATCATGAAAAAACATGCAGAAATAAGAATTATTAATTATTTTAAGCAATTATTAATTATTTTAAGCAATTATTAGCCTGAAACAGTCGTCCATATTGAAAAAATCTCCCGAGGAACAATTAATAATTCATTTATCCATCTAAACTCGTAATATTATTACTATGCTACACTGAGATAATTTGAGATGATTACCAAACACTCCACGCAACAGTGAGATATTTCCAGATTTACGTATACTTTGTCAAAATTAGTATGAAAAAATTAATTATTTTTCTATTATTACAATTTTGTGTTGACGTTAAATAATTTACCTCTCTTATACCATATCATTAATCTGCAATATTAGTTAATTTGATGCTGCTAGAGCTCACGCAAACCTAAAAGTCCTATTATCTCAGAACAGCATTTTTCAAGATATCCCACTATTGCTTTAAGGTGACGATATTCATAAATACAAAACACAAGAAATAATAACAACTAACACGTATATTAGAAACATCAGATCTCATTGTCAAAAACATATCCATCAAGCAACTACAACCTTTGCAAAAAAGCTTCCTATACTAAACTCAAAACAATATTATAACATTTAAATCTCAAATAACTTAATGGATGCGTAACATAAAGAGAATATATACTGACACCAAATATAGAATGAAACCAATACCACTCAACTGCACTAAAATACACGATGGAATACATTTATAATTATTTCGACAAAACTCTTTATAACAGATTTAAAATTACTTATATTATCCACAAAACTCAATTTTAATAACATGAAAATGAAATCCTCAGCACAGGAGATCCTAGTGCGGATTTCATTATTTCTATTCGTCACAAAAAAAGGAAGATAATGCATTATAATTTATTATATATATTTAAGTTGTTTACATCTCTCAGCCATGTTTTTACTCTAGTTTTAAATGTTTTTATTTCTCTCATGTTTTGTTTGATTTCGTATTACATGGTTTATTCTGTATCTGGATTTATAATCGCCTTAAAATTTGATTTATTTTCAGATTATAACGATAGCATTGAGGAGTAGTTATTTATAAAGGAAAACTTTTATCGTAGATTCTAACGAATGTATGCGAGAACCAGATTGTAGTGAAACTTTTATTTTGTCAGAATATGATGAAATTGATTTAACCCAATCCCTACAAAGTCTTTGACACTTTGTTTGTGCTCATTTGCGGAGTTGTTACAATATTTGAATGTTTCTCTATAAAAGTTCCTTGCATTCATACGAGTATGTGTTCACGTCAATAGACGAAGGGATTTTCCATGCATAAAAAGATGGACACTGCACGGATAAAATAAAGTCGCTAGACACTGTAATCCAAGATTGACTAATACTCTACATAAAAGCAATCTCAGCAAAGAAATCAGGTTGGGAAAAATTGAAAAGAAAAGCGAATAGTTTCTTAAATTTATTATTATAAGATATAATTCGTGGAACCTCATCCACATTTTCAGTTTTCCATTTGTGTATTCAATAATAGTTTTATTTAATTTATAAAAAAAAAAACAAGTTCTGCTGTATAATTATTGTAACGCACGACAGCCGTATAATCTTCCGGAGACATTATCAAATATTGGTTAAGTCACTTACGGTCGTTGTTCCCAATCATACTGATTAACATTTGAGCCGGAATTTTGGCTCAATACTGCTCAAATGCACAACTACGCTATTTCCAACGGAAAGGTGACGACTGAGCGACAACCAATTTAAAGAAGCCAAACTACTGGATTAAGCCTGCCTCAGTAAATGAATAGTTATAGAAAGTGTAAACAGAGTAAAAAGTGTTCGCGACGCCAAGACACGATAGCATTAAAGTCAAGTTAACACTTTATTTTTAACATATTACATACGTTTGTTTAAAAAGATTAAAAATATGGGTTAGTGTTTATACTGTAATCGGTATTTAAAAAAATTATATTCATTAATAATAAATACAATAATTAATTAATCAATATTAATTTAACATTAAAAGTTTTTACTTTGATGTCATTTTATTGTCTATGAAAGTAGGCAGGGCCACTTAAGATAATCAATCGTAAAGATGTTTGGAGTGGGTGAATTAAACGTTACTCTACAAATCACTTGGCTGATCTGAGCCTGAGATTGATCGATAGAATAGTTAGGAACAACGGCCGTTTTAGTGTCTAGCGGTAAAGTGCACAAACTTCGGGAGGTGATTCTTCATGATAGTACAACTAAAAAAGATAAATATCAATATATTTTTATGTAAACCTGATGAAGATTCAGTGTGAACCGAGACCGGTTGGTTTTATATAAAGTGGTATTAAAAACAAAGTTATTTTATTATAATTATTAAATAACTTTTGTCGAAATTGTAGTTTTCGGGAGTTGTTTGAATGGGGAAAATTATATTCTTCCATTGAAAAATATTTTTGTTTGGCGAAAAAAACAACGAAATGTATTAAAAAAAAAGTTGTTGATATTTTTTACTTCTCCCGTGTAGAACCATCTCCGGAATTTTATTCACTTTACCTCCAGACAACTGTATTTATATTATTGCCATTAAATTGATTTTATTTTCATTACTAATGCCCTTATCTATTTCTGAGTAAATTGTCGGAATTTATTAACGGATTATTAATTTCCTGGTATTAGTTTCCGCACTCATTGTGTTGTTTTAATTTGACTAAAGGTCTTATAAGTGGCGTTTTATTGTGCCGAGTTTAGTTATGGAAAATAGAAAACAGAAGTGTATATATTAGAAGAAATATGAATGCGAATAAAGCAAGAAGTGCATTCCAAGGCCTACCCCAGTGGAGCGTGATGGTTAGTTTGTTATTTTTGATTACTTGTTGGAACTTTTCTAAACGGAATGGAATGAAATGACTTGTCTTATCTATCTTAAAATAACATTAATGACATGTCAATTAATTTGTCCAGTTAGGTTCCCAATTTTAATTTTTAAAGTTATAGTTATATTCTCTCCTTTTTTTTCAAAAGATTTTGCAAAATTTTAAACTTTCGTGAAAAGCTCGTTGTTGAAGAAGCCAGTTTTTTTTCATAATTCAGCCTACCACTTGAGTTTAGTGCCGGCTCATACTGGATATGTTAATTTCCAAGCGTAGGATTTACGATAATATTAGGAAAGCCGTAATACATCATTCACGAGTCGCTGGGCGCTTAGCGCTTGGTGCTTGACGCTTTTATAGACTTTTTTTTGTTTTTTTTTTTACGACAGATAAGTAATAATTATTAGGTATTATTTTAGTAAAGCAGAGTTTTAAATAAACGTGGTTCAGCGGGCAACTAGATAAAATAGAATTAATAGGTTAGGTTAAATTAATTTTGGGTTTTATTTATTTTTTTATTCACTATGTTTCAATTTATTTATTGTTTTTGTGTTTAACTCCATTTAATTTTTTTTGAATTTAATTAAAATCAAATTTAATAATATAATTATTTATTGTATATATATATTTTGGAAACATGTCTTGCGAGAACACATATGTAAACTTTCCAGGTTTTCTTAAAAGACTCGATATTAATATACTCTATTGTTTTTAAATTGTTGTTGTCAGAACAGGGTAGGAAATTTGGTAAGAGAATAAGGTGAGGGAATGCAGGAACATGTTATGTTAGTGGGATATGCAGTGAGTATTTATTTATGGATATGCATAGTTGCGTCAACATGATGTATAGATGGTTATTAAGAAACATAACAAATATATGTAATATATACATATTTTAGGTTGGTAGGTACCTAACTAAATTATTGGTATTATTTTCGTACCTACAAAAAAAAGATTCGATATGTTTTTGTACTCGATACAAATGTGTTTTACCGGGTGCAGAGCAAACAAATAAAAAGTTTTTTAAAAAGTAAACAAGTCCGAGAATAATCCCTGGTAATTTACACCTTTTCTGAGAAGATAAAATTTAAAAAATGAGCGATTTCAGAAAATTTGTTACTAACAGAACATTAATACACGTGGGGTGGTTTACTGACTTCTGAATCTTTTTTTGTAATATAAACCGTAGTAAACATTCAACAGAAAAATAACAAATACAAAAACATTTTTTTAAGAATAAAGCAGTGGCGTGAACGTTTTCCGGATAGCTTGGGCTACCGTCCTGACTACTGCCAAGATGAAGAAACTATTTTTTTAACCGAAAACCAAAATAAAATGAATTTTCCTGTCTCTGAGAGATTGAGTTTTTGAGGGAAAAGAGTGATCGAAAGCGTGAGATTTTTTTTAATCTCAAAAACTCCAGATAATTATAAGAAATAAAAATATATTATTATTAGGAAGATTCCTAACACTGCCGTACCGTGTACTTGCATATTCCTATATTCTTTTACGCACGTACATGGTACGGCCCCACTCTCCTAAAGGTTAATTTTCCAAAGCTAGTGCTTTTGATATGAAATAGAAATTATGAAAAAATAATATGCCAGCTGTTTCGGATATTTGTGTGCAAGGTGAAGGTTGGGTTAGTGTACAATTCCCTAACGAAGTAGAATACTAGAATAAGTGTGAATAATAACGACCGATGTATGAAAGCTTCACCTGGAACTCGGTGCGTAAAAGTTTATTAACTATTATTAACTTACAAAAAGTTTCACAGATATTATAATAAGAAAAAGAAACGGACCTATCATCACATTTTATAGAAAATATTATTGGTTTTCAAAATTTTAGATAACAGAAAAAGTTTCTTGAATGAATCCAGAGCTAAAGAATTTAACAAAAAATTAGTCTGTAGATAGGTACTACTTAAAAATATGTGCGTAGCGTAGGGAATGTGATGAACCCATCGCTCAGGTAATGGAAATACGACCTGCAATAGTCATCCCAAGCTAAGGTGTGAGCTACCGTGCTCAGGGTGAATGAACTGCGGAACAGTGTCACGAACGGTGCCTCCGAGAAACAGGGTTGCATCTCTGATGGAAATACTTAGACCTTACCCCAGCACTCGGGGCTCTGCTGGAGTGTACCTTCTATTTCCCTAGATACCCTTGGGACGAAAATTGGACTATTCCCTCGTGGGGCCTTCAAGGACAAGTGGGTACGAGATCCTCTTCCCGTGCGGGGCCTTCAGGGTACCAAGGGGCAGTGGACTCCTCCGTCGTGGGGTTTTTAGGGAACCAAGGTGGAGTGGAGAGGAGAGACGAAGTTTTCTTCCATCAAGGGGCCTCTAGGGAAAAATTCAAAATTCAAAAAAATATTTATTGCACAAAAAGAGTACAAAGGGCTTATAGGTTACATCCTATTTCTTCCAGCTAACCCAACAAATACACATTATATTACATAACCCAACAATTACATGTTAACAAATAAATAAAAATAAATAACAGTAAATAAAAAATAAAAAAAACAGAGGTATTTGATTCATGTAAGGTATTCATTTAAGGTGTAGTGACATTTGTTTAAAAGTAATGTTTTTAGTGTTGATTTAAATTTAAGTGTGTCGGTTATTTGTTTGATGCTACGTGGAAGGTTGTTATATACTTTAATGGCCATGTAGTGTGGTCCTTTTTGAAAAATAGTTTTGTTTGCTTTTGGGATTACTAGGTTTTCTGTGAACCTTGTAGCATGTTTATGTGTTGAGTTTTTTTGTGGGAACTTTTCTGGAGATGATCGTACTAACAGGCATAACTCCATTATATATATTTCCGTCACTGTCAGAAGTTTAAGATTTTTAAAAATTGGTCTACATAAATCCGGGTGATCAGAGTGTAGTGATTAGAGTTTTTTAGTTTTTTTTTTCAGAGCTTAGGAGTGGAGAGGAGAGACAAAGATCTCTTCCCTTGTGGGGCCTTTAGGTAACCAAGGAGGAGTGGAAAGGAGAGCTGAAGCCACCTCCATGAACTCTTTCCTTGTGGGGTCTTCAGGGGACCAAAGGGGAGTGGAAATATGAAGATCTCTTTCCTTGTGGGGCCTTCAGGTACGTAAAAGCGTTGAAATACAATAATAAAGGCATGAGAAAAATGTTAGAAGAAATCGAATGAAAATGTTGAACGGTGTTACAGTGTTCAATCTGAATCAAATCAGTGATTCCCAAAAATTCATTTCCCAACTCTTATTCCTCCCCGACTTAATTTAGCCTCGCAATACTCCCCAAATGGGGATTCTATAGCAACATCGACTCCGGGCTCTCAAATTACCACATGATATCCCATAAAACAAGAAATATTATGAATACAGAGAGTTGGAATGAAGCTCTACAAAAACAAATGAAAATGCTGGTTGGAGGCGTGAACTCACATCACTTTATGTGAATCGCAGTAAAATGGGTATACTTTCGTAGTAGAGGGTGAAGCTGGTTAAAAGCCTTGCCCCGGGTCCGAGAGACTATCAGTATGCCACTGAATTTGAAGAATTATGATAGTATCGGTTTTTCAATTTCGTTTTATGTTTTTTTTTGCCGTTAGCTGTTAAAAATATACTTCCAAAGTTACTGTTTTCCGTAAATACACGTTTATTTGCTTTTCACTTTGTTTTCGACGGCGATAATATACTTTTTTTATATTATTCGGTTAAGGGAGAAGTATTCACATACATTATCACAAAAGGTTTTCTATTATTTATTTATTTATTTATTTAACGCCCAGAGGGCTTTTACATGTAGGTGGTACAATTTTAATGACAGACAGTTTTGAAACATGAGAAAGGAATAATAAAAATAAAATTACATTAAAAAATAATCTATGCAAGAAACAAAATTAAAAATAACAAGAACATAAATTAAAAAAATACAGCGATTTGAATGGTTTACGAAAATATAACTTCCTTTTAGGAATATTGATAAGTATTGGTTTCCCATAGTGTGAAACCGTTGTATTGGGGAGTTCGCAATGTAATTGCGCTTATGTGTGTTGCAGTGGAATAGTGTATTTTGTCGTGTTGTTATTGTAGGTATTCGTAAGTTTATGAGTTGCAGAAGTTCGCAACAGTCGAATTTAGAGTTTAGAATCTTGAATAAAAAAGTTAAGTCGTTTATTTTACGCCTGTCTTCCAATGTGTGTATTTTTAGAGTATTTAATAAGAAATGATATTGTAAGTCTTCTAGAGGGATATTTAATTTAAAATTTATAAAACTTCGAATATTTTTTTGTATTCGCTCAATGTTATTAATGTGCATTTTGTAAGAGGGAGACCAAACTACTGAGTTGTATTCAATTATGCTTTACTATTATTGTAAAGCTTATTTTTTAATATCGTTAAGTGGACGAAAAGTAAGGTTTTCGACTACCAATCTGAAGTGTGCTGTTTCAAATCCGGCCTGCGTAAGTAATTTTATTGGGTTTATTTGTGTTCTTTTGGAATTTATTAATTAAAAATAAGAAATAAGCACACGTTTTTTCATAGAATTTGTTAATTTTCAAGTTCTGTAAGTAAGTTCTTAAAATATCATATCTGCCCTGTGATACAACTGGCCCATGATGACATGAAAATAGAACTTGAAAAAACTTCCACAGAATTTGAAAATTTAATTTGATGAATTGTTCAAATTCTGTGAAACTACTGGCCCTAATTATATTTAAAGCACGTTTCAGAGTTGAAGCTACTCTCAGTATCTCAGTAAGACCACCATTCAGAATTGAAAGGTTTTATTGAAATGGCTTTCGCAGTGTTTGGAGAAAAGCACTGAATAGCCAGATATTTTTCCATCTTCCTGTTCCTCATCTCCTTCCCCTCCCTAACTACCTTCAGCTTCACAACATACCCCAATTGGGGATGTTATAGTATCACTGGCCAACTGGATGTTATACTATCACCAGACGGTTGGGATCCTTGTGCGGTATCTAATGAAATAAAATTACGATTAAAATAATCCCAATAAAAATACTTAATTAAATAAGTATCTATAAGTTATAATTCTACACAAAATTTTGTGCAACGAATGACATTGCAGTAGGTACCGTGTCCGGGAATTCTAACGTTTTTTTTCTAATAAGGCTTTATTTGAATATTTGTTTATAATATTTATAATTCTGATGAGTATTAAAAATGATAATTATTTTTAAATATAATAGATATTTAAAAATATTTCTGAAAGTATTTTAAAATCTTTTCCCTACGACAAAAATACAAGGTTCTTGAATTTGGTTGTGGAATTCAAACTCAAATAAGAATGTCATGAGTAATAAAATATTTTAAATGACAATAACAAGAAAATAAATAAGAATAACTCAAGATTTATGGGTAACAGATAAATCAGTTTTTTTTTAATAATGAAGCTGTTTGATGTGTCTCTTTATGAAGCTCTGGGAATATATGAGGGTTGAGAAGGTATCCAAAAGTGACGAACGAATAGATCCATCCCTCCCACTGCGGTGCAAAATAAAATGGGTCGAAAGAGTCCAGCTGGAGATATCAAAAGATCTCCCTCAACCAGTCTCTCCCGATCCGGCCTGCCAATGCATCCGCATCAGGCTAGAAAATGCAACAGTGAGGGAATACAAGAAAGCGCTTCAAAAAAGCGCAATACCTTTGCACGAAGAAGTCGTCTCCCACCCGGCATGCCGCTTGAAGTCTCGAAAGCTTTTCTGGGCGGAAGGAGAGAGGCTCCTCTGATTATCTCTCACCCCAGAAGATGGTGGAAACTTGAGTGGCAAACGGCCTACTTAGGAAATGCCCATCTCATACAAGACTCCACCGAGAGACAGTCTGGGTTCTCATTGCCTCGCAAAACCTGGTCCGCTATCAATAGGTTAAGGTGCTGCCATAGCCGCTGTGCCCACGTGATGCACAGATGGGGCCTTAAAGAGTCAGTGATGTGTGAATGTGATGCGGTGCAGACCACCGAACATGTGGTCAACGAATGCCCGCTCCATTAATTCCCCGGCGGGATTGATGAGGTCCACATGGCGACGCCTGAGGCCCTAGAATGGCTCGCAGACCTAGATGTCCCCTTCTAACCCACCCCCCCCATACGAAAGAATAAGAATGCATCCGCCGTCAAGACCCAGACAAACCTCACCCCCATGAACCTGGACCACCCTGCTAAGTCACCAAACGTAGCGAATCACTTGGGGTGACCTATGGCAGGGATGTTGGTTATCCAATAAATGGTTCCACATTGTATTTATTGTAATGTAAATGTATTGTTGAATCAAAATGTCAATGGTTTCCTATTTCTTCTCTGTGGACATGATTCGATTTCAATTTTGCAATTTATAGAAGCAATCAATAAGAATCCTTTCTAAGACTCTCGTTAAAATAACAAAAGCCAATACTCTAAACAAAAACAATATTGATGACCAAAACACGCCATGGATCTTTTCATAATAAAAACGAAAGTCCCTCAAGCCACAATATTGTGAATGGTTACTTTTAAGTGTTTTCTTATTATTAAGTCTTCAAAGACCAACACAGTTATATAATTTTAGCTTTTAAAGTCATTTTTCAAATTAAATTATAGGCAAACATTTTTATTTTATAAAGGCTCTAAGTGAAATGAATCAACTCTTTAATTTCTCATAATTATAGAGAGATTTATTATTTTTTCCTTTATTAAAGAAAAACTAATTTTCACCAAATGTTAGATTATTAGCACCTGTAAATACAGTTTATATTTTGTTGCTGAAATTCACATCTTTTAATCTGTTTTTTAATCGATAATGATAAAGTATCAAAGGTATTAGAAGGGTAGGTATCTAACAAACTAACTAAAACTTTTCTCTGCATCCCTGGTGTAGGCAGAGAAGATGAAGTACCGAACAATTCTATCATGATAGACTCCTTTATAAGACAGGTATTCGTAAATTATGAAAATCCACATTCTTCTTGGTAGTATAAATGAAGGTCTGCAGAGTCGGCCCAAAAAAGGTGGTGGAACACCCCTCGAAAGGGCGAGGGGGGGGTGAGATTTTGAAAAATACATGTTTAGAAAGTAGGTCGAATGAGGTATCGTTTCTACATTGACATTCGTGTTAAATCGAATAAGAACACTCTCAAGTCGAAAGTATCAATATTTGGTGAGATCAGACAGGTTTTAAGTAAGCATACATGAAAATTACAGCACAATTTTTTTAAATGCAGTAATAAAAATAAACCTAGTACTATTGTATTTTACAAACTCTTAACATATTCAAATTTTTGGTTCAGTTGATAAGGATGACATTGGAAGTGGAAGGATGCGGCGTGAGGCGTTTTTTTAATCTTTCACGGACCACTCAAGAATTCTTCTCCCATTCATGTGCGTTCTATTAAGTTTTCTCATTTCACTGTCATTCCGTTCTAGATTATTTATTTTCAGAACACATCAACGTCGTTTTTACACATTAATCTCCGAAACCGCCAAACCGATATCAATGATTTGTTTTTTAATGTACCTACAGGGTTTTCCAATAAGAGATGTTATTTTAAATAGCCCGCTATTTCGGTAGATGTTACTTTTGAAGCTGTCATTTTTTGACATTTGACAAGTAGAAACTACGCCATTAATAAAAATGCTTCAACAACGCATTGAAATTATTAAAATTCACTTGAGTGAATCAAATGCAAATCATCTTGAGTGATGAGGCCCATTTCCACCTCGGTGGCTTCGTCAACAAGCAAAATTGTAGCATCTGGGGCTCGGAAAACCCAAAAGTTATTATTTGAAAGCCTCTTTATCCTCAACGTGTGACTGTTTGGTGCGGTTTTTGGTCCGGCGGAGTCATTGGACCTTACTTTTTTGAAAATGAGGCTGGAGCAACAGTTACGGTGAATGGATTGCGCTATCGAGAGATGATTCATGTTTTTTCATGACCGAAATTGGATGGTATTGATCTAAACAACATTTACTTTCAACAAGACCGCGCTACGTGCCACACAAGCAATGAAACCATTGATCTTTTACGATTGAATATCAAAATAACACCTCTTATTGGAAAACCCTGTATATGATTGGTTCCAGCTTAAAATAAAGGTTAATTTAGGAAACAATAGGTGGCGTTGTTGACAAGATTTAAAAAAAAAAAATTTAATCGAACTTTTTTCAACGTTATTTTTTTTTCTCTTTTCTTAATTGAGCATTCATACAAGCAAATAATTTAAATTCCCTATAAAGAAGGTTGTGTATGGAAGGACAACTTCTTATATTATAAAATGCATTCCAAATGGTTGAATTTAATTCTAGCTGGTTTCTAAATATATATAAAAATTTAGCCTGTGCATTTTTGCTCGCTAAACTCGATATTAAGTGGACTGATATCGCTGAAAATTTGTTGTTGTTATAAGTGCCAGGAGTGTTTAGAAATGTTTAAATGGTAGAAGAAGTCGGGGACTCCCTAGGAATACTTAACGCAATATCTCTGCACCGTAATGAGAAACGGAGTCGAATTAAAGTCAATGTAATGTAGTTTTTAAACAATAACATTCTGGTATAAGAGATTAGCAATAGCGAAGCGTTTCGGGGTTCCAGTAGTACGTTATACATTTTTTACAGAAAATTAATATTTTTACAAATATTTATTTAAATTATTTAATTGGAACTGGATTGTCTAGAAATTAGACTTCCCCGTGATTTTTCACTAATTTGCGTTAGTTTTCTATATAATTTAACTGCATGATTTACATTACAATATTTTCTTCAATATCCCCTCGCAAAGACTCAATAATGAACTGCTCTTCCTCAACCATCATTCGACAAATTATGGATATTATTCACCATTGTCCTGAATGTATAGACTGGTCAACTCAAGTCAAAACCTTAACTTTTTTGGGATAAGTCCGAATGATATTTGCCAGTCACTAAACAAGTGACGGAATATTATAAGTGTCCTGTGGTCCTGACCCACGGCGTATTCTTGACTTGATTCGACTTGTCACTTTATTTTCTTATATTATATCTACCATATGTCTGTGCTGTCATGTACCTTTGTCTACTCCTGTATTTTTCATTTTACTTTATTCGTGTTATTATTTTGTAATTTGGACGATGTCCGTTAATAAATAAATTACTTACCTCTCACTAGGTACTATCTGTTTTGTGGTAGGTGACAAGAAACTACAATAAAAATATTTAACTGCAATTTTATTGACAAATTTAGTGATAAATTTAGATAAATACCTGAAGGAAATATTTATAACTATTGTAATTTACAACTAACTAACCAACATGCATTGTTTCTCCGCAGGGTTAGGAAGAGAGAACAGTCCGCCTAATAATTCGGCCTTCGCATACACTGCTTGCCTCATTCACATTCCTACGCCGTCACACACGTCTTACTCTGACTTTTGACATAGCCTCACACGAGTATCTGATTCACTTGATCGTGCCATGTCTTCCTCGCTTTACATGCCCATCTGAGCATCCCTTTCTCAACCTCAACATAATTAACAAATTAACGTAACTAACATTAAGTCAGAAAAGCTATTTTCGGACAAAGCTATATAGTGGCCACCATTATAGATTCTGAAAATTTTACGGGTAGTTAAGTTTATATCGGTTTTAATTTAATTGCTGAAAATGGGCTGTAATTATACGCCTTTAATGGCTACCCATCAAGAATGAAAACAGACATCACCAACCTCGGGAACACAGGAAAAAAAAAGATTTTTAAAAAATATTATTAGCAACTAAACTTTCACAGGTAGCAATCACTCGGTGATTATTCACCTTGAATAAAATATTTTTTTGAGTACGTGTATATATAATAAATAATAAATGTGTAATCAAAAATTATGTGAATGTTGCACAAGAGTCGCAACGTCTGGAGCCAGTGAGACTATGGCATCTACAATTGGGATATATTGTGAGACTGAAGTTAGAGAGATGGGAAGGAGACTGAAAATCGGAAGGTGGAGAGTACCTGGCTATGCAAATCTGGTCACCAAACACGGCTTTTTAATCAACTTTTCAATTCTGATTGGTGGTAGTACACCAGGGCTATGCTAAGAGTATCTTCCACTCTGAACGTGCCGTAAGTATACTGTATATATTATTATTTATATAATGAAATGAAATAACACAAAAACATCAAATAAATTTTACTTGTGTACGCCGGGATTTGAACCCGCAACTTGGCCTCACCCCTCGACCACGGAGGTGGTCGGACTATAATTATAATTTAGTGAACTCAACTGAAATTACAAGAATGGTGAAAGGAATATTTATTAGGGGTTAAAAATATATTAATTATAAACGCCCTGATGTACCTTTACATGATTAATAAATAAATATTATTATGGGATAAAAATAACACTACATATTTGATATCTACAAATAAACAATATATTATTCTACAAGAAATAATTATTAGCCTGAAACACTCATCCACATTGAAAAATCTCTTGATAAAAGATACATCACGCCAACGGGACATGAACCCGTGTCCTTTCGATTTCCGGTCGACAGCTCTGACCACTGAGTTATGGCGGCTTATCTCTTATCCGCGAAATAATTCAATATATACTAGTGTTTCATTCAACAATTACTGCTTGTTACATTTTTTTACCTGAAAACAACCAACTTTATTTTATATGAGAAAGGCATTGTAAGTGCTAACTCTCTCACTAGATGGCGTCGAGACAAATCTACATTTTTTGGTAAAGATACTAGAACTTATCAAATATTAATTATTATTTTTTTGGTAAACTAATGTTTAAGACAAGATTTTTATGCATAGCACAAAGGGTAACAATTATTTTACAAGCAATAATTATGAGCGTGAAACACTCATCCACATTGAAAATGTATCATTTTATCAGGAGATTTTTCAATGTGGATGAGTGTTTCAGGCTAATAATTATTGCTTGTAAAATAATTGTTACCCTTTGTGCTATGCATAAAAAATATTGTCTTAAACATTAGTTTACCAAAAAAATTAAAATATTATTCACTGTAGAAAAATATGGCATCTTGTATAAATTGGTTCACATAGTGGATTTATAATAGTATCATAGGTAAATGTTATTGAAGGCATACAGATAGAAAAAAAACGAACTACTCATTTTGGTGTGGGTATGACAATTGGTTGAATTAAATCAGTATTTTGTCCTGTATTGTTTTTATAATATTAATACCGCAACTGCTCCCAAATTTTCGGGAGCCAATATTAAGTTTTTACTTTTAAATTATTCGTGATTACTTCCTCCCGGTCAATAAAGCTCATAAAATATTTTCGATCAATTAACTTAACGCGATTCCGTGAACAAAATTAGTAATTTACCGATATCAATCGATTCACTCGACCAAAGTAACAACAATTTAGTTTCCATAAATAAAGTCGTCTATTTTAAGTTAAATCAAGTTAGTCAAAGTAATTATTTTGAAAGGTTTTGGGTTTCACACCTAAGTAAATTGGGTGGTTAATTTGTTGAGAAACAAAACTAGAACTAAATTGGTGAAAAGTTTTTTATGGAAAAACATTATTGATAACAGTTTTTTTTATTTTATTATTTTTTTTGTACAAAATTTTACATTTTATAGTACAATCCAGTAATGTTGCCTTACTCGTGCTGAGACTTTCATTTTAGAAATTAAAGACATATTAGATTATTGGAAATACATTATTGATAGTTAACTAATGCCTCGTATTTTATTTAGTTATTTTTTTCTGGATGCGACCGAATCTTTTTTATTTTACTGTTTGTAATTTTTGTTTGAAATTCGCTCATATTGCCTCAATGATTTGCTATTTCAATATTTTCAAAACCTATATATCAGTGAAAGCATTTAAAACCAGCATTCTTTCAAAATAAATTATAAAAACTTATAATTCAAATCATCTATGTAACAGAATCTATATAAAGACGATTGTCTGTCAATTGCCGGTGGCGTGGTTTATTATTTTCTACACAAATCTATAGTTTTATTCCGAGATTGATGAAATTTTGCACACTTTACCTGTAAAACAAGAAAGGGGTGACTGTCCACATGAGATTTCGAAAAATCACCCCTTAACATGACGTTCGAAACAATAGGAAAATACTGTCCATATCGGATTTTAAAAATCTCAACGCCAGCAACGCCGATGCTGGGGACTTCAACTCGTATTATATAAAAGAAACTTTTGAACGATCTTGCTCATTAATAGAACATTTTTATTTTATTTTATTAGTGAGTAATTTATACAACAACAATAATAATTACATTTATAAGGTTAGGGTGTTATCTATCAAATTGCATAAAATCAGACAAGCATAACATGACAGTTGTTCTTCACTACTGATCACAATTTGTTGCACAAAAGCAGAAACGGACCTAGAATTGGCCTTATCGGCGACAGGTCATAATTTATTTAATACTCGCCTGAATTTGAACCCGCATCCTCTCGATTCAAAGACGGCGATATATTATAGATTCGTACACTACATTATTTACGAGTTACGGCAATGATGGTACCGAGGGGCGATATCTATATTATTAATTATTCATTATGTGTGTTCAGTTTAGTAATGAATGAAAGAAAGCTAAACAAATTACAAAGTGGAAGAACTTTGAAAATGTAGCAACACCGTTCTAAACTGTTTGTAGAAAGAATGTTCGCCTAGGCGAGAAATGCGCATTAAGGACGACTTCCGCTTTTCCGGACCCGGAACATCCGGCGTCGGATTATCCGAACCCTTATTATCCGTGGGGGGATTAACCGGGATGCGTACAATTGATATCCCGGTTAAGCCAACTGCCGGAAAATATGATTTGTCGTAAACGATTTCCTTTTTTCTCATTCCGTCCTGCTGATCACGAAATTTTGTACCAATGATATTATAATTTGTCATGCAAACATAACTAACTATGGTATTATGACTCGGGAATTCACATTTTCGATGTGTATTTGGGATGAAGGAAGTAGAGAGGGAACGAGATGGGAAAAGATGAGGGTTATGAAGTACCTGGCTATTCAGTTCTGGTATTTAAACGAAAATTCAATTTTAGATTTTTCCGTTTCTGAGAGTATCTACCAATCGAAAATGTGGGTAGCACTATTATTAATATATAATAATAAAAATTAATAAATATAATTAAATTCATTTGCGTACGCCGGGATTTGGATCTGCATATTCTGAATTGAAGGTATAAGGTTTTGTAGGGTGGTTGGTTTACGGACTTAATGCATGTGCAAAATTGTAAATATTTGTGGCAGTTTAAATAACTGACTTAGAAACGTCGTAATAATCAAAGAACAATAATTCAATGCTCGTAATATATTTATAAATTTCTCGTACAAAGGCACATCATTATTTAAAAATAATAATAATAGTTAAATTACATAATGAACTAACGAAAACAAACTAACCATTATGCCGTTTCCTCTCAGGGGTGGACAGAGAGGGTAGATTGCCACACAAATCCACCTTGGCACACATCCCTTGCTTAATTCACATTCACACATCGTTTCATACAAAATCTTCTGTTATTTTGTCTCTTCAAATGATATTTAATTCATTTGATCCCGTCATGTCATTCTTGGCCATCCACGACTTTTCTATTCATTGATTGATTTAATGACCGCGTATTATGGTTCCCGCTACCAAAGAGTATTATTTGCGGCTAGAAATGATACTTATATATTTAAGAAACATATGTTTTTTAAATATAGTACTGTATTAAATATTATTTAGTAATGTAAGCCTTACTGGGTTGTTACCCGTGCATCATTAATGTAATATTTATAAACCCAAGCTTTCCGAATCCAATCCTTTGTGAGCTTTATGTGAACAGGTAGTTATTATGAGGATGTTGTTGTTTTACGAAAACATTTTCAATTCTGACCGTACCCCTAACAACTGAGATACGCCTCTGTATTTCAAAGTAATGTGGGGTTTCCTGTATTTTATTATAACCGGTATCTACCTTAAGCTCTTAAATTATTACTTTTGAGTTATTGTGGAATAACTATGGTGAACAAATCAACAAAACATTTAATTAATCATTAAACATACTACTTTCGGTTTTTGGTGCATGGGTAAGTAAGTAATGTTAAATATTCTTACGTAATGTGTAACATTACTCAATTTCAATGCACTTTTATTTATCAAAATTGGAAATACTTATCATATCAGACAATCGATAAAGTCGATACCAATCTTGTTTTATGAATAAAATTATTTATTCGTTTTAAGTATTTATTTCGTATGCTTCGCTTGACAATTTTTGGATGAATAATTCATGTGGAAATACGTTATGGCGCGTTCTCAACTGATCTATTCTAAGAGAATCTATGGTCAATTTGGAGAAAAAAAGTTGACGTCCATTTATCTTTGAATTTTTATTCCATAGAAAAGGCCGGTTCTCACTAATCTATTTCACAGATTCTATGAAATAGATCTATTAATAGATCAGGAGTAAATCCATCATCACAGAGACAACGCGAGTGGTTTCACTGGAACTAGGTCCAATGGACATATTTTTGCGGTCCGCACAAACGTTTCGTTCAAATCGCATTTCCCTTCAATAAAATAGTATTTAATAGTAAATAGTAAATACTTTTCAACGCCGCTTTATTGGAAAATGTAGCTGTTTAAGAAAGGAAAAACTTAAAAAAAATTTTTTTTTTTACTTAATTACTTTATGAAATACACAAACACTACAAAATGTCACTACCTTCCCCAGAAAGGACTTGTAAATTGATCCACAATTCAGGGCAGTTTACATAGATAAAATCACTACATTAATTATGCCATCTGATTTGCCATTATTTCGTCGCGCAAAAATATTCATCGCTTAAATTTTTAAATTTCAATTCAATTTAAAATTTTGTCTGTGTTTGTCGCTGTTTGTCAGCATTTTCTTTCACCAAACCTCCGTTGCCAATCAGTGAATCACTACATTTAGACGGAGGGGATGTGCATCGCAGAAAAGGGAAATTTAAAAGGAAAAAGGACCAGATAGAATCACCTTCCAGCGTTTTTTAAATGATCATTGATTAAAAAAAATCGATTTATATCTCAATTAACTATATTTCGTCGATATTTAATATAGAAATACTTTTATAGTTATTTCAACAATTCGGTTCCCAGAATTTGACGGTGAATTGCCTTCTCTCTTGTTTTTATTCCGTTACAAAAATCTTACCGTCAAAACGAGATCCAAGAAGATTTAAGAAATAGTTATCGACTATCACATCAAGAGCATGGCGCGGTTTTAACTTTGACGACTTTCTGTCAGAACTAAAAGCTTCTCCGCTCTGTACACATAGCGCATGGGAAACAGAGTCGCCAACCAAACTAGCAGCAGATTATAACACCATCCTTTTAACCCTTTTAAATACATATGCTCCAATTTCTACAAAAACTCGGCGTCTACGAAAATCTGATGCCTGGTTTGACGAAGAATGTCGGAGCAAGAAGAGATTGATGCGTAAATTGGAGAGGTCCTACAGGCACTCGGGGGTTACATCACGGAACGATTGTATACAGGCTCAAAAAGAGTACACGATCTTAATCCGTTCAAAAAGGTCTGAATATTGGACAAATAGAATCACTTCAGAGCGTCAAAATCCACGTAGTCTTTGGAACTCAGTTAAGACAGTCATTGCTGATGTCCATGCACCAAATACAATCGACATAGCTCCGGAAATCTTCTCCAAGTTTTTTCTTGACAAAATTGAGTCAATACGAGCCCTAACAACCTACGCTCCACCACCGTATTTTACTAAATGCAATAGAGAAAACCTTTCTGCCTTCAAACCTACATCCCTCGAAGAAGTAAGGAAATTAATTCTTACTTCACCGAACAAGCAGTGTTCGCTCGACCCTATTCCAACGTGGCTACTGAAAAAGTGTTGCAATCAAATTGCTCCCTTCTTAGTTCATCTCTTCAATAAGTCACTTAGTACGGGTGACTTTCCAAAATCCCTTAAATCAGCTATCGTAACTCCATTATTAAAAAAACCGCAACTGGACGCTGAAGATCTTTCAAATTACCGACCCGTTTCAAATCTGCCTTTTATATCCAAAATATTAGAAAAAATTGCTGCCTCACAGGTCATATGTCACTTAAATTCAAATGAATTATTAACTAAATACCAATCTGCATATAGACGGTTCCACTCCACAGAAACCGGGTTACTACGTGTTTTGTCGGACATAACTACTGCCATTGAGTCGGGAAAACTGGCACTTCTTTCAGTCTTGGACATGAGTGCTGCATTTGACACGATTGACCATGTCTTTCTTATTAAACGATTAGATGAATCATTTGGTTTAAACTGTGATGTTAAGACCTGGCTGACATCGTACCTGGCCAACCGTTTACAAGCCGTAAAAGTGGGAAAAAACCAATCAAATTATGCAACCCTTTCATCTGGAGTACCCCAGGGGTCCGTTCTGGGCCCACTACTCTTCATCCTCTTCACAAATGATGTCGCTAAAATAATCGAATCATTTGGCCTTCTATCTCACTGCTACGCTGATGACCAGCAAGTTTATTTTTATTGCTTACCAGAAGAAATAAACAGTCTAAAAATTCGTATAACTGAGTGTATAGAAGCAATTACTCGCTGGATGACCTCAAAGAGATTGAAACTGAATCCCACAAAGACTGAGTTTCTGTGGACTGCTACAAGCAGACGTCAGCATAACATTGAAAACTCCCCAATAACCATTTCAGGAAGTGACATCACTCCAAAAACGTGCATCAAATTACTGGGTGTCAATCTGGACGCTAATTTTTCCCTTAAAACTCAGGTGAACAGAACTGTAAGCACGGGGTTCTTTCAATTAAGGCAAATTAAAGCAGTGCGGAGAAACCTGCCAACAGAGGCGACTAAATTGCTAGTCAATTCCTATGTTGTTTCACGTCTAGATTATTGCAACGGAATATATGCAAGTCTCCCCAAATGTCAAATCAACAAATTACAATCCGTTTTCAACGCCGCGGCAAGGCTTATCACCGGAGTATCTAAATACTCCCACATTTCAGAGCATCTCAAAAATCTACACTGGCTCAAATGTCCTGAAAGAATCCAGTTCAAGGTATGCTGGATGGTATTTAAGTCACTTAACGGAATGGCTCCGGCTTACTTATCAGAATTGTGTATTCCAGAAGATTCAAATTCCCGACAGTCAACCCTTAGGTCAGCAACGTCATCAGCTATCGGAAGGTTGAAAGAACCAAAGCGCACACCAGATACTAAGTTCGGTGAGCGTGCTTTCGCCGTGTCAGGACCTAAAGCCTGGAATGGACTGCCACATGATTTGAGAATGATCGCAGACCCGACAGAATTTAGGTCTAAACTTAAAACACACCTTTTCAGACAGTCGTATCCATAATTTCGGAAAACCTCCACTTTCACAGTCGACGGCAATTTAAATTAACAAAATGCAAAAAATAAAAAAAATATATATATATATATATTAAAAATAAAATAAATAATAATTCAAAATAAATAAATAAAAATGATAACAACTAAAAATTTGCAGGCTTTTTAAGACAGTTAAAATACAGTAAAATTAAAATAATAAAAAATAAAAAAACTATAGCAGACCTAAGGTCAAGCGATGACCAGTGTTTTTTGATATAGTGTCCTCTGCGTCCAGCTTTATCTTTTATAAGCATAAACTTTTTAAATAAGTGTGTTTGTCGGAAGTGACTTGCCAGGTAAGTATGTTTTGGTATCTTTTCTAAATAACAAATGTAGATCCTAGGAAATAAATTGTACAGCGCCCTTGAGGTGATTTTTCACAAAAACGGCGCTCTACAAATTATCCAATTATTATTATTATTATTATTATTATTAAGGCTAAAAGCAAGTGTCCTTTATTTATTGATGTTAATTTTCATCGTTGTTACATATCGTAACATATTTGTCGCCACCTCGTAGAAGTTATTAGAAAACAGTATAAATTATCGGCCCCATTCATCATGCATTAAAAAAATTATTGTATATTATCAAGAGTGATCAAAAACCGTTTATGTTGTGAAACAATATATATTTGTGATACTAATACCGTTCATGTTGTGAAACAATATATATTTGTGATACAAAAACCGTTCATGTTGTGAAAAAATATATATGTGTGATACAAATACCGTTCATGTTGTGAAACAATATATATTTGTGATACAAAAACCGTTCGTGTTGTGAAACAATACTAGATGTACTTCTACAAACTATAGTGCCCACAGAACACTCAAGACCAACATCAGAACTTCCAATTGAAGCAACAATATTAACAAGGCAAAGACATCCTTTCCCATCCTATTATTCTTTAATCTTAGTTTCGCATTAAAAATTACAGTCTATTCGTTGAGTATCAATCAATTCGGTATGCAACAGTAAATTGTATATATTTGGAATGTCATTATTATGCGAGTAATTGAAGAAAGATTATCAGAATTTCCTTACAAATTTTCGCAGGATGGTAATGAAGTTTGCTAGTATGGTTAGGATGTTTTATAGATGCCAGTGAAAATTTTCAATATTCTTAAAAATTCGGAGACTAATGAAATTAAAAATAATGTTTGGCAAATTAACTTATGAAGGTGAATCGTCCTCAACCAATCTCTAATAATATATTTACTATCTAATGTATAAATTACCATCCAATAGTTTTTCATTATCATCCACACATTCATTACCTTCCATCAATTTTCTTCATATCTGAAAGTTGTAGAAAGGTGCCCTTTTCTTGTTACTACAGCTGATAGATACGGGAATACATTTCTAAAAAAATATATCGTAGAGAAGCAAAAAAAAACGATTGACCCAGAAATATATTTTTTAAATTGCCATTCTTTTCATAAGAGGTACTACATTCTTTGTTAGATTAGTGTGAATAAAACGTGTCTTGTATTTTTATACGTCATGGAATAGATTTTGTAATTTTTCAGGGTTACTAACATTCAATAGTATGAGGTATTGTAATTAAGCGTGTAGGTAGGTTTTGTCTAGGTGTCTATCCGGGAACTAATAATGTTAAAGAGAGAGAGAGTGAGGCACACCGTGCAAGCATTTTGTCTCCCTTGTATACATCCTCTTACACGAAAACATTACAGATGGGTAATTTTCTTGCTTTTAAAGGCAATGATCCTGAGGTCAATATTTTATTTCGCGGGTATGTGTTAATAGTAATAATGATTGGATAATTTGTATTCCTGTAAATCTAATATCGACCATAATACGTGCAAAATTCATTGGTTAAATTATTAGCTGAAAAAATATATACAATGAAAGGCATAGTATTCCATACTTCTATCAGAGTCTCAAAATTCTTTCAGTGAGAGCAATTCTGTGGTACAAAATTATATTTCAGCACATAACCCCTTATATATAAACAGGCTAGAACAAAATCATAATACTCGTTTTACCATTAATGACGGACTTATTGTACCTACGCATACAAATAAATATGGACAAAGAACGTTAAACTATATGATTGCTAGTTATTTCAATATGTTACCTGCTCAAATTAAAAACTGTGCCCAAAACTAACAATTGGTGAACTTACTGAAGACTTGGCTTACTGAAAGAATTCATTTGTATTAGCTTACAATGATATATTATTTTAAAGACTTTTAAAATTGTTATTTATGTTTTTTTCATAATTTTCTTTTGCTACATTTCTGTAAAAGTTTTAATTTTCTATTTTACACATATAATTGTAAAAATGTAACTGTAAACTCACTCTAATAAGATTTATAATGTTAAGAACCTGTTAGACAAACTGCTAAATTTTGTGTATATATAATAAAGGCTTTTTTGCCTTATATTTGTAAAGTGTGTAAAATATAATAAAAATGAACTACCCGGAGGGCGCCGAACAAATTTTGCCTTTTTATGGTTACACCTCATAAGATCGCCCCAGTCTCTACAGTTAAAAACACAGGAAACACATCTTCACCCTGTTGGTCGGCGATGTAAGGCGTTTTAAGGTAGGGGTTGTACGTAGGGATTTATTAATGTGGGTCTTGAAGAGGCCTGGATAAATGAAGGAAAAAAAATATTACGGTAGCTCGTTCCGCTTGCTGGCCGACTTACACGAAAACGAGTCGAAGAAACGCCCCGTCCTCGTGAAGCCAAAATCAATTATCAAAGGATGTATCTTAATGTATACAAAAAACACAGATATTATTTAGATTCTGCACATCAGATAAACGTCGTATATAAAAAGGCATACACAGAGAAAAATGAGTATTTCTGATTTAATAAAATCCTGTTAAAAACGTGATGGCAGGCCATTTCCTAATATAATATTATTACATTCAGAATATATCTCAACACGTGTTCATTCAGGTGGCTTATTTGATAAATATAATGACAAAATGCGAAATTTTTTTTTTTTTTGAGAACACGTCTTTCGTGTTTTACTGATAGTTTGTTAGAAAAACTGTCAATTTGACTGGATTAATAATAAATTAACAATATTTTATATCAGTTTTGTTTTCTTCCATCGCTTCGATAAGGCGCTTCTAGGCGTCCTTATTGCGTATCTTTCAATGTACTGTCAGCATCACTCTTGCCATTTCAAGGCTTAGATGACTACATTTGAACAGCCAGACATTTCCCAATGTTTCTCTTTTCCATCTCCTTTCCTTATGATGCTGTAGTCCTGCTGGTTTCGGTTAGTATCAAGAAGTCGGTTCTCTTTTGTGGTATTCAGGATTAAAAACATACTAGTAATAATAATTTTAATGTTTAACGTAACTCCTTTCTTAATTGTTTATCTGCATCCTTTACAAATCGTCGTCTAGTTGCTATTTTTTTTCATTCTTACATATATAGAGGTTTAGGGTAATACTCACTTATTACTAACTTTTAAATTTCCCCCAGTTCATTTTATTTATTCCGCTATCTAATGAAATAAACACTACGCTTTACGGTAAAGTGGAAAGTTTTCCAAGCCCGCAGGCGTTGTTTTTGCGAAGTTTTACTTCCCGACAACCGAACGTAAATAAGTAACGTATCAAGAATAATTTTAATGTTGCCTAACTTTGAAAAGCGTCAAATTATTGTTCGGTCTTTTGATATCTTATGTAGAATCTTCATAAAGGTAAATATAAATTAGAAAGCATCTCTCAATTTAAGAAGTATTTGTGCAGTGGCGTGGCTATTTACTTGCGGGTTCCGTTATGTATTAATATAATTTTTTTTAAACTTGCTTATAACGTGATAAAGTTGTAATTACTGGAAAGCCTCCATTATTATGCTGGAAAATTAACGTAATATTGTCAAATAGGTTTTTTAAATGTTACAGTAAAATGTGTTATCTAAAAGGGCTACCAATGCATTTCAGAGAATATATTCATACATTTACACTTGGTTATAACGAGATAAGGGGTGTAACGAATGGGAAGCCTGCATTATTATGCAACGCAATAACACGGGCAATATCAAAGCACACAACGTACACAAATAGACACACAGGAATATTCATACATAAGAATACACCTTCAATATCAATTGATACTAATAGTATGGGTGCCTATAGACAATCTTAAAACAGGGTTTTACAATAAGAGGTGTTATTTTGAATAGCCCGCTATGTCGTTAGATGTTACTTTTGAAGCTGTCATTTTTTGACATTTGACAAGTAGAAACTACGCCATTAATAAAAATGGAACGATACACGCTTCAACAATGCATTGAAATTATTAAAATTTACTTGAGTGAATCAAATGCAAATCATCTTGAGTGATGAAGCCCATTTCCACCTCGGTGGCTTCGTCAACAAGCAAAATTGTCGCATCTGGGGCTCGGAAAACCCAAGAATTATTGTTAAAAAGCCTTTCTTTTCTCAACGTGTGACTGTTTGGTGCGGTTTCTGGTTTGGCGGAGTCATTGGACCTTACTTTTTCGAAAATGAGGCTGGTGCAACAGTTACGGTGAATGGATTGCGCTATCGAGAGATGATTAATGATTTTTTCTGGCCGGAATTGGATGTTATTAATCTAGACAACAAGACAACGTTTACTTCCAACAAGACGCTACGTGCCACACAAGCAACGAAACCATTGATCTTTTACTTTTGAATATCAAAATAACACCTCTTATTGGAAAATCCTGTATATAAAAATTCAGCCTACGTATGTTTGTGCTCACAAAACTCGAAAAGTAGTCGTTGAAAATTTCAGTTGGTTCCTATTAGTGCCAGGAGTGTTTAGAGAGTGGTTTGAATGGTAAAAGAAGTTGCGGACGTCTGAGGATAATTAACGCAATATCTCTGAACAGGAATGAGTTCGGGAGTCGAATTAAAGTCGATGTAATTTAGTAAACAGTTAAATTATGGTATACAGCAGTGAAAGGTGGAAGCAGTCCGAAACCCCCGAGAAAGACAATCAATAGCGAAGTATTGCGGGGTCCACTAGACCAATATGTTTTTTTAAACCTTGGTGTACTAATTTATTTTTTAGTTCAGTGGTGCAATTTGATTCGCTTGTTATAATGATGATGGTATCGTATTAAATATGATGATGGTATCATGGTGATTTTGAAATTTCACAAAAATGGGTTAAATACTCTGGCTCCATTATTATGCGAAATAACATTCATTACCGTACTCAGTACGACTCATAGAATATTATTTCAATTTAATTAATGAAATTTCTCTTATGATTCTTCCAAGAAATATCTTAATCATCAAACACTAATTTCGGTTGTCTGTGCGTCCGTGAAATCTGATGATTCAAACAACATTTGCTTTGCATTTAAATGTCATTTGCTTTTTTAGATGATTGTTATAGCGCCGTTTTTGTGCAAAATCACCTCGAGGGCGCTGAACTCTTATTTATTTATTTATAATGTGCATCTATATAAAAAGGTTTACATATATTTTTTGGCTTTGCCTGTCTCACTAGGAATTTCTGTGCCGAGACAGACTAGTTTACAAATATTTTATAATATTAAAAAAAGTACATTTTTCAATAAAGCAAAAATATTTGACAAAAATTTTCAGGTTGGTAGGTAGTGGTAACAATAATGAGATAGAGGATTATATTTGGGTAAGGTGACTTAATATTATTCGATTTTCTTGTTTTTTCAGGTAGGTTATTGTATATTTTAGACGCAATGTATTTGAAATTTCTTTGACCAAATGTTGTGTTTGTTTTCGGTGTTTGTATGAGTTCTTTGGTTTTGTGCCTCGTGCTTACAATATTTTGGGTATTTTTATAAAATGTATGTGTATTATTTTTAAACAGATGAGTTAAGATAGTTTTTGTGTAAATTTTTCGAATATCTAATAAATGGAAATTGTAGAATATATCTGCAGTACTTGTTTCTAAGGGAACTTTAAGAATAACTTTCATAATTAATTGTTGTGCCTTCGATAATGAATCTATAGCTGATAGTGTTGCACCTCCCCAATGCGATTATTCCATACTCAATGATAGATTGACAAAGAGAGTAATAAACAATTTTCATAGATTTGGAGTCTAGGTATTATGTTTCTAATGTTTTTGAAAAAATAAATATGTTTTCTAAGTTTATTCGTGATAAGTAGACAATGTGTATTCCACTTAAGATATTGATCAAATGTAAGACCAAGGTATTTGATATGGTCCGTTCGATCTAGGCAAGGACATTGACGGAATGTATCGTGAGTACAAGAACATTCATGTACTTTTATTTCAACATGTTGATTAGGTTGGCCAACGATATTCATACTAAAAGTAATGTATTTTGTTTTGGAAGTATTTAGTGCAAGAGAGTTAATATCTAGCCATTTTTAACAGAGTTAATTGATTTCTCAGCCATTTTGTATGCGTTTAACCAAGTGTCTGATTGAATGATTAGCACAGTATCGTCATCAAAACTTACAATTTTTCCATCTATCATTAGGTTACAAAGATTGAAACTCTAAACTTAACCCAAGCAACCTAGTTTTTGTTTCTTCAAATTTCATGATTTTATTTCACTTTTTAAAGGTGTGTTGAACTGTCATTGTATTGAGTTCTCCGATTACAAATCGGTATCAACCTATTGTGACTATTTATATTAAAATAATATTTGAACAGAAAATTAAAAAATTTCAAAATTGGAAATATTTAGTGATTTTTCACAGGTCCGCGCAAGTTGCTTTATAATAACAGATAACTGAAAGAAATTCAATATTCCTCAGTTCGTTTAAATATTTTCAAAGAAATTTTAAAAATTTTAAACAAACTTCATATTTCAATTAAATGTGAACTTTTCTGAATGAAATTTTTCAACCGTTTTCTATTTATTGGTCCGAAAGTAATCGAACCTTTTTGTTGATAAAGAACTCTTTTCTGCGATCACGCCCAATAGGGGGTGTATTGCTTTCAATTAAAATACTAAATGTTGAAACAGAGTCACTGGTACTTGATGTGACAAAATGTATTTTGTTTCCAAACACATTATTTTACTCTTTATACTGCAGCAACCCAATTTCATGAATATTTTGATGCTAAAAGAAGAATGAAAAATGATAGAGAAATGAGAAATTATCGTTTGGAAAATAGTTGACCACAGGTAAGTAAATATCACTTAATCCCTTATTACTCCTTAAAGCCAGTGGGACTATGGCATCCTGATGCGAGTAATGTTGTAAGGCTGAAGGAAGAAAGGAAAATTGCTGTTTTTTTAAATCAGATAATTAAAAAAGGAAGAAGCCACACAAAATCTCTCCACAGAATAATACTGAGAGCATTTTCCATTTTTTTGTTTATTTATGAATCTTAAGAAAATATGATTTTTTTTTGATTTGTTTAAATAAGCTTTATTGACTGAAAATTTTACATTTTTTTTTTTTTTTTTAGACAATGTATAGATAGTCCCACGAAGCTGCCACATGGCTGCTTGTCTGCAGGTTCTATCTCAATTTACAATTATAATATAATATAAGTCTCCCGTTATATAAAATAAATAACAGACTCTTACATACAACTACACTAACACTTTGAATGACAATACGATAACGTACATTCATAAGTACAAGACAATATAGCACACAGATAACACATATTCAAAAATAATACAAATACGATAACACACATTGAAAGTGAATAACATCGTACTGTAACACAATGTAATAGAATTAAAATTCTAGTTAACTAATTGAAAAATGTTATTTTTAATTTTTTTTTTTCTGGAAATAAAAAGCTTGTTAGTGAAAAAAATAAAAAATAAAATAAATACATTAATTTATATTAGAATTAAAACTTTCAAATAATGCTTTCTTTTTCTTCTTTGTTTGCTCTATTTTTTATAGATACACAGATTTTTCATTTATAAGCCACATCTTTACAGTTTTCATGCTTAAACTCTTATTTTCTGAAAAAACAAATTTATTTTTGAGCTTATTAAAAATCACTGGTACACAGTACTCCAGCGTTCGGCTTCCATACTTATTTGTTATTTTAGGTATTTTCAACCCTTTTTTTTCTGTAAGACGTGTGCTGTGACTATGTACCAGTGGTTTTTTATAAGTACTATCGCCCCAGTTATCTTTAATGGTAAGGAACCAAAATAAACCTTTTATAGGGAGCAGGCCCTCAGCACAATATAACAGTTGCACATTGTGTCTTTGTCTATACATATTAGGTGATACAATTTTTTTTATGATAGAGGTTTGCAAATTTTGTACATACTTAATATATGTCATGCTTGTATTTCCCCAGCTTCTAATTCCATATCTAAGAATAGATTCTACTAATGAGAAATATACTAGTTTGAGTGTGCTATGAGGCAAGACAAATTTTAATTTATAGAAACTGTTTGCTAGAGCTCTTAGCTGGTTACATATTTTAGTAACTTGCTTATCCCATTTAAATGTGTTATCTACTTTTAATCCCAGATAAGTATACTCGTTGACAAAATCAATTTTCTCACATTGGCAGTTAGATATTATTTTTCTATGGATGCATTCAAAGTTATGTGCGGTTAGTTTGGGAATATTCCACATTTTCAAACTTGGTGATCTGATATACATGCATTTTGTTTTCTTTACATTTATAACCAATCCTACATCGTGTGCCCATTTTAGCAGTTCATCGAAGTCGGTTTGCAATTCTTGAATCGCTATTTGAGGATTTTCATTAGATACTACAAGTGCGGTGTCATCTGCGAAAATGAATCTGCGCGCTTTTCTAAATAGTTTCGACATAGCTATGACATATATAATATACAATTTTGGACCCAAAATTGACCCCTGTGGGACACCAGACCTTATAAATTTAGATTTACTCATCTCATTCAATATTCTTACCCTCATTTTTCTATTTGATAAGTAGTTATTAAAAAAAGTTAGCAGTTTACCACGGATTCCAATAATTTGTAGAAATTTTATTATTTGTTTATGGCATAGTGTATCAAAGGCTTTAGAGAAATCAATAAAGAGTACAAGTACATGTTTTTGAGAGTTGAGCTGGGTGTTTATGAAATTAGAAAAATTATTTAGTAGTGCGTCACAGCTTTTTTTTTTTTGGAACCCGTACTGACATTCGTCAATGATACCAAATTTATTTAAATATCCGTCTAGGTATATTGCTATATATTTTTCGAGAATTTTTTCCAAGGCAGGTAATAGGGAAATAGGTCTGTAATTATTTATAATTGAATGATCACCGCCTTTAAAAATAGGTCTAACAACACTAGTTTTTAATTCTTCAGGTATTTGGCAAGTATCAATTATTGTGTTTATAAAATGAGTAATTACTGGGCTCAGTATCTTTACATGTTTTTTTATATCATACATACGTATTTGGTCCAATCCTGGTGTTTTTGAGTTTTTCAATATTCCGATTATAGATTCTATTTGTTTTACGCTAGCTCTGGGTAGGTACATAGAATGCGGTAAATCGTCTAGCTGGTATGGAGACGCACGGACATCACATTTGTGTAGTAACTCATTTACTCCCTCATCAAAGAAGTTAGCAAAATTTTCTGCAATTTCATCCGTCGGTTTGGTCTTCAAGAAGTACTTAGATATAACTGCGTCACAACTGGATTTGTTTTTTCTTCCTAATATTTTGTTTATTTCGTTCCACGTTTTTTTTATATCCTTAAAACAATTATTGAATTTGTTATTGAAGTATGTTTTTTTTGCATCTAATATTTGCTTATTTAGATTATTTCTGTATTTTTTGTAGTCTTTTTCATATTTCTTGTTTGTTGGCATGTTTTTCCATTTTCTCCATAATTTATCCCTCGTTTGTATATTTTCTATGAGAATATCGTTCATCCAACTTTTTTGATTATGGCGATACGTATTTTTTACTAATTTTGTGATACTACTTTTTTCGTAGATTTTTTTAAAGTGTGATTTAATGTCTTGATATATGATATCCGGATCAGTGTGAATTTGAATTGAGTTCCAATCAGTTTTTGTAATCATTTCATCAACTTTTTTTTCAGATAGTACAGTGTTGTATTCATGGTGCGATATTTTGCTTTTGTCCTTATTATGAAGGTATACAGACACGGCAGTTATATAATGATCTGCTATCCTTGTTTCACATACGCATGAGTTAATTTCACACTTTTCTTTTTCTCTAATATATATGTGATCCAGACACGTCGCAGTTGTGTAGGTATTTACCACCGCTTCTCTCGTAATGTCATATATACATTTCACTAGACCGTAATTAGCCATTAAATTTTCGTATTGCAGAATTATTGAGTCGTGTTTATTTAATAGGTTTAAGTTAATGTCTCCAAGTATCAAGATGGTTTCCTTAATATCAATGTTTCGTATTATATTTTCGAGCTGTTGTAGGAAGGTTTTTTTGTTCGTGTTCGGGGGTCTATATAATGCAAATAGATGTATGCGTTTGTGTTTGTTTACGGAGAAGGTTCCATAGACGCACTCGAATGTAGTAGCTATTATATCTTTTTTTTCGAATATATGGTTTTCTTTAATATAAACCATAATCCCGCCTCCCGATCTTTTTGTTCGGCAATAATAGAATGAGTTAAATCCTGATATTTTGTATAGATTTACACTGTTTTCGTCTATCGAGGTTTCACAGAGTATTATAATATCAATGTTATTTAGTTGACTATAAATACTTAGTAAGAATGTATTCCAGTACTTGGAGATAGACCTAATATTCAAATTAACGACAGTTATTGCTTTATCGCCTGTTTCATGTTCGAATTGGGTCCAGTTTTCGAACTTTTGAATCCGTTCATATTCTATATCTGAGGTCTCAAAATCAATATTAGACGCCATAGTCAATTTTAGCTAAGTCCTTTTGAAGGGCTGCCTTGTAAGCCGGACAGTCCCTGTCTCCGGACGGGTGGTTTGCGGGCTTGTGAAATCTCGTGCATGTTGCGCAGACTGGCTCCGCTGTGGCAGAAGGGCATGTCTCACGGGTATGTCCTTCCCGGGCACAGTGCCCACATCTCGTCGTCTCCTTGCAGAACTTGTAAGAATGTCCTATCATCTGACACTTTGAGCACACAGTTAATCCAATAAAATCACGAACACCGCAAACTGTCCAATCAACAAATACACGTCCTTGCTTTACCAGTGCATGTCTCAGGTATGTGGGGACCACGTAGATTCTATGGCATGCAGGTCCAGTTCGAGGGCCAGCTAGATGACTAAGCTTACATTTTTTTATGGTTTCATTTGTCTCCTCGATATTTTGTATTCCATTTAGGGCACACTCAAGAAAAGTTTTATCTGACAACTCCCTTGGAACATTAAAGAAGATGACCCTTGGTAGCCTTTTTGTTGGGGGTCGGGCGCTCAGAGTCGCAGATTCGGTTACAATTTCCGATCTTAGTAGTTTCTCCTGTTCCGCAGTACTAGCCGTATGGATGATTACTCCTTTGTTCCGTATATTTTTTACTCCGGTAATTCTTACTCCTAGCTGGGATGGCTTCAGTGCTTCCCTGATTATTTTCTTTGTTTCTTCGCTATCTTCCACCGATGGTAATTTTGGAAAGAAACAGACGGATGGCCTCGGTTTTCCTATGGGGACGTCCAAACGCGATAATGGTGGAGGTAAGTTCACTTTTTTACTTGCAACCTCTGCAAAAGAGAGACTCGCTTCCGTAGCATCTGCCACTCTTTTCATCACTGGTCCTAGGTCTAATTCTAGCTGAATAATTTTGGATTGGAGTTGCTTATTTTCCTGTTTTACCACCATTTTTTCTGCTAGCATTACTTTATTTTGCGCTTTTGCTAAGGCGAGTTCACCTCGGAGAGTTTCTCTCTCCAAAATTAGTTGTCCAACAGATCCTAGGACGCAGGCTATATTATTGGCAATCTTCAGCTGTTGCTCCTTGGAAACCTTTGTATTTCCCTTGTAAAGTTTTGAGGGCATTTTGAGTTTCTTTTAAAATTCCTTGTGAGTTCAAGGGGATAAGGTCGTTCTCATCATCAGAAGCTTCAGATTGAGACATTGTTGTTGAATTTATATTGAAGACAGTTTCGGTTGTAAACAATAGGTATCACAGATTCGCAGCACAATCGCAACCAATAGGAGCCTTGAGAAGTGAGCTCATAATTAATCGTCCAATCCGCGCACTTGATACGTTGTACACAACACTTCAGTTTGGTAAACAGTGAGATCAATTGTTTATAATATTAAAAAATCAATGGTTAAATGTTAAAAAAAATCACGGGAGAACACTACCACGTGATAAACTTAAATTGTTTTTTACTACGATTTAGTTTTTTCTTCCGGCGGAACTATTAAAAATTGTTTTTCATGTATAAAACGATAGCTTGACAGAGCGCGACGCTTTGTAGGTACGACGTGAATTGTTACTGAATAATTAATATATAATAATTATTATGTGGATACAAGAGGCAAAACTTTTTTAAACAATATATCGTGTTGCAACCTTTTTAGAGTACAAAAAAGGCGAAAAGTAGGAAAACAAGGTTTTAATAATAAAGTTTTAGAAAGATATTAACTAATACATACTACTTACTAGTACTAATAAAATACTAATTTTGGTCAACGAAACTTTAAATACTTTGCGACAAGACTCTACAACATTCTTCCAGACAGTATAACACAATGTTTTTTTATTTATTTTTTATTATTTTAATATACATCATATGGGTTACATTAATACATACATATTTTGCAAAATATAATATTAAGGTTCATAATTGGTCATGTATACCTTATCAGAAAAGAGGAGCTCTTGTGCCTGATAAGGGAGCCACGATTCTTACTTAGATTCATAATTCATAATGTGATATAATAATAATAATATAATAATATATATTATAATAATATATATTTATATATATTTTTATTTTTGTTTAATATAAGTTTTTTGGAAAAAAAGTTTGATTTTATTTATTTGTTCTTGTTGGTTCGTAATACAGCGCAATTCGGAAGGGAGATTATTGTAGTTTTTTATGGCTTGGTAAATATAATGGTTTTGCATTTGAGTTGTTTTAAAGATTGGCGTAATAAAGTGATATCCATTTCTCATGAGTTTGTAAAATTCTTGATATTGTGTGTTATTTTTTTCTTTACACATTTTTATAATGGAAGTTTGCTTAAATATATCATCAATATTTGGTACTGGAAACAATTTAAAATAGCAATTTTGTTGGGAAAGTAGAGTTTTTTTTAAGTATTACTTTTATAATAATTTTTTGCGAGACTTTTACTGAGTTTAGGTTGTTTTTATAAGATCCTCCCCAACCTATGATTCCGTAAATAAGCAGGGAGTGGACAAGAGCATAATATACATTTTTTAGTATTTTCACATTTAAAATATTTCTTAACCTAACAAATATATATATATATACATTTCCTAATTCTCTTTACTAACTCCCTAATATGGCTTTTCCATTTCAGATTTTCATCGATGATCACACCAAGATATTTAATTTCAGAAGAAGAGTTGATTACAGTACACATAGGATTAAGTAGTTTACAGTTGACATTGTCACAATTTTCATCATGGATTATGATATTTACTTTGTGTTTAGGTATTTTTTGTAGTGAAAATAATACATATGTTGTTTTTTTAGCATTAAGTGTGAGTAGGTTATTATCAAACCATGATTTTAAGATATTAATACATTCATTTGCAAGTTTGTTAACTAGTTCCCATGTTTGACCTTTTATTAATAAAACAGTATCATCAGCATAAGAGATTAATTCACCTTTGATTTTCTGTTGGAAAATGTCATTTACATACATTAAAAATAGTAATGGTCCGAGGACCGTGCCTTGAGGAATGCCAAATGTACTTGTTAGTGGTGTACTAAAAGTTTGGTTTAATTTTACAATTTGAGGTCTCTCTGTTAAGTAGCTTTCTATTCATTTAATGGCTAAGTGGTCAATGCCATTTTCTTTTAATTTTAATATAAGTTTTTCATGGGAAATACTGTCAAATGCTTTCTTTAAGTCAATAAAAATTCCTATAGGTACATTTATTTGATTTGTCCAGGGTACTCTGAATACTAGATGAAATTTTTGCAATGGCATCTTGGGTACTTTTTCCCTCTGTGAAACCGAATTGATTTTCATTTATAATTTTGTTTTTATTTAAGAATGCAGTTAGTCTTTTTTTAGCAATTTTTTCAAAAATTTTCAATATATTAGATAATAGTGAAATGGGTCTATAATTAGAAATGTCCTCCGGGCTACCGGACTTAAATATTGGAGAGATTATGGTTTTCTTATACGTGCTCGGGAAAACTCCTGTCTTAAAGCTATTGTTTATAATATGAGAGATTGGTGTAGAAACATAATTTTTAATGATTTTTAGTGTTTTTACGGTGAGACCGTCAAATCCCGGAGCAGAACCACCTCGCATTTTTGATATAATTTGTACAATTTCAGACGGATTGGTTGGTTCGAAGAGTTCAAGTTTAGTTTCTATATTCGGAATATTTTCAATATACATATTATTTATTTTTTTCACGGTAATTTTTTCTGCTAGACTCTTTACTATATTTGCAAAGAAATCATTAAAAGCGTTTGCTCCTTTTTTAGGTTCTTCAATACAGTTAATTATGTTATTGTTTTGTATTACACTCTTAATAGTATTACTTTTGGTTTTTTGTTTATTTTCCATGATTTCATTGATTATATTCCAAACTTTTTACTGTCATTTTCAGAATTATCAAGTTTGTTTTTATAATAAATTTCTTTCGTGTTTTTTATGAGCGTGGTTAATTTATTTTTGTATTCTCTAAAATGAACATTTAATTTAATGTCTAGTGGTTTTTTTTTTGTTTCTTTATAAAGCCATTCTTTGTGTCTTATGGACACAACAAGCCCATGTGTTATCTACGGTTTGATTTTACGAAATTTTGCTGTATTTCCTTTTGGAATAATTTTTTTTGAATCATTTATAAAGTTCGTTAATCTATTTTCAAATATTTTACAGCACTCGTTGACGTTTTCACTTCGGAGAATATCTAACCATAATTCAGATGACAATTTATTTTTCAAAGATTCGATATTAACAATAGATATTTCTTTCTTATTATTAGCAGTTTGTCCGCAATGTTGGTTTACCGCCTGAGGTATTATTGAATTGTAGTGTAGCAAAGTCATGTAATGGTCGGTAATTGAGGTTTTTATAATTCCCGAGTTTAAATTATTTATATCCTTGATATTTGTGAAAATGTGATCAATGCATGATGGACGTTGCCCATTGACGTTTCTGGTGTAAGAGTTAATACACGACACATAATTCAATTCCGCCATCATATTTAAGTAATTATCTTTATCGTTCGATGTATAATCGTGCGATATATTTAAATTAATGTCACCTAAAACTATTGTATTCGCGTTTCTGTAGTTTAATAAAACATGTCTTAATTCTTCTATAAACAAACATACAGTAGACGAGTGCGTTCTGTATAGAGAGATAATATCAATTTTTTTGTTATAACACTTCATTTGTACATGTAAGCGGTTTGTTCCATTCACATTAATTTCTTCCTCGCACAATATGTCACAATTATTTTGTACGAACATAACGATTCCACTGTTTTTGTTAATTCGGTTTGTAGTAGATACACAGGTATATCCCGGTATATAGTACGCCACTTCGCCACTTGAATGTGTTTCCGTTAACACAATGCAAGCGGGCTTCCTGAGATCATTATTTACTGTTGTCAAAAATTCATCCATGTTTCGTTCCAAACTTCTTATATTCATGTGTAGAATTAAAGGACTGAGATTGAGGTCGTTTTGGTGGGTACGATATTCTTGATAGCTGTTATATGTTTTTTCGTCAATATTATTTTTTTCGTCTAGTGCGTTATATAAAAAATCTGTCATTTTTCTTCGAAGTCTATTCTGTCTCTTGCTACTTTCAGCATTTTATTTTTGTAGGGACATAAGTTGCTGAAAGCTGTGTGGTCTGTTTTATTTTTCTCGCCATATTTCTTATTTTGCGATGTGCAATTTGCACAAACCGGTGTTTTTTCTCTTTCAGGGCATTTAGCAAAAGTATGATCATCCGTGCAATGCGGGCACACCGATGGATTCATTCGATTTAGGCATCTGGAGGCTGCGTGCATGAATTTGCAGCAGTGGTAGCACTGGGTTAAAGGATCACAATCCACTATGTTAACCCTTTGGTACTGGATATTTATCTTTTCTAAGGATAGCAAATTTTTTCGTGTTGTACCGCTGGTTTCCACGATATAGTTCGAGAATTTGTTTTGTTCTTCATCTTCTTGATCCCGAGTACCACGTTGGTATTTCTTAGAATGTTTGTATTTTATTTCAGTAATCAAATTTATTTTATTTTCTTCGTTTTTCGTTACAATGTCTTGAATCCCTTCGTTTTGTGTGAGTATCCCATTTACTATTTCCTCTTCCGTCATCGTGATTCACAAAAAAATTTCAAAAACAAATTCGCAGTTGAAATAACCACATTATTGAGCGAATACATCTTAATACAAGTATAGGTATGTTCAAAGGTATTAGGAAGTAACTTGAAAAATTCTGCCCCAACACAGGCTAGCCTAGTGAGACGGTATTTGAGAAACCTCAACTAACTGTACTTTGATTTTCTTTTTTACCTTCATCATATTATTTTTGTATTTTTCTGTTCATTTTATAATCTTACATTATAATAAGCAATTTTAGTTGTAATGTGCAAACATTCTTAAATAAAAATATACATGATAATTATTATTATTATAATACTCATAGCAGAGCAAGATATCAAAAAATGAAAAATAAAGGCAAAGAAAAAAAGAAAAAAACAATGCATTAAAAAATTATTATTGACAAAAATATTTTATTAATTATTGTTTATTATTGAAACACTTTTATGGTTATTCCAATAATCCGGTTCCTACCTAAATTGCCTTATCCTTTGTTTTCATTCCATTTTCTATAGGTCTTACCTTCGAAAAAACGCAAGCAAGAAGATTGACAATTGATTGAAGATTGAAAAATAGAAGCCCTAACCAAGTGTCATTTGTTTTTTTTTATATTATTTCTGTCGTTGTTGCATATAGTTGCATATTTGTCGCCCCCTGGTAATTATTATCGGAAAACATTAAAAATTAACAACCCCAATAATCATACATTAAATAAATATTGTATATTATCGAGAGTGATCAAAAACCATTCATGTTGTGAAACAATAAATGTTTGTGATACAAAAACCGTTCGTGTGGTGAAACAATACTAGGTGCACATCTATTAACTATAGTGCCCAAAGAACATTCAAGGCCAACATCAGAACTTCCAAATGTAGCAAGATCATTCATAAGGTAAAGGCCTCCTTTCCCACTCCTATTTTTCCTTTTGATTAACACGATTGTTTAATTATATTTTGTAGTTAAAAATTACAGTTCGTCGAGTACCAATCGATTCGGTACTCAACAATTATATTGAAAAATTTTATTGTAATGTTTATCCAAAAGTTTTTTTTTTTAAATTTTGCATATTGTTTTTTCTAATCTAGCATTAACAGGCACTCGGTTAATTCATTTAACTCTAATATATTTATAAATGAGTGTTGTAGTGTCGCTTATATGTAGGTTAGGTTCACATCCATCTTTTCAACACGTCTTTGGAAGCAATTTTCTGACGTTGTACGTATTTAGGTTTCAGATTACTATTTGAATATTTATGTTTCATAAATACACAAATAGATTGGTGAATTTATTTATTTGAGTAATTTTTAAGTATTTAAAGAAAAAACATTTTTCAGGTTAATTTAAGGAAAGAAGTTGCTTCTGACAGATAGATAGTTGAAGGAAAATGAGATTTAGGATTTTAAAAAGCTGCAAACTGAAAGTTAAGATAGTAAACGCAGTAGATAGGAAAAATGTGTAAAATTGTGTAAAAATATTTAATATATTTGTAATGCATATTTTATTCTGAAACGAAGTAGATATAATAATCTTAGTTCTTAAATTCGTCGTTCTGCCGCCAGAGCGCAGTAGCGATGTTTATCTACTGGCGGTAAAAATGAGAAATCGTCGTCATATTGTCGGTAAAAAGTACAATTTCACTAATCCTGTGCACGCTGTTCTACCGCCAGATTTCAGTAACCGTGCTGGCGGTAAAATGAGAAATGTTCACCATGTTGATAAAAAATTAAATTTATTAAACGTTTGATTCGCAGTTCTACTGCCAGAGTGCAATAGCGCTGCTCTCAGTACTGGTTGTAAAATCGGTCCGTGAAAAGGATAACTACATTACTCTTGGTTCACTAAACACACGCCGAATCAAACCATCTTTTATTATATTATTAAAATATTTCAATATCGCCAATTCATAAAAACGTAATCAACGAGAAATAATTGCCACCTGAGTATGTAGCACGGTCTATAAATAAAGAATTTATCGATAAAGTGGATAACTTGTCATCATTCTCGAGCACGACTGCAGATTGCTAACCTACAAGTTACAGTTCAGATCAAAGAAATTAAGAACACTCAGTCGTGGTTGTTTGTTCGTTGGCGATCTGCAGTCCTATTCTACAGCCATTTAAAATTTCACGTTTAGCTCTCCAATATCCTGTGTTTGGGTTCAGAATCTAGAATATGGCTGTGGAGTGCTGCATTTATTATGCAACATTGTATAATTATTTACTATTGCATCCACGCTAAGCCGATTATTTGATTTTCATCTTCCAATTTATTCCCTCGAGACTTCGAAGTAGTGCAGGGTGTTAACGCGATATCATCAACTGTTGAATATAACCGTTGAAAATAACGTTGAGCATTATTTCTAGCTATTCTAATTTATTAGGCATCCACCCACTGTTGGCAGTTTTAACTGTTCAAACTGTTTGGACTTATAGGATTTATAATAACAGCTTTATTTTACTTGCCACCGGTAAACTCACTTGATGCTACGCGCCACGTATAGGATAGGAAAGTCCACAAAGACGTTTAGTTAGAAGGCACATAACCAAAAGACCATTAAGCTCGTTCATAAATGGCGCTAATTTAATCATTTTAGAAAAAAAATGCAATTTATACTTTAAACAAATAAGTTTTCTTTTTTCATCTATACATATGGTATATATTTAAAAAAAAAAAAAGAAAGACAAACATTCCCGGGTTACGAATAACCTCAGTAAGCTGAAAATGTTGCTTGTGTTGTGATGGAGGACTTAGCCAGCCGAGGAATTGAACACACTACGCCTGGGTGGGACCCAAACGCGATGTCAACTCGGCCACCGACCGGTCAGGACACAACTATTTATATAGATAAATATTTTGAACCATGGAAAGGCTTCGGATTCAATATAATAATGCTTACCGCATAATGATCGGACTTCCAAGGTACTGCAGTGCCTCCTCGATGTTCATGGAGGGGAGAGTTCCCGGCTTTGCAGCCCTAATGAGAACCAGGGTAGCAGGAACGAGAGGAAGGATCAACAACTCCAGAAACGTCCTTATCATCGAATCCCGCCAGACCTCAGGATCGAGCATCGAAAAACATTGGAGATAAATATTGGCCCCCATAATTATCGCTCCGATATACCAATAAGCTTACAAGAAATATAAATTTTTTATGATATCACTCTCCATTCTATATATTTCCTTTTACTTTTTCATATGTTTTATTTGCTTTATCAAACTTACATTTTATATTTTATTTTATTTGTACTTACTTGAATCTCTGTATATAACATTGTAGTTAAATTTTATAGAATGTGTGGGATTGCACTCACCTCCCCACATTCTGGAATAAACAATATTATTATATTCATATTATTATATAAATATGAATAAATAGTTTTGTCCTTATATAAACTCAATTCTTTCAAGAAAAGCATTCAAACTCAATATTGTATTTATTTTATTTATTGCAAAATCATCTTATTTTTCTCATAAAAATCAACCTCACTAAGACTTAGGACGGGTTGTTTCGGAGGATTTGAACAATTCATCAAATTTCAACGTTCATTTTCAAGTTCTGTGAAAGATTTTTTCAAGTTCTGTTTTATTTCAGTTTTGTCAAGCAACTAGCCTACAATGATATAGTAACAGAACTTGAATAGGACTTTCACAGAACCCGAAAATGAACGTTGAAATTTGATGAATTGTTCAAATCCTCCGAAACAACCCGTCCTAAGCCTATATCGAGCAATTAACAATTTACATTTTGGTGCAGAAAACATAGAGTAATCACAAAAATAAATTTATACCACATTCAAAAACAAAATATTAAAAAAAAAAGAAAAAATATGTATTTGATGAGTTAGCAGATGGGTAATTTGACAGTAACAATAATATATAATATTTTTGGTAACAATATTTTAACCTTATTAATCATTCTTCCCAAGAAGAAGCAGAGTAGATAATAAAGACAGATAGGGTGACATTCAGTTTTTAGCAAATGGGACTTAAATAAAATCTTATTATTTAAGATAGGACAAGGATGAAAAAATATTAAGACAATCGTCTGTCAATACATAAACCTTAACCAACTTTTTAAATTTAACTAAGGAATTGATAGACTCAATATGATTTGGAAGAATATTAAACGTAAGTGGAGCTTGGTATAAATAATTGCTTTGACCCAAAGAAGTTTTAGTATGTACGGCCACAAAGTTCAATGTAGAGCCGTTTTTTTGTTCTTTCTGCAAATTTGATTTTGATGAAAAATCGACAGAGCATTGTATCGGTGATTCAATCTAATATTGTATTTGTTTTGCTTTTCTTGAAAGAATTTGAGTTTGTGGACGGTTAAAACTATTTATTTATATTTAAATACTGTGTGTACAGGCGCAAACAGGTGACTTAGCAAGGGTGCCCCGGTTCATGGGATGTGGTTTGTCCGGGTCTTGTACGTAGATAAATTTATTATCAATCAATTATGTCCAACTGTTCATTAGCATTGGGGGATGGTGGCATCTGGCTGCAAGTTCTAAAGGCTAGATACATGTTGATATAATTCTGCTAGGGCATAGCCCTTGAATTATAAAGGATTACATTTGAAATGATTCCGTACATAATTGTTGTGTACCTTTGATTACCTTTAATTTAAGTACCTCTAATTCAAGTAGGGGAGGATTTTGTATATATAAGTAGAGTGGTTGACTCTGTCAGTACAGAGCGAGACAGATAATTGACACAGTATACATACGGGATGTAGTAGGTAGATCGCTCACTCACATCCTAGCTGCTAACTAGTTAAGACATACCGTAATCTTGTACTGTCTAATAAACATAAAAACTAATCTTGAAGTACAGGGTTTTCCAATAAGAGGTGTCATTTTGAATAGCCCGCTATTTCGGTATATTTACTTTTGAAGCTGTCATTTTTTGAAATTTGACAAGTAAAAACTACGTTATTAATAAAAATGGAACAATATGAATATGAATCAAATGCAAATCATCTTGAGTGATGAGGCCCATTTCCACCTCGGTGGCTTCGTCAACAACCGAAATTGTCGCATCTGGGGCTCGGAAAACCCAAGAAATATTGTTAAAAAGCCTCTTTATTCTCATCATGTGACTGTTTGGTGCGGTTTATGGTCCGGCGTAGTCATTGGACCTTACTTTTTCGAAAATGAGGCCGGAGCAACAGTTACGGTGAATGGATTGCGCTATCGAGAGATAATTAATGATTTTTATGGCTGGAATTGGATGGTATTGATCTGGACAACGTTTACTTTCAACAAGACGGCGCAACGTGCCACACAAGCAACGAAACCATTGATCTTTTACGGTTAAATATGAAAATAACACCTCTTATTGGAAAACCCTGTATTACTGATCATACCACAAATCACTAACCTACAACAGTAATACAACAGTTAGCTTGTCTAGCGTCCAGGAAATGTATGAAATAGCTATGCCACTGCTGTAGTTTTATAATATTACATTTTTTGAGAAGTCTTAACAAATTATTGTGTGCAATAATTACTCGCCTGAAATATCCATACAAATTGAAAATATCTCCGGAGTGAAAATAAATGCCGCCGACGGGAATTTTTGCTTATAATAATTTGTTGTTTTGTGCCATGTATAAAGAAAAAACTTGTCTTGAAAACATTAGTTTATCATTAAAACATTATAACACAAGTTTGACTACACAGGAGTCAATCTTCTGACATCACAAAGACTTATTCAGTCTGTCTTTACAGATAGGGAAACAATAACTGTCAGTGAACAGTCGGTGAAGAACTTTCGGAGATTTAAGATTTTGAAACTGCAGCAAAATCAAGAGCTAGGAAACTAAGTTATTAGAGGGAGAGGACAAACAACTCCAAAAATGTCCTTATCGTATTTAATTAATTAATTAGTTAATAGAAAATTTTGTTCTTTTGATACAACTTTGAACCAGCTAAAGCCTTTCCCATTTTGATTGGTTAAAGGTATCTATATTATAATTCTCCTTAGAAATAATATTATCAATATAGACAGAAATAGCTGACTTCAATTCGATCCTTTGTTCGAGTAACTAAATACACAAGAGAAACTAAATATGTTTTCTGTTGGCCGCTGCTACTCTGATAATGAATGTTGATCTTTCTACTCGTTCCTCAAAAGTTCCATATGATATTATCGTGTTAAAACATTTTTCAACACTGTGTTCATTTAGTTTTCAGAATTGAATAGAAGTTATATTTAATTAGGACGGGCTGTTTAAGAAAATTTTAACAGTTCTTTAAATTTCAAACTCAATTTTCAAGTTCTGTTATTATTTCAGTTTTGTCAAGCAACTAGCTTATTTATAATGATATGATAACAGAACGTGAATAGGACCTTCACAAACATAACCCAAAAATGAACGTTGAAATTGGATGAACTGTTCAAATTTTGTGAAACAACCCATCCTTGTTGTTAGGTACCTCTTTTCAAAACGTTTAGAATTGTTGCACTGGTCTAAATGGATTTAGCCGCGATTAATGACTGGGTCTGAAGAGCCAGAGGGAGGATTCTATTTCTACTTGAGGATAAAGAATTGTCCTTTTGACCAGTTTGACCTCTGTCAACTATCACCCACTACACGAAAGAAGATCTATAAAAGCATTATCAATATCAGTATAATTCGTGACATTTACCACAGAATTTTCTAATCGTGTCTTTTAAATCCTAAAACATTGTTTTATAATTTTCTGCCTCTAATTCGCCGCAATCGTACCTGTCTTTTAAGCTATCCCTATGAGAATCATGATTTATTTATTGCCTCATCCCAACATTCGATAATTCATAAACCAACATGTTTTAGACTCCTGTTTAATGACGGTACATAAGTTGTTGTTAGTTGGTTTTCAAACCACTGAAAACTTAGGTAAGCTGTATACCTTGGTGAATCTGAAATTTATAGTTTTAAATTAAGCAAATTTCAATGGAAAACTGTTCATAATTCATTTGCTTGGAAGTGTGTGTGTTTTATTAAAACGTCGTTACAAACAACAAACAATTTTGTTTTGGTTATATTGAAATGGGCATAAAACTTGTTGGTAATTTTGCCTTCTTTACAACGATAATACCAACTTATAGTGGATTTTTCCAATAATTCCTATTGCCGAAATGGTTAAGAATTCTAATAATTTCGGATTTCCGCACTTTTTTCTCTTTCGTATTGTGATTTAATGATTCCCCTTGGTCAGGAGAGCCGTCGGCTTTCGGCTGCTTATGTAGCGGCATATTTATAGTCTGATGCCCACTCACTGTGGGTGCCACTTTACTCACTGCCCTGCCTACACGCGCGGGTGCTTAGGGATATATATTGTGTTCATTAAGTACTGATGCTATTATATTATCAAGAAAAGAATGAGTAGAGGTAAGTTATTTTGAAGGGACTACTTCTTTTGACTTCTCCTCATGCCAGCAGCCATTTTGTAGACTCTCGGGGTTTTTGGGTTCAAACATCTCTCAAGGAATCATCTCAATTGAAAACACTATTTACAGATGTATTACTGATATACCATTTATTGAAGATGATAGATTTGCATATTATTACCGGATAATTTCTTATGCATTGAAACATTCTAGATTGGAAGTTACAGGCTCTGCCTGATTATTTTAAAAGTACCATTTATGGAAAGCGCCTCCCGCGTGGAATCGATGAGACGCTCTGATTACTGTTCGGGGCTCGACATGATGTTCTCGTTAGGTCTTCACAGCGTGGTTCTATCTCTCCAGAGGTAGCGTAAATCTGCAATAACTCTGCATTCGGCCTAGCCGCTTATCTTTGGTTTATCACCCGCACCACGGACCGAGGCTGGTCTGGCGTCTGCACGCTCCTGTCTCTCGGGCTCTCAGAACTGAAGGGAAGGGCCGCCGGTCTAGCTCGATTCGTATCCTCACCTGTCCCCCTTCTATTTCTTCTCCCGACTCTAGCTTTATCATTCCTTTTGTGTACATGATTTTGTGTGAGCGCTCATCCCCTCTACATCTTCGATAGCACCGTAAAAGGTAATCTTTATGTTTGCATGTGACCAAGGCATGTTTCTACACTGTATTGCCGTGATCGATGTGATGGCGTGTCCTCTATGATTTCTGGTCGTGGGTATGCATGATTAACGGAAAATGGGATAAAGGATATGGGCAATTAATAATAATAATGTTTATTTCAGCTGGACAGACCGGTGTGTGCAATGCTCTGCCTGCCATAAAAGTTTTCATTTAAGTTAATACATAAAAAAATATATAAAAATAAATAAAAAATGAAGCGAAGTTAGCAGTCCACAATGGAGTGCTGGTACCTACCCTGATGTATGGAAGTGAGGCATGGAACTGGCAAAGAAAGGATGAAAGTAGATTGAATGCTGTTGAAATGAGATCCCTGAGGCGTATGTGTGGTAAAACCATGGATGATCGTGTGAGGAATGTGGAGATCCGCAAAGAGAGCAAGGCTGATGTAAGCGTAATGAGTAAAACCAAGAAAGGGACGCTTAGATGGTTTGGGCATGTAGAGCGAATGAGCGAAGAAAGGAGTGTAAGGAGAATATACGATGCAAATGTGAATGGTAGCAGAAGTCGGGGACGCCCGAGGAAGACATGGCACGACCGAGTGAATCAGATACTTGAGTCGGGCCATGTCAAGAGTCAGAACAATAGAAGAGTATGTATGAGACGATGTATGAATGTGAAAGAGGCAAGGAGTGTGTGCCAAGACCGAGTTGTTTGGCGGTCCGTCCTCTCTGCGTACCCCTGCGGGGAAACGGCGTGATGGTTAGTTAGTTAGTTAGTTAATAAAAAATGAATAAATTGATGAACACATTAGGACTTCTCTGGCGCATCAAACCAGCGAACCCATGCACCCTTCCTTCGGTGAACATCTGTGAGGCGCTGCATCGCCAGGGGAGGCCAAATAGGGCTCTGTATGCGTGGTTGTACTGTACTCGAGTATGTTCAAGACGCCCTGTGTGTGTATGTCGTCCATAGCTCGCTAGTGTAGAAGCTCATACAGTATGTTTGGAAAAGTTGCTTCTTCACCGGAGGACTGCACTTGTTGAATCTTCTGGCAAGCATGTTAACTCGTGAAAACAATGCTTTTTGGGCTCTTTTGTTTTGTCTATGTTACTCGCATATTTGCAATAAAAAACCCTTTTGAAGTATCAGATCGTATAATTTGATACATTGGGTAACACTTTAAAATCTTGATAAAGTTTAACAGTAATAGGTACCCACACAAACTGAGGTGTTTTTTAGAAGGAACTTTTTTAAGAGATATCTCTTTTTTGTGGTGTAATAATGCATCAAGATCAGTCATTGACATGGTAAAGTCAAAATCTACCCAGCATTCGTGGTCGGTATTACAGTAAGTTATTTAGCCGGTATGGTAAAAAACTGAATTTTGGTAAAACTGTTTGATACAAAAATTCTAATATGCTACACCTAAAATGATAATTACATCATTTTTAACCAATAACGTTTTCATTTTTTTCATATTTTAATAGAATATTCTATTTTCCAGATTTAAGATGGTGCAAGTAGGTACCTAGAGCTGGGAGTAAAGTACGTACTTAGTTGAATGAAAAACGTTTTCTGACGTCACGCGGCGCCCCTAATCCAAATAGAATAGAGATTACGGCAACCTTTTCAGGATTTGTCTTTTCATATCGTTTGGTATCCTTATTGCTTAGCAGGGGCAGATAAATATTAAAAGCATGTACCAACTGTATTTTGTTTAAAATAATTTATTATTTGTTCTATAAATTTAATTACAACATAATAACATTGATTTATATTAAATTACACTTATTACACGTGAACCCGGCGATGCTGGGGGATATCCTTACGAAGTGAACATATACCATTGTTTATTTTTCTCTAGTTTATTTAAGATATACAATTCCGTATTACATTATTTGGATGTATTTCATAAGGTTTAGCCAGCGTTAGCAATGTAAGTGCCAGAAAAAAATATTTTAGTACTTAATTACAAAACATCGAATTTTCTCTACTTTCTATAAATATAATATGCATGTATTAAATATATATAAACCTTTCGAAAAAAAAATCTATAATTGATGGTGAAAACCATATCAAAATAGAAGAACTAAGCGCACAAACTTTGACAACTTTGTTTTATACTATTTAGAAATTAGAGATTCACTCTCCTGAAAAAGCTAATGCTTGTGCTTAATTATTTAAATATAACATTTACTTTTGTATATTACTGTGTAAGGTTATAAAATGAACAATTTTAAAATGATAATTTTCAAAGTGAAATTTAAAGTTGAAAGTGAAAAGTGAAAAGTTATAAAGGTTATATAGGTAAAGTGAAAAGTTGGACATCCATATTAGTTAGACATGTATAATATTGTTTAAAGTTATAAAATGAAATTACTTAAAGGAAAGTTATAAAGTGATAAGTTTCAAAGCGAAGTTTAAACCTAAAAGTGAAAGGTTACAAAGTGAATGGCTGTAGAGTAAAGCTTAGTGAAAATTTTGTCAAAGTTTCAAAGCGAAGTTTAAACCGTAAAGTGAAAGGTTGTAAAGTGAATGGTTGTAGAGTGAAGCTTAGTGAAAAGTTTTTGAAAGTTTCGAAGCGAAGTTTAAACCTTAAAGTAAAAGGTTACAAAGTGAATGGTTGTAGAGTGAAGCTTAGTGAAAATTTAGTGAAAATTTTCAAAGCGAAGTTAAACCTTAAAGTGAAAGGTTACAAAGTGAAAGGTTACAAAGTGAATGGTTGTAGAGTGAAGGTTAATGAAAATTTAGAGGCGTAATTTTATGTATTAAGTTATAATTTTAAAATTTAATAATGATAACGTTATTTTATTTGTTTGTAAATAACGTTGTTATAAGCATTTGATGTTGATGAATAAATTTTCCATGACAATTTAAATTATGCCGTTTTTTATGTCATACCAGTGAAAGTTTTTAGGGGCAGTCTTGGGTCCCGGTGACAGCTATCTTTATATCCAGTTTTTCCAAGTGCATATTGTTTATTAAATCAAATATCATTATGTTACGAATATATTTCATTTTACATTTTAGTGCGACGATTAGAACCCGAAAAACATTATTTTTAATATTCCACATTTTTAACTGTATCCCCTTATTTGTGAAAATATCCAAATCAATTGTTGGCAATACATGATCTCGGCTGATCCGCTAACCGTCACAGCATCCCGAATGTTCTATTCATTTCTCCGACAAACGGCGCCGACGCTCTAATATGAACGTCGAATCATGTTATTGTGACGTCATAATAGTACACATCTTGACTTCATAAAGGCTTCAACTCTACTTTTACATTAAGTATTATTAAAACCACTGAAAGGCTGATCTTAGTTAAACTTTTTTTCCTTAAAATATTTAATCAACTGAGTGTTTTTGAGCTGGAGTTTACAATGCCAATTTGACACCTTGAGAAGTGAAAAATACTAACATATATACCTAAACTACGTAACCTGTTTAATCTAGTTTTTGTTTCATCACTTTTCATGACCTTATATCACTTTTTAAATGTGTATTTATTATCATTTTGATAATGATAATGACAACTTAAAACTTAAGCAACTGACCATTTATATTATTTGGCATTCAGATGGCATGCGAGCCCTTAACGATTGAATTGACAGTTTTTTCGATAAACTTTTAGTAAAATACGAATTCATACAAATCCTAATATCTTCGCATTTTGTCATTATATATTTTCAAGGCAAATTCATGTGAATGAACACGTGTTTCGATATATAATGAATTTACTAAAATTTTATCAGGGAACGGCCTGAAATCCCGTTTTTAATATAATCCGGATTACAAATAATTTGAAGAGATTCTTAATAAATACGTTATACTCATGTTTCTCCGTGTGGGTGTTAAATTCATATCCCTTCGTCTATACTTTTCTTTTGTCTAACTTTTTTCACGTGAGGGTAGCTTTCGAGTGTAATGCCAAGAGACCTTTTTATCTTGTTTTCTTGTGCAAGGACATTTAATATTCATAAAACGTATTTTAGAATGTGTCACGTCTTCCCACGTCATCCATAAGATACGATTTGACAGAAGAGATTCAAGGCAGAAAGCTAAAAAATTGAGACGTTTTGGTAAAAAACCAGGATTACGATGATGGATGATAATGCAAACACCATAGCTTCGAACCTTTATCTCATCCAAGTGGTGAATTCACGAAGGAATCTACAGCATAATACCACACGCTGTGCTGAATATGTTGCTGGGGATGCCATATTCCCAACTACTCCCAACCGTTTGGAGCCAGTGAGACTATGGCATCCCCAATTGGGGTATGTTGTGAGGCTGAAATTATTGGCGAAGTGGATATTTCTGATATTTTGCTAAAGATATTTCAAACAACGTTTGAATTCTGAACGTGCCACAAGTATACTATATATACAGGGTTTTCTAATAAGAGGTGTTATTTTGATATTCAATCGTAAAAGATCAATGGTTTCGTTGCTTGTGCGGCACGTAGCGCCGTCTTGTTGAAAGTAAACGTTGTCCAGATCAATACCATCCAATTCCGGCCATAAAAAGTCATTAATCATCTCTCGATAGCGCAATCCATTCACCGTAACTGTTGCTCCAGCGTCATTTTCGAAAGAGTAAGGTCCAATGACTCCACCGGACCATAAACCGCAAGAAAACAGTCATACGTTGAGAATAAAGAGGCTTTTCAATAATAACTCTTAGGTTTTCCGAGCTCCAGATGCGACAATTTTGCTTGTCACCGAGGTAGAAATAGGCTTCATCACTCAAGATGATTTGCATTCGATTCACTCAAGTGAATTTTAATAATTTAAATGCGTTGTTGAAGCGTGTATCGTTCCATTTTTATTAATGGCGTAGTTTCTACTTATCAAATGTCAAAAATAACAGCTTCAAAATTAACATCTACCGAAATAGCGTGCTATTCAAAATAACACCTCTTATTGGAAAACCCTGTAGTTGACTGGGTTTTTTTCAAAATGACGCTAGTTGGCTAATACTTTTTATCCCGCCAGAGTTCGCATGAACATGGATCCTACTACAAGCTGTCAAATCGGAAAAATCAATTTTTTGATAGGTACTAACCTGGCTGAGAAAAGTTTGAAAATTTTTTAAAAATTATTTTCATTGAGACAGTAACGTTCCTTTGGACAAAATTTATAATCTCTTGTTAGAATTTTTTTTAAATGTAGCTAAGAACATTTATAACATTATTATATTTTAATGATAAACTGATGTTTATAAGACAAGGTCTTATGCATAGCATAAAGGATAACAATTAATTAAAAACAATAATTAGTGAGAAATTTAGCACTAACAAAGCCTTTCCTACAAAAATAAAGTTGGTTGTTTACAGGTGGAAAAAATGTTTCCATCATAACTCAACACAGTGACAATTCAACACACTTTTAAAAGTGATATGAAGTCATTAGAAACGATGAAAAAAAAATTTACCTAACTTAACATAACCTATTTATTAAATTTTTTGTTTCATTACTTTCCATGACTTTATATTACCTTTTAAAGATGTGATGATTTATTCGGTCACCGGAAAAAATATAATAATCAGTAATTATTGATAGAGGTACTAGTACATATTGAATCATTTGGCGGATTGGAAATAAGCCGATACAGCTCAGTGGTTTCAGAGCACCTGACTGGACATCAGAAGGCACGGGTTCAATTCCCGTTGGCGGCATTTATTTTTACTCGGGAAATATTTTCAATTTTTTGTATTGATATTTCAGGCGAATAATTATTGCTTTTAATTATTTATTTATAACATTGATCATACGATTTACAAATCTCATAATTTCAGAGGAATATTTTTTTTAGATTTATTAAATAAGAAAAAATATATACTTATTTTTGAACGCGAGATCTACTGTTCACGAAACTTCTAGTTATCACAAGTAACAAGTCAAAGTTCGTCCGGTAGGTACAGAAATGTTAAAGCATTTAGCGAATTTCGTGAGGACTGTCGATAAACTTTGATAATTTTGAAGTTAACCAATTACCTGCTCAGATATCATTAAGTTCCCAACCCGGATATTTAAAAAGTTCAGGATTTGTGCCAGCTGGAATCGGCTAATAGAAAATAAACGTATCACTGAAGAAAAGTTAGTCCTTCGAAAATTGAGAAATTAAGGACTAGGGACTGATCCTCTTTTACAATCCGGGTGAGCAAGATAAAGCGGCAAACTTCCTTACTCTGATCCTGATATATCAAAAATAATGTTTAAAATAGCGAACACTGCCATAATAATATATCAAAATAACATCTAAAACTGAAAACTGTCCTTGAAGTATCTTGTATATACTGAGGGCGTGAATATCTAAAATTGAAACAAGCTTTTTAAACGCCAAATAAAATTTAATTAAACTATTTATGCAACCTTTAATAAGGCATATTGAAACCAATTAATTTCTTACTTACTTTACAATTTGAATGCATTCATATTGTTATTTTGTACTTCGATCTCTAAATAACAGTATGCCAGAACAGTTAAACAAATTAAGTGTGTTTAAAAGGACTAGTTTATTGAAGTAATCAGGTTATTTTTAATCTCAGATGACAATATTAACAATTCTCAAAAAAAGATTTGAAACAGAAAAAACAGAAAACGATTAAGTCGCATCTAAGAATTGAACCCAGGGCCTCTTCCTTGCCGGGGAAGTGCTCTGACAACTGAGCTAATTCGACCATATCAAGTAATGTCGTTTAAAACCATCGATATTTCCAACCATGCAGCTGTTTGACTCGTTTAGGGTTCTTAGCTTAAACAATTTTTTTAAAAAGAATGCACGGTTACAAATTCATAAAGACCATTTCAATTCAACAATTTCTACAAAAATAAGTAACCGATCTAGATCACGTGGTAACATAGAAATTCCTAAATGTAAAACTAGTACTGGTCAACACCATTATACTTATCAAGGTATAAAATTGTTTAATGCCCTTCCGGATAAAATTAAAACTGAAAAAAATTACAAAACATTCAAATCACAAATCAAACAACTTTTAGATAAACCCAAAGGTAATCACAAGTTTTAATTTCATTGGATACATTTTTCAAATATTTTTTTATATGAACTCATTTGTAATTTTTATTGATTAAATTTTCCTCAATTCACTTATGAACTTAGGAAAATTGATTAATGATTAATAAAAAAAATATATAAACAAGTTTTAATTTATAAAAAAAAGCTACATATATTTTTTTTTACATATCCTCTAAAGTTATATTATGCGCTTCCTAATATGCGTTTATTGTTGTTGCATTTTATTAAGTACCCATTTCATTGCCACAAGATTGCCAGCTCGGTCTTTGAACAATTTACAACTAGTACTGTACCTACATTCTATTATTTCGTACCTAATAAGTACATTTTTATTTTTATATCTTATTTTTTCTAAGTTTAATAACTATTATATTATTTAAGTTATATTTTTTAGTTTGTAATTAAATTTCTTATTTTCTTAATTATATTATGTTTATCAAAATTATCATCTAGTTTTATAACTATTTGTTAATTTTTAGCAACTAGTGAAATTTTACAACCTATAAACCACAATGACTCCCAACACTCCCCAACTCAAACACGAGAAATAATTTCTCAATTGAGTTGGGCAGTTTTCGTTAAAAAGTTCTAAATTTTTCGCAATCAGCCTCGAAATATCTACATTTGCAAATTATTGTAATGTGTTTGTTTATTCAATAAAATAAAAAAATAACTGTATCACAGTTTGACTTAGAGCTACAAACATTATCTTCATTTTCTTAAAGCATATATTTTCGCCATGAATCCTCACTTAAAAATCCACTCCGATTCCTTTGAAATAATTCGGCATAAATTACTAAGATATATTAACAGAAACAGAAACTATAAATTACAATCACTTGATGAAATAATTAAAATTATTAAAACTAAGATAAAAGACACCTCTCATACTTTGTTAATAGATTAAGTAATATCCCTGATTTATTGAGCCTTATCACCTTCAACATACCAACTAGAACTTCTGTTTCGAAGATTATTTTTAATTGCGACAACAGTATCAGAACTGCTTCATTTAAATACTCGCTTGTGCCTAGATTACATGCAGTTGGCAATACTTTTGCAAAAATAGTAGATGTGTTCCACTGCACGAAATATAGTTACAAGAAGGCTATAGTAACGTTCTTCAATAATATTAATAATTAAGGTTACCACGATACTATTCTTCTGCATTTATTCTTACTTCTTGATTACGGTTCCACTAAACTATTATACAAATCAAATGTTTGTAAAAGCCCGTATGTACGTAGAATATATCAATAAATTGCAAGATTCTACCCAAACTAAGTTCAATCTAGATAGCGACTAGGATAGAAATATCCATTTTTTAACGTGCGACATGTATAGACTATTCTGTAAGTCTAGGATGTCTATTTATAGTGGATTAACTTAATGAGTATAACAAAATGTAATATTTCGAGGATTTCAAAGACTTTCCACTAAACATAATACCCAATTCAACACGAATGTGTTTCGGCTTACGGCATTATCGTTGTGGGCAATTGTACTTGACCTATTTTTCAAAAATATATTTGAATTTTTTCTGTTCATATTCAAGTCAAAATTAAAAAGTAAAATGAGTATTTAATTTTTATATGACGTTATCATTAGACTTCTAATTTATCCAAAGGGTGGTAAGCGAGAGACTCTCTAAAAATTGCAAACAACTGCACCACAGCAAACCAGAAATTTAAATTAAAATAAAAAACTGAATTTTACGAGATTCGTACGGAATGAGATTTTTAAATTCCGCAGCCACCAGCTAGTTAAATTAACTCGAGTAGTTTACTATGAATTCTACACTAACTTGTTAAGTTAACCAGACTTCGCGAAGGTTTATTTTCAGGTTATTTTCAACTCTGGAATCAGTTTCAGTTGTTTCCAGGGAACTGAACTCAGTAAACTAATTAATGCTTCAACTTTTCAAACTTGAAATGATTTGTTTGTTTCAAATGATGTTTAAGTTTAATAATTCAAATTAATTGGTCGTTTGAAGTTAATGTTCACGTCAACTCTTATTATTTTTGCCCTGAAATTTTAATGGGTTAAATTAAATGAATTATTTCCGGTGAAATTAAATTTATTATTGATCGTTGCGATACGCCTAAATTGAAAAACCTTTTCCCCAATATTAAAAAATATATATTTAGCACTTTAGTAACAGTTCGATAGGTTTTATTGTTTCGCTCAATCTATCTTTGAAGAACAGTTAAATCTTGCAACATATATACATTTTCTCATTTGTACAATTTCTACGAGTACGTTTTAACCTCTACGTTTGTTGGTTCACCATTGCCTATTACGCCAGCGTTTTTTGTCAATATTCACGTTGAATCCGTAGGTACAGAATTGCTTCTTCTGAGGAATTATTGCTTGTAGGTTAGGACATAAAATAAGTTGAACACACCTTAATGAAACTTTCTTCTTTAGAACAACAGTTGAAAAGACTTTGTTCTTATTTTAAAAATCAAAATAATCCAAAATATTATTGACCCACTTTTTTTGTTACAACTCATTTAGTTCAACTTCTCTTCCCATACACTTTAATTAATAATTTATTCTTTCAAGATATTTTGGGAAATTAACAGTCGAATTTTATTTTTTTTTTATAATGTAAATTTTACCAAAAATACAAAAAATTATAGATCTCTTCATTCTGTTCAGAAATGAACATAACCATATAAAACAGAAACAAAAACCATAATATTATAATAAGATTGTTAAACAAATTAAATTCATAACCTTAGAAAAGCTACTTATGACATGTCAGCAGAACACCGTTATAGTATGGACTTTTTATATTTAAACTCGCATTTGAAAATTTCCACTTTGATATCATAATGTTGTAATTATTAGAAGGTATGTTCAAAAATGAATTTTGTTTACGTTTTTCTCCTTTGACTATGATAGAAGAGCGTGTGGAGCGCGCAGATTCACTACATTGTGAATTGAACGATGAATTGCTGTTCCTCAATTAACACTACTAATTATTTAAACCATCCCCCCTCGTTCAGAATGTTTAGACATGTCAAAGCAAGTCAAATCATTGAATTTTCGTAGGAAATTTTTGTCAGTCGTTACGCAAATAAGCATGAAAATAGTTTTTTTATTACAATGACTCAGTTCTTGGTCTTTCGAAACCTTGTTCCGGCTTTATCTTGACATTGTCTTCAGTACGAATATTTTTGTCGTATGTTCATATATCGCTCTATTCATATTTGCCGTCATCTATGATAATATTGTGAATGCACAATTTGTCCGTAAATAATAAATAAATATTATTTTTTTATTGTGGAATAACTTAAAACCAGATATTCTGTCCTCACCCTGGGTTCAATAACTAGTCGACTGAATCTTTTTCTAATTTTTCTGATTCAAATTTTTCATTTGAGAGTTGTTAATAATATCTTCAATAATTAAATAAATAAGTAAACATTTTTATATTTTTAAAAATAATACTTTTTATTTCTTTTACACTTCTTAAAATAAGATAATATTTGGATTCATCCATAAACCAAAAGAAGTTTTCAAAATTTGAAATGAAATAACTATCTTAATCAAAGTTGTTGAAATCATTGCAAACTACACATTGTAGTGTATGCAACGATAGTGATATGTTTTTTAACTGATATTATAGTAAGTCAAAGTCAGTACTTGAATAATACATAAACGTGCTTAAATTTGGCACCAAAACCACGTGTCCTAATTCTTCGAGTAATGTGTATAATCGAATGTAACTCCAGACGAATTTGAGGTCAGAGAACAACGATTATCCCGCAACGATAACCCACATGGCTTTTTAACCTTTCCGTACCCAAGATGGCAAACGATATTACCTAACATTTATAATCTTTAATACTTCCGCAAGGTAACACAACTCCTGTTTTAGCTTTTCCTAAAAACTCTCTGCAATAAATATTTCACCAATGATGAATTTTTCACTTGTCAAATATACGCACTTAACCGTGAAAAAGGCCAAAACTGTTTAAAAAAAAAAATTATTAATTAATTTGTGGTATTTTAAATAAGTACCTTCATATGTTCTAATGCAATCCTTATACATGTTTTATTAAAAAAATACGTTTTTCGTATAATGTAAAATCACATGTTTTCATAATTTAATTTTAAATTTGTTTATATTTTATTAAAATTTTACTTCTGGTAATTCATAGCTCCTTACACGAGGGACTTTTGACTTTGGGTTTTTTTTTCAGAAGGTGTGAATTATTATTTTTTTCCTCGTCTCATGTGTGTTTTTGTGCTGCAGGTCATAATTTATAATTAATGATTTTCGGCTTCAATGCATTTAATTAACACATTTTTATGTCATACATTCATTTCGAAATAAACAAACAAATTTTAAGAACTTTTCCACAGACAAATGTGTAATTAAGACAAATTTTATGGTAACGCTGAAATGTCATCTTGTGATCGGTAGAAAGTTTTCAAACTTATTAAAGGAAGGTTAATAGGTTCGTCTTCTTCAATATTTGGTATCGAAACAAGTTGAAACTTATTTAATTATATTGAAATTTTTCTTTCCGAAGACTTTTTCATGTGAATACCGCTCAAGGGTCATGCAAACGACTCCTAGACGTCTGGAGCCAGTGCGACTCATGCATCTCAATCGGAATAGCTATGTTGTGAAGCTGAAGGTAGTAGGGAGGGGAAGAAAATAGGTAAGAAAATGTAGGGAAGTACCTAGCTATGCAGATCTGGTCACCGAACAAGGATTTTTTTCTTCTTCTTTATTTGAGTACGGCACGAAAGCTCCAACTGCTTCCGACCGTCAGAAGCAAGTGAGACTATGGCACGCCCAATTGGGTTATTTTTCGCGGCTAAAGAAAGTGGGAAGAGGTAGGATACGGATAAGAAGAAGGTTGGAAATTTCCCAAATATTCTGGTTCGGTCTGCAAAAATGGTTAAAGCCATAATGATGGTATTTCTTCAGGGCCATACTTAAAGAATCTGCCACTACGGAATATGTCGGAAATATACTGTATATTATTTTTAATTAATAAATAATTTAATAACAAAAATTTACTTGTGCACACCGGGTTGAAACACGCGACCACCAGATTCGTATCAAAGGATCATAACCCTCAACCAAATACTTAAAATCCATTTCAAGTAACATTTATATATGGTGGTCGATAGTATAGGTCAAATATATACGGTACAAGGGCGGTATTCAGAGGATCTTCCACTCTATATTCGGTGACGGGAAGGTTAAAAAAATATTGGTTGCAGTAGTTCCCCGATTGGCCTGGTGCCGAGTGTAAAAAGTGTCAAAAACTTTATAAGGCTGCTTCTTGTTGGCAGTGACAATATACAGCATCCAAAATAAGGATTCGGAAGAACTCTTTGGTTATTTGATACGATTTTCTGGCTAAAACATTTGGCATTTGGCCCGGAAGAAGCGGTTTCAGAAACTTGCAAAGCGCAAATATATATTAATATGTTGACAACCTTTTTAACAAAGATTTAATCTCCTTGATTCTTTATTTGGATGTCCAGTTGTGAATTTTATATTGAACAAACACAAATTGATTCGATTTGCTCTAGTCGGTTTTATCGCAAATTTTTTTTTCTAGTACACGATGCCAGATACATACTTTCCTCACAAAAATCAGAATCAAAAATCCAAGATAAAATAAGAACAGCGTAGTCCCACTGGCCCCCAGCAACCGTTTTTTTTTTAACAGTGTTATCATGATTTATAGTACCAGATTTCTTTTGTAACATTTGGGGAGATGGTATACAAACAAGTTTTAGGGTTATTTAAGGAGAAATCTCTTCTTAGTCTGAACTTCACTCCAATCTTTCATATGACTTTTATTATTTGCCTATTTATCTATATATATAATTCATATTCCTTCTCTCCGTATTTTGAAATGATGGCCTAGAACACCCTTGAAGGGTGAAAGCCAGAAACATTTGAAAAAAAATAGTAATTTAATACAACACACGCTTAAGAGATTTAATTCAATAGCACCATTCCTTTTGTCGTGCTATGCTGTGCTAGAACTTCTATTCTGCCTTGTGGAATCTTGATGTTGTAAGGACAATGGCTGAAGCTTTCAGGGACATAAAAGACATAACATTGCAAGAGGAATGGACTATTATTAGGGGTTTTTTACACTCACCCCACACAGGAGGCACTGAAGAAAATAATTTCATATAGTAAAAGGCTTACGTCATCTTTCGAGATGTTGAGTGGAGTCCTTTTTAAGGAAAGGGAGGAGAAGAAGTTCTGAGAAGGTAAAAGATATTAAGGTTGGGTAATAATCTAAGGAACTGTGTGTCCAGGAGTGACGGTCATATACATATGCAGACAAATTTGAGAGGTCAAAGGGTCTCCCCAAACCAGCCTCTCCCGATCTGGCACGCCACGCAGCTGCTACGGCATACCAATTATAAATAGAAAACCTACTAATCTTTCTTGAGCAAGTATATATGTGTGGACTATCGACGAACAAAGTCTAGAGAGGGCGTGTTAATGTTTAAAATTACACAAAAAAACTGTTTTAATAAATTGGGTTACCAAAACATTTATCAAAAAGAAAGTGTATTATTTCGCAAACGATTGATCGAAATAAGCATTACTTACCTTCTGTTGGTCTGCAAGGACCAAATTTGTCTCCCAAGATGTTATACTTTGAAAGCAAGGCGACAGAAACAGATGTGAAGTTTACTTATGAAATAGTCCATTATTAGAGTTCATATATCGATGGTGTGGACCTCTACATAGTGGCGTGCACAGGGTTTTTGGTCAGGGTAGTCATAAAAAGTGAAACAATTGATATACAAATAATACACATACGTGTTAAGTTTTTTTTATAGCTAAATACACATTTCCTTTACTTACTGCAAGTTTCACAGATTAAGATTTCAATATTTTTCCTATAAATCACGATTTAAAAATAATGACACGTTTGGTGACTTAGCAAGAGTTCCCGGGTTTACGGGGTGAGGTTTGTCTAGATCTTGGCGGTGGATGCATTTGCCTACCAACTGCGTGGGACAGACTGGGGGAGGACTTCGACCTCTCCAGCCGGACTCTCTCGACCCTTCGCCTTGCACCGCAGACACATTGACCTACAAATTCCTTCCCACCCTTTTTTCCTCTTTCCTTCCCAGAAATCTTCTACCCAGCATCCCCAAAGATGACAATTTAATAAGGGATTATTTTTCCTCGGGGCCTCCTATTTGGAGCTAATGTAAGAAAATACTCACAGCGCACGTACACATACTATTCTGCGTAGTATGTAAATATTTAATAATCTCCTCTGACGTTAGCGGTACTTGGTACCCGTAGTTAATGCTTACGCCGCGTTTTAGTAGGTCGGTCTAGTTAGTTGTACGAAGTGTAGTTTTTTTGCTATCATTTAATTAATTTTAATACTTTTTTTTATATTTGATGCTACGCGAATTCGGTAGGGTAAGCAGTGCTTGAGTGCCTGCATGGAATGCACACCCCTGCCATTACATAATGTATAATGATAATTTTACCCAAAGTTTAACTAGACGAAAAACTCATCCAATTAGGTATTTTAATTTACCAACCCTTTGGGTACTTATCATCGTTCACGCAACATTCGTAAGTGTTTGAGTGATTTACACAGTACAGACGTCATTACACTCGGAGTATGTGGCGTTAATGTACGGAGTTAAATGAAATGTATAAAAATACCAAAGTGCCCCTCCAGTAGGTACTGCGAGAGACTAGTGACTAGACGTTTACCATAATGTGGGGCGGAATTAAGCCCACCGTCGCGGCGCCTACCGACGCCGACGCTCTTATTATGTGGAAATGTCCTACGCGCAGTATACGCGACATTAAACAAAACCCATTTGCGGTACAGGAGGGCAGGGATCAAGGGTTAATAATTACATTTATATTTTTGATGTCCAACATCTTTTGGAGCGCCTAGGGGGGGTAAAACCTACTCTGTGGAAAGGCGGAAAAACGCTCTTTCATGGAAATGGAACGACGCTTTAACACTGAACGACGAACCATTGGGCCAGGCTCGTGGTTCGTCGGTTCTTTCCGCCCGGCCGCAAAAACTCTGATTACAAAATTAAATTTCTAATTGTTTGTATGTTTCTTTGTGTATATTTGATAATAATAAAAGAATTGATGTATTATCAGAAGAATAAAGATTTTTTTGACTGAGGGTTTGCAGAAATTAATGATAGATGTTCTGTAGAATCACAGCGTTTATTGAATCAGTGAAGATGATGTTGCGATGTCTCCGAACCGAGGTTCGACCCAGTTGATGGACTTAATCTTGACTTGAAATGAAGCGGAGATGAACGGTGGTGGAGTGGTCGTGGCGATAAAGTCGGTGTCTCTAAACTGTGTTGGTGGAGAACGTATTTTGGATGATGTTGAGCACTGGTGAAGACCTTGGGTCTTCCTGGTACTACAGTGTGAAGTAGTCGGAGTAGGAGTCGGTGCGGCGTGGAACGGCGGGCGCCTTTCTCCCGTAGTCTGTATGGTGGTTTGTTTACCAACTGATAGATCGGGGTCTCCTCTTACACACAGTCCCCCGTAAACGACAACCAGGAATTTTCTGGCTGCCTGCATAGACGTTCTCGAGCGGTTGAAGTAGTTCGATGTGTTTACAAAATAATTTTCGTAGGTACAACATGTAATCCACGCAGCTCTCGACAGGTCTCGAGCGTTTTATTTACTATGAATCATTCTAGTAACTACCGCTACAATTTCATTTTCACTTCCTCAATCACAATTTTTCACATACGCCAGGCTTCCCATGACGGGTATTTTTATAAAATATACAATTATAATTGCATCATTTTAAACTTTTTGTCTACTTCGTGCGAATTTTGTTACGGAGAGCCGTGGATTTCAGTTGGGAAAGTTGGGAGACGATCCATTGGTTATTACCCACAAAGCCGAATGCAGATTTACTCTGGAGGGTTAAACTAGGCGATGGACACGTTATGTATTAGCATCTATTTTTAACAGTATTTAGATATATTTATGACCTTGGTCGTATTTCCCCGAGCATTCAAATAAATTATGCATATCGACCAAATTTAGCTAACATCGCAAAATGAGAAAATTATAATGCGGTAATTTCTAGAATATTTTTACTGGCGTAGATTTGAGAACCCCAGATTTATTATAGAATTAGCACTGTCCGTTACATGCGAAGTTATTACTCCAATTTCGCAAGGGTCAGTAAAACGCACAAGAGTGTACTTAAAACTTATTGCTTCCATCATATCAGTACGAATTGGACAGTAGAATCATTACAGATACTTGGTTATATTTTTACTACGGGGTGTTTCAAACTTTTCGAACCAAATTGAACCACTATCAGTGTAATTTTGATTTATTTTTGGGGTTTCGTGCCGTGTTGTGCCTCCTCTTTCTTTACAGTGTTAAAGGGTTCAACTTTAGGGCAGATTTGATATTACTTCAAAAATAAATTAAGATAATGCTTTTGGCCATAAAAATCTCAAATCACATCCATCTCTTGGCGTGTACAAATTCTTTCAAACTTGCGCTGTTATTTAAAAAAGTATTTATTTATAGATAAAAAAATTAAATATATATTCAGGCTTAAAACTAATAAGTCAAATTTTTTTAGGAATCTAAGTAAAATCATCAGAAAGGAAAATAAATTAACCCGTAAAATAGAAAGACAGAAATATATGATGATTTTTTTTTTTGGTTTTCTGGGGATTGTTCCTTCCGTCCTAGTGACTGGAGTTATCCGCGCTGATAACTGAGCCATATCCCAATTGGGTAAGACTGACATTTATTTCGTATATTAACCACTGTAATGTCATCCAATTTCAGAGAAACGCATATATTATATGTCGGCGTGTGTATGCGTGATTGTCATCAATCATGACAGTGCATTCTATCACTACCGATCATCGACAACGAGTCTACCTGCAGAGTTTCTGCTCGATCGGATGTCGGGAAGTGGGTTAGTATCTATTTCAAAGATTCCACTTCATTCGAGAAATCAAAAGTGAAATTCAAACAGACCTATTTAATAACTCAATTATAATTTTATTAATGCGACTTCCAATGTTCATGTTGTCAAGCTAACAAAAGATACGGAAAATTCATTTGAATTTATTTGTCATTCTGAAGGGAATAATTGCCAATCGAAACACAAATAAAAGTCAATTAGTCAATACACTGTATGGAAAATCCCAAGAAGTGCTATATACAGATACCTTTTTGTAAGATAACAAATTTACATGAGATCCTGGACTAGACAGGGTGTACAGGCAGATGAAATTGATCTGCTCAAGAAAGAATTTTTGACCAATTTCAATCGAATTAAAATGTGGTGTACTTTGGGCACACAAAAAACATCTATCAGTGTATTTCTGCAGTGGTCTAATAATTAAGATATCACCTCAGGGGCGCTTTACTGTTGATGCAGGTATTGCAAAAATATAAATATTACCAAAATAAAGTGAAGTTAAGTTAAGTAAAATGAAGTACAGGAACAGGTGACACGAAGATAGAAGATGGAGACTCTGCAGCAAGAATCCATACGTACCCACAAATGCCCATATCCATAACCTCACTTAGCAGGGATGCCCAGGTTCGTGGGGTGAGCTTGTCTAGATCTTAGCGGCGGATGCGTCTGCACAACTACTGGGTTGCGAACCGGTTCTTGAGAATCTGGTAAAGGGAGACCCTTTGACCTCCCTAGCAGGACTCTATCGCTTTGCACCGCAGTGGGAGAAATAGTTTCATACGTCCGTTTCGTTCTCCCCATTCATCCGATTCATACACCTGGAAACACTTACTTCCACTGTTTCTTTCCCAGAACTTTCTTTCATGTATTTCCTTAAAAATACCCTCCCCACAGCATTCCCGATGAGGTCATGGGCCACGAGGGAAAATGTTTCTTCAGAATGTAAAAAGAACAATTTATATTTAGTTAAACGTGAACACGACAAATTTAAGGTATAAATTCAGGTATAATTTTCAATTCCAATGTAATCTTGTTAATTATTTCCATTGGAATATACATTAATAAGCTTTCGCAGAGTAATGAACAAAGGTAATCGTTTCTACTATTTCATACTTTAATCAAAGGCTCCAACGAATATAACGAATGGTTGAGCTTGATTTTAACTTGTGGTCTAATGTGGACAAATGTACATCGCATGCAAATTACCTTAGTGTATTCACCTATAATTTTAGTGTTTTAACGGTGTTTCGAATGTGGAATCCATGGTAACAAATCACAGTTATCAATAACATAATAACATCTAATTCTGGATTTCATGCCTTTCTCTCATTAGAGAAATTTTATAAAGCCAAAAACAATTATATTGTGTAAGTTCCTAAATTTATTATGTTCTTAAACTATTATTAAGTATTACAAAAATGACTAATTCACAATCACGCCATTTCTCCGCATGGGAAGGCAAAGAAGATGGAATGCCACGCAACGCTATACGACTATCATAGAGAGTATTAGTCTGTTATTTAGTTCCTGATGTTTATCTCCGTCACCGACAGCATAGACTGTTTTATCTCCCGGCCTGCAGGACTAACTTGCCTGCAGGTCATGCCGGTGGGGAGAGCAGTCTTGCTGTTGAACAGAATCAATTCGGATATCGACATATTTAGCTAAAGGTGAAGCTGCCTTTACAAGGCAAGCTCTATTGATGCTGGTATAGTTGATACACCGCTTACTTATTATGTAATACCATTTTACAAATGTATATAAAACCGAAATAAAATGTAATTTTGTAATGTTTTTAAAGGAATAAACTAATTGAATTGAATTGAAAAACGCTGTTTTGGCAGACATTCCTTGCAGCATTTACATTCAAACATCATCTCGAAAATACTCTTCCGTTGGGTCTGACTCCCCACATGACCCAACTCAAGTATCCGATTCACTTGGTCGTACCATGTCTTCTTCGGGCGTTCTTGTTTTTTTCTACTATTCACTTTCACGTCATATCTCCTGGCACTCCGGTCTTTGTTCATCCATTCCACGTACACAAACCATCTAAGTGTCCTTTTCTTAATATCGTTCACAACGTTTTCTTCAGCTTCATTTCTGGTTTTCCAAATTAATAACTCAGTCAAACTTGCTTTTACACTCATACGACTCAGGGATCACATTAAAAAAAACCAAATGCGTTTCGCGCGGGCTAAGTTTATTTGTGGTGCCTACTCTGATGTATGAGAGTGAAGCATGGAACTGGCAGAAAAAGAATGAAAGTAGACTGAATGCTGTAGAAAAGAGATCCCTGAGGCGTTTGTGTGATAAAACCATATATGATCGTGTGAGAAATGTGGAGATACGCAAAGAGTGCAAGGCTGATGTTAGCGTAACGAGTACAAGAAAGGGACGCTTATATGGTTTGGGCATGTAGATCAAATGAGCGAAGAAAGGAGTATAAGGAGAATATATGATGCAAATATGAATGGCAGCAGAAGTCGGGGACGCCCGAGGAAGACATGGCACGACCAAGTGAATCAGATACTTGAGTCGGGCCATGTCAAGAGTCAGAACAATAGAAGAGTATCTATAAGTCGATGTATGAATGTGAATGAGGCAAGGAGTGTGTGTCAAGACCAAGTTGTTTGGCAGTTCATCCTCTCTGCTTACCCCTGCGGGGAAACGGCGTAATGGTTAGTTAGGTTCATGAACCCGGCACAAATGGGACTAATGCATTCCCAATTGGCGTGTGTTATTGGGCTGATGGAGGTGAGGAGAGGAAGAAGAAAGAGACCTGGATCTTCAGATCTGGTCACCAAACACGGCCAATGCCATTTCAAGCAACCTTTCGATTCAGAATTGTGATTTTTTTACCAAGGCGATGGTGAGAGTATCTACCACTCAACCCTACGGCTCCAGTTGTCTCTGTAATCTCATCAAATAATATTACAAGGGTCCTTTGTGTCCCTTTGGTTTTTGAGGTTTCAAATAAATCAAATAATTGTCCAACCCTTATTTCAAACAACCCTTAAACCGTTTGATCGCCTTAACATTGCCAATTCCCTAACGAGTCATCCAAAATTAAATAATTGCGGGGATAACACAAATATCAGTTTGCCAACATATTAAAATCTATTTATTTCAACTTTGTTAATCATGGCGGAGGGGTTGACTTTGCCACTAATTTTTGGGTAAATAAGGGATGAACATTTTAAGATTTTAATTTTTTTTACGAAGTGCTAACTTTTTTTGGTTTATATTAAAACATCAATAAAAAACATTGCCTAACAGAGCAATTTGCATTTAGATAAAAGGTTAGGTCGAATTTCAGCAGATACTGCTAACATAAATAAAGCTATTCAACGCTAGCTTAAGTTAAAAAAAATAAATAATAATAATAAATTAATTTGGCAATTTGATGGCCGACTAGTAATCTCGAGGTCGAATATTCAAATCTGGCGTGAGCAATTAAAGTTTTTTTGATTGATTTGTGTTATTTCACAATTTAATCATTTAAAATAATATATGGTGTATTTGCGGCACGTTCGAGAGTTCTCAGTATCGACCTGGTGTAAACCATCACTTAATTGCTCATCTGATCATCACAATTGTTACCAGATCTCTTCCCCATCTCTTTCCCCTTCACACAACCTTCAGCCTCACAAAATACCCCAATAGGGGATGCCGTAGTCCCACTGGCTCCATGCGGTTAGGACTTTTGTGAGGTATTCACATAAAATGGTTTCGCGTTTGACAAAAACGTCATTTCATTGAAATAAACTCTCACGGCCGCTGTTTCCAATATTTTGCTAGCCGATTTAATCTGGTGATAAGATTTCCTACCAGATCTTAGCGCAATTGTGCATTTGAGCGTAGTTTTCGGCTCAACGGTTGCAAAGTTTGATTGGTAACAACGCCCGTTATTACCAAATATGGTAAAAGATACTTATTCAGAAACAAAACGGATATTATTTAAACAGATTGTAATCAAACTTGGCATTTCTAATACGAGTATAATTATGGTTGTAGGTAAAAACAAATACACATTGAATACCAGACATTAAAAGAATTTATTAATCTTACACTCTATACAAAAAATTAGGGAAACACAAAATATATCACGTCCTGTGGATTAACCTCCTAAACGCCAGCGTATCTTAAGGATGCGTTCAAAAAATTAGGGAACCACATAGACATATGAATATTAGTAGACCTGCCCTAAGTGATTAAAAGCGTATTATCCCCACTCCCCATACCGGTTCCATTGGAGCCGGCTGTGCTCGCGTATGGCCTCAAGTGAAATTTGAAAACGTGACGTCATCATTCTTGTGCGAACTATGGTCGAGGCGTCATCGGTTCATTTTACGAAATAACACGGCAGAATGTTAACTTGTGCTATGAAAACTTGTAAAAATAGATGTGAAAAAGAGAATAAACCCAATTGTCGTATTACATTCCATATATAAGCATTATTTTACTTTATTTTAAGCATATTCACATCGTATAATATAGATCAGTTGTTACTATCACATCGAGAAACGTCTGGACGCGAAACACAATGCTGGTTGGTTGCTGGGAAGTAAATTATGAACATTTATAAAAGTGTCTTAACTAAATACTTAAACGAAATATTCGACTCTGAAAATAAAACCGAATATTTTTGCCGAATTTGGACTTCGCAAATTTGTTCATAACGTGGCGAGTAATTTGCGCTCCCATGTAAAAATGTCTATTCATTCAAAAGCAGATTTTACTTTTAAGAAGTAAATGGTGATATTATAATGCGAGATGCCTATTTACTGTCAGATTGATTTATTGACGAATCACAGTCAGCTTCACTCCCTTCGTTCTTCAACAGTTGATTTTACCCCTCGCCATTATCTTCTCGTCTATTAATTCCTATGTCTGTGGGGAAACACAAAATATGTCACGTCCTGTGGATTAACCTCTTAAACGCCAGCGTATCTTAAGGATGCGTTCAAAAAATTAGAGAAACACAAAATATGTCACGTCCTGTAGATTAACCTCTTAAACGCCAGCGTATCTTAAGGATGCGTTCAAAAAATTAGGGAAACACAAAATATGTCACGTCCTGTGGATTAACCTCTTAAACGCCAGCGTATCTTAAGGATGCGTTCAAAAAATTAGGGAAACACAAAATATGTCACGTCCTGTGGATTAACCTCTTAAACGCCAGCGTATCTTAAGGATGCGTTCAAAAAATTAGGGAAACACAAAATATGTCACGTCCTGTGGATTAACCTCTTAAACGCCAGCGTATCTTAAGGATGCGTTCAAAAAATCATTTCTTTGAACATAATTGACTATTCTTTTACGATACTACATATTTTAGATTGCCTAGTATTTTATAAATATACAAACAAAATATCTTCTAAGAAGGCTTCGTCACAATTAACAAAAATATCATTTTGCAACAAATAATTTATGACAAAAATAGAATCAGATGGCGAACATTGCGGCCACACACTAAGTGTGAAAAAAATATACATATCTTAAAACAATAAAACATATACGCATTGCACATATCATAAACAACCGTAGCTCATAAATACATACGTGTTACTTATTTATTTTATTGCATAATTAATTTTATTACTGTTTTATTTCCTTACATTTCGTTTAAGTTCAATTAATTTCAATTGACTTCACTTAAATACACTTAATTTTAAAACAGCCTATTTTATTTACTAAAATAATATGAATAAATAAAATATATTATTGAAGACAGTATTAACGACTGTCAAACAAAAAATGTGAAACTGAAAAGATAGAAAAAGTTTCAGACTCATCTAGGAATTGAACCCTTTCAATTTTCATCATTTTCAGGGGAAGTACTCTGACCACTGAGCTAATTCGGCCATGTCATCAATATTGTCTTCAATAAGATATTTTATTTATACATGTAATGTTAGTATAGAGCCAAAATAGAGCCATGCGTAACATTTTTGGCTTGCCTTGGGATATACCTGTTAAAGATATTTACCGTCACGCACTTGTTTTGCCATTTAAGATGGTTCCTAGCTTTGAGATAACAAACACCATTTTAAATATTATTCAGTGTAACACCCACACAAATATAAAACTGAACTATAACAACGATGTTCACCAATATAATACACGACAACACAACAAACTACATATATCAAAAATACACTCAACAAAGTTCGGACTGAAATCATTAGAATATATTGCCTACACTAACTATAACAAATTGCCTGAAGAATTAAGACAGGTATATGCCTCTAACAAATCTCGAAACGATACATAGAAATCCTATTTTATCAAATGTTATTTGGAAAACGAGTCATAAGTAGGTACAAACTCTGTTCTGATAGCCGTCCTAATTATCTCCAAATACCAAACTTTGTACATCCAGAGATGATGGGCTTTTTTAATCTTCTCATGTATTTTGAATGTAAAACATCTTGTATTAGGTCTGTTTATTTTTGAGCCCGTACTTTTTAATGTATTTACCTGATTTTGTTTTTATGCATTTCTATAGTCCATCATTGAGGATACTTTTTTTACTTTTTGACACCAACAGTACATAAATCAAATGAGTGATTATAATAATTCATAAAGTCTTATAAGACAATTTTTTTTGTGACATATCTGTAAAGTGATTCTTCATATGTTGTGTCTGTATGTTGCTTCTGTGAAATGTTTTGTAAATGTTTTCTTCATACATTGTGTCTGCACATTGGGTTGGGTTGGGTCTAATTTTTCTGTACAAAACTCTTTTTTTTATTTTTTACTTTTCTATTTCAAAACTACCAATTGGCGATCCCTTAATGAGTTTAATAACTCATGGGAATACAACATCGTTTGTTGTATGTTTAAAAAAAAACAAAATAAAATGGGCTCTATTGAAATTAAATGTAATTAAGTGAAGTTAATTGAAAAATAAGCAAAATGTATGTAATTATGAGCTACGGATGTGTATAATATGTTTTATTCTTTAAATATAAGTTTTTTCTTTAATTCTTTGTATGCCACCGCAAGAGTTTCGCCGTGCGCCATCTGATTTTATTTTCGTCATAACTTACTTATTTTTTGCAAAATGATATTTTTGTAAATTTTACCTTCTTACTAAATGTTATGTTTATATATTTATAAAATAGTATGAAATCTAACATATGAAGTTTCATATGAGAATAGCTAATCATATTAAGAGAAATGATTTTTTAAACGTATCCTTAAGATACGCTGGCGTTTGAGAAGTTAATCCACAGCATTTGAAATGTTTTTCGTTTCCCTCTTTTTTTGTATAGAGTGTAAGATTATTGAATGCTTTTATTGTCTGATATTCAAAGTATATTTGTGTTGACCTACAATTATAATTATACTCTTATTAGCAATGTTAAGTTTGATTACATTTCTTTGATTTCTTCGATGATTAAATATATTATTATAATTTGATTCTAGCTTGTTTCAAAAATAAAATTATACTGGATATTACTTGATATAATTTGGAAAATGGGGGCTTCAGCATAGTTTAAAACAATGTTTGAAAAAAAATTCTGCCACTGTTTCAATAAATACAAAAATTAATCCTCCTAATTCGAAAAAAGTTGCTACATCCCTTGACATCGCGTTGACAATGTGACCTCATTTAATTCGTGAAATTGGTGGAATTTTAAAGTTAATTTTAACCTTTCCGCTCTCACAATCCCTTTTCGAGGGGCTTAATGTGTTCGGGAAATGATCCGAATAATTCCGGGCGGCAAGAACTTAAGCTTTTTAGTAATTCTATGTGTTAATTCGAATTAGGACACCGATTGTCTTAATTAGATGGTGCGTTTAACATCTAACGACTAACTAACTGCTTATAACTTAATTGGAGTGAATGGACGCCATAGATACAAGTCTTGTCTCATAATAAATTTAATTGATAACAAGGAAATCCAGTACTTTTTCTATATTTTTATCTATCTTCGTACTTACACATATACCGGTATTTTTTAAATACACGAACTGGCTATTACGGAAGAGTGGTTGGCATCACCGAGTGGGTGGTGGCCTCGATTTGTCTGTTTAGTGTAAAGTTAGGTTGTCGCGATGTCGTGGAACCTAGAGCACAATGATGCCATTCCCACCTAAATCTAGGTAGATCTACCGATTTCAGCAAAAATGTTTTAAATGAAAATCAACACTTTTTATTAAAAAAAACTGACGGAACAGCTGCATATTCAGCTCGTAATTCAATGGCTGTCTTACGGGATCAGTTTACAGGCAGCTTTATCTCCAGATTTGGCCATATTCACTGGCCTCCTCGCTCCCCTGATCTAAGCTTATGCGACTTCTTTTTGCAAAGAAATCTCAAGTCTCGAGTAAATTTTGACAAGCCTGACTGCCTTGAATATCTCAAGATGAAAATCCAGGGAGAAATCGTTAGGATTCCACGTCAGATGTTAATTGACGCTACTAAAAATTTTCGGGACCGGCTAAAATCATGCATCAATGGCCAACATCTGAGCGACGTCGATGTGATCTTCAAAACATAAACTTCCAACAAAAGATTACCAACTAACGCAATGTTTTGTCATAAGTAAAAATCTTTTTAAGCTAAACTGACTGAGTATATCTTATATGATTTAAGATTTTCACGGCCAAAAGTATTTTTGTTATTTGTTTTTGGTTGTTTCAGAGGGTTGGAGCTGGCAACACGGTATCACATCCTCATACATAAGCTCACGCTTCACCACAACCTCAAATAACACATCTGCCTTGATGATGGACACTACAATGGTGTCCGAAACGTTAGCTAATGAAGGAGTCAACACGTCACAACACCCCAAAAACAAATAGCAAAAATGAGTGTATCTTATTTGAAAACCATGCGATTCCCGTAAAGGACCTTATATAAATGTCATTTTTATATTTAAAATAATTTTCTCGGATTTAATTTTTCAAGGCCGCCAAAAATGAATGACATTTGGCGAGGTACGCGTGACGTCACAACGTAACTCGATTTTGTCGAATGACAGTTAATTAACAAGCTGTTCCCACACGGGTCGGTATGAAATCAACAAATCCCTAAATAAATATTTACCAAGAATTTAATTAAAAACATGGAAATACGAAATTTGAAAACCTCCATGGTGACCCATGTGCGAGTCCACGCAGCTCGACATCATGTAAAAATATTGTAAAAACAGGTAAAAAATCACGGGTTAGTGTGATTTTTTCACAAAATTTCTTTGAAAATGACAAATGAAAAAAAATTCTGTTTAAAATATTGTGTTTTGGGTTAGTTCTTTATCGTCGTTTGAATTCTTCAAACGATCAATAGTGTATTGTAACGGTTTTTTTTGATTCACGAAAAACTGAAGACAAAAACGATAGTGAAAGTATTAGTAGTAGGATTATTTTTTCTAAAAAGTTTTAAAATTTTCCACCAAAACAATATTTTGCAACGTTGGTGACGGCCGTATTCGTTTTACCAGTCATTGGCTTTTCTATGTCATATTGACGTTGTAGGCAGTTGTAACCGTTTCTGAATGTGCGGTTTTAGATCGTTTTAGAAATCAATAGTCTTCTTCTATATACAGGGTGGGGCAAAAGTAATCACCCGATGTTCTGCTGTAATTTTTGTTTTTATGATAAAATTTGGTACTGCTTGTTATTCCGCGTTCTTGCAGAGTAAACCGATTCATGTCTTGTCGATTTGTATTCTGCGTTTGTTCAATTTACAAATGTCAAAACCGAGTTATAGCGTTTTCCAATAGGGTGATTACTTTCGCCCCAACCTGTACATAAAAATGTAAATGATCGTTCGTAAAAAATCTCAAATCTCCGAAAGTACTTCACCGATTGCTTTAAAATTTTGACACAACGTTCCATTCAAATACGCGTGTGTTTTTATGCCTGTATTATATAGGTATCACATGTGATACCTGTAACAACATGCTTTTTATAACCTGCGACGGGTAAAAACATGTATCTTTAAACATTACCATCTGTTGGATGTAAAAGCAACACGCGCTATTGTTTATCTATCTGCATAGACAGACTGAGCCACAGCAAAGTGTGGCAGGTAATAGCTAGTTGTAAATGAAAATATCAAATAACATATGTGCAATAACGATGTCAGAATCAGAAAAATAAACCTTAAGACGAAGCTTAATGCCAAATCACTATTTTGATTAGCCTTTAAAACGAATTGGTGTACATTATGAATACCAAAAAATATGCTTTAGATAAATTAAAGATTTTCTTATCGCTTCGCTTGAGTAGAATACAAATAAAAAAATAAATTACTCAATAAAAAATATAAATGCAAACTACTAAAAACAATATTTTTTCAATAGAAATGTATGAACGCATAAAGGAAACAACTTTTAAAAAATACAGTATTATAGCTAAGATTATTTGTGACAGTTTCATTTGATAAACTTTTTTGCTTTCTTATAAAATTATTTACAAAATAAATAAAAACCAGTTTTGTGATTGAAATCGAACGTTACTAGACTCTGTTTTTCAAGCGATTTTAATGCTTATTACCTACGATAGGTATAAGGTGTACCAAGAATATACACATTTTTGGCTTGTTGCTTCCTCTTAAGGACGGGTTGTTTCGGAAATTTGAACAATTCTTCATATTTCAACGTTCATTTTCGGGATCTGTGAAAGTTCTATTCAAGTTCTGTTATTATATTATTATAAGCTAGTTGCTTCACATAACTGAAATAGTAACGGAACTTGAAAAAGTATTTCACAGAATTTGAAAATTGACTTTGAAACAACCCGTCCTAAGTCCTTAATACATTTTTTAACGGTATTCATGGTTTGTGAAAATACCCTATTCCAATTTTGAAACGAAGCAAATGCGAGTTCATCGACTCATAGACATACAAGAAATTTGTATTATTAATTATTGTTGTTCAGACTCCTATTGTTGCGGAGACGTTAATATATCGTTTGCGTCTAGGTCTAGATGGATTAAATTCCTAGAAGAGCAATTTGACCTACTTTTAAACAAGGAAAAATAACGCTAACTTTGGGTTTTGGTTTAGTATATTCGATGGTGAAAACATTTTTTTTAGTTTATTTCAATTTCGTGAAAGCGATAATGATCGAGTTATGGAAGTGGTGGAAGCGGATGAACATTATATCTCAACGGTGATGAAATATATTGGAGGTTATGTTTTTTCCCTTCTTTGTTGGTAAAAAGTGGTAATCTATACATATGCTTACAAAATACCAGCCTTAAGTTTTCGATAATTCCAAAATAAAATGTTTTTTTTTACTAATTCATCAATTATTATGAACAAGCACAAACCCGCTAAATATCGCGGAGTATTATAACTGTAGAATTGATAATTTCATGTTTGATAAAAAGCGCAGACCCTTGAAAATATATACTCCTCAAGGTTAACCTTAAGAAATTAAAACAAAAGAAATAAACATTTCAAATTTAAAATAATTTACTGGAAACACATAAATTTACAGGTAGGAACATTATCGCTTTTCTAATCATATTATGTTAGGTACCTACCTAGGTACTTTATCGCTTGTCTGAATTCTTTACACAATCAGTTTCATTTTTGAAAAACACTTAAATTCAAAATAAATCCTAGCTTTTTGAACTAGAATTACAATCACTCACAGACAAACCCACAACCGAAATTAATACCTCTGTCTGATTTAACCTATATAATTTCACAAAATAATAAAATATATTTGATCGCACATGACCATTAAAATGCCGTAATTGCCATGCTATGAATCTATGATAGTATTTGCTATTTGCTAAACTTTTTCACAGCGAGATGTGAAAAAACGTCAAATATTACCCACGGTAACGTTGTGTATCTTCTTGGGATCGATTGGAAGTTTTTAAATTTTGTAGCTGGAAATTTGTTCTTCTGTTTTTTTTTCTTTTTCAAAAATCTACTGCATCCATTGTATTATTCGTGCAAGCATTAATATGACTGAATACCTAACTTTGACAGTTGGCTATATTTGATCACGATACAGTAAAGATTATTTTTCAATGTGAAATCGTCCTCTTTATTTGGACTTTTAAGAATTGTCAAGGCTTTCTTTGACAAATTGTGTAATTTCTTACGTAAAATAAAAAAAGCTTTAATAAAACATTTGGTTTATGATAATTAAGTGAAAAGGTATTTAAGTACCTACTTACTAACCTTATGATTTCAAAGGGAGTTGTATCGAACATCATATTACAACTAGATTAAAGTTGTTGCCATCCACTGGTCACCAGAGAACAACTGCGAGTTTGATGACCCCTTTTTCCAAATCATAATATTTACCAGTAAATGCCAATTATACTCGACCTGTTTAAATGCATCAAAAACAATCTGTTACCAGGCGGCAAAATACGACTGTATCGAACATGAAAGATGATTTTATTGCATTAAATATCACGTCCCGTACATGAGTTTTTGGATTTTCACAGAACACAGAACTAATGTTAAAAATTGATAGAAATTTGTAGAATGTAAATAACTAGGAATTAATATTACATAAGAGAAGGGGATGATGCACTATTAGAAACTTCATGATGATAAATCTATAGCGTTGTATGGATTCCAAACTAAAATTTAAAACTTTTTAAATGAATCTAAACATAAAAATCGAGCTTCAATAGACATTGCAAATTTTAAATAATATTAAATCTGGGTTACTTCAATCTACATCTGTAAGCTGCCTCCTCTTCACAATATCATCCCATAAATTGTAGAAAAAAAAAACAAATTTGGAAAAGTCTTTCTCATTCTGACAGGCCCAAGGCCGTATCACTTAGTCCGCTAACGCCAAGATTTTCATTCGAAGGGAAACCAGCCAAATTCTTCTGAAAAGACAAACAATTAGATTTAAGATAGAAATTTCAGTGGTAAACGAATTGAAAAATTCTGTGGTCCTTTCAATCAAAATTCAATCTTGTTTAATGTCGATTAAATTTCAAAAATGTTTTTCGTATGGCAAAATTTTGATTTATTTATCTATTTATTTGTTTCTTTTCCATGTCCATGGGGCTTTAACACTGGGTACTTTTTTTTCACATTAATTATCAACAACGGTTGCAAAAAATAAATTCTTTCATTACGTTGGTTTACAATTGCATAAAATACAATTTAATTATTATAAACTGAAATTATCAGAAATAATATATTGACAAAAAAAAAAGTGTTAAACATCGAACTTGTTACATTAAAAACGTCGATATCATTGATATATCCATTTTCTAAACTGAGCAGGCGAGGAACTGGCGAGATTGCTACATAATTTATGTATTTGTGAATGGTGATATTAAAAAATGTTTTTATGCCTAGTTTGACGAGTTGGTACTCTTAACTTGACCAAACTCAAAAGTTCGCAACAGTCGAGCTCTGAATTAACTATTATGAAAAAGAAGAACTCTTCATTAAAAGAAAATTTGAGCAGAACATTGATAAATTAAGGATTTATAAAAAATATTAACCTTTCAAAAACATTGCAAATTTTAAAGAATTTTATGAGCACAGTTAGTAAAGTTGAAAAATTACGACATATGTCAATAAATATAGTTTAAATGAACTAACTAACCATCACTCCGTTTTCCCGGGGGAAGGGGTAAGCAGAGAGGACGGACCGCGACACAAATCGGTCTTGGCACACTCTCCTTGCCTCATTCACATTCATACATACTCTTCTATTATTCTGACTATTGACATTACCAGACTCAAGTATCTGATTCACATTCAAGTAAAATACATTTGTGACTATCACAGTGTATTTGCGACTCGTTCGAGAGTGTTAGACAGATACACTCAGAATCGCAGTGATTAGACCACCATTCAGAATAGAAACGGTGACCACAACTAGCAGGTACGTACTTCCCAACTTTCCTCTTCCCCATTTCTCCCCCTCACCACTCCTAACTTTATTAGGACAGTTTATTTTACTGTCGTATTTTTCTTCTCCTTCCTCCCTTCCTCTTGCTTAACTACAATCCCCATATGGAGAGACAATATGTCTGCTGGCTCAGTTGGAACTCTCAACATAAATCTTTAAATATCCACAAACATTTATTTCAACTTTTAGAAGTTTTCCCTACATTTAAATTTATAGCGTGTTCTTATGTGACACTGGAAAACCGTGAGAAAGTCTTTTACGAATGTTTTAAGCTAAAGACGTCATCAAAAAGAGTGCATTTTTTCCTCACTTCGAGACATAAGTATATTTTTAGGTTTCCATTTTGAAGAGTGCTTTTTTCTAAAGCGAACCCTCTCAAGTTGAAACTCAGGTAGATAAAACATATGGCTGCCATAACACATAACAAAAATTGCAATATACAATACTCTATTATTTATATTATCTCTATTTTCATTATACGCCCGTGTTATGGCAATACGCCGTGTTTATAGATTCAGCATTTTGGTTTTACAGTGAACTCACTTAAAAATATTTTTACTTTGGCAACTCCCCATGAAATTGACTACAGCACAGTGCTGTAACTGCAAAAAAAGAACAATAATGAGAGAGTATTGCAACCTTAAATACAACATTCTACCTACGGACAAAAATTCAAAAAAAGAAACAGGCTCAACTAGGAATCGAATCCACGATCTATGTCTTACAGATGCAACTCCTCTAACCACTCGACCATTGGGACCAGATTATTTCACGTCATTATTTTCGATCTCATACTTTAAATGCGGAATTAACAATTTTATCTTCAACTAATATTCCCACATTTTTGGCTGCTATCTTTTTAAATGATCACAAATGTCGTGGACAAAAAATCTGAATATATATTAAAATTAAATTTTTATGGATTTTAACTTATTTTAAAAACCATTGAAGGTTATTACCAATCAATGTAAAATTTTTAATAAATTATTTAATTTATATTTTACACTGGTTGCATACATTATTTTATTAGATAATCCTATTTTTTTATTTTAAATATGTCTTTTTTCCATACTCTTTAACGTGTGTTTAACTCTTGCGTTATGCTTTGTAACTTTACTTTTTATATAAATCAACACAGTATTTGTTCATTTGCTCTAACATTGTTACTAATGTACAACAACTAACCAACTTAAGTAGTGCTTTCCTGCTCATTACAATTTGGTAAAAAACTTAAACGAGGACCTTTCAAAATTTAAAAAAACAAAAATATGATCCTGATTGGCTATTTTATTACTATGGTAATTCAAAACCTCAACCCTAGTAAATAACTCAATCATGTTTCGTTAAAGTAAAATATTTGGAAACATTCAAATATTTACGGCTAAAACACCGTAGTTATATTTACAGCCAGTGTGAAAATTCAACGGCATTTGTAACACGTAGCGTAAGCCTGGCTTTATCGATGCCAAAAAAACTTCGGTTGACTTACCATTGTGTTGAAATAGTGCCAAAATCATGGAAAATGGTGAAATCATATCACGTGACCTATATATCAGATACAGGGTGTAGAATAATTTTATTATTATTATTATAATAAGGGATGCGATTTGGTAACGATTGTCGGATTTTACTGTCTGATTTTTGATGTTTATGTTCTTGAAATTATTAAATTATATTAAAAAATCGGAAAAAAATATTTTTCTCTTTTTATAAATAATTATTTAGGACTTGCAATGAATTGAATTCGCGACGACTACTTGGAAACCCAACGCTTTTGATTAATTAGCCTCTAACCGCATTATACCACTCGAATTTTGACCTAATTGTATTGTTATGTTTGGACTTTTAATAAACAACTGAAGCTAATGATGTGCTTGGCTCTAGGATCAAATTTAGGCTGCAGTGTTTTTGACATTAAATTGAATATTTTGTCTAAAAGAACGTTTTTATTTTTTGCCCACCAATTGAGCTTTTAAATTTAATGTCTTGTCAGTAAATTTAACATTAAATAATGAAAACAATCACATGTAAATAAATCTAATATTAATCTTCTGTTAATGGTTGTTGCCAGGTTTACAAATTAGGGGAAAAGTAGCTTATCCATGAATAATTTAATTCATTTAGCATTTCTTAAATTAAAAAAAATCATCATTGCTTATGAAATAATCTTCTGGCATTGCTTATCAGCCATTATGGATTGCGCGTCTTATTTTATGTAATTTTTATTTATTCTTCATATCATAATAAGCACCTGCTAAAATGCTGAATCAGTTTGTCAGCAAGTTAATTTCACCATTTTAATTATAGGACTTAAGCGCACATATAACTAGAAACAACAATATACAAAATAGATTCAGAGGAATAACATTTCAAGTATTACAATACAGAGGCACAAAATACATAAACAGATAGATATACACCGTCAACATACTCATAGGCATACACACACTCAAAGGCAAACAACATACACATAGGCACACGCACAATCGAAGGCACACAACTTGAACACACTCATAGGCATATTAATACATTTACATGTATACAATCGGTAGATACTGATGTATTAATAAACAATATCAATATAAAATAATATTCATCTATTAAACATTTTTTCACTGTTTTTTAGTTAAGTTGTTTAATTTGATTGGCTTTTTATTTGCATTGGTAATTGATGCATTGGTATCTTATTTTACAGAAGGTACAAGAAAAGATAATGATCGTTGCCCGTATTTATTGGTAATTTTGGATAGGATTTTTTATTTTAAAAAATATACGTTATATAATGAAAAGCCAGCTAAAAAATTTAATATTATTGAGAATATGTTGTTTTAAGCACAAAATATTTGTAATAGTTTTTAACACAAACACATTTATTGCGATATTATAAGGGTTCGATCATTTAAAAAAGTTGTCAGAAACAAAAGGTTACATAATATAATATTTTATTTTCGGATTTCAAAGGATTTTCATGCTTTACTCCGACAGGATTGTGTTCCGATTTCCATTTAAATATTTGACTACAAAGAAAGTGTTGGTTGCAATACTTGGAAAGAATATAGGATCTATAATCATAAGTTAAATCTATTGTTAGTTTTGAACTCAAAGGTCACATATATGTGATGCCTTTCAATCGGATTGATTCAAGTTTCTGAGTAATTTGACACTTTACAAATGTATATATTTTTTGTTTAAATGTGTTTGAAATAGTTAGACTTGTTACGAGAAACCTGCGTTGTGGTCGTTTGACAAAAAAATATTTTCGGTTAAAGGATTATACCTAACACAAGTTAATGATTTTTTTTTTAAACTATTTTATAAGTGTTTCTAAAAAGTGGTTTCCTTCTCTACAATGGCCCCTTACATTAAGTTTTACAATAATATTCTTCTTCTTCTTTCGTATGGTGGGGAGGTCAGAGGGGGACATCTAGGTCTGGAGCCATTCTAGGGCCTCAGGCGTCGCCATGTGTACCTGATCAATCCCGCCGGGGAATGTATGTAGCGGGCATTCGTTGACCACATGTTCTGTGGTCTACACCGCACCACATTCACACATCGCCGACTCTTTAAGGCCCCATCTGTGCATCATGTAGGCACAGCGGCTATGGGAGCACGGCGGACCAGGCAATAATGTTAGCACTGCGGATAGTTGTCAACAGACTGAAATTAGAGCTAGAAATTATCTCGGATGACGGGTAACTATTTCTATACCTACAGTTGTTGTCTCGCTTTCATGCCGTCTCTCTCAGTTTTAGTCGCACGTTCATGACAATAAAATATTTAATTAAGTATCTACTTTCGTGAAGTTTTCTACTTTTCTTAGCTGAACTTCCCGGCGTCGCCCGGGCTTTTTTTATTCGGGCTTTAAGAAGTGGTAAGAGGGTGCTTTTTCAAAATGTTCATGTAGACAATAATTTTTCTCTTATTTTTAATGTAAGGTGTGCAAAATTTCATCAAGAAGTATCAAGATTAAGAATTAGATTAAAAGTAGAACCAAAAGACATAGCCAGATAACCAATAACAACCCTGGTGAACTTTATTAAAGGGACTGTGTTGTTGTTAAAGGATTGAGGTTAAATGGGAGATAGCACAATGGGCCTATGGCTTAAATGCTTACGGGAACTACATGTAAACCGACTGCGCTTAAATAAAAAATAAAAATTATGCTTTAATTATGCAAATTTTCATCACATCCAGGCCACAAAACACACCTACTTCTCGTGATAAAAGCGAGTTAGGTGATTATTTGTGACAACCGTTAATTTAAAAAAAAATCTCTAGGACGGGTTAATTCACAGAATTTGAAAAGTTGATTTTCATGTTCTGTGAAGGTTCTATTAAAGTTCAGTTATAATTTCTGTTTTGTGAAGCAACTAGTCAATAACAATATAATAACAGAACTTGAATAGAACTTCCACAGAAATTGTAAATCAAATTTGAAATTTCATGAATTGTTCAAGTTCTGTTAAACAACCAGTCATAAGCCTTCTTTTGGAAACATGATCAAATTTAAACATTGGTAAATAGGCACTTCTCATTCAACCCCATTTTCGATATAGGATAAAGCACCAATCGCTTCGATAAGCTATTCCTTTCAAATTCACTTTTTTTCTATTTGATGTTGTTTAACGATTATACGTCAGGTGAAATCATAGATAACAGTAACATAGGAAGATATGGCATGGAAGCGCGGTGACTGCGGCCGAGCTACGACCAAACTGCACGCACTATAAAAAGGGCGGTGCCAATTAAACTTATGCAATTGGTGAAAACGATTTGCGGTAGTATTGGAGAACGATATTAGCTACACTTTTGCACGCGGTTTCATACTAATGACCAACAATAACTCTTCTTGGCCCAACTCCCTTGCTTTTAATATCTATGGGCGAAATATACGCACGATCTTTATCAACGATGTCACGTTTTTACACAGTGACTCATTGTAGTTTTAGTTTAACTAAGTACCACTTTAAATAAGCGGCTTCACTCGAGTTTTAACGTTCCATTTTACAAATATTTAGTTATATTACGTGACAAACATGATACACGCGAAATGGCGTCAGTTTTTTCACAGGTACGTGGATATATTGTGTTTACTTAAACAAGGCTACACGAATTTCATTTAATTTCAACTTTCGTTTTTAGCAGTGATTTTCTATAAAGCAATTGTACTGGACAGGAGTCCGCACAAGACTGTAGATTTGGGCACCGGGTCCAAACCGTGTCTTCAACCGATGGGAATGCTCCTTTACGGCCGATGATGATGATAGTTGTATGAATTATTGCAATCTGCTTGGGTGCTCGGTGAATGTTGGGCACTGGGTGTGCTGTCGTCTCTGCTCGCTTCCGGCGTTTGGCGGTTTTTCCTAGACAGGGCCGGCTGGTCTTGAAGAGGTAAAACACCAGAAGATTTGGAGCAGAAGACTAGGCGAGGTGAGGCAGTCGGTGGTGGGGCAGGAGTCACTTGTTCAAATAAAAACACATGTTTTTTATGGTAAAGTTGAACTGATTTAATATTTTTAATTTTGCTGCTTATATTCTATAAGGCTGACTCGCAGCCGACTTTTGGCTGTCGACCGAAAAAGGGTGGGGATTCTACCCGCGCTATAAACGCGTACATAATCCACCGTAAAATGTTGCATATTCATTTTGCCTGTGGTTTAGCTGAAGGCAGACGCTTGAATTGCAAAGATTTTGCAAGCTCGCCTTTATTACAATTACATAGCAGTTATAAAAATGTGTATCTTGAGAACTAGATTTTTGTTTTTAAATATTTTGTAAATTATAATTTGTTAGTAAAATTTGTATACAGAAAAATCTGAACATCGTACCGCTCGGCCGGGGTACGTGCGCGATACGGTACCGATGCTTTTCGGGGTCAGAATTTTTGGGCAATTTTGGCCGAAACGGGATACAAATGAGCAGTGGTGGGGAGTGAGGAATTTGCCAGTGGCGTATAACATATTTTGACAAAATGAAAAAATGTGGCCAACAACGTCCGTTACAATTACATAACAGTAACATTACAAAATACATAATTGTAACACAATTACATAATAGGTACTAATACTATCTTGTTGAATAATATGATAAGCAAATTGAGTGGTCAATACACTAATGGCAAATATAAGAAAAATAAAAAAAATTGGGTAAAATTTGAAAGAAAAGAAGTATGTAAAAGCGAAGATACAACTAGGCGTTCGTCATAAATAATTATCAGATTACATTTTTAGTAATATTTCGGAATCAGTTCTGCCTAGATCTTATAACAATTTTGTTATTTTTGGACCGAAGGATGACAATTCACACAGTTTCAGCTGTGAAGGGATTTTGTTATACATTTTAGGACCGAGATTGATAATAGTTATTTATAAGCCGCTCTGTTGCTTGTTGGAACGAAAGGGTCATTTCTCCCCTTACTTCTGGTTTGATGTTTGTGTTCAGCTGTTTTCATTTTGTTTTTATTTTTACAAACATAAATTACTATTTTTTATATAACACTGTCGAACATCTAGTATATTAAATTCCTCGAAGAGAATGTCGCTTGAATATCTGAAAGGTTTCGTCATAATAATACTTAAAATAGATTCCTGTGCTTTCAATAACGGGTTTAATGTTGTTCTTCCTGTACCTCCCCACCCAATGCAACTACTCTATATAACTATATTATGAGTCCGTTTCAGTTTAGCACTGAGTTGACCCTGTTGATATAAAAAGTAAGCTTCTCGTGACGTCACGTGGATCCTTTTGATGTCACGAGCATTTTAGCGGACATTAGAAAATTTAAAATTTGATAATTTTTTAAACTATTAAAACTCACTATAAAAAATATATACAGGTATATAAGTCAGAAGGTCATTTTGATTAAGAAAAAAACAAGAATAAATGGAGTGCAGTTCCTCATCCCGCAGCAATTATTTGGAGAGGCTTTTATTAGAACATCCCCTGAACTTTGTAGTTACAGTGACAAAACTCATGTTTTAAATCAAGTTTACGTGTGCCAGCTAGGCGAGAATGCCAACGTATTGAATAAAGTTTTGATGTATTGAATAAACTGCAAGTTTTAAAAGTTCAACGGCCTTATTTGATTTGTTTATGTACCAGTAGACAGTAAGTTTTTTTATATTCCTACGAGGCTATTTTCTGTGTACATCGTCAAATATTAAATCAAGTTAATATTTGACGATATAATATCACACTGTCATTATTAAGGTTTTTGATTCCTTATGAGGAAAAATAAATGGCTAGAGGAATTATTAGAAATACATAGTTATTTTCAAGTAGAAGATGCTCCCACTATCGCCCTGGTATGGGTCACCCATCAGAATCGATACGTTTCTTGAAGTGACTTTTGCCGTGTTTGGTGTGCCGTGGAGATCTGAACAGCCAGGTACTTCCCCGTCTTCCTTTTTCCCACCTATATCATACCAATTGGTAATGGCGTAGTCCCACTGGCTCCAGACTGTTGAAATCCGTTTGGAAGCCGTAGAAAATATGGTAAACGAAGGTAGAGGTCAAGCTGACCTTCCCCTTATTCATCTTCTTGCTTCTTTTAATCTCACTGTACATTATCCTAATCCGTAATGCGATAATATCACTGGCTCCGAGTATACTCAGATAAATGAGTAGATATTGCTGATTTATTAACCTATCAATTCACTCAATGTGGGCCTGCAATCTTGTTTTTAACCGGATTAAGACTAATTTTAAGAGTTTCCTAATAAATTAGCATTACTCATTTTTTCGCCGTGCAGTTGTCTTAGATAAGGTTACGTTAGGTTTACGTTAGTTTAAGTTTATGTTCGGTTTGGTTATGTTAGATTATATGTATGTATATTATAGGTTAGGTAATAAAGTTTTGAAAAAATTATTTACTAAAGTCACAGAGGCTATTCCTATAGAGTACTAAGGGGCATTACAATCTTAAAAATAATGGCTTAATTCAATAAAATTTAGGAGCAAAGTACCAAAAATCTTCCATCTTTAAAATTGTCACGTGGTCCCCTTTTTATTGACTGAGGGAATGTACGCAGGAAAGTATTAAATCCAATAGAGTTTGGTTAAGTCCATATTGCGCGGTGGGTCCACTCAAAACCACCTCAATCCAGGCCACAGCACTAAATCAAATCTGTCTCTCATTAAATACAATTTATTGATTTTCTTACATAAATGTGAATTCTCCTTCATTGTTTGTAAAGTGATTTCAAAAAGTTTTTTAATAAGAACTTAAATGCATTGGGGTGATTTTTCACAAAAACGGCGCTATTCAAATCATCCAAATATATAGTTTATTTTATTTATTTAGATATATGCATACACGACTAAACTAGATACAATATAATAAAAGGTGTAGCAAATATCTTTATTAATATTGCTTATAAAATTTAGACCATTTAACAATTCGATTTTTCATGATTTTGGATGCAACTTTGACAATAATTTGTGAATTAGTGATACGTAAATGGAATATAAAAATATTAAAAAGTATGAAAAAATATTTTGAAGAGTTTAAATTTAAATTACAACTGACCGATTTACGTTGGAACATAAATTTGTCATACATGATTTTAAATTTTGGCCAGAAAATAATAGTAATGTTAAGTGCGAGACAGAAAATAATTAACAACACCCTAATATTTATATTTAACTTAAAAATTAAGATGCTCCCGAAATATATGTTTAACAATGTAAATTTTAATTTCGCAATACATGGCTACCCCACGAGGAACTGTGATTTTTATGTTTATGATTCTGTGAGATTTTAGACTTCCAAAAACAAATTTGTCGCGAACCCAAAATAATCTCTATTTTAGAAGATATAAGATTTTTAATGAGCTACTGACAGATGTTAAAGAAGCTAGAAGTTAAAGAATAAGTTTTAAATGTAGTGCAAAGTGTCCTTAATATCATAGAAATAAGTTTTTAAAAGGTTTATAGAAGACATAAAAATGTAATTTTTTATGACTAAATAAAATCGTATTAAAATTCAGAGTTAATCGGTAATATTCCTTACAATGTATGGGGGAGCACATCAAATAATGAAAACATTTTTGTATGTATAGTAGTTAGGTAGAATATAATATAAAGGCTTATGACATAATTATGTAAGACTCCTTTAGTAGGAAGATTGGATAGGAATAGAGACTAACATGATTCAGTGTTCCGGCCTTGATTGAGGTTATGTTGATCCACCCCGGAGCGTTCTGAACTTCCTACAACTGCGGAATATTTGATGGGAAAAGGTAACATGGCTTCGTCGTTTCAATTTATTTCAATAACGCTGAATAAATTTTGGTTATTCTGCGAATTTGTTCGGTTTTGAGGAAAAGTTAAGTTTAAAGTGGTGTTAAAAAATAGAGTTTAGTGTAGCTTTGCATAGATGTCGCTATATGTAGATACTTGAGCTGATGTTTATGTTAGGATAGTTTTTCATAGATGTCGCCATAGATTCTTCCCTGTTAAAAGTTAATAAATAGGTTGATTTATCATTTTTATGTCTCTTCTGCAATAAACATTTCTGGCGAAATAAGTGGGTTTATATTTCTACCTTGATCCAAAATTATACATTGGTCCTTCGAGCCGGATCCGTATTATCGATTGAATCGCGGATGATAAAAGAACCAGCAAACATCTTCAACATCCAACATCAGAAGGGATCTTCAGAAAAACGGGCAAGTGACCATATCCCATATACCTACCTTATTTTCCCAGGCAGGAGAGCATGATTTATTACACAGCCGTATTTCTTTGTTTGTTTTAAAATTGAATCGGGCTGATTGTTACCAAGTGTTGTTTGAATTGATTTCATACCCATCATCGAAATTGTAGTAAGCAATAATAATTGTTACAACAATATAAAAAGAAGTTAGAATACAAAGCAAGTATTTTAAATTTCTTAAAAGATTTATTACGAGCGGTTATATTTGAAAATCCGTTAGTTTAAATTTCGAAAGTTACCGCGAGTCGGTAAAAACACCAACCCAGCCGCGAAGCAAGCTGACGCATGCGCGGTGGAGATTGTGGAGAGAATAACAATAGTGTCAAATTGTTTTCTTTTTGACAGCCATCGAGCTGTTGCATTTATAAAATTCAGATAAAATTCATTGTTTATCGGTTAATTAGTAAAGTTCTGTGATCAAGGACAGTGCACGTGTAGTGATTGATTACAAGTGATTATCATTTGACAATACGTTCTGTGAATACCTCCATTCTTGATATTTAAAAATGGATCTCAAAACTTTGATTAACCAGCGTGGAGTCTGCAAGGCGAAATTAACTAGGTTCAATGAATATATAAACGGTGATAATTTGTCGCAATCTGAAATTGAAGTCAGATTGAAGAAACTTGAACCAATTTTAGACACCTTCGACTCATTACAAGATAACATAGAAGCAATTTCGCCGGAAGAATTAACCAAAACAGAAAGGCAAGCATTTGAAAATTTATATTATAATATTGTTGCTAAGGCTAAAGATAAATTGTTAAATAAAGTTCAGAATACAACATCACATAACATACGTTTGCCTATACTTGAGTTGCCAAAATTTAATGGGAGTTACGAAAAATGGTTGAATTTTCGGGATACTTTTGTTGCTTTAGTTGAAAATAATCCATCTTTAGAAGTTATTCAAAAATTGTATTATCTGCGATCATGCCTCGAAGGTGACGCAGCTAAATTATTAACCTCACTTCCAAATAACCAGGAGAACTATCATACTGCATGGGAGATGTTAACTTCTCGCTATCAAAATATAAAAATTATTATACATAAGCACGTTGAAGCATTATTCAAATTACCTGAAATAAAATTTGAAAATTCCGTAGCATTAAGGAATCTTATCGATGAATCCGAATTACATTTAAAATCGTTAAATAAGTTAAATATACCCACCGAAAATTGGGATATCATGTTAATATATTTATTGTCGCGAAAACTAGATAGTGAAACTCGACATCATTGGGAAGTATTTGCCACAAAAGAGAATCTACCCACATATAAAGAGTTTATAAAATATTTATCAGATCGAGTTCAGATTTTAGAATTTGCTGGGATTACTGAAGGAAAATTTAATCAAAATAAAACTTTTCCTTTCAAATACCGAAAAGAAGCTATGATTTCTTTAACGCCTCAAATGACAAAATGTATTATTTGCAAGGGCGATCATAAGGTTTATAATTGTAAAAAATTTTTAATATTAAATACTAAGGATAGAATTATAAAGATACGTCAAGTAAATGCGTGTTTGAAATGTTTGTGCTTGGGTCATAAGCTAAAAGAATGTAAAAGTAAATACAATTGTCGTATATGCGAAAATAACTCGCACAATACTTTGTTGCATTTAAAAAAGGAAACAGATAATTCGAAGTCTCAGGATAGGGATTCACCATCAACATCAAATAATGAACCTTTAGTTACAAATCACTCTACGAAAATATCTAATAGTTTTGTTTTGTTATCTACCGCCGTTATTAAAGTTTTGAATAATAACGGAAATTTGATTAAGGCTAGAGTTTTATTGGATAGTGGTTCTCAGTCCAATTTTATAACAGAAGAATTTGCAACAAGGTTGCAATTAAAACCCAAAAGGGCAAACATACCGATTACCGGAATCCAAAACAAAATATTGAATATTAAAAATAGCATAAATTTAAGAATTTTCTCGAACTATTCACCGTATGAAAGAGACATAGAATGTCTCGTTTTGAAAGAGGTAACAAGTCATCTGCCGCAAATTTCTTTTCAGAGAAAGGATGCCAACATACCTGATGGTCTTCAGTTAGCGGATCCTGCCTTCTATGAAACAAGCTCCATAGATATGCTACTAGGAGCGGAAACCTTTTGGGAAATTATGAAGCAAGATCAACTTCGAAATGGAGACTCAGGACCCATATTACAGAGAACTGAATTCGGATGGCTGGTGTCAGGACCCATCGTCACAACAAAAATAAAAAGGCCAGTAAAATCTTGTCAACTATCATTAAATATAATCCATAAACAGATTGAAAACTTCTGGAAATTAGAAGAATTCCAACCGGTGAAGCACCGGAGCCATGAGGAGCGAGCGTGCGAGGAGATTTTCAAGGACACGTATAAAAGGAATGACAATGGTCGTTTCATGGTAAGCTTACCACAGCGCCCCTGTGTTAAGCAGTTGGGAGAAACGCTGCCTATGGCGGAAAAAAGACTTTGCAATTTGCAAAGGAAATTTTCTTCAAATCCTGACCTGATGAAAAAATATAAAGAATTCATGCAGGAATATATAAACTTGGGTCACATGACCCGGTGCGAAGCACCTTCTAATAAAGATTGTTATTTTTATTTGCCACATCATGCAGTATTGAAAGAATCGAGCACTACCACTAAGACTCGAGTGGTATTTGACGGTTCAGCAAAATCATCCAATGGTATATCGTTAAACGATGCTCTCATGATAGGACCTGTTTTACAGAAAGATTTAGCCGCACAATTGATATGTTTCAGAAAACACCAGTACGCGATAACAGCCGACATTGAGAAAATGTACAGGCAAATATTGGTGCGACCCGAAGACAGAGATCTACAGCGAATAGTATGGAAAAATTTCCCGGAGGAGGAAATTCAGCATTATCGACTTAACACCGTTACCTACGGTCTGGGGCCGTCATCATTTTTGGCAACTAGATGCCTCCAGCAGCTGGGAAATGAAAATATATCATCAAACCACAAGGTCAGTCAGATTATAAAGAATAATTTTTATGTGGATGACTTAATTACTGGAGATGAAACTGAAGAAAACTGTTTAATAATTAAAGAACAACTAATATCTATCATGGCATCCGCGGGAATGAACTTAAGGAAATGGCGGTCGAATTTGCCCTCATTATGTTCGAAGGAAAAAAGCATGTCAGATATGATTATTAGTACAGATTCAAATGACAACAAAATATTAGGCCTGTCTTGGAACAATCAACAGGATAATTTCTTATACACCGTGAAGTTATTAAAAAATCCAATTAATAGTAAACGACAAATGCTGTCATGCATTGCGTCCATATTTGACCCGTTAGGATTAATAGGTCCTGTTACTGTTATTGCTAAATTATTGATGCAAAAATTGTGGCAGGCAAAGGTTCAATGGGATGAGCCTATTCCATATGATATGTTGAAGACATGGGAAGCATATGTGAATGAACTGCCTCAATTAAATTATTTAAGAATAGGTAGAAAGATAATATGTCAAGATCATGTAAATTTACAGCTGCATGGATTTTGTGACGCCTCAGAAAAGGCATATTCGTCCTGTGTTTATATGGTGTCTACTGACAAATTGGGTAAGAAGTACTCCAATTTGATAATGTCCAAATCACGGGTAGCGCCTTTGAAAAGTGTTTCTCTACCCAAGTTAGAATTATGTGGAGCCGTATTACTGACAAGACTAGTGAATTACATTAAAGATGCTCTATGTACTCCGGATATACCTACTACATACTGGTGTGATTCCCAAATAGTACTGTGCTGGATCAGGGATCAGCCAGTAAGATGGAACACTTTCGTTGCTAATAGAGTGGCGGAAATCCAGGAAACCAGTCAGCCGGAGCAATGGAACCATGTACGGTCGGAAGACAATGCAGCAGACGTGCTTTCCAGAGGAATCTGCGTTTCACAGTTATTAATTTCCAGCATTTGGTGGCATGGTCCAGATTGGCTGACGTTGGATTCAGCGTGCTGGCCAAATTCCAACTCATTTTGTATTGATCCACCAGAGATCAAAACAAGCTCGGCGCTGTTGTCTGCTGTGAAACAGGACTGGGACATTTTTGATAGATATTCCAATTTTTCCAAATTACAGAGAGTAACAGCATACATTAATAGATTTATTTTTAATTGTAGAAACCCTTCGCAGCGCCGCTATAGTAAATTGACAGTTAGTGAGTTGGAAAATTCAGTAAACAAATTAATATCTCGGGCGCAATCATACTGTTTCAGAGACGAAATTCGAGCTTTAAATAATGGAGGTAATATACCTAGGAATAGTGCACTAAAGTCATTAGATCCTTTTATTGAAAGGGATCTAATTCGTGTGGGGGGAAGGCTCTCCAAAGGTAAAATGGTAACCGAAGGCCAGCAGCACCCAATTTTGTTACCTTCGCATCATAAATTAACAGAGCTAATTGTAAAACACTATCATTACTTGAACTTACACTCGGGAACGCAGTCATTATTGGCGTTGATTAGAATGAAATTTTGGCCGATTAAGGGAAGGAATGTTGTAAAAAAGATAATAAAAAAATGTATAATTTGTTATAGATGTAATCCCAAATCCGAACAGCAGTTGATGGCCGACCTACCAGCTGAAAGAATAACTGAATGTAGGCCATTTCAGATAACAGGAGTGGACTACTGTGGACCAATATTAATAAAGTCGGGTATTCACAGAAAATCACATAGCGTTAAATCATATATTTGCTTGTTCGTATGCATGGTCACTAAAGCCGTGCACTTAGAAGCTGTGCTGTCCTTGAGCGCAGAGAGTTTTTTAAACTCTTTGAAAAGGTTTATCTCGCGTCGTGGTAGACCAAGCAAAATGTTCTCGGACAATGCAACCAATTTTAAAGCGGCTAATAATGAACTAAGAGAAATTTATAATTTTTTAAATATGTCTAATGATAAAATTGATAATTATTTATCCACATTAGGAATACAATGGCAATTTATACCAGCTCGTGCGCCGAACTTTGGGGGGCTCTGGGAGGCTGGGATAAAGTCAGTTAAGCATCACTTAAAAAGAATAACCAGTATCGCTTCATTAACTTATGAAGAGATTAATACGGTGTTGTGTCAAATTGAATCTTGCTTAAACTCCAGGCCACTGTCTCCCTTATCAAATGATCCTTATGACCTTAATCCCTTGACTCCTGGTCACTTTCTAATAGGAACTAGTTTGGCGGCGATTCCAGAACAAAATTTGGAACATATCACATTCAATCGATTAAACAATTACCAAAAACTAATCCAGATTGTACAATTTTTTTGGTCGAGGTGGCGGAAGGAGTACTTAGCAGAACTTCAAACCAGAAGCAAATGGACCAATAGGAATCAAAGGCAGATGCGGTCTGGCGACATGGTCGTAATAAAGGAGGACAACGTCCCTTCTTGCTACTGGAGACTGGGACGTGTGAGCGCCGTTCATCCTGGCGCTGATGGAAGAGTTCGCGTGGCGACCATCATCACGTCGAAAGGCATCATCCAGAGGGCCATTTCCAAGATCTGTCTGTTGCCAATAGATGACAACGAGGAGCTGAAAATGTCGACACCCCCACCCAACGGACCAGACGCTGAGTAAGCGCAAAATAAAAAAAAAAGGTTTTGTGCAAAACAATATAAAAAGTTTCGTGATAAGAACATTATAAAATTTTTGTGTATTATCATAAATAGAAAATAATAATAATAAATTAAAAGAAGAAAAGGAAGAAATAATAATAAATAAAAGGTAAAAACAATGCATAAAAAAGTGGATAACAATAAAACTTGCGAGTTTGATAAAAAATGTACAAAATAAAAAAAAGGATTGTAGATCCGTATATACCAAGAAAAAAATGAACGCTTATAAACCGAGATAGCCTGCTGGCTATATGTAATTTCAAACTACACAAATACATCTGAAGAAACTAATTATAAATGTGGTAATGAACTATAGAAAAACACAAACCCTTAAGAAGGATGACCAGGAAACCAGCGCTCCATGTTGTGTTGTCTATATTATTTGTCTTATGTTTGATTATTGTTATGATTTCTGTTAGAACAAGGTTATTGGAATTATCTTAGTTGTTAAATTATAGTATAGAATAGCTTAGTGAATTGCATGAATTTGATTTGAACGAAAGTAATAATTTTAATCTCATAATTAATTTGTATAATTTTAGTTAGTTTGAAATTGTCATTTCGTTTTTTAGAGTAGTCTTATGTTTAAACTTATGCTTAGAAATAGGTTACCTATTATTTCAAATATTCATTGTTAATCAATTTTTAGTATTAACAATTATAGTTAATAATTACTATTTTTCTTTCTTCCAAATTAATTTTGGCATATATGTAGATATTTAGCTGCTTAATTTTTATTCTTATGTTTTGGGGTTTGTTTCAGAAAAAATGACCTCCAATCCTTTTTTCGGGGGGAGTTTATGTTAAAAAATAGAGTTTAGTGTAGCTTTGCATAGATGTCGCTATATGTAGATACTTGAGCTGATGTTTATGTTAGGATAGTTTTTCATAGATGTCGCCATAGATTCTTCCCTGTTAAAAGTTAATAAATAGGTTGATTTATCATTTTTATGTCTCTTCTGCAATAAACATTTCTGGCGAAATAAGTGGGTTTATATTTCTACCTTGATCCAAAATTATACAAGTGGTAAAGATTTTGTTACGTGATCTTGTTTTATGTGTGATTAATTAACAATGAGAGGTAAAATTCTGGAATTACAAATAAAAAAAATACATAGAACCAATGAATCTAAGAAATTGGACCAGATTTAGGTGTTGCCTCTGGCTTGAGTAATATCATCAAATATTTTCATGTTATTAGATCAATTTTGAAGTTATAATATACTAGTTGTGACGTACTTAAAAGTAGTGTTAAAGTAAATTAGGTGTTTTTATTGCGCACTTGATATCTTTTTTAATTAGGGAATTTTCATTTTTTCGAAAAACGATTTTTATAATTTAATGTTTTAAAGATTGTTTTGTAAAACAAAAGTCATAGTAAATTAGTGGTAGAAGTAGAAGTAGTAAAACCTCACAATGACTGCGCTGTAAACCGTTACCTTAGTTTCGGACTTTACTTTTCTGCGCGGCAGCCTGGAGTGGCGCATGGTACCGCCGCCCGAAGTGTACCTGTGGTAGAGCCTGTATGTTTGGTTTTTCTTCGCATCTGTTGCGTTTTCCTGACTAAATTAATTCGGTGGGTATGCAATGGAATACACACGCAATGTGATATTTTACATACTAATTTCGATGGACGATGGACGATGCGTGATTTGAAATTGTATTCCTGCTTAATGCATAATTAAATGTAAAATTATTCAATTATCAAAACGCTGACAGGTGACAACGTAGATATCTACCAAAATTATTTAATTAATTAATAATTCTTTATTTGGGATACGCATTTATGTTTTTTTTTATTTGCTGTGATTGACAAAACTATATTTTATTTGCTGTGATTTACATATAATTGACAAAACTGTATTTTGTTTGCTGTGATTGACAAATCTATATTTTATTTGTTGTGATTGACATGTTATTGACAAAACTATAATTCCAAATTTTTCCCTCACTGGGTTTTCCTGTATTGGGGAATATATATTTTTTTTTTCGTAGATAATTTAATTTTATTCAATTTTCATTATAATATAATCTAATATCAATTACAGTAGTTAGCTATCTATCTATCCAATCGCTTATAAGCCGTGAGGGTTGGAAATAAATTGTCCAACTTCACAAAACTTTCTTCAGGGGTACCCCAGGGATCCGTTTTGGGTCCACTTCTCTTCATCCTTTTTACAAATGATGTCGCCAAAATAATCGAGTCACTTGGTCTCTTGTCTCACTGCTACGCTGACAATCAGCAAATTTATTTTTAGTGCGCTCCAAACGAAATCAATAGTCTCAAGATCCTTATAACTGAATATCTAGAAGCAATAACTGATTGGATGTCTTCAAACAAGCTGAAGCTGAATATATCTAAGACTGAGTTTCTCTGGGCAGCCACAAACAAACATCAACATTTCATAGACGATTCACCTATTTCTATTTCCGTCAGCGATATCATCCCAAAAACAACAGTCAAACTTCTCGGTGTCAATTTAGATTCAGACTTTTCGTTTAAAAGTCAAATAAATAGGACTGTAAGAACCGGTTTTTTTCACCTAAAACCACTCAAGTCTATCCGAAGAAATCTCCCTACAGAAGCAACAAAACTACTTATCAACTTTTACGCAGTCTCACGTCTCGATTACTGCAACGGCATTTATGCCAGCCTTCCAAAATATCAAATTGACATAACTCATAACTGGGGTTTCAAAATATTCGCACATTTCAGAACACCTTCGTAACCTTCACTGGCTCAAGTGCCCTGAAAGAATCCAGTACAAATTGTGCTGGATGGTGTTTAAATCCATCAATGAAATGGCCCAACCCTACATCTTTGAACTATGCGTCCCGGAAAACACTGGTCTGAGGCAGTCAACTCTTAGATCAGCAACATCAGCAGCTGTAGGCAGACCGATAAAACCTAAGCGCAAGCCAAATACTTAGTTTCGTGATCGCGCTTTCCTAGTATCAGGGCCGAAGGCTTGGAATAAACTCCCTCCGGAACTAAGATCCATAACAAGTACAACAAAATTCAGGTCTAAACTAAAAACTTACCTTTTTAAGCTGTCATACCCTAAAATTAAATTTACCATTCCTGAGAGAAAGTCCAGTTATATCCAATTTTTAAAATTTGTATCTAAATTTCACTAATAAACAATTGGCTAACGTTAATTAAGTGTTAATCTCAAGTGATCTACCAGGTAAGTATTGTACTGTATATTATCCTCATATATATAGAGTGTAATAATATGGGTCATTGTAGAAATGTATTATACATTTGTACAGCGCCTTTGAGGTGATTTTGCACAAAAACGGCGCTATACAAATCATCCATATATTGTTATTATTATTAGGATCTGTGCTACAATTTATGCATTTCTTAATGATTTTAGAATGTTAATCTAAAGGCTTACATATTTTGTTTTGATTATACTTATATACCTTGGATATTACGTTGCCTCACTTCAACAACTCTGTGTTTGTTTTTTTTACATTAAAACCACACAGGAGGCCCTTAGAAAAATAATTTCCCTCAGAGGCTATGTCGTCTTTGGGGATTCTATTTAAGGAAAAGAAGGAGAAGAAGTTCTGGGAAGGAAAAAGGTGTGAGGGGTGTGTAGTAATCTAGGGATACCGCCTCCCAAATTAAAATATTTGCAATAATTTCATATCTCCCTGTGTCGCCGATCAATTGTTTTATGAATGTTTTAAATATTTTGATATTTGTTATTTTTTACCGACAAAGATAATCTGTTGTAAAGCTTTATGCCACAATGAATGAAATGGTATATCTTTAATTGAAGAAACTCATGATTTTGTTATGTACGTTTAAATGTTTAAATTGACCGGTCGGTGGCCGAGTTGACATCGCGCTTGGGTCCCACTCAGGCGTAGTGTGTTCAATTCCTCGGCTGGCTAAGTCCTCCATCACAACACAAGCAACATTTTCAGCTTCCCGTGGTGGTAGTAGGAGATTTTCAAATATTGTCAGGTTATTCGTAACCCGGGAATATTTGTCTTTTGCAGATGTTTATATGATATGATTGTGATGATTTGAATACTCACATAAAATGAACGAAATGAATGTACTCCAAAAAAATTTTTGTTTAGACTGGGAGAAGATTTATTGACAGGCAGGTTTTATGAGTAAACACGTTCCCACGGGAAGGTGGAAAGAAGAGATCGCTGGAACAGTCGGTTTTTGAACTTGGGTACGTTGACAGCTCCGAGAAATCGATACAAATCAGAAGTGTTGTGTGAAATTACAGTTAATTAGTGAATTCAGATGGTGTTGGAAAGCTTTGTTGAATATTGAATTAAAGTGAAATATTATTGAACCGGTGAAGTGAAAAAGTGATTGGACTCAGTGAGAATACAATTAATAATAATAATAATTGGATAATTTGTAGAGCGCCGTTTTGTGAAAAATCACCTTAAGGGCGCTAAGAGTTGTGCGATCGCGATTATAATATAAAATGTGTTAAATTAAACGTGTATACGGTTCCAACTAAATTACTTGTCTTAAAAACATGGAAATAATATTGATAATGATTGCGTTTAAAACAGAGTGAACGTATTTAAAGGCAGGAAGTGTTTGATCAGATTAGGGAGTGATAAACGATTGGCGAGATGGCGTTCTAACCACGGAGACCGTAAACCAGAGAATCCAAACAAATCATAAAACTCGGGTTCGAATCCTGACAGAGATTAGGTTAAATTAGGGAGGTACAATTTTATTTACAGAGTTATTTAATTACCCTTTTATAGGCGTAGGGAGGGGACCAAAATTGAACAAATTGCAAGGATTTCGTTAAAAGGAGGGAGGAATGCCGGTAGGGAGGAGACCGTAAAACTAAACTGATTTAGCTATTTAGTGTGTAACCAGGTAGACTTCACGCTGAGAGTGGGAGATGGCTAACTGGGTGAGTTTTATATTATTTATTAAATTCCAGAGGATCCTACAGAAACCAAGTTTATGACTCCTGCCGCCCAAATTAATGTTTCAAAAAGGAATGTGCCCGACAATATTATCTATCAGCTGTGAGCGTGGGGACGGGCCAACGACCTTTTCATATGTAGGCTGATAATATTTGTTTTAGGGGAATAATAATAATAACCAATATAAATTCGCAGTATAAAAAAAACACCTATCTACAAAGTACCTACCAAAACACTGGCGTACCATTTAAAACGGTGATCACCACCAGCCGGGGACAAGGCGCGGTGTACAGTCAGTCGAAGGAGGAGTTTTGCTAGCGTATGACCGCCCGAATAGAAAGCGATCGGATGCAACCAGACAGAACAAAAATGAATACTTTTCATCTGTTATTTGACTTTCTAATTTAATACTTTTATCAATTGTTTGACTTTCTACTTTACAAATTGCAATACACAGGAACAAATCTAGAGTCAAAAGGGGGAGATGGTAATCTCCGAAATAAAACTACCATCCGAACAACTTTTCTCAACAGGTTCCATTCGAGAGGTAGGCAGCCTCTTTAAATTAAATGCCAAAAAATCAAACCAATTGTCCGTTTATACCTACCTGAGAAGATAGGTATTCAATAGAAGATACCCATACCTAATACACGAGGATGCTAGTATCCTCATGAAATAATTACTGGAACCAAATATTAAAATACAGACAGTCCTCATCCTAAATTTGGCATTTCGAGTAAACCTTACATATATCTCACATGATAATTGGCTGAATGGGTAGGCACACAACCTATCGATAGAAGCGGGCTAAATGTCGACAAGATCGTTGTGCGTTATCTATGTTATTGACCTAGAAAGGGATGTAAATTCCCGACGACGAGGAAGTTACAGCGTTTTCTAGAGGTGGCATGTAACTTAGGACCTTACGTGTCACACTTTCGCGACTAGATTCGTGACAAGGGATGTCATGGTTTTCCCCTTCTACACTCAGTAAAGTAGATTTTCCTGGAGGTGCATGAGGTTGGGGCAGTTCTGAAATTGGTGAGGAGACCTGGTTTTCTTTATTCTGGCGTGACGGTTGCCGATTTGGAACAAGGGGAGACCCGGCCGGTTGTGATATCCAGACACGCAGGTATCGATCGCCTTGTTCAAATTACCATCCATCGGTTTTGTTTGGTAAAGAGGAGGAGCCAACTTTAGTTTGAACAAATTCATTCCCGTTCCTCTCTCTTCCCTCCCAAAATATATACATGGATGGCGCCGACAACTAACACCATAAATGTATCGTATGTTTATCACATATATAAAATCTAACACTTTATTTTACTCACATAACTCTATGACAGGTAGAATCACGTAGCTAGTTAAAGAGCAGGCGACTCAGAAAAATAAGGTTTATGAAATGGCTTTAAAACACAGCGGTAATGGATTCAACTCACTCTATCTCAAAAGAACCGAGGGGTACCACACACATACAAAGATAACTAGGTTTCTATACCGAGAAACAAAAAAAGCCAACACAACGTTCGGTGAAACCTTTTTATACTGAATCGTCACGTGAAATAATTACGTTCAAGGCCGTAAAACACGTAGACAAACTAGGGTGCACACACTTGAAGGGGTGTGTAATAAAAAGAGGGGCAAAGGGCAGATCATTACATGATTACACAGAATTCCATTAAATAGACGTTCTCCATTGAATTTTTTTAAATCCACTAATATTTGAAAGGTATTTTTTTCTTTTGTAAAGCAATTATCCTAAGACAAATATTATTTTTATAAAAAACTTTCAGCTTCACAAACCCATTATTATCATATCCCGTGATTATTCACAGGTCTTCGATAGTATTATTATGAACTTGGTCGTAGGTAAATTGGCCTGTCAGATGCTTGAAGGGTTTCAGAATGCTAAACGGAAGCTGAATGCATAATTATCTGGGATATTACTAGAACCGTCGGAAACTAAACATGCGTGATTATCTTCACCTCATTCCTCTTTTTCATCTACTTTCCCTCTCCACTACTAGGTATCTACGGCCTCATAATACACCCTGATAATTGTAAATGCCGGATAAAAAAAAACATTTGGTGGAGCTTTGAAAGAGGCGACTAAAATTAATGTTTGGGGGTACTACAGGACCCCAAACTGACTTTTTCACAAATCATAAATAGAATTATAAAAATAATTGACAAAAGAAATCTCACTATTGTATTGGGAAGAATTAGTAGATTCGTAAACACAGTTTCCAGTAAAAATGTATACAAGGCAATCGTTGTAAGAAAAATATATTTCCGATTGTGCAACTCCATTTTAACGTATGGTTGAATTGGCTGACGAGGATTAAGAAGTACCACTTTAGATCTGCTTGTTAAGGGACAAACATCCATAATTATAGTCACTATGCGTAGAGTCTACAGGTTCTCTAGTGATGAGCTTATCTACAAATTAATATCCTCGATGATTAACAAAATTAAACAAAGGTTATTATCCACGTACTCAAAAAACTAGAAAGTCTTAGTAAAATCGATCATAAATTTGCTACAAGAATTCACACCAGAAAGGATTTCATGGTCCCCAGGACCAATACGGCAAAGTATCAGATGGTGTATACGAATCTAGTATGTAAACGTTCTATCATAATGAAATCCCCATAGAATTAATCATTAAAACATGCAAAAATTTCCTACATCGGTTCAATAACAAATAAACGGCTGATTGGCTTGAACAGATGTAAATTTAAGTGACGTTTAGGACGAATTGTTTTAGAGAATTTGAACATTTCATCAAATTTCTAAATTTATTTTCAAGTTCTGTAAAGGTTCTATTCAAGTTCTGTTACTATATAATTGGCCAGTTGTTTAAAAACTGAAATAATAACAGAACTTTAATAAAACTTTTACAGAACTTGAAAATCAACATTGAAATTTAAAAAATGGTTCAATTCTCTGAAACTAACCATCCTAAATAACGAGGCTTAAAATTATACATAGTAACCTATTGATGACATACCTAGTTAAAAACTAGTAGATAGTTTTAATAAAAACAAACTTTTTTTACAAAATAATTAATTTGAGTATTTGGTTCCTTGGAATAAAGCTAGGAACTAATACCGTCCTGACAAGACATAATAATACTTAGGATTAATACCTTGGATTGAATGATTATTATGTAACTACTTCTGTATAAGCCTTACATTCATCAGGGTTGGAATACACTACAAAACAATTGCATAAATCGGGTATTTCATCAAAATCTTGGTCAGAAGACAAAATACTGCTGAAGTATGTTTTAGCGCAATCTTTTATTGCTGTATTCAGGTGTAACTGATTTGTAGCTAGGTACCTATCATTCTCTTCGTTCATTGCTACTGATTTTTAGTTGGTATTATATGCTTTGTTCTGTGTTATTAAAAGTCTGTAAATAAATGTACGAAATGAATAAATAAAACCACACGTTAATATTACTTTTGGAGCATTCTATTCTTAGCCAACGATGGATATTTGAAACAAATGACAATACTACAAAATAGAGCTATGAGAATTAAACAGAAGAAAAAAGAGATATACGAAATCCAAGGAAAAATGTATTGTGTTTTAAATCAATTATTTAATTCATAACTTTTTAAATCTACAAAATAATTCATGGCCATACACTTACAAAATATCTGAAATAAAATTGGAAATAAATCAATTAAGGACCACCTTTAGAAAAAAATTAGAGTCAAAGGGGATGTACGTAGCAATGAAGAAAATATAAAAAAATATTACGAAAGTATGTGATTAATTTATTACAAAGAAATGATTTTTGTATAATGATTTTATTAGAACATATGTAACTATGCATCTATTTAAAAGAACATAAATAATGAGTCTCACTTGCTGAAGTCGATTGAGAGCTGTTGGAATTCCTATGCGGTTTTCACATTTAAATAAATTTAAAAAAAAAACTCGGCTGCTCAAAGCTCCTTTATGGACCAGGTGTTTCTCAGACAAAGATAACACACATCAGCATATCTAGAACTACAATCTTCTCTACATCGATTGAATAATATTTTTTTATATATTCTTTTTTCAGCGTAAAAGAGCGATGTAGTTATTTAAATGCTATATCTGCCATGTAAAATAATAACCAAGAATAATATGAAAATAAAGAAAAACAAAACGTAAAATGTAGAAAATAATATACCAAAAACGTTAAAAATATTTATAATAAAAACACATAAATTTGTTTTTGACCACGATAGTTTTATTTTCACTCTACCGGTTTCGGAAGATCCCTTCCTTCGTCAGGAGAATATTTAAAACTAATCTACTACACAAAATATTGACACATAAATACAAAAATGTTAAGTGTTTGAGGGAGATGTCGAAAAAGTGGAAGGGGTAATTACGGGAATTCCAGGAAGAACAGAGCGGTTAACTGGAAATATGTCAAGAATAGGACTATAAGACAGATTAATTTGGTTATTTATTATACTGGAGTTATTATTGATGGATTTTCTGATTTCAAGTGCTTCTAAATTATCTAATTTTTTGCCTTTATTACTACGGTGAAGAATTTTAACCCCTATATCTTTTTTAAAAGTATGATCGGTGGAAATGAGATGATTGGCAAACTCCGAAAAATTATTGTTATTTAAACATCTTAAATGTTCGATGATTCTAATATTTATATTTCTAGTTGTCTTACCTATGTAGAACGATTGACAATCATTGCAACATAGTTGGTAAATGCCTGAGTGGCTAAATTTGTGATCTTTATCTTTAGTATTTTTAAGTAATTTTCCCAAGTTGTTATCAGTATAGAACGCGGGTGTAATGTGGGTAGGCAAATTTTTTGTACTAAGTGAAGAAAAATTGGATATGTATAAGATTTTACGCCATTGAAAGGGATTTATGATTTTATTATTAGTTTCAGGTGTACCAAATAAAAATGTATTCGTCGAAATGAGTTTAAGTTTCTTATTCAGGATTTTATCAATTAAATGTGTCGAGTAACCATTATTTAGAGCAATTTGTTTTATTTTTGACAGTTCAATTTCGAAATTAACAGCTGATAGTGGGATTTTTACTAAGCGGTGTACCATTGAATGATAGGCAGAATGTTTGTGTGATATCGGGTGGTTTGACGTGTTATGTATAGTTATATCCGTGAATGTCGGTTTACGATAGATGTTAAATTCAATTGTATTATTTATTGAAGTTAGTGTTAAATCTAGAAAATTAATCGATGCATTACTGCCTACCTCTACAGTGAATTGAATTTTTTTATGAAATGAATTTATAAGAAGAAGGAATTTAGTTAGTTGCCGCTCTGTTCCCGTCCAGATACAAAAAATATCGTCTACATATCGTTTCCAAGTGAGAACATTATTTAAGAGTGATGACTTACAGTTAAAAATCTTATTTTCTAAGTTATTCATAAAAATATCTGCCAACAGTGGGCTGGTAGGAGCTCCCATAGGTAGCCCTTGGCTCTGTTGGAAGACGCAGTTGTTATACTGGAAATAATTTTGATTAAGGCACATATTGAATAAACGAGACAGGTCATCAATCATATCTTTATCTAAATTAGAGGATTTTAACATATCTACAATTATTTGTTTGCAATCAGTAGTTGGAACATTTGGAAATAAGTTAATTACATCAAACGAAATTAGCTTAGCATTATTGGGAATGAACAAGTCCTTAACTGAATTTATTAAATCAAATGAGTTTTTAATGGTATATTTGGGTGAAAACACATTAAAATTGTTGAAGACATTAGTGATATGAGAAGCTATTATGAAATTCGGGGAAGCACAGCATGACACGACAGGACGAATAGGTTCATTGATTTTATGTATTTTTAAAAACCCGTACAACTTGGGAATTTTAGGATTAGACTGCAAGAATTTATTCTGGTTAGGATAATCATCTTTAAAGATTTGAGATTTGCATGCATTTATTGAATTTTTTATATCTATTTGAAATTTATTAGTCGGATCTTTTTTTATAATAACGAAGTCGTCACTTTTTACGAAGTCTTCCATTTTTTCGTGGTAGGCCATTTTGTTCATTATGATCACACTGTCGTGTCATGCTGTGCTTCCCCGAATTTCATAATAGCTTCTCATATCACTAATGTCTTCAACAATTTTAATGTGTTTTCACCCAAATATACCATTAAAAACTCATTTGATTTAATAAATTCAGTTAAGGACTTGTTCATTCCCAATAATGCTAAGCTAATTTCGTTTGATGTAATTAACTTATTTCCAAATGTTCCAACTACTGATTGCAAACAAATAATTGTAGATATGTTAAAATCCTCTAATTTAGATAAAGATATGATTGATGACCTGTCTCGTTTATTCAATATGTGCCTTAATCAAAATTATTTCCAGTATAACAACTGCGTCTTCCAACAGAGCCAAGGGCTACCTATGGGAGCTCCTACCAGCCCACTGTTGGCAGATATTTTTATGAATAACTTAGAAAATAAGATTTTTAACTGTAAGTCATCACTCTTAAATAATGTTCTCACTTGGAAACGATATGTAGACGATATTTTTTGTATCTGGACGGGAACAGAGCGGCAACTAACTAAATTCCTTCTTCTTATAAATTCATTTCATAAAAAAATTCAATTCACTGTAGAGGTAGGCAGTAATGCATCGATTAATTTTCTAGGTTTAACACTAACTTCAATAAATAATACAATTGAATTTAACATCTATCGTAAACCGACATTCACGGATATAACTATACATAACACGTCAAACCACCCGATATCACACAAACATTCTGCCTATCATTCAATGGTACACCGCTTAGTAAAAATCCCACTATCAGCTGTTAATTTCGAAATTGAACTGTCAAAAATAAAACAAATTGCTCTAAATAATGGTTACTCGACACATTTAATTGATAAAATCCTGAATAAGAAACTTAAACTCATTTCGACGAATACATTTTTATTTGGTACACCTGAAACTAATAATAAAATCATAAATCCCTTTCAATGGCGTAAAATCTTATACATATCCAATTTTTCTTCACTTAGTACAAAAAATTTGCCTACCCACATTAAACCCGCGTTCTATACTGATAACAACTTGGGAAAATTACTTAAAAATACTAAAGATAAAGATCACAAATTTAGCCACTCAGGCATTTACCAACTATGTTGCAATGATTGTCAATCGTTCTACATAGGTAAGACAACTAGAAATATAAATATTAGAATCACCGAACATTTAAGATGTTTAAATAACAATAAATTTTCGGAGTTTGCCAATCATCTCATTTCCACCGATCATACTTTTAATAAAGATATAGGGGTTAAAATTCTTCACCGTAGTAATAAAGGCAAAAAATTAGATAATTTAGAAGCACTTGAAATCAGAAAATCCATCAATAATAACTCCAGTATAATAAATAACCAAATTAATCTGTCTTATAGTCCTATTCTTGACATATTTCCAGTTAACCGCTCTGTTCTTCCTGGAATTCCCGTAATTACCCCTTCCACTTTTTCGACATCTCCCTCAAACACTTAACATTTTTGTATTTATGTGTCAATATTTTGTGTAGTAGATTAGTTTTAAATATTCTCCTGACGAAGGAAGGGATCTTCCGAAACCGGTAGAGTGAAAATAAAACTATCGTGGTCAAAAACAAATTTATGTGTTTTTATTATAAATTATGATGAGCCACAAAGTGAATGCTTTTTACAATTACGTTAAAAATATTCTCCAAACCTACGAAGAATATTTTGGTTAGCGATAGATACATAAGAGATTAATATGCATCCCAATGTTGAGAACCACTGCGGCTCAACATCATTATCATATTTTCTCAGTATAAAATGGCAATAAATTATCATCTTAAAACAAACATAAAGTAAAATAACAAACAAATTAATCCGTTTTAAGCAATTTAAAATGCAGATATAAAGTTAATGAAGATTTAGACAATGATTTGTTATAGTGTAAATACATCCTCGTGAAATTACATAACACTGATCATTATATTTACATAAAGTAATAAATACACATCTTCAAACACATTTATCGCCTTTCATAATACTTTAATTGATAAAATGTTACCTGTATGTCTTTATATTTTATCTAGGATAATTTATCGTTACATTATTATCTACATGCCCTTGTATTTCATTTATATCGCATAATATTATATTATTATATTACGAACGTCATTTAACACTGTAATAGCGCTACTCCACATCTAAACCACGAGAATAGATTTCTCAAATGAAATAGGTAGTACTGTTAAATTACATATATATTTGTAAATTATCTGAATTATGTAAACTTTATCTAAATACAGAAATCATTAATTGAAGACGAAGATAAAACTAAGAAATGTAAACGACACGTGAAAAAATATTTATTATAAAGGCTTATTTTATACTATTTATTTATTTTCTTTTCTTTCTAATTAACACACAATATCTCAAACAATAGCGAAATTAATGTTTGTTGAGTCGTTTTTAACATTTTTACAATTTCATCAAATAGTCCATACCAAACAAATAATCGGTTGAAGAAAAAATGTCGACCTCGGAATTTATCAAACCGTGCTGTATTATCGATATTGCTGTATTATCGATATTGCTGTATTATCGTGTTAAACAATTATTGTAATTTTTTTACATCAGCTCTACGCAGAAGGCCCTAAGGAAAAAAATCCCTCAGGGCCTGTGTCATATTTGGAGATGAGATGTGGAAGTGTATTTTTAGGAAAAGGAAGGAGCAAAAGTTCTGGGAAGGAAAATGGTATGAGGGGTGGTAGGAATAGAGTTGTAGTTGTAGAACAGATAGTTGTATAGCGCCTTTCGTGGCAGCAGGTCGCGTCCCAACGCGTCCTCCAACCGCTTTGTGTTTTTTTTTAGTATTTTCAGGGGAAATGAGGTAAAATCCCTTAAATTATCCTTTCCCTTATTTTTAAAATCAATCACACAACATTTTAACTAAAATAAAAATAAACTTAACAACCAGATATTAGAACTTTATGACATGTGATTTCAGTGCAGTGTTTTAAAAGTGAATATTCGGAAATTTTCCTAAAAAATATTCGATATTTGAAACGAACGTCGATCGGTAAATGCACCCCAGATGTTTTCAACGGAATTCTCGGAAACTCTGAAGGCAAGTGTTTAGCTAAGCCCAGGGTAATTTATTATCCCGACCGTCGTTTTTATTACTGGCAGAATGCACCACTTCAACAATCACCAGGAACAGGATTACATGGAGATGAATGATGGACTCGCCGAACGTCAAATCAGTGCTGCCAGGGTCTCTTATCTATTTGAGGTGTCAGCGCTTTATTAGCGGCAGACACATACCTGGACGGATGACGAACCTCGTGCTGGCACTGTTGGTGGATGCGGTGGACTCTCTCGCTGCAGCAGCTGGTCCAGTTTCTTCACCACCAAAGATTCTTGCTGCAGAGTCTCCATTTTCTATCTTCGTCGAACGTCACAGCGGTGCTGCTAAGGTCTGGTATCTGTGAGAGGATATTGTGTCAGCGCTTTGTTAGCAGCAGACACATACCTGGACGGATGACGAACCTTGTGCTGGCACTGTTGGTGGACGCGGTGGACTCTTTCGCTGCAGCAGCTGGACCAGTTTCCTTACCACCTGGGATTCTTGCTGCAGAGTCTCCATCTTCTATCTTCGCGTCACCTGTTTCTGTACTTCATTTTACTTAACTTAAATTCAGTTTATTTTTGTAATATTTATATTTTTTGTAATACCTGCATCAACTGTAAAGCGCCCCTGAGATGATATCTCACAAAAGCGGCGCTATAAAAATTGTCCAATAAATGAATAAATCTGTGAGTCCATCCCTCAAGGTGATGGCTAGAGAAAGAGTCCGGCTGGAGAGATCAAAAGGTCTCCGCCGCTAAGAACTAGGCAATCATCATCCCCATGAATCCGGACACCCTTGCTAAGTCACTAAACGTACCGCTTCATTTGGGGTAACCAATAACAGGGGTGTTGTTTATCCAATAAATTATTCCCGGGGCGGCGGTACCCATACCCGCCATCCAAATTTGAAAAAAACCAAACGGAATTGTTTTGTGAAAGCGTTCTAGATGATGTTAATATAAACGATTTGAAATCCACCCTTTTCCTTCTTTCTCAAAATATTCGCAATATATTTTCTGAATCATGGAAGATTCAGTGATCTCGTTAGGTGTAATCCATCTTGTAGAAAAAGGGGGAAAACAAATTTCAGCGCTGTGGAAAATCACATTTTCCATATTGAACTGCTAAAGAATTGATTGAGCACGTTATCAATTTGATCTAATCCCTCTGTTAGGAAAGTTGTCATGCAAATTGATATTTTCAATATTTGAAAAAAAGGCGGAGAGTTATATTTTCTTTCTAGGAAATATGGATGGGTATCGGTGAAATAGAATAAATAACGTTTTGTTTAAAATTACGTCTTTCTCTGTGTAACATGATTATCTTGAGTTTGAAGATATTATTTTTTTTGATTCAATTAATAATTTTATTTTAATAGACAAAGGGACCGGGGAGAATCATTAATTATTTTATATTTTGGGGCTCTTTAGGGATCTTTCAAAGAAAGGATGGTATTGTGAGAACTGCTACATTAAATATTTTTTAGTTCCTGGCAATGTCTACCATTTGGCTATCTTCAAAAGGGCAGGTGCTAGTCTACGAGCTCGTTCAGTGACTGGAAGTCTTTGGTCTCTATGCAATGAGTCACCGTATGTTTTTTTACAATTGAAATATTAATATTTCTTCTTTCCGATTTGAGTGTCTCCTCCGCTAAAGACGGATACTTCCTTCCCATGTTCGCCTCATGTTCTGATAATTTTGTCGGGTATATTTTGTGTTTTAAATAAAAGTCATTAATGAACGATTGTTCATTCTTCATTGATCTTCACAACCCGCGCCCCTTTTAGCACCTGTGTTGTGGTAAGGTGCAGTATTCTCATAACTAAAGCATGAAGCTGGATGAACCTGAGACACCCATTTCTTAACAACCTAAAAACAAACAACCAGTTCTTAACCATGTACAGTGTAATTGAGTGCATTTTTGACATATTTCCCAGCCGTGCAATCCAAATACCTATTTGCACAATAATCTTTTAACGCTGTGTTATAATTTTTGTAAAAAAAATCTTATCGACTTCCCAAAAGAACCGTGAATATATAAGGTCAGTCGCGTAGGTTCTCATCAAGGTACCGTTAAAATAAGTGTCATCGTGTGATTCAATTTAAGTACCTATATAGTTTAAATTTTCATTACACTAAGCTTGTCATGTCTTTAAAAATTTGAGATGATAATGAAAATAAAACTTTCGCTCCGCAAAGCAATTCTGGCGTTCCGTGTAATAAGATAACATAAAATATAATATCCTGAGTCACGAAGGGGCTGATTCTCAGTAATAATGTCAAAACATGTTCGACAGAAATTTTACAGAAATCCGAATTAAAAACTCAACGTTATGCAAGGGTGTTTTGTACACCAGGCTAAGGGTTCGGACTCGCATTCAAAATATAGAAATATAGAACTCATGTGATATCGCTAAGTAAACTTCAAATCAATCAGATCCTAATTGGGTACGACCGGCATTTATTTCGTGTATTAACTGATGTAATTCCATCCGATTCCAGAGAAGAGCGTATTGACTGCGGGTCTGTACATGATTTCCATCAATAGTTTATCTAATGTATATATATACTGCAAAGCAAAAAATAGAATTCTACAAGAAACGAAAAACTACCGTATACGGGTGCTTCTTAGACCTAAGTAAAGCCTTTGACAGGGTCTGTCATAAAACATTATGGGATAAATTGAAAGCTAGGAATATACCTACCTTATTTATAGACACACTATCCCGATGGCACTCCCAGCAGGAAAATGTTGTACGGTGGGCAAGAACATACTCCCAGCCAATATATTTGCGGTCAGGAGTAAGGCAAGGAGGGTGTATGTCCCCCATTCTATTTAATGTATACATGGACGAGTTGTCAAGTCGCCTGGACATCAGAGCGGGCTGTCGTTTTAACAGTATATGTATGAATCATATAAGCTACGAGGACGACATGATCCTCCTAGCTCCGTCGATCAAGGGATTAAGATTACTCCTAAACACTTGAATAATATGGAAAACAGCATAATATTTTATGATGTACAACCCGAAGAAGACGGAATTGATTGCGTTCCACCACGGAAAAAGTCAAGATACAAGTAAGATGCTCCCCGTATACCTTAACGAGAAAAATAAATACACGTTCGAACGTGAAATACTTGGGGCACATTATTAATGAAGACCTATCGGACGATGGCGATATCGAACGACAAAGGAGAAGCCTAAGCATAGTGTCTAATATGATTGCCCTCAGTTTTGCAAATGCAGCAATACCGTTAAAAAAAATACTGTTTCTGTAAAAAAAGACTGTACTGGCCTGTATACGTGTGAGACATGGTGTCACTACCGAACTTGCTCGATGGAACGACTCCGAATTCAATAAATTGAAATTTAAATAAGAGGTGTTATTTTGATATTCAATCATAAAACATTAATGGGTTCGTTGTTTGTTTGGCACGTAGCGCCGTCTTGTTGAAAGTAAACGTTGTCCAGATCAATATCATCCATTTTCGGCCATAAAAAATCATTAATCATCTCTCGATAGCGTAATCCATTTACCGTAACTGTTGCTCCAGCCGCATTTTCGAAAAAATAAGGTCCAATGACTCTGCCGGACCATAAACCTCACCAAACAGTCACACGTTGAGAATAGAGAGGCTTTTCAACAATAACTCTTGGGTTTTCCGAGTCCCAGATGCGACAATTTTGCTTGTTGACGAAGCCACCGAGGTGGAAATGGGCCTCATCACTCAAGATGATTTGCATTTGATTCACTCAAGTGAATTTTAATAATTTCAATGCGTTGTTGAAACGTGTATCATTCCATTTTTATTAATGGCGTAGTTTCTACTTGTCAAATGTCAAAAAATGATAGCTTCAAAAGTAACATCTACCGAAATAGCGGGCTATTCAAAAGAGAACCTCTTATTTGAAAACCCTGTAGAAGTAATAAATATAAATAAAATTTAAGATATTTTTGGTACTCTGCCTTCAGAAATGTGTTTTTTTTTCATTGAACAAAGTAATTATTCATTTTGTAAAGTTCAAAAATCAAAGTTTTAATTTTTCCTTAAGGTGCAAGGTATGTAGTCCTTTATCACAGGTACCTACCTTAAAAACGATCTCAAAAATAAATCTTGCATTCAAGTTAGTCGGTGATCAGTGTGAGATATTTAAAAATGATAATATCGGTGGCGTAACTTGAGTTCAATGAACTGTAGAACTGGATTTTTGGTTTGATTTTCAAAATTGGAATTGATTGTGGGAACGATACAGACAAGCGTCAAAGCAGATGCGAAAATAATTCTGTATTTGAAGTGTGAATTTATTTTTGTTAAAATTTTTGACAGATGTCTTAATTTTGGTCGTCTTTTCAAACAAAATGATTCTGAAGCAATTTCCTTTTATAAATACGCTTCGCTTCACAAATCCTACAATCTTAATATCTTCTGATTTTCATGGGTCTTTGCTAGTATAATGTCAGTGGATTTGTCATTCGGTTTATGCTGGAATTAAGGCGATGCACTACGTCGTGTAATATTTTAAATTGAGCCGCTATCAATAACAACCCTTATGTAGATGGCGATAAGGTTTAAATTACCACTTAACACCATCCGCCTGTTTTGATTTATGCAAGAAAAAAACATGTCCAAAAAGAGCCTTTTATTTTATGTTGTGGATGTTCAGGCATAAATATGTAAAAAAATTTCGCTCATTTTATAAATATCTTAATTTGCCACATTATACAATAAAATCATAACCGAAAATGGGTTTGTGTAGGAGATTTTGAACTTTAAAGCAGTTTTCATAGGCCTTATACATATTTTTTTTCTAGGCTTATAAAAAGACTTATCTAAAAAATACTCAATCATTTCAAAAGCCAAGATGTATTCTACTCGCAGTATTTAATTAAAGCATCTGAAACATTTCTAGGCGACCAAATTTTCAAACCAAAAACACATGATTTTGCATTACTACGTATGGCATCGCCTTAACACTTCACTCATAATAAAATACAGTAAGACCTGGTCCGTCTAGACAAGCAAATACATTGTTTAGGCAGAAGAGAGGCTCAACGTGCCAGCCATTAGATTATTGAACTATCATCCTGTCATTTAGTTTGCAAAGCACGAAATTGAATTCAATCATCGAGTTTGACATTTAGATTTCCATCAGTTTGAAATAGAAGCGAGTTTATAACGATGGTTTCGATTTTCCAACCTTAAAATATGTTTCAAAATTTTTACTGTTTCAATATATATATAGTGTTTTATTGTGAATACCACACTCCGGAGTCCCAACTGATCTCTACTAAGCGGAGTCACAACGTTGTGCTTGACTTTTGGCCTAGACTTATGGTCGGAAGACTTTCTAGTGAGGACAACCAACTATTATGTAACCGGATTTGTAACATGTTCATAAAGCCGAAGAGAGAAAGGTCACACCATATTTCTGACACGTTGATTGATCACTCTTTTTTAATTTTAATATTTTTTTCATAAATTTGTTTTGTATTAATGACACGAAATTTTGTTATTTTGCAAACATTATTTAATTTCAATTATTAAATCCCACTTTGTGACAAATTTTTGTATGTGAGATATTATTTATTATCATTTAACATCATGCTAAAAAAACACCTATTTCTGACTTTCTAAAATTAATGGGTTTTCAATTATAGATATGGCTGTTGTAATTCTGACTTACCTAAATCTGGTATTTGTCATGGATGTGGGCATTATGTGATAAATATGAGGACGTAGTTTTCAAGATTTATTTACTTCAGAATCGGTTCTACAAGGGAATATGTCAATTATGATTATCTACTATCTCAACTAAATTTATTTAAATTATCCAAACTTGGAAATAATTCATAGTTTTACTAAAATTTTTATGTAAAATCATGAATTCAATAATTTACTGTCCTTGATTTTTTTCCATATACCTTGGAAACCAACATCGAGATAATATCTATCGTATTCACCTCAAACATTGATGTATTTAATACAAGTTTACCTTTATTCAAGAAATATCTGAACAATATTTTTACGTAGAATATTTTGATATATGGAGCATCACATAGGGTCTATTGCATATACATATTTGTGTATTTCTGTATTAATCTACAATGTAAAAACCTATTACCGTTTTCTGTTTATGTATCTTGCATTTTGTCATGTATTATTCATCACATTTAATTAGTCACCTGTAAATTTTGTAATTACTAACATACATATTAGTTTATTTCTATGCCATTTACAACTTAGAATCTTTCTCTTTTATTGTGCACTATCTTTGCTTAAATTTATCTGTATACCTTTCATATGATGTTTACTAGTTATATTTTTATAGTTATCTTTTTTATTTATAAAACCGTCTCTGTATTATGAACTTGTCATGTAAAAGCCCATCAGGGCGTTGAAAATTAATAAAAAAATTAATAAAATTAATAAAATTAATTATTGGGACAACTTCAACACGGTATCACAATTTTATACTCCCGTCCGCTGTATGCAGAATTTGGGTAGTGAAATCTCTAAATATAAACAGGTCTAGCTTAAATTTATATCGGAAGAACAATAAATCTAAATCAACAAATTGCCTACTTGCTTTGACTTATTTAATATATATGTATTCCCAATCTGCTATTTCCCCATCTTACATGATGGAGTATTTTGTTTTTATGATGCTGTGCTTATTTATATGTTCTTTGTGTTAAAAAATAATGCACTGCTAATTTAAAATAAATAGCATCCTAAAATTAATCTTACACTGTTAACGAAATTTTTTGTAAATAACATTGAATTTCGACGACATCTAACTATTGACGATCCCTGTTGGAGTGTTTTCCAAAGTGAGAAACATAGTTCTCCCGTCCCTTCCCCCGATCGTTGGGAATACCCAGGGGGCTCGGTGAGGGCAACAAGGAAACACTGAATGAATTTGGTCACTTAAATTATGTTTTAACATCACTAAAAAGTAGTTGCACGAATCAAGAATCTCACATATGAACCGTTAAATTAATTTAATTATATTCATTTGATAGTTAGTGTAGGTAAGACTTAGATGCTCAATCAATTTCCCGGACCCAGAGGACCTATTTCTTACGGTCTACGTTGTTTAAAAAATATTTGAAATGTTGCTATAATTCTGGTGATAAAAGAAAAAACCGAAGAGTCACGCCCGTTATTGTGTAATTTGGGCAGCTTCGGTTTTGTAGAGTGCTATAACAATGGCGTGTACAAGGTACTTCTTCGCCAATCTGTATTTTGTTTTGTAACGTTTGTTAGTAAGGGTTTGTAGATAAATTACTAGATTACTACATAGATAGACTATTCGCATTTTTCGATTTAAAACACGTTTGTAATAGACATCAGCAGGGCCGGCCCTATACAGGCTCAATTGGGGCAGGCCGCTCCGGGCGCTGACTTGCCAAGGCGCCAAGGAGTCAAGGAGCCAAGGCGCTGAAAACACATAAAATAGCTTCCTTGAGGTTCTTACTAGCACCAGACACCGTTTGAATCAGGGAAGATGGTATCCACGGCCACTATTTATTCATGTTTACGTATCAATTTTTTAGATCTTAATCCATTAGTTTTAGTACCTACTTCGGATTCGTGACGATAATTAAGTAATTTTAGCTCACTTGTAGTAGAAATCTGTAATATATATCTACTATTGGTTTGAAACCTTACTAATTATCAGCTAAGACGCTAACTAAATATTTTATGAGTTTTTTACTGTCGTTTGTGTAAAATTTATAAAAAGTTTAATTTTCCAAGTAAGACTGTACGCTACCAAAGCTACTTAACACCATCCCAAAATTTTATTGCAATCTTTCGGTATAATTACAACGTAACGTGGCTTTAAAAATAATCCACATTTTATAATAGCCATGAAGCAATAATACAACACAAGCAAAATGATGGCATGTCACGCGGATAAAAGAACAAAAACTACTCGGAAAACGGAAAATGAAGCAAAAGAAAGTAAACCAAAGAACGCCCACTATGAAACAAAAAATACGTAAAAGTTGTGCAGAATATTTTTCATTCTTTTATTTCCTTCGTTACATTGCTTATATTTAACATAGTTAGATTTTTTTAATTGATTACCTACATTCATTATGTCTGCACAGCAAAATGTACAAGAAGTTTTGTGAATAGTGTAGACCGCTCGTCCAAAAAAGTACCTTTCTAATTTGGTTCTAACTAATTTTAAATCAAAACCAAAATTTACAAATTTTGTCAAACACGACGATTACAACTTTTATAAAATTATCTTTTATGTAGCCTTAACCCATCGTGCGCAGACTCTATTTTAGCTGATTCTATTTTCGTAATAACTTAGGTTTTTTTCAGTGGGTTTTTTTCAAGTGATTTTTTGGTAATTTGTGCCGTTTTACAGGATAAATAAAATATTAATTTTTCACTTGTGGCAAATATTTAATTTGAATTATTATAAATAAAATATTACATAATCTAACGTAAGTATTTTCTATAGGATAGCTACTTGTATTCAGATAAATAATTTTTTGATCGTTCCTACCGGCTACTATAGCTCACAACTGGTTAAACAAACTAATTTACATTGCCAAATGGTCGAGTTAAAACAGCACTTCCCTGCGATCGGTTAGTTATTGGAATGATAATTGGATTATAGCGTACAGCGATGATATCATCATCACAATTATTCTGCCACACGTACATTTTCTATAGCAGCATTTAATTAATAGCCAACGATGGGTATATTTGAGAAACAAACACAACACCGCAAAATCGATCTTTAAGTAGAAGCATTAAATATACTACACGCAAATACATGTTTAATATAATGTCATTAAAATAAATAATGTTTAGTGTAAAAAATGATTAATGGTCACACCTACTACAACACCTGATTTTTTCAAAGATAATTTGAAAAAAATGATAATTTGAAGTTGTTTGGAGACTTTCCAAAAGATGTTTTTTGAATATGCAGAAAGCTCATAAAAAATTAGTTCAAGTGATCCAGAGTGGTAACATTTAAAAATACAGTGTGTGGCAAGCCTACGCACGACGGAAGTGAAACTTTTAGTATTCTTCTCTCTCTCTTTTAATTTCATTCTCTCTTTTTTCTGTCTATTGACATATTTATAAGTAGCATGTGATAAAAAAAAATTTAAAGTTATAAAAGTATGGGATTTGAACCCGGGTCCTGCATAACGAGTGTCGAACGCTCTGCCTCTAGACTAGAAGTGGGTCCTATGAGTACTTTTCGTTACTGGGTACAATGAGTACAGGTACAAAAATATACCTGGTAAAAATACCGGTGACAAAATACTCAAAAGTATTGATTCAGAATAAGTAATTCTAATGAACTCGCATAAATTCTGCCCACATATTCCCCACAAATATTCTACGGGAGCTTGATTCCCCTTCGAAATCCGTGGGGGGGGGGGTTGTTACAGAATTTATGAAAAACATTATTCCCCACACAAAAATTTCAAAATGTATACTCCACACGAAATATTTGAAATCCATGTTAGAGAATTTCTGTGATCCATAATTCCCCACAAATAAGTACACCCCACAAAATTTTGAAATCCATGGGGGGGCGCGGTAGTTACAGAACTTCGCTGAAAAAAAATTCGGCACAGGCAAAATCATCATAATATGTGATTCCCCACAATATTTTTTCTAAATTCATGAAGGGGGGGGGGTAGCTACGGAATTCCGTTTCGAAAAAATTCCCCACATTTTTGCTATCAGATCAAATACCAGACACAAATACTACCCAAGAAATTAACCCACTAAAAATACCCAACAAAAATACTCATCAAAAATACCCATCGAAAATACCTATCAGAAATACCTAATAAAAATACCCTCAAAAATACCCATCAAAAATAACCATCCAAAATACCTATCAAAAATACCTATTGAAACTACCCATCAAAAATACCTACCAAAAATACCTGATAAAAGTACATATTAAAAATATTTAGTCCCGGTATAAAATACTCATGAGTATTTTGGAACCAGGTATTTTAGAGATCTGTCACAAGTACAAAGTATCGCATGGAAAAACCCGGTACTTTTACTGGGTACGATAAATACGCCTCACCTACTCTAGACCGCGAGGAGAGGTATCTCGCGCGACGAGAACCGCGTATACAACGTGTACTCCTCAATTGACTTGTCCCGCAAATGAATAATATCACATAACGTCTCGTTAACGCTTTATATAGGGTCGAATCGAAGATATATCGGCAGTGTGAAGTCATATCTATCGTTTTTCAAAATATTTCCGAATATTTGTCCGTTTTGGAAAAGATCTATCGTGTTTTAACAGTCTCATACCCGTATGGAGTCTGAATTTTAAAAACATTTCTAAATTTTGAAAAACTCACTTACGGCTGTGTTTTTTTACTAAAAAAACTTGTCACGCACGTCTGCGAGGGTAATTAGTCGCGTTATCGGCCTTGATTAGTAATTTTAATGATTCAAAATAAAAATAATTAATCAAAATACCGAGCGACTCTACCGGCTCGATTTGTAAGCTATATTTCGACCAAAATATCATATAGGTGCCGACCGTTACTTCTAGCCAATTACTCGAGTGAACACCTGCCGGTCTAGAGTCTCACTAAATGGATTTAGACATTTCGGGAGACTCTCGGTTAAAATTAACAAATTTATGTGATTTTTTACTACATTATTACAAATCATGTAGATATCTTCTTATATGTATGCCTGACAAAGTCGCAGCACGTGAGCATTTTATCACTTTTCCTCGTATTAAAAAAATCACAAAAAGAAAAATAAAATAGTTAAAGCGGGGATCGAACCTCGGTTCTTCACGACGACAGTCGGGCGCTCTGCCTCTAGACCGCGAAGCTGATTTTGGAGAGTGACCTAAACTAGGTATATAATATTAGCTAGGCTCCTATACCGAAATGATCACGGTTTTTGGTGACGGTCATGAGTCGGTTTTACTCCGGTCCTCGAAAATGCATAACGCGCGTAAAGAAGTTTCACTTCAAAAAATACGACATGATTAAAATAATAGCTTTTTGTACATTAGCCCCACATGTCATCTTTGGGGTGTTGTGTGGAGGTTTTTTTTTAAAGAAATGAAGTTCTGGTAAGGAAAAAGGTATGAGGGATGTGTAGGAATTTTGGGATCTGTGTGTCCAAGAGTGACGGACATATGAATCATCCCTCCCGCTGCAGCACAAGACGATTGGTCAAGAGAGACCAATGGGAGAGGTCGAAGGAACTCCCCAACCGGCCTCGCTCGATCTGGCACGTCACGCAGCTGGTGGGCAGGCGCATCTTGAACATACCTCAACAAACATAGCCAACCACTTCGGAGTGACCCATAGTAGAGGTGTTGGTTATCCAATAAATTGTTCCGGGCGGCCTTAAATTTAATACCTATGCCAAATCCCAATTATTGATGTTGTTGTAGCTGAAATTTTTTTTGTTTAGATTTTCAGGATTCTTTCAGTTTGGGTTCATCCAAAACATAATTTTTTTTTTACAAAATTTAAAAATATATATATATATTTATACATATTATACACGCACGTGCATTTGCATCGATAATGTATCATGACGAAATGCTAAAATATTTACATTTTCATGAACACGTGTTCTGACGTCGTGATAATATGTTCCTAATTTACTAAAATTTATCATGAAATTAATTCATTCTGGCCTGCAATTTACGACAACCTTTTAACCGGAATTATCAACAATTTTAATAGAAACTAAATAAATTAGCACTATTCATTTTAAATCGTGAAGCTTACAACAAAGTTACGGACCGCCAACGGGGTTCATGTATGTGCTTACTACGCAACCTATAATAAATCAAAATGGAGATTTCATTGAATTTAAGCCTCCGGTTTTTGGAATATTCTTAGAATTTTCTTTTTGTATCTGACCTAAATCCAACTTTAAAAATTCAAACTTTTCTGTACTAGTCCCAGAGAGAGGTAGTATGTGACGTCATTATTTGAGTTTAATATTAAATAAATACTAAAATCTTTACTAAGCTATGGATCATCAATAAAGGTCGTGCAATAATTAGACATCTCACACGAAGAAAAATCAGCATTACTATTGTATTAAAGTCCTGTTAAAAACGTTATGACAAGACATTTCCTAAAAAAATATTAGTCCATTCAAAATATATCGGAACACGTGTTCATACAGCAGTGCTTTTCCTGATTAGTATAATGATGAAATGCGACAATATTAGAATTTTTATGAATCCAGTTTCGATATCCTTATAACACATTCGTGTTTTACTGGTAGTTTGTTACAAAATCTGTCGATTCATTCGTTAATGGCCTGCAGTCCCGTTTTTAACAGAAATATTAATCATTTGACCGGATTTCGATTTTTTTTCCGTACACCAAAATCTAAATTCTCTAATTCCATTATTGTTATATTCTTATATATTATACCTACGTCATTAAAATCTGTCAATAATGTTTGCTTCCAACTAAACAATAAATGTACAAATCGAAAATAAGCTTATAGACAAATGTAGCTATTGTTAAAATAAATGTTAACTAGCCTGACTCGACTCAGGATATTCCAAGTGCGTCAGAAAAAAATTAAAATGGCACATTTAAAATGAGTACCTTAGTTAAATGTAAATAAAGTATCTTTCGTTTTAATACAAGATATGTGAGAGGGGAGATTTTGTGTGGACGACTTACATACGACGTGCACAGGGACTTTGATAATATGATTGGTTTTTCACTTTTCAGCATTTACGTAAAATTATATCCTGATTTCCAACGTGTGAATTCGAATAAGTTTGACTATTATGTACTATTTGTTTACATTGATTTTTGATATTATTCAAAAAAAGATAAATTATATACTTTCTAAAAAGGGTGAAGGTTTATCCTTTCCTTTTAACCAATATTTACAGAGAGGCTTGCCTCAGGTTGAAAGAAAGATGTGGAATTAGAGACTTTGACATCCTCGGTAGCTGGATGTTAAGAAAAGCCGATAAGTAGGTAGGTAGAGAAGAATATTCAACGATTTTACTTTATAAAAAACATAAATTTTATTTTTTCTTGTACACCTAGCATACTAGATAATTATTATAACATTTTGGCATATTAAACAGCATGTTCGAATACTCATAGTACAAACGGGAAACTGGTGGATCTATATCACATTTGCAGTTATTGTATTACTTTTTTGATTTGGTCATTTTTTTTTGTTTATCATAAACTAATGTTAACAAGACAAAGTATCTTTTATGTATGGCATAAAGGATAACAATTTATTATAAGCAATAATTATTCACATGAAAAACCCAAATAAATTGAAAATATCTCCCGAGTAAAAATAAGTCCCTCCGATGGGAATTGAACAGGTGCTCTGAACCACTAAGCTATGTCGTCCCAACCCGTCAAAAAATTTTAAAAAATCCAAAATATTTCACTAACAAATGCAGATATAATATGTCTCGACGCCATCTGTTGAGATATTCAGCACTAACAAAGCCTTTCCTACAAAAATATAGTTGGTTTTTTACAGGTGAAAAAATGTAATGAGCATTGTTGAATGAAATAATAGTACATAATGAAAAATTATAAATTCGGAATATATTTTTAAAAATCGACTACCTAAATTTAAGTAGCCATCGCACAAGGTCTGCAGCGATACGATCTAAATGTGGGTAGCAAACGTTCGAAAGGATCTGTGTTCCAAAGATCACCACAATCCGTCCATTAAGATGAAATGTTCGAAAGAATATTCCATCTTTCCTACTAGGGTTTTCTCAGATAGTAAAGGGCTCAAAACAATATTGAACAGAAAGGCGTACTTTCATATTTTCTATACTTGCTGTGTTCAATATCATACAAAAATATCTTCATTTATGAACATTTGTTATATTTTTATTCTACCCTCACTCCGTGTGGTCTGACTGTTAGTAAATTCATTTTCTCTTTGGGGGCTTAGGGAAACCTTCAATCCCTAAATTATATTTTTTATTCTGAAATTCTCGGAACGCTAATGAAATCCAGATCATTCTAATATAGGGGTCGTCGTTATTATATATTGAATTTTCTTGTGCTTTTTCAATTTATTTATGATATCCAATTCACATAAATACTGACAGTAAAGATTCTTGTGTTACTTTTCTAATAATGTTTCTAGAATCGCATTACGTGATAAAGCTACGTTGAATATCCATGATTAAATATATAATTTCGACTTGGAATTCTAGTGTAATATTATAAAATAATTAAAAAATCTTGACTTATAAGATTGGGGCATAAATAATTTTCTGGGAGAATTCACAATGATTGTTTGGGCTTGATTTTTTACGTAAAAAAAACTTTTCATACGTCTAGGGAGGTAAAACCCACTGTTGCGTAGCAAGCGTGGCAAGACTAAAGGCACCTACAAAGGAAGGTGTAAGCAAGAACGTAATATAAATTCATGAACATAAATAACTACATACGTAATTCAATATTCAAATTAACTGCAGACGTAGTTCAATATATACAATTTTAGAGATTTAGTTTTAGAAAAAATATAACAATAGCCAAAGTTTTTAAAGTGCTATTATAGTATAAATGATATATTGTACCCTTAATCATTCTCAAATTTCAGGCAGTTAATTTGCTTTTTGAACTGCTCATATTTTAAACTTTCGGTTACATTAATTTTTTTTTTGGACAATAATATATTGTACCATCTCACTCCAAAATACAAGTAGTGGTGCTGAGTCGTGGTCGTGATTAGCATTGGAATGGCTACTAAGCCATTAGTTTTGAATCTATTGCTTGTGGTATCTAAGGTGTGAATTTTATTGATGAAATATGATTCATTCATTTGAAATGAGGCGTTTCTTTTATACATTTCTATGATAGTTGGTACATTAAATTCCTAAAATATCTCTAAAGTTGGGAAGTCGTATGGTTTCCTAAGGATAATTTTAATAAATATTTTTTGTATTGCAACTATGGGCTGTAAGGTAGCTTAAAAGGCCCCTCCCCACCCAATAATGCCGTACTGCAATAGGAACTGTATTAATGCATAATAGACAATTTCGATAGTTTTCTTGTTTAATGTCTTACGTATGTTATAGAAGACTTATCTTCTGTGCTATGCATAAAAAACGTGTTTTATAAACATTAGTTTATAATTTTAAAAAAAAATAGTTTCTCGTTCTTTCCACTGTGGGATTGATATGGTCTTTCCATTTAACATTTTTTTATCTATTGGAATTCCAAAATATTTTACATTATATCTATGATTTAGTTTATATAAATATAATATGTTCCAGATTGTATATTACAACACTTTCTTAACGTTGTGATCTAGCCTAAAAATAAAAATGGTCTCAGATAAATGTTTTGTAACATTTTCGGCAATAGGGGAAAAGAGAAAAATAATTTGATTCCGAAAATAGTGTAGTAAATATGACAGAAAAAAATAGAATTTCTTTTACTACAGTCAAAATATATTTTTGAATCTAAATCAACACATTTTATCATTTTTTCAGATCAGCTGAGAAGCAATTTGTGCTGGCAACTTCAAACTACAGATAATATCATTTCATAATAAGGTATGTAAATATATTATAATATGTGAAATTATTTTGCACTAGGCCAAAAGTAATGTAGTTTAATTTTCGATGCAATATTTTTAAAATGTGTGATTTTTGCTTAGCGTGATTAATTAAAAAACGGCCGAAATAAATGCCCTTAGTACTGTACAAGCTGTTTTCCAAACGTAATTTGAATATTAATTAGAACATGAAAATATATTTCTTATATTATATCGTGATTTTAACTTAGATCTTTGAAGTCTAGATGGCGTAATACATTTACAAGAATTTGTTCGTTGTTTTCAAGGACCGTTCACTGCAGACATTAACATTTTTAAAGATGATCATTATTAATCGTTGAAGAATTCAAGATTCGTTCGCAACTAGGATTTGATAACAGCCTTGCCGGGGCATGACACTTTTTTAGTTTGAGAGTTTCTATGAGAATGAATATAATTTTCATTTATTAAATGTCACAATTTAAAGTATTACTCTATACGTTATCTGTAAATAGAATACAATAAAGTCGCTTTCCGCGTCTGTCTGTTTATGCGCTTAGTTCTTCTAAACTAACCAACGGATTTTGATAGAATTTTCACTATCATTTAGAAAATTGCTTCCGAAAGAATATGTTTGTACGATACATGCATGTTACACTTATAGAAAGTAGAGAAAAGTCGATGTTTTGTAATCAAGTCATAAAAAAATATTTTCCGGCGCTTACATTGCTAACGCTGGTTAAGCCTTGTGAAATACATCGAAATAATGTACCACAGAATTGTATTTCTTAAAAAGGACTACAGAAAAGTCGTCGATGGTATATGTCTATCTCCTAAGTATAATCCCCAGCAACGCCGGGTACGTCAGCAAGTTCCACTATATAAAAATATTGAACAACAATTATTACTCACACGGGAGTATAATTTTCAATACACACCACTTCTGTTCTTTGTTATAGACGCTATCAGAAAGTCGGAGAATTTGTGTGTATTTTACAATAAAATCCTTACAAATGGAATATTTCTGAACGTATCCGTAAACTAAGAACTTGCTGACAAATTTAATTATTAAAAATTAATATGTAATTTTAGAAATATTAAAATTTTGAAATCGAAAATAAAAGTTTTATGAATGGCTCACATTACGTTTTTTTTTTGGCAAAACACTAAAAACTAAATTACTTATAACCAAAAAAAAAAAACACATTTTATTAGACAGATGTATTATGTAGGTACATTTCTTCTACCTCAGTTTCATATTAATGTAGATATAAAGAAAATTAATTCTATATACCTTTTTACTATCCGTGTTCAACATTGGCTATTTGAAAGGGGCGAGATTTCTTTAAAGGATACTTGAGTTCCTAAAACTGTTTAAAAAAATTTAACTCCATCATTTATTTTTTTTATATCGTTCTATTATGTATATAATTACTAGGATATTAAATAATTTGTTATAATTTTGCATGTATTTTAATATTTTCTTTAAATAATTTTTTTGTCAATCAGTTTTATCTTTTTTTATTTCTAATATGGTTTCTATAATAACATGCATTTTTTTTTTTTTGTTTTACCATAACAATTTCCTTTTACCTTTTGTTTTATTATTGCTATTCTTACATAAATCATGTACGTCTATCATCATAATACGGGCATGAGCCTAGTATGGTAGTTGAGAAAATCACAAAAATTGTAATTTTTTTAAGATTTATAAAAAAAAAATTATTGAAATAAATATTTTTTTTCTCAAATTACGGTTGGAACCTTAAGTTTTATAATGGTTAACATTTCAATTGAACTTTTTTTCTAAAAGCGTTCAATTCATATTTTTTTCCATGAAAGTAAGGCAGATACAACGATTTCTAAGAGACCGCATGAGATGTTCCAAAAAGCGAACAAATTGACTCAACGGGTAATAACTGATTGTTCGCAAAACCGAACAAATTAGCCAGAAGGGTTAATATTATTATGGTGAAGCTTTTACGCAGTTCGAAATTGTTTTAACACAGAATGGTGTATAAAAAAATAATAACTTTGATTCTCCACAATTCCAGATGTCCGTGAGAAAACTTTTACCGAACTTCTTGCGTATTTTTGGTCATTTACTTTTTGAAACGTCATAAATCAGGCAGAAGGTGCCCGGAGCAGACTTAGGGGTTGATTGTAACACATTGACTAGGCATCCCTTATTTATGGCTGCGGAACCCACACAGTACGCATTAGGCATTGCCATCATATCAAGCAGAAAAATTATAAATCTATACCGACCGAGAACGTTTTTACCGAGTGTTTCAATTATTAATATTTCATGTAAAACGTTAGCTTTGAATTTTTTGCTGATGTTTCTTTGAAATAGATAATAATAAGGACGGGTTGTTGCACAGACTTTTAACAATTCATCATATTTCAAAGTTAATTTTCAAGTTATGTTGTATGGGCCAGTTGCTTCACAGTAATTTCACAGAACTAGAAAATTAACTTTGAATAAGATGAATTTTTAAAATTCCGTCCTAAGAAAATATTTGCTCGTTTTCAGCCCTTAACTGTATTTTATATTCTTTGAATCAACTCCACACAGGATGCTCGGAGAAAAATAATTTTCCTCAGGATCTACGTCATCTTTGAGGACTCTGTTTGGAAGATATTTTTAATGAAAGGAAATAAGGTGAGAAAGAATCTGGGGGTCAGTGTATCCAGCTGTGATGAACGTATGAATCTATCCCCACCACTGCAGTGCGAGGGTTGAGAAAGTCCGGCAGGAGAGTTCAAATGGTCTCCTTCACCCGGGCTCTCCTGATCCAGCCAGCCATGCAGCTTATACATCCACCGCCAGGACAAACCTCATTCCGTGAGCCCGGCACCCCTGCTATGGCACCAAACGCTGTGAATAACTTGTGGTGATTATAGTGACTATGACAAAGGTGTTGGTTATCCAATTAATAGTTCCCGGGGCGGCTATACCCATACCCGCCTCCCAAATGTTTAAAAGTAAATATTTTTTTAAATGGAAAAATAGAAGGAAACACACACAAATGAACATGCAAAAGTCAACACTGCTACGGTGCATTGATCATTTCGAATTTCAAACAACAAAAAACAAAGACCACGCGAAAAAATAATTAATCCACTCACAGTACCAAAGGCACTCATGGTTAGGATTGTTTTCCATTTTGATATATTTCTTCGAATAAAGTCTGCCCTTATTTTTTTCATTACTATCCATTAGTTACCACAGACTACAAAGCATTTCAAGCTATTTTGAACTTTGGTTTTTCACACTAGAAAAACATTATGATGTTAATTAGCTTTTTAATATTTATTTTATAAATGTTGAAGGTAATGTAAGTGTAGTCCTCACTTTTATGTAGGTAAGCACTTACCTACATAAAAGTATGTCACTTAATCTACACATTTCACCACTGGAAAAGTTTTCTTTAAAATCTTAATTTGTTCTTACTTAGGGCCTACCTTTGGCTTCCCATGGGACCATATATTTTTTTAAATACATATATATTTCTGCACGGTTTGATACGATTGTGCGTTCAGGACAAACATATGCTAAGTTATAAAACAGCACTAGTGTGAGATCGTGCGGTTATGTTTTCAAGAAGAGAGAGGAAATAATTTAATGTGACTTAACACAATAATGTCACCTCTTCCAAGTTCACTTGATATTGTTATCAATATATATGTGTATATCATTTTAGAGACTGGTTGAGGGAATTCTTCTTATCTCTCCAGTAGGAGGGATGAGTTCAAACGTCCATCCTACTGGACACACTGACCCCCAGATTCATAGCCACCACTGATGCCTCACACCTCTTTTCCTTTGAAAAAAATTCTCCACATAGCATCCCCAAAGATGATATAGGCCCTGAGGGAAATTATTATAAAAATATATTCAGTAATCAATTTCGGGACATTTATTCTCTTGCTTAAGTGTCCCTTGCCTTGCATTCTTTCTGGAATCCTATATTTTTAACTTGGTCGTACGTGGTTTTACCACATATATGCCTTAGAGATATCGAAATGTGTACAAACTTCAGTATACTTACAGCATTCCCTCACCAGTCTGGCACATATCATGGTGACTCATTACATTCATCATGGATTTAGCTTCTCTTCTTGGGGCATTTTTTAAACAAACATAACCATAGCATAACATAACCTCCAATTTAACAAAATTGAAAAAACTTGTTACACGTAAAGGATTGTTTATTAAAGCAACATGATATCCCACAACATGTCCGCCATGTTGCGGTTCATCAATCAATACAACACATCATCACTTGATGCCTGACGTATATAGTCGTATTATATCTTGTTAATGAGTCAATTATAATTGACTGCATTAAATAATGCTTCGTTGCTGATTGGTAGGCAATTATGAAGGGTTATTTGATATACCTAATAATAACAATAGTTTATTGTCATTTTGTTGCCACAAATAACCCCTAGATTTTTTATCATGAATTATATTCAGTGTGAATTGGTTCATTAGAGAAATATAACGTAACGGCATTATTATTTATGATTTCGAAAATAAAATAACTTCTTAAAACTTTTTTTGAATTTAACAGCTAAATAAGCCAGATAATGAGATTCTTGAGTTTTTTTTAATTATTAATTATCCAGTTGTTAAAAATCAGGCTTCGTTGGTTTTAGAATTTTTGTCAAATGGGTATATAAAAAAATATTAAAAAATAACTGATGTAGGCAGAAACGTCGCTTGGATGGTTTTAGACACGTGGATAATCAGATATATATCTCTACTTTCCACTTCCCCATCTTCTTTCAAATTCCTTTCAAATTAACCATTATGAATAACTTTAGGGAATTCAAAACACATCTTAAAAATATAATGAAAACTTAAGCTAAAAAAAAAATACTGAAAACTTAAGCTTAAAAAAATCAATAAAAAATAAATAATTTAAAAAAAGGTTGTACATAAAAAATATTTTTAAAAGCTTAAGAAACACATAGTAAATGTCTAAACAATCAACTCAAATTTAATTTAAAATGGCAAAGGGGTTTTTTTTCAAACAAAATTAGAAATATCATTTAAGCATCGCATTTAAATTACTGCTTAGTGTATTTTTCTTGTACAATAAATACAGATAAAAAATTGCAAATAATTCAAAAGAGGCATTCGAGCAGTATTGAATTTTAGTAGGTATTTTAAGATAATTATTATGCAGAAACAACTAGGTATATAAAGTGTGAGATAGCGTATAATTTATTATTATGTTTAAGCTCAAACATAAGATGCTCCCGAAATACATGTTTAAGAGTGTAAATTTTATTTTATTTTTAGGAATAACTTAATGAGTAAAAAACCTCAAAATGTAATATTTAATTATTGAAGACAATTTTAGTGATTCCTAAACAAAAATTTGAAACAGTAGATACGTTAACATCTAGCAATCGAACCCAACGAACCCTCGTGCCCCGGCTAGGCAAGGGTCCTGGGTTCGAGTCCTAGATGTGACCATATCCTTTTCTGATTTTTCTGTTTCAAATTTTCGTTTGGAAATCGCTAATATTGTCATCAATAATTAGTGTAAATTTTAATTTAGAAATACATGGCTACCCCACGAGAAGCTGTTGAGCTTTTAGACTTCCAAAAAGATCAGAAAATAATCTACAGGGTTTTCCAATAAGAGGTGTTATTTTGATATTCAACCGTAAAAGATCAATAGTTTCGTTGCTTGTGTGGCACGTAGCGCCGTATTGTTGAAATAAAACGTTGTCCAGATTAATACCGTCCAATTACGGTCATAAAAAATCATTAATCATCTCTCGATAGTGCAATCCATTCACCGTAACTGTTGCTCCAGCCTCATTTTCAAAAAAGTAAGGTCCAATGACTCCGCCGGACCATAAACCGCACCAAACAGTCACACGTTGAGGATAGAGAAGCTTTTCAACAATAACTCTTGAGTTCCGAGCCCTAGATGCGACGATTTTGCTTGTTGACGAAGCCACCGAGGTGGAAATGGGCCTCATCACTCAAGATGATTTACATTTGATTCACTCAAGTGAATTTTAATAATTTCAATGCGTTGTTGAAGCGTGTATTGTTCCATTTTTATTAATGTCGTAGTTTCTACTTGTCAAATGTTAAAAAATGACAGCTTCAAAAGTAACATCTACCGAAATAGCGGGCTATTCAAAATAACACCTCTTATTGGAAAACCCTGTATATCTCAAAGGATTCAAGATATTCAATGAACTATCGACGATTGTTAAAGAAGCTAAAAGCCTTGCAGCTTTTCGTGGATTAATGCAAATGCTATAAATAATACGTTTTGTATGTTTATACAAAATTTAAAAATGTAATTTCTTATTAGTGAATAAAAACATACAAATAAAAAAATATTACGTTGGAGTGATATAAGATGTGGAGTGTAATATAAAGTTTAGCACCGAATTCTTAGTCTATCCACAGGGTTACAGTAACGCCCAAATCATTAAGCAGGTTTAGTGCCGGTACGTTTTATGGGGTTTGCCATTGATTCGCCCCATTAAAACTACCCTTGGTGACACCGCATTGTTATTTGGCGCGGATTTCCTCATTTTCACTAAACCAATATAAGTATAAAGTCGTTCAGTTTTATATTCATTGGCTTTAAATTTATTAAAGACAACGCATTCAGAATTTCTACCAAAATATAAAATACTGAACATTTTTAAGCTTTTTAAAAAATATATTTTATTTTTTAAGATAATCTCTAAGCATTTGCTGAGATGAAAATTAATTATGTGAAATTGTCTCGGCGGAAAAAATATAGTTAACTTTGCTCTGAAAATTATAATAAACACATCTGGTTCCGTTATTTCAGGCTGAAACTTGATAGATAGACTCGATGACATTATATCCATTTTGGTGGCAATCACGCATACACGAGCGTAAATATACGAGTTTCTCTGAAATTGAATGACGTTTCAACATTTAATATACGAAATTGATGTTGGCCCTACCCAGTCAAGATTTGGTTCAGTTGCAAGCGCGGCTTACTCCAGTCCTTGGGGGAAAGGTTCAATCCTTAGTCAAACCAAAAAATATATACAGTACGCCTTCAAGTTGAATTGATACATGATTTTTTTAATTTTTTTATTTGGTACAATATTTTTTTTACATTTCAAAGTTTTCCAGTAATGTTGCCCGTGCTGAGGCCTTCATTTTATAATATGAAAATATAATCTAAATACAATCTACAATATAAGATAAAATAATACATTTTATACATAATCTTGTGTGCTTGTGAGTGATGTGTGTTTATATTGGTTTTGTGTGTTACGTGTAAGTTTTATTTTTATTTTATGCTATGACATTTTGGTAATATTGTCTTTTTTGTTCTTTAATCCATTTTGTAATTTTGTGTGTGAATTTATTTTTATTTTCCTCAATTTTAATTAACACTGTTGAAAGCTTTTATAGCATGGTATTGGTAGTGTCTTTGTCCAAAGCTTGAATTTATTGTCGGAGTTTTTATGTTTTCTTTGTACGCTTGTCTAACTGGTCTGTTAGTGTTATTTTGTGTATGTTGAAATTTAATTTTTTTTGTCAAAAATGTAGTTTAGTAGTGTTTTAACGTATAATTGGCGTATATCTAGTACGTCACAGCTGTTGAATATTTGGTCTGTATCAGTCAGTCTATGTTTTTTTAGTATTACCTTTAAGATCGTTTTCTGTGCGGTTTCTATGTAATTGATAGCCGAGTTTGTTGCTTTAGTTGAATAAAAATACATTTACCGTCGTTAAAAACATGTTCTTAACGGGTTGATTTTTTAATATCCTTCATACATTGACATAAATTGCACGTGAACGTACCTGTGTTTCAAACAATTCTCTTGCAGACCATTCGTACCTTTGGTGTAATACAGGATGTCCGAGGGTAAAGTTCGCTAACTTCCATAGAAAATATTTATTATTGTAGAAAGCAATCACTTTGTGGTTTCACATATTTAATAAAATAAAGTACTTTTGTTTTAAAACCACAAGTTTTTAATATTTTTTAGAACTGACCGGTTTCGCTTTACTAAAGCATCTTCAGGGTACAAATTATTACTGACTATTACTATTCAGTAATAATTTATACCCTGAAGATGCTTATTACATTATTTCAAAAATTCTTGTTATAGTTTTTCTCTTCTGATCCAAAGCCTTTTCATAAATAAATATCTTTAATATGTAATGTATGTCAAATGTATGTCATTAATGTATTTTATGAATGTATTTGATGAATTATTTATTTATTTATTTTACGCCTATTAAGGCTTTTACATACATATATAACAATATTCAAGAAATTATACTCGAAAATAGTGCTGGAAATTACTGTTTAAAACATATATATATAAATAAAAATATTGTTGAATTTGATCCACACAGTATGTACATAGGTACAAAATATAAAACTAAAAAATCCAAAATATTTATTTTCTTTCAACCGACAAAATACTGTAACTAAATATACAATGAATATAAAAAAATGAATTATAATGAATGTAGATTATATGTATTGTATAATTATGGCATTTAATGAATTATATAATTTATTTATTGTTTCTTTACATGCGGTGTCCCTGTTTACATTTTAAATACTAATTAATGTTTTTAATGAATTATGTACAAAATGAATTAATTTATGTGATAAAATATTTAAAAACAAACTTATTTTATTATTTTATTAGTAACAAATAAATACACTTAAGGTATTTTTTTATGTGATTATCGCACAAGAGTTCCAGCTAAGGCATTCCGGAAGTCATTATAATTGTGGAATCGCCGATAGGGGTATTTTGTAAAGCTGAAGGGGGTGGAGACATGAATAGATGAGGAAGTGGAAGGTTAATAAGTATTTGACTATCTAGAACTAGTCGCTAAGCACAGCTTACTCCATTTTAAATAACGCTTCTATTCTGAAATGTGATATTTCACCAGAGTATCTATAACTCAAAATGTACTTTTTTTATTTAAAAAAGTAATAAAACTATCGAATAAGAAGAAAACTAGAAATACCTTCCATACAAATTTGAAAGGAAACAAATGTTCCATTTAGCCCAAAACCCAGCGCTCTGACTCACTTACACTCGCCTAACATCGTAGATCTACCTACCATTTAAATTTTGTACACACAGTTTTGTTTTGAAAGGGAAAATATTTAGATCACGAAACACGCCCTCAGTGCATTTGTTGTGATCTTCTTTATTCCATACGTACAACGGTCCTTCCTCTTTGCTACTCCTTGGCTTAAATAATTAAATTTTTGCTAAGAAGTTTTATTTATTTATTGTGCCTAAATTTCAATACGCAGCTTCTTGGCTAATTCCCAATTTCGGGACTATTGTACAGCAAACCCCATTCTAGTTGTCCCTGTATTGTGTGTCGCATTACTCGTGTAAGCCAAGTCGTACTCTTTCCAGCTGTCAATGACACAATAACTGTTCAGATAAATATCGTTTACAAAATATTAGGTTGGCACCTAACCTCTTTTCCTCGCGTAATCCAATCCAATACCCATATCTCTCCGACACATTAATAATAATTGGATGACTTGTATAGCGCCGTTTTTGTGCAAAATCACCTCAAGGGCGCTGTAGACGGCTTGTAGGTTTGAATAGTAGGAAGACACAACATATTTTAAGTGTTGTATATATTTATTTTTTGGAATAACATTATAGAGTAAAACCTCAGATTGTAATATTTAATTATTGAAGACAATATTAGCGATTTCTAAATCGAACCCAGGACCCTTGCGTTGCCGAGGCACGGCAAGGCAAGGATGTGACCGTCTCCTTTTCTGAAAAAAATTCTAGAAGTAATGTCGACTTTCAAATAATTTTTAAAAGTTCAGTCATCAAAGTCACAAAAAACCCTATTTTGAATTAAATTAAATAAATCGAGCATGCCTTACTTTGACAAGATAGCTAACTTTTACTGAAATTTTCAATATTATGGTACCTACCTGCCACGTATTTCCTTTACCGTGTTCAATAGCAGGCAGTACTAGAATTTAGAATGAGAATTATGTCAATAAGGCAGTTGTACATAATACAAACTTTTTGAAAATTTTTCAACAATTGATTCTGCAAAAAAATCACATCAAGTGCGCAACACTAGATTGGGTTTTTTTAATGTACCAGCCGGTGAATATCCGAACATCCTTTGGACAAAACCTTATAAAGCTCCGTTACTTTGTAATATGCTTAATTAAAACATGAAAACTATAGGTCCGTTGAATCTATTCAAGAAAATGTTGAAAAAAAAGATTTGCGTAAAAAACCTGTGGGTGAATCAAGGCAGTTTTGCCTCCTACTGAACAAAGTGCCTGAAAAAAGTTTTATAATTTTATATTTAAAAAACGATACACAAATCTTTAAAATTATGGTGGTTTATAATTAAGTAGGCAGTTATTTATGTACCCACTGATAAATCTTATGATAGTAAATTTTGGTATTGATTTATTAAGTAAGTGAAAATTAAATACTCATTTTAGTGTATATTTTCAAACCCCATTCAGATGGACTAAAAAAGAAAGTATGAGTCGTTTTTTTTTGGCTAAATCTCTTTGAAGCTCTTTTACCCCGAACATGAATTAATAGTGTCTCCCACTCAAATACCTCAGTACGGAGTCTCGAGGATGGAGATTGGAGAATAAAGCAATTGCATCATTCTATTGATATCGCTTCGGAAAGAGTAGATAAGATCTTCCCAATTACTTTAACTACCATCGATTGAAGTTTCGCAACTTTACTACGGAAGAAACTCAATTATAATGTTACCGTATCATAAATGGGCACTTAAATTAATTGTTTCCGAGAGATTTAAGTGCCCGCCATTAGTTAACTAACTGTACAAGAAGTGGACACGATTCTGTATGTCCATCGATATTAAATACACAAGATACATACATGAATATGTACACCTCAAAAATGGAGGAAAAACAAATAAAACAATTGTGCGACGTGAAAATCTTTGAAAAATCTCAAAACCTGCCGTAGAAAATGGATAACACAGAAATAAAATGAAACGTGCACTAGAAATATAATCGAGCAATCGAGTGCTGTCAGAAACCGCCGACCAATCACAGGGCGTTTGAGTGTCTAGCGGTATTAATTGTTTTTAAATGGGGATTTACTGATTCTACGTGTATATAATTATATTTTTTGAATCAGCGATTGTTGATCAATACGTTTAAGCCACAATATTTTTCATACAAGTTTCTTTTTGACTTTAAATAGAGTTGTGTAAAAAAACGTTCCAATAAAATAATTTGGAAGAGAAATTTCAATAGTAACAATATAAATATCTTATCCAAAGGTAGACTCTTGATCTATTTTTAGGTGATTATTAAGACAGCTCGTTAGCTTTGAGTTTAACATTGTAAACGATTGAGCTCCACGTAATATAATCAATGTTTTCATGTGATTTTTCGGTCATTGGTTCACGGATTCATCTATTTTCAAATAACCTCTATTATTGTGTATCAAGGCGCTTAGATCGGCATCGAAGATAGTGATCTTTCTTGCGCTGATAAAGGGAGGCTATAAATGTATAATTAATTAAGGGTGAAATTAGCGATGAACAAAAAGCCATTACAGTAGGCCGTGATCGCTTGAAATCTTACACAGTCAAATCCCTCGTGATATTTACAATAATTCATTTTAGTTTTTAAATTAAAATTAACTTATTAGCTTTACGCTTCGTTGTGACACTAATTATTGGAATAAAATCTTAAATATATATTTTTTAATATCCACGGTTAAAATACAGTATACAAGCTACAAATAATAGAAATTTTTAATTTAAAATAACAATTAACTGTGGCATTTGGTCTTAAAATGACGACAGAAAGTATAACGAATACAAACATTAAAAGGATTTAAAAATATGAGATACAAGTACATAAAAAACATAATATAAAAGTTTACGTAGACTTAGGTTAAATTAACATTGATTGCAAAGATATGATATTCCACATCTGCGTATCTATATTACATCTTCATGTGATGTGAATTTGAAAATTAACGATTCGCCTCGATTGTCTAAATTATATACTAAGATTATTACATATTTTTTATTTGATCAATTAAGCCAATTTCATCATTTTTTTCCGTATTGTCTATTTTTTCTACGTCATCAATTTTGTCCATGTCGTCAAATATGGTGTTACTTGTAGGTAAACATTTGATTGAATCTTCCGCTCTTGAAATTGGTGTAAATAAACTATGTATTGATTTATGACTTCTATTGACATTTTTTTAATGGTTTTGAGGATTCGAGTCTTTGATTTGAAAATAAATAAAAAAAATTGTTACTAATATTACTTTTTTATTTCAGATCTGATGTCCGCAAGCAATGCAGATTATGGTAGTGAAAAGATAAACAAAAAAATATTAAAAACGTCTAGGAGAAAAAAATAGACACGATAAAGGGAAAAGCTAAATAACACTTGAGATAATATGAATTGTTTTTGTGAAAAGGTAAAGATATCCTTTCTAAAGGGGATCAAAATATTTATTTGTGATATAAATGGAACTTGAAAGTAAAACCGTGATGGAGAAAAACAACAGTTTATAAAAAAAGTTAAGCAGTTCAATATTAATACTCGAGTGTTCATCCAAAGGATGATTTAAACAAACGTGAGAAAAATATCACAAAGATTCCACCATGGACATGGCGGCCACTGCCTCTCCGGAAGCTTTTGCGACCTACAGTCAACCGGTGGAGACCACGTTACCAACCTTGGATCCTGGAGACGGGTTCATAGACTATGACACCAACAATAGCTGCTTGTTTGTATATGATCCGGAGTCATCAGACAGCCTCTTCGAGTTCATCACCAACGGCATCATGCTCAATGTTGTTGGGCTTTTCGGCATCTTCGGCAATGTTATCTCTATGATAATCTTGTCCAGGCCACAGATGAGAAGTAGTATCAATTATTTGCTGATAGGTCTCGCCAGGTGTGACACGGTCCTAATCATAACTTCAGTGTTGCTTTTTGGCCTACCTGGCATATTTCCATATACTGGTTGTTTGTTCAATTATTACTATTTGGTTTATCCTCACCTTTCTCCCTTTCTGTTTCCCGTGGCCATGACTGCTCAAATGGTTTCAGTTTACCTGACTTTAACTGTGACCTTAGAGAGGTTTGTAGCTGTGTGTCATCCATTAAGGGCTAGATCGCTCTGTACGTATGGTAGAGCACGGTGGTACGTGATCGTCATTATTATATTTTCATTTGTGTACAACTTGCCAAGGTTTTGGGAAGTATCTTTGATACGGTACACGCACCACGAATATAACATCTCTGTCTACTGCGTGCAAGCCTCCAACATGCGATCCCAAACCCTTTACATAACAGTCTACATCCACTGGTTGTATCTCGTCTTTCTTTACTTTCTTCCCTTCACATCTCTCGCGGTGCTCAACTCTTGTATATACAAACAGGTCCGCAGAGCTAATGCAGAAAGGCAGAGGCTGTCTAGGTTACAGAGGAGAGAGATAGGTCTTGCAACGATGTTGCTTTGCGTTGTCGTCGTATTTTTCCTCTGCAATATTTTGGCCTTAGTCACAAACATCTTGGAGGCCTTCTACGAGATAATAGAAGACCCCTTGGTCAAAACGAGTAATCTTCTAGTCACTATAAACAGCAGCGTTAACTTTATAATTTACGTAATTTTCGGGGAAAAGTTTAAGCGTTTGTTTTTGCGTCTTTTCTGTACCCATTCGTTCCTCGTGGCGACCGGAAGGGAGTCCCCTGACGGAGCTACCCACGATGACTCCTTGATATCAAACGGAGAGAACAGGCACTCTCTAAGGCTTCACAGGCAGAATACAGCCTGCAGTAGGAACGGTGGTACTATCAAATTCAACGGGAAAGATCGAAGATCTGTGAGGATATCGAGGGCTCCCAGCCCAGGGCCTTGCGTGTACTACCCAGGGAACACTAGAGTCACTTACGCAACTTCTCTCACAGCCCCCAGCGAATGGGAAGGGAGTGCTACAAACACTACTGTATTTTAATTTCGATACCAAAGCTATATTACATATTTAAGTTGCTTAGCTTTATTACTTTAATTTTGTATAAATTTAAAATAAGTTTCAATTTAACTGATTTGAAATGTATAACTGTTATTTATTTCTTCGTTATTTTCACAATAATGTACCTTCATACCTTATATTTAATTATAAGATCTGCTTTCGAGTTGATATAGAAATTCATATTACACTATTATATCGTTGTGTAAAAATAGAATAAGGAAAATAAAGTGTCAATAGATTTAACTAGGAACATTTGTGAAATTATTCAATTAAGCGAGTTTGATGTATAATAATAGCAGATATTATTTATTATCATGTGATTTTCCACATATTTTGTAATAAATAGCTACCTCTTAGAGAGACTCTTTGGTGTCACATTAGACTTTAAGAATAGCAGCTCAATATTATTAGATTTTCAAATTAACAAATCTCAAAAACTTCTCTTTGGAAACTTGTAATGATCAACTTTATTAATTCAAAATAAACCCTTTTTCCAATTCTGTGTATCCAATATAGAGTGATATAAAATGTTTATAAATACTGTCATTTATCTCAATCAAATAGGTAATAATTTTTGTGTATACAATCATTTAATATTTGTCACAGTTTATTTAAGAACCTTAATTTTGTACAGAATTGCAATTATTTGACTGGTTTGATGAAAAAAAAAATTTAAAAGTTAGATTTATATTTATAAAGCTGTCAATTTTCACAAGAATATACTTAATATAGGCTATTTCACTTTGTGGCTAAATTAAGAAAAATAAAACCAAGACAGTTTTATATTTGCCGTGCAATTAATTATTACAAACTTTTTTTTTCACAATTTTTTTTTCCATAAACTTTTAAATTCAAGCTTTTCGTAAAACAAAAAATCGACATTTTTTTTATTATTTTTTTATAATTTTTATCGTGTTACTAACGCTTAAAATGTTTGCTCTTTTACAAAGCAAAAAATGATTTTTTTATATTAATATTATTGGTTAAATCGGAAAGTTAAAAAAAACTTCAAGCGGGATGAAGTCATCTAACTGAACGTATAACTAAGGAATTTTTCAGTTTTCAAGACCAGGTTTTCGTTTTAATTTTCAACCGTCTTTTTAGTAGTCACAGTAATTATTTTTTTGGTACCTGGGTATCCTCAAAAACAATTTTCAAAACATTAAAAATGTAGTTTTATGATTGAAGTTCCATATATATATATATATTTTTTTTTTTTAAACGTAAAGCCAACTTGATCCATGGTTAACCATACGGGTTCTCTTATTTGCCTGACCAACCGTCCGTCAAATATCAAAATATCGCTCATATATTATAATTCAAAAGAAACGTTTCTGCATTTCTCATTTTTTGAGAAAACGGTGACTGAAAATTATTTGACGAATTTTCAAATATTATAAAAACAATTATATTTTATTTTTGTATAAAAATGTATTTATTATTTAAATTCATTTGTTATAAAAAAAATATTTAATTTTATATGTATATGTATAATATTTTAAATACATTTTTATTTTTTATTATTTTTTTTTTTACATTAAAAATATATTAAATTGGTTACAAAGAAACGTATCGAAAATTAACGATAAAATAAGATAAATAGCTGATATGATCTTTTTACATAACATAGTTGCTGAACTCCTGAAATTTGTAGATTTTTACCTCAAAATTGCAATTATCGCCCATGTGGTGATGTTAATGAAATCGAGTTAATTTTTTAAACATGGATTTAAATGGCTATCAAAAGTAAAAATAAATCTGATAATCAAACTTAAAATAATTTAGATAATTACTTTTTTAACCCAAGCTTTTATTAATTTTTTATATATATATAAAAAAATTAATAAGCTTTTATTAATTTTTTATATATATAAAAAAAATAATAAGCTTTTTTTAATTTTTTATATAGGTACATTAAAAAAATTAATAAAAGCTAATAAGTAACAATGGGAAATATAATCGAAAACTATTCCACTCCACCAATTAATCGTTAAGTTGATATCGATTAATGTCGTACTCTTTGACCCTCTTTATAATATATTAATTGGTGTCTTACAACCTACACGTTAAATTATTACACAATTCATTATATCCAAAAACTTTTTATTATTGTCGGCAATCAATCCAATCCAGTAATCAATCCAATAATTGGTACGTTATGAATTGAACCGTTTTATTCAGTATTGAGAGGTATCTATTATATTTTCCATCTCCGTTCATGTACATAATATTACACTCTTTGTCGTAGTAGATTACAATTCCTGAACTTTTTTAATTCAACCTTTCCGTACGTGTGGACGTACATAGACGTCCGCTCTTACTTAAGCCAAAGGAGAATGGACGTAAACTCACGTCTAGCACTATAGACTTCTTTATCTTAATATTTCATGTACACAAGTGCTGAAAGTCACCAGGGATATGCAGTAACCCTTATTTATCTAAAGATTTAACGGTATATCAGTCAGGTTAATAATTTACCACAAAGATAACGAGCAACCAAATTTAAGAATTAAAAAACAATTGAATACAATATTTTTTTTCTATATTTTAATAGAGGAACGAACTATATTGAGTTAATCCTCAAATTGTTATATTAATTCATTGAAGATAATATTAACAACTCTCTAACGAAAAATTTGAATCTGTGAATTGAAAAAAAGATTTGGTAGCATCTAGGAAGAAGTCTTATGTAAAGATAGCAGCCAAAAAATATGCGTTAAGAAAATAAAGGTAGTGTTGGTAGTTCTTAGTCAAAGTATGATACAGTCCAAAGATATTAGAATAACGAGATGTGCTATGAGCAGTTCATACTGTGTGGAATTGTTTTGCCCAGTGTCGCCGGTTTTGTTCACCAATACTACGGCACACCTTCGCTTACGCTAAGGACGTATCGTTTCAGTTGGCACTATTACATAGAACAGATTTCTGTGCGTACACGTCCCGATAGTATTCAAAGTACCCTAATTAGGTAGTACTCCGCCTACGGTCCGGCGGCCAACATAGCATATCTCGTTCTTCTAATATCTTTGATACAGTCATATATATATATTACGACCGAAGTGAATAGGGTCGAATAAGCTCAGTGGTAAGAGTAAAACTCCGCAAGGCTGAAGTCATGGGTTCAATTCCTCGATGAAACCGAATCTTTTTCTGATTTTTCTTTTTTCAATAGTTGTTCATTTTATATTGTTTAAAATAGATTGTGTTGGAAGTAGATGCATTGAAGATTAAAACTTTGACTATGTATTATTTACATGTGTTTGTATTATGGTACGTTAATTGGGCTGAATGTAAATTTTCGGATTTAACTTCATTTTCTTCAGACCATTGCAACAAAAATCGTTAAAAATTTTAGGTTATTGAAAAAAATATGTTTGTAAAGAGAACAATAATTGCATTCAGAGCATACCATACCATCAAGCAAAATCGTCCCTTTTCAGGACTGACATCTCAATTAATAAAAGAAACATAAAGTATATTTATGAAAGTTCTTTTTTCCTGAAAACCTCTGTTTAGGCAGAAATACATGCATGAAGATTTTATTTTTGAATTACATACATTTTTTTTATTTAAATTTCATCTAAAGCCAGATGGCTTGTTGATATTTATTTTAAAGTAAGGCTATAACAAAACAAAAACAGAAAATCTTTAATTTACCGCTATACAGTACTTGCCGACAGTAAATTCGCAGCGATACTGGTAGATTCTTAAGTGCTGAATGTGTCAAAAAAATCTATACGTTTGAAGCTATATTCAAACGACCTTAATCTATTTTTTTTTTTTTACTTACGATCTTGTAAGATAGATTTTTTATTATTTATACCCGCTAAACTGCCAAAGCAGTTCGTCGGCAGAAGCTAAGATATAAATAACTGCCTCTCAATATGTAATATGAATGTCTTTAAACATTTTTAATTAATTACCAGCCAACTTGTAACATATTTATGGAAATCTGTAACTCTTTGTTATATTGTCTCAATAAAACATTCGAATATACTTAGGATAATGTGTAACAGCCTCTAATTATTATAAATACATAATGTAAATATGTTTATAAAACGTTGTAAGTAAATTTGTATAGCGCTTTCACTTTGATCAATTGATGAAAATATAAGCTAATATAAGTAATCTAGGTACGTTTTGATGTTACAAGATTATTTTGTTGTTTTTTGTATTGGTTACAATAATTTTTAATTGTATATTAAATTACTGGCAGCTGCATTAAATAATAATTAATATTACTATTGTAAATACCATTTATTAATGAAGCGTGAAGCCAAACCAGGTTAACCTTCTCGTACCCAAGATGACAAGCGGCGTTACCCAGCATTTAATTTTCGTAATTTCACACAAATAAAATCAGTAATTAATAGCTCCTACAATATGGGTCTCTTCAAGACGCAGGTTAACTCCTTATTTTCTTCAAAAAGTTCCTCCAAACATCATCCCCAAAGATGACAGAGGTCCACGGCCACCTTTTGTGGAATAAATGTCATAAAATAGGTAATAATTTTAATGATTCTTAAAAATTTCCTAAGACATATTAACAATATACATCAAATCAGGACAATTGTTTAACTCATGGATGATATTTTGATACATCTTTTTGTGTATGTGTACTTTTAATGTATATAAATATTATTTACGACATTAAATTAATTAAAAAACATATTAAGTAGGTGCCTAGTGCCTACCTATTCATTAAAAAAACTTTTTTACAGATAAATGTGTACTCGAGTATTCAAGTCAAATATTTGGTAATGCTGGCTTTCTAACTTGATATTATTGGTGGAAAGTTTATGAACTTGGCAACGGGATGGTTAAAGATGTAAAAATGAAATTATTTCTTGTTACTGAATTCTAACACTATATTTGCTAACTTATCCCAAAGCAACAAAGACAGAAGGAACACAAGTGTCCATTTTAGCGATGACTCCCACCAGAACAGACTGGTTTGACTAGGTGTACTAGTTATTGTGAGATCTTATGTTTTAAGTTTATTTTTTTGTTCTAATGTGAAAAATTTACTCATAAAATGTGAATTTCTGAACAATTGCTCTCTAGTTAAGACAAAAAATTATGTACACATGGTTTAAAACTGCTAAATTCATATTGTTTCTACGTACCAACCGACGATGGAGTGAGGCATCCCCATATGTGGTATTTAAAGGGAGATGAAGGATGTGAAGTAACCGACTGTTCAGATCTGGTCACTTTAATAAGTTTGTAACAACACGTCAATCAGAATTGAAATTCAATAAGAAATGAATATTATGAACGAACATTCAGAAGGTATCCATTGAACACAATTTATTGGCTTTTGAATAAAAGATTTTTGCTGGCAGTATTTCACCATGTAAAACAAATATGTTAAAAATATTATGTCTGTATATAAATTATTATAATGAAATGTAAATATTATAATAACGAAACAATATTGCAACCCAATAAAAGGTTTAAAAAATAATTTGATTGTGTTTTATTTTACTCCTGTGTGTATTCATGTTGACATGCAGAAAAGAAGAAAATAATGGCACAAACTCGGAACTCAAACTACTGGGAGGTTGGTCCTACAGGCATTAAGATGCTGACTAAGAGAGTTCTCAGGAACATGGATACTGCAAGGATTAAAATCCTAGCATACCCAGAAGAAATTTCATAGTGTAACATATAATAAATATAACAATTTAGTTTCGTATTTTAAAAACATTTCAAAAAAGTTTCTAAATAATTTTTTAAAAAGAATAAACATTAAATTATAAGAATTACAATAATGAGTATAACAACTATATTAGTAATAATAGATCTTGCCTTTTAAAGGCAGCATCGTTGATGCTAAATATGTCGATATCCTAATTGATTCTTTTCAACAACAATATTGATCTCTCCACCGGCATGACCATTGGCAAGTTAGTCCTGCAGGCTGGGAGAAAGAACAGTCTATGTTGTCGGTGACGGAGAAAACCATCGGGAACATAGAAATAAATCCTTTCTACAATGACCGAGTTTTCAAACCATCCACGAATCTGAAGAAAAGTGTAGCTATGTGCTCATCCATACCAAGAATACTTAAAAGAAAGTCGGTAGTCAGTAGACCTTAAGTATCAAAGACGCATGCTTATTTCCTTCTATCCTGAAAGAGATCCTCCACGGCGGTAACAAGCCACATTTCAGAGTGAGACATTTGTCATCTTTAACATGTCGTCCCTTCCAAGTTTCTGCGATTGACCTAACAATTTGTAATGTTTTGTAGTATTAATTCGGAGACTATATGGCGTTATTAATAAACTTGTTTTAAATTTCACACAACTGATAATAAGAATTAATGTAAGGAGATTATGTTTGTTTTCTTAAGAAAATGCTTCAGAATCCTCCAACTTCTCTTCACTGGAATCGACATTTAATAGTTGTTTTAATATCAAAATGATTAAAACGTCAAATTTTAATGTTTTATCATTGAAGAGTCGCTAATATTGTGTTCAATAATTAAATATTAGAAAGTACTGAGATGGTTTAAGAGGCCAGTTGGAGAGGTCAAAGTGTCTCCGAAAAACATGCCTTCTGGATCTGGCACCTCACGCAGCTGGGCAGGCGCATCCTGAACACACCTCACCCGATGAACCCAGGCATTCCTGCTAAATCACCAAACGGAGCGAACCCAAACCCGCCTCCCAAGTTGAAATACTACCAATGTCAACAATAAATTCAAATTTGTATTTAGGTCTGTCGTTGACGTTCCCCCCAGCCGAATTCTTCCCATTGTCTTATTATTTTTCTCTACATTTATTGCTGTTTCTCATAATTATTTCACAACCCATCTTGGACACGCAGGCGCAGTGATGAAGACCTGAGCTATATTATTCTACCCTCTCTGAGCGAGCTATTAAGCAACCACTTGCAATAAATAATCTCACAAACAAAACATAGGCAATGATTTCAGCGGCGTAACAGCAAAATTAATTAAACCTCCATCATAATGAATATTGGTACACATTATCAATATCTTGTTAAAGAAAAATTTCCCTAGTTCTAATTTATATTAGTTAATTAATATCAGCTATTTTCTTTTTGGTGATACTTTATACAGGTGTCCCTCTGGTGAAAGCCAACCTTATTGATCGAAACTGAATCCAAAATATCAATTTAACTTCTTCCAAGAACTTTATAACATCGACGACCTCTGTGGTTGAGAGGTAAGGTTCTCTTCTAGCAATCAGGAGTTCATGGATTCAAATCCTGGCGTGCGCAAGAAAATTTTACTAATTGATTTGTGTTTACAATTGATACAATAAAATGCTACACAGTGTATTTGCAGCACGTTCTAAAATGGAGATACCCTCGATGTCGCACTGCTGTAGATATGACCACCATTCAGAATTGAATCTTTTCTTCAAATGAATTTAGTCGTGTTTGGTGACGAGAACTAATTAGCCATGTACTTTGCTTTCCTTCCTCTTCCCACCTCCTTCACATCCTCACTACCTTCAGCCTCACAACATACCACAATAATTAGGACATATTCTCACAGGATCCAGACGGTTCGGAGCATTTGGGACTCTTGCACGATACCTGCTATCATCAAAAAGGGGAAAACTCCCTATGGTTATTAAAAGTGCCCTTGCTCATAGTTATTTAAACCGATTTCATTAGATTTCCAAGTGAATCTTAGCATTCTTATTATTTCTACTAGGATTTGGTTGCAAATTTGGTCCTAAATTAAGAATCAACATAGAAGGCGGACGTGTTTCGGTTTATCTAGTTAATAATATCATATTAGGGGGGGTCCATTCGGTTGCCCAGTTGGATCAGGGTCGGTACGCCACTGATTGAGGTTGTACATAAACTCGAAGGGATTTGACTGTGTTTCTTGCTGATTTTCTAATTGCCATAATTAAATGTTTGTTTATATTATAATGTGTTTCAACAGAAAGATTAATATGTTGTTTTACCGTATGTAAGATACACAATTTATTTGAAACATTAACCAAAGATATCTGTGTAGTGAGCATGTTCGTGTGCCCAAGTAAGCTACTTTTGTTCCTTACTTCAGTTAAAATAAATTTATGAAACATTGAAAACTGTTCGGTGCGCGTAGAAAAATGAGTATTGCTTTTTTTTAAAGAATATCTTCAAATTATTGGTATTCGATTAAAAACGGGATTGCAAGAATTCAAAATAAATAGCATTTTTCTCCGTGTGCGCAGGCGCATTAGGGTTATATTATACGAAGGAAGAAAATACTTTGGGGTGTCATTTTATATTAAATGAAAAACCAAATTTCAAAAAACATATTTACAGTTAGCCCTGATGAGTTTGAGATAAGCCAAACCTGGTTGGCTGTGCGTTATTAATTCAATAAAAAATGGTGTATAACAAAGTGTCTTTTTTCATGTAATCTTATTATTTTCATTGAAGAATGCAATCGTGTGTTCTATTTTTTTAACGATTCTTAAGTTATTCCAAAGAACAAATATTTAATTTTAAATTACACACGAAACATTTGTCTATCACATTTTAATAGAGGCATCTCGGAGTGTTAAATTTTAGGCCGTCGTCAAACGGGTCAGTAAGAATCGACAAAAACCGAGCGCTGTAACGAATCGGTATACCGATAGCCCACCGATCCAAATATTTTATATTACTTTTTTTTTTTTTTTTAAAGAAAGACAAACATTCCCGGGTTACGAATAACCTGACAATATTTTAAAATCTCCTACTACCACCACAGTAAGCTGAAAATGTTGCTTGTGTTGTGATGGAGGACTTAGCCAGCCGAGGAATTGAACACACTACGCCTGAGTGGGACCCAAGAGTGATGTCAACTCGGCCACCGACCGGTCGTTGGTGGTATATTGGGGCCTGCAAACAGGTCGGGATGAATACAGCTAGCGGAACGTGATTTCAGTGGGGGCTCCACAGATATAGGAATTAATAGACGAGAAGATAATGGCGAGGGGTAAAATCAACTGTTGAAGAACGAAGGGCGTAAGGCTGACTGTGATTCGTCAATAAATCAATCTGACAGTAAATAGGCATCTCCATAGACATATGAATATTAGTAGACCTGCCCTAAGTGATTAAAAGCGTATTATCCCCACTCCCCATACCGGTTCCATTGAGCCGGCTGGGCTCGCGTTTGGCCTCAAATGAAATTTGAAAACGTGACGTCATCATTCTTGTGCGAACTATGGTCGAGGCATCATCGGTTCATTTTACTAAATAACACGGCAAAATTTTGACTTGTACTATGAAAACTGGTAAAAATAGATGTGAAAAAAGAGAATAAACCCAATTGTCGTATTACATTCCATATATAAGCATTATTTTACTTTATTTTAAGCATATTCACATCGTATAATATAGATCAGTTTTAGAAACATATTATACTATCACATCGAGAAACGTCTGGACGCGAAACACAAAGCTGGTTGGTTGCTGGGAAGTACATTATGAACATTTATAAAAGTGTCTTAACTAAATACTTAAACGAAATATTCGACTCTGAAAATACAACCGATTTTTTTTTGCCGAATTTGGACTTCGCAAATTTGTTCATAACGTGGCGAGTAATTTGCGCTCCCATGTAAAAATGTCTATTCATTCAAAGCAGATTTTACTTTTAAGAAGTAAATGGTGATATTATAATGCGAGATGCCTATTTACTGTCAGATTGATTTATTGACGAATCACAGTCAGATTCACTCCCCTCGTTCTTCAACAGTTGATTTTACCCCTCGCCCATATCTTCTCGTCTATTAATTCCTATGTCTGTGGGCATCTCGCATTATAATATCACCATTTACTTCTTAAAAGTAAAATCTGCTTTTGAATGAATAGACATTTTTACATGGGAGCGCAAATTACTCGCCACGTTATGAACAAATTTGCGAAGTCCAAATTCGGCAAAAAAATTCGGTTCTATTTTCAGAGTCGAATATTTCGTTTAAGTATTTAGTTAAGACACTTTTATAAATGTTCATAATTTACTTCCCAGCAACCAACCAGCTTTGTGTTTCGCGTCCAGACGTTTCTCGATGTGATAGTATATGTTTCTAAAACTGATCTATATTTTACGATGTGAATATGCTTAAAATAATGCTTATATATGGAATGTAATACGACAATTGGGTTTATTCTCTTTTTCACATCTATTTTTACAAGTTTTCATAGTACAAGTCAACATTTTGCCGTGTTATTTCGTAAAATGAACCGATGATGCCTCGACCATAGTTCGCACAAGAATGATGACGTCACGTTTTCAAATTTCACTTGAGGCCATACGCGAGCACAGCCGGTTCCAATGGAACCGGTATGGGGAGTGGGGATAATACGCTTTTAATCACTTAGGGCAGGTCTACTAATATTCATATGTCTATGGGGGGCTCGATATTTATCGCGTCACCGTCTATATCACATTACGAACTTAAAATTATCATTAGTATGAAAAAATACATGTTGGTGCTTTTAAAATTAATTTGTCACAATAATAAAATCACAGGAAATTCAAAAACCTCGTCGTCATTTGATGGCTGACTTGACACAAAGTCGTTTACGGCTGTTTACAGGATTCTCAGTTTTCTGACCAGTTACCAATTTACCAGTTATTTTTTTACCCGTGGGTACATTTGACAGACAAAAAGATGATGACATTTACTTGACATCAGCACTGGGTTTATATTGATTCCTTACCGGCGTTTGGAACCTCGACGGCCGGAAACTTAGGTATGCCAGGAAAAGCCCTCCATGGGTTAGTAGAGGTAAAAAGCCTTGACAGGTTTCTTATAAATTCCTTGGATCCGGTCATACCTGACGTTTGATAACAAGTTTGGTAGCATTTATTCGTTTCGCTTTGGGCAAGGGAGTGAAACCGGCCGAACAGGGAAAAAGCAAAATCACTGGGAAAAGCGGACAACGCGGGTTAAATGCGGTCAACTACCATTACTTGGAAGAACCGGACATAACTTAGTGGGAAACAAGGTTAATGGGGATAGATTAGCAAACCAGGATGGAAAGGTGGATTGACAAAAAGGTTAAGCTCTGTCCAGGGGCGTGCGGTGACTGTCCGATTTCCGCAATTTTTTTGATTATTTTTTTTTTCATTCTGTAGCACAAACTCAGTAACTTTACTGATTTACAATGCAGAGCTAATATTATGGCGTTTGAGGATTTTTTTGATGTTTTCCATAAAATAGTTATACACCAATACATTAACGGTAAAGGTAAGAAAATGTTGAGGTAAATGTAATGTACTAAGGTTATGGAGGCAGTTTTACTATTTTGTGAAATGCGTCAAAAGAAAGTTGTTGAATTGTTCGTAAATGATATTGAAAATTTTTATGGTAAATGCAGAATTGTCAAGGAGTTGAGTCGATCAGTTGATTACCGCGTTTTCGGGGCATTCAATAAATAAAACTTACCCTATTTCAAAAGGTCCTTTATTAGAGGTACTTATAGATAATTATATATAATAAATATAAGTGAATAAAACATACACGAGTGAGCAAACAAGGTGAAGAGATGCGGCTTGTCGAAGTCGAGAGTCGCGATTACCGTTATTTTTTTATAGCGTTGTTTTTGGGTGATTTGTCTATGATTAGGAGTGGGTATAGTGTTAATAAAAATTGACCGAAATCACTGTTCGGTGTATTTTACAAATAAAAATAATTTTCGTAGTTCAGTGGTTGAACTAAAAATTGCAATCTATTTAGATTCATCGTCATTATTAAGAACTGCTAGGTTAGGATTTCCACGCATAACAACAGCCGTATTGCCCTGCGAAGGCATTACCAACCTGCTTCAAGCAAAAAACAATTGAGAATTTTTCTGAATCTGATATGGCTTCTGGCCTCCGACTCCGGATACAGATCGTAGTGATCGTGATCACCCATTAATTTTTACTTATTGATTGTTGGCGACTACTACATACAATGAGAAACTTTGAGACTATTCACTTTATCTATCTATAGCGCATCTAATTTAATTTTGCTCAACTACATTAAATTGTTTAATTACGGAATATAGACGTGCCAGACCTCGCATTCCAAATTTCTAACGAACTTTAATGTAATTCCCTTTTAACTTCACACTTTTAAACACATTCGCTGTCAAGTGCTTTTGATACCATTAAAATTACATATGATTGGTTCGCCCATGGGAGTGATTGGCACTCAACCAGTAAAGCTCTTAAAAAAATATGTTAATTTTGAAATAATATCTGTGTCAATTTGCCGTGCTGATAAAGTAATTTTAAGAAAAACCCACAATAGAAAAAAAGCAAAGCTTGCTCTCAAAATTATAAACAACAGTGTTTTTTCAAATTATATTAGTATAGACATTTTTGCTCTTTTTTAAATATGTCATTCTTTTAATCCTTTTTAACATTAGTGCGCTTCCTCTAACATTTTATTCTCATATAATTTCCTTCTTTTGAACACTTACTACGGAGCCTAAATTTTAGCAAAACAAACCTGTAATATTAGTTTACTGTAAAGAAAAAACTTTTTGGATGCACTTCACTATGCTCTCGTAAAGGAAGATATGTTTTATCTATAATCTGAAATACTGTATTATTATATTATTGTATAAACATACGTTGTAAATATATATAAATAATATGTATTGTATCCTAACATATTTTAACAAAATATTAAATTCCTTGTACAAGCACATTGGTGCGTTAAAAAGTAATAAATAAATAGTCAATTGTTCTATACAATAACGTAACCTTTTGCTGATTTTTCACTAAACTATGTTTTAACTTAAAAACCAGATTTTCTTTCGTCCAACAGCTGCCCGTACTAACAAACAACCACCAAATAATTATATACTAGTACAAATTTATGTTTGTTTTCTAACTCGGCCTGCAAGAGTAACCCAGCATTAGATTATGATAGTCTTCCAATGCCGGACAAACTTCCAAGCGTGTTTAAAATAATATTTCTGGTCGCAAACCAAGTAGGTACACTGCTTATCAGTGGCGAGTCGAGTCTAATCTAGTATGGAAGTAGAATAGGTGAGTTAATATGTAAGGTTACCATTTTGGGGATCTGGTGAGGACACAATGAAAGATGATGTTGTGTTGTGTCACAACGTTTATTCTGAGTCAGTAAAATTGCGCAGTTGTGAGATGACGCTGGACCAATGAGGATGACACCAGGTGTAGACGACGATGACCGCGATGGATTGGTTGAGGCACGGGTCAGTGAGTCAACACCGCATTGGTGGATACCGGACTCGTGGATAAGTTCATCACCGGTAAAGACGTGGAGTCTTCCAGGCACTCCAGTGTGAACTAGGTGGCCGAAGGTGCGATGGACCTGTCGGCAGATGCATCGCTACACTATAATTATCATCTTCACACCTATTTCTTAATTTTTTTTTTATTTATTCACATCATTTTGTACATTATTACAAGATTTGGGGTCTAAGTTGTTATAATTGAACCGTTTATGCAATGTATTTGCCCTTCTAAAAACCTTGTATGTGCGTTTCAGGATATGAAAAACATATCCATATTTTGGTCAATTGCATTTAGAAAGTACATGGCCCTCTCCACAGGTGAGTTCATGGACAAATTTGTTCGGCTGACTCTACAGTAAAGGAGGTTATAATATATGCTTGGCTATAAAGGGCTGAAACCTGTAACGATAAAAGTGGAATTTTTTTTTTAGTTGTTTCTAATTATTTTGTAATTGCGGGCACCTCGTTTTTTTCAGCCCTTTATAGCCATCTTCAGACTGGCATAATTATTCCTTTATCTATATTTTTATGTGAAGCCGCAAAAGAGTCCCAACTCCTCCCAACCGTCGTGATTCGATAGCTCTTGGAAATAACCGGATATATTTCCGGCCGCGAATTTCTTCCTTGAATATTGTGTAGCGAAAGGGGAACGAACTGGATCTATAAGAGGATGCCACCAGAATAATAAAAGTCCTACCTTGGTTATGGTGTCTCCAATCTTCCTCTTGACCAGCAAGTAAAGAAACTCACGGTGAAATTGTACTTAACACTTTTAATGCAACCTTACAGCGGCGGGGTAGAAATTGTACTGGCCATGTACTGACGAACCTTTCTTCTCCTGGTGACAGGGTTACAAGGACGTGTAGGTAGGATATAATAGTTGAAAATATCTATCGGTATATATACCCGAACACGTCGGGAGCCAGTGAGGCTATGGCATCTTCAAGGGTAGTGGGGAGGAGAAAGAGTTGGGGAATTAGAAGTTGAGGAAACTACCGGGCTATTCATTTTTTCTACCTACCCATTCATCCAGTGTGACGTATTTTTATGTCTACATAATTTTATTAAAAATCACCAAACAAACCAATAGTGAACTGAGTTAAAGTGCACAATTCTTCTAAATTGTAGACCGCGCGTCAAACCAGTGAATTTTTATCGCGTGAAGTGGCTGTTTTAGTGCTTTTTTACCTACATTTCTAAACTACCTCGAAGTGTCAAACTGCCCTGAAGTGTTATCTCTACCTATTGGAAAAAATCATCGGTTGTGACGCTAAAGTGATTAACGAGTACTATCTTATAATATTATTAGCCAATTAAACATCACTTTTTACGTAAAGACTGTGTCAAACAATACTACCATGAATACAAAGTGCATTATTTGCGAAAAAGACATTGACACTCCATCGGATTTTATTTGCTGTAGTATCTGTGAAAAAAGCTACCATCTTGGCTGTGCTGACATTACTGAATCGACACGCCGTAGTGCAAGGAGTTTGCAGTGGAAATGCAAAAAATGTTTTAAAAACAATAAAAATATCAAATCAAAGCAGGCGAATAATGAAATAACTTTGAAGAACGAAAAAGAACCGCCATCTATCGCCATACAAGCTAAACAGTTTTCTCAAGAGCCAAAACCTAAACTCGCAATTCAAACAAACACAGAAAGCTTACCAACCTCAAATATAGATGGAGCTAATGGTCCATTAACCTCGCAACTATTTTTAAAAGAACTCACTGAATTCAAAACAACCATAATGAGATTCGTGGAAGACAAATTTGATTCATATGTAAATAAATATGAAGCTCTAATCTCACAAAATAACGAAATAATAAAAACTATCCAATTTATGACAGATCAACAAGAAGACTTAACAAAACGGATAAATGTTATCGAAAAAGCACAAGAAATAGTCAACGACGAATTAATTGCACAAAAAAATCATAATAATATACTACTCAATACTATTTCTAAACAAGAGGAAAAAATTGATAAATTGGAGTATTTAAGCCAAATCTGTAACATCGAGATAAGAGGTGTCCCGGAGTCTGACATTGAAAATAATGCAGAAGTTCTCAAAAAAATCTGTAATATCATCAACTACGAAAATACCGACGTGCATTCTGTAAAAATAAACAGGATGGGACCGAAGTTCTCCGACAAAAATCCTAGATCTATCGTGGCGACATTCAATACCATAACATCGCGGGACGAGTTCCTATCCAAATTCAAATCTTACAAGAAATCCACTACCAATGTGACAAACAAAATAAATACAAGGGACCTAGGATTATCGCAAACCGCCAATCACATTTATATATCCGACCAATTAACTCAGAAAGGAAAATTTTTGCTATCACAAACAAAAAAATTTGCTATAGACCATAATTATAAACATGCTTGGTCCAGAGGAGGGCGCATTCTTTTGAGGAAATCTGATACATCCAAGACAATTCCAATAAATAACATTGCTGATTTGGACGGTGAAAAACGTCAATTACTGTGACTAATGATACAAATTACTGTGCTGCTATACCACTCCACTATATTAGACATTAATGTTTGTTTTATAATATGTTTTTATCCGTTATTCAATAATAGTCAATATGTATTCTTACTTTCCCTGATGGATAATTTAGACAAGATAACACATACTCATAATAATGTACTCGATCTCTACCTAATATTATTATTATCTAGATCGACTGTTTTTTTTTTTTTTTTTTGTTTTATGAGTCATAACACCACCATGATATTGTACACGAGATATAAATTGTTCTCATATAATCTATCAAGCATGTTTGTTTTTTAAAATATGCTTTTATCAGTTATTTTATGACACTACATATGTATGCTTACTTTCCCTATTGGCTACTTTCGACAAGAAAACACATACTCAAAATAATGTACTCTCTCTCTACTTATCATTATTATTATTATCTAGATCGACTGTTTTTTTTGTTTTTGTTTTATGAGTCATAACACCACCATGATATTGTACACGAGATATAAATTGTTCTCCTATAATCTCTCAAGCATGTACATTAATGTTTGTTTTACAATTTGCTTTTATCAGTTATTTTATGACACTACATATGTATGCTTACTTTCCCTATTGGCTACTTTCGACAAGAAAACCCATACTCAAAATAATGTACTCTCTCTCTACTTATAATTATTATTATTATCTAGATCGACTGTTTCTTTATTTTCGTTTTATGAGTCATAACACCACCATGATATTGTACACGAGATATAAATTATTCTTTTTTAATCTATCAAGTATATACATTAATGTTTGTATTATAGTATGCTTTTTTCCGATATTTTATAATGCTACATTTGTATTTTAATTACCCAATTGGCTACTTTCGATAAGAAAACACATACTCAATATAATGTACTCGCTCTCTACTTATCATTATTGTTATTATATAGATCGATTGTTTTTAATTTTTGTTTTATGAGTCATAATACCACATAATGAGATATATTATCACACACTTACTTTCACATATTTTTGGTTCCTTGGAACGGGCAATTTGCCTAGTTAGGAACCAATAATTTCGATCTGATAAGGTACAATAATCTATAATCACTAAAAATATTTTAACTATATCTTGTATCATATTGTACTATGTGTAAATCTAAAGGAATAAATAAATAAATAAATAAAATTCTGATCTGGTCCCCAAACACGGCCAAAGCCATTTCATGCAACTTTGCAACTCGGAATGGTGGTCTTACACTAGGGCGGTACTGAGTGTATCCTACACTCTAGAACATGCCCCAAAGATATTTTATATTATTTTTAATTAATAATTTGTGAAATAAGACAGATTAATTATTTTTTAATGATTTTTTAATGATTAAAGATTTAAAAAAAAAATAATAATAATAATTTAATTTAATCGAATAAAATTATTATTATGGTTTATATCCACAAAATTTTGGGAAGTGGGTTGGGGTTCGTAGGGATGGTATACAATGATTTTATCACTGTGGCGTCGAGAAAAATCTAGATTAACTAATTAATAATAAACCGCTCGACCTAATTAGTACCTACTCTCGAATTATGTACCTGCAGTCGAAATCGCATCGAAAACAAAGCAATCTACTTACTACAAGCACCTACTTGTCTACCAGGTGACAATACGTCACAGGCCGTCTTTCACATTACGAGAACTCGCCAGAAGGTTCGAGTCTACCGCCTAGGCATAATTGCCGCGCCGTCGAAACTTCGCGAAAGGGCCAGACCGAGCGAGTGGCCTCGATTTAGTTGCCATTTAACTACCTGCTGTTGCCACCGGCCGAACAGTATAAATAAGCCCGACGCAGCCAGTCAGGCAGTCAGTCATCAATCTGCCGCCAACGATTTACTAATCACACGAGTGACGATCGGCGCGCCCCGCCGCAAAGGACAATTTACCCGGCTTCGCCCGTACCATCATGGACTCTATCGGGACATCCTCTTAGCGCCTTGTCCAGATCGCCGTCCCTGGCAAGCGCTACTCGGATTACAAGCGCCCTGGTTCCAGTGTCTCTGACCAGCGCTTCTTCCACGCCACCATGACCACCACGAGGACACGCAGCATCCTCACTGGTCTACGCCGCTCCCGCTCAACTGCCTACAAGGTCCGCCGCACTTTCGGCCTTCCGTCAGCACTGGAGTATTGATTCTACAGATCGCCAGTGCCTGACAGTCAACGAGTCCCGGTCACCAGCGCCCGGCGTCGACTCACTGACCCGCGCTTGACCACCACATCATCGCAGCAACCGGAGTATTCAACATCTGTCCATCAACTCCTCGTCACGGCAACTGACTCAATAAACACTGTGACCTTCACGACACGCCTTTTATTTCGTGCCTCTCACCTGATCCCCAAATTACGACAAGCTGAAATCGGTAACGGTCAAAAAATAAAATAAAACGATAAATTATTTTACAAGCAATAATTGTTCGCCTGAAACACTCATCCACATTGAAAAATCTCCTGATAAAAGATACATGACGCCAACGGGACTCGAACCGATGAGTGTTTCAGGCGAACAATTATTGCTTGTAAAATAATTGTTACCCTTTGTGCTATGCATAAAAAATCTTGTCTTAAAAACATTAGTTTACCAAAAAATAATAATTAAAACGATAAAGTTTTTAAAATTTTCATTTATTTTGGAATTCCACCACGAATTATCGTATCATAAATAGAAATATTTCCAAATCATTCACGATTCGTGAAGTAATAACGAAAATAATTCTTCTGAGCTTTTTAGCATATTTGATGGCTTCTGTTATTGTCTTATTAAAATTTCATCCTTAGCATTTACCACCCGAGGTGGTTCAGATTCAGACATCTTTCTACCCACTTACAAAAGTTAATAAATCTTTCCGGACGAAGCGGGATCTATTAGTTAGATGAGATGATTTAGGGCTAGCCGCTAGTTGGAACCATAGAGCTACAATTAGAGGCGCCACTGCGGTGGGCATAGACTGCATTCGGTAGTTTTAGTTAGAGCTTTGAGTGAATTGGAGGTCAGTTAGACGTCAAAAATCTGAACCTTTTTTTTCGCTTCACATCTCATCTAAATAAAATACATCAATGGTTGAAACCCACTTTGCAACAAAGTAAACATTGTTTTGACTAACTGATGAAGCTGCCAAATTTTTAGTTAAACACTAAAAGGTATGAAAGAAATTAAGGTTTCTGTTTTATTATAAATATTATACTTCATACTTAAATATTTATATCTTTTACAGGTGCTACAGAATGTTTTGTAATAATCGTTAAAATCGTTACTTCTGTTATTTTGCGATGAAAATAACAAAATGTTCAAAAAAAATTTAATCTATTTATCTAAAATCTAGCTTTGTGGAGATCAACATGTTGACACAGCACGCGTCACGTACATGACGCGGATAGCCGCCAAATACTATCCCGTACGGCAAACGCATTGTAATTTCAAAAGAGCGTATTTGTGGGTTGTCATGGCAGAATGCTGTATTTTGAGTCACAATGTTCTGTCTAATTTATTACCTAATTGACTTGGCGAAACGAAGTCCTGTTTTAGTCCGATCTTTCGGCAATTTTATTTTTATCGATCTGTCTGTAAATTTACAAAATTTGTTTGTACGTTTCGTTTCCTGTTTTAAAAATCTACTTTACTATTCAAGCAAGCCATACTTTGACTACATGGCTAACCTTGGCTTAGATGCAAATGTGAAATCGTCGTATTTATTTTGTATTTTCACAATATTTTTATAGTACCTACCCCGCTTGAGAAAGTTTGAGAAATAATTGTCATTGAAATAGTGACATTTCTTTGATCAAATTTTATAATTCCTCTTTTAAAATAAAACAAAATGTATGACATAAAAAACATATAGTTTATAATTAATTAAAAATGTATTTAAGTACCTACTTTCAAATCTTGTGATTTCGGAGGATATTTTGGTTTTCATTAATTAAGTAAGAGACTCTAGGTTTACTGTTGACAGAACTATAAGAATCATAGGTAAATATAAAATATAAAAGAAGAAGAAGATAATACTAACAAATCTAAACTTTACACGAAACAGAATAAGACACAGACAATAAAAAGACAATGGTCTCAACTGGGAATCTAACCCAGGATCCCTGAATTACCGGGACAACGTCTTTATCCAATCGGCCATTGGGACCTAATTATTATACGTCATATTTGTCGATTTCATATTTCAAAGGCAGAATGAACAATATTATCTTGCAACTAACTTTTTCCCATATTTTTGGCAGCTACCTTTTAGAATGATCACAAACTTCTAATGAATTACCTAATCTAGATAGTGTCTCAGATAATCATTTCCATTTTTTATTTTTATGGAATATTTATTATATTTTAAATTCAGAATCAACAATACCATCTTGCAACAATTTTTTCCCAAATCTGGAAAAATGAAACATGAAATACGTTTTATAAAGTTGGTTGATGTTTACGCATTCATGTATCTAGATGTGTAAATATGAGTTCATTATCTCAGTTTGACTAATACGGCTGTTTCTAGTTGGGGGAGTGCGAAATAAGACTGCGTTATTTTTTATCACGTATTTCATTTTCTGAATGGACAAATAATGTCTTGCGTTTTGCTCCATAAAAATGTACAACAATAACAAAAGGAAGATGCTAGATTATCCCGTGTTTTTATCGCCTTGTAACTGCCCATTCTTAATTCCCACGGGACCCATAATCCCAATCATAAATCATAAGGATATGTTTTATGACTCGTTGGTCAAAGGAGGGAATTTGTACTTCATAACTGGAGAGAGTTATACAATTTTATTTTTATAGCGTTTGCAATTATTTTCTTTTGGATAGGCGTGTCAAAAATTATGTTTGGTCATTGAAGACTATTTTAGTGACTCTCAAACTAAAATTTGAAACAGATTAGTCAGGAAAAGAATTAAACGATTGAAATTAAAAAAAATTGAAAGATTATCTAAGTGGTAAAGCAAATCCCCGCCAATGATGAGGTCGTGGGATCAATTCCTGGATGCTACAGAATTTCTGATCTTTTGTCTCAAATTTTCGTTTGAGAATCGCTAATTGAATGGGTTGTTTTTCAGTTTAAGTCAGAAAATTTTTAAAAACGTATAAGTAAGGGGTTTGAGTTTTGTGATTTAAGATTGACAGCCAGAATCTCTAAAATATTCTGTCTTCTCTTCTATGAACATGTCTAGATAAACAAAAGAAGTCAGTTGTTCATCACCATCATTATGATTGGCTTTAACACCCCTTGAAAGTCTTGAGCCTCTCAAAAAACCATTTCACTTTTGCTGGTATGCTGCTGTTTCCCTTTAGATTACTTCTACTGGTCTGCTGCTGTTTGCCTTAAGATGACTTCTGCTGGTCTGCTGCTGTTTCACGATAAATTACTTCTGCTGGTCTGCTTCTGTTTCCGGTAAAATGACTTCTGCTGGTCTGCTGCTGCTTCCCGTAAAACTATTTCTGCTGGTCTTCTTCTGTTCCACTTAAAAAAACTTCTTCCGGTGTACTGCTGTTTCCCTTTAGAAAACTTCTGCTGGTCTGCTGCTGTTTCCCTTTAGATAAATTCTACTGATCTGCTGCTGTTTCCTTTAAGATTACGTCTGCTCGTCTAAGGCTATTTCTTTTAATATTACTTCTGCGGGTGTGCGGCTGTTTTTCCGTAAAATTAATTTTACCGGTCTGCTGCCTTTTCTCGCAAATTTTTTTCTGCTGGTGTGCTTCTGTTTCCCGCTAAATTACTTCTGCAGGTTTGCTGTTGTTTCCATTTAGAATACTTCTACTGGCTGTTTTTTCGTTAAAATAATTATATATTCTGCTGCCTTTTCCCGTTAAATAACTTCTGCTGATCTGCTGCTGTTTCCCGTAAAATTAATTCAGCTGATCTGCCGCTGTTTCCCGTTTAATAACTTCTGCTGGTGTGCTGATGTTAGCCTTTAGATTACTTCTGTTGGTCTGCTGCTTTTTCCATTAAATAATTTCTGCTGTTTTGCTGCTGTTTCCCGTTAAATAACTTCTGCTAATCTCTTGCTGATTCCCGTAAAAATACTTCTGCTGGTCTCCTGGTGTGTCACGTTAAATTTCTTCTGTTGTTCTGCTGTTATTTCCCTTGAGATTACTTCTGCTGATCTGCTGCTGTTTCCCGTATAAATACTTCTGCTGGTCTCCTGGTGTGTAACGTTAAATTTCTTCTGTTGGTCTGCTGCTGTTTCCCTTGAGATTACTTTTGCTTATCTGCTGCTGTTTCCCGCTTAAATTAATTCTGCTGGACTGTTGCTCTTTCCCGTTGATCTACTTTTGCTGGTCTGCTGCTGTTTCCCGTTAAATTACTTCAGCTGATCCGCTGCTGTTTTCCGTAAAATGACTTCTGCTGGTCTGCTGCTGTTTCCATTAAATAATTTTTGCTGTTCTGCTGCTGTTTTCCCGTTAAATTTCTTCTGCTGGTGTGCTGTTGTTACCCTTTGTATTATTTCTGCTGGTCAGCTGCTGTTTCCCGTAAAATAACTTCTGCGGGTGTGCTGCTGTTTCCCTTTAGATCACTTCTACTGGTCTGCTGCTGTTTCCCGTTAAATGAATTCTGCTGGTCTGCTTCTGTTTCCCGTTAAATTACTTCTGCTGGTCTGTTGCTGTTTCTCGTTAAATTACTTCTGCTGGTCTGGATCTGTTTCCCGTAAAATTATTTCTGCTGCTCTTCTGCTGTTTCCCGTTTAATTACTTCTGCTGGTGTTCTGTTTTTACACTTAAGATTACTTTTGCTAGTCTGCTGCTGTTTCCTGGTAAATAATTTCAGCTGTTCTGCTGCTGTTTCCCGTTCACTTACTTCTGCTGGTGTGCTGTTGTTACCCTTTGGATTACTTCTGCTGTTCTGCTGCTGTTTCCCGTTAAATAACTTCTGCTTATCTCTTGCTGATTCCCGTAAAAATACTTCTGCTGGTCTCCTGGTGTGTCACGTTAAATTTTTTCTGTTGTTCTGCTGCTATTTCCCTTGAGATTACTTCTGCTGATCTGCTGCTGTTTCCCGTATAAATACTTCTGCTGGTCTCCTGGTGTGTAACGTTAAATTTCTTCTGTTGGTCTGCTGCTGTTTCCCTTGAGATTACTTCTGCTTATCTGCTGCTGTTTCCCGCTTAAATTAATTCTGCTGGTCTGTTGCTCTTTCCCGTTGATCTACTTTTGCTGGTCTGCTGCTGTTTCCCGTTAAATTACTTCAGCTGATTTATTTATTTATTAAACGCCATAAAAGGCTTTTACAATAATGTGTTACATAGATTATAAGTACACAGTGGTACATAAGCGAATATTAGTATTACATTTAAGAACACAACAATATGTATACAAAACGACATTGAAAGCTACAGCTGAAATTTTCTTAAGGCATAGAATGCTACAATAATAGAAAGTACTTCATTTAAATAGGATAAAATATACAGAAAAGGTGACTTGCCAACAGATATAATCTAGCTAAATATTATAACAGTGCAAATAGTAGTGAGTTTATTGTTCCAATCAAATTTATCTTCACTTGGCTATGGCACTATGGCAAAGTAGCTTCAACAATTCAGGGCTGTCAGAGACTTGACAATTAAAAGTAACATTTTTTATTAAAATAATACATCCGTTAGCCAACACTATAAGACATCTGAAGCAAGCAGTTTATATAGATGCTATACATATACATTTCACATATATGTATATATGTGGAATGTATATGTATAAGAACACCATACATATGTTACACATAAAGAAGAACATGTCAGTATGATGCAGTACAAACAGACATTTAACATTTCACAAACATATCAGTTACATTCACAACCAAGTATTTTTGCCTTGATGCAAGACGGTGAGGTTTTGAAAATATCAAAAAGGTCTGTATACGTGTTGGCAGTGCGGTGAAAACGCGCCAACGGTGAATGATACAAATAGTTAGTGCTATGATTGTCACTGTGGAAAAGGTGGTGGAGTCGAGTTGATTTAACAGGGACACGAAAATTTATAACACTTAACATTTGAGGGCAGTCTATGAGATTTAAAAAGTATAAGAATGTCATTAATAGTTCGCCGGGTAGAAAGAAGTGGTAGATTTAGACCAGACATTAAAGTATTGTAGCAGATATCAATTACAGGCTGTCTCAATTTGAATTGAACGTATCGAAGAAATTTTCTTTGTACTTTCTCCAAGCGGTGTAAGTTACAGGTATAAATCGGAGACCATACAGGAGATGCATATTCTAGGTGCGATCTCACAAGAGAGCAGTAGAGTAATTTAATTGACTCAATGTTTTGAAAACTCCTTGTGTTACGCATTACAAAACCTAGAATTTGCATGACCTTATTGGAAATTGTTTCACAGTGACGATCAAAGGTAAGTTTTCTGTCAAAAATAACACCAAGGTCTTTGATAAATGGTACTAATGCAATTTCATTATTGTTAATTGAATACGATATGGTTATTGGAGTCCGTGAACGGTAAAAACACATGTGGAAACACTTTTTTACGTTTAGGAATAATTTGTTTATTTCACACCAGCTAGCCAGTCTATCTATATTATGCTGAAGGATAAGTGCATCATTTAAACATTTTATAATCTTAAAAAGCTTTAGGTCATCTGCAAATAGAATGAATTTGACATTTTCGAAGCATAAAGATAGATCATTTATAAACAATACGAAGAGAAGTGGGCCCAGATGAGACCCTTGAGGAACTCCCGATGTTACTTTAAATTTATATGAGACTTTATTTTTTAATTTTACCATCAGTTCGCGGTTACAGAGGTAACTATTCAACATTTTAGGAATGATCCATGTATACCAAGGGCATGCAGTTTCGCGAGAAGGATATTAATATTTACTTTATCAAAGGCTTTTGAAAAGTCAGTATATATTGAATCTACTTTTGCACGAGACGTGAAAGCTTCACAGATATAGTGTTCATACAATAGAAGATTGGTTGTAGTAGACCGACCGGTCACAAAACCATGCTGTTCTGGAGTAATAATATGCCTAAACTTAACAGCAATTTTATCTAAGACAATACTTTCAAACATTTTCGGGATGGTAGACAGTATGCAAATTGGTCTATAATTTAAAACACAATTTTTATCACCTGATTTAAATACAGGTGTCAAGTGATTAAGTTTCCAAGGATCAGGATATATTCCAGTTTGAAGTGACAGATTGAATATGTGTTGAAGTGGAGCTGCTATAAACTGAGCGCATTCCTTTATGAATACCGGTGGAATTTTGTCAGAACCTGACCCCTTCTTATAATCTAGAGATCTGATCTTTGTATTAACATCATCCAGAGAAATGTGGCATATTGATATGTCAGTTACATTGGTGTATTTAAATTCAGGTATAGTTACATTATCATTTTTCTGTTCATAAACACTTGAGAAATGATCAGCAAAGAGGTCAACTATTTCTTGATCACTGTCAGCATGTTTTCGCCCTGAATACATTGATCTAGGACAGCCGTTGTTGTCTTTAAGAGAATTCACATAATTCCAAAAATGTTTTGGATTTGACTTGATAGTCTGCTCTACATCTGTAATATAATCTGAATAGCATTTTTTTGATAGACTTTTACATTTATTTCGTAAAACAGAAAAAAATTAATAGCACTCAGTGGAGTTATTGGATTTAAAGTTAATGTGGGCAATTTTTTTACATTGAATGAGTTTTTTTAGTTCGGTACTAACCCATTTTGGGTAAAAGTCGTTACGTTTTACAATAGAAGTTGGTATGCAATTTTCAAAAGTATCATAAAGGCTTGAGTTGTTGCTTCTTCTACGTTTGCATACATAAAAATGCGGGACCAATTGAGCGAAGAAAGATATAAGCGCACTTGATTATAATCGGCTTTCTTGTAGTTTAGTTCGTGAACGGGAGGTTGGGGAGTGAGGAGTTCAATGGGTGCCAAATAAATGATCGCTTGTAAAGGGGGATGATAAGAGTCAATGGATACTATTGGTTCACGCGATTCGCTGACATTACTATTTTTTATGTTTGATATGACAAGGTCAAGAATTCTTTCATTTATATTTTTAACATGATTTAATTGTTTAAGGTTGAGAAAGTTGATGATATCAATGATTAATTGGGCTTTAGCAGAAATGGGATTTGAAGACTCAGTGGGTTGTACCCAGTTTACATTTGGGAGATTAAAATCCCCAAAAATTATTAATTTTGCATCAGGATATTTCAATTTCAAAGATTCAATTTCATCACAATGTTTACAATACACATCAGCACTAACTTGGGGGGGGGGGGGATATACACACACACAATAATTATTTTTGTTGCTTTGAGTTTAACTAATATAGCTATTTGTTCAATGTTTTTATTTTTTAGTTTTAATAGTTTTGAATGGAACATCTTTCTGATCGATATTAAAACCCCGCCGCCAATAATATTTTCACGATCCAGCCGGTAAACATCGTAGTTGGTGAAGCCTAATTCAGGGGAAGATATTTTTTCATGAAGCCAGGTTTCTGTTAGGCAGTACACATCGTTATTTATCGTTGGAATATTACACCTTAGGGTGTTGAGCTTGGTGCGCAAACCTCTAAAATTTTGGTAGTAAAATGTTAGTTTCGTGGGGAGTTTTTTGTATTTACAATAACAGGTTTATTGTTCTTATATTTGATTGTGAGACCTATTTCACCGTCTTGGGTTCTTTGGTCTAGGGTTAATCGTAAATTGGCGAGATAGTTTCTTTGGGCTGGAGTTTGGTCGGAATAAATTTTAATGCCAGGGTACTCTGTTATGCTATTTTTTTTTCTCAAAATATCTATGGCTTGGGTGGGATTGTCAAGCATCACTTTTAGAGGTTTGGGTTTGTCCGTTTTTTTTTATCCCCAGACGAAAGGTTGTGATGTTGGCTTTAGTGATGGTTGAGTTTATGGCCGTTAGTGTATTTGATATTCTCGTGGTGTCATCGGTAATTTTGTCAATTTGAGAGCAGGCCAAGCTTTCAGGAAAGTTGAAAATGATAATGTTTTTTGAACGTTTTTTCCTGTCCTCGAGCTTGTCAGCAGCTTTGCACATTGTTAAATTTGATAAATATGATGATTCATGTTGTGAGGTTGATTCTATCAATTTTGAGGAGACCATGTGTTGATACGACTTAACCTGTCCCTCGAGGATTCCAACTTTAACACCAACATCCAGCATGGTGCCAGAGAGGTTGGAAAGTTTGTTGAGAAGTTTTGTCATCTGATCTTTTGTTAGTTTTAGTGCTGGATCAGTAATATTACTATATAATGCACTGATTTCTTCCTTGGCCTTGTTAATATATGATAGTGCATCGGTGGCACTCATCTTGCAAGTTAGTTTTAGTAATTTATTATTTTTTATAAGATGCGGTGACAACCCGGCTCCTGCGTTGACACTAACGAGAAAGTAGATGGGCGTTTGTATGTACTCTTTATTCCTTCTGTACGGCGTTGTATGTGGGTGTCTATTGCACTTTGGTGACAGTTGAAATATAAAGTTAAATAATAACGAATTACCAGTTTGGCAGCTGCAACTATTGAAACACAGTGTTAAATTAGACTATGGTCAAGCACTCGCAAGTGTAAATCACCAATAAATGTTCTCAAATCGATAAACAATTGTTAATTTTTGTGGAGCAAAAAAATTTACGTGATTACTGGGACACTTAGTATTGTTGTATTGTACTAAGTATTCTGTTTTTTTGATCAGCTGCTGTGTTAAATTAGCGTTTAGGCCATGTAATATACTATAGGTGTGTTACACAAATAGTCATCACCGCACAAGCCGGCGGCAAAGCTTGATACTCCAATCATTCAGGGTGTGGATTATAGTCAATTTCCCAATTAAAACAAGTCTCTTGATATGAGGGTTTATTATACAGGTTATCAACAGATCTACAAAAGGTACATAGCTTTTTAAGGCCTAACTAGTTACTAGGCAATCTATTGACTCTAAGGGCTCTGATTGACAAAGGTATAACATTCGCTCACGTGTAAACTAGGCTGAAGCGGTGAATGATGAGCAGGGGCCATAGGCGGGTGCCTAGGCAGGGTGCAGGACGAAGGGCGGCTACGATAGGCGGATGCCATAGCACGGCCTAACTGATGCGGTAGGGCGGGAATACGACGAAGGGCGGCACAGAAGCGGCCTGAGGCGGCCAGGGCGGCGCAGAAGCGGCCTGGAGCGGTGATGGGCGGCTTACGGCAAAAGGGCGGCGCAGAGATATGGCGCCATCATATCCATGATGGTGTGGTCGGCCGAATTGCCTGGACGTGATAACTGAGTCTAGGGACGCGGCACATTATAAAATGTATGCACGCCGGTCCAATTACGGCGACACTGATTTGGCGGTAAATGATAACTCCGAACTAATACATCGTGTTGAGATCAGCGGGGTCGGCGGTCAACTGGCGGCCGAGCGCGTGGCTAGCTAGCTGCAAGTACTTGACCTTGTCGGGCGCAAGTGGGAGGGATATTCTACGATATCGGATTGGTTGTAGGTCCTTGTGGCCTACGTGACTGGTATCAGGCGGTGATGTCGCGGATGTACGTGTATGTATTGGTGTTTTAACATGAACTCAGTGCGTGATCGATTTCCGGTAACGCGTGAGAATATCCCTAACTGTGCAGTTAGCTTGTTTTTATGGGCGATCCATAACACTACCCTCCTTGTCGACGAAAGAAGATCCCAGGCAACGTAGCTGAAGCAGGGCAACGTCCTCCTGTTTGCCGTACGAGAGGTACAGAGCTACCTCATTTCACAAAGATTTAAACACTCCCTAACTTAAGAGCCAAAACAAAAATTTTAACTACCTGAGAGCCAAGTTGAACAATCCTAACAAGTACACTGAACAAGGGTTGCCAAACCTCTTTCAAAAATAATTGCAGAAATGAACTCCAAGGCGCGATACAAAACACGCTATGATTTACATACTCGATTTTTTTCCAAACAAAAAAGAATACACATGGCCTTCCTTCCAAACAGAAAGAATACATAAAACTTTCTCCAACAAAAAAGAATACACATGGCCTTCCTTTCAAACAGAAAAGAATACATAATACTTTCTCCAACAAAAAAGAATACACATGGCTTTCCTTTCAAACAGAAAAGAATACATAATACTTTCTCCAACAAAAAAGAATACACATGGCTTTCCTTTCAAACAGAAAAGAATACATAATACTTTCTCCAACAAAAAAGAATACACATGGCTTTCCTTTCAAACAGAAAAGAATACATATGTTTTTTCCAAACAGAAAAGACTACACATGGCCTTTTTTTTTTAAGACAACACCAAAACAACAAATGTAGCCTACAATGTGGTATATCCGAATGGATGTACACAATTACCACCAGGCCTACACTTTCCATCAAACCACAAAAGAAGAACAATTAAGCCATGTTCATAATTGTACAATGTTATACATAATGATATTCTGGTTAGAGAATATTATTCGCTTATGCGATTGACCAAAATCAATCCATATTCGCGTTTTTCACAATGAAATTCTTAAACTAGACATGGTTTTTTTATACACAAAATTCCTGTTAGGGAATATGTACGCTGATTATATCATGCAATTGACCGAAATCAACCCATTTTTGCGTCACTTACAATGAAATTCTTGACACTATACAAAACAAGTATCAATACACATGTTATGTTATTTCTTATTATCCATTGATAATTTTGAAAAACGGAAAAAAAAAGATTCTCCTCAAGATTTTAACAATATATTCTCATTTTCGTCATGGTTTGTCTGGTTTGCTAATAATTCTTAGGCATATAGTCCAACCTCTCGTATCGCATATTAATTATTAAGGTCAACGCTACCAAGACCTCCCATGTAATTAATTCTAAGGCTAATATCATCCTATAACATTTAACGATTTACTTCCTGTAAACCGTACAGCGCTGTACCAGGTGTTTAACAAGAAACACCAGCACGTCGTAACGATAACGTTCGACAAAACATTCGGACCACTCATAAAGTGTCCTTCTCACCAAATAACCAGACAAAACCTACAATGACCTTAAGTGCAATTATCAACCCAATTCTTTGGTTAAGATTCAATAATGTCCCAAAATGACATAAATATGCAACCTCCATTTGTCCTTAATGACCACAATTTAGATTCCCAACGAGTCTAAGACATAATAACGTTATCTTTACAAAAACTATTTCCTCTCACCGGGTATATACTATAATTCATCTTCCTATGAGAAATATACACACCACACTTGACATGGCGTACCACATATTACAAACAACACACTTTTTTTTTATTTTGTCTCAACTTTATGAAGGACTTTACACGTTATTTCTTTTTATTGATACCGAAGCAATCAAATACGTGTTTACAACAAAAAAAAAATTCACACCATAATTGACATGGCGTAGCATATAATACAGAAAACACAATTTTATTTCGTATCAACTTTTATGAAGGACTTTACACGCTGGTTTTTTTTTACCATATTGATACCGAAGCAATCAATTACGTGTTTACAAAAAATTACAATACACAACCCATAACTAATTAATAATTAGTTAGGGAACAATTTACACAATTATAATTTACAACATATTACATACACTCAATAACTACTGTGTGTGATTATTCAATTTCTGTTATATAAGACTTATTTGAGTCTTTTCAATTTAATAACCGAGAACTACATAATCCGATTCCCAGAGTTTGACTTCCTTAAAAATAAACGACACGTATTCACTACGCAAGAAGAAAGAGAGATAAAAAAAAATTCCAGAAAAAACAAATAATTGGTAGGTAACCAATTAAATACAAAAACATTTGACAAAATTTTCTATACAAGAGAATGTCCGAACAAAAACCACATAACAGGGTTTTTCTTATTTAAACTATACAATTTTTTATAACACAAGATATTTGAGTTATAATAAATTCTATTTCACAATAATTACAACGTTATGAATGAATTTGATTTTTTATTGTTATTATCTATTGCAAATCAAGTTACAGTTACGAGAAAAGGAAAAAATTATTATTCCTATTAGAAGGTCTGCTAGCGTCCTAGTCAGTCAACTTTATAGAGAACAAAGACGAAAGAAACAGCGTGGTTATTGTGTCAACCGGCACAAGATTCACTCAAAGGTTCATGACGCCCTTGAGTTTATACAAAACGAATGACACCATACCATCTACTATTCACTATTAAAAAAAGAACGCGAACGAAATAGTATTCAATAATTATTACGTATTTTAACTGCAAAAAAAAAAAAATATCATACTACTGCTTCGCGGCGAGCTTGACGAATTCATTATTATTATTATTAATTTTGTGTGTAAAGAATGTTAACTGCGACGCGAGAATAATAATTCCTTGTCCGCAAATTCTCCGCGTAAATATAAAACATATCATGTTACTGAGCGGAGTTTTTTTTGTTTTTGACCAAGCAATTTATTTTCTGTGTAATATTATTTCCTGTTCTAAAAGTTGTTTTACTGTTTTACCATTTACTGCGAAAAATGTTGAAACAACTGCGTATTCCAACCAACAATCTCTTTACTGTGTAAATGTTATTTCTACTGCGAGTTTTTTGCTGCGAGTTTTTATTCTAACCAACTATTATTTTCTGTTATATTACTTTTGCGGCAAGTTAAGATTTAAAATTCTACCAATATTGGGAGGATCCATGATTTAATAATGGTAATAACCGGTAAGGTCTACGGATCTTAATTAAAAACAACCAATACGTTATTTATTAGAGAATGTAAATTAAAACAATAATTGAATTTAATCCGATCGCAAATTGATACTTTGGAAGTTCTTTTGAGTATTTGAATTATTTCAACTTATTACAATGAAACAGATAAGCAAAGCTTAACCTGACAAAAAAAATTATTTCTATAACGAAACAATTAAATTGCATTCCAAAATTGAAATAACACATCTATCTCTCGGAAACATCCACATTTAACATTTATTACGTCGTAATTTCTCGTATTTGGTTTATTACGTATTTAGTAACAGAATGTATTTGCTTCACGCTTCCGACGGCACATTCAATATTTTTTTTTTTTTTTAGATAATAAAAAGTTGCGCGTTACACTACCGACTGCACATTTGTATTACAAACACTCCCGAAACAGAAATGAACCTCACACACAGCTGTTGATAATGCATATTAGTACACATGGATATTAATTACAGTAACACATAACAAGAAAAGACACATTCTATCGGGCAATTGACTATCCAGGTTGGGCGTCCAGTGTTACATTATACGGGTATATAACGTAATTTAGATAGTTATAAGTGAGTAAAGAGTGAGTAAAGGCCCCAAGTGACGGCGCCAGTGTTACATTAGCGTTTAGGCCATGTAATATACTATAGGTGTGTTACACAAATAGTCATCGCCGCACAAGCCGGCGGCAAAACTTGATACTCCAATCATTCAGGGTGTGGATTATAGTCAATTTCCCAATTAAAACAAGTCTCTTGATATGAGGGTTTATTATACAGGTTATCAACAGATCTACAAAAGGTACATAGCTTTTTAAGGCCTAACTAGTTACTAGGCAATCTATTGACTCTAAGGGCTCTGATTGACAAAGGTATAACATTCGCTCACGTGTAAACTAGGCTGAAGCGGTGAATGATGAGCAGGGGCCATAGGCGGGTGCCTAGGCAGGGTGCAGGACGAAGGGCGGCTACGATAGGCGGATGCCATAGCACGGCCTAACTGATGCGGTAGGGCGGGAATACGACGAAGGGCGGCACAGAAGCGGCCTGAGGCGGCCAGGGCGGCGCAGAAGCGGCCTGGAGCGGTGATGGGCGGCTTACGGCAAAAGGGCGGCGCAGAGATATGGCGCCATCATATCCATGATGGTGTGGTCGGCCGAATTGCCTGGACGTGATAACTGAGTCTAGGGACGCGGCACATTATAAAATGTATGCACGCCGGTCCAATTACGGCGACACTGATTTGGCGGTAAATGATAACTCCGAACTAATACATCGTGTTGAGATCAGCGGGGTCGGCGGTCAACTGGCGGCCGAGCGCGTGGCTAGCTAGCTGCAAGTACTTGACCTTGTCGGGCGCAAGTGGGAGGGATATTCTACGATATCGGATTGGTTGTAGGTCCTTGTGGCCTACGTGACTGGTATCAGGCGGTGATGTCGCGGATGTACGTGTATGTATTGGTGTTTTAACATGAACTCAGTGCGTGATCGATTTCCGGTAACGCGTGAGAATATCCCTAACTGTGCAGTTAGCTTGTTTTTATGGGCGATCCATAACAGCTGTTTTCCGAAAAATGACTTCTGCTGGTCTGCTGCTGTTTCCCGCTTAGTAACTTCTGCTGGTGTGCAATTGTTACCCTTTAGATTACTTCTGCTGGTCTGCTGCTGTTTCCATTAAATAATTTTTGCTGTTCTGCTACTGTTTTCCCGTTAAATTTCTTCTGCTGGTGTGCTGTTGTTACCCTTTGTATTATTTCTGCTGGTCAGCTGCTGTTTCCCGTAAAATAACTTCTGCGGGTGTGCTGCTGTTTCCCTTTAGATCACTTCAACTGGTCTGCTGCTGTTTCCCGTTAAATGAATTCTACTGGTCTGCTTCTGTTTCCCGTTAAATTACTTCTGCTGGTCTGTTGCTGTTTCTCGGTAAATTACTTCTGCTGGTCTGGCTCTGTTTACCGTTATTCTACTTCTGCTGGTCTGCTTCTGTTTCTCGTTATATTACTTCTGCTTTTCTGCTACTGTTTCCTGCTAAATTACTTGTGCTGGTTTGCTGCTGTTTCCTTTTAGAATACTTCTGCTGGTCTACTGCTGTTTTTTCGTTAAATTAATTCTATATTCTGCTTCGTTTTCCCGTAAAATAACTTCTGCTGATCTGCTTCTGTTTCCCTTTTTTTATTTCTGCCGTTCTGCTGCTGATTCACGTTAAGTTACTTCTGCTGGTCTGGTGCTGTTTCTTGTAAAATTAATTCTGCTGGTCTGCTTCTGTTTCCTGCTAAATTTTTTCTGCTGGTTTGCTGCTGTTACCTTTTAGAATATTTCTGCTGGTCTGTTGCTCTTTCCCGTTAATCTACTCTTGCTGGACTGCTGCTGTTTCCCGTTAAATTACTTCGGCTGGTCTGCTTCTGTTTCCCGTTTAATTACTTCTGCTGTTCTGCTGCTGATTCACGTTAAATAAATTCTATATTCTGCTGCCTTTTCAAGTAAAAATAACATCTGCTGATCTGCTGCTGTTTCCCGTAAAAATACTTCTGCTGGTCTCCTGGTGTGTAACGTTAAATTTCTCTTGTTGGTCTGCTGCAGTTTCCCTTGAGATTATATCTGCTTCTCTGCTGCTGTTTCCAGTTAAAATTACTTCTGCTGGTCTGTTGCTCTTTCCCGTTATTCTACTTCTGCTGGTCTGCTTCTGTTTCTCGTTATATTACTTCTGCTTTTCTGCTACTGTTTCCTGCTAAATTACTTGTGCTGGTTTGCTGCTGTTTCCTTTTAGAATACTTCTGCTGGTCTGCTGCTGTTTTTTCGTTAAATTAATTCTATATTCTGCTTCGTTTTCCCGTAAAATAACTTCTGCTGATCTGATGCTTTTTCCCGTTAAATTATTTAAGCTGTTCTGCTGCTGTTTCCCCTGAAATAACTTCTGCAGTTGTGCTTCTGTGTCCATTTAGATCACTTCTACTGGTCTGCTAATGTTTCCCGTTAAATGACTTCTGCTGGTCTGCTTTTGTTTCCGTTAAATTACTTCTGCTGTTCTGCTGCTGATTCACGTTAAATTTCTTCCGCTGGTCTGGTGCTGTTTCTTGTTAAATTAATTCTGCTAGTCTGCTTCTGTTTCCCGCTTTATTACTCACGTTAAATTTCTTCCGCTGGTCTGGTGCTGTTTCTTGTTAAATTATTTCTGCTAGTCTGCTTCTGTTTCCCGCTTTATTACTTATGCTGGTTTGCTGCTGTTTCCTTTTAGAATACTTCTGCTGGTCTGTTGCTCTTTCCCGTTAATCTACTTTTGCTGGTCTGCTGCTGTTTCCCGTAAAAATACTTCTGCTGGTCTGCTTCTGTTTCCCGTTTAATTACTTCTGCTGATTAACTTAACGTTTCTCGTTAAATTAATTCTATATTCTGCTGCCTTTACAAGTTAAATAACTTCTGCTGATCTGCTGCTGTTTCCCGTAAGAATACTTCTGCTGGTCTCCTGGTGTGTCACGATAAATTTCTTTTGATGGTTTGCTGCTGCTTCCCTTGAGATTACTTCTGCTGATCTGCTACTGATTCCCGTTAAAATACTTCTGCTGGTCTCCTGGTGTGTAACGTTAAATTTCTTCTGTTGGTCTGCTGCTGTTTCCCTTGAGATTACTTCTGCTTATCTGCTGCTGTTTTCCGTTTAATTACTTTTGCTGGTGTTATGTTGTTACACTTTAGATTACTTTTGCTGGTCTGCTGCTGTTTCTCGTTAAATAATTTCAGCTGTTCTGCTGCTGTTTTCCGTTAAACTACTTCTGCTGATGTGCTGTTGTTACCCTTTGGATTACGTCTGCTGGTCTGCTGCTGTTTCCCGTGAAATAACTTCTTCAGGTCTGCTTCTGTTTCCCTTTAGATCACTTCTTCTGGTCTGCTGCTGTTTCCCGTTAAATTACTTCTGCTGTTCTGCTGCTGATTCACGTTAAATTACTTCTGCTTGTCTTGTGCTGTTTCTCGGAAAATCAATTCTATATTCAGCTGCCCGTGCCAGTTAAATAACTTCTGCTGTTCTGTTGCTGTTTCCCGCGAATTAACTTCTGCAGTTGTGCTTCTGTGTCCCTTAAGATCACTTCTACTGGTCTGCTACTGTTTCCCGTTAAATGACTTCTCCTGGTCTGCTTCTGTTTCCCGTTAAATTTCTTTTGCTGTTCTGCTGCTGATTCACATTAAATTACATCTGCTGGTCTGGTGCTGTTTCTCCTAAAATTAATTCTGCTGGTCTCTTGCTGTTTCTCGTTTAATTACTTCTGCTACCCTGTTTCTGTTTCCCGTTAAATAACTTCTGCTGTTGTGCTGTTGTTACCCTTTGGATTACTTCTGCTGGTCTGCTGATGGTTCCTGTGAAATTACTTCTTCAGGGGTGCTGCTGTTTCTCTTTAGATCACTTCTACTGGTCTGCTGCTGTTTCCCGTTAAATGACTTCTGCTGGTCTGCTTCTGTTTCCCTTTTTTTTATTTCTGCTGTTCTGCTGCTGATTCACGTTAAGTTATTTCTGCTGGTCTGGTGCTGTTTCTCGTAAAATTAATTCTGCTGGTCTGCTTCTGTTTCCTGCTAAATTTTTTCTGCTGGTTTGCTGCTGTTTCCTTTTAGAATATTTCTGCTGGTCTGTTGCTCTTTCCCGTTAATCTACTCTTGCTGGACTGCTGCTGTTTCCCGTTAAATTACTTCGGCTGGTCTGCTTCTGTTTCCCGTTTAATTACTTCTGCTGTTCTGCTGCTGATTCACGTTAAATAAATTCTATATTCTGCTGCCTTTTCAAGTAAAAATAACATCTGCTGATCTGCTGCTGTTTCCCGTAAAAATACTTCTGCTGGTCTCCTGGTGTGTAACGTTAAATTTCTCTTGTTGGTCTGCTGCAGTTTCCCTTGAGATTATATCTGCTTCTCTGCTGCTGTTTCCAGTTAAAATTACTTCTGCTGGTCTGTTGCTCTTTCCCGTTATTCTACTTCTGCTGGTCTGCTTCTGTTTCTCGTTATATTACTTCTGCTTTTCTGCTACTGTTTCCTGCTAAATTACTTGTGCTGGTTTGCTGCTGTTTCCTTTTAGAATACTTCTGCTGGTCTGCTGCTGTTTTTTCGTTAAATTATTTCTATATTCTGCTTCGTTTTCCCGTAAAATAACTTCTGCTGATCCGCTTCTGTTTCTCGTGAAATGACTTCTGCTGGCCTGTTTTTGTTTCCCGTTAAATAACTTCTGCTGGTGTGCTGTTGATACCCTTTGGATAACTTCTGCTGGTCTGCTGCTGTTTCCTGTGAAATAACTTCTGCAGGTGTGCAGCTTTTTTCCTTTAGATCACTTCTACTGGTCTGTTTCTGTTTCCCGTTAAATTACTTCTGCTGTTCTGCTGCTGATTCACGTTAAATTACTTCTGCTTGTCTTGTGCTGTTTCTCGGAAAATCAATTCTATATTCAGCTGCCCATGCCAGTTTAATAACTTCTGCTGATCTGCTGCTGTTTCCCGTAAAAATACTTCTACTAGTCTGGAGCTCTTTCCCGTTAATCTACTTTTGCTGGTCTGCTGCTGTTATCCGTTAAATTACTTCAGCTGGTGTGCTGTTGTTACCCTTGAGTTTACTTCTGTTGGTCAGCTGCTGTTTCCATTACATAATATTTGCTGTTCTGCTGCTGTTTTTCAGTTATATTACTTCTGCTGGTGTGCTGTTGTTATTTTTTGTATTATTTCTGATGGTCAGCTGGTTTTTCCAGTAAAATCACTACTGTAGGTGTGCTGCTGTTTCCCTTTAGATCACTTCTACTGGTCTGCTGCTGTTTCCCGTCAAATTATTTCAGCTGTTCTGTTGCTGTTTCCCGTGAATTCACTTCTGCAGTTGTGCTTCTGTGTCCCTTAAGATCACTTCTACTGGTCTGCTACTGTTTCCCGTTAAATGACTTCTCCTGGTCTGCTTCTGTTTCCCGTTAAATTGCTTTTGCTGTTTTGCTGCTGATTCACGTTAAATTACATCTGCTGGTCTGGTGCTGTTTCTCCTAAAATTAATTCTGCTGGTCTCTTGCTGTTTCTCGTTTAATTACTTCTGCTACCCTGTTTCTGTTTCCCGTTAAATAACTTCTGCTGTTGTGCTGTTGTTACCCTTTGGATTACTTCTGCTGGTCTGCTGATGGTTCCTGTGAAATTACTTCTGCAGGGAAGCTGCTGTTTCTCTTTAGATCACTTCTACTGGTCTGCTGCTGTTTCCCGTTAAATGACTTCTGCTGGTCTGCTTCTGTTTCACTTTTTTTATTTCTGCTGTTCTGCTGCTGATTCACGTTAAGTTACTTCTGCTGGTCTGGTGCTGTTTCTCGTAAAATTAATTCTGCTGGTCTGCTTCTGTTTCCTGCTAAATTTTTTCTGCTGGTTTGCTGCTGTTTCCTTTTAGAATACTTCTGCTGGTCTGTTGCTCTTTCCCGTTAATCTACTCTTGCTGGACTGCTGCTGTTTCCCGTTAAATTACTTCGGCTGGTCTGCTTCTGTTTCCCGTTTAATTATTTCTGCTGTTCTGCTGCTGATTCACGTTAAATAAATTCTATATTCTGCTGCCTTTACAAGTAAAAATAACATCTGCTGATCTTCTGCTGTTTCCCGTAAAAATACTTCTGCTGGTCTCCTGGTGTGTAACGTTAAATTTTTCTTGTTGGTCTGCTGCTGTTTCCCTTGAGATTATATCTGCTTCTCTGCTGCTGTTTCCAGTTAAAATTACTTCTGCTGGTCTGTTGCTCTTTCCCGTTTTTCTACTTCTGCTGGTCTGCTTCTGTTTCTCGTTATATTACTTCTGCTTTTCTGCTACTGTTTCCTGCTAAATTACTTCTGCTGGTTTGCTGCTGTTTCCTTTTAGAATACTTCTGCTGGTCTGCTGCTGTTTTTTCGTTAAATTAATTCTATATTCTGCTTCGTTTTCCCGTAAAATAACTTCTGCTGATCTGATGCTTTTTCCCGTTAAATTATTTAAGCTGTTCTGCTGCTGTTTCCCCTGAAATAACTTCTGCAGTTGTGCTTCTGTGTCCATTTAGATCACTTCTACTGGTCTGCTAATGTTTCCCGTTAAATGACTTCTGCTGGTCTGCTTTTGTTTCCGTTAAATTACTTCTTCTGTTCTGCTGCTGATTCACGTTAAATTTCTTCCACTGGTCTGGTGCTGTTTCTTGTTAAATTAATTCTGCTAGTCTGCTTCTGTTTCCCGCTTTATTACTCACGTTAAATTTCTTCCGCTGGTCTGGTGCTGTTTCTTGTTAAATTATTTCTGCTAGTCTGCTTCTGTTTCCCGCTTTATTACTTATGCTGGTTTGCTGCTGTTTCCTTTTAGAATACTTCTGCTGGTCTGTTGCTCTTTCCCCTTAATCTACTTTTGCTGGTCTGCTGCTGTTTCCCGTAAAAATACTTCTGCTGGTCTGCTTCTGTTTCCCGTTTAATTACTTCTGCTGATTAACTTAACGTTTCTCGTTAAATTAATTCTATATTCTGCTGCCTTTACAAGTTAAATAACTTCTGCTGATCTGCTGCTGTTTCCCGTAAAAAAACTTCTGCTGGTCTCCTGGTGAGTCACGTTAATTTTTTTCTGTTGGTCTGGCGCTATTTCCCTTGCAGTTATTTCTGCTGATCTGCTGCTGTTTCCCGTAAGAATACTTCTGCTGGTCTCCTGGTGTGTCACGATAAATTTCTTTTGATGGTTTGCTGCTGCTTCCCTTGAGATTACTTCTGCTGATCTGCTACTGATTCCCGTTAAAATACTTCTGCTGGTCTCCTGGTGTGTAACGTTAAATTTCTTCTGTTGGTCTGCTGCTGTTTCCCTTGAGATTACTTCTGCTTATCTGCTGCTGTTTTCCGTTTAATTACTTTTGCTGGTGTTATGTTGTTACACTTTAGATTACTTTTGCTGGTCTGCTGCTGTTTCTCGTTAAATAATTTCAGCTGTTCTGCTGCTGTTTTCCGTTAAACTACTTCTGCTGATGTGCTGTTGTTACCCTTTGGATTACGTCTGCTGGTCTGCTGCTGTTTCCCGTGAAATAACTTCTTCAGGTCTGCTTCTGTTTCCCTTTAGATCACTTCTTCTGGTCTGCTGCTGTTTCCCGTTAAATGACTTCTGCTGGTCTGCTTCTGTTTCCCGTTAAATTACTTCTGCTGGTCTGGTGCTGATTCTTGTTAAATTACTTCTGCTGGTCTGCTTCTGTTTCCCGCTAAATTACTTCTGCTGGTTTTCTGCTGTTTCCTTTTAGAATACTTCAACTGGTGTTGCTGCTGTTTTTTCGTTTAATTAATTCTATATTCTGCAGCTTTTTCCCGTAAAATTACTTCTGCTGATCTGCTGATTCCCGTAAAAATGCTTTTGTTGTTCTCGTGGTGTGACACGTTACATTTCTTCTGTTGGTCTGCTGCTGTTTTCCTTGAGATAACATCGGCTTATCTACTGCTGTTTCCCGTTAAAATTAGTTCTGCTGGTCTGATGCTCTTTCCCGTTAATCTACTTTTGCTGGTCTGCTGCGGTTTCTTGTTTTATTACTTCTGTTGTTCTGCTGCTGTTTCCCGTTTAATTACTGCTGCTAGTGTGCTGTTGTTACACTTAAGATTTTTTTTTCTGGTCTGCCGTTATCCCCGGTTAAATAATTTCAGCTGTTCTGCTGCTATTTCCCATTAAATTATTTCGGTTTATCTTTTGCTGTTTCCCGTAAAATTACTTCTGCTGTTCTGCTGCTGTTTCCCGTTTTATTACTTCTGCTGGTGTTCTGTTGTTACACTTTATATTACTTCTCCTTGTCTGCTGCTCTTTTCCGTTAATATACTTCTGCTGGTCTGCTTCTGTTTTTTCGTTAAATTAATTCCATATTCTGCTTCCTTTTCCCGTTAAATAACTTCTGTTCATCTGCTGCTGTCTCCCGTAAAAATACTTCTGCTGGTCTCCTGGTTTGTAAATTTTAATTTCTTCTGTTGGTCTGCTGCTGTTTTCCTTGAGATTACTTCTGCTTATCTGCTGCTGTTTCCCATTCAAATTACTTCTGCTGGTGTGCTGTTGTTACCATTTGGATTACTTCTGCTGGTCTTCTGCTGTTTCCCGTGAAATATCTGTAGTATCCGGCAGATTCACATCTGGAACTTGTGTTGAGAGTTGGTCTTCAATTAGTAAAGCAGGTTAAGTATTTACAGAGATCGTTTATTATACTGTTATCTGTGAGCCTACAGAATACGGAATGACAATTCAGACCACCTCCGAAGTGCTCTCCGCACCTCGCGGCCCGTAGGTAGGTGCAGAGTACCACATTCTCCCCCACTTAATAGGAGAACTCCTAACAGGTTTACAACTCACCCGAGTCTGTTTACAACATTAATTTTATAGAAATCATATATCAGAATAATAATAATAATACATTATCAATACACTTTAGGTTTTTCTTTGACGCAGCCTTCCAGTCCAAGGAGACCTCCACGGTGGTTCCTGAAACAAAGGAGAAGACCCATTAGCCCCTTTCCGAAAATAATGGGAAAGGTCTAGGTCTGATACTCTCATATCAGAGCCTAGATCGTCACTATACACTCTTACACGCTCTTTGGAATTCCACCTTACACTCATTGGTGTCAGTTGATCCTGATGTCTCTTCCAAATTTGCCCTGTATCTTTTATATAAATTAAGTAGGTATTAAATCCAATTCTTTTCTTAATGATTCCTACCACCCAACCTTTTTTCCCTCTAAAATCCTTAGTCATAACCTTTTTCCCCACCACATATATATTCATATTTCTTTTCTTAGATTTATAACCCTTTTTCTGATTTTCTCTACTAACTAATATTTTACACTTTACTTTATCCGACATACACCTCTCCCCCTTCCTTTCCGCAATCGCTGGAGAAATGAAATCAAACACGGACCTTAATCGTCGTCCTAACATAGCCACCGCTGGCTCTACACCAGTCGTGATATTTGGGGTATTCCTATAATCAATTAGGAATTTGGTTAACCTATCATCGACGTCTCTCGGTAACCCCCCATTATGTAAAATCTTTTTTAAAAAAATTTTACACGTTTTAACTCCGTTTTCAGCTAACCCATTACTTTGTGGATGATTCACAGGAGAAGTGATGTGCTGGATTTTTCTATCTTTACAAAAACGCTTAAATTCTTCTGAACAGAAAGAGAAACAGAAACAGACCCGTTATCCGATACGATAGTTTCTACAGTACCAAATTGAGCAAATATCCTCTTTAATTCCCTTAAAGTATTATCCGTATTAGCTTGCTTTAAATTAATGCATTCTATCCACTTGGTACTTGCATCTACTATAATTAAAAAATTGGTATTAGCCATCGGACCAAAAAAATCAATATGTATTCTTGTCCACGGCTTTTCCTCAATCGGCGAATGTTGTAAAGGTGTTTTTGGTGGATTCGCCTGATTTTCCAGACACTCTTTACATGATCTAACTAAATTTTCTATATCTTTGCCCATTTTTGGCCACCAAAAATACCCTCTTGCTAACCCTTTAGTTTTAGCTATACCTAAATGTGAACGATGTAACATATTTAACAAATCCCCTCTCATAGCATTTGGAATGATGGCTTTATGTCCCCAAAAAATACAATCTTCTTCTAAAGACAACTCATCTCTAATTTTCCAAAAAGCCCATAATTCACTATCTTTTAGAATTTTCCTTGGCCAACCCTGCCGTAAATATTGTTTTACCAATGATAATCCGTCATCTTTTATAGTGGTTTCCTTTAAATTATCAACATTTAATGGAACCTGAGAGTTATCACCAACATAAAATAACAACTCTTTTTCAACATCCTGAAAATTAATGGAACTCAGCTTCTCAATATATAAATCCTCCGATTTATTTATCTCTTCTATTGGTAATCTTGATAAAAAATCTGAACAATTTTTTTCTAATGCTACGTAATCAATTTCATAGTAAAACCCCGCCAAAATTAAACTGTAACGTTGCAATCTATTAGCACTCAACACAGGAATGCCCTTCTTTTCTGATAAAATTCTTACTAAAGCTTGATTGTCGCATTCTAATTTGAATTTCCTACCGTATAAATATACAAAGAATTTTTTTAATGCAAACACTATCGCTGTTGCTTCTAAATCTTAAATGCTATATTTACTCTCTGTATCTGTCAATTTCCTTGATGCAAACGCTATTGGTCTACTACTACCATTTGAATAAGTATGTAAAATTGTCGCACCCAATCCTTCTAAGGATGCATCCGTTACTAATTTTACTGGTATACGTGTATCAAAATGTACTAACACGCAATCAGCTGAAATTTCTTTTTTAAGTTCTAAAACTGCATTTTCACAGTCCTTTGACCAAATCCACTCCGAATCTTTTTTTAATAATTTATATAGAGGTCCTAACAAACTGGATATATTCGGAATAAAATTTCTATAATAGTTAGCTAAACCTAAGAAACTTCTCAACTGTTTAATATTACAATGACTACTAGACTCCATTATTGCTTTAACTTTACTTTCTAATGGTCTAAAACCTTCCTTCAAAATAAAGCACCCCAAGTATTCAATACTTGTTTTGAAAAATTCACATTTTTCTTCATTTACCGTGAGACCACAAAGTTTCAATCTATTCAAAACTGCTACTAAATTTTTATTATGTTCCGCAACTGTTTTGCCCGTAATCAAAATATCATCGTAAAATATAATTGTTCCGTTTAAACCTTGCAATGAATTAAACATAACCCGCATAAATATATCTGGCGCTGCATTCAAACCATACACCAGTCGAGTATATCTATATAAACCTATGTGTGTAGCTATGGTAGTTTTATCCCTACTACCCTCACTTAACTGTAATTGTGAATATGCCATTTTCAAATCTAATTTAGAAAACATTACTGCTCCACTGATTTGTGTCAATAAATCCGTAATTACGGGTACTGGAAAATTATTTACAACCAAACCTGGATTAACTGTTAATTTATAATCTCCACAGATCCGAACTGATCCGTCTTTCTTAATTATTGGAACAATGGGAGAAGCATATCTACTCGTTTCTACTGCTTGTAATATTCCCTCTGAAACAAGTCTATTAATTTCATGTTCGAGATTATCTTTAATAGCTAAAGGTAGTTGCCTTGCATTGCACATTTTTGACTGAAAGCCCTCTATTAATTCCAGTTCAACACTATATTTTCAACGTATTGACATCTAAATTGATGTCCCCATTAGCACCAAAATTATTTTCTACCGTGCAATTATTTAAAAAACAAATATAATCCCAAATAATTCCATAAAATCCCTACTTAAAATTAAATCCGTACCATTTTCAATAACCACAAATTCAAAATTTTGTTGCGTATTATTACATGTAACAAATAAATTTATTTTACCGCTCGCCTTTAGCGGCTTGTTATCGTAACTCGCTAAGTGTAAATTAAATTGCATTAAATTAACATGATTAAAATATAATTTATAGATACGTTCGGGTATGGCACTAATTCCCGCTCCTGAATCTATCATTGCCTAGAATGAAATATCATTTATTTTCAATTTAATTATATACGGTTCAATCCTCTTATTTATATTTGAGACAAAATTCTTCTTTTTAAGGCACGAAATATTTCTACAAAATTTAGAAATGTGACCTATTTGTCTGCACTTAAAACACTTCGAATTTTTATTATTCACCACTTTGCACTCTGATTTAAAGTGCCCGAATTTATTACAATTAAAACACTTTTTCTGTTCCGAATCTAGATGCTTCAATTTCGGTTTAATGTTATTACTATCGCGTGATGAACTTCTACTATGCCTCGAATTTAAATAAACACTTCGATGTTTCGATACTGATGGATTATTTTTCGGACCTTTTGATCTTGAGCGCGAACTAGCTACTTGATAACATACTTTTTCATCTTTAAAATTTGATTCTGAAGCCTCTAAACATGCTGCAATTGTAATTAATTTCTCAAACGATTTTTTTTTTGCCCTCTACGAATAACCGTTCTCTAATTGTAGGGTTTCTCACTTTACAAATTAATAAATCTTTTAAATTATCTTCAAATCTAGTACCGAATTTAAAATTTATGGATAAACTTTTTAACCGTGCTGCAAATTCTTTTACACTTTCACCCGATTCATTAATTACATTATAAAATTTTGATCTTTCTTCAAACAACGAAGTAACATTTTCACAATAATTACCCAAAAATTCACAAAAAAATTTCTACTGTGACATCATTTATTTTTTTAGGAGTAACCAACTCAATCAATAATTTAAAAGTTTCCTCCTCCAGAGCGTTTAAGAATATAGCACGTTTCTTTTCGGCAGTAATTTTTTCATCATATAAAATGAAGTAATTCTCCAATCTTGCCTTAAAAACCCCGAAACAATCTGTCTTGTGAATGAAAGTCTCTAATGGTTTGATTTGAGCCATGGTTTTACAAAAAATTACAACATTATTAAAAAAAAATTATCAACACAAAACATAAACTAAGGACTTAACTCAAATCTAATGTTGCTGAAGCTCTGGTTCTGGTAATCCTGGACTTGTCAGGGTTCTGACAATCCACTCCCTGCTGATTGCAGATCTTCCTTCTTAGTTCGACCGCTCCCAAGGATAGCTTCCTGCTGGTCTCCTAATCCGCTCTCAGCTGCTCCTTGAACCAATACAGCTCCCAGCTGTACTGCTGCTTGTTCAGCTCCCGGCTGCTTATGGGTTAAAATAATACAGCTCCCCGCTGAATATTTAGCCTCTTCTCGATAACCCCGCTCCCGCGTGATTATATTGTACACATTTTATTCATTCCGGGTTTCGCAATTCAGCTCCCCGCTGAATTCTTTGCAATCTTATCTTTCAAAGATTCTACGATCCTGTTCGATCAATGTTGCAAGACTCCCCGTCCATTACATTTAAAACTGCACCGACGCCATTACGTGAATACTCTCCGAAATATCTTCAACTTTAACAACACGCCCGTTTGCCGCGTAAATTCTTTTAAAGTCACTGTTTTATTATAAATAATGACTAAGTTTCCTCGTCGCCACTGTAGTATCTTGCAGATTCACATCTGGAACTTGGATTGAGAATTGGTCTTCAATTAGTAAGGCAGGTTAAGTATTTACAGAGATCGTTTATTGATATTGAGTTTTATTATTGCTGTTCAGACGCAAAAAATTGTCATTACAAAGATATTTAAATTTAAAGAGTTTTACCGAAATTCACTGTAAAATTTAGGTACCTCGAAGTGGTGAAGTGTAAGAGCTTGCATTGTGCATTATTTAATTCACACTTAACCAACTCATAATAATCCAAAAGTAATATTTGAGTACGCCAAGTGTCAAACAATTTAGTATTTTTATTGTTAACTTTGTGGGTATCTACCTATACCGAAGCCGCAGTGAGTAGTGTATTGGCCAGTATAGTACCTACTAACATATTGGTTCCGAGTGCGCTGAGATATCTAGGCTGTCCCATTAGCCACATCTGCAAGTAAATAATTACAACTTTTTCTTTCCAAAAACCATTCTTAATATGGATGCTCAGGCATATATTTGTCTCGCAAAGGACGCAGTGAACTTACTGACCAACATGATTATGGATCCCAATAATAAATTTACGAAAGAACATATCGCTAAAATTATTCCTAGAACCAATGACATATTAGGAACAATTGGCCAAATGGCTGTTAAAATGGCGAATCTTGAGGGTGAATTAACAGCTCTTAAAACTGCAACCCCTAATGTGTGCACCCCCTCAGTTTCACAAACTCAGAGTGTCTGTGATATCCTCGCCGAAATCAAAGAACAAAGTTACAGAGATAAAAATTTGATTATTCATAATATTCCGGAGAATACATCGTTATCTCAGACTGAATCAATAAATAGCGACATAGTGTCAGTGAAAAAAATAATTTCAGATTTAGATATGTCAACATTAAATCTTGACTTGAAAATCTACAGATTGGGTCAAAGGCGTGCCGATAAACCAAGAGGAATTAAAATCGAGTTTCCGGAAGCTAAATGGCCGAAAATACTATTAAGCAAGAAACACGCATTAAAAAATAATATACGTATTTACCAAGATCAGTCATTTATGCAGCGGAAACAATTGAGTGACATAAGAAAAGAATTGGAAAATAGAAAATCTTCTGGTGAAACGGATATCACGATAAAATACATAAATAATAATCCGTCGATAGTCAAATCGAACCCAAAAAACTAAATTCTAAAATAAAAATATTTTATCAAAACGTACGTGGACTAAGAACAAAATTACAGGACCTGCAATCAACCTTACCTACTCTGGATTATGATTCTTACGCTTTCACTGAGACATGGCTGAACAAAAACATTGATACTACGGAATTGGGTTTCTTTGAACACACAGTGTACAGACAAGATAGAAGCAATAGCAATAAAACTAGAGGAGGTGGTGTGTTAATATCCGTAAATAAGAAATTCAACTCAAGAAAACTCAAATGCATCTACACTCATCTGGAACAACTATTCATCATGGTGTCTACCAATAAGGAAAAAATTATTGTTGGCTGCTTATATATACCCCCTTCTTCTGATGCTCAATTATACAAAGACCACTACCTCGAAGCTGAAACAATACGAAGAAAATTTCCAGATGCCACTTTGATATTAACAGGAGACTACAATCTACCTAATGTAACGTGGGACACAGAAAACAATAAAACTTCATGCACGGACAACATCAATCATGGTTCCCATGATATAATCGAGATGTCAAATTTTTTAAGTCTCCGGCAGTTAAACTATGTCTACAATGTTAACGCTCGTCTTCTCGATCTAGTGTTTTCCAATTCTTCTTCTGTAAAAGTATCCGCATCTGCTGAAGATATTCTCCCAATCGACAAGTATCACCCTCCTTTAACGATCGAATGCTACAGTTCAAAAATAGAAAAAAAATCCATCTCCATCAACAAAATTAAACTTTTTCAAAGCTGATTTTAAGCAAATCACAAATCTTCTATTGTCTACTGACTGGAACTTTCTTGATTTTGAAGAAAACCTAAATGTAATGGTAGAAAAATTTTACTTATTTTTAAATAATGCAATTGAATTGTTTGTACCCGTCACTAAAATCACTGTGCACAACTACCCAAAATGGTTTAGCAACGACCTTATTAAAATAATTAGAGACAAAAAAATTGCTCATAAAGTTTATAAATCGTCACGTGATCCTAAAGATTATGTAAAATTTTGTGAACTAAGAAAGACAACTAAAAATATGTCCAAGTTATGTTACAAAAGGTATATCGAAAACTGCGAAGAATTGGCAGCAGCTAATCCTCAGAACATTTATAAATTTGCGAACATGCTCAATAATAATGACTCTAGTATTCCGTCAAACATGTATTTAGATAATAAAATGGCCGATACCCCCCAAGAAGTCGTCAATCTGTTTGCTGAATTTTTCAGCAAAGTCTATGATACTGCAAACAACTCTCCATTATTCGATACAACTACAGCTAACAATGACAACAAGATCGATTTTAGCCAATTTATATTCAAAGAAAGCGATATTAGAACTAAATTAAAATCCCTTGATATTAATAAATCGGCTGGTCCCGATAACATTCCTCCAATTTTCTTATCAAAATGCTTATCAGTTTTAACATTACCTCTAACTAAACTTTTTAACTTGTCTCTAAAAATTGGTACCTTTCCACAAAAATGGAAAACCAGTTTTCTATTTCCAATCTTTAAGAAAGGAAATAGATCAGATATCTCTAACTATAGACCTATATGTATCCAATCGTCAATCCCTAAACTATTTGAATCTGCTCTGCTTTCTAAACTCTCGCCTGAGATTAACAAAGTTATTTCACATCGTCAACATGGTTTCATGGCAAAAAGATCTACTTTTACAAACTTGATGATCTATCAGGAATACCTATTTAATACAATGCAAAAGCGTCTTCAAACAGACGTAGTGTATACTGACTTTAGTAAGGCATTCGACAAAGTCTCACATAAAATTCTCATACATAAACTTAGTGCCCTTGGAATAACAGGGAATATTTTGAGATGGTTTGAGAGTTATCTGCATAAAAGAAAAATATGTGTTAAACTCAACTCACACTATTCACACCAGTTCGAAGTCTTTACCGGCGTCCCACAGGGGTCTCATTTAGGACCAGTACTATTTTTATTGTTTATCAATGATATAACTACGGTTTTTGATGGAGTCATGATTCTCTTATTTGCAGATGATCTCAAAATTTATAAAACCATTACAAATATTCATGACTGTTACGTACTACAATTTAATCTTGTGAGGCTACAAGAGTGGTGCACCCACAATGAACTATTTCTCAATATTGATAAATGTCAAACGATAACTTTTGCCCGAATCAAAAATCCCATTACGCATCAATATAGCATCAACAACATTTTCCTAAAAAGAGTTGAGAATATTAAGGATCTTGGTATTATTTTTGACAGGCAACTAACATTTGTTCCTCATATAAACGAAATAACCAACAAGGCCATGAAATGTTTGGGTTTTATATTAAGGACAGCGAAAGATTTTAAATTAATAAATTCCTTCAAACTGCTATTCACTGGTTTAGTTAGAAGTAATCTAGAGTATAACTCAACAATCTGGTCTCCATTTTATAAGATTCACCAATTAAAAATTGAAAGAGTGCAACATAAATTTCTGCGATTTATTAATTATAAATTAGGAATTCCAAACGAATATCTTAATTACACTTTCCTCATGAACTTACTAAATTTAACCGATTTATCATTGAGACGCACAGTGTGCGACTTAGTATCTCTTTTCAAAATTTCGAATGGCAGACTGGACGCCATTGATTTGACGAGTCTTATATCGCTCCGTGTAGCTACGCGCGACACTCGACAGACCGCTCTATATAATGTTCCCATATCTGCTAACAATTATTTTCAAAACTCACCTATTCAAAGACTTCACATACTCGGTAATAAGTATAGCTCAATTGATGTTTATCATCACCAATCAGTATACAAACTAAAATACAGTATACTAGAATGTTTGTAACAGATTCATAATTTTTTTTCAAACGCATATTTTATTGTTTCATTAACTAAGCTTTGTTTTGTAAAATTCCCAATCGGGCAAAATAAAGATTGATGATTACAAAGATGGTTTACAACAAACTGTAGTGTTTATCTTTATAATAATAATAACAAACTTACTTGTCTTGTGTGTATTACCTACTTACATTATTGTACTCTTGTAACTACACTATATTTATATAAACTTATCGAACTCATTGTCCAAATTCCAATAACACCGTAACTATATACTTGAATTGTATCTACTTAACTACCTACCTATATCTGTTATATTTTTCTCAAGTTTATGTATTAGTTTAACCTATGTTCTGTAAAATATTCAACCGACGTACTTTGTACAATAAACTTTGCTTGCTTATGTTTATAAAATAATAACACCATAACAATAACCCTACACATTGTTATGTAAGTTCATACTCAATTTATTATGCTATGTAATTAAAATATTTTATAATGCTACTGAACAACAAAACCCATAACATGTATATGTAAAAGCCTTCTAGGCGTTAATAAAATGAAATAAATAAAAATAAAATAAATATTGTTATCTGTGAGCCTACAGAATACGGAATGACAATGCAGACTAAATCCGAAGTGCTCCCCGCACCTCGCGGCCCATAGGTAGGTACAGAGTACCACAATAACTTCTGCAGGTCTGCTTCTGTTTCCTTTTAGATCACTTCTACTGGTCTGCTGCTGTTTCCCGTTAAATGACTTCTGCTGGTCTGCTTCTGTTTCAAGTTAAATTACTTCTGCTGGTCTGGTTCTGTTTCTTGTTATATTACTTTTGCTGGTCAGCTTCTGTTTCCCGCTAAATTACTTCTGCTGGTTTGCTGCTGTTTCCTATTCGAATACTTCTGCTGGTCTGCTACTGTTTTTTCGTTAAATTAATTCTATATTCTGCTGCCTTTTCACGTAAAAATACTTCTGCCGGACTCGTGGTGTGACTTTTTAAATTTCTTCTGTTGGTCTGCTGCTGTTTCCCTTGAGATTGCTTATCTGCTGCTGTTTCCCGTTAAAATTACTTCAGCTGGTCTAATGCTCTTTCCTGTTAATCTACTTTTGCTGTTCTGCTACTGTTTTCCGTTTAATTACTTCAGCTGATCTGCTGCTGTTTCCCGTAAAATTACTTCTGCTGTTGTTTCCCGTTTAATTTCTTCTGATGGTCTGTTGCTGTTTCTCGTTAAATTACTTCTGCTGGCGTGTTTTTGTTTCCCGTTAAATAACTTCTGCTGGTGTGCCGTTGTTAACCTTTGGATTACTTTTGCTGGTCTGCTGCTGTTACCTGTGAAAAAACTTCTGCAGGTGTGCTGTTGTTACCCTTTGGATTACTTTTGCTGGTCTGCTGCTGTTTCCCGTGAAATACCTTCTGCAGGTGTGCTGCTGTTTCCCTTTAGATCACATCTACTGGTCTGCTGCTGTTTCCCGTTAAATTACTTCGGCTGATCTGCTGCTGTTTGGTGTTAAATTACCCTTGCTGGTCTGTTGTTGTTTCCCGTTTAATAACTTCAGCTGATCTGCTGCTGATTCCCGTAAAAATACTTCTTCTGGTCTCGTGGTGTGACACGTTAAATTTCTTCAGACGGTCTGCTGCTGTTTCTCTTAAGATAACTTCCGCTTATCTGCTGCTGTTTCCCGTAAAATAAAATCTGCTGTTTTGCTGCTGTTTCCCGTTAAATAACTTCTGCTGGTGTGCTGTTGTTACACTTGAGATTACTTTTACTGGTCTGCTGCTGTTTCACGTTAAATAACTTCTGCTGGTGTGCTGTTGTTACCCTTTGAATAACTTCTGCTAGTCTGTTGTTGTTCCCCGTAAAATAATTTCTGCAGGTCTGCTGCTGTTTCCCTTTAAATGGCTTCTGCTGGTCTGCTTCTGTTTTCCGTTAAATTACTTCTGCTGTTTTACTGCTGATTCCAACGCACAATTACGCACGCTTCTGCTGGTGTGCTGTAGTTACCCTTTAGATTACTTCTGCTGGTCTGCTACTGTATCAATAAATAATTTCTGCTGTTTTGCTGCTGTTTCCCGTTAAATTCCTTTTGCTGGTGTGCCGTTTTTACCCTTTTGATTACTTCTGCTTGTTTGCTGCAGTTTCCAAGAAATAATTTTAGCTGTTCTGATGCTGTTTTCCCGTTAAATTTCTTCTGCTGGTGTGTTGTTGTTACCCTTTGTATAATTTTTGCTGGTCTGCTGCTGTTTCCCGTTAAATTACTTCTGCTGGTCTGTTGCTAGTTCTCGTTAAATTACTTCGGCTGGCCTGTTTTTGTTTTCCGTTGGATAACTTCTGCTGGTGTGCTGTTGTTACACTTTGATTACTTCTGCTGGTCTGCTGCTGTTTTCTGTGAAATTACTTCTGCCTTTGTACTGCTGTTTCCCTTAAGATCACTTCTATTGGTCTGCTGCTGTTTCCTTTGAGATAACTTCTGCTTATCTGCTGCTGTTTTCCGTTCAAATTATATCTGTTGGTCTGTTGCTCTTTCCCGTTAATCTACTTTTGCTGGTTTGCTGCTGTTTCCCGTTAAATTACTTCGGCTGATTTGCTGCTGTTTCCGTTAAAATTACCCTTGCTGGTCTGCTGCTGTTTCCCGTTTAATTACTTCAGCTGATCTGCTGTTGTTTCTCGTAAAATTACTTCTGCTGTTCTGCTGCTGTTTCACGTTAAATTATTTCTGCTGGTGTGCTGTTGTTACCCTTTGATTAACTTCTGCTTATCTGCTGCTGTTTCCCATTCAAATTACATCTGCTGGCCTGATTTTGTTTTCCGTTAAATAACTTCTGCTGGTGTGCTGTTGTTACACTTTGATTACTTCTGCTGGTCTGCTGCTGTTTTCTGTGAAATTACTTCTGCCTTTGTACTGCTGTTTCCCTTTAGATCACTTCTGCTGTTCTACTGCTGTTTCCCGTTAGATTACTTCTGCTGGTGTGCTGTTGTTACCCTTTGGATTACTTCTGCTAGTCTGCTGCTGTTCCTTGTGAAATTGTGAAAAAAAAAATTCTGCAGGTCTGCTGCATTTTCCTTTTAAATGACTTCTGCTGGTCTGCTTCTGTTTTCTGTTAAATTACTTCTGCTGTTTTACTGCTGATTCCCGTACAATCACGCACGCTTCTGCAGGTGTCCTGCTGTATCCCTTGAGATAACTTCTGCTTATCTGCTGCTGTTTCCCGTTCAAATTACTTCTGCTGGTCTGTTGCTCTTTCCCGTTAATCTACTTTTGCTGGTCTGCTGCTGTTTTTCGTTAAATTACTTCGGCTGATCTGCTGCTGTTTCCTGTAAAATTACCCTTGCTGGTCTGCTGATGTTTCCCGTTTAATTACTTCAGCTGATCTGCTGCTGTGTACCGTAAAATTACTTCTGATGATCTGCTGCTGTTAACGGTTTAATTACTTCTGCTGATTTGCTGCTGTCTCCCTTAAAAATACTTCTGCTGGTCTCCTTGTGTGTAACGTTGTTACACTTAAGATTACTTTTGCTGGTCTGCCGTTGTTTCCTGTTAAATAATTTCAGCTGTTCTGCTGCTGTTTCCCGTTTAATTACTTCTGCTGGTGTGCTGTTGTTACCCTTTGATTAACTTCTGCTTATCTGCTGCTGTTTCCCGTTCAAATTACTTCTGCTTGTCTGTTGCTCTTTCCCGTTAATCTACTTTTGCTGGTCTGCTGCTGTATCCCGTTAAATTACTTCGGCTGGTCTGCTGCTGTTTCCTGTATAATTACCCTTGCTCGTCTGCTGCTGTTTCCCGTTTAATTACTTCAGCTGATCTGCTGTTGTTTCCCGTAAAATTACTTCTGCTGTTCTGCTGCTGTTTCACGTTAAATTACTTCTGCTGGTGTGCTGTTGTTACACTTTGATTAACTTTTGCTTATCTGCTGCTGTTTCCCGTTCACATTACTTCTACTGGTCTGTTGTTCTTTCCCGTTAATCTACTTTTGCTGGTCCGCTGCTGTTTCCCGTTAAATTACTTCTGCTGATCTGCTGCTGTTTCCCGTTTAATTACTTCAGCTGATCTGCTGTTGTTTCCCATAAAATTACTTCTGCTGTTCTGCTGCTGTTTCCTGTATAATTACCCTTGCTCGTCTGCTGCTGTTTCCCGTTTAATTACTTCAGCTGATCTGCTGTTGTTTCCCGTAAAATTACTTCTGCTGTTCTGCTGCTGTTTCACGTTAAATTACTTCTGCTGGTGTGCTGTTGTTAAAAAACTTCTGCAGGTGTGCTGTTGTTACCCTTTGGATTACTTTTGCTGGTCTGCTGCTGTTTCCCGTGAAATACCTTCTGCAGGTGTGCTGCTGTTTCCCTTTAGATCACATCTACTGGTCTGCTGCTGTTTCCCGTTAAATTACTTCGGCTGATCTGCTGCTGTTTGGTGTTAAATTACCCTTGCTGGTCTGTTGTTGTTTCCCGTTTAATTACTTCAGCTGATCTGCTGCTGATTCCAGTAAAAATACTTCTTCTGGTCTCGTGGTGTGACACGTTAAATTTCTTCAGACGGTCTGCTGCTGTTTCTCTTAAGATAACTTCCGCTTATCTGCTGCTGTTTCCCGTAAAATAAAATCTGCTGTTTTGCTGCTGTTTCCCGTTCAAATTACTTCTGCTGGTCTGTTGCTCTTTCCCGTTAATCTACTTTTGCTGGTCTGCTGCTGTTTCTCGTTAAATTACTTCAGCTGATCTGATGTTGTTTCCCGTAAAATTACTTCTGCTGTTCTGCTGCTGTTTCACGTTTAATTACTTCTGCTGGTGTGCTGTTGTTACCCTTTGATTAACGTCTGCTTATCTGCTGCTGTTTTCTGTTCAAATTACTTCTGCTGGTCTGTTGCTCTTTCCCGTTAATGTACTTTTGCTGGTCTGCTGCTGTTTCCCGTTAAATTACTTCGGCTGATCTGCTGCTGTTTCCTGTATAATTACCCTTGCTCGTCTGCTGCTGTTTCCCGTTAAATTACTTCAGTGGATCTGCTGTTGTTTCCCGTAAAATTACTTCTGCTGTTCTGCTGCTGTTTCACGGTAAATTACTTCTGCTTGTGTGCTGTTGTTACCCTTTGATTAGCATCTGCTTATCTGCTGCTGTTTCCCGTTAAATTACTTCTGCTGATCTGCTGCTGTTTCCTGTAAAATTGACCTTGCTGGTCTGCTGTTGTTTCCCGTTAAATTACTTCAGCTGATCTGCTGCTGTGTCCCGTAAAATTACTTATGATGTTCTGCTGCTGTTTCCTTTAAAATTACCCTTGCTGGTCTGCTGCTGTTTCCCTTTTAATTACTTCAGCTGTTCTGCTGCTGTTTACCGTTAAATTACTTCTCCTGGTCTGCTGTTTTTTTCCGTTAAATTACTTCTGCTGTTTTGCTGCTGATTCACGTTATATTACTTCTGCTGGTCTGGTGCTGTTTCTCGTTAAATTACTTCTGCTGGTCTGCTTCTGTTTCCCGTTTAATAACTTCTGCTGGTGTGCTGTTGTTACGCGTTGGATTACTTCTGCTGGTCTCCTGCTGTTGCCTGTGAAATAACTCCTGCAGGTCTGCTTCTGTTTCCCTAAAGTTCACTTCTACTGGTCTGCTGCTGTTTCCCGTTAAATAATTTCAGCTGTTCTGCTGCTGTTTCCCGTTAAATTACTTCTGCTGGTGTGCTGTTGTTACCCTTTAGATTACTTCTGCTAGTCTGCTGCTATTCCCCGTGAAATAAATTCTGCAGGTCTGCTGCTGTTTCCTTTTAAATGACTTCTGCTGGTCTGCTTCTGTTTTCTTTTAAATTACTTCTGCTGTTTTACTGCTGATTCCCGTTCAATTACGCACGCTTCTGCAGGTGTCCTGCTGTTTCCCTTGAGATAACTTCTGCTTATCTGCTGCTGTTTCCCGTTCAATTTACTTCTGCTGTTCTGCTGCTGTTTCACGTTAAATTACTTCTGCTGGTGTGTTGTTTTTACCCTTTGATTAACTTATGCTTATCTGCTGCTGTTTCCCGTTCAAATTACTTCTGCAGGTCTGTTGCTGTTTCCCGTTAAATTACTTCGGCTGATCTGCTGCTGTTTCCTTTAAAATTACCCTTGCTGGTCTGCTGCTGTTTCCCGTTTAATTACTTCAGCTATCTGCTGTTGTTTCCCGTAAAATTACTACTGCTGTTCTGCTGCTGTTTCACGTTAAATGACTTCTGCTTGTGTGCTGTTGTTACCTTTTGATTAACTACTGCTTATCTGCTGCTGTTTCCCGTTCAAATTACTTCTGCTGGTCTGTTGCTCTTTCCCGTTAATCTACTTTTACTGGTCTGCTGCTGTTTCCCGTTAAATTACTTCGGCTGATCTGCTGCTGTTTCCCGTTTAATTACTTCAGCTGATCTGATGTTGTTTCCCGTAAAATTACTTCTGCTGTTCTGCTGCTGTTTCACGTTTAATTACTTCTGCTGGTGTGCTGTTGTTACCCTTTGATTAACTTCTGCTTATCTGCTGCTGTTTTCTGTTCAAATTACTTCTGCTGGTCTGTTGCTCTTTCCCGTTAATGTACTTTTGCTGGTCTGCTGCTGTTTCGCGTTAAATTACTTCGGCTGATCTGCTGCTGTTTCCTGTATAATTACCCTTGCTCGTCTGCTGCTGTTTCCCGTTTAATTTCTTCAGTGGATCTGCTGTTGTTTCCCGTAAAATTACTTCTGCTGTTCTGCTGCTGTTTCACGGTAAATAACTTCTGCTGGTGTGCTGTTGTTACCCTTTGATTAACATCTGCTTATCTGCTGCTGTTTCCCGTTAAATTACTTCTGCTGATCTGCTGCTGTTTCCTGTAAAATTGACCTTGCTGGTCTGCTGTTGTTTCCCGTTTAATTACTTCAGCTGATCTGCTGCTGTGTCCCGTAAAATTACTTCTGATGTTCTGCTGCTGTTTCCTTTAAAATTACCCTTGCTGGTCTGCTGCTGTTTCCCTTTTAATTACTTCAGCTGTTCTGCTGCTGTTTACCGTTAAATTACTTCTCCTGGTCTGCTGCTTTTTTCCGTTAAATTACTTCTGCTGTTTTGCTGCTGATTCACGTTATATTACTTCTGCTGGTCTGGTGCTGTTTCTCGTTAAATTACTTCTGCTGGTCTGCTTCTGTTTCCCGTTTAATAACTTCTGCTGGTGTGCTGTTGTTACGCTTTGGATTACATCTGCTGGTCTCCTGCTGTTGCCTGTGAAATAACTCCTGCAGGTCTGCTTCTGTTTCCCTTAAGTTTACTTCTATTGGTCTGCTGCTGTTTCCCGTTAAATAATTTCAGCTGTTCTGCTGCTGTTTGCCGTTAAATTACTTCTGCTGGTGTGCTGTTGTTACCCTTTGGATTACTTCTGCTAGTCTGCTGCTATTCCCCGTGAAATAAATTCTGCAGGTCTGCTGCTGTTTCCTTTTAAATGACTTCTGCTGGTCTGCTTCTGTTTTCTTTTAAATTACTTCTGCTGTTTTACTGCTGATTCCCGTTCAATTACGCACGCTTCTGCAGGTGTCCTGCTGTTTCCCTTGAGATAACTTCTGCTTATCTGCTGCTGTTTCCCGTTCAATTTACTTCTGCTGTTCTGCTGCTGTTTCACGTTAAATTACTTCTGCTGGTGTGTTGTTGTTACCCTTTGATTAACTTATGCTTATCTGCTGCTGTTTCCCGTTCAAATTACTTCTGCAGGTCTGTTGCTTTTTCCCGTTAAATTACTTCTGCTGATCTGCTGCTGTTTCCTGTAAAATTGACCTTGCTGGTCTGCTGTTGTTTCCCGTTTAATTACTTCAGCTGATCTGCTGCTGTGTCCCGTAAAATTACTTCTGATGTTCTGCTGCTGTTTCCTTTAAAATTACCCTTGCTGGTCTGCTGCTGTTTCCCTTTTAATTACTTCAGCTGTTCTGCTGCTGTTTACCGTTAAATTACTTCTCCTGGTCTGCTGCTTTTTTCCGTTAAATTACTTCTGCTGTTTTGCTGCTGATTCACGTTATATTACTTCTGCTGGTCTGGTGCTGTTTCTCGTTAAATTACTTCTGCTGGTCTGCTTCTGTTTCCCGTTTAATAACATCTGCTGGTGTGCTGTTGTTACGCTTTGGATTACATCTGCTGGTCTCCTGCTGTTGCCTGTGAAATAACTCCTGCAGGTCTGCTTCTGTTTCCCTTAAGTTTACTTCTACTGGTCTGCTGCTGTTTCCCGTTAAATAATTTCAGCTGTTCTGCTGCTGTTTCCCGTTAAATTACTTCTGCTGGTGTGCTGTTGTTACCCTTTGGATTACTTCTGCTAGTCTGCTGCTATTCCCCGTGAAATAAATTCTGCAGGTCTGCTGCTGTTTCCTTTTAAATGACTTCTGCTGGTCTGCTTCTGTTTTCTTTTAAATTACTTCTGCTGTTTTACTGCTGATTCCCGTTCAATTACGCACGCTTCTGCAGGTGTCCTGCTGTTTCCCTTGAGATAACTTCTGCTTATCTGCTGCTGTTTCCCGTTCAATTTACTTCTGCTGTTCTGCTGCTGTTTCACGTTAAATTACTTCTGCTGGTGTGTTGTTGTTACCCTTTGATTAACTTATGCTTATCTGCTGCTGTTTCCCGTTCAAATTACTTCTGCAGGTCTGTTGCTTTTTCCCGTTAAATTACTTCGGCTGATCTGCTGCTGTTTCCCGTTCAAATTACTTCTGCTGGTCTGTTGCTCTTTCCCGTTAAATTACTTTGGCTGATCTGCTGCTGTTTCCCGTTTAATTACTGAAGCTGATCTGCTGTTGTTTTCCGTTTAATTACTTCTGCTGTTCTGCTGCTGTTTCCCGTTTACTTACTTCTGCTGGTGTGCTGTTGTTACCCTTTGATTAACTTCTGCTTATCTGCTGCTGTTTCCCGTTCAAATTACTTCTGCTGGTCTGTTGCTCTTTCCCGTTAATATAATTTTGCTGGTCTGCTGCTAATTTCCGTTAAATTACTTCGGCTGATCTGCTGCTGTTTCCCGTTTAATTACTTCAGCTGATCTGCTGTTGTTTCTCGTAAAATTACTTCTGCTGTTCTGCTGCTGTTTCACGTTAAATTACTTCTGCTGGTGTGCTGTTGTTACCCTTTGATTAACTTCTGCTTATCTGCTGCTGTTTCCCGTTCAAATTACTTCTGCAGGTCTGTTGCTTTTTCCCGTTAATCTTCTTTTGCTGGTCTGCTGCTGTTTCCCGTAAAATTACTTCGGCTGATCTGCTGCTGTTTCACGTTAAATTACTTCGGCTGATCTGCTGCTGTTTCCCGTTTAATTACTTCAGCTGATCTGCTGTTGTTTCCTCTAAAATGACTTCTGCTTTTCTGCTGCTGTTTCACGTTAAATTACTTCTGCTGGTGTGTTGTTGTTACCCTTTGATTAACTTCTGCTTATCTGCTGCTGTTTCCCGTTCAAATTACTTCTGCTGGTCTGTTGCTCTTTCCCGTTAATCTTCTTTTGCTGGTCTGCTGCTGGTTTCCGTTAAATTACTTCGGCTGATCTGCTGCTGTTTCCCGTTTAATTACTTCAGCTGATCTGATGTTGTTTCCCGTAAAATTACTTCTGCTGTTCTGCTGCTGTTTCACGTTTAATTACTTCTGCTGGTGTGCTGTTGTTACCCTTTGATTAACTTCTGCTTATCTGCTGCTGTTATCTGTTCAAATTACTTCTGCTGGTCTGTTGCTCTTTCCCGTAAATGTACTTTTTCTGGTCTGCTGCTGTTTCCCGTTAAATTACTTCGGCTGATCTGCTGCTGTTTCCTGTATAATTACCCTTGCTCGTCTGCTGCTGTTTCCCGTTTAATTACTTCAGTGGATCTGCTGTTGTTTCCCGTAAAATTACTTCTGCTGTTCTGCTGCTGTTTCACGGTAAATTACTTCTGCTGGTGTGCTGTTGTTACCCTTTGATTAACATCTGCTTATCTGCTGCTGTTTCCCGTTAAATTACTTCTGCTGATCTGCTGCTGTTTCCTGTAAAATTGACCTTGCTGGTCTGCTGTTGTTTCCCGTTTAATTACTTCAGCTGATCTGCTGCTGTGTCCCGTAAAATTACTTCTGATGTTCTGCTGCTGTTTCCTTTAAAATTACCCTTGCTGGTCTGCTGCTGTTTCCCTTTTAATTACTTCAGCTGTTCTGCTGCTGTTTACCGTTAAATAACTTCTCCTGGTCTGCTGTTTTTTTCCGTTAAATTACTTCTGCTGTTTTGCTGCTGATTCATGTTATATTACTTCTGCTGGTCTGGTGCTGTTTCTCGTTAAATTACTTTTGCTGGTCTGCTTCTGTTTCCCGTTTAATAACTTCTGCTGGTGTGCTGTTGTTACGCTTTGGATTACTTCTGCTGGTCTCCTGCTGTTGCCTGTGAAATAACTCCTGCAGGTCTGCTTCTGTTTCCCTTAAGTTCACTTCTTCTGGTCTGCTGCTGTTTCCCGTTAAATAATTTCAGCTGTTCTGCGGCTGTTTCCCGTTAAATTACTTCTGCTGGTGTGCTGTTGTTACCCTTTGGATCTGGATTCCCCGTGAAATAAATTCTGCAGGTCTGCTGCTGTTTCCTTTTAAATGACTTCTGCTGGTATGCTTGTTTACTTTTAAATTACTTCTGCTGTTTTACTGCTGATTCCCGTTCAATGACGCACGCTTCTGCAGGTGTCCTGCTGTTTCCCTTGAGATAACTTCTGCTTATCTGCTGCTGTTTCCCGTTCAATTTACTTCTGCTGTTCTGCTGCTGTTTCACGTTAAATTACTTCTGCAGGTGTGTTGTTTTTACCCTTTGATTAACTTATGCTTATCTGCTGCTGTTTCCCGTTCAAATTACTTCTGCAGGTCTGTTGCTGTTTCCCGTTAAATTACTTCGGCTGATCTGCTGCTGTTTCCTTTAAAATTACCCTTGCTGGTCTGCTGCTGTTTCCCGTTTAATTACTTCAGCTATCTGCTGTTGTTTCCCGTAAAATTACTACTGCTGTTCTGCTGCTGTTTCACGTTAAATGACTTCTGCTTGTGTGCTGTTGTTACCTTTTGATTAACTACTGCTTATCTGCTGCTGTTTCCCGTTCAAATTACTTCTGCTGGTCTGTTGCTCTTTCCCGTTAATCTACTTTTACTGGTCTGCTGCTGTTTCCCGTTAAATTACTTCGGCTGATCTGCTGCTGTTTCCCGTTCAAATTACTTCTGCTGGTCTGTTGCTCTTTCCCGTTAAATTACTTTGGCTGATCTGCTGCTGTTTCCCGTTTAATTACTTCAGCTGATCTGCTGTTGTTTTCCGTTTAATTACTTCTGCTGTTCTGCTGCTGTTTCCCGTTTACTTACTTCTGCTGGTGTGCTGTTGTTACCCTTTGATTAACTTCTGCTTATCTGCTGCTGTTTCCCGTTCAAATTACTTCTGCTGGTCTGTTGCTCTTTCCCGTTAATATAATTTTGCTGGTCTGCTGCTAATTTCCGTTAAATTACTTCGGCTGATTTGCTGCTGTTTCCCGTTTAATTACTTCAGCTGATCTGCTGTTGTTTCTCGTAAAATTACTTCTGCTGTTCTGCTGCTGTTTCACGTTAAATTACTTCTGCTGGTGTGCTGTTGTTACCCTTTGATTAACTTCTGCTTATCTGCTGCTGTTTCCCGTTTACTTACTTCTGCTGGTGTGCTGTTGTTACCCTTTGATTAACTTCTGCTTATCTGCTGCTGTTTCCCGTTCAAATTACTTCTGCTGGTCTGTTGCTCTTTCCCGTTAATATACTTTTGCTGGTCTGCTGCTAATTCCCGTTAAATTACTTCGGCTGATCTGCTGCTGTTTCCCGTTTAATTACTTCAGCTGATCTGCTGTTGTTTCCCGTAAAATTACTTCTGCTGTTCTGCTGCTGTTTCACGTTAAATTACTTCTGCTGGTGTGCTGTTGTTACCCTTTGATTAACTTCTTTTTATCTGCTGCTGTTTCCCGTTAAATTACTTCTGCTGATCTGCTGCTGTTTCCTGTAAAATTGCCCTTCCTTGTCTGCTGTTGTTTCCCGTTTAATTACTTCAGCTGATCTGCTGTTGTTTCCCGTAAAATTACTTCTGCTGGTCCCTTGCTCTTTCCCGTTAATCTAATTTTGCTGGTCTGGTGCTCTTTCTCGTTCAATTACTTCTGCTGGTCTGCTTCTGTTTCCCGTTTAATAACTTCTGCTGGTGTGCTGTTGTTACCCTTTGGATAACTTCTGCTGGTCTGCTACTGTTGCCTGTGAAATAACTTCTACAGGTCTGCTTTTGTTTCCCTTTAGTTCACTTCTACTGGTCTGCTGCTGTTTCCCGTTGAATAATTTCAGCTGTTCTGCTGCTGTTTCCCGTTAAATTACTTCTGCTGGTGTGCTGTTGTTACCCTTTGGATTTGGATTCCCCGTGAAATAAATTCTGCAGGTCTGCTTCTGTTTCCTTTTAAATGACTTCTGCTGGTCTGCTTGTTTTCTTTTAAATTACTTCTGCTGTTTAACTGCTGATTCCCGTTCAATTACGCGCGCTTCTGCAGGTGTCCTGCTGTTTCCCTTGAGATATCTTCTGCTTATCTGCTGCTGTTTCCCGTTCAAATTACTTCTGCTGGTCTCTCGCTCTTTCCCGTTAATCTTCTTTTGCTGGTCTGCTGCTATTTCCCGTAAAATTACTTCTGATGTTCTGCTGCTGTTTCCCGTTTTATTACTTCTGCTGGTGTTCTGTTGTTACACTTTAGATTACTTTTGCTGGTCTGCCGCTGTTTCCTGTTAAATAATTTCAGCTGTTCTGCTGCTGTTTCCCGTTTAATTACTTCTGCAGGTCTGCTTCTGTTTCTCTTTAGTTCATTTCTACTGGTCTGCTGCTGTTTCCCGTTTAATTACTTCGGCTGATCTGCTGCTGTTTCCTTTAAAATTCCCCTCTCTGGTCTGCTGCTGTTTCCCGTTTAATTACGTCAGCTGATCTGCTGTTGTTTCCCGTAATATTACTTCTGCTGTTCTGCTGCTGTTTCAAGTTAAATGACTTCTGCTGGTGTGCTGTTGTTACCCTTTGATAAACTTCTGCTTATCTTCTGCTGTTTCCTGTTTCCCGTTCAAATAACTTTTGCTGGTCTGTTGCTCTTTCCCGTTAATCTACTTTTGCTTTTCTGCTGCTGTTTCCCGTAAAAATTACTTCGGCTGATCTGCTGCGGTTTCCTTTAAAATTACCCTTGCTTGTCTGCTGCTGTTTCCCGTTTAATAACTTCAGCTGATCTGCTGTTGTTTCACGTTCAAATTACTTCTACTAGTCTGTTGCTCTTTCCCGTTAATCTCTTTTTGCTGGTCTGCTGCTGTTTCCCGTAAAAATACTTCTGCTGATCTGCTGCTGTTTCCTGTAAAATTGCCCTTGCTGGTCTGCTGCTGTTTCCCGTTTAATTACTTCAGCTGATCTGCTGCTGTGTCCCGTAAAATTACTTCTGAAGTTCTGCTGCTGTTTCCCGTTTAATTACTTCTGCTGGTGTTCTGTTGTTACACTGAAGATTACTTTTGCTGGTCTGCCGCTGTTTCCTGTTAAATAATTTCAGCTGTTCTGCTGCTTTTTCCCGTTTAATTACTTCTGCAGGTCTGCTTCTGTTTCTCTTTAGTTCATTTCTACTGATCTGCTGCTGTTTACCGTTAAATGACTTCTCCTGGTCTGCTGCTTTTTTTCCGTTAAATTTTTTCTGCTACTTTGCTGCTGATTCACGTTTTATTTCTTCTGCTGGTCTGGTGCTATTTCTCGTTAAATTACTCCTGCTGGTCTGTTTTTGTTTCCCGTTTAATAACTTCTGCTGGTGTGCTGTTTTTACGCTTTGGATTACTTCTGCTGGTCTGTTGCTGTTGCTTGTGAAATAACTTCTGCAGGTCTGCTTCTGTTTCCTTTTAGTTCACTTCTACTGGTCTGCTGCTGTTTCCCGTTAAATAATTTCAGCTGTTCTGCTGCTGTTTCCCGTTAAATTACTTCTGCTTGTGTGCTGTTGTTACTTTTTGGATTACTTCTGCTAGTCTGCTGCTCTTCCCCGTGAAATAAATTCTGCAAGTCTGCCGCTTTTTCCCGTTAAATGACTTCTGCTGGTCTGCTTCTGTTTTCTGTTAAATTACTTCTGCTGTTTTACTGCTGATTCCCGTTCAATTACGCACGCTTCTGCAGGTGTCCTGCTGTTTCCCTTGAGATAACTTCTGCTAATCTGCACCTGTTTCCCGTTCAAATTATTTCTGCTGTTCTGCTGCTGTTTCACGTTAAATTACTTCTGCTGGTCTGCTGCTGATTCACGTTATATTTCTTCTGCTGGTCTGTTGCTCTTTCCCGTTAAATTACTTTGGCTGATCTGCTGCTGTTTCCCGTTTAATTACTTCAGCTGATCTGCAGTTGTTTCCCGTAAAATTACTTCTGCTGTTCTGCTGCTGTTTCCCGTTTAATTACTTCTGCTGGTGTGCTACTGTTACCCTTCGATTGACTTCTGCTTATCTGCTGCTGTTTCCCGTTCAAATTACTTCTGCTGGTCTGTTGCTCTTTCCCGTTAATATACTTTTGCTGGTCTGCTGCTAATTCCCGTTAAATTACTTCGGCTGATCTGCTGCTATTTCCCGTTTAATTACTTCAGCTGATCTGCTGTTGTTTCCCGTAAAATTACTTCTGCTGTTCTGCTGCTGTTTCACGTTAAATAACTTCTGCTGGTGTGCTGTTGTTACCCTTTGATTAACTTCTTTTTATCTGCTGCTGTTTCCCGTTAAATTACTTCTGCTGATCTGCTGCTGTTTCCTGTAAAATTGCCCTTGCTGGTCTGCTGTTGTTTCCCGTTTAATTACTTCAGCTGATCTGCTGTTGTTTCCCGTAAAATTACTTCAGCTGATCTGCTGCTGTGTCCCGTAAAATTACTTCCGATGTTCTAGTGCTGTTTCCCGTTTAATTACTTCTGCTGGTGTTCTGTTGTTACACTTAAGATTACTTTTGCTGGTCTGCCGCTGTTTCCTGTTAAATTACTTCGGCTGATCTGCTGCTGTTTCCTTTAAAATTACCATTGCTGGTCTGCTACTGTTTCCCGTTTAATTACTTCAGCTGTTCTGCTTTTGTTTACCGTTAAATTACTTCTCCTGGTCTGCTGCTTTTTTCCGTTAAATTATTTCTGCTGTTTTGCTGCTGATTCACGTTATATTACTTCTGCTGGTCTGGTGCTGTTTCTCGTTAAATTACTTCTGCTGGTCTGCTTCTGTTTCCCGTTTTATAACTTCTGCTGGTGTGCTGTTGCTACCCTTTGGATTACTTCTGCTGGTCTCCTGCTGTTGCCTGTGAATTAACTTCTGCAGGTCTGCTTCTGTTTCCCTTTATTTCACTTCTACTGGTCTGCTGCTGTTTCCCGTTAAATAATTTCAGCTGTTCTGCTGCTGTTTCCCCTTTAATTACTTCTGCTGGTGTGCTGTTGTTACCCTTTGGATTACTTCTGCTAGTCTGCTGCTATTCCCCGTGAAATAAATTCTGCAGGTCTGCTGCTGTTTCCTTTTAAATGACTTCTGCTGGTCTGCTTCTGTTTTCTTTTCAATTACTTCTGCTGTTTTACTGCTGATTCCCGTTCAATTACGCACGCTTCTGCAGGAGTCCTGCTGTTTCCCTTGAGATAACTTCTGCTTATCTGCTGCTGTTTCCAGTTCAAATTACTTCTGCTGGTCTGTTGTTTTTTCCCGTTAATCTAATTTTGCTGGTCTGCTGCTGTTTTTTGTTAAATTACTTCGGCTGATCTGCTGCTGTTTCCTGTAAAATTACCCTTGCTGGTCTGCTGCTGTTTAATTACTTCAGCTGTCCCGTTTAATTACTTCAGCTGATCTGCAGCTGTGTCCCGTAAAATTATTTCTGATTTTCTGCTGCTGTTTCCCGTTTAATTACTTCCGCTGGTGTTCTGTTGTTACACTTAAGATTACTTTTGCTGGTCTGCCGCTGTTTCCTGTTAAATTACTTCGGCTGATCTGCTGCTGTTTCCTTTAAAATTACCCTTGCTGGTCTGCTGCTGTTTCCCGTTTAATTACTTCAGCTGTTCTGCTGCTGTTTACAGTTAAATTACTTCTCCTGGTCTGCTGCTTTTTTCCGTTAAATTACTTCTGCTGTTTTGCTGTTGATTCACGTTATATTACTTCTTCTGGTCTGGTGCTGTTTCTCGTTCAATTACTTCTGCTGGTCTGCTTCTGTTTCCCGTTTAATAACTTCTGCTGGTGTGCTGTTGTTACCCTTTGGATAAATTCTGCTGGTCTGCTGCTGTTGCCTGTGAAATAACTTCTACAGGTCTGCTTTTGTTTCCCTTTAGTTCACTTCTACTGGTCTGCTGCTGTTTCCCGTTGAATAATTTCAGCTGTTCTGCTGCTGTTTCCCGTTAAATTACTTCTGCTGGTGTGCTGTTGTTACCCTTTGGATTTGGATTCCTTGTGAAATAAATTCTGCAGGTCTGCTGCTGTTTCCTTTTAAATGACTTCTGCTGGTCTGCTTGTTTTCTTTTAAATTACTTCTGCTGTTTAACTGCTGATTCCCGTTCAATTACGCGCGCTTCTGCAGGTGTCCTGCTGTTTCCCTTGAGATATCTTCTGCTTATCTGCTGCTGTTTCCCGTTCAAATTACTTCTGCTGGTCTCTCGCTCTTTCCCGTTAATCTTCTTTTGCTGGTCTGCTGCTATTTCCCGTAAAATTACTTCTGATGTTCTGCTGCTGTTTCCCGTTTTTTTACTTCTGCTGGTGTTCTGTTGTTACACTTTAGATTACTTTTGCTGGTCTGCCGCTGTTTCCTGTTAAATAATTTCAGCAGTTCTCCTGCTGTTTCCCGTTTAATTACTTCTGCAGGTCTGCTTCTGTTTCTCTTAAGTTCATTTCTACTGGTCTGCTGCTGTTTACCGTTAAATGACTTCTCCTGGTCTGCTGCTTTTTTTTCGTTAAATTACTTCTGCTGTTTTGCTGCTGATTCACGTTTTATTTCTTCTGCTGCTCTGGTGCTGTTTCTCGTTAAATTACTCCTGCTGGTCTGTTTTTGTTTCCCGTTTAATAACTTTTGCTGGTGTGCTGTTGTTACGCTTTGGATTACTTCACCTGGTCTGCTGCTGTTGCTTGTGAAATAACTTCTGCAGGTCTGCTTCTGTTTCCTTTTAATTCACTTCTACTGGTCTGCTGCTGTTTCCCGTTAAATAATTTCAGCTGTTCTGCTGCTGTTTCCCGTTAAATTACTTCTGCTGGTGTGCTGCTGATTCACGTTATATTTCTTCTGCTGGTCTGTTGCTCTTTGGTCGTTGCTCAAAGGGTAACCTTTGGATTACTTCTGCTAGTCTGCTGCTGTTCCCCGTGAAATAAATTCTGCAAGTCTGCTGCTGTTTCCTTTTAAATGACTTCTGCTGGTCTGCTTCTGTTTTCTGTTAAATTACTTCTGCTGTTTTACTGCTGACTCCCGTTCAATTACGCACGCTTCTGCAGGTGTCCTGCTGTTTCCCTTGAGATAACTTCTGCTTATCTGCTGCTGTTTCCCGTTCAAATTACTTCTGCTGTTCTGCTGCTGTTTCACGTTAAATTACTTCTGCTGGTCTGCTGCTGATTCACGTTATATTTCTTCTGCTGGTCTGTTGCTCTTTCCCGTTAATCTACTTTTGCTGGTCTGCTGCTGTTTCCCGTTAAATTACTTCGGCTGATCTGCTGCTGATTCACGTTATATTACTTCTGCTGGTCTGGTGCTGTTTCTCGTCCAATTACTTCTGCTGGTGTGCTTCTGTTTCCCGTTTAATAACTTCTGCTGGTGTGCTGTTGTTACCCTTTGGATAACTTCTGCTGGTCTGCTGCTGTTGCCTGTGAAATAACTTCTACAGGTCTGCTTTTGTTTCCCTTTAATTCACTTCTACTGGTCTGCTGCTGTTTCCCGTTGAATAATTTCAGCTGTTCTGCTGCTGTTTCCCGTTAAATTACTTCTGCTGGTGTGCTGTTGTTACCCTTTGGATTTGGATTCCCCGTGAAATAAATTCTGCAGGTCTGCTGCTGTTTCCTTTTAAATGACTTCTGCTGGTCTGCTTGTTTTCTTTTAAATTACTTCTGCTGTTTAACTGCTGATTCCCGTTCAATTACGCACGCTTCTGCAGGTGTCCTGCTGTTTCCCTTGAGATTACTTCTGCTTATCTGCTGCTGTTTCCCGTTCAAATTACTTCTGCTGGTCTCTCGCTCTTTCCCGTTAATCTACTTTTGCTGGTCTGCTGCTGTTTCCCGTTCAATTACTTCGGCTGATCTGCTGCTGTTTCCCGTAAAATTACTTCTACTGTGTCACGTTAAATTACTTCTGCTGGTGTGCTGTTGTTACACTTTGATTAACTTCTGCTTATCTGCTGCTGTTTCCCGTTCAAATTACTTCTGCTGGTCTGTTGCTCTTTCCCTTTAATCTTCTTTTGCTGGTCTGCTGCTATTTCCCGTAAAATTACTTCTGATGTTCTGCTGCTATTTCCCGTTTTATTACTTCTGCTGGTGTTCTGTTGTTACACTTTAGATTACTTTTGCTGGTCTGCCGCTGTTTCCTGTTAAATAATTTCAGCAGTTCTCCTGCTGTTTCCCGTTTAATTACTTCTGCAGGTCTGCTTCTGTTTCTCTTTAGTTCATTTCTACTGGTCTGCTGCTGTTTACAGTTAAATGACTTCTCCTGGTCTGCTGCTTTTTTTCCGTTAAATTACTTCTGCTGTTTTGCTGCTGATTCACGTTTTATTTCTTCTGCTGCTCTGGTGCTGTTTCTCGTTAAATTACTCCTGCTGGTCTGTTTTTGTTTCCCGTTTAATAACTTTTGCTGGTGTGCTGTTGTTACGCTTTGGATAACTTCACCTGGTCTGCTGCTGTTGCTTGTGAAATAACTTCTGCAGGTCTGCTTCTGTTTCCTTTTAGTTTACTTCTACTGGTCTGCTGCTGTTTCCCGTTAAATAATTTCAGCTGTTCTGCTGCTGTTTCCCGTTAAATTACTTCTGCTGGTGTGCTGCTGATTCACGTTATATTTCTTGTGCTGGTCTGTTGCTCTTTGGTTGTTGCTCAAAGGGTAACCTTTGGATTACTTCTGCTAGTCTGCTGCTGTTCCCCGTGAAATAAATTCTGCAAGTCTGCTGCTGTTTCCTTTTAAATGACTTCTGCTGGTCTGCTTCTGTTTTCTGTTAAATTACTTCTGCTGTTTTACTGCTGATTCCCGTTCAATTACGCACGCTTCTGCAGGTGTCCTGCTGTTTCCCTTGAGATAACTTCTGCTTATCTGCTGCTGTTTCCCGGTCAAATTACTTCTGCTGTTCTGCTGCTGTTTCACTTTAAATTACTTCTGCTGGTCTGCTGCTGATTCACGTTATATTTCTTCTGCTGGTCTGTTGCTCTTTCTTGTTAAATTACTTTGGCTGATCTGCTGCTGTTTCCCGTTTAATTACTTCAGCTGATCTGCAGTTGTTTCCCGTAAAATTACTTCTGCTGTTCTGCTGCTGTTTCTCTTTTAAGTACTTCTGCTGGTGTGCAACTGTTACCCTTCGATTGACTTCTGCTTATCTGCTACTGTTTCCCGTTAAAATTACTTCTGCTGGTCTGTTGCTCTTTCCCGTTAATCTACTTTTGCTGGTCTGCTGCTGTTTCCCGTTAAATTACTTCGGCTGATCTGCTGCTGTTCCCGTTAAATTACTTCGGCTGATCTGCTGCTGTTTCCTTTAAAATTACCCTTGCTGGTCTGCTGCTGTTTCCCGTTTAATTATTTCAGATGATCTGGTGTTGTTTCCCGTAAAATTACTTCTGCTGTTCTACTGCTGTTTCACGTTAAATTACTTCTGCTGGTGTGCTGTTGTTACCCTTTGATTAACTTCTGCTTATCTGTTGCTCTTTCCCGTCAATCTACTTTTGCTGGTCTGCTGCTGTTTCCCGTTTAATTACTTCGGCTGATCTGCTGCTGTTTCCCGTTTAATTACTTCAGCTGATCTGCAGTTGTTTCCCGTAAAATTACTTCTGCTGTTCTGCTGCTGTTTCCCTTTTAAGTACTTCTGCTGGTGTGCAACTGTTACCCTTCGATTGACTTCTGCTTATCTGCTACTGTTTCCCGTTCAAATTACTTCTGCTGGTCTGTTGCTCTTTCCCGTTAATCTATTTTTGCTGGTCTGCTGCTATTTCCCGTAAAATTACTTCTGCTGATCTGCTGCTGTTTCCTCTATAATTACCCTTGCTCGTCTGCTGCTGTTTCCCGTTTAATTACTTCAGCTGATCTGCTACTGTTTCCCGTAAAATTACTTCTGCTGTTCTGCTGCTGTTTCACGTTAAATTACTTCTGCTGGTAAGCTGTTGTTACGCTTTGATTAACTTCTGCTTATCTGCTGCTTTTTCCCGTTCAACTTACTTCTGCTGGTCTGTTGCTCTTTCCCGTTAATCTACTTTTGCTGGTCTGCTGCTGTTTCCCGTTAAATTACTTCGGCTGATCTGCTGCTGTTTCCTGTATAATTACCCTTGCTCGTCTGCTGCTGTTCCCGTTTAATTACTTCAGCTGATCTGCTGTTGTTTCCCGTAAAATTACTTCTGCTGTTCTGCTGCTGTTTCACCTTAAATTACTTCTGCTGGTGTGCTGTTGTTACCCTTTGATTAACTTCAGCTTATCTGCTGCTGTTTTCCGTTCAAATTACTTCTGCTGGTCTGTTGCTCTTTCCCGTTAATCTTCTTTTGCTTGTCTGCTGCTGTTACCCGTTAAATTACTTCTGCTGATCTGCTGCTGTTTCCTGTAAAATTGCCCTTGCTGGTCTGCTGTTGTTTCCCGTTAAATTACTTCAGCTGATCTGCTGCTGTGTCCCGTCAAATTACTTCTGATATTCTGCTGCTGTTTTCCGTTAAATTACTTCTGCTGGTGTTCTGTTGTTAGACATCAGATATCTTTTGCTTGTCTGCCGCTGTTTCCTGTTAAATTATTTCGGCTGATCTGCTGCTGTTTCACGTTTAATTACTTCGGCTGATCTGCTGCTGTTTCCCGTTAAATTACTTCTGCTGGTGTGCTGCTGATTCACGTTATATTTCTTCTGCTGGTCTGTTGCTCTTTGGTCGTTGCTCAAAGGGTAACCTTTGGATTACTTCTGCTAGTCTGCTGCTGTTCCCCGTGAAATAAATTCTGCAAGTCTGCTGCTGTTTCCTTTTAAATGACTTCTGCTGGTCTGCTTCTGTTTTCTGTTAAATTACTTCTGCTGTTTTACTGCTGATTCCCGTTCAATTACGCATGCTTCTGCAGGTGTCCTGCTGTTTCCCTTGAGATAACTTCTGCTTATCTGCTGCTGTTTCCCGTTCAAATTGCTTCTGCTGGTCTGTTGCTCTTTCCCGTCAATCTACTTTTGCTGGTCTGCTGCTGTTTCCCGTTAAATTACTTTGGCTGATCTGCTGCTGTTCCCCGTGAAATTACTTCGGCTGATCCGCTGCTGATTCACGTTATATTACTTATGCTGGTCTGGTGCTGTTTCTCGTTAAATTACTTCTGCTGCTCTGCTTCTGTTTCCAGTTAATAACTTCTGCTGGTGTGCTGTTGTTACCCTCTAATTAACTTTTGCTTATCTGCTGCTGTTTCCCGTTCAAATTACTTCTGCTGGTCTGTTGCTCTTTCCCGTTAATCTTCTTTTGCTGGTCTGCTGCTGTTTCCCTTTAAATTACTTTGGCTGATCTGCTGCTGTTTCCCGTTTAATTACTTCAGCTGATCTGCTGTATTTTCCCGTAAAATTACTTCTGCTGTTCTGCTGCTGTTTCCCGTTTAATTACTTCTGCAGGTCTGCTTCTGTTTCTCTTTAGTTCATTTTCACTGGTCTGCTGCTGTTTACCGTTAAATGACTTCTCCTGTTCTGCTGCTTTTTTTCAGTTAAATTACTTCTGCTGTTTTGCTGCTGATTCACGTTTGATTTCTTCTGCTGTTCTGCTGCTGTTTCACGTTAAATTATTTCTGCTGGTGTGCTGTTGTTACCCTTTGATTAACTTCTGCTTATCTGCTGCTGTTTCCCGTTCAAATTACTTCTGCTGGTCTGTTGCTCTTTCCCGTTAATCTACTTTTGCTGGTCTGCTGCTATTTCCCGTAAAATTACTTCTGCTGATCTGCTGCTGTTTCCTCTATAATTACCCTTGCTCGTCTGCTGCTGTTTCCCGTTTAATTACTTCAGCTGATCTGCTACTGTTTCCCGTAAAATTACTTCTGCTGTTCTGCTGCTGTTTCACGTTAAATTACTTCTGCTGGTAAGCTGTTGTTACGCTTTGATTAACTTCTGCTTATCTGCTGCTTTTTCCCGTTCAACTTACTTGTGCTGGTCTGTTGCTCTTTCCCGTTAATCTACTTTTGCTGGTCTGCTGCTGTTTCCCGTTAAATTACTTCGGCTGATCTGCTGCTGTTTCCTGTATAATTACCCTTGCTCGTCTGCTGCTGTTCCCGTTTAATTACTTCAGCTGATCTGCAGTTGTTTCCCGTAAAATTACTTCTGCTGTTCTGCTGCTGTTTCACCTTAAATTACTTCTGCTGGTGTGCTGTTGTTACCCTTTGATTAACTTCTGCTTATCTGCTGCTGTTTTCCGTTCAAATTACTTCTGCTGGTCTGTTGCTCTTTCCCGTTAATCTTCTTTTGCTTGTCTGCTGCTGTTACCCGTTAAATTACTTCTGCTGATCTGCTGCTGTTTCCTGTAAAATTGCCCTTGCTGGTCTGCTGTTGTTTCCCGTTAAATTACTTCAGCTGATCTGCTGCTGTGTCCCGTCAAATTACTTCTGATATTCTGCTGCTGTTTCCCGTTAAATTACTTCTGCTGGTGTTCTGTTGTTACACATCAGATTACTTTTGCTTGTCTGCCGCTGTTTCCTGTTAAATTATTTCGGCTGATCTGCTGCTGATTCCCGTTCAATTACGCACGCTTCTGCAGGTGTCCTGCTGTTTCCCTTGAGATAACTTCTGCTTATCTGCTGCTGTTTCCCGTTCAAATTACTTCTGCTGGTCTGTTGCTCTTTCCCGTTAATCTACTTTTGCTGGTCTGCTGCTGTTTCCCGTTAAATTACTTTGGCTGATCTGCTGCTGTTCCCCGTTAAATTACTTCGGCTGATCCGCTGCTGATTCACGTTATATTACTTATGCTGGTCTGCTGCTGTTTCCCGTTTAATTACTTCTGCAGGTCTGCTTCTGTTTCTCTTTAGTTCATTTTCACTGGTCTGCTGCTGTTTACCGTTAAATGACTTCTCTTGTTCTGCTGCTTTTTTTCCGTTAAATTACTTCTGCTGTTTTGCTGCTGATTCACGTTTGATTTCTTCTGCTGTTCTGCTGCTGTTTCACGTTAAATTATTTCTGCTGGTGTGCTGTTGTTACCCTTTGATTAACTTCTGCTTATCTGCTGCTGTTTCCCGTTCAAATTACTTCTGCTGGTCTGTTGCTCTTTCCCGTAAATCTACTTTTGCTGGTCTGCTGCTATTTCCCGTAAAATTACTTCTGCTGATCTGCTGCTGTTTCCTCTATAATTACCCTTGCTCGTCTGCTGCTGTTTCCCGTTTAATTACTTCAGCTGATCTGCTCCTGTGTTCCGTAAAATTATTTCTGATGTTCTGCTGCTGTTTCCCGTTTAATTACTTCTGCTGGTGTTCTGTTGTTATACTTAAGATTACTTTTGCTGGTCTGCCGCTGTTTCTTGTTAAATAATTTCAGCTTTTCTGCTGCTGTTTACCGTTAAATTACTTCTCCTGGTCTGCTGCTTTTTTCCGTTAAATTACTTCTGCTGTTTTGCTGCTGATTCACGTTATATTTCTTCTGCTGGTGTTCTGTTGTTACACTTTAGATTACTTTTGCTGGTCTGCCGCTGTTTCCTGTTAAATAATTTCAGCTGTTCTGCTGCTGTTTCCGTTTCATTACTTCTGCAGGTCTGCTTCTGTTTCTCTTTAGTTCATTTTCACTGGTCTGCTGCTGTTTACCGTTAAATGACTTCTCCTGGTCTGCTGCTTTTTTTCCGTTAAATTATTTCTGCTGTTTTGCTGCTGATTCACGTTTTATTTCTTCTGCTGGTCTGGTGCTGTTCCTCGTTAAATTACTCCTGCTGGTCTGTTTTTGTTTCCCGTTTAATAACTTCTGCTTATCTGCTGCTGTTTCCCGTTCAAATTACTTCTGCTGTTCTGCTGCTGTTTCACGTTAAATTTCTTCTGCTGGTCTGCTGCAGATTCACGTTATATTTCTTCTGCTGGTCTGTTGCTCTTTCCCGTTAAATTACTTTGGCTGATCTGCTGCTGTTTCCCGTTTAATTACTTCAGCTGATCTGCAGTTGTTTCCCGTAAAATTACTTCTGCTGTTCTGCTGCTGTTTCCCGTTTAATTACTTCTGCTGGTGTGCTACTGATACCTTTCGATTGACTTCTGCTTATCTGCTGCTGTTTCCCGTTCAAATTACTTCTGCTGGTCTGTTGCTCTTTCCCGTTAATCTACTTTTGCTGGTCTGCTGCTGTTTCCCGTTAAATTACTTCGGCTGATCTGCTGCTGTTTCCCGTTAAATTACTTCGGCTGATCTGCTGCTGTTTCCTTTCAAATAACCCTTGCTGGTCTGCTGCTGTTTCCCGTTAAATTAATTCAGCTGATCTGCTGTTGTTTCCCGTAAAATTACTTCTGCTGTTTTGCTGCTGTTTCACGTTAAATGACTTCTGCTGGTGTGCTGTTATTACCTTTTGATTAACAACTGCTTATCTGCTGCGGTTTCCCGTTCAAATTACTTCTGCTGGTCTGTTGCTCTTTCCCGTTAATCTTCTTCTGCTGGTCTGCTGCTGTTTCCCGTTATATTTCTTCTGCTGGTCTGTTGCTCTTTCCCGTTAAATTACTTTGGCTGATCTGCTGCTGTTTCCCGTTTAATTACTTCAGCTGATCTGCAGTTGTTTCTTGTAAAATTACTTCTGCTGTTCTGATGCTGTTTCCCGTTTAATTACTTCTGCTGGTGTGCTACTGATACCCTTCGATTGACTTCTGCTTATCTGCTGCTGTTTCCCGTTCAAATTACTTCTGCTGGTCTGTTGCTCTTTCCCGTTAATCTACTTTTGCTGGTCTGCTGCTGTTTCCCGTTAAATTACTTCGGCTGATCTGCTGCTGTTTCCCGTTAAATTACTTCGGCTGATCTGCTGCTGTTTCCTTTCAAATTACCCTTGCTGGTCTGCTGCTGTTTCCCGTTTAATTAATTCAGCTGATCTGCTGTTGTTTCCCGTAAAATTACTTCTGCTGTTCTGCTGCTGTTTCACGTTAAATGACTTCTGCTGGTGAGCTGTTATTACCTTTTGATTAACAACTGCTTATCTGCTGCTGTTTCCCGTTAAATTACTTCTGCTGGTCTGTTGCTCTTTCCCGTTAATCTACTTTTGCTGGTCTGCTGCTGTTTCCCATTAAATTACTTTGGCTGATCTGCTGCTGTTCCCCGTTAAATTACTTCGGCTGATCCGCTGCTGATTCACGTTATATTACTTATGCTGGTCTGGTGCTGTTTCTCGTTAAATTACTTCTGCTGCTCTGCTTCTGTTTCCAGTTTAATAACTTCTGCTGGTGTGCTGTTGTTACCCTCTAATTAACTTTTGCTTATCTGCTGCTGTTTCCCATTCAAATTACTTCTGCTGGTCTGTTGCTCTTTCCCGTTAATCTTCTTTTGCTGGTCTGCTGCTGTTTCCCTTTAAATTTCTTTGGCTGATCTGCTGCTGTTTCCCCTTTAATTACTTCAGCTGATCTGCTGTATTTTCCCGTAAAATTACTTCTGCTGTTCTGCTGCTGTTTCCCGTTTAATTACTTCTGCAGGTCTGCTTCTGTTTCTCTTTAGTTCATTTTCACTGGTCTGCTGCTGTTTACCGTTAAATGACTTCTCCTGGTCTGCTGCTTTTTTTCCGTTAAATTACTTCTGCTGTTTTGCTGCTGATTCACGTTTGATTTCTTCTGCTGTTCTGCTGCTGTTTCACGTTAAATTATTTCTACTGGTGTGCTGTTGTTACCCTTTGATTAACTTCTGCTTATCTGCTCCTGTTTCCCGTTCAAATTACTTCTGCTGGTCTGTTGCTTTTCCCGTTAATCTACTTTTGCTAGTCTGCTGCTATTTCCCGTAAAATTACTTCTGCTGATCTGCTGCTGTTTCCTCTATAATAACCCTTGCTCGTCTGCTGCTGTTTCCCGTTTAATTACTTCTGCTGGTGTTCTGTTGTTGTACTTAAGATTACTTTTGCTGGTCTGCCGCTGTTTCTTGTTAAATAATTAAAGCTGTTCTGCTGCTGTTTACCGTTAAATTACTTCTCCTGGTCTGCTGCTTTTTTCCATTAAATTACTTCTGCTGTTTTGCTGCTGATTCACGTTATATTTCTTCTGCTGGTGTTCTGTTGTTACACTTAAGATTACTTTTGCTGGTCTGCCGCTGTTTCCTGTTAAATAATTTCAGCTGTTCTGCTGCTGTTTCCCGTTTAATTACTTCTGCAGGTCTGCTTATGTTTCTCTTTAGTTCATTTTCACTGGTCTGCTGCTGTTTACCGTTAAATGACTTCTCCTGGTCTGCTGCTTTTTTTCCGTTAAATTATTTCTGCTGTTTTGCTGCTGATTCACGTTTTATTTCTTCTGCTGGTCTGGTGCTGTTTCTCGTTAAATTACTCCTGCTGGTCTGTTTTTGTTTCCCGTTTAATAACTTCTGCTTATCTGCTGCTGTTTCTCGTTAAATTACTTCTGCTGCTGTTTCACGTTAAATTTCTTCTGCTGGTCTGCTGCAGATTCACGTTATATTTCTTCTGCTGGTCTGTTGCTCTTTCCCGTTAAATTACTTTGGCTGATCTGCTGCTGTTTCCCGTTTAATTACTTCAGCTGATCTGCAGTTGTTTCCCGTAAAATTACTTCTGCTGTTCTGCTGCTGTTTCCCGTTTAATTACTTCTGCTGGTGTGCTACTGTTACCCTTCGATTGACTTCTGCTTATCTGCTGCTGTTTCCCGTTCAAATTACTTCTGCTGGTCTGTTGCTCTTTCCCGTTAATCTACTTTTCTGGTCTGCTGCTGTTTCCCGTTAAATTACTTCGGCTGATCTGCTGCTGTTTCCCGTTAAATTACTTCGGCTGATATGCTGCTGTTTCCTTTCAAATTACCCTTGCTGGTCTGCTGCTGTTTCCCGTTTAATTAATTCAGCTGATCTGCTGTTGTTTCCCGTAAAATTACTTCTGCTGTTCTGCTGCTGTTTCACGTTAAATGACTTCTGCTGGTGTGCTATTATTACCTTTTGATTAACAACTGCTTATCTGCTGCGGTTTCCCGTTCAAATTACTTCTGCTGGTCTGTTGCTCTTTCCCGTTAATCTACTTTTGCTGGTCTGCTGCTGTTTCCCGTTAAATTACTTCGGCTGATCTGCTGCTGTTTCCTGTATAATTACCATTGCTCGTCTGCTGCTGTTCCCGTTTAATTACTTCAGCTAATTTGCTGTTGTTTCCCGTAAAATTACTTCTGCTGTTCTGCTGCTTATTCACGTTAAATTACTTCTGCTGGTGTGCTGTTGTTACCCTTTGATTAACTTCTGCTTATCTGCTGCTGTTTTCCGTTCAAATTACTTCTGCTGGTCTGTTGCTCTTTCCCGTTAATGTTCTTTTGCTAGTCTGCTGCTATTTCCCGTAAAATTACTTCTGCTGATCTGCTGCTGTTTCCTCTATAATTACCCTTGCTCGTCTGCTGCTGTTTCCCGTTTAATTACTTCAGCTGATCTGCTACTGTGTTCCGTAAAATTATTTCTGATGTTCTGCTGCTGTTTCCCGTTTAATTACTTATGCTGGTGTTCTGTTGTTGTACTTAAGATTACTTTTGCTGGTCTGCCGCTGTTTCTTGTTAAATAATTTCAGCTGTTCTGCTGCTGTTTACCGTTAAATTACTTCTCCTGGTCTGCTGCTTTTTTCCATTAAATTACTTCTGCTGTTTTGCTGCTGATTCACGTTATATTTCTTCTGCTGGTGTTCTGTTGTTACACTTAAGATTACTTTTGCTGGTCTGCCGCTGTTTCCTGTTAAATAATTTTAGCTGTTCTGCTGCTGTTTCCCGTTTAATTACTTCTGCTGGTGTGCTACTGATACCCTTCGATTGACTTCTGCTTATCTGCTGCTGTTTCCCGTTCAAATTACTTCTGCTGGTCTGTTGCTCTTTCCCGTTAATCTACTTTTGCTGGTCTGCTGCTGTTTCCCGTTAAATTACTTCGGCTGATCTGCTGCTGTTTCCCGTTAAATTACTTCGGCTGATCTGCTGCTGTTTCCTTTCAAATTACCCTTGCTGGTCTGCTGCTGTTTCCCGTTTAATTAATTCAGCTGATCTGCTGTTGTTTCCCGTAAAATTACTTCTGCTGTTCTGCTGCTGTTTCACGTTAAATGACTTCTGCTGGTGAGCTGTTATTACCTTTTGATTAACAACTGCTTATCTGCTGCTGTTTCCCGTTAAATTACTTCTGCTGGTCTGTTGCTCTTTCCCGTTAATCTACTTTTGCTGGTCTGCTGCTGTTTCCCATTAAATTACTTTGGCTGATCTGCTGCTGTTCCCCGTTAAATTACTTCGGCTGATCCGCTGCTGATTCACGTTATATTACTTATGCTGGTCTGGTGCTGTTTCTCGTTAAATTACTTCTGCTGCTCTGCTTCTGTTTCCAGTTTAATAACTTCTGCTGGTGTGCTGTTGTTACCCTCTAATTAACTTTTGCTTATCTGCTGCTGTTTCCCATTCAAATTACTTCTGCTGGTCTGTTGCTCTTTCCCGTTAATCTTCTTTTGCTGGTCTGCTGCTGTTTCCCTTTAAATTTCTTTGGCTGATCTGCTGCTGTTTCCCCTTTAATTACTTCAGCTGATCTGCTGTATTTTCCCGTAAAATTACTTCTGCTGTTCTGCTGCTGTTTCCCGTTTAATTACTTCTGCAGGTCTGCTTCTGTTTCTCTTTAGTTCATTTTCACTGGTCTGCTGCTGTTTACCGTTAAATGACTTCTCCTGGTCTGCTGCTTTTTTTCCGTTAAATTACTTCTGCTGTTTTGCTGCTGATTCACGTTTGATTTCTTCTGCTGTTCTGCTGCTGTTTCACGTTAAATTATTTCTACTGGTGTGCTGTTGTTACCCTTTGATTAACTTCTGCTTATCTGCTCCTGTTTCCCGTTCAAATTACTTCTGCTGGTCTGTTGCTTTTCCCGTTAATCTACTTTTGCTAGTCTGCTGCTATTTCCCGTAAAATTACTTCTGCTGATCTGCTGCTGTTTCCTCTATAATAACCCTTGCTCGTCTGCTGCTGTTTCCCGTTTAATTACTTCTGCTGGTGTTCTGTTGTTGTACTTAAGATTACTTTTGCTGGTCTGCCGCTGTTTCTTGTTAAATAATTAAAGCTGTTCTGCTGCTGTTTACCGTTAAATTACTTCTCCTGGTCTGCTGCTTTTTTCCATTAAATTACTTCTGCTGTTTTGCTGCTGATTCACGTTATATTTCTTCTGCTGGTGTTCTGTTGTTACACTTAAGATTACTTTTGCTGGTCTGCCGCTGTTTCCTGTTAAATAATTTCAGCTGTTCTGCTGCTGTTTCCCGTTTAATTACTTCTGCAGGTCTGCTTATGTTTCTCTTTAGTTCATTTTCACTGGTCTGCTGCTGTTTACCGTTAAATGACTTCTCCTGGTCTGCTGCTTTTTTTCCGTTAAATTATTTCTGCTGTTTTGCTGCTGATTCACGTTTTATTTCTTCTGCTGGTCTGGTGCTGTTTCTCGTTAAATTACTCCTGCTGGTCTGTTTTTGTTTCCCGTTTAATAACTTCTGCTTATCTGCTGCTGTTTCTCGTTAAATTACTTCTGCTGCTGTTTCACGTTAAATTTCTTCTGCTGGTCTGCTGCAGATTCACGTTATATTTCTTCTGCTGGTCTGTTGCTCTTTCCCGTTAAATTACTTTGGCTGATCTGCTGCTGTTTCCCGTTTAATTACTTCAGCTGATCTGCAGTTGTTTCCCGTAAAATTACTTCTGCTGTTCTGCTGCTGTTTCCCGTTTAATTACTTCTGCTGGTGTGCTACTGTTACCCTTCGATTGACTTCTGCTTATCTGCTGCTGTTTCCCGTTCAAATTACTTCTGCTGGTCTGTTGCTCTTTCCCGTTAATCTACTTTTCTGGTCTGCTGCTGTTTCCCGTTAAATTACTTCGGCTGATCTGCTGCTGTTTCCCGTTAAATTACTTCGGCTGATATGCTGCTGTTTCCTTTCAAATTACCCTTGCTGGTCTGCTGCTGTTTCCCGTTTAATTAATTCAGCTGATCTGCTGTTGTTTCCCGTAAAATTACTTCTGCTGTTCTGCTGCTGTTTCACGTTAAATGACTTCTGCTGGTGTGCTATTATTACCTTTTGATTAACAACTGCTTATCTGCTGCGGTTTCCCGTTCAAATTACTTCTGCTGGTCTGTTGCTCTTTCCCGTTAATCTACTTTTGCTGGTCTGCTGCTGTTTCCCGTTAAATTACTTCGGCTGATCTGCTGCTGTTTCCTGTATAATTACCATTGCTCGTCTGCTGCTGTTCCCGTTTAATTACTTCAGCTAATTTGCTGTTGTTTCCCGTAAAATTACTTCTGCTGTTCTGCTGCTTATTCACGTTAAATTACTTCTGCTGGTGTGCTGTTGTTACCCTTTGATTAACTTCTGCTTATCTGCTGCTGTTTTCCGTTCAAATTACTTCTGCTGGTCTGTTGCTCTTTCCCGTTAATGTTCTTTTGCTAGTCTGCTGCTATTTCCCGTAAAATTACTTCTGCTGATCTGCTGCTGTTTCCTCTATAATTACCCTTGCTCGTCTGCTGCTGTTTCCCGTTTAATTACTTCAGCTGATCTGCTACTGTGTTCCGTAAAATTATTTCTGATGTTCTGCTGCTGTTTCCCGTTTAATTACTTATGCTGGTGTTCTGTTGTTGTACTTAAGATTACTTTTGCTGGTCTGCCGCTGTTTCTTGTTAAATAATTTCAGCTGTTCTGCTGCTGTTTACCGTTAAATTACTTCTCCTGGTCTGCTGCTTTTTTCCATTAAATTACTTCTGCTGTTTTGCTGCTGATTCACGTTATATTTCTTCTGCTGGTGTTCTGTTGTTACACTTAAGATTACTTTTGCTGGTCTGCCGCTGTTTCCTGTTAAATAATTTTAGCTGTTCTGCTGCTGTTTCCCGTTTAATTACTTCTGCTGGTGTGCTACTGATACCCTTCGATTGACTTCTGCTTATCTGCTGCTGTTTCCCGTTCAAATTACTTCTGCTGGTCTGTTGCTCTTTCCCGTTAATCTACTTTTGCTGGTCTGCTGCTGTTTCCCGTTAAATTACTTCGGCTGATCTGCTGCTGTTTCCCGTTAAATTACTTCGGCTGATCTGCTGCTGTTTCCTTTCAAATTACCCTTGCTGGTCTGCTGCTGTTTCCCGTTTAATTAATTCAGCTGATCTGCTGTTGTTTCCCGTAAAATTACTTCTGCTGTTCTGCTGCTGTTTCACGTTAAATGACTTCTGCTGGTGAGCTGTTATTACCTTTTGATTAACAACTGCTTATCTGCTGCTGTTTCCCGTTAAATTACTTCTGCTGGTCTGTTGCTCTTTCCCGTTAATCTACTTTTGCTGGTCTGCTGCTGTTTCCCATTAAATTACTTTGGCTGATCTGCTGCTGTTCCCCGTTAAATTACTTCGGCTGATCCGCTGCTGATTCACGTTATATTACTTATGCTGGTCTGGTGCTGTTTCTCGTTAAATTACTTCTGCTGCTCTGCTTCTGTTTCCAGTTTAATAACTTCTGCTGGTGTGCTGTTGTTACCCTCTAATTAACTTTTGCTTATCTGCTGCTGTTTCCCATTCAAATTACTTCTGCTGGTCTGTTGCTCTTTCCCGTTAATCTTCTTTTGCTGGTCTGCTGCTGTTTCCCTTTAAATTTCTTTGGCTGATCTGCTGCTGTTTCCCCTTTAATTACTTCAGCTGATCTGCTGTATTTTCCCGTAAAATTACTTCTGCTGTTCTGCTGCTGTTTCCCGTTTAATTACTTCTGCAGGTCTGCTTCTGTTTCTCTTTAGTTCATTTTCACTGGTCTGCTGCTGTTTACCGTTAAATGACTTCTCCTGGTCTGCTGCTTTTTTTCCGTTAAATTACTTCTGCTGTTTTGCTGCTGATTCACGTTTGATTTCTTCTGCTGTTCTGCTGCTGTTTCACGTTAAATTATTTCTACTGGTGTGCTGTTGTTACCCTTTGATTAACTTCTGCTTATCTGCTCCTGTTTCCCGTTCAAATTACTTCTGCTGGTCTGTTGCTTTTCCCGTTAATCTACTTTTGCTAGTCTGCTGCTATTTCCCGTAAAATTACTTCTGCTGATCTGCTGCTGTTTCCTCTATAATAACCCTTGCTCGTCTGCTGCTGTTTCCCGTTTAATTACTTCAGCTGATCTGCTACTGTGTTCCGTAAAATTATTTCTGATGTTCTGCTGCTGTTTCCCGTTTAATTACTTCTGCTGGTGTTCTGTTGTTGTACTTAAGATTACTTTTGCTGGTCTGCCGCTGTTTCTTGTTAAATAATTAAAGCTGTTCTGCTGCTGTTTACCGTTAAATTACTTCTCCTGGTCTGCTGCTTTTTTCCATTAAATTACTTCTGCTGTTTTGCTGCTGATTCACGTTATATTTCTTCTGCTGGTGTTCTGTTGTTACACTTAAGATTACTTTTGCTGGTCTGCCGCTGTTTCCTGTTAAATAATTTCAGCTGTTCTGCTGCTGTTTCCCGTTTAATTACTTCTGCAGGTCTGCTTATGTTTCTCTTTAGTTCATTTTCACTGGTCTGCTGCTGTTTACCGTTAAATGACTTCTCCTGGTCTGCTGCTTTTTTTCCGTTAAATTATTTCTGCTGTTTTGCTGCTGATTCACGTTTTATTTCTTCTGCTGGTCTGGTGCTGTTTCTCGTTAAATTACTCCTGCTGGTCTGTTTTTGTTTCCCGTTTAATAACTTCTGCTTATCTGCTGCTGTTTCTCGTTAAATTACTTCTGCTGCTGTTTCACGTTAAATTTCTTCTGCTGGTCTGCTGCAGATTCACGTTATATTTCTTCTGCTGGTCTGTTGCTCTTTCCCGTTAAATTACTTTGGCTGATCTGCTGCTGTTTCCCGTTTAATTACTTCAGCTGATCTGCAGTTGTTTCCCGTAAAATTACTTCTGCTGTTCTGCTGCTGTTTCCCGTTTAATTACTTCTGCTGGTGTGCTACTGTTACCCTTCGATTGACTTCTGCTTATCTGCTGCTGTTTCCCGTTCAAATTACTTCTGCTGGTCTGTTGCTCTTTCCCGTTAATCTACTTTTGCTGGTCTGCTGCTGTTTCCCGTTAAATTACTTCGGCTGATCTGCTGCTGTTTCCCGTTAAATTACTTCGGCTGATATGCTGCTGTTTCCTTTCAAATTACCCTTGCTGGTCTGCTGCTGTTTCCCGTTTAATTAATTCAGCTGATCTGCTGTTGTTTCCCGTAAAATTACTTCTGCTGTTCTGCTGCTGTTTCACGTTAAATGACTTCTGCTGGTGTGCTATTATTACCTTTTGATTAACAACTGCTTATCTGCTGCGGTTTCCCGTTCAAATTACTTCTGCTGGTCTGTTGCTCTTTCCCGTTAATCTACTTTTGCTGGTCTGCTGCTGTTTCCCGTTAAATTACTTCGGCTGATCTGCTGCTGTTTCCTGTATAATTACCCTTGCTCGTCTGCTGCTGTTCCCGTTTAATTACTTCAGCTAATTTGCTGTTGTTTCCCGTAAAATTACTTCTGCTGTTCTGCTGCTTATTCACGTTAAATTACTTCTGCTGGTGTGCTGTTGTTACCCTTTGATTAACTTCTGCTTATCTGCTGCTGTTTTCCGTTCAAATTACTTCTGCTGGTCTGTTGCTCTTTCCCGTTAATGTTCTTTTGCTAGTCTGCTGCTATTTCCCGTAAAATTACTTCTGCTGATCTGCTGCTGTTTCCTCTATAATTACCCTTGCTCGTCTGCTGCTGTTTCCCGTTTAATTACTTCAGCTGATCTGCTACTGTGTTCCGTAAAATTATTTCTGATGTTCTGCTGCTGTTTCCCGTTTAATTACTTATGCTGGTGTTCTGTTGTTGTACTTAAGATTACTTTTGCTGGTCTGCCGCTGTTTCTTGTTAAATAATTTCAGCTGTTCTGCTGCTGTTTACCGTTAAATTACTTCTCCTGGTCTGCTGCTTTTTTCCATTAAATTACTTCTGCTGTTTTGCTGCTGATTCACGTTATATTTCTTCTGCTGGTGTTCTGTTGTTACACTTAAGATTACTTTTGCTGGTCTGCCGCTGTTTCCTGTTAAATAATTTCAGCTGTTCTGCTGCTGTTTCCCGTTTAATTACTTCTGCAGGTCTGCTTCTGTTTCTCTTTAGTTCATTTTCACTGGTCTGCTGCTGTTTACCGTTAAATGACTTCTCCTGGTCTGCTGCTTTTTTTCCGTTAAATTATTTCTGCTGTTTTGCTGCTGATTCACGTTTTATTTCTTCTGCTGGTCTGGTGCTGTTTCTCGTTAAATTACTCCTGCTGGTCTGTTTTTGTTTCCCGTTTAATAACTTCTGCTTATCTGCTGCTGTTTCCCGTTCAAATTACTTCTGCTGTTCTGCTGCTGTTTCACGTTAAATTTCTTCTGCTGGTCTGCTGCAGATTCACTTTATATTTCTTCTGCTGGTCTGTTGCTCTTTCCCGTTAAATTACTTTGGCTGATCTGCTGCTGTTTCCCGTTTAATTACTTCAGCTGATCTGCAGTTGTTTCCCGTAAAATTACTTCTGCTGTTCTGCTGCTGTTTCCCGTTTAATTACTTCTGCTGGTGTGCTACTGTTACCCTTCGATTGACTTCTGCTTATCTGCTGCTGTTTCCCGTTCAAATTACTTCTGCTGGTCTGTTGCTCTTTCCCGTTAATCTACTTTTGCTGGTCTGCTGCTGTTTCCCGTTAAATTACTTCGGCTGATCTGCTGCTGTTTCCCGTTAAATTACTTCGGCTGATATGCTGCTGTTTCCTTTCAAATTACCCTTGCTGGTCTGCTGCTGTTTCCCGTTTAATTAATTCAGCTGATCTGCTGTTGTTTCCCGTAAAATTACTTCTGCTGTTCTGCTGCTGTTTCACGTTAAATGACTTCTGCTGGTGTGCTGTTATTACCTTTTGATTAACAACTGCTTATCTGCTGCGGTTTCCCGTTCAAATTACTTCTGCTGGTCTGTTGCTCTTTCCCGTTAATCTACTTTTGCTGGTCTGCTGCTGTTTCCCGTTAAATTACTTCGGCTGATCTGCTGCTGTTTCCTGTATAATTACCCTTGCTCGTCTGCTGCTGTTCCCGTTTAATTACTTCAGCTAATTTGCTGTTGTTTCCCGTAAAATTACTTCTGCTGTTCTGCTGCTTATTCACGTTAAATTACTTCTGCTGGTGTGCTGTTGTTACCCTTTGATTAACTTCTGCTTATCTGCTGCTGTTTTCCGTTCAAATTACTTCTGCTGGTCTGTTGCTCTTTCCCGTTAATGTTCTTTTGCTTGTCTGCTGCTGTTACCCGTTAAATTACTTCTGCTGATCTGCTGCTGTTTCCTGTAAAATTGCCCTTGCTGGTCTGCTGTTGTTTCCCGTTAAATTACTTCAGCTGATCTGTTGCTGTGTCCCGTCAAATTACTTCTGATATTCTGCTGCTGTTTCCCGTTTAATTACTTCTGCTGGTGTTCTGTTGTTACACATCAGATTACTTTTGCTTGTCTGCCGCTGTTTCCTGTTAAATTACTTCGGCTGATCTGCTGCTGTTTCCCGTTTAATTACTTCAGCTGATCTGCTGTTGTTTCCCGTAAAATTACTTCTGCTGTTTCACGTTAAATTTCTTCTGCTGGTGTGCTGTTGTTACCCTTTGATTAACTTCTGCTTATCTGCTGCTGTTTCCCGTTCAAATTACTTCTGCTGGTCTGTTGCTCTTTCCCGTTAATCTACTTTTGCTGGTCTGCTGCTATTTCCCGTAAAATTACTTCTGCTGATCTGCTGCTGTTTCCTCTATAATTACCCTTGCTCGTCTGCTGCTGTTTCCCGTTTAATTACTTCGGCTGATCTTCTGCTGTTTCCCGTTAAATTACTTCTGCTGATCTGCTGCTGTTCCTTTAAAATTACCCTTGCTGGTCTGCTGCTGTTTCCCGTTTAATTACTTCAGCTGATCTGCTGTTGTTTTCCGTAAAATAACGTCTGCTGTTCTGCTGCTGTTTCACGTTAAATGACTTCTGCTGGTGTGCTGTTGTTACCCTTCGATTGACTTCTGCTTATCTGCTGCTGTTTCCCGTTCAAATTACTTGTGCTGGTCTGTTGCTCTTTCCCGTTAATATACTTTTGCTGGTCTGCTGCTAATTCCCGTTAAATTACTTCGGCTGATCTGCTGCTGTTTCCCGTTTAATTACTTCAGCTGATCTGCTGTTGTTTTCCGTAAAATTACTTCTGCTGTTCTGCTGCTGTTTCACGTTAAATTACTTCTGCTGGTGTGCTGTTGTTACCCTTTGATTAACTTCTGCTTATCTGCTGCTGTTTCCCGTTCAAATTACTTCTGCTGGTCTGTTGCTCTTTCCCGTTAATGTTCTTTTGCTTGTCTGCTGCTGTTACCCGTTAAATTACTTCTGCTGATCTGCTGCTGTTTCCTGTAAAATTGCCCTTGCTGGTCTGCTGTTGTTTCCCGTTAAATTACTTCAGCTGATCTGCTGCTGTGTCCCGTCAAATTACTTCTGATATTCTGCTGCTGTTTCCCGTTTAATTACTTCTGCTGGTGTTCTGTTGTTACACATCAGATTACTTTTGCTTGTCTGCCGCTGTTTCCTGTTAAATTACTTCGGCTGATCTGCTGCTGTTTCCCGTTTAATTACTTCGGCTGATCTGCTGCTAATTCCCGTTTAATTACTTCAGCTGATCTGCTGTTGTTTTCCGTAAAATTACTTCTGCTGTTTCACGTTAAATTACTTCTGCTGGTGTGCTGTTGTTACCCTTCGATTAACTTCTGCTTATCTGCTGCTGTTTCCCGTTCAAATTACTTCTGCTGGTCTGTTGCTCTTTGCCGTTAATCTACTTTTGCTGGTCTGCTGATGTTTCCCGTTAAATTACTTCGGCTGATCTGCTGCTGTTTCCTGTATAATTACCCTTGCTCGTCTGCTGCTGTTCCCGTTTAATTACTTCAGCTGATCTGCTGTTGTTTCCCGTCAAATTACTTCTGCTGTTCTGCTGCTGTTTCACGTTAAATTACTTCTGCTGGTGTGCTGTTGTTACGCTTTGATTAACTTCTGCTTATCTGCTGCTGTTTCCCGTTCAAATTACTTCTGCTGGTCTGTTGCTCTTTCCCGTTATTCTACTTTTGCTGGTCTGCTGCTATTTCCCGTAAAATTACTTCTGCTGATCTGCTGCTGTTTCCTTTATAATTACCCTTGCTCTTCTGCTGCTGTTTCCCGTTTAATTACTTCAGCTGATCTGCTACTGTGTTCCGTAAAATTATTTCTGATGTTCTGCTGCTGTTTCCCGTTTAATTACTTCTGCTGGTGTTCTTTTGTTACACTTAAGATTACTTTTGCTGGTCTGCCGCTGTTTCTTGTTAAATAATTTCAGCTGTTCTGCTGCTGTTTACCGTTAAATTACTTCTCCTGGTCTGCTGCTTTTTTCCGTTAAATTACTTCTGCTGTTTTGCTGCTGATTCACGTTATATTTCTTCTGCTAGTCTGGTGCTGTTTCTCGTTAAATTAATTCTGCTGGTCTGCTGCTGTTGCCTGTGAAATAACTTCTGCAGGGGCCTGCTTTTGTTTCCCTTTAGTTCACTTCTACTGGTCTGCTGCTGTTTTCCGTTAAAATATTTCTTCTGTTCTGCTGCTGTTTCCCGTTTAATTACATCTGCTGGTGTGCTGTTGTTACCCTTTGATTAACTTCTGCTTATCTGCTGTTGTTTCCCGTTAAATCACTTCTGCTGTTCTGCTGCTGTTTCACGTTAAATTAATTTTGCTGGTGTGCTGTTGTTACCCTTTGATTAACTTCTGCTTATCTGCTGCTGTTTCCCGTTCAACTTCTGCTGGTCTGTTGGTCTTTCCCGTGTATCTACTTTTGCTGGTCTGCTGCTGTTTCCCGTTAAATTACTTCGGCTGATCTGCTGCTGTTTCCTGTATAATTACCCTTGCTCGTCTGCTGCTGTTCTTGTTTAATTACTTCAGCTAATCTGCTGTTGTTTCCCGTAAAATTACTTCTGCTGTTCTGCTGCTGTTTCACGTTAAATTACTTCTGCTGGTGTGCTGTTGTTACGCTTTGATTAACTTCTGCTTATATGCTGCTGTTTCCCGTTCAAATTACTTCTGCTGGTCTGTTGCTCTTTCCCGTTAATCTTCTTTTGCTGATCTGCTGCTGTTTCCCGTTAAATTACTTCTGCTGATCTGCTGCTGTTTCCTGTAAAATTGCCCTTTCTGGTCTGCTGTTGTTTCCCGTTTAATTACTTCAGCTGATCTGCTGCTGTGTCCCTAAAATTACTTCGGCTGATCTGCTGCTGTTTCCTTTAAAATTACCCTTGCTTGTCTGCTGCTGTTTCCCGTTTAATTACTTCAGCTGTTCTGCTGCTGTTTACCGTTAAATTACTTCTCCTGGTCTGCTGCTTTTTTCCGTTAAATTACTTCTGCTGTTTTGCTGCTGATTCACGTTATATTATTTCTTCTGGTTTGGTGCTGTTTCTCGTTAAATTACTTCTGCTGGTCTGCTTCTGTTTCCCGTTTAATAACTTCTGCTGGTGTGCTGTTGTTACCCTTTGAATTACTTCTGCTGGTCTGCTGCTGTTGCCTGTGAAATAACTTCTGCAGGTCTGCTTCTGTTTCCCTTTAGTTCACTTCTACTGGTCTGCTGCTGTTTCCCGTTGAATAATTTCAGCTGTTCTGCTGCTGTTTCCCGTTAAATTACTTCTGCTGGTGTGCTGTTGTTACCCTTTGGATTTGGATTCCCCGTGAAATAAATTCTGCAGGTCTGCTGCTGTTTCCTTTTAAATGACTTCTGCTGGTCTGCTTCTGTTTTCTTTTAAATTACTTCTGCTGTTTTACTGCTGATTCCCGTTCAATTACGCACGCTTCTGCAGGTGTCCTGCTGTTACCCTTCGATTGACTTCTGCTTATCTGCTGCTGTTTCCCGTTTAATTACTTCTGCTGATCTGCTGCTGTTTCCTGTAAAATTGCCCTTGCTGGTCTGCTGTTGTTTCCCGTTTAATTATTTCTGCTGGTGTTCCTTTGTTACACTTAAGATTACTTTTGCTGGTCTGCCGCTGTTTCCTGTTAAATTACTTGGGCTGATCTGCTGCTGTTTCCTTTAAAATTACCATTGCTGGTCTGCTGCTGTTTCCCGTTTAATTACTTCAGCTGATCTGCTGTTGTTTCTGTTTCCAGTTTAATAACTTCTGCTGGTGTGCTGTTGTTACCCTCTGATTAACTTTTGCTTTTCTGCTGCTGTTTCCCGTTCAAATTACTTCTGCTGGTCTGTTGCTCTTTCCCGTTAATCTGCTTTTGCTGGTCTGCTGCTGTTTCCCGTTAAATTACTTTGGCTGATCTGCTGCTGTTTCCCGTTTAATTACTTCAGCTGATCTGCTGTATTTTCCCGTAAAATTACTTCTGCTGTTCTGCTGCTGTTTCCCGTTTAATTACTCCTGCTGGTGTGCTGTTGTTACCCTTCGATTGACTTCTGCTTTTCTGCTCCTGTTTCCCGTTCAAATTACTTCTGCTGGTCTGTTGCTCTTTCCCGTTAATCTACTTTTGCTGGTCTGCTGCTGTTTCCCGTTTAATTACTTCTGCAGGTCTGCTTCTGTTTCTCTTTAGTTCATTTTCACTGGTCTGCTGCTGTTTACCGTTAAATGACTTCTCCTGGTCTGCTGCTTTTTTTCCGTTAAATTACTTCTGCTGTTTTGCTGCTGATTCACGTTTGATTTCTTCTGCTGTTCTGCTGCTGTTTCACGTTAAATTATTTCTACTGGTGTGCTGTTGTTACCCTTTGATTAACTTCTGCTTATCTGCTCCTGTTTCCCGTTCAAATTACTTCTGCTGGTCTGTTGCTTTTCCCGTTAATCTACTTTTGCTAGTCTGCTGCTATTTCCCGTAAAATTACTTCTGCTGATCTGCTGCTGTTTCCTCTATAATAACCCTTGCTCGTCTGCTGCTGTTTCCCGTTTAATTACTTCTGCTGGTGTTCTGTTGTTGTACTTAAGATTACTTTTGCTGGTCTGCCGCTGTTTCTTGTTAAATAATTAAAGCTGTTCTGCTGCTGTTTACCGTTAAATTACTTCTCCTGGTCTGCTGCTTTTTTCCATTAAATTACTTCTGCTGTTTTGCTGCTGATTCACGTTATATTTCTTCTGCTGGTGTTCTGTTGTTACACTTAAGATTACTTTTGCTGGTCTGCCGCTGTTTCCTGTTAAATAATTTCAGCTGTTCTGCTGCTGTTTCCCGTCTAATTACTTCTGCAGGTCTGCTTATGTTTCTCTTTAGTTCATTTTCACTGGTCTGCTGCTGTTTACCGTTAAATGACTTCTCCTGGTCTGCTGCTTTTTTTCCGTTAAATTATTTCTGCTGTTTTGCTGCTGATTCACGTTTTATTTCTTCTGCTGGTCTGGTGCTGTTTCTCGTTAAATTACTCCTGCTGGTCTGTTTTTGTTTCCCGTTTAATAACTTCTGCTTATCTGCTGCTGTTTCTCGTTAAATTACTTCTGCTGCTGTTTCACGTTAAATTTCTTCTGCTGGTCTGCTGCAGATTCACGTTATATTTCTTCTGCTGGTCTGTTGCTCTTTCCCGTTAAATTACTTTGGCTGATCTGCTGCTGTTTCCCGTTTAATTACTTCAGCTGATCTGCAGTTGTTTCCCGTAAAATTACTTCTGCTGTTCTGCTGCTGTTTCCCGTTTAATTACTTCTGCTGGTGTGCTACTGTTACCCTTCGATTGACTTCTGCTTATCTGCTGCTGTTTCCCGTTCAAATTACTTCTGCTGGTCTGTTGCTCTTTCCCGTTAATCTACTTTTGCTGGTCTGCTGCTGTTTCCCGTTAAATTACTTCGGCTGATCTGCTGCTGTTTCCCGTTAAATTACTTCGGCTGATATGCTGCTGTTTCCTTTCAAATTACCCTTGCTGGTCTGCTGCTGTTTCCCGTTTAATTAATTCAGCTGATCTGCTGTTGTTTCCCGTAAAATTACTTCTGCTGTTCTGCTGCTGTTTCACGTTAAATGACTTCTGCTGGTGTGCTATTATTACCTTTTGATTAACAACTGCTTATCTGCTGCGGTTTCCCGTTCAAATTACTTCTGCTGGTCTGTTGCTCTTTCCCGTTAATCTACTTTTGCTGGTCTGCTGCTGTTTCCCGTTAAATTACTTCGGCTGATCTGCTGCTGTTTCCTGTATAATTACCATTGCTCGTCTGCTGCTGTTCCCGTTTAATTACTTCAGCTAATTTGCTGTTGTTTCCCGTAAAATTACTTCTGCTGTTCTGCTGCTTATTCACGTTAAATTACTTCTGCTGGTGTGCTGTTGTTACCCTTTGATTAACTTCTGCTTATCTGCTGCTGTTTTCCGTTCAAATTACTTCTGCTGGTCTGTTGCTCTTTCCCGTTAATGTTCTTTTGCTAGTCTGCTGCTATTTCCCGTAAAATTACTTCTGCTGATCTGCTGCTGTTTCCTCTATAATTACCCTTGCTCGTCTGCTGCTGTTTCCCGTTTAATTACTTCAGCTGATCTGCTACTGTGTTCCGTAAAATTATTTCTGATGTTCTGCTGCTGTTTCCCGTTTAATTACTTATGCTGGTGTTCTGTTGTTGTACTTAAGATTACTTTTGCTGGTCTGCCGCTGTTTCTTGTTAAATAATTTCAGCTGTTCTGCTGCTGTTTACCGTTAAATTACTTCTCCTGGTCTGCTGCTTTTTTCCATTAAATTACTTCTGCTGTTTTGCTGCTGATTCACGTTATATTTCTTCTGCTGGTGTTCTGTTGTTACACTTAAGATTACTTTTGCTGGTCTGCCGCTGTTTCCTGTTAAATAATTTTAGCTGTTCTGCTGCTGTTTCCCGTTTAATTACTTCTGCTGGTGTGCTACTGATACCCTTCGATTGACTTCTGCTTATCTGCTGCTGTTTCCCGTTCAAATTACTTCTGCTGGTCTGTTGCTCTTTCCCGTTAATCTACTTTTGCTGGTCTGCTGCTGTTTCCCGTTAAATTACTTCGGCTGATCTGCTGCTGTTTCCCGTTAAATTACTTCGGCTGATCTGCTGCTGTTTCCTTTCAAATTACCCTTGCTGGTCTGCTGCTGTTTCCCGTTTAATTAATTCAGCTGATCTGCTGTTGTTTCCCGTAAAATTACTTCTGCTGTTCTGCTGCTGTTTCACGTTAAATGACTTCTGCTGGTGAGCTGTTATTACCTTTTGATTAACAACTGCTTATCTGCTGCTGTTTCCCGTTAAATTACTTCTGCTGGTCTGTTGCTCTTTCCCGTTAATCTACTTTTGCTGGTCTGCTGCTGTTTCCCATTAAATTACTTTGGCTGATCTGCTGCTGTTCCCCGTTAAATTACTTCGGCTGATCCGCTGCTGATTCACGTTATATTACTTATGCTGGTCTGGTGCTGTTTCTCGTTAAATTACTTCTGCTGCTCTGCTTCTGTTTCCAGTTTAATAACTTCTGCTGGTGTGCTGTTGTTACCCTCTAATTAACTTTTGCTTATCTGCTGCTGTTTCCCATTCAAATTACTTCTGCTGGTCTGTTGCTCTTTCCCGTTAATCTTCTTTTGCTGGTCTGCTGCTGTTTCCCTTTAAATTTCTTTGGCTGATCTGCTGCTGTTTCCCCTTTAATTACTTCAGCTGATCTGCTGTATTTTCCCGTAAAATTACTTCTGCTGTTCTGCTGCTGTTTCCCGTTTAATTACTTCTGCAGGTCTGCTTCTGTTTCTCTTTAGTTCATTTTCACTGGTCTGCTGCTGTTTACCGTTAAATGACTTCTCCTGGTCTGCTGCTTTTTTTCCGTTAAATTACTTCTGCTGTTTTGCTGCTGATTCACGTTTGATTTCTTCTGCTGATCTGCTGCTGTTTCACGTTAAATTATTTCTACTGGTGTGCTGTTGTTACCCTTTGATTAACTTCTGCTTATCTGCTCCTGTTTCCCGTTCAAATTACTTCTGCTGGTCTGTTGCTTTTCCCGTTAATCTACTTTTGCTAGTCTGCTGCTATTTCCCGTAAAATTACTTCTGCTGATCTGCTGCTGTTTCCTCTATAATAACCCTTGCTCGTCTGCTGCTGTTTCCCGTTTAATTACTTCAGCTGATCTGCTACTGTGTTCCGTAAAATTATTTCTGATGTTCTGCTGCTGTTTCCCGTTTAATTACTTCTGCTGGTGTTCTGTTGTTGTACTTAAGATTACTTTTGCTGGTCTGCCGCTGTTTCTTGTTAAATAATTAAAGCTGTTCTGCTGCTGTTTACCGTTAAATTACTTCTCCTGGTCTGCTGCTTTTTTCCATTAAATTACTTCTGCTGTTTTGCTGCTGATTCACGTTATATTTCTTCTGCTGGTGTTCTGTTGTTACACTTAAGATTACTTTTGCTGGTCTGCCGCTGTTTCCTGTTAAATAATTTCAGCTGTTCTGCTGCTGTTTCCCGTTTAATTACTTCTGCAGGTCTGCTTATGTTTCTCTTTAGTTCATTTTCACTGGTCTGCTGCTGTTTACCGTTAAATGACTTCTCCTGGTCTGCTGCTTTTTTTCCGTTAAATTATTTCTGCTGTTTTGCTGCTGATTCACGTTTTATTTCTTCTGCTGGTCTGGTGCTGTTTCTCGTTAAATTACTCCTGCTGGTCTGTTTTTGTTTCCCGTTTAATAACTTCTGCTTATCTGCTGCTGTTTCTCGTTAAATTACTTCTGCTGCTGTTTCACGTTAAATTTCTTCTGCTGGTCTGCTGCAGATTCACGTTATATTTCTTCTGCTGGTCTGTTGCTCTTTCCCGTTAAATTACTTTGGCTGATCTGCTGCTGTTTCCCGTTTAATTACTTCAGCTGATCTGCAGTTGTTTCCCGTAAAATTACTTCTGCTGTTCTGCTGCTGTTTCCCGTTTAATTACTTCTGCTGGTGTGCTACTGTTACCCTTCGATTGACTTCTGCTTATCTGCTGCTGTTTCCCGTTCAAATTACTTCTGCTGGTCTGTTGCTCTTTCCCGTTAATCTACTTTTGCTGGTCTGCTGCTGTTTCCCGTTAAATTACTTCGGCTGATCTGCTGCTGTTTCCCGTTAAATTACTTCGGCTGATATGCTGCTGTTTCCTTTCAAATTACCCTTGCTGGTCTGCTGCTGTTTCCCGTTTAATTAATTCAGCTGATCTGCTGTTGTTTCCCGTAAAATTACTTCTGCTGTTCTGCTGCTGTTTCACGTTAAATGACTTCTGCTGGTGTGCTATTATTACCTTTTGATTAACAACTGCTTATCTGCTGCGGTTTCCCGTTCAAATTACTTCTGCTGGTCTGTTGCTCTTTCCCGTTAATCTACTTTTGCTGGTCTGCTGCTGTTTCCCGTTAAATTACTTCGGCTGATCTGCTGCTGTTTCCTGTATAATTACCCTTGCTCGTCTGCTGCTGTTCCCGTTTAATTACTTCAGCTAATTTGCTGTTGTTTCCCGTAAAATTACTTCTGCTGTTCTGCTGCTTATTCACGTTAAATTACTTCTGCTGGTGTGCTGTTGTTACCCTTTGATTAACTTCTGCTTATCTGCTGCTGTTTTCCGTTCAAATTACTTCTGCTGGTCTGTTGCTCTTTCCCGTTAATGTTCTTTTGCTAGTCTGCTGCTATTTCCCGTAAAATTACTTCTGCTGATCTGCTGCTGTTTCCTCTATAATTACCCTTGCTCGTCTGCTGCTGTTTCCCGTTTAATTACTTCAGCTGATCTGCTACTGTGTTCCGTAAAATTATTTCTGATGTTCTGCTGCTGTTTCCCGTTTAATTACTTATGCTGGTGTTCTGTTGTTGTACTTAAGATTACTTTTGCTGGTCTGCCGCTGTTTCTTGTTAAATAATTTCAGCTGTTCTGCTGCTGTTTACCGTTAAATTACTTCTCCTGGTCTGCTGCTTTTTTCCATTAAATTACTTCTGCTGTTTTGCTGCTGATTCACGTTATATTTCTTCTGCTGGTGTTCTGTTGTTACACTTAAGATTACTTTTGCTGGTCTGCCGCTGTTTCCTGTTAAATAATTTCAGCTGTTCTGCTGCTGTTTCCCGTTTAATTACTTCTGCAGGTCTGCTTCTGTTTCTCTTTAGTTCATTTTCACTGGTCTGCTGCTGTTTACCGTTAAATGACTTCTCCTGGTCTGCTGCTTTTTTTCCGTTAAATTATTTCTGCTGTTTTGCTGCTGATTCACGTTTTATTTCTTCTGCTGGTCTGGTGCTGTTTCTCGTTAAATTACTCCTGCTGGTCTGTTTTTGTTTCCCGTTTAATAACTTCTGCTTATCTGCTGCTGTTTCCCGTTCAAATTACTTCTGCTGTTCTGCTGCTGTTTCACGTTAAATTTCTTCTGCTGGTCTGCTGCAGATTCACTTTATATTTCTTCTGCTGGTCTGTTGCTCTTTCCCGTTAAATTACTTTGGCTGATCTGCTGCTGTTTCCCGTTTAATTACTTCAGCTGATCTGCAGTTGTTTCCCGTAAAATTACTTCTGCTGTTCTGCTGCTGTTTCCCGTTTAATTACTTCTGCTGGTGTGCTACTGTTACCCTTCGATTGACTTCTGCTTATCTGCTGCTGTTTCCCGTTCAAATTACTTCTGCTGGTCTGTTGCTCTTTCCCGTTAATCTACTTTTGCTGGTCTGCTGCTGTTTCCCGTTAAATTACTTCGGCTGATCTGCTGCTGTTTCCCGTTAAATTACTTCGGCTGATATGCTGCTGTTTCCTTTCAAATTACCCTTGCTGGTCTGCTGCTGTTTCCCGTTTAATTAATTCAGCTGATCTGCTGTTGTTTCCCGTAAAATTACTTCTGCTGTTCTGCTGCTGTTTCACGTTAAATGACTTCTGCTGGTGTGCTGTTATTACCTTTTGATTAACAACTGCTTATCTGCTGCGGTTTCCCGTTCAAATTACTTCTGCTGGTCTGTTGCTCTTTCCCGTTAATCTACTTTTGCTGGTCTGCTGCTGTTTCCCGTTAAATTACTTCGGCTGATCTGCTGCTGTTTCCTGTATAATTACCCTTGCTCGTCTGCTGCTGTTCCCGTTTAATTACTTCAGCTAATTTGCTGTTGTTTCCCGTAAAATTACTTCTGCTGTTCTGCTGCTTATTCACGTTAAATTACTTCTGCTGGTGTGCTGTTGTTACCCTTTGATTAACTTCTGCTTATCTGCTGCTGTTTTCCGTTCAAATTACTTCTGCTGGTCTGTTGCTCTTTCCCGTTAATGTTCTTTTGCTTGTCTGCTGCTGTTACCCGTTAAATTACTTCTGCTGATCTGCTGCTGTTTCCTGTAAAATTGCCCTTGCTGGTCTGCTGTTGTTTCCCGTTAAATTACTTCAGCTGATCTGTTGCTGTGTCCCGTCAAATTACTTCTGATATTCTGCTGCTGTTTCCCGTTTAATTACTTCTGCTGGTGTTCTGTTGTTACACATCAGATTACTTTTGCTTGTCTGCCGCTGTTTCCTGTTAAATTACTTCGGCTGATCTGCTGCTGTTTCCCGTTTAATTACTTCAGCTGATCTGCTGTTGTTTCCCGTAAAATTACTTCTGCTGTTTCACGTTAAATTTCTTCTGCTGGTGTGCTGTTGTTACCCTTTGATTAACTTCTGCTTATCTGCTGCTGTTTCCCGTTCAAATTACTTCTGCTGGTCTGTTGCTCTTTCCCGTTAATCTACTTTTGCTGGTCTGCTGCTATTTCCCGTAAAATTACTTCTGCTGATCTGCTGCTGTTTCCTCTATAATTACCCTTGCTCGTCTGCTGCTGTTTCCCGTTTAATTACTTCGGCTGATCTTCTGCTGTTTCCCGTTAAATTACTTCTGCTGATCTGCTGCTGTTCCTTTAAAATTACCCTTGCTGGTCTGCTGCTGTTTCCCGTTTAATTACTTCAGCTGATCTGCTGTTGTTTTCCGTAAAATAACGTCTGCTGTTCTGCTGCTGTTTCACGTTAAATGACTTCTGCTGGTGTGCTGTTGTTACCCTTCGATTGACTTCTGCTTATCTGCTGCTGTTTCCCGTTCAAATTACTTGTGCTGGTCTGTTGCTCTTTCCCGTTAATATACTTTTGCTGGTCTGCTGCTAATTCCCGTTAAATTACTTCGGCTGATCTGCTGCTGTTTCCCGTTTAATTACTTCAGCTGATCTGCTGTTGTTTTCCGTAAAATTACTTCTGCTGTTCTGCTGCTGTTTCACGTTAAATTACTTCTGCTGGTGTGCTGTTGTTACCCTTTGATTAACTTCTGCTTATCTGCTGCTGTTTCCCGTTCAAATTACTTCTGCTGGTCTGTTGCTCTTTCCCGTTAATGTTCTTTTGCTTGTCTGCTGCTGTTACCCGTTAAATTACTTCTGCTGATCTGCTGCTGTTTCCTGTAAAATTGCCCTTGCTGGTCTGCTGTTGTTTCCCGTTAAATTACTTCAGCTGATCTGCTGCTGTGTCCCGTCAAATTACTTCTGATATTCTGCTGCTGTTTCCCGTTTAATTACTTCTGCTGGTGTTCTGTTGTTACACATCAGATTACTTTTGCTTGTCTGCCGCTGTTTCCTGTTAAATTACTTCGGCTGATCTGCTGCTGTTTCCCGTTTAATTACTTCGGCTGATCTGCTGCTAATTCCCGTTTAATTACTTCAGCTGATCTGCTGTTGTTTTCCGTAAAATTACTTCTGCTGTTTCACGTTAAATTACTTCTGCTGGTGTGCTGTTGTTACCCTTCGATTAACTTCTGCTTATCTGCTGCTGTTTCCCGTTCAAATTACTTCTGCTGGTCTGTTGCTCTTTGCCGTTAATCTACTTTTGCTGGTCTGCTGATGTTTCCCGTTAAATTACTTCGGCTGATCTGCTGCTGTTTCCTGTATAATTACCCTTGCTCGTCTGCTGCTGTTCCCGTTTAATTACTTCAGCTGATCTGCTGTTGTTTCCCGTCAAATTACTTCTGCTGTTCTGCTGCTGTTTCACGTTAAATTACTTCTGCTGGTGTGCTGTTGTTACGCTTTGATTAACTTCTGCTTATCTGCTGCTGTTTCCCGTTCAAATTACTTCTGCTGGTCTGTTGCTCTTTCCCGTTATTCTACTTTTGCTGGTCTGCTGCTATTTCCCGTAAAATTACTTCTGCTGATCTGCTGCTGTTTCCTTTATAATTACCCTTGCTCTTCTGCTGCTGTTTCCCGTTTAATTACTTCAGCTGATCTGCTACTGTGTTCCGTAAAATTATTTCTGATGTTCTGCTGCTGTTTCCCGTTTAATTACTTCTGCTGGTGTTCTTTTGTTACACTTAAGATTACTTTTGCTGGTCTGCCGCTGTTTCTTGTTAAATAATTTCAGCTGTTCTGCTGCTGTTTACCGTTAAATTACTTCTCCTGGTCTGCTGCTTTTTTCCGTTAAATTACTTCTGCTGTTTTGCTGCTGATTCACGTTATATTTCTTCTGCTAGTCTGGTGCTGTTTCTCGTTAAATTAATTCTGCTGGTCTGCTGCTGTTGCCTGTGAAATAACTTCTGCAGGGGCCTGCTTTTGTTTCCCTTTAGTTCACTTCTACTGGTCTGCTGCTGTTTTCCGTTAAAATATTTCTTCTGTTCTGCTGCTGTTTCCCGTTTAATTACATCTGCTGGTGTGCTGTTGTTACCCTTTGATTAACTTCTGCTTATCTGCTGTTGTTTCCCGTTAAATCACTTCTGCTGTTCTGCTGCTGTTTCACGTTAAATTAATTTTGCTGGTGTGCTGTTGTTACCCTTTGATTAACTTCTGCTTATCTGCTGCTGTTTCCCGTTCAACTTCTGCTGGTCTGTTGGTCTTTCCCGTGTATCTACTTTTGCTGGTCTGCTGCTGTTTCCCGTTAAATTACTTCGGCTGATCTGCTGCTGTTTCCTGTATAATTACCCTTGCTCGTCTGCTGCTGTTCTTGTTTAATTACTTCAGCTAATCTGCTGTTGTTTCCCGTAAAATTACTTCTGCTGTTCTGCTGCTGTTTCACGTTAAATTACTTCTGCTGGTGTGCTGTTGTTACGCTTTGATTAACTTCTGCTTATATGCTGCTGTTTCCCGTTCAAATTACTTCTGCTGGTCTGTTGCTCTTTCCCGTTAATCTTCTTTTGCTGGTCTGCTGCTGTTTCCCGTTAAATTACTTCTGCTGATCTGCTGCTGTTTCCTGTAAAATTGCCCTTTCTGGTCTGCTGTTGTTTCCCGTTTAATTACTTCAGCTGATCTGCTGCTGTGTCCCTAAAATTACTTCGGCTGATCTGCTGCTGTTTCCTTTAAAATTACCCTTGCTTGTCTGCTGCTGTTTCCCGTTTAATTACTTCAGCTGTTCTGCTGCTGTTTACCGTTAAATTACTTCTCCTGGTCTGCTGCTTTTTTCCGTTAAATTACTTCTGCTGTTTTGCTGCTGATTCACGTTATATTATTTCTTCTGGTTTGGTGCTGTTTCTCGTTAAATTACTTCTGCTGGTCTGCTTCTGTTTCCCGTTTAATAACTTCTGCTGGTGTGCTGTTGTTACCCTTTGAATTACTTCTGCTGGTCTGCTGCTGTTGCCTGTGAAATAACTTCTGCAGGTCTGCTTCTGTTTCCCTTTAGTTCACTTCTACTGGTCTGCTGCTGTTTCCCGTTGAATAATTTCAGCTGTTCTGCTGCTGTTTCCCGTTAAATTACTTCTGCTGGTGTGCTGTTGTTACCCTTTGGATTTGGATTCCCCGTGAAATAAATTCTGCAGGTCTGCTGCTGTTTCCTTTTAAATGACTTCTGCTGGTCTGCTTCTGTTTTCTTTTAAATTACTTCTGCTGTTTTACTGCTGATTCCCGTTCAATTACGCACGCTTCTGCAGGTGTCCTGCTGTTACCCTTCGATTGACTTCTGCTTATCTGCTGCTGTTTCCCGTTTAATTACTTCTGCTGATCTGCTGCTGTTTCCTGTAAAATTGCCCTTGCTGGTCTGCTGTTGTTTCCCGTTTAATTATTTCTGCTGGTGTTCCTTTGTTACACTTAAGATTACTTTTGCTGGTCTGCCGCTGTTTCCTGTTAAATTACTTGGGCTGATCTGCTGCTGTTTCCTTTAAAATTACCATTGCTGGTCTGCTGCTGTTTCCCGTTTAATTACTTCAGCTGATCTGCTGTTGTTTCTGTTTCCAGTTTAATAACTTCTGCTGGTGTGCTGTTGTTACCCTCTGATTAACTTTTGCTTTTCTGCTGCTGTTTCCCGTTCAAATTACTTCTGCTGGTCTATTGCTCTTTCCCGTTAATCTGCTTTTGCTGGTCTGCTGCTGTTTCCCGTTAAATTACTTTGGCTGATCTGCTGCTGTTTCCCGTTTAATTACTTCAGCTGATCTGCTGTATTTTCCCGTAAAATTACTTCTGCTGTTCTGCTGCTGTTTCCCGTTTAATTACTCCTGCTGGTGTGCTGTTGTTACCCTTCGATTGACTTCTGCTTTTCTGCTCCTGTTTCCCGTTCAAATTACTTCTGCTGGTCTGTTGCTCTTTCCCGTTAATCTACTTTTGCTGGTCTGCTGCTGTTTCCCGTTTAATTACTTCGGCTGATCTGCTGCTGTTTCCTTTAAAATTACCCTTGCTGGTCTGTTGCTGTTTCCCGTTTAATTACTTCAGCTGATCTGCTGTTGTTTCCCGTAAAATTAGTTCTGCTTTTCTGCTGCTGTTTCACGTCAAATGACATCTGCTGGTGTGCTGTTGTTACCTTTTGATTAACTACTGCTTACCTGCTGCTGTTTCCCGTTCAAATTGCTTCTGCTGGTCTGTTCCTCTTTCCCGTTAATCTAATTTTGCTGGTCTGCTGCTGTTTCCCGTTAAATTACTTTCGCTGATCTGCTGCTGTTTCCCGTTTAATTACTTCAGCTGATCTGCTGTTGTTTCCCGTAAAATTACTTCTGCTGTTCTGCTGTCTTTTCACGTTAAATTACTTCTGCTGGTGTGCTGCTGATTCACGTTATATTACTTCTGCTGGTCTGGTGCTGTTTCTCGTTAAATTACTTCTGCTGGTCTGCTTCTGTTTCCCGTTTAATAAATTTTGCTGGTGTGCTGTTGTTACGCTTTGGATTACTTCTGCTGGTCTGCTTCTGTTTCCCTTTAGTTCACTTCTTCTTATCTGCTGCTGTTTCCCGTTCAAATTATTTCTGCTGGTCTTTTGCTCTTTCCCGTTAATCTACTTTTGCTGGTCTGCTGCTGTTTCCCGTTAAATTACTTCGGCTGATTTGCTGCTGTTTCTTTTTAAATTACCCTTGCTGGTCTGCTGCTGTTTCACGTTAATCTACTTTTGCTGGTCTGCTGCTGTTTTTCGTTAAATTACTTCGGCTGATCTGCTGCTGTTTCTAGTTAAATTACCCTTGCTGTTTTGCTACTGTTTCCCGTTTAATTACTTCAGATGATCTGCTGCTGTGTCCCAAAAAATTACTTTTGATGTTCTGCTGCTGTTTCCCGTTTAATTACTTCTGCTGATCTGCTGTTGTTTCCCGTAAAATTACTTCTGCTGTTCTGCTGCTGTTTCACGTTAAATTACTTCTGCTGGTCTGCTTCTGTTTCCCTTTAGTTCACTTCTACTGTTCTGCTGCTGTTTACCGTTTAATTAGTTCTCCTGGTCTGCGGCTTTTTTCCGTTAAATTACTTCTGCTGTTTTGCTGCTGATTCACGTTATATTTCTTCTGCTGGTCTGGTGCTGTTTCTCGTTAAATTACTTCTGCTGGTCTGCTTCTGTTTCCCGTTTAATAACTTCTGCTGGTGTGCTGTTGTTACGCTTTGGATAACTTCTGCTGGTGTGCTGTTGTTGCCTGTAAAATAACTTCTAACGTCTGCTTCTGTTTCCCTTTAGTTCACTTCTACTGGTCTGCTGCTGTTTACCGTTAAATAATTTCAGCTGTTCTGCTGCTGTTTTCTGTTAAATTACTTCTGTTGTTTTACTGTTGATTCCCGTTCAATTACGCACGCTTCTGTAGGTTTCCTGCTGTTTCCCTTGAGATAACTTCTGCTTATCTGCTGCTGTTTCCCGTTCAAATTACTTCTGCTGATCTTCTGCTGTTTCCTGTATAATTACCTTTGCTCGTCTGCTGCTGTTTCCCGTTTAATTACTTCAGCTGATCTGCTGAGGTGTCCCGTAAAATTACTCCTGATGTTCTGCTGCTGTTTCCCTTTTAATTACTTGTGCTGGTGTTCTGTTGTTACACTTAAGATTACTTTTGCTGGTCTGCCGCTGTTTCCTGTTAAATTACTTCGGCTGATCTGCTGCTGTTTCCTTTAAAATTACCCTTGCTGGTCTGCTGCTGTTTCCCGTTTAATTACTTCAGCTGATCTACTGTTGTTTCCCGTAAAATTATTTCTGCTGTTCTGCTGCTGTTTCACGTTAAATTACTTCTGCTGGTGTGCTGTTGTTACCCTTTGATTAACTTCTGCTTATCTGCTGCTGTTTCCCGTTCAAATTACTTCTGCTGGTCTGCTACTGTTTCAATAAATATTTTTTGCTGTTCTGCTGCTGTTTCCCGTTAAATTCCTTTTGCTGGTGTGCCGTTGTTACCCTTTTGATTACTTCTGCTTGTCTGCTGCAGTTTCCATTAAATAATTTTTGCTTTTCTGATGCTGTTTTCCCGTTTAATTACTTCTGCTGGTGTGCTGTTGTTACCCTTTGATTAACTTCTGCTTATCTGCTGCTGGTTTCCGTTCAAATTACTTCTGCTGGTCTGCTACTGTTTCCCGTTAAATTACTTCGGCTGATCTGCTGCTGTTTCCTTTACAATTACCCTTGCTGGTCTGCTGCTGTTTCCCGTTTAATTACTTCAGCTGATCTGCTGTTGTTTCCCGTAAAATTACTTCTGCTGTTCTGCTGCTGTTTCACGTTAATTTACTTCTGCTGGTGTGCTGTTGTTACCCTTTGATTAACTTCTGCTTATCTGCTGTTGTTTTCCGTTCAAATTACTTCTGCTGGTCTGTTGCTCTTTCCTGTTAATCTACTTTTGCTGGTCTGCTGCTGTTTCCCGTTTAATTACTTCAGCTAATCTGCTGTTGTTTCCCGTAAAATTACTTTTGCTGTTCTGCTGCTGTTTCCCGTTTAATTACTTCTGCTGGTGTGCTGTTGTTACCTCTTGGATTACTACTGCTGGTCTGCTGCTGTTCCCCGTGAAATAACTTCTTTAGGTCTTTTTCTGTTTCCCTTTAAATGACTTCTGCTAGTCTGCTTCTGATTTCCGTTAATTTTTTTCTGCTGGTGTGCTGCTGGTTCGCTTTAGATTCCTTCTGCTGATCTATTGTCGTTAAATTACCCTTGCTGGTCTGCTTCCTTTTTCGGTTAAATTATTTCTGCTGGTCTGTTGCTGTTTCCGGTTATATTTTTTTCTGGTCTGCTGCTGTTTCCCGTTAATTACTTCTGCTGTTTTCCGTTTAATTACTTCTCCTGGTGTCTTGCTTTTTCCTGTTAAATTATTTCTGCCGGTCTTCTGCTGTTTCTTGATAAATTATTTCTGCTGGTCTGCTGCTGTTTCCGGTTATATTCCTTATGCTGGTCTGCTACTGTATCCCATTTTATTACTTACCCTTATTTGCGATGATATCCAGGCAGTTTAATTCAGTTCCCATAATTATCTTTCATCTAAGATTATTTCATGTTAACCTATGAAATTATGTAGTTTTTTAATTTGTAATATATTTCTATGTTATTTTTTTAATAATAATTGTTTTACTATCAAATATATAAAGTTTCGTTTTTTTTCACTGTTCATATTTTCAATAACGATTAATTTCGATGTTTCAATCTGCCAGGCGTTCATGGTTTTTGAAATAAAAAAAAATCCCACACCCACCTACCTGGGATTAGTAGCAGCATGAATTTATGTATAATAGATACACATTATATTTAATCCATATAATAAACCTGAGTATTATGATTTCGTCTAGACGTTTTCGGCCCTTTTATTGGTCGCGGGCGACCGGACCCAAAATATGAAGACCCGATTTTATACTGAAATACCGTTACAAAATTTACTTGCAACCCCACGGCTACCAAAACTGTAACCTCTCATAACTCAACGAAGAAATTCCGTCGTAGTTATATTTTCAAGCGGCAGGTTTGCTAGTAAAAGAAGTAAGTTTTGTCAAGGAAACTTTCGTGCCAAAAACATATTTGAAATGTTTTTTTTGCCATCGTGCCGTTAGAAAATGTACTTTTTTTTGGATCGCCTCATATTATACGAGATTCCTTCATAGAGATCGGTTTTGTTCATATAATTTTTGGATAAAATTTCATCAACACAACAACAGTAAACTTAACCAGTCACGAATTATTTCTGTCCACAAAATATTTAAAATAAAACTTAACACACTATTCCTGTGCCGTTGTTTTCCAGTGTAAAAGTTGTGAATCTGCTCATTTCTTTGTGTCCTCAACAATTAAATAAATGCCCGAAGTTTTAATAACAAATAATAATAACTTTACTTAAATTCAATATTTAATATTATTGCTACACCAAAGGCAGGTAACCTGCATTTCCGCACGCCTTGTGACCGTAGTAGGTACTGATACCTACTAATTACTACTTGTTAGTGAACTAATCAGTGGAGTTCAACCTACGATTAATTTTTATTAACCTAAAATCCGAACTTATCATGGATGCCCAGACATACCCCTTGCACAAGATGCCATCAATGCACTAATTAATATTGTGATGGATCCCAATACAAAAATTTACAAAGGAGCTTATTGCCAAAATAATGCCCAAAACTAATTATATCCTAGGGTCCATAGGCCAAATGGCTGCAAGAATGGCTACCCTAGAAGGCGAATTATCAGTGTACAAAAATATTCCTCCTGCTGAAACCACTACTAATTTTCAAAGAAATAACATCTGTGATATTATTGCTGAGATGAATGATCAAAATTTAAGGGAAAAAAAAATTATAATATGTAACTTCCCCGAAAGCGAAGCAATAACCCAGACTGATATTATGAAAGATGACATTACCAGCATAAAAAAAAATCATTTTCGACCTGGACAACTCTACCAATTCTCTTGACCTGAAAGTTTACAGAATCGGGAAAAGGGATACTAATAAACCGAGGGGTATAAAATTCGAGTTCCCTGAATCTAAATGGCCGAAAATCATACTCGACAAAAAACACTCGCTGAAGAATAACATCCGCATGTACCCTGACCAATCAGTTGCTATCTAAATAATTTACGAATCGAACTAAAAAATAGGCAATCATCGGGTGAGCAAGACATTACAATCAAGTACATCAATAATCACCCAACAATTGTAAAATTAAATCCAAAAAACTTACCCACAAACTAATAATATATTATCAAAATGTAAGAAGACTAAGAACGAAACTTCAAGAACTAAAATGTAGATTACCTACGATGAATTACGAAATTTACTCTTTACCCTTACTGAAACATGGCTAAATGCTGACATTAACGATGAAGAACTGGTTTTTTTTTATCATTTCATTTACAGAAACGACAGATACCAAAGTTCCATATAATCGGTTGCATATGTATACCACCATCCTCCGGCCTGCAAACATATAAGGAGCACCACCTTGAAGTTGAAACTATGCGAAGAAAATTTCCTGATGCTACATTTATTCTGATGGGTGACTAAAACCTTCCAAATATTGTATTGGACATTGAGAACATCGCGTCCTTGAGTCCGGACAACATCAATCATGGCTTCCATGAAATTATAGAAATGTCGAACTTTTTAAATCTGCATCAGATCTGATCTTGTCTTTACAAATTTTTCTAGTGTTAATGTGTATGGCTCTGATGAAATGATTCTTCCAATCGATAAATATCACCCCCCTCTAATAATCAATTACCTCAATACTTATGTTATGGTAATTGACCCCACGATTGTCAAGCGTAATTACGCTTGAAAAAGCAGATTACCCAAAAATTATAGAATTTTTATCTACTTATAATTGGATTTATGATCTCACTTGTAAAAGCTCAAGTTTAAATAAGGCCTTAGAATAGTTTTACAATGTAATTTATCAAGCAATCGATAGCTTTGTACACCTACAAAAATATTACACTTCTAAATTCCCTAAATGGTTCGATTATGAACTAATTAATCTAACGCACTATAAAAAATTTACCCACAAACGTTTTAAAATAAATAGAACGCTAGATAATTATATCGCATTCTCCATTCTACGTAAGAAATACACCAAAAATGTTGAAAATTCTATTTTAACAAATATTAATAAATTTTGGAATTACGCTGCATCAGATCTGATCTTGTCTTTACAAATTTTTCTAGTGTTAATGTGTATGGCTCTGATGAAATGATTCTTCCAATCGATAAATATCACCCCCCTCTAATAATCAATTACCTCAATACTTATGTTATGGTAATTGACCCCACGATTGTCAAGCGTAATTACGCTTGAAAAAGCAGATTACCCAAAAATTATAGAATTTTTATCTACTTATAATTGGATTTATGATCTCACTTGTAAAAGCTCAAGTTTAAATAAGGCCTTAGAATAGTTTTACAATGTAATTTATCAAGCAATCGATAGCTTTGTACACCTACAAAAATATTACACTTCTAAATTCCCTAAATGGTTCGATTATGAACTAATTAATCTAACGCACTATAAAAAATTTACCCACAAACGTTTTAAAATAAATAGAACGCTAGATAATTATATCGCATTCTCCATTCTACGTAAGAAATACACCAAAAATGTTGAAAATTCTATTTTAACAAATATTAATAAATTTTGGAATTACGCTAACTCCTTTCGGAAAAATAACTCTAACTTTCCCGGTACAATGTTTTACGGGAAAAAAGTGGGTCATGACAAAAACGATATTGTAAGTTTATTTGCAGATTTTTTCAAGAGTGTATATGTTGAAGACAATGACTACATATTATCTGATAAACCCCAATTAACCGAAAGCTCACTCAACTTGCATAACATCCATGTGTTAATAAATGATGTTGTGACTTTTATCAAACAGCTGGATATCAGGTCGAATTCGGGGCCAGATATGATTCCCTCAATATTACTTAAAAACTGTATTCATGTTCTAGCTCCTCCTATTACTATAATTTTCAATTTATCCTTATCAACAGGTTGTTTTCCTGAAATTTGTAAACACCTATTTTTAAAAAAGGAGATAAATGTCAAATTGAAAATTATAGACCCATATGTATTATGTCATCACTACCTAAACTTTTAGAAAAGATTATATTAAGTAAAATCATGCATGAAATTAAACCAATTATATCAACACTTTCAACGACCGTCAATACAGATTCCGGCGGAACTGCTCGTGCAGTGATCTTCTCGCGTATGTGACGCATGTTTGGGGGCGGTGCCTGGAACGTCACGGTGAGACCCAAACGGTCGCACTAGACATATCCATGGCCTTTGACCGGGTCTGGCACCGAGGACTTGTCAACCAATTGCCTTCTTACGGACTTCCCGCATCCCTGTGTACGTGGATTGCTGACTTTTTAAGGGATAGGTCGATTCAGGCGGTTGCTGACGGTTTCACCTCTTCCTCGCACTCCATAAATGCTGGCGTCCCACAGGGATCGGTTCTGTCTCCGACATTGTTTTTGTTGCACATCAATGACCTTTTGACATGTGCACCGATTCATTGTTACGCGGATGACAGTACAGTTCATTATAGCTTTTTGTTTGACAAGCCCCCAAAGGGCATACAAACTCCAACGGCTCGGAGGGCTTTGAAGCAGAGAATGGACGGTTATCTCGAGAGTATTTCCTCCTGGGGTAAAAATAATCTCGTCGAATTTAATGTTTCAAAGACCTAATCCTGTCTGATCACGTCTAAAAGGGAACCAAATGATTATCTAGTCTCCTTCAACGGAAGCAATCTTCCGAACAGGCCTTCCATTGATATGCTTGGTGTAACTTTAAGTGACCAGCTCAGGTACGGGGGCTCCATCGAAGCCAGAGTAAAGTTGGCCTCTCAGAAGCTGGGCGTACTGTACAGGGCCCGCAGATACTATACCATACCATAGAGCCTGAAAAACTGCTGACATAGCTCGAACCAGAAATGGAAGATGCTCTGAGGAACTAGCGTCATTGATCCCTTCGGCACCGGTGCGTAGTCGGGATACACGCCAATCGCGCGCCCAACATTTGTACACGGTTGACATTTGTCACATGAGAACGGGTCGCTTCTACGATTCGTTCTTAAGTTCAACAGCTCGGCTGTGGAACGAACTGCCGGCCTCTGTGTTTCCTCCCTCCTACAACATGGGACTCTTCAAGACCCATGTTCACTCCTTCCTCTCCACAAAAAGACCCTCCACACAGCATCCCAAAAGATGACATAGGCCCTGAGGGAAATTATTTTCTTCAGGGCTTCCTGTGTGGAGTTAATATAAAAAAAAAAAAAAATCAACATGGTTTTATGCCAGACAGATCTACGTCATCTAACTTATTGCTTTACGACAATTTTATTTCTAATGCACTGTCCAAGGGTCTTCAAGTTGATACAATTTATACTGACTTTAGCAAAGCTTTTGATACTGTTTCTCATCGCATTTTAATGGAAAAATTAGAACACTTGGGAATAAGCGGCAACTTTCTCGAATGGCTTAGAAGTTACTTATCATACAGAAAATTATCTGTAAAATTTACCTCCACAACTTCTTAAACTTTTTTTGCCTTAAGTGGGGTCCCCCAAGGTTCCCACCTAGGACCAATTCTTTTCCTACTATTTATTAACGACATTTCACTAATGTTCGATAATATTCACTTTCTTCTATTCGCTGACGATCTAAAGATGTTTAAATTAATCGGTAATTCTTCTGGTTGTTTAACTCTACAAATTAACTGAAATAAACTTTATGAATGGTGCATCGTAAACAAATTACATCTTAATATCAACAAATGCCAAACTATCAGTTTCCAAAGATCTAAAACCCCTTTATTATTCGACTACTCAATTAACAATATCAACCTAAAAAGAGTCTTTGAATTCAATGACCTTGGAGTTATATTTGACTCCAAATTACCCTTCTTGAATCACATTAATAGCATTACCAGTAACGGATTACAAATGCTGGATTTATTCTCAGAATCGCTAAAGACTTTAATAACATAAAAACTATAAAATTACTATACACGTCTCTGGTTAAAAGTCAGGTTGAATACAATTCAACCATTTGGTGTCCTCATTTCAACTCTCATTGTTTACAAATTGAAAAAATTCAAAATAAATTTTTACGTTTTATTAATTTCAAAATTGGTATTCCTATTATTGAAATCAATTATGTCAATTTATGCAGTAAACTTAACTTATCGAAATTATCTGAAAGGCGAAAAACATTTGATCTCCTTTTATTATATAAAATTGTTCATTCAAGGTTGGACTACACTATAAATTTGCTATCTTTACATATACCTCTAAAATATACTAGACGGAATATTTTATTCTACAACAATAACTTTTCTATGAATTCTGTGTTAGAAATAATACATAGGTTGGTCAATGAACTAAGTGATGTCGCTGACATATTTAATTTAAACTTCAATACATTTAAAGCCAAATTAGTCCACCATTTTTTAAATTTAAATAATGTATGAGAAATCATTATATTTTATTTCGATTTTCTATGGTTTATTTTATACTGTTGTTAAAAATGAAATTTGTAATTGTTATGTACTTAAAAGCCCAATAGGTCGTCAATAAATAAATAATATCGAAGAAAATACGTTTAAGAAAGTTAATAACCCATTGGATTATATACATTAAAATAAAAATTATCATTATTATATCAGGGTATCGGGACATTGGGAATGTCCGATGGGGCATAGGAAATGTCCAGTCGGACATTGCAAATGTCCTGTTGGATAGAGGAAATGTCCGGTCGGACACTGCAAATATCCTGTCAAACAGAGGAAATGTCCAGTCGGACACTGCAAATGTCCTGTCGAACAGAGGAAATGTCCAGTCGGACACTGCAAATGTCCTGTCGGACAGAAGAAACGTCCAGTCGGATACTGCAAATATTCTGTCGGACAGAGGAAATGTCCGGTCGGATACTGCAAATGTCTTGTTGGATAGAAGAAATTTCCAGACGGACACTGCAAATGTCCTGTCAGACAGAGGAAATGTCCGGTCGGATACTACAAATGTCCTGTCGGACAGAGGAAATGTCCTATCGGACACTGCAAATGTCTTGTATATGTTTATTTTAGTAACGTTTTTGCTTATATTATATTTATATAGAAATCAAAATAAAAATCGGTATTTACAGAAACACAGTTAAAAATTCAAGAAAGTTAAAACATAAGAATTTTGACAGTATTTGCAGAGGAAAAATATTGATATTATTATGTCATTTTCTAGATCAAATTGTACATATTGAATTCCTGAGTCTGATGTTTGATACTCATATTTAAAGGAAATCTCATTGCCTTCTAATAAAGAAAAATATTAGAAATATACCCAATTTTAAATATTATGAAAAATAATTGCACCGGATTTAATAACACTTTCCGCCACAGATATACTCTCAAAGGTGCAAGAATGAATTATAAATTTAAAAGTATATATTTTTAATAAACTTTAAGTTCTGGATGTTCGGCAAATTTACGCCAAATCTCTAAATAACTAAATGTTAAGAGATTTGGCCAAAAACAAATTAACTTAATGTTCCAAAAATACTCAAAACACATGAAATACACTTCATAAATCAAAATAATGAAGCCCAGAACAATAACTACATTTGGACAAAGTGACTTTTTTTTACGAAAATAGACAAATATGAAGTTTAAATCAATTTAAAAACGCTACTAAGCAATGAATATTCAATAAATATCGTGCAATAACCAGCGAACTCAGCTATACTAAGTTTCATATAAAAAAATTGTACGTTACACGATGAATAGTATTAATCTATTGTATTGTAAACCATAGACATGTATTGGTTAACCATAGACACTACCATTCCATTATTTTTAGTACTGTTCTTATATATGTATGTAATGTTACCTTAAATAGTAGGAATGTATGTTTATATTCCCGTTATGTTTTTGATGGTAAATATATCAATTAGATCCTGATCCAGGTTATATTACATTTTGTATACGATGTATGAAGATATTTTAATCCACTAAAATTCTTTAATTTTAAACTACAAATTTTTTGGAGCGACGAAAAAAAGCAAGCCTAATTTTACAGTTATGTGCCTCAAGTAGGTACATTAGTTCTTTTACAACTAGAGCGGAAAAAATGCATTTCGGGAACATAAATATTTTAGGCATTGTAGACCATAATCTGTCTGTATTTCCAAAAGTTCAACTTCTTGGAATAATTGCATAAATGGATAGATAATATTCTTATTCAACATTCCTTTTGTTATTTTTTTTGCTCTTTCTAGTTACTTAAATAAATAAATAATATCAATTATTAAATACCGTTAATTATTATAGATAAGCCCTTTGGTGGTAGGGTATCTTCCTTCTTGGCAAGAGAAACTGTTAACTCATTTTTATAAATTTTGTCAATGACGACTCATCGAATTATATTGGTAAAAATAGGTCGTTGGGTCGTAAAATGGAATCCCTTATTTTTTTCAGGAATTTCTGATCACAATCTGAATTGTTCCTAATTTAAATCCCTGCATCATCTCTTAAACCAAACCATCTCAAAAATTATGAACTGTAGAGAAAAAATGCTGGAATGAAACTGTTTCGCTCGGAAAACCATTTAAATAAGAAAAAGTTTCATGTCCCAGAATGACGACGAACAATCTGAACACCACAATGGAATGTTGAATGAATCTTACATCAAATTACAGCAAACGATGCATCTAACCTTCAAGTAGATGACTTGCATTTGCCTGCTTTTCTTCTGAGATTCACAAACTTTTTGATATACTCTTATATCCAAAAGTCCGAAGTCCTTTCTTATCATTTTATTTCAGTAGTTTCAGCAATAAAATCGGTTGAAATTTTATAACATTTTATATATTTACTTGGAACCATTGATGTATTATATGTAGAAAAGACATGAAGCGAAAAAATAGGTTCCGCTTTTATACCTCGAACTGACCTTCAACTATCCCAACACTCCAACTAAAACTACCGAATCGACGCACACCGCTTATCGAGTTCTAATAGTGGAACAAGTTTCAGCGAGATGTTAGTACGTATTAGCGTCTCTATTTATAGCTCTATCATTGATGTAATGAGCACTATGATTGGAACTGATAAGTGATGAGTACAGAAAATATTTAAAAATTGTTAATTTTTTTTTTTTTTATTTAGTAAAAGATTATACATTTAAATACATTATTTAAGAAATGTTTTGACTGCCCAACTAGGAGGATTCCCGTTTTAGGACAGTCAAATTAGTATGAGTATTAACATTTTGATAAGTTGTTTGATAAGTATAGTATTACAATAATAATGAAATAATAGGTATTTGTACTTTTAACTGGTGCCTAAGCCTACTAACATGTTTGTATAAATATGAATAACAAAGAGAAGAAATACCATAAAATAAAATATTACATTAAACATAAGATTAACTGCTGCTTGGGTAGCATTCTAATTTAAAAGTATTAGGTAAGTACATATTTACATATAATGATAAAGATTATAACATAAACGTATCTTTTACTGTTTTGTTGGAGTTTTTGTTGTTGTTTTTGGTTTGTGTTTGATTTCATTTTTTGTGTAGTAAAAGTTCACTCTCCTTTCTACCTAATTGATGAAACCAATTAGTGGTCAATTTATGAAGAATAGCTGTGTTTTCCCTTTTCCAAGCATCGGGCATGAAGTTGTATAGTTTTGGACCTAAGAATGAGAAGTGTCTTTGAGCGAGAGATGTTTTAGTTGTGAGTGGTACAATTGGATTTCTCCGTGAGTGGCGGGTGTCGTGAGAGTGGTTAATAGATGGGTAGAGGTGGCGTTTTTGATGGGTGTTTAAAATTAATTTTCTCATGTATAGTTGTCTAACATCCAGAACTCGGAATTCTTCAAATAGTGCATCGCTATGATATCTAAATGGTTTTTTGAGGATTACCCTTAGTAGTGATTTTTGAGCTTTTGCTAATTTGTCCAAAACAGTTTTTGCACACCCACCCCAACCTAAGGATGCATAGTCTAGAAGTGACCCACACATAGCATCATAGATGAGTTTCAATTCTTTTTTACGTAAGATATTTCTGATTGTCATAAACATGTACGTAAGCTTTCTAACCTTTGTGGCAACTAGATCTATTTGTCCGTCCCATCTAAGATATTTGTCTAATATAACACCAAGGTATTTTATACTGTCTACGCATTCCAATTTATAGCAATTACAGTTAGTGGAGTCAATGCATTTATTTATAAAAATATTATGTGCTTCCTCGGGTTGGCCCGCTTCTGTCGCACTAAATCGTATAAATTTAGTTTTTTCCGAATTGAGTGTCAGCAGATTATAGTCTAACCAAAGTTTTAGCTGTTTTAATCCACTTTCTGCTTTGCAGTGTACATCATTCCATGTTTTTCCTTCAAATATTAGGACAGTATCATCTGCAAATGTTATAATATGATTGGAAAAATTGCTGTTACACAGATCATTGATATAAATACTGAACAAAATAGGTCCTAAGGTACTCCCTTGGGGTACACCAAATTCTACAAGGGCTGGATCGCTAACATTATCATTAATTTTAACTTGTTGGTATTGATGATATTCCTTTTTTGATTTTTTTGTTGATATACTCTTAAATAGGCAAATACCTGTATTAAAGTGTTAACATAATACAAATTACAATAATTTAATAATAAAATTACAATGATATGCAAATATAGTAAAAGTACTAATGTTTTAAAAACAAAATAAAATATAATAATGAATTTAAAAATATTTTTTATTATTCTTCATCATTTTCGTTTTCTTATTAGAAAAGCCTAATAAGACTCCGTGGTCGGGGGGTAGAGCTCTTGACTAGCAAGCTGGAGGTCGGAGGCTCTATTCCCGGCGTGCGCAAGTAAATTTTATGTTATTAATATGGGTTATTTCACAAATTCTCATTCGAAATAATATAAACCATATTTTCAGCACGTTCCAGAGTGGAATATACTCTCAGTATCACCCTGGTGTAAGACCACTATTCAGAATTGAAACGTTGCTTGAAATTAATTTGGGTTTGGTGACCAGATCTGGTTCAAGCTTACTAATATTTAAAAGGAAAATTTCTTCTTTTAAAAGACGAAATGAATTCTTTCAGCTTCACTAATTCTACAATATCCCGTGATTCTTATTGAGATTGTTACATTTATTTGAAAAAAAATTGTAATTCCTTATTTGAAAAATGTTGTGTAAAATATGTATGGTTTATAATGTGGGTGCATTAACATTAAACATTTTTTTGAAAGATTTAAAAATAATCCTTAAGTACCAAATTTCAGTAGTTCCACGTCACATTAGATATCCAGTTGGAAGGGTATCGCGTAACACTGGCACGTGCCTCGCAAGTTGCTTATCTTTGCTCTATTTCGGGGACTTGACAGAATACTAATGATTCTACTCCTTGAAATGTCATCTCCATGGAAGATATCGTTCGTTGTAAATGTCATCTCCATGGAAGATATCGTTCGTACAGTTCGTTGCAAAGACAAGTGGTGGCAGTCCCAAAGGATTGGATTGCATACTTTACCGACTGGTTCAGATAGAATACTCCATCATACACGGTGTCTGGAAACTAGCGGTTCAAGCGTGAAACTGATGAATCTATATCTCACAGATAATAATTTTTTTTTTATTAAAACGATTTTTTTAACTTTAGTTCGGAAACTAAAAGTTTAAAAATCCTTTTGGATCAGGGTATCTACTTCCACATATTAAAGACATTAAACAATAACAAATAAATCCAAATGCAAAGAGTACTGGATCCTGGATCTGGATCTCGATTTCGAATCTGGATCTGGATCCCCGATCTGGATCTCGATTTCCAGATCTCGTCCATTTCTGGATCTCGGATCTGGATCTGTATTTCGGATCTGGATCTAGATCCCCGGTCTGGATCTGATCCCGGATCTGGATCCCGGATATGGATCCGGATCCCGTGTACATTAGCACATCGAATGAAAGTAGCCCTAAATAGTCAGGTGTTTAAATAATATACACCTATTTACAGAAAATATTGTACACCAAATGAATTTTTTTTTTGACATGGTGAGATCAAGTGAATCATATACATGAGTCGGATAGTAATCAAGAGCCAGAATAACAGAAGCATATGTATTTGGCAAAAATACGATAGAAATGGATTTTTACCCTCACGATAAATAATATATACTCGTTTATGTGTTCATATTTATATATATTATTTATCGTGAGGGTAAAAATCCATTTCTCTCGTCTACCCCATTTTCTTCACGATAAATTATATATATATAAATATGAACACATAAACGAGTATATATTGTTTATCGTGAGGGCGAAAATCCATATCTCTCGTATATATATATCTTTATTTGAGAAATTTTGCAAATAAAACTAAGAAAACATGTTAAATTTCATAGCATTCATTTGTCTATAAATTAGGTAGTAAATCGAATTAACAACAGTAATTAATAATATGCAAGCAATATGTAACTGGTAACAAATAGAATAAAAAGTGGGTGTGTCAAGCCTACGCAAGACAGAAGTGAAACTTCTAGTATTCCTCTCTCTCTATTTTCATTTCATCATCTCTATTTTCTCTCTTAGGTTAGTTTGAAAATTAGAGGTTAAAATGAAATTCTGTACCAAACCGTATGAACCACAATCAATTACGTATTTCACTCGTATTACACTCACGACGCAGTATACTAACCAAGCAGCTGATGCTTGGCGTGGCGCAGTTCGCTGGTGTCTGAGAGAGAGGAAAGAAGAGAAGAGAGAGAACGTTCGTGAGCGGCTCCCCCACCTCAACAAGCGCATATGGTGAGAGAGGGACAGTGAACGGTGAGCGGTGGTGGGGGTACCCGCATTTTCGTGTCGATCCTGACTCGGTTTTACTCCGTCCCCGAAAATCCATTACGCGCCTAAAGAAGTTTCACTTCAAAAAGTCTAGATTTCTCATAACCTGCCTCACTAGGCTAGCCTGTGTGGAAGCAATCATTATAAAAGTCAATTTAAATTCAGCTGAATATACCTACACTTATATTCAATGTATGGGATCTATTCAAGTTGAGTATTTTGAAGAATCGTTTAAAACACCAATTATAATGTGTAGTTGATACTCCAATATCCCTGAACTTAAAACTGTCCTATTCTACATTTAATTTTTTTAGGTGATTTTTTTTGTATTTTTTGATATCTGTCTCACTAGGATTATTAAGTTTAATAAATTTTAAACTGTGAAGACATAATAGAAAGTGTAGGTTATCCTACAGGGATAATTATAAATGTTTATGGAAAACTTAAACATTTATAAAAGAATATTTAAGATAAAATAGTTAATGAAATAATAAATTAAAGTTAATATTAGCAACATATTACAATATAATCGCTTAATATTTTTGGTAGATCAATAATTTCTAATTTTTTGTGAGGGCACCGGTAAAGGCCCTATTATTATATTTAATCCAATTAAAGCGTTCTTTTTGAAATTTATTTAAGTATCACATTTTTTATTTTCTCTGGAAGAGTATTGAGCAATCTTGTTGCAATGTACCTAATTTTTTTTTCTCTTTTTTGAAACACGTCTTATTAATAACACGATTTGCCATTATAATATATAATTACAGAGAATTTTCGATGCAATGCAAAAATATTTGAATTTTCGTGAAAACTCGTGTTCTGACACTATGACAACATATTCGTAATTTATTAAAAATCGAAACCTATTAAATCACTCGTAAGGCCTGCAATCCAGTTTTTAATCGGAATTACCAATAATTTGAAGAGATTTTAATAAATTAGAAAATAGTTATTTTTCTTCGTATAGGATCGGAGTTTCACGATGACCTTTCAAATTTCAAAATGGCACTGTTTGTCAATTTGAGGATAATGGCGTCAGATTATGGTTGCGACTTCACTACCAAACTGAAGAGGGATGAACAAGATTTGAGTCCAAATTACAACGTCTCCTGTTAAATTTGGTGACGGCACTCTGTAAAATACCTACCCGCAGGTTTTTCCCAGAGTGGATCAGGATGTTAGTGGACAATGACTTCTTGGTTCGATAAATTCGGTACAACGTCTTGCGTAGGGCCGATACTGATTCATTGACCTCCTAACCTATTTTCATAAAAAGCTTTGTAAAGTGTGAGGCTCTAACTAAAACGAACAAAACCCACCTACAGCAAAAATTAATACAAAAAACGCAGAAGAAATACAACCCATCTCCCCCTCCTGCCCGGAAATAAGCTCCACGCAATTCCAAAAGCATTATCATTTGCGTAAAACATTTCCCAGTGATAATGTAATCCCACTGGATAAGTGGAAATTTCGTCTCGGATAAAGCGTTCAGGCATCGCTATAAGGAATTTTTTTCAATTTTCTCCAATAATCACGCTCGACCAGTGCACAGTGAAGAATTTATAGGATTTCGCGGCCAAAATTTTTTTTCAGTTCAGAAGCATTTTTTACAAATAAAATACTTTGGCTGTCCAACTACGAAGAATTTACCGAATTAGGACAGCCAAATTTAAATCATTTTCATGCAAGTTAATGCCAATATAGGTTTCATTGATGAATGCTACCAATAATAATAAAGGACAAATTTTAAAAAAGTGCATACAAAAATTTTATATATTACAAAATTTAAAGCAAATATATAAAAAGGAAACACACCGGTAAGTTATAATAAAAAAGTTAACAGACCAGTATTATCCAATAAAAATTTGTGATTTATTTTTGTCTGCCCAAAGATGGTGGCCTATTTAAGTCGTTCAATAAAAAAATTTCGCGTAGTTGTTGATTATCCAAATGGTACATAAGGTTATAACAGATGGCATTTGATTTATTTATAAAGTAAGAATATCACCCACGGAACTTAAAGCAATGTATTCAATTAAAAAAATTGGATCAGAATCATAATGTTACGTAATATGCAATAACCATTTTGTAACACGATTTCCACTACCAATATCGAGGTAATAAAGGTCATGACGTCTATTATGGTTCACGAAATTGCCTTTGGGTACATTTTATAATATATTTTATGGTACCTACTTATGCAATATATTATGGGCGTCATAAAACTACGTGATGAGTTAATTCGTAAAATTAATGATATCTATCTAAATTAAGTAAATATTTATGACGTCTTCATAGTGCATACTTAAGACATGTTGACAAAATGGGCAATCAGTGTGAAATTTATTGTGTCGTGAATTTTGTATGATTCAAAACGAAGCAATTTATTTATTTGTTATAATGATACTATACGGGGTTACATTGGAAAAGGTGTCGTTGATTTCAAAATATTGGAATAAACTTTTGCTTACTCGTAAAAAAATCTACGTAATAATAATAATAATGTTTATTTCAGCTGGACAGAGCGGTGTGTGCAATGCTCTACCTGCCATAAAAGGTTACATTTAAGTTAATACATAAAAAATCAATATGGAAATAAATAAATAAAAAATGAATAAATTGATGAACACATTAGGATATTATTTTTTTGGTAAACTAATGTTTAAGACAAGATTTTTTTATGTATAGCACAAAGGGTAACAATTATTTTTACAAGCAATAATTATTCGCCTGAAACACTCATCCACATTGAAAAATCTCCTGAAAAACAATTATTTTTACAAGCAATAATTATTCGCCTGAAACACTCATCCACATTGAAACATCTCCTGAAAAAAAATGTAACAAGCAGTAATTGTTGAATGAAACACTAGTATATATTGAATTATTTCACGGATAAGAGATAAGCCGCCATAGCTCAGTGGTCAGAGCTGTCAACCGGAAATCGAAGGGACACGGGTTCGAGTCCCGTTGGCGTCATGTATCTTTTATCAGGAGATTTTTCAATATGGATGAGTGTTTCAGGCGAATAATTATTGCTTGTAAAAATAACACATTAGGACTTTATGGTGGCTTGAGTGAAATTCTCCATCTCTAGTGTAGAGGCACTCCCTGCCACTGGGCAACAGCCTGGACAAGAGTGTTTTCCGATCTCTGGTAGCGCTGACTCGTCCCGGCTATTCTGTGGCGCATCAAAGCAGCGGACTCATGCACCCTTCCTTCGGTGAACATCTGTGAGGCGCTGCATCGCCAGGGGAGGTCAAATAGGGTTCTGTATGCGTGGTTGTACTGTACTCGGAGTGTGTTCATGACGCCTCGTGTGTATGTCTTCCATAGCTCGCTAGTGTAGAAACTCATACAATATGTTGTTACATTATATACCTTTCGTTTTATCTAGCGAAAATGTCATCTGCAACTGTTAATAAATTCACAATTAACTTATATAACTTTACCAAAGAAGTTACCAAAGTGCGACGGGCTTTCATATTGTTATGTAAATTAAGTTATATATTTCTATATTAAGACGGACAGAAATAATTCTACCCAAATAATTTAGTAAAACATATTTGTAAAGTGCGAAAAGTAACGTAAAGTGTGAATCGTGGATTTCTTTACTTAGTTTGATTAAAACCTATAAGAGTTGAGATGAATTTATATTATGAAAGCAAAAAAATTCATGTAAATTAGTGAAGAATTTTGCATGAAAATATATTGGAATCTTCAAAAACGTCGTTTAAGAAACGCCTCCTGCTGTCTCCCTCTAGTTGACGCCCTGTCAAAATATCTAAAAGCTGAAATTGATCTAGAATAAGCGTTTAATGGGGATGTTTCAAATGTAAAAATATGGCAAAATGGCGCTGATTGGCCATTTGATGACAATGTTACATTTGAATTATTCAAAAGACCATTTTTAATATAACACAGTTGAATAACCATTGTAATACAGTCGGTTACTTTCACCACAAGCAATAGCGGATAATAAAGTTAAGAACACACTGGACAGACGTATGCAACGTATGCAATACTACGTTCCCAGGCCGACGTACACACGCAACGCAAATTTTAATCGTAGTATCGCGATATTCAATGGAGTTTACGTTATAAATAACTTCATTACTTCTTATTACCTTTATTTTACTGTTGATCTTCCATATTAACAACAAAACGAGCAATAAATTTCAATAAACGTCAAATAGATCAACTCCTTGCAAGGCCTTTCATCACCGCCATCTTTCATTCACATGTCCCACGCCGATCTGGACAATGCAGATCGGCGTTGCATGAGAATAATAGGATTGCGTTGCGTGTGTCAAGTGTGTTTCTAAAGTAACTATTTTCATAGAAAATGTATTGATTATAAGACGTCCAGATAGCTTACTGCGTTGTCAACGTTGCGTAGGTAGGCCCCGTGTGTTCTTACCTTTATGTTTAAGTTCCGCAACGTTCGGTTCAAGAGCAGAGCGATGAAAAGCGAGTTTTTGTTCATCTCGTATTATTACTCAAATTTATAACAGAGTAACCTTAACTTTTCCAAATTTAAATTTAGAACATGACTGCTTTGTCTTCTGTTCTATATTTTACCATTTATATTCAGAACATTTAACAGGAGGATAAATGATTCATTCTTTCTCTCGAAATACTTCTTTGAACTTCTCAAAATATGGTTTCATTGACACAAACCAGACTACGAATAATTTGAGACAAAGAGGATATTGAATAGATGGAAGATATAATTTGAAATAATATTATTTTCAAGTTATATAATCTGAAATAGGGTTTCAAAGGAAATAGACAAGCTAGATGTACCTCATTGTAAAACAACCTTTAGAGAAGAATGTTTAACTATGATACAACAAACTCCCACCTAGTATCAAACAAATAAAATCTTCAAAAATAATTACTTCGGCCGTATGTGACTGATCGCGGTTAGCGCTTACAAAATATTGTCCAGAGAAACGAAACTAGCAGTCCGCGATGGAGTGCTGGTACCTACCCTGATGTATAGCAGTCAGGCATGGAACTCGTAAGGCAGGAAGGACGAAAGTAGGTTGAATGCTGTAAAAAAGAAATCCCTGAGGTTTGTATGTGGTAAAACCACGTATGATCGTGTGAGAATGTAAGCGTGGTGAGTAAGATTAAGAAAATGACGCTTCGATGGTTTGGGCATGTAGAGCAAATGAGTGAAGCGAATTTGAATGTTAAAAGAAGTAGGGGACACCCAAGAATGACAGGGCAGGATCAAATTAACCAAATACTTCTGTCGGGCTATGATAAAAGACAGTTTAACAGAAGAGTGTATATGAAACAATGCATGAATGTAAATGAGGCAAGTAGTGTGTGCCAAGACTGAGTTTTTTGGCGGTCTGTCCTCTCTGCCCACCCCTGCGGCAACGGCGTAATGGTTAGTTATTTAGTTAGTTGTACATGATTGCCTTGCTGTACTCCAAAAACCTTCCAGTACACAAGGATATCCAAAACCAAGAGATTAAACCATTTCACACTCAAACATCTCACACCTCACAAGTGAAGATTGGTCTCCTCCCATTAATCAATCCTTCCTTACACTTTATCTTTCATATCTGCCAACTGATGTCAAGTGTCACTTAAGGATAAACAAAGAAAAACAATTACTTGTCTGAATTCAACGACCTTCGGTAGTCCATTATTTCTTTCCACTTTTTTAGAACTTTTCCTCGAGTGAAAACAACAAGCACAAAAATTGTCAATTGCAATAATTGTTACCTTACTTACACTCTTTGTAATGTGTCTAATAAGTGGTCTCTTGATGATTTTTTATTCGATTTAGGAATGATTTCTAAGGTACTCAGAATTTTTTAAACTTTTTCTCATATTCAAAGTAGCATTAATTTTTTTTTAATGTAACATTTTTCAATGAATTCGAAATAAAATCTTTTTTTCTACAAACCCTGAAAGTGCATGCGTTAGTTCGAACTAAGAGATATAGATGGATTTAGTGTTGATAGATCAAAGAAGTTATAGAATTATAAGGCAGAAATGTTATTTCCTAGAAAATAGATTGGTAACTTCCGGAGGGATTCTTCTAGAATCTTCTGAGATTTTTAGTAATACGTTCTTTAAAAATAATTAAAATAAACCCCACGTAAAGATCAATTTCCCAGGCCTGCTAGCGCAAATACGACCGTGGGTCTGGCCAATACACAGGGCCGCGCGTCGCATATTTTTATGCATCGCTTCTTCACTTACGTCGTTAAGGTTCCGACTTTATTTTAGGGTATTGTCTCGTCTTAATAGAGAGGACGATGGCCTCCAGGCCATTCTACACACCCGTTCACGATTATAAGAGTTATTAGCCTTCGAGCGGGATGTTCAGAATTTGAACAATTCATCAAATTTCAAAGTCGATTTTCAAGTTCTGTGAAGTTTTCACTTATGTTCTATCATTGTTGACCGGTTTTTTTTAATGATGAAAGAACTTGAATAGAACCCTCACAGAACTTGAAAATAAACTTTGAAATTTGATGAATTGTTCAAATTCTGTGAAACAACCCGTTTTTAATTAACACACTTCTTTGGAAGGAGGTAGCGCAACACGGCATAATACCCCAAAAATAAATCACTATAATACTTTTGGACCTGAAAACTTCAAATCATATCACACAGTGTTTTGTTGTTGAATGAATTATTATTTCAAGAATCCTTACATACGTTCTTCATTGACGAACTTTCATTATAAAATAGAGGCAGTATTTATTTACAATTTTATATAAATTTTTGTCATTTTAAAATATGTAATTCCTTCATTTTTCACTCTTATCGAAGTTTGGCTCATCAAAAGCGATGATTTATTACTGTCATATCATCCAGCTTGTGATAGGGTGTCAGTCATGTATTTAACCTTCTGCCGGAAATAATTTTTCATTATTCTTCCTTCATTACAAACTGAAGAGTATCATTTGTATCCAAAGTGTTTAAAATAAAACAGGTCAACCTGAAAATCAATGGTGTTCTTCCCAAACATGAGGGTCCAAGAGTAGCACAAAGAAGAGATGTAAAAGAAAAAAAATGAAAGGAAAGAAAGGGGAATATGGCTGATAAATCTGACGGAATGCCTTGCAAGGGTGATCAAAAGATTAGTGTTAGAACTAAGAGCATATTGCTGACAACAGAAATAGGAAGTAAGTGAGGAAATAAAGAAGAGAGAAGAGGAAGAAAGGAGTTTGATTAGAGAAGGGGTTGTTTATGATTTAGTCCTGGAACGTGTTAAGGCTTTGGGTAAATTGGACTTTTGGAACAGTCATTATTTACACTGGTCTTGTGTTCTTCCTAAAGTCTAACGTAGATTAGGTCCTTCATTGTTTTGATATTTTATAAAAAAAACCAAAAAATGGACGGTGAACAGTTCATAAAATTTTAGAAATCATGTCAAAGATCGGTACTAATAACATGTCTCAAGGAAATATCTACATAGTTTGTACATAAATAAAAGATATACAGCCTTACTAATAAACGTTTTGAAAATTTCATACATTTTATAAAAAAAAACCTTGTACGTGAAAATCTTACTAAAAGAAACTTACAAAAAATAATTCAAGGAAAGATGTTTATACAACCAAAGAGGGTCTGTTGTATAAAGTTGAAATTTCTAGTAGAATTTCGGAATATTTCCAAGGTATTTTATATGTGCTATATATTTATTCTTTTTGATGATGTCAAAAAAAATCCATTTTATAAAATTGATAAAATTGTCTTTTAGATTTTGTTCTTGAAGTATACCTTAATATTCATAAATTGGAATATTTTTTATTTCAAACACGAAAAACTAAAAAAAAAACACAACATAATGTATTTTTTTACTCTGAACGTCGAAAAATCGTAGAAAATACGAAATTTAGATAACACTTTAATTTTATTTAGAGAATCTGGAAGAATATTTTAACTTTAAATCTCGTTTTTTTAAATTAAAATACGTAATTATAATTCCCAGAGCAATATAATTGTGGAAAAGTGTGTGGAAGGGTTTAGTTTTTCCCTGTGGGGAAGATTTTACCCAGACATAAAGTCGGAAAAAAGGATTTATATTTACTTAATCATGCACATGACATTTTTGTTATTAAAAAGATATCACTTTCGTAGATTTCTTATCAAATTCATTCGGGAAGTCAATTAAAAAATAAAATGTCTGAAAAACGTTGCTTTTTCAAGACGGTGTTTTCAGATGTCAGTCTGCTAAAATGCAACGTTGCCAGATCTTTCGGAGCATAGTTAAAGACATTTTTTATTGGTACTAATTTGAACTTGAGCTCGCATGGTCTTTATTCACTATGTAATGTTTTTTTTTACTACTAAGGCTGTGAAAAAATGTGACTTGTACATGTATGTGAACGTTTATTATTAATTGTGTTAATTAGAAGATCGTTGTGAGTGCGTATTGATTTAGTTACCAGTATTTTTTTTTCTTAAATGACGACATGTCAAAAAATATGTCGAGAGTTGAGTTGGGGTAAAGGTTTTTGAATATTTTGAGAAATTGGCGAGTCTTATATGAAATATAGTGCTGCTAAAAAACTTGCTTTATTTATTTTGAAGTTTTAAATTTTATAAATCACATGTACACCTTTAAAAGAAAACACAGAGAATACACCAACTCATATTATCAAACAAGTAATATCTCATTATTCATAAAACCGAACAAATTAGCCTGAAGAGTTAATGTTTTGAAATGCCGATGGCTTTGAAATATCATTTAAATCTAACATTTTACTTTTAATGAAGTTGTATATGCCTAGAATTTTACTGCCTAACTTAAGAATCTAATATTTTTAAAATATGTTGTTATTTTTATACTTGCTTAGTGCTGTAAAATTTGTACTGCTCGCTACGTATATTAATTAGTGGCAACTATTTCGCCTTCCGAAGGCATTGTCAAAAAATGTATTATGTTCTTATTATTTCGGTGTGGATAAAAACAACAGGTACAGACTTTTTTCATAACTTATTAACACCAAACCTAAGATAAAATTTAAAAAAATCATATACCAAAAAAACAATACTTTTACTAATAAACAGCTGAGAGAAAACAATTTAAAATACATTAATGGTTGTAATGCAGTCATGTAAAAATAAGAACGCGTTTATTATGTAAGGCCGATATAATTTACATTCAACATAATCATTAAATCCTAAGTATTAGAATTATATCAAAATTCTTTTTAATAAATAAAAAAAATTGCAAAAAGATATGTTTTAAATGTTTATGTTTGTGGATTTTCAAAATTTGTTTTTGAGGAAGTAGGTCAACTGTTTGCTTTTAAAATATATTGTTTGGCACCAAAAAACAGTCATATTACATACTTATAACATAAAGGCCGATGCACAATTTATATACCAAAATATATTACGCGTCTTTTCCGTGTATTAAATTCTCGTCTTTTAAAAACAACAAAAGCTCAGCGTAAATCCACATCAACCAAAACCCAAGCCTTGTGATATAGGGGTAAAAGTCAGGAAGAAAAAGGGAATGGAAAGAATTTATATTAAATTTGGGGTTGCTGTATACCTAGTGTTAAATACCTCATACAATATGCACTAAAAATGCACTATGTGAAAACGTAAAATGTTTCGCCACCTTACAAAATATATTTGTCTCAATTATTTTTTTTTCTCAACAAATTACTGCAAAAGGTTTTGAATCATTTATTTATTTTATTTGAAGCAGGATAATTATATTTTTGGAAAATGTTTTGACTGTTCGAATAGGAGGAATACCCGTTTTAGGTCCGGCAAAATTTTGATAAATTGGTATACATATTTTTTTCACCTAAAAGATTGAATAAAAATAATAGAACAAAAAAAAATCGAACATAGATTTAAACATAAAGTTAGTTTAATTATGGAAGACAATATTAGCGATTCTTAAACGAAAATATGAAAGAGAATAATCAGGAGAAGTTTTCCTAATTATTTTCTTAGGAAAGGAAAAGCAAGGAAAGGGTCCTGGGTTCAAACCCTAGTTGTGACCTTATCTTTTTCTGTTTCAAATTTTCGTTTAGGAATCGCTAATATTGACTTTAATATTTAAATATTACAATTTGAGATTTTGAGATTTTACTAATGGTACAATGATCTGAATTTTATTTTGGTCATATTTACAACCCTTTTTTTATTTTATAAAATCATAACTGAACTTTTCAAAACGGATCGTATCATTCATTCAGTTGTAGAAAACCACATCTTGTTGAAAAATAAAAATCTTGGAATTTCGTTTTTGTATCTTACACTGCGCTTCTGTAGATGAAAAATAAAGTCCCAGATGACGCTGAGAATTATTATTACGGCGGATACAGTATGGAACATAACACAAAGGACAAAGGAAAGAATAGAAGTGTTATTAAGCTTGTCCGTTTTTCGGAAGTAAGCTCAATTAGTCCTTACTTCAACTAAATTCGATCTGTTTTTCAAATATTGTAATTATTTATTAGATCGATTTTATTGGACTGCCTGCGGCCAAGGATTTGATTGGACTCTTACATATATATATATAGATATATATTTGTGACATTTTTTTTTCCATTCATATTGACAGAGATAAGACTTCTAGGGATTCTCAGAAAAGTGCACAGGACATAGTCCAAACACCAAATACTACCCCCGGGAATAAACTCTGCAATTGATCGTAACCATGAACCCTTAAACCTAAAGGGTGACCAAGAGGTAACCTGACGTAACCTAACCTAATTTTACTAAACATATCCACAATGAACAAAGCTTATCAATTTTAAAAAAAACTTTATTCACCGTTTAATTTAGATGCTTGTATTTTTTTAAACGCGCTGTCACAGCGGTTTTTTTTCAATTTTGTTTTTTTTTTACCTTTGAAAACGGGCTCGATGTAAAGCTCGCGATTTTTAAACAGATTAAGCCCCTCATTCCACGAGTTGGTAAGCGATCGACATAAATTGAACTCTGCAAGACATATGCGCATGCAAATGCAACATTGTGTCAATTTTTCAAAGCAATCGGTGAAGAACTTTTGGAGTTTTATGATTTTGAACAAACGAACATTTATATTTTTATTTATTTATACATACGTAGGTTTAGTTTTTCAGAGAGGAAGACATTATTCTCACTATTTCTTCAAATGTCTTATAAATGACCTTCTGAATAGCTTTCTTTATACCTTTCTTTCCCCAATACCAAATTTCCAAATATCGGGAAATGTTGTTGTGTTCGTTACATAGAATCACAGATAATGGAAACAGATAAAAGAATATACGGCATAGAAGCCTAGCAACAAACTACGACCAAATTGTACAGACTATCAATGAGGCGGAACAAATGAAATTTTGCCGCTGTTCCTAGACGGAGAAAACGTGCTGATATAAAATATTGCTAATTTATTAAGAATCTCTTCAAATTATTCGTAATACAGTTAAAAACGGGACCGCAGGCCCTTAACGAATGAATTGATAGGTTTCCTGTGAAACTTTTAGTAAAATAGGAATGTATTATTGCGATATCGGAACATAAAAATCGTAATATTGTCGCACTTCGTCCATTATATATTATCACGGAAAATTCGTGCGAATGAAAAATTTTTCCGATAAATACAACACTAATAAGTAATGTACTAAAATTTTAAAAGAAAACGGCCAGCAATCCCGTTTTTAACCGGATTATAATAAATCAGTGATACTAATTTATCTCCGTGTATGTTGTACGGCGCACGATCATGGTTATGGCGCATCTCCCTTGTTTCTATTATATTTGATCTAGGTACTAGTTTTCTATGCACTCTCCAGTATTTTACTTGTCGCTTGTATTTTAACCCAGCACCTCGCTTCGGACTGAGAGAAGAAATAAAAAGTTAACGATTGAATGTAACCTTACATCGTAAACAGTTTGGATTTCCAGCTGCTGAATAAGTTACCCTAATCGTGTTAGTTTAGGGCCGGTACAAGAGTGGTTAGGGCCGGCGCGGAACAGCTTAGGGCCAGCGAGGAACAGCTTAGGGCCGGTGCCATCAGCACAAGGTAGTTTCTTTAACCCTACTTGTTGTAAAAAAGGCATTCAATATACATTAAAACAGGTGTGGAAACAAAGGACAAGATGGTGGGATTTAAAGTACATTACGTGTTACAAAATATGAAGGTTTTTTATTATGAAAACAGAAAATATCTGCAAAACATCCTTTATTTTATACATCGGTTAAGGGATTTATGTAGTAATTGTTTTATTACGGCGACTGAGAAACGTGTGTTTTTTTTATTTTTTTAACTAGCATAGTACACCTAGAATCCAAATAAGAATGTCCCTAATTTTCTTATATTTAATAAATGAAAACAAAAATTTCCTCTAAAAACATAAGATTTGAAAACAGGTACTTAAATACCTATCTACTTAATTATTAACTATACGTTTTGTTCAAAATTATGTAATTATACAATTTGTCCAATGAATCGTCACTATCTTAATCTTAATTTTTTTTCAAACTTTCTTCTGGCAGGTAATATCTCAGTGAAAGTTAACCACCTAGTCAAAGTTAGCCATCTAGTCAAAGTAAGGATTGTTTGAGTAATAAAAGGACGTAGCAGATTTGGGAAACCGGAAACAGAATGTGTAAACAAATTTAGAGACAGTTGAAAAAATATATTGGATAAACGACACACGTATAACAAACAAGATGAAGTATTGTCACCAGTCCAAGTGAAGATTCGCGAATACCATTTTTTAGAAGAACTCGTTCGGGACTGTTAACCGCTAGGTGTTTTTGTGTGTGACCATCAGTGGCTTCTGTCTTATCCACCCTTCAATTACAATTACCTCTTTGGCACACTGACTGACTCCTGGAATTTCCCGACACATATTTTTGATTCACTTAATCGTGCAATGTTTTTCTCAAGCTTCCCTGTCTTCTTCTTCAATTTTTATCAGCGTGATATATACACTCCGTTTCCTTTCATTTAATCTCCGCCATGACATCCAAATTGATAGACTTTCCCGAACATGAACATGGGTATCATTTCAATAAGCTGGAGGCAAACCACGTGACCATATTTTTGGCACCAGAAGGGTTCAATAATGCATTGAGTAAACTACGATATATTGACCACGGAAGAGCGGACATTGAAATATTTCGCTAAAGCATAGCAAAAAGTTTCAGCATAGTCCGTTGTGGGGCTTTTCTGAGCATGATCTGAATGTTCGTTTTTAAACGAACCACTTAGCGACTCTAAAAATGATTGAGGTGGGTAAATTGTAAAAGTGTTTGGGGATCTGGTGAGGAGACACAATGAAAGAAGTTGTGAAGGTCACAGTGTTTTATTGAGTCAGGATGCAGTATATGAGTTGACTTCAGGACCGATGATGAAGACTCCGTATGCAGACGGTGAAGTGTTGGTCAATGTGCGGGCCTTTGAGACGACGCCGCTTACTGGTGACCGGACTCGTAGACGTGTCAGGTACTGGTGAAGACCATGAGTCTTCCGGGTACTCCAGTGATTAACAGGGAAGCCGAAGGTGCGGTGGACCTATTTGGCGGTTGTGCGGGAGATGCATAGACCGGCGAGTATGCCGCGGGGTCTAGGTGCATGGATATAGTGCTGGTCAGGTGTGCTGGAACCAAGGCGCTGTGATGATCCGATGTAGCGCTGGCCAGGAGTGCTGGGGCCAGGGCGCTGTGATGATTCCGTCGGAGTCCATGGTTGAACTGTGCAGAGCAGGTTGTAAAGTCCTGTGCGCAGCGGAGGTGCGCAGGTTGTCACTCGCGAGACTTGCAAATTGTTGAACGACTAATGACTTACTGACTGCTTGCTGCGTCGGGCCTATTTATATAGTCCAGCCGACGGCGGTTGTAACAACGCGAAACCGCTGGTAAACTGGAGGTGGTTCGTTCAATATGGATACTTCTGGTAGTTTCAATGGCACTGGAATTATGCCTAGGTGATTGTCTAGACCCTTCTAGCGAATGCGTGAAATGTACCTAGTCAAACTCGGAATGTATTGACGTAGGTAGTTCGCTCAGCGGTAAGTACTCGTAGGCCGTAGGTCTGGAGTGTTCTAGATAAACCTCGTAGCATCGCTACAAGCTAAATAGTGTATCAAAGTATTTAATTTTGGATACAAGCCCGATCTTAAGTTTACCCGATCTTGGATTAGTGGTAAAGTTTTTTACCCAACCACCAATTTGCGCGCCATTGACTAGTAATTATTAAGCAGATTTTATTTTTGAGGATTGTATCGTAATATTGCAATGCAAGTTGCCTGTATACTGCCATATCCATTTATTGACAACTCACAGAAAAGACGACGGTTTTTTCCTTTAAAAGGTAGGTAAATCCTAAATTTACCGAAAACAATTTTTTGAAGGACATGTTTTTCGAATGGCAGTTATTTAAAATTCGAAGAGTTGAGATGTTCGAAGAATTGCATAGTCAAAGATAACGTAGTGGAAAAATCAGTAGTCTCAATGAATTGATTTCCTAAGAATTGATTTCGAAGAAAAAGTTGGATACCCAATTTGAGTGCATATGACCTACCTCCACAGTACAAAATTTCAAAAAAATTACTGCTTTTAACTCCCATAAATATTTCCACAATCAATCGAGGTAAATAATGCACCACGACAGCATTGAAGACTTTTACAGAATTAGATGCCTGCTTATTTTGTTTGACACGACAGCGAAGTAATGAAACGCCAGTTGTTATAAAATCACCAGCTTTCTTATTTAACTCTATGAAAATACATACAAATCCCAAGCACCTGAAGAGAAATGCTGATAGAGTATATTGTGGGCGTGCCTGTGCGCCTGAAGAAAGGTGAATTTTATTTTAATAGCGGCAGGGGCTATAAACTTTGTTTCTGTTGTTCTGTTGCATCCGTCTTTAAGGGTCCTCTGAAATTTAATAAATAATATAAAAAAACTCACCCAGTTAGCCATCTCCCACTCTCAGCGTGAAGTCTACCTGGTTACACACTAAATAGCTAAATCAGTTTAGTTTTACGGTCTCCTCTCTACCGGCATTCCTCCCTCCTTTTAGCGAAATCCTTGCAATTTGTTCAATTTTGGTCCCCTCCCTACGCCTATAAAAGGGTAATTAAATAACTCTGTAAATAAAATTGTACCTCCCTAATTTAACCTAATCTCTGTCAGGATTCGAACCCGAGTTTTATGATTTGTTTGATTCTCTGGTTTACTGTCTCCGTGGTTAGAACGCCATCTCGCCAATCGTTAATTCTTCCTTAATCCGATCAAACACTTCCTGCCTTTAAATACGTTCACTCTGTTTTAAACGCAATCATTATCATTATTATTTCCATGTTTTTAAGACAAGCGCAATCTAGTCCGAACTGTATACGAAATCACGCTTAAATCAACACAACTTTATAACACAATCGCGATCGCACAACACCTTGTGACCCTGAGGTGATTTTTCACAAAACGACGCTCTACAAATTATCCAATTATTATTATTATTAATTGTATTCTCACTGAGTCCAATCACTTTTTCACTTCACCGGTTCAATAATATTTCACTTTAATTCAATATTCAACAAAGCTTTCCAACACCATCTGAATTCACTAATCAACTGTAATTTCACACAACACTTCTGATTTGTATCGGTTTCTCGGAGCTGTCAACGTACCCAAGTTCAAAAACCGACTGTCCCTGTATTTATTTCTTCCTTCCCGTGGGAACATGTTTACTCCAAGGCCCGCCCGTCAATAAATCTTATGTTCTTATTACAAACAAAAATTTTTTGGAGCACGTTCGTTTCGTTTTATCGTTTGTTTATTTATCTGAGTATTTAAACCATCACAGACATTCACAGATTGCGCAAGAAAGTACAATAAAATTATTTACAACAATAACATTCACAGATAGCGCAAGAAAGTACAATAAAATTATATACAACAAAGACATTCACAGATAGCGCAAGAAAGTACAATAAATTTAGGCTACCAAAAATTGACAAAGCCAATACACAAAATAGTTTACTAATAAGGTATTACAATATGGCAATATTAAACGCTTCCAGAAACCATAAAGTCTGCACCAATTGATAGATTGTAGGATCCATATTAATCAAAAGAAATAACAAAAGTATAATAATTTATCAATAAAAATAATAATAAATTAGACATTTGTTAACTTGGATATATAAATGACTAAAATAAAATTAGTAAATAAATTAAACATTTTCTAAAATAGACATTATTTATTGAACAGAAAATTAATTTCACTGTTCCCTCTGGCTCCCAGAAGTTGAAAGGTATTTTATCTGTAATGCTTTTCTTTCAAATCATTGCACTTCTATTAACTTATGTCTTAACTTCTTCAGTGCCTTCATTGTAAGAAACGTAAAAGTAAAATTAGGCACATATTTCAGCGGAATCGGCTGAAAGAGGAACTTTTCAGGAATATACCGGGTGCCTGTTGTTATCTGAGCTAACGTGGCAACTAAATGCCCTCCCTTATTTATGTAATTAACCCCTATTTTGCCACCCTTTGAATTTGACCTTAAACTTCAGGATTCAGAATTTTGGCTGGCGGCGCTGCTGAGCGAAACCACTGTAACACACAAATTTACTTAAAATCTAAAAGTTAAAAGATATATTTGAAATATCGCCGTGTTTTTTAGACTTATTCATGATTTATGATTTATAATTATTAAATACATAATCGTATTAAATATAAAATTATAAATCAAACTCTTTTATCTTGTTCGATGTTCGAAACGTTATTTTAAGAAGATTCTCCTCATGTGCGTTTTACACTAAATAACCTAATATTTACATCAGAAAATAATGGTAATAGATCGTTTCTCCGACTCTTGAACTGATGGAACTTGCTACCGCCATCTATTTTGCCTCCTTCATATATATAAACCAAGCTTCTTCAAAAATAAATCCCTTCCTTCAGCCCCTACCTTAACCCTCCTCATAACTCTGCCCATCCGGGTTTCAATATAGATCCCCCATCTTTACACCGTACAGTCAAAGGCGCTCTTGTGAGGTGTAAAAATGCAGGTAAATTAAATAGATATTCATAAAATTTAATTAAAAAACATTTTGTGAATCAACAATTATTTTCTGTGCATACTTGATATTGTATTTTAGCGTTGAAGAAGATCTGTGAGGAGAGATACTCAGTGGCGCAACCCGGGTGAGGTGGCAGAGGGCCCGGGCACAAGCAAAAAAAATGTTTTTCCAAGAAGACGAAGTGTCCTTTTAATGCGTGCGTAATGCTTGCAGTGGTTTTTAATTACTTCTAATTGTAGGTACTGGCTCAAACACTGTGCATTATGGGAATTATTGTGTAATTCGAGAGCTTTTTTTCTCACAATTATTACGCAACCGCAGCAGTAAAATTGCAGAGAAGTACGGTGCTTTTATAATATAATCTTTTATAATATGCTTCTTTGTATCGAAAGTATTTAAGGGAAGAGAATTCGGAAAAGGACTACGCCTTGGGAGGAGAGGATAAAAAATTCAAAACGTGCACAAATGATCTACCAAGTTTTTTTGAAAAAAACCGTAAAAAGTGGATTCAAATAATATTAGTGGTAATATGGCAAACAAATAAACGATAAATATTCAGGCACCTCATTAATAATGTAAACTAACACTTTGTAAAATAATATTCTTATATATATTTTTTTCTCCTATTTATAAGTCAAAATATTTGTATATGTTTTTAACTGCTGTTTAAGTCAATTCGTGAGAAATAGTTTGGATGCAGGTGAATTCTCTAGTTGATGTTTTATATATTCTTGTCAATTGATATCTGTATCTGTTTTTTCTCCTAAATAAAAAAAAATAAAACCTTTCAAAAATTTGCATACTCACACGTACATAAGAACTTCTGTAAAAAAAGTTATACCTATTTGATTAAAATATATATCCTACTTGGACTAAAAACTATCTTAATTCTCTTATCTTATTATCTTAATTTTCTTAACAGATATTTTTTTTGGCTGCTATCTTTATATATGGTTGAAAGATTCTTCCGGATTCCTAAATATGACCAAAGTGGATAGGGTCGAATTAGCTCAGTGGTAGAGCAAAGCCCTGTCAAGGTTATCATTCTTTAAAATCCAATCCATGCCAATTTCCTGATAAAATGTTAGTCATTCAGAATATATCGAGAACACGTGTTGTTTCCTTGTAAATATCATGACGGAATTACACAATATTAGGATGTCAATATCAATATCAGTATTTGTATGAACACGTGTTCCGCCGTCCTCATAAAACATTCGCTTTTAACTGATACTTTGTAAACTCTGTTAATTCATTCGTCAAAGGACTGCAGTCCCGTTGTTGATTAAAAAACTGAAAGATTTTTAATAATTTAACATTTTTCTAATCTGTTAGTTTTCTCCATGCGCCACTGGAGATATTGGTACCTATTTTGAGTTTTTGAGGAATATTTTAAGTACTAAAGACCCTAAATTTGGGAAAGAACACGTTGTACAAACTCCCCCGACATATTAATTAGAAAACACGGGAACGATGGACGTCGCTGTATTAAAATACAAAACTAATTTTGGATTATAGGCGTTAATATTTTATCTCGAGCCTCTTTAATCTTGGAAGTTTGTACTTCGAGATATATTTACTTTGGACGATTGATAAGTTTTGGGAATTTATTTTTAACTTTTTATTATTTTTATTTTTTACTAGTTATTTTTTATTTCAGTTCTATCAACTACCTAATGGTACGTTCTCATCTGATCGAGGATTTATTTCATGGAATCCGTGGTTTAGATTTGTGAGAATGGGATACCTACCTATATCATAAAATTCCAGATAAAAATATAAACCCAAATCAAATTCAAATTTGTTTTTAAACATTTATTCAAAGGTACATCATATTTCTAACAGTTAACCCAATTCAAATTAAGTATAGTACATATTATAATATTGCAGTGCTTAACTAAACAAATATACAAATAGATACAGAGGTATTTAATTCTTCGTATTCGTTTAAGGTTGTTACAGAAAGGATTTGTAACGTGGCTTGCGTTTCCTTCTAATTGATTTATATCTATGGTTTCGGTGTGTGGCACCTCCAGTATTAACTCACTTAGATTGCCAACCCTGCAATATTTTTGACACACTTTAGTTGCCAGACCTGCGCTATGATAGTGGGAGATTATAGATAGGTAATTTATTGCTTTTCTGTATTCTTCATACACTCAGTTCCAAATTACACTTGAAATCAAATCAAATATCACTTCATTGAAACAAAGTTTTCGAAAAACAGACAAATGAAATAAGTCTTCTTGAAAACCACGGGATACAAAATTTTAAAAAATATTATGAAATTTTTTTTAAAGCGAAGCAACGTGGGTTGTTGTATTTTAAAATCTTTGAGTTATACAAATTGAGTTTTCCCAAAGTTGACAATAACTTTGCTAAGTAAAACCGTCCGTCACCAGAAAGCTTTCTCTCAATAATTTCGCTTCGACTGAACTTTTCCGTAGGAGCTTCTCATCGGAAACTCCTTTGAGTGAAAAGTTTTTTGGTATGGGTAAACATGTCACTGAAAAAGTCTTTGTTGTTCCTTGGTACGAGGAAAAGTTACGAAAAACAATCAATTAATTAACTTAGGAGGAAATGACGCCTAGGCCTAAGTTCAACTATTGTTCGTTGTATTAGAATAGAAATATCACAATCGTGTTGTAAACAAAAATCGTGTTTGGCGTTAAAATACTGGGACACCTTTAAAACAAACAAAAAAAAACATTGGAGTGTAGAGCTAAGTTACGGTTTAAGTTATTAGGCAAAAGGTAGAAGATTTAAGGAGCAAGTTTCGTAGAATTGTGTTTGAGCTGACTAAGTATGTAATTTAAGTGTTGTATAGTGTTTTTTTAGTTATGGTTATGGTAGTGTAATTACGTTCTACGGTTTTTTTATGTTTTGTTTCTGTTAGAAATGTGTAAGATATTTTTGGAAGAGTCAATACTATAATATTATTAATACGTTCAACTCCATTAAAATATTGGCAATATCAACAACTCTGGTCGCTAGATGCGCTAGTGTAGAATATTGACGTTGTTATTCCTTTCAATGGCGGCAAACTGAATTTATTTAGTACTTTGTGGAGGTGTTTTTAACTCTCTAATTTGTATTTTGATCAATGGTGATAAAAATACATTTAAAAATGTTCCAAAAAGCAAGTTATGTGTGTGCAATGTGTGCAATGTGTGCATGTGTTGTTCTGCTTTTGGATGTAATAATTACAAAAAACAAATTTTTCAGGATACCAAAAAACGTTAATAAAATTTAATTTATTTAATAATGAATTAAAAAGAATAATAAATACCCTATAATTTTAACTGGTCCCTATAAAAACTAACACAAATGAAATTAAAGATAATAATTGTTACATTTATCTATAATATATTTTATTACCTTTCTAAGCCATCAAAGATAGAGTTAATAGCCGCTTTAATATTGTTTTATGTATGAGATATAAAAGCAGTAAGGTCGTATGTAGTTTACCATTATTTACTAACGTAAAATAAAGAATACGACCGGTCGGTGGCTGAGTTGACATCGCGTTTGGGTTAACCCACCCAGGCGTAGTGTATTCAATTTCTCGGCTGGCTAAGTCCCCCACAAGCAACATTTTCTGCTTTCTGTGGTGGTAGTAGGAGATTTTCAAATGCATGTCTTTATTTAAAAAAATAAAAATTTCACATGAAATCCATTAAAATGTATGAGAAAAAACCAAGGCGCACACCTCATGCCCTAGGAGGAGCTAGTGTCGCATGTTGTCAGAGTGTATGGGAAACGTCAGAAGTTGGAGGTATTTTTAACATTATAGGGTATTTGATAGACTCGCATTCGAGTAATGACAAATTCTACAATGTTAGACAATTTTTCGCAGGAAAAACTTGAAAAACATTAATCGTTGCCAGTGGGACCGTTTTGGCATACCGCATTTGTCTACTTAACGCCATCAAACCCTTTTTATATTATTATTTATAATACGACCGTAAAAATTTTGAATTCAAAAGAAATGTTTACCAACAGGACATAAAAAAACATTTCGTTTTGCCAACAAAATGTCAAAAATCTCCCAAAAACCACATGAAAGGACTTTAAAAATTGAAATCTAGTTGAAAGGGGACGGTTTGCCTAATGTTTAAAAAGGAAAAATAAATAAGAGACGCAAAAGCTTTTGAAAATTTAGAGCGATTCTGTACACTTAAAAATTTTACTCGTTTATGCAAATATGTTGGAAAAAATAACACAAACTAAGAAATTTTAATCAACGAATCAAAATATATACTTTGTAATGAACATATTATGGATAAATATTTCTATAGGCAGCTCTACCGCTAAAAAGTATCTAATATAATTGAAAATTGAAGAAAGAAAATTACTAATGAACCCAAAAAGAAAATAAAATCACTAAAGAACCATATGGTGCTTTATTTTAGGGCTATTAGCCGTGTTGCAATATTTAGCCAACGTTTTGGACAGCATTACAGTGTCCATCAGCAGTGCAGATGTGTACAATGTTACTTGTAAAGAAGGAAGTAGCGCAATACGGCATAATACCCCAAAAATAAATCACTATAATAATGTTGGTCATGAAAATCTCAAATCATATCCCACTTAAGGGGGAAGTATCATAAATAGCGCTAAACATCACTTTGTATTTACCTAGTAAAAGGAATACCACTAATAATTTATCTAAAAATTCTATAGGGGTAGTTAGAAAAATGTCTTATGTTACCAGTGAATTAACTTTTTTTATCGTAAACTTTTTTATTCTATATGAAATACACATTGCAACTTTACGTAAAACTTCAAAAATGCCTTCGCTGGAAGCAGAATAGCTCCTATCAGAGAGATTTTTTTTAAAAATCCATCGGTCATCTCAAAGTAAATATGATACAGGTCATTTTAAATAAATAAAAAACACTTTAACATATATGGATTTTTGTTGTGATTCAATTAAACTTCCCGAATATTTCAATTATTTTCCGTCATACAAAATCCTATGGATGAAATCATTGTCCATAGCTTGACCGAACACCGCTAGTGACTGTCAGTCTCGAGGTGAATTCGGAAGTGGGAGCACGCTTATTTTGTTTATTCTCCAGTGCTCGGCCAACTTTCAATTTTCTAATAGGAATCCAGAGGAGATTGGTGCTATAGCCAAGGGGTAAGTGGAAATTAAATATTATTTATTTTGTAATATATAATTTTAAACTTGTTTTACGGTCTCAACTTTTTTTTACCTTTTTCAGGTACCAATACGTAAATAATAAAGGGGCACATAAATGGGAAATAATAAAGGGGCACATAAATGGGAAATAATAAAGGGACTCGCGCGTACAGCGCCGAAAGAGACCGCTCCACTGGAGGAAAAGAAGAATAAGGTTTGTCAAAATACATCATTCCGATGGACACGTTTTCTACAATTTTTTACCGACTTCTATCGAAGTCGGTAAAACGGAGTAGGTGGTGGCTTGAACTCGGATCTAATTTCAAAATGCATTATTTCGGCATCAATCATAAATTTCTCCAGTTCTCTACCGATTTAGTTCAAAATCGGGATTAGGGAGTTTGGATGTGCACTGTACTCGGATCTAATGTCAAAATGCATAATTTCAGCATCCATCTTGGATTTCTTCAGTTCTCTACCGATTTAGTTCAAAATCGGGATTAGGGAGTTTAGATGTGCATTGAACTCGGATCTAATGTCAAAATGCTTAATGTTCGCATCCATTTTGAATTTTTCGAGTTTTCTACTGATTTGGTTCAAAATCGGGATTAAGGAGTTTGGATGTGCATTGAACTCGGATCTAACGTCATAACTTCAGCATCCAGCTCGAATTTCTTGAGTTTTCTGCCGATTTGGTGCAAAATCTGGATTACGGAGTTTGGAGATGGACTTTGCGAGACTAGTGTGAAGGTGCTTTCAACGATTCTACCGATTCCTTTCAAACTGTCGCTAAGATTGGGAACAATGTCTATCAGTTTAGTGTGGGTGTTATGCCGTGTTGCGCTAACTCCTTCTTTAGCCGACGTTTCGGACAGCGTTGCAGTGTCCATCATCAGGGCAGATCAGGTAGATCCGAAGATGTGATCTACCGGATCTGCCCTGATGATGGACACTGCAACGCTGTCCGAAACGTCGGCTAAAGAAGGAGTTAGCGCAACACGGCATAACACCCCAAAAACAAACAACAAAAATGCTTTTGGCCGTGAAATCTAATAACTTACCTAATGTCTATCAGATCCATTGATAAATGCACTGAATTTTGTTGATGGCTAATTCCGGGTAGTAGTATTATAAATAAATTATTAAAAAAATATATATAAATATATATATGAGAGAGAGAGAAAATAAATATAAAATAATATATTACCGGTAACATGCATAGTAAGAATTATAGTGTATTTTATACAATGTACAAAAAACTTTTTTAATAGCCTTAACCACAAAGAAAGCCAAAGTTTTGGCACTTTTCGAGGATATTATGCTAAAAACATGAAAAAAGTATTTTTAACCAAGACTTTTAGATAATTTTATATCAATTTTTATCAACTTCTTTATATCTATCTTAGACTGTGTTTTTTCTTAGTTTATGTACTTCATTCTACTTTTTTGTATATCTAAGTTAATATTGTAAAATATATTCTTTCCCGAGTACGAAAAAAACATTGAAATAAATTTTCAAATTACATTCATGATTTACAAATAAACTTTTTTCCATTTCTATTGCACTAAATATATAATGAAAAAATATTTGTCGTAACTTAATTTTACGTTTTCCCTTTTTTCACACCCATTGCTTTCTGGTAATATTATATTTAAAAAAAAACAGTTATTGTCATTACACAAACCATACAATCAAATTTATGAACCAAAAATCTTTTCCAAGTCAAAACACGATTAGATTCTATGTGACTTTGAGTAAAAAACTGAGACGTCAAAAAAGGTCCAGGGCGCAAAAGATGTGACTGTATATCCATTATTTTGCCAGTATGATTTTTATTCTGTCAAGTTGTATCCATTATTTAGTAAATAAATATAAATTTTATAAAGCACGTGTATTTTTATTTCGTATTTTATCAAAACCGTGTCAATCATCCCCCTATCTACTCAAAAGACGCGGTGTTGGTTTTGAAACCGCAGCTGTTCTAGCGGCCGACCGATTCATTTACAAGTAGCAATAATACCTAACTGTACTGAAGTCGAGATTTGATACCGTCCCCTTAACCCTAGATTCATAACCATTCGCCCCACAGACCGCGCAAAACTTAAATTTGTTTCTAGTATCTCGAGTGAAAGAGATAGATTGATGACCTCTCAAGTACCTTCCTAGATCGATTGTGCATTAGTAACGAGGGTGTGCATGCCTCGCAGTGAAGTCTTGTGGACAAGTTATAGACCTTTGAACGTCTGAGAGACGAATGTTTATGAATAGTGTAACTTTTGACGAGACCGTAAGTTATTTTGAAAACATTGTTTATGATGATTTCTGGCTATACAGAGTAAAAGTAAGTATATGATATTATTCTATATGAGTTATTATTTATGGTTACAACTTATTTTGTCGTTCAAAATGTATTATTGTGTGTACTTTACGTTAAATCTTTTTATTTTATTTTAGAATGGATGATCGGCAAATCGATGACTATTTGAATCGTTTATCTGATTCTGGTGATGATGATTTTACCAGTCAGCAAAAGGATGTAGAAATCTGTGATGTCGAAGATCATGTGGAATTAGATGAAATGGTCCTGACAGATTCCGACAGTGATAACGACATGGTTACGTAAAAGACACGAAATGCCAACTTTGAAGAGATGCCTAAAAAGGAAAATCGCCGAAGTTTTAGATGAAATGCCTACCATTGCCTCACCTGGTCCAAGTGGTACTCAAAAAAAGGTTTGTGGTTATTGTGATTATAAAAAACGGCATATGACAAAGTTCCAATGCAAGCAATTCAAAAAGTATATGTGCATGGACCATCGCGGCCTCATGTGTGTGGAATGTACCGATGAAATTTAATTTTTACTCGTCTATTATTTTTTTTGTTATCTAATTAAACATATTAAAGAGGGCCATACTTAATTTATTTATTTTATTTATAAGTACCCCAAAACTCGTCACTTAAATTTAGTCGTCTGTGAGATGAATGTTTATGAATAATGTTCTCCTTAGATAGGGTTATGAATCTAGGGTTAAGAACCTATACAAGAATAACATTTTTAAAGTTTTATTATACTACAACGAATGAATAGGTCATAATTGTTCAGTTCTTACAAAATATGTATATACAAAAAAAATATTCAAAAAAAAGTATTATTAAACAGTAAAAAAAAAATCTGAATACTCCACCGCCCAACATAAATCTCAACCACGGTAAAAAGCTTAAGTTTAGTGCTCATTCTATAATATTTTGGACAGAGAAATATTGAATTTCGTTGTGTAAAATTATATGCTGCCTTAACATATCAAACAAAAAATAACAGAAACTATCATATTTAAAACAAACGTTATAACATGGCTGAAAGAACTGAAAAAATAAGTACCGCCGACGGGAATTGAACCCGCAGATCTTATGATTGCCGGTCAGGTGCTCTACCAATTGCGCTACGTCGGCTTATTCAAAAACCGCCAAATTATTTAATATGTACTGGTATTATTTATTCTGCTTCAATTATCGCTTGTTATTTTTTTTCTCTAGAAAGCAACCAACGTTATTTTTGTAGGAAAGAGACATACAGGCTTAGTCCTAGTGAGGTTAATTTTTATGAGAAAAAACATGATTTATGTATATTGAGATGCAATAGATAAATAAATTTATTGGTGAAATATTTTGACTTGTCAAAATAATTACTTTTAATGATAAACTATTGTTTAAGAGACAAAGTTTTTATTCAACGCATACCACAATTTTTTTCTCGAAATATTTTTCAATTTTTATAGTTGTGTCAGGTTAATAATTATTGCTTAAAAATAATACGTTATCCTTTGTGCTATGCATAAAAAACCTTGTTTCTCAAACATTACTTTATTATTGAAAAATATTTAAAATCTCTTGATATTATTGGTATTTCGGTTAAAAACAAGATTTCAACACGTTTTCTGATAAACTTTTATCGAATTCCTAACATATCGGAACACCTGTTTAGGCACCGGCATTTGTTGACTTGATAATATGCAATGATGAAATGCGGAAATATTAGAATTTTAATGAGCATGTTCCGAGATCTTGATAACACGTTCATATTTTATTAAAAGTTTATTATGAAACATATCAATTCATTCGTTGAGGGCCTGCTATCCCGTTTTTAACAGGCTTACGAATAATTGGAAGAGATTCTTAATAAATTACCTAACTAAAACTAACTAACTATCACGCCGTTTCTCCGCAGGGATAGGCAGAGAGGACAGACCTAAGATAAATTAGCAATATTCAATATAATAGTAATTTCTCTCCGTGTGGGCCGCTTCAGAACAGGAAACCCTTGTGAGGAGAACTGTGAATACCATGACATTATTCTTATACACATCTCTTAATAATGTATACTACACAATATAATACTCTTATTTCTACATAAATCATAATCATGTACACACTTAATAAAAACTTAACTAGCATAAATTGAAATCGACTAGCAAGCTGGCAGATTCAAATAGGTAGAAGGTACCCTCAGTACCGCTTTGGTATTATACCAACATTCAAAATTGAACGTTGCTTGAAATGTTTGGTGATCAAACCTGGTTCTTCCGCTCCTTCCTCTTCCCCATCTCATTCTCCTCCTCACTACCCTTAGACTGACAACATACCCCAAGTGGGGATACCATAGTCTAACTGGCTCTATTCGGTTGGGAGCAGTTGGGACAATTGTGGGGTATCACATAAAAATTTTAATTAAATTAAAATCATAAAATCATATGACAGATAAAAATTGTATTTTTACTGTAAAAAAAATACAAATTTAAAAAAAATTAAGTTCCAAGGTAAGTTAAAGTTCAACCCTTCACAAGTCACTGCGACCAACGGTAATGAAAGTCTGGATTTTATATTGCAACTCGCAAAGACATCGGATACAAGAAACCTCATTAATTATAAATACCTGGTAAGGAGATTTCCGGTAAGAGATCTTCTTTTACCTAGAAGGGCCCTACTCTATCGCATGTGTGCGTTTAATGGTGTCCACTTCTTTATGAACACAACTTAAAACACGACCCGGAGTCAGCGGGACTATGGTATCTTTTCATCGGGACAGTTGTGTAATAAATTAAGGGGGAAGAGGGAAAGCCATTTAAAAAATAATAAATGAATACAGGTTGTCCCAAAATCCAACGTTATTCTTTCATAGGCCAGCTCATGGCAGACCGGAATATCAGTCACATAATCAGTTTTCGAGATATTGGAACTTTTATGAATTTTTGGAAATTCTAAAGCTCAGATCCGTTTCTCAAATAGCAATATCTGTTTTTACTAAAATAAAACATTTCAAATTTTATCTCGTTTTGAAAACTATAGTAAATCAGAATTTTAAAAAGTTAGCTAATTAACTTAAAATTGCCAAATCTGTTTAAATTTTCCAAAGGTATGGTTCACTGATATTTTTAACATGAATTGCAATAGCAGGGCTCTTCAGGGTTGCGTTATAAAAAGGGTTTCTAGGTTTTTGGAATTTTGTAGCTATTCCACTCGATAAACTAATGTAAGTTATCGATTTTCACGAAAATCATAAAAGTGCCAATATCTGAAAAACTAATTTCAATATTCTAGTCTGCCGCGAGTTGACCTTTTAGCCCTTCAAAGGATATTCTGGTCTGCCGCGAGTTGACCTTTTAGCCCTCCAAAGGATATTCTGGTCTGCCGCGAGTTGACCTTTTAGCCCTCCAAAGGATATTCTGATCTGCCGCGAGTTGACCTTTTAGCCCTCCAAAGGATATTCTGGTCTGCCGCGAGTTGACCTTTTAGCCCTCCAAAGGATATTCTGATCTGCCGCGAGTTGACCTTTTAGCCCTCCAAAGGATATTCTGGTCTGCCGCGAGTTGACCTTTTAGCCCTCCAAAGGATATTTTGGTCTGCCGTGAGTTGGCCTATTACCCTTCCAAAGGATATTGTTGACTTTTGTTTATTATTCAGTATAAGGCATAACTATTACAGTTTTTGAGAAGTGACCTTTGGTATCGAGACGTTATTTTGAACTATTTGTCACAAAGGCGGTGGACTCCTATTGTGCGATATCTAAGGATATTTTTACAAATATTTAATTAATATTGTTGCAATGAAATCTGCTCTCCCTGTAACAAAATTGTTTTTTATATTTTTCATTTTGTGTTTTGATCACAAAATACGTGTGTATTGTTTAATTATTTATTGTTCTCTTATTTTCATGATCTATTATATAATTCATATATGTGTTGTTGAACTGAGCTCTTGATGACAAGCTACTTCCAGCAGATTAGCGCGAACAAATTCCCATCGTTTGAAAATAATATTTTACAAAAAAGTAAAAATAAAAAGAAATTTGACGTGAGTAATGTTTTTACTTTTTGTAATAATAGTTCCTCTCAATAACAAAATGCAAAGGAAACCACGAGGCTTCAATCTAAAACTCCGACAGATTTACTACTGAACTTCTCACAATTTTTTATGAGTTAGTAGCTGAATGAATTAAATTACTAGAGAAATGCAGTTGTATCCAAGTTATAATCAATTATTAATTTTTGAAATCTGAATATTCGTCTAGTAACGGCATTAGCTATGTTGTCATTCTAGATCTGAACAGTTGGGACCAGTTGTCTCACAGTTATGTTGTTATTCTATATCTGAACAGTTGGGGCTAGTTGTCTCACAGCTATGTTGTCATTATTGATCTGAACAGTTGGGGGCAGTTGTCTTACGGATATGTTGTCATTCTACGAGTAGATCTGAACAGTTGGGGTCAGTTGCCTCACAGTTATGTTGTCATTTTATATCTGAACAGTTGGGGCTAGTTGTCTCACAGCGTTGTTGTCATTCTTGATCTGAACAGTTAGGGGCAGTTGTCTCACGGATATGTTGTCATTCTACGAGTAGATCTGAACAGTTGGGGTCAGTTGTCTCACAGTTATGTTGTCATTTTATATCTGAACAGTTGGGGCTAGTTGTCTCACAGCGTTGTTGTCATTCTTGATCTGAACAGTTGGGGGCAGTTGTCTCACGGATATGTTGTCATTATATGAGTAGATCTGAACAGTTGGGGCCAGTTGTCTCACATAATTTGAACAATTCATAAAATTACAACGTCAATTTTCAAGTTTTGTGAAAGTTCTTTTCACGTTAAGTTCTGTGAAACAATTGGCCCATAATGAAATTTTAACAGAACCTATTTAAAATATTTTATGTTTGTTTCTCTGTTCACATATGTTTTTATTCGTTCACAAATGAAAAAAATATATTTATATCACTGTACATATTTTGGGGTTGTGACAGAAATTAAACACAGAACTTAAAGAATCAAAATTTTAAACCATAACAATATCAACCTCATTATGCCTTTCTTTTAAACTACGTCTGCAGCCTGTAGTATTACACACATAAAGAAATCTAGTGAAAAGGGAGAATGTTTTTTTTACATGTTGACTTCACCCAGAATTACAACGCTGGCCTTAGAGAAAGAATTTTTGAAAAGATAAAATTTATGGGGACGTAAATTTCCCGTCTTGTGTCTCTTATATCAACGTTTCTGAAAGTTTTCCTGAAAGAAATTCATGCAAGTATTTCCGGTAAGATAGCAAACTCTGAAAGTTTATAATCATGTTTTCCGCTGAGGTTAGCAATTAAAACCCGTCAGCCTGGAAGTAAATCCACCATTTAAGTGTTCCTTTTAAGCATCTCACAGCCAGTTTCGTTCCGTAAAATAAGGAAAAACACGCTCAAATTCATAACACCCCTACCATTTGATGATAACCAGGTACTCAACAGATTACATTCATAATAACACTCCTACCATTTGATGATAACCAGGTACTCAACAGATTACATTCATAATAACACTCCTACCATTTGATGATAACCAGGTACTCAACAGATTACATTCATAATAACACTCCTACCATTTGATGATAACCAGGTACTCAACAGATTACATTCATAATAACACTCCTACCATTTGATGATAACCAGGTACTCAACAGATTACATTCATAATAACACTCCTACCATTTGATGATAACCAGGTACTCAACAAACTAAATTCTTAATAACACCCCTACCATTTGATACGTGGTTAATAAGGTCTTTATTACATTTTCTTCATATATGCATTAATATAACTATTCAACTTATTTAAAAAAAACAGGTTATTAATGAACAAGTTCTGTTGTGTAATAATTACTACGCGTGACAGCTGTTTCGCCATCTGAAGGCATTATCAGACTGTAGTGAAAGCCACTTACCTACGATATATTCAGAGTAAATGGCTGTTATCCCATATAAAGAGCGAATGTTCATTTTATGTAATCAAAAATTAGAATGCAAAAATTAAAAAAAAAAAATTGGTTTCCTTTTATGATAATTAATGTAAATCAAATGTTTTATTTAAAAAGAATAATAAGTTTTAGTTTCATTTCTAACTAACAGTTAATTAATTAGTTGTATTTAAACAGCTTTTATAACAGTTTTACACTGTTATACGTTTTTAAGTCAAAATACAGGGTTTTCCAATAAGAGGTGTTATTTTAAATAGCCCGCTATTTCGGTAGATGTTACATTTGTAGCTGTCATTTTTTGACATTTGACTAGTAGAAACTACGTCATTAATAAAAATAGAACGATACACGCTTCAACAACGCATTGAAATAATTAAAATTCACTTGAGTGAATCAAATGCAAATCATCTTGAGTGATGAGGCCCATTTCCACCTCGGTGGCTTCGTCAACAAGCAAAATTATCGCATCTGGGGCTCGGAAAACCCAAGAGTTATTGTTGAAAAACCTCTCTATTCTCAACGTGTGACTATTTGGTGCGGTTTATGGTCCGGCGGAGTCATTAGACCTTACTTTTTTTGAAAATGAGGCTGGAGTAACAGTTACGATGAATGGATTGCGCTATCGAGAGATGATCAATGATTTCCGGAATTAAATGGTATTAATCTGGACAACGTTTACTTTCAACAAGACGGCGCTACGTGCCACACAAGCAACAAAACCATTGATCTTTTACAATTGAATATCAAAATAACACCTCTTATTGAAAACCCTGTATTAAACATTTTTGTTTTGTATTAATATAAATGGTTATCAATAATTAATATTAATATATGGGGTAAGCCGGATTTAAATTTCTCTCCATGTTTTTGTATTTAAATTGACAACTCTAATATTTGACAGTTGTCAGCTGCTGCTAATGAGGTTATTAAAAACGAGTCGCTTTACAAAATAACAACGTCTTATTATTGTTAAAATACACTACGTATAAGAAAGGTTTTGAGGTTATGAATAGTATCCCCGAATATAATGTTTGTGTAAAGAATTAAAAAAAGTTTACGGGCGTTCTCAACTTCTTCTACCATTTACTTCTACGTCATACATTCTTCTTACACCCCTCTCTTCGTTCATCGCGTACGCAACGTTTTACCGCGCATAAGCATTCGATTCATTTCATAAAGCCATGTCTTCCTTGGGCTTCACCGACTTACTACTTACTCCTCCTACCTACTACCACCACAGTAAGCGGAAAATGTTGCTTGTATTGTGATGAAGAACTTAAGCAGTCGATGAATTGACCACTGCGCCTGGGTGGGACCTAAACGCGATGCCAACTCGGCCACTGACCGGTCATGTAGTATTGTAACATCCAAATTGTTACTTAAAAAAGCCCTTTTTTCAACTAGATTCAAAGAACATATAAGATGTTATAATAATAAGAGCACATCAAAATTCGCAGAACATCTCTTAGTAAATAATCACGTCCCGCTTGACAACAATGAACTTAAACCCTTGCACATAGAAAGAAAGGGCCTTAGATTAAATTTACTTGAACAATAAGAAATCAATAAAAGAACCTATAACCCTAATATAACATTAATTAATAAAGTAAGGAAAATTATTTATGCCCCGCTTCTAAGTATGTTCACAAAACCTAAACAATATAACACATTTAAATAAATTAATAACTGCTACATCATTATTAAACAATTAAGATAACATTTATGTGGGGAAAACAGACTTCAAAATACCCCCACAGAATATGAAATCTATTGTCACAATTATTTTTATCAGTAAATTGGTTTAACCGGTAATAAAACATTTTAACTTGGGAGGGGTAAAATAGAATCATATTAATAAGTCGTCAAAACGTGGCTTAACCACAGTTTGAAAATGGCCTTGAAAGCCGAAACAGCTGTAACAATAACAAAAACCAAAAAATACTTAGAGAACTTAATAATTATATTATTAAATTTGATTTTAATTAAATTTTTAAAAAATTAAATGGAGTTCTAGGAATTAAACACAAAAACAATAAACAAATTGTTACTGTTGAAAAATTACATTATATCGACTTGAATTCACTTCAGTAGAGATAATGCGTTAAGTCTTCCTCGGGCGTCTCATTTTTCTACTGTTCAAACCTCTCTAAACATCCCTGGCACTAATAAGAATAAACTCTGACATTTTCAGTGAAATCGATCCAGTGGTTTTTGAGTTTATAGGGCACAAACAAAGGAACGTTCATTTTTATACGTATATGTAACCCATATCATAGGTTGTCACTTTGAAAATAAAATAATGGACTGTTGAAACTCGAAACGACTATTACAAGTCTGTCAATTCCTGATTACTAGATTTCTTTGGCTGAGAATATTCTGGAACTTATTTGTTTCATTTTCTCTGAAGTAAACCAACCAAATTTTAAATTAAACCTTTTAGAGTCAAGTTGGTGTCTGCAGAAAAACGTATGCAAAAATCGAAAACGCGGTCCCAAAATCATAAAGTAAATGCTCCCTACCTCGGGTGAAATGTATGAACCGCGCTACCTTTTTATGTCGATACTAGAATCTACATTGTCAGATGTACCCTTCTTCAAAAATAATATGTATTTTTATCAAAAAATGTATATTTTTTCAAAAAGTGTATATTTTATTTTATAGGTATATCTACAGTTTCTTTACGAGGGCATTCTTTATATCGTGCGTTCATAGGGAATAAATTTGATAAAATGCTTATAAGTTAACTGTTATTTTTAAAAGAGTTTGTTTTTTCGAATCAATAATTTATACTAATAAATGTGGTCTCTCTGGAAGCAGAACTTATCATCTTCTCGTAAAAAAAAATTACTTTTGTATTCTTATGGATTCATTGGGAGTTTCATTTTTTTCTAGTACAGAAGGAACGTTGGTGTAACTCAAATTTTAAATAAACACAAAAGCGTTCAAAACATTATGTAAAACTTTCTACGTATCTTTATTGTTATTTATTTTCATTTTCACCAAGAAGGTCCTGATTTATTTTCATTTACACCATTGAAGATCTAAACGTGCTTTGTTTGAATAGTTTTATCTATATTTAGTGATGCGATCTGAATAACCAGGTACTTCCCTGGCGCTTTTTTGCCCATATCCTTCCCTTACCCTGATTCTTCATCCTTAAAAATATGCCATATGCAATATGTAATATAAGAGGAACTACAAAAATTTCAACATAACCTAATAGAAACGTTTTTACAAAATGTTCTTCTGATGCAAATATGTACAGAAATGCCATTTTATGTGGAAAACCTTTAAAAAACCGATCGAGTTATTTGACCCATCTAATAAAAGTACACACCTAATTAGTTCAAATTATTATTAAAAATTGTGTCTCTGTTTCTATGTGTAACGCCGATTCAATGATCTCTAGAATTGGGATTAGCTTTAATTTTCAAAATTGGAACTGATTGTGAGAACCACTTAGACAAGCCACAAAGTAGGTAAATTATTTTATTAATTAATAATTTTGTAAACTGTAATTTTTATAATTTTTTTTCAAATTTATTAGTGGTATTTCTGAATGTCTCTAAAATAGGCAATGTTTGTTTGTATTAATACCTACTTCCAGCTTCAAAAATCCTACAATTATAATATGCTTTGCTAGTAATTTAATAACGTTTATGTTAAAAACACGCATTACTAATAGAAATATTTGTTTTCCTAGGTTTATAAATCTGCTCATTCGTACTGATATTATCTCTTGACATTGCAGTATGGAGTTTAAACAATACTTGATGGAAAATATTCCCATGGAATAAAATTAGGTTTGTTCAAAATAATGTCTAATTTTTAAGATCGAAATATGTTTACAAAGCATTGCATTTAATTTATGGATATCACGATGAAAAACGAAAAGTTTATGGTGGAATTTGAAATAAGCAGATCAGTAGGTACCTACGGTTTTTCATGGTTTTAAGCATTTCCCAAATAATAATAGGAGCATGAATAATTAATTTAGGAGAAGGAATCTGAAAAATATTGGTTTGGAAATACGTGGCTATTTAGATTAGGTCTCTTGAGATAATTATTTTCAACAAATATATTAACAACTTCTATATATGAAACGCCTGTCTCTCACCAGATCTACATCCGCAGGTAATCCAATTATGAATAAACATATTTTAAATTTTACACACCTGAGAAACGAGAATGTGTGTAGAGTTAACAGTTGTTTAAAATTGTAAATATCTTAATTTGTAATCAATTAATTGTTTATTTAATGGAAATAAAAAGATATATTAATAAAAAATGTCTTACTTCTTTATGCAAAGTATTTAGTATCTCTTTGAATCAGGTCAGATATTGATCTTTGTACACAATGTCACATATTTAAACTGTTTATTGCTAACATTTAAATTCCTTCCGTGCGTGCAAATCTTTGATTGCCGCTCACCCCTTAAGATTATGTTAATCATGTCAGTTTGAGAGTCTCTTGTTCTATTTGATTTGAATAAATGTAATTAATCATCTTCTTTCTTTTATTCAATGTCAAAGTAATCATTTCTGTCACTAAACCTCTAGCGTTACAATGGCGCCCTAGAGTGGTATTTGATTTGAATATGAGTTTACCTGATGAATGTGAATGTGTTATAATTGGCATCAACGTGGTAGTTGGACATTTGTAAAATAATTCATGTTTCAATGGCCCCGACATGTCATTAACCTTCCAGCGGGCGCGTTGAGAAATTTCCCTTGAGCGGGCGCTAGTCGTAAATTTTACGTCATCAAGTTTTCTCCATGTAAGTGGTGTTTTCTTTATACAAACGTTAGGGAATTTCTTTAAGGATATGAAAAATCATTATAGGCAGTACTTTAAAAAAAAAAATTGACTTTCTTAAAAAAAACGAAGCAACACTCTAAACATGTTAATATTTCAAAACTAAATATTTTATCGACCTAATTAGTCAGAATCAATATTCTCATCCTTACAATTGTTACAAACCACCTCAACTGAAGAATGGTTCTTGCATGTAAAGGACTGGAAACGGCAACACTTCATTGATGCTGAGGATCTTTTCTTATCCAGTGCACATAACCGACAAACACCGCATTTTGGAAAGCTTCTGTTTTATTCTTCTGTTATCGGTTCAACTGCCCTACCGTAATTCACTTTGAGAAAAGCATTTATATCTTGCGGTAAATGTTTGACATTTGATTTGACTCTAGCATAGCTCGAAGCTCGATGCTTACAACTAAGTCGCAAGAGTGGGGGAAGCGATAAGGCGCATTAAGCGATAAGCGACAGCGCGCCCGCTGGAAGGTTAAGTTAATTTATAGCTATGCAAATGATTCATGTTGCCATTGTAACACTAGAGGTTTAGTGACACAAAGAATTGCTTGACATTGAATAAAAGAAAGATGATGATTAATATCTGACCAGATTCACAGAGATGGGCGCCAAATTTATTATAAGAACTTACATATTACATTTCTGCATTATTATGTCTGTATTCTGTATGATTCTACTTGTATTATGTTTGTATTCTGTATGATTCTACTTGTATTATGTTTGTATTCTGTATGATTTTACTTGTATTATGTTTGTATTCCGTATGATTCTACTTTTTTTTTTTTTTTTATAGTGAAACCTCACAAGAGTCCCAACTGCTCCCGTCTGGAGCCAGTGAGACTATGGCATCCCCAATTGGGGGATGTTGTGAGGCTGAAGGTAAGTGGGGAAGGGAAAGAGGAAGGTGGGGAAGTACCTGGCTATTCAGATCTAGTCACTAAACACGGCTAAAGCCATTTGGAGCAACGTTTCAATTCTGAATGGTGGTCTTACACCAGGGCGATACTAGTAGTATCTTCCACTCTGGAACGTGCCGCAAATATAATATATATTATTTTAATTAATTAATTGTGAAATAACACAAATTAATCAAATAAAATTTATTTATGCACGCCGGGTTCGAACCCGCGACCTTCGGAATGGCAGTCCAATGCGTTACCACTGGACTATGCCGGCCGTCCTATTATGTCTGTATTCTGTATGATTCTACTTGTATTATGTTTGTAAAAGCCCTACGGGTGTTTAATAAATAAATAAGTAAGGCACTTAGTAAAATAACGCTCAAAAATAGGCCGACCGGTCGGTGGCCGAGTTGACATCGCGTTTGTGTCCCACCCAGGCGTAGTGTGTTCAATTCCTCGGCTGGCTCACAGTCCTCCATCACAACACAAGCAAAATTTTCAGCTTACTGTGGTGGTAGTAGGAGATTTTCAAATATTGTCAGGTTATTCGTAACCTGGGAATGTTTGAATATCTTTTAAAAAAAAAAAATAAAATTAAAATAAAATAATATTTTAAACCGGTTGACAAATTATTATTTTAGAGATTTTTTTTTCTTTACGCATAAATTCCGTTAAACGGTCCATAAAACCTTAACTTCCTGTCACAGAGTTAACCTTTTTAGGGATCGGAACGGCGAGGAATTTTCATATTCATAATAGACTAAAATTGAACGTATAATAAAAACAGCTCAACCCTACATATTTTTCTTTAAGCTGAAAAGCAATCGATAATAATTTTAAGTATGTGGAATAACGAATATTCTTAGAATTAAATTAAATGATTGTGTTCCCTATCGATATAGACAAAAAATATTTATTTTAATAACTATAATATTTTATTCAGGCTCTCTGCCTGCGATTATTTAAATATGTTGTAGGCAATTAGGGAGGCAGACTTTCGCAATTTATAATCGAAAATGGAATATTAACATGGGAGGCGCTGTAAAATAAGCAGTGAAAAAATTAGAAACAAAATATAAAAATATACTAAAAAAGCAATAATCAAAACTAAACACAGGTATCAACTAAATATTTGCAAAATTTGACGTACTTGACATAAAACAACCATACCCATCTAAACAAATAAATAATCACACACACACAAATAAACCACTGTTCCACGATAACAAATAGAACAATAATTAGAACCACTCACATAAATATATTTAACCCAACAAGGAATACAAATTTATACACTACTTAGGACTAAAATTGTACAATTTTATTCCAATTGTAATTAGAACACAAAATAACAGAACAACAATAACGCCTTAATAATTAGCCCTCTAGGCGTTAAATAAATAAATAAATCTACTGTTCCTACCCAAAGACAAATTGGATGCAAATTTTGTAAACCTACGCGGGTGTTCCCATTATTAAATATCGATTCATATTTAATAATAAGAGATGAGATAGTCATTAATCAAAGGTGCTTTGCAAAGTTAAATCATAAAACTGGAGGCCAGAGTGCAAACAGCATACGGCTTTTTCGAACATATTAGTATTTATATATCGTCGCATTAATTCGTAGACTGCGTAACTCCAAATTTTTCGAAAATACGTTTTTAATGCCATCTGGTGTTAGAATTAGTCCCGCATCGACTAGTAAAACTCGCAAATTTAAAAAAAAAAAATAACCTTTTAGATAAACACAAATAAGGAAACTGCATAAAATCATGGTGCCATTTTTACTCGCGAATACTTCGAAACTCCTTAATTCAGTATTGGCCGGTGAGCCGTGCACGCTTGTTGTGTTTTTGACTAAGGAAATTTATTTACGGTGTAATAAAAAATAAAACTTCTTGGAAATGCCCTAAATGCCTAATCAGACCGGGATCACCTTCTACATCCTCGGCTGCAAATACCGATGATGATGATATTCTCTTTATTCGTCTGACCAAACATTTTGACCAAAAGGTCACTGAACTTAAAAAAATGTTCGAAGACGAAATTAAGGAACTGAAGAGAAGCAACGAATTTATAAGTAATCAATATGAAGATCTGTTATCAAATTTTAAAGTACTACAAGACCTACAAAAAGATACACAATCCTTTCGTGAAATAAATATAAGGAATGACTCAAGAATTTCAAGCCTGGAAACCAGACTAGCCACTATGGAACAAAATAATCTCTGCGACTGTGTGGAAATGGCGGGTGTTGAATTGCGGCCGGGAAAACAACCAGCTGAAGCCGTTCTTCGGGTAGCCAATTCCCTTGGTATGCCATTGTTGCAGCAGGATCTACGCCTTGTGACCAGGACCCAGGACCGCAGAACTAACGCCCCCGATAAACTGCAAGTTAATTTCTACAACCAGAAAACGAGAGATATGGTCTTATCTTTCAAAAATACAGCCAAAATACTTAACCCAAAATCACCTATTTATATTAGTGAAGTGTTTACGCCTTATTATAAGGAATTGCTGTGGAAAGCAAAACAAAAGGCTAAAGAAACAAAATTCGAATTTGTGTGGTTTAAAGCCAATAAATTACTTGTTCGTAAGGGTCCGGGGGAAAAAATCATTCAAATCAAACATGAAAGTGACATTAAAAAAATGGTATTGTAGATTTTTAATTCTAGAGAAAACCCTTATTGTAATGGATATTATTAAAAATGGACTGTATTACCAATTATAGGACGTCAAATCCTAAATTCTGTAAAAATGTACTACAAACACACTCATCCTCTCTTAAAATCTTACAGCAAAATATTAGATCAATTTCCAAGAATTTTGACGAATTCTTGCTACAACTTGATAATATTGGAACCTCTTTTCATATAATTATTCTTACTGAATGCTGGATACCAAAAAATTATGCTCCTAAAATCTTGAAAGGGTATGATCACTACAGCACTTCAATACATACTAAACAAAATGATGGAGTTGTTGTCTATACCAGAACTGACCTGATTGGTTTATCTGTCAAGGAAATCCAAGTTAGCGGTGCAAACTGTTTGCAAATAACTCTCAATAATGACACATGTATCTTAGCAATAGACCGTTCTCCATCCTCTTATAATATTTCACCATTCCTAAAATTAATTAATAACTGTTTAACTGAATTATGTAATATTAAAAATTGTATTATTGCTGGTGACCTCAACATAAATATTCTGCCCACAAACGAACATTATCAGTGCCAAGAATGCTTAAATATGCTCACATACCATGGATTCCAAAGCACCATAAACACTCCCACACGTGCTACATTAGACTCCATTTCATGCATTGACCATATCATGGTCAAATCCAACTGCCCAGTAATATCTATTGTATATGAATCTACACTTACCGACCACTACACCACTATTCTTTCCATACAAACATGCAACAGAAAAGACAAACATAAAAACACAACAAACAAGAAAAAAATCATTCAAATCAATTATGATTGTGTTCGTCAATCTCTGATGAGTAAATCGTGGTCAGAATTACTTAACATCATAAATCCAGAAGACGCCTGGACGTACTTTATCAATTACTTACAGACTACCATTAACGAACATACAAACATAATTATAAAACATATACCAAATAATGTTTTACCAACTAAGCCATGGATTAACCACACTATTATTAAATCTATCCGTAAACGTAACAAACTCCACAAAAACGTTATTAACAATCCTTATGATATACAACTTAGAAACTTTTATAAAAGATATAGAAACATTTTTACCCAAATAATAAGAAAGGCTAAAGAGATATATTACAAACAGAAAATAGAAAACTGTAATAATGATCCTAAAAAACTTTGGAAAACACTTAAAGAAGCCACCCACTCTCAACCTAATCCTACGAATTACTTAAAACAATTAAAAGTAAATGATAAAATATTTAGTTTTTCTAGTATATTATTGTTAATCATGCAAATAAATACTTATAATATAATAATATAATACAAAAATTGGTGAACAACTCGCAAAAAATATCGATGTAAACCATACCAACTCCAGTTCACTAAGCTATAATACAAATTTGCCCGACAACTTGCATTTCAGTCTAAAAAAATTTCAAATGAAGATACTAGATTGATCATAAACTCATTAAAAAACTCGTCTTCAACTGGCTTGGACGATATATCAAATATTGCCTTAAAAAACTTGTATCAGAAATAACCACTCCCTTAACAAATCTTATTAACCTAAGCATCCTAAAAGGCCGATTCCCTGACAAACTAAAACACGGAATCATAATCCCAATACATAAAGGAGGCTCTAGAGCGGACATAACTAACTATCGTCCAATTACATTACTAAATTCACTATCTAAAGTCTTTGAAAAAACTATTAATAATCAACTAATCGAATACCTTGAACAAAATAACATACTATCACTCAACCAGTTTGGATTCAGGAAAAATAAAGGCACCTCCGAAGCCCTGGCAACAGTTACCGATTTTCTAAATGAAAACTTAGACAAGGGATCAAAATGCATATCAATATTCTTAGACCTGTGCAAAGCATTCGATACTATCTCTCACTCTAAACTTTTACAAAAACTATCTAATATTGGTATAAATGGTGATGAACTTACTATTATTAGCGATTACCTGTCAAACCAAAAGCAAAGTGTGAAAATCAACAACTGCAATAGCAATCAATTACCAATTAGCTACGGCGTGCCTCAAGGAAGTGTTTTAGGTCCTACCCTGTTCTTAATATACATAAATGAATTATGTAATCTTCAAATAGATGCCAAAATTGTAAGTTTCGCTGATGATACGATTCTCCTCTTCAAATCAAGCAATTGGAATGATGTATACATAAAAGCTAACAAGGGCATAACTGTGGTTAAAAGATGGTTAAACAATAATACACTAACAATGAATGTGACCAAAACTAAATACATTGAATTTAGTATTAATCCTTCCTTAAGAAACCCAGAAAATCAAATTAAAATATGTGCTTGCAACCTGACAAATACGATAATATGTGATTGCCCTTATTTAGAACAGGTAACTAAAATTAAATACTTAGGTATTATTTTTGACAGCAATTTAAAGTGGAAACAACATATAACCACTACAGCAAACAAACTTCAAAATTCATTTACTTTTTTAGACAAACTCGCAACTTTCTCAACCTAAGCCAGCTCAAAACAATCTACTATGCACTTTGTCAATCTTTAATAGAATATGGTATCATAGCATGGGGAGGAGCAAACGCTGCCGCCATTGATCCAATATCTAAAGCTCAGAAACTTATAATAAAGATTATCCTCAAACTACCAATCACAAGCAGTTCGGATGAAATCTTTAGGAAAATCTGTGTTATGGACATTAGGCAACTTTATGCCAAAAACATACTAACATACCTCTTCAAACACAAAACTACTTTTGACAATATCCAAACTGCTCGTGATACTAGAAGCAATGGACATAATTTCTTACAAATCCCTTTCGCTAAAACAACTTTTGGCCAGAGAAATTTTAGATACTTTGCAACAAGGCTATATAATGCTCTCCCACTAGCCATTAGACTGAACGAATTTTTTTTTGAAATATAAAACAGACATCAAGTCTTGGATCATCAGCCAAGACAGATCCATGATCAAAAATTTTATAAAAATCCCTACATAAGTATGTACTCCAACTAGATGCTGATTAACAAATTTATCATTTATTATTATTAATTATTATTTTTTATCTTTTTCACAATGTCATTTAATGTAATGAAATATTTTATGTATCAAAAAATATGGAAAACATTAATTCATGTATCAAATACGTCTGTCTCGACACAGGTTTATCCTAGTGAGACAGACATCGAAAAAAAAAACCTGTAAAAAAACTTTATATTGATAATAAAAAAATAAAAATAGTTTTACCGTGAAATTAACTGAGATAAGTTGATAAATCAATTTTGAACATTTTATAACCTTAATTTTAATTGTGAAGTCACGAATAGTGTTTTGTATCTGTAGTCTAAACTGACGTCTCCTGCACCGTGTGAAGCTCTGCCGTAGCTCTATTGTGTTATGTGCCTCTGCAGTTGCGTTCACCGCTTTTACAGTGGTACCTGCTTATCACCACACGCCCTCCTGATGTCATCATCACTGCACGAATTGATTTAACTAACCCGGAGCCCTTCGCGTCCTACCTAATAGGTCGTTGTTCTGTGATTATCTCTTCTTCAAGGTCACCTCTTTGCAAGTGGATCTCCTCCTGATGCATATCCGGATCCGGTTCTTCACTGTCCTCTTCAAACAAACCCAAAATATTGACGGTGGAACGTGCGGCAATTCCATCTCGTCTCTCCTCAGACACAGTCCGTTCTCTGTCAGGCATCTTCCGCGGGTCAAGCACATGTCTTGGTATGCCATCTACTTCGATGTTGTTGACTGAAGTCAGTCCTGTCACCCTTCCATGCACGATGTGCATCTCACATCTACTGGCGTAACCGCAAAAAGATCGCCCACTTAGAACTCAGTCAATACTTCCTCTTCTATATTCACTTGCGCAGAAGGGTGTCTCCACGAGTAAGTGTGAACTATACTAGACAGCGCAACACCTTGATCATCCTGACTTTTTGCGGCCAAAGATTGTACCAAAACACTGCCTGCAGGGGATCGCATCCACTTCTGGCTGCAGTTCTCTTTATTGTTTGATGATGTCGTTCAACTATACCGTTTCTAGCTGGTCGGTATGCCGCGCGAAATCTTTGACGAACATTCCATCTCTTACACTTATCTGTAACACTGTAGGAACAAAATGCAGTACCATTGTCCATGAGAACTACTTTGGGCGGGCCTCTTTCCCGAAACACTTCTTCCAAATGTCTGATAATCGAAGCTGCATTATCTGACTCGATTTCCTGCCACACGGCAAATCTACTTGGACCGCAATCAATAAATGTGAGTAAACATTTCCTACCAAAATGAGTAAAATCAACTGCCAAGCGACTCCAGGTTGTCACAACATTAAGATAACCCGATTCATGGGATGATGGCGGAGGGTCAATTGTCCACAGGAACTCGTGCATTGTACGCAGGAACGCACGCATCTATCGACGTCCTTTCTTCTCGCCTTGGGATCGACCAGCCGGGCAAGATGAAGCGTTCACTTTACTCCAAAGTGATGCTGAGCATGAAGAGTTTCTACGCTTAAAGCACATGTTTGCTCACCAGTTCCACTTTCAAGTCTCTCCCACCTATCTTCACACTCTGAAGAGTCTCTTGCAAACCATAGTAAGTACATCAGTTTTATTTCTACAGGACTCTACAAGGGTGATCGACAATGTCAGATCAAATTCTTCTACAATCTCCTTCATCAACCCCAAGCGTCACTTAACGAGCATCTCTGACACGACTACTCCCGGTCAGTGTAGATCTCACCCAGCACAAAACCGTCGCCAAATCTGTAATGATCTCCAGAGTTTGAAGATTTCACTTGAGAGTCAGATTAAATCCCTTAAGGAAGGAAAAGTACCAGCAATTACAAGACTTAAAACAGACATTAGAAAAGGATTACCACTCCTTTTACGATAACCTTCCGCATCATTAAAATGCATCTAAATAGACTGCCTCGACATATACATACATTGTTGTGTTTTATTTTGTGAATGTAAAATTCCTATCTCCCAAATTTTCCGCTAGGTTGTTCATAAAACTGTTCGCAGAAAAGTATGTATCTTTTGTAAAATACGTATCTCCATTCTCGGTTTTTATGTAAACTTCCTACCTCCGATTTGAAATAGAAAGCCTTAAATTACAAAAGTTTAATGATTGAAAATAAATTTAGAAATAAATTATATGTTCGAAACATAAATAAAAAGAATAAGCCGTCTTTCATTTTTTTTCACTACGAGGTTTTTTGTGCCTCCTGTAAAATTTTACATTTGGTGGTAACGCATTCTACGAATTAATGCGACGATATATTCAAAGATGGAAAAACGAAAAAATATAGACATGCACTTAATCATGAATAAAGTAACAAACGAGATTAGCCATGAAACATTAGTAGTATGAACGTACAAAAGTGTGCCAACATCGTTCACCCATTCTACTGCAAATCGCTTCTATTAAAGTTGTTTCTAACTACATTAAAACTAATCACTTTAATTGACTCCGCTATGCCGCTTTCATAGTCCGTGCAGCTTAATAGAAGCCCAACGACAGTCGGCACCCTTAAATGATATTTCTATTATCCCTTCAGCCTCACTGGCTCCGGCCTATTTGCGATATTTCCTTTAAAAAAATACGACACACTGTTTTCAAATGTTTATTTTGGAAAGAAGTAAATAAATCAATCCGTGCTTATAGTATCCGTGCGTAGATATCCTTGTGGACATGTTTACCAAAAAACCTTTTTGTGTGTTTAGTTCCATCGTAGAAAGGGGTGCCATTTCAAGGGAAACTGAATATGTAATCTAGAATAATTATTCTCCATAAAATTACCACCATCTATTTATTAATGACGTCGGAAACTGTTGAATTGCGGATAGAAAGGGAGATTATATAAAGGGTTTTCCAATAAGAGGTGTTATTTTGAATAGCCCGCTATTTCGGTACAGGTTACTTTTAAAGCTATCATTTTTTAAAATTTGACAAGTAAAAACTACGCCATTGATAAAAATGGAACGATACACGCTTCAAAACGCATTGAAATTATTAAAATTCACTTGGGTGAATCGAATGCAAATTATCTTGAGTGATGAGGCCCATTTCCACCTCGGTGGCTTCGTCAACAAGTAAAGTTGTCGCATCTGGGGCTCGGAAAACCCAAGCGTTATTGTTGAAAAGCCTTTTTACTCTCAACGTGTGACTGTTTGGTGCGATTTACGGTCCGGCGGAGTCATTGGACCTTACTTTTTCGAAAATGAGGCTGGAGCAACAGTTACGGTGAATGGATTGCGTTATCGAGAGATGATTAATGATTTTTTATGGCCGAAATTGAATGGTATTGATCTGGACAACGTTTACTTTCAACAAAACGGCGCTACGTGCGACACAAGCAACGAAACCATTGATCTTTTACGATTGAATATCAAAATAACACCTCTTATTGGAAAACCCTTTATTAAGCAAATTCTTATATAACTACCGCCAGAGTTGACATCACTACTTGTTCTATATTCCACATGGCAGAACGGACTTTCTCACTCAACAAAGCATGACAAGATGTATGGTGCTGCTAAATGAATTCTCTAGATCTCTCTACATTTTTCAAACAGTTTCAGGCAAGGACTTATGATTATATTGAAGGAATATATTGTTGTTAAATATTTAAAGTTATGTAAATTATGTCTTATATATTGTAATGGAATTATATAAATCTGTAATACACATTATAGCGTATAATAAATTATCTGATTCTCAGCGAGCTTTCGGCCAACTTTAAGAAGAGCAGTGCGGAAAGGCTTCGCGTGTAGAATAACAATGCCAAGATACTCAGTGCTTCCAACATGCTCACGGATAAGCGATTTCCTGGTTTTGCAGCCCTCATAAGAATCCGGTTGGCAGCATAAAGGGATACGCACAACTCCTGAAATGTCCTCCAGATTCCAGCATCGTAGAACACTGGAGAAAGTTATTGCCCACATCAATCTCGAATAATGCTACATATCTAAACATTAAATAAATATATATTTTGTTGACTTTGTTTTGTTTGTAGTTTCTCATATAGCGGTGTATACTTTATGGTATGTGTGGGGTCGCACAAAACTCCCTGCATTCCAAAAAAATATTATTAAACACTTTCGAATTGTAAAAAATATTAAAAAAAAACATCTGTATTCATGTTTATACCTCAGCGATCAATAGTTGGTACAGGTTGTGCAAACTCAGAAAGAATGATGACGTCTTTTTGTATTGTGTTTTGAGAAATGAAAGAATCTTTGAAATTTACATCCATTACACACAAAATAAATGACGTTGCAAGCTGAAAATTTCGCGATATATTACATATAAATATGGAATAGTTTTGCGAATTTCATAACGCCAGTGCTCGCCGCTCGAGAGAATTGATGAAAATAAAAGTTTCTCTTTGGGATAAAACCGGTCAGTCTAAAATAAAATAAATTATATTTTTGTTACGTTATTTTTGGGTTCCAAGAATAAATATATTATATTTCTTCGTGTTTCCGCTTTCAAAAAACTACAATGTTTATATGAGATTTTGCCTTCAGTGATAACATAATACATAAATATAATGATATTTAAAAAAAATTGGCGCTCACGCCAAGAACGAAGTAATAAAATTATAGATGAGACGTGAAGCGAAAAACTATGTTAGACTTTTTTACCTCCAATTGACCTCCAACGCTCTAACCAAAACCGCTTATCACGTTCTAACGGTGGATCATGTTTCGACGAGATATTAGTATAACTCTATGCAGCCAATACGATTTCTTGGAAAAAAATACGAAAAGCAATATTTTCAAGTAACATGAACAAGTTTTTCATTTCCTTCATAACAATGGGAATTAATCTTAAACAAAATTTATCTTCTTCCTTTTTCTTTCTACTTCTCGTCTTTTGTCAGTATTTCTAGTAACTAAGTTGTACTAAATTATAAGGTTTTTTAACACATTGATCTCTGAATTAAAATTAATTCTATGAAAACGGCTACCAACATTTTATTTGGAACCAATATTCGGAAATATACGTCGGTGCACTAAATCTTACATGGATTTTAAACTTTTCGATTATTCCTTAGGTATTCAAAAAAAATAGTACAATATTTTTTTTTTTCGGAAATCGTTTACTCTTGGGGTATGTTGTGAGGACAAATGAAGTGGCGAGGGAAAGTAATTGTAGATTAATTTCGTTTAGTATAAATAACCAAAATTACATTGTTTAGTAGTTATTTATTTATTTATTGAATTTTTTGATACCGTCTTTGAAACAGTTAAAATATAATGTAATACTGTGCAATTGAATGCATGAGTATTACAGTAATTATCATCACATTTATATTATGGTTTAAGAATAAAACATAAAATTTAGGTGTATACTTGCTTTGGAGACAAATTATATAAAATAAAGTAATCATTTTTATTTTAAATCTCTTTATAAAGAAATTTTCCAAGAATTAATACATTTGTAATTAAAATCACGCTCCTGCTAAAAACGAATGTCAAAAATTATTCCACGTTTCGGTAGATACAATAAAAAATCTTAATATGTATTTAAATCATACTTCAAATAATTCCTTTCGCACTACCGATGGGTGACTCGTGACTCATTCCATTAAGGCCCCGTAGTAAATGTTCAGAGATGGTTTGACAGGGAGATATGTAAATACGAATTTTAGAAGGAGCGCGCTTATATTAAAAAAACCGTTAATAATTAAGCAAAAATGGTGAAAATATTTAATAAAACACGACTTGTTTAAAATAGAGCAAAAATATCTAGACAAATGCTTTAGTCGCATTTAAAGACACACTGCGATTTTTTCATGTCTATAACATATTAAATAAAAGCACAAAATGTGTTTTTAATAATTTTCGGAACTTACTTTGCGTTTTTTTTTCTGTTTAGGGAATTTCATATAATTAACGTTTCGGCATAACAAATGTATCTTAAGTAAAAATATGTAGTTTTTGTGTACTTAAAAACTGAAAGAGTTAACGAGAAACTTGTTATAAATCGGTTGTAAGAGTCGTTTACATTGAACAACAACTCAATTGAACGGGAGCCGTTAGCACAGGACGTACGAACATTGAAAATACTGCGCTCGCACGATACGGCTCCCCAGCTCCCAACTCCCAGCGTATGAATGATCGTACGACTCTTTGTACCAGTACGCGCGCCGCCTTGTACCACGAAATAAATAAGAAGCTAGGTAGTTAGTAGATGTAGGTAAATATGTCTAAGTCCAGATGTCGGACTGTCAGACGCCGTCTCTGAGTATGTAATATTTTTAGGCAAACACTTTTGTTAATCTCTGGTACAATACACGAAAGAGGTTAACTTTTATGTCCCTAACCATTATACTCGAGGGAGATCCCATGCACTCTTATGTGCTCCGAAAGCGAGGACTTCTGCCTATCAGAACGCGCCAATAAACAGAGCGACTCAACTGCTTAACGATTCTGCATTAGCCATCGACATTTTCACTGTCACTTACAGACAATTCAGTAACTATCTTTTAACACATGTCACAAAATAGTAAAACTGCCTCTGTAAACTTTTTAATTCGTAATCTTCTCCATGATATGTTGGTGTATAACCGTTTTATGGAGAACATGAAAAAATAAATAAATAATAAATAAATAAATAACAATTAATACTTGCTTATTTTAAATATAGCTATATTTCTAAAATATCTCGTGATAAAGAGGCAACCGTTCAATTGAGCCTTGGTACGGTTTACCGGGAGCCGTAAGAATACGGCTCATCAAAAAGAGCTAGCTCGATTGTGCGGCTCTTAATGGATCGCTATTCCGAACGCCACATTCAGGTTTGTTAGAACTTTACCGCCAAATTCCTCCGTATTTTGAATTATTTACACCGCATTGCGCGATCTCAAAATAATACCATAAGCAGAATTTCATTCCAACATTCCACAGTAGAAACAGTCGCAAAATAGCTTTTAATCAGCCCGTTTTCAGGAATTATCAAATATGATGGGTGTTTGTACAGTATAAGTATGTATAACGTGGCGTTTTTTCTTATATCGAATGTTAGGGGATGGATCTCTCAAATAGGGTTGTTTTTATATTTCAGTTGTTATTTAGCTAAATATTTTACGTACAATTGGTGAACCATTAAGTACTACGGTTAGGTACAACAGCAGCCCATCATTCTGTGTATAAAGGTGCAAAATTATTCAATGAACGGAACCTACGGGCATACGAACTGGAAAAAAATTGAAATATTCAAGAAAAAACTATAAAACTAAAAAAACTATAAAGTATTTTTTAAACACCTAGCCGAATTAATTAATTAAATACATATTTTCTTATTCTTATGTTTGTCTTATACGTTATGTGTACTGATGCAATTTCGGAAACACAACGGAATGTTGATATATTTTGGCAAGTTTGCAAAAATTTTCGAACGAGAGCTTGCCACAATGTGCCAAACTTAAAAATCCTGAATTTTTTGGATTAACAATGCAATTTAGGTAAAGTCATTGGGTTTAAGCCGCAGTAAGCAGTTTATATATGTTTCCATATAAACATTTAGGTGGAGTCATTGGCTTTAAACCGCAGTGAGCAGTTTATATTTGTTTCCATATAAATATTTAGGTGGAGTCATTGGCTTTAAACTGCAGTGAGCAGTTTATATATGTTTCCATACAAATATTTAGGTGGAGTCATTGACTTTAAACCGCAGTAAGCAGTTTATATATGTTTCCATATAAATATTTAGGTGGAGTCATTGGCTTTAAACCGCAGTAAGCAGTTTATATATGTTTCCGTATAAATATTTTGAGGAATAATATTAATTAAATCGAATTGCCAAATCTAAAACCGAAAACCCATCGCTCGAGTTCGCTAATTTTAACTGATTTATTTGATAAAAACTATGAGAAGTTTTATCTCATGTACCGATGAAATAATATAACTATGCAAGCAAGATGTTTTATATAACACACATAATTATATCACTCTTAATTTATAATTTACAAACTATTGTAATTTTTAGTGTTCTAACATTTTAATTTTTTCTTTATTCTTTTTAAAACTATTTGTCCAGGGGTAAAGTGATCATACTTCAGGAGGTGATTCAACATGATAGTACTAGTAAAACGTTTTAAAACTTTTTTAGAAATTTCAACCTCTTATGGTAATTTTCTGGTAAAGTTGAATTGTTTGTATGGAAATATTTATATAAAAAATTTTGGGAAAAAATGAAATTTCTAAAAAAGTTATTGTTTTTTTTTTACTTCTACCATCACGTAGAATCACCATCCGAAGTTTGTGCATTTTACGGGGGTGAAGTTACGAAGTACGAGCATTCCTTTCCTTAAACACAAACACCAGCTTAATTTTGAGTGAATATAATAATGCACAAAATTGTAGACTGCAAAATCATGTAATAAGTGAAAAAAATAATGATACTACTACCTAATAAAAAATAAATATTATTGTTGAGAACGTTTTTTCAAATTGTATTTGATGTCACCTAATTGTAAGGATCATAAGAATTCATAATTCACAATCAACTTACCTACTTTATACCTTAAAATTTTGTCTTCCGAATTGAATGCTTTTTCATACAAATAACACTGGTCGACATTTATTTTTTTAAGTGCAGTCCCTTAAGCATAGCTAATTTTTTTATGTGTATTTAGTATCCATAAACACGAAATGAAACAAAAAAAAAATTTGATAGGTCAGGTTTTTTTATTATTTAACAATGTTTTTTTACATAATTCTTCCATAGTATGACGGGTACTTACTTAACAAAATTTCAAAACTAATTCAATTTAATTTTTTTTGCTCCTGATTTGCGCTTGTGAGTATCTTGAGAGTCTCTCTGCATGGTCCAGCAATAGTCTGCTAGCATAGATGGACTCCACTTTCCTTGGTATCACTTTTCCATAGCCGCAATGTCCTGGTGAAATCGTTCGCCGTGCTCGTCACTGACATTTCCCATATTCTCGGGGAAAAAATTCAAATGAGAGTGAAGGAAGTGTATTTTTAGTGACATGTTACATCCCATATTTTATAGGCCATGAGCATTTCAGACACAATGCTGATATAAGTCATTAGTTTTATGACTTCCAAGAAAGTTCTCGACTACATTCTTGAAGGCTGACCAAGCGGCTAGTTCGACTGTTCTCAACACTGTTATAAAATTCGGATCAGTCAAGATCTCCCTTATTTGTGGTCCCACAAATATTCCTTCTTTAATTTTTGCGTCGCTGATCTTAGGAAACTTTTACTTTAAGTAAATCATGCCATTTCCATCCTTAGACAAGCCTTTAAAAAAAATTTCATTAAACCCAATTTAATGTGTAAGGGTGGAAGTAAGATATCTTTAGATTTTACTAAAGGAGCATGTTGAACATTCTTCGTGCCAGGTTTAAGGTGCTTTTTAGTAGGCCAGTCCTTGGTCTTTCCTGTCTCTGCTGTCCCACTCGCACAGTAAACAACAATACTTTGTGTATCCCGCTTGCAGTCCTAGTAGGAGCCCTATTACTTTTAGATCACCACATATTTTCCATTCGTATTTTATATATTTAATTTTTGTTAACAGCAGCTTCATGTTGTCATAGTTCTCTTTCATGTTTGTGACATTCAAATGACATTCGAGCCTAGTGTTGCCATATTATAAAAAAAATCAATGATAACTCACGAATAAATATGAATTAATACACATAGTAAAACTTAAAACCCATAAAAACCTGACGTGATAGAAAAAAACTAATCACATATCTGAAATCAGCGTGAAATTTCCTGTCAGATTTGGCTACTTTCGTTAAAGGGACAAAAAATGTGTTGACCAGTGTAATCACTTTACAAACAATCTGTATTTTCATATTATTAACCATCTTGCGAGCAGAAAAAAACGACCTTTAACATTGTTCTAGAATATAAACCAAATACGACGTTAAGTTTCGTAAGCTTAGACTTGATACTTAATTAATTGTGTTTGTTCAGCTTATGGCTTACGGAAAATATACGTATTATTATTTGACAGAATTAACTACAAACTGTGTGTTATAACTGACACAATGTATGGAAACATGTTAAATAATAATTATTATCATGAATATGGAAATAAATAAGCTGAGGTATTAATAAAGATTTTAAATTCTGAAAAGATAAAAGCACAATGAAGTACAGTATTAAGCAGCATGAAGTGTGAATAAAGACTAGCAGTTAAAAACCCGCTCCGCGGGTTTTTTTCTGCGAGGCCCTGCGGGCGGCTCTTAGTTGGGCTCCGCCCATTTTAAGTGATATTAACAACAGTTACATTTAATAGATAGATATTAGGACATTCACAGAGAGAGGGTGAGTATATATATTGTTAAAACACGGAACAGGAAGGAGTTAATTAATAATAACATGCTAAATTTACGCATAATAAGAATGACAGTTGTTTGAATAAATGAAATTTTACGTATTTGTGATGGATTATTTCAAATGAAACACTATTATTGACTACATGTCTACAACTGATATTAACTGTTATCTTAGGTACCTAATATAATTAGCTCATAGGAGGCTTGCAGAGCTTAAATATGTGTTACAACCGTCAATGTCTATAAGTTGAATCAATATCGTTTAGTTTGTCACAATTAAGGATAGTTATAACAAAGTTGACTTAAATAATAGATTATTACATATTGATTAATTGTACCCGTGTTTATGAATAAAAAGAGGGTAATTGTGCGATGAGATTAGCAGTCGGTTTAATTAAAAGGTGTTAATTTTACTCCAACTGGTGGTAATTCTTTACCTACAACTGTTACTGTATCTAATAAAGTTTAAAGTTTGATTATATAAACACCTTCATCAGGAGAGTAAAAATCTATATATAAAGGTAGATTATTACAATATAGCGCCCCTTAGGTGATATCTTACAAAAGCGGCGCTATGCAAATTGTCCAATAAATAAATAAATATAATGTTTACATTTTATTGTGTATACACCTAAGTCAAAAATTAAATATAGATTGCAATTGGGAAAGAAGAAGTGGAAGGAGGGGGGAGGGGTAAAAGTAGGCTGGGTTTATAATAATTAGGAATTACAATATCGTTAGACGGGAAAGACCAGTTAAGTGGGAAAATATTTAAAAGAGAGTTTATAAAAATATTCTTGTTAATTATATCTGCTTTTATATTAACATGTTTCCTCATTTCTAAAATTTTAAAATTATTTATAGTGAAGTATTTTAAGACCTGAAAAAAAACAAATAGCATATAAAACAATATATTCATAAGACAAATAGCATTTAATAACGGTTATTCTAATAAATTGATAGTTGAAATACTAAATAAAAAAAAAACATATTCTCTTCACACAGTCTTTCTAAAGATAGAAATAAACAATGGCGTAGAATTCTGTTTCTGGATAACGATACTTCTAAAATTATATATAAAAACAATCCTGGTACTATTCAACTGGCGTTTTACACTAATAACAATGAAGAAATATATTCTTAATAATAAAGATAGCAAAATTCAAACAAAAAAATCAGGAGTATAAAAACTCATTTGGGATGATTGTAATTTCTTTTACAAAGGTACCAATAAAAACTTTGAAGTCAGAACTAAAGAATATCGCAGGGCTCTAAAAGGCAATAGTTAATCTGAGTTTGCAAATCATCTTTTGAATAATGATCACACTTTCGATAAAAATTCAGGTCTTAAAATACTTCACTCAGGATATAAAGCATCGCAAATAAATAATTTTGAAATTTTAGAAATTAGAAAACATGTCAATATAAAATCAGATATAATCAATAAGCAAAAAATATATAAATAATAATGAAAAATGCTATTACAAAGTGATAAGCTTCCAGAATAAATCTTCTTATTAAACGCTTGTTAATCGTAAGTAGTCAAATATTGTGAGCTGCATATTTAAATATTCGCGGCATTCATTTGGTTCGTTTTTATACCGCCAGAGGTGCGCTCTGTCGGCCATCTATAGCCGTGCGTATCGGCCATATTGAATGTACGCGTGATTTTTTTTATAAATGTTAAACATAATCACGTAACTGTGGATAATTTTCATTGTAATGTAATTAATCCAATGGATTGTGAACTTTCTAAAACATATTTTCTTCGCTATCGAAATTATATGAGCAGAAACGATGCTTTTGAAGAAATCTCGTATTATTATGAGGCGATCCTATTTTAGTATGAAATCGTGTCTTAATTTTCAAGTTAGCTGAATTTACCCGAAACAGACAATTTTAATTTGACCAATCAGAGGGCCTACATCGTCCAGACGCTAGGACAATAATACTATCAGATTTTGAATTCTGAAAAGGTAAGAGCATAATGAAGTACATTATTAAGCAGTATGAAGTACGAATAATGCACAACACCATCGTATTTACTATCGAATCGCAAAATAATCTAGAACATCATCAAATTAACTATTTCATCGCCAAATAATCTACAACAGCATCATATGAACTATTAAATCTTAAAATAATCTACAATATGAATTATTAAACGTAAAATAATCTACAACAGGATCACATAAACTATATACAATATAAATATATTTGAACAACTACTTTTTTCGTACCAAAGCATCAAGGCAAAATATAAACTAACTTATGTTCACGGAGGGGCGAGTTCCCGGATATGCAGCCCTTATTAGATCCAGGGTGGCAGGAATGAGGGAAAGGATAAGAAGCTCTGGAAATATCCTCACTATGGAAGCCCGCCTCACTCCATCCTCCAGCATTGACGCACACTGGAGAAAAATATTAGCGCCTAATATAGTCACGGCTCCCTAAAGGCTTCAACTTTCTATTATTCTATTATTTTATCATTTTATTCTATTTTATTTTCAATTTATTCTGTTTTTTTTTCTTTGTTTTTCTGTTCTATCTTTTTGTTTTTGATTATATATTTTGTTGTATCTCTATATGGAATGTGTGGGACTGCACTAACCTCCCTATAAACCGGAATAAACACCTTATTATTATTATTATTATTAACATTACAAAATAAAAGGTTGGCAATTATTATAAATTGAAGTGTTGAAGTGGAGGTCGAGGCGTGGCTAGGGATTGGTGAAGAGTGAGGGGAAGAAATTAAAAAGGAAATTATTATTACAATTATTAACTTGTCGATGGTCTTGCCTGTAGGAAGGGCAATCTTGCTGTTTTTTTTTTTTTTTAAGTAAATATTCACAAGAGATTAAAATATATAACATTTCATATCAGACATCACTTTTTTTGTTTACCCAATTTGTAGAGAAATATTCTCGGGTCAAACTGGGGAGCTTGTCTATGTGCTTATATATATATATATATAGATAATAATATGTATAGTTACAAAAATGGAAAAAGAATATTTTCCAAAATACTGTAAAATACTACAAAATATTGTACAATAAGAAAATTATATAAAATTATAGAAACAGAATATCAACAAAAATATAAGCAACAGAATGTATGATCTGAAAATCATCGATAAAAGTAAGTCAATCTTCTCTGTAAAAATACAACGAAAGTTTTATTTAAATTTAAAATAATTTTTCTCACTTTTTATTGTATCCGGTAAATCGTTAAATATCTTTGGGCCTATATATTCATGATGGTGTTGTGCAGCCGTCGTGTTGCATCTAGGTGCGTACATGTTCCCAGATGTTCTAGGTCTTATATTTCGCGTTGAGGACCTTTCAGAATCTTTAAAAACTTTTAAAATAGTTTTGAAATCGGTAGGACCTTAAATTTTTCAAAAAGTTCGTTGTTTGCTGTTGAATAGACATTTCGGATATTTACATAGTTGGCATCAATAATATATAATAGCCTTTATCTAGTCATTACATTCTGCTATATTTTTTTTAAACGCTTACAATTAACAATTTTGTATTGTTTTGAAATAAAATAATGTAATTTTTTGAATTATTTGTTATTTTCACAATACAGGATTATGTGTATTGACATTTTCTTGTACGTATTAAAATTAAAATTAAAATAAAAATCCAATCGCCTAAAAGTTGAAAATTCATTAATTATTTTACGATTTAATAGTAAACATGATATTGTTGTAGATTATTTCAAGCTCGCCTAATAAACAGTGCAGTCTTGATCCCATACCGACATGGTTATTAAAACAATGTTCTACTGTTTTAGCTCCATTCCTAGTTCACGTTTTTAATAAATCACTTAGCACGGGTGACTTTCCTGAACCACTCAAGTCAGATAGTTGCACCAATCCTGAAAAATTCAAAACTAGACGCCGATAACTTAGGTAATTATCGGCCCGTTTCAAACTTACCATTTATTTCAAAAATCCTGGAGAAAATTGCTGCCGCACAAATAACCAGTCACTTGAATTCAAATAAATTATTCGCAAAACGTCAATCTGCGTACAGAAAGTTCCACTCAACTGAAACCGGACTACTTCGTATGCTATCAGACATAACTCTGGCCGTAGAGTCAGGTAAGTTATCACTTATCTCACTCCTAGACATGAGTGCAGCGTTTGACACGATTGATCATGAATTCCTCATTAGGAGATTAGAGGAAACATTTGGTTTGAATTCCGACATAAAAAATTGGCTGGTATCCTATTTATCCAATCGCTTACAAGCCGTGAGGGTTGGAAATAAATTGTCCAACTTCGCAACACTATCTTCAGGGGTACCCCAGGGATCCGTTTTGGGTCCACTTCTCTTCATCCTTTTTACAAATGATGTCGCCAAAATAATCGAGTCATTTGATCTCTTGTCTCACTGCTACGCTGACGATCAGCAAGTTTATTTTTACTGCGCTCCAAATGATATCAATAGTCTCAAAATCCGTATAACTGAATGTCTAGAAGCAATAACTCGTTGGATGTCTTCAAACAAGCTGAAGCTCAATCCATCTAAGACTGAGTTTCTCTGGGTAGCCACAAACAAACGTCAACATTTCATAGACAATTCACCTATTACTATTTCCGGCAGCGATATCATCCCAAAAACAACAGTCAAACTTCTCGGTGTCAATTTAGATTCAGACTTTTCGTTTAAAAGTCAAATAAATACGACTGTGAGCACCGGTTTTTTTCACCTAAGACAACTCAAGTCTGTCCGAAGAAACCTTCCTTCAGAAGCAACAAAACTACTTATCAACTCTTACGTAGTCTCACGTCTCGATTACTGCAACGGCATTTATGCCAGCCTTCCAAAATATCAAATTGACAAACTTCAATCAGTGTTTAATGCAGCAGCACGGCTCATAACCGGGGTTTCAAAATATTCGCACATTTCAGAACATCTTCGTAACCTTCACTGGCTCAAGTGCCCTGAAAGAATCCAGTACAAACTGTGCTGGATGGTGTTTAAATCCATCAATGAAATGGCCCCACCCTACATCTCTGAACTATGCTTCCCGGAAAACACTGGTCTGAGGCAGTCAACGCTTAGATCAGCAACATCAGCAGCTGTAGGCAGACTGATAGAACCTATGCGCAAGCCAAATACTAAGTTTGGTGATCGCGCTTTCGGAGTATCTGGGCCGAAGGCTTGGAATAAACTCCCTCCGGAACTAAGATCCATAACAAGTCCAACAGAATTCAGGTCTAAATTAAAAACTCACCTTTTTAAGCTGTCGTATCCTTAAATTAAATATACCAATCCTAAGAGAAAGTCCAGTTATATTCAATTTTTCAATTAAGTCCTAAATCCTGTATCTAAATTTCGCCAATAAACAATTAGATAATGTTAATTAAGGGCCCACTATTCGAATTTCATCCAATTTCCGACATACTTTCCTTAAAATTTTGAAGTTTTTAAGCTCTTAAAAAAATATATGTTATTCTTTAAGATAGTATCTATTTGTTCCAAAAGCCGAAACGGTAATTATTTGAAATTCCCTCGATAGAAATAAATCGCAAAGTATGCTCCGAAAAATATTATTAACACGTTTATTTCTGTTATTTTACAAGTTATATGTATGAAAAAAATCACAATGCTTCTTTTAATGCTACTCAATAGACCCCAAAAGTGATTTTTGCTATTTTTGAAATACGCCGTGATTTATTAAACATTTTCACAACTGTCGCTTACGCCTATTGCTTTTAAATCATATTTATTATAGCGCGCTCGCTCCGACTTGAAGATTAACCTATCTTTCTGCCGACGTTCATTCGCCAACTCGAGGGCTTTGGGGGCAGACGTGTTGTTCAACGTTCTCTGATCTACAGACGTGCGATTACGTGCAAATATTTGAATCTATAAAGATAATTTTTACGCGTGTAAAGTTTATGAGTTAATAAATATTGTTTTTTCAAAGATGGGAAATACACGAAAGATATCCCGTATTTCAAAGAAAAAATGATATCTCATAAAATTATATCCTATCTAATAGGTGAGAAGAAAAAAATACAATTTTTGATTTATAAGCTTATATTTATTATAAACGATAATTTACTATAAAAATTAATAATTCATATTTTTATTTATGTATTGTGTAGTAAAAAGTTATAATTTTTTTTTTCAGAATAGGTACTTTGGGAAATAAAACTAATTCCAATGCATTAGAAATTACGGGGTAAATTTTTATTAATTTAGTTTTCTTGTTGAGGAATACCTATACGATCGTGATTTACCTATTTGTGAATTAACTTTCTACGTACACAAATACACACGTCACTTTACATCTGCTCTAATGATTCACACTGCAACGATGTCCGAAATATAATATAATATGTAATAATAATATATGGGCCATCTGTTTCAAATAACAATACTCGAACGTGGAATCCAGAAAAATAATAAACATGCGAGCGAAAGAAGCTATTGAAAGTTCTGAAACTGTGGGGAATTTAATTTAGTTCAGTGATGTTATTTTTTTATGTCGGAAGGAGGCCCTGAAGAAAATAATTTCTCTCAGAGCCTGTGTCATCTTTGAGAATGCTGTATAGAGGGTATTTTTTGAGGAGGAGGGAGTGAACCTGTCCTGAATGTCAACTGTACAATTTCTACCCAGAATTGACTTTATTGTACGTTTTTTGACTAACCGTACCTAGGTGTTCTATTTTCAATAAACTCTTTAATTATTTTTCAGATGTGAAATCTATACTCCGCTACAGACTGTTTTGCCCGAGTCTTGTAAAGATGTTAAAGCACGGAGGTAAATAATAAAATCATTTGAGCCCATTACTGTTATTTAAAAGGTCACTTGAAGTGCAGTTATAATCAATGATTTTATTTTTTTCTAGCTTCCACGAACAATCTGAAAAGGCATTACCTAAGGATTATCTCTTAGATTATATAGAGAATATAGAAAATGTAGAAAGGTGACACGGATTTAAGATTTTCGATGAAATTATTGTGTTGTGAAATATTTATTTTGTTATTTATTACTTTATTTTTTTTTACAGTTTATCTGATGTACGTGTGTACGTAAACAAGAATGTACAATTGAAATCCATATCGGACCATCCTCCTTTTGGATGCGGATTTGGAAATCTTATTGTCATATCTGAGAAAAGATTTGGCCTTATGTTCAAAATACTGTTTGAATGTAACATGGGTCGCGCCAAATTTACAGTCAACACATGCGACCCAAAACCTAAACATACCATGGACGTCAATGTAGCAGCAGTATCGGGGATGACTCCTGCAGGAATTGGACTTGCTGAACTGTCCGAGCTTTTGACGGCTGTTAACATATCCCCGATGTCCCAAAAATTGTTCAACAAGAAAAATGTGTTAGTGTCAAGGGAGTGGGAGAAATGCGCGTTAGTTGCCATGACTGTAAATTTGACGCGACACATGTGACACTCCAACAGTTTTTTTGACGTTAGGCCAACTCTTTGCTTAGATTGACGATAAGGTTTCCAGATCATATCAAAGCATGTTTAGGGTAATAAGTTTATAGTTTAGGGTTCGTTCATCGTATTTATGGGAACATTTCGGAACCACAAATCCTTCATTTTGAGTGAATCTTGTTTTTGTGATTAAATTATATTTGACAATTTAAACATATAATATTTAGAGAAGTTAAAAATAAAATTGAAAGTTCACTGAAAGCTTAAACTATTAAAAGTAATAATTTCATAAAAATGTAAATAAATAAAGCCCCTTTCACATTTTAGAATATAATTTTATGTTGCATACATGTTTTATTACTCTTTATAATTATTGAATTGTTTAAATGAATCAATAAATAATTACAAAAATGTCTTCTGATTTGTAAGTCCTTAGGAGGCACTAAGGGTCTTTCTATCTATCTTTATAATATAATAAATTTGATGAGCATAAAAATGTAAGCGTGTATATAATTTATATAAATGTACAAAAGTAGATATTACATGTGTATAAATAATATATTACGCATATTATACAAGATGTTGGGGGTAAAGTGCATATGTAATTCGTGTATCTTTTTTTTACTAATAAAAAAAAAATAAAAAAATAAATATATAAATATTAATTGATTTTATGAAAGTTAATAATTAACTTTTTTGAAAGTATTTTATGTAGTATTTTAGTAAAGTAAAGTATTTTTTATACCTATACAAATTACTTTTTTGTAAAATTTAAAAAAATATTTAATTAATTAAATCCGTAATTAATAATAATAAACCCATATTTTGAGAACCATCTTCATTTCAACTTTCGTTCTAATTTGATCGGTGCTAACTAAAAATAGGTTTGTTTTTCTAAAATGGCAATAGATGTCGGTAATTTAATTCCGTCATTTAAATTATTAAGTCCCCAAAATCATTCCTATTACGAATTCAGACCGTGACACCTCTGTCGGATTCTTTTAAAACTAAATATTGTTTTTTTTTGAGGTGTTACCCAAATCTAAATTCTTTACACGGAAAGCGGGCTCTTAAGTGTTAATCTCAAGTGACCTATCAGGTAAGTATTGAACTGTATATTTTCTCCATAAATAGTTAAGTAATAACATAGACCACTGTACAAATGTATTATAAGTTTGTACAGCGCCCTTGAGGTGTTTTTGCACAAAAACGGCGCTATACAAGTCATCCAAGTATTATTATTATTATTATTATTATTATTAATAGATTCTTGATTTATATATTATTTATCTAACTTAACTTAAACTTACGTGCGGCAATTTTCATGCAAAACTTTATTTTGGATTTTCGGACAAAATATCAAACCAAACTGAGTAATATTTTTTTTAATTAAAAGGTAAAGAAAATATCTAGGAAGAAAATTTTATTTTTTTTAAATATAAAATATTGGCCATCAATTATTTGTGAGCTAATAATAATTGTTAAATAATATATTTAATATTGTCCCACCCACTTCGGAAATGTGATGAAATATGAAATTTAAAAACATGATAGTGATTTAAAAATGCATTTTTTTAAACGTGTTATTTTTAATTTTATATTTCATTAAGAGAAAATGAAAAATTTGCTCTTAAAAACGAATTCTGTAATGGCCCTATTTTATAATTCAAAACACAAATTCAAATATTGTTTATAATACCCTTACTAGATATTTGCATTTGAATACAAAAAAAGAAGTCTGATTGGATATTTTTGCATCAAATCCAAATTTGAGTTCTTTATGGAAAAGACAGCGCAATCGTTCCTTAGGACAAACAGTCAAACAGATTGCATCCACCAACTCAATATTCAATAACATAAACAAGAACTATATTTACAGTGTCAATGAGTGTGAGGCTAAGGACTCACGGAGCGATTTTTACCCGCGTCCGCCGCGGTTGCGGGCCCGCAGCCTTTGTAGAATGCAGATATTTTTGTAAAAAATTAAAGCACATTTCACGACGCGTTTTACGCCCGCGGCGTGTGCGATTGTTTGCGGGTCCCGCTGGACCGGCGGGTTGCACCCGCGCGCTCTGCGATCGGTTGGCGGGCGACCGCAGTGGGCAGCGGGGAGGGGTGTAGAGAAATCCCGACGCCATTTTGCAGTGACCGCCCGTCTTGCTATAATCAACCGCCAAGATTGCGAGCGATAACCGCAATCGCGACGGCTGCGTAACCGCACAAAACTCAGGTCTCGTGAGTTTTGAAAATAAAACTCCATTCCGCCACCGCAGCGGGCTCGGGTAAAAATCGCTCCGTGAGTCCTTAGCCTAAAAGTGTACATATCATTTATATTATTTGCTGGTAAATATTTATACATATCCATAATTACTGGCAGGTCACTTTAGTATTGTTGGGTATTTTGTATACAGTTTTGAACGCAAGGGACGTAATATTGCAAACACTGCGCATTGCAAGTTATTGGAGATTCTGTTTTTACTCCTGGTATTGAACTATTTATCTTCATTTTAATGAAAGTAAAATAAAATTTTACAAAGGGTGGTACAGCACAGGGATTAGATAAGAATTTATCTTCCTTATTGTGATTCGTCGCTCAATAACACAGATTGAGGTACAAAGATTTGAATATGTAATATTTAGCCAAAACATGAATATTCGGATAATAATAACCATCAGGAGCATAGAAATAAATTCTTTTAATGATTTGTGCCGCCGTGTTTTCAAACCATTCATGAATTAATCTGAAGAAATGTGTACTTTGTAGATGTACACATCACTTCTGACTCGTAGATGGTTGATTCCGAGCATTCCCAAAAGAAAGTCGGTAGGATAATCCCACAAATAGATAAATTACATTTTTTTTTTCTGAACCCTCCAAAATAGGGGAATACTTTACCTTGTGTGGGCTCCAAATTACCGACCCACTTTCAAGTCTACTGCTTGGTAATAAAATTATGAGAATCCAGGTATCTCAAGTAAGAGCTACAAGCCATCTCAATATAAGCATGAAATAATAGCCCTTCTAACATGATACCAAAGTTATAATCAATGAAAAAGTTTATTTTCGATGAATAAACAAAGAACAACTCTGGAAGCTTGGTGTTACAATTTGGTACTCGGAATGTTATTAACTTTATTATCAGGTTTCGATTCAATTTATTATGACACCTCACAAGAGGGGCCCTGTCTCTACAGTGTAAAGGCAGTAGAGCTATGTCTCCATCCGGTTGGGCAGCGTTGTGAGGCGGGTCAAAGTAGGAGCTGTAGGAAGGAATTTATTAATGCGGGACTTGAAGAGACCCGAATTACATGAATGAGGAAAAATAGATGTCGGTAGCCCGTTCCACATTCCGTTCCGTCTTACACAAAACAAGTCGAAGAAGCGGCCCGCTCTCGTGAAGCCAACATCAACTGTGATGGGTGCACCGGGGATCATTACTGCTAGGTTCCTTAGAGCAGGTTCCATTAAACATATTTCCTCATTGCGTCTTTGCATTAGAGATGGCCATCGGTCTGTTAAGAGTGGATTATCAATCAGACGGATCACCCACCTTTGCACACAATCAATTAGGTTTTTGAGGATGTGGTAGTGAGACAATGAAAGATAGTGGTTGTGATGTCACAGCGTTTATTTTGGATGAGTCAGTAGCGCAGTTGTGAGATAACTCCGAACCAATAACAATGATATCAGGTGTAAGCGACGATGACGGCGGTGGAATGGTCGAGGTAGTAAAGTCGGTGACTCAACACTCAACACCTCGTAGGTGGAGACCGGACTTGAGGATGTATTCAGCACTGGGGATGACGTGGATTCTTCCGGGTACTCCAGTGTGAAACAGGATAGCCGAAAGTATGATTGACTTGCTCGGCAGATGTGCGGGAGATGCAGGCCGGCAACGATGTCACGGGGCTGAAACGCAGACCGGCGAAGGTGTCGCAGGGTCTAGGCGCGTGAGTAGCGCAGGCCAGGGATGATATCCGGGGCAAGGGCGCTGATCTAATCCAGCGGAGTCCATGATAATCCGTAGCCTCTATTAAATGTCCGCATAACGCCGGGCGTAGGTGAGTAGGTCCATGGCAATTTCAAATGTTGGTCGTACTTGAGATGTGTATGTTTGGGTTGGCATGGTTTTCTGCCGGATAAGATAAGTCGGTTAAATCAAATAATCTCATGAAATTTTCAGAATTAATTCGTTCAATGGGTAAAAATAGTATGAAATTGAAGTACCTTCAAATTTTTTATCGGACTCTTACAATTTTTATTGGAAATGCAGAACAGTATGGGGAACAAAAATAGTGACTGATTTTGGGTGTACTAGAGTTCTAATATCATAAAAATTGCATTTTTGATGTTGTTGTAGCTGAAAACGATTTTTTTTATGTTTTTTAGAAAATTCGATTTTCAGGAAATCCGTGCGGTGATCTGCCAATCTGAAAATTCCTGAAAATCTTCATACAAAAAATTTATTTTCAAAAAAAAATATTGTTTTGAACCAAACAACATCAATAATGTCGAATTTTGCAAAGGTAGCACTCTATCACTGCTTCTTACTAAGGCTAATTGATGAAGTTTCATTTTTAAAGGAGCGATCTGGTACCAGCGTGATTTTGAAAGCATCGTGCACTCGTCGATTTGACCGCAGAGTTACGTCGATTGTTCGACAGCTTCAGAGGTTGATAGGTGCTCTCCTTTACAATGAAGGTTACAAGTTGGGCTTACATGTCCGTTGCAGCTTAGTTCAACAATGTAGAATTGGGAATTTAATCCAAGTTTTGCTAAAGTTAGAAGGCTGCGTTTCGAATGACTGTTGAGGAGTCATCCAAGAGATGAAATATATTTATTAAATACTATTTTTACATCACACAACATAAGAGTACCCACAATTGCTTACAACCGTGAGGCGAAAGGATATGGAGGAGAGTAAAAAATTCAAATAACTATACAAATATTAACTGGACAACATAATTTCAGATGTGATTACATAATACCAATTACCCTATAATATTAATAATACCTACAATTTCTAACATTTTCTATACATTCTGATGGCAACATGCTACAACACGCCTCCTAGCGGTACGAGTTGTGCGCCTTGATTTCCTTTCATAAATTTTAATGGATTTAATATGAAAATTAATATTGTTTATTATACGTTAGCAAATTAGTAAAATCTAAAAATAAATTATTTAGGAAACCATCATCCAACCTTGCTGCCATTTTTTGGTCCTACATAAAAAAAAATAATAAAGAGGCTATTATCTCTGTCTTTCATGCTTTGGGTAATAAAATACATATATAATTGTGAGAAATTTTACCAAAAAATCAATATAATATTTAATAATAGAAATACATGCAAAAAATGTTTTATATTAATTCTAGATGTACCCCGCCACGCGTTGGGGCTCAGTCTGTCTGTGCAGATATAGTAACAATGGGGAATGTTGCTTTTACGTTTTTTTACGATGGCGCTGTTTTTAAAAAAAGCACGTTTGAAAAGAGCATATTTTTACCTGTCACAGGTGACATTTATATAATACGTGCATATTAAAACACATGCGTATTCGGATGTAACGTTGTGTCAAAATTTCAAAACAATCGGTTTAGAACTTTCGAAGATTTAAGATTTTGAACAAACGAACATTTGCATTTTTATTTGTATAGATTAATGTGTATTAATTATATTAATTCAATTTACATGATTAATTATTATGATTTCTAATTGACGATGATTTATAACTTCAGAATGCGACCTTATAGATATATTCGCAAACAGTCTCGCATATTTTAAAAAACAAATCAACCATCTTCTACCGTGATATGTTATGGAGAGATATAATTGCTTTATTATTTTCTTTACTTTTCTTCCTTATCCTTTCTCTGTACATTTACTATATTTTATATTTCATACTTAATATTCATGTTTTATATTTCTTTTTAATTATTATTATATTTGTATTTTTTTTTCTTACACTACGAGCATCTCCGCCTAATATCGACTAAACCTTGTTTACGCATGCTGGGAACATTTTTAATTGGGGTGTTAATATCTGTGCACATTCCCACCGAAATAATATAAATGTAATGATTGTTAACACTCTGTAAATGTTTCAAACAATAAATAAAAATAAATAAATAAAACATGAAGAATGCTACAAGGAACTAACACAACTTTGCTGAATAAACTATAAAAATGAAAACTAAATTTTTCATGGTATAATCCACTTTTTACGTAATCAAGAATATTTTATTTGGTAGCATTCAACGAACTCATATTATATTTCAGCAACTAACCACCAAGTACTAAATAAATTCAATTTGCCGCCATTGAAAGGAATGTTAAAGTTAATATGCCACACTAGCGCCTGTAGCGGCAAGAGTTATTAATATTTCCACTATTTCACAGAAGTTGGATATATTATTAATATTTTACGGTATTTGATAATACTCAATTCTATAATTCTAAATACTAAATTCAAAAATGCATAATAATTCTTATATATTCAGTACAAATTGTGAATTTAAAATATTTTTTGCCTTCCAAGCAGTCCGGGTTTCGACTTTCGGTAGTGGATTTTTTTTTTGTTTTAGATGCTTTTAAGTCATAATTTATACTGCGCTAGTAAAGATATATATATTATTCTGTTCAACTATAATAAAAGCGGAATAAAAAGGTACTATCAAACGCAGCTACCATCTTGACAGGATTAAAGACAGATGAAATACAAAGTGGTCGAGTTGAAATAGCACATCACTACGCTTAGTCAATTATTTTCATTTAATTTAAAGTGTAAAAAAAACGTATAGAGGCCCAGATACTGAAAATGTGAGATGAATGCTTGGTATATTTTAGGGTTTATAGTCGTCTTTGTCAGATTTTTTATTAAAGGTGATATTTGTATTTTGCAAAGGGAACTTGAATGAATCATTGATCGCGTCAAAGTTTTGCGATTTATTCAAACTGGTTTCTGTACAATCTGCGTCAACTTGTTGCAAATATTGTATAAGTTTATAATAGAAATTTTTATATGTATTTCGTCATCGGCGTAAATAAGTCAGCGTGTCTAAGAAATATACCTTGCGACGGTTAATATGGGAAGACAGATAAAGTTACGGGAGACAGGATCCAGGGAACATAGTTTGGACTTGGCCACAATCATCACATCTGTGGCAAAACTTCCTTCTGGAACCCGTGACTCTGATTTACACATATAGCTGAAATCAGGATAGCTTAAACTTTAAACCATTGTCCAATGTGAAGTTAACCAGGAAAATTTAAACTATGCTATTTGGCAGATCGCCTACACCTAACGCCCTCTACACCAGAGAATAAATTATTTTTTAAGTCGGTCCTACTGTTACGAATTTTAATACACAAACGAATTTCTAAGCCATATATCGTATACATCGAGTATTAATAGAATTAAATATATTTCTTTGATTATTAACGCCCTCTCTTGGCACTTATATACTACTTATATAGTTGTTTTTATTTCTTTTTATAGATAACTGAACTGCTCCAATAACAATCTTTAGAATATATAATGAAAAATTGAAGACGCCACTGACTCAACATAATTATTTCCCTCCATTATTATTCTGTTCAATAAGGAGTACATAATATGGTAGTTATTCCTAGAATTTCTGCACTACAATAAATCTGGATTTCTAATATTATGTAGTGGATTCCAAAAGCTTATCAATACAACCAATTCTGGACTATCAAATGCATTGTTTACATAGACATATGAATATTAGTAGACCTGCCCTAAGTGATTAAAAGCGTATTATCCCCACTCCCCATACCGGTTCCATTGAGCCGGCTGGGCTCGCGTATGGCCTCAAATGAAATTTGAAAACGTGACGTCATCATTCTTGTGCGAACTATGGTCGAGGCATCATCGGTTCATTTTACTAAATAACACGGCAAAATTTTGACTTGTACTATGAAAACTGGTAAAAATAGATGTGAAAAAAGAGAATAAACCCAATTGTCGTATTACATTCCATATATAAGCAATATTTTACTTTATTTTAAGCATATTCACATCGTATAATATGAATCAGTTGTTACTATCACATCGAGAAACGACTGGACGCGAAACACAAAGCTGGTTGGTTGCTGGGAAGTAAATTATGAACATTTATAAAAGTGTCTTAACTAAATACTCTGAAACTAACTACGACTCTAAAAATAGAAGCTGCCTTACTTTGCCGAATTTGGACTTCGCAAATTTGTTCATAACGTGGCGAGTAATTTGCGCTCCCATGTAAAAATGTCTATTCATTCAAAGCAGATTTTACTTTTAAGAAGTAAATGGTGATATTATAATGCGAGATGCCTATTTACTGTCAGATTGATTTATTGACGAATCACAGTCAGCTTCACTCCCTTCGTTCTTCAACAGTTGATTTTACCCCTCGCCCATATCTTCTCGTCTATTAATTCCTATGTCTGTGATTGTTTAGAATTTAATATAAACATACCGAGCAGTGAAAATTCTTCGGTCAATTTAAGCATATTCAGATCATTCTAAATAGTGTTGTAGTTCAAGCAATTGCTGGAATATCTATTTTGAAACTAAGAAAGCCAATTGAATAAAACGAGAATTTATTTTGTATTCTTTCAATGGTTTGTAAATTAATATTGTAATGTGAGTTCCGTACGGGAGAATTGTTGATTAGTAACAAAGATAAAATATATATATTTTATTATATATATTTTTTATTATATATAAATCAATATTAGAATACAAATAATTTATATCCTTGATTACTTACGCTAAATAACTTCTAATTAATATCTTCATTTAAGAATCCTTGAGAATCTCAAAGACGATGCTGTGATTTTACGGCATTATAACACTGTATCTAAATCATGCGAACACCTTAGCACACTTTCCCCTAGTGAGGTGTTCACAAAACACTACTACTAACCCATAAGAGCATCGTTTATATTGAAAACCCATAAACAATTCAGATGAAGTTTGTTTTTGTTGTTGATTTTAATAAGTGCCCGCAGCACACTTTCTCCTAGTGAGGTGTTCACAAAACACTACTACTTACCCATTAGAGCATCAATGATATTGAAAACCCATAAAAAGTTCAGATGAAGTTTATTTTTGTTTTTGTTTTTAATAAGTGCCCTCAGCACACTTTCTCATAGTGAAGTGTTCAAAAAACACTACAACTAACCCATAAAACATCGTTTATATTTAAAGTGCTTTAAAAATAAAAGAGTTTTGAATTTTACACGTCTCATTTACGATATATTAATAACTGTTATCAGTTGTGTAAAACACGTTTAGTAAGTAAGGTCCTTAATTTCATTTTTTATATTGATGGTGAGCAATGTAAATTATTTTAAGATTTTATTTTTTTTTAACTATAAATATTTGTTTTTTTAAGTGAAAATTGAATTCACATTTTCATATTTTCTCTATATACGTCACAACATTTCCGTCATAAAAAAATTCGTGTAACTAACGAGAAAAGACAAAAGCCCTTCTTGGGAACGAAGTTTACACGGAATTCTTCGTCAAATAAACTTATATATGTATGTTCACAGTGTTCTGACGAAAACCATTGTTGATTTATTGAAGTGCTTACTTACGAGAATTGCGAGCGTTGAGTCAATATTAGGTTTACCAAAAATATTTGCAAAAAGTTTTTCATTTTTTGTTTTGATATTTGTATTTTAATAATTTTCCTGAAGCCATTTAGAGCATAGCTTTTATTTATTTTCTCCACTACATTAACATATTTTTGGAATTAAAAGTAAATTAATTTATTATTAAAAATATAGTGACTCTGTGACTCACTTATCTGTCTGATATTCCGGACTTTAACTTTAACTGTCATTTTAATATTGGTTTGTTTGCAGAATTCAAGCAAACAATAAGCAATTTTAATTTTAATAGAAAATCATTTTAGTTTCAAAATTGTAACTTTGTCGAGAGTTCAAACTAACGGTTTGCACTAGATAAATAAATTAAAAAAATTGAAATATAGGAACAAATACGAGGAGCACAGAAATACGACTGGGTGTTTCCATTTGGTTATTACTGTTATTAGATATTATTAAAAACATCTATTGCTCAGCGACGGTAGTTGTTAAAAATCACATAACGAATAAACCATTTTTATTTATCATAATACTAGTTATAGTAGTTATCTCATAATTCACAAATCACATATCTATAACTCAAACAGAGCAACATTATAAATGACAGAAGAGAATGGCACCTAACTGAATATAGCAATGAAAATGCATAAAAACATTCAGGGAGAAAATGTCTGAACAAGGTTTAGAAGGAAAAGATGATTTAAGCCATATCATAAGTTTTTTTTAGTTACGTAGCAGATCTGACAACGGTAAGGCTATGTAAAAATAGTAATAATATCTTTAATGTTTCAATTCAAAGTAACATTTTTTCCAAATATTGTATGTTATGGTAGATGTAGATGGTAGATGACCTTTCTAGGTCCGACTAGCAATTTGCAGGCCACGGGTATAATTCTGGGAATAAACGGCGCTAATCGCCGTTTTCGGTTGGTTCGTTCCTTTCCCGTGATTAGTGATTCGGCTCGCGGTTCAGCTCGTAAGTGTATGCATGTCATTAGTTTTTCATAGTTACATTGAATTACGTGCGTTTTTAATGCTCGAGTTTGTGTAGACATTTAATACAGAAATTAGGGTAGAAATGCTCATTTGTAAAGCGAATCATCAGTACTACTTGCAATCCCGCATTCCGCGAACCAGTCGGATTTTAACAATATTTGATTACAGGATTTGCGAGATTTAAAATAATACCACACTAACTATTTTATTTATTTATCAAAGTATTCTTAAAGTACTTTTTAAGATACGAGTTTTTGATATATTTTTATAATATTACTACTACCAAAGATTTTGTTTTAAATTTTTTTTTATTCTATAATCTATACAATTTTCAATTATATTACACGTAAATACATAACATAACAATTATTATTCACTTTCCGTGTTTTGCTGATTGAGCCAAAAAATTAACAATTTTTTAAATTTACCTAGACTTTTTTCATTTTTTATGTTGGGTGAAAGGCAATTATATATGTTGCCCCCTCGTAACCAATGGATTGCTTGGCATAGTGAGTATTCATGGTGTTTTAATGTATGTTATCGTGTTGCCGTGTAAAGTGTGTGTGTACTTTGGACGTATAATGAATTCTGCATGTGTGCGTATGTGTTTATTATTTATTTTGTATATAAGAGAAATTTATTACATATATTCATAAAGTTTTTTTAATGTTAACAGTGTGGTTTCCATACATAATTTTTGTGAATGTTCCAAGTTTGAAGTGAAAAAACTTTTTGATTACTTTGCTTTGTGTTACCTGTAGTTCATTTATATAATATTGTTTCATATTCGTTTCCCCAGATTAATGGGGTGATTTTATTTAAGATACGGTTATATTTTAAAGAGTCTTATCAATGGAAGTCGTTGAGTCGTATCTATACAGGGTGTTAAGGGACGTACTTGACTTGCTTTAACCTGCAATTCCCAACATTATTTGGAGTAAGAAATGACATAAGATGACTTTTTTGATGGTTTTTTTTTTCGGAAACATAGAAAATCAGTAGTAATTGGACAGCTAGGGCCGATTTGAAGGTTAGGGCGGATATTAGGCTGGGTGAAAATTGACGACAAATGGAAGAATTTTTTTAAAAATGTTTTTCAAAAAAAATATATCAAAAGTCACCGAAGCTCAAAATTTCAAATTTTACTCTAAATAATGTCAATCATCACTGGTCAAGTCAAGTACGTTCTTTAACACCTTGTACATTTATCTCAATGGTGGCAGTTATGTTTTTATATATATATATATTTAATAAAACCTTCTTAAATTATTTTTTGTTGCGTTTTTATAAAATTACTAGTCCCAAAGATGATTTATGCCAATAATAAAAAAACGTTTATGAAATGTTTGCATTATTTCAATTTGATATCAATTAACAACAAATCCCGCGGGATTCGAAAAAGGCGCGAGGTTTGTAAACCCTAATCATGACGTAATAGCGAGAAAAATTGAAATATAAAACCTGCCTTCTTTGTGGAATAAAAGCGCAATTTAAATGTATGCAATACGATAATAACAAGGGAGGTGTTAAATCTTCATGACCTTTCCACAAACCTTTTATAATTTGAGTGGGTACCGCCTCGTGCTGTGTAACGTAAATCGTAACTTAAAGAAAGGAAGATGGATTTTATTAGATTTACATATTTTACGTACAGAGAGAGCGATACAACTTTTTATGCACATCAGTCATTACATGGAACTTTTAAGCAGACAGTCTTAGAAGTAGTCGACACACGTAATATTGCCCTGATAAAAGACCAGCATTTAGAATTCAAAAATATTCAATGGATTTGGACGTATTTGCTGACCAGATCTAAATAGCCAGGGACTTTTCCATATTATTCTCCTCCTTACTTTCAACACTACCCACTACAAACCCCAATTGGGTAAACCATAGTCCTACTGGCTTCTGACGTTCAGGAAATTACCTTCCCAAAGTAGAATATAAATTATTAATGTATCGTCTTTATCAACTAAAATATTAAAAACCGATGACTCTGTACAAATTGCAAGTGCGCCCCTCTGTTGAATTTGGCCACCTCTGGTCTGGAACCCCTAAATACTTGACTTTGCTGAAACGGGCGGACCGTTTGATAAATTTCCCTATCTTGACAAAAGGATTGCAATCTTTATAGTACAGGGGTCGGATGAGAATGCTGTCTTCGTTCTACTGGTATTGATGTTCCGAGGATCCAGCGTCATTGAATCCGTCGACACCGATGCAATATTTAGAGGACAAGCGTCCGATAAGAATGCTGTCCTCGTTCTACTGGTGTTGATGTTCCAAGGATCCAGCGTCATTGAACCCGTCGACACCGATGCAATCTTTAGAGGACAAGCGTTCGATAAGAATGCTGTCCTCGTTCTACTGGTGTTGATGTTCCAAGGATCCAGCGTCATTGAACCCCTCGACACCGATGCAATCTTTAGAGGACAAGCGTCCGATAAGAATGCTGTCCTCGTTCTACTGGTGTTGATGTTCCGAGGATCCAGCGTCATTGAACCCGTCGACAACGATGCAATCTTTAGAGGACAAGCGTCCGATAAGAATGTTGTCTTCGTTCTACTGGTGTTGATGTTCCGAGGATCCAGCGTCATTGAACCCGTCGACACCGATGCAATCTTTAGAGGACAAGCGTCCGATAAGAATGTTGTCTTCGTTCTACTGGTGTTGATGTTCCGAGGATCCAGCGTCATTGAACCCGTCGACACCGATGCAATCTTTAGAGGACAAGCGTCCGATAAGAATGCTGTCCTCGTTCTACTGGTGTTGATGTTCCGAGGATCCAGCGTCATTGAACCCGTCAACACCGATGCAATCTTTAGAGGACAAGCGTCCGATAAAAATGCTGTCCTCGTTCTACTGGTGTTGATGTTCCGAGGATCCAGCGTCATTGAACCCGTCGACACCGATGCGTAATCGGGAAACAGATTTTTACACGATTGACATTTGTCACACATGAGGGTTGATTAATGAAAGCTCTGAATGGTGTATAAATCAGACCCCTAAGGCGTATGTGCGGTAAACCAAGTAGGACAGTGCTATAAATGTGAAGATCCAGAAATAATACTGGACTGATGTCTGTATAAAGGAATAAGAAAGGGATGCTTAGATGGTTTGGAGAGCAGTAAGGGGTGTAAGAATGTATAATGTGGAAATTAGTAGAAGAAAGACAAATATTCTCGGGTTTCGGATAACCTGACAGTATTTGAAACTTTCCTACTACCTCCACAGTAAGCGGAAAATGCTTGTGTTGTGATGGAGGATTTAGCCAGCCGAGGAATTGAACACAATATGCCTGGGTGGGACCCAAACGCGATGTCAACTCAGCCACCGACCGTTTACAGAAAAAATAATATTTTGTTACTGAAGATAATATTAGCGATTTTTAAACGAAAATCTGAAACATTATAATAAGAAAAAGATAGGATCGCATCTAGGACTTGAACCAAGTAACTTGGAACCAGGAACATTGAAAGGAACCCAGGAACTTCAATAATTATATATTACAGTTTGAGAATACAAAAATAAATCAAAATTTAATATTTTGTTTTCCTTTCTTTACGTTTCGCTGTTCTGTGGGATTGGTTTTAGGTAGAAACATAGTTTTACATTAGTGAAAATGCGCCAGAGCAAATTGCACCAGTTTTCCGCGCGATAAAAAAGCGCATACAAATAATTGCTTTTGACGCGTGCCATAAAATATGAGTAGAGATTATTTAAGCGGGAACTACATTGCATAGAATTACTGTATTGCTTGCGTTACTGGCAGGCATCAACAACTATTTCTGGTGAATGAACATCTATTTTTTTAATGTATTACTCCATTTTTATTTGTTGATTAGCTAATATTTTTATATTACATAAATAAAAATATCCGGATGCGACCGGTAATAGATAACAGGAATTCAAGTTTTGACAGAAAAAATACTTTTTTTATATATATTGCCGCACTAGGATAGAAAACTAGGGCTTTTTCCGAGTTGTACATTTTAATAAATTTACATAATTGTTTAAGAATAATAACAAATATTTTTTCATTAATAACTCAGTTTAACTAATTCATTGCTTAAGTAAAATATTATCTGGTACTTCCCATAAAATATATTATTGTTGAAAAACAATTTGGAAATTTTGCAACATTTTTTACAGTAAGAATGCAATTGTCAGTTATTATTGTTGACCAGATAACTCAACAAAATAACAATTCAACAAAAAAAACTAAATGAAATCGGTTATGTAAGTTAGGTTAGGTTATTATGTTAGTTTTTTAAGTGTGTCGAATTGTGATTATGATAATACAGGGTTTTCCAATAAGAGATGTTATTTTGAATAGCCCGCTATTTCGGTAGATGTTACTTTTGAAGCTGTCATATTTTGACAGTTGACAAGTAAAAACTACGCCATTAATAAAAATGGAACGATACACGCTTCAACAACGCATTGAAATTATTAAAATTCACTTGAGTGAATCAAATGCAAATCATCTTGAGTGATGAGGCCCATTTCCACCTCAGTGGCTTCGTGAAGAAGCAAAATTGTCGCATCTGGGGCTCGGAAAATCCAAGAGTTATTGTTGAAAAGCCTCTCGATCCTCAACGTGTGACTGTTTGGTGCGGTTTATGGTCCGGCGGAGTCGTAGGACCTTACTTTTTCGAAAATGAGGCTGGAGCAACAGTTACGGTGAATGGATTGCGCTATCGAGAGATGATTAATGATTTTTTATGGCTGGAATTGGATGGTATTAATTTGGACAACGTTTACTTTCAACGAGACGGCGCTGCGTGCCACACAGCAACGAAACCATTGATCTTTTACGATTGCATATCAAAATAACACCTCTTATTGGAAAATCTTGTATATACCCAATTTAATGTTGAATTATCATGGAACCGTTATAATTAGTTTCCCTGCTGTAGTGCTGTAGACTAGATTATTGACATCTGATAGTATTAATACGCTTGCGTCTGGACGATGTAGGCCCTCTGATTGGTCAAATTTAAATTGTTTGTTTCGGTTAAATTCCGCTAACTTGAAAATTAAGACCCGATTTCATACTAAAATAGGATCACCAGATTTCTTCAAAACCATCTCTTCTGATCATATAATTTTTGGATAATATCGAAGAAAATATGTTTTAGAAAGTTCACAATCCATTGGATTAATTACATTACAATAAAAAATTATCCACAATTACGTATTGAAATTTGACGTTTATCATTACTCACGCGAAAGACACATTGTTCAGTGTTGCCAGCGTATATCGATTTCCAATCAATGTAAAAAGCTTCTATAGCCAGTTAGTGTCAAGCAATGTACAATGTCAGTGTGATTTTTTAAAGTGAGATATATATATACAAATATTTAATTATAAATAATAAATATAATATATAATTATAAATCCACCATTATAAAGCCGGCTGCAAAAATAACCAGTTCCACTCGATACTTAAATACGTAATTAATTATTTTTTGATATTACAACACCGACCCCATTCGCTGTTATCAGCTGTCATTTTTAATATGTGATAATTACAGAATTATTATTGACGTGATAACCGTAGATATTTCTTTTAAAAACTATCGCTATGAATCGCTAAAAAGAATTATTTTGTTTTCGGATTATTATTTCAATTTAATTACTATGGCTAAAAGGTATGTGGACAATATTTTACCAGAATTGGTCAAATTTCGGAATGTTCGAATGAGAGGGAAATTTACCTAGCGATCGAAGTGCCATATACCACAAATTTTAGCTTATCCTCCAGCACTTAACGAATGATTGACAGGAGATTGTAGTCAATCTAAAAACTTTAGGAATTTTGTTTGTCAATACAAAAGCTACTAGATGTAAACAGTGCTAATAGATTTGCCTCATTTGGAGCGCAAATAGCTAATATCCCAGGTAATGGTCCATATTGTTTAAAAAATTTTGGTTAGGTTTATCATCTGACTTCCAGAAGTATACAAGTTGCAGGTAAAATACCTTCCTATTCTCAGCTTTATCTATACGATCCTGATGAGGCTGTTAGAGTGCGTATGAGTCATCCATGTTACGCAGATTGCTATAAAAATATAATGCAAATAATTGATGATTGAACTAAAAGAAGCTGTCGAGGAAGAAGAAATACGCATTGCGGCTGAGGGTGGGCAGGTGAGAGATATACGTCTATTATTTACACGTTCATCAGAGGTACAATGCTCCAACCAGTTCTCACGATATCGCCATGGTTTACGTAGCAGACAGACGGGAATTTGTCATCGGGTATAGATATCGCTGTTTAACCTAAAAATGTTGAAGGACCTCAAAGGATTGCAACTTTATCAAAGCATTTAGATCCTATGGTTTTCCCACTACTATTTCCATCAGGTGAATGTGGTTGGACCCCAGGCTTTCAGCATCGTGCTGATTTCTGTACTGCTCAATGTCATACTGTAACTGCTATGTAGTTTTATGCAAGTAAATTAGCAGTGCGAAGAAACATATTTAATCCAATCCATTATGCGGGTAAACTTTTTCAACAGTATTTAATTCATGCTTACATTATTTACCAATCTGGTCACCTAGATTACATTAAGAAAAACCAACGACACCTCAGAGTGGAATGCTATCAAGGTTTGCAAAACTATGTAAGAAATTTAGCCACTGATAGAGGAGTATGTGCAGGTAATACAGTCATTCTTCCATTTTCATTTACTGGTGGACCACGCCATGTGAATGAACTTTATCAAGTTTCAATGGCAATGGTACGTAAATTTGGTCGTCCTGTCGTCGTCATAACTTTTACATGCAATCCCAAATGGCCAGAAATACCAACCAAATTGGAACATTATCAATCGGCCGCGGACAGGCCTGATATAGTAGCCAAGGTTTTCCATCTAAAAGTCAAGGAATTTATTCATGATATGACTGAGAAACATGTTTTTGGAAAGGTAATTTTTTGGGTGTATACAATTGAACAGCAAAAAAGAGGACTCCTTCATCTACATAGTGTGTTTACACCTTGCAGCCAAGATAAGTTGTATACAGCTTCTGATATTGATAATGCCGTATCTGCAGAACTACCCCATCAGAAGAACGGCTTTGTACCATATTATTTAAAAAAATAACATTCATGGACCATGTGGCGTACTTAATCCAAGGTCAGTCTGCATGGTAGACGGAAAGTGCTCTAAAAAATTCCCCAAATCATTTAAAGATGCTACTGATGATAATTCCTCAGTCTACCCAGAGTACAGGATACGTGATAATTTTTCTGAAAATCACGTTGTTCGGGATATACGTGTCGACAATCGATTTGTTGTTCCATATAATGCATTCCTTAGCAAAAAATATGATGCTCATATTAATGTTGAAATTTGTTCCTCTTTGGATAGTATTTATTTATTTATACTGGGTTTTTAGAGATGTTCTCACTTATCTATACATGATCAATTTCACTCAATTTTACTTCTGGCTTTACATTTACCCGACAGCCAATCTGTTTATTTTGTAGAGGGGCGGGAGGAACAGGCTCTTAGGGAAGCATCTACAAGGAACACCTCTTTAACAGTGTGGTTCCAATTAAATCTTAAAGATATTGAGGGACGCTCTATTCTGTATCAAGATGTACCAAATAACTATGTCTTTTCAGCTGGTAAAAAGTGGACGAGGCGGCAGCGGGGAGGCGGTAACATCATTGATGACATACGAGAATGGACGCAGTGCATGACGGAGGCTTCATTGTATTTGATGCCTAAAATTCTTAGACATCTATTTGTTTTAATTTTAATACAATGTATCCCTTCGATCTTCGGCTGAAGATTTTTTTCATCGTGGTGTTGCTGAAGAAACAGCTATTAATCTTTGTCTTTTAAACATACAGGATATTCTTATGAAGGAGAATTCATCTTGCAGAATGCAGGGCTTACCTGAACCTGATGAAAGTTGCAGTTTTGGACAAGTATCTGATTTTAATGTAATTTTTGAAAACACTTTAGGTGAATTGATGGCTGCCAAACTCAATGACGTACAACTTCAAGCATATAATTCTATTTTGAATAAGTTTTTTCACATGAAAATGATGACAATGAATGTTTCTTCATTGATGGCCCAGGCGAAACAGGGAAAACATACCTTTACTAAACTTTAATTCACACTCTAAGACGAAAAGGTAAAAGAGTTTTATCATACTGCTTTTAATTTACCCCTCAATTTACAGGACAATACAACATGTAAGGTCACATCAAAGAATCGGAAAATTATAACGGAAGCAGATATTATAATATGGAATGAAGCACCGATGGCCCCAGGTGTAGCTTTAGAAGTAATTGAGCGTACTATACGTGATATCATGGGAAGTGATTCTGTCTTTGGTAACAAAGTTATTGTTTTGGGCGGAGACTTTCGTCAGATCCTTCCAGTGTGTCGACGTACTTCACGAGGACAATTAATTGCCGCTTGCATAAAAAGCAGCATACTTTGGTACCATTTGAAAACTTTTCAATTAAAAACAAATGTCAGAGGTTTAGAAAGTGAAAATATATTTTCTAAATGGCTTTTGGACTTGGAAGATGGCAAACTTCCTTCGGTAGAAGGAACATTAGAGTCATCTGTGCTTATTCCCAATGGAAATATTTGTCAAGATATTATTTACTATATATACAGTCAGACACATACAACTCCTGATGCCTTAGTGATGAGTCAACGTACCATATTGTGCCCTAAAAATAGTCATGTTTATGCAATCAATGAGGATGTACTTCAACGGAAAGCGCCCCTGAGGTGATATCTCACAAAAGCGGTGCCATAAAAATTTCAGCTGTAACTTAATTCAAGCCAAAATCATTACGGGGAACAGAAAAGGTACAGTACATTTCATTCCTAAAATTTAAAACACTTTGTCGAATGTTACAATATAATTCAATATGTGCAGGAAACAGTTTCCAGTCAAATTAGCTTATGCAATGACCATAAATAAATCTCAAGGACAAACTTTTGAACGGGGTGGACTGTTACTTCCTGAACCAGAATTTTCTCATGGACAGTTTGAGCGCAGTCATCGTTATTTATACAAATTCTGACTGATTGGTATACGGATAATATTGTTTATAAAGAGATTTTTTCCTAATGAAAATGTATAATATTATGTTGTAGATTGTAAAAAATAAAAGTTTAATAAATTGTACTTGCTTAAAAAGTTTTGTTTTTTGACTCAATTTATCCCACCTGTAAGGTTTTCCAGCCTAAGAATTAAGAGAGTTTTGGTGTATTTACTTTGACAATCGTTAGGTAAGAGCGTAATATTATTTCACCCAAATATGTAGATTTTTAGGACTTATACCAATAAAATAATTCTTAATATATTTAAAAAAAATGTAATTACTTTGACAGTCTTTTGGTAAGAGTATATTATTTTACCAAAGTTATATGTAATATTGTAATATGTTGATATTTTTTTATTTTCGAATTACATATAAATATTTTGAAATTTAATTTCTATTTAAAAATTAAATTATTTCGGTGGTGTGGAAGAGGAAACATTTTTCTCATTGACGAGATTTATGTTGGGGTGAGGGGTGTTTAATGGTTCAGAATGTCTTTCTATTATATATCTACCCATTGATCTAATATCTACCTATTAAATGTAACTGTTAGTATCACTCAAACTAAGCGAAGCCCAACGAAGTGCCGCCCGCAGGGCCTAGCAGCAAAAACCCGCGGAGCGGGTTTTTAATTGCTAGTCCCTAATCATCATTGAAACGTGGCCACAATTTTTGCGCGCGGTTGAAACTATTGTATAGTTTGCATAGCTACTAATGGATACGAAAATAAAAAGATTCACCGCCCCTTCAGAGCACTACGAAAAATAGCAGAGTACATTTTTAAAAACCGGGTTACTTTTTGATAAATGCTTTCTATTTACGTTGTGTATCGCTGTTGAATTTACGGGGTGTTTTGAATGGAGATACGTAATACGGTTTATTATTGGCAAAGCTCTGAACAATGAACATATGGCAACGTGTTGCACATTATGGGATGCTGAATTGAAAAGGTGACGCTTGCACGTGCCATTATTTGAATGGAAGCATTTTTAATTATCCAAATGGAACACGTTATATTTTTTGTTGTTTTTGTGATGGATTATATTCATGAATATTGAGTGCGCAAAATGAAAATTTTAAATCATGTAGTAGGTAAATGATGGTGGGTATACTAAGCATAGTAGTTTTGTATGATTTTATATTTGGTTCTGTGATTATTTTATACGTGACATTGCACATGGATTATTCCGTACACAATTATTATAAAAAACCAAATTTAAATATTTGATTTCAGCATAAGCATCATAACATGTGTTGAATTAAATACTCGTAGTACAGTCATTTCCAGTACTGGGTCAGTTTAGTTATAACTATACACGGTGTACAGTAACTCGTAGCATAAGCGGTAAACTGATGAATCTAATTTTTTTCAGTTGTCGTTTTCGAGTAATCGGGTATAATGTTTGAATTTTTAAGGTGAAAATAAAAATTAAAAATCGATCGCTAGGAGTTAACATCAGCTGTTTTAACCTTTGGATGGTCTGGATGGAGACTGCAAATATCTACAAATTTTGAATACAGTTTTAAATTAAGAAAATGATGAGAAGCAAACGTACAAATTCGTTTTTTCTGTCTATTTTGCCCCTTTTTGTGATAAATATTATCCCAGAGCCCAGTAAGGACAAGAAAATTTGTCAATTTTATAATATAATGATATTAAAATAAAACAAAATTTTCTTGTCCTTACAATACATTAGTAGACTTTCACTAAGAGATCAGTAATTCAAAACTATAAAAATTGCCCAATAAACAGTATATACCGGATTTTTTCAGATATTTTTCGTTTTAAACGACAAAAACATTTACAACTTTCTTTCATTTTCAATCTACACTTTTTGCCTGTTGATAATATCTATGGTCTTTAGCTTAGCATTGTGACCTTTTGTTGTAAGGGGTGCTGCTTCGGCACATTTGCAAATGATGAAAATATTATTCTTCTTTCATATGGTGGGGGGGATCAGAGGGGGACATCTAGGTCTGCGAGCTATTCTAGGGCCTCATGTGAACCTCATCAATCCCGCTGGGGAATGAATGGAGCGGGCATTCGTTGACCACACATTCGGTAGTCTGCACCGCACTACATTCATACATCGCCGACTCTTTAAGGCCCCATCTGTGCATCATGTGGGCACAGCGGCTATGGGAGCACCTTAACCTATTGATGGCGGACCAGGTTTTGCGAGGCAATGAGAACCTAGGCTGTCTCTCGGTGGGGTCCTGTATTAGATGGGCATTTCCTAAGTTGGCCGTTTGCCACTCAAGTTTCCAACTATCTTCTGGGGTGAGAGGTAATCGGAGGAGCCTCTCTCCTTCCGCCCAGAAGGGCTTTTGGGACTTCAGGCGGCATGCCGGGTGGGAGACATCTTCGTGCAAAGCATTGCGCTTTTTTGCAGCGCCTTCTTGTATTCCCTCAGTGTTGCAATTTCTCGCCTGATGTTTGGCGGGGTTATGTTTGCAAGTACGGGGAGCCAAGGGAGAGGAGTAGACTTTAAAGTCCCGCTGACTTAATGTGGTCTCCATTTTCCCACAGCCTTCCAAAGGGTTAATGCTTTTTCAACCGAGTCGAATTGAAGACCCGGCTCCATAAATGTTTAACCGTTTAGTTGCCGAAAAAAATAGAAAAATGGAAAAAAATCAAATCGGAAAAAATATGTTACTTGTTCCACGTGATGTAGATTTGCCAGTTTCCCGCTTGTACTACGAGTTTCCTGACACCGTGTATAATTTGTTAATCATTTAGCTTCCAGGATGAAACAGATTTTTACCAATATAAGCATCCGTTTGTCTAATTTTGATTGGTTATTATTATTTTTTGTCAATAATGCCATCAATCTAGCGAGCCTTAAAAGTTTCTTGTTTGTAGTAAATTAATTGATGAAGTTGAATAAGACAGTTCTATCAGTTCTGTCTGAACAGTTGTGTGTATATTTGTTGGTTCAATTAGAAGTGTAGTATTGTCTCAAAAGGTTCAACCTAATTTTTTTTTAAATATATTCTTTCAGAAAACTTACTAGCCTTAATAAACCTCTATTGCTTCCTTTATCTATTTAATATTCTATAATATAATATATAACCGTAATATTCTATTTTTAACATTGTTAATAGTATTATAGACAGCCTTGATTTACTTAGCCAACTTTTTTTTTTAAATGCAACAACAGTATCAGGACTGACTCTATTTTATCTAGGTTGTATGCAGTTGGCTAGACTTTCTCAGATATAGTAGATGGTTTCAACTGCAAGAAAGTTAGTTACAAGAAGGCCATAAAAACATATCTCATAAATAAATATTTATGATTTAATTTTACTTTTTCAGTAATGTTCCACTAAATTTATATATAAATCACATTTTTATAAAATCCCCTACGGGGGATATAATATGACAAACTGTAATTTTTTATTTTTATGTAAACAAGAGTTCCAATTAATCCCAACTGTCTGGAGCCAGTGAGTCCATGGCATCCCCAATTGGGGTATATTGTGAGGCTGAAGGTAATGGGGAGGGGAAGGAGATGGGGACGAGGAAAGTTGGAGAATATCTGGCTATTCAGATCTGATCACCAAAGACGGCTAAAGCCATGCTAAGCAACATTACACTTCTGAATGGTGATCTTACACCAGGGCGATACTGAGAGTATCTACCTATATCGATACTTTGGAACGTTCCATAAGTATACTTTATATTATTTTAAATAAATTAATTCTGATAAATCAAATAAAATTTACTTGCGCACGCCGGGATTTATACACGCCGCCTACACAGAGCCTCACCCCTCGACCACGGAGGCCGTATACAAATATGATAAATTAATTTAATACAGGTGGACATTAAATATTGCTTTGCCTCTATTTTCCTTGAAAATATTGTGCATTCCGACCAATGACATTTAAAAAATTGAATCGCTGTTATTAGAAGTCCCAGCGTTGGCACAGCGTACGATGACTGTATTGTGAGTCGTATAATTTCAAAGGCGGCAACCTGATGTTACGCCATTTTTTCGTCGGACCAAAAAAACCTCATGGAGAATACTTGGATAAAATTACATAAATAAATTTCTTATTGGGTAGTATATTGATTTCTAGTTTATATCAGGGATTTTTTCAATTTTAATATTATTTGTGTAAAATAATGAAACCAATTTTCCAGAGTCACGTATTTGAAATGATTATTGCCGCCCTTGACTCCAAAATAGTGTCAGATTGTCGGTGATTCCAACATTTTTACAGATTGGGACTTTTATTAGTATGGCATTTGTTTGTATGAACTGATGTACTACGTCATGTGCTATGCATAAAAAATCTTGTCTTAAACATTAGTTTATCAAAAAAAAAATATATATTTGACAAGTTCTAGTATTTCACCTAAAAATGTAGACAATTTGTCTCGACGCCATCTAGTGAGAGAGTTAGCACTTACAATGCCTTTCTCATATAAAATAAAGTTGGTTGTTTTCAGGTGAAAAAATGTAACAACCAGTAATTGTTGAATGAAGCACTAGTATATATCCACATCAAGTAACAAATTATCGACCAATCTGTTTAATTTCAAATATAGGAAAAATCTTTGAAAAAATAGTAAAAAAACAATTAGTCAATTTCCTAGATAATAATAAAATACTACACAAAAACCAGTTTGGATTTATAAAATCTCTCAGCACACAAGATGCTATTGCTAACGTAACTTCATACATTTACGAATCTTTAGATAAAGGTAAAAAATGTGCAGGTATATTTATTGATCTTAGGAAAGCTTTTGATAGCATATCGCATAAGATTCTACTAAAAAAATGAATAATATAGGCATAAAAGACAACGCGATTAAATGGATTTCAAACTACCTACAAAATCGACCACAAGTCGTAAAAATAAATAATGTTAATAGCGATAAAGAACATTCTGACTTTGGAATCCCGCAAGGTACAGTGCTTGGACCAATTCTTTTCACCATATATGTTAACGACATTTTTTTCAACCACTACATGGCCAAATTACTTCGTATGCCGACGACACAGTTCTAATAATAAGCGAAAAAACTTGGGAAAACGTAATACTTAAAGCCACTGAAGACATAAATACTCTTAAGAATTTCTTCGACATTAATTAGCTATCACTAAATAGCGATAAAACATATGTAATTCCGTAATTGTAAAAAGCATTCACTTTGTGGCTCATCATAATTTATAATAAAAACACATACATTTGTTTTTGACCACTATAGTTTTATTTTCACTCTACCGGTTTCGGAAGATCCCTTCCTTCGTCAGGAGAATATTTAAAACGGTTTAGAGTGAAAATAAAACTATAGTGGTCAAAAACAAATTTATGTGTTTTTATATGTAATTCCATTTGCAATACACACAAAAGACATCCCTAAAAATTTTAACATTATCATTCATGACAATTCCAAAATACATAATAAAAATTACTCTCTCCAAAACTGCACAATACTAAAAAACACAAACACAATCAAATATCTAGGAGTAATTATCGATAAAAATTTGAATTGGAAGGAACAAATATGTCAAATTGTAAAAAAAATCAGAAAACTGATATATGTATTATTAAGAATCAGAAATTTTTTGTCTTTAAAAAACCTATATTTAATATATTATGCCTTGGTCCAATCAACTCTACAATATGGTATCATTAGTTGGGGATCCACATACAAAACTAACCTTACTCCAATAGAAGTGGTACAAAGGTTAATAATTAAAATAATATTACGAAAACCTTCCGATTACCCAACGGATCGATTATTCGAAGAATTTCAAGTGCCTTCATTTAAAGATCTTTATACTAAAAATGCATTAATTCAAATCATAAAAGAAAGAGACAAGTATCAATTTCTAACTGAAAACCGTACTTGACTTAAATATATTTTCCCATGCCCAAAATTAAACACTTCCTTTGCACAAAATTATTACACTTACCGGGCAAGAATTTTTTTCAATCGACTACCTGAAGAAATTAGAAACATTAATGATAACATCCAAATAATAAACACTGTGAAAAAATATTTTAAAGACAAACTTACAAAAAATAAAAATGTTTCCAATTGAATTAATCTTAAGAATAACTCACTTCAAATAAGTTTAAAATCATTTTATTTTTTTAATTACTTACTTATTGTAATAAAACAATGTACACTCCTCTTCCAACCACAAGCTAATGCTTCTATGGAAGAGGGGTCTTGAAATATTTGATCATATACTGTAACAAATAAACAAAAATGTACTTATATAATAAATATAATAAATTTAAAAAAAAAAAATATATATATATATATATATATATATATTGAATTATTTCGCGGATAAGAGATAAGCCGCCATAGCTCAGTGGTCAGAGCTGTCGACCGGAAATCGAAGGGACACGGGTTCGAGTCCCGTTGGCGTCATGTATCTTTTATCAGGAGATTTTTCAATGTGGATGAGTGTTTCAGGCGAATAATTATTGCTTGTAAAATAATTGTTACGTCATCGTAATTGAGCTTCGTGATTGGTCGATATTATAGGTAGCCATATTTTTTTCTCATCACATAGCATAGTTCTGTGTTTGAAACTGAATAGAATTTTCAAAATAAAATTGTAGGCCGAATAGATAGAAATATTAAGACACACAGCACACTATAGACTTTAATTACTGTGACAGTTGCGTTGCAATACTTGCCGCAATACCAATCTATTTTGGTATATTTGGTATGAGCGGCATTGAAGCCAAATCTAGGAATAAGGGAAATTGCCTGCAGCTTTCTTACATGACAAACTTTTTGAATGATTTATATATGTGGCACATAATTATCTATTTTGATTTAATATTTGTATTGTTCTTTTTGAAAATTACTTAAATAACCGATTAAATATTAAAACTCTTTAACTCTTGAGCAAAAAAAAATAAGTTTTTTGCCGGCGTTCTTCAAGGTTCCATATTAGGTCCAATTCTGTATATTATATATGTATCTTTTATTAAATACATTTTTAGACATGTGCGGATGATACTTATTTAGTGATTTCTAGCAGTGATTTGCAAACTTGTATAGACCTTTTACAAAAAGACTATATTTTACTCTTAAAATGGTCTCATGACTCTGGCTTAATCATAAATGCCAAAAAAACTAAATTGTTACACATAAGATCCCCAAATGTTAAGGTATATATTACACCAGAAATAAAGACCTATACTTCAAATTGCTTACACGATGGTATTCCTGCAATGTGTACATGTGAAAATATGGAACTAGTTAAAGAATATGTTTATTTAGGTGTCAATATTGATGGCTTTTTCAAGTGGGATATACAAATAAACAAAATTTGTGCACAACTAAGATCAATTGTAAGCAGATTGTATAAACAAAAATTTTTTGTTCCAATCTGCACACTTCGAATAATTTATTTATCTCTAGGTGAATCTGTTATAAGGGATGGAATAACAGCTTGGAGATTTTCCTGTAAAACTAATATCGACTTTGTTCAATCCGTGCAAAATTCATTGATTAAATTATTAGCAGTATAAAATTTATACAAAGAAAGGCATAATATTCCACACTTCTATTAGAGTCTCAAAATTTTTTCAGTAAGAGCAATTCTTTGGTAAAAAATTATATTTCAGCTCATAAATAACCCCTTATATATAAACAGGCTAGAACACAATCATAATACTCGTTTTAACTTTAATGAAGGACTTATTGTACCTAAGCATACAAATACTGAACCTGTTACCTGCTGAAATCAAAAACTGTGCCCAAAACACACAATTGGCGAACTTACTGAAGACTTGGCTTACTGAAAGAATTAATTTGTGTTAGCTTACAATGATATATTATTCTAAAGACTTTTAAAATTGTTATTTATGTTTTTCATAATTTTCTTTTGCTATATTTCTCTAAAATTTTTAAGTTTTTGTTTTATACATATAATTGTAAAAGTGTAACTACAAATTCAATATAATAAGATTTATAATGTTAAGAACCCGTTAGACAAACTGCTAAATATATATATAAATACAATATACAAAAAATATACACCCGGACGTGAGTATGTACGTGACGCAAGAAATGTATGAAAGTATAATAAACATCAAAACCTGCATTATTATGAATATTAAAAAAATATGATATTAGCGATTATTGTGAGCAATACATACAGTGGGTTGCCATATTAATAGGGACACCTATGGAAAATGTGTTTTTCACACTTTAGGTTCATAAAACACAGATGTTTATGATTTTAGTTGTGTTTATTATTATTTATTAACAAGGACATTGAATTTGGAAAAATAAAACACTGTATTTGTCCTTAATCTGCGATTATTTTATTTTTTTTATTATTTTTAAACATTATCGAACAAAAAGTTAATATTTCGTAATTTCGCATTTAGCCGCAATAACAGCTTGTACACGCCGTGGTATACTCTCAATTCACAATTTTTCAGTAATCTTTAGGTCAGGAGAATGATGCCACACCCGGATGAGGGTTTCGACGAGCTGCTGCTTTGTTGTGATCACCTCCTTGGCAATCTCCCTCTGGGTGAGCTCCTACAGGTTTTTATTAGGGATCATGTTAGGGAAAGTCCCCGGCCAAGGTAAAACCTGCCCTTTTTTTTCAGCCAGGAATGCAGTGACAGTCCTGACTTTATGACAGGGTGCGGAGTTGTGCATAAAGACGTATTCCTGGCCACCAGGGAACCATTCTCCGACTTGAGGTAGTAATCGATTTTCCATTATTTGCCTGTACTGATCCTGCCTCATAGTCCCTTGCACGATGTGGAGGCGCCCCATCCCTTTGGAAGAGATGACTGACCACATCATGATACTGGTAGGGTGTTTGATAGTCTCTACAAGGCAGTCCGCATGAAATTTCTCTCCTGGGCGTCGTCGGACGAACGATGATTAATCCAACAAAATTTGGAATATGGTCTCGTCAGAGAAGCACACCTTAAAAACGGGCCATAATCAAACTAATGGAATTTTTTGAAAGCTTGAAAACCACAAAAATGTTAATTACTATATTCCAGTTCTTTATAGTCATATTTTGGTGCGCGTTGGCCCATTCCAGTAGTTTTTTCCTCATATCTACTGTGAGGCGAGGTTTTTTAGCTGGCCGATGACCAATGAGGTTCTCCTCAGCCAATATCCTCTGGACTCTCCTTTGGGAGACTTCGATATCTTCTCCGTTGATCATCAAGGTCAGATGAGCCACACTCTTTTTGCAGTTTTGGAGACAGACGTCTTTGATTTTGCGGCCAGTAAGAGGTGTAGTGATTCGTTTTCTGCCACATTTCCCAATGTGATTCAATTCAATGGGCAGGTTTTGATTGATTTTCTAATTTATCCTGTTAACCACAGACTTTAAAATACCTGTAATGGCTGCTATTTCCCTTTGTAAATGTTGAGTGTTTAACAATAGTGTCTTCACTTCCGGAAATTTTCTTGGGGACGTGTCTGAAGACCTAGCCATACTGAAAAAACAGAACATTGGACTCAATATGGAAAAACTAATCACTGAAATAAGATATGAAAAAAAAAATATTACAGAAATTAATAGATAATTAATAATTACTTCCATTTTTGTACAGCTAAACTGTTAAAATGCGTAAATATAATTAAAATGTATATTTACTTATCGGAACTTCAATCCCGCATTTTCCCAAAAATGCTGGCCACATACAAAAAACCTTAAATTTTCGAGGGATGTGGCACTTTGCGAATGTTGCCACTTCTTAAAAGTGTCAGTGGTGATACCAGCAACAAAAATAACAAAGGAATGGCCATCATATCCAAGTTATTTAGAAGTAGAGACAACGTAAACATAAAAATCAGGAAATATTGGAACTGTCCCTATTAATATGGCAACCCACTGTAGTTCAATATTCACAAAAACATTCTTCTATATATATTATAACAGCTTATGATTTTTTTGCTTTTGAAACTAGGATGAGTCATTAAAAAATTTAAGTAGGTTTTGGCATTTTTCATACATCTTTGCCCTCACCCCGCGGCTTCAATTTTTTCTCGAATAGTTCCGTTCAGGGCTTATTAGGTCCACGGTATATGGAGACGTGCCACGTGACACCAGGTAGACTTTTGTGCCTCTCATCTGCGTGCGGCCTTAGAGTTTTAAATGTTAACATATTTTTCTCAAAAAATTAGGTTAAGCCTTGGAAATAATACGACTTTTCTACTCTATTTGATCTATCCCTAATTCCGCAAAAGCACTCGTACACAGGTAGATTTATCCGTTATTTTCCGGCGTATATCTTTTTGTGGAACGGCAAGGGCTCTGGGGCGAATAAACTCTTTGTTTCAATAATTGCTGAAATGCGTATTCATTAACTGTAAGTTATAAGTTGTTTGTAAAGTAGTATGCATTTTGCTCGCAGTTGATGAATATGCTTTCATGTGGATCACACTATAAAGTTGCACGGAATTCTCTTTCAGGAGGCGTTTCAAGTAATAGGAACTACCTAATTGTCATCATCATCACGGCACAAGGCATTCATAAATACATATGAAAGCTCACCCGGTGCAAGTTACAAATGACGACTACACGACACTGCTTTACCTGAGAATTGAGCTTCACCTTTAACGGTGGAGCATACTGTAGAAGAATGTCCTCTAGTAACAATAACAACATAAAGAATTAGTAAGTAAATTAAGAAGTAAAAGCAAATAAAAATTAAGAAGTAAAAGTAAATAAAAATTAAGAAGTGAAAGTAAATAAAAATTAAGAAGTAAAAGTAAATAAAAATTAACTAAAAGTAAATAAAAATTAAGTAAAAGTAAATAAAAATTAAGAATTAAAAGTAAATAAAAATTAAGAAGTGAAAGTAAATAAAAATTAAGAAGTAAAAGTAAATAAAAATTATGTAAAAGTAAATAAAAATTAAGATGTAAAATTAAATAAAAATTAAGAAGTGAAAGTAAATAAAAATTAAAAAGTGAAAGTAAATAAAAATTAAGAAGTGAAAGTAAATAAAAATTAAGAAGTGAAAGTAAATAAAAATTAAGAAGTGAAAGTAAATAAAAATTAAGAAGTAAAAGTAAATACAAATTTAAAACTAGAAAGTGAAAACTGAAAACTAAAAAGTAAAAATATATTGCAGAAGATATTGGAGGATGCAATCCATTAGCCCTCAGTTGATAATAGTTTGAGTAGTCGACAGTTAGTAATAAGATAGATCATTGTAGAAATATATTATGTATTTGAACACCGCCCTTAAGGTGATTTTTCATCAATACGGCGCTATACAAATCATTTAAATATTATTATTATTATTATGCACGGGAGCAAGAAGCTGCAGAATGCAGCGATAAATGCGATTTCATAGCACCGTTAAAGAATCTCAAGCTATCATCGATTATCTAAATATAGAAATATGACGAGTTGGTGAAACGCGAGCAGGAATGAGTGTATTTCTTTCGTTACAGTTTTCACAATCGCATTCAATTCACGAATGTAACAACAAGACGAATGATGAGCATAACGCTATATTCTCTATTTGACCGCTTCTCCTTTGGGAGACAACGTTATCGGCGATATTTCCCGCAAGTTAACCAATAAAAGCCGATTGCTGTGTTCCGTATTCTTTAAAGGGCGCATCTCGAATATATGCGCCCCCGGGGGATGTATTGACAAATTTATGGAAAAGGGCGGCCTAATGGGCTCCCCGAGGCGAGGGCCCATAACCCGCAGTGGCGTGCGGTGCTTTTAATTGCAAACCTTTGTAAAAGGAAAACCCTTTTTACGCCAACATCGGCTCTCAGCACGTGACTCACACTGCCGCTACTCACGACAACTGCTTCACACGGCTAATTAATCGTGAACCCGATAATGCTAACAAAACCGTTGTATTTTAAGATCATTTTATTAGTAACTAACTGTACCCCGCCAAGCGTTGGTGTGGCTCAGTCTGTCTGCGCAGATAGAAAAACAAAAACGCGTTTTGCTTTTACGTCCAACAGATATTTTTTAAATCATGTGTTTATCTGTCACAGGTGACATCTATATAATGTAGATAAATAGGTAATAAAAACACGCGTATTCGAATGCAATGTTGTGTCAAAATTTCAAATCAATCGGCGAAGAACTTTCGGAGACTTAAGATTTTTAACAAACGAACATTAACATATTGTATTTGTATACACTAGCTGTACCTCGTCACGCGTTGCTACGGCTCAGTCATTCTGTGCAGATCAATGACTAAAGAAAATACCATATGAAGATAGAGAAACGAAAGCGCGTGTTGCTTTTACGTGGTGCTGGTTTTCATAAAAAGCATGATTGTCCAACAGATGGCGCTGTTTTTCAAAAGAGCATGTATTTACCTGTCACAGGTAACATTTATATAATATATGTACATAAAAACACATTCGTATACGAATGCAACGTTGCATCAAAATTTCAAAGCAATCGGTGAAGAACTTTCGGAGATTTAAGATTTTGAACAAACGAACACTTACATTTTTTTTTATTTATATAGATAGATAGAAGATAAAGAGATTACAACACTTTTATTATAAATTACAATTTTCTTTGTACCTTGATGTAAGAATGGTAGTATCCAGTGGCAGTTTTCTCTAAAGTACGTCTTTGCACCCATAAAAAAGATCAGAAAATAAGACTAGTAAAGTACTTTTCCAAAGCGCGCCATCCAAATTCCGTGCTAAAAAAACGCAACTAATTCATAATGATACCTACAGCTCATCGTACATAAACGAAAAGAGGTTTTTACATTAGAATTGCTTAGAAAGAATATAATTATTGACTTGCATGGTTATGTTTTAACTCAACTTGGCATTTCGTCTGACTCCGGTTTACGGTGTTTGATAGATTTTAATCCGCCAGAGCGCATGAGCTTTGTGACGGTTGCGAGCTGTCAAAAATCAAGTCAGAGTAATCAACATTACGCGAAGTCTAGTTATTAAATATTTAGGCGAGGCGTAATGTTAACATCATATTCCTCTATTCAGGACGTTGGAATATTTCGTGAAACCGGATTTCCTGCTGCAGGTATTTTAGTATGGTACTCGCATACCTAATGAGGTAATAAGCTGTCTTGGCAGAGGAGAAAACTTCCAGATTCTGAACATATTTGTTTACGTATACCTACATGCTTGTTGAAATAGACATAACTTTAAAGAAAAATAATAACTAATTATACATAACATTGGTATTCTGGGTATGAATTATCACTCAATGAGCCCCGTCACACAACGTGTCTCACACACAAAGTGCATCGTCACACAATACGCCTCATCACTTAATGTACTTCATCACACAATGTGCCGCATCACACAATGTACTTTATCCCACAATGTGCCTCATCACATAATGTACCTCACCACACAGTGTGCCGCATCACACAATGTCCCTCATACACATCGTACTTCATCACTCAATACGCCGCATCACATAATGTGCCTTATCACATAATGTACCTCATCACACATTGTTCCGCATCACACAACGTCCCTCATCACACAATGTGTTTCATCACATAATGTACTTCATCACACGATCTGCCGCATCACACAATGTCATCACACATTATGCCTCATCACACATTACGCCTCATAACATAATGTGCCTCATCACATAATGTACCTCATCACACAATACGCATCATCACATAATTTACCTCATCACACAATACGCATCATCACATAATTTACCTCATCACACAATACGCATCATCACATAATGTGTCTCATCACATAATGTACCTCATCATACAATACGCATCATCACATAATGTGCCTCATCACATAATGTACCTCATCACACAATACGCATCATCACATAATGTGCCTCATCACATAATGTGCCTCATCACATAATATGACCATGTATAGAAATTAATTAATTATTGGCGTGAAAATCCATCTTAAATATTTGTTCAAATAAAATAAAACGAGCCAATTTTACTGGAAAATTGAGATTTTCCGCCACCTTTTTCGTTTTAAGGATAATTGACATTTATTACAAGCTTTTACGGTGAACAAATTCTGATTTTACTAAAATTAATCAAACATGATAACACATTTTAGTTTTTATAATTGCATGCAGGTAAATGATACCGAGTTTACAATATTTTTACTTCAAAAATGATCTTAACGAGACCCTCCTTTTTTCAGTTCTCACGCAGTTTACCACTAAAAAATGCAACGTTTTTTTCATGAAATTATTCATTGCCCACAGTCAAAAAGTTTTCATCGAATTTCAACTTTTGCACCTCATAAATAAAACATTGAAATAGGGTAAAGAAGTGTGAAGTAATTTAAAACCGCAAATTCAACGCCTACTCTGCGAGTTGAAGGCACACAACACATAATGTATGCTTAAAACTTTTCATTATTTATTTTCCTAAAACAAGTGATCCGTGTTTATTAAAGTTCACTACGCCAGGGTTGAGCTTAATTCATGTAACACCCAACAATATATTTGTTTTTGTTGATGGATGGATTTTTAAAAAATTAATTACAAGTAATTATTTGCAATCGCTGTAACTTCTTACCATTCCCAAAATGTGGTACAAACATAGCTAATTTTATAAGCTTTCTCTTTATTTTATTGTATTTGTCAATCACCTTTTAAATGTGTTCTTGGCTATAATGGCTATCCATTCAAAGTATGGAGAAAATGGATGGCGAATTTACGTTTTAAGACCCCACATTCCGGATTTTTTTTGAATAGTTTAAAGTTTTTAAGCTTTTCAAAAATATGAGTTATTTTTGAAGAAAATTAAAATGTTATTTGATGAAATTCCTTCAATAGAAAAAAAATCGAAAAATATGCTCCAAAAATTATAAAAATCTCATATTATTCTGTTATTTAACGTGTTTTAGGTATGAAAAAAGAACATTGTTTCATTAAATGTTACTTAAGACATTTGAAAAAATATATTTTCTTATTTTTATATAGGTGTTATTATAATATTTACTCCTACGCGTATTGATTAAAATCGTTTTATAACAATTCTTATTTACATTATCTCCCTTTCATACAATCTACATCCTTATTGTGAACTTTTATTACAGAGCTTTAATGTTGCTCATCTATTTAAACGCACTTGAATAAGCTTGAGTAATTGGAATATAGTGTAGGAAGACATGGCACGTTCAAGTGAATTAAATACTTCAAAGTCGGGACAAAGTGTCAAGAGTCAGAATAACAGAAGAGTATGTATGAAGCGAGATAAGAATGTGAATGATGCAAGGAGTGTGTGTCAAGACCGAGTTGTTTGACGGTCCATCCTCTGCGTACCCCTGCGGGAAAGGGTATAATGGATTAGGGTATGTTTTGTTAGTGAGCTAACATTGTTTAACCAGATAGGTGCATTAAAAATTTAGTTAAATTTTTTTCACAACCCTGTCAACCCTCATTTGTATTCGGGGCGCCGAAAGTTTCAGGAAGCCCGTGTGACGTCACTCTAATCACAGTTTATCGGTGGTTTTGGTGGAGCGAAATATTTACGGGTACCTATTTGAATACTGCGGCAATGAGAGCTGCATGCCTTAGATTTTAAAACTTTGTAAATAAACTGAGTTTGCAAAATAAATTAAATTCTCTTGATTAAAAAATATATTATTATTAATAAATTTTGTGTAAACTCTGGGTATTGCTGACGACTTCAGTTATTTATCTATAAAGTCCGAAATTATTATCCGGTACTCAAACCCAGTAGTGACTATATAAACTGATAACTTTGCCAAGTTTTTCACCTATTGCAAGTAATTATTTTTTATAATGTTAGTTATGTGTCAGCTTATCAAGAGACGCGTTTACCGTTCAATTGAACTAATCAGTCTAGACACCTAAAATGAAAGGTTCTATTCCATTACATTTCACTGCAAGTAGCTTGCACATAAACTACATTTTTTGGCTTATGGTTTTACGTAGGTACATAGTTACATATTATGTCCAAATGCAATCTTCTACTAATTTAATATCTTCTTGCAATTCTGAAAATATCTTCATTGCTCCTCACATCATTTTGACTCTTAAAGGGGTTGATTTCTTTTCCTCGTCTTGTCTGCTTGCGCTTTCTCATTTTTTTCAGAAATTCAGGTGATGTATGGCTAGATGATCAAAAACAAAGTATTGAAGTAAATATGTTGTTTTAGTGATAAAATATTTAACTCCTTCAACATTTTACTTTTGAATATCTGTGTTTCTTCTGTATAATTCTCACAGCTCTATTTTGTAGTTTTGTCATTTGTATCACATATTCATCATTGGCTAAGAATAGAATGTCACTACAGTAATTAACGTGTTGTACACATTTTTAAAGAAATCTGCAATCTTTTTGGTATTTTTGTAATAAATTGCAAGCGGCCTGCACAGTGGAAACCTTAATACGCCGTACCGCTTACATGCAATTATTATTTTCTTCTGTGCAAATCACTTCAAGGTGACTTGAATATTAGGCAGACCAGCAAATAAAGCGTTGAAATAGTCCAGTTTGGCAACTTCAAACCACCGGCCAACAACTCCTTTAAGATTTAAGGTAAGACACTAGATAGAATGAACTAGATATCTCTTAATTGCCAAGTATTTCACGAGCAAAAGTCAAAAGTGCAACTTTCACAGTTCGTGACATCGTAAACAGCTAACCCCCTTACTCACACAACTGATGAACAACAATTTACCTTATATCTACATTTATGGTTGTTTATCAGTTATTTAAATATTAAGACACATTTATTAGTAAGGCCCTAATGTGTAAATATTGTGAATAACTAAAAATTATTTCGTATCTAAACCAAAGTATAATTTTTAAGCTTTTCGGATTAATTTTGTGAAAAAAAATCTTCAGTCCTAAAATTGAAGAAGTATCTAAATCTCATCTCCTCCAAGCTTTAACTTTCTTATAAAACTATTTTTATCTGAAGTGACCTGAAAGATAAGTATGTTTTCTGTATCTATTTGCAAAAAATTAGATAAAACCTATGAAATTATACTTGTACAGTGACCTTAAGGTGGTTTTCACTATTAAAAAATTCAGCAAAATCTCTTCTGTATTTATTTATTTATCATCAAAAATCTATTCAAGGTAACATTCAGATATATGAACATTAATAGAAATGTGACATATCTAACTTACTGTATATTTATATATATGACACAGTAATAAAGAGAGTAACAATCGTAGGTATATTTAAGTTAGGCATTACCTGCCTCACTAGGCAAACTTGTATTGAAGCCAAATTTTGAGCAAAATTCAAACGCTATCTATGGTTAATACATATAACTTGTACGTACCTACAAAACCATTTATTTACCAATAGCTATAACATTAGGTACAATAATTGTATACGAATTGGCTAGGCTTGGGTGATTTCACTGGTTATTGCACGACCTTTATGTAATATTCATTGTTTAGTGGCGATTTTAAAATGATTCAAACGTTTTATTTTTGTCGGGTAAATAACCATTTATACACTGTAGACGCAAAATATCTAAAGTTTCTTCTTTCAAATATAATTATTGTTTTGAGCTTCAGCAGATATTTTTTTTGTTTTATGTCGCGTGTTTTGAGTTTTTTCGTAACATTTAGGATTGGTTGTTTGATAAAATTTGAACAAATTTCAACATTCATTTGCAAGTTCTGTTTTTTATTTATTTATTTCTATACATACATTACAGTGTCTTCCAAATATTTACATTTGTATATAATACATAAATTTAGAACTGTTAATATGGTGTTTTTTTTGTTATGCTGGGTGTGAGGTAGGTTTGAGTAGGTGACACTGCGGTGAATGTGAATGTCCTATTCAAGTTCAATGTCCGTATCATTATTAGCCAGTTTCTTGGCGTAACTGAAATAATAACAGAACTTGAAAAGAACTTGGAAATTAACTTTGAAATTTAAAGAATTGTCAAATTCTCTTAAACAACCCATTTTAAGTAAATTGGTTTTTATAGAGGTGGGTAAGATTGTTTTGGCGTAAATTTGTCGAAAATCTGTAATTTTAATCCTTAAAAGTAGTCTCCTACTTGAGCAAACATGAGCTGTAAATACTTTGTATTGAGACATATCTGACTTACTGTATAATACCTACATACTTTTAATTTTTTTAGATAAGCCCGGAGAAAATGTATTCACATGATTTACTTTAAATAAGCTCAAGAACACACTCAGTGCGAATATTTTTTTTAAGTCTAGATGGAATACCTACAGACTTTTGCTAATTCGAAATTCCTCCTGCTTGCCTGACATTTTCATAAAAGGAAAAAAATAAAACTTCCTTTTTTCTTGTACCAACAATTTCAACTAAATACAAGTATTGTAAAGGGAACAACAGAACGATACAACACTAAATCTATATTACTTACAGTACCACCTAGTTCTTTCCCGAAATCTTACTATCATGGGCCAAATCTACCTGACTAGTGACGTTCTATGGGTCCCATGAGTCCACTTGGATATTATACGTTAACCTTTGAAAAGGCTCTTAGAAGTATCACTTCAAAATCCCACTAGCACAATCATAGATAAAATAAACAAATGGAGATATGGCACGAAAGCATTGCGACCAGTGGCGGTAAAAATGGAGAGGCACAAACATATATATAAAGTTGTCAGATCTTTTAAATAAAAAATACTTCTTTAAACTTCACTGAGCTTTATTTACAATGGGACAATCACATGATGAATACAGATATCTACACTAAAAAGAACAGTCATGGGGAACTTGCTTGCTTGACGGTTAGAAATGGAAAATGGCAGATTTTAACAATATTAAATGTTTTATTAAGATAGAAAGATGACTTTAGTTTTTTCAAATATGAAAAGCTAAAATTAATATCAAACCTTATCAACTGAAAAATGACCTGATTCAGGAGGTGAATTTAATGATTTGAGCTTAAGGCGAAGCTTAATACCAAATCACTATTTTGATTAATCTTTATAACGAATTGGTGCAGGTACATTAAGATTACCAAAAATAAGCTTCAGATAAATTAAAGGTTTTCCTATCGCTTCGCTTGAGTAGAATACAAATAAAAAAATAAATTTCTCAATAAACAATATAAATGTCAACTACTAAAAAAAATGTTTTTTCAATTGAAATGTATGAACGCGTAAAGGAAACATCTTTTCAAAAAAACAGTATTCTAGCTAAGATTATCTGTGACAGTTTCACTTATTTAACTTTTTTGCTTTCTTATAAAATTATTTACAAAATAAATAAAAACCAGTTTTGTGCTTGAAATCGAACGTTTCTAGACTCAGTTTGTCAAGCAATTTTAATGCCAATTACCTACTATATTATAAGGTATACCAAAAATATACACATTTTTGGCTTGTAGCTTCCTCTTAAGAGTTATACCTACAGAGGGCAACAGTAGCTAGTATTAACAATATATTTAAGTATATAGTTAGCGAAGGATTAAATCAACGTGACTATCATCAATGACAGCAAAATAATAGGTGATCTAATACAAATCCGACCGCCATAACACGGGCATGTGCCTAGTATGGTAGTCGACAATCCAAAACAATGTAATAAACTATCAATTTTTTTATAAGGAAAAAATCGTTATTGATCGGTGCTACTTTGGAAGTGGAGGCGCGTCTCAAACTAAGCAATGTGCGACCATGTCAGCTACCGTTCACTTCGAAGCCATGTGACTTCACCGCCCACTTCCGCCTACACGAGATCAGCGTCTCTCTGAGGCGGGCTGTAAGTCTGCCTCACTAGTGCGTAATGTAGCTCGGTGGTCGGAAATCCACGCCGGCTGGTATGATAAGTTGCATAATATTATCAGACAATCATGCCTAGTAAAATACTTAAGTATAAATGGGTAATATTTAAATTGAATTAACTATAACGCTTTAGCAATTTGTAATTTGGTAGTTTTTTTTATATTAAAGTAACTTTAAAAGTCTAACACACAGTCTGGAAGATGAATGAATACGTGTATTTTTTCTCGTCTATTTTAAGAGGATTCCCAGCCTCCCCTACCTCATAGCACGAACCGCGCCTGGTGCCAAGTTAACAGCAAGGACTATCAAAGTGACGGAACCACTGAAAGTTATGCGTTTGGAGTGTAGGTTGAAATACAGAGGCGCGCTGCAGTGCGTAGTCGTTATTTGCAGAAATCCTCATAGATAATAGAAATAAGGGAGATGGGCCACGAACCATTATATGACATGTCGCCAACATCGTTCATCCATGTTCTCGGCGGCGCCCGAATTTAACTACACACAAAACGCATAACTTTCATTGCCGCTTTGATAGTCCGTACAATTCGGTAATAGCTCGGCGACAGTCTGCACGCTTCTATGCCATATCTTACATTGGTTCTATTATCTGTGATTGATATTTTAGCCAAATTTTGTGATATATTATTACATCAAATGACATTGATGTAATATCAAAAATACAAAGTGAACTTGTGAAATATCTAAAAGGGTAAATGCTAAACGAACTGATTACCCTATACAAACAAGGAATTTAGGGACGTACTTTACATATTTTAACCAGCGATTTATGACATTATTTGGAATAAAAAATGAAAATTAAATTTGGGAATCCGGTGACATTTTGGTCTTTTTTTAACTAAGTAACTTTAAAAAATCAGTAGGTATTGGAAAGTTGGGTTCGAGGAGAGAAAAAAATTGATATTGTTTTTAAAAAAAAACCTTAAAAATGTCACCGGATTCCAAAAGTTCATTCGTATAAAAAATTCCAAATAATGTCAGGAATCACTGGTTAAAGTAAGTAAAGAAGTCCCTGTATATTGCGTCCTTGCATTAGTGATTGCAATCGGTCTGTCAATCAGACGGACCGCCCACCTTTACCCTACATCAAACGATCACTGGTTAAAGTAAGTAAAGAAGTCCCTGTATATTGCGTCCTTGCAATAGTGATTGCAATCGGTCTGTCAATCAGACTGAACGCCCAACTTTACCCTACGTCAAACGATAAAGTTATTTGCTTTTTGCAATGAACTTAAAAAAATATAAAAGATTATATTTATGGTGTCAACAACAAATAAAAACGACATTTGTTTGTTTTATTGTATTGTCCTTTTCCAAAATAACATCACCAACTGAAGGGTCAGACCGTTTTTTTACAGCACAATTCCCAAGCCGCGTTAATTCACGGCTTTAAAAATATACTGGGCGTTAACTGGATGGCTCGAGTAACTTACGGGAGGTAAGTTAACACCCCCGAGGGACTTCAGACTTGAAGAGTTTAATGTTTTAAAACAACAACTCGTTTTCACACAGACCGACTTCAGACGACAAAACTTTTACAACTTCCACTACTAGACTGTAAGAATACTCGAAATGTTTTCAGAGAATCGAGGTGACTTGATAGACTAGACTGGTTGGTAGAACGCTTGACTAGCAGTTAGATTGAGTTTAAGTCTAACTGTAATTGACTTAACCCAAGTTGACTTGTTCATTTTATTAAGAACGGGAGTCACGGTGCCAGCAATATTCGTACGACTCAAAGAGTCAACTTAATTGAACGACGGATCAATTGAACGACGGATCAATTGAACGACGGATCAATTGAACGACGGATCAATTGAACGACGGATCAATTGAACGACGGATCAATTGAACGCAGCCACAGTACACAGCCTTTAACCACGAGAAAAATAAGATGCTAGGTAGTTAGTAGGTAAATCATCAAAATGATAATTCATCACATCTTTAAAAAGTTATATAAAGTCATGGAAAGTGATTAAACAAAAACTTTATTAACTGGGTTAAGTTAAGTAGGTTAGGTTAGGTTTAAATTTAATTTTTTTCATCGTTTCTAATGACTTTATATCACTTTTCAAACGTGTGTTGAATTGTCAATGTGTTGATTTATCATGGAACCGTTGGTACATATGTCCAAGTCCAGATATCGGACTGTCAGACATCGTTAACGCCACTGACCATGTAATAACAATTAATATTTGTATAAATTGAGCGGTGCTATTTTTCTAAAAGATATCCTAAAATAATATACCATTCAATTGAGCCGTGGTACGGTTTACCGGGAGTCGTACGAATACGGGTCATCAAAAAGAGCTAGCTCAATTGAAATTCACCGTGGATTTGCTAAGTTTGTGGTATTATGAACCTTAAAAAAATATTTTAACATACTAATAATGTGTCTTCATATTTCTTAACATACTTATAATGTGTCTTCATATTTCTTAACATACTAATAATGTGTCTTCATATTTCTTAACATACTAATAATGTGTCTTCATATTTCTTCACATACTAATAATGTATCTTCATATTTCTAAACATACTAATAATGTGTCTTCATATTTCTTAACATACTAATAATGTGTCTTCATATTTCTTAACATACTAATAATGTGTCTTCATATTTCTTAGCTTGTCGTTTCGTCACTAGCAAATATGTTTATTTTATCTGTGAAAAGTGCGTCGCAATAATCATTCCAAATGTCATAATTCCATGGCCCCGACCCTAGCTCTAGAGCTATGCAATTAGACGCCCTATTGTGTACTAATATCTCGTCGAAACGTGTTACACTATTAGACCGCGATAATCGGTGCGCGTAGACCGGATTTTGTAATTTCCGGTCGTTCGGCGTTAGAGCGTTGGGAGAATTGGAGGCCAAATCGAACTAATTGGGCATACGAAAATGAAACCTATTATTCGCTTCATATCTTATTCATATTTATATATACTAGTATATTATACATCAATGACTCAGACAGAAAAATGATTGATTAACCGTTGAAGAAAGTATTTCTATAGTTTCAAATGTCTGATTATTTACCCCAGAAATAAGGAAAAATTGAACTTTCTATGGACATTAACAGGCTTTCTATCGGTTTACCTCTTCAGTGAAAAAAAAATTATTATCTATTTTCACTAATGTATTTTAAAAAATGGTTGAACGGAGAAATGAACCTTCCTTCCCAGGCTCTTAACTACTGTGAACTTGATGTCTTTAAAAAAATTAAAAAAAGTAATAATAATAAATTTGTTTCATTGAGGATCGAACCTTGCTCCCCAGGAACTGGAGTCAACCACGCTAACAACTGAGCCATTTGTGTAGGACTGACATTTATTTCGTGCATTAAATGCTGTAATGTGAACCAATTTCTTTATTAAAAAATCTCTCGTTATTGTTAAAAATTATTCGTAATCCGGTAAGAAATGGGATTGCAGGCCGTTTCCTGATTTTTTTTTTAGTAAAATCCTAATATATCGGAACACGTGTTCATGCACCTGCATAATGCCTTGATAATATATAGGAACACATGTTCATGCACCCGCATAATGCTTTTATAATATTTAATGACAAAATGCGAAAATATTATGATTTTATGAACCCTTGTTCCGACATCGTGATAATATATTCCTCTTTTCTTAAAAGGTTACCAAGAAATTTATCAATTCATTCGTTTAGGGCCTGCAATCCAGTTTTTAACTGGATTACGAATATTTGAACAATTTTTAATAAATTAGCAACCAAACGTTGCTAGAAAGCATTGTCATTGTCAACGAGTCTATCTGTCGAGTTTCAGCTTGATCGGATGTCGGTAAGTGGGTAATTTCCATTTCCAAGGTTCCACTTCATTCATACATTGATTCAAGAAAAGAATGTTTCATTACTGACTTAGGACGGGTTGTTTCGGAGAATTTGAACAATTCATCAAATTTCAACGTTCATTTTCGGGTTCTGTGAGAGTCCTATTTAAGTTCTGTTATTATATCATTATAGGCTAGTTGCTTGACAGAACTAAAATAATATCAGAACTTGAAAAAATCTTTCACAGAACTTGAAAATTAACTTTGAAATTTGAATAATTGTTCAAATTCTCCGAAGCAACCCGTCCTTAGTAATCGAGACTAATTTTAATTTAGGAGTACCAAAATTACCAAAATATAATTAAATACGCTTTGATCATTAAACTTTTACAGCACCCGAATTATTTTATTTTTTTGGTTTACTCAAATAAATTAATTAACCTTGATTAATCCACGTCAAAACAAACCTCTGAGCATTCACCATCTTATTAGCAGTCGTAAAAGATTTAATGGAAAACATTCTACTGCTGGTAGCCTCTTGCCACCAGTTTTATGGGAAGGTTGAAATATGATTTTCTAGGAGAGCCTTCTTTCTGAAAACGTAAAACGAAAATGGATCGTTGTGGTTTTTGACAAAATAACCATCAAATAGTTTAATTCTTATAATTGAATCAATCGTTCAGAGGTCATATAAAATTCTTGGTTTTGTTCTATGTATTAAAAGTGTTCAGCAACCCGTGTATAATCGTAATCAATATATATATAAAAATAAGTGTACAATGTGCATGCTTCTTAAACTCAGTAACGAGTCCCGGTACGATCGAGGGAGTTTTTTGGTGTGGTAGCCCTCTATCCCTCATCCATGAAGAAGGTTCCCGTTTTTGCCTGAAGGCAGTGCTTTTGAAGACACTAGTATAAGGGCTGGAAATTTCGCCCTCTAGAAATTTCTCTAACAGTCCAGAACATTCGAGAGTATTCGAGAGCATTTCACAACATTCCCCGGAATATTTTGGAATGTTGTGGAATGTTTGGAAACATACCAGATCTTAATGAACTAAAACAGGACTACAGGCCATTTCCTGATAAATTTATAGTAAATTCCTAATCGTGACAATACATTGGTATCTGTAAATAGTATAAAACAAATTCACTATCCGCGTCTGTCTGTCTGTTTGTGTGCTTAGTTCTTCTAAACTTTTCACTATCATTATCATTTTTATATCGATAGCAAAGAACGTATTCAAACAAATTAATAAAATATCTTATTTTCAAATTCAATAATAACTTTGAATGTTCTTTTAAATGTTTGCAACAAAAACGAGCAATTACTGATTTTACATTTCTACGTTAAATTTTCAACAATAAAATCGACTTTACCACACTGTTCCTAATTAATTTTAACGTATCTTTGAGACGTGCACGCCATACAGCACTATTCTAATTTTTTACACTTATTTTATTTTCTACCGTGACCGGTTTCAGCTAACTATTGCCATCTTATTATACTGGTATGGGATTGGATACTGGCTTATTATACTGGTATAATAAGCTGAAACCGGTCACGTTAAAAAAATAAAATAAGTCAAAAAAAGTTTTCAATATGGAAATATTAAATACTTCTCTGATTACAACACAAATGCAGCAGCAAATTCGCCAATCGATCATGCTCTTTATTCCGTCAATAATATTTGTCTTAATTCTAACATCGACATTTTTTCGGACTCACCGACCATATTTAAAAATAGTATCATACCAATGATATGAACTATTCAATGCGCATATGTATCGTTTCACTTCTATATACCACTACTTCTGACATCACAAACCCACTCACATATACACACACCCGATCATTACTCAATGTACCCACCACAAATAAGAAATTACAAGGAAACGCATTCAGTATTTGTAATATTGTAATTGTATCACTTCCATTGTAACCTATTTACTGTTTCGACAAAATAAACACAAAAAATTATAAAGTATTTTGGTAAATCAAGGTAACAAGACTTAAATTTAAATGATGACTTCTAAAAAATGACAAGCTGTCATTTTTAAAAAGCACTATTTGTATTTATTTACTTGATTGAATGAATTACTTAATGAGTGGAATTTTGGAAGCTGAAACACTATACGCTAAACAATATACGGGCAGATAGACTCGTTTTCGATAACAGTGCATTTTATCAAGTATTCGTGGTACTCACGCACGCACACTCATTTCTCTGAAATTGGTGTGTAAAGTGGTGAAAGTTAATATATGAAACAAATCTTGGTACCATCCAATCAGGATTTTGCTTAATTGATAGCGCGGTTCACTTATTTTATTCAATCCCGGGGAGGAAGATTCAATAATTAATCTGTATATATTTATTTATTGTTATTAAGTTTAATTTGTAGAACTCCATTTTATTTTTTTATTTTTTATATATTCAATAATATTATTATTGGGTTTATAAAAACAGTTTATTTTTAAACAAGTTCTGCTGTGTAATTATTATTACGCGTGACAGCTGTTTCGCCTTCTGAAGGCATTATCAAACTGTGGGTAGCCCACTTACAGACGATACATTTATATTATTTCTAGGTAGGTATTTTAATTACAATTTAATTTAATTACAATTTAATTACAATCAATTAAGAAATCATTAATTGTAATTAAAATACCTACCTAGAAATTATTACGGTCTGGAATGACTTGAAAAAGACATATGGTTGTAGGTGTCAATCTATTTTAAAACATTCAGGCCTCTGCCAACATTAGGTAATAAAGAAATGATAGAAATTAGTTGCAGGCGTGTCTGTGGGTCTGAAGTAAGGTCATATTCACCTTACCTAGTGTGAAATTGGAAAAATATTTCAAACATCAAGTCACTTGATTAAAAAAAGTTTTTTTTTGACGACTGATCGAAAATTGTTTATTAGCTAAAATATTAAATAAAAAAGTTATCAGTGAAAATAACTCAGCCCAGGAATCTTCAGAGCCTTGGAAAAGTCTCATATAAAATGACGAAATTAGTTTTCTCCCATATCGATATTATATAAATCACACTTCCAGGTATTTTGTATTCCGTGACAGGTGTTAAGATCGCTTGGATGGTTTACGCGCTGAATTCCGAGGAATTAATTTGTTGAGAGGGTCGTTAAGGGTTGTCCGCAAATGACTGCAGCTAATATTGGGGGTTGCTTTGAGCGAAGATCCGAGGCACGATATCCCAGATCATTCAGCTACCCTCGCCACAAATATACTCCAACACCTTTGATATATAAATTTAAAAAAACATCTTTTGCAAAGGATTCTATTGTATTGACAAAAACATCAATCGTAGTCTTCATTCGCATAGAAATTCAGACTCTGCAATGGGAATCTAACACCCAATCTACTATACTTAGGTGTCATTATGTAGTGTACGGAATTGTCATCCCTTTATAGCGGCGTGTCGGGTAGTCACTCAGTAAAGAATATACGTGATCAAGTACTGGTATTTATTAGGGAGCTGTTTGTAACAAAAGAGGGACTCTACTAGCATGCATCGCCTTTGAAAGGGGACGAAATTTAAGGAGAATATATGACGTGAATGTGAATGGAAGAAAAGTAGGTGATGCCCGAGATAGACATGGTACGATCAAGTGAACCATAGTCTTGAGAAGGGCCATGTCAAGAGTCAGAATAAAAAAGAGAATATATGAGATGATGTATGTATGTGACTGACCAAGGAGTGTGGGCCAAGACCGAGTATTTTTACATTACCTCCACACAGGTCCTAAGGAAAAGAAAACCCTTCAAGGCCTGTGTCATCTTTGGGGATGCTGTGTGGGGGGTCTTTTAAGGAAAGGATGGAGAGGACGTTCTGGCAAGGAAATATGTATGAGGTGGGTATGAATCTTGGGATTTATGTGTCCAGGAGCGACTGACATATGGATCTATCCCTCCCGCTGCAGCTCAAGGCGATGTGTCAAGAGAGACCAGTTGGAGAGGTCAAATGGTCTCCCCAACCGGCGTCTTGCGATCTGGCAAACCATGCAACTGGTGGGCAGGCGCTTCACACATGAACACACCACGCCCGATGAACCCGGGCACCCCTGCTAAGTTACCAAACAAAGCAATACACTCGGAGTGACCTATGGCAAGGATGATGGTTATCCAATAAATGTTTACCGGGGCGGCGGTACCCATACCCATATAAATTGAGAAAATCCCAAGTTGTTTGGCGGTGAGTCCTCTCTACCTTCCCCTGAGGGGAAATGAAGGTATGTTAGTTAATTATATTAGGTGTGTATCTATTTTATCGCTTGTCTGAATCCTAACGTGAAGGTCTCTTCGTGTGCATAGTGTAGTCCAATGCACAGCTTCCAGAGATTAGTTGCACCGTTTAAGAGCAGCTATTGACCTCGTCTGAGACATGTTCAGATGTGGTCTGAACTTTTCTAACACTAGCTGAAGCTTTGATGACCTTATACCACTGGCGTATAGTTCACAAGGATGGCCAACGAAATTATGCAACGAACGAAATAAACACCAATTACTGATGTTTTATATATGCATAAAATCTATTAAATTATGAAAAAGTTGACAAAAGAAGTTTAATGAAATGTCTTCTTAAATTTTAAAGGAAATAGATATAAAACACAAATAAAATACATACTGATTTATTAAAGAAGATAGTATTAATGAATGCAAAGGAAACATGAAGCAGAAAATAATAAGGTTACGATTGCAACTGGGAATTGGACCTCGAAAAAAACGCCATAACCACTAAGCTGTTAATACATTTTCCGTCAATTTGGCCGATAAATCATCCAAATGAAAATTCATCAGATCTTTAAAAAGTTATATAAAGTCATGGAAAGTAATGAAACAAAATACAGTGTGTGGCAAGCCTACGCACGACGGAAGTGAAACTTTTAGTATTCTTCTCTCTCTCTTTTCATTTCATTCTCTCTTTTTTCTGTCTATTGACATATTTATAAGTAGCATGTGATAAAAAAAAATTAAAAGTTATAAAAATATGGGATTCGAACCCGGGTCCTGCATAACGAGTGTCGAACGCGCTGCCTCTAGACCGCGGTTATTACGTATTCGACCAAAATATCAGCGCTCTGCCTCTAGACCGCGAAGCTGAGTTTGGATAGTGACCTAAAAAAGGTTTATAATATTGGCTAGGCTCCTATAGCGAAATGAAAATGGTTTTTCATGATGGTCATGAGTTGGTTTTACTCCTGTCCTCGAAATTGCATAACGCGCGTAAAGAAGTTTCACTTCAAAAACTTTATTTACTGGGTTAAGTAGGTAGGTTAAGTTAAAAAAAAAATTCATCGTTTTTAATGACTTTATATCACTTTTTAAAAGTTTGTTGAATAGTCACTGTGTTGAGTTAGCATGGAACCAAATATTCATGTCCCAATAGATTAGTGGTTAGATCATTGTCCCGGTAAGAGTAAGGCCCAGGGTATCTATTCTCCAATCCAGGCCGCTCGCAATCGCCGTCGATAGTAAGTACATTGGTCGACGTTCTTATTTTTGAGTATCGTCGAAGATACGAGTACATACTTACATAGACCGAACGTCAAAAGTCATTACACTCGAACATCGTAGAAATCGGGGACGCTTGAAGAATACTTAACGCAATATATCTGCACCGTAATGAGATTCATTATTATTCATTAATTAAAGTCGATGTAATGTAGTCTTTAAACAGTAACATTGTGGTATTTATTTTTATTAAAAGATGAAAACAGATAATACATATTCATAAAAGTATGTAAGAACATCAGTAAGCGTACAGCAGATAGAGGGTGAATATTAAGAAAATTGCAAAGTAATAACAACGTATATGCAGGGTTTTCCAACAAGAGGTGTTATTTTGAATAGCCCGCTATTTCGGTAGATGTTATTTTTGAAGCTGTCATTTTTTAACATTTGATAATTAAAAACTACGCCATTAATAAAAATGGAACGATACACGCTTCAACAACTCATTTAAATTATTAAAATTCACTTGAGTGAATCCAATGCAAATCATCTTGAGTGATGAGGCCCATTTCAACCTCGGTGGCTTCGTCAACAAGCAAAATTGTCGCATCTGGGGCTCGGAAAACCCAAGAGTTATTGTTGAAAAGCCTCTTTATCCTCAACGTGTAACTGTTTGGTGCGGTTTATGGTCCGGCGGAGTCATTGGACCTTACTTTTTCGAAAATGGGGCTGGAGCAACAGTTACCGTGAATGGATTGCACTATCGAGAGATGATTAATGATTTTTTTATGTCCGAAATTGGATGGTATTGATCTGGACAACGTTTACTTTCAACAAGACGGCTCTACGTGCCACACAAGCAACGAAACCATTGATCTTATACGATTGAATATCAAAATATCACCTCTTATTGGAAAATGCTGTATAACTACCAACCGTCAATGACGGTGTACTACATCTCAAATGACCTGCATATTGGTAAGTATATAGTATATTTTACAAGCTGTTAATTAATACCTCCCTAATTTACAATAAATCGTGTTTAGGGTATACAGTAGTGAATGGTGTAAGAAGTCGGAATGATTTCTTAATTGATTGTAATTAAATTGTATTAAAATACCTACCTAGAAATAATATAAATGTATCGTCTGTAAGTGGGCTACCCACAGTTTGATAATGCCTTCAGAAGGCGAAACAGCTGTCACGCGTAATAATAATTACACAGCAGAACTTGTTTAAAAATAAACTGTTTTTATAAACCCAATAATAATATTATTGAATATATTAAAAAAAAAAAAAAAAAAAAAATGTATATATTTAGTTAATTTTTTTAGTAAAATCAAATGTTTTATGGTAAACTAGTGGATCCCCCACAATGCTTCGCTATTGCTAATGTCTTTCTCGGGAGCCTCCGACTTCTTACACCATTCACTACTGTATACCCTAAACACGATTTATTGTAAATTAGGGAGGTATTAATTAACAGCTTGTAAAATATACTATATACTTACCAATATGCAGGTCATTTGAGATGTAGTACACCGTCATTGACGGTTGGTAGTTATACAGCATTTTCCAATTAGAGGTGATATTTTGATATTCAATCGTATAAGATCAATGGTTTCGTTGCTTGTGTGGCACGTAGAGCCGTCTTGTTGAAAGTAAACGTTGTCCAGATCAATACCATCCAATTTCGGACATAAAAAAATCATTAATCATCTCTCGATAGTGCAATCCATTCACGGTAACTGTTGCTCCAGCCCCATTTTCGAAAAAGTAAGGTCCAATGACTCCGCCGGACCATAAACCGCACCAAACAGTTACACGTTGAGGATAAAGAGGCTTTTCAACAATAACTCTTGGGTTTTCCGAGCCCCAGATGCGACAATTTTGCTTGTTGACGAAGCCACCGAGGTTGAAATGGGCCTCATCACTCAAGATGATTTGCATTGGATTCACTCAAGTGAATTTTAATAATTTAAATGAGTTGTTGAAGCGTGTATCGTTCCATTTTTATTAATGGCGTAGTTTTTAATTATCAAATGTTAAAAAATGACAGCTTCAAAAATAACATCTACCGAAATAGCGGGCTATTCAAAATAACACCTCTTGTTGGAAAACCCTGCATATACGTTGTTATTACTTTGCAATTTTCTTAATATTCACCCTCTATCTGCTGTACGCTTACTGATGTTCTTACATACTTTTATGAATATGTATTATCTGTTTTCATCTTTTAATAAAAATAAATACCACAATGTTACTGTTTAAAGACTACATTACATCGACTTTAATTAATGAATAATAATGAATCTCATTACGGTGCAGATATATTGCGTTAAGTATTCTTCAAGCGTCCCCGATTTCTACGATGTTCGAGTGTAATGACTTTTGACGTTCGGTCTATGTAAGTATGTACTCGTATCTTCGACGATACTCAAAAATAAGAACGTCGACCAATGTACTTACTATCGACGGCGATTGCGAGCGGCCTGGATTGGAGAATAGATACCCTGGGCCTTACTCTTACCGGGACAATGATCTAACCACTAATCTATTGGGACATGAATATTTGGTTCCATGCTAACTCAACACAGTGACTATTCAACAAACTTTTAAAAAGTGATATAAAGTCATTAAAAACGATGAATTTTTTTTTTAACTTAACCTACCTACTTAACCCAGTAAATAAAGTTTTTGAAGTGAAACTTCTTTACGCGCGTTATGCAATTTCGAGGACAGGAGTAAAACCAACTCATGACCATCATGAAAAACCATTTTCATTTCGCTATAGGAGCCTAGCCAATATTATAAACCTTTTTTAGGTCACTATCCAAACTCAGCTTCGCGGTCTAGAGGCAGAGCGCTGATATTTTGGTCGAATACGTAATAACCGCGGTCTAGAGGCAGCGCGTTCGACACTCGTTATGCAGGACCCGGGTTCGAATCCCATATTTTTATAACTTTTAATTTTTTTTTATCACATGCTACTTATAAATATGTCAATAGACAGAAAAAAAGAGAGAATGAAATGAAAAGAGAGAGAGAAGAATACTAAAAGTTTCACTTCCGTCGTGCGTAGGCTTGCCACACACTGTATTTTGTTTCATTACTTTCCATGACTTTATATAACTTTTTAAAGATCTGATGAATTTTCATTTGGATGATTTATCGGCCAAATTGACGGAAAATGTATTAATAGCTTAGTGGTTATGGCGTTTTTTTCGAGGTCCAATTCCCAGTTGCAATCGTAACCTTATTATTTTCTGCTTCATGTTTCCTTTGCATTCATTAATACTATCTTCTTTAATAAATCAGTATGTATTTTATTTGTGTTTTATATCTATTTCCTTTAAAATTTAAGAAGACATTTCATTAAACTTCTTTTGTCAACTTTTTCATAATTTAATAGATTTTATGCATATATAAAACATCAGTAATTGGTGTTTATTTCGTTCGTTGCATAATTTCGTTGGCCATCCTTGTGAACTATACGCCAGTGGTATAAGGTCATCAAAGCTTCAGCTAGTGTTAGAAAAGTTCAGACCACATCTGAACATGTCTCAGACGAGGTCAATAGCTGCTCTTAAACGGTGCAACTAATCTCTGGAAGCTGTGCATTGGACTACACTATGCACACGAAGAGACCTTCACGTTAGGATTCAGACAAGCGATAAAATAGATACACACCTAATATAATTAACTAACATACCTTCATTTCCCCTCAGGGGAAGGTAGAGAGGACTCACCGCCAAACAACTTGGGATTTTCTCAATTTATATGGGTATGGGTACCGCCGCCCCGGTAAACATTTATTGGATAACCATCATCCTTGCCATAGGTCACTCCGAGTGTATTGCTTTGTTTGGTAACTTAGCAGGGGTGCCCGGGTTCATCGGGCGTGGTGTGTTCATGTGTGAAGCGCCTGCCCACCAGTTGCATGGTTTGCCAGATCGCAAGACGCCGGTTGGGGAGACCATTTGACCTCTCCAACTGGTCTCTCTTGACACATCGCCTTGAGCTGCAGCGGGAGGGATAGATCCATATGTCAGTCGCTCCTGGACACATAAATCCCAAGATTCATACCCACCTCATACATATTTCCTTGCCAGAACGTCCTCTCCATCCTTTCCTTAAAAGACCCCCCACACAGCATCCCCAAAGATGACACAGGCCTTGAAGGGTTTTCTTTTCCTTAGGACCTGTGTGGAGGTAATGTAAAAATACTCGGTCTTGGCCCACACTCCTTGGTCAGTCACATACATACATCATCTCATATATTCTCTTTTTTAATTTAATTACAATCAATTAAGAAATCATTAATTGTAATTAAAATACCTACCTAGAAATAATATAAATGTATCGTCTGTAAGTGGGCTACCCACAGTTTGATAATGCCTTCAGAAGGCGAAACAGCTGTCACGCGTAATAATAATTACACAGCAGAACTTGTTTAAAAATAAACTGTTTTTATAAACCCAATAATAATATTATTGAATATATTAAAAAAAAAAAAAAAAAAAAAATGTATATATTTAGTTAATTTTTTTAGTAAAATCAAATGTTTTATGGTAAACTAGTGGATCCCCCACAATGCTTCGCTATTGCTAATGTCTTTCTCGGGAGCCTCCGACTTCTTACACCATTCACTACTGTATACCCTAAACACGATTTATTGTAAATTAGGGAGGTATTAATTAACAGCTTGTAAAATATACTATATACTTACCAATATGCAGGTCATTTGAGATGTAGTACACCGTCATTGACGGTTGGTAGTTATACAGCATTTTCCAATAAGAGGTGATATTTTGATATTCAATCGTATAAGATCAATGGTTTCGTTGCTTGTGTGGCACGTAGAGCCGTCTTGTTGAAAGTAAACGTTGTCCAGATCAATACCATCCAATTTCGGACATAAAAAAATCATTAATCATCTCTCGATAGTGCAATCCATTCACGGTAACTGTTGCTCCAGCCCCATTTTCGAAAAAGTAAGGTCCAATGACTCCGCCGGACCATAAACCGCACCAAACAGTTACACGTTGAGGATAAAGAGGCTTTTCAACAATAACTCTTGGGTTTTCCGAGCCCCAGATGCGACAATTTTGCTTGTTGACGAAGCCACCGAGGTTGAAATGGGCCTCATCACTCAAGATGATTTGCATTGGATTCACTCAAGTGAATTTTAATAATTTAAATGAGTTGTTGAAGCGTGTATCGTTCCATTTTTATTAATGGCGTAGTTTTTAATTATCAAATGTTAAAAAATGACAGCTTCAAAAATAACATCTACCGAAATAGCGGGCTATTCAAAATAACACCTCTTGTTGGAAAACCCTGCATATACGTTGTTATTACTTTGCAATTTTCTTAATATTCACCCTCTATCTGCTGTACGCTTACTGATGTTCTTACATACTTTTATGAATATGTATTATCTGTTTTCATCTTTTAATAAAAATAAATACCACAATGTTACTGTTTAAAGACTACATTACATCGACTTTAATTAATGAATAATAATGAATCTCATTACGGTGCAGATATATTGCGTTAAGTATTCTTCAAGCGTCCCCGATTTCTACGATGTTCGAGTGTAATGACTTTTGACGTTCGGTCTATGTAAGTATGTACTCGTATCTTCGACGATACTCAAAAATAAGAACGTCGACCAATGTACTTACTATCGACGGCGATTGCGAGCGGCCTGGATTGGAGAATAGATACCCTGGGCCTTACTCTTACCGGGACAATGATCTAACCACTAATCTATTGGGACATGAATATTTGGTTCCATGCTAACTCAACACAGTGACTATTCAACAAACTTTTAAAAAGTGATATAAAGTCATTAAAAACGATGAATTTTTTTTTTAACTTAACCTACCTACTTAACCCAGTAAATAAAGTTTTTGAAGTGAAACTTCTTTACGCGCGTTATGCAATTTCGAGGACAGGAGTAAAACCAACTCATGACCATCATGAAAAACCATTTTCATTTCGCTATAGGAGCCTAGCCAATATTATAAACCTTTTTTAGGTCACTATCCAAACTCAGCTTCGCGGTCTAGAGGCAGAGCGCTGATATTTTGGTCGAATACGTAATAACCGCGGTCTAGAGGCAGCGCGTTCGACACTCGTTATGCAGGACCCGGGTTCGAATCCCATATTTTTATAACTTTTAATTTTTTTTTATCACATGCTACTTATAAATATGTCAATAGACAGAAAAAAAGAGAGAATGAAATGAAAAGAGAGAGAGAAGAATACTAAAAGTTTCACTTCCGTCGTGCGTAGGCTTGCCACACACTGTATTTTGTTTCATTACTTTCCATGACTTTATATAACTTTTTAAAGATCTGATGAATTTTCATTTGGATGATTTATCGGCCAAATTGACGGAAAATGTATTAATAGCTTAGTGGTTATGGCGTTTTTTTCGAGGTCCAATTCCCAGTTGCAATCGTAACCTTATTATTTTCTGCTTCATGTTTCCTTTGCATTCATTAATACTATCTTCTTTAATAAATCAGTATGTATTTTATTTGTGTTTTATATCTATTTCCTTTAAAATTTAAGAAGACATTTCATTAAACTTCTTTTGTCAACTTTTTCATAATTTAATAGATTTTATGCATATATAAAACATCAGTAATTGGTGTTTATTTCGTTCGTTGCATAATTTCGTTGGCCATCCTTGTGAACTATACGCCAGTGGTATAAGGTCATCAAAGCTTCAGCTAGTGTTAGAAAAGTTCAGACCACATCTGAACATGTCTCAGACGAGGTCAATAGCTGCTCTTAAACGGTGCAACTAATCTCTGGAAGCTGTGCATTGGACTACACTATGCACACGAAGAGACCTTCACGTTAGGATTCAGACAAGCGATAAAATAGATACACACCTAATATAATTAACTAACATACCTTCATTTCCCCTCAGGGGAAGGTAGAGAGGACTCACCGCCAAACAACTTGGGATTTTCTCAATTTATATGGGTATGGGTACCGCCGCCCCGGTAAACATTTATTGGATAACCATCATCCTTGCCATAGGTCACTCCGAGTGTATTGCTTTGTTTGGTAACTTAGCAGGGGTGCCCGGGTTCATCGGGCGTGGTGTGTTCATGTGTGAAGCGCCTGCCCACCAGTTGCATGGTTTGCCAGATCGCAAGACGCCGGTTGGGGAGACCATTTGACCTCTCCAACTGGTCTCTCTTGACACATCGCCTTGAGCTGCAGCGGGAGGGATAGATCCATATGTCAGTCGCTCCTGGACACATAAATCCCAAGATTCATACCCACCTCATACATATTTCCTTGCCAGAACGTCCTCTCCATCCTTTCCTTAAAAGACCCCCCACACAGCATCCCCAAAGATGACACAGGCCTTGAAGGGTTTTCTTTTCCTTAGGACCTGTGTGGAGGTAATGTAAAAATACTCGGTCTTGGCCCACACTCCTTGGTCAGTCACATACATACATCATCTCATATATTCTCTTTTTTAATTTAATTACAATCAATTAAGAAATCATTAATTGTAATTAAAATACCTACCTAGAAATAATATAAATGTATCGTCTGTAAGTGGGCTACCCACAGTTTGATAATGCCTTCAGAAGGCGAAACAGCTGTCACGCGTAATAATAATTACACAGCAGAACTTGTTTAAAAATAAACTGTTTTTATAAACCCAATAATAATATTATTGAATATATTAAAAAAAAAAAAAAAAAAAAAATGTATATATTTAGTTAATTTTTTTAGTAAAATCAAATGTTTTATGGTAAACTAGTGGATCCCCCACAATGCTTCGCTATTGCTAATGTCTTTCTCGGGAGCCTCCGACTTCTTACACCATTCACTACTGTATACCCTAAACACGATTTATTGTAAATTAGGGAGGTATTAATTAACAGCTTGTAAAATATACTATATACTTACCAATATGCAGGTCATTTGAGATGTAGTACACCGTCATTGACGGTTGGTAGTTATACAGCATTTTCCAATAAGAGGTGATATTTTGATATTCAATCGTATAAGATCAATGGTTTCGTTGCTTGTGTGGCACGTAGAGCCGTCTTGTTGAAAGTAAACGTTGTCCAGATCAATACCATCCAATTTCGGACATAAAAAAATCATTAATCATCTCTCGATAGTGCAATCCATTCACGGTAACTGTTGCTCCAGCCCCATTTTCGAAAAAGTAAGGTCCAATGACTCCGCCGGACCATAAACCGCACCAAACAGTTACACGTTGAGGATAAAGAGGCTTTTCAACAATAACTCTTGGGTTTTCCGAGCCCCAGATGCGACAATTTTGCTTGTTGACGAAGCCACCGAGGTTGAAATGGGCCTCATCACTCAAGATGATTTGCATTGGATTCACTCAAGTGAATTTTAATAATTTAAATGAGTTGTTGAAGCGTGTATCGTTCCATTTTTATTAATGGCGTAGTTTTTAATTATCAAATGTTAAAAAATGACAGCTTCAAAAATAACATCTACCGAAATAGCGGGCTATTCAAAATAACACCTCTTGTTGGAAAACCCTGCATATACGTTGTTATTACTTTGCAATTTTCTTAATATTCACCCTCTATCTGCTGTACGCTTACTGATGTTCTTACATACTTTTATGAATATGTATTATCTGTTTTCATCTTTTAATAAAAATAAATACCACAATGTTACTGTTTAAAGACTACATTACATCGACTTTAATTAATGAATAATAATGAATCTCATTACGGTGCAGATATATTGCGTTAAGTATTCTTCAAGCGTCCCCGATTTCTACGATGTTCGAGTGTAATGACTTTTGACGTTCGGTCTATGTAAGTATGTACTCGTATCTTCGACGATACTCAAAAATAAGAACGTCGACCAATGTACTTACTATCGACGGCGATTGCGAGCGGCCTGGATTGGAGAATAGATACCCTGGGCCTTACTCTTACCGGGACAATGATCTAACCACTAATCTATTGGGACATGAATATTTGGTTCCATGCTAACTCAACACAGTGACTATTCAACAAACTTTTAAAAAGTGATATAAAGTCATTAAAAACGATGAATTTTTTTTTTAACTTAACCTACCTACTTAACCCAGTAAATAAAGTTTTTGAAGTGAAACTTCTTTACGCGCGTTATGCAATTTCGAGGACAGGAGTAAAACCAACTCATGACCATCATGAAAAACCATTTTCATTTCGCTATAGGAGCCTAGCCAATATTATAAACCTTTTTTAGGTCACTATCCAAACTCAGCTTCGCGGTCTAGAGGCAGAGCGCTGATATTTTGGTCGAATACGTAATAACCGCGGTCTAGAGGCAGCGCGTTCGACACTCGTTATGCAGGACCCGGGTTCGAATCCCATATTTTTATAACTTTTAATTTTTTTTTATCACATGCTACTTATAAATATGTCAATAGACAGAAAAAAAGAGAGAATGAAATGAAAAGAGAGAGAGAAGAATACTAAAAGTTTCACTTCCGTCGTGCGTAGGCTTGCCACACACTGTATTTTGTTTCATTACTTTCCATGACTTTATATAACTTTTTAAAGATCTGATGAATTTTCATTTGGATGATTTATCGGCCAAATTGACGGAAAATGTATTAATAGCTTAGTGGTTATGGCGTTTTTTTCGAGGTCCAATTCCCAGTTGCAATCGTAACCTTATTATTTTCTGCTTCATGTTTCCTTTGCATTCATTAATACTATCTTCTTTAATAAATCAGTATGTATTTTATTTGTGTTTTATATCTATTTCCTTTAAAATTTAAGAAGACATTTCATTAAACTTCTTTTGTCAACTTTTTCATAATTTAATAGATTTTATGCATATATAAAACATCAGTAATTGGTGTTTATTTCGTTCGTTGCATAATTTCGTTGGCCATCCTTGTGAACTATACGCCAGTGGTATAAGGTCATCAAAGCTTCAGCTAGTGTTAGAAAAGTTCAGACCACATCTGAACATGTCTCAGACGAGGTCAATAGCTGCTCTTAAACGGTGCAACTAATCTCTGGAAGCTGTGCATTGGACTACACTATGCACACGAAGAGACCTTCACGTTAGGATTCAGACAAGCGATAAAATAGATACACACCTAATATAATTAACTAACATACCTTCATTTCCCCTCAGGGGAAGGTAGAGAGGACTCACCGCCAAACAACTTGGGATTTTCTCAATTTATATGGGTATGGGTACCGCCGCCCCGGTAAACATTTATTGGATAACCATCATCCTTGCCATAGGTCACTCCGAGTGTATTGCTTTGTTTGGTAACTTAGCAGGGGTGCCCGGGTTCATCGGGCGTGGTGTGTTCATGTGTGAAGCGCCTGCCCACCAGTTGCATGGTTTGCCAGATCGCAAGACGCCGGTTGGGGAGACCATTTGACCTCTCCAACTGGTCTCTCTTGACACATCGCCTTGAGCTGCAGCGGAAGGGATAGATCCATATGTCAGTCGCTCCTGGACACATAAATCCCAAGATTCATACCCACCTCATACATATTTCCTTGCCAGAACGTCCTCTCCATCCTTTCCTTAAAAGACCCCCCACACAGCATCCCCAAAGATGACACAGGCCTTGAAGGGTTTTCTTTTCCTTAGGACCTGTGTGGAGGTAATGTAAAAATACTCGGTCTTGGCCCACACTCCTTGGTCAGTCACATACATACATCATCTCATATATTCTCTTTTTTATTCTGACTCTTGACATGGCCCTTCTCAAGACTATGGTTCACTTGATCGTACCATGTCTATCTCGGGCATCACCTACTTTTCTTCCATTCACATTCACGTCATATATTCTCCTTAAATTTCGTCCCCTTTCAAAGGCGATGCATGCTAGTAGAGTCCCTCTTTTGTTACAAACAGCTCCCTAATAAATACCAGTACTTGATCACGTATATTCTTTACTGAGTGACTACCCGACACGCCGCTATAAAGGGATGACAATTCCGTACACTACATAATGACACCTAAGTATAGTAGATTGGGTGTTAGATTCCCATTGCAGAGTCTGAATTTCTATGCGAATGAAGACTACGATTGATGTTTTTGTCAATACAATAGAATCCTTTGCAAAAGATGTTTTTTTAAATTTATATATCAAAGGTGTTGGAGTATATTTGTGGCGAGGGTAGCTGAATGATCTGGGATATCGTGCCTCGGATCTTCGCTCAAAGCAACCCCCAATATTAGCTGCAGTCATTTGCGGACAACCCTTAACGACCCTCTCAACAAATTAATTCCTCGGAATTCAGCGCGTAAACCATCCAAGCGATCTTAACACCTGTCACGGAATACAAAATACCTGGAAGTGTGATTTATATAATATCGATATGGGAGAAAACTAATTTCGTCATTTTATATGAGACTTTTCCAAGGCTCTGAAGATTCCTGGGCTGAGTTATTTTCACTGATAACTTTTTTATTTAATATTTTAGCTAATAAACAATTTTCGATCAGTCGTCAAAAAAAAACTTTTTTTAATCAAGTGACTTGATGTTTGAAATATTTTTCCAATTTCACACTAGGTAAGGTGAATATGACCTTACTTCAGACCCACAGACACGCCTGCAACTAATTTCTATCATTTCTTTATTACCTAATGTTGGCAGAGGCCTGAATGTTTTAAAATAGATTGACACCTACAACCATATGTCTTTTTCAAGTCATTCCAGACCGTAATAATGCTCACAACAAAATTAAACCTTTTATAGGGTAAAAAAAACAAGAAACATAAAATATACTTTTTCTTAATCATACTTTCACAAAGATTCGATTCATAATTGGCAGCATTTTAGTTAAGTCATTTATCTCCACTACTTTGGTGAATAACTGTATATTTGAGATCATTAAAAGAAAACAGATACAATTAGGAACTTGAGTGAAAAATGTAGTGTCTTAAAAAAATATTTACATGGATTCAGATCAACAAACGCTGATTTTAAACATAAAAGTTGTTACATTTGCGTTTATCGCCATGTAATATACTATAGGTGTGTTACACAAATAGTCATCGCCGCACAAGGCAGCGGCAGAGCTTGATACTCCTATCATTCAGGGTGTGGATTATAGTCAATTTCCCAATTAAAACAAGTCTCTTGATATTAGGGTTTATTGTACAGGTAATACAGGTTATCAAACAGATCTACAAAAGGTACATAGCTTTTTAAGGCCTAACTAGTTACTAGGCAATCTATTGACTCTAAGGGCTCTGATTGACAAAGGTATATTATTCGCTCACGTGTAAACTAGGCTGAAGCGGTGAATGATGAGCAGGGGCCATAGGCAGGTGCCTAGGCAGGGTGCAGGACGAAGGGCGGCTACGATGGGCGGATGCCATAGCACGGCCTAACTGATGCGGTAGGGCGGGAATACTACGAAGGGCGGCACAGAAGGAACCTCGTGGGCTGCGGCGGGTGTACGGCCGCGGCCCACGGATATGGCGCAATCATGTCCATGATAGTGTAGTCGGCCGAAGATTGCCTGGACGTGATAACTGAGTCTAGGGACGCGGCACAATATAAAATGTTTGCACGCCGGTCCAATTACGGCGACACCGATTTGGCGGTAAATATTAACTCGGAACTAAAGCATAGTATTGTTTTCTACGCGTCTCGCTGTGAACTGCTGCGTGGGTCTGCTGGCGGGTGGAAGCTTGCCCCTTCCACCTCTCTTTTAGGTGCCTGGCCGATGCCCATATAAGGATACGTTTTTGTCAACTATCCATTTGATTGGTTGTAGGTACTTGTAAGCCTACGTGACCAATATCAGGCGGTGATGTCGCGAGCTCCTGCGTATGTATTGGTGTTCACCCGATTGTAGACATGCCGAGATGCGTATATATTCGTGTGTTTACACGTGCTGAGTGAGTGCTCCAATTCCGGGCCGTGAGGATATACATAACTTGTGCAGTTAGCTCTTGCAAGCTATGTGCAAACATAACACTACCCTCCTTGTCGACGAAAGAAGATCCCAGGCAACGTAGCTGAAGCAGGGCAACGTCTTCCTGTTTGCCGTACGAGAGGTACAGAGCTACCTCATTTCACAAAGATTTAAACACTCCCTAACTTAAGAGTCAAAACAAAATTTTAACTACCTGAGAGCCAAGTTGAACAATCCTAACAAGTACACTGAACAAGGGTTGCCAAACCTCTTTCAAAAATAATTGCAGAAATGAACTCCAAGGCGCGATACAAAACACGCTATGATTTACATACTCGATTTCTTTTCCAAACAAAAAAGAATACACATGGCCTTCCTTCCAAACAGAAAGAATACATAATACTTTCTCCAACAAAAAAGAATACACATGGCCTTCCTTTCAAACAGAAAAGAATACATAATACTTTCTCCAACAAAAAAGAATACACATGGCTTTCCTTCCAAACAGAAAAGAATACATATGACTTTTTCCAAACAGAAAAGACTGCACATGGCCTTTTTTTTTTAAGACAACACCAAAACAACAAATGTAGCATACAATGTGGTATATCCGAATGGATGTACACAATTTACCACAAGGCCTACACTTTCCATCAAACCACAAAAGAAGAACAATTAAGCCATGTTCACAATTGTACAATGTTATACATAATGATATTCTGGTTAGAGAATATTATTCGCTTATGCGATTGACCAAAATCAATCCATATTCGCGTTTTTCACAATGAAATTCTTAAACTAGACATGGTTTTTTATACACAAAATTCCTGTTAGGGAATATGTACGCTGATTATATCATGCAATTGACCGAAATCAACCCATTTTTGCGTCACTTACAATGAAATTCTTGACACTATACAAAACAAGTATCAATACACATGTTATGTTATTTCTTTTATCCATTGATAATTTTGAAAAACGGAAAAAAAAGATTCTCCTCAAGATTTTAACAATATATTCTCATTTTCGTCATGGTTTGTCTGGTTTGCTAATAATTCTTAGGCATATAGTCCATCCTCTCGTATCGCATATTAATTATTAAGGTCAACGCTACCAAGACCTCCCATGTAATTAATTCTAAGGCTAATATCATCCTATAACATTTAACGATTTACTTCCTGTAAACCGTACAGCGCTGTACCAGGTGTTTAACAAGAAACACCAGCACGTCGTAACGATAACGTTCGACAAAACATTCGGACCACTCATAAAGTGTCCTTCTCACCAAATAACCAGACAAAACCTACAATGACCTTAAGTGCAATTATCAACCCAATTCTTTGGTTAAGATTCAATAATGTCCCAAAATGACATAAATATGCAACCTCCATTTGTCCTTAATGACCAACAATTTAGATTCCCAACGAGTCTAAGACATAATTACGTTATCTTTACAAAAACTATTTCTTCTCACCGGGTATATACTATAATTCATCTTCCTATGAGAAATATACACACCACACTTGACATGGCGTAACACATATTATAAATAACACAATTTTTTTTATTTTGTCTCAACTTTATGAAGGACTTTACACGTTATTTCTTTTTATTGATACCGAAGCAATCAAATACGTGTTTACAACAAAAAAAAAATCACACCACAATTGACATGGCGTAGCATATAATACAAAAAACACAATTTTATTTCGTCTCAACTTTATGAAGGACTTTACACGCTGGTTTTTTTTTTTACCATATTGATACCGAGGCAATCAATTACGTGTTTACAAAAAATTACAATACACAACCCATAACTAATTAATAATTAGTTAGGGAACAATTTACACAATTATAATTTACAACATATTACATACCACTCAACAACTACTGTGTGTGATTATTCAATTCTTGTTATATAAGACTTATTTGAGTCTTTTCAATTTAATAATCGAGAACTACATAATCCGATTCCTAGAGTTTGACTTCCTTAAAAATAAACGACACGTATTCACTACGCAAGAAGAAGGAGAAGAAAAAAAAAATTATTGCAGAAAAAACAAATAATTGGTAGGTAACCAATTAAATACAAAAAAACATTTGACATAATTTCTATACAAGAGAATTTCCGAACAAAAACCACATAACAGGGTTTTTCTTATTTAAACTATACAATTTTTATAACACAAGATATTTGAGTTATAATAACTTCTATTTCACAATAATTACAAACGTTATGAATGAATTTGATTTTTTATTGTTATATTCTATTGCAAATCAAGTTTCAGTTACGAGAAAAAAAAATTATTATTCCTATTAGAAGGTCTGCTAGCGTCCTAGTCAGCCAACTTTATAGAGAACAAAGACGAAAGAAACAGTGTGGTTATTTTGTCATCCGGAACAGATCCACTCAAAGGTTCATGACGCCCTTGAGTTAATACAAAACGAATGACAGCATTCCCTCTACTATTCACTATTAAAAAAGAACGCGAACGAAATAGTATTCAATAATTATTACGTATTTTAACTGCAAAAAAATATATCATACTACTGCTTCGCGGCGAGTTTTGACGAATTCATTATTATTATTAATTGTGCGTAAAGAATGTTTACTGCGACGCGAGAATAATAATTTCTTGTCCGCAAATTCTCCGCGTAAATATAAAACATATCATGTTACTGAGCGGAGTTTTTTTGTTTTTGACCAAACAATTTATTTTCTGTGTAATATTATTTCCTGTTCTAAAAGTTGTTTTACTGTTTTACCATTTACTGCGAAAAATGTTGAAACAACTGCGTATTCCAACCAACAATCTCTTTACTGTGTAAATGTTATTTCTGCTGCGAGTTTTTATTCTAACCAACTATTATTTTCTGTTATATTACTTTTGCGGCAAGTTAATAATAATAATTCCCTTGTCGGCATATTATTAACAGTGAAATTGTTAACGATATTTATTCTCAGACCGGATGAGCAACGTGGATTTAATAATGGTAAAAACCGGTAAAGTCTACGGATCTTAATTAAAAACAACCAATACGTTATTTATTAAGAATGTGAATTAAAAAACGATAACTGAATTTAGTCCGACGGAAAATTGATACTTGGAAGTTCTTTTGAGTATTTGAATTATTTCAACTTATTACAATGAAACAGATAAGCAAAGCTTAACCTGACAAAAAAAATTATTTCTATAACGAAACAATTAAATTGCATTCCAAAATTGAAATAACACATCTATCTCTCGGAAACATCCACATTTAACATTTATTACGTCGTAATTTCTCGTTGGTTTATTGCGTGTTTAGTTAATAAAAAGTTACGCGTTACACTACCGACTGCACATTTGTATTACAAACACTCCCGAATCAGAAATTGAATTATAACACACAGCTGTGGGAAAAAAAACATTAATATTACAGTAAAACATAGCAACAAAAGACATATTTTATCGGGCTAATTGACTATCCATGTTGTGGCGCCAGTGTTACATTGATACGGGTATATAACGTAACTTAGATAGTTATAAGTGAGTAAAGGCCCCAAGTGGCGGCGCCAGTGTTACATTAGCGTTTATCGCCATGTAATATACTATAGGTGTGTTACACAAATAGTCATCGCCGCACAAGGCAGCAGCAGAGCTTGATACTCCTATCATTCAGGGTGTGGATTATAGTCAATTTCCCAATTAAAACAAGTCTCTTGATATTAGGGTTTATTGTACAGGTAATACAGGTTATCAAACAGATCTACAAAAGGTACATAGCTTTTTAAGGCCTAACTAGTTACTAGGCAATCTATTGACTCTAAGGGCTCTGATTGACAAAGGTATATTATTCGCTCACGTGTAAACTAGGCTGAAGCGGTGAATGATGAGCAGGGGCCATAGGCAGGTGCCTAGGCAGGGTGCAGGACGAAGGGCGGCTACGATGGGCGGATGCCATAGCACGGCCTAACTGATGCGGTAGGGCGGGAATACTACGAAGGGCGGCACAGAAGGAACCTCGTGGGCTGCGGCGGGTGTACGGCCGCGGCCCACGGATATGGCGCAATCATGTCCATGATAGTGTAGTCGGCCGAAGATTGCCTGGACGTGATAACTGAGTCTAGGGACGCGGCACATTATAAAATGTATGCACGCCGGTCCAATTACGGCGACACCGATTTGGCGGTAAATATTAACTCGGAACTAAAGCATAGTGTTGTTTTCTACGCGTCTCGCTGTGAACTGCTGCGTGGGTCTGCTGGCGGGTGGAAGCTTGCCCCTTCCACCTCTCTTTTAGGTGCCTGGCCGATGCCCATATAAGGATACGTTTTTGTCAACTATCCATTTGATTGGTTGTAGGTACTTGTAAGCCTACGTGACCAATATCAGGCGGTGATGTCGCGAGCTCCTGCGTATGTATTGGTGTTCACCCGATTGTAGACATGCCGAGATGCGTATATATTCGTGTGTTTACACGTGCTGAGTGAGTGCTCCAATTCCGGGCCGTGAGGATATACATAACTTGTGCAGTTAGCTCTTGCAAGCTATGTGCAAACATAACAAAGTTTTATAATGTACGCAGAATTAATAAATTATCACTTAAAAATATTAACAACTATAAGATACTTAAACGCCCTGTGGTTGGTCGGCGGGTTGTGACAGAACTTAGACTGCTCCCTCATGGGTCGATCGGCCTCGTGCATAAAGAATATGGGCAATTTGGCGTGATGTCATGCTGCGTGGACTCACCACAGGGGTCACCACTGCACTACAAAAAATATTTCAAAAATGATCGATTTTTTTAATTCTAGCCAATCATTTATATAGGGATTTGCATGTTATATTTTTTTTGCGTATTACAATTTATTTGCGTTCTCTCCAATACCATGCTGACTAGAAATTCGTATGTGTGCTTGATTGCCACCAAAAATTGAGAGAATGCATTTTCATCGTCAACGAGTCTATCTGACGAAGCTCAGCTTGATTGGAGGTCGGGCAGTGGGTTAATTTTTACTTTCAAGATTTGCATACATTCATGAAAACTAAAGTGCAATTCAAAAAGACGTATTCAAAAACACTTGCATTTAGATACATATTCAGTGGAATTCGTTAAAAAGGCTGTTGAACTAACGTACAAATGTAAAGGTACCAAAAATTGAGTTTTTTACAATTTGTTAAATTTTTTTATGTAATGTCTTCCTTACTGGAATTTTCCGTCCTGATGAATATGTTATTAGAAATCAGAAATAAAGTATTTTTTTAAATTCTGAATTGTATCTAGTCTTTCCAGTAGCAAAATTTTCATTAAAATCCACTCCGTATTAATTAAAAACATGTTTTCCGATGATGTAATATTTTTAGAATGCACGCTTTTCACAAAATACCTTTGTTTCCGTAGAGTAGGGTGTATTGCTAACAAAAAATACAAATAAGGGTTGCAAACTTATTCGAATCTGTAGCCGTTCTGCAAAATGCCTAACCATTTTTACTGAGATATCAGACGGGTATCCCTGAATTTTAATTTATCACAATGGTTGAAAATCAAATGATTTTACCATGTGAAAAGTTCAGAAAATACGAGTACCTAAATCAGATAAATGCCAAGTTATGTTTGGAGATCGTGCTTGCGGTATATCAGATATTATACATTTTGAATAAACTTACATCTGAACAAAGGAACTCAACAGAATTTACAACCCAACTCCTCAAAATATCATTAAAACAATACCATTTCACATTATTGCAAACTAATTTAAACCACTATTGGTGTTAACAAAATATATTCAAACCTGAGCAGGTTAATCATTTACAGAGACCATTGCCTGTGTAGTGGAGTACTAAACGGATAAAAAAACAACCATTAAAAACCAATATTTTTTGTACATACATCTATTTTCAAACGACGTTTAAAACTTTAAAAAAATAACAATAAAGTGATGGTTTGACTGACGATTGAACCATCCTACCCAGGAACTGGAGTCAGAATAAGACCGAATTTACTGCGTATATTAACTGCTGTAATGCCTTCGAATTTCAGAGAAATGCGTATATGTCCCCGTGTGTATGCGTGATTGCCACCAAAAGTTTATAGAATGTTTTTTCATCTACATCGAGTCTAACAGTAACTGCCGAGTTTTAGCATGATCGAATGTCGGGGGTGGCTTAATTTTTACATCCAAAATGTGGAAAAAGTGCAATTCAATTAGATGTATTTTAAATTAATAAAAATTATGTTCTGATTTTAAAGGTTAAAAAGTGAATCAGAAAAACAGAAACGAACATTGTTCAATTGATTCGCGAGTCTTTATTTAAATTGGAATAGAGAATTGACAAACATCGCTACATTGTATACTTGGTTATTTAAACTACGGGCGGGTGTTACAACTATGTTGAAAAACTTTTTTGGAAACTTTAGATACTATTAATGATTTGCCTTTAAGTTGTTATCAATTCTCTAAGAAGAGAGTCCATATAACTTTGATTAGATTTCAACAACTTATACTAACAACAAGGAAAACAAATAACAAACGGATGTTGCCATTCCGGGAAGCTGCTTTTCTAATAAGATCTCTGTCTTAATTCCTAAGAATACTGTGTGTTACATTGTACAGAGTTATATTGTGTAAAGACCAACATGTTTCATTAAGCAATGGAGATTAGTTAGGCTTAGATAAGTAGTTCAAGTTTCGTCGACATTTAGGATATTGTCTTTGGTATCGGTGGCTTCTAGTGGATTCTGAATTATTTCTCTAATCGGCCGAATGAACTTCATAACAATCTTATGTATAAACCAACACTCAAGTTTATATGCACATGGTTTTAAATCACGTTTGATGCTTTTTCTTTATATTACGATTTATCTTCTGGTTTTGAAAAAGGTCCCGTCAGAGTCAGCAATGAAGTGCTTTTGCTGTCGACAAATATTTAAATAAAGTCAAGCTTCAAATATATATATATATTAAAAAAAATAGATTAGCATCTGCTGCTAAGATCATCGAAATGAATTCTGCGTGACAAAAGATTCAGTGATAACGAAACGGAAATGGTTACATAAGTTATTCGTGCGTCGTCATTTGGGTGAATTCATTTTTGTTCATTCATTCGTGCGTCGTCATTTTTAGAGTGAAAAATTGTGCTGGGTGACTTATTTATTAAATTTTATTACCGTTACTTTATGACACAATTGTAAAAAAAATATTTCTATCGTTGAATCTACCATTCGTTTTACCCTTCATGATTAATACTCACTACGGTTGAAAGAAAATTCCTTACCTAACCTTACGAATTCAACGAGACTTCAACTCAACAAATTTTATGTAACGAAGGCATTGTCTTATAAGTACAATGAAATACTCCAAACTTATTCACATATTACTTGTCCATTGTCTGAACCATGTCTGGACTTATGTACCACTGTATTGTAATGTATTCTGAATAAACATCCGAGATGACAAAGGAGGAATTCTGCTGACAGCAGCTGGATGCCAGCCAAATATATGTTGTTGAAATTATTGACAATTAGATGTATTACTTAATATTTTTTTATATTGTTGAATTAAATTAGAATAAAAAATCAACTTTAAAACTACTTCTAGCTGTAGACAAAAACACCTTAAAGATGCTGTTATCCAAGAACAATGGCATTTGCGACCCTAAACTTGAATAAGCCACATCTTCACATTGTTTGCTAACTCGTGTAGGTATTGTATATCCAATATATAAAATAAAAATTTGTGTAACTAAAAAACCATTTCTACCGTTTTCCCGCAAGGGTAGGCAGAGAGAGAGGATAAGCCGTCACAAAAGTCGGTCTTGACATACGCTCCTTGCTTCACTCATATACATAATCTTATGTCATTCTGACTCTTGATATGGTTCGACGCAAGTATTTGATTCCGTTGATCAAAAACAAAACATCGGTAATGTTAAGTAAGAAAAACATTCTTTTTATGGAGCTTATTCTGGTGTTAATTAAGATATAATATCATAAAAACAAAACAAGATATTAAATTTATTAAGTACTATACAGAATTATTCAAAACAATAACAACAATAATAATTCAGATAACTTTTTTTCAGTGTAGGGGAAAGCGTCCATGAAACGGATGTGTATTGAAACGGAAGTTTATTTAAACGGACGTGTATTGAAGCGGACGTGTATTGAAACGGACGTTTTTTATCTACCATATATCTATATACTTATCTACCATAAAACAATATATTTTAATCTTATTGGCAGCCCTCACTTTATCCTTGCACGCCACCGTTTCACCATTTCGCTTTGTCTAAACATCCGATTCTGATGCGTGAATATTTGTGAATCTTCGAACCGTTTGTGCCGTAGGGAATTGTTTATACATACCTATAGTCGGGGTGGTTTTTTATCGATAAAATACAATACACCGTGTACATAATTCATAACAGAATTAAATAAACAACAGAAAGTCACTCAAGAAATATCTGATCTGATCTGAGCAAGGCCGGACATTATTTTATTTATTGGACAATTTGTATAGCGCCACTTTTGTGAGATATCACTTCAGGAGCGCTTTACAATTGATGCAGGTATTAAAAAACAAAAATATTACAAAAATAAAGTGAAGATAAGTTAAGTAAAATGAAGTACAGGAACAGGTGACACGAAGATAGAAAAATCCTAGGTGGTGAAGAAACTGGACCAGCTGCTGCAGTGAGAGAGTCCACCGCATCCACCAACAGTGCCAACACGAGGTTCGTCATCCGTCCAGGTATGTATCTGCTGCTAATAAAGCGCTGAAAAAATATCATCACATAGATAACAGACCTTGGTAGCACCGCTGTGACGTTCGGCGGGTCCATCATACATCTCCATATAATCCTGTTCCTGGTGATTGTTGAAGTGGTGCATTCTGCCCGCAATAAAAGGCGACGGTCAAAATAATAAATTACCCTGGGCTTAGCGAAACGCTTGCTTAAGCCTTCAGAGTTTCCGAGAATTCCGTTGAAAACATCTGGGGTGCATTCACCGATCCATGCTAGTTCATCGCGGGCGAATTTCGAATATTTTTCAGCAATATTTCCGATTATTCATTTTTAACATTCTGCACTCAAATCACGTTTCTATAAAGTTCTAATCGCTGGTTGTTAAGATTTTTTAATTATTGATTAAATGTTGATATCAAAAGGGATATTGCCACATTTCCCTTGAAAATACTAAAAAAAACACAGTGCGGTTGGAGGACACGTCCAGCTGCTCCAGGCGCAAACAACATATAATATTATTGTTAACTAATTTTTTTATTGTAAACAAATTTAATTTATGTTAATGCATCTATGTTATGCCTTCATAATCTCAATGAATCTATTTTAAAATATGATGCTGTTTTTGAGTTATATTATTTTTGCACCGAAAATCTACAAAAACGATACCCCAGACTCAATAATAACTTTGGAAATTGGCAAGATAATTTTACGTACGCGAAAAAATTCCGTTAAATCTTTTTTGACTTCATAAATTCAACATTTGCTATTGAATAGTCTACCCGAAATGATTATCTTCCAAATTTAGTTCCACTGCTTTCCAAGCAAAATACTAACTCTTCATAAATAATTCACCTCACTTTATCTTACCCTGAAATTTGCGAATAGAAATAATTCAACTTATTACTAGGTAGGCCCATCGTATTTTTTTGGTTTTGAATTCACTAGCTTACCCGAATAAAAAACACCAATTTATAGATGTTTTCTTCTTATCGCACAATATTAAAAGATCGAAGAAGCAGTAATTTAGTTTTTCAATACTTAAATGGATAATTGAAAAGTACAAATCTAAAAATTGAAGTTAAGCTGCGAGCTGTAAAATTAATCTCCTATACTAGTGGATAACTTTTTAACTGTGGATGGAGAACTGATTTTTTACTGAATAAAGATAATGGAATGATGTTCTTCATCAATTTACCTTTGAAATGATTAAAATTGATTTTTTATTTTAATTTTTTATAAATATTTTATTACCTACTATCTGAAGTTAGTTAAGAGTTTTTCGAAATATAATGTAGATAGTAACCTTTCTCTTATTTTTAAGGACATGTATGCAAAATTTCATCAATCTCGGAATAAAACTGTAGATTTGTATAATAATCAAATCCATGCCGCCCGCCCATTGACGCATTGATGCAGCCCGCCACAGACATCATTATGTATATAAATAGATAGGTTGGTTGAAGATAGATAGATTTTAAAGTATTCCACTATTCTTAGTCATTCTATTCTTGTCCTTCATAAGAGAGGCGAATTCCTAGCGTAAGAGGACAATATAATATACACGTTCTCTTGAAATAGAAAAGTGTAAACAGTCTAGTAAAACATTACAAAAAAGTCACAAAGTAAAATCCGGAGCCGGCCTTCTGCAGGCACAATAAGAAACTGTAATGAAAAATGTAACGGCTAAAAATATATATACATATTCATATAGATCAAGCAAAGCTGATTCTGAATATATGAGTTTTATTATTAATTATTATACGTAGAATTTATAAATCGTAATTTAAAAACTTATAAAATCCATCTCCGTTTGGTTGGTATGACTGAACTGCTGATTGATTACAACCAGTCTACGTGAGTAATATATCTATGGTCTAAAAAATCCACATCACGGTTTGTCAATTCGTGGAGAATTCACCAAATCACTTCTAATTTCTTTCTAGTATTGGGTTTGGTGAGGAAATTGCGGGGATTCTGGACATTTCTTGACTATCCAACCATATAAAAACAATATATTTACAGTATTTCTGAGAACGCACTATATTTCAAAATTTTCCAAAAATTCCCTTTTTAAATCATGAACGAAAAAATGCTAATTTATACAGAATTTTGTTTCATTTTTAAGGTAAACGAACTTGTGGGGAATTTAAAAAAGTCTCTTCATCTATTGTGGGTATTTTATAACCAATGTATTGCCAACTCTTGTCTACATTCACATATGAACCGATGAACATGTTTTAATGCAGGTTTTAAAACACCGGTAAATTATTTAGCAGGGGTGATCATGGAAGCATTTTTTTACTTTGATTCAATACGATAATATTAGTGAATATTAGTGACGATATGCTAGCATTTTACCTAGAGTTCTTCGATGTTATAAGGGGGTAATCTTAGGAATAAAAAACTTCTAGACTCCCATACAATATACAGCGCCGGAAAAAAAACGTCGGTTTTTTGAGACTGGTCATCGGTGACGTCACGGGTCACGTCCATATATTCGATGCGTTTTCGGGTTACCCGAAAAATTTAACCATAGAAGATTATTAAAACCAACTATAACATTAAAAAAATGTTCCGGTATTAAGTTTGAAGGTCGTTATTAATAAAAAATGGGCTGCAGTTCCTCGTTGAATCTGCAAGGAGCCAAGGCGCTGAAAATAACCTAACACAGCGCCCTTGAGGTTTTGACTAGCGAAATTCGTCGTTTGACTCAGAGCCGGCCCTGCTAAATTATACAGTTCTTGAGTTAATTGGATTTATCAATCTAAAATTGCATTACGGATGTAGTTGTATTTTGTTAAATATTAATTATTCTTTATTTAAATCATCCTTTAAAACTAAGCCGATCATATTCTATGCCACTACCTCCAATCCCATTCATAATCAACCTTTGGTTTTCTACACATTTCTGAACATGAACACGAATCACAACATGAACACGACTCTGCAGTCACACCACGTGTCACGCTCGTAGTTCCACAGCCTGCTGAAAATCGACACGTGAGGCCATTACCTCCCGTTTGTCCCCCACAGGCTGCGACCGGGTCGGCTACTGTAAAATTAAAGAAGCACGTTTCCCGAAGCGGGGTGCTTTTGATAAACACATTTTTCCCTATTTTTTGTCCATTCTCAAAACGATAGACTCCCGACTTTGAAAAATTGGGCAGAACTCTATGCTCTAAAACTCTATGCTCCTCCATTTACCATGTTTATGACATCAATACAAATCTGGGTGTACTGTACAGGGCTCGAAGACACTGCTGCCAATGCCTTTAAATTAGGCAGCCAACTTAGGTTTTAAGTTTCAAAATATCTTGCGTATTTGCTTCATAAACGGACTTCAATCTTTAAAACACAGGCGTCAGGTAGAAATACAGGTATTTCATCGGAAGAACTAGCGTCATTGAACCCTTCAACGCAGGTGTACGATCGGGAAACACGTCAAATTTCAAAGTTCTGTGAAAGTCCTTTACAAGTTCTATTACCACCCAAGTACTGTGAAGCAACTGGCCCATGATGATATAATAACAGAACTTGAATAGATCGATCGAATAGACGATCTTTCATAGGAACTTGAATTTCAACTTTGAAATATGATGAATTATTAAAAATCTTTGAAACAACCCGTTCTTCTTGTTAGAATCGACGTAATCGAGACTATAAAATTATCAACAACTAATAATAATATTGTTAATTATGTAATCTTAAAAAAGGTTGGGAAACTCGCCAAGCTTTAAGCTCTACTGCGAGTGTGCTATCACCTGTCGGATTAAATACAAAATTAGGTTGTCTGAAATTCTGCAAAAGCACACCGTCGCGCATCGTAAAAGTTTTATTCGAATAAACTGGGTTTTACTATATTTTACGTTGTAACTTTATGTGTGTATTACGATGGTGTACATATTTTTAACGCTAATAACTGGCTAATTCTCATGGTTATTCTGCTGTTTTAGAGCTTCAGTCTCCATGACATTTCCATTCCAGGTGATTTTTGTTCCCAACATATTGTTGTTATTCCCACAGTGTAAACTGCCTTGTGTCACAATATAATATGTCAAACTGAGTTAACCCTTAGCCTGCCAGCTAAAATGCCGAGCGGCCCACCATGCGCCGGCTGATACTATTTTTCTAATAACTTACTTGTTTTTAAATACATATTTTTGAATTTCACTTCTAGGAAGTTGACTATAACAGTGCATTCTAGCAACGTTTGGTTGCAATCACCCACACAAGGTGCATAAAAACAAGACGTATATATGTCATTATATTAGTAGAATTTAAAATAAGAAAAATTGAAACAACAAAATAATTTTTAGTTATGTTGGTAACTAGGTACTAAAAACAAATATTGATAAATAGGAATTTAGTGTGTTCAAATATAATTTTATTTGATAGTACCTACTAAGAATATTTTAGAAAGAGATAAAGTATACGAAAATCTGTAAAAGTTAGTAGAGTTACAATAAAAGTTAGAAGATTAAATAATAATAAACCACATTCACGATACAGCTCTCTGAAGAATCCAAAAAACAAATACATCAGTAAGTTTATTAAGTTGTTACATATTGTATATACATTTGTTTCCTGGAGGACAAACCATATATTTAAGTTTAAATAAATTAACTCTTTATTTTCGACACCGTAAACAATCCATAAAGCATGAAATATAAAAATAAAATAAAATTTCTAGAAATGCAACAAAAACCAAGAGATGTTTTACGTATAAAATAAAGAATGTTTACGATACGAGCCTTCGATAGCAACCAAAAAATTATCAACATTTAAATTACTTCAAATCGAGGCAAGTTTGATCCACGTCTATGTCGGCACAGGATGCATGAAAAAAAATCATTTAAATTACATCAAAATAATCCTCAAAAAGTATTTTCAATCATAAAAATTGTTAATTTAACATATCGTAAAAATTCACCATATTTTAAATGCTCGTATTGTCTGAAAAAATTTATATTTAATCAGAAATTTTTGAAACTGGCTGTTTTTCAATGTATATCAAAATGAATTACTGTTTTTGAAAGTAGATGTAAGTCACTTAATAGATTTTAATATTGCAAACGGAAAAAATGCGATTACTAATATACATTTTCTTGCCGCTTACCTAAAGTTTTTTCTTGTAAACTGTAGAAACAGCACTTTATATGAAACAGAAAAATATATTTAATTACACAGAAGTATTAATAAGGCTACTGCCGCTTCACTTTTTTCGTTTCATATAAAAATAATTAGTAAAAAAAATCACAAAGCTTGGCAAATCTTTCGCAAACATGGATAGTTTTACGGTCGATGAGTTTTTTGAGTATATTATCATTATTTGGAAGTGTGTAGTAAATTTTAAGATGCAAATACAGAGCGAAGTATTATTTCTTTCTACCACTGCTTAAATCATATATCTCCCCGTAATATAAAACGAAATATAACAACTATATTGTGGGTCCGTCTCAGTTTAGTACTGATTTGACCCTGTCGATATAAAGAGTGAGCTTATTGTGATGTCACGAGGCTCCTTGTGACGTCACGGGATTTTAGCGGACATTTGAAAAATTAAATTTTTATAATTATTTTGATACTATATTAAAAAATTTAAAAACTCCAATTTTTTAAAGTTAGAAAGTTTTATTTTTTTAAATGGTCTATACAGTTCTTCATTCATATTCAATTGTAATAACTTGTAATTTTTTTTTAATTCTGTGTCTTTTCATTAATTTCATTCTGACAGTTGATTAAAATATAAAAACCCTTCTAAAGAATTTTGATCCTGCGATATCTGTAAATATTCTTTGAATGCTTCTTTCATCTTTCATGGCATCTAGTCAAAAATAAAACTAAGCCAAAATGGTTTTGACAGTCACTTAAATAACGTTCCATTAGTCTCTAAGTAACTCTAACACAAACAATCAAATCCCTTTGATACGTAATAGAGTTTATTCAAATTTTAAGGGATGTTTGGGTGGTTTATCATTTTATGGGTGTTTTTTCTACCTCATTTTACTATGTAGAATCTGTAATAAATGTAATCTACCTTTAGTGTCAACTCATTCGAGTAGGGTGACTTTTGTGTTTGTAATATCAGGACTTCATGTTAAATATCGTCGCATTAATTCGTAGAATGCGTAGCCACCAAATGTAAAATTTTACAGGAGGCACAGAAAACCTCGTAGTGAAAAAAAAAGAAAGACGGCGGATTAAACTTTTGTAAGGGCTTTCTATTTCAAATCGGAGTTAGGAAGCTTACATAAAAACCGAGAATAGAGATACGTATTTTCCAATGATACATACTTTTCTGCGAACAGTTTTATGAACAACCTAGCAGAAGATTTGGGAGATAGGAATTTTAAATTCACAAAATAAAACACAAAAATGTATGTTTATATCGAGGCAGTCTATTTAGATGCATTTTGAATGATTTTAATGATGCGGAAAGTTATCGTAAAAGGAGTGGTAATCCTTTTCTAATGTCTTTTTTAAGTCTTGTAAATGCTCTTACTTTTCTTTCCTTTCCGTATACAGGGCTGGCAAATCTTTAAATTGGAAGCCTTTTATCGTAGGAATTCTTTCCGGTATTGGGTTTCAGTTGCTATGAGTATGCCTTAATTCGTAAAATATTTTTCCTTGGGTATATTTAATAGCTTTTAGATCGGTAACAACTGGAACGCCAGCTCTATTTCCTGGCCGAATGGACTGAATATATATTATAATATTAATATAATATACTCGTATATATAATATAATATGTATATGGCTTATAATATCAGCTGTAGAGGTTGCATCACACTTTCTTGCTTATTATCTGGTGACTTAACCTCCCGAGAAGCTGGAGGGCGCAAGAGTGCTCGGTTTGCGTATCGAGCGTGATAAGGTCGGGCGTCTTATGTTCAGAAGAGGCAATGATATTCCCTTGCTGCAGGAAGGATCAAACCTGAGTAGAAGGGAATTACTTTCGATCTGTGGCAAGCTGACGGGGTACTACCCCGTATGTGGATGGCTAAGGATAGCCTGCAGCTTCATGAAGAGGGAGTGTCAAGGCCAGACGTGGGATGATTACGTAGGTGACAGGTCCCAAAAAATGGCTGAAGAACTTCTGGTGAGAGTGCGAATTGATGATCCTGTACAAGGAGACTGGCTAGTGCCCGAATCATTAGGCGGTGCCAGAGTTTACTATGATGCGAGTAATCTGGCCCTTGGAGTTACCTTGAAAATTGAGGGGAGAACTGTTGAAGATGCCGCATGGCTGCGGAAGACCACTGATGTAGGGCACATCAACATAGCGGAGCTAGATGCTGTCCTTAAGGGATTAAATCTGGTTCTCAAGTGAATTCTTCAAACTCTGGAGATCATTACAGATTCGGCGACGGTTTTGTGCTGGGTGAGATCTACACTGATCGAGAGTAGTCGTGTCAGAGATGCTTGTTAAGTGACACTTGGGGTTGATGAAGGAGATTGTAGAAGAATTTGATCTGACATTGTCGATCACCCTTGTAGAGTCCTGTAGAAATAAAACTGATGTACTAGGGTTTGCAAGACCCGGGCAAAGAGTAGCCATGACAGGAAACGTTGTGAAAGAGACTCCTCAGAGTGTGATGATAGGTGGGAGACACTTGAAAGTGGAACTGGTGAGCAAACACGTGCTTTAAGCGTAGAAACTCTTCATGCTCAGCATCACTTTGGAGTAAAGCGAACGCTTCATCATGCCCGGCTGGTCGATCCTGAGGTGAGAAGAAAGGACGTCGATAGATGCGTGCGTTCCTGCGTACAATGCAGGACAATTGACCCTCCGCCATCATCCCATGAAGCAGGTAATCTTAATGTTGTGACAACCTGGAGTCGCTTGGCAGTTGATGTTACTCGTTTCGGTAGGAAATGTTTACTCACATTCATCGATTGCGGTTCAAGTAGATTTGCCGTGTGGCGGGAAATCGATTCAGATAATGCAGATTCGATTGTCAGACATTTGGAAGAAGTGTTTCGGGAAAGAGGCCCGCCCAAAGTAGTTCTCATGGACAATGGTACTGCATTTCGTTCCTACAGTGTTGCAGATAAGTGTAAGAGATGGAATGTTCGTCAAAGATTTCGCGCGGCATACCGACCAGCTGTAAACGGTATAGTTGAACGACATCATCAAACAATAAAGAGAACTGCAGCCAGAAGTGGAAGAGATCCTCTGCAGGCAGTGTTTTGATACAATCTTGTTATACTAATATTTTGTTACATAAACTTTGTTCAATTAAAACGCGCCAATCTAGGTAGAATCAAATTTCTAGAATGTCTATGCACAAATAAACTCAGGGGTGAAGGTTCGCAACCAGGTCGCGTGTCAGTATCATGATAGTTTTTTAGGATGGTATCTCTTGTACATAAATAAAAGGCGGTGCATGGATTGATATAACATGTATTGGAAACCTTTGAATATTTTGCTGATGAGCCCTAGCTCGACAGATCAACAGTATTATACAATTTGACTTGACCCCAAAGACCGACCAGTTTTTTAGCTATCTGTATCTAAACTACGGGAGCCGAACATCGCGTTTTATAGTGCCGAACACTGCTTTTTCTTGATGGGAGAAGCGACGGAACGTCCCGCACCCCCATTCGGCGGCTGACGTAACTCCGTAGAAGCGTGATCCATCTTCTGGAAAGGTGGATATACTTCTCCCGGCCGCATCCATAAACCCCAGCTATCTATAAGCGCGTAGCCGTTCCTGGGGATGCTGCAACCCATACAAAGAGCTCTTTCTCGGCCCACCGAACACGTGCGATGTCAGGATTCAAACTCCAAAAATCAAGAAGAACGAGGTTCCCACTTGACAGCCATGCGTGGCACGAAATATTAATTGCGTAGGATCCAATCCTACGCAGGATTGACCGTTACTTTGCGGATTCCCGTTCAATCGAATAACACCGGTCGCGTGGTTCGTCCGTAACAACTTCTGTCCAGCGAAATCACTATTACCCACTTTGGGAATGATTAATTTTCGGTCACAAAACGTTTCCCGCCGTGCCCGTAAGCAAACTCGCATTCATCGGCGACAAAAATGGAATTACATTCCGTACAATTAATTATTTAAAAACGAAAAGCACCGCGACCATCATCTGTACAGTCCACGAACCCACACGTTGACTGTGCAGACAAGAAGTGGTTTCTTATTTCCGCCAGGTTCAGATGTCGCTCTCAGCGACCATACGCGAAATTTAACCAAAACCAATACCAGCGACAATCGCCCAGTTCCTAACTAGGTTAGAGAATCGGCGGGGATAAATGTGATGATGCAGAACAAATTAATGAATAAAATATTAAAACAAAAGGAATCTAGCCTTGCATCATAACAATCTTTGGCTGCAAAAAGTCAGGATGATCGAAGTGTTGCGCTGTCTAGTATAGTTCACACATACTCGTGGAGACACCCTTTTGCGCAAGTGAATATAGAAGAGGAAGTATTGACTGAGTTCTAAGTGGGCGATCTTGTTGCGGTTTAGCCAGTAGATAGGAGGGGTGACAGGACTTACTTCAGTCAACAACATCGAAGTAGATGGCATACCAAGACATGTGCTTGACCCGCGGAAGATTCCTGACAGAGAACGGACTGTGTCTGAGGAGAGACGAGATGGAATTGCCGCACGTTCCACCGTCAATATTTTGGGTTTGTTTGAAGAGGACAGTGAAAAACCGGATCCGGATATGCATCAGGAGGAGATCCACTTGGAAAGAGATGGTGACCTTGAAGGAGAGATAATCACAGAACAACGACCTATTAGGACGCGAAGGGCTCCGGGTTGGTTAAATCAATTCATGCAGTGATGATGACATTAGGAGGGCGTATGGTGATAAGCATGTACCACTGTAAAAGCGGTGAACTCAACCACAGAGGCACATAAAACAAGAGAGCTACGGCAGAGCGTCACACGGTGCAGAAGACGTCAGTTTAGACTACAGATACAAACACTATTCGTGACTTCACAATTAAATTTAAGGTTATAAAATGTTCAAAATTAATTAATCAACTTCCTCAGTTAATTTCACGGTAAATCTATTACACAGTAAATAAATTTCTTCAGTCAAAAACACAACCAGCGCGCACGGCTCACCGGCCAATGCTGAATTAAGGATTTTCTAAGGACGGGTTGTTTCGGAGAATTTGAACAATTCATCAAATTTCAACGTTCATTTTCAAGTTCTGTGAAAGATTTTTTAAAGTTCTGTTTTTATTTCAGTTTAGTCAAGCAACTAGCCTACAATGATATAATAACAGAACTTGAATAAGTCTTTCACAGAACCCGGAAATGAACGTTGAAATTTGATGAATTGTTCAAATTCTCCGAAACAACCCGTCCTAAGTATTCGCGAGTAAAAATGGCACCATGGTGTTACGCAGTTTCCTAATTTGTGTTTATCTAAAAGGTAATTTTTTTTTAAATTTGCGAGTTTTACTAGTCGATGCGGGACTAATTTTAACACAAGATGGCATTAAAAACGTATTTTCGAAAAATTTGGAGTTACGCAGTCTACGAATTAATGCGACGATATGGTATTAAAACCATTAAAAAATGTTTGTTTTTTAAATATAATAATAATAATAAACGTTTTATTGTCTTATTTGTAATAAATAGAGACAATGATATCTTCACTGGGACCTCCAGTGCTGATGATTTCATTTACATTTTATTGCAGTTTAGTAGTATGGATATTAAGAAATAATTATTAAAATAATTTTGTGTTTTTCCTGAAATAATTATCAATATATTACATGGTGTTTTGTAGTGCAGATGAGTGGTTTCATTTTCAGTCTTTATTTGGTGTCAGCATTATCCAGCTTTTTGCTTGACATTTAAAAGTTATCATATTTTTGTGAGTTTTGAATGAGAGTGAGATTTTGTAATAGAGTTTAGTACTACATAATGGGGAGCATTTTGGCCAAATGTTGAATTTTAAGTTGCTCCTTGGATATGTTTTTGACCCTGAGATCTATTGTGTCTAATATATGAGTTAGTTGCTATTTCTTGTGTTTTGAAGGAGTATTGTTTTATATAGTTTAATTGACACGATGTTAAGGCTGTCGAAGGAAATTTTTTTTTGTTTTTCTCTGTGGTGGAGTGGTGTATAGCATCGCCCTAAAATAATTGTCAAAGTTGACCAAATTTAAAGTTTGCATCATCATTATCGATGATTATTGGACTTTCTTTAGCATGTTCTCAATCGGCAATGACTATGACAGTAGATAATTAAAGCCTTCTCCTCTCTAGATAACGTTGCTAACAAATTTTCCTCTTCCTCATAATTAACATTAGAAAATGCTAAGACTTTTTTTTAAATGTGGTCTACATGACCATCGTAGATCATACAACGTGCGTCATGAATACTATATATAATTACAATTGAAGGAAACTGATTGATTTAATATGTGTAAACAAAATAATTCTCGGTCATCTTGGTATTTTTTAGTAATATTTCATCAATCACAAGTCCGGTCTCAACCGACGCGGTGTCGAGACATTGACTTCATCGCCGTGATAATGGACCACGGATTTACATCTAACCGTTTTTATTATTTATTTATTTATTTATTTATTACACGCCATAGTGGGCTTATCTTAAAAAAATACAAGCTATTTGTATCTATGTAAACAAGTAAAAAATAATACAATAAAGAAAAATGTAAAAATAAAGATAATGACAAAAAGGTTGTAAAAAAAAACACAGAACAAAATACACAAGAACAATGAAAAACAGAACATAATAATGACAAAAAGGTTGCATAAAAACACAGAACAAAATTCATAGTTAAAAATGTGAACAGGAACTAAGAATCCTCACGCATATAATTGAATTTAAAAGATTCAACAAAACAAAATAATAGAAGCGAAGAAGTTACAAAATTCTCCGATTCCGAGTGTAAAATCTCGGAATCGGAGAATTTCGGTAAGCTAGTGTCCTGGTGTTATTGAAGTAAAAAGGTAAGAAATGTCGGCATGATTTTTTGGGAACATGGATATTGATACATTGAAGTAATTTGAGAAAGTTTTGTGAACTACATGCATCCTATCGCTTTAGACATCATCAACCACGACGACATCGTCAACAACAATTATGACTACTCTGGCTACTCTACGACTGTGCACTTCGACTACCTCAATAAAGCGGCTGTTAGGACCTCACAACGGTAACCGGATAAATCATCACAATGATAATTCATCACATCTTTAAAAAGTTATATAAAGTCATGGAATGTGATGAAAAAAAAACTTTATTAACTGGGTTATGTAGGTTAGGTAAGGTTAGCTTAAAAAAAAAATTCATCGTTTCTAATGACTTTATTTCACTTTTTAAAAGTGTGTTGAATTGTCACTGTGTTGAGTTATCATGGAACCCCTCACAACATCTTCTATTCGTCTCCTTAACACATCCCTAAACAAGAAACAACTATTTGATTCTGGCCTAGGCTATACTCAGTGTATCTACCGCACTGACTTAAGAAATATACTGCGTAGTAATATTCATATTTCTAGTTATTTTACAGTAAAATTATTTCAATTACAATAATAATAAAAACATTTCCTAGTAGCCCCAGTACAGTCCAGTCCAGTCCCCCTATCGCAGTTCTAGAACTCGAATGGTCCGACTGGTCCATTCGAATTCGATGAGTATTTCCTTACCGATTTTCAAAATAAAGCCAGACGTCAAAGCAGAGAGGGGGGAGTCTATGAAATAATTCCTTAAAAAAATTTCCGCAATAGAAATTTTTCATAATATTTTTTAATTTCCCTAGAGTATTCAAAATTTCCTAAAAATTTGCCCTAATTTCGTCGAGAATTTCACTAGATTTTTGCGCTTTTTCCCTTTTCCCTACAACATATTTTTCATTCCTATTTTATATTAAAAAGGAGCTAGATTATCTGAAAAAATGAGCTAAGAAGCCAAAGCACTTTTATTAAAATTTTAGATAAATCTAGCTCTAATGGTGCTGAGTTAGCAACACTGGCTTCAACCGCCTGTTTGAGCTCTGAGTCTAGCATTCTGCTTTGCTTGGTAATATTCGTGAACCCGAATACAAAAGCTCTAGCGACAGACACTAAAATGAAAAATATATAGGTTTTCAATACCTAATATTATATTAAAGTTTTAATTACACTTCACTTAAAGAACCTGTGCAATAGTTGATTAAATTATTATGTTAAAGAATTATAAGAAATATTTTAGGAAGGACCAAATAAATATGTTGATATAGCGGGGGTGGGGGGGGCTGTAAGTTATAAAAAATATATATTTATCTGTGGAATAAATTAAATTAAAAATATTTGCGGACGACTAGATTGGAACCAGAGACCTTTTAATTCATAACCCAAGCCGCTTGGATATGAAGGTTGACAACAATAAACTGTTTTATTTCTCTAGTATGTATTCAAAGTTTTTTGTATTGAAATTACGATATTACAAAGAAGAGAAAATACGAAAAACAAAATTATTATTTTCAGAATTTTTTGTTACCCTATTAACGACGACCGTTATTATTTCGTTACCGACGCCATACATAGACTGCTATGGGGATTACAAAATACCGGTATTATCATTGGCTGGATAGGCTATTAATTGTCTGTTAGTTTTAATACTAACCACCTTTGACAAGTCGACTACGCAAGTATCTGAAAACCGTAATGTCGCTACATTCTGACAAGCTTCAAAATTATCTCGCGAAATATTTGGACAGTTTTGGATAGGAAAATCGAAATGTGTTTTGATAGCATCACATATTCATACATTACTTTAAAGGCTATTTTAATATTTACGCCTTTAACGTCGCGTGGGGGGATCATGTCATTCGTTTTTTATATATTTCATATCTTGTTTCTTTTTATTCTGTCGAAATAAATTCTATTGTCTCGTTGATTGTATGATATCTTTGGATGTTTTTTAAAGCCTGTTCTCATTGCAACAAAACTTTTCTACTGTGGGGATAAGAATTAACTCAGTATCTCTTAATATTTCTGCTTCACGTTTTTTGTTTTGATTTATAGGTAATGGACAAGTCATTGATATTGATTATAAGTTCAAGAAAGATGTTTGATCAATTCCACCTGAAGGAAGATTACACGGACACGCATTCAATACACTTCTATGAGTTTTTCAATTCAGTGCTCTATTGCAGCGGTCCGCAACCTTTATGGAGTTGCGAAGGCTTAAGACGGTTCTTTCTGCGACTTCAGAAGAAATAAAGGTTGGCTCAGGTAGATATCAAGGTAACAGTAGGTTCTAGCTAGGGACATGATATCCTACGTTTTACATATTTTGAGAGCCTCAAATAAAAGGAGCAATTACAATAATTTCATTTAGTTACTAAATAAGGCATAATATTAGCGTGGACTTCGTGACTGCGCGCGTTGAGTTAAAACTTTGATTTATTGGTGAAAATATATTAGAAATAGCCTCTATTAAATCCAGCTGTATTTAGTTTTTTTTTTACATCAGTCAATACCGAAAATTTGTCTCACACAGGAAAGCAGATGCAAATTGTATATAGTAACATCAGTAGGGATTTTTGTAAAGAACAACGAAGAGTATAAAGAGAACTAAGAACGACTATGCTTTTGTAAATACCTTCACCATACACAAGAACGGCTTGTTTCACAGAATTTGAACAAGTCAGCAAATTTCAAAATTAATGTTAAAGTTCCAAGTACTGTGAAACAAACTGCCCACGACAAAATAATAACAGAATTCGAATAGAACGTCTATAAAACTTGAATTTTAAATTTGATTAATTGTTCAATTTCTCGGAAAAGTAAGTATTTCTCTGTTAAGTTTTACTTCACACTGTTAAGATCACAAGAGAGTAGATTAATTACCATTACTGGTTTCCTTACCGTCTTGTCAGTGAAAATAACTTAGAATATAAAATCTTGTTGACGTTTTTTGGCGACCTCATTATTATATTGCGACCCCATTTGGGGTCCCTACTCCGGGGGGTTGTCAACCGCTGCTCTAGTGCAACATACTTTGCTTCGTTGATTTTGTGGTGCGCATCGTTTCCACTCACTGCCCACTGCACACTGCACTTGTGTCCTTCGTTCAGCATGGCTGGTGTGGCGGGCCTCGAAGGTGACTTGCAGTTGCGGCATGTTACAGTTTGCAGTTTGGATGCACCGGAGCAAACATAAACAAGTTCTGTGTGACAGGAGGCGCACCGAATATTGTGTATGCTTGTGGATTTTGTGGCAAACAATCTTTTGTGAGGGATGGGGTTATTTTATGCAGTAAAACATTTGGTATTGAAAGACGTTTTGTATTAATCCAAGATTTAACTTATAAATTGCAAAATAAGAAACTCAGATACACTAACATAACCAAAAATGGTTCCAATGAGCTATTCAGGTGAAGATTCATCTAATTACTTTGAAAACGTAAATATAAACATTACACAGAGAAAATTGGCTGATATGATATACCGTTTATTTATTAAATCTGGTAAAATTATTTGTTTTCTTTTTGAAAATGGCCTATAGTGAATAGGCCTATAAACGAATGAATTGAAAGAATTCCTAACAAAGTATCAGTCAAAATGAAATGTTTCCTGAGGACGGCGAAACACATGTTCATACAAATACTGATATTGATACTGACATACTTATATTGTAGCATTCCGTCATGATATCTATTAGGAAAAGAACACGTGTTCTCGATATATTCTGAATGACTAGTATTTTATCAGGAAGTTCGTATGCTGTCAATTTTTAAACAGGATCATTTGTTTTGTAAAGCAGGACTACTTTTCCCACCGGCATAACCATTGACAAGATAGTTCTGCAAATTGGGAGATAAAACAGTATATGTTGTCGGAAATGGAGATAACCATCGGGAACATGATAGCCGAGTTTTCAAACCATCCACGATCTTGTCTGAACAAGATATAGTAGTACCAGAGAGAGGTCTAAGTTCATCATCAACGATGGCCCTCTTCCTTATCACACATCTTGTATTAAAACGAAAAAAAACGAACGATACGTCACGTACGACCTCTCGCTTTCACTACTATACACCTACAAGCCAACATCAACCAGAAGTAATGTGATACACGGAGAAAATTTACTGACATAAAATATTGGAATTCTTTTAACAATCTCTTCAAATTATTCGTAATCTGGTTAAAAATTGGATTGCAAGCAACGAATAAATTGTTAGGTTTACTTATAAACTTTCAGTAAAACACTATCAGTCATATCGCTATTTCATAAAAATTTCGTTATTGTATTTTATCGGGATAAAGGTGCATGAACACGTGTTCCGATATATTAGGAATATACTAAAAGTTTTATGAGAAACGGCTTGCAATCCCATTTTTGAACGGATTTTAATAAATCAGAATTTTGGTTTTCTCCGTGTACTGCAACATGTGTTTCTAAATGGAATCTACCAGTCAAATGATTAATAGAAAATATTTAACAGCATGCGAATTGGGGTAACATTGGGGTAACATTGTAATAAGTAATAAGTGGTGACAGGCACCAACCAAAAAAAACGAATTAATTAATAACTTTTGGACTCTCGCTTAGCGTCAACCTCCAATGTGTCGAAAGCTATTTTGCGTTTAATTAAACTTATCCCTCAGCGAACAATCTGTCACAAAACTAATTCTTCGTAAATAATCGTAAAAGTTTTCAGCATTATTAAATTTTGACGACACACGCCGCTCAAAATTGTTTGTAACAATGGAGAAAAAAATCATATTGCTTTTTTTGTAGATACCTGGAAATTTCGCGTTTGCGAAAACGCGAATTTTTACTCGAAATCGTTATTTGTAAAATAAGTAGATTCAATATATTTATTTGCCTAACTTCACGTCAAAAAGCTGCATAGGTAGGTACTGTCATTCATTTATATTATTTAAACAGCAAAGGATAGTAATTAGAGAGAGAATATAATGTAAAAATAACAAACAAAATGAGATCCTATTTATGTTATATAATATTGGAATATTTATGGGTAAATAAATATATGTAACTAACTTAAGATAAATATGAGGTATTTATATATATGACTAGGTGGTCGAGCGGTAAGGCTCTGAAGTAGTAAGCGAAAGGTCGCAGGTTTAAATCCCGGCGTAAGCGAGTAAATTTTATGTTTATTTTTTGGAATAACTTAGTGAGTAAAACGGAAAATTGTAATATTTAATTATTGAAGACAATATTAGCGTTTCCTAAACCAAAATCTGAAACAGAAAAATCAGGAAAAGATACGGTAATTGCAACTGTCTAGATTGTATTTAGTTTGGGTTGAATCTTGTGATCATACATAAAGATAGTTGCGAATCAAAATGTGCGGTGAGAAAAATGAAGACAATGTTGGTAGTTCTTTTTCAAAGTATGATACATTTCAATATGACCGAAGGAGATTCCCATTAGCTCAGTTGGTAGAGCGGTGCCCCGGCAAGGTAAGGGTCCTGGGTTCGAGTCCTAGATGTGACCGTATCTTTTTCTGATTTTTTTGTTTCAGATTTTTCGTTTAGGAATCGCTAATATTGTCTTCAATAATTAAATTTTATGTGTTTAACTTGTGTTATTTCACAATTCTATTAATTTAAAATAATATTCACAGAAAATACTCACAGGTACTCCCCCTCTTCTCCATCTTCTTTCCCGGCCCAATACTTTCAGCCCCACAACGTACCCCAATTGGAGATACCATAGTCTCACAAGCTCCAAATGGTTGGGAGCAGTTGTGACTCATATGAGGTATTTAATAAATATATATATAACACTAAAATACCCTAAATTGGGCCCGTATTATGTTGATATCATAATTTAAATAAGAATAATGTAATCACAATGCTGCTCTACTTCTTCATTCCTCAAGTCTAATCCTGTCCAATTCAGTTCTCAAGACCAGTGCTCTGCGTGTACTTATTTCTTTCCCTTCTCAATAACACGGTTGTCTCAAAGTCAGGGTTGATCGATAATAGGAATAATATCGGAATGATGGGTCATTATCTTTTCCCATATTTCCACAGCGATTCGTTAGAGTATATGTTTCTTTAGTCAGACAATGCTTTTATTCAAGACTCTTTATGATTGTGTTCTTTCATCAGATATATTGTAATTCTCTTTTTAAGAGGATCTGTTTTATGCTCACTGTATTGCTGTTTAAATCCATTTTATACCTTTGAAGCCAAGAAGATATGAAAACACTGCCAAACGATGTATTCGATTTTTGTACTATCACCCCGTGTTCTGATCTATAGCTGTGATCTACAAGACTGTGAAACTTGGAGTTGTTCATATAGTAAATTTGCCTTAATTATCACATGTGGCTTACAACTAACATGTTTATGACCAAGTGGGTATCAATACTGTTATGATATAGCTTACAACTATGGCTTGAAACTAGAGACTTACGACTAACATACTTATTTACATTTACAAATACATATTGTTGTGATTACTGCCCTTGCCGTCAGTGGTAAGATATAAAGTTTAAGATTAAGGCATTTAAATAACATTTAAATGGAAAATCAAAGAGAAAGAACAAAAATGCCACGGACTGAGTAATGAAACGCTACGAGGAAATGTCATCGTTATTCGAGACACGATAATTTAAAAAGGTAAGTCTTTAGTTTTGCTCTGAACTCAGATAAGCTGTCATTCTTTCGCAAATGTCTTTTTTTACATTAGCTTCAGACAGAAGGGCCTGAGTAAAATAATTTCCCTCCTGGCCTATATTATCCTATGGGAGGTGTGTGGAGGGTCTTTTTAAGGAAAGGATGGAGAAGAAGTACTGGGAAAGAAAAAGGTGTGAGGAGTATGGGTCCAGATAGTCCTGCTGGGAGGTCAAAAGGCAACTAGGCATACCCGGTCTCCCAAATGTGAAGGGAGTTTGTTCCGAGATGTTGTGCCTGCTACTATAAACGTACAATAGCGTATTATCCAAGGTTGATATTTTCAGTTGCAAACTTACCAAATACAAGAGGTCCATAAAAGAATATTTCTCTGATGGTTTTTGAATAATGTTATCTTTATTGTTTACATTTCTATTATCATTTGGTTTATTCCTACAACCTCTCTCCATGGCTATAAATGTATTGTTTTGTAAATTTTTCGTTTAATATAATCTTTTGTTATGTATATTTATTTTTATTTTTTAATAAACTAAATATTTAGCTCTATCTACAGTATAATAAAATCAATAGCAAAAGATATAAATAAATAATATTATGTGGATATATCTTTCTGAAAAGATAAATATCTATGATCCTTGTCCAATACATTACATTCCTTCATGCCGGAGGCTGCATTAAACACAATGTGGAACTTTTCTTCTACTTACTGATTCCGTCTTCCTTATCCCTTCCTGATGGCAACCCTTTGTATTCTGTAAGGATGTAAGAAGTTTCCCTCTATGGCCAGGGGCTCCGTTTCAAGAAACTTTATTACTGTCCTAGGCTTTTATAAAAGGATAGTGGTAAAATATTAAGAATAATAGAAATAACCACCATACTAATAAACTTGCATTAAATTTGACACAACTGATCAACCTATCAAAGTTGTGTAAAATTTAAAACACATTTATTAGTAAGGCCCATCATAAAAAGGAAGTATATGTAGGTGGCTTTGTTTTTCATAAAAAATCAACAATTTTATTCCGAGACTGATGAAACTTTGCACACTTGACCACACTTGGAAGATCTACTGACTAGGCTTGGTTTCTAAACAAGAGGAAGGTACTGTCTGCACTAGATTTCTAAAACCTACCCCTATTCCCCTTCCCACCCCCTTGAAGAAAAAAATTGATCCTTCTTTATACAATTTTGCATACTTGGCGTTAAAAATAACAAAAATCTCTGCGTAAAGCCCGGACAACGCCATTTAGTTTATTTTTTATATAATACTATTGTTGTCAGCTTTGTCGGAAAAAACAGCTTTATCTACAGAAGTGTGTAGATTTCATTTCCTTCACTTCTCCAAATTCCCTCTTGAAAGATTGCATCTACAAGATAGCCACAAATCACGTCTTCTTATTCATAATCTCAAACTATTAAAGTTTAATCAACGTTAAAACATTTTAAGACATATCATTAATAAGAGTTGAGTGAGAGGGAAGGATGTTTTAGCAAAAACCACCTCAAGCCAGGCCGGGACATTGAATCAATTCGGCTTAGTATCGTTTTTTTTCTTATTTTTTCATTAAAAGTGTTATAAAAACCAATAAAAATATTTTTGTGCAATCAAATTTAAAAATGTTTTTATTAAGTTCTGCAATCATTTTGGTTTTTATTAAAGTGACAGCTGTTTCGGCGTTAAAGGTTATTATCAAATCTTAGTTGCGCCACATCGAGACGGCCTATGTATTTCATTTTGTTTTTCTGTTTTTATTTTCATTGCGTTTCATTAATAAATGACTTTGCAAGTTATTTATTAATAAATAAATTAAAAATGGGGGAGCTTTAAATAAAATCATATAAATAACTAGTCATAATGTGGCATAACCAAGTTTTGAATGCCAAAACAGCTGTAACAATAGTAAAAACTAAAGCACTCGCAAAACTAATAGTAGCACTGTTCAATTTGATTAGGTTTAATGTATATTTTTTTTATTAAAATGAGTTCTACGAATTAAACTATAAAAGAATACGTCTCTTACCACACGTCTCTTATCCACAGTTCTTATGAAATTAAATACGTCGGTGCGACCATTGATCAAAACCTGAATTGGAATAGCAATATTCCAGAGCTAGTAAAGAGAATACGGAACTGCATGAATATTTTTGTTGGGTTAAAAAATATTATAAGTGTAAAAATAATCAAAAATGTGTACTATAACCTTGTTTGATTATTGCTTACCTACGGCATTATAGGTTGGGGAAGATCTTACAGAAACAATCTAAGCCCTGTAAAAGTTTCAAAAAGAATCATCGTAAAACTAATAATTTAATTCTACCTTCTCAACAAAATCTTTTTTAAAAGTTTCCACTACCAAATGTTGAAAACATACTGCTTAGGCAAGCTTCCATTTTGAAAACGTGCAAAGAAAAATATGTGAAAGGAAATCAAGAATTATGAGAAATGAATATACACATATATTCATTTCACACCATTGACCTATTATATTATTAGTCGTTTCACACATTATTTTAAAACTTCTCAAATGCACAAACATTGTTATTTACCAAGCCACTAAACTACAATAATCTCTCTCCTAAATTTCTCTGTTTTATCAACCAATCAGAACAAATAAATAAAATAATACAAATGTTTAAAAAACTTACATCTAAAAGTTAACATTTTGCACATATACACATTGTGATAATATACAACCAAAGTAAGAATCGTGACACTCTTAAAAGGCACAAGAGTTCCTCTTTTCTGATAAGGTATACATATATAGTTGTTGATACAATAACTAATAATATCTTAAATATAATATTTTTTTAATTGTATATGTATAAATTCAACTCATATTTTTTTATACATTAATAAATAAATATATTTAGGTAGAATCAAAAAAGTTAAGAGGCCAATTTGATTCAATGTCCCGGCCTGGCTTGAGATGGTTTTGGTCTTAGTGGGCCAGATGACAAATAACATTATTATCTATTTATCTCAGAGCTATCAGTCTCTTTCTCGTCTCCACTTCTACGATATCTATTTTCTTTTTTTCCTAAACATTAATGGAAAAGCTTGGAGAAAATAATTAAAATTTTATAAAATTTCGCACTTCGTTTTCCTTTGAGTTTTTCACCCAGAACACATACGTAATTCAATAAACAGTCAATCAATAACACATTCAATGATAGTTTGATATCAGCAGTGCGGCAAGCTCTGTAATTTGTATTATCTAGTATATTTTACGGATAATTACATAAGTTCAAGTAACACAGAAAATCAGTAACTGTGAGTATATAGGTGAGAAGTAGTGTTTTGTGAACACCTCACTAGATAGATGGAGATTCTGTGATGAGGTGTTCGCATATTTTTGATAAAGTGTTATTCTGCCGTCATAAGTAAGGACACAGTATGCTTCTTGAGACTCTCGAGGAAGACACTGTGGTTCCACCCATGGAGGCAGTATTGTGTATTATCTTAGCAGCAGTTAAGTTGAGTTAAATATCATCATATTATATTGATACATTGCAGTTAAAAGAAAAGAAAAGGAAGTGAATTTAATGAGGTAGTTAAGACAAAAGTGGAATAAAATAAAACAAAAAAAATTACACAAAAAAAGAAATAGAAACATTGAACAAAGTCAGCTAATACTAATACTAATACTTATAATTATTACTTAGCAACGCTAGTTTAGGCATATATTTTGCATTTGCTCTCTGATTATTTTTTGTAATATCAGATAGAAAATAATTAGCTTTGATCCCAAAAAATATAAATATTTAAAGAAGAGTATATCAGATAACGCATTAAATAAACTGCCAGTTAGCCATAGGATATTTAGGTAAATAAATAGGATTTAAAAAAAAAAAATATTTGAGGACCCCAGTAACCAAGGTAAACAACAATATTTGACATTCATTTGAAAAAAATAAAAATATATTTTAATGGTATATTTTTATGTTGATAACGTTTTTTCTGAAATATAATATATCATAGATTCGTAATGTTGAAAGGTAGTTGAATTGGAAATTATAGATTTGTTATGTCGAAAGGTAGTTTGATTAGAATATTTTATTTGGTCACATTGAAAATTATTTATTGATTTGGTTACTGGAATGTAGTAGTAAAGATACAATCATCTCCAAGTTGTTTTGCAAAATGACAACAATGTCATTTGCAACCAACGTAGATGAACAGGGGATTATTATGTCATCTGTACAGATGAACATGGATAGTCTAAGACCCCAAAAAACAAAAGCAGGTATTCCTAGACAGCGTATGAAATGGACGAACGATGTCAATATGTTCATTGTTCGTTCATATTTTTATGTAACCAAAGTAAAAACATATATGTTGTTATACAGGAAAAAAATTACATTTACTTTTCTCACAAAATTATCCGATTGCCCAAGTAAGCGAACAAAGATTAGCAGACCAAAAGCGAGCTATTTTCAAAAATAATTTAATTTCTGTAGTCACATCAGAACAGATTAAAGGGGAAGTAGCAGATAGATTGCAAAGGGGAAATAATTTAGAACAAATTGACACAAGTAATAATGTCATATCAGATGCATTGAATGTAGATAGTTTGGATAATATTCTAGTCGAAATGTCCAATGATATTACAGTAGATTCAAATAACTTAGACGTTATTTATAATCTTAGGGAAATCAACATTGCAAATTTAAACTTTGTTGATGAAAATGTAGTAGAATTAGCTAACTTACTTCATAATAATATAAACAGATATATAGATGTAGAGCCAACAGTTAGACCAAAATTACCGAAATTGCATACGTTAAAGAAAATATCTAAATTAATTTTTGAATTAAATAACATAATTTTACCAAAAATCATATTTGACGAAATTAGTTTTTTAGATCTTCATACAATAGTATACGCTAGTGCGATTACTGTTTGTAATAAGTTAGGAATTAAATTATCATCCTCTGACGATAAATCATATAGTTATAGTAAACCAGAATGGCAGATCAGATTAGAAAATGATGTAGTATTTTTAAGAATTAACATAGCTAGAGTAATAGAATATAAAAATGGAAATAGAAGTAGGAAAATTTTGAGACATGTAGATGAAATTGGTAGAAAATTTGGTTATAACATTGATAGTCATAATAATAAAAATATAATCAATGATTTATTGGATTTATTAAAACAAAAATTAGGCGTAAAAGCTAGTAGATTAAAAAGATATAATTATACGTATAATAAAAAAATAATAATAGATTATTCCAGAAAAATGAAAAAATATTTTATTCCAAACTTGACGATAAACAAAATATTATTTCGAATAATAATATTCCGTTGCCATCTGAATCAGATATGCGCGATTTTTGGACTAAAATTTGGAGTAAAGATATAAAACATAACGAGTCAACTCCCTGGATAGAAAATGAAGAACTCAATTTTTCAGGTATTGAACAAATGAGTTTTTCTAATATATCGGCTGAATTGTTAACCAAAATTATTGAAAATACTCATAATTGGAAAGCCACGGGTTGCGATTGGATACATAATTTTTGGTACAAACGTCCGACTACTTTACATCCTCTTTTGGCAAAAAATCTTTCAAAATTTGTCAGTCAACCTCAAAATTTTCCAAATTTTCTAACTAAGGGCATTACTTATATGTTACACAAAAGCGAAAATATTAATAATCCTTCTCATTACAGACCCATTACATGTTTACCGACAATATACAAAATTTTAACCTCTTGTTTAACAGATTTAATATATACTCATTTAGATGAAAAAAATATTTTATCTGAACAACAAAAAGGTTGTCGCAGAAAACAAATGGGATGTAAAGAACAATTAGTTATCGATTCTGTAATTCTAAAACAGATTCAAACTCGAAAACGTAATTTACATACTTGCTATATAGACTACCAAAAGGCTTTCGATAGTGTCCCGCACTCGTGGCTGATCAAAATATTAAATATATATAAAATTAACCCCATTATTATTAGCTTTTTGGAAAATATTATGTCCTTTTGGAATACCAATTTACTTATCAATTTAAAGGGTAAAAAAATAGTAATACCGGGCATTTCAATTAAAAGAGGGATTTTTCAAGGAGACTCATTGAGTCCTCTTTGGTTTTGCTTAACATTGAATCCTCTATCTAAAATGTTAATTAAAAGCAAGTTTGGAATAAAAGTTAAGGGTAATACAAGGGAGAGTAGTACAATTTCGCATTTATTATTTATGGATGATATAAAATTATTTTCGAATTCTGAACAAAATTTAGAGAAAATGATCGAGGTAGTTAAAAACTTTTCAGATGATATCAAAATGACTTTTGGTTTAGATAAATGTAAAACGATCCATATAGAGAAAGGCAAAATTGTAGATGGGTACGAGATTATATTTAGAAATTTCCAAATTACTAGTATGAAAAGGGATGAGGTTTATAAGTATTTAGGATACCCACAATCAAATAGATTAGACCATACTAGTATTAAAAATGATATTAGGATTAAATTTCAAACTAGGATCAGGAAAATTTTAAAATGCAATCTATCTGCTAAAAATTTAGTAAAAGCAATAAATACTTGGGCAATACCTCTATTAACGTACTCATTTGGCATAATTTGTTATAAATTAGGGTCCTTAGAATAATAACTCCGATTCTTGAGAGTAAAGTGAATCACTTTTTATTTGACAATAAACTTCCACTATCACAGGTATGATTAAGCACTTTTTAATAAATACTCTGGGTACAGGTACTAGTTCCCGTAGTTATTTCGGAGAGGTGAAACCTTTGATTGTTTTTGAATAAGAGCGCGTTTGTAAGCAAAGACCACCTTTTTATAACCTGACAAAAGACTGTTGACACATTTAAATTTCAAAAGGCAGCAAAACAGAGATCGTCTTTGTTGACAGAATTTAATCAAACAAATAGCAGAGGCGCGAACCTTTCATAAATAATATTATCCAACCTTCATAGGTGTCACTAGTGGTACATAATTACCCTGAAAATTATACATGCACCCCCCGAAAGAAACCTAATTCACCAATTAAGGGTCTTTCTAATAAAAGAAAAATTATATAACTACATAATATAGCCATTAATATTAACCAAATAAAAAAATTAAATTCTAAATCATTGAAAGAAAAAACAAAATACATATAAAATATAAAGGATTCAGTTTTATAACAACACAACACAAATCTTGATTGGCTTCATCTTCTAATTTCATCTGGATGGGTTCCTTGTTATGATTTCCATGAGAATAACCTTGTGCACGAGGGGTCATCAGTTTTGCACGAGGATTCAACAATTTGAGCCAGGGTCATCAATTTGGTTACATCAGTTTGTGGCGTGCAACATAAATTGCACGATAGTGGTGTTTCTTCATATCGCCCTTTGTTGAACGAGGCAGTCATTGGCGTTCAAGGTTGTCCTCTACGGGTAGCAGACAGATTTTTGTAATTGGTCGCACGAAAGTCCTTGGTGATGTCCGGAGGGTGACTACCCTTGTGATTCCATCAGCTCCAGGATAGCAGGATAGTATACAAGCCATTTTCCATAGAGTGGGGGGTAAGTTATCTTCCTTCAAAATAACTAGATCATTTTCCTGGAGGGACCTCTGGTTGCTGGTTTGCCATTTGTTCCTCCGTTGAAGCTCTCCCAGATAATCCTTTTTCCACCTGAACCAAAAGGATTGAATTAGTTCTGTCATTTTTTGATACTGATTTAGTCTGTTGTTTGGTACATCTCGGACATCTTCTTCTGGAATAACAGATGCATTTGTGCCCATAAGGAAATGGTTAGGAGTCAGAGGATTTAAATCATTAGGATCGTTAGACAGTGGTGTTAAGGGTCTGGAGTTGAGACAGGCTTCGACTTGACATAGTACAGTATAAAAAAGCTCAAAAGTTAAAGATGAACAATTAGTAATTCTATACAAGTGATATTTGGCAGATTTGACTGCGGCCTCCCACAGACCTCCTTGCGTTGGTGCGCGTGGAGCGATAAAATGCCATTCTATTGACCTATTTGCTAAATACTCCTGAATTTTGTCATCATTTTTTCTCAAACTGGAATAAAGTTCCTCCAGTTTATTACATGCTCCTTTGAAAGTAGAAGCATTGTCGGAATATATTTTCTTGGGTTGACCTCTGCGAGATATAAACCGTTTTAAACAATTTAAAAAAGTTTCGCTAGATAAATCTGTTACTAGCTCTAAATGGATAGCCTTAGTAACAAGATAAAGAAAAATACATAGATACGATTTAATAAGAGGAGCTCTCTTCAGAACTCCACTTTTGATTTGGAGCGGACCCGCGTAGTCCAAACCGGTTACAGAGAAAGGCCTGCCAGGAGTTATTCGGTCCATAGGCAAATTACCCATAATTTGCTGGCCTACGACGGGGCGGCATCTAAAACATATTATACAGTTATGTAATATTCGTTTCACTGTGTTTTTACCGAATATCGGCCAAAAGTTTAACCTTATTTCGGCTAGTAACGCTTGTGCTCCTGCATGTAAATTCGCATAATGGTAGTGACGTATTATTAATTCTGTCAACTTATGCCTTGCAGGTAAAATAATAGGATGCTTTTGTTGAAAAGTTAAATGTGTTGCTGTGGACAATCTCCCACCAACTCGTATTAATTGGTCATGTAAAAACGGGTTGAGAGCCTTTAAATAACTATTTTTATTTACACTTCCATTTTTTATCAAGGCTTCTCGTTCTGCCTGAAAACTGTATTTTTGTGACGATACAATTAAATATTTCAAAGCTAATTCAAGTTCTTCAACGTTTAAATTTCCTTATATTTTGGTCTTAGACTTATCACAATTATTTATAAATCTTAATACATAGGCAGTTACACGTTTTAGTTTAGTTAAAGAAGAGAATTTCTTAAAGATGTCCCATTCTTCCGGATTAGTTACAATTAAAACATTTTTTCCTTTAATTTCCCGAGGGTTTGAACAAGATATTTTCAATAGCGGCCAAGTGTTGTTTTCTCTAGTCAACCACTCTGGCCCATGCCACCATATTGAGGAATTCACTAGTTGATCAGCAGTAGCTCCTCTTGATAATATATCTGCTGCGTTATCAGAGGATGGCACATGACGCCATTGTTCTGGGTTACTAAGTTCTTGAATTTCAGCGACTCGATTCGCTACGAATGTGTTCCAACGTGCTGGTTGACCTTTTATCCAACATAACGCTATCGTGGAATCACTCCAATAATATATATCTACTTCCATCATACCTAATGCTTGTTTGACATTTTTTATTAGTTTTGCTAGTAATACAGCGCTACATAGTTCCAGTTTGGGTAATGATATGCATTTTAATGGCGCTACTCTGGATTTGGATGTTATTAAATGAGAATGTTGCTTGCCATTGTGATCCATTGATGTGATATAAATGCAGGCTCCATAAGCCTTTTCAGAGGAATCACAAAATCCATGTAATTTAATATTACTAGCGTGCTTGCATACAATTTTCCTTTCAATCTTCAATACATTCAATTGGTTTAATTCAATTATATAACTTCTCCATGGCATCAGTATTTCATTTGGTTATACTTCATCCCAGGAAGCCTTGGATTGCCATAACTTTTGCATTATTAATTTCGCCACAACAATAACTGGTCCAAGTAACCCCAATGGGTCAAATGTTGATGCTATGCTTGACAATATTTGGCGTTTATTTTTACTATTATTTTCACTATTTATTTGATGGTTTTGTTATAACATAAGAAAAATAATCTAGCTCATTATTCCAGATTAAGCCTAGAATTTTTTCATTCTTGGGTTTGTCAGATAGAATTTTTTCAAAATTGTTCTGTCCGGCAATTTCAGCTTGGCCCGACTCGGATGACAAATCCAAGATATTAGATCTCCATTTTCGTAACCTCATGCCTGCAGACAGCAATATGTCAATTAATTGACCTTTTAAATTTCTACAGGATTCCAAATTATCGTCTCCGGTCAATAGGTCATCCATGTAAAAATTGTTTTTTATGACTTGACTAGCTTTAGGAAAAGTAATTTGCTTATCCATACCAACTTGTTGTAGGCATCTTGTAGCTAGAAAAGTAAAAGAACTTAACCCGTACGTTACAGTTTTCAGCTTGTAATGCTGAATCTCATCTTCCGGTGATTCGCGCCAGACTATTTTCTGCAAGTTGCGGTCAGCTGCACTCACGTTTATCTGCCGATACATCTTCTCGATGTCAGCTGTCATGACATATTGGTGTTTTCTGAAAAGTAACAATTGGGTATATAAATCCTTTTGAATGACAGGTCCTACCATCAAGGCGTCATTCAGGGAAATTCCTTTGGAAGTTTTGGCTGATCCGTCAAAAACAACCCTCACCTTAGTGGTGGAGCTCGATTCCTTAATGACGGCATGATGTGGTAAAAAATAGGAGTTATGATCTCCTTCTAGTTTATCACATACCTCCATGTGACCTAGTTCCTGGTATTTTCGCATAAATTGTACATATTGCGATTTTAATTCTGTATTTGAAGATAATTTTCTTTCTAAGTTTTGGAATATTTTCTCCGCTGTTGTCAATGAGTTTCCTAATTGATCAATACAAGGACGGCGTGGTAAAGTTACTGTAAATCTACCGTCTTCTTCTCTTGCATGAGTAGCTATAAAATTAGCCTCGCAAGCTTTCTCCTCATGATTTTGATATTTCATGGGGTTGACTTCTTCAAGATTCTTAAATTTTTCAATTTGATTGCTTAGTTTATTTATGGATAAGCTACAGAATTGTGATACTGGCCTTTGGTTGGGATATACGTTGGTCGGTCCTGACACGATCCATCCCAGTTGTGTTCGTTGAAGTGTGGGACCGGTATCCAACTTCATTTTATCATTGGTCAGGATGTCCCAAAAACCTTCAGCCCCCAACAAGATGTCGATAGGCGCTGCGATGTTGAAATTCGGGTCTGCCAATTCTAATCCATGAGGCAACTTAATCTGGTTTCTTGGTATTGATGTTTGCGGCAGACTTGTCGTTATTTCCTGTAATATCAGACAAGATATTGTATTTTTATAGTTGGTTCTAAAAGAATTAAAGTCTACCGACACACTTTTCCTTGTGTGTGTAACATTATTGTATAGGCCCGATACCAGCTTATTTATGTGATTAAATTTTAAATTTAATTTTTTTGCAAAATCCTCTCTCAAAAAATTGGGTTGTGCTCCAGAGTCTATTAGTACTCTTGCCTAATATAAATTATTGTCGCTACCCACGATACCTACTATCGCCGTAGACAACAATACAAAATTTTCTGCCTTACCTACGGCAGAATGATTGTTAACTGAGACATCTTCCGCCTCAGTTCCTAAATTTGGAGATTCTACACGGAATCCCTCTTTATGAAGCAACGTATTGTGATCATTACTGTCACATCGTTTGCATTTAAAGGTGATCCTGCAATCCTGTGCAAGATGACCCGCCTTCAAACTTTTGAAGCATGCTCGGCTCTTTTTCAAGGCTTCTATCCTTTCCGATATTTTTAATTTTAGAAATTTTTTGCAATAAAAGATCGGATGATCTTCACTGCAGAATGTGCATTTTCCCTTTTTTACAGATAATAACACAGTTGATTCCCTATTATTAATCCCTAAATGTGATTTAATTTGGCTGTGCGGTTTTTTGTCCGTAGTTTGCATAAGTTCTAAAGTTTGAGCTCGTAAAGCTAAACATTTCAAGAACTCTTTCAGTGTTGGCAACTTCCCTTCAATAGGGCTTTGTTCCCAATGTTTTCTAGTAATCACGTCTAATTTGTTTGAAATTATGTAAATAATTAAAGCATCCCATTGATTTACTTGAACTCCTAAGTTGTGTAAAACCTTTAAGTTAACGTTAGTTCCATCTATCAATCGCCGCAATGCGACTGCATCTTCCTGCTTCATTTCCTTCATTTGGAATATGAATTGAATATGCTTATGTACAGTTGCCCTTAAATTAGAATATCTCTCGTGTAATAATTCCCATGCTCCTTGATATCCAGAATCAGAGATCTCTAAATTTGAAATGATTTTAATTGCTTCTCCCTTTAAGCAAGATTGCAAATAATAAAATTTTTGTACATTGCTTATCAAATTATTATTGTGAACTAAAGTCTTAAAAGTTTCTACAAGGGTGTTCCAATTTTTCTGATCTCCGTGGAATTCTTGTAACTTTAGGTCAGGTAATTTTATTTCTACCCTCGATTGTTCTACGGATTCTAATGCACCTTTGGTCGTTGCCATTAATGAATAATATTGATTTTCAAATGATTCTCTCTGAGAAGCATTTTCGATTTCATTTACATCTGAGATTTCCTCAATTTCATCCAGAATAACTTCAAATTCATCAATTATAGATTTAATTCTGTAATATCTTTGTTTTATTTCGTGAGCTGAAAGAGTATTCAATGCATCATTGAATCTGGTTAATTTTCCCCTTAAAAATCCGCGTTTGTTCACTAATCCTTTCAATTTCTCCATCGTATTATGAATCGCGACAGTAAATTTCCGATAATTAAATGATCACTACAATAATTCACTAAAACTGGTAAATTATTCGCGCATTCATACTCCAATTTGAAAGAAATTATGACAAAATCCTTACAATGTTTACTATTTTCGATAAAATCTGCACACAAAACACGTAGCTAATATTGTTATTGTGAAATGTCATACAAAATTAAGTTATGACTTGCAATTTTTATGATGTTGACAAACAGTAAATCGGAATATCTTGTTACAAATTATTTCTAATATTATTATTTGAATAAAATAATAAAGATATTTTGGGGATTCTAGATGTGATAGGAGTTGGATTTGGAAGGATTGGACTTATCTGTCTGATGCGATGGCTTGTTTCCAGGTTCTCAGACTTCCATCTACTTCCAGCTTGATCTCTCAAGGATCTCTTCAATATTTTTTGGCCGCTTGGTTTTTATTTAAATTTCTGTAATCTCGCTTGGATTACAATATCCGGCTCGAAGGACCATGTTATAAATTAGGGTCCTTAGAATAAAAACTCCGTTCTTGAAAGTAAACTGAATCACTTTTATTTGACAATAAACATACACTATCACAGGTATGACTAAGCACTTTTTAATAAATACTCTGGTTACAGACTAGTTCCCGTGGTTATTTCGGAAGGGTGAAACCTTTGATTGTTTTTTAGTAAGAGCGCGTTTTTAAGCAAAGACCACCTTCTTATAACCTGACAAAAGACTGTTGACACATTCAAATTTCAAAAGGCCGCAAAACAGAGATCGTCTTTGTTGACAGAATTTAATCAAACAAATAGCAGAGGCACGAACCTTTCATAAATAATATTATCTAACCTTCATAGGTGTCACTAGTGGTACATAATTACCCTGAAAATGGTACATAATTAAATGGTCTAATACAGATTTAGATAACTTTGAAAGATTAATTAGAACTACGCTAACAAAGTTTAATTGCCATCATCCAAATTCAGCTATAGAACGAGTTAATTTACCTAGAAATTTAGGAGGTAGAGGTATAGTCAAAATAACTTCTTTAAAACATAATCAGGTAGAAATGCTAAGAAATTTTTTCCATAGGAAAGCTCATAGCTCAGAAATGCACAAAATAATTTGCAAGGCAGATAGAAATATTACACCTTTAAATTTATACGATGAGAATGCCAACATTTTTATAAATCCCAACCAGGAATTATTAGATTCCTGGTCAAATTTAATTTTACACGCAAAACACTTCAATTATCTCAACCAAACGTATGTTGACAAATTTTCGTCAAACAAATGGTTGAGTATTGGAGAGTTGAGCGCAGAAATAGAACGATTTATGCTTGCCATTCAGGATAGAGTCATTAATACTAAAAATTATAGAAATCATATAATCAAAGATACAAATCAAATTGATGATTTGTGTAGAAAATGTTTGGCTTTTCTGGAAACTATAGAACATATTATATCGGGATGTTCTATATTAGCACCGTCCGAGTATACATTTAGGCACAATCAAGTTTTAAAAATAATTCACCAAAATTTGGTAATTAAACATAACTTGATTGACTGCCGTAATATAGTACCATATTATGAATACGAACCAAATTCATTTTTAGAAAACGAATTTTATAAAATATATTATGATAAAACTATACTGACAGATCGAACGATTAGTCATAATAGACCCGATATAGTTTTACATGACAAAATTTAAAAAAAAAACTTATATAATTGATGTCGCTATTCCAAATTCCTGTAACATTCAAAAATCTGTTAATGAAAAAATAAGAAAATACACAGATTTAGGAAACGAAATAAAAAGAATTTGGCATTCTCAGACTATAAAAATATTTCCATTCGTTATTTCGGCTACTGGCATTATACCTAGCTCTCTCATTAAAAATTTAGGCGTATTAGATCTATCAAAAAATTTATATATAAAGATGCAAAAGTCGGTCATTTTGAATACATGTAGAATAACGAAAGATTTTTTAAATATTTATGTTGAGGGATCAGTAGGATTTATAGGCCCTGTTAGAAGTTCTACCGAGCCGAACCCTCTGATATGAAAATATCTGGAGTCGGTGAATTTTTTTTTTCCCCTTTGATTTCTGGTGAGTTGACGTGTTGTTGTTCTTGTATTTATTTTACTTATATAATGCACTTGCATAGTGTTGATTGACTAGCTGATCATTTGTGGAAAAGTGAGTGGAAGGGTTTAGTTTTTCCTATGGGGATGATTTAACCCGGACAACAAAATCGGAAGCAGAAAAAAAAAAACTAATACCTAATACCTAATACTCAAAAAGAATACGGAGGTTTTGATACGTAGAGCAGTTGTACTGAGAGGGAGATGTCAGTAAGAACAATAAAAGTATTTTTCCCGACTCTCGACATTATCCAATACGATTCGCTAAACGGGTACCGATTTAGCGAATCGTATTGGATAATGTCGGGAGTCGGAAAGAATACCTTTATTGTTCTTACTCTCTGTCTGCCCCTGTTATAAATGGCGTGTAAGGTACTTACTTATATAGAAATACCGTACAGTTACCATGAAAAAAAAATTGTTCTCTTTTACGTTGTTGCCATGCTTCCATGCTTTAACACTTCATGATAGAATTGAAAATCATCAAGCTGTTCTGTTTGTCATCAATCGCAAATTCTGTGCGATTTCACAACACGAGAACTCAATAATTGATAAGTTTTTACTGCTTACATACATTTTTTGCTTTATATTCAAGATTTTATATGCGAATTAATATTTATGGCACGAAATGACCTTTGCCAAAAGAGGCTATTATGGTCTTCACGGACATCTCAAGTCAAGATTCCTCTTGAGACGAAAATAACCTGCCTCTCACAACGTCCCTCAAACCATTGCCAAGGTACGACTACCGAGGTAACTTCATGGTTCTTACTAATACTCTTTTACGTTCTGAAACCACGAAAATGTGAATGTAAAATGTTAAGCTTTTGTCTTTTGTAACCGTTTCGCAAATACGCTTATAATGCAATTAAAATAAGGCAATTGAAACACCTTGTTCCTTTTCTCATTATTTTTGACCGGAGCATTTGGTCTAGTACTTTCCTCTTGTAGGTATAATTCATTTGGCTCCATTTTGTTGGTAAAGACAGGTGTTTAATAAAGTTATATACTAATAATAATAATGATTGAAATATATGTCCGACGAATACAATTTAGCAGTTTTAAAAAATGAGTATTAATTTTTCCTATTTTACAGAATATAACACCCCGGTACATGGCACTGTGCCGGGTGCCGGGTGCAGGGTGCATGGTGGCCAGATGCCAGGTTAAAATAAATTGCAAGGTATCAATAACCATGGATCCTAAGAAAGCGTTCCTTTCAAAGTTCGTATACAAGTTTGGCATTTGTGACGGTAAAAATGAAAATGTTTCCACAAGTGTCACCTTTCTGATGTTTTGGTATTGTTTATACTTCATAACATATTCAATCTGATCGACACCATAGTTCCTGAGAAAACGGCCTTTAAAATTAGAACCAAAGTCTTGATTTGTCCCCGTAAAGACAATTATTTTTACAGAAATGCCACATTACCAATATTTCGTTATTGATTCATCTTCAAAACACGATTCTTAGTACGAATCCAAAATTTCAATCCGTTCGACACCATGTTCATGAGAAAACGGCTTTTTAAGTTCAAAGTCTTGCGTTTGTCCCCGTAAAGTTTACAGAAATGCCACACTACCGATATTTCGTTATTGATTCATCTTCAAAACTTAATTACAAGCACTAATCCAAAATTTCAATCCGACCGTGACAACAAATCCTGAGAAAACGGCTTTTAAAAATGAAACCCTAGTCTTGATTTTGTATCCGTTGAAACGATGTTTTTTTTCAGAAACTCCACATTACCGAGACATCGTTTTTGATTTCACTTCAGAACATAATTCGTATTACGATTCCGAAATTTCTATCCGCACGTCACAATAGATCCTGAGATCCGTTCGACACAATGGGTTCTGAGAAAATGGCTTTGAAAGTTCAAACCCAAGTCTTGCATTTTTGCAGTATGGACGATGGTTTTTTGAAGAAATGCGACATTACCGAGATTTCGTTATTGATTCATCTTCAAAACATAATTCTTAGTACGAATCCAAAATTTCAATCCGTTCGACAACATATATCCTGAGAAAACGACTTCCAAATTTGAACCCAATTCTAGCGCTTGTGCCCTCAAGGACGATGGTTTTGAGATGTAGGTAACATTACTGAGATTTCGTTAGTTATTTCACTTCAGAAATTAATAATTCTTAGTACGAATCCTTTTTCATGGAATTTTTAAATTTCAAGCCCTTTGCCAACATCGATCCTGAGAAAACGACTTTAAAAGTTCGAACCCATATCTCGCACTTGTGCTCGTAAGAATGATGATTTTTCCACAAATGCCATTCAACTAGTTCATCGGCTGTCCGGTTGTTTGGTGGTCTATCCTCTCTGCCAACCCCTGCGGGGAAACGGCAAGGTGGTTAACTAACTAGTTACTTAGGACCATTCAAATTATTAACAAACATTGACGTGTAAATATCGGGTATAAACATTTGTGACAAGTTTTCCAATAAACACTCACTAACGTTCAACATTTTGCTAAAAATCGCTCTCGCGAATATTTTCTCCGTAAAATTAACTAACTCGACGGTTTTCTGTCTAACGAGGGGTAAAAGTTTGTCAAGGAATTTAATTAAGTATGAAATAGAAAATGCTGAAAAACTTTATTTTAAACAAGGAATTAATTTCCATGGATGCCACACGCCCTCTGCATAACTTCTAATGTTGGAAAAACTATCGAAGAATAGTCAAAAGTAACTATATGAAATTACCTTGATAACAATTTTGATAACCTTGATAACAATTTTGATAACCTTGATAACTTTTGACGGCCGGCATAGTCCAGTGGTAACGCATTGGACTGCCATTCCGAAGGTCGCGGGTTCGAACTCGGCGTGCGCAAATAAATTTTATTTGATTAATTTGTGTTATTTCACAATTAATTAATTAAAATAATATATAGTATATTTGCGGCACGTTCCAGAGTGGAAGATACTACCAGTATCGCCCTGGTGTAAGACCACCATTCAGAATTGAAACGTTGCTCCAAATGGCTTTAGCCGTGTTTAGTGACTAGATCTGAATAGCCAGGTACTTCCCCACCTTCCTCTTTCCCTTCCCCACTTACCTTCAGCCTCACAACATCCCCCGATTGGGGATGCCATAGTCTCACTGGCTCCAGACGGGAGCAGTTGGGACTCTTGTGAGGTATTCACTATAAAAAAAAAAAAAAAAACAAAAAAACAAAAAAATCTCTAACTATTTTCGAACAATGATAAAAAACATATCTGATTCTATTATTTAACATATTATTTGTATGAAATAAATCACATTTTTTTTCCTTTAAATGCTACTTAAGTTTTTTGTTCTATTTTAAATTAGCCATGCTTTTTTCAATATTTGCGCTTGCGCCTATTGGTTATAATCGTTTTTTTTTTTTAATAAGCGTGATCTTTCTAACATTTGCATTTACATATATCCCTTTTGATGACAATGTTACATTTGTATTTCTATAAAACACCTCAACCCATGTGGTGGTCACTGCCATCATCAAACGAATTTATAATGATTTCAGGCAAGACGAGGAAGAGTTGGATAGACTGTGTGAAAGAGGATTGTGGCAGGATGGGAAGAACTGTAAACTGAATGCAAACGGCGAACGATTGCAGTCAGTAGAGAACATTTGTGTAGGAGATCAAAACTCATCTCAGGACGTAGCCATGATGATTATGTTTCACGGAATCTAAAACGTTAAACTTCGCGAACATTAAACTCCGTAATCCCCAAAGCTTTATAGATTTTATCTTCACAAAGCGGATTTGTCATCGGGATACTACAAAATTGTAAAGACGTTTACTTATTTCGAATTTGTTTTTTGTTCAATTTTCTAAACTTTGATGGTATTAACTAGTGATTTCAATAAGGAGGAACACCATCCTTAGGGAGGTGAATTAATTCGCCTAAAAGCCTGGTACCGGATGTCTTGTATACACGGTCTTCATTACTCTTTCTTCATTTGACCCTCTTTTAATGTACCATCGATTCTCAACCACTTAACGATTTGCGCTCGCGTTGTCTGCATTATGGCAACTGTCAAAATAAATAATTTAGAAGTACATATTATATGAACACAACGTACATAATGTGAGAACTCTGAAAAGATCAAAAGTTCGTTAAAAGGGTTAAGAACCCAATCAATGGACTACAGTTAAAACATTTTCTCGATATTAATCATTAGTGTAATCCTAAAAAAATCATTTTCATTCAAATTCCAGATTACTCAAAACTTTTTCAGTTTAAAAAATTACGGAGAGAGCCATGTACTTTCATTTTGACATTTGACATTTTTCTCTATTTCGAAAAAAATATTTCATAAAGAGGAGGCAGTAGCCTTTTATTAAATTTCTCTGGCCGGCTGAACCTTGCGAGATTTTTCTCAGAATAGAATTTATGATAAATGTTAAATGACTACTCACTTTAGCGTAAATTTCTATTTGTACGAATTGACAGACTAACTGAAATTCTTGATGCTCAACTGATAAAGCTGTTCAAACGGTTCTTTAAAATAATCTTAACTAACTGTCTAATAAATCCATACACATTTCAGATGCTTTAATCGGTTAATTTAAAATCTATTAAAAAGTCTTATGAAAATATTATGGTGGACGGAAGAGAAATTAATATATTTTGGTTAATACTTTTAATACAATTAGTGTAGGTGCGTAATGAAAATATAAATATTACATTCTATAACATCTCATTTGGGCATAGTTGTTATATAGTCTGTTGTCAATTTATTCTTCTTCATATATTTTTTCATTTCACACATACCTATTGTACAAAAAATATGTATGTATATATGTGACGTGTGGGATTGCACTAACCTCCCCACATCCTGGAATAAAAATTATTATTATTATTATTATAAATATTTTTAGCAAACTCAAAGTTCTGTCATTTGCCGATGATCTGAAAATCTACAGAATAATTAAAGATTATAATGAATAAACTATTTGCTTGGTGTTCAGAAAATGATTTGCAACTAAATATTAGTAAATGCCAGATTATTAGTTTTTGCAAAGGTAAAAATCCTTTTCATTTTTCTTATTTCATTAATGGCGCTAATCTACTTAGAGTTTCACAGATTCGAGATCTCGGTGTCTTATTCCACGAAAGTCTACATTTTAACTTGCACATCGATGAAACTACAAGCGATGCAATGAGAAAGCTCGGTTCTATTTTGAGAATGGGGACAAAGTTTAAAAATGTGTTAACATCTATATTAGTACGAAGTGAATTAGAATATAATTCAATAGCATGGTCACCGTTCTACAAAGTCCATTCTCAAGCCTTAGAAAAGGTACAAAATAATTTTTTTCGGTACATCAATTTTTAAATGAATATTTCCATCGAATTTATAAATTATAATAACTTACGTACCGAAACCAAACTTCTCAAACTATCAGATAGAGGAGTTTTAACTGATATATTATTTTTATTCAAAATTATCAAATCTCTAATTGACAGCCCTGAATTATTGGAAGTAATTTATTTGAATGTACCTGCCAGACAATCTCGTAGCAAAGACAATTTTAAATGTAACAATAACCTCAATACTAACTAATCTATTTATTCACCAATTCCAAGAATTCATCACTTTGCTAACAAACACTGTGAACTTATTGATATATTTGGTGTTAATAATTTTGTGAGTTTCAAAAGGCAACTAATTTATTACCTTTTTTTAAAAAAGTCTTGTCTCCAAACCTCCCAACGTTTAACTCACATATTCCTTAGTTTATTTGTTTTTTTTTTAGACGCATATTAATGACTGTATGCATGTACGGTCATACTTGATATGTACCTATATTATACTTTGATTCGCTTTACCATTTCAAGTACCTACTATTATTTAAATTCTATATTAATACGGCGTGGTATTTATTAGTTTTTTTTTTTCCATAGATACAACAGACATTATTTTTCTTCCTTTTTTAAACATTTGTTTTATAATACAAATCAGTATATTATTTTATTTTATTTTTTATTTTTTTAAATTATATTTATTCAATAAAAAAAAATACAATGTGTGATATACATATATATATTTCACTAGTAATAAGATGAAAGATATTATGATATGATTAATATTTATTATTTTTCAATGTTCTCCCATAATAAGCAATTGCTTGTGTGTATGGGATGAGGTATTATTTATAATAAAAACACATAAATTTGTTTTTATTATAAATAATATCGTGGTCAAAAACAAATTTATGTGTTTTTATTATAAATTATGATGAGCCACAAAGTGAATGCTTTTTACAATTACGAGGTATTATTTGTTTAGTTTCTTAGATTTTTATTTTATTTTTAAATTTTTGTTTTTGTTTTTCTTTTATTTATTTAGTTTAGGTTTTCAGTATATTTTTTTAATTGTGTTTTAAATTATTGTATATGTATTTATTTTATATTTACATTATGAGTAAAATATTTTCCTGTTTTCAGTCTTTCTTGTTAGCAACAAACTTTAATAATTATATGCATATACGAATATACAATGTACATACTTACTGGAGTTCTTATTTGGATTTGATGTTAATCTTAGTATTAGCATTCAATTTTTATTTTTGTTGTATACAGTTATGCTATAATCCATTTATTATGTTACACTTACATACATAAATTGTCAATTTCCTCAATTGTCAATGAATAATAAATAAAAAAATAAATAATTTCCTTAGTGAATAAGCTCGTCTGTATAAGCCGTCTATACGTACCGTCACGAGCATACACTTTGCTTTGTTATTTTTTTAAATAATACAAAAAAAAAAAAAAGGAATCTTAATTTGAATAAGATGGATATTTTCAAGCTACAATGAAGTAATGGCAGGGAATCAGAAGTTGGCGCTAGTGTTGTCAAATATCGTGCAAGCATCGACTAATTTATATCAATGCCTGCAAGCCATTATTCCAACGCAATAATGAAAGTTTTTTTAAAAAAGTTTTATTATAATAGTAATTAAATTGTCTTTATTTTGAATTGTCCGTTATGCTACTCAAGAACGTGAGGATATATGTTTTCAAGATATGAATAGTTAAGAAAAAAATGGATTGTGCCTTAAAAATACATTTATTTATCAATATAAATGATTCCAACTGGCTACAACGTCGTTGAAAATTGGCTGGTAAGACGGCTTTAACCAACTGAAATGGCACATTTTTAATCATTATGAAAAATTCATTTGTCAAATAAAAATACCCTCAAAGTGGTAGTTTTTTTCAAGAATTAAAAAAACAGTGAAAATACCCTACCGGATAACAACAAAGCTCACCGATATACTTTTTATGCTGGGTAGTTTTTATTTCCACTTTGGGACTTTCTGTATTCATTTCATAATGGAAACATGAAAATATATCTGTACGTCTATTTACTTCTGATTTTGTCATACACAAAGACTACACGATTCGTATTAAAAAATCTAACGTCAAAATTTACCTAGATTAGTTATTTGATTGAAAAATTCTGAAGGCAGCAACCCTTGTATTGTGTTTCGTTGTACACAAGAATATTATCATCGTAGAATAAATGAAAAGTTTACAAAAAAATTTTCGACAAAAAAGAAATCATCAATTCCACGTATCGTGTACTGATAAATTCACGTAATCATGTATTATAACCTAGCTTACTTTAACTCTACTTATGAGTAAATTAGACTAGTGAATCGGTTTAAATTTGGTTTGAGAATTGTTCCTTCCAAACCAGGGAAAGTCTACCAACCTCGTCAAATGCTAAACGGGTAGAACTGACATATGTATATACAGAAAAATGCGCATATTGCCGCGTGTTTGTACGTGATTGGAACACAAAGCTCTTAGAATGCATTCAATATAAGTAAAGATAAATTGCCCTATCTTCGGGTACACCTAGGGTTGCCAGATGGTCCAGATAGAAAAACAGAACATTTTTTTATCTAAGGGTCCCCCCTTTGATTTTTTTGGTACAATTTGTCGAAAATCAAAGGGTCCTTTGATTGAAACTGAGAAAATTAACGAAAATTTCTCAGGGAGAACACAATGAAACACTTAGTAAACATTAAAACTTATATTTATTATTGCTATTGGTAAGCAGAAAATCACTTTTTAACATATTTGCCACTAGATAATACTGCTTTAAATAATCGTTTATTGCCTGAAATTGTATCTTTAAATTCAGTAAAAATGACATTTAAATTGAAGAAAACACCTAATTCTCTTTTTACGGTATTCACACCTAGTAGATTTCTTTCGTCAGTGCATACATTACCCATTATACTAAAAACTCTTTCTACGAAGGCATTGGAGACGGGAACACTGCACAATATTGTACCATTTTCAACAGATTTTAAGTCTTACCACCTGCCAGAATCGCTCACTGCTTTTGCTCTGTAAATTATCTCGTGAGTGAGGTATATATGTCGCGTATTTAAAAAAAAACGGACATTCTATTGTCCGGTTTTCCAAATTTTTTTAGCCGTTCAAAACCGGACATCTGGCAACCCTAGGTTCACCAGACACGCCTACAACACATTTTTGTCGGTTAAACTCTTCAGTTTCAGAACCGGTCAAATTTCTACAAACATTAATTTTATCACAGGCTATTTTGGTTTTACCGATCTCCCGAATTCCGCGTAAGGGTGTATTAAAAAATTCATCACGGGCTATATTCGGTTTATCCATTCCGTGATAATGTTTTAGGGTGTAATTCCTTTGTAGTAATGTTCACCACAGTAGTCGTACAAGTCTTGAAATGCGGATAAAACCCACGTTGACCTCTCTCCGAGGTCATTCATGGAGCAAACAATCGCCCTTCTTGTGGGGAAATATCATCGAAATAATTAGGTGTAATTGACTTGGCTTTATGATTTCGGTGTACCGGGTTTACCTTTTCTGTGAGATTTTAGAAGTGTGCAATGTTGTCTTCAGGTGTGATAAAGATTTACATAAACGGAAAAATACTATGCACAGAAAATTTTGTTGATTTTAAGGTCCTTTCCAAAACACTGTTTATTTGGGTAACCGGACAACTCAACACAATGACAATTCAACACATCTTTAAAAAGTGATAAAAAGTCATGAAAAGTCGTTAATTTTAAAAGGGGTGTTGAATTGTCATTGTGTTGAGTTTTCATAAATCCATTTACTTGTTGTCGCCGTTATGTTTTTGAATGCACCTATAAACACCTATACACCGTCCCCGAATCTAAGTAGGTACTGACCTACGTTTAACCGTAAATGTTCAATATTGCGTGAAAAATGTGATTGTTAAACAAAAACAAAAATTAATCAAATAAAATTTACTTGCGCACGCCGGGATTTGATCCAGCAATCTTCTTTTAATGTGACATCTCACAAAAGGTTAAAGGCAATAAAGGCAAAAGAGTAAAGGTAGGGAAGTTATGTCACCACCCGGTTGGGCAGCGTTTTGACTGTTGTGAGGGGGTTAAGGTATGGGCTGTGGAAAGGGATTTTCAAAGCGGGTCTTAAAGAGAATTATACGAAGGAGGAAAGACACAAGCAGGTAACTCGTTCCAAATACGAGCCGTCTTACACGAAAACGAGACGAAGAAGCGGTCCGTTCGTGTACCGGAGATCAGTGATGCTAGCTCCGTCAAGCATGCTCCATTAAAATACATGTCGAACAGACTCAGCATATTCACATTGATTTTGTGCATTAGAAATGGCAATCGGTCTGTTAACAATGGATTGTTAACAGACCATCAGGCGGACCGCCCTCCTTTGCACAGCTGGCGGTTTATCGGGTGATTTGGGCTGTAGCCTAGAGGTGGCTTCCAAATTCAATTGCTGGGCTTTGTATAGGGTTAGCAGCTGGTTACGTTTGAAGAATCTACTAGGTCTATACGAGACGTCTTGTTTCTTGGAAGCCAGATTTACTCGGACTTATAAAGAGCCCCGATTCTTGAGTTGGTCTGATAAACTAACTCCATGGAGTCTTTATTGATACTCCGCGTTCATAGGTAAGAATTGTAAGCACTCAACCACAGAGGCCGTCAATTATCTGACGTTTTTAAGAAAACACAGCAATTCTGAATTAACAACCAGTTTTAAGAACGGTGCCAGATTTTCCATAGACAAATATTAAAATTATCTAACCAAAAATGAAAAATGCACGACTTAATGAAACATATTAAAAGATGTATGTATTGCTCTGATGATAGCCAACTTCCGATAATAGGTATGGTCATTGCCCCGAAGAGAATTGAATAAAAATTGATGTAATTTTAGCCAACCTAACTTTCCCTCTATTGAAAATCCGAACTAACCTTTAATTCCTTCAATTCCTGCAACTTTAAAAATAGGAATTATCCACCCTTATTAACATGCAAATTGGACATTGTTCCGTTCACTCTCACGCTGAAAAAAACATATTCTAGCCACGAACCTTAGTAATAAGGTATCAGCCAAGCACGTAGACATCATAAGAGAGTTCTGTAAATTATTCGGAGCCATTATGACACTCCAGGATATCACAAAAATTTTGTGATATCCTGGATATTAATTTTATAAGTTTACCCAGAGATGGCGCATGGCTGTCGATAATGCAGGGATTGAGACTTCCTAGAGACGTCCTACTGATTGCTAATTATATTTATAGTATAATTTTTTTCTAAATTCTTATATTCCATGAAGTTAAATCATTTAAATTTACTGAATTTAAAGTTAATGTTCTTTATACAAATAGAACGGCGTCATATGCGCCTCACAATTTTTACCTCAAATGGGTGTTTTAAATATTACCTGGTTTTTATAGACTTAGAGACCGTGTGTTTTCACGGTAGGGAAAAAATTTGTTACTTAAAAACTCTACTAAAATTGCATGTTTTGGAGCATCATATTCTGCTTCTTCAGCATCACCAGCAGCCGACAGCGGCAATATATTGCATACATGTCTGTTTGTGTTATGTCGGGATCGGGGATAGATTCAGCTACGCCTTATTTCAGGGAATTCCTCCGCATTCACCTGTAGGAATATGCTAAATCCATGCTAATTGTTATCTGTCACAAGTGAATTCCAAAATATTTTGTCCGCCTGTGTTTTTATTTGCAGAGCTTGTGAGGCAAACCTGGAGTTACCATAGATTTGTTTCTTCACTAACTGCATGCTTTACTCTAACCAAATTCCCTTTAATTTTTTTGTAATGTGAACACCGTACAATACTGCCCAGAGACAGTGGAATCACCAATTGGAGTAATATTTAGAGGCTGAAAGAGGGTGGGGAAAATATGGGAAAGGGAAACCCAATCGTCTGAAGCCAGTAATACTATGACATCTGAAGGTATTGGGGAAGGGGAACGGATGAGACAGAGGAAGGTTGTGAAGTACCTGGTTAATCAGATCTGGTCAGTAATCACGGCGATTGCGATTTCGAACAACGTTGAGAGTAGGTATCCATTTAGTAATTACCACCATGGAACCTGCCGAAAATATACTACATTAATTTAAATTAATGTAGCATATTTTGAGCAACGAACATAAATACAATAATAATGTATTTTTATTTTAACGACTATATAAAATATTATGGTGAATTTAACTGGGAGGGGAAGGAATTGAGGGAGAGGAAGGAAGTAAAGTTTCTGGCTATTCAGATGTGGCCACCAAACACGGCTAAAGCCATTTCAAGCAACGTTTCGATTCTGAATGATAGTCTTACACCAGAACGATACTAAAAGTATCTGCCAATCTGGAACGTGCCGCAAATATACTATATATTATTTTTAAGGCGATGACATACGTAGTAATGCAAAATCATGTGTTTTAATGTGTTTAGAATACATCTTGGCCTTTGAAATAATCGAGTATTTTTTAGATAAGTCTTTTTATAAGCCCAGAAAAAAATAATGTATAAGGCCTATGAAAACTGCTTTAAAGTTCAAAATCTCCTACTTACGAACCCATTTTCGGTTATGATTTTATTGTGTAATGTGGCAAATTAAGTTATTTATAAAATGATCGAAAAAAAATACATTTATGCCTGAAAATCCACAAAATAAAATAAAAGGCACTTTAGAATCTTATCACACATAAAGATAGCAATTAAAAAATATGAGTTAAGAAAATTAAAATATACAGTTGAAGTATGATACAGTTAAAAAAAGTCGATAAGATCGAATTAGTTCAGTGGTCAGAGCACTTCCCCGGAAAGGAAAGGGTCCAGATTGAAATCTCGACCTTTCTCCTAGATGCGACCGAATCGTCTTCTGTCTTTTCTGAGGCCGTGTAATGTTTTCCAAATGAGTTTAAAACGATATGTTTCTGAAAATATTTACCTTTATATTTATTTGCATTAAATAAAATGCATGCAATGGTGATGTGTCCAATAAACATCAAAAATCTCTGTAAGCGGCGCGGGCGTATCTAAATGTCGTCTTAAACTGCTCTAAGTATTTTCCTGGAAACAGCTGACATAATAACCTGTTAGTGTAATACCGTGTTTAGTTCTGCAAAATACCCCCAACTCAGATAAGTCAACAAGTGTTCACACTAAACTTATAGGAGTACTTACTTAGCTGCACTTGGTCTAACTCCTCCATTACACTATTCGACTCTTAGTCGTGAAGCTTTCGGGCATCACCCGTAAACCGCACAGTGGGCAAGCGAACGAATTAAGGAGCCTTAACTACATTTTCATAAAGCAAATACACACGTATAACATAATTTTGTCTTTGGTTGTTTCCTCATTGCTTAAAAAAATTCAATGTCAGGCAATTATACCTCTAGTTAATCCTACGGTCCTGCATTTTCACTTGCTTTATTTTATTTATTTATATCTAATTTTGTACTCTCTTAAAAAGTAACCTTGTTCTCCTGCTTTGGTACACTACCTAATTTTTTTATTTTTTCTCCTTCACTGATTCAAATTTAACACTACATAATCTATCAATAACATTGCACTGATTGTTTTTATTAATTCCAGCCAACTACCTAAGAAAAGGTTGCACCTAGTGGAGTACGTAATGTAAAGAATTCAATTAAATTGTGTACCTAGATAATTAGTTGTGATACATAACTGTAATGACGTGTTTTTTTATGTATGGCACTGTAAAATAATTCAAATAATTTATCGTACAGAAAAAATATTATATTTGCTGAGTGACGAGATCATCACTGCTAAAATCCTAATAATTGAGGATATTGGCATCACTATGAGTCACTTCAGTGTACAATTAAATGTGCATGTGGGTATCAATAAGGACAATAAGAGAAAGTGACTTTATTTAATTCAAGCAAAAATGAAGAAAATATCATGAAAAATACAATGGATCTTCCTGGTCCCCCAGTGAGATGTGGTTCGATCCTCGACGCCATGCGGGCGGAGGCTGGACGAAAGGCCGGAGACGCGAGTGAATCTGAAATTAATATTTTGTAGTAGGTGTGGGCTATCAATAAAATTATTACCTATCTAGTACAGCATTTATTTTTTTTATTTATTTACACTAAGTTTTTACAGATGATCTCTCTTTCGTCAGAATAATCCAGTTTAAAAAAAAACAGTTAATACACGAATAGGCACATACGATTGCAAAAATCTACTCAGACATAGGATACATTAATTTGCATACAGATTCAAAAATATAAAATTATAAATTGATGTAAAAGCTCACTCAAATGACAAATATTACAAAAAAGGTAAGACAAAAGATACACACATAGAGACGCAAGTAACACAACATAATATAATCAGCGCATTTTTAACAGAATTTTTTTTCTAAATCACAGGACTAAAATGGGCAATATTATTTTTAAATTAGCATTACTAGGTCTCTAATATCCTGGCGTTGATCAAGAGTTTTAAGGCATGATTTGAGATTATCACGGCCAAAAGTATTATAGTAATTTATTTTGGGGGTATTGTGCCGTGTTGAATCACCTGCTATCCGAAACGCTGACTAAAGAAGGAGGTTGTTCAACACAGCATTAAAAGAGTTTTAGTTTTAGTTTTACGGTTCATGGAGGGCTCATGGGCTTCTTTCTCAAATTTTATTAAATGTTATAATTTGTCACTATTATTTTTGTCATATAATTTTCTCAATCCACCCTATTGTGCGGCGGTTGCAAGACATCTCAGCCAACAGCGATCTATATTGTAAATGTATATTTCACAGTGAAGTGCACTCTGCGCTCATACTGACATCGTTTCGCTAGTTGCTTCGGGCTTTATAGGTACACTTACCAAATGATATTTTGCAACTTCGTAATTTGGAGTTTAACGAGTGTTTGCCGCTAAATGACAAATAAAAGCAGGCAAATCGTAGCTAAGATATTTGAAAACATTACTTCTTATAGGTTTTTGCTTTATTTGACGACCAGCCACACTGAAGATAAGAGTTTCCAGCGGTCTAGCCGTCGCGGTCGGGTCAGCCCTAAATCTCCTCTAGCGTACGCGATCTGTTTGTTCATAAAATTATTGTAACGTGAGTTTTGTTAAAATAAAAACTAAATTAGAATTATCCGAATTCTCATTATTACACACCGAGAGTAATCACGCAACCTTGGATTCTGCGGATTAGAGAACCACAAAATTACTCAGCCAACAACCTATTTAAATTGGCGATAATCACAATCCTCCAAATAAGCCATAATTAGTTGCCCAAAATATCCAAACAAATAAAAAATACCTCCCGAGTAAAAATATCGGCGGCATTTGTTTTTACTCGAGACATTTTAAATTTGAATGGATATTTCGGGCGACTAATTATTGCTTTTAATAATTTGTTATCCTACGTGCTATGCATAAAAAACCTTGTTTTATAAACATTAGTTTATCATTAAAAAAATAATGTTTTTTATAGAGTTACGTATATTTAATACATCAATAAAACACAGTCGACTCCAGGGAGGTATAACTCCGATAGAAAATTGAAACCGTGTTATTGTTGCCTAACTATAATAAGAAGGCTCCGAATGAGATTTGTACTGTCTTTATATTGGCATATCTATGTTTTTTTAAGACCAATTTGTTTCATACAAAAAGCCCGAAGATATCGATCTTGTAATTGGTTTATTTATGGTCGACTCTCTGAGGTAGCAAGGAAATGGAAGATTATCATTATAAAGAAATTCAGCGAAAATAAATAATAAATTAATATTCGAAAATTGACAGAAAAATCTATTCGACATAGTATAGCCGAGCTGAATTGTCGTTTCTTTGCTATTTATAGCTTAATCTTCGATTTTTTAATTTTTTTTTTATTTATTAAAAGTATACAATACAGAATATAGTATATTATATAAAGCATTGTACTCCCAGGAGTTAATAAACTCATTGCGGGAATGATACGCATTACATGAAACATATAGCTGTATGTATTAAATGGACATATGATGGGACATACACAACATTATTATTTCAGATAGTCATTAATAAGATGAAGTTTGAGCATGTTAGTTTGGGTCTTTTTACATTGACTTGCACATTTGATCTCGTTGGGTAGTTGATTATATTTTGTGTGAGCTATGTATTCTAGGGATCTTAGTCCATATTTTGTTGATTTGATTTTTGGTATATGTAGTTTGTTGTGATTTCTTGTGTTGTGTTGGTGTACGGCGTAGTGTTGGAATGTGCCGAGTGTTGAATTACTTGTAATATAGTTTTCGTTATTTCAAAAGTGGGAATGGTATTAAAAGGAAGTATTTGGGTGTTTCTGTAGATGTCTTTGACATGTGTGTCCCAAGGTAAACTGAAAATATTTCGCAGGGCTCTATTTTGGACGACTTGGACTTCTGAAATCATTTTTTTATAGCAAATCCCCAGATTCCGGCGAGATATATTAGATGTGAGTGAATCATAGCATGGTAAATCGATTTTAATAGAGAGGGAGGAAGTAACCCGCGAAGTCTATATAAAACACCAGTTATAGGAGTAATTTTGGATAGAACATGTTTAAATTAGTGATTCCATGTGAGTTGTGAATCAATGAAAAGGCCAAGATATTTTGTAACATCAGCCCTTTCAAGGCGGTTATTATCAAGACTTATATTAAGACTTACATTTTTTTTATTTGCAAACAGTATGTAATGTGTTTTTTTTTATGTTTAGGCTAAGTTTGTTTAATCGCAGCCAGTTTGCCAGGCAAGCTACATCCCTTTCCATTTCCTTTTCAAGTTCGTTTAAATAATTATTGTGATAAAGAATCACTGTGTCATCTGCACAGAGTTGTATTGTACCATTAAGTCCCCATTTAGCAATATCATTTATATATATTAAAAATAGTAATGGTCCAAGTACGGAGCCCTGAGGCACGCCACATTTTATCGTTCCCATGCTGCTTGTCCTTTTTCCAACAAAGGTCTGACAGTGTCGGTTAGAGAGGTAGCTACACAGTAACTTCAGGGGAGTGCCTACTATGCCTAGGTGTTCTAGCTTCTTTAGTAGTATCCCATGGTCAACCGTATCGAAAGCCTTTTTTAAATCTATAAATAAGCCTGCAGCATGCTTACCCTGGTCTATAATATATTATGCTTTTGGAGGGCGTATACAAAATCGAAGGCAGCACATTTTGTGTTAGATTGGTTTCTGAATCCATACTGTTGGGATGGAAGTAAATTGTTTGATAGGAGATATTTAGTGAGCCTAAGCTTAATAACCTTTTCAAAAACTTTAGAGACAACAGAGAGGATGGATATAGGACGGTAATTAGAAGGATTTTTTTTGCAATCATCTTTGTAAATCGGAATTATTTTTGCTATCTTCAGTTGATCTGGGAAGATTCCACTATCCAGGGATTGATTAATAAGAAAAACAAGGTGGTCAGCTAATATATCTTTGCAAAAGTTCAGGTACACTGGTGTAATTCCATCTAAACCTGGAGATGCATTAGACTTTAGTTGAGAGATGATACTGAGAACTTCTGTTTTATTTGTTTTGGCCATGTATAAGGACTGGATTGCTTTTTGATCCGTGTTTATAGTGATAGAATCATCTGGATATGATGCAATTGTAGCTGCTAAGTTTTCCCCAACTGATATAAAGAAGTTGTTAAAAGTTGAAGCTATCTGTGTTGGGAATGTTATTTCTTCATTCTTAATGAGAAGACATTCAATTTCATCTTTCTGGGGTGTCGAGCTATTTGTTAGAATTGCATTTATTATTTTCCATGTCTGTCGCGGATTACGCAGGTTTTCTTTAAATATACTCGTGTAGTATTTGGTTTTAGCATATCTTCTATAGTTGGTAACTTGATTTCTTGTTTTATTTCTCAGTGCTGTGAATATATCACTTTGCTGATTTTTTTTCCAGATTTTAAACGCATTGTTGCGCTGTTTGATAAGTGCATTTAATTTTGCATCAAACCATGGAGTATTATTCCTCCGTTGGTCTCCTATGCGTAACTCAGATTTATGTTGGGATGATTTTATTGCTGTTTTGATGTATTCATTAAAATTATTATAGTTTTCATTGGCATTACTGGTGGTTTCGTGTGGAAAGTTGTGGGATTCTACATATGTTTTTAACATGTTTTTATCGGTTTTGGTGTTGTTTGAAAGAGAATGTATTCTATTATTAGTGTGATGTTTCAAGCTGTTTTGGTAATCTAATATCAAAATGTTATGATCACTTAGGTAGGCATCTATATTTGCAGTAGTTGAGGAAATATTTTGTCTGTTTGAGATGATATGGTCTATTAGAGAAGTAGAGGTATCTGTTACTCGTGTAGGATAGGATGTGTTACATATGAAACAGTTGTATGAGTCTAGCGTGTTGATGTACTTAAGAGATGTATTATTTTTTTGAAGAATGTCAATGTTGAAATCACCAAAGATAAGGGTATCATTTCTACAGTTATTTGAAATAGATTCAAGATACATTAAAAATTCGTTAATGTTTGAGGTAGGCTTTCTGTATATAACATAAATATTTAACGGTTTAAAATTTCTATTACGGATATTAATTCCTAAGAAAGAATTTTCACTACAATGTTTTTCGATAGTTGTAGCATTTAGTGAATGGTGCGTGTAGAGAATCACCCCTCCTCCTCATTGGTGCGAGACGCAAATGTACTTTGGTAGCCGTCGATGTTGAAGAAGCACTCCTCACCATCTTCCAACCAGGTTTCGGATATTGCAAGTACGTGTACAGTGGGTTTGATGCTCTTTAAAGTTTCTTCAATCTCGTCAGTTTTATGTTAAGATACATTATTCGAAGGCTATTTTTTATTGGCTTATAGTCTTCAATTTTCTCATATTTGTATTCATTTATACTGGCCTAGGTCCCGGATGCTGTAGTTACAGTTGAGTTAGCCATAGTCAACTGTCTCCATTGTGCGTGACATCATTATGGTACGGTAGGGGCAGTCCCTATCGTTTGATCTGTGTTTTGGTGCCTCAATTTTGCCTTTGGCCATTTTAAAGCAGTTCCAGCAACGGAATTCTTCTTTTTGTTCCTTTTTTGTGCAGTCAGATGATTTGTGTTCACCAGCACAGTGTAGACAACGATCTTTTGATGCAGTACATCTCGCCGCGGAGTGACCGTATCCCATGCATTTATAGCACTGCATGATTGGGCAGCTGTCTTCGACTCGGACTCGCTGGAAACCTATATTTATTCTTTCTTGTTTTAACATAGCTGAATGTACTTCTTTTTGACGATCAGAATAACATTTCGTAGCCTATCATTTTTCCTGTTGTTTGTGAATCTTAGAATTTTAATTGCTTCCTTATCATTTCCAGTGGCTTCGTAGATAGTATCATTTTGTTGCAAGATCATGTCTAATATTTCAGAATCTTGTGTTTCTTTTTCGATCCCCTTCGAGATAACATTAGGTCTAAGACGTTTGCCCTCATGAGCAACCAAGTTACCATTGGTCAGCCCTGGAATTGCTGTTAGGATCTTCTGTGCATCTGACTTTTTAGGGCAGGTAATTATGACTTTGTTATTTTTGGCCTTTGACATACCACTGACACCCACTCTGAGGTCGGCTGGCTTGATAATATCTTTTATTGTTGAGGTGATGGATTCTGACGTCGCTTCTTGGTCTGATGACGACACTATTATGGCATGTCTGATGCGATCTCCTCGATTCCCTACTGCCGAGGCGTAACCGAGTACGGGTTCTTTTTGAGCGTTGGCGCAGAAAACTGACATTTCCCTACAGTGTCTTTCTTCCATCTTCAGTTGACATTCTGCATTCTGCACCTTGGTTTCAAGTAATTCGACTTCCAGAGCATGAAATTGTTTTCCCAGTGTGGCTCCTTTCTCAATTATCTCCAGTAAAGATAAGATTATTGTGTCGCGGACTTCTTTGGTTATGTTATTTTTGAGAGGCTCGGCTGCTTTCAGTGCCAGAGTGGCAATTTGGACAATATTCATGGCTGTCTCGGACTGTTTCGTTTTCTGGAGAGAAGTATATTGGGAGATTTCAGCAGAAGTCAGAATCGGTTTGGTTTTGAGAGGAGGAATTTTGTCTTCGTTGATAGATGGAAGCGCTGGACTGGACTCGTGTGTTATTGGTGAGGATCTTGTAGTAGAGGAAAATGTTGTTGCGGTGGTGGTAGAAAGAGCAGAGTTGGTGTTAGTGGGGATTGACGCTTGTTTATTAGTCTTAATTTCCTTCTTTTGTCGTTTATCCACAACTTTTCTGCTTTCGGTTCGGGTTTGTCTTAGGGACTTAACTAGTTCTGGACTGCTACTGCTCCGGATTATCGGTGACCTCGGCGTGGTTCCCGATTTTTTAAAAGGATCATTAGCCCCTGGGGGGTACACGGGGGATCTGCCATTTAAAGTTTATTTTAATGTTTACATGTCACTAAGACTTGTATTGTATTTATTGTAATGTCCTGTTTTTTTTTTCACTTGTATATTTATTTTTATATTTATTAATATTTATGGAAAAAAAAAGGTAATTATTTATTTGGAGTTAATGGGGTTCGAACTGTCGTTCTTCGAAACTCGGCGCTAACGCGTTCGCCTCTAGTCCAAATTCCACTGTTGTTATACCGTCAAATAATAAATTATTATAATAATAGTGTCAGCACTTGGGATTTTTAAGAATTTATTTAAAATTACTTTAATCTGTATTGAGAAAAAAAAAAAAGGAGTTTTTTTTTTTTTTTAGAATGGGTGAGATTCGAACTGGTTCTCTCCGAATGTCAAGCGAGCACTCTCACCACAAGACCACCGCTCCTGTGAGACTTAGTGTCAAATAATTTTATTATTACTTGTCTGCGAACATTATAATATTAATTGTAGAACAGGTACGTTTATTCTTATTGTAGTTAATTGTTAGATTGAATTTGCGACACCAATCACTATCACTTCACAGATTTTTATCACTTAAAATTACCATAACCAGGTCGTTTACACTTGACTTAATTAGATAGTTTATTTAAACATCTATCAGGTAAACACAAACCGAAGAATTTTTTGATTTTATGTATTATTAGCAACGTATTTAGATGATTTTTGTGGAGCGATTTTTGACGTGCGATTTATGATGGGTATAGTATATATATTTTGATGATGAACTTAACAATTTGTAATTCTTTCGCGATAATTTATTTACTACAATAAACCAGATACTCTCAGTTTTATCACCTCAACTTGAACAACTCAAAATATCCAAATCACTTATCAAAAACTCCATTTCATTGCCAAATCTCATTTAATATACAATTTTGTATTAACAAATAATTTTAATGAACTTTGGATATACTGTCACTTCAAATGACATGTCACGGAAAATATTTCGCGCCGCAAAATGCATTCTTTCCACGTCTCAAAGGTTTACATCAAATGGCCGTCCTGCTACAAAACCCGGGAGTACACAAACAAGATGACTTCTGAGGGCGTCAAGCGAATACGATCAAAAGGAAAGTGTCAAGTCATGGAGTGAATGGCCACGCGATCTATATAATATTGACATTCGTAATTTTTGTTCATTACAAAACCCACTAACATGACTCCATGAATTTACCCGTGGAAAGAATGACCTGCTAAATGAACACGGTGGACGTAAAATTTGTATTCTTCGAAACCTACAATGATTTTGCATTTTTTTAGCAGTAGAAATGTAGATGGAGATTTTCAATTTATCAAGTGTATTTGTAAAGTAATTTATAAAATATCTGTAATGCTGTAGTTTTTTTTTTTTTTTTAATAAAATAAAATAATTTAGACGATGGAGAGGTAAAGAGAAAGGGGAGTCAAGCGACAGCGCCAAGCTTTTCGGGATAAATTTAGAAGTCGTTTGTTTTAAAGCTTAATGGGATCATAATGAAGCCTTTTGACACATAAAAGTATATTTTTGCTATTTGTTTTTGGGGTGTTATGCCGTGTTATGCTAACTCCTTCTTTAGCCAACGTTTCGGACAGCATTTGGCAACTAACTTTAAATAACACATCTGCCCTGATGATGGACACTGCAATGCTGTCCGAAACGTTGGCTAAAGAAGGAGTTAGCGTAACACGGCATTACACCCCAAAAACAAATAGCAAAAATACTTTTGGCCATGAAAATCTTAAAGCATATAAAATTATATTATTTAAGGGTGAAAGTACTGTGGAGAGGAAGGAGATGGGAAAGAATAAGCTAGCTATTCAGACCTGGTCAATAAACAAGGTTAAATCAATTTAAATTTTCGATTACGGTGGCCTTTCACCAGGGCATATCTTCTTCTCTTCTTCTTCTTCTTCGATGGCGCTACAGCCCATATCGAGCTTTGGCCTCCTGCAACAGTCGCCTCCAACTCCTTCTGTCCTCAGCGGCTGACTTCCAGTTTGTCACCTGGAGAAGCTGTGCTGCATCCCCTCTTACCTCATCTTCCCACCTCAGTCTGGGTCTTCATACTTTTCTCTTTCCACCTGGATGACCAGTCAGAATTCTTTTTGGGACGCGTGTATCCGGCATTCTCTGTACATGCCCACTGGAGGTTATCCACCGCTTACCCGCCCTGGTATAAGTAACAGATGGTTACTCCTTCAGGGCTCTCACAAGGACTATAATTTTTTTTTGTTTGACGACTCTACATTTATTATAAAATGAATCTAGACCTCCAATGTCCCTGCATAGTGGTTAGGCTGCAGGATGCCTACAATATTACACAAAAACACAAAAACACAAATAACAATATTAAAATATGTACAGGTATAGTAAAATAAAATAGGCCTAAAAATAATACAGGACGAAATAACTGCTTAAAGCCTAGGCCATCTGTAGAGAAAGAAAAAAAAGAAAGAAAACACATATACATTCATGTTTATATTGTAGGAATCTACATTTAATCGAGAATGTGCATGGCGATCGGTCTGTCCGTACACAAAGAACGACTACCGCGCTCCTCCGCCGGATTACCTGATTATGCCCTGAAGAAAAAGTATGTGGGAAGGTTGGGGGCGTGCCCGAAGACCCTAGGGACTAAGTGAGCGTCAGGCATTCGGAGGGTGGGCGGAAGGTTTTCGAGCTTGCTCAGCCATTCCTCAAGCCCGCCATGGCGATGGGGGAGGCGCAGTCGACTCTGTGTGAACACTTGTACGGTGTGGGAGGCGTCTGATTAGGCAGGGACGAGGTCTATTTCACACCCAAAACGGGTTGAAGACGGTACAGGACGATTAAAGTTCAGTTCCGGCTTACTGCACACACTCCTAATGATATGTAAAGCAAAAAAAAGAAGAAAAAAAATGATAAAGGACAAGTTAATTAAAAACTCAAATTAAATCATCAAATCTGTACATGCCCAGCCCATCTCAGCCTGAGGAGTCTCATGTGTGCAGAGATGCTAGGGGCCTTATGTATATCGTACAATTCTATATTGTGCCGGATACGCCACTGTTCGCCCTCTTTCACGGGTCCACATATTCTTCTCAGCACCTTTCTTTCAAAAGTATCCAGCATTTCAGCCATCTTTACCGTCAGTGTCAGCGCCTCACATCCATATGCCAATACAGTTCTTACAATGGTCTTATATATGGTTATTTTGGTTTTTCTGTGGACACTACGTGGCTTAAACACTGGCAGCAAAGAGAAGTATGTTTTGTTGGGTGCTGTGATTCTCCTTCTGATTTCTGCTGGATCCTCGTTGTTCTCTGTCAGGCTGGAGCCTTGTAGGTGAATTGATCGACCACTTCGTATGAGTAGTTGTCTTTAAATAGTGCACTACTTCTTCTTCTGTGTGAAGGGTTCCTGCTCTGTACCATCATTTTTGTTTTGTCAACATTAACTCGCAGTCCTACTTCCCGCGCCGCTGTTTCTTAAGGGTCGAAGACCTCCTTAATGGCTGAAATTGATCTTCCGACAATTTTGATGTCATCGGCATATCCGACAACTTGACTGCTCTTGAAACAAATATTGGAGCCAGTGTCTATTAGTGTTTTTCGTATTACATGTTCGAGCACAATGTTGAAGAGAGTGGGAGCCAGACTGTCCCCCTGTTTAAGTCCCTGTGATACTGTAAATTCTTCCGACAATTCTCCGTCTATTTTGACCTGACATCTTGAGTCTGACATTGTAGCTTTTATGAGCCTGACCAATTTAGGTGGAATCTGGAATTGTAGTAGTTTGTCATATAGACACTCCCGAACATATGCTTGCTTGAAATCAATGAATAGTTGGTGTATGTCTATGTCAAATTCCCATCACTTTGCCAAGATCTGTCTGACGGTGAACAGTTGTTCTGCTGTGGATCTACCGGTGCGGAAGCCTGCCTGATACTCTCCCAGTAGGTTTTCTGCATATTTATCAATTCTTTGTTTCAGTATCATGGTGTAGATTTTATATGCTGTGCATAGAAGTGATATGCCTCTATGATTTTCGCATTTTAATTTGTCACCTTTCTTGTGAATTGGGCATATTATGCTTATTTGCCATTCCTCTGGGATTTTTTCCAGTGTCCATATTTTAGTTATTAAATTGAGTAGCAGATTTATCAGATGCTCATTTCCATATTTGAACAACTCTGCCGGGAGGTTGTCTTTCCCAGGTGATTTGTTGTTTTTAAGTTTCTTTAGTGCAGCATTTATTTCTTGCATTGTTGGTGGATTCGCTGATTCTTCATTACTTGATTCAGTGGGGATGTTGGTAGGGTGACTTCTCAGGTCGCTATTAGGGTTGAGAAGTTTATAGAAGGAGTTTTTCTACACTGTTTTTATTCGTTCCTTATCTGATATAATTGATCCATCAGCGTCTTTGCATAGTGTTGAATTCGGTTTGAAACCCTTCTTGAAAAAGTTTAATCCCCTATATGCTTCTTTAGGATTATTATTGACAAAGTCTTGTTCCATTTTTAGCAGTATATCATTCAGGAATTTTCTTTTCTTTCCCCGTATCAGCTTATTCGTTTCTTTTCTCGCTTGTTCGTACGCCTGTCTTTTGTTTCTTGTTGACGTTTCTAAGTACTTCTTTCTGAGTATATTCTTTTCAGCTATTTTTCTTTCACACTCTTCACCAAACCACGGGTTCCTGGGCTGTCTGGGCATGTTTCCGACACTTGATTCCACTGCTCTTACAATCGCTTCTTTTATATCATTCCAATCTTTTTCGAGTGATTCTTAGGAGTTCTGCTCAGTGATCTGATCTGGTAGGCTATTAACAAGGGCGTTGTGATACTCTTCTTTGCCTTCTGGTGTTTTCAGAGCTTCCGTATTGATTTTTGGAATAGTTGGTGATTTTCGTGTCCTGTTGTTTGCAATTCGACTCCTATAGGTGACCACCACCATGTAGTGGTCTGAATCACAGTTGGCACCCCCCTATACGTCCTTACGTTTGTGATGCTCGTTGCCTCCCTTCTTTCTATCAGGACATGATCAATTTGGTTATGGTGTCTACCATCTGGCGACGTCCAGGTCCGTTTGTGTATGTCTTTTCTTGGGAATTGAGTCGAGGCCACGATTAGGTTTCTTGATTCTGCGAAATCAATCACTCGGGTTCCGTTATTATTAGCGTGCTTGTGTAGACTGTTCATTCCTGTAATGTGTTGGAGCAGAGGATCCTGTCCTATCTTGGCGTTAAAGTCCCCAATTACCATCTTAATGTCGTTCGATGGTAATGTGTCGTAGACCTGTTCAAGTTTCTGATAGTATGTATCTTTCACTATGTCCTCTTTGTCTTCCGTTTCAGCATGTACGTTGATCAATGTTACATTGAGAAATTTCGTTTATATGCGTAAGCTGCACATTTTTTCATTAATGGGCTTACAGTCTAATATGCATTTTCCCATTTTCCGGTCCACAATGAAGGCCACTCCGAATTTATGATGTCTTTCATTTCCACTGTGCGCAGTATCGTATGCGTTCTTGTGTCAAATGGCTCAGATCCTATCCATCTGGTTTCTTGCACCGCCATTATGTCAATTTTATATTTTGTCATCTCCCTAGTGATCTCTCCTAGGGCTCCACTTCTATACAGCGTCCTTGCGTTCCAGGTAGCTATTTTCAAGTCCTTATTTCGTTTGCCGGGTCTTTTCCTAAGTTCAGTTGTTGTCCGAGGCTCTGTGTTAAGATTCGTAATAGCGTTGCTTTTACAGGGAGAGGTTATTAGCCTCTCGCCCAACCCCGTACCAGGAGGGCCAGGGTTTTCTGTAGGGGTTTCCATCCCTTACCTGGGGGGTTCCGGTTTTATGGCGCCGGAGATTCGCCATTCATCCTCTTGTATCTGCTATGGCTGATGGTATTGCCATTGGCCACATTGCCCAGGGCTCGCGGGGCTTAAGAGACCACTCGTGGACGCTAGGAGTAGGACTATTGGTAGTGTTGCTGATGGAATGCAACAGTGGCGTTACACGGTATTTGATGAGTGACACATTTTTCCCAGTAAAAAATGCGTCTCCGTGACCCTACCAAACTTTGAGGGGGCATATAACTGATAGTATCTTCCAATCTGGAACGTCTAACGTGTATTATATCTTATATCCAATATTAAATGAATTTATTTAAAAAAAAACACAATACTAATCATAAACAAATTCTTTTTTTTGCGCATGCCGGGATATATAAACCGTTTGATTGGGTTGAAGATAAAAAGAGAAATGGTAACGTGACATTTTTAAATGAAAATCTTAAGATTGGTTTTGAGGCCAAAATACTTAACCATACTAAGATTTTTTTTTAAATCAAAAGATATAATAGAAAATATCTAGTACGGACGTGAACTATTTTGTTGATTTGTGTTTTAAATAATAAAATACGGACCAAATTTGCATTTCTGGAAAAATCATCACTGATATCAAATTTAGTTTCAAACTTTAAAAGCCATTTTGTCAAGATCAATGGTACCAAACAGGTTAAAACTCTGGAGTACTGATAAGAATCATGGTCCAAAACGAAATCATTCACAAAATCTGAATAGAATTGTATTTTTTGAAAAATCATTATTTCGCTAGGCACTAATTTCAGACTTGGGTTCGAACTTTAGAAACCATTTTTCAGGCTGTGTGGTACCAAACGGGTTAAAACTCTGGAATCGATAAAAAATGATTATCTAAACCGAAATAAGTCAAAAAATCTGAATAAAGTTGTATTCTTATATAAATCATCATTCCTATGGGCACTAATCTAAAACTTGGGTTCGAACTTTAGAAGCCATTTTTTCAGGATCTACTATTTATTTATTAAGAATCATAGTCCAAAACAAAATCAGTAACAAAATCTGCATCAAGTTGTATTTTAATAAAAATCATCATTCCTATTGCAAGTTATTTCATACTTTGGTTCGAAATTAAGAAGCCATTTATTCAAGCTCTATAGTACCAATCGGGCTGAAATTTCGGAATCGTGATGAGAATCAAGTTCAGAAAGAAAATCAGTCACGAAATCTGTATAAAATTGAATTTTTGGAAAAATCATTATTTCTCTAGGCACTAATTTCAGACTTGGGTTCGAACTTTATAAGCCATTTTTCAGGCTCTATGGTACCAAATGGGCTGAAATTTAGAAATCATGATAAGAATCAAGTTCCGAAAGAAAATCAGTCACAAAATATGAATAAAATTGAATTTTTTGGAAAAATCAATATTTCTCTAGGCACTAAATTCTGACTTGGGTTCGAACTTTAGAAGCCATTTTTTCAGGCGCCATGGTAGCAAACGGGTTGAAATTTTGATTCGTGGTAATAATCATGATCCGGAAGAAAATCAGTCACATAATCTGAATAATATTGAAATTTTGGAAAAATCAATATTTCTCTAGGCACAAATTTCAGACTTGGGTTCGGACTTAAGAAGCCCTTTATTCAGGCTCTAGGGTACCAAACGGGCTGAAATTTCGAAATCATGATAAGAATCAAGTTCCGAAAGAAAATCAGTCACAAAATCTGAAAAAAATTAAATTTTTTGAAAAAATCAATATTTTTCTAGGCACTAATTTCTGACTTGGGTTCGAACTTTAGAAGCCGTTTATTCAGGCTCTAGGGTAGCAAACGGGCTAAAATTTCGGAATCATGATAAGAATCAAGTTCCGAAAGAAAATCAGTCACAAAATCTGAATAAAATTGAATTTGTAGAAAATCTTTATTCATCTCTAGGCACCAATTTCAGACTTGGGTTCGAACTTTCGAAGCCATTTTTTCAGGCTCTATGTAACCAAACGGGATGAAATGTCGGAAATGTGATAAGAATCATGTTCCGAAAGAAAATCAGTTCCAAAATCTGCATAAAATTGAATTTTGGAAATATCATTATTTCTCCAGGCAATAATTTCAGACTTGGGTTCGAACTGTAGAAGCCACTTTTTCAGGCTCAATGGTACCAAACGGGCTGAAATTTCGGAATCGCTATAAGTATCATGGTCAGAAAGAAAATCAGTCATAAAATCTGCATAAAATCTTTTTTATAAAAAAATCATCCTTTCAATGGGCATTAATTTCAGACTTGGGTTCGAACTTTAGAAACCATTTTTTCAGGCTTAATGGTACCAAACGGGATTAAATTTTGGAATCGTGGTAAGAATCATGATCCGAAAGAAAATCAGTCACAAAATCTGCATAATATTCAATTTTTGTAAAAATCATTATTTCTTTAGGCAATAATTTCAGACTTGGGTTCGAGATTTAGAAGCTGTTTTTTCAGGCTCTATGTTACGAAACGAGCTGAAATTTTGGAATCGTTATATAAATCATGTTCCGAAAGAAAGCCATTAAAAAAATCTTCATAAAATTGAATTTTTTGGAAAAATCATTATTCATCTCTAGGCACTAATTTAAGACTTCGGTTCGAAATTTAGAAGCCATTTTTTCAGGCTCCATGGTAGCAAACGGGTTTAAATTTGAATCGTCGTAAGAATCATGATCCGAACGAAAATCAGTCACATAAACTGAATAATATTGAATTTTTGGAAAAATCAATATTTCTCTGGGCACTAATTTCAGACTTGGGTTCGAACTTTAGAATCCATTTTTTCAGGCTCTATGGTTAATTAATTTTGGAATCGTGATAAGAATCATGTTCAGACAGAAAATCAGTCACAAAATCTGCATAAAATCTTATTTGTACAAAACTCATCATTTCAATGGGCATTAATTTCAGAATTGGGTTCGATCTTTAGAAGCCATTTGTTCAAGGTCTATGGTACCAAACGGGCTGAAATTTCGGAATCGTGGTAAGAATCATGTTACGAAAGAAAATCAGTCACAAAATCTGAATAAAATTGAATTTTTGGAAAAATCAGTATTTCTCTAGGCACTAATTTCAGACTTGGGTTCGAATTTTAGAAGCCATTTTTTCAGGCTCAATGGTACCAAACGAGATGAAATTTTGGAATCGTGGTAAGAATCATGTTTCGAAAGAAAATCAGTTCCAAAATCTGCATAAAATGGAATTTTTGGAAAAATCATTATTCTTCAAGGCACTAATTTCAGACTTGGGTTCGAACTTTAGAAGCCATTTTTCAGGCTTTATGGTACCAAGCTGGCTGAAATTTCGGAATCGTGATAATAATCATGTTACGATAGAAAATCAGTCACTCAATCTGAATAATATTGAATTTTTCGAAAAATCATTATTTCTTTAGGCACTAATTTCAGACTTGGGTTCGAACTTTATAAGCCATTTTTTCAAATCTCATGGTACCAAACGGGCAGAAATTTTGGAATCGTGGTAAGAATCATGATCCGAAAGAAAATCAGTCACAAAATCTGAATAAAATTTAATTTTTGGACAAATCAATAAATTCTCTAGGCATTAATTTCAGACTTGGGTTCGAACTTTAGAAGCCATTTTCTCAGGCTCTATGGTACCAAACGGGTTGATTTTTTGAATCATGGTAAGAATCATGATCCGAAAGAAAATCAGTCACAAAATCTGAATAAAATTGAATTTTTGGAAAAATCAATATTTCTCTAGGCACTAATTTCAGACTTGGGTTCGAACTTTAGACGCCGTTTTTTCAGGCTCTATGTTACGAAACGAGCTGAAATTTTGGAATCGTTATATAAATTATGTTCCGAAAGAAAACCATTAAAAAAATCTTCATAATATTGAATTTTTTGGAAAAATCATTATTCATCTCTAGGCACTAATTTAAGACTTCGGTTCGAGCTTTAGAAGCCATTTTTTCAGGCTCCATGGTAGCAAACGAGTTTACATTTTGAATCGTCGTAAGAATCATGATCCGAACGTAAATCAGTGACATAAACTGAATAATATTGAATTTTTTGAAAAATCAATATTTGCATAAAATGGAATTTTTGGAAAAATCATTATTCTTCAAGGCATTAATTTCAAACTTGGGTTCGAACTTTAAAGGCCATTTTTTCAGGCTTAATGGTACCAAACGGGATGAAATTTCGGAATCGTGGTAAGAATCATGATCCGAAAGAAAATCAGTCACAAAATCTCCATTAAGTTGTATTTTTAGAAAAATTATGATTTTTATGGACGTTAATTTCAGACTTGGGTTCGAACTTTAGAAGCAGTTTTCTCAGGTTCTATGTTACGAAACGAGCTGAAATATTGGAATCGTTATATAAATCATGTTCCGAAAGAAAACCATTAAAAAAATCTGCATAAAATCTCTCGGCACTAACTTCAGACTTGGGTTCGAACTTTAGAAGCCATTTTTTCAGGCTGTATGGTTCAAAACGGGCTAAAATATTGGAATAGTGATAAGAATCGTTATCCAAATCGAATTCAGTCACAAAATCTCCATAAAGTTGTATTTTTAGAAAAATCATGATTTTTATGGACGCTAATTTCAGACTTGGGTTCGAACTTTAGAAGCAGTTTTCTCAGGTTCTATGGGATCAAACGGGCTGAAATATTGGAATAGTGATAAGAATCGTTATCCAAATCGAATTCAGTCACAATATCTCCATAAAGTTGTATTTTTAGAAAAAATATGATTTTCATGGACGCTAATTTCAGACTTGGGTTCGAAATTTGGAAGCAGTTTTCTCAGGTTTTATGTGACCAAACGGGCTGAAATATTGGAATAGTGATAAGAATCGTTATCCAAATCGAACTCAGTCACCAAATCTCCATTAAGTTGTATTTTTAGAAAAATCATGATTTTTATGGACTCTAATTTCAGACTTGGGTTCGAACTTTGGAAGCAGTTTTCTCAGGTTCTATGGGACCAAACTGGCTGAAATATTGGAATAGTGATAAGAATCGTTATCCAAATCGAATTCACTCACAAAATCTCCATAAAGCTGTATTTTTAGAAAAATCATGATTTTTATGGACGCTAATTTCAGACTTGGGTTCGAACTTTGGAAGCAGTTTTCTCAGGTTCTATGGGACTGAATTGACTGAAATTTTTGAATAGTGATAAGAATCGTTATCCAAATCGAATTCAGTCACAATATCTCCATAAAGTTGTATTTTAAGAAAAATTATGATTTTCATGGACGCTAATTTCAGACTTGGGTTCGAACTTTGGAAGCAGTTTTCTCAGGTTTTATGTGACCAAACGGGCTGAAATATTGGAATAGTGATAAGAATCGTTATCCAAATCGAACTCAGTCACCAAATCTCCATTAAGTTGTATTTTTAGAAAAATCATGATTTTTATGGACTCTAATTTCAGACTTGGGTTCGAACTTTGGAAGCAGTTTTCTCAGGTTCTATGGGACTGAATTGACTGAAATTTTTGAATAAAGATAAGAATCGTTATCCAAATCGAATTCATTCACCAAATCTCCATTAAGTTGTATTTTTAGAAAAATTATGATTTTTATGGACGTTAATTTCAGATTTGGGTTCGAACTTTAGAAGCAGTTTTCTCAGGTTCTATGGGACCAAACTGGCTGAAATATTGGAATAGTGATAAGAATCGTTATCCAAATCGAATTCAGTCACAATATCTCCATAAAGATGTATTTTTAGAAAAATTATGATTTTCATGGACGCTAATTTCAGACTTGGGTTCGAACTTTGGACGCAGTTTTCTCAGGTTTTATGTGACCAAACGGGCTGAAATATTGGAATAGTGATAACAATCGTTTTCCAAATCGAATTCAGTCACAAAATCTCCATAATGTTGTAATTTTAGAAAAATCATGATTTTCATGGACGCTACTTTCAGACTTGGGTTCGAACTTTGGAAGCAGTTTTCTCAGGTTCTATGGGACTGAATTGGCTGAAATTTTTGAATAAGGATAAGAATCATTATCCAAATCGAATTCAGTCACAATATCTCCATAAAGTTGTATTTTTAGAAAAATTATGATTTTCATGGACGCTAATTTCAGACTTGGGTTCGAAATTTGGAAGCAGTTTTCTCAGGTTTTATGTGACCAAACGGGCTGAAATATTGGAATATTGAAGTTACCCAACGCTTTCCCACCCCGGTATAGGTGACTTATGGTCACCCCTTCGGAGTTCTCGCAAGAATCTAATTTTTTTGAATAAACGGCTCTACAATTTAAAGTGAAGCTAGACCTTCAATGTCCCGCATACGGTGTTAGGAAGCGGTAAGGCGAGCGCTTACAGGTACTAGTCTAAGAACAACACAGAACAATAAGCATCAAACAATCAGGTAACAAGTGTCAGGCAAATAGTTGGTGGAGGGAACCCACACTCCAGTACCTGTAAACACAAAGAAGAAATAAGTGACATAATAGAGTGACGGGGGAGTTTCGCCGAACAACGACTGGCAGTCCTGTTGAGAGATTGGTGGTGGTTGGGGCGACTGGCGCAGGTCAGGACTTCCACACCCCTTAGCCGACCACCCGGTGGAGCCCTGAAGATAAGTATGGGAAAAAGAGGGATAAACCCTAAAGAACCTAGGGGAAAGAAGCGTCAGGAGGTCGGAGGCAGGGTGGAGGTTACCCCAACCCGCACAGTCACCCCTCTGACCACCAACGCTCCTCAGGGGTGGCGCAGGTGATTGGCGGAGTCCCCCGGTAAAAAAAAAAAAAAAAAGGAAATAGAAGAAGCTCCAGCAAGGTATGCGGGGACGAGGCCCGTTGTCCAACCCCTATAGGGGAGAAGTAAACAATACAAGACAAACAACGGAGTTCAGTTCTAGCCTGTAAACTCGTTGCCGTTACTGAAAAAAGAAAAAAAAAACCGAAAAAAAATACATATAAAAAAGAGAAAAGGAAAACAATAAACAATCCAAAAGTGCCACTTAAGGACATCGGTAGATTAAGTAAAACAAAGTAGAAAGTGTAAAAATAAAATCTGCATAGTCTGTAAAGAGGACAGCATGTGAAGTATAAGATAACAAAAAAGTAAAACATAAGAAAAGAAAACTGAAAATAAGAAGAAAAATAAGAGACAAGTTATTTAAAAGAAATGTAAACGAAAGAAAATCATCTGCAGCAGCTGGTACAGTAAGGAAAGAAAAATAATAAAAATAAGAAGAACAGAATAGCATAAACAATAATCGGAGAATTGTAAAAGAATTAGTCATGGAGCAGGAGCAATACACCAGGGGTTCTCAGTTATCACGCTAGTCAGCGACTCTAAGCTTAGACCATCTCTCAACCCAGATCCTAGTAAACTTCCTCAGACATTCGAAATTGACTCTGTTAGAAACAAGATCGGTGTTCCACACCGGTCTAATGGGGACATTCAGACCGTCTATCATTTCGTCTCTGGCATCCTTCAAGATCTCACAGTGCCACAGAATGTGCTCGGCCGACTGGTAAGTATTGCCACAAGCGCAATTGGGATGGGTAGACAGGGCAAGGCTGTGAAGCCTCCCCCTGAATTCCCCATGTCCTGAGAGGAGCTGCGTCATGTGATGGTCCAGTTTGAGGAAGGCCCCTTCCATTCTGAGTTTAACTGATGGGAAGAAGGAAAAGGTCCATCTTCCCATGCTCGACCTATCCCAACGGACCTGCCACTCTTTAAGCGAAAGGTCCCTCACCGTCCGAAGCAGTCCAGGGAGAGTTCCCGGTCCACCTGGTGTCAGAACGACACCAAGATGGGTTGCCGGGGATCCTCTGGAAAGTCTCTGCTTGGTTAAGACTTCCCTAATCTCCAGATCGATTGGCAAAATGCCGGCCAAAACTGGCAAAGCGTCCGAAGCAACAGTACGGTATGCGCCAGATAGTGCCAGCAAAGAAGTTCGCTGGCCCCTAGTAAGAGCGAGGAGTATAAGGCAGTTATCCAGGCGGTGCTCCCAAACAGAGGCAGCATACGAAACTTGCGCAACGTATACGCCCCTGTACAGAGCACGTAGTGCCGGACTGCGTAGTCCCCATTCAGCGGTGGAGAGTCTCCTCAGCTTTAGGAACAGCGCCTGAGCCTTGCTTGAAACATCTTTAACATGAGCCAGAAATGAGGACGATCGATCGAGTGTTACACCTAGGTACTTGACCGTGTCTGCAAATTTGATGTTGGTGTCTCCCATCCGGATGGTAGGGTTTCTTGTTCTACTGAGAGAGCCCTTCATCAGGAGACCCATTGTCTTGTGGGGAGCGAAGGTCATCTTGTTCCTCTCCCCCCATTTAAGGAGGGTGTTCAAACCATCACCAGCCTTTTCTTCAATTTCCTTTCTGCTGTTCCCCGAGACAAGATACATCTTATCATCCGCGTAGTCGATCATGATACATCCTTCAGGCAAGGGTAACCTAGAGGAGTCGTCAAAGTCAATATTCCAAAATTCAGGTCCCAGAACGGAGCCCTGGGGACAGCCCATGTTTACTTCGCGTTCTATAGTAAAATCACCATGGGATATCGAGACAGTTCGTCCCGATAGGTAGTTGTCAACCGATTTACACAGGCGTTTTGGACAATTCCTACTTTTAACCTTTGTGCGTATCATGTCCCACCACGCGAAGTCGAAGGCACCAGTTATATCTAAGAAGATTGCTACAACATACCTCTTTGTGCAGACCTTCACCCAGTTAAGCGCAAACGAAATGGCGTGCACAGTGGATTTACCCGGGACGAAACCAAATTGAAGTTCACTGGGCGGTGATAGTGTACTGCGAAGACGCTGCCGAATAAGTAATTCCAGGATCTTACCGAGGACTGGGAGCAAGGTTATCGGGCGATAAGCCTTTACATCGGTGAGTGGTTTGCCGTTCCCTTTAGGTATAATCCTGAGCACGCCCCTCTTCCATTCAGAAGGGAAAATTCCTCTTCTCAGGCACGATTCCATCACTTGAAAGAGCTCCTCTTTAGCGTGGACCCAGACATGCTTCACTATTTCGCCGTTGAGTCTGTCATGCCTTGGTGCCTTCTTTGGACCCAAACCCTTAATTATAGCACCTATTTCAGCTCTAGTGACGGGAGTGATTCTATCCTCTTGGGCGAGGTCTCTAGGTGGAAGCCGTGCTAGATTTCTAATCTGTTTTTGGTGGTCACTTTCCCCAATTACTGACTCTACAGGGACTAACTTGCCCAAAAGTGTGTTGAGAGTAGAGGCCACGTCCACAGTCTCAGCGTCCCTCCCATCAATATTCCCAATAAAACTTGACAAAAACCGATCCGATCCCTTGCCGGATTTTTCAATTGCGCTGTGGATTTCCCACGGGTTGGCGTTGCCCACATCTTTAACCCAATTATGCCAGGCAGCTCGTTTCGCAAGGAAAACCGCATGTTTGAAAGTTGCCCTGGATCTCCTGAGAGCGGCCTGAAGGGCAGCTGTCTCCTCCTCCGTACAGCTTCCCCTCCTGGACAGTCCCAAGGCCCTATAGGCTCCTTTGTAGGCCCCCTTTAGCGAAGTCAACTCAGGTGACCACCACGGCGTTCTAATTTTCGTCTTTGGGTTTGATCTGCCCAGAGAGGAATCAGCCGCAGATACAACGGCAGAATTGAAAAAGTTCCCCAAATTGTCCGGATCATTAGCTGCTACGTGATGAAAATCCCATAATGTATCTCGTAGCGCCTCCCCAAAGTTATCCCAATTCGCCCTGGAGGTGTTGAAATTCCAGGAGGATCTCGGAGTTTCAGTTTTCTTAACACCTATTGTAAATGTGATTAATCTATGATCCGAAACTATTGCGCATTCATGGACCCTCCATTTAGATATCCTGGCCGCAACTGATCCAGAGCAAAGAGTTAGATCAATGTTGCTCTCTCCTAGTGTGTTTGAAAAGGTAAAGAACGAACTCTGTTCGTTAACCAATGACAAACTACTTTAAAGTAGTTTATTGGGACTTTTTGATTTTTGTTTATTATTTTTGATATTTAATAAAAAAAAAAAAAAAAAAAACGATACAAAGGCCTTGCGCAGCAATAAGGTCTTCGACGGCGTCAGTCCGTGATCGTACTGAATGGTTTTTATTATTGTCAAACCAAAGAGGAGAGCGAGCGTTAAAGTCCCCTCCGATAACTACGTTACGACCTTTAAGCGCGTTTAGGGCGCGCGTCAGACTCAGGATATGTGGTCCTACCGGGTTCCCCCATTTAAAGTAGACTGAGATCAGATAGATCTCAGTATCAGCAAATTTAATACATACACAGGTTTGGTACTCATTAGACAGCCCTGCCAGAAGGAGGGGGCTGATCAATGATGTATTGACCAGAACACCCGCCCCCGGCGATGAGCCGACTTCGAGTACCGCTCCCGGAAATTCAATTGGTGTCTTACCTTCCCTGGTGTATTGCTCCTGAATAAGCAAAATGTCGATGTTGAGGTCAGACATGACCCGCTGCGCGTCCAGGGTGGCCATCCGGGATCGCTGCAAGTTAATCTGACCTAGGGAGAGTGTATTATGAGGAGCCATAATCAGTCATTCGGACTTGTGCATTGATGGCGGCCAGGTGGGCAGGACAGTCTCTATCCCCTGTTGGATGGTCCGAAGGCTTCCTAAAGCGAGTACAGGTGGCACAGACAGCGGGTAGTGCCTTCTTGGGGCAATCCTCTTGTTTGTGTCCCACAGCGGCGCAGTGGCGACAGGTTTCTTTCTCCTGAGAGCAGGACTTTGAAATATGACCATACTGTTGACACTTGAAGCATCTGGTCGCACCTGTGTAATCGCGAGTACAACAGGCATTCCACCCAAGGAAGCACATCCCGCTGTCTATCAAGATTTTTCGTGCAAGAGGGTGGCAAGTAACAACCATGTTCATGGTGGGGGTGTCCCGTTTGCCAAAGAGTGAAACTCGCCGCATGGTTCTTAGGTGATCCTCTAAGGTTAGCGTAGTTTGACCGGACAAGTTATTGGTAAAAATTTCCGAAAAGAGCTCCTGGTCTGCAGTTAGGTCACCTTTTGGGACATTATAGATTACGATCTTAGGTAGTCGACCGAGGGGATTGATCATCTTAAGCCAACTCGCGGCGAGTTTCGCTTCGGCTTTTTTGGAATAGTGATAAGAATCGTTATCCAAATCAAATTCAGTCACCAAATCTCCATAAAGTTGTATTTTTAGAAAAATTATGATTTTTATGGACGCTAATTTCAGACTTGGGTTCGAACTTTGGAAGCAGTTTTCTCAGGTTTTATGTGACCAAACGGGCTGAAATATTGGAATAGTGATAAGAATCGTTATCCAAATCGAATTCAGTCACAAAATCTCCATAAAGCTGTATTTTTAGAAAAATCATGATTTTTATGGACGCTAATTTCCGACTTGGGTTCGAACTTTGGAAGCAGTTTTCTCAGGTTCTATGGGACTGAATTGACTGAAATATTGGAATAGTGATAACAATCGTTTTCCAAATCGAATTCAGTCACCAAATCTCCATTAACTTGTATTTTTCGAAAAATCATGATTTTTATGGACGCTAATTTCAGACTTGGGTTCGAACTTTGGAAGCAGTTTTCTCAGGTTTTATGTGACCAAACTGGCTGAAATATTGGAATAGTGATAAGAATCGTTATCCAAATCGAATTCAGTCACAAAATCTCCATAAAGCTGTATTTTTAGAAAAATCATGATTTTTATGGACGCTAATTTCAGACTTGGGTTCGATCTTTGGAAGCAGTTTTCTCAGGTTCTATGGGACCAAACTGGCTGAAATATTGGAATAGTGATAAGAATCGTTATCCAAATCGAATTCAGTCACAAAATCTCCATAAAGTTGTATTTTTAGAAAAATTATGATTTTCATAAATGCTTATTTCAGACTTGGGTTCGAACTTTGGAAGCAGTTTTCTCAGGTTCTATGGGACCAAACTGGCTGAAATATTGGAATAGTGATAAGAATCGTTATCCAAATCGAATTCATCAAAAAACTCCATAAAGCTGTATTTTTAGAAAAATCATGATTTTTATGGACGCTAATTTCAGACTTGGGTTCGATCTTTGGAAGCAGTTTTCTCAGGTTCTATGGGACCAAACTGGCTGAAATATTGGAATAGTGATAAGAATCGTTATCCAAATCGAATTCAGTCACAAAATCTCCATAAAGTTGTATTTTTAGAAAAATTATGATTTTCATAAATGCTTATTTCAGACTTGGTTTCGAACTTTGGAAGAAGTTTTCTCAGGTTCTATGGGACTGAATTGACTGAAATATTGGAATAGTGATAACAATCGTTTTCCAAATCGAATTCAGTCACCAAATCTCCATTAAGTTGTATTTTTAGAAAAATCATGATTTTCATGGACACTACTTTCAGACTTGGTTTCGAACTTTGGAAGCAGTTTTCTCAGGTTCTATGGGACTGAATTGACTGAAATATTGGAATAGTGATAACAATCGTTTTCCAAATCGAATTCAGTCACCAAATCTCCATTTAGTTGTATTTATAGAAAAATCATGATTTTTATGGACGCTAATTTCAGACTTGGGTTCGAACTTTGGAAGCAGTTTTCTCAGGTTTTATGTGACCAAACTGGCTAAAATATTGGAATAGTGATAACAATCGTTATCCAAATCTAATTCAGTCACAAAATCTCCATAAAGCTGTATTTTTAGAAAAATCATGATTTACATGGACGCTACTTTCAGACTTGGGTTCGAACTTTGGAAGCAGTTTTCTCAGGTTCTATGGGACTGAATTGGCTGAAATTTTTGAATAAGGATAAGAATCGTTATCCAAATCGAATTCAGTCAACAAATCTCCATAAAGTTGTATTTTTAGAAAAATCATGATTTTCATGGACGCTACTTTCAGACTTGGAATCGAACTTTGGAAGCAGTTTTCTCAGGTTCTATGGGACTGAATTGGCTGAAATTTTTGAATAAGGATAAGAATCGTTATCCAAATCGAATTCAGTCACCAAATCTCCATAAAGTTGTATTTTTAGAAAAACTACGATATTTATGGACGCTAATTTCAGACTTGGGTTCGAACTTTAGAAGCAGTTTTCTCAGGTTCTATGGGACCAAACTGGCTGAAATTTTGTAATAGTGATAAGAATCGTTATCCAAATCTAATTCAGTCACAAAATCTCCATAAAGCTGTATTTTTAGAAAAATCATGATTTTTATGGACGCTAATTTCAGACTTGGGTTCGAACTTTGGAAGCAGTTTTCTCAGGTTCTGTGGGACTGAATTGACTGAAATATTGGAATAGTGATAACAATCGTTTTCCAAATCGAATTCAGTCACCAAATCTCCATTAAATTGTATTTTTAGAAAAATCATAATTTTTATGGACGCTAATTTCAGACTTGGGTTCGAACTTTGGAAGCAGTTTTCTCAGGTTTTATGTGACCAAACTGGCTGAAATATTGGAATAGTGATAAGAATCGTTATCCAAATCGAATTCAGTCACAAAATCTCCATAATGTTGTATTTTTAGAAAAATCATGATTTTCATGGACGCTACTTTCAGACTTAGTTTCGAACTTTGGAAGCAGTTTTCTCAGGTTCTATGGGACTGAATTGACTGAAATATTGGAATAGTGATAACAATCGTTTTCCAAATCGAATTCAGTCACCAAATCTCCATTAAGTTGTATTTTTAGAAAAATCATGATTTTCATGGACGCTACTTTCAGACTTGGTTTCGAACTTTGGAAGCAGTTTTCTCAGGTTCTATGGGACTGAATTGACTGAAATATTGGAATAGTGATAACAATCGTTTTCCAAATCGAATTCAGTCACCAAATCTCCATTTAGTTGTATTTATAGAAAAATCGTGATTTTTATGGACGCTAATTTCAGACTTGGGTTCGAACTTTGGAAGCAGTTTTCTCAGGTTTTATGTGACCAAACTGGCTAAAATATTGGAATAGTGATAAGAATCGTTATCCAAATCTAATTCAGTCACAAAATCTCCATAAAGCTGTATTTTTAGAAAAATCATGATTTTTATGGACGCTAATTTCAAACTTGGGTTCGAACTTTGGAAGCAGTTTTCTCAGGTTCTATGGGACTGAATTGACTGAAATATTGGAATAGTGATAACAATCGTTTTCCAAATCGAATTCAGTCACCAAATCTCCATTAAGTTGTATTTTTAGAAAAATCATGATTTTTATGGACGCTAATTTCAGACTTGGGTTCGAACTTTGGAAGCAGTTTTCTCAGGTTTTATGTGACCAAACTGGCTGAAATATTGGAATAGTGATAAGAATCGTTATCCAAATCGAATTCAGTCACAAAATCTCCATAAAGTTGTATTTTTAGAAAAATTATGATTTTAATAAATGCTTATTTCAGACTTGGGTTCGAACTTTGGAAGCAGTTTTCTCAGGTTCTATGGGACCAAACTGGCTGAAATATTGGAATAGTGATAAGAATCGTTATCCAAATCGAATTCATCAAAAAACTCCATAAAGCTGTATTTTTAGAAAAATCATGATTTTTATGGACTCTAATTTCAGACTTGGGTTCGAACTTTGGAAGCAGTTTTCTCAGGTTTTATGTGACCAAACTGGCTAAAATATTGGAATAGTGATAAGAATCGTTATCCAAATCTAATTCAGTCACAAAATCTCCATAAAGCTGTATTTTTAGAAAAATTATGATTTTTATGGACGCTAATTTCAAACTTGGGTTCGAACTTTGGAAGCAGTTTTCTCAGGTTCTATGGGACTGAATTGACTGAAATATTGGAATAGTGATAACAATCGTTTTCCAAATCGAATTCAGTCACCAAATCTCCATTAAGTTGTATTTTTAGAAAAATCATGATTTTTATGGACGCTAATTTCAGACTTGGGTTCGAACTTTGGAAGCAGTTTTCTCAGGTTTTATGTGACCAAACTGGCTGAAATATTGGAATAGTGATAAGAATCGTTATCCAAATCGAATTCAGTCACAAAATCTCCATAAAGTTGTATTTTTAGAAAAATTATGATTTTCATAAATGCTTATTTCAGACTTGGGTTCGAACTTTGGAAGCAGTTTTCTCAGGTTCTATGGGACCAAACTGGCTGAAATATTGGAATAGTGATAAGAATCGTTATCCAAATCGAATTCATCAAAAAACTCCATAAAGCTGTATTTTTAGAAAAATCATGATTTTTATGGACGCTAATTTCAGACTTGGGTTCGAACTTTGGAAGCAGTTTTCTCAGGTTCTATGGGACTGAATTGACTGAAATTTTTGAATAGTGATAAGAATCATTATCCAAATCGAATTCAGTCACAATATCTCCATAAAGTTGTATTTTAAGAAAAATTATGATTTTCATGGACGCTAATTTCAGACTTGGGTTCGAACTTTGGAAGCAGTTTTCTCAGGATTTATGTGACCAAACGGGCTGAAATATTGGAATAGTGATAACAATCGTTATCCAAATCGAATTCAGTCACCAAATCTCCATTAAGTTGTATTATTAGAAAAATCATGATTTTCATGGACGCTACTTTCAGACTTGGGTTCGAACTTCGGAAGCAGTTTTCTCAGGTTCTATGGGACTGAATTGGCTGAAATTTTTGAATAAGGATAAGAATCGTTATCCAAATCGAATCCAGTCACCAAATCTCCATAAAGTTGTATTTTTAGAAAAATCATGATTTTTATGGACGCTAATTTCAGACTTGGGTTCGAACTTTGGAAGCAGTTTTCTCAGGTTCTATGGGACTGAATTGACTGAAATTTTTGAATAGTGATAAGAATCGTTATCCAAATCGAATTCAGTCACAATATCTCCATAAAGTTGTATTTTAAGAAAAATTATGATTTTCATGGACGCTAATTTCAGACTTGGGTTCGAGTTTTGGAAGCAGTTTTCTCAGGATTTATGTGACCAAACGGGCTGAAATATTGGAATTGTGATAAGAATCATTATCCAAATCGAATTCAGTCACCAAATCTCCATTAAGTTGTATTTTTAGAAAAATCATGATTTTCATGGACGCTACTTTCAGACTTGGGTTCGAACTTTGGAAGCAGTTTTCTCAGGTTCTATGGGACTGAATTGGCTGAAATTTTTGAATAAGGATAAGAATCGTTATCCAAATCGAATTCAGTCACAATATCTCCATAAAGTTGTATTTTAAGAAAAATTATAATTTTTATGGACGCTAATTTCAGACTTGGGTTCGAAATTTAGAAGCAGTTTTCTCAGGTTCTATGGGATCAAACGGGCTGAAATTTTGTAATAGTGATAAGAATCGTTATCCAAATCGAATTCAGTCACAAAATCTCAATAAAGCTGTATTTTTAGAAAAATCATGATTTTTATGGACGCTAATTTCAGACTTGGGTTCGAACTTTGGAAGCAGTTTTCTCAGGTTCTATGGGACTGAATTGACTGAAATATTGGAATAGTGATAACAATCGTTTTCCAAATCGAATTCAGTCACCAAATCTCCATTAAGTTGTATTTTTAGAAAAATCATGATTTTTATGGACGCTAATTTCAGACTTGGGTTCGAACTTTGGAAGCAGTTTTCTCAGGTTCTATGGGACTGAATTGACTGAAATATTGGAATAGTGATAACAATCGTTTTCCAAATCGAATTCAGTCACCAAATCTCCATTAAGTTGTATTTTTAGAAAAATCATGATTTTTATGGACGCTAATTTCAGACTTGGGTTCGAACTTTGGAAGCAGTTTTCTCAGGTTTTATGTGACCAAACTGGCTGAAATATTGGAATAGTGATAAGAATCGTTATCCAAATCGAATTCAGTCACAAAATCTCCATAATGTTGTATTTTTAGAAAAATCATGATTTTCATGGACGCTACTTTCAGACTTGGGTTCGAACTTTGGAAGCAGTTTTCTCAGGTTCTCTGGGACTGAATTGACTGAAATATTGGAATAGTGATAACAATCGTTTTCCAAATCGAATTCAGTCACCAAATCTCCATTTAGTTGTATTTTTAGAAAAATCATGATTTTTATGGACGCTAATTTCAGACTTGGGTTCGAACTTTGGAAGCAGTTTTCTCAGGTTTTATGTGACCAAACTGGCTGAAATATTGGAATAGCGATAAGAATCGTTATCCAAATCGAATTCAGTCACAAAATCTCCATAATGTTGTATTTTTAGAAAAATCATGATTTTTATGGACGCAAATTTCAGACTTGGGTTCGAACTTTGGAAGCAGTTTTCTCAGGTTCTATGGGACTGAATTGACTGAAATATTGGAATAGTGATAACAATCGTTTTCCAAATCGAATTCAGTCACCAAATCTCCATTTAGTTGTATTTTTAGAAAAATCATGATTTTTATGGACGCTAATTTCAGACTTGGGTTCGAACTTTGGAAGCAGTTTTCTCAGGTTTTATGTGACCAAACTGGCTGCAATATTGGAATAGTGATACGAATCGTTATCCAAATCTAATTCAGTCACAAAATCTCCATAAAGCTGTATTTTTAGAAAAATCATGATTTTTATGGACGCTAATTTCAAACTTGTGTTCGAACTTTGGAAGCAGTTTTCTCAGGTTCTATGGGACTGAATTGACTGAAATATTGGAATAGTGATAACAATCGTTTTCCAAATCGAATTCAGTCACCAAATCTCCATTAAGTTGTATTTTTAGAAAAATCATGATTTTTATGGACGCTAATTTCAGACTTGGGTTCGAACTTTGGAAGCAGTTTTCTCAGGTTTTATATGACCAAACGGGCTGAAATATTGGAATAGTGATAAGAATCGTTATCCAAATCGAATTCAGTCACAATATCTCCATAAAGTTGTATTTTAAGAAAAATTATGATTTTTATGGACGCTAATTTCAGACTTGGGTTCGAAATTTAGAAGCAGTTTTCTCAGGTTCTATGGGATCAAACGGGCTGAAATTTTGTAATAGTGATAAGAATCGTTATCCAAATCGAATTCAGTCACAAAATCTCAATAAAGCTGTATTTTTAGAAAAATCATCATTTTTATGGACGCTAATTTCAGACTTGGGTTCGAACTTTGGAAGCAGTTTTCTCAGGTTCTATGGGACTGAATTGACTGAAATATTGGAAGAGTGATAACAATCGTTTTCCAAATCGAATTCAGTCACCAAATCTCCATTTAGTTGTATTTTTAGAAAAATCATGATTTTTATGGACGCTAATTTCAGACTTGGGTTCGAACTTTGGAAGCAGTTTTCTCAGGTTTTATGTGACCAAACTGGCTGCAATATTGGAATAGTGATACGAATCATTATCCAAATCTAATTCAGTCACAAAATCTCCATAAAGCTGTATTTTTAGAAAAATCATGATTTTTATGGACGCTAATTTCAAACTTGTGTTCGAACTTTGGAAGCAGTTTTCTCAGGTTCTATGGGACTGAATTGACTGAAATATTGGAATAGTGATAACAATCGTTTTCCAAATCGAATTCAGTCACCAAATCTCCATTAAGTTGAATTTTTAGAAAAATCATGATTTTTATGGACGCTAATTTCAGACTTGGGTTCGAACTTTGGAAGCAGTTTTCTCAGGTTTTATATGACCAAACGGGCTGAAATATTGGAATAGTGATAAGAATCGTTATCCAAATCGAATTCAGTCACAAAATCTCCATAAAGCTGTATTTTTAGAAAAATCATGATTTTTATGGACGCTAATTTCAAACTTGGGTTCGAACTTTGGAAGCAGTTTTCTCAGGTTCTATGGGATTGAATTGACTGAAATATTGGAATAGTGATAACAATCGTTTTCCAAATCGAATTCAGTCACCAAATCTCCATTAAGTTGTATTTTTAGAAAAATCATGATTTTTATGGACGCTAATTTCAGACTTGGGTTCGAACTTTGGAAGCAGTTTTCTCAGGTTTTATGTGACCAAACTGGCTGAAATATTGGAATAGTGATAAGAATCGTTATCCAAATCGAATTCAGTCACAAAATCTCCATAAAGTTGTATTTTTAGAAAAATTATGATTTTAATAAATGCTTATTTCAGACTTGGGTTCGAACTTTGGAAGCAGTTTTCTCAGGTTCTATGGGACCAAACTGGCTGAAATATTGGAATAGTGATAAGAATCGTTATCCAAATCGAATTCATCAAAAAACTCCATAAAGCTGTATTTTTAGAAAAATCATGATTTTTATGGACTCTAATTTCAGACTTGGGTTCGAACTTTGGAAGCAGTTTTCTCAGGTTTTATGTGACCAAACTGGCTAAAATATTGGAATAGTGATAAGAATCGTTATCCAAATCTAATTCAGTCACAAAATCTCCATAAAGCTGTATTTTTAGAAAAATTATGATTTTTATGGACGCTAATTTCAAACTTGGGTTCGAACTTTGGAAGCAGTTTTCTCAGGTTCTATGGGACTGAATTGACTGAAATATTGGAATAGTGATAACAATCGTTTTCCAAATCGAATTCAGTCACCAAATCTCCATTAAGTTGTATTTTTAGAAAAATCATGATTTTTATGGACGCTAATTTCAGACTTGGGTTCGAACTTTGGAAGCAGTTTTCTCAGGTTTTATGTGACCAAACTGGCTGAAATATTGGAATAGTGATAAGAATCGTTATCCAAATCGAATTCAGTCACAAAATCTCCATAAAGTTGTATTTTTAGAAAAATTATGATTTTCATAAATGCTTATTTCAGACTTGGGTTCGAACTTTGGAAGCAGTTTTCTCAGGTTCTATGGGACCAAACTGGCTGAAATATTGGAATAGTGATAAGAATCGTTATCCAAATCGAATTCAGTCACAATATCTCCATAAAGTTGTATTTTAAGAAAAATTATGATTTTCATGGACGCTAATTTCAGACTTGGGTTCGAGTTTTGGAAGCAGTTTTCTCAGGATTTATGTGACCAAACGGGCTGAAATATTGGAATTGTGATAAGAATCATTATCCAAATCGAATTCAGTCACCAAATCTCCATTAAGTTGTATTTTTAGAAAAATCATGATTTTCATGGACGCTACTTTCAGACTTGGGTTCGAACTTTGGAAGCAGTTTTCTCAGGTTCTATGGGACTGAATTGGCTGAAATTTTTGAATAAGGATAAGAATCGTTATCCAAATCGAATTCAGTCACCAAATCTCCATAAAGTTGTATTTTTAGAAAAATTATGATTTTTATGGACGCTAATTTCAGACTTGGGTTCGAACTTTGGAAGCAGTTTTCTCAGGTTTTATATGACCAAACGGGCTGAAATATTGGAATAGTGATAAGAATCGTTATCCAAATCGAATTCAGTCACAATATCTCCATAAAGTTGTATTTTAAGAAAAATTATGATTTTTATGGACGCTAATTTCAGACTTGGGTTCGAACTTTAGAAGCAGTTTTCTCAGGTTCTATGGGATCAAACGGGCTGAAATTTTGTAATAGTGATAAGAATCGTTATCAAAAAGAAATCAGTCACCAAATCTCCATAAAGTTGTATTTTTAGAAAACTACGATATTTATGGACGCTAATTTCAGACTTGGGTTCGAACTTAAGAAGCAGTTTTCTCAGGTTCTATGGGACCAAACTGGCTGAAATTTTGTAATAGTGATAAGAATCGTTATCCAAATCTAATTCACAAAATCTCCATTCAGACTTGGTTTCGAACTTTGGAAGCAGTTTTCTCAGGTTCTATGGGACTGAATTGACTGAAATATTGGAATAGTGATAACAATCGTTTTCCAAATCGAATTCAGTCACCAAATCTCCATAAAGTTGTATTTTTAGAAAAATTATGATTTTAATAAATGCTTATTTCAGACTTGGGTTCGAACTTTGGAAGCAGTTTTCTCAGGTTCTATGGGACCAAACTGGCTGAAATATTGGAATAGTGATAAGAATCGTTATCCAAATCGAATTCATCAAAAAACTCCATAAAGCTGTATTTTTAGAAAAATCATGATTTTTATGGACTCTAATTTCAGACTTGGGTTCGAACTTTGGAAGCAGTTTTCTCAGGTTTTATGTGACCAAACTGGCTAAAATATTGGAATAGTGATAAGAATCGTTATCCAAATCTAATTCAGTCACAAAATCTCCATAAAGCTGTATTTTTAGAAAAATTATGATTTTTATGGACGCTAATTTCAAACTTGGGTTCGAACTTTGGAAGCAGTTTTCTCAGGTTCTATGGGACTGAATTGACTGAAATATTGGAATAGTGATAACAATCGTTTTCCAAATCGAATTCAGTCACCAAATCTCCATTAAGTTGTATTTTTAGAAAAATCATGATTTTTATGGACGCTAATTTCAGACTTGGGTTCGAACTTTGGAAGCAGTTTTCTCAGGTTTTATGTGACCAAACTGGCTGAAATATTGGAATAGTGATAAGAATCGTTATCCAAATCGAATTCAGTCACAAAATCTCCATAAAGTTGTATTTTTAGAAAAATTATGATTTTCATAAATGCTTATTTCAGACTTGGGTTCGAACTTTGGAAGCAGTTTTCTCAGGTTCTATGGGACCAAACTGGCTGAAATATTGGAATAGTGATAAGAATCGTTATCCAAATCGAATTCATCAAAAAACTCCATAAAGCTGTATTTTTAGAAAAATCATGATTTTTATGGACGCTAATTTCAGACTTGGGTTCGAACTTTGGAAGCAGTTTTCTCAGGTTCTATGGGACTGAATTGACTGAAATTTTTGAATAGTGATAAGAATCATTATCCAAATCGAATTCAGTCACAATATCTCCATAAAGTTGTATTTTAAGAAAAATTATGATTTTCATGGATGCTAATTTCAGACTTGGGTTCGAACTTTGGAAGCAGTTTTCTCAGGATTTATGCGACCAAACGGGCTGAAATATTGGAATAGTGATAACAATCGTTATCCAAATCGAATTCAGTCACCAAATCTCCATTAAGTTGTATTATTAGAAAAATCATGATTTTCATGGACGCTACTTTCAGACTTGGGTTCGAACTTCGGAAGCAGTTTTCTCAGGTTCTATGGGACTGAATTGGCTGAAATTTTTGAATAAGGATAAGAATCGTTATCCAAATCGAATCCAGTCACCAAATCTCCATAAAGTTGTATTTTTAGAAAAATCATGATTTTTATGGACGCTAATTTCAGACTTGGGTTCGAACTTTGGAAGCAGTTTTCTCAGGTTCTATGGGACTGAATTGACTGAAATTTTTGAATAGTGATAAGAATCGTTATCCAAATCGAATTCAGTCACAATATCTCCATAAAGTTGTATTTTAAGAAAAATTATGATTTTCATGGACGCTAATTTCAGACTTGGGTTCGAGTTTTGGAAGCAGTTTTCTCAGGATTTATGTGACCAAACGGGCTGAAATATTGGAATTGTGATAAGAATCATTATCCAAATCGAATTCAGTCACCAAATCTCCATTAAGTTGTATTTTTAGAAAAATCATGATTTTCATGGACGCTACTTTCAGACTTGGGTTCGAACTTTGGAAGCAGTTTTCTCAGGTTCTATGGGACTGAATTGGCTGAAATTTTTGAATAAGGATAAGAATCGTTATCCAAATCGAATTCAGTCACCAAATCTCCATAAAGTTGTATTTTTAGAAAAATTATGATTTTTATGGACGCTATTTTCAGACTTGGGTTCGAACTTTGGAAGCAGTTTTCTCAGGTTTTATATGACCAAACGGGCTGAAATATTGGAATAGTGATAAGAATCGTTATCCAAATCGAAATCAGTCACAATATCTCCATAAAGTTGTATTTTAAGAAAAATTATGATTTTTATGGACGCTAATTTCAGACTTGGGTTCGAACTTTAGAAGCAGTTTTCTCAGGTTCTATGGGATCAAACGGGCTGAAATTTTGTAATAGTGATAAGAATCGTTATCAAAAAGAAATCAGTCACCAAATCTCCATAAAGTTGTATTTTTAGAAAACTACGATATTTATGGACGCTAATTTCAGACTTGGGTTCGAACTTAAGAAGCAGTTTTCTCAGGTTCTATGGGACCAAACTGGCTGAAATTTTGTAATAGTGATAAGAATCGTTATCCAAATCTAATTCACAAAATCTCCATTCAGACTTGGTTTCGAACTTTGGAAGCAGTTTTCTCAGGTTCTATGGGACTGAATTGACTGAAATATTGGAATAGTGATAACAATCGTTTTCCAAATCGAATTCAGTCACCAAATCTCCATTAAGTTGTATTTTTAGAAAAATCATGATTTTTATGGACGCTAATTTCAGACTTGGGTTCGAACTTTGGAAGCAGTTTTCTCAGGTTTTATATGACCAAACGGGCTGAAATATTGGAATAGTGATAAGAATCGTTATCCAAATCGAATTCAGTCACAATATCTCCATAAAGTTGTATTTTAAGAAAAATTATGATTTTTATGGACGCTAATTTCAGACTTGGGTTCGAAATTTAGAAGCAGTTTTCTCAGGTTCTATGGGATCAAACGGGCTGAAATTTTGTAATAGTGATAAGAATCGTTATCCAAATCGAATTCAGTCACAAAATCTCAATAAAGCTGTATTTTTAGAAAAATCATGATTTTTATGGACGCTAATTTCAGACTTGGGTTCGAACTTTGGAAGCAGTTTTCTCAGGTTCTATGGGACTGAATTGACTGAAATATTGGAATAGTGATAACAATCGTTTTCCAAATCGAATTCAGTCACCAAATCTCCATTAAGTTGTATTTTTAGAAAAATCATGATTTTTATGGACGCTAATTTCAGACTTGGGTTCGAACTTTGGAAGCAGTTTTCTCAGGTTCTATGGGACTGAATTGACTGAAATATTGGAATAGTGATAACAATCGTTTTCCAAATCGAATTCAGTCACCAAATCTCCATTAAGTTGTATTTTTAGAAAAATCATGATTTTTATGGACGCTAATTTCAGACTTGGGTTCGAACTTTGGAAGCAGTTTTCTCAGGTTTTATGTGACCAAACTGGCTGAAATATTGGAATAGTGATAAGAATCGTTATCCAAATCGAATTCAGTCACAAAATCTCCATAATGTTGTATTTTTAGAAAAATCATGATTTTCATGGACGCTACTTTCAGACTTGGGTTCGAACTTTGGAAGCAGTTTTCTCAGGTTCTATGGGACTGAATTGACTGAAATATTGGAATAGTGATAACAATCGTTTTCCAAATCGAATTCAGTCACCAAATCTCCATTTAGTTGTATTTTTAGAAAAATCATGATTTTTATGGACGCTAATTTCAGACTTGGGTTCGAACTTTGGAAGCAGTTTTCTCAGGTTTTATGTGACCAAACTGGCTGAAATATTGGAATAGCGATAAGAATCGTTATCCAAATCGAATTCAGTCACAAAATCTCCATAATGTTGTATTTTTAGAAAAATCATGATTTTTATGGACGCAAATTTCAGACTTGGGTTCGAACTTTGGAAGCAGTTTTCTCAGGTTCTATGGGACTGAATTGACTGAAATATTGGAATAGTGATAACAATCGTTTTCCAAATCGAATTCAGTCACCAAATCTCCATTTAGTTGTATTTTTAGAAAAATCATGATTTTTATGGACGCTAATTTCAGACTTGGGTTCGAACTTTGGAAGCAGTTTTCTCAGGTTTTATGTGACCAAACTGGCTGCAATATTGGAATAGTGATACGAATCGTTATCCAAATCTAATTCAGTCACAAAATCTCCATAAAGCTGTATTTTTAGAAAAATCATGATTTTTATGGACGCTAATTTCAAACTTGTGTTCGAACTTTGGAAGCAGTTTTCTCAGGTTCTATGGGACTGAATTGACTGAAATATTGGAATAGTGATAACAATCGTTTTCCAAATCGAATTCAGTCACCAAATCTCCATTAAGTTGTATTTTTAGAAAAATCATGATTTTTATGGACGCTAATTTCAGACTTGGGTTCGAACTTTGGAAGCAGTTTTCTCAGGTTTTATATGACCAAACGGGCTGAAATATTGGAATAGTGATAAGAATCGTTATCCAAATCGAATTCAGTCACAATATCTCCATAAAGTTGTATTTTAAGAAAAATTATGATTTTTATGGACGCTAATTTCAGACTTGGGTTCGAAATTTAGAAGCAGTTTTCTCAGGTTCTATGGGATCAAACGGGCTGAAATTTTGTAATAGTGATAAGAATCGTTATCCAAATCGAATTCAGTTACAAAATCTCAATAAAGCTGTATTTTTAGAAAAATCATGATTTTTATGGACGCTAATTTCAGACTTGGGTTCGAACTTTGGAAGCAGTTTTTTCAGGTTCTATGGGACTGAATTGACTGAAATATTGGAAGAGTGATAACAATCGTTTTCCAAATCGAATTCAGTCACCAAATCTCCATTTAGTTGTATTTTTAGAAAAATCATGATTTTTATGGACGCTAATTTCAGACTTGGGTTCGAACTTTGGAAGCAGTTTTCTCAGGTTTTATGTGACCAAACTGGCTGCAATATTGGAATAGTGATACGAATCGTTATCCAAATCTAATTCAGTCACAAAATCTCCATAAAGCTGTATTTTTAGAAAAATCATGATTTTTATGGACGCTAATTTCAAACTTGTGTTCGAACTTTGGAAGCAGTTTTCTCAGGTTCTATGGGACTGAATTGACTGAAATATTGGAATAGTGATAACAATCGTTTTCCAAATCGAATTCAGTCACCAAATCTCCATTAAGTTGTATTTTTAGAAAAATCATGATTTTTATGGACGCTAATTTCAGACTTGGGTTCGAACTTTGGAAGCAGTTTTCTCAGGTTTTATATGACCAAACGGGCTGAAATATTGGAATAGTGATAAGAATCGTTATCCAAATCGAATTCAGTCACAATATCTCCATAAAGTTGTATTTTAAGAAAAATTATGATTTTTATGGACGCTAATTTCAGACTTGGGTTCGAAATTTAGAAGCAGTTTTCTCAGGTTCTATGGGATCAAACGGGCTGAAATATTGGAATAGTGATAAGAATCGTTATCCAAATCGAATTCAGTCACAAAATCTCCATAATGTTGTATTTTTAGAAAAATCATGATTTTCATGGACGCTACTTTCAGACTTGGGTTCGAACTTTGGAAGCAGTTTTCTCAGGTTCTATGGGACTGAATTGACTGAAATATTGGAATAGTGATAACAATCGTTTTCCAAATCGAATTCAGTCACCAAATCTCCATTTAGTTGTATTTTTAGAAAAATCATGATTTTTATGGACGCTAATTTCAGACTTGGGTTCGAACTTTGGAAGCAGTTTTCTCAGGTTTTATGTGACCAAACTGGCTGAAATATTGGAATAGTGATAAGAATCGTTTTCCAAATCGAATTCAGTCACAAAATCTCCATAATGTTGTATTTTTAGAAAAATCATGATTTTCATGGACGCTACTTTCAGACTTGGGTTCGAACTTTGGAAGCAGTTTTCTCAGGTTCTATGAGACTGAATTGGCTGAAATATTGGAATAGTGATAAGAATCGTTATCCAAACCGTATTCAGTCACAAAATCTCCATAAAGCTGTATTTTTAGAAAAATCATGATTTTTATGGACGCTAATTTCAGACTTGGGTTCGATCTTTGGAAGCAGTTTTCTCAGGTTCTATGGGACCAAACTGGCTGAAATATTGGAATAGTGATAAGAATCGTTATCCAAATCGAATTCAGTCACAAAATCTCCATAAAGTTGTATTTTTAGAAAAATTATGATTTTCATAAATGCTTATTTCAGACTTTGGTTCGAACTTTGGAAGCAGTTTTCTCAGGTTTTATGGGACCAAACGGGCTGAAATATTGGAATAGTGATAAGAATCGTTATCCAAATCGAATTCAGTCACCAAATCTCCATAAAGTTGTATTTTTAGAAAAACTACGATATTTATGGACGCTAATTTCAGACTTGGGTTCGAACTTTAGAAGCAGTTTTCTCAGGTTCTATGGGACCAAACTGGCTGAAATTTTGTAATAGTGATAAGAATCGTTATCCAAATCTAATTCAGTCACAAAATCTCCATAAAGCTGTATTTTTAGAAAAATCATGATTTTTATGGACGCTAATTTCAGACTTCGATCAGTTCGAACTTTGGAAGCAGTTTTCTCAGGTTTTGTGGGACTGAATTGACTGAAATATTGGAATAGTGATAACAATCGTTTTCCAAATCGAATTCAGTCACCAAATCTCCATTAAGTTGTATTTTTAGAAAAATCATGATTTTTATGGACGCTAATTTCAGACTTGGGTTCGAACTTTGGAAGCAGTTTTCTCAGGTTTTATGTGACCAAACTGGCTGAAATATTGGAATAGTGATAAGAATCGCTATCCAAATCGAATTCAGTCACAAAATCTCCATAATGTTGTATTTTTAGAAAAATCATGATTTTCATGGACGCTACTTTCAGACTTGGTTTCGAACTTTGGAATAGTGATAAGAATCGTTATCCAAATCGAATTCAGTCACCAAATCTCCATTAAGTTGTATTTTTAGAAAAATCATGATTTTCATGGACGCTACTTTCAGACTTGGGTTCGAACTTTGGAAGCAGTTTTCTCAGGTTCTATGGGACTGAATTGGCTGAAATTTTTGAATAAGGATAAGAATCGTTATCCAAATCGAATTCAGTCACCAAATCTCCATAAAGTTGTATTTTTAGAAAAATCATGATTTTTATGGACGCTAATTTCAGACTTGGGTTCGATCTTTGGACGCAGTTTTCTCAGGTCCTATGGGACCAAACTGGCTGAAATATTGGAATAGTGATAAGAATCGTTATCCAAATCGAATTCAGTCACGAAATCTCCATAAAGTTGTATTTTTAGAAAAATTATGATTTTCATAAATGCTTATTTCAGACTTGGGTTCGAACTTTGGAAGCAGTTTTCTCAGGTTCTACGGGACTGAATTGACTGAAATATTGGAATAGTGATAACAATCGTTTTCCAAATCGAATTCAGTCACCAAATCTCCATTAAGCTGTATTTTTAGAAAAATCATGATTTTTATGGACGCTAATTTCAGACTTGGGTTCGAACTTTGGAAGCAGTTTTCTCAGGTTTTATATGACCAAACGGGCTGAAATATTGGAATAGTGATAACAATCGTTTTCCAAATCGAATTCAGTCACCATATCTCCATTAAGTTGTATTTTTAGAAAAATCATGATTTTTATGGACGCTAATTTCAGACTTGGGTTCGATCTTTGGACGCAGTTTTCTCAGGTTCTATGGGACCAAACTGGCAGAAATATTGGAATAGTGATAAGAATCGTTATCCAAATCGAATTCAGTCACAAAATCTCCATAAAGTTGTATTTTTAGAAAAATTATGATTTTCATAAATGCTTATTTCAGACTTGGGTTCGAACTTTGGAAGCAGTTTTCTCAGGTTCTATGGGACTGAATTGACTGAAATATTGGAATAGTGATAACAATCGTTTTCCAAATCGAATTCAGTCACCAAATCTCCATTAAGCTGTATTTTTAGAAAAATCATGATTTTTATGGACGCTAATTTCAGACTTGGGTTCGAACTTTGGAAGCAGTTTTCTCAGGTTTTATATGACCAAACGGGCTGAAATATTGGAATAGTGATAACAATCGTTTTCCAAATCGAATTCAGTCACCAAATCTCCATTAAGTTGTATTTTTAGAAAAATCATGATTTTTATGGACGCTAATTTCAGACTTGGGATCGAACTTTGGAAGCAGTTTTCTCAGGTTTTATGTGACCAAACTGGCTGAAATATTGGAATAGTGATAAGAATCGTTATCCAAATCGAATTCAGTCACAAAATCTCCATAATTTTGTATTTTTAGAAAAATCATGATTTTCATGGACGCTACTTTCAGACTTGGGTTCGAACTTTGGAAGCAGTTTTCTCAGGTTCTATGGGACTGAATTGACTGAAATATTGGAATAGTGATAACAATCGTTTTCCAAATCGAATTCAGTCACCAAATCTCCATTAAGCTGTATTTTTAGAAAAATCATGATTTTTATGGACGCTAATTTCAGAATTGGGTTCGAACTTTGGAAGCAGTTTTCTCAGGTTCTATGGGACTGAATTGACTGAAATATTGGAATAGTGATAACAATCGTTTTCCCATATCGAATTCAGTCACCAAATCTCCATTAAGTTGTATTTTTAGAAAAATCATGATTTTTATGGACGCTAATTTCAGACTTGGGTTCGAACTTTGGAAGCAGTTTTCTCAGGTTTTATGTGACCAAACTGGCTGAAATATTGGAATAGTGATAAGAATCGTTATCCAAATCGAATTCAGTCACAAAATCTCCATAATGTTGTATTTTTAGAAAAATCATGATTTTCATGGACGCTACTTTCAGACTTGGGTTCGAACTTTGGAAGCAGTTTTCTCAGGTTCTATGGGACTGAATTGACTGAAATATTGGAATAGTGATAACAATCGTTTTCCAAATCGAATTCAGTCACCAAATCTCCATTTAGTTGTATTTTTAGAAAAATTATGATTTTTATGGACGCTAATTTCAGACTTGGGTTCGAACTTTGGAAGCAGTTTTCTCAGGTTTTATGTGACCAAACTGGCTGAAATATTGGAATAGCGATAAGAATCGTTATCCAAATCGAATTCAGTCACAAAATCTCCATAATGTTGTATTTTTAGAAAAATCATGATTTTTATGGACGCAAATTTCAGACTTGGGTTCGAACTTTGGAAGCAGTTTTCTCAGGTTCTATGGGACTGAATTGACTGAAATATTGGAATAGTGATAACAATCGTTTTCCAAATCGAATTCAGTCACCAAATCTCCATTTAGTTGTATTTTTAGAAAAATCATGATTTTTATGGACGCTAATTTCAGACTTGGGTTCGAACTTTGGAAGCAGTTTTCTCAGGTTTTATGTGACCAAACTGGCTGCAATATTGGAATAGTGATACGAATCGTTATCCAAATCTAATTCAGTCACAAAATCTCCATAAAGCTGTATTTTTAGAAAAATCATGATTTTTATGGACGCTAATTTCAAACTTGTGTTCGAACTTTGGAAGCAGTTTTCTCAGGTTCTATGGGACTGAATTGACTGAAATATTGGAATAGTGATAACAATCGTTTTCCAAATCGAATTCAGTCACCAAATCTCCATTAAGTTGTATTTTTAGAAAAATCATGATTTTTATGGACGCTAATTTCAGACTTGGGTTCGAACTTTGGAAGCAGTTTTCTCAGGTTTTATATGACCAAACGGGCTGAAATATTGGAATAGTGATAAGAATCGTTATCCAAATCGAATTCAGTCACAATATCTCCATAAAGTTGTATTTTAAGAAAAATTATGATTTTTATGGACGCTAATTTCAGACTTCGGTTCGAAATTTAGAAGCAGTTTTCTCAGGTTCTATGGGATCAAACGGGCTGAAATTTTGTAATAGTGATAAGAATCGTTATCCAAATCGAATTCAGTCACAAAATCTCAATAAAGCTGTATTTTTAGAAAAATCATGATTTTTATGGACGCTAATTTCAGACTTGGGTTCGAACTTTGGAAGCAGTTTTCTCAGGTTCTATGGGACTGAATTGACTGAAATATTGGAAGAGTGATAACAATCGTTTTCCAAATCGAATTCAGTCACCAAATCTCCATTTAGTTGTATTTTTAGAAAAATCATGATTTTTATGGACGCTAATTTCAGACTTGGGTTCGAACTTTGGAAGCAGTTTTCTCAGGTTTTATGTGACCAAACTGGCTGCAATATTGGAATAGTGATACGAATCGTTATCCAAATCTAATTCAGTCACAAAATCTCCATAAAGCTGTATTTTTAGAAAAATCATGATTTTTATGGACGCTAATTTCAAACTTGGGTTCGAACTTTGGAAGCAGTTTTCTCAGGTTCTATGGGACTGAATTGACTGAAATATTGGAATAGTGATAACAATCGTTTTCCAAATCGAATTCAGTCACCAAATCTCCATTTAGTTGTATTTTTAGAAAAATCATGATTTTTATGGACGCTAATTTCAGACTTGGGTTCGAACTTTGGAAGCAGTTTTCTCAGGTTTTATGTGACCAAACTGGCTGAAATATTGGAATAGCGATAAGAATCGTTATCCAAATCGAATTCAGTCACAAAATCTCCATAATGTTGTATTTTTAGAAAAATCATGATTTTTATGGACGCATATTTCAGACTTGGGTTCGAACTTTGGAAGCAGTTTTCTCAGGTTCTATGGGACTGAATTGACTGAAATATTGGAATAGTGATAACAATCGTTTTCCAAATCGAATTCAGTCACCAAATCTCCATTTAGTTGTATTTTTAGAAAAATCATGATTTTTATGGACGCTAATTTCAGACTTGGGTTCGAACTTTGGAAGCAGTTTTCTCAGGTTTTATGTGACCAAACTGGCTGCAATATTGGAATAGTGATACGAATCGTTATCCAAATCTAATTCAGTCACAAAATCTCCATAAAGCTGTATTTTTAGAAAAATCATGATTTTTATGGACGCTAATTTCAAACTTGTGTTCGAACTTTGGAAGCAGTTTTCTCAGGTTCTATGGGACTGAATTGACTGAAATATTGGAATAGTGATAACAATCGTTTTCCAAATCGAATTCAGTCACCAAATCTCCATTAAGTTGTATTTTTAGAAAAATCATGATTTTTATGGACGCTAATTTCAGACTTGGGTTCGAACTTTGGAAGCAGTTTTCTCAGGTTTTATATGACCAAACGGGCTGAAATATTGGAATAGTGATAAGAATCGTTATCCAAATCGAATTCAGTCACAATATCTCCATAAAGTTGTATTTTAAGAAAAATTATGATTTTTATGGACGCTAATTTCAGACTTGGGTTCGAAATTTAGAAGCAGTTTTCTCAGGTTCTATGGGATCAAACGGGCTGAAATTTTGTAATAGTGATAAGAATCGTTATCCAAATCGAATTCAGTCACATAATCTCAATAAAGCTGTATTTTTAGAAAAATCATGATTTTTATGGACGCTAATTTCAGAATTGGGTTCGAACTTTGGAAGCAGTTTTCTCAGGTTCTATGGGACTGAATTGACTGAAATATTGGAATAGTGATAACAATCGTTTTCCCATATCGAATTCAGTCACCATATCTCCATTAAGTTGTATTTTTAGAAAAATCATGATTTTTATGGACGCTAATTTCAGACTTGGGTTCGAACTTTGGAAGCAGTTTTCTCAGGTTTTATGTGACCAAACTGGCTGAAATATTGGAATAGTGATAAGAATCGTTATCCAAATCGAATTCAGTCACAAAATCTCCATAATGTTGTATTTTTAGAAAAATCATGATTTTCATGGACGCTACTTTCAGACTTGGGTTCGAACTTTGGAAGCAGTTTTCTCAGGTTCTATGGGACTGAATTGACTGAAATATTGGAATAGTGATAACAATCGTTTTCCAAATCGAATTCAGTCACCAAATCTCCATTTAGTTGTATTTTTAGAAAAATCATGATTTTTATGGACGCTAATTTCAGACTTGGGTTCGAACTTTGGAAGCAGTTTTCTCAGGTTTTATGTGACCAAACTGGCTGAAATATTGGAATAGTGATAAGAATCGTTTTCCAAATCGAATTCAGTCACAAAATCTCCATAATGTTGTATTTTTAGAAAAATCATGATTTTCATGGACGCTACTTTCAGACTTGGGTTCGAACTTTGGAAGCAGTTTTCTCAGGTTCTATGAGACTGAATTGGCTGAAATATTGGATGATAAGAATCGTTATCCAAATCGAATTCAGTCACAAAATCTCCATAAAGTTGTATTTTTAGAAAAATTATGATTTTCATAAATGCTTATTTCAGACTTTGGTTCGAACTTTGGAAGCAGTTTTCTCAGGTTTTATGGGACCAAACGGGCTGAAATATTGGAATAGTGATAAGAATCGTTATCCAAATCGAATTCAGTCACCAAATCTCCATAAAGTTGTATTTTTAGAAAAACTACGATATTTATGGACGCTAATTTCAGACTTGGGTTCGAACTTTAGAAGCAGTTTTCTCAGGTTCTATGGGACCAAACTGGCTGAAATTTTGTAATAGTGATAAGAATCGTTATCCAAATCTAATTCAGTCACAAAATCTCCATAAAGCTGTATTTTTAGAAAAATCATGATTTTTATGGACGCTAATTTCAGACTTCGATCAGTTCAAACTTTGGAAGCAGTTTTCTCAGGTTCTGTGGGACTGAATTGACTGAAATATTGGAATAGTGATAACAATCGTTTTCCAAATCGAATTCAGTCACCAAATCTCCATTAAGTTGTATTTTTAGAAAAATCATGATTTTTATGGACGCTAATTTCAGACTTGGGTTCGAACTTTGGAAGCAGTTTTCTCAGGTTTTATGTGACCAAACTGGCTGAAATATTGGAATAGTGATAAGAATCGCTATCCAAATCGAATTCAGTCACAAAATCTCCATAATGTTGTATTTTTAGAAAAATCATGATTTTCATGGACGCTACTTTCAGACTTGGTTTCGAACTTTGGAATAGTGATAAGAATCGTTATCCAAATCGAATTCAGTCACCAAATCTCCATTAAGTTGTATTTTTAGAAAAATCATGATTTTCATGGACGCTACTTTCAGACTTGGGTTCGAACTTTGGAAGCAGTTTTCTCAGGTTCTATGGGACTGAATTGACTGAAATATTGGAATAGTGATAACAATCGTTTTCCAAATCGAATTCAGTCACCAAATCTCCATTAAGCTGTATTTTTAGAAAAATCATGATTTTTATGGACGCTAATTTCAGACTTGGGTTCGAACTTTGGAAGCAGTTTTCTCAGGTTTTATTTGACCAAACGGGCTGAAATATTGGAATAGTGATAACAATCGTTTTCCAAATCGAATTCAGTCACCAAATCTCCATTAAGTTGTATTTTTAGAAAAATCTTTATTTTAATGGACGCTAATTTCAGACTTGGGTTCGAACTTTGGAAGCAGTTTTCTCAGGTTTTATGTGACCAAACTGGCTGAAATATTGGAATAGTGATAAGAATCGTTATCCAAATCGAATTCAGTCACAAAATCTCCATAATGTTGTATTTTTAGAAAAATCATGATTTTCATGGACGCTACTTTCAGACTTGGGTTCGAACTTTGGAAGCAGTTTTCTCAGGTTCTATGGGACTGAATTGACTGAAATATTGGAATAGTGATAACAATCGTTTTCCAAATCGAATTCAGTCACCAAATCTCCATTAAGCTGTATTTTTAGAAAAATCATGATTTTTATGGACGCTAATTTCAGAATTGGGTTCGAACTTTGGAAGCAGTTTTCTCAGGTTCTATGGGACTGAATTGACTGAAATATTGGAATAGTGATAACAATCGTTTTCCCATATCGAATTCAGTCACCAAATCTCCATTAAGTTGTATTTTTAGAAAAATCATGATTTTTATGGACGCTAATTTCAGACTTGGGTTCGAACTTTGGAAGCAGTTTTCTCAGGTTTTATGTGACCAAACTGGCTGAAATATTGGAATAGTGATAAGAATCGTTATCCAAATCGAATTCAGTCACAAAATCTCCATAATGTTGTATTTTTAGAAAAATCATGATTTTCATGGACGCTACTTTCAGACTTGGGTTCGAACTTTGGAAGCAGTTTTCTCAGGTTCTATGGGACTGAATTGACTGAAATATTGGAATAGTGATAACAATCGTTTTCCAAATCGAATTCAGTCACCAAATCTCCATTTAGTTGTATTTTTAGAAAAATCATGATTTTTATGGACGCTAATTTCAGACTTGGGTTCGAACTTTGGAAGCAGTTTTCTCAGGTTTTATGTGACCAAACTGGCTGAAATATTGGAATAGCGATAAGAATCGTTGTCCAAATCGAATTCAGTCACAAAATCTCCATAATGTTGTATTTTTAGAAAAATCATGATTTTTATGGACGCAAATTTCAGACTTGGGTTCGAACTTTGGAAGCAGTTTTCTCAGGTTCTATGGGACTGAATTGACTGAAATATTGGAATAGTGATAACAATCGTTTTCCAAATCGAATTCATTCACCAAATCTCCATTTAGTTGTATTTTTAGAAAAATCATGATTTTTATGGACGCTAATTTCAGACTTGGGTTCGAACTTTGGAAGCAGTTTTCTCAGGTTTTATGTGACCAAACTGGCTGCAATATTGGAATAGTGATACGAATCGTTATCCAAATCTAATTCAGTCACAAAATCTCCATAAAGCTGTATTTTTAGAAAAATCATGATTTTTATGGACGCTAATTTCAAACTTGTGTTCGAATTTTGGAAGCAGTTTTCTCAGGTTCTATGGGACTGAATTGACTGAAATATTGGAATAGTGATAACAATCGTTTTCCAAATCGAATTCAGTCACCAAATCTCCATTAAGTTGTATTTTTAGAAAAATCATGATTTTTATGGACGCTAATTTCAGACTTGGGTTCGAACTTTGGAAGCAGTTTTCTCAGGTTTTATATGACCAAACGGGCTGAAATATTGGAATAGTGATAAGAATCGTTATCCAAATCGAATTCAGTCACAATATCTCCATAAAGTTGTATTTTAAGAAAAATTATGATTTTTATGGACGCTAATTTCAGACTTGGGTTCGAAATTTAGAAGCAGTTTTCTCAGGTTTTATATGACCAAACGGGCTGAAATATTGGAATAGTGATAAGAATCGTTATCCAAATCGAATTCAGTCACAATATCTCCATAAAGTTGTATTTTAAGAAAAATTATGATTTTTATGGACGCTAATTTCAGACTTGGGTTCGAAATTTAGAAGCAGTTTTCTCAGGTTCTATGGGATCAAACGGGCTGAAATATTGGAATAGTGATAAGAATCGTTATCCAAATCGAATTCAGTCACAAAATCTCCATAAAGTTGTATTTTTAGAAAAATTATGATTTTAATAAATGCTTATTTCAGACTTGGGTTCGAACTTTGGAAGCAGTTTTCTCAGGTTCTATGGGACCAAACTGGCTGAAATATTGGAATAGTGATAAGAATCGTTATCCAAATCGAATTCATCAAAAAACTCCATAAAGCTGTATTTTTAGAAAAATCATGATTTTTATGGACTCTAATTTCAGACTTGGGTTCGAACTTTGGAAGCAGTTTTCTCAGGTTTTATGTGACCAAACTGGCTGCAATATTGGAATAGTGATACGAATCGTTATCCAAATCTAATTCAGTCACAAAATCTCCATAAAGCTGTATTTTTAGAAAAATCATGATTTTTATGGACGCTAATTTCAAACTTGTGTTCGAATTTTGGAAGCAGTTTTCTCAGGTTCTATGGGACTGAATTGACTGAAATATTGGAATAGTGATAACAATCGTTTTCCAAATCGAATTCAGTCACCAAAACTCCATTAAGTTGTATTTTTAGAAAAATCATGATTTTTATGGACGCTAATTTCAGACTTGGGTTCGAACTTTGGAAGCAGTTTTCTCAGGTTTTATATGACCAAACGGGCTGAAATATTGGAATAGTGATAAGAATCGTTATCCAAATCGAATTCAGTCACAATATCTCCATAAAGTTGTATTTTAAGAAAAATTATGATTTTTATGGACGCTAATTTCAGACTTGGGTTCGAAATTTAGAAGCAGTTTTCTCAGGTTCTATGGGATCAAACGGGCTGAAATTTTGTAATAGTGATAAGAATCGTTATCCAAATCGAATTCAGTCACAAAATCTCCATAAAGTTGTATTTTTAGAAAAATTATGATTTTAATAAATGCTTATTTCAGACTTGGGTTCGAACTTTGGAAGCAGTTTTCTCAGGTTCTATGGGACCAAACTGGCTGAAATATTGGAATAGTGATAAGAATCGTTATCCAAATCGAATTCATCAAAAAACTCCATAAAGCTGTATTTTTAGAAAAATCATGATTTTTATGGACTCTAATTTCAGACTTGGGTTCGAACTTTGGAAGCAGTTTTCTCAGGTTTTATGTGACCAAACTGGCTAAAATATTGGAATAGTGATAAGAATCGTTATCCAAATCTAATTCAGTCACAAAATCTCCATAAAGCTGTATTTTTAGAAAAATTATGATTTTTATGGACGCTAATTTCAAACTTGGGTTCGAACTTTGGAAGCAGTTTTCTCAGGTTCTATGGGACTGAATTGACTGAAATATTGGAATAGTGATAACAATCGTTTTCCAAATCGAATTCAGTCACCAAATCTCCATTAAGTTGTATTTTTAGAAAAATCATGATTTTTATGGACGCTAATTTCAGACTTGGGTTCGAACTTTGGAAGCAGTTTTCTCAGGTTTTATGTGACCAAACTGGCTGAAATATTGGAATAGTGATAAGAATCGTTATCCAAATCGAATTCAGTCACAAAATCTCCATAAAGTTGTATTTTTAGAAAAATTATGATTTTCATAAATGCTTATTTCAGACTTGGGTTCGAACTTTGGAAGCAGTTTTCTCAGGTTCTATGGGACCAAACTGGCTGAAATATTGGAATAGTGATAAGAATCGTTATCCAAATCGAATTCATCAAAAAACTCCATAAAGCTGTATTTTTAGAAAAATCATGATTTTTATGGACGCTAATTTCAGACTTGGGTTCGAACTTTGGAAGCAGTTTTCTCAGGTTCTATGGGACTGAATTGACTGAAATTTTTGAATAGTGATAAGAATCATTATCCAAATCGAATTCAGTCACAATATCTCCATAAAGTTGTATTTTAAGAAAAATTATGATTTTCATGGACGCTAATTTCAGACTTGGGTTCGAGTTTTGGAAGCAGTTTTCTCAGGATTTATGTGACCAAACGGGCTGAAATATTGGAATTGTGATAAGAATCATTATCCAAATCGAATTCAGTCACCAAATCTCCATTAAGTTGTATTTTTAGAAAAATCATGATTTTCATGGACGCTACTTTCAGACTTGGGTTCGAACTTTGGAAGCAGTTTTCTCAGGTTCTATGGGACTGAATTGGCTGAAATTTTTGAATAAGGATAAGAATCGTTATCCAAATCGAATTCAGTCACCAAATCTCCATAAAGTTGTATTTTTAGAAAAATTATGATTTTTATGGACGCTAATTTCAGACTTGGGTTCGAACTTTGGAAGCAGTTTTCTCAGGTTTTATATGACCAAACGGGCTGAAATATTGGAATAGTGATAAGAATCGTTATCCAAATCGAATTCAGTCACAATATCTCCATAAAGTTGTATTTTAAGAAAAATTATGATTTTTATGGACGCTAATTTCAGACTTGGGTTCGAACTTTAGAAGCAGTTTTCTCAGGTTCTATGGGATCAAACGGGCTGAAATTTTGTAATAGTGATAAGAATCGTTATCAAAAAGAAATCAGTCACCAAATCTCCATAAAGTTGTATTTTTAGAAAACTACGATATTTATGGACGCTAATTTCAGACTTGGGTTCGAACTTTGGAAGCAGTTTTCTCAGGTTCTATGGGACTGAATTGGCTGAAATATTGGAATAGTGATAACAATCGTTTTCCAAATCGAATTCAGTCACCAAATCTCCATTAAATTGTATTTTTAGAAAAATCATGATTTTCATGGACGCTACTTTCAGACTTGGGTTCGAACTTTGGAAGCAGTTTTCTCAGGTTCTATGGGACTGAATTGGCTGAAATTTTTGAATAAGGATAAGAATCGTTTTCCAAATCGAATTCAGTCAACAAATCTCCATAAAAATGTATTTTTAGAAAAATCATGATTTTCATGGACGCTACTTTCAGACTTGGGTTCGAACTTTGGAAGCAGTTTTCTCAGGTTCTATGGGACTGAATTGGCTGAAATTTTTGAATAAGGATAAGAATCGTTATCCAAATCGAATTCAGTCACCAAATCTCCATAAAGTTGTATTTTTAGAAAAATCATGATTTTCATGGACGCTACTTTCAGACTTGGGTTCGAACTTTGGAAGCAGTTTTCTCAGGTTCTATGGGACTGAATTGGCTGAAATATTGGAATAGTGATAACAATCGTTTTCCAAATCGAATTCAGTCACCAAATCTCCATAAAGTTGTATTTTTAGAAAAATCATGATTTTCATGGACGCTACTTTCAGACTTGGGTTCGAACTTTGGAAGCAGTTTTCTCAGGTTCTATGGGACTGAATTGGCTGAAATATTGGAATAGTGATAACAATCGTTTTCCAAATCGAATTCAGTCACCAAATCTCCATTAAGTTGTATTTTTAGAAAAATCATGATTTTTATGGACGCTAATTTCAGACTTGGGTTCGAACTTTGGAAGCAGTTTTCTCAGGTTCTATGGGACTGAATTGGCTGAAATTTTTGAATAAGGATAAGAATCGTTATCCAAATCGAATTCAGTCACCAAATCTCCATAAAGTTGTATTTTTAGAAAAATCATGATTTTCATGGACGCTACTTTCAGACTTGGGTTCGAACTTTGGAAGCAGTTTTCTCAGGTTCTATGGGACTGAATTGGCTGAAATATTGGAATAGTGATAACAATCGTTTTCCAAATCGAATTCAGTCACCAAATCTCCATTAAGTTGTATTTTTAGAAAAATCATGATTTTTATGGACGCTAATTTCAGACTTGGGTTCGAACTTTGGAAGCAGTTTTCTCAGGTTTTATGTGACCAAACTGGCTGAAATATTGGAATAGTGATAAGAATCGTTTTCCAAATCGAATACAGTCACCAAATCTCCATTAAGTTGTATTTTTAGAAAAATCATGATTTTCATGGACGCTACTTTCAGACTTGGGTTCGAACTTTGGAAGCAGTTTTCTCAGGTTTTATGGGACCAAACGGGCTGAAATATTGGAATAGTGATAAGAATCGTTATCCAAATCGAATTCAGTCACCAAATCTCCATTAAGTTGTATTTTTAGAAAAATCATGATTTTTATGGACGCTAATTTCAGACTTGGGTTCGAACTTTGGAAGCAGTTTTCTCAGGTTCTATGGGACTGAATTGACTGAAATATTGGAATAGTGATAACAATCGTTTTCCAAATCGAATTCAGTCACCAAATCTCCATTAAGTTGTATTTTTAGAAAAATCATGATTTTTATGGACGCTAATTTCAGACATGGGTTCGAACTTTGGAAGCAATTTTCTCAGGTTTTATGTGACCAAACTGGCTGAAATATTGGAATAGTGATAAGAATCGTTTTCCAAATCGAATCCAGTCACAAAATCTCCATAATGTTGTATTTTTAGAAAAATCATGATTTTCATGGACGCTACTTTCAGACTTGGGTTCGAACTTTGGAAGCAGTTTTCTCAGGTTCTATGGGACTGAATTGACTGAAATATTGGAATAGTGATAACAATCGTTTTCCAAATCGAATTCAGTCACAAAATCTCCATAATGTTGTATTTTTAGAAAAATCATGATTTTCATGGACGCTACTTTCAGACTTGGGTTCGAACTTTGGAAGCAGTTTTCTCAGGTTCTATGGGACTGAATTGGCTGAAATTTTTGAATAAGGATAAGAATCGTTATCCAAATCGAATTCAGTCACCAAATCTCCATTAAGTTGTATTTTTAGAAAAATCATGATTTTTATGGACGCTAATTTCAGACTTGGGTTCGAACTTTGGAAGCAGTTTTCTCAGGTTCTATGGGACTGAATTGGCTGAAATATTGGAATAGTGATAACAATCGCTTTCCAAATCGAATTCAGTCACCAAATCTCCATTAAGTTGTATTTTTAGAAAAATCATGATTTTCATGGACGCTACTTTCAGACTTGGGCTCGAACTTTGGAAGCAGTTTTCTCAGGTTTTATGTGACCAAACTGGCTGAAATATTGGAATAGTGATAAGAATCGTTTTCCAAATCGAATTCAGTCACAAAATCTCCATAATGTTGTATTTTTAGAAAAATCATGATTTTCATGGACGCTACTTTCAGACTTGGGTTCGAACTTTGGAAGCAGTTTTCTCAGGTTCTAAGGGACTGAATTGGCTGAAATATTGGAATAGTGATAACAATCGTTTTCCAAATCGAATTCAGTCATTAAATCTCCATTAAGTTGTATTTTTAGAAAAATCATGATTTTCATGGACGAAACTTTCAGACTTGGGTTCGAACTTTGGAAGCAGTTTTCTGAGGTTCTATGGGACTGAATTGGCTGAAATTTTTGAATAAGAATAAGAATCGTTATCCAAATCGAATTCAGTCGCCAAATCTCCATAAAGTTGTATTTTTAGAAAAATCATGATTTTTATGGACTCTAATTTCAGACTTGGGTTCGAACTTTGGAAGCAGTTTTCTCAGGTTCTATGGGACTGAATTGGCTGAAATATTGGAATAGTGATAACAATCGTTTTCCAAATCGAATTCAGTCACCAAATCTCCATTAAGTTGTATTTTTAGAAAAATCATGATTTTCATGGACGCTACTTTCAGACTTGGGTTCGAACTTTGGAAGCAGTTTTCTCAGGTTCTATGGGACTGAATTGGCTGAAATTTTTGAATAAGGATAAGAATCGTTATCCAAATCGAATTCAGTCAACAAATCTCCATAAAAATGTATTTTTAGAAAAATCATGATTTTCATGGACGCTACTTTCAGACTTGGGTTCGAACTTTGGAAGCAGTTTTCTCAGGTTCTATGGGACTGAATTGGCTGAAATTTTTGAATAAGGATAAGAATCGTTATCCAAATCGAATTCAGTCACCAAATCTCCAAAAAGTTGTATTTTTAGAAAAATCATGATTTTCATGGACGCTACTTTCAGACTTGGGTTCGAACTTTGGAAGCAGTTTTCTCAGGTTCTATGGGACTGAATTGGCTGAAATATTGGAATAGTGATAACAATCGTTTTCCAAATCGAATTCAGTCACCAAATCTCCATTAAGTTGTATTTTTAGAAAAATCATGATTTTTATGGACGCTAATTTCAGACTTGGGTTCGAACTTTGGAAGCAGTTTTCTCAGGATTTATGTGACCAAACGGGCTGAAATATTGGAATAGTGATAACAATCGTTTTCCAAATCGAATTCAGACACCAAATCTCCATTAAGTTGTATTTTTAGAAAAATCATGATTTTTATGGACGCTAATTTCAGACTTGGGTTCGAACTTTGGAAGCAGTTTTCTCAGGTTTTATGTGACCAAACTGGCTGAAATATTGGAATAGTGATAAGAATCGTTTTCCAAATCGAATTCAGTCACAAAATCTCCATAATGTTGTATTTTTAGAAAAATCATGATTTTCATGGACGCTACTTTCAGACTTGGGTTCGAACTTTGGAAGCAGTTTTCTCAGGTTCTATGGGACTGAATTGGCTGAAATTTTTGAATAAGGATAAGAATCGTTATCCAAATCGAATTCAGTCACCAAATCTCCATTAAGTTGTATTTTTAGAAAAGTCGTGATTTTTATGGACGCTAATTTCAGACTTGGGTTCGAACTTTGCAAGCAGTTTTCTCAGGTTCTATGGGACTGAATTGGCTGAAATATTGGAATAGTGATAACAATCGTTTTCCAAATCGAATTCAGTCACCAAATCTCCATTAAGTTGTATTTTTAGAAAAATCATGATTTTCATGGACGCTACTTTCAGACTTGGGCTCGAACTTTGGAAGCAGTTTTCTCAGGTTCTATGGGACTGAATTGGCTGAAATTTTTGAATAGGGATAAGAATCGTTATCCAAATCGAATTCAGTCAACAAATCTCCATAAAATTGTATTTTTAGAAAAATCATGATTTTCATGGACGCTACTTTCAGACTTGGGTTCGAACTTTGGAAGCAGTTTTCTCAGGTTTTATGTGACCAAACTGGCTGAAATATTGAAATAGTGATAAGAATCGTTTTCCAAATCGAATTCAGTCACAAAATCTCCGTAATGTTGTATTTTTAGAAAAATCATGATTTTCATGGACGCTACTTTCAGACTTGGGTTCGAACTTTGGAAGCAGTTTTCTCAGGTTCTATGGGACCTTATTGGCTGAAATTTTTGAATAAGGATAAGAATCGTTATCCAAATCGAATTCAGTCACCAAATCTCCATAAAGTTGTATTTTTAGAAAAATCATGATTTTCATGGACGCTACTTTCAGACTTGGGTTCGAACTTTGGAAGCAGTTTTCTCAGGTTCTATGGGACTGAATTGGCTGAAATATTGGAATAGTGATAACAATCGTTTTCCAAATCGAATTCAGTCACCAAATCTCCATTAAGTTGTATTTTTAGAAAAATCATGATTTTTATGGACGCTAATTTCAGACTTGGGTTCGAACTTTGGAAGCAGTTTTCTCAGGTTTTATGTGACCAAACTGGCTGAAATATTGGAATAGTGATAAGAATCGTTTTCCAAATCGAATACAGTCACCAAATCTCCATTAAGTTGTATTTTTAGAAAAATCATGATTTTCATGGACGCTACTTTCAGACTTGGGTTCGAACTTCGGAAGCAGTTTTCTCAGGTTCTATGGGACTGAATTGGCTGAAATTTTTGAATAGTGATAAGAATCGTTTTCCAAATCGAATTCAGTCACCAAATCTCCATTAAGTTGTATTTTTAGAAAAATCATGATTTTTATGGACGCTAATTTCAGACTTGGGTTCGAACTTTGGAAGCAGTTTTCTCAGGTTCTATGGGACTGAATTGACTGAAATATTGGAATAGTGATATCAATCGTTTTCCAAATCGAATTCAGTCACCAAATCTCCATTAAGTTGTATTTTTAGAAAAATCATGATTTTTATGGACGCTAATTTCAGACTTGGGTTCGAACTTTGGAAGCAATTTTCTCAGGTTTTATGTGACCAAACTGGCTGAAATATTGGAATAGTGATAAGAATCGTTTTCCAAATCGAATTCAGTCACAAAATCTCCATAATGTTGTATTTTTAGAAAAATCATGATTTTCATGGACGCTACTTTCAGACTTGGGTTCGAACTTTGCAAGCAGTTTTCTCAGGTTCTATGGGACTGAATTGGCTGAAATTTTTGAATAAGGATAAGAATCGTTATCCAAATCGAATTCAGTCACCAAATCTCCATAAAGTTGTATTTTTAGAAAAATCATGATTTTCATGGACGCTACTTTCAGACTTGGGTTCGAACTTTGGAAGCAGTTTTCTCAGGTTCTATGGGACTGAATTGGCTGAAATATTGGAATAGTGATAAGAATCGTTATCCAAATCGAATTCAGTCACAAAATCTCCATTAAGTTGTATTTTTAGAAAAATCATGATTTTCATAGACGCTACGTTCAGACTTGGGTTCGAACTTTGGAAGCAGTTTTCTCAGGTTCTATGGGACTGAATTGGCTGAAATTTTGGAATAAGGATAAGAATCGTTATCCAAACCGTATTCAGTCACAAAATCTCCATAAAGCTGTATTTTTAGAAAAATCATGATTTTTATGGACGCTAATTTCAGACTTGGGTTCGAACTTTGGAAGCAGTTTTCTCAGGTTTTATGGGACCAAACGGGCTGAAATATTGGAATAGTGATAACAATCGTTTTCCAAATCGAATTCAGTCACCAAATCTCCATAAAGCTGTATTTTTAGAAAAATCATGATTTTTATGGACGCTAATTTCAGACTTGGGTTCGAACTTTGGAAGCAGTTTTCTCAGGTTCTATGGGACTGAATTGGCTGAAATTTTTGAATAAGGATAAGAATCGTTATCCAAATCGAATTCAGTCACCAAATCTCCATTAAGTTGTATTTTTAGAAAAATCATGATTTTTATGGACGCTAATTTCAGACTTGGGTTCGAACTTTGGAAGCAGTTTTCTCAGGTTCTATGGGACTGAATTGGCTGAAATATTGGAATAGTGATAACAATCGTTTTCCAAATCGAATTCAGTCACCAAATCTCCATTAAGTTGTATTTTTAGAAAAATCATGATTTTCATGGACGCTACTTTCAGACTTGGGTTCGAACTTCGGAAGCAGTTTTCTCAGGTTCTATGGGACTGAATTGGCTGAAATTTTTGAATAGTGATAAGAATCGTTTTCCAAATCGAATTCAGTCACCAAATCTCCATTAAGTTGTATTTTTAGAAAAATCATGATTTTAATGGACGCTAATTTCAGACTTGGGTTCGAACTTTGGAAGCAGTTTTCTCAGGTTCTATGGGACTGAATTGACTGAAATATTGGAATAGTGATATCAATCGTTTTCCAAATCGAATTCAGTCACCAAATCTCCATTAAGTTGTATTTTTAGAAAAATCATGATTTTTATGGACGCTAATTTCAGACTTGGGTTCGAACTTTGGAAGCAATTTTCTCAGGTTTTATGTGACCAAACTGGCTGAAATATTGGAATAGTGATAAGAATCGTTTTCCAAATCGAATTCAGTCACAAAATCTCCATAATGTTGTATTTTTAGAAAAATCATGATTTTCATGGACGCTACTTTCAGACTTGGGTTCGAACTTTGGAAGCAGTTTTCTCAGGTTCTATGGGACTGAATTGGCTGAAATTTTTGAATAAGGATAAGAATCGTTATCCAAATCGAATTCAGTCACCAAATCTCCATTAAGTTGTATTTTTAGAAAAGTCGTGATTTTTATGGACGCTAATTTCAGACTTGGGTTCGAACTTTGCAAGCAGTTTTCTCAGGTTCTATGGGACTGAATTGGCTGAAATATTGGAATAGTGATAACAATCGTTTTCCAAATCGAATTCAGTCACCAAATCTCCATTAAGTTGTATTTTTAGAAAAATCATGATTTTCATGGACGCTACTTTCAGACTTGGGCTCGAACTTTGGAAGCAGTTTTCTCAGGTTCTATGGGACTGAATTGGCTGAAATTTTTGAATAGGGATAAGAATCGTTATCCAAATCGAATTCATTCAACAAATCTCCATAAAATTGTATTTTTAGAAAAATCATGATTTTCATGGACGCTACTTTCAGACTTGGGTTCGAACTTTGGAAGCAGTTTTCTCAGGTTTTATGTGACCAAACTGGCTGAAATATTGAAATAGTGATAAGAATCGTTTTCCAAATCGAATTCAGTCACAAAATCTCCGTAATGTTGTATTTTTAGAAAAATCATGATTTTCATGGACGCTACTTTCAGACTTGGGTTCGAACTTCGGAAGCAGTTTTCTCAGGTTCTATGGGACTGAATTGGCTGAAATTTTTGAATAGTGATAAGAATCGTTTTCCAAATCGAATTCAGTCACCAAATCTCCATTAAGTTGTATTTTTAGAAAAATCATGATTTTTATGGACGCTAATTTCAGACTTGGGTTCGAACTTTGGAAGCAGTTTTCTCAGGTTCTATGGGACTGAATTGACTGAAATATTGGAATAGTGATATCAATCGTTTTCCAAATCGAATTCAGTCACCAAATCTCCATTAAGTTGTATTTTTAGAAAAATCATGATTTTTATGGACGCTAATTTCAGACTTGGGTTCGAACTTTGGAAGCAATTTTCTCAGGTTTTATGTGACCAAACTGGCTGAAATATTGGAATAGTGATAAGAATCGTTTTCCAAATCGAATTCAGTCACAAAATCTCCATAATGTTGTATTTTTAGAAAAATCATGATTTTCATGGACGCTACTTTCAGACTTGGGTTCGAACTTTGCAAGCAGTTTTCTCAGGTTCTATGGGACTGAATTGGCTGAAATTTTTGAATAAGGATAAGAATCGTTATCCAAATCGAATTCAGTCACCAAATCTCCATAAAGTTGTATTTTTAGAAAAATCATGATTTTCATGGACGCTACTTTCAGACTTGGGTTCGAACTTTGGGAGCAGTTTTCTCAGGTTCTATGGGACTGAATTGGCTGAAATATTGGAATAGTGATAAGAATCGTTATCCAAATCGAATTCAGTCACAAAATCTCCATTAAGTTGTATTTTTAGAAAAATCATGATTTTCATAGACGCTACGTTCAGACTTGGGTTCGAACTTTGGAAGCAGTTTTCTCAGGTTCTATGGGACTGAATTGGCTGAAATTTTGGAATAAGGATAAGAATCGTTATCCAAATCGTATTCAGTCACAAAATCTCCATAAAGCTGTATTTTTAGAAAAATCATGATTTTTATGGACGCTAATTTCAGACTTGGGTTCGAACTTTGGAAGCAGTTTTCTCAGGTTTTATGGGACCAAACGGGCTGAAATATTGGAATAGTGATAACAATCGTTTTCCAAATCGAATTCAGTCACCAAATCTCCATAAAGCTGTATTTTTAGAAAAATCATGATTTTTATGGACGCTAATTTCAGACTTGGGTTCGAACTTTGGAAGCAGTTTTCTCAGGTTCTATGGGACTGAATTGGCTGAAATTTTTGAATAAGGATAAGAATCGTTATCCAAATCGAATTCAGTCACCAAATCTCCATTAAGTTGTATTTTTAGAAAAATCATGATTTTTATGGACGCTAATTTCAGACTTGGGTTCGAACTTTGGAAGCAGTTTTCTCAGGTTCTATGGGACTGAATTGGCTGAAATATTGGAATAGTGATAACAATCGTTTTCCAAATCGAATTCAGTCACCAAATCTCCATTAAGTTGTATTTTTAGAAAAATCATGATTTTCATGGACGCTACTTTCAGACTTGGGTTCGAACTTCGGAAGCAGTTTTCTCAGGTTCTATGGGACTGAATTGGCTGAAATTTTTGAATAGTGATAAGAATCGTTTTCCAAATCGAATTCAGTCACCAAATCTCCATTAAGTTGTATTTTTAGAAAAATCATGATTTTTATGGACGCTAATTTCAGACTTGGGTTCGAACTTTGGAAGCAGTTTTCTCAGGTTCTATGGGACTGAATTGACTGAAATATTGGAATAGTGATATCAATCGTTTTCCAAATCGAATTCAGTCACCAAATCTCCATTAAGTTGTATTTTTAGAAAAATCATGATTTTTATGGACGCTAATTTCAGACTTGGGTTCGAACTTTGGAAGCAATTTTCTCAGGTTTTATGTGACCAAACTGGCTGAAATATTGGAATAGTGATAAGAATCGTTTTCCAAATCGAATTCAGTCACAAAATCTCCATAATGTTGTATTTTTAGAAAAATCATGATTTTCATGGACGCTACTTTCAGACTTGGGTTCGAACTTTGCAAGCAGTTTTCTCAGGTTCTATGGGACTGAATTGGCTGAAATTTTTGAATAAGGATAAGAATCGTTATCCAAATCGAATTCAGTCACCAAATCTCCATAAAGTTGTATTTTTAGAAAAATCATGATTTTCATGGACGCTACTTTCAGACTTGGGTTCGAACTTTGGAAGCAGTTTTCTCAGGTTCTATGGGACTGAATTGGCTGAAATATTGGAATAGTGATAAGAATCGTTATCCAAATCGAATTCAGTCACAAAATCTCCATTAAGTTGTATTTTTAGAAAAATCATGATTTTCATAGACGCTACGTTCAGACTTGGGTTCGAACTTTGGAAGCAGTTTTCTCAGGTTCTATGGGACTGAATTGGCTGAAATTTTGGAATAAGGATAAGAATCGTTATCCAAACCGTATTCAGTCACAAAATCTCCATAAAGCTGTATTTTTAGAAAAATCATGATTTTTATGGACGCTAATTTCAGACTTGGGTTCGAACTTTGGAAGCAGTTTTCTCAGGTTTTATGGGACCAAACGGGCTGAAATATTGGAATAGTGATAACAATCGTTTTCCAAATCGAATTCAGTCACCAAATCTCCATAAAGCTGTATTTTTAGAAAAATCATGATTTTTATGGACGCTAATTTCAGACTTGGGTTCGAACTTTGGAAGCAGTTTTCTCAGGTTCTATGGGACTGAATTGGCTGAAATATTGGAATAGTGATAACAATCGTTTTCCAAATCGAATTCAGTCACCAAATCTTCATTAAGTTGTATTTTTAGAAAAATCATGATTTTTATGGACGCTAATTTCAGACTTGGGTTTGAACTTTGGAAGCAATTTTCTCAGGTTTTATGTGACCAAACTGGCTGAAATATTGGAATAGTGATAAGAATCGTTTTCCAAATCGAATTCAGTCACAAAATCTCCATAATGTTGTATTTTTAGAAAAATCATGATTTTCATGGACGCTACTTTCAGACTTGGGTTCGAACTTTGCAAGCAGTTTTCTCAGGTTCTATGGGACTGAATTGGCTGAAATTTTTGAATAAGGATAAGAATCGTTATCCAAATCGAATTCAGTCACCAAATCTCCATAAAGTTGTATTTTTAGAAAAATCATGATTTTCATGGACGCTACTTTCAGACTTGGGTTCGAACTTTGGAAGCAGTTTTCTCAGGTTCTATGGGACTGAATTGGCTGAAATATTGGAATAGTGATAAGAATCGTTATCCAAATCGAATTCAGTCACAAAATCTCCATTAAGTTGTATTTTTAGAAAAATCATGATTTTCATAGACGCTACGTTCAGACTTGGGTTCGAACTTTGGAAGCAGTTTTCTCAGGTTCTATGGGACTGAATTGGCTGAAATTTTGGAATAAGGATAAGAATCGTTATCCAAACCGTATTCAGTCACAAAATCTCCATAAAGCTGTATTTTTAGAAAAATCATGATTTTTATGGACGCTAATTTCAGACTTGGGTTCGAACTTTGGAAGCAGTTTTCTCAGGTTTTATGGGACCAAACGGGCTGAAATATTGGAATAGTGATAACAATCGTTTTCCAAATCGAATTCAGTCACCAAATCTCCATAAAGCTGTATTTTTAGAAAAATCATGATTTTTATGGACGCTAATTTCAGACTTGGGTTCGAACTTTGGAAGCAGTTTTCTCAGGTTCTATGGGACTGAATTGGCTGAAATTTTTGAATAAGGATAAGAATCGTTATCCAAATCGAATTCAGTCACCAAATCTCCATTAAGTTGTATTTTTAGAAAAATCATGATTTTTATGGACGCTAATTTCAGACTTGGGTTCGAACTTTGGAAGCAGTTTTCTCAGGTTCTATGGGACTGAATTGGCTGAAATATTGGAATAGTGATAACAATCGTTTTCCAAATCGAATTCAGTCACCAAATCTCCATTAAGTTGTATTTTTAGAAAAATCATGATTTTCATGGACGCTACTTTCAGACTTGGGCTCGAACTTTGGAAGCAGTTTTCTCAGGTTCTATGGGACTGAATTGGCTGAAATTTTTGAATAATGATAAGAATCGTTATCCAAATCGAATTCAGTCAACAAATCTCCATAAAATTGTATTTTTAGAAAAATCATGATTTTCATGGACGCTACTTTCAGACTTGGGTTCGAACTTTGGAAGCAGTTTTCTCAGGTTTTATGTGACCAAACTGGCTGAAATATTGGAATAGTGATAAGAATCGTTTTCCAAATCGAATTCAGTCACAAAATCTCCATAATGTTGTATTTTTAGAAAAATCATGATTTTCATGGACGCTACTTTCAGACTTGGGTTCGAACTTTGGAAGCAGTTTTCTCAGGTTCTAAGGGACTGAATTGGCTGAAATATTGGAATAGTGATAACAATCGTTTTCCAAATCGAATTCAGTCATTAAATCTCCATTAAGATGTATTTTTAGAAAATTCATGATTTTCATGGACGCTACTTTCAGACTTGGGTTCGAACTTTGGAAGCAGTTTTCTGAGGTTCTATGGGACTGAATTGGCTGAAATTTTTGAATAAGAATAAGAATCGTTATCCAAATCGAATTCAGTCGCCAAATCTCTATAAAGTTGTATTTTTAGAAAAATCATGATTTTTATGGACGCTAATTTCAGACTTGGGTTCGAACTTTGGAAGCAGTTTTCTCAGGTTCTATGGGACTGAATTGGCTGAAATATTGGAATAGTGATAACAATCGTTTTCCAAATCGAATTCAGTCACCAAATCTCCATTAAATTGTATTTTTAGAAAAATCATGATTTTCATGGACGCTACTTTCAGACTTGGGTTCGAACTTTGGAAGCAGTTTTCTCAGGTTCTATGGGACTGAATTGGCTGAAATTTTTGAATAAGGATAAGAATCGTTATCCAAATCGAATTCAGTCACCAAATCTCCATTAAGTTGTATTTTTAGAAAAGTCGTGATTTTTATGGACGCTACTTTCAGACTTGGGTTCGAACTTCGGAAGCAGTTTTCTCAGGTTCTATGGGACTGAATTGGCTGAAATTTTTGAATAGTGATAAGAATCGTTTTCCAAATCGAATTCAGTCACCAAATCTCCATTAAGTTGTATTTTTAGAAAAATCATGATTTTTATGGACGCTAATTTCAGACTTGGGTTCGAACTTTGGAAGCAGTTTTCTCAGGTTCTATGGGACTGAATTGACTGAAATATTGGAATAGTGATATCAATCGTTTTCCAAATCGAATTCAGTCACCAAATCTCCATTAAGTTGTATTTTTAGAAAAATCATGATTTTTATGGACGCTAATTTCAGACTTGGGTTCGAACTTTGGAAGCAATTTTCTCAGGTTTTATGTGACCAAACTGGCTGAAATATTGGAATAGTGATAAGAATCGTTTTCCAAATCGAATTCAGTCACAAAATCTCCATAATGTTGTATTTTTAGAAAAATCATGATTTTCATGGACGCTACTTTCAGACTTGGGTTCGAACTTTGCAAGCAGTTTTCTCAGGTTCTATGGGACTGAATTGGCTGAAATTTTTGAATAAGGATAAGAATCGTTATCCAAATCGAATTCAGTCACCAAATCTCCATAAAGTTGTATTTTTAGAAAAATCATGATTTTCATGGACGCTACTTTCAGACTTGGGTTCGAACTTTGGGAGCAGTTTTCTCAGGTTCTATGGGACTGAATTGGCTGAAATATTGGAATAGTGATAAGAATCGTTATCCAAATCGAATTCAGTCACAAAATCTCCATTAAGTTGTATTTTTAGAAAAATCATGATTTTCATAGACGCTACGTTCAGACTTGGGTTCGAACTTTGGAAGCAGTTTTCTCAGGTTCTATGGGACTGAATTGGCTGAAATTTTGGAATAAGGATAAGAATCGTTATCCAAACCGTATTCAGTCACAAAATCTCCATAAAGCTGTATTTTTAGAAAAATCATGATTTTTATGGACGCTAATTTCAGACTTGGGTTCGAACTTTGGAAGCAGTTTTCTCAGGTTTTATGGGACCAAACGGGCTGAAATATTGGAATAGTGATAACAATCGTTTTCCAAATCGAATTCAGTCACCAAATCTCCATAAAGCTGTATTTTTAGAAAAATCATGATTTTTATGGACGCTAATTTCAGACTTGGGTTCGAACTTTGGAAGCAGTTTTCTCAGGTTCTATGGGACTGAATTGGCTGAAATTTTTGAATAAGGATAAGAATCGTTATCCAAATCGAATTCAGTCACCAAATCTCCATTAAGTTGTATTTTTAGAAAAATCATGATTTTTATGGACGCTAATTTCAGACTTGGGTTCGAACTTTGGAAGCAGTTTTCTCAGGTTCTATGGGACTGAATTGGCTGAAATATTGGAATAGTGATAACAATCGTTTTCCAAATCGAATTCAGTCACCAAATCTCCATTAAGTTGTATTTTTAGAAAAATCATGATTTTCATGGACGCTACTTTCAGACTTGGGTTCGAACTTCGGAAGCAGTTTTCTCAGGTTCTATGGGACTGAATTGGCTGAAATTTTTGAATAGTGATAAGAATCGTTTTCCAAATCGAATTCAGTCACCAAATCTCCATTAAGTTGTATTTTTAGAAAAATCATGATTTTTATGGACGCTAATTTCAGACTTGGGTTCGAACTTTGGAAGCAGTTTTCTCAGGTTCTATGGGACTGAATTGACTGAAATATTGGAATAGTGATATCAATCGTTTTCCAAATCGAATTCAGTCACCAAATCTCCATTAAGTTGTATTTTTAGAAAAATCATGATTTTTATGGACGCTAATTTCAGACTTGGGTTCGAACTTTGGAAGCAATTTTCTCAGGTTTTATGTGACCAAACTGGCTGAAATATTGGAATAGTGATAAGAATCGTTTTCCAAATCGAATTCAGTCACAAAATCTCCATAATGTTGTATTTTTAGAAAAATCATGATTTTCATGGACGCTACTTTCAGACTTGGGTTCGAACTTTGCAAGCAGTTTTCTCAGGTTCTATGGGACTGAATTGGCTGAAATTTTTGAATAAGGATAAGAATCGTTATCCAAATCGAATTCAGTCACCAAATCTCCATAAAGTTGTATTTTTAGAAAAATCATGATTTTCATGGACGCTACTTTCAGACTTGGGTTCGAACTTTGGAAGCAGTTTTCTCAGGTTCTATGGGACTGAATTGGCTGAAATATTGGAATAGTGATAAGAATCGTTATCCAAATCGAATTCAGTCACAAAATCTCCATTAAGTTGTATTTTTAGAAAAATCATGATTTTCATAGACGCTACGTTCAGACTTGGGTTCGAACTTTGGAAGCAGTTTTCTCAGGTTCTATGGGACTGAATTGGCTGAAATTTTGGAATAAGGATAAGAATCGTTATCCAAACCGTATTCAGTCACAAAATCTCCATAAAGCTGTATTTTTAGAAAAATCATGATTTTTATGGACGCTAATTTCAGACTTGGGTTCGAACTTTGGAAGCAGTTTTCTCAGGTTTTATGGGACCAAACGGGCTGAAATATTGGAATAGTGATAACAATCGTTTTCCAAATCGAATTCAGTCACCAAATCTCCATAAAGCTGTATTTTTAGAAAAATCATGATTTTTATGGACGCTAATTTCAGACTTGGGTTCGAACTTTGGAAGCAGTTTTCTCAGGTTCTATGGGACTGAATTGGCTGAAATATTGGAATAGTGATAACAATCGTTTTCCAAATCGAATTCAGTCACCAAATCTCCATTAAGTTGTATTTTTAGAAAAATCATGATTTTCATGGACGCTACTTTCAGACTTGGGCTCGAACTTTGGAAGCAGTTTTCTCAGGTTCTATGGGACTGAATTGGCTGAAATTTTTGAATAAGGATAAGAATCGTTATCCAAATCGAATTCAGTCAACAAATCTCCATAAAATTGTATTTTTAGAAAAATCATGATTTTCATGGACGCTACTTTCAGACTTGGGTTCGAACTTTGGAAGCAGTTTTCTCAGGTTTTATGGGACTGAATTGACTGAAATATTGGAATAGTGATATCAATCGTTTTCCAAATCGAATTCAGTCACCAAATCTCCATTAAGTTGTATTTTTAGAAAAATCATGATTTTTATGGACGCTAATTTCAGACTTGGGTTTGAACTTTGGAAGCAATTTTCTCAGGTTTTATGTGACCAAACTGGCTGAAATATTGGAATAGTGATAAGAATCGTTTTCCAAATCGAATTCAGTCACAAAATCTCCATAATGTTGTATTTTTAGAAAAATCATGATTTTCATGGACGCTACTTTCAGACTTGGGTTCGAACTTTGCAAGCAGTTTTCTCAGGTTCTATGGGACTGAATTGGCTGAAATTTTTGAATAAGGATAAGAATCGTTATCCAAATCGAATTCAGTCACCAAATCTCCATAAAGTTGTATTTTTAGAAAAATCATGATTTTCATGGACGCTACTTTCAGACTTGGGTTCGAACTTTGGAAGCAGTTTTCTCAGGTTCTATGGGACTGAATTGGCTGAAATATTGGAATAGTGATAAGAATCGTTATCCAAATCGAATTCAGTCACAAAATCTCCATTAAGTTGTATTTTTAGAAAAATCATGATTTTCATAGACGCTACGTTCAGACTTGGGTTCGAACTTTGGAAGCAGTTTTCTCAGGTTCTATGGGACTGAATTGGCTGAAATTTTGGAATAAGGATAAGAATCGTTATCCAAACCGTATTCAGTCACAAAATCTCCATAAAGCTGTATTTTTAGAAAAATCATGATTTTTATGGACGCTAATTTCAGACTTGGGTTCGAACTTTGGAAGCAGTTTTCTCAGGTTTTATGGGACCAAACGGGCTGAAATATTGGAATAGTGATAACAATCGTTTTCCAAATCGAATTCAGTCACCAAATCTCCATAAAGCTGTATTTTTAGAAAAATCATGATTTTTATGGACGCTAATTTCAGACTTGGGTTCGAACTTTGGAAGCAGTTTTCTCAGGTTCTATGGGACTGAATTGGCTGAAATTTTTGAATAAGGATAAGAATCGTTATCCAAATCGAATTCAGTCACCAAATCTCCATTAAGTTGTATTTTTAGAAAAATCATGATTTTTATGGACGCTAATTTCAGACTTGGGTTCGAACTTTGGAAGCAGTTTTCTCAGGTTCTATGGGACTGAATTGGCTGAAATATTGGAATAGTGATAACAATCGTTTTCCAAATCGAATTCAGTCACCAAATCTCCATTAAGTTGTATTTTTAGAAAAATCATGATTTTTATGGACGCTAATTTCAGACTTGGGTTCGAACTTTGGAAGCAATTTTCTCAGGTTTTATGTGACCAAACTGGCTGAAATATTGGAATAGTGATAAGAATCGTTTTCCAAATCGAATTCAGTCACAAAATCTCCATAATGTTGTATTTTTAGAAAAATCATGATTTTCATGGACGCTACTTTCAGACTTGGGTTCGAACTTTGGAAGCAGTTTTCTCAGGTTCTATGGGACTGAATTGGCTGAAATTTTTGAATAAGGATAAGAATCGTTATCCAAATCGAATTCAGTCACCAAATCTCCATTAAGTTGTATTTTTAGAAAAGTCGTGATTTTTATGGACGCTAATTTCAGACTTGGGTTCGAACTTTGCAAGCAGTTTTCTCAGGTTCTATGGGACTGAATTGGCTGAAATATTGGAATAGTGATAACAATCGTTTTCCAAATCGAATTCAGTCACCAAATCTCCATTAAGTTGTATTTTTAGAAAAATCATGATTTTCATGGACGCTACTTTCAGACTTGGGCTCGAACTTTGGAAGCAGTTTTCTCAGGTTCTATGGGACTGAATTGGCTGAAATTTTTGAATAGGGATAAGAATCGTTATCCAAATCGAATTCATTCAACAAATCTCCATAAAATTGTATTTTTAGAAAAATCATGATTTTCATGGACGCTACTTTCAGACTTGGGTTCGAACTTTGGAAGCAGTTTTCTCAGGTTTTATGTGACCAAACTGGCTGAAATATTGAAATAGTGATAAGAATCGTTTTCCAAATCGAATTCAGTCACAAAATCTCCGTAATGTTGTATTTTTAGAAAAATCATGATTTTCATGGACGCTACTTTCAGACTTGGGTTCGAACTTCGGAAGCAGTTTTCTCAGGTTCTATGGGACTGAATTGGCTGAAATTTTTGAATAGTGATAAGAATCGTTTTCCAAATCGAATTCAGTCACCAAATCTCCATTAAGTTGTATTTTTAGAAAAATCATGATTTTTATGGACGCTAATTTCAGACTTGGGTTCGAACTTTGGAAGCAGTTTTCTCAGGTTCTATGGGACTGAATTGACTGAAATATTGGAATAGTGATATCAATCGTTTTCCAAATCGAATTCAGTCACCAAATCTCCATTAAGTTGTATTTTTAGAAAAATCATGATTTTTATGGACGCTAATTTCAGACTTGGGTTCGAACTTTGGAAGCAATTTTCTCAGGTTTTATGTGACCAAACTGGCTGAAATATTGGAATAGTGATAAGAATCGTTTTCCAAATCGAATTCAGTCACAAAATCTCCATAATGTTGTATTTTTAGAAAAATCATGATTTTCATGGACGCTACTTTCAGACTTGGGTTCGAACTTTGCAAGCAGTTTTCTCAGGTTCTATGGGACTGAATTGGCTGAAATTTTTGAATAAGGATAAGAATCGTTATCCAAATCGAATTCAGTCACCAAATCTCCATAAAGTTGTATTTTTAGAAAAATCATGATTTTCATGGACGCTACTTTCAGACTTGGGTTCGAACTTTGGGAGCAGTTTTCTCAGGTTCTATGGGACTGAATTGGCTGAAATATTGGAATAGTGATAAGAATCGTTATCCAAATCGAATTCAGTCACAAAATCTCCATTAAGTTGTATTTTTAGAAAAATCATGATTTTCATAGACGCTACGTTCAGACTTGGGTTCGAACTTTGGAAGCAGTTTTCTCAGGTTCTATGGGACTGAATTGGCTGAAATTTTGGAATAAGGATAAGAATCGTTATCCAAACCGTATTCAGTCACAAAATCTCCATAAAGCTGTATTTTTAGAAAAATCATGATTTTTATGGACGCTAATTTCAGACTTGGGTTCGAACTTTGGAAGCAGTTTTCTCAGGTTTTATGGGACCAAACGGGCTGAAATATTGGAATAGTGATAACAATCGTTTTCCAAATCGAATTCAGTCACCAAATCTCCATAAAGCTGTATTTTTAGAAAAATCATGATTTTTATGGACGCTAATTTCAGACTTGGGTTCGAACTTTGGAAGCAGTTTTCTCAGGTTCTATGGGACTGAATTGGCTGAAATTTTTGAATAAGGATAAGAATCGTTATCCAAATCGAATTCAGTCACCAAATCTCCATTAAGTTGTATTTTTAGAAAAATCATGATTTTTATGGACGCTAATTTCAGACTTGGGTTCGAACTTTGGAAGCAGTTTTCTCAGGTTCTATGGGACTGAATTGGCTGAAATATTGGAATAGTGATAACAATCGTTTTCCAAATCGAATTCAGTCACCAAATCTCCATTAAGTTGTATTTTTAGAAAAATCATGATTTTCATGGACGCTACTTTCAGACTTGGGTTCGAACTTCGGAAGCAGTTTTCTCAGGTTCTATGGGACTGAATTGGCTGAAATTTTTGAATAGTGATAAGAATCGTTTTCCAAATCGAATTCAGTCACCAAATCTCCATTAAGTTGTATTTTTAGAAAAATCATGATTTTTATGGACGCTAATTTCAGACTTGGGTTCGAACTTTGGAAGCAGTTTTCTCAGGTTCTATGGGACTGAATTGACTGAAATATTGGAATAGTGATATCAATCGTTTTCCAAATCGAATTCAGTCACCAAATCTCCATTAAGTTGTATTTTTAGAAAAATCATGATTTTTATGGACGCTAATTTCAGACTTGGGTTCGAACTTTGGAAGCAATTTTCTCAGGTTTTATGTGACCAAACTGGCTGAAATATTGGAATAGTGATAAGAATCGTTTTCCAAATCGAATTCAGTCACAAAATCTCCATAATGTTGTATTTTTAGAAAAATCATGATTTTCATGGACGCTACTTTCAGACTTGGGTTCGAACTTTGCAAGCAGTTTTCTCAGGTTCTATGGGACTGAATTGGCTGAAATTTTTGAATAAGGATAAGAATCGTTATCCAAATCGAATTCAGTCACCAAATCTCCATAAAGTTGTATTTTTAGAAAAATCATGATTTTCATGGACGCTACTTTCAGACTTGGGTTCGAACTTTGGGAGCAGTTTTCTCAGGTTCTATGGGACTGAATTGGCTGAAATATTGGAATAGTGATAAGAATCGTTATCCAAATCGAATTCAGTCACAAAATCTCCATAAAGCTGTATTTTTAGAAAAATCATGATTTTTATGGACGCTACTTTCAGACTTGGGTTCGAACTTTGGAAGCAGTTTTCTGAGGTTCTATGGGACTGAATTGGCTGAAATTTTTGAATAAGAATAAGAATCGTTATCCAAATCGAATTCAGTCGCCAAATCTCTATAAAGTTGTATTTTTAGAAAAATCATGATTTTTATGGACGCTAATTTCAGACTTGGGTTCGAACTTTGGAAGCAGTTTTCTCAGGTTCTATGGGACTGAATTGGCTGAAATATTGGAATAGTGATAACAATCGTTTTCCAAATCGAATTCAGTCACCAAATCTCCATTAAATTGAATTTTTAGAAAAATCATGATTTTCATGGACGCTACTTTCAGACTTGGGTTCGAACTTTGGAAGCAGTTTTCTCAGGTTCTATGGGACTGAATTGGCTGAAATTTTTGAATAAGGATAAGAATCGTTATCCAAATCGAATTCAGTCAACAAATCTCCATAAAAATGTATTTTTAGAAAAATCATGATTTTCATGGACGCTACTTTCAGACTTGGGTTCGAACTTTGGAAGCAGTTTTCTCAGGTTCTATGGGACTGAATTGGCTGAAATTTTTGAATAAGGATAAGAATCGTTATCCAAATCGAATTCCGTCACCAAATCTCCATAAAGTTGTATTTTTAGAAAAATCATGATTTTCATGGACGCTACTTTCAGACTTGGGTTCGAACTTTGGAAGCAGTTTTCTCAGGTTCTAAGGGACTGAATTGGCTGAAATATTGGAATAGTGATAACAATCGTTTTCCAAATCGAATTCAGTCATTAAATCTCCATTAAGATGTATTTTTAGAAAATTCATGATTTTCATGGACGCTACTTTCAGACTTGGGTTCGAACTTTGGAAGCAGTTTTCTGAGGTTCTATGGGACTGAATTGGCTGAAATTTTTGAATAAGAATAAGAATCGTTATCCAAATCGAATTCAGTCGCCAAATCTCTATAAAGTTGTATTTTTAGAAAAATCATGATTTTTATGGACGCTAATTTCAGACTTGGGTTCGAACTTTGGAAGCAGTTTTCTCAGGTTCTATGGGACTGAATTGGCTGAAATATTGGAATAGTGATAACAATCGTTTTCCAAATCGAATTCAGTCACCAAATCTCCATTAAATTGTATTTTTAGAAAAATCATGATTTTCATGGACGCTACTTTCAGACTTGGGTTCGAACTTTGGAAGCAGTTTTCTCAGGTTCTATGGGACTGAATTGGCTGAAATTTTTGAATAAGGATAAGAATCGTTATCCAAATCGAATTCAGTCAACAAATCTCCATAAAAATGTATTTTTAGAAAAATCATGATTTTCATGGACGCTACTTTCAGACTTGGGTTCGAACTTTGGAAGCAGTTTTCTCAGGTTCTATGGGACTGAATTGGCTGAAATTTTTGAATAAGGATAAGAATCGTTATCCAAATCGAATTCCGTCACCAAATCTCCATAAAGTTGTATTTTTAGAAAAATCATGATTTTCATGGACGCTACTTTCAGACTTGGGTTCGAACTTTGGAAGCAGTTTTCTCAGGTTCTATGGGACTGAATTGGCTGAAATATTGGAATAGTGATAACAATCGTTTTCCAAATCGAATTCAGTCACCAAATCTCCATTAAGTTGTATTTTTAGAAAAATCATGATTTTTATGGACGCTAATTTCAGACTTGGGTTCGAACTTTGGAAGCAGTTTTCTCAGGTTTTATGTGACCAAACTGGCTGAAATATTGGAATAGTGATAAGAATCGTTTTCCAAATCGAATACAGTCACCAAATCTCCATTAAGTTGTATTTTTAGAAAAATCATGATTTTCATGGACGCTACTTTCAGACTTGGGTTCGAACTTTGGAAGCAGTTTTCTCAGGTTTTATGGGACCAAACGGGCTGAAATATTGGAATAGTGATAAGAATCGTTATCCAAATCGAATTCAGTCACCAAATCTCCATTAAGTTGTATTTTTAGAAAAATCATGATTTTTATGGACGCTAATTTCAGACTTGGGTTCGAACTTTGGAAGCAGTTTTCTCAGGTTCTATGGGACTGAATTGACTGAAATATTGGAATAGTGATAACAATCGTTTTCCAAATCGAATTCAGTCACCAAATCTCCATTAAGTTGTATTTTTAGAAAAATCATGATTTTCATGGACGCTACTTTCAGACTTGGGTTCGAACTTTGGAAGCAGTTTTCTCAGGTTTTATGGGACCAAACGGGCTGAAATATTGGAATAGTGATAAGAATCGTTATCCAAATCGAATTCAGTCACCAAATCTCCATTAAGTTGTATTTTTAGAAAAATCATGATTTTTATGGACGCTAATTTCAGACTTGGGTTCGAACTTTGGAAGCAGTTTTCTCAGGTTCTATGGGACTGAATTGACTGAAATATTGGAATAGTGATAAGAATCGTTATCCAAATCGAATTCAGTCACCAAATCTCCATTAAGTTGTATTTTTAGAAAAATCATGATTTTTATGGACGCTAATTTCAGACTTGGGTTCGAACTTTGGAAGCAGTTTTCTCAGGTTCTATGGGACTGAATTGACTGAAATATTGGAATAGTGATAACAATCGTTTTCCAAATCGAATTCAGTCACCAAATCTCCATTAAGTTGTATTTTTAGAAAAATCATGATTTTTATGGACGCTAATTTCAGACTTGGGATCGAACTTTGGAAGCAGTTTTCTCAGGTTTTATGTGACCAAACTGGCTGAAATATTGGAATAGTGATAAGAATCGTTTTCCAAATCGAATACAGTCACCAAATCTCCATTAAGTTGTATTTTTAGAAAAATCATGATTTTCATGGACGCTACTTTCAGACTTGGGTTCGAACTTTGGAAGCAGTTTTCTCAGGTTTTATGTGACCAAACTGGCTGAAATATTGGAATAGTGATAAGAATCGTTTTCCAAATCGAATTCAGTCACAAAATCTCCATAATGTTGTATTTTTAGAAAAATCATGATTTTCATGGACGCTACTTTCAGACTTGGGTTCGAACTTTGGAAGCAGTTTTCTCAGGTTCTAAGGGACTGAATTGGCTGAAATATTGGAATAGTGATAACAATCGTTTTCCAAATCGAATTCAGTCATTAAATCTCCATTAAGTTGTATTTTTAGAAAAATCATGATTTTCATGGACGCAACTTTCAGACTTGGGTTCGAACTTTGGAAGCAGTTTTCTGAGGTTCTATGGGACTGAATTGGCTGAAATTTTTGAATAAGAATAAGAATCGTTATCCAAATCGAATTCAGTCGCCAAATCTCCATAAAGTTGTATTTTTAGAAAAATCATGATTTTTATGGACTCTAATTTCAGACTTGGGTTCGAACTTTGGAAGCAGTTTTCTCAGGTTCTATGGGACTGAATTGGCTGAAATATTGGAATAGTGATAACAATCGTTTTCCAAATCGAATTCAGTCACCAAATCTCCATTAAGTTGTATTTTTAGAAAAATCATGATTTTCATGGACGCTACTTTCAGACTTGGGTTCGAACTTTGGAAGCAGTTTTCTCAGGTTCTATGGGACTGAATTGGCTGAAATTTTTGAATAAGGATAAGAATCGTTATCCAAATCGAATTCAGTCAACAAATCTCCATAAAAATGTATTTTTAGAAAAATCATGATTTTCATGGACGCTACTTTCAGACTTGGGTTCGAACTTTGGAAGCAGTTTTCTCAGGTTCTATGGGACTGAATTGGCTGAAATTTTTGAATAAGGATAAGAATCGTTATCCAAATCGAATTCAGTCACCAAATCTCCAAAAAGTTGTATTTTTAGAAAAATCATGATTTTCATGGACGCTACTTTCAGACTTGGGTTCGAACTTTGGAAGCAGTTTTCTCAGGTTCTATGGGACTGAACTGGCTGAAATATTGGAATAGTGATAACAATCGTTTTCCAAATCGAATTCAGTCACCAAATCTCCATTAAGTTGTATTTTTAGAAAAATCATGATTTTTATGGACGCTAATTTCAGACTTGGGTTCGAACTTTGGAAGCAGTTTTCTCAGGTTTTATGTGACCAAACTGGCTGAAATATTGGAATAGTGATAAGAATCGTTTTCCAAATCGAATACAGTCACCAAATCTCCATTAAGTTGTATTTTTAGAAAAATCATGATTTTCATGGACGCTACTTTCAGACTTGGGTTCGAACTTCGGAAGCAGTTTTCTCAGGTTCTATGGGACTGAATTGGCTGAAATTTTTGGATAGTGATAAGAATCGTTTTCCAAATCGAATTCAGTCACCAAATCTCCATTAAGTTGTATTTTTAGAAAAATCATGATTTTTATGGACGCTAATTTCAGACTTGGGTTCGAACTTTGGAAGCAGTTTTCTCAGGTTCTATGGGACTGAATTGACTGAAATATTGGAATAGTGATAACAATCGTTTTCCAAATCGAATTCAGTCACCAAATCTCCATTAAGTTGTATTTTTAGAAAAATCATGATTTTTATGGACGCTAATTTCAGACTTGGGTTCGAACTTTGGAAGCAATTTTCTCAGGTTTTATGAGACCAAACTGGCTGAAATATTGGAATAGTGATAAGAATCGTTTTCCAAATCGAATTCAGTCACCAAATCTCCATTAAGTTGTATTTTTAGAAAAATCATGATTTTTATGGACGCTAATTTCAGACTTGGGTTCGAACTTTGGAAGCAGTTTTCTCAGGTTCTATGGGACTGAATTGACTGAAATATTGGAATAGTGATAACAATCGTTTTCCAAATCGAATTCAGTCACCAAATCTCCATTAAGTTGTATTTTTAGAAAAATCATGATTTTCATGGACGCTACTTTCAGACTTGGGCTCGAACTTTGGAAGCAGTTTTCTCAGGTTCTATGGGACTGAATTGGCTGAAATTTTTGAATAATGATAAGAATCGTTATCCAAATCGAATTCAGTCAACAAATCTCCATAAAATTGTATTTTTAGAAAAATCATGATTTTCATGGACGCTACTTTCAGACTTGGGTTCGAACTTTGGAAGCAGTTTTCTCAGGTTTTATGTGACCAAACTGGCTGAAATATTGGAATAGTGATAAGAATCGTTTTCCAAATCGAATTCAGTCACAAAATCTCCATAATGTTGTATTTTTAGAAAAATCATGATTTTCATGGACGCTACTTTCAGACTTGGGTTCGAACTTTGGAAGCAGTTTTCTCAGGTTCTAAGGGACTGAATTGGCTGAAATATTGGAATAGTGATAACAATCGTTTTCCAAATCGAATTCAGTCATTAAATCTCCATTAAGATGTATTTTTAGAAAATTCATGATTTTCATGGACGCTACTTTCAGACTTGGGTTCGAACTTTGGAAGCAGTTTTCTGAGGTTCTATGGGACTGAATTGGCTGAAATTTTTGAATAAGAATAAGAATCGTTATCCAAATCGAATTCAGTCGCCAAATCTCTATAAAGTTGTATTTTTAGAAAAATCATGATTTTTATGGACGCTAATTTCAGACTTGGGTTCGAACTTTGGAAGCAGTTTTCTCAGGTTCTATGGGACTGAATTGGCTGAAATATTGGAATAGTGATAACAATCGTTTTCCAAATCGAATTCAGTCACCAAATCTCCATTAAATTGTATTTTTAGAAAAATCATGATTTTCATGGACGCTACTTTCAGACTTGGGTTCGAACTTTGGAAGCAGTTTTCTCAGGTTCTATGGGACTGAATTGGCTGAAATTTTTGAATAAGGATAAGAATCGTTATCCAAATCGAATTCAGTCAACAAATCTCCATAAAAATGTATTTTTAGAAAAATCATGATTTTCATGGACGCTACTTTCAGACTTGGGTTCGAACTTTGGAAGCAGTTTTCTCAGGTTCTATGGGACTGAATTGGCTGAAATTTTTGAATAAGGATAAGAATCGTTATCCAAATCGAATTCCGTCACCAAATCTCCATAAAGTTGTATTTTTAGAAAAATCATGATTTTCATGGACGCTACTTTCAGACTTGGGTTCGAACTTTGGAAGCAGTTTTCTCAGGTTCTATGGGACTGAATTGGCTGAAATATTGGAATAGTGATAACAATCGTTTTCCAAATCGAATTCAGTCACCAAATCTCCATTAAGTTGTATTTTTAGAAAAATCATGATTTTTATGGACGCTAATTTCAGACTTGGGTTCGAACTTTGGAAGCAGTTTTCTCAGGTTTTATGTGACCAAACTGGCTGAAATATTGGAATAGTGATAAGAATCGTTTTCCAAATCGAATACAGTCACCAAATCTCCATTAAGTTGTATTTTTAGAAAAATCATGATTTTCATGGACGCTACTTTCAGACTTGGGTTCGAACTTTGGAAGCAGTTTTCTCAGGTTTTATGGGACCAAACGGGCTGAAATATTGGAATAGTGATAAGAATCGTTATCCAAATCGAATTCAGTCACCAAATCTCCATTAAGTTGTATTTTTAGAAAAATCATGATTTTTATGGACGCTAATTTCAGACTTGGGTTCGAACTTTGGAAGCAGTTTTCTCAGGTTCTATGGGACTGAATTGACTGAAATATTGGAATAGTGATAACAATCGTTTTCCAAATCGAATTCAGTCACCAAATCTCCATTAAGTTGTATTTTTAGAAAAATCATGATTTTCATGGACGCTACTTTCAGACTTGGGTTCGAACTTTGGAAGCAGTTTTCTCAGGTTTTATGGGACCAAACGGGCTGAAATATTGGAATAGTGATAAGAATCGTTATCCAAATCGAATTCAGTCACCAAATCTCCATTAAGTTGTATTTTTAGAAAAATCATGATTTTTATGGACGCTAATTTCAGACTTGGGTTCGAACTTTGGAAGCAGTTTTCTCAGGTTCTATGGGACTGAATTGACTGAAATATTGGAATAGTGATAAGAATCGTTATCCAAATCGAATTCAGTCACCAAATCTCCATTAAGTTGTATTTTTAGAAAAATCATGATTTTTATGGACGCTAATTTCAGACTTGGGTTCGAACTTTGGAAGCAGTTTTCTCAGGTTCTATGGGACTGAATTGACTGAAATATTGGAATAGTGATAACAATCGTTTTCCAAATCGAATTCAGTCACCAAATCTCCATTAAGTTGTATTTTTAGAAAAATCATGATTTTTATGGACGCTAATTTCAGACTTGGGTTCGAACTTTGGAAGCAGTTTTCTCAGGTTTTATGTGACCAAACTGGCTGAAATATTGGAATAGTGATAAGAATCGTTTTCCAAATCGAATACAGTCACCAAATCTCCATTAAGTTGTATTTTTAGAAAAATCATGATTTTCATGGACGCTACTTTCAGACTTGGGTTCGAACTTTGGAAGCAGTTTTCTCAGGTTTTATGTGACCAAACTGGCTGAAATATTGGAATAGTGATAAGAATCGTTTTCCAAATCGAATTCAGTCACAAAATCTCCATAATGTTGTATTTTTAGAAAAATCATGATTTTCATGGACGCTACTTTCAGACTTGGGTTCGAACTTTGGAAGCAGTTTTCTCAGGTTCTAAGGGACTGAATTGGCTGAAATATTGGAATAGTGATAACAATCGTTTTCCAAATCGAATTCAGTCATTAAATCTCCATTAAGTTGTATTTTTAGAAAAATCATGATTTTCATGGACGCAACTTTCAGACTTGGGTTCGAACTTTGGAAGCAGTTTTCTGAGGTTCTATGGGACTGAATTGGCTGAAATTTTTGAATAAGAATAAGAATCGTTATCCAAATCGAATTCAGTCGCCAAATCTCCATAAAGTTGTATTTTTAGAAAAATCATGATTTTTATGGACTCTAATTTCAGACTTGGGTTCGAACTTTGGAAGCAGTTTTCTCAGGTTCTATGGGACTGAATTGGCTGAAATATTGGAATAGTGATAACAATCGTTTTCCAAATCGAATTCAGTCACCAAATCTCCATTAAGTTGTATTTTTAGAAAAATCATGATTTTCATGGACGCTACTTTCAGACTTGGGTTCGAACTTTGGAAGCAGTTTTCTCAGGTTCTATGGGACTGAATTGGCTGAAATTTTTGAATAAGGATAAGAATCGTTATCCAAATCGAATTCAGTCAACAAATCTCCATAAAAATGTATTTTTAGAAAAATCATGATTTTCATGGACGCTACTTTCAGACTTGGGTTCGAACTTTGGAAGCAGTTTTCTCAGGTTCTATGGGACTGAATTGGCTGAAATTTTTGAATAAGGATAAGAATCGTTATCCAAATCGAATTCAGTCACCAAATCTCCAAAAAGTTGTATTTTTAGAAAAATCATGATTTTCATGGACGCTACTTTCAGACTTGGGTTCGAACTTTGGAAGCAGTTTTCTCAGGTTCTATGGGACTGAACTGGCTGAAATATTGGAATAGTGATAACAATCGTTTTCCAAATCGAATTCAGTCACCAAATCTCCATTAAGTTGTATTTTTAGAAAAATCATGATTTTTATGGACGCTAATTTCAGACTTGGGTTCGAACTTTGGAAGCAGTTTTCTCAGGTTTTATGTGACCAAACTGGCTGAAATATTGGAATAGTGATAAGAATCGTTTTCCAAATCGAATACAGTCACCAAATCTCCATTAAGTTGTATTTTTAGAAAAATCATGATTTTCATGGACGCTACTTTCAGACTTGGGTTCGAACTTCGGAAGCAGTTTTCTCAGGTTCTATGGGACTGAATTGGCTGAAATTTTTGGATAGTGATAAGAATCGTTTTCCAAATCGAATTCAGTCACCAAATCTCCATTAAGTTGTATTTTTAGAAAAATCATGATTTTTATGGACGCTAATTTCAGACTTGGGTTCGAACTTTGGAAGCAGTTTTCTCAGGTTCTATGGGACTGAATTGACTGAAATATTGGAATAGTGATAACAATCGTTTTCCAAATCGAATTCAGTCACCAAATCTCCATTAAGTTGTATTTTTAGAAAAATCATGATTTTTATGGACGCTAATTTCAGACTTGGGTTCGAACTTTGGAAGCAATTTTCTCAGGTTTTATGAGACCAAACTGGCTGAAATATTGGAATAGTGATAAGAATCGTTTTCCAAATCGAATTCAGTCACAAAATCTCCATAATGTTGTATTTTTAGAAAAATCATGATTTTCATGGACGCTACTTTCAGACTTGGGTTCGAACTTTGGAAGCAGTTTTCTCAGGTTCTATGGGACTGAATTGACTGAAATATTGGAATAGTGATAACAATCGTTTTCCAAATCGAATTCAGTCACCAAATCTCGATTAAGTTGTATTTTTAGAAAAATCATGATTTTTATGGACGCTAATTTCAGACTTGGGTTCGAACTTTGGAAGCAGTTTTCTCAGGTTTTATGTGACCAAACTGGCTGAAATATTGGAATAGTGATAAGAATCGTTTTCCAAATCGAATACAGTCACCAAATCTCCATTAAGTTGTATTTTTAGAAAAATCATGATTTTCATGGACGCTACTTTCAGACTTGGGTTCGAACTTCGGAAGCAGTTTTCTCAGGTTCTATGGGACTGAATTGGCTGAAATTTTTGAATAAGGATAAGAATCGTTATCCAAATCGAATTCAGTCACCAAATCTCCAAAAAGTTGTATTTTTAGAAAAATCATGATTTTCATGGACGCTACTTTCAGACTTGGGTTCGAACTTTGGAAGCAGTTTTCTCAGGTTCTATGGGACTGAATTGGCTGAAATATTGGAATAGTGATAACAATCGTTTTCCAAATCGAATTCAGTCACCAAATCTCCATTAAGTTGTATTTTTAGAAAAATCATGATTTTTATGGACGCTAATTTCAGACTTGGGTTCGAACTTTGGAAGCAGTTTTCTCAGGTTTTATGTGACCAAACTGGCTGAAATATTGGAATAGTGATAAGAATCGTTTTCCAAATCGAATACAGTCACCAAATCTCCATTAAGTTGTATTTTTAGAAAAATCATGATTTTCATGGACGCTACTTTCAGACTTGGGTTCGAACTTCGGAAGCAGTTTTCTCAGGTTCTATGGGACTGAATTGGCTGAAATTTTTGGATAGTGATAAGAATCGTTTTCCAAATCGAATTCAGTCACCAAATCTCCATTAAGTTGTATTTTTAGAAAAATCATGATTTTTATGGACGCTAATTTCAGACTTGGGTTCGAACTTTGGAAGCAGTTTTCTCAGGTTTTATGTGACCAAACTGGCTGAAATATTGGAATAGTGATAAGAATCGTTTTCCAAATCGAATACAGTCACCAAATCTCCATTAAGTTGTATTTTTAGAAAAATCATGATTTTCATGGACGCTACTTTCAGACTTGGGTTCGAACTTCGGAAGCAGTTTTCTCAGGTTCTATGGGACTGAATTGGCTGAAATTTTTGAATAGTGATAAGAATCGTTTTCCAAATCGAATTCAGTCACCAAATCTCCATAATGTTGTATTTTTAGAAAAATCATGATTTTCATGGACGCTAATTTCAGACTTGGGTTCGAACTTTGGAAGCAGTTTTCTCAGGTTTTATGTGACCAAACTGGCTGAAATATTGGAATAGTGATAAGAATCGTTTTCCAAATCGAATTCAGTCACAAAATCTCCATAATGTTGTATTTTTTGAAAAATCATGATTTTCATGGACGCTACTTTCAGACTTGGGTTCGAACTTTGGAAGCAGTTTTCTCAGGTTCTATGGGACTGAATTGGCTGAAATTTTTGAATAAGGATAAGAATCGTTATCCAAATCGAATTCAATCACCAAATCTCCATTAAGTTGTATTTTTAGAAAAATCATGATTTTTATGGACGCTAATTTCAGACTTGGGTTCGAACTTTGGAAGCAGTTTTCTCAGGTTCTATGGGACTGAATTGGCTGAAATATTGGAATAGTGATAACAATCGTTTTCCAAATCGAATTCAGTCACCAAATCTCCATTAAGTTGTATTTTTAGAAAAATCATGATTTTTATGGACGCTAATTTCAGACTTGGGTTCGAACTTTGGAAGCAGTTTTCTCAGGTTTTATGTGACCAAACTGGCTGAAATATTGGAATAGTGATAAGAATCGTTTTCCAAATCGAATACAGTCACCAAATCTCCATTAAGTTGTATTTTTAGAAAAATCATGATTTTCATGGACGCTACTTTCAGACTTGGGTTCGAACTTCGGAAGCAGTTTTCTCAGGTTCTATGGGACTGAATTGGCTGAAATTTTTGGATAGTGATAAGAATCGTTTTCCAAATCGAATTCAGTCACCAAATCTCCATTAAGTTGTATTTTTAGAAAAATCATGATTTTTATGGACGCTAATTTCAGACTTGGGTTCGAACTTTGGAAGCAGTTTTCTCAGGTTCTATGGGACTGAATTGACTGAAATATTGGAATAGTGATAACAATCGTTTTCCAAATCGAATTCAGTCACCAAATCTCCATTAAGTTGTATTTTTAGAAAAATCATGATTTTTATGGACGCTAATTTCAGACTTGGGTTCGAACTTTGGAAGCAGTTTTCTCAGGTTTTATGTGACCAAACTGGCTGAAATATTGGAATAGTGATAAGAATCGTTTTCCAAATCGAATACAGTCACCAAATCTCCATTAAGTTGTATTTTTAGAAAAATCATGATTTTCATGGACGCTACTTTTAGACTTGGGTTCGAACTTCGGAAGCAGTTTTCTCAGGTTCTATGGGACTGAATTGGCTGAAATTTTTGAATAGTGATAAGAATCGTTTTCCAAATCGAATTCAGTCACCAAATCTCCATTAAGTTGTATTTTTAGAAAAATCATGATTTTTATGGACGCTAATTTCAGACTTGGGTTCGAACTTTGGAAGCAGTTTTCTCAGGTTCTATGGGACTGAATTGACTGAAATTTTTGAATAAGGATAAGAATCGTTATCCAAATCGAATTCAGTCACCAAATCTCCAAAAAGTTGTATTTTTAGAAAAATCATGATTTTCATGGACGCTACTTTCAGACTTGGGTTCGAACTTTGGAAGCAGTTTTCTCAGGTTCTATGGGACTGAATTGGCTGAAATATTGGAATAGTGATAACAATCGTTTTCCAAATCGAATTCAGTCACCAAATCTCCATTAAGTTGTATTTTTAGAAAAATCATGATTTTTATGGACGCTAATTTCAGACTTGGGTTCGAACTTTGGAAGCAGTTTTCTCAGGTTTTATGTGACCAAACTGGCTGAAATATTGGAATAGTGATAAGAATCGTTTTCCAAATCGAATACAGTCACCAAATCTCCAAAAAGTTGTATTTTTAGAAAAATCATGATTTTCATGGACGCTACTTTCAGACTTGGGTTCGAACTTTGGAAGCAGTTTTCTCAGGTTCTATGGGACTGAATTGGCTGAAATATTGGAATAGTGATAACAATCGTTTTCCAAATCGAATTCAGTCACCAAATCTCCATTAAGTTGTATTTTTAGAAAAATCATGATTTTCATGGACGCTACTTTCAGACTTGGGTTCGAACTTCGGAAGCAGTTTTCTCAGGTTCTATGGGACTGAATTGGCTGAAATTTTTGGATAGTGATAAGAATCGTTTTCCAAATCGAATTCAGTCACCAAATCTCCATTAAGTTGTATTTTTAGAAAAATCATGATTTTTATGGACGCTAATTTCAGACTTGGGTTCGAACTTTGGAAGCAGTTTTCTCAGGTTCTATGGGACTGAATTGACTGAAATATTGGAATAGTGATAACAATCGTTTTCCAAATCGAATTCAGTCACCAAATCTCCATTAAGTTGTATTTTTAGAAAAATCATGATTTTTATGGACGCTAATTTCAGACTTGGGTTCGAACTTTGGAAGCAATTTTCTCAGGTTTTATGAGACCAAACTGGCTGAAATATTGGAATAGTGATAAGAATCGTTTTCCAAATCGAATTCAGTCACAAAATCTCCATAATGTTGTATTTTTAGAAAAATCATGATTTTCATGGACGCTACTTTCAGACTTGGGTTCGAACTTTGGAAGCAGTTTTCTCAGGTTCTATGGGACTGAATTGACTGAAATATTGGAATAGTGATAACAATCGTTTTCCAAATCGAATTCAGTCACCAAATCTCCATTAAGTTGTATTTTTAGAAAAATCATGATTTTTATGGACGCTAATTTCAGACTTGGGTTCGAACTTTGGAAGCAGTTTTCTCAGGTTTTATGTGACCAAACTGGCTGAAATATTGGAATAGTGATAAGAATCGTTTTCCAAATCGAATACAGTCACCAAATCTCCATTAAGTTGTATTTTTAGAAAAATCATGATTTTCATGGACGCTACTTTCAGACTTGGGTTCGAACTTTGGAAGCAATTTTCTCAGGTTTTATGAGACCAAACTGGCTGAAATATTGGAATAGTGATAAGAATCGTTTTCCAAATCGAATTCAGTCACAAAATCTCCATAATGTTGTATTTTTAGAAAAATCATGATTTTCATGGACGCTACTTTCAGACTTGGGTTCGAACTTTGGAAGCAGTTTTCTCAGGTTCTATGGGACTGAATTGACTGAAATATTGGAATAGTGATAACAATCGTTTTCCAAATCGAATTCAGTCACCAAATCTCCATTAAGTTGTATTTTTAGAAAAATCATGATTTTTATGGACGCTAATTTCAGACTTGGGTTCGAACTTTGGAAGCAGTTTTCTCAGGTTTTATGTGACCAAACTGGCTGAAATATTGGAATAGTGATAAGAATCGTTTTCCAAATCGAATTCAGTCACAAAATCTCCATAATGTTGTATTTTTAGAAAAATCATGATTTTCATGGACGCTACTTTCAGACTTGGGTTCGAACTTTGGAAGCAGTTTTCTCAGGTTCTATGGGACTGAATTGGCTGAAATTTTTGAATAAGGATAAGAATCGTTATCCAAATCGAATTCAATCACCAAATCTCCATTAAGTTGTATTTTTAGAAAAATCATGATTTTTATGGACGCTAATTTCAGACTTGGGTTCGAACTTTGGAAGCAGTTTTCTCAGGTTCTATGGGACTGAATTGGCTGAAATATTGGAATAGTGATAACAATCGTTTTCCAAATCGAATTCAGTCACCAAATCTCCATTAAGTTGTATTTTTAGAAAAATCATGATTTTTATGGACGCTAATTTCAGACTTGGGTTCGAACTTTGGAAGCAGTTTTCTCAGGTTTTATGTGACCAAACTGGCTGAAATATTGGAATAGTGATAAGAATCGTTTTCCAAATCGAATACAGTCACCAAATCTCCATTAAGTTGTATTTTTAGAAAAATCATGATTTTCATGGACGCTACTTTCAGACTTGGGTTCGAACTTCGGAAGCAGTTTTCTCAGGTTCTATGGGACTGAATTGGCTGAAATTTTTGGATAGTGATAAGAATCGTTTTCCAAATCGAATTCAGTCACCAAATCTCCATTAAGTTGTATTTTTAGAAAAATCATGATTTTTATGGACGCTAATTTCAGACTTGGGTTCGAACTTTGGAAGCAATTTTCTCAGGTTTTATGAGACCAAACTGGCTGAAATATTGGAATAGTGATAAGAATCGTTTTCCAAATCGAATTCAGTCACAAAATCTCCATAATGTTGTATTTTTAGAAAAATCATGATTTTCATGGACGCTACTTTCAGACTTGGGTTCGAACTTTGGAAGCAGTTTTCTCAGGTTCTATGGGACTGAATTGACTGAAATATTGGAATAGTGATAACAATCGTTTTCCAAATCGAATTCAGTCACCAAATCTCCATTAAGTTGTATTTTTAGAAAAATCATGATTTTTATGGACGCTAATTTCAGACTTGGGTTCGAACTTTGGAAGCAGTTTTCTCAGGTTTTATGTGACCAAACTGGCTGAAATATTGGAATAGTGATAAGAATCGTTTTCCAAATCGAATTCAGTCACAAAATCTCCATAATGTTGTATTTTTAGAAAAATCATGATTTTCATGGACGCTACTTTCAGACTTGGGTTCGAACTTTGGAAGCAGTTTTCTCAGGTTCTATGGGACTGAATTGGCTGAAATATTGGAATAGTGATAACAATCGTTTTCCAAATCGAATTCAGTCACCAAATCTCCATTAAGTTGTATTTTTAGAAAAATCATGATTTTTATGGACGCTAATTTCAGACTTGGGTTCGAACTTTGGAAGCAGTTTTCTCAGGTTTTATGTGACCAAACTGGCTGAAATATTGGAATAGTGATAAGAATCGTTTTCCAAATCGAATACAGTCACCAAATCTCCATTAAGTTGTATTTTTAGAAAAATCATGATTTTCATGGACGCTACTTTCAGACTTGGGTTCGAACTTCGGAAGCAGTTTTCTCAGGTTCTATGGGACTGAATTGGCTGAAATTTTTGGATAGTGATAAGAATCGTTTTCCAAATCGAATTCAGTCACCAAATCTCCATTAAGTTGTATTTTTAGAAAAATCATGATTTTTATGGACGCTAATTTCAGACTTGGGTTCGAACTTTGGAAGCAGTTTTCTCAGGTTCTATGGGACTGAATTGACTGAAATATTGGAATAGTGATAACAATCGTTTTCCAAATCGAATTCAGTCACCAAATCTCCATTAAGTTGTATTTTTAGAAAAATCATGATTTTTATGGACGCTAATTTCAGACTTGGGTTCGAACTTTGGAAGCAATTTTCTCAGGTTTTATGAGACCAAACTGGCTGAAATATTGGAATAGTGATAAGAATCGTTTTCCAAATCGAATTCAGTCACAAAATCTCCATAATGTTGTATTTTTAGAAAAATCATGATTTTCATGGACGCTACTTTCAGACTTGGGTTCGAACTTTGGAAGCAGTTTTCTCAGGTTCTATGGGACTGAATTGGCTGAAATATTGGAATAGTGATAACAATCGTTTTCCAAATCGAATTCAGTCACCAAATCTCCATTAAGTTGTATTTTTAGAAAAATCATGATTTTTATGGACGCTAATTTCAGACTTGGGTTCGAACTTTGGAAGCAGTTTTCTCAGGTTTTATGTGACCAAACTGGCTGAAATATTGGAATAGTGATAAGAATCGTTTTCCAAATCGAATACAGTCACCAAATCTCCATTAAGTTGTATTTTTAGAAAAATCATGATTTTCATGGACGCTACTTTCAGACTTGGGTTCGAACTTCGGAAGCAGTTTTCTCAGGTTCTATGGGACTGAATTGGCTGAAATTTTTGGATAGTGATAAGAATCGTTTTCCAAATCGAATTCAGTCACCAAATCTCCATTAAGTTGTATTTTTAGAAAAATCATGATTTTTATGGACGCTAATTTCAGACTTGGGTTCGAACTTTGGAAGCAATTTTCTCAGGTTTTATGAGACCAAACTGGCTGAAATATTGGAATAGTGATAAGAATCGTTTTCCAAATCGAATTCAGTCACAAAATCTCCATAATGTTGTATTTTTAGAAAAATCATGATTTTCATGGACGCTACTTTCAGACTTGGGTTCGAACTTTGGAAGCAGTTTTCTCAGGTTCTATGGGACTGAATTGACTGAAATATTGGAATAGTGATAACAATCGTTTTCCAAATCGAATTCAGTCACCAAATCTCCATTAAGTTGTATTTTTAGAAAAATCATGATTTTTATGGACGCTAATTTCAGACTTGGGTTCGAACTTTGGAAGCAGTTTTCTCAGGTTTTATGTGACCAAACTGGCTGAAATATTGGAATAGTGATAAGAATCGTTTTCCAAATCGAATTCAGTCACAAAATCTCCATAATGTTGTATTTTTAGAAAAATCATGATTTTCATGGACGCTACTTTCAGACTTGGGTTCGAACTTTGGAAGCAGTTTTCTCAGGTTCTATGGGACTGAATTGACTGAAATATTGGAATAGTGATAACAATCGTTTTCCAAATCGAATTCAGTCACCAAATCTCCATTAAGTTGTATTTTTAGAAAAATCATGATTTTTATGGACGCTAATTTCAGACTTGGGTTCGAACTTTGGAAGCAGTTTTCTCAGGTTTTATGTGACCAAACTGGCTGAAATATTGGAATAGTGATAAGAATCGTTTTCCAAATCGAATTCAGTCACAAAATCTCCATAATGTTGTATTTTTAGAAAAATCATGATTTTCATGGACGCTACTTTCAGACTTGGGTTCGAACTTTGGAAGCAGTTTTCTCAGGTTCTATGGGACTGAATTGGCTGAAATTTTTGAATAAGGATAAGAATCGTTATCCAAATCGAATTCAATCACCAAATCTCCATTAAGTTGTATTTTTAGAAAAATCATGATTTTTATGGACGCTAATTTCAGACTTGGGTTCGAACTTTGGAAGCAGTTTTCTCAGGTTCTATGGGACTGAATTGGCTGAAATATTGGAATAGTGATAACAATCGTTTTCCAAATCGAATTCAGTCACCAAATCTCCATTAAGTTGTATTTTTAGAAAAATCATGATTTTTATGGACGCTAATTTCAGACTTGGGTTCGAACTTTGGAAGCAGTTTTCTCAGGTTTTATGTGACCAAACTGGCTGAAATATTGGAATAGTGATAAGAATCGTTTTCCAAATCGAATACAGTCACCAAATCTCCATTAAGTTGTATTTTTAGAAAAATCATGATTTTCATGGACGCTACTTTCAGACTTGGGTTCGAACTTCGGAAGCAGTTTTCTCAGGTTCTATGGGACTGAATTGGCTGAAATTTTTGGATAGTGATAAGAATCGTTTTCCAAATCGAATTCAGTCACCAAATCTCCATTAAGTTGTATTTTTAGAAAAATCATGATTTATATGGACGCTAATTTCAGACTTGGGTTCGAACTTTGGAAGCAGTTTTCTCAGGTTCTATGGGACTGAATTGACTGAAATATTGGAATAGTGATAACAATCGTTTTCCAAATCGAATTCAGTCACCAAATCTCCATTAAGTTGTATTTTTAGAAAAATCATGATTTTTATGGACGCTAATTTCAGACTTGGGTTCGAACTTTGGAAGCAATTTTCTCAGGTTTTATGAGACCAAACTGGCTGAAATATTGGAATAGTGATAAGAATCGTTTTCCAAATCGAATTCAGTCACAAAATCTCCATAATGTTGTATTTTTAGAAAAATCATGATTTTCATGGACGCTACTTTCAGACTTGGGTTCGAACTTTGGAAGCAGTTTTCTCAGGTTCTATGGGACTGAATTGACTGAAATATTGGAATAGTGATAACAATCGTTTTCCAAATCGAATTCAGTCACCAAATCTCCATTAAGTTGTATTTTTAGAAAAATCATGATTTTTATGGACGCTAATTTCAGACTTGGGTTCGAACTTTGGAAGCAGTTTTCTCAGGTTTTATGTGACCAAACTGGCTGAAATATTGGAATAGTGATAAGAATCGTTTTCCAAATCGAATTCAGTCACAAAATCTCCATAATGTTGTATTTTTAGAAAAATCATGATTTTCATGGACGCTACTTTCAGACTTGGGTTCGAACTTTGGAAGCAGTTTTCTCAGGTTCTATGGGACTGAATTGGCTGAAATTTTTGAATAAGGATAAGAATCGTTATCCAAATCGAATTCAATCACCAAATCTCCATTAAGTTGTATTTTTAGAAAAATCATGATTTTTATGGACGCTAATTTCAGACTTGGGTTCGAACTTTGGAAGCAGTTTTCTCAGGTTCTATGGGACTGAATTGGCTGAAATATTGGAATAGTGATAACAATCGTTTTCCAAATCGAATTCAGTCACCAAATCTCCATTAAGTTGTATTTTTAGAAAAATCATGATTTTCATGGACGCTACTTTCAGACTTGGGTTCGAACTTTGGAAGCAGTTTTCTCAGGTTCTATGGGACTGAATTGGCTGAAATTTTTGAATAAGGATAAGAATCGTTATCCAAATCGAATTCAGTCACCAAATCTCCATTAAGTTGTATTTTTAGAAAAATCATGATTTTCATGGACGCTACTTTCAGACTTGGGTTCGAACTTTGGAAGCAGTTTTCTCAGGTTCTATGGGACTGAATTGACTGAAATATTGGAATAGTGATAACAATCGTTTTCCAAATCGAATTCAGTCAACAAATCTCCATAAAATTGTATTTTTAGAAAAATCATGATTTTCATGGACGCTACTTTCAGACTTGGGTTCGAACTTTGGAAGCAGTTTTCTCAGGTTTTATGTGACCAAACTGGCTGAAATATTGGAATAGTGATAAGAATCGTTTTCCAAATCGAATACAGTCACCAAATCTCCATTAAGTTGTATTTTTAGAAAAATCATGATTTTCATGGACGCTACTTTCAGACTTGGGTTCGAACTTCGGAAGCAGTTTTCTCAGGTTCTATGGGACTAAATTGGCTGAAATTTTTGAATAATGATAAGAATCGTTTTCCAAATCGAATTCAGTCACCAAATCTCCATTAAGTTGTATTTTTAGAAAAATCATGATTTTTATGGACGCTAATTTCAGACTTGGGTTCGAACTTTGGAAGCAGTTTTCTCAGGTTCTATGGGACTGAATTGACTGAAATATTGGAATAGTGATAACAATCGTTTTCCAAATCGAATTCAGTCACCAAATCTCCATTAAGTTGTATTTTTAGAAAAATCATGATTTTTATGGACGCTAATTTCAGACTTGGGTTCGAACTTTGGAAGCAGTTTTCTCAGGTTTTATGTGACCAAACTGGCTGAAATATTGGAATAGTGATAAGAATCGTTTTCCAAATCGAATTCAGTAACAAAATCTCCATAATGTTGTATTTTTAGAAAAATCATGATTTTCATGGACGCTACTTTCAGACTTGGGTTCGAACTTTGGAAGCAGTTTTCTCAGGTTCTATGGGACTGAATTGGCTGAAATATTGGAATAGTGATAACAATCGTTTTCCAAATCGAATTCAGTCACCAAATCTCCATTAAGTTGTATTTTTAGAAAAATCATGATTTTTATGGACGCTAATTTCAGACTTGGGTTCGAACTTTGGAAGCAGTTTTCTCAGGTTTTATGTGACCAAACTGGCTGAAATATTGGAATAGTGATAAGAATCGTTTTCCAAATCGAATACAGTCACCAAATCTCCATTAAGTTGTATTTTTAGAAAAATCATGATTTTCATGGACGCTACTTTCAGACTTGGGTTCGAACTTCGGAAGCAGTTTTCTCAGGTTCTATGGGACTGAATTGGCTGAAATTTTTGGATAGTGATAAGAATCGTTTTCCAAATCGAATTCAGTCACCAAATCTCCATTAAGTTGTATTTTTAGAAAAATCATGATTTTTATGGACGCTAATTTCAGACTTGGGTTCGAACTTTGGAAGCAGTTTTCTCAGGTTTTATGTGACCAAACTGGCTGAAATATTGGAATAGTGATAAGAATCGTTTTCCAAATCGAATACAGTCACCAAATCTCCATTAAGTTGTATTTTTAGAAAAATCATGATTTTCATGGACGCTACTTTTAGACTTGGGTTCGAACTTCGGAAGCAGTTTTCTCAGGTTCTATGGGACTGAATTGGCTGAAATTTTTGAATAGTGATAAGAATCGTTTTCCAAATCGAATTCAGTCACCAAATCTCCATTAAGTTGTATTTTTAGAAAAATCATGATTTTTATGGACGCTAATTTCAGACTTGGGTTCGAACTTTGGAAGCAGTTTTCTCAGGTTCTATGGGACTGAATTGACTGAAATTTTTGAATAAGGATAAGAATCGTTATCCAAATCGAATTCAGTCACCAAATCTCCAAAAAGTTGTATTTTTAGAAAAATCATGATTTTCATGGACGCTACTTTCAGACTTGGGTTCGAACTTTGGAAGCAGTTTTCTCAGGTTCTATGGGACTGAATTGGCTGAAATATTGGAATAGTGATAACAATCGTTTTCCAAATCGAATTCAGTCACCAAATCTCCATTAAGTTGTATTTTTAGAAAAATCATGATTTTTATGGACGCTAATTTCAGACTTGGGTTCGAACTTTGGAAGCAGTTTTCTCAGGTTTTATGTGACCAAACTGGCTGAAATATTGGAATAGTGATAAGAATCGTTTTCCAAATCGAATACAGTCACCAAATCTCCAAAAAGTTGTATTTTTAGAAAAATCATGATTTTCATGGACGCTACTTTCAGACTTGGGTTCGAACTTTGGAAGCAGTTTTCTCAGGTTCTATGGGACTGAATTGGCTGAAATATTGGAATAGTGATAACAATCGTTTTCCAAATCGAATTCAGTCACCAAATCTCCATTAAGTTGTATTTTTAGAAAAATCATGATTTTCATGGACGCTACTTTCAGACTTGGGTTCGAACTTCGGAAGCAGTTTTCTCAGGTTCTATGGGACTGAATTGGCTGAAATTTTTGGATAGTGATAAGAATCGTTTTCCAAATCGAATTCAGTCACCAAATCTCCATTAAGTTGTATTTTTAGAAAAATCATGATTTTTATGGACGCTAATTTCAGACTTGGGTTCGAACTTTGGAAGCAGTTTTCTCAGGTTCTATGGGACTGAATTGACTGAAATATTGGAATAGTGATAACAATCGTTTTCCAAATCGAATTCAGTCACCAAATCTCCATTAAGTTGTATTTTTAGAAAAATCATGATTTTTATGGACGCTAATTTCAGACTTGGGTTCGAACTTTGGAAGCAATTTTCTCAGGTTTTATGAGACCAAACTGGCTGAAATATTGGAATAGTGATAAGAATCGTTTTCCAAATCGAATTCAGTCACAAAATCTCCATAATGTTGTATTTTTAGAAAAATCATGATTTTCATGGACGCTACTTTCAGACTTGGGTTCGAACTTTGGAAGCAGTTTTCTCAGGTTCTATGGGACTGAATTGACTGAAATATTGGAATAGTGATAACAATCGTTTTCCAAATCGAATTCAGTCACCAAATCTCCATTAAGTTGTATTTTTAGAAAAATCATGATTTTTATGGACGCTAATTTCAGACTTGGGTTCGAACTTTGGAAGCAGTTTTCTCAGGTTTTATGTGACCAAACTGGCTGAAATATTGGAATAGTGATAAGAATCGTTTTCCAAATCGAATACAGTCACCAAATCTCCATTAAGTTGTATTTTTAGAAAAATCATGATTTTCATGGACGCTACTTTCAGACTTGGGTTCGAACTTTGGAAGCAATTTTCTCAGGTTTTATGAGACCAAACTGGCTGAAATATTGGAATAGTGATAAGAATCGTTTTCCAAATCGAATTCAGTCACAAAATCTCCATAATGTTGTATTTTTAGAAAAATCATGATTTTCATGGACGCTACTTTCAGACTTGGGTTCGAACTTTGGAAGCAGTTTTCTCAGGTTCTATGGGACTGAATTGACTGAAATATTGGAATAGTGATAACAATCGTTTTCCAAATCGAATTCAGTCACCAAATCTCCATTAAGTTGTATTTTTAGAAAAATCATGATTTTTATGGACGCTAATTTCAGACTTGGGTTCGAACTTTGGAAGCAGTTTTCTCAGGTTTTATGTGACCAAACTGGCTGAAATATTGGAATAGTGATAAGAATCGTTTTCCAAATCGAATTCAGTCACAAAATCTCCATAATGTTGTATTTTTAGAAAAATCATGATTTTCATGGACGCTACTTTCAGACTTGGGTTCGAACTTTGGAAGCAGTTTTCTCAGGTTCTATGGGACTGAATTGGCTGAAATTTTTGAATAAGGATAAGAATCGTTATCCAAATCGAATTCAATCACCAAATCTCCATTAAGTTGTATTTTTAGAAAAATCATGATTTTTATGGACGCTAATTTCAGACTTGGGTTCGAACTTTGGAAGCAGTTTTCTCAGGTTCTATGGGACTGAATTGGCTGAAATATTGGAATAGTGATAACAATCGTTTTCCAAATCGAATTCAGTCACCAAATCTCCATTAAGTTGTATTTTTAGAAAAATCATGATTTTTATGGACGCTAATTTCAGACTTGGGTTCGAACTTTGGAAGCAGTTTTCTCAGGTTTTATGTGACCAAACTGGCTGAAATATTGGAATAGTGATAAGAATCGTTTTCCAAATCGAATACAGTCACCAAATCTCCATTAAGTTGTATTTTTAGAAAAATCATGATTTTCATGGACGCTACTTTCAGACTTGGGTTCGAACTTCGGAAGCAGTTTTCTCAGGTTCTATGGGACTGAATTGGCTGAAATTTTTGGATAGTGATAAGAATCGTTTTCCAAATCGAATTCAGTCACCAAATCTCCATTAAGTTGTATTTTTAGAAAAATCATGATTTTTATGGACGCTAATTTCAGACTTGGGTTCGAACTTTGGAAGCAATTTTCTCAGGTTTTATGAGACCAAACTGGCTGAAATATTGGAATAGTGATAAGAATCGTTTTCCAAATCGAATTCAGTCACAAAATCTCCATAATGTTGTATTTTTAGAAAAATCATGATTTTCATGGACGCTACTTTCAGACTTGGGTTCGAACTTTGGAAGCAGTTTTCTCAGGTTCTATGGGACTGAATTGACTGAAATATTGGAATAGTGATAACAATCGTTTTCCAAATCGAATTCAGTCACCAAATCTCCATTAAGTTGTATTTTTAGAAAAATCATGATTTATATGGACGCTAATTTCAGACTTGGGTTCGAACTTTGGAAGCAGTTTTCTCAGGTTTTATGTGACCAAACTGGCTGAAATATTGGAATAGTGATAAGAATCGTTTTCCAAATCGAATTCAGTCACAAAATCTCCATAATGTTGTATTTTTAGAAAAATCATGATTTTCATGGACGCTACTTTCAGACTTGGGTTCGAACTTTGGAAGCAGTTTTCTCAGGTTCTATGGGACTGAATTGGCTGAAATATTGGAATAGTGATAACAATCGTTTTCCAAATCGAATTCAGTCACCAAATCTCCATTAAGTTGTATTTTTAGAAAAATCATGATTTTTATGGACGCTAATTTCAGACTTGGGTTCGAACTTTGGAAGCAGTTTTCTCAGGTTTTATGTGACCAAACTGGCTGAAATATTGGAATAGTGATAAGAATCGTTTTCCAAATCGAATACAGTCACCAAATCTCCATTAAGTTGTATTTTTAGAAAAATCATGATTTTCATGGACGCTACTTTCAGACTTGGGTTCGAACTTCGGAAGCAGTTTTCTCAGGTTCTATGGGACTGAATTGGCTGAAATTTTTGGATAGTGATAAGAATCGTTTTCCAAATCGAATTCAGTCACCAAATCTCCATTAAGTTGTATTTTTAGAAAAATCATGATTTTTATGGACGCTAATTTCAGACTTGGGTTCGAACTTTGGAAGCAGTTTTCTCAGGTTCTATGGGACTGAATTGACTGAAATATTGGAATAGTGATAACAATCGTTTTCCAAATCGAATTCAGTCACCAAATCTCCATTAAGTTGTATTTTTAGAAAAATCATGATTTTTATGGACGCTAATTTCAGACTTGGGTTCGAACTTTGGAAGCAATTTTCTCAGGTTTTATGAGACCAAACTGGCTGAAATATTGGAATAGTGATAAGAATCGTTTTCCAAATCGAATTCAGTCACAAAATCTCCATAATGTTGTATTTTTAGAAAAATCATGATTTTCATGGACGCTACTTTCAGACTTGGGTTCGAACTTTGGAAGCAGTTTTCTCAGGTTCTATGGGACTGAATTGGCTGAAATATTGGAATAGTGATAACAATCGTTTTCCAAATCGAATTCAGTCACCAAATCTCCATTAAGTTGTATTTTTAGAAAAATCATGATTTTTATGGACGCTAATTTCAGACTTGGGTTCGAACTTTGGAAGCAGTTTTCTCAGGTTTTATGTGACCAAACTGGCTGAAATATTGGAATAGTGATAAGAATCGTTTTCCAAATCGAATACAGTCACCAAATCTCCATTAAGTTGTATTTTTAGAAAAATCATGATTTTCATGGACGCTACTTTCAGACTTGGGTTCGAACTTCGGAAGCAGTTTTCTCAGGTTCTATGGGACTGAATTGGCTGAAATTTTTGGATAGTGATAAGAATCGTTTTCCAAATCGAATTCAGTCACCAAATCTCCATTAAGTTGTATTTTTAGAAAAATCATGATTTTTATGGACGCTAATTTCAGACTTGGGTTCGAACTTTGGAAGCAATTTTCTCAGGTTTTATGAGACCAAACTGGCTGAAATATTGGAATAGTGATAAGAATCGTTTTCCAAATCGAATTCAGTCACCAAATCTCCATTAAGTTGTATTTTTAGAAAAATCATGATTTTCATGGACGCTACTTTCAGACTTGGGTTCGAACTTTGGAAGCAGTTTTCTCAGGTTCTATGGGACTGAATTGGCTGAAATATTGGAATAGTGATAACAATCGTTTTCCAAATCGAATTCAGTCACCAAATCTCCATTAAGTTGTATTTTTAGAAAAATCATGATTTTTATGGACGCTAATTTCAGACTTGGGTTCGAACTTTGGAAGCAATTTTCTCAGGTTTTATGAGACCAAACTGGCTGAAATATTGGAATAGTGATAAGAATCGTTTTCCAAATCGAATTCAGTCACAAAATCTCCATAATGTTGTATTTTTAGAAAAATCATGATTTTCATGGACGCTACTTTCAGACTTGGGTTCGAACTTTGGAAGCAGTTTTCTCAGGTTCTATGGGACTGAATTGACTGAAATATTGGAATAGTGATAACAATCGTTTTCCAAATCGAATTCAGTCACCAAATCTCCATTAAGTTGTATTTTTAGAAAAATCATGATTTTTATGGACGCTAATTTCAGACTTGGGTTCGAACTTTGGAAGCAGTTTTCTCAGGTTTTATGTGACCAAACTGGCTGAAATATTGGAATAGTGATAAGAATCGTTTTCCAAATCGAATTCAGTCACAAAATCTCCATAATGTTGTATTTTTAGAAAAATCATGATTTTCATGGACGCTACTTTCAGACTTGGGTTCGAACTTTGGAAGCAGTTTTCTCAGGTTCTATGGGACTGAATTGACTGAAATATTGGAATAGTGATAACAATCGTTTTCCAAATCGAATTCAGTCACCAAATCTCCATTAAGTTGTATTTTTAGAAAAATCATGATTTTTATGGACGCTAATTTCAGACTTGGGTTCGAACTTTGGAAGCAGTTTTCTCAGGTTTTATGTGACCAAACTGGCTGAAATATTGGAATAGTGATAAGAATCGTTTTCCAAATCGAATTCAGTCACAAAATCTCCATAATGTTGTATTTTTAGAAAAATCATGATTTTCATGGACGCTACTTTCAGACTTGGGTTCGAACTTTGGAAGCAGTTTTCTCAGGTTCTATGGGACTGAATTGGCTGAAATTTTTGAATAAGGATAAGAATCGTTATCCAAATCGAATTCAATCACCAAATCTCCATTAAGTTGTATTTTTAGAAAAATCATGATTTTTATGGACGCTAATTTCAGACTTGGGTTCGAACTTTGGAAGCAGTTTTCTCAGGTTCTATGGGACTGAATTGGCTGAAATATTGGAATAGTGATAACAATCGTTTTCCAAATCGAATTCAGTCACCAAATCTCCATTAAGTTGTATTTTTAGAAAAATCATGATTTTTATGGACGCTAATTTCAGACTTGGGTTCGAACTTTGGAAGCAGTTTTCTCAGGTTTTATGTGACCAAACTGGCTGAAATATTGGAATAGTGATAAGAATCGTTTTCCAAATCGAATACAGTCACCAAATCTCCATTAAGTTGTATTTTTAGAAAAATCATGATTTTCATGGACGCTACTTTCAGACTTGGGTTCGAACTTCGGAAGCAGTTTTCTCAGGTTCTATGGGACTGAATTGGCTGAAATTTTTGGATAGTGATAAGAATCGTTTTCCAAATCGAATTCAGTCACCAAATCTCCATTAAGTTGTATTTTTAGAAAAATCATGATTTATATGGACGCTAATTTCAGACTTGGGTTCGAACTTTGGAAGCAGTTTTCTCAGGTTCTATGGGACTGAATTGACTGAAATATTGGAATAGTGATAACAATCGTTTTCCAAATCGAATTCAGTCACCAAATCTCCATTAAGTTGTATTTTTAGAAAAATCATGATTTTTATGGACGCTAATTTCAGACTTGGGTTCGAACTTTGGAAGCAATTTTCTCAGGTTTTATGAGACCAAACTGGCTGAAATATTGGAATAGTGATAAGAATCGTTTTCCAAATCGAATTCAGTCACAAAATCTCCATAATGTTGTATTTTTAGAAAAATCATGATTTTCATGGACGCTACTTTCAGACTTGGGTTCGAACTTTGGAAGCAGTTTTCTCAGGTTCTATGCGACTGAATTGACTGAAATATTGGAATAGTGATAACAATCGTTTTCCAAATCGAATTCAGTCACCAAATCTCCATTAAGTTGTATTTTTAGAAAAATCATGATTTTTATGGACGCTAATTTCAGACTTGGGTTCGAACTTTGGAAGCAGTTTTCTCAGGTTTTATGTGACCAAACTGGCTGAAATATTGGAATAGTGATAAGAATCGTTTTCCAAATCGAATTCAGTCACAAAATCTCCATAATGTTGTATTTTTAGAAAAATCATGTTTTTCATGGACGCTACTTTCAGACTTGGGTTCGAACTTTGGAAGCAGTTTTCTCAGGTTCTATGGGACTGAATTGGCTGAAATTTTTGAATAAGGATAAGAATCGTTATCCAAATCGAATTCAATCACCAAATCTCCATTAAGTTGTATTTTTAGAAAAATCATGATTTTTATGGACGCTAATTTCAGACTTGGGTTCGAACTTTGGAAGCAGTTTTCTCAGGTTCTATGGGACTGAATTGGCTGAAATATTGGAATAGTGATAACAATCGTTTTCCAAATCGAATTCAGTCACCAAATCTCCATTAAGTTGTATTTTTAGAAAAATCATGATTTTCATGGACGCTACTTTCAGACTTGGGTTCGAACTTTGGAAGCAGTTTTCTCAGGTTCTATGGGACTGAATTGGCTGAAATTTTTGAATAAGGATAAGAATCGTTATCCAAATCGAATTCAGTCACCAAATCTCCATTAAGTTGTATTTTTAGAAAAATCATGATTTTCATGGACGCTACTTTCAGACTTGGGTTCGAACTTTGGAAGCAGTTTTCTCAGGTTCTATGGGACTGAATTGACTGAAATATTGGAATAGTGATAACAATCGTTTTCCAAATCGAATTCAGTCAACAAATCTCCATAAAATTGTATTTTTAGAAAAATCATGATTTTCATGGACGCTACTTTCAGACTTGGGTTCGAACTTTGGAAGCAGTTTTCTCAGGTTTTATGTGACCAAACTGGCTGAAATATTGGAATAGTGATAAGAATCGTTTTCCAAATCGAATACAGTCACCAAATCTCCATTAAGTTGTATTTTTAGAAAAATCATGATTTTCATGGACGCTACTTTCAGACTTGGGTTCGAACTTCGGAAGCAGTTTTCTCAGGTTCTATGGGACTGAATTGGCTGAAATTTTTGAATAATGATAAGAATCGTTTTCCAAATCGAATTCAGTCACCAAATCTCCATTAAGTTGTATTTTTAGAAAAATCATGATTTTTATGGACGCTAATTTCAGACTTGGGTTCGAACTTTGGAAGCAGTTTTCTCAGGTTTTATGGGACTGAATTGACTGAAATATTGGAATAGTGATAACAATCGTTTTCCAAATCGAATTCAGTCACCAAATCTCCATTAAGTTGTATTTTTAGAAAAATCATGATTTTTATGGACGCTAATTTCAGACTTGGGTTCGAACTTTGGAAGCAGTTTTCTCAGGTTTTATGTGACCAAACTGGCTGAAATATTGGAATAGTGATAAGAATCGTTTTCCAAATCGAATTCAGTAACAAAATCTCCATAATGTTGTATTTTTAGAAAAATCATGATTTTCATGGACGCTACTTTCAGACTTGGGTTCGAACTTTGGAAGCAGTTTTCTCAGGTTCTATGGGACTGAATTGGCTGAAATATTGGAATAGTGATAACAATCGTTTTCCAAATCGAATTCAGTCACCAAATCTCCATTAAGTTGTATTTTTAGAAAAATCATGATTATTATGGACGCTAATTTCAGACTTGGGTTCGAACTTTGGAAGCAGTTTTCTCAGGTTTTATGTGACCAAACTGGCTGAAATATTGGAATAGTGATAAGAATCGTTTTCCAAATCGAATACAGTCACCAAATCTCCATTAAGTTGTATTTTTAGAAAAATCATGATTTTCATGGACGCTACTTTCAGACTTGGGTTCGAACTTCGGAAGCAGTTTTCTCAGGTTCTATGGGACTGAATTGGCTGAAATTTTTGAATAGTGATAAGAATCGTTTTCCAAATCGAATTCAGTCACCAAATCTCCATTAAGTTGTATTTTTAGAAAAATCATGATTTTTATGGACGCTAATTTCAGACTTGGGTTCGAACTTTGGAAGCAGTTTTCTCAGGTTCTATGGGACTGAATTGACTGAAATATTGGAATAGTGATAACAATCGTTTTCCAAATCGAATTCAGTCACCAAATCTCCATTAAGTTGTATTTTTAGAAAAATCATGATTTTTATGGACGCTAATTTCAGACTTGGGTTCGAACTTTGGAAGCAATTTTCTCAGGTTTTATGTGACCAAACTGGCTGAAATATTGGAATAGTGATAAGAATCGTTTTCCAAATCGAATTCAGTCACAAAATCTCCATAATGTTGTATTTTTAGAAAAATCATGATTTTCATGGACGCTACTTTCAGACTTGGGTTCGAACTTTGCAAGCAGTTTTCTCAGGTTCTATGGGACTGAATTGGCTGAAATTTTTGAATGAGGATAAGAATCGTTATCCAAACCGTATTCAGTCACAAAATCTCCATAAAGCTGTATTTTTAGAAAAATCATGATTTTTATGGACGCTAATTTCAGACTTGGGTTCGATCTTTGGACGCAGTTTTCTCAGGTTCTATGGGACCAAACTGGCTGAAATATTGGAATAGTGATAAGAATCGTTATCCAAATCGAATTCAGTCACAAAATCTCCATCAAGTTGTATTTTTAGAAAAATCATGATTTTCATGGACGCTACTTTCAGACTTGGGTTCGAACTTTGGAAGCAGTTTTCTCAGGTTCTATGGGACTGAATTGGCTGAAATTTTTGAATAAGGATAAGAATCGTTATTCAAATCGAATTCAGTCACCAAATCTCCATAAAGTTGTATTTTTAGAAAAATCATGATTTTTATAGACGCTAATTTCAGACTTGGGTTCGAACTTTGGAAGCAGTTTTCTCAGGTTTTATGTGACCAAACTGGCTGAAATATTGGAATAGTGATAAGAATCGTTTTCCAAATCGAATTCAGTCACAAAATCTCCATAATGTTGTATTTTTAGAAAAATCATGATTTTCATGGACGCTACTTTCAGACTTGGGTTCGAACTTTGCAAGCAGTTTTCTCAGGTTTTATGTGACCAAACTGGCTGAAATATTGGAATAGTGATAAGAATCGTTATCCAAATCGAATTCAGTCACAAAATCTCCATAATGTTGTATTTTTAGAAAAATCATGATTTTCATGGACGCTACTTTCAGACTTGGGTTCGAACTTTGGAAGCAGTTTTCTCAGGTTCTATGGGACTGAATTGACTGAAATATTGGAATAGTGATAACAATCGTTTTCCAAATCGAATTCAGTCACCAAATCTCCATTAAGTTGCATTTTTAGAAAAATCATGATTTTTATGGACGCTAATTTCAGACTTGGGATCGAACTTTGGAAGCAGTTTTCTCAGGTTTTATGTGACCAAACTGGCTGAAATATTGGAATAGTGATAAGAATCGTTTTCCAAATCGAATTCAGTCTCAAAATCTCCATAATGTTGTATTTTTAGAAAAATCATGATTTTCATGGACGCTACTTTCAGACTTGGGTTCGAACTTTGCAAGCAGTTTTCTCAGGTTCTATGGGACTGAATTGGCTGAAATTTTTGAATAAGGATAAGAATCGTTATCCAAACCGTATTCAGTCACAAAATCTCCATAAAGCTGTATTTTTAGAAAAATCATGATTTTTATGGACGCTAATTTCAGACTTGGGTTCGATCTTTGGACGCAGTTTTCTCAGGTTCTATGGGACCAAACTGGCTGAAATATTGGAATAGTGATAAGAATCGTTATCCAAATCGAATTCAGTCACAAAATCTCCATTAAGTTGTATTTTTAGAAAAATCATGATTTTCATGGACGCTACTTTCAGACTTGGGTTCGAACTTTGGAAGCAGTTTTCTCAGGTTCTATGGTACTGAATTGGCTGAAATTTTTGAATAAGGATAAGAATCGTTATTCAAATCGAATTCAGTCACCAAATCTCCATAAAGTTGTATTTTTAGAAAAATCATGATTTTTATGGACGCTAATTTCAGACTTGGGTTCGAACTTTGGAAGCAGTTTTCTCAGGTTTTATGTGACCAAACTGGCTGAAATATTGGAATAGTGATAAGAATCGTTTTCCAAATCGAATTCAGTCACAAAATCTCCATAATGTTGTATTTTTAGAAAAATCATGATTTTCATGGACTCTACTTTCAGACTTGGGTTCGAACTTTGCAAGCAGTTTTCTCAGGTTTTATGTGACCAAACTGGCTGAAATATTGGAATAGTGATAAGAATCGTTATCCAAATCGAATTCAGTCACAAAATCTCCATAATGTTGTATTTTTAGAAAAATCATGATTTTCATGGACGCTACTTTCAGACTTGGGTTCGAACTTTGGAAGCAGTTTTCTCAGGTTCTATGGGACTGAATTGACTGAAATATTGGAATAGTGATAACAATCGTTTTCCAAATCGAATTCAGTCACCAAATCTCCATTAAGTTGCATTTTTAGAAAAATCATGATTTTTATGGACGCTCATTTCAGACTTGGGATCGAACTTTGGAAGCAGTTTTCTCAGGTTTTATGTGACCAAACTGGCTGAAATATTGGAATAGTGATAAGAATCGTTTTCCAAATCGAATTCAGTCACAAAATCTCCATAATGTTGTATTTTTAGAAAAATCATGATTTTCATGGACGCTACTTTCAGACTTGGGTTCGAACTTTGCAAGCAGTTTTCTCAGGTTCTATGGGACTGAATTGGCTGAAATTTTTGAATAAGGATAAGAATCGTTATCCAAACCGTATTCAGTCACAAAATCTCCATAAAGCTGTATTTTTAGAAAAATCATGATTTTTATGGACGCTAATTTCAGACTTGGGTTCGATCTTTGGACGCAGTTTTCTCAGGTTCTATGGGACCAAACTGGCTGAAATATTGGAATAGTGATAAGAATCGTTATCCAAATCGAATTCAGTCACAAAATCTCCATTAAGTTGTATTTTTAGAAAAATCATGATTTTCATGGACGCTACTTTCAGACTTGGGTTCGAACTTTGGAAGCAGTTTTCTCAGGTTCTATGGGACTGAATTGGCTGAAATTTTTGAATAAGGATAAGAATCGTTATCCAAATCGAATTCAGTCACCAAATCTCCATAAAGTTGAATTTTTAGAAAAATCATGATTTTTATGGACGCTAATTTCAGACTTGGGTTCGAACTTTGGAAGCAGTTTTCTCAGGTTTTATATGACCAAACGGGCTGAAATATTGGAATAGTGATAAGAATCCTTATCCAAAGCGAATTCAGTCACAATATCTCCATAAAGTTGTATTTTAAGAAAAATTATAATTTTTATGGACGCTAATTTCAGACTTGGGTTCGAACTTTGGAAGCAGTTTTCTCAGCTTTTATATGACCAAACGGGCTGAAATATTGGAATAGTGATAAGAATCGTTATCCAAATCGAATTCAGTCACAATATCTCCATAAAGTTGTATTTTAAGAAAAATTATGATTTTTATGGACGCTAATTTCAGACTTGGGTTCGAACTTTAGAAGCAGTTTTCTCAGGTTCTATGGGACCAAACGGGCTGAAATATTGTAATAGTGATAAGAATCGTTATCCAAATCTAATTCAGTCACAAAATCTCCATAAAGCTGTATTTTTAGAAAAATCATGATTTTTATGGACGCTAATTTCAGACTTGGGTTCGAACTTTCGAAGCAGTTTTCTCAGGTTTTATGGGACCAAACGGGCTGAAATATTGGAATAGTGATAACAATCGTTTTCCAAATCGAATTCAGTCACCAAATCTCCATAAAGCCGTATTTTTAGAAAAATCATGATTTTTATGGACGCTAATTTCAGACTTGGGTTCGAACTTTGGAAGCAGTTTTCTCAGGTTCTATGGGACCAAACTGGCTGAAATATTGGAATAGTGATAACAATCGTTTTCCAAATCGAATTCAGTCACCAAATCTCCATTAAGTTGTATTTTTAGAAAAATCATGATTTTTATGGACGCTAATTTCAGACTTGGGTTCGAACTTTGGAAGCAGTTTTCTCAGGTTTTATGTGACCAAACTGGCTGAAATATTGGAATAGTGATAAGAATCGTTATCCAAATCGAATTCAGTCACAAAATCTCCATAATGTTGTATTTTTAGAAAAATCATGATTTTCATGGACGCTACTTTCAGACTTGGGTTCGAACTTTGGAAGCAGTTTTCTCAGGTTCTATGGGACTGAATTGACTGAAATATTGGAATAGTGATAAATAGCGTTTTCCGAATCGAATTCAGTAACCAAATCTCCATTAAGTTGTATTTTTAGAAAAATCATGATTTTTATGGACGCTAATTTCAGACTTGGGTTCGAACTTTGGAAGCAGTTTTCTCAGGTTTTATGTGACCAAACTTGCTGAAATATTGGAATAGTGATAAGAATCGTTTTCCAAATCGAATTCAGTCACAAAATCTCCATAATGTTGTATTTTTAGAAAAATCATGATTTTTATGGACGCTACTTTCAGACTTGGGTTCGAACTTTGGAATCAGTTTTCTCAGGTTTTATATGACCAAACGGGCCCAAATATTGGAATAGTGATAAGAATCGTTATCCAAATCGAATTCAGTCACAATATCTCCATAAAGTTGTATTTTAAGAAAAAATATGATTTTTATGGACGCTAATTTCAGACTTGGGTTCGAACTTTAGAAGCAGTTTTCTCAGGTTCTATTGGATTAAACGGGGTGAAATTTTGTAATAGTGATAAGAATCGTTATCCAAATCGAATTGAGTCACCAAATCTCCATTAAGTTGTATTTTTAGAAAAATCATGATTTTTATGGACGCTAATTTCAGACTTGGGATCGAACTTTGGAAGCAGTTTTCTCAGGTTTTATGTGACCAAACTGGCTGAAATATTGGAATAGTGATAAGAATCGTTATCCAAACCGTATTCAGTCACAAAATCTCCATAAAGCTGTATTTTTAGAAAAATCATGATTTTTATGGACGCTAATTTCAGACTTGGGTTCGATCTTTGGACGCAGTTTTCTCAGGTTCTATGGGACCAAACTGGCTGAAATATTGGAATAGTGATAAGAATCGTTATCCAAATCGAATTCAGTCACAAAATCTCCATTAAGTTGTATTTTTAGAAAAATCATGATTTTCATGGACGCTACTTTCAGACTTGGGTTCGAACTTTGGAAGCAGTTTTCTCAGGTTCTATGGGACTGAATTGGCTGAAATTTTTGAATAAGGATAAGAATCGTTATCCAAATCGAATTCAGTCACCAAATCTCCATAAAGTTGTATTTTTAGAAAAATCATGATTTTTATGGACGCTAATTTCAGACTTGGGTTCGAACTTTGGAAGCAGTTTTCTCAGGTTTTATATGACCAAACGGGCTGAAATATTGGAATAGTGATAAGAATCCTTATCCAAAGCGAATTCAGTCACAATATCTCCATAAAGTTGTATTTTAAGAAAAATTATAATTTTTATGGACGCTAATTTCAGACTTGGGTTCGAACTTTGGAAGCAGTTTTCTCAGCTTTTATATGACCAAACGGGCTGAAATATTGGAATAGTGATAAGAATCGTTATCCAAATCGAATTCAGTCACAATATCTCCATAAAGTTGTATTTTAAGAAAAATTATGATTTTTATGGACGCTAATTTCAGACTTGGGTTCGAACTTTAGAAGCAGTTTTCTCAGGTTCTATGGGACCAAACGGGCTGAAATATTGTAATAGTGATAAGAATCGTTATCCAAATCTAATTCAGTCACAAAATCTCCATAAAGCTGTATTTTTAGAAAAATCATGATTTTTATGGACGCTAATTTCAGACTTGGGTTCGAACTTTCGAAGCAGTTTTCTCAGGTTTTATGGGACCAAACGGGCTGAAATATTGGAATAGTGATAACAATCGTTTTCCAAATCGAATTCAGTCACCAAATCTCCATAAAGCCGTATTTTTAGAAAAATCATGATTTTTATGGACGCTAATTTCAGACTTGGGTTCGAACTTTGGAAGCAGTTTTCTCAGGTTCTATGGGACCAAACTGGCTGAAATATTGGAATAGTGATAACAATCGTTTTCCAAATCGAATTCAGTCACCAAATCTCCATTAAGTTGTATTTTTAGAAAAATCATGATTTTTATGGACGCTAATTTCAGACTTGGGTTCGAACTTTGGAAGCAGTTTTCTCAGGTTTTATGTGACCAAACTGGCTGAAATATTGGAATAGTGATAAGAATCGTTATCCAAATCGAATTCAGTCACAAAATCTCCATAATGTTGTATTTTTAGAAAAATCATGATTTTCATGGACGCTACTTTCAGACTTGGGTTCGAACTTTGGAAGCAGTTTTCTCAGGTTCTATGGGACTGAATTGACTGAAATATTGGAATAGTGATAACAATCGTTTTCCGAATCGAATTCAGTAACCAAATCTCCATTAAGTTGTATTTTTAGAAAAATCATGATTTTTATGGACGCTAATTTCAGACTTGGGTTCGAACTTTGGAAGCAGTTTTCTCAGGTTTTATGTGACCAAACTTGCTGAAATATTGGAATAGTGATAAGAATCGTTTTCCAAATCGAATTCAGTCACAAAATCTCCATAATGTTGTATTTTTAGAAAAATCATGATTTTTATGGACGCTACTTTCAGACTTGGGTTCGAACTTTGGAATCAGTTTTCTCAGGTTTTATATGACCAAACGGGCCCAAATATTGGAATAGTGATAAGAATCGTTATCCAAATCGAATTCAGTCACAATATCTCCATAAAGTTGTATTTTAAGAAAAAATATGATTTTTATGGACGCTAATTTCAGACTTGGGTTCGAACTTTAGAAGCAGTTTTCTCAGGTTCTATTGGATTAAACGGGGTGAAATTTTGTAATAGTGATAAGAATCGTTATCCAAATCGAATTGAGTCACCAAATCTCCATTAAGTTGTATTTTTAGAAAAATCATGATTTTTATGGACGCTAATTTCAGACTTGGGATCGAACTTTGGAAGCAGTTTTCTCAGGTTTTATGTGACCAAACTGGCTGAAATATTGGAATAGTGATAAGAATCGTTATCCAAATCGAATTCAGTCACAAAATCTCCATAAAGCTGTATTTTTAGAAAAATCATGATTTTTATGGACGCTAATTTCAGACTTGGGTTCGAACTTTGGAAGCAGTTTTCTCAGGTTCTATGGGACTGAATTGACTGAAATATTGGAATAGTGATAACAATCGTTTTCCAAATCGAATTCAGTCACCAAATCTCCATAAAGTTGTATTTTTAGAAAAATCATGATTTTTATGGACGCTAATTTCAGACTTGGGTTCGAACTTTGGAAGCAGTTTTCTCAGGTTTTATGTGACCAAACTGGCTGAAATATTGGAATAGTGATAAGAATCGTTTTCCAAATCGAATTCAGTCACAAAATCTCCATAAAGTTGTATTTTTAGAAAAATCATGATATTCATGGACGCTACTTTCAGACTTGGGTTCGAACTTTGGACGCAGTTTTCTCAGGTTCTATGGGACTGAATTGGCTGAAATTTTTGAATAAGGATAAGAATCGTTATCCAAACCGTATTCAGTCACAAAATCTCAATAAAGCTGTATTTTTAGAAAAATCATGATTTTTATGGACGCTAATTTCACACTTGGGTTCGAACTTTGGAAGCAGTTTTCTCAGGTTCTATGGGACTGAATTGACTGAAATTTTTGAATAGTGATAAGAATCATTATCCAAATCGAATTCAGTCACCAAATCTCCATAAAGTTGTATTTTTAGAAAAATCATGATTTTTATGGACGCTAATTTCAGACCTGGGTTCGAACTTTGGAAGCAGTTTTCTCAGGTTCTATGGGACTGAATTGACTGAAATATTGGAATAGTGATAACAATCGTTTTCCAAATCGAATTCAGTCACCAAATCTCCATTAAGTTGTATTTTTAGAAAAATCATGATTTTTATGGACGCTAATTTCAGACTTGGGTTCGAACTTTGGAAGCAGTTTTCTCAGGTTTTATGTGACCAAACTGGCTGAAATATTGGAATAGTGATAAGAATCGTTATCCAAATCGAATTCAGTCACAATATCTCCATAAAGTTGTATTTTAAGAAAAATTATGATTTTCATGGACGCTAATTTCAGACTTGGGTTCGAACTTTGGAAGCAGTTTTCTCAGGTTCTATGGGACTGAATTGACTGAAATATTGGAATAGTGATAACAATCGTTTTCCAAATCGAATTCAGTCACCAAATCTCCATTAAGTTGTATTTTTAGAAAAATCATGATTTTTATGGACGCTAATTTCAGACTTGGGTTCGAACTTTGGAAGCAGTTTTCTCAGGTTTTATGTGACCAAACTGGCTGAAATATTGGAATAGTTATAAGAATCGTTATCCAAATCGAATTCAGTCACAATATCTCCATAAAGTTGTATTTTACGAAAAATTATGATTTTCATGGACGCTAATTTCAGACTTGGGTTCGAACTTTGGAAGCAGTTTTCTCAGGTTCTATGGGACTGAATTGACTGAAATATTGGAATAGTGATAACAATCGTTTTCCAAATCGAATTCAGTCACCAAATCTCCATTAAGTTGTATTTTTAGAAAAATCATGATTTTTATGGACGCTAATTTCAGACTTGGGTTCGAACTTTGGAAGCAGTTTTCTCAGGTTTTATGTGACCAAACTGGCTGAAATATTGGAATAGTGATAAGAATCGTTATCCAAATCGAATTCAGTCACAAAATCTCCATAATGTTGTATTTTTAGAAAAATCATGATTTTCATGGAAGCTACTTTCAGACTTGGGTTCGAACTTTGGAAGCAGTTTTCTCAGGTTCTATGGGACTGAATTGACTGAAATATTGGAATAGTGATAACAATCGTTTAGCAAATCGAATTCAGTCACCAAATCTCCATTAAGTTGTATTTTTAGAAAAATCATGATTTTTATGGACGCTAATTTCAGACTTGGGTTCGAACTTTGGAAGCAGTTTTCTCAGGTTTTATGTGACCAAACTGGCTGAAATATTGGAATAGTGATAAGAATCGTTTTCCATATCGAATTCAGTCACAAAATCTCCATAATGTTGTATTTCTAGAAAAATCATGATTTTCATGGACGGTACTTTCAGACTTCGGTTCGAACTTTGGAAGCAGTTTTCTCAGGTTCTATGGGACTGAATTGGCTGAAATTTTTGAATAAGGATAAGAATCGTTATCCAAACCGAATTCAGTCACAAAATCTCCATAAAGTTGTATTTTAAGAAAAATTATGATTTTCATGGACGCTAATTTCACACTTGGTTCGAACTTTGGAAGCAGTTTTCTCAGGTTCTATGGGACTGAATTGACTGAAATTTTTGAATAGTGAAAAGAATCATTATCCAAATCGAATTAAGTCACAATATCTCCATAAAGTTGTATTTTAAGAAAAATTATGATTTTCATGGACGCTAATTTCAGACTTGGGTTCGAACTTTGGAAGCAGTTTTCTCAGGCTTTATGTGACCAAACGGGCTGAAATATTGGAATAGTGATAAGAATCGTTATCCAAATCGAATTCAGTCACCAAATCTCCATTAAGTTGTATTTTTAGAAAAATCATGATTTTCATGGACGCTACTTCCAGACTTGGATTCGAACTTTGGAAGCAGTTTTCTCAGGTTCTATGTTACTGAATTGGCTGAAATTTTTGAATAAGGATAAGAATCGTTATCCAAATCGAATTCAGTGACCAAATCTCCATAAAGTTGTATTTTTAGAAAAATCATGATTTTTATGGACGCTAATTTCAGACTTGGGTTCGAACTTTGGAAGCAGTTTTCTCAGGTTCTATGGGACTGAATTGACTGAAATTTTTGAATAGTGATAAGAATCGTTATCCAAATCGAATTTAGTCACAATATCTCCATAAAGTTGTATTTTAAGAAAAATTATGATTTTCATGGACGCTAATTTCAAACTTGGGTTCGAACTTTGGAAGCAGTTTTCTCAGGCTTTATGTGACCAAACGGGCTGAAATATTGGAATAGTGATAAAAATCGTTATCCAAATCGAATTCAGTCACCAAATCTCCATTAAGTTGTATTTTTAAAAAAATCATGATTTTCATGGACGCTACTTTCAGACTTGGGTTCGAACTTTGGAAGCAGTTTTCTCAGGTTCTATGTGACTGAATTGGCTGAAATTTTTGAATAAGGATAAGAATCGTTATCCAAATCGAATTCAGTCACCAAATCTCCATAAAGTTGTATTTTTAGAAAAATCATGATTTTTATGGACGCTAATTTCAGACTTGGGTTCGAACTTTGGAAGCAGTTTTCTCAGGTTATATGGGACTGAATTGACTGAAATTTTTGAATAGTGATAGGAATCGTTATCCAAATCGAATTTAGTCACAATATCTCCATAAAGTTGTATTTTAAGAAAAATTATGATTTTCATGGACGCTAATTTCAGACTTGGGTTCGAACTTTGGAAACAGTTTTCTCAGGTTCTATGGGACTGAATTGACTGAAATATTGGAATAGTGATAACAATCGTTTTCCAAATCAAATTCAGTCACCAAATCTCCATTAAGTTGTATTTTTAGAAAAATCATTATTTTTATGGACGCTAATTTCAGACTTGGGTTCGAACTTTGGAAGCAGTTTTCTCAGGTTTTATGTGACCAAACATGCTGAAATATTGGAATAGTGATAAGAATCGTTATCCAAATCGAATTCAGTCACAAAATCTCCATAATGTTGTATTTTTAGAAAAATCATGATTTTCATGGACGCTACTTTCAGACTTGGGTTCGAACTTTGGAAGCAGTTTTCTCAGGTTCTATGGGACTGAATTGACTGAAATATTGGAATAGTGATAACAATCGTTTTCCAAATCGAATTCAGTCACCAAATCTCCATTAAGTTGTATTTTTAGAAAAATCATGATTTTTATGGACGCTAATTTCAGACTTGGGTTCGAACTTTGGAAGCAGTTTTCTCAGGTTTTATGTGACCAAACTGGCTGAAATATTGGAATAGTGATAAGAATCGTTTTCCATATCGAATTCAGTCACAAAATCTCCATAATGTTGTATTTTTAGAAAAATCATGATTTTCATGGACGGTACTTTCAGACTTCGGTTCGAACTTTGGAAGCAGTTTTCTCAGGTTCTATGGGACTGAATTGGCTGAAATTTTTGAATAAGGATAAGAATCGTTATCCAAACCGTATTCAGTCACAAAATCTCCATTAAGTTGTATTTTTAGAAAAATCATTATTTTTATGGACGCTAATTTCAGACTTGGGTTCGAACTTTGGAAGCAGTTTTCTCAGGTTTTATGTGACCAAACATGCTGAAATATTGGAATAGTGATAAGAATCGTTATCCAAATCGAATTCAGTCACAAAATCTCCATAATGTTGTATTTTTAGAAAAATCATGATTTTCATGGACGCTACTTTCAGACTTGGGTTCGAACTTTGGAAGCAGTTTTCTCAGGTTCTATGGGACTGAATTGACTGAAATATTGGAATAGTGATAACAATCGTTTTCCAAATCGAATTCAGTCACCAAATCTCCATTAAGTTGTATTTTTAGAAAAATCATGATTTTTATGGACGCTAATTTCAGACTTGGGTTCGAACTTTGGAAGCAGTTTTCTCAGGTTTTATGTGACCAAACTGGCTGAAATATTGGAATAGTGATAAGAATCGTTTTCCATATCGAATTCAGTCACAAAATCTCCATAATGTTGTATTTTTAGAAAAATCATGATTTTCATGGACGGTACTTTCAGACTTCGGTTTGAACTTTGGAAGCAGTTTTCTCAGGTTCTATGGGACTGAATTGGCTGAAATTTTTGAATAAGGATAAGAATCGTTATCCAAACCGAATTCAGTCACAAAATCTCCATAAAGTTGTATTTTAAGAAAAATTATGATTTTCATGGACGCTAATTTCAGACTTGGGTTCGAACTTTGGAAGCAGTTTTCTCAGGCTTTATGTGACCAAACGGGCTGAAATATTGGAATAGTGATAAGAATCGTTTTCCATATCGAATTCAGTCACAAAATCTCCATAATGTTGTATTTTTAGAAAAATCATGATTTTCATGGACGCTACTTTCAGACTTGTGTTCGAACTTTGGACGCAGTTTTCTCAGGTTCTATGGGACTGAATTGGCTGAAATTTTTGAATAAGGATAAGAATCGTTATCCAAACCGTATTCAGTCACAAAATCTCAATAAAGCTGTATTTTTAGAAAAATCATGATTTTTATGGACGCTAATTTCACACTTGGGTTCGAACTTTGGTAGCAGTTTTCTCAGGTTCTATGGGACTGAATTGACTGAAATTTTTGAATAGTGAAAAGAATCATTATCCAAATCGAATTCAGTCACAATATCTCTATAAAGTTGTATTTTAAGAAAAATTATGATTTTCATGGACGCTAATTTCAGACTTGGGTTCGAACTTTGGAAGCAGTTTTCTCAGGCTTTATGTGACCAAACGGGCTGAAATATTGGAATAGTGATAAGAATCGTTATCCAAATCGAATTCAGTCACCAAATCTCCATTAAGTTGTATTTTTAGAAAAATCATGATTTTCATGGACGCTACTTTCAGACTTGGGGTCGAACTTTGGAAGCAGTTTTCTCAGGTTCTATGTGACTGAATTGGCTGAAATTTTTGAATAAGGATAAGAATCGTTATCCAAATCGAATTCAGTCACCAAATCTCCATAAAGTTGTATTTTTAGAAAAATCATGATTTTTATGGACGCTAATTTCAGACTTGGGTTCGAACTTTGGAAGCAGTTTTCTCAGGTTCTATGGGACTGAATTGACTGAAATTTTTGAATAGTGAAAAGAATCATTATCCAAATCGATTTAAGTCACAATATCTCCATAAAGTTGTATTTTAAGAAAAATTATGATTGTCATGGACGCTAATTTCAGACTTGGGTTCGAACTTTGGAAGCAGTTTTCTCAGGCTTTATGTGACCAAACGGGCTGAAATATTGGAATAGTGATAAGAATCGTTATCCAAATCGAATTCAGTCACCAAATCTCCATTAAGTTGTATTTTTAGAAAAATCATGATTTTCATGGACGCTACTTCCAGACTTGGATTCGAACTTTGGAAGCAGTTTTCTCAGGTTCTATGTTACTGAATTGGCTGAAATTTTTGAATAAGGATAAGAATCGTTATCCAAATCGAATTCAGTCACCAAATCTCCATAAAGTTGTATTTTTAGAAAAATCATGATTTTTATGGACGCTAATTTCAGACTTGGGTTCGAACTTTGGAAGCAGTTTTCTCAGGTTCTATGGGACTGAATTGACTGAAATTTTTGAATAGTGATAAGAATCGTTATCCAAATCGAATTTAGTCACAATATCTCCATAAAGTTGTATTTTAAGAAAAATTATGATTTTCATGGACGCTAATTTCAAACTTGGGTTCGAACTTTGGAAGCAGTTTTCTCAGGCTTTATGTGACCAAACGGGCTGAAATATTGGAATAGTGATAAAAATCGTTATCCAAATCGAATTCAGTCACCAAATCTCCATTAAGTTGTATTTTTAAAAAAATCATGATTTTCATGGACGCTACTTTCAGACTTGGGTTCGAACTTTGGAAGCAGTTTTCTCAGGTTCTATGTGACTGAATTGGCTGAAATTTTTGAATAAGGATAAGAATCGTTATCCAAATCGAATTCAGTCACCAAATCTCCATAAAATTGTATTTTTAGAAAAATCATGATTTTTATGGACGCTAATTTCAGACTTGGGTTCGAACTTTGGAAGCAGTTTTCTCAGGTTATATGGGACTGAATTGACTGAAATTTTTGAATAGTGATAGGAATCGTTATCCAAATCGAATTTAGTCACAATATCTCCATAAAGTTGTATTTTAAGAAAAATTATGATTTTCATGGACGCTAATTTCAGACTTGGGTTCGAACTTTGGAAACAGTTTTCTCAGGTTCTATGGGACTGAATTGACTGAAATATTGGAATAGTGATAACAATCGTTTTCCAAATCAAATTCAGTCACCAAATCTCCATTAAGTTGTATTTTTAGAAAAATCATTATTTTTATGGACGCTAATTTCAGACTTGGGTTCGAACTTTGGAAGCAGTTTTCTCAGGTTTTATGTGACCAAACATGCTGAAATATTGGAATAGTGATAAGAATCGTTATCCAAATCGAATTCAGTCACAAAATCTCCATAATGTTGTATTTTTAGAAAAATCATGATTTTCATGGACGCTACTTTCAGACTTGGGTTCGAACTTTGGAAGCAGTTTTCTCAGGTTCTATGGGACTGAATTGACTGAAATATTGGAATAGTGATAACAATCGTTTTCCAAATCGAATTCAGTCACCAAATCTCCATTAAGTTGTATTTTTAGAAAAATCATGATTTTTATGGACGCTAATTTCAGACTTGGGTTCGAACTTTGGAAGCAGTTTTCTCAGGTTTTATGTGACCAAACTGGCTGAAATATTGGAATAGTGATAAGAATCGTTTTCCATATCGAATTCAGTCACAAAATCTCCATAATGTTGTATTTTTAGAAAAATCATGATTTTCATGGACGGTACTTTCAGACTTCGGTTCGAACTTTGGAAGCAGTTTTCTCAGGTTCTATGGGACTGAATTGGCTGAAATTTTTGAATAAGGATAAGAATCGTTATCCAAACCGAATTCAGTCACAAAATCTCCATAAAGTTGTATTTTAAGAAAAATTATGATTTTCATGGACGCTAATTTCAGACTTGGGTTCGAACTTTGGAAGCAGTTTTCTCAGGCTTTATGTGACCAAACGGGCTGAAATATTGGAATAGTGATAAGAATCGTTTTCCATATCGAATTCAGTCACAAAATCTCCATAATGTTGTATTTTTAGAAAAATCATGATTTTCATGGACGCTACTTTCAGACTTGTGTTCGAACTTTGGACGCAGTTTTCTCAGGTTCTATGGGACTGAATTGGCTGAAATTTTTGAATAAGGATAAGAATCGTTATCCAAACCGTATTCAGTCACAAAATCTCAATAAAGCTGTATTTTTAGAAAAATCATGATTTTTATGGACGCTAATTTCACACTTGGGTTCGAACTTTGGAAGCAGTTTTCTCAGGTTCTATGGGACTGAATTGACTGAAATTTTTGAATACTGAAAAGAATCATTATCCAAATCGAATTCAGTCACAATATCTCTATAAAGTTGTATTTTAAGAAAAATTATGATTTTCATGGACGCTAATTTCAGACTTGGGTTCGAACTTTGGAAGCAGTTTTCTCAGGCTTTATGTGACCAAACGGGCTGAAATATTGGAATAGTGATAAGAATCGTTATCCAAATCGAATTCAGTCACCAAATCTCCATTAAGTTGTATTTTTAGAAAAATCATGATTTTCATGGACGCTACTTTCAGACTTGGGGTCGAACTTTGGAAGCAGTTTTCTCAGGTTTTATGTGACCAAACTGGCTGAAATATTGGAATAGTGATAAGAATCGTTTTCCATATCGAATTCAGTCACAAAATCTCCATAATGTTGTATTTTTAGAAAAATCATGATTTTCATGGACGGTACTTTCAGACTTCGGTTCGAACTTTGGAAGCAGTTTTCTCAGGTTCTATGGGACTGAATTGGCTGAAATTTTTGAATAAGGATAAGAATCGTTATCCAAACCGAATTCAGTCACAAAATCTCCATAAAGTTGTATTTTAAGAAAAATTATGATTTTCATGGACGCTAATTTCAGACTTGGGTTCGAACTTTGGAAGCAGTTTTCTCAGGCTTTATGTGACCAAACGGGCTGAAATATTGGAATAGTGATAAGAATCGTTTTCCATATCGAATTCAGTCACAAAATCTCCATAATGTTGTATTTTTAGAAAAATCATGATTTTCATGGACGCTACTTTCAGACTTGTGTTCGAACTTTGGACGCAGTTTTCTCAGGTTCTATGGGACTGAATTGGCTGAAATTTTTGAATAAGGATAAGAATCGTTATCCAAACCGTATTCAGTCACAAAATCTCAATAAAGCTGTATTTTTAGAAAAATCATGATTTTTATGGACGCTAATTTCACACTTGGGTTCGAACTTTGGAAGCAGTTTTCTCAGGTTCTATGGGACTGAATTGACTGAAATTTTTGAATACTGAAAAGAATCATTATCCAAATCGAATTCAGTCACAATATCTCTATAAAGTTGTATTTTAAGAAAAATTATGATTTTCATGGACGCTAATTTCAGACTTGGGTTCGAACTTTGGAAGCAGTTTTCTCAGGCTTTATGTGACCAAACGGGCTGAAATATTGGAATAGTGATAAGAATCGTTATCCAAATCGAATTCAGTCACCAAATCTCCATTAAGTTGTATTTTTAGAAAAATCATGATTTTCATGGACGCTACTTTCAGACTTGGGGTCGAACTTTGGAAGCAGTTTTCTCAGGTTCTATGTGACTGAATTGGCTGAAATTTTTGAATAAGGATAAGAATCGTTATCCAAATCGAATTCAGTCACCAAATCTCCATAAAGTTGTATTTTTAGAAAAATCATGATTTTTATGGACGCTAATTTCAGACTTGGGTTCGAACTTTGGAAGCAGTTTTCTCAGGTTTTATGTGACCAAACTGGCTGAAATATTGGAATAGTGATAAGAATCGTTATCCAAGTCGAATTCAGTCACAATATCTCCATAAAGTTGTATTTTACGAAAAATTATGATTTTCATGGACGCTAATTTCAGACTTGGGTTCGAACTTTGGAAGCAGTTTTCTCAGGTTCTATGGGACTGAATTGACTGAAATATTGGAATAGTGATAACAATCGTTTTCCAAATCGAATTCAGTCACCAAATCTCCATCAAGTTGTATTTTTAGAAAAATCATGATTTTTATGGACGCTAATTTCAGACTTGGGTTCGAACTTTGGAAGCAGTTTTCTCAGGTTTTATGTGACCAAACTGGCTGAAATATTGGAATAGTGATAAGAATCGTTATCCAAATCGAATTCAGTCACAAAATCTCCATAATGTTGTATTTTTAGAAAAATCATGATTTTCATGGAAGCTACTTTCAGACTTGGGTTCGAACTTTGGAAGCAGTTTTCTCAGGTTCTATGGGACTGAATTGACTGAAATATTGGAATAGTGATAACAATCGTTTAGCAAATCGAATTCAGTCACCAAATCTCCATTAAGTTGTATTTTTAGAAAAATCATGATTTTTATGGACGCTAATTTCAGACTTGGGTTCGAACTTTGGAAGCAGTTTTCTCAGGTTTTATGTGACCAAACTGGCTGAAATATTGGAATAGTGATAAGAATCGTTTTCCATATCGAATTCAGTCACAAAATCTCCATAATGTTGTATTTTTAGAAAAATCATGATTTTCATGGACGGTACTTTCAGACTTCGGTTCGAACTTTGGAAGCAGTTTTCTCAGGTTCTATGGGACTGAATTGGCTGAAATTTTTGAATAAGGATAAGAATCGTTATCCAAACCGAATTCAGTCACAAAATCTCCATAAAGTTGTATTTTAAGAAAAATTATGATTTTCATGGACGCTAATTTCAGACTTGGGTTCGAACTTTGGAAGCAGTTTTCTCAGGCTTTATGTGACCAAACGGGCTGAAATATTTGAATAGTGATAAGAATCGTTATCCAAATCGAATTCAGTCACAAAATCTCCATAATGTTGTATTTTTAGAAAAATCATGATTTTCATGGACGCTACTTTCAGACTTGGGTTCGAACTTTGGAAGCAGTTTTCTCAGGTTCTATGGGACTGAATTGACTGAAATATTGGAATAGTGATAACAATCGTTTTCCAAATCGAATTCAGTCACCAAATCTCCATTAAGTTGTATTTTTAGAAAAATCATGATTTTTATGGACGCTAATTTCAGACTTGGGTTCGAACTTTGGAAGCAGTTTTCTCAGGTTTTATGTGACCAAACTGGCTGAAATATTGGAATAGTGATAAGAATCGTTTTCCATATCGAATTCAGTCACAAAATCTCCATAATGTTGTATTTTTAGAAAAATCATGATTTTCATGGACGGTACTTTCAGACTTCGGTTCGAACTTTGGAAGCAGTTTTCTCAGGTTCTATGGGACTGAATTGGCTGAAATTTTTGAATAAGGATAAGAATCGTTATCCAAACCGAATTCAGTCACAAAATCTCCATAAAGTTGTATTTTAAGAAAATTATGATTTTCATGGACGCTAATTTCAGACTTGGGTTCGAACTTTGGAAGCAGTTTTCTCAGGCTTTATGTGACCAAACGGGCTGAAATATTGGAATAGTGATAAGAATCGTTTTCCATATCGAATTCAGTCACAAAATCTCCATAATGTTGTATTTTTAGAAAAATCATGATTTTCATGGACGCTACTTTCAGACTTGTGTTCGAACTTTGGACGCAGTTTTCTCAGGTTCTATGGGACTGAATTGGCTGAAATTTTTGAATAAGGATAAGAATCGTTATCCAAACCGTATTCAGTCACAAAATCTCAATAAAGCTGTATTTTTAGAAAAATCATGATTTTTATGGACGCTAATTTCACACTTGGGTTCGAACTTTGGAAGCAGTTTTCTCAGGTTCTATGGGACTGAATTGACTGAAATTTTTGAATACTGAAAAGAATCATTATCCAAATCGAATTCAGTCACAATATCTCTATAAAGTTGTATTTTAAGAAAAATTATGATTTTCATGGACGCTAATTTCAGACTTGGGTTCGAACTTTGGAAGCAGTTTTCTCAGGCTTTATGTGACCAAACGGGCTGAAATAATGGAATAGTGATAAGAATCGTTATCCAAATCGAATTCAGTCACCAAATCTCCATTAAGTTGTATTTTTAGAAAAATCATGATTTTCATGGACGCTACTTTCAGACTTGGGGTCGAACTTTGGAAGCAGTTTTCTCAGGTTTTATGTGACCAAACTGGCTGAAATATTGGAATAGTGATAAGAATCGTTTTCCATATCGAATTCAGTCACAAAATCTCCATAATGTTGTATTTTTAGAAAAATCATGATTTTCATGGACGGTACTTTCAGACTTCGGTTCGAACTTTGGAAGCAGTTTTCTCAGGTTCTATGGGACTGAATTGGCTGAAATTTTTGAATAAGGATAAGAATCGTTATCCAAACCGAATTCAGTCACAAAATCTCCATAAAGTTGTATTTTAAGAAAAATTATGATTTTCATGGACGCTAATTTCAGACTTGGGTTCGAACTTTGGAAGCAGTTTTCTCAGGCTTTATGTGACCAAACGGGCTGAAATATTGGAATAGTGATAAGAATCGTTTTCCATATCGAATTCAGTCACAAAATCTCCATAATGTTGTATTTTTAGAAAAATCATGATTTTCATGGACGCTACTTTCAGACTTGTGTTCGAACTTTGGACGCAGTTTTCTCAGGTTCTATGGGACTGAATTGGCTGAAATTTTTGAATAAGGATAAGAATCGTTATCCAAACCGTATTCAGTCACAAAATCTCAATAAAGCTGTATTTTTAGAAAAATCATGATTTTTATGGACGCTAATTTCACACTTGGGTTCGAACTTTGGAAGCAGTTTTCTCAGGTTCTATGGGACTGAATTGACTGAAATTTTTGAATACTGAAAAGAATCATTATCCAAATCGAATTCAGTCACAATATCTCTATAAAGTTGTATTTTAAGAAAAATTATGATTTTCATGGACGCTAATTTCAGACTTGGGTTCGAACTTTGGAAGCAGTTTTCTCAGGCTTTATGTGACCAAACGGGCTGAAATATTGGAATAGTGATAAGAATCGTTATCCAAATCGAATTCAGTCACCAAATCTCCATTAAGTTGTATTTTTAGAAAAATCATGATTTTCATGGACGCTACTTTCAGACTTGGGGTCGAACTTTGGAAGCAGTTTTCTCAGGTTCTATGTGACTGAATTGGCTGAAATTTTTGAATAAGGATAAGAATCGTTATCCAAATCGAATTCAGTCACCAAATCTCCATAAAGTTGTATTTTTAGAAAAATCATGATTTTTATGGACGCTAATTTCAGACTTGGGTTCGAACTTTGGAAGCAGTTTTCTCAGGTTTTATGTGACCAAACTGGCTGAAATATTGGAATAGTGATAAGAATCGTTATCCAAGTCGAATTCAGTCACAATATCTCCATAAAGTTGTATTTTACGAAAAATTATGATTTTCATGGACGCTAATTTCAGACTTGGGTTCGAACTTTGGAAGCAGTTTTCTCAGGTTCTATGGGACTGAATTGACTGAAATATTGGAATAGTGATAACAATCGTTTTCCAAATCGAATTCAGTCACCAAATCTCCATCAAGTTGTATTTTTAGAAAAATCATGATTTTTATGGACGCTAATTTCAGACTTGGGTTCGAACTTTGGAAGCAGTTTTCTCAGGTTTTATGTGACCAAACTGGCTGAAATATTGGAATAGTGATAAGAATCGTTATCCAAATCGAATTCAGTCACAAAATCTCCATAATGTTGTATTTTTAGAAAAATCATGATTTTCATGGAAGCTACTTTCAGACTTGGGTTCGAACTTTGGAAGCAGTTTTCTCAGGTTCTATGGGACTGAATTGACTGAAATATTGGAATAGTGATAACAATCGTTTAGCAAATCGAATTCAGTCACCAAATCTCCATTAAGTTGTATTTTTAGAAAAATCATGATTTTTATGGACGCTAATTTCAGACTTGGGTTCGAACTTTGGAAGCAGTTTTCTCAGGTTTTATGTGACCAAACTGGCTGAAATATTGGAATAGTGATAAGAATCGTTTTCCATATCGAATTCAGTCACAAAATCTCCATAATGTTGTATTTTTAGAAAAATCATGATTTTCATGGACGGTACTTTCAGACTTCGGTTCGAACTTTGGAAGCAGTTTTCTCAGGTTCTATGGGACTGAATTGGCTGAAATTTTTGAATAAGGATAAGAATCGTTATCCAAACCGAATTCAGTCACAAAATCTCCATAAAGTTGTATTTTAAGAAAAATTATGATTTTCATGGACGCTAATTTCAGACTTGGGTTCGAACTTTGGAAGCAGTTTTCTCAGGCTTTATGTGACCAAACGGGCTGAAATATTTGAATAGTGATAAGAATCGTTATCCAAACCGTATTCAGTCACAAAATCTCAATAAAGCTGTATTTTTAGAAAAATCATGATTTTTATGGACGCTAATTTCACACTTGGGTTCGAACTTTGGAAGCAGTTTTCTCAGGTTCTATGGGACTGAATTGACTGAAATTTTTGAATAGTGAAAAGAATCATTATCCAAATCGAATTCAGTCACAATATCTCCATAAAGTTGTATTTTAAGAAAAATTATGATTTTCATGGACGCTAATTTCAGACTTGGGTTCGAACTTTGGAAGCAGTTTTCTCAGGCTTTATGTGACCAAACGGGCTGAAATATTGGAATAGTGATAAGAATCGTTATCCAAATCGAATTCAGTCACCAAATCTCCATTAAGTTGTATTTTTAGAAAAATCATGATTTTCATGGACGCTACTTCCAGACTTGGATTCGAACTTTGGAAGCAGTTTTCTCAGGTTCTATGTTACTGAATTGGCTGAAATTTTTGAATAAGGATAAGAATCGTTATCCAAATCGAATTCAGTCACCAAATCTCCATAAAGTTGTATTTTTAGAAAAATCATGATTTTTATGGACGCTAATTTCAGACTTGGGTTCGAACTTTGGAAGCAGTTTTCTCAGGTTCTATGGGACTGAATTGACTGAAATTTTTGAATAGTGATAAGAATCGTTATCCAAATCGAATTTAGTCACAATATCTCCATAAAGTTGTATTTTAAGAAAAATTATGATTTTCATGGACGCTAATTTCAAACTTGGGTTCGAACTTTGGAAGCAGTTTTCTCAGGCTTTATGTGACCAAACGGGCTGAAATATTGGAATAGTGATAAGAATCGTTTTCCATATCGAATTCAGTCACAAAATCTCCATAATGTTGTATTTTTAGAAAAATCATGATTTTCATGGACGCTACTTTCAGACTTGTGTTCGAACTTTGGACGCAGTTTTCTCAGGTTCTATGGGACTGAATTGGCTGAAATTTTTGAATAAGGATAAGAATCGTTATCCAAACCGTATTCAGTCACAAAATCTCAATAAAGCTGTATTTTTAGAAAAATCATGATTTTTATGGACGCTAATTTCACACTTGGGTTCGAACTTTGGAAGCAGTTTTCTCAGGTTCTATGGGACTGAATTGACTGAAATTTTTGAATACTGAAAAGAATCATTATCCAAATCGAATTCAGTCACAATATCTCTATAAAGTTGTATTTTAAGAAAAATTATGATTTTCATGGACGCTAATTTCAGACTTGGGTTCGAACTTTGGAAGCAGTTTTCTCAGGCTTTATGTGACCAAACGGGCTGAAATATTGGAATAGTGATAAGAATCGTTATCCAAATCGAATTCAGTCACCAAATCTCCATTAAGTTGTATTTTTAGAAAAATCATGATTTTCATGGACGCTACTTTCAGACTTGGGGTCGAACTTTGGAAGCAGTTTTCTCAGGTTTTATGTGACCAAACTGGCTGAAATATTGGAATAGTGATAAGAATCGTTTTCCATATCGAATTCAGTCACAAAATCTCCATAATGTTGTATTTTTAGAAAAATCATGATTTTCATGGACGGTACTTTCAGACTTCGGTTCGAACTTTGGAAGCAGTTTTCTCAGGTTCTATGGGACTGAATTGGCTGAAATTTTTGAATAAGGATAAGAATCGTTATCCAAACCGAATTCAGTCACAAAATCTCCATAAAGTTGTATTTTAAGAAAAATTATGATTTTCATGGACGCTAATTTCAGACTTGGGTTCGAACTTTGGAAGCAGTTTTCTCAGGCTTTATGTGACCAAACGGGCTGAAATATTGGAATAGTGATAAGAATCGTTTTCCATATCGAATTCAGTCACAAAATCTCCATAATGTTGTATTTTTAGAAAAATCATGATTTTCATGGACGCTACTTTCAGACTTGTGTTCGAACTTTGGACGCAGTTTTCTCAGGTTCTATGGGACTGAATTGGCTGAAATTTTTGAATAAGGATAAGAATCGTTATCCAAACCGTATTCAGTCACAAAATCTCAATAAAGCTGTATTTTTAGAAAAATCATGATTTTTATGGACGCTAATTTCACACTTGGGTTCGAACTTTGGAAGCAGTTTTCTCAGGTTCTATGGGACTGAATTGACTGAAATTTTTGAATACTGAAAAGAATCATTATCCAAATCGAATTCAGTCACAATATCTCTATAAAGTTGTATTTTAAGAAAAATTATGATTTTCATGGACGCTAATTTCAGACTTGGGTTCGAACTTTGGAAGCAGTTTTCTCAGGCTTTATGTGACCAAACGGGCTGAAATATTGGAATAGTGATAAGAATCGTTATCCAAATCGAATTCAGTCACCAAATCTCCATTAAGTTGTATTTTTAGAAAAATCATGATTTTCATGGACGCTACTTTCAGACTTGGGGTCGAACTTTGGAAGCAGTTTTCTCAGGTTCTATGTGACTGAATTGGCTGAAATTTTTGAATAAGGATAAGAATCGTTATCCAAATCGAATTCAGTCACCAAATCTCCATAAAGTTGTATTTTTAGAAAAATCATGATTTTTATGGACGCTAATTTCAGACTTGGGTTCGAACTTTGGAAGCAGTTTTCTCAGGTTTTATGTGACCAAACTGGCTGAAATATTGGAATAGTGATAAGAATCGTTATCCAAGTCGAATTCAGTCACAATATCTCCATAAAGTTGTATTTTACGAAAAATTATGATTTTCATGGACGCTAATTTCAGACTTGGGTTCGAACTTTGGAAGCAGTTTTCTCAGGTTCTATGGGACTGAATTGACTGAAATATTGGAATAGTGATAACAATCGTTTTCCAAATCGAATTCAGTCACCAAATCTCCATCAAGTTGTATTTTTAGAAAAATCATGATTTTTATGGACGCTAATTTCAGACTTGGGTTCGAACTTTGGAAGCAGTTTTCTCAGGTTTTATGTGACCAAACTGGCTGAAATATTGGAATAGTGATAAGAATCGTTATCCAAATCGAATTCAGTCACAAAATCTCCATAATGTTGTATTTTTAGAAAAATCATGATTTTCATGGAAGCTACTTTCAGACTTGGGTTCGAACTTTGGAAGCAGTTTTCTCAGGTTCTATGGGACTGAATTGACTGAAATATTGGAATAGTGATAACAATCGTTTAGCAAATCGAATTCAGTCACCAAATCTCCATTAAGTTGTATTTTTAGAAAAATCATGATTTTTATGGACGCTAATTTCAGACTTGGGTTCGAACTTTGGAAGCAGTTTTCTCAGGTTTTATGTGACCAAACTGGCTGAAATATTGGAATAGTGATAAGAATCGTTTTCCATATCGAATTCAGTCACAAAATCTCCATAATGTTGTATTTTTAGAAAAATCATGATTTTCATGGACGGTACTTTCAGACTTCGGTTCGAACTTTGGAAGCAGTTTTCTCAGGTTCTATGGGACTGAATTGGCTGAAATTTTTGAATAAGGATAAGAATCGTTATCCAAACCGAATTCAGTCACAAAATCTCCATAAAGTTGTATTTTAAGAAAAATTATGATTTTCATGGACGCTAATTTCAGACTTGGGTTCGAACTTTGGAAGCAGTTTTCTCAGGCTTTATGTGACCAAACGGGCTGAAATATTTGAATAGTGATAAGAATCGTTATCCAAACCGTATTCAGTCACAAAATCTCAATAAAGCTGTATTTTTAGAAAAATCATGATTTTTATGGACGCTAATTTCACACTTGGGTTCGAACTTTGGAAGCAGTTTTCTCAGGTTCTATGGGACTGAATTGACTGAAATTTTTGAATAGTGAAAAGAATCATTATCCAAATCGAATTCAGTCACAATATCTCCATAAAGTTGTATTTTAAGAAAAATTATGATTTTCATGGACGCTAATTTCAGACTTGGGTTCGAACTTTGGAAGCAGTTTTCTCAGGCTTTATGTGACCAAACTGGCTGAAATATTGGAATAGTGATAAGAATCGTTATCCAAATCGAATTCAGTCACAAAATCTCCATAATGTTGTATTTTTAGAAAAATCATGATTTTCATGGAAGCTACTTTCAGACTTGGGTTCGAACTTTGGAAGCAGTTTTCTCAGGTTCTATGGGACTGAATTGACTGAAATATTGGAATAGTGATAACAATCGTTTAGCAAATCGAATTCAGTCACCAAATCTCCATTAAGTTGTATTTTTAGAAAAATCATGATTTTTATGGACGCTAATTTCAGACTTGGGTTCGAACTTTGGAAGCAGTTTTCTCAGGTTTTATGTGACCAAACTGGCTGAAATATTGGAATAGTGATAAGAATCGTTTTCCATATCGAATTCAGTCACAAAATCTCCATAATGTTGTATTTTTAGAAAAATCATGATTTTCATGGACGGTACTTTCAGACTTCGGTTCGAACTTTGGAAGCAGTTTTCTCAGGTTCTATGGGACTGAATTGGCTGAAATTTTTGAATAAGGATAAGAATCGTTATCCAAACCGAATTCAGTCACAAAATCTCCATAAAGTTGTATTTTAAGAAAAATTATGATTTTCATGGACGCTAATTTCAGACTTGGGTTCGAACTTTGGAAGCAGTTTTCTCAGGCTTTATGTGACCAAACGGGCTGAAATATTTGAATAGTGATAAGAATCGTTATCCAAACCGTATTCAGTCACAAAATCTCAATAAAGCTGTATTTTTAGAAAAATCATGATTTTTATGGACGCTAATTTCACACTTGGGTTCGAACTTTGGAAGCAGTTTTCTCAGGTTCTATGGGACTGAATTGACTGAAATTTTTGAATAGTGAAAAGAATCATTATCCAAATCGAATTCAGTCACAATATCTCCATAAAGTTGTATTTTAAGAAAAATTATGATTTTCATGGACGCTAATTTCAGACTTGGGTTCGAACTTTGGAAGCAGTTTTCTCAGGCTTTATGTGACCAAACGGGCTGAAATATTGGAATAGTGATAAGAATCGTTATCCAAATCGAATTCAGTCACCAAATCTCCATTAAGTTGTATTTTTAGAAAAATCATGATTTTCATGGACGCTACTTCCAGACTTGGATTCGAACTTTGGAAGCAGTTTTCTCAGGTTCTATGTTACTGAATTGGCTGAAATTTTTGAATAAGGATAAGAATCGTTATCCAAATCGAATTCAGTCACCAAATCTCCATAAAGTTGTATTTTTAGAAAAATCATGATTTTTATGGACGCTAATTTCAGACTTGGGTTCGAACTTTGGAAGCAGTTTTCTCAGGTTCTATGGGACTGAATTGACTGAAATTTTTGAATAGTGATAAGAATCGTTATCCAAATCGAATTTAGTCACAATATCTCCATAAAGTTGTATTTTAAGAAAAATTATGATTTTCATGGACGCTAATTTCAAACTTGGGTTCGAACTTTGGAAGCAGTTTTCTCAGGCTTTATGTGACCAAACGGGCTGAAATATTGGAATAGTGATAAGAATCGTTTTCCATATCGAATTCAGTCACAAAATCTCCATAATGTTGTATTTTTAGAAAAATCATGATTTTCATGGACGCTACTTTCAGACTTGTGTTCGAACTTTGGACGCAGTTTTCTCAGGTTCTATGGGACTGAATTGGCTGAAATTTTTGAATAAGGATAAGAATCGTTATCCAAACCGTATTCAGTCACAAAATCTCAATAAAGCTGTATTTTTAGAAAAATCATGATTTTTATGGACGCTAATTTCACACTTGGGTTCGAACTTTGGAAGCAGTTTTCTCAGGTTCTATGGGACTGAATTGACTGAAATTTTTGAATACTGAAAAGAATCATTATCCAAATCGAATTCAGTCACAATATCTCTATAAAGTTGTATTTTAAGAAAAATTATGATTTTCATGGACGCTAATTTCAGACTTGGGTTCGAACTTTGGAAGCAGTTTTCTCAGGCTTTATGTGACCAAACGGGCTGAAATATTGGAATAGTGATAAGAATCGTTATCCAAATCGAATTCAGTCACCAAATCTCCATTAAGTTGTATTTTTAGAAAAATCATGATTTTCATGGACGCTACTTTCAGACTTGGGGTCGAACTTTGGAAGCAGTTTTCTCAGGTTTTATGTGACCAAACTGGCTGAAATATTGGAATAGTGATAAGAATCGTTTTCCATATCGAATTCAGTCACAAAATCTCCATAATGTTGTATTTTTAGAAAAATCATGATTTTCATGGACGGTACTTTCAGACTTCGGTTCGAACTTTGGAAGCAGTTTTCTCAGGTTCTATGGGACTGAATTGGCTGAAATTTTTGAATAAGGATAAGAATCGTTATCCAAACCGAATTCAGTCACAAAATCTCCATAAAGTTGTATTTTAAGAAAAATTATGATTTTCATGGACGCTAATTTCAGACTTGGGTTCGAACTTTGGAAGCAGTTTTCTCAGGCTTTATGTGACCAAACGGGCTGAAATATTGGAATAGTGATAAGAATCGTTTTCCATATCGAATTCAGTCACAAAATCTCCATAATGTTGTATTTTTAGAAAAATCATGATTTTCATGGACGCTACTTTCAGACTTGTGTTCGAACTTTGGACGCAGTTTTCTCAGGTTCTATGGGACTGAATTGGCTGAAATTTTTGAATAAGGATAAGAATCGTTATCCAAACCGTATTCAGTCACAAAATCTCAATAAAGCTGTATTTTTAGAAAAATCATGATTTTTATGGACGCTAATTTCACACTTGGGTTCGAACTTTGGAAGCAGTTTTCTCAGGTTCTATGGGACTGAATTGACTGAAATTTTTGAATACTGAAAAGAATCATTATCCAAATCGAATTCAGTCACAATATCTCTATAAAGTTGTATTTTAAGAAAAATTATGATTTTCATGGACGCTAATTTCAGACTTGGGTTCGAACTTTGGAAGCAGTTTTCTCAGGCTTTATGTGACCAAACGGGCTGAAATATTGGAATAGTGATAAGAATCGTTATCCAAATCGAATTCAGTCACCAAATCTCCATTAAGTTGTATTTTTAGAAAAATCATGATTTTCATGGACGCTACTTTCAGACTTGGGGTCGAACTTTGGAAGCAGTTTTCTCAGGTTCTATGTGACTGAATTGGCTGAAATTTTTGAATAAGGATAAGAATCGTTATCCAAATCGAATTCAGTCACCAAATCTCCATAAAGTTGTATTTTTAGAAAAATCATGATTTTTATGGACGCTAATTTCAGACTTGGGTTCGAACTTTGGAAGCAGTTTTCTCAGGTTTTATGTGACCAAACTGGCTGAAATATTGGAATAGTGATAAGAATCGTTATCCAAGTCGAATTCAGTCACAATATCTCCATAAAGTTGTATTTTACGAAAAATTATGATTTTCATGGACGCTAATTTCAGACTTGGGTTCGAACTTTGGAAGCAGTTTTCTCAGGTTCTATGGGACTGAATTGACTGAAATATTGGAATAGTGATAACAATCGTTTTCCAAATCGAATTCAGTCACCAAATCTCCATCAAGTTGTATTTTTAGAAAAATCATGATTTTTATGGACGCTAATTTCAGACTTGGGTTCGAACTTTGGAAGCAGTTTTCTCAGGTTTTATGTGACCAAACTGGCTGAAATATTGGAATAGTGATAAGAATCGTTATCCAAATCGAATTCAGTCACAAAATCTCCATAATGTTGTATTTTTAGAAAAATCATGATTTTCATGGAAGCTACTTTCAGACTTGGGTTCGAACTTTGGAAGCAGTTTTCTCAGGTTCTATGGGACTGAATTGACTGAAATATTGGAATAGTGATAACAATCGTTTAGCAAATCGAATTCAGTCACCAAATCTCCATTAAGTTGTATTTTTAGAAAAATCATGATTTTTATGGACGCTAATTTCAGACTTGGGTTCGAACTTTGGAAGCAGTTTTCTCAGGTTTTATGTGACCAAACTGGCTGAAATATTGGAATAGTGATAAGAATCGTTTTCCATATCGAATTCAGTCACAAAATCTCCATAATGTTGTATTTTTAGAAAAATCATGATTTTCATGGACGGTACTTTCAGACTTCGGTTCGAACTTTGGAAGCAGTTTTCTCAGGTTCTATGGGACTGAATTGGCTGAAATTTTTGAATAAGGATAAGAATCGTTATCCAAACCGAATTCAGTCACAAAATCTCCATAAAGTTGTATTTTAAGAAAAATTATGATTTTCATGGACGCTAATTTCAGACTTGGGTTCGAACTTTGGAAGCAGTTTTCTCAGGCTTTATGTGACCAAACGGGCTGAAATATTTGAATAGTGATAAGAATCGTTATCCAAACCGTATTCAGTCACAAAATCTCAATAAAGCTGTATTTTTAGAAAAATCATGATTTTTATGGACGCTAATTTCACACTTGGGTTCGAACTTTGGAAGCAGTTTTCTCAGGTTCTATGGGACTGAATTGACTGAAATTTTTGAATAGTGAAAAGAATCATTATCCAAATCGAATTCAGTCACAATATCTCCATAAAGTTGTATTTTAAGAAAAATTATGATTTTCATGGACGCTAATTTCAGACTTGGGTTCGAACTTTGGAAGCAGTTTTCTCAGGCTTTATGTGACCAAACTGGCTGAAATATTGGAATAGTGATAAGAATCGTTATCCAAATCGAATTCAGTCACAAAATCTCCATAATGTTGTATTTTTAGAAAAATCATGATTTTCATGGAAGCTACTTTCAGACTTGGGTTCGAACTTTGGAAGCAGTTTTCTCAGGTTCTATGGGACTGAATTGACTGAAATATTGGAATAGTGATAACAATCGTTTAGCAAATCGAATTCAGTCACCAAATCTCCATTAAGTTGTATTTTTAGAAAAATCATGATTTTTATGGACGCTAATTTCAGACTTGGGTTCGAACTTTGGAAGCAGTTTTCTCAGGTTTTATGTGACCAAACTGGCTGAAATATTGGAATAGTGATAAGAATCGTTTTCCATATCGAATTCAGTCACAAAATCTCCATAATGTTGTATTTTTAGAAAAATCATGATTTTCATGGACGGTACTTTCAGACTTCGGTTCGAACTTTGGAAGCAGTTTTCTCAGGTTCTATGGGACTGAATTGGCTGAAATTTTTGAATAAGGATAAGAATCGTTATCCAAACCGAATTCAGTCACAAAATCTCCATAAAGTTGTATTTTAAGAAAAATTATGATTTTCATGGACGCTAATTTCAGACTTGGGTTCGAACTTTGGAAGCAGTTTTCTCAGGCTTTATGTGACCAAACGGGCTGAAATATTTGAATAGTGATAAGAATCGTTATCCAAACCGTATTCAGTCACAAAATCTCAATAAAGCTGTATTTTTAGAAAAATCATGATTTTTATGGACTCTAATTTCACACTTGGGTTCGAACTTTGGAAGCAGTTTTCTCAGGTTCTATGGGACTGAATTGACTGAAATTTTTGAATAGTGAAAAGAATCATTATCCAAATCGAATTCAGTCACAATATCTCCATAAAGTTGTATTTTAAGAAAAATTATGATTTTCATGGACGCTAATTTCAGACTTGGGTTCGAACTTTGGAAGCAGTTTTCTCAGGCTTTATGTGACCAAACGGGCTGAAATATTGGAATAGTGATAAGAATCGTTATCCAAATCGAATTCAGTCACCAAATCTCCATTAAGTTGTATTTTTAGAAAAATCATGATTTTCATGGACGCTACTTCCAGACTTGGATTCGAACTTTGGAAGCAGTTTTCTCAGGTTCTATGTTACTGAATTGGCTGAAATTTTTGAATAAGGATAAGAATCGTTATCCAAATCGAATTCAGTCACCAAATCTCCATAAAGTTGTATTTTTAGAAAAATCATGATTTTTATGGACGCTAATTTCAGACTTGGGTTCGAACTTTGGAAGCAGTTTTCTCAGGTTCTATGGGACTGAATTGACTGAAATTTTTGAATAGTGATAAGAATCGTTATCCAAATCGAATTTAGTCACAATATCTCCATAAAGTTGTATTTTAAGAAAAATTATGATTTTCATGGACGCTAATTTCAAACTTGGGTTCGAACTTTGGAAGCAGTTTTCTCAGGCTTTATGTGACCAAACGGGCTGAAATATTGGAATAGTGATAAAAATCGTTATCCAAATCGAATTCAGTCACCAAATCTCCATTAAGTTGTATTTTTAGAAAAATCATGATTTTCATGGACGCTACTTTCAGACTTGGGTTCGAACTTTGGAAGCAGTTTTCTCAGGTTCTATGTGACTGAATTGGCTGAAATTTTTGAATAAGGATAAGAATCGTTATCCAAATCGAATTCAGTCACCAAATCTCCATAAAGTTGTATTTTTAGAAAAATCATGATTTTTATGGACGCTAATTTCAGACTTGGGTTCGAACTTTGGAAGCAGTTTTCTCAGGTTATATGGGACTGAATTGACTGAAATTTTTGAATAGTGATAGGAATCGTTATCCAAATCGAATTCAGTCACAATATCTCCATAAAGTTGTATTTTAAGAAAAATTATGATTTTCATGGACGCTAATTTCAGACTTGGGTTCGAACTTTGGAAACAGTTTTCTCAGGTTCTATGGGACTGAATTGACTGAAATATTGGAATAGTGATAACAATCGTTTTCCAAATCAAATTCAGTCACCAAATCTCCATTAAGTTGTATTTTTAGAAAAATCATTATTTTTATGGACGCTAATTTCAGACTTGGGTTCGAACTTTGGAAGCAGTTTTCTCAGGTTTTATGTGACCAAACATGCTGAAATATTGGAATAGTGATAAGAATCGTTATCCAAATCGAATTCAGTCACAAAATCTCCATAATGTTGTATTTTTAGAAAAATCATGATTTTCATGGACGCTACTTTCAGACTTGGGTTCGAACTTTGGAAGCAGTTTTCTCAGGTTCTATGGGACTGAATTGACTGAAAAATTGGAATAGTGATAAAAATCGTTTTCCAAATCGAATTCAGTCACCAAATCTCCATTAAGTTGTATTTTTAGAAAAATCATGATTTTTATGGACGCTAATTTCAGACTTGGGTTCGAACTTTGGAAGCAGTTTTCTCAGGTTTTATGTGACCAAACTGGCTGAAATATTGGAATAGTGATAAGAATCGTTTTCCAAATCGAATTCAGTCACAAAATCTCCATAATGTTGTATTTTTAGAAAAATCATGATTTTCATGGACGGTACTTTCAGACTTCGGTTCGAACTTTGGAAGCAGTTTTCTCAGGTTCTATGGGACTGAATTGGCTGAAATTTTTGAATAAGGATAAGAATCGTTATCCAAACCGAATTCAGTCACAAAATCTCCATAAAGCTGTATTTTTAGAAAAATCATGATTTTTATGGACGCTAATTTCAGACTTGGGTTCGAACTTTGGAAGCAGTTTTCTCAGGTTTTATCGGACCAAACTGGCTGAAATATTGGAATAGTGATAGGAATCGTTATCCAAATCGAATTCAGTCACAATATCTCCATAAAGTTGTATTTTAAGAAAAATTATGATTTTCATGGACGCTAATTTCAGACTTGGGTTCGAACTTTGGAAGCAGTTTTCTCAGGTTCTATGGGACTGAATTGACTGAAATTTTTGAATAGTGATAAGAATCGTTATCCAAATCGAATTTAGTCACAATATCTCCATAAAGTTGTATTTTAAGAAAAATTATGATTTTCATGGACGCTAATTTCAAACTTGGGTTCGAACTTTGGAAGCAGTTTTCTCAGGCTTTATGTGACCAAACGGGCTGAAATATTGGAATAGTGATAAAAATCGTTATCCAAATCGAATTCAGTCACCAAATCTCCATTAAGTTGTATTTTTAGAAAAATCATGATTTTCATGGACGCTACTTTCAGACTTGGGTTCGAACTTTGGAAGCAGTTTTCTCAGGTTCTATGTGACTGAATTGGCTGAAATTTTTGAATAAGGATAAGAATCGTTATCCAAATCGAATTCAGTCACCAAATCTCCATAAAGTTGTATTTTTAGAAAAATCATGATTTTTATGGACGCTAATTTCAGACTTGGGTTCGAACTTTGGAAGCAGTTTTCTCAGGTTATATGGGACTGAATTGACTGAAATTTTTGAATAGTGATAGGAATCGTTATCCAAATCGAATTCAGTCACAATATCTCCATAAAGTTGTATTTTAAGAAAAATTATGATTTTCATGGACGCTAATTTCAGACTTGGGTTCGAACTTTGGAAACAGTTTTCTCAGGTTCTATGGGACTGAATTGACTGAAATATTGGAATAGTGATAACAATCGTTTTCCAAATCAAATTCAGTCACCAAATCTCCATTAAGTTGTATTTTTAGAAAAATCATTATTTTTATGGACGCTAATTTCAGACTTGGGTTCGAACTTTGGAAGCAGTTTTCTCAGGTTTTATGTGACCAAACATGCTGAAATATTGGAATAGTGATAAGAATCGTTATCCAAATCGAATTCAGTCACAAAATCTCCATAATGTTGTATTTTTAGAAAAATCATGATTTTCATGGACGCTACTTTCAGACTTGGGTTCGAACTTTGGAAGCAGTTTTCTCAGGTTCTATGGGACTGAATTGACTGAAAAATTGGAATAGTGATAAAAATCGTTTTCCAAATCGAATTCAGTCACCAAATCTCCATTAAGTTGTATTTTTAGAAAAATCATGATTTTTATGGACGCTAATTTCAGACTTGGGTTCGAACTTTGGAAGCAGTTTTCTCAGGTTTTATGTGACCAAACTGGCTGAAATATTGGAATAGTGATAAGAATCGTTTTCCAAATCGAATTCAGTCAGAAAATCTCCATAATGTTGTATTTTTAGAAAAATCATGATTTTCATGGACGGTACTTTCAGACTTCGGTTCGAACTTTGGAAGCAGTTTTCTCAGGTTCTATGGGACTGAATTGGCTGAAATTTTTGAATAAGGATAAGAATCGTTATCCAAACCGAATTCAGTCACAAAATCTCCATAAAGCTGTATTTTTAGAAAAATCATGATTTTTATGGACGCTAATTTCAGACTTGGGTTCGAACTTTGGAAGCAGTTTTCTCAGGTTTTATCGGACCAAACGAGCTGAAATATTGGAATAAGGATAAGAATCGTTATCCAAATCGAATTCAGTCACCAAATCTCCATAAAGCTGTATTTTTAGAAAAATCATGATTTTTATGGACGCTAATTTCAGGCTTGGGTTCGAAATTTGGAAGCAGTTTTCTCAGGTTCTATGGGACTGAATTGACTGAAATATTGGAATAGTGATAACAATCGTTTTCCAAATCGAATTCAGTCACCAAATCTCCATTAAGTTGTATTTTTAGAAAAATCATGATTTTTATGGACGCTAATTTCAGACTTGGGTTCGAACTTTGGAAGCAGTTTTCTCAGGTTTTATGTGACCAAACTGGCTGAAATATTGGAATAGTGATAAGAATCGTTATCCAAATCGAATTCAGTCACAAAATCTCCATAATGTTGTATTTTTAGAAAAATCATGATTTAATGGACGCTACTTTCAGACTTGGGTTCGAACTTTGGAAGCAGTTTTCTCAGGTTCTATGGGACTGAATTGACTGAAAAATTGGAATAGTGATAACAATCGTTTTCCAAATCGAATTCATTCACCAAATCTCGATAAAGTTGTATTTTTAGAAAAATCATGATTTTTATGGACGCTAATTTCAGACTTGGGTTCGATCTTTGGAAGCAGTTTTCTCAGGTTTTATGTGACCAAACTGGCTGAAATATTGGAATAGTGATAAGAATCGTTTTCCAAATCGAATTCAGTCACAAAATCTCCATAATGTTGTATTTTTAGAAAAATCATGATTTTCATGGACGCTACTTTCAGACTTGGGTTCGAACTTTGGACGCAGTTTTCTCAGGTTCTATGGGACTGAATTGGCTGAAATTTTTGAATAAGGATAAGAATCGTTTTCCAAACCGTATTCAGTCACAAAATCTCAATAAAGCTGTATTTTTAGAAAAATCATGATTTTTATGGACGCTAATTTCACACTTGGGTTCGAACTTTGGAAGCAGTTTTCTCAGGCTTTATGTGACCAAACGGGCTGAAATATTGGAATAGTGATAAGAATCGTTATCCAAATCGAATTCAGTCACCAAATCTCCATTAAGTTGTATTTTTAGAAAAATCATGATTTTCATGGACGCTACTTTCAGACTTGGGTTCGAACTTTGGAAGCAGTTTTCTCAGGTTCTATGTGACTGAATTGGCTGAAATTTTTGAATAAGGATAAGAATCGTTATCCAAATCGAATTCAGTCACCAAATCTCCATAAAGTTGTATTTTTAGAAAAATCATGATTTTTATGGACGCTAATTTCAGACTTGGGTTCGAACTTTGGAAGCAGTTTTCTCAGGTTCTATGTTACTGAATTGACTGAAATTTTTGAATAGTGATGAGAATCGTTATCCAAATCGAATTCAGTCTTAATATCTCCATAAAGTTGTATTTTAAGAAAAATTATGATTTTCATGGACGCTAATTTCAGACTTGGGTTCGAACTTTGGAAGAAGTTTTCTCAGGATTTATGTGACCAAACGGGCTGAAATATTTGAATAGTGATAAGAATCGTTATCCAAATCGAATTCAGTCACCAAATCTCCATTAAGTTGTATTTTTAGAAAAATCATGATTTTCATGGACGCTACTTTCAGACTTGGGTTAGAACTTTGGAAGCAGTTTTCTCAGGTTCTATGGGACTGAATTGGCTGAAATTTTTGAATAAGGATAAGAATCGTTATCCAAATCGAATTCTGTCACAATATCTCCATAGAGTTGTATTTTAAGAAAAATTATGATTTTTATGGACGCTAATTTCAGACTTGGGTTCGAACTTTGGAAGCAGTTTTCTCAGGTTCTATGGGACTGAATTGACTGAAATTTTTGAATAGTGATAAGAATCATTATCCAAATCGAATTCAGTCACATTATCTCCATAAAGTTGTATTTTAAGAAAAATCATGATTTTCATGGACGCTAATTTCAGACTTGGGTTCGAACTTTGGAAGCAGTTTTCTCAGGATTTATGTGACCAAACGGGCTGAAATATTGGAATAGTGATAAGAATCGTTATCCAAATCGAATTCAGTCACCAAATCTCCATAAAGTTGTATTTTTAGAAAAATTATGATTTTTATGGACGCTAATTTCAGACTTGGGTTCGAACTTTGGAAGCCGTTTTCTCAGGTTTTATATGACCAAACGGGCTGAAATATTGGAATAGTGATAAGAATCGTTATCCAAATCGAATTCAGTCACCAAATCTCCATTAAGTTGTATTTTTAGAAAAATCATGATTTTCATGGACGCTACTTTCAGACTTGGGTTAGAACTTTGGAAGCAGTTTTCTCAGGTTCTATGGGACTGAATTTGCTGAAATTTTTGAATAAGGATAAGAATCGTTATCCAAACCGTATTCAGTCACAAAATCTCAATAAAGCTGTATTTTTAGAAAAATCATGATTTTTATGGACGCTAATTTCACACTTGGGTTCGAACTTTGGAAGCAGTTTTCTCAGGTTCTATGGGACTGAATTGACTGAAATTTTTGAATAGTGAAAAGAATCATTATCCAAATCGAATTCAGTCACAATATCTCCATAAAGTTGTATTTTAAGAAAAATTATGATTTTCATGGACGCTAATTTCAGACTTGGGTTCGAACTTTGGAAGCAGTTTTCTCAGGCTTTATGTGACCAAACGGGCTGAAATATTGGAATAGTGATAAGAATCGTTATCCAAATCGAATTCAGTCACCAAATCTCCATTAAGTTGTATTTTTAGAAAAATCATGATTTTCATGGACGCTACTTCCAGACTTGGATTCGATCTTTGGAAGCAGTTTTCTCAGGTTCTATGTTACTGAATTGGCTGAAATTTTTGAATAAGGATAAGAATCGTTATCCAAATCGAATTCAGTCACCAAATCTCCATAAAGTTGTATTTTTAGAAAAATCATGATTTTTATGGACGCTAATTTCAGACTTGGGTTCGAACTTTGGAAGCAGTTTTCTCAGGTTCTATGGGACTGAATTGACTGAAATTTTTGAATAGTGATAAGAATCGTTATCCAAATCGAATTCAGTCACCAAATCTCCATTAAGTTGTATTTTTAGAAAAATCATGATTTTTATGGACGCTAATTTCAGACTTGGGTTCGAACTTTGGAAGCAGTTTTCTCAGGTTTTATGTGACCAAACTGGCTGAAATATTGGAATAGTGATAAGAATCGTTTTCCAAATCGAATTCAGTCACAAAATCTCAATAATGTTGTATTTTTAGAAAAATCATGATTTTCATGGACGGTACTTTCAGACTTCGGTTCGAACTTTGGAAGCAGTTTTCTCAGGTTCTATGGGACTGAATTGGCTGAAATTTTTGAATAAGGATAAGAATCGTTATCCAAACCGAATTCAGTCACAAAATCTCCATAAAGCTGTATTTTTAGAAAAATCATGATTTTTATGGACGCTAATTTCAGACTTGGGTTCGAACTTTGGAAGCAGTTTTCTCAGGTTTTATCGGACCAAACGGGCTGAAATATTGGAATAAGGATAAGAATCGTTATCCAAATCGAATTCAGTCACAAAATCTCCATAATGTTGTATTTTTAGAAAAATCATGATTTAATGGACGCTACTCTCAGACTTGGGTTCGAACTTTGGAAGCAGTTTTCTCAGGTTCTATGGGACTGAATTGACTGAAAAATTGGAATAGTGATAACAATCGTTTTCCAAATCTCGATAAAGTTGTATTTTTAGAAAAATCATGATTTTTATGGACGCTAATTTCAGACTTGGGTTCGATCTTTGGAAGCAGTTTTCTCAGGTTTTATGTGACCAAACTGGCTGAAATATTGGAATAGTGATAAGAATCGTTTTCCAAATCGAATTCAGTCACAAAATCTCCATAATGTTGTATTTTTAGAAAAATCATGATTTTCATGGACGCTACTTTCAGACTTGGGTTCGAACTTTGGACGCAGTTTTCTCAGGTTCTATGGGACTGAATTGGCTGAAATTTTTGAATAAGGATAAGAATCGTTATCCAAACCGTATTCAGTCACAAAATCTCAATAAAGCTGTATTTTTAGAAAAATCATGATTTTTATGGACGCTAATTTCACACTTGGGTTCGAACTTTGGAAGCAGTTTTCTCAGGCTTTATGTGACCAAACGGGCTGAAATATTGGAATAGTGATAAGAATCGTTATCCAAATCGAATTCAGTCACCAAATCTCCATTAAGTTGTATTTTTAGAAAAATCATGATTTTCATGGACGCTACTTTCAGACTTGGGTTCGAACTTTGGAAGCAGTTTTCTCAGGTTCTATGTGACTGAATTGGCTGAAATTTTTGAATAAGGATAAGAATCGTTATCCAAATCGAATTCAGTCACCAAATCTCCATAAAGTTGTATTTTTATAAAAATCATGATTTTTATGGATGCTAATTTCAGACTTGGGTTCGAACTTTGGAAGCAGTTTTCTCAGGTTCTATGTTACTGAATTGACTGAAATTTTTGAATAGTGATAAGAATCGTTATCCAAATCGAATTCAGTCACCAAATCTCCATTAAGTTGTATTTTTAGAAAAATCATGATTTTTATGGACGCTAATTTCAGACTTGGGTTCGAACTTTGGAAGCAGTTTTCTCAGGTTTTATGTGACCAAACTGGCTGAAATATTGGAATAGTGATAAGAATCGTTTTCCAAATCGAATTCAGTCACAAAATCTCAATAATGTTGTATTTTTAGAAAAATCATGATTTTCATGGACGGTACTTTCAGACTTCGGTTCGAACTTTGGAAGCAGTTTTCTCAGGTTCTATGGGACTGAATTGGCTGAAATTTTTGAATAAGGATAAGAATCGTTATCCAAACCGAATTCAGTCACAAAATCTCCATAAAGCTGTATTTTTAGAAAAATCATGATTTTTATGGACGCTAATTTCAGACTTGGGTTCGAACTTTGGAAGCAGTTTTCTCAGGTTTTATCGGACCAAACGGGCTGAAATATTGGAATAAGGATAAGAATCGTTATCCAAATCGAATTCAGTCACAAAATCTCCATAATGTTGTATTTTTAGAAAAATCATGATTTAATGGACGCTACTCTCAGACTTGGGTTCGAACTTTGGAAGCAGTTTTCTCAGGTTCTATGGGACTGAATTGACTGAAAAATTGGAATAGTGATAACAATCGTTTTCCAAATCTCGATAAAGTTGTATTTTTAGAAAAATCATGATTTTTATGGACGCTAATTTCAGACTTGGGTTCGATCTTTGGAAGCAGTTTTCTCAGGTTTTATGTGACCAAACTGGCTGAAATATTGGAATAGTGATAAGAATCGTTTTCCAAATCGAATTCAGTCACAAAATCTCCATAATGTTGTATTTTTAGAAAAATCATGATTTTCATGGACGCTACTTTCAGACTTGGGTTCGAACTTTGGACGCAGTTTTCTCAGGTTCTATGGGACTGAATTGGCTGAAATTTTTGAATAAGGATAAGAATCGTTATCCAAACCGTATTCAGTCACAAAATCTCAATAAAGCTGTATTTTTAGAAAAATCATGATTTTTATGGACGCTAATTTCACACTTGGGTTCGAACTTTGGAAGCAGTTTTCTCAGGCTTTATGTGACCAAACGGGCTGAAATATTGGAATAGTGATAAGAATCGTTATCCAAATCGAATTCAGTCACCAAATCTCCATTAAGTTGTATTTTTAGAAAAATCATGATTTTCATGGACGCTACTTTCAGACTTGGGTTCGAACTTTGGAAGCAGTTTTCTCAGGTTCTATGTGACTGAATTGGCTGAAATTTTTGAATAAGGATAAGAATCGTTATCCAAATCGAATTCAGTCACCAAATCTCCATAAAGTTGTATTTTTATAAAAATCATGATTTTTATGGATGCTAATTTCAGACTTGGGTTCGAACTTTGGAAGCAGTTTTCTCAGGTTCTATGTTACTGAATTGACTGAAATTTTTGAATAGTGATGAGAATCGTTATCCAAATCGAATTCAGTCTTAATATCTCCATAAAGTTGTATTTTAAGAAAAATTATGATTTTCATGGACGCTAATTTCAGACTTGGGTTCGAACTTTGGAAGAAGTTTTCTCAGGATTTATGTGACCAAACGGGCTGAAATATTTGAATAGTGATAAGAATCGTTATCCAAATCGAATTCAGTCACCAAATCTCCATTAAGTTGTATTTTTAGAAAAATCATGATTTTCATGGACGCTACTTTCAGACTTGGGTTAGAACTTTGGAAGCAGTTTTCTCAGGTTCTATTGGACTGAATTGGCTGAAATTTTTGAATAAGGATAAGAATCGTTATCCAAATCGAATTCTGTCACAATATCTCCATAAAGTTGTATTTTAAGAAAAATTATGATTTTTATGGACGCTAATTTCAGACTTGGGTTCGAACTTTGGAAGCAGTTTTCTCAGGTTCTATGGGACTGAATTGACTGAAATTTTTGAATAGTGATAAGAATCATTATCCAAAACGAATTCAGTCACAATATCTCCATAAAGTTGTATTTTAAGAAAAATCATGATTTTCATGGACGCTAATTTCAGACTTGGGTTCGAACTTTGGAAGCAGTTTTCTCAGGATTTATGTGACCAAACGGGCTGAAATATTGGAATAGTGATAAGAATCGTTATCCAAATCGAATTCAGTCACCAAATCTCCATAAAGTTGTATTTTTAGAAAAATTATGATTTTTATGGACGCTAATTTCAGACTTGGGTTCGAACTTTGGAAGCCGTTTTCTCAGGTTTTATATGACCAAACGGGCTGAAATATTGGAATAGTGATAAGAATCGTTATCCAAATCGAATTCAGTCACAATATCTCCATAAAGTTGTATTTTAAGAAAAAATATGATTTTTATGGACGCTAATTTCAGACTTGGGTTCGAACTTTAGAAGCAGTTTTCTCAGGTTCTATGGGATCAAACGGGCTGAAATTTTGTAATAGTGATAAGAATCGTTAACCAAATCGAATTCAGTCACCAAATCTCCATAAAGCTGTATTTTTATAAAAATCATGATTTTTATGGCCGCTAATTTCAGACCTGGGTTCGAACTTTGGAAGCAGTTTTCTCAGGTTCTATGGGACTGAATTGACTGAAATATTGGAATAGTGATAACAATCGTTTTCCAAATCGAATTCAGTCACCAAATCTCCATTAAGTTGTATTTTTAGAAAAATCATGATTTTTATGGACGCTAATTTCAGACTTGGGTTCGAACTTTGGAAGCAGTTTTCTCACGTTTTATGTGACCAAACTGGCTGAAATATTGGAATAGTGATAAGAATCGTTATCCAAATCGAATTCAGTCACAAAATCTCCATAATGTTGTATTTTTAGAAAAATCATGATTTTCATGGACGCTACTTTCAAATAATATTGGAATAGTGATAACAATCGTTTTCCAAATCGAATTCAGTCACCAGATCACCATTAAGTTGTATTTTTAGAAAAATCATGATTTTTATGGACGCTTATTTCAGACTTGGGTTCGAACTTTGGAAGCAGTTTTCTCAGGTTTTATGTGAACAAACTGGCTGAAATATTGGAATAGTGATAAGAATCGTTTTCCAAACCGAATTCAGTCACAAAATCTCCATAATGTTGTATTTTTAGAAAAATCATGATTTTCATGGACGCTACTTTCAGACTTGGGTTCGAACTTTGGAAGCAGTTTTCTCAGGTTCTATGTTACTGAATTGACTGAAATTTTTGAATAGTGATGAGAATCGTTATCCAAATCGAATTCAGTCTTAATATCTCCATAAAGTTGTATTTTAAGAAAAATTATGATTTTCATGGACGCTAATTTCAGACTTGGGTTCGAACTTTGGAAGAAGTTTTCTCAGGATTTATGTGACCAAACGGGCTGAAATATTTGAATAGTGATAAGAATCGTTATCCAAATCGAATTCAGTCACCAAATCTCCATTAAGTTGTATTTTTAGAAAAATCATGATTTTCATGGACGCTACTTTCAGACTTGGGTTAGAACTTTGGAAGCAGTTTTCTCAGGTTCTATGGGACTGAATTGGCTGAAATTTTTGAATAAGGATAAGAATCGTTATCCAAATCGAATTCTGTCACAATATCTCCATAAAGTTGTATTTTAAGAAAAATTATGATTTTTATGGACGCTAATTTCAGACTTGGGTTCGAACTTTGGAAGCAGTTTTCTCAGGTTCTATGGGACTGAATTGACTGAAATTTTTGAATAGTGATAAGAATCATTATCCAAATCGAATTCAGTCACAATATCTCCATAAAGTTGTATTTTAAGAAAAATCATGATTTTCATGGACGCTAATTTCAGACTTGGGTTCGAACTTTGGAAGCAGTTTTCTCAGGATTTATGTGACCAAACGGGCTGAAATATTGGAATAGTGATAAGAATCGTTATCCAAATCGAATTCAGTCACCAAATCTCCATAAAGTTGTATTTTTAGAAAAATTATGATTTTTATGGACGCTAATTTCAGACTTGGGTTCGAACTTTGGAAGCCGTTTTCTCAGGTTTTATATGACCAAACGGGCTGAAATATTGGAATAGTGATAAGAATCGTTATCCAAATCGAATTCAGTCACAATATCTCCATAAAGTTGTATTTTAAGAAAAAATATGATTTTTATGGACGCTAATTTCAGACTTGGGTTCGAACTTTAGAAGCAGTTTTCTCAGGTTCTATGGGATCAAACGGGCTGAAATTTTGTAATAGTGATAAGAATCGTTAACCAAATCGAATTCAGTCACCAAATCTCCATAAAGCTGTATTTTTATAAAAATCATGATTTTTATGGACGCTAATTTCAGACCTGGGTTCGAACTTTGGAAGCAGTTTTCTCAGGTTCTATGGGACTGAATTGACTGAAATATTGGAATAGTGATAACAATCGTTTTCCAAATCGAATTCAGTCACCAAATCTCCATTAAGTTGTATTTTTAGAAAAATCATGATTTTTATGGACGCTAATTTCAGACTTGGGTTCGAACTTTGGAAGCAGTTTTCTCACGTTTTATGTGACCAAACTGGCTGAAATATTGGAATAGTGATAAGAATCGTTATCCAAATCGAATTCAGTCACAAAATCTCCATAATGTTGTATTTTTAGAAAAATCATGATTTTCATGGACGCTACTTTCAAATAATATTGGAATAGTGATAACAATCGTTTTCCAAATCGAATTCAGTCACCAGATCTCCATTAAGTTGTATTTTTAGAAAAATCATGATTTTTATGGACGCTTATTTCAGACTTGGGTTCGAACTTTGGAAGCAGTTTTCTCAGGTTTTATGTGAACAAACTGGCTGAAATATTGGAATAGTGATAAGAATCGTTTTCCAAACCGAATTCAGTCACAAAATCTCCATAATGTTGTATTTTTAGAAAAATCATGATTTTCATGGACGCTACTTTCAGACTTGGGTTCGAACTTTGGAAGCAGTTTTCTCAGGTTCTATGGGACTGAATTGGCTGAAATTTTTGAATAAGGATAAGAATCGTTATCCAAACCGAAATCAGTCACAAAATCTCCATAAAGCTGTATATTTAGAAAAATCATGATTTTTATGGACGCTTATTTCAGACATGGGTTCGAACTTTGGAAGCTGTTTTCTCAGGTTCTATGGGACTGAATTGACTGAAATTTTTGAATAGTTATAAGAATCATTATCCAAATCGAATTCAGTCACAATATCTCCATAAAGTTGTATTTTAAGAAAAATTATGATTTTCATGGACGCTAATTTCAGACTTGGGTTCGAACTTTGGAAGCAGTTTTCTCAGGTTCTATGGGACTGAATTGACTGAAATATTGGAATAGTGATAACAATCGTTTTCCAAATCGAATTCAGTCACCAAATCTCCATTAAGTTGTATTTTTAGAAAAATCATGATTTTTATGGACGCTAATTTCAGACTTGGGTTCGAACTTTGGAAGCAGTTTTCTCAGGTTCTATGGGACTGAATTGACTGAAATATTGGAATAGTGATAACAATCGTTTTCCAAATCGAATTCAGTTACCAAATCTCCATTAAGTTGTATTTTTAGAAAAATCATGATTTTTATGGACGCTAATTTCAGACTTGGGTTCGAACTTTGGAAGCAGTTTTCTCAGGTTTTATGTGACCAAACTGGCTGAAATATTGGAATAGTGATAAGAATCGTTTTCCATATCGAATTCAGTCACAAAATCTCCATAATGTTGTATTTTTAGAAAAATCATGATTTTCATGGACGGTACTTTCAGACTTCGGTTCGAACTTTGGAAGCAGTTTTCTCAGGTTCTATGGGACTGAATTGGCTGAAATTTTTGAATAAGGATAAGAATCGTTATCCAAACCGTATTCAGTCACAAAATCTCAATAAAGCTGTATTTTTAGAAAAATCATGATTTTTATGGACGCTAATTTCACACTTGGGTTCGAACTTTGGAAGCAGTTTTCTCAGGTTCTATGGGACTGAATTGACTGAAATTTTTGAATAGTGAAAAGAATCATTATCCAAATCGAATTCAGTCACAATATCTCCATAAAGTTGTATTTTAAGAAAAATTATGATTTTCATGGATGCTAATTTCAGACTTGGGTTCGAACTTTGGAAGCAGTTTTCTCAGGCTTTATGTGACCAAACGGGCTGAAATATTGGAATAGTGATAAGAATCGTTATCCAAATCGAATTCAGTCACCAAATCTCCATTAAGTTGTATTTTTAGAAAAATCATGATTTTCATGGACGCTACTTTCAGACTTGGATTCGAACTTTGGAAGCAGTTTTCTCAGGTTCTATGTTACTGAATTGGCTGAAATTTTTGAATAAGGATAAGAATCGTTATCCAAATCGAATTCAGTCACCAAATCTCCATAAAGTTGTATTTTTAGAAAAATCATGATTTTTATGGACGCTAATTTCAGACTTGGGTTCGAACTTTGGAAGCAGTTTTCTCAGGTTCTATGGGACTGAATTGACTGAAATTTTTGAATAGTGATAAGAATCGTTATCCAAATCGAATTTAGTCACAATATCTCCATAAAGTTGTATTTTAAGAAAAATTATGATTTTCATGGACGCTAATTTCAAACTTGGGTTCGAACTTTGGAAGCAGTTTTCTCAGGCTTTATGTGACCAAACGGGCTGAAATATTGGAATAGTGATAAAAATCGTTATCCAAATCGAATTCAGTCACCAAATCTCCATTAAGTTGTATTTTTAGAAAAATCATGATTTTCATGGACGCTACTTTCAGACTTGGGTTCGAACTTTGGAAGCAGTTTTTTCAGGTTCTATGTGACTGAATTGGCTGAAATTTTTGAATAAGGATAAGAATCGTTATCCAAATCGAATTCAGTCACCAAATCTCCATAAAGTTGTATTTTTAGAAAAATCATGATTTTTATGGACGCTAATTTCAGACTTGGGTTCGAACTTTGGAAGCAGTTTTCTCAGGTTATATGGGACTGAATTGACTGAAATTTTTGAATAGTGATAGGAATCGTTATCCAAATCGAATTCAGTCACAATATCTCCATAAAGTTGTATTTTAAGAAAAATTATGATTTTCATGGACGCTAATTTCAGACTTGGGTTCGAACTTTGGAAACAGTTTTCTCAGGTTCTATGGGACTGAATTGACTGAAATATTGGAATAGTGATAACAATCGTTTTCCAAATCAAATTCAGTCACCAAATCTCCATTAAGTTGTATTTTTAGAAAAATCATTATTTTTATGGACGCTAATTTCAGACTTGGGTTCGAACTTTGGAAGCAGTTTTCTCAGGTTTTATGTGACCAAACATGCTGAAATATTGGAATAGTGATAAGAATCGTTATCCAAATCGAATTCAGTCACAAAATCTCCATAATGTTGTATTTTTAGAAAAATCATGATTTTCATGGACGCTACTTTCAGACTTGGATTCGAACTTTGGAAGCAGTTTTCTCAGGTTCTATGTTACTGAATTGGCTGAAATTTTTGAATAAGGATAAGAATCGTTATCCAAATCGAATTCAGTCACCAAATCTCCATAAAGTTGTATTTTTAGAAAAATCATGATTTTTATGGACGCTAATTTCAGACTTGGGTTCGAACTTTGGAAGCAGTTTTCTCAGGTTCTATGGGACTGAATTGACTGAAATTTTTGAATAGTGATAAGAATCGTTATCCAAATCGAATTTAGTCACAATATCTCCATAAAGTTGTATTTTAAGAAAAATTATGATTTTCATGGACGCTAATTTCAAACTTGGGTTCGAACTTTGGAAGCAGTTTTCTCAGGCTTTATGTGACCAAACGGGCTGAAATATTGGAATAGTGATAAAAATCGTTATCCAAATCGAATTCAGTCACCAAATCTCCATTAAGTTGTATTTTTAGAAAAATCATGATTTTCATGGACGCTACTTTCAGACTTGGGTTCGAACTTTGGAAGCAGTTTTCTCAGGTTCTATGTGACTGAATTGGCTGAAATTTTTGAATAAGGATAAGAATCGTTATCCAAATCGAATTCAGTCACCAAATCTCCATAAAGTTGTATTTTTAGAAAAATCATGATTTTTATGGACGCTAATTTCAGACTTGGGTTCGAACTTTGGAAGCAGTTTTCTCAGGTTATATGGGACTGAATTGACTGAAATTTTTGAATAGTGATAGGAATCGTTATCCAAATCGAATTCAGTCTTAATATCTCCATAAAGTTGTATTTTAAGAAAAATTATGATTTTCATGGACGCTAATTTCAGACTTGGGTTCGAACTTTGGAAACAGTTTTCTCAGGTTCTATGGGACTGAATTGACTGAAATATTGGAATAGTGATAACAATCGTTTTCCAAATCAAATTCAGTCACCAAATCTCCATTAAGTTGTATTTTTAGAAAAATCATTATTTTTATGGACGCTAATTTCAGACTTGGGTTCGAACTTTGGAAGCAGTTTTCTCAGGTTTTATGTGACCAAACATGCTGAAATATTGGAATAGTGATAAGAATCGTTATCCAAATCGAATTCAGTCACAAAATCTCCATAATGTTGTATTTTTAGAAAAATCATGATTTTCATGGACGCTACTTTCAGACTTGGGTTCGAACTTTGGAAGCAGTTTTCTCAGGTTCTATGGGACTGAATTGACTGAAAAATTGGAATAGTGATAACAATCGTTTTCCAAATCGAATTCAGTCACCAAATCTCCATTAAGTTGTATTTTTAGAAAAATCATGATTTTTATGGACGCTAATTTCAGACTTGGGTTCGAACTTTGGAAGCAGTTTTCTCAGGTTTTATGTGACCAAACTGGCTGAAATATTGGAATAGTGATAAGAATCGTTTTCCAAATCGAATTCAGTCACAAAATCTCCATAATGTTGTATTTTTAGAAAAATCATGATTTTCATGGACGGTACTTTCAGACTTCGGTTCGAACTTTGGAAGCAGTTTTCTCAGGTTCTATGGGACTGAATTGGCTGAAATTTTTGAATAAGGATAAGAATCGTTATCCAAACCGAATTCAGTCACAAAATCTCCATAAAGCTGTATTTTTAGAAAAATCATGATTTTTATGGACGCTAATTTCAGACTTGGGTTCGAACTTTGGAAGCAGTTTTCTCAGGTTTTATCGGACCAAACGGGCTGAAATATTGGAATAAGGATAAGAATCGTTATCCAAATCGAATTCAGTCACCAAATCTCCATAAAGCTGTATTTTTAGAAAAATCATGATTTTTATGTACGCTAATTTCAGACTTGGGTTCGAAATTTGGAAGCAGTTTTCTCAGGTTCTATGGGACTGAATTGACTGAAATATTGGAATAGTGATAACAATCGTTTTCCAAATCGAATTCAGTCACCAAATCTCCATTAAGTTGTATTTTTAGAAAAATCATGATTTTTATGGACGCTAATTTCAGACTTGGGTTCGAACTTTGGAAGCAGTTTTCTCAGGTTTTATGTGACCAAACTGACTGAAATATTGGAATAGTGATAAGAATCGTTATCCAAATCGAATTCAGTCACAAAATCTCCATAATGTTGTATTTTTAGAAAAATCATGATTTAATGGACGCTACTTTCAGACTTGGGTTCGAACTTTGGAAGCAGTTTTCTCAGGTTCTATGGGACTGAATTGACTGAAAAATTGGAATAGTGATAACAATCGTTTTCCAAATCGAATTCAGTCACCAAATCTCGATAAAGTTGTATTTTTAGAAAAATCATGATTTTTATGGACGGTAATTTCAGACTTGGGTTCGAACTTTGGAAGCAGTTTTCTCAGGTTTTATGTGACCAAACTGGCTGAAATATTGGATTAGTGATAAGAATCGTTATCCAAATCGAATTCAGTCACAAAATCTCCATAATGTTGTATTTTTAGAAAAATCATGATTTAATGGACGCTACTTTCAGACTTGGGTTCGAACTTTGGAAGCAGTTTTCTCAGGTTCTATGGGACTGAATTGACTGAAAAATTGGAATAGTGATAACAATCGTTTTCCAAATCGAATTCAGTCACCAAATCTCGATAAAGTTGTATTTTTAGAAAAATCATGATTTTTATGGACGCTAATTTCAGACTTGGGTTCGAACTTTGGAAGCAGTTTTCTCAGGTTTTATGTGACCAAACTGGCTGAAATATTGGAATAGTGATAAGAATCGTTTTCCAAATCGAATTCAGTCACAAAATCTCCATAATGTTGTATTTTTAGAAAAATCATGATTTTCATGGACGCTACTTTCAGACTTGGGTTCGAACTTTGGACGCAGTTTTCTCAGGTTCTATGGGACTGAATTGGCTGAAATTTTTGAATAAGGATAAGAATCGTTATCCAAACCGTATTCAGTCACAAAATCTCAATAAAGCTGTATTTTTAGAAAAATCATGATTTTTATGGACGCTAATTTCACACTTGGGTTCGAACTTTGGAAGCAGTTTTCTCAGGCTTTATGTGACCAAACGGGCTGAAATATTGGAATAGTGATAAGAATCGTTATCCAAATCGAATTCAGTCACCAAATCTCCATTAAGTTGTATTTTTAGAAAAATCATGATTTTCATGGACGCTACTTTCAGACTTGGGTTCGAACTTTGGAAGCAGTTTTCTCAGGTTCTATGTGACTGAATTGGCTGAAATTTTTGAATAAGGATAAGAATCGTTATCCAAATCGAATTCAGTCACCAAATCTCCATAAAGTTGTATTTTTAGAAAAATCATGATTTTTATGGACGCTAATTTCAGACTTGGGTTCGAACTTTGGAAGCAGTTTTCTCAGGTTTTATGTGACCAAACTGGCTGAAATATTGGAATAGTGATAAGAATCGTTTTCCAAATCGAATTCAGTCACAAAATCTCCATAATGTTGTATTTTTAGAAAAATCATGATTTTCATGGACGCTACTTTCAGACTTGGGTTCGAACTTTGGACGCAGTTTTCTCAGGTTCTATGGGACTGAATTGGCTGAAATTTTTGAATAAGGATAAGAATCGTTATCCAAACCGTATTCAGTCACAAAATCTCAATAAAGCTGTATTTTTAGAAAAATCATGATTTTTATGGACGCTAATTTCACACTTGGGTTCGAACTTTGGAAGCAGTTTTCTCAGGCTTTATGTGACCAAACGGGCTGAAATATTGGAATAGTGATAAGAATCGTTATCCAAATCGAATTCAGTCACCAAATCTCCATTAAGTTGTATTTTTAGAAAAATCATGATTTTCATGGACGCTACTTTCAGACTTGGGTTCGAACTTTGGAAGCAGTTTTCTCAGGTTCTATGTGACTGAATTGGCTGAAATTTTTGAATAAGGATAAGAATCGTTATCCAAATCGAATTCAGTCACCAAATCTCCATAAAGTTGTATTTTTAGAAAAATCATGATTTTTATGGACGCTAATTTCAGACTTGGGTTCGAACTTTGGAAGCAGTTTTCTCAGGTTCTATGTTACTGAATTGACTGAAATTTTTGAATAGTGATGAGAATCGTTATCCAAATCGAATTCAGTCTTAATATCTCCATAAAGTTGTATTTTAAGAAAAATTATGATTTTCATGGACGCTAATTTCAGACTTGGGTTCGAACTTTGGAAGAAGTTTTCTCAGGATTTATGTGACCAAACGGGCTGAAATATTTGAATAGTGATAAGAATCGTTATCCAAATCGAATTCAGTCACCAAATCTCCATTAAGTTGTATTTTTAGAAAAATCATGATTTTCATGGACGCTACTTTCAGACTTGGGTTAGAACTTTGGAAGCAGTTTTCTCAGGTTCTATGGGACTGAATTGGCTGAAATTTTTGAATAAGGATAAGAATCGTTATCCAAATCGAATTCTGTCACAATATCTCCATAAAGTTGTATTTTAAGAAAAATTATGATTTTTATGGACGCTAATTTCAGACTTGGGTTCGAAATTTGGAAGCAGTTTTCTCAGGTTCTATGGGACTGAATTGACTGAAATTTTTGAAAAGTGATAAGAATCATTATCCAAATCGAATTCAGTCACAATATCTCCATAAAGTTGTATTTTAAGAAAAATCATGATTTTCATGGACGCTAATTTCAGACTTGGGTTCGAACTTTGGAAGCAGTTTTCTCAGGATTTATGTGACCAAACGGGCTGAAATATTGGAATAGTGATAAGAATCGTTATCCAAATCGAATTCAGTCACCAAATCTCCATAAAGTTGTATTTTTAGAAAAATTATGATTTTTATGGACGCTAATTTCAGACTTGGGTTCGAACTTTGGAAGCCGTTTTCACAGGTTTTATATGACCAAACGGGCTGAAATATTGGAATAGTGATAAGAATCGTTATCCAAATCGAATTCAGTCACAATATCTCCATAAAGTTGTATTTTAAGAAAAAATATGATTTTTATGGACGCTAATTTCAGACTTGGGTTCGAACTTTAGAAGCAGTTTTCTCAGGTTCTATGGGATCAAACGGGCTGAAATTTTGTAATAGTGATAAGAATCGTTAACCAAATCGAATTCAGTCACCAAATCTCCATAAAGCTGTATTTTTATAAAAATCATGATTTTTATGGACGCTAATTTCAGACCTGGGTTCGAACTTTGGAAGCAGTTTTCTCAGGTTCTATGGGACTGAATTGACTGAAATATTGGAATAGTGATAACAATCGTTTTCCAAATCGAATTCAGTCACCAAATCTCCATTAAGTTGTATTTTTAGAAAAATCATGATTTTTATGGACGCTAATTTCAGACTTGGGTTCGAACTTTGGAAGCAGTTTTCTCAGGTTTTATGTGACCAAACTGGCTGAAATATTGGAATAGTGATAAGAATCGTTATCCAAATCGAATTCAGTCACAATATCTCCATAAAGTTGTATTTTAAGAAAAATTATGATTTTCATGGACGCTAATTTCAGACTTGGGTTCGAACTTTGGAAGCAGTTTTCTCAGGTTCTATGGGACTGAATTGACTGAAATATTGGAATAGTGATAACAATCGTTTTCCAAATCGAATTCAGTCACCAAATCTCCATTAAGTTGTATTTTTAGAAAAATCATGATTTTTATGGACGCTAATTTCAGACTTGGGTTCGAACTTTGGAAGCAGTTTTCTCAGGTTTTATGTGACCAAACTGGCTGAAATATTGGAATAGTGATAAGAATCGTTATCCAAATCGAATTCAGTCACAAAATCTCCATAATGTTATATTTTTAGAAAAATCATGATTTTCATGGACGCTACTTTCAGACTTGGGTTCGAACTTTGGAAGCAGTTTTCTCAGGTTCTATGGGACTGAATTGACTGAAATATTGGAATATTGATAACAATCGTTTTCCAAATCGAATTCAGTCACCAAATCTCCATTAAGTTGTATTTTTAGAAAAATCATGATTTTTATGGACGCTAATTTCAGACTTGGGTTCGAACTTTGGAAGCAGTTTTCTCAGGTTTTATGTGACCAAACTGGCTGAAATATTGGAATAGTGATAAGAATCGTTTTCCATATCGAATTCAGTCACAAAATCTCCATAATGTTGTATTTTTAGAAAAATCATGATTTTCATGGACGCTACTTTCAAATAATATTGGAATAGTGATAACAATCGTTTTCCAAATCGAATTCAGTCACCAGATCTCCATTAAGTTTTATTTTTAGAAAAATCATGATTTTTATGGACGCTTATTTCAGACTTGGGTTCGAACTTTGGAAGCAGTTTTCTCAGGTTTTATGTGACCAAACTGGCTGAAATATTGGAATAGTGATAAGAATCGTTTTCCAAACCGAATTCAGTCACAAAATCTCCATAATGTTGTATTTTTAGAAAAATCATGATTTTCATGGACGCTACTTTCAGACTTGGGTTCGAACTTTGGAAGCAGTTTTCTCAGGTTCTATGGGACTGAATTGGCTGAAATTTTTGAATAAGGATAAGAATCGTTATCCAAATCGAATTCAGTCACAATATCTCCATAAAGTTGTATTTTAAGAAAAATTATGATTTTCATGGACGCTAATTTCAGACTTGGGTTCGAACTTTGGAAGCAGTTTTCTCAGGTTCTATGGGACTGAATTGACTGAAATATTGGAATAGTGATAACAATCGTTTTCCAAATCGAATTCAGTCACCAAATCTCCATTAAGTTGTATTTTTAGAAAAATCATGATTTTTATGGACGCTAATTTCAGACTTGGGTTCGAACTTTGGAAGCAGTTTTCTCAGGTTTTATGTGACCAAACTGGCTGAAATATTGGAATAGTGATAAGAATCGTTTTCCATATCGAATTCAGTCACAAAATCTCCATAATGTTGTATTTTTAGAAAAATCATGATTTTCATGGACGGTACTTTCAGACTTCGGTTCGAACTTTGGAAGCAGTTTTCTCAGGTTCTATGGGACTGAATTGGCTGAAATTTTTGAATAAGGATAAGAATCGTTATCCAAACCGAATTCAGTCACAAAATCTCCAAAAAAGTTGTATTTTAAGAAAAATTATAATTTTCATGGACGCTAATTTCAGACTTGGGTTCGAACTTTGGAAGCAGTTTTCTCAGGCTTTATGTGACTAAACGGGCTGAAATATTGGAATAGTGATAAGAATCGTTTTCCATATCGAATTCAGTCACAAAATCTCCATAATGTTGTATTTTTAGAAAAATCATGATTTTCATGGACGCTACTTTCAGACTTGTGTTCGAACTTTGGACGCAGTTTTCTCAGGTTCTATGGGACTGAATTTGCTGATATTTTTGAATAAGGATAAGAATCGTTATCCAAACCGTATTCAGTCACAAAATCTCAATAAAGCTGTATTTTTAGAAAAATCATGATTTTTATGGACGCTAATTTCACACTTGGGTTCGAACTTTGGAAGCAGTTTTCTCAGGTTCTATGGGACTGAATTGACTGAAAAATTGGAATAGTGATAACAATCGTTTTCCAAATCGAATTCAGTCACCAAATCTCCATTAAGTTGTATTTTTAGAAAAATCATGATTTTTATGGACGCTAATTTCAGACTTGGGTTCGAACTTTGGAAGCAGTTTTCTCAGGTTTTATGTGATCAAACTGGCTGAAATATTGGAATAGTGATAAGAATCGTTTTCCAAATCGAATTCAGTCACAAAATCTCCATAATGTTGTATTTTTAGAAAAATCATGATTTTCATGGACGGTACTTTCAGACTTCGGTTCGAACTTTGGAAGCAGTTTTCTCAGGTTCTATGGGACTGAATTGACTGAAATATTGGAAAAGTGATAACAATCGTTTTCCAAATCGAATTCAGTCACCAAATCTCCATTAAGTTGTATTTTTAGAAAAATCATGATTTTCATGGACGCTACTTTCAGACTTGTGTTCGAACTTTGGACGCAGTTTTCTCAGGTTCTATGGGACTGAATTTGCTGATATTTTTGAATAAGGATAAAAATCGTTATCCAAACCGTATTCAGTCACAAAATCTCAATAAAGCTGTATTTTTAGAAAAATCATGATTTTTATGGACGCTAATTTCACACTTGGGTTCGAACTTTGGAAGCAGTTTTCTCAGGTTCTATGAGACTGAATTGACTGAAATTTTTGAATAGTGAAAAGAATCATTATCCAAATCGAATTCAGTCACAATATCTCCATAAAGTTGTATTTTAAGAAAAATTATGATTTTCATGGACGCTAATTTCAGACTTGGGTTCGAACTTTGGAAGCAGTTTTCTCAGGCTTTATGTGACCAAACGGGCTGAAATATTGGAATAGTGATAAGAATCGTTATCCAAATCGAATTCAGTCACCAAATCTCCATTAAGTTGTATTTTTAGAAAAATCATGATTTTCATGGACGCTACTTTCAGACTTGGATTCGAACTTTGGAAGCAGTTTTCTCAGGTTCTATGTTACTGAATTGGCTGAAATTTTTGAATAAGGATAAGAATCGTTATCCAAATCGAATTCAGTCACCAAATCTCCATAAAGTTGTATTTTTAGAAAAATCATGATTTTTATGGACGCTAATTTCAGACTTGGGTTCGAACTTTGGAAGCAGTTTTCTCAGGTTCTATGGGACTGAATTGACTGAAATTTTTGAATAGTGATAAGAATCGTTATCCAAATCGAATTTAGTCACAATATCTCCATAAAGTTGTATTTTAAGAAAAATTATGATTTTCATGGACGCTAATTTCAAACTTGGGTTCGAACTTTGGAAGCAGTTTTCTCAGGCTTTATGTGACCAAACGGGCTGAAATATTGGAATAGTGATAAAAATCGTTATCCAAATCGAATTCAGTCACCAAATCTCCATTAAGTTGTATTTTTAGAAAAATCATGATTTTCATGGACGCTACTTTCAGACTTGGGTTCGAACTTTGGAAGCAGTTTTCTCAGGTTCTATGTTACTGAATTGGCTGAAATTTTTGAATAAGGATAAGAATCGTTATCCAAATCGAATTCAGTCACCAAATCTCCATAAAGTTGTATTTTTAGAAAAATCATGATTTTTATGGACGCTAATTTCAGACTTGGGTTCGAACTTTGGAAGCAGTTTTCTCAGGTTATATGCGACTGAATTGACTGAAATTTTTGAATAGTGATAGGAATCGTTATCCAAATCGAATTCAGTCACAATATCTCCATAAAGTTGTATTTTAAGAAAAATTATGATTTTCATGGACGCTAATTTCAGACTTGGGTTCGAACTTTGGAAACAGTTTTCTCAGGTTCTATGGGACTGAATTGACTGAAATATTGGAATAGTGATAACAATCGTTTTCCAAATCAAATTCAGTCACCAAATCTCCATTAAGTTGTATTTTTAGAAAAATCATTATTTTTATGGACGCTAATTTCAGACTTGGGTTCGAACTTTGGAAGCAGTTTTCTCAGGTTTTATGTGACCAAACATGCTGAAATATTGGAATAGTGATAAGAATCGTTATCCAAATCGAATTCAGTCACCAAATCTCCATAATGTTGTATTTTTAGAAAAATCATGATTTTCATGGACGCTACTTTCAGACTTGGGTTCGAACTTTGGAAGCAGTTTTCTCAGGTTCTATGGGAATGAATTGACTGAAAAATTGGAATAGTGATAACAATCGTTTTCCAAATCGAATTCAGTCACCAAATCTCCATTAAGTTGTATTTTTAGAAAAATCATGATTTTTATGGACGCTAATTTCAGACTTGGGTTCGAACTTTGGAAGCAGTTTTCTCAGGTTTTATGTGATCAAACTGGCTGAAATATTGGAATAGTGATAAGAATCGTTTTCCAAATCGAATTCAGTCACAAAATCTCCATAATGTTGTATTTTTAGAAAAATCATGATTTTCATGGACGGTACTTTCAGACTTCGGTTCGAACTTTGGAAGCAGTTTTCTCAGGTTCTATGGGACTGAATTGACTGAAATATTGGAAAAGTGATAACAATCGTTTTCCAAATCGAATTCAGTCACCAAATCTCCATTAAGTTGTATTTTTAGAAAAATCATGATTTTAATGGACGCTAATTTCAGACTTGGGTTCGAACTTTGGAAGCAGTTTTCTCAGGTTTTATGTGACCAAACTGGCTGAAATATTGGAATAGTGATAAGAATCGTTATCCAAATCGAATTCAGTCACAAAATCTCCATAATGTTGTATTTTTAGAAAAATCATGATTTTCATGGACGCTACTTTCAGACTTGGGTTCGAACTTTGGAAGCAGTTTTCTCAGGTTCTATGGGACTGAATTGACTGAAATATTGGAATAGTGATAACAATCGTTTTCCAAATCGAATTCAGTCACCAAATCTCCATTAAGTTGTATTTTTAGAAAAATCATGATTTTCATGGACGCTACTTTCAGACTTGGGTTCGAACTTAGGAAGCAGTTTTCTCAGGTTCTATGTGACTGAATTGGCTGAAATTTTTGAATAAGGATAAGAATCGTTATCCAAATCGAATTCAGTCACCAAATCTCCATAAAGTTGTATTTTTAGAAAAATCATGATTTTTATGGACGCTAATTTCAGACTTGGGTTCGAACTTTGGAAGCAGTTTTCTCAGGTTTTATGTGACCAAACTGGCTGAAATATTGGAATAGTGATAAGAATCGTTTTCCAAATCGAATTCAGTCACAAAATCTCCATAATGTTGTATTTTTAGAAAAATCATGATTTTCATGGACGCTACTTTCAGACTTGGGTTCGAACTTTGGACGCAGTTTTCTCAGGTTCTATGGGACTGAATTGGCTGAAATTTTTGAATAAGGATAAGAATCGTTATCCAAACCGAAATCAGTCACAAAATCTCCATAAAGCTGTATTTTTAGAAAAATCATGATTTTTATGGACGCTTATTTCAGACTTGGGTTCGAACTTTGGAAGCTGTTTTCTCAGGTTCTATGGGACTGAATTGACTGAAATTATTGAATAGTTATAAGAATCATTATCCAAATCGAATTCAGTCACAATATCTCCATAAAGTTGTATTTTAAGAAAAATTATGATTTTTATGGACGCTACTTTCAGACTTGGGTTCGAACTTTAGAAGCAGTTTTCTCAGGTTCTATGGGATCAAACGGGCTGAAATTTTGTAATAGTGGTAAGAATCGTTATCCAAATCGAATTCAGTCACAAAATCTCCATATAGCTGTATTTTTAGAAAAATCATGATTTTTATGGAAGCTAATTTCAGATTTGGGTTCGAACTTTGGAAGCAGTTTTCTCAGGATTTATGTGACCAAACGGGCTGAAATATTGGAATAGTGATAAGAATCGTTATCCAAATCGAATTCAGTCACCAAATCTCCATTAAGTTGTATTTTTAGAAAAATCATGATTTTTATGGACGCTAATTTCAGACTTGGGTTCGAACTTTGGAAGCAGTTTTCTCAGGTTCTATGGGACTGAATTGACTGAAATATTGGAATAGTGATAACAATCGTTTTCCAAATCGAATTCAGTCACCAAATCTCCATTAAGTTGTATTTTTAGAAAAATCATGATTTTCATGGACGCTACTTTCAGACTTGGGTTCGAACTTTGGAAGCAGTTTTCTCAGGTTCTATGTGACTGAATTGGCTGAAAATTTTGAATAAGGATAAGAATCGTTATCCAAATCGAATTCAGTCACCAAATCTCCATAAAGTTGTATTTTTAGAAAAATCATGAATTCGATCTTTGGAAGCAATTTTCTCAGGTTCTATGGGACTGAATTGACTGAAATTTTTGAATAGTGATAAGAATCGTCATATAAATCGAATTCAGTCACAATATCTCCTTAAAGTTGTACTTTAAGAAAAATTATGATTTTCATGGACGCTACTTTCAGACTTGGATTCGAACTTTGGAAGCAGTTTTCTCAGGTTCTATGTTACTGAATTGGCTGAAATTTTTGAATAAGGATAAGAATCGTTATCCAAATCGAATTCAGTCACCAAATCTCCATAAAGTTGTATTTTTAGAAAAATCATGATTTTTATGGACGCTAATTTCAGACTTGGGTTCGAACTTTGGAAGCAGTTTTCTCAGGTTCTATGGGACTGAATTGACTGAAATTTTTGAATAGTGATAAGAATCGTTATCCAAATCGAATTTAGTCACAATATCTCCATAAAGTTGTATTTTAAGAAAAATTATGATTTTCATGGACGCTAATTTCAAACTTGGGTTCGAACTTTGGAAGCAGTTTTCTCAGGCTTTATGTGACCAAACGGGCTGAAATATTGGAATAGTGATAAAAATCGTTATCCAAATCGAATTCAGTCACCAAATCTCCATTAAGTTGTATTTTTAGAAAAATCATGATTTTCATGGACGCTACTTTCAGACTTGGGTTCGAACTTTGGAAGCAGTTTTCTCAGGTTCTATGTTACTGAATTGGCTGAAATTTTTGAATAAGGATAAGAATCGTTATCCAAATCGAATTCAGTCACCAAATCTCCATAAAGTTGTATTTTTAGAAAAATCATGATTTTTATGGACGCTAATTTCAGACTTGGGTTCGAACTTTGGAAGCAGTTTTCTCAGGTTATATGCGACTGAATTGACTGAAATTTTTGAATAGTGATAGGAATCGTTATCCAAATCGAATTCAGTCACAATATCTCCATAAAGTTGTATTTTAAGAAAAATTATGATTTTCATGGACGCTAATTTCAGACTTGGGTTCGAACTTTGGAAACAGTTTTCTCAGGTTCTATGGGACTGAATTGACTGAAATATTGGAATAGTGATAACAATCGTTTTCCAAATCAAATTCAGTCACCAAATCTCCATTAAGTTGTATTTTTAGAAAAATCATTATTTTTATGGACGCTAATTTCAGACTTGGGTTCGAACTTTGGAAGCAGTTTTCTCAGGTTTTATGTGACCAAACATGCTGAAATATTGGAATAGTGATAAGAATCGTTATCCAAATCGAATTCAGTCACCAAATCTCCATAATGTTGTATTTTTAGAAAAATCATGATTTTCATGGACGCTACTTTCAGACTTGGGTTCGAACTTTGGAAGCAGTTTTCTCAGGTTCTATGGGAATGAATTGACTGAAAAATTGGAATAGTGATAACAATCGTTTTCCAAATCGAATTCAGTCACCAAATCTCCATTAAGTTGTATTTTTAGAAAAATCATGATTTTTATGGACGCTAATTTCAGACTTGGGTTCGAACTTTGGAAGCAGTTTTCTCAGGTTTTATGTGATCAAACTGGCTGAAATATTGGAATAGTGATAAGAATCGTTTTCCAAATCGAATTCAGTCACAAAATCTCCATAATGTTGTATTTTTAGAAAAATCATGATTTTCATGGACGGTACTTTCAGACTTCGGTTCGAACTTTGGAAGCAGTTTTCTCAGGTTCTATGGGACTGAATTGACTGAAATATTGGAAAAGTGATAACAATCGTTTTCCAAATCGAATTCAGTCACCAAATCTCCATTAAGTTGTATTTTTAGAAAAATCATGATTTTAATGGACGCTAATTTCAGACTTGGGTTCGAACTTTGGAAGCAGTTTTCTCAGGTTTTATGTGACCAAACTGGCTGAAATATTGGAATAGTGATAAGAATCGTTATCCAAATCGAATTCAGTCACAAAATCTCCATAATGTTGTATTTTTAGAAAAATCATGATTTTCATGGACGCTACTTTCAGACTTGGGTTCGAACTTTGGAAGCAGTTTTCTCAGGTTCTATGGGACTGAATTGACTGAAATATTGGAATAGTGATAACAATCGTTTTCCAAATCGAATTCAGTCACCAAATCTCCATTAAGTTGTATTTTTAGAAAAATCATGATTTTCATGGACGCTACTTTCAGACTTGGGTTCGAACTTAGGAAGCAGTTTTCTCAGGTTCTATGTGACTGAATTGGCTGAAATTTTTGAATAAGGATAAGAATCGTTATCCAAATCGAATTCAGTCACCAAATCTCCATAAAGTTGTATTTTTAGAAAAATCATGATTTTTATGGACGCTAATTTCAGACTTGGGTTCGAACTTTGGAAGCAGTTTTCTCAGGTTTTATGTGACCAAACTGGCTGAAATATTGGAATAGTGATAAGAATCGTTTTCCAAATCGAATTCAGTCACAAAATCTCCATAATGTTGTATTTTTAGAAAAATCATGATTTTCATGGACGCTACTTTCAGACTTGGGTTCGAACTTTGGACGCAGTTTTCTCAGGTTCTATGGGACTGAATTGGCTGAAATTTTTGAATAAGGATAAGAATCGTTATCCAAACCGAAATCAGTCACAAAATCTCCATAAAGCTGTATTTTTAGAAAAATCATGATTTTTATGGACGCTTATTTCAGACTTGGGTTCGAACTTTGGAAGCTGTTTTCTCAGGTTCTATGGGACTGAATTGACTGAAATTATTGAATAGTTATAAGAATCATTATCCAAATCGAATTCAGTCACAATATCTCCATAAAGTTGTATTTTAAGAAAAATTATGATTTTTATGGACGCTACTTTCAGACTTGGGTTCGAACTTTAGAAGCAGTTTTCTCAGGTTCTATGGGATCAAACGGGCTGAAATTTTGTAATAGTGGTAAGAATCGTTATCCAAATCGAATTCAGTCACAAAATCTCCATATAGCTGTATTTTTAGAAAAATCATGATTTTTATGGAAGCTAATTTCAGATTTGGGTTCGAACTTTGGAAGCAGTTTTCTCAGGATTTATGTGACCAAACGGGCTGAAATATTGGAATAGTGATAAGAATCGTTATCCAAATCGAATTCAGTCACCAAATCTCCATTAAGTTGTATTTTTAGAAAAATCATGATTTTTATGGACGCTAATTTCAGACTTGGGTTCGAACTTTGGAAGCAGTTTTCTCAGGTTCTATGGGACTGAATTGACTGAAATATTGGAATAGTGATAACAATCGTTTTCCAAATCGAATTCAGTCACCAAATCTCCATTAAGTTGTATTTTTAGAAAAATCATGATTTTCATGGACGCTACTTTCAGACTTGGGTTCGAACTTTGGAAGCAGTTTTCTCAGGTTCTATGTGACTGAATTGGCTGAAAATTTTGAATAAGGATAAGAATCGTTATCCAAATCGAATTCAGTCACCAAATCTCCATAAAGTTGTATTTTTAGAAAAATCATGAATTCGATCTTTGGAAGCAATTTTCTCAGGTTCTATGGGACTGAATTGACTGAAATTTTTGAATAGTGATAAGAATCGTCATATAAATCGAATTCAGTCACAATATCTCCTTAAAGTTGTACTTTAAGAAAAATTATGATTTTCATGGACGCTAATTTCAGACTTGGGTTCGAACTTTGAAAGCAGTTTAATCACAAAATCACAAAATCCTATTTAAGTTGTATTTCTAGAAAAATCATGACTTTTATGGACGCTAATTTCAGACTTGGGTTCGAAATTTAGAACCAGTTTTCTCAGGTTCTATGGGACCAAACTGGCTGAAATTTTGTAATAGTGATAAGAATCGTTAGCCAAATCTAATTCAGTCACAAAATCTCCATAAAGCTGTATTTTTAGAAAAATCATGATTTTTATGGACGCTTATTTCAGACTTGGGTTCGAACTTTGGAAGCAGTTTTCTCAGGATTTATGTGACCAAAAGGGCTGAAATATTGGAATAGTGATAAGAATCGTTATCCAAATCGAATTCAGTCACCAAATCTCCATTAAGTTGTATTTTTAGAAAAATCATGATTTTTATGGACGCTAATTTCAGACTTGGGTTCGAACTTTGGAAGCAGTTTTCTCAGGTTCTATGGGACTGAATTGACTGAAATATTGGAATAGTGATAACAATCGTTTTCCAAATCGAATTCAGTCACCAAATCTCCATTAAGTTGTATTTTTAGAAAAATCATGATTTTCATGGACGCTACTTTCAGACTTGGGTTCGAACTTTGGAAGCAGTTTTCTCAGGTTCTATGTGACTGAATTGGCTGAAATTTTTGAATAAGGATAAGAATCGTTATCCAAATCGAATTCAGTCACCAAATCTCCATAAAGTTGTATTTTTAGAAAAATCATGATTTTTATGGACGCTAATTTCACACATGGGTTCGAACTTTGGAAGCAGTTTTCTCAGGTTCTATGGGACTGAATTGACTGAAATTTTTGAATAGTGATAAGAATCGTTATCCAAATCGAATTCAGTCACAATATCTCCATAAAGTTGTATTTTAAGAAAAATTATGATTTTCATGGACGCTAATTTCAGACTTGGGTTCGAACTTTGGAAGCAGTTTTCTCAGGATTTATGTGACCAAACGGGCTGAAATATTGGAATAGTGATAAGAATCGTTATCAAAATCGAATTCAGTCACAATATCTCCATAAAGTTGTATTTTTAGAAAAGTTATGATTTTCATGGACGCTAATTTCAGACTTGGGTTCGACCTTTAGAAGCAGTTATCTCAGGTTCTATGGGACCAAACTGGCTGAAATATTGGAATAGTGATAAGAATCGTTATCCAAATCGAATTCAGTCACAAAATCTCCATAAAGCTGTATTTTTAGAAAAATCATGATTTTTATGGACGCTAATTTCAGACTTGGGTTTGAACTTTGGAAGCAGTTTTCTCAGGTTCTATGGGACCAAACTGGCTGAAATATTGGAATAGTGATAAGAATCGTTATCCAAATCAAATTCAGTCAAAAAATCTCCATAAAGCTGTATTTTTAGAAAAATCATGATTTTTATGGACGCTAATTTCAGACTTGGGTTCGAACTTTGGAAGCAGTTTTCTCAGGATTTATGTGACCAAACGGGCTGAAATATTGGAATAGTGATAAGAATCGTTATCCAAATCGAATTCAGTCACCAAATCTCCATTAAGTTGTATTTTTAGAAAAATCATGATTTTTATGGACGCTAATTTCAGACTTGGGTTCGAACTTTGGAAGCAGTTTTCTCAGGTTCTATGGGACTGAATTGACTGAAATATTGGAATAGTGATAACAATCGTTTTCCAAATCGAATTCAGTCACCAAATCTCCATTAAGTTGTATTTTTAGAAAAATCATGATTTTCATGGACGCTACTTTCAGACTTGGGTTCGAACTTTGGAAGCAGTTTTCTCAGGTTCTATGTGACTGAATTGGCTGAAATTTTTGAATAAGGATAAGAATCGTTATCCAAATCGAATTCAGTCACCAAATCTCCATAAAGTTGTATTTTTAGAAAAATCATGATTTTTATGGACGCTAATTTCACACATGGGTTCGAACTTTGGAAGCAGTTTTCTCAGGTTCTATGGGACTGAATTGACTGAAATTTTTGAATAGTGATAAGAATCGTTATCCAAATCGAATTCAGTCACAATATCTCCATAAAGTTGTATTTTAAGAAAAATTATGATTTTCATGGACGCTAATTTCAGACTTGGGTTCGAACTTTGGAAGCAGTTTTCTCAGGATTTATGTGACCAAACGGGCTGAAATATTGGAATAGTGATAAGAATCGTTATCAAAATCGAATTCAGTCACAATATCTCCATAAAGTTGTATTTTTAGAAAAGTTATGATTTTCATGGACGCTAATTTCAGACTTGGGTTCGACCTTTAGAAGCAGTTATCTCAGGTTCTATGGGACCAAACTGGCTGAAATATTGGAATAGTGATAAGAATCGTTTTCCAAATCGAATTCAGTCACAAAATCTCCATAAAGCTGTATTTTTAGAAAAATCATGATTTTTATGGACGCTAATTTCAGACTTGGGTTTGAACTTTGGAAGCAGTTTTCTCAGGTTCTATGGGACCAAACTGGCTGAAATATTGGAATAGTGATAAGAATCGTTATCCAAATCAAATTCAGTCAAAAAATCTCCATAAAGCTGTATTTTTAGAAAAATCATGATTTTTATGGACGCTAATTTCAGACTTGGGTTCGAACTTTGGAAGCAGTTTTCTCAGGATTTATGTGACCAAACGGGCTGAAATATTGGAATAGTGATAAGAATCGTTATCCAAATCGAATTCAGTCACCAAATGTCCATTAAGTTGTATTTTTAGAAAAATCATGATTTTTATGGACGCTTATTTCAGACTTGGGTTCGAACTTTGGAAGCAGTTTTCTCAGGTTCTATGGGACTGAATTGACTGAAATATTGGAATAGTGATAACAATCGTTTTCCAAATCGAATTCAGTCACCAATTCTCCATTTAGTTGTATTTTTAGAAAAATCATGATTTTCATGCACGCTACTTTCAGACTTGGGTTCGAACTTTGGAAGCAGTTTTCTCAGGTTCTATGTGACTGAATTAGCTGAAATTTTTGAATAATGATAAGAATCGTTATCCAAATCGAATTCCGTCACCAAATCTCCATAAAGTTGTATTTTTAGAAAAATCATGATTTTTATGGACGCTAATTTCAGACTTGGGTTCGAACTTTGGAAGCAGTTTTCTCAGGTTCTATGGGACTGAATTGACTGAAATTTTTGAATAGTGATAAGAATCGTTATCCAAATCGAATTCAGTCACAATATCTCCATAAAGTTGTATTTTAAGAAAAATTATGATTTTCATGGACGCTAATTTCAGACTTGGGTTCGAACTTTGGAAGCAGTTTTCTCAGGATTTATGTGACCAAACGGGCTGAAATATTGGAATAGTGATAAGAATCGTTATCCAAATCGAATTCAGTCACAAAATCTCCATAAAGCTGTATTTTTAGAAAAATCATGATTTTTATGGACGCTAATTTCAGACTTGGGTTTGAACTTTGGAAGCAGTTTTCTCAGGTTCTATGGGACCAAACTGGCTGAAATATTGGAATAGTGATAAGAATCGTTATCCAAATCAAATTCAGTCAAAAAATCTCCATAAAGCTGTATTTTTAGAAAAATCATGATTTTTATGGACGCTAATTTCAGACTTGGGTTCGAACTTTGGTAGCAATTTTCTCAGGTTCTATGGGACTGAATTGACTGAAATTTTTGAATAGTGATAAGAATCGTAATCTAAATCGAATTCAGTCACAATATCTCCATAAAGTTGTACTTTAAGAAAAATTATGATTTTCATGGACGCTAATTTCAGACTTGGGTTCGAACTTTGAAAGCAGTTTTCTCACAAAATCACAAAATCCTATTTAAGTTGTATTTCTAGAAAAATCATGACTTTTATGGACGCTAATTTCAGACTTGGGTTCGAAATTTAGAAGCAGTTTTCTCAGGTTCTATGAGACCAAACTGGCTGAAATATTGGAATAGTGATAAGAATCGTTATCCAAATCGAATTCAGTCACAAAATCTCCATAAAGTTGTATTTTTAGAAAAATTATTATTTTCATGGATGCTTATTTCAGACTTGGGTTCGAACTTTGGAAGCAGTTTTCTCAGGTTTTATGGGACCAAACGGGCTGAAATATTGGAATAGTGATAAGAATCGTTATCCAAATCGAATTCAGTCACCAAATCTCCATAAAGCTGTATTTTTAGAAAAATCATGATTTTTATGGACGCTAATTTCAGACTTGGGTTCGAACTTTGGAAGCAGTTTTCTCAGGATTTATGTGACCAAACGGGCTGAAATATTGGAATAGTGATAAGAATCGTTATCCAAATCGAATTCAGTCACCAAATGTCCATTAAGTTGTATTTTTAGAAAAATCATGATTTTTATGGACGCTTATTTCAGACTTGGGTTCGAACTTTGGAAGCAGTTTTCTCAGGTTCTATGGGACTGAATTGACTGAAATATTGGAATAGTGATAACAATCGTTTTCCAAATCGAATTCAGTCACCAATTCTCCATTTAGTTGTATTTTTAGAAAAATCATGATTTTCATGCACGCTACTTTCAGACTTGGGTTCGAACTTTGGAAGCAGTTTTCTCAGGTTCTATGTGACTGAATCAGCTGAAATTTTTGAATAATGATAAGAATCGTTATCCAAATCGAATTCCGTCACCAAATCTCCATAAAGTTGTATTTTTAGAAAAATCATGATTTTTATGGACGCTAATTTCAGACTTGGGTTCGAACTTTGGAAGCAGTTTTCTCAGGTTCTATGGGACTGAATTGACTGAAAAATTGGAATAGTGATAACAATCGTTTTCCAAATCGAATTCAGTCACCAAATCTCGATAAAGTTGTATTTTTAGAAAAATCATGATTTTTATGGACGCTAATTTCAGACTTGGGTTCGAACTTTGGAAGCAGTTTTCTCAGGTTTTATGTGACCAAACTGGCTGAAATATTGGAATAGTGATAAGAATCGTTTTCCAAATCGAATTCAGTCACAAAATCTCCATAATTTTGTATTTTTAGAAAAATCATGATTTTCATGGACGCTACTTTCAGACTTGGGTTCGAACTTTGGACGCAGTTTTCTCAGGTTCTATGGGACTGAATTGGCTGAAATTTTTGAATAAGGATAAGAATCGTTATCCAAACCGTATTCAGTCACAAAATCTCAATAAAGCTGTATTTTTAGAAAAATCATGATTTTTATGGACGCTAATTTCACACTTGGGTTCGAACTTTGGAAGCAGTTTTCTCAGGCTTTATGTGACCAAACGGGCTGAAATATTGGAATAGTGATAAGAATCGTTATCCAAATCGAATTCAGTCACCAAATCTCCATTAAGTTGTATTTTTAGAAAAATCATGATTTTCATGGACGCTACTTTCAGACTTGGGTTCGAACTTTGGAAGCAGTTTTCTCAGGTTCTATGTGACTGAATTGGCTGAAATTTTTGAATAAGGATAAGAATCGTTATCCAAATCGAATTCAGTCACCAAATCTCCATAAAGTTGTATTTTTAGAAAAATCATGATTTTTATGGACGTTAATTTCAGACTTGGGTTCGAACTTTGGAAGCAGTTTTCTCAGGTTCTATGTTACTGAATTGACTGAAATTTTTGAATAGTGATGAGAATCGTTATCCAAATCGAATTCAGTCTTAATATCTCCATAAAGTTGTATTTTAAGAAAAATTATGATTTTCATGGACGCTAATTTCAGACTTGGGTTCGAACTTTGGAAGAAGTTTTCTCACAAAATCACAAAATCCTATTTAAGTTGTATTTCTAGAAAAATCATGACTTTTATGGACGCTAATTTCAGACTTGGGTTCGAAATTTAGAAGCAGTTTTCTCAGGTTCTATGAGACCAAACTGGCTGAAATATTGGAATAGTGATAAGAATCGTTATCCAAATCGAATTCAGTCACAAAATCTCCATAAAGTTGTATTTTTAGAAAAATTATTATTTTCATGGATGCTTATTTCAGACTTGGGTTCGAACTTTGGAAGCAGTTTTCTCAGGTTTTATGGGACCAAACGGGCTGAAATATTGGAATAGTGATAAGAATCGTTATCCAAATCGAATTCAGTCACCAAATCTCCATAAAGCTGTATTTTTAGAAAAATCATGATTTTTATGGACGCTAATTTCAGACTTGGGTTCGAACTTTGGAAGCAGTTTTCTCAGGATTTATGTGACCAAACGGGCTGAAATATTGGAATAGTGATAAGAATCGTTATCCAAATCGAATTCAGTCACCAAATGTCCATTAAGTTGTATTTTTAGAAAAATCATGATTTTTATGGACGCTTATTTCAGACTTGGGTTCGAACTTTGGAAGCAGTTTTCTCAGGTTCTATGGGACTGAATTGACTGAAATATTGGAATAGTGATAACAATCGTTTTCCAAATCGAATTCAGTCACCAATTCTCCATTTAGTTGTATTTTTAGAAAAATCATGATTTTCATGCACGCTACTTTCAGACTTGGGTTCGAACTTTGGAAGCAGTTTTCTCAGGTTCTATGTGACTGAATCAGCTGAAATTTTTGAATAATGATAAGAATCGTTATCCAAATCGAATTCCGTCACCAAATCTCCATAAAGTTGTATTTTTAGAAAAATCATGATTTTTATGGACGCTAATTTCAGACTTGGGTTCGAACTTTGGAAGCAGTTTTCTCAGGTTCTATGGGACTGAATTGACTGAAAAATTGGAATAGTGATAACAATCGTTTTCCAAATCGAATTCAGTCACCAAATCTCGATAAAGTTGTATTTTTAGAAAAATCATGATTTTTATGGACGCTAATTTCAGACTTGGGTTCGAACTTTGGAAGCAGTTTTCTCAGGTTTTATGTGACCAAACTGGCTGAAATATTGGAATAGTGATAAGAATCGTTTTCCAAATCGAATTCAGTCACAAAATCTCCATAATTTTGTATTTTTAGAAAAATCATGATTTTCATGGACGCTACTTTCAGACTTGGGTTCGAACTTTGGACGCAGTTTTCTCAGGTTCTATGGGACTGAATTGGCTGAAATTTTTGAATAAGGATAAGAATCGTTATCCAAACCGTATTCAGTCACAAAATCTCAATAAAGCTGTATTTTTAGAAAAATCATGATTTTTATGGACGCTAATTTCACACTTGGGTTCGAACTTTGGAAGCAGTTTTCTCAGGCTTTATGTGACCAAACGGGCTGAAATATTGGAATAGTGATAAGAATCGTTATCCAAATCGAATTCAGTCACCAAATCTCCATTAAGTTGTATTTTTAGAAAAATCATGATTTTCATGGACGCTACTTTCAGACTTGGGTTCGAACTTTGGAAGCAGTTTTCTCAGGTTCTATGTGACTGAATTGGCTGAAATTTTTGAATAAGGATAAGAATCGTTATCCAAATCGAATTCAGTCACCAAATCTCCATAAAGTTGTATTTTTAGAAAAATCATGATTTTTATGGACGTTAATTTCAGACTTGGGTTCGAACTTTGGAAGCAGTTTTCTCAGGTTCTATGTTACTGAATTGACTGAAATTTTTGAATAGTGATGAGAATCGTTATCCAAATCGAATTCAGTCTTAATATCTCCATAAAGTTGTATTTTAAGAAAAATTATGATTTTCATGGACGCTAATTTCAGACTTGGGTTCGAACTTTGGAAGAAGTTTTCTCAGGATTTATGTGACCAAACGGGCTGAAATATTTGAATAGTGATAAGAATCGTTATCCAAATCGAATTCAGTCACCAAATCTCCATTAAGTTGTATTTTTAGAAAAATCATGATTTTTATGGACGCTAATTTCAGACTTGGGTTCGAACTTTGGAAGCAGTTTTCTCAGGTTCTATGGGACTGAATTGACTGAAATATTGGAATAGTGATAACAATCGTTTTCCAAATCGAATTCAGTCACCAAATCTCCATTAAGTTGTATTTTTAGAAAAATCATGATTTTCATGGACGCTACTTTCAGACTTGGGTTCGAACTTTGGAAGCAGTTTTCTCAGGTTCTATGTGACTGAATTGGCTGAAATTTTTGAATAAGGATAAGAATCGTTATCCAAATCGAATTCAGTCACCAAATCTCCATAAAGTTGTATTTTTAGAAAAATCATGATTTTTATGGACGCTAATTTCACACATGGGTTCGAACTTTGGAAGCAGTTTTCTCAGGTTCTATGGGACTGAATTGACTGAAATTTTTGAATAGTGATAAGAATCGTTATCCAAATCGAATTCAGTCACAATATCTCCATAAAGTTGTATTTTAAGAAAAATTATGATTTTCATGGACGCTAATTTCAGACTTGGGTTCGAACTTTGGAAGCAGTTTTCTCAGGATTTATGTGACCAAACGGGCTGAAATATTGGAATAGTGATAAGAATCGTTATCAAAATCGAATTCAGTCACAATATCTCCATAAAGTTGTATTTTTAGAAAAGTTATGATTTTCATGGACGCTAATTTCAGACTTGGGTTCGACCTTTAGAAGCAGTTATCTCAGGTTCTATGGGACCAAACTGGCTGAAATATTGGAATAGTGATAAGAATCGTTATCCAAATCGAATTCAGTCACAAAATCTCCATAAAGCTGTATTTTTAGAAAAATCATGATTTTTATGGACGCTAATTTCAGACTTGGGTTCGAACTTTGGAAGCAGTTTTCTCAGGATTTATGTGACCAAACGGGCTGAAATATTGGAATAGTGATAAGAATCGTTATCCAAATCGAATTCAGTCACCAAATGTCCATTAAGTTGTATTTTTAGAAAAATCATGATTTTTATGGACGCTTATTTCAGACTTGGGTTCGAACTTTGGAAGCAGTTTTCTCAGGTTCTATGGGACTGAATTGACTGAAATATTGGAATAGTGATAACAATCGTTTTCCAAATCGAATTCAGTCACCAATTCTCCATTTAGTTGTATTTTTAGAAAAATCATGATTTTCATGCACGCTACTTTCAGACTTGGGTTCGAACTTTGGAAGCAGTTTTCTCAGGTTCTATGTGACTGAATTAGCTGAAATTTTTGAATAATGATAAGAATCGTTATCCAAATCGAATTCCGTCACCAAATCTCCATAAAGTTGTATTTTTAGAAAAATCATGATTTTTATGGACGCTAATTTCAGACTTGGGTTCGAACTTTGGAAGCAGTTTTCTCAGGTTCTATGGGACTGAATTGACTGAAATTTTTGAATAGTGATAAGAATCGTTATCCAAATCGAATTCAGTCACAATATCTCCATAAAGTTGTATTTTAAGAAAAATTATGATTTTCATGGACGCTAATTTCAGACTTGGGTTCGAACTTTGGAAGCAGTTTTCTCAGGATTTATGTGACCAAACGGGCTGAAATATTGGAATAGTGATAAGAATCGTTATCCAAATCGAATTCAGTCACAAAATCTCCATAAAGCTGTATTTTTAGAAAAATCATGATTTTTATGGACGCTAATTTCAGACTTGGGTTCGAACTTTGGTAGCAATTTTCTCAGGTTCTATGGGACTGAATTGACTGAAATTTTTGAATAGTGATAAGAATCGTAATCTAAATCGAATTCAGTCACAATATCTCCATAAAGTTGTACTTTAAGAAAAATTATGATTTTCATGGACGCTAATTTCAGACTTGGGTTCGAACTTTGAAAGCAGTTTTCTCACAAAATCACAAAATCCTATTTAAGTTGTATTTCTAGAAAAATCATGACTTTTATGGACGCTAATTTCAGACTTGGGTTCGAAATTTAGAAGCAGTTTTCTCAGGTTCTATGAGACCAAACTGGCTGAAATATTGGAATAGTGATAAGAATCGTTATCCAAATCGAATTCAGTCACAAAATCTCCATAAAGTTGTATTTTTAGAAAAATTATTATTTTCATGGATGCTTATTTCAGACTTGGGTTCGAACTTTGGAAGCAGTTTTCTCAGGTTTTATGGGACCAAACGGGCTGAAATATTGGAATAGTGATAAGAATCGTTATCCAAATCGAATTCAGTCACCAAATCTCCATAAAGCTGTATTTTTAGAAAAATCATGATTTTTATGGACGCTAATTTCAGACTTGGGTTCGAACTTTGGAAGCAGTTTTCTCAGGATTTATGTGACCAAACGGGCTGAAATATTGGAATAGTGATAAGAATCGTTATCCAAATCGAATTCAGTCACCAAATGTCCATTAAGTTGTATTTTTAGAAAAATCATGATTTTTATGGACGCTTATTTCAGACTTGGGTTCGAACTTTGGAAGCAGTTTTCTCAGGTTCTATGGGACTGAATTGACTGAAATATTGGAATAGTGATAACAATCGTTTTCCAAATCGAATTCAGTCACCAATTCTCCATTTAGTTGTATTTTTAGAAAAATCATGATTTTCATGCACGCTACTTTCAGACTTGGGTTCGAACTTTGGAAGCAGTTTTCTCAGGTTCTATGTGACTGAATCAGCTGAAATTTTTGAATAATGATAAGAATCGTTATCCAAATCGAATTCCGTCACCAAATCTCCATAAAGTTGTATTTTTAGAAAAATCATGATTTTTATGGACGCTAATTTCAGACTTGGGTTCGAACTTTGGAAGCAGTTTTCTCAGGTTCTATGGGACTGAATTGACTGAAAAATTGGAATAGTGATAACAATCGTTTTCCAAATCGAATTCAGTCACCAAATCTCGATAAAGTTGTATTTTTAGAAAAATCATGATTTTTATGGACGCTAATTTCAGACTTGGGTTCGAACTTTGGAAGCAGTTTTCTCAGGTTTTATGTGACCAAACTGGCTGAAATATTGGAATAGTGATAAGAATCGTTTTCCAAATCGAATTCAGTCACAAAATCTCCATAATTTTGTATTTTTAGAAAAATCATGATTTTCATGGACGCTACTTTCAGACTTGGGTTCGAACTTTGGACGCAGTTTTCTCAGGTTCTATGGGACTGAATTGGCTGAAATTTTTGAATAAGGATAAGAATCGTTATCCAAACCGTATTCAGTCACAAAATCTCAATAAAGCTGTATTTTTAGAAAAATCATGATTTTTATGGACGCTAATTTCACACTTGGGTTCGAACTTTGGAAGCAGTTTTCTCAGGCTTTATGTGACCAAACGGGCTGAAATATTGGAATAGTGATAAGAATCGTTATCCAAATCGAATTCAGTCACCAAATCTCCATTAAGTTGTATTTTTAGAAAAATCATGATTTTCATGGACGCTACTTTCAGACTTGGGTTCGAACTTTGGAAGCAGTTTTCTCAGGTTCTATGTGACTGAATTGGCTGAAATTTTTGAATAAGGATAAGAATCGTTATCCAAATCGAATTCAGTCACCAAATCTCCATAAAGTTGTATTTTTAGAAAAATCATGATTTTTATGGACGTTAATTTCAGACTTGGGTTCGAACTTTGGAAGCAGTTTTCTCAGGTTCTATGTTACTGAATTGACTGAAATTTTTGAATAGTGATGAGAATCGTTATCCAAATCGAATTCAGTCTTAATATCTCCATAAAGTTGTATTTTAAGAAAAATTATGATTTTCATGGACGCTAATTTCAGACTTGGGTTCGAACTTTGGAAGAAGTTTTCTCAGGATTTATGTGACCAAACGGGCTGAAATATTTGAATAGTGATAAGAATCGTTATCCAAATCGAATTCAGTCACCAAATCTCCATTAAGTTGTATTTTTAGAAAAATCATGATTTTTATGGACGCTTATTTCAGACTTGGGTTCGAAATTTGGAAGCAGTTTTCTCAGGTTCTATGGGACTGAATTGACTGAAATTTTTGAAAAGTGATAAGAATCATTATCCAAATCGAATTCAGTCACAATATCTCCATAAAGTTGTATTTTTAGAAAAATCATGATTTTCATGGACGCTACTTTCAGACTTGGGTTAGAACTTTGGAAGCAGTTTTCTCAGGTTCTATGGGACTGAATTGGCTGAAATTTTTGAATAAGGATAAGAATCGTTATCCAAATCGAATTCTGTCACAATATCTCCATAAAGTTGTATTTTAAGAAAAATTATGATTTTTATGGACGCTAATTTCAGACTTGGGTTCGAAATTTGGAAGCAGTTTTCTCAGGTTCTATGGGACTGAATTGACTGAAATTTTTGAAAAGTGATAAGAATCATTATCCAAATCGAATTCAGTCACAATATCTCCATAAAGTTGTATTTTAAGAAAAATCATGATTTTCATGGACGCTAATTTCAGACTTGGGTTCGAACTTTGGAAGCAGTTTTCTCAGGATTTATGTGACCAAACGGGCTGAAATATTGGAATAGTGATAAGAATCGTTATCCAAATCGAATTCAGTCACCAAATCTCCATAAAGTTGTATTTTTAGAAAAATTATGATTTTTATGGACGCTAATTTCAGACTTGGGTTCGAACTTTGGAAGCCGTTTTCACAGGTTTTATATGACCAAACGGGCTGAAATATTGGAATAGTGATAAGAATCGTTATCCAAATCGAATTCAGTCACAATATCTCCATAAAGTTGTATTTTTAGAAAAAATATGATTTTTATGGACGCTAATTTCAGACTTGGGTTCGAACTTTAGAAGCAGTTTTCTCAGGTTCTATGGGATCAAACGGGCTGAAATTTTGTAATAGTGATAAGAATCGTTAACCAAATCGAATTCAGTCACCAAATCTCCATAAAGCTGTATTTTTATAAAAATCATGATTTTTATGGACGCTAATTTCAGACCTGGGTTCGAACTTTGGAAGCAGTTTTCTCAGGTTCTATGGGACTGAATTGACTGAAATATTGGAATAGTGATAACAATCGTTTTCCAAATCGAATTCAGTCACCAAATCTCCATTAAGTTGTATTTTTAGAAAAATCATGATTTTTATGGACGCTAATTTCAGACTTGGGTTCGAACTTTGGAAGCAGTTTTCTCAGGTTTTATGTGACCAAACTGGCTGAAATATTGGAATAGTGATAAGAATCGTTATCCAAATCGAATTCAGTCACAATATCTCCATAAAGTTGTATTTTAAGAAAAATTATGATTTTCATGGACGCTAATTTCAGACTTGGGTTCGAACTTTGGAAGCAGTTTTCTCAGGTTCTATGGGACTGAATTGACTGAAATATTGGAATAGTGATAACAATCGTTTTCCAAATCGAATTCAGTCACCAAATCTCCATTAAGTTGTATTTTTAGAAAAATCATGATTTTTATGGACGCTAATTTCAGACTTGGGTTCGAACTTTGGAAGCAGTTTTCTCAGGTTTTATGTGACCAAACTGGCTGAAATATTGGAATAGTGATAAGAATCGTTATCCAAATCGAATTCAGTCACAAAATCTCCATAATGTTGTATTTTTAGAAAAATCATGATTTTCATGGACGCTACTTTCAGACTTGGGTTCGAACTTTGGAAGCAGTTTTCTCAGGTTCTATGGGACTGAATTGACTGAAATATTGGAATAGTGATAACAATCGTTTTCCAAATCGAATTCAGTCACCAAATCTCCATTAAGTTGTATTTTTAGAAAAATCATGATTTTTATGGACGCTAATTTCAGACTTGGGTTCGAACTTTGGAAGCAGTTTTCTCAGGTTTTATGTGACCAAACTGGCTGAAATATTGGAATAGTGATAAGAATCGTTTTCCATATCGAATTCAGTCACAAAATCTCCATAATGTTGTATTTTTAGAAAAATCATGATTTTCATGGACGCTACTTTCAAATAATATTGGAATAGTGATAACAATCGTTTTCCAAATCGAATTCAGTCACCAGATCTCCATTAAGTTTTATTTTTAGAAAAATCATGATTTTTATGGACGCTTATTTCAGACTTGGGTTCGAACTTTGGAAGCAGTTTTCTCAGGTTTTATGTGACCAAACTGGCTGAAATATTGGAATAGTGATAAGAATCGTTTTCCAAACCGAATTCAGTCACAAAATCTCCATAATGTTGTATTTTTAGAAAAATCATGATTTTCATGGACGCTACTTTCAGACTTGGGTTCGAACTTTGGAAGCAGTTTTCTCAGGTTCTATGGGACTGAATTGGCTGAAATTTTTGAATAAGGATAAGAATCGTTATCCAAACCGAAATCAGTCACAAAATCTCCATAAAGCTGTATTTTTAGAAAAATCATGATTTTTATGGACGCTTATTTCAGACTTGGGTTCGAACTTTGGAAGCTGTTTTCTCAGGTTCTATGGGACTGAATTGACTGAAATTTTTGAATAGTTATAAGAATCATTATCCGAATCGAATTCAGTCACAATATCTCCATAAAGTTGTATTTTAAGAAAAATTATGATTTTCATGGACGCTAATTTCAGACTTGGGTTCGAACTTTGGAAGCAGTTTTCTCAGGTTCTATGGGACTGAATTGACTGAAATATTGGAATAGTGATAACAATCGTTTTCCAAATCGAATTCAGTCACCAAATCTCCATTAAGTTGTATTTTTAGAAAAATCATGATTTTTATGGACGCTAATTTCAGACTTGGGTTCGAACTTTGGAAGCAGTTTTCTCAGGTTTTATGTGACCAAACTGGCTGAAATATTGGAATAGTGATAAGAATCGTTTTCCATATCGAATTCAGTCACAAAATCTCCATAATGTTGTATTTTTAGAAAAATCATGATTTTCATGGACGGTACTTTCAGACTTCGGTTCGAACTTTGGATGCAGTTTTCTCAGGTTCTATGGGACTGAATTGGCTGAAATTTTTGAATAAGGATAAGAATCGTTATCCAAACCGAATTCAGCCACAAAATCTCCATAAAGTTGTATTTTAAGAAAAATTATGATTTTCATGGACGCTAATTTCAGACTTGGGTTCGAACTTTGGAAGCAGTTTTCTCAGGCTTTATGTGACCAAACGGGCTGAAATATTGGAATAGTGATAAGAATCGTTTTCCATATCGAATTCAGTCACAAAATCTCCATAATGTTGTATTTTTAGAAAAATCATGATTTTCATGGACGCTACTTTCAGACTTGTGTTCGAACTTTGGACGCAGTTTTCTCAGGTTCTATGGGACTGAATTTGCTGAAATTTTTGAATAAGGATAAGAATCGTTATCCAAACCGTATTCAGTCACAAAATCTCAATAAAGCTGTATTTTTAGAAAAATCATGATTTTTATGGACGCTAATTTCACACTTGGGTTCGAACTTTGGAAGCAGTTTTCTCAGGTTCTATGGGACTGAATTGACTGAAATTTTTGAATAGTGAAAAGAATCATTATCCAAATCGAATTCAGTCACAATATCTCCATAAAGTTGTATTTTTAGAAAAATTATGATTTTCATGGACGCTAATTTCAGACTTGGGTTCGAACTTTGGAAGCAGTTTTCTCAGGCTTTATGTGACCAAACGGGCTGAAATATTGGAATAGTGATAAGAATCGTTATCCAAATCGAATTCAGTCACCAAATCTACATTAAGTTGTATTTTTAGAAAAATCATGATTTTCATGGACGCTACTTTCAGACTTGGATTCGAACTTTGGAAGCAGTTTTCTCAGGTTCTATGTTACTGAATTGGCTGAAATTTTTGAATAAGGATAAGAATCGTTATCCAAATCGAATTCAGTCACCAAATCTCCATAAAGTTGTATTTTTAGAAAAATCATGATTTTTATGGACGCTAATTTCAGACTTGGGTTCGAACTTTGGAAGCAGTTTTCTCAGGTTCTATGGGACTGAATTGACTGAAATTTTTGAATAGTGATAAGAATCGTTATCCAAATCGAATTTAGTCACAATATCTCCATAAAGTTGTATTTTAAGAAAAATTATGATTTTCATGGACGCTAATTTCAAACTTGGGTTCGAACTTTGGAAGCAGTTTTCTCAGGCTTTATGTAACCAAACGGGCTGAAATATTGGAATAGTGATAAAAATCGTTATCCAAATCGAATTCAGTCACCAAATCTCCATTAAGTTGTATTTTTAGAAAAATCATGATTTTCATGGACGCTACTTTCAGACTTGGGTTCGAACTTTGGAAGCAGTTTTCTCAGGTTCTATGGGACTGAATTGACTGAAATATTGGAATAGTGATAACAATCGTTTTCCAAATCGAATTCAGTCACCAAATCTCCATTAAGTTGTATTTTTAGAAAAATCATGATTTTTATGGACGCTAATTTCAGACTTGGGTTCGAACTTTGGAAGCAGTTTTCTCAGGTTTTATGTGACCAAACTGGCTGAAATATTGGAATAGTGATAAGAATCGTTATCCAAATCGAATTCAGTCACAATATCTCCATAAAGTTGTATTTTAAGAAAAATTATGATTTTCATGGACGCTAATTTCAGACTTGGGTTCGAACTTTGGAAGCAGTTTTCTCAGGTTCTATGGGACTGAAATGACTGAAATATTGGAATAGTGATAACAATCGTTTTCCAAATCGAATTCAGTCACCAAATCTCCATTAAGTTGTATTTTTAGAAAAATCATGATTTTTATGGACGCTAATTTCAGACTTGGGTTCGAACTTTGGAAGCAGTTTTCTCAGGTTTTATGTGACCAAACTGGCTGAAATATTGGAATAGTGATAAGAATCGTTATCCAAATCGAATTCAGTCACAAAATCTCCATAATGTTGTATTTTTAGAAAAATCATGATTTTCATGGACGCTACTTTCAGACTTGGGTTCGAACTTTGGAAGCAGTTTTCTCAGGTTCTATGGGACTGAATTGACTGAAATATTGGAATAGTGATAACAATCGTTTTCCAAATCGAATTCAGTCACCAAATCTCCATTAAGTTGTATTTTTAGAAAAATCATGATTTTTATGGACGCTAATTTCAGACTTGGGTTCGAACTTTGGAAGCAGTTTTCTCAGGTTTTATGTGACCAAACTGGCTGAAATATTGGAATAGTGATAAGAATCGTTTTCCATATCGAATTCAGTCACAAAATCTCCATAATGTTGTATTTTTAGAAAAATCATGATTTTCATGGACGCTACTTTCAAATAATATTGGAATAGTGATAACAATCGTTTTCCAAATCGAATTCAGTCACCAGATCTCCATTAAGTTTTATTTTTAGAAAAATCATGATTTTTATGGACGCTTATTTCAGACTTGGGTTCGAACTTTGGAAGCAGTTTTCTCAGGTTTTATGTGACCAAACTGGCTGAAATATTGGAATAGTGATAAGAATCGTTTTCCAAACCGAATTCAGTCACAAAATCTCCATAATGTTGTATTTTTAGAAAAATCATGATTTTCATGGACGCTACTTTCAGACTTGGGTTCGAACTTTGGAAGCAGTTTTCTCAGGTTCTATGGGACTGAATTGGCTGAAATTTTTGAATAAGGATAAGAATCGTTATCCAAACCGAAATCAGTCACAAAATCTCCATAAAGCTGTATTTTTAGAAAAATCATGATTTTTATGGACGCTTATTTCAGACTTGGGTTCGAACTTTGGAAGCTGTTTTCTCAGGTTCTATGGGACTGAATTGACTGAAATTTTTGAATAGTTATAAGAATCATTATCCAAATCGAATTCAGTCACAATATCTCCATAAAGTTGTATTTTAAGAAAAATTATGATTTTCATGGACGCTAATTTCAGACTTGGGTTCGAACTTTGGAAGCAGTTTTCTCAGGTTCTATGGGACTGAATTGACTGAAATATTGGAATAGTGATAACAATCGTTTTCCAAATCGAATTCAGTCACCAAATCTCCATTAAGTTGTATTTTTAGAAAAATCATGATTTTTATGGACGCTAATTTCAGACTTGGGTTCGAACTTTGGAAGCAGTTTTCTCAGGTTTTATGTGACCAAACTGGCTGAAATATTGGAATAGTGATAAGAATCGTTATCCAAATCGAATTCAGTCACAAAATCTCCATAATGTTGTATTTTTAGAAAAATCATGATTTTCATGGACGCTACTTTCAGACTTGGGTTCGAACTTTGGAAGCAGTTTTCTCAGGTTCTATGGGACTGAATTGACTGAAATATTGGAATAGTGATAACAATCGTTTTCCAAATCGAATTCAGTCACCAAATCTCCATTAAGTTGTATTTTTAGAAAAATCATGATTTTTATGGACGCTAATTTCAGACTTGGGTTCGAACTTTGGAAGCAGTTTTCTCAGGTTTTATGTGACCAAACTGGCTGAAATATTGGAATAGTGATAAGAATCGTTTTCCATATCGAATTCAGTCACAAAATCTCCATAATGTTGTATTTTTAGAAAAATCATGATTTTCATGGACGCTACTTTCAAATAATATTGGAATAGTGATAACAATCGTTTTCCAAATCGAATTCAGTCACCAGATCTCCATTAAGTTTTATTTTTAGAAAAATCATGATTTTTATGGACGCTTATTTCAGACTTGGGTTCGAACTTTGGAAGCAGTTTTCTCAGGTTTTATGTGACCAAACTGGCTGAAATATTGGAATAGTGATAAGAATCGTTTTCCAAACCGAATTCAGTCACAAAATCTCCATAATGTTGTATTTTTAGAAAAATCATGATTTTCATGGACGCTACTTTCAGACTTGGGTTCGAACTTTGGAAGCAGTTTTCTCAGGTTCTATGGGACTGAATTGGCTGAAATTTTTGAATAAGGATAAGAATCGTTATCCAAACCGAAATCAGTCACAAAATCTCCATAAAGCTGTATTTTTAGAAAAATCATGATTTTTATGGACGCTTATTTCAGACTTGGGTTCGAACTTTGGAAGCTGTTTTCTCAGGTTCTATGGGACTGAATTGACTGAAATTTTTGAATAGTTATAAGAATCATTATCCAAATCGAATTCAGTCACAATATCTCCATAAAGTTGTATTTTAAGAAAAATTATGATTTTCATGGACGCTAATTTCAGACTTGGGTTCGAACTTTGGAAGCAGTTTTCTCAGGTTCTATGGGACTGAATTGACTGAAATATTGGAATAGTGATAACAATCGTTTTCCAAATCGAATTCAGTCACCAAATCTCCATTAAGTTGTAATTTTAGAAAAATCATGATTTTTATGGACGCTAATTTCAGACTTGGGTTCGAACTTTGGAAGCAGTTTTCTCAGGTTTTATGTGACCAAACTGGCTGAAATATTGGAATAGTGATAAGAATCGTTTTCCATATCGAATTCAGTCACAAAATCTCCATAATGTTGTATTTTTAGAAAAATCATGATTTTCATGGACGGTACTTTCAGACTTCGGTTCGAACTTTGGAAGCAGTTTTCTCAGGTTCTATGGGACTGAATTGGCTGAAATTTTTGAATAAGGATAAGAATCGTTATCCAAACCGAATTCAGTCACAAAATCTCCATAAAGTTGTATTTTAAGAAAAATTATGATTTTCATGGACGCTAATTTCAGACTTGGGTTCGAACATTGGAAGCAGTATTCTCAGGCTTTATGTGACCAAACGGGCTGAAATATTGGAATAGTGATAAGAATCGTTTTCCATATCGAATTCAGTCACAAAATCTCCATAATGTTGTATTTTTAGAAAAATCATGATTTTCATGGACGCTACTTTCAGACTTGTGTTCGAACTTTGGACGCAGTTTTCTCAGGTTCTATGGGACTGAATTGGCTGAAATTTTTGAATAAGGATAAGAATCGTTATCCAAACCGAATTCAGTCACAAAATCTCCATAAAGTTGTATTTTAAGAAAAATTATGATTTTCATGGACGCTAATTTCAGACTTGGGTTCGAACATTGGAAGCAGTTTTCTCAGGCTTTATGTGACCAAACGGGCTGAAATATTGGAATAGTGATAACAATCGTTTTCCAAATCGAATTCAGTCACCAAATCTCCATTAAGTTGTATTTTTAGAAAAATCATGATTTTTATGGACGCTAATTTCAGACTTGGGTTCGAACTTTGGAAGCAGTTTTCTCAGGTTTTATGTGACCAAACTGGCTGAAATATTGGAATAGTGATAAGAATCGTTATCCAAATCGAATTCAGTCACAAAATCTCCATAATGTTGTATTTTTAGAAAAATCATGATTTTCATGGACGCTACTTTCAGACTTGGGTTCGAACTTTGGAAGCAGTTTTCTCAGGTTCTATGGGACTGAATTGACTGAAATATTGGAATAGTGATAACAATCGTTTTCCAAATCGAATTCAGTCACCAAATCTCCATTAAGTTGTATTTTTAGAAAAATCATGATTTTTATGGACGCTAATTTCAGACTTGGGTTCGAACTTTGGAAGCAGTTTTCTCAGGTTTTATGTGACCAAACTGGCTGAAATATTGGAATAGTGATAAGAATCGTTTTCCATATCGAATTCAGTCACAAAATCTCCATAATGTTGTATTTTTAGAAAAATCATGATTTTCATGGACGCTACTTTCAAATAATATTGGAATAGTGATAACAATCGTTTTCCAAATCGAATTCAGTCACCAGATCTCCATTAAGTTTTATTTTTAGAAAAATCATGATTTTTATGGACGCTTATTTCAGACTTGGGTTCGAACTTTGGAAGCAGTTTTCTCAGGTTTTATGTGACCAAACTGGCTGAAATATTGGAATAGTGATAAGAATCGTTTTCCAAACCGAATTCAGTCACAAAATCTCCATAATGTTGTATTTTTAGAAAAATCATGATTTTCATGGACGCTACTTTCAGACTTGGGTTCGAACTTTGGAAGCAGTTTTCTCAGGTTCTATGGGACTGAATTGGCTGAAATTTTTGAATAAGGATAAGAATCGTTATCCAAACCGAAATCAGTCACAAAATCTCCATAAAGCTGTATTTTTAGAAAAATCATGATTTTTATGGACGCTTATTTCAGACTTGGGTTCGAACTTTGGAAGCTGTTTTCTCAGGTTCTATGGGACTGAATTGACTGAAATTTTTGAATAGTTATAAGAATCATTATCCGAATCGAATTCAGTCACAATATCTCCATAAAGTTGTATTTTAAGAAAAATTATGATTTTCATGGACGCTAATTTCAGACTTGGGTTCGAACTTTGGAAGCAGTTTTCTCAGGTTCTATGGGACTGAATTGACTGAAATATTGGAATAGTGATAACAATCGTTTTCCAAATCGAATTCAGTCACCAAATCTCCATTAAGTTGTATTTTTAGAAAAATCATGATTTTTATGGACGCTAATTTCAGACTTGGGTTCGAACTTTGGAAGCAGTTTTCTCAGGTTTTATGTGACCAAACTGGCTGAAATATTGGAATAGTGATAAGAATCGTTTTCCATATCGAATTCAGTCACAAAATCTCCATAATGTTGTATTTTTAGAAAAATCATGATTTTCATGGACGGTACTTTCAGACTTCGGTTCGAACTTTGGAAGCAGTTTTCTCAGGTTCTATGGGACTGAATTGGCTGAAATTTTTGAATAAGGATAAGAATCGTTATCCAAACCGAATTCAGCCACAAAATCTCCATAAAGTTGTATTTTAAGAAAAATTATGATTTTCATGGACGCTAATTTCAGACTTGGGTTCGAACTTTGGAAGCAGTTTTCTCAGGCTTTATGTGACCAAACGGGCTGAAATATTGGAATAGTGATAAGAATCGTTTTCCATATCGAATTCAGTCACAAAATCTCCATAATGTTGTATTTTTAGAAAAATCATGATTTTCATGGACGCTACTTTCAGACTTGTGTTCGAACTTTGGACGCAGTTTTCTCAGGTTCTATGGGACTGAATTTGCTGAAATTTTTGAATAAGGATAAGAATCGTTATCCAAACCGTATTCAGTCACAAAATCTCAATAAAGCTGTATTTTTAGAAAAATCATGATTTTTATGGACGCTAATTTCACACTTGGGTTCGAACTTTGGAAGCAGTTTTCTCAGGTTCTATGGGACTGAATTGACTGAAATTTTTGAATAGTGAAAAGAATCATTATCCAAATCGAATTCAGTCACAATATCTCCATAAAGTTGTATTTTAAGAAAAATTATGATTTTCATGGACGCTAATTTCAGACTTGGGTTCGAACTTTGGAAGCAGTTTTCTCAGGCTTTATGTGACCAAACGGGCTGAAATATTGGAATAGTGATAAGAATCGTTATCCAAATCGAATTCAGTCACCAAATCTACATTAAGTTGTATTTTTAGAAAAATCATGATTTTCATGGACGCTACTTTCAGACTTGGATTCGAACTTTGGAAGCAGTTTTCTCAGGTTCTATGTTACTGAATTGGCTGAAATTTTTGAATAAGGATAAGAATCGTTATCCAAATCGAATTCAGTCACCAAATCTCCATAAAGTTGTATTTTTAGAAAAATCATGATTTTTATGGACGCTAATTTCAGACTTGGGTTCGAACTTTGGAAGCAGTTTTCTCAGGTTCTATGGGACTGAATTGACTGAAATTTTTGAATAGTGATAAGAATCGTTATCCAAATCGAATTTAGTCACAATATCTCCATAAAGTTGTATTTTAAGAAAAATTATGATTTTCATGGACGCTAATTTCAAACTTGGGTTCGAACTTTGGAAGCAGTTTTCTCAGGCTTTATGTAACCAAACGGGCTGAAATATTGGAATAGTGATAAAAATCGTTATCCAAATCGAATTCAGTCACCAAATCTCCATTAAGTTGTATTTTTAGAAAAATCATGATTTTCATGGACGCTACTTTCAGACTTGGGTTCGAACTTTGGAAGCAGTTTTCTCAGGTTCTATGGGACTGAATTGACTGAAATATTGGAATAGTGATAACAATCGTTTTCCAAATCGAATTCAGTCACCAAATCTCCATTAAGTTGTATTTTTAGAAAAATCATGATTTTTATGGACGCTAATTTCAGACTTGGGTTCGAACTTTGGAAGCAGTTTTCTCAGGTTTTATGTGACCAAACTGGCTGAAATATTGGAATAGTGATAAGAATCGTTATCCAAATCGAATTCAGTCACAATATCTCCATAAAGTTGTATTTTAAGAAAAATTATGATTTTCATGGACGCTAATTTCAGACTTGGGTTCGAACTTTGGAAGCAGTTTTCTCAGGTTCTATGGGACTGAAATGACTGAAATATTGGAATAGTGATAACAATCGTTTTCCAAATCGAATTCAGTCACCAAATCTCCATTAAGTTGTATTTTTAGAAAAATCATGATTTTTATGGACGCTAATTTCAGACTTGGGTTCGAACTTTGGAAGCAGTTTTCTCAGGTTTTATGTGACCAAACTGGCTGAAATATTGGAATAGTGATAAGAATCGTTATCCAAATCGAATTCAGTCACAAAATCTCCATAATGTTGTATTTTTAGAAAAATCATGATTTTCATGGACGCTACTTTCAGACTTGGGTTCGAACTTTGGAAGCAGTTTTCTCAGGTTCTATGGGACTGAATTGACTGAAATATTGGAATAGTGATAACAATCGTTTTCCAAATCGAATTCAGTCACCAAATCTCCATTAAGTTGTATTTTTAGAAAAATCATGATTTTTATGGACGCTAATTTCAGACTTGGGTTCGAACTTTGGAAGCAGTTTTCTCAGGTTTTATGTGACCAAACTGGCTGAAATATTGGAATAGTGATAAGAATCGTTTTCCATATCGAATTCAGTCACAAAATCTCCATAATGTTGTATTTTTAGAAAAATCATGATTTTCATGGACGCTACTTTCAAATAATATTGGAATAGTGATAACAATCGTTTTCCAAATCGAATTCAGTCACCAGATCTCCATTAAGTTTTATTTTTAGAAAAATCATGATTTTTATGGACGCTTATTTCAGACTTGGGTTCGAACTTTGGAAGCAGTTTTCTCAGGTTTTATGTGACCAAACTGGCTGAAATATTGGAATAGTGATAAGAATCGTTTTCCAAACCGAATTCAGTCACAAAATCTCCATAATGTTGTATTTTTAGAAAAATCATGATTTTCATGGACGCTACTTTCAGACTTGGGTTCGAACTTTGGAAGCAGTTTTCTCAGGTTCTATGGGACTGAATTGGCTGAAATTTTTGAATAAGGATAAGAATCGTTATCCAAACCGAAATCAGTCACAAAATCTCCATAAAGCTGTATTTTTAGAAAAATCATGATTTTTATGGACGCTTATTTCAGACTTGGGTTCGAACTTTGGAAGCTGTTTTCTCAGGTTCTATGGGACTGAATTGACTGAAATTTTTGAATAGTTATAAGAATCATTATCCAAATCGAATTCAGTCACAATATCTCCATAAAGTTGTATTTTAAGAAAAATTATGATTTTCATGGACGCTAATTTCAGACTTGGGTTCGAACTTTGGAAGCAGTTTTCTCAGGTTCTATGGGACTGAATTGACTGAAATATTGGAATAGTGATAACAATCGTTTTCCAAATCGAATTCAGTCACCAAATCTCCATTAAGTTGTATTTTTAGAAAAATCATGATTTTTATGGACGCTAATTTCAGACTTGGGTTCGAACTTTGGAAGCAGTTTTCTCAGGTTTTATGTGACCAAACTGGCTGAAATATTGGAATAGTGATAAGAATCGTTTTCCATATCGAATTCAGTCACAAAATCTCCATAATGTTGTATTTTTAGAAAAATCATGATTTTCATGGACGGTACTTTCAGACTTCGGTTCGAACTTTGGAAGCAGTTTTCTCAGGTTCTATGGGACTGAATTGGCTGAAATTTTTGAATAAGGATAAGAATCGTTATCCAAACCGAATTCAGTCACAAAATCTCCATAAAGTTGTATTTTAAGAAAAATTATGATTTTCATGGACGCTAATTTCAGACTTGGGTTCGAACATTGGAAGCAGTTTTCTCAGGCTTTATGTGACCAAACGGGCTGAAATATTGGAATAGTGATAAGAATCGTTTTCCATATCGAATTCAGTCACAAAATCTCCATAATGTTGTATTTTTAGAAAAATCATGATTTTCATGGACGCTACTTTCAGACTTGTGTTCGAACTTTGGACGCAGTTTTCTCAGGTTCTATGGGACTGAATTTGCTGAAATTTTTGAATAAGGATAAGAATCGTTATCCAAACCGTATTCAGTCACAAAATCTCAATAAAGCTGTATTTTTAGAAAAATCATGATTTTTATGGACGCTAATTTCACACTTGGGTTCGAACTTTGGAAGCAGTTTTCTCAGGTTCTATGGGACTGAATTGACTGAAATTTTTGAATAGTGAAAAGAATCATTATCCAAATCGAATTCAGTCACAATATCTCCATAAAGTTGTATTTTAAGAAAAAATATGATTTTCATGGACGCTAATTTCAGACTTGGGTTCGAACTTTGGAAGCAGTTTTCTCAGGCTTTATGTGACCAAACGGGCTGAAATATTGGAATAGTGATAAGAATCGTTATCCAAATCGAATTCAGTCACCAAATCTACATTAAGTTGTATTTTTAGAAAAATCATGATTTTCATGGACGCTACTTTCAGACTTGGATTCGAACTTTGGAAGCAGTTTTCTCAGGTTCTATGTTACTGAATTGGCTGAAATTTTTGAATAAGGATAAGAATCGTTATCCAAATCGAATTCAGTCACCAAATCTCCATAAAGTTGTATTTTTAGAAAAATCATGATTTTTATGGACGCTAATTTCAGACTTGGGTTCGAACTTTGGAAGCAGTTTTCTCAGGTTCTATGGGACTGAATTGACTGAAATTTTTGAATAGTGATAAGAATCGTTATCCAAATCGAATTTAGTCACAATATCTCCATAAAGTTGTATTTTAAGAAAAATTATGATTTTCATGGACGCTAATTTCAAACTTGGGTTCGAACTTTGGAAGCAGTTTTCTCAGGCTTTATGTAACCAAACGGGCTGAAATATTGGAATAGTGATAAAAATCGTTATCCAAATCGAATTCAGTCACCAAATCTCCATTAAGTTGTATTTTTAGAAAAATCATGATTTTCATGGACGCTACTTTCAGACTTGGGTTCGAACTTTGGAAGCAGTTTTCTCAGGTTCTATGTTACTGAATTGGCTGAAATTTTTGAATAAGGATAAGAATCGTTATCCAAATCGAATTCAGTCACCAAATCTCCATAAAGTTGTATTTTTAGAAAAATCATGATTTTTATGGACGCTAATTTCAGACTTGGGTTCGAACTTTGGAAGCAGTTTTCTCAGGTTATATGGGACTGAATTGACTGAAATTTTTGAATAGTGATAGGAATCGTTATCCAAATCGAATTCAGTCACAATATCTCCATAAAGTTGTATTTTAAGAAAAATTATGATTTTCATGGACGCTAATTTCAGACTTGGGTTCGAACTTTGGAAACAGTTTTCTCAGGTTCTATGGGACTGAATTGACTGAAATATTGGAATAGTGATAACAATCGTTTTCCAAATCAAATTCAGTCACCAAATCTCCATTAAGTTGTATTTTTAGAAAAATCATTATTTTTATGGACGCTAATTTCAGACTTGGGTTCGAACTTTGGAAGCAGTTTTCTCAGGTTTTATGTGACCAAACATGCTGAAATATTGGAATAGTGATAAGAATCGTTATCCAAATCGAATTCAGTCACAAAATCTCCATAATGTTGTATTTTTAGAAAAATCATGATTTTCATGGACGCTACTTTCAGACTTGGGTTCGAACTTTGGAAGCAGTTTTCTCAGGTTCTATGGGACTGAATTGACTGAAAAATTGGAATAGTGATAACAATCGTTTTCCAAATCGAATTCAGTCACCAAATCTCCATTAAGTTGTATTTTTAGAAAAATCATGATTTTTATGGACGCTAATTTCAGACTTGGGTTCGAACTTTGGAAGCAGTTTTCTCAGGTTTTATGTGATCAAACTGGCTGAAATATTGGAATAGTGATAAGAATCGTTTTCCAAATCGAATTCAGTCACAAAATCTCCATAATGTTGTATTTTTAGAAAAATCATGATTTTCATGGACGGTACTTTCAGACTTCGGTTCGAACTTTGGAAGCAGTTTTCTCAGGTTCTATGGGACTGAATTGACTGAAATATTGGAAAAGTGATAACAATCGTTTTCCAAATCGAATTCAGTCACCAAATCTCCATTAAGTTGTATTTTTAGAAAAATCATGATTTTTATGGACGCTAATTTCAGACTTGGGTTCGAACTTTGGAAGCAGTTTTCTCAGGTTTTATGTGACCAAACTGGCTGAAATATTGGAATAGTGATAAGAATCGTTATCCAAATCGAATTCAGTCACAAAATCTCCATAATGTTGTATTTTTAGAAAAATCATGATTTTCATGGACGCTACTTTCAGACTTGGGTTCGAACTTTGGAAGCAGTTTTCTCAGGTTCTATGGGACTGAATTGACTGAAATATTGGAATAGTGATAACAATCGTTTTCCAAATCGAATTCAGTCACCAGATCTCCATTAAGTTGTATTTTTAGAAAAATCATGATTTTTATGGACGCTTATTTCAGACTTGGGTTCGAACTTTGGAAGCAGTTTTCTCAGGTTTTATGTGACTTTACTGGCTGAAATATTGGAATAGTGATAAGAATCGTTTTCCAAACCGAATTCAGTCACAAAATTTCCATAATGTTGTATTTTTAGAAAAATCATGATTTTCATGGACGCTACTTTCAGACTTGGGTTCGAACTTTGGAAGCAGTTTTCTCAGGTTCTATGGGACTGAATTGGCTGAAATTTTTGAATAAGGATAAGAATCGTTATCCAAACCGAAATCAGTCACAAAATCTCCATAAAGCTGTATTTTTAGAAAAATCATGATTTTTATGGACGCTTATTTCAGACTTGGGTTCGAACTTTGGAAGCTGTTTTCTCAGGTTCTATGGGACTGAATTGACTGAAATTATTGAATAGTTATAAGAATCATTATCCAAATCGAATTCAGTCACAATATCTCCATAAAGTTGTATTTTAAGAAAAATTATGATTTTTATGGACGCTAATTTCAGACTTGGGTTCGAACTTTAGAAGCAGTTTTCTCAGGTTCTATGGGATCAAACGGGCTGAAATTTTGTAATAGTGGTAAGAATCGTTATCCAAATCGAATTCAGTCACCAAATCTCCATAAAGTTGAATTTTTAGAAAAACTACGATATTTATGGACGCTAATTTCAGACTTGGGTTCGAACTTTAGAACCAGTTTTCTCAGGTTCTATGGGACCAAACTGGCTGAAATTTTGTAATATTGATAAGAATCGTTAGCAAAATCTAATTCAGTCACAAAATCTCCATATAGCTGTATTTTTAGAAAAATCATGATTTTTATGGAAGCTAATTTCAGACTTGGGTTCGAACTTTGGAAGCAGTTTTCTCAGGATTTATGTGACCAAACGGGCTGAAATATTGGAATAGTGATAAGAATCGTTATCCAAATCGAATTCAGTCACCAAATCTCCATTAAGTTGTATTTTTAGAAAAATCATGATTTTTATGGACGCTAATTTCAGACTTGGGTTCGAACTTTGGAAGCAGTTTTCTCAGGTTCTATGGGACTGAATTGACTGAAATATTGGAATAGTGATAACAATCGTTTTCCAAATCGAATTCAGTCACCAAATCTCCATTAAGTTGTATTTTTAGAAAAATCATGATTTTCATGGACGCTACTTTCAGACTTGGGTTCGAACTTTGGAAGCAGTTTTCTCAGGTTCTATGTGACTGAATTGGCTGAAAATTTTGAATAAGGATAAGAATCGTTATCCAAATCGAATTCAGTCACCAAATCTCCATAAAGTTGTATTTTTAGAAAAATCATGAATTCGATCTTTGGAAGCAATTTTCTCAGGTTCTATGGGACTGAATTGACTGAAATTTTTGAATAGTGATAAGAATCGTCATATAAATCAAATTCAGTCACAATATCTCCTTAAAGTTGTACTTTAAGAAAAATTATGATTTTCATGGACGCTAATTTCAGACTTGGGTTCGAACTTTGAAAGCAGTTTAATCACAAAATCACAAAATCCTATTTAAGTTGTATTTCTAGAAAAATCATGACTTTTATGGACGCTAATTTCAGACTTGGGTTCGAAATTTAGAACCAGTTTTCTCAGGTTCTATGGGACCAAACTGGCTGAAATTTTGTAATAGTGATAAGAATCGTTAGCCAAATCTAATTCAGTCACAAAATCTCCATAAAGCTGTATTTTAAGAAAAATCATGATTTTTATGGACGCTAATTTCAGACTTGGGTTCGAACTTTGGAAGCAGTTTTCTCAGGATTTATGTGACCAAACGGGCTGAAATATTGGAATAGTGATAAGAATCGTTATCCAAATCGAATTCAGTCACCAAATCTCCATAAAGTTGTATTTTTAGAAAAATCATGATTTTTATGGACGCTAATTTCACACATGGGTTCGAACTTTGGAAGCAGTTTTCTCAGGTTCTATGGGACTGAATTGACTGAAATTTTTGAATAGTGATAAGAATCGTTATCCAAATCGAATTCAGTCACAATATCTCCATAAAGTTGTATTTTAAGAAAAATTATGATTTTCATGGACGCTAATTTCAGACTTGGGTTCGAACTTTGGAAGCAGTTTTCTCAGGATTTATATGACCAAACGGGCTGAAATATTGGAATAGTGATAAGAATCGTTATCAAAATCGAATTCAGTCACAATATCTCCATAAAGTTGTATTTTTAGAAAAGTTATGATTTTCATGGACGCTAATTTCAGACTTGGGTTCGACCTTTAGAAGCAGTTATCTCAGGTTCTATGGGACCAAACTGGCTGAAATATTGGAATAGTGATAAGAATCGTTATCCAAATCGAATTCAGTCACAAAATCTCCATAAAGCTGTATTTTTAGAAAAATCATGATTTTTATGGACGCTAATTTCAGACTTGGGTTTGAACTTTGGAAGCAGTTTTCTCAGGTTCTATGGGACCAAACTGGCTGAAATATTGGAATAGTGATAAGAATCGTTATCCAAATCAAATTCAGTCAAAAAATCTCCATAAAGCTGTATTTTTAGAAAAATCATGATTTTTATGGACGCTAATTTCAGACTTGGGTTCGAACTTTGGAAGCAGTTTTCTCAGGATTTATGTGACCAAACGGGCTGAAATATTGGAATAGTGATAAGAATCGTTATCCAAATCGAATTCAGTCACCAAATGTCCATTAAGTTGTATTTTTAGAAAAATCATGATTTTTATGGACGCTTATTTCAGACTTGGGTTCGAACTTTGGAAGCAGTTTTCTCAGGTTCTATGGGACTGAATTGACTGAAATTTTTGAATAGTGAAAAGAATCATTATCCAAATCGAATTCAGTCACAATATCTCCATAAAGTTGTATTTTAAGAAAAATTATGATTTTCATGGACGCTAATTTCAGACTTGGGTTCGAACTTTGGAAGCAGTTTTCTCAGGCTTTATGTGACCAAACGGGCTGAAATATTGGAATAGTGATAAGAATCGTTATCCAAATCGAATTCAGTCACCAAATCTACATTAAGTTGTATTTTTAGAAAAATCATGATTTTCATGGACGCTACTTTCAGACTTGGATTCGAACTTTGGAAGCAGTTTTCTCAGGTTCTATGTTACTGAATTGGCTGAAATTTTTGAATAAGGATAAGAATCGTTATCCAAATCGAATTCAGTCACCAAATCTCCATAAAGTTGTATTTTTAGAAAAATCATGATTTTTATGGACGCTAATTTCAGACTTGGGTTCGAACTTTGGAAGCAGTTTTCTCAGGTTCTATGGGACTGAATTGACTGAAATTTTTGAATAGTGATAAGAATCGTTATCCAAATCGAATTTAGTCACAATATCTCCATAAAGTTGTATTTTAAGAAAAATTATGATTTTCATGGACGCTAATTTCAAACTTGGGTTCGAACTTTGGAAGCAGTTTTCTCAGGCTTTATGTAACCAAACGGGCTGAAATATTGGAATAGTGATAAAAATCGTTATCCAAATCGAATTCAGTCACCAAATCTCCATTAAGTTGTATTTTTAGAAAAATCATGATTTTCATGGACGCTACTTTCAGACTTGGGTTCGAACTTTGGAAGCAGTTTTCTCAGGTTCTATGTTACTGAATTGGCTGAAATTTTTGAATAAGGATAAGAATCGTTATCCAAATCGAATTCAGTCACCAAATCTCCATAAAGTTGTATTTTTAGAAAAATCATGATTTTTATGGACGCTAATTTCAGACTTGGGTTCGAACTTTGGAAGCAGTTTTCTCAGGTTATATGGGACTGAATTGACTGAAATTTTTGAATAGTGATAGGAATCGTTATCCAAATCGAATTCAGTCACAATATCTCCATAAAGTTGTATTTTAAGAAAAATTATGATTTTCATGGACGCTAATTTCAGACTTGGGTTCGAACTTTGGAAAAAGTTTTCTCAGGTTCTATGGGACTGAATTGACTGAAATATTGGAATAGTGATAACAATCGTTTTCCAAATCAAATTCAGTCACCAAATCTCCATTAAGTTGTATTTTTAGAAAAATCATTATTTTTATGGACGCTAATTTCAGACTTGGGTTCGAACTTTGGAAGCAGTTTTCTCAGGTTTTATGTGACCAAACATGCTGAAATATTGGAATAGTGATAAGAATCGTTATCCAAATCGAATTCAGTCACAAAATCTCCATAATGTTGTATTTTTAGAAAAATCATGATTTTCATGGACGCTACTTTCAGACTTGGGTTCGAACTTTGGAAGCAGTTTTCTCAGGTTCTATGGGACTGAATTGACTGAAAAATTGGAATAGTGATAACAATCGTTTTCCAAATCGAATTCAGTCACCAAATCTCCATTAAGTTGTATTTTTAGAAAAATCATGATTTTTATGGACGCTAATTTCAGACTTGGGTTCGAACTTTGGAAGCAGTTTTCTCAGGTTTTATGTGATCAAACTGGCTGAAATATTGGAATAGTGATAAGAATCGTTTTCCAAATCGAATTCAGTCACAAAATCTCCATAATGTTGTATTTTTAGAAAAATCATGATTTTCATGGACGGTACTTTCAGACTTCGGTTCGAACTTTGGAAGCAGTTTTCTCAGGTTCTATGGGACTGAATTGACTGAAATATTGGAAAAGTGATAACAATCGTTTTCCAAATCGAATTCAGTCACCAAATCTCCATTAAGTTGTATTTTTAGAAAAATCATGATTTTTATGGACGCTAATTTCAGACTTGGGTTCGAACTTTGGAAGCAGTTTTCTCAGGTTTTATGTGACCAAACTGGCTGAAATATTGGAATAGTGATAAGAATCGTTATCCAAATCGAATTCAGTCACAAAATCTCCATAATGTTGTATTTTTAGAAAAATCATGATTTTCATGGACGCTACTTTCAGACTTGGGTTCGAACTTTGGAAGCAGTTTTCTCAGGTTCTATGGGACTGAATTGACTGAAATATTGGAATAGTGATAACAATCGTTTTCCAAATCGAATTCAGTCACCAGATCTCCATTAAGTTGTATTTTTAGAAAAATCATGATTTTTATGGACGCTTATTTCAGACTTGGGTTCGAACTTTGGAAGCAGTTTTCTCAGGTTTTATGTGACTTTACTGGCTGAAATATTGGAATAGTGATAAGAATCGTTTTCCAAACCGAATTCAGTCACAAAATCTCCATAATGTTGTATTTTTAGAAAAATCATGATTTTCATGGACGCTACTTTCAGACTTGGGTTCGAACTTTGGAAGCAGTTTTCTCAGGTTCTATGGGACTGAATTGGCTGAAATTTTTGAATAAGGATAAGAATCGTTATCCAAACCGAAATCAGTCACAAAATCTCCATAAAGCTGTATTTTTAGAAAAATCATGATTTTTATGGACGCTTATTTCAGACTTGGGTTCGAACTTTGGAAGCTGTTTTCTCAGGTTCTATGGGACTGAATTGACTGAAATTATTGAATAGTTATAAGAATCATTATCCAAATCGAATTCAGTCACAATATCTCCATAAAGTTGTATTTTAAGAAAAATTATGATTTTTATGGACGCTAATTTCAGACTTGGGTTCGAACTTTAGAAGCAGTTTTCTCAGGTTCTATGGGATCAAACGGGCTGAAATTTTGTAATAGTGGTAAGAATCGTTATCCAAATCGAATTCAGTCACCAAATCTCCATAAAGTTGAATTTTTAGAAAAACTACGATATTTATGGACGCTAATTTCAGACTTGGGTTCGAACTTTAGAACCAGTTTTCTCAGGTTCTATGGGACCAAACTGGCTGAAATTTTGTAATATTGATAAGAATCGTTAGCAAAATCTAATTCAGTCACAAAATCTCCATATAGCTGTATTTTTAGAAAAATCATGATTTTTATGGAAGCTAATTTCAGACTTGGGTTCGAACTTTGGAAGCAGTTTTCTCAGGATTTATGTGACCAAACGGGCTGAAATATTGGAATAGTGATAAGAATCGTTATCCAAATCGAATTCAGTCACCAAATCTCCATTAAGTTGTATTTTTAGAAAAATCATGATTTTTATGGACGCTAATTTCAGACTTGGGTTCGAACTTTGGAAGCAGTTTTCTCAGGTTCTATGGGACTGAATTGACTGAAATATTGGAATAGTGATAACAATCGTTTTCCAAATCGAATTCAGTCACCAAATCTCCATTAAGTTGTATTTTTAGAAAAATCATGATTTTCATGGACGCTACTTTCAGACTTGGGTTCGAACTTTGGAAGCAGTTTTCTCAGGTTCTATGTGACTGAATTGGCTGAAAATTTTGAATAAGGATAAGAATCGTTATCCAAATCGAATTCAGTCACCAAATCTCCATAAAGTTGTATTTTTAGAAAAATCATGAATTCGATCTTTGGAAGCAATTTTCTCAGGTTCTATGGGACTGAATTGACTGAAATTTTTGAATAGTGATAAGAATCGTCATATAAATCGAATTCAGTCACAATATCTCCTTAAAGTTGTACTTTAAGAAAAATTATGATTTTCATGGACGCTAATTTCAGACTTGGGTTCGAACTTTGAAAGCAGTTTAATCACAAAATCACAAAATCCTATTTAAGTTGTATTTCTAGAAAAATCATGACTTTTATGGACGCTAATTTCAGACTTGGGTTCGAAATTTAGAACCAGTTTTCTCAGGTTCTATGGGACCAAACTGGCTGAAATTTTGTAATAGTGATAAGAATCGTTAGCCAAATCTAATTCAGTCACAAAATCTCCATAAAGCTGTATTTTAAGAAAAATCATGATTTTTATGGACGCTAATTTCAGACTTGGGTTCGAACTTTGGAAGCAGTTTTCTCAGGATTTATGTGACCAAACGGGCTGAAATATTGGAATAGTGATAAGAATCGTTATCCAAATCGAATTCAGTCACCAAATCTCCATTAAGTTGTATTTTTAGAAAAATCATGATTTTTATGGACGCTAATTTCAGACTTGGGTTCGAACTTTGGAAGCAGTTTTCTCAGGTTCTATGGGACTGAATTGACTGAAATATTGGAATAGTGATAACAATCGTTTTCCAAATCGAATTCAGTCACCAAATCTCCATTAAGTTGTATTTTTAGAAAAATCATGATTTTCATGGACGCTACTTTCAGACTTGGGTTCGAACTTTGGAAGCAGTTTTCTCAGGTTCTATGTGACTGAATTGGCTGAAATTTTTGAATAAGGATAAGAATCGTTATCCAAATCGAATTCAGTCACCAAATCTCCATAAAGTTGTATTTTTAGAAAAATCATGATTTTTATGGACGCTAATTTCACACATGGGTTCGAACTTTGGAAGCAGTTTTCTCAGGTTCTATGGGACTGAATTGACTGAAATTTTTGAATAGTGATAAGAATCGTTATCCAAATCGAATTCAGTCACAATATCTCCATAAAGTTGTATTTTAAGAAAAATTATGATTTTCATGGACGCTAATTTCAGACTTGGGTTCGAACTTTGGAAGCAGTTTTCTCAGGATTTATATGACCAAACGGGCTGAAATATTGGAATAGTGATAAGAATCGTTATCAAAATCGAATTCAGTCACAATATCTCCATAAAGTTGTATTTTTAGAAAAGTTATGATTTTCATGGACGCTAATTTCAGACTTGGGTTCGACCTTTAGAAGCAGTTATCTCAGGTTCTATGGGACCAAACTGGCTGAAATATTGGAATAGTGATAAGAATCGTTATCCAAATCGAATTCAGTCACAAAATCTCCATAAAGCTGTATTTTTAGAAAAATCATGATTTTTATGGACGCTAATTTCAGACTTGGGTTTGAACTTTGGAAGCAGTTTTCTCAGGTTCTATGGGACCAAACTGGCTGAAATATTGGAATAGTGATAAGAATCGTTATCCAAATCAAATTCAGTCAAAAAATCTCCATAAAGCTGTATTTTTAGAAAAATCATGATTTTTATGGACGCTAATTTCAGACTTGGGTTCGAACTTTGGAAGCAGTTTTCTCAGGATTTATGTGACCAAACGGGCTGAAATATTGGAATAGTGATAAGAATCGTTATCCAAATCGAATTCAGTCACCAAATGTCCATTAAGTTGTATTTTTAGAAAAATCATGATTTTTATGGACGCTTATTTCAGACTTGGGTTCGAACTTTGGAAGCAGTTTTCTCAGGTTCTATGGGACTGAATTGACTGAAATATTGGAATAGTGATAACAATCGTTTTCCAAATCGAATTCAGTCACCAATTCTCCATTTAGTTGTATTTTTAGAAAAATCATGATTTTCATGCACGCTACTTTCAGACTTGGGTTCGAACTTTGGAAGCAGTTTTCTCAGGTTCTATGTGACTGAATTAGCTGAAATTTTTGAATAATGATAAGAATCGTTATCCAAATCGAATTCCGTCACCAAATCTCCATAAAGTTGTATTTTTAGAAAAATCATGATTTTTATGGACGCTAATTTCAGACTTGGGTTCGAACTTTGGAAGCAGTTTTCTCAGGTTCTATGGGACTGAATTGACTGAAATTTTTGAATAGTGATAAGAATCGTTATCCAAATCGAATTCAGTCACAATATCTCCATAAAGTTGTATTTTAAGAAAAATTATGATTTTCATGGACGCTAATTTCAGACTTGGGTTCGAACTTTGGAAGCAGTTTTCTCAGGTTCTATGGGACTGAATTGACTGAAATATTGGAATAGTGATAACAATCGTTTTCCAAATCGAATTCAGTCACCAAATCTCCATTAAGTTGTATTTTTAGAAAAATCATGATTTTTATGGACGCTAATTTCAGACTTGGGTTCGAACTTTGGAAGCAGTTTTCTCAGGTTTTATGTGACCAAACTGGCTGAAATATTGGAATAGTGATAAGAATCGTTTTCCATATCGAATTCAGTCACAAAATCTCCATAATGTTGTATTTTTAGAAAAATCATGATTTTCATGGACGGTACTTTCAGACTTCGGTTCGAACTTTGGAAGCAGTTTTCTCAGGTTCTATGGGACTGAATTGGCTGAAATTTTTGAATAAGGATAAGAATCGTTATCCAAACCGAATTCAGTCACAAAATCTCCATAAAGTTGTATTTTAAGAAAAATTATGATTTTCATGGACGCTAATTTCAGACTTGGGTTCGAACATTGGAAGCAGTTTTCTCAGGCTTTATGTGACCAAACGGGCTGAAATATTGGAATAGTGATAAGAATCGTTTTCCATATCGAATTCAGTCACAAAATCTCCATAATGTTGTATTTTTAGAAAAATCATGATTTTCATGGACGCTACTTTCAGACTTGTGTTCGAACTTTGGACGCAGTTTTCTCAGGTTCTATGGGACTGAATTTGCTGAAATTTTTGAATAAGGATAAGAATCGTTATCCAAACCGTATTCAGTCACAAAATCTCAATAAAGCTGTATTTTTAGAAAAATCATGATTTTTATGGACGCTAATTTCACACTTGGGTTCGAACTTTGGAAGCAGTTTTCTCAGGTTCTATGGGACTGAATTGACTGAAATTTTTGAATAGTGAAAAGAATCATTATCCAAATCGAATTCAGTCACAATATCTCCATAAAGTTGTATTTTAAGAAAAATTATGATTTTCATGGACGCTAATTTCAGACTTGGGTTCGAACTTTGGAAGCAGTTTTCTCAGGCTTTATGTGACCAAACGGGCTGAAATATTGGAATAGTGATAAGAATCGTTATCCAAATCGAATTCAGTCACCAAATCTACATTAAGTTGTATTTTTAGAAAAATCATGATTTTCATGGACGCTACTTTCAGACTTGGATTCGAACTTTGGAAGCAGTTTTCTCAGGTTCTATGTTACTGAATTGGCTGAAATTTTTGAATAAGGATAAGAATCGTTATCCAAATCGAATTCAGTCACCAAATCTCCATAAAGTTGTATTTTTAGAAAAATCATGATTTTTATGGACGCTAATTTCAGACTTGGGTTCGAACTTTGGAAGCAGTTTTCTCAGGTTCTATGGGACTGAATTGACTGAAATTTTTGAATAGTGATAAGAATCGTTATCCAAATCGAATTTAGTCACAATATCTCCATAAAGTTGTATTTTAAGAAAAATTATGATTTTCATGGACGCTAATTTCAAACTTGGGTTCGAACTTTGGAAGCAGTTTTCTCAGGCTTTATGTAACCAAACGGGCTGAAATATTGGAATAGTGATAAAAATCGTTATCCAAATCGAATTCAGTCACCAAATCTCCATTAAGTTGTATTTTTAGAAAAATCATGATTTTCATGGACGCTACTTTCAGACTTGGGTTCGAACTTTGGAAGCAGTTTTCTCAGGTTCTATGTTACTGAATTGGCTGAAATTTTTGAATAAGGATAAGAATCGTTATCCAAATCGAATTCAGTCACCAAATCTCCATAAAGTTGTATTTTTAGAAAAATCATGATTTTTATGGACGCTAATTTCAGACTTGGGTTCGAACTTTGGAAGCAGTTTTCTCAGGTTATATGGGACTGAATTGACTGAAATTTTTGAATAGTGATAGGAATCGTTATCCAAATCGAATTCAGTCACAATATCTCCATAAAGTTGTATTTTAAGAAAAATTATGATTTTCATGGACGCTAATTTCAGACTTGGGTTCGAACTTTGGAAACAGTTTTCTCAGGTTCTATGGGACTGAATTGACTGAAATATTGGAATAGTGATAACAATCGTTTTCCAAATCAAATTCAGTCACCAAATCTCCATTAAGTTGTATTTTTAGAAAAATCATTATTTTTATGGACGCTAATTTCAGACTTGGGTTCGAACTTTGGAAGCAGTTTTCTCAGGTTTTATGTGACCAAACATGCTGAAATATTGGAATAGTGATAAGAATCGTTATCCAAATCGAATTCAGTCACAAAATCTCCATAATGTTGTATTTTTAGAAAAATCATGATTTTCATGGACGCTACTTTCAGACTTGGGTTCGAACTTTGGAAGCAGTTTTCTCAGGTTCTATGGGACTGAATTGACTGAAAAATTGGAATAGTGATAACAATCGTTTTCCAAATCGAATTCAGTCACCAAATCTCCATTAAGTTGTATTTTTAGAAAAATCATGATTTTTATGGACGCTAATTTCAGACTTGGGTTCGAACTTTGGAAGCAGTTTTCTCAGGTTTTATGTGATCAAACTGGCTGAAATATTGGAATAGTGATAAGAATCGTTTTCCAAATCGAATTCAGTCACAAAATCTCCATAATGTTGTATTTTTAGAAAAATCATGATTTTCATGGACGGTACTTTCAGACTTCGGTTCGAACTTTGGAAGCAGTTTTCTCAGGTTCTATGGGACTGAATTGACTGAAATATTGGAAAAGTGATAACAATCGTTTTCCAAATCGAATTCAGTCACCAAATCTCCATTAAGTTGTATTTTTAGAAAAATCATGATTTTTATGGACGCTAATTTCAGACTTGGGTTCGAACTTTGGAAGCAGTTTTCTCAGGTTTTATGTGACCAAACTGGCTGAAATATTGGAATAGTGATAAGAATCGTTATCCAAATCGAATTCAGTCACAAAATCTCCATAATGTTGTATTTTTAGAAAAATCATGATTTTCATGGACGCTACTTTCAGACTTGGGTTCGAACTTTGGAAGCAGTTTTCTCAGGTTCTATGGGACTGAATTGACTGAAATATTGGAATAGTGATAACAATCGTTTTCCAAATCGAATTCAGTCACCAGATCTCCATTAAGTTGTATTTTTAGAAAAATCATGATTTTTATGGACGCTTATTTCAGACTTGGGTTCGAACTTTGGAAGCAGTTTTCTCAGGTTTTATGTGACTTTACTGGCTGAAATATTGGAATAGTGATAAGAATCGTTTTCCAAACCGAATTCAGTCACAAAATCTCCATAATGTTGTATTTTTAGAAAAATCATGATTTTCATGGACGCTACTTTCAGACTTGGGTTCGAACTTTGGAAGCAGTTTTCTCAGGTTCTATGGGACTGAATTGGCTGAAATTTTTGAATAAGGATAAGAATCGTTATCCAAACCGAAATCAGTCACAAAATCTCCATAAAGCTGTATTTTTAGAAAAATCATGATTTTTATGGACGCTTATTTCAGACTTGGGTTCGAACTTTGGAAGCTGTTTTCTCAGGTTCTATGGGACTGAATTGACTGAAATTATTGAATAGTTATAAGAATCATTATCCAAATCGAATTCAGTCACAATATCTCCATAAAGTTGTATTTTAAGAAAAATTATGATTTTTATGGACGCTAATTTCAGACTTGGGTTCGAACTTTAGAAGCAGTTTTCTCAGGTTCTATGGGATCAAACGGGCTGAAATTTTGTAATAGTGGTAAGAATCGTTATCCAAATCGAATTCAGTCACCAAATCTCCATAAAGTTGAATTTTTAGAAAAACTACGATATTTATGGACGCTAATTTCAGACTTGGGTTCGAACTTTAGAACCAGTTTTCTCAGGTTCTATGGGACCAAACTGGCTGAAATTTTGTAATATTGATAAGAATCGTTAGCAAAATCTAATTCAGTCACAAAATCTCCATATAGCTGTATTTTTAGAAAAATCATGATTTTTATGGAAGCTAATTTCAGACTTGGGTTCGAACTTTGGAAGCAGTTTTCTCAGGATTTATGTGACCAAACGGGCTGAAATATTGGAATAGTGATAAGAATCGTTATCCAAATCGAATTCAGTCACCAAATCTCCATTAAGTTGTATTTTTAGAAAAATCATGATTTTTATGGACGCTAATTTCAGACTTGGGTTCGAACTTTGGAAGCAGTTTTCTCAGGTTCTATGGGACTGAATTGACTGAAATATTGGAATAGTGATAACAATCGTTTTCCAAATCGAATTCAGTCACCAAATCTCCATTAAGTTGTATTTTTAGAAAAATCATGATTTTCATGGACGCTACTTTCAGACTTGGGTTCGAACTTTGGAAGCAGTTTTCTCAGGTTCTATGTGACTGAATTGGCTGAAAATTTTGAATAAGGATAAGAATCGTTATCCAAATCGAATTCAGTCACCAAATCTCCATAAAGTTGTATTTTTAGAAAAATCATGAATTCGATCTTTGGAAGCAATTTTCTCAGGTTCTATGGGACTGAATTGACTGAAATTTTTGAATAGTGATAAGAATCGTCATATAAATCAAATTCAGTCACAATATCTCCTTAAAGTTGTACTTTAAGAAAAATTATGATTTTCATGGACGCTAATTTCAGACTTGGGTTCGAACTTTGAAAGCAGTTTAATCACAAAATCACAAAATCCTATTTAAGTTGTATTTCTAGAAAAATCATGACTTTTATGGACGCTAATTTCAGACTTGGGTTCGAAATTTAGAACCAGTTTTCTCAGGTTCTATGGGACCAAACTGGCTGAAATTTTGTAATAGTGATAAGAATCGTTAGCCAAATCTAATTCAGTCACAAAATCTCCATAAAGCTGTATTTTAAGAAAAATCATGATTTTTATGGACGCTAATTTCAGACTTGGGTTCGAACTTTGGAAGCAGTTTTCTCAGGATTTATGTGACCAAACGGGCTGAAATATTGGAATAGTGATAAGAATCGTTATCCAAATCGAATTCAGTCACCAAATCTCCATAAAGTTGTATTTTTAGAAAAATCATGATTTTTATGGACGCTAATTTCACACATGGGTTCGAACTTTGGAAGCAGTTTTCTCAGGTTCTATGGGACTGAATTGACTGAAATTTTTGAATAGTGATAAGAATCGTTATCCAAATCGAATTCAGTCACAATATCTCCATAAAGTTGTATTTTAAGAAAAATTATGATTTTCATGGACGCTAATTTCAGACTTGGGTTCGAACTTTGGAAGCAGTTTTCTCAGGATTTATATGACCAAACGGGCTGAAATATTGGAATAGTGATAAGAATCGTTATCAAAATCGAATTCAGTCACAATATCTCCATAAAGTTGTATTTTTAGAAAAGTTATGATTTTCATGGACGCTAATTTCAGACTTGGGTTCGACCTTTAGAAGCAGTTATCTCAGGTTCTATGGGACCAAACTGGCTGAAATATTGGAATAGTGATAAGAATCGTTATCCAAATCGAATTCAGTCACAAAATCTCCATAAAGCTGTATTTTTAGAAAAATCATGATTTTTATGGACGCTAATTTCAGACTTGGGTTTGAACTTTGGAAGCAGTTTTCTCAGGTTCTATGGGACCAAACTGGCTGAAATATTGGAATAGTGATAAGAATCGTTATCCAAATCAAATTCAGTCAAAAAATCTCCATAAAGCTGTATTTTTAGAAAAATCATGATTTTTATGGACGCTAATTTCAGACTTGGGTTCGAACTTTGGAAGCAGTTTTCTCAGGATTTATGTGACCAAACGGGCTGAAATATTGGAATAGTGATAAGAATCGTTATCCAAATCGAATTCAGTCACCAAATGTCCATTAAGTTGTATTTTTAGAAAAATCATGATTTTTATGGACGCTTATTTCAGACTTGGGTTCGAACTTTGGAAGCAGTTTTCTCAGGTTCTATGGGACTGAATTGACTGAAATTTTTGAATAGTGAAAAGAATCATTATCCAAATCGAATTCAGTCACAATATCTCCATAAAGTTGTATTTTAAGAAAAATTATGATTTTCATGGACGCTAATTTCAGACTTGGGTTCGAACTTTGGAAGCAGTTTTCTCAGGCTTTATGTGACCAAACGGGCTGAAATATTGGAATAGTGATAAGAATCGTTATCCAAATCGAATTCAGTCACCAAATCTACATTAAGTTGTATTTTTAGAAAAATCATGATTTTCATGGACGCTACTTTCAGACTTGGATTCGAACTTTGGAAGCAGTTTTCTCAGGTTCTATGTTACTGAATTGGCTGAAATTTTTGAATAAGGATAAGAATCGTTATCCAAATCGAATTCAGTCACCAAATCTCCATAAAGTTGTATTTTTAGAAAAATCATGATTTTTATGGACGCTAATTTCAGACTTGGGTTCGAACTTTGGAAGCAGTTTTCTCAGGTTCTATGGGACTGAATTGACTGAAATTTTTGAATAGTGATAAGAATCGTTATCCAAATCGAATTTAGTCACAATATCTCCATAAAGTTGTATTTTAAGAAAAATTATGATTTTCATGGACGCTAATTTCAAACTTGGGTTCGAACTTTGGAAGCAGTTTTCTCAGGCTTTATGTAACCAAACGGGCTGAAATATTGGAATAGTGATAAAAATCGTTATCCAAATCGAATTCAGTCACCAAATCTCCATTAAGTTGTATTTTTAGAAAAATCATGATTTTCATGGACGCTACTTTCAGACTTGGGTTCGAACTTTGGAAGCAGTTTTCTCAGGTTCTATGTTACTGAATTGGCTGAAATTTTTGAATAAGGATAAGAATCGTTATCCAAATCGAATTCAGTCACCAAATCTCCATAAAGTTGTATTTTTAGAAAAATCATGATTTTTATGGACGCTAATTTCAGACTTGGGTTCGAACTTTGGAAGCAGTTTTCTCAGGTTATATGGGACTGAATTGACTGAAATTTTTGAATAGTGATAGGAATCGTTATCCAAATCGAATTCAGTCACAATATCTCCATAAAGTTGTATTTTAAGAAAAATTATGATTTTCATGGACGCTAATTTCAGACTTGGGTTCGAACTTTGGAAAAAGTTTTCTCAGGTTCTATGGGACTGAATTGACTGAAATATTGGAATAGTGATAACAATCGTTTTCCAAATCAAATTCAGTCACCAAATCTCCATTAAGTTGTATTTTTAGAAAAATCATTATTTTTATGGACGCTAATTTCAGACTTGGGTTCGAACTTTGGAAGCAGTTTTCTCAGGTTTTATGTGACCAAACATGCTGAAATATTGGAATAGTGATAAGAATCGTTATCCAAATCGAATTCAGTCACAAAATCTCCATAATGTTGTATTTTTAGAAAAATCATGATTTTCATGGACGCTACTTTCAGACTTGGGTTCGAACTTTGGAAGCAGTTTTCTCAGGTTCTATGGGACTGAATTGACTGAAAAATTGGAATAGTGATAACAATCGTTTTCCAAATCGAATTCAGTCACCAAATCTCCATTAAGTTGTATTTTTAGAAAAATCATGATTTTTATGGACGCTAATTTCAGACTTGGGTTCGAACTTTGGAAGCAGTTTTCTCAGGTTTTATGTGATCAAACTGGCTGAAATATTGGAATAGTGATAAGAATCGTTTTCCAAATCGAATTCAGTCACAAAATCTCCATAATGTTGTATTTTTAGAAAAATCATGATTTTCATGGACGGTACTTTCAGACTTCGGTTCGAACTTTGGAAGCAGTTTTCTCAGGTTCTATGGGACTGAATTGACTGAAATATTGGAAAAGTGATAACAATCGTTTTCCAAATCGAATTCAGTCACCAAATCTCCATTAAGTTGTATTTTTAGAAAAATCATGATTTTTATGGACGCTAATTTCAGACTTGGGTTCGAACTTTGGAAGCAGTTTTCTCAGGTTTTATGTGACCAAACTGGCTGAAATATTGGAATAGTGATAAGAATCGTTATCCAAATCGAATTCAGTCACAAAATCTCCATAATGTTGTATTTTTAGAAAAATCATGATTTTCATGGACGCTACTTTCAGACTTGGGTTCGAACTTTGGAAGCAGTTTTCTCAGGTTCTATGGGACTGAATTGACTGAAATATTGGAATAGTGATAACAATCGTTTTCCAAATCGAATTCAGTCACCAGATCTCCATTAAGTTGTATTTTTAGAAAAATCATGATTTTTATGGACGCTTATTTCAGACTTGGGTTCGAACTTTGGAAGCAGTTTTCTCAGGTTTTATGTGACTTTACTGGCTGAAATATTGGAATAGTGATAAGAATCGTTTTCCAAACCGAATTCAGTCACAAAATCTCCATAATGTTGTATTTTTAGAAAAATCATGATTTTCATGGACGCTACTTTCAGACTTGGGTTCGAACTTTGGAAGCAGTTTTCTCAGGTTCTATGGGACTGAATTGGCTGAAATTTTTGAATAAGGATAAGAATCGTTATCCAAACCGAAATCAGTCACAAAATCTCCATAAAGCTGTATTTTTAGAAAAATCATGATTTTTATGGACGCTTATTTCAGACTTGGGTTCGAACTTTGGAAGCTGTTTTCTCAGGTTCTATGGGACTGAATTGACTGAAATTATTGAATAGTTATAAGAATCATTATCCAAATCGAATTCAGTCACAATATCTCCATAAAGTTGTATTTTAAGAAAAATTATGATTTTTATGGACGCTAATTTCAGACTTGGGTTCGAACTTTAGAAGCAGTTTTCTCAGGTTCTATGGGATCAAACGGGCTGAAATTTTGTAATAGTGGTAAGAATCGTTATCCAAATCGAATTCAGTCACCAAATCTCCATAAAGTTGAATTTTTAGAAAAACTACGATATTTATGGACGCTAATTTCAGACTTGGGTTCGAACTTTAGAACCAGTTTTCTCAGGTTCTATGGGACCAAACTGGCTGAAATTTTGTAATATTGATAAGAATCGTTAGCAAAATCTAATTCAGTCACAAAATCTCCATATAGCTGTATTTTTAGAAAAATCATGATTTTTATGGAAGCTAATTTCAGACTTGGGTTCGAACTTTGGAAGCAGTTTTCTCAGGATTTATGTGACCAAACGGGCTGAAATATTGGAATAGTGATAAGAATCGTTATCCAAATCGAATTCAGTCACCAAATCTCCATTAAGTTGTATTTTTAGAAAAATCATGATTTTTATGGACGCTAATTTCAGACTTGGGTTCGAACTTTGGAAGCAGTTTTCTCAGGTTCTATGGGACTGAATTGACTGAAATATTGGAATAGTGATAACAATCGTTTTCCAAATCGAATTCAGTCACCAAATCTCCATTAAGTTGTATTTTTAGAAAAATCATGATTTTCATGGACGCTACTTTCAGACTTGGGTTCGAACTTTGGAAGCAGTTTTCTCAGGTTCTATGTGACTGAATTGGCTGAAAATTTTGAATAAGGATAAGAATCGTTATCCAAATCGAATTCAGTCACCAAATCTCCATAAAGTTGTATTTTTAGAAAAATCATGAATTCGATCTTTGGAAGCAATTTTCTCAGGTTCTATGGGACTGAATTGACTGAAATTTTTGAATAGTGATAAGAATCGTCATATAAATCGAATTCAGTCACAATATCTCCTTAAAGTTGTACTTTAAGAAAAATTATGATTTTCATGGACGCTAATTTCAGACTTGGGTTCGAACTTTGAAAGCAGTTTAATCACAAAATCACAAAATCCTATTTAAGTTGTATTTCTAGAAAAATCATGACTTTTATGGACGCTAATTTCAGACTTGGGTTCGAAATTTAGAACCAGTTTTCTCAGGTTCTATGGGACCAAACTGGCTGAAATTTTGTAATAGTGATAAGAATCGTTAGCCAAATCTAATTCAGTCACAAAATCTCCATAAAGCTGTATTTTAAGAAAAATCATGATTTTTATGGACGCTAATTTCAGACTTGGGTTCGAACTTTGGAAGCAGTTTTCTCAGGATTTATGTGACCAAACGGGCTGAAATATTGGAATAGTGATAAGAATCGTTATCCAAATCGAATTCAGTCACCAAATCTCCATTAAGTTGTATTTTTAGAAAAATCATGATTTTTATGGACGCTAATTTCAGACTTGGGTTCGAACTTTGGAAGCAGTTTTCTCAGGTTCTATGGGACTGAATTGACTGAAATATTGGAATAGTGATAACAATCGTTTTCCAAATCGAATTCAGTCACCAAATCTCCATTAAGTTGTATTTTTAGAAAAATCATGATTTTCATGGACGCTACTTTCAGACTTGGGTTCGAACTTTGGAAGCAGTTTTCTCAGGTTCTATGTGACTGAATTGGCTGAAATTTTTGAATAAGGATAAGAATCGTTATCCAAATCGAATTCAGTCACCAAATCTCCATAAAGTTGTATTTTTAGAAAAATCATGATTTTTATGGACGCTAATTTCACACATGGGTTCGAACTTTGGAAGCAGTTTTCTCAGGTTCTATGGGACTGAATTGACTGAAATTTTTGAATAGTGATAAGAATCGTTATCCAAATCGAATTCAGTCACAATATCTCCATAAAGTTGTATTTTAAGAAAAATTATGATTTTCATGGACGCTAATTTCAGACTTGGGTTCGAACTTTGGAAGCAGTTTTCTCAGGATTTATATGACCAAACGGGCTGAAATATTGGAATAGTGATAAGAATCGTTATCAAAATCGAATTCAGTCACAATATCTCCATAAAGTTGTATTTTTAGAAAAGTTATGATTTTCATGGACGCTAATTTCAGACTTGGGTTCGACCTTTAGAAGCAGTTATCTCAGGTTCTATGGGACCAAACTGGCTGAAATATTGGAATAGTGATAAGAATCGTTATCCAAATCGAATTCAGTCACAAAATCTCCATAAAGCTGTATTTTTAGAAAAATCATGATTTTTATGGACGCTAATTTCAGACTTGGGTTTGAACTTTGGAAGCAGTTTTCTCAGGTTCTATGGGACCAAACTGGCTGAAATATTGGAATAGTGATAAGAATCGTTATCCAAATCAAATTCAGTCAAAAAATCTCCATAAAGCTGTATTTTTAGAAAAATCATGATTTTTATGGACGCTAATTTCAGACTTGGGTTCGAACTTTGGAAGCAGTTTTCTCAGGATTTATGTGACCAAACGGGCTGAAATATTGGAATAGTGATAAGAATCGTTATCCAAATCGAATTCAGTCACCAAATGTCCATTAAGTTGTATTTTTAGAAAAATCATGATTTTTATGGACGCTTATTTCAGACTTGGGTTCGAACTTTGGAAGCAGTTTTCTCAGGTTCTATGGGACTGAATTGACTGAAATATTGGAATAGTGATAACAATCGTTTTCCAAATCGAATTCAGTCACCAATTCTCCATTTAGTTGTATTTTTAGAAAAATCATGATTTTCATGCACGCTACTTTCAGACTTGGGTTCGAACTTTGGAAGCAGTTTTCTCAGGTTCTATGTGACTGAATTAGCTGAAATTTTTGAATAATGATAAGAATCGTTATCCAAATCGAATTCCGTCACCAAATCTCCATAAAGTTGTATTTTTAGAAAAATCATGATTTTTATGGACGCTAATTTCAGACTTGGGTTCGAACTTTGGAAGCAGTTTTCTCAGGTTCTATGGGACTGAATTGACTGAAATTTTTGAATAGTGATAAGAATCGTTATCCAAATCGAATTCAGTCACAATATCTCCATAAAGTTGTATTTTAAGAAAAATTATGATTTTCATGGACGCTAATTTCAGACTTGGGTTCGAACTTTGGAAGCAGTTTTCTCAGAATTTATGTGACCAAACGGGCTGAAATATTGGAATAGTGATAAGAATCGTTATCCAAATCGAATTCAGTCACAAAATCTCCATAAAGCTGTATTTTTAGAAAAATCATGATTTTTATGGACGCTAATTTCAGACTTGGGTTTGAACTTTGGAAGCAGTTTTCTCAGGTTCTATGGGACCAAACTGGCTGAAATATTGGAATAGTGATAAGAATCGTTATCCAAATAAAATTCAGTCAAAAAATCTCCATAAAGCTGTATTTTTAGAAAAATCATGATTTTTATGGACGCTAATTTCAGACTTGGGTTCGAACTTTGGTAGCAATTTTCTCAGGTTCTATGGGACTGAATTGACTGAAATTTTTGAATAGTGATAAGAATCGTAATCTAAATCGAATTCAGTCACAATATCTCCATAAAGTTGTACTTTAAGAAAAATTATGATTTTCATGGACGCTAATTTCAGACTTGGGTTCGAACTTTGAAAGCAGTTTTCTCACAAAATCACAAAATCCTATTTAAGTTGTATTTCTAGAAAAATCATGACTTTTATGGACGCTAATTTCAGACTTGGGTTCGAAATTTAGAAGCAGTTTTCTCAGGTTCTATGAGACCAAACTGGCTGAAATATTGGAATAGTGATAAGAATCGTTATCCAAATCGAATTCAGTCACAAAATCTCCATAAAGTTGTATTTTTAGAAAAATTATTATTTTCATGGATGCTTATTTCAGACTTGGGTTCGAACTTTGGAAGCAGTTTTCTCAGGTTTTATGGGACCAAACGGGCTGAAATATTGGAATAGTGATAAGAATCGTTATCCAAATCGAATTCAGTCACCAAATCTCCATAAAGCTGTATTTTTAGAAAAATCATGATTTTTATGGACGCTAATTTCAGACTTGGGTTCGAACTTTGGAAGCAGTTTTCTCAGGATTTATGTGACCAAACGGGCTGAAATATTGGAATAGTGATAAGAATCGTTATCCAAATCGAATTCAGTCACCAAATGTCCATTAAGTTGTATTTTTAGAAAAATCATGATTTTTATGGACGCTTATTTCAGACTTGGGTTCGAACTTTGGAAGCAGTTTTCTCAGGTTCTATGGGACTGAATTGACTGAAATATTGGAATAGTGATAACAATCGTTTTCCAAATCGAATTCAGTCACCAATTCTCCATTTAGTTGTATTTTTAGAAAAATCATGATTTTCATGCACGCTACTTTCAGACTTGGGTTCGAACTTTTGGAAGCAGTTTTCTCAGGTTCTATGTGACTGAATTAGCTGAAATTTTTGAATAATGATAAGAATCGTTATCCAAATCGAATTCCGTCACCAAATCTCCATAAAGTTGTATTTTTAGAAAAATCATGATTTTTATGGACGCTAATTTCAGACTTGGGTTCGAACTTTGGAAGCAGTTTTCTCAGGTTCTATGGGACTGAATTGACTGAAATTTTTGAATAGTGATAAGAATCGTTATCCAAATCGAATTCACCCACAATATCTCCATAAAGTTGTATTTTAAGTAAAATTATGATTTTCATGGACGCTAATTTCAGACTTGGGTTCGAACTTTGGAAGCAGTTTTCTCAGGATTTATGTGACCAAACGGGCTGAAATATTGGAATAGTGATAAGAATCGTTATCCAAATCGAATTCAGTCACAATATCTCCATAAAGTTGTATTTTTAGAAAAGTTATGATTTCCACGGACGCTAATTTCAGACTTGGGTTTGAACTTTGGAAGCAGTTTTTTCAGGTTCTATGGGACCAAACTGGCTGAAATATTGGAATAGTGATAAGAATCGTTATCCAAATCGAATTCAGTCACAAAATCTCCATAAAGCTGTATTTTTAGAAAAATCATGATTTTTATGGACGCTAATTTCAGACTTGGGTTCGAACTTTGGAAGCAGTTTTCTCAGGTTCTATGGGACCAAACTGGCTGAAATATTGGAATAGTGATAAGAATCGTTATCCAAATCGAATTCAGTCACAAAATCTCCATAAAGCTGTATTTTTAGAAAAATCGTGATTTTTATGGACGCTAATTTCAGACTTGGGTTCGAACTTTGGAAGCAGTTTTCTCAGGTTCTATGGGACCAAATTGGCTGAAATATTAGAATAGTGATAAGAATCGTTATCCAAATCGAATTCAGTCACAAAATCTCCATAAAGTTGTATTTTTAGAAAAATTATGATTTTCATGGATGCTTATTTCAGACTTGGGTTCGAACTTTGGAAGCAGTTTTCTCAGGTTTTATGGGACCAAACGGGCTGAAATATTGGAATAGTGATAAGAATCGTTATCCAAATCGAATTCAGTCACAATATCTCCATAAAGTTGTATTTTTAGAAAAGTTATGATTTTCATAGACGCTAGTTTCAGACTTGGGTTCGAACTTTGGAAGCAGTTTTCTCAGGTTCTATGGGACTGAATTGACTGAAATTTTTGAATAGTGATAAGAATCGTTATCCAAATCGAATTCAGTCACAATATCTCCATAAAGTTGTATTTTAAGAAAAATTATGATTTTCATGGACGCTAATTTCAGACTTGGGTTCGAACTTTGGAAGCAGTTTTCTCAGGATTTATGTGACCAAACGGGCTGAAATATTGGAATAGTGATAAGAATCGTTATCCAAATCGAATTCAGTCACAATATCTCCATAAAGTTGTATTTTTAGAAAAGTTATGATTTTCATGGACGCTAATTTCAGACTTGGGTTCGAACTTTGGAAGCAGTTTTCTCAGGTTCTATGGGACTGAATTGGCTGAAATATTTTAATAGTGATAAGAATCGTTATCCAAATCGAATTCAGTCACAATATCTCCATAAAGTTGTATTTTAAGAAAAATTATGATTTTTATGGACGCTAATTTCAGACTTGGGTTCGAACTTTGGAAGCAGTTTTCTCAGGTTTTATATGACCAAACGGGCTGAAATATTGGAATAGTGATAAGAATCGTTATCCAAATCGAATTCAGTCACAATATCTCCATAAAGTTGTATTTTAAGAAAAATTATGATTTTTATGGACGCTAATTTCAGACTTGGGTTCGAACTTTAGAAGCAGTTTTCTCAGGTTCTATGGGATCAAACGGGCTGAAATTTTGTAATAGTGGTAAGAATCGTTATCCAAATCGAATTCAGTCACCAAATCTCCATAAAGTTGTATTTTTAGAAAAACTACGATATTTATGGACGCTAATTTCAGACTTGGGTTCGAACTTTAGAACCAGTTTTCTCAGGTTCTATGGGACCAAACTGGCTGAAATTTTGTAATATTGATAAGAATCGTTAGCAAAATCTAATTCAGTCACAAAATCTCCATATAGCTCTATTTTTAGAAAAATCATGATTTTTATGGAAGCTAATTTCAGACTTGGGTTCGAACTTTGGAAGCAGTTTTCTCAGGATTTATGTGACCAAACGGGCTGAAATATTGGAATAGTGATAAGAATCGTTATCCAAATCGAATTCAGTCACCAAATCTCCATTAAGTTGTATTTTTAGAAAAATCATGATTTTTATGGACGCTAATTTCAGACTTGGGTTCGAACTTTGGAAGCAGTTTTCTCAGGTTCTATGGGACTGAATTGACTGAAATATTGGAATAGTGATAACAATCGTTTTCCAAATCGAATTCAGTCACCAAATCTCCATTAAGTTGTATTTTTAGAAAAATCATGATTTTCATGGACGCTACTTTCAGACTTGGGTTCGAACTTTGGAAGCAGTTTTCTCAGGTTCTATGTGACTGAATTGGCTGAAAATTTTGAATAAGGATAAGAATCGTTATCCAAATCGAATTCAGTCACCAAATCTCCATAAAGTTGTATTTTTAGAAAAATCATGAATTCGATCTTTGGAAGCAATTTTCTCAGGTTCTATGGGACTGAATTGACTGAAATTTTTGAATAGTGATAAGAATCGTCATATAAATCGAATTCAGTCACAATATCTCCTTAAAGTTGTACTTTAAGAAAAATTATGATTTTCATGGACGCTAAATTCAGACATGGGTTCGAACTTTGAAAGCAGTTTAATCACAAAATCACAAAATCCTATTTAAGTTGTATTTCTAGAAAAATCATGACTTTCATGGACGCTAATTTCAGACTTGGGTTCGAAATTTAGAACCAGTTTTATCAGGTTCTATGGGACCAAACTGGCTGAAATTTTGTAATAGTGATAAGAATCGTTAGCCAAATCTAATTCAGTCACAAAATCTCCATAAAGCTGTATTTTTAGAAAAATCATGATTTTTATGGACGCTAATTTCAGACTTGGGTTTGAACTTTGGAAGCAGTTTTCTCAGGTTCTATGGGACCAAACTGGCTGAAATATTGGAATAGTGATAAGAATCGTTATCCAAATCGAATTCAGTCAAAAAATCTCCATAAAGCTGTATTTTTAGAAAAACCATGATTTTTATGGATGCTAATTTCAGACTTGGGTTCGAACTTTGAAAGCAGTTTTCTCACAAAATCACAAAATCCTATTGAGGTTGTATTTCTAGAAAAATCATGACTTTTATGGACGCTAATTTCAGACTTGGGTTCGAACTTTGGAAGCAGTTTTCTCAGGATTTATGTGACCAAACGGGCTGAAATATTGGAATAGTGATAAGAATCGTTATCCAAATCTAATTCAGTCACCAAATCTCCATTAAGTTGTATTTTTAGAAAAATCATGATTTTTATGGACGCTAATTTCAGACTTGGGTTCGAACTTTGGAAGCAGTTTTCTCAGGTTCTATGGGACTGAATTGACTGAAATATTGGAATAGTGATAACAATCGTTTTCCAAATCGAATTCAGTCACCAAATCTCCATAAAGTTGTATTTTTAGAAAAATCATGATTTTTATGGACGCTAATTTCACACTTGGGTTCGAACTTTGGAAGCAGATTTCTCAGGTTCTATGGGACTGAATTGACTGAAATTTTTGAATAGTGATAAGAATCGTTATCCAAATCGAATTCAGTCACAATATCTCCATAAAGTTGTATTTTAAGAAAAATTATGATTTTCATGGACGCTAATTTCAGACTTGGGTTCGAACTTTGGAAGCAGTTTTCTCAGGATTTATGTGACCAAACGGGCTGAAATATTGGAATAGTGATAAGAATCGTTATCAAAATCGAATTCAGTCACAATATCTCCATAAAGTTGTATTTTAAGAAAAATTATGATTTTCATGGACGCTAATTTCAGACTTGGGTTCGAACTTTGGAAGCAGTTTTCTCAGGATTTATGTGACCAAACGGGCTGAAATATTGGAATAGTGATAAGAATCGTTATCCAAATCGAATTCAGTCACAATATCTCCATAAAGTTGTATTTTTAGAAAAGTTATGATTTTCATGGACGCTAATTTCAGACTTGGGTTCGAACTTTGGAAGCAGTTTTCTCAGGTTCTATGGGACTGAATTGGCTGAAATATTTTAATAGTGATAAGAATCGTTATCCAAATCGAATTCAGTCACAATATCTCCATAAAGTTGTATTTTAAGAAAAATTATGATTTTTATGGACGCTAATTTCAGACTTGGGTTCGAACTTTGGAAGCAGTTTTCTCAGGTTTTATATGACCAAACGGGCTGAAATATTGGAATAGTGATAAGAATCGTTATCCAAATCGAATTCAGTCACAATATCTCCATAAAGTTGTATTTTAAGAAAAATTATGATTTTTATGGACGCTAATTTCAGACTTGGGTTCGAACTTTAGAACCAGTTTTCTCAGGTTCTATGGGACCAAACTGGCTGAAATTTTGTAATATTGATAAGAATCGTTAGCAAAATCTAATTCAGTCACAAAATCTCCATATAGCTCTATTTTTAGAAAAATCATGATTTTTATGGAAGCTAATTTCAGACTTGGGTTCGAACTTTGGAAGCAGTTTTCTCAGGATTTATGTGACCAAACGGGCTGAAATATTGGAATAGTGATAAGAATCGTTATCCAAATCGAATTCAGTCACCAAATCTCCATTAAGTTGTATTTTTAGAAAAATCATGATTTTTATGGACGCTAATTTCAGACTTGGGTTCGAACTTTGGAAGCAGTTTTCTCAGGTTCTATGGGACTGAATTGACTGAAATATTGGAATAGTGATAACAATCGTTTTCCAAATCGAATTCAGTCACCAAATCTCCATTAAGTTGTATTTTTAGAAAAATCATGATTTTCATGGACGCTACTTTCAGACTTGGGTTCGAACTTTGGAAGCAGTTTTCTCAGGTTCTATGTGACTGAATTGGCTGAAAATTTTGAATAAGGATAAGAATCGTTATCCAAATCGAATTCAGTCACCAAATCTCCATAAAGTTGTATTTTTAGAAAAATCATGAATTCGATCTTTGGAAGCAATTTTCTCAGGTTCTATGGGACTGAATTGACTGAAATTTTTGAATAGTGATAAGAATCGTCATATAAATCGAATTCAGTCACAATATCTCCTTAAAGTTGTACTTTAAGAAAAATTATGATTTTCATGGACGCTAAATTCAGACATGGGTTCGAACTTTGAAAGCAGTTTAATCACAAAATCACAAAATCCTATTTAAGTTGTATTTCTAGAAAAATCATGACTTTCATGGACGCTAATTTCAGACTTGGGTTCGAAATTTAGAACCAGTTTTATCAGGTTCTATGGGACCAAACTGGCTGAAATTTTGTAATAGTGATAAGAATCGTTAGCCAAATCTAATTCAGTCACAAAATCTCCATAAAGCTGTATTTTTAGAAAAATCATGATTTTTATGGACGCTAATTTCAGACTTGGGTTTGAACTTTGGAAGCAGTTTTCTCAGGTTCTATGGGACCAAACTGGCTGAAATATTGGAATAGTGATAAGAATCGTTATCCAAATCGAATTCAGTCAAAAAATCTCCATAAAGCTGTATTTTTAGAAAAACCATGATTTTTATGGATGCTAATTTCAGACTTGGGTTCGAACTTTGAAAGCAGTTTTCTCACAAAATCACAAAATCCTATTGAGGTTGTATTTCTAGAAAAATCATGACTTTTATGGACGCTAATTTCAGACTTGGGTTCGAACTTTGGAAGCAGTTTTCTCAGGATTTATGTGACCAAACGGGCTGAAATATTGGAATAGTGATAAGAATCGTTATCCAAATCTAATTCAGTCACCAAATCTCCATTAAGTTGTATTTTTAGAAAAATCATGATTTTTATGGACGCTAATTTCAGACTTGGGTTCGAACTTTGGAAGCAGTTTTCTCAGGTTCTATGGGACTGAATTGACTGAAATATTGGAATAGTGATAACAATCGTTTTCCAAATCGAATTCAGTCACCAAATCTCCATAAAGTTGTATTTTTAGAAAAATCATGATTTTTATGGACGCTAATTTCACACTTGGGTTCGAACTTTGGAAGCAGATTTCTCAGGTTCTATGGGACTGAATTGACTGAAATTTTTGAATAGTGATAAGAATCGTTATCCAAATCGAATTCAGTCACAATATCTCCATAAAGTTGTATTTTAAGAAAAATTATGATTTTCATGGACGCTAATTTCAGACTTGGGTTCGAACTTTGGAAGCAGTTTTCTCAGGATTTATGTGACCAAACGGGCTGAAATATTGGAATAGTGATAAGAATCGTTATCAAAATCGAATTCAGTCACAATATCTCCATAAAGTTGTATTTTTAGAAAAATCATGAATTCGATCTTTGGAAGCAATTTTCTCAGGTTCTATGGGACTGAATTGACTGAAATTTTTGAATAGTGATAAGAATCGTCATATAAATCGAATTCAGTCACAATATCTCCTTAAAGTTGTACTTTAAGAAAAATTATGATTTTCATGGACGCTAATTTCAGACTTGGGTTCGAACTTTGAAAGCAGTTTAATCACAAAATCACAAATCGTTATCCAAATCGAATTCAGTCACAATATCTCCATTAAGTTGTATTTTTAGAAAAATCATGATTTTTATGGACGCTAATTTCAGACTTGGGTTCGAACTTTGGAAGCAGTTTTCTCAGGTTCTATGGGACTGAATTGACTGAAATATTGGAATAGTGATAACAATCGTTTTCCAAATCGAATTCAGTCACCAAATCTCCATTAAGTTGTATTTTTAGAAAAATCATGATTTTCATGGACGCTACTTTCAGACTTGGGTTCGAACTTTGGAAGCAGTTTTCTCAGGTTCTATGTGACTGAATTGGCTGAAAATTTTGAATAAGGATAAGAATCGTTATCCAAATCGAATTCAGTCACCAAATCTCCATAAAGTTGTATTTTTAGAAAAATCATGAATTCGATTTTTGGAAGCAATTTTCTCAGGTTCTATGGGACTGAATTGACTGAAATTTTTGAATAGTGATAAGAATCCTCATATAAATCGAATTCAGTCACAATATCTCCTTAAAGTTGTACTTTAAGAAAAATTATGATTTTCATGGACGCTAATTTCAGACTTGGGTTCGAACTTTGAAAGCAGTTTAATCACAAAATCACAAAATCCTATTTAAGTTGTATTTCTAGAAAAATCATGACTTTTATGGACGCTAATTTCAGACTTGGGATCGAAATTTAGAACCAGTTTTCTCAGGTTCTATGGGACCAAACTGGCTGAAATTTTGTAATAGTGATAAGAATCGTTAGCCAAATCTAATTCAGTCACAAAATCTCCATAAAGCTGTATTTTTAGAAAAATCATGATTTTTATGGACGCTCATTTCAGACTTGGGTTCGAACTTTGGAAGCAGTTTTCTCAGGATTTATGTGACCAAACGGGCTGAAATATTGGAATAGTGATAAGAATCGTTATCCAAATCGAATTCAGTCACCAAATCTCCATTAAGTTGTATTTTTAGAAAAATCATGATTTTTATGGAAGCTAATTTCAGACTTGGGTTCGAACTTTGGAAGCAGTTTTCTCAGGTTCTATGGGAATGAATTGACTGAAATATTGGAATAGTGATAACAATCGTTTTCCAAATCGAATTCAGTCACCAAATCTCCATAAAGTTGTATTTTTAGAAAAATCATGATTTTTATGGACGCTAATTTCACACTTGGGTTCGAAATTTAGAACCAGTTTTCTCAGGATTTATGTGACCAAACGGGCTGAAATATTGGAATAGTGATAAGAATCGTTATCCAAATCGAATTCAGTCACCAAATCTCCATTAAGTTGTATTTCTATAAAAATCATGACTTTTATGGACGCTAATTTCAGACTTGGGTTCGAACTTTGGAAGCAGTTTTCTCAGGTTCTATGGGACTGAATTGACTGAAATATTGGAATAGTGATAACAATCGTTTTCCAAATCGAATTCAGTCACCAAATCTCCATTAAGTTGTATTTTTAGAAAAATCATGATTTTCATGGACGCTACTTTCAGACTTGGGTTCGAACTTTGGAAGCAGTTTTCTCAGGTTCTATGGGACTGAATTGACTGAAATTTTTGAATAGTGATAAGAATCGTTATCCAAATCTAATTCAGTCACCAAATCTCCATAAAGTTGTATTTTTAGAAAAATCATGATTTTTATGGACGCTAATTTCACACTTGGGTTCGAACTTTGGAAGCAGTTTTCTCAGGTTCTATGGGACTGAATTGACTGAAATATTGGAATAGTGATAACAATCGTTTTCCAAATCGAATTCAGTCACCAATTCTCCATTTAGTTGTATTTTTAGAAAAATCATGATTTTCATGCACGCTACTTTCAGACTTGGGTTCGAACTTTGGAAGCAGTTTTCTCAGGTTCTATGTGACTGAATTAGCTGAAATTTTTGAATAATGATAAGAATCGTTATCCAAATCGAATTCCGTCACCAAATCTCCATAAAGTTGTATTTTTAGAAAAATCATGATTTTTATGGACGCTAATTTCAGACTTGGGTTCGAACTTTGGAAGCAGTTTTCTCAGGTTCTATGGGACTGAATTGACTGAAATTTTTGAATAGTGATAAGAATCGTTATCCAAATCGAATTCAGTCACAATATCTCCATAAAGTTGTATTTTAAGAAAAATTATGATTTTCATGGACGCTAATTTCAGACTTGGGTTCGAACTTTGGAAGCAGTTTTCTCAGGATTTATGTGACCAAACGGGCTGAAATATTGGAATAGTGATAAGAATCGTTATCCAAATCGAATTCCGTCACCAAATCTCCATAAAGTTGTATTTTTAGAAAAATCATGATTTTTATGGACGCTAATTTCAGACTTGGGTTCAAACTTTGGAAGCAATTTTCTCAGGTTCTATGGGACTGAATTGACTGAAATTTTTGAATAGTGATAAGAATCGTCATCTAAATCGAATTCAGTCACAATATCTCCATAAAAATGTACTTTAAGAAAAATTATGATTTTCATGGACGCTAATTTCAGACTTGGGTTCGAACTTTGAAAGCAGTTTTCTCACAAAATCACAAAATCCTATTTAAGTTGTATTTCTAGAAAAATCATGACTTTTATGGACGCTAATTTCAGACTTGGGTTCGAAATTTAGAAGCAGTTTTCTCAGGTTCTATGAGACCAAACTGGCTGAAATATTGGAATAGTGATAAGAATCGTTATCCAAATCGAATTCAGTCACAAAATCTCCATAAAGCTGTATTTTTAGAAAAATCATGATTTTTATGGACGCTAATTTCAGACTTGGGTTTGAACTTTGGAAGCAGTTTTCTCAGGTTCTATGGGACCAAACTGGCTGAAATATTGGAATAGTGATAAGAATCGTTATCCAAATCAAATTCAGTCAAAAAATCTCCATTAAGCTGTATTTTTAGAAAAATCATGATTTTTATGGACGCTAATTTCAGACTTGGGTTCAAACTTTGGAAGCAATTTTCTCAGGTTCTATGGGACTGAATTGACTGAAATTTTTGAATAGTGATAAGAATCGTCATCTAAATCGAATTCAGTCACAATATCTCCATAAAAATGTACTTTAAGAAAAATTATGATTTTCATGGACGCTAATTTCAGACTTGGGTTCGAACTTTGAAAGCAGTTTTCTCACAAAATCACAAAATCCTATTTAAGTTGTATTTCTAGAAAAATCATGACTTTTATGGACGCTAATTTCAGACTTGGGTTCGAAATTTAGAAGCAGTTTTCTCAGGTTCTATGAGACCAAACTGGCTGAAATATTGGAATAGTGATAAGAATCGTTATCCAAATCGAATTCAGTCACAAAATCTCCATAAAGTTGTATTTTTAGAAAAATTATTATTTTCATGGATGCTTATTTCAGACTTGGGTTCGAACTTTGGAAGCAGTTTTCTCAGGTTTTATGGGACCAAACGGGCTGAAATATTGGAATAGTGATAAGAATCGTTATCCAAATCGAATTCAGTCACCAAATCTCCATAAAGCTGTATTTTTAGAAAAATCATGATTTTTATGGACGCTAATTTCAGACTTGGGTTCGAACTTTGGAAGCAGTTTTCTCAGGATTTATGTGACCAAACGGGCTGAAATATTGGAATAGTGATAAGAATCGTTATCCAAATCGAATTCAGTCACCAAATGTCCATTAAGTTGTATTTTTAGAAAAATCATGATTTTTATGGACGCTAATTTCAGACTTGGGTTCGAACTTTGGAAGCAGTTTTCTCAGGTTCTATGGGACTGAATTGACTGAAATATTGGAATAGTGATAACAATCGTTTTCCAAATCGAATTCAGTCACCAATTCTCCATTTAGTTGTATTTTTAGAAAAATCATGATTTTCATGCACGCTACTTTCAGACTTGGGTTCGAACTTTGGAAGCAGTTTTCTCAGGTTCTATGTGACTGAATTAGCTGAAATTTTTGAATAATGATAAGAATCGTTATCCAAATCGAATTCCGTCACCAAATCTCCATAAAGTTGTATTTTTAGAAAAATCATGATTTTTATGGACGCTAATTTCAGACTTGGGTTCGAACTTTGGAAGCAGTTTTCTCAGGTTCTATGGGACTGAATTGACTGAAATTTTTGAATAGTGATAAGAATCGTTATCCAAATCGAATTCAGTCACAATATCTCCATAAAGTTGTATTTTAAGAAAAATTATGATTTTCATGGACGCTAATTTCAGACTTGGGTTCGAACTTTGGAAGCAGTTTTCTCAGGATTTATGTGACCAAACGGGCTGAAATATTGGAATAGTGATAAGAATCGTTATCCAAATCGAATTCAGTCACAATATCTCCATAAAGTTGTATTTTTAGAAAAGTTATGATTTCCATGGACGCTAATTTCAGACTTGGGTTCGAACTTTAGAAGCAGTTATCTCAGGTTCTATGGGACCAAACTGGCTGAAATATTGGAATAGTGATAAGAATCGTTATCCAAATCGAATTCAGTCACAAAATCTCCATAAACCTGTATTTTTAGAAAAATCATGATTTTTATGGACGCTAATTTCAGACTTGGGTTTGAACTTTGGAAGCAGTTTTCTCAGGTTCTATGGGACCAAACTGGCTGAAATATTGGAATAGTGATAAGAATCGTTATCCAAATCGAATTCAGTCAAAAAATCTCCATAAAGCTGTATTTTTAGAAAAATCATGATTTTTATGGACGCTAATTTCAGACTTGGGTTCGAACTTTGGAAGCAGTTTTCTCAGGTTCTATGGGACCAAACTGGCTGAAATATTGGAATAGTGATAAGAATCGTTATCCAAATCGAATTCAGTCACAAAATCTCCATAAAGTTGTATTTTTAGAAAAATTATGATTTTCATGGATGCTTATTTCAGACTTGGGTTCGAACTTTGGAAGCAGTTTTCTCAGGTTTTATGGGACCAAACGGGCTGAAATATTGGAATAGTGATAAGAATCGTTATCCAAATCGAATTCAGTCACAATATCTCCATAAAGTTGTATTTTTAGAAAAGTTATGATTTTCATGGACGCTAGTTTCAGACTTGGGTTCGAACTTTGGAAGCAGTTTTCTCAGGTTCTATGGGACTGAATTGACTGAAATTTTTGAATAGTGATAAGAATCGTTATCCAAATCGAATTCAGTCACAATATCTCCATAAAGTTGTATTTTAAGAAAAATTATGATTTTCATGGACGCTAATTTCAGACTTGGGTTCGAACTTTGGAAGCAGTTTTCTCAGGATTTATGTGACCAAACGGGCTGAAATATTGGAATAGTGATAAGAATCGTTATCCAAATCGAATTCAGTCACAATATCTCCATAAAGTTGTATTTTTAGAAAAGTTATGATTTTCATGGACGCTAATTTCAGACTTGGGTTCGAACTTTGGAAGCAGTTTTCTCAGGTTCTATGGTACTGAATTGGCTGAAATATTTTAATAGTGATAAGAATCGTTATCCAAATCGAATTCAGTCACAATATCTCCATAAAGTTGTATTTTAAGAAAAATTATGATTTTTATGGACGCTAATTTCAGACTTGGGTTCGAACTTTGGAAGCAGTTTTCTCAGGTTTTATATGACCAAACGGGCTGAAATATTGGAATAGTGATAAGAATCGTTATCCAAATCGAATTCAGTCACAATATCTCCATAAAGTTGTATTTTAAGAAAAATTATGATTTTCATGGACGCTAATTTCAGACTTGGGTTCGAACTTTGGAAGCAGTTTTCTCAGGATTTATGTGACCAAACGGGCTGAAATATTGGAATAGTGATAAGAATCGTTATCCAAATCGAATTCAGTCACAATATCTCCATAAAGTTGTATTTTTAGAAAAGTTATGATTTCCATGGACGCTAATTTCAGACTTGGGTTCGAACTTTAGAAGCAGTTATCTCAGGTTCTATGGGACCAAACTGGCTGAAATATTGGAATAGTGATAAGAATCGTTATCCAAATCGAATTCAGTCACAAAATCTCCATAAAGCTGTATTTTTAGAAAAATCATGATTTTTATGGACGCTAATTTCAGACTTGGGTTTGAACTTTGGAAGCAGTTTTCTCAGGTTCTATGGGACCAAACTGGCTGAAATATTGGAATAATGATAAGAATCGTTATCCAAATCGAATTCAGTCAAAAAATCTCCATAAAGCTGTATTTTTAGAAAAATCATGATTTTTATGGACGCTAATTTCAGACTTGGGTTCGAACTTTGGAAGCAGTTTTCTCAGGTTCTATGGGACCAAACTGGCTGAAATATTGGAATAGTGATAAGAATCGTTATCCAAATCGAATTCAGTCACAAAATCTCCATAAAGCTGTATTTTTAGAAAAATCGTGATTTTTATGGACGCTAATTTCAGACTTGGGTTTGAACTTTGGAAGCAGTTTTCTCAGGTTCTATGGGACCAAACTGGCTGAAATATTGGAATAGTGATAAGAATCGTTATCCAAATCGAATTCAGTCACAAAATCTCCATAAAGTTGTATTTTTAGAAAAATTATGATTTTCATGGATGCTTATTTCAGACTTGGGTTCGAACTTTGGAAGCAGTTTTCTCAGGTTTTATGGGACCAAACGGGCTGAAATATTGGAATAGTGATAAGAATCGTTATCCAAATCGAATTCAGTCACAATATCTCCATAAAGTTGTATTTTTAGAAAAGTTATGATTTTCATGGACGCTAGTTTCAGACTTGGGTTCGAACTTTGGAAGCAGTTTTCTCAGGTTCTATGGGACTGAATTGACTGAAATTTTTGAATAGTGATAAGAATCGTTATCCAAATCGAATTCAGTCACAATATCTCCATAAAGTTGTATTTTAAGAAAAATTATGATTTTCATGGACGCTAATTTCAGACTTGGGTTCGAACTTTGGAAGCAGTTTTCTCAGGATTTATGTGACCAAACGGGCTGAAATATTGGAATAGTGATAAGAATCGTTATCCAAATCGAATTCAGTCACAATATCTCCATAAAGTTGTATTTTTAGAAAAGTTATGATTTTCATGGACGCTAATTTCAGACTTGGGTTCGAACTTTGGAAGCAGTTTTCTCAGGTTCTATGGTACTGAATTGGCTGAAATATTTTAATAGTGATAAGAATCGTTATCCAAATCGAATTCAGTCACAATATCTCCATAAAGTTGTATTTTAAGAAAAATTATGATTTTTATGGACGCTAATTTCAGACTTGGGTTCGAACTTTGGAAGCAGTTTTCTCAGGTTTTATATGACCAAACGGGCTGAAATATTGGAATAGTGATAAGAATCGTTATCCAAATCGAATTCAGTCACAATATCTCCATAAAGTTGTATTTTAAGAAAAATTATGATTTTTATGGACGCTAATTTCAGACTTGGGTTCGAACTTTAGAAGCAGTTTTCTCAGGTTCTATGGGATCAAACGGGCTGAAATTTTGTAATAGTGGTAAGAATCGTTATCCAAATCGAATTCAGTCACCAAATCTCCATAAAGTTGTATTTTTAGAAAAACTACGATATTTATGGACGCTAATTTCAGACTTGGGTTCGAACTTTAGAACCAGTTTTCTCAGGTTCTATGGGACCAAACTGGCTGAAATTTTGTAATATTGATAAGAATCGTTAGCAAAATCTAATTCAGTCACAAAATCTCCATATAGCTGTATTTTTAGAAAAATCATGATTTTTATGGAAGCTAATTTCAGACTTGGGTTCGAACTTTGGAAGCAGTTTTCTCAGGATTTATGCGACCAAACGGGCTGAAATATTGGAATAGTGATAAGAATCGTTATCCAAATCGAATTCAGTCACCAAATCTCCATTAAGTTGTATTTTTAAAAAAATCATGATTTTTATGGACGCTCATTTCAGACTTGGGTTCGAACTTTGGAAGCAGTTTTCTCAGGTTCTATGGGACTGAATTGACTGAAATATTGGAATAGTGATAACAACCGTTTTCCAAATCGAATTCAGTCACCAAATCTCCATTAAGTTGTATTTTTAGAAAAATCATGATTTTCATTGACGCTACTTTCAGACTTGGGTTCGAACTTTGGAAGCAGTTTTCTCAGGTTCTATGTGATTGAATTGGCTGAAAATTTTGAATAAGGATAAGAATCGTTATCCAAATCGAATTCAGTCACCAAATCTCCATAAAGTTGTATTTTTAGAAAAATCATGAATTCGATCTTTGGAAGCAATTTTCTCAGGTTCTATGGGACTGAAGTGACTGAAATTTTCGAAAAGTGATAAGAATCGTCATATAAATCGAATTCAGTCACAATATCTCCTTAAAGTTGTACTTTAAGAAAAATTATGATTTTCATGGACGCTAATTTCAGACTTGGGTTCGAACTTTGAAAGCAGTTTAATCACAAAATCACAAAATCCTATTTAAGTTGTATTTCTAGAAAAATCATGACTTTTATGGACGCTAATTTCAGACTTGGGTTCGAAATTTAGAACCAGTTTTCTCAGGTTCTATGGGACCAAACTGGCTGAAATTTTGTAATAGTGATAAGAATCGTTAGCCAAATCTAATTCAGTCACAAAATCTCCATAAAGCTGTATTTTTAGAAAAATCATGATTTTTATGGACGCTAATTTCAGACTTGGGTTCGAACTTTGGAAGCAGTTTTCTCAGGTTCTATGGGACTGAATTGACTGAAATATTGGAATAGTGATAACAATCGTTTTCCAAATCGAATTCAGTCACCAATTCTCCATTTAGTTGTATTTTTAGAAAAATCATGATTTTCATGCACGCTACTTTCAGACTTGGGTTCGAACTTTGGAAGCTGTTTTCTCAGGTTCTATGTGACTGAATTAGCTGAAATTTTTGAATAATGATAAGAATCGTTATCCAAATCGAATTCCGTCACCAAATCTCCATAAAGTTGTATTTTTAGAAAAATCATGATTTTTATGGACGCTAATTTCAGACTTGGGTTCGAACTTTGGAAGCAGTTTTCTCAGGTTCTATGGGACTGAATTGACTGAAATTTTTGAATAGTGATAAGAATCGTTATCCAAATCGAATTCAGTCACAATATCTCCATAAAATTGTATTTTAAGAAAAATTATGATTTTCATGGACGCTAATTTCAGACTTGGGTTCGAACTTTGGAAGCAGTTTTCTCAGGATTTATGTGACCAAACGGGCTGAAATATTGGAATAGTGATAAGAATCGTTATCCAAATCGAATTCAGTCACAATATCTCCATAAAGTTGTATTTTTAGAAAAGTTATGATTTCCATGGACGCTAATTTCAGACTTGGGTTCGAACTTTAGAAGCAGTTATCTCAGGTTCTATGGGACCAAACTGGCTGAAATATTGGAATAGTGATAAGAATCGTTATCCAAATCGAATTCAGTCACAAAATCTCCATAAAGCTGTATTTTTAGAAAAATCATGATTTTTATGGACGCTAATTTCAGACTTGGGTTTGAACTTTGGAAGCAGTTTTCTCAGGTTCTATGGGACCAAACTGGCTGAAATATTGGAATAGTGATAAGAATCGTTATCCAAATCGAATTCAGTCAAAAAATCTCCATAAAGCTGTATTTTTAGAAAAATCATGATTTTTATGGACGCTAATTTCAGACTTGGGTTCGAACTTTGGAAGCAGTTTTCTCAGGTTCTATGGGACCAAACTGGCTGAAATATTGGAATAGTGATAAGAATCGTTATCCAAATCGAATTCAGTCACAAAATCTCCATAAAGCTGTATTTTTAGAAAAATCGTGATTTTTATGGACGCTAATTTCAGACTTGGGTTCGAACTTTGGAAGCAGTTTTCTCAGGTTCTATGGGACCAAACTGGCTGAAATATTGGAATAGTGATAAGAATCGTTATCCAAATCGAATTCAGTCACAAAATCTCCATAAAGTTGTATTTTTAGAAAAATTATGATTTTCATGGATGCTTATTTCAGACTTGGGTTCGAACTTTGGAAGCAGTTTTCTCAGGTTTTATGGGACCAAACGGGCTGAAATATTGGAATAGTGATAAGAATCGTTATCCAAATCGAATTCAGTCACAATATCTCCATAAAGTTGTATTTTTAGAAAAGTTATGATTTTCATGGACGCTAGTTTCAGACTTGGGTTCGAACTTTGGAAGCAGTTTTCTCAGGTTCTATGGGACTGAATTGACTGAAATTTTTGAATAGTGATAAGAATCGTTATCCAAATCGAATTCAGTCACAATATCTCCATAAAGTTGTATTTTAAGAAAAATTATGATTTTCATGGACGCTAATTTCAGACTTGGGTTCGAACTTTGGAAGCAGTTTTCTCAGGATTTATGTGACCAAACGGGCTGAAATATTGGAATAGTGATAAGAATCGTTATCCAAATCGAATTCAGTCACAATATCTCCATAAAGTTGTATTTTTAGAAAAGTTATGATTTTCATGGACGCTAATTTCAGACTTGGGTTCGAACTTTGGAAGCAGTTTTCTCAGGTTCTATGGTACTGAATTGGCTGAAATATTTTAATAGTGATAAGAATCGTTATCCAAATCGAATTCAGTCACAATATCTCCATAAAGTTGTATTTTAAGAAAAATTATGATTTTTATGGACGCTAATTTCAGACTTGGGTTCGAACTTTGGAAGCAGTTTTCTCAGGTTTTATATGACCAAACGGGCTGAAATATTGGAATAGTGATAAGAATCGTTATCCAAATCGAATTCAGTCACAATATCTCCATAAAGTTGTATTTTAAGAAAAATTATGATTTTTATGGACGCTAATTTCAGACTTGGGTTCGAACTTTAGAAGCAGTTTTCTCAGGTTCTATGGGATCAAACGGGCTGAAATTTTGTAATAGTGGTAAGAATCGTTATCCAAATCGATTTCAGTCACCAAATCTCCATAAAGTTGTATTTTTAGAAAAACTACGATATTTATGGACGCTAATTTCAGACTTGGGTTCGAACTTTAGAACCAGTTTTCTCAGGTTCTATGGGACCAAACTGGCTGAAATTTTGTAATATTGATAAGAATCGTTAGCAAAATCTAATTCAGTCACAAAATCTCCATATAGCTGTATTTTTAGAAAAATCATGATTTTTATGGAAGCTAATTTCAGACTTGGGTTCGAACTTTGGAAGCAGTTTTCTCAGGATTTATGCGACCAAACGGGCTGAAATATTGGAATAGTGATAAGAATCGTTATCCAAATCGAATTCAGTCACCAAATCTCCATTAAGTTGTATTTTTAAAAAAATCATGATTTTTATGGACGCTCATTTTAGACTTGGGTTCGAACTTTGGAAGCAGTTTTCTCAGGTTCTATGGGACTGAATTGACTGAAATATTGGAATAGTGATAACAACCGTTTTCCAAATCGAATTCAGTCACCAAATCTCCATTAAGTTGTATTTTTAGAAAAATCATGATTTTCATTGACGCTACTTTCAGACTTGGGTTCGAACTTTGGAAGCAGTTTTCTCAGGTTCTATGTGATTGAATTGGCTGAAAATTTTGAATAAGGATAAGAATCGTTATCCAAATCGAATTCAGTCACCAAATCTCCATAAAGTTGTATTTTTAGAAAAATCATGAATTCGATCTTTAGAAGCAATTTTCTCAGGTTCTATGGGACTGAAGTGACTGAAATTTTCGAAAAGTGATAAGAATCGTCATATAAATCGAATTCAGTCACAATATCTCCTTAAAGTTGTACTTTAAGAAAAATTATGATTTTCATGGACGCTAATTTCAGACTTGGGTTCGAACTTTGAAAGCAGTTTAATCACAAAATCACAAAATCCTATTTAAGTTGTATTTCTAGAAAAATCATGACTTTTATGGACGCTAATTTCAGACTTGGGTTCGAAATTTAGAACCAGTTTTCTCAGGTTCTATGGGACCAAACTGGCTGAAATTTTGTAATAGTGATAAGAATCGTTAGCCAAATCTAATTCAGTCACAAAATCTCCATAAAGCTATATTTTTAGAAAAATCATGATTTTTATGGACGCTAATTTCAGACTTGGGTTCGAACTTTGGAAGCAGTTTTCTCAGGATTTATGTGACCAAACGGGCTGAAATATTGGAATAGTGATAAGAATCGTTATCCAAATCGAATTCAGTCACAATATCTCCATAAAGTTTTATTTTAAGAAAAATTATGATTTTCATGGACGCTAATTTCAGACTTGGGTTCGAACTTTGGAAGCAGTTTTCTCAGGATTTATGTGACCAAACGGGCTGAAATATTGGAATAGTGATAAGAATCGTTATCAAAATCGAATTCAGTCACAATATCTCCATAAAGTTGTATTTTTAGAAAAATCATGAATTCGATCTTTGGAAGCAATTTTCTCAGGTTCTATGGGACTGAATTGACTGAAATTTTTGAATAGTGATAAGAATCGTCATATAAATCGAATTCAGTCACAATATCTCCTTAAAGTTGTACTTTAAGAAAAATTATGATTTTCATGGACGCTAATTTCAGACTTGGGTACGAACTTTGAAAGCAGTTTAATCACAAAATCACAAATGGTTATCCAAATCGAATTCAGTCACAATATCTCCATTAAGTTGTATTTTTAGAAAAATCATGATTTTTATGGACGCTAATTTCAGACTTGGGTTCGAACTTTGGAAGCAGTTTTCTCAGGTTCTATGTGACTGAATTGGCTGAAAATTTTGAATAAGGATAAGAATCGTTATCCAAATCGAATTCAGTCACCAAATCTCCATAAAGTTGTATTTTTAGAAAAATCATGAATTCGATCTTTGGAAGCAATTTTCTCAGGTTCTATGGGACTGAATTGACTGAAATTTTTGAATAGTGATAAGAATCGTCATATAAATCGAATTCAGTCACAATATCTCCTTAAAGTTGTACTTTAAGAAAAATTATGATTTTCATGGACGCTAATTTCAGACTTGGGTTCGAACTTTGAAAGCAGTTTAATCACAAAATCACAAAATCCTATTTAAGTTGTATTTCTAGAAAAATCATGACTTTTATGGACGCTAATTTCAGACTTGGGTTCGAAATTTAGAACCAGTTTTCTCAGGTTCTATGGGACCAAACTGGCTGAAATTTTGTAATAGTGATAAGAATCGTTAGCCAAATCTAATTCAGTCACAAAATCTCCATAAAGCTGTATTTTTAGAAAAATCATGATTTTTATGGACGCTAATTTCAGACTTGGGTTCGAACTTTGGAAGCAGTTTTCTCAGGATTTATGTGACCAAACGGGCTGAAATATTGGAATAGTGATAAGAATCGTTATCCAAATCGAATTCAGTCACCAAATGTCCATTAAGTTGTATTTTTAGAAAAATCATGATTTTTATGGACGCTAATTTCAGACTTGGGTTCGAACTTTGGAAGCAGTTTTCTCAGGTTCTATGGGACTGAATTGACTGAAATATTGGAATAGTGATAACAATCGTTTTCCAAATCGAATTCAGTCACCAAATCTCCATTAAGTTGTATTTTTAGAAAAATCATGATTTTCATGGATGCTACTTTCAGACTTGGGTTCGAACTTTGGAAGCAGTTTTCTCAGGTTCTATGTGACTGAATTGGCTGAAATTTTTGAATAAGGATAAGAATCGTTATCCAAATCGAATTCAGTCACCAAATCTCCATAAAGTTGTATTTTTAGAAAAATCATGATTTTTATGGACGCTAATTTCACACTTGGGTTCGAACTTTGGAAGCAGTTTTCTCAGGTTCTATGGGACTGAATTGACTGAAATTTTTGAATAGTGATAAGAATCGTTATCCAAATCGAATTCAGTCACAATATCTCCATAAAAGTGTTTTTTAAGAAAAATTATGATTTTCATGGACGCTAATTTCAGACTTGGGTTCGAACTTTGGAAGCAGTTTTCTCAGGATTTATGTGACCAAACGGGCTGAAATATTGGAATAGTGATAAGAATCGTTATCAAAATCGAATTCAGTCACAAAATCTCCATAAAGCTGTATTTTTAGAAAAATCATGATTTTTATGGACGCTAATTTCAGACTTGGGTTTGAACTTTGGAAGCAGTTTTCTCAGGTTCTATGGGACCAAACTGGCTGAAATATTGGAATAGTGATAAGAATCGTTATCCAAATCAAAATCAGTCAAAAAATCTCCATAAAGCTGTATTTTTAGAAAAATCATGATTTTTATGGACGCTAATTTCAGACTTGGGTTCGAACTTTGGAAGCAATTTTCTCAGGTTCTATGGGACTGAATTGACTGAAATTTTTGAATAGTGATAAGAATCGTCATCTAAATCGAATTCAGTCACAATATCTCCATAAAGTTGTACTTTAAGAAAAATTATGATTTTCATGGACGCTAATTTCAGACTTGGGTTCGAACTTTGAAAGCAGTTTTCTCACAAAATCACAAAATCCTATTTAAGTTGTATTTCTAGAAAAATCATGACTTTTATGGACGCTAATTTCAGACTTGGGTTCGAAATTTAGAAGCAGTTTTCTCAGGTTCTATGAGACCAAACTGGCTGAAATATTGGAATAGTGATAAGAATCGTTATCCAAATCGAATTCAGTCACAAAATCTCCATAAAGTTGTATTTTTAGAAAAATTATTATTTTCATGGATGCTTATTTCAGACTTGGGTTCGAACTTTGGAAGCAGTTTTCTCAGGTTTTATGGGACCAAACGGGCTGAAATATTGGAATAGTGATAAGAATCGTTATCCAAATCGAATTCAGTCACCAAATCTCCATAAAGCTGTATTTTTAGAAAAATCATGATTTTTATGGACGCTAATTTCAGACTTGGGTTCGAACTTTGGAAGCAGTTTTCTCAGGATTTATGTGACCAAACGGGCTGAAATATTGGAATAGTGATAAGAATCGTTATCAAAATCGAATTCAGTCACCAAATGTCCATTAAGTTGTATTTTTAGAAAAATCATGATTTTTATGGACGCTAATTTCAGACTTGGGTTCGAACTTTGGAAGCAGTTTTCTCAGGTTCTATGGGACTGAATTGACTGAAATATTGGAATAGTGATAACAATCGTTTTCCAAATCGAATTCAGTCACCAATTCTCCATTTAGTTGTATTTTTAGAAAAATCATGATTTTCATGCACGCTACTTTCAGACTTGGGTTCGAACTTTGGAAGCAGTTTTCTCAGGTTCTATGTGACTGAATTAGCTGAAATTTTTGAATAATGATAAGAATCGTTATCCAAATCGAATTCCGTCACCAAATCTCCATAAAGTTGTATTTTTAGAAAAATCATGATTTTTATGGACGCTAATTTCAGACTTGGGTTCGAACTTTGGAAGCAGTTTTCTCAGGTTCTATGGGACTGAATTGACTGAAATATTGGAATAGTGATAACAATCGTTTTCCAAATCGAATTCAGTCACCAAATCTCCATTAAGTTGTATTTTTAGAAAAATCATGATTATCATGGATGCTACTTTCAGACTTGGGTTCGAACTTTGGAAGCAGTTTTCTCAGGTTCTATGTGACTGAATTGGCTGAAATTTTTGAATAAGGATAAGAATCGTTATCCAAATCGAATTCAGTCACCAAATCTCCATAAAGTTGTATTTTTAGAAAAATCATGATTTTTATGGACGCTAATTTCACACTTGGGTTCGTACTTTGGAAGCAGTTTTCTCAGGTTCTATGGGACTGAATTGACTGAAATTTTTGAATAGTGATAAGAATCGTTATCCAAATCGAATTCAGTCACAATATCTCCATAAAAGTGTTTTTTAAGAAAAATTATGATTTTCATGGACGCTAATTTCAGACTTGGGTTCGAACTTTGGAAGCAGTTTTCTCAGGATTTATGTGACCAAACGGGCTGAAATATTGGAATAGTGATAAGAATCGTTATCAAAATCGAATTCAGTCACAAAATCTCCATAAAGCTGTATTTTTAGAAAAATCATGATTTTTATGGACGCTAATTTCAGACTTGGGTTTGAACTTTGGAAGCAGTTTTCTCAGGTTCTATGGGACCAAACTGGCTGAAATATTGGAATAGTGATAAGAATCGTTATCCAAATCGAATTCAGTCACAAAATCTCCATAAAGTTGTATTTTTAGAAAAATTATTATTTTCATGGATGCTTATTTCAGACTTGGGTTCGAACTTTGGAAGCAGTTTTCTCAGGATTTATGTGACCAAACGGGCTGAAATATTGGAATAGTGATAAGAATCGTTATCAAAATCGAATTCAGTCACAATATCTCCATAAAGTTGTATTTTTAGAAAAATCATGAATTCGATCTTTGGAAGCAATTTTCTCAGGTTCTATGGGACTGAATTGACTGAAATTTTTGAATAGTGATAAGAATCGTCATATAAATCGAATTCAGTCACAATATCTCCTTAAAGTTGTACTTTAAGAAAAATTATGATTTTCATGGACGCTAATTTCAGACTTGGGTACGAACTTTGAAAGCAGTTTAATCACAAAATCACAAATGGTTATCCAAATCGAATTCAGTCACAATATCTCCATTAAGTTGTATTTTTAGAAAAATCATGATTTTTATGGACGCTAATTTCAGACTTGGGTTCGAACTTTGGAAGCAGTTTTCTCAGGTTCTATGTGACTGAATTGGCTGAAAATTTTGAATAAGGATAAGAATCGTTATCCAAATCGAATTCAGTCACCAAATCTCCATAAAGTTGTATTTTTAGAAAAATCATGAATTCGATCTTTGGAAGCAATTTTCTCAGGTTCTATGGGACTGAATTGACTGAAATTTTTGAATAGTGATAAGAATCGTCATATAAATCGAATTCAGTCACAATATCTCCTTAAAGTTGTACTTTAAGAAAAATTATGATTTTCATGGACGCTAATTTCAGACTTGGGTTCGAACTTTGAAAGCAGTTTAATCACAAAATCACAAAATCCTATTTAAGTTGTATTTCTAGAAAAATCATGACTTTTATGGACGCTAATTTCAGACTTGGGTTCGAAATTTAGAACCAGTTTTCTCAGGTTCTATGGGACCAAACTGGCTGAAATTTTGTAATAGTGATAAGAATCGTTAGCCAAATCTAATTCAGTCACAAAATCTCCATAAAGCTGTATTTTTAGAAAAATCATGATTTTTATGGACGCTAATTTCAGACTTGGGTTCGAACTTTGGAAGCAGTTTTCTCAGGATTTATGTGACCAAACGGGCTGAAATATTGGAATAGTGATAAGAATCGTTATCCAAATCGAATTCAGTCACCAAATGTCCATTAAGTTGTATTTTTAGAAAAATCATGATTTTTATGGACGCTAATTTCAGACTTGGGTTCGAACTTTGGAAGCAGTTTTCTCAGGTTCTATGGGACTGAATTGACTGAAATATTGGAATAGTGATAACAATCGTTTTCCAAATCGAATTCAGTCACCAAATCTCCATTAAGTTGTATTTTTAGAAAAATCATGATTTTCATGGATGCTACTTTCAGACTTGGGTTCGAACTTTGGAAGCAGTTTTCTCAGGTTCTATGTGACTGAATTGGCTGAAATTTTTGAATAAGGATAAGAATCGTTATCCAAATCGAATTCAGTCACCAAATCTCCATAAAGTTGTATTTTTAGAAAAATCATGATTTTTATGGACGCTAATTTCACACTTGGGTTCGAACTTTGGAAGCAGTTTTCTCAGGTTCTATGGGACTGAATTGACTGAAATTTTTGAATAGTGATAAGAATCGTTATCCAAATCGAATTCAGTCACAATATCTCCATAAAAGTGTTTTTTAAGAAAAATTATGATTTTCATGGACGCTAATTTCAGACTTGGGTTCGAACTTTGGAAGCAGTTTTCTCAGGATTTATGTGACCAAACGGGCTGAAATATTGGAATAGTGATAAGAATCGTTATCAAAATCGAATTCAGTCACAAAATCTCCATAAAGCTGTATTTTTAGAAAAATCATGATTTTTATGGACGCTAATTTCAGACTTGGGTTTGAACTTTGGAAGCAGTTTTCTCAGGTTCTATGGGACCAAACTGGCTGAAATATTGGAATAGTGATAAGAATCGTTATCCAAATCAAAATCAGTCAAAAAATCTCCATAAAGCTGTATTTTTAGAAAAATCATGATTTTTATGGACGCTAATTTCAGACTTGGGTTCGAACTTTGGAAGCAATTTTCTCAGGTTCTATGGGACTGAATTGACTGAAATTTTTGAATAGTGATAAGAATCGTCATCTAAATCGAATTCAGTCACAATATCTCCATAAAGTTGTACTTTAAGAAAAATTATGATTTTCATGGACGCTAATTTCAGACTTGGGTTCGAACTTTGAAAGCAGTTTTCTCACAAAATCACAAAATCCTATTTAAGTTGTATTTCTAGAAAAATCATGACTTTTATGGACGCTAATTTCAGACTTGGGTTCGAAATTTAGAAGCAGTTTTCTCAGGTTCTATGAGACCAAACTGGCTGAAATATTGGAATAGTGATAAGAATCGTTATCCAAATCGAATTCAGTCACAAAATCTCCATAAAGTTGTATTTTTAGAAAAATTATTATTTTCATGGATGCTTATTTCAGACTTGGGTTCGAACTTTGGAAGCAGTTTTCTCAGGTTTTATGGGACCAAACGGGCTGAAATATTGGAATAGTGATAAGAATCGTTATCCAAATCGAATTCAGTCACCAAATCTCCATAAAGCTGTATTTTTAGAAAAATCATGATTTTTATGGACGCTAATTTCAGACTTGGGTTCGAACTTTGGAAGCAGTTTTCTCAGGATTTATGTGACCAAACGGGCTGAAATATTGGAATAGTGATAAGAATCGTTATCAAAATCGAATTCAGTCACCAAATGTCCATTAAGTTGTATTTTTAGAAAAATCATGATTTTTATGGACGCTAATTTCAGACTTGGGTTCGAACTTTGGAAGCAGTTTTCTCAGGTTCTATGGGACTGAATTGACTGAAATATTGGAATAGTGATAACAATCGTTTTCCAAATCGAATTCAGTCACCAATTCTCCATTTAGTTGTATTTTTAGAAAAATCATGATTTTCATGCACGCTACTTTCAGACTTGGGTTCGAACTTTGGAAGCAGTTTTCTCAGGTTCTATGTGACTGAATTAGCTGAAATTTTTGAATAATGATAAGAATCGTTATCCAAATCGAATTCCGTCACCAAATCTCCATAAAGTTGTATTTTTAGAAAAATCATGATTTTTATGGACGCTAATTTCAGACTTGGGTTCGAACTTTGGAAGCAGTTTTCTCAGGTTCTATGGGACTGAATTGACTGAAATATTGGAATAGTGATAACAATCGTTTTCCAAATCGAATTCAGTCACCAAATCTCCATTAAGTTGTATTTTTAGAAAAATCATGATTATCATGGATGCTACTTTCAGACTTGGGTTCGAACTTTGGAAGCAGTTTTCTCAGGTTCTATGTGACTGAATTGGCTGAAATTTTTGAATAAGGATAAGAATCGTTATCCAAATCGAATTCAGTCACCAAATCTCCATAAAGTTGTATTTTTAGAAAAATCATGATTTTTATGGACGCTAATTTCACACTTGGGTTCGTACTTTGGAAGCAGTTTTCTCAGGTTCTATGGGACTGAATTGACTGAAATTTTTGAATAGTGATAAGAATCGTTATCCAAATCGAATTCAGTCACAATATCTCCATAAAAGTGTTTTTTAAGAAAAATTATGATTTTCATGGACGCTAATTTCAGACTTGGGTTCGAACTTTGGAAGCAGTTTTCTCAGGATTTATGTGACCAAACGGGCTGAAATATTGGAATAGTGATAAGAATCGTTATCAAAATCGAATTCAGTCACAAAATCTCCATAAAGCTGTATTTTTAGAAAAATCATGATTTTTATGGACGCTAATTTCAGACTTGGGTTTGAACTTTGGAAGCAGTTTTCTCAGGTTCTATGGGACCAAACTGGCTGAAATATTGGAATAGTGATAAGAATCGTTATCCAAATCAAAATCAGTCAAAAAATCTCCATAAAGCTGTATTTTTAGAAAAATCATGATTTTTATGGACGCTAATTTCAGACTTGGGTTCGAACTTTGGAAGCAATTTTCTCAGGTTCTATGGGACTGAATTGACTGAAATTTTTGAATAGTGATAAGAATCGTCATCTAAATCGAATTCAGTCACAATATCTCCATAAAGTTGTACTTTAAGAAAAATTATGATTTTCATGGACGCTAATTTCAGACTTGGGTTCGAACTTTGAAAGCAGTTTTCTCACAAAATCACAAAATCCTATTTAAGTTGTATTTCTAGAAAAATCATGACTTTTATGGACGCTAATTTCAGACTTGGGTTCGAAATTTAGAAGCAGTTTTCTCAGGTTCTATGAGACCAAACTGGCTGAAATATTGGAATAGTGATAAGAATCGTTATCCAAATCGAATTCAGTCACAAAATCTCCATAAAGTTGTATTTTTAGAAAAATTATTATTTTCATGGATGCTTATTTCAGACTTGGGTTCGAACTTTGGAAGCAGTTTTCTCAGGTTTTATGGGACCAAACGGGCTGAAATATTGGAATAGTGATAAGAATCGTTATCCAAATCGAATTCAGTCACCAAATCTCCATAAAGCTGTATTTTTAGAAAAATCATGATTTTTATGGAAGCTAATTTCAGACTTGGGTTCGAACTTTGGAAGCAGTTTTCTCAGGTTCTATGGGACTGAATTGACTGAAATATTGGAATAGTGATAACAATCGTTTTCCAAATCGAATTCAGTCACCAAATCTCCATTAAGTTGTTTTTTTAGAAAAATCATGATTTTTATGGACGCTAATTTCAGACTTGGGTTTGAACTTTGGAAGCAGTTTTCTCAGGTTTTATGTGACCAAACTGGCTGAAATATTGGAATAGTGATAAGAATCGATATCCAAATCGAATTCAGTCACAAAATCTCCATAATGTTGTATTTTTAGAAAAATCATCGAACTTTGGAAGCAGTTTTCTCAGGTTCTATGGGACTGAATTGACTGAATTTTTTGAATAGTGATAAGAATCGTTATCCAAATCGAATTCAGTCACAATATCTCCATAAAGTTGTATTTTAAGAAAAATTATGATTTTCATGGACGCTAATTTCAGACTTGGGTTCGAACTTTGGAAGCAGTTTTCTCAGGATTTATGTGACCAAACGGGCTGAAATATTGGAATAGTGATAAGAATCGTTATCCAAATCGAATTCAGTCACAAAATCTCCATAAAGTTGTATTTTTAGAAAAATTATTATTTTCATGGATGCTTATTTCAGACTTGGGTTCGAACTTTGGAAGCAGTTTTCTCAGGTTTTATGGGACTAAACGGGCTGAAATATTGGAATAGTGATAAGAATCGTTATCCAAATCGAATTCAGTCACCAAATCTCCATAAAGCTGTATTTTTAGAAAAATCATGATTTTTATGGACGCTAATTTCAGACTTGGGTTCGAACTTTGGAAGCAGTTTTCTCAGGTTCTATGGGACTGAATTGACTGAAATATTGGAATAGTGATAACAATCGTTTTCCATATCGAATTCAGTCACCAAATCTCCATTAAGTTGTATTTTAAGAAAAATCATGATTTTTATGGACGCTAATTTCAGACTTGGGTTTGAACTTTGGAAGCAGTTTTCTCAGGTTTTATGTGACCAAACTGGCTGAAATATTGGAATAGTGATAAGAATCGATATCCAAATCGAATTCAGTCACAAAATCTCCATAATGTTGTATTTTTAGAAAAATCATCGAACTTTGGAAGCAGTTTTCTCAGGTTCTATGGGACTGAATTGACTGAATTTTTTGAATAGTGATAAGAATCGTTATCCAAATCGAATTCAGTCACAATATCTCCATAAAGTTGTATTTTAAGAAAAATTATGATTTTCATGGACGCTAATTTCAGACTTGGGTTCGAACTTTGAAAGCAGTTTTCTCACAAAATCACAAAATCCTATTTAAGTTGTATTTCTAGAAAAATCATGACTTTTATGGACGCTAATTTCAGACTTGGGTTCGAAATTTAGAAGCAGTTTTCTCAGGTTCTATGAGACCAAACTGGCTGAAATATTGGAATAGTGATAAGAATCGTTATCCAAATCGAATTCAGTCACAAAATCTCCATAAAGTTGTATTTTTAGAAAAATTATTATTTTCATGGATGCTTATTTCAGACTTGGGTTCGAACTTTGGAAGCAGTTTTCTCAGGTTTTATGGGACTAAACGGGCTGAAATATTGGAATAGTGATAAGAATCGTTATCCAAATCGAATTCAGTCACCAAATCTCCATAAAGCTGTATTTTTAGAAAAATCATGATTTTTATGGACGCTAATTTCAGACTTGGGTTCGAACTTTGGAAGCAGTTTTCTCAGGTTCTATGGGACTGAATTGACTGAAATATTGGAATAGTGATAACAATCGTTTTCCATATCGAATTCAGTCACCAAATCTCCATTAAGTTGTATTTTAAGAAAAATCATGATTTTTATGGACGCTAATTTCAGACTTGGGTTTGAACTTTGGAAGCAGTTTTCTCAGGTTTTATGTGACCAAACTGGCTGAAATATTGGAATAGTGATAAGAATCGATATCCAAATCGAATTCAGTCACAAAATCTCCATAATGTTGTATTTTTAGAAAAATCATCGAACTTTGGAAGCAGTTTTCTCAGGTTCTATGGGACTGAATTGACTGAATTTTTTGAATAGTGATAAGAATCGTTATCCAAATCGAATTCAGTCACAATATCTCCATAAAGTTGTATTTTAAGAAAAATTATGATTTTCATGGACGCTAATTTCAGACTTGGGTTCGAACTTTGGAAGCAGTTTTCTCAGGATATATGTGACCAAACGGGCTGAAATATTGGAATAGTGATAAGAATCGTTATCCAAATCGAATTCTGTCACCAAATCTCCATAAAGTTGTATTTTTAGAAAAAATATGATTTTTTTGGACGCTAATTTCAGACTTGGGTTCGAACTTTGGAAGCAGTTTTCTCAGGTTTTATATGACCAAACGGGCTGAAATATTGGAATAGTGATAAGAATCGTTATCCAAATCGAATTCAGTCACAATATCTCCATAAAGTTGTATTTTTAGAAAAGTTATGATTTCCATGGACGCTAATTTCAGACTTGGGTTCGAACTTTGGAAGCAGTTTTCTCAGGTTCTATGGGACTGAATTGACTGAAATATTGGAATAGTGATAACAACCGTTTTCCAAATCGAATTCAGTCACAATATCTCCATTAAGTTGTATTTTTAGAAAAATCATGATTTTCATGGACGCTAATTTCAGACTTGGGTTCGAACTTTGGAAGCAGTTTTCTCAGGATTTATGTGACCAAACGGGCTGAAATATTGGAATAGTGATAAGAATCGTTATCCAAATCGAATTCAGTCACCAAATGTCCATTAAGTTGTATTTTTAGAAAAATCATGATTTTTATGGACGCTTATTTCAGACTTGGGTTCGAACTTTGGAAGCAGTTTTCTCAGGTTCTATGGGACTGAATTGACTGAAATATTGGAATAGTGATAACAATCGTTTTCCAAATCGAATTCAGTCACCAATTCTCCATTTAGTTGTATTTTTAGAAAAATCATGATTTTCATGCACGCTACTTTCAGACTTGGGTTCGAACTTTGGAAGCAGTTTTCTCAGGTTCTATGTGACTGAATTAGCTGAAATTTTTGAATAATGATAAGAATCGTTATCCAAATCGAATTCCGTCACCAAATCTCCATAAAGTTGTATTTTTAGAAAAGTTATGATTTCCATGGACGCTAATTTCAGACTTGGGTTCGAACTTTAGAAGCAGTTATCTCAGGTTCTATGGGACCAAACTGGCTGAAATATTGGAATAGTGATAAGAATCGTTATCCAAATCGAATTCAGTCACAAAATCTCCATAAAGCTGTATTTTTAGAAAAATCATGATTTTTATGGACGCTAATTTCAGACTTGGGTTTGAACTTTGGAAGCAGTTTTCTCAGGTTCTATGGGACCAAACTGGCTGAAATATTGGAATAGTGATAAGAATCGTTATCCAAATCGAATTCAGTCAAAAAATCTCCATAAAGCTGTATTTTTAGAAAAATCATGATTTTTATGGACGCTAATTTCAGACTTGGGTTCGAACTTTGGAAGCAGTTTTCTCAGGTTCTATGGGACTGAATTGACTGAAATTTTTGAATAGTGATAAGAATCGTTATCCAAATCGAATTCAGTCACAATATCTCCATAAAGTTGTATTTTAAGAAAAATTATGATTTTCATGGACGCTAATTTCAGACTTGGGTTCGAACTTTGGAAGCAGTTTTCTCAGGATTTATGTGACCAAACGGGCTGAAATATTGGAATAGTGATAAGAATCGTTATCCAAATCGAATTCAGTCACAATATCTCCATAAAGTTGTATTTTTAGAAAAGTTATGATTTCCATGGACGCTAATTTCAGACTTGGGTTCGAACTTTGGAAGCAGTTTTCTCAGGTTCTATGGGACTGAATTGACTGAAATATTGGAATAGTGATAACAACCGTTTTCCAAATCGAATTCAGTCACAATATCTCCATTAAGTTGTATTTTTAGAAAAATCATGATTTTCATGGACGCTAATTTCAGACTTGGGTTCGAACTTTGGAAGCAGTTTTCTCAGGATTTATGTGACCAAACGGGCTGAAATATTGGAATAGTGATAAGAATCGTTATCCAAATCGAATTCAGTCACCAAATGTCCATTAAGTTGTATTTTTAGAAAAATCATGATTTTTATGGACGCTTATTTCAGACTTGGGTTCGAACTTTGGAAGCAGTTTTCTCAGGTTCTATGGGACTGAATTGACTGAAATATTGGAATAGTGATAACAATCGTTTTCCAAATCGAATTCAGTCACCAATTCTCCATTTAGTTGTATTTTTAGAAAAATCATGATTTTCATGCACGCTACTTTCAGACTTGGGTTCGAACTTTGGAAGCAGTTTTCTCAGGTTCTATGTGACTGAATTAGCTGAAATTTTTGAATAATGATAAGAATCGTTATCCAAATCGAATTCCGTCACCAAATCTCCATAAAGTTGTATTTTTAGAAAAGTTATGATTTCCATGGACGCTAATTTCAGACTTGGGTTCGAACTTTAGAAGCAGTTATCTCAGGTTCTATGGGACCAAACTGGCTGAAATATTGGAATAGTGATAAGAATCGTTATCCAAATCGAATTCAGTCACAAAATCTCCATAAAGCTGTATTTTTAGAAAAATCATGATTTTTATGGACGCTAATTTCAGACTTGGGTTTGAACTTTGGAAGCAGTTTTCTCAGGTTCTATGGGACCAAACTGGCTGAAATATTGGAATAGTGATAAGAATCGTTATCCAAATCGAATTCAGTCAAAAAATCTCCATAAAGCTGTATTTTTAGAAAAATCATGATTTTTATGGACGCTAATTTCAGACTTGGGTTCGAACTTTGGAAGCAGTTTTCTCAGGTTCTATGGGACCAAACTGGCTGAAATATTGGAATAGTGATAAGAATCGTTATCCAAATCGAATTCAGTCACAAAATCTCCATAAAGCTGTATTTTTAGAAAAATCGTGATTTTTATGGACGCTAATTTCAGACTTGGGTTCGAACTTTGGAAGCAGTTTTCTCAGGTTCTATGGGACCAAACTGGCTGAAATATTGGAATAGTGATAAGAATCGTTATCTAAATCGAATTCAGTCACAAAATCTCCATAAAGTTGTATTTTTAGAAAAATTATGATTTTCATGGATGCTTATTTCAGACTTGGGTTCGAACTTTGGAAGCAGTTTTCTCAGGTTTTATGGGACCAAACGGGCTGAAATATTGGAATAGTGATAAGAATCGTTATCCAAATCGAATTCAGTCACAATATCTCCATAAAGTTGTATTTTTAGAAAAGTTATGATTTTCATGGACGCTAGTTTCAGACTTGGGTTCGAACTTTGGAAGCAGTTTTCTCAGGTTCTATGGGACTGAATTGACTGAAATTTTTGAATAGTGATAAGAATCGTTATCCAAATCGAATTCAGTCACAATATCTCCATAAAGTTGTATTTTAAGAAAAATTATTATTTTCATGGACGCTAATTTCAGACTTGGGTTCGAACTTTGGAAGCAGTTTTCTCAGGATTTATGTGACCAAACGGGCTGAAATATTGGAATAGTGATAAGAATCGTTATCCAAATCGAATTCAGTCACAATATCACCATAAAGTTGTATTTTTAGAAAAGTTATGATTTTCATGGACGCTAATTTCAGACTTGGGTTCGAACTTTTGAAGCAGTTTTCTCAGGTTCTATGGTACTGAATTGGCTGAAATATTTTAATAGTGATAAGAATCGTTATCCAAATCGAATTCAGTCACAATATCTCCATAAAGTTGTATTTTAAGAAAAATTATGATTTTTATGGACGCTAATTTCAGACTTGGGTTCGAACTTTGGAAGCAGTTTTCTCAGGTTTTATATGACCAAACGGGCTGAAATATTGGAATAGTGATAAGAATCGTTATCCAAATCGAATTCAGTCACAATATCTCCATAAAGTTGTATTTTAAGAAAAATTATGATTTTTATGGACGCTAATTTCAGACTTGGGTTCGAACTTTAGAAGCAGTTTTCTCAGGTTCTATGGGATCAAACGGGCTGAAATTTTGTAATAGTGGTAAGAATCGTTATCCAAATCGAATTCAGTCACCAAATCTCCATAAAGTTGTATTTTTAGAAAAACTACGATATTTATGGACTCTAATTTCAGACTTGGGTTCGAACTTTAGAACCAGTTTTTTCAGGTTCTATGGGACCAAACTGGCTGAAATTTTGTAATATTGATAAGAATCGTTAGCAAAATCTAATTCAGTCACAAAATCTCCATATAGCTGTATTTTTTGAAAAATCATGATTTTTATGGAAGCTAATTTCAGACTTGGGTTCGAACTTTGGAAGCAGTTTTCTCAGGATTTATGCGACCAAACGGGCTGAAATATTGGAATAGTGATAAGAATCGTTATCCAAATCGAATTCAGTCACCAAATCTCCATTAAGTTGTATTTTTAAAAAAATCATGATTTTTATGGACGCTCATTTCAGACTTGGGTTCGAACTTTGGAAGCAGTTTTCTCAGGTTCTATGGGACTGAATTGACTGAAATATTGGAATAGTGATAACAACCGTTTTCCAAATCGAATTCAGTCACCAAATCTCCATTAAGTTGTATTTTTAGAAAAATCATGATTTTCATTGACGCTACTTTCAGACTTGGGTTCGAACTTTGGAAGCAGTTTTCTCAGGTTCTATGTGATTGAATTGGCTGAAAATTTTGAATAATGATAAGAATCGTTATCCAAATCGAATTCAGTCACCAAATCTCCATAAAGTTGTATTTTTAGAAAAATCATGAATTCGATCTTTGGAAGCAATTTTCTCAGGTTCAATGGGACTGAAGTGACTGAAATTTTCGAAAAGTGATAAGAATCGTCATATAAATCGAATTCAGTCACAATATCTCCTTAAAGTTGTACTTTAAGAAAAATTATGATTTTCATGGACGCTAATTTCAGACTTGGGTTCGAACTTTGAAAGCAGTTTAATCACAAAATCACAAAATCCTATTTAAGTTGTATTTCTAGAAAAATCATGACTTTTATGGACGCTAATTTCAGACTTGGGTTCGAAATTTAGAACCAGTTTTCTCAGGTTCTATGGGACCAAACTGGCTGAAATTTTGTAATAGTGATAAGAATCGTTAGCCAAATCTAATTCAGTCACAAAATCTCCATAAAGCTGTATTTTTAGAAAAATCATGATTTTTATGGACGCTAATTTCAGACTTGGGTTCGAACTTTGGAAGCAGTTTTCTCAGGATTTATGTGACCAAACGGGCTGAAATATTGGAATAGTGATAAGAATCGTTATCCAAATCGAATTCAGTCACCAAATGTCCATTAAGTTGTATTTTTAGAAAAATCATGATTTTTATGGACGCTAATTTCAGACTTGGGTTCGAACTTTGGAAGCAGTTTTCTCAGGTTCTATGGGACTGAATTGACTGAAATATTGGAATAGTGATAACAATCGTTTTCCAAATCGAATTCAGTCACCAAATCTCCATTAAGTTGTATTTTTAGAAAAATCATGATTTTCATGGATGCTACTTTCAGACTTGGGTTCGAACTTTGGAAGCAGTTTTCTCAGGTTCTATGTGACTGAATTGGCTGAAATTTTTGAATAAGGATAAGAATCGTTATCCAAATCGAATTCAGTCACCAAATCTCCATAAAGTTGTATTTTTAGAAAAATCATGATTTTTATGGACGCTAATTTCACACTTGGGTTCGAACTTTGGAAGCAGTTTTCTCAGGTTCTATGGGACTGAATTGACTGAAATTTTTGAATAGTGATAAGAATCGTTATCCAAATCGAATTCAGTCACAATATCTCCATAAAAGTGTTTTTTAAGAAAAATTATGATTTTCATGGACGCTAATTTCAGACTTGGGTTCGAACTTTGGAAGCAGTTTTCTCAGGATTTATGTGACCAAACGGGCTGAAATATTGGAATAGTGATAAGAATCGTTATCAAAATCGAATTCAGTCACAAAATCTCCAAAAAGCTGTATTTTTAGAAAAATCATGATTTTTATGGACGCTAATTTCAGACTTGGGTTTGAACTTTGGAAGCAGTTTTCTCAGGTTTTATGGGACCAAACTGGCTGAAATATTGGAATAGTGATAAGAATCGTTATCCAAATCAAAATCAGTCAAAAAATCTCCATAAAGCTGTATTTTTAGAAAAATCATGATTTTTATGGACGCTAATTTCAGACTTGGGTTCGAACTTTGGAAGCAATTTTCTCAGGTTCTATGGGACTGAATTGACTGAAATTTTTGAATAGTGATAAGAATCGTCATCTAAATCGAATTCAGTCACAATATCTCCATAAAGTTGTACTTTAAGAAAAATTATGATTTTCATGGACGCTAATTTCAGACTTGGGTTCGAACTTTGAAAGCAGTTTTCTCACAAAATCACAAAATCCTATTTAAGTTGTATTTCTAGAAAAATCATGACTTTTATGGACGCTAATTTCAGACTTGGGTTCGAAATTTAGAAGCAGTTTTCTCAGGTTCTATGAGACCAAACTGGCTGAAATATTGGAATAGTGATAAGAATCGTTATCCAAATCGAATTCAGTCACAAAATCTCCATAAAGTTGTATTTTTAGAAAAATTATTATTTTCATGGATGCTTATTTCAGACTTGGGTTCGAACTTTGGAAGCAGTTTTCTCAGGTTTTATGGGACCAAACGGGCTGAAATATTGGAATAGTGATAAGAATCGTTATCCAAATCGAATTCAGTCACCAAATCTCCATAAAGCTGTATTTTTAGAAAAATCATGATTTTTATGGAAGCTAATTTCAGACTTGGGTTCGAACTTTGGAAGCAGTTTTCTCAGGTTCTATGGGACTGAATTGACTGAAATATTGGAATAGTGATAACAATCGTTTTCCAAATCGAATTCAGTCACCAAATCTCCATTAAGTTGTTTTTTTAGAAAAATCATGATTTTTATGGACGCTAATTTCAGACTTGGGTTTGAACTTTGGAAGCAGTTTTCTCAGGTTTTATGTGACCAAACTGGCTGAAATATTGGAATAGTGATAAGAATCGATATCCAAATCGAATTCAGTCACAAAATCTCCATAATGTTGTATTTTTAGAAAAATCATCGAACTTTGGAAGCAGTTTTCTCAGGTTCTATGGGACTGAATTGACTGAATTTTTTGAATAGTGATAAGAATCGTTATCCAAATCGAATTCAGTCACAATATCTCCATAAAGTTGTATTTTAAGAAAAATTATGATTTTCATGGACGCTAATTTCAGACTTGGGTTCGAACTTTGGAAGCAGTTTTCTCAGGATTTATGTGACCAAACGGGCTGAAATATTGGAATAGTGATAAGAATCGTTATCCAAATCAAAATCAGTCAAAAAATCTCCATAAAGCTGTATTTTTAGAAAAATCATGATTTTTATGGACGCTAATTTCAGACTTGGGTTCGAACTTTGGAAGCAATTTTCTCAGGTTCTATGGGACTGAATTGACTGAAATTTTTGAATAGTGATAAGAATCGTCATCTAAATCGAATTCAGTCACAATATCTCCATAAAGTTGTACTTTAAGAAAAATTATGATTTTCATGGACGCTAATTTCAGACTTGGGTTCGAACTTTGAAAGCAGTTTTCTCACAAAATCACAAAATCCTATTTAAGTTGTATTTCTAGAAAAATCATGACTTTTATGGACGCTAATTTCAGACTTGGGTTCGAAATTTAGAAGCAGTTTTCTCAGGTTCTATGAGACCAAACTGGCTGAAATATTGGAATAGTGATAAGAATCGTTATCCAAATCGAATTCAGTCACAAAATCTCCATAAAGTTGTATTTTTAGAAAAATTATTATTTTCATGGATGCTTATTTCAGACTTGGGTTCGAACTTTGGAACCAGTTTTCTCAGGTTTTATGGGACCAAACGGGCTGAAATATTGGAATAGTTATAAGAATCGTTATCCAAATCGAATTCAGTCACCAAATCTCCATAAAGCTGTATTTTTAGAAAAATCATGATTTTTATGGACGCTAATTTCAGACTTGGGTTCGAACTTTGGAAGCAGTTTTCTCAGGTTCTATGGGACTGAATTGACTGAAATATTGGAATAGTGATAACAATCGTTTTCCAAATCGAATTCAGTCACCAAATCTCCATTAAGTTGTATTTTAAGAAAAATCATGATTTTTATGGACGCTAATTTCAGACTTGGGTTTGAACTTTGGAAGCAGTTTTCTCAGGTTTTATGTGACCAAACTGGCTGAAATATTGGAATAGTGATAAGAATCGATATCCAAATCGAATTCAGTCACAAAATCTCCATAATGTTGTATTTTTAGAAAAATCATCGAACTTTGGAAGCAGTTTTCTCAGGTTCTATGGGACTGAATTGACTGAATTTTTTGAATAGTGATAAGAATCGTTATCCAAATCGAATTCAGTCACAATATCTCCATAAAGTTGTATTTTAAGAAAAATTATGATTTTCATGGACGCTAATTTCAGACTTGGGTTCGAACTTTGGAAGCAGTTTTCTCAGGATTTATGTGACCAAACGGGCTGAAATATTGGAATAGTGATAAGAATCGTTATCCAAATCGAATTCTGTCACCAAATCTCCATAAAGTTGTATTTTTAGAAAAAATATGATTTTTATGGACGCTAATTTCAGACTTGGGTTCGAACTTTGGAAGCAGTTTTCTCAGGTTTTATATGACCAAACGGGCTGAAATATTGGAATAGTGATAAGAATCGTTATCCAAATCTAATTCTGTCACTAAATCTCCATAAAGCTGTATTTTTAGAAAAATCATGATTTTTATGGACGCTAATTTCAGACTTGGGTTCGAACTTTGGAAGCAGTTTTCTCAGGTTCTATGTGACTGAATTGGCTGAAATTTTTGAATAAGGATAAGAATCGTTATCCAAATCGAATTCCGTCACCAAATCTCCATAAAGTTGTATTTTTAGAAAAATCATGATTTTTATGGACGCTAATTTCAGACTTGGGTTCGAACTTTGGAAGCAGTTTTCTCAGGTTCTATGGGACTGAATTGACTGAAATTTTTGAATAGTGATAAGAATCGTTATCCAAATCGAATTCAGTCACAATATCTCCATAAAGTTGTATTTTAAGAAAAATTATGATTTTCATGGACGCTAATTTCAGACTTGGGTTCGAACTTTGGAAGCAGTTTTCTCAGGATTTATGTGACCAAACGGGCTGAAATATTGGAATAGTGATAAGAATCGTTATCCAAATCGAATTCAGTCACAATATCTCCATAAAGTTGTATTTTTAGAAAAGTTATGATTTCCATGGACGCTAATTTCAGACTTGGGTTCGAACTTTGGAAGCAGTTTTCTCAGGTTCTATGGGACTGAATTGACTGAAATATTGGAATAGTGATAACAACCGTTTTCCAAATCGAATTCAGTCACAATATCTCCATTAAGTTGTATTTTTAGAAAAATCATGATTTTCATGGACGCTAATTTCAGACTTGGGTTCGAACTTTGGAAGCAGTTTTCTCAGGATTTATGTGACCAAACGGGCTGAAATATTGGAATAGTGATAAGAATCGTTATCCAAATCGAATTCAGTCACCAAATGTCCATTAAGTTGTATTTTTAGAAAAATCATGATTTTTATGGACGCTTATTTCAGACTTGGGTTCGAACTTTGGATGCAGTTTTCTCAGGTTCTATGGGACTGAATTGACTGAAATATTGGAATAGTGATAACAATCGTTTTCCAAATCGAATTCAGTCACCAATTCTCCATTTAGTTGTATTTTTAGAAAAATCATGATTTTCATGCACGCTACTTTCAGACTTGGGTTCGAACTTTGGAAGCAGTTTTCTCAGATTCTATGTGACTGAATTAGCTGAAATTTTTGAATAATGATAAGAATCGTTATCCAAATTGAATTCCGTCACCAAATCTCCATAAAGTTGTATTTTTAGAAAAATCATGATTTTTATGGACGCTAATTTCAGACTTGGGTTCGAACTTTGGAAGCAGTTTTCTCAGGTTCTATGGGACTGAATTGACTGAAATTTTTGAATAGTGATAAGAATCGTTATCCAAATCGAATTCAGTCACAATATCTCCATAAAGTTGTATTTTAAGAAAAATTATGATTTTCATGGACGCTAATTTCAGACTTGGGTTCGAACTTTGGAAGCAGTTTTCTCAGGATTTATGTGACCAAACGGGCTGAAATATTGGAATAGTGATAAGAATCGTTATCCAAATCGAATTCAGTCACAATATCTCCATAAAGTTGTATTTTTAGAAAAGTTAAGATTTCCACGGACGCTAATTTCATACTTGGGTTCGAACTTTAGAAGCAGTTATCTCAGGTTCTATGGGACCAAACTGGCTGAAATATTGGAATAGTGATAAGAATCGTTATCCAAATCGAATTCAGTCACAAAATCTCCATAAAGCTGTATTTTTAGAAAAATCATGATTTTTATGGACGCTAATTTCAGACTTGTGTTCGAACTTTGGAAGCAGTTTTCTCAGGATTTATGTGACCAAACGGGCTGAAATATTGGAATAGTGATAAGAATCGTTATCCAAATCGAATTCAGTCACCAAATGTCCATTAAGTTGTATTTTTAGAAAAATCATGATTTTTATGGACGCTTATTTCAGACTTGGGTTCGAACTTTGGAAGCAGTTTTCTCAGGTTCTATGGGACTGAATTGACTGAAATATTGGAATAGTGATAACAATCGTTTTCCAAATCGAATTCAGTCACCAATTCTCCATTTAGTTGTATTTTTAGAAAAATCATGATTTTCATGCACGCTACTTTCAGACTTGGGTTCGAACTTTGGAAGCAGTTTTCTCAGGTTCTATGTGACTGAATTAGCTGAAATTTTTGAATAATGATAAGAATCGTAATCCAAATCGAATTCCGTCACCAAATCTCCATAAAGTTGTATTTTTAGAAAAATCATGATTTTTATGGACGCTAATTTCAGACTTGGGTTCGAACTTTGGAAGCAGTTTTCTCAGGTTCTATGGGACTGAATTGACTGAAATTTTTGAATAGTGATAAGAATCGTTATCCAAATCGAATTCAGTCACAATATCTCCATAAAGTTGTATTTTAAGAAAAATTATGATTTTCATGGACGCTAATTTCAGACTTGGGTTCGAACTTTGGAAGCAGTTTTCTCAGGATTTATGTGACCAAACGGGCTGAAATATTGGAATAGTGATAAGAATCGTTATCCAAATCGAATTCAGTCACAATATCTCCATAAAGTTGTATTTTTAGAAAAGTTATGATTTCCACGGACGCTAATTTCAGACTTGGGTTCGAACTTTAGAAGCAGTTATCTCAGGTTCTATGGGACCAAACTGGCTGAAATATTGGAATAGTGATAAGAATCGTTATCCAAATCGAATTCAGTCACAAAATCTCCATAAAGCTGTATTTTTAGAAAAATCATGATTTTTATGGACGCTAATTTCAGACTTGGGTTTGAACTTTGGAAGCAGTTTTCTCAGGTTCTATGGGACCAAACTGGCTGAAATATTGGAATAGTGATAAGAATCGTTATCCAAATCGAATTCAGTCAAAAAATCTCCATAAAGCTGTATTTTTAGAAAAACCGTGATTTTTATGGATGCTAATTTCAGACTTGGGTTCGAACTTTGAAAGCAGTTTTCTCACAAAATCACAAAATCCTATTGAGGTTGTATTTCTAGAAAAATCATGACTTTTATGGACGCTAATTTCAGACTTGGGTTCGAAATTAAGAAGCAGTTTTCTCAGGTTCTATGAGACCAAACTGGCTGAAATTTTGTAATAGTGATAAAAATCGTTATCCAAATCGAATTCAGTCACAAAATCTCCATAAAGCTGTATTTTTAGAAAAATCATGATTTTTATGGACGCTAATTTCAGACTTGGGTTCGAACTTTGGAAGCAGTTTTCTCAGGTTCTATGGGACCAAACTGGCTGAAATATTGGAATAGTGATAAGAATCGTTATCCAAATCGAATTCAGTCACAAAATCTCCATAAAGCTGTATTTTTAGAAAAATCGTGATTTTTATGGACGCTAATTTCAGACTTGGGTTCGAACTTTGGAAGCAGTTTTCTCAGGTTCTATGGGACCAAATTGGCTGAAATATTGGAATAGTGATAAGAATCGTTATCCAAATCGAATTCAGTCACAAAATCTCCATAAAGTTGTATTTTTAGAAAAATTATGATTTTCATGGATGCTTATTTCAGACTTGGGTTCGAACTTTGGAAGCAGTTTTCTCGGGTTTTATGGGACCAAACGGGCTGAAATATTGGAATAGTGATAAGAATCGTTATCCAAATCGAATTCAGTCACAATATCTCCATAAAGTTGTATTTTTAGAAAAGTTATGATTTTCATGGACGCTAGTTTCAGACTTGGGTTCGAACTTTGGAAGCAGTTTTCTCAGGTTCTATGGGACTGAATTGACTGAAATTTTTGAATAGTGATAAGAATCGTTATCCAAATCGAATTCAGTCACAATATCTCCATAAAGTTGTATTTTAAGAAAAATTATGATTTTCATGGACGCTAATTTCAGACTTGGGTTCGAACTTTGGAAGCAGTTTTCTCAGGATTTATGTGACCAAACGGGCTGAAATATTGGAATAGTGATAAGAATCGTTATCCAAATCGAATTCAGTCACAATATCTCCATAAAGTTGTATTTTTAGAAAAGTTATGATTTTCATGGACGCTAATTTCAGACTTGGGTTCGAACTTTGGAAGCAGTTTTCTCAGGTTCTATGGGACTGAATTGGCTGAAATATTTTAATAGTGATAAGAATCGTTATCCAAATCGAATTCAGTCACAATATCTCCATAAAGTTGTATTTTAAGAAAAATTATGATTTTTATGGACGCTAATTTCAGACTTGGGTTCGAACTTTGGAAGCAGTTTTCTCAGGTTTTATATGACCCAACGGGCTGAAATATTGGAATAGTGATAAGAATCGTTATCCAAATCGAATTCAGTCACAATATCTCCATAAAGTTGTATTTTAAGAAAAATTATGATTTTTATGGACGCTAATTTCAGACTTGGGTTCGAACTTTAGAAGCAGTTTTCTCAGGTTCTATGGGATCAAACGGGCTGAAATTTTGTAATAGTGGTAAGAATCGTTATCCAAATCGAATTCAGTCACCAAATCTCCATAAAGTTGTATTTTTAGAAAAACTACGATATTTATGGACGCTAATTTCAGACTTGGGTTCGAAATTTAGAACCAGTTTTCTCAGGTTCTATGGGACCAAACTGGCTGAAATTTTGTAATATTGATAAGAATCGTTAGCAAAATCTAATTCAGTCACAAAATCTCCATAAAGCTGTATTTTTAGAAAAATCATGATTTTTATGGACGCTAATTTCAGACTTGGGTTCGAACTTTGGAAGCAGTTTTCTCAGGATTTATGTGACCAAACGGGCTGAAATATTGGAATAGTGATAAGAATCGTTATCCAAATCTAATTCAGTCACCAAATCTCCATTAAGTTGTATTTTTAGAAAAATCATGAATTCGATTTTTGGAAGCAATTTTCTCAGGTTCTATGGGACTGAATTGACTGAAATTTTTGAATAGTGATAAGAATCCTCATATAAATCGAATTCAGTCACAATATCTCCTTTAAGTTGTACTTTAAGAAAAATCATGATTTTCATGGACGCTACTTTCAGACTTGGGTTCGAACTTTGGAAGCAGTTTTCTCAGGTTCTATGTGACTGAATTGGCTGAAATTTTTGAATAAGGATAAGAATCGTTATCCAAATCGAATTCAGTCACCAAATCTCCATAAAGTTGTATTTTTAGAAAAATCATGATTTTTATGGACGCTAATTTCACACATGGGTTCGAACTTTGGAAGCAGTTTTCTCAGGTTCTATGGGACTGATTTGACTGAAATTTTTGAATAGTGATAAGAATCGTTATCCAAATCGAATTCAGTCACAATATCTCCATAAAGTTGTATTATAAGAAAAATTATGATTTTCATGGACGCTAATTTCAGACTTGGGTTCGAACTTTGGAAGCAGTTTTCTCAGGATTTATGTGACCAAACGGGCTGAAATGTTGAAATAGTGATAAGAATCGTTATCAAAATCGAATTCAGTCACAATATCTCCATAAAGTTGTATTTTTAGAAAAGTTATGATTTTCATGGACGCTAATTTCAGACTTGGGTTCGACCTTTAGAAGCAGTTATCTCAGGTTCTATGGGACTGAATTGACTGAATTTTTTGAATAGTGATAAGAATCGTTATCCAAATCGAATTCAGTCACAATATCTCCATAAAGTTGTATTTTAAGAAAAATTATGATTTTCATGGACGCTAATTTCAGACTTGGGTTCGAACTTTGGAAGCAGTTTTCTCAGGATTTATGTGACCAAACGGGCTGAAATATTGGAATAGTGATAAGAATCGTTATCCAAATCAAAATCAGTCAAAAAATCTCCATAAAGCTGTATTTTTAGAAAAATCATGATTTTTATGGACGCTAATTTCAGACTTGGGTTCGAACTTTGGAAGCAATTTTCTCAGGTTCTATGGGACTGAATTGACTGAAATTTTTGAATAGTGATAAGAATCGTCATCTAAATCGAATTCAGTCACAATATCTCCATAAAGTTGTACTTTAAGAAAAATTATGATTTTCATGGACGCTAATTTCAGACTTGGGTTCGAACTTTGAAAGCAGTTTTCTCACAAAATCACAAAATCCTATTTAAGTTGTATTTCTAGAAAAATCATGACTTTTATGGACGCTAATTTCAGACTTGGGTTCGAAATTTAGAAGCAGTTTTCTCAGGTTCTATGAGACCAAACTGGCTGAAATATTGGAATAGTGATAAGAATCGTTATCCAAATCGAATTCAGTCACAAAATCTCCATAAAGTTGTATTTTTAGAAAAATTATTATTTTCATGGATGCTTATTTCAGACTTGGGTTCGAACTTTGGAAGCAGTTTTCTCAGGTTTTATGGGACCAAACGGGCTGAAATATTGGAATAGTGATAAGAATCGTTATCCAAATCGAATTCAGTCACCAAATCTCCATAAAGCTGTATTTTTAGAAAAATCATGATTTTTATGGACGCTAATTTCAGACTTGGGTTCGAACTTTGGAAGCAGTTTTCTCAGGTTCTATGGGACTGAATTGACTGAAATATTGGAACAGTGATAACAATCGTTTTCCAAATCGAATTCAGTCACCAAATCTCCATTAAGTTGTATTTTAAGAAAAATCATGATTTTTATGGACGTTAATTTCAGACTTGGGTTTGAACTTTGGAAGCAGTTTTCTCAGGTTTCATGTGACCAAACTGGCTGAAATATTGGAATAGTGATAAGAATCGATATCCAAATCGAATTCAGTCACAAAATCTCCATAATGTTGTATTTTTAGAAAAATCATCGAACTTTGGAAGCAGTTTTCTCAGGTTCTATGGGACTGAATTGACTGAAATTTTTGAATAGTGATAAGAATCGTTATCCAAATCGAATTCAGTCACAATATCTCCATAAAGTTGTATTTTAAGAAAAATTATGATTTTCATGGACGCTAATTTCAGACTTGGGTTCGAACTTTGGAAGCAGTTTTCTCAGGATTTATGTGACCAAACGGGCTGAAATATTGGAATAGTGATAAGAATCGTTATCCAAATCGAATTCAGTCACAATATCTCCATAAAGTTGTATTTTTAGAAAAGTTATGATTTCCATGGACGCTAATTTCAGACTTGGGTTCGAACTTTGGAAGCAGTTTTCTCAGGTTCTATGGGACTGAATTGACTGAAATATTGGAATAGTGATAACAACCGTTTTCCAAATCGAATTCAGTCACAATATCTCCATTAAGTTGTATTTTTAGAAAAATCATGATTTTCATGGACGCTAATTTCAGACTTGGGTTCGAACTTTGGAAGCAGTTTTCTCAGGATTTATGTGACCAAACGGGCTGAAATATTGGAATAGTGATAAGAATCGTTATCCAAATCGAATTCAGTCACCAAATGTCCATTAAGTTGTATTTTTAGAAAAATCATGATTTTTATGGACGCTTATTTCAGACTTGGGTTCGAACTTTGGAAGCAGTTTTCTCAGGTTCTATGGGACTGAATTGACTGAAATATTGGAATAGTGATAACAATCGTTTTCCAAATCGAATTCAGTCACCAATTCTCCATTTAGTTGTATTTTTAGAAAAATCATGATTTTCATGCACGCTACTTTCAGACTTGGGTTCGAACTTTGGAAGCAGTTTTCTCAGATTCTATGTGACTGAATTAGCTGAAATTTTTGAATAATGATAAGAATCGTTATCCAAATCGAATTCCGTCACCAAATCTCCATAAAGTTGTATTTTTAGAAAAATCATGATTTTTATGGACGCTAATTTCAGACTTGGGTTCGAACTTTGGAAGCAGTTTTCTCAGGTTCTATGGGACTGAATTGACTGAAATTTTTGAATAGTGATAAGAATCGTTATCCAAATCGAATTCAGTCACAATATCTCCATAAAGTTGTATTTTAAGAAAAATTATGATTTTCATGGACGCTAATTTCAGACTTGGGTTCGAACTTTGGAAGCAGTTTTCTCAGGATTTATGTGACCAAACGGGCTGAAATATTGGAATAGTGATAAGAATCGTTATCCAAATCGAATTCAGTCACAATATCTCCATAAAGTTGTATTTTTAGAAAAGTTAAGATTTCCACGGACGCTAATTTCATACTTGGGTTCGAACTTTAGAAGCAGTTATCTCAGGTTCTATGGGACCAAACTGGCTGAAATATTGGAATAGTGATAAGAATCGTTATCCAAATCGAATTCAGTCACAAAATCTCCATAAAGCTGTATTTTTAGAAAAATCATGATTTTTATGGACGCTAATTTCAGACTTGTGTTCGAACTTTGGAAGCAGTTTTCTCAGGATTTATGTGACCAAACGGGCTGAAATATTGGAATAGTGATAAGAATCGTTATCCAAATCGAATTCAGTCACCAAATGTCCATTAAGTTGTATTTTTAGAAAAATCATGATTTTTATGGACGCTTATTTCAGACTTGGGTTCGAACTTTGGAAGCAGTTTTCTCAGGTTCTATGGGACTGAATTGACTGAAATATTGGAATAGTGATAACAATCGTTTTCCAAATCGAATTCAGTCACCAATTCTCCATTTAGTTGTATTTTTAGAAAAATCATGATTTTCATGCACGCTACTTTCAGACTTGGGTTCGAACTTTGGAAGCAGTTTTCTCAGGTTCTATGTGACTGAATTAGCTGAAATTTTTGAATAATGATAAGAATCGTTATCCAAATCGAATTCCGTCACCAAATCTCCATAAAGTTGTATTTTTAGAAAAATCATGATTTTTATGGACGCTAATTTCAGACTTGGGTTCGAACTTTGGAAGCAGTTTTCTCAGGTTCTATGGGACTGAATTGACTGAAATTTTTGAATAGTGATAAGAATCGTTATCCAAATCGAATTCAGTCACAATATCTCCATAAAGTTGTATTTTAAGAAAAATTATGATTTTCATGGACGCTAATTTCAGACTTGGGTTCGAACTTTGGAAGCAGTTTTCTCAGGATTTATGTGACCAAACGGGCTGAAATATTGGAATAGTGATAAGAATCGTTATCCAAATCGAATTCAGTCACAATATCTCCATAAAGTTGTATTTTTAGAAAAGTTATGATTTCCACGGACGCTAATTTCAGACTTGGGTTCGAACTTTAGAAGCAGTTATCTCAGGTTCTATGGGACCAAACTGGCTGAAATATTGGAATAGTGATAAGAATCGTTATCCAAATCGAATTCAGTCACAAAATCTCCATAAAGCTGTATTTTTAGAAAAATCATGATTTTTATGGACGCTAATTTCAGACTTGGGTTTGAACTTTGGAAGCAGTTTTCTCAGGTTCTATGGGACCAAACTGGCTGAAATATTGGAATAGTGATAAGATTCGTTATCCAAATCGAATTCAGTCAAAAAATCTCCATAAAGCTGTATTTTTAGAAAAACCGTGATTTTTATGGATGCTAATTTCAGACTTGGGTTCGAACTTTGAAAGCAGTTTTCTCACAAAATCACAAAATCCTATTGAGGTTGTATTTCTAGAAAAATCATGACTTTTATGGACGCTAATTTCAGACTTGGGTTCGAAATTAAGAAGCAGTTTTCTCAGGTTCTATGAGACCAAACTGGCTGAAATTTTGTAATAGTGATAAAAATCGTTATCCAAATCGAATTCAGTCACAAAATCTCCATAAAGCTGTATTTTTAGAAAAATCATGATTTTTATGGACGCTAATTTCAGACTTGGGTTCGAACTTTGGAAGCAGTTTTCTCAGGTTCTATGGGACCAAACTGGCTGAAATATTGGAATAGTGATAAGAATCGTTATCCAAATCGAATTCAGTCACAAAATCTCCATAAAGCTGTATTTTTAGAAAAATCGTGATTTTTATGGACGCTAATTTCAGACTTGGGTTCGAACTTTGGAAGCAGTTTTCTCAGGTTCTATGGGACCAAATTGGCTGAAATATTGGAATAGTGATAAGAATCGTTATCCAAATCGAATTCAGTCACAAAATCTCCATAAAGTTGTATTTTTAGAAAAATTATGATTTTCATGGATGCTTATTTCAGACTTGGGTTCGAACTTTGGAAGCAGTTTTCTCGGGTTTTATGGGACCAAACGGGCTGAAATATTGGAATAGTGATAAGAATCGTTATCCAAATCGAATTCAGTCACAATATCTCCATAAAGTTGTATTTTTAGAAAAGTTATGATTTTCATGGACGCTAGTTTCAGACTTGGGTTCGAACTTTGGAAGCAGTTTTCTCAGGTTCTATGGGACTGAATTGACTGAAATTTTTGAATAGTGATAAGAATCGTTATCCAAATCGAATTCAGTCACAATATCTCCATAAAGTTGTATTTTAAGAAAAATTATGATTTTCATGGACGCTAATTTCAGACTTGGGTTCGAACTTTGGAAGCAGTTTTCTCAGGATTTATGTGACCAAACGGGCTGAAATATTGGAATAGTGATAAGAATCGTTATCCAAATCGAATTCAGTCACAATATCTCCATAAAGTTGTATTTTTAGAAAAGTTATGATTTTCATGGACGCTAATTTCAGACTTGGGTTCGAACTTTGGAAGCAGTTTTCTCAGGTTCTATGGGACTGAATTGGCTGAAATATTTTAATAGTGATAAGAATCGTTATCCAAATCGAATTCAGTCACAATATCTCCATAAAGTTGTATTTTAAGAAAAATTATGATTTTTATGGACGCTAATTTCAGACTTGGGTTCGAACTTTGGAAGCAGTTTTCTCAGGTTTTATATGACCAAACGGGCTGAAATATTGGAATAGTGATAAGAATCGTTATCCAAATCGAATTCAGTCACAATATCTCCATAAAGTTGTATTTTAAGAAAAATTATGATTTTTATGGACGCTAATTTCAGACTTGGGTTCGAACTTTAGAAGCAGTTTTCTCAGGTTCTATGGGATCAAACGGGCTGAAATTTTGTAATAGTGGTAAGAATCGTTATCCAAATCGAATTCAGTCACCAAATCTCCATAAAGTTGTATTTTTAGAAAAACTACGATATTTATGGACGCTAATTTCAGACTTGGGTTCGAAATTTAGAACCAGTTTTCTCAGGTTCTATGGGACCAAACTGGCTGAAATTTTGTAATATTGATAAGAATCGTTAGCAAAATCTAATTCAGTCACAAAATCTCCATAAAGCTGTATTTTTAGAAAAATCATGATTTTTATGGACGCTAATTTCAGACTTGGGTTCGAACTTTGGAAGCAGTTTTCTCAGGATTTATGTGACCAAACGGGCTGAAATATTGGAATAGTGATAAGAATCGTTATCCAAATCTAATTCAGTCACCAAATCTCCATTAAGTTGTATTTTTAGAAAAATCATGATTTTTATGGACGCTAATTTCAGACTTGGGTTCGAAATTTAGAACCAGTTTTCTCAGGTTCTATGGGACCAAACTGGCTGAAATTTTGTAATATTGATAAGAATCGTTAGCAAAATCTAATTCAGTCACAAAATCTCCATAAAGCTGTATTTTTAGAAAAATCATGATTTTTATGGACGCTAATTTCAGACTTGGGTTCGAACTTTGGAAGCAGTTTTCTCAGGATTTATGTGACCAAACGGGCTGAAATATTGGAATAGTGATAAGAATCGTTATCCAAATCTAATTCAGTCACCAAATCTCCATTAAGTTGTATTTTTAGAAAAATCATGATTTTTATGGACGCTAATTTCAGACTTGGGTTCGAACTTTGGAAGCAGTTTTCTCAGGTTCTATGGGACTGAATTGACTGAAATATTGGAATAGTGATAAGAATCGTTTTCCAAATCGAATTCAGTCACCAAATCTCCATAAATTTGTATTTTAAGAAAAATTATGATTTTCATGGACGCTAATTTCAGACTTGGGTTCGAACTTTGGAAGCAGTTTTCTCAGGATTTATGTGACCAAACGGGCTGAAATATTGGAATAGTGATAAGAATCGTTATCCAAATCGAATTCAGTCACAATATCTCCATAAAGTTGTATTTTTACAAAAATCATGAATTCGATCTTTGGAAGCAATTTTCTCAGGTTCTATGGGACTGAATTGACTGAAATTTTTGAATAGTGATAAGAATCGTCATATAAATCGAATTCAGTCACAATATCTCCTTAAAGTTGTACTTTAAGAAAAATTATGATTTTCATGGACGCTAATTTCAGACTTGGGTTCGAACTTTGAAAGCAGTTTAATCACAAAATCACAAATCGTTATCCAAATCGAATTCAGTCACAATATCTCCATTAAGTTGTATTTTTAGAAAAATCATGATTTTTATGGACGCTAATTTCAGACTTGGGTTCGAACTTTGGAAGCAGTTTTCTCAGGTTCTATGGGACTGAATTGACTGAAATATTGGAATAGTGATAACAATCGTTTTCCAAATCGAATTCAGTCACCAAATCTCCATTAAGTTGTATTTTTAGAAAAATCATGATTTTCATGGACGCTACTTTCAGACTTGGGTTCGAACTTTGGAAGCAGTTTTCTCAGGTTCTATGTGACTGAATTGGCTGAAAATTTTGAATAAGGATAAGAATCGTTATCCAAATCGAATTCAGTCACCAAATCTCCATAAAGTTGTATTTTTAGAAAAATCATGAATTCGATTTTTGGAAGCAATTTTCTCAGGTTCTATGGGACTGAATTGACTGAAATTTTTGAATAGTGATAAGAATCCTCATATAAATCGAATTCAGTCACAATATCTCCTTTAAGTTGTACTTTAAGAAAAATCATGATTTTCATGGACGCTACTTTCAGACTTGGGTTCGAACTTTGGAAGCAGTTTTTTCAGGTTCTATGTGACTGAATTGGCTGAAATTTTTGAATAAGGATAAGAATCGTTATCCAAATCGAATTCAGTCACCAAATCTCCATAAAGTTGTATTTTTAGAAAAATCATGATTTTTATGGACGCTAATTTCACACATGGGTTCGAACTTTGGAAGCAGTTTTCTCAGGTTCTATGGGACTGATTTGACTGAAATTTTTGAATAGTGATAAGAATCGTTATCCAAATCGAATTCAGTCACAATATCTCCATAAAGTTGTATTATAAGAAAAATTATGATTTTCATGGACGCTAATTTCAGACTTGGGTTCGAACTTTGGAAGCAGTTTTCTCAGGATTTATGTGACCAAACGGGCTGAAATATTGAAATAGTGATAAGAATCGTTATCAAAATCGAATTCAGTCACAATATCTCCATAAAGTTGTATTTTTAGAAAAGTTATGATTTTCATGGACGCTAATTTCAGACTTGGGTTCGACCTTTAGAAGCAGTTATCTCAGGTTCTATGGGACCAAACTGGCTGAAATATTGGAATAGTGATAAGAATCGTTATCCAAATCGAATTCAGTCACAAAATCTCCATAAAGCTGTATTTTTAGAAAAATCATGATTTTTATGGACGCTAATTTCAGACTTGGGTTTGAACTTTGGAAGCAGTTTTCTCAGGTTCTATGGGACCAAACTGGCTGAAATATTGGAATAGTGATAAGAATCGTTATCCAAATCAAATTCAGTCAAAAAATCTCCATTAAGCTGTATTTTTAGAAAAATCATGATTTTTATGGACGCTAATTTCAGACTTGGGTTCAAACTTTGGAAGCAATTTTCTCAGGTTCTATGGGACTGAATTGACTGAAATTTTTGAATAGTGATAAGAATCGTCATCTAAATCGAATTCAGTCACAATATCTCCATAAAAATGTACTTTAAGAAAAATTATGATTTTCATGGACGCTAATTTCAGACTTGGGTTCGAACTTTGAAAGCAGTTTTCTCACAAAATCACAAAATCCTATTTAAGTTGTATTTCTAGAAAAATCATGACTTTTATGGACGCTAATTTCAGACTTGGGTTCGAAATTTAGAAGCAGTTTTCTCAGGTTCTATGAGACCAAACTGGCTGAAATATTGGAATAGTGATAAGAATCGTTATCCAAATCGAATTCAGTCACAAAATCTCCATAAAGTTGTATTTTTAGAAAAATTATTATTTTCATGGATTCTTATTTCAGACTTGGGTTCGAACTTTGGAAGCAGTTTTCTCAGGTTTTATGGGACCAAACGGGCTGAAATATTGGAATAGTGATAAGAATCGTTATCCAAATCGAATTCAGTCACCAAATCTCCATAAAGCTGTATTTTTAGAAAAATCATGATTTTTATGGACGCTAATTTCAGACTTGGGTTCGAACTTTGGAAGCAGTTTTCTCAGGATTTATGTGACCAAACGGGCTGAAATATTGGAATAGTGATAAGAATCGTTATCCGAATCGAATTCAGTCACCAAATGTCCATTAAGTTGTATTTTTAGAAAAATCATGATTTTTATGGACGCTAATTTCAGACTTGGGTTCGAACTTTGGAAGCAGTTTTCTCAGGTTCTATGGGACTGAATTGACTGAAATATTGGAATAGTGATAACAATCGTTTTCCAAATCGAATTCAGTCACCAATTCTCCATTTAGTTGTATTTTTAGAAAAATCATGATTTTCATGCACGCTACTTTCAGACTTGGGTTCGAACTTTGGAAGCAGTTTTCTCAGGTTCTATGTGACTGAATTAGCTGAAATTTTTGAATAATGATAAGAATCGTTATCCAAATCGAATTCCGTCACCAAATCTCCATAAAGTTGTATTTTTAGAAAAATCATGATTTTTATGGACGCTAATTTCAGACTTGGGTTCGAACTTTGGAAGCAGTTTTCTCAGGTTCTATGGGACTGAATTGACTGAAATTTTTGAATAGTGATAAGAATCGTTATCCAAATCGAATTCAGTCACAATATCTCCATAAAGTTGTACTTTAAGAAAAATTATGATTTTCATGGACGCTAATTTCAGACTTGGGTTCGAACTTTGGAAGCAGTTTTCTCAGGATTTATGTGACCAAACGGGCTGAAATATTGGAATAGTGATAAGAATCGTTATCCAAATCGAATTCAGTCACAGAATCTCCATAAAGTTGTATTTTTAGAAAAGTTATGATTTCCATGGACGCTAATTTCAGACTTGGGTTCGAACTTTAGAAGCAGTTATCTCAGGTTCTATGGGACCAAACTGGCTGAAATATTGGAATAGTGATAAGAATCGTTATCCAAATCGAATTCAGTCACAAAATCTCCATAAAGCTGTATTTTTAGAAAAATCATGATTTTTATGGACGCTTATTTCAGACTTGGGTTTGAACTTTGGAAGCAGTTTTCTCAGGTTCTATGGGACCAAACTGGCTGAAATATTGGAATAGTGATAAGAATCGTTATCCAAATCGAATTCAGTCAAAAAATCTCCATAAAGCTGTATTTTTAGAAAAAACATGATTTTTATGGACGCTAATTTCAGACTTGGGTTCGAACTTTGGAAGCAGTTTTCTCAGGTTCTATAGGACCAAACTGGCTGAAATATTGGAATAGTGATAAGAATCGTTATCCAAATCGAATTCAGTCACAAAATCTCCATAAAGCTGTATTTTTAGAAAAATCGTGATTTTTATGGACGCTAATTTCAGACTTGGGTTCGAACTTTGGAAGCAGTTTTCTCAGGTTCTATGGGACCAAACTGGCTGAAATATTGGAATAGTGATAAGAATCGTTATCCAAATCGAATTCAGTCACAAAATCTCCATAAAGTTGTATTTTTAGAAAAATTATGATTTTCATGGATGCTTATTTCAGACTTGGGTTCGAACTTTGGAAGCAGTTTTCTCAGGTTCTATGGGACTGAATTGACTGAAATTTTTGAATAGTGATAAGAATCGTTATCCAAATCGAATTCAGTCACAATATCTCCATAAAGTTGTATTTTAAGAAAAATTATGATTTTCATGGACGCTAATTTCAGACTTGGGTTCGAACTTTGGAAGCAGTTTTCTCAGGATTTATGTGACCAAACGGGCTGAAATATTGGAATAGTGATAAGAATCGTTATCCAAATCGAATTCAGTCACAATATCTCCATAAAGTTGTATTTTTAGAAAAGTTATGATTTTCATGGACGCTAATTTCAGACTTGGGTTCGAACTTTGGAAGCAGTTTTCTCAGGTTCTATGGTACTGAATTGGCTGAAATATTTTAATAGTGATAAGAATCGTTATCCAAATCGAATTCAGTCACAATATCTCCATAAAGTTGTATTTTAAGAAAAATTATGATTTTTATGGACGCTAATTTCAGACTTGGGTTCGAACTTTGGAAGCAGTTTTCTCAGGTTTTATATGACCAAACGGGCTGAAATATTGGAATAGTGATAAGAATCGTTATCCAAATCGAATTCAGTCACAATATCTCCATAAAGTTGTATTTTAAGAAAAATTATGATTTTTATGGACGCTAATTTCAGACTTGGGTTCGAACTTTAGAAGCAGTTTTCTCAGGTTCTATGGGATCAAACGGGCTGAAATTTTGTAATAGTGGTAAGAATCGTTATCCAAATCGAATTCAGTCACCAAATCTCCATAAAGTTGTATTTTTAGAAAAACTACGATATTTATGGACGCTAATTTCAGACTTGGGTTCGAACTTTAGAACCAGTTTTCTCAGGTTCTATGGGACCAAACTGTCTGAAATTTTGTTATATTGATAAGAATCGTTAGCAAAATCTAATTCAGTCACAAAATCTCCATATAGCTGTATTTTTAGAAAAATCATGATTTTTATGGACGCTACTTTCAGACTTGGGTTCGAACTTTGGAAGCAGTTTTCTCAGGTTCTATGTGACTGAATTAGCTGAAATTTTTGAATAATGATAAGAATCGTTATCCAAATCGAATTCCGTCACCAAATCTCCATAAAGTTGTATTTTTAGAAAAATCATGATTTTTATGGACGCTAATTTCAGACTTGGGTTCGAACTTTGGAAGCAGTTTTCTCAGGTTCTATGGGACTGAATTGACTGAAATTTTTGAATAGTGATAAGAATCGTTATCCAAATCGAATTCAGTCACAATATCTCCATAAAGTTGTACTTTAAGAAAAATTATGATTTTCATGGACGCTAATTTCAGACTTGGGTTCGAACTTTGGAAGCAGTTTTCTCAGGATTTATGTGACCAAACGGGCTGAAATATTGGAATAGTGATAAGAATCGTTATCCAAATCGAATTCAGTCACAGAATCTCCATAAAGTTGTATTTTTAGAAAAGTTATGATTTCCATGGACGCAATTTCAGACTTGGGTTCGAACTTTAGAAGCAGTTATCTCAGGTTCTATGGGACCAAACTGGCTGAAATATTGGAATAGTGATAAGAATCGTTATCCAAATCGAATTCAGTCACAAAATCTCCATAAAGCTGTATTTTTAGAAAAATCATGATTTTTATGGACGCTTATTTCAGACTTGGGTTTGAACTTTGGAAGCAGTTTTCTCAGGTTCTATGGGACCAAACTGGCTGAAATATTGGAATAGTGATAAGAATCGTTATCCAAATCGAATTCAGTCAAAAAATCTCCATAAAGCTGTATTTTTAGAAAAATCATGATTTTTATGGACGCTAATTTCAGACTTGGGTTCGAACTTTGGAAGCAGTTTTCTCAGGTTCTATAGGACCAAACTGGCTGAAATATTGGAATAGTGATAAGAATCGTTATCCAAATCGAATTCAGTCACAAAATCTCCATAAAGCTGTATTTTTAGAAAAATCGTGATTTTTATGGACGCTAATTTCAGACTTGGGTTCGAACTTTGGAAGCAGTTTTCTCAGGTTCTATGGGACCAAACTGGCTGAAATATTGGAATAGTGATAAGAATCGTTATCCAAATCGAATTCAGTCACAAAATCTCCATAAAGTTGTATTTTTAGAAAAATTATGATTTTCATGGATGCTTATTTCAGACTTGGGTTCGAACTTTGGAAGCAGTTTTCTCAGGTTTTATGGGACCAAACGGGCTGAAATATTGGAATAGTGATAAGAATCGTTATCCAAATCGAATTCAGTCACAATATCTCCATAAAGTTGTATTTTTAGAAAAGTTATGATTTTCATGGACGCTAGTTTCAGACTTGGGTTCGAACTTTGGAAGCAGTTTTCTCAGGTTCTATGGGACTGAATTGACTGAAATTTTTGAATAGTGATAAGAATCGTTATCCAAATCGAATTCAGTCACAATATCTCCATAAAGTTGTATTTTAAGAAAAATTATGATTTTCATGGACGCTAATTTCAGACTTGGGTTCGAACTTTGGAAGCAGTTTTCTCAGGATTTATGTGACCAAACGGGCTGAAATATTGGAATAGTGATAAGAATCGTTATCCAAATCGAATTCAGTCACAATATCTCCATAAAGTTGTATTTTTAGAAAAGTTATGATTTTCATGGACGCTAATTTCAGACTTGGGTTCGAACTTTGGAAGCAGTTTTCTCAGGTTCTATGGTACTGAATTGGCTGAAATATTTTAATAGTGATAAGAATCGTTATCCAAATCGAATTCAGTCACAATATCTCCATAAAGTTGTATTTTAAGAAAAATTATGATTTTTATGGACGCTAATTTCAGACTTGGGTTCGAACTTTGGAAGCAGTTTTCTCAGGTTTTATATGACCAAACGGGCTGAAATATTGGAATAGTGATAAGAATCGTTATCCAAATCGAATTCAGTCACAATATCTCCATAAAGTTGTATTTTAAGAAAAATTATGATTTTTATGGACGCTAATTTCAGACTTGGGTTCGAACTTTAGAAGCAGTTTTCTCAGGTTCTATGGGATCAAACGGGCTGAAATTTTGTAATAGTGGTAAGAATCGTTATCCAAATCGAATTCAGTCACCAAATCTCCATAAAGTTGTATTTTTAGAAAAACTACGATATTTATGGACGCTAATTTCAGACTTGGGTTCGAACTTTAGAACCAGTTTTCTCAGGTTCTATGGGACCAAACTGTCTGAAATTTTGTAATATTGATAAGAATCGTTAGCAAAATCTAATTCAGTCACAAAATCTCCATATAGCTGTATTTTTAGAAAAATCATGATTTTTATGGAAGCTAATTTCAGACTTGGGTTCGAACTTTGGAAGCAGTTTTCTCAGGATTTATGCGACCAAACGGGCTGAAATATTGGAATAGTGATAAGAATCGTTATCCAAATCGAATTCAGTCACCAAATCTCCATTAAGTTGTATTTTTAAAAAAATCATGATTTTTATGGACGCTCATTTCAGACTTGGGTTCGAACTTTGGAAGCAGTTTTCTCAGGTTCTATGGGACTGAATTGACTGAAATATTGGAATAGTGATAACAACCGTTTTCCAAATCGAATTCAGTCACCAAATCTCCATTAAGTTGTATTTTTAGAAAAATCATGATTTTCATTGACGCTACTTTCAGACTTGGGTTCGAACTTTGGAAGCAGTTTTCTCAGGTTCTATGTGATTGAATTGGCTGAAAATTTTGAATAAGGATAAGAATCGTTATCCAAATCGAATTCAGTCACCAAATCTCCATAAAGTTGTATTTTTAGAAAAATCATGAATTCGATCTTTGGAAGCAATTTTCTCAGGTTCTATGGGACTGAAGTGACTGAAATTTTCGAATAGTGATAAGAATCGTCATATAAATCGAATTCAGTCACAATATCTCCTTAAAGTTGTACTTTAAGAAAAATTATGATTTTCATGGACGCTAATTTCAGACTTGGGTTCGAACTTTGAAAGCAGTTTAATCACAAAATCACAAAATCCTATTTAAGTTGTATTTCTAGAAAAATCATGACTTTTATGGACGCTAATTTCAGACTTGGGTTCGAAATTTAGAACCAGTTTTCTCAGGTTCTATGGGACCAAACTGGCTGAAATTTTGTAATAGTGATAAGAATCGTTAGCCAAATCTAATTCAGTCACAAAATCTCCATAAAGCTGTATTTTTAGAAAAATCATGATTTTTATGGACGCTAATTTCAGACTTGGGTTCGAACTTTGGAAGCAGTTTTCTCAGGATTTATGTGACCAAACGGGCTGAAATATTGGAATAGTGATAAGAATCGTTATCCAAATCGAATTCAGTCACCAAATCTCCATTAAGTTGTATTTTTAGAAAAATTATGATTTTTATGGACGCTAATTTCAGACTTGGGTTCGAACTTTGGAAGCAGTTTTCTCAGGTTCTATGGGACTGAATTGACTGAAATATTGGAATAGTGATAACAATCGTTTTCCAAATCGAATTCAGTCACCAAATCTCCATTAAGTTGTATTTTTAGAAAAATCATGATTTTCATGGACGCTACTTTCAGACTTGGGTTCGAACTTTGGAAGCAGTTTTCTCAGGTTCTATGTGACTGAATTGGCTGAAATTTTTGAATAAGGATAAGAATCGTTATCCAAATCGAATTCAGTCACCAAATCTCCATAAAGTTGTATTTTTAGAAAAAGCATGATTTTTATGGACGCTAATTTCACACTTGGGTTCGAACTTTGGAAGCAGTTTTCTCAGGTTCTATGGGACTGAATTGACTGAAATTTTTGAATAGTGATAAGAATCGTTATCCAAATCGAATTCAGTCACAATATCTCCATAAAGTTTTATTTTAAGAAAAATTATGATTTTCATGGACGCTAATTTCAGACTTGGGTTCGAACTTTGGAAGCAGTTTTCTCAGGATTTATGTGACCAAACGGGCTGAAATATTGGAATAGTGATAAGAATCGTTATCAAAATCGAATTCAGTCACAATATCTCCATAAAGTTGTATTTTTAGAAAAATCATGAATTCGATCTTTGGAAGCAATTTTCTCAGGTTCTATGGGACTGAATTGACTGAAATTTTTGAATAGTGATAAGAATCGTCATATAAATCGAATTCAGTCACAATATCTCCTTAAAGTTGTACTTTAAGAAAAATTATGATTTTCATGGACGCTAATTTCAGACTTGGGTACGAACTTTGAAAGCAGTTTAATCACAAAATCACAAATCGTTATCCAAATCGAATTCAGTCACAATATCTCCATTAAGTTGTATTTTTAGAAAAATCATGATTTTTATGGACGCTAATTTCAGACTTGGGTTCGAACTTTGGAAGCAGTTTTCTCAGGTTCTATGGGACTGAATTGACTGAAATATTGGAATAGTGATAACAATCGTTTTCCAAATCGAATTCAGTCACCAAATCTCCATTAAGTTGTATTTTTAGAAAAAAAATGATTTTCATGGACGCTACTTTCAGACTTGGGTTCGAACTTTGGAAGCAGTTTTCTCAGGTTCTATGTGACTGAATTGGCTGAAAATTTTGAATAAGGATAAGAATCGTTATCCAAATCGAATTCAGTCACCAAATCTCCATAAAGTTGTATTTTTAGAAAAATCATGATTTTTATGGACGCTAATTTCACACTTGGGTTCGAACTTTGGAAGCAGTTTTCTCAGGTTCTATGGGACTGAATTGACTGAAATTTTTGAATAGTGATAAGAATCGTTATCCAAATCGAATTCAGTCACAATATCTCCATAAAAGTGTTTTTTAAGAAAAATTATGATTTTCATGGACGCTAATTTCAGACTTGGGTTCGAACTTTGGAAGCAGTTTTCTCAGGATTTATGTGACCAAACGGGCTGAAATATTGGAATAGTGATAAGAATCGTTATCAAAATCGAATTCAGTCACAAAATCTCCATAAAGCTGTATTTTTAGAAAAATCATGATTTTTATGGACGCTAATTTCAGACTTGGGTTTGAACTTTGGAAGCAGTTTTCTCAGGTTCTATGGGACCAAATTGGCTGAAATATTGGAATAGTGATAAGAATCGTTATCCAAATCGAATTCAGTCACAAAATCTCCATAAAGTTGTATTTTTAGAAAAATTATGATTTTCATGGATGCTTATTTCAGACTTGGGTTCGAACTTTGGAAGCAGTTTTCTCGGGTTTTATGGGACCAAACGGGCTGAAATATTGGAATAGTGATAAGAATCGTTATCCAAATCGAATTCAGTCACAATATCTCCATAAAGTTGTATTTTTAGAAAAGTTATGATTTTCATGGACGCTAGTTTCAGACTTGGGTTCGAACTTTGGAAGCAGTTTTCTCAGGTTCTATGGGACTGAATTGACTGAAATTTTTGAATAGTGATAAGAATCGTTATCCAAATCGAATTCAGTCACAATATCTCCATAAAGTTGTATTTTAAGAAAAATTATGATTTTCATGGACGCTAATTTCAGACTTGGGTTCGAACTTTGGAAGCAGTTTTCTCAGGATTTATGTGACCAAACGGGCTGAAATATTGGAATAGTGATAAGAATCGTTATCCAAATCGAATTCAGTCACAATATCTCCATAAAGTTGTATTTTTAGAAAAGTTATGATTTTCATGGACGCTAATTTCAGACTTGGGTTCGAACTTTGGAAGCAGTTTTCTCAGGTTCTATGGGACTGAATTGGCTGAAATATTTTAATAGTGATAAGAATCGTTATCCAAATCGAATTCAGTCACAATATCTCCATAAAGTTGTATTTTAAGAAAAATTATGATTTTTATGGACGCTAATTTCAGACTTGGGTTCGAACTTTGGAAGCAGTTTTCTCAGGTTTTATATGACCAAACGGGCTGAAATATTGGAATAGTGATAAGAATCGTTATCCAAATCGAATTCAGTCACAATATCTCCATAAAGTTGTATTTTAAGAAAAATTATGATTTTTATGGACACTAATTTCAGACTTGGGTTCGAACTTTAGAAGCAGTTTTCTCAGGTTCTATGGGATCAAACGGGCTGAAATTTTGTAATAGTGGTAAGAATCGTTATCCAAATCGAATTCAGTCACCAAATCTCCATAAAGTTGTATTTTTAGAAAAACTACGATATTTATGGACGCTAATTTCAGACTTGGGTTCGAAATTTAGAACCAGTTTTCTCAGGTTCTATGGGACCAAACTGGCTGAAATTTTGTAATATTGATAAGAATCGTTAGCAAAATCTAATTCAGTCACAAAATCTCCATAAAGCTGTATTTTTAGAAAAATCATGATTTTTATGGACGCTAATTTCAGACTTGGGTTCGAACTTTGGAAGCAGTTTTCTCAGGATTTATGTGACCAAACGGGCTGAAATATTGGAATAGTGATAAGAATCGTTATCCAAATCTAATTCAGTCACCAAATCTCCATTAAGTTGTATTTTTAGAAAAATCATGATTTTTATGGACGCTAATTTCAGACTTGGGTTCGAACTTTGGAAGCAGTTTTCTCAGGTTCTATGGGACTGAATTGACTGAAATATTGGAATAGTGATAAGAATCGTTTTCCAAATCGAATTCAGTCACCAAATCTCCATAAAGTTGTATTTTTAGAAAAATCATGATTTTTATGGACGCTAATTTCACACTTGGGTTCGAACTTTGGAAGCAGATTTCTCAGGTTCTATGGGACTGAATTGACTGAAATTTTTGAATAGTGATAAGAATCGTTATCCAAATCGAATTCAGTCACAATATCTCCATAAATTTGTATTTTAAGAAAAATTATGATTTTCATGGACGCTAATTTCAGACTTGGGTTCGAACTTTGGAAGCAGTTTTCTCAGGATTTATGTGACCAAACGGGCTGAAATATTGGAATAGTGATAAGAATCGTTATCCAAATCGAATTCAGTCACAATATCTCCATAAAGTTGTATTTTTAGAAAAATCATGAATTCGATCTTTGGAAGCAATTTTCTCAGGTTCTATGGGACTGAATTGACTGAAATTTTTGAATAGTGATAAGAATCGTCATATAAATCGAATTCAGTCACAATATCTCCTTAAAGTTGTACTTTAAGAAAAATTATGATTTTCATGGACGCTAATTTCAGACTTGGGTTCGAACTTTGAAAGCAGTTTAATCACAAAATCACAAATCGTTATCCAAATCGAATTCAGTCACAATATCTCCATTAAGTTGTATTTTTAGAAAAATCATGATTTTTATGGACGCTAATTTCAGACTTGGGTTCGAACTTTGGAAGCAGTTTTCTCAGGTTCTATGGGACTGAATTGACTGAAATATTGGAATAGTGATAACAATCGTTTTCCAAATCGAATTCAGTCACCAAATCTCCATTAAGTTGTATTTTTAGAAAAATCATGATTTTCATGGACGCTACTTTCAGACTTGGGTTCGAACTTTGGAAGCAGTTTTCTCAGGTTCTATGTGACTGAATTGGCTGAAAATTTTGAATAAGGATAAGAATCGTTATCCAAATCGAATTCAGTCACCAAATCTCCATAAAGTTGTATTTTTAGAAAAATCATGAATTCGATTTTTGGAAGCAATTTTCTCAGGTTCTATGGGACTGAATTGACTGAAATTTTTGAATAGTGATAAGAATCCTCATATAAATCGAATTCAGTCACAATATCTCCTTTAAGTTGTACTTTAAGAAAAATCATGATTTTCATGGACGCTACTTTCAGACTTGGGTTCGAACTTTGGAAGCAGTTTTCTCAGGTTCTATGTGACTGAATTGGCTGAAATTTTTGAATAAGGATAAGAATCGTTATCCAAATCGAATTCAGTCACCAAATCTCCATAAAGTTGTATTTTTAGAAAAATCATGATTTTTATGGACGCTAATTTCACACATGGGTTCGAACTTTGGAAGCAGTTTTCTCAGGTTCTATGGGACTGAATTGACTGAAATTTTTGAATAGTGATAAGAATCGTTATCCAAATCGAATTCAGTCACAATATCTCCATAAAGTTGTATTATAAGAAAAATTATGATTTTCATGGACGCTAATTTCAGACTTGGGTTCGAACTTTGGAAGCAGTTTTCTCAGGATTTATGTGACCAAACGGGCTGAAATATTGAAATAGTGATAAGAATCGTTATCAAAATCGAATTCAGTCACAATATCTCCATAAAGTTGTATTTTTAGAAAAGTTATGATTTTCATGGACGCTAATTTCAGACTTGGGTTCGACCTTTAGAAGCAGTTATCTCAGGTTCTATGGGACCAAACTGGCTGAAATATTGGAATAGTGATAAGAATCGTTATCCAAATCGAATTCAGTCACAAAATCTCCATAAAGCTGTATTTTTAGAAAAATCATGATTTTTATGGACGCTAATTTCAGACTTGGGTTTGAACTTTGGAAGCAGTTTTCTCAGGTTCTATGGGACCAAACTGGCTGAAATATTGGAATAGTGATAAGAATCGTTATCCAAATCAAATTCAGTCAAAAAATCTCCATTAAGCTGTATTTTTAGAAAAATCATGATTTTTATGGACGCTAATTTCAGACTTGGGTTCAAACTTTGGAAGCAATTTTCTCAGGTTCTATGGGACTGAATTGACTGAAATTTTTGAATAGTGATAAGAATCGTCATCTAAATCGAATTCAGTCACAATATCTCCATAAAAATGTACTTTAAGAAAAATTATGATTTTCATGGACGCTAATTTCAGACTTGGGTTCGAACTTTGAAAGCAGTTTTCTCACAAAATCACAAAATCCTATTTAAGTTGTATTTCTAGAAAAATCATGACTTTTATGGACGCTAATTTCAGACTTGGGTTCGAAATTTAGAAGCAGTTTTCTCAGGTTCTATGAGACCAAACTGGCTGAAATATTGGAATAGTGATAAGAATCGTTATCCAAATCGAATTCAGTCACAAAATCTCCATAAAGTTGTATTTTTAGAAAAATTATTATTTTCATGGATTCTTATTTCAGACTTGGGTTCGAACTTTGGAAGCAGTTTTCTCAGGTTTTATGGGACCAAACGGGCTGAAATATTGGAATAGTGATAAGAATCGTTATCCAAATCGAATTCAGTCACCAAATCTCCATAAAGCTGTATTTTTAGAAAAATCATGATTTTTATGGACGCTAATTTCAGACTTGGGTTCGAACTTTGGAAGCAGTTTTCTCAGGATTTATGTGACCAAACGGGCTGAAATATTGGAATAGTGATAAGAATCCTTATCCAAATCGAATTCAGTCACCAAATGTCCATTAAGTTGTATTTTTAGAAAAATCATGATTTTTATGGACGCTAATTTCAGACTTGGGTTCGAACTTTGGAAGCAGTTTTCTCAGGTTCTATGGGACTGAATTGACTGAAATATTGGAATAGTGATAACAATCGTTTTCCAAATCGAATTCAGTCACCAATTCTCCATTTAGTTGTATTTTTAGAAAAATCTTGATTTTCATGCACGCTACTTTCAGACTTGGGTTCGAACTTTGGAAGCAGTTTTCTCAGGTTCTATGTGACTGAATTAGCTGAAATTTTTGAATAATGATAAGAATCGTTATCCAAATCGAATTCCGTCACCAAATCTCCATAAAGTTGTATTTTTAGAAAAATCATGATTTTTATGGACGCTAATTTCAGACTTGGGTTCGAACTTTGGAAGCAGTTTTCTCAGGTTCTATGGGACTGAATTGACTGAAATTTTTGAATAGTGATAAGAATCGTTATCCAAATCGAATTCAGTCACAATATCTCCATAAAGTTGTACTTTAAGAAAAATTATGATTTTCATGGACGCTAATTTCAGACTTGGGTTCGAACTTTGGAAGCAGTTTTCTCAGGATTTATGTGACCAAACGGGCTGAAATATTGGAATAGTGATAAGAATCGTTATCCAAATCGAATTCAGTCACAGAATCTCCATAAAGTTGTATTTTTAGAAAAGTTATGATTTCCATGGACGCTAATTTCAGACTTGGGTTCGAACTTTAGAAGCAGTTATCTCAGGTTCTATGGGACCAAACTGGCTGAAATATTGGAATAGTGATAAGAATCGTTATCCAAATCGAATTCAGTCACAAAATCTCCATAAAGCTGTATTTTTAGAAAAATCATGATTTTTATGGACGCTTATTTCAGACTTGGGTTTGAACTTTGGAAGCAGTTTTCTCAGGTTCTATGGGACCAAACTGGCTGAAATATTGGAATAGTGATAAGAATCGTTATCCAAATCGAATTCAGTCAAAAAATCTCCATAAAGCTGTATTTTTAGAAAAATCATGATTTTTATGGACGCTAATTTCAGACTTGGGTTCGAACTTTGGAAGCAGTTTTCTCAGGTTCTATAGGACCAAACTGGCTGAAATATTGGAATAGTGATAAGAATCGTTATCCAAATCGAATTCAGTCACAAAATCTCCATAAAGCTGTATTTTTAGAAAAATCGTGATTTTTATGGACGCTAATTTCAGACTTGGGTTCGAACTTTGGAAGCAGTTTTCTCAGGTTCTATGGGACCAAACTGGCTGAAATATTGGAATAGTGATAAGAATCGTTATCCAAATCGAATTCAGTCACAAAATCTCCATAAAGTTGTATTTTTAGAAAAATTATGATTTTCATGGATGCTTATTTCAGACTTGGGTTCGAACTTTGGAAGCAGTTTTCTCAGGTTTTATGGGACCAAACGGGCTGAAATATTGGAATAGTGATAAGAATCGTTATCCAAATCGAATTCAGTCACAATATCTCCATAAAGTTGTATTTTTAGAAAAGTTATGATTTTCATGGACGCTAGTTTCAGACTTGGGTTCGAACTTTGGAAGCAGTTTTCTCAGGTTCTATGGGACTGAATTGACTGAAATTTTTGAATAGTGATAAGAATCGTTATCCAAATCGAATTCAGTCACAATATCTCCATAAAGTTGTATTTTAAGAAAAATTATGATTTTCATGGACGCTAATTTCAGACTTGGGTTCGAACTTTGGAAGCAGTTTTCTCAGGATTTATGTGACCAAACGGGCTGAAATATTGGAATAGTGATAAGAATCGTTATCCAAATCGAATTCAGTCACAATATCTCCATAAAGTTGTATTTTTAGAAAAGTTATGATTTTCATGGACGCTAATTTCAGACTTGGGTTCGAACTTTGGAAGCAGTTTTCTCAGGTTCTATGGTACTGAATTGGCTGAAATATTTTAATAGTGATAAGAATCGTTATCCAAATCGAATTCAGTCACAATATCTCCATAAAGTTGTATTTTAAGAAAAATTATGATTTTTATGGACGCTAATTTCAGACTTGGGTTCGAACTTTGGAAGCAGTTTTCTCAGGTTTTATATGACCAAACGGGCTGAAATATTGGAATAGTGATAAGAATCGTTATCCAAATCGAATTCAGTCACAATATCTCCATAAAGTTGTATTTTAAGAAAAATTATGATTTTTATGGACGCTAATTTCAGACTTGGGTTCGAACTTTAGAAGCAGTTTTCTCAGGTTCTATGGGATCAAACGGGCTGAAATTTTGTAATAGTGGTAAGAATCGTTATCCAAATCGAATTCAGTCACCAAATCTCCATAAAGTTGTATTTTTAGAAAAACTACGATATTTATGGACGCTAATTTCAGACTTGGGTTCGAACTTTAGAACCAGTTTTCTCAGGTTCTATGGGACCAAACTGTCTGAAATTTTGTAATATTGATAAGAATCGTTATCCAAATCGAATTCAGTCACCAAATCTCCATTAAGTTGTATTTTTAAAAAAATCATGATTTTTATGGACGCTCATTTCAGACTTGGGTTCGAACTTTGGAAGCAGTTTTCTCAGGTTCTATGGGACTGAATTGACTGAAATATTGGAATAGTGATAACAACCGTTTTCCAAATCGAATTCAGTCACCAAATCTCCATTAAGTTGTATTTTTAGAAAAATCATGATTTTCATTGACGCTACTTTCAGACTTGGGTTCGAACTTTGGAAGCAGTTTTCTCAGGTTCTATGTGATTGAATTGGCTGAAAATTTTGAATAAGGATAAGAATCGTTATCCAAATCGAATTCAGTCACCAAATCTCCATAAAGTTGTATTTTTAGAAAAATCATGAATTCGATCTTTGGAAGCAATTTTCTCAGGTTCTATGGGACTGAAGTGACTGAAATTTTCGAATAGTGATAAGAATCGTCATATAAATCGAATTCAGTCACAATATCTCCTTAAAGGTGTACTTTAAGAAAAATTATGATTTTCATGGACGCTAATTTCAGACTTGGGTTCGAACTTTGAAAGCAGTTTAATCACAAAATCACAAAATCCTATTTAAGTTGTATTTCTAGAAAAATCATGACTTTTATGGACGCTAATTTCAGATTTGGGTTCGAAATTTAGAACCAGTTTTCTCAGGTTCTATGGGACCAAACTGGCTGAAATTTTGTAATAGTGATAAGAATCGTTAGCCAAATCTAATTCAGTCACAAAATCTCCATAAAGCTGTATTTTTAGAAAAATCATGTTTTTTATGGACGCTAATTTCAGACTTGGGTTCGAACTTTGGAAGCAGTTTTCTCAGGATTTATGTGACCAAACGGGCTGAAATATTGGAATAGTGATAAGAATCGTTATCCAAATCGAATTCAGTCACCAAATCTCCATTAAGTTGTATTTTTAGAAAAATTATGATTTTTATGGACGCTAATTTCAGACTTGGGTTCGAACTTTGGAAGCAGTTTTCTCAGGTTCTATGGGACTGAATTGACTGAAATATTGGAATAGTGATAACAATCGTTTTCCAAATCGAATTCAGTCACCAAATCTCCATTAAGTTGTATTTTTAGAAAAATCATGATTTTCATGGACGCTACTTTCAGACTTGGGTTCGAACTTTGGAAGCAGTTTTCTCAGGTTCTATGTGACTGAATTGGCTGAAATTTTTGAATAAGGATAAGAATCGTTATCCAAATCGAATTCAGTCACCAAATCTCCATAAAGTTGTATTTTTAGAAAAAGCATGATTTTTATGGACGCTAATTTCACACTTGGGTTCGAACTTTGGAAGCAGTTTTCTCAGGTTCTATGGGACTGAATTGACTGAAATTTTTGAATAGTGATAAGAATCGTTATCCAAATCGAATTCAGTCACAATATCTCCATAAAGTTTTATTTTAAGAAAAATTATGATTTTCATGGACGCTAATTTCAGACTTGGGTTCGAACTTTGGAAGCAGTTTTCTCAGGATTTATGTGACCAAACGGGCTGAAATATTGGAATAGTGATAAGAATCGTTATCAAAATCGAATTCAGTCACAATATCTCCATAAAGTTGTATTTTTAGAAAAATCATGAATTCGATCTTTGGAAGCAATTTTCTCAGGTTCTATGGGACTGAATTGACTGAAATTTTTGAATAGTGATAAGAATCGTCATATAAATCGAATTCAGTCACAATATCTCCTTAAAGTTGTACTTTAAGAAAAATTATGATTTTCATGGACGCTAATTTCAGACTTGGGTACGAACTTTGAAAGCAGTTTAATCACAAAATCACAAATCGTTATCCAAATCGAATTCAGTCACAATATCTCCATTAAGTTGTATTTTTAGAAAAATCATGATTTTTATGGACGCTAATTTCAGACTTGGGTTCGAACTTTGGAAGCAGTTTTCTCAGGTTCTATGGGACTGAATTGACTGAAATATTGGAATAGTGATAACAATCGTTTTCCAAATCGAATTCAGTCACCAAATCTCCATTAAGTTGTATTTTTAGAAAAAAAATGATTTTCATGGACGCTACTTTCAGACTTGGGTTCGAACTTTGGAAGCAGTTTTCTCAGGTTCTATGTGACTGAATTGGCTGAAAATTTTGAATAAGGATAAGAATCGTTATCCAAATCGAATTCAGTCACCAAATCTCCATAAAGTTGTATTTTTAGAAAAATCATGATTTTTATGGACGCTAATTTCACACTTGGGTTCGAACTTTGGAAGCAGTTTTCTCAGGTTCTATGGGACTGAATTGACTGAAATTTTTGAATAGTGATAAGAATCGTTATCCAAATCGAATTCAGTCACAATATCTCCATAAAAGTGTTTTTTAAGAAAAATTATGATTTTCATGGACGCTAATTTCAGACTTGGGTTCGAACTTTGGAAGCAGTTTTCTCAGGATTTATGTGACCAAACGGGCTGAAATATTGGAATAGTGATAAGAATCGTTATCAAAATCGAATTCAGTCACAAAATCTCCATAAAGCTGTATTTTTAGAAAAATCATGATTTTTATGGACGCTAATTTCAGACTTGGGTTTGAACTTTGGAAGCAGTTTTCTCAGGTTCTATGGGACCAAACTGGCTGAAATATTGGAATAGTGATAAGAATCGTTATCCAAATCAAATTCAGTCAAAAAATCTCCATAAAGCTGTATTTTTAGAAAAATCATGATTTTTATGGACGCTAATTTCAGACTTGGGTTCGAACTTTGGAAGCAATTTTCTCAGGTTCTATGGGACTGAATTGACTGAAATTTTTGAATAGTGATAAGAATCGTCATCTAAATCGAATTCAGTCACAATATCTCCATAAAGTTGTACTTTAAGAAAAATTATGATTTTCATGGACGCTAATTTCAGACTTGGGTTCGAACTTTGAAAGCAGTTTTCTCACAAAATCACAAAATCCTATTTAAGTTGTATTTCTAGAAAAATCATGACTTTTATGGACGCTAATTTCAGACTTGGGTTCGAAATTTAGAAGCAGTTTTCTCAGGTTCTATGAGACCAAACTGGCTGAAATATTGGAATAGTGATAAGAATCGTTATCCAAATCGAATTCAGTCACAAAATCTCCATAAAGTTGTATTTTTAGAAAAATTATTATTTTCATGGATGCTTATTTCAGACTTGGGTTCGAACTTTGGAAGCAGTTTTCTCAGGTTTTATGGGACCAAACGGGCTGAAATATTGGAATAGTGATAAGAATCGTTATCCAAATCGAATTCAGTCACCAAATCTCCATAAAGCTGTATTTTTAGAAAAATCATGATTTTTATGGACGCTAATTTCAGACTTGGGTTCGAACTTTGGAAGCAGTTTTCTCAGGTTCTATGGGACTGAATTGACTGAAATATTGGAATAGTGATAACAATCGTTTTCCAAATCGAATTCAGTCACCAAATCTCCATTAAGTTGTATTTTCAGAAAAATCATGATTTTTATGCACGCTAATTTCAGACTTGGGTTTGAACTTTGGAAGCAGTTTTCTCAGGTTTTATGTGACCAAACTGGCTGAAATATTGGAATAGTGATAAGAATCGATATCCAAATCGAATTCAGTCACAAAATCTCCATAATGTTGTATTTTTAGAAAAATCATCGAACTTTGGAAGCAGTTTTCTCAGGTTCTATGGGACTGAATTGACTGAATTTTTTGAATAGTGATAAGAATCGTTATCCAAATCGAATTCAGTCACAATATCTCCATAAAGTTGTATTTTAAGAAAAATTATGATTTTCATGGACGCTAATTTCAGACTTGGGTTCGAACTTTGGAAGCAGTTTTCTCAGGATTTATGTGACCAAACGGGCTGAAATATTGGAATAGTGATAAGAATCGTTATCCAAATCGAATTCTGTCACCAAATCTCCATAAAGTTGTATTTTTAGAAAAATTATGATTTTTATGGACGCTAATTTCAGACTTGGGTTCGAACTTTGGAAGCAGTTTTCTCAGGTTTTATATGACCAAACGGGCTGAAATATTGGAATAGTGATAAGAATCGTTATCCAAATCTAATTCTGTCACTAAATCTCCATAAAGCTGTATTTTTAGAAAAATCATGATTTTTATGGACGCTAATTTCAGACTTGGGTTCGAACTTTGGAAGCAGTTTTCTCAGGTTCTATGTGACTGAATTGGCTGAAATTTTTGAATAAGGATAAGAATCGTTATCCAAATCGAATTCCGTCACCAAATCTCCATAAAGTTGTATTTTTAGAAAAATCATGATTTTTATGGACGCTAATTTCAGACTTGGGTTCGAACTTTGGAAGCAGTTTTCTCAGGTTCTATGGGACTGAATTGACTGAAATTTTTGAATAGTGATAAGAATCGTTATCCAAATCGAATTCAGTCACAATATCTCCATAAAGTTGTATTTTAAGAAAAATTATGATTTTCATGGACGCTAATTTCAGACTTGGGTTCGAACTTTGGAAGCAGTTTTCTCAGGATTTATGTGACCAAACGGGCTGAAATATTGGAATAGTGATAAGAATCGTTATCCAAATCGAATTCAGTCACAATATCTCCATAAAGTTGTATTTTTAGAAAAGTTATGATTTCCATGGACGCTAATTTCAGACTTGGGTTCGAACTTTGGAAGCAGTTTTCTCAGGTTCTATGGGACTGAATTGACTGAAATATTGGAATAGTGATAACAACCGTTTTCCAAATCGAATTCAGTCACCAAATCTCCATTAAGTTGTATTTTTAGAAAAATCATGAATTCGATCTTTGGAAGCAATTTTCTCAGGTTCTATGGGACTGAAGTGACTGAAATTTTCGAAAAGTGATAAGAATCGTCATATAAATCGAATTCAGTCACAATATCTCCTTAAAGTTGTACTTTAAGAAAAATTATGATTTTCATGGACGCTAATTTCAGACTTGGGTTCGAACTTTGAAAGCAGTTTAATCACAAAATCACAAAATCCTATTTAAGTTGTATTTCTAGAAAAATCATGACTTTTATGGACGCTAATTTCAGACTTGGGTTCGAAATTTAGAACCAGTTTTCTCAGGTTCTATGGGACCAAACTGGCTGAAATTTTGTAATAGTGATAAGAATCGTTAGCCAAATCTAATTCAGTCACAAAATCTCCATAAAGCTGTATTTTTAGAAAAATCATGATTTTTATGGACGCTAATTTCAGACTTGGGTTCGAACTTTGGAAGCAGTTTTCTCAGGTTCTATGGGACTGAATTGACTGAAATATTGGAATAGTGATAACAATCGTTTTCCAAATCGAATTCAGTCACCAATTCTCCATTTAGTTGTATTTTTAGAAAAATCATGATTTTCATGCACGCTACTTTCAGACTTGGGTTCGAACTTTGGAAGCAGTTTTCTCAGGTTCTATGTGACTGAATTAGCTGAAATTTTTGAATAATGATAAGAATCGTTATCCAAATCGAATTCCGTCACCAAATCTCCATAAAGTTGTATTTTTAGAAAAATCATGATTTTTATGGACGCTAATTTCAGACTTGGGTTCGAACTTTGGAAGCAGTTTTCTCAGGTTCTATGGGACTGAATTGACTGAAATTTTTGAATAGTGATAAGAATCGTTATCCAAATCGAATTCAGTCACAATATCTCCATAAAGTTGTATTTTAAGAAAAATTATGATTTTCATGGACGCTAATTTCAGACTTGGGTTCGAACTTTGGAAGCAGTTTTCTCAGGATTTATGTGACCAAACGGGCTGAAATATTGGAATAGTGATAAGAATCGTTATCCAAATCGAATTCAGTCACAATATCTCCATAAAGTTGTATTTTTAGAAAAGTTATGATTTCCATGGACGCTAATTTCAGACTTGGGTTCGAACTTTAGAAGCAGTTATCTCAGGTTCTATGGGACCAAACTGGCTGAAATATTGGAATAGTGATAAGAATCGTTATCCAAATCGAATTCAGTCACAAAATCTCCATAAAGCTGTATTTTTAGAAAAATCATGATTTTTATGGACGCTAATTTCAGACTTGGGTTTGAACTTTGGAAGCAGTTTTCTCAGGTTCTATGGGACCAAACTGGCTGAAATAATGGAATAGTGATAAGAATCGTTATCCAAATCGAATTCAGTCAAAAAATCTCCATAAAGCTGTATTTTTAGAAAAATCATGATTTTTATGGACGCTAATTTCAGACTTGGGTTCGAACTTTGGAAGCAGTTTTCTCAGGTTCTATGGGACCAAACTGGCTGAAATATTGGAATAGTGATAAGAATCGTTATCCAAATCGAATTCAGTCACAAAATCTCCATAAAGCTGTATTTTTAGAAAAATCGTGATTTTTATGGACGCTAATTTCAGACTTGGGTTCGAACTTTGGAAGCAGTTTTCTCAGGTTCTATGGGACCAAACTGGCTGAAATATTGGAATAGTGATAAGAATCGTTATCCAAATCGAATTCAGTCACAATATCTCCATAAAGTTGTATTTTTAGAAAAGTTATGATTTCCATGGACGCTAATTTCAGACTTGGGTTCGAACTTTAGAAGCAGTTATCTCAGGTTCTATGGGACCAAACTGGCTGAAATATTGGAATAGTGATAAGAATCGTTATCCAAATCGAATTCAGTCACAAAATCTCCATAAAGCTGTATTTTTAGAAAAATCATGATTTTTATGGACGCTAATTTCAGACTTGGGTTTGAACTTTGGAAGCAGTTTTCTCAGGTTCTATGGGACCAAACTGGCTGAAATATTGGAATAGTGATAAGAATCGTTATCCAAATCGAATTCAGTCAAAAAATCTCCATAAAGCTGTATTTTTAGAAAAATCATGATTTTTATGGACGCTAATTTCAGACTTGGGTTCGAACTTTGGAAGCAGTTTTCTCAGGATTTATGTGACCAAACGGGCTGAAATATTGGAATAGTGATAAGAATCGTTATCCAAATCGAATTCAGTCACAATATCTCCATAAAGTTGTGTTTTTAGAAAAGTTATGATTTCCATGGACGCTAATTTCAGACTTGGGTTCGAACTTTGGAAGCAGTTTTCTCAGGATCTATGGGACTGAATTGACTGAAATATTGGAATAGTGATAACAACCGTTTTCCAAATCGAATTCAGTCACCAAATCTCCATTAAGTTGTATTTTTAGAAAAATCATGATTTTCATTGACGCTACTTTCAGACTTGGGTTCGAACTTTGGAAGCAGTTTTCTCAGGTTCTATGTGATTGAATTGGCTGAAAATTTTGAATAAGGATAAGAATCGTTATCCAAATCGAATTCAGTCACCAAATCTCCATAAAGTTGTATTTTTAGAAAAATCATGAATTCGATCTTTGGAAGCAATTTTCTCAGGTTCTATGGGACTGAAGTGACTGAAATTTTCGAATAGTGATAAGAATCGTCATATAAATCGAATTCAGTCACAATATCTCCTTAAAGTTGTACTTTAAGAAAAATTATGATTTTCATGGACGCTAATTTCAGACTTGGGTTCGAACTTTGAAAGCAGTTTAATCACAAAATCACAAAATCCTATTTAAGTTGTATTTCTAGAAAAATCATGACTTTTATGGACGCTAATTTCAGACTTGGGTTCGAAATTTAGAACCAGTTTTCTCAGGTTCTATGGGACCAAACTGGCTGAAATTTTGTAATAGTGATAAGAATCGTTAGCCAAATCTAATTCAGTCACAAAATCTCCATAAAGCTGTATTTTTAGAAAAATCATGATTTTTATGGACGCTAATTTCAGACTTGGGTTCGAACTTTGGAAGCAGTTTTCTCAGGATTTATGTGACCAAACGGGCTGAAATATTGGAATAGTGATAAGAATCGTTATCCAAATCGAATTCAGTCAAAAAATCTCCATAAAGCTGTATTTTTAGAAAAATCATGATTTTTATGGACGCTAATTTCAGACTTGGGTTCGAACTTTGGAAGCAGTTTTCTCAGGTTCTATAGGACCAAACTGGCTGAAATATTGGAATAGTGATAAGAATCGTTATCCAAATCGAATTCAGTCACAAAATCTCCATAAAGCTGTATTTTTAGAAAAATCGTGATTTTTATGGACGCTAATTTCAGACTTGGGTTCGAACTTTGGAAGCAGTTTTCTCAGGTTCTATGGGACCAAACTGGCTGAAATATTGGAATAGTGATAAGAATCGTTATCCAAATCGAATTCAGTCACAAAATCTCCATAAAGTTGTATTTTTAGAAAAATTATGATTTTCATGGATGCTTATTTCAGACTTGGGTTCGAACTTTGGAAGCAGTTTTCTCAGGTTTTATGGGACCAAACGGGCTGAAATATTGGAATAGTGATAAGAATCGTTATCCAAATCGAATTCAGTCACAATATCTCCATAAAGTTGTATTTTTAGAAAAGTTATGATTTTCATGGACGCTAGTTTCAGACTTGGGTTCGAACTTTGGAAGCAGTTTTCTCAGGTTCTATGGGACTGAATTGACTGAAATTTTTGAATAGTGATAAGAATCGTTATCCAAATCGAATTCAGTCACAATATCTCCATAAAGTTGTATTTTAAGAAAAATTATGATTTTCATGGACGCTAATTTCAGACTTGGGTTCGAACTTTGGAAGCAGTTTTCTCAGGATTTATGTGACCAAACGGGCTGAAATATTGGAATAGTGATAAGAATCGTTATCCAAATCGAATTCAGTCACAATATCTCCATAAAGTTGTATTTTTAGAAAAGTTATGATTTTCATGGACGCTAATTTCAGACTTGGGTTCGAACTTTGGAAGCAGTTTTCTCAGGTTCTATGGTACTGAATTGGCTGAAATATTTTAATAGTGATAAGAATCGTTATCCAAATCGAATTCAGTCACAATATCTCCATAAAGTTGTATTTTAAGAAAAATTATGATTTTTATGGACGCTAATTTCAGACTTGGGTTCGAACTTTGGAAGCAGTTTTCTCAGGTTTTATATGACCAAACGGGCTGAAATATTGGAATAGTGATAAGAATCGTTATCCAAATCGAATTCAGTCACAATATCTCCATAAAGTTGTATTTTAAGAAAAATTATGATTTTTATGGACGCTAATTTCAGACTTGGGTTCGAACTTTAGAAGCAGTTTTCTCAGGTTCTATGGGATCAAACGGGCTGAAATTTTGTAATAGTGGTAAGAATCGTTATCCAAATCGAATTCAGTCACCAAATCTCCATAAAGTTGTATTTTTAGAAAAACTACGATATTTATGGACGCTAATTTCAGACTTGGGTTCGAACTTTAGAACCAGTTTTCTCAGGTTCTATGGGACCAAACTGTCTGAAATTTTGTAATATTGATAAGAATCGTTATCCAAATCGAATTCAGTCACCAAATCTCCATTAAGTTGTATTTTTAAAAAAATCATGATTTTTATGGACGCTCATTTCAGACTTGGGTTCGAACTTTGGAAGCAGTTTTCTCAGGTTCTATGGGACTGAATTGACTGAAATATTGGAATAGTGATAACAACCGTTTTCCAAATCGAATTCAGTCACCAAATCTCCATTAAGTTGTATTTTTAGAAAAATCATGATTTTCATTGACGCTACTTTCAGACTTGGGTTCGAACTTTGGAAGCAGTTTTCTCAGGTTCTATGTGATTGAATTGGCTGAAAATTTTGAATAAGGATAAGAATCGTTATCCAAATCGAATTCAGTCACCAAATCTCCATAAAGTTGTATTTTTAGAAAAATCATGAATTCGATCTTTGGAAGCAATTTTCTCAGGTTCTATGTGACTGAAGTGACTGAAATTTTTGAATAGTGATAAGAATCGTCATATAAATCGAATTCAGTCCCAATATCTCCTTAAAGTTGTACTTTAAGAAAAATTATGATTTTCATGGACGCTAATTTCAGACTTGGGTTCGAACTTTGAAAGCAGTTTAATCACAAAATCACAAAATCCTATTTAAGTTGTATTTCTAGAAAAATCATGACTTTTATGGACGCTAATTTCAGATTTGGGTTCGAAATTTAGAACCAGTTTTCTCAGGTTCTATGGGACCAAACTGGCTGAAATTTTGTAATAGTGATAAGAATCGTTAGCCAAATCTAATTCAGTCACAAAATCTCCATAAAGCTGTATTTTTAGAAAAATCATGATTTTTATGGACGCTAATTTCAGACTTGGGTTCGAACTTTGGAAGCAGTTTTCTCAGGATTTATGTGACCAAACGGGCTGAAATATTGGAATAGTGATAAGAATCGTTATCCAAATCGAATTCAGTCACCAAATCTCCATTAAGTTGTATTTTTAGAAAAATTATGATTTTTATGGACGCTAATTTCAGACTTGGGTTCGAACTTTGGAAGCAGTTTTCTCAGGTTCTATGGGACTGAATTGACTGAAATATTGGAATAGTGATAACAATCGTTTTCCAAATCGAATTCAGTCACCAAATCTCCATTAAGTTGTATTTTTAGAAAAATCATGATTTTCATGGACGCTACTTTCAGACATGGGTTCGAACTTTGGAAGCAGTTTTCTCAGGTTCTATGTGACTGAATTGGCTGAAATTTTTGAATATGGATAAGAATCGTTATCCAAATCGAATTCAGTCACCAAATCTCCATAAAGTTGTATTTTTAGAAAAAGCATGATTTTTATGGACGCTAATTTCACACTTGGGTTCGAACTTTGGAAGCAGTTTTCTCAGGTTCTATGGGACTGAATTGACTGAAATTTTTGAATAGTGATAAGAATCGTTATCCAAATCGAATTCAGTCACAATATCTCCATAAAGTTTTATTTTAAGAAAAATTATGATTTTCATGGACGCTACTTTCAGACATGGGTTCGAACTTTGGAAGCAGTTTTCTCAGGTTCTATGTGACTGAATTGGCTGAAATTTTTGAATATGGATAAGAATCGTTATCCAAATCGAATTCAGTCACCAAATCTCCATAAAGTTGTATTTTTAGAAAAAGCATGATTTTTATGGACGCTAATTTCACACTTGGGTTCGAACTTTGGAAGCAGTTTTCTCAGGTTCTATGGGACTGAATTGACTGAAATTTTTGAATAGTGATAAGAATCGTTATCCAAATCGAATTCAGTCACAATATCTCCATAAAGTTGTATTTTTAGAAAAGTTATGATTTCCATGGACGCTAATTTCAGACTTGGGTTCGAACTTTAGAAGCAGTTATCTCAGGTTCTATGGGACCAAACTGGCTGAAATATTGGAATAGTGATAAGAATCGTTATCCAAATCGAATTCAGTCACAAAATCTCCATAAAGCTGTATTTTTAGAAAAATCATGATTTTTATGGACGCTAATTTCAGACTTGGGTTTGAACTTTGGAAGCAGTTTTCTCAGGTTCTATGGGACCAAACTGGCTGAAATAATGGAATAGTGATAAGAATCGTTATCCAAATCGAATTCAGTCAAAAAATCTCCATAAAGCTGTATTTTTAGAAAAATCATGATTTTTATGGACGCTAATTTCAGACTTGGGTTCGAACTTTGGAAGCAGTTTTCTCAGGTTCTATGGGACCAAACTGGCTGAAATATTGGAATAGTGATAAGAATCGTTATCCAAATCGAATTCAGTCACAAAATCTCCATAAAGCTGTATTTTTAGAAAAATCGTGATTTTTATGGACGCTAATTTCAGACTTGGGTTCGAACTTTGGAAGCAGTTTTCTCAGGTTCTATGGGACCAAACTGGCTGAAATATTGGAATAGTGATAAGAATCGTTATCCAAATCGAATTCAGTCACAATATCTCCATAAAGTTGTATTTTTAGAAAAGTTATGATTTCCATGGACGCTAATTTCAGACTTGGGTTCGAACTTTAGAAGCAGTTATCTCAGGTTCTATGGGACCAAACTGGCTGAAATATTGGAATAGTGATAAGAATCGTTATCCAAATCGAATTCAGTCACAAAATCTCCATAAAGCTGTATTTTTAGAAAAATCATGATTTTTATGGACGCTAATTTCAGACTTGGGTTTGAACTTTGGAAGCAGTTTTCTCAGGTTCTATGGGACCAAACTGGCTGAAATATTGGAATAGTGATAAGAATCGTTATCCAAATCGAATTCAGTCAAAAAATCTCCATAAAGCTGTATTTTTAGAAAAATCATGATTTTTATGGACGCTAATTTCAGACTTGGGTTCGAACTTTGGAAGCAGTTTTCTCAGGATTTATGTGACCAAACGGGCTGAAATATTGGAATAGTGATAAGAATCGTTATCCAAATCGAATTCAGTCACAATATCTCCATAAAGTTGTGTTTTTAGAAAAGTTATGATTTCCATGGACGCTAATTTCAGACTTGGGTTCGAACTTTGGAAGCAGTTTTCTCAGGATCTATGGGACTGAATTGACTGAAATATTGGAATAGTGATAACAACCGTTTTCCAAATCGAATTCAGTCACCAAATCTCCATTAAGTTGTATTTTTAGAAAAATCATGATTTTCATTGACGCTACTTTCAGACTTGGGTTCGAACTTTGGAAGCAGTTTTCTCAGGTTCTATGTGATTGAATTGGCTGAAAATTTTGAATAAGGATAAGAATCGTTATCCAAATCGAATTCAGTCACCAAATCTCCATAAAGTTGTATTTTTAGAAAAATCATGAATTCGATCTTTGGAAGCAATTTTCTCAGGTTCTATGGGACTGAAGTGACTGAAATTTTCGAATAGTGATAAGAATCGTCATATAAATCGAATTCAGTCACAATATCTCCTTAAAGTTGTACTTTAAGAAAAATTATGATTTTCATGGACGCTAATTTCAGACTTGGGTTCGAACTTTGAAAGCAGTTTAATCACAAAATCACAAAATCCTATTTAAGTTGTATTTCTAGAAAAATCATGACTTTTATGGACGCTAATTTCAGACTTGGGTTCGAAATTTAGAACCAGTTTTCTCAGGTTCTATGGGACCAAACTGGCTGAAATTTTGTAATAGTGATAAGAATCGTTAGCCAAATCTAATTCAGTCACAAAATCTCCATAAAGCTGTATTTTTAGAAAAATCATGATTTTTATGGACGCTAATTTCAGACTTGGGTTCGAACTTTGGAAGCAGTTTTCTCAGGATTTATGTGACCAAACGGGCTGAAATATTGGAATAGTGATAAGAATCGTTATCCAAATCGAATTCAGTCAAAAAATCTCCATAAAGCTGTATTTTTAGAAAAATCATGATTTTTATGGACGCTAATTTCAGACTTGGGTTCGAACTTTGGAAGCAGTTTTCTCAGGTTCTATAGGACCAAACTGGCTGAAATATTGGAATAGTGATAAGAATCGTTATCCAAATCGAATTCAGTCACAAAATCTCCATAAAGCTGTATTTTTAGAAAAATCGTGATTTTTATGGACGCTAATTTCAGACTTGGGTTCGAACTTTGGAAGCAGTTTTCTCAGGTTCTATGGGACCAAACTGGCTGAAATATTGGAATAGTGATAAGAATCGTTATCCAAATCGAATTCAGTCACAAAATCTCCATAAAGTTGTATTTTTAGAAAAATTATGATTTTCATGGATGCTTATTTCAGACTTGGGTTCGAACTTTGGAAGCAGTTTTCTCAGGTTTTATGGGACCAAACGGGCTGAAATATTGGAATAGTGATAAGAATCGTTATCCAAATCGAATTCAGTCACAATATCTCCATAAAGTTGTATTTTTAGAAAAGTTATGATTTTCATGGACGCTAGTTTCAGACTTGGGTTCGAACTTTGGAAGCAGTTTTCTCAGGTTCTATGGGACTGAATTGACTGAAATTTTTGAATAGTGATAAGAATCGTTATCCAAATCGAATTCAGTCACAATATCTCCATAAAGTTGTATTTTAAGAAAAATTATGATTTTCATGGACGCTAATTTCAGACTTGGGTTCGAACTTTGGAAGCAGTTTTCTCAGGATTTATGTGACCAAACGGGCTGAAATATTGGAATAGTGATAAGAATCGTTATCCAAATCGAATTCAGTCACAATATCTCCATAAAGTTGTATTTTTAGAAAAGTTATGATTTTCATGGACGCTAATTTCAGACTTGGGTTCGAACTTTGGAAGCAGTTTTCTCAGGTTCTATGGTACTGAATTGGCTGAAATATTTTAATAGTGATAAGAATCGTTATCCAAATCGAATTCAGTCACAATATCTCCATAAAGTTGTATTTTAAGAAAAATTATGATTTTTATGGACGCTAATTTCAGACTTGGGTTCGAACTTTGGAAGCAGTTTTCTCAGGTTTTATATGACCAAACGGGCTGAAATATTGGAATAGTGATAAGAATCGTTATCCAAATCGAATTCAGTCACAATATCTCCATAAAGTTGTATTTTAAGAAAAATTATGATTTTTATGGACGCTAATTTCAGACTTGGGTTCGAACTTTAGAAGCAGTTTTCTCAGGTTCTATGGGATCAAACGGGCTGAAATTTTGTAATATTGATAAGAATCGTTATCCAAATCGAATTCAGTCACCAAATCTCCATTAAGTTGTATTTTTAAAAAAATCATGATTTTTATGGACGCTCATTTCAGACTTGGGTTCGAACTTTGGAAGCAGTTTTCTCAGGTTCTATGGGACTGAATTGACTGAAATATTGGAATAGTGATAACAACCGTTTTCCAAATCGAATTCAGTCACCAAATCTCCATTAAGTTGTATTTTTAGAAAAATCATGATTTTCATTGACGCTACTTTCAGACTTGGGTTCGAACTTTGGAAGCAGTTTTCTCAGGTTCTATGTGATTGAATTGGCTGAAAATTTTGAATAAGGATAAGAATCGTTATCCAAATCGAATTCAGTCACCAAATCTCCATAAAGTTGTATTTTTAGAAAAATCATGAATTCGATCTTTGGAAGCAATTTTCTCAGGTTCTATGGGACTGAAGTGACTGAAATTTTTGAATAGTGATAAGAATCGTCATATAAATCGAATTCAGTCACAATATCTCCTTAAAGTTGTACTTTAAGAAAAATTATGATTTTCATGGACGCTAATTTCAGACTTGGGTTCGAACTTTGAAAGCAGTTTAATCACAAAATCACAAAATCCTATTTAAGTTGTATTTCTAGAAAAATCATGACTTTTATGGACGCTAATTTCAGATTTGGGTTCGAAATTTAGAACCAGTTTTCTCAGGTTCTATGGGACCAAACTGGCTGAAATTTTGTAATAGTGATAAGAATCGTTAGCCAAATCTAATTCAGTCACAAAATCTCCATAAAGCTGTATTTTTAGAAAAATCATGATTTTTATGGACGCTAATTTCAGACTTGGGTTCGAACTTTGGAAGCAGTTTTCTCAGGATTTATGTGACCAAACGGGCTGAAATATTGGAATAGTGATAAGAATCGTTATCCAAATCGAATTCAGTCACCAAATCTCCATTAAGTTGTATTTTTAGAAAAATTATGATTTTTATGGACGCTAATTTCAGACTTGGGTTCGAACTTTGGAAGCAGTTTTCTCAGGTTCTATGGGACTGAATTGACTGAAATATTGGAATAGTGATAACAATCGTTTTCCAAATCGAATTCAGTCACCAAATCTCCATTAAGTTGTATTTTTAGAAAAATCATGATTTTCATGGACGCTACTTTCAGACATGGGTTCGAACTTTGGAAGCAGTTTTCTCAGGTTCTATGTGACTGAATTGGCTGAAATTTTTGAATATGGATAAGAATCGTTATCCAAATCGAATTCAGTCACCAAATCTCCATAAAGTTGTATTTTTAGAAAAAGCATGATTTTTATGGACGCTAATTTCACACTTGGGTTCGAACTTTGGAAGCAGTTTTCTCAGGTTCTATGGGACTGAATTGACTGAAATTTTTGAATAGTGATAAGAATCGTTATCCAAATCGAATTCAGTCACAATATCTCCATAAAGTTTTATTTTAAGAAAAATTATGATTTTCATGGACGCTAATTTCAGACTTGGGTTCGAACTTTGGAAGCAGTTTTCTCAGGATTTATGTGACCAAACGGGCTGAAATATTGGAATAGTGATAAGAATCGTTATCAAAATCGAATTCAGTCACAATATCTCCATAAAGTTGTATTTTTAGAAAAATCATGAATTCGATCTTTGGAAGCAATTTTCTCAGGTTCTATGGGACTGAATTGACTGAAATTTTTGAATAGTGATAAGAATCGTCATATAAATCGAATTCAGTCACAATATCTCCTTAAAGTTGTACTTTAAGAAAAATTATGATTTTCATGGACGCTAATTTCAGACTTGGGTACGAACTTTGAAAGCAGTTTAATCACAAAATCACAAATCGTTATCCAAATCGAATTCAGTCACAATATCTCCATTAAGTTGTATTTTTAGAAAAATCATGATTTTTATGGACGCTAATTTCAGACTTGGGTTCGAACTTTGGAAGCAGTTTTCTCAGGTTCTATGGGACTGAATTGACTGAAATATTGGAATAGTGATAACAATCGTTTTCCAAATCGAATTCAGTCACCAAATCTCCATTAAGTTGTATTTTTAGAAAAAAAATGATTTTCATGGACGCTACTTTCAGACTTGGGTTCGAACTTTGGAAGCAGTTTTCTCAGGTTCTATGTGACTGAATTGGCTGAAAATTTTGAATAAGGATAAGAATCGTTATCCAAATCGAATTCAGTCACCAAATCTCCATAAAGTTGTATTTTTAGAAAAATCATGATTTTTATGGACGCTAATTTCACACTTGGGTTCGAACTTTGGAAGCAGTTTTCTCAGGTTCTATGGGACTGAATTGACTGAAATTTTTGAATAGTGATAAGAATCGTTATCCAAATCGAATTCAGTCACAATATCTCCATAAAAGTGTTTTTTAAGAAAAATTATGATTTTCATGGACGCTAATTTCAGACTTGGGTTCGAACTTTGGAAGCAGTTTTCTCAGGATTTATGTGACCAAACGGGCTGAAATATTGGAATAGTGATAAGAATCGTTATCAAAATCGAATTCAGTCACAAAATCTCCATAAAGCTGTATTTTTAGAAAAATCATGATTTTTATGGACGCTAATTTCAGACTTGGGTTTGAACTTTGGAAGCAGTTTTCTCAGGTTCTATGGGACCAAACTGGCTGAAATATTGGAATAGTGATAAGAATCGTTATCCAAATCAAATTCAGTCAAAAAATCTCCATAAAGCTGTATTTTTAGAAAAATCATGATTTTTATGGACGCTAATTTCAGACTTGGGTTCGAACTTTGGAAGCAATTTTCTCAGGTTCTATGGGACTGAATTGACTGAAATTTTTGAATAGTGATAAGAATCGTCATCTAAATCGAATTCAGTCACAATATCTCCATAAAGTTGTACTTTAAGAAAAATTATGATTTTCATGGACGCTAATTTCAGACTTGGGTTCGAACTTTGAAAGCAGTTTTCTCACAAAATCACAAAATCCTATTTAAGTTGTATTTCTAGAAAAATCATGACTTTTATGGACGCTAATTTCAGACTTGGGTTCGAAATTTAGAAGCAGTTTTCTCAGGTTCTATGAGACCAAACTGGCTGAAATATTGGAATAGTGATAAGAATCGTTATCCAAATCGAATTCAGTCACAAAATCTCCATAAAGTTGTATTTTTAGAAAAATTATTATTTTCATGGATGCTTATTTCAGACTTGGGTTCGAACTTTGGAAGCAGTTTTCTCAGGTTTTATGGGACCAAACGGGCTGAAATATTGGAATAGTGATAAGAATCGTTATCCAAATCGAATTCAGTCACCAAATCTCCATAAAGCTGTATTTTTAGAAAAATCATGATTTTTATGGACGCTAATTTCAGACTTGGGTTCGAACTTTGGAAGCAGTTTTCTCAGGTTCTATGGGACTGAATTGACTGAAATATTGGAATAGTGATAACAATCGTTTTCCAAATCGAATTCAGTCACCAAATCTCCATTAAGTTGTATTTTCAGAAAAATCATGATTTTTATGCACGCTAATTTCAGACTTGGGTTTGAACTTTGGAAGCAGTTTTCTCAGGTTTTATGTGACCAAACTGGCTGAAATATTGGAATAGTGATAAGAATCGATATCCAAATCGAATTCAGTCACAAAATCTCCATAATGTTGTATTTTTAGAAAAATCATCGAACTTTGGAAGCAGTTTTCTCAGGTTCTATGGGACTGAATTGACTGAATTTTTTGAATAGTGATAAGAATCGTTATCCAAATCGAATTCAGTCACAATATCTCCATAAAGTTGTATTTTAAGAAAAATTATGATTTTCATGGACGCTAATTTCAGACTTGGGTTCGAACTTTGGAAGCAGTTTTCTCAGGATTTATGTGACCAAACGGGCTGAAATATTGGAATAGTGATAAGAATCGTTATCCAAATCGAATTCTGTCACCAAATCTCCATAAAGTTGTATTTTTAGAAAAATTATGATTTTTATGGACGCTAATTTCAGACTTGGGTTCGAACTTTGGAAGCAGTTTTCTCAGGTTTTATATGACCAAACGGGCTGAAATATTGGAATAGTGATAAGAATCGTTATCCAAATCTAATTCTGTCACTAAATCTCCATAAAGCTGTATTTTTAGAAAAATCATGATTTTTATGGACGCTAATTTCAGACTTGGGTTCGAACTTTGGAAGCAGTTTTCTCAGGTTCTATGTGACTGAATTGGCTGAAATTTTTGAATAAGGATAAGAATCGTTATCCAAATCGAATTCCGTCACCAAATCTCCATAAAGTTGTATTTTTAGAAAAATCATGATTTTTATGGACGCTAATTTCAGACTTGGGTTCGAACTTTGGAAGCAGTTTTCTCAGGTTCTATGGGACTGAATTGACTGAAATTTTTGAATAGTGATAAGAATCGTTATCCAAATCGAATTCAGTCACAATATCTCCATAAAGTTGTATTTTAAGAAAAATTATGATTTTCATGGACGCTAATTTCAGACTTGGGTTCGAACTTTGGAAGCAGTTTTCTCAGGATTTATGTGACCAAACGGGCTGAAATATTGGAATAGTGATAAGAATCGTTATCCAAATCGAATTCAGTCACAATATCTCCATAAAGTTGTATTTTTAGAAAAGTTATGATTTCCATGGACGCTAATTTCAGACTTGGGTTCGAACTTTGGAAGCAGTTTTCTCAGGTTCTATGGGACTGAATTGACTGAAATATTGGAATAGTGATAACAACCGTTTTCCAAATCGAATTCAGTCACCAAATCTCCATTAAGTTGTATTTTTAGAAAAATCATGATTTTCATGGACGCTAATTTCAGACTTGGGTTCGAACTTTGGAAGCAGTTTTCTCAGGATTTATGTGACCAAACGGGCTGAAATATTGGAATAGTGATAAGAATCGTTATCCAAATCGAATTCAGTCACCAAATGTCCATTAAGTTGTATTTTTAGAAAAATCATGATTTTTATGGACGCTTATTTCAGACTTGGGTTCGAACTTTGGAAGCAGTTTTCTCAGGTTCTATGGGACTGAATTGACTGAAATATTGGAATAGTGATAACAATCGTTTTCCAAATCGAATTCAGTCACCAATTCTCCATTTAGTTGTATTTTTAGAAAAATCATGATTTTCATGCACGCTACTTTCAGACTTGGGTTCGAACTTTGGAAGCAGTTTTCTCAGGTTCTATGTGACTGAATTAGCTGAAATTTTTGAATAATGATAAGAATCGTTATCCAAATCGAATTCCGTCACCAAATCTCCATAAAGTTGTATTTTTAGAAAAATCATGATTTTTATGGACGCTAATTTCAGACTTGGGTTCGAACTTTGGAAGCAGTTTTCTCAGGTTCTATGGGACTGAATTGACTGAAATTTTTGAATAGTGATAAGAATCGTTATCCAAATCGAATTCAGTCACAATATCTCCATAAAGTTGTATTTTAAGAAAAATTATGATTTTCATGGACGCTAATTTCAGACTTGGGTTCGAACTTTGGAAGCAGTTTTCTCAGGATTTATGTGACCAAACGGGCTGAAATATTGGAATAGTGATAAGAATCGTTATCCAAATCGAATTCAGTCACAATATCTCCATAAAGTTGTATTTTTAGAAAAGTTATGATTTCCACCGACGCTAATTTCAGACTTGGGTTCGAACTTTAGAAGCAGTTATCTCAGGTTCTATGGGACCAAACTGGCTGAAATATTGGAATAGTGATAAGAATCGTTATCCAAATCGAATTCAGTCACAAAATCTCCATAAAGCTGTATTTTTAGAAAAATCATGATTTTTATGGACGCTAATTTCAGACTTGGGTTCGAACTTTGGAAGCAGTTTTCTCAGGATTTATGTGACCAAACGGGCTGAAATATTGGAATAGTGATAAGAATCGTTATCCAAATCGAATTCAGTCACCAAATGTCCTTTAAGTTGTATTTTTAGAAAAATCATGATTTTTATGGACGCTTATTTCAGACTTGGGTTCGAACTTTGGAAGCAGTTTTCTCAGGTTCTATGGGACTGAATTGACTGAAATATTGGAATAGTGATAACAATCGTTTTCCAAATCGAATTCAGTCACCAATTCTCCATTTAGTTGTATTTTTAGAAAAATCATGATTTTCATGCACGCTACTTTCAGACTTGGGTTCGAACTTTGGAAGCAGTTTTCTCAGGTTCTATGTGACTGAATTAGCTGAAATTTTTGAATAATGATAAGAATCGTTATCCAAATCGAATTCCGTCACCAAATCTCCATAAAGTTGTATTTTTAGAAAAATCATGATTTTTATGGACGCTAATTTCAGACTTGGGTTCGAACTTTGGAAGCAGTTTTCTCAGGTTCTATGGGACTGAATTGACTGAAATTTTTGAATAGTGATAAGAATCGTTATCCAAATCGAATTCAGTCACAATATCTCCATAAAGTTGTATTTTTAGAAAAGTTATGATTTCCACGGACGCTAATTTCAGACTTGGGTTCGAACTTTAGAAGCAGTTATCTCAGGTTCTATGGGACCAAACTGGCTGAAATATTGGAATAGTGATAAGAATCGTTATCCAAATCGAATTCAGTCACAAAATCTCCATAAAGCTGTATTTTTAGAAAAATCATGATTTTTATGGACGCTAATTTCAGACTTGGGTTTGAACTTTGGAAGCAGTTTTCTCAGGTTCTATGGGACCAAACTGGCTGAAATATTGGAATAGTGATAAGAATCGTTATCCAAATCGAATTCAGTCAAAAAATCTCCATAAAGCTGTATTTTTAGAAAAACCATGATTTTTATGGATGCTAATTTCAGACTTGGGTTCGAACTTTGAAAGCAGTTTTCTCACAAAATCACAAAATCCTATTGAGGTTGTATTTCTAGAAAAATCATGATTTTTATGGACGCTAATTTCAGACTTGGGTTTGAACTTTGGAAGCAGTTTTCTCAGGTTCTATGGGACCAAACTGGCTGAAATATTGGAATAGTGATAAGAATCGTTATCCAAATCGAATTCAGTCACAAAATCTCCATAAAGCTGTATTTTTAGAAAAATCATGATTTTTATGGACGCTAATTTCAGACTTGGGTTTGAACTTTGGAAGCAGTTTTCTCAGGTTCTATGGGACCAAACTGGCTGAAATATTGGAATAGTGATAAGAATCGTTATCCAAATCGAATTCAGTCACAAAATCTCCATAAAGCTGTATTTTTAGAAAAATCATGATTTTTATGGACGCTAATTTCAGACTTGGGTTCGAACTTTGGAAGCAGTTTTCTCAGGTTCTATGGGACCAAACTGGCTGAAATATTGGAATAGTGATAAGAATCGTTATCCAAATCGAATTCAGTCACAAAATCTCCATAAAGCTGTATTTTTAGAAAAATCGTGATTTTTATGGACGCTAATTTCAGACTTGGGTTCGAACTTTGGAAGCAGTTTTCTCAGGTTCTATGGGACCAAATTGGCTGAAATATTGGAATAGTGATAAGAATCGTTATCCAAATCGAATTCAGTCACAAAATCTCCATAAAGTTGTATTTTTAGAAAAATTATGATTTTCATGGATGCTTATTTCAGACTTGGGTTCGAACTTTGGAAGCAGTTTTCTCAGGTTTTATGGGACCAAACGGGCTGAAATATTGGAATAGTGATAAGAATCGTTATCCAAATCGAATTCAGTCACAATATCTCCATAAAGTTGTATTTTTAGAAAAATCATGATTTTTATGGACGCTAATTTCACACTTGGGTTCGAACTTTGGAAGCAGTTTTCTCAGGTTCTATGGGACTGAATTGACTGAAATTTTTGAATAGTGATAAGAATCGTTATCCAAATCGAATTCAGTCACAATATCTCCATAAAGTTGTATTTTAAGAAAAATTATGATTTTCATGGACGCTAATTTCAGACTTGGGTTCGAACTTTGGAAGCAGTTTTCTCAGGATTTATGTGACCAAACGGGCTGAAATATTGGAATAGTGATAAGAATCGTTATCCAAATCGAATTCAGTCACAATATCTCCATAAAGTTGTATTTTTAGAAAAGTTATGATTTTCATGGACGCTAATTTCAGACTTGGGTTCGAACTTTGGAAGCAGTTTTCTCAGGTTCTATGGGACTGAATTGGCTGAAATATTTTAATAGTGATAAGAATCGTTATCCAAATCGAATTCAGTCACAATATCTCCATAAAGTTGTATTTTAAGAAAAATTATGATTTTTATGGACGCTAATTTCAGACTTGGGTTCGAACTTTGGAAGCAGTTTTCTCAGGTTTTATATGACCAAACGGGCTGAAATATTGGAATAGTGATAAGAATCGTTATCCAAATCGAATTCAGTCACAATATCTCCATAAAGTTGTATTTTAAGAAAAATTATGATTTTTATGGACGCTAATTTCAGACTTGGGTTCGAACTTTAGAAGCAGTTTTCTCAGGTTCTATGGGATCAAACGGGCTGAAATTTTGTAATATTGATAAGAATCGTTAGCAAAATCTAATTCAGTCACAAAATCTCCATAAAGTTGTATTTTTAGAAAAACTACGATATTTATGGACGCTAATTTCAGACTTGGGTTCGAACTTTAGAACCAGTTTTCTCAGGTTCTATGGGACCAAACTGGCTGAAATTTTGTAATATTGATAAGAATCGTTAGCAAAATCTAATTCAGCCACAAAATCTCCATATAGCTGTATTTTTAGAAAAATCATGATTTTTATGGAAGCTAATTTCAGACTTGGGTTCGAACTTTGGAAGCAGTTTTCTCAGGATTTATGTGACCAAACGGGCTGAAATATTGGAATAGTGATAAGAATCGTTATCCAAATCGAATTCAGTCACCAAATCTCCATTAAGTTGTATTTTTAGAAAAATCATGATTTTTATGGACGCTAATTTCAGACTTGGGTTCGAACTTTGGAAGCAATTTTCTCAGGTTCTATGGTACTGAATTGACTGAAATTTTTGAATAGTGATAAGAATCGTCATATAAATCGAATTCAGTCACAATATCTCCTTAAAGTTGTACTTTAAGAAAAATTATGATTTTCATGGACGCTAATTTCAGACATGGGTTCGAACTTTGAAAGCAGTTTAATCACAAAATCACAAAATCCTATTTAAGTTGTATTTCTAGAAAAATCATGACTTTTATGGACGCTAATTTCAGACTTGGGTTCGAAATTTAGAACCAGTTTTCTCAGGTTCTATGGGACCAAACTGGCTGAAATTTTGTAATAGTGATAAGAATCGTTAGCCAAATCTAATTCAGTCACAAAATCTCCATAAAGCTGTATTTTTAGAAAAATCATGATTTTTATGGACGCTAATTTCAGACTTGGGTTCGAACTTTGGAAGCAGTTTTCTCAGGATTTATGTGACCAAACGGGCTGAAATATTGGAATAGTGATAAGAATCGTTATCCAAATCTAATTCAGTCACCAAATCTCCATTAAGTTGTATTTTTAGAAAAATCATGATTTTTATGGACGCTAATTTCAGACTTGGATTCGAACTTTGGAAGCAGTTTTCTCAGGTTCTATGGGACTGAATTGACTGAAATATTGGAATAGTGATAAGAATCGTTTTCCAAATCGAATTCAGTCACCAAATCTCCATAAAGTTGTATTTTTAGAAAATCATGATTTTTATTGGACGCTAATTTCACACTTGGGTTCGAACTTTGGAAGCAGATTTCTCAGGTTCTATGGGACTGAATTGACTGAAATTTTTGAATAGTGATAAGAATCGTTATCCAAATCGAATTCAGTCACAATATCTCCATAAATTTGTATTTTAAGAAAAATTATGATTTTCATGGACGCTAATTTCAGACTTGGGTTCGAACTTTGGAAGCAGTTTTCTCAGGATTTATGTGACCAAACGGGCTGAAATATTGAATAGTGATAAGAATCGTTATCCAAATCTAATTCAGTCACCAAATCTCCATTAAGTTGTATTTTTAGAAAAATCATGATTTTTATGGACGCTAATTTCAGACTTGGATTCGAACTTTGGAAGCAGTTTTCTCAGGTTCTATGGGACTGAATTGACTGAAATATTGGAATAGTGATAAGAATCGTTTTCCAAATCGAATTCAGTCACCAAATCTCCATAAAGTTGTATTTTTTAGAAAAATCATGATTTTTATGGACGCTAATTTCACACTTGGGTTCGAACTTTGGAAGCAGATTTCTCAGGTTCTATGGGACTGAATTGACTGAAATTTTTGAATAGTGATAAGAATCGTTATCCAAATCGAATTCAGTCACAATATCTCCATTAAGTTGTATTTTTAGAAAAATCATGATTTTTATGGACGCTAATTTCAGACTTGGGTTCGAACTTTGGAAGCAGTTTTCTCAGGTTCTATGGGACTGAATTGACTGAAATATTGGAACAGTGATAACAATCGTTTTCCAAATCGAATTCAGTCACCAAATCTCCATTAAGTTGTATTTTTAGAAAAATCATGATTTTCATGGACGCTACTTTCAGACTTGGGTTCGAACTTTGGAAGCAGTTTTCTCAGGTTCTATGTGACTGAATTGGCTGAAAATTTTGAATAAGGATAAGAATCGTTATCCAAATCGAATTCAGTCACCAAATCTCCATAAAGTTGTATTTTTAGAAAAATCATGAATTCGATCTTTGGAAGCAATTTTCTCAGGTTCTATGGGACTGAATTGACTGAAATTTTTGAATAGTGATAAGAATCGTCATATAAATCGAATTCAGTCACAATATCTCCTTAAAGTTGTACTTTAAGAAAAATTATGATTTTCATGGACGCTAATTTCAGACATGGGTTCGAACTTTGAAAGCAGTTTAATCACAAAATCACAAAATCCTATTTAAGTTGTATTTCTAGAAAAATCATGACTTTTATGGACGCTAATTTCAGACTTGGGTTCGAAATTTAGAACCAGTTTTCTCAGGTTCTATGGGACCAAACTGGCTGAAATTTTGTAATAGTGATAAGAATCGTTAGCCAAATCTAATTCAGTCACAAAATCTCCATAAAGCTGTATTTTTAGAAAAATCATGATTTTTATGGACGCTAATTTCAGACTTGGGTTCGAACTTTGGAAGCAGTTTTCTCAGGATTTATGTGACCAAACGGGCTGAAATATTGGAATAGTGATAAGAATCGTTATCCAAATCTAATTCAGTCACCAAATCTCCATTAAGTTGTATTTTTAGAAAAATCATGATTTTTATGGACGCTAATTTCAGACTTGGGTTCGAACTTTGGAAGCAGTTTTCTCAGGTTCTATGGGACTGAATTGACTGAAATATTGGAATAGTGATAAGAATCGTTTTCCAAATCGAATTCAGTCACCAAATCTCCATAAAGTTGTATTTTTAGAAAAATCATGATTTTTATGGACGCTAATTTCACACTTGGGTTCGAACTTTGGAAGCAGATTTCTCAGGTTCTATGGGACTGAATTGACTGAAATTTTTGAATAGTGATAAGAATCCTCATATAAATCGAATTCAGTCACAATATCTCCTTAAAGTTGTACTTTAAGAAAAATTATGATTTTCATGGACGCTAATTTCAGACTTGGGTTCGAACTTTGAAAGCAGTTTAATCACAAAATCACAAAATCCTATTTAAGTTGTATTTCTAGAAAAATCATGACTTTTATGGACGCTAATTTCAGACTTGGGTTCGAAATTTAGAACCAGTTTTCTCAGGTTCTATGGGACCAAACTGGCTGAAATTTTGTAATAGTGATAAGAATCGTTAGCCAAATCTAATTCAGTCACAAAATCTCCATAAAGCTGTATTTTTAGAAAAATCATGATTTTTATGGACGCTAATTTCAGACTTGGGTTCGAACTTTGGAAGCAGTTTTCTCAGGTTCTATGGGAATGAATTGACTGAAATATTGGAATAGTGATAACAATCGTTTTCCAAATCGAATTCAGTCACCAAATCTCCATAAAGTTGTATTTTTAGAAAAATCATGATTTTTATGGACGCTAATTTCACACTTGGGTTCGAAATTTAGAACCAGTTTTCTCAGGATTTATGTGACCAAACGGGCTGAAATATTGGAATAGTGATAAGAATCGTTATCCAAATCGAATGCAGTCACCAAATCTCCATTAAGTTGTATTTTTAGAAAAATCATGATTTTTATGGACGCTAATTTCAGACTTGGGTTCGAACTTTGGAAGCAGTTTTCTCAGGTTCTATGGGACTGAATTGACTGAAATATTGGAATAGTGATAACAATCGTTTTCCAAATCGAATTCAGTCACCAAATCTCAATTAAGTTGTATTTTTAGAAAAATCATGATTTTCATGGACGCTACTTTCAGACTTGGGTTCGAACTTTGGAAGCAGTTTTCTCAGGTTCTATGTGACTGAATTGGCTGAAATTTTTGAATAAGGATAAGAATCGTTATCCAAATCGAATTCAGTCACCAAATCTCCATAAAGTTGTATTTTTAGAAAAATCATGATTTTTATGGACGCTAATTTCACACTTGGGTTCGAACTTTGGAAGCAGTTTTCTCAGGTTCTTCACAATATCTCCATAAAGTTGTATTTTAAGAAAAATTATGATTTTCATGGACGCTAATTTCAGACTTGGGTTCGAACTTTGGAAGCAGTTTTCTCAGGATTTATGTCACCAAACGGGCTGAAATATTGGAATAGTGATAAGAATCGTTATCAAAATCGAATTCAGTCACAATATCTCCATAAAGTTGTATTTTTAGAAAAGTTATGATTTTCATGGACGCTAATTTCAGACTTGGGTTCGAACTTTGAAAGCAGTTTAATCACAAAATCACAAAATCCTATTTAAGTTGTATTTCTAGAAAAATCATGACTTTTATGGACGCTAATTTCAGACTTGGGTTCGAAATTTAGAACCAGTTTTCTCAGGTTCTTTGGGACCAAACTGGCTGAAATTTTGTAATAGTGATAAGAATCGTTAGCCAAATCTAATTCAGTCACAAAATCTCCATAAAGCTGTATTTTTAGAAAAATCATGATTTTTATGGACGCTAATTTCAGACTTGGGTTCGAACTTTGGAAGCAGTTTTCTCAGGATTTATGTGACCAAACGGGCTGAAATATTGGAATAGTGATAAGAATCGTTATCCAAATCGAATTCAGTCACCAAATCTCCATTAAGTTGTATTTTTAGAAAAATCATGATTTTTATGGACGCTAATTTCAGACTTGGGTTCGAACTTTGGAAGCAGTTTTCTCAGGTTCTATGGGACTGAATTGACTGAAATATTGGAATAGTGATAACAATCGTTTTCCAAATCGAATTCAGTCACCAAATCTCCATTAAGTTGTATTTTTAGAAAAATCATGATTTTCATGGACGCTACTTTCAGACTTGGGTTCGAACTTTGGAAGCAGTTTTTTCAGGTTCTATGTGACTGAATTGGCTGAAATTTTTGAATAAGGATAAGAATCGTTATCCAAATCGAATTCAGTCACCAAATCTCCATAAAGTTGTATTTTTAGAAAAATCATGATTTTTATGGACGCTAATTTCACACATGGGTTCGAACTTTGGAAGCAGTTTTCTCAGGTTCTATGGGACTGAATTGACTGAAATTTTTGAATAGTGATAAGAATCGTTATCCAAATCGAATTCAGTCACAATATCTCCATAAAGTTGTATTATAAGAAAAATTATGATTTTCATGGACGCTAATTTCAGACTTGGGTTCGAACTTTGGAAGCAGTTTTCTCAGGATTTATGTGACCAAACGGGCTGAAATATTGGAATAGTGATAAGAATCGTTATCAAAATCGAATTCAGTCACAATATCTCCATAAAGTTGTATTTTTAGAAAAGTTATGATTTTCATGGACGCTAATTTCAGACTTGGGTTCGACCTTTAGAAGCAGTTATCTCAGGTTCTATGGGACCAAACTGGCTGAAATATTGGAATAGTGATAAGAATCGTTATCCAAATCGAATTCAGTCACAAAATCTCCATAAAGCTGTATTTTTAGAAAAATCATGATTTTTATGGACGCTAATTTCAGACTTGGGTTTGAACTTTGGAAGCAGTTTTCTCAGGTTCTATGGGACCAAACTGGCTGAAATATTGGAATAGTGATAAGAATCGTTATCCAAATCAAATTCAGTCAAAAAATCTCCATTAAGCTGTATTTTTAGAAAAATCATGATTTTTATGGACGCTAATTTCAGACTTGGGTTCAAACTTTGGAAGCAATTTTCTCAGGTTCTATGGGACTGAATTGACTGAAATTTTTGAATAGTGATAAGAATCGTCATCTAAATCGAATTCAGTCACAATATCTCCATAAAAATGTACTTTAAGAAAAATTATGATTTTCATGGACGCTAATTTCAGACTTGGGTTAGAAAGTTGAAAGCAGTTTTCTCACAAAATCACAAAATCCTATTTAAGTTGTATTTCTAGAAAAATCATGACTTTTATGGACGCTAATGTCAGACTTGGGTTCGAAATTTAGAAGCAGTTTTCTCAGGTTCTATGAGACCAAACTGGCTGAAATATTGGAATAGTGATAAGAATCGTTATCCAAATCGAATTCAGTCACAAAATCTCCATAAAGCTGTATTTTTAGAAAAATCATGATTTTTATGGACGCTAATTTCAGACTTGGGTTCGAACTTTGGAAGCAATTTTCTCAGGTTCTATGGGACTGAATTGACTGAAATTTTTGAATAGTGATAAGAATCGTCATATAAATCGAATTCAGTCACAATATCTCCTTAAAGTTGTACTTTAAGAAAAATTATGATTTTCATGGACGCTAATTTCAGACATGGGTTCGAACTTTGAAAGCAGTTTAATCACAAAATCACAAAATCCTATTTAAGTTGTATTTCTAGAAAAATCATGACTTTTATGGACGCTAATTTCAGACTTGGGTTCGAAATTTAGAACCAGTTTTCTCAGGTTCTATGGGACCAAACTGGCTGAAATTTTGTAATAGTGATAAGAATCGTTAGCCAAATCTAATTCAGTCACAAAATCTCCATAAAGCTGTATTTTTAGAAAAATCATGATTTTTATGGACGCTAATTTCAGACTTGGGTTCGAACTTTGGAAGCAGTTTTCTCAGGATTTATGTGACCAAACGGGCTGAAATATTGGAATAGTGATAAGAATCGTTATCCAAATCTAATTCAGTCACCAAATCTCCATTAAGTTGTATTTTTAGAAAAATCATGATTTTTATGGACGCTAATTTCAGACTTGGATTCGAACTTTGGAAGCAGTTTTCTCAGGTTCTATGGGACTGAATTGACTGAAATATTGGAATAGCGATAAGAATCGTTTTCCAAATCGAATTCAGTCACCAAATCTCCATAAAGTTGTATTTTTAGAAAAATCATGATTTTTATGGACGCTAATTTCACACTTGGGTTCGAACTTTGGAAGCAGATTTCTCAGGTTCTATGGGACTGAATTGACTGAAATTTTTGAATAGTGATAAGAATCGTTATCCAAATCGAATTCAGTCACAATATCTCCATAAATTTGTATTTTAAGAAAAATTATGATTTTCATGGACGCTAATTTCAGACTTGGGTTCGAACTTTGGAAGCAGTTTTCTCAGGATTTATGTGACCAAACGGGCTGAAATATTGGAATAGTGATAAGAATCGTTATCCAAATCGAATTCAGTCACAATATCTCCATAAAGTTGTATTTTTAGAAAAATCATGATTTTCATGGACGCTAATTTCAGACTTGGGTTCGAACTTTGAAAGCAGTTTAATCACAAAATCACAAATCGTTATCCAAATCGAATTCAGTCACAATATCTCCATTAAGTTGTATTTTTAGAAAAATCATGATTTTTATGGACGCTAATTTCAGACTTGGGTTCGAACTTTGGAAGCAGTTTTCTCAGGTTCTATGGGACTGAATTGACTGAAATATTGGAATAGTGATAACAATCGTTTTCCAAATCGAATTCAGTCACCAAATCTCCATTAAGTTGTATTTTTAGAAAAATCATGATTTTCATGGACGCTACTTTCAGACTTGGGTTCGAACTTTGGAAGCAGTTTTCTCAGGTTCTATGTGACTGAATTGGCTGAAAATTTTGAATAAGGATAAGAATCGTTATCCAAATCGAATTCAGTCACCAAATCTCCATAAAGTTGTATTTTTAGAAAAATCATGAATTCGATCTTTGGAAGCAATTTTCTCAGGTTCTATGGGACTGAATTGACTGAAATTTTTGAATAGTGATAAGAATCGTCATATAAATCGAATTCAGTCACAATATCTCCTTAAAGTTGTACTTTAAGAAAAATTATGATTTTCATGGACGCTAATTTCAGACATGGGTTCGAACTTTGAAAGCAGTTTAATCACAAAATCACAAAATCCTATTTAAGTTGTATTTCTAGAAAAATCATGACTTTTATGGACGCTAATTTCAGACTTGGGTTCGAAATTTAGAACCAGTTTTCTCAGGTTCTATGGGACCAAACTGGCTGAAATTTTGTAATAGTGATAAGAATCGTTAGCCAAATCTAATTCAGTCACAAAATCTCCATAAAGCTGTATTTTTAGAAAAATCATGATTTTTATGGACGCTAATTTCAGACTTGGGTTCGAACTTTGGAAGCAGTTTTCTCAGGATTTATGTGACCAAACGGGCTGAAATATTGGAATAGTGATAAGAATCGTTATCCAAATCGAATTCAGTCACCAAATCTCCATAAAGTTGTATTTTTAGAAAAATCATGATTTTTATGGACGCTAATTTCAGACTTGGGTTCGAACTTTGGAAGCAGTTTTCTCAGGTTCTATGGGACTGAATTGACTGAAATATTGGAATAGTGATAAGAATCGTTTTCCAAATCGAATTCAGTCACCAAATCTCCATAAAGTTGTATTTTTAGAAAAATCATGATTTTTATGGACGCTAATTTCACACTTGGGTTCGAACTTTGGAAGCAGATTTCTCAGGTTCTATGGGACTGAATTGACTGAAATTTTTGAATAGTGATAAGAATCCTCATATAAATCGAATTCAGTCACAATATCTCCTTAAAGTTGTACTTTAAGAAAAATTATGATTTTCATGGACGCTAATTTCAGACTTGGGTTCGAACTTTGAAAGCAGTTTAATCACAAAATCACAAAATCCTATTTAAGTTGTATTTCTAGAAAAATCATGACTTTTATGGACGCTAATTTCAGACTTGGGTTCGAAATTTAGAACCAGTTTTCTCAGGTTCTATGGGACCAAACTGGCTGAAATTTTGTAATAGTGATAAGAATCGTTAGCCAAATCTAATTCAGTCACAAAATCTCCATAAAGCTGTATTTTTAGAAAAATCATGATTTTTATGGACGCTAATTTCAGACTTGGGTTCGAACTTTGGAAGCAGTTTTCTCAGGTTCTATGGGAATGAATTGACTGAAATATTGGAATAGTGATAACAATCGTTTTCCAAATCGAATTCAGTCACCAAATCTCCATAAAGTTGTATTTTTAGAAAAATCATGATTTTTATGGACGCTAATTTCACACTTGGGTTCGAAATTTAGAACCAGTTTTCTCAGGATTTATGTGACCAAACGGGCTGAAATATTGGAATAGTGATAAGAATCGTTATCCAAATCGAATGCAGTCACCAAATCTCCATTAAGTTGTATTTTTAGAAAAATCATGATTTTTATGGACGCTAATTTCAGACTTGGGTTCGAACTTTGGAAGCAGTTTTCTCAGGTTCTATGGGACTGAATTGACTGAAATATTGGAATAGTGATAACAATCGTTTTCCAAATCGAATTCAGTCACCAAATCTCAATTAAGTTGTATTTTTAGAAAAATCATGATTTTCATGGACGCTACTTTCAGACTTGGGTTCGAACTTTGGAAGCAGTTTTCTCAGGTTCTATGTGACTGAATTGGCTGAAATTTTTGAATAAGGATAAGAATCGTTATCCAAATCGAATTCAGTCACCAAATCTCCATAAAGTTGTATTTTTAGAAAAATCATGATTTTTATGGACGCTAATTTCACACTTGGGTTCGAACTTTGGAAGCAGTTTTATCAGGTTCTATGGGACTGAATTGACTGAAATTTTTGAATAGTGATAAGAATCGTTATCCAAATCGAATTCAGTCACAATATCTCCATAAAGTTGTATTTTAAGAAAAATTATGATTTTCATGGACGCTAATTTCAGACTTGGGTTCGAACTTTGGAAGCAGTTTTCTCAGGATTTATGTCACCAAACGGGCTGAAATATTGGAATAGTGATAAGAATCGTTATCAAAATCGAATTCAGTCACAATATCTCCATAAAGTTGTATTTTTAGAAAAGTTATGATTTTCATGGACGCTAATTTCAGACTTGGGTTCGAACTTTGAAAGCAGTTTAATCACAAAATCACAAAATCCTATTTAAGTTGTATTTCTAGAAAAATCATGACTTTTATGGACGCTAATTTCAGACTTGGGTTCGAAATTTAGAACCAGTTTTCTCAGGTTCTTTGGGACCAAACTGGCTGAAATTTTGTAATAGTGATAAGAATCGTTAGCCAAATCTAATTCAGTCACAAAATCTCCATAAAGCTGTATTTTTAGAAAAATCATGATTTTTATGGACGCTAATTTCAGACTTGGGTTCGAACTTTGGAAGCAGTTTTCTCAGGATTTATGTGACCAAACGGGCTGAAATATTGGAATAGTGATAAGAATCGTTATCCAAATCGAATTCAGTCACCAAATCTCCATTAAGTTGTATTTTTAGAAAAATCATGATTTTTATGGACGCTAATTTCAGACTTGGGTTCGAACTTTGGAAGCAGTTTTCTCAGGTTCTATGGGACTGAATTGACTGAAATATTGGAATAGTGATAACAATCGTTTTCCAAATCGAATTCAGTCACCAAATCTCCATTAAGTTGTATTTTTAGAAAAATCATGATTTTCATGGACGCTACTTTCAGACTTGGGTTCGAACTTTGGAAGCAGTTTTCTCAGGTTTTATGTGACTGAATTGGCTGAAATTTTTGAATAAGGATAAGAATCGTTATCCAAATCGAATTCAGTCACCAAATCTCCATAAAGTTGTATTTTTAGAAAAATCATGATTTTTATGGACGCTAATTTCACACATGGGTTCGAACTTTGGAAGCAGTTTTCTCAGGTTATATGAGACTGAATTGACTGAAATTTTTGAATAGTGATAAGAATCGTTATCCAAATCGAATTCAGTCACAATATCTCCATAAAGTTGTATTATAAGAAAAATTATGATTTTCATGGACGCTAATTTCAGACTTGGGTTCGAACTTTGGAAGCAGTTTTCTCAGGATTTATGTGACCAAACGGGCTGAAATATTGGAATAGTGATAAGAATCGTTATCAAAATCGAATTCAGTCACAATATCTCCATAAAGTTGTATTTTTAGAAAAGTTATGATTTTCATGGACGCTAATTTCAGACTTGGGTTCGACCTTTAGAAGCAGTTATCTCAGGTTCTATGGGACCAAACTGGCTGAAATATTGGAATAGTGATAAGAATCGTTATCCAAATCGAATTCAGTCACAAAATCTCCATAAAGCTGTATTTTTAGAAAAATCATGATTTTTATGGACGCTAATTTCAGACTTGGGTTTGAACTTTGGAAGCAGTTTTCTCAGGTTCTATGGGACCAAACTGGCTGAAATATTGGAATAGTGATAAGAATCGTTATCCAAATCAAATTCAGTCAAAAAATCTCCATTAAGCTGTATTTTTAGAAAAATCATGATTTTTATGGACGCTAATTTCAGACTTGGGTTCAAACTTTGGAAGCAATTTTCTCAGGTTCTATGGGACTGAATTGACTGAAATTTTTGAATAGTGATAAGAATCGTCATCTAAATCGAATTCAGTCACAATATCTCCATAAAAATGTACTTTAAGAAAAATTATGATTTTCATGGACGCTAATTTCAGACTTGGGTTAGAACTTTGAAAGCAGTTTTCTCACAAAATCACAAAATCCTATTTAAGTTGTATTTCTAGAAAAATCATGACTTTTATGGACGCTAATGTCAGACTTGGGTTCGAAATTTAGAAGCAGTTTTCTCAGGTTCTATGAGACCAAACTGGCTGAAATATTGGAATAGTGATAAGAATCGTTATCCAAATCGAATTCAGTCACAAAATCTCCATAAAGTTGTATTTTTAGAAAAATTATTATTTTCATGGATGCTTATTTCAGACTTGGGTTCGAACTTTGGAAGCAGTTTTCTCAGGTTTTATGGGACCAAACGGGCTGAAATATTGGAATAGTGATAAGAATCGTTATCCAAATCGAATTCAGTCACCAAATCTCCATAAAGCTGTATTTTTAGAAAAATCATGATTTTTATGGACGCTAATTTCAGACTTGGGTTCGAACTTTGGAAGCAGTTTTCTCAGGATTTATGTGACCAAACGGGCTGAAATATTGGAATAGTGATAAGAATCGTTATCCAAATCGAATTCAGTCACCAAATGTCCATTAAGTTGTATTTTTAGAAAAATCATGATTTTTATGGACGCTAATTTCAGACTTGGGTTCGAACTTTGGAAGCAGTTTTCTCAGGATTTATGTGACCAAACGGGCTGAAATATTGGAATAGTGATAAGAATCGTTATCCAAATCGAATTCAGTCACCAAATGTCCATTAAGTTGTATTTTTAGAAAAATCATGATTTTTATGGACGCTAATTTCAGACTTGGGTTCGAACTTTGGAAGCAGTTTTCTCAGGTTCTATGGGACTGAATTGACTGAAATATTGGAATAGTGATAACAATCGTTTTCCAAATCGAATTCAGTCACCAATTCTCCATTTAGTTGTATTTTTAGAAAAATCATTATTTTCATGCACGCTACTTTCAGACTTGGGTTCGAACTTTGGAAGCAGTTTTCTCAGGTTCTATGTGACTGAATTAGCTGAAATTTTTGAATAATGATAAGAATCGTTATCCAAATCGAATTCCGTCACCAAATCTCCATAAAGTTGTATTTTTAGAAAAATCATGATTTTTATGGACGCTAATTTCAGACTTGGGTTCGAACTTTGGAAGCAGTTTTCTCAGGTTCTATGTGACTGAATTGACTGAAATTTTTGAATAGTGATAAGAATCGTTATCCAAATCGAATTCAGTCACAATATCTCCATAAAGCTGTATTTTTAGAAAAATCATGATTTTTATGGACGCTAATTTCAGACTTGGGTTTGAACTTTGGAAGCAGTTTTCTCAGGTTCTATGGGACCAAACTGGCTGAAATATTGGAATAGTGATAAGAATCGGTATCCAAATCGAATTCAGTCAAAAAATCTCCATAAAGCTGTATTTTTAGAAAAATCATGATTTTTATGGACGCTAATTTCAGACTTGGGTTCGAACTTTGGAAGCAGTTTTCTCAGGTTCTATGGGACCAAACTGGCTGAAATATTGGAATAGTGATAAGAATCGTTATCCAAATCGAATTCAGTCACAAAATCTCCATAAAGCTGTATTTTTAGAAAAATCGTGATTTTTATGGACGCTAATTTCAGACTTGGGTTCGAACTTTGGAAGCAGTTTTCTCAGGTTCTATGGGACCAAACTGGCTGAAATATTGGAATAGTGATAAGAATCGTTATCCAAATCGAATTCAGTCACAATATCTCCATAAAGTTGTATTTTTAGAAAAGTTATGATTTTCATGGACGCTAGTTTCAGACTTGGGTTCGAACTTTGGAAGCAGTTTTCTCAGGTTCTGTGGGACTGAATTGACTGAAATTTTTGAATAGTGATAAGAATCGTTATCCAAATCGAATTCAGTCACAATATCTCCATAAAGTTGTATTTTAAGAAAAATTATGATTTTCATGGACGCTAATTTCAGACTTGGGTTCGAACTTTGGAAGCAGTTTTCTCAGGATTTATGTGACCAAACGGGCTGAAATATTGGAATAGTGATAAGAATCGTTATCCAAATCGAATTCAGTCACAATATCTCCATAAAGTTGTATTTTTAGAAAAGTTATGATTTTAATGGACGCTAATTTCAGACTTGGGTTCGAACTTTGGAAGCAGTTTTCTCAGGTTCTATGGTACTGAATTGGCTGAAATATTTTAATAGTGATAAGAATCGTTATCCAAATCGAATTCAGTCACAATATCTCCATAAAGTTGTATTTTAAGAAAAATTATGATTTTTATGGACGCTAATTTCAGACTTGGGTTCGAACTTTGGAAGCAGTTTTCTCAGGTTTTATATGACCAAACGGGCTGAAATATTGGAATAGTGATAAGAATCGTTATCCAAATCGAATTCAGTCACAATATCTCCATAAAGTTGTATTTTAAGAAAAATTATGATTTTTATGGACGCTAATTTCAGACTTGGGTTCGAACTTTAGAAGCAGTTTTCTCAGGTTCTATGGGATCAAACGGGCTGAAATTTTGTAATAGTGGTAAGAATCGTTATCCAAATCGAATTCAGTCACCAAATCTCCATAAAGTTGTATTTTTAGAAAAACTACGATATTTATGGACGCTAATTTCAGACTTGGGTTCGAACTTTAGAACCAGTTTTCTCAGGTTCTATGGGACCAAACTGGCTGAAATTTTGTAATATTGATAAGAATCGTTAGCAAAATCTAATTCAGTCACAAAATCTCCATATAGCTGTATTTTTAGAAAAATCATGATTTTTATGGAAGCTAATTTCAGACTTGGGTTCCAACTTTGGAAGCAGTTTTCTCAGGATTTATGTGACCAAACGGGCTGAAATATTGGAATAGTGATAAGAATCGTTATCCAAATCGAATTCAGTCACCAAATCTCCATTAAGTTGTATTTTTAAAAAAAATCATGATTTTTATGGACGCTCATTTCAGACTTGGGTTCGAACTTTGGAAGCAGTTTTCTCAGGTTCTATGGGACTGAATTGACTGAAATATTGGAATAGTGATAACAACCGTTTTCCAAATCGAATTCAGTCACCAAATCTCCATTAAGTTGTATTTTTAGAAAAATCATGATTTTCATGGACGCTACTTTCAGACTTGGGTTCGAACTTTGGAAGCAGTTTTCTCAGGTTCTATGGGACCAAACTGGCTGAAATATTGGAATAGTGATAAGAATCGGTATCCAAATCGAATTCAGTCAAAAAATCTCCATAAAGCTGTATTTTTAGAAAAATCATGATTTTTATGGACGCTAATTTCAGACTTGGGTTCGAACTTTGGAAGCAGTTTTCTCAGGTTCTATGGGACCAAACTGGCTGAAATATTGGAATAGTGATAAGAATCGTTATCCAAATCGAATTCAGTCACAATATCTCCATAAAGTTGTATTTTTAGAAAAGTTATGATTTTCATGGACGCTAGTTTCAGACTTGGGTTCGAACTTTGGAAGCAGTTTTCTCAGGTTCTGTGGGACTGAATTGACTGAAATTTTTGAATAGTGATAAGAATCGTTATCCAAATCGAATTCAGTCACAATATCTCCATAAAGTTGTATTTTAAGAAAAATTATGATTTTCATGGACGCTAATTTCAGACTTGGGTTCGAACTTTGGAAGCAGTTTTCTCAGGATTTATGTGACCAAACGGGCTGAAATATTGGAATAGTGATAAGAATCGTTATCCAAATCGAATTCAGTCACAATATCTCCATAAAGTTGTATTTTTAGAAAAGTTATGATTTTCATGGACGCTAATTTCAGACTTGGGTTCGAACTTTGGAAGCAGTTTTCTCAGGTTCTATGGTACTGAATTGGCTGAAATATTTTAATAGTGATAAGAATCGTTATCCAAATCGAATTCAGTCACAATATCTCCATAAAGTTGTATTTTAAGAAAAATTATGATTTTTATGGACGCTAATTTCAGACTTGGGTTCGAACTTTGGAAGCAGTTTTCTCAGGTTTTATATGACCAAACGGGCTGAAATATTGGAATAGTGATAAGAATCGTTATCCAAATCGAATTCAGTCACAATATCTCCATAAAGTTGTATTTTAAGAAAAATTATGATTTTTATGGACGCTAATTTCAGACTTGGGTTCGAACTTTAGAAGCAGTTTTCTCAGGTTCTATGGGATCAAACGGGCTGAAATTTTGTAATAGTGGTAAGAATCGTTATCCAAATCGAATTCAGTCACCAAATCTCCATAAAGTTGTATTTTTAGAAAAACTACGATATTTATGGACGCTAATTTCAGACTTGGGTTCGAACTTTAGAACCAGTTTTCTCAGGTTCTATGGGACCAAACTGGCTGAAATTTTGTAATATTGATAAGAATCGTTAGCAAAATCTAATTCAGTCACAAAATCTCCATATAGCTGTATTTTTAGAAAAATCATGATTTTTATGGAAGCTAATTTCAGACTTGGGTTCCAACTTTGGAAGCAGTTTTCTCAGGATTTATGTGACCAAACGGGCTGAAATATTGGAATAGTGATAAGAATCGTTATCCAAATCGAATTCAGTCACCAAATCTCCATTAAGTTGTATTTTTAAAAAAATCATGATTTTTATGGACGCTCATTTCAGACTTGGGTTCGAACTTTGGAAGCAGTTTTCTCAGGTTCTATGGGACTGAATTGACTGAAATATTGGAATAGTGATAACAACCGTTTTCCAAATCGAATTCAGTCACCAAATCTCCATTAAGTTGTATTTTTAGAAAAATCATGATTTTCATGGACGCTACTTTCAGACTTGGGTTCGAACTTTGGAAGCAGTTTTCTCAGGTTCTATGTGACTGAATTGGCTGAAAATTTTGAATAAGGATAAGAATCGTTATCCAAATCGAATTCAGTCACCAAATCTCCATAAAGTTGTATTTTTAGAAAAATCATGAATTCGATCTTTGGAAGCAATTTTCTCAGGTTCTATGGGACTGAAGTGACTGAAATTTTCGAATAGTGATAAGAATCGTCATATAAATCGAATTCAGTCACAATATCTCCTTAAAGTTGTACTTTAAGAAAAATTATGATTTTCATGGACGCTAATTTCAGACTTGGGTTCGAACTTTGAAAGCAGTTTAATCACAAAATCACAAAATCCTATTTAAGTTGTATTTCTAGAAAAATCATGACTTTTATGGACGCTAATTTCAGACTTGGGTTCGAAATTTAGAACCAGTTTTCTCAGGTTCTTTGGGACCAAACTGGCTGAAATTTTGTAATAGTGATAAGAATCGTTAGCCAAATCTAATTCAGTCACAAAATCTCCATAAAGCTGTACTTTAAGAAAAATTATGATTTTCATGGACGCTAATTTCAGACTTGGGTTCGAACTTTGAAAGCAGTTTAATCACAAAATCACAAAATCCTATTTAAGTTGTATTTCTAGAAAAATCATGACTTTTATGGACGCTACTTTCAGACTTGGGTTCGAACTTTGGAAGCAGTTTTCTCAGGTTCTATGTGACTGAATTGGCTGAAATTTTTGAATAAGGATAAGAATCGTTATCCAAATCGAATTCAGTCACCAAATCTCCATAAAGTTGTATTTTTAGAAAAATCATGATTTTTATGGACGCTAATTTCACACTTGGGTTCGAACTTTGGAAGCAGTTTTCTCAGGTTCTATGGGACCAAACTGGCTGAAATATTGGAATAGTGATAAGAATCGTTATCCAAATCAAATTCAGTCAAAAAATCTCCATTAAGCTGTATTTTTAGAAAAATCATGATTTTTATGGACGCTAATTTCAGACTTGGGTTCAAACTTTGGAAGCAATTTTCTCAGGTTCTATGGGACTGAATTGACTGAAATTTTTGAATAGTGATAAGAATCGTCATCTAAATCGAATTCAGTCACAATATCTCCATAAAAATGTACTTTAAGAAAAATTATGATTTTCATGGACGCTAATTTCAGACTTGGGTTAGAACTTTGAAAGCAGTTTTCTCACAAAATCACAAAATCCTATTTAAGTTGTATTTCTAGAAAAATCATGACTTTTATGGACGCTAATTTCAGACTTGGGTTCGAAATTTAGAAGCAGTTTTCTCAGGTTCTATGAGACCAAACTGGCTGAAATATTGGAATAGTGATAAGAATCGTTATCCAAATCGAATTCAGTCACAAAATCTCCATAAAGCTGTATTTTTAGAAAAATCATGATTTTTATGGACGCTAATTTCAGACTTGGGTTCGAACTTTGGAAGCAGTTATCTCAGGTTTTATGGGACCAAACGGGCTGAAATATTGGAATAGTGATAAGAATCGTTATCCAAATCGAATTCAGTCACAATATCTCCATTAAGTTGTATTTTTAGATTAATCAGATTTTTATGGACGCCCATTTCAGACTTGGGTTCGAACTTTGGAAGCAGTTTTCTCAGGTTCTATGGGACTGAATTGACTGAAATATTGAAATAGTGATAACAATCGTTTTCCAAATCGAATTCAGTCACCAATTCTCCATTTAGTTGTATTTTTAGAAAAATCATTATTTTCATGCACGCTACTTTCAGACTTGGGTTCGAACTTTGGAAGCAGTTTTCTCAGGTTCTATGTGACTGAATTAGCTGAAATTTTTGAATAATGATAAGAATCGTTATCCAAATCGAATTCCGTCACCAAATCTCCATAAAGTTGTATTTTTAGAAAAATCATGATTTTTATGGACGCTAATTTCAGACTTGGGTTCGAACTTTGGAAGCAGTTTTCTCAGGTTCTATGTGACTGAATTGACTGAAATTTTTGAATAGTGATAAGAATCGTTATCCAAATCGAATTCAGTCACAATATCTCCATAAAGCTGTATTTTTAGAAAAATCATGATTTTTATGGACGCTAATTTCAGACTTGGGTTTGAACTTTGGAAGCAGTTTTCTCAGGTTCTATGGGACCAAACTGGCTGAAATATTGGAATAGTGATAAGAATCGTTATCCAAATCGAATTCAGTCAAAAAATCTCCATAAAGCTGTATTTTTAGAAAAATCATGATTTTTATGGACGCTAATTTCAGACTTGGGTTCGAACTTTGGAAGCAGTTTTCTCAGGTTCTATGGGACCAAACTGGCTGAAATATTGGAATAGTGATAAGAATCGTTATCCAAATCGAATTCAGTCACAAAATCTCCATAAAGCTGTATTTTTAGAAAAATCGTGATTTTTATGGACGCTAATTTCAGACTTGGGTTCGAACTTTGGAAGCAGTTTTCTCAGGTTCTATGGGACCAAACTGGCTGAAATATTGGAATAGTGATAAGAATCGTTATCCAAATCGAATTCAGTCACAATATCTCCATAAAGTTGTATTTTTAGAAAAGTTATGATTTTCATGGACGCTAGTTTCAGACTTGGGTTCGAACTTTGGAAGCAGTTTTCTCAGGTTCTGTGGGACTGAATTGACTGAAATTTTTGAATAGTGATAAGAATCGTTATCCAAATCGAATTCAGTCACAATATCTCCATAAAGTTGTATTTTAAGAAAAATTATGATTTTCATGGACGCTAATTTCAGACTTGGGTTCGAACTTTGGAAGCAGTTTTCTCAGGATTTATGTGACCAAACGGGCTGAAATATTGGAATAGTGATAAGAATCGTTATCCAAATCGAATTCAGTCACAATATCTCCATAAAGTTGTATTTTTAGAAAAGTTATGATTTTCATGGACGCTAATTTCAGACTTGGGTTCGAACTTTGGAAGCAGTTTTCTCAGGTTCTATGGTACTGAATTGGCTGAAATATTTTAATAGTGATAAGAATCGTTATCCAAATCGAATTCAGTCACAATATCTCCATAAAGTTGTATTTTAAGAAAAATTATGATTTTTATGGACGCTAATTTCAGACTTGGGTTCGAACTTTGGAAGCAGTTTTCTCAGGTTTTATATGACCAAACGGGCTGAAATATTGGAATAGTGATAAGAATCGTTATCCAAATCGAATTCAGTCACAATATCTCCATAAAGTTGTATTTTAAGAAAAATTATGATTTTTATGGACGCTAATTTCAGACTTGGGTTCGAACTTTAGAAGCAGTTTTCTCAGGTTCTATGGGATCAAACGGGCTGAAATTTTGTAATAGTGGTAAGAATCGTTATCCAAATCGAATTCAGTCACCAAATCTCCATAAAGTTGTATTTTTAGAAAAACTACGATATTTATGGACGCTAATTTCAGACTTGGGTTCGAACTTTAGAACCAGTTTTCTCAGGTTCTATGGGACCAAACTGGCTGAAATTTTGTAATATTGATAAGAATCGTTAGCAAAATCTAATTCAGTCACAAAATCTCCATATAGCTGTATTTTTAGAAAAATCATGATTTTTATGGAAGCAAATTTCAGACTTGGGTTCCAACTTTGGAAGCAGTTTTCTCAGGATTTATGTGACCAAACGGGCTGAAATATTGGAATAGTGATAAGAATCGTTATCCAAATCGAATTCAGTCACCAAATCTCCATTAAGTTGTATTTTTAAAAAAATCATGATTTTTATGGACGCTCATTTCAGACTTGGGTTCGAACTTTGGAAGCAGTTTTCTCAGGTTCTATGGGACTGAATTGACTGAAATATTGGAATAGTGATAACAACCGTTTTCCAAATCGAATTCAGTCACCAAATCTCCATTAAGTTGTATTTTTAGAAAAATCATGATTTTCATGGACGCTACTTTCAGACTTGGGTTCGAACTTTGGAAGCAGTTTTCTCAGGTTCTATGTGACTGAATTGGCTGAAAATTTTGAATAAGGATAAGAATCGTTATCCAAATCGAATTCAGTCACCAAATCTCCATAAAGTTGTATTTTTAGAAAAATCATGAATTCGATCTTTGGAAGCAATTTTCTCAGGTTCTATGGGACTGAAGTGACTGAAATTTTCGAATAGTGATAAGAATCGTCATATAAATCGAATTCAGTCACAATATCTCCTTAAAGTTGTACTTTAAGAAAAATTATGATTTTCATGGACGCTAATTTCAGACTTGGGTTCGAACTTTGAAAGCAGTTTAATCACAAAATCACAAAATCCTATTTAAGTTGTATTTCTAGAAAAATCATGACTTTTATGGACGCTAATTTCAGACTTGGGTTCGAAATTTAGAACCAGTTTTCTCAGGTTCTTTGGGACCAAACTGGCTGAAATTTTGTAATAGTGATAAGAATCGTTAGCCAAATCTAATTCAGTCACAAAATCTCCATAAAGCTGTATTTTTAGAAAAATCATGATTTTTATGGACGCTAATTTCAGACTTGGGTTCGAACTTTGGAAGCAGTTTTCTCAGGATTTATGTGACCAAACGGGCTGAAATATTGGAATAGTGATAAGAATCGTTATCCAAATCGAATTCAGTCACCAAATCTCCATTAAGTTGTATTTTTAGAAAAATTATGATTTTTATGGACGCTAATTTCAGACTTGGGTTCGAACTTTGGAAGCAGTTTTCTCAGGTTCTATGGGACTGAATTGACTGAAATATTGGAATAGTGATAACAATCGTTTTCCAAATCGAATTCAGTCACCAAATCTCCATTAAGTTGTATTTTTAGAAAAATCATGATTTTCATGGACGCTACTTTCAGACTTGGGTTCGAACTTTGGAAGCAGTTTTCTCAGGTTCTATGTGACTGAATTGGCTGAAATTTTTGAATAAGGATAAGAATCGTTATCCAAATCGAATTCAGTCACCAAATCTCCATAAAGTTGTATTTTTAGAAAAATCATGATTTTTATGGACGCTAATTTCACACTTGGGTTCGAACTTTGGAAGCAGTTTCCTCAGGTTCTATGGGACTGAATTGACTGAAATTTTTGAATAGTGATAAGAATCGTTATCCAAATCGAATTCAGTCACAATATCTCCATAAAGTTTTATTTTAAGAAAAATTATGATTTTCATGGACGCTAATTTCAGACTTGGGTTCGAACTTTGGAAGCAGTTTTCTCAGGATTTATGTGACCAAACGGGCTGAAATATTGGAATAGTGATAAGAAATGTTATCAAAATCGAATTCAGTGACAATATCTCCATAAAGTTGTATTTTTAGAAAAATCATGAATTCGATCTTTGGAAGCAATTTTCTCAGGTTCTATGGGACTGAATTGACTGAAATTTTTGAATAGTGATAAGAATCGTCATCTAAATCGAATTCAGTCACAATATCTCCATAAAAATGTACTTTAAGAAAAATTATGATTTTCATGGACGCTAATTTCAGACTTGGGTTAGAACTTTGAAAGCAGTTTTCTCACAAAATCACAAAATCCTATTTAAGTTGTATTTCTAGAAAAATCATGACTTTTATGGACGCTAATGTCAGACTTGGGTTCGAAATTTAGAAGCAGTTTTCTCAGGTTCTATGAGACCATACTGGCTGAAATATTGGAATAGTGATAAGAATCGTTATCCAAATCGAATTCAGTCACAAAATCTCCATAAAGTTGTATTTTTAGAAAAATTATTATTTTCATGGATGCTTATTTCAGACTTGGGTTCGAACTTTGGAAGCAGTTTTCTCAGGTTTTATGGGACCAAACGGGCTGAAATATTGGAATAGTGATAAGAATCGTTATCCAAATCGAATTCAGTCACCAAATCTCCATAAAGCTGTATTTTTAGAAAAATCATGATTTTTATGGACGCTAATTTCAGACTTGGGTTCGAACTTTGGAAGCAGTTTTCTCAGGATTTATGTGACCAAACGGGCTGAAATATTGGAATAGTGATAAGAATCGTTATCCAAATCGAATTCAGTCACCAAATGTCCATTAAGTTGTATTTTTAGAAAAATCATGATTTTTATGGACGCTAATTTCAGACTTGGGTTCGAACTTTGGAAGCAGTTTTCTCAGGATTTATGTGACCAAACGGGCTGAAATATTGGAATAGTGATAAGAATCGTTATCCAAATCGAATTCAGTCACCAAATGTCCATTAAGTTGTATTTTTAGAAAAATCATGATTTTTATGGACGCTAATTTCAGACTTGGGTTCGAACTTTGGAAGCAGTTTTCTCAGGTTCTATGGGACTGAATTGACTGAAATATTGGAATAGTGATAACAATCGTTTTCCAAATCGAATTCAGTCACCAATTCTCCATTTAGTTGTATTTTTAGAAAAATCATTATTTTCATGCACGCTACTTTCAGACTTGGGTTCGAACTTTGGAAGCAGTTTTCTCAGGTTCTATGTGACTGAATTAGCTGAAATTTTTGAATAATGATAAGAATCGTTATCCAAATCGAATTCCGTCACCAAATCTCCATAAAGTTGTATTTTTAGAAAAATCATGATTTTTATGGACGCTAATTTCAGACTTGGGTTCGAACTTTGGAAGCAGTTTTCTCAGGTTCTATGTGACTGAATTGACTGAAATTTTTGAATAGTGATAAGAATCGTTATCCAAATCGAATTCAGTCACAATATCTCCATAAAGCTGTATTTTTAGAAAAATCATGATTTTTATGGACGCTAATTTCAGACTTGGGTTTGAACTTTGGAAGCAGTTTTCTCAGGTTCTATGGGACCAAACTGGCTGAAATATTGGAATAGTGATAAGAATCGGTATCCAAATCAAATTCAGTCAAAAAATCTCCATAAAGCTGTATTTTTAGAAAAATCATGATTTTTATGGACGCTAATTTCAGACTTGGGTTCGAACTTTGGAAGCAGTTTTCTCAGGTTCTATGGGACCAAACTGGCTGAAATATTGGAATAGTGATAAGAATCGTTATCCAAATCGAATTCAGTCACAAAATCTCCATAAAGCTGTATTTTTAGAAAAATCGTGATTTTTATGGACGCTAATTTCAGACTTGGGTTCGAACTTTGGAAGCAGTTTTCTCAGGTTCTATGGGACCAAACTGGCTGAAATATTGGAATAGTGATAAGAATCGTTATCCAAATCGAATTCAGTCACAATATCTCCATAAAGTTGTATTTTTAGAAAAGTTATGATTTTCATGGACGCTAGTTTCAGACTTGGGTTCGAACTTTGGAAGCAGTTTTCTCAGGTTCTGTGGGACTGAATTGACTGAAATTTTTGAATAGTGATAAGAATCGTTATCCAAATCGAATTCAGTCACAATATCTCCATAAAGTTGTATTTTAAGAAAAATTATGATTTTCATGGACGCTAATTTCAGACTTGGGTTCGAACTTTGGAAGCAGTTTTCTCAGGATTTATGTGACCAAACGGGCTGAAATATTGGAATAGTGATAAGAATCGTTATCCAAATCGAATTCAGTCACAATATCTCCATAAAGTTGTATTTTTAGAAAAGTTATGATTTTAATGGACGCTAATTTCAGACTTGGGTTCGAACTTTGGAAGCAGTTTTCTCAGGTTCTATGGTACTGAATTGGCTGAAATATTTTAATAGTGATAAGAATCGTTATCCAAATCGAATTCAGTCACAATATCTCCATAAAGTTGTATTTTAAGAAAAATTATGATTTTTATGGACGCTAATTTCAGACTTGGGTTCGAACTTTGGAAGCAGTTTTCTCAGGTTTTATATGACCAAACGGGCTGAAATATTGGAATAGTGATAAGAATCGTTATCCAAATCGAATTCAGTCACAATATCTCCATAAAGTTGTATTTTAAGAAAAATTATGATTTTTATGGACGCTAATTTCAGACTTGGGTTCGAACTTTAGAAGCAGTTTTCTCAGGTTCTATGGGATCAAACGGGCTGAAATTTTGTAATAGTGGTAAGAATCGTTATCCAAATCGAATTCAGTCACCAAATCTCCATAAAGTTGTATTTTTAGAAAAACTACGATATTTATGGACGCTAATTTCAGACTTGGGTTCGAACTTTAGAACCAGTTTTCTCAGGTTCTATGGGACCAAACTGGCTGAAATTTTGTAATATTGATAAGAATCGTTAGCAAAATCTAATTCAGTCACAAAATCTCCATATAGCTGTATTTTTAGAAAAATCATGATTTTTATGGAAGCTAATTTCAGACTTGGGTTCCAACTTTGGAAGCAGTTTTCTCAGGATTTATGTGACCAAACGGGCTGAAATATTGGAATAGTGATAAGAATCGTTATCCAAATCGAATTCAGTCACCAAATCTCCATTAAGTTGTATTTTAAAAAAAATCATGATTTTTATGGACGCTCATTTCAGACTTGGGTTCGAACTTTGGAAGCAGTTTTCTCAGGTTCTATGGGACTGAATTGACTGAAATATTGGAATAGTGATAACAACCGTTTTCCAAATCGAATTCAGTCACCAAATCTCCATTAAGTTGTATTTTTAGAAAAATCATGATTTTCATGGACGCTACTTTCAGACTTGGGTTCGAACTTTGGGAAGCAGTTTTCTCAGGTTCTATGGGACCAAACTGGCTGAAATATTGGAATAGTGATAAGAATCGGTATCCAAATCGAATTCAGTCAAAAAATCTCCATAAAGCTGTATTTTTAGAAAAATCATGATTTTTATGGACGCTAATTTCAGACTTGGGTTCGAACTTTGGAAGCAGTTTTCTCAGGTTCTATGGGACCAAACTGGCTGAAATATTGGAATAGTGATAAGAATCGTTATCCAAATCGAATTCAGTCACAATATCTCCATAAAGTTGTATTTTTAGAAAAGTTATGATTTTCATGGACGCTAGTTTCAGACTTGGGTTCGAACTTTGGAAGCAGTTTTCTCAGGTTCTGTGGGACTGAATTGACTGAAATTTTTGAATAGTGATAAGAATCGTTATCCAAATCGAATTCAGTCACAATATCTCCATAAAGTTGTATTTTAAGAAAAATTATGATTTTCATGGACGCTAATTTCAGACTTGGGTTCGAACTTTGGAAGCAGTTTTCTCAGGATTTATGTGACCAAACGGGCTGAAATATTGGAATAGTGATAAGAATCGTTATCCAAATCGAATTCAGTCACAATATCTCCATAAAGTTGTATTTTTAGAAAAGTTATGATTTTCATGGACGCTAATTTCAGACTTGGGTTCGAACTTTGGAAGCAGTTTTCTCAGGTTCTATGGTACTGAATTGGCTGAAATATTTTAATAGTGATAAGAATCGTTATCCAAATCGAATTCAGTCACAATATCTCCATAAAGTTGTATTTTAAGAAAAATTATGATTTTTATGGACGCTAATTTCAGACTTGGGTTCGAACTTTGGAAGCAGTTTTCTCAGGTTTTATATGACCAAACGGGCTGAAATATTGGAATAGTGATAAGAATCGTTATCCAAATCGAATTCAGTCACAATATCTCCATAAAGTTGTATTTTAAGAAAAATTATGATTTTTATGGACGCTAATTTCAGACTTGGGTTCGAACTTTAGAAGCAGTTTTCTCAGGTTCTATGGGATCAAACGGGCTGAAATTTTGTAATAGTGGTAAGAATCGTTATCCAAATCGAATTCAGTCACCAAATCTCCATAAAGTTGTATTTTTAGAAAAACTACGATATTTATGGACGCTAATTTCAGACTTGGGTTCGAACTTTAGAACCAGTTTTCTCAGGTTCTATGGGACCAAACTGGCTGAAATTTTGTAATATTGATAAGAATCGTTAGCAAAATCTAATTCAGTCACAAAATCTCCATATAGCTGTATTTTTAGAAAAATCATGATTTTTATGGAAGCTAATTTCAGACTTGGGTTCCAACTTTGGAAGCAGTTTTCTCAGGATTTATGTGACCAAACGGGCTGAAATATTGGAATAGTGATAAGAATCGTTATCCAAATCGAATTCAGTCACCAAATCTCCATTAAGTTGTATTTTTAAAAAAATCATGATTTTTATGGACGCTCATTTCAGACTTGGGTTCGAACTTTGGAAGCAGTTTTCTCAGGTTCTATGGGACTGAATTGACTGAAATATTGGAATAGTGATAACAACCGTTTTCCAAATCGAATTCAGTCACCAAATCTCCATTAAGTTGTATTTTTAGAAAAATCATGATTTTCATGGACGCTACTTTCAGACTTGGGTTCGAACTTTGGAAGCAGTTTTCTCAGGTTCTATGTGACTGAATTGGCTGAAAATTTTGAATAAGGATAAGAATCGTTATCCAAATCGAATTCAGTCACCAAATCTCCATAAAGTTGTATTTTTAGAAAAATCATGAATTCGATCTTTGGAAGCAATTTTCTCAGGTTCTATGGGACTGAAGTGACTGAAATTTTCGAATAGTGATAAGAATCGTCATATAAATCGAATTCAGTCACAATATCTCCTTAAAGTTGTACTTTAAGAAAAATTATGATTTTCATGGACGCTAATTTCAGACTTGGGTTCGAACTTTGAAAGCAGTTTAATCACAAAATCACAAAATCCTATTTAAGTTGTATTTCTAGAAAAATCATGACTTTTATGGACGCTAATTTCAGACTTGGGTTCGAAATTTAGAACCAGTTTTCTCAGGTTCTTTGGGACCAAACTGGCTGAAATTTTGTAATAGTGATAAGAATCGTTAGCCAAATCTAATTCAGTCACAAAATCTCCATAAAGCTGTACTTTAAGAAAAATTATGATTTTCATGGACGCTAATTTCAGACTTGGGTTCGAACTTTGAAAGCAGTTTAATCACAAAATCACAAAATCCTATTTAAGTTGTATTTCTAGAAAAATCATGACTTTTATGGACGCTACTTTCAGACTTGGGTTCGAACTTTGGAAGCAGTTTTCTCAGGTTCTATGTGACTGAATTGGCTGAAATTTTTGAATAAGGATAAGAATCGTTATCCAAATCGAATTCAGTCACCAAATCTCCATAAAGTTGTATTTTTAGAAAAATCATGATTTTTATGGACGCTAATTTCACACTTGGGTTCGAACTTTGGAAGCAGTTTTCTCAGGTTCTATGGGACCAAACTGGCTGAAATATTGGAATAGTGATAAGAATCGTTATCCAAATCAAATTCAGTCAAAAAATCTCCATTAAGCTGTATTTTTAGAAAAATCATGATTTTTATGGACGCTAATTTCAGACTTGGGTTCAAACTTTGGAAGCAATTTTCTCAGGTTCTATGGGACTGAATTGACTGAAATTTTTGAATAGTGATAAGAATCGTCATCTAAATCGAATTCAGTCACAATATCTCCATAAAAATGTACTTTAAGAAAAATTATGATTTTCATGGACGCTAATTTCAGACTTGGGTTAGAACTTTGAAAGCAGTTTTCTCACAAAATCACAAAATCCTATTTAAGTTGTATTTCTAGAAAAATCATGACTTTTATGGACGCTAATTTCAGACTTGGGTTCGAAATTTAGAAGCAGTTTTCTCAGGTTCTATGAGACCAAACTGGCTGAAATATTGGAATAGTGATAAGAATCGTTATCCAAATCGAATTCAGTCACAAAATCTCCATAAAGTTGTATTTTTAGATTAATCAGATTTTTATGGACGCCCATTTCAGACTTGGGTTCGAAATTTAGAAGCAGTTTTCTCAGGTTCTATGAGACCAAACTGGCTGAAATATTGGAATAGTGATAAGAATCGTTATCCAAATCGAATTCAGTCACAAAATCTCCATAAAGCTGTATTTTTAGAAAAATCATGATTTTTATGGACGCTAATTTCAGACTTGGGTTCGAACTTTGGAAGCAGTTTTCTCAGGATTTATGTGACCAAACGGGCTGAAATATTGGAATAGTGATAAGAATCGTTATCCAAATCGAATTCAGTCACCAAATCTCCATTAAGTTGTATTTTTAGAAAAATTATGATTTTTATGGACGCTAATTTCAGACTTGGGTTCGAACTTTGGAAGCAGTTTTCTCAGGTTCTATGGGACTGAATTGACTGAAATATTGGAATAGTGATAACAATCGTTTTCCAAATCGAATTCAGTCACCAAATCTCCATTAAGTTGTATTTTTAGAAAAATCATGATTTTCATGGACGCTACTTTCAGACTTGGGTTCGAACTTTGGAAGCAGTTTTCTCAGGTTCTATGTGACTGAATTGGCTGAAATTTTTGAATAAGGATAAGAATCGTTATCCAAATCGAATTCAGTCACCAAATCTCCATAAAGTTGTATTTTTAGAAAAATCATGATTTTTATGGACGCTAATTTCACACTTGGGTTCGAACTTTGGAAGCAGTTTCCTCAGGTTCTATGGGACTGAATTGACTGAAATTTTTGAATAGTGATAAGAATCGTTATCCAAATCGAATTCAGTCACAATATCTCCATAAAGTTTTATTTTAAGAAAAATTATGATTTTCATGGACGCTAATTTCAGACTTGGGTTCGAACTTTGGAAGCAGTTTTCTCAGGATTTATGTGACCAAACGGGCTGAAATATTGGAATAGTAATAAGAAATGTTATCAAAATCGAATTCAGTGACAATATCTCCATAAAGTTGTATTTTTAGAAAAATCATGAATTCGATCTTTGGAAGCAATTTTCTCAGGTTCTATGGGACTGAATTGACTGAAATTTTTGAATAGTGATAAGAATCGTCATATAAATCGAATTCAGTCACAATATCTCCTTAAAGTTGTACTTTAAGAAAAATTATGATTTTCATGGACGCTAATTTCAGACTTGGGTACGAACTTTGAAAGCAGTTTAATCACAAAATCACAAATCGTTATACAAATCGAATTCAGTCACAATATCTCCATTAAGTTGTATTTTTAGAAAAATCATGATTTTTATGGACGCTAATTTCAGACTTGGGTTCGAACTTTGGAAGCAGTTTTCTCAGGTTCTATGGGACTGAATTGACTGAAATATTGGAATAGTGATAACAATCGTTTTCCAAATCGAATTCAGTCACCAAATCTCCATTAAGTTGTATTTTTAGAAAAATCATGATTTTCATGGACGCTACTTTCAGACTTGGGTTCGAACTTTGGAAGCAGTTTTCTCAGGTTCTATGTGACTGAATTGGCTGAAAATTTTGAATAAGGATAAGAATCGTTATCCAAATCGAATTCAGTCACCAAATCTCCATAAAGTTGTATTTTTAGAAAAATCATGAATTCGATCTTTGGAAGCAATTTTCTCAGGTTCTATGGGACTGAATTGACTGAAATTTTTGAATAGTGATAAGAATCGTCATATAAATCGAATTCAGTCACAATATCTCCTTAAAGTTGTACTTTAAGAAAAATTACGATTTTCATGGACGCTAATTTCAGACTTGGGTTCGAACTTTGAAAGCAGTTTAATCACAAAATCACAAAATCCTATTTAAGTTGTATTTCTAGAAAAATCATGACTTTTATGGACGCTAATTTCAGACTTGGGTTCGAAATTTAGAACCAGTTTTCTCAGGTTCTATGGGACCAAACTGGCTGAAATTTTGTAATAGTGATAAGAATCGTTAGCCAAATCTAATTCAGTCACAAAATCTCCATAAAGCTGTATTTTTAGAAAAATCATGATTTTTATGGACGCTAATTTCAGACTTGGGTTCGAACTTTGGAAGCAGTTTTCTCAGGATTTATGTGACCAAACGGGCTGAAATATTGGAATAGTGATAAGAATCGTTATCCAAATCGAATTCAGTCACCAAATGTCCATTAAGTTGTATTTTTAGAAAAATCATGATTTTTATGGACGCTAATTTCAGACTTGGGTTCGAACTTTGGAAGCAGTTTTCTCAGGTTCTATGGGACTGAATTGACTGAAATATTGGAATAGTGATAACAATCGTTTTCCAAATCGAATTCAGTCACCAAATCTCCATTAAGTTGTATTTTTAGAAAAATCATGATTTTCATGGATGCTACTTTCGGACTTGGGTTCGAACTTTGGAAGCAGTTTTCTCAGGTTCTATGTGACTGAATTGGCTGAAATTTTTGAATAAGGATAAGAATCGTTATCCAAATCGAATTCAGTCACCAAATCTCCATAAAGTTGTATTTTTAGAAAAATCATGATTTTTATGGACGCTAATTTCACACTTGGGTTCGAACTTTGGAAGCAGTTTTCTCAGGTTCTATGGGACTGAATTGACTGAAATTTTTGAATAGTGATAAGAATCGTTATCCAAATCGAATTCAGTCACAATATCTCCATACAAGTGTATTTTAAGAAAAAATATGATTTTCATGGACGCTAATTTCAGACTTGGGTTCGAACTTTGGAAGCAGTTTTCTCAGGATTTATGTGACCAAACGGGCTGAAATATTGGAATAGTGATAAGAATCGTTATCAAAATCGAATTCAGTCACAATATCTCCATAAAGTTGTATTTTTAGAAAAGTTATGATTTTCATGGACGCTAATTTCAGATTTGGGTTCGACCTTTAGAAGCAGTTATCTCAGGTTCTATGGGACCAAACTGGCTGAAATATTGGAATAGTGATAAGAATCGTTATCCAAATCGAATTCAGTCACAAAATCTCCATAAAGCTGTATTTTTAGAAAAATCATGATTTTTATGGACGCTAATTTCAGACTTGGGTTTGAACTTTGGAAGCAGTTTTCTCAGGTTCTATGGGACCAAACTGGCTGAAATATTGGAATAGTGATAAGAATCGTTATCCAAATCAAATTCAGTCAAAAAATCTCCATAAAGCTGTATTTTTAGAAAAATCATGATTTTTATGGACGCTAATTTCAGACTTGGGTTCGAACTTTGGATGCAATTTTCTCAGGTTCTATGGGACTGAATTGACTGAAATTTTTGAATAGTGATAAGAATCGTCATCTAAATCGAATTCAGTCACAATATCTCCATAAAGTTGTACTTTAAGAAAAATTATGATTTTCATGGACGCTAATTTCAGACTTGGGTTCGAACTTTGAAAGCAGTTTTCTCACAAAATCACAAAATCCTATTTAAGTTGTATTTCTAGAAAAATCATGACTTTTATGGACGCTAATTTTAGACTTGGGTTCGAAATTTAGAAGCAGTTTTCTCAGGTTCTATGAGACCAAACTGGCTGAAATATTGGAATAGTGATAAGAATCGTTATCCAAATCGAATTCAGTCACAAAATCTCCATAAAGTTGTATTTTTAGAAAAATTATTATTTTCATGGATGCTTATTTCAGACTTGGGTTCGAACTTTGGAAGCAGTTTTCTCAGGTTTTATGGGACCAAACGGGCTGAAATATTGGAATAGTGATAAGAATCGTTATCCAAATCGAATTCAGTCACCAAATCTCCATAAAGCTGTATTTTTAGAAAAATCATGATTTTTATGGACGCTAATTTCAGACTTGGGTTTGAACTTTGGAAGCAGTTTTCTCAGGTTTTATGTGACCAAACTGGCTGAAATATTGGAATAGTGATAAGAATCGATATCCAAATCGAATTCAGTCACAAAATCTCCATAATGTTGTATTTTAAGAAAAATTATGATTTTCATGGACGCTAATTTCAGACTTGGGTTCGAACTTTGGAAGCAGTTTTCTCAGGATTTATGTGACCAAACGGGCTGAAATATTGGAATAGTGATAAGAATCGTTATCCAAATCGAATTCAGTCACAATATCTCCATAAAGTTGTATTTTAAGAAAAATTATGATTTTCATGGACGCTAATTTCAGACTTGGGTTCGAACTTTGGAAGCAGTTTTCTCAGGATTTATGTGACCAAACGGGCTGAAATATTGGAATAGTGATAAGAATCGTTATCCAAATCGAATTCTGTCACCAAATCTCCATAAAGTTGTATTTTTAGAAAAATTATGATTTTTATGGACGCTAATTTCAGACTTGGGTTCGAACTTTGGAAGCAGTTTTCTCAGGTTTTATATGACCAAACGGGCTGAAATATTGGAATAGTGATAAGAATCATTATCCAAATCTAATTCTGTCACTAAATCTCCATAAAGCTGTATTTTTAGAAAAATCATGATTTTTATGGACGCTCATTTCAGACTTGGGTTCGAACTTTGGAAGCAGTTTTCTCAGGTTCTATGTGACTGAATTGGCTGAAATTTTTGAATAAGGATAAGAATCGTTATCCAAATCGAATTCCGTCACCAAATCTCCATAAAGTTGTATTTTTAGAAAAATCATGATTTTTATGGACGCTAATTTCAGACTTGGGTTCGAACTTTGGAAGCAGTTTTCTCAGGTTCTATGGGACTGAATTGACTGAAATTTTTGAATAGTGATAAGAATCGTTATCCAAATCGAATTCAGTCACAATATCTCCATAAAGTTGTATTTTAAGAAAAATTATGATTTTCATGGACGCTAATTTCAGACTTGGGTTCGAACTTTGGAAGCAGTTTTCTCAGGATTTATGTGACCAAACGGGCTGAAATATTGGAATACTGATAAGAATCGTTATCCAAATCGAATTCAGTCACAATATCTCCATAAAGTTGTATTTTTAGAAAAGTTATGATTTCCATGGACGCTAATTTCAGACTTGGGTTCGAACTTTAGAAGCAGTTATCTCAGGTTCTATGGGACCAAACTGGCTGAAATATTGGAATAGTGATAAGAATCGTTATCCAAATCGAATTCAGTCAAAAAATCTCCATAAAGCTGTATTTTTAGAAAAACCATGATTTTTATGGACGCTAATTTCAGACTTGGGTTCGAACTTTGGAAGCAATTTTCTCAGGTTCTATGGGACCAAACTGGCTGAAATATTGGAATAGTGATAAGAATCGTTATCCAAATCGAATTCAGTCACAAAATCTCCATAAAGCTGTATTTTTAGAAAAATCGTGATTTTTATGGACGCTAATTTCAGACTTGGGTTCGAACTTTGGAAGCAGTTTTCTCAGGTTCTATGGGACCAAACTGGCTGAAATATTGGAATAGTGATAAGAATCGTTATCCAAATCGAATTCAGTCACAATATCTCCATAAAGTTGTATTTTTAGAAAAGTTATGATTTTCATGGACGCTAGTTTCAGACTTGGGTTCGAACTTTGGAAGCAGTTTTCTCAGGTTCTATGGGACTGAATTGACTGAAATTTTTTAATAGTGATAAGAATCGTTATCCAAATCGAATTCAGTCACAATATCTCCATAAAGTTGTATTTTAAGAAAAATTATGATTTTCATGGACGCTAATTTCAGACTTGGGTTCGAACTTTGGAAGCAGTTTTCTCAGGATTTATGTGACCAAACGGGCTGAAATATTGGAATAGTGATAAGAATCGTTATCCAAATCGAATTCAGTCACAATATCTCCATAAAGTTGTATTTTTAGAAAAGTTATGATTTTCATGGACGCTAATTTCAGACTTGGGTTCGACCTTTAGAAGCAGATATCTCAGGTTCTATGGGACCAAACTGGCTGAAATATTGGAATAGTGATAAGAATCGTTATCCAAATCGAATTCAGTCACAAAATCTCCATAAAGCTGTATTTTTAGAAAAATCATGATTTTTATGGACGCTAATTTCAGACTTGGGTTTGAACTTTGGAAGCAGTTTCCTCAGGTTCTATGGGACCAAACTGGCTGAAATATTGGAATAGTGATAAGAATCGTTATCCAAATCGAATTCAGTCAAAAAATCTCCATAAAGCTGTATTTTTAGAAAAATCATGATTTTTATGGACGCTAATTTCAGACTTGGGTTCGAACTTTGGAAGCAATTTTCTCAGGTTCTATGGGACTGAATTGACTGAAATTTTTGAATAGTGATAAGAATCGTGATCTAAATCGAATTCAGTCACAATATCTCCATAAAGTTGTACTTTAAGAAAAATTATGATTTTCATGGACGCTAATTTCAGACTTGGGTTCGAACTTTGAAAGCAGTTTTCTCACAAAATCACAAAATCCTATTTAAGTTGTATTTCTAGAAAAATCATGACTTTTATGGACGCTAATTTCAGACTTGGGTTCGAAATTTAGAAGCAGTTTTCTCAGGTTCTATGAGACCAAACTGGCTGAAATTTTGTAATAGTGATAAAAATCGTCATCCAAATGGAATTCAGTCACAAAATCTCCATAAAGCTGTATTTTTAGAAAAATCATGATTTTTATGGACGCTAATTTCAGACTTGGGTTCGAACTTTGGAAGCAGTTTTCTCAGGTTCTATGGGACCAAACTGGCTGAAATATTGGAATAGTGATAAGAATCGTTATCCAAATCGAATTCAGTCACAAAATCTCCATAAAGTTGTATTTTTAGAAAAATTATGATTTTCATGGATGCTTATTTCAGACTTGGGTTCGAACTTTGGACGCAGTTTTCTCAGGTTCTATGGGACCAAACGGGCTGAAATATTGGAATAGTGATAAGAATCGTTATCCAAATCGAATTCAGTCACAATATCTCCATAAAGTTGTGTTTTTAGATTAATCAGATTTTTATGGACGCTCATTTCAGACTTGGGTTCGAACTTTGGAAGCAGTTTTCTCAGGTTCTATGGGACTGAATTGGCTGAAATTTTTTAATAATGATAAGAATCCTTATCCAAATCGAATTCAGTCACAATATCTCCATAAAGTTGTATTTTTCGAAAAATCATGATTTTTATGGACGCTAATTTCAGACTTGGGTTCGAACTTTGCAAGTAGTTTTCTCAGGTTTTATGGGACCAAACGGGCTGAAATATTGGAATAGTGATAAGAATCGTGATCCAAATCGAATTCAGTCACAAAATCTCCATAAAGTTGTATTTTAGAAAAAAATTATGATTTTCATGGATGCTAATTTCAGACTTGGGTTCGAACTTTGGAAGCAGTTATCTCAGGTTTTATGGGACCAAACGGGCTGAAATATTGGAATAGTGATAAGAATCGTTATCCAAATCGAATTCAGTCACAATATCTCCATTAAGTTGTATTTTTAGATTAATCAGATTTTTATGGACGCCCATTTCAGACTTGGGTTCGAACTTTGGAAGCAGTTTTCTCAGGTTCTATGAGACCAAACTGGCTGAAATTTTGTAATAGTTATAAGAATCCTTATCCAAATCGAATTCAGTCACAATATCTCCAAAAAGTTGTATTTTTAGAAAAATCTTGATTTTTATGGACGCTAATTTCAGACTTGGGTTCGAACTTTGGACGCAGTTATATCAGGTTTTATGGGACCAAACTGGCTGAAATATTGGAATAGTGATGAGAATCGTTATCCAAATCGAATTCAGTCACAATATCTCCATAAAGTTGTATTTTTAGATTAATCAGATTTTTATGGACGCTCATTTCAGACTTGGGTTCGAACTTTGGAAGCAGTTTTCTCAGGTTCTATGAGACCAAAATGGCTGAAATTTTGTAATAGTTATAAGAATCCTTATCCAAATCGAATTCAGTCACAATATCTCCATAAAGTTGTATTTTTAGAAAAATCATGATTTTTATGGACGCTAATTTCAGACTTGGGTTCGAACTTTGGACGCAGTTATATCAGGTTTTATGGGACCAAACTGGCTGAAATATTGGAAAAGTGATAAGAATCGTTATCCAAATCGAATTCAGTCACAAAATCTCCACAAAGCTGTATTTTTAGAAAAATAATGAATTTCATGGATGCTAATTTCAGACTTGGGTTCGAACTTTGGACGCAGTTATATCAGGTTTTATGGGACCAAACTGGCTGAAATATTGGAATAGTGATAAGAATCTTTATCCAAATCGAATTCAGTCACAATATCTCCATAAAGTTGTATTTTTAGATTAATCAGATTTTTATGGACGCTTATTTCAGACTTGGGTTCGAACTTTGGAAGCAGTTTTCTCAGGTTCTATGGGACTGAATTGGCTGAAATTTTTGAATAATGATAAGAATCCTTATCCGAATCGAATTCAGTCACAATATCTGTATAAAGTTGTATTTTTAGAAAAATTATTATTTTCATTGACGCTAATTTCAGACTTGGGTTCGAACTTTGCAAGTAGTTTTCTCAGGTTTTATGGGACCAAACGGGCTGAAATATTGGAATAGTGATAAGAATCGTTATCCAAATCGAATTCAGTCACAATATCTCCATAAAGTTGTATTTTTAGATTAATCAGATTTTTATGGACGCTCATTTCAGACTTGGGTTCGAACTTTGGAAGCAGTTTTCTCAGGTTCTATGAGACCAAACTGGCTGAAATTTTGTAATAGTTATAAGAATCCTTATCCAAATCGAATTCAGTCACAATATCTCCATAAAGTTGTATTTTTAGAAAAATCATGATTTTTATGGACGCTAATTTCAGACTTGGGTTCGAAATTTGGAAGCAGTTTTCTCAGGTTCTATGAGACCAAACTGGCTGAAATTTTGGAATAGTGATAACAATCGTTTTCCAAATCGAATTCAGTCACCAAATCTCCATAATGTTGTATTTTTAGAAAAATCATGATTTTCATGGACGCTAATTTCAGACTTGGGTTCGAACTTTGGAAGCAGTTTTCTCACGTTCTATGGGACTGAATTGGCTGAAATTTTTTAATAATGATAAGAATCCTTATTCAAATCGAATTCAGTCACAATATCTCCATAAAGTGTTAGTTTTAGAAAAATCATGATTTTATGGACGCTAATTTCAGACTTGGGTTCGAACTTTGGAAGCAGTTTTCTCAGGTTCTACGGGACTGAATTGGCTGAAATTTTTGAATAATGATAAGAATTCTTATCCAAATCGAATTCAGTCACAATATCTGTATAAAGTTGTATTTATAGAAAAATTATGATTTTCATGGACGCTAATTTCAGACTTGGGTTCGAACTTTGCAAGCAGTTTTCTGAGGTTTTATGGGACCAAACGGACTGAAATATTGGAATAGTGATTAGAATCGTTATCCAAATCGAATTCAGTCACAAAATCTCCACAAAGCTGTATTTTTCGAAAAATCATGATTTTTATGGACGCTAATTTCAGACTTGGGTTCGAACTTTGGACGCAGTTATATCAGGTTTTATGGGACCAAACTGGCTGAAATATTGGAATAGTGATAAGAATCGTTATCCAAATCGAATTCAGTCACAAAATCTCCACAAAGCTGTATTTTTAGAAAAATAATGATTTTCATGGATGCTAATTTCAGACTTGGGTTCGAACTTTGGACGCAGTTATATCAGGTTTTATGGGACCAAACTGGCTGAAATATTGGAATAGTGATAAGAATCGTTATCCAAATCGAATTCAGTCACAATATCTCCATAAAGGGTTATTTTTAGATTAATCAGATTTTTATGGACGCTCATTTCAGACTTGGGTTCGAACTTTGGAAGCAGTTTTCTCAGGTTCTATGGGACTGAATTGGCTGAAATTTTTTAATAATGATAAGAATCCTTATCCAAATCGAATTCAGTCACAATATCTCCATAAAGTTGTATTTTTCGAAAAATCATGATTTTTATGGACGCTAATTTCAGACTTGGGTTCGAACTTTGCAAGTAGTTTTCTCAGGTTTTATGGGACCAAACGGGCTGAAATATTGGAATAGTGATAAGAATCGTTATCCAAATCGAATTCAGTCACAAAATCTCCATAAAGTTGTATTTTTAGAAATGTTATGATTTTCATGGACGCTAATTTCAGACTTGGGTTCGAACTTTTGAAGCAGTTTTCTCAGGTTCTACGGGACTGAATTGGCTGAAATTTTTGAATAATGATAAGAATCCTTATCCAAATCGAATTCAGTCACAATATCTGTATAAAGTTGTATTTTTAGAAAAAATATTTTTTTCATGGACGCTAATTTCAGACTTGGGTTCGAACTTTGCAAGTAGTTTTCTCAGGTTTTATGGGACCAAACGGGCTGAAATATTGGAATAGTGATAAGAATCGTTATCCAAATCGAATTCAGTCACAAAATCTCCATAAAGTTGTATTTTAGAAAAAAATTATGATTTTCATGGATGCTAATTTCAGACTTGGGTTCGAACTTTGGAAGCAGTTATCTCAGGTTTTATGGGACCAAACGGGCTGAAATATTGGAATAGTGATAAGAATCGTTATCCAAATCGAATTCAGTCACAATATCTTCATTAAGTTGTATTTTTAGATTAATCAGATTTTTATGGACGCCCATTTCAGACTTGGGTTCGAACTTTGGAAGCAGTTTTCTCAGGTTCTATGAGACCAAACTGGCTGAAATTTTGTAATAGTTATAAGAATCCTTATCCAAATCGAATTAGGTCACAATATCTCCATAAAGTTGTATTTTTAGAAAAATCTTGATTTTTATGGACGCTAATTTCAGACTTGGGTTCGAACTTTGGACGCAGTTATATCAGGTTTTATGGGACCAAACTGGCTGAAATATTGGAATAGTGATAAGAATCGTTATCCAAATCGAATTCAGTCACAATATCTCCATAAAGTTGTATTTTTCGATTAATCAGATTTTTATGGACGCTCATTTCAGACTTGGGTTCGAACTTTGGAAGCAGTTTTCTCAGGTTCTATGGGACTGAATTGGCTGAAATTTTTGAATAATGATAAGAATCCTTATCCGAATCGAATTCAGTCACAAAATCTCCATAAAGTTGTATTTTTAGAAAAATTATGATTTTCATGGATGCTAATTTCAGACTTGGGTTCGAACTTTGGAAGCAGTTATCTCAGGTTTTATGGGACCAAACGGGCTGAAATATTGGAATAGTGATAAGAATCGTTATCCAAATCGAATTCAGTCACAATATCTCCATAAAGTTGTATTTTTTGATTAATCAGATTTTTATGGACGCTCATTTCAGACTTGGGTTCGAACTTTGGAAGCAGTTTTCTCAGGTTCTATGAGACCAAACTGGCTGAAATTTTGTAATAGTTATAAGAATCCTTATCCAAATCGAATTCAGTCACAATATCTCCATAAAGTTGTATTTTTAGAAAAATCATGATTTTTATGGACGCTAATTTCAGACTTGGGTTCGAACTTTGGACGCAGTTATATCAGGTTTTATGGGACCAAACTGGCTGAAATATTGGAATAGTGATAAGAATCGTTATCCAAATCGAATTCAGTCACAAAATCTCCACAAAGCTGTATTTTTAGAAAAATAATGATTTTCATTGATGCTAATTTCAGACTTGGGTTCGAACTTTGGACGCAGTTATATCAGGTTTTATGGGACCAAACTGGCTGAAATATTGGAATAGTGATAAGAATCGAATTCAGTCACAATATCTCCATAAAGTTGTATTTTTAGATTAATCAGATTTTTATGGACGCTTATTTCAGACTTGGGTTCGAACTTTGGAAGCAGTTTTCTCAGGTTCTATGGGACTGAATTGGCTGAAATTTTTGAATAATGATAAGAATCCTTATCCGAATCGAATTCAGTCACAATATCTGTATAAAGTTGTATTTTTAGAAAAATTATTATTTTCATGGACGCTAATTTCAGACTTGGGTTCGAACTTTGCAAGTAGTTTTCTCAGGTTTTATGGGACCAAACGGGCTGAAATATTGGAATAGTGATAAGAATCGTTATCCAAATCGAATTCAGTCACAATATCTCCATAAAGTTGTATTTTTAGATTAATCAGATTTTTATGGACGCTCATTTCAGACTTGGGTTCGAACTTTGGAAGCAGTTTTCTCAGGTTCTATGAGACCAAACTGGCTGAAATTTTGTAATAGTTATAAGAATCCTCATCCAAATCGAATTCAGTCACAATATCTCCATAAAGTTGTATTTTTAGAAAAATCATGATTTTTATGGACGCTAATTTCAGAGTTGGGTTCGAACTTTGGAAGCAGTTTTCTCAGGTTCTATGGGACTGAATTGGCTGAAATTTTTTAATAATGATAAGAATCCTTATTCAAATCGAATTCAGTCACAATATCTCCATAAAGTGTTAGTTTTAGAAAAATCATGATTTTATGGACGCTAATTTCAGACTTGGGTTCGAACTTTGGAAGCAGTTTTCTCAGGTTCTACGGGACTGAATTGGCTGAAATTTTTTAATAATGATAAGAATCCTTATCCAAATCGAATTCAGTCACAATATCTCCATAAAGTTGTATTTTTAGAAAAATCATGATTTTTATGGACGCTAATTTCAGACTTGGGTTCGAACTTTGGATGCAGTTATATCAGGTTTTATGGGACCAAACTGGCTGAAATATTGGAATAGTGATAAGAATCGTTATCCAAATCGAATTCAGTCACAATATCTCCATAAAGTTGTATTTTTAGATTAATCAGATTTTTATGGACGCTTATTTCAGACTTGGGTTCGAACTTTGGAAGCAGTTTTCTCAGGTTCTATGGGACTGAATTGGCTGAAATTTTTGAATAATGATAAGAATCCTTATCCGAATCGAATTCAGTCACAATATCTGTATAAAGTTGTATTTTTAGAAAAATTATTATTTTCATGGACGCTAATTTCAGACTTGGGTTCGAACTTTGCAAGTAGTTTTCTCAGGTTTTATGGGACCAAACGGGCTGAAATATTGGAATAGTGATAAGAATCGTTATCCAAATCGAATTCAGTCACAATATCTCCATAAAGTTGTATTTTTAGATTAATCAGATTTTTATGGACGCTCATTTCAGACTTGGGTTCGAACTTTGGAAGCAGTTTTCTCAGGTTCTAAAAGACCAAACTGGCTGAAATTTTGTAATAGTTATAAGAATCCTTATCCAAATCGAATTCAGTCACAATATCTCCATAAAGTTGTATTTTTAGAAAAATCATGATTTTTATGGACGCTAATTTCAGACTTGGGTTCGAACTTTGGAAGCAGTTTTCTCAGGTTCTATGAGACCAAACTGGCTGAAATTTTGTATTAGTGATAAGAATCGTTATCCAAATCGAATTCTGTCACAAAATCTCCATAATGTTGTATTTTTAGAAAAATCATGATTTTCATGGACGCTAATTTGAGAGTTGGGTTCGAACTTTGGAAGCAGTTTTCTCAGGTTCTATGGGACTGAATTGGCTGAAATTTTTTAATAATGATAAGAATCCTTATTCAAATCGAATTCAGTCACAATATCTCCATAAAGTGTTAGTTTTAGAAAAATCATGATTTTATGGACGCTAATTTCAGACTTGGGTTCGAACTTTGGAAGCAGTTTTCTCAGGTTCTACGGGACTGAATTGGCTGAAATTTTTGAATAATGATAAGAATTCTTATCCAAATCGAATTCAGTCACAATATCTGTATAAAGTTGTATTTATAGAAAAATTATGATTTTCATGGACGCTAATTTCAGACTTGGGTTCGAACTTTGCAAGCAGTTTTCTCAGGTTTTATGGGACCAAACGGACTGAAATATTGGAATAGATATAAGAATCGTTATCCAAATCGAATTCAGTCACAAAATCTCCACAAAGCTGTATTTTTCGAAAAATCATGATTTTTATGGACGCTAATTTCAGACTTGGGTTCGAACTTTGGACGCAGTTATATCAGGTTTTATGGGACCAAACTGGCTGAAATATTGGAATAGTGATAAGAATCGTTATCCAAATCGAATTCAGTCACAATATCTCCATAAAGTTGTATTTTTAGATTAATCAGATTTTTATGGACGCTCATTTCAGACTTGGGTTCGAACTTTTGAAGCAGTTTTCTCAGGTTCTACGGGACTGAATTGGCTGAAATTTTTGAATAATGATAAGAATCCTTATCCGAATCGAATTCAGTCACAATATCTGTATAAAGTTGTATTTTTAGAAAAATTATTATTTTCATGGACGCTAATTTCAGACTTGGGTTCGAACTTTGCAAGCAGTTTTCTCAGGTTTTATGGGACCAAACGGACTGAAATATTGGAATAGTGATAAGAATCGTTATCCAAATCGAATTCAGTCACAAAATCTCCACAAAGCTGTATTTTTCGAAAAATCATGATTTTTATGGACGCTAATTTCAGACTTGGGTTCGAACTTTGGACGCAGTTATATCAGGTTTTATGGGACCAAACTGGCTGAAATATTGGAATAGTGATAAGAATCGTTATCCAAATCGAATTCAGTCACAAAATCTCCACAAAGCTGTATTTTTAGAAAAATAATGATTTTCATGGATGCTAATTTCAGACTTGGGTTCGAACTTTGGACGCAGTTATATCAGGTTTTATGGGACCAAACTGGCTGAAATATTGGAATAGTGATAAGAATCGTTATCCAAATCGAATTCAGTCACAATATCTCCATAAAGTTGTATTTTTAGATTAATCAGATTTTTATGGACGCTCATTTCAGAATGGGGTTCGAACTTTGGAAGCAGTTTTCTCAGGTTCTATGGGACTGAATTGGCTGAAATTTTTGAATAATGATAAGAATCCTTATCCCAATCGAATTCAGTCACAATATCTGTATAAAGTTGTATTTTTAGAAAAATTATTATTTTCATGGACGCTAATTTCAGACTTGGGTTCGAACTTTGCAAGTAGTTTTCTCAGGTTTTATGGGACCAAACGGGCTGAAATATTGGAATAGTGATAAGAATCGTTATCCAAATCGAATTCAGTCACAATATCTCCATAAAGTTGTATTTTTAGATTAATCAGATTTTTATGGACGCTCATTTCAGACTTGGGTTCGAACTTTGGAAGCAGTTTTCTCAGGTTCTATGAGACCAAACTGGCTGAAATTTTGTATTAGTGATAAGAATCGTTATCCAAATCGAATTATGTCACAAAATCTCCATAATGTTGTATTTTTAGAAAAATCATGATTTTCATGGACGCTAATTTCAGACTTGGGTTCGAACTTTGGAAGCAGTTTTCTCAGGTTCTATGGGACTGAATTGGCTGAAATTTTTTAATAATGATAAGAATCCTTATTCAAATCGAATTCAGTCACAATATCTCCATAAAGTGTTAGTTTTAGAAAAATCATGATTTTATGGACGCTAATTTCAGACTTGGGTTCGAACTTTGGAAGCAGTTTTCTCAGGTTCTACGGGACTGAATTGGCTGAAATTTTTGAATAATGATAAGAATTCTTATCCAAATCGAATTCAGTCACAATATCTGTATAAAGTTGTATTTTTAGAAAAATTATGATTTTCATGGACGCTAATTTCAGACTTGGGTTCGAACTTTGCAAGCAGTTTTCTCAGGTTTTATGGGACCAAACGGACTGAAATATTGGAATAGTGATAAGAATCGTTATCGAAATCGAATTCAGTCACCAAATCTCAGTAAAGTTGTATTTTTAGAAAAATCATGATTTCCATGGACGCTAATTTCAGACTTGGGTTCGAACTTTGGAAGCAGTTTTCTCAGGTTCTATGGGACTGAATTGGCTGAAAATTTTGAATAATGATAAGAATCCTTATCCGAATCGAATTCAGTCACAATATCTGTATAAAGTTGTATTTTTAGAAAAATTATTATTTTCATGGACGCTAATTTCAGACTTGGGTTCGATCTTTGGAAGCAGTTTTCTCAGGTTCTATGGGACCAAACTGGCTGAAATATTGGAATAGTGATAAGAATCGTTATCCAAATCGAATTCAGTCACAAAATCTCCATAAAGTTGTATTTTTAGAAAAAAATTATGATTTTCATGGATGCTAATTTCAGACTTGGGTTCGAACTTTGGAAGCAGTTATCTCAGGTTTTATGGGACCAAACGGGCTGAAATATTGGAATAGTGATAAGAATCGTTATCCAAATCGAATTCAGTCACAATATCTCCATAAAGTTGTATTTTTAGATTAATCAGATTTTTATGGACGCTCATTTCAGACTTGGGTTCGAACTTTGGAAGCAGTTTTCTCAGGTTCTATGAGACCAAACTGGCTGAAAATTTGTAATAGTTATAAGAATCCTTATCCAAATCGAATTCAGTCACAATATCTCCATAAAGTTGTATTTTTAGAAAAATCTTGATTTTTATGGACGCTAATTTCAGACTTGGGTTCGAACTTTGGACGCAGTTATATCAGGTTTTATGGGACCAAACTGGCTGAAATATTGGAATAGTGATAAGAATCGTTATCCAAATCGAATTCAGTCACAAAATCTCCACAAAGCTGTATTTTTAGAAAAATAATGATTTTCATGGATGCTAATTTCAGACTTGGGTTCGAACTTTGGACGCAGTTATATCAGGTTTTATGGGACCAAACTGGCTGAAATATTGGAATAGTGATAAGAATCTTTATCCAAATCGAATTCAGTCACAATATCTCCATAAAGTTGTATTTTTAGATTAATCAGATTTTTATGGACGCTCATTTCAGACTTGGGTTCGAACTTTGGAAGCAGTTTTCTCAGGTTCTATGGGACTGAATTGGCTGAAATTTTTTAATAATGATAAGAATCCTTATCCAAATCGAATTCAGTCACAATATCTCCATAAAGTTGTATTTTTAGAAAAATCATGATTTTTATGGACGCTAATTTCAGACTTGGGTTCGAACTTTTGAAGCAGTTTTCTCAGGTTCTACGGGACTGAATTGGCTGAAATTTTTGAATAATGATAAGAATCCTTATCCGAATCGAATTCAGTCACAATATCTGTATAAAGTTGTATTTTTAGAAAAATTATTATTTTCATGGACGCTTATTTCAGGCTTGGGTTCGAACTTTCCAAGTAGTTTTCTCAGGTTTTATGGGACCAAACGGGCTGAAATATTGGAATAGTGATAAGAATCGTTATCCAAATCGAATTCAGTCACAAAATCTCCATAAAGTTGTATTTTTAGAAAAATTATGATTTTCATGGATGCTAATTTCAGACTTGGGTTCGAACTTTGGAAGCAGTTATCTCAGGTTTTATGGGACCAAACGGGCTGAAATATTGGAATAGTGATAAGAATCGTTATCCAAATCGAATTCAGTCACAAAATCTCCACAAAGCTGTATTTTTAGAAAAATAATGGTTTTCATGGATGCTAATTTCAGACTTGGGTTCGAACTTTGGACGCAGTTATATCAGGTTTTATGGGACCAAACTGGCTGAAATATTGGAATAGTGATAAGAATCGTTATCCAAATCGAATTCAGTCACAAAATCTCCATAAAGTTGTATTTTTAGAAAAATTATGATTTTCATGGATGCTAATTTCAGACTTGGGTTCGAACTTTGGAAGCAGTTATCTCAGGTTTTATGGGACCAAACGGGCTGAAATATTGGAATAGTGATAAGAATCGTTATCCAAATCGAATTCAGTCACAATATCTCCATAAAGTTGTATTTTTTGATTAATCAGATTTTTATGGACGCTCATTTCAGACTTGGGTTCGAACTTTGGAAGCAGTTTTCTCAGGTTCTATGAGACCAAACTGGCTGAAATTTTGTAATAGTTATAAGAATCCTTATCCAAATCGAATTCAGTCACAATATCTCCATAAAGTTGTATTTTTAGAAAAATCATGATTTTTATGGACGCTAATTTCAGACTTGGGTTCGAACTTTGGACGCAGTTATATCAGGTTTTATGGGACCAAACTGGCTGAAATATTGGAATAGTGATAAGAATCGTTATCCAAATCGAATTCAGTCACAAAATCTCCACAAAGCTGTATTTTTAGAAAAATAATGATTTTCATGGATGCTAATTTCAGACTTGGGTTCGAACTTTGGACGCAGTTATATCAGGTTTTATGGGACCAAACTGGCTGAAATATTGGAATAGTGATAAGAATCGTTATCCAAATCGAATTCAGTCACAATATCTCCATAAAGTTGTATTTTTAGATTAATCAGATTTTTATGGACGCTTATTTCAGACTTGGGTTCGAACTTTGGAAGCAGTTTTCTCAGGTTCTATGGGACTGAATTGGCTGAAATTTTTGAATAATGATAAGAATCCTTATCCGAATCGAATTCAGTCACAATATCTGTATAAAGTTGTATTTTTAGAAAAATTATCATTTTCATGGACGCTAATTTCAGACTTGGGTTCGAACTTTGCAAGTAGTTTTCTCAGGTTTTATGGGACCAAACGGGCTGAAATATTGGAATAGTGATAAGAATCGTTATCCAAATCGAATTCAGTCACAATATCTCCATAAAGTTGTATTTTTAGATTAATCAGATTTTTATGGACGCTCATTTCAGACTTGGGTTCGAACTTTGGAAGCAGTTTTCTCAGGTTCTATGAGACCAAACTGGCTGAAATTTTGTATTAGTGATAAGAATCGTTATCCAAATCGAATTCTGTCACAAAATCTCCATAATGTTGTATTTTTAGAAAAATCATGATTTTCATGGACGCTAATTTCAGAGTTGGGTTCGAACTTTGGAAGCAGTTTTCTCAGGTTCTATGGGACTGAATTGGCTGAAATTTTTTAATAATGATAAGAATCCTTATTCAAATCGAATTCAGTCACAATATCTCCATAAAGTGTTAGTTTTAGAAAAATCATGATTTTATGGACGCTAATTTCAGACTTGGGTTCGAACTTTGGAAGCAGTTTTCTCAGGTTCTACGGGACTGAATTGGCTGAAATTTTTTAATAATGATAAGAATCCTTATCCAAATCGAATTCAGTCACAATATCTCCATAAAGTTGTATTTTTAGAAAAATCATGATTTTTATGGACGCTAATTTCAGACTTGGGTTCGAACTTTGGACGCAGTTATATCAGGTTTTATGGGACCAAACTGGCTGAAATATTGGAATAGTGATAAGAATCGTTATCCAAATCGAATTCAGTCACAATATCTCCATAAAGTTGTATTTTTAGATTAATCAGATTTTTATGGACGCTTATTTCAGACTTGGGTTCGAACTTTGGAAGCAGTTTTCTCAGGTTCTATGGGACTGAATTGGCTGAAATTTTTGAATAATGATAAGAATCCTTATCCGAATCGAATTCAGTCACAATATCTGTATAAAGTTGTATTTTTAGAAAAATTATTATTTTCATGGACGCTAATTTCAGACTTGGGTTCGAACTTTGCAAGTAGTTTTCTCAGGTTTTATGGGACCAAACGGGCTGAAATATTGGAATAGTGATAAGAATCGTTATCCAAATCGAATTCAGTCACAATATCTCCATAAAGTTGTATTTTTAGATTAATCAGATTTTTATGGACGCTCATTTCAGACTTGGGTTCGAACTTTGGAAGCAGTTTTCTCAGGTTCTAAAAGACCAAACTGGCTGAAATTTTGTAATAGTTATAAGAATCCTTATCCAAATCGAATTCAGTCACAAAATCTCCATAATGTTGTAGTTTTAGAAAAATTATGATTTTCATGGACGCTAATTTCAGACTTGGGTTCGAACTTTGCAAGCAGTTTTCTCAGGTTTTATGGGACCAAACGGACTGAAATATTGGAATAGTGATAAGAATCGTTATCCAAATCGAATTCAGTCACCAAATCTCAGTAAAGTTGTATTTTTAGAAAAATCATGATTTCCATGGACGCTAATTTCAGACTTGGGTTCGAACTTTGGAAGCAGTTTTCTCAGGTTCTATGGGACTGAATTGGCTGAAAATTTTGAATAATGATAAGAATCCTTATCCGAATCGAATTCAGTCACAATATCTGTATAAAGTTGTATTTTTAGAAAAATTATTATTTTCATGGACGCTAATTTCAGACTTGGGTTCGATCTTTGGAAGCAGTTTTCTCAGGTTCTATGGGACCAAACTGGCTGAAATATTGGAATAGTGATAAGAATCGTTATCCAAATCGAATTCAGTCACAAAATCTCCATAAAGTTGTATTTTTAGAAAAAAATTATGATTTTCATGGATGCTAATTTCAGACTTGGGTTCGAACTTTGGAAGCAGTTATCTCAGGTTTTATGGGACCAAACGGGCTGAAATATTGGAATAGTGATAAGAATCGTTATCCAAATCGAATTCAGTCACAATATCTCCATAAAGTTGTATTTTTAGATTAATCAGATTTTTATGGACGCTCATTTCAGACTTGGGTTCGAACTTTGGAAGCAGTTTTCTCAGGTTCTATGAGACCAAACTGGCTGAAATTTTGTAATAGTTATAAGAATCCTTATCCAAATCGAATTCAGTCACAATATCTCCATAAAGTTGTATTTTTCGAAAAATCATGATTTTTATGGACGCTAATTTCAGACTTGGGTTCGAACTTTTGAAGCAGTTTTCTCAGGTTCTACGGGACTGAATTGGCTGAAATTTTTGAATAATGATAAGAATCCTTATCCGAATCGAATTCAGTCACAATATCTGTATAAAGTTGTATTTTTAGAAAAATTATTATTTTCATGGACGCTTATTTCAGGCTTGGGTTCGAACTTTCCAAGTAGTTTTCTCAGGTTTTATGGGACCAAACGGGCTGAAATATTGGAATAGTGATAAGAATCGTTATCCAAATCGAATTCAGTCACAAAATCTCCATAAAGTTGTATTTTTAGAAAAATTATGATTTTCATGGATGCTAATTTCAGACTTGGGTTCGAACTTTGGAAGCAGTTATCTCAGGTTTTATGGGACCAAACTGGCTGAAATATTGGAATAGTGATAAGAATCGTTATCCAAATCGAATTCAGTCACAATATCTCCATAAAGTTGTATTTTAAGATTAATCAGATTTTCATGGACGCTCATTTCAGACTTGGGTTCGAACTTTGGAAGCAGTTTTCTCAGGTTCTATGGGACCGAATTGGCTGAAATTTTTTAATAATGATAAGAATCCTTATCCGAATCGAATTCAGTCACAATATCTGTATAAAGTTGTATTTTTAGAAAAATTATGATTTTCATGGACGCTTATTTCAGGCTTGGGTTCGAACTTTCCAAGTAGTTTTCTCAGGTTTTATGGGACCAAACGGGCTGAAATATTGGAATAGTGATAAGAATCGTTATCCAAATCGAATTCAGTCACAAAATCTCCACAAAGCTGTATTTTTAGAAAAATAATGGTTTTCATGGATGCTAATTTCAGACTTGGGTTCGAACTTTGGACGCAGTTATATCAGGTTTTATGGGACCAAACTGGCTGAAATATTGGAATAGTGATAAGAATCGTTATCCAAATCGAATTCAGTCACAATATCTCCATAAAGTTGTATTTTAAGATTAATCAGATTTTCATGGACGCTCATTTCAGACTTGGGTTCGAACTTTGGAAGCAGTTTTCTCAGGTTCTATGGGACCGAATTGGCTGAAATTTTTTAATAATGATAAGAATCCTTATCCAAATCGAATTCAGTCACAATATCTCCATAAAGTTGTATTTTTCGAAAAATCATGATTTTTATGGACGCTAATTTCAGACTTGGGTTCGAACTTTTGAAGCAGTTTTCTCAGGTTCTACGGGACTGAATTGGCTGAAATTTTTGAATAATGATAAGAATCCTTATCCGAATCGAATTCAGTCACAATATCTGTATAAAGTTGTATTTTTAGAAAAATTATTATTTTCATGGACGCTTATTTCAGGCTTGGGTTCGAACTTTCCAAGTAGTTTTCTCAGGTTTTATGGGACCAAACGGGCTGAAATATTGGAATAGTGATAAGAATCGTTATCCAAATCGAATTCAGTCACAAAATCTCCATAAAGTTGTATTTTTAGAAAAATTATGATTTTCATGGATGCTAATTTCAGACTTGGGTTCGAACTTTGGAAGCAGTTATCTCAGGTTTTATGGGACCAAACTGGCTGAAATATTGGAATAGTGATAAGAATCGTTATCCAAATCGAATTCAGTCACAATATCTCCATAAAGTTGTATTTTAAGATTAATCAGATTTTCATGGACGCTCATTTCAGACTTGGGTTCGAACTTTGGAAGCAGTTTTCTCAGGTTCTATGGGACCGAATTGGCTGAAATTTTTTAATAATGATAAGAATCCTTATCCGAATCGAATTCAGTCACAATATCTGTATAAAGTTGTATTTTTAGAAAAATTATGATTTTCATGGACGCTTATTTCAGGCTTGGGTTCGAACTTTCCAAGTAGTTTTCTCAGGTTTTATGGGACCAAACGGGCTGAAATATTGGAATAGTGATAAGAATCGTTATCCAAATCGAATTCAGTCACAAAATCTCCACAAAGCTGTATTTTTAGAAAAATAATGGTTTTCATGGATGCTAATTTCAGACTTGGGTTCGAACTTTGGACGCAGTTATATCAGGTTTTATGGGACCAAACTGGCTGAAATATTGGAATAGTGATAAGAATCGTTATCCAAATCGAATTCAGTCACAATATCTCCATAAAGTTGTATTTTAAGATTAATCAGATTTTCATGGACGCTCATTTCAGACTTGGGTTCGAACTTTGGAAGCAGTTTTCTCAGGTTCTATGGGACCGAATTGGCTGAAATTTTTTAATAATGATAAGAATCCTTATCCAAATCGAATTCAGTCACAATATCTCCATAAAGTTGTATTTTTCGAAAAATCATGATTTTTATGGACGCTAATTTCAGAATTGGGTTCGAACTTTTGAAGCAGTTTTCTCAGGTTCTACGGGACTGAATTGGCTGAAATTTTTGAATAATGATAAGAATCCTTATCCGAATCGAATTCAGTCACAATATCTCCATAAAGTTGTATTTTTAGATTAATCAGATTTTTATGGACGCTCATTTCAGACTTGGGTTCGAACTTTGGAAGCAGTTTTCTCAGGTTCTATGAGACCAAACTGGCTGAAATTTTGTTATAGTTATAAGAATCCTTATCCAAATCGAATTCAGTCACAAAATCTCCATAATGTTGTATTTTTAGAAAAATCATGATTTTCATGGACGCTACTTTCAGACTTGGGTTCGAACTTTGGAAGCAGTTTTCTCAGGTTCTATGGGACTGAATTGACTGAAATTTTTGAATAGTGATAAGAATCGTTATCCAAATCGAATTCAGTCACAATATCTCCATAAAGTTGTATTTTTAGATTAATCAGATTTTTATGGACGCTAATTTCAGACTTGGGTTCGAACTTTGGACGCAGTTATATCAGGTTTTATGGGACCAAACTGGCTGAAATATTGGAATAGTAATAAGAATCGTTATCCAAATCGAATTCAGTCACAAAATCTCCATAAAGTTGTATTTTTAGAAAAAAATTATGATTTTCATGGATGCTAATTTCAGACATGGATTCGAACTTTGGAAGCAGTTATCTCAGGTTTTATGGGACCAAACGGGCTGAAATATTCGAATAGTGATAAGAATCGTTATCCAAATCGAATTCAGTCACAATATCTCCATAAAGTTGTATTTTTAGATTAATCAAATTTTTATGGACGCTCATTTCAGACTTGGGTTCGAACTTTGGAAGCAGTTTTCTCAGGTTCTATGAGACCAAACAGGCTGAAATTTTGTTATAGTTATAAGAATCCTTATCCAAATCGAATTCAGTCACAAAATCTCCATAATGTTGTATTTTTAGAAAAAATCATGATTTTCATGGACGCTACTTTCAGACTTGGGTTCGAACTTTGGAAGCAGTTTTCTCAGGTTCTATGGGACTGAATTGACTGAAATTTTTGAATAGTGATAAGAATCGCTATCCAAATCGAATTCAGTCACAATATCTCCATAAAGTTGTATTTTTAGATTAATCAGATTTTTATGGACGCTCATTTCAGACTTGGGTTCGAACTTTGGAAGCAGTTTTCTCAGGTTCTATGAGACCAAACTGGCTGAAATTTTGTTATAGTTATAAGAATCCTTATCCAAATCGAATTCAGTCACAAAATCTCCATAATGTTGTATTTTTAGAAAAATCATGATTTTCATGGACGCTACTTTCAGACTTGGGTTCGAACTTTGGAAGCAGTTTTCTCAGGTTCTATGGGACTGAATTGACTGAAATTTTTGAATAGTGATAAGAATCGTTATCCAAATCGAATTCAGTCACAATATCTCCATAAAGTTGTATTTTTAGATTAATCAGATTTTTATGGACGCTAATTTCAGACTTGGGTTCGAACTTTGGACGCAGTTATATCAGGTTTTATGGGACCAAACTGGCTGAAATATTGGAATAGTGATAAGAATCGTTATCCAAATCGAATTCAGTCACAAAATCTCCACAAAGCTGTATTTTTAGAAAAATAATGATTTTCATGGATGCTAATTTCAGACTTGGGTTCGAACTTTGGACGCAGTTATATCAGGTTTTATGGGACCAAACTGGCTGAAATATTGGAATAGTGATAAGAATCGTTATCCAAATCGAATTCAGTCACAATATCTCCATAAAGTTGTATTTTCAGATTAATCAGATTTTTATGGACGCTCATTTCAGACTTGGGTTCGAACTTTGGAAGCAGTTTTCTCAGGTTCTATGGGACTGAATTGGCTGAATTTTTTTAATAATGATAAGCATCCTTATCCAAATCGAATTCAGTCACAATATCTCCATAAAGTTGTATTTTTCGAAAAAACATGATTTTTATGGACGCTAATTTCAGACTTGGGTTCGAACTTTTGAAGCAGTTATATCAGGTTTTATGGGACCAAACTGGCTGAAATATTGGAATAGTGATAAGAATCGTTATCCAAATCGAATTCAGTCACAAAATCTCCATAAAGTTGTATTTTTAGAAAAATTATGATTTTCATGGATGCTAATTTCAGACTTGGGTTCGAACTTTGGAAGCAGTTATCTCAGGTTTTATGGGACCAAACGGGCTGAAATATTGGAATAGTGATAAGAATCGTTATCCAAATCGAATTCAGTCACAATATCTCCATAAAGTTGTATTTTTAGATTAATCAGATTTTTATGGACGCTCATTTCAGACTTGGGTTCGAACTTTGGAAGCAGTTTTCTCAGGTTCTATGAGACCAAACTGGCTGAAATTTTGTAATAGTTATAAGAATCCTTATCCAAATCGAATTCAGTCACAATATCTCCATAAAGTTGTATTTTTAGAAAAATCTTGATTTTTATGGACGCTAATTTCAGACTTGGGTTCGAACTTTGGACGCAGTTATATCAGGTTTTATGGGACCAAACTGGCTGAAATATTGGAATAGTGATAAGAATCGTTATCCAAATCGAATTCAGTCACAAAATCTAAACAAAGCTGTATTTTTAGAAAAATAATGATTTTCATGGATGCTAATTTCAGACTTGGGTTCGAACTTTGGACGCAGTTATATCAGGTTTTATGGGACCAAACTGGCTGAAATATTGGAATAGTGATAAGAATCGTTATCCAAATCGAATTCAGTCACAATATCTCCATAAAGTTGTACTTTTAGATTAATCAGATTTTTATGGACGCTTATTTCAGACTTGGGTTCGAACTTTGGAAGCAGTTTTCTCAGGTTCTATGGGACTGAATTGGCTGAAATTTTTGAATAATGATAAGAATCCTTATCCGAATCGAATTCAGTCACAATATCTGTATAAAGTTGTATTTTTAGAAAAATTATTATTTTCATGGACGCTAATTTCAGACTTGGGTTCGAACTTTGCAAGTAGTTTTCTCAGGTTTTATGGGACCAAACGGGCTGAAATATTGGAATAGTGATAAGAATCGTTATCCAAATCGAATTCAGTCACAATATCTCCATAAAGTTGTATTTTTAGATTAATCAGATTTTTATGGACGCTCATTTCAGACTTGGGTTCGAACTTTGGAAGCAGTTTTCTCAGGTTCTATGAGACCAAACTGGCTGAAATTTTGTAATAGTTATAAGAATCCTTATCCAAATCGAATTCAGTCACAATATCTCCATAAAGTTGTATTTTTAGAAAAATCATGATTTTTATGGACGCTAATTTCAGACTTGGGTTCGAACTTTGGAAGCAGTTTTCTCAGGTTCTATGAGACCAAACTGGCTGAAATTTTGTATTAGTGATAAGAATCGTTATCCAAATCGAATTCTGTCACAAAATCTCCATAATGTTGTATTTTTAGAAAAATCATGATTTTCATGGACGCTAATTTCAGACTTGGGTTCGAACTTTGGAAGCAGTTTTCTCAGGTTCTATGGGACTGAATTGGCTGAAATTTTTTAATAATGATAAGAATCCTTATTCAAATCGAATTCAGTCACAATATCTCCATAAAGTGTGAGTTTTAGAAAAATCATGATTTTATGGACGCTAATTTCAGACTTGGGTTCGAACTTTGGAAGCAGTTTTCTCAGGTTCTACGGGACTGAATTGGCTGAAATTTTTTAATAATGATTAGAATTCTTATCCAAATCGAATTCAGTCACAATATCTGTATAAAGTTGTATTTTTAGAAAAATTATGATTTTCATGGACGCTAATTTCAGACTTGCGTTCGAACTTTGCAAGCAGTTTTCTCAGGTTTTATGGGACCAAACGGGCTGAAATATTGGAATAATGATAAGAATCCTTATCCAAATCGAATTTAGTCACAATATCTCCATAAAGTTGTATTTTTAGAAAAATCATGATTTTTATGGACGCTAATTTCAGACTTGGGTTCGAACTTTGGAAGCAGTTTTCTCAGGTTCTATGGGACTGAATTGGCTGAAATTTTTTAATAATGATAAGAATCGTTATCCAAATCGAATTCAGTCACAATATCTCCATAAAGTTGTATTTTTAGATTAATCAGATTTTTATGGACGCTTATTTCAGACTTGGGTTCGAACTTTGGAAGCAGTTTTCTCAGGTTCTATGGGACTGAATTGGCTGAAATTTTTGAATAATGATAAGAATCCTTATCCGAATCGAATTCAGTCACAATATCTGTATAAAGTTGTATTTTTAGAAAAATTATTATTTTCATGGACGCTAATTTCAGACTTGGGTTCGAACTTTGCAAGTAGTTTTCTCAGGTTTTATGGGACCAAACGGGCTGAAATATTGGAATAGTGATAAGAATCGTTATCCAAATCGAATTCAGTCACAATATCTCCATAAAGTTGTATTTTTAGATTAATCAGATTTTTATGGACGCTCATTTCAGACTTGGGTTCGAACTTTGGAAGCAGTTTTCTCAGGTTCTAAAAGACCAAACTGGCTGAAATTTTGTAATAGTTATAAGAATCCTTATCCAAATCGAATTCAGTCACAAAATCTCCATAATGTTGTAGTTTTAGAAAAATTATGATTTTCATGGACGCTAATTTCAGACTTGGGTTCGAACTTTGCAAGCAGTTTTCTCAGGTTTTATGGGACCAAACGGACTGAAATATTGGAATAGTGATAAGAATCGTTATCCAAATCGAATTCAGTCACCAAATCTCAGTAAAGTTGTATTTTTAGAAAAATCATGATTTCCATGGACGCTAATTTCAGACTTGGGTTCGAACTTTGCAAGCAGTTTTCTCAGGTTTTATGGGACCAAACGGACTGAAATATTGGAATAGTGATAAGAATCGTTATCCAAATCGAATTCAGTCACCAAATCTCAGTAAAGTTGTATTTTTAGAAAAATCATGATTTCCATGGACGCTATTTTCAGACTTGGGTTCGAACTTTGGAAGCAGTTTTCTCAGGTTCTATGGGACTGAATTGGCTGAAAATTTTGAATAATGATAAGAATCCTTATCCGAATCGAATTCAGTCACAATATCTGTATAAAGTTGTATTTTTAGAAAAATTATTATTTTCATGGACGCTAATTTCAGACTTGGGTTCGATCTTTGGAAGCAGTTTTCTCAGGTTCTATGGGACCAAACTGGCTGAAATATTGGAATAGTGATAAGAATCGTTATCCAAATCGAATTCAGTCACAAAATCTCCATAAAGTTGTATTTTTAGAAAAAAATTATGATTTTCATGGATGCTAATTTCAGTCTTGGGTTCGAACTTTGGAAGCAGTTATCTCAGGTTTTATGGGACCAAACGGGCTGAAATATTGGAATAGTGATAAGAATCGTTATCCAAATCGAATTCTGTCACAAAATCTCCATAATGTTGTATTTTTAGAAAAATCATGATTTTCATGGACGCTAATTTCAGAGTTGGGTTCGAACTTTGGAAGCAGTTTTCTCAGGTTCTATGGGACTGAATTGGCTGAAATTTTTTAATAATGATAAGAATCCTTATTCAAATCGAATTCAGTCACAATATCTCCATAAAGTGTTAGTTTTAGAAAAATCATGATTTTATGGACGCTAATTTCAGACTTGGGTTCGAACTTTGGAAGCAGTTTTCTCAGGTTCTACGGGACTGAATTGGCTGAAATTTTTTAATAATGATAAGAATCCTTATCCAAATCGAATTCAGTCACAATATCTCCATAAAGTTGTATTTTTAGAAAAATCATGATTTTTATGGACGCTAATTTCAGACTTGGGTTCGAACTTTGGACGCAGTTATATCAGGTTTTATGGGACCAAACTGGCTGAAATATTGGAATAGTGATAAGAATCGTTATCCAAATCGAATTCAGTCACAATATCTCCATAAAGTTGTATTTTTAGATTAATCAGATTTTTATGGACGCTTATTTCAGACTTGGGTTCGAACTTTGGAAGCAGTTTTCTCAGGTTCTATGGGACTGAATTGGCTGAAATTTTTGAATAATGATAAGAATCCTTATCCGAATCGAATTCAGTCACAATATCTGTATAAAGTTGTATTTTTAGAAAAATTATTATTTTCATGGACGCTAATTTCAGACTTGGGTTCGAACTTTGCAAGTAGTTTTCTCAGGTTTTATGGGACCAAACGGGCTGAAATATTGGAATAGTGATAAGAATCGTTATCCAAATCGAATTCAGTCACAATATCTCCATAAAGTTGTATTTTTAGATTAATCAGATTTTTATGGACGCTCATTTCAGACTTGGGTTCGAACTTTGGAAGCAGTTTTCTCAGGTTCTAAAAGACCAAACTGGCTGAAATTTTGTAATAGTTATAAGAATCCTTATCCAAATCGAATTCAGTCACAAAATCTCCATAATGTTGTAGTTTTAGAAAAATTATGATTTTCATGGACGCTAATTTCAGACTTGGGTTCGAACTTTGCAAGCAGTTTTCTCAGGTTTTATGGGACCAAACGGACTGAAATATTGGAATAGTGATAAGAATCGTTATCCAAATCGAATTCAGTCACCAAATCTCAGTAAAGTTGTATTTTTAGAAAAATCATGATTTCCATGGACGCTAATTTCAGACTTGGGTTCGAACTTTGGAAGCAGTTTTCTCAGGTTCTATGGGACTGAATTGGCTGAAAATTTTGAATAATGATAAGAATCCTTATCCGAATCGAATTCAGTCACAATATCTGTATAAAGTTGTATTTTTAGAAAAATTATTATTTTCATGGACGCTAATTTCAGACTTGGGTTCGATCTTTGGAAGCAGTTTTCTCAGGTTCTATGGGACCAAACTGGCTGAAATATTGGAATAGTGATAAGAATCGTTATCCAAATCGAATTCAGTCACAAAATCTCCATAAAGTTGTATTTTTAGAAAAAAATTATGATTTTCATGGATGCTAATTTCAGACTTGGGTTCGAACTTTGGAAGCAGTTATCTCAGGTTTTATGGGACCAAACGGGCTGAAATATTGGAATAGTGATAAGAATCGTTATCCAAATCGAATTCAGTCACAATATCTCCATAAAGTTGTATTTTTAGATTAATCAGATTTTTATGGACGCTCATTTCAGACTTGGGTTCGAACTTTGGAAGCAGTTTTCTCAGGTTCTATGAGACCAAACTGGCTGAAATTTTGTAATAGTTATAAGAATCCTTATCCAAATCGAATTCAGTCACAATATCTCCATAAAGTTGTATTTTTCGAAAAATCATGATTTTTATGGACGCTAATTTCAGACTTGGGTTCGAACTTTTGAAGCAGTTTTCTCAGGTTCTACGGGACTGAATTGGCTGAAATTTTTGAATAATGATAAGAATCCTTATCCGAATCGAATTCAGTCACAATATCTGTATAAAGTTGTATTTTTAGAAAAATTATTATTTTCATGGACGCTTATTTCAGGCTTGGGTTCGAACTTTCCAAGTAGTTTTCTCAGGTTTTATGGGACCAAACGGGCTGAAATATTGGAATAGTGATAAGAATCGTTATCCAAATCGAATTCAGTCACAAAATCTCCATAAAGTTGTATTTTTAGAAAAATTATGATTTTCATGGATGCTAATTTCAGACTTGGGTTCGAACTTTGGAAGCAGTTATCTCAGGTTTTATGGGACCAAACGGGCTGAAATATTGGAATAGTGATAAGAATCGTTATCCAAATCGAATTCAGTCACAAAATCTCCACAAAGCTGTATTTTTAGAAAAATAATGGTTTTCATGGATGCTAATTTCAGACTTGGGTTCGAACTTTGGACGCAGTTATATCAGGTTTTATGGGACCAAACTGGCTGAAATATTGGAATAGTGATAAGAATCGTTATCCAAATCGAATTCAGTCACAATATCTCCATAAAGTTGTATTTTAAGATTAATCAGATTTTCATGGACGCTCATTTCAGACTTGGGTTCGAACTTTGGAAGCAGTTTTCTCAGGTTCTATGGGACCGAATTGGCTGAAATTTTTTAATAATGATAAGAATCCTTATCCAAATCGAATTCAGTCACAATATCTCCATAAAGTTGTATTTTTCGAAAAATCATGATTTTTATGGACGCTAATTTCAGAATTGGGTTCGAACTTTTGAAGCAGTTTTCTCAGGTTCTACGGGACTGAATTGGCTGAAATTTTTGAATAATGATAAGAATCCTTATCCGAATCGAATTCAGTCACAATATCTCCATAAAGTTGTATTTTTAGATTAATCAGATTTTTATGGACGCTCATTTCAGACTTGGGTTCGAACTTTGGAAGCAGTTTTCTCAGGTTCTATGAGACCAAACTGGCTGAAATTTTGTTATAGTTATAAGAATCCTTATCCAAATCGAATTCAGTCACAAAATCTCCATAATGTTGTATTTTTAGAAAAATCATGATTTTCATGGACGCTACTTTCAGACTTGGGTTCGAACTTTGGAAGCAGTTTTCTCAGGTTCTATGGGACTGAATTGACTGAAATTTTTGAATAGTGATAAGAATCGTTATCCAAATCGAATTCAGTCACAATATCTCCATAAAGTTGTATTTTTAGATTAATCAGATTTTTATGGACGCTAATTTCAGACTTGGGTTCGAACTTTGGACGCAGTTATATCAGGTTTTATGGGACCAAACTGGCTGAAATATTGGAATAGTAATAAGAATCGTTATCCAAATCGAATTCAGTCACAAAATCTCCATAAAGTTGTATTTTTAGAAAAAAATTATGATTTTCATGGATGCTAATTTCAGACATGGATTCGAACTTTGGAAGCAGTTATCTCAGGTTTTATGGGACCAAACGGGCTGAAATATTCGAATAGTGATAAGAATCGTTATCCAAATCGAATTCAGTCACAATATCTCCATAAAGTTGTATTTTTAGATTAATCAAATTTTTATGGACGCTCATTTCAGACTTGGGTTCGAACTTTGGAAGCAGTTTTCTCAGGTTCTATGAGACCAAACAGGCTGAAATTTTGTTATAGTTATAAGAATCCTTATCCAAATCGAATTCAGTCACAAAATCTCCATAATGTTGTATTTTTAGAAAAAATCATGATTTTCATGGACGCTACTTTCAGACTTGGGTTCGAACTTTGGAAGCAGTTTTCTCAGGTTCTATGGGACTGAATTGACTGAAATTTTTGAATAGTGATAAGAATCGCTATCCAAATCGAATTCAGTCACAATATCTCCATAAAGTTGTATTTTTAGATTAATCAGATTTTTATGGACGCTCATTTCAGACTTGGGTTCGAACTTTGGAAGCAGTTTTCTCAGGTTCTATGAGACCAAACTGGCTGAAATTTTGTTATAGTTATAAGAATCCTTATCCAAATCGAATTCAGTCACAAAATCTCCATAATGTTGTATTTTTAGAAAAATCATGATTTTCATGGACGCTACTTTCAGACTTGGGTTCGAACTTTGGAAGCAGTTTTCTCAGGTTCTATGGGACTGAATTGACTGAAATTTTTGAATAGTGATAAGAATCGTTATCCAAATCGAATTCAGTCACAATATCTCCATAAAGTTGTATTTTTAGATTAATCAGATTTTTATGGACGCTAATTTCAGACTTGGGTTCGAACTTTGGACGCAGTTATATCAGGTTTTATGGGACCAAACTGGCTGAAATATTGGAATAGTGATAAGAATCGTTATCCAAATCGAATTCAGTCACAAAATCTCCACAAAGCTGTATTTTTAGAAAAATAATGATTTTCATGGATGCTAATTTCAGACTTGGGTTCGAACTTTGGACGCAGTTATATCAGGTTTTATGGGACCAAACTGGCTGAAATATTGGAATAGTGATAAGAATCGTTATCCAAATCGAATTCAGTCACAATATCTCCATAAAGTTGTATTTTCAGATTAATCAGATTTTTATGGACGCTCATTTCAGAATTGGGTTCGAACTTTGGAAGCAGTTTTCTCAGGTTCTATGGGACTGAATTGGCTGAATTTTTTTAATAATGATAAGCATCCTTATCCAAATCGAATTCAGTCACAATATCTCCATAAAGTTGTATTTTTCGAAAAAACATGATTTTTATGGACGCTAATTTCAGACTTGGGTTCGAACTTTTGAAGCAGTTATATCAGGTTTTATGGGACCAAACTGGCTGAAATATTGGAATAGTGATAAGAATCGTTATCCAAATCGAATTCAGTCACAAAATCTCCATAAAGTTGTATTTTTAGAAAAATTATGATTTTCATGGATGCTAATTTCAGACTTGGGTTCGAACTTTGGAAGCAGTTATCTCAGGTTTTATGGGACCAAACGGGCTGAAATATTGGAATAGTGATAAGAATCGTTATCCAAATCGAATTCAGTCACAATATCTCCATAAAGTTGTATTTTTAGATTAATCAGATTTTTATGGACGCTCATTTCAGACTTGGGTTCGAACTTTGGAAGCAGTTTTCTCAGGTTCTATGAGACCAAACTGGCTGAAATTTTGTAATAGTTATAAGAATCCTTATCCAAATCGAATTCAGTCACAATATCTCCATAAAGTTGTATTTTTAGAAAAATCTTGATTTTTATGGACGCTAATTTCAGACTTGGGTTCGAACTTTGGACGCAGTTATATCAGGTTTTATGGGACCAAACTGGCTGAAATATTGGAATAGTGATAAGAATCGTTATCCAAATCGAATTCAGTCACAAAATCTAAACAAAGCTGTATTTTTAGAAAAATAATGATTTTCATGGATGCTAATTTCAGACTTGGGTTCGAACTTTGGACGCAGTTATATCAGGTTTTATGGGACCAAACTGGCTGAAATATTGGAATAGTGATAAGAATCGTTATCCAAATCGAATTCAGTCACAATATCTCCATAAAGTTGTACTTTTAGATTAATCAGATTTTTATGGACGCTTATTTCAGACTTGGGTTCGAACTTTGGAAGCAGTTTTCTCAGGTTCTATGGGACTGAATTGGCTGAAATTTTTGAATAATGATAAGAATCCTTATCCGAATCGAATTCAGTCACAATATCTGTATAAAGTTGTATTTTTAGAAAAATTATTATTTTCATGGACGCTAATTTCAGACTTGGGTTCGAACTTTGCAAGTAGTTTTCTCAGGTTTTATGGGACCAAACGGGCTGAAATATTGGAATAGTGATAAGAATCGTTATCCAAATCGAATTCAGTCACAATATCTCCATAAAGTTGTATTTTTAGATTAATCAGATTTTTATGGACGCTCATTTCAGACTTGGGTTCGATCTTTGGAAGCAGTTTTCTCAGGTTCTATGAGACCAAACTGGCTGAAATTTTGTAATAGTTATAAGAATCCTTATCCAAATCGAATTCAGTCACAATATCTCCATAAAGTTGTATTTTTAGAAAAATCATGATTTTTATGGACGCTAATTTCAGACTTGGGTTCGAACTTTGGAAGCAGTTTTCTCAGGTTCTATGAGACCAAACTGGCTGAAATTTTGTATTAGTGATAAGAATCGTTATCCAAATCGAATTCTGTCACAAAATCTCCATAATGTTGTATTTTTAGAAAAATCATGATTTTCATGGACGCTAATTTCAGACTTGGGTTCGAACTTTGGAAGCAGTTTTCTCAGGTTCTATGGGACTGAATTGGCTGAAATTTTTTAATAATGATAAGAATCCTTATTCAAATCGAATTCAGTCACAATATCTCCATAAAGTGTGAGTTTTAGAAAAATCATGATTTTATGGACGCTAATTTCAGACTTGGGTTCGAACTTTGGAAGCAGTTTTCTCAGGTTCTACGGGACTGAATTGGCTGAAATTTTTTAATAATGATTAGAATTCTTATCCAAATCGAATTCAGTCACAATATCTGTATAAAGTTGTATTTTTAGAAAAATTATGATTTTCATGGACGCTAATTTCAGACTTGCGTTCGAACTTTGCAAGCAGTTTTCTCAGGTTTTATGGGACCAAACGGGCTGAAATATTGGAATAATGATAAGAATCCTTATCCAAATCGAATTTAGTCACAATATCTCCATAAAGTTGTATTTTTAGAAAAATCATGATTTTTATGGACGCTAATTTCAGACTTGGGTTCGAACTTTGGAAGCAGTTTTCTCAGGTTCTATGGGACTGAATTGGCTGAAATTTTTTAATAATGATAAGAATCCTTATCCAAATCGAATTCAGTCACAATATCTCCATAAATTTGTATTTTTCGAAAAATCATGATTTTTATGGACGCTAATTTCAGACTTGGGTTCGAACTTTTGAAGCAGTTTTCTCAGGTTCTACGGGATTGAATTGGCTGAAATTTTTGAATAATGATAAGAATCCTTATCCGAATCGAATTCAGTCACAATATCTGTATAAAGTTGTATTTTTAGAAAAATTATTATTTTCATGGACGCTAATTTCAGACTTGGGTTCGAACTTTGCAAGTAGTTTTCTCAGGTTCTATGGGACTGAATTGGCTGAAATTTTTGAATAATGATAAGAATCCTTATCCGAATCGAATTCAGTCACAATATCTGTATAAAGTTGTATTTTTAGAAAAATTATTATTTTCATGGACCCTAATTTCAGACTTGGGTTCGAACTTTGCAAGTAGTTTTCTCAGGTTTTATGGGACCAAACGGGCTGAAATATTGGAATAGTGATAAGAATCGTTATCCAAATCGAATTCAGTCACAATATCTCCATAAAGTTGTATTTTTAGATTAATCAGATTTTTATGGACGCTCATTTCAGACTTGGGTTCGAACTTTGGAAGCAGTTTTCTCAGGTTCTATGAGACCAAACTGGCTGAAATTTTGTAATAGTTATAAGAATCCTTATCCAAATCGAATTCAGTCACAATATCTCCATAAAGTTGTATTTTTAGAAAAATCATGATTTTTATGGACGCTAATTTCAGACTTGGGTTCGAACTTTGGAAGCAGTTTTCTCAGGTTCTATGAGACCAAACTGGCTGAAATTTTGTATTAGTGATAAGAATCGTTATCCAAATCGAATTCTGTCACAAAATCTCCATAATGTTGTATTTTTAGAAAAATCATGATTTTCATGGACGCTAATTTCAGACTTGGGTTCGAACTTTGGAAGCAGTTTTCTCAGGTTCTATGGGACTGAATTGGCTGAAATTTTTTAATAATGATAAGAATCCTTATTCAAATCGAATTCAGTCACAATATCTCCATAAAGTGTTAGTTTTAGAAAAATCATGATTTTATGGACGCTAATTTCAGACTTGGGTTCGAACTTTGGAAGCAGTTTTCTCAGGTTCTACGGGACTGAATTGGCTGAAATTTTTTAATAATGATAAGAATTCTTATCCAAATCGAATTCAGTCACAATATCTGTATAAAGTTGTATTTTTAGAAAAATTATGATTTTCATGGACGCTAATTTCAGACTTGCGTTCGAACTTTGCAAGCAGTTTTCTCAGGTTTTATGGGACCAAACGGGCTGAAATATTGGAATAATGATAAGAATCCTTATCCAAATCGAATTTAGTCACAATATCTCCATAAAGTTGTATTTTTAGAAAAATCATGATTTTTATGGACGCTAATTTCAGACTTGGGTTCGAACTTTGGAAGCAGTTTTCTCAGGTTCTATGGGACTGAATTGGCTGAAATTTTTTAATAATGATAAGAATCCTTATCCAAATCGAATTCAGTCACAATATCTCCATAAATTTGTATTTTTCGAAAAATCATGATTTTTATGGACGCTAATTTCAGACTTGGGTTCGAACTTTTGAAGCAGTTTTCTCAGGTTCTACGGGATTGAATTGGCTGAAATTTTTGAATAATGATAAGAATCCTTATCCGAATCGAATTCAGTCACAATATCTGTATAAAGTTGTATTTTTAGAAAAATTATTATTTTCATGGACGCTAATTTCAGACTTGGGTTCGAACTTTGCAAGTAGTTTTCTCAGGTTCTATGGGACTGAATTGGCTGAAATTTTTGAATAATGATAAGAATCCTTATCCGAATCGAATTCAGTCACAATATCTGTATAAAGTTGTATTTTTAGAAAAATTATTATTTTCATGGACCCTAATTTCAGACTTGGGTTCGAACTTTGCAAGTAGTTTTCTCAGGTTTTATGGGACCAAACGGGCTGAAATATTGGAATAGTGATAAGAATCGTTATCCAAATCGAATTCAGTCACAATATCTCCATAAAGTTGTATTTTTAGATTAATCAGATTTTTATGGACGCTCATTTCAGACTTGGGTTCGAACTTTGGAAGCAGTTTTCTCAGGTTCTATTAGACCAAACTGGCTGAAATTTTGTAATAGTTATAAGAATCCTTATCCAAATCGAATTTAGTCACAATATCTCCATAAAGTTGTATTTTTAGAAAAATCATGATTTTTATGGACGCTAATTTCAGACCTGGGTTCGAACTTTGGAAGCAGTTTTCTCAGGTTCTATGAGACCAAACTGGCTGAAATTTTGTATTAGTGATAAGAATCGTTATCCAAATCGAATTCTGTCACAAAATCTCCATAATGTTGTATTTTTAGAAAAATCATGATTTTCATGGACGCTAATTTCAGACTTGGGTTCGAACTTTGGAAGCAGTTTTCTCAGGTTCTATGGGACTGAATTGGCTGAAATTTTTTAATAATGATAAGAATCCTTATTCAAATCGAATTCAGTCACAATATCTCCATAAAGTGTTAGTTTTAGAAAAATCATGATTTTATGGACGCTAATTTCAGACTTGGGTTCGAACTTTGGAAGCAGTTTTCTCAGGTTCTACGGGACTGAATTGGCTGAAATTTTTGAATAATGATAAGAATTCTTATCCAAATCGAATTCAGTCACAATATCTGTATAAAGTTGTATTTTTAGAAAAATTATGATTTTCATGGACGCTAATTTCAGACTTGCGTTCGAACTTTGCAAGCAGTTTTCTCAGGTTTTATGGGACCAAACGGGCTGAAATATTGGAATAATGATAAGAATCCTTATCCAAATCGAATTTAGTCACAATATCTCCATAAAGTTGTATTTTTAGAAAAATCATGATTTTTATGGACGCTAATTTCAGACTTGGGTTCGAACTTTGGAAGCAGTTTTCTCAGGTTCTATGGGACTGAATTGGCTGAAATTTTTTAATAATGATAAGAATCCTTATGAGTCATCGAACTACGGTAGTGTATAGTCGTGCTCTGTGTTTGACAAATTGCCTACCTGCTGTCGCGGACTTCGTACAGATAAGAAATTATTGTTACATTTTTGTTTTCTATTATTTGTTTGTTATATTTAGGTTTTGATAAATTCGTGTGTACAGTCAATCAAATAGACTGTATTATTATTTTTTTTGTTAATTAATTTATAAATATGGAGGAAGATGAAAATCGACCTCCTGACCCCGAGTCCATATTTAATATTGGAGATGAGTATGAATCGGATGTTTCTATAATAGTCCCTTCCAGAAAACGAAGACCATCGCTCTGTCTTAATGTACCACCCAAAATTAAACCTTCGCAATCAGATGAAACCTCAAACCCAAAGGAAAGTCGTAAGGATACCATATTATCAGAATCTAAAAATACTGAACTAAGTTATTCCCCATCCTCCTCGGCTCCATTCATTGTCAATGTCCAAAGTACTGAACAAGGAAAAATCATTCATCCTCTGGATTTCGGGAAATTCATTTTTAGTTCAAAAAACAGTAACCTTGGCATAGTTAACGGATCTATTAAGCCGGAAGGCCGCTATAAGTTATCCCTAGAATTTAAATCCGCAAACTTTGCAAATGAATTCGTCCAAAAAATAGATACGCTTTCACACCACAAATTTAAATCTTATATTCCAACTTACAACCTTACTAGAATGGGCCGAGTGAGAGGTATACCAACCGATCTCTCAGAATCTGAAATTGTTGATGCACTTAATGATTCTCAAGTGACCCCTAAGGTTTTAAAAGCACGTAGATTAAATTACAAAGATACATCTAATGGAACCACTACATGGAAACCCTCACAATCGGTTGTTATTACTTTTGAAGGCCAAACTTTGCCATCTCGGGTATTTATTTATTACAACGCACTCCCTGTGGAAGTATATAAATTCCCGACGATCCAGTGTTTTAACTGCTGCCGTTTCGGACACTCAAAACCAATATGTCGTTCCCCTCCACGTTGTTTTCATTGCGGAGAAGACCACCCCTTTGATCTTTGCCAAAAATCATCGAATGATCCACGTTGCATTAACTGCAAGGGAAATCATACAGCGGTTAGTGTGGCCTGTCCAGAATTGACCAGACAAAGGAATATTAAACAATCAATGGCTTCAGACAACATTTCCTATTTCCAGGCATCAAAATTATTCCCACCTGCAATAAAATCGTTTGCAGAGGTAACATCTACCTCAATTCCTTGTAATCTATCTTACTCTAAATCTCCTCCATCGTCTTCTCACAGGGAAACAATTTTTATACCACTCAAACCAAAACCAAAATTTATTGCTTCTATTGATAAAAATCAACATAATGATATTTTGTTTAACCCAAATGGGAATTATAAATCTCAGACACTCAATGGGAGTGCTTTAAATAGTTCCCAATCTTCCCCTAATTTAGGGAAAGTGGTGAATGAAAATTCTGCTTTCATTCAGACTTTAATTACCCTCTTAATTTCTATTCTTTCAAACAACAATAATATACCGTCCAACGCTGCCGATTGCATTAAATCTTTATTATCCTGTCTTCCTAATGTCTCCGAAACTGAACAGAATTCTTCAGTGGAATATCAGAAGTCTAATCTGTAATAAATTTGAACTTGTAAAATTACTCGATGAACATGAAATTTCAGTTGCCGCTATTTCTGAAACGTGGTTTAAACCCTCGTATCTATTTAAGATATCTGGATATAATTGTCTTAGACATGATAGACTGGATGGTAAAGGTGGCGCTGCCTTAATCATCCATGACTCTATCCCTTTCAAACCAATCATGTTTCATACTCTCTCTAACAATTTTCAGATAGTAGCAGCTGTTGTATGTGATATTACAATACTATCAATATATGTCCCTCCCTCCACTATTTTTGATGAAAACGAATGGTCATCATTTATGTCTCAGATCCGTCCCCCGTATATGTTACTGGGCGACTTTAACGCTCATTCTACCTCTTGGGGTAGTGAATTAACGAATCGTTCTGGCCGTAATCTTTTAGATTTTATTGATTCCCATAATTTATGTATTTTAAACGACGGATCTCCAACCCGATTCACCCCCCCTCAACAAAGGAAAAGTGTTGTTGATTTATCTCTCTGTTCATCTTCGGTCATACGTAAATGTTCTTGGAACATACTTAAAGACCCCCTTTCCAGTGATCATTTCCCTATTATAATCCTCTTTCACCATCTAACCACCTCGCATTCCTTTACAATTAACAATAATTTTAAATTTAAAACGAAAGATGCGAACTGGAGAGTTTTTTCTTCTGTATTAGACTCTCTTGTTCACTCTGTAAAATCTTCTCTTGGGAACATCAGAACACAATGTGAATTATTTCCTAGTATAGTTATAAAAGCAGCAGAAAAATCCATTCCAAAGCGTAAAGTTAACATTAAAACTAAACATTCGACTCCGTGGTGGGACGAAGAATGCACTCGTGCTGTTAACTCTAGAAAAGAAGCAGTTTCCATTTACCGCAAATGCATGTCTTTTGAAAATTTCTTATCAGTGAAACGCGTCCAATCAGAAACTAAACGTATTTTGAAAAATAAAAAGCGGTCTGGATGGCGAAAATTTTGTGAAAACTTGTCTCCTGAAACTCCCCAGTCATCTGTTTGGACTAATTTAAAAAAATTCGGTTCGTCATATGCTCCGGAGCGTACCAAACATATTCCGGAGGAAATTATTATAGGTTTTGCTGATAAAATTGCCCATCCTTCAGTTGCCACATGTGAAGAAATGCCCTCTTTTATTTCATATCCATCTCACTCTAACTGGCTAGACTCTCCTTTCTTAGTTAGTGAACTAAAACGAGTAATCAAATCTCTTTCTGACTCTTCTCCGGGTCCTGATGGAATATTATATAGCTTCTTTAAAGCATTCTCCGACATGTCGGTTGAATATTTCTTATCCTTAATTAATAACATGTTTGAAACAGGATTTATTCCGGATGTCTGGAAGGTTCAAAAAATCCTCCCGGTTTTAAAACCAGGGAAAAATCCGTCCGAAGTCTCATCTTATCGTCCTATTGCTCTTTCGTCGTGTTTAATTAAAGTAGTGGAACATTTGATAAAGAACAGATTAGAATGGTTTGTTGAAAATCACAGTATTATCCCTCCTAATCAATACGGCTTTCGGAAAAAGAAATCTACTATGGATAATTTAAGTTTGTTAACAACAGATATCCGTATTTCTCAATCCCTTAACTCTTGTACATTGGCCACATTTCTAGATCTTTCTTCAGCTTACGACGATGTATTAATTGATGTTTTGAAGGAAAAATTAATTAAAATAAAAATCCCCATAAAATTAGTTCAATTTATTATCAACTTGCTAACAGACAGATCCATTATTATCCACTCTTCCTCAAACATATTGAAGCGCAAACTTTGGAAAGGGCTACCCCAGGGGTCTGTTATCAGTCCATTATTATTTAATATTTATATGAGTGATTTAGACATTGTAATCCCTTCGTCTATAAAGCGACTTTATTTTGCGGACGATTTTCTCATATATTTATCTCACAAAAATTTATTGCATGCTGCGAAGGAATTAAATTTGGCCTTACATAATATTAAAGTTTGGATGTTGACAAATGGAATGAATTTAGCTACCTCTAAAACCAAGGTAGTGGCTTTTACTCGCAAAAGAAAACTGCCTAACTTTACAGTCTCTTTTGATAATTTCCCCCTTCAAATCGTTAAGCAAATAAAATTTCTTGGCCTGCTTTTGGACCATAAGCTTTCCTGGCTCCCTCATATTCAGAACGTTTCTGCTAAGTGTGAAAAGGGGCTTAATATGATGCGAGCTGTTTCCAGAGTATGGTGGGGATCCCATCCTACTACTCTTAAACTAATGTATAATTCCCTCGTTCGAAGTCACTTGGATTATGGCACATTTCTTTTCGACCCACTTCCTAAATATCTGGATAAAAAACTTGAAAGAATCCAATCAAAAGGGCTCAGAATGATTATTGGGGCAATGAAATCTTCTCCAATTAATGCTCTTCAGATAGAATGTGTAGATCCTCCCTTATTTTTGAGAAGACAATACCTCGCGGATAGATATATCTTCAAAGCGTTATCTTTATCGCGTCACTCATTGGAACAGAGTCTCGATCGTTTGTTCAGTATTTTGAATAACAGAAGGAGGGTAATAGATAGAGATCGATTCCCTCTCTTATTAAAAAGTTTTCTATCATTTAGATCTCTGTCTTCTTACCTTCAAAATCTACAAGATGATCCAATCCTTCCTATTTACAGTACCCCGTTTAATGCTATTAATTTTATCCCAAACGTAATAATTTCTGACTTCCGGACGAACATTTTATCATCAGCTAATAACTTTCAAAATGTTGAAGAACATTTTAAAAACTTTATATTTTCAAAGTTTCCTGGATTTTCCCTCATATACACAGATGGTTCCAAATCCGACCACAAAGAATGTGGCGCATCGGTATATATTCCTGAATTCAATGTTAATCTGTCTTATAAATTGCCTAAAGAAATTTCCATATTTACTGCAGAATGCTTCGCAATTGAACAAGCTTTAATTCAAATCCAACTCCTTAATATTCGTCGAGCCTTACTGTGTACTGACTCTCTAAGTGCAGTATTAAAAATTTCCTCTAATATCGTTCGATGTCCAGAAGACTATGTTATTTGTAATATTAAAAAAATCCTCGATTCTTTAAACGAATCTATGTTTGAGACAATACTGGTTTGGGTGCCTGGCCATCTAGGAATTGAGGGTAACGAGAAAGCTGATTCTCTCGCTAAACTTGGAACTGTATCTGGTTCTATTCCTTTAGATTTTAAAATTCCTGTCTCTGACGTCTTCTCTATTCTTAAATCCAACATGTCTCGTTCCTGGGAAGAAAATTGGACAGTCACGAAAACTCAAACTGGATCTTTCTATGCTGGAATACAAAATCATATTCCAAGTAAACCCTGGTTCCACGGCAAAAAAAAGTCCAAAAGATTTATTTCCTGTATCTCGAGAATGAGAATTGGCCACTGCTCTATTGCAACTCATTTGTTTAAAATTCGGGTGCTCGAAAGTTCATTATGCCAGTGTGGTGTGGAGGATGAGACTCTTGACCATGTTTTCTTCAATTGTAAAAACCATTCTTCTTTCAAAGGCATGTATCGATTGCTTATTAAAATCACCCACCAGTCTCCCCTTAGTATTCCATATTTGCTGTCTCTCAATAACTCTCGCGTATATTCTATTCTTTATAAGTTTATAGAATTGAATGACTTTAATATATGATATGTCCAGTCCCCTTATAGATAATTCACATCAGTTTAACCATATATCTTAACCCAATCGGCACAAAGCACTCTCTTTAGGGTGAATTGCCTAATACAAAAAAAAAAAAAAAAAGAATCCTTATCCAAATCGAATTCAGTCACAATATCTCCATAAAGTTGTATTTTTCGAAAAATCATGATTTTTATGGACGCTAATTTCAGACTTGGGTTCGAACTTTGGACGCAGTTATATCAGGTTTTATGGGACCAAACTGGCTGAAATATTGGAATAGTGATAAGAATCTTTATCCAAATCGAATTCAGTCACAATATCTCCATAAAGTTGTATTTTTAGATTAATCAGATTTTTATGGACGCTCATTTCAGACTTGGGTTCGAACTTTGGAAGCAGTTTTCTCAGGTTCTATGGGACTGAATTGGCTGAAATTTTTTAATAATGATAAGAATCCTTATCCAAATCGAATTCAGTCACAATATCTCCATAAAGTTGTATTTTTCGAAAAATCATGATTTTTATGGACGCTAATTTCAGACTTGGGTTCGAACTTTTGAAGCAGTTTTCTCAGGTTCTACTGGACTGAATTAGCTGAAATTTTTGAATAATGATAAGAATCCTTATCCGAATCGAATTCAGTCACAATATCTGTATAAAGTTGTATTTTTAGAAAAATTATTATTTTCATGGACGCTTATTTCAGGCTTGGGTTCGAACTTTCCAAGTAGTTTTCTCAGGTTTTATGGGACCAAACGGGCTGAAATATTGGAATATTGATAAGAATCGTTATCCAAATCGAATTCAGTCACAAAATCTCCATAAAGTTGTATTTTTAGAAAAATTATGATTTTCATGGATGCTAATTTCAGACTTGGGTTCGAACTTTGGAAGCAGTTATCTCAGGTTTTATGGGACCAAACGGGCTGAAATATTGGAATAGTGATAAGAATCGTTATCCAAATCGAATTCAGTCACAAAATCTCCACAAAGCTGTATTTTTAGAAAAATAATGGTTTTCATGGATGCTAATTTCAGACTTGGGTTCGAACTTTGGACGCAGTTATATCAGGTTTTATGGGACCAAACTGGCTGAAATATTGGAATAGTGATAAGAATCGTTATCCAAATCGAATTCAGTCACAATATCTCCATAAAGTTGTATTTTAAGATTAATCAGATTTTTATGGACGCTCATTTCAGACTTGGGTTCGAACTTTGGAAGCAGTTTTCTCAGGTTCTATGGGACCGAATTGGCTGAAATTTTTTAATAATGATAAGAATCCTTATCCAAATCGAATTCAGTCACAATATCTCCATAAAGTTGTATTTTTCGAAAAATCATGATTTTTATGGACGCTAATTTCAGAATTGGGTTCGAACTTTTGAAGCAGTTTTCTCAGGTTCTACGGGACTGAATTGGCTGAAATTTTTGAATAATGATAAGAATCCTTATCCGAATCGAATTCAGTCACAATATCTCCATAAAGTTGTATTTTTAGATTAATCAGATTTTTATGGACGCTCATTTCAGACTTGGGTTCGAACTTTGGAAGCAGTTTTCTCAGGTTCTATGAGACCAAACTGGCTGAAATTTTGTTATAGTTATAAGAATCCTTATCCAAATCGAATTCAGTCACAAAATCTCCATAATGTTGTATTTTTAGAAAAATCATGATTTTCATGGACGCTACTTTCAGACTTGGGTTCGAACTTTGGAAGCAGTTTTCTCAGGTTCTATGGGACTGAATTGACTGAAATTTTTGAATAGTGATAAGAATCGTTATCCAAATCGAATTCAGTCACAATATCTCCATAAAGTTGTATTTTTAGATTAATCAGATTTTTATGGACGCTAATTTCAGACTTGGGTTCGAACTTTGGACGCAGTTATATCAGGTTTTATGGGACCAAACTGGCTGAAATATTGGAATAGTGATAAGAATCGTTATCCAAATCGAATTCAGTCACAATATCTCCATAAAGTTGTATTTTTCGAAAAATCATGATTTTTATGGACGCTAATTTCAGAATTGGGTTCGAACTTTTGAAGCAGTTTTCTCAGGTTCTACGGGACTGAATTGGCTGAAATTTTTGAATAATGATAAGAATCCTTATCCGAATCGAATTCAGTCACAATATCTCCATAAAGTTGTATTTTTAGATTAATCAGATTTTTATGGACGCTCATTTCAGACTTGGGTTCGAACTTTGGAAGCAGTTTTCTCAGGTTCTATGAGACCAAACTGGCTGAAATTTTGTTATAGTTATAAGAATCCTTATCCAAATCGAATTCAGTCACAAAATCTCCATAATGTTGTATTTTTAGAAAAATCATGATTTTCATGGACGCTACTTTCAGACTTGGGTTCGAACTTTGGAAGCAGTTTTCTCAGGTTCTATGGGACTGAATTGACTGAAATTTTTGAATAGTGATAAGAATCGTTATCCAAATCGAATTCAGTCACAATATCTCCATAAAGTTGTATTTTTAGATTAATCAGATTTTTATGGACGCTAATTTCAGACTTGGGTTCGAACTTTGGACGCAGTTATATCAGGTTTTATGGGACCAAACTGGCTGAAATATTGGAATAGTGATAAGAATCGTTATCCAAATCGAATTCAGTCACAAAATCTCCACAAAGCTGTATTTTTAGAAAAATAATGATTTTCATGGATGCTAATTTCAGACTTGGGTTCGAACTTTGGACGCAGTTATATCAGGTTTTATGGGACCAAACTGGCTGAAATATTGGAATAGTGATAAGAATCGTTATCCAAATCGAATTCAGTCACAATATCTCCATAAAGTTGTATTTTCAGATTAATCAGATTTTTATGGACGCTCATTTCAGACTTGGGTTCGAACTTTGGAAGCAGTTTTCTCAGGTTCTATGGGACTGAATTGGCTGAAATTTTTTAATAATGATAAGCATCCTTATCCAAATCGAATTCAGTCACAATATCTCCATAAAGTTGTATTTTTCGAAAAAACATGATTTTTATGGACGCTAATTTCAGACTTGGGTTCGAACTTTTGAAGCAGTTATATCAGGTTTTATGGGACCAAACTGGCTGAAATATTGGAATAGTGATAAGAATCGTTATCCAAATCGAATTCAGTCACAAAATCTCCATAAAGTTGTATTTTTAGAAAAATTATTATTTTCATGGATGCTAATTTCAGACTTGGGTTCGAACTTTGGAAGCAGTTATCTCAGGTTTTATGGGACCAAACGGGCTGAAATATTGGAATAGTGATAAGAATCGTTATCCAAATCGAATTCAGTCACAATATCTCCATAAAGTTGTATTTTTAGATTAATCAGATTTTTATGGACGCTCATTTCAGACTTGGGTTCGAACTTTGGAAGCAGTTTTCTCAGGTTCTATGAGACCAAACTGGCTGAAATTTTGTAATAGTTATAAGAATCCTTATCCAAATCGAATTCAGTCACAATATCTCCATAAAGTTGTATTTTTAGAAAAATCTTGATTTTTATGGACGCTAATTTCAGACTTGGGTTCGAACTTTGGACGCAGTTATATCAGGTTTTATGGGACCAAACTGGCTGAAATATTGGAATAGTGATAAGAATCGTTATCCAAATCGAATTCAGTCACAAAATCTCCACAAAGCTGTATTTTTAGAAAAATAATGATTTTCATGGATGCTAATTTCAGACTTGGGTTCGAACTTTGGACGCAGTTATATCAGGTTTTATGGGACCAAACTGGCTGAAATATTGGAATAGTGATAAGAATCGTTATCCAAATCGAATTCAGTCACAATATCTCCATAAAGTTGTACTTTAAGATTAATCAGATTTTTATGGACGCTCATTTCAGACTTGGGTTCGAACTTTGGAAGCAGTTTTCTCAGGTTCTATGAGACCAAACTGGCTGAAATTTTGTAATAGTTATAAGAATCCTTATCCAAATCGAATTCAGTCACAATATCTCCATAAAGTTGTATTTTTAGAAAAATCATGATTTTTATGGACGCTAATTTCAGACTTGGGTTCGAACTTTGGAAGCAGTTTTCTCAGGTTCTATGAGACCAAACTGGCTGAAATTTTGTATTAGTGATAAGAATCGTTATCCAAATCGAATTCTGTCACAAAATCTCCATAATGTTGTATTTTTAGAAAAATCATGATTTTCATGGACGCTAATTTCAGACTTGGGTTCGAACTTTGGAAGCAGTTTTCTCAGGTTCTATGGGACTGAATTGGCTGAAATTTTTTAATAATGATAAGAATCCTTATTCAAATCGAATTCAGTCACAATATCTCCATAAAGTGTTAGTTTTAGAAAAATCATGATTTTATGGACGCTAATTTCAGACTTGGGTTCGAACTTTGGAAGCAGTTTTCTCAGGTTCTACGGGACTGAATTGGCTGAAATTTTTGAATAATGATAAGAATTCTTATCCAAATCGAATTCAGTCACAATATCTGTATAAAGTTGTATTTTTAGAAAAATTATGATTTTCATGGACGCTAATTTCAGACTTGCGTTCGAACTTTGCAAGCAGTTTTCTCAGGTTTTATGGGACCAAACGGGCTGAAATATTGGAATAGTGATAAGAATCGTTATCCAAATCGAATTCAGTCACAATATCTCCATAAAGTTGTATTTTTAGATTAATCAGATTTTTATGGACGCTCATTTCAGACTTGGGTTCGAACTTTGGAAGCAGTTTTCTCAGGTTCTATGAGACCAAACTGGCTTAAATTTTGTAATAGTTATAAGAATCCTTATCCAAATCGAATTCAGTCACAATATCTCCATAAAGTTGTATTTTTAGAAAAATCATGATTTTTATGGACGCTAATTTCAGACTTGGGTTCGAACTTTTGAAGCAGTTTTCTCAGGTTCTACGGGACTGAATTGGCTGAAATTTTTGAATAATGATAAGAATCCTTATCCGAATCGAATTCAGTCACAATATCTGTATAAAGTTGTATTTTTAGAAAAATTATTATTTTCATGGACGCTAATTTCAGACTTGGGTTCGAACTTTGCAAGTAGTTTTCTCAGGTTTTATGGGACCAAACGGGCTGAAATATTGGAATAGTGATAAGAATCGTTATCCAAATCGAATTCAGTCACAATATCTCCATAAAGTTGTATTTTTAGAAAAATCTTGATTTTTATGGACGCTAATTTCAGACTTGGGTTCGAACTTTGGACGCAGTTATATCAGGTTTTATGGGACCAAACTGGCTGAAATATTGGAATAGTGATAAGAATCGTTATCCAAATCGAATTCAGTCACAAAATCTCCACAAAGCTGTATTTTTAGAAAAATAATGATTTTCATGGATGCTAATTTCAGACTTGGGTTCGAACTTTAAACGCAGTTATATCAGGTTTTATGGGACCAAACTGGCTGAAATATTGGAATAGTGATAAGAATCGTTATCCAAATCGAATTCAGTCACAATATCTCCATAAAGTTGTATTTTTAGATTAATCAGATTTTTATGGACGCTCATTTCAGACTTGGGTTCGAACTTTGGAAGCAGTTTTCTCAGGTTCTATGGGACTGAATTGGCTGAAATTTTTTAATAATGATAAGAATCCTTATCCAAACGAATTCAGTCACAATATCTCCATAAAGTTGTATTTTTCGAAAAATCATGATTTTTATGGACGCTAATTTCAGACTTGGGTTCGAACTTTTGAAGCAGTTTTCTCAGGTTCTACGGGACTGAATTGGCTGAAATTTTTGAATAATGATAAGAATCCTTATCCGAATCGAATTCAGTCACAATATCTGTATAAAGTTGTATTTTTAGAAAAATTATTATTTTCATGGACGCTAATTTCAGACTTGGGTTCGAACTTTGCAAGTAGTTTTCTCAGGTTTTATGGGACCAAACGGGCTGAAATATTGGAATAGTGATAAGAATCGTTATCCAAATCGAATTCAGTCACAAAATCTCCATAAAGTTGTATTTTTAGAAAAAAATTATGATTTTCATGGATGCTAATTTCAGACTTGGGTTCGAACTTTGGAAGCAGTTATCTCAGGTTTTATGGGACCAAACGGGCTGAAATATGGGAATAGTGATAAGAATCGTTATCCAAATCGAATTCAGTCACAATATCTCCATAAAGTTGTATTTTTAGATTAATCAGATTTTTATGGACGCTCATTTCAGACTTGGGTTCGAACTTTGGAAGCAGTTTTCTCAGGTTATATGAGACCAAACTGGCTGAAATTTTGTAATAGTTATAAGAATCCTTATCCAAATCGAATTCAGTCACAATATCTTCATAAAGTTGTATTTTTAGAAAAATCTTGATTTTTATGGACGCTAATTTCAGACTTGGGTTCGAACTTTAAACGCAGTTATATCAGGTTTTATGGGACCAAACTGGCTGAAATATTGGAATAGTGATAAGAATCGTTATCCAAATCGAATTCAGTCACAATATCTCCATAAAGTTGTATTTTTAGATTAATCAGATTTTTATGGACGCTAATTTCAGACTTGGGTTCGAACTTTGGACGCAGTTATATCAGGTTTTATGGGACCAAACTGGCTGAAATATTGGAATAGTGATAAGAATCGTTATCCAAATCGAATTCAGTCACAAAATCTCCACAAAGCTGTATTTTTAGAAAAATAATGATTTTCATGGATGCTAATTTCAGACTTGGGTTCGAACTTTAAACGCAGTTATATCAGGTTTTATGGGACCAAACTGGCTGAAATATTGGAATAGTGATAAGAATCGTTATCCAAATCGAATTCAGTCACAATATCTCCATAAAGTTGTATTTTTAGATTAATCAGATTTTTATGGACGCTCATTTCAGACTTGGGTTCGAACTTTGGAAGCAGTTTTCTCAGGTTCTATGGGACTGAATTGGCTGAAATTTTTTAATAATGATAAGAATCCTTATCCAAACGAATTCAGTCACAATATCTCCATAAAGTTGTATTTTTCGAAAAATCATGATTTTTATGGACGCTAATTTCAGACTTGGGTTCGAACTTTTGAAGCAGTTTTCTCAGGTTCTACGGGACTGAATTGGCTGAAATTTTTGAACAATGATAAGAATCCTTATCCGAATCGAATTCAGTCACAATATCTGTATAAAGTTGTATTTTTAGAAAAATTATTATTTTCATGGACGCTAATTTCAGACTTGGGTTCGAACTTTGCAAGCAGTTTTCTCAGGTTTTATGGGACCAAACGGGCTGAAATATTGGAATAGTGATAAGAATCGTTATCTAAATCGAATTCAGTCACAATATCTCCATAAAGTTGTATTTTTAGAAATGTTATGATTTTCATGGACGCTAATTTCAGACTTGGGTTCGAACTTTTCAAGCAGTTTTCTCTGGTTTTATGGGACCAAACGGGCTGAAATATTGGAATAGTGATAAGAATCGTTATCCAAATCGAACTCAGTCACAAAATCTTCATAATGTTGTATTTTTAGAAAAATTATGATTTTCATGGATGCTAATTTCAGACTTGGGTTCGAACTTTGGTAGCAGTTATCTCAGGTTTTATGGGACCAAACGGGCTGAAATATTGGAATAGTGATAAGAATCGTTATCCAAATCGAATTCAGTCACAATATCTCCATAAAGTTGTATTTTTAGAAATGTTATGATTTTCATGGACGCTAATTTCAGACTTGGGTTCGAACTTTGCAAGCAGTTTTCTCTGGTTTTATGGGACCAAACGGGCTGAAATATTGGAATAGTGATAAGAATCGTTATCCAAATCGAATTCAGTCACAAAATCTCCATAAAGTTGTATTTTTAGAAAAAAATTATGATTTTCATGGATGCTAATTTCAGACTTGGGTTCGAACTTTGGAAGCAGTTTTCTCAGGTTTTATGGGACCAAACGGGCTGAAATATTGGAATAGTGATAAGAATCGTTATCCAAATCGAATTCAGTCACAATATCTCCATAAAGTTGTATTTTTAGATTAATCAGATTTTTATGGACGCTCATTTCAGACTTGGGTTCGAACTTTGGAAGCAGTTTTCTCAGGTTATATGAGACCAAACTGGCTGAAATTTTGTAATAGTTATAAGAATCCTTATCCAAATCGAATTCAGTCACAATATCTCCATAAAGTTGTATTTTTAGAAAAATCTTGATTTTTATGGACGCTAATTTCAGACTTGGGTTCGAACTTTGGACGCAGTTATATCAGGTTTTATGGGACCAAACTGGCTGAAATATTGGAATAGTGATAAGAATCGTTATCCAAATCGATTTCAGTCACAAAATCTCCACAAAGCTGTATTTTTAGAAAAATAATGATTTTCATGGATGCTAATTTCAGACTTGGGTTCGAACTTTGGACGCAGTTATATCAGGTTTTATGGGACCAAACTGGCTGAAATATTGGAATAGTGATAAGAATCGTTATCCAAATCGAATTCAGTCACAATATCTCCATAAAGTTGTATTTTCAGATTAATCAGATTTTTATGGACGCTCATTTCAGACTTGGGTTCGAACTTTGGAAGCAGTTTTCTCAGGTTCTATGGGACTGAATTGGCTGAAATTTTTTAATAATGATAAGAATCCTTATTCAAATCGAATTCAGTCACAATATCTCCATAAAGTGTTAGTTTTAGAAAAATCATGATTTTATGGACGCTAATTTCAGACTTGGGTTCGAAGTTTGGAAGCAGTTTTCTCAGGTTCTACGGGACTGAATTGGCTGAAATTTTTGAATAATGATAAGAATTCTTATCCAAATCGAATTCAGTCACAATATCTGTATAAAGTTGTATTTTTAGAAAAATTATGATTTTCATGGACGCTAATTTCAGACTTGCGTTCGAACTTTGCAAGCAGTTTTCTCAGGTTTTATGGGACCAAACGGGCTGAAATATTGGAATAATGATAAGAATCCTTATCCAAATCGAATTTAGTCAAAATATCTCCATAAAGTAGTATTTTTAGAAAAATCATGATTTTTATGGACGCTAATTTCAGACTTGGGTTCGAACTTTGCAAGCAGTTTTCTCAGGTTTTATGGGACCAAACGGGCTGAAATATTGGAATAGTGATAAGAATCGTTATCCAAATCGAATTCAGTCACAAAATCTCCATAAATTTGTATTTTTAGAAAAATCATGATTTTTATGGACTCTAATTTCAGACTTGGGTTCGAACTTTGGAAGCAGTTTTCTCAGGTTCTATGGTACTGAATTGGCTGAAATTTTTGAATAATGATAAGAATCCTTATCCAAATCGAATTCAGTCATAATAGCTCCATAAAGTTGTATTTTTAGAAAAATTATGATTTTCATGGACGCTAATTTCAGCCTTGGGTTCGAACTTTGGAAGCAGTTTTCTCAGGTTTTATGTGACCAAACGGGTTCAAATATTAGAATAGTGATAAGAATCGTTATCCAAATCGAATTCAGTCACCAAATCTCCATAAAGTTGTATTTTTAGAAAAATTATGATTTTTATGGACGCTAATTTCAGACTTGGGTTCGAACTTTGGACGCAGTTATATAAGGTTTTATGGGACCAAACTGGCTGAAATATTGGAATAGTGATAAGAATCGTTATCCAAATCGAATTCAGTCACAAAATCTCCACAAAGCTGTATTTTTAGAAAAATAATGATTTTCATGGATGCTAATTTCAGACTTGGGTTCGAACTTTGCAAGCAGTTTTCTCAGGTTTTATGTGACCGAACGGGCTGAAATATTGGAATAATGATAAGAATCCTTATCCAAATCGAATTTAGTCACAATATCTCCATAAAGTTGTGTTTTTAGATTAATCAGATTTTTATGGACGCTCATTTCAGACTTGGGTTCGAACTTTGGAAGCAGTTTTCTCAGGTTCTATGGGACTGAATTGGCTGAAATTTTTTAATAATGATAAGAATCCTTATCCAAATCGAATTCAGTCACAATATCTCCATAAAGTTGTATTTTTCGAAAAATCATGATTTTTATGGACGCTAATTTCAGACTTGGGTTCGAACTTTTGAAGCAGTTTTCTCAGGTTCTACGGGACTGAATTGGCTGAAATTTTTGAATAATGATGAGAATCCTTATCCGAATCGAATTCATTCACAATATCTGTATAAAGTTGTATTTTTAGAAAAATTATTATTTTCATGGACGCTAATTTCAGACTTGGGTTCGAACTTTGCAAGCAGTTTTCTCAGGTTTTATGGGACCAAACGGGCTGAAATATTGGAATAGTGATAAGAATCGTTATCCAAATCGAATTCAGTCACAATATCTCCATAAAGTTGTATTTTTAGAAATGTTATGATTTTCATGGACGCTAATTTCAGACTTGGGTTCGAACTTTGCAAGCAGTTTTCTCTGGTTTTATGGGACCAAACGGGCTGAAATATTGGAAAAGTGATAAGAATCGTTATCCAAATCGAATTCAGTCACAATATCTCCATAAAGTTGTATTTTTAGAAATGTTATGATTTTCATGGACGCTAATTTCAGACTTGGGTTCGAACTTTGCAAGCAGTTTTCTCTGGTTTTATGGGACCAAACGGGCTGAAATATTGGAATAGTGATAAGAATCGTTATCCAAATCGAACTCAGTCACAAAATCTCCCTAAAGTTGTATTTTTAGAAAAATTATGATTTTCATGGATGCTAATTTCAGACTTGGGTTCGAACTTTGGAAGCAGTTATCTCAGGTTTTATGGGACCAAACGGGCTGAAATATTGGAATAGTGATAACAATCGGTTTCCAAATCGAATTCAGTCACAATATCTCCATAAAGTTGTATTTTTAGATTAATCAGATTTTTATGGACGCTCATTTCAGACTTGGGTTCGAACTTTGGAAGCAGTTTTCTCAGGTTCTATGGGACTGAATTGGCTGAAATTTTTTAATAATGATAAGAATCCTTATCCAAATCGAATTCAGTCACAATATCTCCATAAAGTTGTATTTTTCGAAAAATCATGATTTTTATGGACGCTAATTTCAGACTTGGGTTCGAACTTTTGAAGCAGTTTTCTCAGGTTCTACGGGACTGAATTGGCTGAAATTTTTGAATAATGATAAGAATCCTTATCCGAATCGAATTCAGTCACAATATCTGTATAAAGTTGTATTTTTAGAAAAATTATTATTTTCATGGACGCTAATTTCAGACTTGGGTTCGAACTTTGCAAGCAGTTTTCTCAGGTTTTATGGGACCAAACTGGCTGAAATATTGGAATAGTGATAAGAATCGTTATCCAAATCGATTTCAGTCACAAAATCTCCACAAAGCTGTATTTTTAGAAAAATAATGATTTTCATGGATGCTAATTTCAGACTTGGGTTCGAACTTTGGACGCAGTTATATCAGGTTTTATGGGACCAAACTGGCTGAAATATTGGAATAGTGATAAGAATCGTTATCCAAATCGAATTCAGTCACAATATCTCCATAAAGTTGTATTTTCAGATTAATCAGATTTTTATGGACGCTCATTTCAGACTTGGGTTCGAACTTTGGAAGCAGTTTTCTCAGGTTCTATGGGACTGAAATGGCAGAAATTTTTTAATAATGATAAGAATCCTTATTCAAATCGAATTCAGTCACAATATCTCCATAAAGTGTTAGTTTTAGAAAAATCATGATTTTATGGACGCTAATTTCAGACTTGGGTTCGAAGTTTGGAAGCAGTTTTCTCAGGTTCTACGGGACTGAATTGGCTGAAATTTTTGAATAATGATAAGAATTCTTATCCAAATCGAATTCAGTCACAATATCTGTATAAAGTTGTATTTTTAGAAAAATTATGATTTTCATGGACGCTAATTTCAGACTTGCGTTCGAACTTTGCAAGCAGTTTTCTCAGGTTTTATGGGACCAAACGGGCTGAAATATTGGAATAATGATAAGAATCCTTATCCAAATCGAATTTAGTCACAATATCTCCATAAAGTTGTATTTTTAGAAAAATCATGATTTTTATGGACGCTAATTTCAGACTTGGGTTCGAACTTTGCAAGCAGTTTTCTCAGGTTTTATGGGACCAAACGGGCTGAAATATTGGAATAGTGATAAGAATCGTTATCCAAATCGAATTCAGTCACAAAATCTCCATAAATTTGTATTTTTAGAAAAATCATGATTTTTATGGACGCTAATTTCAGACTTGGGTTCGAACTTTGCAAGCAGTTTTCTCAGGTTTTATGGGACCAAACGGGCTGAAATATTGGAATAGTGATAAGAATCGTTATCCAAATCGAATTCAGTCACAAAATCTCCATAAATTTGTATTTTTAGAAAAATCATGATTTTTATGGACGCTAATTTCAGACTTGGGTTCGAACTTTGCAAGCAGTTTTCTCAGGTTTTATGGGACCAAACGGGCTGAAATATTGGAATAGTGATAAGAATCGTTATCCAAATCGAATTCAATCACAAAATCTCCATAAATTTGTATTTTTAGAAAAATCATGATTTTTATGGACTCTAATTTCAGACTTGGGTTCGAACTTTGGAAGCAGTTTTCTCAGGTTCTATGGTACTGAATTGGCTGAAATTTTTGAATAATGATAAGAATCCTTATCCAAATCGAATTCAGTCATAATAGCTCCATAAAGTTGTATTTTTAGAAAAATTATGATTTTCATGGACGCTAATTTCAGCCTTGGGTTCGAACTTTGGAAGCAGTTTTCTCAGGTTTTATGTGACCAAACGGGTTCAAATATTAGAATAGTGATAAGAATCGTTATCCAAATCGAATTCAGTCACCAAATCTCCATAAAGTTGTATTTTTAGAAAAATTATGATTTTTATGGACGCTAATTTCAGACTTGGGTTCGAACTTTGGACGCAGTTATATCAGGTTTTATGGGACCAAACTGGCTGAAATATTGGAATAGTGATAAGAATCGTTATCCAAATCGAATTCAGTCACAAAATCTCCACAAAGCTGTATTTTTAGAAAAATAATGATTTTCATGGATGCTAATTTCAGACTTGGGTTCGAACTTTGCAAGCAGTTTTCTCAGGTTTTATGTGACCGAACGGGCTGAAATATTGGAATAATGATAAGAATCCTTATCCAAATCGAATTTAGTCACAATATCTCCATAAAGTTGTGTTTTTAGATTAATCAGATTTTTATGGACGCTCATTTCAGACTTGGGTTCGAACTTTGGAAGCAGTTTTCTCAGGTTCTATGGGACTGAATTGGCTGAAATTTTTTAATAATGATAAGAATCCTTATCCAAATCGAATTCAGTCACAATATCTCCATAAAGTTGTATTTTTCGAAAAATCATGATTTTTATGGACGCTAATTTCAGACTTGGGTTCGAACTTTTGAAGCAGTTTTCTCAGGTTCTACGGGACTGAATTGGCTGAAATTTTTGAATAATGATAAGAATCCTTATCCGAATCGAATTCAGTCACAATATCTGTATAAAGTTGTATTTTTAGAAAAATTATTATTTTCATGGACGCTAATTTCAGACTTGGGTTCGAACTTTGCAAGCAGTTTTCTCAGGTTTTATGGGACCAAACGGGCTGAAATATTGGAATAGTGATAAGAATCGTTATCCAAATCGAATTCAGTCACAATATCTCCATAAAGTTGTATTTTAAGAAATGTTATGATTTTCATGGACGCTAATTTCAGACTTGGGTTCGAACTTTGCAAGCAGTTTTCTCTGGTTTTATGGGACCAAACGGGCTGAAATATTGGAATAGTGATAAGAATCGTTATCCAAATCGAACTCAGTCACAAAATCTTCATAATGTTGTATTTTTAGAAAAATTATGATTTTCATGGATGCTAATTTCAGACTTGGGTTCGAACTTTGGTAGCAGTTATCTCAGGTTTTATGGGACCAAACGGGCTGAAATATTGGAATAGTGATAAGAATCGTTATCCAAATCGAATTCAGTCACAATATCTCCATAAAGTTGTATTTTTAGAAAAATTATGATTTTCATGGATGCTAATTTCAGACTTGGGTTCGAACTTTGGAAGCAGTTATCTCAGGTTTTATGGGACCAAACGGGCTGAAATATTGGAATAGTGATAACAATCGGTTTCCAAATCGAATTCAGTCACAATATCTCCATAAAGTTGTATTTTTAGATTAATCAGATTTTTATGGACGCTCATTTCAGACTTGGGTTCGAACTTTGGAAGCAGTTTTCTCAGGTTCTATGGGACTGAATTGGCTGAAATTTTTTAATAATGATAAGAATCCTTATCCAAATCGAATTCAGTCACAATATCTCCATAAAGTTGTATTTTTCGAAAAATCATGATTTTTATGGACGCTAATTTCAGACTTGGGTTCGAACTTTTGAAGCAGTTTTCTCAGGTTCTACGGGACTGAATTGGCTGAAATTTTTGAATAATGATAAGAATCCTTATCCGAATCGAATTCAGTCACAATATCTGTATAAAGTTGTATTTTTAGAAAAATTATTATTTTCATGGACGCTAATTTCAGACTTGGGTTCGAACTTTGCAAGCAGTTTTCTCAGGTTTTATGGGACCAAACGGGCTGAAATATTGGAATAGTGATAAGAATCGTTATCCAAATCGAATTCAGTCACAAAATCGCCATAAAGTTGTATTTTTAGAAAAATTATGATTTTCATGGATGCTAATTTCAGACTTGGGTTCGATCTTTGGAAGCAGTTATCTCAGGTTTTATGGGACCAAACGGGCTGAAATATTGGAATAGTGATAAGAATCGTTATCCAAATCGAATTCAGTCACAATATCTCCATAAAGTTGTATTTTTAGAAATGTTATGATTTTCATGGACGCTAATTTCAGACTTGGGTTCGAACTTTGCAAGCAGTTTTCTCTGGTTTTATGGGACCAAACGGGCTGAAATATTGGAATAGTGATAAGAATCGTTATCCAAATCGAACTCAGTCACAAAATCTTCATAATGTTGTATTTTTAGAAAAATTATGATTTTCATGGATGCTAATTTCAGACTTGGGTTCGAACTTTGGTAGCAGTTATCTCAGGTTTTATGGGACCAAACGGGCTGAAATATTGGAATAGTGATAAGAATCGGTTTCCAAATCGAATTCAGTCACAATATCTCCATAAAGTTGTATTTTTAGATTAATCAGATTTTTATGGACGCTCATTTCAGACTTGGGTTCGAACTTTGGAAGCAGTTTTCTCAGGTTCTATGGGACTGAATTGGCTGAAATTTTGTAATAGTTATAAGAATCCTTATCCAAATCGAATTCAGTCACAATATCTCCATAAAGTTGTATCTTTAGAAATGTTATGATTTTCATGGACGCTAATTTCAGACTTGGGTTCGAACTTTGGACGCAGTTATATCAGGTTTTATGGGACCAAACTGGCTGAAATATTGGAATAGTGATAAGAATCGTTATCCAAATCGAATTCAGTCACAATATCTCCATAAAGTTGTATTTTCAGATTAATCAGATTTTTATGGACGCTCATTTCAGACTTGGGTTCGAACTTTGGAAGCAGTTTTCTCAGGTTCTATGGGACTGAATTGGCTGAAATTTATTAATAATGATAAGAATCCTTATCCAAATCGAATTCAGTCACAATATCTCCATAAAGTTGTATTTTTCGAAAAAACATGATTTTTATGGACGATAATTTCAGACTTGTGTTCGAACTTTTGAAGCAGTTTTCTCAGGTTCTACGGGACTGAATTGGCTGAAATTTTTTAATAATGATAAGAATCCTTATTCAAATCGAATTCAGTCACAATATCTCCATAAAGTGTTAGTTTTCGAAAAATCATGATTTTATGGACGCTAATTTCAGACTTGGGTTCGAACTTTGGAAGCAGTTTTCTCAGGTTCTACGGGACTGAATTGGCTGAAATTTTTGAATAATGATAAGAATCCTTATCCGAATCGAATTCAGTCACAATATCTGTATAAAGTTGTATTTTTAGAAAAATTATTATTTTAATGGACGCTAATTTCAGACTTGGGTTCCAACTTTGCAAGCAGTTTTCTCAGGTTTTATGTGACCGAACGGGCTGAAATATTGGAATAATGATAAGAATCCTTATCCAAATCGAATTTAGTCACAATATCTCCATTAAGTTGTATTTTTAGAAAAATCATGATTTTTATGGACGCTAATTTCAGACTTGGGTTCGAACTTTGCAAGCAGTTTTCTCAGGTTTTATGGGACCAAACGGGCTGAAATATTGGAATAGTGATAAGAATCGTTATCCAAATCGAATTCAGTCACAAAATCTCCATAAATTTGTATTTTTAGAAAAATCATGATTTTTATGGACTCTAATTTCAGACTTGGGTTCGAACTTTGGAAGCAGTTTTCTCAGGTTCTATGGGACTGAATTGGCTGAAATTTTTGAATAATGATAAGAATCCTTATCCAAATCGAATTCAGTCATAATAGCTCCATAAAGTTGTATTTTTAGAAAAATTATGATTTTCATGGACGCTAATTTCAGCCTTGGGTTCGAACTTTGGAAGCAGTTTTCTCAGGTTTTATGTGACCAAACGGGTTGAAATATTGGAATAGTGATAAGAATCGTTATCCAAATCGAATTCAGTCACCAAATCTCCATAAAGTTGTATTTTTTGAAAAATTATGATTTTTATGGACGCTAATTTCAGACTTGGGTTCGAACTTTGAACGCAGTTATATCAGGTTTTATGGGACCAAACTGGCTGAAATATTGGAATAGTGATAAGAATCGTTATCCAAATCGAATTCAGTCACAAAATCTTCACAAAGCTGTATTTTTAGAAAAATAATGATTTTCATGGATGCTAATTTCAGACTTGGGTTCGAATTTTGCAAGCAGTTTTTTCAGGTTTTATGTGACCGAACGGGCTGAAATATTGGAATAATGATAAGAATCCTTATCCAAATCGAATTTAGTCACAATATCTCCATAAAGTTGTATTTTTAGATTAATCAGATTTTTATGGACGCCCATTTCAGACTTGGGTTCGAACTTTGGAAGCAGTTTTCTCAGGTTCTATGGGACTGAATTGGCTGAAATTTTTTAATAATGATAAAATCCTTATCCAAATCGAATTCAGTCACAATATCTCCATAAAGTTGTATTTTTCGAAAAATCATGATTTTTATGGACGCTAATTTCAGACTTGGGTTCGAACTTTTGAAGCAGTTTTCTCAGGTTCTACGGGACTGAATTGGCTGAAATTTTTGAATAATGATAAGAATCCTTATCCGAATCGAATTCAGTCACAATATCTGTATAAAGTTGTATTTTTAGAAAAATTATGATTTTTATGGACGCTAATTTCAGACTTGGGTTCGAACTTTTGAAGCAGTTTTCTCAGGTTTTATGGGACCAAACGGGCTGAAATATTGGAATAGTGATAAGAATCGTTATCCAAATCGAATTCAGTCACAATATCTCCATAAAGTTGTATTTTTAGAAATGTTATGATTTTCATGGACGCTAATTTCAGACTTGGGTTCGAACTTTGCAAGCAGTTTTCTCTGGTTTTATGGGACCAAACGGGCTGAAATATTGGAATAGTGATAAGAATCGTTATCCAAATCGAACTCAGTCACAAAATCTTCATAATGTTGTATTTTTAGAAAAATTATGATTTTTATGGATGCTAATTTCAGACTTGGGTTCGAACTTTGGTAGCAGTGTTCTCAGGTTTTATGGGACAAAACGGGCTGAAATATTGGAATAGTGATAAGAATCGTTATCCAAATCGAATTTAGTCACAATATCTCCATAAAGTTGTATTTTTAGAAATGTTATGATTTTCATGGACGCTAATTTCAGACTTGGGTTCGAACTTTGCAAGCAGTTTTCTCTGGTTTTATGGGACCAAACGGGCTGAAATATTGGAATAGTGATAAGAATCGTTATCCAAATCGAACTCAGTCACAAAATCTCCCTAAAGTTGTATTTTTAGAAAAATTATGATTTTCATGGATGCTAATTTCAGACTTGGGTTCGAACTTTGGAAGCAGTTATCTCAGGTTTTATGGGACCAAACGGGCTGAAATATTGGAATAGTGATAACAATCGGTTTCCAAATCGAATTCAGTCACAATATCTCCATAAAGTTTTTATTTTTAGATTAATCAGATTTTTATGGACGCTCATTTCAGACTTGGGTTCGAACTTTGGAAGCAGTTTTCTCAGGTTCTATGGGACTGAATTGGCTGAAATTTTTTAATAATGATAAGAATCCTTATCCAAATCGAATTCAGTCACAATATCTCCATAAAGTTGTATTTTTCGAAAAATCATGATTTTTATGGACGCTAATTTCAGACTTGGGTTCGAACTTTTGAAGCAGTTTTCTCAGGTTCTACGGGACTGAATTGGCTGAAATTTTTGAATAATGATAAGAATCCTTATCCGAATCGAATTCAGTCACAATATCTGTATAAAGATGAATTTTTAGAAAAATTATTATTTTAATGGACGCTAATTTCAGACTTGGGTTCGAACTTTGCAAGCAGTTTTCTCAGGTTTTATGTGACCAAACGGGCTGAAATATTGGAATAATGATAAGAATCCTTATCCAAATCGAATTTAGTCACAATATCTCCATAAAGTTGTATTTTTAGATTAATCAGATTTTTATGGACGCTCATTTCAGACTTGGGTTCGAACTTTGGAAGGAGTTTTCTCAGATTCTATGGGACTGAATTGGCTGAAATTTTTTAATAATGATAAGAATCCTTATCCAAATCGAATTCAGTCACAATATCTCCATAAAGTTGTATTTTTCGAAAAATCATGATTTTTATGGACGCTAATTTCAGACTTGGGTTCGAACTTTTGAAGCAGTTTTCTCAGGTTTTATGTGACCAAACGGGTTGAAATATTGGAATAGTGATAAGAATCGTTATCCAAATCGAATTCAGTCACCAAATCTCCATAAAGTTGTATTTTTAGAAAAATTATGATTTTTAATGACGCTAATTTCAGACTTGGGTTCGAACTTTGGACGCAGTTATATCAGGTTTTATAGGACCAAACTGGCTGAAATATTGGAATAGTGATAAGAATCGTTATCCAAATCGAATTCAGTCACAAAATCTCCACAAAGCTGTATTTTTAGAAAAATAATGATTTTCATGGATGCTAATTTCAGACTTGGGTTCGAACTTTGCAAGCAGTTTTCTCAGGTTTTATGTGACCGAACGGGCTGAAATATTGGAATAATGATAAGAATCCTTATCCAAATCGAATTTAGTCACAATATCTCCATAAAGTTGTATTTTTAGATTAATCAGATTTTTATGGACGCTCATTTCAGACTTGGGTTCGAACTTTGGAAGCAGTTTTCTCAGGTTCTATGGGACTGAATTGGCTGAAATTTTTTAATAATGATAAGAATCCTTATCCAAATCGAATTCAGTCACAATATCTCCATAAAGTTGTATTTTTCGAAAAATCATGATTTTTATGGACGCTAATTTCAGACTTGGGTTCGAACTTTTGAAGCAGTTTTCTCAGGTTTTATGGGACCAAACGGGCTGAAATATTGGAATAGTGATAAGAATCCTTATTCAAATCGAATTCAGTCACAATATCTCCATAAAGTGTTAGTTTTAGAAAAATCATGATTTTATGGACGCTAATTTCAGACTTGGGTTCGAACTTTGGAAGCAGTTTTCTCAGGTTTTATGTGACCAAACGGGTTGAAATATTGGAATAGTGATAAGAATCGTTATCCAAATCGAATTCAGTCACCAAATCTCCATAAAGTTGTATTTTTAGAAAAATTATGATTTTTACTGACGCTAATTTCAGACTTGGGTTCGAACTTTGGACGCAGTTATATCAGGTTTTATGGGACCAAACTGGCTGAAATATTGGAATAGTGATAAGAATCGTTATCCAAATCGAATTCAGTCACAAAATCTCCACAAAGCTGTATTTTTAGAAAAATAATTATTTTCATGGATGCTAATTTCAGACTTGGGTTCGATTTTTGCAAGCAGTTTTTTCAGGTTTTATGTGACCGAACGGGCTGAAATATTGGAATAATGATAAGAATCCTTATCCAAATCGAATTTAGTCACAATATCTCCATAAAGTTGTATTTTTAGATTAATCAGATTTTTATGGACGCTCTTTTCAGACTTGGGTTCGAACTTTGGAAGCAGTTTTCTCAGGTTCTATGGGACTGAATTGGCTGAAATTTTTTAATAATGATAAAATCCTTATCCAAATCGAATTCAGTCACAATATCTCCATAAAGTTGTATTTTTCGAAAAATCATGATTTTTATGGACGCTAATTTCAGACTTGGGTTCGAACTTTTGAAGCAGTTTTCTCAGGTTCTACGGGACTGAATTGGCTGAAATTTTTGAATAATGATAAGAATCCTTATCCGAATCGAATTCAGTCACAATATCTGTATAAAGTTGTATTTTTTGAAAAAATATTATTTTCATGGACGCTAATTTCAGACTTGGGTTCGAACTTTGCAAGCAGTTTTCTCAGGTTTTATGGGACCAAACGGGCTGAAATATTGGAATAGTGATAAGAATCGTTATCCAAATCGAATTCAGTCACAAAATCTCCATAAAGTTGTATTTTTAGAAAAATTATGATTTTCATGGATGCTAATTTCAGACTTGGGTTCGAACTTTGGAAGCAGTTATCTCAGGTTTTATGGGACCAAACGGGCTGAAATATTGGAATAGGGATAAGAATCGTTATCCAAATCGAATTCAGTCACAATATCTCCATAAAGTTGTATTTTTAGAAATGTTATGATTTTCATGGACGCTAATTTCAGACTTGGGTTCGAACTTTGCAAGCAGTTTTCTCTGGTTTTATGGGACCAAACGGGCTGAAATATTGGAATAGTGATAAGAATCGTTATCCAAATCGAACTCAGTCACAAAATCTTCATAATGTTGTATTTTTAGAAAAATTATGATTTTTATGGATGCTAATTTCAGACTTGGGTTCGAACTTTGGTAGCAGTTATCTCAGGTTTTATGGGACCAAACGGGCTGAAATATTGGAATAGTGATAAGAATCGTTATCCAAATCGAATTTAGTCACAATATCTCCATAAAGTTGTATTTTTAGAAATGTTATGATTTTCATGGACGCTAATTTCAGACTTGGGTTCGAACTTTGCAAGCAGTTTTCTCTGGTTTTATGGGACCAAACGGGCTGAAATATTGGAATAGTGATAAGAATCGTTATCCAAATCGAACTCAGTCACAAAATCTCCCTAAAGTTGTATTTTTAGAAAAATTATGATTTTCATGGATGCTAATTTCAGACTTGGGTTCGAACTTTGGAAGCAGTTATCTCAGGTTTTATGGGACCAAACGGGCTGAAATATTGGAATAGTGATAACAATCGGTTTCCAAATCGAATTCAGTCACAATATCTCCATAAAGTTTTTATTTTTTGATTAATCAGATTTTTATGGACGCTCATTTCAGACTTGGGTTCGAACTTTGGAAGCAGTTTTCTCAGGTTCTATGGGACTGAATTGGCTGAAATTTTTTAATAATGATAAGAATCCTTATCCAAATCGAATTCAGTCACAATATCTCCATAAAGTTGTATTTTTCGAAAAATCATGATTTTTATGGACGCTAATTTCAGACTTGGGTTCGAACTTTTGAAGCAGTTTTCTCAGGTTCTACGGGACTGAATTGGCTGAAATTTTTGAATAATGATAAGAATCCTTATCCGAATCGAATTCAGTCACAATATCTGTATAAAGTTGTATTTTTAGAAAAATTATTATTTTAATGGACGCTAATTTCAGACTTGGGTTCGAACTTTGCAAGCAGTTTTTTCAGGTTTAATGTGACCGAACGGGCTGAAATATTGGAATAATGATAAGAATCCTTATCCAAATCGAATTTAGTCACAATATCTCCATAAAGTTGTATTTTTAGAAAAATCATGATTTTTATGGACGCTAATTTCAGACTTGGGTTCGAACTTTGCAATCAGTTTTCTCAGGTTTTATGGGACCAAACGGGCTGAAATATTGGAATAGTGATAAGAATCGTTATCCAAATCGAATTCAGTCACAAAATCTCCATAAATTTGTATTTTTAGAAAAATCATGATTTTTATGGACTCTAATTTCAGACTTGGGTTCGAACTTTGGAAGCAGTTTTCTCAGGTTCTATGGGACTGAATTGGCTGAAATTTTTGAATAATGATAAGAATCCTTATCCAAATCGAATTGAGTCATAATAGCTCCATAAAGTTGTATTTTTAGAAAAATTATGATTTTCATGGACGCTAATTTCAGCCTTGGGTTCGAACTTTGGACGCAGTTATATCAGGTTTTATAGGACCAAACTGGCTGAAATATTGGAATAGTGATAAGAATCGTTATCCAAATCGAATTCAGTCACAAAATCTCCACAAAGCTGTATTTTTAGAAAAATAATGATTTTCATGGATGCTAATTTCAGACTTGGGTTCGAACTTTGCAAGCAGTTTTCTCAGGTTTTATGTGACCGAACGGTCTGAAATATTGGAATAATGATAAGAATCCTTATCCAAATCGAATTTAGTCACAATATCTCCATAAAGTTGTATTTTTAGATTAATCAGATTTTTATGGACGCTCATTTCAGACTTGGGTTCGAACTTTGGAAGCAGTTTTCTCAGGTTCTATGGGACTGAATTGGCTGAAATTTTTTAATAATGATAAGAATCCTTATCCAAATCGAATTCAGTCACAATATCTCCATAAAGTTGTATTTTTCGAAAAATCATGATTTTTATGGACGCTAATTTCAGACTTGGGTTCGAACTTTTGAAGCAGTTTTCTCAGGTTTTATGGGACCAAACGGGCTGAAATATTGGAATAGTGATAAGAATCCTTATTCAAATCGAATTCAGTCACAATATCTCCATAAAGTGTTAGTTTTAGAAAAATCATGATTTTATGGACGCTAATTTCAGACTTGGGTTCGAACTTTGGAAGCAGTTTTCTCAGGTTCTACGGGACTGAATTGGCTGAAATTTTTGAATAATGATAAGAATCCTTATCCGAATCGAATTCAGTCACAATATCTGTATAAAGTTGTATTTTTAGAAAAAATATTATTTTAATGGACGCTAATTTTAGACTTGGGTTCGAACTTTGCAAGCAGTTTTCTCAGGTTTTATGTGACCGAACGGGCTGAAATATTAGAATAATGATAAGAATCCTTATCCAAATCGAATTTAGTCACAATATCTCCATAAAGTTGTATTTTTAGAAAAATCATGATTTTTATGGACGCTAATTTCCGACTTGGGTTCGAACTTTGCAAGCAGTTTTCTCAGGTTTTATGGGACCAAACGGGCTGAAATATTGGAATAGTGATAAGAATCGTTATCCAAATCGAATTCAGTCACAAAATCTCCATAAATTTGTATTTTTAGAAAAATCATGATTTTTATGGACTCTAATTTCAGACTTGGGTTCGAACTTTGGAAGCAGTTTTCTCAGGTTCTATGGGACTGAATTGGCTGAAATTTTTGAATAATGATAAGAATCCTTATCCAAATCGAATTCAGTCATAATAGCTCCATAAAGTTGTATTTTTAGAAAAATTATGATTTTCATGGACGCTAATTTCAGCCTTGGGTTCGAATTTTGGAAGCAGTTTTCTCAGGTTTTATGTGACCAAACGGGTTGAAATATTGGAATAGTGATAAGAATCGTTATCCAAATCGAATTCAGTCACCAAATCTCCATAAAGTTGTATTTTTAGAAAAAATATGATTTTTATGGACGCTAATTTCAGACTTGGGTTCGAACTTTGGACGCAGTTATATCAGGTTTTATGGGACCAAACTGGCTGAAATATTGGAATAGTGATAAGAATCGTTATCCAAATCGAATTCAGTCACAAAATCTCCATAAAGCTGTATTTTTAGAAAAATAATGATTTTCATGGATGCTAATTTCAGACTTGGGTTCAAACTTTGCAAGCAGTTTTCTCAGGTTTTATGTGACCGAACGGGCTGAAATATTGGAATAATGAAAAGAATCCTTATCCAAATCGAATTTAGTCACAATATCTCCATAAAGTTGTATTTTTAGATTAATCAGATTTTTATGGACGCTCATTTCAGACTTGGGTTCGAACTTTGGAAGCAGTTTTCTCAGGTTCTATGGGACTGAATTGGCTGAAATTTTTTAATAATGATAAGAATCCTTATCCAAATCGAATTCAGTCACAATATCTCCATAAAGTTGTATTTTTCGAAAAATCATGATTTTTATGGACGCTAATTTCAGACTTGGGTTCGAACTTTTGAAGCAGTTTTCTCAGGTTCTACGGGACTGAATTGGCTGAAATTTTTGAATAATGATAAGAATCCTTATCCGAATCGAATTCAGTCACAATATCTGTATAAAGTTGTATTTTTAGAAAAATTATTATTTTCATGGACGCTAATTTCAGACTTGGGTTCGAACTTTGCAAGCAGTTTTCTCAGGTTTTATGGGACCAAACGGGCTGAAATATTAGAATAGTGATAAGAATCGTTATCCAAATCGAATTCAGTCACAAAATCTCCATAAAGTTGTATTTTTAGAAAAATTATGATTTTCATGGATGCTAATTTCAGACTTGGGTTCGAACTTTGCAAGCAGTTTTCTCTGGTTTTATGGGACCAAACGGGCTGAAATATTGGAATAGTGATAAGAATCGTTATCCAAATCGAACTCAGTCACAAAATCTTCATAATGTTGTATTTTTAGAAAAATTATGATTTTCATGGATGCTAATTTCAGACTTGGGTTCGAACTTTGGTAGCAGTTATCTCAGGTTTTATGGGACCAAACGGGCTGAAATATTGGAATAGAGATAAGAATGGTTATCCAAATCGAATTCAGTCACAATATCTCCATAAAGTTGTATTTTTAGAAATGTTATGATTTTCATGGACGCTAATTTCAGACTTGGGTTCGAACTTTGCAAGCAGTTTTCTCAGGTTTTATGGGACCAAACGGGCTGAAATATTGGAATAGTGATAAGAATCGTTATCCAAATCGAATTCAGTCACAAAATCTCCATAAAGTTGTATTGTTAGAAAAAACATTCGAACTTTGGAAGCAGTTATCTCAGGTTTTATGGGACCAAACGGGCTGAAATATTGGAAAAGTGATAACAATCGGTTTCCGAATCGAATTCAGTCACAATATCTCCATAAAGTTGTATTTTTAGATTAATCAGATTTTTATGGACGCTCATTTCAGACTTGGGTTCGAACTTTGGAAGCAGTTTTCTCAGGTTCTATGGGACTGAAGCGGCTGAAATTTTTTAATAATGATAAGAATCCTTATCCAAATCGAATTCAGTCACCAAATCTCCATAAAGTTGTATTTTTAGAAAAATTATGATTTTTATGGACGCTAATTTCAGATTTGGGTTCGAACTTTGGACGCAGTTATATCAGGTTTTATGGGACCAAACTGGCTGAAATATTGGAATAGTGATAAGAATCGTTATCCAAATCGAATTCAGTCACAAAATCTCCATAAAGCTGTATTTTTAGAAAAATAATGATTTTCATGGATGCTAATTTCAGACTTGGGTTCGAACTTTGCAAGCAGTTTTCTCAGGTTTTATGTGACCGAACGGGCTGAAATATTGGAATAATGAAAAGAATCCTTATCCAAATCGAATTTAGTCACAATATCTCCATAAAGTTGTATTTTTAGATTAATCAGATTATTATGGACGCTCATTTCAGACTTGGGTTCGAACTTTGGAAGCAGTTTTCTCAGGTTCTATGGGACTGAATTGGCTGAAATTTTTTAATAATGATAAGAATCCTTATCCAAATCGAATTCAGTAACAATATCTGTATAAAGTTGTATTTTTAGAAAAATTATTATTTTCATGGACGCTAATTTCAGACTTGGGTTCGAACTTTGCAAGCAGTTTTCTCAGGTTTTATGGGACCAAACGGGCTGAAATATTGGAATAGTGATAAGAATCGTTATCCAAATCGAATTCAGTCACAAAATCTCCATAAATTTGTATTTTTAGAAAAATCATGATTTTTATGGACTCTAATTTCAGACTTGGGTTCGAACTTTGGAAGCAGTTTTCTCAGGTTCTATGGGACTGAATTGGCTGAAATTTTTGAATAATGATAAGAATCCTTATCCAAATCGAATTGAGTCATAATAGCTCCATAAAGTTGTATTTTTAGAAAAATTATGATTTTCATGGACGCTAATTTCAGCCTTGGGTTCGAACTTTGGACGCAGTTATATCAGGTTTTATAGGACCAAACTGGCTGAAATATTGGAATAGTGATAAGAATCGTTATCCAAATCGAATTCAGTCACAAAATCTCCACAAAGCTGTATTTTTAGAAAAATAATGATTTTCATGGATGCTAATTTCAGACTTGGGTTCGAACTTTGCAAGCAGTTTTCTCAGGTTTTATGTGACCGAACGGTCTGAAATATTGGAATAATGATAAGAATCCTTATCCAAATCGAATTTAGTCACAATATCTCCATAAAGTTGTATTTTTAGATTAATCAGATTTTTATGGACGCTCATTTCAGACTTGGGTTCGAACTTTGGAAGCAGTTTTCTCAGGTTCTATGGGACTGAATTGGCTGAAATTTTTTAATAATGATAAGAATCCTTATCCAAATCGAATTCAGTCACAATATCTCCATAAAGTTGTATTTTTCGAAAAATCATGATTTTTATGGACGCTAATTTCAGACTTGGGTTCGAACTTTTGAAGCAGTTTTCTCAGGTTTTATGGGACCAAACGGGCTGAAATATTGGAATAGTGATAAGAATCCTTATTCAAATCGAATTCAGTCACAATATCTCCATAAAGTGTTAGTTTTAGAAAAATCATGATTTTATGGACGCTAATTTCAGACTTGGGTTCGAACTTTGGAAGCAGTTTTCTCAGGTTCTACGGGACTGAATTGGCTGAAATTTTTGAATAATGATAAGAATCCTTATCCGAATCGAATTCAGTCACAATATCTCCATAAAGTTGTATTTTTAGAAAAATCATGATTTTTATGGACGCTAATTTCCGACTTGGGTTCGAACTTTGCAAGCAGTTTTCTCAGGTTTTATGGGACCAAACGGGCTGAAATATTGGAATAGTGATAAGAATCGTTATCCAAATCGAATTCAGTCACAAAATCTCCATAAATTTGTATTTTTAGAAAAATCATGATTTTTATGGACTCTAATTTCAGACTTGGGTTCGAACTTTGGAAGCAGTTTTCTCAGGTTCTATGGGACTGAATTGGCTGAAATTTTTGAATAATGATAAGAATCCTTATCCAAATCGAATTCAGTCATAATAGCTCCATAAAGTTGTATTTTTAGAAAAATTATGATTTTCATGGACGCTAATTTCAGCCTTGGGTTCGAATTTTGGAAGCAGTTTTCTCAGGTTTTATGTGACCAAACGGGTTGAAATATTGGAATAGTGATAAGAATCGTTATCCAAATCGAATTCAGTCACCAAATCTCCATAAAGTTGTATTTTTAGAAAAATTATGATTTTTATGGACGCTAATTTCAGACTTGGGTTCGAACTTTGGACGCAGTTATATCAGGTTTTATGGGACCAAACTGGCTGAAATATTGGAATAGTGATAAGAATCGTTATCCAAATCGAATTCAGTCACAAAATCTCCATAAAGCTGTATTTTTAGAAAAATAATGATTTTCATGGATGCTAATTTCAGACTTGGGTTCAAACTTTGCAAGCAGTTTTCTCAGGTTTTATGTGACCGAACGGGCTGAAATATTGGAATAATGAAAAGAATCCTTATCCAAATCGAATTTAGTCACAATATCTCCATAAAGTTGTATTTTTAGATTAATCAGATTTTTATGGACGCTCATTTCAGACTTGGGTTCGAACTTTGGAAGCAGTTTTCTCAGGTTCTATGGGACTGAATTGGCTGAAATTTTTTAATAATGATAAGAATCCTTATCCAAATCGAATTCAGTCACAATATCTCCATAAAGTTGTATTTTTCGAAAAATCATGATTTTTATGGACGCTAATTTCAGACTTGGGTTCGAACTTTTGAAGCAGTTTTCTCAGGTTCTACGGGACTGAATTGGCTGAAATTTTTGAATAATGATAAGAATCCTTATCCGAATCGAATTCAGTCACAATATCTGTATAAAGTTGTATTTTTAGAAAAATTATTATTTTCATGGACGCTAATTTCAGACTTGGGTTCGAACTTTGCAAGCAGTTTTCTCAGGTTTTATGGGACCAAACGGGCTGAAATATTAGAATAGTGATAAGAATCGTTATCCAAATCGAATTCAGTCACAAAATCTCCATAAAGTTGTATTTTTAGAAAAATTATGATTTTCATGGATGCTAATTTCAGACTTGGGTTCGAACTTTGCAAGCAGTTTTCTCTGGTTTTATGGGACCAAACGGGCTGAAATATTGGAATAGTGATAAGAATCGTTATCCAAATCGAACTCAGTCACAAAATCTTCATAATGTTGTATTTTTAGAAAAATTATGATTTTCATGGATGCTAATTTCAGACTTGGGTTCGAACTTTGGTAGCAGTTATCTCAGGTTTTATGGGACCAAACGGGCTGAAATATTGGAATAGAGATAAGAATGGTTATCCAAATCGAATTCAGTCACAATATCTCCATAAAGTTGTATTTTTAGAAATGTTATGATTTTCATGGACGCTAATTTCAGACTTGGGTTCGAACTTTGCAAGCAGTTTTCTCAGGTTTTATGGGACCAAACGGGCTGAAATATTGGAATAGTGATAAGAATCGTTATCCAAATCGAATTCAGTCACAAAATCTCCATAAAGTTGTATTGTTAGAAAAAACATTCGAACTTTGGAAGCAGTTATCTCAGGTTTTATGGGACCAAACGGGCTGAAATATTGGAAAAGTGATAACAATCGGTTTCCAAATCGAATTCAGTCACAATATCTCCATAAAGTTGTATTTTTAGATTAATCAGATTTTTATGGACGCTCATTTCAGACTTGGGTTCGAACTTTGGAAGCAGTTTTCTCAGGTTCTATGGGACTGAAGCGGCTGAAATTTTTTAATAATGATAAGAATCCTTATCCAAATCGAATTCAGTCACCAAATCTCCATAAAGTTGTATTTTTAGAAAAATTATGATTTTTATGGACGCTAATTTCAGATTTGGGTTCGAACTTTGGACGCAGTTATTGTGGTGAACGTATGTCTGTCGGTATGAAAGAGACAGGCATATCTGAGTGAGACAGCATGACCGAGACGTATAAAAAGGCGTGTCTGTTGTAACTCGTCCTCTCTTTGCAACAACATCTCGAATACTGTACATTAGTAATAACACTAAATAAACCAAATAGTATGGAGTATCCAAACGACTATTATTTACATCTTATCTGAGTGATCGACACGGCAGATCACCACAGTTGGCGCAGCCGAAAAAGGAAGCTGAACGGCCGCAAAATTCTTCCTGGAGGAAGAACCGTAGCCGCAGCTGAAAGAACCACAGTTGGCGCAGCCGAAAAAGGAAGCTGAACGGCCGCAAAATTCTTCCTGGAGGAAGAACCGTAGCCGCAGCTGAAAGAACTACAGTTGGAGCAGCCGAAAAAGGAAGCTGATCAGCCATTAAATTCTTCCTGGAGGAAGAACCACAGTAGGCGCAGCTGAAAGAACCATAGTTTGGTTATAATCCCACCGAGCACCGCGGAAGGGATTATTGTCGCATAAAAAATAAAATAATTTGGGGGCAGCTTCACGGACAGTATCGGACATTGAAGGAGCATCAAGGCAAGGAACTGGTGAGGAGATTCAAGGCGCTGAGCTCAAGGAATCAGCAGCCGAGAAACCGGATGAAAAACGGATCCAGGCAGCTTGTACGGGGACCCGACACGGGAAGGCGTGGCGGTGGTGACCGGACGAGAAGGACGACCAGGAATCCGGACGGAGCCAGAAGACGGTCGGACGCGGAAGGGCGGCGATCGGCGGCAGCATCAATCATCAGATTCGTGAGTTGAGTGCTGTTTGTTGTTGTTTTTTCTGATTATTGGTAATCTGTGTGGAAATGGAGGGAGTGGGTTTACCCAGGTTTTGTCACCTTAGGGACGGGCTGGAGACGTTCGTGCTACAGTTTGAGCAGTTGATCCTCGTCAATGATGACAAATTTAAATCCGAGGATAAAAAGAGGGCGGTTTTAATATCCCACCTACACACAGACACGATTAATCTACTGATAGATTTATGTTTTCCAAAAAAAATAACAGAATTATCGGTTGAAAATATATTTTTGTTATTAGGAAACCACATTGGTGTTTCAAAGAATGTGTTTAAGGAACGTGGAAATTTTTTTGCGGCGAAACAAAAAGTTGGGGAATCTATAAATGATTATATAGCTAGGTTACGTTGTCTAACAAGATTCTGCAAATTTGAAAGCAGACTGGAAGAAAACTTAAAAGATATTTTTGTGACTGGTTTATTAGAAGGTCGTATTAAAGAAAAAATGTTTTTAGATGCAGAGAAGCTGACTTTAAAAAGTACATTAGAGTGCGCATCGGGAATGGATTCATTTCATAAAAATATTACGTGTATTAAATCCGAGAGTGTCGGGCTCATTTCTAGAAGTAAGAAAAATTTTAATAGTAGTGCAGGTAGGAATTATTCTACTTCACCGGCGCGGGCGAAAGACAAAAATGTTACAATTCCCAGAAAGAAATCAGTAGAACGTATACAACAGTTGAAGTGCAAATATTGTAATTTAAATAATCATGATTCCAGTAATTGTAGATTAAAAAACGTGACGTGTTTTAATTGCAAAAACAAGGGACATTTTAGTAAAAATTGTCGCGAAAAAAAACGGGAGGAAGTTTCATCTGTGTTTGTGAATTCAAGTGAAATAAATTCAAGGTTAACAAGAAATACCGATCCCATTTATTTATCGTTAAAAGTTAATAACGGTATCATCATAAAAGGATTATTTGACACGGGTGCAGGAATATCGATCCTATCGGATAAAGATTATTGGGAACATTTTAAAGATGTACAATTGAAGCCGAAGAATTTAACCCTGAAGGGTTACAATAATTGTAAGTTACAGTTACTTGGATGTTTAATTTTGTCAATTAATTTCAATGGTATTACTAAAATAATGGAATTTTGTGTTGTAAAGAATGGTTCAACCACTGTGCTAGGTAGAGACTTCGTAAAAGAATTTAACATTGGTTTTACGGGTTTCGAGACGGTTTCTTCACAGTTGAAAAGTGAAATACTCACGCATAATATTCACGACGTAAACAATAATAGTGTCGATACGTTAGTGCGTAAATATCCGGAGGTATTTTCAAGTAAACTAGGTAGATTCAATAAATTTAAAGTTCATTTAAAATTGAAAGAAAATGCAGAACCGAAATTCTGCAATCCGAGAAGTATTCCTTTCGCTTTGAAAGCGAAAGTTGAAACGGAATTGAACCGTTTACAAGAAGAGGGAATTTTAGTTCCGATTAGTTATAGCAAGTTTGCATCTCCTATCGTGCCCGTAGTTAAAAGCGATGGAAGCATTAGAATTTGCGGGGATTATAAATGTACTGTGAACCCACAATTGATTGTTGACAAATATCCCATGCCGAAGATAGAAGTTTTATTATCACAAATTTCGGGCGGAATAATATTTTCAAAAATAGATTTACGTCAAGCTTATTTACAGTTGGAACTAGACGAAGAAAGTATGGAATATACTACGATTTCTACACATTTAGGATTATTTAAATTCACTAGGCTAGTGTTTGGGATTAACAGTGCACCGGCAATATTTTGTAGAACTATAGCTTCATGTCTACAAGGTTTGAAGAAAACAGCGGTTTTCCTGGATGATATTATGGTTACAGGAGAAACGATAGAGGAACATAATGCTAATTTAAATGCAGTTCTTAATAGGTTAAAAGATTGCGGTTTGTGCGTAAATATTCAAAAGTGCAATTTTAACGCTTCATCGGTATGTTTCTTAGGGTTTGAAATCTCGAAGGAAGGGATTAAACCTATGGAAGATAAAACGAACGCAATTAGTAAAGTCGCGCAACCAAAAGATTTATCAGAGCTACGCAGTTTTTTAGGAATGGTAAATTTTTACCGATCTTTTGTGCCAAATATGTCTATGTTATTAGATCCTTTGCACAAATTATTGAAAAAAAATACGAATTTTGATTTTAATCAAGATTGCGTAAAAGTTTTTAATAAAATAAAATTAATTTTATGTGATAATCGAGTGTTAGCACATTACGATCCAAATGTTACTTTGAAGGTAGTTACGGACGCCTCAACGAAAGGTTTGGGTGCAACATTGTTACATGTGTATGAAAATAATTTACAAAGACCTATTTCTTTTGTTTCTCGTAAACTGACAGAAGCGGAAAAGAAATATTCAATTTTAGACCTCGAGGCTTGTGCAATTGTGTTTGCTTTTAAGAAGTTTTTCGAGTACATTTACGGAAGGGAATTCATTCTAGAAATAGATAATGAACCTTTATGTAGAATTTTTGGTGAAAAAAAAGGAATTCCTGTTTTAACTTGTAATAGATTACAACGTTATGGTGTAATTCTCTCATCTTTCAATTATAAAGTTCAATACGTAAAATCAACATTAAATTGTTCGGATTACTTATCTCGCGTACCTGTAGGAGATCCTGTTGAGGAAAATAATAACTTTGATTCAAGAATTTTGTGTTTATTCAAAAATAATAGCGAGATGCCAATAGATGTTGAGGAAGTTAAAGCAGAATCTAATACGGATAAATTATTATTAGAGATAAAAAATTATCTTAGAACAGGGTGGCCAAATAAAGTCAATAAGGATGATTGCAAATGGATTTATTGGATAAAAAGGAACGATTTATCAATAATTGATGATTGTATTTTCTGGAACCATAGGTTAGTAATTCCAATAAGTTTAAGGGATAAGATATTAAGCTTATTGCATAGATCTCATCTAGGGATTGCCAAGATGAAAGGGCTAGCTAGAGGCTATTTTTGGTGGCCAGGGATTGACAGTCAAATTGAATTTTTAGTTAGAGAGTGCGGAATTTGTGCGGAAATTCAACCATCACAACCCAAGAGTGAGTTAACTCCATGGCCGATAACGGAAGAAATTTGGAGTAGGGTTCATATAGATTACGTAGGGCCTATCGGAAATAAATATTTTTTGGTAATCATAGATTCAACCTCAAAATGGTTGGATTGCGTGGAAGTAAATTCACCTAACTCAGATAATACCATTAAAATCTTAAAGAGATTATTCAGTTATTTCGGTAGTGTACAAACCTTAGTTTCTGATAATGGAGCAGCATTCATGTCAGCAGACTTTAAACAGTTTTGCGAGAGAAATGGCATTAAACATTTAACAACACCTATAAATCATCCTCAATCAAATGGATTGGCAGAGAATGCAGTCAAAACGTGTAAAAATTTTTTAAAGAAAATATTGTTAGAAAAAAAATTTCAGTCAGGTTATAATGAGAAGTTAGAATGTTTTCTCATAGATTATAGGAATGCACCACACTGTACAACAGGGTTAGAGCCAGCAGTTGTAATGTTTGGTAGAAGGTTAAGGTCAAATTTGAATAATTTTATACCTAGAGGGGGGAAGGTAAAGGAAAATGTGATTGATAAAGATACCAAAATGAAAATGTCAAAATGTCAGGAAAATCAGAAATTCTATTATAAAAGGAATAACAAAGTATCTACGAATTTTAAGATTAATCAGAAAGTTATGGTTAGGGATTTTAGAGACCAAAACAATGATAAGTGGGTACCAGGGAAAGTACATAAACGTTTGGGAAATAAACTATATTTAATTGAGGTTAAATTGAATGATAAAATCATGTACTGGAAAAGACATTTTGATCAATTATCCAAACTGTGTGTATCATGGGAAAAGAACCCTAGTATTTTAATCCCTGAGTCTGAGACGAGGAGGCTATCGTTCGATGAGTACGATGTCTCCGACTTTGTTTCGGATGACAATCTAACGGGTGACCCTCTTTTTCCTTCCAGCTCCAGTGAACCCGTGGCGTCAACGTCGGGGAACTGGAAGGAGCGCCTTCGACCAAGGACAGAGAAATCAAAATAAGCAGCAGTCAACTCTCCGAATCAACATGGTTATAAATAAAAAAGAAAATGTTGTAAAATAATAATTAAATATGTGTATGTATGTTTTATAATTATTATTATGATAATCATGTTGTGTTACTGTCTGCTGATTTAAGTGTGGAGGGATGTGGTGAACGTATGTCTGTCGGTATGAAAGAGACAGGCATATCTGAGTGAGACAGCATGACCGAGACGTATAAAAAGGCGTGTCTGTTGTAACTCGTCCTCTCTTTGCAACAACATCTCGAATACTGTACATTAGTAATAACACTAAATAAACCAAATAGTATGGAGTATCCAAACGACTATTATTTACATCTTATCTGAGTGATCGACACGGCAGATCACCACAGTTATATCAGGTTTTATGGGACCAAACTGGCTGAAATATTGGAATAGTGATAAGAATCGTTATCCAAATCGAATTCAGTCACAAAATCTCCATAAAGCTGTATTTTTAGAAAAATAATGATTTTCATGGATGCTAATTTCAGACTTGGGTTCGAACTTTGCAAGCAGTTTTCTCAGGTTTTATGTGACCGAACGGGCTGAAATATTGGAATAATGAAAAGAATCCTTATCCAAATCGAATTTAGTCACAATATCTCCATAAAGTTGTATTTTTAGATTAATCAGATTATTATGGACGCTCATTTCAGACTTGGGTTCGAACTTTGGAAGCAGTTTTCTCAGGTTCTATGGGACTGAATTGGCTGAAATTTTTTAATAATGATAAGAATCCTTATCCAAATCGAATTCAGTAACAATATCTGTATAAAGTTGTATTTTTAGAAAAATTATTATTTTCATGGACGCTAATTTCAGACTTGGGTTCGAACTTTGCAAGCAGTTTTCTCAGGTTTTATGGGACCAAACGGGCTGAAATATTGGAATAGTGATAAGAATCGTTATCCAAATCGAATTCAGTCACAAAATCTCCATAAATTTGTATTTTTAGAAAAATCATGATTTTTATGGACTCTAATTTCAGACTTGGGTTCGAACTTTGGAAGCAGTTTTCTCAGGTTCTATGGGACTGAATTGGCTGAAATTTTTGAATAATGATAAGAATCCTTATCCAAATCGAATTGAGTCATAATAGCTCCATAAAGTTGTATTTTTAGAAAAATTATGATTTTCATGGACGCTAATTTCAGCCTTGGGTTCGAACTTTGGACGCAGTTATATCAGGTTTTATAGGACCAAACTGGCTGAAATATTGGAATAGTGATAAGAATCGTTATCCAAATCGAATTCAGTCACAAAATCTCCACAAAGCTGTATTTTTAGAAAAATAATGATTTTCATGGATGCTAATTTCAGACTTGGGTTCGAACTTTGCAAGCAGTTTTCTCAGGTTTTATGTGACCGAACGGTCTGAAATATTGGAATAATGATAAGAATCCTTATCCAAATCGAATTTAGTCACAATATCTCCATAAAGTTGTATTTTTAGATTAATCAGATTTTTATGGACGCTCATTTCAGACTTGGGTTCGAACTTTGGAAGCAGTTTTCTCAGGTTCTATGGGACTGAATTGGCTGAAATTTTTTAATAATGATAAGAATCCTTATCCAAATCGAATTCAGTCACAATATCTCCATAAAGTTGTATTTTTCGAAAAATCATGATTTTTATGGACGCTAATTTCAGACTTGGGTTCGAACTTTTGAAGCAGTTTTCTCAGGTTTTATGGGACCAAACGGGCTGAAATATTGGAATAGTGATAAGAATCCTTATTCAAATCGAATTCAGTCACAATATCTCCATAAAGTGTTAGTTTTAGAAAAATCATGATTTTATGGACGCTAATTTCAGACTTGGGTTCGAACTTTGGAAGCAGTTTTCTCAGGTTCTACGGGACTGAATTGGCTGAAATTTTTGAATAATGATAAGAATCCTTATCCGAATCGAATTCAGTCACAATATCTGTATAAAGTTGTATTTTTAGAAAAAATATTATTTTAATGGACGCTAATTTTAGACTTGGGTTCGAACTTTGCAAGCAGTTTTCTCAGGTTTTATGTGACCGAACGGGCTGAAATATTGGAATAATGATAAGAATCCTTATCCAAATCGAATTTAGTCACAATATCTCCACAAAGTTGTATTTTTAGAAAAATCATGATTTTTATGGATGCTAATTTCCGACTTGGGTTCGAACTTTGCAAGCAGTTTTCTCAGGTTTTATGTGACCGAACGGTCTGAAATATTGGAATAATGATAAGAATCCTTATCCAAATCGAATTTAGTCACAATATCTCCATAAAGTTGTATTTTTAGATTAATCAGATTTTTATGGACGCTCATTTCAGACTTGGGTTCGAACTTTGGAAGCAGTTTTCTCAGGTTCTATGGGACTGAATTGGCTGAAATTTTTTAATAATGATAAGAATCCTTATCCAAATCGAATTCAGTCACAATATCTCCATAAAGTTGTATTTTTCGAAAAATCATGATTTTTATGGACGCTAATTTCAGACTTGGGTTCGAACTTTTGAAGCAGTTTTCTCAGGTTTTATGGGACCAAACGGGCTGAAATATTGGAATAGTGATAAGAATCCTTATTCAAATCGAATTCAGTCACAATATCTCCATAAAGTGTTAGTTTTAGAAAAATCATGATTTTATGGACGCTAATTTCAGACTTGGGTTCGAACTTTGGAAGCAGTTTTCTCAGGTTCTACGGGACTGAATTGGCTGAAATTTTTGAATAATGATAAGAATCCTTATCCGAATCGAATTCAGTCACAATATCTGTATAAAGTTGTATTTTTAGAAAAAATATTATTTTAATGGACGCTAATTTTAGACTTGGGTTCGAACTTTGCAAGCAGTTTTCTCAGGTTTTATGTGACCGAACGGGCTGAAATATTGGAATAATGATAAGAATCCTTATCCAAATCGAATTTAGTCACAATATCTCCATAAAGTTGTATTTTTAGAAAAATCATGATTTTTATGGACGCTAATTTCCGACTTGGGTTCGAACTTTGCAAGCAGTTTTCTCAGGTTTTATGGGACCAAACGGGCTGAAATATTGGAATAGTGATAAGAATCGTTATCCAAATCGAATTCAGTCACAAAATCTCCATAAATTTGTATTTTTAGAAAAATCATGATTTTTATGGACTCTAATTTCAGACTTGGGTTCGAACTTTGGAAGCAGTTTTCTCAGGTTCTATGGGACTGAATTGGCTGAAATTTTTGAATAATGATAAGAATCCTTATCCAAATCGAATTCAGTCATAATAGCTCCATAATGTTGTATTTTTAGAAAAATCATGATTTTCATGGACGCTAATTTCAGACTTGGGTTCGAACTTTGGAAGCAGTTTTCTCAGGTTCTATGGGACTGAATTGGCTGAAATTTTTTAATAATGATAAGAATCCTTATTCAAATCGAATTCAGTCACAATATCTCCATAAAGTGTTAGTTTTAGAAAAATCATGATTTTATGGACGCTAATTTCAGACTTGGGTTCGAACTTTGGAAGCAGTTTTCTCAGGTTCTACGGGACTGAATTGGCTGAAATTTTTGAATAATGATAAGAATTCTTATCCAAATCGAATTCAGTCACAATATCTGTATAAAGTTGTATTTTTAGAAAAATTATGATTTTCATGGACGCTAATTTCAGACTTGCGTTCGAACTTTGCAAGCAGTTTTCTCAGGTTTTATGGGACCAAACGGGCTGAAATATTGGAATAATGATAAGAATCCTTATCCAAATCGAATTTAGTCACAATATCTCCATAAAATTGTATTTTTAGAAAAATCATGATTTTTATGGACGCTAATTTCAGACTTGGGTTCGAACTTTGGAAGCAGTTTTCTCAGGTTCTATGGGACTGAATTGGCTGAAATTTTTTAATAATGATAAGAATCCTTATCCAAATCGAATTCAGTCACAATATCTCCATAAAGTTGTATTTTTCGAAAAATCATGATTTTTATGGACGCTAATTTCAGACTTGGGTTCGAACTTTGGACGCAGTTATATCAGGTTTTATGGGACCAAACTGGCTGAAATATTGGAATAGTGATAAGAATCTTTATCCAAATCGAATTCAGTCACAATATCTCCATAAAGTTGTATTTTTAAATTAATCAGATTTTTATGGACGCTCATTTCAGACTTGGGTTCGAACTTTGGAAGCAGTTTTCTCAGGTTCTATGGGACTGAATTGGCTGAAATTTTTTAATAATGATAAGAATCCTTATCCAAATCGAATTCAGTCACAATATCTCCATAAAGTTGTATTTTTCGAAAAATCATGATTTTTATGGACGCTAATTTCAGACTTGGGTTCGAACTTTTGAAGCAGTTTTCTCAGGTTCTACGGGACTGAATTGGCTGAAATTTTTGAATAATGATAAGAATCCTTATCCGAATCGAATTCAGTCACAATATCTGTATAAAGTTGTATTTTTAGAAAAATTATTATTTTCATGGACGCTTATTTCAGGCTTGGGTTCGAACTTTCCAAGTAGTTTTCTCAGGTTTTATGGGACCAAACGGGCTGAAATATTGGAATAGTGATAAGAATCGTTATCCAAATCGAATTCAGTCACAAAATCTCCACAAAGCTGTATTTTTAGAAAAATAATGGTTTTCATGGATGCTAATTTCAGACTTGGGTTCGAACTTTGGACACAGTTATATCAGGTTTTATGGGACCAAACTGGCTGAAATATTGGAATAGTGATAAGAATCGTTATCCAAATCGAATTCAGTCACAATATCTCCATAAAGTTGTATTTTAAGATTAATCAGATTTTTATGGACGCTCATTTCAGACTTGGGTTCGAACTTTGGAAGCAGTTTTCTCAGGTTCTATGGGACCGAATTGGCTGAAATTTTTTAATAATGATAAGAATCCTTATCCAAATCGAATTCAGTCACAATATCTCCATAAAGTTGTATTTTTCGAAAAATCATGATTTTTATGGACGCTAATTTCAGAATTGGGTTCGAACTTTTGAAGCAGTTTTCTCAGGTTCTACGGGACTGAATTGGCTGAAATTTTTGAATAATGATAAGAATCCTTATCCGAATCGAATTCAGTCACAATATCTCCATAAAGTTGTATTTTTAGATTAATCAGATTTTTATGGACGCTCATTTCAGACTTGGGTTCGAACTTTGGAAGCAGATTTCTCAGGTTCTATGGGACTGAATTGGCTGAAATTTTTTAATAATGATAAGAATCCTTATCCAAACGAATTCAGTCACAATATCTCCATAAAGTTGTATTTTTCGAAAAATCATGATTTTTATGGACGCTAATTTCAGACTTGGGTTCGAACTTTTGAAGCAGTTTTCTCAGGTTCTATGGGACTGAATTGGCTGAAATTTTTGAACAATGATAAGAATCCTTATCCGAATCGAATTCAGTCACAATATCTGTATAAAGTTGTATTTTTAGAAAAATTATTATTTTCATGGACGCTAATTTCAGACTTGGGTTCGAACTTTGCAAGCAGTTTTCTCAGGTTTTATGGGACCAAACGGGCTGAAATATTGGAATAGTGATAAGAATCGTTATCCAAATCGAATTCAGTCACAATATCTCCATAAAGTTGTATTTTTAGAAATGTTATGATTTTCATGGACGCTAATTTCAGACTTGGGTTCGAACTTTGCAAGCAGTTTTCTCTGGTTTTACGGGACCAAACGGGCTGAAATATTGGAATAGTGATAAGAATCGTTATCCAAATCGAACTCAGTCACAAAATCTTCATAATGTTGTATTTTTAGAAAAATTATGATTTTCATGGATGCTAATTTCAGACTTGGGTTCGAACTTTGGTAGCAGTTATCTCAGGTTTTATGGGACCAAACGGGCTGAAATATTGGAATAGTGATAAGAATCGTTATCCAAATCGAATTCAGTCACAATATCTCCATAAAGTTGTATTTTTAGAAATGTTATGATTTTCATGGACGCTAATTTCAGACTTGGGTTCGAACTTTGCAAGCAGTTTTCTCTGGTTTTATGGGACCAAACGGGCTGAAATATTGGAATAGTGATAAGAATCGTTATCCAAATCGAATTCAGTCACAAAATCTCCATAAAGTTGTATTTTTAGAAAAAAATTATGATTTTCATGGATGCTAATTTCAGACTTGGGTTCGAACTTTGGAAGCAGTTTTCTCAGGTTCTACGGGACTGAATTGGCTGAAATTTTTGTATAATGATAAGAATCCTTATCCGAATCGAATTCAGTCACAATATCTGTATAAAGTTGTATTTTTCGAAAAATCATGATTTTTATGGACGCTAATTTCAGACTTGGGTTCGAACTTTTGAAGCAGTTTTCTCAGGTTCTACGGGACTGAATTGGCTGAAATTTTTGAATAATGATAAGAATCCTTATCCGAAACGAATTCAGTCACAATATCTGTATAAAGTTGTATTTTTAGAAAAATTATTATTTTCATGGACGCTAATTTCAGACTTGGGTTCGAACTTTGCAAGCAGTTTTCTCAGGTTTTATGGGACCAAACTGGCTGAAATATTGGAATAGTGATAAGAATCGTTATCCAAATCGATTTCAGTCACAAAATCTCCACAAAGCTGTATTTTTAGAAAAATAATGATTTTCATGGATGCTAATTTCAGACTTGGGTTCGAACTTTGGACGCAGTTATATCAGGTTTTATGGGACCAAACTGGCTGAAATATTGGAATAGTGATAAGAATCGTTATCCAAATCGAATTCAGTCACAATATCTCCATAAAGTTGTATTTTCAGATTAATCAGATTTTTATGGACGCTCATTTCAGACTTGGGTTCGAACTTTGGAAGCAGTTTTCTCAGGTTCTATGGGACTGAATTGGCTGAAATTTTTTAAAAATGATAAGAATCCTTATTCAAATCGAATTCAGTCACAATATCTCCATAAAGTGTTAGTTTTAGAAAAATCATGATTTTATGGACGCTAATTTCAGACTTGGGTTCGAACTTTGGAAGCAGTTTTCTCAGGTTCTACGGGACTGAATTGGCTGAAATTTTTTAATAATGATAAGAATTCTTATCCAAATCGAATTCAGTCACAATATCTGTATAAAGTTGTATTTTTAGAAAAATTATGATTTACATGGACGCTAATTTCAGACTTGCGTTCGAACTTTGCAAGCAGTTTTCTCAGGTTTTATGGGACCAAACGGGCTGAAATATTGGAATAATGATAAGAATCCTTATCCAAATCGAATTTAGTCACAATATCTCCATAAAGTTGTATTTTTAGAAAAATCATGATTTTTATGGACGCTAATTTCAGACTTGGGTTCGAACTTTGGAAGCAGTTTTCTCTGGTTCTATGGGACTGAATTGGCTGAAATTTTTTAATAATGATAAGAATCCTTATCCAAATCGAATTCAGTCACAATATCTCCATAAATTTGTATTTTTCGAAAAATCATGATTTTTATGGACGCTAATTTCAGACTTGGGTTCGAACTTTTGAAGCAGTTTTCTCAGGTTCTACGGGATTGAATTGGCTGAAATTTTTGAATAATGATAAGAATCCTTATCCGAATCGAATTCAGTCACAATATCTGTATAAAGTTGTATTTTTAGAAAAATTATTATTTTAATGGACGCTAATTTCAGACTTGGGTTCGAACTTTGCAAGTAGTTTTCTCAGGTTCTATGGGACTGAATTGGCTGAAATTTTTGAATAATGATAAGAATCCTTATCCGAATCGAATTCAGTCACAATATCTGTATAAAGTTGTATTTTTAGAAAAATTATTATTTTCATGGACGCTAATTTCAGACTTGGGTTCGAACTTTGCAAGTAGTTTTCTCAGGTTTTATGGGACCAAACGGGCTGAAATATTGGAATAGTGATAAGAATCGTTATCCAAATCGAATTCAGTCACAATATCTCCATAAAGTTGTATTTTTAGATTAATCAGATTTTTATGGACGCTCATTTCAGACTTGGGTTCGAACTTTGGAAGCAGTTTTCTCAGGTTCTATGAGACCAAACTGGCTGAAATTATGTAATAGTTATAAGAATCCTTATCCAAATCGAATTCAGTCACAATATCTCCATAAAGTTGTATTTTTAGAAAAATCATGATTTTTATGGACGCTAATTTCAGACTTGGGTTCGAACTTTGGAAGCAGTTTTCTCAGGTTCTATGAGACCAAACTGGCTGAAATTTTGTATTAGTGATAAGAATCGTTATCCAAATCGAATTCTGTCACAAAATCTCCATAATGTTGTATTTTTAGAAAAATCATGATTCTCATGGACGCTAATTTCAGACTTGGGTTCGAACTTTGGAAGCAGTTTTCTCAGGTTCTATGGGACTGAATTGGCTGAAATTTTTTAATAATGATAAGAATCCTTATTCAAATCGAATTCAGTCACAATATCTCCATAAAGTGTTAGTTTTAGAAAAATCATGATTTTATGGACGCTAATTTCAGACTTGGGTTCGAACTTTGGAAGCAGTTTTCTCAGGTTCTACGGGACTGAATTGGCTGAAATTTTTGAATAATGATAAGAATTCTTATCCAAATCGAATTCAGTCACAATATCTGTATAAAGTTGTATTTTTAGAAAAATTATGATTTTCATGGACGCTAATTTCAGACTTGCGTTCGAACTTTGCAAGCAGTTTTCTCAGGTTTTATGGGACCAAACGGGCTGAAATATTGGAATAATGATAAGAATCCTTATCCAAATCGAATTTAGTCACAATATCTCCATAAAGTTGTATTTTTAGAAAAATCATGATTTTTATGGACGCTAATTTCAGACTTGGGTTCGAACTTTGGAAGCAGTTTTCTCAGGTTCTATGGGACTGAATTGGCTGAAATTTTTTAATAATGATAAGAATCCTTATCCAAATCGAATTCAGTCACAATATCTCCATAAAGTTGTATTTTTCGAAAAATCATGATTTTTATGGACGCTAATTTCAGACTTGGGTTCAAACTTTGGACGCAGTTATATCAGGTTTTATGGGACCAAACTGGCTGAAATATTGGAATAGTGATAAGAATCTTTATCCAAATCGAATTCAGTCACAATATCTCCATAAAGTTGTATTTTTAGATTAATCAGATTTTTATGGACGCTCATTTCAGACTTGGGTTCGAACTTTGGAAGCAGTTTTCTCAGGTTCTATGGGACTGAATTGGCTGAAATTTTTTAATAATGATAAGAATCCTTATCCAAATCGAATTCAGTGACAATATCTCCATAAAGTTGTATTTTTCGAAAAATCATGATTTTTATGGACGCTAATTTCAGACTTGGGTTCGAACTTTTGAAGCAGTTTTCTCAGGTTCTACGGGACTGAATTGGCTGAAATTTTTGAATAATGATAAGAATCCTTATCCGAATCGAATTCAGTCACAATATCTGTATAAAGTTGTATTTTTAGAAAAATTATTATTTTCATGGACGCTTATTTCAGGCTTGGGTTCGAACTTTCCAAGTAGTTTTCTCAGGTTTTATGGGACCAAACGGGCTGAAATATTGGAATAGTTATAAGAATCCTTATCCAAATCGAATTCAGTCACAATATCTCCATAAAGTTGTATTTTTAGAAAAATCATGATTTTTATGGACGCTAATTTCAGACTTGGGTTCGAACTTTGGAAGCAGTTTTCTCAGGTTCTATGAGACCAAACTGGCTGAAATTTTGTAATAGTTATAAGAATCCTTATCCAAATCGAATTCAGTCACAATATCTCCATAAAGTTGTATTTTTAGAAAAATCATGATTTTTATGGACGCTAATTTCAGACTTGGGTTCGAACTTTGGAAGCAGTTTTCTCAGGTTCTATGAGACCAAACTGGCTGAAATTTTGTATTAGTGATAAGAATCGTTATCCAAATCGAATTCTGTCACAAAATCTCCATAATGTTGTATTTTTAGAAAAATCATGATTTTCATGGACGCTAATTTCAGTCTTGGGTTCGAACTTTGGAAGCAGTTTTCTCAGGTTCTATGGGACTGAATTGGCTGAAATTTTTTAATAATGATAAGAATCCTTATTCAAATCGAATTCAGTCACAATATCTCCATAAAGTTGTATTTTTAGATTAATCAGATTTTTATGGACGCTCATTTCAGACTTGGGTTCGAACTTTGGAAGCAGTTTTCTCAGGTTCTATGAGACCAAACTGGCTGAAATTTTGTAATAGTTATAAGAATCCTTATCCAAATCGAATTCAGTCACAATATCTCCATAAAGTTGTATTTTTAGAAAAATCATGATTTTTATGGACGCTAATTTCAGACTTGGGTTCGAACTTTGGAAGCAGTTTTCTCAGGTTCTATGAGACCAAACTGGCTGAAATTTTGTATTAGTGATAAGAATCGTTATCCAAATCGAATTCTGTCACAAAATCTCCATAATGTTGTATTTTTAGAAAAATCATGATTTTCATGGACGCTAATTTCAGACTTGGGTTCGAACTTTGGAAGCAGTTTTCTCAGGTTCTATGGGACTGAATTGGCTGAAATTTTTTAATAATGATAAGAATCCTTATTCAAATCGAATTCAGTCACAATATCTCCATAAAGTGTTAGTTTTAGAAAAATCATGATTTTATGGACGCTAATTTCAGACTTGGGTTCGAACTTTGGAAGCAGTTTTCTCAGGTTCTACGGGACTGAATTGGCTGAAATTTTTGAATAATGATAAGAATTCTTATCCAAATCGAATTCAGTCACAATATCTGTATAAAGTTGTATTTTTAGAAAAATTATGATTTTCATGGACGCTAATTTCAGACTTGCGTTCGAACTTTGCAAGCAGTTTTCTCAGGTTTTATGGGACCAAACGGGCTGAAATATTGGAATAATGATAAGAATCCTTATCCAAATCGAATTTAGTCACAATATCTCCATAAAATTGTATTTTTAGAAAAATCATGATTTTTATGGACGCTAATTTCAGACTTGGGTTCGAACTTTGGAAGCAGTTTTCTCAGGTTCTATGGGACTGAATTGGCTGAAATTTTTTAATAATGATAAGAATCCTTATCCAAATCGAATTCAGTCACAATATCTCCATAAAGTTGTATTTTTCGAAAAATCATGATTTTTATGGACGCTAATTTCAGACTTGGGTTCGAACTTTGGACGCAGTTATATCAGGTTTTATGGGACCAAACTGGCTGAAATATTGGAATAGTGATAAGAATCTTTATCCAAATCGAATTCAGTCACAATATCTCCATAAAGTTGTATTTTTAGATTAATCAGATTTTTATGGACGCTCATTTCAGACTTGGGTTCGAACTTTGGAAGCAGTTTTCTCAGGTTCTATGGGACTGAATTGGCTGAAATTTTTTAATAATGATAAGAATCCTTATCCAAATCGAATTCAGTCACAATATCTCCATAAAGTTGTATTTTTCGAAAAATCATGATTTTTATGGACGCTAATTTCAGACTTGGGTTCGAACTTTTGAAGCAGTTTTCTCAGGTTCTACGGGACTGAATTGGCTGAAATTTTTGAATAATGATAAGAATCCTTATCCGAATCGAATTCAGTCACAATATCTGTATAAAGTTGTATTTTTAGAAAAATTATTATTTTCATGGACGCTTATTTCAGGCTTGGGTTCGAACTTTCCAAGTAGTTTTCTCAGGTTTTATGGGACCAAACGGGCTGAAATATTGGAATAGTGATAAGAATCGTTATCCAAATCGAATTCAGTCACAAAATCTCCACAAAGCTGTATTTTTAGAAAAATAATGGTTTTCATGGATGCTAATTTCAGACTTGGGTTCGAACTTTGGACGCAGTTATATCAGGTTTTATGGGACCAAACTGGCTGAAATATTGGAATAGTGATAAGAATCGTTATCCAAATCGAATTCAGTCACAATATCTCCATAAAGTTGTATTTTAAGATTAATCAGATTTTTATGGACGCTCATTTCAGACTTGGGTTCGAACTTTGGAAGCAGTTTTCTCAGGTTCTATGGGACCGAATTGGCTGAAATTTTTTAATAATGATAAGAATCCTTATCCAAATCGAATTCAGTCACAATATCTCCATAAAGTTGTATTTTTCGAAAAATCATGATTTTTATGGACGCTAATTTCAGAATTGGGTTCGAACTTTTGAAGCAGTTTTCTCAGGTTCTACGGGACTGAATTGGCTGAAATTTTTGAATAATGATAAGAATCCTTATCCGAATCGAATTCAGTCACAATATCTCCATAAAGTTGTATTTTTAGATTAATCAGATTTTTATGGACGCTCATTTCAGACTTGGGTTCGAACTTTGGAAGCAGTTTTCTCAGGTTCTATGGGACTGAATTGGCTGAAATTTTTTAATAATGATAAGAATCCTTATCCAAACGAATTCAGTCACAATATCTCCATAAAGTTGTATTTTTCGAAAAATCATGATTTTTATGGACGCTAATTTCAGACTTGGGTTCGAACTTTTGAAGCAGTTTTCTCAGGTTCTATGGGACTGAATTGGCTGAAATTTTTGAACAATGATAAGAATCCTTATCCGAATCGAATTCAGTCACAATATCTGTATAAAGTTGTATTTTTAGAAAAATTATTATTTTCATGGACGCTTATTTCAGGCTTGGGTTCGAACTTTCCAAGTAGTTTTCTCAGGTTTTATGGGACCAAACGGGCTGAAATATTGGAATAGTGATAAGAATCGTTATCCAAATCGAATTCAGTCACAAAATCTCCACAAAGCTGTATTTTTAGAAAAATAATGGTTTTCATGGATGCTAATTTCAGACTTGGGTTCGAACTTTGGACGCAGTTATATCAGGTTTTATGGGACCAAACTGGCTGAAATATTGGAATAGTGATAAGAATCGTTATCCAAATCGAATTCAGTCACAATATCTCCATAAAGTTGTATTTTAAGATTAATCAGATTTTTATGGACGCTCATTTCAGACTTGGGTTCGAACTTTGGAAGCAGTTTTCTCAGGTTCTATGGGACCGAATTGGCTGAAATTTTTTAATAATGATAAGAATCCTTATCCAAATCGAATTCAGTCACAATATCTCCATAAAGTTGTATTTTTCGAAAAATCATGATTTTTATGGACGCTAATTTCAGAATTGGGTTCGAACTTTTGAAGCAGTTTTCTCAGGTTCTACGGGACTGAATTGGCTGAAATTTTTGAATAATGATAAGAATCCTTATCCGAATCGAATTCAGTCACAATATCTCCATAAAGTTGTATTTTTAGATTAATCAGATTTTTATGGACGCTCATTTCAGACTTGGGTTCGAACTTTGGAAGCAGTTTTCTCAGGTTCTATGGGACTGAATTGGCTGAAATTTTTTAATAATGATAAGAATCCTTATCCAAACGAATTCAGTCACAATATCTCCATAAAGTTGTATTTTTCGAAAAATCATGATTTTTATGGACGCTAATTTCAGACTTGGGTTCGAACTTTTGAAGCAGTTTTCTCAGGTTCTATGGGACTGAATTGGCTGAAATTTTTGAACAATGATAAGAATCCTTATCCGAATCGAATTCAGTCACAATATCTGTATAAAGTTGTATTTTTAGAAAAATTATTATTTTCATGGACGCTAATTTCAGACTTGGGTTCGAACTTTGCAAGGAGTTTTCTCAGGTTTTATGGGACCAAACGGGCTGAAATATTGGAATAGTGATAAGAATCGTTATCCAAATCGAATTCAGTCACAATATCTCCATAAAGTTGTATTTTTAGAAATGTTATGATTTTCATGGACGCTAATTTCAGACTTGGGTTCGAACTTTGCAAGCAGTTTTCTCTGGTTTTACGGGACCAAACGGGCTGAAATATTGGAATAGTGATAAGAATCGTTATCCAAATCGAACTCAGTCACAAAATCTTCATAATGTTGTATTTTTAGAAAAATTATGATTTTCATGGATGCTAATTTCAGACTTGGGTTCGAACTTTGGTAGCAGTTATCTCAGGTTTTATGGGACCAAACGGGCTGAAATATTGGAATAGTGATAAGAATCGTTATCCAAATCGAATTCAGTCACAATATCTCCATAAAGTTGTATTTTAAGATTAATCAGATTTTTATGGACGCTCATTTCAGACTTGGGTTCGAACTTTGGAAGCAGTTTTCTCAGGTTTTATGGGACCAAACGGGCTGAAATATTGGAATAGTGATAAGAATCGTTATCCAAATCGAATTCAGTCACAAAATCTCCATAAAGTTGTATTTTTAGAAAAAAATTATGATTTTCATGGATGCTAATTTCAGACTTGGGTTCGAACTTTGGAAGCAGTTTTCTCAGGTTCTACGGGACTGAATTGGCTGAAATTTTTGTATAATGATAAGAATCCTTATCCGAATCGAATTCAGTCACAATATCTGTATAAAGTTGTATTTTTCGAAAAATCATGATTTTTATGGACGCTAATTTCAGACTTGGGTTCGAACTTTTGAAGCAGTTTTCTCAGGTTCTACGGGACTGAATTGGCTGAAATTTTTGAATAATGATAAGAATCCTTATCCGAAACGAATTCAGTCACAATATCTGTATAAAGTTGTATTTTTAGAAAAATTATTATTTTCATGGACGCTAATTTCAGACTTGGGTTCGAACTTTGCAAGCAGTTTTCTCAGGTTTTATGGGACCAAACTGGCTGAAATATTGGAATAGTGATAAGAATCGTTATCCAAATCGATTTCAGTCACAAAATCTCCACAAAGCTGTATTTTTAGAAAAATAATGATTTTCATGGATGCTAATTTCAGACTTGGGTTCGAACTTTGGACGCAGTTATATCAGGTTTTATGGGACCAAACTGGCTGAAATATTGGAATAGTGATAAGAATCGTTATCCAAATCGAATTCAGTCACAATATCTCCATAAAGTTGTATTTTCAGATTAATCAGATTTTTATGGACGCTCATTTCAGACTTGGGTTCGAACTTTGGAAGCAGTTTTCTCAGGTTCTATGGGACTGAATTGGCTGAAATTTTTTAAAAATGATAAGAATCCTTATTCAAATCGAATTCAGTCACAATATCTCCATAAAGTGTTAGTTTTAGAAAAATCATGATTTTATGGACGCTAATTTCAGACTTGGGTTCGAACTTTGGAAGCAGTTTTCTCAGGTTCTACGGGACTGAATTGGCTGAAATTTTTTAATAATGATAAGAATTCTTATCCAAATCTAATTCAGTCACAATATCTGTATAAAGTTGTATTTTTAGAAAAATTATGATTTACATGGACGCTAATTTCAGACTTGCGTTCGAACTTTGCAAGCAGTTTTCTCAGGTTTTATGGGACCAAACGGGCTGAAATATTGGAATAATGATAAGAATCCTTATCCAAATCGAATTTAGTCACAATATCTCCATAAAGTTGTATTTTTAGAAAAATCATGATTTTTATGGACGCTAATTTCAGACTTGGGTTCGAACTTTGGAAGCAGTTTTCTCTGGTTCTATGGGACTGAATTGGCTGAAATTTTTTAATAATGATAAGAATCCTTATCCAAATCGAATTCAGTCACAATATCTCCATAAATTTGTATTTTTCGAAAAATCATGATTTTTATGGACGCTAATTTCAGACTTGGGTTCGAACTTTTGAAGCAGTTTTCTCAGGTTCTACGGGATTGAATTGGCTGAAATTTTTGAATAATGATAAGAATCCTTATCCGAATCGAATTCAGTCACAATATCTGTATAAAGTTGTATTTTTAGAAAAATTATTATTTTCATGGACGCTAATTTCAGACTTGGGTTCGAACTTTGCAAGTAGTTTTCTCAGGTTCTATGGGACTGAATTGGCTGAAATTTTTGAATAATGATAAGAATCCTTATCCGAATCGAATTCAGTCACAATATCTGTATAAAGTTGTATTTTTAGAAAAATTATTATTTTCATGGACGCTAATTTCAGACTTGGGTTCGAACTTTGCAAGTAGTTTTCTCAGGTTTTATGGGACCAAACGGGCTGAAATATTGGAATAGTGATAAGAATCGTTATCCAAATCGAATTCAGTCACAATATCTCCATAAAGTTGTATTTTTAGATTAATCAGATTTTTATGGACGCTCATTTCAGACTTGGGTTCGAACTTTGGAAGCAGTTTTCTCAGGTTCTATGAGACCAAACTGGCTGAAATTTTGTAATAGTTATAAGAATCCTTATCCAAATCGAATTCAGTCACAATATCTCCATAAAGTTGTATTTTTAGAAAAATCATGATTTTTATGGACGCTAATTTCAGACTTGGGTTCGAACTTTGGAAGCAGTTTTCTCAGGTTCTATGAGACCAAACTGGCTGAAATTTTGTATTAGTGATAAGAATCGTTATCCAAATCGAATTCTGTCACAAAATCTCCAAAATGTTGTATTTTTAGAAAAATCATGATTTTCATGGACGCTAATTTCAGACTTGGGTTCGAACTTTGGAAGCAGTTTTCTCAGGTTCTATGGGACTGAATTGGCTGAAATTTTTTAATAATGATAAGAATCCTTATTCAAATCGAATTCAGTCACAATATCTCCATAAAGTGTTAGTTTTAGAAAAATCATGATTTTATGGACGCTAATTTCAGACTTGGGTTCGAACTTTGGAAGCAGTTTTCTCAGGTTCTACGGGACTGAATTGGCTGAAATTTTTGAATAATGATAAGAATTCTTATCCAAATCGAATTCAGTCACAATATCTGTATAAAGTTGTATTTTTAGAAAAATTATGATTTTCATGGACGCTAATTTCAGACTTGCGTTCGAACTTTGCAAGCAGTTTTCTCAGGTTTTATGGGACCAAACGGGCTGAAATATTGGAATAATGATAAGAATCCTTATCCAAATCGAATTTAGTCACAATATCTCCATAAAGTTGTATTTTTAGAAAAATCATGATTTTTATGGACGCTAATTTCAGACTTGGGTTCGAACTTTGGAAGCAGTTTTCTCAGGTTCTATGGGACTGAATTGGCTGAAATTTTTTAATAATGATAAGAATCCTTATCCAAATCGAATTCAGTCACAATATCTCCATAAAGTTGTATTTTTCGAAAAATCATGATTTTTATGGACGCTAATTTCAGACTTGGGTTCGAACTTTGGACGCAGTTATATCAGGTTTTATGGGACCAAACTGGCTGAAATATTGGAATAGTGATAAGAATCTTTATCCAAATCGAATTCAGTCACAATATCTCCATAATGTTGTATTTTTAGAAAAATCATGATTTTCATGGACGCTAATTTCAGTCTTGGGTTCGAACTTTGGAAGCAGTTTTCTCAGGTTCTATGGGACTGAATTGGCTGAAATTTTTTAATAATGATAAGAATCCTTATTCAAATCGAATTCAGTCACAATATCTCCATAAAGTTGTATTTTTAGATTAATCAGATTTTTATGGACGCTCATTTCAGACTTGGGTTCGAACTTTGGAAGCAGTTTTCTCAGGTTCTATGAGACCAAACTGGCTGAAATTTTGTAATAGTTATAAGAATCCTTATCCAAATCGAATTCAGTCACAATATCTCCATAAAGTTGTATTTTTAGAAAAATCATGATTTTTATGGACGCTAATTTCAGACTTGGGTTCGAACTTTGGAAGCAGTTTTCTCAGGTTCTATGAGACCAAACTGGCTGAAATTTTGTATTAGTGATAAGAATCGTTATCCAAATCGAATTCTGTCACAAAATCTCCATAATGTTGTATTTTTAGAAAAATCATGATTTTCATGGACGCTAATTTCAGACTTGGGTTCGAACTTTGGAAGCAGTTTTCTCAGGTTCTATGGGACTGAATTGGCTGAAATTTTTTAATAATGATAAGAATCCTTATTCAAATCGAATTCAGTCACAATATCTCCATAAAGTGTTAGTTTTAGAAAAATCATGATTTTATGGACGCTAATTTCAGACTTGGGTTCGAACTTTGGAAGCAGTTTTCTCAGGTTCTACGGGACTGAATTGGCTGAAATTTTTGAATAATGATAAGAATTCTTATCCAAATCGAATTCAGTCACAATATCTGTATAAAGTTGTATTTTTAGAAAAATTATGATTTTCATGGACGCTAATTTCAGACTTGCGTTCGAACTTTGCAAGCAGTTTTCTCAGGTTTTATGGGACCAAACGGGCTGAAATATTGGAATAATGATAAGAATCCTTATCCAAATCGAATTTAGTCACAATATCTCCATAAAATTGTATTTTTAGAAAAATCATGATTTTTATGGACGCTAATTTCAGACTTGGGTTCGAACTTTGGAAGCAGTTTTCTCAGGTTCTATGGGACTGAATTGGCTGAAATTTTTTAATAATGATAAGAATCCTTATCCAAATCGAATTCAGTCACAATATCTCCATAAAGTTGTATTTTTCGAAAAATCATGATTTTTATGGACGCTAATTTCAGACTTGGGTTCGAACTTTGGACGCAGTTATATCAGGTTTTATGGGACCAAACTGGCTGAAATATTGGAATAGTGATAAGAATCTTTATCCAAATCGAATTCAGTCACAATATCTCCATAAAGTTGTATTTTTAGATTAATCAGATTTTTATGGACGCTCATTTCAGACTTGGGTTCGAACTTTGGAAGCAGTTTTCTCAGGTTCTATGGGACTGAATTGGCTGAAATTTTTTAATAATGATAAGAATCCTTATCCAAATCGAATTCAGTCACAATATCTCCATAAAGTTGTATTTTTCGAAAAATCATGATTTTTATGGACGCTAATTTCAGACTTGGGTTCGAACTTTTGAAGCAGTTTTCTCAGGTTCTACGGGACTGAATTGGCTGAAATTTTTGAATAATGATAAGAATCCTTATCCGAATCGAATTCAGTCACAATATCTGTATAAAGTTGTATTTTTAGAAAAATTATTATTTTCATGGACGCTTATTTCAGGCTTGGGTTCGAACTTTCCAAGTAGTTTTCTCAGGTTTTATGGGACCAAACGGGCTGAAATATTGGAATAGTGATAAGAATCGTTATCCAAATCGAATTCAGTCACAAAATCTCCACAAAGCTGTATTTTTAGAAAAATAATGGTTTTCATGGATGCTAATTTCAGACTTGGGTTCGAACTTTGGACGCAGTTATATCAGGTTTTATGGGACCAAACTGGCTGAAATATTGGAATAGTGATAAGAATCGTTATCCAAATCGAATTCAGTCACAATATCTCCATAAAGTTGTATTTTAAGATTAATCAGATTTTTATGGACGCTCATTTCAGACTTGGGTTCGAACTTTGGAAGCAGTTTTCTCAGGTTCTATGGGACCGAATTGGCTGAAATTTTTTAATAATGATAAGAATCCTTATCCAAATCGAATTCAGTCACAATATCTCCATAAAGTTGTATTTTTCGAAAAATCATGATTTTTATGGACGCTAATTTCAGAATTGGGTTCGAACTTTTGAAGCAGTTTTCTCAGGTTCTACGGGACTGAATTGGCTGAAATTTTTGAATAATTATAAGAATCCTTATCCGAATCGAATTCAGTCACAATATCTCCATAAAGTTGTATTTTTAGATTAATCAGATTTTTATGGACGCTCATTTCAGACTTGGGTTCGAACTTTGGAAGCAGTTTTCTCAGGTTCTATGGGACTGAATTGGCTGAAATTTTTTAATAATGATAAGAATCCTTATCCAAACGAATTCAGTCACAATATCTCCATAAAGTTGTATTTTTCGAAAAATCATGATTTTTATGGACGCTAATTTCAGACTTGGGTTCGAACTTTTGAAGCAGTTTTCTCAGGTTCTATGGGACTGAATTGGCTGAAATTTTTGAACAATGATAAGAATCCTTATCCGAATCGAATTCAGTCACAATATCTGTATAAAGTTGTATTTTTAGAAAAATTATTATTTTCATGGACGCTAATTTCAGACTTGGGTTCGAACTTTGCAAGCAGTTTTCTCAGGTTTTATGGGACCAAACGGGCTGAAATATTGGAATAGTGATAAGAATCGTTATCCAAATCGAATTCAGTCACAATATCTCCATAAAGTTGTATTTTTAGAAATGTTATGATTTTCATGGACGCTAATTTCAGACTTGGGTTCGAACTTTGCAAGCAGTTTTCTCTGGTTTTACGGGACCAAACGGGCTGAAATATTGGAATAGTGATAAGAATCGTTATCCAAATCGAACTCAGTCACAAAATCTTCATAATGTTGTATTTTTAGAAAAATTATGATTTTCATGGATGCTAATTTCAGACTTGGGTTCGAACTTTGGTAGCAGTTATCTCAGGTTTTATGGGACCAAACGGGCTGAAATATTGGAATAGTGATAAGAATCGTTATCCAAATCGAATTCAGTCACAATATCTCCATAAAGTTGTATTTTTAGAAATGTTATGATTTTCATGGACGTTAATTTCAGACTTGGGTTCGAACTTTGCAAGCAGTTTTCTCTGGTTTTATGGGACCAAACGGGCTGAAATATTGGAATAGTGATAAGAATCGTTATCCAAATCGAATTCAGTCACAAAATCTCCATAAAGTTGTATTTTTAGAAAAAAATTATGATTTTCATGGATGTATATTTCAGACTTGGGTTCGAACTTTGGAAGCAGTTTTCTCAGGTTCTACGGGACTGAATTGGCTGAAATTTTTGTATAATGATAAGAATCCTTATCCGAATCGAATTCAGTCACAATATCTGTATAAAGTTGTATTTTTCGAAAAATCATGATTTTTATGGACGCTAATTTCAGACTTGGGTTCGAACTTTTGAAGCAGTTTTCTCAGGTTCTACGGGACTGAATTGGCTGAAATTTTTGAATAATGATAAGAATCCTTATCCGAAACGAATTCAGTCACAATATCTGTATAAAGTTGTATTTTTAGAAAAATTATTATTTTCATGGACGCTAATTTCAGACTTGGGTTCGAACTTTGCAAGCAGTTTTCTCAGGTTTTATGGGACCAAACTGGCTGAAATATTGGAATAGTGATAAGAATCGTTATCCAAATCGATTTCAGTCACAAAATCTCCACAAAGCTGTATTTTTAGAAAAATAATGATTTTCATGGATGCTAATTTCAGACTTGGGTTCGAACTTTGGACGCAGTTATATCAGGTTTTATGGGACCAAACTGGCTGAAATATTGGAATAGTGATAAGAATCGTTATCCAAATCGAATTCAGTCACAATATCTCCATAAAGTTGTATTTTCAGATTAATCAGATTTTTATGGACGCTCATTTCAGACTTGGGTTCGAACTTTGGAAGCAGTTTTCTCAGGTTCTATGGGACTGAATTGGCTGAAATTTTTTAAAAATGATAAGAATCCTTATTCAAATCGAATTCAGTCACAATATCTCCATAAAGTGTTAGTTTTAGAAAAATCATGATTTTATGGACGCTAATTTCAGACTTGGGTTCGAACTTTGGAAGCAGTTTTCTCAGGTTCTACGGGACTGAATTGGCTGAAATTTTTTAATAATGATAAGAATTCTTATCCAAATCGAATTCAGTCACAATATCTGTATAAAGTTGTATTTTTAGAAAAATTATGATTTACATGGACGCTAATTTCAGACTTGCGTTCGAACTTTGCAAGCAGTTTTCTCAGGTTTTATGGGACCAAACGGGCTGAAATATTGGAATAATGATAAGAATCCTTATCCAAATCGAATTTAGTCACAATATCTCCATAAAGTTGTATTTTTAGAAAAATCATGATTTTTATGGACGCTAATTTCAGACTTGGGTTCGAACTTTGGAAGCAGTTTTCTCTGGTTCTATGGGACTGAATTGGCTGAAATTTTTTAATAATGATAAGAATCCTTATCCAAATCGAATTCAGTCACAATATCTCCATAAATTTGTATTTTTCGAAAAATCATGATTTTTATGGACGCTAATTTCAGACTTGGGTTCGAACTTTTGAAGCAGTTTTCTCAGGTTCTACGGGATTGAATTGGCTGAAATTTTTGAATAATGATAAGAATCCTTATCCGAATCGAATTCAGTCACAATATCTGTATAAAGTTGTATTTTTAGAAAAATTATTATTTTCATGGACGCTAATTTCAGACTTGGGTTCGAACTTTGCAAGTAGTTTTCTCAGGTTCTATGGGACTGAATTGGCTGAAATTTTTGAATAATGATAAGAATCCTTATCCGAATCGAATTCAGTCACAATATCTGTATAAAGTTGTATTTTTAGAAAAATTATTATTTTCATGGACGCTAATTTCAGACTTGGGTTCGAACTTTGCAAGTAGTTTTCTCAGGTTTTATGGGACCAAACGGGCTGAAATATTGGAATAGTGATAAGAATCGTTATCCAAATCGAATTCAGTCACAATATCTCCATAAAGTTGTATTTTTAGATTAATCAGATTTTTATGGACGCTCATTTCAGACTTGGGTTCGAACTTTGGAAGCAGTTTTCTCAGGTTCTATGAGACCAAACTGGCTGAAATTTTGTAATAGTTATAAGAATCCTTATCCAAATCGAATTCAGTCACAATATCTCCATAAAGTTGTATTTTTAGAAAAATCATGATTTTTATGGACGCTAATTTCAGACTTGGGTTCGAACTTTGGAAGCAGTTTTCTCAGGTTCTATGAGACCAAACTGGCTGAAATTTTGTATTAGTGATAAGAATCGTTATCCAAATCGAATTCTGTCACAAAATCTCCATAATGTTGTATTTTTAGAAAAATCATGATTTTCATGGACGCTAATTTCAGACTTGGGTTCGAACTTTGGAAGCAGTTTTCTCAGGTTCTATGGGACTGAATTGGCTGAAATTTTTTAATAATGATAAGAATCCTTATTCAAATCGAATTCAGTCACAATATCTCCATAAAGTGTTAGTTTTAGAAAAATCATGATTTTATGGACGCTAATTTCAGACTTGGGTTCGAACTTTGGAAGCAGTTTTCTCAGGTTCTACGGGACTGAATTGGCTGAAATTTTTGAATAATGATAAGAATTCTTATCCAAATCGAATTCAGTCACAATATCTGTATAAAGTTGTATTTTTAGAAAAATTATGATTTTCATGGACGCTAATTTCAGACTTGCGTTCGAACTTTGCAAGCAGTTTTCTCAGGTTTTATGGGACCAAACGGGCTGAAATATTGGAATAATGATAAGAATCCTTATCCAAATCGAATTTAGTCACAATATCTCCATAAAGTTGTATTTTTAGAAAAATCATGATTTTTATGGACGCTAATTTCAGACTTGGGTTCGAACTTTGGAAGCAGTTTTCTCAGGTTCTATGGGACTGAATTGGCTGAAATTTTTTAATAATGATAAGAATCCTTATCCAAATCGAATTCAGTCACAATATCTCCATAAAGTTGTATTTTTCGAAAAATCATGATTTTTATGGACGCTAATTTCAGACTTGGGTTCGAACTTTGGACGCAGTTATATCAGGTTTTATGGGACCAAACTGGCTGAAATATTGGAATAGTGATAAGAATCTTTATCCAAATCGAATTCAGTCACAATATCTCCATAAAGTTGTATTTTTAGATTAATCAGATTTTTATGGACGCTCATTTCAGACTTGGGTTCGAACTTTGGAAGCAGTTTTCTCAGGTTCTATGGGACTGAATTGGCTGAAATTTTTTAATAATGATAAGAATCCTTATCCAAATCGAATTCAGTGACAATATCTCCATAAAGTTGTATTTTTCGAAAAATCATGATTTTTATGGACGCTAATTTCAGACTTGGGTTCGAACTTTTGAAGCAGTTTTCTCAGGTTCTACGGGACTGAATTGGCTGAAATTTTTGAATAATGATAAGAATCCTTATCCGAATCGAATTCAGTCACAATATCTGTATAAAGTTGTATTTTTAGAAAAATTATTATTTTCATGGACGCTTATTTCAGGCTTGGGTTCGAACTTTCCAAGTAGTTTTCTCAGGTTTTATGGGACCAAACGGGCTGAAATATTGGAATAGTTATAAGAATCCTTATCCAAATCGAATTCAGTCACAATATCTCCATAAAGTTGTATTTTTAGAAAAATCATGATTTTTATGGACGCTAATTTCAGACTTGGGTTCGAACTTTGGAAGCAGTTTTCTCAGGTTCTATGAGACCAAACTGGCTGAAATTTTGTAATAGTTATAAGAATCCTTATCCAAATCGAATTCAGTCACAATATCTCCATAAAGTTGTATTTTTAGAAAAATCATGATTTTTATGGACGCTAATTTCAGACTTGGGTTCGAACTTTGGAAGCAGTTTTCTCAGGTTCTATGAGACCAAACTGGCTGAAATTTTGTATTAGTGATAAGAATCGTTATCCAAATCGAATTCTGTCACAAAATCTCCATAATGTTGTATTTTTAGAAAAATCATGATTTTCATGGACGCTAATTTCAGACTTGGGTTCGAACTTTGGAAGCAGTTTTCTCAGGTTCTATGGGACTGAATTGGCTGAAATTTTTTAATAATGATAAGAATCCTTATTCAAATCGAATTCAGTCACAATATCTCCATAAAGTGATAGTTTTAGAAAAATCATGATTTTATGGACGCTAATTTCAGACTTGGGTTCGAACTTTGGAAGCAGTTTTCTCAGGTTCTACGGGACTGAATTGGCTGAAATTTTTTAATAATGATAAGAATTCTTATCCAAATCGAATTCAGTCACAATATCTGTATAAAGTTGTATTTTTAGAAAAATTATGATTTTCATGGACGCTAATTTCAGACTTGCGTTCGAACTTTGCAAGCAGTTTTCTCAGGTTTTATGGGACCAAACGGGCTGAAATATTGGAATAATGATAAGAATCCTTATCCAAATCGAATTTAGTCACAATATCTCCATAAAGTTGTATTTTTAGAAAAATCATGATTTTTATGGACGCTAATTTCAGACTTGGGTTCGAACTTTGGAAGCAGTTTTCTCAGGTTCTATGGGACTGAATTGGCTGAAATTTTTTAATAATGATAAGAATCCTTATCCAAATCGAATTCAGTCACAATATCTCCATAAATTTGTATTTTTCGAAAAATCATGATTTTTATGGACGCTAATTTCAGACTTGGGTTCGAACTTTTGAAGCAGTTTTCTCAGGTTCTACGGGATTGAATTGGCTGAAATTTTTGAATAATGATAAGAATCCTTATCCGAATCGAATTCAGTCACAATATCTGTATAAAGTTGTATTTTTAGAAAAATTATTATTTTCATGGACGCTAATTTCAGACTTGGGTTCGAACTTTGCAAGTAGTTTTCTCAGGTTCTATGGGACTGAATTGGCTGAAATTTTTGAATAATGATAAGAATCCTTATCCGAATCGAATTCAGTCACAATATCTGTATAAAGTTGTATTTTTAGAAAAATTATTATTTTCATGGACGCTAATTTCAGACTTGGGTTCGAACTTTGCAAGTAGTTTTCTCAGGTTTTATGGGACCAAACGGGCTGAAATATTGGAATAGTGATAAGAATCGTTATCCAAATCGAATTCAGTCACAATATCTCCATAAAGTTGTATTTTTAGATTAATCAGATTTTTATGGACGCTCATTTCAGACTTGGGTTCGAACTTTGGAAGCAGTTTTCTCAGGTTCTATGAGACCAAACTGGCTGAAATTTTGTAATAGTTATAAGAATCCTTATCCAAATCGAATTCAGTCACAATATCTCCATAAAGTTGTATTTTTAGAAAAATCATGATTTTTATGGACGCTAATTTCAGACTTGGGTTCGAACTTTGGAAGCAGTTTTCTCAGGTTCTATGAGACCAAACTGGCTGAAATTTTGTATTAGTGATAAGAATCGTTATCCAAATCGAATTCTGTCACAAAATCTCCATAATGTTGTATTTTTAGAAAAATCATGATTTTCATGGACGCTAATTTCAGACTTGGGTTCGAACTTTGGAAGCAGTTTTCTCAGGTTCTATGGGACTGAATTGGCTGAAATTTTTTAATAATGATAAGAATCCTTATTCAAATCGAATTCAGTCACAATATCTCCATAAAGTGTTAGTTTTAGAAAAATCATGATTTTATGGACACTAATTTCAGACTTGGGTTCGAACTTTGGAAGCAGTTTTCTCAGGTTCTACGGGACTGAATTGGCTGAAATTTTTGAATAATGATAAGAATTCTTATCCAAATCGAATTCAGTCACAATATCTGTATAAAGTTGTATTTTTAGAAAAATTATGATTTTCATGGACGCTAATTTCAGACTTGCGTTCGAACTTTGCAAGCAGTTTTCTCAGGTTTTATGGGACCAAACGGGCTGAAATATTGGAATAATGATAAGAATCCTTATCCAAATCGAATTTAGTCACAATATCTCCATAAAATTGTATTTTTAGAAAAATCATGATTTTTATGGACGCTAATTTCAGACTTGGGTTCGAACTTTGGAAGCAGTTTTCTCAGGTTCTATGGGACTGAATTGGCTGAAATTTTTTAATAATGATAAGAATCCTTATCCAAATCGAATTCAGTCACAATATCTCCATAAAGTTGTATTTTTCGAAAAATCATGATTTTTATGGACGCTAATTTCAGACTTGGGTTCGAACTTTGGACGCAGTTATATCAGGTTTTATGGGACCAAACTGGCTGAAATATTGGAATAGTGATAAGAATCTTTATCCAAATCGAATTCAGTCACAATATCTCCATAAAGTTGTATTTTTAGATTAATCAGATTTTTATGGACGCTCATTTCAGACTTGGGTTCGAACTTTGGAAGCAGTTTTCTCAGGTTCTATGGGACTGAATTGGCTGAAATTTTTTAATAATGATAAGAATCCTTATCCAAATCGAATTCAGTCACAATATCTCCATAAAGTTGTATTTTTCGAAAAATCATGATTTTTATGGACGCTAATTTCAGACTTGGGTTCGAACTTTTGAAGCAGTTTTCTCAGGTTCTACGGGACTGAATTGGCTGAAATTTTTGAATAATGATAAGAATCCTTATCCGAATCGAATTCAGTCACAATATCTGTATAAAGTTGTATTTTTAGAAAAATTATTATTTTCATGGACGCTTATTTCAGGCTTGGGTTCGAACTTTCCAAGTAGTTTTCTCAGGTTTTATGGGACCAAACGGGCTGAAATATTGGAATAGTGATAAGAATCGTTATCCAAATCGAATTCAGTCACAAAATCTCCACAAAGCTGTATTTTTAGAAAAATAATGGTTTTCATGGATGCTAATTTCAGACTTGGGTTCGAACTTTGGACGCAGTTATATCAGGTTTTATGGGACCAAACTGGCTGAAATATTGGAATAGTGATAAGAATCGTTATCCAAATCGAATTCAGTCACAATATCTCCATAAAGTTGTATTTTAAGATTAATCAGATTTTTATGGACGCTCATTTCAGACTTGGGTTCGAACTTTGGAAGCAGTTTTCTCAGGTTCTATGGGACCGAATTGGCTGAAATTTTTTAATAATGATAAGAATCCTTATCCAAATCGAATTCAGTCACAATATCTCCATAAAGTTGTATTTTTCGAAAAATCATGATTTTTATGGACGCTAATTTCAGAATTGGGTTCGAACTTTTGAAGCAGTTTTCTCAGGTTCTACGGGACTGAATTGGCTGAAATTTTTGAATAATGATAAGAATCCTTATCCGAATCGAATTCAGTCACAATATCTCCATAAAGTTGTATTTTTAGATTAATCAGATTTTTATGGACGCTCATTTCAGACTTGGGTTCGAACTTTGGAAGCAGTTTTCTCAGGTTCTATGGGACTGAATTGGCTGAAATTTTTTAATAATGATAAGAATCCTTATCCAAACGAATTCAGTCACAATATCTCCATAAAGTTGTATTTTTCGAAAACTCATGATTTTTATGGACGCTAATTTCAGACTTGGGTTCGAACTTTTGAAGCAGTTTTCTCAGGTTCTATGGGACTGAATTGGCTGAAATTTTTGAACAATGATAAGAATCCTTATCCGAATCGAATTCAGTCACAATATCTGTATAAAGTTGTATTTTTAGAAAAATTATTATTTTCATGGACGCTAATTTCAGACTTGGGTTCGAACTTTGCAAGCAGTTTTCTCAGGTTTTATGGGACCAAACGGGCTGAAATATTGGAATAGTGATAAGAATCGTTATCCAAATCGAATTCAGTCACAATATCTCCATAAAGTTGTATTTTTAGAAATGTTATGATTTTCATGGACGCTAATTTCAGACTTGGGTTCGAACTTTGCAAGCAGTTTTCTCTGGTTTTATGGGACCAAACGGGCTGAAATATTGGAATAGTGATAAGAATCGTTATCCAAATCGAACTCAGTCACAAAATCTTCATAATGTTGTATTTTTAGAAAAATTATGATTTTCATGGATGCTAATTTCAGACTTGGGTTCGAACTTTGGTAGCAGATATCTCAGGTTTTATGGGACCAAACGGGCTGAAATATTGGAATAGTGATAAGAATCGTTATCCAAATCGAATTCAGTCACAATATCTCCATAAAGTTGTATTTTTAGAAATATTATGATTTTCATGGACGCTAATTTCAGACTTGGGTTCGAACTTTGCAAGCAGTTTTCTCTGGTTTTATGGGACCAAACGGGCTGAAATATTGGAATAGTGATAAGAATCGTTATCCAAATCGAATTCAGTCACAAAATCTCCATAAAGTTGTATTTTTAGAAAAAAATTATGATTTTCATGGATGCTAATTTCAGACTTGGGTTCGAACTTTGGAAGCAGTTTTCTCAGGTTCTACGGGACTGAATTGGCTGAAATTTTTGTATAATGATAAGAATCCTTATCCGAATCGAATTCAGTCACAATATCTGTATAAAGTTGTATTTTTCGAAAAATCATGATTTTTATGGACGCTAATTTCAGACTTGGGTTCGAACTTTTGAAGCAGTTTTCTCAGGTTCTACGGGACTGAATTGGCTGAAATTTTTGAATAATGATAAGAATCCTTATCCGAATCGAATTCAGTCACAATATCTGTATAAAGTTGTATTTTTAGAAAAATTATTATTTTCATGGACGCTAATTTCAGACTTGGGTTCGAACTTTGCAAGCAGTTTTCTCAGGTTTTATGGGACCAAACTGGCTGAAATATTGGAATAGTGATAAGAATCGTTATCCAAATCGATTTCAGTCACAAAATCTCCACAAAGCTGTATTTTTAGAAAAATAATGATTTTCATGGATGCTAATTTCAGACTTGGGTTCGAACTTTGGACGCAGTTATATCAGGTTTTATGGGACCAAACTGGCTGAAATATTGGAATAGTGATAAGAATCGTTATCCAAATCGAATTCAGTCACAATATCTCCATAAAGTTGTATTTTCAGATTAATCAGATTTTTATGGACGCTCATTTCAGACTTGGGTTCGAACTTTGGAAGCAGTTTTCTCAGGTTCTATGGGACTGAATTGGCTGAAATTTTTTAATAATGATAAGAATCCTTATTCAAATCGAATTCAGTCACAATATCTCCATAAAGTGTTAGTTTTAGAAAAATCATGATTTTATGGACGCTAATTTCAGACTTGGGTTCGAAGTTTGGAAGCAGTTTTCTCAGGTTCTACGGGACTGAATTGGCTGAAATTTTTGAATAATGATAAGAATTCTTATCCAAATCGAATTCAGTCACAATATCTGTATAAAGTTGTATTTTTAGAAAAATTATGATTTTCATGGACGCTAATTTCAGACTTGCGTTCGAACTTTGCAAGCAGTTTTCTCAGGTTTTATGGGACAAAACGGGCTGAAATATTGGAATAATGATAAGAATCCTTATCCAAATCGAATTTATTCACAATATCTCCATAAAGTTGTATTTTTAGAAAAATCATGATTTTTATGGACGCTAATTTCAGACTTGGGTTCGAATTTTGCAAGCAGTTTTCTCAGGTTTTATGGGACCAAACGGGCTGAAATATTGGAATAGTGATAAGAATCGTTATCCAAATCGAATTCAGTCACAAAATCTCCATAAATTTGTATTTTTAGAAAAATCATGATTTTTATGGACTCTAATTTCAGACTTGGGTTCGAACTTTGGAAGCAGTTTTCTCAGGTTCTATGGTACTGAATTGGCTGAAATTTTTGAATAATGATAAGAATCCTTATCCAAATCGAATTCAGTCATAATAGCTCCATAAAGTTGTATTTTTAGAAAAATTATGATTTTCATGGACGCTAATTTCAGCCTTGGGTTCGAACTTTGGAAGCAGTTTTCTCAGGTTTTATGTGACCAAACGGGTTCAAATATTAGAATAGTGATAAGAATCGTTATCCAAATCGAATTCAGTCACCAAATCTCCATAAAGTTGTATTTTTAGAAAAATTATGATTTTTATGGACGCTAATTTCAGACTTGGGTTCGAACTTTGGACGCAGTTATATCAGGTTTTATGGGACCAAACTGGCTGAAATATTGGAATAGTGATAAGAATCGTTATCCAAATCGAATTCAGTCACAAAATCTCCACAAAGCTGTATTTTTAGAAAAATAATGATTTTCACGGATGCTAATTTCAGACTTGGGTTCGAACTTTGCAAGCAGTTTTCTCAGGTTTTATGTGACCGAACGGGCTGAAATATTGGAATAATGATAAGAATCCTTATCCAAATCGAATTTAGTCACAATATCTCCATAAAGTTGTGTTTTTAGATTAATCAGATTTTTATGGACGCTCATTTCAGACTTGGGTTCGAACTTTGGAAGCAGTTTTCTCAGGTTCTATGGGACTGAATTGGCTGAAATTTTTTAATAATGATAAGAATCCTTATCCAAATCGAATTCAGTCACAATATCTCCATAAAGTTGTATTTTTCGAAAAATCATGATTTTTATGGACGCTAATTTCAGACTTGGGTTCGAACTTTTGAAGCAGTTTTCTCAGGTTCTACGGGACTGAATTGGCTGAAATTTTTGAATAATGATAAGAATCCTTATCCGAATCGAATTCAGTCACAATATCTGTATAAAGTTGTATTTTTAGAAAAATTATTATTTTCATGGACGCTAATTTCAGACTTGGGTTCGAACTTTGCAAGCAGTTTTCTCAGGTTTTATGGGACCAAACGGGCTGAAATATTGGAATAGTGATAAGAATCGTTATCCAAATCGAATTCAGTCACAATATCTCCATAAAGTTGTATTTTTAGAAATGTTATGATTTTCATGGACGCTAATTTCAGACTTGGGTTCGAACTTTGCAAGCAGTTTTCTCTGGTTTTATGGGACCAAACGGGCTGAAATATTGGAATAGTGATAAGAATCGTTATCCAAATCGAACTCAGTCACAAAATCTTCATAATGTTGTATTTTTAGAAAAATTATGATTTTCATGGATGCTAATTTCAGACTTGGGTTCGAACTTTGGTAGCAGTTATCTCAGGTTTTATGGGACCAAACGGGCTGAAATATTGGAATAGTGATAAGAATCGTTATCCAAATCGAATTCAGTCACAATATCTCCATAAAGTTGTATTTTTAGAAATGTTATGATTTTCATGGACGCTAATTTCAGACTTGGGTTCGAACTTTGCAAGCAGTTTTCTCTGGTTTTATGGGACCAAACGGGCTGAAATATTGGAATAGTGATAAGAATCGTTATCCAAATCGAACTCAGTCACAAAATCTCCCTAAAGTTGTATTTTTAGAAAAATTATGATTTTCATGGATGCTAATTTCAGACTTGGGTTCGAACTTTGGAAGCAGTTATCTCAGGTTTTATGGGACCAAACGGGCTGAAATATTGGAATAGTGATAACAATCGGTTTCCAAATCGAATTCAGTCACAATATCTCCATAAAGTTGTATTTTTAGATTAATCAGATTTTTATGGACGCTCATTTCAGACTTGGGTTCGAACTTTGGAAGCAGTTTTCTCAGGTTCTATGGGACTGAATTGGCTGAAATTTTTTAATAATGATAAGAATCCTTATCCAAATCGAATTCAGTCACAATATCTCCATAAAGTTGTATTTTTCGAAAAATCATGATTTTTATGGACGCTAATTTCAGACTTGGGTTCGAACTTTTGAAGCAGTTTTCTCAGGTTCTACGGGACTGAATTGGCTGAAATTTTTGAATAATGATAAGAATCCTTATCCGAATCGAATTCAGTCACAATATCTGTATAAAGTTGTATTTTTAGAAAAATTATTATTTTCATGGACGCTAATTTCAGACTTGGGTTCGAACTTTGCAAGCAGTTTTCTCAGGTTTTATGGGACCAAACGGGCTGAAATATTGGAATAGTGATAAGAATCGTTATCCAAATCGAATTCAGTCACAAAATCTCCATAAAGTTGTATTTTTAGAAAAATTATGATTTTCATGGATGCTAATTTCAGACTTGGGTTCGATCTTTGGAAGCAGTTATCTCAGGTTTTATGGGACCAAACGGGCTGAAATATTGGAATAGTGATAAGAATCGTTATCCAAATCGAATTCAGTCACAATATCTCCATAAAGTTGTATTTTTAGAAATGTTATGATTTTCATGGACGCTAATTTCAGACTTGGGTTCGAACTTTGCAAGCAGTTTTCTCTGGTTTTATGGGACCAAACGGGCTGAAATATTGGAATAGTGATAAGAATCGTTATCCAAATCGAACTCAGTCACAAAATCTTCATAATGTTGTATTTTTAGAAAAATTATGATTTTCATGGATGCTAATTTCAGACTTGGGTTCGAACTTTGGTAGCAGTTATCTCAGGTTTTATGGGACCAAACGGGCTGAAATATTGGAATAGTGATAAGAATCCTTATCCAAATCGAATTTAGTCACAATATCTCTATAAAGTTGTATTTTTAGATTAATCAGATTTTTATGGACGCTCATTTCAGACTTGGGTTCGAACTTTGGAAGCAGTTTTCTCAGGTTCTATGGGACTGAATTGGCTGAAATTTTTTAATAATGATAAGAATCCTTATCCAAATCGAATTCAGTCACAATATCTCCATAAAGTTGTATTTTTCGAAAAATCATGATTTTTATGGACGCTAATTTCAGACTTGGGTTCGAACTTTTGAAGCAGTTTTCTCAGGTTTTATGGGACCAAATGGGCTGAAATATTGGAATAGTGATAAGAATCCTTATTCAAATCGAATTCAGTCACAATATCTCCATAAAGTGTTAGTTTTAGAAAAATCATGATTTTATGGACGCTAATTTCAGACTTGGGTTCGAACTTTGGAAGCAGTTTTCTCAGGTTTTATGTGACCAAACGGGTTGAAATATTGGAATAGTGATAAGAATCGTTATCCAAATCGAATTCAGTCACCAAATCTCCATTAAGTTGTATTTTTTGAAAAATTATGATTTTTATGGACGCTAATTTCAGACTTGGGTTCGAACTTTGGACGCAGTTATATCAGGTTTTATGGGACCAAACTGGCTGAAATATTGGAATAGTGATAAGAATCGTTATCCAAATCGAATTCAGTCACAAAATCTCCACAAAGCTGTATTTTTAGAAAAATAATTATTTTCATGGATGCTAATTTCAGACTTGGGTTCGAATTTTCCAAGCAGTTTTTTCAGGTTTTATGTGACCGAACGGGCTGAAATATTGGAATAATGATAAGAATCCTTATCCAAATCGAATTTAGTCACAATATCTCCATAAAGTTGTATTTTTAGATTAATCAGATTTTTATGGACGCTCTTTTCAGACTTGGGTTCGAACTTTGGAAGCAGTTTTCTCAGGTTCTATGGGACTGAATTGGCTGAAATTTTTTAATAATGATAAAATCCTTATCCAAATCGAATTCAGTCACAATATCTCCATAAAGTTGTATTTTTCGAAAAATCATGATTTTTATGGACGCTAATTTCAGACTTGGGTTCGAACTTTTGAAGCAGTTTTCTCAGGTTCTACGGGACTGAATTGGCTGAAATTTTTGAATAATGATAAGAATCCTTATCCGAATCGAATTCAGTCACAATATCTGTATAAAGTTGTATTTTTTGAAAAAATATTATTTTCATGGACGCTAATTTCAGACTTGGGTTCGAACTTTGCAAGCAGTTTTCTCAGGTTTTATGGGACCAAACGGGCTGAAATATTGGAATAGTGATAAGAATCGTTATCCAAATCGAATTCAGTCACAAAATCTCCATAAAGTTGTATTTTTAGAAAAATTATGATTTTCATGGATGCTAATTTCAGACTTGGGTTCGAACTTTGGAAGCAGTTATCTCAGGTTTTATGGGACCAAACGGGCTGAAATATTGGAATAGTGATAAGAATCGTTATCCAAATCGAATTCAGTCACAATATCTCCATAAAGTTGTATTTTTAGAAATGTTATGATTTTCATGGACGCTAATTTAAGACTTGGGTTCGAACTTTGCAAGCAGTTTTCTCTGGTTTTATGGGACCAAACGGGCTGAAATATTGGAATAGTGATAAGAATCGTTATCCAAATCGAACTCAGTCACAAAATCTTCATAATGTTGTATTTTTAGAAAAATTATGATTTTTATGGATGCTAATTTCAGACTTGGGTTCGAACTTTGGTAGCAGTTATCTCAGGTTTTATGGGACCAAACGGGCTGAAATATTGGAATAGTGATAAGAATCGTTATCCAAATCGAATTTAGTCACAATATCTCCATAAAGTTGTATTTTTAGAAATGTTATGATTTTCATGGACGCTAATTTCAGACTTGGGTTCGAACTTTGCAAGCAGTTTTCTCTGGTTTTATGGGACCAAACGGGCTGAAATATTGGAATAGTGATAAGAATCGTTATCCAAATCGAACTCAGTCACAAAATCTCCCTAAAGTTGTATTTTTAGAAAAATTATGATTTTCATGGATGCTAATTTCAGACTTGGGTTCGAACTTTGGAAGCAGTTATCTCAGGTTTTATGGGACCAAACGGGCTGAAATATTGGAATAGTGATAACAATCGGTTTCCAAATCGAATTCAGTCACAATATCTCCATAAAGTTTTTATTTTTTGATTAATCAGATTTTTATGGACGCTCATTTCAGACTTGGGTTCGAACTTTGGAAGCAGTTTTCTCAGGTTCTATGGGACTGAATTGGCTGAAATTTTTTAATAATGATAAGAATCCTTATCCAAATCGAATTCAGTCACAATATCTCCATAAAGTTGTATTTTTCGAAAAATCATGATTTTTATGGACGCTAATTTCAGACTTGGGTTCGAACTTTTGAAGCAGTTTTCTCAGGTTCTACGGGACTGAATTGGCTGAAATTTTTGAATAATGATAAGAATCCTTATCCGAATCGAATTCAGTCACAATATCTGTATAAAGTTGTATTTTTAGAAAAATTATTATTTTAATGGACGCTAATTTCAGACTTGGGTTCGAACTTTGCAAGCAGTTTTTTCAGGTTTAATGTGACCGAACGGGCTGAAATATTGGAATAATGATAAGAATCCTTATCCAAATCGAATTTAGTCACAATATCTCCATAAAGTTGTATTTTTAGAAAAATCATGATTTTTATGGACGCTAATTTCAGACTTGGGTTCGAACTTTGCAATCAGTTTTCTCAGGTTTTATGGGACCAAACGGGCTGAAATATTGGAATAGTGATAAGAATCGTTATCCAAATCGAATTCAGTCACAAAATCTCCATAAATTTGTATTTTTAGAAAAATCATGATTTTTATGGACTCTAATTTCAGACTTGGGTTCGAACTTTGGAAGCAGTTTTCTCAGGTTCTATGGGACTGAATTGGCTGAAATTTTTGAATAATGATAAGAATCCTTATCCAAATCGAATTCAGTCATAATAGCTCCATAAAGTTGTATTTTTAGAAAAATTATGATTTTCATGGACGCTAATTTCAGCCTTGGGTTCGAACTTTGGACGCAGTTATATCAGGTTTTATAGGACCAAACTGGCTGAAATATTGGAATAGTGATAAGAATCGTTATCCAAATCGAATTCAGTCACAAAATCTCCACAAAGCTGTATTTTTAGAAAAATAATGATTTTCATGGATGCTAATTTCAGACTTGGGTTCGAACTTTGCAAGCAGTTTTCTCAGGTTTTATGTGACCGAACGGGCTGAAATATTGGAATAATGATAAGAATCCTTATCCAAATCGAATTTAGTCACAATATCTCCATAAAGTTGTATTTTTAGATTAATCAGATTTTTATGGACGCTCATTTCAGACTTGGGTTCGAACTTTGGAAGCAGTTTTCTCAGGTTCTATGGGACTGAATTGGCTGAAATTTTTTAATAATAATAAGAATCCTTATCCAAATCGAATTCAGTCACAATATCTCCATAAAGTTGTATTTTTCGAAAAATCATGATTTTTATGGAAGCTAATTTCAGACTTGGGTTCGAACTTTTGAAGCAGTTTTCTCAGGTTTTATGGGACCAAACGGGCTGAAGTATTGGAATAGTGATAAGAATCCTTATTCAAATCGAATTCAGTCACAATATCTCCATAAAGTGTTAGTTTTAGAAAAATCATGATTTTATGGACGCTAATTTCAGACTTGGGTTCGAACTTTGGAAGCAGTTTTCTCAGGTTCTACGGGACTGAATTGGCTGAAATTTTTGAATAATGATAAGAATCCTTATCCGAATCGAATTCAGTCACAATATCTGTATAAAGTTGTATTTTTAGAAAAAATATTATTTTAATGGACGCTAATTTTAGACTTGGGTTCGAACTTTGCAAGCAGTTTTCTCAGGTTTTATGTGACCGAACGGGCTGAAATATTGGAATAATGATAAGAATCCTTATCCAAATCGAATTTAGTCACAATATCTCCATAAAGTTGTATTTTTAGAAAAATCATGATTTTTATGGACGCTAATTTCCGACTTGGGTTCGAACTTTGCAAGCAGTTTTCTCAGGTTTTATGGGACCAAACGGGCTGAAATATTGGAATAGTGATAAGAATCGTTATCCAAATCGAATTCAGTCACAAAATCTCCATAAATTTGTATTTTTAGAAAAATCATGATTTTTATGGACTCTAATTTCAGACTTGGGTTCGAACTTTGGAAGCAGTTTTCTCAGGTTCTATGGGACTGAATTGGCTGAAATTTTTGAATAATGATAAGAATCCTTATCCAAATCGAATTCAGTCATAATATCTCCATAAAGTTGTATTTTTAGAAAAATCATGATTTTTATGGACGCTAATTTCCGACTTGGGTTCGAACTTTGCAAGCAGTTTTCTCAGGTTTTATGGGACCAAACGGGCTGAAATATTGGAATAGTGATAAGAATCGTTATCCAAATCGAATTCAGTCACAATATCTCCATAAAGTTGTATTTTTAGATTAATCAGATTTTTATGGACGCTCATTTCAGACTTGGGTTCGAACTTTGGAAGCAGTTTTCTCAGGTTCTATGGGACTGAATTGGCTGAAATTTTTTAATAATGATAAGAATCCTTATCCAAATCGAATTCAGTCACAATATCTCCATAAAGTTGTATTTTTCGAAAAATCATGATTTTTATGGACGCTAATTTCAGACTTGGGTTCGAACTTTTGAAGCAGTTTTCTCAGGTTTTATGGGACCAAACGGGCTGAAATATTGGAATAGTGATAAGAATCCTTATTCAAATCGAATTCAGTCACAATATCTCCATAAAGTGTTAGTTTTAGAAAAATCATGATTTTATGGACGCTAATTTCAGACTTGGGTTCGAACTTTGGAAGCAGTTTTCTCAGGTTCTACGGGACTGAATTGGCTGAAATTTTTGAATAATGATAAGAATCCTTATCCGAATCGAATTCAGTCACAATATCTGTATAAAGTTGTATTTTTAGAAAAAATATTATTTTAATGGACGCTAATTTTAGACTTGGGTTCGAACTTTGCAAGCAGTTTTCTCAGGTTTTATGTGACCGAACGGGCTGAAATATTGGAATAATGATAAGAATCCTTATCCAAATCGAATTTAGTCACAATATCTCCATAAAGTTGTATTTTTAGAAAAATCATGATTTTTATGGACGCTAATTTCCGACTTGGGTTCGAACTTTGCAAGCAGTTTTCTCAGGTTTTATGGGACCAAACGGGCTGAAATATTGGAATAGTGATAAGAATCGTTATCCAAATCGAATTCAGTCACAAAATCTCCATAAATTTGTATTTTTAGAAAAATCATGATTTTTATGGACTCTAATTTCAGACTTGGGTTCGAACTTTGGAAGCAGTTTTCTCAGGTTCTATGGGACTGAATTGGCTGAAATTTTTGAATAATGATAAGAATCCTTATCCAAATCGAATTCAGTCATAATAGCTCCATAAAGTTGTATTTTTAGAAAAATTATGATTTTCATGGACGCTAATTTCAGCCTTGGGTTCGAATTTTGGAAGCAGTTTTCTCAGGTTTTATGTGACCAAACGGGTTGAAATATTGGAATAGTGATAAGAATCGTTATCCAAATCGAATTCAGTCACCAAATCTCCATAAAGTTGTATTTTTAGAAAAATTATGATTTTTATGGACGCTAATTTCAGACTTGGGTTCGAACTTTGGACGCAGTTATATCAGGTTTTATGGGACCAAACTGGCTGAAATATTGGAATAGTGATAAGAATCGTTATCCAAATCGAATTCAGTCACAAAATCTCCATAAAGCTGTATTTTTAGAAAAATAATGATTTTCATGGATGCTAATTTCAGACTTGGGTTCGAACTTTGCAAGCAGTTTTCTCAGGTTTTATGTGACCGAACGGGCTGAAATATTGGAATAATGAAAAGAATCCTTATCCAAATCGAATTTAGTCACAATATCTCCATAAAGTTGTATTTTTAGATTAATCAGATTTTTATGGACGCTCATTTCAGACTTGGGTTCGAACTTTGGAAGCAGTTTTCTCAGGTTCTATGGGACTGAATTGGCTGAATTTTTTTAATAATGATAAGAATCCTTATCCAAATCGAATTCAGTCACAATATCTCCATAAAGTTGTATTTTTCGAAAAATCATGATTTTTATGGACGCTAATTTCAGACTTGGGTTCGAACTTTTGAAGCAGTTTTCTCAGGTTCTACGGGACTGAATTGGCTGAAATTTTTGAATAATGATAAGAATCCTTATCCGAATCGAATTCAGTCACAATATCTGTATAAAGTTGTATTTTTAGAAAAATTATTATTTTCATGGACGCTAATTTCAGACTTGGGTTCGAACTTTGCAAGCAGTTTTCTCAGGTTTTATGGGACCAAACGGGCTGAAATATTAGAATAGTGATAAGAATCGTTATCCAAATCGAATTCAGTCACAATATCTCCATAAAGTTGTATTTTTCGAAAAATCATGATTTTTATGGACGCTAATTTCAGACTTGGGTTCGAACTTTTGAAGCAGTTTTCTCAGGTTTTATGTGACCAAACGGGTTGAAATATTGGAATAGTGATAAGAATCGTTATCCAAATCGAATTCAGTCACCAAATCTCCATAAAGTTGTATTTTTAGAAAAATTATGATTTTTACTGACGCTAATTTCAGACTTGGGTTCGAACTTTGGACGCAGTTATATCAGGTTTTATAGGACCAAACTGGCTGAAATATTGGAATAGTGATAAGAATCGTTATCCAAATCGAATTCAGTCACAAAATCTCCACAAAGCTGTATTTTTAGAAAAATAATGATTTTCATGGATGCTAATTTCAGACTTGGGTTCGAACTTTGCAAGCAGTTTTCTCAGGTTTTATGTGACCGAACGGGCTGAAATATTGGAATAATTATAAGAATCCTTATCCAAATCGAATTTAGTCACAATATCTCCATAAAGTTGTATTTTTAGATTAATCAGATTTTTATGGACGCTCATTTCAGACTTGGGTTCGAACTTTGGAAGCAGTTTTCTCAGGTTCTATGGGACTGAATTGGCTGAAATTTTTTAATAATGATAAGAATCCTTATCCAAATCGAATTCAGTCACAATATCTCCATAAAGTGTTAGTTTTAGAAAAATCATGATTTTATGGACGCTAATTTCAGAGTTGGGTTCGAACTTTGGAAGCAGTTTTCTCAGGTTTTATGTGACCAAACGGGTTGAAATATTGGAATAGTGATAAGAATCGTTATCCAAATCGAATTCAGTCACCAAATCTCCATAAAGTTGTATTTTTTGAAAAATTATGATTTTTATGGACGCTAATTTCAGACTTGGGTTCGAACTTTGGACGCAGTTATATCAGGTTTTATGGGACCAAACTGGCTGAAATATTGGAATAGTGATAAGAATCGTTATCCAAATCGAATTCAGTCACAAAATCTCCACAAAGCTGTATTTTTAGAAAAATAATTATTTTCATGGATGCTAATTTCAGACTTGGGTTCGAATTTTGCAAGCAGTTTTTTCAGGTTTTATGTGACCGAACGGGCTGAAATATTGGAATAATGATAAGAATCCTTATCCAAATCGAATTTAGTCACAATATCTCCATAAAGTTGTATTTTTAGATTAATCAGATTTTTATGGACGCTCTTTTCAGACTTGGGTTCGAACTTTGGAAGCAGTTTTCTCAGGTTCTATGGGACTGAATTGGCTGAAATTTTTTAATAATGTTAAAATCCTTATCCAAATCGAATTCAGTCACAATATCTCCATAAAGTTGTATTTTTCGAAAAATTATTATTTTAATGGACGCTAATTTCAGACTTGGGTTCGAACTTTGGACGCAGTTATATCAGGTTTTATGGGACCAAACTGGCTGAAATATTGGAATAGTGATAAGAATCGTTATCCAAATCGAATTCAGTCACAAAATCTCCACAAAGCTGTATTTTTTGAAAAATTATGATTTTTATGGACGCTAATTTCAGACTTGGGTTCGAACTTTGGACGCAGTTATATCAGGTTTTATGGGACCAAACTGGCTGAAATATTGGAATAGTGATAAGAATCGTTATCCAAATCGAATTCAGTCACAAAATCTCCACAAAGCTGTATTTTTAGAAAAATAATTATTTTCATGGATGCTAATTTCAGACTTGGGTTCGAATTTTGCAAGCAGTTTTTTCAGGTTTTATGTGACCGAACGGGCTGAAATATTGGAATAATGATAAGAATCCTTATCCAAATCGAATTTAGTCACAATATCTCCATAAAGTTGTATTTTTAGAAAAATCATGATTTTTATGGACGCTAATTTCAGACTTGGGTTCGAACTTTGCAATCAGTTTTCTCAGGTTGTATGGGACCAAACGGGCTGAAATATTGGAATAGTGATAAGAATCGTTATCCAAATCGAATTCAGTCACAAAATCTCCATAAATTTGTATTTTTAGAAAAGTCATGATTTTTATGGACTCTAATTTCAGACTTGGGTTCGAACTTTGGAAGCAGTTTTCTCAGGTTCTATGGGACTGAATTGGCTGAAATTTTTGAATAATGATAAGAATCCTTATCCAAATCGAATTCAGTCATAATAGCTCCATAAAGTTGTATTTTTAGAAAAATTATGATTTTCATGGACGCTAATTTCAGCCTTGGGTTCGAACTTTGGACGCAGTTATATCAGGTTTTATAGGACCAAACTGGCTGAAATATTGGAATAGTGATAAGAATCGTTATCCAAATCGAATTCAGTCACAAAATCTCCACAAAGCTGTATTTTTAGAAAAATAATGATTTTCATGGATGCTAATTTCAGACTTGGGTTCGAACTTTGCAAGCAGTTTTCTCAGGTTTTATGTGACCGAACGGGCTGAAATATTGGAATAATGATAAGAATCCTTATCCAAATCGAATTTAGTCACAATATCTCCATAAAGTTGTATTTTTAGATTAATCAGATTTTTATGGACGCTCATTTCAGACTTGGGTTCGAACTTTTGAAGCAGTTTTCTCAGGTTTTATGGGACCAAACGGGCTGAAATATTGGAATAGTGATAAGAATCCTTATTCAAATCGAATTCAGTCACAATATCTCCATAAAGTGTTAGTTTTAGAAAAATCATGATTTTATGGACGCTAATTTCAGACTTGGGTTCGAACTTTGGAAGCAGTTTTCTCAGGTTCTACGGGACTGAATTGGCTGAAATTTTTGAATAATGATAAGAATCCTTATCCGAATCGAATTCAGTCACAATATCTGTATAAAGTTGTATTTTTAGAAAAAATATTATTTTAATGGACGCTAATTTTAGACTTGGGTTCGAACTTTGCAATCAGTTTTCTCAGGTTTTATGTGACCGAACGGGCTGAAATATTGGAATAATGATAAGAATCCTTATCCAAATCGAATTTAGTCACAATATCTCCATAAAGTTGTATTTTTAGAAAAATCATGATTTTTATGGACGCTAATTTCCGACTTGGGTTCGAACTTTGCAAGCAGTTTTCTCAGGTTTTATGGGACCAAACGGGCTGAAATATTGGAATAGTGATAAGAATCGTTATCCAAATCGAATTCAGTCACAAAATCTCCATAAATTTGTATTTTTAGAAAAATCATGATTTTTATGGACTCTAATTTCAGACTTGGGTTCGAACTTTGGAAGCAGTTTTCTCAGGTTCTATGGGACTGAATTGGCTGAAATTTTTGAATAATGATAAGAATCCTTATCCAAATCGAATTCAGTCATAATAGCTCCATAAAGTTGTATTTTTAGAAAAATTATGATTTTCATGGACGCTAATTTCAGCCTTGGGTTCGAATTTTGGAAGCAGTTTTCTCAGGTTTTATGTGACCAAACGGGTTGAAATATTGGAATAGTGATAAGAATCGTTATCCAAATCGAATTCAGTCACCAAATCTCCATAAAGTTGTATTTTTAGAAAAATTATGATTTTTATGGACGCTAATTTCAGACTTGGGTTCGAACTTTGGACGCAGTTATATCAGGTTTTATGGGACCAAACTGGCTGAAATATTGGAATAGTGATAAGAATCGTTATCCAAATCGAATTCAGTCACAAAATCTCCATAAAGCTGTATTTTTAGAAAAATAATGATTTTCATGGATGCTAATTTCAGACTTGGGTTCGAACTTTGCAAGCAGTTTTCTCAGGTTTTATGTGACCGAACGGGCTGAAATATTGGAATAATGAAAAGAATCCTTATCCAAATCGAATTTAGTCACAATATCTCCATAAAGTTGTATTTTTAGATTAATCAGATTTTTATGGACGCTCATTTCAGACTTGGGTTCGAACTTTTGAAGCAGTTTTCTCAGGTTTTATGGGACCAAACGGGCTGAAATATTGGAATAGTGATAAGAATCCTTATTCAAATCGAATTCAGTCACAATATCTCCATAAAGTGTTAGTTTTAGAAAAATCATGATTTTATGGACGCTAATTTCAGACTTGGGTTCGAACTTTGGAAGCAGTTTTCTCAGGTTCTACGGGACTGAATTGGCTGAAATTTTTGAATAATGATAAGAATCCTTATCCGAATCGAATTCAGTCACAATATCTGTATAAAGTTGTATTTTTAGAAAAAATATTATTTTAATGGACGCTAATTTTAGACTTGGGTTCGAACTTTGCAATCAGTTTTCTCAGGTTTTATGTGACCGAACGGGCTGAAATATTGGAATAATGATAAGAATCCTTATCCAAATCGAATTTAGTCACAATATCTCCATAAAGTTGTATTTTTAGAAAAATCATGATTTTTATGGACGCTAATTTCCGACTTGGGTTCGAACTTTGCAAGCAGTTTTCTCAGGTTTTATGGGACCAAACGGGCTGAAATATTGGAATAGTGATAAGAATCGTTATCCAAATCGAATTCAGTCACAAAATCTCCATAAATTTGTATTTTTAGAAAAATCATGATTTTTATGGACTCTAATTTCAGACTTGGGTTCGAACTTTGGAAGCAGTTTTCTCAGGTTCTATGGGACTGAATTGGCTGAAATTTTTGAATAATGATAAGAATCCTTATCCAAATCGAATTCAGTCATAATAGCTCCATAAAGTTGTATTTTTAGAAAAATTATGATTTTCATGGACGCTAATTTCAGCCTTGGGTTCGAATTTTGGAAGCAGTTTTCTCAGGTTTTATGTGACCAAACGGGTTGAAATATTGGAATAGTGATAAGAATCGTTATCCAAATCGAATTCAGTCACCAAATCTCCATAAAGTTGTATTTTTAGAAAAATTATGATTTTTATGGACGCTAATTTCAGACTTGGGTTCGAACTTTGGACGCAGTTATATCAGGTTTTATGGGACCAAACTGGCTGAAATATTGGAATAGTGATAAGAATCGTTATCCAAATCGAATTCAGTCACAAAATCTCCATAAAGCTGTATTTTTAGAAAAATAATGATTTTCATGGATGCTAATTTCAGACTTGGGTTCGAACTTTGCAAGCAGTTTTCTCAGGTTTTATGTGACCGAACGGGCTGAAATATTGGAATAATGAAAAGAATCCTTATCCAAATCGAATTTAGTCACAATATCTCCATAAAGTTGTATTTTTAGATTAATCAGATTTTTATGGACGCTCATTTCAGACTTGGGTTCGAACTTTGGAAGCAGTTTTCTCAGGTTCTATGGGACTGAATTGGCTGAAATTTTTTAATAATGATAAGAATCCTTATCCAAATCGAATTCAGTCACAATATCTCCATAAAGTTGTATTTTTCGAAAAATCATGATTTTTATGGACGCTAATTTCAGACTTGGGTTCGAACTTTTGAAGCAGTTTTCTCAGGTTCTACGGGACTGAATTGGCTGAAATTTTTGAATAATGATAAGAATCCTTATCCGAATCGAATTCAGTCACAATATCTGTATAAAGTTGTATTTTTAGAAAAATTATTATTTTCATGGACGCTAATTTCAGACTTGGGTTCGAACTTTGCAAGCAGTTTTCTCAGGTTTTATGGGACCAAACGGGCTGAAATATTAGAATAGTGATAAGAATCGTTATCCAAATCGAATTCAGTCACAAAATCTCCATAAAGTTGTATTTTTAGAAAAATTATGATTTTCATGGATGCTAATTTCAGACTTGGGTTCGAACTTTGCAAGCAGTTTTCTCTGGTTTTATGGGACCAAACGGGCTGAAATATTGGAATAGTGATAAGAATCGTTATCCAAATCGAACTCAGTCACAAAATCTTCATAATGTTGTATTTTTAGAAAAATTATGATTTTCATGGATGCTAATTTCAGACTTGGGTTCGAACTTTGGTAGCAGTTATCTCAGGTTTTATGGGACCAAACGGGCTGAAATATTGGAATAGAGATAAGAATCGTTATCCAAATCGAATTCAGTCACAAAATCTCCATAAAGCTGTATTTTTAGAAAAATAATGATTTTCATGGATGCTAATTTCAGACTTGGGTTCGAACTTTGCAAGCAGTTTTCTCAGGTTTTATGTGACCGAACGGGCTGAAATATTGGAATAATGAAAAGAATCCTTATCCAAATCGAATTTAGTCACAATATCTCCATAAAGTTGTATTTTTAGATTAATCAGATTTTTATGGACGCTCATTTCAGACTTGGGTTCGAACTTTGGAAGCAGTTTTCTCAGGTTCTATGGGACTGAATTGGCTGAAATTTTTTAATAATGATAAGAATCCTTATCCAAATCGAATTCAGTCACAATATCTCCATAAAGTTGTATTTTTCGAAAAATCATGATTTTTATGGACGCTAATTTCAGACTTGGGTTCGAACTTTTGAAGCAGTTTTCTCAGGTTCTACGGGACTGAATTGGCTGAAATTTTTGAATAATGATAAGAATCCTTATCCGAATCGAATTCAGTCACAATATCTGTATAAAGTTGTATTTTTAGAAAAATTATTATTTTCATGGACGCTAATTTCAGACTTGGGTTCGAACTTTGCAAGCAGTTTTCTCAGGTTTTATGGGACCAAACGGGCTGAAATATTAGAATAGTGATAAGAATCGTTATCCAAATCGAATTCAGTCACAAAATCTCCATAAAGTTGTATTTTTAGAAAAATTATGATTTTCATGGATGCTAATTTCAGACTTGGGTTCGAACTTTGCAAGCAGTTTTCTCTGGTTTTATGGGACCAAACGGGCTGAAATATTGGAATAGTGATAAGAATCGTTATCCAAATCGAACTCAGTCACAAAATCTTCATAATGTTGTATTTTTAGAAAAATTATGATTTTCATGGATGCTAATTTCAGACTTGGGTTCGAACTTTGGTAGCAGTTATCTCAGGTTTTATGGGACCAAACGGGCTGAAATATTGGAATAGAGATAAGAATCGTTATCCAAATCGAATTCAGTCACAATATCTCCATAAAGTTGTATTTTTAGAAATGTTATGATTTTCATGGACGCTAATTTCAGACTTGGGTTCGAACTTTGCAAGCAGTTTTCTCAGGTTTTATGGGACCAAACGGGCTGAAATATTGGAATAGTGATAAGAATCGTTATCCAAATCGAATTCAGTCACAAAATCTCCATAAAGTTGTATTGTTAGAAAAAACGTTCGAACTTTGGAAGCAGTTATCTCAGGTTTTATGGGACCAAACGGGCTGAAATATTGGAAAAGTGATAACAATCGGTTTCCAAATCGAATTCAGTCACAATATCTCCATAAAGTTGTATTTTTAGATTAATCAGATTTTTATGGACGCTCATTTCAGACTTGGGTTCGAACTTTGGAAGCAGTTTTCTCAGGTTCTATGGGACTGAAGCGGCTGAAATTTTTTAATAATGATAAGAATCCTTTTCCAATTCGAATTCAGTCACCAAATCTCCATAAAGTTGTATTTTTAGAAAAATTATGATTTTTATGGACGCTAATTTCAGACTTGGGTTCGAACTTTGGACGCAGTTATATCAGGTTTTATGGGACCAAACTGGCTGAAATATTGGAATAGTGATAAGAATCGTTATCCAAATCGAATTCAGTCACAAAATCTCCATAAAGCTGTATTTTTAGAAAAATAATGATTTTCATGGATGCTAATTTCAGACTTGGGTTCGAACTTTGCAAGCAGTTTTCTCAGGTTTTATGTGACCGAACGGGCTGAAATATTGGAATAATGAAAAGAATCCTTATCCAAATCGAATTTAGTCACAATATCTCCATAAAGTTGTATTTTTAGATTAATCAGATTATTATGGACGCTCATTTCAGACTTGGGTTCGAACTTTGGAAGCAGTTTTCTCAGGTTCTATGGGACTGAATTGGCTGAAATTTTTTAATAATGATAAGAATCCTTATCCAAATCGAATTCAGTAACAATATCTGTATAAAGTTGTATTTTTAGAAAAATTATTATTTTCATGGACGCTAATTTCAGACTTGGGTTCGAACTTTGCAAGCAGTTTTCTCAGGTTTTATGGGACCAAACGGGCTGAAATATTGGAATAGTGATAAGAATCGTTATCCAAATCGAATTCAGTCACAAAATCTCCATAAAGTTGTATTTTTAGAAAAATTTTGATTTTCATGGATGCTAATTTCAGACTTGGGTTCGAACTTTGGAAGCAGTTTTCTCAGGTTCTATGGGACTGAATTGGCTGAAATTTTTGAATAATGATAAGAATCCTTATCCAAATCGAATTCAGTCATAATAGCTCCATAAAGTTGTATTTTTAGAAAAATTATGATTTTCATGGACGCTAATTTCAGCCTTGGGTTCGAACTTTGGAAGCAGTTTTCTCAGGTTTTATGTGACCAAACGGGTTGAAATATTGGAATAGTGATAAGAATCGTTATCCAAATCGAATTCAGTCACCAAATCTCCATAAAGTTGTATTTTTAGAAAAATTATGATTTTTATGGACGCTAATTTCAGACTTGGGTTCGAACTTTGGACGCAGTTATATCAGGTTTTATGGGACCAAACTGGCTGAAATATTGGAATAGTGATAAGAATCGTTATCTAAATCGAATTCAGTCACAAAATCTCCACAAAGCTGTATTTTTAGAAAAATAATGATTTTCATGGATGCTAATTTCAGACTTGGGTTCGAACTTTGCAAGCAGTTTTCTCAGGTTTTATGTGACCGAACGGGCTGAAATATTGGAATAATGATAAGAATCCTTATCCAAATCGAATTTAGTCACAATATCTCCATAAAGTTGTGTTTTTAGATTAATCAGATTTTTATGGACGCCCATTTCAGACTTGGGTTCGAACTTTGGAAGCAGTTTTCTCAGGTTCTATGGGACTGAATTGGCTGAAATTTTTGAATAATGATAAGAATCCTTATCCAAATCGAATTCAGTCATAATAGCTCCATAAAGTTGTATTTTTAGAAAAATTATGATTTTCATGGACGCTAATTTCAGACTTGGGTTCGAACTTTGGTAGCAGTTATCTCAGGTTTTATGGGACCAAACGGGCTGAAATATTGGAATAGTGATAAGAATCGTTATCCAAATCGAATTCAGTCACAATATCTCCATAAAGTTGTATTTTTAGAAATGTTATGATTTTCATGGACGCTAATTTCAGACTTGGGTTCGAACTTTGCAAGCAGTTTTCTCTGGTTTTATGGGACCAAACGGGCTGAAATATTGGAATAGTGATAAGAATCGTTATCCAAATCGAACTCAGTCACAAAATCTCCCTAAAGTTGTATTTTTAGAAAAATTATGATTTTCATGGATGCTAATTTCAGACTTGGGTTCGAACTTTGGAAGCAGTTATCTCAGGTTTTATGGGACCAAACGGGCTGAAATATTGGAATAGTGATAACAATCGGTTTCCAAATCGAATTCAGTCACAATATCTCCATAAAGTTGTATTTTTAGATTAATCAGATTTTTATGGACGCTCATTTCAGACTTGGGTTCGAACTTTGGAAGCAGTTTTCTCAGGTTCTATGGGATTGAATTGGCTGAAATTTTTTAATAATGATAAGAATCCTTATCCAAATCGAATTCAGTCACAATATCTCCATAAAGTTGTATTTTTCGAAAAATCATGATTTTTATGGACGCTAATTTCAGACTTGGGTTCGAACTTTGGAAGCAGTTTTCTCAGGTTCTATGGGACTGAATTGGCTGAAATTTTTGAATAATGATAAGAATCCTTATCCAAATCGAATTCAGTCATAATAGCTCCATAAAGTTGTATTTTTAGAAAAATTATGATTTTCATGGACGCTAATTTCAGACTTGGGTTCGAACTTTTGAAGCAGTTTTCTCAGGTTCTACGGGACTGAATTGGCTGAAATTTTTGAATAATGACAAGAATCCTTATCCGAATCGAATTCAGTCACAATATCTGTATAAAGTTGTATTTTTAGAAAAATTATTATTTTCATGGACGCTAATTTCAGACTTGGGTTCGAACTTTGCAAGCAGTTTTCTCAGGTTTTATGGGACCAAACGGGCTGAAATATTGGAATAGTGATAAGAATCGTTATCCAAATCGAATTCAGTCACAAAATCTCCATAAAGTTGTATTTTTAGAAAAATTATGATTTTCATGGATGCTTATTTCAGACTTGGGTTCGAACTTTGCAAGCAGTTTTCTCTGGTTTTATGGGACCAAACGGGCTGAAATATTGGAATAGTGATAAGAATCGTTATCCAAATCGAACTCAGTCACAAAATCTTCATAATGTTGTATTTTTAGAAAAATTATGATTTTCATGGATGCTAATTTCAGACTTGGGTTCGAACTTTGGTAGCAGTTATCTCAGGTTTTATGGGACCAAACGGGCTGAAATATTGGAATAGTGATAAGAATCGTTATCCAAATCGAACTCAGTCACAAAATCTTCATAATGTTGTATTTTTAGAAAAATTATGATTTTCATGGATGCTAATTTCAGACTTGGGTTCGAACTTTGGTAGCAGTTATCTCAGGTTTTATGGGACCAAACGGGCTGAAATATTGGAATAGAGATAAGAATCGTTATCCAAATCGAATTCAGTCACAATATCTCCATAAAGTTGTATTTTTAGAAATGTTATGATTTTCATTGACGCTAATTTCAGACTTGGGTTCGAACTTGGCAAGCAGTTTTCTCTGGTTTTATGGGACCAAACGGGCTGAAATATTGGAATAGTGATAAGAATCGTTATCCAAATCGAACTCAGTCACAAAATCTCCCTAAAGTTGTATTTTTAGAAAAATTATGATTTTCATGGATGCTAATTTCAGACTTGGGTTCGAACTTTGGAAGCAGTTATCTCAGGTTTTATGGGACCAAACGGGCTGAAATATTGGAATAGTGATAACAATCGGTTTCCAAATCGAATTCAGTCACAATATCTCCATAAAGTTGTATTTTTAGATTAATCAGATTTTTATGGACGCTCATTTCAGACTTGGGTTCGAACTTTGGAAGCAGTTTTCTCAGGTTCTATGGGATTGAATTGGCTGAAATTTTTTAATAATGATAAGAATCCTTATCCAAATCGAATTCAGTCACAATATCTCCATAAAGTTGTATTTTTCGAAAAATCATGATTTTTATGGACGCTAATTTCAGACTTGGGTTCGAACTTTTGAAGCAGTTTTCTCAGGTTCTACGGGACTGAATTGGCTGAAATTTTTGAATAATGACAAGAATCCTTATCCGAATCGAATTCAGTCACAATATCTGTATAAAGTTGTATTTTTAGAAAAATTATTATTTTCATGGACGCTAATTTCAGACTTGGGTTCGAACTTTGCAAGCAGTTTTCTCAGGTTTTATGGGACCACCGGGCTGAAATATTGGAATAGTGATAAGAATCGTTATCCAAATCGAATTCAGTCACAAAATCTTCATAAAGTTGTATTTTTAGAAAAATTATAATTTTCATGGATGCTTATTTCAGACTTGGGTTCGAACTTTGCAAGCAGTTTTCTCTGGTTTTATGGGACCAAACGGGCTGAAATATTGGAATAGTGATAAGAATCGTTATCCAAATCGAACTCAGTCACAAAATCTTCATAATGTTGTATTTTTAGAAAAATTATGATTTTCATGGATGCTAATTTCAGACTTGGGTTCGAACTTTGGTAGCAGTTATCTCAGGTTTTATGGGACCAAACGGGCTGAAATATTGGAATAGTGATAAGAATCGTTATCCAAATCGAACTCAGTCACAAAATCTTCATAATGTTGTATTTTTAGAAAAATTATGATTTTCATGGATGCTAATTTCAGACTTGGGTTCGAACTTTGGTAGCAGTTATCTCAGGTTTTATGGGACCAAACGGGCTGAAATATTGGAATAGAGATAAGAATCGTTATCCAAATCGAATTCAGTCACAATATCTCCATAAAGTTGTATTTTTAGAAATGTTATGATTTTCATGGACGCTAATTTCAGACTTGGGTTCGAACTTTGCAAGCAGTTTTCTCTGGTTTTATGGGACCAAACGGGCTGAAATATTGGAATAGTGATAAGAATCGTTATCCAAATCGAATTCAGTCACAAAATCTCCATAAATTTGTATTTTTAGAAAAATCATGATTTTCATGGATGCTTATTTCAGACTTGGGTTCGAACTTTGCAAGCAGTTTTCTCTGGTTTTATGGGACCAAACGGGCTGAAATATTGGAATAGAGATAAGAATCGTTATCCAAATCGAATTCAGTCACAATATCTCCATAAAGTTGTATTTTTAGAAATGTTATGATTTTCATGGACGCTAATTTCAGACTTGGGTTCGAACTTTGGAAGCAGTTTTCTCAGGTTCTACGGGACTGAATTGGCTGAAATTTTTGAATAATGATAAGAATCCTTATCCGAATCGAATTCAGTCACAATATCTGTATAAAGTTGTATTTTTAGAAAAAATATTATTTTAATGGACGCTAATTTTAGACTTGGGTTCGAACTTTGCAATCAGTTTTCTCAGGTTTTATGTGACCGAACGGGCTGAAATATTGGAATAATGATAAGAATCCTTATCCAAATCGAATTTAGTCACAATATCTCCATAAAGTTGTATTTTTAGAAAAATCATGATTTTTATGGACGCTAATTTCCGACTTGGGTTCGAACTTTGCAAGCAGTTTTCTCAGGTTTTATGGGACCAAACGGGCTGAAATATTGGAATAGTGATAAGAATCGTTATCCAAATCGAATTCAGTCACAAAATCTCCATAAATTTGTATTTTTAGAAAAATCATGATTTTTATGGACTCTAATTTCAGACTTGGGTTCGAACTTTGGAAGCAGTTTTCTCAGGTTCTATGGGACTGAATTGGCTGAAATTTTTGAATAATGATAAGAATCCTTATCCAAATCGAATTCAGTCATAATAGCTCCATAAAGTTGTATTTTTAGAAAAATTATGATTTTCATGGACGCTAATTTCAGCCTTGGGTTCGAATTTTGGAAGCAGTTTTCTCAGGTTTTATGTGACCAAACGGGTTGAAATATTGGAATAGTGATAAGAATCGTTATCCAAATCGAATTCAGTCACCAAATCTCCATAAAGTTGTATTTTTAGAAAAATTATGATTTTTATGGACGCTAATTTCAGACTTGGGTTCGAACTTTGGACGCAGTTATATCAGGTTTTATGGGACCAAACTGGCTGAAATATTGGAATAGTGATAAGAATCGTTATCCAAATCGAATTCAGTCACAAAATCTCCATAAAGCTGTATTTTTAGAAAAATAATGATTTTCATGGATGCTAATTTCAGACTTGGGTTCGAACTTTGCAAGCAGTTTTCTCAGGTTTTATGTGACCGAACGGGCTGAAATATTGGAATAATGAAAAGAATCCTTATCCAAATCGAATTTAGTCACAATATCTCCATAAAGTTGTATTTTTAGATTAATCAGATTTTTATGGACGCTCATTTCAGACTTGGGTTCGAACTTTTGAAGCAGTTTTCTCAGGTTTTATGGGACCAAACGGGCTGAAATATTGGAATAGTGATAAGAATCCTTATTCAAATCGAATTCAGTCACAATATCTCCATAAAGTGTTAGTTTTAGAAAAATCATGATTTTATGGACGCTAATTTCAGACTTGGGTTCGAACTTTGGAAGCAGTTTTCTCAGGTTCTACGGGACTGAATTGGCTGAAATTTTTGAATAATGATAAGAATCCTTATCCGAATCGAATTCAGTCACAATATCTGTATAAAGTTGTATTTTTAGAAAAAATATTATTTTAATGGACGCTAATTTTAGACTTGGGTTCGAACTTTGCAATCAGTTTTCTCAGGTTTTATGTGACCGAACGGGCTGAAATATTGGAATAATGATAAGAATCCTTATCCAAATCGAATTTAGTCACAATATCTCCATAAAGTTGTATTTTTAGAAAAATCATGATTTTTATGGACGCTAATTTCCGACTTGGGTTCGAACTTTGCAAGCAGTTTTCTCAGGTTTTATGGGACCAAACGGGCTGAAATATTGGAATAGTGATAAGAATCGTTATCCAAATCGAATTCAGTCACAAAATCTCCATAAATTTGTATTTTTAGAAAAATCATGATTTTTATGGACTCTAATTTCAGACTTGGGTTCGAACTTTGGAAGCAGTTTTCTCAGGTTCTATGGGACTGAATTGGCTGAAATTTTTGAATAATGATAAGAATCCTTATCCAAATCGAATTCAGTCATAATAGCTCCATAAAGTTGTATTTTTAGAAAAATTATGATTTTCATGGACGCTAATTTCAGCCTTGGGTTCGAATTTTGGAAGCAGTTTTCTCAGGTTTTATGTGACCAAACGGGTTGAAATATTGGAATAGTGATAAGAATCGTTATCCAAATCGAATTCAGTCACCAAATCTCCATAAAGTTGTATTTTTAGAAAAATTATGATTTTTATGGACGCTAATTTCAGACTTGGGTTCGAACTTTGGACGCAGTTATATCAGGTTTTATGGGACCAAACTGGCTGAAATATTGGAATAGTGATAAGAATCGTTATCCAAATCGAATTCAGTCACAAAATCTCCATAAAGCTGTATTTTTAGAAAAATAATGATTTTCATGGATGCTAATTTCAGACTTGGGTTCGAACTTTGCAAGCAGTTTTCTCAGGTTTTATGTGACCGAACGGGCTGAAATATTGGAATAATGAAAAGAATCCTTATCCAAATCGAATTTAGTCACAATATCTCCATAAAGTTGTATTTTTAGATTAATCAGATTTTTATGGACGCTCATTTCAGACTTGGGTTCGAACTTTGGAAGCAGTTTTCTCAGGTTCTATGGGACTGAATTGGCTGAAATTTTTTAATAATGATAAGAATCCTTATCCAAATCGAATTCAGTCACAATATCTCCATAAAGTTGTATTTTTCGAAAAATCATGATTTTTATGGACGCTAATTTCAGACTTGGGTTCGAACTTTTGAAGCAGTTTTCTCAGGTTCTACGGGACTGAATTGGCTGAAATTTTTGAATAATGATAAGAATCCTTATCCGAATCGAATTCAGTCACAATATCTGTATAAAGTTGTATTTTTAGAAAAATTATTATTTTCATGGACGCTAATTTCAGACTTGGGTTCGAACTTTGCAAGCAGTTTTCTCAGGTTTTATGGGACCAAACGGGCTGAAATATTAGAATAGTGATAAGAATCGTTATCCAAATCGAATTCAGTCACAAAATCTCCATAAAGTTGTATTTTTAGAAAAATTATGATTTTCATGGATGCTAATTTCAGACTTGGGTTCGAACTTTGCAAGCAGTTTTCTCTGGTTTTATGGGACCAAACGGGCTGAAATATTGGAATAGTGATAAGAATCGTTATCCAAATCGAACTCAGTCACAAAATCTTCATAATGTTGTATTTTTAGAAAAATTATGATTTTCATGGATGCTAATTTCAGACTTGGGTTCGAACTTTGGTAGCAGTTATCTCAGGTTTTATGGGACCAAACGGGCTGAAATATTGGAATAGAGATAAGAATCGTTATCCAAATCGAATTCAGTCACAAAATCTCCATAAAGCTGTATTTTTAGAAAAATAATGATTTTCATGGATGCTAATTTCAGACTTGGGTTCGAACTTTGCAAGCAGTTTTCTCAGGTTTTATGTGACCGAACGGGCTGAAATATTGGAATAATGAAAAGAATCCTTATCCAAATCGAATTTAGTCACAATATCTCCATAAAGTTGTATTTTTAGATTAATCAGATTTTTATGGACGCTCATTTCAGACTTGGGTTCGAACTTTGGAAGCAGTTTTCTCAGGTTCTATGGGACTGAATTGGCTGAAATTTTTTAATAATGATAAGAATCCTTATCCAAATCGAATTCAGTCACAATATCTCCATAAAGTTGTATTTTTCGAAAAATCATGATTTTTATGGACGCTAATTTCAGACTTGGGTTCGAACTTTTGAAGCAGTTTTCTCAGGTTCTACGGGACTGAATTGGCTGAAATTTTTGAATAATGATAAGAATCCTTATCCGAATCGAATTCAGTCACAATATCTGTATAAAGTTGTATTTTTAGAAAAATTATTATTTTCATGGACGCTAATTTCAGACTTGGGTTCGAACTTTGCAAGCAGTTTTCTCAGGTTTTATGGGACCAAACGGGCTGAAATATTAGAATAGTGATAAGAATCGTTATCCAAATCGAATTCAGTCACAAAATCTCCATAAAGTTGTATTTTTAGAAAAATTATGATTTTCATGGATGCTAATTTCAGACTTGGGTTCGAACTTTGCAAGCAGTTTTCTCTGGTTTTATGGGACCAAACGGGCTGAAATATTGGAATAGTGATAAGAATCGTTATCCAAATCGAACTCAGTCACAAAATCTTCATAATGTTGTATTTTTAGAAAAATTATGATTTTCATGGATGCTAATTTCAGACTTGGGTTCGAACTTTGGTAGCAGTTATCTCAGGTTTTATGGGACCAAACGGGCTGAAATATTGGAATAGAGATAAGAATCGTTATCCAAATCGAATTCAGTCACAATATCTCCATAAAGTTGTATTTTTAGAAATGTTATGATTTTCATGGACGCTAATTTCAGACTTGGGTTCGAACTTTGCAAGCAGTTTTCTCAGGTTTTATGGGACCAAACGGGCTGAAATATTGGAATAGTGATAAGAATCGTTATCCAAATCGAATTCAGTCACAAAATCTCCATAAAGTTGTATTGTTAGAAAAAACGTTCGAACTTTGGAAGCAGTTATCTCAGGTTTTATGGGACCAAACGGGCTGAAATATTGGAAAAGTGATAACAATCGGTTTCCAAATCGAATTCAGTCACAATATCTCCATAAAGTTGTATTTTTAGATTAATCAGATTTTTATGGACGCTCATTTCAGACTTGGGTTCGAACTTTGGAAGCAGTTTTCTCAGGTTCTATGGGACTGAAGCGGCTGAAATTTTTTAATAATGATAAGAATCCTTTTCCAATTCGAATTCAGTCACCAAATCTCCATAAAGTTGTATTTTTAGAAAAATTATGATTTTTATGGACGCTAATTTCAGACTTGGGTTCGAACTTTGGACGCAGTTATATCAGGTTTTATGGGACCAAACTGGCTGAAATATTGGAATAGTGATAAGAATCGTTATCCAAATCGAATTCAGTCACAAAATCTCCATAAAGCTGTATTTTTAGAAAAATAATGATTTTCATGGATGCTAATTTCAGACTTGGGTTCGAACTTTGCAAGCAGTTTTCTCAGGTTTTATGTGACCGAACGGGCTGAAATATTGGAATAATGAAAAGAATCCTTATCCAAATCGAATTTAGTCACAATATCTCCATAAAGTTGTATTTTTAGATTAATCAGATTATTATGGACGCTCATTTCAGACTTGGGTTCGAACTTTGGAAGCAGTTTTCTCAGGTTCTATGGGACTGAATTGGCTGAAATTTTTTAATAATGATAAGAATCCTTATCCAAATCGAATTCAGTAACAATATCTGTATAAAGTTGTATTTTTAGAAAAATTATTATTTTCATGGACGCTAATTTCAGACTTGGGTTCGAACTTTGCAAGCAGTTTTCTCAGGTTTTATGGGACCAAACGGGCTGAAATATTGGAATAGTGATAAGAATCGTTATCCAAATCGAATTCAGTCACAAAATCTCCATAAAGTTGTATTTTTAGAAAAATTTTGATTTTCATGGATGCTAATTTCAGACTTGGGTTCGAACTTTGGAAGCAGTTTTCTCAGGTTCTATGGGACTGAATTGGCTGAAATTTTTGAATAATGATAAGAATCCTTATCCAAATCGAATTCAGTCATAATAGCTCCATAAAGTTGTATTTTTAGAAAAATTATGATTTTCATGGACGCTAATTTCAGCCTTGGGTTCGAACTTTGGAAGCAGTTTTCTCAGGTTTTATGTGACCAAACGGGTTGAAATATTGGAATAGTGATAAGAATCGTTATCCAAATCGAATTCAGTCACCAAATCTCCATAAAGTTGTATTTTTAGAAAAATTATGATTTTTATGGACGCTAATTTCAGACTTGGGTTCGAACTTTGGACGCAGTTATATCAGGTTTTATGGGACCAAACTGGCTGAAATATTGGAATAGTGATAAGAATCGTTATCTAAATCGAATTCAGTCACAAAATCTCCACAAAGCTGTATTTTTAGAAAAATAATGATTTTCATGGATGCTAATTTCAGACTTGGGTTCGAACTTTGCAAGCAGTTTTCTCAGGTTTTATGTGACCGAACGGGCTGAAATATTGGAATAATGATAAGAATCCTTATCCAAATCGAATTTAGTCACAATATCTCCATAAAGTTGTGTTTTTAGATTAATCAGATTTTTATGGACGCCCATTTCAGACTTGGGTTCGAACTTTGGAAGCAGTTTTCTCAGGTTCTATGGGACTGAATTGGCTGAAATTTTTGAATAATGATAAGAATCCTTATCCAAATCGAATTCAGTCATAATAGCTCCATAAAGTTGTATTTTTAGAAAAATTATGATTTTCATGGACGCTAATTTCAGACTTGGGTTCGAACTTTGGTAGCAGTTATCTCAGGTTTTATGGGACCAAACGGGCTGAAATATTGGAATAGTGATAAGAATCGTTATCCAAATCGAATTCAGTCACAATATCTCCATAAAGTTGTATTTTTAGAAATGTTATGATTTTCATGGACGCTAATTTCAGACTTGGGTTCGAACTTTGCAAGCAGTTTTCTCTGGTTTTATGGGACCAAACGGGCTGAAATATTGGAATAGTGATAAGAATCGTTATCCAAATCGAACTCAGTCACAAAATCTCCCTAAAGTTGTATTTTTAGAAAAATTATGATTTTCATGGATGCTAATTTCAGACTTGGGTTCGAACTTTGGAAGCAGTTATCTCAGGTTTTATGGGACCAAACGGGCTGAAATATTGGAATAGTGATAACAATCGGTTTCCAAATCGAATTCAGTCACAATATCTCCATAAAGTTGTATTTTTAGATTAATCAGATTTTTATGGACGCTCATTTCAGACTTGGGTTCGAACTTTGGAAGCAGTTTTCTCAGGTTCTATGGGATTGAATTGGCTGAAATTTTTTAATAATGATAAGAATCCTTATCCAAATCGAATTCAGTCACAATATCTCCATAAAGTTGTATTTTTCGAAAAATCATGATTTTTATGGACGCTAATTTCAGACTTGGGTTCGAACTTTTGAAGCAGTTTTCTCAGGTTCTACGGGACTGAATTGGCTGAAATTTTTGAATAATGACAAGAATCCTTATCCGAATCGAATTCAGTCACAATATCTGTATAAAGTTGTATTTTTAGAAAAATTATTATTTTCATGGACGCTAATTTCAGACTTGGGTTCGAACTTTGCAAGCAGTTTTCTCAGGTTTTATGGGACCAAACGGGCTGAAATATTGGAATAGTGATAAGAATCGTTATCCAAATCGAATTCAGTCACAAAATCTCCATAAAGTTGTATTTTTAGAAAAATTATGATTTTCATGGATGCTTATTTCAGACTTGGGTTCGAACTTTGCAAGCAGTTTTCTCTGGTTTTATGGGACCAAACGGGCTGAAATATTGGAATAGTGATAAGAATCGTTATCCAAATCGAACTCAGTCACAAAATCTTCATAATGTTGTATTTTTAGAAAAATTATGATTTTCATGGATGCTAATTTCAGACTTGGGTTCGAACTTTGGTAGCAGTTATCTCAGGTTTTATGGGACCAAACGGGCTGAAATATTGGAATAGTGATAAGAATCGTTATCCAAATCGAACTCAGTCACAAAATCTTCATAATGTTGTATTTTTAGAAAAATTATGATTTTCATGGATGCTAATTTCAGACTTGGGTTCGAACTTTGGTAGCAGTTATCTCAGGTTTTATGGGACCAAACGGGCTGAAATATTGGAATAGAGATAAGAATCGTTATCCAAATCGAATTCAGTCACAATATCTCCATAAAGTTGTATTTTTAGAAATGTTATGATTTTCATTGACGCTAATTTCAGACTTGGGTTCGAACTTGGCAAGCAGTTTTCTCTGGTTTTATGGGACCAAACGGGCTGAAATATTGGAATAGTGATAAGAATCGTTATCCAAATCGAACTCAGTCACAAAATCTCCCTAAAGTTGTATTTTTAGAAAAATTATGATTTTCATGGATGCTAATTTCAGACTTGGGTTCGAACTTTGGAAGCAGTTATCTCAGGTTTTATGGGACCAAACGGGCTGAAATATTGGAATAGTGATAACAATCGGTTTCCAAATCGAATTCAGTCACAATATCTCCATAAAGTTGTATTTTTAGATTAATCAGATTTTTATGGACGCTCATTTCAGACTTGGGTTCGAACTTTGGAAGCAGTTTTCTCAGGTTCTATGGGATTGAATTGGCTGAAATTTTTTAATAATGATAAGAATCCTTATCCAAATCGAATTCAGTCACAATATCTCCATAAAGTTGTATTTTTCGAAAAATCATGATTTTTATGGACGCTAATTTCAGACTTGGGTTCGAACTTTTGAAGCAGTTTTCTCAGGTTCTACGGGACTGAATTGGCTGAAATTTTTGAATAATGACAAGAATCCTTATCCGAATCGAATTCAGTCACAATATCTGTATAAAGTTGTATTTTTAGAAAAATTATTATTTTCATGGACGCTAATTTCAGACTTGGGTTCGAACTTTGCAAGCAGTTTTCTCAGGTTTTATGGGACCAAACGGGCTGAAATATTGGAATAGTGATAAGAATCGTTATCCAAATCGAATTCAGTCACAAAATCTTCATAAAGTTGTATTTTTAGAAAAATTATAATTTTCATGGATGCTTATTTCAGACTTGGGTTCGAACTTTGCAAGCAGTTTTCTCTGGTTTTATGGGACCAAACGGGCTGAAATATTGGAATAGTGATAAGAATCGTTATCCAAATCGAACTCAGTCACAAAATCTTCATAATGTTGTATTTTTAGAAAAATTATGATTTTCATGGATGCTAATTTCAGACTTGGGTTCGAACTTTGGTAGCAGTTATCTCAGGTTTTATGGGACCAAACGGGCTGAAATATTGGAATAGTGATAAGAATCGTTATCCAAATCGAACTCAGTCACAAAATCTTCATAATGTTGTATTTTTAGAAAAATTATGATTTTCATGGATGCTAATTTCAGACTTGGGTTCGAACTTTGGTAGCAGTTATCTCAGGTTTTATGGGACCAAACGGGCTGAAATATTGGAATAGAGATAAGAATCGTTATCCAAATCGAATTCAGTCACAATATCTCCATAAAGTTGTATTTTTAGAAATGTTATGATTTTCATGGACGCTAATTTCAGACTTGGGTTCGAACTTTGCAAGCAGTTTTCTCTGGTTTTATGGGACCAAACGGGCTGAAATATTGGAATAGTGATAAGAATCGTTATCCAAATCGAATTCAGTCACAAAATCTCCATAAATTTGTATTTTTAGAAAAATCATGATTTTCATGGATGCTTATTTCAGACTTGGGTTCGAACTTTGCAAGCAGTTTTCTCTGGTTTTATGGGACCAAACGGGCTGAAATATTGGAATAGAGATAAGAATCGTTATCCAAATCGAATTCAGTCACAATATCTCCATAAAGTTGTATTTTTAGAAATGTTATGATTTTCATGGACGCTAATTTCAGACTTGGGTTCGAACTTTGGAAGCAGTTTTCTCAGGTTCTACGGGACTGAATTGGCTGAAATTTTTGAATAATGATAAGAATCCTTATCCGAATCGAATTCAGTCACAATATCTGTATAAAGTTGTATTTTTAGAAAAAATATTATTTTAATGGACGCTAATTTTAGACTTGGGTTCGAACTTTGCAATCAGTTTTCTCAGGTTTTATGTGACCGAACGGGCTGAAATATTGGAATAATGATAAGAATCCTTATCCAAATCGAATTTAGTCACAATATCTCCATAAAGTTGTATTTTTAGAAAAATCATGATTTTTATGGACGCTAATTTCCGACTTGGGTTCGAACTTTGCAAGCAGTTTTCTCAGGTTTTATGGGACCAAACGGGCTGAAATATTGGAATAGTGATAAGAATCGTTATCCAAATCGAATTCAGTCACAAAATCTCCATAAATTTGTATTTTTAGAAAAATCATGATTTTTATGGACTCTAATTTCAGACTTGGGTTCGAACTTTGGAAGCAGTTTTCTCAGGTTCTATGGGACTGAATTGGCTGAAATTTTTGAATAATGATAAGAATCCTTATCCAAATCGAATTCAGTCATAATAGCTCCATAAAGTTGTATTTTTAGAAAAATTATGATTTTCATGGACGCTAATTTCAGCCTTGGGTTCGAATTTTGGAAGCAGTTTTCTCAGGTTTTATGTGACCAAACGGGTTGAAATATTGGAATAGTGATAAGAATCGTTATCCAAATCGAATTCAGTCACCAAATCTCCATAAAGTTGTATTTTTAGAAAAATTATGATTTTTATGGACGCTAATTTCAGACTTGGGTTCGAACTTTGGACGCAGTTATATCAGGTTTTATGGGACCAAACTGGCTGAAATATTGGAATAGTGATAAGAATCGTTATCCAAATCGAATTCAGTCACAAAATCTCCATAAAGCTGTATTTTTAGAAAAATAATGATTTTCATGGATGCTAATTTCAGACTTGGGTTCGAACTTTGCAAGCAGTTTTCTCAGGTTTTATGTGACCGAACGGGCTGAAATATTGGAATAATGAAAAGAATCCTTATCCAAATCGAATTTAGTCACAATATCTCCATAAAGTTGTATTTTTAGATTAATCAGATTTTTATGGACGCTCATTTCAGACTTGGGTTCGAACTTTGGAAGCAGTTTTCTCAGGTTCTATGGGACTGAATTGGCTGAAATTTTTTAATAATGATAAGAATCCTTATCCAAATCGAATTCAGTCACAATATCTCCATAAAGTTGTATTTTTCGAAAAATCATGATTTTTATGGACGCTAATTTCAGACTTGGGTTCGAACTTTTGAAGCAGTTTTCTCAGGTTCTACGGGACTGAATTGGCTGAAATTTTTGAATAATGATAAGAATCCTTATCCGAATCGAATTCAGTCACAATATCTGTATAAAGTTGTATTTTTAGAAAAATTATTATTTTCATGGACGCTAATTTCAGACTTGGGTTCGAACTTTGCAAGCAGTTTTCTCAGGTTTTATGGGACCAAACGGGCTGAAATATTAGAATAGTGATAAGAATCGTTATCCAAATCGAATTCAGTCACAAAATCTCCATAAAGTTGTATTTTTAGAAAAATTATGATTTTCATGGATGCTAATTTCAGACTTGGGTTCGAACTTTGCAAGCAGTTTTCTCTGGTTTTATGGGACCAAACGGGCTGAAATATTGGAATAGTGATAAGAATCGTTATCCAAATCGAACTCAGTCACAAAATCTTCATAATGTTGTATTTTTAGAAAAATTATGATTTTCATGGATGCTAATTTCAGACTTGGGTTCGAACTTTGGTAGCAGTTATCTCAGGTTTTATGGGACCAAACGGGCTGAAATATTGGAATAGAGATAAGAATCGTTATCCAAATCGAATTCAGTCACAATATCTCCATAAAGTTGTATTTTTAGAAATGTTATGATTTTCATGGACGCTAATTTCAGACTTGGGTTCGAACTTTGCAAGCAGTTTTCTCAGGTTTTATGGGACCAAACGGGCTGAAATATTGGAATAGTGATAAGAATCGTTATCCAAATCGAATTCAGTCACAAAATCTCCATAAAGTTGTATTGTTAGAAAAAACGTTCGAACTTTGGAAGCAGTTATCTCAGGTTTTATGGGACCAAACGGGCTGAAATATTGGAAAAGTGATAACAATCGGTTTCCAAATCGAATTCAGTCACAATATCTCCATAAAGTTGTATTTTTAGATTAATCAGATTTTTATGGACGCTCATTTCAGACTTGGGTTCGAACTTTGGAAGCAGTTTTCTCAGGTTCTATGGGACTGAAGCGGCTGAAATTTTTTAATAATGATAAGAATCCTTTTCCAAATCGAATTCAGTCACCAAATCTCCATAAAGTTGTATTTTTAGAAAAATTATGATTTTTATGGACGCTAATTTCAGACTTGGGTTCGAACTTTGGACGCAGTTATATCAGGTTTTATGGGACCAAACTGGCTGAAATATTGGAATAGTGATAAGAATCGTTATCCAAATCGAATTCAGTCACAAAATCTCCATAAAGCTGTATTTTTAGAAAAATAATGATTTTCATGGATGCTAATTTCAGACTTGGGTTCGAACTTTGCAAGCAGTTTTCTCAGGTTTTATGTGACCGAACGGGCTGAAATATTGGAATAATGAAAAGAATCCTTATCCAAATCGAATTTAGTCACAATATCTCCATAAAGTTGTATTTTTAGATTAATCAGATTATTATGGACGCTCATTTCAGACTTGGGTTCGAACTTTGGAAGCAGTTTTCTCAGGTTCTATGGGACTGAATTGGCTGAAATTTTTTAATAATGATAAGAATCCTTATCCAAATCGAATTCAGTAACAATATCTGTATAAAGTTGTATTTTTAGAAAAATTATTATTTTCATGGACGCTAATTTCAGACTTGGGTTCGAACTTTGCAAGCAGTTTTCTCAGGTTTTATGGGACCAAACGGGCTGAAATATTGGAATAGTGATAAGAATCGTTATCCAAATCGAATTCAGTCACAATATCTCCATAAAGTTGTATTTTTAGAAAAATTTTGATTTTCATGGATGCTAATTTCAGACTTGGGTTCGAACTTTGGAAGCAGTTTTCTCAGGTTCTATGGGACTGAATTGGCTGAAATTTTTGAATAATGATAAGAATCCTTATCCAAATCGAATTCAGTCATAATAGCTCCATAAAGTTGTATTTTTAGAAAAATTATGATTTTCATGGACGCTAATTTCAGCCTTGGGTTCGAACTTTGGAAGCAGTTTTCTCAGGTTTTATGTGACCAAACGGGTTGAAATATTGGAATAGTGATAAGAATCGTTATCCAAATCGAATTCAGTCACCAAATCTCCATAAAGTTGTATTTTTAGAAAAATTATGATTTTTATGGACGCTAATTTCAGACTTGGGTTCGAACTTTGGACGCAGTTATATCAGGTTTTATGGGACCAAACTGGCTGAAATATTGGAATAGTGATAAGAATCGTTATCTAAATCGAATTCAGTCACAAAATCTCCACAAAGCTGTATTTTTAGAAAAATAATGATTTTCATGGATGCTAATTTCAGACTTGGGTTTGAACTTTGCAAGCAGTTTTCTCAGGTTTTATGTGACCGAACGGGCTGAAATATTGGAATAATGATAAGAATCCTTATCCAAATCGAATTTAGTCACAATATCTCCATAAAGTTGTGTTTTTAGATTAATCAGATTTTTATGGACGCCCATTTCAGACTTGGGTTCGAACTTTGGAAGCAGTTTTCTCAGGTTCTATGGGACTGAATTGGCTGAAATTTTTGAATAATGATAAGAATCCTTATCCAAATCGAATTCAGTCATAATAGCTCCATAAAGTTGTATTTTTAGAAAAATTATGATTTTCATGGACGCTAATTTCAGACTTGGGTTCGAAATTTGGTAGCAGTTATCTCAGGTTTTATGGGACCAAACGGGCTGAAATATTGGAATAGTGATAAGAATCGTTATCCAAATCGAATTCAGTCACAATATCTCCATAAAGTTGTATTTTTAGAAATGTTATGATTTTCATGGACGCTAATTTCAGACTTGGGTTCGAACTTTGCAAGCAGTTTTCTCTGGTTTTATGGGACCAAACGGGCTGAAATATTGGAATAGTGATAAGAATCGTTATCCAAATCGAACTCAGTCACAAAATCTCCCTAAAGTTGTATTTTTAGAAAAATTATGATTTTCATGGATGCTAATTTCAGACTTGGGTTCGAACTTTGGAAGCAGTTATCTCAGGTTTTATGGGACCAAACGGGCTGAAATATTGGAATAGTGATAACAATCGGTTTCCAAATCGAATTCAGTCACAATATCTCCATAAAGTTGTATTTTTAGATTAATCAGATTTTTATGGACGCTCATTTCAGACTTGGGTTCGAACTTTGGAAGCAGTTTTCTCAGGTTCTATGGGATTGAATTGGCTGAAATTTTTTAATAATGATAAGAATCCTTATCCAAATCGAATTCAGTCACAATATCTCCATAAAGTTGTATTTTTCGAAAAATCATGATTTTTATGGACGCTAATTTCAGACTTGGGTTCGAACTTTTGAAGCAGTTTTCTCAGGTTCTACGGGACTGAATTGGCTGAAATTTTTGAATAATGACAAGAATCCTTATCCGAATCGAATTCAGTCACAATATCTGTATAAAGTTGTATTTTTAGAAAAATTATTATTTTCATGGACGCTAATTTCAGACTTGGGTTCGAACTTTGCAAGCAGTTTTCTCAGGTTTTATGGGACCAAACGGGCTGAAATATTGGAATAGTGATAAGAATCGTTATCCAAATCGAATTCAGTCACAAAATCTCCATAAAGTTGTATTTTTAGAAAAATTATGATTTTCATGGATGCTTATTTCAGACTTGGGTTCGAACTTTGCAAGCAGTTTTCTCTGGTTTTATGGGACCAAACGGGCTGAAATATTGGAATAGTGATAAGAATCGTTATCCAAATCGAACTCAGTCACAAAATCTTCATAATGTTGTATTTTTAGAAAAATTATGATTTTCATGGATGCTAATTTCAGACTTGGGTTCGAACTTTGGTAGCAGTTATCTCAGGTTTTATGGGACCAAACGGGCTGAAATATTGGAATAGTGATAAGAATCGTTATCCAAATCGAACTCAGTCACAAAATCTTCATAATGTTGTATTTTTAGAAAAATTATTATTTTCATGGACGCTAATTTCAGACTTGGGTTCGAACTTTGCAAGCAGTTTTCTCAGGTTTTATGGGACCAAACGGGCTGAAATATTGGAATAGTGATAAGAATCGTTATCCAAATCGAATTCAGTCACAAAATCTCCATAAAGTTGTATTTTTAGAAAAATTTTGATTTTCATGGATGCTAATTTCAGACTTGGGTTCGAACTTTGGAAGCAGTTTTCTCAGGTTCTATGGGACTGAATTGGCTGAAATTTTTGAATAATGATAAGAATCCTTATCCAAATCGAATTCAGTCATAATAGCTCCATAAAATTGTATTTTTAGAAAAATTATGATTTTCATGGACGCTAATTTCAGCCTTGGGTTCGAACTTTGGAAGCAGTTTTCTCAGGTTTTATGTGACCAAACGGGTTGAAATATTGGAATAGTGATAAGAATCGTTATCCAAATCGAATTCAGTCACCAAATCTCCATAAAGTTGTATTTTTAGAAAAATTATGATTTTTATGGACGCTAATTTCAGACTTGGGTTCGAACTTTGGACGCAGTTATATCAGGTTTTATGGGACCAAACTGGCTGAAATATTGGAATAGTGATAAGAATCGTTATCCAAATCGAATTCAGTCACAAAATCTCCACAAAGCTGTATTTTTAGAAAAATAATGATTTTCATGGATGCTAATTTCAGACTTGGGTTCGAACTTTGCAAGCAGTTTTCTCAGGTTTTATGTGACCGAACGGGCTGAAATATTGGAATAATGATAAGAATCCTTATCCAAATCGAATTTAGTCACAATATCTCCATAAAGTTGTGTTTTTAGATTAATCAGATTTTTATGGACGCCCATTTCAGACTTGGGTTCGAACTTTGGAAGCAGTTTTCTCAGGTTCTATGGGACTGAATTGGCTGAAATTTTTGAATAATGATAAGAATCCTTATCCAAATCGAATTCAGTCATAATAGCTCCATAAAGTTGTATTTTTAGAAAAATTATGATTTTCATGGACGCTAATTTCAGACTTGGGTTCGAACTTTGGTAGCAGTTATCTCAGGTTTTATGGGACCAAACGGGCTGAAATATTGGAATAGTGATAAGAATCGTTATCCAAATCGAATTCAGTCACAATATCTCCATAAAGTTGTATTTTTAGAAATGTTATGATTTTCATGGACGCTAATTTCAGACTTGGGTTCGAACTTTGCAAGCAGTTTTCTCTGGTTTTATGGGACCAAACGGGCTGAAATATTGGAATAGTGATAAGAATCGTTATCCAAATCGAACTCAGTCACAAAATCTCCCTAAAGTTGTATTTTTAGAAAAATTATGATTTTCATGGATGCTAATTTCAGACTTGGGTTCGAACTTTGGAAGCAGTTATCTCAGGTTTTATGGGACCAAACGGGCTGAAATATTGGAATAGTGATAACAATCGGTTTCCAAATCGAATTCAGTCACAATATCTCCATAAAGTTGTATTTTTAGATTAATCAGATTTTTATGGACGCTCATTTCAGACTTGGGTTCGAACTTTGGAAGCAGTTTTCTCAGGTTCTATGGGATTGAATTGGCTGAAATTTTTTAATAATGATAAGAATCCTTATCCAAATCGAATTCAGTCACAATATCTCCATAAAGTTGTATTTTTCGAAAAATCATGATTTTTATGGACGCTAATTTCAGACTTGGGTTCGAACTTTTGAAGCAGTTTTCTCAGGTTCTACGGGACTGAATTGGCTGAAATTTTTGAATAATGACAAGAATCCTTATCCGAATCGAATTCAGTCACAATATCTGTATAAAGTTGTATTTTTAGAAAAATTATTATTTTCATGGACGCTAATTTCAGACTTGGGTTCGAACTTTGCAAGCAGTTTTCTCAGGTTTTATGGGACCAAACGGGCTGAAATATTGGAATAGTGATAAGAATCGTTATCCAAATCGAATTCAGTCACAAAATCTCCATAAAGTTGTATTTTTAGAAAAATTATGATTTTCATGGATGCTTATTTCAGACTTGGGTTCGAACTTTGCAAGCAGTTTTCTCTGGTTTTATGGGACCAAACGGGCTGAAATATTGGAATAGTGATAAGAATCGTTATCCAAATCGAACTCAGTCACAAAATCTTCATAATGTTGTATTTTTAGAAAAATTATGATTTTCATGGATGCTAATTTCAGACTTGGGTTCGAACTTTGGTAGCAGTTATCTCAGGTTTTATGGGACCAAACGGGCTGAAATATTGGAATAGTGATAAGAATCGTTATCCAAATCGAACTCAGTCACAAAATCTTCATAATGTTGTATTTTTAGAAAAATTATGATTTTCATGGATGCTAATTTCAGACTTGGGTTCGAACTTTGGTAGCAGTTATCTCAGGTTTTATGGGACCAAACGGGCTGAAATATTGGAATAGAGATAAGAATCGTTATCCAAATCGAATTCAGTCACAATATCTCCATAAAGTTGTATTTTTAGAAATGTTATGATTTTCATTGACGCTAATTTCAGACTTGGGTTCGAACTTTGCAAGCAGTTTTCTCTGGTTTTATGGGACCAAACGGGCTGAAATATTGGAATAGTGATAAGAATCGTTATCCAAATCGAACTCAGTCACAAAATCTCCCTAAAGTTGTATTTTTAGAAAAATTATGATTTTCATGGATGCTAATTTCAGACTTGGGTTCGAACTTTGGAAGCAGTTATCTCAGGTTTTATGGGACCAAACGGGCTGAAATATTGGAATAGTGATAACAATCGGTTTCCAAATCGAATTCAGTCACAATATCTCCATAAAGTTGTATTTTTAGATTAATCAGATTTTTATGGACGCTCATTTCAGACTTGGGTTCGAACTTTGGAAGCAGTTTTCTCAGGTTCTATGGGATTGAATTGGCTGAAATTTTTTAATAATGATAAGAATCCTTATCCAAATCGAATTCAGTCACAATATCTCCATAAAGTTGTATTTTTCGAAAAATCATGATTTTTATGGACGCTAATTTCAGACTTGGGTTCGAACTTTTGAAGCAGTTTTCTCAGGTTCTACGGGACTGAATTGGCTGAAATTTTTGAATAATGACAAGAATCCTTATCCGAATCGAATTCAGTCACAATATCTGTATAAAGTTGTATTTTTAGAAAAATTATTATTTTCATGGACGCTAATTTCAGACTTGGGTTCGAACTTTGCAAGCAGTTTTCTCAGGTTTTATGGGACCAAACGGGCTGAAATATTGGAATAGTGATAAGAATCGTTATCCAAATCGAATTCAGTCACAAAATCTTCATAAAGTTGTATTTTTAGAAAAATTATGATTTTCATGGATGCTTATTTCAGACTTGGGTTCGAACTTTGCAAGCAGTTTTCTCTGGTTTTATGGGACCAAACGGGCTGAAATATTGGAATAGTGATAAGAATCGTTATCCAAATCGAACTCAGTCACAAAATCTTCATAATGTTGTATTTTTAGAAAAATTATGATTTTCATGGATGCTAATTTCAGACTTGGGTTCGAACTTTGGTAGCAGTTATCTCAGGTTTTATGGGACCAAACGGGCTGAAATATTGGAATAGTGATAAGAATCGTTATCCAAATCGAACTCAGTCACAAAATCTTCATAATGTTGTATTTTTAGAAAAATTATGATTTTCATGGATGCTAATTTCAGACTTGGGTTCGAACTTTGGTAGCAGTTATCTCAGGTTTTATGGGACCAAACGGGCTGAAATATTGGAATAGAGATAAGAATCGTTATCCAAATCGAATTCAGTCACAATATCTCCATAAAGTTGTATTTTTAGAAATGTTATGATTTTCATGGACGCTAATTTCAGACTTGGGTTCGAACTTTGCAAGCAGTTTTCTCTGGTTTTATGGGACCAAACGGGCTGAAATATTGGAATAGTGATAAGAATCGTTATCCAAATCGAACTCAGTCACAAAATCTCCCTAAAGTTGTATTTTTAGAAAAATTATGATTTTCATGGATGCTAATTTCAGACTTGGGTTCGAACTTTGGAAGCAGTTATCTCAGGTTTTATGGGACCAAACGGGCTGAAATATTGGAATAGTGATAACAATCGGTTTCCAAATCGAATTCAGTCACAATATCTCCATAAAGTTGTATTTTTAGATTAATCAGATTTTTATGGACGCTCATTTCAGACTTGGGTTCGAACTTTGGAAGCAGTTTTCTCAGGTTCTATGGGATTGAATTGGCTGAAATTTTTTAATAATGATAAGAATCCTTATCCAAATCGAATTCAGTCACAATATCTCCATAAAGTTGTATTTTTCGAAAAATCATGATTTTTATGGACGCTAATTTCAGACTTGGGTTCGAACTTTTGAAGCAGTTTTCTCAGGTTCTACGGGACTGAATTGGCTGAAATTTTTGAATAATGACAAGAATCCTTATCCGAATCGAATTCAGTCACAATATCTGTATAAAGTTGTATTTTTAGAAAAATTATTATTTTCATGGACGCTAATTTCAGACTTGGGTTCGAACTTTGCAAGCAGTTTTCTCAGGTTTTATGGGACCAAACGGGCTGAAATATTGGAATAGTGATAAGAATCGTTATCCAAATCGAATTCAGTCACAAAATCTCCATAAAGTTGTATTTTTAGAAAAATTATGATTTTCATGGATGCTTATTTCAGACTTGGGTTCGAACTTTGCAAGCAGTTTTCTCTGGTTTTATGGGACCAAACGGGCTGAAATATTGGAATAGTGATAAGAATCGTTATCCAAATCGAACTCAGTCACAAAATCTTCATAATGTTGTATTTTTAGAAAAATTATGATTTTCATGGATGCTAATTTCAGACTTGGGTTCGAACTTTGGTAGCAGTTATCTCAGGTTTTATGGGACCAAACGGGCTGAAATATTGGAATAGTGATAAGAATCGTTATCCAAATCGAATTCAGTAACAAAATCTCCACAAAGCTGTATTTTTAGAAAAATAATGATTTTCATGGATGCTAATTTCAGACTTGGGTTCGAACTTTGCAAGCAGTTTTCTCAGGTTTTATGTGACCGAACGGGCTGAAATATTGGAATAATGATAAGAATCCTTATCCAAATCGAATTTAGTCACAATATCTCCATAAAGTTGTATTTTTAGATTAATCAGATTTTTATGGACGCTCATTTCAGACTTGGGTTCGAACTTTGGAAGCAGTTTTCTCAGGTTCTATGGGACTGAATTGGCTGAAATTTTTTAATAATGATAAGAATCCTTATCCAAATCGAATTCAGTCACAATATCTCCATAAAGTTGTATTTTTCGAAAAATCATGATTTTTATGGACGCTAATTTCAGACTTGGGTTCGAACTTTGGTAGCAGTTATCTCAGGTTTTATGGGACCAAACGGGCTGAAATATTGGAATAGTGATAAGAATCGTTATCCAAATCGAATTCAGTCACAATATCTCCATAAAGTTGTATTTTTAGAAATGTTATGATTTTCATGGACGCTAATTTCAGACTTGGGTTCGAACTTTGCAAGCAGTTTTCTCTGGTTTTATGGGACCAAACGGGCTGAAATATTGGAATAGTGATAAGAATCGTTATCCAAATCGAACTCAGTCACAAAATCTCCCTAAAGTTGTATTTTTAGAAAAATTATGATTTTCATGGATGCTAATTTCAGACTTGGGTTCGAACTTTGGAAGCAGTTATCTCAGGTTTTATGGGACCAAACGGGCTGAAATATTGGAATAGTGATAACAATCGGTTTCCAAATCGAATTCAGTCACAATATCTCCATAAAGTTGTATTTTTAGATTAATCAGATTTTTATGGACGCTCATTTCAGACTTGGGTTCGAACTTTGGAAGCAGTTTTCTCAGGTTCTATGGGATTGAATTGGCTGAAATTTTTTAATAATGATAAGAATCCTTATCCAAATCGAATTCAGTCACAATATCTCCATAAAGTTGTATTTTTCGAAAAATCATGATTTTTATGGACGCTAATTTCAGACTTGGGTTCGAACTTTTGAAGCAGTTTTCTCAGGTTCTACGGGACTGAATTGGCTGAAATTTTTGAATAATGACAAGAATCCTTATCCGAATCGAATTCAGTCACAATATCTGTATAAAGTTGTATTTTTAGAAAAATTATTATTTTCATGGACGCTAATTTCAGACTTGGGTTCGAACTTTGCAAGCAGTTTTCTCAGGTTTTATGGGACCAAACGGGCTGAAATATTGGAATAGTGATAAGAATCGTTATCCAAATCGAATTCAGTCACAAAATCTCCATAAAGTTGTATTTTTAGAAAAATTATGATTTTCATGGATGCTTATTTCAGACTTGGGTTCGAACTTTGCAAGCAGTTTTCTCTGGTTTTATGGGACCAAACGGGCTGAAATATTGGAATAGTGATAAGAATCGTTATCCAAATCGAACTCAGTCACAAAATCTTCATAATGTTGTATTTTTAGAAAAATTATGATTTTCATGGATGCTAATTTCAGACTTGGGTTCGAACTTTGGTAGCAGTTATCTCAGGTTTTATGGGACCAAACGGGCTGAAATATTGGAATAGTGATAAGAATCGTTATCCAAATCGAACTCAGTCACAAAATCTTCATAATGTTGTATTTTTAGAAAAATTATTATTTTCATGGACGCTAATTTCAGACTTGGGTTCGAACTTTGCAAGCAGTTTTCTCAGGTTTTATGGGACCAAACGGGCTGAAATATTGGAATAGTGATAAGAATCGTTATCCAAATCGAATTCAGTCACAAAATCTCCATAAAGTTGTATTTTTAGAAAAATTTTGATTTTCATGGATGCTAATTTCAGACTTGGGTTCGAACTTTGGAAGCAGTTTTCTCAGGTTCTATGGGACTGAATTGGCTGAAATTTTTGAATAATGATAAGAATCCTTATCCAAATCGAATTCAGTCATAATAGCTCCATAAAATTGTATTTTTAGAAAAATTATGATTTTCATGGACGCTAATTTCAGCCTTGGGTTCGAACTTTGGAAGCAGTTTTCTCAGGTTTTATGTGACCAAACGGGTTGAAATATTGGAATAGTGATAAGAATCGTTATCCAAATCGAATTCAGTCACCAAATCTCCATAAAGTTGTATTTTTAGAAAAATTATGATTTTTATGGACGCTAATTTCAGACTTGGGTTCGAACTTTGGACGCAGTTATATCAGGTTTTATGGGACCAAACTGGCTGAAATATTGGAATAGTGATAAGAATCGTTATCCAAATCGAATTCAGTCACAAAATCTCCACAAAGCTGTATTTTTAGAAAAATAATGATTTTCATGGATGCTAATTTCAGACTTGGGTTCGAACTTTGCAAGCAGTTTTCTCAGGTTTTATGTGACCGAACGGGCTGAAATATTGGAATAATGATAAGAATCCTTATCCAAATCGAATTTAGTCACAATATCTCCATAAAGTTGTGTTTTTAGATTAATCAGATTTTTATGGACGCCCATTTCAGACTTGGGTTCGAACTTTGGAAGCAGTTTTCTCAGGTTCTATGGGACTGAATTGGCTGAAATTTTTGAATAATGATAAGAATCCTTATCCAAATCGAATTCAGTCATAATAGCTCCATAAAGTTGTATTTTTAGAAAAATTATGATTTTCATGGACGCTAATTTCAGACTTGGGTTCGAACTTTGGTAGCAGTTATCTCAGGTTTTATGGGACCAAACGGGCTGAAATATTGGAATAGTGATAAGAATCGTTATCCAAATCGAATTCAGTCACAATATCTCCATAAAGTTGTATTTTTAGAAATGTTATGATTTTCATGGACGCTAATTTCAGACTTGGGTTCGAACTTTGCAAGCAGTTTTCTCTGGTTTTATGGGACCAAACGGGCTGAAATATTGGAATAGTGATAAGAATCGTTATCCAAATCGAACTCAGTCACAAAATCTCCCTAAAGTTGTATTTTTAGAAAAATTATGATTTTCATGGATGCTAATTTCAGACTTGGGTTCGAACTTTGGAAGCAGTTATCTCAGGTTTTATGGGACCAAACGGGCTGAAATATTGGAATAGTGATAACAATCGGTTTCCAAATCGAATTCAGTCACAATATCTCCATAAAGTTGTATTTTTAGATTAATCAGATTTTTATGGACGCTCATTTCAGACTTGGGTTCGAACTTTGGAAGCAGTTTTCTCAGGTTCTATGGGATTGAATTGGCTGAAATTTTTTAATAATGATAAGAATCCTTATCCAAATCGAATTCAGTCACAATATCTCCATAAAGTTGTATTTTTCGAAAAATCATGATTTTTATGGACGCTAATTTCAGACTTGGGTTCGAACTTTTGAAGCAGTTTTCTCAGGTTCTACGGGACTGAATTGGCTGAAATTTTTGAATAATGACAAGAATCCTTATCCGAATCGAATTCAGTCACAATATCTGTATAAAGTTGTATTTTTAGAAAAATTATTATTTTCATGGACGCTAATTTCAGACTTGGGTTCGAACTTTGCAAGCAGTTTTCTCAGGTTTTATGGGACCAAACGGGCTGAAATATTGGAATAGTGATAAGAATCGTTATCCAAATCGAATTCAGTCACAAAATCTCCATAAAGTTGTATTTTTAGAAAAATTATGATTTTCATGGATGCTTATTTCAGACTTGGGTTCGAACTTTGCAAGCAGTTTTCTCTGGTTTTATGGGACCAAACGGGCTGAAATATTGGAATAGTGATAAGAATCGTTATCCAAATCGAACTCAGTCACAAAATCTTCATAATGTTGTATTTTTAGAAAAATTATGATTTTCATGGATGCTAATTTCAGACTTGGGTTCGAACTTTGGTAGCAGTTATCTCAGGTTTTATGGGACCAAACGGGCTGAAATATTGGAATAGTGATAAGAATCGTTATCCAAATCGAACTCAGTCACAAAATCTTCATAATGTTGTATTTTTAGAAAAATTATGATTTTCATGGATGCTAATTTCAGACTTGGGTTCGAACTTTGGTAGCAGTTATCTCAGGTTTTATGGGACCAAACGGGCTGAAATATTGGAATAGAGATAAGAATCGTTATCCAAATCGAATTCAGTCACAATATCTCCATAAAGTTGTATTTTTAGAAATGTTATGATTTTCATTGACGCTAATTTCAGACTTGGGTTCGAACTTTGCAAGCAGTTTTCTCTGGTTTTATGGGACCAAACGGGCTGAAATATTGGAATAGTGATAAGAATCGTTATCCAAATCGAACTCAGTCACAAAATCTCCCTAAAGTTGTATTTTTAGAAAAATTATGATTTTCATGGATGCTAATTTCAGACTTGGGTTCGAACTTTGGAAGCAGTTATCTCAGGTTTTATGGGACCAAACGGGCTGAAATATTGGAATAGTGATAACAATCGGTTTCCAAATCGAATTCAGTCACAATATCTCCATAAAGTTGTATTTTTAGATTAATCAGATTTTTATGGACGCTCATTTCAGACTTGGGTTCGAACTTTGGAAGCAGTTTTCTCAGGTTCTATGGGATTGAATTGGCTGAAATTTTTTAATAATGATAAGAATCCTTATCCAAATCGAATTCAGTCACAATATCTCCATAAAGTTGTATTTTTCGAAAAATCATGATTTTTATGGACGCTAATTTCAGACTTGGGTTCGAACTTTTGAAGCAGTTTTCTCAGGTTCTACGGGACTGAATTGGCTAAAATTTTTGAATAATGACAAGAATCCTTATCCGAATCGAATTCAGTCACAATATCTGTATAAAGTTGTATTTTTAGAAAAATTATTATTTTCATGGACGCTAATTTCAGACTTGGGTTCGAACTTTGCAAGCAGTTTTCTCAGGTTTTATGGGACCAAACGGGCTGAAATATTGGAATAGTGATAAGAATCGTTATCCAAATCGAATTCAGTCACAAAATCTCCATAAAGTTGTATTTTTAGAAAAATTATGATTTTCATGGATGCTTATTTCAGACTTGGGTTCGAACTTTGCAAGCAGTTTTCTCTGGTTTTATGGGACCAAACGGGCTGAAATATTGGAATAGTGATAAGAATCGTTATCCAAATCGAACTCAGTCACAAAATCTTCATAATGTTGTATTTTTAGAAAAATTATGATTTTCATGGATGCTAATTTCAGACTTGGGTTCGAACTTTGGTAGCAGTTATCTCAGGTTTTATGGGACCAAACGGGCTGAAATATTGGAATAGTGATAAGAATCGTTATCCAAATCGAATTCAGTCACAATATCTCCATAAAGTTGTATTTTTAGAAATGTTATGATTTTCATGGACGCTAATTTCAGACTTGGGTTCGAACTTTGCAAGCAGTTTTCTCAGGTTTTATGGGACCAAACGGGCTGAAATATTGGAATAGTGATAAGAATCGTTATCCAAATCGAATTCAGTCACAAAATCTCCATAAAGTTGTATTTTTAGAAAAATTTTGATTTTCATGGATGCTAATTTCAGACTTGGGTTCGAACTTTGGAAGCAGTTTTCTCAGGTTCTATGGGACTGAATTGGCTGAAATTTTTGAATAATGATAAGAATCCTTATCCAAATCGAATTCAGTAATAATAGCTCCATAAAGTTGTATTTTTAGAAAAATTATGATTTTCATGGACGCTAATTTCAGCCTTGGGTTCGAACTTTGGAAGCAGTTATCTCAGGTTTTATGGGACCAAACGGGCTGAAATATTGGAATAGTGATAACAATCGGTTTCCAAATCGAATTCAGTCACAATATCTCCATAAAGTTGTATTTTTAGATTAATCAGATTTTTATGGACGCTCATTTCAGACTTGGGTTCGAACTTTGGAAGCAGTTTTCTCAGGTTCTATGGGATTGAATTGGCTGAAATTTTTTAATAATGATAAGAATCCTTATCCAAATCGAATTCAGTCACAATATCTCCATAAAGTTGTATTTTTCGAAAAATCATGATTTTTATGGACGCTAATTTCAGACTTGGGTTCGAACTTTTGAAGCAGTTTTCTCAGGTTCTACGGGACTGAATTGGCTGAAATTTTTGAATAATGACAAGAATCCTTATCCGAATCGAATTCAGTCACAATATCTGTATAAAGTTGTATTTTTAGAAAAATTATTATTTTCATGGACGCTAATTTCAGACTTGGGTTCGAACTTTGCCAGCAGTTTTCTCAGGTTTTATGGGACCAAACGGGCTGAAATATTGGAATAGTGATAAGAATCGTTATCCAAATCGAATTCAGTCACAAAATCTTCATAAAGTTGTATTTTTAGAAAAATTATGATTTTCATGGATGCTTATTTCAGACTTGGGTTCGAACTTTGCAAGCAGTTTTCTCTGGTTTTATGGGACCAAACGGGCTGAAATATTGGAATAGTGATAAGAATCGTTATCCAAATCGAACTCAGTCACAAAATCTTCATAATGTTGTATTTTTAGAAAAATTATGATTTTCATGGATGCTAATTTCAGACTTGGGTTCGAACTTTGGTAGCAGTTATCTCAGGTTTTATGGGACCAAACGGGCTGAAATATTGGAATAGTGATAAGAATCGGTATCCAAATCGAACTCAGTCACAAAATCTTCATAATGTTGTATTTTTAGAAAAATTATGATTTTCATGGATGCTAATTTCAGACTTGGGTTCGAACTTTGGTAGCAGTTATCTCAGGTTTTATGGGACCAAACGGGCTGAAATATTGGAATAGAGATAAGAATCGTTATCCAAATCGAATTCATTCACAATATCTCCATAAAGTTGTATTTTTAGAAATGTTATGATTTTCATGGACGCTAATTTCAGACTTGGGTTCGAACTTTGCAAGCAGTTTTCTCTGGTTTTATGGGACCAAACGGGCTGAAATATTGGAATAGTGATAAGAATCGTTATCCAAATCGAACTCAGTCACAAAATCTCCCTAAAGTTGTATTTTTAGAAAAATTATGATTTTCATGGATGCTAATTTCAGACTTGGGTTCGAACTTTGGAAGCAGTTATCTCAGGTTTTATGGGACCAAACGGGCTGAAATATTGGAATAGTGATAACAATCGGTTTCCAAATCGAATTCAGTCACAATATCTCCATAAAGTTGTATTTTTAGATTAATCAGATTTTTATGGACGCTCATTTCAGACTTGGGTTCGAACTTTGGAAGCAGTTTTCTCAGGTTCTATGGGATTGAATTGGCTGAAATTTTTTAATAATGATAAGAATCCTTATCCAAATCGAATTCAGTCACAATATCTCCATAAAGTTGTATTTTTCGAAAAATCATGATTTTTATGGACGCTAATTTCAGACTTGGGTTCGAACTTTTGAAGCAGTTTTCTCAGGTTCTACGGGACTGAATTGGCTGAAATTTTTGAATAATGACAAGAATCCTTATCCGAATCGAATTCAGTCACAATATCTGTATAAAGTTGTATTTTTAGAAAAATTATTATTTTCATGGACGCTAATTTCAGACTTGGGTTCGAACTTTGCAAGCAGTTTTCTCAGGTTTTATGGGACCAAACGGGCTGAAATATTGGAATAGTGATAAGAATCGTTATCCAAATCGAATTCAGTCACAAAATCTCCATAAAGTTGTATTTTTAGAAAAATTATGATTTTCATGGATGCTTATTTCAGACTTGGGTTCGAACTTTGCAAGCAGTTTTCTCTGGTTTTATGGGACCAAACGGGCTGAAATATTGGAATAGTGATAAGAATCGTTATCCAAATCGAACTCAGTCACAAAATCTTCATAATGTTGTATTTTTAGAAAAATTATGATTTTCATGGATGCTAATTTCAGACTTGGGTTCGAACTTTGGTAGCAGTTATCTCAGGTTTTATGGGACCAAACGGGCTGAAATATTGGAATAGTGATAAGAATCGTTATCCAAATCGAATTCAGTCACAATATCTCCATAAAGTTGTATTTTTAGAAATGTTATGATTTTCATGGACGCTAATTTCAGACTTGGGTTCGAACTTTGCAAGCAGTTTTCTCAGGTTTTATGGGACCAAACGGGCTGAAATATTGGAATAGTGATAAGAATCGTTATCCAAATCGAATTCAGTCACAAAATCTCCATAAAGTTGTATTTTTAGAAAAATTTTGATTTTCATGGATGCTAATTTCAGACTTGGGTTCGAACTTTGGAAGCAGTTTTCTCAGGTTCTATGGGACTGAATTGGCTGAAATTTTTGAATAATGATAAGAATCCTTATCCAAATCGAATTCAGTAATAATAGCTCCATAAAGTTGTATTTTTAGAAAAATTATGATTTTCATGGACGCTAATTTCAGCCTTGGGTTCGAACTTTGGAAGCAGTTTTCTCAGGTTTTATGTGACCAAACGGGTTGAAATATTGGAATAGTGATAAGAATCGTTATCCAAATCGAATTCAGTAACAAAATCTCCACAAAGCTGTATTTTTAGAAAAATAATGATTTTCATGGATGCTAATTTCAGACTTGGGTTCGAACTTTGCAAGCAGTTTTCTCAGGTTTTATGTGACCGAACGGGCTGAAATATTGGAATAATGATAAGAATCCTTATCCAAATCGAATTTAGTCACAATATCTCCATAAAGTTGTATTTTTAGATTAATCAGATTTTTATGGACGCTCATTTCAGACTTGGGTTCGAACTTTGGAAGCAGTTTTCTCAGGTTCTATGGGACTGAATTGGCTGAAATTTTTTAATAATGATAAGAATCCTTATCCAAATCGAATTCAGTCACAATATCTCCATAAAGTTGTATTTTTCGAAAAATCATGATTTTTATGGACGCTAATTTCAGACTTGGGTTCGAACTTTGGTAGCAGTTATCTCAGGTTTTATGGGACTGAATTGGCTGAAATTTTTGAATAATGATAAGAATCCTTATCCGAATCGAATTCAGTCACAATATCTGTATAAAGTTGTATTTTTAGAAAAATTATTATTTTCATGGACGCTAATTTCAGACTTGGGTTCGAACTTAGCAAGCAGTTTTCTCAGGTTTTATGGGACCAAACGGGCTGAAATATTGGAATAGTGATAAGAATCGTTATCCAAATCGAATTCAGTCACAAAATCTCCCTAAAGTTGTATTTTTAGAAAAATTATGAATTCATGGATGCTAATTTCAGACTTGGGTTCGAACTTTGCAAGCAGTTTTCTCAGGTTTTATGTGACCGAACTTGCTGAAATATTGGAATAATGATAAGAATCCTTATCCAAATCGAATTTAGTCACAATATCTCCATAAAGTTGTATTTTTAGATTAATCAGATTTTTATGGACGCTCATTTCAGACTTGGGTTCGAACTTTGGAAGCAGTTTTCTCAGGTTCTATGGGACTGAATTGGCTGAAATTTTTTAATAATGATAAGAATCCTTATCCAAATCGAATTCAGTCACAATATCTCCATAAAGTTGTATTTTTCGAAAAATCATGATTTTTATGGACGCTAATTTCAGACTTGGGTTCGAACTTTTGAAGCAGTTTTCTAAGGTTCTACGGGAATGAATTGGCTGAAATTTTTGAATAATGATAAGAATCCTTATCCGAATCGAATTCAGTCACAATATCTGTATAAAGTTGTATTTTTAGAAAAATTATTATTTTCATGGACGCTAATTTCAGACTTGGGTTCGAACTTTGCAAGCAGTTTTCTCAGGTTTTATGGGACCAAACGGGCTGAAATATTGGAATAGTGATAAGAATCGTTATCCAAATCGAATTCAGTCACAAAATCTCCATAAAGTTGTATTTTTAGAAAAATTATGATTTTCATGGATGCTAATTTCAGACTTGGGTTCGAACTTTGGAAGCAGTTATCTCAGGTTTTATGGGACCAAACGGGCTGAAATATTGGAATAGTGATAAGAATCGTTATCCAAATCGAATTCAGTCACAATATCTCCATAAAGTTGTATTTTTAGAAATGTTATGATTTTCATGGACGCTAATTTCAGACTTGGGTTCAAACTTTGCAAGCAGTTTTCTCTGGTTTTATGGGACCAAACGGGCTGAAATATTGGAATATTGATAAGAATCGTTATCCAAATCGAACTCAGTCACAAAATCTTCATAATGTTGTATTTTTAGAAAAATTATGATTTTCATGGATGCTAATTTCAGACTTGGGTTCGAACTTTGGTAGCAGTTATCTCAGGTTTTATGGGACCAAACGGGCTGAAATATTGGAATAGTGATAAGAATCGGTTTCCAAATCGAATTCAGTCACAATATCTCCATAAAGTTGTATTTTTAGATTAATCAGATTTTTATGGACGCTCATTTCAGACTTGGGTTCGATCTTTGGAAGCAGTTTTCTCAGGTTCTATGGGACTGAATTGGCTGAAATTTTGTAATAGTTATAAGAATCCTTATCCAAATCGAATTCAGTCACAATATCTCCATAAAGTTGTATTTTTAGAAATGTTATGATTTTCATGGACGCTAATTTCAGACTTGGGTTCGAACTTTGGACGCAGTTATATCAGGTTTTATGGGACCAAACTGGCTGGAATATTGGAATAGTGATAAGAATCGTTATCCAAATCGATTTCAGTCACAAAATCTCCACAAAGCTGTATTTTTAGAAAAATAATGATTTTCATGGATGCTAATTTCAGACTTGGGTTCGAACTTTGGACGCAGTTATATCAGGTTTTATGGGACCAAACTGGCTGAAATATTGGAATAGTGATAAGAATCGTTATCCAAATCGAATTCAGTCACAATATCTCCATAAAGTTGTATTTTCAGATTAATCAGATTTTTATGGACGCTCATTTCAGACTTGGGTTCGAACTTTGGAAGCAGTTTTCTCAGGTTCTATGGGACTGAATTGGCTGAAATTTTTTAATAATGATAAGAATCCTTATCCAAATCGAATTCAGTCACAATATCTCCATAAAGTTGTATTTTTCGAAAAAACATGATTTTTATGGACGATAATTTCAGACTTGTGTTCGAACTTTTGAAGCAGTTTTCTCAGGTTCTACGGGACTGAATTGGCTGAAATTTTTTAATAATGATAAGAATCCTTATTCAAATCGAATTCAGTCACAATATCTCCATAAAGTGTTAGTTTTCGAAAAATCATGATTTTATGGACGCTAATTTCAGACTTGGGTTCGAACTTTGGAAGCAGTTTTCTCAGGTTCTATGGGACTGAATTGGCTGAAATTTTTGAATAATGATTCGAATCCTTATCCAAATCGAATTCAGTCATAATAGCTCCATAAAGTTGTATTTTTAGAAAAATTATGATTTTCATGGACGCTAATTTCAGCCTTGGGTTCGAACTTTGGAAGCAGTTTTCTCAGGTATTATGTGACCAAACGGGTTGAAATATTGGAATAGTGATAAGAATCGTTATCCAAATCGAATTCAGTCACCAAATCTCCATAAAGTTGTATTTTTTGAAAAATTATGAGTTTTATGGACGCTAATTTCAGACTTGGGTTCGAACTTTGGACGCAGTTATATCAGGTTTTATGGGACCAAACGGGCTGAAATATTGGAATAGTGATAAGAATCGTTATCCAAATCGAATTCAGTCACAATATCTCCATAAAGTTGTATTTTGAGAAATGTTATGATTTTCATGGACGCTAATTTCAGACTTGGGTTCGAACTTTGCAAGCAGTTTTCTCTGGTTTTATGGGACCAAACGGGCTGAAATATTGGAATAGTGATAAGAATCGTTATCCAAATCGAACTCAGTCACAAAATCTTCATAATGTTGTATTTTTAGAAAAATTATGATTTTTATGGATGCTAATTTCAGACTTGGGTTCGAACTTTGGTAGCAGTTATCTCAGGTTTTATGGGACCAAACGGGCTGAAATATTGGAATAGTGATAAGAATCGTTATCCAAATCGAATTTAGTCACAATATCTCCATAAAGTTGTATTTTTAGAAATGTTATGATTTTCATGGACGCTAATTTCAGACTTGGGTTCGAACTTTGCAAGCAGTTTTCTCTGGTTTTATGGGACCAAACGGGCTGAAATATTGGAATAGTGATAAGAATCGTTATCCAAATCGAACTCAGTCACAAAATCTCCCTAAAGTTGTATTTTTAGAAAAATTATGATTTTCATGGATGCTAATTTCAGACTTGGGTTCGAACTTTGGAAGCAGTTATCTCAGGTTTTATGGGACCAAACGGGCTGAAATATTGGAATAGTGATAACAATCGGTTTCCAAATCGAATTCAGTCACAATATCTCCATAAAGTTTTTATTTTTAGATTAATCAGATTTTTATGGACGCTCATTTCAGACTTGGGTTCGAACTTTGGAAGCAGTTTTCTCAGGTTCTATGGGACTGAATTGGCTGAAATTTTTTAATAATGATAAGAATCCTTATCCAAATCGAATTCAGTCACAATATCTCCATAAAGTTGTATTTTTCGAAAAATCATGATTTTTATGGACGCTAATTTCAGACTTGGGTTCGAACTTTTGAAGCAGTTTTCTCAGGTTCTACGGGACTGAATTGGCTGAAATTTTTGAATAATGATAAGAATCCTTATCCGAATCGAATTCAGTCACAATATCTGTATAAAGTTGTATTTTTAGAAAAATGATTATTTTCATGGACGCTAATTTCAGACTTGGGTTCGAACTTTGCAAGCAGTTTTCTCAGGTTTTATGGGACCAAACGGGCTGAAATATTGGAATAGTGATAAGAATCGTTATCCAAATCGAATTCAGTCACAAAATCTCCATAAAGTTGTATTTTTAGAAAAATTATGATTTTCATGGATGCTAATTTCAGACTTGGGTTCGAACTTTGGAAGCAGTTATCTCAGGTTTTATGGGACCAAACGGGCTGAAATATTGGAATAGTGATAAGAATCGTTATCCAAATCGAATTCAGTCACAATATCTCCATAAAGTTGTATTTTTAGAAATGTTATGATTTTCATGGACGCTAATTTCAGACTTGGGTTCGAACTTTGCAAGCAGTTTTCTCTGGTTTTATGGGACCAAACGGGCTGAAATATTGGAATAGTGATAAGAATCGTTATCCAAATCGAACTCAGTCACAAAATCTTCATAATGTTGTATTTTTAGAAAAATTATGATTTTTATGGATGCTAATTTCAGACTTGGGTTCGAACTTTGGTAGCAGTTATCTCAGGTTTTATGGGACCAAACGGGCTGAAATATTGGAATAGTGATAAGAATCGTTATCCAAATCGAATTTAGTCACAATATCTCCATAAAGTTGTATTTTTAGAAATGTTATGATTTTCATGGACGCTAATTTCAGACTTGGGTTCGAACTTTGCAAGCAGTTTTCTCTGGTTTTATGGGACCAAACGGGCTGAAATATTGGAATAGTGATAAGAATCGTTATCCAAATCGAACTCAGTCACAAAATCTCCCTAAAGTTGTATTTTTAGAAAAATTATGATTTTCATGGATGCTAATTTCAGACTTGGGTTCGAACTTTGGAAGCAGTTATCTCAGGTTTTATGGGACCAAACGGGCTGAAATATTGGAATAGTGATAACAATCGGTTTCCAAATCGAATTCAGTCACAATATCTCCATAAAGTTTTTATTTTTAGATTAATCAGATTTTTATGGACGCTCATTTCAGACTTGGGTTCGAACTTTGGAAGCAGTTTTCTCAGGTTCTATGGGACTGAATTGGCTGAAATTTTTGAATAATGATAAGAATCCTTATCCAAATCGAATTCAGTCATAATAGCTCCATAAAGTTGTATTTTTAGAAAAATTATGATTTTCATGGACGCTAATTTCAGCCTTGGGTTCGAACTTTGGAAGCAGTTTTCTCAGGTTTTATGTGACCAAACGGGTTGAAATATTGGAATAGTGATAAGAATCGTTATCCAAATCGAATTTCGTCACCAAATCTCCATAAAGTTGTATTTTTAGAAAAATTATGATTTTTACTGACGCTAATTTCAGACTTGGGTTCGAACTTTGGACGCAGTTATATCAGGTTTTATAGGACCAAACTGGCTGAAATATTGGAATAGTGATAAGAATCGTTATCCAAATCGAATTCAGTCACAAAATCTCCACAAAGCTGTATTTTTAGAAAAATAATGATTTTCATGGATGCTAATTTCAGACTTGGGTTCGAACTTTGCAAGCAGTTTTCTCAGGTTTTATGTGACCGAACGGGCTGAAATATTGGAATAATGATAAGAATCCTTATCCAAATCGAATTTAGTCACAATATCTCCATAAAGTTGTATTTTTAGATTAATCAGATTTTTATGGACTCTCATTTCAGACTTGGGTTCGAACTTTGGAAGCAGTTTTCTCAGGTTCTATGGGACTGAATTGGCTGAAATTTTTTAATAATGATAAGAGTCCTTATCCAAATCGAATTCAGTCACAATATCTCCATAAAGTTGTATTTTTCGAAAAATCATGATTTTTATGGACGCTAATTTCAGACTTGGGTTCGAACTTTTGAAGCAGTTTTCTCAGGTTTTATGGGACCAAACGGGCTGAAATATTGGAATATTGATAAGAATCCTTATTCAAATCGAATTCAGTCAAAATATCTCCATAAAGTGTTAGTTTTAGAAAAATCATGATTTTATGGACGCTAATTTCAGACTTGGGTTCGAACTTTGGAAGCAGTTTTCTAAGGTTCTACGGGACTGAATTGGCTGAAATTTTTGAATAATGATAAGAATCCTTATCCGAATCGAATTCAGTCACAATATCTGTATAAAGTTGTATTTTTAGAAAAAATATTATTTTAATGGACGCTAATTTTAGACTTGGGTTCGAACTTTGCAAGCAGTTTTCTCAGGTTTTATGGGACCAAACGGGCTGAAATATTGGAATAGTGATAAGAATCGTAATCCAAATCGAATTCAGTCACAAAATCTCCATAATTTTTTTATTTTTAGAAAAATCATGATTTTTATGGACTCTAATTTCAGACTTGGGTTCGAACTTTGGAAGCAGTTTTCTCAGGTTCTATGGGACTGAATTGGCTGAAATTTTTGAATAATGATAAGAATCCTTATCCAAATCGAATTCAGTCATAATAGCTCCATAAAGTTGTATTTTTAGAAAAATTATGATTTTCATGGACGCTAATTTCAGCCTTGGGTTCGAATTTTGGAAGAAGTTTTCTCAGGTTTTATGTGACCAAACGGGTTGAAATATTGGAATAGTGATAAGAATCGTTATCCAAATCGAATTCAGTCACCAAATCTCCATAAAGTTGTATTTTTAGAAAAATTATGATTTTTATGGACGCTAATTTCAGACTTGGGTTCGAACTTTGGACGCAGTTATATCAGGTTTTATGGGACCAAACTGGCTGAAATATTGGAATAGTGATAAGAATCGTTATCCAAATCGAATTCAGTCACAAAATCTCCACAAAGCTGTATTTTTAGAAAAATAATGATTTTCATGGATGCTAATTTCAGACTTGGGTTCGAACTTTGCAAGCAGTTTTCTCAGGTTTTATGTGACCGAACGGGCTGAAATATTGGAATAGTGATAAGAATCCTTATTCAAATCGAATTCAGTCACAATATCTCCATAAAGTGTTAGTTTTAGAAAAATCATGATTTTATGGACGCTAATTTCAGACTTGGGTTCGAACTTTGGAAGCAGTTTTCTCAGGTTCTACGGGACTGAATTGGCTGAAATTTTTGAATAATGATAAGAATCCTTATCCGAATCGAATTCAGTCACAATATCTGTATAAAGTTGTATTTTTAGAAAAAATATTATTTTAATGGACGCTAATTTTAGACTTGGGTTCGAACTTTGCAAGCAGTTTTCTCAGGTTTTATGTGACCGAACGGGCTGAAATATTGGAATAATGATAAGAATCCTTATCCAAATCGAATTTAGTCACAATATCTCCATAAAGTTGTATTTTTAGAAAAATCATGATTTTTATGGACGCTAATTTCCGACTTGGGTTCGAACTTTGCAAGCAGTTTTCTCAGGTTTTATGTGACCGAACGGGCTGAAATATTGGAATAATGATAAGAATCCTTATCCAAATCGAATTTAGTCACAATATCTCCATAAAGTTGTATTTTTAGAAAAATCATGATTTTTATGGACGCTAATTTCCGACTTGGGTTCGAACTTTGCAAGCAGTTTTCTCAGGTTTTATGGGACCAAACGGGCTGAAATATTGGAATAGTGATAAGAATCGTAATCCAAATCGAATTCAGTCACAAAATCTCCATAATTTTTTTATTTTTAGAAAAATCATGATTTTTATGGACTCTAATTTCAGACTTGGGTTCGAACTTTGGAAGCAGTTTTCTCAGGTTCTATGGGACTGAATTGGCTGAAATTTTTGAATAATGATAAGAATCCTTATCCAAATCGAATTCAGTCATAATAGCTCCATAAAGTTGTATTTTTAGAAAAATTATGATTTTCATGGACGCTAATTTCAGCCTTGGGTTCGAATTTTGGAAGAAGTTTTCTCAGGTTTTATGTGACCAAACGGGTTGAAATATTGGAATAGTGATAAGAATCGTTATCCAAATCGAATTCAGTCACCAAATCTCCATAAAGTTGTATTTTTAGAAAAATTATGATTTTTATGGACGCTAATTTCAGACTTGGGTTCGAACTTTGGACGCAGTTATATCAGGTTTTATGGGACCAAACTGGCTGAAATATTGGAATAGTGATAAGAATCGTTATCCAAATCGAATTCAGTCACAAAATCTCCACAAAGCTGTATTTTTAGAAAAATAATGATTTTCATGGATGCTAATTTCAGACTTGGGTTCGAACTTTGCAAGCAGTTTTCTCAGGTTTTATGTGACCGAACGGGCTGAAATATTGGAATAGTGATAAGAATCCTTATTCAAATCGAATTCAGTCACAATATCTCCATAAAGTGTTAGTTTTAGAAAAATCATGATTTTATGGACGCTAATTTCAGACTTGGGTTCGAACTTTGGAAGCAGTTTTCTCAGGTTCTACGGGACTGAATTGGCTGAAATTTTTGAATAATGATAAGAATCCTTATCCGAATCGAATTCAGTCACAATATCTGTATAAAGTTGTATTTTTAGAAAAAATATTATTTTAATGGACGCTAATTTTAGACTTGGGTTCGAACTTTGCAAGCAGTTTTCTCAGGTTTTATGTGACCGAACGGGCTGAAATATTGGAATAATGATAAGAATCCTTATCCAAATCGAATTTAGTCACAATATCTCCATAAAGTTGTATTTTTAGAAAAATCATGATTTTTATGGACGCTAATTTCCGACTTGGGTTCGAACTTTGCAAGCAGTTTTCTCAGGTTTTATGGGACCAAACGGGCTGAAATATTGGAATAGTGATAAGAATCGTTATCCAAATCGAATTCAGTCACAAAATCTCCATAAATTTGTATTTTTAGAAAAATCATGATTTTTATGGACTCTAATTTCAGACTTGGGTTCGAACTTTGGAAGCAGTTTTCTCAGGTTCTATGGGACTGAATTGGCTGAAATTTTTGAATAATGATAAGAATCCTAATCCAAATCGAATTCAGTCATAATAGCTCCATAAAGTTGTATTTTTAGAAAAATTATAATTTTCATGGACGCTAATTTCAGCCTTGGGTTCGAATTTTGGAAGAAGTTTTCTCAGGTTTTATGTGACCAAACGGGTTGAAATATTGGAATAGTGATAAGAATCGTTATCCAAATCGAATTCAGTCACCAAATCTCCATAAAGTTGTATTTTTAGAAAAATTATGATTTTTATGGACGCTAATTTCAGACTTGGGTTCGAACTTTGGACGCAGTTATATCAGGTTTTATGTGACCAAACTGGCTGAAATATTGGAATAGTGATAAGAATCGTTATCCAAATCGAATTCAGTCACAAAATCTCCACAAACCTGTATTTTTAGAAAAATAATGATTTTCATGGATGCTAATTTCAGACTTGGGTTCGAACTTTGCAAGCAGTTTTCTCAGGTTTTATGTGACCGAACGGGCTGAAATATTGGAATAATGATAAGAATCCTTATCCAAATCGAATTTAGTCACAATATCTCCATAAAGTTGTATTTTTAGATTAATCAGATTTTTATGGACGCTCATTTCAGACTTGGGTTCGAACTTTGGAAGCAGTTTTCTCAGGTTCTATGGGACTGAATTGGCTGAAATTTTTTAATAATGATAAGAATCCTTATCCAAATCGAATTCAGTCACAATATCTCCATAAAGTTGTATTTTTCGAAAAATCATGATTTTTATGGACGCTAATTTCAGACTTGGGTTCGAACTTTTGAAGCAGTTTTCTCAGGTTCTACGGGACTGAATTGGCTGAAATTTTTGAATAATGATAAGAATCCTTATCCGAATCGAATTCAGTCACAATATCTGTATAAAGTTGTATTTTTAGAAAAATTATTATTTTCATGGACGCTAATTTCAGACTTGGGTTCGAACTTTGCAAGCAGTTTTCTCAGGTTTTATGGGACCAAACGGGCTGAAATATTGGAATAGTGATAAGAATCGTTATCCAAATCGAATTCAGTCACAAAATCTCCATAAAGTTGTATTTTTAGAAAAATTATGATTTTCATGGATGCTAATTTCAGACTTGGGTTCGAACTTTGGAAGCAGTTATCTCAGGTTTTATGGGACCAAACGGGCTGAAATATTGGAATAGAGATAAGAATCGTTATCCAAATCGAATTCAGTCACAATATCTCCATAAAGTTGTATTTTTAGAAATGTTATGATTTTCATGGACGCTAATTTCAGACTTGGGTTCGAACTTTGCAAGCAGTTTTCTCAGGTTTTATGGGACCAAACGGGCTGAAATATTGGAATAGTGATAAGAATCGTTATCCAAATCGAATTCAGTCACAAAATCTCCATAAAGTTGTATTGTTAGAAAAAACGTTCGAACTTTGGAAGCAGTTATCTCAGGTTTTATGGGACCAAACGGGCTGAAATATTGGAAAAGTGATAACAATCGGTTTCCAAATCGAATTCAGTCACAATATCTCCATAAAGTTGTATTTTTAGATTAATCAGATTTTTATGGACGCTCATTTCAGACTTGGGTTCGAACTTTGGAAGCAGTTTTCTCAGGTTCTATGGGACTGAAGTGGCTGAAATTTTTTTTATAATGATAAGAATCCTTATCCAAATCGAATTCAGTCACAATATCTCCATAAAGTTGTATTTTTCGAAAAATCATGATTTTTATGGACGCTAATTTCAGACTTGGGTTCGAACTTTTGAAGCAGTTTTCTCAGGTTCTACGGGACTGAATTGGCTGAAATTTTTGAATAATGATAAGAATCCTTATCCGAATCGAATTCAGTCACAATATCTGTATAAAGTTGTATTTTTAGAAAAATTATTATTTTCATGGACGCTAATTTCAGACTTGGGTTCGAACTTTGCAAGCAGTTTTCTCAGGTTTTATGGGACCAAACGGGCTGAAATATTGGAATAGTGATAAGAATCGTTATCCAAATCGAATTCAGTCACAAAATCTCCATAAAGTTGTATTTTTAGAAAAATTATGATTTTCATGGATGCTAATTTCAAACTTGGGTTCGAACTTTGGAAGCAGTTATCTCAGGTTTTATGGGACCAAACGGGCTGAAATATTGGAATAGTGATAAGAATCGTTATCCAAATCGAATTCAGTCACAAAATCTCCACAAACCTGTATTTTTAGAAAAATAATGATTTTCATGGATGCTAATTTCAGACTTGGGTTCGAACTTTGCAAGCAGTTTTCTCAGGTTTTATGTGACCGAACGGGCTGAAATATTGGAATAATGATAAGAATCCTTATCCAAATCGAATTTAGTCACAATATCTCCATAAAGTTGTATTTTTAGATTAATCAGATTTTTATGGACGCTCATTTCAGACTTGGGTTCGAACTTTGGAAGCAGTTTTCTCAGGTTCTATGGGACTGAATTGGCTGAAATTTTTTAATAATGATAAGAATCCTTATCCAAATCGAATTCAGTCACAATATCTCCATAAAGTTGTATTTTTCGAAAAATCATGATTTTTATGGACGCTAATTTCAGACTTGGGTTCGAACTTTTGAAGCAGTTTTCTCAGGTTCTACGGGACTGAATTGGCTGAAATTTTTGAATAATGATAAGAATCCTTATCCGAATCGAATTCAGTCACAATATCTGTATAAAGTTGTATTTTTAGAAAAATTATTATTTTCATGGACGCTAATTTCAGACTTGGGTTCGAACTTTGCAAGCAGTTTTCTCAGGTTTTATGGGACCAAACGGGCTGAAATATTGAAATAGTGATAAGAATCGTTATCCAAATCGAATTCAGTCACAAAATCTCCATAAAGTTGTATTTTTAGAAAAATTATGATTTTCATGGATGCTAATTTCAGACTTGGGTTCGAACTTTGCAAGCAGTTTTCTCTGGTTTTATGGGACCAAACGGGCTGAAATATTGGATTAGTGATAAGAATCGTTATCCAAATCGAACTCAGTCACAAAATCTTCATAATGTTGTATTTTTAGAAAAATTATGATTTTCATGGATGCTAATTTCAGACTTGGGTTCGATTTTTGGAAGCAGTTATCTCAGGTTTTATGGGACCAAACGGGCTGAAATATTGGAATAGAGATAAGAATCGTTATCCAAATCGAATTCAGTCACAATATCTCCATAAAGTTGTATTTTTAGAAATGTTATGATTTTCATGGACGCTAATTTCAGACTTGGGTTCGAACTTTGCAAGCAGTTTTCTCAGGTTTTATGGGACCAAACGGGCTGAAATATTGGAATAGTGATAAGAATCGTTATCCAAATCGAATTCAGTCACAAAATCTCCATAAAGTTGTATTGTTAGAAAAAACGTTCGAACTTTGGAAGCAGTTATCTCAGGTTTTATGGGACCAAACGGGCTGAAATATTGGAAAAGTGATAACAATCGGTTTCCAAATCGAATTCAGTCACAATATCTCCATAAAGTTGTATTTTTAGATTAATCAGATTTTTATGGACGCTCATTTCAGACTTGGGTTCGAACTTTGGAAGCAGTTTTCTCAGGTTCTATGGGACTGAAGTGGCTGAAATTTTTTAATAATGATAAGAATCCTTATCCAAATCGAATTCAGTCACAATATCTCCATAAAGTTGTATTTTTCGAAAAATCATGATTTTTATGGACGCTAATTTCAGACTTGGGTTCGAACTTTTGAAGCAGTTTTCTCAGGTTCTACGGGACTGAATTGGCTGAAATTTTTGAATAATGATAAGAATCCTTATCCGAATCGAATTCAGTCACAATATCTGTATAAAGTTGTATTTTTAGAAAAATTATTATTTTCATGGACGCTAATTTCAGACTTGGGTTCGAACTTTGCAAGCAGTTTTCTCAGGTTTTATGGGACCAAACGGGCTGAAATATTGGAATAGTGATAAGAATCGTTATCCAAATCGAATTCAGTCACAAAATCTCCATAAAGTTGTATTTTTAGAAAAATTATGATTTTCATGGATGCTAATTTCAGACTTGGGTTCGAACTTTGGAAGCAGTTATCTCAGGTTTTATGGGACCAAACGGGCTGAAATATTGGAATAGTGATAAGAATCGTTAACCATATCGAATTCAGTCACAATATCTCCATAAAGTTGTATTTTTAGAAATGTTATGATTTTCATGGACGCTAATTTTAGACTTGGGTTCGAACTTTGCGAGCAGTTTTCTCTGGTTTTATGGGACCAAACGTGCTGAAATATTGGAATAGTGATAAGAATCGTTATCCAAATCGAACTCAGTCACAAAATCTTCATAATGTTGTATTTTTAGAAAAATTATGATTTTCATGGATGCTAATTTCAGACTTGGGTTCGAACTTTGGAAGCAGTTATCTCAGGTTTTATGGGACCAAACGGGCTGAAATATTGGAATAGTGATAAGAATCGTTATCCAAATCGAATTCAGTCACAATATCTCCATAAAGTTGTATTTTTAGAAATGTTATTATTTTCATGGACGCTAATTTCAGACTTGGGTTCGAACTTTGCAAGCAGTTTTCTCAGGTTTTATGGGACCAAACGGGCTGAAATATTGGAATAGTGATAAGAATCGTTATCCAAATCGAATTCAATCACAAAATCTCCATAAAGTTGTATTTTTAGATTAATCAGATTTTTATGGACGCTCATTTCAGACTTGGGTTCGAACTTTGGAAGCAGTTTTCTCAGGTTCTATGGGACTGAAGTGGCTGAAATTTTTTAATAATGATAAGAATCCTTATCCAAATCGAATTCAGTCACAATATCTCCATAAAGTTGTATTTTTCGAAAAATCATGATTTTTATGGACGCTAATTTCAGACTTGGGTTCGAACTTTTGAAGCAGTTTTCTCAGGTTCTACGGGACTGAATTGGCTGAAATTTTTGAATAATGATAAGAATCCTTATCCGAATCGAATTCAGTCACAATATCTGTATAAAGTTGTATTTTTAGAAAAATTATTATTTTCATGGACGCTAATTTCAGACTTGGGTTCGAACTTTGCAAGCAGTTTTCTCAGGTTTTATGGGACCAAACGGGCTGAAATATTGGAATAGTGATAAGAATCGTTATCCAAATCGAATTCAGTCACAAAATCTCCATAAAGTTGTATTTTTAGAAAAATTATGATTTTCATGGATGCTAATTTCAGACTTGGGTTCGAACTTTGGAAGCAGTTATCTCAGGTTTTATGGGACCAAACGGGCTGAAATATTGGAATAGTGATAAGAATCGTTATCCAAATCGAATTCAGTCACAAAATCTCCACAAAACTGTATTTTTAGAAAAATAATGATTTTCATGGGTGCTAATTTCAGACTTGGGTTCGAACTTTGCAAGCAGTTTTCTCAGGTTTTATGTGACCGAACGGGCTGAAATATTGGAATAATGATAAGAATCCTTATCCAAATCGAATTTAGTCACAATATCTCCATAAAGTTGTATTTTTAGATTAATCAGATTTTTATGGACGCTCATTTCAGACTTGGGTTCGAACTTTGGAAGCAGTTTTCTCAGGTTCTATGGACTGAATTGGCTGAAATTTTTAAATAATGATAAGAATCCTTATCCAAATCGAATTCAGTCACAATATCTCCATAAAGTTGTATTTTTCGAAAAATCATGATTTTTATGGACGCTAATTTCAGACTTGGGTTCGAACTTTTGAAGCAGTTTTCTCAGGTTCTACGGGACTGAATTGGCTGAAATTTTTGAATAATGATAAGAATCCTTATCCGAATCGAATTCAGTCACAATATCTGTATAAAGTTGTATTTTTAGAAAAATTATTATTTTCATGGACGCTAATTTCAGACTTGGGTTCGAACTTTGCAAGCAGTTTTCTCAGGTTTTATGGGACCAAACGGGCTGAAATATTGGAATAGTGATAAGAATCGTTATCCAAATCGAATTCAGTCACAAAATCTCCATAAAGTTGTATTTTTAGAAAAATTATGATTTTCATGGATGCTAATTTCAGACTTGGGTTCGAACTTTGCAAGCAGTTTTCTCTGGTTTTATGGGACCAAACGGGCTGAAATATTGGAATAGTGATAAGAATCGTTATCCAAATCGAACTCAGTCACAAAATCTTCATAATGTTGTATTTTTAGAAAAATTATGATTTTCATGGATGCTAATTTCAGACTTGGGTTCGATTTTTGGAAGCAGTTATCTCAGGTTTTATGGGACCAAACGGGCTGAAATATTGGAATAGAGATAAGAATCGTTATCCAAATCGAATTCAGTCACAATATCTCCATAAAGTTGTATTTTTAGAAATGTTATGATTTTCATGGACGCTAATTTCAGACTTGGGTTCGAACTTTGCAAGCAGTTTTCTCAGGTTTTATGGGACCAAACGGGCTGAAATATTGGAATAGTGATAAGAATCGTTATCCAAATCGAATTCAGTCACAAAATCTCCATAAAGTTGTATTGTTAGAAAAAACGTTCGAACTTTGGAAGCAGTTATCTCAGGTTTTATGGGACCAAACGGGCTGAAATATTGGAAAAGTGATAACAATCGGTTTCCAAATCGAATTCAGTCACAATATCTCCATAAAGTTGTATTTTTAGATTAATCAGATTTTTATGGACGCTCATTTCAGACTTGGGTTCGAACTTTGGAAGCAGTTTTCTCAGGTTCTATGGGACTGAAGTGGCTGAAATTTTTTAATAATGATAAGAATCCTTATCCAAATCGAATTCAGTCACAATATCTCCATAAAGTTGTATTTTTCGAAAAATCATGATTTTTATGGACGCTAATTTCAGACTTGGGTTCGAACTTTTGAAGCAGTTTTCTCAGGTTCTACGGGACTGAATTGGCTGAAATTTTTGAATAATGATAAGAATCCTTATCCGAATCGAATTCAGTCACAATATCTGTATAAAGTTGTATTTTTAGAAAAATTATTATTTTCATGGACGCTAATTTCAGACTTGGGTTCGAACTTTGCAAGCAGTTTTCTCAGGTTTTATGGGACCAAACGGGCTGAAATATTGGAATAGTGATAAGAATCGTTATCCAAATCGAATTCAGTCACAAAATCTCCATAAAGTTGTATTTTTAGAAAAATTATGATTTTCATGGATGCTAATTTCAGACTTGGGTTCGAACTTTGGAAGCAGTTATCTCAGGTTTTATGGGACCAAACGGGCTGAAATATTGGAATAGTGATAAGAATCGTTAACCATATCGAATTCAGTCACAATATCTCCATAAAGTTGTATTTTTAGAAATGTTATGATTTTCATGGACGCTAATTTCAGACTTGGGTTCGAACTTTGCGAGCAGTTTTCTCTGGTTTTATGGGACCAAACGTGCTGAAATATTGGAATAGTGATAAGAATCGTTATCCAAATCGAACTCAGTCACAAAATCTTCATAATGTTGTATTTTTAGAAAAATTATGATTTTCATGGATGCTAATTTCAGACTTGGGTTCGAACTTTGGAAGCAGTTATCTCAGGTTTTATGGGACCAAACGGGCTGAAATATTGGAATAGTGATAAGAATCGTTATCCAAATCGAATTCAGTCACAATATCTCCATAAAGTTGTATTTTTAGAAATGTTATTATTTTCATGGACGCTAATTTCAGACTTGGGTTCGAACTTTGCAAGCAGTTTTCTCAGGTTTTATGGGACCAAACGGGCTGAAATATTGGAATAGTGATAAGAATCGTTATCCAAATCGAATTCAATCACAAAATCTCCATAAAGTTGTATTTTTAGAAAAATTTTGATTTTCATGGATGCTAATTTCAGACTGGCTGAAATATTGGAATAGTGATAAGAATCGTTATACAAATCGAATTCAGTCACAAAATCTCCACAAAGCTGTATTTTTAGAAAAATAATGATTTTCATGGATGCTAATTTCAGACTTGGGTTCGAACTTTGCAAGCAGTTTTCTCAGGTTTTATGTGACCGAACGGGCTGAAATATTGGAATAATGATAAGAATCCTTATCCAAATCGAATTTAGTCACAATATCTCCATAAAGTTGTATTTTTAGATTAATCAGATTTTTATGGACGCTCATTTCAGACTTGGGTTCGAACTTTGGAAGCAGTTTTCTCAGGTTCTATGGGACTGAATTGGCTGAAATTTTTTAATAATGATAAGAATCCTTATCCAAATCGAATTCAGTCACAATATCTCCATAAAGTTGTATTTTTCGAAAAATCATGATTTTTATGGACGCTAATTTCAGACTTGGGTTCGAACTTTTGAAGCAGTTTTCTCAGGTTCTACGGGACTGAATTGGCTGAAATTTTTGAATAATGATAAGAATCCTTATCCGAATCGAATTCAGTCACAATATCTGTATAAAGTTGTATTTTTCGAAAAATTATTATTTTCATGGACGCTAATTTCAGACTTGGGTTCGAACTTTTGAAGCAGTTTTCTCAGGTTCTACGGGACTGAATTGGCTGAAATTTTTGAATAATGATAAGAATCCTTATCCGAATCGAATTCAGTCACAATATCTGTATAAAGTTGTATTTTTAGAAAAATTATTATTTTCATGGACGCTAATTTCAGACTTGGGTTCGAACTTTGCAAGCAGTTTTCTCAGGTTTTATGGGACCAAACGGGCTGAAATATTGGAATAGTGATAAGAATCGTTATCCAAATCGAATTCAGTCACAAAATCTCCATAAAGTTGTATTTTTAGAAAAATTATGATTTTCATGGATGCTAATTTCAGACTTGGGTTCGAACTTTGGAAGCAGTTATCTCAGGTTTTATGGGACCAAACGGGCTGAAATATTGGAATAGTGATAAGAATCGTTAACCATATCGAATTCAGTCACAATATCTCCATAAAGTTGTATTTTTAGAAATGTTATGATTTTCATGGACGCTAATTTCAGACTTGGGTTCGAACTTTGCGAGCAGTTTTCTCTGGTTTTATGGGACCAAACGTGCTGAAATATTGGAATAGTGATAAGAATCGTTATCCAAATCGAACTCAGTCACAAAATCTTCATAATGTTGTATTTTTAGAAAAATTATGATTTTCATGGATGCTAATTTCAGACTTGGGTTCGAACTTTGGAAGCAGTTATCTCAGGTTTTATGGGACCAAACGGGCTGAAATATTGGAATAGTGATAAGAATCGTTATCCAAATCGAATTCAGTCACAATATCTCCATAAAGTTGTATTTTTAGAAATGTTATTATTTTCATGGACGCTAATTTCAGACTTGGGTTCGAACTTTGCAAGCAGTTTTCTCAGGTTTTATGGGACCAAACGGGCTGAAATATTGGAATAGTGATAAGAATCGTTATCCAAATCGAATTCAATCACAAAATCTCCATAAAGTTGTATTTTTAGAAAAATTTTGATTTTCATGGATGCTAATTTCAGACTGGCTGAAATATTGGAATAGTGATAAGAATCGTTATACAAATCGAATTCAGTCACAAAATCTCCACAAAGCTGTATTTTTAGAAAAATAATGATTTTCATGGATGCTAATTTCAGACTTGGGTTCGAACTTTGCAAGCAGTTTTCTCAGGTTTTATGTGACCGAACGGGCTGAAATATTGGAATAATGATAAGAATCCTTATCCAAATCGAATTTAGTCACAATATCTCCATAAAGTTGTATTTTTAGATTAATCAGATTTTTATGGACGCTCATTTCAGACTTGGGTTCGAACTTTGGAAGCAGTTTTCTCAGGTTCTATGGGACTGAATTGGCTGAAATTTTTTAATAATGATAAGAATCCTTATCCAAATCGAATTCAGTCACAATATCTCCATAAAGTTGTATTTTTCGAAAAATCATGATTTTTATGGACGCTAATTTCAGACTTGGGTTCGAACTTTTGAAGCAGTTTTCTCAGGTTCTACGGGACTGAATTGGCTGAAATTTTTGAATAATGATAAGAATCCTTATCCGAATCGAATTCAGTCACAATATCTGTATAAAGTTGTATTTTTCGAAAAATTATTATTTTCATGGACGCTAATTTCAGACTTGGGTTCGAACTTTTGAAGCAGTTTTCTCAGGTTCTACGGGACTGAATTGGCTGAAATTTTTGAATAATGATAAGAATCCTTATCCGAATCGAATTCAGTCACAATATCTGTATAAAGTTGTATTTTTAGAAAAATTATTATTTTCATGGACGCTAATTTCAGACTTGGGTTCGAACTTTGCAAGCAGTTTTCTCAGGTTTTATGGGACCAAACGGGCTGAAATATTGGAATAGTGATAAGAATCGTTATCCAAATCGAATTCAGTCACAAAATCTCCATAAAGTTGTATTTTTAGAAAAATTATGATTTTCATGGATGCTAATTTCAGACTTGGGTTCGAACTTTGGAAGCAGTTATCTCAGGTTTTATGGGACCAAACGGGCTGAAATATTGGAATAGAGATAAGAATTGTTATCCAAATCGAATTCAGTCACAATATCTCCATAAAGTTGTATTTTTAAAAATGTTATGATTTTCATGGACGCTAATTTCAGACTTGGGTTCGAACTTTGCAAGCAGTTTTCTCAGGTTTTATGGGACCAAACGGGCTGAAATATTGGAATAGTGATAAGAATCGTTATCCAAATCGAATTCAGTCACAAAATCTCCATAAAGTTGTATTGTTAGAAAAAACGTTCGAACTTTGGAAGCAGTTATCTCAGGTTTTATGGGACCAAACGGGCTGAAATATTGGAAAAGTGATAACAATCGGTTTCCAAATCGAATTCAGTCACAATATCTCCATAAAGTTGTATTTTTAGATTAATCAGATTTTTATGGACGCTCATTTCAGACTTGGGTTCGAACTTTGGAAGCAGTTTTCTCAGGTTCTATGGGACTGAAGTGGCTGAAATTTTTTAATAATGATAAGAATCCTTATCCAAATCGAATTCAGTCACAATATCTCCATAAAGTTGTATTTTTCGAAAAATCATGATTTTTATGGACGCTAATTTCAGACTTGGGTTCGAACTTTTGAAGCAGTTTTCTCAGGTTCTACGGGACTGAATTGGCTGAAATTTTTGAATAATGATAAGAATCCTTATCCGAATCGAATTCAGTCACAATATCTGTATAAAGTTGTATTTTTAGAAAAATTATTATTTTCATGGACGCTAATTTCAGACTTGGGTTCGAACTTTGGAAGCAGTTTTCTCAGGTTTTATGGGACCAAACGGGCTGAAATATTGGAATAGTGATAAGAATCGTTATCCAAATCGAATTCAGTCACAAAATCTCCATAAAGTTGTATTTTTAGAAAAATTATGATTTTCATGGATGCTAATTTCAGACTTGGGTTCGAACTTTGGAAGCAGTTATCTCAGGTTTTATGGGACCAAACGGGCTGAAATATTGGAATAGTGATAAGAATCGTTAACCATATCGAATTCAGTCACAATATCTCCATAAAGTTGTATTTTTAGAAATGTTATGATTTTCATGGACGCTAATTTCAGACTTGGGTTCGAACTTTGCGAGCAGTTTTCTCTGGTTTTATGGGACCAAACGTGCTGAAATATTGGAATAGTGATAAGAATCGTTATCCAAATCGAACTCAGTCACAAAATCTTCATAATGTTGTATTTTTAGAAAAATTATTATTTTCATGGATGCTAATTTCAGACTTGGGTTCGAACTTTGGTAGCAGTTATCTCAGGTTTTATGGGACCAAACGGGCTGAAATATTGGAATAGTGATAAGAATCGTTATCCAAATCGAATTCAGTCACAATATCTCCATAAAGTTGTATTTTTAGAAATGTTATTATTTTCATGGACGCTAATTTCAGACTTGGGTTCGAACTTTGCAAGCAGTTTTCTCAGGTTTTATGGGACCAAACGGGCTGAAATATTGGAATAGTGATAAGAATCGTTATCCAAATCGAATTCAATCACAAAATCTCCATAAAGTTGTATTTTTAGAAAAATTTTGATTTTCATGGATGCTAATTTCAGACTGGCTGAAATATTGGAATAGTGATAAGAATCGTTATACAAATCGAATTCAGTCACAAAATCTCCACAAAGCTGTATTTTTAGAAAAATAATGATTTTCATGGATGCTAATTTCAGACTTGGGTTCGAACTTTGCAAGCAGTTTTCTCAGGTTTTATGTGACCGAACGGGCTGAAATATTGGAATAATGATAAGAATCCTTATCCAAATCGAATTTAGTCACAATATCTCCATAAAGTTGTATTTTTAGATTAATCAGATTTTTATGGACGCTCATTTCAGACTTGGGTTCGAACTTTGGAAGCAGTTTTCTCAGGTTCTATGGGACTGAATTGGCTGAAATTTTTTAATAATGATAAGAATCCTTATCCAAATCGAATTCAGTCACAATATCTCCATAAAGTTGTATTTTTCGAAAAATCATGATTTTTATGGACGCTAATTTCAGACTTGGGTTCGAACTTTTGAAGCAGTTTTCTCAGGTTCTACGGGACTGAATTGGCTGAAATTTTTGAATAATGATAAGAATCCTTATCCGAATCGAATTCAGTCACAATATCTGTATAAAGTTGTATTTTTCGAAAAATTATTATTTTCATGGACGCTAATTTCAGACTTGGGTTCGAACTTTTGAAGCAGTTTTCTCAGGTTCTACGGGACTGAATTGGCTGAAATTTTTGAATAATGATAAGAATCCTTATCCGAATCGAATTCAGTCACAATATCTGTATAAAGTTGTATTTTTAGAAAAATTATTATTTTCATGGACGCTAATTTCAGACTTGGGTTCGAACTTTGCAAGCAGTTTTCTCAGGTTTTATGGGACCAAACGGGCTGAAATATTGGAATAGTGATAAGAATCGTTATCCAAATCGAATTCAGTCACAAAATCTCCATAAAGTTGTATTTTTAGAAAAATTATGATTTTCATGGATGCTAATTTCAGACTTGGGTTCGAACTTTGGAAGCAGTTATCTCAGGTTTTATGGGACCAAACGGGCTGAAATATTGGAATAGTGATAAGAATCGTTATCCAAATCGAATTCAGTCACAATATCTCCATAAAGTTGTATTTTTAGAAATGTTATGATTTTCATGGACGCTAATTTCAGACTTGGGTTCGAACTTTGCAAGCAGTTTTCTCTGGTTTTATGGGACCAAACGGGCTGAAATATTGGAATAGTGATAAGAATCGTTATCCAAATCGAATTCAGTCACAATATCTCCATAAAGTTGTATTTTTAGAAATGTTATGATTTTCATGGACGCTAATTTCAGACTTGGGTTCGAACTTTGCAAGCAGTTTTCTCCGGTTTTATGGGACCAAACGGGCTGAAATATTGGAATAGTGATAAGAATCGTTATCCAAATCGAACTCAGTCACAAAATCTTCATAATATTTTTTTTTAGAAAAATTATGATTTTCATGGATGCTAATTTCAGTTTTGGGTTCGAACTTTGGTAGCAGTTATTTCAGGTTTTATGGGACCAAACGGGCTGAAATATTGGAATAGTGATAAGAATTGTTATCCAAATCGAATTCAGTCACAATATCTCCATAAAGTTGTATTTTTAGAAATGTTATGATTTTCATGGACGCTAATTTCAGACTTGGGTTCGAACTTTGCAAGCAGTTTTCTCTGGTTTTATGGGACCAAACGGGCTGAAATATTGGTATAGTGATAAGAATCGTTATCCAAATCGAACTCAGTCACAAAATCTCCCTAAAGTTGTATTTTTAGAAAAATTATGATTTTCATGGATGCTAATTTCAGACTTGGGTTCGAACTTTGGAAGCAGTTATCTCAGGTTTTATGGGACCAAACGGGCTGAAATATTGGAATAGTGATAACAATCGCTTTCCAAATCGAATTCAGTCATAATATCTCCATAAAGTTGTATTTTTAGATTAATCAGATTTTTATGGACGCTCATTTCAGACTTGGGTTCGAACTTTGGAAGCAGTTTTCTCAGGTTCTATGGGACTGAATTGGCTGAAATTTTTTAATAATGATAAGAATCCTTATCCAAATCGAATTCAGTCCTCAATATCTCCATAAAGTTTTATTTTTAGAAATGTTATGATTTTCATGGACGCTAATTTCAGACTTGGGTTCGAACTTTGCAAGCAGTTTTCTCTGATTTTATGGGACCAAACGGGCTGAAATATTGGTATAGTGATAAGAATCGTTATCCAAATCGAATTCAGTCACCAAATCTCCATAAAGTTGTATTTTTAGAAAAATTATGATTTTTATGGACGCTAATTTCAGACTTGGGTTCGAACTTTGGACGCAGTTATATCAGGTTTTATGGGACCAAACTGGCTGAAATATTGGAATAGTGATAAGAATCGTTATCCAAATCGAATTCAGTCACAAAATCTCCACAAAGCTGTATTTTTAGAAAAATAATGATTTTCATGGATGCTAATTTCAGACTTGGGTTCGAACTTTGCATGCAGTTTTCTCAGGTTCTATGGGACTGAATTGGCTGAAATTTTTTAATAATGATAAGAATCCTTATCCAAATCGAATTCAGTCACAATATCTCCATAAAGTTGTATTTTTCGAAAAATCATGATTTTTATGGACGCTAATTTCAGACTTGGGTTCGAACTTTTGAAGCAGTTTTCTCAGGTTCTACGGGACTGAATTGGCTGAAATTTTTGAATAATGATAAGAATCCTTATCCGAATCGAATTCAGTCACAATATCTGTATAAAGTTGTATTTTTCGAAAAATTATTATTTTCATGGATGCTAATTTCAGACTTGGGTTCGAACTTTGGTAGCAGTAATCTCAGGTTTTATGGGACCAAACGGGCTGAAATATTGGAATAGTGATAAGAATCGTTATCCAAATCGAATTCAGTCACAAAATCTCCATAAAGTTGTATTGTTAGAAAAAACGTTCGAACTTTGGAAGCAGTTATCTCAGGTTTTATGGGACCAAACGGGCTGAAATATTGGAATAGTGATAACAATCGGTTTCCAAATCGAATTCAGTCACAATATCTCCATAAAGTTGTATTTTTAGATTAATCAGATTTTTATGGACGCTCATTTCAGACTTGGGTTCGAACTTTGGAAGCAGTTTTCTCAGGTTCTATGGGACTGAAGTGGCTGAAATTTTTTAATAATGATAAGAATCCTTATCCAAATCGAATTCAGTCACAATATCTGTATAAAGTTGTATTTTTAGAAAAATTATTATTTTCATGGACGCTAATTTCAGACTTGGGTTCGAACTTTGCAAGCAGTTTTCTCAGGTTTTATGGGACCAAACGGGCTGAAATATTGGAATAGTGATAAGAATCGTTATCCAAATCGAATTCAGTCACAAAATCTCCATAAAGTTGTATTTTTAGAAAAATTTTGATTTTCATGGATGCTAATTTCAGACTTGGGTTCGAACTTTGGAAGCAGTTTTCTCAGGTTCTATGGGACTGAATTGGCTGAAATTTTTGAATAATGATAAGAATCCTTATCCAAATCGAATTCAGTCATAATAGCTCCATAAAGTTGTATTTTTAGAAAAATTATGATTTTCATGGACGCTAATTTCAGCCTTGGGTTCGAACTTTGGAAGCAGTTTTCTCAGGTTTTATGTGACCAAACGGGTTGAAATATTGGAATAGTGATAAGAATCGTTATCCAAATCGAATTCAGTCACCAAATCTCCATAAAGTTGTATTTTTAGAAAAATTATGATTTTTATGGACGCTAATTTCAGACTTGGGTTCGAACTTTTGAAGCAGTTTTCTCAGGTTCTACGGGACTGAATTGGCTGAAATTTTTGAATAATGATAAGAATCCTTATCCGAATCGAATTCAGTCACAATATCTGTATAAAGTTGTATTTTTCGAAAAATTATTATTTTCATGGACGCTAATTTCAGACTTGGGTTCGAACTTTTGAAGCAGTTTTCTCAGGTTCTACGGGACTGAATTGGCTGAAATTTTTGAATAATGATAAGAATCCTTATCCGAATCGAATTCAGTCACAATATCTGTATAAAGTTGTATTTTTAGAAAAATTATTATTTTCATGGACGCTAATTTCAGACTTGGGTTCGACCTTTGCAAGCAGTTTTCTCAGGTTTTATGGGACCAAACGGGCTGAAATATTGGAATAGTGATAAGAATCGTTATCCAAATCGAATTCAGTCACAAAATCTCCATAAAGTTGTATTTTTAGAAAAATTATGATTTTCATGGATGCTAATTTCAGACTTGGGTTCGAACTTTGGAAGCAGTTATCTCAGGTTTTATGGGACCAAACGGGCTGAAATATTGGAATAGTGATAAGAATCGTTATCCAAATCGAATTCAGTCACAATATCTCCATAAAGTTGTATTTTTAGAAATGTTATGATTTTCATGGACGCTAATTTCAGACTTGGGTTCGAACTTTGCAAGCAGTTTTCTCTGGTTTTATGGGACCAAACGGGCTGAAATATTGGAATAGTGATAAGAATCGTTATCCAAATCGAACTCAGTCACAAAATCTTCATAATGTTGTATTTTTAGAAAAATTATGATTTTCATGGATGCTAATTTCAGACTTGGGTTCGAACTTTGGTAGCAGTTATCTCAGGTTTTATGGGACAAAACGGGCTGAAATATTGGAATAGTGATAAGAATCGTTATCCAAATCGAATTCAGTCACAAAATCTCCATAAAGTTGTATTTTTAGAAAAATTTTGATTTTCATGGATGCTAATTTCAGACTTGGGTTCGAACTTTGGAAGCAGTTTTCTCAGGTTCTATGGGACTGAATTGGCTGAAATTTTTGAATAATGATAAGAATCCTTATCCAAATCGAATTCAGTCATAATAGCTCCATAAAGTTGTATTTTTAGAAAAATTATGATTTTCATGGACGCTAATTTCAGCCTTGGGTTCGAACTTTGGAAGCAGTTTTCTCAGGTTTTATGTGACCAAACGGGTTGAAATATTGGAATAGTGATAAGAATCGTTATCCAAATCGAATTCAGTCACCAAATCTCCATAAAGTTGTATTTTTAGAAAAATTATGATTTTTATGGACGCTAATTTCAGACTTGGGTTCGAACTTTGGACGCAGTTATATCAGGTTTTATGGGACCAAACTGGCTGAAATATTGGAATAGTGATAAGAATCGTTATCCAAATCGAAATCAGTCACAAAATCTCCACAAAGCTGTATTTTTAGAAAAATAATGATTTTCATGGATGCTAATTTCAGACTTGGGTTCGAACTTTGCAAGCAGTTTTCTCAGGTTTTATTTGACCGAACGGGCTGAAATATTGGAATAATGATAAGAATCCTTATCCAAATCGAATTTAGTCACAATATCTCCATAAAGTTGTATTTTTAGATTAATCAGATTTTTATGGACGCTCATTTCAGACTTGGGTTCGAACTTTGGAAGCAGTTTTCTCAGGTTCTATGGGACTGAATTGGCTGAAATTTTTTAATAATGATAAGAATCCTTATCCAAATCGAATTCAGTCACAATATCTCCATAAAGTTTTATTTTTCGAAAAATCATGATTTTTATGGACGATAATTTCAGACTTGGGTTCGAACTTTTGAAGCAGTTTTCTCAGGTTTTATTGGACCAAACGGGCTGAAATATTGGAATAGTGATAAGAATCGTTATCCAAATCGAATTCAGTCACAATATCTCCATAAAGTTGTATTTTTAGAAATGTTATGATTTTCATGGACGCTAATTTCAGACTTGGGTTCGAACTTTGCAAGCAGTTTTCTCTGGTTTTATGGGACCAAACGGGCTGAAATATTGGAATAGTGATAAGAATCGTTATCCAAATCGAACTCAGTCACAAAATCTTCATAATGTTGTATTTTTAGAAAAATTCTGATTTTCATGGATGCTAATTTCAGACTTGGGTTCGAACTTTGGTAGCAGTTATCTCAGGTTTTATGGGACCAAACGGGCTGAAATATTGGAATAGTGATAAGAATCGTTATCCAAATCGAATTCAGTCACAATATCTCCATAAAGTTGTATTTTTAGAAATGTTATGATTTTCATGGACGCTAATTTCAGACTTGGGTTCGAACTTTGGTAGCAGTTATCTCAGGTTTTATGGGACCAAACGGGCTGAAATATTGGAATAGTGATAAGAATCGTTATCCAAATCGAATTCAGTCACAATTTCTCCATAAAGTTGTATTTTTAGAAATGTTATGATTTTCATGGACGCTAATTTCAGACTTGGGTTCGAACTTTGCAAGCAGTTTTCTCAGGTTTTATGGGACCAAACGGGCTGAAATATTGGAATAGTGATAAGAATCGTTATCCAAATCGAATTCAGTCACAAAATCTCCATAAAGTTGTATTGTTCGAAAAAACGTTCGAACTTTGGAAGCAGTTATCTCAGGTTTTATGGGACCAAACGGGCTGAAATATTGGAATAGTGATAACAATCGGTTTCCAAATCGAATTCAGTCACAATATCTCCATAAAGTTGTATTTTTAGATTAATCAGATTTTTATGGACGCTCATTTCAGACTTGGGTTCGAACTTTGGAAGCAGTTTTCTCAGGTTCTATGGGACTGAAGTGGCTGAAATTTTTTAATAATGATAAGAATCCTTATCCAAATCGAATTCAGTCACAATATCTGTATAAAGTTGTATTTTTAGAAAAATTATTATTTCCATGGACGCTAATTTCAGACTTGGGTTCGAACTTTGCAAGCAGTTTTCTCAGGTTTTATGGGACCAAACGGGCTGAAATATTGGAATAGTGATAAGAATCGTTATCCAAATCGAATTCAGTCACAAAATCTCCATAAATTTGTATTTTTAGAAAAATTTTGATTTTCATGGATGCTAATTTCAGACTTGGGTTCGAACTTTGGAAGCAGTTTTCTCAGGTTCTATGGGACTGAATTGGCTGAAATTTTTGAATAATGATAAGAATCCTTATCCAAATCGAATTCAGTCATAATAGCTCCATAAAGTTGTATTTTTAGAAAAATTATGATTTTCATGGACGCTAATTTCAGCCTTGGGTTCGAACTTTGGAAGCAGTTTTCTCAGGTTTTATGTGACCAAACGGGTTGAAATATTGGAATAGTGATAAGAATCGTTATCCAAATCGAATTCAGTCACCAAATCTCCATAAAGTTGTATTTTTAGAAAAATTATGATTTTTATGGACGCTAATTTCAGACTTGGGTTCGAACTTTGGACGCAGTTATATCAGGTTTTATGGGACCAAACTGGCTGAAATATTGGAATAGTGATAAGAATCGTTATCCAAATCGAATTCAGTCACAAAATCTCCACAAAGCTGTATTTTTAGAAAAATAATGATTTTCATGGATGCTAATTTCAGACTTGGGTTCGAACTTTGCAAGCAGTTTTCTCAGGTTTTATGTGACCGAACGGGCGGAAATATTGGAATAATGATAAGAATCCTTATCCAAATCAAATTTAGTCACAATATCTCCATAAAGTTGTATTTTTAGATTAATCAGATTTTTATGGACGCTCATTTCAGACTTGGGTTCGAACTTTGGAAGCAGTTTTCTCAGGTTCTATGGGACTGAATTGGCTGAAATTTTTTAATAATGATAAGAATCCTTATCCAAATCGAATTCAGTCACAATATCTCCATAAAGTTTTATTTTTCGAAAAATCATGATTTTTATGGACGCTAATTTCAGACTTGGGTTCGAACTTTTGAAGCAGTTTTCTCAGGTTCTACGGGACTGAATTGGCTGAAATTTTTGAATAATGATAAGAATCCTTATCCGAATCGAATTCAGTCACAATATCTGTATAAAGTTGTATTTTTCGAAAAATTATTATTTTCATGGACGCTAATTTCAGACTTGGGTTCGAACTTTTGAAGCAGTTTTCTCAGGTTCTACGGGACTGAATTGGCTGAAATTTTTGAATAATGATAAGAATCCTTATCCGAATCGAATTCAGTCACAATATCTGTATAAAGTTGTATTTTTAGAAAAATTATTATTTTCATGGACGCTAATTTCAGACTTGGGTTCGAACTTTGCAAGCAGTTTTCTCAGGTTTTATGGGACCAAACGGGCTGAAATATTGGAATAGTGATAAGAATCGTTATCCAAATCGAATTCAGTCACAAAATCTCCATAAAGTTGTATTTTTAGAAAAATTATGATTTTCATGGATGCTAATTTCAGACTTGGGTTCGAACTTTGGAAGCAGTTATCTCAGGTTTTATGGGACCAAACGGGCTGAAATATTGGAATAGTGATAAGAATCGTTATCCAAATCGAATTCAGTCACAATATCTCCATAAAGTTGTATTTTTAGAAATGTTATGATTTTCATGGACGCTAATTTCAGACTTGGGTTCGAACTTTGCAAGCAGTTTTCTCTGGTTTTATGGGACCAAACGGGCTGAAATATTGGAATAGTGATAAGAATCGTTATCCAAATCGAACTCAGTCACAAAATCTTCATAATGTTGTATTTTTAGAAAAATTATGATTTTCATGGATGCTAATTTCAGACTTGGGTTCGAACTTTGGTAGCAGTTATCTCAGGTTTTATGGGACCAAACGGGCTGAAATATTGGAATAGTGATAAGAATCGTTATCCAAATCGAATTCAGTCACAAAATCTCCATAAAGTTGTATTTTTAGAAAAATTTTGATTTTCATGGATTCTAATTTCAGACTTGGGTTCGAACTTTGGAAGCAGTTTTCTCAGGTTCTATGGGACTGAATTGGCTGAAATTTTTGAATAATGATAAGAATCCTTATCCAAATCGAATTCAGTCATAATAGCTCCATAAAGTTGTATTTTTAGAAAAATTATGATTTTCATGGACGCTAATTTCACCCTTGGGTTCGAACTTTGGAAGCAGTTTTCTAAGGTTTTATGTGACCAAACGGGTTGAAATATTGGAATAGTGATAAGAATCGTTATCCAAATCGAATTCAGTAACCAAATCTCCATAAAGTTGTATTTTTAGAAAAATTATGATTTTTATGGACGCTAATTTCAGACTTGGGTTCGAACTTTGGACGCAGTTATATCAGGTTTTATGGGACCAAACTGGCTGAAATATTGGAATAGTGATAAGAATCGTTATCCAAATCGAATTCAGTCACAAAATCTCCACAAAGCTGTATTTTTAGAAAAATAATGATTTTCATGGATGCTAATTTCAGACTTGGGTTCGAACTTTGCAAGCAGTTTTCTCAGGTTTTATGTGACCGAACGGGCTGAAATATTGGAATAATGATAAGAATCCTTATCCAAATCGAATTTAGTCACAATATCTCCATAAAGTTGTATTTTTAGATTAATCAGATTTTTATGGACGCTCATTTCAGACTTGGGTTCGAACTTTGGAAGCAGTTTTCTCAGGTTCTATGGGACTGAATTGGCTGAAATTTTTTAATAATGATAAGAATCCTTATCCAAATCGAATTCAGTCACAATATCTCCATAAAGTTTTATTTTTCGAAAAATCATGATTTTTATGGACGCTAATTTCAGACTTGGGTTCGAACTTTTGAAGCAGTTTTCTCAGGTTTTATTGGACCAAACGGGCTGAAATATTGGAATAGTGATAAGAATCGTTATCCAAATCGAATTCAGTCACAATATCTCCATATAGTTGTATTTTTAGAAATGTTATGATTTTCATGGACGCTAATTTCAGACTTGGGTTCTAACTTTGCAAGCAGTTTTCTCTGGTTTTATGGGACCAAACGGGCTGAAATATTGGAATAGTGATAAGAATCGTTATCCAAATCGAACTCAGTCACAAAATCTTCATAATGTTGTATTTTTAGAAAAATTATGATTTTCATGGATGCTAATTTCAGACTTGGGTTCGAACTTTGGTAGCAGTTATCTCAGGTTTTATGGGACCAAACGGGCTGAAATATTGGAATAGTGATAAGAATCGTTATCCAAATCGAATTCAGTCACAATATCTCCATAAAGTTGTATTTTTAGAAATGTTATGATTTTCATGGACGCTAATTTCAGACTTGGGTTCGAACTTTGGTAGCAGTTATCTCAGGTTTTATGGGACCAAACGGGCTGAAATATTGGAATAGTGATAAGAATCGTTATCCAAATCGAATTCAGTCACAATATCTCCATAAAGTTGTATTTTTAGAAATGTTATGATTTTCATGGACGCTAATTTCAGACTTGGGTTCGAACTTTGCAAGCAGTTTTCTCAGGTTTTATGGTACCAAACGGGCTGAAATATTGGAATAGTGATAAGAATCGTTATCAAAATCGAATTCAGTCACAATATCTCCATAAAGTTGTATATTTAGAAATGTTATGATTTTCATGGACGCTAATTTCAGACTTGGGTTCGAACTTTGGTAGCAGTTATCTCAGGTTTTATGGGACCAAACGGGCTGAAATATTGGAATAGTGATAAGAATCGTTATCCAAATCGAATTCAGTCACAATATCTCCATAAAGTTGTATTTTTAGAAATGTTATGATTTTCATGGACGCTAATTTCAGACTTGGGTTCGAACTTTGCAAGCAGTTTTCTCAGGTTTTATGGGACCAAACGGGCTGAAATATTGGAATAGTGATAAGAATCGTTATCCAAATCGAATTCAGTCACAAAATCTCCATAAAGTTGTATTGTTCGAAAAAACGTTCGAACTTTGGAAGCAGTTATCTCAGGTTTTATGGGACCAAACGGGCTGAAATATTGGAATAGTGATAACAATCGGTTTCCAAATCGAATTCAGTCACAATATCTCCATAAAGTTGTATTTTTAGATTAATCAGATTTTTATGGACGCTCATTTCAGACTTGGGTTCGAACTTTGGAAGCAGTTTTCTCAGGTTCTATGGGACTGAAGTGGCTGAAATTTTTTAATAATGATAAGAATCCTTATCCAAATCGAATTCAGTCACAATATCTGTATAAAGTTGTATTTTTAGAAAAATTATTATTTCCATGGACGCTAATTTCAGACTTGGGTTCGAACTTTGCAAGCAGTTTTCTCAGGTTTTATGGGACCAAACGGGCTGAAATATTGGAATAGTGATAAGAATCGTTATCCAAATCGAATTCAGTCACAAAATCTCCATCAATTTGTATTTTTAGAAAAATTTTGATTTTCATGGATGCTAATTTCAGACTTGGGTTCGAACTTTGGAAGCAGTTTTCTCAGGTTCTATGGGACTGAATTGGCTGAAATTTTTGAATAATGATAAGAATCCTTATCCAAATCGAATTCAGTCATAAAAGCTCCATAAAGTTGTATTTTTAGAAAAATTATGATTTTCATGGACGCTAATTTCAGCCTTGGGTTCGAACTTTGGAAGCAGTTTTCTCAGGTTTTATGTGACCAAACGGGTTGAAATATTGGAATAGTGATAAGAATCGTTATCCAAATCGAATTCAGTCACCAAATCTCCATAAAGTTGTATTTTTAGAAAAATTATGATTTTTATGGACGCTAATTTCAGACTTGGGTTCGAACTTTGGACGCAGTTATATCAGGTTTTATGGGACCAAACTGGCTGAAATATTGGAATAGTGATAAGAATCGTTATCCAAATCGAATTCAGTCACAAAATCTCCACAAAGCTGTATTTTTAGAAAAATAATGATTTTCATGGATGCTAATTTCAGACTTGGGTTCGAACTTTGCAAGCAGTTTTCTCAGGTTTTATGTGACCGAACGGGCTGAAATATTGGAATAATGATAAGAATCCTTATCCAAATCGAATTTAGTCACAATATCTCCATAAAGTTGTATTTTTAGATTAATCAGATTTTTATGGACGCTCATTTCAGACTTGGGTTCGAACTTTGGAAGCAGTTTTCTCAGGTTCTATGGGACTGAATTGGCTGAAATTTTTTAATAATGATAAGAATCCTTATCCAAATCGAATTCAGTCACAATATCTCCATAAAGTTTTATTTTTCGAAAAATCATGATTTTTATGGACGCTAATTTCAGACTTGGGTTCGAACTTTTGAAGCAGTTTTCTCAGGTTCTACGGGACTGAATTGGCTGAAATTTTTGAATAATGATAAGAATCCTTATCCGAATCGAATTCAGTCACAATATCTGTATAAAGTTGTATTTTTCGAAAAATTATTATTTTCATGGACGCTAATTTCAGACTTGGGTTCGAACTTTTGAAGCAGTTTTCTCAGGTTCTACGGGACTGAATTGGCTGAAATTTTTGAATAATGATAAGAATCCTTATCCGAATCGAATTCAGTCACAATATCTGTATAAAGTTGTATTTTTAGAAAAATTATTATTTTCATGGACGCTAATTTCAGACTTGGGTTCGAACTTTGCAAGCAGTTTTCTCAGGTTTTATGGGACCAAACGGGCTGAAATATTGGAATAGTGATAAGAATCGTTATCCAAATCGAATTCAGTCACAAAATCTCCATAAAGTTGTATTTTTAGAAAAATTATGATTTTCATGGATGCTAATTTCAGACTTGGGTTCGAACTTTGGTAGCAGTTATCTCAGGTTTTATGGGACCAAACGGGCTGAAATATTGGAATAGTGATAAGAATCGTTATCCAAATCGAATTCAGTCACAATATCTCCATAAAGTTGTATTTTTAGAAATGTTATGATTTTCATGGACGCTAATTTCAGACTTGGGTTCGAACTTTGCAAGCAGTTTTCTCCGGTTTTATGGGACCAAACGGGCTGAAATATTGGAATAGTGATAAGAATCGTTATCCAAATCGAACTCAGTCACAAAATCTTCATAATGTTGTATTTTTAGAAAAATTATGATTTTCATGGATGCTAATTTCAGACTTGGGTTCGAACTTTGGTAGCAGTTATCTCAGGTTTTATGGGACCAAACGGGCTGAAATATTGGAATAGTGATAAGAATCGTTATCCAAATCGAATTCAGTCACAATATCTCCATAAAGTTGTATTTTTAGATTAATCAGATTTTTATGGACGCTCATTTCAGACTTGGGTTCGAACTTTGGAAGCAGTTTTCTCAGGTTCTATGAGACCAAACTGCCTGAAATTTTGTAATAGTTATAAGAATCCTTATCCAAATCGAATTCAGTCACAATATCTCCATAAAGTTGTATTTTTAGAAAAATCATGATTTTTATGGACGCTAATTTCAGACTTGGGTTCGAACTTTGGACGCAGTTATATCAGGTTTTATGGGACCAAACTGGCTGAAATATTGGAATAGTGATAAGAATCGTTATCCAAATCGAATTCAGTCACAAAATCTCCACAAAGCTGTATTTTTAGAAAAATAATGATTTTCATGGATGCTAATTTCAGACTTGGGTTCGAACTTTGGACGCAGTTATATCAGGTTTTATGGGACCAAACTGGCTGAAATATTGGAATAATGATAAGAATCCTTATCCAAATCGAATTCAGTCACAATATCTCCATAAAGTTGTATTTTTCGAAAAATCATGATTTTTATGGACGCTAATTTCAGACTTGGGTTCGAACTTTTGAAGCAGTTTTCTCAGGTTCTACGGGACTGAATTGGCTGAAATTTTTGAATAATAATAAGAATCCTTATCCGAATCGAATTCAGTCACAATATCTGTATAAAGTTGTATTTTTAGAAAAATTATTATTTTCATGGACGCTTATTTCAGGCTTGGGTTCGAACTTTGCAAGTAGTTTTCTCAGGTTTTATGGGACCAAACGGGCTGAAATATTGGAATAGCTATAAGAATCGTTATCCAAATCGAATTCAGTCACAAAATCTCCATAAAGTTGTATTTTTAGAAAAATTATGATTTTCATGGATGCTAATTTCAGACTTGGGTTCGAACTTTGGAAGCAGTTATCTCAGGTTTTATGGGACCAAACGGGCTGAAATATTGGAATAGTGATAAGAATCGTTATCCAAATCGAATTCAGTCACAAAATCTCCACAAAGCTGTATTTTTAGAAAAATAATGATTTTCATGGATGCTAATTTCAGACTTGGGTTCGAACTTTGGACGCAGTTATATCAGGTTTTATGGGACCAAACTGGCTGAAATATTGGAATAGTGATAAGAATCGTTATCCAAATCGAAATCAGTCACAATATCTCCATAAAGTTGTATTTTTAGATTAATCAGATTTTTATGGACGCTCATTTCAGACTTGGGTTCGAACTTTGGAAGCAGTTTTCTCAGGTTCTATGGGACCGAATTGGCTGAAATTTTTTAATAATGATAAGAATCCTTATCCAAATCGAATTCAGTCACAATATCTCCATAAAGTTGTATTTTTCGAAAAATCATGATTTTTATGGACGCTAATTTCATACTTGGGTTCGAACTTTTGAAGCAGTTTTCTCAGGTTCTACGGGACTGAATTGGCTGAAATTTTTGAATAATGATAAGAATCCTAATCCAAATCGAATTCAGTCATAATAGCTCCATAAAGTTGTATTTTTAAAAAAATTATGATTTTCATGGACGCTAATTTCAGCCTTGGGTTCGAACTTTGGAAACAGTTTTCTCAGGTTTTATGTGACCAAACGGGTTCAAATATTGGAATAGTGATAAGAATCGTTATCCAAATCGAATTCAGTCACCAAATCTCCATAAAGTTGTATTTTTAGAAAAATTATGATTTTTATGGACGCTAATTTCAGACTTGGGTTCGAACTTTGGACGCAGTTATATCAGGTTTTATGGGACCAAACTGGCTGAAATATTGGAATAGTGATAAGAATCGTTATCCAAATCGAATTCAGTCACAAAATCTCCACAAAGCTGTATTTTTAGAAAAATAATGATTTTCATGGATACTAATTTCAGACTTGGGTTCGAACTTTGCAAGCAGTTTTCTCAGGTTCTATGGGACCGAATTGGCTGAAATTTTTTAATAATGATAAGAATCCTTATCCAAATCGAATTCAGTCACAATGTCTCCATAAAGTTGTATTTTTCGAAAAATCATGATTTTTATGGACGCTAATTTCAGACTTGGGTTCGAACTTTTGAAGCAGTTTTCTCAGGTTCTACGGGACTGAATTGGCTGAAATTTTTGAATAATGATAAGAATCCTTATCCGAATCGAATTCAGTCACAATATCTGTATAAAGTTGTATTTTTCGAAAAATTATTATTTTCATGGACGCTAATTTCAGACTTGGGTTCGAACTTTTGAAGCAGTTTTCTCAGGTTCTACGGGACTGAATTGGCTGAAATTTTTGAATAATGATAAGAATCCTTATCCGAATCGAATTCAGTCACAATATCTGTATAAAGTTGTATTTTTAGAAAAATTATTATTTTCATGGACGCTAATTTCAGACTTGGGTTCGAACTTTGCAAGCAGTTTTCTCAGGTTTTATGGGACCAAACGGGCTGAAATATTGGAATAGTGATAAGAATCGTTATCCAAATCGAATTCAGTCACAAAATCTCCATAAAGTTGTATTTTTAGAAAAATTATGATTTTCATGGATGCTAATTTCACACTTGGGTTCGAACTTTGGAAGCAGTTATCTCAGGTTTTATGGGACCAAACGGGCTGAAATATTGGAATAGTGATAAGAATCGTTATCCAAATCGAATTCAGTCACAATATCTCCATAAAGTTGTATTTTTAGAAATGTTATGATTTTCATGGACGCTAATTTCAGACTTGGGTTCGAACTTTGCAAGCAGTTTTCTCCGGTTTTATGGGACCAAACGGGCTGAAATATTGGAATAGTGATAAGAATCGTTATCCAAATCGAACTCAGTCACAAAATCTTCATAATGTTTTTTTTTAGAAAAATTATGATTTTCATGGATGCTAATTTCAGACTTGGGTTCGAACTTTGGTAGCAGTTATCTCAGGTTTTATGGGACCAAACGGGCTGAAATATTGGAATAGTGATAAGAATCGTTATCCAAATCGAATTCAGTCACAATATCTCCATAAAGTTGTATTTTTAGAAATGTTATGATTTTCATGGACGCTAATTTCAGACTTGGGTTCGAACTTTGCAAGCAGTTTTCTCTGGTTTTATGGGACCAAACGGGCTGAAATATTGGTATAGTGATAAGAATCGTTATCCAAATCGAATTCAGTCACCAAATCTCCATAAAGTTGTATTTTTAGAAAAATTATTATTTTTATGGACGCTAATTTCAGACTTGGGTTCGAACTTTGGACGCAGTTATATCAGGTTTTATGGGACCAAACTGGCTGAAATATTGGAATAGTGATAAGAATCGTTATTCAAATCGAATTCAGTCACAAAATCTCCACAAAGCTGTATTTTTAGAAAAATAATGATTTTCATGGATGCTAATTTCAGACTTGGGTTCGAACTTTGCATGCAGTTTTCTCAGGTTCTATGGGACTGAATTGGCTGAAATTTTTTAATAATGATAAGAATCCTTATCCAAATCGAATTCAGTCACAATATCTCCATAAAGTTGTATTTTTCGAAAAATCATGATTTTTATGGACGCTAATTTCAGACTTGGGTTCGAACTTTTGAAGCAGTTTTCTCAGGTTCTACGGGACTGAATTGGCTGAAATTTTTGAATAATGATAAGAATCCTTATCCGAATCGAATTCAGTCACAATATCTGTATAAAGTTGTATTTTTCGAAAAATTATTATTTTCATGGATGCTAATTTCAGACTTGGGTTCGAACTTTGGTAGCAGTTATCTCAGATTTTATGGGACCAAACGGGCTGAAATATTGGAATAGTGATAAGAATCGTTATCCAAATCGAATTCAGTCACAAAATCTCCATAAAGTTGTATTGTTAGAAAAAACGTTCGAACTTTGGAAGCAGTTATCTCAGGTTTTATGGGACCGAACGGGCTGAAATATTGGAATAGTGATAACAATCGGTTTCCAAATCGAATTCAGTCACAATACCTCCATAAAGTTGTATTTTTAGATTAATCAGATTTTTATGGACGCTCATTTCAGACTTGGGTTCGAACTTTGGAAGCAGTTTTCTCAGGTTCTATGGGACTGAAGTGGCTGAAATTTTTTAATAATGATAAGAATCCTTATCCAAATCGAATTCAGTCACAATATCTGTATAAAGTTGTATTTTTCGAAAAATTATTATTTTCATGGATGCTAATTTCAGACTTGGGTTCGAACTTTGGAAGCAGTTATCTCAGGTTTTATTGGACCGAACGGGCTGAAATATTGGAATAGTGATAACAATCGGTTTCCAAATCGAATTCAGTCACAATATCTCCATAAAGTTGTATTTTTAGATTAATCAGATTTTTATGGACGCTCATTTCAGACTTGGGTTCGAACTTTGGAAGCAGTTTTCTCAGGTTCTATGGGACTGAAGTGGCTGAAATTTTTTAATAATGATAAGAATTCTTATCCAAATCGAATTCAGTCACAATATCTGTATAAAGTTGTATTTTTAGAAAAATTATTATTTTCATGGACGCTAATTTCAGACTTGGGTTCGAACTTTGCAAGCAGTTTTCTCAGGTTTTATGGGACCAAACGGGCTGAAATATTGGAATAGTGATAAGAATCGTTATCCAAATCGAATTCAGTCACAAAATCTCCATAAAGTTGTATTTTTAGAAAAATTTTGATTTTCATGGATGCTAATTTCAGACTTGGGTTCGAACTTTGGAAGCAGTTTTCTCAGGTTCTATGGGACTGAATTGGCTGAAATTTTTGAATAATGATAAGAATCCTTATCCAAATCGAATTCAGTCATAATAGCTCCATAACGTTGTATTTTTAGAAAAATTATGATTTCCATGGACGCTAATTTCAGCCTTGGGTTCGAACTTTGGAAGCAGTTTTCTCAGGTTTTATGTGACCAAACGGGTTGAAATATTGGAATAGTGATAAGAATCGTTATCCAAATCGAATTCAGTCACAAAATCTCCACAAAGCTGTATTTTTAGAAAAATAATGATTTTCATGGATGCTAATTTCAGACTTGGGTTCGAACTTTGCAAGCAGTTTTCTCAGGTTTTATGTGACCGAACGGGCGGAAATATTGGAATAATGATAAGAATCCTTATCCAAATCGAATTTAGTCACAATATCTCCATAAAGTTGTATTTTTAGATTAATCAGATTTTTATGGACGCTCATTTCAGACTTGGGTTCGAACTTTGGAAGCAGTTTTCTCAGGTTCTATGGGACTGAATTGGCTGAAATTTTTTAATAATGATAAGAATCCTTATCCAAATCGAATTCAGTCACAATATCTCCATAAAGTTTAATTTTTCGAAAAATCATGATTTTTATGGACGCTAATTTCAGACTTGGGTTCGAACTTTTGAAGCAGTTTTCTCAGGTTCTACGGGACTGAATTGGCTGAAATTTTTGAATAATGATAAGAATCCTTATCCGAATCGAATTCAGTCACAATATCTGTATAAAGTTGTATTTTTCGAAAAATTATTATTTTCATGGACGCTAATTTCAGACTTGGGTTCGAACTTTTGAAGCAGTTTTCTCAGGTTCTACGGGACTGAATTGGCTGAAATTTTTGAATAATGATAAGAATCCTTATCCGAATCGAATTCAGTCACAATATCTGTATAAAGTTGTATTTTTAGAAAAATTATTATTTTCATGGACGCTAATTTCAGACTTGGGTTCGAACTTTGCAAGCAGTTTTCTCAGGTTTTATGGGACCAAACGGGCTGAAATATTGGAATAGTGATAAGAATCGTTATCCAAATCGAATTCAGTCACAAAATCTCCATAAGTTGTATTTTTAGAAAAATTATGATTTTCATGGATGCTAATTTCAGACTTGGGTTCGAACTTTGGAAGCAGTTATCTCAGGTTTTATGGGACCAAACGGGCTGAAATATTGGAATAGTGATAAGAATCGTTATCCAAATCGAATTCAGTCACAATATCTCCATAAAGTTGTATTTTTAGAAATGTTATGATTTTCATGGACGCTAATTTCAGACTTGGGTTCGAACTTTGCAAGCAGTTTTCTCAGGTTTTATGGGACCAAACGGGCTGAAATATTGGAATAGTGATAAGAATCGTTATCCAAATCGAATTCAGTCACAAAATCTCCATAAAGTTGTATTTTTAGAAAAATTATGATTTTCATGGATGCTAATTTCACACTTGGGTTCGAACTTTGGAAGCAGTTATCTCAGGTTTTATGGGACCAAACGGGCTGAAATATTGGAATAGTGATAAGAATCGTTATCCAAATCGAATTCAGTCACAATATCTCCATAAAGTTGTATTTTTAGAAATGTTATGATTTTCATGGACGCTAATTTCAGACTTGGGTTCGAACTTTGCAAGCAGTTTTCTCCGGTTTTATGGGACCAAACGGGCTGAAATATTGGAATAGTGATAAGAATCGTTATCCAAATCGAACTCAGTCACAAAATCTTCATAATGTTTTTTTTTAGAAAAATTATGATTTTCATGGATGCTAATTTCAGACTTGGGTTCGAACTTTGGTAGCAGTTATCTCAGGTTTTATGGGACCAAACGGGCTGAAATATTGGAATAGTGATAAGAATCGTTATCCAAATCGAATTCAGTCACAATATCTCCATAAAGTTGTATTTTTAGAAATGTTATGATTTTCATGGACGCTAATTTCAGACTTGGGTTCGAACTTTGCAAGCAGTTTTCTCTGGTTTTATGGGACCAAACGGGCTGAAATATTGATATAGTGATAAGAATCGTTATCCAAATCGAATTCAGTCACCAAATCTCCATAAAGTTGTATTTTTAGAAAAATTATGATTTTTATGGACGCTAATTTCAGACTTGGGTTCGAACTTTGGACGCAGTTATATCAGGTTTTATGGGACCAAACTGGCTGAAATATTGGAATAGTGATAAGAATCGTTATTCAAATCGAATTCAGTCACAAAATCTCCACAAAGCTGTATTTTTAGAAAAATAATGATTTTCATGGATGCTAATTTCAGACTTGGGTTCGAACTTTGCATGCAGTTTTCTCAGGTTCTATGGGACTGAATTGGCTGAAATTTTTTAATAATGATAAGAATCCTTATCCAAATCGAATTCAGTCACAATATCTCCATAAAGTTGTATTTTTCGAAAAATCATGATTTTTATGGACGCTAATTTCAGACTTGGGTTCGAACTTTTGAAGCAGTTTTCTCAGGTTCTACGGGACTGAATTGGCTGAAATTTTTGAATAATGATAAGAATCCTTATCCGAATCGAATTCAGTCACAATATCTGTATAAAGTTGTATTTTTCGAAAAATTATTATTTTCATGGATGCTAATTTCAGACTTGGGTTCGAACTTTGGTAGCAGTTATCTCAGATTTTATGGGACCAAACGGGCTGAAATATTGGAATAGTGATAAGAATCGTTATCCAAATCGAATTCAGTCACAAAATCTCCATAAAGTTGTATTGTTAGAAAAAACGTTCGAACTTTGGAAGCAGTTATCTCAGGTTTTATGGGACCGAACGGGCTGAAATATTGGAAAAGTGATAACAATCGGTTTCCAAATCGAATTCAGTCACAATATCTCCATAAAGTTGTATTTTTAGATTAATCAGATTTTTATGGACGCTCATTTCAGGCTTGGGTTCGAACTTTGGAAGCAGTTTTCTCAGGTTCTATGGGACTGAAGTGGCTGAAATTTTTTAATAATGATAAGAATCCTTATCCAAATCGAATTCAGTCACAATATCTGTATAAAGTTGTATTTTTCGAAAAATTATTATTTTCATGGATGCTAATTTCAGACTTGGGTTCGAACTTTGGTAGCAGTTATCTCAGATTTTATGGGACCAAACGGGCTGAAATATTGGAATAGTGATAAGAATCGTTATCCAAATCGAATTCAGTCACAAAATCTCCATAAAGTTGTATTGTTAGAAAAAACGTTCGAACTTTGGAAGCAGTTATCTCAGGTTTTATTGGACCGAACGGGCTGAAATATTGGAATAGTGATAACAATCGGTTTCCAAATCGAATTCAGTCACAATATCTCCATAAAGTTGTATTTTTAGATTAATCAGATTTTTATGGACGCTCATTTCAGACTTGGGTTCGAACTTTGGAAGCAGTTTTCTCAGGTTCTATGGGACTGAAGTGGCTGAAATTTTTTAATAATGATAAGAATTCTTATCCAAATCGAATTCAGTCACAATATCTGTATAAAGTTGTATTTTTAGAAAAATTATTATTTTCATGGACGCTAATTTCAGACTTGGGTTCGAACTTTGCAAGCAGTTTTCTCAGGTTTTATGGGACCAAACGGGCTGAAATATTGGAATAGTGATAAGAATCGTTATCCAAATCGAATTCAGTCACAAAATCTCCATAAAGTTGTATTTTTAGAAAAATTTTGATTTTCATGGATGCTAATTTCAGACTTGGGTTCGAACTTTGGAAGCAGTTTTCTCAGGTTCTATGGGACTGAATTGGCTGAAATTTTTGAATAATGATAAGAATCCTTATCCAAATCGAATTCAGTCATAATAGCTCCATAACGTTGTATTTTTAGAAAAATTATGATTTTCATGGACGCTAATTTCAGCCTTGGGTTCGAACTTTGGAAGCAGTTTTCTCAGGTTTTATGTGACCAAACGGGTTGAAATATTGGAATAGTGATAAGAATCGTTATCCAAATCGAATTCAGTCACCAAATCTCCATAAAGTTGTATTTTTAGAAAAATTATGATTTTTATGGACGCTAATTTCAGACTTGGGTTCGAACTTTGGACGCAGTTATATCAGGTTTTATGGGACCAAACTGGCTGAAATATTGGAATAGTGATAAGAATCGTTATCCAAATCGAATTCAGTCACAAAATCTCCACAAAGCTGTATTTTTAGAAAAATAATGATTTTCATGGATGCTAATTTCAGACTTGGGTTCGAACTTTGCAAGCAGTTTTCTCAGGTTTTATGTGACCGAACGGGCGGAAATATTGGAATAATGATAAGAATCCTTATCCAAATCGAATTTAGTCACAATATCTCCATAAAGTTGTATTTTTAGATTAATCAGATTTTTATGGACGCTCATTTCAGACTTGGGTTCGAACTTTGGAAGCAGTTTTCTCAGGTTCTATGGGACTGAATTGGCTGAAATTTTTTAATAATGATAAGAATCCTTATCCAAATCGAATTCAGTCACGATATCTCCATAAAGTTTAATTTTTCGAAAAATCATGATTTTTATGGACGCTAATTTCAGACTTGGGTTCGAACTTTTGAAGCAGTTTTCTCAGGTTCTACGGGACTGAATTGGCTGAAATTTTTGAATAATGATAAGAATCCTTATCCGAATCGAATTCAGTCACAATATCTGTATAAAGTTGTATTTTTCGAAAAATTATTATTTTCATGGACGCTAATTTCAGACTTGGGTTCGAACTTTTGAAGCAGTTTTCTCAGGTTCTACGGGACTGAATTGGCTGAAATTTTTGAATAATGATAAGAATCCTTATCCGAATCGAATTCAGTCACAATATCTGTATAAAGTTGTATTTTTAGAAAAATTATTATTTTCATGGACGCTAATTTCAGACTTGGGTTCGAACTTTGCAAGCAGTTTTCTCAGGTTTTATGGGACCAAACGGGCTGAAATATTGGAATAGTGATAAGAATCGTTATCCAAATCGAATTCAGTCACAAAATCTCCATAAAGTTGTATTTTTAGAAAAATTATGATTTTCATGGATGCTAATTTCAGACTTGGGTTCGAACTTTGGAAGCAGTTATCTCAGGTTTTATGGGACCAAACGGGCTGAAATATTGGAATAGTGATAAGAATCGTTATCCAAATCGAATTCAGTCACAATATCTCCATAAAGTTGTATTTTTAGAAATGTTATGATTTTCATGGACGCTAATTTCAGACTTGGGTTCGAACTTTGCAAGCAGTTTTCTCTGGTTTTATGGGACCAAACGGGCTGAAATATTGGAATAGTGATAAGAATCGTTATCCAAATCGAACTCAGTCACAAAATCTCCATAAAGTTGTATTTTTAGAAATGTTATGATTTTCATGGACGCTAATTTCAGACTTGGGTTCGAACTTTGCAAGCAGTTTTCTCAGGTTTTATGGGACCAAACGGGCTGAAATATTGGAATAGTGATAAGAATCGTTATCCAAATCGAATTCAGTCACAAAATCTCCATAAAGTTGTATTGTTAGAAAAAACGTTCGAACTTTGGAAGCAGTTATCTCAGGTTTTATGGGACCAAACGGGCTGAAATATTGGAATAGTGATAACAATCGGTTTCCAAATCGAATTCAGTCACAATATCTCCATAATGTTGTATTTTTAGATTAATCAGATTTTTATGGACGCTCATTTCAGACTTGGGTTCGAACTTTGGAAGCAGTTTTCTCAGGTTCTATGGGACTGAAGTGGCTGAAATTTTTTAATAATGATAAGAATCCTTATCCAAATCGAATTCAGTCACAATATCTGTATAAAGTTGTATTTTTAGAAAAATTATTATTTCCATGGACGCTAATTTCAGACTTGGGTTCGAACTTTGCAAGCAGTTTTCTCAGGTTTTATGGGACCAAACGGGCTGAAATATTGGAATAGTGATAAGAATCGTTATCCAAATCGAATTCAGTCACAAAATCTCCATAAAGTTGTATTTTTAGAAAAAATTTGATTTTCATGGATGCTAATTTCAGACTTGGGTTCGAACTTTGGAAGCAGTTTTCTCAGGTTCTATGGGACTGAATTGGCTGAAATTTTTGAATAATGATAAGAATCCTTATCCAAATCGAATTCAGTCATAATAGCTCCATAAAGTTGTATTTTTAGAAAAATTATGATTTTCATGGACGCTAATTTCAGCCTTGGGTTCGAACTTTGGAAGCAGTTTTCTCAGGTTTTATGTGACCAAACGGGTTGAAATATTGGAATAGTGATAAGAATCGTTATCCAAATCGAATTCAGTCACCAAATCTCCATAAAGTTGTATTTTTAGAAAAATTATGATTTTCATGGATGCTAATTTCAGACTTGGGTTCGAACTTTGCAAGCAGTTTTCTCTGGTTTTATGGGACCAAACGGGCTGAAATATTGGAATAGTGATAAGAATCGTTATCCAAATCGAACTCAGTCACAAAATCTTCATAATGTTGTATTTTTAGAAAAATTATGATTTTCATGGATGCTAATTTCAGACTTGGGTTCGAACTTTGGACGCAGTTATATCAGGTTTTATGGGACCAAACTGGCTGAAATATTGGAATAGTGATAAGAATCGTTATCCAAATCGAATTCAGTCACAAAATCTCCACAAAGCTGTATTTTTAGAAAAATAATGATTTTCATGGATGCTAATTTCAGACTTGGGTTCGAACTTTGCAAGCAGTTTTCTCAGGTTTTATGTGACCGAACGGGCTGAAATATTGGAATAATGATAAGAATCCTTATCCAAATCGAATTTAGTCACAATATCTCCATAAAGTTGTATTTTTAGATTAATCAGATTTTTATGGACGCTCATTTCAGACTTGGGTTCGAACTTTGGAAGCAGTTTTCTCAGGTTCTATGGGACTGAATTGGCTGAAATTTTTGAATAATGATAAGAATCCTTATCCAAATCGAATTCAGTCATAATAGCTCCATAAAGTTGTATTTTCAGAAAAATTATGATTTTCATGGACACTAATTTCAGCCTTGGGTTCGAACTTTGGAAGCAGTTTTCTCAGGTTTTATGTGACCAAACGGGTTGAAATATTGGAATAGTGATAAGAATCGTTATCCAAATCGAATTCAGTCACCAAATCTCCATAAAGTTGTATTTTTAGAAAAATTATGATTTTTATGGACGCTAATTTCAGACTTGGGTTCGAACTTTGGACGCAGTTATATCAGGTTTTATGGGACCAAACGGGCTGAAATATTGGAATAGTGATAAGAATCGTTATCCAAATCGAATTCAGTCACAAAATCTCCATAAAGTTGTATTTTTAGAAAAATTATGATTTTCATGGATGCTAATTTCAGACTTGGGTTCGAACTTTGGAAGCAGTTATCTCAGGTTTTATGGGACCAAACGGGCTGAAATATTGGAATAGTGATAAGAATCGTTATCCAAATCGAATTCAGTCACAATATCTCCATAAAGTTGTATTTTTAGAAATGTTATGATTTTCATGGACGCTAATTTCAGACTTGGGTTCGAACTTTGCAAGCAGTTTTCTCAGGTTTTATGGGACCAAACGGGCTGAAATATTGGAATAGTGATAAGAATCGTTATCCAAATCGAATTCAGTCACAAAATCTCCATAAAGTTGTATTTTTAGAAAAATTATGATTTTCATGGATGCTAATTTCAGACTTGGGTTCGAACTTTGGAAGCAGTTATCTCAGGTTTTATGGGACCAAACGGGCTGAAATATTGGAATAGTGATAAGAATCGTTATCCAAATCGAATTCAATCACAATATCTCCATAAAGTTGTATTTTTATAAATGTTATGATTTTCATGGACGCTAATTTCAGACTTGGGTTCGAACTTTGCAAGCAGTTTTCTCTGGTTTTATGGGACCAAACTGGCTGAAATATTGGAATAGTGATAAGAATCGTTATCCAAATCGAACTCAGTCACAAAATCTTCATAATGTTGTATTTTTAGAAAAATTATGATTTTCATGGATGCTAATTTCAGATTTGGGTTCGAACTTTGGTAGCAGTTATCTCAGGTTTTATGGGACCAAACGGGCTGAAATATTGGAATAGTGATAAAAATCGTTATCCAAATCGAATTCAGTCACAATATCTCCATAAAGTTGTATTTTTAGAAATGTTATGATTTTCATGGACGCTAATTTCAGACTTGGGTTCGAACTTTGGTAGCAGTTATCTCAGGTTTTATGGGACCAAACGGGCTGAAATATTGGAATAGTGATAAGAATCGTTATCCAAATCGAATTCAGTCACAATATCTCCATAAAGTTGTATTTTTAGAAATGTTATGATTTTCATGGACGCTAATTTCAGACTTGGGTTCGAACTTTGCAAGCAGTTTTCTCAGGTTTTATGGGACCAAACGGGCTGAAATATTGGAATAGTGATAAGAATCGTTATCCAAATCGAATTCAGTCACAATATCTCCATAAAGTTGTATTTTTAGAAATGTTATGATTTTCATGGACGCTAATTTCAGACTTGGGTTCGAACTTTGCAAGCAGTTTTCTCAGGTTTTATGGGACCAAACGGGCTGAAATATTGGAATAGTGATAAGAATCGTTATCCAAATCGAATTCAGTCACAAAATCTCCATAAAGTTGTATTGTTAGAAAAAACGTTCGAACTTTGGAAGCAGTTATCTCAGGTTTTATGGGACCAAACGGGCTGAAATATTGGAATAGTGATAACAATCGGTTTCCAAATCGAATTCAGTCACGATATCTCCATAAAGTTTAATTTTTCGAAAAATCATGATTTTTATGGACGCTAATTTCAGACTTGGGTTCGAACTTTTGAAGCAGTTTTCTCAGGTTCTACGGGACTGAATTGGCTGAAATTTTTGAATAATGATAAGAATCCTTATCCGAATCGAATTCAGTCACAATATCTGTATAAAGTTGTATTTTTCGAAAAATTATTATTTTCATGGACGCTAATTTCAGACTTGGGTTCGAACTTTTGAAGCAGTTTTCTCAGGTTCTACGGGACTGAATTGGCTGAAATTTTTGAATAATGATAAGAATCCTTATCCGAATCGAATTCAGTCACAATATCTGTATAAAGTTGTATTTTTAGAAAAATTATTATTTTCATGGACGCTAATTTCAGACTTGGGTTCGAACTTTGCAAGCAGTTTTCTCAGGTTTTATGGGACCAAACGGGCTGAAATATTGGAATAGTGATAAGAATCGTTATCCAAATCGAATTCAGTCACAAAATCTCCATAAAGTTGTATTTTTAGAAAAATTATGATTTTCATGGATGCTAATTTCAGACTTGGGTTCGAACTTTGGAAGCAGTTATCTCAGGTTTTATGGGACCAAACGGGCTGAAATATTGGAATAGTGATAAGAATCGTTATCCAAATCGAATTCAGTCACAATATCTCCATAAAGTTGTATTTTTAGAAATGTTATGATTTTCATGGACGCTAATTTCAGACTTGGGTTCGAACTTTGCAAGCAGTTTTCTCTGGTTTTATGGGACCAAACGGGCTGAAATATTGGAATAGTGATAAGAATCGTTATCCAAATCGAACTCAGTCATAAAATCTCCATAAAGTTGTATTTTTAGAAATGTTATGATTTTCATGGACGCTAATTTCAGACTTGGGTTCGAACTTTGCAAGCAGTTTTCTCAGGTTTTATGGGACCAAACGGGCTGAAATATTGGAATAGTGATAAGAATCGTTATCCAAATCGAATTCAGTCACAAAATCTCCATAAAGTTGTATTGTTAGAAAAAACGTTCGAACTTTGGAAGCAGTTATCTCAGGTTTTATGGGACCAAACGGGCTGAAATATTGGAATAGTGATAACAATCGGTTTCCAAATCGAATTCAGTCACAATATCTCCATAATGTTGTATTTTTAGATTAATCAGATTTTTATGGACGCTCATTTCAGACTTGGGTTCGAACTTTGGAAGCAGTTTTCTCAGGTTCTATGGGACTGAAGTGGCTGAAATTTTTTAATAATGATAAGAATCCTTATCCAAATCGAATTCAGTCACAATATCTGTATAAAGTTGTATTTTTAGAAAAATTATTATTTCCATGGACGCTAATTTCAGACTTGGGTTCGAACTTTGCAAGCAGTTTTCTCAGGTTTTATGGGACCAAACGGGCTGAAATATTGGAATAGTGATAAGAATCGTTATCCAAATCGAATTCAGTCACAAAATCTCCATAAAGTTGTATTTTTAGAAAAAATTTGATTTTCATGGATGCTAATTTCAGACTTGGGTTCGAACTTTGGAAGCAGTTTTCTCAGGTTCTATGGGACTGAATTGGCTGAAATTTTTGAATAATGATAAGAATCCTTATCCAAATCGAATTCAGTCATAATAGCTCCATAAAGTTGTATTTTTAGAAAAATTATGATTTTCATGGACGCTAATTTCAGCCTTGGGTTCGAACTTTGGAAGCAGTTTTCTCAGGTTTTATGTGACCAAACGGGTTGAAATATTGGAATAGTGATAAGAATCGTTATCCAAATCGAATTCAGTCACCAAATCTCCATAAAGTTGTATTTTTAGAAAAATTATGATTTTCATGGATGCTAATTTCAGACTTGGGTTCGAACTTTGCAAGCAGTTTTCTCTGGTTTTATGGGACCAAACGGGCTGAAATATTGGAATAGTGATAAGAATCGTTATCCAAATCGAACTCAGTCACAAAATCTTCATAATGTTGTATTTTTAGAAAAATTATGATTTTCATGGATGCTAATTTCAGACTTGGGTTCGAACTTTGGACGCAGTTATATCAGGTTTTATGGGACCAAACTGGCTGAAATATTGGAATAGTGATAAGAATCGTTATCCAAATCGAATTCAGTCACAAAATCTCCACAAAGCTGTATTTTTAGAAAAATAATGATTTTCATGGATGCTAATTTCAGACTTGGGTTCGAACTTTGCAAGCAGTTTTCTCAGGTTTTATGTGACCGAACGGGCTGAAATATTGGAATAATGATAAGAATCCTTATCCAAATCGAATTTAGTCACAATATCTCCATAAAGTTGTATTTTTAGATTAATCAGATTTTTATGGACGCTCATTTCAGACTTGGGTTCGAACTTTGGAAGCAGTTTTCTCAGGTTCTATGGGACTGAATTGGCTGAAATTTTTGAATAATGATAAGAATCCTTATCCAAATCGAATTCAGTCATAATAGCTCCATAAAGTTGTATTTTCAGAAAAATTATGATTTTCATGGACACTAATTTCAGCCTTGGGTTCGAACTTTGGAAGCAGTTTTCTCAGGTTTTATGTGACCAAACGGGTTGAAATATTGGAATAGTGATAAGAATCGTTATCCAAATCGAATTCAGTCACCAAATCTCCATAAAGTTGTATTTTTAGAAAAATTATGATTTTTATGGACGCTAATTTCAGACTTGGGTTCGAACTTTGGACGCAGTTATATCAGGTTTTATGGGACCAAACGGGCTGAAATATTGGAATAGTGATAAGAATCGTTATCCAAATCGAATTCAGTCACAAAATCTCCATAAAGTTGTATTTTTAGAAAAATTATGATTTTCATGGATGCTAATTTCAGACTTGGGTTCGAACTTTGGAAGCAGTTATCTCAGGTTTTATGGGACCAAACGGGCTGAAATATTGGAATAGTGATAAGAATCGTTATCCAAATCGAATTCAGTCACAATATCTCCATAAAGTTGTATTTTTAGAAATGTTATGATTTTCATGGACGCTAATTTCAGACTTGGGTTCGAACTTTGCAAGCAGTTTTCTCAGGTTTTATGGGACCAAACGGGCTGAAATATTGGAATAGTGATAAGAATCGTTATCCAAATCGAATTCAGTCACAAAATCTCCATAAAGTTGTATTTTTAGAAAAATTATGATTTTCATGGATGCTAATTTCAGACTTGGGTTCGAACTTTGGAAGCAGTTATCTCAGGTTTTATGGGACCAAACGGGCTGAAATATTGGAATAGTGATAAGAATCGTTATCCAAATCGAATTCAATCACAATATCTCCATAAAGTTGTATTTTTATAAATGTTATGATTTTCATGGACGCTAATTTCAGACTTGGGTTCGAACTTTGCAAGCAGTTTTCTCTGGTTTTATGGGACCAAACTGGCTGAAATATTGGAATAGTGATAAGAATCGTTATCCAAATCGAACTCAGTCACAAAATCTTCATAATGTTGTATTTTTAGAAAAATTATGATTTTCATGGATGCTAATTTCAGATTTGGGTTCGAACTTTGGTAGCAGTTATCTCAGGTTTTATGGGACCAAACGGGCTGAAATATTGGAATAGTGATAAAAATCGTTATCCAAATCGAATTCAGTCACAATATCTCCATAAAGTTGTATTTTTAGAAATGTTATGATTTTCATGGACGCTAATTTCAGACTTGGGTTCGAACTTTGGTAGCAGTTATCTCAGGTTTTATGGGACCAAACGGGCTGAAATATTGGAATAGTGATAAGAATCGTTATCCAAATCGAATTCAGTCACAATATCTCCATAAAGTTGTATTTTTAGAAATGTTATGATTTTCATGGACGCTAATTTCAGACTTGGGTTCGAACTTTGCAAGCAGTTTTCTCAGGTTTTATGGGACCAAACGGGCTGAAATATTGGAATAGTGATAAGAATCGTTATCCAAATCGAATTCAGTCACAATATCTCCATAAAGTTGTATTTTTAGAAATGTTATGATTTTCATGGACGCTAATTTCAGACTTGGGTTCGAACTTTGCAAGCAGTTTTCTCAGGTTTTATGGGACCAAACGGGCTGAAATATTGGAATAGTGATAAGAATCGTTATCCAAATCGAATTCAGTCACAAAATCTCCATAAAGTTGTATTGTTAGAAAAAACGTTCGAACTTTGGAAGCAGTTATCTCAGGTTTTATGGGACCAAACGGGCTGAAATATTGGAATAGTGATAACAATCGGTTTCCAAATCGAATTCAGTCACAATATCTCCATAAAGTTGTATTTTTAGATAAATCAGATTTTTATGGACGCTCATTTCAGACTTGGGTTCGAACTTTGGAAGCAGTTTTCTCAGGTTCTATGGGACTGAAGTGGCTGAATTTTTTTAATAATGATAAGAATCCTTATCCAAATCGAATTCAGTCACAATATCTGTATAAAGTTGTATTTTTAGAAAAATTATTATTTCCATGGACGCTAATTTCAGACTTGGGTTCGAACTTTGCAAGCAGTTTTCTCAGGTTTTATGGGACCAAACGGGCTGAAATATTGGAATAGTGATAAGAATCGTTATCCAAATCGAATTCAGTCACAAAATCTCCATAAAGTTGTATTTTTAGAAAAATTATGATTTTCATGGACGCTAATTTCAGCTTTGGGTTCGAACTTTGGAAGCAGTTTTCTCAGGTTTTATGTGACCAAACGGGTTGAAATATTGGAATAGTGATAAGAATCGTTATCCAAATCGAATTCAGTCACCAAATCTCCATAAAGTTGTATTTTTAGAAAAATTATGATTTTTATGGACGCTAATTTCAGACTTGGGTTCGAACTTTGGACGCAGTTATATCAGGTTTTATGGGACCAAACTGGCTGAAATATTGGAATAGTGAGAAGAATCGTTATCCAAATCGAATTCAGTCACAAAATCTCCACAAAGCTGTATTTTTAGAAAAATAATGATTTTCATGGATGCTAATTTCAGACTTGGGTTCGAACTTTGCAAGCAGTTTTCTCAGGTTTTATGTGTCCGAACGGGCTGAAATATTGGAATAATGATAAGAATCCTTATCCAAATCGAATTTAGTCACAATATCTCCATAAAGTTGTATTTTTAGATTAATCAGATTTTTATGGACGCTCATTTCAGACTTGGGTTCGAACTTTGGAAGCAGTTTTCTCAGGTTCTATGGGACTGAATTGGCTGAAATTTTTTAATAATGATAAGAATCCTTATCCAAATCGAATTCAGTCACAATATCTCCATAAAGTTTTATTTTTCGAAAAATCATGATTTTTATGGACGCTAATTTCAGACTTGGGTTCGAACTTTTGAAGCAGTTTTCTCAGGTTCTACGGGACTGAATTGGCTGAAATTTTCGAATAATGATAAGAATCCTTATCCGAATCGAATTCAGTCACAATATCTGTATAAAGTTGTATTTTTCGAAAAATTATTATTTTCATGGACGCTAATTTCAGACTTGGGTTCGAACTTTTGAAGCAGTTTTCTCAGGTTCTACGTGACTGAATTGGCTGAAATTTTTGAATAATGATAAGAATCCTTATCCGAATCGAATTCAGTCACAATATCTGTAAAAAGTTGTATTTTTAGAAAAATTATTATTTTCATGGACGCTAATTTCAGACTTGGGTTCGAACTTTGCAAGCAGTTTTCTCAGGTTTTATGGGACCAAACGGGCTGAAATATTGGAATAGTGATAAGCATCGTTATCCACATCGAACTCAGTCACAAAATCTTCATAATGTTGTATTTTTAGAAAAATTATGATTTTCATGGATGCTAATTTCAGACTTGGGTTCGAACTTTGGTAGCAGTTATCTCAGGTTTTATGGGACCAAACGGGCTGAAATATTGGAATAGTGATAAGAATCGTTATCCAAATCGAATTCAGTCACAATATCTCCATATAGTTGTATTTTTAGAAATGTTATGATTTTCATGGACGCTAATTTCAGACTTGGGTTCGAACTTTGCAAGCAGTTTTCTCTGGTTTTATGGGACCAAACGGGCTGAAATATTGGTATAGTGATAAGAATCGTTATCCAAATCGAACTCAGTCACAAAATCTCCCTAAAGTTGTATTTTTAGAAAAATTATGATTTTCATGGATGCTAATTTCAGACTTGGGTTCGAACTTTGGAAGCAGTTATCTCAGGTTTTATAGGACCAAACGGGCTGAAATATTGGAATAGTGATAAAAATCGCTTTCCAAATCGAATTCAGTCATAATATCTCCATAAAGTTGTATTTTTAGATTAATCAGATTTTTATGGACGCTCATTTCAGACTTGGGTTCGAACTTTGGAAGCAGTTTTCTCAGGTTCTATGAGACCAAACTGCCTGAAATTTTGTAATAGTTATAAGAATCCTTATCCAAATCAAATTCAGTCACAATATCTCCATAAAGTTGTATTTTTAGAAAAATCATGATTTTTATGGACGCTAATTTCAGACTTGGGTTCGAACTTTGGACGCAGTTATATCAGGTTTTATGGGACCAAACTGGCTGAAATATTGGAATAGTGATAAGAATCGTTATCCAAATCGAATTCAGTCACAAAATCTCCACAAAGCTGTATTTTTAGAAAAATAATGATTTTCATGGATGCTAATTTCAGACTTGGGTTCGAACTTTGGACGCAGTTATATCAGGTTTTATGGGACCAAACTGGCTGAAATATTGGAATAGTGATAAGAATCGTTATCCAAATCGAATTCAGTCACAAAATCTCCACAAAGCTGTATTTTTAGAAAAATAATGATTTTCATGGATGCTAATTTCAGACTTGGGTTCCAACTTTGGACGCAGTTATATCAGGTTTTATGGGACCAAACTGGCTGAAATATTGGAATAGTGATAAGAATCGTTATCCAAATCGAATTCAGTCACAATATCTCCATAAAGTTGTATTTTTAGATTAATCAGATTCTTATGGACGCTCATTTCAGACTTGGGTTCGAAATTTGGAAGCAGTTTTCTCAGGTTCTATGGGACTGAATTGGCTGAATTTTTTTAATAATGATAAGAATCCTTATCCAAATCGAATTCAGTCACAATATCTCCATAAAGTTGTATTTTTCGAAAAATCATGATTTTTATGGACGCTAATTTCAGACTTGGGTTCGAACTTTTGAAGCAGTTTTCTCAGGTTCTACGGGACTGAATTGGCTGAAATTTTTGAATAATAATAAGAATCCTTATCCGAATCGAATTCAGTCACAATATCTGTATAAAGTTGTATTTTTAGAAAAAATTTTTATTTTCATGGACGCTTATTTCAGGCTTGGGTTCGAACTTTGCAAGTAGTTTTCTCAGGTTTTATGGGACCAAACGGGCTGAAATATTGGAATAGCTATAAGAATCGTTATCCAAATCGAATTCAGTCACAAAATCTCCATAAAGTTGTATTTTTAGAAAAATTATGATTTTCATGGATGCTAATTTCAGACTTGGGTTCGAACTTTGGAAGCAGTTATCTCAGGTTTTATGGGACCAAACGGGCTGAAATATTGGAATAGTGATAAGAATCGTTATCCAAATCGAATTCAGTAAAAAACAACATAAAACTAGGACGTGCAATGAAATCAGGCTACCAAAGAAGGACAAAGCGAATACCCAGAATAGTATATTTTATAAAGGGATGAAATACTATAACGCGCTGCCGGAAAACCTTAAGTCTGCCCCAATTGAAAAGTTTAAGATGTTGTGTAGGAGCCATATCAAGAAAGAAAAAAAAAAACATAGTATATTTAAATGTAATAATTAATTAGTCATTTGTAATCTTAAATGTACAAATTACTAAAATAAAATCAATAAATAAATAAATAAAGTCACAAAATCTCCACAAAGCTGTATTTTTAGAAAAATAATGATTTTCATGGATGCTAATTTCAGACTTGGGTTCGAACTTTGGACGCAGTTATATCAGGTTTTATGGGACCAAACTGGCTGAAATATTGGAATAGTGATAAGAATCGTTATCCAAATCGAATTCAGTCACAATATCTCCATAAAGTTGTATTTTTAGATTAATCAGATTTTTATGGACGCTCATTTCAGACTTGGGTTCGAACTTTGGAAGCAGTTTTCTCAGGTTCTATGGGACCGAATTGGCTGAAATTTTTTAATAATGATAAGAATCCTTATCCAAATCGAATTCAGTCACAATATCTCCATAAAGTTGTATTTTTCGAAAAATCATGATTTTTATGGACGCTAATTTCATACTTGGGTTCGAACTTTTGAAGCAGTTTTCTCAGGTTCTACGGGACTGAATTGGCTGAAATTTTTGAATAATGATAAGAATCCTAATCCAAATCGAATTCAGTCATAATAGCTCCATAAAGTTGTATTTTTAGAAAAATTATGATTTTCATGGACGCTAATTTCAGCCTTGGGTTCGAACTTTGGAAACAGTTTTCTCAGGTTTTATGTGACCAAACGGGTTCAAATATTGGAATAGTGATAAGAATCGTTATCCAAATCGAATTCAGTCACCAAATCTCCATAAAGTTGTATTTTTAGAAAAATTATGATTTTTATGGACGCTAATTTCAGACTTGGGTTCGAACTTTGGACGCAGTTATATCAGGTTTTATGGGACCAAACTGGCTGAAATATTGGAATAGTGATAAGAATCGTTATCCAAATTTAATTCAGTCACAAAATCTCCCTAAAGTTGTATTTTTAGAAAAATTATGATTTTCATGGATGCTAATTTCAGACTTGGGTTCGAACTTTGGAAGCAGTTATCTCAGGTTTTATAGGACCAAATGGGCTGAAATATTGGAATAGTGATAAAAATCGCTTTCCAAATCGAATTCAGTCATAATATCTCCATAAAGTTGTATTTTTAGATTAATCAGATTTTTATGGACGCTCATTTCAGACTTGGGTTCGAACTTTGGAAGCAGTTTTCTCAGGTTCTATGAGACCAAACTGCCTGAAATTTTGTAATAGTTATAAGAATCCTTATCCAAATCAAATTCAGTCACAATATCTCCATAAAGTTGTATTTTTAGAAAAATCATGATTTTTATGGACGCTAATTTCAGACTTGGGTTCGAACTTTGGACGCAGTTATATCAGGTTTTATGGGACCAAACTGGCTGAAATATTGGAATAGTGATAAGAATCGTTATCCAAATCGAATTCAGTCACAAAATCTCCACAAAGCTGTATTTTTAGAAAAATAATGATTTTCATGGATGCTAATTTCAGACTTGGGTTCGAACTTTGGACGCAGTTATATCAGGTTTTATGGGACCAAACTGGCTGAAATATTGGAATAGTGATAAGAATCGTTATCCAAATCGAATTCAGTCACAAAATCTCCACAAAGCTGTATTTTTAGAAAAATAATGATTTTCATGGATGCTAATTTCAGATTTGGGTTCGAACTTTGGACGCAGTTATATCAGGTTTTATGGGACCAAACTGGCTGAAATATTGGAATAGTGATAACAATCGGTTTCCAAATCGAATTCAGTCACAATATCTCCATAAAGTTGTATTTTTAGATTAATCAGATTCTTATGGACGCTCATTTCAGACTCGAAATTTGGAAGCAGTTTTCTCAGGTTCTATGGGACTGAATTGGCTGAAATTTTTTAATAATGATAAGAATCCTTATCCAAATCGAATTCAGTCACAATATCTCCATAAAGTTGTATTTTTAGAAAAATAATGATTTTCATGGACGCTCATTTCAGACTTGGGTTCGAACTTTGGAAGCAGTTTTCTCAGGTTCTATGGGACCGAATTGGCTGAAATTTTTTAATAATGATAAGAATCCTTATCCAAATCGAATTCAGTCACAATATCTCCATAAAGTTGTATTTTTCGAAAAATCATGATTTTTATGGACGCTAATTTCATACTTGGGTTCGAACTTTTGAAGCAGTTTTCTCAGGTTCTACGGGACTGAATTGGCTGAAATTTTTGAATAATGATAAGAATCCTAATCCAAATCGAATTCAGTCATAATAGCTCCATAAAGTTGTATTTTTAGAAAAATTATGATTTTCATGGACGCTAATTTCAGCCTTGGGTTCGAACTTTGGAAGCAGTTTTCTCAGGTTTTATGTGACCAAACGGGTTGAAATATTGGAATAGTGATAAGAATCGTTATCCAAATCGAATTCAGTCACCAAATCTCCATAAAGTTGTATTTTTAGAAAAATTATGATTTTTATGGACGCTAATTTCAGACTTGGGTTCGAACTTTGGACGCAGTTATATCAGGTTTTATGGGACCAAACTGGCTGAAATATTGGAATAGTGATAAGAATCGTTATCCAAATCGAATTCAGTCACAAAATCTCCACAAAGCTGTATTTTTAGAAAAATAATGATTTTCATGGATACTAATTTCAGACTTGGGTTCGAACTTTGCAAGCAGTTTTCTCAGGTTCTATGGGACCGAATTGGCTGAAATTTTTTAATAATGATAAGAATCCTTATCCAAATCGAATTCAGTCACAATGTCTCCATAAAGTTGTATTTTTCGAAAAATCATGATTTTTATGGACGCTAATTTCAGACTTGGGTTCGAACTTTTGAAGCAGTTTTCTCAGGTTCTACGGGACTGAATTGGCTGAAATTTTTGAATAATGATAAGAATCCTTATCCGAATCGAATTCAGTCACAATATCTGTATAAAGTTGTATTTTTCGAAAAATTATTATTTTCATGGACGCTAATTTCAGACTTGGGTTCGAACTTTTGAAGCAGTTTTCTCAGGTTCTACGGGACTGAATTGGCTGAAATTTTTGAATAATGATAAGAATCCTTATCCGAATCGAATTCAGTCACAATATCTGTATAAAGTTGTATTTTTAGAAAAATTATTATTTTCATGGACGCTAATTTCAGACTTGGGTTCGAACTTTGCAAGCAGTTTTCTCAGGTTTTATGGGACCAAACGGGCTGAAATATTGGAATAGTGATAAGAATCGTTATCCAAATCGAATTCAGTCACAAAATCTCCATAAAGTTGTATTTTTAGAAAAATTATGATTTTCATGGATGCTAATTTCAGACTTGGGTTCGAACTTTGGAAGCAGTTATCTCAGGTTTTATGGGACCAAACGGGCTGAAATATTGGAATAGTGATAAGAATCGTTATCCAAATCGAATTCAGTCACAATATCTCCATAAAGTTGTATTTTTAGAAATGTTATGATTTTCATGGACGCTAATTTCAGACTTGGGTTCGAACTTTGCAAGCAGTTTTCTCCGGTTTTATGGGACCAAACGGGCTGAAATATTGGAATAGTGATAAGAATCGTTATCCAAATCGAACTCAGTCACAAAATCTTCATAATGTTTTTTTTTAGAAAAATTATGATTTTCATGGATGCTAATTTCAGACTTGGGTTCGAACTTTGGTAGCAGTTATCTCAGGTTTTATGGGACCAAACGGGCTGAAATATTGGAATAGTGATAAGAATCGTTATCCAAATCGAATTCAGTCACAATATCTCCATAAAGTTGTATTTTTAGAAATGTTATGATTTTCATGGACGCTAATTTCAGACTTGGGTTCGAACTTTGCAAGCAGTTTTCTCTGGTTTTATGGGACCAAACGGGCTGAAATATTGGTATAGTGATAAGAATCGTTATCCAAATCGAATTCAGTCACCAAATCTCCATAAAGTTGTATTTTTAGAAAAATTATGATTTTTATGGACGCTAATTTCAGACTTGGGTTCGAACTTTGGACGCAGTTATATCAGGTTTTATGGGACCAAACTGGCTGAAATATTGGAATAGTGATAAGAATCGTTATTCAAATCGAATTCAGTCACAAAATCTCCACAAAGCTGTATTTTTAGAAAAATAATGATTTTCATGGATGCTAATTTCAGACTTGGGTTCGAACTTTGCATGCAGTTTTCTCAGGTTCTATGGGACTGAATTGGCTGAAATTTTTTAATAATGATAAGAATCCTTATCCAAATCGAATTCAGTCACAATATCTCCATAAAGTTGTATTTTTCGAAAAATCATGATTTTTATGGACGCTAATTTCAGACTTGGGTTCGAACTTTTGAAGCAGTTTTCTCAGGTTCTACGGGACTGAATTGGCTGAAATTTTTGAATAATGATAAGAATCCTTATCCGAATCGAATTCAGTCACAATATCTGTATAAAGTTGTATTTTTCGAAAAATTATTATTTTCATGGATGCTAATTTCAGACTTGGGTTCGAACTTTGGTAGCAGTTATCTCAGATTTTATGGGACCAAACGGGCTGAAATATTGGAATAGTGATAAGAATCGTTATCCAAATCGAATTCAGTCACAAAATCTCCATAAAGTTGTATTGTTAGAAAAAACGTTCGAACTTTGGAAGCAGTTATCTCAGGTTTTATGGGACCGAACGGGCTGAAATATTGGAATAGTGATAACAATCGGTTTCCAAATCGAATTCAGTCACAATATCTCCATAAAGTTGTATTTTTAGATTAATCAGATTTTTATGGACGCTCATTTCAGACTTGGGTTCGAACTTTGGAAGCAGTTTTCTCAGGTTCTATGGGACTGAAGTGGCTGAAATTTTTTAATAATGATAAGAATCCTTATCCAAATCGAATTCAGTCACAATATCTGTATAAAGTTGTATTTTTCGAAAAATTATTATTTTCATGGATGCTAATTTCAGACTTGGGTTCGAACTTTGGTAGCAGTTATCTCAGATTTTATGGGACCAAACGGGCTGAAATATTGGAATAGTGATAAGAATCGTTATCCAAATCGAATTCAGTCACAAAATCTCCATAAAGTTGTATTGTTAGAAAAAACGTTCGAACTTTGGAAGCAGTTATCTCAGGTTTTATGGGACCGAACGGGCTGAAATATTGGAATAGTGATAACAATCGGTTTCCAAATCGAATTCAGTCACAATATCTCCATAAAGTTGTATTTTTAGATTAATCAGATTTTTATGGACGCTCATTTCAGACTTGGGTTCGAACTTTGGAAGCAGTTTTCTCAGGTTCTATGGGACTGAAGTGGCTGAAATTTTTTAATAATGATAAGAATCCTTATCCAAATCGAATTCAGTCACAATATCTGTATAAAGTTGTAGTTTTAGAAAAATTATTATTTTCATGGACGCTAATTTCAGACTTGGGTTCGAACTTTGCAAGCAGTTTTCTCAGGTTTTATGGGACCAAACGGGCTGAAATATTGGAATAGTGATAAGAATCGTTATCCAAATCGAATTCAGTCACAAAATCTCCATAAAGTTGTATTTTTAGAAAAATTTTGATTTTCATGGATGCTAATTTCAGACTTGGGTTCGAACTTTGGAAGCAGTTTTCTCAGGTTCTATGGGACTGAATTGGCTGAAATTTTTGAATAATGATAAGAATCCTTATCCAAATCGAATTCAGTCATAATAGCTCCATAAAGTTGTATTTTCAGAAAAATTATGATTTTCATGGACGCTAATTTCAGCCTTGGGTTCGAACTTTGGAAGCAGTTTTCTCAGGTTTTATGTGACCAAACGGGTTGAAATATTGGAATAGTGATAAGAATCGTTATCCAAATCGAATTCAGTCACCAAATCTCCATAAAGTTGTATTTTTAGAAAAATTATGATTTTTATGGACGCTAATTTCAGACTTGGGTTCGAACTTTGGACGCAGTTATATCAGGTTTTATGGGACCAAACTGGCTGAAATATTGGAATAGTGATAAGAATCGTTATCCAAATCGAATTCAGTCACAAAATCTCCACAAAGCTGTATTTTTAGAAAAATAATGATTTTCATGGATGCTAATTTCAGACTTGGGTTCGAACTTTGCAAGCAGTTTTCTCAGGTTTTATGTGACCGAACGGGCGGAAATATTGGAATAATGATAAGAATCCTTATCCAAATCGAATTTAGTCACAATATCTCCATAAAGTTGTATTTTTAGATTAATCAGATTTTTATGGACGCTCATTTCAGACTTGGGTTCGAACTTTGGAAGCAGTTTTCTCAGGTTCTATGGGACTGAATTGGCTGAAATTTTTTAATAATGATAAGAATCCTTATCCAAATCGAATTCAGTCACAATATCTCCATAAAGTTTAATTTTTCGAAAAATCATCATTTTTATGGACGCTAATTTCAGACTTGGGTTCGAACTTTTGAAGCAGTTTTCTCAGGTTCTACGGGACTGAATTGGCTGAAATTTTTGAATAATGATAAGAATCCTTATCCGAATCGAATTCAGTCACAATATCTGTATAAAGTTGTATTTTTCGAAAAATTATTATTTTCATGGACGCTAATTTCAGACTTGGGTTCGAACTTTTGAAGCAGTTTTCTCAGGTTCTACGGGACTGAATTGGCTGAAATTTTTGAATAATGATAAGAATCCTTATCCGAATCGAATTCAGTCACAATATCTGTATAAAGTTGTATTTTTAGAAAAATTATTATTTTCATGGACGCTAATTTCAGACTTGGGTTCGAACTTTGCAAGCAGTTTTCTCAGGTTTTATGGGACCAAACGGGCTGAAATATTGGAATAGTGATAAGAATCGTTATCCAAATCGAATTCAGTCACAAAATCTCCATAAAGTTGTATTTTTAGAAAAATTATGATTTTCATGGATGCTAATTTCAGACTTGGGTTCGAACTTTGGAAGCAGTTATCTCAGGTTTTATGGGACCAAACGGGCTGAAATATTGGAATTGTGATAAGAATCGTTATCCAAATCGAATTCAGTCACAATATCTCCATAAAGTTGTATTTTTAGAAATGTTATGATTTTCATGGACGCTAATTTCAGACTTGGGTTCGAACTTTGCAAGCAGTTTTCTCTGGTTTTATGGGACCAAACGGGCTGAAATATTGGAATAGTGATAAGAATCGTTATCCAAATCGAACTCAGTCACAAAATCTTCATAATGTTTAATTTTTAGAAAAATTATGATTTTCATGGATGCTAATTTCAGACTTGGGTTCGAACTTTGGTAGCAGTTATCTCAGGTTTTATGGGACCAAACGGGCTGAAATATTGGAATAGTGATAAGAATCGTTATCCAAATCGAATTCAGTCACAATATCTCCATAAAGTTGTATTTTTAGAAATGTTATGATTTTCATGGACGCTAATTTCAGACTTGGGTTCGAACTTTGGTAGCAGTTATCTCAGGTTTTATGGGACCAAACGGGCTGAAATATTGGAATAGTGATAAGAATCGTTATCCAAATCGAATTCAGTCACAATATCTCCATAAAGTTGTATTTTTAGAAATGTTATGATTTTCATGGACGCTAATTTCAGACTTGGGTTCGAACTTTGCAAGCAGTTTTCTCAGGTTTTATGGGACCAAACGGGCTGAAATATTGGAATAGTGATAAGAATCGTTATCCAAATCGAATTCAGTCACAAAATCTCCATAAAGTTGTATTGTTAGAAAAAACGTTCGAACTTTGGAAGCAGTTATCTCAGGTTTTATGGGACCAAACGGGCTGAAATATTGGAATAGTGATAACAATCGGTTTCCAAATCGAATTCAGTCACAATATCTCCATAAAGTTGTATTTTTAGATTAATCAGATTTTTATGGACGCTCATTTTAGACTTGGGTTCGAACTTTGGAAGCAGTTTTCTCAGGTTCTATGGGACTGAAGTGGCTGAAATTTTTTAATAATGATAAGAATCCTTATCCAAATCGAATTCAGTCACAATATCTGTATAAAGTTGTATTTTTAGAAAAATTATTATTTCCATGGACGCTAATTTCAGACTTGGGTTCGAACTTTGCAAGCAGTTTTCTCAGGTTTTATGGGACCAAACGGGCTGAAATATTGGAATAGTGATAAGAATCGTTATCCAAATCGAATTCAGTCACAAAATCTCCATAAAGTTGTATTTTTAGAAAAATTTTGATTTTCATGGATGCTAATTTCAGACTTGGGTTCGAACTTTGGAAGCAGTTTTCTCAGGTTCTATGGGACTGAATTGGCTGAAATTTTTGAATAATGATAAGAATCCTTATCCAAATCGAATTCAGTCATAATAGCTCCATAAAGTTGTATTTTTAGAAAAATTATGATTTTCATGGATGCTAATTTCAGACTTGGGTTCGAACTTTGCAAGCAGTTTTCTCTGGTTTTATGGGACCAAACGGGCTGAAATATTGGAATAGTGATAAGAATCGTTATCCAAATCAAACTCAGTCACAAAGTCTTCATAATGTTGTATTTTTAGAAAAATTATGATTTTCATGGATGCTAATTTCAGACTTGGGTTCGAACTTTGGACGCAGTTATATCAGGTTTTATGGGACCAAACTGGCTGAAATATTGGAATAGTGATAAGAATCGTTATCCAAATCGAATTCAGTCACAAAATCTCCACAAAGCTGTATTTTTAGAAAAATAATGATTTTCATGGATGCTAATTTCAGACTTGGGTTCGAACTTTGCAAGCAGTTTTCTCAGGTTTTATGTGACCGAACGGGCTGAAATATTGGAATAATGATAAGAATCCTTATCCAAATCGAATTTAGTCACAATATCTCCATAAAGTTGTATTTTTAGATTAATCAGATTTTTATGGACGCTCATTTCAGACTTGGGTTCGAACTTTGGAAGCAGTTTTCTCAGGTTCTATGGGACTGAATTGGCTGAAATTTTTTAATAATGATAAGAATCCTTATCCAAATCGAATTCAGTCACAATATCTCCATAAAGTTTTATTTTTCGAAAAATCATGATTTTTATGGACGCTAATTTCAGACTTGGGTTCGAACTTTTGAAGCAGTTTTCTCAGGTTTTATGGGACCAAACGGGCTGAAATATTGGAATAGTGATAAGAATCGTTATCCAAATCGAATTCAGTCACAATATCTCCATAAAGTTGTATTTTTATAAATGTTATGATTTTCATGGACGCTAATTTCAGACTTGGGTTCGAACTTTGCAAGCAGTTTTCTCTGGTTTTATGGGACCAAACGGGCTGAAATATTGGAATAGTGATAAGAATCGTTATCCAAATCGAACTCAGTCACAAAATCTTCATAATGTTGTATTTTTAGAAAAATTATGATTTTCATGGATGCTAATTTCAGACTTGGGTTCGAACTTTGGTAGCAGTTATCTCAGATTTTATGGGACCAAACGGGCTGAAATATTGGAATAGTGATAAGAATCGTTATCCAAATCGAATTCAGTCACAAAATCTCCATAAAGTTGTATTGTTAGAAAAAACGTTCGAACTTTGGAAGCAGTTATCTCAGGTTTTATGGGACCGAACGGGCTGAAATATTGGAATAGTGATAACAATCGGTTTCCAAATCGAATTCAGTCACAATATCTCCATAAAGTTGTATTTTTAGATTAATCAGATTTTTATGGACGCTCATTTCAGACTTGGGTTCGAACTTTGGAAGCAGTTTTCTCAGGTTCTATGGGACTGAAGTGGCTGAAATTTTTTAATAATGATAAGAATCCTTATCCAAATCGAATTCAGTCACAATATCTGTATAAAGTTGTATTTTTAGAAAAATTATTATTTTCATGGACGCTAATTTCAGACTTGGGTTCGAACTTTGCAAGCAGTTTTCTCAGGTTTTATGGGACCAAACGGGCTGAAATATTGGAATAGTGATAAGAATCGTTATCCAAATCGAATTCAGTCACAAAATCTCCATAAAGTTGTATTTTTAGAAAATTTTTGATTTTCATGGATGCTAATTTCAGACTTGGGTTCGAACTTTGGAAGCAGTTTTCTCAGGTTCTATGGGACTGAATTGGCTGAAATTTTTGAATAATGATAAGAATCCTTATCCAAATCGAATTCAGTCATAATAGCTCCATAAAGTTGTATTTTCAGAAAAATTATGATTTTCATGGACGCTAATTTCAGCCTTGGGTTCGAACTTTGGAAGCAGTTTTCTCAGGTTTTATGTGACCAAACGGGTTGAAATATTGGAATAGTGATAAGAATCGTTATCCAAATCGAATTCAGTCACCAAATCTCCATAAAGTTGTATTTTTAGAAAAATTATGATTTTTATGGACGCTAATTTCAGACTTGGGTTCGAACTTTGGACGCAGTTATATCAGGTTTTATGGGACCAAACTGGCTGAAATATTGGAATAGTGATAAGAATCGTTATCCAAATCGAATTCAGTCACAAAATCTCCACAAAGCTGTATTTTTAGAAAAATAATGATTTTCATGGATGCTAATTTCAGACTTGGGTTCGAACTTTGCAAGCAGTTTTCTCAGGTTTTATGTGACCGAACGGGCGGAAATATTGGAATAATGATAAGAATCCTTATCCAAATCGAATTTAGTCACAATATCTCCATAAAGTTGTATTTTTAGATTAATCAGATTTTTATGGACGCTCATTTCAGACTTGGGTTCGAACTTTGGAAGCAGTTTTCTCAGGTTCTATGGGACTGAATTGGCTGAATTTTTTTAATAATGATAAGAATCCTTATCCAAATCGAATTCAGTCACAATATCTCCATAAAGTTTAATTTTTCGAAAAATCATCATTTTTATGGACGCTAATTTCAGACTTGGGTTCGAACTTTTGAAGCAGTTTTCTCAGGTTCTACGGGACTGAATTGGCTGAAATTTTTGAATAATGATAAGAATCCTTATCCGAATCGAATTCAGTCACAATATCTGTATAAAGTTGTATTTTTCGAAAAATTATTATTTTCATGGACGCTAATTTCAGACTTGGGTTCGAACTTTGGAAGCAGTTTTCTCAGGTTCTATGGGACTGAATTGGCTGAAATTTTTGAATAATGATAAGAATCCTTATCCAAATCGAATTCAGTCATAATAGCTCCATAAAGTTGTATTTTCAGAAAAATTATGATTTTCATGGACGCTAATTTCAGCCTTGGGTTCGAACTTTGGAAGCAGTTTTCTCAGGTTTTATGTGACCAAACGGGTTGAAATATTGGAATAGTGATAAGAATCGTTATCCAAATCGAATTCAGTCACCAAATCTCCATAAAGTTGTATTTTTAGAAAAATTATGATTTTTATGGACGCTAATTTCAGACTTGGGTTCGAACTTTGGACGCAGTTATATCAGGTTTTATGGGACCAAACTGGCTGAAATATTGGAATAGTGATAAGAATCGTTATCCAAATCGAATTCAGTCACAAAATCTCCACAAAGCTGTATTTTTAGAAAAATAATGATTTTCATGGATGCTAATTTCAGACTTGGGTTCGAACTTTGCAAGCAGTTTTCTCAGGTTTTATGTGACCGAACGGGCGGAAATATTGGAATAATGATAAGAATCCTTATCCAAATCGAATTTAGTCACAATATCTCCATAAAGTTGTATTTTTAGATTAATCAGATTTTTATGGACGCTCATTTCAGACTTGGGTTCGAACTTTGGAAGCAGTTTTCTCAGGTTCTATGGGACTGAATTGGCTGAAATTTTTTAATAATGATAAGAATCCTTATCCAAATCGAATTCAGTCACAATATCTCCATAAAGTTTAATTTTTCGAAAAATCATCATTTTTATGGACGCTAATTTCAGACTTGGGTTCGAACTTTTGAAGCAGTTTTCTCAGGTTCTACGGGACTGAATTGGCTGAAATTTTTGAATAATGATAAGAATCCTTATCCGAATCGAATTCAGTCACAATATCTGTATAAAGTTGTATTTTTCGAAAAAATATTATTTTCATGGACGCTAATTTCAGACTTGGGTTCGAACTTTTGAAGCAGTTTTCTCAGGTTCTACGGGACTGAATTGGCTGAAATTTTTGAATAATGATAAGAATCCTTATCCGAATCGAATTCAGTCACAATATCTGTATAAAGTTGTATTTTTAGAAAAATTATTATTTTCATGGACGCTAATTTCAGACTTGGGTTCGAACTTTGCAAGCAGTTTTCTCAGGTTTTATGGGACCAAACGGGCTGAAATATTGGAATAGTGATAAGAATCGTTATCCAAATCGAATTCAGTCACAAAATCTCCATAAAGTTGTATTTTTAGAAAAATTATGATTTTCATGGATGCTAATTTCAGACTTGGGTTCGAACTTTGGAAGCAGTTATCTCAGGTTTTATGGGACCAAACGGGCTGAAATATTGGAATTGTGATAAGAATCGTTATCCAAATCGAATTCAGTCACAATATCTCCATAAAGTTGTATTTTTAGAAATGTTATGATTTTCATGGACGCTAATTTCAGACTTGGGTTCGAACTTTGCAAGCAGTTTTCTCTGGTTTTATGGGACCAAACGGGCTGAAATATTGGAATAGTGATAAGAATCGTTATCCAAATCGAACTCAGTCACAAAATCTTCATAATGTTTAATTTTTAGAAAAATTATGATTTTCATGGATGCTAATTTCAGACTTGGGTTCGAACTTTGGTAGCAGTTATCTCAGGTTTTATGGGACCAAACGGGCTGAAATATTGGAATAGTGATAAGAATCGTTATCCAAATCGAATTCAGTCACAATATCTCCATAAAGTTGTATTTTTAGAAATGTTATGATTTTCATGGACGCTAATTTCAGACTTGGGTTCGAACTTTGGTAGCAGTTATCTCAGGTTTTATGGGACCAAACGGGCTGAAATATTGGAATAGTGATAAGAATCGTTATCCAAATCGAATTCAGTCACAATATCTCCATAAAGTTGTATTTTTAGAAATGTTATGATTTTCATGGACGCTAATTTCAGACTTGGGTTCGAACTTTGCAAGCAGTTTTCTCAGGTTTTATGGGACCAAACGGGCTGAAATATTGGAATAGTGATAAGAATCGTTATCCAAATCGAATTCAGTCACAAAATCTCCATAAAGTTGTATTGTTAGAAAAAACGTTCGAACTTTGGAAGCAGTTATCTCAGGTTTTATGGGACCAAACGGGCTGAAATATTGGAATAGTGATAACAATCGGTTTCCAAATCGAATTCAGTCACAATATCTCCATAAAGTTGTATTTTTAGATTAATCAGATTTTTATGGACGCTCATTTTAGACTTGGGTTCGAACTTTGGAAGCAGTTTTCTCAGGTTCTATGGGACTGAAGTGGCTGAGATTTTTTAATAATGATAAGAATCCTTATCCAAATCGAATTCAGTCACAATATCTGTATAAAGTTGTATTTTTAGAAAAATTATTATTTCCATGGACGCTAATTTCAGACTTGGGTTCGAACTTTGCAAGCAGTTTTCTCAGGTTTTATGGGACCAAACGGGCTGAAATATTGGAATAGTGATAAGAATCGTTATCCAAATCGAATTCAGTCACAAAATCTCCATAAAGTTGTATTTTTAGAAAAATTTTGATTTTCATGGATGCTAATTTCAGACTTGGGTTCGAACTTTGGAAGCAGTTTTCTCAGGTTCTATGGGACTGAATTGGCTGAAATTTTTGAATAATGATAAGAATCCTTATCCAAATCGAATTCAGTCATAATAGCTCCATAAAGTTGTATTTTTAGAAAAATTATGATTTTCATGGACGCTAATTTCAGCCTTGGGTTCGAACTTTGGAAGCAGTTTTCTCAGGTTTTATGTGACCAAACGGGTTGAAATATTGGAATAGTGATAAGAATCGTTATCCAAATCGAATTCAGTCACCAAATCTCCATAAAGTTGTATTTTTAGAAAAATTATGATTTTCATGGATGCTAATTTCAGACTTGGGTTCGAACTTTGCAAGCAGTTTTCTCTGGTTTTATGGGACCAAACGGGCTGAAATATTGGAATAGTGATAAGAATCGTTATCCAAATCGAACTCAGTCACAAAATCTTCATAATGTTGTATTTTTAGAAAAATTATGATTTTCATGGATGCTAATTTCAGACTTGGGTTCGAACTTTGGACGCAGTTATATCAGGTTTTATGGGACCAAACTGGCTGAAATATTGGAATAGTGATAAGAATCGTTATCCAAATCGAATTCAGTCACAAAATCTCCACAAAGCTGTATTTTTAGAAAAATAATGATTTTCATGGATGCTAATTTCAGACTTGGGTTCGAACTTTGCAAGCAGTTTTCTCAGGTTTTATGTGACCGAACGGGCTGAAATATTGGAATAATGATAAGAATCCTTATCCAAATCGAATTTAGTCACAATATCTCCATAAAGTTGTATTTTTAGATTAATCAGATTTTTATGGACGCTCATTTCAGACTTGGGTTCGAACTTTGGAAGCAGTTTTCTCAGGTTCTATGGGACTGAATTGGCTGAATTTTTTTAATAATGATAAGAATCCTTATCCAAATCGAATTCAGTCACAATATCTCCATAAAGTTTTATTTTTCGAAAAATCATGATTTTTATGGACGCTAATTTCAGACTTGGGTTCGAACTTTTGAAGCAGTTTTCTCAGGTTTTATGGGACCAAACGGGCTGAAATATTGGAATAGTGATAAGAATCGTTATCCAAATCGAATTCAGTCACAATATCTCCATAAAGTTGTATTTTTATAAATGTTATGATTTTCATGGACGCTAATTTCAGACTTGGGTTCGAACTTTGCAAGCAGTTTTCTCTGGTTTTATGGGACCAAACGGGCTGAAATATTGGAATAGTGATAAGAATCGTTATCCAAATCGAACTCAGTCACAAAATCTTCATAATGTTGTATTTTTAGAAAAATTATGATTTTCATGGATGCTAATTTCAGACTTGGGTTCGAACTTTGGTAGCAGTTATCTCAGGTTTTATGGGACCAAACGGGCTGAAATATTGGAATAGTGATAAAAATCGTTATCCAAATCGAATTCAGTCACAATATCTCCATAAAGTTGTATTTTTAGAAATGTTATGATTTTCATGGACGCTAATTTCAGACTTGGGTTCGAACTTTGGTAGCAGTTATCTCAGGTTTTATGGGACCAAACGGGCTGAAATATTGGAATAGTGATAAGAATCGTTATCCAAATCGAATTCAGTCACAATATCTCCATAAAGTTGTATTTTTAGAAATGTTATGATTTTCATGGACGCTAATTTCAGACTTGGGTTCGAACTTTGCAAGCAGTTTTCTCAGGTTTTATGTGACCAAACGGGTTGAAATATTGGAATAGTGATAAGAATCGTTATCCAAATCGAATTCAGTCACCAAATCTCCATAAAGTTGTATTTTTAGAAAAATTATGATTTTTATGGACGCTAATTTCAGACTTGGGTTCGAACTTTGGACGCAGTTATATCAGGTTTTATGGGACCAAACTGGCTGAAATATTGGAATAGTGATAAGAATCGTTATCCAAATCGAATTCAGTCACAAAATCTCCACAAAGCTGTATTTTTAGAAAAATAATGATTTTCATGGATGCTAATTTCAGACTTGGGTTCGAACTTTGCAAGCAGTTTTCTCAGGTTTTATGTGACCGAACTGGCTGAAATATTGGAATAATGATAAGAATCCTTATCCAAATCGAATTTAGTCACAATATCTCCATAAAGTTGTATTTTTAGATTAATCAGATTTTTATGGACGCTCATTTCAGACTTGGGTTCGAACTTTGGAAGCAGTTTTCTCAGGTTCTATGGGACTGAATTGGCTGAAATTTTTTAATAATGATAAGAATCCTTATCCAAATCGAATTCAGTCACAATATCTCCATAAAGTTTTATTTTTCGAAAAATCATGATTTTTATGGACGCTAATTTCAGACTTGGGTTCGAACTTTTGAAGCAGTTTTCTCAGGTTCTACGGGACTGAATTGGCTGAAATTTTTGAATAATGATAAGAATCCTTATCCGAATCGAATTCAGTCACAATATCTGTATAAAGTTGTATTTTTCGAAAAATTATTATTTTCATGGACGCTAATTTCAGACTTGGGTTCGAACTTTTGAAGCAGTTTTCTCAGGTTCTACGTGACTGAATTGGCTGAAATTTTTGAATAATGATAAGAATCCTTATCCGAATCGAATTCAGTCACAATATCTGTAAAAAGTTGTATTTTTAGAAAAATTATTATTTTCATGGACGCTAATTTCAGACTTGGGTTCGAACTTTGCAAGCAGTTTTCTCAGGTTTTATGGGACCAAACGGGCTGAAATATTGGAATAGTGATAAGAATCGTTATCCAAATCGAATTCAGTCACAAAATCTCCATAAAGTTGTATTTTTAGATTAATCAGATTTTTATGGATGCTAATTTCAGACTTGGGTTCGAACTTTGGAAGCAGTTTTCTCAGGTTTTATGGGACCAAACGGGCTGAAATATTGGAATAGTGATAAGAATCGTTATCCAAATCGAATTCAGTCACAAAATCTCCATAAAGTTGTATTGTTAGAAAAAACGTTCGAACTTTGGAAGCAGTTATCTCAGGTTTTATGGGACCAAACGGGCTGAAATATTGGAATAGTGATAACAATCGGTTTCCAAATCGAATTCAGTCACAATATCTCCATAAAGTTGTATTTTTAGATTAATCAGATTTTTATGGACGCTCATTTCAGACTTGGGTTCGAACTTTGGAAGCAGTTTTCTCAGGTTCTATGGGAATGAAGTGGCTGAAATTTTTTAATAATGATAAGAATCCTTATCCAAATCGAATTCAGTCACAATATCTGTATAAAGTTGTATTTTTAGAAAAATTATTATTTCCATGGACGCTAATTTCAGACTTGGGTTCGAACTTTGCAAGCAGTTTTCTCAGGTTTTATGGGACCAAACGGGCTGAAATATTGGAATAGTGATAAGAATCGTTATCCAAATCGAATTCAGTCACAAAATCTCCATAAAGTTGTATTTTTAGAAAAATTTTGATTTTCATGGATGCTAATTTCAGACTTGGGTTCGAACTTTGGAAGCAGTTTTCTCAGGTTCTATGGGACTGAATTGGCTGAAATTTTTGAATAATGATAAGAATCCTTATCCAAATCGAATTCAGTCATAATAGCTCCATAAAGTTGTATTTTTAGAAAAATTATGATTTTAATGGACGCTAATTTCAGCCTTGGGTTCGAACTTTGGAAGCAGTTTTCTCAGGTTTTATGTGACCAAACGGGTTGAAATATTGGAATAGTGATAAGAATCGTTATCCAAATCGAATTCAGTCACCAAATCTCCATAAAGTTGTATTTTTAGAAAAATTATGATTTTTATGGACGCTAATTTCAGACTTGGGTTCGAACTTTGGACGCAGTTATATCAGGTTTTATGGGACCAAACTGGCTGAAATATTGGAATAGTGATAAGAATCGTTATCCAAATCGAATTCAGTCACAAAATCTCCACAAAGCTGTATTTTTAGAAAAATAATGATTTTCATGGATGCTAATTTCAGACTTGGGTTCGAACTTTGCAAGCAGTTTTCTCAGGTTTTATGTGACCGAACGGGCTGAAATATTGGAATAATGATAAGAATCCTTATCCAAATCGAATTTAGTCACAATATCTCCATAAAGTTGTATTTTTAGATTAATCAGATTTTTATGGACGCTCATTTCAGACTTGGGTTCGAACTTTGGAAGCAGTTTTCTCAGGTTCTATGGGACTGAATTGGCTGAAATTTTTTAATAATGATAAGAATCCTTATCCAAATCGAATTCAGTCACAATATCTCCATAAAGTTTTATTTTTCGAAAAATCATGATTTTTATGGACGCTAATTTCAGACTTGGGTTCGAACTTTTGAAGCAGTTTTCTCAGGTTCTACGGGACTGAATTGGCTGAAATTTTTGAATAATGATAAGAATCCTTATCCGAATCGAATTCAGTCACAATATCTGTATAAAGTTGTATTTTTCGAAAAATTATTATTTTCATGGACGCTAATTTCAGACTTGGGTTCGAACTTTTGAAGCAGTTTTCTCAGGTTCTACGTGACTGAATTGGCTGAAATTTTTGAATAATGATAAGAATCCTTATCCGAATCGAATTCAGTCACAATATCTGTAAAAAGTTGTATTTTTAGAAAAATTATTATTTTCATGGACGCTAATTTCAGACTTGGGTTCGAACTTTGCAAGCAGTTTTCTCAGGTTTTATGGGACCAAACGGGCTGAAATATTGGAATAGTGATAAGAATCGTTATCCAAATCGAATTCAGTCACAAAATCTCCATAAAGTTGTATTTTTAGAAAAATTATGATTTTCATGGATGCTAATTTCAGACTTGGGTTCGAACTTTGGTAGCAGTTATCTCAGGTTTTATGGGACCAAACGGGCTGAAATATTGGAATAGTGATAAGAATCGTTATCCAAATCCAATTCAGTCACAATATCTCCATAAAGTTGTATTTTTAGAAATGTTATGATTTTCATGGACGCTAATTTCAGACTTGGGTTCGAACTTTGCAAGCAGTTTTCTCCGGTTTTATGGGACCAAACGGGCTGAAATATTGGAATAGTGATAAGAATCGTTATCCAAATCGAACTCAGTCACAAAATCTTCATAATGTTGTATTTTTAGAAAAATTATGATTTTCATGGATGCTAATTTCAGACTTGGGTTCGAACTTTGGTAGCAGTTATCTCAGGTTTTATGGGACCAAACGGGCTGAAATATTGGAATAGTGATAAGAATCGTTATCCAAATCGAATTCAGTCACAATATCTCCATATAGTTGTATTTTTAGAAATGTTATGATTTTCATGGACGCTAATTTCAGACTTGGGTTCGAACTTTGCAAGCAGTTTTCTCTGGTTTTATGGGACCAAACGGGCTGAAATATTGGTATAGTGATAAGAATCGTTATCCAAATCGAACTCAGTCACAAAATCTCCCTAAAGTTGTATTTTTAGAAAAATTATGATTTTCATGGATGCTAATTTCAGACTTGGGTTCGAACTTTGGAAGCAGTTATCTCAGGTTTTATAGGACCAAACGGGCTGAAATATTGGAATAGTGATAACAATCGCTTTCCAAATCGAATTCAGTCATAATATCTCCATAAAGTTGTATTTTTAGATTAATCAGATTTTTATGGACGCTCATTTCAGACTTGGGTTCGAACTTTGGAAGCAGTTTTCTCAGGTTCTATGAGACCAAACTGCCTGAAATTTTGTAATAGTTATAAGAATCCTTATCCAAATCGAATTCAGTCACAATATCTCCATAAAGTTGTATTTTGAGAAAAATCATGATTTTTATGGACGCTAATTTCAGACTTGGGTTCGAACTTTGGACGCAGTTATATCAGGTTTTATGGGACCAAACTGGCTGAAATATTGGAATAGTGATAAGAATCGTTATCCAAATCGAATTCAGTAACAAAATCTCCACAAAGCTGTATTTTTAGAAAAATAATGATTTTCATGGATGCTAATTTCAGACTTGGGTTCGAACTTTGGACGCAGTTATATCAGGTTTTATGGGACCAAACTGGCTGAAATATTGGAATAGTGATAAGAATCGTTATCCAAATCGAATTCAGTCACAAAATCTCCACAAAGCTGTATTTTTAGAAAAATAATGATTTTCATGGATGCTAATTTCAGACTTGGGTTCGAACTTTGGACGCAGTTATATCAGGTTTTATGGGACCAAACTGGCTGAAATATTGGAATAGTGATAAGAATCGTTATCCAAATCGAATTCAGTCACAATATCTCCATAAAGTTGTATTTTTAGATCAATCAGATTTTTATGGACGCTCATTTCAGACTTGGGTTCGAACTTTGGAAGCAGTTTTCTCAGGTTCTATGGGACTGAATTGGCTGAAATTTTTTAATAATGATAAGAATCCTTATCCAAATCGAATTCAGTCACAATATCTCCATAAAGTTGTATTTTTCGAAAAATCATGATTTTTATGGACGCTAATTTCAGACTTGGGTTCGAACTTTTGAAGCAGTTTTCTCAGGTTCTACGGGACTGAATTGGCTGAAATTTTTGAATAATAATAAGAATCCTTATCCGAATCGAATTCAGTCACAATATCTGTATAAAGTTGTATTTTTAGAAAAATTATTATTTTCATGGACGCTTATTTCAGGCTTGGGTTCGAACTTTGCAAGTAGTTTTCTCAGGTTTTATGGGACCAAACGGGCTGAAATATTGGAATAGCTATAAGAATCGTTATCCAAATCGAATTCAGTCACAAAATCTCCATAAAGTTGTATTTTTAGAAAAATTATGATTTTCATGGATGCTAATTTCAGACTTGGGTTCGAACTTTGGAAGCAGTTATCTCAGGTTTTATGGGACCAAACGGGCTGAAATATTGGAATAGTGATAAGAATCGTTATCCAAATCGAATTCAGTCACAAAATCTCCACAAAGCTGAATTTTTAGAAAAATATTGATTTTCATGGATGCTAATTTCAGACTTGGGTTCGAACTTTGGACGCAGTTATATCAGGTTTTATGGGACCAAACTGGCTGAAATATTGGAATAGTGATAAGAATCGTTATCCAAATCGAATTCAGTCACAATATCTCCATAAAGTTGTATTTTTAGATTAATCAGATTTTTATGGACGCTCATTTCAGACTTGGGTTCGAACTTTGGAAGCAGTTTTCTCAGGTTCTATGGGACCGAATTGGCTGAAATTTTTTAATAATGATAAGAATCCTTATCCAAATCGAATTCAGTCACAATATCTCCATAAAGTTGTATTTTTCGAAAAATCATGATTTTTATGGACGCTAATTTCATACTTGGGTTCGGACTTTTGAAGCAGTTTTCTCAGGTTCTTCGGGACTGAATTGGCTGAAATTTTTGAATAATGATAAGAATCCTTATCCGAATCGAATTCAGTCACAATATCTGTATAAAGTTGTATTTTTCGAAAAATTATTATTTTCATGGACGCTAATTTCAGACTTGGGTTCGAACTTTTGAAGCAGTTTTCTCAGGTTCTACGGGACTGAATTGGCTGAAATTTTTGAATAATGATAAGAATCCTTATCCGAATCGAATTCAGTCACAATATCTGTATAAAGTTGTATTTTTAGAAAAATTATTATTTTCATGGACGCTAATTTCAGACTTGGGTTCGAACTTTGCAAGCAGTTTTCTCTGGTTTTATGGGACCAAACGGGCTGAAATATTGGTATAGTGATAAGAATCGTTATCCAAATCGAACTCAGTCACAAAATCTCCCTAAAGTTGTATTTTTAGAAAAATTATGATTTTCATGGATGCTAATTTCAGACTTGGGTTCGAACTTTGGAAGCAGTTATCTCAGGTTTTATAGGACCAAACTGGCTGAAATATTGGAATAGTGATAAGAATCGTTATCCAAATCGAATTCAGTCACAATATCTCCATAAAGTTGTATTTTTAGATTAATCAGATTTTTATGGACGCTCATTTCAGACTTGGGTTCGAACTTTGGAAGCAGTTTTCTCAGGTTCTATGGGACTGAATTGGCTGAAATTTTTTAATAATGATAAGAATCCTTATCCAAATCGAATTCAGTCACAATATCTGTATAAAGTTGTATTTTTAGAAAAATTATTATTTTCATGGACGCTAATTTCAGACTTGGGTTCGAACTTTGCAAGCAGTTTTCTCTGGTTTTATGGGACCAAACGGGCTGAAATATTGGTATAGTGATAAGAATCGTTATCCAAATCGAACTCAGTCACAAAATCTCCCTAAAGTTGTATTTTTAGAAAAATTATGATTTTCATGGATGCTAATTTCAGACTTGGGTTCGAACTTTGGAAGCAGTTATCTCAGGTTTTATAGGACCAAACTGGCTGAAATATTGGAATAGTGATAAGAATCGTTATCCAAATCGAATTCAGTCACAATATCTCCATAAAGTTGTATTTTTAGATTAATCAGATTTTTATGGACGCTCATTTCAGACTTGGGTTCGAACTTTGGAAGCAGTTTTCTCAGGTTCTATGGGACTGAATTGGCTGAAATTTTTTAATAATGATAAGAATCCTTATCCAAATCGAATTCAGTCACAATATCTCCATAAAGTTTTATTTTTCGAAAAATCATGATTTTTATGGACGCTAATTTCATACTTGGGTTCGGACTTTTGAAGCAGTTTTCTCAGGTTCTTCGGGACTGAATTGGCTGAAATTTTTGAATAATGATAAGAATCCTAATCCAAATCGAATTCAGTCATAATAGCTCCATAAAGTTGTATTTTTAGAAAAATTATGATTTTCATGGACGCTAATTTCAGACTTGGGTTCGAACTTTGGACGCAGTTATATCAGGTTTTATGGGACCAAACTGGCTGAAATATTGGAATAGTGATAAGAATCCTTATCCAAATCGAATTCAGTCACAATATCTCCATAAAGTTGTATTTTTCGAAAAATCATGATTTTTATGGACGCTAATTTCAGACTTGGGTTCGAACTTTTGAAGCAGTTTTCTCAGGTTCTACGGGACTGAATTGGCTGAAATTTTTGAATAATGATAAGAATCCTTATCCGAATCGAATTCAGTCACAATATCTGTATAAAGTTGTATTTTTCGAAAAATTATTATTTTCATGGATGCTAATTTCAGACTTGGGTTCGAACTTTGGTAGCAGTTATCTCAGATTTTATGGGACCAAACGGGCTGAAATATTGGAATAGTGATAAGAATCGTTATCCAAATCGAATTCAGTCACAAAATCTCCATAAAGTTGTATTTTTAGAAAAATTATGATTTTCATGGATGCTAATTTCAGACTTGGGTTCGAACTTTGGAAGCAGTTTTCTCAGGTTCTACGTGACTGAATTGGCTGAAATTTTTGAATAATGATAAGAATCCTTATCCGAATCGAATTCAGTCACAATATCTGTAAAAAGTTGTATTTTTAGAAAAATTATTATTTTCATGGACGCTAATTTCAGACTTGGGTTCGAACTTTGCAAGCAGTTTTCTCAGGTTTTATGGGACCAAACGGGCTGAAATATTGGAATAGTGATAAGAATCGTTATCCAAATCGAATTCAGTCACAAAATCTCCATAAAGTTGTATTTTTAGAAAAATTATGATTTTCATGGATGCTAATTTCAGACTTGGGTTCGAACTTTGGTAGCAGTTATCTCAGGTTTTATGGGACCAAACGGGCTGAAATATTGGAATAGTGATAAGAATCGTTATCCAAATCCAATTCAGTCACAATATCTCCATAAAGTTGTATTTTTAGAAATGTTATGATTTTCATGGACGCTAATTTCAGACTTGGGTTCGAACTTTGCAAGCAGTTTTCTCCGGTTTTATGGGACCAAACGGGCTGAAATATTGGAATAGTGATAAGAATCGTTATCCAAATCGAATTCAGTCACCAAATCTCCATAAAGTTGTATTTTTAGAAAAATTATGATTTTTATGGACGCTAATTTCAGACTTGGGTTCGAACTTTGGACGCAGTTATATCAGGTTTTATGGGACCAAACTGGCTGAAATATTGGAATAGTGATAAGAATCGTTATCCAAATCGAATTCAGTCACAAAATCTCCACAAAGCTGTATTTTTAGAAAAATAATGATTTTCATGGATGCTAATTTCAGACTTGGGTTCGAACTTTGCAAGCAGTTTTCTCAGGTTTTATGTGACCGAACGGGCTGAAATATTGGAATAATGATAAGAATCCTTATCCAAATCGAATTTAGTCACAATATCTCCATAAAGTTGTATTTTTAGATTAATCAGATTTTTATGGACGCTCATTTCAGACTTGGGTTCGAACTTTGGAAGCAGTTTTCTCAGGTTCTATGGGACTGAATTGGCTGAAATTTTTTAATAATGATAAGAATCCTTATCCAAATCGAATTCAGTCACAATATCTCCATAAAGTTTTATTTTTCGAAAAATCATGATTTTTATGGACGCTAATTTCAGACTTGGGTTCGAACTTTTGAAGCAGTTTTCTCAGGTTCTACGGGACTGAATTGGCTGAAATTTTTGAATAATGATAAGAATCCTTATCCGAATCGAATTCAGTCACAATATCTGTATAAAGTTGTATTTTTCGAAAAATTATTATTTTCATGGACGCTAATTTCAGACTTGGGTTCGAACTTTTGAAGCAGTTTTCTCAGGTTCTACGTGACTGAATTGGCTGAAATTTTTGAATAATGATAAGAATCCTTATCCGAATCGAATTCAGTCACAATATCTGTAAAAAGTTGTATTTTTAGAAAAATTATTATTTTCATGGACGCTAATTTTAGACTTGGGTTCGAACTTTGCAAGCAGTTTTCTCAGGTTTTATGGGACCAAACGGGCTGAAATATTGGAATAGTGATAAGAATCGTTATCCAAATCGAATTCAGTCACAAAATCTCCATAAAGTTGTATTTTTAGAAAAATTATGATTTTCATGGATGCTAATTTCAGACTTGGGTTCGAACTTTGGTAGCAGTTATCTCAGGTTTTATGGGACCAAACGGGCTGAAATATTGGAATAGTGATAAGAATCGTTATCCAAATCCAATTCAGTCACAATATCTCCATAAAGTTGTATTTTTAGAAATGTTATGATTTTCATGGACGCTAATTTCAGACTTGGGTTCGAACTTTGCAAGCAGTTTTCTCCGGTTTTATGGGACCAAACGGGCTGAAATATTGGAATAGTGATAAGAATCGTTATCCAAATCGAACTCAGTCACAAAATCTTCATAATGTTGTATTTTTAGAAAAATTATGATTTTCATGGATGCTAATTTCAGACTTGGGTTCGAACTTTGGTAGCAGTTATCTCAGGTTTTATGGGACCAAACGGGCTGAAATATTGGAATAGTGATAAGAATCGTTATCCAAATCGAATTCAGTCACAATATCTCCATATAGTTGTATTTTTAGAAATGTTATGATTTTCATGGACGCTAATTTCAGACTTGGGTTCGAACTTTGCAAGCAGTTTTCTCTGGTTTTATGGGACCAAACGGGCTGAAATATTGGTATAGTGATAAGAATCGTTATCCAAATCGAACTCAGTCACAAAATCTCCCTAAAGTTGTATTTTTAGAAAAATTATGATTTTCATGGATGCTAATTTCAGACTTGGGTTCGAACTTTGGAAGCAGTTATCTCAGGTTTTATAGGACCAAACGGGCTGAAATATTGGAATAGTGATAACAATCGCTTTCCAAATCGAATTCAGTCATAATATCTCCATAAAGTTGTATTTTTAGATTAATCAGATTTTTATGGACGCTCATTTCAGACTTGGGTTCGAACTTTGGAAGCAGTTTTCTCAGGTTCTATGAGACCAAACTGCCTGAAATTTTGTAATAGTTATAAGAATCCTTATCCAAATCGAATTCAGTCACAATATCTCCATAAAGTTGTATTTTGAGAAAAATCATGATTTTTATGGACGCTAATTTCAGACTTGGGTTCGAACTTTGGACGCAGTTATATCAGGTTTTATGGGACCAAACTGGCTGAAATATTGGAATAGTGATAAGAATCGTTATCCAAATCGAATTCAGTAACAAAATCTCCACAAAGCTGTATTTTTAGAAAAATAATGATTTTCATGGATGCTAATTTCAGACTTGGGTTCGAACTTTGGACGCAGTTATATCAGGTTTTATGGGACCAAACTGGCTGAAATATTGGAATAGTGATAAGAATCGTTATCCAAATCGAATTCAGTCACAAAATCTCCACAAAGCTGTATTTTTAGAAAAATAATGATTTTCATGGATGCTAATTTCAGACTTGGGTTCGAACTTTGGACGCAGTTATATCAGGTTTTATGGGACCAAACTGGCTGAAATATTGGAATAGTGATAAGAATCGTTATCCAAATCGAATTCAGTCACAATATCTCCATAAAGTTGTATTTTTAGATCAATCAGATTTTTATGGACGCTCATTTCAGACTTGGGTTCGAACTTTGGAAGCAGTTTTCTCAGGTTCTATGGGACTGAATTGGCTGAAATTTTTTAATAATGATAAGAATCCTTATCCAAATCGAATTCAGTCACAATATCTCCATAAAGTTGTATTTTTCGAAAAATCATGATTTTTATGGACGCTAATTTCAGACTTGGGTTCGAACTTTTGAAGCAGTTTTCTCAGGTTCTACGGGACTGAATTGGCTGAAATTTTTGAATAATAATAAGAATCCTTATCCGAATCGAATTCAGTCACAATATCTGTATAAAGTTGTATTTTTAGAAAAATTATTATTTTCATGGACGCTTATTTCAGGCTTGGGTTCGAACTTTGCAAGTAGTTTTCTCAGGTTTTATGGGACCAAACGGGCTGAAATATTGGAATAGCTATAAGAATCGTTATCCAAATCGAATTCAGTCACAAAATCTCCATAAAGTTGTATTTTTAGAAAAATTATGATTTTCATGGATGCTAATTTCAGACTTGGGTTCGAACTTTGGAAGCAGTTATCTCAGGTTTTATGGGACCAAACGGGCTGAAATATTGGAATAGTGATAAGAATCGTTATCCAAATCGAATTCAGTCACAAAATCTCCACAAAGCTGAATTTTTAGAAAAATATTGATTTTCATGGATGCTAATTTCAGACTTGGGTTCGAACTTTGGACGCAGTTATATCAGGTTTTATGGGACCAAACTGGCTGAAATATTGGAATAGTGATAAGAATCGTTATCCAAATCGAATTCAGTCACAATATCTCCATAAAGTTGTATTTTTAGATTAATCAGATTTTTATGGACGCTCATTTCAGACTTGGGTTCGAACTTTGGAAGCAGTTTTCTCAGGTTCTATGGGACCGAATTGGCTGAAATTTTTTAATAATGATAAGAATCCTTATCCAAATCGAATTCAGTCACAATATCTCCATAAAGTTGTATTTTTCGAAAAATCATGATTTTTATGGACGCTAATTTCATACTTGGGTTCGGACTTTTGAAGCAGTTTTCTCAGGTTCTTCGGGACTGAATTGGCTGAAATTTTTGAATAATGATAAGAATCCTTATCCGAATCGAATTCAGTCACAATATCTGTATAAAGTTGTATTTTTCGAAAAATTATTATTTTCATGGACGCTAATTTCAGACTTGGGTTCGAACTTTTGAAGCAGTTTTCTCAGGTTCTACGGGACTGAATTGGCTGAAATTTTTGAATAATGATAAGAATCCTTATCCGAATCGAATTCAGTCACAATATCTGTATAAAGTTGTATTTTTAGAAAAATTATTATTTTCATGGACGCTAATTTCAGACTTGGGTTCGAACTTTGCAAGCAGTTTTCTCTGGTTTTATGGGACCAAACGGGCTGAAATATTGGTATAGTGATAAGAATCGTTATCCAAATCGAACTCAGTCACAAAATCTCCCTAAAGTTGTATTTTTAGAAAAATTATGATTTTCATGGATGCTAATTTCAGACTTGGGTTCGAACTTTGGAAGCAGTTATCTCAGGTTTTATAGGACCAAACTGGCTGAAATATTGGAATAGTGATAAGAATCGTTATCCAAATCGAATTCAGTCACAATATCTCCATAAAGTTGTATTTTTAGATTAATCAGATTTTTATGGACGCTCATTTCAGACTTGGGTTCGAACTTTGGAAGCAGTTTTCTCAGGTTCTATGGGACTGAATTGGCTGAAATTTTTTAATAATGATAAGAATCCTTATCCAAATCGAATTCAGTCACAATATCTCCATAAAGTTTTATTTTTCGAAAAATCATGATTTTTATGGACGCTAATTTCATACTTGGGTTCGGACTTTTGAAGCAGTTTTCTCAGGTTCTTCGGGACTGAATTGGCTGAAATTTTTGAATAATGATAAGAATCCTAATCCAAATCGAATTCAGTCATAATAGCTCCATAAAGTTGTATTTTTAGAAAAATTATGATTTTCATGGACGCTAATTTCAGACTTGGGTTCGAACTTTGGACGCAGTTATATCAGGTTTTATGGGACCAAACTGGCTGAAATATTGGAATAGTGATAAGAATCCTTATCCAAATCGAATTCAGTCACAATATCTCCATAAAGTTGTATTTTTCGAAAAATCATGATTTTTATGGACGCTAATTTCAGACTTGGGTTCGAACTTTTGAAGCAGTTTTCTCAGGTTCTACGGGACTGAATTGGCTGAAATTTTTGAATAATGATAAGAATCCTTATCCGAATCGAATTCAGTCACAATATCTGTATAAAGTTGTATTTTTCGAAAAATTATTATTTTCATGGATGCTAATTTCAGACTTGGGTTCGAACTTTGGTAGCAGTTATCTCAGATTTTATGGGACCAAACGGGCTGAAATATTGGAATAGTGATAAGAATCGTTATCCAAATCGAATTCAGTCACAAAATCTCCATAAAGTTGTATTGTTAGAAAAAACGTTCGAACTTAGGAAGCAGTTATCTCAGGTTTTATGGGACCGAACGGGCTGAAATATTGGAATAGTGATAACAATCGGTTTCCAAATCGAATTCAGTCACAATATCTCCATAAAGTTGTATTTTTAGATTAATCAGATTTTTATGGACGCTCATTTCAGACTTGGGTTCGAACTTTGGAAGCAGTTTTCTCAGGTTCTATGGGACTGAAGTGGCTGAAATTTTTTAATAATGATAAGAATCCTTATCCAAATCGAATTCAGTCACAATATCTGTATAAAGTTGTATTTTTCGAAAAATTATTATTTTCATGGATGCTAATTTCAGACTTGGGTTCGAACTTTGGTAGCAGTTATCTCAGATTTTATGGGACCAAACGGGCTGAAATATTGGAATAGTGATAAGAATCGTTATCCAAATCGAATTCAGTCACAAAATCTCCATAAAGTTGTATTGTTAGAAAAAACGTTCGAACTTTGGAAGCAGTTATCTCAGGTTTTATGGGACCGAACGGGCTGAAATATTGGAATAGTGATAACAATCGGTTTCCAAATCGAATTCAGTCACAATATCTCCATAAAGTTGTATTTTTAGATTAATCAGATTTTTATGGACGCTCATTTCAGACTTGGGTTCGAACTTTGGAAGCAGTTTTCTCAGGTTCTATGGGACTGAAGTGGCTGAAATTTTTTAATAATGATAAGAATCCTTATCCAAATCGAATTCAGTCACAATATCTGTATAAAGTTGTATTTTTAGAAAAACTATTATTTTCATGGACGCTAATTTCAGACTTGGGTTCGAACTTTGCAAGCAGTTTTCTCAGGTTTTATGGGACCAAACGGGCTGAAATATTGGAATAGTGATAAGAATCGTTATCCAAATCGAATTCAGTCACAAAATCTCCATAAAGTTGTATTTTTAGAAAAATTTTGATTTTCATGGATGCTAATTTCAGACTTGGGTTCGAACTTTGGAAGCAGTTTTCTCAGGTTCTATGGGACTGAATTGGCTGAAATTTTTGAATAATGATAAGAATCCTTATCCAAATCGAATTCAGTCATAATAGCTCCATAAAGTTGTATTTTCAGAAAAATTATGATTTTCATGGACGCTAATTTCAGCCTTGGGTTCGAACTTTGGAAGCAGTTTTCTCAGGTTTTATGTGACCAAACGGGTTGAAATATTGGAATAGTGATAAGAATCGTTATCCAAATCGAATTCAGTCACCAAATCTCCATAAAGTTGTATTTTTAGAAAAATTATGATTTTTATGGACGCTAATTTCAGACTTGGGTTCGAACTTTGGACGCAGTTATATCAGGTTTTATGGGACCAAACTGGCTGAAATATTGGAATAGTGATAAGAATCGTTATCCAAATCGAATTCAGTCACAAAATCTCCACAAAGCTGTATTTTTAGAAAAATAATGATTTTCATGGATGCTAATTTCAGACTTGGGTTCGAACTTTGCAAGCAGTTTTCTCAGGTTTTATGTGACCGAACGGGCGGAAATATTGGAATAATGATAAGAATCCTTATCCAAATCGAATTTAGTCACAATATCTCCATAAAGTTGTATTTTTAGATTAATCAGATTTTTATGGACGCTCATTTCAGACTTGGGTTCGAACTTTGGAAGCAGTTTTCTCAGGTTCTATGGGACTGAATTGGCTGAAATTTTTTAATAATGATAAGAATCCTTATCCAAATCGAATTCAGTCACAATATCTCCATAAAGTTTAATTTTTCGAAAAATCATCATTTTTATGGACGCTAATTTCAGACTTGGGTTCGAACTTTTGAAGCAGTTTTCTCAGGTTCTACGGGACTGAATTGGCTGAAATTTTTGAATAATGATAAGAATCCTTATCCGAATCGAATTCAGTCATTATATCTGTATAAAGTTGTATTTTTCGAAAAATTATTATTTTCATGGACGCTAATTTCAGACTTGGGTTCGAACTTTTGAAGCAGTTTTCTCAGGTTCTACGGGACTGAATTGGCTGAAATTTTTGAATAATGATAAGAATCCTTATCCGAATCGAATTCAGTCACAATATCTGTATAAAGTTGTATTTTTAGAAAAATTATTATTTTCATGGACGCTAATTTCAGACTTGGGTTCGAACTTTGCAAGCAGTTTTCTCAGGTTTTATGGGACCAAACGGGCTGAAATATTGGAATAGTGATAAGAATCGTTATCCAAATCGAATTCAGTCACAAAATCTCCATAAAGTTGTATTTTTAGAAAAATTATGATTTTCATGGATGCTAATTTCAGACTTGGGTACGAACTTTGGAAGCAGTTATCTCAGGTTTTATGGGACCAAACGGGCTGAAATATTGGAATAGTGATAAGAATCGTTATCCAAATCGAATTCAGTCACAATATCTCCATAAAGTTGTATTTTTAGAAATGTTATGATTTTCATGGACGCTAATTTCAGACTTGGGTTCGAACTTTGCAAGCAGTTTTCTCTGGTTTTATGGGACCAAACGGGCTGAAATATTGGAATAGTGATAAGAATCGTTATCCAAATCGAACTCAGTCACAAAATCTTCATAATGTTTAATTTTTAGAAAAATTATGATTTTCATGGATGCTAATTTCAGACTTGGGTTCGAACTTTGGTAGCAGTTATCTCAGGTTTTATGGGACCAAACGGGCTGAAATATTGGAATAGTGATAAGAATCGTTATCCAAATCGAATTCAGTCACAATATCTCCATAAAGTTGTATTTTTAGAAATGTTATGATTTTCATGGACGCTAATTTCAGACTTGGGTTCGAACTTTGGTAGCAGTTATCTCAGGTTTTATGGGACCAAACGGGCTGAAATATTGGAATAGTGATAAGAATCGTTATCCAAATCGAATTCAGTCACAATATCTCCATAAAGTTGTATTTTTAGAAATGTTATGATTTTCATGGACGCTAATTTCAGACTTGGGTTCGAACTTTGCAAGCAGTTTTCTCAGGTTTTATGGGACCAAACGGGCTGAAATATTTGAATAGTGATAAGAATCGTTATCCAAATCGAATTCAGTCACAAAATCTCCATAAAGTTGTATTGTTAGAAAAAACGTTCGAACTTTGGAAGCAGTTATCTCAGGTTTTATGGGACCAAACGGGCTGAAATATTGGAATAGTGATAACAATCGGTTTCCAAATCGAATTCAGTCACAATATCTCCATAAAGTTGTATTTTTAGATTAATCAGATTTTTATGGACGCTCATTTCAGACTTGGGTTCGAACTTTGGAAGCAGTTTTCTCAGGTTCTATGGGACTGAAGTGGCTGAAATTTTTTAATAATGATAAGAATCCTTATCCAAATCGAATTCAGTCACAATATCTGTATAAAGTTGTATTTTTAGAAAAATTATTATTTCCATGGACGCTAATTTCAGACTTGGGTTCGAACTTTGCAAGCAGTTTTCTCAGGTTTTATGGGACCAAACGGGCTGAAATATTGGAATAGTGATAAGAATCGTTATCCAAATCGAATTCAGTCACAAAATCTCCATAAAGTTGTATTTTTAGAAAAATTTTGATTTTCATGGATGCTAATTTCAGACTTGGGTTCGAACTTTGGAAGCAGTTTTCTCAGGTTCTATGGGACTGAATTGGCTGAAATTTTTGAATAATGATAAGAATCCTTATCCAAATCGAATTCAGTCATAATAGCTCCATAAAGTTGTATTTTTAGAAAAATTATGATTTTCATGGACGCTAATTTCAGCCTTGGGTTCGAACTTTGGAAGCAGTTTTCTCAGGTTTTATGTGACCAAACGGGTTGAAATATTGGAATAGTGATAAGAATCGTTATCCAAATCGAATTCAGTCACCAAATCTCCATAAAGTTGTATTTTTAGAAAAATTATGATTTTCATGGATGCTAATTTCAGACTTGGGTTCGAACTTTGCAAGCAGTTTTCTCTGGTTTTATGGGACCAAACGGGCTGAAATATTGGAATAGTGATAAGAATCGTTATCCAAATCGAACTCAGTCACAAAATCTTCATAATGTTGTATTTTTAGAAAAATTATGATTTTCATGGATGCTAATTTCAGACTTGGGTTCGAACTTTGGACGCAGTTATATCAGGTTTTATGGGACCAAACTGGCTGAAATATTGGAATAGTGATAAGAATCGTTATCCAAATCGAATTCAGTCACAAAATCTCCACAAAGCTGTATTTTTAGAAAAATAATGATTTTCATGGATGCTAATTTCAGACTTGGGTTCGAACTTTGCAAGCAGTTTTCTCAGGTTTTATGTGACCGAACGGGCTGAAATATTGGAATAATGATAAGAATCCTTATCCAAATCGAATTTAGTCACAATATCTCCATAAAGTTGTATTTTTAGATTAATCAGATTTTTATGGACGCTCATTTCAGACTTGGGTTCGAACTTTGGAAGCAGTTTTCTCAGGTTATATGGGACTGAATTGGCTGAAATTTTTTAATAATGATAAGAATCCTTATCCAAATCGAATTCAGTCACAATATCTCCATAAAGTTTTATTTTTCGAAAAATCATGATTTTTATGGACGCTAATTTCAGACTTGGGTTCGAACTTTTGAAGCAGTTTTCTCAGGTTTTATGGGACCAAACGGGCTGAAATATTGGAATAGTGATAAGAATCGTTATCCAAATCGAATTCAGTCACAATATCTCCATAAAGTTGTATTTTTATAAATGTTATGATTTTCATGGACGCTAATTTCAGACTTGGGTTCGAACTTTGCAAGCAGTTTTCTCTGGTTTTATGGGACCAAACGGGCTGAAATATTGGAATAGTGATAAGAATCGTTATCCAAATCGAACTCAGTCACAAAATCTTCATAATGTTGTATTTTTAGAAAAATTATGATTTTCATGGATGCTAATTTCAGACTTGGGTTCGAACTTTGGTAGCAGTTATCTCAGGTTTTATGGGACCAAACGGGCTGAAATATTGGAATAGTGATAAAAATCGTTATCCAAATCGAATTCAGTCACAATATCTCCATAAAGTTGTATTTTTAGAAATGTTATGATTTTCATGGACGCTAATTTCAGACTTGGGTTCGAACTTTGGTAGCAGTTATCTCAGGTTTTATGGGACCAAACGGGCTGAAATATTGGAATAGTGATAAGAATCGTTATCCAAATCGAATTCAGTCACAATATCTCCATAAAGTTGTATTTTTAGAAATGTTATGATTTTCATGGACGCTAATTTCAGACTTGGGTTCGAACTTTGCAAGCAGTTTTCTCAGGTTTTATGTGACCAAACGGGTTGAAATATTGGAATAGTGATAAGAATCGTTATCCAAATCGAATTCAGTCACCAAATCTCCATAAAGTTGTATTTTTAGAAAAATTATGATTTTTATGGACGCTAATTTCAGACTTGGGTTCGAACTTTTGACGCAGTTATATCAGGTTTTATGGGACCAAACTGGCTGAAATATTGGAATAGTGATAAGAATCGTTATCCAAATCGAATTCAGTCACAAAATCTCCACAAAGCTGTATTTTTAGAAAAATAATGATTTTCATGGATGCTAATTTCAGACTTGGGTTCGAACTTTGCAAGCAGTTTTCTCAGGTTTTATGTGACCGAACGGGCTGAAATATTGGAATAATGATAAGAATCCTTATCCAAATCGAATTTAGTCACAATATCTCCATAAAGTTGTATTTTTAGATTAATCAGATTTTTATGGACGCTCATTTCAGACTTGGGTTCGAACTTTGGAAGCAGTTTTCTCAGGTTATATGGGACTGAATTGGCTGAAATTTTTTAATAATGATAAGAATCCTTATCCAAATCGAATTCAGTCACAATATCTCCATAAAGTTTTATTTTTCGAAAAATCATGATTTTTATGGACGCTAATTTCAGACTTGGGTTCGAACTTTTGAAGCAGTTTTCTCAGGTTCTACGGGACTGAATTGGCTGAAATTTTTGAATAATGATAAGAATCCTTATCCGAATCGAATTCAGTCACAATATCTGTATAAAGTTGTATTTTTCGAAAAATTATTATTTTCATGGACGCTAATTTCAGACTTGGGTTCGAACTTTTGAAGCAGTTTTCTCAGGTTCTACGTGACTGAATTGGCTGAAATTTTTGAATAATGATAAGAATCCTTATCCGAATCGAATTCAGTCACAATATCTGTAAAAAGTTGTATTTTTAGAAAAATTATTATTTTCATGGACGCTAATTTCAGACTTGGGTTCGAACTTTGCAAGCAGTTTTCTCAGGTTTTATGGGACCAAACGGGCTGAAATATTGGAATAGTGATAAGAATCGTTATCCAAATCGAATTCAGTCACAAAATCTCCATAAAGTTGTATTTTTAGATTAATCAGATTTTTATGGATGCTAATTTCAGACTTGGGTTCGAACTTTGGAAGCAGTTTTCTCAGGTTTTATGGGACCAAACGGGCTGAAATATTGGAATAGTGATAAGAATCGTTATCCAAATCGAATTCAGTCACAAAATCTCCATAAAGTTGTATTGTTAGAAAAAACGTTCGAACTTTGGAAGCAGTTATCTCAGGTTTTATGGGACCAAACGGGCTGAAATATTGGAATAGTGATAACAATCGGTTTCCAAATCGAATTCAGTCACAATATCTCCATAAAGTTGTATTTTTAGATTAATCAGATTTTTATGGACGCTCATTTCAGACTTGGGTTCGAACTTTGGAAGCAGTTTTCTCAGGTTCTATGGGAATGAAGTGGCTGAAATTTTTTAATAATGATAAGAATCCTTATCCAAATCGAATTCAGTCACAATATCTGTATAAAGTTGTATTTTTAGAAAAATTATTATTTCCATGGACGCTAATTTCAGACTTGGGTTCGAACTTTGCAAGCAGTTTTCTCAGGTTTTATGGGACCAAACGGGCTGAAATATTGGAATAGTGATAAGAATCGTTATCCAAATCGAATTCAGTCACAAAATCTCCATAAAGTTGTATTTTTAGAAAAATTTTGATTTTCATGGATGCTAATTTCAGACTTGGGTTCGAACTTTGGAAGCAGTTTTCTCAGGTTCTATGGGACTGAATTGGCTGAAATTTTTGAATAATGATAAGAATCCTTATCCAAATCGAATTCAGTCATAATAGCTCCATAAAGTTGTATTTTTAGAAAAATTATGATTTTAATGGACGCTAATTTCAGCCTTGGGTTCGAACTTTGGAAGCAGTTTTCTCAGGTTTTATGTGACCAAACGGGTTGAAATATTGGAATAGTGATAAGAATCGTTATCCAAATCGAATTCAGTCACCAAATCTCCATAAAGTTGTATTTTTAGAAAAATTATGATTTTTATGGACGCTAATTTCAGACTTGGGTTCGAACTTTGGACGCAGTTATATCAGGTTTTATGGGACCAAACTGGCTGAAATATTGGAATAGTGATAAGAATCGTTATCCAAATCGAATTCAGTCACAAAATCTCCACAAAGCTGTATTTTTAGAAAAATAATGATTTTCATGGATGCTAATTTCAGACTTGGGTTCGAACTTTGCAAGCAGTTTTCTCAGGTTTTATGTGACCGAACGGGCTGAAATATTGGAATAATGATAAGAATCCTTATCCAAATCGAATTTAGTCACAATATCTCCATAAAGTTGTATTTTTAGATTAATCAGATTTTTATGGACGCTCATTTCAGACTTGGGTTCGAACTTTGGAAGCAGTTTTCTCAGGTTCTATGGGACTGAATTGGCTGAAATTTTTTAATAATGATAAGAATCCTTATCCAAATCGAATTCAGTCACAATATCTCCATAAAGTTTTATTTTTCGAAAAATCATGATTTTTATGGACGCTAATTTCAGACTTGGGTTCGAACTTTTGAAGCAGTTTTCTCAGGTTCTACGGGACTGAATTGGCTGAAATTTTTGAATAATGATAAGAATCCTTATCCGAATCGAATTCAGTCACAATATCTGTATAAAGTTGTATTTTTCGAAAAATTATTATTTTCATGGACGCTAATTTCAGACTTGGGTTCGAACTTTTGAAGCAGTTTTCTCAGGTTCTACGTGACTGAATTGGCTGAAATTTTTGAATAATGATAAGAATCCTTATCCGAATCGAATTCAGTCACAATATCTGTAAAAAGTTGTATTTTTAGAAAAATTATTATTTTCATGGACGCTAATTTCAGACTTGGGTTCGAACTTTGCAAGCAGTTTTCTCAGGTTTTATGGGACCAAACGGGCTGAAATATTGGAATAGTGATAAGAATCGTTATCCAAATCGAATTCAGTCACAAAATCTCCATAAAGTTGTATTTTTAGAAAAATTATGATTTTCATGGATGCTAATTTCAGACTTGGGTTCGAACTTTGGTAGCAGTTATCTCAGGTTTTATGGGACCAAACGGGCTGAAATATTGGAATAGTGATAAGAATCGTTATCCAAATCCAATTCAGTCACAATATCTCCATAAAGTTGTATTTTTAGAAATGTTATGATTTTCATGGACGCTAATTTCAGACTTGGGTTCGAACTTTGCAAGCAGTTTTCTCCGGTTTTATGGGACCAAACGGGCTGAAATATTGGAATAGTGATAAGAATCGTTATCCAAATCGAACTCAGTCACAAAATCTTCATAATGTTGTATTTTTAGAAAAATTATGATTTTCATGGATGCTAATTTCAAACTTGGGTTCGAACTTTGGTAGCAGTTATCTCAGGTTTTATGGGACCAAACGGGCTGAAATATTGGAATAGTGATAAGAATCGTTATCCAAATCGAATTCAGTCACAATATCTCCATATAGTTGTATTTTTAGAAATGTTATGATTTTCATGGACGCTAATTTCAGACTTGGGTTCGAACTTTGCAAGCAGTTTTCTCTGGTTTTATGGGACCAAACGGGCTGAAATATTGGTATAGTGATAAGAATCGTTATCCAAATCGAACTCAGTCACAAAATCTCCCTAAAGTTGTATTTTTAGAAAAATTATGATTTTCATGGATGCTAATTTCAGACTTGGGTTCGAACTTTGGAAGCAGTTATCTCAGGTTTTATAGGACCAAACGGGCTGAAATATTGGAATAGTGATAACAATCGCTTTCCAAATCGAATTCAGTCATAATATCTCCATAAAGTTGTATTTTTAGATTAATCAGATTTTTATGGACGCTCATTTCAGACTTGGGTTCGAACTTTGGAAGCAGTTTTCTCAGGTTCTATGAGACCAAACTGCCTGAAATTTTGTAATAGTTATAAGAATCCTTATCCAAATCGAATTCAGTCACAATATCTCCATAAAGTTGTATTTTGAGAAAAATCATGATTTTTATGGACGCTAATTTCAGACTTGGGTTCGAACTTTGGACGCAGTTATATCAGGTTTTATGGGACCAAACTGGCTGAAATATTGGAATAGTGATAAGAATCGTTATCCAAATCGAATTCAGTCACAAAATCTCCACAAAGCTGTATTTTTAGAAAAATAATGATTTTCATGGATGCTAATTTCAGACTTGGGTTCGAACTTTGGACGCAGTTATATCAGGTTTTATGGGACCAAACTGGCTGAAATATTGGAATAGTGATAAGAATCGTTATCCAAATCGAATTCAGTCACAAAATCTCCACAAAGCTGTATTTTTATAAAAATAATGATTTTCATGGATGCTAATTTCAGACTTGGGTTCGAACTTTGGACGCAGTTATATCAGGTTTTATGGGACCAAACTGGCTGAAATATTGGAATAGTGATAAGAATCGTTATCCAAATCGAATTCAGTCACAATATCTCCATAAAGTTGTATTTTTAGATCAATCAGATTTTTATGGACGCTCATTTCAGACTTGGGTTCGAACTTTGGAAGCAGTTTTCTCAGGTTCTATGGGACTGAATTGGCTGAAATTTTTTAATAATGATAAGAATCCTTATCCAAATCGAATTCAGTCACAATATCTCCATAAAGTTGTATTTTTCGAAAAATCATGATTTTTATGGACGCTAATTTCAGACTTGGGTTCGAACTTTTGAAGCAGTTTTCTCAGGTTCTACGGGACTGAATTGGCTGAAATTTTTGAATAATAATAAGAATCCTTATCCGAATCGAATTCAGTCACAATATCTGTATAAAGTTGTATTTTTAGAAAAATTATTATTTTCATGGACGCTTATTTCAGGCTTGGGTTCGAACTTTGCAAGTAGTTTTCTCAGGTTTTATGGGACCAAACGGGCTGAAATATTGGAATAGCTATAAGAATCGTTATCCAAATCGAATTCAGTCACAAAATCTCCATAAAGTTGTATTTTTAGAAAAATTATGATTTTCATGGATGCTAATTTCAGACTTGGGTTCGAACTTTGGAAGCAGTTATCTCAGGTTTTATGGGACCAAACGGGCTGAAATATTGGAATAGTGATAAGAATCGTTATCCAAATCGAATTCAGTCACAAAATCTCCACAAAGCTGAATTTTTAGAAAAATAATGATTTTCATGGATGCTAATTTCAGACTTGGGTTCGAACTTTGGACGCAGTTATATCAGGTTTTATGGGACCAAACTGGCTGAAATATTGGAATAGTGATAAGAATCGTTATCCAAATCGAATTCAGTCACAATATCTCCATAAAGTTGTATTTTTAGATTAATCAGATTTTTATGGACGCTCATTTCAGACTTGGGTTCGAACTTTGGAAGCAGTTTTCTCAGGTTCTATGGGACCGAATTGGCTGAAATTTTTTAATAATGATAAGAATCCTTATCCAAATCGAATTCAGTCACAATATCTCCATAAAGTTGTATTTTTCGAAAAATCATGATTTTTATGGACGCTAATTTCATACTTGGGTTCGGACTTTTGAAGCAGTTTTCTCAGGTTCTTCGGGACTGAATTGGCTGAAATTTTTGAATAATGATAAGAATCCTAATCCAAATCGAATTCAGTCATAATAGCTCCATAAAGTTGTATTTTTAGAAAAATTATGATTTTCATGGACGCTAATTTCAGACTTGGGTTCGAACTTTGGACGCAGTTATATCAGGTTTTATGGGACCAAACTGGCTGAAATATTGGAATAGTGATAAGAATCGTTATCCAAATCGAATTCAATCACAAAATCTCCACAAAGCTGTATTATTAGAAAAATAATGATTTTCATGGATACTAATTTCAGACTTGGGTTCGAACTTTGCAAGCAGTTTTCTCAGGTTTTATGTGACCGAACGGGCTGAAATATTGGAATAATGATAAGAATCCTTATCCAAATCGAATTTAGTCACAATATCTCCATAAAGTTGTGTTTTTAGATTAATCAGATTTTTATGGACGCTCATTTCAGACTTGGGTTCGAACTTTGGAAGCAGTTTTCTCAGGTTCTATGGGACTGAATTGGCTGAAATTTTTTAATAATGATAAGAATCCTTATCCAAATCGAATTCAGTCACAAAATCTCCATAAAGTTGTATTTTTCGAAAAATCATGATTTTTATGGACGCTAATTTCAGACTTGGGTTCGAACTTTTGAAGCAGTTTTCTCAGGTTCTACGGGACTGAATTGGCTGAAATTTTTGAATAATGATAAGAATCCTTATCCGAATCGAATTCAGTCACAATATCTGTATAAAGTTGTATTTTTAGAAAAATTATTATTTTCATGGACGCTAATTTCAGACTTGGGTTCGAACTTTGCAAGCAGTTTTCTCAGGTTTTATGGGACCAAACGGGCTGAAATATTGGAATAGTGATAAGAATCGTTATCCAAATCGAATTCAGTCACAATATCTCCATTAAGTTGTATTTTTAGAAATGTTATGATTTTCATGGACGCTAATTTCACACTTGGGTTCGAACTTTGCAAGCAGTTTTCTCTGGTTTTATGGGACCAAACTGGCTGAAATATTGGAATAGTGATAAGAATCGTTATCCAAATCGAACTCAGTCACAAAATCTCCCTAAAGTTGTATTTTTAGAAAAATTATGATTTTCATGGATGCTAATTTCAGACTTGGGTTCGAACTTTGGAAGCAGTTATCTCAGGTTTTATGGGACCAAACGGGCTGAAATATTGGAATAGTGATAACAATCGGTTTCCAAATCGAATTCAGTCACAATATCTCCATAAAGTTGTATTTTTAGATTAATCAGATTTTTATGGACGCTCATTTCAGACTTGGGTTCGAACTTTGGAAGCAGTTTTCTCAGGTTCTATGGGATTGAATTGGCTGAAATTTTTTAATAATGATAAGAATCCTTATCCAAATCGAATTCAGTCACAATATCTCCATAAAGTTGTATTTTTCGAAAAATCATGATTTTTATGGACGCTTATTTCAGACTTGGGTTCGAACTTTTGAAGCAGTTTTCTCAGGTTCTACGGGACTGAATTGGCTGAAATTTTTGAATAATGATAAGAATCCTTATCCGAATCGAATTCAGTCACAATATCTGTATAAAGTTGTATTTTTAGAAAAATTATTATTTTCATGGACGCTAATTTCAGACTTGGGTTCGAACTTTGCAAGCAGTTTTCTCAGGTTTTATGGGACCAAACGGGCTGAAATATTGGAATAGTGATAAGAATCGTTATCCAAATCGAATTCAGTCACAAAATCTCCATAAAGTTGTATTTTTAGAAAAATTATGATTTTCATGGATGCTAATTTCAGACTTGGGTTCGAACTTTGCAAGCATTTTTCTCTGGTTTTATGGGACCAAACGGGCTGAAATATTGGAATAGTGATAAGAATCGTTATCCAAATCGAACTCAGTCACAAAATCTTCATAATGTTGTATTTTTAGAAAAATTATGATTTTCATGGATGCTAATTTCAGACTTGGGTTCGAACTTTGGTAGCAGTTATCTCAGGTTTTATGGGACCAAACGGGCTGAAATATTGGAATAGTGATAAGAATGGTTATCCAAATCGAATTCAGTCACAATATCTCCATAAAGTTGTATTTTTAGAAATGTTATGATTTTCATGGACGCTAATTTCAGACTTGGGTTCGAACTTTGCAAGCAGTTTTCTCAGGTTTTATGGGACCAAACGGGCTGAAATATTGGAATAGTGATAAGAATCGTTATCCAAATCGAATTCAGTCACAAAATCTCCATAAAGTTGTATTTTTAGAAAAATTTTGATTTTCATGGATGCTAATTTCAGACTTGGGTTCGAACTTTGGAAGCAGTTTTCTCAGGTTCTATGGGACTGAATTGGCTGAAATTTTTGAATAATGATAAGAATCCTTATCCAAATCGAATTCAGTCATAATAGCTCCATAAAGTTGTATTTTTAGAAAAATTATGATTTTCATGGACGCTAATTTCAGCCTTGGGTTCGAACTTTGGAAGCAGTTTTCTCAGGTTTTATGTGACCAAACGGGTTGAAATATTGGAATAGTGATAAGAATCGTTATCCAAATCGAATTCAGTCACCAAATCTCCATAAAGTTGTATTTTTAGAAAAATTATGATTTTTATGGACGCTAATTTCAGACTTGGGTTCGAACTTTGGACGCAGTTATATCAGGTTTTATGGGACCAAACTGGCTGAAATATTGGAATAGTGATAAGAATCGTTATCCAAATCGAATTCAGTAACAAAATCTCCACAAAGCTGTATTTTTAGAAAAATAATGATTTTCATGGATGCTAATTTCAGACTTGGGTTCGAACTTTGCAAGCAGTTTTCTCAGGTTTTATGTGACCGAACGGGCTGAAATATTGGAATAATGATAAGAATCCTTATCCAAATCGAATTTAGTCACAATATCTCCATAAAGTTGTATTTTTAGATTAATCAGATTTTTATGGACGCTCATTTCAGACTTGGGTTCGAACTTTAGAAGCAGTTTTCTCAGGTTCTATGGGACTGAATTGGCTGAAATTTTTTAATAATGATAAGAATCCTTATCCAAATCGAATTCAGTCACAATATCTCCATAAAGTTGTATTTATCGAAAAATCATGATTTTTATGGACGCTAATTTCAGACTTGGGTTCGAACTTTTGAAGCAGTTTTCTCAGGTTCTACGGGACTGAATTGGCTGAAATTTTTGAATAATGATAAGAATCCTTATCCGAATCGACTTCAGTCACAATATCTGTATAAAGTTGTATTTTTAGAAAAATTATTATTTTCATGGACGCTAATTTCAGACTTGGGTTTGAACTTTGCAAGCAGTTTTCTCAGGTTTTATGGGACCAAACGGGCTGAAATATTGAAATAGTGATAAGAATCGTTATCCAAATCGAATTCAGTCACAAAATCTCCATAAAGTTGTATTTTTAGAAAAATTATGTTTTTCATGGATGCTAATTTCAGACTTGGGTTCGAACTTTGGAAGCAGTTATCTCAGGTTTTATGGGACCAAACGGGCTGAAATATTGGAATAGTGATAAGAATCGTTATCCAAATCGAATTCAGTCACAATATCTCCATAAAGTTGTATTTTTAGAAATGTTATGATTTTCATGGACGCTAATTTCAGACTTGGGTTCGAACTTTGCAAGCAGTTTTCTCTGGTTTTATGGGACCAAACGGGCTGAAATATTGGAATAGTGATAAGAATCGTTATCCAAATCGAACTCAGTCACAAAATCTTCATAATGTTGTATTTTTAGAAAAATTATGATTTTCATGGATGCTAATTTCAGACTTGGGTTCGAACTTTGGTAGCAGTTATCTCAGGTTTTATGGGACCAAACGGGCTGAAATATTGGAATAGTGATAAGAATCGGTTTCCAAATCGAATTCAGTCACAATATCTCCATAAAGTTGTATTTTTAGATTAATCAGATTTTTATGGACGCTCATTTCAGACTTGGGTTCGAACTTTGGAAGCAGTTTTCACAGGTTCTATGGGACTGAATTGGCTGAAATTTTGTAATAGTTATAAGAATCCTTATCCAAATCGAATTCAGTCACAATATCTCCATAAAGTTTTTTTTTAGAAAAATTTTGATTTTTATGGACGCTAATTTCAGACTTGGGTTCGAACTTTGGACGCAGTTATATCAGGTTTTATGGGACCAAACTGGCTGAAATATTGGAATATTGATAAGAATCGTTATCCAAATCGATTTCAGTCACAAAATCTCCACAAAGCTGTATTTTTAGAAAAATTATGATTTTTATGGATGCTAATTTCAGACTTGGTTTCGAACTTTGGTCGCAGTTATATCAGGTTTTATGGGACCAAACTGGCTGAAATATTGGAATAGTGATAAGAATCGTTATCCAAATCGAATTCAGTCACAATATCTCCATAAAGTTGTATTTTTAGATTAATCAGATTTTTATGGACGCTCATTTCAGACTTGGGTTCGAACTTTGGAAGCAGTTTTCTCAGGTTCTATGGACCGAATTGCCTGAAATTTTTTAATAATGATAAGAATCCTTATCCAAATCGAATTCAGTCACAATATCTCCATAAAGTTGTATTTTTCGAAAAATCATGATTTTTATGGACGCTAATTTCATACTTGGGTTCGAACTTTTGAAGCAGTTTTCTCAGGTTCTACGGGACTGAATTGGCTGAAATTTTTGAATAATGATAAGAATCCTAATCCAAATCGAATTCAGTCATAATAGCTCCATAAAGTTGTATTTTTAGAAAAATTATGATTTTCATGGACGCTTATTTCAGCCTTGGGTTCGAACTTTGGAAACAGTTTTCTCAGGTTTTATGTGACCAAACGGGTTCAAATATTGGAATAGTGATAAGAATCGTTATCCAAATCGAATTCAGTCACCAAATCTCCATTAAGTTGTATTTTTAGAAAAATTATGATTTTTATGGACGCTAATTTCAGACTTGGGTTCGAACTTTGGACGCAGTTATATCAGGTTTTATGGGACCAAACTGGCTGAAATATTGGAATAGTGATAAGAATCGTTATCCAAATCGAATTCAGTCACAAAATCTCCACAAAGCTGTATTTTTAGAAAAATAATGATTTTCATGGATACTAATTTCAGACTTGGGTTCGAACTTTGCAAGCAGTTTTCTCAGGTTTTATGTGACCGAACGGGCTGAAATATTGGAATAATGATAAGAATCCTTATCCAAATCGAATTTAGTCACAATATCTCCATAAAGTTGTGTTTTTAGATTAATCAGATTTTTATGGACGCTCATTTCAGACTTGGGTTCGAACTTTGGAAGCAGTTTTCTCAGGTTCTATGGGACTGAATTGGCTGAAATTTTTTAATAATGATAAGAATCCTTATCCAAATCGAATTCAGTCACAATATATCCATAAAGTTGTATTTTTCGAAAAATCATGATTTTTATGGACGCTAATTTCAGACTTGGGTTCGAACTTTTGAAGCAGTTTTCTCAGGTTCTACGGGACTGAATTGGCTGAAATTTTTGAATAATGATAAGAATCCTTATCCGAATCGAATTCAGTCACAATATCTGTATAAAGTTGTATTTTTAGAAAAATTATTATTTTCATGGACGCTAATTTCAGACTTGGGTTCGAACTTTGCAAGCAGTTTTCTCAGGTTTTATGGGACCAAACGGGCTGAAATATTGGAATAGTGATAAGAATCGTTATCCAAATCGAATTCAGTCACAATATCTCCATAAAGTTGTATTTTTAGAAATGTTATGATTTTCATGGACGCTAATTTCAGACTTGGGTTCGAACTTTGCAAGCAGTTTTCTCTGGTTTTATGGGACCAAACGGGCTGAAATATTGGAATAGTGATAAGAATCGTTATCCAAATCGAACTCAGTCACAAAATCTCCCTAAAGTTGTATTTTTAGAAAAATTATGATTTTCATGGATGCTAATTTCAGACTTGGGTTCGAACTTTGGAAGCAGTTATCTCAGGTTTTATGGGACCAAACGGGCTGAAATATTGGAATAGTGATAACAATCGGTTTCCAAATCGAATTCAGTCACAATATCTCCATAAAGTTGTATTTTTAGATTAATCAGATTTTTATGGACGCTCATTTCAGACTTGGGTTCGAACTTTGGAAGCAGTTTTCTCAGGTTCTATGGGATTGAATTGGCTGAAATTTTTTAATAATGATAAGAATCCTTATCCAAATCGAATTCAGTCACAATATCTCCATAAAGTTGTATTTTTCGAAAAATCATGATTTTTATGGACGCTAATTTCAGACTTGGGTTCGAACTTTTGAAGCAGTTTTCTCAGGTTCTACGGGACTGAATTGACTGAAATTTTTGAATAATGATAAGAATCCTTTTCCGAATCGAATTCAGTCACAATATCTGTATAAAGTTGTATTTTTAGAAAAATTATTATTTTCATGGACGCTAATTTCAGACTTGGGTTCGAACTTTGCAAGCAGTTTTCTCAGGTTTTATGGGACCAAACGGGCTGAAATATTGGAATAGTGATAAGAATCGTTATCCAAATCGAATTCAGTCACAAAATCTCCATAAAGTTGTATTTTTAGAAAAATTATGATTTTCATGGATGCTAATTTCAGACTTGGGTTCGAACTTTGCAAGCAGTTTTCTCTGGTTTTATGGGACCAAACGGGCTGAAATATTGGAATAGTGATAAGAATCGTTATCCAAATCGAAATCAGTCACAAAATCTTCATAATGTTGTATTTTTAGAAAAATTATGATTTTCATGGATGCTAATTTCAGACTTGGGTTCGAACTTTGGTAGCAGTTATCTCAGGTTTTATGGGACCAAACGGGCTGAAATATTGGAATAGTGATAAGAATGGTTATCCAAATCGAATTCAGTCACAATATCTCCATAAAGTTGTATTTTTAGAAATGTTATGATTTTCATGGACGCTAATTTCAGACTTGGGTTCGAACTTTGCAAGCAGTTTTCTCAGGTTTTATGGGACCAAACGGGCTGAAATATTGGAATAGTGATAAGAATCGTTATCCAAATCGAATTCAGTCACAAAATCTCCATAAAGTTGTATTTTTAGAAAAATTTTGATTTTCATGGATGCTAATTTCAGACTTGGGTTCGAACTTTGGAAGCAGTTTTCTCAGGTTCTATGGGACTGAATTGGCTGAAATTTTTGAATAATGATAAGAATCCTTATCCAAATCGAATTCAGTCATAATAGCTCCATAAAGTTGTATTTTTAGAAAAATTATGATTTTCATGGACGCTAATTTCAGCCTTGGGTTCGAACTTTGGAAGCAGTTTTCTCAGGTTTTATGTGACCAAACGGGTTGAAATATTGGAATAGTGATAAGAATCGTTATCCAAATCGAATTCAGTCACCAAATCTCCATAAAGTTGTATTTTTAGAAAAATTATGATTTTTATGGACGCTAATTTCAGACTTGGGTTCGAACTTTGGACGCAGTTATATCAGGTTTTATGGGACCAAACTGGCTGAAATATTGGAATAGTGATAAGAATCGTTATCCAAATCGAATTCAGTAACAAAATCTCCACAAAGCTGTATTTTTAGAAAAATAATGATTTTCATGGATGCTAATTTCAGACTTGGGTTCGAACTTTGCAAGCAGTTTTCTCAGGTTTTATGTGACCGAACGGGCTGAAATATTGGAATAATGATAAGAATCCTTATCCAAATCGAATTTAGTCACAATATCTCCATAAAGTTGTATTTTAAGATTAATCAGATTTTTATGGACGCTCATTTCAGACTTGGGTTCGAACTTTGGAAGCAGTTTTCACAGGTTCTATGGGACTGAATTGGCTGAAATTTTGTAATAGTTATAAGAATCCTTATCCAAATCGAATTCAGTCACAATATCTCCATAAAGTTGTATTTTTAGATTAATCAGATTTTTATGGACGCTCATTTCAGACTTGGGTTCGAACTTTGGAAGCAGTTTTCACAGGTTCTATGGGACTGAATTGGCTGAAATTTTGTAATAGTTAGAAGAATCCTTATCCAAATCGAATTCAGTCACAATATCTCCATAAAGTTTTTTTTTAGAAAAATTTTGATTTTTATGGACGCTAATTTCAGACTTGGGTTCGAACTTTGGACGCAGTTATATCAGGTTTTATGGGACCAAACTGGCTGAAATATTGGAATAGTGATAAGAATCGTTATCCAAATCGATTTCAGTCACAAAATCTCCACAAAGCTGTATTTTTAGAAAAATTATGATTTTTATGGATGCTAATTTCAGACTTGGGTTCGAACTTTGGACGCAGTTATATCAGGTTTTATGGGACCAAACTGGCTGAAATATTGGAATAGTGATAAGAATCGTTATCCAAATCGAATTCAGTCACCAAATCTCCATAAAGTTGTATTTTTAGAAAAATTATGATTTTTATGGACGCCAATTTCAGACTTGGGTTCGAACTTTGGACGCAGTTATATCAGGTTTTATGGGACCAAACTGGCTGAAATATTGGAATAGTGATAAGAATCGTTATCCAAATCGAATTCAGTAACAAAATCTCCACAAAGCTGTATTTTTAGAAAAATAATGATTTTCATGGATGCTAATTTCAGACTTGGGTTCGAACTTTGCAAGCAGTTTTCTCAGGTTTTATGTGACCGAACGGGCTGAAATATTGGAATAATGATAAGAATCCTTATCCAAATCGAATTTAGTCACAATATCTCCATAAAGTTGTATTTTTAGATTAATCAGATTTTTATGGACGCTCATTTCAGACTTGGGTTCGAACTTTGGAAGCAGTTTTCTCAGGTTCTATGGGACTGACTTGGCTGAAATTTTTTAATAATGATAAGAATCCTTATCCAAATCGAATTCAGTCACAATATCTCCATAAAGTTGTATTTTTCGAAAAATCATGATTTTTATGGACGCTAATTTCAGACTTGGGTTCGAACTTTTGAAGCAGTTTTCTCAGGTTCTACGGGACTGAATTGGCTGAAATTTTTGAATAATGATAAGAATCGTTATCCAAATCGAATTCAGTCACAATATCTCCATAAAGTTGTATTTTTAGAAATGTTATGATTTTCATGGACGCTAATTTCAGACTTGGGTTCGAACTTTGCAAGCAGTTTTCTCTGGTTTTATGGGACCAAACGGGCTGAAATATTGGAATAGTGATAAGAATCGTTATCCAAATCGAACTCAGTCACAAAATCTTCATAATGTTGTATTTTTAGAAAAATTATGATTTTCATGGATGCTAATTTCAGACTTGGGTTCGAACTTTGGTAGCAGTTATCTCAGGTTTTATGGGACCAAACGGGCTGAAATATTGGAATAGTGATAAGAATCGTTATCCAAATCGAACTCAGTCACAAAATCTTCATAATGTTGTATTTTTAGAAAAATTATGATTTTCATGGATGCTAATTTCAGACTTGGGTTCGAACTTTGGTAGCAGTTATCTCAGGTTTTATGGGACCAAACGGGCTGAAATTTTTGAATAATGATAAGAATCCTTATCCGAATCGAATTCAGTCACAATATCTGTATAAAGTTGTATTTTTAGAAAAATTATTATTTTCATGGACGCTAATTTCAGACTTGGGTTCGAACTTTGCAAGCAGTTTTCTCAGGTTTTATGGGACCAAACGGGCTGAAATATTGGAATAGTGATAAGAATCGTTATCCAAATCGAATTCAGTCACAATATCTCCATAAAGTTGTATTTTTAGAAATGTTATGATTTTCATGGACGCTAATTTCAGACTTGGGTTCGAACTTTGCAAGCAGTTTTCTCTGGTTTTATGGGACCAAACGGGCTGAAATATTGGAATAGTGATAAGAATCGTTATCCAAATCGAATTCAGTCACAATATCTCCATAAAGTTGTATTTTTAGAAATGTTATGATTTTCATGGACGCTAATTTCAGACTTGGGTTCGAACTTTGCAAGCAGTTTTCTCTGGTTTTATGGGACCAAACGGGCTGAAATATTGGAATAGTGATAAGAATCGTTATCCAAATCGAACTCAGTCACAAAATCTTCATAATGTTGTATTTTTAGAAAAATTATGATTTTCATGGATGCTAATTTCAGACTTGGGTTCGAACTTTGGTAGCAGTTATCTCAGGTTTTATGGGACCAAACGGGCTGAAATATTGGAATAGTGATAAGAATCGGTTTCCAAATCGAATTCAGTCAAAATATCTCCATAAAGTTGTATTTTTAGATTAATCAGATTTTTATGGACGCTCATTTCAGACTTGGGTTCGAACTTTGGAAGCAGTTTTCACAGGTTCTATGGGACTGAATTGGCTGAAATTTTGTAATAGTTATAAGAATCCTTATCCAAATCGAATTCAGTCACAATATCTCCATAAAGTTTTTTTTTAGAAAAATTTTGATTTTTATGGACGCTAATTTCAGACTTGGGTTCGAACTTTGGACGCAGTTATATCAGGTTTTATGGGACCAAACTGGCTGAAATATTGGAATAGTGATAAGAATCGTTATCCAAATCGATTTCAGTCACAAAATCTCCACAAAGCTGTATTTTTAGAAAAATTATGATTTTTATGGATGCTAATTTCAGACTTGGGTTCGAACTTTGGACGCAGTTATATCAGGTTTTATGGGACCGAACTGGCTGAAATATTGGAATAGTGATAAGAATCGTTATCCAAATCGAATTCAGTCACAATATCTCCATAAAGTTGTATTTTCAGATTAATCAGATTTTTATGGACGCTCATTTCAGACTTGGGTTCGAACTTTGGAAGCAGTTTTCTCAGGTTCTATGGGACTGAATTGGCTGAAATTTTTTAATAATGATAAGAATCCTTATCCAAATCGAATTCAGTCACAATATCTCCATAAAGTTGTATTTTTCGAAAAAACATGATTTTTATGGACGATAATTTCAGACTTGTGTTCGAACTTTTGAAGCAGTTTTCTCAGGTTCTACGGGACTGAATTGGCTGAAATTTTTTAATAATGATAAGAATCCTTATTCAAATCGAATTCAGTCACAATATCTCCATAAAGTGTTAGTTTTCGAAAAATCATGATTTTATGGACGCTAATTTCAGACTTGGGTTCGAACTATGGAAGCAGTTTTCTCAGGTTCTACGGGACTGAATAGGCTGAAATTTTTGAATAATGATAAGAATCCTTATCCGAATCGAATTCAGTCACAATATCTGTATAAAGTTGTATTTTTAGAAAAATTATTATTTTAATGGACGCTAATTTCAGACTTGGGTTCGAACTTTGCAAGCAGTTTTCTCAGGTTTTATGTGACCGAACGGGCTGAAATATTGGAATAATGATAAGAATCCTTATCCGAATGGAATTCAGTCACAATATCTGTATAAAGTTGTATTTTTAGAAAAATTATGATTTTCATGGACGCTAATTTCAGCCTTGGGTTCGAACTTTGGAAGCAGTTTTCTCAGGTTCTATGGGACTGAATTGGCTGAAATTTTTGAATAATGATAAGAATCCTTATCCAAATCGAATTCAGTCATAATAGCTCCATAAAGTTGTATTTTTAGAAAAATTATGATTTTCATGGACGCTAATTTCAGCCTTGGGTTCGAACTTTGGAAGCAGTTTTCTCAGGTTTTATGTGACCAAACGGGTTGAAATATTGGAATAGTGATAAGAATCGTTATCCAAATCGAATTCAGTCACCAAATCTCCATAAAGTTGTATTTTTAGAAAAATTATGATTTTTATGGACGCTAATTTCAGACTTGGGTTCGAACTTTGGACGCAGTTATATCAGGTTTTATGGGACCAAACTGGCTGAAATATTGGAATAGTGATAAGAATCGTTATCCAAATCGAATTCAGTAACAAAATCTCCACAAAGCTGTATTTTTAGAAAAATAATGATTTTCTTGGATGCTAATTTCAGACTTGGGTTCGAACTTTGCAAGCAGTTTTCTCAGGTTTTATGTGACCGAACGGGCTGAAATATTGGAATAATGATAAGAATCCTTATCCAAATCGAATTTAGTCACAATATCTCCATAAAGTTGTATTTTTAGATTAATCAGATTTTTATGGACGCTCATTTCAGACTTGGGTTCGAACTTTGGAAGCAGTTTTCTCAGGTTCTATGGGACTGAATTGGCTGAAATTTTTTAATAATGATAAGAATCCTTATCCAAATCGAATTCAGTCACAATATCTCCATAAAGTTGTATTTTTCGAAAAATCATGATTTTTATGGACGCTAATTTCAGACTTGGGTTCGAACTTTTGAAGCAGTTTTCTCAGGTTCTACGGGACTGAATTGGCTGAAATTTTTGAATAATGATAAGAATCCTTATCCGAATCGAATTCAGTCACAATATCTGTATAAAGTTGTATTTTTAGAAAAATTATTATTTTCATGGACGCTAATTTCAGACTTGGGTTCGAACTTTGCAAGCAGTTTTCTCAGGTTTTATGGGACCAAACGGGCTGAAATATTGGAATAGTGATAAGAATCGTTATCCAAATCGAATTCAGTCACAAAATCTCCATAAAGTTGTATTTTTAGAAAAATTATGTTTTTCATGGATGCTAATTTCAGACTTGTGTTCGAACTTTGGAAGCAGTTATCTCAGGTTTTATGGGACCAAACGGGCTGAAATATTGGAATAGTGATAAGAATCGTTATCCAAATCGAATTCAGTCACAATATCTCCATAAAGTTGTATTTTTAGAAATGTTATGATTTTCATGGACGCTAATTTCAGACTTGGGTTCGAACTTTGCAAGCAGTTTTCTCTGGTTTTATGGGACCAAACGGGCTGAAATATTGGAATAATGATAAGAATCCTTATCCAAATCGAATTTAGTCACAATATCTCCATAAAGTTGTATTTTTAGATTAATCAGATTTTTATGGACGCTCATTTCAGACTTGGGTTCGAACTTTGGAAGCAGTTTTCACAGGTTCTATGGGACTGAATTGGCTGAAATTTTGTAATAGTTATAAGAATCCTTATCCAAATCGAATTCAGTCACAATATCTCCATAAAGTTGTATTTTTAGATTAATCAGATTTTTATGGACGCTCATTTCAGACTTGGGTTCGAACTTTGGAAGCAGTTTTCACAGGTTCTATGGGACTGAATTGGCTGAAATTTTGTAATAGTTAGAAGAATCCTTATCCAAATCGAATTCAGTCACAATATCTCCATAAAGTTTTTTTTTAGAAAAATTTTGATTTTTATGGACGCTAATTTCAGACTTGGGTTCGAACTTTGGACGCAGTTATATCAGGTTTTATGGGACCAAACTGGCTGAAATATTGGAATAGTGATAAGAATCGTTATCCAAATCGATTTCAGTCACAAAATCTCCACAAAGCTGTATTTTTAGAAAAATTATGATTTTTATGGATGCTAATTTCAGACTTGGGTTCGAACTTTGGACGCAGTTATATCAGGTTTTATGGGACCAAACTGGCTGAAATATTGGAATAGTGATAAGAATCGTTATCCAAATCGAATTCAGTCACCAAATCTCCATAAAGTTGTATTTTTAGAAAAATTATGATTTTTATGGACGCCAATTTCAGACTTGGGTTCGAACTTTGGACGCAGTTATATCAGGTTTTATGGGACCAAACTGGCTGAAATATTGGAATAGTGATAAGAATCGTTATCCAAATCGAATTCAGTAACAAAATCTCCACAAAGCTGTATTTTTAGAAAAATAATGATTTTCATGGATGCTAATTTCAGACTTGGGTTCGAACTTTGCAAGCAGTTTTCTCAGGTTTTATGTGACCGAACGGGCTGAAATATTGGAATAATGATAAGAATCCTTATCCAAATCGAATTTAGTCACAATATCTCCATAAAGTTGTATTTTTAGATTAATCAGATTTTTATGGACGCTCATTTCAGACTTGGGTTCGAACTTTGGAAGCAGTTTTCTCAGGTTCTATGGGACTGACTTGGCTGAAATTTTTTAATAATGATAAGAATCCTTATCCAAATCGAATTCAGTCACAATATCTCCATAAAGTTGTATTTTTCGAAAAATCATGATTTTTATGGACGCTAATTTCAGACTTGGGTTCGAACTTTTGAAGCAGTTTTCTCAGGTTCTACGGGACTGAATTGGCTGAAATTTTTGAATAATGATAAGAATCGTTATCCAAATCGAATTCAGTCACAATATCTCCATAAAGTTGTATTTTTAGAAATGTTATGATTTTCATGGACGCTAATTTCAGACTTGGGTTCGAACTTTGCAAGCAGTTTTCTCTGGTTTTATGGGACCAAACGGGCTGAAATATTGGAATAGTGATAAGAATCGTTATCCAAATCGAACTCAGTCACAAAATCTTCATAATGTTGTATTTTTAGAAAAATTATGATTTTCATGGATGCTAATTTCAGACTTGGGTTCGAACTTTGGTAGCAGTTATCTCAGGTTTTATGGGACCAAACGGGCTGAAATATTGGAATAGTGATAAGAATCGTTATCCAAATCGAACTCAGTCACAAAATCTTCATAATGTTGTATTTTTAGAAAAATTATGATTTTCATGGATGCTAATTTCAGACTTGGGTTCGAACTTTGGTAGCAGTTATCTCAGGTTTTATGGGACCAAACGGGCTGAAATTTTTGAATAATGATAAGAATCCTTATCCGAATCGAATTCAGTCACAATATCTGTATAAAGTTGTATTTTTAGAAAAATTATTATTTTCATGGACGCTAATTTCAGACTTGGGTTCGAACTTTGCAAGCAGTTTTCTCAGGTTTTATGGGACCAAACGGGCTGAAATATTGGAATAGTGATAAGAATCGTTATCCAAATCGAATTCAGTCACAATATCTCCATAAAGTTGTATTTTTAGAAATGTTATGATTTTCATGGACGCTAATTTCAGACTTGGGTTCGAACTTTGCAAGCAGTTTTCTCTGGTTTTATGGGACCAAACGGGCTGAAATATTGGAATAGTGATAAGAATCGTTATCCAAATCGAATTCAGTCACAATATCTCCATAAAGTTGTATTTTTAGAAATGTTATGATTTTCATGGACGCTAATTTCAGACTTGGGTTCGAACTTTGCAAGCAGTTTTCTCTGGTTTTATGGGACCAAACGGGCTGAAATATTGGAATAGTGATAAGAATCGTTATCCAAATCGAACTCAGTCACAAAATCTTCATAATGTTGTATTTTTAGAAAAATTATGATTTTCATGGATGCTAATTTCAGACTTGGGTTCGAACTTTGGTAGCAGTTATCTCAGGTTTTATGGGACCAAACGGGCTGAAATATTGGAATAGTGATAAGAATCGGTTTCCAAATCGAATTCAGTCAAAATATCTCCATAAAGTTGTATTTTTAGATTAATCAGATTTTTATGGACGCTCATTTCAGACTTGGGTTCGAACTTTGGAAGCAGTTTTCACAGGTTCTATGGGACTGAATTGGCTGAAATTTTGTAATAGTTATAAGAATCCTTATCCAAATCGAATTCAGTCACAATATCTCCATAAAGTTTTTTTTTAGAAAAATTTTGATTTTTATGGACGCTAATTTCAGACTTGGGTTCGAACTTTGGACGCAGTTATATCAGGTTTTATGGGACCAAACTGGCTGAAATATTGGAATAGTGATAAGAATCGTTATCCAAATCGATTTCAGTCACAAAATCTCCACAAAGCTGTATTTTTAGAAAAATTATGATTTTTATGGATGCTAATTTCAGACTTGGGTTCGAACTTTGGACGCAGTTATATCAGGTTTTATGGGACCGAACTGGCTGAAATATTGGAATAGTGATAAGAATCGTTATCCAAATCGAATTCAGTCACAATATCTCCATAAAGTTGTATTTTCAGATTAATCAGATTTTTATGGACGCTCATTTCAGACTTGGGTTCGAACTTTGGAAGCAGTTTTCTCAGGTTCTATGGGACTGAATTGGCTGAAATTTTTTAATAATGATAAGAATCCTTATCCAAATCGAATTCAGTCACAATATCTCCATAAAGTTGTATTTTTCGAAAAAACATGATTTTTATGGACGATAATTTCAGACTTGTGTTCGAACTTTTGAAGCAGTTTTCTCAGGTTCTACGGGACTGAATTGGCTGAAATTTTTTAATAATGATAAGAATCCTTATTCAAATCGAATTCAGTCACAATATCTCCATAAAGTGTTAGTTTTCGAAAAATCATGATTTTATGGACGCTAATTTCAGACTTGGGTTCGAACTATGGAAGCAGTTTTCTCAGGTTCTACGGGACTGAATAGGCTGAAATTTTTGAATAATGATAAGAATCCTTATCCGAATCGAATTCAGTCACAATATCTGTATAAAGTTGTATTTTTAGAAAAATTATTATTTTAATGGACGCTAATTTCAGACTTGGGTTCGAACTTTGCAAGCAGTTTTCTCAGGTTTTATGTGACCGAACGGGCTGAAATATTGGAATAATGATAAGAATCCTTATCCGAATGGAATTCAGTCACAATATCTGTATAAAGTTGTATTTTTAGAAAAATTATGATTTTCATGGACGCTAATTTCAGCCTTGGGTTCGAACTTTGGAAGCAGTTTTCTCAGGTTCTATGGGACTGAATTGGCTGAAATTTTTGAATAATGATAAGAATCCTTATCCAAATCGAATTCAGTCATAATAGCTCCATAAAGTTGTATTTTTAGAAAAATTATGATTTTCATGGACGCTAATTTCAGCCTTGGGTTCGAACTTTGGAAGCAGTTTTCTCAGGTTTTATGTGACCAAACGGGTTGAAATATTGGAATAGTGATAAGAATCGTTATCCAAATCGAATTCAGTCACCAAATCTCCATAAAGTTGTATTTTTAGAAAAATTATGATTTTTATGGACGCTAATTTCAGACTTGGGTTCGAACTTTGGACGCAGTTATATCAGGTTTTATGGGACCAAACTGGCTGAAATATTGGAATAGTGATAAGAATCGTTATCCAAATCGAATTCAGTAACAAAATCTCCACAAAGCTGTATTTTTAGAAAAATAATGATTTTCTTGGATGCTAATTTCAGACTTGGGTTCGAACTTTGCAAGCAGTTTTCTCAGGTTTTATGTGACCGAACGGGCTGAAATATTGGAATAATGATAAGAATCCTTATCCAAATCGAATTTAGTCACAATATCTCCATAAAGTTGTATTTTTAGATTAATCAGATTTTTATGGACGCTCATTTCAGACTTGGGTTCGAACTTTGGAAGCAGTTTTCTCAGGTTCTATGGGACTGAATTGGCTGAAATTTTTTAATAATGATAAGAATCCTTATCCAAATCGAATTCAGTCACAATATCTCCATAAAGTTGTATTTTTCGAAAAATCATGATTTTTATGGACGCTAATTTCAGACTTGGGTTCGAACTTTTGAAGCAGTTTTCTCAGGTTCTACGGGACTGAATTGGCTGAAATTTTTGAATAATGATAAGAATCCTTATCCGAATCGAATTCAGTCACAATATCTGTATAAAGTTGTATTTTTAGAAAAATTATTATTTTCATGGACGCTAATTTCAGACTTGGGTTCGAACTTTGCAAGCAGTTTTCTCAGGTTTTATGGGACCAAACGGGCTGAAATATTGGAATAGTGATAAGAATCGTTATCCAAATCGAATTCAGTCACAAAATCTCCATAAAGTTGTATTTTTAGAAAAATTATGTTTTTCATGGATGCTAATTTCAGACTTGTGTTCGAACTTTGGAAGCAGTTATCTCAGGTTTTATGGGACCAAACGGGCTGAAATATTGGAATAGTGATAAGAATCGTTATCCAAATCGAATTCAGTCACAATATCTCCATAAAGTTGTATTTTTAGAAATGTTATGATTTTCATGGACGCTAATTTCAGACTTGGGTTCGAACTTTGCAAGCAGTTTTCTCTGGTTTTATGGGACCAAACGGGCTGAAATATTGGAATAATGATAAGAATCCTTATCCAAATCGAATTTAGTCACAATATCTCCATAAAGTTGTATTTTTAGATTAATCAGATTTTTATGGACGCTCATTTCAGACTTGGGTTCGAACTTTGGAAGCAGTTTTCACAGGTTCTATGGGACTGAATTGGCTGAAATTTTGTAATAGTTATAAGAATCCTTATCCAAATCGAATTCAGTCACAATATCTCCATAAAGTTGTATTTTTAGATTAATCAGATTTTTATGGACGCTCATTTCAGACTTGGGTTCGAACTTTGGAAGCAGTTTTCACAGGTTCTATGGGACTGAATTGGCTGAAATTTTGTAATAGTTAGAAGAATCCTTATCCAAATCGAATTCAGTCACAATATCTCCATAAAGTTTTTTTTTAGAAAAATTTTGATTTTTATGGACGCTAATTTCAGACTTGGGTTCGAACTTTGGACGCAGTTATATCAGGTTTTATGGGACCAAACTGGCTGAAATATTGGAATAGTGATAAGAATCGTTATCCAAATCGATTTCAGTCACAAAATCTCCACAAAGCTGTATTTTTAGAAAAATTATGATTTTTATGGATGCTAATTTCAGACTTGGGTTCGAACTTTGGACGCAGTTATATCAGGTTTTATGGGACCAAACTGGCTGAAATATTGGAATAGTGATAAGAATCGTTATCCAAATCGAATTCAGTCACCAAATCTCCATAAAGTTGTATTTTTAGAAAAATTATGATTTTTATGGACGCCAATTTCAGACTTGGGTTCGAACTTTGGACGCAGTTATATCAGGTTTTATGGGACCAAACTGGCTGAAATATTGGAATAGTGATAAGAATCGTTATCCAAATCGAATTCAGTAACAAAATCTCCACAAAGCTGTATTTTTAGAAAAATAATGATTTTCATGGATGCTAATTTCAGACTTGGGTTCGAACTTTGCAAGCAGTTTTCTCAGGTTTTATGTGACCGAACGGGCTGAAATATTGGAATAATGATAAGAATCCTTATCCAAATCGAATTTAGTCACAATATCTCCATAAAGTTGTATTTTTAGATTAATCAGATTTTTATGGACGCTCATTTCAGACTTGGGTTCGAACTTTGGAAGCAGTTTTCTCAGGTTCTATGGGACTGACTTGGCTGAAATTTTTTAATAATGATAAGAATCCTTATCCAAATCGAATTCAGTCACAATATCTCCATAAAGTTGTATTTTTCGAAAAATCATGATTTTTATGGACGCTAATTTCAGACTTGGGTTCGAACTTTTGAAGCAGTTTTCTCAGGTTCTACGGGACTGAATTGGCTGAAATTTTTGAATAATGATAAGAATCGTTATCCAAATCGAATTCAGTCACAATATCTCCATAAAGTTGTATTTTTAGAAATGTTATGATTTTCATGGACGCTAATTTCAGACTTGGGTTCGAACTTTGCAAGCAGTTTTCTCTGGTTTTATGGGACCAAACGGGCTGAAATATTGGAATAGTGATAAGAATCGTTATCCAAATCGAACTCAGTCACAAAATCTTCATAATGTTGTATTTTTAGAAAAATTATGATTTTCATGGATGCTAATTTCAGACTTGGGTTCGAACTTTGGTAGCAGTTATCTCAGGTTTTATGGGACCAAACGGGCTGAAATATTGGAATAGTGATAAGAATCGTTATCCAAATCGAACTCAGTCACAAAATCTTCATAATGTTGTATTTTTAGAAAAATTATGATTTTCATGGATGCTAATTTCAGACTTGGGTTCGAACTTTGGTAGCAGTTATCTCAGGTTTTATGGGACCAAACGGGCTGAAATTTTTGAATAATGATAAGAATCCTTATCCGAATCGAATTCAGTCACAATATCTGTATAAAGTTGTATTTTTAGAAAAATTATTATTTTCATGGACGCTAATTTCAGACTTGGGTTCGAACTTTGCAAGCAGTTTTCTCAGGTTTTATGGGACCAAACGGGCTGAAATATTGGAATAGTGATAAGAATCGTTATCCAAATCGAATTCAGTCACAATATCTCCATAAAGTTGTATTTTTAGAAATGTTATGATTTTCATGGACGCTAATTTCAGACTTGGGTTCGAACTTTGCAAGCAGTTTTCTCTGGTTTTATGGGACCAAACGGGCTGAAATATTGGAATAGTGATAAGAATCGTTATCCAAATCGAATTCAGTCACAATATCTCCATAAAGTTGTATTTTTAGAAATGTTATGATTTTCATGGACGCTAATTTCAGACTTGGGTTCGAACTTTGCAAGCAGTTTTCTCTGGTTTTATGGGACCAAACGGGCTGAAATATTGGAATAGTGATAAGAATCGTTATCCAAATCGAACTCAGTCACAAAATCTTCATAATGTTGTATTTTTAGAAAAATTATGATTTTCATGGATGCTAATTTCAGACTTGGGTTCGAACTTTGGTAGCAGTTATCTCAGGTTTTATGGGACCAAACGGGCTGAAATATTGGAATAGTGATAAGAATCGGTTTCCAAATCGAATTCAGTCAAAATATCTCCATAAAGTTGTATTTTTAGATTAATCAGATTTTTATGGACGCTCATTTCAGACTTGGGTTCGAACTTTGGAAGCAGTTTTCACAGGTTCTATGGGACTGAATTGGCTGAAATTTTGTAATAGTTATAAGAATCCTTATCCAAATCGAATTCAGTCACAATATCTCCATAAAGTTTTTTTTTAGAAAAATTTTGATTTTTATGGACGCTAATTTCAGACTTGGGTTCGAACTTTGGACGCAGTTATATCAGGTTTTATGGGACCAAACTGGCTGAAATATTGGAATAGTGATAAGAATCGTTATCCAAATCGATTTCAGTCACAAAATCTCCACAAAGCTGTATTTTTAGAAAAATTATGATTTTTATGGATGCTAATTTCAGACTTGGGTTCGAACTTTGGACGCAGTTATATCAGGTTTTATGGGACCGAACTGGCTGAAATATTGGAATAGTGATAAGAATCGTTATCCAAATCGAATTCAGTCACAATATCTCCATAAAGTTGTATTTTCAGATTAATCAGATTTTTATGGACGCTCATTTCAGACTTGGGTTCGAACTTTGGAAGCAGTTTTCTCAGGTTCTATGGGACTGAATTGGCTGAAATTTTTTAATAATGATAAGAATCCTTATCCAAATCGAATTCAGTCACAATATCTCCATAAAGTTGTATTTTTCGAAAAAACATGATTTTTATGGACGATAATTTCAGACTTGTGTTCGAACTTTTGAAGCAGTTTTCTCAGGTTCTACGGGACTGAATTGGCTGAAATTTTTTAATAATGATAAGAATCCTTATTCAAATCGAATTCAGTCACAATATCTCCATAAAGTGTTAGTTTTCGAAAAATCATGATTTTATGGACGCTAATTTCAGACTTGGGTTCGAACTATGGAAGCAGTTTTCTCAGGTTCTACGGGACTGAATAGGCTGAAATTTTTGAATAATGATAAGAATCCTTATCCGAATCGAATTCAGTCACAATATCTGTATAAAGTTGTATTTTTAGAAAAATTATTATTTTAATGGACGCTAATTTCAGACTTGGGTTCGAACTTTGCAAGCAGTTTTCTCAGGTTTTATGTGACCGAACGGGCTGAAATATTGGAATAATGATAAGAATCCTTATCCGAATGGAATTCAGTCACAATATCTGTATAAAGTTGTATTTTTAGAAAAATTATGATTTTCATGGACGCTAATTTCAGCCTTGGGTTCGAACTTTGGAAGCAGTTTTCTCAGGTTCTATGGGACTGAATTGGCTGAAATTTTTGAATAATGATAAGAATCCTTATCCAAATCGAATTCAGTCATAATAGCTCCATAAAGTTGTATTTTTAGAAAAATTATGATTTTCATGGACGCTAATTTCAGCCTTGGGTTCGAACTTTGGAAGCAGTTTTCTCAGGTTTTATGTGACCAAACGGGTTGAAATATTGGAATAGTGATAAGAATCGTTATCCAAATCGAATTCAGTCACCAAATCTCCATAAAGTTGTATTTTTAGAAAAATTATGATTTTTATGGACGCTAATTTCAGACTTGGGTTCGAACTTTGGACGCAGTTATATCAGGTTTTATGGGACCAAACTGGCTGAAATATTGGAATAGTGATAAGAATCGTTATCCAAATCGAATTCAGTAACAAAATCTCCACAAAGCTGTATTTTTAGAAAAATAATGATTTTCTTGGATGCTAATTTCAGACTTGGGTTCGAACTTTGCAAGCAGTTTTCTCAGGTTTTATGTGACCGAACGGGCTGAAATATTGGAATAATGATAAGAATCCTTATCCAAATCGAATTTAGTCACAATATCTCCATAAAGTTGTATTTTTAGATTAATCAGATTTTTATGGACGCTCATTTCAGACTTGGGTTCGAACTTTGGAAGCAGTTTTCTCAGGTTCTATGGGACTGAATTGGCTGAAATTTTTTAATAATGATAAGAATCCTTATCCAAATCGAATTCAGTCACAATATCTCCATAAAGTTGTATTTTTCGAAAAATCATGATTTTTATGGACGCTAATTTCAGACTTGGGTTCGAACTTTTGAAGCAGTTTTCTCAGGTTCTACGGGACTGAATTGGCTGAAATTTTTGAATAATGATAAGAATCCTTATCCGAATCGAATTCAGTCACAATATCTGTATAAAGTTGTATTTTTAGAAAAATTATTATTTTCATGGACGCTAATTTCAGACTTGGGTTCGAACTTTGCAAGCAGTTTTCTCAGGTTTTATGGGACCAAACGGGCTGAAATATTGGAATAGTGATAAGAATCGTTATCCAAATCGAATTCAGTCACAAAATCTCCATAAAGTTGTATTTTTAGAAAAATTATGTTTTTCATGGATGCTAATTTCAGACTTGTGTTCGAACTTTGGAAGCAGTTATCTCAGGTTTTATGGGACCAAACGGGCTGAAATATTGGAATAGTGATAAGAATCGTTATCCAAATCGAATTCAGTCACAATATCTCCATAAAGTTGTATTTTTAGAAATGTTATGATTTTCATGGACGCTAATTTCAGACTTGGGTTCGAACTTTGCAAGCAGTTTTCTCTGGTTTTATGGGACCAAACGGGCTGAAATATTGGAATAGTGATAAGAATCGTTATCCAAATCGAACTCAGTCACAAAATCTTCATAATGTTGTATTTTTAGAAAAATTATGATTTTCATGGATGCTAATTTCAGACTTGGGTTCGAACTTTGGTAGCAGTTATCTCAGGTTTTATGGGACCAAACGGGCTGAAATATTGGAATAGTGATAAGAATCGGTTTCCAAATCGAATTCAGTCACAATATCTCCATAAAGTTGTATTTTTAGATTAATCAGATTTTTATGGACGCTCATTTCAGACTTGGGTTCGAACTTTGGAAGCAGTTTTCACAGGTTCTATGGGACTGAATTGGCTGAAATTTTGTAATAGTTATAAGAATCCTTATCCAAATCGAATTCAGTCACAATATCTCCATAAAGTTTTTTTTTAGAAAAATTTTGATTTTTATGGACGCTAATTTCAGACTTGGGTTCGAACTTTGGACGCAGTTATATCAGGTTTTATGGGACCAAACTGGCTGAAATATTGGAATAGTGATAAGAATCGTTATCCAAATCGATTTCAGTCACAAAATCTCCACAAAGCTGTATTTTTAGAAAAATTATGATTTTTATGGATGCTAATTTCAGACTTGGGTTCGAACTTTGGACGCAGTTATATCAGGTTTTATGGGACCGAACTGGCTGAAATATTGGAATAGTGATAAGAATCGTTATCCAAATCGAATTCAGTCACAATATCTCCATAAAGTTGTATTTTCAGATTAATCAGATTTTTATGGACGCTCATTTCAGACTTGGGTTCGAACTTTGGAAGCAGTTTTCTCAGGTTCTATGGGACTGAATTGGCTGAAATTTTTTAATAATGATAAGAATCCTTATCCAAATCGAATTCAGTCACAATATCTCCATAAAGTTGTATTTTTCGAAAAAACATGATTTTTATGGACGATAATTTCAGACTTGTGTTCGAACTTTTGAAGCAGTTTTCTCAGGTTCTACGGGACTGAATTGGCTGAAATTTTTTAATAATGATAAGAATCCTTATTCAAATCGAATTCAGTCACAATATCTCCATAAAGTGTTAGTTTTCGAAAAATCATGATTTTATGGACGCTAATTTCAGACTTGGGTTCGAACTTTGGAAGCATTTTTCTCAGGTTCTACGGGACTGAATAGGCTGAAATTTTTGAATAATGATAAGAATCCTTATCCGAATCGAATTCAGTCACAATATCTGTATAAAGTTGTATTTTTAGAAAAATTATTATTTTAATGGACGCTAATTTCAGACTTGGGTTCGAACTTTGCAAGCAGTTTTCTCAGGTTTTATGTGACCGAACGGGCTGAAATATTGGAATAATGATAAGAATCCTTATCCGAATGGAATTCAGTCACAATATCTGTATAAAGTTGTATTTTTAGAAAAATTATGATTTTCATGGACGCTAATTTCAGCCTTGGGTTCGAACTTTGGAAGCAGTTTTCTCAGGTTTTATGTGACCAAACGGGTTGAAATATTGGAATAGTGATAAGAATCGTTATCCAAATCGAATTCAGTCACCAAATCTCCATAAAGTTGTATTTTTTGAAAAATTATGATTTTTATGGACGCTAATTTCAGACTTGGGTTCGAACTTTGGACGCAGTTATATCAGGTTTTATGGGACCAAACTGGCTGAAATATTGGAATAGTGATAAGAATCGTTATCCAAATCGAATTCAGTCACAAAATCTCCACAAAGCTGTATTTTTAGAAAAATAATGATTTTCATGGATGCTAATTTCAGACTTGGGTTCGAATTTTGCAAGCAGTTTTTTCAGGTTTTATGTGACCGAACGGGCTGAAATATTGGAATAATGATAAGAATCCTTATCCAAATCGAATTTAGTCACAATATCTCCATAAAGTTGTATTTTTAGATTAATCAGATTTTTATGGACGCTCATTTCAGACTTGGGTTCGAACTTTGGAAGCAGTTTTCTCAGGTTCTATGGGACTGAATTGGCTGAAATTTTTGAATAATGATAAGAATCCTTATCCGAATCGAATTCAGTCACAATATCTGTATAAAGTTGTATTTTTAGAAAAATTATTATTTTCATGGACGCTAATTTCAGACTTGGGTTCGAACTTTGCAAGCAGTTTTCTCAGGTTTTATGGGACCAAACGGGCTGAAATATTGGAATAGTGATAAGAATCGTTATCCAAATCGAATTCAGTCACAAAATCTCCATAAAGTTGTATTTTTAGAAAAATTATGATTTTCATGGATGCTAATTTCAGACTTGGGTTCGAACTTTGCAAGCAGTTTTCTCTGGTTTTATGGGACCAAACGGGCTGAAATTTTGGAATAGTGATAAGAATCGTTATCCAAATCGAACTCAGTCACAAAATCTTCATAATGTTGTATTTTTAGAAAAATTATGATTTTCATGGATGCTAATTTCAGACTTGGGTTCGAACTTTGGTAGCAGTTATCTCAGGTTTTATGGGACCAAACGGGCTGAAATATTGGAATAGTGATAAGAATGGTTATCCAAATCGAATTCAGTCACAATATCTCCATAAAGTTGTATTTTTAGAAATGTTATGATTTTCATGGACGCTAATTTCAGACTTGGGTTCGAACTTTGCAAGCAGTTTTCTCAGGTTTTATGGGACCAAACGGGCTGAAATATTGGAATAGTGATAAGAATCGTTATCCAAATCGAATTCAGTCACAAAATCTCCATAAAGTTGTATTTTTAGAAAAATTATGATTTTTATGGACGCTAATTTCAGACTTGGGTTCGAACTTTGGACGCAGTTATATCAGGTTTTATGGGACCAAACTGGCTGAAATATTGGAATAGTGATAAGAATCGTTATCCAAATCGAATTCAGTAACAAAATCTCCACAAAGCTGTATTTTTAGAAAAATAATGATTTTCATGGATGCTAATTTCAGACTTGGGTTCGAACTTTGCAAGCAGTTTTCTCAGGTTTTATGTGACCGAACGGGCTGAAATATTGGAATAATGATAAGAATCCTTATCCTAATCGAATTCAGTCACAATATCTCCATAAAGTTGTATTTTTAGAAAAATCATGATTTTTATGGACGCTAATTTCAGACTTGGGTTCGAACTTTGCAAGCAGTTTTCTCAGGTTTTATGGGACCAAACGGGCTGAAATATTGGAATAGTGATAAGAATCGTTATCCAAATCGAATTCAGTCACAAAATCTCCATACAGTTGTATTTTTAGAAAAATTATGTTTTTCATGGATGCTAATTTCAGACTTGGGTTCGAACTTTGGAAGCAGTTATCTCAGGTTTTATGGGACCAAACGGGCTGAAATATTGGAATAGTGATAAGAATCGTTATCCAAATCGAATTCAGTCACAATATCTCCATAAAGTTGTATTTTTAGAAATGTTATGATTTTCATGGACGCTAATTTCAGACTTGGGTTCGAACTTTGCAAGCAGTTTTCTCTGGTTTTATGGGACCAAACAAGCTGAAATATTGGAATAGTGATAAGAATCGTTATCCAAATCGAACTCAGTCACAAAATCTTCATAATGTTGTATTTTTAGAAAAATTATGATTTTCATGGATGCTAATTTCAGACTTGGGTTCGAACTTTGGTAGCAGTTATCTCAGGTTTTATGGGACCAAACGGGCTGAAATATTGGAATAGTGATAAGAATCGGTTTCCAAATCGAATTCAGTCACAATATCTCCATAAAGTTGTATTTTTAGATTAATCAGATTTTTATGGACGCTCATTTCAGACTTGGGTTCGAACTTTGGAAGCAGTTTTCACAGGTTCTATGGGACTGAATTGGCTGAAATTTTGTAATAGTTATAAGAATCCTTATCCAAATCGAATTCAGTCACAATATCTCCATAAAGTTTTTTTTTAGAAAAATTTTGATTTTTATGGACGCTAATTTCAGACTTGGGTTCGAACTTTGGACGCAGTTATATCAGGTTTTATGTGACCAAACGGGTTGAAATATTGGAATAGTGATAAGAATCGTTATCCAAATCGAATTCAGTCACCAAATCTCCATAAAGTTGTATTTTTTGAAAAATTATGATTTTTATGGACGCTAATTTCAGACTTGGGTTCGAACTTTGGACGCAGTTATATCAGGTTTTATGGGACCAAACTGGCTGAAATATTGGAATAGTGATAAGAATCGTTATCCAAATCGAATTCAGTCACAAAATCTCCACAAAGCTGTATTTTTAGAAAAATAATGATTTTCATGGATGCTAATTTCAGACTTGGGTTCGAATTTTGCAAGCAGTTTTTTCAGGTTTTATGTGACCGAACGGGCTGAAATATTGGAATAATGATAAGAATCCTTATCCAAATCGAATTTAGTCACAATATCTCCATAAAGTTGTATTTTTAGATTAATCAGATTTTTATGGACGCTCATTTCAGACTTGGGTTCGAACTTTGGAAGCAGTTTTCTCAGGTTCTATGGGACTGAATTGGCTGAAATTTTTTAATAATGATAAGAATCCTTATCCAAATCGAATTCAGTCACAATATCTCCATAAAGTTGTATTTTTCGAAAAATCATGATTTTTATGGACGCTAATTTCAGACTTGGGTTCGAACTTTTGAAGCAGTTTTCTCAGGTTCTACGGAACTGAATTGGCTGAAATTTTTGAATAATGATAAGAATCCTTATCCGAATCGAATTCAGTCACAATATCTGTATAAAGTTGTATTTTTAGAAAAATTATTATTTTCATGGACGCTAATTTCAGACTTGGGTTCGAACTTTGCAAGCAGTTTTCTCAGGTTTTATGGGACCAAACGGGCTGAAATATTGGAATAGTGATAAGAATCGTTATCCAAATCGAATTCAGTCACAAAATCTCCATAAAGTTGTATTTTTAGAAAAATTATGATTTTCATGGATGCAAATTTCAGACTTGGGTTCGAACTTTGGAAGCAGTTATCTCAGGTTTTATGGGACCAAACGGGCTGAAATATTGGAATAGTGATAAGAATCGTTATCCAAATCGAATTCAGTCACAATATCTCCATAAAGTTGTATTTTTAGATTAATCAGATTTTTATGGACGCTCATTTCAGACTTGGGTTCGAACTTTGGAAGCAGTTTTCACAGGTTCTATGGGACTGAATTGGCTGAAATTTTGTAATAGTTATAAGAATCCTTATCCAAATCGAATTCAGTCACAATATCTCCATAAAGTTTTTTTTTAGAAAAATTTTGATTTTTATGGACGCTAATTTCAGACTTGGGTTCGAACTTTGGACGCAGTTATATCAGGTTTTATGTGACCAAACGGGTTGAAATATTGGAATAGTGATAAGAATCGTTATCCAAATCGAATTCAGTCACCAAATCTCCATAAAGTTGTATTTTTTGAAAAATTATGATTTTTATGGACGCTAATTTCAGACTTGGGTTCGAACTTTGGACGCAGTTATATCAGGTTTTATGGGACCAAACTGGCTGAAATATTGGAATAGTGATAAGAATCGTTATCCAAATCGAATTCAGTCACAAAATCTCCACAAAGCTGTATTTTTAGAAAAATAATGATTTTCATGGATGCTAATTTCAGACTTGGGTTCGAATTTTGCAAGCAGTTTTTTCAGGTTTTATGTGACCGAACGGGCTGAAATATTGGAATAATGATAAGAATCCTTATCCAAATCGAATTTAGTCACAATATCTCCATAAAGTTGTATTTTTAGATTAATCAGATTTTTATGGACGCTCATTTCAGACTTGGGTTCGAACTTTGGAAGCAGTTTTCTCAGGTTCTATGGGACTGAATTGGCTGAAATTTTTTAATAATGATAAGAATCCTTATCCAAATCGAATTCAGTCACAATATCTCCATAAAGTTGTATTTTTCGAAAAATCATGATTTTTATGGACGCTAATTTCAGACTTGGGTTCGAACTTTTGAAGCAGTTTTCTCAGGTTCTACGGAACTGAATTGGCTGAAATTTTTGAATAATGATAAGAATCCTTATCCGAATCGAATTCAGTCACAATATCTGTATAAAGTTGTATTTTTAGAAAAATTATTATTTTCATGGACGCTAATTTCAGACTTGGGTTCGAACTTTGCAAGCAGTTTTCTCAGGTTTTATGGGACCAAACGGGCTGAAATATTGGAATAGTGATAAGAATCGTTATCCAAATCGAATTCAGTCACAAAATCTCCATAAAGTTGTATTTTTAGAAAAATTATGATTTTCATGGATGCAAATTTCAGACTTGGGTTCGAACTTTGGAAGCAGTTATCTCAGGTTTTATGGGACCAAACGGGCTGAAATATTGGAATAGTGATAAGAATCGTTATCCAAATCGAATTCAGTCACAATATCTCCATAAAGTTGTATTTTTAGAAATGTTATGATTTTCATGGACGCTAATTTCAGACTTGGGTTCGAACTTTGCAAGCAGTTTTCTCTGGTTTTATGGGACCAAACGGGCTGAAATATTGGAATAGTGATAAGAATCGTTATCCAAATCGAACTCAGTCACAAAATCTTCATAATGTTGTATTTTTAGAAAAATTATGATTTTCATGGATGCTAATTTCAGACTTGGGTTCGAACTTTGGTAGCAGTTATCTCAGGTTTTATGGGACCAAACGGGCTGAAATATTGGAATAGTGATAAGAATCGTTATCCAAATCGAATTCAGTCACAATATCTCCATAAAGTTGTATTTTTAGAAATGTTATGATTTTCATGGACGCTAATTTCAGACTTGGGTTCGAACTTTGCAAGCAGTTTTCTCTGGTTTTATGGGACCAAACGGGCTGAAATATTGGAATAGTGATAAGAATCGTTATCCAAATCGAACTCAGTCACAAAATCTCCCTAAAGTTGTATTTTTAGAAAAATTATGATTTTCATGGATGCTAATTTCAGACTTGGGTTCGAACTTTGGAAGCAGTTATCTCAGGTTTTATGGGACCAAACGGGCTGAAATATTGGAATAGTGATAACAATCGGTTTCCAAATCGAATTCAGTCACAATATCTACATAAAGTTGTATTTTTAGATTAATCAGATTTTTATGGACGCTCATTTCAGACTTGGGTTCGAACTTTGGAAGCAGTTTTCTCAGGTTCTATGGGACTGAATTGGCTGAAATTTTTTAATAATGATAAGAATCCTTATCCAAATCGAATTCAGTCACAATATCTCCATAAAGTTGTATTTTTCGAAAAATCATGATTTTTATGGACGCTAATTTCAGACTTGGGTTCGAACTTTTGAAGCAGTTTTCTCAGGTTCTACGGGACTGAATTGGCTGAAATTTTTGAATAATGATAAGAATCCTTATCCGAATCGAATTCAGTCACAATATCTGTATAAAGTTGTATTTTTAGAAAAATTATTATTTTAATGGACGCTAATTTCAGACTTGGGTTCGAACTTTGCAAGCAGTTTTCTCAGGTTTTATGTGACCGAACGGGCTGAAATATTGGAATAATGATAAGAATCCTTATCCAAATCGAATTAAGTCACAATATCTCCATAAAGTTGTATTTTTAGAAAAATCATGATTTTTATGGACGCTAATTTCAGACTTGGGTTCGAACTTTGCAAGCAGTTTTCTCAGGTTTTATGGGACCAAACGGGCTGAAATATTGAAATAGCTATAAGAATCGTTATCCAAATCGAATTCAGTCACAAAATCTCCATAAAGTTGTATTTTTAGAAAAATTATGATTTTCATGGATGCTAATTTCAGACTTGGGTTCGAACTTTGGAAGCAGTTATCTCAGGTTTTATGGGACCAAACGGGCTGAAATATTGGAATAGTGATAAGAATCGTTATCCAAATCGAATTCAGTCACAAAATCTCCACAAAGCTGTATTTTTAGAAAAATAATGATTTTCATGGATGCTAATTTCAGACTTGGGTTCGAACTTTGGACGCAGTTATATCAGGGTTTATGGGACCAAACTGGCTGAAATATTGGAATAGTGATAAGAATCGTTATCCAAATCGAATTCAGTCACAATATCTCCATAAAGTTGTATTTTTAGATTAATCAGATTTTTATGGACGCTCATTTCAGACTTGGGTTCGAACTTTGGAAGCAGTTTTCTCAGGTTCTATGGGACCGAATTGGCTGAAATTTTTTAATAATGATAAGAATCCTTATCCAAATCGAATTCAGTCACAATATCTCCATAAAGTTGTATTTTTCGAGAAATCATGATTTTTATGGACGCTAATTTCATACTTGGGTTCGAACTTTTGAAGCAGTTTTCTCAGGTTCTACGGGACTGAATTGGCTGAAATTTTTGAATAATGATAAGAATCCTAATCCAAATCGAATTCAGTCATAATAGCTCCATAAAGTTGTATTTTTAGAAAAATTATGATTTTCATGGACGCTAATTTCAGCCTTGGGTTCGAACTTTGGAAACAGTTTTCTAAGGTTTTATGTGACCAAACGGGTTCAAATATTGGAATAGTGATAAGAATCGTTATCCAAATCGAATTCAGTCACCAAATCTCCATAAAGTTGTATTTTTAGAAAAATTATGATTTTTATGGACGCTAATTTCAGACTTGGGTTCGAACTTTGGACGCAGTTATATCAGGTTTTATGGGACCAAACTGGCTGAAATATTGGAATAGTGATAAGAATCGTTATCCAAATCGAATTCAGTCACAAAATCTCCACAAAGCTGTATTTTTAGAAAAATAATGATTTTCATGGATACTAATTTCAGACTTGGGTTCGAACTTTGCAAGCAGTTTTCTCAGGTTCTATGGGACCGAATTGGCTGAAATTTTTTAATAATGATAAGAATCCTTATCCAAATCGAATTCAGTCACAATATCTCCAAAAAGTTGTATTTTTCGAAAAATCATGATTTTTATGGACGCTAATTTCAGACTTGGGTTCGAACTTTTGAAGCAGTTTTCTCAGGTTCTACGGGACTGAATTGGCTGAAATTTTTGAATAATGATAAGAATCCTTACCCGAATCGAATTCAGTCACAATATCTGTATAAAGTTGTATTTTTCGAAAAATTATTATTTTCATGGACGCTAATTTCAGACTTGGGTTCGAACTTTTGAAGCAGTTTTCTCAGGTTCTACGGGACTGAATTGGCTGAAATTTTTGAATAATGATAAGAATCCTTATCCGAATCGAATTCAGTCACAATATCTGTATAAAGTTGTATTTTTAGAAAAATTATTATTTTCATGGACGCTAATTTCAGACTTGGGTTCGAACTTTGCAAGCAGTTTTCTCAGGTTTTATGGGACCAAACGGGCTGAAATATTGGAATAGTGATAAGAATCGTTATCCAAATCGAATTCAGTCACAAAATCTCCATAAAGTTGTATTTTTAGAAAAATTATGATTTTCATGGATGCTAATTTCAGACTTGGGTTCGAACTTTGGAAGCAGTTATCTCAGGTTTTATGGGACCAAACGGGCTGAAATATTGGAATAGTGATAAGAATCGTTATCCAAATCGAATTCAGTCACAATATCTCCATAAAGTTGTATTTTTAGAAATGTTATGATTTTCATGGACGCTAATTTCAGACTTGGGTTCGAACTTTGCAAGCAGTTTTCTCTGGTTTTATGGGACCAAACGGGCTGAAATATTGGAATAGTGATAAGAATCGTTATCCAAATCGAACTCAGTCACAAAATCTCCATAAAGTTGTATTTTTAGAAATGTTATGATTTTCATGGACGCTAATTTCAGACTTGGGTTCGAACTTTGCAAGCAGTTTTCTCAGGTTTTATGGGACCAAACGGGCTGAAATATTGGAATAGTGATAAGAATCGTTATCCAAATCGAATTCAGTCACAAAATCTCCATAAAGTTGTATTGTTAGAAAAAACGTTCGAACTTTGGAAGCAGTTATCTCAGGTTTTATGGGACCAAACGGGCTGAAATATTGGAATAGTGATAACAATCGGTTTCCAAATCGAATTCAGTCACAATATCTCCATAAAGTTGTATTTTTAGATTAATCAGATTTTTATGGACGCTCATTTCAGACTTGGGTTCGAACTTTGGAAGCAGTTTTCTCAGGTTCTATGGGACTGAAGTGGCTGAAATTTTTTAATAATGATAAGAATCCTTATCCAAATCGAATTCAGTCACAATATCTGTATAAAGTTGTATTTTTAGAAAAATTATTATTTCCATGGACGCTAATTTCAGACTTGGGTTCGAACTTTGCAAGCAGTTTTCTCAGGTTTTATGGGACCAAACGGGCTGAAATATTGGAATAGTGATAAGAATCGTTATCCAAATCGAATTCAGTCACAAAATCTCCATAAAGTTGTATTTTTAGAAAAAATTTGATTTTCATGGATGCTAATTTCAGACTTGGGTTCGAACTTTGGAAGCAGTTTTCTCAGGTTCTATGGGACTGAATTGGCTGAAATTTTTGAATAATGATAAGAATCCTTATCCAAATCGAATTCAGTCATAATAGCTCCATAAAGTTGTATTTTTAGAAAAATTATGATTTTCATGGACGCTAATTTCAGCCTTGGGTTCGAACTTTGGAAGCAGTTTTCTCAGGTTTTATGTGACCAAACGGGTTGAAATATTGGAATAGTGATAAGAATCGTTATCCAAATCGAATTCAGTCACCAAATCTCCATAAAGTTGTATTTTTAGAAAAATTATGATTTTCATGGATGCTAATTTCAGACTTGGGTTCGAACTTTGCAAGCAGTTTTCTCTGGTTTTATGGGACCAAACGGGCTGAAATATTGGAATAGTGATAAGAATCGTTATCCAAATCGAATTCAGTCACAAAATCTCCATAAAGTTGTATTTTTAGAAAAATTATGATTTTCATGGATGCTAATTTCACACTTGGGTTCGAACTTTGGAAGCAGTTATCTCAGGTTTTATGGGACCAAACGGGCTGAAATATTGGAATAGTGATAAGAATCGTTATCCAAATCGAATTCAGTCACAATATCTCCATAAAGTTGTATTTTTAGAAATGTTATGATTTTCATGGACGCTAATTTCAGACTTGGGTTCGAACTTTGCAAGCAGTTTTCTCCGGTTTTATGGGACCAAACGGGCTGAAATATTGGAATAGTGATAAGAATCGTTATCCAAATCGAACTCAGTCACAAAATCTTCATAATGTTTTTTTTTAGAAAAATTATGATTTTCATGGATGCTAATTTCAGACTTGGGTTCGAACTTTGGTAGCAGTTATCTCAGGTTTTATGGGACCAAACGGGCTGAAATATTGGAATAGTGATAAGAATCGTTATCCAAATCGAATTCAGTCACAATATCTCCATAAAGTTGTATTTTTAGAAATGTTATGATTTTCATGGACGCTAATTTCAGACTTGGGTTCGAACTTTGCAAGCAGTTTTCTCTGGTTTTATGGGACCAAACGGGCTGAAATATTGGTATAGTGATAAGAATCGTTATCCAAATCGAATTCAGTCACCATATCTCCATAAAGTTGTATTTTTAGAAAAATTATGATTTTTATGGACGCTAATTTCAGACTTGGGTTCGAACTTTGGACGCAGTTATATTAGGTTTTATGGGACCAAACTGGCTGAAATATTGGAATAGTGATAAGAATCGTTATTCAAATCGAATTCAGTCACAAAATCTCCACAAAGCTGTATTTTTAGAAAAATAATGATTTTCATGGATGCTAATTTCAGACTTGGGTTCGAACTTTGCATGCAGTTTTCTCAGGTTCTATGGGACTGAATTGGCTGAAATTTTTTAATAATGATAAGAATCCTTATCCAAATCGAATTCAGTCACAATATCTCCATAAAGTTGTATTTTTCGAAAAATCATGATTTTTATGGACGCTAATTTCAGACTTGGGTTCGAACTTTTGAAGCAGTTTTCTCAGGTTCTACGGGACTGAATTGGCTGAAATTTTTGAATAATGATAAGAATCCTTATCCGAATCGAATTCAGTCACAATATCTGTATAAAGTTGTATTTTTCGAAAAATTATTATTTTCATGGATGCTAATTTCAGACTTGGGTTCGAACTTTGGTAGCAGTTATCTCAGATTTTATGGGACCAAACGGGCTGAAATATTGGAATAGTGATAAGAATCGTTATCCAAATCGAATTCAGTCACAAAATCTCCATAAAGTTGTATTGTTAGAAAAAACGTTCGAACTTTGGAAGCAGTTATCTCAGGTTTTATGGGACCGAACGGGCTGAAATATTGGAATAGTGATAACAATCGGTTTCCAAATCGAATTCAGTCACAATATCTCCATAAAGTTGTATTTTTAGATTAATCAGATTTTTATGGACGCTCATTTCAGACTTGGGTTCGAACTTTGGAAGCAGTTTTCTCAGGTTCTATGGGACTGAAGTGGCTGAAATTTTTTAATAATGATAAGAATCCTTATCCAAATCGAATTCAGTCACAATATCTGTATAAAGTTGTATTTTTCGAAAAATTATTATTTTCATGGATGCTAATTTCAGACTTGGGTTCGAACTTTGGTAGCAGTTATCTCAGATTTTATGGGACCAAACGGGCTGAAATATTGGAATAGTGATAAGAATCGTTATCCAAATCGAATTCAGTCACAAAATCTCCATAAAGTTGTATTGTTAGAAAAAACGTTCGAACTTTGGAAGCAGTTATCTCAGGTTTTATTGGACCGAACGGGCTGAAATATTGGAATAGTGATAACAATCGGTTTCCAAATCGAATTCAGTCACAATATCTCCATAAAGTTGTATTTTTAGATTAATCAGATTTTTATGGACGCTCATTTCAGACTTGGGTTCGAACTTTGGAAGCAGTTTTCTCAGGTTCTATGGGACTGAAGTGGCTGAAATTTTTTAATAATGATAAGAATTCTTATCCAAATCGAATTCAGTCACAATATCTGTATAAAGTTGTATTTTTAGAAAAATTATTATTTTCATGGACGCTAATTTCAGACTTGGGTTCGAACTTTGCAAGCAGTTTTCTCAGGTTTTATGGGACCAAACGGGCTGAAATATTGGAATAGTGATAAGAATCGTTATCCAAATCGAATTCAGTCACAAAATCTCCATAAAATTGTATTTTTAGAAAAATTTTGATTTTCATGGATGCTAATTTCAGACTTGGGTTCGAACTTTGGAAGCAGTTTTCTCAGGTTCTATGGGACTGAATTGGCTGAAATTTTTGAATAATGATAAGAATCCTTATCCAAATCGAATTCAGTCATAATAGCTCCATAATGTTGTATTTTTAGAAAAATTATGATTTTCATGGACGCTAATTTCAGCCTTGGGTTCGAACTTTGGAAGCAGTTTTCTCAGGTTTTATGTGACCAAACGGGTTGAAATATTGGAATAGTGATAAGAATCGTTATCCAAATCGAATTCAGTCACCAAATCTCCATAAAGTTGTATTTTTAGAAAAATTATGATTTTTATGGACGCTAATTTCAGACTTGGGTTCGAACTTTGGACGCAGTTATATCAGGTTTTATGGGACCAAACTGGCTGAAATATTGGAATAGTGATAAGAATCGTTATCCAAATCGAATTCAGTCACAAAATCTCCACAAAGCTGTATTTTTAGAAAAATAATGATTTTCATGGATGCTAATTTCAGACTTGGGTTCGAACTTTGCAAGCAGTTTTCTCAGGTTTTATGTGACCGAACGGGCGGAAATATTGGAATAATGATAAGAATCCTTATCCAAATCGAATTTAGTCACAATATCTCCATAAAGTTGTATTTTTAGATTAATCAGATTTTTATGGACGCTCATTTCAGACTTGGGTTCGAACTTTGGAAGCAGTTTTCTCAGGTTCTATGGGACTGAATTGGCTGAAATTTTTTAATAATGATAAGAATCCTTATCCAAATCGAATTCAGTCACGATATCTCCATAAAGTTTAATTTTTCGAAAAATCATGATTTTTATGGACGCTAATTTCAGACTTGGGTTCGAACTTTTGAAGCAGTTTTCTCAGGTTCTACGGGACTGAATTGGCTGAAATTTTTGAATAATGATAAGAATCCTTATCCGAATCGAATTCAGTCACAATATCTGTATAAAGTTGTATTTTTGGAAAAATTATTATTTTCATGGACGCTAATTTCAGACTTGGGTTCGAACTTTTGAAGCAGTTTTCTCAGGTTCTACGGGACTGAATTGGCTGAAATTTTTGAATAATGATAAGAATCCTTATCCGAATCGAATTCAGTCACAATATCTGTATAAAGTTGTATTTTTAGAAAAATTATTATTTTCATGGACGCTAATTTCAGACTTGGGTTCGAACTTTGCAAGCAGTTTTCTCAGGTTTTATGGGACCAAACGGGCTGAAATATTGGAATAGTGATAAGAATCGTTATCCAAATCGAATTCAGTCACAAAATCTCCATAAAGTTGTATTTTTAGAAAAATTATGATTTTCATGGATGCTAATTTCAGACTTGGGTTCGAACTTTGGAAGCAGTTATCTCAGGTTTTATGGGACCAAACGGGCTGAAATATTGGAATAGTGATAAGAATCGTTATCCAAATCGAATTCAGTCACAATATCTCCATAAAGTTGTATTTTTAGAAATGTTATGATTTTCATGGACGCTAATTTCAGACTTGGGTTCGAACTTTGCAAGCGGTTTTCTCCGGTTTTATGGGACCAAACGGGCTGAAATATTGGAATAGTGATAAGAATCGTTATCCAAATCGAACTCAGTCACAAAATCTTCATAATGTTTTTTTTTAGAAAAATTATGATTTTCATGGATGCTAATTTCAGACTTGGGTTCGAACTTTGGTAGCAGTTATCTCAGGTTTTATGGGACCAAACGGGCTGAAATATTGGAATAGTGATAAGAATCGTTATCCAAATCGAATTCAGTCACAATATCTCCATAAAGTTGTATTTTTAGAAATGTTATGATTTTCATGGACGCTAATTTCAGACTTGGGTTCGAACTTTGCAAGCAGTTTTCTCAGGTTTTATGGGACCAAACGGGCTGAAATATTGGAATAGTGATAAGAATCGTTATCCAAATCGAATTCAGTCACAAAATCTCCATAAAGTTGTATTTTTAGAAAAATTTTGATTTTCATGGATGCTAATTTCAGACTTGGGTTCGAACTTTGGAAGCAGTTTTCTCAGGTTCTATGGGACTGAATTGGCTGAAATTTTTGAATAATGATAAGAATCCTTATCCAAATCGAATTCAGTCATAATAGCTCCATAACGTTGTATTTTTAGAAAAATTATGATTTTCATGGACGCTAATTTCAGCCTTGGGTTCGAACTTTGGAAGCAGTTTTCTCAGGTTTTATGTGACCAAACGGGTTGAAATATTGGAATAGTGATAAGAATCGTTATCCAAATCGAATTCAGTCACCAAATCTCCATAAAGTTGTATTTTTAGAAAAATTATGATTTTTATGGACGCTAATTTCAGACTTGGGTTCGAACTTTGGACGCAGTTATATCAGGTTTTATGGGACCAAACTGGCTGAAATATTGGAATAGTGATAAGAATCGTTATCCAAATCGAATTCAGTCACAAAATCTCCACAAAGCTGTATTTTTAGAAAAATAATGATTTTCATGGATGCTAATTTCAGACTTGGGTTCGAACTTTGCAAGCAGTTTTCTCAGGTTTTATGGGACCAAACGGGCTGAAATATTGGAATAGTGATAAGAATCGTTATCCAAATCGAATTCAGTCACAAAATCTCCATAAAGTTGTATTTTTAGAAAAATTATGATTTTCATGGATGCTAATTTCAGACTTGGGTTCGAACTTTGGAAGCAGTTATCTCAGGTTTTATGGGACCAAACGGGCTGAAATATTGGAATAGTGATAAGAATCGTTATCCAAATCGAATTCAGTCACAATATCTCCATAAAGTTGTATTTTTAGAAATGTTATGATTTTCATGGACGCTAATTTAGACTTGGGTTCGAACTTTGCAAGCGGTTTTCTCCGGTTTTATGGGACCAAACGGGCTGAAATATTGGAATAGTGATAAGAATCGTTATCCAAATCGAACTCAGTCACAAAATCTTCATAATGTTTTTTTTTAGAAAAATTATGATTTTCATGGATGCTAATTTCAGACTTGGGTTCGAACTTTGGTAGCAGTTATCTCAGGTTTTATGGGACCAAACGGGCTGAAATATTGGAATAGTGATAAGAATCGTTATCCAAATCGAATTCAGTCACAATATCTCCATAAAGTTGTATTTTTAGAAATGTTATGATTTTCATGGACGCTAATTTCAGACTTGGGTTCGAACTTTGCAAGCAGTTTTCTCAGGTTTTATGGGACCAAACGGGCTGAAATATTGGAATAGTGATAAGAATCGTTATCCAAATCGAATTCAGTCACAAAATCTCCATAAAGTTGTATTTTTAGAAAAATTTTGATTTTCATGGATGCTAATTTCAGACTTGGGTTCGAACTTTGGAAGCAGTTTTCTCAGGTTCTATGGGACTGAATTGGCTGAAATTTTTGAATAATGATAAGAATCCTTATCCAAATCGAATTCAGTCATAATAGCTCCATAAAGTTGTATTTTTAGAAAAATTATGATTTTCATGGACGCTAATTTCAGCCTTGGGTTCGAACTTTGGAAGCAGTTTTCTCAGGTTTTATGTGACCAAACGGGTTGAAATATTGGAATAGTGATAAGAATCGTTATCCAAATCGAATTCAGTCACCAAATCTCCATAAAGTTGTATTTTTAGAAAAATTATGATTTTTATGGACGCTAATTTCAGACTTGGGTTCGAACTTTGGACGCAGTTATATCAGGTTTTATGGGACCAAACTGGCTGAAATATTGGAATAGTGATAAGAATCGTAATCCAAATCGAATTCAGTAACAAAATCTCCACAAAGCTGTATTTTTAGAAAAATAATGATTTTCATGGATGCTAATTTCAGACTTGGGTTCGAACTTTGCAAGCAGTTTTCTCAGGTTTTATGTGACCGAACGGGCTGAAATATTGGAATAATGATAAGAATCCTTATCCAAATCGAATTTAGTCACAATATCTCCATAAAGTTGTATTTTTAGATTAATCAGATTTTTATGGACGCTCATTTCAGACTTGGGTTCGAACTTTGGAAGCAGTTTTCTCAGGTTCTATGGGACTGAAATGGCTGAAATTTTTTAATAATGATAAGAATCCTTATCCAAATCGAATTCAGTCACAATATCTCCATAAAGTTGTATTTTTCGAAAAATCATGATTTTTATGGACGCTTATTTCAGACTTGGGTTCGAACTTTTGAAGCAGTTTTCTCAGGTTCTACGGGACTGAATTGGCTGAAATTTTTGAATAATGATAAGAATCCTTATCCGAATCGAATTCAGTCACAATATCTGTATAAAGTTGTATTTTTAGAAAAATTATTATTTTCATGGACGCTAATTTCAGACTTGGGTTCGAACTTTGCAAGCAGTTTTCTCAGGTTTTATGGGACCAAAAGGGCTGAAATATTGGAATAGTGATAAGAATCGTTATCCAAATCGAATTCAGTCACAAAATCTCCATAAAGTTGTATTTTTAGAAAAATTATGTTTTTCATGGATGCTAATTTCAGACTTGGGTTCGAACTTTGGAAGCAGTTATCTCAGGTTTTATGGGACCAAACGGGCTGAAATATTGGAATAGTGATAAGAATCGTTATCCAAATCGAATTCAGTCACAATATCTCCATAAAGTTGTATTTTTAGAAATGTTATGATTTTCATGGACGCTAATTTCAGACTTGGGTTCGAACTTTGCAAGCAGTTTTCTCTGGTTTTATGGGACCAAACGGGCTGAAATATTGGAATAGTGATAAGAATCGTTATCCAAATCGAACTCAGTCACAAAATCTTCATAATGTTGTATTTTTAGAAAAATTATGATTTTCATGGATGCTAATTTCAGACTTGGGTTCGAACTTTGGTAGCAGTTATCTCAGGTTTTATGGGACCAAACGGGCTGAAATATTGGAATAGTGATAAGAATCGGTTTCCAAATCGAATTCAGTCACAATATCTCCATAAAGTTGTATTTTTAGATTAATCAGATTTTTATGGACGCTCATTTCAGACTTGGGTTCGAACTTTGGAAGCAGTTTTCACAGGTTCTATGGGACTGAATTGGCTGAAATTTTGTAATAGTTATAAGAATCCTTATCCAAATCGAATTCAGTCACAATATCTCCATAAAGTTTTTTTTTAGAAAAATTTTGATTTTTATGGACGCTAATTTCAGACTTGGGTTCGAACTTTGGACGCAGTTATATCAGGTTTTATGGGACCAAACTGGCTGAAATATTGGAATAGTGATAAGAATCGTTATCCAAATCGATTTCAGTCACAAAATCTCCACAAAGCTGTATTTTTAGAAAAATTATGATTTTTATGGATGCTAATTTCAGACTTGGGTTCGAACTTTGGACGCAGTTATATCAGGTTTTATGGGACCGAACTGGCTGAAATATTGGAATAGTGATAAGAATCGTTATCCAAATCGAATTCAGTCACAATATCTCCATAAAGTTGTATTTTCAGATTAATCAGATTTTTATGGACGCTCATTTCAGACTTGGGTTCGAACTTTGGAAGCAGTTTTCTCAGGTTCTATGGGACTGAATTGGCTGAAATTTTTTAATAATGATAAGAATCCTTATCCAAATCGAATTCAGTCACAATATCTCCATAAAGTTGTATTTTTCGAAAAAACATGATTTTTATAGACGATAATTTCAGACTTGTGTTCGAACTTTTGAAGCAGTTTTCTCAGGTTCTACGGGACTGAATTGGCTGAAATTTTTTAATAATGATAAGAATCCTTATTCAAATCGAATTCAGTCACAATATCTCCATAAAGTGTTAGTTTTCGAAAAATCATGATTTTATGGACGCTAATTTCAGACTTGGGTTCGAACTTTGGAAGCAGTTTTCTCAGGTTCTACGGGACTGAATAGGCTGAAATTTTTGAATAATGATAAGAATCCTTATCCGAATCGAATTCAGTCACAATATCTGTATAAAGTTGTATTTTTAGAAAAATTATTATTTTCATGGACGCTAATTTCAGACTTGGGTTCGAACTTTGCAAGCAGATTTCTCAGGTTTTATGGGACCAAACGGGCTGAAATATTGGAATAGTGATAAGAATCGTTATCCAAATCGAATTCAGTCACAAAATCTCCATAAAGTTGTATTTTTAGAAAAATTATGATTTTCATGGATGCAAATTTCAGACTTGGGTTCGAACTTTGGAAGCAGTTATCTCAGGTTTTATGGGACCAAACGGGCTGAAATATTGGAATAGTGATAAGAATCGTTATCCAAATCGAATTCAGTCACAATATCTCCATAAAGTTGTATTTTTAGAAATGTTATGATTTTCATGGACGCTAATTTCAGACTTGGGTTCGAACTTTGCAAGCAGTTTTCTCTGGTTTTATGGGACCAAACGGGCTGAAATATTGGAATAGTGATAAGAATCGTTATCCAAATCGAACTCAGTCACAAAATCTTCATAATGTTGTATTTTTAGAAAAATTATGATTTTCATGGATGCTAATTTCAGACTTGGGTTCGAACTTTGGTAGCAGTTATCTCAGGTTTTATGGGACCAAACGGGCTGAAATATTGGAATAGTGATAAGAATCGTTATCCAAATCGAATTCAGTCACAATATCTCCATAAAGTTGTATTTTTAGAAATGTTATGATTTTCATAGACGCTAATTTCAGACTTGGGTTCGAACTTTGCAAGCAGTTTTCTCTGGTTTTATGGGACCAAACGGGCTGAAATATTGGAATAGTGATAAGAATCGTTATCCAAATCGAACTCAGTCACAAAATCTCCCTAAAGTTGTATTTTTAGAAAAATTATGATTTTCATGGATGCTAATTTCAGACTTGGGTTCGAACTTTGGAAGCAGTTATCTCAGGTTTTATGGGACCAAACCGGCTGAAATATTGGAATAGTGATAACAATCGGTTTCCAAATCGAATTCAGTCACAATATCTCCATAAAGTTGTATTTTTAGATTAATCAGATTTTTATGGACGCTCATTTCAGACTTGGGTTCGAACTTTGGAAGCAGTTTTCTCAGGTTCTATGGGACTGAATTGGCTGAAATTTTTTAATAATGATAAGAATCCTTATCCAAATCGAATTCAGTCACAATATCTCCATAAAGTTGTATTTTTCGAAAAATCATGATTTTTATGGACGCTAATTTCAGACTTGGGTTCGAAATTTTGAAGCAGTTTTCTCAGGTTCTACGGGACTGAATTGGCTGAAATTTTTGAATAATGATAAGAATCCTTATCCGAATCGAATTCACTCACAATATCTGTATAAAGTTGTATTTTTAGAAAAATTATTATTTTAATGGACGCTAATTTCAGACTTGGGTTCGAACTTTGCAAGCAGTTTTCTCAGGTTTTATGTGACCGAACGGGCTGAAATATTGGAATAATGATAAGAATCCTTATCCAAATCGAATTAAGTCACAATATCTCCATAAAGTTGTATTTTTAGAAAAATCATGATTTTTATGGACGCTAATTTCAGACTTGGGTTCGAACTTTGCAAGCAGTTTTCTCAGGTTTTATGGGACCAAACGGGCTGAAATATTGGAATAGCTATAAGAATCGTTATCCAAATCGAATTCAGTCACAAAATCTCCATAAAGTTGTATTTTTAGAAAAATTATGATTTTCATGGATGCTAATTTCAGACTTGGGTTCGAACTTTGGAAGCAGTTATCTCAGGTTTTATGGGACCAAACGGGCTGAAATATTGGAATAGTGATAAGAATCGTTATCCAAATCGAATTCAGTCACAAAATCTCCACAAAGCTGTATTTTTAGAAAAATAATGATTTTCATGGATGCTAATTTCAGACTTGGGTTCGAACTTTGGAAGCAGTTATATCAGGGTTTATGGGACCAAACTGGCTGAAATATTGGAATAGTGATAAGAATCGTTATCCAAATCGAATTCAGTCACAATATCTCCATAAAGTTGTATTTTTAGATTAATCAGATTTTTATGGACGCTCATTTCAGACTTGGGTTCGAACTTTGGAAGCAGTTTTCTCAGGTTCTATGGGACCGAATTGGCTGAAATTTTTTAATAATGATAAGAATCCTTATCCAAATCGAATTCAGTCACAATATCTCCATAAAGTTGTATTTTTCGAGAAATCATGATTTTTATGGACGCTAATTTCATACTTGGGTTCGAACTTTTGAAGCAGTTTTCTCAGGTTCTACGGGACTGAATTGGCTGAAATTTTTGAATAATGATAAGAATCCTAATCCAAATCGAATTCAGTCATAATAGCTCCATAAAGTTGTATTTTTAGAAAAATTATGATTTTCATGGACGCTAATTTCAGCCTTGGGTTCGAACTTTGGAAACAGTTTTCTCAGGTTTTATGTGACCAAACGGGTTCAAATATTGGAATAGTGATAAGAATCGTTATCCAAATCGAATTCAGTCACCAAATCTCCATAAAGTTGTATTTTTAGAAAAATTATGATTTTTATGGACGCTAATTTCAGACTTGGGTTCGAACTTTGGACGCAGTTATATCAGGTTTTATGGGACCAAACTGGCTGAAATATTGGAATAGTGATAAGAATCGTTATCCAAATCGAATTCAGTCACAAAATCTCCACAAAGCTGTATTTTTAGAAAAATAATGATTTTCATGGATACTAATTTCAGACTTGGGTTCGAACTTTGCAAGCAGTTTTCTCAGGTTCTATGGGACCGAATTGGCTGAAATTTTTTAATAATGATAAGAATCCTTATCCAAATCGAATTCAGTCACAATATCTCCATAAAGTTGTATTTTTCGAAAAATCATGATTTTTATGGACGCTAATTTCAGACTTGGGTTCGAACTTTTGAAGCAGTTTTCTCAGGTTCTACGGGACTGAATTGGCTGAAATTTTTGAATAATGATAAGAATCCTTACCCGAATCGAATTCAGTCACAATCTCTGTATAAAGTTGTATTTTTCGAAAAATTATTATTTTCATGGACGCTAATTTCAGACTTGGGTTCGAACTTTTGAAGCAGTTTTCTCAGGTTCTACGGGACTGAATTGGCTGAAATTTTTGAATAATGATAAGAATCCTTATCCGAATCGAATTCAGTCACAATATCTGTATAAAGTTGTATTTTTAGAAAAATTATTATTTTCATGGACGCTAATTTCAGACTTGGGTTCGAACTTTGCAAGCAGTTTTCTCAGGTTTTATGGGACCAAACGGGCTGAAATATTGGAATAGTGATAAGAATCGTTATCCAAATCGAATTCAGTCACAAAATCTCCATAAAGTTGTATTTTTAGAAAAATTATGATTTTCATGGATGCTAATTTCAGACTTGGGTTCGAACTTTGGAAGCAGTTATCTCAGGTTTTATGGGACCAAACGGGCTGAAATATTGGAATAGTGATAAGAATCGTTATCCAAATCGAATTCAGTCACAATATCTCCATAAAGTTGTATTTTTAGAAATGTTATGATTTTCATGGACGCTAATTTCAGACTTGGGTTCGAACTTTGCAAGCGGTTTTCTCCGGTTTTATGGGACCAAACGGGCTGAAATATTGGAATAGTGATAAGAATCGTTATCCAAATCGAACTCAGTCACAAAATCTTCATAATGTTTTTTTTTAGAAAAATTATGATTTTCATGGATGCTAATTTCAGACTTGGGTTCGAACTTTGGTAGCAGTTATCTCAGGTTTTATGGGACCAAACGGGCTGAAATATTGGAATAGTGATAAGAATCGTTATCCAAATCGAATTCAGTCACAATATCTCCATAAAGTTGTATTTTTAGAAATGTTATGATTTTCATGGACGCTAATTTCAGACTTGGGTTCGAACTTTGCAAGCAGTTTTCTCTGGTTTTATGGGACCAAACGGGCTGAAATATTGGTATAGTGATAAGAATCGTTATCCAAATCGAATTCAGTCACCAAATCTCCATAAAGTTGTATTTTTAGAAAAATTATGATTTTTATGGACGCTAATTTCAGACTTGGGTTCGAACTTTGGACGCAGTTATATCAGGTTTTATGGGACCAAACTGGCTGAAATATTGGAATAGTGATAAGAATCGTTATCCAAATCGAATTCAGTCATAATAGCTCCATAAAGTTGTATTTTTAGAAAAATTATGATTTTCATGGACGCTAATTTCAGCCTTGGGTTCGAACTTTGGAAGCAGTTTTCTCAGGTTTTATGTGACCAAACGGGTTGAAATATTGGAATAGTGATAAGAATCGTTATCCAAATCGAATTCAGTCACCAAATCTCCATAAAGTTGTATTTTTAGAAAAATTATGATTTTTATGGACGCTAATTTCAGACTTGGGTTCGAACTTTGGACGCAGTTATATCAGGTTTTATGGGACCAAACTGGCTGAAATATTGGAATAGTGATAAGAATCGTTATCCAAATCGAATTCAGTAACAAAATCTCCACAAAGCTGTATTTTTAGAAAAATAATGATTTTCATGGATGCTAATTTCAGACTTGGGTTCGAACTTTGGAAGCAGTTATCTCAGGTTTTATGGGACCAAACCGGCTGAAATATTGGAATAGTGATAACAATCGGTTTCCAAATCGAATTCAGTCACAATATCTCCATAAAGTTGTATTTTTAGATTAATCAGATTTTTATGGACGCTCATTTCAGACTTGGGTTCGAACTTTGGAAGCAGTTTTCTCAGGTTCTATGGGACTGAATTGGCTGAAATTTTTTAATAATGATAAGAATCCTTATCCAAATCGAATTCAGTCACAATATCTCCATAAAGTTGTATTTTTCGAAAAATCATGATTTTTATGGACGCTAATTTCAGACTTGGGTTCGAAATTTTGAAGCAGTTTTCTCAGGTTCTACGGGACTGAATTGGCTGAAATTTTTGAATAATGATAAGAATCCTTATCCGAATCGAATTCACTCACAATATCTGTATAAAGTTGTATTTTTAGAAAAATTATTATTTTAATGGACGCTAATTTCAGACTTGGGTTCGAACTTTGCAAGCAGTTTTCTCAGGTTTTATGTGACCGAACGGGCTGAAATATTGGAATAATGATAAGAATCCTTATCCAAATCGAATTAAGTCACAATATCTCCATAAAGTTGTATTTTTAGAAAAATCATGATTTTTATGGACGCTAATTTCAGACTTGGGTTCGAACTTTGCAAGCAGTTTTCTCAGGTTTTATGGGACCAAACGGGCTGAAATATTGGAATAGCTATAAGAATCGTTATCCAAATCGAATTCAGTCACAAAATCTCCATAAAGTTGTATTTTTAGAAAAATTATGATTTTCATGGATGCTAATTTCAGACTTGGGTTCGAACTTTGGAAGCAGTTATCTCAGGTTTTATGGGACCAAACGGGCTGAAATATTGGAATAGTGATAAGAATCGTTATCCAAATCGAATTCAGTCACAAAATCTCCACAAAGCTGTATTTTTAGAAAAATAATGATTTTCATGGATGCTAATTTCAGACTTGGGTTCGAACTTTGGAAGCAGTTATATCAGGGTTTATGGGACCAAACTGGCTGAAATATTGGAATAGTGATAAGAATCGTTATCCAAATCGAATTCAGTCACAATATCTCCATAAAGTTGTATTTTTAGATTAATCAGATTTTTATGGACGCTCATTTCAGACTTGGGTTCGAACTTTGGAAGCAGTTTTCTCAGGTTCTATGGGACCGAATTGGCTGAAATTTTTTAATAATGATAAGAATCCTTATCCAAATCGAATTCAGTCACAATATCTCCATAAAGTTGTATTTTTCGAGAAATCATGATTTTTATGGACGCTAATTTCATACTTGGGTTCGAACTTTTGAAGCAGTTTTCTCAGGTTCTACGGGACTGAATTGGCTGAAATTTTTGAATAATGATAAGAATCCTAATCCAAATCGAATTCAGTCATAATAGCTCCATAAAGTTGTATTTTTAGAAAAATTATGATTTTCATGGACGCTAATTTCAGCCTTGGGTTCGAACTTTGGAAACAGTTTTCTCAGGTTTTATGTGACCAAACGGGTTCAAATATTGGAATAGTGATAAGAATCGTTATCCAAATCGAATTCAGTCACCAAATCTCCATAAAGTTGTATTTTTAGAAAAATTATGATTTTTATGGACGCTAATTTCAGACTTGGGTTCGAACTTTGGACGCAGTTATATCAGGTTTTATGGGACCAAACTGGCTGAAATATTGGAATAGTGATAAGAATCGTTATCCAAATCGAATTCAGTCACAAAATCTCCACAAAGCTGTATTTTTAGAAAAATAATGATTTTCATGGATACTAATTTCAGACTTGGGTTCGAACTTTGCAAGCAGTTTTCTCAGGTTCTATGGGACCGAATTGGCTGAAATTTTTTAATAATGATAAGAATCCTTATCCAAATCGAATTCAGTCACAATATCTCCATAAAGTTGTATTTTTCGAAAAATCATGATTTTTATGGACGCTAATTTCAGACTTGGGTTCGAACTTTTGAAGCAGTTTTCTCAGGTTCTACGGGACTGAATTGGCTGAAATTTTTGAATAATGATAAGAATCCTTACCCGAATCGAATTCAGTCACAATCTCTGTATAAAGTTGTATTTTTCGAAAAATTATTATTTTCATGGACGCTAATTTCAGACTTGGGTTCGAACTTTTGAAGCAGTTTTCTCAGGTTCTACGGGACTGAATTGGCTGAAATTTTTGAATAATGATAAGAATCCTTATCCGAATCGAATTCAGTCACAATATCTGTATAAAGTTGTATTTTTAGAAAAATTATTATTTTCATGGACGCTAATTTCAGACTTGGGTTCGAACTTTGCAAGCAGTTTTCTCAGGTTTTATGGGACCAAACGGGCTGAAATATTGGAATAGTGATAAGAATCGTTATCCAAATCGAATTCAGTCACAAAATCTCCATAAAGTTGTATTTTTAGAAAAATTATGATTTTCATGGATGCTAATTTCAGACTTGGGTTCGAACTTTGGAAGCAGTTATCTCAGGTTTTATGGGACCAAACGGGCTGAAATATTGGAATAGTGATAAGAATCGTTATCCAAATCGAACTCAGTCACAAAATCTTCATAATGTTTTTTTTTAGAAAAATTATGATTTTCATGGATGCTAATTTCAGACTTGGGTTCGAACTTTGGTAGCAGTTATCTCAGGTTTTATGGGACCAAACGGGCTGAAATATTGGAATAGTGATAAGAATCGTTATCCAAATCGAATTCAGTCACAATATCTCCATAAAGTTGTATTTTTAGAAATGTTATGATTTTCATGGACGCTAATTTCAGACTTGGGTTCGAACTTTGCAAGCAGTTTTCTCTGGTTTTATGGGACCAAACGGGCTGAAATATTGGTATAGTGATAAGAATCGTTATCCAAATCGAATTCAGTCACCAAATCTCCATAAAGTTGTATTTTTAGAAAAATTATGATTTTTATGGACGCTAATTTCAGACTTGGGTTCGAACTTTGGACGCAGTTATATCAGGTTTTATGGGACCAAACTGGCTGAAATATTGGAATAGTGATAAGAATCGTTATCCAAATCGAATTCAGTCATAATAGCTCCATAAAGTTGTATTTTTAGAAAAATTATGATTTTCATGGACGCTAATTTCAGCCTTGGGTTCGAACTTTGGAAGCAGTTTTCTCAGGTTTTATGTGACCAAACGGGTTGAAATATTGGAATAGTGATAAGAATCGTTATCCAAATCGAATTCAGTCACCAAATCTCCATAAAGTTGTATTTTTAGAAAAATTATGATTTTTATGGACGCTAATTTCAGACTTGGGTTCGAACTTTGGACGCAGTTATATCAGGTTTTATGGGACCAAACTGGCTGAAATATTGGAATAGTGATAAGAATCGTTATCCAAATCGAATTCAGTAACAAAATCTCCACAAAGCTGTATTTTTAGAAAAATAATGATTTTCATGGATGCTAATTTCAGACTTGGGTTCGAACTTTGCAAGCAGTTTTCTCAGGTTTTATGTGACCGAACGGGCTGAAATATTGGAATAATGATAAGAATCCTTATCCTAATCGAATTCAGTCACAATATCTCCATAAAGTTGTATTTTTAGAAAAATCATGATTTTTATGGACGCTAATTTCAGACTTGGGTTCGAACTTTGCAAGCAGTTTTCTCAGGTTTTATGGGACCAAACGGGCTGAAATATTGGAATAGTGATAAGAATCGTTATCCAAATCGAATTCAGTCACAAAATCTCCATAAAGTTGTATTTTTAGAAAAATTATGTTTTTCATGGATGCTAATTTCAGACTTGGGTTCGAACTTTGGAAGCAGTTATCTCAGGTTTTATGGGACCAAACGGGCTGAAATATTGGAATAGTGATAAGAATCGTTATCCAAATCGAATTCAGTCACAATATCTCCATAAAGTTGTATTTTTAGAAATGTTATGATTTTCATGGACGCTAATTTCAGACTTGGGTTCGAACTTTGCAAGCAGTTTTCTCTGGTTTTATGGGACCAAACAAGCTGAAATATTGGAATAGTGATAAGAATCGTTATCCAAATCGAACTCAGTCACAAAATCTTCATAATGTTGTATTTTTAGAAAAATTATGATTTTCATGGATGCTAATTTCAGACTTGGGTTCGAACTTTGGTAGCAGTTATCTCAGGTTTTATGGGACCAAACGGGCTGAAATATTGGAATAGTGATAAGAATCGGTTTCCAAATCGAATTCAGTCACAATATCTCCATAAAGTTGTATTTTTAGATTAATCAGATTTTTATGGACGCTCATTTCAGACTTGGGTTCGAACTTTGGAAGCAGTTTTCACAGGTTCTATGGGACTGAATTGGCTGAAATTTTGTAATAGTTATAAGAATCCTTATCCAAATCGAATTCAGTCACCAAATCTCCATAAAGTTGTATTTTTTGAAAAATTATGATTTTTATGGACGCTAATTTCAGACTTGGGTTCGAACTTTGGACGCAGTTATATCAGGTTTTATGGGACCAAACTGGCTGAAATATTGGAATAGTGATAAGAATCGTTATCCAAATCGAATTCAGTCACAAAATCTCCACAAAGCTGTATTTTTAGAAAAATAATGATTTTCATGGATGCTAATTTCAGACTTGGGTTCGAATTTTGCAAGCAGTTTTTTCAGGTTTTATGTGACCGAACGGGCTGAAATATTGGAATAATGATAAGAATCCTTATCCAAATCGAATTTAGTCACAATATCTCCATAAAGTTGTATTTTTAGATTAATCAGATTTTTATGGACGCTCATTTCAGACTTGGGTTCGAACTTTGGAAGCAGTTTTCTCAGGTTCTATGGGACTGAATTGGCTGAAATTTTTTAATAATGATAAGAATCCTTATCCAAATCGAATTCAGTCACAATATCTCCATAAAGTTGTATTTTTCGAAAAATCATGATTTTTATGGACGCTAATTTCAGACTTGGGTTCGAACTTTTGAAGCAGTTTTCTCAGGTTCTACGGAACTGAATTGGCTGAAATTTTTGAATAATGATAAGAATCCTTATCCGAATCGAATTCAGTCACAATATCTGTATAAAGTTGTATTTTTAGAAAAATTATTATTTTCATGGACGCTAATTTCAGACTTGGGTTCGAACTTTGCAAGCAGTTTTCTCAGGTTTTATGGGACCAAACGGGCTGAAATATTGGAATAGTGATAAGAATCGTTATCCAAATCGAATTCAGTCACAAAATCTCCATAAAGTTGTATTTTTAGAAAAATTATGATTTTCATGGATGCAAATTTCAGACTTGGGTTCGAACTTTGGAAGCAGTTATCTCAGGTTTTATGGGACCAAACGGGCTGAAATATTGGAATAGTGATAAGAATCGTTATCCAAATCGAATTCAGTCACAATATCTCCATAAAGTTGTATTTTTAGAAATGTTATGATTTTCATGGACGCTAATTTCAGACTTGGGTTCGAACTTTGCAAGCAGTTTTCTCTGGTTTTATGGGACCAAACGGGCTGAAATATTGGAATAGTGATAAGAATCGTTATCCAAATCGAACTCAGTCACAAAATCTTCATAATGTTGTATTTTTAGAAAAATTATGATTTTCATGGATGCTAATTTCAGACTTGGGTTCGAACTTTGGTAGCAGTTATCTCAGGTTTTATGGGACCAAACGGGCTGAAATATTGGAATAGTGATAAGAATCGTTATCCAAATCGAATTCAGTCACAATATCTCCATAAAGTTGTATTTTTAGAAATGTTATGATTTTCATGGACGCTAATTTCAGACTTGGGTTCGAACTTTGCAAGCAGTTTTCTCTGGTTTTATGGGACCAAACGGGCTGAAATATTGGAATAGTGATAAGAATCGTTATCCAAATCGAACTCAGTCACAAAATCTCCCTAAAGTTGTATTTTTAGAAAAATTATGATTTTCATGGATGCTAATTTCAGACTTGGGTTCGAACTTTGGAAGCAGTTATCTCAGGTTTTATGGGACCAAACGGGCTGAAATATTGGAATAGTGATAACAATCGGTTTCCAAATCGAATTCAGTCACAATATCTACATAAAGTTGTATTTTTAGATTAATCAGATTTTTATGGACGCTCATTTCAGACTTGGGTTCGAACTTTGGAAGCAGTTTTCTCAGGTTCTATGGGACTGAATTGGCTGAAATTTTTTAATAATGATAAGAATCCTTATCCAAATCGAATTCAGTCACAATATCTCCATAAAGTTGTATTTTTCGAAAAATCATGATTTTTATGGACGCTAATTTCAGACTTGGGTTCGAACTTTTGAAGCAGTTTTCTCAGGTTCTACGGGACTGAATTGGCTGAAATTTTTGAATAATGATAAGAATCCTTATCCGAATCGAATTCAGTCACAATATCTGTATAAAGTTGTATTTTTAGAAAAATTATTATTTTAATGGACGCTAATTTCAGACTTGGGTTCGAACTTTGCAAGCAGTTTTCTCAGGTTTTATGTGACCGAACGGGCTGAAATATTGGAATAATGATAAGAATCCTTATCCAAATCGAATTAAGTCACAATATCTCCATAAAGTTGTATTTTTAGAAAAATCATGATTTTTATGGACGCTAATTTCAGACTTGGGTTCGAACTTTGCAAGCAGTTTTCTCAGGTTTTATGGGACCAAACGGGCTGAAATATTGAAATAGCTATAAGAATCGTTATCCAAATCGAATTCAGTCACAAAATCTCCATAAAGTTGTATTTTTAGAAAAATTATGATTTTCATGGATGCTAATTTCAGACTTGGGTTCGAACTTTGGAAGCAGTTATCTCAGGTTTTATGGGACCAAACGGGCTGAAATATTGGAATAGTGATAAGAATCGTTATCCAAATCGAATTCAGTCACAAAATCTCCACAAAGCTGTATTTTTAGAAAAATAATGATTTTCATGGATGCTAATTTCAGACTTGGGTTCGAACTTTGGACGCAGTTATATCAGGGTTTATGGGACCAAACTGGCTGAAATATTGGAATAGTGATAAGAATCGTTATCCAAATCGAATTCAGTCACAATATCTCCATAAAGTTGTATTTTTAGATTAATCAGATTTTTATGGACGCTCATTTCAGACTTGGGTTCGAACTTTGGAAGCAGTTTTCTCAGGTTCTATGGGACCGAATTGGCTGAAATTTTTTAATAATGATAAGAATCCTTATCCAAATCGAATTCAGTCACAATATCTCCATAAAGTTGTAGTTTTCGAGAAATCATGATTTTTATGGACGCTAATTTCATACTTGGGTTCGAACTTTTGAAGCAGTTTTCTCAGGTTCTACGGGACTGAATTGGCTGAAATTTTTGAATAATGATAAGAATCCTAATCCAAATCGAATTCAGTCATAATAGCTCCATAAAGTTGTATTTTTAGAAAAATTATGATTTTCATGGACGCTAATTTCAGCCTTGGGTTCGAACTTTGGAAACAGTTTTCTAAGGTTTTATGTGACCAAACGGGTTCAAATATTGGAATAGTGATAAGAATCGTTATCCAAATCGAATTCAGTCACCAAATCTCCATAAAGTTGTATTTTTAGAAAAATTATGATTTTTATGGACGCTAATTTCAGACTTGGGTTCGAACTTTGGACGCAGTTATATCAGGTTTTATGGGACCAAACTGGCTGAAATATTGGAATAGTGATAAGAATCGTTATCCAAATCGAATTCAGTCACAAAATCTCCACAAAGCTGTATTTTTAGAAAAATAATGATTTTCATGGATACTAATTTCAGACTTGGGTTCGAACTTTGCAAGCAGTTTTCTCAGGTTCTATGGGACCGAATTGGCTGAAATTTTTTAATAATGATAAGAATCCTTATCCAAATCGAATTCAGTCACAATATCTCCAAAAAGTTGTATTTTTCGAAAAATCATGATTTTTATGGACGCTAATTTCAGACTTGGGTTCGAACTTTTGAAGCAGTTTTCTCAGGTTCTACGGGACTGAATTGGCTGAAATTTTTGAATAATGATAAGAATCCTTACCCGAATCGAATTCAGTCACAATATCTGTATAAAGTTGTATTTTTCGAAAAATTATTATTTTCATGGACGCTAATTTCAGACTTGGGTTCGAACTTTTGAAGCAGTTTTCTCAGGTTCTACGGGACTGAATTGGCTGAAATTTTTGAATAATGATAAGAATCCTTATCCGAATCGAATTCAGTCACAATATCTGTATAAAGTTGTATTTTTAGAAAAATTATTATTTTCATGGACGCTAATTTCAGACTTGGGTTCGAACTTTGCAAGCAGTTTTCTCAGGTTTTATGGGACCAAACGGGCTGAAATATTGGAATAGTGATAAGAATCGTTATCCAAATCGAATTCAGTCACAAAATCTCCATAAAGTTGTATTTTTAGAAAAATTATGATTTTCATGGATGCTAATTTCAGACTTGGGTTCGAACTTTGGAAGCAGTTATCTCAGGTTTTATGGGACCAAACGGGCTGAAATATTGGAATAGTGATAAGAATCGTTATCCAAATCGAATTCAGTCACAATATCTCCATAAAGTTGTATTTTTAGAAATGTTATGATTTTCATGGACGCTAATTTCAGACTTGGGTTCGAACTTTGCAAGCAGTTTTCTCTGGTTTTATGGGACCAAACGGGCTGAAATATTGGAATAGTGATAAGAATCGTTATCCAAATCGAACTCAGTCACAAAATCTCCATAAAGTTGTATTTTTAGAAATGTTATGATTTTCATGGACGCTAATTTCAGACTTGGGTTCGAACTTTGCAAGCAGTTTTCTCAGGTTTTATGGGACCAAACGGGCTGAAATATTGGAATAGTGATAAGAATCGTTATCCAAATCGAATTCAGTCACAAAATCTCCATAAAGTTGTATTGTTAGAAAAAACGTTCGAACTTTGGAAGCAGTTATCTCAGGTTTTATGGGACCAAACGGGCTGAAATATTGGAATAGTGATAACAATCGGTTTCCAAATCGAATTCAGTCACAATATCTCCATAAAGTTGTATTTTTAGATTAATCAGATTTTTATGGACGCTCATTTCAGACTTGGGTTCGAACTTTGGAAGCAGTTTTCTCAGGTTCTATGGGACTGAAGTGGCTGAAATTTTTTAATAATGATAAGAATCCTTATCCAAATCGAATTCAGTCACAATATCTGTATAAAGTTGTATTTTTAGAAAAATTATTATTTCCATGGACGCTAATTTCAGACTTGGGTTCGAACTTTGCAAGCAGTTTTCTCAGGTTTTATGGGACCAAACGGGCTGAAATATTGGAATAGTGATAAGAATCGTTATCCAAATCGAATTCAGTCACAAAATCTCCATAAAGTTGTATTTTTAGAAAAAATTTGATTTTCATGGATGCTAATTTCAGACTTGGGTTCGAACTTTGGAAGCAGTTTTCTCAGGTTCTATGGGACTGAATTGGCTGAAATTTTTGAATAATGATAAGAATCCTTATCCAAATCGAATTCAGTCATAATAGCTCCATAAAGTTGTATTTTTAGAAAAATTATGATTTTCATGGACGCTAATTTCAGCCTTGGGTTCGAACTTTGGAAGCAGTTTTCTCAGGTTTTATGTGACCAAACGGGTTGAAATATTGGAATAGTGATAAGAATCGTTATCCAAATCGAATTCAGTCACCAAATCTCCATAAAGTTGTATTTTTAGAAAAATTATGATTTTCATGGATGCTAATTTCAGACTTGGGTTCGAACTTTGCAAGCAGTTTTCTCTGGTTTTATGGGACCAAACGGGCTGAAATATTGGAATAGTGATAAGAATCGTTATCCAAATCGAATTCAGTCACAAAATCTCCATAAAGTTGTATTTTTAGAAAAATTATGATTTTCATGGATGCTAATTTCACACTTGGGTTCGAACTTTGGAAGCAGTTATCTCAGGTTTTATGGGACCAAACGGGCTGAAATATTGGAATAGTGATAAGAATCGTTATCCAAATCGAATTCAGTCACAATATCTCCATAAAGTTGTATTTTTAGAAATGTTATGATTTTCATGGACGCTAATTTCAGACTTGGGTTCGAACTTTGCAAGCAGTTTTCTCCGGTTTTATGGGACCAAACGGGCTGAAATATTGGAATAGTGATAAGAATCGTTATCCAAATCGAATTCAGTCACAATATCTCCATAAAGTTGTATTTTTAGAAATGTTATGATTTTCATGGACGCTAATTTCAGACTTGGGTTCGAACTTTGCAAGCAGTTTTCTCTGGTTTTATGGGACCAAACGGGCTGAAATATTGGTATAGTGATAAGAATCGTTATCCAAATCGAATTCAGTCACCAAATCTCCATAAAGTTGTATTTTTAGAAAAATTATGATTTTTATGGACGCTAATTTCAGACTTGGGTTCGAACTTTGGACGCAGTTATATCAGGTTTTATGGGACCAAACTGGCTGAAATATTGGAATAGTGATAAGAATCGTTATTCAAATCGAATTCAGTCACAAAATCTCCACAAAGCTGTATTTTTAGAAAAATAATGATTTTCATGGATGCTAATTTCAGACTTGGGTTCGAACTTTGCATGCAGTTTTCTCAGGTTCTATGGGACTGAATTGGCTGAAATTTTTTAATAATGATAAGAATCCTTATCCAAATCGAATTCAGTCACAATATCTCCATAAAGTTGTATTTTTCGAAAAATCATGATTTTTATGGACGCTAATTTCAGACTTGGGTTCGAACTTTTGAAGCAGTTTTCTCAGGTTCTACGGGACTGAATTGGCTGAAATTTTTGAATAATGATAAGAATCCTTATCCGAATCGAATTCAGTCACAATATCTGTATAAAGTTGTATTTTTCGAAAAATTATTATTTTCATGGATGCTAATTTCAGACTTGGGTTCGAACTTTGGTAGCAGTTATCTCAGATTTTATGGGACCAAACGGGCTGAAATATTGGAATAGTGATAAGAATCGTTATCCAAATCGAATTCAGTCACAAAATCTCCATAAAGTTGTATTGTTAGAAAAAACGTTCGAACTTTGGAAGCAGTTATCTCAGGTTTTATGGGACCGAACGGGCTGAAATATTGGAATAGTGATAACAATCGGTTTCCAAATCGAATTCAGTCACAATATCTCCATAAAGTTGTATTTTTAGATTAATCAGATTTTTATGGACGCTCATTTCAGACTTGGGTTCGAACTTTGGAAGCAGTTTTCTCAGGTTCTATGGGACTGAAGTGGCTGAAATTTTTTAATAATGATAAGAATCCTTATCCAAATCGAATTCAGTCACAATATCTGTATAAAGTTGTATTTTTCGAAAAATTATTAATTTCATGGATGCTAATTTCAGACTTGGGTTCGAACTTTGGTAGCAGTTATCTCAGATTTTATGGGACCAAACGGGCTGAAATATTGGAATAGTGATAAGAATCGTTATCCAAATCGAATTCAGTCACAAAATCTCCATAAAGTTGTATTGTTAGAAAAAACGTTCGAACTTTGGAAGCAGTTATCTCAGGTTTTATTGGACCGAACGGGCTGAAATATTGGAATAGTGATAACAATCGGTTTCCAAATCGAATTCAGTCACAATATCTCCATAAAGTTGTATTTTTAGATTAATCAGATTTTTATGGACGCTCATTTCAGACTTGGGTTCGAACTTTGGAAGCAGTTTTCTCAGGTTCTATGGGACTGAAGTGGCTGAAATTTTTTAATAATGATAAGAATTCTTATCCAAATCGAATTCAGTCACAATATCTGTATAAAGTTGTATTTTTAGAAAAATTATTATTTTCATGGACGCTAATTTCAGACTTGGGTTCGAACTTTGCAAGCAGTTTTCTCAGGTTTTATGGGACCAAACGGGCTGAAATATTGGAATAGTGATAAGAATCGTTATCCAAATCGAATTCAGTCACAAAATCTCCATAAAGTTGTATTTTTAGAAAAATTTTGATTTTCATGGATGCTAATTTCAGACTTGGGTTCGAACTTTGGAAGCAGTTTTCTCAGGTTCTATGGGACTGAATTGGCTGAAATTTTTGAATAATGATAAGAATCCTTATCCAAATCGAATTCAGTCATAATAGCTCCATAACGTTGTATTTTTAGAAAAATTATGATTTTCATGGACGCTAATTTCAGCCTTGGGTTCGAACTTTGGAAGCAGTTTTCTCAGGTTTTATGTGACCAAACGGGTTGAAATATTGGAATAGTGATAAGAATCGTTATCCAAATCGAATTCAGTCACCAAATCTCCATAAAGTTGTATTTTTAGAAAAATTATGATTTTTATGGACGCTAATTTCAGACTTGGGTTCGAACTTTGGACGCAGTTATATCAGGTTTTATGGGACCAAACTGGCTGAAATATTGGAATAGTGATAAGAATCGTTATCCAAATCGAATTCAGTCACAAAATCTCCACAAAGCTGTATTTTTAGAAAAATAATGATTTTCATGGATGCTAATTTCAGACTTGGGTTCGAACTTTGCAAGCAGTTTTCTCAGGTTTTATGTGACCGAACGGGCGGAAATATTGGAATAATGATAAGAATCCTTATCCAAATCGAATTCAGTCACGATATCTCCATAAAGTTTAATTTTTCGAAAAATCATGATTTTTATGGACGCTAATTTCAGACTTGGGTTCGAACTTTTGAAGCAGTTTTCTCAGGTTCTACGGGACTGAATTGGCTGAAATTTTTGAATAATGATAAGAATCCTTATCCGAATCGAATTCAGTCACAATATCTGTATAAAGTTGTATTTTTCGAAAAATTATTATTTTCATGGACGCTAATTTCAGACTTGGGTTCGAACTTTTGAAGCAGTTTTCTCAGGTTCTACGGGACTGAATTGGCTGAAATTTTTGAATAATGATAAGAATCCTTATCCGAATCGAATTCAGTCACAATATCTGTATAAAGTTGTATTTTTAGAAAAATTATTATTTTCATGGACGCTAATTTCAGACTTGGGTTCGAACTTTGCAAGCAGTTTTCTCAGGTTTTATGGGACCAAACGGGCTGAAATATTGGAATAGTGATAAGAATCGTTATCCAAATCGAATTCAGTCACAAAATCTCCATAAAGTTGTATTTTTAGAAAAATTATGATTTTCATGGATGCTAATTTCAGACTTGGGTTCGAACTTTGGAAGCAGTTATCTCAGGTTTTATGGGACCAAACGGGCTGAAATATTGGAATAGTGATAAGAATCGTTATCCAAATCGAATTCAGTCACAATATCTCCATAAAGTTGTATTTTTAGAAATGTTATGATTTTCATGGACGCTAATTTCAGACTTGGGTTCGAACTTTGCAAGCGGTTTTCTCCGGTTTTATGGGACCAAACGGGCTGAAATATTGGAATAGTGATAAGAATCGTTATCCAAATCGAACTCAGTCACAAAATCTTCATAATGTTTTTTTTTAGAAAAATTATGATTTTCATGGATGCTAATTTCAGACTTGGGTTCGAACTTTGGTAGCAGTTATCTCAGGTTTTATGGGACCAAACGGGCTGAAATATTGGAATAGTGATAAGAATCGTTATCCAAATCGAATTCAGTCACAATATCTCCATAAAGTTGTATTTTTAGAAATGTTATGATTTTCATGGACGCTAATTTCAGACTTGGGTTCGAACTTTGCAAGCAGTTTTCTCAGGTTTTATGGGACCAAACGGGCTGAAATATTGGAATAGTGATAAGAATCGTTATCCAAATCGAATTCAGTCACAAAATCTCCATAAAGTTGTATTTTTAGAAAAATTTTGATTTTCATGGATGCTAATTTCAGACTTGGGTTCGAACTTTGGAAGCAGTTTTCTCAGGTTCTATGGGACTGAATTGGCTGAAATTTTTGAATAATGATAAGAATCCTTATCCAAATCGAATTCAGTCATAATAGCTCCATAAAGTTGTATTTTTAGAAAAATTATGATTTTCATGGACGCTAATTTCAGCCTTGGGTTCGAACTTTGGAAGCAGTTTTCTCAGGTTTTATGTGACCAAACGGGTTGAAATATTGGAATAGTGATAAGAATCGTTATCCAAATCGAATTCAGTCACCAAATCTCCATAAAGTTGTATTTTTAGAAAAATTATGATTTTTATGGACGCTAATTTCAGACTTGGGTTCGAACTTTGGACGCAGTTATATCAGGTTTTATGGGACCAAACTGGCTGAAATATTGGAATAGTGATAAGAATCGTTATCCAAATCGAATTCAGTAACAAAATCTCCACAAAGCTGTATTTTTAGAAAAATAATGATTTTCATGGATGCTAATTTCAGACTTGGGTTCGAACTTTGCAAGCAGTTTTCTAAGGTTTTATGTGACCGAACGGGCTGAAATATTGGAATAATGATAAGAATCCTTATCCAAATCGAATTTAGTCACAATATCTCCATAAAGTTGTATTTTTAGATTAATCAGATTTTTATGGACGCTCATTTCAGACTTGGGTTCGAACTTTGGAAGCAGTTTTCTCAGGTTCTATGGGACTGAATTGGCTGAAATTTTTTAATAATGATAAGAATCCTTATCCAAATCGAATTCAGTCACAATATCTCCATAAAGTTGTATTTTTCGAAAAATCATGATTTTTATGGACGCTTATTTCAGACTTGGGTTCGAACTTTTGAAGCAGTTTTCTCAGGTTCTACGGGACTGAATTGGCTGAAATTTTTGAATAATGATAAGAATCCTTATCCGAATCGAATTCAGTCACAATATCTGTATAAAGTTGTATTTTTAGAAAAATTATTATTTTCATGGACGCTAATTTCAGACTTGGGTTCGAACTTTGCAAGCAGTTTTCTCAGGTTTTATGGGACCAAACGGGCTGAAATATTGGAATAGTGATAAGAATCGTTATCCAAATCGAATTCAGTCACAAAATCTCCATAAAGTTGTATTTTTAGAAAAATTATGTTTTTCATGGATGCTAATTTCAGACTTGGGTTCGAACTTTGGAAGCAGTTATCTCAGGTTTTATGGGACCAAACGGGCTGAAATATTGGAATAGTGATAAGAATCGTTATCCAAATCGAATTCAGTCACAATATCTCCATAAAGTTGTATTTTTAGAAATGTTATGATTTTCATGGACGCTAATTTCAGACTTGGGTTCGAACTTTGCAAGCAGTTTTCTCTGGTTTTATGGGACCAAACGGGCTGAAATATTGGAATAGTGATAAGAATCGTTATCCAAATCGAACTCAGTCACAAAATCTTCATAATGTTGTATTTTTAGAAAAATTATGATTTTCATGGATGCTAATTTCAGACTTGGGTTCGAACTTTGGTAGCAGTTATCTCAGGTTTTATGGGACCAAACGGGCTGAAATATTGGAATAGTGATAAGAATCGGTTTCCAAATCGAATTCAGTCACAATATCTCCATAAAGTTGTATTTTTAGATTAATCAGATTTTTATGGACGCTCATTTCAGACTTGGGTTCGAACTTTGGAAGCAGTTTTCACAGGTTCTATGGGACTGAATTGGCTGAAATTTTGTAATAGTTATAAGAATCCTTATCCAAATCGAATTCAGTCACAATATCTCCATAAAGTTTTTTTTTAGAAAAATTTTGATTTTTATGGACGCTAATTTCAGACTTGGGTTCGAACTTTGGACGCAGTTATATCAGGTTTTATGGGACCAAACTGGCTGAAATATTGGAATAGTGATAAGAATCGTTATCCAAATCGATTTCAGTCACAAAATCTCCACAAAGCTGTATTTTTAGAAAAATTATGATTTTTATGGATGCTAATTTCAGACTTGGGTTCGAACTTTGGACGCAGTTATATCAGGTTTTATGGGACCGAACTGGCTGAAATATTGGAATAGTGATAAGAATCGTTATCCAAATCGAATTCAGTCACAATATCTCCATAAAGTTGTATTTTCAGATTAATCAGATTTTTATGGACGCTCATTTCAGACTTGGGTTCGAACTTTGGAAGCAGTTTTCTCAGGTTCTATGGGACTGAATTGGCTGAAATTTTTTAATAATGATAAGAATCCTTATCCAAATCGAATTCAGTCACAATATCTCCATAAAGTTGTATTTTTCGAAAAAACATGATTTTTATGGACGATAATTTCAGACTTGTGTTCGAACTTTTGAAGCAGTTTTCTCAGGTTCTACGGGACTGAATTGGCTGAAATTTTTTAATAATGATAAGAATCCTTATTCAAATCGAATTCAGTCACAATATCTCCATAAAGTGTTAGTTTTCGAAAAATCATGATTTTATGGACGCTAATTTCAGACTTGGGTTCGAACTTTGGAAGCAGTTTTCTCAGGTTCTACGGGACTGAATAGGCTGAAATTTTTGAATAATGATAAGAATCCTTATCCGAATCGAATTCAGTCACAATATCTGTATAAAGTTGTATTTTTAGAAAAATTATTATTTTCATGGACGCTAATTTCAGACTTGGGTTCGAACTTTGCAAGCAGTTTTCTCAGGTTTTATGGGACCAAACGGGCTGAAATATTGGAATAGTGATAAGAATCGTTATCCAAATCGAATTCAGTCACAATATCTCCATAAAGTTGTATTTTTAGAAATGTTATGATTTTCATGGACGCTAATTTCAGACTTGGGTTCGAACTTTGCAAGCAGTTTTCTCTGGTTTTATGGGACCAAACGGGCTGAAATATTGGAATAGTGATAAGAATCGTTATCCAAATCGAACTCAGTCACAAAATCTTCATAATGTTGTATTTTTAGAAAAATTATGATTTTCATGGATGCTAATTTCAGACTTGGGTTCGAACTTTGGTAGCAGTTATCTCAGGTTTTATGGGACCAAACGGGCTGAAATATTGGAATAGTGATAAGAATCGTTATCCAAATCGAATTCAGTCACAATATCTCCATAAAGTTGTATTTTTAGAAATGTTATGATTTTCATGGACGCTAATTTCAGACTTGGGTTCGAACTTTGCAAGCAGTTTTCTCTGGTTTTATGGGACCAAACGGGCTGAAATATTGGAATAGTGATAAGAATCGTTATCCAAATCGAACTCAGTCACAAAATCTCCCTAAAGTTGTATTTTTAGAAAAATTATGATTTTCATGGATGCTAATTTCAGACTTGGGTTCGAACTTTGGAAGCAGTTATCTCAGGTTTTATGGGACCAAACCGGCTGAAATATTGGAATAGTGATAATAATCGGTTTCCAAATCGAATTCAGTCACAATATCTCCATAAAGTTGTATTTTTAGATTAATCAGATTTTTATGGACGCTCATTTCAGACTTGGGTTCGAACTTTGGAAGCAGTTTTCTCAGGTTCTATGGGACTGAATTGGCTGAAATTTTTTAATAATGATAAGAATCCTTATCCAAATCGAATTCAGTCACAATATCTCCATAAAGTTGTATTTTTCGAAAAATCATGATTTTTATGGACGCTAATTTCAGACTTGGGTTCGAAATTTTGAAGCAGTTTTCTCAGGTTCTACGGGACTGAATTGGCTGAAATTTTTGAATAATGATAAGAATCCTTATCCGAATCGAATTCAGTCACAATATCTGTATAAAGTTGTATTTTTAGAAAAATTATTATTTTAATGGACGCTAATTTCAGACTTGGGTTCGAACTTTGCAAGCAGTTTTCTCAGGTTTTATGTGACCGAACGGGCTGAAATATTGGAATAATGATAAGAATCCTTATCCAAATCGAATTAAGTCACAATATCTCCATAAAGTTGTATTTTTAGAAAAATCATGATTTTTATGGACGCTAATTTCAGACTTGGGTTCGAACTTTGCAAGCAGTTTTCTCAGGTTTTATGGGACCAAACGGGCTGAAATATTGGAATAGCTATAAGAATCGTTATCCAAATCGAATTCAGTCACAAAATCTCCATAAAGTTGTATTTTTAGAAAAATTATGATTTTCATGGATGCTAATTTCAGACTTGGGTTCGAACTTTGGAAGCAGTTATCTCAGGTTTTATGGGACCAAACGGGCTGAAATATTGGAATAGTGATAAGAATCGTTATCCAAATCGAATTCAGTCACAAAATCTCCACAAAGCTGTATTTTTAGAAAAATAATGATTTTCATGGATGCTAATTTCAGACTTGGGTTCGAACTTTGGACGCAGTTATATCAGGGTTTATGGGACCAAACTGGCTGAAATATTGGAATAGTGATAAGAATCGTTATCCAAATCGAATTCAGTCACAATATCTCCATAAAGTTGTATTTTTAGATTAATCAGATTTTTATGGACGCTCATTTCAGACTTGGGTTCGAACTTTGGAAGCAGTTTTCTCAGGTTCTATGGGACCGAATTGGCTGAAATTTTTTAATAATGATAAGAATCCTTATCCAAATCGAATTCAGTCACAATATCTCCATAAAGTTGTATTTTTCGAGAAATCATGATTTTTATGGACGCTAATTTCATACTTGGGTTCGAACTTTTGAAGCAGTTTTCTCAGGTTCTACGGGACTGAATTGGCTGAAATTTTTGAATAATGATAAGAATCCTAATCCAAATCGAATTCAGTCATAATAGCTCCATAAAGTTGTATTTTTAGAAAAATTATGATTTTCATGGACGCTAATTTCAGCCTTGGGTTCGAACTTTGGAAACAGTTTTCTCAGGTTTTATGTGACCAAACGGGTTCAAATATTGGAATAGTGATAAGAATCGTTATCCAAATCGAATTCAGTCACCAAATCTCCATAAAGTTGTATTTTTAGAAAAATTATGATTTTTATGGACGCTAATTTCAGACTTGGGTTCGAACTTTGGACGCAGTTATATCAGGTTTTATGGGACCAAACTGGCTGAAATATTGGAATAGTGATAAGAATCGTTATCCAAATCGAATTCAGACACAAAATCTCCACAAAGCTGTATTTTTAGAAAAATAATGATTTTCATGGATACTAATTTCAGACTTGGGTTCGAACTTTGCAAGCAGTTTTCTCAGGTTCTATGGGACCGAATTGGCTGAAATTTTTTAATAATGATAAGAATCCTTATCCAAATCGAATTCAGTCACAATATCTCCATAAAGTTGTATTTTTCGAAAAATCATGATTTTTATGGACGCTAATTTCAGACTTGGGTTCGAACTTTTGAAGCAGTTTTCTCAGGTTCTACGGGACTGAATTGGCTGAAATTTTTGAATAATGATAAGAATCCTTACCCGAATCGAATTCAGTCACAATATCTGTATAAAGTTGTATTTTTCGAAAAATTATTATTTTCATGGACGCTAATTTCAGACTTGGGTTCGAACTTTTGAAGCAGTTTTCTCAGGTTCTACGGGACTGAATTGGCTGAAATTTTTGAATAATGATAAGAATCCTTATCCGAATCGAATTCAGTCACAATATCTGTATAAAGTTGTATTTTTAGAAAAATTATTATTTTCATGGACGCTAATTTCAGACTTGGGTTCGAACTTTGCAAGCAGTTTTCTCAGGTTTTATGGGACCAAACGGGCTGAAATATTGGAATAGTGATAAGAATCGTTATCCAAATCGAATTCAGTCACAAAATCTCCATAAAGTTGTATTTTTAGAAAAATTATGATTTTCATGGATGCTAATTTCAGACTTGGGTTCGAACTTTGGAAGCAGTTATCTCAGGTTTTATGGGACCAAACGGGCTGAAATATTGGAATAGTGATAAGAATCGTTATCCAAATCGAATTCAGTCACAATATCTCCATAAAGTTGTATTTTTAGAAATGTTATGATTTTCATGGACGCTAATTTCAGACTTGGGTTCGAACTTTGCAAGCGGTTTTCTCCGGTTTTATGGGACCAAACGGGCTGAAATATTGGAATAGTGATAAGAATCGTTATCCAAATCGAACTCAGTCACAAAATCTTCATAATGTTTTTTTTTAGAAAAATTATGATTTTCATGGATGCTAATTTCAGACTTGGGTTCGAACTTTGGTAGCAGTTATCTCAGGTTTTATGGGACCAAACGGGCTGAAATATTGGAATAGTGATAAGAATCGTTATCCAAATCGAATTCAGTCACAATATCTCCATAAAGTTGTATTTTTAGAAATGTTATGATTTTCATGGACGCTAATTTCAGACTTGGGTTCGAACTTTGCAAGCAGTTTTCTCTGGTTTTATGGGACCAAACGGGCTGAAATATTGGTATAGTGATAAGAATCGTTATCCAAATCGAATTCAGTCACCAAATCTCCATAAAGTTGTATTTTTAGAAAAATTATGATTTTTATGGACGCTAATTTCAGACTTGGGTTCGAACTTTGGACGCAGTTATATCAGGTTTTATGGGACCAAACTGGCTGAAATATTGGAATAGTGATAAGAATCGTTATCCAAATCGAATTCAGTCACAAAATCTCCACAAAGCTGTATTTTTAGAAAAATAATGATTTTCATGGATGCTAATTTCAGACTTGGGTTCGAACTTTGCATGCAGTTTTCTCAGGTTCTATGGGACTGAATTGGCTGAAATTTTTTAATAATGATAAGAATCCTTATCCAAATCGAATTCAGTCACAATATCTCCATAAAGTTGTATTTTTCGAAAAATCATGATTTTTATGGACGCTAATTTCAGACTTGGGTACGAACTTTTGAAGCAGTTTTCTCAGGTTCTACGGGACTGAATTGGCTGAAATTTTTGAATAATGATAAGAATCCTTATCCGAATCGAATTCAGTCACAATATCTGTATAAAGTTGTATTTTTCGAAAAATTATTATTTTCATGGATGCTAATTTCAGACTTGGGTTCGAACTTTGGTAGCAGTTATCTCAGGTTTTATGGGACCAAACGGGCTGAAATATTGGAATAGTGATAAGAATCGTTATCCAAATCGAATTCAGTCACAAAATCTCCATAAAGTTGTATTGTTAGAAAAAACGTTCGAACTTTGGAAGCAGTTATCTCAGGTTTTATGGGACCGAACGGGCTGAAATATTGGAATAGTGATAACAATCGGTTTCCAAATCGAATTCAGTCACAATATCTCCATAAAGTTGTATTTTTAGATTAATCAGATTTTTATGGACGCTCATTTCAGACTTGGGTTCGAACTTTGGAAGCAGTTTTCTCAGGTTCTATGGGACTGAAGTGGCTGAAATTTTTTAATAATGATAAGCATCCTTATCCAAATCGAATTCAGTCACAATATCTGTATAAAGTTGTATTTTTAGAAAAATTATTATTTTCATGGACGCTAATTTCAGACTTGGGTTCGAACTTTGCAAGCAGTTTTCTCAGGTTTTATGGGACCAAACGGGCTGAAATATTGGAATAGTGATAAGAATCGTTATCCAAATCGAATTCAGTCACAAAATCTCCATAAAGTTGTATTTTTAGAAAAATTTTGATTTTCATCGATGCTAATTTCAGACTTGGGTTCGAACTTTGGAAGCAGTTTTCTCAGGTTCTATGGGACTGAATTGGCTGAAATTTTTGAATAATGATAAGAATCCTTATCCAAATCGAATTCAGTCATAATATCTCCATAAAGTTTTATTTTTCGAAAAATCATGATTTTTATGGACGCTAATTTCAGACTTGGGTTCGAACTTTTGAAGCAGTTTTCTCAGGTTCTACGGGACTGAATTGGCTGAAATTTTTGAATAATGATAAGAATCCTTATCCGAATCGAATTCAGTCACAATATCTGTATAAAGTTGTATTTTTCGAAAAATTATTATTTTCATGGACGCTAATTTCAGACTTGGGTTCGAACTTTTGAAGCAGTTTTCTCAGGTTCTACGGGACTGAATTGGCTGAAATTTTTGAATAATGATAAGAATCCTTATCCGAATCGAATTCAGTCACAATATCTGTATAAAGTTGTATTTTTAGAAAAATTATTATTTTCATGGACGCTAATTTCAGACTTGGGTTCGAACTTTGCAAGCAGTTTTCTCAGGTTTTATGGGACCAAACGGGCTGAAATATTGGAATAGTGATAAGAATCGTTATCCAAATCGAATTCAGTCACAAAATCTCCATAAAGTTGTATTTTTAGAAAAATTATGATTTTCATGGATGCTAATTTCAGACTTGGGTTCGAACTTTGGAAGCAGTTATCTCAGGTTTTATGGGACCAAACGGGCTGAAATATTGGAATAGTGATAAGAATCGTTATCCAAATCGAATTCAGTCACAATATCTCCATAAAGTTGTATTTTTAGAAATGTTATGATTTTCATGGACGCTAATTTCAGACTTGGGTTCGAACTTTGCAAGCAGTTTTCTCTGGTTTTATGGGACCAAACGGGCTGAAATATTGGAATAGTGATAAGAATCGTTATCCAAATCGAACTCAGTCACAAAATCTTCATAATGTTTAATTTTTAGAAAAATTATGATTTTCATGGATGCTAATTTCAGACTTGGGTTCGAACTTTGGTAGCAGTTATCTCAGGTTTTATGGGACCAAACGGGCTGAAATATTGGAATAGTGATAAGAATCGTTATCCAAATCGAATTCAGTCACAATATCTCCATAAAGTTGTATTTTTAGAAATGTTATGATTTTCATGGACGCTAATTTCAGACTTGGGTTCGAACTTTGGTAGCAGTTATCTCAGGTTTTTGGGACCAAACGGGCTGAAATATTGGAATAGTGATAAGAATCGTTATCCAAATCGAATTCAGTCACAATATCTCCATAAAGTTGTATTTTTAGAAATGTTATGATTTTCATGGACGCTAATTTCAGACTTGGGTTCGAACTTTGCAAGCAGTTTTCTCAGGTTTTATGGGACCAAACGGGCTGAAATATTAGAATAGTGATAAGAATCGTTATCCAAATCGAATTCAGTCACAAAATCTCCATAAAGTTGTATTGTTAGAAAAAACGTTCGAACTTTGGAAGCAGTTATCTCAGGTTTTATGGGACCAAACGGGCTGAAATATTGGAATAGTGATAACAATCGGTTTCCAAATCGAATTCAGTCACAATATCTCCATAAAGTTGTATTTTTAGATTAATCAGATTTTTATGGACGCTCATTTCAGACTTGGGTTCGAACTTTGGAAGCAGTTTTCTCAGGTTCTATGGGACTGAAGTGGCTGAAATTTTTGAATAATGATAAGAATCCTTATCCAAATCGAATTCAGTCATAATAGCTCCATAAAGTTGTATTTTTAGAAAAATTATGATTTTCATGGACGCTAATTTCAGCCTTGGGTTCGAACTTTGGAAGCAGTTTTCTCAGGTTTTATGTGAACAAACGGGTTGAAATATTGGAATAGTGATAAGAATCGTTATCCAAATCGAATTCAGTCACCAAATCTCCATAAAGTTGTATTTTTAGAAAAATTATGATTTTCATGGACGCTAATTTCAGCCTTGGGTTCGAACTTTGGAAGCAGTTTTCTCAGGTTTTATGTGACCAAACGGGTTGAAATATTGGAATAGTGATAAGAATCGTTATCCAAATCGAATTCAGTCACCAAATCTCCATAAAGTTGTATTTTTAGAAAAATTATGATTTTTATGGATGCTAATTTCAGACTTGGGTTCGAACTTTGGACGCAGTTATATCAGGTTTTATGGGACCAAACTGGCTGAAATATTGGAATAGTGATAAGAATCGTTATCCAAATCGAATTCAGTCACAAAATCTCCACAAAGCTGTATTTTTAGAAAAATAATGATTTTCATGGATGCTAATTTCAGACTTGGGTTCGAACTTTGCAAGCAGTTTTCTCAGGTTTTATGTGACCGAACTGGCTGAAATATTGGAATAATGATAAGAATCCTTATCCAAATCGAATTTAGTCACAATATCTCCATAAAGTTGTATTTTTAGATTAATCAGATTTTTATGGACGCTCATTTCAGACTTGGGTTCGAACTTTGGAAGCAGTTTTCTCAGGTTCTATGGGACTGAATTGGCTGAAATTTTTTAATAATGATAAGAATCCTTATCCAAATCGAATTCAGTCACAATATCTCCATAAAGTTTTATTTTTCGAAAAATCATGATTTTTATGGACGCTAATTTCAGACTTGGGTTCGAACTTTGGAAGCAGTTATCTCAGGTTTTATGGGACCAAACGGGCTGAAATATTGGAATAGTGATAAGAATCGTTATCCAAATCGAATTCAGTCACAATATCTCCATAAAGTTGTATTTTTAGAAATGTTATGATTTTCATGGACGCTAATTTCAGACTTGGGTTCGAACTTTGCAAGCAGTTTTCTCTGGTTTTATGGGACCAAACGGGCTGAAATATTGGAATAGTGATAAGAATCGTTATCCAAATCGAACTCAGTCACAAAATCTTCATAATGTTGTATTTTTAGAAAAATTATGATTTTCATGGATGCGAATTTCAGACTTGGGTTCGAACTTTGGTAGCAGTTATCTCAGGTTTTATGGGACCAAACGGGCTGAAATATTGGAATAGTGATAAGAATCGGTTTCCAAATCGAATTCAGTCACAATATCTCCATAAAGTTGTATTTTTAGATTAATCAGATTTTTATGGACGCTCATTTCAGACTTGGGTTCGAACTTTGGAAGCAGTTTTCACAGGTTCTATGGGACTGAATTGGCTGAAATTTTGTAATAGTTATAAGAATCCTTATCCAAATCGAATTCAGTCACAATATCTCCATAAAGTTTTTTTTTAGAAAAATTTTGATTTTTATGGACGCTAATTTCAGACTTGGGTTCGAACTTTGGACGCAGTTATATCAGGTTTTATGGGACCAAACTGGCTGAAATATTGGAATAGTGATAAGAATCGTTATCCAAATCGATTTCAGTCACAAAATCTCCACAAAGCTGTATTTTTAGAAAAATTATGATTTTTATGGATGCTAATTTCAGACTTGGGTTCGAACTTTGGACGCAGTTATATCAGGTTTTATGGGACCGAACTGGCTGAAATATTGGAATAGTGATAAGAATCGTTATCCAAATCGAATTCAGTCACAATATCTCCATAAAGTTGTATTTTCAAATTAATCAGATTTTTATGGACGCTCATTTCAGACTTGGGTTTGAACTTTGGAAGCAGTTTTCTCAGGTTCTATGGGACTGAATTGGCTGAAATTTTTTAATAATGATAAGAATCCTTATCCAAATCGAATTCAGTCACAATATCTCCATAAAGTTGTATTTTTCGAAAAAACATGATTTTTATGGACGATAATTTCAGACTTGTGTTCGAACTTTTGAAGCAGTTTTCTCAGGTTCTACGGGACTGAATTGGCTGAAATTTTTTAATAATGATAAGAATCCTTATTCAAATCGAATTCAGTCACAATATCTCCATAAAGTGTTAGTTTTCGAAAAATCATGATTTTATGGACGCTAATTTCAGACTTGGGTTCGAACTTTGGAAGCAGTTTTCTCAGGTTCTACGGGACTGAATAGGCTGAAATTTTTGAATAATGATAAGAATCCTTATCCGAATCGAATTCAGTCACAATATCTGTATAAAGTTGTATTTTTAGAAAAATTATTATTTTAATGGACGCTAATTTCAGACTTGGGTTCGAACTTTGCAAGCAGTTTTCTCAGGTTTTATGTGACCGAACGGGCTGAAATATTGGAATAATGATAAGAATCCTTATCCGAATGGAATTCAGTCACAATATCTGTATAAAGTTGTATTTTTAGAAAAATTATGATTTTCATGGACGCTAATTTCAGCCTTGGGTTCGAACTTTGGAAGCAGTTTTCTCAGGTTTTATGTGACCAAACTGGTTGAAATATTGGAATAATGATAAGAATCGTTATCCAAATCGAATTCAGTCACCAAATCTCCATAAAGTTGTATTTTTTGAAAAATTATGATTTTTATGGACGCTAATTTCAGACTTGGGTTCGAACTTTGGACGCAGTTATATCAGGTTTTATGGGACCAAACTGGCTGAAATATTGGAATAGTGATAAGAATCGTTATCCAAATCGAATTCAGTCACAAAATCTCCACAAAGCTGTATTTTTAGAAAAATAATGATTTTCATGGATGCTAATTTCAGACTTGGGTTCGAATTTTGCAAGCAGTTTTTTCAGGTTTTATGTGACCGAACGGGCTGAAATATTGGAATAATGATAAGAATCCTTATCCAAATCGAATTTAGTCACAATATCTCCATAAAGTTGTATTTTTAGATTAATCAGATTTTTATGGACGCTCATTTCAGACTTGGGTTCGAACTTTGGAAGCAGTTTTCTCAGGTTCTATGGGACTGAATTGGCTGAAATTTTTTAATAATGATAAGAATCCTTATCCAAATCGAATTCAGTCACAATATCTCCATAAAGTTGTATTTTTCGAAAAATCATGATTTTTATGGACGCTAATTTCAGACTTGGGTTCGAACTTTTGAAGCAGTTTTCTCAGGTTCTACGGAACTGAATTGGCTGAAATTTTTGAATAATGATAAGAATCCTTATCCGAATCGAATTCAGTCACAATATCTGTATAAAGTTGTATTTTTAGAAAAATTATTATTTTCATGGACGCTAATTTCAGACTTGGGTTCGAACTTTGCAAGCAGTTTTCTCAGGTTTTATGGGACCAAACGGGCTGAAATATTGGAATAGTGATAAGAATCGTTATCCAAATCGAATTCAGTCACAAAATCTCCATAAAGTTGTATTTTTAGAAAAATTATGATTTTCATGGATGCAAATTTCAGACTTGGGTTCGAACTTTGGAAGCAGTTATCTCAGGTTTTATGGGACCAAACGGGCTGAAATATTGGAATAGTGATAAGAATCGTTATCCAAATCGAATTCAGTCACAATATCTCCATAAAGTTGTATTTTTAGAAATGTTATGATTTTCATGGACGCTAATTTCAGACTTGGGTTCGAACTTTGCAAGCAGTTTTCTCTGGTTTTATGGGACCAAACGGGCTGAAATATTGGAATAGTGATAAGAATCGTTATCCAAATCGAACTCAGTCACAAAATCTTCATAATGTTGTATTTTTAGAAAAATTATGATTTTCATGGATGCTAATTTCAGACTTGGGTTCGAACTTTGGTAGCAGTTATCTCAGGTTTTATGGGACCAAACGGGCTGAAATATTGGAATAGTGATAAGAATCGTTATCCAAATCGAATTCAGTCACAATATCTCCATAAAGTTGTATTTTTAGAAATGTTATGATTTTCATGGACGCTAATTTCAGACTTGGGTTCGAACTTTGCAAGCAGTTTTCTCTGGTTTTATGGGACCAAACGGGCTGAAATATTGGAATAGTGATAAGAATCGTTATCCAAATCGAACTCAGTCACAAAATCTCCCTAAAGTTGTATTTTTAGAAAAATTATGATTTTCATGGATGCTAATTTCAGACTTGGGTTCGAACTTTGGAAGCAGTTATCTCAGGTTTTATGGGACCAAACGGGCTGAAATATTGGAATAGTGATAACAATCGGTTTCCAAATCGAATTCAGTCACAATATCTCCATAAAGTTGTATTTTTAGATTAATCAGATTTTTATGGACACTCATTTCAGACTTGGGTTCGAACTTTGGAAGCAGTTTTCTCAGGTTCTATGGGACTGAATTGGCTGAAATTTTTTAATAATGATAAGAATCCTTATCCAAATCGAATTCAGTCACAATATCTCCATAAAGTTGTATTTTTCGAAAAATCATGATTTTTATGGACGCTAATTTCAGACTTGGGTTCGAACTTTTGAAGCAGTTTTCTCAGGTTCTACGGGACTGAATTGGCTGAAATTTTTGAATAATGATAAGAATCCTTATCCGAATCGAATTCAGTCACAATATCTGTATAAAGTTGTATTTTTAGAAAAATTATTATTTTAATGGACGCTAATTTCAGACTTGGGTTCGAACTTTGCAAGCAGTTTTCTCAGGTTTTATGTGACCGAACGGGCTGAAATATTGGAATAATGATAAGAATCCTTATCCAAATCGAATTAAGTCACAATATCTCCATAAAGTTGTATTTTTAGAAAAATCATGATTTTTATGGACGCTAATTTCAGACTTGGGTTCGAACTTTGCAAGCAGTTTTCTCAGGTTTTATGGGACCAAACGGGCTGAAATATTGGAATAGCTATAAGAATCGTTATCCAAATCGAATTCAGTCACAAAATCTCCATAAAGTTGTATTTTTAGAAAAATTATGATTTTCATGGATGCTAATTTCAGACTTGGGTTCGAACTTTGGAAGCAGTTATCTCAGGTTTTATGGGACCAAACGGGCTGAAATATTGGAATAGTGATAAGAATCGTTATCCAAATCGAATTCAGTCACAAAATCTCCACAAAGCTGTATTTTTAGAAAAATAATGATTTTCATGGATGCTAATTTCAGACTTGGGTTCGAACTTTGGACGCAGTTATATCAGGTTTTATGGGACCAAACTGGCTGAAATATTGGAATAGTGATAAGAATCGTTATCCAAATCGAATTCAGTCACAATATCTCCATAAAGTTGTATTTTTAGATTAATCAGATTTTTATGGACGCTCATTTCAGACTTGGGTTCGAACTTTGGAAGCAGTTTTCTCAGGTTCTATGGGACCGAATTGGCTGAAATTTTTTAATAATGATAAGAATCCTTATCCAAATCGAATTCAGTCACAATATCTCCATAAAGTTTTATTTTTCGAGAAATCATGATTTTTATGGACGCTAATTTCATACTTGGGTTCGAACTTTTGAAGCAGTTTTCTCAGGTTCTACGGGACTGAATTGGCTGAAATTTTTGAATAATGATAAGAATCCTAATCCAAATCGAATTCAGTCATAATAGCTCCATAAAGTTGTATTTTTAGAAAAATTATGATTTTCATGGACGCTAATTTCAGCCTTGGGTTCGAACTTTGGAAACAGTTTTCTCAGGTTTTATGTGACCAAACGGGTTCAAATATTGGAATAGTGATAAGAATCGTTATCCAAATCGAATTCAGTCACCAAATCTCCATAAAGTTGTATTTTTAGAAAAATTATGATTTTTATGGACGCTAATTTCAGACTTGGGTTCGAACTTTGGACGCAGTTATATCAGGTTTTATGGGACCAAACTGGCTGAAATATTGGAATAGTGATAAGAATCGTTATCCAAATCGAATTCAGTCACAAAATCTCCACAAAGTTGTATTTTTAGAAAAATTATGATTTTCATGGATGCTAATTTCAGACTTGGGTTCGAACTTTGGAAGCAGTTATCTCAGGTTTTATGGGACCAAACGGGCTGTAATATTGGAATAGTGATAACAATCGGTTTCCAAATCGAATTCAGTCACAATATCTCCATAAAGTTGTATTTTTAGATTAATCAGATTTTTATGGACGCTCATTTCAGACTTGGGTTCGAACTTTGGAAGCAGTTTTCTCAGGTTCTATGGGACTGAATTGGCTGAAATTTTTTAATAATGATAAGAATCCTTATCCAAATCGAATTCAGTCACAATATCTCCATAAAGTTGTATTTTTCGAAAAATCATGATTTTTATGGACGCTAATTTCAGACTTGGGTTCGAACTTTTGAAGCAGTTTTCTCAGGTTCTACGGGACTGAATTGGCTGAAATTTTTGAATAATGATAAGAATCCTTACCCGAATCGAATTCAGTCACAATATCTGTATAAAGTTGTATTTTTCGAAAAATTATTATTTTCATGGACGCTAATTTCAGACTTGGGTTCGAACTTTGCAAGCAGTTTTCTCAGGTTTTATGGGACCAAACGGGCTGAAATATTGGAATAGTGATAAGAATCGTTATCCAAATCGAATTCAGTCACAAAATCTCCATAAAGTTGTATTTTTAGAAAAATTTTGATTTTCATGGATGCTAATTTCAGACTTGGGTTCGAACTTTGGAAGCAGTTTTCTCAGGTTCTATGGGACTGAATTGGCTGAAATTTTTGAATAATGATAAGAATCCTTATCCAAATCGAATTCAGTCATAATAGCTCCATAAAGTTGTATTTTTAGAAAAATTATGATTTTCATGGACGCTAATTTCAGCCTTGGGTTCGAACTTTGGAAGCAGTTTTCTCAGGTTTTATGTGACCAAACGGGTTGAAATATTGGAATAGTGATAAGAATCGTTATCCAAATCGAATTCAGTCACCAAATCTCCATAAAGTTGTATTTTTAGAAAAATTATGATTTTTATGGACGCTAATTTCAGACTTGGGTTCGAACTTTGGACGCAGTTATATCAGGTTTTATGGGACCAAACTGGCTGAAATATTGGAATAGTGATAAGAATCGTTATCCAAATCGAATTCAGTCACAAAATCTCCACAAAGCTGTATTTTTAGAAAAATAATGATTTTCATGGATGCTAATTTCAGACTTGGGTTCGAACTTTGCAAGCAGTTTTCTCAGGTTTTATGTGACCGAACGGGCGGAAATATTGGAATAATGATAAGAATCCTTATCCAAATCGAATTAAGTCACAATATCTCCATAAAGTTGTATTTTTAGATTAATCAGATTTTTATGGACGCTCATTTCAGACTTGGGTTCGAACTTTGGAAGCAGTTTTCTCAGGTTCTAAGGGACTGAATTGGCTGAAATTTTTTAATAATGATAAGAATCCTTATCCAAATCGAATTCAGTCACAATATCTCCATAAAGTTTTATTTTTCGAAAAATCATGATTTTTATGGACGCTAATTTCAGACTTGGGTTCGAACTTTTGAAGCAGTTTTCTCAGGTTCTACGGGACTGAATTGGCTGAAATTTTTGAATAATGATAAGAATCCTTATCCGAATCGAATTCAGTCACAATATCTCCATAAAGTTGTATTTTTAGAAAAATCATGATTTTTATGGACGCTAATTTCAGACTTGGGTTCGAACTTTGCAAGCAGTTTTCTCAGGTTTTATGGGACCAAACGGGCTGAAATATTGGAATAGCTATAAGAATCGTTATCCAAATCGAATTCAGTCACAAAATCTCCATAAAGTTGTATTTTTAGAAAAATTATGATTTTCATGGATGCTAATTTCAGACTTGGGTTCGAACTTTGGAAGCAGTTATCTCAGGTTTTATGGGACCAAACGGGCTGAAATATTGGAATAGTGATAAGAATCGTTATCCAAATCGAATTCAGTCACAAAATCTCCACAAAGCTGTATTTTTAGAAAAATAATGATTTTCATGGATGCTAATTTCAGACTTGGGTTCGAACTTTGGACGCAGTTATATCAGGTTTTATGGGACCAAACTGGCTGAAATATTGGAATAGTGATAAGAATCGTTATCCAAATCGAATTCAGTCACAATATCTCCATAAAGTTGTATTTTTAGATTAATCAGATTTTTATGGACGCTCATTTCAGACTTGGGTTCGAACTTTGGAAGCAGTTTTCTCAGGTTCTATGGGACCGAATTGGCTGAAATTTTTTAATAATGATAAGAATCCTTATCCAAATCGAATTCAGTCACAATATCTCCATAAAGTTTTATTTTTCGAGAAATCATGATTTTTATGGACGCTAATTTCATACTTGGGTTCGAACTTTTGAAGCAGTTTTCTCAGGTTCTACGGGACTGAATTGGCTGAAATTTTTGAATAATGATAAGAATCCTAATCCAAATCGAATTCAGTCATAATAGCTCCATAAAGTTGTATTTTTAGAAAAATTATGATTTTCATGGACGCTAATTTCAGCCTTGGGTTCGAACTTTGGAAACAGTTTTCTCAGGTTTTATGTGACCAAACGGGTTCAAATATTGGAATAGTGATAAGAATCGTTATCCAAATCGAATTCAGTCACCGAATCTCCATAAAGTTGTATTTTTAGAAAAATTATGATTTTTATGGACGCTAATTTCAGACTTGGGTTCGAACTTTGGACGCAGTTATATCAGGTTTTATGGGACCAAACTGGCTGAAATATTGGAATAGTGATAAGAATCGTTATCCAAATCGAATTCAGTCACAAAATCTCCACAAAGCTGTATTTTTAGAAAAATAATGATTTTCATGGATACTAATTTCAGACTTGGGTTCGAACTTTGCAAGCAGTTTTCTCAGGTTCTATGGGACCGAATTGGCTGAAATTTTTTAATAATGATAAGAATCCTTATCCAAATCGAATTCAGTCACAATATCTCCATAAAGTTGTATTTTTCGAAAATCATGATTTTTATGGACGCTAATTTCAGACTTGGGTTCGAACTTTTGAAGCAGTTTTCTCAGGTTCTACGGGACTGAATTGGCTGAAATTTTTGAATAATGATAAGAATCCTTACCCGAATCGAATTCAGTCACAATATCTGTATAAAGTTGTATTTTTCGAAAAATTATTATTTTCATGGACGCTAATTTCAGACTTGGGTTCGAACTTTTGAAGCAGTTTTCTCAGGTTCTACGGGACTGAATTGGCTGAAATTTTTGAATAATGATAAGAATCCTTATCCGAATCGAATTCAGTCACAATATCTGTATAAAGTTGTATTTTTAGAAAAATTATTATTTTCATGGACGCTAATTTCAGACTTGGGTTCGAACTTTGCAAGCAGTTTTCTCAGGTTTTATGGGACCAAACGGGCTGAAATATTGGAATAGTGATAAGAATCGTTATCCAAATCGAATTCAGTCACAAAATCTCCATAAAGTTGTATTTTTAGAAAAATTATGATTTTCATGGATGCTAATTTCAGACTTGGGTTCGAAATTTGGAAGCAGTTATCTCAGGTTTTATGGGACCAAACGGGCTGAAATATTGGAATAGTGATAAGAATCGTTATCCAAATCGAATTCAGTCACAATATCTCCATAAAGTTGTATTTTTAGAAATGTTATGATTTTCATGGACGCTAATTTCAGACTTGGGTTCGAACTTTGCAAGCAGTTTTCTCCGGTTTTATGGGACCAAACGGGCTGAAATATTGGAATAGTGATAAGAATCGTTATCCAAATCGAACTCAGTCACAAAATCTTCATAATGTTTTTTTTTAGAAAAATTATGATTTTCATGGATGCTAATTTCAGACTTGGGTTCGAACTTTGGTAGCAGTTATCTCAGGTTTTATGGGACCAAACGGGCTGAAATATTGGAATAGTGATAAGAATCGTTATCCAAATCGAATTCAGTCACAATATCTCCATAAAGTTGTATTTTTAGAAATGTTATGATTTTCATGGACGCTAATTTTAGACTTGGGTTCGAACTTTGCAAGCAGTTTTCTCTGGTTTTATGGGACCAAACGGGCTGAAATATTGGTATAGTGATAAGAATCGTTATCCAAATCGAATTCAGTCACCAAATCTCCATAAAGTTGTATTTTTAGAAAAATTATGATTTTTATGGACGCTAATTTCAGACTTGGGTTCGAACTTTGGACGCAGTTATATCAGGTTTTATGGGACCAAACTGGCTGAAATATTGGAATAGTGATAAGAATCGTTATCCAAATCGAATTCAGTCACAAAATCTCCACAAAGCTGTATTTTTAGAAAAATAATGATTTTCATGGATGCTAATTTCAGACTTGGGTTCGAACTTTGCATGCAGTTTTCTCAGGTTCTATGGGACTGAATTGGCTGAAATTTTTTAATAATGATAAGAATCCTTATCCAAATCGAATTCAGTCACAATATCTCCATAAAGTTGTATTTTTAGAAATGTTATGATTTTCATGGACGCTAATTTCAGACTTGGGTTCGAACTTTGCAAGCAGTTTTCTCCGGTTTTATGGGACCAAACGGGCTGAAATATTGGAATAGTGATAAGAATCGTTATCCAAATCGAATTCAGTCACAAAATCTCCATAAAGTTGTATTTTTAGAAAAATTATGATTTTCATGGATGCTAATTTCAGACTTGGGTTCGAAATTTGGAAGCAGTTATCTCAGGTTTTATGGGACCAAACGGGCTGAAATATTGGAATAGTGATAAGAATCGTTATCCAAATCGAATTCAGTCACAATATCTCCATAAAGTTGTATTTTTAGAAATGTTATGATTTTCATGGACGCTAATTTCAGACTTGGGTTCGAACTTTGCAAGCAGTTTTCTCCGGTTTTATGGGACCAAACGGGCTGAAATATTGGAATAGTGATAAGAATCGTTATCCAAATCGAACTCAGTCACAAAATCTTCATAATGTTTTTTTTTAGAAAAATTATGATTTTCATGGATGCTAATTTCAGACTTGGGTTCGAACTTTGGTAGCAGTTATCTCAGGTTTTATGGGACCAAACGGGCTGAAATATTGGAATAGTGATAAGAATCGTTATCCAAATCGAATTCAGTCACAATATCTCCATAAAGTTGTATTTTTAGAAATGTTATGATTTTCATGGACGCTAATTTTAGACTTGGGTTCGAACTTTGCAAGCAGTTTTCTCTGGTTTTATGGGACCAAACGGGCTGAAATATTGGTATAGTGATAAGAATCGTTATCCAAATCGAATTCAGTCACCAAATCTCCATAAAGTTGTATTTTTAGAAAAATTATGATTTTTATGGACGCTAATTTCAGACTTGGGTTCGAACTTTGGACGCAGTTATATCAGGTTTTATGGGACCAAACGGGCTGAAATATTGGAATAGTGATAAGAATCGTTATCCAAATCGAATTCAGTCACAAAATCTCCATAAAGTTGTATTTTTAGAAAAATTATGATTTTCATGGATGCAAATTTCAGACTTGGGTTCGAACTTTGGAAGCAGTTATCTCAGGTTTTATGGGACCAAACGGGCTGAAATATTGGAATAGTGACAAGAATCGTTATCCAAATCGAATTCAGTCACAATATCTCCATAAAGTTGTATTTTTAGAAATGTTATGATTTTCATGGACGCTAATTTCAGACTTGGGTTCGAACTTTGCAAGCAGTTTTCTCTGGTTTTATGGGACCAAACGGGCTGAAATATTGGAATAGTGATAAGAATCGTTATCCAAATCGAACTCAGTCACAAAATCTTCATAATGTTGTATTTTTAGAAAAATTATGATTTTCATGGATGCTAATTTCAGACTTGGGTTCGAACTTTGGTAGCAGTTATCTCAGGTTTTATGGGACCAAACGGGCTGAAATATTGGAATAGTGATAAGAATCGTTATCCAAATCGAATTCAGTCACAATATCTCCATAAAGTTGTATTTTTAGAAATGTTATGATTTTCATGGACGCTAATTTCAGACTTGGGTTCGAACTTTGCAAGCAGTTTTCTCTGGTTTTATGGGACCAAACGGGCTGAAATATTGGAATAGTGATAAGAATCGTTATCCAAATCGAACTCAGTCACAAAATCTCCCTAAAGTTGTATTTTTAGAAAAATTATGATTTTCATGGATGCTAATTTCAGACTTGGGTTCGAACTTTGGAAGCAGTTATCTCAGGTTTTATGGGACCAAACGGGCTGAAATATTGGAATAGTGATAACAATCGGTTTCCAAATCGAATTCAGTCACAATATCTCCATAAAGTTGTATTTTTAGATTAATCAGATTTTTATGGACGCTCATTTCAGACTTGGGTTCGAACTTTGGAAGCAGTTTTCTCAGGTTCTATGGGACCGAATTGGCTGAAATTTTTTAATAATGATAAGAATCCTTATCCAAATCGAATTCAGTCACAATATCTCCATAAAGTTTTATTTTTCGAGAAATCATGATTTTTATGGACGCTAATTTCAGACTTGGGTTCGAACTTTGCAAGCAGTTTTCTCAGGTTTTATGTGACCGAACGGGCTGAAATATTGGAATAATGATAAGAATCCTTATCCAAATCGAATTAAGTCACAATATCTCCATAAAGTTGTATTTTTAGAAAAATCATGATTTTTATGGACGCTAATTTCAGACTTGGGTTCGAACTTTGCAAGCAGTTTTCTCAGGTTTTATGGGACCAAACGGGCTGAAATATTGGAATAGCTATAAGAATCGTTATCCAAATCGAATTCAGTCACAAAATCTCCATAAAGTTGTATTTTTAGAAAAATTATGATTTTCATGGATGCTAATTTCAGACTTGGGTTCGAACTTTGGAAGCAGTTATCTCAGGTTTTATGGGACCAAACGGGCTGAAATATTGGAATAGTGATAAGAATCGTTATCCAAATCGAATTCAGTCACAAAATCTCCACAAAGCTGTATTTTTAGAAAAATAATGATTTTCATGGATGCTAATTTCAGACTTGGGTTCGAACTTTGGACGCAGTTATATCAGGTTTTATGGGACCAAACTGGCTGAAATATTGGAATAGTGATAAGAATCGTTATCCAAATCGAATTCAGTCACAATATCTCCATAAAGTTGTATTTTTAGATTAATCAGATTTTTATGGACGCTCATTTCAGACTTGGGTTCGAACTTTGGAAGCAGTTTTCTCAGGTTCTATGGGACCGAATTGGCTGAAATTTTTTAATAATGATAAGAATCCTTATCCAAATCGAATTCAGTCACAATATCTCCATAAAGTTTTATTTTTCGAGAAATCATGATTTTTATGGACGCTAATTTCATACTTGGGTTCGAACTTTTGAAGCAGTTTTCTCAGGTTCTACGGGACTGAATTGGCTGAAATTTTTGAATAATGATAAGAATCCTAATCCAAATCGAATTCAGTCATAATAGCTCCATAAAGTTGTATTTTTAGAAAAATTATGATTTTCATGGACGCTAATTTCAGCCTTGGGTTCGAACTTTGGAAACAGTTTTCTCAGGTTTTATGTGACCAAACGGGTTCAAATATTGGAATAGTGATAAGAATCGTTATCCAAATCGAATTCAGTCACCAAATCTCCATAAAGTTGTATTTTTAGAAAAATTATGATTTTTATGGACGCTAATTTCAGACTTGGGTTCGAACTTTGGACGCAGTTATATCAGGTTTTATGGGACCAAACTGGCTGAAATATTGGAATAGTGATAAGAATCGTTATCCAAATCGAATTCAGTCACAAAATCTCCACAAAGTTGTATTTTTAGAAAAATTATGATTTTCATGGATGCTAATTTCAGACTTGGGTTCGAACTTTGGAAGCAGTTATCTCAGGTTTTATGGGACCAAACGGGCTGTAATATTGGAATAGTGATAACAATCGGTTTCCTAATCGAATTCAGTCACAATATCTCCATAAAGTTGTATTTTTAGATTAATCAGATTTTTATGGACGCTCATTTCAGACTTGGGTTCGAACTTTGGAAGCAGTTTTCTCAGGTTCTATGGGACTGAATTGGCTGAAATTTTTTAATAATGATAAGAATCCTTATCCAAATCGAATTCAGTCACAATATCTCCATAAAGTTGTATTTTTCGAAAAATCATGATTTTTATGGACGCTAATTTCAGACTTGGGTTCGAACTTTTGAAGCAGTTTTCTCAGGTTCTACGGGACTGAATTGGCTGAAATTTTTGAATAATGATAAGAATCCTTACCCGAATCGAATTCAGTCACAATATCTGTATAAAGTTGTATTTTTCGAAAAATTATTATTTTCATGGACGCTAATTTCAGACTTGGGTTCGAACTTTTGAAGCAGTTTTCTCAGGTTCTACGGGACTGAATTAGCTGAAATTTTTGAATAATGATAAGAATCCTTATCCGAATCGAATTCAGTCACAATATCTGTATAAAGTTGTATTTTTAGAAAAATTATTATTTTCATGGACGCTAATTTCAGACTTGGGTTCGAACTTTGCAAGCAGTTTTCTCAGGTTTTATGGGACCAAACGGGCTGAAATATTGGAATAGTGATAAGAATCGTTATCCAAATCGAATTCAGTCACAAAATCTCCATAAAGTTGTATTTTTAGAAAAATTATGATTTTCATGGATGCTAATTTCAGACTTGGGTTCGAACTTTGGAAGCAGTTATCTCAGGTTTTATGGGACCAAACGGGCTGAAATATTGGAATAGTGATAAGAATCGTTATCCAAATCGAATTCAGTCACAATATCTCCATAAAGTTGTATTTTTAGAAATGTTATGATTTTCATGGACGCTAATTTCAGACTTGGGTTCGAACTTTGCAAGCAGTTTTCTCCGGTTTTATGGGACCAAACGGGCTGAAATATTGGAATAGTGATAAGAATCGTTATCCAAATCGAACTCAGTCACAAAATCTTCATAATGTTTTTTTTTAGAAAAATTATGATTTTCATGGATGCTAATTTCAGACTTGGGTTCGAACTTTCGTAGCAGTTATCTCAGGTTTTATGGGACCAAACGGGCTGAAATATTGGAATAGTGATAAGAATCGTTATCCAAATCGAATTCAGTCACAATATCTCCATAAAGTTGTATTTTTAGAAATGTTATGATTTTCATGGACGCTAATTTCAGACTTGGGTTCGAACTTTGCAAGCAGTTTTCTCTGGTTTTATGGGACCAAACGGGCTGAAATATTGGTATAGTGATAAGAATCGTTATCCAAATCGAATTCAGTCACCAAATCTCCATAAAGTTGTATTTTTAGAAAAATTATGATTTTTATGGACGCTAATTTCAGACTTGGGTTCGAACTTTGGACGCAGTTATATCAGGTTTTATGGGACCAAACTGGCTGAAATATTGGAATAGTGATAAGAATCGTTATCCAAATCGAATTCAGTCACAAAATCTCCACAAAGCTGTATTTTTAGAAAAATAATGATTTTCATGGATGCTAATTTCAGACTTGGGTTCGAACTTTGCATGCAGTTTTCTCAGGTTCTATGGGACTGAATTGGCTGAAATTTTTTAATAATGATAAGAATCCTTATCCAAATCGAATTCAGTCACAATATCTCCATAAAGTTGTATTTTTCGAAAAATCATGATTTTTATGGACGCTAATTTCAGACTTGGGTTCGAACTTTTGAAGCAGTTTTCTCAGGTTCTACGGGACTGAATTGGCTGAAATTTTTGAATAATGATAAGAATCCTTATCCGAATCGAATTCAGTCACAATATCTGTATAAAGTTGTATTTTTCGAAAAATTATTATTTTCATGGATGCTAATTTCAGACTTGGGTTCGAACTTTGGTAGCAGTTATCTCAGGTTTTATGGGACCAAACGGGCTGAAATATTGGAATAGTGATAAGAATCGTTATCCAAATCGAATTCAGTCACAAAATCTCCATAAAGTTGTATTGTTAGAAAAAACGTTCGAACTTTGGAAGCAGTTATCTCAGGTTTTATGGGACCGAACGGGCTGAAATATTGGAATAGTGATAACAATCGATTTCCAAATCGAATTCAGTCACAATATCTCCATAAAGTTGTATTTTTAGATTAATCAGATTTTTATGGACGCTCATTTCAGACTTGGGTTCGAACTTTGGAAGCAGTTTTCTCAGGTTCTATGGGACTGAAGTGGCTGAAATTTTTTAATAATGATAAGAATCCTTATCCAAATCGAATTCAGTCACAATATCTGTATAAAGTTGTATTTTTAGAAAAATTATTATTTTCATGGACGCTAATTTCAGACTTGGGTTCGAACTTTGCAAGCAGTTTTCTCAGGTTTTATGGGACCAAACGGGCTGAAATATTGGAATAGTGATAAGAATCGTTATCCAAATCGAATTCAGTCACAAAATCTCCATAAAGTTGTATTTTTAGAAAAATTTTGATTTTCATGGATGCTAATTTCAGACTTGGGTTCGAACTTTGGAAGCAGTTTTCTCAGGTTCTATGGGACTGAATTGGCTGAAATTTTTGAATAATGATAAGAATCCTTATCCAAATCGAATTCAGTCATAATAGCTCCATAAAGTTGTATTTTTAGAAAAATTATGATTTTCATGGACGCTAATTTCAGCCTTGGGTTCGAACTTTGGAAGCAGTTTTCTCAGGTTTTATGTGACCAAACGGGTTGAAATATTGGAATAGTGATAAGAATCGTTATCCAAATCGAATTCAGTCACCAAATCTCCATAAAGTTGTATTTTTAGAAAAATTATGATTTTTATGGACGCTAATTTCAGACTTGGGTTCGAACTTTGGACGCAGTTATATCAGGTTTTATGGGACCAAACTGGCTGAAATATTGGAATAGTGATAAGAATCGTTATCCAAATCGAATTCAGTCACAAAATCTCCACAAAGCTGTATTTTTAGAAAAATAATGATTTTCATGGATGCTAATTTCAGACTTGGGTTCGAACTTTGCAAGCAGTTTTCTCAGGTTTTATGTGACCGAACGGGCGGAAATATTGGAATAATGATAAGAATCCTTATCCAAATCGAATTAAGTCACAATATCTCCATAAAGTTGTATTTTTAGATTAATCAGATTTTTATGGACGCTCATTTCAGACTTGGGTTCGAACTTTGGAAGCAGTTTTCTCAGGTTCTAAGGGACTGAATTGGCTGAAATTTTTTAATAATGATAAGAATCCTTATCCAAATCGAATTCAGTCACAATATCTCCATAAAGTTTTATTTTTCGAAAAATCATGATTTTTATGGACGCTAATTTCAGACTTGGGTTCGAACTTTTGAAGCAGTTTTCTCAGGTTCTACGGGACTGAATTGGCTGAAATTTTTGAATAATGATAAGAATCCTTATCCGAATCGAATTCAGTCACAATATCTCCATAAAGTTGTATTTTTAGAAAAATCATGATTTTTATGGACGCTAATTTCAGACTTGGGTTCGAACTTTGCAAGCAGTTTTCTCAGGTTTTATGGGACCAAACGGGCTGAAATATTGGAATAGCTATAAGAATCGTTATCCAAATCGAATTCAGTCACAAAATCTCCATAAAGTTGTATTTTTAGAAAAATTATGATTTTCATGGATGCTAATTTCAGACTTGGGTTCGAACTTTGGAAGCAGTTATCTCAGGTTTTATGGGACCAAACGGGCTGAAATATTGGAATAGTGATAAGAATCGTTATCCAAATCGAATTCAGTCACAAAATCTCCACAAAGCTGTATTTTTAGAAAAATAATGATTTTCATGGATGCTAATTTCAGACTTGGGTTCGAACTTTGGACGCAGTTATATCAGGTTTTATGGGACCAAACTGGCTGAAATATTGGAATAGTGATAAGAATCGTTATCCAAATCGAATTCAGTCACAATATCTCCATAAAGTTGTATTTTTAGATTAATCAGATTTTTATGGACGCTCATTTCAGACTTGGGTTCGAACTTTGGAAGCAGTTTTCTCAGGTTCTATGGGACCGAATTGGCTGAAATTTTTTAATAATGATAAGAATCCTTATCCAAATCGAATTCAGTCACAATATCTCCATAAAGTTTTATTTTTCGAGAAATCATGATTTTTATGGACGCTAATTTCATACTTGGGTTCGAACTTTTGAAGCAGTTTTCTCAGGTTCTACGGGACTGAATTGGCTGAAATTTTTGAATAATGATAAGAATCCTAATCCAAATCGAATTCAGTCATAATAGCTCCATAAAGTTGTATTTTTAGAAAAATTATGATTTTCATGGACGCTAATTTCAGCCTTGGGTTCGAACTTTGGAAACAGTTTTCTCAGGTTTTATGTGACCAAACGGGTTCAAATATTGGAATAGTGATAAGAATCGTTATCCAAATCGAATTCAGTCACCAAATCTCCATAAAGTTGTATTTTTAGAAAAATTATGATTTTTATGGACGCTAATTTCAGACTTGGGTTCGAACTTTGGACGCAGTTATATCAGGTTTTATGGGACCAAACTGGCTGAAATATTGGAATAGTGATAAGAATCGTTATCCAAATCGAATTCAGTCACAAAATCTCCACAAAGCTGTATTTTTAGAAAAATAATGATTTTCATGGATACTAATTTCAGACTTGGGTTCGAACTTTGCAAGCAGTTTTCTCAGGTTCTATGGGACCGAATTGGCTGAAATTTTTTAATAATGATAAGAATCCTTATCCAAATCGAATTCAGTCACAATATCTCCATAAAGTTGTATTTTTCGAAAAATCATGATTTTTATGGACGCTAATTTCAGACTTGGGTTCGAACTTTTGAAGCAGTTTTCTCAGGTTCTACGGGACTGAATTGGCTGAAATTTTTGAATAATGATAAGAATCCTTAACCGAATCGAATTCAGTCACAATATCTGTATAAAGTTGTATTTTTCGAAAAATTATTATTTTCATGGACGCTAATTTCAGACTTGGGTTCGAACTTTTGAAGCAGTTTTCTCAGGTTCTACGGGACTGAATTGGCTGAAATTTTTGAATAATGATAAGAATCCTTATCCGAATCGAATTCAGTCACAATATCTGTATAAAGTTGTATTTTTAGAAAAATTATTATTTTCATGGACGCTAATTTCAGACTTGGGTTCGAACTTTGCAAGCAGTTTTCTCAGGTTTTATGGGACCAAACGGGCTGAAATATTGGAATAGTGATAAGAATCGTTATCCAAATCGAACTCAGTCACAAAATCTTCATAATGTTTTTTTTTAGAAAAATTATGATTTTCATGGATGCTAATTTCAGACTTGGGTTCGAACTTTGGTAGCAGTTATCTCAGGTTTTATGGGACCAAACGGGCTGAAATATTGGAATAGTGATAAGAATCGTTATCCAAATCGAATTCAGTCACAATATCTCCATAAAGTTGTATTTTTAGAAATGTTATGATTTTCATGGACGCTAATTTTAGACTTGGGTTCGAACTTTGCAAGCAGTTTTCTCTGGTTTTATGGGACCAAACGGGCTGAAATATTGGTATAGTGATAAGAATCGTTATCCAAATCGAATTCAGTCACCAAATCTCCATAAAGTTGTATTTTTAGAAAAATTATGATTTTTATGGACGCTAATTTCAGACTTGGGTTCGAACTTTGGACGCAGTTATATCAGGTTTTATGGGACCAAACTGGCTGAAATATTGGAATAGTGATAAGAATCGTTATCCAAATCGAATTCAGTCACAAAATCTCCACAAAGCTGTATTTTTAGAAAAATAATGATTTTCATGGATGCTAATTTCAGACTTGGGTTCGAACTTTGCATGCAGTTTTCTCAGGTTCTATGGGACTGAATTGGCTGAAATTTTTTAATAATGATAAGAATCCTTATCCAAATCGAATTCAGTCACAATATCTCCATAAAGTTGTATTTTTCGAAAAATCATGATTTTTATGGACGCTAATTTCAGACTTGGGTTCGAACTTTTGAAGCAGTTTTCTCAGGTTCTACGGGACTGAATTGGCTGAAATTTTGGAATAATGATTAGAATCCTTATCCGAATCGAATTCAGTCACAATATCTGTATAAAGTTGTATTTTTCGAAAAATTATTATTTTCATGGATGCTAATTTCAGACTTGGGTTCGAACTTTGGTAGCAGTTATCTCAGGTTTTATGGGACCAAACGGGCTGAAATATTGGAATAGTGATAAGAATCGTTATCCAAATCGAATTCAGTCACAAAATCTCCATAAAGTTGTATTGTTAGAAAAAACGTTCGAACTTTGGAAGCAGTTATCTCAGGTTTTATGGGACCGAACGGGCTGAAATATTGGAATAGTGATAACAATCGGTTTCCAAATCGAATTCAGTCACAATATCTCCATAAAGTTGTATTTTTAGATTAATCAGATTTTTATGGACGCTCATTTCAGACTTGGGTTCGAACTTTGGAAGCAGTTTTCTCAGGTTCTATGGGACTGAAGTGGCTGAAATTTTTTAATAATGATAAGAATCCTTATCCAAATCGAATTCAGTCACAATATCTGTATAAAGTTGTATTTTTAGAAAAATTATTATTTTCATGGACGCTAATTTCAGAATTGGGTTCGAACTTTGCAAGCAGTTTTCTCAGGTTTTATGGGACCAAACGGGCTGAAATATTGGAATAGTGATAAGAATCGTTATCCAAATCGAATTCAGTCACAAAATCTCCATAAAGTTGTATTTTTAGAAAAATTTTGATTTTCATGGATGCTAATTTCAGACTTGGGTTCGAACTTTGGAAGCAGTTTTCTCAGGTTCTATGGGACTGAATTGGCTGAAATTTTTGAATAATGATAAGAATCCTTATCCAAATCGAATTCAGTCATAATAGCTCCATAAAGTTGTATTTTTAGAAAAATTATGATTTTCATGGACGCTAATTTCAGCCTTGGGTTCGAACTTTGGAAGCAGTTTTCTCAGGTTTTATTTGACCAAACGGGTTGAAACATTGGAATAGTGATAAGAATCGTTATCCAAATCGAATTCAGTCACCAAATCTCCATAAAGTTGTATTTTTAGAAAAATTATGATTTTTATGGACGCTAATTTCAGACTTGGGTTCGAACTTTGGACGCAGTTATATCAGGTTTTATGGGACCAAACTGGCTGAAATATTGGAATAGTGATAAGAATCGTTATCCAAATCGAATTCAGTCACAAAATCTCCACAAAGCTGTATTTTTAGAAAAATAATGATTTTCATGGATGCTAATTTCAGACTTGGGTTCGAACTTTGCAAGCAGTTTTCTCAGGTTTTATGTGACCGAACGGGCGGAAATATTGGAATAATGATAAGAATCCTTATCCAAATCGAATTTAGTCACAATATCTCCATAAAGTTGTATTTTTAGATTAATCAGATTTTTATGGACGCTCATTTCAGACTTGGGTTCGAACTTTGGAAGCAGTTTTCTCAGGTTCTATGGGACTGAATTGGCTGAAATTTTTTAATAATGATAAGAATCCTTATCCAAATCGAATTCAGTCACAATATCTCCATAAAGTTTTATTTTTCGAAAAATCATGATTTTTATGGACGCTAATTTCAGACTTGGGTTCGAACTTTTGAAGCAGTTTTCTCAGGTTCTACGGGACTGAATTGGCTGAAATTTTTGAATAATGATAAGAATCCTTATCCGAATCGAATTCAGTCACAATATCTGTATAAAGTTGTATTTTTCGAAAAATTATTATTTTGATGGACGCTAATTTCAGACTTGGGTTCGAACTTTTGAAGCAGTTTTCTCAGGTTCTACGGGACTGAATTGGCTGAAATTTTTGAATAATGATAAGAATCCTTATCCGAATCGAATTCAGTCACAATATCTGTATAAAGTTGTATTTTTAGAAAAATTATTATTTTCATGGACGCTAATTTCAGACTTGGGTTCGAACTTTGGACGCAGTTATATCAGGTTTTATGGGACCAAACTGGCTGAAATATTGGAATAGTGATAAGAATCGTTATCCAAATCGAATTCAGTCACAAAATCTCCACAAAGCTGTATTTTTAGAAAAGTAATGATTTTCATGGATGCTAATTTCAGACTTGGGTTCGAACTTTGCAAGCAGTTTTCTCAGGTTTTATGTGACCGAACGGGCGGAAATATTGGAATAATGATAAGAATCCTTATCCAAATCGAATTTAGTCACAATATCTCCATAAAGTTGTATTTTTAGATTAATCAGATTTTTATGGACGCTCATTTCAGACTTGGGTTCGAACTTTGGAAGCAGTTTTCTCAGGTTCTATGGGACTGAATTGGCTGAAATTTTTTAATAATGATAAGAATCCTTATCCAAATCGAATTCAGTCACAATATCTGAATAAAGTTGTATTTTTAGAAAAATTATTATTTCCATGGACGCTAATTTCAGACTTGGGTTCGAACTTTGCAAGCAGTTTTCTCAGGTTTTATGGGACCAAACGGGCTGAAATATTGGAATAGTGATAAGAATCGTTATCCAAATCGAATTCAGTCACAATATCTCCATAAAGTTGTATTTTTAGAAATGTTATGATTTTCATGGACGCTAATTTCAGACTTGGGTTCGAACTTTGCAAGCAGTTTTCTCAGGTTTTATGGGACCAAACGGGCTGAAATATTGGAATAGTGATAAGAATCGTTATCCAAATCGAATTCAGTCACAAAATCTCCATAAAGTTGTATTGTTAGAAAAAACGTTCGAACTTTGGAAGCAGTTATCTCAGGTTTTATGGGACCAAACGGGCTGAAATATTGGAATAGTGATAACAATCGGTTTCCAAATCGAATTCAGTCACAATATCTCCATAAAGTTGTATTTTTAGATTAATCAGATTTTTATGGACGCTCATTTCAGACTTGGGTTCGAACTTTGGAAGCAGTTTTCTCAGGTTCTATGGGACTGAAGTGGCTGAAATTTTTTTATAATGATAAGAATCCTTATCCAAATCGAATTCAGTCACAATATCTGAATAAAGTTGTATTTTTAGAAAAATTATTATTTCCATGGACGCTAATTTCAGACTTGGGTTCGAACTTTGCAAGCAGTTTTCTCAGGTTTTATGGGACCAAACGGGCTGAAATATTGGAATAGTGATAAGAATCGTTATCCAAATCGAATTCAGTCACAAAATCTCCATAAAGTTGTATTTTTAGAAAAATTTTGATTTTCATGGATGCTAATTTCAGACTTGGGTTCGAACTTTGGAAGCAGTTTTCTCAGGTTCTATGGGACTGAATTGGCTGAAATTTTTGAATAATGATAAGAATCCTTATCCAAATCGAATTCAGTCATAATAGCTCCATAAAGTTGTATTTTTAGAAAAATTATGATTTTCATGGACGCTAATTTCAGCCTTGGGTTCGAACTTTGGAAGCAGTTTTCTCAGGTTTTATGTGACCAAACGGGTTGAAATATTGGAATAGTGATAAGAATCGTTATCCAAATCGAATTCAGTCACCAAATCTCCATAAAGTTGTATTTTTAGAAAAATTATGATTTTTATGGACGCTAATTTCAGACTTGGGTTCGAACTTTGGACGCAGTTATATCAGGTTTTATGGGACCAAACTGGCTGAAATATTGGAATAGTGATAAGAATCGTTATCCAAATCGAATTCAGTCACAAAATCTCCACAAAGCTGTATTTTTAGAAAAATAATGATTTTCATGGATGCTAATTTCAGACTTGGGTTCGAACTTTGCAAGCAGTTTTCTCAGGTTTTATGTGACCGAACGGGCTGAAATATTGGAATAGTGATAAGAATCGTTATCCAAATCGAATTCAGTCACAATATCTCCAAAAAGTTGTATTTTTAGAAATGTTATGATTTTCATGGACGCTAATTTCAGACTTGGGTTCGAACTTTGGTAGCAGTTATCTCAGGTTTTATGGGACCAAACGGGCTGAAATATTGGAATAGTGATAAGAATCGTTATCCAAATCGAATTCAGTCACAATATCTCCATAAAGTTGTATTTTTAGAAATGTTATGATTTTCATGGACGCTAATTTCAGACTTGGGTTCGAACTTTGCAAGCAGTTTTCTCAGGTTTTATGGGACCAAACGGGCTGAAATATTGGAATAGTGATAAGAATCGTTATCCAAATCGAATTCAGTCACAAAATCTCCACAAAGCTGTATTTTTAGAAAAATAATGATTTTCATGGATGCTAATTTCAGACTTGGGTTCGAACTTTGCAAGCAGTTTTCTCAGGTTTTATGTGACCGAACGGGCGGAAATATTGGAATAATGATAAGAATCCTTATCCAAATCGAATTTAGTCACAATATCTCCATAAAGTTGTATTTTTAGATTAATCAGATTTTTATGGACGCTCATTTCAGACTTGGGTTCGAACTTTGGAAGCAGTTTTCTCAGGTTCTATGGGACTGAATTGGCTGAAATTTTTTAATAATGATAAGAATCCTTATCCAAATCGAATTCAGTCACAATATCTCCATAAAGTTTTATTTTTCGAAAAATCATGATTTTTATGGACGCTAATTTCAGACTTGGGTTCGAACTTTTGAAGCAGTTTTCTCAGGTTCTACGGGACTGAATTGGCTGAAATTTTTGAATAATGATAAGAATCCTTATCCGAATCGAATTCAGTCACAATATCTGTATAAAGTTGTATTTTTCGAAAAATTATTATTTTCATGGACGCTAATTTCAGACTTGGGTTCGAACTTTTGAAGCAGTTTTCTCAGGTTCTACGGGACTGAATTGGCTGAAATTTTTGAATAATGATAAGAATCCTTATCCGAATCGAATTCAGTCACAATATCTGTATAAAGTTGTATTTTTAGAAAAATTATTATTTTCATGGACGCTAATTTCAGACTTGGGTTCGAACTTTGGACGCAGTTATATCAGGTTTTATGGGACCAAACTGGCTGAAATATTGGAATAGTGATAAGAATCGTTATCCAAATCGAATTCAGTCACAAAATCTCCACAAAGCTGTATTTTTAGAAAAGTAATGATTTTCATGGATGCTAATTTCAGACTTGGGTTCGAACTTTGCAAGCAGTTTTCTCAGGTTTTATGTGACCGAACGGGCGGAAATATTGGAATAATGATAAGAATCCTTATCCAAATCGAATTTAGTCACAATATCTCCATAAAGTTGTATTTTTAGATTAATCAGATTTTTATGGACGCTCATTTCAGACTTGGGTTCGAACTTTGGAAGCAGTTTTCTCAGGTTCTATGGGACTGAATTGGCTGAAATTTTTTAATAATGATAAGAATCCTTATCCAAATCGAATTCAGTCACAATATCTGAATAAAGTTGTATTTTTAGAAAAATTATTATTTCCATGGACGCTAATTTCAGACTTGGGTTCGAACTTTGCAAGCAGTTTTCTCAGGTTTTATGGGACCAAACGGGCTGAAATATTGGAATAGTGATAAGAATCGTTATCCAAATCGAATTCAGTCACAATATCTCCATAAAGTTGTATTTTTAGAAATGTTATGATTTTCATGGACGCTAATTTCAGACTTGGGTTCGAACTTTGCAAGCAGTTTTCTCAGGTTTTATGGGACCAAACGGGCTGAAATATTGGAATAGTGATAAGAATCGTTATCCAAATCGAATTCAGTCACAAAATCTCCATAAAGTTGTATTGTTAGAAAAAACGTTCGAACTTTGGAAGCAGTTATCTCAGGTTTTATGGGACCAAACGGGCTGAAATATTGGAATAGTGATAACAATCGGTTTCCAAATCGAATTCAGTCACAATATCTCCATAAAGTTGTATTTTTAGATTAATCAGATTTTTATGGACGCTCATTTCAGACTTGGGTTCGAACTTTGGAAGCAGTTTTCTCAGGTTCTATGGGACTGAAGTGGCTGAAATTTTTTTATAATGATAAGAATCCTTATCCAAATCGAATTCAGTCACAATATCTGAATAAAGTTGTATTTTTAGAAAAATTATTATTTCCATGGACGCTAATTTCAGACTTGGGTTCGAACTTTGCAAGCAGTTTTCTCAGGTTTTATGGGACCAAACGGGCTGAAATATTGGAATAGTGATAAGAATCGTTATCCAAATCGAATTCAGTCACAAAATCTCCATAAAGTTGTATTTTTAGAAAAATTTTGATTTTCATGGATGCTAATTTCAGACTTGGGTTCGAACTTTGGAAGCAGTTTTCTCAGGTTCTATGGGACTGAATTGGCTGAAATTTTTGAATAATGATAAGAATCCTTATCCAAATCGAATTCAGTCATAATAGCTCCATAAAGTTGTATTTTTAGAAAAATTATGATTTTCATGGACGCTAATTTCAGCCTTGGGTTCGAACTTTGGAAGCAGTTTTCTCAGGTTTTATGTGACCAAACGGGTTGAAATATTGGAATAGTGATAAGAATCGTTATCCAAATCGAATTCAGTCACCAAATCTCCATAAAGTTGTATTTTTAGAAAAATTATGATTTTTATGGACGCTAATTTCAGACTTGGGTTCGAACTTTGGACGCAGTTATATCAGGTTTTATGGGACCAAACTGGCTGAAATATTGGAATAGTGATAAGAATCGTTATCCAAATCGAATTCAGTCACAAAATCTCCACAAAGCTGTATTTTTAGAAAAATAATGATTTTCATGGATGCTAATTTCAGACTTGGGTTCGAACTTTGCAAGCAGTTTTCTCAGGTTTTATGTGACCGAACGGGCTGAAATATTGGAATAGTGATAAGAATCGTTATCCAAATCGAATTCAGTCACAATATCTCCAAAAAGTTGTATTTTTAGAAATGTTATGATTTTCATGGACGCTAATTTCAGACTTGGGTTCGAACTTTGGTAGCAGTTATCTCAGGTTTTATGGGACCAAACGGGCTGAAATATTGGAATAGTGATAAGAATCGTTATCCAAATCGAATTCAGTCACAATATCTCCATAAAGTTGTATTTTTAGAAATGTTATGATTTTCATGGACGCTAATTTCAGACTTGGGTTCGAACTTTGCAAGCAGTTTTCTCAGGTTTTATGGGACCAAACGGGCTGAAATATTGGAATAGTGATAAGAATCGTTATCCAAATCGAATTCAGTCACAAAATCTCCATAAAGTTGTATTGTTAGAAAAAACGTTCGAACTTTGGAAGCAGTTATCTCAGGTTTTATGGGACCAAACGGGCTGAAATATTGGAATAATGATAAGAATCCTTATCCAAATCGAATTTAGTCACAATATCTCCATAAAGTTGTATTTTTAGATTAATCAGATTTTTATGGACGCTCCTTTCAGACTTGGGTTCGAACTTTGGAAGCAGTTTTCTCAGGTTCTATGGGACTGAATTGGCTGAAATTTTTTAATAATGATAAGAATCCTTATCCAAATCGAATTCAGTCACAATATCTCCATAAAGTTTTATTTTTCGAAAAATCATGATTTTTATGGACGCTAATTTCAGACTTGGGTTCGAACTTTTGAAGCAGTTTTCTCAGGTTCTACGGGACTGAATTGGCTGAAATTTTTGAATAATGATAAGAATCCTTATCCGAATCGAATTCAGTCACAATATCTGTATAAAGTTGTATTTTTCGAAAAATTATTATTTTCATGGACGCTAATTTCAGACTTGGGTTCGAACTTTTGAAGCAGTTTTCTCAGGTTCTACGTGACTGAATTGGCTGAAATTTTTGAATAATGATAAGAATCCTTATCCGAATCGAATTCAGTCACAATATCTGTAAAAAGTTGTATTTTTAGAAAAATTATTATTTTCATGGACGCTAATTTCAGACTTGGGTTCGAACTTTGCAAGCAGTTTTCTCAGGTTTTATGGGACCAAACGGGCTGAAATATTGGAATAGTGATAAGAATCGTTATCCAAATCGAATTCAGTCACAAAATCTCCATAAAGTTGTATTTTTAGAAAAATTATGATTTTCATGGATGCTAATTTCAGACTTGGGTTCGAACTTTGGTAGCAGTTATCTCAGGTTTTATGGGACCAAACGGGCTGAAATATTGGAATAGTGATAAGAATCGTTATCCAAATCGAATTCAGTCACAATATCTCCATAAAGTTGTATTTTTAGAAATGTTATGATTTTCATGGACGCTAATTTCAGACTTGGGTTCGAACTTTGCAAGCAGTTTTCTCCGGTTTTATGGGACCAAACGGGCTGAAATATTGGAATAGTGATAAGAATCGTTATCCAAATCGAACTCAGTCACAAAATCTTCATAATGTTGTATTTTTAGAAAAATTATGATTTTCATGGATGCTAATTTCAGACTTGGGTTCGAACTTTGGTAGCAGTTATCTCAGGTTTTATGGGACCAAACGGGCTGAAATATTGGAATAGTGATAAGAATCGTTATCCAAATCGAATTCAGTCACAATATCTCCATATAGTTGTATTTTTAGAAATGTTATGATTTTCATGGACGCTAATTTCAGACTTGGGTTCGAACTTTGCAAGCAGTTTTCTCTGGTTTTATGGGACCAAACGGGCTGAAATATTGGTATAGTGATAAGAATCGTTATCCAAATCGAACTCAGTCACAAAATCTCCCTAAAGTTGTATTTTTAGAAAAATTATGATTTTCATGGATGCTAATTTCAGACTTGGGTTCGAACTTTGGAAGCAGTTATCTCAGGTTTTATAGGACCAAACGGGCTGAAATATTGGAATAGTGATAACAATCGCTTTCCAAATCGAATTCAGTCATAATATCTCCATAAAGTTGTATTTTTAGATTAATCAGATTTTTATGGACGCTCATTTCAGACTTGGGTTCGAACTTTGGAAGCAGTTTTCTCAGGTTCTATGAGACCAAACTGCCTGATATTTTGTAATAGTTATAAGAATCCTTATCCAAATCGAATTCAGTCACAATATCTCCATAAAGTTGTATTTTTAGAAAAATCATGATTTTTATGGACGCTAATTTCAGACTTGGGTTCGAACTTTGGACGCAGTTATATCAGGTTTTATGGGACCAAACTGGCTGAAATATTGGAATAGTGATAAGAATCGTTATCCAAATCGAATTCAGTCACAAAATCTCCACAAAGCTGTATTTTTAGAAAAATAATGATTTTCATGGATGCTAATTTCAGACTTGGGTTCGAACTTTGGACGCAGTTATATCAGGTTTTATGGGACCAAACTGGCTGAAATATTGGAATAGTGATAAGAATCGTTATCCAAATCGAATTCAGTCACAAAATCTCCACAAAGCTGTATTTTTAGAAAAATAATGATTTTCATGGATGCTAATTTCAGACTTGGGTTCGAACTTTGGACGCAGTTATATCAGGTTTTATGGGACCAAACTGGCTGAAATATTGGAATAGTGATAAGAATCGTTATCCAAATCGAATTCAGTCACAATATCTCCATAAAGTTGTATTTTTAGATTAATCAGATTTTTATGGACGCTCATTTCAGACTTGGGTTCGAACTTTGGAAGCAGTTTTCTCAGGTTCTATGGGACCGAATTGGCTGAAATTTTTTAATAATGATAAGAATCCTTATCCAAATCGAATTCAGTCACAATATCTCCATAAAGTTGTATTTTTCGAAAAATCATGATTTTTATGGACGCTAATTTCATACTTGGGTTCGGACTTTTGAAGCAGTTTTCTCAGGTTCTACGGGACTGAATTGGCTGAAATTTTTGAATAATGATAAGAATCCTAATCCAAATCGAATTCAGTCATAATAGCTCCATAAAGTTGTATTTTTAGAAAAATTATGATTTTCATGGACGCTAATTTCAGCCTTGGGTTCGAACTTTGGAAACAGTTTTCTCAGGTTTTATGTGACCAAACGGGTTCAAATATTGGAATAGTGATAAGAATCGTTATCCAAATCGAATTCAGTCACCAAATCTCCATAAAGTTGTATTTTTAGAAAAATTATGATTTTTATGGACGCTAATTTCAGACTTGGGTTCGAACTTTGGACGCAGTTATATCAGGTTTTATGGGACCAAACTGGCTGAAATATTGGAATAGTGATAAGAATCGTTATCCAAATCGAATTCAGTCACAAAATCTCCACAAAGCTGTATTTTTAGAAAAATAATGATTTTCATGGATACTAATTTCAGACTTGGGTTCGAACTTTGCAAGCAGTTTTCTCAGGTTTTATGTGACCGAACGGGCTGAAATATTGGAATAATGATAAGAATCCTTATCCAAATCGAATTTAGTCACAATATCTCCATAAAGTTGTGTTTTTAGATTAATCAGATTTTTATGGACGCTCATTTCAGACTTGGGTTCGAACTTTGGAAGCAGTTTTCTCAGGTTCTATGGGACTGAATTGGCTGAAATTTTTTAATAATGATAAGAATCCTTATCCAAATCGAATTCAGTCACAATATCTCCATAAAGTTGTATTTTTCGAAAAATCATGATTTTTATGGACGCTAATTTCAGACTTGGGTTCGAACTTTTGAAGCAGTTTTCTCAGGTTCTACGGGACTGAATTGTCTGAAATTTTTGAATAATGATAAGAATCCTTATCCGAATCGAATTCAGTCACAATATCTGTATAAAGTTGTATTTTTAGAAAAATTATTATTTTCATGGACGCTAATTTCAGACTTGGGTTCGAACTTTGCAAGCAGTTTTCTCAGGTTTTATGGGACCAAACGGGCTGAAATATTGGAATAGTGATAAGAATCGTTATCCAAATCGAATTCAGTCACAATATCTCCATAAAGTTGTATTTTTAGAAATGTTATGATTTTCATGGACGCTAATTTCAGACTTGGGTTCGAACTTTGCAAGCAGTTTTCTCTGGTTTTATGGGACCAAACGGGCTGAAATATTGGAATAGTGATAACAATCGGTTTCCAAATCGAATTCAGTCACAATATCTCCATAAAGTTGTATTTTTAGATTAATCAGATTTTTATGGACGCTCATTTCAGACTTGGGTTCGAACTTTGGAAGCAGTTTTCTCAGGTTCTATGGGATTGAATTGGCTGAAATTTTTTAATAATGATAAGAATCCTTATCCAAATCGAATTCAGTCACAATATCTCCATAAAGTTGTATTTTTCGAAAAATCATGATTTTTATGGACGCTAATTTCAGACTTGGGTTCGAACTTTTGAAGCAGTTTTCTCAGGTTCTACGGGACTGAATTGGCTGAAATTTTTGAATAATGATAAGAATCCTTATCCGAATCGAATTCAGTCACAATATCTGTATAAAGTTGTATTTTTATAAAAATTATTATTTTCATGGACGCTAATTTCAGACTTGGGTTCGAACTTTGCAAGCAGTTTTCTCAGGTTTTATGGGACCAAACGGGCTGAAATATTGGAATAGTGATAAGAATCGTTATCCAAATCGAATTCAGTCACAAAATCTCCATAAAGTTGTATTTTTAGATAAAATTATGATTTTCATGGATGCTAATTTCAGACTTGGGTTCGAACTTTGCAAGCAGTTTTCTCTGGTTTTATGGGACCAAACGGGCTGAAATATTGGAATAGTGATAAGAATCGTTATCCAAATCGAACTCAGTCACAAAATCTTCATAATGTTGTATTTTTAGAAAAATTATGATTTTCATGGATGCTAATTTCAGACTTGGGTTCGAACTTTGGTAGCAGTTATCTCAGGTTTTATGGGACCAACCGGGCTGAAATATTGGAATAGTGATAAGAATGGTTATCCAAATCGAATTCAGTCACAATATCTCCATAAAGTTGTATTTTTAGAAATGTTATGATTTTCATGGACGCTAATTTCAGACTTGGGTTCGAACTTTGCAAGCAGTTTTCTCAGGTTTTATGGGACCAAACGGGCTGAAATATTGGAATAGTGATAAGAATCGTTATCCAAATCGAATTCAGTCACAAAATCTCCATAAAGTTGTATTTTTAGAAAAATTATGATTTTCATGGACGCTAATTTCAGCCTTGGGTTCGAACTTTGGAAGCAGTTTTCTCAGGTTTTATGTGACCAAACGGGTTGAAATATTGGAATAGTGATAAGAATCGTTATCCAAATCGAATTCAGTCACCAAATCTCCATAAAGTTGTATTTTTAGAAAAATTATGATTTTTATGGACGCTAATTTCAGACTTGGGTTCGAACTTTGGACGCAGTTATATCAGGTTTTATGGGACCAAACTGGCTGAAATATTGGAATAGTGATAAGAATCGTTATCCAAATCGAATTCAGTAACAAAATCTCCAAAAAGCTGTATTTTTAGAAAAATAATGATTTTCATGGATGCTAATTTCAGACTTGGGTTCGAACTTTGCAAGCAGTTTTCTCAGGTTTTATGTGACCGAACGGGCTGAAATATTGGAATAATGATAAGAATCCTTATCCAAATCGAATTTAGTCACAATATCTCCATAAAGTTGTATTTTTAGATTTAACAGATTTTTATGGACGCTCATTTCAGACTTGGGTTCGAACTTTGGAAGCAGTTTTCTCAGGTTCTATGGGACTGAATTGGCTGAAATTTTTTAATAATGATAAGAATCCTTATCCAAATCGAATTCAGTCACAATATCTCCATAAAGTTGTATTTTTCGAAAAATCATGATTTTTATGGACGCTAATTTCAGACTTGGGTTCGAACTTTTGAAGCAGTTTTCTCAGGTTCTACGGGACTGAATTGTCTGAAATTTTTGAATAATGATAAGAATCCTTATCCGAATCGAATTCAGTCACAATATCTGTATAAAGTTGTATTTTTAGAAAAATTATTATTTTCATGGACGCTAATTTCAGACTTGGGTTCGAACTTTGCAAGCAGTTTTCTCAGGTTTTATGGGACCAAACGGGCTGAAATATTGGAATAGTGATAAGAATCGTTATCCAAATCGAATTCAGTCACAATATCTCCATAAAGTTGTATTTTTAGAAATGTTATGATTTTCATGGACGCTAATTTCAGACTTGGGTTCGAACTTTGCAAGCAGTTTTCTCTGGTTTTATGGGACCAATCGGGCTGAAATATTGGAATAGTGATAACAATCGGTTTCCAAATCGAATTCAGTCACAATATCTCCATAAAGTTGTATTTTTAGATTAATCAGATTTTTATGGACGCTCATTTCAGACTTGGGTTCGAACTTTGGAAGCAGTTTTCTCAGGTTCTATGGGATTGAATTGGCTGAAATTTTTTAATAATGATAAGAATCCTTATCCAAATCGAATTCAGTCACAATATCTCCATAAAGTTGTATTTTTCGAAAAATCATGATTTTTATGGACGCTAATTTCAGACTTGGGTTCGAACTTTTGAAGCAGTTTTCTCAGGTTCTACGGGACTGAATTGGCTGAAATTTTTGAATAATGATAAGAATCCTTATCCGAATCGAATTCAGTCACAATATCTGTATAAAGTTGTATTTTTATAAAAATTATTATTTTCATGGACGCTAATTTCAGACTTGGGTTCGAACTTTGCAAGCAGTTTTCTCAGGTTTTATGGGACCAAACGGGCTGAAATATTGGAATAGTGATAAGAATCGTTATCCAAATCGAATTCAGTCACAAAATCTCCATAAAGTTGTATTTTTAGATAAAATTATGATTTTCATGGATGCTAATTTCAGACTTGGGTTCGAACTTTGCAAGCAGTTTTCTCTGGTTTTATGGGACCAAACGGGCTGAAATATTGGAATAGTGATAAGAATCGTTATCCAAATCGAACTCAGTCACAAAATCTTCATAATGTTGTATTTTTAGAAAAATTATGATTTTCATGGATGCTAATTTCAGACTTGGGTTCGAACTTTGGTAGCAGTTATCTCAGGTTTTATGGGACCAACCGGGCTGAAATATTGGAATAGTGATAAGAATGGTTATCCAAATCGAATTCAGTCACAATATCTCCATAAAGTTGTATTTTTAGAAATGTTATGATTTTCATGGACGCTAATTTCAGACTTGGGTTCGAACTTTGCAAGCAGTTTTCTCAGGTTTTATGGGACCAAACGGGCTGAAATATTGGAATAGTGATAAGAATCGTTATCCAAATCGAATTCAGTCACAAAATCTCCATAAAGTTGTATTTTTAGAAAAATTATGATTTTCATGGACGCTAATTTCAGCCTTGGGTTCGAACTTTGGAAGCAGTTTTCTCAGGTTTTATGTGACCAAACGGGTTGAAATATTGGAATAGTGATAAGAATCGTTATCCAAATCGAATTCAGTCACCAAATCTCCATAAAGTTGTATTTTTAGAAAAATTATGATTTTTATGGACGCTAATTTCAGACTTGGGTTCGAACTTTGGACGCAGTTATATCAGGTTTTATGGGACCAAACTGGCTGAAATATTGGAATAGTGATAAGAATCGTTATCCAAATCGAATTCAGTAACAAAATCTCCAAAAAGCTGTATTTTTAGAAAAATAATGATTTTCATGGATGCTAATTTCAGACTTGGGTTCGAACTTTGCAAGCAGTTTTCTCAGGTTTTATGTGACCGAACGGGCTGAAATATTGGAATAATGATAAGAATCCTTATCCAAATCGAATTTAGTCACAATATCTCCATAAAGTTGTATTTTTAGATTTAACAGATTTTTATGGACGCTCATTTCAGACTTGGGTTCGAACTTTGGAAGCAGTTTTCTCAGGTTCTATGGGACTGAATTGGCTGAAATTTTTTAATAATGATAAGAATCCTTATCCAAATCGAATTCAGTCACAATATCTCCATAAAGTTGTATTTTTCGAAAAATCATGATTTTTATGGACGCTAATTTCAGACTTGGGTTCGAACTTTTGAAGCAGTTTTCTCAGGTTCTACGGGACTGAATTGGCTGAAATTTTTGAATAATGATAAGAATCCTTATCCGAATCGAATTCAGTCACAATATCTGTATAAAGTTGTATTTTTAGAAAAATTATTATTTTCATTGACGCTAATTTCAGACTTGGGTTCGAACTTTGGACGCAGTTATATCAGGTTTTATGGGACCAAACTGGCTGAAATATTGGAATAGTGATAAGAATCGTTATCCAAATCGAATTCAGTCACAAAATCTCCACAAAGCTGTATTTTTAGAAAAATAATGATTTTCATGGATACTAATTTCAGACTTGGGTTCGAACTTTGCAAGCAGTTTTCTCAGGTTTTATGTGACCGAACGGGCTGAAATATTGGAATAATGATAAGAATCCTTATCCAAATCGAATTTAGTCACAATATCTCCATAAAGTTGTATTTTTAGATTAATCAGATTTTTATGGACGCTCATTTCAGACTTGGGTTCGAACTTTGGAAGCAGTTTTCACAGGTTCTATGGGACTGAATTGGCTGAAATTTTGTAATAGTTATAAGAATCCTTATCCAAATCGAATTCAGTCACAATATCTCCATAAAGTTTTTTTTTAGAAAAATTTTGATTTTTATGGACGCTAATTTCAGACTTGGGTTCGAACTTTGGACGCAGTTATATCAGGTTTTATGGGACCAAACTGGCTGAAATATTGGAATAGTGATAAGAATCGTTATCCAAATCGATTTCAGTCACAAAATCTCCACAAAGCTGTATTTTTAGAAAAATTATGATTTTTATGGATGCTAATTTCAGACTTGGGTTCGAACTTTGGACGCAGTTATATCAGGTTTTATGGGACCAAACTGGCTGAAATATTGGAATAGTGATAAGAATCGTTATCCAAATCGAATTCAGTCACAATATCTCCATAAAGTTGTATTTTTAGATTAATCAGATTTTTATGGACGCTCATTTCAGACTTGGGTTCGAACTTTGGAAGCAGTTTTCTCAGGTTCTATGGGACCGAATTGGCTGAAATTTTTTAATAATGATAAGAATCCTTATCCAAATCGAATTCAGTCACAATATCTCCATAAAGTTTTATTTTTCGAAAAATCATGATTTTTATGGACGCTAATTTCAGACTTGGGTTCGAACTTTTGAAGCAGTTTTCTCAGGTTCTACGGGACTGAATTGGCTGAAATTTTTGAATAATGATAAGAATCCTTATCCGAATCGAATTCAGTCACAATATCTGTATAAAGTTGTATTTTTCGAAAAATTATTATTTTCATGGACGCTAATTTCAGACTTGGGTTCGAACTTTTGAAGCAGTTTTCTCAGGTTCTACGTGACTGAATTGGCTGAAATTTTTGAATAATGATAAGAATCCTTATCCGAATCGAATTCAGTCACAATATCTGTAAAAAGTTGTATTTTTAGAAAAATTATTATTTTCATGGACGCTAATTTCAGACTTGGGTTCGAACTTTGCAAGCAGTTTTCTCAGGTTTTATGGGACCAAACGGGCTGAAATATTGGAATAGTGATAAGAATCGTTATCCAAATCGAATTCAGTCACAAAATCTCCATAAAGTTGTATTTTTAGAAAAATTATGATTTTCATGGATGCTAATTTCAGACTTGGGTTCGAACTTTGGTAGCAGTTATCTCAGGTTTTATGGGACCAAACGGGCTGAAATATTGGAATAGTGATAAGAATCGTTATCCAAATCGAATTCAGTCACAATATCTCCATAAAGTTGTATTTTTAGAAATGTTATGATTTTCATGGACGCTAATTTCAGACTTGGGTTCGAACTTTGCAAGCAGTTTTCTCCGGTTTTATGGGACCAAACGGGCTGAAATATTGGAATAGTGATAAGAATCGTTATCCAAATCGAACTCAGTCACAAAATCTTCATAATGTTGTATTTTTAGAAAAATTATGATTTTCATGGATGCTAATTTCAGACTTGGGTTCGAACTTTGGTAGCAGTTATCTCAGGTTTTATGGGACCAAACGGGCTGAAATATTGGAATAGTGATAAGAATCGTTATCCAAATCGAATTCAGTCACAATATCTCCATATAGTTGTATTTTTAGAAATGTTATGATTTTCATGGACGCTAATTTCAGACTTGGGTTCGAACTTTGCAAGCAGTTTTCTCTGGTTTTATGGGACCAAACGGGCTGAAATATTGGTATAGTGATAAGAATCGTTATCCAAATCGAACTCAGTCACAAAATCTCCCTAAAGTTGTATTTTTAGAAAAATTATGATTTTCATGGATGCTAATTTCAGACTTGGGTTCGAACTTTGGAAGCAGTTATCTCAGGTTTTATAGGACCAAACGGGCTGAAATATTGGAATAGTGATAACAATCGCTTTCCAAATCGAATTCAGTCATAATATCTCCATAAAGTTGTATTTTTAGATTAATCAGATTTTTATGGACGCTCATTTCAGACTTGGGTTCGAACTTTGGAAGCAGTTTTCTCAGGTTCTATGAGACCAAACTGCCTGATATTTTGTAATAGTTATAAGAATCCTTATCCAAATCGAATTCAGTCACAATATCTCCATAAAGTTGTATTTTTAGAAAAATCATGATTTTTATGGACGCTAATTTCAGACTTGGGTTCGAACTTTGGACGCAGTTATATCAGGTTTTATGGGACCAAACTGGCTGAAATATTGGAATAGTGATAAGAATCGTTATCCAAATCGAATTCAGTCACAAAATCTCCACAAAGCTGTATTTTTAGAAAAATAATGATTTTCATGGATGCTAATTTCAGACTTGGGTTCGAACTTTGGACGCAGTTATATCAGGTTTTATGGGACCAAACTGGCTGAAATATTGGAATAGTGATAAGAATCGTTATCCAAATCGAATTCAGTCACAAAATCTCCACAAAGCTGTATTTTTAGAAAAATAATGATTTTCATGGATGCTAATTTCAGACTTGGGTTCGAACTTTGGACGCAGTTATATCAGGTTTTATGGGACCAAACTGGCTGAAATATTGGAATAGTGATAAGAATCGTTATCCAAATCGAATTCAGTCACAATATCTCCATAAAGTTGTATTTTTAGATTAATCAGATTTTTATGGACGCTCATTTCAGACTTGGGTTCGAACTTTGGAAGCAGTTTTCTCAGGTTCTATGGGACCGAATTGGCTGAAATTTTTTAATAATGATAAGAATCCTTATCCAAATCGAATTCAGTCACAATATCTCCATAAAGTTGTATTTTTCGAAAAATCATGATTTTTATGGACGCTAATTTCATACTTGGGTTCGGACTTTTGAAGCAGTTTTCTCAGGTTCTACGGGACTGAATTGGCTGAAATTTTTGAATAATGATAAGAATCCTAATCCAAATCGAATTCAGTCATAATAGCTCCATAAAGTTGTATTTTTAGAAAAATTATGATTTTCATGGACGCTAATTTCAGCCTTGGGTTCGAACTTTGGAAACAGTTTTCTCAGGTTTTATGTGACCAAACGGGTTCAAATATTGGAATAGTGATAAGAATCGTTATCCAAATCGAATTCAGTCACCAAATCTCCATAAAGTTGTATTTTTAGAAAAATTATGATTTTTATGGACGCTAATTTCAGACTTGGGTTCGAACTTTGGACGCAGTTATATCAGGTTTTATGGGACCAAACTGGCTGAAATATTGGAATAGTGATAAGAATCGTTATCCAAATCGAATTCAGTCACAAAATCTCCACAAAGCTGTATTTTTAGAAAAATAATGATTTTCATGGATACTAATTTCAGACTTGGGTTCGAACTTTGCAAGCAGTTTTCTCAGGTTTTATGTGACCGAACGGGCTGAAATATTGGAATAATGATAAGAATCCTTATCCAAATCGAATTTAGTCACAATATCTCCATAAAGTTGTGTTTTTAGATTAATCAGATTTTTATGGACGCTCATTTCAGACTTGGGTTCGAACTTTGGAAGCAGTTTTCTCAGGTTCTATGGGACTGAATTGGCTGAAATTTTTTAATAATGATAAGAATCCTTATCCAAATCGAATTCAGTCACAATATCTCCATAAAGTTGTATTTTTCGAAAAATCATGATTTTTATGGACGCTAATTTCAGACTTGGGTTCGAACTTTTGAAGCAGTTTTCTCAGGTTCTACGGGACTGAATTGTCTGAAATTTTTGAATAATGATAAGAATCCTTATCCGAATCGAATTCAGTCACAATATCTGTATAAAGTTGTATTTTTAGAAAAATTATTATTTTCATGGACGCTAATTTCAGACTTGGGTTCGAACTTTGCAAGCAGTTTTCTCAGGTTTTATGGGACCAAACGGGCTGAAATATTGGAATAGTGATAAGAATCGTTATCCAAATCGAATTCAATCACAATATCTCCATAAAGTTGTATTTTTAGAAATGTTATGATTTTCATGGACGCTAATTTCAGACTTGGGTTCGAACTTTGCAAGCAGTTTTCTCTGGTTTTATGGGACCAAACGGGCTGAAATATTGGAATAGTGATAACAATCGGTTTCCAAATCGAATTCAGTCACAATATCTCCATAAAGTTGTATTTTTAGATTAATCAGATTTTTATGGACGCTCATTTCAGACTTGGGTTCGAACTTTGGAAGCAGTTTTCTCAGGTTCTATGGGATTGAATTGGCTGAAATTTTTTAATAATGATAAGAATCCTTATCCAAATCGAATTCAGTCACAATATCTCCATAAAGTTGTATTTTTCGAAAAATCATGATTTTTATGGACGCTAATTTCAGACTTGGGTTCGAACTTTTGAAGCAGTTTTCTCAGGTTCTACGGGACTGAATTGGCTGAAATTTTTGAATAATGATAAGAATCCTTATCCGAATCGAATTCAGTCACAATATCTGTATAAAGTTGTATTTTTATAAAAATTATTATTTTCATGGACGCTAATTTCAGACTTGGGTTCGAACTTTGCAAGCAGTTTTCTCAGGTTTTATGGGACCAAACGGGCTGAAATATTGGAATAGTGATAAGAATCGTTATCCAAATCGAATTCAGTCACAAAATCTCCATAAAGTTGTATTTTTAGATAAAATTATGATTTTCATGGATGCTAATTTCAGACTTGGGTTCGAACTTTGCAAGCAGTTTTCTCTGGTTTTATGGGACCAAACGGGCTGAAATATTGGAATAGTGATAAGAATCGTTATCCAAATCGAACTCAGTCACAAAATCTTCATAATGTTGTATTTTTAGAAAAATTATGATTTTCATGGATGCTAATTTCAGACTTGGGTTCGAACTTTGGTAGCAGTTATCTCAGGTTTTATGGGACCAACCGGGCTGAAATATTGGAATAGTGATAAGAATGGTTATCCAAATCGAATTCAGTCACAATATCTCCATAAAGTTGTATTTTTAGAAATGTTATGATTTTCATGGACGCTAATTTCAGACTTGGGTTCGAACTTTGCAAGCAGTTTTCTCAGGTTTTATGGGACCAAACGGGCTGAAATATTGGAATAGTGATAAGAATCGTTATCCAAATCGAATTCAGTCACAAAATCTCCATAAAGTTGTATTTTTAGAAAAATTATGATTTTCATGGACGCTAATTTCAGCCTTGGGTTCGAACTTTGGAAGCAGTTTTCTCAGGTTTTATGTGACCAAACGGGTTGAAATATTGGAATAGTGATAAGAATCGTTATCCAAATCGAATTCAGTCACCAAATCTCCATAAAGTTGTATTTTTAGAAAAATTATGATTTTTATGGACGCTAATTTCAGACTTGGGTTCGAACTTTGGACGCAGTTATATCAGGTTTTATGGGACCAAACTGGCTGAAATATTGGAATAGTGATAAGAATCGTTATCCAAATCGAATTCAGTAACAAAATCTCCAAAAAGCTGTATTTTTAGAAAAATAATGATTTTCATGGATGCTAATTTCAGACTTGGGTTCGAACTTTGCAAGCAGTTTTCTCAGGTTTTATGTGACCGAACGGGCTGAAATATTGGAATAATGATAAGAATCCTTATCCAAATCGAATTTAGTCACAATATCTCCATAAAGTTGTATTTTTAGATTTAACAGATTTTTATGGACGCTCATTTCAGACTTGGGTTCGAACTTTGGAAGCAATTTTCTCAGGTTCTATGGGACTGAATTGGCTGAAATTTTTTAATAATGATAAGAATCCTTATCCAAATCGAATTCAGTCACAATATCTCCATAAAGTTGTATTTTTCGAAAAATCATGATTTTTATGGACGCTAATTTCAGACTTGGGTTCGAACTTTTGAAGCAGTTTTCTCAGGTTCTACGGGACTGAATTGGCTGAAATTTTTGAATAATGATAAGAATCCTTATCCGAATCGAATTCAGTCACAATATCTGTATAAAGTTGTATTTTTAGAAAAATTATTATTTTCATTGACGCTAATTTCAGACTTGGGTTCGAACTTTGGACGCAGTTATATCAGGTTTTATGGGACCAAACTGGCTGAAATATTGGAATAGTGATAAGAATCGTTATCCAAATCGAATTCAGTCACAAAATCTCCACAAAGCTGTATTTTTAGAAAAATAATGATTTTCATGGATACTAATTTCAGACTTGGGTTCGAACTTTGCAAGCAGTTTTCTCAGGTTTTATGTGACCGAACGGGCTGAAATATTGGAATAATGATAAGAATCCTTATCCAAATCGAATTTAGTCACAATATCTCCATAAAGTTGTGTTTTTAGATTAATCAGATTTTTATGGACGCTCATTTCAGACTTGGGTTCGAACTTTGGAAGCAGTTTTCTCAGGTTCTATGGGACCGAATTAGCTGAAATTTTTGAATAATGATAAGAATCCTTATCCGAATCGAATTCAGTCAAAATATCTGTATAAAGTTGTATTTTTAGAAAAATTATTATTTTGATGGACGCTAATTTCAGACTTGGGTTCGAACTTTGCAAGCAGTTTTCTCAGGTTTTATGGGACCAAACGGGCTGAAATATTGGAATAGTGATAAGAATCGTTATCCAAATCGAATTCAGTCACAAAATCTCCATTAAGTTGTATTTTTAGAAAAATTATGTTTTTCATGGATGCTAATTTCAGACTTGGGTTCGAACTTTGGAAGCAGTTATCTCAGGTTTTATGGGACCAAACGGGCTGAAATATTGGAATAGTGATAAGAATCGTTATCCAAATCGAATTCAGTCACAATATCTCCATAAAGTTGTATTTTTAGAAATGTTATGATTTTCATGGACGCTAATTTCAGACTTGGGTTCGAACTTTGCAAGCAGTTTTCTCTGGTTTTATGGGACCAAACGGGCTGAAATATTGGAATAGTGATAAGAATCGTTATCCAAATCGAACTCAGTCACAAAATCTTCATAATGTTGTATTTTTAGAAAAATTATGATTTTCATGGATGCTAATTTCAGACTTGGGTTCGAACTTTGGTAGCAGTTATCTCAGGTTTTATGGGACCAAACGGGCTGAAATATTGGAATAGTGATAAGAATCGGTTTCCAAATCGAATTCAGTCACAATATCTCCATAAAGTTGTATTTTTAGATTAATCAGATTTTTATGGACGCTCATTTCAGACTTGGGTTCGAACTTTGGAAGCAGTTTTCACAGGTTCTATGGGACTGAATTGGCTGAAATTTTGTAATAGTTATAAGAATCCTTATCCAAATCGAATTCAGTCACAATATCTCCATAAAGTTTTTTTTTAGAAAAATTTTGATTTTTATGGACGCTAATTTCAGACTTGGGTTCGAACTTTGGACGCAGTTATATCAGGTTTTATGGGACCAAACTGGCTGAAATATTGGAATAGTGATAAGAATCGTTATCCAAATCCAATTCAGTCACAATATCTCCATATAGTTGTATTTTTAGAAATGTTATGATTTTCATGGACGCTAATTTCAGACTTGGGTTCGAACTTTGCAAGCAGTTTTCTCTGGTTTTATGGGACCAAACGGGCTGAAATATTGGTATAGTGATAAGAATCGTTATCCAAATCGAACTCAGTCACAAAATCTCCCTAAAGTTGTATTTTTAGAAAAATTATGATTTTCATGGATGCTAATTTCAGACTTGGGTTCGAACTTTGGAAGCAGTTATCTCAGGTTTTATAGGACCAAACGGGCTGAAATATTGGAATAGTGATAACAATCGCTTTCCAAATCGAATTCAGTCATAATATCTCCATAAAGTTGTATTTTTAGATTAATCAGATTTTTATGGACGCTCATTTCAGACTTGGGTTCGAACTTTGGAAGCAGTTTTCTCAGGTTCTATGAGACCAAACTGCCTGATATTTTGTAATAGTTATAAGAATCCTTATCCACATCGAATTCAGTCACAATATCTCCATAAAGTTGTATTTTTAGAAAAATCATGATTTTTATGGACGCTAATTTCAGACTTGGGTTCGAACTTTGGACGCAGTTATATCAGGTTTTATGGGACCAAACTGGCTGAAATATTGGAATAGTGATAAGAATCGTTATCCAAATCGAATACAGTCACAAAATCTCCACAAAGCTGTATTTTTAGAAAAATAATGATTTTTATGGATGCTAATTTCAGACTTGGGTTCGAACTTTGGACGCAGTTATATCAGGTTTTATGGGACCAAACTGGCTGAAATATTGGAATAGTGATAAGAATCGTTATCCAAATCGAATTCAGTCACAAAATCTCCACAAAGCTGTATTTTTAGAAAAATAATGATTTTCATGGATGCTAATTTCAGACTTGGGTTCGAACTTTGGACGCAGTTATATCAGGTTTTATGGGACCAAACTGGCTGAAATATTGGAATAGTGATAAGAATCGTTATCCAAATCGAATTCAGTCACAATATCTCCATAAAGTTGTATTTTTAGATTACCAGATTTTTATGGACGCTCATTTCAGACTTGGGTTCGAACTTTGGAAGCAGTTTTCTCAGGTTCTATGGGACCGAATTGGCTGAAATTTTTTAATAATGATAAGAATCCTTATCCAAATCGAATTCAGTAATAATAGCTCCATAAAGTTGTATTTTTAGAAAAATTATGATTTTCATGGACGCTAATTTCAGCCTTGGGTTCGAACTTTGGAAACAGTTTTCTCAGGTTTTATGTGACCAAACGGGTTCAAATATTGGAATAGTGATAAGAATCGTTATCCAAATCGAATTCAGTCACCAAATCTCCATAAAGTTGTATTTTTAGAAAAATTATGATTTTTATGGACGCTAATTTCAGACTTGTGTTCGAACTTTGGACGCAGTTATATCAGGTTTTATGGGACCAAACTGGCTGAAATATTGGAATAGTGATAAGAATCGTTATCCAAATCGAATTCAGTCACAAAATCTCCACAAATCTGTATTTTTAGAAAAATAATGATTTTCATGGATACTAATTTCAGACTTGGGTTCGAACTTTGCAAGCAGTTTTCTCAGGTTTTATGTGACCGAACGGGCTGAAATATTGGAATAATGATAAGAATCCTTATCCAAATCGAATTTAGTCACAATATCTCCATAAAGTTGTGTTTTTAGATTAATCAGATTTTTATGGACGCTCATTTCAGACTTGGGTTCGAACTTTGGAAGCAGTTTTCTCAGGTTCTATGGGACTGAATTGGCTGAAATTTTTTAATAATGATAAGAATCCTTATCCAAATCGAATTCAGTCACAATATCTCCATAAAGTTGTATTTTTCGAAAAATCATGATTTTTATGGACGCTAATTTCAGACTTGGGTTCGAACTTTTGAAGCAGTTTTCTCAGGTTCTACGGGACTGAATTGGCTGAAATTTTTGAATAATGATAAGAATCCTTATCCGAATCGAATTCAGTCACAATATCTGTATAAAGTTGTATTTTTAGAAAAATTATTATTTTCATGGACGCTAATTTCAGACTTGGGTTCGAACTTTGCAAGCAGTTTTCTCAGGTTTTATGGGACCAAACGGGCTGAAATATTGGAATAGTGATAAGAATCGTTATCCAAATCGAATTCAGTCACAATATCTCCATAAAGTTGTATTTTTAGAAATGTTATGATTTTCATGGACGCTAATTTCAGACTTGGGTTCGAACTTTGCAAGCAGTTTTCTCTGGTTTTATGGGACCAAACGGGCTGAAATATTGGAATAGTGATAACAATCGGTTTCCAAATCGAATTCAGTCACAATATCTCCATAAAGTTGTATTTTTAGATTAATCAGATTTTTATGGACGCTCATTTCAGACTTGGGTTCGAACTTTGGAAGCAGTTTTCTCAGGTTCTATGGGATTGAATTGGCTGAAATTTTTTAATAATGATAAGAATCCTTATCCAAATCGAATTCAGTCACAATATCTCCATAAAGTTGTATTTTTCGAAAAATCATGATTTTTATGGACGCTAATTTCAGACTTGGGTTCGAACTTTTGAAGCAGTTTTCTCAGGTTCTACGGGACTGAATTGGCTGAAATTTTTGAATAATGATAAGAATCCTTATCCGAATCGAATTCAGTCACAATATCTGTATAAAGTTGTATTTTTAGAAAAATTATTATTTTCATGGACGCTAATTTCAGACTTGGGTTCGAACTTTGCAAGCAGTTTTCTCAGGTTTTATGGGACCAAACGGGCTGAAATATTGGAATAGTGATAAGAATCGTTATCCAAATCGAATTCAGTCACAAAATCTCCATAAAGTTGTATTTTTAGAAAAATTATGATTTTCATGGATGCTAATTTCAGACTTGGGTTCGAACTTTGCAAGCAGTTTTCTCTGGTTTTATGGGACCAAACGGGCTGAAATATTGGAATAGTGATAAGAATCGTTATCCAAATCGAACTCAGTCACAAAATCTTCATAATGTTGTATTTTTAGAAAAATTATGATTTTCATGGATGCTAATTTCAGACTTGGGTTCGAACTTTGGTAGCAGTTATCTCAGGTTTTATGGGACCAACCGGGCTGAAATATTGGAATAGTGATAAGAATGGTTATCCAAATCGAATTCAGTCACAATATCTCCATAAAGTTGTATTTTTAGAAATGTTATGATTTTCATGGACGCTAATTTCAGACTTGGGTTCGAACTTTGCAAGCAGTTTTCTCAGGTTTTATGGGACCAAACGGGCTGAAATATTGGAATAGTGATAAGAATCGTTATCCAAATCGAATTCAGTCACAAAATCTCCATAAAGTTGTATTTTTAGAAAAATTTTGATTTTCATGGATGCTAATTTCAGACTTGGGTTCGAACTTTGGAAGCAGTTTTCTCAGGTTCTATGGGACTGAATTGGCTGAAATTTTTGAATAATGATAAGAATCCTTATCCAAATCGAATTCAGTCATAATAGCTCCATAAAGTTGTATTTTTAGAAAAATTATGATTTTCATGGACGCTAATTTCAGCCTTGGGTTCGAACTTTGGAAGCAGTTTTCTCAGGTTTTATGTGACCAAACGGGTTGAAATATTGGAATAGTGATAAGAATCGTTATCCAAATCGAATTCAGTCACCAAATCTCCATAAAGTTGTATTTTTTGAAAAATTATGATTTTTATGGACGCTAATTTCAGACTTGGGTTCGAACTTTGGACGCAGTTATATCAGGTTTTATGGGACCAAACTGGCTGAAATATTGGAATAGTGATAAGAATCGTTATCCAAATCGAATTCAGTAACAAAATCTCCACAAAGCTGTATTTTTAGAAAAATAATGATTTTCATGGATGCTAATTTCAGACTTGGGTTCGAACTTTGCAAGCAGTTTTCTCAGGTTTTATGTGACCGAACGGGCTGAAATATTGGAATAATGATAAGAATCCTTATCCAAATCGAATTTAGTCACAATATCTCCATAAAGTTGTATTTTTAGATTTAACAGATTTTTATGGACGCTCATTTCAGACTTGGGTTCGAACTTTGGAAGCAGTTTTCTCAGGTTCTATGGGACTGAATTGGCTGAAATTTTTGAATAATGATAAGAATCCTTATCCGAATCGAATTCAGTCACAATATCTGTATAAAGTTGTATTTTTAGAAAAATTATTATTTTCATGGACGCTAATTTCAGACTTGGGTTCGAACTTTGCAAGCAGTTTTCTCAGGTTTTATGGGACCAAACGGGCTGAAATATTGAAATAGTGATAAGAATCGTTATCCAAATCGAATTCAGTCACAAAATCTCCATAAAGTTGTATTTTTAGAAAAATTATGTTTTTCATGGATGCTAATTTCAGACTTGGGTTCGAACTTTGGAAGCAGTTATCTCAGGTTTTATGGGACCAAACGGGCTGAAATATTGGAATAGTGATAAGAATCGTTATCCAAATCGAATTCAGTCACAATATCTCCATAAAGTTGTATTTTTAGATTAATCAGATTTTTATGGACGCTCATTTCAGACTTGGGTTCGAACTTTGGAAGCAGTTTTCTCAGGTTCTATGGGACCGAATTGGCTGAAATTTTTTAATAATGATAAGAATCCTTATCCAAATCGAATTCAGTCACAATATCTGTATAAAGTTGTATTTTTAGAAAAATTATTATTTTCATGGACGCTAATTTCAGACTTGGGTTCGAACTTTGCAAGCAGTTTTCTCAGGTTTTATGGGACCAAACGGGCTGAAATATTGGAATAGTGATAAGAATCGTTATCCAAATCGAATTCAGTCACAAAATCTCCATAAAGTTGTATTTTTAGAAAAATTATGATTTTCATGGATGCTAATTTCAGACTTGGGTTCGAACTTTGCAAGCAGTTTTCTCTGGTTTTATGGGACCAAACGGGCTGAAATATTGGAATAGTGATAAGAATCGTTATCCAAATCGAACTCAGTCACAAAATCTTCATAATGTTGTATTTTTAGAAAAATTATGATTTTCATGGATGCTAATTTCAGACTTGGGTTCGAACTTTGGTAGCAGTTATCTCAGGTTTTATGGGACCAACCGGGCTGAAATATTGGAATAGTGATAAGAATGGTTATCCAAATCGAATTCAGTCACAATATCTCCATAAAGTTGTATTTTTAGAAATGTTATGATTTTCATGGACGCTAATTTCAGACTTGGGTTCGAACTTTGCAAGCAGTTTTCTCAGGTTTTATGGGACCAAACGGGCTGAAATATTGGAATAGTGATAAGAATCGTTATCCAAATCGAATTCAGTCACAAAATCTCCATAAAGTTGTATTTTTAGAAAAATTTTGATTTTCATGGATGCTAATTTCAGACTTGGGTTCGAACTTTGGAAGCAGTTTTCTCAGGTTCTATGGGACTGAATTGGCTGAAATTTTTGAATAATGATAAGAATCCTTATCCAAATCGAATTCAGTCATAATAGCTCCATAAAGTTGTATTTTTAGAAAAATTATGATTTTCATGGACGCTAATTTCAGCCTTGGGTTCGAACTTTGGAAGCAGTTTTCTCAGGTTTTATGTGACCAAACTGGCTGAAATATTGGAATAGTGATAAGAATCGTTATCCAAATCGAATTCAGTAACAAAATCTCCACAAAGCTGTATTTTTAGAAAAATAATGATTTTCATGGATGCTAATTTCAGACTTGGGTTCGAACTTTGCAAGCAGTTTTCTCAGGTTTTATGTGACCGAACGGGCTGAAATATTGGAATAATGATAAGAATCCTTATCCAAATCGAATTTAGTCACAATATCTCCATAAAGTTGTATTTTTAGATTTAACAGATTTTTATGGACGCTCATTTCAGACTTGGGTTCGAACTTTGGAAGCAGTTTTCTCAGGTTCTATGGGACTGAATTGGCTGAAATTTTTTAATAATGATAAGAATCCTTATCCGAATCGAATTCAGTCACAATATCTGTATAAAGTTGTATTTTTAGAAAAATTATTATTTTCATGGACGCTAATTTCAGACTTGGGTTCGAACTTTGCAAGCAGTTTTCTCAGGTTTTATGGGACCAAACGGGCTGAAATATTGAAATAGTGATAAGAATCGTTATCCAAATCGAATTCAGTCACAAAATCTCCATAAAGTTGTATTTTTAGAAAAATTATGTTTTTCATGGATGCTAATTTCAGACTTGGGTTCGAACTTTGGAAGCAGTTATCTCAGGTTTTATGGGACCAAACGGGCTGAAATATTGGAATAGTGATAAGAATCGTTATCCAAATCGAATTCAGTCACAATATCTCCATAAAGTTGTATTTTTAGATTAATCAGATTTTTATGGACGCTCATTTCAGACTTGGGTTCGAACTTTGGAAGCAGTTTTCTCAGGTTCTATGGGACCGAATTGGCTGAAATTTTTTAATAATGATAAGAATCCTTATCCAAATCGAATTCAGTCACAATATCTCCATAAAGTTGTATTTTTCGAAAAATCATGATTTTTATGGACGCTAATTTCATACTTGGGTTCGAACTTTTGAAGCAGTTTTCTCAGGTTCTACGGGACTGAATTGGCTGAAATTTTTGAATAATGATAAGAATCCTAATCCAAATCGAATTCAGTCATAATAGCTCCATAAAGTTGTATTTTTAGAAAAATTATGATTTTCATGGACGCTAATTTCAGCCTTGGGTTCGAACTTTGGAAACAGTTTTCTCAGGTTTTATGTGACCAAACGGGTTCAAATATTGGAATAGTGATAAGAATCGTTATCCAAATCGAATTCAGTCACCAAATCTCCATAAAGTTGTATTTTTAGAAAAATTATGATTTTTATGGACGCTAATTTCAGACTTGGGTTCGAACTTTGGACGCAGTTATATCAGGTTTTATGGGACCAAACTGGCTGAAATATTGGAATAGTGATAAGAATCGTTATCCAAATCGAATTCAGTCACAAAATCTCCACAAAGCTGTATTTTTAGAAAAATAATGATTTTCATGGATACTAATTTCAGACTTGGGTTCGAACTTTGCAAGCAGTTTTCTCAGGTTTTATGTGACCGAACGGGCTGAAATATTGGAATAATGATAAGAATCCTTATCCAAATCGAATTTAGTCACAATATCTCCATAAAGTTGTGTTTTTAGATTAATCAGATTTTTATGGACGCTCATTTCAGCCTTGGGTTCGAACTTTGGAAACAGTTTTCTCAGGTTTTATGTGACCAAACGGGTTCAAATATTGGAATAGTGATAAGAATCGTTATCCAAATCGAATTCAGTCACCAAATCTCCATAAAGTTGTATTTTTAGAAAAATTATTATTTTTATGGACGCTAATTTCAGACTTGGGTTCGAACTTTGGACGCAGTTATATCAGGTTTTATGGGACCAAACTGGCTGAAATATTGGAATAGTGATAAGAATCGTTATCCAAATCGAATTCAGTCACAAAATCTCCACAAAGCTGTATTTTTAGAAAAATAATGATTTTCATGGATACTAATTTCAGACTTGGGTTCGAACTTTGCAAGCAGTTTTCTCAGGTTTTATGTGACCGAACGGGCTGAAATATTGGAATAATGATAAGAATCCTTATCCAAATCGAATTTAGTCACAATATCTCCATAAAGTTGTGTTTTTAGATTAATCAGATTTTTATGGACGCTCATTTCAGACTTGGGTTCGAACTTTGGAAGCAGTTTTCTCAGGTTCTATGGGACCGAAATGGCTGAAATTTTTGAATAATGATAAGAATCCTTATCCGAATCGAATTCAGTCAAAATATCTGTATAAAGTTGTATTTTTAGAAAAATTATTATTTTGATGGACGCTAATTTCAGACTTGGGTTCGAACTTTGCAAGCAGTTTTCTCAGGTTTTATGGGACCAAACGGGCTGAAATATTGGAATAGTGATAAGAATCGTTATCCAAATCGAATTCAGTCACAAAATCTCCATTAAGTTGTATTTTTAGAAAAATTATGTTTTTCATGGATGCTAATTTCAGACTTGGGTTCGAACTTTGGAAGCAGTTATTTCAGGTTTTATGGGACCAAACGGGCTGAAATATTGGAATAGTGATAAGAATCGTTATCCAAATCGAATTCAGTCACAATATCTCCATAAAGTTGTATTTTTAGAAATGTTATGATTTTCATGGACGCTAATTTCAGACTTGGGTTCGAACTTTGGTAGCAGTTATCTCAGGTTTTATGGGACCAAACGGGCTGAAATATTGGAATAGTGATAAGAATCGGTTTCCAAATCGAATTCAGTCACAATATCTCCATAAAGTTGTATTTTTAGATTAATCAGATTTTTATGGACGCTCATTTCAGACTTGGGTTCGAACTTTGGAAGCAGTTTTCACAGGTTCTATGGGACTGAATTGGCTGAAATTTTGTAATAGTTATAAGAATCCTTATCCAAATCGAATTCAGTCACAATATCTCCATAAAGTTTTTTTTTAGAAAAATTTTGATTTTTATGGACGCTAATTTCAGACTTGGGTTCGAACTTTGGACGCAGTTATATCAGGTTTTATGGGACCAAACGGGCTGAAATATTGGAATAGTGATAAGAATCGTTATCCAAATCGAACTCAGTCACAAAATCTTCATAATGTTGTATTTTTAGAAAAATTATGATTTTCATGGATGCTAATTTCAGACTTGGGTTCGAACTTTGGTAGCAGTTATCTCAGGTTTTATGGGACCAAACGGGCTGAAATATTGGAATAGTGATAAGAATCGGTTTCCAAATCGAATTCAGTCACAATATCTCCATAAAGTTGTATTTTTAGATTAATCAGATTTTTATGGACGCTCATTTCAGACTTGGGTTCGAACTTTGGAAGCAGTTTTCACAGGTTCTATGGGACTGAATTGGCTGAAATTTTGTAATAGTTATAAGAATCCTTATCCAAATCGAATTCAGTCACAATATCTCCATAAAGTTTTTTTTTAGAAAAATTTTGATTTTTATGGACGCTAATTTCAGACTTGGGTTCGAACTTTGGACGCAGTTATATCAGGTTTTATGGGACCAAACTGGCTGAAATATTGGAATAGTGATAAGAATCGTTATCCAAATCGAATTCAGTCACCAAATCTCCATAAAGTTGTATTTTTAGAAAAATTATGATTTTTATGGACGCTAATTTCAGACTTGGGTTCGAACTTTGGACGCAGTTATATCAGGTTTTATGGGACCAAACTGGCTGAAATATTGGAATAGTGATAAGAATCGTTATCCAAATCGAATTCAGTCACAAAATCTCCACAAAGCTGTATTTTTAGAAAAATAATGATTTTCATGGATGCTAATTTCAGACTTGGGTTCGAACTTTGCAAGCAGTTTTCTCAGGTTTTATGTGACCGAACGGGCTGAAATATTGGAATAATGATAAGAATCCTTATCCAAATCGAATTTAGTCACAATATCTCCATAAAGTTGTGTTTTTAGATTAATCAGATTTTAATGGACGCTCATTTCAGACTTGGGTTCGAACTTTGGAAGCAGTTTTCTCAGTTTCTATGGGACTGAATTGGCTGAAATTTTTGAATAATGATAAGAATCCTAATCCAAATCGAATTCAGTAATAATAGCTCCATAAAGTTGTATTTTTAGAAAAATTATGATTTTCATGGACGCTAATTTCAGCCTTGGGTTCGACCTTTGGAAACAGTTTTCTCAGGTTTTATGTGACCAAACGGGTTCAAATATTGGAATAGTGATAAGAATCGTTATCCAAATCGAATTCAGTCACCAAATCTCCATAAAGTTGTATTTTTAGAAAAATTATGATTTTTATGGACGCTAATTTCAGACTTGGGTTCGAACTTTGGACGCAGTTATATCAGGTTTTATGGGACCAAACTGGCTGAAATATTGGAATAGTGATAAGAATCGTTATCCATATCGAATTCAGTCACAAAATCTCCACAAAGCTGTATTTTTAGAAAAATAATGATTTTCATGGATACTAATTTCAGACTTGGGTTCGAACTTTGCAAGCAGTTTTCTCAGGTTTTATGTGACCGAACGGGCTGAAATATTGGAATAATGATAAGAATCCTTATCCAAATCGAATTTAGTCACAATATCTCCATAAAGTTGTGTTTTTAGATTAATCAGATTTTTATGGACGCTCATTTCAGACTTGGGTTCGAACTTTGGAAGCAGTTTTCTCAGGTTCTATGGGACTGAATTGGCTGAAATTTTTTAATAATGATAAGAATCCTTATCCAAATCGAATTCAGTCACAATATCTCCATAAAGTTGTATTTTTCGAAAAATCATGATTTTTATGGACGCTAATTTCAGACTTGGGTTCGAACTTTTGAAGCAGTTTTCTCAGGTTCTACGGGACTGAATTGGCTGAAATTTTTGAATAATGATAAGAATCCTTATCCGAATCGAATTCAGTCACAATATCTGTATAAAGTTGTATTTTTAGAAAAATTATTATTTTCATGGACGCTAATTTCAGACTTGGGTTCGAACTTTGCAAGCAGTTTTCTCAGGTTTTATGGGACCAAACGGGCTGAAATATTGGAATAGTGATAAGAATCGTTATCCAAATCGAATTCAGTCACAATATCTCCATAAAGTTGTATTTTTAGAAATGTTATGATTTTCATGGACGCTAATTTCAGACTTGGGTTCGAACTTTGCAAGCAGTTTTCTCTGGTTTTATGGGACCAAACGGGCTGAAATATTGGAATAGTGATAAGAATCGTTATCCAAATCAAACTCAGTCACAAAATCTCCCTAAAGTTGTATTTTTAGAAAAATTATGATTTTCATGGATGCTAATTTCAGACTTGGGTTCGAACTTTGGAATCAGTTATCTCAGGTTTTATGGGACCAAACGGGCTGAAATATTGGAATAGTGATAATAATCGGTTTCCAAATCGAATTCAGTCACAATATCTCCATAAAGTTGTATTTTTAGATTAATCAGATTTTTATGGACGCTCATTTCAGACTTGGTTTCGAACTTTGGAAGCAGTTTTCTCAGGTTCTATGGGATTGAATTGGCTGAAATTTTTTAATAATGATAAGAATCCTTATCCAAATCGAATTCAGTCACAATATCTCCATAAAGTTGTATTTTTCGAAAAATCATGATTTTTATGGACGCTAATTTCAGACTTGGGTTCGAACTTTTGAAGCAGTTTTCTCAGGTTCTACGGGACTGAATTGGCTGAAATTTTTGAATAATGATAAGAATCCTTATCCGAATCGAATTCAGTCACAATATCTGTATAAAGTTGTATTTTTAGAAAAATTATTATTTTCATGGACGCTAATTTCAGACTTGGGTTCGAACTTTGCAAGCAGTTTTCTCAGGTTTTATGGGACCAAACGGGCTGAAATATTGGAATAGTGATAAGAATCGTTATCCAAATCGAATTCAGTCACAAAATCTCCATAAAGTTGTATTTTTAGAAAAATTATGATTTTCATGGATGCTAATTTCAGACTTGGGTTCGAACTTTGCAAGCAGTTTTCTCTGGTTTTATGGGACCAAACGGGCTGAAATATTGGAATAGTGATAAGAATCGTTATCCAAATCGAACTCAGTCACAAAATCTTCATAATGTTGTATTTTTAGAAAAATTATGATTTTCATGGATGCAAATTTCAGACTTGGGTTCGAACTTTGGTAGCAGTTATCTCAGGTTTTATGGGACCAAACGGGCTGAAATATTGGAATAGTGATAAGAATGGTTATCCAAATCGAATTCAGTCACAATATCTCCATAAAGTTGTATTTTTAGAAATGTTATGATTTTCATGGACGCTAATTTCAGACTTGGGTTCGAACTTTGCAAGCAGTTTTCTCAGGTTTTATGGGACCAAACGGGCTGAAATATTGGAATAGTGATAAGAATCGTTATCCAAATCGAATTCAGTCACAAAATCTCCATAAAGTTGTATTTTTAGAAAAATTTTGATTTTCATGGATGCTAATTTCAGACTTGGGTTCGAACTTTGGAAGCAGTTTTCTCAGGTTCTATGGGACTGAATTGGCTGAAATTTTTGAATAATGATAAGAATCCTTATCCAAATCGAATTCAGTCATAATAGCTCCATAAAGTTGTATTTTTAGAAAAATTATGATTTTCATGGACGCTAATTTCAGCCTTGGGTTCGAACTTTGGAAGCAGTTTTCTCAGGTTTTATGTGACCAAACGGGTTGAAATATTGGAATAGTGATAAGAATCGTTATCCAAATCGAATTCAGTCACCAAATCTCCATAAAGTTGTATTTTTAGAAAAATTATGATTTTTATGGACGCTAATTTCAGACTTGGGTTCGAACTTTGGACGCAGTTATATCAGGTTTTATGGGACCAAACTGGCTGAAATATTGGAATAGTGATAAGAATCGTTATCCAAATCGAATTCAGTAACAAAATCTCCACAAAGCTGTATTTTTAGAAAAATAATGATTTTCATGGATGCTAATTTCAGACTTGGGTTCGAACTTTGCAAGCAGTTTTCTCAGGTTTTATGTGACCGAACGGGCTGAAATATTGGAATAATGATAAGAATCCTTATCCAAATCGAATTTAGTCACAATATCTCCATAAAGTTGTATTTTTAGATTAATCAGATTTTTATGGAAGCTCATTTCAGACTTGGGTTCGAACTTTGGAAGCAGTTTTCTCAGGTTCTATGGGACTGAATTGGCTGAAATTTTTTAATAATGATAAGAATCCTTATCCAAATCGAATTCAGTCACAATATCTCCATAAAGTTGTATTTTTCGAAAAATCATGATTTTTATGGACGCTAATTTCAGACTTGGGTTCGAACTTTTGAAGCAGTTTTCTCAGGTTCTACGGGACTGAATTGGCTGAAATTTTTGAATAATGATAAGAATCCTTATCCGAATCGAATTCAGTCACAATATCTGTATAAAGTTGTATTTTTAGAAAAAATATTATTTTCATGGACGCTAATTTCAGACTTGGGTTCGAACTTTGCAAGCAGTTTTCTCAGGTTTTATGGGACCAAACGGGCTGAAATATTGGAATAGTGATAAGAATCGTTATCCAAATCGAATTCAGTCACAAAATCTCCATAAAGTTGTATTTTTAGAAAAATTATGTTTTTCATGGATGCTAATTTCAGACTTGGGTTCGAACTTTGGAAGCAGTTATCTCAGGTTTTATGGGACCAAACGGGCTGAAATATTGGAATAGTGATAAGAATCGGTTTCCAAATCGAATTCAGTCACAATATCTCCATAAAGTTGTATTTTTAGATTAATCAGATTTTTATGGACTCTCATTTCAGACTTGGGTTCGAACTTTGGAAGCAGTTTTCACAGGTTCTATGGGACTGAATTGGCTGAAATTTTGTAATAGTTATAAGAATCCTTATCCAAATCGAATTCAGTCACAATATCTCCATAAAGTTTTTTTTTAGAAAAATTTTGATTTTTATGGACGCTAATTTCAGACTTGGGTTCGAACTTTGGACGCAGTTATATCAGGTTTTATGGGACCAAACTGGCTGAAATATTGGAATAGTGATAAGAATCGTTATCCAAATCGATTTCAGTCACAAAATCTCCACAAAGCTGTATTTTTAGAAAAATTATGATTTTTATGGATGCTAATTTCAGACTTGGGTTCGAACTTTGGACGCAGTTATATCAGGTTTTATGGGACCAAACTGGCTGAAATATTGGAATAGTGATAAGAATCGTTATCCAAATCGAATTCAGTCACAAAATCTCCACAAAGCTGTATTTTTAGAAAAATAATGATTTTCATGGATACTAATTTCAGACTTGGGTTCGAACTTTGCAAGCAGTTTTCTCAGGTTTTATGTGACCGAACGGGCTGAAATATTGGAATAATGATAAGAATCCTTATCCAAATCGAATTTAGTCACAATATCTCCATAAAGTTGTGTTTTTAGATTAATCAGATTTTTATGGACGCTCATTTCAGACTTGGGTTCGAACTTTGGAAGCAGTTTTCTCAGGTTCTATGGGACCGAATTGGCTGAAATTTTTGAATAATGATAAGAATCCTTATCCGAATCGAATTCAGTCAAAATATCTGTATAAAGTTGTATTTTTAGAAAAATTATTATTTTGATGGACGCTAATTTCAGACTTGGGTTCGAACTTTGCAAGCAGTTTTCTCAGGTTTTATGGGACCAAACGGGCTGAAATATTGGAATAGTGATAAGAATCGTTATCCAAATCGAATTCAGTCACAAAATCTCCATAAAGTTGTATTTTTAGAAAAATTATGTTTTTCATGGATGCTAATTTCAGACTTGGGTTCGAACTTTGGAAGCAGTTATCTCAGGTTTTATGGGACCAAACGGGCTGAAATATTGGAATAGTGATAAGAATCGTTATCCAAATCGAATTCAGTCACAATATCTCCATAAAGTTGTATTTTTAGAAATGTTATGATTTTCATGGACGCTAATTTCAGACTTGGGTTCGAACTTTGCAAGCAGTTTTCTCTGGTTTTATGGGACCAAACGGGCTGAACTATTGGAATAGTGATAAGAATCGTTATCCAAATCGAACTCAGTCACAAAATCTTCATAATGTTGTATTTTTAGAAAAATTATGATTTTCATGGATGCTAATTTCAGACTTGGGTTCGAACTTTGGTAGCAGTTATCTCAGGTTTTATGGGACCAAACGGGCTGAAATATTGGAATAGTGATAAGAATCGGTTTCCAAATTGAATTCAGTCACAATATCTCCATAAAGTTGTATTTTTAGATTAATCAGATTTTTATGGACGCTCATTTCAGACTTGGGTTCGAACTTTGGAAGCAGTTTTCACAGGTTCTATGGGACTGAATTGGCTGAAATTTTGTAATAATTATAAGAATCCTTATCCAAATCGAATTCAGTCACAATATCTCCATAAAGTTTTTTTTTAGAAAAATTTTGATTTTTATGGACGCTAATTTCAGACTTGGGTTCGAACTTTGGACGCAGTTATATCAGGTTTTATGGGACCAAACTGGCTGAAATATTGGAATAGTGATAAGAATCGTTATCCATATCGAATTCAGTCACAAAATCTCCACAAAGCTGTATTTTTAGAAAAATAATGATTTTCATGGATACTAATTTCAGACTTGGGTTCGAACTTTGCAAGCAGTTTTCTCAGGTTTTATGGGACCAAACGGGCTGAAATATTGGAATAGTGATAAGAATTGTTATCCAAATCGAATTCAGTCATAATAGCTCCATAAAGTTGTATTTTTAGAAAAATTATGATTTTCATGGACGCTAATTTCAGCCTTGGGTTCGAACTTTGGAAGCAGTTTTCTCAGGTTTTATGTGACCAAACGGGTTGAAATATTGGAATAGTGATCAGAATCGTTATCCAAATCGAATTCAGTCACCAAATCTCCATAAAGTTGTATTTTTAGAAAAATTATGATTTTTATGGACGCTAATTTCAGACTTGGGTTCGAACTTTGGACGCAGTTATATCAGGTTTTATGGGACCAAACTGGCTGAAATATTGGAATAGTGATAAGAATCGTTATCCAAATCGAATTCAGTAACAAAATCTCCACAAAGCTGTATTTTTAGAAAAATAATGATTTTCATGGATGCTAATTTCAGACTTGGGTTCGAACTTTGCAAGCAGTTTTCTCAGGTTTTATGTGACCGAACGGGCTGAAATATTGGAATAATGATAAGAATCCTTATCCAAATCGAATTTAGTCACAATATCTCCATAAAGTTGTATTTTTAGATTAATCAGATTTTTATGGACGCTCATTTCAGACTTGGGTTCGAACTTTGGAAGCAGTTTTCTCAGGTTCTATGGGACTGAATTGGCTGAAATTTTTTAATAATGATAAGAATCCTTATCCGAATCGAATTCAGTCACAATATCTGTATAAAGTTGTATTTTTAGAAAAATTATTATTTTCATGGACGCTAATTTCAGACTTGGGTTCGAACTTTGCAAGCAGTTTTCTCAGGTTTTATGGGACCAAACGGGCTGAAATATTGGAATAGTGATAAGAATCGTTATCCAAATCGAATTCAGTCACAAAATCTCCATAAAGTTGTATTTTTAGAAAAATTATGTTTTTCATGGATGCTAATTTCAGACTTGGGTTCGAACTTTGGAAGCAGTTATCTCAGGTTTTATGGGACCAAACGGGCTGAAATATTGGAATAGTGATAAGAATCGTTATCCAAATCGAATTCAGTCACAATATCTCCATAAAGTTGTATTTTTAGAAATGTTATGATTTTCATGGACGCTAATTTCAGACTTGGGTTCGAACTTTGAAAGCAGTTTTCTCTGGTTTTATGGGACCAAACGGGCTGAAATATTGGAATAGTGATAAGAATCGTTATCCAAATCGAACTCAGTCACAAAATCTTCATAATGTTGTAATTTTAGAAAAATTATGATTTTCATGGATGCTAATTTCAGACTTGGGTTCGAACTTTGGTAGCAGTTATCTCAGGTTTTATGGGACCAAACGGGCTGAAATATTGGAATAGTGATAAGAATCGGTTTCCAAATCGAATTCAGTCACAATATCTCAATAAAGTTGTATTTTTAGATTAATCAGATTTTTATGGACGCTCATTTCAGACTTGGGTTCGAACTTTGGAAGCAGTTTTCACAGGTTCTATGGGACTGAATTGGCTGAAATTTTGTAATAGTTATAAGAATCCTTATCCAAATCGAATTCAGTCACAATATCTCCATAAAGTTTTTTTTTAGAAAAATTTTGATTTTTATGGACGCTAATTTCAGACTTGGGTTCGAACTTTGGACGCAGTTATATCAGGTTTTATGGGACCAAACTGGCTGAAATATTGGAATAGTGATAAGAATCGTTATCCAAATCGAATTCAGTCACAATATCTCCATAAAGTTGTATTTTCAGATTAATCAGATTTTTATGGACGCTCATTTCAGACTTGGGTTCGAACTTTGGAAGCAGTTTTCTCAGGTTCTATGGGACTGAATTGGCTGAAATTTTTTAATAATGATAAGAATCCTTATCCAAATCGAATTCAGTCACAATATCTCCATAAAGTTGTATTTTTCGAAAAAACATGATTTTTATGGACGATAATTTCAGACTTGTGTTCGAACTTTTGAAGCAGTTTTCTCAGGTTCTACGGGACTGAATTGGCTGAAATTTTTTAATAATGATAAGAATCCTTATTCAAATCGAATTCAGTCACAATATCTCCATAAAGTGTTAGTTTTCGAAAAATCATGATTTTATGGACGCTAATTTCAGACTTGGGTTCGAACTTTGGAAGCAGTTTTCTCAGGTTCTACGGGACTGAATAGGCTGAAATTTTTGAATAATGATAAGAATCCTTATCCGAATCGAATTCAGTCACAATATCTGTATAAAGTTGTATTTTTAGAAAAATTATTATTTTAATGGACGCTAATTTCAGACTTGGGTTCGAACTTTGCAAGCAGTTTTCTCAGGTTTTATTTGACCGAACGGGCTGAAATATTGGAATAATGATAAGAATCCTTATCCGAATGGAATTCAGTCACAATATCTGTATAAAGTTGTATTTTTAGAAAAATTATGATTTTCATGGACGCTAATTTCAGCCTTGGGTTCGATTTTGGAAGCAGTTTTCTCAGGTTTTATGTGACCAAACGGGTTGAAATATTGGAATAGTGATAAGAATCGTTATCCAAATCGAATTCAGTCACCAAATCTCCATAAAGTTGTATTTTTTGAAAAATTATGATTTTTATGGACGCTAATTTCAGACTTGGGTTCGAACTTTGGACGCAGTTATATCAGGTTTTATGGGACCAAACTGGCTGAAATATTGGAATAGTGATAAGAATCGTTATCCAAATCGAATTCAGTCACAAAATCTCCACAAAGCTGTATTTTTAGAAAAATAATGATTTTCATGGATGCTAATTTCAGACTTGGGTTCGAATTTTGCAAGCAGTTTTTTCAGGTTTTATGTGACCGAACGGGCTGAAATATTGGAATAATGATAAGAATCCTTATCCAAATCGAATTTAGTCACAATATCTCCATAAAGTTGTATTTTTAGATTAATCAGATTTTTATGGACGCTCATTTCAGACTTGGGTTCGAACTTTGGAAGCAGTTTTCTCAGGTTCTATGGGACTGAATTGGCTGAAATTTTTTAATAATGATAAGAATCCTTATCCAAATCGAATTCAGTCAGAATATCTCCATAAAGTTGTATTTTTCGAAAAATCATGATTTTTATGGACGCTAATTTCAGACTTGGGTTCGAACTTTTGAAGCAGTTTTCTCAGGTTCTACGGAACTGAATTGGCTGAAATTTTTGAATAATGATAAGAATCCTTATCCGAATCGAATTCAGTCACAATATCTGTATAAAGTTGTATTTTTAGAAAAATTATTATTTTCATGGACGCTAATTTCAGACTAGGGTTCGAACTTTGCAAGCAGTTTTCTCAGGTTTTATGAGACCAAACGGGCTGAAATATTGGAATAGTGATAAGAATCGTTATCCAAATCGAATTCAGTCACAAAATCTCCATAAAGTTGTATTTTTAGAAAAATTATGATTTTCATGGATGCAAATTTCAGACTTGGGTTCGAACTTTGGAAGCAGTTATCTCAGGTTTTATGGGACCAAACGGGCTGAAATATTGGAATAGTGATAAGAATCGTTATCCAAATCGAATTCAGTCACAATATCTCCATAAAGTTGTATTTTTAGAAATGTTATGATTTTCATGGACGCTAATTTCAGACTTGGGTTCGAACTTTGCAAGCAGTTTTCTCTGGTTTTATGGGACCAAACGGGCTGAAATATTGGAATAGTGATAAGAATCGTTATCCAAATCGAACTCAGTCACAAAATCTTCATAATGTTGTATTTTTAGAAAAATTATGATTTTTATGGACGCTAATTTCAGACTTGGGTTCGAACTTTGGACGCAGTTATATCAGGTTTTATGGGACCAAACTGGCTGAAATATTGGAATAGTGATAAGAATCGTTATCCATATCGAATTCAGTCACAAAATCTCCACAAAGCTGTATTTTTAGAAAAATAATGATTTTCATGGATACTAATTTCAGACTTGGGTTCGAACTTTGCAAGCAGTTTTCTCAGGTTTTATGTGACCGAACGGGCTGAAATATTGGAATAATGATAAGAATCCTTATCCAAATCGAATTTAGTCACAATATCTCCATAAAGTTGTGTTTTTAGATTAATCAGATTTTTATGGACGCTCATTTCAGACTTGGGTTCGAACTTTGGAAGCAGTTTTCTCAGGTTCTATGGGACTGAATTGGCTGAAATTTTTTAATAATGATAAGAATCCTTATCCAAATCGAATTCAGTCACAATATCTCCATAAAGTTGTATTTTTCGAAAAATCATGATTTTTATGGACGCTAATTTCAGACTTGGGTTCGAACTTTTGAAGCAGTTTTCTCAGGTTCTACGGGACTGAATTGGCTGAAATTTTTGAATAATGATAAGAATCCTTATCCGAATCGAATTCAGTCACAATATCTGTATAAAGTTGTATTTTTAGAAAAATTATTATTTTCATGGACGCTAATTTCAGACTTGGGTTCGAACTTTGCAAGCAGTTTTCTCAGGTTTTATGGGACCAAACGGGCTGAAATATTGGAATAGTGATAAGAATCGTTATCCAAATCGAATTCAGTCACAATATCTCCATAAAGTTGTATTTTTAGAAATGTTATGATTTTCATGGACGCTAATTTCAGACTTGGGTTCGAACTTTGGAAGCAGTTATCTCAGGTTTTATGGGACCAAACGGGCTGAAATATTGGAATAGTGATAACAATCGGTTTCCAAATCGAATTCAGTCACAATATCTCCATAAAGTTGTATTTTTAGATTAATCAGATTTTTATGGACGCTCATTTCAGACTTGGGTTCGAACTTTGGAAGCAGTTTTCTCAGGTTCTATGGGATTGAATTGGCTGAAATTTTTTAATAATGATAAGAATCCTTATCCAAATCGAATTCAGTCACAATATCTCCATAAAGTTGTATTTTTCGAAAAATCATGATTTTTATGGACGCTCATTTCAGACTTGGGTTCGAACTTTTGAAGCAGTTTTCTCAGGTTCTACGGGACTGAATTGGCTGAAATTTTTGAATAATGATAAGAATCCTTATCCGAATCGAATTCAGTCACAATATCTGTATAAAGTTGTATTTTTAGAAAAATTATTATTTTCATGGACGCTAATTTCAGACTTGGGTTCGAACTTTGCAAGCAGTTTTCTCAGGTTTTATGGGACCAAACGGGCTGAAATATTGGAATAGTGATAAGAATCGTTATCCAAATCGAATTCAGTCACAAAATCTCCATAAAGTTGTATTTTTAGAAAAATTATGATTTTCATGGATGCTAATTTCAGACTTGGGTTCGAACTTTGCAAGCAGTTTTCTCTGGTTTTATGGGACCAAACGGGCTGAAATATTGGAATAGTGATAAGAATCGTTATCCAAATCGAACTCAGTCACAAAATCTTCATAATGTTGTATTTTTAGAAAAAATTATGATTTTCATGGATGCTAATTTCAGACTTGGGTTCGAACTTTGGTAGCAGTTATCTCAGGTTTTATGGGACCAAACGGGCTGAAATATTGGAATAGTGATAAGAATTGTTATCCAAATCGAATTCAGTCACAATATCTCCATAAAGTTGTATTTTTCGAAAAATCATGATTTTTATGGACGCTAATTTCAGACTTGGGTTCGAACTTTTGAAGCAGTTTTCTCAGGTTCTACGGGACTGAATTGGCTGAAATTTTTGAATAATGATAAGAATCCTTATCCGAATCGAATTCAGTCACAATATCTGTATAAAGTTGTATTTTTAGAAAAATTATTATTTTCATGGACGCTAATTTCAGACTTGGGTTCGAACTTTGCAAGCAGTTTTCTCAGGTTTTATGGGACCAAACGGGCTGAAATATTGGAATAGTGATAAGAATCGTTATCCAAATCGAATTCAGTCACAATATCTCCATAAAGTTGTATTTTTAGAAATGTTATGATTTTCATGGACGCTAATTTCAGACTTGGGTTCGAACTTTGGAAGCAGTTATCTCAGGTTTTATGGGACCAAACGGGCTGAAATATTGGAATAGTGATAACAATCGGTTTCCAAATCGAATTCAGTCACAATATCTCCATAAAGTTGTATTTTTAGATTAATCAGATTTTTATGGACGCTCATTTCAGACTTGGGTTCGAACTTTGGAAGCAGTTTTCTCAGGTTCTATGGGATTGAATTGGCTGAAATTTTTTAATAATGATAAGAATCCTTATCCAAATCGAATTCAGTCACAATATCTCCATAAAGTTGTATTTTTCGAAAAATCATGATTTTTATGGACGCTCATTTCAGACTTGGGTTCGAACTTTTGAAGCAGTTTTCTCAGGTTCTACGGGACTGAATTGGCTGAAATTTTTGAATAATGATAAGAATCCTTATCCGAATCGAATTCAGTCACAATATCTGTATAAAGTTGTATTTTTAGAAAAATTATTATTTTCATGGACGCTAATTTCAGACTTGGGTTCGAACTTTGCAAGCAGTTTTCTCAGGTTTTATGGGACCAAACGGGCTGAAATATTGGAATAGTGATAAGAATCGTTATCCAAATCGAATTCAGTCACAAAATCTCCATAAAGTTGTATTTTTAGAAAAATTATGATTTTCATGGATGCTAATTTCAGACTTGGGTTCGAACTTTGCAAGCAGTTTTCTCTGGTTTTATGGGACCAAACGGGCTGAAATATTGGAATAGTGATAAGAATCGTTATCCAAATCGAACTCAGTCACAAAATCTTCATAATGTTGTATTTTTAGAAAAAATTATGATTTTCATGGATGCTAATTTCAGACTTGGGTTCGAACTTTGGTAGCAGTTATCTCAGGTTTTATGGGACCAAACGGGCTGAAATATTGGAATAGTGATAAGAATTGTTATCCAAATCGAATTCAGTCACAATATCTCCATAAAGTTGTATTTTTAGAAATGTTATGATTTTCATGGACGCTAATTTCAGACTTGGGTTCGAACTTTGCAAGCAGTTTTCTCAGGTTTTATGGGACCAAACGGGCTGAAATATTGGAATAGTGATAAGAATCGTTATCCAAATCGAATTCAGTCACAAAATCTCCATAAAGTTGGATTTTTAGAAAAATTTTGATTTTCATGGATGCTAATTTCAGACTTGGGTTCGAACTTTGGAAGCAGTTTTCTCAGGTTCTATGGGACTGAATTGGCTGAAATTTTTGAATAATGATAAGAATCCTTATCCAAATCGAATTCAGTCATAATAGCTCCATAAAGTTGTATTTTTAGAAAAATTATGATTTTCATGGACGCTAATTTCAGCCTTGGGTTCGAACTTTGGAAGCAGTTTTCTCAGGTTTTATGTGACCAAACGGGTTGAAATATTGGAATAGTGATCAGAATCGTTATCCAAATCGAATTCAGTCACCAAATCTCCATAAAGTTGTATTTTTAGAAAAATTATGATTTTTATGGACGCTAATTTCAGACTTGGGTTCGAACTTTGGACGCAGTTATATCAGGTTTTATGGGACCAAACTGGCTGAAATATTGGAATAGTGATAAGAATCGTTATCCAAATCGAATTCAGTAACAAAATCTCCACAAAGCTGTATTTTTAGAAAAATAATGATTTTCATGGATGCTAATTTCAGACTTGGGTTCGAACTTTGCAAGCAGTTTTCTCAGGTTTTATGTGACCGAACGGGCTGAAATATTGGAATAATGATAAGAATCCTTATCCAAATCGAATTTAGTCACAATATCTCCATAAAGTTGTATTTTTAGATTAATCAGATTTTTATGGACGCTCATTTCAGACTTGGGTTCGAACTTTGGAAGCAGTTTTCTCAGGTTCTATGGGACTGAATTGGCTGAAATTTTTTAATAATGATAAGAATCCTTATCCAAATCGAATTCAGTCACAATATCTCCATAAAGTTGTATTTTTCGAAAAATCATGATTTTTATGGACGCTAATTTCAGACTTGGGTTCGAACTTTTGAAGCAGTTTTCTCAGGTTCTACGGGACTGAATTGGCTGAAATTTTTGAATAATGATAAGAATCCTTATCCGAATCGAATTCAGTCACAATATCTGTATAAAGTTGTATTTTTAGAAAAATTATTATTTTCATGGACGCTAATTTCAGACTTGGGTTCGAACTTTGCAAGCAGTTTTCTCAGGTTTTATGGGACCAAACGGGCTGAAATATTGGAATAGTGATAAGAATCGTTATCCAAATCGAATTCAGTCACAAAATCTCCATAAAGTTGTATTTTTAGAAAAATTATGTTTTTCATGGATGCTAATTTCAGACTTGGGTTCGAACTTTGGAAGCAGTTATCTCAGGTTTTATGGGACCAAACGGGCTGAAATATTGGAATAGTGATAAGAATCGTTATCCAAATCGAATTCAGTCACAATATCTCCATAAAGTTGTATTTTTAGAAATGTTATGATTTTCATGGACGCTAATTTCAGACTTGGGTTCGAACTTTGAAAGCAGTTTTCTCTGGTTTTATGGGACCAAACGGGCTGAAATATTGGAATAGTGATAAGAATCGTTATCCAAATCGAACTCAGTCACAAAATCTTCATAATGTTGTAATTTTAGAAAAATTATGATTTTCATGGATGCTAATTTCAGACTTGGGTTCGAACTTTGGTAGCAGTTATCTCAGGTTTTATGGGACCAAACGGGCTGAAATATTGGAATAGTGATAAGAATCGGTTTCCAAATCGAATTCAGTCACAATATCTCCATAAAGTTGTATTTTTAGATTAATCAGATTTTTATGGACGCTCATTTCAGACTTGGGTTCGAACTTTGGAAGCAGTTTTCACAGGTTCTATGGGACTGAATTGGCTGAAATTTTGTAATAGTTATAAGAATCCTTATCCAAATCGAATTCAGTCACAATATCTCCATAAAGTTTTTTTTTAGAAAAATTTTGATTTTTATGGACGCTAATTTCAGACTTGGGTTCGAACTTTGGACGCAGTTATATCAGGTTTTATGGGACCAAACTGGCTGAAATATTGGAATAGTGATAAGAATCGTTATCCAAATCGAATTCAGTCACAATATCTCCATAAAGTTGTATTTTCAGATTAATCAGATTTTTATGGACGCTCATTTCAGACTTGGGTTCGAACTTTGGAAGCAGTTTTCTCAGGTTCTATGGGACTGAATTGGCTGAAATTTTTTAATAATGATAAGAATCCTTATCCAAATCGAATTCAGTCACAATATCTCCATAAAGTTGTATTTTTCGAAAAAACATGATTTTTATGGACGATAATTTCAGACTTGTGTTCGAACTTTTGAAGCAGTTTTCTCAGGTTCTACGGGACTGAATTGGCTGAAATTTTTTAATAATGATAAGAATCCTTATTCAAATCGAATTCAGTCACAATATCTCCATAAAGTGTTAGTTTTCGAAAAATCATGATTTTATGGACGCTAATTTCAGACTTGGGTTCGAACTTTGGAAGCAGTTTTCTCAGGTTCTACGGGACTGAATAGGCTGAAATTTTTGAATAATGATAAGAATCCTTATCCGAATCGAATTCAGTCACAATATCTGTATAAAGTTGTATTTTTAGAAAAATTATTATTTTAATGGACGCTAATTTCAGACTTGGGTTCGAACTTTGCAAGCAGTTTTCTCAGGTTTTATGTGACCGAACGGGCTGAAATATTGGAATAATGATAAGAATCCTTATCCGAATGGAATTCAGTCACAATATCTGTATAAAGTTGTATTTTTAGAAAAATTATGATTTTCATGGACGCTAATTTCAGCCTTGGGTTCGATTTTGGAAGCAGTTTTCTCAGGTTTTATGTGACCAAACGGGTTGAAATATTGGAATAGTGATAAGAATCGTTATCCAAATCGAATTCAGTCACCAAATTTCCATAAAGTTGTATTTTTTGAAAAATTATGATTTTTATGGACGCTAATTTCAGACTTGGGTTCGAACTTTGGACGCAGTTATATCAGGTTTTATGGGACCAAACTGGCTGAAATATTGGAATAGTGATAAGAATCGTTATCCAAATCGAATTCAGTCACAAAATCTCCACAAAGCTGTATTTTTAGAAAAATAATGATTTTCATGGATGCTAATTTCAGACTTGGGTTCGAATTTTGCAAGCAGTTTTTTCAGGTTTTATGTGACCGAACGGGCTGAAATATTGGAATAATGATAAGAATCCTTATCCAAATCGAATTTAGTCACAATATCTCCATAAAGTTGTATTTTTAGATTAATCAGATTTTTATGGACGCTCATTTCAGACTTGGGTTCGAACTTTGGAAGCAGTTTTCTCAGGTTCTATGGGACTGAATTGGCTGAAATTTTTTAATAATGATAAGAATCCTTATCCAAATCGAATTCAGTCAGAATATCTCCATAAAGTTGTATTTTTCGAAAAATCATGATTTTTATGGACGCTAATTTCAGACTTGGGTTCGAACTTTTGAAGCAGTTTTCTCAGGTTCTACGGAACTGAATTGGCTGAAATTTTTGAATAATGATAAGAATCCTTATCCGAATCGAATTCAGTCACAATATCTGTATAAAGTTGTATTTTTAGAAAAATTATTATTTTCATGGACGCTAATTTCAGACTAGGGTTCGAACTTTGCAAGCAGTTTTCTCAGGTTTTATGAGACCAAACGGGCTGAAATATTGGAATAGTGATAAGAATCGTTATCCAAATCGAATTCAGTCACAAAATCTCCATAAAGTTGTATTTTTAGAAAAATTATGATTTTCATGGATGCAAATTTCAGACTTGGGTTCGAACTTTGGAAGCAGTTATCTCAGGTTTTATGGGACCAAACGGGCTGAAATATTGGAATAGTGATAAGAATCGTTATCCAAATCGAATTCAGTCACAATATCTCCATAAAGTTGTATTTTTAGAAATGTTATGATTTTCATGGACGCTAATTTCAGACTTGGGTTCGAACTTTGCAAGCAGTTTTCTCTGGTTTTATGGGACCAAACGGGCTGAAATATTGGAATAGTGATAAGAATCGTTATCCAAATCGAATTCAGTCACAATATCTCCATAAAGTTGTATTTTCAGATTAATCAGATTTTTATGGACGCTCATTTCAGACTTGGGTTCGAACTTTGGAAGCAGTTTTCTCAGGTTCTATGGGACTGAATTGGCTGAAATTTTTTAATAATGATAAGAATCCTTATCCAAATCGAATTCAGTCACAATATCTCCATAAAGTTGTATTTTTCGAAAAAACATGATTTTTATGGACGATAATTTCAGACTTGTGTTCGAACTTTTGAAGCAGTTTTCTCAGGTTCTACGGGACTGAATTGGCTGAAATTTTTTAATAATGATAAGAATCCTTATTCAAATCGAATTCAGTCACAATATCTCCATAAAGTGTTAGTTTTCGAAAAATCATGATTTTATGGACGCTAATTTCAGACTTGGGTTCGAACTTTGGAAGCAGTTTTCTCAGGTTCTACGGGACTGAATAGGCTGAAATTTTTGAATAATGATAAGAATCCTTATCCGAATCGAATTCAGTCACAATATCTGTATAAAGTTGTATTTTTAGAAAAATTATTATTTTAATGGACGCTAATTTCAGACTTGGGTTCGAACTTTGCAAGCAGTTTTCTCAGGTTTTATGTGACCGAACGGGCTGAAATATTGGAATAATGATAAGAATCCTTATCCGAATGGAATTCAGTCACAATATCTGTATAAAGTTGTATTTTTAGAAAAATTATGATTTTCATGGACGCTAATTTCAGCCTTGGGTTCGATTTTGGAAGCAGTTTTCTCAGGTTTTATGTGACCAAACGGGTTGAAATATTGGAATAGTGATAAGAATCGTTATCCAAATCGAATTCAGTCACCAAATTTCCATAAAGTTGTATTTTTTGAAAAATTATGATTTTTATGGACGCTAATTTCAGACTTGGGTTCGAACTTTGGACGCAGTTATATCAGGTTTTATGGGACCAAACTGGCTGAAATATTGGAATAGTGATAAGAATCGTTATCCAAATCGAATTCAGTCACAAAATCTCCACAAAGCTGTATTTTTAGAAAAATAATGATTTTCATGGATGCTAATTTCAGACTTGGGTTCGAATTTTGCAAGCAGTTTTTTCAGGTTTTATGTGACCGAACGGGCTGAAATATTGGAATAATGATAAGAATCCTTATCCAAATCGAATTTAGTCACAATATCTCCATAAAGTTGTATTTTTAGATTAATCAGATTTTTATGGACGCTCATTTCAGACTTGGGTTCGAACTTTGGAAGCAGTTTTCTCAGGTTCTATGGGACTGAATTGGCTGAAATTTTTTAATAATGATAAGAATCCTTATCCAAATCGAATTCAGTCAGAATATCTCCATAAAGTTGTATTTTTCGAAAAATCATGATTTTTATGGACGCTAATTTCAGACTTGGGTTCGAACTTTTGAAGCAGTTTTCTCAGGTTCTACGGAACTGAATTGGCTGAAATTTTTGAATAATGATAAGAATCCTTATCCGAATCGAATTCAGTCACAATATCTGTATAAAGTTGTATTTTTAGAAAAATTATTATTTTCATGGACGCTAATTTCAGACTAGGGTTCGAACTTTGCAAGCAGTTTTCTCAGGTTTTATGAGACCAAACGGGCTGAAATATTGGAATAGTGATAAGAATCGTTATCCAAATCGAATTCAGTCACAAAATCTCCATAAAGTTGTATTTTTAGAAAAATTATGATTTTCATGGATGCAAATTTCAGACTTGGGTTCGAACTTTGGAAGCAGTTATCTCAGGTTTTATGGGACCAAACGGGCTGAAATATTGGAATAGTGATAAGAATCGTTATCCAAATCGAATTCAGTCACAATATCTCCATAAAGTTGTATTTTTAGAAATGTTATGATTTTCATGGACGCTAATTTCAGACTTGGGTTCGAACTTTGCAAGCAGTTTTCTCTGGTTTTATGGGACCAAACGGGCTGAAATATTGGAATAGTGATAAGAATCGTTATCCAAATCGAACTCAGTCACAAAATCTTCATAATGTTGTATTTTTAGAAAAATTATGATTTTCATGGATGCTAATTTCAGACTTGGGTTCGAACTTTGGTAGCAGTTATCTCAGGTTTTATGGGACCAAACGGGCTGAAATATTGGAATAGTGATAAGAATCGTTATCCAAATCGAATTCAGTCACAATATCTCCATAAAGTTGTATTTTTAGAAATGTTATGATTTTCATGGACGCTAATTTCAGACTTGGGTTCGAACTTTGCAAGCAGTTTTCTCTGGTTTTATGGGACCAAACGGGCTGAAATATTGGAATAGTGATAAGAATCGTTTTCCAAATCGAACTCAGTCACAAAATCTCCCTAAAGTTGTATTTTTAGAAAAATTATGATTTTCATGGATGCTAATTTCAGACTTGGGTTCGAACTTTGGAAGCAGTTATCTCAGGTTTTATGGGACCAAACGGGCTGAAATATTGGAATAGTGATAACAATCGGTTTCCAAATCGAATTCAGTCACAATATCTCCATAAAGTTGTATTTTTAGATTAATCAGATTTTTATGGACGCTCATTTCAGACTTGGGTTCGAACTTTGGAAGCAGTTTTCTCAGGTTCTATGGGACTGAATTGGCTGAAATTTTTTAATAATGATAAGAATCCTTATCCAAATCGAATTCAGTCACAATATCTCCATAAAGTTGTATTTTTCGAAAAATCATGATTTTTATGGACGCTAATTTCAGACTTGGGTTCGAACTTTTGAAGCAGTTTTCTCAGGTTCTACGGGACTGAATTGGCTGAAATTTTTGAATAATGATAAGAATCCTTATCCGAATCGAATTCAGTCACAATATCTGTATAAAGTTGTATTTTTAGAAAAATTATTATTTTAATGGACGCTAATTTCAGACTTGGGTTCGAACTTTGCAAGCAGTTTTCTCAGGTTTTATGTTACCGAACGGGCTGAAATATTGGAATAATGATAAGAATCCTTATCCAAATCGAATTAAGTCACAATATCTCCATAAAGTTGTATTTTTAGAAAAATCATGATTTTTATGGACGCTAATTTCAGACTTGGGTTCGAACTTTGCAAGCAGTTTTCTCAGGTTTTATGGGACCAAACGGGCTGAAATATTGGAATAGTGATAAGAATCGTTATCCAAATCGAATTCAGTCACAATATCTCCATAAAGTTGTATTTTTAGATTAATCAGATTTTTATGGACGCTCATTTCAGACTTGGGTTCGAACTTTGGAAGCAGTTTTCTCAGGTTCTATGGGACTGAATTGGCTGAAATTTTTTAATAATGATAAGAATCCTTATCCAAATCGAATTCAGTCACAATATCTCCATAAAGTTGTATTTTTCGAAAAATCATGATTTTTATGGACGCTAATTTCAGACTTGGGTTCGAATTTTTGAAGCAGTTTTCTCAGGTTCTACGGGACTGAATTGGCTGAAATTTTTGAATAATGATAAGAATCCTTATCCGAATCGAATTCAGTCACAATATCTGTATAAAGTTGTATTTTTAGAAAAATTATTATTTTAATGGACGCTAATTTCAGACTTGGGTTCGAACTTTGCAAGCAGTTTTCTCAGGTTTTATGTTACCGAACGGGCTGAAATATTGGAATAATGATAAGAATCCTTATCCAAATCGAATTAAGTCACAATATCTCCATAAAGTTGTATTTTTAGAAAAATCATGATTTTTATGGACGCTAATTTCAGACTTGGGTTCGAACTTTGCAAGCAGTTTTCTCAGGTTTTATGGGACCAAACGGGCTGAAATATTGGAATAGTGATAAGAATCGTTATCCAAATCGAATTCAGTCACAATATCTCCATAAAGTTGTATTTTTAGAAATGTTATGATTTTCATGGACGCTAATTTCAGACTTGGGTTCGAACTTTGCAAGCAGTTTTCTCTGGTTTTATGGGACCAAACGGGCTGAAATATTGGAATAGTGATAAGAATCGTTTTCCAAATCGAACTCAGTCACAAAATCTCCCTAAAGTTGTATTTTTAGAAAAATTATGATTTTCATGGATGCTAATTTCAGACTTGGGTTCGAACTTTGGAAGCAGTTATCTCAGGTTTTATGGGACCAAACGGGCTGAAATATTGGAATAGTGATAACAATCGGTTTCCAAATCGAATTCAGTCACAATATCTCCATAAAGTTGTATTTTTAGATTAATCAGATTTTTATGGACGCTCATTTCAGACTTGGGTTCGAACTTTGGAAGCAGTTTTCTCAGGTTCTATGGGACTGAATTGGCTGAAATTTTTTAATAATGATAAGAATCCTTATCCAAATCGAATTCAGTCACAATATCTCCATAAAGTTGTATTTTTCGAAAAATCATGATTTTTATGGACGCTAATTTCAGACTTGGGTTCGAACTTTTGAAGCAGTTTTCTCAGGTTCTACGGGACTGAATTGGCTGAAATTTTTGAATAATGATAAGAATCCTTATCCGAATCGAATTCAGTCACAATATCTGTATAAAGTTGTATTTTTAGAAAAATTATTATTTTAATGGACGCTAATTTCAGACTTGGGTTAGAACTTTGCAAGCAGTTTTCTCAGGTTTTATGTTACCGAACGGGCTGAAATATTGGAATAATGATAAGAATCCTTATCCAAATCGAATTAAGTCACAATATCTCCATAAAGTTGTATTTTTAGAAAAATCATGATTTTTATGGACGCTAATTTCAGACTTGGGTTCGAACTTTGCAAGCAGTTTTCTCAGGTTTTATGGGACCAAACGGGCTGAAATATTGGAATAGTGATAAGAATCGTTATCCAAATCGAATTCAGTCACAAAATCTCCATAAAGTTGTATTTTTAGAAAAATTTTGATTTTCATGGATGCTAATTTCAGACTTGGGTTCGAACTTTGGAAGCAGTTTTCTCAGGTTCTATGGGACTGAATTGGCTGAAATTTTTGAATAATGATAAGAATCCTTATCCAAATCGAATTCAGTCATAATAGCTCCATAAAGTTGTATTTTTAGAAAAATTATGATTTTCATGGACGCTAATTTCAGCCTTGGGTTCGAACTTTGGAAGCAGTTTTCTCAGGTTTTATGTGACCAAACGGGTTGAAATATTGGAATAGTGATAAGAATCGTTATCCAAATCGAATTCAGTCACCAAATCTCCATAAAGTTGTATTTTTAGAAAAATTATGATTTTTATGGACGCTAATTTCAGACTTGGGTTCGAACTTTGGACGCAGTTATATCAGGTTTTATGGGACCAAACTGGCTGAAATATTGGAATAGTGATAAGAATCGTTATCCAAATCGAATTCATTCACAAAATCTCCACAAAGCTGTATTTTTAGAAAAATAATGATTTTCATGGATGCTAATTTCAGACTTGGGTTCGAACTTTGCAAGCAGTTTTCTCAGGTTTTATGTGACCGAACGGGCTGAAATATTGGAATAATGATAAGAATCCTTATCCAAATCGAATTTAGTCACAATATCTCCATAAAGTTGTATTTTTAGATTAATCAGATTTTTATGGACGCTCATTTCAGACTTGGGTTCGAACTTTGGAAGCAGTTTTCTCAGGTTCTATGGGACTGAATTGGCTGAAATTTTTTAATAATGAAAGAATCCTTATCCAAATCGAATTAAGTCACAATATCTCCATAAAGTTGTATTTTTAGATTAATCAGATTTTTATGGACGCTCATTTCAAACTTGGGTTCGAACATTGGAAGCAGTTTTCTCAGGTTCTATGGGACTGAATTGGCTGAATTTTTTTAATAATGATAAGAATCCTTATCCAAATCGAATTCAGTCACAATATCTCCATAAAGTTGTATTTTTCGAAAAATCATGATTTTTATGGACGCTAATTTCAGACTTGGGTTCGAACTTTTGAAGCAGTTTTCTCAGGTTCTACGGGACTGAATTGGCTGAAATTTTTGAATAATGATAAGAATCCTTATCCGAATCGAATTCAGTCACAATATCTGTATAAAGTTGTATTTTTCGAAAAATTATTATTTTCATGGACGCTAATTTCAGACTTGGGTTCGAACTTTGGAAGCAGTTATCTCAGGTTTTATGGGACCAAACGGGCTGAAATATTGGAATAGTGATAAGAATCGTTATCCAAATCGAATTCAGTCACAATATCTCCATAAAGTTGTATCTTTAGAAATGTTATGATTTTCATGGACGCTAATTTCAGACTTGGGTTCGAACTTTGCAAGCAGTTTTCTCTGGTTTTATGGGACCAAACGGGCTGAAATATTGGAATAGTGATGAGAATCGTTATCCAAATCGAACTCAGTCACAAAATCTTCATAATGTTGTATTTTTAGAAAAATTATGATTTTCATGGATGCTAATTTCAGACTTGGGTTCGAACTTTGGTAGCAGTTATCTCAGGTTTTTATGGGACCAAACGGGCTGAAATATTGGAATAGTGATAAGAATCGTTATCCAAATCGAATTCAGTCACAATATCTCCATAAAGTTGTATTTTTAGAAATGTTATGATTTTCATGGACGCTAATTTCAGACTTGGGTTCGAACTTTGCAAGCAGTTTTCTCCGGTTTTATGGGACCAAACGGGCTGAAATATTGGAATAGTGATAAGAATCGTTATCCAAATCGAACTCAGTCACAAAATCTTCATAATGTTGTATTTTTAGAAAAATTATGATTTTCATGGATGCTAATTTCAGACTTGGGTTCGAACTTTGGTAGCAGTTATCTCAGGTTTTATGGGACCAAAAGGGCTGAAATATTGGAATAGTGATAAGAATCATTATCCAAATCGAATTCAGTCACAATATCTCCATAAAGTTGTATTTTTAGAAATGTTATGATTTTCATGGACGCTAATTTCAGACTTGGGTTCGAACTTTGCAAGCAGTTTTCTCTGGTTTTATGGGACCAAACGGGCTGAAATATTGGTATAGTGATAAGAATCGTTATCCAAATCGAACTCAGTCACAAAATCTCCCTAAAGTTGTATTTTTTGAAAAATTATGATTTTCATGGATGCTAATTTCAGACTTGGGTTCGAACTTTGGAAGCAGTTATCTCAGGTTTTATGGGACCAAACGGGCTGAAATATTGGAATAGTGATAACAATCGCTTTCCAAATCGAATTCAGTCATAATATCTCCATAAAGTTGTATTTTTAGATTAATCAGATTTTTATGGACGCTCATTCAGACTTGGGTTCGAACTTTGGAAGCAGTTTTACTCAGGTTCTATGGGACTGAATTGGCTGAAATTTTTTAATAATGATAAGAATCCTTATCCAAATCGAATTCAGTCCTCAATATCTCCATAAAGTTGTATTTTTAGAAATGTTATGATTTTCATGGACGCTAATTTCAGACTTGTGTTCGAACTTTGCAAGCAGTTTTCTCTGGTTTTATGGGACCAAACGGGCTGAAATATTGGTATAGTGATAAGAATCGTTATCCAAATCGAATTCAGTCACCAAATCTCCATAAAGTTGTATTTTTAGAAAAATTATGATTTTTATGGACGCTAATTTCAGACTTGGGTCCGAACTTTGGACGCAGTTATATCAGGTTTTATGGGACCAAACTGGCTGAAATATTTGAATCGTGATAAGAATCGTTATCCAAATCGAATTCAGTCACAAAATCTCCACAAAGCTGTATTTTTAGAAAAATAATGATTTTCATGGATGCTAATTTCAGACTTGGGTTCGAACTTTGCAAGCAGTTTTCTCAGGTTTTATGTGACCGAACGGGCTGAAATATTGGAATAATGATAAGAATCCTTATCCAAATCGAATTTTGTCACAATATCTCCATAAAGTTGTATTTTTAGATTAATCAGATTTTTATGGACGCTCATTTCAGACTTGGGTTCGAACTTTGGAAGCAGTTTTCTCAGGTTCTATGGGACTGAATTGGCTGAAATTTTTTAATAATGATAAGAATTCTTATCCAAATCGAATTCAGTCACAATATCTCCATAAAGTTGTATTTTTAGAAAAATTATTATTTTTATGGACGCTAATTTCAGACTTGGGTTCGAACTTTGCAAGCAGTTTTCTCAGGTTTTATGGGACCAAACGGGCTGAAATATTGGAATAGTGATAAGAATCGTTATCCAAATCGAATTCAGTCACAAAATCTCCATAAAGTTGTATTTTTAGAAAAATTATGATTTTCATGGATGCTAATTTCAGACTTGGGTTCGAACTTTGCAAGCAGTTTTCTCTGGTTTTATGGGACCAAACGGGCTGAAATATTGGAATAGTGATAAGAATCGTTATCCAAATCGAACTCAGTCACAAAATCTTCATAATGTTGTATTTTTAGAAAAATTATGATTTTCATGGATGCTAATTTCAGACTTGGGTTCGAACTTTGGTAGCAGTTATCTCAGGTTTTATGGGACCAAACGGGCTGAAATATTGGAATAGTGATAAGAATCGTTATCCAAATCGAATTCAGTCACAATATCTCCATAAAGTTGTATTTTTAGAAATGTTATGATTTTCATGGACGCTAATTTCAGACTTGGGTTCGAACTTTGCAAGCAGTTTTCTCAGGTTTTATGGGACCAAACGGGCTGAAATATTGGAATAGTGATAAGAATCGTTATCCAAATCGAATTCAGTCACAAAATCTGCATAAAGTTGTATTTTTAGAAAAATTTTGATTTTCATGGATGCTAATTTCAGACTTGGGTTCGAACTTTGGAAGCAGTTTTCTCAGGTTCTATGGGACTGAATTGGCTGAAATTTTTGAATAATGATAAGAATCCTTATCCAAATCGAATTCAGTCATAATAGCTCCATAAAGTTGTATTTTTAGAAAAATTATGATTTTCATGGACGCTAATTTCAGCCTTGGGTTCGAACTTTGGAAGCAGTTTTCTCAGGTTTTATGTGACCAAACGGGTTGAAATATTGGAATAGTGATAAGAATCGTTATCCAAATCGAATTCAGTCACCAAATCTCCATAAAGTTGTATTTTTAGAAAAATTATGATTTTTATGGACGCTAATTTCAGACTTGGGTTCGAACTTTGGACGCAGTTATATCAGGTTTTATGGGACCAAACTGGCTGAAATATTGGAATAGTGATAAGAATCGTTATCCAAATCGAATTCAGTCGCAAAATCTCCACAAAGCTGTATTTTTAGAAAAATAATGATTTTCATGGATGCTAATTTCAGACTTGGGTTCGAACTTTGCAAGCAGTTTTCTCAGGTTTTATGTGACCGAACGGGCTGAAATATTGGAATAATGATAAGAATCCTTATCCAAATCGAATTTAGTCACAATATCTCCATAAAGTTGTATTTTTAGATTAATCAGATTTTTATGGACGCTCATTTCAGACTTGGGTTCGAACTTTGGAAGCAGTTTTCTCAGGTTCTATGGGACTGAATTGGCTGAAATTTTTTAATAATGAAAGAATCCTTATCCAAATCGAATTAAGTCACAATATCTCCATAAAGTTGTATTTTTAGATTAATCAGATTTTTATGGACGCTCATTTCAGACTTGGGTTCGAACTTTGGAAGCAGTTTTCTCAGGTTCTATGGGACTGAATTGGCTGAAATTTTTTAATAATGATAAGAATCCTTATCCAAATCGAATTCAGTCACAATATCTCCATAAAGTTGTATTTTTCGAAAAATCATGATTTTTATGGACGCTAATTTCAGACTTGGGTTCGAACTTTTGAAGCAGTTTTCTCAGGTTCTACGGGACTGAATTGGCTGAAATTTTTGAATAATGATAAGAATCCTTATCCGAATCGAATTCAGTCACAATATCTGTATAAAGTTGTATTTTTCGAAAAATTATTATTTTCATGGACGCTAATTTCAGACTTGGGTTCGAACTTTGGAAGCAGTTATCTCAGGTTTTATGGGACCAAACGGGCTGAAATATTGGAATAGTGATAAGAATCGTTATCCAAATCGAATTCAGTCACAATATCTCCATAAAGTTGTATTTTTAGAAATGTTATGATTTTCATGGACGCTAATTTCAGACTTGGGTTCGAACTTTGCAAGCAGTTTTCTCTGGTTTTATGGGACCAAACGGGCTGAAATATTGGAATAGTGATAAGAATCGTTATCCAAATCGAACTCAGTCACAAAATCTTCATAATGTTGTATTTTTAGAAAAATTATGATTTTCATGGATGCTAATTTCAGACTTGGGTTCGAACTTTGATAGCAGTTATCTCAGGTTTTATGGGACCAAACGGGCTGAAATATTGGAATAGTGATAAGAATCGTTATCCAAATCGAATTCAGTCACAATATCTCCATAAAGTTGTATTTTTAGAAATGTTATGATTTTCATGGACGCTAATTTCAGACTTGGGTTCGAACTTTGATAGCAGTTATCTCAGGTTTTATGGGACCAAACGGGCTGAAATATTGGAATAGTGATAACAATCGCTTTCCAAATCGAATTCAGTCATAATATCTCCATAAAGTTGTATTTTTAGATTAATCAGATTTTTATGGACGCTCATTTCAGACTTGGGTTCGAACTTTGGAAGCAGTTTTACTCAGGTTCTATGGGACTGAATTGGCTGAAATTTTTTAATAATGATAAGAATCCTTATCCAAATCGAATTCAGTCCTCAATATCTCCATAAAGTTGTATTTTTAGAAATGTTATGATTTTCATGGACGCTAATTTCAGTCTTGTGTTCGAACTTTGCAAGCAGTTTTCTCTGGTTTTATGGGACCAAACGGGCTGAAATATTGGTATAGTGATAAGAATCGTTATCCAAATCGAATTCAGTCACCAAATCTCCATAAAGTTGTATTTTTAGAAAAATTATCATTTTTATGGACGCTAATTTCAGACTTGGGTCCGAACTTTGGACGCAGTTATATCAGGTTTTATGGGACCAAACTGGCTGAAATATTGGAATCGTGATAAGAATCGTTATCCAAATCGAATTCAGTCACAAAATCTCCACAAAGCTGTATTTTTAGAAAAATAATGATTTTCATGGATGATAATTTCAGACTTGGGGTCGAACTTTGCAAGCAGTTTTCTCAGGTTTTATGTGACCGAACGGGCTGAAATATTGGAATAATGATAAGAATCCTTATCCAAATCGAATTTAGTCACAATATCTCCATAAAGTTGTATTTTTAGATTAATCAGATTTTTATGGACGCTCATTTCAGACTTGGGTTCGAACTTTGGAAGCAGTTTTCTCAGGTTCTATGGGACTGAATTGGCTGAATTTTTTTAATAATGATAAGAATCCTTATCCAAATCGAATTCAGTCACAATATCTCCATAAAGTTGTTTTTTTCGAAAAATCATGATTTTTATGGACGCTAATTTCAGACTTGGGTTCGAACTTTTGAAGCAGTTTTCTCAGGTTCTACGGGACTGAATTGGCTGAAATTTTTGAATAATGATAAGAATCCTTATCCGAATCGAATTCAGTCACAATATCTGTATAAAGTTGTATTTTTCGAAAAATTATTATTTTCATGGACGCTAATTTCAGACTTGGGTTCGAACTTTTGAAGCAGTTTTCTCAGGTTCTACGGGACTGAATTGGCTGAAATTTTTGAATAATGATAAGAATCCTTATCCGAATCGAATTCAGTCACAATATCTGTATAAAGTTGTATTTTTAGAAAAATTATTATTTTCATGGACGCTAATTTCAGACTTGGGTTCGAACTTTGCAAGCAGTTTTCTCAGGTTTTATGGGACCAAACGGGCTGAAATATTGGAATAGTGATAAGAATCGTTATCCAAATCGAATTCAGTCACAAAATCTCCATAAAGTTGTATTTTTAGAAAAATTATGATTTTCATGGATGCTAATTTCAGACTTGGGTTCGAACTTTGGAAGCAGTTATCTCAGGTTTTATGGGACCAAACGGGCTGAAATATTGGAATAGTGATAAGAATCGTTATCCAAATCGAACTCAGTCACAAAATCTTCATAATGTTGTATTTTTAGAAAAATTATGATTTTCATGGATGCTAATTTCAGACTTGGGTTCGAACTTTGATAGCAGTTATCTCAGGTTTTATGGGACCAAACGGGCTGAAATATTGGAATAGTGATAAGAATCGTTATCCAAATCGAATTCAGTCACAATATCTCCATAAAGTTGTATTTTAGAAATGTTATGATTTTCATGGACGCTAATTTCAGACTTGGGTTCGAACTTTGCAAGCAGTTTTCTCCGGTTTTATGGGACCAAACGGGCTGAAATATTGGAATAGTGATAAGAATCGTTATCCAAATCGAACTCAGTCACGAAATCTTCATAATGTTGTATTTTTAGAAAAATTATGATTTTCATGGATGCTAATTTCAGACTTGGGTTCGAACTTTGGTAGCAGTTATCTCAGGTTTTATGGGACCAAACGGGCTGAAATATTGGAATAGTGATAAGAATCATTATCCAAATCGAATTCAGTCACAATATCTCCATAAAGTTGTATTTTTAGAAATGTTATGATTTTCATGGACGCTAATTTCAGACTTGGGTTCGAACTTTGCAAGCAGTTTTCTCTGGTATTATGGGACCAAACGGGCTGAAATATTGGTATAGTGATAAGAATCGTTATCCAAATCGAACTCAGTCACAAAATCTCCACAAAGCTGTATTTTTAGAAAAATAATGATTTTCATGGATGCTAATTTCAGACTTGGGGTCGAACTTTGCAAGCAGTTTTCTCAGGTTTTATGTGACCGAACGGGCTGAAATATTGGAATAATGATAAGAATCCTTATCCAAATCGAATTTAGTCACAATATCTCCATAAAGTTGTATTTTTAGATTAATCAGATTTTTATGGACGCTCATTTCAGACTTGGGTTCGAACTTTGGAAGCAGTTTTCTCAGGTTCTATGGGACTGAATTGGCTGAATTTTTTTAATAATGATAAGAATCCTTATCCAAATCGAATTCAGTCACAATATCTCCATAAAGTTGTTTTTTTCGAAAAATCATGATTTTTATGGACGCTAATTTCAGACTTGGGTTCGAACTTTTGAAGCAGTTTTCTCAGGTTCTACGGGACTGAATTGGCTGAAATTTTTGAATAATGATAAGAATCCTTATCCGAATCGAATTCAGTCACAATATCTGTATAAAGTTGTATTTTTCGAAAAATTATTATTTTCATGGACGCTAATTTCAGACTTGGGTTCGAACTTTTGAAGCAGTTTTCTCAGGTTCTACGGGACTGAATTGGCTGAAATTTTTGAATAATGATAAGAATCCTTATCCGAATCGAATTCAGTCACAATATCTGTATAAAGTTGTATTTTTAGAAAAATTATTATTTTCATGGACGCTAATTTCAGACTTGGGTTCGAAATTTGCAAGCAGTTTTCTCAGGTTTTATGGGACCAAACGGGCTGAAATATTGGAATAGTGATAAGAATCGTTATCCAAATCGAATTCAGTCACAAAATCTCCATAAAGTTGTATTTTTAGAAAAATTATGATTTTCATGGATGCTAATTTCAGACTTGGGTTCGAACTTTGGAAGCAGTTATCTCAGGTTTTATGGGACCAAACGGGCTGAAATATTGGAATAGTGATAAGAATCGTTATCCAAATCGAATTCAGTCACAATATCTCCATAAAGTTGTATTTTTAGAAATGTTATGATTTTCATGGACGCTAATTTCAGACTTGGGTTCGAACTTTGCAAGCAGTTTTCTCTGGTTTTATGGGACCAAACGGGCTGAAATATTGGATCAGTGGTAAGAATCGTTATCCAAATCGAATTCAGTCACAAAATCTCCATAAAGTTGTATTTTTAGATTAATCAGATTTTTATGGACGCTCATTTCAGACTTGGGTTCGAACTTTGGAAGCAGTTTTCTCAGGTTCTATGGGACTGAATTGGCTGAAATTTTTTAATAATGATAAGAATCCTTATCCAAATCGAATTCAGTCACAATATCTCCATAAAGTTGTATTTTTCGAAAAATCATGATTTTTATGGACGCTAATTTCAGACTTGGGTTCGAACTTTGCAAGCAGTTTTCTCCGGTTTTATGGGACCAAACGGGCTGAAATATTGGAATAGTGATAAGAATCGTTATCCAAATCGAACTCAGTCACAAAATCTTCATAATGTTGTATTTTTAGAAAAATTATGATTTTCATGGATGCTAATTTCAGACTTGGGTTCGAACTTTGGTAGCAGTTATCTCAGGTTTTATGGGACCAAACGGGCTGAAATATTGGAATAGTGATAAGAATCATTATCCAAATCGAATTCAGTCACAATATCTCCATAAAGTTGTATTTTTAGAAATGTTATGATTTTCATGGACGCTAATTTCAGACTTCGGTTCGAACTTTGCAAGCAGTTTTCTCTGGTTTTATGGGACCAAACGGGCTGAAATATTGGTATAGTGATAAGAATCGTTAACCAAATCGAACTCAGTCACAAAATCTCCCTAAAGTTGTATTTTTAGAAAAATTATGATTTTCATGAATGCTAATTTCAGACTTGGGTTCGATCTTTGGAAGCAGTTATCTCAGGTTTTATGGGACCACACGGGCTGAAATATTGGAATAGTGATAACAATCGCTTTCCAAATCGAATTCAGTCATAATATCTCCATAAAGTTGTATTTTTAGATTAATCAGATTTTTATGGACGCTCATTTCAGACTTGGGTTCGAACTTTGGAAGCAGTTTTCTCAGGTTCTATGGGACTGAATTGGCTGAAATTTTTTAATAATGATAAGAATCCTTATCCAAATCGAATTCAGTCCTCAATATCTCCATAAAGTTGTATTTTTAGAAATGTTATGATTTTCATGGACGCTAATTTCAGACTTGGGTTCGAACTTTGCAAGCAGTTTTCTCTGGTTTTATGGGACCAAACGGGCTGAAATATTGGTATAGTGATAAGAATCGTTATCCAAATCGAATTCAGTCACCAAATCTCCATAAAGTTGTATTTTTAGAAAAATTATGATTTTTATGGACGCTAATTTCAGACTTGGGTCCGAACTTTGGACGCAGTTATATCAGGTTTTATGGGACCAAACTGGCTGAAATATTGGAATCGTGATAAAAATCGTTATCCAAATCGAATTCAGTCACAAAATCTCCACAAAGCTGTATTTTTCAAAAAATTATTATTTTCATGGACGCTAATTTCAGACTTGGGTTCGAACTTTTGAAGCAGTTTTCTCAGGTTCTACGGGACTGAATTGGCTGAAATTTTTGAATAATGATAAGAATCCTTATCCGAATCGAATTCAGTCACAATATCTGTATAAAGTTGTATTTTTAGAAAAATTATTATTTTCATGGACGCTAATTTCAGACTTGGGTTCGAACTTTGCAAGCAGTTTTCTCAGGTTTTATGGGACCAAACGGGCTGAAATATTGGAATAGTGATAAGAATCGTTATCCAAATCGAATTCAGTCACAAAATCTCCATAAAGTTGTATTTTTAGAAAAATTATGATTTTCATGGATGCTAATTTCAGACTTGGGTTCGAACTTTGGAAGCAGTTATCTCAGGTTTTATGGGACCAAACGGGCTGAAATATTGGAATAGTGATAAGAATCGTTATCCAAATCGAATTCAGTCACAATATCTCCATAAAGTTGTATTTTTAGAAATGTTATGATTTTCATGGACGCTAATTTCAGACTTGGGTTCGAACTTTGCAAGCAGTTTTCTCTGGTTTTATGGGACCAAACGGGCTGAAATATTGGATCAGTGGTAAGAATCGTTATCCAAATCGAATTCAGTCACAAAATCTCCATAAAGTTGTATTTTTAGATTAATCAGATTTTTATGGACGCTCATTTCAGACTTGGGTTCGAACTTTGGAAGCAGTTTTCTCAGGTTCTATGGGACTGAATTGGCTGAAATTTTTTAATAATGATAAGAATCCTTATCCAAATCGAATTCAGTCACAATATCTCCATAAAGTTGTATTTTTCGAAAAATCATGATTTTTATGGACGCTAATTTCAGACTTGGGTTCGAACTTTGCAAGCAGTTTTCTCCGGTTTTATGGGACCAAACGGGCTGAAATATTGGAATAGTGATAAGAATCGTTATCCAAATCGAACTCAGTCACAAAATCTTCATAATGTTGTATTTTTAGAAAAATTATGATTTTCATGGATGCTAATTTCAGACTTGGGTTCGAACTTTGGTAGCAGTTATCTCAGGTTTTATGGGACCAAACGGGCTGAAATATTGGAATAGTGATAAGAATCATTATCCAAATCGAATTCAGTCACAATATCTCCATAAAGTTGTATTTTTAGAAATGTTATGATTTTCATGGACGCTAATTTCAGACTTCGGTTCGAACTTTGCAAGCAGTTTTCTCTGGTTTTATGGGACCAAACGGGCTGAAATATTGGTATAGTGATAAGAATCGTTAACCAAATCGAACTCAGTCACAAAATCTCCCTAAAGTTGTATTTTTAGAAAAATTATGATTTTCATGAATGCTAATTTCAGACTTGGGTTCGATCTTTGGAAGCAGTTATCTCAGGTTTTATGGGACCACACGGGCTGAAATATTGGAATAGTGATAACAATCGCTTTCCAAATCGAATTCAGTCATAATATCTCCATAAAGTTGTATTTTTAGATTAATCAGATTTTTATGGACGCTCATTTCAGACTTGGGTTCGAACTTTGGAAGCAGTTTTCTCAGGTTCTATGGGACTGAATTGGCTGAAATTTTTTAATAATGATAAGAATCCTTATCCAAATCGAATTCAGTCCTCAATATCTCCATAAAGTTGTATTTTTAGAAATGTTATGATTTTCATGGACGCTAATTTCAGACTTGGGTTCGAACTTTGCAAGCAGTTTTCTCTGGTTTTATGGGACCAAACGGGCTGAAATATTGGTATAGTGATAAGAATCGTTATCCAAATCGAATTCAGTCACCAAATCTCCATAAAGTTGTATTTTTAGAAAAATTATGATTTTTATGGACGCTAATTTCAGACTTGGGTCCGAACTTTGGACGCAGTTATATCAGGTTTTATGGGACCAAACTGGCTGAAATATTGGAATCGTGATAAAAATCGTTATCCAAATCGAATTCAGTCACAAAATCTCCACAAAGCTGTATTTTTCAAAAAATTATTATTTTCATGGACGCTAATTTCAGACTTGGGTTCGAACTTTTGAAGCAGTTTTCTCAGGTTCTACGGGACTGAATTGGCTGAAATTTTTGAATAATGATAAGAATCCTTATCCGAATCGAATTCAGTCACAATATCTGTATAAAGTTGTATTTTTAGAAAAATTATTATTTTCATGGACGCTAATTTCAGACTTGGGTTCGAACTTTGCAAGCAGTTTTCTCAGGTTTTATGGGACCAAACGGGCTGAAATATTGGAATAGTGATAAGAATCGTTATCCAAATCGAATTCAGTCACAAAATCTCCATAAAGTTGTATTTTTAGAAAAATTATGATTTTCATGGATGCTAATTTCAGACTTGGGTTCGAACTTTGGAAGCAGTTATCTCAGGTTTTATGGGACCAAACGGGCTGAAATATTGGAATAGTGATAAGAATCGTTATCCAAATCGAATTCAGTCACAATATCTCCATAAAGTTGTATTTTTAGAAATGTTATGATTTTCATGGACGCTAATTTCAGACTTGGGTTCGAACTTTGCAAGCAGTTTTCTCTGGTTTTATGGGACCAAACGGGCTGAAATATTGGATCAGTGGTAAGAATCGTTATCCAAATCGAATTCAGTCACAAAATCTCCATAAAGTTGTATTTTTAGATTAATCAGATTTTTATGGACGCTCATTTCAGACTTGGGTTCGAACTTTGGAAGCAGTTTTCTCAGGTTCTATGGGACTGAATTGGCTGAAATTTTTTAATAATGATAAGAATCCTTATCCAAATCGAATTCAGTCACAATATCTCCATAAAGTTGTATTTTTCGAAAAATCATGATTTTTATGGACGCTAATTTCAGACTTGGGTTCGAACTTTGCAAGCAGTTTTCTCCGGTTTTATGGGACCAAACGGGCTGAAATATTGGAATAGTGATAAGAATCGTTATCCAAATCGAACTCAGTCACAAAATCTTCATAATGTTGTATTTTTAGAAAAATTATGATTTTCATGGATGCTAATTTCAGACTTGGGTTCGAACTTTGGTAGCAGTTATCTCAGGTTTTATGGGACCAAACGGGCTGAAATATTGGAATAGTGATAAGAATCATTATCCAAATCGAATTCAGTCACAATATCTCCATAAAGTTGTATTTTTAGAAATGTTATGATTTTCATGGACGCTAATTTCAGACTTCGGTTCGAACTTTGCAAGCAGTTTTCTCTGGTTTTATGGGACCAAACGGGCTGAAATATTGGTATAGTGATAAGAATCGTTAACCAAATCGAACTCAGTCACAAAATCTCCCTAAAGTTGTATTTTTAGAAAAATTATGATTTTCATGAATGCTAATTTCAGACTTGGGTTCGATCTTTGGAAGCAGTTATCTCAGGTTTTATGGGACCACACGGGCTGAAATATTGGAATAGTGATAACAATCGCTTTCCAAATCGAATTCAGTCATAATATCTCCATAAAGTTGTATTTTTAGATTAATCAGATTTTTATGGACGCTCATTTCAGACTTGGGTTCGAACTTTGGAAGCAGTTTTCTCAGGTTCTATGGGACTGAATTGGCTGAAATTTTTTAATAATGATAAGAATCCTTATCCAAATCGAATTCAGTCCTCAATATCTCCATAAAGTTGTATTTTTAGAAATGTTATGATTTTCATGGACGCTAATTTCAGACTTGGGTTCGAACTTTGCAAGCAGTTTTCTCTGGTTTTATGGGACCAAACGGGCTGAAATATTGGTATAGTGATAAGAATCGTTATCCAAATCGAATTCAGTCACCAAATCTCCATAAAGTTGTATTTTTAGAAAAATTATGATTTTTATGGACGCTAATTTCAGACTTGGGTCCGAACTTTGGACGCAGTTATATCAGGTTTTATGGGACCAAACTGGCTGAAATATTGGAATCGTGATAAAAATCGTTATCCAAATCGAATTCAGTCACAAAATCTCCACAAAGCTGTATTTTTCAAAAAATTATTATTTTCATGGACGCTAATTTCAGACTTGGGTTCGAACTTTGCAAGCAGTTTTCTCAGGTTTTATGTGACCGAACGGGCTGAAATATTGGAATAATGATAAGAATCCTTATCCAAATCGAATTAAGTCACAATATCTCCATAAAGTTGTATTTTTAGATTAATCAGATTTTTATGGACGCTCATTTCAGACTTGGGTTCGAACTTTGGAAGCAGTTTTCTCAGGTTCTATAGGACTGAATTGGCTGAAATTTTTTAATAATGATAAGAATCCTTATCCAAATCGAATTCAGTCACAATATCTCCATAAAGTTGTATTTTTAGAAATGTTAACATTTTCATGGACGCTAATTTCAGACTTGGGTTCGAACTTTGCAAGCAGTTTTCTCTGGTTTTATGGGACCAAACGGGCTGAAATATTGGTATAGTGATAAGAATCGTTATCCAAATCGAATTCAGTCACCAAATCTCCATAAAAATGTATTTTTAGAAAAATTATGATTTTTATGGACGCTAATTTCAGACTTGGGTCCGAACTTTGGACGCAGTTATATCAGGTTTTATGGGACCAAACTGGCTGAAATATTGGAATCGTGATAAGAATCGTTATCCAAATCGAATTCAGTCACAAAATCTCCACAAAGCTGTATTTTTAGAAAAATAATGATTTTCATGGATGCTAATTTCAGACTTGGGTTCGAACTTTGCAAGCAGTTTTCTCAGGTTTTATGTGACCGAACGGGCTGAAATATTGGGATAATGATAAGAATCCTTATCCAAATCGAATTAAGTCACAATATCTCCATAAAGTTGTATTTTTAGATTAATCAGATTTTTATGGACGCTCATTTCAGACTTGGGTTCGAACTTTGGAAGCAGTTTTCTCAGGTTCTATGGGACTGAATTGGCTGAAATTTTTTAATAATGATAAGAATCCTTATCCAAATCGAATTCAGTCACAATATCTCCATAAAGTTGTATTTTTCGAAAAATCATGATTTTTATGGACGCTAATTTCAGACTTGGGTTCGAACTTTTGAAGCAGTTTTCTCAGGTTCTACGGGACTGAATTGGCTGAAATTTTTGAATAATGATAAGAATCCTTATCCGAATCGAATTCAGTCACAATATCTGTATAAAGTTGTATTTTTAGAAAAATTATTATTTTCATGGACGCTAATTTCAGACTTGGGTTCGAACTTTGCCAGCAGTTTTCTCAGGTTTTATGGGACCAAACGGGCTGAAATATTGGAATAGTGATAAGAATCGTTATCCAAATCGAATTCACACACAAAATCTCCATAAAGTTTTATTTTTAGAAAAATTATGATTTTCATGGATGCTAATTTCAGACTTGGGTTCGAACTTTGGAAGCAGTTTTCTCAGGTTCTATGGGACTGAATTGGCTGAAATTTTTTAATAATGATAAGAATCCTTATCCAAATCGAATTCAGTCATAATAGCTCCATAAAGTTGTATTTTTAGAAAAATTATGATTTTCATGGACGCTAATTTCAGCCTTGGGTTCGAACTTTGGAAGCAGTTTTCTCAGGTTTTATGTGACCAAACGGGTTGAAATATTGGAATAGTGATAAGAATCGTTATCCAAATCGAATTCAGTCACCAAATCTCCATAAAGTTGTATTTTTAGAAAAATTATGATTTTTATGGACGCTAATTTCAGACTTGGGTCCGAACTTTGGACGCAGTTATATCAGGTTTTATGGGACCAAACTGGCTGAAATATTGGAATCGTGATAAAAATCGTTATCCAAATCGAATTCAGTCACAAAATCTCCACAAAGCTGTATTTTTCAAAAAATTATTATTTTCATGGACGCTAATTTCAGACTTGGGTTCGAACTTTTGAAGCAGTTTTCTCAGGTTCTACGGGACTGAATTGGCTGAAATTTTTGAATAATGATAAGAATCCTTATCCGAATCGAATTCAGTCACAATATCTGTATAAAGTTGTATTTTTAGAAAAATTATTATTTTCATGGACGCTAATTTCAGACTTGGGTTCGAACTTTGCAAGCAGTTTTCTCAGGTTTTATGGGACCAAACGGGCTGAAATATTGGAATAGTGATAAGAATCGTTATCCAAATCGAATTCAGTCACAAAATCTCCATAAAGTTGTATTTTTAGAAAAATTATGATTTTCATGGATGCTAATTTCAGACTTGGGTTCGAACTTTGGAAGCAGTTATCTCAGGTTTTATGGGACCAAACGGGCTGAAATATTGGAATAGTGATAAGAATCGTTATCCAAATCGAATTCAGTCACAATATCTCCATAAAGTTGTATTTTTAGAAATGTTATGATTTTCATGGACGCTAATTTCAGACTTGGGTTCGAACTTTGCAAGCAGTTTTCTCTGGTTTTATGGGACCAAACGGGCTGAAATATTGGATCAGTGGTAAGAATCGTTATCCAAATCGAATTCAGTCACAAAATCTCCATAAAGTTGTATTTTTAGATTAATCAGATTTTTATGGACGCTCATTTCAGACTTGGGTTCGAACTTTGGAAGCAGTTTTCTCAGGTTCTATGGGACTGAATTGGCTGAAATTTTTTAATAATGATAAGAATCCTTATCCAAATCGAATTCAGTCACAATATCTCCATAAAGTTGTATTTTTCGAAAAATCATGATTTTTATGGACGCTAATTTCAGACTTGGGTTCGAACTTTGCAAGCAGTTTTCTCCGGTTTTATGGGACCAAACGGGCTGAAATATTGGAATAGTGATAAGAATCGTTATCCAAATCGAACTCAGTCACAAAATCTTCATAATGTTGTATTTTTAGAAAAATTATGATTTTCATGGATGCTAATTTCAGACTTGGGTTCGAACTTTGGTAGCAGTTATCTCAGGTTTTATGGGACCAAACGGGCTGAAATATTGGAATAGTGATAAGAATCATTATCCAAATCGAATTCAGTCACAATATCTCCATAAAGTTGTATTTTTAGAAATGTTATGATTTTCATGGACGCTAATTTCAGACTTCGGTTCGAACTTTGCAAGCAGTTTTCTCTGGTTTTATGGGACCAAACGGGCTGAAATATTGGTATAGTGATAAGAATCGTTAACCAAATCGAACTCAGTCACAAAATCTCCCTAAAGTTGTATTTTTAGAAAAATTATGATTTTCATGAATGCTAATTTCAGACTTGGGTTCGATCTTTGGAAGCAGTTATCTCAGGTTTTATGGGACCACACGGGCTGAAATATTGGAATAGTGATAACAATCGCTTTCCAAATCGAATTCAGTCATAATATCTCCATAAAGTTGTATTTTTAGATTAATCAGATTTTTATGGACGCTCATTTCAGACTTGGGTTCGAACTTTGGAAGCAGTTTTCTCAGGTTCTATGGGACTGAATTGGCTGAAATTTTTTAATAATGATAAGAATCCTTATCCAAATCGAATTCAGTCCTCAATATCTCCATAAAGTTGTATTTTTAGAAATGTTATGATTTTCATGGACGCTAATTTCAGACTTGGGTTCGAACTTTGCAAGCAGTTTTCTCTGGTTTTATGGGACCAAACGGGCTGAAATATTGGTATAGTGATAAGAATCGTTATCCAAATCGAATTCAGTCACCAAATCTCCATAAAGTTGTATTTTTAGAAAAATTATGATTTTTATGGACGCTAATTTCAGACTTGGGTCCGAACTTTGGACGCAGTTATATCAGGTTTTATGGGACCAAACTGGCTGAAATATTGGAATCGTGATAAAAATCGTTATCCAAATCGAATTCAGTCACAAAATCTCCACAAAGCTGTATTTTTCAAAAAATTATTATTTTCATGGACGCTAATTTCAGACTTGGGTTCGAACTTTGCAAGCAGTTTTCTCAGGTTTTATGTGACCGAACGGGCTGAAATATTGGAATAATGATAAGAATCCTTATCCAAATCGAATTAAGTCACAATATCTCCATAAAGTTGTATTTTTAGATTAATCAGATTTTTATGGACGCTCATTTCAGACTTGGGTTCGAACTTTGGAAGCAGTTTTCTCAGGTTCTATGGGACTGAATTGGCTGAAATTTTTTAATAATGATAAGAATCCTTATCCAAATCGAATTCAGTCACAATATCTCCATAAAGTTGTATTTTTAGAAATGTTAACATTTTCATGGACGCTAATTTCAGACTTGGGTTCGAACTTTGCAAGCAGTTTTCTCTGGTTTTATGGGACCAAACGGGCTGAAATATTGGTATAGTGATAAGAATCGTTATCCAAATCGAATTCAGTCACCAAATCTCCATAAAAATGTATTTTTAGAAAAATTATGATTTTTATGGACGCTAATTTCAGACTTGGGTCCGAACTTTGGACGCAGTTATATCAGGTTTTATGGGACCAAACTGGCTGAAATATTGGAATCGTGATAAGAATCGTTATCCAAATCGAATTCAGTCACAAAATCTCCACAAAGCTGTATTTTTAGAAAAATAATGATTTTCATGGATGCTAATTTCAGACTTGGGTTCGAACTTTGCAAGCAGTTTTCTCAGGTTTTATGTGACCGAACGGGCTGAAATATTGGAATAATGATAAGAATCCTTATCCAAATCGAATTAAGTCACAATATCTCCATAAAGTTGTATTTTTAGATTAATCAGATTTTTATGGACGCTCATTTCAGACTTGGGTTCGAACTTTGGAAGCAGTTTTCTCAGGTTCTATGGGACTGAATTGGCTGAAATTTTTTAATAATGATAAGAATCCTTATCCAAATCGAATTCAGTCACAATATCTCCATAAAGTTGTATTTTTCGAAAAATCATGATTTTTATGGACGCTAATTTCAGACTTGGGTTCGAACTTTTGAAGCAGTTTTCTCAGGTTCTACGGGACTGAATTGGCTGAAATTTTTGAATAATGATAAGAATCCTTATCCGAATCGAATTCAGTCACAATATCTGTATAAAGTTGTATTTTTAGAAAAATTATTATTTTCATGGACGCTAATTTCAGACTTGGGTTCGAACTTTGCCAGCAGTTTTCTCAGGTTTTATGGGACCAAACGGGCTGAAATATTGGAATAGTGATAAGAATCGTTATCCAAATCGAATTCACACACAAAATCTCCATAAAGTTGTATTTTTAGAAAAATTATGATTTTCATGGATGCTAATTTCAGACTTGGGTTCGAACTTTGGAAGCAGTTTTCTCAGGTTCTATGGGACTGAATTGGCTGAAATTTTTTAATAATGATAAGAATCCTTATCCAAATCGAATTCAGTCATAATAGCTCCATAAAGTTGTATTTTTAGAAAAATTATGATTTTCATGGACGCTAATTTCAGCCTTGGGTTCGAACTTTGGAAGCAGTTTTCTCAGGTTTTATGTGACCAAACGGGTTGAAATATTGGAATAGTGATAAGAATCGTTATCCAAATCGAATTCAGTCACCAAATCTCCATAAAGTTGTATTTTTAGAAAAATTATGATTTTTATGGACGCTAATTTCAGACTTGGGTTCGAACTTTGGACGCAGTTATATCAGGTTTTATGGGACCAAACTGGCTGAAATATTGGAATAGTGATAAGAATCGTTATCCAAATCGAATTCAGTCACAAAATCTCCACAAAGCTGTATTTTTAGAAAAATAATGATTTTCATGGATGCTAATTTCAGACTTGGGTTCGAACTTTGCAAGCAGTTTTCTCAGGTTTTATGTGACCGAACGGGCTGAAATATTGGAATAATGATAAGAATCCTTATCCAAATCGAATTTAGTCACAATATCTCCATAAAGTTGTATTTTTAGATTAATCAGATTTTTATGGACGCTCATTTCAGACTTGGGTTCGAACTTTGGAAGCAGTTTTCTCAGGTTCTATGGGACTGAATTGGCTGAAATTTTTTAATAATGATAAGAATCCTTATCCAAATCGAATTCAGTCACAATATCTGTAAGTAAGCAGTTTTCTCAGGTTCTATGGGACTGAAGTGGCTGAAATTTTTTAATAATGATAAGAATCCTTATCCAAATCGAATTCAGTCACAATATCTGTATAAAGTTGTATTTTTAGAAAAATTATTATTTTCATGGACGCTAATTTCAGACTTGGGTTCGAACTTTGCAAGCAGTTTTCTCAGGTTTTATGGGACCAAACGGGCTGAAATATTGGAATAGTGATAAGAATCGTTATCCAAATCGAATTCAGTCACAAAATCTCCATAAAGTTGTATTTTTAGAAAAATTATGATTTTCATGGATGCTAATTTCAGACTTGGGTTCGAACTTTGCAAGCAGTTTTCTCTGGTTTTATGGGACCAAACGGGCTGAAATATTGGAATAGTGATAAGAATCGTTATCCAAATCGAACTCAGTCACAAAATCTTCATAATGTTGTATTTTTAGAAAAATTATGATTTTCATGGATGCTAATTTCAGACTTGGGTTCGAACTTTGGTAGCAGTTATCTCAGGTTTTATGGGACCAAACGGGCTGAAATATTGGAATAGTGATAAGAATCGTTATCCAAATCGAATTCAGTCACAATATCTCCATAAAGTTGTATTTTTAGAAATGTTATGATTTTCATGGACGCTAATTTCAGACTTGGGTTCGAACTTTGCAAGCAGTTTTCTCAGGTTTTATGGGACCAAACGGGCTGAAATATTGGAATAGTGATAAGAATCGTTATCCAAATCGAATTCAGTCACAAAATCTGCATAAAGTTGTATTTTTAGAAAAATTTTGATTTTCATGGATGCTAATTTCAGACTTGGGTTCGAACTTTGGAAGCAGTTTTCTCAGGTTCTATGGGACTGAATTGGCTGAAATTTTTTAATAATGATAAGAATCCTTATCCAAATCGAATTCAGTCACAATATCTGTAAGTAAGCAGTTTTCTCAGGTTCTATGGGACTGAAGTGGCTGAAATTTTTTAATAATGATAAGAATCCTTATCCAAATCGAATTCAGTCATAATAGCTCCATAAAGTTGTATTTTTAGAAAAATTATGATTTTCATGGACGCTAATTTCAGCCTTGGGTTCGAACTTTGGAAGCAGTTTTCTCAGGTTTTATGTGACCAAACGGGTTGAAATATTGGAATAGTGATAAGAATCGTTATCCAAATCGAATTCAGTCACCAAATCTCCATAAAGTTGTATTTTTAGAAAAATTATGATTTTTATGGACGCTAATTTCAGACTTGGGTTCGAACTTTGGACGCAGTTATATCAGGTTTTATGGGACCAAACTGGCTGAAATATTGGAATAGTGATAAGAATCGTTATCCAAATCGAATTCAGTCACAAAATCTCCACAAAGCTGTATTTTTAGAAAAATAATGATTTTAATGGATGCTAATTTCAGACTTGGGTTCGAACTTTGCAAGCAGTTTTCTCAGGTTTTATGTGACCGAACGGGCTGAAATATTGGAATAATGATGAGAATCCTTATCCAAATCGAATTTAGTCACAATATCTCCATAAAGTTGTATTTTTAGATTAATCAGATTTTTATGGACGCTCATTTCAGACTTGGGTTCGAACTTTGGAAGCAGTTTTCTCAGGTTCTATGGGACTGAATTGGCTGAAATTTTTTAATAATGAAAGAATCCTTATCCAAATCGAATTAAGTCACAATATCTCCATAAAGTTGTATTTTTAGATTAATCAGATTTTTATGGACGCTCATTTCAGACTTGGGTTCGAACTTTGGAAGCAGTTTTCTCAGGTTCTATGGGACTGAATTGGCTGAAATTTTTTAATAATGATAAGAATCCTTATCCAAATCGAATTCAGTCACAATATCTCCATAAAGTTGTATTTTTCGAAAAATCATGATTTTTATGGACGCTAATTTCAGACTTGGGTTCGAACTTTTGAAGCAGTTTTCTCAGGTTCTACGGGACTGAATTGGCTGAAATTTTTGAATAATGATAAGAATCCTTATCCGAATCGAATTCAGTCACAATATCTGTATAAAGTTGTATTTTTCGAAAAATTATTATTTTCATGGACGCTAATTTCAGACTTGGGTTCGAACTTTGGAAGCAGTTATCTCAGGTTTTATGGGACCAAACGGGCTGAAATATTGGAATAGTGATAAGAATCGTTATCCAAATCGAATTCAGTCACAATATCTCCATAAAGTTGTATTTTTAGAAATGTTATGATTTTCATGGACGCTAATTTCAGACTTGGGTTCGAACTTTGCAAGCAGTTTTCTCTGGTTTTATGGGACCAAACGGGCTGAAATATTGGAATAGTGATAAGAATCGTTATCCAAATCGAACTCAGTCACAAAATCTTCATAATGTTGTATTTTTAGAAAAATTATGATTTTCATGGATGCTAATTTCAGACTTGGGTCCGAACTTTGGACGCAGTTATATCAGGTTTTATGGGACCAAACTGGCTGAAATATTGGAATCGTGATAAGAATCGTTATCCAAATCGAATTCAGTCACAAAATCTCCACAAAGCTGTATTTTTAGAAAAATAATGATTTTCATGGATGCTAATTTCAGACTTGGGGTCGAACTTTGCAAGCAGTTTTCTCAGGTTTTATGTGACCGAACGGGCTGAAATATTGGAATAATGATAAGAATCCTTATCCAAATCGAATTTAGTCACAATATCTCCATAAAGTTGTATTTTTAGATTAATCAGATTTTTATGGACGCTCATTTCAGACTTGGGTTCGAACTTTGGAAGCAGTTTTCTCAGGTTCTATGGGACTGAATTGGCTGAAATTTTTTAATAATGATAAGAATCCTTATCCAAATCGAATTCAGTCACAATATCTCCATAAAGTTGTTTTTTTCGAAAAATCATGATTTTTATGGACGCTAATTTCAGACTTGGGTTCGAACTTTTGAAGCAGTTTTCTCAGGTTCTACGGGACTGAATTGGCTGAAATTTTTGAATAATGATAAGAATCCTTATCCGAATCGAATTCAGTCACAATATCTGTATAAAGTTGTATTTTTCAAAAAATTATTATTTTCATGGACGCTAATTTCAGACTTGGGTTCGAACTTTTGAAGCAGTTTTCTCAGGTTCTACGGGACTGAATTGGCTGAAATTTTTGAATAATGATAAGAATCCTTATCCGAATCGAATTCAGTCACAATATCTGTATAAATTTGTATTTTTAGAAAAATTATTATTTTCATGGACGCTAATTTCAGACTTGGGTTCGAACTTTGCAAGCAGTTTTCTCAGGTTTTATGGGACCAAACGGGCTGAAATATTGGAATAGTGATAAGAATCGTTATCCAAATCGAATTCAGTCACAAAATCTCCATAAAGTTGTATTTTTAGAAAAATTATGATTTTCATGGATGCTAATTTCAGACTTGGGTTCGAACTTTGGAAGCAGTTATCTCAGGTTTTATGGGACCAAACGGGCTGAAATATTGGAATAGTGATAAGAATCGTTATCCAAATCGAATTCAGTCACAATATCTCCATAAAGTTGTATTTTTAGAAATGTTATGATTTTCATGGACGCTAATTTCAGACTTGGGTTCGAACTTTGCAAGCAGTTTTCTCTGGTTTTATGGGACCAAACGGGCTGAAATATTGGAATAGTGATAAGAATCGTTATCCAAATCGAATTCAGTCACAAAATCTCCATAAAGTTGTATTTTTAGAAAAATTATGATTTTTATGGACGCCAATTTCAGACTTGGGTTCGAACTTTGGACGCAGTTATATCAGGTTTTATGGGACCAAACTGGCTGAAATATTGGAATAGTGATAAGAATCGTTATCCAAATCGAATTCAGTCACAATATCTCCATAAAGTTGTATTTTTAGAAATGTTATGATTTTCATGGACGCTAATTTCAGACTTGGGTTCGAACTTTGCAAGCAGTTTTCTCCGGTTTTATGGGACCAAACGGGCTGAAATATTGGAATAGTGATAAGAATCGTTATCCAAATCGAAATCAGTCACAAAATCTTCATAATGTTGTATTTTTAGAAAAATTATGATTTTCATGGATGCTAATTTCAGACTTGGGTTCGAACTTTGGTAGCAGTTATCTCAGGTTTTATGGGACCAAACGGGCTGAAATATTGGAATAGTGATAAGAATCATTATCCAAATCGAATTCAGTCACAATATCTCCATAAAGTTGTATTTTTAGAAATGTTATGATTTTCATGGACGCTAATTTCAGACTTGGGTTCGAACTTTGCAAGCAGTTTTCTCTGGTATTATGGGACCAAACGGGCTGAAATATTGGTATAGTGATAAGAATCGTTATCCAAATCGAACTCAGTCACAAAATCTCCCTAAAGTTGTATTTTTAGAAAAATTATGATTTTCATGGATGCTAATTTCAGACTTGGGTTCGAACTTTGGAAGCAGTTATCTCAGGTTTTATGGGACCAAACGGGCTGAAATATTGGAATAGTGATAACAATCGCTTTCCAAATCGAATTCAGTCATAATATCTCCATAAAGTTGTATTTTTAGATTAATCAGATTTTTATGGACCCTCATTTCAGACTTGGGTTCGAACTTTGGAAGCAGTTTTACTCAGGTTCTATGGGACTGAATTGGCTGAAATTTTTTAATAATGATAAGAATCCTTATCCAAATCGAATTCAGTCCTCAATATCTCCATAAAGTTGTATTTTAAGAAATGTTATGATTTTCATGGACGCTAATTTCAGACTTGTGTTCGAACTTTGCAAGCAGTTTTCTCTGGTTTTATGGGACCAAACGGGCTGAAATATTGGTATAGTGATAAGAATCGTTATCCAAATCGAATTCAGTCACCAAATCTCCATAAAGTTGTATTTTTAGAAAAATTATGATTTTTATGGACGCTAATTTCAGACTTGGGTCCGAACTTTGGACGCAGTTATATCAGGTTTTATGGGACCAAACTGGCTGAAATATTGGAATCGTGATAAGAATCGTTATCCAAATCGAATTCAGTCACAAAATCTCCACAAAGCTGTATTTTTAGAAAAATAATGATTTTCATGGATGCTAATTTCAGACTTGGGGTCGAACTTTGCAAGCAGTTTTCTCAGGTTTTATGTGACCGAACGGGCTGAAATATTGGAATAATGATAAGAATCCTTATCCAAATCGAATTTAGTCACAATATCTCCATAAAGTTGTATTTTTAGATTAATCAGATTTTTATGGACGCTCATTTCAGACTTGGGTTCGAACTTTGGAAGCAGTTTTCTCAGGTTCTATGGGACTGAATTGGCTGAAATTTTTTAATAATGATAAGAATCCTTATCCAAATCGAATTCAGTCACAATATCTGTAAGTAAGCAGTTTTCTCAGGTTCTATGGGACTGAAGTGGCTGAAATTTTTTAATAATGATAAGAATCCTTATCCAAATCGAATTCAGTCACAATATCTGTATAAAGTTGTATTTTTAGAAAAATTATTATTTTCATGGACGCTAATTTCAGACTTGGGTTCGAACTTTGCAAGCAGTTTTCTCAGGTTTTATGGGACCAAACGGGCTGAAATATTGGAATAGTGATAAGAATCGTTATCCAAATCGAATTCAGTCACAAAATCTCCATAAAGTTGTATTTTTAGAAAAATTATGATTTTCATGGATGCTAATTTCAGACTTGGGTTCGAACTTTGCAAGCAGTTTTCTCTGGTTTTATGGGACCAAACGGGCTGAAATATTGGAATAGTGATAAGAATCGTTATCCAAATCGAACTCAGTCACAAAATCTTCATAATGTTGTATTTTTAGAAAAATTATGATTTTCATGGATGCTAATTTCAGACTTGGGTTCGAACTTTGGTAGCAGTTATCTCAGGTTTTATGGGACCAAACGGGCTGAAATATTGGAATAGTGATAAGAATCGTTATCCAAATCGAATTCAGTCACAATATCTCCATAAAGTTGTATTTTTAGAAATGTTATGATTTTCATGGACGCTAATTTCAGACTTGGGTTCGAACTTTGCAAGCAGTTTTCTCAGGTTTTATGGGACCAAACGGGCTGAAATATTGGAATAGTGATAAGAATCGTTATCCAAATCGAATTCAGTCACAAAATCTGCATAAAGTTGTATTTTTAGAAAAATTTTGATTTTCATGGATGCTAATTTCAGACTTGGGTTCGAACTTTGGAAGCAGTTTTCTCAGGTTCTATGGGACTGAATTGGCTGAAATTTTTGAATAATGATAAGAATCCTTATCCAAATCGAATTCAGTCATAATAGCTCCATAAAGTTGTATTTTTAGAAAAATTATGATTTTCATGGACGCTAATTTCAGCCTTGGGTTCGAACTTTGGAAGCAGTTTTCTCAGGTTTTATGTGACCAAACGGGTTGAAATATTGGAATAGTGATAAGAATCGTTATCCAAATCGAATTCAGTCACCAAATCTCCATAAAGTTGTATTTTTAGAAAAATTATGATTTTTATGGACGCTAATTTCAGACTTGGGTTCGAACTTTGGACGCAGTTATATCAGGTTTTATGGGACCAAACTGGCTGAAATATTGGAATAGTGATAAGAATCGTTATCCAAATCGAATTCAGTCACAAAATCTCCACAAAGCTGTATTTTTAGAAAAATAATGATTTTAATGGATGCTAATTTCAGACTTGGGTTCGAACTTTGCAAGCAGTTTTCTCAGGTTTTATGTGACCGAACGGGCTGAAATATTGGAATAATGATGAGAATCCTTATCCAAATCGAATTTAGTCACAATATCTCCATAAAGTTGTATTTTTAGATTAATCAGATTTTTATGGACGCTCATTTCAGACTTGGGTTCGAACTTTGGAAGCAGTTTTCTCAGGTTCTATGGGACTGAATTGGCTGAAATTTTTTAATAATGAAAGAATCCTTATCCAAATCGAATTAAGTCACAATATCTCCATAAAGTTGTATTTTTAGATTAATCAGATTTTTATGGACGCTCATTTCAGACTTGGGTTCGAACTTTGGAAGCAGTTTTCTCAGGTTCTATGGGACTGAATTGGCTGAAATTTTTTAATAATGATAAGAATCCTTATCCAAATCGAATTCAGTCACAATATCTCCATAAAGTTGTATTTTTCGAAAAATCATGATTTTTATGGACGCTAATTTCAGACTTGGGTTCGAACTTTTGAAGCAGTTTTCTCAGTGTGGTGAACGTATGTCTGTCGGTATGAAAGAGACAGGCATATCTGAGTGAGACAGCATGACCGAGACGTATAAAAAGGCGTGTCTGTTGTAACTCGTCCTCTCTTTGCAACAACATCTCGAATACTGTACATTAGTAATAACACTAAATAAACCAAATAGTATGGAGTATCCAAACGACTATTATTTACATCTTATCTGAGTGATCGACCCGGCAGATTACCACAGTTGGCGCAGCCGAAAAAGGAAGCTGAACGGCCGCAAAATTCTTCCTGGAGGAAGAACCGTAGCCGCAGCTGAAAGAACTACAGTTGGAGCAGCCGAAAAAGGAATCTGAACAGCTATTAAATTCTTCCTGGAGGAAGAACTACAGTTGGAGCAGCCGAAAAAGGAAGCTGATCAGCCATTAAATTCTTCCTGGAGGAAGAACCACAGTAGGCGCAGCTGAAAGAACCATAGTTTGGTTATAATCCCACCGAGCACCGCGGAAGGGATTATTGTCGCATAAAAAATAAAATAATTTGGGGGCAGCTTCACGGACAGTATCGGACATTGAAGGAGCATCAAGGCAAGGAACTGGTGAGGAGATTCAAGGCGCTGAGCTCAAGGAATCAGCAGCCGAGAAACCGGATGAAAAACGGATCCAGGCAGCTTGTACGGGGACCCGACACGGGAAGGCGTGGCGGTGGTGACCGGACGAGAAGGACGACCAGGAATCCGGACGGAGCCAGAAGACGGTCGGACGCGGAAGGGCGGCGATCGGCGGCAGCATCAATCATCAGATTCGTGAGTTGAGTGCTGTTTGTTGTTGTTTTTTCTGATTATTGGTAATCTGTGTGGAAATGGAGGGAGTGGGTTTACCCAGGTTTTGTCACCTTAGGGACGGGCTGGAGACGTTCGTGCTACAGTTTGAGCAGTTGATCCTCGTCAATGATGACAAATTTAAATCCGAGGATAAAAAGAGGGCGGTTTTAATATCCCACCTACACACAGACACGATTAATCTACTGATAGATTTATGTTTTCCAAAAAAAATAACAGAATTATCGGTTGAAAATATATTTTTGTTATTAGGAAACCACATTGGTGTTTCAAAGAATGTGTTTAAGGAACGTGGAAATTTTTTTGCGGCGAAACAAAAAGTTGGGGAATCTATAAATGATTATATAGCTAGGTTACGTTGTCTAACAAGATTCTGCAAATTTGAAAGCAGACTGGAAGAAAACTTAAAAGATATTTTTGTGACTGGTTTATTAGAAGGTCGTATTAAAGAAAAAATGTTTTTAGATGCAGAGAAGCTGACTTTAAAAAGTACATTAGAGTGCGCATCGGGAATGGATTCATTTCATAAAAATATTACGTGTATTAAATCCGAGAGTGTCGGGCTCATTTCTAGAAGTAAGAAAAATTTTAATAGTAGTGCAGGTAGGAATTATTCTACTTCACCGGCGCGGGCGAAAGACAAAAATGTTACAATTCCCAGAAAGAAATCAGTAGAACGTATACAACAGTTGAAGTGCAAATATTGTAATTTAAATAATCATGATTCCAGTAATTGTAGATTAAAAAACGTGACGTGTTTTAATTGCAAAAACAAGGGACATTTTAGTAAAAATTGTCGCGAAAAAAAACGGGAGGAAGTTTCATCTGTGTTTGTGAATTCAAGTGAAATAAATTCAAGGTTAACAAGAAATACCGATCCCATTTATTTATCGTTAAAAGTTAATAACGGTATCATCATAAAAGGATTATTTGACACGGGTGCAGGAATATCGATCCTATCGGATAAAGATTATTGGGAACATTTTAAAGATGTACAATTGAAGCCGAAGAATTTAACCCTGAAGGGTTACAATAATTGTAAGTTACAGTTACTTGGATGTTTAATTTTGTCAATTAATTTCAATGGTATTACTAAAATAATGGAATTTTGTGTTGTAAAGGATGGTTCAACCACTGTGCTAGGTAGAGACTTCGTAAAAGAATTTAACATTGGTTTTACGGGTTTCGAGACGGTTTCTTCACAGTTGAAAAGTGAAATACTCACGCATAATATTCACGACGTAAACAATAATAGTGTCGATACGTTAGTGCGTAAATATCCGGAGGTATTTTCAAGTAAACTAGGTAGATTCAATAAATTTAAAGTTCATTTAAAATTGAAAGGAAATGCAGAGCCGAAATTCTGCAATCCGAGAAGTATTCCTTTCGCTTTGAAAGCGAAAGTTGAAACGGAATTGAACCGTTTACAGGAAGAGGGAATTTTAGTTCCGATTAGTTATAGCAAGTTTGCATCTCCTATCGTGCCCGTAGTTAAAAGCGATGGAAGCATTAGAATTTGCGGGGATTATAAATGTACTGTGAACCCACAATTGATTGTTGACAAATATCCCATGCCGAAGATAGAAGTTTTATTATCACAAATTTCGGGCGGAATAATATTTTCAAAAATTGATTTACGTCAAGCTTATTTACAGTTGGAACTAGACGAAGAAAGTATGGAATATACTACGATTTCTACACATTTAGGATTATTTAAATTCACTAGGCTAGTGTTTGGGATTAACAGTGCACCGGCAATATTTTGTAGAACTATAGCTTCATGTCTACAAGGTTTGAAGAAAACAGCGGTTTTCCTGGATGATATTATGGTTACAGGAGAAACGATAGAGGAACATAATGCTAATTTAAATGCAGTTCTTAATAGGTTAAAAGATTGCGGTTTGTGCGTAAATATTCAAAAGTGCAATTTTAACGCTTCATCGGTATGTTTCTTAGGGTTTGAAATCTCGAAGGAAGGGATTAAACCTATGGAAGATAAAACGAACGCAATTAGTAAAGTCGCGCAACCAAAAGATTTATCAGAGCTACGCAGTTTTTTAGGAATGGTAAATTTTTACCGATCTTTTGTGCCAAATATGTCTATGTTATTAGATCCTTTGCACAAATTATTGAAAAAAAATACGAATTTTGATTTTAATCAAGATTGCGTAAAAGTTTTTAATAAAATAAAATTAATTTTATGTGATAATCGAGTGTTAGCACATTACGATCCAAATGTTACTTTGAAGGTAGTTACGGACGCCTCAACGAAAGGTTTGGGTGCAACATTGTTACATGTGTATGAAAATAATTTACAAAGACCTATTTCTTTTGTTTCTCGTAAACTGACAGAAGCGGAAAAGAAATATTCAATTTTAGACCTCGAGGCTTGTGCAATTGTGTTTGCTTTTAAGAAGTTTTTCGAGTACATTTACGGAAGGGAATTCATTCTAGAAATAGATAATGAACCTTTATGTAGAATTTTTGGTGAAAAAAAAGGAATTCCTGTTTTAACTTGTAATAGATTACAACGTTATGGTGTAATTCTCTCATCTTTCAATTATAAAGTTCAATACGTAAAATCAACATTAAATTGTTCGGATTACTTATCTCGCGTACCTGTAGGAGATCCTGTTGAGGAAAATAATAACTTTGATTCAAGAATTTTGTGTTTATTCAAAAATAATAGCGAGATGCCAATAGATGTTGAGGAAGTTAAAGCAGAATCTAATACGGATAAATTATTATTAGAGATAAAAAATTATCTTAGAACAGGGTGGCCAAATAAAGTCAATAAGGATGATTGCAAATGGATTTATTGGATAAAAAGGAACGATTTATCAATAATTGATGATTGTATTTTCTGGAACCATAGGTTAGTAATTCCAATAAGTTTAAGGGATAAGATATTAAGCTTATTGCATAGATCTCATCTAGGGATTGCCAAGATGAAAGGGCTAGCTAGAGGCTATTTTTGGTGGCCAGGGATTGACAGTCAAATTGAATTTTTAGTTAGAGAGTGCGGAATTTGTGCGGAAATTCAACCATCAGAACCCAAGAGTGAGTTAACTCCATGGCCGATAACGGAAGAAATTTGGAGTAGGGTTCATATAGATTACGTAGGGCCTATCGGAAATAAATATTTTTTGGTAATCATAGATTCAACCTCAAAATGGTTGGATTGCGTGGAAGTAAATTCACCTAACTCAGATAATACCATTAAAATCTTAAAGAGATTATTCAGTTATTTCGGTAGTGTACAAACCTTAGTTTCTGATAATGGAGCAGCATTCATGTCAGCAGACTTTAAACAGTTTTGCGAGAGAAATGGCATTAAACATTTAACAACACCTATAAATCATCCTCAATCAAATGGATTGGCAGAGAATGCAGTCAAAACGTGTAAAAATTTTTTAAAGAAAATATTGTTAGAAAAAAAATTTCAGTCAGGTTATAATGAGAAGTTAGAATGTTTTCTCATAGATTATAGGAATGCACCACACTGTACAACAGGGTTAGAGCCAGCAGTTGTAATGTTTGGTAGAAGGTTAAGGTCAAATTTGAATAATTTTATACCTAGAGGGGGGAAGGTAAAGGAAAATGTGATTGATAAAGATACCAAAATGAAAATGTCAAAATGTCAGGAAAATCAGAAATTCTATTATAAAAGGAATAACAAAGTATCTACGAATTTTAAGATTAATCAGAAAGTTATGGTTAGGGATTTTAGAGACCAAAACAATGATAAGTGGGTACCAGGGAAAGTACATAAACGTTTGGGAAATAAACTATATTTAATTGAGGTTAAATTGAATGATAAAATCATGTACTGGAAAAGACATTTTGATCAATTATCCAAACTGTGTGTATCATGGGAAAAGAACCCTAGTATTTTAATCCCTGAGTCTGAGACGAGGAGGCTATCGTTCGATGAGTACGATGTCTCCGACTTTGTTTCGGATGACAATCTAACGGGTGACCCTCTTTTTCCTTCCAGCTCCAGTGAACCCGTGGCGTCAACGTCGGGGAACTGGAAGGAGCGCCTTCGACCAAGGACAGAGAAATCAAAATAAGCAGCAGTCAACTCTCCGAATCAACATGGTTATAAATAAAAAAGAAAATGTTGTAAAATAATAATTAAATATGTGTATGTATGTTTTATAATTATTATTATGATAATCATGTTGTGTTACTGTCTGCTGATTTAAGTGTGGAGGGATGTGGTGAACGTATGTCTGTCGGTATGAAAGAGACAGGCATATCTGAGTGAGACAGCATGACCGAGACGTATAAAAAGGCGTGTCTGTTGTAACTCGTCCTCTCTTTGCAACAACATCTCGAATACTGTACATTAGTAATAACACTAAATAAACCAAATAGTATGGAGTATCCAAACGACTATTATTTACATCTTATCTGAGTGATCGACCCGGCAGATTACCACACTCAGGTTCTACGGGACTGAATTGGCTGAAATTTTTGAATAATGATAAGAATCCTTATCCGAATCGAATTCAGTCACAATATCTGTATAAAGTTGTATTTTTCGAAAAATTATTATTTTCATGGACGCTAATTTCAGACTTGGGTTCGAACTTTGGAAGCAGTTATCTCAGGTTTTATGGGACCAAACGGGCTGAAATATTGGAATAGTGATAAGAATCGTTATCCAAATCGAATTCAGTCACAATATCTCCATAAAGTTGTATTTTTAGAAATGTTATGATTTTCATGGACGCTAATTTCAGACTTGGGTTCGAACTTTGCAAGCAGTTTTCTCTGGTTTTATGGGACCAAACGGGCTGAAATATTGGAATAGTGATAAGAATCGTTATCCAAATCGAACTCAGTCACAAAATCTTCATAATGTTGTATTTTTAGAAAAATTATGATTTTCATGGATGCTAATTTCAGACTTGGGTCCGAACTTTGGACGCAGTTATATCAGGTTTTATGGGACCAAACTGGCTGAAATATTGGAATCGTGATAAGAATCGTTATCCAAATCGAATTCAGTCACAAAATCTCCACAAAGCTGTATTTTTAGAAAAATAATGATTTTCATGGATGCTAATTTCAGACTTGGGGTCGAACTTTGCAAGCAGTTTTCTCAGGTTTTATGTGACCGAACGGGCTGAAATATTGGAATAATGATAAGAATCCTTATCCAAATCGAATTCAGTCACAATATCTCCATAAAGTTGTTTTTTTCGAAAAATCATGATTTTTATGGACGCTAATTTCAGACTTGGGTTCGAACTTTTGAAGCAGTTTTCTCAGGTTCTACGGGACTGAATTGGCTGAAATTTTTGAATAATGATAAGAATCCTTATCCGAATCGAATTCAGTCACAATATCTGTATAAAGTTGTATTTTTCAAAAAATTATTATTTTCATGGACGCTAATTTCAGACTTGGGTTCGAACTTTTGAAGCAGTTTTCTCAGGTTCTACGGGACTGAATTGGCTGAAATTTTTGAATAATGATAAGAATCCTTATCCGAATCGAATTCAGTCACAATATCTGTATAAATTTGTATTTTTAGAAAAATTATTATTTTCATGGACGCTAATTTCAGACTTGGGTTCGAACTTTGCAAGCAGTTTTCTCAGGTTTTATGGGACCAAACGGGCTGAAATATTGGAATAGTGATAAGAATCGTTATCCAAATCGAATTCAGTCACAAAATCTCCATAAAGTTGTATTTTTAGAAAAATTATGATTTTCATGGATGCTAATTTCAGACTTGGGTTCGAACTTTGGAAGCAGTTATCTCAGGTTTTATGGGACCAAACGGGCTGAAATATTGGAATAGTGATAAGAATCGTTATCCAAATCGAATTCAGTCACAATATCTCCATAAAGTTGTATTTTTAGAAATGTTATGATTTTCATGGACGCTAATTTCAGACTTGGGTTCGAACTTTGCAAGCAGTTTTCTCTGGTTTTATGGGACCAAACGGGCTGAAATATTGGAATAGTGATAAGAATCGTTATCCAAATCGAATTCAGTCACAAAATCTCCATAAAGTTGTATTTTTAGAAAAATTATGATTTTTATGGACGCCAATTTCAGACTTGGGTTCGAACTTTGGACGCAGTTATATCAGGTTTTATGGGACCAAACTGGCTGAAATATTGGAATAGTGATAAGAATCGTTATCCAAATCGAATTCAGTCACAATATCTCCATAAAGTTGTATTTTTAGAAATGTTATGATTTTCATGGACGCTAATTTCAGACTTGGGTTCGAACTTTGCAAGCAGTTTTCTCCGGTTTTATGGGACCAAACGGGCTGAAATATTGGAATAGTGATAAGAATCGTTATCCAAATCGAACTCAGTCACAAAATCTTCATAATGTTGTATTTTTAGAAAAATTATGATTTTCATGGATGCTAATTTCAGACTTGGGTTCGAACTTTGGTAGCAGTTATCTCAGGTTTTATGGGACCAAACGGGCTGAAATATTGGAATAGTGATAAGAATCATTATCCAAATCGAATTCAGTCACAATATCTCCATAAAGTTGTATTTTTAGAAATGTTATGATTTTCATGGACGCTAATTTCAGACTTGGGTTCGAACTTTGCAAGCAGTTTTCTCTGGTATTATGGGACCAAACGGGCTGAAATATTGGTATAGTGATAAGAATCGTTATCCAAATCGAACTCAGTCACAAAATCTCCCTAAAGTTGTATTTTTAGAAAAATTATGATTTTCATGGATGCTAATTTCAGACTTGGGTTCGAACTTTGGAAGCAGTTATCTCAGGTTTTATGGGACCAAACGGGCTGAAATATTGGAATAGTGATAACAATCGCTTTCCAAATCGAATTCAGTCATAATATCTCCATAAAGTTGTATTTTTAGATTAATCAGATTTTTATGGACGCTCATTTCAGACTTGGGTTCGAACTTTGGAAGCAGTTTTACTCAGGTTCTATGGGACTGAATTGGCTGAAATTTTTTAATAATGATAAGAATCCTTATCCAAATCGAATTCAGTCCTCAATATCTCCATAAAGTTGTATTTTAAGAAATGTTATGATTTTCATGGACGCTAATTTCAGACTTGTGTTCGAACTTTGCAAGCAGTTTTCTCTGGTTTTATGGGACCAAACGGGCTGAAATATTGGTATAGTGATAAGAATCGTTATCCAAATCGAATTCAGTCACCAAATCTCCATAAAGTTGTATTTTTAGAAAAATTATGATTTTTATGGACGCTAATTTCAGACTTGGGTCCGAACTTTGGACGCAGTTATATCAGGTTTTATGGGACCAAACTGGCTGAAATATTGGAATCGTGATAAGAATCGTTATCCAAATCGAATTCAGTCACAAAATCTCCACAAAGCTGTATTTTTAGAAAAATAATGATTTTCATGGATGCTAATTTCAGACTTGGGGTCGAACTTTGCAAGCAGTTTTCTCAGGTTTTATGTGACCGAACGGGCTGAAATATTGGAATAATGATAAGAATCCTTATCCAAATCGAATTTAGTCACAATATCTCCATAAAGTTGTATTTTTAGATTAATCAGATTTTTATGGACGCTCATTTCAGACTTGGGTTCGAACTTTGGAAGCAGTTTTCTCAGGTTCTATGGGACTGAATTGGCTGAAATTTTTTAATAATGATAAGAATCCTTATCCAAATCGAATTCAGTCACAATATCTCCATAAAGTTGTTTTTTTCGAAAAATCATGATTTTTATGGACGCTAATTTCAGACTTGGGTTCGAACTTTTGAAGCAGTTTTCTCAGGTTCTACGGGACTGAATTGGCTGAAATTTTTGAATAATGATAAGAATCCTTATCCGAATCGAATTCAGTCACAATATCTGTATAAAGTTGTATTTTTCAAAAAATTATTATTTTCATGGACGCTTATTTCAGACTTGGGTTCGAACTTTTGAAGCAGTTTTCTCAGGTTCTACGGGACTGAATTGGCTGAAATTTTTGAATAATGATAAGAATCCTTATCCGAATCGAATTCAGTCACAATATCTGTATAAAGTTGTATTTTTAGAAAAATTATTATTTTCATGGACGCTAATTTCAGACTTGGGTTCGAACTTTGCAAGCAGTTTTCTCAGGTTTTATGGGACCAAACGGGCTGAAATATTGGAATAGTGATAAGAATCGTTATCCAAATCGAATTCAGTCACAAAATCTCCATAAAGTTGTATTTTTAGAAAAATTATGATTTTCATGGATGCTAATTTCAGACTTGGGTTCGAACTTCCGAAGCAGTTATCTCAGGTTTTATGGGACCAAACGGGCTGAAATATTGGAATAGTGATAAGAATCGTTATCCAAATCGAATTCAGTCACAATATCTCCATAAAGTTGTATTTTTAGAAATGTTATGATTTTCATGGACGCTAATTTCAGACTTGGGTTCGAACTTTGCAAGCAGTTTTCTCTGGTTTTATGGGACCAAACGGGCTGAAATATTGGAATAGTGATAAGAATCGTTATCCAAATCGAATTCAGTCACAAAATCTCCATAAAGTTGTATTTTTAGAAAAATTATGATTTTTATGGACGCTAATTTCAGACTTGGGTTCGAACTTTGGACGCAGTTATATCAGGTTTTATGGGACCAAACTGGCTGAAATATTGGAATAGTGATAAGAATCGTTATCCAAATCGAATTCAGTCACAAAATCTCCACAAAGCTGTATTTTTAGAAAAATAATGATTTTCATGGATGCTAATTTCAGACTTGGGTTCGAACTTTGCAAGCAGTTTTCTCAGGTTTTATGTGACCGAACGGGCTGAAATATTGGAATAATGATAAGAATCCTTATCCAAATCGAATTTAGTCACAATATCTCCATAAAGTTGTATTTTTAGATTAATCAGATTTTTATGGACGCTCATTTCAGACTTGGGTTCGAACTTTGGAAGCAGTTTTCTCAGGTTCTATGGGACTGAATTGGCTGAAATTTTTTAATAATGATAAGAATCCTTATCCAAATCGAATTCAGTCACAATATCTCCATAAAGTTGTATTTTTCGAAAAATCATGATTTTTATGGACGCTAATTTCAGACTTGGGTTCGAACTTTTGAAGCAGTTTTCTCAGGTTCTACGGGACTGAATTGGCTGAAATTTTTGAATAATGATAAGAATCCTTATCCGAATCGAATTCAGTCACAATATCTGTATAAAGTTGTATTTTTCGAAAAATTATTATTTTCATGGACGCTAATTTCAGACTTGGGTTCGAACTTTGGAAGCAGTTATCGCAGGTTTTATGGGACCAAACGGGCTGAAATATTGGAATAGTGATAAGAATCCTTATCCAAATCGAATTCAGTCACAATATCTCCATAAAGTTGTTTTTTTCGAAAAATCATGATTTTTATGGACGCTAATTTCAGACTTGGGTTCGAACTTTTGAAGCAGTTTTCTCAGGTTCTACGGGACTGAATTGGCTGAAATTTTTGAATAATGATAAGAATCCTTATCCGAATCGAATTCAGTCACAATATCTATATAAAGTTGTATTTTTCGAAAAATTATTATTTTCATGGACGCTAATTTCAGACTTGGGTTCGAACTTTTGAAGCAGTTTTCTCAGGTTCTACGGGACTGAATTGGCTGAAATTTTTGAATAATGATAAGAATCCTTATCCGAATCGAATTCAGTCACAATATCTGTATAAAGTTGTATTTTTAGAAAAATTATTATTTTCATGGACGCTAATTTCAGACTTGGGTTCGAACTTTGCAAGCAGTTTTCTCAGGTTTTATGGGACCAAACGGGCTGAAATATTGGAATAGTGATAAGAATCGTTATCCAAATCGAATTCAGTCCTCAATATCTCCATAAAGTTGTATTTTTAGAAATGTTATGATTTTCATGGACGCTAATTTCAGACTTGTGTTCGAACTTTGCAAGCAGTTTTCTCTGGTTTTATGGGACCAAACGGGCTGAAATATTGGTATAGTGATAAGAATCGTTATCCAAATCGAATTCAGTCACCAAATCTCCATAAAGTTGTATTTTTAGAAAAATTATGATTTTTATGGACGCTAATTTCAGACTTGGGTCCGAACTTTGGACGCAGTTATATCAGGTTTTATGGGACCAAACTGGCTGAAATATTGGAATCGTGATAAGAATCGTTATCCAAATCGAATTCAGTCACAAAATCTCCACAAAGCTGTATTTTTAGAAAAATAATGATTTTCATGGATGCTAATTTCAGACTTGGGGTCGAACTTTGCAAGCAGTTTTCTCAGGTTTTATGTGACCGAACGGGCTGAAATATTGGAATAATGATAAGAATCCTTATCCAAATCGAATTTAGTCACAATATCTCCATAAAGTTGTATTTTTAGATTAATCAGATTTTTATGGACGCTCATTTCAGACTTGGGTTCGAACTTTGGAAGCAGTTTTCTCAGGTTCTATGGGACTGAATTGGCTGAAATTTTTTAATAATGATAAGAATCCTTATCCAAATCGAATTCAGTCACAATATCTCCATAAAGTTGTATTTTTCGAAAAATCATGATTTTTATGGACGCTAATTTCAGACTTGGGTTCGAACTTTGCAAGCAGTTTTCTCAGGTTTTATGGGACCAAACGGGCTGAAATATTGGAATAGTGATAAGAATCGTTATCCAAATCGAATTCAGTCCTCAATATCTCCATAAAGTTGTATTTTTAGAAATGTTATGATTTTCATGGACGCTAATTTCAGACTTGTGTTCGAACTTTGCAAGCAGTTTTCTCTGGTTTTATGGGACCAAACGGGCTGAAATATTGGTATAGTGATAAGAATCGTTATCCAAATCGAATTCAGTCACCAAATCTCCATAAAGTTGTATTTTTAGAAAAATTATGATTTTTATGGACGCTAATTTCAGACTTGGGTCCGAACTTTGGACGCAGTTATATCAGGTTTTATGGGACCAAACTGGCTGAAATATTGGAATCGTGATAAGAATCGTTATCCAAATCGAATTCAGTCACAAAATCTCCACAAAGCTGTATTTTTAGAAAAATAATGATTTTCATGGATGCTAATTTCAGACTTGGGGTCGAACTTTGCAAGCAGTTTTCTCAGGTTTTATGTGACCGAACGGGCTGAAATATTGGAATAATGATAAGAATCCTTATCCAAATCGAATTTAGTCACAATATCTCCATAAAGTTGTATTTTTAGATTAATCAGATTTTTATGGACGCTCATTTCAGACTTGGGTTCGAACTTTGGAAGCAGTTTTCTCAGGTTCTATGGGACTGAATTGGCTGAAATTTTTTAATAATGATAAGAATCCTTATCCAAATCGAATTCAGTCACAATATCTCCATAAAGTTGTATTTTTCGAAAAATCATGATTTTTATGGACGCTAATTTCAGACTTGGGTCCGAACTTTGGACGCAGTTATATCAGGTTTTATGGGACCAAACTGGCTGAAATATTGGAATCGTGATAAGAATCGTTATCCAAATCGAATTCAGTCACAAAATCTCCACAAAGCTGTATTTTTAGAAAAATAATGATTTTCATGGATGCTAATTTCAGACTTGGGGTCGAACTTTGCAAGCAGTTTTCTCAGGTTTTATGTGACCGAACGGGCTGAAATATTGGAATAATGATAAGAATCCTTATCCAAATCGAATTTAGTCACAATATCTCCATAAAGTTGTATTTTTAGATTAATCAGATTTTTATGGACGCTCATTTCAGACTTGGGTTCGAACTTTGGAAGCAGTTTTCTCAGGTTCTATGGGACTGAATTGGCTGAAATTTTTTAATAATGATAAGAATCCTTATCCAAATCGAATTCAGTCACAATATCTCCATAAAGTTGTATTTTTCGAAAAATCATGATTTTTATGGACGCTAATTTCAGACTTGGGTTCGAACTTTTGAAGCAGTTTTCTCAGGTTCTACGGGACTGAATTGGCTGAAATTTTTGAATAATGATAAGAATCCTTATCCGAATCGAATTCAGTCACAATATCTGTATAAAGTTGTATTTTTCGAAAAATTATTATTTTCATGGACGCTAATTTCAGACTTGGGTTCGAACTTTTGAAGCAGTTATATCAGGTTTTATGGGACCAAACGGGCTGAAATATTGGAATAGTGATAAGAATCGTTATCCAAATCGAATTCAGTCACAATATCTCCATAAAGTTGTATTTTTAGAAATGTTATGATTTTCATGGACGCTATTTTCAGACTTGGGTTCGAACTTTGCAAGCAGTTTTCTCTGGTTTTATGGGACCAAACGGGCTGAAATATTGGAATAGTGATAAGAATCGTTATCCAAATCGAATTCAGTCACAAAATCTCCATAAAGTTGTATTTTTAGAAAAATTATGATTTTTATGGACGCTAATTTCAGACTTGGGTTCGAACTTTGGACCCAGTTATATCAGGTTTTATGGGACCAAACTAGCTGAAATATTGGAATAGTGATAAGAATCGTTATCCAAATCGAATTCAGTCACAAAATCTCCACAAAGCTGTATTTTTAGAAAAATAATGATTTTCATGGATGCTAATTTCAGACTTGGGTTCGAACTTTGCAAGCAGTTTTCTCAGGTTTTATGTGACCGAACGGGCTGAAATATTGGAATAGTGATAAGAATCGTTATCCAAATCGAACTCAGTCACAAAATCTTCATAATGTTGTATTTTTAGAAAAATTATGATTTTCATGGATGCTAATTTCAGACTTGGGTTCGAACTTTGGTAGCAGTTATCTCAGGTTTTATGGGACCAAACGGGCTGAAATATTGGAATAGTGATAAGAATCGTTATCCAAATCGAATTCAGTCACAATATCTCCATAAAGTTGTATTTTTAGAAATGTTATGATTTTCATGGACGCTAATTTCAGACTTGAGTTCGAACTTTGCAAGCAGTTTTCTCTGGTTTTATGGGACCAAACGGGCTGAAATATTGGAATAGTGATAAGAATCCTTATCCAAATCGAATTCAGTCACAATATCTCCATAAAATTGTATTTTTCGAAAAATCATGATTTTTATGGACGCTAATTTCAGACTTGGGTTCGAACTTTTAAAGCAGTTTTCTCAGGTTCTACGGGACTGAATTGGCTGAAATTTTTGAATAATGATAAGAATCTTTATCCAAATCGAATTCAGTCATAATAGCTCCATAAAGTTGTATTTTTAGAAAAATTATGATTTTCATGGATGCTAATTTCAGACTTGGGTTCGAACTTTGGTAGCAGTTATCTCAGGTTTTATGGGACCAAACGGGCTGAAATATTGGAATAGTGATAAGAATCGTTATCCAAATCGAATTCAGTCACAATATCTCCATAAAGTTGTATTTTTAGAAATGTTATGATTTTCATGGACGCTAATTTCAGACTTGAGTTCGAACTTTGCAAGCAGTTTTCTCTGGTTTTATGGGACCAAACGGGCTGAAATATTGGAATAGTGATAAGAATCCTTATCCAAATCGAATTCAGTCACAATATCTCCATAAAATTGTATTTTTCGAAAAATCATGATTTTTATGGACGCTAATTTCAGACTTGGGTTCGAACTTTTAAAGCAGTTTTCTCAGGTTCTACGGGACTGAATTGGCTGAAATTTTTGAATAATGATAAGAATCTTTATCCAAATCGAATTCAGTCATAATAGCTCCATAAAGTTGTATTTTTAGAAAAATTATGATTTTCATGGACGCTAATTTCAGACTTGGGTCCGAACTTTGGACGCAGTTATATCAGGTTTTATGGGACCAAACTGGCTGAAATATTGGAATCGTGATAAGAATCGTTATCCAAATCGAATTCAGTCACAAAATCTCCACAAAGCTGTATTTTTAGAAAAAAAATGATTTTCATGGATGCTAATTTCAGACTTGGGGTCGAACTTTGCAAGCAGTTTTCTCAGGTTTTATGTGACCGAACGGGCTGAAATATTGGAATAATGATAAGAATCCTTATCCAAATCGAATTTAGTCACAATATCTCCATAAAGTTGTATTTTTAGATTAATCAGATTTTTATGGACGCTCATTTCAGACTTGGGTTCGAACTTTGGAAGCAGTTTTCTCAGGTTCTATGGGACTGAATTGGCTGAAATTTTTTAATAATGATAAGAATCCTTATCCAAATCGAATTCAGTCACAATATCTCCATAAAGTTGTATTTTTCGAAAAATCATGATTTTTATGGACGCTAATTTCAGACTTGGGTTCGAACTTTTGAAGCAGTTTTCTCAGGTTCTACGGGACTGAATTGGCTGAAATTTTTGAATAATGATAAGAATCCTTATCCGAATCGAATTCAGTCACAATATCTGTATAAAGTTGTATTTTTCGAAAAATTATTATTTTCATGGACGCTAATTTCAGACTTGGGTTCGAACTTTTGAAGCAGTTTTCTCAGGTTCTACGGGACTGAATTGGCTGAAATTTTTGAATAATGATAAGAATCCTTATCCGAATCGAATTCAGTCACAATATCTGTATAAAGTTGTATTTTTAGAAAAATTATTATTTTCATGGACGCTAATTTCAGACTTGGGTTCGAACTTTGCAAGCAGTTTTCTCAGGTTTTATGGGACCAAACGGGCTGAAATATTGGAATAGTGATAAGAATCGTTATCCAAATCGAATTCAGTCACAAAATCTCCATAAAGTTGTATTTTTAGAAAAATTATGATTTTCATGGATGCTAATTTCAGACTTGGGTTCGAACTTTGGAAGCAGTTATCTCAGGTTTTATGGGACCAAACGGGCTGAAATATTGGAATAGTGATAAGAATCGTTATCCAAATCGAATTCAGTCACAATATCTCCATAAAGTTGTATTTTTAGAAATGTTATGATTTTCATGGACGCTAATTTCAGACTTGGGTTCGAACTTTGCAAGCAGTTTTCTCTTGTTTTATGGGACCAAACGGGCTGAAATATTGGAATAGTGATAAGAATCGTTATCCAAATCGAATTCAGTCACAAAATCTCCATAAAGTTGTATTTTTAGAAAAATTATGATTTTTATGGACGCTAATTTCAGACTTGGGTTCGAACTTTGGACGCAGTTATATCAGGTTTTATGGGACCAAACTGGCTGAAATATTGGAATAGTGATAAGAATCGTTATCCAAATCGAATTCAGTCACAAAATCTCCACAAAGCTGTATTTTTAGAAAAATAATGATTTTCATGGATGCTAATTTCAGACTTGGGTTCGAACTTTGCAAGCAGTTTTCTCAGGTTTTATGTGACCGAACGGGCTGAAATATTGGAATAATGATAAGAATCCTTATCCAAATCGAATTTAGTCACAATATCTCCATAAAGTTGTATTTTTAGATTAATCAGATTTTTATGGACGCTCATTTCAGACTTGGGTTCGAACTTTGGAAGCAGTTTTCTCAGGTTCTATGGGACTGAATTGGCTGAAATTTTTTAATAATGATAAGAATCCTTATCCAAATCGAATTCAGTCACAATATCTCCATAAAGTTGTATTTTTAGATTAATCAGATTTTTATGGACGCTCATTTCAGACTTGGGTTCGAACTTTGGAAGCAGTTTTCTCAGGTTGGCTGAAATTTTTTAATAATGATAAGAATCCTTATCCAAATCGAATTCAGTCACAATATCTCCATAAAGTTGTATTTTTCGAAAAATCATGATTTTTATGGACGCTAATTTCAGACTTGGGTTCGAACTTTTGAAGCAGTTTTCTCAGGTTCTACGGGACTGAATTGGCTGAAATTTTTGAATAATGATAAGAATCCTTATCCGAATCGAATTCAGTCACAATATCTGTATAAAGTTGTATTTTTCGAAAAATTATTATTTTCATGGACGCTAATTTCAGACTTGGGTTCGAACTTTGCAAGCAGTTTTCTCAGGTTTTATGGGACCAAACGGGCTGAAATATTGGAATAGTGATAAGAATCGTTATCCAAATCGAATTCAGTCACAAAATCTCCATAAAGTTGTATTTTTAGAAAAATTATGATTTTCATGGATGCTAATTTCAGACTTGGGTTCGAACTTTGGAAGCAGTTATCTCAGGTTTTATGGGACCAAACGGGCTGAAATATTGGAATAGTGATAAGAATCGTTATCCAAATCGAATTCAGTCACAATATCTCCATAAAGTTGTATTTTTAGAAATGTTATGATTTTCATGGACGCTAATTTCAGACTTGGGTTCGAACTTTGCAAGCAGTTTTCTCTGGTTTTATGGGACCAAACGGGCTGAAATATTGGAATAGTGATAAGAATTGTTATCCAAATCGAACTCAGTCACGAAATCTTCATAATGTTGTATTTTTAGAAAAATTATGATTTTCATGGATGCTAATTTCAGACTTGGGTTCGAACTTTGGTAGCAGTTATCTCAGGTTTTATGGGACCAAACGGGCTGAAATATTGGAATAGTGATAAGAATCGTTATCCAAATCGAATTCAGTCACAATATCTCCATAAAGTTGTATTTTTAGAAATGTTATTATTTTCATGGACGCTAATTTCAGACTTGGGTTCGAACTTTGCAAGCAGTTTTCTCCGGTTTTATGGGACCAAATGGGCTGAAATATTGGAATAGTGATAAGAATCTTTATCCAAATCGAACTCAGTCACAAAATCTTCATAATGTTGTATTTTTAGAAAAATTATGATTTTCATGGATGCTAATTTCAGACTTGGGTTCGAACTTTGGTAGCAGTTATCTCAGGTTTTATGGGACCAAACGGGCTGAAATATTGGAATAGTGATAAGAATCGTTATCCAAATCGAATTCAGTCACAATATCTGTATAAAGTTGTATTTTTAGAAAAAATATTATTTTAATGGACGCTAATTTCAGACTTGGGTTCGAACTTTGCAAGCAGTTTTCTCAGGTTTTATGTGACCGAACGGGCTGAAATATTGGAATAATGATAAGAATCCTTATCCAAATCGAATTTAGTCACAATATCTCCATAAAGTTGTATTTTTAGAAAAATCATGATTTTTATGGACGCTAATTTCAGACTTGGGTTCGAACTTTGGTAGCAGTTATCTCAGGTTTTATGGGACCAAACGGGCTGAAATATTGGAATAGTGATAAGAATCGTTATCCAAATCGAATTCAGTCACAATATCTGTATAAAGTTGTATTTTTAGAAAAATTATTATTTTCATGGACGCTAATTTCAGACTTGGGTTCGAACTTTGCAAGCAGTTTTCTCAGGTTTTATGGGACCAAACGGGCTGAAATATTGGAATAGTGATAAGAATCGTTATCCAAATCGAATTCAGTCACAAAATCTCCATAAAGTTGTATTTTTAGAAAAATTATGATTTTCATGGATGCTAATTTCAGACTTGGGTTCGAACTTTGCAAGCGGTTTTCTCTGGTTTTATGGGACCAATCGGGCTGAAATATTGGAATAGTGATAAGAATCGTTATCCAAATCGAACTCAGTCACAAAATCTTGATAATGTTGTATTTATAGAAAAATTATTATTTTCATGGACGCTAATTTCAGACTTGGGTTCGAACTTTGCAAGCAGTTTTCTCAGGTTTTATGGGACCAAACTGGCTGAAATATTGGAATAGTGATAAGAATCGTTATCCAAATCGAATTCAGTCACAAAATCTCCACAAAGCTGTATTTTTAGAAAAATAATGATTTTCATGGATGCTAATTTCAGACTTGGGTTCGAACTTTGCAAGCAGTTTTCTCAGGTTTTATGTGACCGAACGGGCTGAAATATTGGAATAATGATAAGAATCCTTATCCAAATCGAATTTAGTCACAATATCTCCATAAAGTTGTATTTTTAGATTAATCAGATTTTTATGGACGCTCATTTCAGACTTGGGTTCGAACTTTTGAAGCAGTTTTCTCAGGTTCTACGGGACTGAATTGGCTGAAATTTTTGAATAATGATAAGAATCCTTATCCGAATCGAATTCAGTCACAATATCTGTATAAAGTTGTATTTTTAGAAAAATTATTATTTTCATGGACGCTAATTTCAGACTTGGGTTCGAACTTTGCAAGCAGTTTTCTCAGGTTTTATGGGACCAAACGGGCTGAAATATTGGAATAGTGATAAGAATCGTTATCCAAATCGAATTCAGTCACAAAATCTCCATAAAGTTGTATTTTTAGAAAAATTATGATTTTCATGGATGCTAATTTCAGACTTGGGTTCGAACTTTGGAAGCAGTTATCTCAGGTTTTATGGGACCAAACGGGCTGAAATATTGGAATAGTGATAAGAATCGTTATCCAAATCGAATTCAGTCACAATATCTCCATAAAGTTGTATTTTTAGAAATGTTATGATTTTCATGGACGCTAATTTCAGACTTGGGTTCGAACTTTGCAAGCAGTTTTCTCTTGTTTTATGGGACCAAACGGGCTGAAATATTGGAATAGTGATAAGAATCGTTATCCAAATCGAATTCAGTCACAAAATCTCCATAAAGTTGTATTTTTAGAAAAATTATGATTTTTATGGACGCTAATTTCAGACTTGGGTTCGAACTTTGGACGCAGTTATATCAGGTTTTATGGGACCAAACTGGCTGAAATATTGGAATAGTGATAAGAATCGTTATCCAAATCGAATTCAGTCACAAAATCTCCACAAAGCTGTATTTTTAGAAAAATAATGATTTTCATGGATGCTAATTTCAGACTTGGGTTCGAACTTTGCAAGCAGTTTTCTCAGGTTTTATGTGACCGAACGGGCTGAAATATTGGAATAATGATAAGAATCCTTATCCAAATCGAATTTAGTCACAATATCTCCATAAAGTTGTATTTTTAGATTAATCAGATTTTTATGGACGCTCATTTCAGACTTGGGTTCGAACTTTGGAAGCAGTTTTCTCAGGTTCTATGGGACTGAATTGGCTGAAATTTTTTAATAATGATAAGAATCCTTATCCAAATCGAATTCAGTCACAATATCTCCATAAAGTTGTATTTTTAGATTAATCAGATTTTTATGGACGCTCATTTCAGACTTGGGTTCGAACTTTGGAAGCAGTTTTCTCAGGTTGGCTGAAATTTTTTAATAATGATAAGAATCCTTATCCAAATCGAATTCAGTCACAATATCTCCATAAAGTTGTATTTTTCGAAAAATCATGATTTTTATGGACGCTAATTTCAGACTTGGGTTCGAACTTTTGAAGCAGTTTTCTCAGGTTCTACGGGACTGAATTGGCTGAAATTTTTGAATAATGATAAGAATCCTTATCCGAATCGAATTCAGTCACAATATCTGTATAAAGTTGTATTTTTCGAAAAATTATTATTTTCATGGACGCTAATTTCAGACTTGGGTTCGAACTTTGCAAGCAGTTTTCTCAGGTTTTATGGGACCAAACGGGCTGAAATATTGGAATAGTGATAAGAATCGTTATCCAAATCGAATTCAGTCACAAAATCTCCATAAAGTTGTATTTTTAGAAAAATTATGATTTTCATGGATGCTAATTTCAGACTTGGGTTCGAACTTTGGAAGCAGTTATCTCAGGTTTTATGGGACCAAACGGGCTGAAATATTGGAATAGTGATAAGAATCGTTATCCAAATCGAATTCAGTCACAATATCTCCATAAAGTTGTATTTTTAGAAATGTTATGATTTTCATGGACGCTAATTTCAGACTTGGGTTCGATCTTTGCAAGCAGTTTTCTCTGGTTTTATGGGACCAAACGGGCTGAAATATTGGAATAGTGATAAGAATCGTTATCCAAATCGAACTCAGTCACGAAATCTTCATAATGTTGTATTTTTAGAAAAATTATGATTTTCATGGATGCTAATTTCAGACTTGGGTTCTAACTTTGGTAGCAGTTATCTCAGGTTTTATGGGACCAAACGGGCTGAAATATTGGAATAGTGATAAGAATCGTTATCCAAATCGAATTCAGTCACAATATCTCCATAAAGTTGTATTTTTAGAAATGTTATGATTTTCATGGACGCTAATTTCAGACTTGGGTTCGAACTTTGCAAGCAGTTTTCTCCGGTTTTATGGGACCAAATGGGCTGAAATATTGGAATAGTGATAAGAATCTTTATCCAAATCGAACTCAGTCACAAAATCTTCATAATGTTGTATTTTTAGAAAAATTATGATTTTCATGGATGCTAATTTCAGACTTGGGTTCGAACTTTGGTAGCAGTTATCTCAGGTTTTATGGGACCAAACGGGCTGAAATATTGGAATAGTGATAAGAATCGTTATCCAAATCGAATTCAGTCACAAAATCTCCATAAAGTTGTATTTTTAGAAAAATTATGATTTTCATGGATGCTAATTTCAGACTTGGGTTCGAACTTTGGAAGCAGTTATCTCAGGTTTTATGGGACCAAACGGGCTGAAATATTGGAATAGTGATAAGAATCGTTATCCAAATCGAATTCAGTCACAATATCTCCATAAAGTTGTATTTTTAGAAATGTTATGATTTTCATGGACACTAATTTCAGACTTGGGTTCGAACTTTGCAAGCAGTTTTCTCTTGTTTTATGGGACCAAACGGGCTGAAATATTGGAATAGTGATAAGAATCGTTATCCAAATCGAATTCAGTCACAAAATCTCCATAAAGTTGTATTTTTAGAAAAATTATGATTTTTATGGACGCTAATTTCAGACTTGGGTTCGAACTTTGGACGCAGTTATATCAGGTTTTATGGGACCAAACTGGCTGAAATATTGGAATAGTGATAAGAATCGTTATCCAAATCGAATTCAGTCACAAAATCTCCACAAAGCTGTATTTTTAGAAAAATAATGATTTTCATGGATGCTAATTTCAGACTTGGGTTCGAACTTTGCAAGCAGTTTTCTCAGGTTTTATGTGACCGAACGGGCTGAAATATTGGAATAATGATAAGAATCCTTATCCAAATCGAATTTAGTCACAATATCTCCATAAAGTTGTATTTTTAGATTAATCAGATTTTTATGGACGCTCATTTCAGACTTGGGTTCGAACTTTGGAAGCAGTTTTCTCAGGTTCTATGGGACTGAATTGGCTGAAATTTTTTAATAATGATAAGAATCCTTATCCAAATCGAATTCAGTCACAATATCTCCATAAAGTTGTATTTTTAGATTAATCAGATTTTTATGGACGCTCATTTCAGACTTGGGTTCGAACTTTGGAAGCAGTTTTCTCAGGTTGGCTGAAATTTTTTAATAATGATAAGAATCCTTATCCAAATCGAATTCAGTCACAATATCTCCATAAAGTTGTATTTTTCGAAAAATCATGATTTTTATGGACGCTAATTTCAGACTTGGGTTCGAACTTTTGAAGCAGTTTTCTCAGGTTCTACGGGACTGAATTGGCTGAAATTTTTGAATAATGATAAGAATCCTTATCCGAATCGAATTCAGTCACAATATCTGTATAAAGTTGTATTTTTCGAAAAATTATTATTTTCATGGACGCTAATTTCAGACTTGGGTTCGAACTTTGCAAGCAGTTTTCTCAGGTTTTATGGGACCAAACGGGCTGAAATATTGGAATAGTGATAAGAATCGTTATCCAAATCGAATTCAGTCACAAAATCTCCATAAAGTTGTATTTTTAGAAAAATTATGATTTTCATGGATGCTAATTTCAGACTTGGGTTCGAACTTTGGAAGCAGTTATCTCAGGTTTTATGGGACCAAACGGGCTGAAATATTGGAATAGTGATAAGAATCGTTATCCAAATCGAATTCAGTCACAATATCTCCATAAAGTTGTATTTTTAGAAATGTTATGATTTTCATGGACGCTAATTTCAGACTTGGGTTCGAACTTTGCAAGCAGTTTTCTCTGGTTTTATGGGACCAAACGGGCTGAAATATTGGAATAGTGATAAGAATCGTTATCCAAATCGAACTCAGTCACGAAATCTTCATAATGTTGTATTTTTAGAAAAATTATGATTTTCATGGATGCTAATTTCAGACTTGGGTTCGAACTTTGGTAGCAGTTATCTCAGGTTTTATGGGACCAAACGGGCTGAAATATTGGAATAGTGATAAGAATCGTTATCCAAATCGAATTCAGTCACAATATCTCCATAAAGTTGTATTTTTAGAAATGTTATGATTTTCATGGACGCTAATTTCAGACTTGGGTTCGAACTTTGCAAGCAGTTTTCTCCGGTTTTATGGGACCAAATGGGCTGAAATATTGGAATAGTGATAAGAATCTTTATCCAAATCGAACTCAGTCACAAAATCTTCATAATGTTGTATTTTTAGAAAAATTATGATTTTCATGGATGCTAATTTCAGACTTGGGTTCGAACTTTGGTAGCAGTTATCTCAGGTTTTATGGGACCAAACGGGCTGAAATATTGGAATAGTGATAAGAATCGTTATCCAAATCGAATTCAGTCACAATATCTGTATAAAGTTGTATTTTTAGAAAAAATATTATTTTAATGGACGCTAATTTCAGACTTGGGTTCGAACTTTGCAAGCAGTTTTCTCAGGTTTTATGTGACCGAACGGGCTGAAATATTGGAATAATGATAAGAATCCTTATCCAAATCGAATTTAGTCACAATATCTCCATAAAGTTGTATTTTTAGAAAAATCATGATTTTTATGGACGCTAATTTCAGACTTGGGTTCGAACTTTGGTAGCAGTTATCTCAGGTTTTATGGGACCAAACGGGCTGAAATATTGGAATAGTGATAAGAATCGTTATCCAAATCGAATTCAGTCACAATATCTGTATAAAGTTGTATTTTTAGAAAAATTATTATTTTCATGGACGCTAATTTCAGACTTGGGTTCGAACTTTGCAAGCAGTTTTCTCAGGTTTTATGGGACCAAACGGGCTGAAATATTGGAATAGTGATAAGAATCGTTATCCAAATCGAATTCAGTCACAAAATCTCCATAAAGTTGTATTTTTAGAAAAATTATGATTTTCATGGATGCTAATTTCAGACTTGGGTTCGAACTTTGCAAGCGGTTTTCTCTGGTTTTATGGGACCAATCGGGCTGAAATATTGGAATAGTGATAAGAATCGTTATCCAAATCGAACTCAGTCACAAAATCTTGATAATGTTGTATTTATAGAAAAATTATGATTTTCATGGATGCTAATTTCAGACTTGGGTTCGAACTTTGGTAGCAGTTATCTCAGGTTTTATGGGACCAAACGGGCTGAAATATTGGAATAGTGATAAGAATCGTTATCCAAATCGAATTCAGTCACAATATCTCCATAAAGTTGTATTTTTAGAAATGTTATGATTTTCATGGACGCTAATTTCAGACTTGGTTTCGAACTTTGCAAGCAGTTTTCTCAGGTTTTATGGGACCAAACGGGCTGAAATATTGGAATAGTGATAAGAATCGTTATCCAAATCGAATTCAGTCACAAAATCTCCACAAAGCTGTATTTTTAGAAAAATAATGATTTTCATGGATGCTAATTTCAGACTTGGGTTCGAACTTTGCAAGCAGTTTTCTCAGGTTTTATGTGACCGAACGGGCAGAAATATTGGAATAATGATAAGAATCCTTATCCAAATCGAATTTAGTCACAATATCTCCATAAAGTTGTATTTTTAGATTAATCAGATTTTTATGGACGCTCATTTCAGACTTGGGTTCGAACATTGGAAGCAGTTTTCTCAGGTTCTATGGGACTGAATTGGCTGAAATTTTTTAATAATGATAAGAATCCTTATCCAAATCGAATTCAGTCACAATATCTCCATAAAGTTGTATTTTTCGAAAAATCATGATTTTTATGGACGCTAATTTCAGACTTGGGTTCGAACTTTTGAAGCAGTTTTCTCAGGTTCTACGGGACTGAATTGGCTGAAATTTTTGAATAATGATAAGAATCCTTATCCGAATCGAATTCAGTCACAATATCTGTATAAAGTTGTATTTTTCGAAAAATTATTATTTTCATGGACGCTAATTTCAGACTTGGGTTCGAACTTTGGAAGCAGTTATTTCAGGTTTTATGGGACCAAACGGGCTGAAATATTGGAATAGTGATAAGAATCGTTATCCAAATCGAATTCAGTCACAATATCTCCATAAAGTTGTATTTTTAGAAATGTTATGATTTTCATGGACGCTAATTTCAGACTTGGGTTCGAACTTTGCAAGCAGTTTTCTCTGGTTTTATGGGACCAAACGGGCTGAAATATTGGAATAGTGATAAGAATCGTTATCCAAATCGAACTCAGTCACAAAATCTTCATAATGTTGTATTTTTAGAAAAATTATGATTTTCATGGATGCTAATTTCAGACTTGGGTTCGAACTTTGGTAGCAGTTATCTCAGGTTTTATGGGACCAAACGGGCTGAAATATTGGAATAGTGATAAGAATCGTTATCCAAATCGAATTCAGTCACAATATCTCCATAAAGTTGTATTTTTAGAAATGTTATGATTTTCATGGACGCTAATTTCAGACTTGGGTTCGAAATTTGCAAGCAGTTTTCTCCGGTTTTATGGGACCAAACGGGCTGAAATATTGGAATAGTGATAAGAATCGTTATCCAAATCGAACTCAGTCACAAAATCTTCATAATGTTGTATTTTAAGAAAAATTATGATTTTCATGGATGCTAATTTCAGACTTGGGTTCGAACTTTGCAAGCAGTTTTCTCAGGTTTTATGGGACTGAATTGGCTGAAATTTTATAATAATGATAAGAATCCTAATCCAAATCGAATTCAGTCACAATATCTCCATAAAGTTGTATTTTTCGAAAAATCATGATTTTTATGGACGCTAATTTCAGACTTGGGTTCGAACTTTGGACGCAGTTATATCAGGTTTTATGGGACCAAACTGGCTGAAATATTGGAATAGTGATAAGAATCGTTATCCAAATCGATTTCAGTCACAAAATCTCCACAAAGCTGTATTTTTAGAAAAATAATGATTTTCATGGATGCTAATTTCAGACTTGGGTTCGAACTTTGGACGCAGTTATATCAGGTTTTATGGGACCAAACTGGCTGAAATATTGGAATAGTGATAAGAATCGTTATCCAAATCGAATTCAGTCACAATATCTCCATAAAGTTGTATTTTCAGATTAATCAGATTTTTATGGACGCTCATTTCAGACTTGGGTTCGAACTTTGGAAGCAGTTTTCTCAGGTTCTATGGGACTGAATTGGCTGAAATTTTTTAATAATGATAAGAATCCTTATCCAAATCGAATTCAGTCACAATATCTCCATAAAGTTGTATTTTTCGAAAAAACATGATTTTTATGGACGATAATTTCAGACTTGTGTTCGAACTTTTGAAGCAGTTTTCTCAGGTTCTACGGGACTGAATTGGCTGAAAGTTTTTAAAAATGATAAGAATCCTTATTCAAATCGAATTCAGTCACAATATCTCCATAAAGTGTTAGTTTTCGAAAAATCATGATTTTATGGACGCTAATTTCAGACTTGGGTTCGAACTTTGGAAGCAGTTTTCTCAAGTTCTACGGGACTGAATTGGCTGAAATTTTTGAATAATGATAAGAATCCTTATCCGAATCGAATTCAGTCACAATATCTGTATAAAGTTGTATTTTTAGAAAAATTATTATTTTAATGGACGCTAATTTCAGACTTGGGTTCGAACTTTGCAAGCAGTTTTCTCAGGTTTTATGGGACCAAACGGGCTGAAATATTGCAATAGTGATAAGAATCGTTATCCAAATCGAATTCAGTCACAATATCTCCATAAAGTTGTATTTTCAGATTAATCAGATTTTTATGGACGCTCATTTCAGACTTGGGTTCGAACTTTGGAAGCAGTTTTCTCAGGTTCTATGGGACTGAATTGGCTGAAATTTTTTAATAATGATAAGCATCCTTATCCAAATCGAATTCAGTCACAATATCTCCATAAAGTTGTATTTTTCGAAAAAACATGATTTTTATGGACGCTAATTTCAGACTTGGGTTCGAACTTTTGAAGCAGTTTTCTCAGGTTCTATGGGACTGAATTGGCTGAAATTTTTTAATAATGATAAGAATCCTTATCCAAATCGAATTCAGTCACAATATCTCCATAAAGTTGTATTTTTCGAAAAATCATGATTTTTATGGACGCTAATTTCAGACTTGGGTTCGAACTTTTGAAGCAGTTTTCTCAGGTTCTACGGGACTGAATTGGCTGAAATTTTTGAATAATGATAAGAATCCTTATCCAAATCGAATTCAGTCACAATATCTGTATAAAGTTGTATTTTTCGAAAAATTATTATTTTCATGGACGCTAATTTCAGACTTGGGTTCGAACTTTGGAAGCAGTTATCTCAGGTTTTATGGGACCAAACGGGCTGAAATATTGGAATAGTGATAAGAATCGTTATCCAAATCGAATTCAGTCACAATATCTCCATAAAGTTGTATTTTTAGAAATGTTATGATTTTCATGGACGCTAATTTCAGACTTGGGTTCGAACTTTGCAAGCAGTTTTCTCTGGTTTTATGGGACCAAACGGGCTGAAATATTGGAATAGTGATAAGAATCGTTATCCAAATCGAACTCAGTCACAAAATCTTCATAATGTTGTATTTTTAGAAAAATTATGATTTTCATGGATGCTAATTTCAGACTTGGGTTCGAACTTTGGTAGCAGTTATCTCAGGTTTTATGGGACCAAACGGGCTGAAATATTGGAATAGTGATAAGAATCGTTATCCAAATCGAATTCAGTCACAATATCTCCATAAAGCTGTATTTTTAGAAAAAAAATGATTTTCATGGATGCTAATTTCAGACTTGGGGTCGAACTTTGCAAGCAGTTTTCTCAGGTTTTATGTGACCGAACGGGCTGAAATATTGGAATAATGATAAGAATCCTTATCCAAATCGAATTTAGTCACAATATCTCCATAAAGTTGTATTTTTAGATTAATCAGATTTTTATGGACGCTCATTTCAGACTTGGGTTCGAACTTTGGAAGCAGTTTTCTCAGGTTCTATGGGACTGAATTGGCTGAAATTTTTTAATAATGATAAGAATCCTTATCCAAATCGAATTCAGTCACAATATCTCCACAAAGTTGTATTTTTCGAAAAATCATGATTTTTATGGACGCTAATTTCAGACTTGGGTTCGAACTTTTGAAGCAGTTTTCTCAGGTTCTACGGGACTGAATTGGCTGAAATTTTTGAATAATGATAAGAATCCTTATCCGAATCGAATTCAGTCACAATATCTGTATAAAGTTGTATTTTTCGAAAAATTATTATTTTCATGGACGCTAATTTCAGACTTGGGTTCGAACTTTTGAAGCAGTTTTCTCAGGTTCTACGGGACTGAATTGGCTGAAATTTTTGAATAATGATAAGAATCCTTATCCGAATCGAATTCAGTCACAATATCTGTATAAAGTTGTATTTTTAGAAAAATTATTATTTTCATGGACGCTAATTTCAGACTTGGGTTCGAACTTTGCAAGCAGTTTTCTCAGGTTTTATGGGACCAAACGGGCTGAAATATTGGAATAGTGATAAGAATCGTTATCCAAATCGAATTCAGTCACAAAATCTCCATAAAGTTGTATTTTTAGAAAAATTATGATTTTCATGGATGCTAATTTCAGACTTGGGTTCGAACTTTGGAAGCAGTTATCTCAGGTTTTATGGGACCAAACGGGCTGAAATATTGGAATAGTGATAAGAATCGTTATCCAAATCGAATTCAGTCACAATATCTCCATAAAGTTGTATTTTTAGAAATGTTATGATTTTCATGGACGCTAATTTCAGACTTGGGTTCGAACTTTGCAAGCAGTTTTCTCTTGTTTTATGGGACCAAACGGGCTGAAATATTGGAATAGTGATAAGAATCGTTATCCAAATCGAATTCAGTCACAAAATCTCCATAAAGTTGTATTTTTAGAAAAATTATGATTTTTATGGACGCTAATTTCAGACTTGGGTTCGAACTTTGGACGCAGTTATATCAGGTTTTATGGGACCAAACTGGCTGAAATATTGGAATAGTGATAAGAATCGTTATCCAAATCGAATTCAGTCACAAAATCTCCACAAAGCTGTATTTTTAGAAAAATAATGATTTTCATGGATGCTAATTTCAGACTTGGGTTCGAACTTTGCAAGCAGTTTTCTCAGGTTTTATGTGACCGAACGGGCTGAAATATAGGAATAATGATAAGAATCCTTATCCAAATCGAATTTAGTCACAATATCTCCATAAAGTTGTATTTTTAGATTAATCAGATTTTTATGGACGCTCATTTCAGACTTGGGTTCGAACTTTGGAAGCAGTTTTCTCAGGTTCTATGGGACTGAATTGGCTGAAATTTTTTTATAATGATAAGAATCCTTATCCAAATCGAATTTAGTCACAATATCTCCATAAAGTTGTATTTTTAGATTAATCAGATTTTTATGGACGCTCATTTCAGACTTGGGTTCGAACTTTGGAAGCAGTTTTCTCAGGTTGGCTGAAATTTTTTAATAATGATAAGAATCCTTATCCAAATCGAATTCAGTCACAATATCTCCATAAAGTTGTATTTTTCGAAAAATCATGATTTTTATGGACGCTAATTTCAGACTTGGGTTCGAACTTTTGAAGCAGTTTTCTCAGGTTCTACGGGACTGAATTGGCTGAAATTTTTGAATAATGATAAGAATCCTTATCCGAATCGAATTCAGTCACAATATCTGTATAAAGTTGTATTTTTCGAAAAATTATTATTTTCATGGACGCTAATTTCAGACTTGGGTTCGAACTTTGCAAGCAGTTTTCTCAGGTTTTATGGGACCAAACGGGCTGAAATATTGGAATAGTGATAAGAATCGTTATCCAAATCGAATTCAGTCACAAAATCTCCATAAAGTTGTATTTTTAGAAAAATTATGATTTTCATGGATGCTAATTTCAGACTTGGGTTCGAACTTTGGAAGCAGTTATCTCAGGTTTTATGGGACCAAACGGGCTGAAATATTGGAATAGTGATAAGAATCGTTATCCAAATCGAATTCAGTCACAATATCTCCATAAAGTTGTATTTTTAGAAATGTTATGATTTTCATGGACGCTAATTTCAGACTTGGGTTCGAACTTTGCAAGCAGTTTTCTCTGGTTTTATGGGACCAAACGGGCTGAAATATTGGAATAGTGATAAGAATCGTTATCCAAATCGAACTCAGTCACGAAATCTTCATAATGTTGTATTTTTAGAAAAATTATGATTTTCATGGATGCTAATTTCAGACTTGGGTTCGAACTTTGGTAGCAGTTATCTCAGGTTTTATGGGACCAAACGGGCTGAAATATTGGAATAGTGATAAGAATCGTTATCCAAATCGAATTCAGTCACAATATCTCCATAAAGTTGTATTTTTAGAAATGTTATGATTTTCATGGACGCTAATTTCAGACTTGGGTTCGAACTTTGCAAGCAGTTTTCTCCGGTTTTATGGGACCAAATGGGCTGAAATATTGGAATAGTGATAAGAATCTTTATCCAAATCGAACTCAGTCACAAAATCTTCATAATGTTGTATTTTTAGAAAAATTATGATTTTCATGGATGCTAATTTCAGACTTGGCTTCGAACTTTGGTAGCAGTTATCTCAGGTTTTATGGGACCAAACGGGCTGAAATATTGGAATAGTGATAAGAATCGTTATCCAAATCGAATTCAGTCACAATATCTGTATAAAGTTGTATTTTTAGAAAAAATATTATTTTAATGGACGCTAATTTCAGACTTGGGTTCGAACTTTGCAAGCAGTTTTCTCAGGTTTTATGTGACCGAACGGGCTGAAATATTGGAATAATGATAAGAATCCTTATCCAAATCGAATTTAGTCACAATATCTCCATAAAGTTGTATTTTTAGAAAAATCATGATTTTTATGGACGCTAATTTCAGACTTGGGTTCGAACTTTGGTAGCAGTTATCTCAGGTTTTATGGGACCAAACGGGCTGAAATATTGGAATAGTGATAAGAATCGTTATCCAAATCGAATTCAGTCACAATATCTGTATAAAGTTGTATTTTTAGAAAAATTATTATTTTCATGGACGCTAATTTCAGACTTGGGTTCGAACTTTGCAAGCAGTTTTCTCAGGTTTTATGGGACCAAACGGGCTGAAATATTGGAATAGTGATAAGAATCGTTATCCAAATCGAATTCAGTCACAAAATCTCCATAAAGTTGTATTTTTAGAAAAATTATGATTTTCATGGATGCTAATTTCAGACTTGGGTTCGAACTTTGCAAGCGGTTTTCTCTGGTTTTATGGGACCAATCGGGCTGAAATATTGGAATAGTGATAAGAATCGTTATCCAAATCGAACTCAGTCACAAAATCTTGATAATGTTGTATTTATAGAAAAATTATGATTTTCATGGATGCTAATTTCAGACTTGGGTTCGAACTTTGGTAGCAGTTATCTCAGGTTTTATGGGACCAAACGGGCTGAAATATTGGAATAGTGATAAGAATCGTTATCCAAATCGAATTCAGTCACAATATCTCCATAAAGTTGTATTTTTAGAAATGTTATGATTTTCATGGACGCTAATTTCAGACTTGGTTTCGAACTTTGCAAGCAGTTTTCTCAGGTTTTATGGGACCAAACGGGCTGAAATATTGGAATAGTGATAAGAATCGTTATCCAAATCGAATTCAGTCACAAAATCTCCACAAAGCTGTATTTTTAGAAAAATAATGATTTTCATGGATGCTTATTTCAGACTTGGGTTCGAACTTTGCAAGCAGTTTTCTCAGGTTTTATGTGACCGAACGGGCTGAAATATTGGAATAATGATAAGAATCCTTATCCAAATCGAATTTAGTCACAATATCTCCATAAAGTTGTATTTTTAGATTAATCAGATTTTTATGGACGCTCATTTCAGACTTGGGTTCGAACTTTGGAAGCAGTTTTCTCAGGTTCTATGGGACTGAATTGGCTGAATTTTTTTAATAATGAAAGAATCCTTATCCAAATCGAATTAAGTCACAATATCTCCATAAAGTTGTATTTTTAGATTAATCAGATTTTTATGGACGCTCATTTCAGACTTGGGTTCGAACTTTGGAAGCAGTTTTCTCAGGTTCTATGGGACTGAATTGGCTGAAATTTTTTAATAATGATAAGAATCCTTATCCAAATCGAATTCAGTCACAATATCTCCATAAAGTTGTATTTTTCGAAAAATCATGATTTTTATGGACGCTAATTTCAGACTTGGGTTCGAACTTTTGAAGCAGTTTTCTCAGGTTCTACGGGACTGAATTGGCTGAAATTTTTGAATAATGATAAGAATCCTTATCCGAATCGAATTCAGTCACAATATCTGTATAAAGTTGTATTTTTCGAAAAATTATTATTTTCATGGACGCTAATTTCAGACTTGGGTTCGAACTTTGGAAGCAGTTATTTCAGGTTTTATGGGACCAAACGGGCTGAAATATTGGAATAGTGATAAGAATCGTTATCCAAATCGAATTCAGTCACAATATCTCCATAAAGTTGTATTTTTAGAAATGTTATGATTTTCATGGACGCTAATTTCAGACTTGGGTTCGAACTTTGCAAGCAGTTTTCTCTGGTTTTATGGGACCAAACGGGCTGAAATATTGGAATAGTGATAAGAATCGTTATCCAAATCGAACTCAGTCACAAAATCTTCATAATGTTGTATTTTTAGAAAAATTATGATTTTCATGGATGCTAATTTCAGACTTGGGTTCGAACTTTGGTAGCAGTTATCTCAGGTTTTATGGGACCAAACGGGCTGAAATATTGGAATAGTGATAAGAATCGTTATCCAAATCGAATTCAGTCACAATATCTCCATAAAGTTGTATTTTTAGAAATGTTATGATTTTCATGGACGCTAATTTCAGACTTGGGTTCGAAATTTGCAAGCAGTTTTCTCCGGTTTTATGGGACCAAACGGGCTGAAATATTGGAATAGTGATAAGAATCGTTATCCAAATCGAACTCAGTCACAAAATCTTCATAATGTTGTATTTTAAGAAAAATTATGATTTTCATGGATGCTAATTTCAGACTTGGGTTCGAACTTTGCAAGCAGTTTTCTCAGGTTTTATGGGACTGAATTGGCTGAAATTTTATAATAATGATAAGAATCCTAATCCAAATCGAATTCAGTCACAATATCTCCATAAAGTTGTATTTTTCGAAAAATCATGATTTTTATGGACGCTAATTTCAGACTTGGGTTCGAACTTTGGACGCAGTTATATCAGGTTTTATGGGACCAAACTGGCTGAAATATTGGAATAGTGATAAGAATCGTTATCCAAATCGATTTCAGTCACAAAATCTCCACAAAGCTGTATTTTTAGAAAAATAATGATTTTCATGGATGCTAATTTCAGACTTGGGTTCGAACTTTGGACGCAGTTATATCAGGTTTTATGGGACCAAACTGGCTGAAATATTGGAATAGTGATAAGAATCGTTATCCAAATCGAATTCAGTCACAATATCTCCATAAAGTTGTATTTTCAGATTAATCAGATTTTTATGGACGCTCATTTCAGACTTGGGTTCGAACTTTGGAAGCAGTTTTCTCAGGTTCTATGGGACTGAATTGGCTGAAATTTTTTAATAATGATAAGAATCCTTATCCAAATCGAATTCAGTCACAATATCTCCATAAAGTTGTATTTTTCGAAAAAACATGATTTTTATGGACGATAATTTCAGACTTGTGTTCGAACTTTTGAAGCAGTTTTCTCAGGTTCTACGGGACTGAATTGGCTGAAAGTTTTTAAAAATGATAAGAATCCTTATTCAAATCGAATTCAGTCACAATATCTCCATAAAGTGTTAGTTTTCGAAAAATCATGATTTTATGGACGCTAATTTCAGACTTGGGTTCGAACTTTGGAAGCAGTTTTCTCAAGTTCTACGGGACTGAATTGGCTGAAATTTTTGAATAATGATAAGAATCCTTATCCGAATCGAATTCAGTCACAATATCTGTATAAAGTTGTATTTTTAGAAAAATTATTATTTTAATGGACGCTAATTTCAGACTTGGGTTCGAACTTTGCAAGCAGTTTTCTCAGGTTTTATGGGACCAAACGGGCTGAAATATTGCAATAGTGATAAGAATCGTTATCCAAATTGAATTCAGTCACAATATCTCCATAAAGTTGTATTTTCAGATTAATCAGATTTTTATGGACGCTCATTTCAGACTTGGGTTCGAACTTTGGAAGCAGTTTTCTCAGGTTCTATGGGACTGAATTGGCTGAAATTTTTTAATAATGATAAGCATCCTTATCCAAATCGAATTCAGTCACAATATCTCCATAAAGTTGTATTTTTCGAAAAAACATGATTTTTATGGACGCTAATTTCAGACTTGGGTTCGAACTTTTGAAGCAGTTTTCTCAGGTTCTATGGGACTGAATTGGCTGAAATTTTTTAATAATGATAAGAATCCTTATCCAAATCGAATTCAGTCACAATATCTCCATAAAGTTGTATTTTTCGAAAAATCATGATTTTTATGGACGCTAATTTCAGACTTGGGTTCGAACTTTTGAAGCAGTTTTCTCAGGTTCTACGGGACTGAATTGGCTGAAATTTTTGAATAATGATAAGAATCCTTATCCGAATCGAATTCAGTCACAATATCTGTATAAAGTTGTATTTTTAGAAAAATTATTATTTTAATGGACGCTAATTTCAGACTTGGGTTCGAACTTTGCAAGCAGTTTTCTCAGGTTTTATGTGACCGAACGGGCTGAAATATTGGAATAATGATAAGAATCCTTATCCAAATCGAATTTAGTCACAATATCTCCATAAAGTTGTATTTTTAGAAAAATCATGATTTTTATGGACGCTAATTTCAGACTTGGGTTCGAACTTTGCAAGCAGTTTTCTCAGGTTTTATGGGACCAAACGGGCTGAAATATTGGAATAGTGATAAGAATCGTTATCCAAATCGAATTCAGTCACAAAATCTCCATAAATTTGTATTTTTAGAAAAATCATGATTTTTATGGACTCTAATTTCAGACTTGGGTTAGAACTTTGGAAGCAGTTTTCTCAGGTTCTATGGGACTGAATTGGCTGAAATTTTTTTATAATGATAAGAATCCTTATCCAAATCGAATTCAGTCACAATATCTCCATAAAGTTGTATTTTTCGAAAAATCATGATTTTTATGGACGCTTATTTCAGACTTGGGTTCGAACTTTTGAAGCAGTTTTCTCAGGTTCTACGGGACTGAATTGGCTGAAATTTTTGAATAATGATAAGAATCCTTATCCGAATCGAATTCAGTCACAATATCTGTATAAAGTTGTATTTTTAGAAAAATTATTATTTTCATGGACGCTAATTTCAGACTTGGGTTCGAACTTTGCAAGCAGTTTTCTCAGGTTTTATGGGACCAAACGGGCTGAAATATTGGAATAGTTATAAGAATCGTTATCCAAATCGAATTCAGTCACAATATCTCCATAAAGTTGTATTTTTAGAAATGTTATGATTTTCATGGACGCTAATTTCAGACTTGGGTTCGAACTTTGCAAGCAGTTTTCTCTGGTTTTATGGGACCAAACGGGCTGAAATATTGGAATAGTGATAAGAATCGTTATCCAAATCGAACTCAGTCACAAAATCTTCATAATGTTGTATTTTTAGAAAAATTATGATTTTCATGGATGCTAATTTCAGACTTGGGTTCGAACTTTGGACGCAGTTATATCAGGTTTTATGGGACCAAACTGGCTGAAATATTGGAATAGTGATAAGAATCGTTATCCAAATCGAATTCAGTCACAATATCTCCATAAAGTTGTATTTTCAGATTAATCAGATTTTTATGGACGCTCATTTCAGACTTGGGTTCGAACTTTGGAAGCAGTTTTCTCAGGTTCTATGGGACTGATTTGGCTGAAATTTTTTAATAATGATAAGAATCCTTATCCAAATCGAATTCAGTCACAATATCTCCATAAAGTTGTATTTTTCGAAAAAACATGATTTTTATGGACGATAATTTCAGACTTGTGTTCGAACTTTTGAAGCAGTTTTCTCAGGTTCTACGGGACTGAATTGGCTGAAAGTTTTTAATAATGATAAGAATCCTTATTCAAATCGAATTCAGTCACAATATCTCCATAAAGTGTTAGTTTTCGAAAAATCATGATTTTATGGACGCTAATTTCAGACTTGGGTTCGAACTTTGGAAGCAGTTTTCTCAAGTTCTACAGGACTGAATTGGCTGAAATTTTTGAATAATGATAAGAATCCTTATCCGAATCGAATTCAGTCACAATATCTGTATAAAGTTGTATTTTTAGAAAAATTATTATTTTAATGGACGCTAATTTCAGACTTGGGTTCGAACTTTGCAAGCAGTTTTCTCAGGTTTTATGGGACCAAACGGGCTGAAATATTGGAATAGTGATAAGAATCGTTATCCAAATCGAATTCAGTCACAAAATCTCCATAAATTTGTATTTTTAGAAAAATCATGATTTTTATGGACTCTAATTTCAGACTTGGGTTCGAACTTTGGAAGCAGTTTTCTCAGGTTCTATGGGACTGAATTGGCTGAAATTTTTGAATAATGATAAGAATCCTTATCCAAATCGAATTCAGTCATAATAGCTCCATAAAGTTGTATTTTTAGAAAAATTATGATTTTCATGGACGCTAATTTCAGCCTTGGGTTCGAACTTTGGAAGCAGTTTTCTCAGGTTTTATGTGACCAAACGGGTTGAAATATTGGAATAATGATAAGAATCCTTATCCAAATCGAATTTAGTCACAATATCTCCATAAAGTTGTATTTTTAGAAAAATTATTATTTTAATGGACGCTAATTTCAGACTTGGGTTCGAACTTTGCAAGCAGTTTTCTCAGGTTTTATGGGACCAAACGGGCTGAAATATTGGAATAGTGATAAGAATCGTTATCCAAATCGAATTCAGTCACAAAATCTCCATAAATTTGTATTTTTAGAAAAATCATGATTTTTATGGACTCTAATTTCAGACTTGGGTTCGAACTTTGGAAGCAGTTTTCTCAGGTTCTATGGGACTGAATTGGCTGAAATTTTTGAATAATGATAAGAATCCTTATCCAAATCGAATTCAGTCATAATAGCTCCATAAAGTTGTATTTTTAGAAAAATTATGATTTTCATGGACGCTAATTTCAGCCTTGGGTTCGAACTTTGGAAGCAGTTTTCTCAGGTTTTATGTGACCAAACGGTTTGAAATATTGGAATAATGATAAGAATCCTTATCCAAATCGAACTCAGTCACAAAATCTCCCTAAAGTTGTATTTTTAGAAAAATTATGATTTTCATGGATGCTAATTTCAGACTTGGGTTCGAACTTTGGAAGCAGTTATCTCAGGTTTTATGGGACCAAACAGGCTGAAATATTGGAATAGTGATAACAATCGGTTTCCAAATCGAATTCAGTCACAATATCTCCATAAAGTTGTATTTTTAGATTAATCAGATTTTTATGGACGCTCATTTCAGACTTGGGTTCGAACTTTGGAAGCAGTTTTCTCAGGTTCTATGGGATTGAATTGGCTGAAATTTTTTAATAATGATAAGAATCCTTATCCAAATCGAATTCAGTCACAATATCTCCATAAAGTTGTATTTTTCGAAAAATCATGATTTTTATGGACGCTAATTTCAGACTTGGGTTCGAACTTTTGAAGCAGTTTTCTCAGGTTCTACGGGACTGAATTGGCTGAAATTTTTGAATAATGATAAGAATCCTTATCCGAATCGAATTCAGTCACAATATCTGTATAAAGTTGTATTTTTAGAAAAATTATTATTTTCATGGACGCTAATTTCAGACTTGGGTTCGAACTTTGCAAGCAGTTTTCTCAGGTTTTATGGGACCAAACGGGCTGAAATATTGGAATAGTGATAAGAATCGTTATCCAAATCGAATTCAGTCACAAAATCTCCATAAAGTTGTATTTTTAGAAAAATTATGATTTTCATGGATGCTAATTTCAGACTTGGGTTCGAACTTTGCAAGCAGTTTTCTCTGGTTTTATGGGACCAAACGGGCTGAAATATTGGAATAGTGATAAGAATCGTTATCCAAATCGAACTCAGTCACAAAATCTTCATAATGTTGTATTTTTAGAAAAATTATGATTTTCATGGATGCTAATTTCAGACTTGGGTTCGAACTTTGGTAGCAGTTATCTCAGGTTTTATGGGACCAAACGGGCTGAAATATTGGAATAGTGATAAGAATCGTTATCCAAATCGAATTCAGTCACAATATCTCCATAAAGTTGTATTTTTAGAAATGTTATGATTTTCATGGACGCTAATTTCAGACTTGGGTTCGAACTTTGCAAGCAGTTTTCTCAGGTTTTATGGGACCAAACGGGCTGAAATATTGGAATAGTGATAAGAATCGTTATCCAAATCGAATTCAGTCACAAAATCTCCATAAAGTTGTATTTTTAGAAAAATTTTGATTTTCATGGATGCTAATTTCAGACTTGGGTTCGAACTTTGGAAGCAGTTTTCTCAGGTTCTATGGGACTGAATTGGCTGAAATTTTTGAATAATGATAAGAATCCTTATCCAAATCGAATTCAGTCATAATAGCTCCATAAAGTTGTATTTTTAGAAAAATTATGATTTTCATGGACTCTAATTTCAGCCTTGGGTTCGAACTTTGGAAGCAGTTTTCTCAGGTTTTATGTGACCAAACGGGTTGAAATATTGGAATAGTGATAAGAATCGTTATCCAAATCGAATTCAGTCACCAAATCTCCATAAAGTTGTATTTTTAGAAAAATTATGATTTTTATGGACGCTAATTTCAGACTTGGGTTCGAACTTTGGACGCAGTTATATCAGGTTTTATGGGACCAAACTGGCTGAAATATTGGAATAGTGATAAGAATCGTTATCCAAATCGAATTCAGTAACAAAATCTCCACAAAGCTGTATTTTTAGAAAAATAATGATTTTCATGGATGCTAATTTCAGACTTGGGTTCGAACTTTGCAAGCAGTTTTCTCAGGTTTTATGTGACCGAACGGGCTGAAATATTGGAATAATGATAAGAATCCTTATCCAAATCGAATTTAGTCACAATATCTCCATAAAGTTGTATTTTTAGATTAATCAGATTTTTATGGACGCTCATTTCAGACTTAGGTTCGAACTTTGGAAGCAGTTTTCTCAGGTTCTATGGGACTGAATTGGCTGAAATTTTTTAATAATGATAAGAATCCTTATCCAAATCGAATTCAGTCACAATATCTCCATAAAGTTGTATTTTTCGAAAAATCATGATTTTTATGGACGCTAATTTCAGACTTGGGTTCGAACTTTTGAAGCAGTTTTCTCAGGTTCTACGGGACTGAATTGGCTGAAATTTTTGAATAATGATAAGAATCCTTATCCGAATCGAATTCAGTCACAATATCTGTATAAAGTTGTATTTTTAGAAAAATTATTATTTTCATGGACGCTAATTTCAGACTTGGGTTCGAACTTTGCAAGCAGTTTTCTCAGGTTTTATGGGACCAAACGGGCTGAAATATTGGAATAGTGATAAGAATCGTTATCCAAATCGAATTCAGTCACAAAATCTCCATAAAGTTGTATTTTTAGAAAAATTATGATTTTCATGGATGCTAATTTCAGACTTGGGTTCGAACTTTGGAAGCAGTTATCTCAGGTTTTATGGGACCAAACGGGCTGAAATATTGGAATAGTGATAAGAATCGTTATCCAAATCGAATTCAGTCACAATATCTCCATAAAGTTGTATTTTTAGAAATGTTATGATTTTCATGGACGCTAATTTCAGACTTGGGTTCGAACTTTGCAAGCAGTTTTCTCTGGTTTTATGGGACCAAACGGGCTGAAATATTGGAATAGTGATAAGAATCGTTATCCAAATCGAACTCAGTCACAAAATCTTCATAATGTTGTATTTTTAGAAAAATTATGATTTTCATGGATGCTAATTTCAGACTTGGGTTCGAACTTTGGTAGCAGTTATCTCAGGTTTTATGGGACTAAACGGGCTGAAATATTGGAATAGTGATAAGAATCGGTTTCCAAATCGAATTCAGTCACAATATCTCCATAAAGTTGTATTTTTAGATTAATCAGATTTTTATGGACGCTCATTTCAGACTTGGGTTGAACTTTGGAAGCAGTTTTCTCAGGTTCTATGGAACTGAATTGGCTGAAATTTTGTAATAGTTATAAGAATCCTTATCCAAATCGAATTCAGTCACAATATCTCCATAAAGTTGTATTTTTAGAAAAATCTTGATTTTTATGGACGCTAATTTCAGACTTGGGTTCGAACTTTGGACCCAGTTATATCAGGTTTTATGGGACCAAACTGGCTGAAATATTGGAATAGTGATAAGAATCGTTATCCAAATCGATTTCAGTCACAAAATCTCCACAAAGCTGTATTTTTAGAAAAATAATGATTTTCATGGATGCTAATTTCAGACTTGGGTTCGAACATTGGACGCAGTTATATCAGGTTTTATGGGACCAAACTGGCTGAAATATTGGAATAGTGATAAGAATCGTTATCCAAATCGAATTCAGTCACAATATCTCCATAAAGTTGTATTTTCAGATTAATCAGATTTTTATGGACGCTCATTTCAGACTTGGGTTCGAACTTTGGAAGCAGTTTTCTCAGGTTCTATGGGACTGAATTGGCTGAAATTTTTTAATAATGATAAGAATCCTTATCCAAATCGAATTCAGTCACAATATCTCCATAAAGTTGTATTTTTCGAAAAAACATGATTTTTATGGACGATAATTTCAGACTTGTGTTCGAACTTTTGAAGCAGTTTTCTCAGGTTCTACGGGACTGAATTGGCTGAAATTTTTTAATAATGATAAGAATCCTTATTCAAATCGAATTCAGTCACAATATCTCCATAAAGTGTTAGTTTTCGAAAAATCATGATTTTATGGACGCTAATTTCAGACTTGGGTTCGAACTTTGGAAGCAGTTTTCTCAGGTTCTACGGGACTGAATTGTCTGAAATTTTTGAATAATGATAAGAATCCTTATCCGAATCGAATTCAGTCACAATATCTGTATAAAGTTGTATTTTAAGAAAAATTATTATTTTAATGGACGCTAATTTCAGACTTGGGTTCGAACTTTGCAAGCAGTTTTCTCAGGTTTTATGTGACCGAACGGGCTGAAATATTGGAATAATGATAAGAATCCTTATCCAAATCGAATTTAGTCACAATATCTCCATAAAGTTGTATTTTTAGAAAAATCATGATTTTTATGGACGCTAATTTCAGACTTGGGTTCGAATTTTGCAAGCAGTTTTCTCAGGTTTTATGGGACCAAACGGGCTGAAATATTGGAATAGTGATAAGAATCGTTATCCAAATCGAATTCAGTCACAAAATCTCCATAAATTTGTATTTTTAGAAAAATCATGATTTTTATGGACTCTAATTTCAGACTTGGGTTCGAACTTTGGAAGCAGTTTTCTCAGGTTCTATGGGACTGAATTGGCTGAAATTTTTTAATAATGATAAGAATCCTTATCCAAATCGAATTCAGTCACAATATCTCCATAAAGTTGTATTTTTCGAAAAATCATGATTTTTATGGACGCTAATTTCAGACTTGGGTTCGAACTTTTGAAGCAGTTTTCTCAGGTTCTACGGGACTGAATTGGCTGAAATTTTTGAATAATGATAAGAATCCTTATCCGAATCGAATTCAGTCACAATATCTGTATAAAGTTGTATTTTTAGAAAAATTATTATTTTCATGGACGCTAATTTCAGACTTGGGTTCGAACTTTGCAAGCAGTTTTCTCAGGTTTTATGGGACCAAACGGGCTGAAATATTGGAATAGTGATAAGAATCGTTATCCAAATCGAATTCAGTCACAATATCTGTATAAAGTTGTATTTTTCGAAAAATTATTATTTTCATGGACGCTAATTTCAGACTTGGGTTCGAACTTTGGAAGCAGTTATTTCAGGTTTTATGGGACCAAACGGGCTGAAATATTGGAATAGTGATAAGAATCGTTATCCAAATCGAATTCAGTCACAATATCTCCATAAAGTTGTATTTTTAGAAATGTTATGATTTTCATGGACGCTAATTTCAGACATGGGTTCGAACTTTGCAAGCAGTTTTCTCTGGTTTTATGGGACCAAACGGGCTGAAATATTGGAATAGTGATAAGAATCGTTATCCAAATCGAACTCAGTCACAAAATCTTCATAATGTTGTATTTTTAGAAAAATTATGATTTTCATGGATGCTAATTTCAGACTTGGGTTCGAACTTTGGTAGCAGTTATCTCAGGTTTTATGGGACCGAACGGGCTGAAATATTGGAATAGTGATAAGAATCGTTATCCAAATCGAATTCAGTCACAATATCTCCATAAAGTTGTATTTTTAGAAATGTTATGATTTTCATGGACGCTAATTTCAGACTTGGGTTCGAAATTTGCAAGCAGTTTTCTCCGGTTTTATGGGACCAAACGGGCTGAAATATTGGAATAGTGATAAGAATCGTTATCCAAATCGAACTCAGTCACAAAATCTTCATAATGTTGTATTTTAAGAAAAATTATGATTTTCATGGATGCTAATTTCAGACTTGGGTTCGAACTTTGCAAGCAGTTTTCTCAGGTTTTATGGGACTGAATTGGCTGAAATTTTATAATAATGATAAGAATCCTAATCTAAATCGAATTCAGTCACAATATCTCCATAAAGTTGTATTTTTCGAAAAATCATGATTTTTATGGACGCTAATTTCAGACTTGGGTTCGAACTTTGGACGCAGTTATATCAGGTTTTATGGGACCAAACTGGCTGAAATATTGGAATAGTGATAAGAATCGTTATCCAAATCGATTTCAGTCACAAAATCTCCACAAAGCTGTATTTTTAGAAAAATAATGATTTTCATGGATGCTAATTTCAGACTTGGGTTCGAACTTTGGACGCAGTTATATCAGGTTTTATGGGACCAAACTGGCTGAAATATTGGAATAGTGATAAGAATCGTTATCCAAATCGAATTCAGTCACAATATCTCCATAAAGTTGTATTTTCAGATTAATCAGATTTTTATGGACGCTCATTTCAGACTTGGGTTCGAACTTTGGAAGCAGTTTTCTCAGGTTCTATGGGACTGAATTGGCTGAAATTTTTTAATAATGATAAGAATCCTTATCCAAATCGAATTCAGTCACAATATCTCCATAAAGTTGTATTTTTCGAAAAAACATGATTTTTATGGACGATAATTTCAGACTTGTGTTCGAACTTTTGAAGCAGTTTTCTCAGGTTCTACGGGACTGAATTGGCTGAAAGTTTTTAAAAATGATAAGAATCCTTATTCAAATCGAATTCAGTCACAATATCTCCATAAAGTGTTAGTTTTCGAAAAATCATGATTTTATGGACGCTAATTTCAGACTTGGGTTCGAACTTTGGAAGCAGTTTTCTCAAGTTCTACGGGACTGAATTGGCTGAAATTTTTGAATAATGATAAGAATCCTTATCCGAATCGAATTCAGTCACAATATCTGTATAAAGTTGTATTTTTAGAAAAATTATTATTTTAATGGACGCTAATTTCAGACTTGGGTTCGAACTTTGCAAGCAGTTTTCTCAGGTTTTATGGGACCAAACGGGCTGAAATATTGCAATAGTGATAAGAATCGTTATCCAAATTGAATTCAGTCACAATATCTCCATAAAGTTGTATTTTCAGATTAATCAGATTTTTATGGACGCTCATTTCAGACTTGGGTTCGAACTTTGGAAGCAGTTTTCTCAGGTTCTATGGGACTGAATTGGCTGAAATTTTTTAATAATGATAAGCATCCTTATCCAAATCGAATTCAGTCACAATATCTCCATAAAGTTGTATTTTTCGAAAAAACATGATTTTTATGGACGCTAATTTCAGACTTGGGTTCGAACTTTTGAAGCAGTTTTCTCAGGTTCTATGGGACTGAATTGGCTGAAATTTTTTAATAATGATAAGAATCCTTATCCAAATCGAATTCAGTCACAATATCTCCATAAAGTTGTATTTTTCGAAAAATCATGATTTTTATGGACGCTAATTTCAGACTTGGGTTCGAACTTTTGAAGCAGTTTTCTCAGGTTCTACGGGACTGAATTGGCTGAAATTTTTGAATAATGATAAGAATCCTTATCCGAATCGAATTCAGTCACAATATCTGTATAAAGTTGTATTTTTAGAAAAATTATTATTTTAATGGACGCTAATTTCAGACTTGGGTTCGAACTTTGCAAGCAGTTTTCTCAGGTTTTATGTGACCGAACGGGCTGAAATATTGGAATAATGATAAGAATCCTTATCCAAATCGAATTTAGTCACAATATCTCCATAAAGTTGTATTTTTAGAAAAATCATGATTTTTATGGACGCTAATTTCAGACTTGGGTTCGAACTTTGCAAGCAGTTTTCTCAGGTTTTATGGGACCAAACGGGCTGAAATATTGGAATAGTGATAAGAATCGTTATCCAAATCGAATTCAGTCACAAAATCTCCATAAATTTGTATTTTTAGAAAAATCATGATTTTTATGGACTCTAATTTCAGACTTGGGTTAGAACTTTGGAAGCAGTTTTCTCAGGTTCTATGGGACTGAATTGGCTGAAATTTTTTTATAATGATAAGAATCCTTATCCAAATCGAATTCAGTCACAATATCTCCATAAAGTTGTATTTTTCGAAAAATCATGATTTTTATGGACGCTTATTTCAGACTTGGGTTCGAACTTTTGAAGCAGTTTTCTCAGGTTCTACGGGACTGAATTGGCTGAAATTTTTGAATAATGATAAGAATCCTTATCCGAATCGAATTCAGTCACAATATCTGTATAAAGTTGTATTTTTAGAAAAATTATTATTTTCATGGACGCTAATTTCAGACTTGGGTTCGAACTTTGCAAGCAGTTTTCTCAGGTTTTATTGGACCAAACGGGCTGAAATATTGGAATAGTTATAAGAATCGTTATCCAAATCGAATTCAGTCACAATATCTCCATAAAGTTGTATTTTTAGAAATGTTATGATTTTCATGGACGCTAATTTCAGACTTGGGTTCGAACTTTGCAAGCAGTTTTCTCTGGTTTTATGGGACCAAACGGGCTGAAATATTGGAATAGTGATAAGAATCGTTATCCAAATCGAACTCAGTCACAAAATCTTCATAATGTTGTATTTTTAGAAAAATTATGATTTTCATGGATGCTAATTTCAGACTTGGGTTCGAACTTTGGACGCAGTTATATCAGGTTTTATGGGACCAAACTGGCTGAAATATTGGAATAGTGATAAGAATCGTTATCCAAATCGAATTCAGTCACAATATCTCCATAAAGTTGTATTTTCAGATTAATCAGATTTTTATGGACGCTCATTTCAGACTTGGGTTCGAACTTTGGAAGCAGTTTTCTCAGGTTCTATGGGACTGATTTGGCTGAAATTTTTTAATAATGATAAGAATCCTTATCCAAATCGAATTCAGTCACAATATCTCCATAAAGTTGTATTTTTCGAAAAAACATGATTTTTATGGACGATAATTTCAGACTTGTGTTCGAACTTTTGAAGCAGTTTTCTCAGGTTCTACGGGACTGAATTGGCTGAAAGTTTTTAATAATGATAAGAATCCTTATTCAAATCGAATTCAGTCACAATATCTCCATAAAGTGTTAGTTTTCGAAAAATCATGATTTTATGGACGCTAATTTCAGACTTGGGTTCGAACTTTGGAAGCAGTTTTCTCAAGTTCTACAGGACTGAATTGGCTGAAATTTTTGAATAATGATAAGAATCCTTATCCGAATCGAATTCAGTCACAATATCTGTATAAAGTTGTATTTTTAGAAAAATTATTATTTTAATGGACGCTAATTTCAGACTTGGGTTCGAACTTTGCAAGCAGTTTTCTCAGGTTTTATGGGACCAAACGGGCTGAAATATTGGAATAGTGATAAGAATCGTTATCCAAATCGAATTCAGTCACAAAATCTCCATAAATTTGTATTTTTAGAAAAATCATGATTTTTATGGACTCTAATTTCAGACTTGGGTTCGAACTTTGGAAGCAGTTTTCTCAGGTTCTATGGGACTGAATTGGCTGAAATTTTTGAATAATGATAAGAATCCTTATCCAAATCGAATTCAGTCATAATAGCTCCATAAAGTTGTATTTTTAGAAAAATTATGATTTTCATGGACGCTAATTTCAGCCTTGGGTTCGAACTTTGGAAGCAGTTTTCTCAGGTTTTATGTGACCAAACGGGTTGAAATATTGGAATAATGATAAGAATCCTTATCCAAATCGAATTTAGTCACAATATCTCCATAAAGTTGTATTTTTAGAAAAATTATTATTTTAATGGACGCTAATTTCAGACTTGGGTTCGAACTTTGCAAGCAGTTTTCTCAGGTTTTATGGGACCAAACGGGCTGAAATATTGGAATAGTGATAAGAATCGTTATCCAAATCGAATTCAGTCACAAAATCTCCATAAATTTGTATTTTTAGAAAAATCATGATTTTTATGGACTCTAATTTCAGACTTGGGTTCGAACTTTGGAAGCAGTTTTCTCAGGTTCTATGGGACTGAATTGGCTGAAATTTTTGAATAATGATAAGAATCCTTATCCAAATCGAATTCAGTCATAATAGCTCCATAAAGTTGTATTTTTAGAAAAATTATGATTTTCATGGACGCTAATTTCAGCCTTGGGTTCGAACTTTGGAAGCAGTTTTCTCAGGTTTTATGTGACCAAACGGGTTGAAATATTGGAATAATGATAAGAATCCTTATCCAAATCGAACTCAGTCACAAAATCTCCCTAAAGTTGTATTTTTAGAAAAATTATGATTTTCATGGATGCTAATTTCAGACTTGGGTTCGAACTTTGGAAGCAGTTATCTCAGGTTTTATGGGACCAAACAGGCTGAAATATTGGAATAGTGATAACAATCGGTTTCCAAATCGAATTCAGTCACAATATCTCCATAAAGTTGTATTTTTAGATTAATCAGATTTTTATGGACGCTCATTTCAGACTTGGGTTCGAACTTTGGAAGCAGTTTTCTCAGGTTCTATGGGATTGAATTGGCTGAAATTTTTTAATAATGATAAGAATCCTTATCCAAATCGAATTCAGTCACAATATCTCCATAAAGTTGTATTTTTCGAAAAATCATGATTTTTATGGACGCTAATTTCAGACTTGGGTTCGAACTTTTGAAGCAGTTTTCTCAGGTTCTACGGGACTGAATTGGCTGAAATTTTTGAATAATGATAAGAATCCTTATCCGAATCGAATTCAGTCACAATATCTGTATAAAGTTGTATTTTTAGAAAAATTATTATTTTCATGGACGCTAATTTCAGACTTGGGTTCGAACTTTGCAAGCAGTTTTCTCAGGTTTTATGGGACCAAACGGGCTGAAATATTGGAATAGTGATAAGAATCGTTATCCAAATCGAATTCAGTCACAAAATCTCCATAAAGTTGTATTTTTAGAAAAATTATGATTTTCATGGATGCTAATTTCAGACTTGGGTTCGAACTTTGCAAGCAGTTTTCTCTGGTTTTATGGGACCAAACGGGCTGAAATATTGGAATAGTGATAAGAATCGTTATCCAAATCGAACTCAGTCACAAAATCTTCATAATGTTGTATTTTTAGAAAAATTATGATTTTCATGGATGCTAATTTCAGACTTGGGTTCGAACTTTGGTAGCAGTTATCTCAGGTTTTATGGGACCAAACGGGCTGAAATATTGGAATAGTGATAAGAATCGTTATCCAAATCGAATTCAGTCACAATATCTCCATAAAGTTGTATTTTTAGAAATGTTATGATTTTCATGGACGCTAATTTCAGACTTGGGTTCGAACTTTGCAAGCAGTTTTCTCAGGTTTTATGGGACCAAACGGGCTGAAATATTGGAATAGTGATAAGAATCGTTATCCAAATCGAATTCAGTCACAAAATCTCCATAAAGTTGTATTTTTAGAAAAATTTTGATTTTCATGGATGCTAATTTCAGACTTGGGTTCGAACTTTGGAAGCAGTTTTCTCAGGTTCTATGGGACTGAATTGGCTGAAATTTTTGAATAATGATAAGAATCCTTATCCAAATCGAATTCAGTCATAATAGCTCCATAAAGTTGTATTTTTAGAAAAATTATGATTTACATGGACTCTAATTTCAGCCTTGGGTTCGAACTTTGGAAGCAGTTTTCTCAGGTTTTATGTGACCAAACGGGTTGAAATATTGGAATAGTGATAAGAATCGTTATCCAAATCGAATTCAGTCACCAAATCTCCATAAAGTTGTATTTTTAGAAAAATTATGATTTTTATGGACGCTAATTTCAGACTTGGGTTCGAACTTTGGACGCAGTTATATCAGGTTTTATGGGACCAAACTGGCTGAAATATTGGAATAGTGATAAGAATCGTTATCCAAATCGAATTCAGTAACAAAATCTCCACAAAGCTGTATTTTTAGAAAAATAATGATTTTCATGGATGCTAATTTCAGACTTGGGTTCGAACTTTGCAAGCAGTTTTCTCAGGTTTTATGTGACCGAACGGGCTGAAATATTGGAATAATGATAAGAATCCTTATCCAAATCGAATTTAGTCACAATATCTCCATAAAGTTGTATTTTTAGATTAATCAGATTTTTATGGACGCTCATTTCAGACTTAGGTTCGAACTTTGGAAGCAGTTTTCTCAGGTTCTATGGGACTGAATTGGCTGAAATTTTTTAATAATGATAAGAATCCTTATCCAAATCGAATTCAGTCACAATATCTCCATAAAGTTGTATTTTTCGAAAAATCATGATTTTTATGGACGCTAATTTCAGACTTGGGTTCGAACTTTTGAAGCAGTTTTCTCAGGTTCTACGGGACTGAATTGGCTGAAATTTTTGAATAATGATAAGAATCCTTATCCGAATCGAATTCAGTCACAATATCTGTATAAAGTTGTATTTTTAGAAAAATTATTATTTTCATGGACGCTAATTTCAGACTTGGGTTCGAACTTTGCAAGCAGTTTTCTCAGGTTTTATGGGACCAAACGGGCTGAAATATTGGAATAGTGATAAGAATCGTTATCCAAATCGAATTCAGTCACAAAATCTCCATAAAGTTGTATTTTTAGAAAAATTATGATTTTCATGGATGCTAATTTCAGACTTGGGTTCGAACTTTGGAAGCAGTTATCTCAGGTTTTATGGGACCAAACGGGCTGAAATATTGGAATAGTGATAAGAATCGTTATCCAAATCGAATTCAGTCACAATATCTCCATAAAGTTGTATTTTTAGAAATGTTATGATTTTCATGGACGCTAATTTCAGACTTGGGTTCGAACTTTGCAAGCAGTTTTCTCTGGTTTTATGGGACCAAACGGGCTGAAATATTGGAATAGTGATAAGAATCGTTATCCAAATCGAACTCAGTCACAAAATCTTCATAATGTTGTATTTTTAGAAAAATTATGATTTTCATGGATGCTAATTTCAGACTTGGGTTCGAACTTTGGTAGCAGTTATCTCAGGTTTTATGGGACTAAACGGGCTGAAATATTGGAATAGTGATAAGAATCGGTTTCCAAATCGAATTCAGTCACAATATCTCCATAAAGTTGTATTTTTAGATTAATCAGATTTTTATGGACGCTCATTTCAGACTTGGGTTGAACTTTGGAAGCAGTTTTCTCAGGTTCTATGGAACTGAATTGGCTGAAATTTTGTAATAGTTATAAGAATCCTTATCCAAATCGAATTCAGTCACAATATCTCCATAAAGTTGTATTTTTAGAAAAATCTTGATTTTTATGGACGCTAATTTCAGACTTGGGTTCGAACTTTGGACCCAGTTATATCAGGTTTTATGGGACCAAACTGGCTGAAATATTGGAATAGTGATAAGAATCGTTATCCAAATCGATTTCAGTCACAAAATCTCCACAAAGCTGTATTTTTAGAAAAATAATGATTTTCATGGATGCTAATTTCAGACTTGGGTTCGAACATTGGACGCAGTTATATCAGGTTTTATGGGACCAAACTGGCTGAAATATTGGAATAGTGATAAGAATCGTTATCCAAATCGAATTCAGTCACAATATCTCCATAAAGTTGTATTTTCAGATTAATCAGATTTTTATGGACGCTCATTTCAGACTTGGGTTCGAACTTTGGAAGCAGTTTTCTCAGGTTCTATGGGACTGAATTGGCTGAAATTTTTTAATAATGATAAGAATCCTTATCCAAATCGAATTCAGTCACAATATCTCCATAAAGTTGTATTTTTCGAAAAAACATGATTTTTATGGACGATAATTTCAGACTTGTGTTCGAACTTTTGAAGCAGTTTTCTCAGGTTCTACGGGACTGAATTGGCTGAAATTTTTTAATAATGATAAGAATCCTTATTCAAATCGAATTCAGTCACAATATCTCCATAAAGTGTTAGTTTTCGAAAAATCATGATTTTATGGACGCTAATTTCAGACTTGGGTTCGAACTTTGGAAGCAGTTTTCTCAGGTTCTACGGGACTGAATTGGCTGAAATTTTTGAATAATGATAAGAATCCTTATCCGAATCGAATTCAGTCACAATATCTGTATAAAGTTGTATTTTAAGAAAAATTATTATTTTAATGGACGCTAATTTCAGACTTGGGTTCGAACTTTGCAAGCAGTTTTCTCAGGTTTTATGTGACCGAACGGGCTGAAATATTGGAATAATGATAAGAATCCTTATCCAAATCGAATTTAGTCACAATATCTCCATAAAGTTGTATTTTTAGAAAAATCATGATTTTTATGGACGCTAATTTCAGACTTGGGTTCGAATTTTGCAAGCAGTTTTCTCAGGTTTTATGGGACCAAACGGGCTGAAATATTGGAATAGTGATAAGAATCGTTATCCAAATCGAATTCAGTCACAAAATCTCCATAAATTTGTATTTTTAGAAAAATCATGATTTTTATGGACTCTAATTTCAGACTTGGGTTCGAACTTTGGAAGCAGTTTTCTCAGGTTCTATGGAACTGAATTGGCTGAAATTTTTGAATAATGATAAGAATCCTTATCCAAATCGAATTCAGTCATAATAGCTCCATAAAGTTGTATTTTTAGAAAAATTATGATTTTCATGGACGCTAATTTCAGCCTTGGGTTCGAACTTTGGAAGCAGTTTTCTCAGGTTTTATGTGACCAAACGGGTTGAAATATTGGAATAGTGATAAGAATCGTTATCCAAATCGAATTCAGTCACCAAATCTCCATAAAGTTGTATTTTTTGAAAAATTATGATTTTTATGGACGCTAATTTCAGACTTGGGTTCGAACTTTGGACGCAGTTATATCAGGTTTTATGGGACCAAACTGGCTGAAATATTGGAATAGTGATAAGAATCGTTATCCAAATCGAATTCAGTCACAATATCTCCATAAAGTTGTATTTTCAGATTAATCAGATTTTTATGGACGCTCATTTCAGACTTGGGTTCGAACTTTGGAAGCAGTTTTCTCAGGTTCTATGGGACTGAATTGGCTGAATTTTTTTAATAATGATAAGCATCCTTATCCAAATCGAATTCAGTCACAATATCTCCATAAAGTTGTATTTTTCGAAAAAACATGATTTTTATGGACGCTAATTTCAGACTTGGGTTCGAACTTTTGAAGCAGTTTTCTCAGGTTCTATGGGACTGAATTGGCTGAAATTTTTTAATAATGATAAGAATCCTTATCCAAATCGAATTCAGTCACAATATCTCCATAAAGTTGTATTTTTAGAAAAATCATGATTTTTATGGACGCTAATTTCAGACTTGGGTTCGAACTTTGCAAGCAGTTTTCTCAGGTTTTATGGGACCAAACGGGCTGAAATATTGGAATAGTGATAAGAATCGTTATCCAAATCGAATTCAGTCACAAAATCTCCATAAATTTGTATTTTTAGAAAAATCATGATTTTTATGGACGCTAATTTCAGACTTGGGTTCGAACTTTGGACGCAGTTATATCAGGTTTTATGGGACCAAACTGGCTGAAATATTGGAATAGTGATAAGAATCGTTATCCAAATCGAATTCAGTCAAAAAATCTCCACAAAGCTGTATTTTTAGAAAAATAATGATTTTCATGGATGCTAATTTCAGACTTGGGTTCGAATTTTGCAAGCAGTTTTTTCAGGTTTTATGTGACCGAACGGGCTGAAATATTGGAATAATGATAAGAATCCTTATCCAAATCGAATTTAGTCACAATATCTCCATAAAGTTGTATTTTTAGATTAATCAGATTTTTATGGACGCTCATTTCAGACTTGGGTTCGAACTTTGGAAGCAGTTTTCTCAGGTTCTATGGGACTGAATTGGCTGAAATTTTTTAATAATGATAAGAATCCTTATCCAAATCGAATTCAGTCACAATATCTCCATAAAGTTGTATTTTTCGAAAAATCATGATTTTTATGGACGCTAATTTCAGACTTGGGTTCGAACTTTTGAAGCAGTTTTCTCAGGTTCTACGGGACTGAATTGGCTGAAATTTTTGAATAATGATAAGAATCCTTATCCGAATCGAATTCAGTCACAATATCTGTATAAAGTTGTATTTTTAGAAAAATTATTATTTTCATGGACGCTAATTTCAGACTTGGGTTCGAACTTTGCAAGCAGTTTTCTCAGGTTTTATGGGACCAAACGGGCTGAAATATTGGAATAGTGATAAGAATCGTTATCCAAATCGAATTCAGTCACAATATCTCCATAAAGTTGTATTTTTAGAAATGTTATGATTTTCATGGACGCTAATTTCAGACTTGGGTTCGAACTTTGCAAGCAGTTTTCTCTGGTTTTATGGGACCAAACGGGCTGAAATATTGGAATAGTGATAAGAATCGTTTTCCAAATCGAACTCAGTCACAAAATCTTCATAATGTTGTATTTTTTGAAAAATTATGATTTTCATGGATGCTAATTTCAGACTTGGGTTCGAACTTTGGTAGCAGTTATCTCAGGTTTTATGGGACCAAACGGGCTGAAATATTGGAATAGTGATAAGAATCGTTATCCAAATCGAATTCAGTCACAATATCTCCATAAAGTTGTATTTTTAGAAATGTTATGATTTTCATGGACGCTAATTTCAGACTTGGGTTCGAACTTTGCAAGCAGTTTTCTCTGGTTTTATGGGACCAAACGGGCTGAAATATTGGAATAGTGATAAGAATCGTTATCCAAATCGAAATCAGTCACAAAATCTCCCTAAAGTTGTATTTTTAGAAAAATTATGATTTTCATGGATGCTAATTTCAGACTTGGGTTCGAACTTTGGAAGCAGTTATCTCAGGTTTTATGGGACCAAACGGGCTGAAATATTGGAATAGTGATAACAATCGGTTTCCAAATCGAATTCAGTCACAATATCTCCATAAAGTTGTATTTTTAGATTAATCAGATTTTTATGGACGCTCATTTCAGACTTGGGTTCGAACTTTGGAAGCAGTTTTCTCAGGTTCTATGGGACTGAATTGGCTGAAATTTTTTAATAATGATAAGAATCCTTATCCAAATCGAATTCAGTCACAATATCTCCATAAAGTTGTATTTTTCGAAAAATCATGATTTTTATGGACGCTAATTTCAGACTTGGGTTCGAACTTTTGAAGCAGTTTTCTCAGGTTCTACGGGACTGAATTGGCTGAAATTTTTGAATAATGATAAGAATCCTTATCCGAATCGAATTCAGTCACAATATCTGTATAAAGTTGTATTTTTAGAAAAATTATTATTTTAATGGACGCTAATTTCAGACTTGGGTTCGAACGTTGCAAGCAGTTTTCTCAGGTTTTATGTGACCGAACGGGCTGAAATATTGGAATAATGATAAGAATCCTTATCCAAATCGAATTTAGTCACAATATCTCCATAAAGTTGTATTTTTAGAAAAATCATGATTTTTATGGACGCTAATTTCAGACTTGGGTTCGAACTTTGCAAGCAGTTTTCTCAGGTTTTATGGGACCAAACGGGCTGAAATATTGGAATAGTGATAAGAATCGTTATCCAAATCGAATTCAGTCACAAAATCTCCACAAAGCTGTATTTTTAGAAAAATTATGATTTTCAAGGATGCTAATTTCAGACTTGGGTTCGAACTTTGGAAGCAGTTATCTCAGGTTTTATGGGACCAAACGGGCTGAAATATTGGAATAGTGATAAGAATCGTTATCCAAATCGAATTCAGTCACAATATCTCCATAAAGTTGTATTTTTAGAAATGTTATGATTTTCATGGACGCTAATTTCAGACTTGGGTTCGAACTTTGCAAGCAGTTTTCTCTGGTTTTATGGGACCAAACGGGCTGAAATATTGGAATAGTGATAAGAATCGTTTTCCAAATCGAACTCAGTCACAAAATCTTCATAATGTTGTATTTTTAGAAAAATTATGATTTTCATGGATGCTAATTTCAGACTTGGGTTCGAACTTTGGTAGCAGTTATCTTAGGTTTTATGGGACCAAACAGGCTGAAATATTGGAATAGTGATAAGAATCGTTATCCAAATCGAATTCAGTCACAATATCTCCATAAAGTTGTATTTTTAGAAATGTTATGATTTTCATGGACGCTAATTTCAGACTTGGGTTTGAACTTTGCAAGCAGTTTTCTCTGGTTTTATGGGACCAAACGGGCTGAAATATTGGAATAGTGATAAGAATCGTTATCCAAATCGAACTCAGTCACAAAATCTCCCTAAAGTTGTATTTTTAGAAAAATTATGATTTTCATGGATGCTAATTTCAGACTTGGGTTCGAACTTTGGAAGCAGTTATCTCAGGTTTTATGGGACCAAACGGGCTGAAATATTGGAATAGTGATAACAATCGGTTTCCAAATCGAATTCAGTCACAATATCTCCATAAAGTTGTATTTTTAGATTAATCAGATTTTTATGGACGCTCATTTCAGACTTGGGTTCGAACTTTGGAAGCAGTTTTCTCAGGTTCTATGGGACTGAATTGGCTGAAATTTTTTAATAATGATAAGAATCCTTATCCAAATCGAATTCAGTCACAATATCTCCATAAAGTTGTATTTTTCGAAAAATCATGATTTTTATGGACGCTAATTTCAGACTTGGGTTCGAACTTTTGAAGCAGTTTTCTCAGGTTCTACGGGACTGAATTGGCTGAAATTTTTGAATAATGATAAGAATCCTTATCCAAATCGAATTCAGTCATAATAGCTCCATAAAGTTGTATTTTTAGAAAAATTATGATTTTCATGGACGCTAATTTCAGCCTTGGGTTCGAACTTTGGAAGCAGTTTTCTCAGGTTTTATGTGACCAAACGGGTTGAAATATTGGAATAGTGATAAGAATCGTTATCCAAATCGAATTCAGTCACCAAATCTCCATAAAGTTGTATTTTTAGAAAAATTATGATTTTTATGGACGCTAATTTCAGACTTGGGTTCGAACTTTGGACGCAGTTATATCAGGTTTTATGGGACCAAACTGGCTGAAATATTGGAATAGTTATAAGAATCGTTATCCAAATCGAATTCAGTCACAAAATCTACACAAAGCTGTATTTTTAGAAAAATAATGATTTTCATGGATGCTAATTTCAGACTTGGGTTCGAACTTTGCAAGCAGTTTTCTCAGGTTTTATGTGACCGAACGGGCTGAAATATTGGAATAATGATAAGAATCCTTATCCAAATCGAATTCAGTCACAATATCTCCATAAAGTTGTATTTTTAGAAATGTTATGATTTTCATGGATTCTAATTTCAGACTTGGGTTCGAACTTTGGTAGCAGTTATCTCAGGTTTTATGGGACCAAACGGGCTGAAATATTGGAATAGTGATAAGAATCGTTATCCAAATCGAATTCAGTCACAATATCTCCATAAAGTTGTATTTTTAGAAATGTTATGATTTTCATGGACGCTAATTTCAGCCTTGGGTTCGAACTTTGGAAGCAGTTTTCTCAGGTTTTATGTGACCAAACGGGTTGAAATATTGGAATAGTGATAAGAATCGTTATCCAAATCGAATTCAGTCACCAAATCTCCATAAAGTTGTATTTTTAGATTAATCAGATTTTTATGGACGCTCATTTCAGACTTGGGTTCGAACTTTGGAAGCAGTTTTCTCAGGTTCTATGTGGCCAAACGGGTTGAAATATTGGAATAGTGATAAGAATCGTAATCCAAATCGAATTCAGTCACCAAATCTCCATAAAGTTGTATTTTAAGATTAATCAGATTTTTATGGACGCTCATTTCAGACTTGGGTTCGAACTTTGGAAGCAGTTTTCTCAGGTTCTATGGGACTGAATTGGCTGAAATTTTTTAATAATGATAAGAATCCTTATCCAAATCGAATTCAGTCATAATAGCTCCCTAAAGTTGTATTTTTAGAAAAATTATGATTTTCATGGACGCTAATTTCAGCCTTGGGTTCGAACTTTGGAAGCAGTTTTCTCAGGTTCTATGGGACTGAATTGGCTGAAATTTTTGAATAATGATATGAATCCTTATCCAAATCGAATTCAGTCGTAATAGCTCCATAAAGTTGTATTTTTAGAAAAATTATGATTTTCATGGACGCTAATTTCAGCCTTGGGTTCGAACTTTGGAAGCAGTTTTCTCAGGTTTTATGTGACCAAACGAGTTGAAATATTGGAATAGTGATAAGAATCGTTATCCAAATCGAATTCAGTCACCAAATCTCCATAAAGTTGTATTTTTAGATTAATCAGATTTTTATGGACGCTCATTTCAGACTTGGGTTCGAACTTTGGAAGCAGTTTTCTCAGGTTCTATGGGACTGAATTGGCTGAAATTTTTTAATAATGATAAGAATCCTTATCCAAATCGAATTTAGTCACAATATCTCCATAAAGTTGTATTTTTAGATTAATCAGATTTTTATGGACGCTCATTTCAGACTTGGGTTCGAACTTTGGAAGCAGTATTCTCAGGTTCTATGGGACTGAATTGGCTGAAATTTTTTAATAATGATAAGAATCCTTATCCAAATCGAATTCAGTCACAATATCTCCATAAAGTTGTATTTTTCGAAAAATCATGATTTTTATGGACGCTAATTTCAGACTTGGGTTCGAACTTTTGAAGCAGTTTTCTCAGGTTCTACGGGACTGAATTGGCTGAAATTTTTGAATAATGATAAGAATCCTTATCCGAATCGAATTCAGTCACAATATCTGTATAAAGTTGTATTTTTCGAAAAATTATTATTTTCATGGACGCTAATTTCAGACTTGGGTTCGAACTTTTGAAGCAGTTTTCTCAGGTTCTACGGGACTGAATTGGCTGAAATTTTTGAATAATGATAAGAATCCTTATCCGAATCGAATTCAGTCACAATATCTGTATAAAGTTGTATTTTTAGAAAAATTATTATTTTCATGGACGCTAATTTCAGACTTGGGTTCGAACTTTGCAAGCAGTTTTCTCAGGTTTTATGGGACCAAACGGGCTGAAATATTGGAATAGTGATAAGAATCGTTATCCAAATCGAATTCAGTCACAAAATCTCCATAAAGTTGTATTTTTAGAAAAATTATGATTTTCATGGATGCTAATTTCAGACTTGGGTTCGAACTTTGGAAGCAGTTATCTCAGGTTTTATGGGACCAAACGGGCTGAAATATTGGAATAGTGATAAGAATCGTTATCCAAATCGAATTCAGTCACAATATCTCCATAAAGTTGTATTTTTAGAAATGTTATGATTTTCATGGACGCTAATTTCAGACTTGGGTTCGAACTTTGCAAGCAGTTTTCTCTGGTTTTATGTGACCAAACGGGCTGAAATATTGGAATAGTGATAAGAATCGTTATCCAAATCGAACTCAGTCACAAAATCTTCATAATGTTGTATTTTTAGAAAAATTATGATTTTCATGGATGCTAATTTCAGACTTGGGTTCGAACTTTGGTAGCAGTTATCTCAGGTTTTATGGGACCAAACGGGCTGAAATATTGGAATAGTGATAAGAATCGTTATCCAAATCGAATTCAGTCACAATATCTCCATAAAGTTGTATTTTTAGAAATGTTATGATTTTCATGGACGCTAATTTCAGACTTGGGTTCGAACTTTGCAAGCAGTTTTCTCCGGTTTTATGGGACCAAACGGGCTGAAATATTGGAATAGTGATAAGAATCGTTATCCAAATCGAACTCAGTCACAAAATCTTCATAATGTTGTATTTTTAGAAAAATTATGATTTTCATGGATGCTAATTTCAGACTTGGGTTCGAACTTTGGTAGCAGTTATCTCAGGTTTTATGGGACCAAACGGGCTGAAATATTGGAATAGTGATAAGAATCGTTATCCAAATCGAATTCAGTCACAATATCTCCATAAAGTTGTATTTTTAGAAATGTTATGATTTTCATGGACGCTAATTTCAGACTTGGGTTCGAACTTTGCAAGCAGTTTTCTCTGGTTTTATGGGACCAAACGGGCTGAAATATTGGTATAGTGATAAGAATCGTTATCCAAATCGAACTCAGTCACAACATCTCCCTAAAGTTGTATTTTTAGAAAAATTATGATTTTCATGGATGCTAATTTCAGACTTGGGTTCGAACTTTGGAAGCAGTTATCTCAGGTTTTATGGGACCAAACGGGCTGAAATATTGGAATAGTGTTAACAATCGCTTTCCAAATCGAATTAAGTCATAATATCTCCATAAAGTTGTACTTTTAGATTAATCAGATTTTTATGGACGCTCATTTCAGACTTGGGTTCGAACTTTGGAAGCAGTTTTCTCAGGTTCTATGGGACTGAATTGGCTGAAATTTTTTAATAATGATAAGAATCCTTATCCAAATCGAATTCAGTCCTCAATATTTTCATAAAGTTGTATTTTTCGAAAAATCATGATTTTTATGGACGCTAATTTCAGACTTGGGTTCGAACTTTTGAAGCAGTTTTCTCTGGTTCTACGGGACTGAATTGGCTGAAATTTTTGAATAATGATAAGAATCCTTATCCGAATCGAATTCAGTCACAATATCTGTATAAAGTTGTATTTTTAGAAAAATTATTATTTTCATGGACGCTAATTTCAGACTTGGGTTCGAACTTTGCAAGCAGTTTTCTCAGGTTTTATGGGACCAAACGGGCTGAAATATTGGAATAGTGATAAGAATCGTTATCCAAATCGAATTCAGTCACAAAATCTCCATAAAGTTGTATCTTTAGAAAAATTATGATTTTCATGGATGCTAATTTCAGACTTGGGTTCGAACTTTGGAAGCAGTTATCTCAGGTTTTATGGGACCAAACGGGCTGAAATATTGGAATAGTGATAAGAATCGTTATCCAAATCGAATTCAGTCACAATATCTCCATAAAGTTGTATTTTTAGAAATGTTATGATTTTCATGGACGCTAATTTTATACTTGGGTTCGAACTTTGCAAGCAGTTTTCTCTGGTTTTATGGGACCAAACGGGCTGAAATATTGGAATAGTGATAAGAATCGTTATCCAAATCGAACTCAGTCACAAAATCTTCATAATGTTGTATTTTTAGAAAAATTATGATTTTCATGGATGCTAATTTCAGACTTGGGTTCGAACTTTGGTAGCAGTTATCTCAGGTTTTATGGGACCAAACGGGCTGAAATATTGGAATAGTGATAAGAATCGTTATCCAAATCGAATTCAGTCACAATATCTCCATAAAGTTGTATTTTTAGAAATGTTATGATTTTCATGGACGCTAATTTCAGACTTGGGTTCGAACTTTGCAAGCAGTTTTCTCTGGTTTTATGGGACCAAACGGGCTGAAATATTGGAATAGTGATAAGAATCGTTATCCAAATCGAACTCAGTCACAAAATCTCCCTAAAGTTGTATTTTTAGAAAAATTATGATTTTCATGGATGCTAATTTCAGACTTGGGTTCGAACTTTGGAAGCAGTTATCTCAGGTTTTATGGGACCAAACGGGCTGAAATATTGGAATAGTGATAACAATCGCTTTCCAAATCGAATTCAGTCACAAAATCTCCAAAAAGCTGTATTTTTAGAAAAATCATGATTTTTATGGACGCTAATTTCAGACTTGTGTTCGAATTTTGGAAGCAGTTTTCTCAGGTTCTAGGGACTGAATTGGCTGAAATTTTTGAATCGTGATAAGAATCGTTATCCAAATCGAATTCAGTCACAATATCTCCATAAAGTTGTATTTTTAGAAAAGTTATGATTTTCATGGACGCTAATTTCAGACTTGGGTTCGAACTTTGCAAGCAGTTTTCTCTGGTTTTATGGGACCAAACGGGCTAAAATATTGGAATAGTGATAAGAATCGTTATCCAAATCGAATTCAGTCACAAAAGCTCCATAAAGTTGTATTTTTAGAAAAATCATGATTTTTATGGACGCTTATTTCAGACTTGGGTTCGAACTTTGGAAGCAGTTTTCTCAGGTTCTATGGGACTCAATTTGACTGAAATTTTTAAATAATGATAAGAATCCTTATCCAAATCGAATTCAGTCACAATATCTCCATAAAGTTGTATTTTTAAAAAAATTATGCTTTTTATGGACGCTAATTTCAGACTTGGGTTCGAACTTTGGAAGCAGTTTTCTCAGGTTTTATGGGACCAAACGGGCTGAAATATTGGAATAGTGATAAGAATCGTTATCCAAATCGAATTCAGTCACAAAATCTCCATAAAGTTGTATTTTTAGAAATGTTATGATTTTCATGGACGCTAATTTCAGACTTGGGTTCGAACTTTGCAAGCAGTTTTCTCTGGTTTTATGGGACCAAACGGACTGAAATATTGGAAAAGTGATAAGAATCGTTATCCAAATCGAATTCAGTCACCAAATCTCCATAAAGTTGTATTTTTAGAAAAATCATTATCTTCATGGACGCTAATTTCAGACTTGGGTTTGAACTTTGGACGCAGTTATATCAGGTTATATGGGACCAAACTGGCTGAAATATTGGAATAGTGATAAGAATCGTTATCCAAATCGAATTCAGTCACAAAATCTCCACAAAGCTGTATTTTTAGAAAAATAATGATTTTCATGGATGCTAATTTCAGACTTGGGTTCGAACTTTGGACGCAGTTATATCAGGTTTTATGGGACCAAACTGGCTGAAATATTGGAATAGTGATAAGAATCGTTATCCAAATCGAATTCAGTCACAATATCTCCATAAAGTTGTATTTTTAGATTAATCAGATTTTTATGGACGCTCATTTCAGACTTGGGTTCGAACTTTGGAAGCAGTTTTCTCAGGTTCTATGGGACTGAATTGGCTGAAATTTTTTAATAATGATAAGAATCTTTATCCAAATCGAAATTAGTCACAATATCTCCATAAAGTTGTATTTTTCGAAAAATCATGATTTTTATGGACGCTAATTTCAGACTTGGGTTCGAACTTTTGAAGCAGTTTTCTCAGGTTCTACGGGACTGAATTGGCTGAAATTTTTGAATAATGATAAGAATCCTTATCCGAATCGAATTCAGTCACAATATCTCCATATAGTTGTATTTTTAGATTAATCAGATTTTTATGGACGCTCATTTCAGACTTGGGTTCGAACTTTGGAAGCAGTTTTCTCAGGTTCTATGGGACTGAATTGGCTGAAATTTTTGAATAATGATAAGAATCCTTATCCAAATCGAATTCAGTCATAATAGCTCCATAAAGTTGTATTTTTAGAAAAATTATGATTTTCATGGACGCTAATTTCAGCCTTGGGTTCGAACTTTGGAAGCAGTTTTCTCAGGTTTTATGTGACCAAACGGGTTGAAATATTGGAATAGTGATAAGAATCGTTATCCAAATCGAATTCAGTCACCAAATCTCCATAAAGTTGTATTTTTAGAAAAATTATGATTTTTATGGACGCTAATTTCAGACTTGGGTTCGAACTTTGGACGCAGTTATATCAGGTTTTATGGGACCAAACTGGCTGAAATATTGGAATAGTGATAAGAATCGTTATCCAAATCGAATTCAGTCACAAAATCTCCACAAAGCTGTATTTTTAGAAAAATAATGATTTTCATGGATGCTAATTTCAGACTTGGGTTCGAATTTTGCAAGCAGTTTTTTCAGGTTTTATGTGACCGAACGGGCTGAAATATTGGAATAATGATAAGAATCCTTATCCAAATCGAATTTAGTCACAATATCTCCATAAAGTTGTATTTTTAGATTAATCAGATTTTTATGGACGCTCATTTCAGACTTGGGTTCGAACTTTGGAAGCAGTTTTCTCAGGTTCTATGGGACTGAATTGGCTGAAATTTTTTAATAATGTTAAGAATCCTTATCCAAATCGAATTCAGTCACAATATCTCCATAAAGTTGTATTTTTCGAAAAATCATGATTTTTATGGACGCTAATTTCAGACTTGGGTTCGAACTTTTGAAGCAGTTTTCTCAGGTTCTACGGGACTGAATTGGCTGAAATTTTTGAATAATGATAAGAATCCTTATCCGAATCGAATTCAGTCACAATATCTGTATAAAGTTGTATTTTTAGAAAAATTATTATTTTCATGGACGCTAATTTCAGACTTGGGTTCGAACTTTCCAAGCAGTTTTCTCAGGTTTTATGGGACCAAACGGGCTGAAATATTGGAATAGTGATAAGAATCGTTATCTAAATCGAATTCAGTCACAAAATCTCCATAAAGTTGTATTTTTAGAAAAATTATGATTTTCATGGATGCTAATTTCAGACTTGGGTTCGAACTTTGGAAGCAGTTATCTCAGGTTTTATGGGACCAAACGGGCTGAAATATTGGAATAGTGATAAGAAACGTTATCCAAATCGAATTCAGTCACAATATCTCCATAAAGTTGTATTTTTAGAAATGTTATGATTTTCATGGACGCTAATTTCAGACTTGGGTTCGAACTTTGCAAGCAGTTTTCTCTGGTTTTATGGGACCAAACGGGCTGAAATATTGGAATAGTGATAAGAATCGTTATCCAAATCGAACTCAGTCACAAAATCTTCATAATGTTGTATTTTTAGAAAAATTATGATTTTCATGGATGCTAATTTCAGACTTGGGTTCGAACTTTGGTAGCAGTTATCTCAGGTTTTATGGGACCAAACGGGCTGAAATATTGGAATAGTGATAAGAATCGTTATCCAAATCGAATTCAGTCACAATATCTCCATAAAGTTGTATTTTTAGAAATGTTATGATTTTCATGGACGCTAATTTCAGACTTGGGTTCGAACTTTGCAAGCAGTTTTCTCTGGTTTTATGGGACCAAACGGGCTGAAATATTGGAATAGTGACAAGAATCGTTATCCAAATCGAACTCAGTCACAAAATCTTCATAATGTTGTATTTTTAGAAAAATTATGATTTTCATGGATGCTAATTTCAGACTTGGGTTCGAACTTTGGTAGCAGTTATCTCAGGTTTTATGGGACCAAACGGACTGAAATATTGGAATAGTGATAAGAATCGTTATCCAAATCGAATTCAGTCACAATATCTCCATAAAGTTGTATTTTTAGAAATGTTATGATTTTCATGGACGCTAATTTCAGACTTGGGTTCGAACTTTGCAAGCAGTTTTCTCCGGTTTTATGGGACCAAACGGGCTGAAATATTGGAATAGTGATAAGAATCGTTATCCAAATCGAACTCAGTCACAAAATCTTCATAATGTTGTATTTTTAGAAAAATTATGATTTTCATGGATGCTAATTTCAGACTTGGGTTCGAACTTTGGTAGCAGTTATCTCAGGTTTTATGGGACCAAACGGGCTGAAATATTGGAATAGTGATAAGAATCGTTATCCAAATCGAATTCAGTCACAATATCTCCATAAAGTTGTATTTTTAGAAATGTTATGATTTTCATGGACGCTAATTTCAGACTTGGGTTCGAACTTTGCAAGCAGTTTTCTCTGGTTTTATGGGACCAAACGGGCTGAAATATTGGTATAGTGATAAGAATCGTTATCCAAATCGAACTCAGTCACAACATCTCCCTAAAGTTGTATTTTTAGAAAAATTATGATTTTCATGGATGCTAATTTCAGACTTGGGTTCGAACTTTGGAAGCAGTTATCTCAGGTTTTATGGGACCAAACGTTCTGAAATATTGGAATAGTGTTAACAATCGCTTTCCAAATCGAATTAAGTCATAATATCTCCATAAAGTTGTACTTTTAGATTAATCAGATTTTTATGGACGCTCATTTCAGACTTGGGTTCGAACTTTGGAAGCAGTTTTCTCAGGTTCTATGGGACTGAATTGGCTGAAATTTTTTAATAATGATAAGAATCCTTATCCAAATCGAATTCAGTCCTCAATATTTTCATAAAGTTGTATTTTTCGAAAAATCATGATTTTTATGGACGCTTATTTCAGACTTGGGTTCGAACTTTTGAAGCAGTTTTCTCTGGTTCTACGGGACTGAATTGGCTGAAATTTTTGAATAATGATAAGAATCCTTATCCGAATCGAATTCAGTCACAATATCTGTATAAAGTTGTATTTTTAGAAAAATTATTATTTTCATGGACGCTAATTTCAGACTTGGGTTCGAACTTTGCAAGCAGTTTTCTCAGGTTTTATGGGACCAAACGGGCTGAAATATTGGAATAGTGATAAGAATCGTTATCCAAATCGAATTCAGTCACAAAATCTCCATAAAGTTGTATCTTTAGAAAAATTATGATTTTCATGGATGCTAATTTCAGACTTGGGTTCGAACTTTGGAAGCAGTTATCTCAGGTTTTATGGGACCAAACGGGCTGAAATATTGGAATAGTGATAAGAATCGTTATCCAAATCGAATTCAGTCACAATATCTCCATAAAGTTGTATTTTTAGAAATGTTATGATTTTCATGGACGCTAATTTTATACTTGGGTTCGAACTTTGCAAGCAGTTTTCTCTGGTTTTATGGGACCAAACGGGCTGAAATATTGGAATAGTGATAAGAATCGTTATCCAAATCGAACTCAGTCACAAAATCTTCATAATGTTGTATTTTTAGAAAAATTATGATTTTCATGGATGCTAATTTCAGACTTGGGTTCGAACTTTGGTAGCAGTTATCTCAGGTTTTATGGGACCAAACGGGCTGAAATATTGGAATAGTGATAAGAATCGTTATCCAAATCGAATTCAGTCACAATATCTCCATAAAGTTGTATTTTTAGAAATGTTATGATTTTCATGGACGCTAATTTCAGACTTGGGTTCGAACTTTGCAAGCAGTTTTCTCTGGTTTTATGGGACCAAACGGGCTGAAATATTGGAATAGTGATAAGAATCGTTATCCAAATCGAACTCAGTCACAAAATCTCCCTAAAGTTGTATTTTTAGAAAAATTATGATTTTCATGGATGCTAATTTCAGACTTGGGTTCGAACTTTGGAAGCAGTTATCTCAGGTTTTATGGGACCAAACGGGCTGAAATATTGGAATAGTGATAACAATCGCTTTCCAAATCGAATTCAGTCACAAAATCTCCAAAAAGCTGTATTTTTAGAAAAATCATGATTTTTATGGACGCTAATTTCAGACTTGTGTTCGAATTTTGGAAGCAGTTTTCTCAGGTTCTAGGGACTGAATTGGCTGAAATTTTTGAATCGTGATAAGAATCGTTATCCAAATCGAATTCAGTCACAATATCTCCATAAAGTTGTATTTTTAGAAAAGTTATGATTTTCATGGACGCTAATTTCAGACTTGGGTTCGAACTTTGCAAGCAGTTTTCTCTGGTTTTATGGGACCAAACGGGCTAAAATATTGGAATAGTGATAAGAATCATTATCCAAATCGAATTCAGTCACAAAAGCTCCATAAAGTTGTATTTTTAGAAAAATCATGATTTTTATGGACGCTTATTTCAGACTTGGGTTCGAACTTTGGAAGCAGTTTTCTCAGGTTCTATGGGACTCAATTTGACTGAAATTTTTAAATAATGATAAGAATCCTTATCCAAATCGAATTCAGTCACAATATCTCCATAAAGTTGTATTTTTAAAAAAATTATGCTTTTTATGGACGCTAATTTCAGACTTGGGTTCGAACTTTGGAAGCAGTTTTCTCAGGTTTTATGGGACCAAACGGGCTGAAATATTGGAATAGTGATAAGAATCGTTATCCAAATCGAATTCAGTCACAAAATCTCCATAAAGTTGTATTTTTAGAAATGTTATGATTTTCATGGACGCTAATTTCAGACTTGGGTTCGAACTTTGCAAGCAGTTTTCTCTGGTTTTATGGGACCAAACGGACTGAAATATTGGAAAAGTGATAAGAATCGTTATCCAAATCGAATTCAGTCACCAAATCTCCATAAAGTTGTATTTTTAGAAAAATCATTATCTTCATGGACGCTAATTTCAGACTTGGGTTTGAACTTTGGACGCAGTTATATCAGGTTATATGGGACCAAACTGGCTGAAATATTGGAATAGTGATAAGAATCGTTATCCAAATCGAATTCAGTCACAAAATCTCCACAAAGCTGTATTTTTAGAAAAATAATGATTTTCATGGATGCTAATTTCAGACTTGGGTTCGAACTTTGGACGCAGTTATATCAGGTTTTATGGGACCAAACTGGCTGAAATATTGGAATAGTGATAAGAATCGTTATCCAAATCGAATTCAGTCACAATATCTCCATAAAGTTGTATTTTTAGATTAATCAGATTTTTATGGACGCTCATTTCAGACTTGGGTTCGAACTTTGGAAGCAGTTTTCTCAGGTTCTATGGGACTGAATTGGATGAAATTTTTTAATAATGATAAGAATCTTTATCCAAATCGAAATTAGTCACAATATCTCCATAAAGTTGTATTTTTCGAAAAATCATGATTTTTATGGACGCTAATTTCAGACTTGGGTTCGAACTTTTGAAGCAGTTTTCTCAGGTTCTACGGGACTGAATTGGCTGAAATTTTTGAATAATGATAAGAATCCTTATCCGAATCGAATTCAGTCACAATATCTGTATAAAGTTGTATTTTTAGAAAAATTATTATTTTCATGGACGCTAATTTCAGACTTGGGTTCGAACTTTCCAAGCAGTTTTCTCAGGTTTTATGGGACCAAACGGGCTGAAATATTGGAATAGTGATAAGAATCGTTATCCAAATCGAATTCAGTCACAATATCTCCATAAAGTTGTATTTTTAGAAATGTTATGATTTTCATGGATGCTAATTTCAGACTTGGGTTCGAACTTTGGAAGCAGTTATCTCAGGTTTTATGGGACCAAACGGGCTGAAATATTGGAATAGTGATAAGAATCGTTATCCAAATCGAATTCAGTCACAATATCTCCATAAAGTTGTATTTTTAGAAATGTTATGATTTTCATGGACGCTAATTTCAGACTTGGGTTCGAACTTTGCAAGCAGTTTTCTCTGGTTTTATGGGACCAAACGGGCTGAAATATTGGAATAGTGATAAGAATCGTTATCCAAATCGAACTCAGTCACAAAATCTTCATAATGTTGTATTTTTAGAAAAATTATGATTTTCATGGATGCTAATTTCAGACTTGGGTTCGAACTTTGGTAGCAGTTATCTCAGGTTTTATGGGACCAAACGGGCTGAAATATTGGAATAGTGATAAGAATCGTTATCCAAATCGAATTCAGTCACAATATCTCCATAAAGTTGTATTTTTAGAAATGTTATGATTTTCATGGACGCTAATTTCAGACTTGGGTTCGAACTTTGCAAGCAGTTTTCTCTGGTTTTATGGGACCAAACGGGCTGAAATATTGGAATAGTGATAAGAATCGTTATCCAAATCGAACTCAGTCACAAAATCTCCCTAAAGTTGGATTTTTAGAAAAATTATGATTTTCATGGATGCTAATTTCAGACTTGGGTTCGAACTTTGGAAGCAGTTATCTCAGGTTTTATGGGACCAAACGGGCTGAAATATTAGAATAGTGATAACAATCGGTTTCCAAATCGAATTCAGTCACAATATCTCCATAAAGTTGTATTTTTAGATTAATCAGATTTTTATGGACGCTCATTTCAGACTTGGGTTCGAACTTTGGAAGCAGTTTTCTCAGGTTCTATGGGACTGAATTGGCTGAAATTTTTTAATAATGATAAGAATCCTTATCCAAATCGAATTCAGTCACAATATCTCCATAAAGTTGTATTTTTAGAAAAGTTATGATTTTCATGGACGCTAATTTCAGACTTGGGTTCGAACTTTGGTAGCAGTTATCTCAGGTTTTATGGGACCAAACGGGCTGAAATATTGGAATAGTGATAAGAATCGTTATCCAAATCGAATTCAGTCACAATATCTCCATAAAGTTGTATTTTTAGAAATGTTATGATTTTCATGGACGCTAATTTCAGACTTGGGTTCGAACTTTGCAAGCAGTTTTCTCTGGTTTTATGGGACCAAACGGGCTGAAATATTGGAATAGTGATAAGAATCGTTATCCAAATCGAACTCAGTCACAAAATCTCCCTAAAGTTGGATTTTTAGAAAAATTATGATTTTCATGGATGCTAATTTCAGACTTGGGTTCGAACTTTGGAAGCAGTTATCTCAGGTTTTATGGGACCAAACGGGCTGAAATATTGGAATAGTGATAACAATCGGTTTCCAAATCGAATTCAGTCACAATATCTCCATAAAGTTGTATTTTTAGATTAATCAGATTTTTATGGACGCTCATTTCAGACTTGGGTTCGAACTTTGGAAGCAGTTTTCTCAGGTTCTATGGGACTGAATTGGCTGAAATTTTTTAATAATGATAAGAATCCTTATCCAAATCGAATTCAGTCACAATATCTCCATAAAGTTGTATTTTTCGAAAAATCATGATTTTTATGGACGCTAATTTCAGACTTGGGTTCGAACTTTTGAAGCAGTTTTCTCAGGTTCTACGGGACTGAATTGGCTGAAATTTTTGAATAATGATAAGAATCCTTATCCGAATCGAATTCAGTCACAATATCTGTATAAAGTTGTATTTTTAGAAAAATTATTATTTTAATGGACGCTAATTTCAGACTTGGGTTCGAACTTAGCAAGCAGTTTTCTCAGGTTTTATGTGACCGAACGGGCTGAAATATTGGAATAATGATAAGAATCCTTATCCAAATCGAATTTAGTCACAATATCTCCATAAAGTTGTAGTTTTAGAAAAATCATGATTTTTATGGACGCTAATTTCAGACTTGGGTTCGAACTTTGCAAGCAGTTTTCTCAGGTTTTATGGGACCAAACGGGCTGAAATATTGGAATAGTGATAAGAATCGTTATCCAAATCGAATTCAGTCACAAAATCTCTATAAATTTGTATTTTTAGAAAAATCATGATTTTTATGGACTCTAATTTCAGACTTGGGTTCGAACTTTGGAAGCAGTTTTCTCAGGTTCTATGGGACTGAATTGGCTGAAATTTTTGAATAATGATAAGAATCCTTATCCAAATCGAATTCAGTCATAATAGCTCCATAAAATTGTATTTTTAGAAAAATTATGATTTTCATGGACGCTAATTTCAGCCTTGGGTTCGAACTTTGGAAGCAGTTTTCTCAGGTTTTATGTGACCATACGGGTTGAAAAATTGGAATAGTGATAAGAATCGTTATCCAAATCGAATTCAGTCACCAAATCTCCATAAAGTTGTATTTTTAGAAAAATTATGATTTTTATGGACGCTAATTTCAGACTTGGGTTCGAACTTTCGATGCAGTTATATCAGGTTTTATGGGACCAAACTGGCTGAAATATTGGAATAGTGATAAGAATCGTTATCCAAATCGAATTCAGTCACAAAATCTCCACAAAGCTGTATTTTTAGAAAAATAATGATTTTCATGGATGCTAATTTCAGACTTGGGTTCGAACTTTGCAAGCAGTTTTCTCAGGTTTTATGTGACCGAACGGGCTGAAATATTGGAATAATGATAAGAATCCTTATCCAAATCGAATTTAGTCACAATATCTCCATAAAGTTGTATTTTTAGATTAATCAGATTTTTATGGACGCTCATTTCAGACTTGGGTTCGAACTTTGGAAGCAGTTTTCTCAGGTTCTATGGGACTGAATTGGCTGAAATTTTTTAATAATGATAAGAATCCTTATCCAAATCGAATTCAGTCACAATATCTCCATAACGTTGTATTTTTCGAAAAATCATGATTTTTATGGACGCTAATTTCAGACTTGGGTTCGAACTTTTGAAGCAGTTTTCTCAGGTTTTATGGGACCAAACGGGCTGAAATATTGGAATAGTGATAAGAATCGTTATCCAAATCGAATTCAGTCACAAAATCTCCATAAAGTTGTATTGTTAGAAAAAACGTTCGAACTTTGCAAGCAGTTTTCTCAGGTTTTATGTGACCGAACGGGCCGAAATATTGGAATAATGATAAGAATCCTTATCCAAATCGAATTTAGTCACAATATCTCCATAACGTTGTATTTTTCGAAAAATCATGATTTTTATGGACGCTAATTTCAGACTTGGGTTCGAACTTTTGAAGCAGTTTTCTCAGGTTTTATGGGACCAAACGGGCTGAAATATTGGAATAGTGATAAGAATCCTTATTCAAATCGAATTCAGTCACAATATCTCCATAAACTGTTAGTTTTAGAAAAATCATGATTTTATGGACGCTAATTTCAGACTTGGGTTCGAACTTTGGAAGCAGTTTTCTCAGGTTCTACGGGACTGAATTGGCTGAAATTTTTGACTAATGATAAGAATCCTTATCCGAATCGAATTCAGTCACAATATCTGTATAGAGTTGTATTTTTAGAAAAATTATTATTTTAATGGACGCTAATTTTAGACTTGGGTTCGAACTTTGCAAGCAGTTTTCTCAGGTTTTATGTGACCGAACGGGCCGAAATATTGGAATAATGATAAGAATCCTTATCCAAATCGAATTTAGTCACAATATCTCCATAAAGTTGTATTTTTAGAAAAATCATGATTTTTATGGACGCTAATTTCCGACTTGGGTTCGAACTTTGCAAGCAGTTTTCTCAGGTTTTATGGGACCAAACGGGCTGAAATATTGGAATAGTGATAAGAATCGTTATCCAAATCGAATTCAGTCACAAAATCTCCATAAATTTGTATTTTTAGAAAAATCATGATTTTTATGGACGCTAATTTCAGACTTGGGTTCGAACTTTAGAAGCAGTTTTCTCAGGTTCTATGGGACGAAACTGGCTCAAATATTAGAATAGTGATAAGAATCGTTATCCAAATCGAATTCAGTCACAAAATCTCCAAAAAGCTGTATTTTTAGAAAAAACATGATTTTTATGGACTCTAATTTCAGACTTGTGTTCGAATTTCGGAAGCAGTTTTCTCAGGTTCTATGGGACTGAATTGGCTGAAATTTTTGAATATTGATAAGAATCGTTATCCAAATCGAATTCAGTCACAATATCTCCATAAAGTTGTATTTTTAGAAATGTTATGATTTTCATGGACGCTAATTTCAGACTTGGGTTCGAACTTTGCAAGCAGTTTTCTCTGGTTTTATGGGACCAAACGGGCTGAAATATTGGAATAGTGATAAGAATCGTTATCCAAATCGAACTCAGTCACAAAATCTCCCTAAAGTTGGATTTTTAGAAAAATTATGATTTTCATGGATGCTAATTTCAGACTTGGGTTCGAACTTTGGAAGCAGTTATCTCAGGTTTTATGGGACCAAACGGGCTGAAATATTAGAATAGTGATAACAATCGGTTTCCAAATCGAATTCAGTCACAATATCTCCATAAAGTTGTATTTTTAGATTAATCAGATTTTTATGGACGCTCATTTCAGACTTGGGTTCGAACTTTGGAAGCAGTTTTCTCAGGTTCTATGGGACTGAATTGGCTGAAATTTTTTAATAATGATAAGAATCCTTATCCAAATCGAATTCAGTCACAATATCTCCATAAAGTTGTATTTTTAGAAAAGTTATGATTTTCATGGACGCTAATTTCAGACTTGGGTTCGAACTTTGGTAGCAGTTATCTCAGGTTTTATGGGACCAAACGGGCTGAAATATTGGAATAGTGATAAGAATCGTTATCCAAATCGAATTCAGTCACAATATCTCCATAAAGTTGTATTTTTAGAAATGTTATGATTTTCATGGACGCTAATTTCAGACTTGGGTTCGAACTTTGCAAGCAGTTTTCTCTGGTTTTATGGGACCAAACGGGCTGAAATATTGGAATAGTGATAAGAATCGTTATCCAAATCGAACTCAGTCACAAAATCTCCCTAAAGTTGGATTTTTAGAAAAATTATGATTTTCATGGATGCTAATTTCAGACTTGGGTTCGAACTTTGGAAGCAGTTATCTCAGGTTTTATGGGACCAAACGGGCTGAAATATTAGAATAGTGATAACAATCGGTTTCCAAATCGAATTCAGTCACAATATCTCCATAAAGTTGTATTTTTAGATTAATCAGATTTTTATGGACGCTCATTTCAGACTTGGGTTCGAACTTTGGAAGCAGTTTTCTCAGGTTCTATGGGACTGAATTGGCTGAAATTTTTTAATAATGATAAGAATCCTTATCCAAATCGAATTCAGTCACAATATCTCCATAAAGTTGTATTTTTAGAAAAGTTATGATTTTCATGGACGCTAATTTCAGACTTGGGTTCGAACTTTAGAAGCAGTTTTCTCAGGTTCTATGGGACCAAACTGGCTCAAATATTAGAATAGTGATAAGAATCGTTATCCAAATCGAATTCAGTCACAAAGTCTCCATAAAGTTTTATTTTTAGATTAATCAGATTTTTATGGACGCTCATTTCAGACTTGGGTTCGAACTTTCGAAGCTGTTTTTTCAGGCTCTATGGGACCAAACGGGCTGAAATTTCGGAATTGTGATAAGAATTGTAGTCAAAATTGAATTCAGTCACAAAATCCTATTTAAGTTGTATTTCTAGAAAGATCATGACTTTTATGGACGCTAATTTCAGACTTGGGTTCGAACTTTGGAAGCAGTTTTCTCAGGTTTTATGTGACCAAACGGGCTGAAATATTGGAATAGTGATAAGAATCGTTATCCAAATCGAATTCAGTCACAAAATCTCCAAAAAGCTGTATTTTTAGAAAAAACATGATTTTCATGGATGCTAATTTCAGACATGGGTTCGAAATTTGGAAGCAGTTTTCTCAGGTTTTATGGGACCAAACGGGCTGAAATATTGGAATAGTGATAAGAATCGTTATCCAAATCGAATTCAGTCACAAAATCTCCAAAAAGCTGTATTTTTAGAAAAAACATGATTTTTATGGACGCTAATTTCAGACTTGTGTTCGAATTTCGGAAGCAGTTTTCTCAGGTTCTATGGGACTGAATTGGCTGAAATTTTTGAATAGTGATAAGAATCGTTATCCAAATCGAACTCAGTCACAAAATCTCAATAAAGTTGTATTTTTAGAAAAGTTATGATTTTCATGGACGCTAATTTCAAACTTGTTTTCAGGTTTCAATCAGTTTTAGTGATAACAATCGGTTTCCAAATCGAATTCAGTCACAATATCTCCATAAAGTTGTATTTTTAGATTAATCAGATTTTTATGGACGCTCATTTCAGACTTGGGTTCGAACTTTGGAAGCAGTTTTCTCAGGTTCTATGGGACTGAATTGGCTGAAATTTTTTAATAATGATAAGAATCCTTATCCAAATCGAATTCAGTCACAATATCTCCATAAAGTTGTATTTTTCGAAAAATCATGATTTTTATGGACGCTAATTTCAGACTTGGGTTCGAACTTTTGAAGCAGTTTTCTCAGGTTCTACGGGACTGAATTGGCTGAAATTTTTGAATAATGATAAGAATCCTTATCCGAATCGAATTCAGTCACAATATCTGTATAAAGTTGTATTTTTAGAAAAATTATTATTTTAATGGACGCTAATTTCAGACTTGGGTTCGAACTTTGCAAGCAGTTTTCTCAGGTTTTATGTGACCGAACGGGCTGAAATATTGGAATAATGATAAGAATCCTTATCCAAATCGAATTTAGTCACAATATCTCCATAAAGTTGTAGTTTTAGAAAAATCATGATTTTTATGGACGCTAATTTCAGACTTGGGTTCGAACTTTGCAAGCAGTTTTCTCAGGTTTTATGGGACCAAACGGGCTGAAATATTGGAATAGTGATAAGAATCGTTATCCAAATCGAACTCAGTCACAAAATCTCCCTAAAGTTGGATTTTTAGAAAAATTATGATTTTCATGGATGCTAATTTCAGACTTGGGTTCGAACTTTGGAAGCAGTTATCTCAGGTTTTATGGGACCAAACGGGCTGAAATATTAGAATAGTGATAACAATCGGTTTCCAAATCGAATTCAGTCACAATATCTCCATAAAGTTGTATTTTTAGATTAATCAGATTTTTATGGACGCTCATTTCAGACTTGGGTTCGAACTTTGGAAGCAGTTTTCTCAGGTTCTATGGGACTGAATTGGCTGAAATTTTTTAATAATGATAAGAATCCTTATCCAAATCGAATTCAGTCACAATATCTCCATAAAGTTGTATTTTTAGATTAATCAGATTTTTATGGACGCTCATTTCAGACTTGGGTTCGAACTTTGGAAGCAGTTTTCTCTGGTTTTATGGGACCAAACGGGCTGAAATTTTTTAATAATGATAAGAATCCTTATCCAAATCGAATTCAGTCACAATATCTCCATAAAGTTGTATTTTTAGAAAAGTTATGATTTTCATGGACGCTAATTTCAGACTTGGGTTCGAACTTTGGTAGCAGTTATCTCAGGTTTTATGGGACCAAACGGGCTGAAATATTGGAATAGTGATAAGAATCGTTATCCAAATCGAATTCAGTCACAATATCTCCATAAAGTTGTATTTTTAGAAAAGTTATGATTTTCATGGACGCTAATTTCAGACTTGGGTTCGAACTTTAGAAGCAGTTTTCTCAGGTTCTATGGGACCAAACTGGCTCAAATATTAGAATAGTGATAAGAATCGTTATCCAAATCGAATTCAGTCACAAAGTCTCCATAAAGTTTTATTTTTAGATTAATCAGATTTTTATGGACGCTCATTTCAGACTTGGGTTCGAACTTTCGAAGCTGTTTTTTCAGGCTCTATGGGACCAAACGGGCTGAAATTTCGGAATTGTGATAAGAATTGTAGTCAAAATTGAATTCAGTCACAAAATCCTATTTAAGTTGTATTTCTAGAAAGATCATGACTTTTATGGACGCTAATTTCAGACTTGGGTTCGAACTTTGGAAGCAGTTTTCTCAGGTTTTATGTGACCAAACGGGCTGAAATATTGGAATAGTGATAAGAATCGTTATCCAAATCGAATTCAGTCACAAAATCTTCATAAATTTGTATTTTTAGAAAAAATATGATTTTCATGGATGCTAATTTCAGACATGGGTTCGAAATTTGGAAGCAGTTTTCTCAGGTTTTATGGGACCAAACGGGCTGAAATATTGGAATAGTGATAAGAATCGTTATCCAAATCGAATTCAGTCACAAAATCTCCAAAAAGCTGTATTTTTAGAAAAAACATGATTTTTATGGACGCTAATTTCAGACTTGTGTTCGAATTTCGGAAGCAGTTTTCTCAGGTTCTATGGGACTGAATTGGCTGAAATTTTTGAATAGTGATAAGAATCGTTATCCAAATCGAACTCAGTCACAAAATCTCAATAAAGTTGTATTTTTAGAAATGTTATGATTTTCATGGACGCTAATTTCAAACTTGTTTTCAGGTTTCAATCAGTTTTCTCAGGTTTTATGGGACCAAACGGGCTGAAATATTGGAATAGTGATAACAATCGGTTTCCAAATCGAATTCAGTCACAATATCTCCATAAAGTTGTATTTTTAGATTAATCAGATTTTTATGGACGCTCATTTCAGACTTGGGTTCGAACTTTGGAAGCAGTTTTCTCAGGTTCTATGGGACTGAATTGGCTGAAATTTTTTAATAATGATAAGAATCCTTATCCAAATCGAATTCAGTCACAATATCTCCATAAAGTTGTATTTTTCGAAAAATCATGATTTTTATGGACGCTAATTTCAGACTTGGGTTCGAACTTTTGAAGCAGTTTTCTCAGGTTCTACGGGACTGAATTGGCTGAAATTTTTGAATAATGATAAGAATCCTTATCCGAATCGAATTCAGTCACAATATCTGTATAAAGTTGTATTTTTAGAAAAATTATTATTTTAATGGACGCTAATTTCAGACTTGGGTTCGAACTTTGCAAGCAGTTTTCTCAGGTTTTATGTGACCGAACGGGCTGAAATATTGGAATAATGATAAGAATCCTTATCCAAATCGAATTTAGTCACAATATCTCCATAAAGTTGTAGTTTTAGAAAAATCATGATTTTTATGGACGCTAATTTCAGACTTGGGTTCGAACTTTGCAAGCAGTTTTCTCAGGTTTTATGGGACCAAACGGGCTGAAATATTGGAATAGTGATAAGAATCGTTATCCAAATCGAATTCAGTCACAAAATCTCCATAAATTTGTATTTTTAGAAAAATCATGATTTTTATGGACTCTAATTTCAGACTTGGGTTCGAACTTTGGAAGCAGTTTTCTCAGGTTCTATGGGACTGAATTGGCTGAAATTTTTGAATAATGATAAGAATCCTTATCCAAATCGAATTCAGTCATAATAGCTCCATAAAGTTGTATTTTTAGAAAAATTATGATTTTCATGGACGCTAATTTCAGCCTTGGGTTCGAACTTTGGAAGCAGTTTTCTCAGGTTTTATGTGACCATACGGGTTGAAAAATTGGAATAGTGATAAGAATCGTTATCCAAATCGAATTCAGTCACCAAATCTCCATAAAGTTGTATTTTTAGAAAAATTATGATTTTTATGGACGCTAATTTCAGACTTGGGTTCGAACTTTCGACGCAGTTATATCAGGTTTTATGGGACCAAACTGGCTGAAATATTGGAATAGTGATAAGAATCGTTATCCAAATCGAATTCAGTCACAAAATCTCCACAAAGCTGTATTTTTAGAAAAATAATGATTTTCATGGATGCTAATTTCAGACTTGGGTTCGAACTTTGCAAGCAGTTTTCTCAGGTTTTATGTGACCGAACGGGCTGAAATATTGGAATAATGATAAGAATCCTTATCCAAATCGAATTTAGTCACAATATCTCCATAAAGTTGTATTTTTAGATTAATCAGATTTTTATGGACGCTCATTTCAGACTTGGGTTCGAACTTTAGAAGTTTTCTCAGGTTCTATGGGACTGAATTGGCTGAATTTTTTTAATAATGATAAGAATCCTTATCCAAATCGAATTCAGTCACAATATCTCCATAACGTTGTATTTTTCGAAAAATCATGATTTTTATGGACGCTAATTTCAGACTTGGGTTCGAACTTTTGAAGCAGTTTTCTCAGGTTTTATGGGACCAAACGGGCTGAAATATTGGAATAGTGATAAGAATCGTTATCCAAATCGAATTCAGTCACAAAATCTCCATAAAGTTGTATTGTTAGAAAAAACGTTCGAACTTTGCAAGCAGTTTTCTCAGGTTTTATGTGACCGAACGGGCCGAAATATTGGAATAATGATAAGAATCCTTATCCAAATCGAATTTAGTCACAATATCTCCATAACGTTGTATTTTTCGAAAAATCATGATTTTTATGGACGCTAATTTCAGACTTGGGTTCGAACTTTTGAAGCAGTTTTCTCAGGTTTTATGGGACCAAACGGGCTGAAATATTGGAATAGTGATAAGAATCCTTATTCAAATCGAATTCAGTCACAATATCTCCATAAAGTGTTAGTTTTAGAAAAATCATGATTTTATGGACGCTAATTTCAGACTTGGGTTCGAACTTTGGAAGCAGTTTTCTCAGGTTCTACGGGACTGAATTGGCTGAAATTTTTGAATAATGATAAGAATCCTTATCCGAATCGAATTCAGTCACAATATCTGTATAGAGTTGTATTTTTAGAAAAATTATTATTTTAATGGACGCTAATTTTAGACTTGGGTTCGAACTTTGCAAGCAGTTTTCTCAGGTTTTATGTGACCGAACGGGCCGAAATATTGGAATAATGATAAGAATCCTTATCCAAATCGAATTTAGTCACAATATCTCCATAAAGTTGTATTTTTAGAAAAATCGTGATTTTTATGGACGCTAATTTCCGACTTGGGTTCGAACTTTGCAAGCAGTTTTCTCAGGTTTTATGGGACCAAACGGGCTGAAATATTGGAATAGTGATAAGAATCGTTATCCAAATCGAATTCAGTCACAAAATCTCCATAAATTTGTATTTTTAGAAAAATCATGATTTTTATGGACTCTAATTTCAGACTTGGGTTCGAACTTTGGAAGCAGTTTTCTCAGGTTCTATGGGACTGAATTGGCTGAAATTTTTGAATAATGATAAGAATCCTTATCCAAATCGAATTCAGTCATAATAGCTCCATAAAGTTGTATTTTTAGAAAAATTATCATTTTCATGGACGCTAATTTCAGCCTTGGGTTCGAACTTTGGAAGCAGTTTTCTCAGGTTTTATGTGACCATACGGGTTGAAAAATTGGAATAGTGATAAGAATCGTTATCCAAATCGAATTCAGTCACCAAATCTCCATAAAGTTGTATTTTTAGAAAAATTATGATTTTTATGGACGCTAATTTCAGACTTGGGTTCGAACTTTCGACGCAGTTATATCAGGTTTTATGGGACCAAACTGGCTGAAATATTGGAATAGTGATAAGAATCGTTATCCAAATCGAATTCAGTCACAAAATCTCCACAAAGCTGTATTTTTAGAAAAATAATGATTTTCATGGATGCTAATTTCAGACTTGGGTTCGAACTTTGCAAGCAGTTTTCTCAGGTTTTATGTGACCGAACGGGCTGAAATATTGGAATAATGATAAGAATCCTTATCCAAATCGAATTTAGTCACAATATCTCCATAAAGTTGTATTTTTAGATTAATCAGATTTTTATGGACGCTCATTTCAGACTTGGGTTCGAACTTTGGAAGCAGTTTTCTCAGGTTCTATGGGACTGAATTGGCTGAAATTTTTTAATAATGATAAGAATCCTTATCCAAATCGAATTCAGTCACAATATCTCCATAACGTTGTATTTTTCGAAAAATCATGATTTTTATGGACGCTAATTTCAGACTTGGGTTCGAACTTTTGAAGCAGTTTTCTCAGGTTTTATGGGACCAAACGGGCTGAAATATTGGAATAGTGATAAGAATCGTTATCCAAATCGAATTCAGTCACAAAATCTCCATAAAGTTGTATTGTTAGAAAAAACGTTCGAACTTTGCAAGCAGTTTTCTCAGGTTTTATGTGACCGAACGGGCCGAAATATTGGAATAATGATAAGAATCCATATCCAAATCGAATTTAGTCACAATATCTCCATAACGTTGTATTTTTCGAAAAATCATGATTTTTATGGACGCTAATTTCAGACTTGGGTTCGAACTTTTGAAGCAGTTTTCTCAGGTTTTATGGGACCAAACGGGCTGAAATATTGGAATAGTGATAAGAATCCTTATTCAAATCGAATTCAGTCACAATATCTCCATAAAGTGTTAGTTTTAGAAAAATCATGATTTTATGGACGCTAATTTCAGACTTGGGTTCGAACTTTGGAAGCAGTTTTCTCAGGTTCTATGGGACTGAATTGGCTGAAATTTTTGAATAATGATAAGAATCCTTATCCGAATCGAATTCTGTCACAATATCTGTATAGAGTTGTATTTTTAGAAAAATTATTATTTTAATGGACGCTAATTTTAGACTTGGGTTCGAACTTTGCAAGCAGTTTTCTCAGGTTTTATGTGACCGAACGGGCCGAAATATTGGAATAATGATAAGAATCCTTATCCAAATCGAATTTAGTCACAATATCTCCATAAAGTTGTATTTTTAGAAAAATCATGATTTTTATGGACGCTAATTTCCGACTTGGGTTCGAACTTTGCAAGCAGTTTTCTCAGGTTTTATGGGACCAAACGGGCTGAAATATTGGAATAGTGATAAGAATCGTTATCCAAATCGAATTCAGTCACAAAATCTCCATAAATTTGTATTTTTAGAAAAATCATGATTTTTATGGACTCTAATTTCAGACTTGGGTTCGAACTTTGGAAGCAGTTTTCTCAGGTTCTATGGGACTGAATTGGCTGAAATTTTTGAATAATGATAAGAATCCTTATCCAAATCGAATTCGGTCATAATAGCTCTATAAAGTTGTATTTTTAGAAAAATTATGATTTTCATGGACGCTAATTTCAGCCTTGGGTTCGAACTTTGGAAGCAGTTTTCTCAGGTTTTATGTGACCAAACGGGTTGAAATATTGGAATAGTGATAAGAATCGTTATCCAAATCGAATTCAGTCACAAAATCTCCATAAAGTTGTATTGTTAGAAAAAACGTTCGAACTTTGGAAGCAGTTATCTCAGGTTTTATGGGACCAAACGGGCTGAAATATTGGAATAGTGATAACAATCGGTTTCCAAATCGAATTCAGTCACAATATCTCCATAAAGTTGTATTTTTAGATTAATCAGATTTTTATGGACGCTCATTTCAGACTTGGGTTCGAACTTTGGAAGCAGTTTTCTCAGGTTCTAAGGGACTGAATTGGCTGAAATTTTTGAATAATGATAAGAATCCTTATCCGAATCGAATTCAGTCACAATATCTGTATAGAGTTGTATTTTTAGAAAAATTATTATTTTAATGGACGCTAATTTTAGACTTGGGTTCGAACTTTGCAAGGAGTTTTCTCAGGTTTTATGTGACCGAACGGGCCGAAATATTGGAATAATGATAAGAATCCTTATCCAAATCGAATTTAGTCACAATATCTCCATAAAGTTGTATTTTTAGAAAAATCATGATTTTTATGGACGCTAATTTCCGACTTGGGTTCGAACTTTGCAAGCAGTTTTCTCAGGTTTTATGGGACCAAACGGGCTGAAATATTGGAATAGTGATAAGAATCGTTATCCAAATCGAATTCAGTCACAAAATCTCCATAAATTTGTATTTTTAGAAAAATCATGATTTTTATGGACTCTAATTTCAGACTTGGGTTCGAACTTTGGAAGCAGTTTTCTCATGTTCTATGGGACTGAATTGGCTGAAATTTTTGAATAATGATAAGAATCCTTATCCAAATCGAATTCGGTAATAATAGCTCCATAAAGTTGTATTTTTAGAAAAATTATGATTTTCATGGACGCTAATTTCAGCCTTGGGTTCGAACTTTGGAAGCAGTTTTCTCAGGTTTTATGTGACCAAACGGGTTGAAATATTGGAATAGTGATAAGAATCGTTATCCAAATCGAATTCAGTCACAAAATCTCCATAAAGTTGTATTGTTAGAAAAAACGTTCGAACTTTGGAAGCAGTTATCTCAGGTTTTATGGGACCAAACGGGCTGAAATATTGGAATAGTGATAACAATCGGTTTCCAAATCGAATTCAGTCACAATATCTCCATAAAGTTGTATTTTTAGATTAATCAGATTTTTATGGACGCTCATTTCAGACTTGGGTTCGAACTTTGGAAGCAGTTTTCTCAGGTTCTATGGGACTGAAGTGGCTCAAATTTTTTAATAATGATAAGAATCCTTATCCAAATCGAATTCAGTCACAATATCTGTATAAAGTTGTATTTTTAGAAAAATTATTATTTTCATGGACGCTAATTTCAGACTTGGGTTCGAACTTTGCAAGCAGTTTTCTCAGGTTTTATGGGACCAAACGGGCTGAAATATTGGAATAGTGATAAGAATCGTTATCCAAATCGAATTCAGTCACAAAATCTCCATAAAGTTGTATTTTTAGAAAAATTATGATTTTCATGGATGCTAATTTCAGACTTGGGTTCGAACTTTGCAAGCAGTTTTCTCTGGTTTTATGGGACCAAACGGGCTGAAATATTGGAATAGTGATAAGAATCGTTATCCAAATCGAACTCAGTCACAAAATCTTCATAATGTTGTATTTTTAGAAAAATTATGATTTTCATGGATGCTAATTTCAGACTTGGGTTCGAACTTTGGTAGCAGTTATCTCAGGTTTTATGGGACCAAACGGGCTGAAATATTGGAATAGTGATAAGAATCGTTATCCAAATCGAATTCAGTCACAATATCTCCATAAAGTTGTATTTTTAGAAATGTTATGATTTTCATGGACGCTAATTTCAGACTTGGGTTCGAACTTTGCAAGCAGTTTTCTCAGGTTTTATGGGACCAAACGGGCTGAAATATTGGAATAGTGATAAGAATCGTTATCCAAATCGAATTCAGTCACAAAATCTCCATAAAGTTGTATTTTTAGAAAAATTTTGATTTTCATGGATGCTAATTTCAGAATTGGGTTCGAACTTTGGAAGCAGTTTTCTCAGGTTCTATGGGACTAAATTGGCTGAAATTTTTGAATAATGATAAGAATCCTTATCCAAATCGAATTCAGTCATAATAGCTCCATAAAGTTGTATTTTTAGAAAAATTATGATTTTCATGGACGCTAATTTCAGCCTTGGGTTCGAACTTTGGAAGCAGTTTTCTCAGGTTTTATGTGACCAAACGGGTTGAAATATTGGAATAGTGATAAGAATCGTTATCCAAATCGAATTCAGTCACCAAATCTCCATAAAGTTGTATTTTTAGAAAAATTATGATTTTTATGGACGCTAATTTCAGACTTGGGTTCGAACTTTGGACGCAGTTATATCAGGTTTTATGGGACCAAACTGGCTGAAATATTGGAATAGTGATAAGAATCGTTATCCAAATCGAATTCAGTCACAAAATCTCCACAAAGCTGTATTTTTAGAAAAATAATGATTTTCATGGATGCTAATTTCAGACTTGGGTTCGAACTTTGCAAGCAGTTTTCTCAGGTTTTATGTGACCGAACGGGCTGAAATATTGGAATAATGATAAGAATCCTTATCCATATCGAATTTAGTCACAATATCTCCATAAAGTTGTATTTTTAGATTAATCAGATTTTTATGGACGCTCATTTCAGACTTGGGTTCGAACTTTGGAAGCAGTTTTCTCAGGTTCTATGGGACTGAATTGGCTGAAATTTTTTAATAATGATAAGAATCCTTATCCAAATCAAATTTAGTCACAATATCTCCATAAAGTTGTATTTTTAGATTAATCAGATTTTTATGGACGCTCATTTCAGACTTGGGTTCGAACTTTGGAAGCAGTTTTCTCAGGTTCTATGGGACTGAATTGGCTGAAATTTTTTAATAATGATAAGAATCCTTATCCAAATCGAATTCAGTCACAATATCTCCATAAAGTTGTATTTTTCGAAAAATCATGATTTTTATGGACGCTAATTTCAGACTTGGGTTCGAACTTTTGAAGCAGTTTTCTCAGGTTCTACGGGACTGAATTGGCTGAAATTTTTGAATAATGATAAGAATCCTTATCCGAATCGAATTCAGTCACAATATCTGTATAAAGTTGTATTTTTCAAAAAATTATTATTTTCATGGACGCTAATTTCAGACTTGGGTTCGAACTTTTGAAGCAGTTTTCTCAGGTTCTACGGGACTGAATTGGCTGAAATTTTTGAATAATGATAAGAATCCTTATCCGAATCGAATTCAGTCACAATATCTGTATAAAGTTGTATTTTTAGAAAAATTATTATTTTCATGGACGCTAATTTCAGACTTGGGTTCGAACTTTGCAAGCAGTTTTCTCAGGTTTTATGGGACCAAACGGGCTGAAATATTGGAATAGTGATAAGAATCGTTATCCAAATCGAATTCAGTCACAAAATCTCCATAAAGTTGTATTTTTAGAAAAATTATGATTTTCATGGATGCTAATTTCAGACTTGGGTTCGAACTTTGGAAGCAGTTATCTCAGGTTTTATGGGACCAAACGGGCTGAAATATTGGAATAGTGATAAGAATCGTTATCCAAATCGAATTCAGTCACAATATCTCCATAAAGTTGTATTTTTAGAAATGTTATGATTTTCATGGACGCTAATTTCAGACTTGGGTTCGAACTTTGCAAGCAGTTTTCTCTGGTTTTATGGGACCAAACGGGCTGAAATATTGGAATAGTGATAAGAATCGTTATCCAAATCGAACTCAGTCACAAAATCTTCATAATGTTGTATTTTTAGAAAAATTATGATTTTCATGGATGCTAATTTCAGACTTGGGTTCGAACTTTGGTAGCAGTTATCTCAGGTTTTATGGGACCAAACGGGCTGAAATATTGGAATAGTGATAAGAATCGTTATCCAAATCGAATTCAGTCACAATATCTCCATAAAGTTGTATTTTTAGAAATGTTATGATTTTCATGGACGCTAATTTCAGACTTGGGTTCGAACTTTGCAAGCAGTTTTCTCCGGTTTTATGGGACCAAACGGGCTGAAATATTGGAATAGTGATAAGAATCGTTATCCAAATCGAACTCAGTCACAAAATCTTCATAATGTTGTATTTTTAGAAAAATTATGATTTTCATGGATGCTAATTTCAGACTTGGGTTCGAACTTTGGTAGCAGTTATCTCAGGTTTTATGGGACCAAACGGGCTGAAATATTGGAATAGTGATAAGAATCGTTATCCAAATCGAATTCAGTCACAATATCTCCATAAAGTTGTATTTTTAGAAATGTTATGATTTTCATGGACGCTAATTTCAGACTTGGGTTCGAACTTTGCAAGCAGTTTTCTCTGGTTTTATGGGACCAAACGGGCTGAAATATTGGTATAGTGATAAGAATCGTTATCCAAATCGAACTCAGTCACAAAATCTCCCTAAAGTTGTATTTTTAGAAAAATTATGATTTTCATGGATGCTAATTTCAGACTTGGGTTCGAACTTTGGAAGCAGTTATCTCAGGTTTTATGGGACCAAACGGGCTGAAATATTGGAATAGTGATAACAATCGCTTTCCAAATCGAATTAAGTCATAATATCTCCATAAAGTTGTATTTTTAGATTAATCAGATTTTTATGGACGCTCATTTCAGACTTGGGTTCGAACTTTGGAAGCAGTTTTCTCAGGTTCTATGGGACTGAATTGGCTGAAATTTTTTAATAATGATAAGAATCCTTATCCAAATCGAATACAGTCCTCAATATCTCCATAAAGTTGTATTTTTCGAAAAATCATGATTTTAATGGACGCTAATTTCAGACTTGGGTTCGAACTTTTGAAGCAGTTTTCTCTGGTTCTACGGGACTGAATTGGCTGAAATTTTTGAATAATGATAAGAATCCTTATCCGAATCGAATTCAGTCACAATATCTGTATAAAGTTGTATTTTTAGAAAAATTATTATTTTCATGGACGCTAATTTCAGACTTGGGTTCGAACTTTGCAAGCAGTTTTCTCAGGTTTTATGGGACCAAACGGGCTGAAATATTGGAATAGTGATAAGAATCGTTATCCAAATCGAATTCAGTCACAAAATCTCCATAAAGTTGTATCTTTAGAAAAATTATGATTTTCATGGATGCTAATTTCAGACTTGGGTTCGAACTTTGGAAGCAGTTATCTCAGGTTTTATGGGACCAAACGGGCTGAAATATTGGAATAGTGATAAGAATCGTTATCCAAATCGAATTCAGTCACAATATCTCCATTAAGTTGTATTTTTAGAAATGTTATGATTTTCATGGACGCTAATTTCAGACTTGGGTTCGAACTTTGCAAGCAGTTTTCTCTGGTTTTATGGGACCAAACGGGCTGAAATATTGGAATAGTGATAAGAATCGTTATCCAAATCGAACTCAGTCACAAAATCTTCATAATGTTGTATTTTTAGAAAAATTATGATTTTCATGGATGCTAATTTCAGACTTGGGTTCGAACTTTGGTAGCAGTTATCTCAGGTTTTATGGGACCAAACGGGCTGAAATATTGGAATAGTGATAAGAATCGTCATCCAAATCGAATTCAGTCACAATATCTCCATAAATTTGTATTTTTAGAAATGTTATGATTTTCATGGACGCTAATTTCAGACTTGGGTTCGAACTTTGCAAGCAGTTTTCTCTGGTTTTATGGGACCAAACGGGCTGAAATATTGGAATAGTGATAAGAATCGTTATCCAAATCGAACTCAGTCACAAAATCTCCCTAAAGTTGTATTTTTAGAAAAATTATGATTTTCATGGATGTGAATTTCAGACTTGGGTTCGAACTTTGGAAGCAGTTATCTCAGGTTTTATGGGACCAAACGGGCTGAAATATTGGAATAGTGATAACAATCGCTTTCCAAATCGAATTCAGTCATAATATCTCCATAAAGTTGTATTTTTAGATTAATCAGATTTTTATGGACGCTCATTTCAGACTTGGGTTCGAACTTTGGAAGCAGTTTTCTCAGGTTCTATGGGACTGAATTGGCTGAAATTTTTTAATAATGATAAGAATCCTTATCCAAATCGAATTCAGTCCTCAATATCTCCATAAAGTTGTATTTTTCGAAAAATCATGATTTTTATGGACGCTAATTTCAGACTTGGGTTCGAACTTTTGAAGCAGTTTTCTCTGGTTCTACGGGACTGAATTGGCTGAAATTTTTGAATAATGATAAGAATCCTTATCCGAATCGAATTCAGTCACAATATCTGTATAAAGTTGTATTTTTAGAAAAATTATTATTTTCATGGACGCTAATTTCAGACTTGGGTTCGAACTTTGCAAGCAGTTTTCTCAGGTTTTATGGGACCAAACGGGCTGAAATATTGGAATAGTGATAAGAATCGTTATCCAAATCGAATTCAGTCACAATATCTCCATAAAGATGTATTTTTAGAAATGTTATGATTTTCATGGACGCTAATTTCAGACTTGGGTTTCGAACTTTGCAAGCAGTTTTCTCTGGTTTTATGGGACCAAACGGGCTGAAATATTGGAATAGTGATAAGAATCGTTATCCAAATCGAACTCAGTCACAAAATCTTCATAATGTTGTATTTTTAGAAAAATTATGATTTTCATGGATGCTAATTTCAGACTTGGGTTCGAACTTTGGTAGCAGTTATCTCAGGTTTTATGGGACCAAACGGGCTGAAATATTGGAATAGTGATAAGAATCGTTATCCAAATCGAATTCAGTCACAATATCTCCATAAAGTTGTATTTTTAGAAATGTTATGATTTTCATGGACGCTAATTTCAGACTTGGGTTCGAACTTTGCAAGCAGTTTTCTCTGGTTTTATGGGACCAAACGGGCTGAAATATTAGAATAGTGATAAGAATCGTTATCCAAATCGAACTCAGTCACAAAATCTCCCTAAAGTTGTATTTTTAGAAAAATTATGATTTTCATGGATGCTAATTTCAGACTTGGGTTCGAACTTTGGAAGCAGTTATCTCAGGTTTTATGGGACCAAACGGGCTGAAATATTGGAATAGTGATAACAATCGCTTTCCAAATCGAATTCAGTCACAAAATCTCCAAAAAGCTGTATTTTTATAAAAATCATGATTTTTATGGACGCTAATTTCAGACTTGTGTTCGAATTTTGGAAGCAGTTTTCTCAGGTTCTAGGGACTGAATTGGCTGAAATTTTTGAATCGTGATAAGAATCGTTATCCAAATCGAATTCAGTCACAATATCTCCATAAAGTTGTATTTTTAGAAAAGTTATGATTTTCATGGACGCTAATTTCAGACTTGGGTTCGAACTTTGGAAGCAGTTTTCTCAGGTTTTATGGGACCAAACGAGCTGAAATATTGGAATAGTGATAAGAATCGTTATCCAAATCGAATTCAGTCACAAAATCTCCATAAAGTTGTATTTTTAGAAATGTTATGATTTTCATGGACGCTAATTTCAGACTTGGGTTCGAACTTTGCAAGCAGTTTTCTCTGGTTTTATGGGACCAAACGGACTGAAATATTGGAATAGTGATAAGAATCGTTATCCAAATCGAATTCAGTCACCAAATCTCCATAAAGTTGTATTTTTAGAAAAATCATTATCTTCATGGACGCTAATTTCAGACTTGGGTTTGAACTTTGGACGCAGTTATATCAGGTTTTATGGGACCAAACTGGCTGAAATATTGGAATAGTGATAAGAATCGTTATCCAAATCGAATTCAGTCACAAAATCTCCACAAAGCTGTATTTTTAGAAAAATAATGATTTTCATGGATGCTAATTTCAGACTTGGGTTCGAACTTTGGACGCAGTTATATCAGGTTTTATGGGACCAAACTGGCTGAAATATTGGAATAGTGATAAGAATCGTTATCCAAATCGAATTCAGTCACAATATCTCCATAAATTTGTATTTTTAGATTAATCAGATTTTTATTGCCGCTCATTTCAGACTTGGGTTCGAACTTTGGAAGCAGTTTTCTCAGGTTCTATGGGACTGAATTGGCTGAAATTTTTTAATAATGATAAGAATCTTTATCCAAATCGAAATTAGTCACAATATCTCCATAAAGTTGTATTTTTCGAAAAATCATGATTTTTATGGACGCTAATTTCAGACTTGGGTTCGAACTTTTGAAGCAGTTTTCTCAGGTTCTACGGGACTGAATTGGCTGAAATTTTTGAATAATGATAAGAATCCTTATCCGAATCGAATTAAGTCACAATATCTCCATATAGTTGTATTTTTAGATTAATCAGATTTTTATGGACGCTCATTTCAGACTTGGGTTCGAACTTTGGAAGCAGTTTTCTCAGGTTCTATGGGACTGAATTGGCTGAAATTTTTTAATAATGATAAGAATCCTTATCCAAATCGAAATTAGTCACAATATCTCCATAAAGTTGTATTTTTAGAAAAATTATTATTTTCATGGACGCTAATTTCAGACTTGGGTTCGAACTTTGCAAGCAGTTTTCTCAGGTTTTATGAGACCAAACGGGCTGAAATATTGGAATAGTGATAAGAATCGTTATCCAAATCGAATTCAGTCACAAAATCTCCATAAATTTGTATTTTTAGAAAAATCATGATATTTATGGACTCTAATTTCAGACTTGGGTTCGAACTTCGGAAGCAGTTTTCTCAGGTTTAATGGGACTGAATTGGCTGAAATATTAGAATAGTGATAAGAATCGTTATCCAAATCGAATTCAGTCACCAAATCTCCATAAAGTTGTATTTTTAGAAAAATTATGATTTTTATGGACGCTAATTTCAGACTTGGGTTCGAACTTTAGAAGCAGTTTTCTCAGGTTCTATGGGACCAAACTGGCTCAAATATTAGAATAGTGATAAGAATCGTTATCCAAATCGAATTCAGTCACAAAGTCTCCATAAAGTTTTATTTTTAGATTAATCAGATTTTTATGGACGCTCATTTCAGACTTGGGTTCGAACTTTCGAAGCAGTTTTTTCAGGCTCTATGGGACCAAACGGGCTGAAATTTCGGAATTGTGATAAGAATTGTAGTCAAAATTGAATTCAGTCACAAAATCCTATTTAAGTTGTATTTCTAGAAAGATCATGACTTTTATGGACGCTAATTTCAGACTTGGGTTCGAACTTTGGAAGCAGTTTTCTCAGGTTTTATGTGACCAAACGGGCTGAAATATTGGAATAGTGATAAGAATCGTTATCCAAATCGAATTCAGTCACAAAATCTTCATAAAGTTGTATTTTTAGAAAAAATATGATTTTCATGGATGCTAATTTCAGACATGGGTTCGAAATTTGGAAGCAGTTTTCTCAGGTTTTATGGGACCAAACGGGCTGAAATATTGGAATAGTGATAAGAATCGTTATCCAAATCGAATTCAGTCTCAAAATCTCCAAAAAGCTGTATTTTTAGAAAAAACATGATTTTTATGGACGCTAATTTCAGACTTGTGTTCGAATTTCGGAAGCAGTTTTCTCAGGTTCTATGGGACTGAATTGGCTGAAATTTTTGAATAGTGATAAGAATCGTTATCCAAATCGAACTCAGTCACATCTCCATAAAAATGTATTTTTAGAAAAGTTATGATTTTCATGGACGCTAATTTCAAACTTGTTTTCAGGTTTCAATCAGTTTTCTCAGGTTTTATGGGACCAAACGGGCTGAAATATTGGAATAGTGATAAGAATCGTTATCCAAATCGAATTCAGTCACAATATCTCCATAGAGTTGTATTTTTAGAAATGTTATGATTTTCATGGACGCTAATTTCAGACTTGGGTTCGAACTTTGCAAGCAGTTTTCTCTGGTTTTATGGGACCAAACGGGCTGAAATATTGGAATAGTGATAAGAATCGTTATCCAAATCGAACTCAGTCACAAAATCTCCCTAAAGTTGTATTTTTCTAAAAATTATGATTTTCATGGATGCTAATTTCAGACTTGGGTTCGAACTTTGGAAGCAGTTATCTCAGGTTTTATGGGACCAAACGGGCTGAAATATTGGAATAGTGATAACAATCGGTTTCCAAATCGAATTCAGTCACAATATCTCCATAAAGTTGTATTTTTAGATTAATCAGATTTTTATGGACGCTCATTTCAGACTTGGGTTCGAACTTTGGAAGCAGTTTTCTCAGGTTCTATGGGACTGAATTGGCTGAAATTTTTTAATAATGATAAGAATCCTTATCCAAATCGAATTCAGTCACAATATCTCCATAAAGTTGTATTTTTCGAAAAATCATGATTTTTATGGACGCTAATTTCAGACTTGGGTTCGAACTTTTGAAGCAGTTTTCTCAGGTTCTACGGGACTGAATTGGCTGAAATTTTTGAACAATGATAAGAATCCTTATCCGAATCGAATTCAGTCAAAATATCTATATAAAGTTGTATTTTTAGAAAAAATATTATTTTCATGGACGCTAATTTCAGACTTGGGTTCGAACTTTGCAAGCAGTTTTCTCAGGTTTTATGGGACCAAACGGGCTGAAATATTGGAATAGTGATAAGAATCGTTATCCAAATCGAACTCAGTCACAAAATCTCCATCAAGTTGTATTTTTAGAAAAGTTATGATTTTCATGGACGCTAATTTCAAACTTGTTTTCAGGTTTCAATCAGTTTTCTCAGGTTTTATGGGACCAAACGGGCTGAAATATTGGAATAGTGATAGGAATCGTTATCCAAATCGAATTCAATCACAAAATCTCCAAAAAGCTGTATTTTTAGAAAAATCATGATTTTTATGTACGCTTATTTCAGACTTGGGTTCGAACTTTAGAAGCAGTTTTCTCAGGTTCTACGGGACTGAATTGGCTGAAATTTTTTAATAATGATACGAATCCTTATCCGAATCGAATTCAGTCACAATATCTGTATAAAGTTGTATTTTTAGAAAAATTATTATTTTAATGGACGCTAATTTCAGACTTGGGTTCGAACTTTGCAAGCAGTTTTCTCAGGTTTTATGGGACCAAACGGGCTGAAATATTGGAATAGTGATAAGAATCGTTATCCAAATCGAATTCAGTCACAAAATCTCCATAAAGTTGTATTTTAAGAAAAATTACGATTTTCATGGACGCTAATTTCAGACTTGGGTTCGAACTTTGGAAGCAGTTTTCTCAGGTTCTATGGACTGAATTGACTGAAATTTTTGAAAAGTGATGAGAATCGTTATCCAAATCGAATTCAGTCACAATATCTCCATAAAGTTGTATTTTAAGAAAAATTACGATTTTCATGGACGCTAATTTCAGACTTGGGTTCGAACTTTGGAAGCAGTTTTCTCAGGTTTTATGTGACCGAACGGGCTGAAATATTGGAATAATGATAAGAATCCTTATCCAAATCGAATTCAGTCACAATATCTCCATAAAGTTGTATTTTTAGAAAAATCATGATTTTTATGGACGCTAATTTCAGACTTGGGTTCGAACTTTGGAAGCAGTTTTCTCAGGTTTTATATGACCAAACGGGCCGAAATATTGGAAAAGTGATAAGAATCGTTATCCAAATCGAATTCAGTCACCAAATCTCCATAAAGTTGTATTTTTAGAAAAATTATGATTTTTATGGACGTTAATTTCAGACTTGGGTTCGAACTTTAGAAGCAGTTTTCTCAGGTTCTATGGGACCAAACGGGCTGAAATTTTGTAATAGTGATAAGAATCGTTATCCAAATCGAATTCAGTCACAAAATCTTCATAAAGTTGTATTTTTAGAAAAAATATGATTTTCATGGATGCTAATTTCAGACTTGGATTCGAACTTTGGAAGCAATTTTCTCAGGTTTTATGGGACCAAACGGGCTGAAATATTGGAATAGTGATAAGAATCGTTATCCAAATCGAATTCAGTCACAACTCCAAAAAGCTGTATTTTTAGAAAAATCATGATTTTTATGGACGCTAATTTCAGACTTGTGTTCGAATTTTGGATGCAGTTTTCTCAGGTTCTATGGGACTGAATTGGCTGAAAATTTTGAATAGTTATAAGAATCGTTATCCAAATCGAATTCAGTCACAATATCTCCATAAATATATATTTTTAGAAAAGTTATGATTTTCATGGACGCTAATTTCAGACTTGTTTTCAGGTTTCAATCTGTTTTCTCAGGTTTTATGGGACCAAACGGGCTGAAATATTGGAATAGTGATAGGAATCGTTATCCAAATCGAATTCAATCACAAAATCTCCAAAAAGCTGTATTTTTTGAAAAATCATGATTTTTTAGTACGCTAATTTCAGACTTGGGTTCGAACTATAGAAGACATTTTTTCAGAGTCTATGGTATCAAACGGGCTAAAATTTCGGAATTGTGATAAAAATCATGATAAAGAAAATCATTCACAAAATCTGCATAAAATTGAATTTTTCGAAAAATCATTATTTCTTTAGGCACTAATTTTAGACTTGGGTTCGAACTTTAAAAGCCATTTTTTCAAACCTCATGGTACCAAACGGGCAGAAATTTTGGAATCGTGGTAAGAATCATGATCCGAAAGAAAATCAGTCGCAAATTCTGAATAAAATTGAATTTTTGTAAAAATCAATATTTCTCTCGGCACTAATTTCAGACTTGGGTTCGAAATTTAGAAGCCATTTTCTCAGGCTCTATGGTACCAAACGGGTTGAATTTTTGAATCGTGGTAAGATCATGGTCAGAAAGAAAATCAGTCATAAAATCAGAATAATATTGAATTTTTGGAAAAATCAATATTTCTCTAGGCACTAATTTCAGACTTGGGTTCGAACTTTTGACGCCGTTTTTTCAGGTTCAATGGTACCAAACGGGCTGAAATTTCGGAATCGTGATAAGAATCATGATCAAAAAGAAAATCAGTCATAAAATCTGAATAAAATCTTTTTTATAAAAAAATCATCCTTTCAATGGGCATTAATTTCAGACTTGGGTTCGAACTTTAGAAGCCATATTTTCAGGCTTTATGGTACCAAGTGGGCTGAAATTTTAACTCTTGGTTAGAATCATGATCCGAAAAAAAATCAGTCACAAAATCTGAATAAAATTGAATTTTTCGAAAAATCAATATTTCACTACGCACTAATTTCAGACTTGGGTTCGAATTTTAGAAGCCATTTTTTCAGGCTCCATGGTCGCAAACGGGCTTAAATTTTGAATCGTGGTAAGAATTATGATCCGAACGAAAATCAGTCACATAATCTGAATATTATTTAATTTTTCGAAAAATCATTATTTCTTTAGGCACTAATTTCAAACTTGGGTTCGAACTTTATAAGCCAATTTTTCAAACCTTATGGTAGCGAACGGGCAGAAAGTTTGGAATCGTGGTAAGAATCATGATCCGAAAGAAAATCAGTCGCAAAATCTGAATAAAATCTTTTTTATAAAAAAATCATCCTTTCAATGGGCATTAATTTCAGACTTGGGTTCGAACTTTAGAAGCCATATTTTCAGGCTTTATGGTACCAAGTGGGCTGAAATTTTAAATCTTGGTTAGAATCATGATCCGAAAAAAAATCAGTCACAAAATCTGAATAAAATTGAATTTTTCGAAAAATCAATATTTCACTAGGCACTAATTTCAGACTTGGGTTCGAATTTTAGAAGCCATTTTTTCAGGCTCCATGGTCGCAAACGGGCTTAAATTTTGAATCGTGGTAAGAATTATGATCCGAACGAAAATCAGTCACATAATCTGAATAGTATTTAATTTTTCGAAAAATCATTATTTCTTTAGGCACTAATTTCAAACTTGGGTTCGAACTTTATAAGCCAATTTTTCAAACCTTATGGTAGCGAACGGGCAGAAAGTTTGGAATCGTGGTAAGAATCATGATCCGAAAGAAAATCAGTCTCAAAATCTGAATAAAATCGAATTTTTGTAAAAATAATTATTTCTCTAGGAACTAATTTCAGACTTGGGTTCGAACTTAAGAAGCCATTTTTTCAGGCTCTATGGTATCAAACGGGCTGAAATTTCGGAATTGTGATAAGAATCATGATTCGAAAGAAAATCAGTCTCAAAATCTGAATAAAATTGAATTTTTCGAAAAATCAATATTTCTCTAGGCACTAATTTCAGACTTGGGTTCGAACATAAGAAGCCATTTTTCAGGCCTCATGGTAGCAAACGGGTTAAAATATGTTAATCTTGGTAAGAATTATGATCCGAACAAAATTCAGTCACATAATCTGAATAATATTGAATTTTTGGAAAAATCAATATTTCTCTATGCACTAATTTCTGACTTGGGTTCGAACTTTAGAAGCCATTTTTTTAGGCTCAATGGTACCAAATGGGCTGAAATTTTGAAATCGTGATAAGAATCATGGTCAGAAAGGAAATCAGTCACAAAATCTGAATAAAATTGAATTCCTAGAAAAATTATTATTTCTCCACGCACTAATTTCAGACTTGGGTTCGAACTTAAGAAGACATTTTTTCAGGCTCTATGGTACCAAACGGGCTTGACTTTTGAATCTTGATATAAATCTTCTTACGAAAGAAAACCATTAAAAAAATCATTATAAAATTGAATTTTTGCAAAAATCATTATTCTTGCAGGCACTAATTTCAGACTTGGGTTCGAACTTTAGAAGCCATTTTTTCAGGCTCTATGGTACCAAACGGGCTGGAATTTCGGAATTGTGATAAAAATCATGATAAAGAAAATCATTCACAAAATCTGCATAAAATTGAATTTTTCGAAAAATCATCATTTCTTTAGGCACTAATTTCAAACTTGGGTTCGAACTTTATAAGCCAATCTTTCAAACCTTATGGTAGCGAACGGGCAGAAAGTTTGGAATCGTGGTAAGAATCATGATCCGAAAGAAAATCAGTCGCAAATTCTGAATAAAATTGAATTTTTGTAAAAATCAATATTTCTCTCGGCACTAATTTCAGACTTGGGTTCGAAATTTAGAAGCCATTTTCTCAGGCTCTATGGTACCAAACGGGTTGAATTTTTGAATCGTGGTAAGAATCAAGGTCAGAAAGAAAATCAGTCATAAAATCAGAATAATAATGAATTTTTGGAAAAATCAATATTTCTCTAGGCACTAATTTCAGACTTGTGTTCGAACTTTGAACGCCGTTTTTTCAGGCTCAATGGTACCAAACGGGCTGAAATTTCGGAATCGTGATAAGAATCACGAAGAGAAAGAAAATCAGTCATAAAATCTGCATAAAATCTTTTTTATAAATAAATCATCCTTTCAATGGGCATTAATTTCAGACTTGGGTTCGTACTATAGAATCCATTTTTTCAGGCTCAATGGTACCAAACGGGATGAAATTTCAGAATCGTGGTTAGAATTATGTTTCGAAAGAAAATCAGTTCCAAAATCTGCATAAAATGGAATTTTTGGAAAAATCATTATTCTTCTAGGCACTAATTTCAGACTTGGGTTCGAACTTTAGAAGCCATATTTTCAGGCTTTATGGTACCAAGTGGGCTGAAATTTTAAATCTTGGTTAGAATCATGATCCGAAAAAAAATCAGTCACAAAATCTGAATAAAATTGAATTTTTCGATAAATCAATATTTCACTAGGCACTAATTTCAGACTTGGGTTCGAATTTTAGAAGCCATTTTTTCAGGCTCCATGGTCGCAAACGGGCTTAAATTTTGAATCGTGGTAAGAATTATGATCCGAACGAAAATCAGTCACATAATCTGAATAGTATTTAATTTTTCGAAAAATCATTATTTCTTTAGGCACTAATTTCAAACTTGGGTTCGAACTTTATAAGCCAATTTTTCAAACCTTATGGTAGCGAACGGGCAGAAAGTTTGGAATCGTGGTAAGAATCATGATCCGAAAGAAAATCAGTCGCAAAATCTGAATACAATCGAATTTTTGTAAAAATAATTATTTCTCTAGGAACTAATTTCAGACTTGGGTTCGAACTTAAGAACCCATTTTTTCAGGCTCTATGGTATCAAACGGGCTGAAATTTCGGAATTGTGATAAGAATCATGATTCGAAAGAAAATCAGTCTCAAAATCTGAATAAAATTGAATTTTTGGAAAAATCATTATTCTTCTAGGCACTAATTTCAGACTTGGGTTCGAACTTAAGAAGACATTTTTTCAGGGTCTATTGTATCAAACGGGCTAAAATTTCGGAATTGTGATAAAAATCATTATTCGAAAGAAAATCATTCACAAAATCTGCATAAAATTGAATTTTTCGAAAAATCATTATTTCTTTAGGCACTAATTTTAGACTTGGGTTCGAACTTTATAAGCCATTTTTTCAAACCTCACTGTACCAAACGGGCAGAAATTTTGGAATCATGGTAAGAATCATGATCCGAAAGAAAATCAGTCGCAAATTCTGAATAAAATTGAATTTTTGTAAAAATCAATATTTCTCTCGGATCTAATTTCAGACATGGGTTCGAACTTTAGAAGCCATTTTTTCAGGCTCAATGTTACCAAATGGGCTGAAATTTTGAAATCGAGATGAGAAACATGGTCAGAAAGGAAATCAGTCAAAAAAATCTGAATAAAATTGAATTTTTCGAAAAATCAATATTTCTCTAGGCACTAATTTCAGACTTGGGTTCGAACTTTTGACGCCGTTTTTTCAGGTTCAATGGTACCAAACGGGCTGAAATTTCGGAATCGTGATAAGAATCATGATCAAAAAGAAAATCAGTCATAAAATCTGAATAAAATCTTTTTTATAAAAAAATCATCCTTTCAATGGGCATTAATTTCAGACTTGGGTTCGAACTTTAGAAGCCATATTTTCAGGCTTTATGGTACCAAGTGGGCTGAAATTTTAACTCTTGGTTAGAATCATGATCCGAAAAAAAATCAGTCACAAAATCTGAATAAAATTGAATTTTTCGAAAAATCAATATTTCACTACGCACTAATTTCAGACTTGGGTTCGAATTTTAGAAGCCATTTTTTCAGGCTCCATGGTCGCAAACGGGCTTAAATTTTGAATCGTGGTAAGAATTATGATCCGAACGAAAATCAGTCACATAATCTGAATAGTATTTAATTTTTCGAAAAATCATTATTTCTTTAGGCACTAATTTCAAACTTGGGTTCGAACTTTATAAGCCAATTTTTCAAACCTTATGGTAGCGAACGGGCAGAAAGTTTGGAATCGTGGTAAGAATCATGATCCGAAAGAAAATCAGTCGCAAAATCTGAATAAAATCTTTTTTATAAAAAAATCATCCTTTCAATGGGCATTAATTTCAGACTTGGGTTCGAACTTTAGAAGCCATATTTTCAGGCTTTATGGTACCAAGTGGGCTGAAATTTTAAATCTTGGTTAGAATCATGATCCGAAAAAAAATCAGTCACAAAATCTGAATAAAATTGAATTTTTCGAAAAATCAATATTTCACTAGGCACTAATTTCAGACTTGGGTTCGAATTTTAGAAGCCATTTTTTCAGGCTCCATGGTCGCAAACGGGCTTAAATTTTGAATCGTGGTAAGAATTATGATCCGAACGAAAATCAGTCACATAATCTGAATAGTATTTAATTTTTCGAAAAATCATTATTTCTTTAGGCACTAATTTCAAACTTGGGTTCGAACTTTATAAGCCAATTTTTCAAACCTTATGGTAGCGAACGGGCAGAAAGTTTGGAATCGTGGTAAGAATCATGATCCGAAAGAAAATCAGTCTCAAAATCTGAATAAAATCGAATTTTTGTAAAAATAATTATTTCTCTAGGAACTAATTTCAGACTTGGGTTCGAACTTTGGAAGCAGTTTTCTCAGGTTCTATGGGACTGAATTGGCTGAAATTTTTTAATAATGATAAGAATCCTTATCCAAATCGAATTCAGTCACAATATCTCCATAAAGTTGTATTTTTCGAAAAATCATGATTTTTATGGACGCTAATTTCAGACTTGGGTTCGAACTTTTGAAGCAGTTTTCTCAGGTTCTACGGGACTGAATTGGCTGAAATTTTTGAACAATGATAAGAATCCTTATCCGAATCGAATTCAGTCAAAATATCTATATAAAGTTGTATTTTTAGAAAAATTATTATTTTCATGGACGCTAATTTCAGACTTGGGTTCGAACTTTGCAAGCAGTTTTCTCAGGTTTTATGGGACCAAACGGGCTGAAATATTGGAATAGTGATAAGAATCGTTATCCAAATCGAACTCAGTCACAAAATCTCCATAAAGTTGTATTTTTAGAAAAGTTATGATTTTCATGGACGCTAATTTCAAACTTGTTTTCAGGTTTCAATCAGTTTTCTCAGGTTTTATGGGACCAAACGGGCTGAAATATTGGAATAGTGATAGGAATCGTTATCCAAATCGAATTCAATCACAAAATCTCCAAAAAGCTGTATTTTTAGAAAAATCATGATTTTTATGTACGCTTATTTCAGACTTGGGTTCGAACTTTAGAAGCAGTTTTCTCAGGTTCTACGGGACTGAATTGGCTGAAATTTTTTAATAATGATACGAATCCTTATCCGAATCGAATTCAGTCACAATATCTGTATAAAGTTGTATTTTTAGAAAAATTATTATTTTAATGGACGCTAATTTCAGACTTGGGTTCGAACTTTGCAAGCAGTTTTCTCAGGTTTTATGGGACCAAACGGGCTGAAATATTGGAATAGTGATAAGAATCGTTATCCAAATCGAATTCAGTCACAAAATCTCCATAAAGTTGTATTTTAAGAAAAATTACGATTTTCATGGACGCTAATTTCAGACTTGGGTTCGAACTTTGGAAGCAGTTTTCTCAGGTTCTATGGACTGAATTGACTGAAATTTTTGAAAAGTGATGAGAATCGTTATCCAAATCGAATTCAGTCACAATATCTCCATAAAGTTGTATTTTAAGAAAAATTACGATTTTCATGGACGCTAATTTCAGACTTGGGTTCGAACTTTGGAAGCAGTTTTCTCAGGTTTTATGTGACCGAACGGGCTGAAATATTGGAATAATGATAAGAATCCTTATCCAAATCGAATTCAGTCACAATATCTCCATAAAGTTGTATTTTTAGAAAAATCATGATTTTTATGGACGCTAATTTCAGACTTGGGTTCGAACTTTGGAAGCAGTTTTCTCAGGTTTTATATGACCAAACGGGCCGAAATATTGGAAAAGTGATAAGAATCGTTATCCAAATCGAATTCAGTCACCAAATCTCCATAAAGTTGTATTTTTAGAAAAATTATGATTTTTATGGACGTTAATTTCAGACTTGGGTTCGAACTTTAGAAGCAGTTTTCTCAGGTTCTATGGGACCAAACGGGCTGAAATTTTGTAATAGTGATAAGAATCGTTATCCAAATCGAATTCAGTCACAAAATCTTCATAAAGTTGTATTTTTAGAAAAAATATGATTTTCATGGATGCTAATTTCAGACTTGGATTCGAACTTTGGAAGCAATTTTCTCAGGTTTTATGGGACCAAACGGGCTGAAATATTGGAATAGTGATAAGAATCGTTATCCAAATCGAATTCATTCACAACTCCAAAAAGCTGTATTTTTAGAAAAATCATGATTTTTATGGACGCTAATTTCAGACTTGTGTTCGAATTTTGGATGCAGTTTTCTCAGGTTCTATGGGACTGAATTGGCTGAAAATTTTGAATAGTTATAAGAATCGTTATCCAAATCGAATTCAGTCACAATATCTCCATAAATATATATTTTTAGAAAAGTTATGATTTTCATGGACGCTAATTTCAGACTTGTTTTCAGGTTTCAATCTGTTTTCTCAGGTTTTATGGGACCAAACGGGCTGAAATATTGGAATAGTGATAGGAATCGTTATCCAAATCGAATTCAATCACAAAATCTCCAAAAAGCTGTATTTTTTGAAAAATCATGATTTTTTAGTACGCTAATTTCAGACTTGGGTTCGAACTATAGAAGACATTTTTTCAGAGTCTATGGTATCAAACGGGCTAAAATTTCGGAATTGTGATAAAAATCATGATAAAGAAAATCATTCACAAAATCTGCATAAAATTGAATTTTTCGAAAAATCATTATTTCTTTAGGCACTAATTTTAGACTTGGGTTCGAACTTTAAAAGCCATTTTTTCAAACCTCATGGTACCAAACGGGCAGAAATTTTGGAATCGTGGTAAGAATCATGATCCGAAAGAAAATCAGTCGCAAATTCTGAATAAAATTGAATTTTTGTAAAAATCAATATTTCTCTCGGCACTAATTTCAGACTTGGGTTCGAAATTTAGAAGCCATTTTCTCAGGCTCTATGGTACCAAACGGGTTGAATTTTTGAATCGTGGTAAGATCATGGTCAGAAAGAAAATCAGTCATAAAATCAGAATAATATTGAATTTTTGGAAAAATCAATATTTCTCTAGGCACTAATTTCAGACTTGGGTTCGAACTTTTGACGCCGTTTTTTCAGGTTCAATGGTACCAAACGGGCTGAAATTTCGGAATCGTGATAAGAATCATGATCAAAAAGAAAATCAGTCATAAAATCTGAATAAAATCTTTTTTATAAAAAAATCATCCTTTCAATGGGCATTAATTTCAGACTTGGGTTCGAACTTTAGAAGCCATATTTTCAGGCTTTATGGTACCAAGTGGGCTGAAATTTTAACTCTTGGTTAGAATCATGATCCGAAAAAAAATCAGTCACAAAATCTGAATAAAATTGAATTTTTCGAAAAATCAATATTTCACTACGCACTAATTTCAGACTTGGGTTCGAATTTTAGAAGCCATTTTTTCAGGCTCCATGGTCGCAAACGGGCTTAAATTTTGAATCGTGGTAAGAATTATGATCCGAACGAAAATCAGTCACATAATCTGAATAGTATTTAATTTTTCGAAAAATCATTATTTCTTTAGGCACTAATTTCAAACTTGGGTTCGAACTTTATAAGCCAATTTTTCAAACCTTATGGTAGCGAACGGGCAGAAAGTTTGGAATCGTGGTAAGAATCATGATCCGAAAGAAAATCAGTCGCAAAATCTGAATAAAATCTTTTTTATAAAAAAATCATCCTTTCAATGGGCATTAATTTCAGACTTGGGTTCGAACTTTAGAAGCCATATTTTCAGGCTTTATGGTACCAAGTGGGCTGAAATTTTAAATCTTGGTTAGAATCATGATCCGAAAAAAAATCAGTCACAAAATCTGAATAAAATTGAATTTTTCGAAAAATCAATATTTCACTAGGCACTAATTTCAGACTTGGGTTCGAATTTTAGAAGCCATTTTTTCAGGCTCCATGGTCGCAAACGGGCTTAAATTTTGAATCGTGGTAAGAATTATGATCCGAACGAAAATCAGTCACATAATCTGAATAGTATTTAATTTTTCGAAAAATCATTATTTCTTTAGGCACTAATTTCAAACTTGGGTTCGAACTTTATAAGCCAATTTTTCAAACCTTATGGTAGCGAACGGGCAGAAAGTTTGGAATCGTGGTAAGAATCATGATCCGAAAGAAAATCAGTCTCAAAATCTGAATAAAATCGAATTTTTGTAAAAATAATTATTTCTCTAGGAACTAATTTCAGACTTGGGTTCGAACTTAAGAAGCCATTTTTTCAGGCTCTATGGTATCAAACGGGCTGAAATTTCGGAATTGTGATAAGAATCATGATTCGAAAGAAAATCAGTCTCAAAATCTGAATAAAATTGAATTTTTCGAAAAATCAATATTTCTCTAGGCACTAATTTCAGACTTGGGTTCGAACATAAGAAGCCATTTTTCAGGCCTCATGGTAGCAAACGGGTTAAAATATGTTAATCTTGGTAAGAATTATGATCCGAACAAAATTCAGTCACATAATCTGAATAATATTGAATTTTTGGAAAAATCAATATTTCTCTATGCACTAATTTCTGACTTGGGTTCGAACTTTAGAAGCCATTTTTTTAGGCTCAATGGTACCAAATGGGCTGAAATTTTGAAATCGTGATAAGAATCATGGTCAGAAAGGAAATCAGTCACAAAATCTGAATAAAATTGAATTCCTAGAAAAATTATTATTTCTCCACGCACTAATTTCAGACTTGGGTTCGAACTTAAGAAGACATTTTTTCAGGCTCTATGGTACCAAACGGGCTTGACTTTTGAATCTTGATATAAATCTTCTTACGAAAGAAAACCATTAAAAAAATCATTATAAAATTGAATTTTTGCAAAAATCATTATTCTTGCAGGCACTAATTTCAGACTTGGGTTCGAACTTTAGAAGCCATTTTTTCAGGCTCTATGGTACCAAACGGGCTGGAATTTCGGAATTGTGATAAAAATCATGATAAAGAAAATCATTCACAAAATCTGCATAAAATTGAATTTTTCGAAAAATCATCATTTCTTTAGGCACTAATTTCAAACTTGGGTTCGAACTTTATAAGCCAATCTTTCAAACCTTATGGTAGCGAACGGGCAGAAAGTTTGGAATCGTGGTAAGAATCATGATCCGAAAGAAAATCAGTCGCAAATTCTGAATAAAATTGAATTTTTGTAAAAATCAATATTTCTCTCGGCACTAATTTCAGACTTGGGTTCGAAATTTAGAAGCCATTTTCTCAGGCTCTATGGTACCAAACGGGTTGAATTTTTGAATCGTGGTAAGAATCAAGGTCAGAAAGAAAATCAGTCATAAAATCAGAATAATATTGAATTTTTGGAAAAATCAATATTTCTCTAGGCACTAATTTCAGACTTGTGTTCGAACTTTGAACGCCGTTTTTTCAGGCTCAATGGTACCAAACGGGCTGAAATTTCGGAATCGTGATAAGAATCACGAAGAGAAAGAAAATCAGTCATAAAATCTGCATAAAATCTTTTTTATAAATAAATCATCCTTTCAATGGGCATTAATTTCAGACTTGGGTTCGTACTATAGAATCCATTTTTTCAGGCTCAATGGTACCAAACGGGATGAAATTTCAGAATCGTGGTTAGAATTATGTTTCGAAAGAAAATCAGTTCCAAAATCTGCATAAAATGGAATTTTTGGAAAAATCATTATTCTTCTAGGCACTAATTTCAGACTTGGGTTCGAACTTTAGAAGCCATATTTTCAGGCTTTATGGTACCAAGTGGGCTGAAATTTTAAATCTTGGTTAGAATCATGATCCGAAAAAAAATCAGTCACAAAATCTGAATAAAATTGAATTTTTCGATAAATCAATATTTCACTAGGCACTAATTTCAGACTTGGGTTCGAATTTTAGAAGCCATTTTTTCAGGCTCCATGGTCGCAAACGGGCTTAAATTTTGAATCGTGGTAAGAATTATGATCCGAACGAAAATCAGTCACATAATCTGAATAGTATTTAATTTTTCGAAAAATCATTATTTCTTTAGGCACTAATTTCAAACTTGGGTTCGAACTTTATAAGCCAATTTTTCAAACCTTATGGTAGCGAACGGGCAGAAAGTTTGGAATCGTGGTAAGAATCATGATCCGAAAGAAAATCAGTCGCAAAATCTGAATACAATCGAATTTTTGTAAAAATAATTATTTCTCTAGGAACTAATTTCAGACTTGGGTTCGAACTTAAGAACCCATTTTTTCAGGCTCTATGGTATCAAACGGGCTGAAATTTCGGAATTGTGATAAGAATCATGATTCGAAAGAAAATCAGTCTCAAAATCTGAATAAAATTGAATTTTTGGAAAAATCATTATTCTTCTAGGCACTAATTTCAGACTTGGGTTCGAACTTAAGAAGACATTTTTTCAGGGTCTATTGTATCAAACGGGCTAAAATTTCGGAATTGTGATAAAAATCATTATTCGAAAGAAAATCATTCACAAAATCTGCATAAAATTGAATTTTTCGAAAAATCATTATTTCTTTAGGCACTAATTTTAGACTTGGGTTCGAACTTTATAAGCCATTTTTTCAAACCTCACTGTACCAAACGGGCAGAAATTTTGGAATCATGGTAAGAATCATGATCCGAAAGAAAATCAGTCGCAAATTCTGAATAAAATTGAATTTTTGTAAAAATCAATATTTCTCTCGGATCTAATTTCAGACATGGGTTCGAACTTTAGAAGCCATTTTTTCAGGCTCAATGTTACCAAATGGGCTGAAATTTTGAAATCGAGATGAGAAACATGGTCAGAAAGGAAATCAGTCAAAAAAATCTGAATAAAATTGAATTTTTCGAAAAATCAATATTTCTCTAGGCACTAATTTCAGACTTGGGTTCGAACTTTTGACGCCGTTTTTTCAGGTTCAATGGTACCAAACGGGCTGAAATTTCGGAATCGTGATAAGAATCATGATCAAAAAGAAAATCAGTCATAAAATCTGAATAAAATCTTTTTTATAAAAAAATCATCCTTTCAATGGGCATTAATTTCAGACTTGGGTTCGAACTTTAGAAGCCATATTTTCAGGCTTTATGGTACCAAGTGGGCTGAAATTTTAACTCTTGGTTAGAATCATGATCCGAAAAAAAATCAGTCACAAAATCTGAATAAAATTGAATTTTTCGAAAAATCAATATTTCACTACGCACTAATTTCAGACTTGGGTTCGAATTTTAGAAGCCATTTTTTCAGGCTCCATGGTCGCAAACGGGCTTAAATTTTGAATCGTGGTAAGAATTATGATCCGAACGAAAATCAGTCACATAATCTGAATAGTATTTAATTTTTCGAAAAATCATTATTTCTTTAGGCACTAATTTCAAACTTGGGTTCGAACTTTATAAGCCAATTTTTCAAACCTTATGGTAGCGAACGGGCAGAAAGTTTGGAATCGTGGTAAGAATCATGATCCGAAAGAAAATCAGTCGCAAAATCTGAATAAAATCTTTTTTATAAAAAAATCATCCTTTCAATGGGCATTAATTTCAGACTTGGGTTCGAACTTTAGAAGCCATATTTTCAGGCTTTATGGTACCAAGTGGGCTGAAATTTTAAATCTTGGTTAGAATCATGATCCGAAAAAAAATCAGTCACAAAATCTGAATAAAATTGAATTTTTCGAAAAATCAATATTTCACTAGGCACTAATTTCAGACTTGGGTTCGAATTTTAGAAGCCATTTTTTCAGGCTCCATGGTCGCAAACGGGCTTAAATTTTGAATCGTGGTAAGAATTATGATCCGAACGAAAATCAGTCACATAATCTGAATAGTATTTAATTTTTCGAAAAATCATTATTTCTTTAGGCACTAATTTCAAACTTGGGTTCGAACTTTATAAGCCAATTTTTCAAACCTTATGGTAGCGAACGGGCAGAAAGTTTGGAATCGTGGTAAGAATCATGATCCGAAAGAAAATCAGTCTCAAAATCTGAATAAAATCGAATTTTTGTAAAAATAATTATTTCTCTAGGAACTAATTTCAGACTTGGGTTCGAACTTAAGAAGCCATTTTTTCAGGCTCTATGGTATCAAACGGGCTGAAATTTCGGAATTGTGATAAGAATCATGATTCGAAAGAAAATCAGTCTCAAAATCTGAATAAAATTGAATTTTTCGAAAAATCAATATTTCTCTAGGCACTAATTTCAGACTTGGGTTCGAACATAAGAAGCCATTTTTCAGGCCTCATGGTAGCAAACGGGTTAAAATATGTTAATCTTGGTAAGAATTATGATCCGAACAAAATTCAGTCACATAATCTGAATAATATTGAATTTTTGGAAAAATCAATATTTCTCTATGCACTAATTTCTGACTTGGGTTCGAACTTTAGAAGCCATTTTTTTAGGCTCAATGGTCCCAAATGGGCTGAAATTTTGAAATCGTGATAAGAATCATGGTCAGAAAGGAAATCAGTCACAAAATCTGAATAAAATTGAATTCCTAGAAAAATTATTATTTCTCCACGCACTAATTTCAGACTTGGGTTCGAACTTAAGAAGACATTTTTTCAGGCTCTATGGTACCAAACGGGCTTGACTTTTGAATCTTGATATAAATCTTCTTACGAAAGAAAACCATTAAAAAAATCATTATAAAATTGAATTTTTGCAAAAATCATTATTCTTGCAGGCACTAATTTCAGACTTGGGTTCGAACTTTAGAAGCCATTTTTTCAGGCTCTATGGTACCAAACGGGCTGGAATTTCGGAATTGTGATAAAAATCATGATAAAGAAAATCATTCACAAAATCTGCATAAAATTGAATTTTTCGAAAAATCATCATTTCTTTAGGCACTAATTTCAAACTTGGGTTCGAACTTTATAAGCCAATCTTTCAAACCTTATGGTAGCGAACGGGCAGAAAGTTTGGAATCGTGGTAAGAATCATGATCCGAAAGAAAATCAGTCGCAAATTCTGAATAAAATTGAATTTTTGTAAAAATCAATATTTCTCTCGGCACTAATTTCAGACTTGGGTTCGAAATTTAGAAGCCATTTTCTCAGGCTCTATGGTACCAAACGGGTTGAATTTTTGAATCGTGGTAAGAATCAAGGTCAGAAAGAAAATCAGTCATAAAATCAGAATAATATTGAATTTTTGGAAAAATCAATATTTCTCTAGGCACTAATTTCAGACTTGTGTTCGAACTTTGAACGCCGTTTTTTCAGGCTCAATGGTACCAAACGGGCTGAAATTTCGGAATCGTGATAAGAATCATGAAGAGAAAGAAAATCAGTCATAAAATCTGCATAAAATCTTTTTTATAAATAAATCATCCTTTCAATGGGCATTAATTTCAGACTTGGGTTCGTACTATAGAATCCATTTTTTCAGGCTCAATGGTACCAAACGGGATGAAATTTCAGAATCGTGGTTAGAATTATGTTTCGAAAGAAAATCAGTTCCAAAATCTGCATAAAATGGAATTTTTGGAAAAATCATTATTCTTCTAGGCACTAATTTCAGACTTGGGTTCGAACTTTAGAAGCCATATTTTCAGGCTTTATGGTACCAAGTGGGCTGAAATTTTAAATCTTGGTTAGAATCATGATCCGAAAAAAAATCAGTCACAAAATCTGAATAAAATTGAATTTTTCGATAAATCAATATTTCACTAGGCACTAATTTCAGACTTGGGTTCGAATTTTAGAAGCCATTTTTTCAGGCTCCATGGTCGCAAACGGGCTTAAATTTTGAATCGTGGTAAGAATTATGATCCGAACGAAAATCAGTCACATAATCTGAATAGTATTTAATTTTTCGAAAAATCATTATTTCTTTAGGCACTAATTTCAAACTTGGGTTCGAACTTTATAAGCCAATTTTTCAAACCTTATGGTAGCGAACGGGCAGAAAGTTTGGAATCGTGGTAAGAATCATGATCCGAAAGAAAATCAGTCGCAAAATCTGATTACAATCGAATTTTTGTAAAAATAATTATTTCTCTAGGAACTAATTTCAGACTTGGGTTCGAACTTAAGAACCCATTTTTTCAGGCTCTATGGTATCAAACGGGCTGAAATTTCGGAATTGTGATAAGAATCATGATTCGAAAGAAAATCAGTCTCAAAATCTGAATAAAATTGAATTTTTGGAAAAATCATTATTCTTCTAGGCACTAATTTCAGACTTGGGTTCGAACTTAAGAAGACATTTTTTCAGGGTCTATTGTATCAAACGGGCTAAAATTTCGGAATTGTGATAAAAATCATTATTCGAAAGAAAATCATTCACAAAATCTGCATAAAATTGAATTTTTCGAAAAATCATTATTTCTTTAGGCACTAATTTTAGACTTGGGTTCGAACTTTATAAGCCATTTTTTCAAACCTCACTGTACCAAACGGGCAGAAATTTTGGAATCATGGTAAGAATCATGATCCGAAAGAAAATCAGTCGCAAATTCTGAATAAAATTGAATTTTTGTAAAAATCAATATTTCTCTCGGATCTAATTTCAGACATGGGTTCGAACTTTAGAAGCCATTTTTTCAGGCTCAATGTTACCAAATGGGCTGAAATTTTGAAATCGAGATGAGAAACATGGTCAGAAAGGAAATCAGTCAAAAAAATCTGAATAAAATTGAATTTTTCGAAAAATCAATATTTCTCTAGGCACTAATTTCAGACTTGGGTTCGAACTAAAGAAGCCATTTTTCAGGCTCCATGGTAGCAAACGGGTTAAAATTTGTTAATCGTGGTAAGAATTATGATCCGAACGAAAATCAGTCACATAATCTGAATAATATTGAATTTTTGGAAAAATCAATATTTCTCTATGCACTAATTTCTGACATGGGTTCGAACTTTAGAAGCCATTTTTTCAGGCTCAATGGTACCAAATGGGCTGAAATTTTGAAATCATGATAAGAATCATGATCAGAATGGAAATCAGTCACAAAATCTCCTAGAAAAATCATTATTTCTCCACGCACTAATTTCAGACTTGGGTTCGAACTTAAGAAGACATTTTTTCAGGCTCTATGGTACCAAACGGGCTGAATTTTTGAATCGTGGTAAGAATCATGGTCAGAAAGAAAATCAGTCATAAAATCAGAATAATATTGAATTTTTGGAAAAATCAATATTTCTCTTGGTTCTAATTTCAGACTTGGGTTCGAACTTTGGACGCCGTTTTTTCAGGCTCAATGGTACCAAACGGGCTGAAAATTCGGAATCGTGATAAGAATCATGATCAAAAAGAAAATCAGTCATAAAATCTGAATAAAATGTTTTTTATAAAAAAATCATCCTTTCAATGGGCATTAATTTCAGACTTGGGTTCGAACTTTAGAAGCCATTTTTTCAGGCTCAATGGTACCAAACGGGATGAAATTTTGGAATCGTGGTAAGAATCATGTTTCGAAAGAAAATCAGTTTCAAAATCTGAATAAAATGGAATTTTTTGGATAAATCATTACTCTTCTAAGCACTAGTTTCAGACTTGGGTTCGATCATTAGAAGCGATTTTTTCAGGCTTTATCTTATCCAAGTTCCTTACTTTATCCAAGCGGGCTGAAATTTGGGAATCGTAATAAGAATCATGTTACGATAGAAAATCAGTCACTCAATCTGAATAATATTGAATTTTTGGAAAAATCAATATTTCTATAGGCACTAATTTAAGACTTGGGTTCGAACTTTAGAAGCCATTTTTTCAGGCTCTATGGTATCAAACGGGCTGAAATTTCGGAATTGTGATAAGAATCATGATTCGAAAGAAAATCAGTCACAAAATCAGAATAAAATTTAATTTTTCGAAAAATCAATATATCTCTAGGCACTAATTTCAGACTTGGGATCGAATTTAAGAAGCCATTTTTCAGGCTCCATGGTAGCAAACGGGTTAAAATTTGTTAATCGTGGTAAGAATTATGATCCGAACGAAAATCAGTCACATAATCTGAATAATATTGAATTTTTGGAAAAATCAATATTTCTATAGGCACTAATTTCAGACTTGGGTTCGAACTTAAGAAGACATTTTTTCAGGCTCCATGGTAGCAAACGGGTTAAAATTATGAATCGTGGTAAGAATCATGATCCGAACGAAAATCAGTCACAAATTCTGAATAAAATTGAATTTTTGGAAAAATCAGTATTTCTCTAGGCACTAAATTCAGACTTTGGTTCGAACTTTAGAAGCCATTTTTTCAGGCTCTATGGTAGTAAACGGGTTAAAATTTTGAACCGATGTAAAGATCATGATGTGAAAGAAAATCAGTCACATAATCTGAATAATATTGAATTTTTGGAAAAATCAATATTTCTCTAGGCACTAAATTCAGACTTTGGTTCGAACTTTAGAAGCCATTTTTTCAGGCTCTATGGTAGCAAACGGGTTAAAATTTTGAATAGTGTAAAGAATCATGATCCGAACGAAAATCAGTCACATAATCTGAATAAAATTGAATTCCAAGAAAAATCATAATTTCTCCCCGCACTAATTTCAGACTTGGGTTCGATCTTTAGAAGCCATTTTTTCACGCTCAATGGTACAAAACGGGCTGAAATTTTGGAATCGTGATAAGAATCATGTTCAGACAGAAAATCAGTCACAAAATCTGAATAAAATTGAATTTTTGGAAAAATCAATATTTCTCTAGGCACTAAATTCAGACTTTGGTTCGAACTTTAGAAGCCATTTTTTCAGGCTCCATGGTAGCAAACGGGTTAAAATTATGAAACGTGGTAAGAATCATGATCCGAACGAAAATCAGTCACATAAACTGAATAATATTGAATTTTTGGAAAAATCCATATTTCTCTAGGCACTAATTTCAGACTTGGGTTCGAAATTTAGAAGCCATTTTCTCAGGCTCTATGGTACCAAACGGGTTGAATTTTTGAATCGTGGTAAGAATCAAGGTCAGAAAGAAAATCAGTCATAAAATCAGAATAATATTGAATTTTTGGAAAAATCAATATTTCTCTAGGCACTAATTTCAGACTTGTGTTCGAACTTTGAACGCCGTTTTTTCAGGCTCAATGGTACCAAACGGGCTGAAATTTCGGAATCGTGATAAGAATCATGAAGAGAAAGAAAATCAGTCATAAAATCTGCATAAAATCTTTTTTATAAATAAATCATCCTTTCAATGGGCATTAATTTCAGACTTGGGTTCGTACTATAGAATCCATTTTTTCAGGCTCAATGGTACCAAACGGGATGAAATTTCAGAATCGTGGTTAGAATTATGTTTCGAAAGAAAATCAGTTCCAAAATCTGCATAAAATGGAATTTTTGGAAAAATCATTATTCTTCTAGGCACTAATTTCAGACTTGGGTTCGAACTTTAGAAGCCATATTTTCAGGCTTTATGGTACCAAGTGGGCTGAAATTTTAAATCTTGGTTAGAATCATGATCCGAAAAAAAATCAGTCACAAAATCTGAATAAAATTGAATTTTTCGATAAATCAATATTTCACTAGGCACTAATTTCAGACTTGGGTTCGAATTTTAGAAGCCATTTTTTCAGGCTCCATGGTCGCAAACGGGCTTAAATTTTGAATCGTGGTAAGAATTATGATCCGAACGAAAATCAGTCACATAATCTGAATAGTATTTAATTTTTCGAAAAATCATTATTTCTTTAGGCACTAATTTCAAACTTGGGTTCGAACTTTATAAGCCAATTTTTCAAACCTTATGGTAGCGAACGGGCAGAAAGTTTGGAATCGTGGTAAGAATCATGATCCGAAAGAAAATCAGTCGCAAAATCTGATTACAATCGAATTTTTGTAAAAATAATTATTTCTCTAGGAACTAATTTCAGACTTGGGTTCGAACTTAAGAACCCATTTTTTCAGGCTCTATGGTATCAAACGGGCTGAAATTTCGGAATTGTGATAAGAATCATGATTCGAAAGAAAATCAGTCTCAAAATCTGAATAAAATTGAATTTTTGGAAAAATCATTATTCTTCTAGGCACTAATTTCAGACTTGGGTTCGAACTTAAGAAGACATTTTTTCAGGGTCTATTGTATCAAACGGGCTAAAATTTCGGAATTGTGATAAAAATCATTATTCGAAAGAAAATCATTCACAAAATCTGCATAAAATTGAATTTTTCGAAAAATCATTATTTCTTTAGGCACTAATTTTAGACTTGGGTTCGAACTTTATAAGCCATTTTTTCAAACCTCACTGTACCAAACGGGCAGAAATTTTGGAATCATGGTAAGAATCATGATCCGAAAGAAAATCAGTCGCAAATTCTGAATAAAATTGAATTTTTGTAAAAATCAATATTTCTCTCGGATCTAATTTCAGACATGGGTTCGAACTTTAGAAGCCATTTTTTCAGGCTCAATGTTACCAAATGGGCTGAAATTTTGAAATCGAGATGAGAAACATGGTCAGAAAGGAAATCAGTCAAAAAAATCTGAATAAAATTGAATTTTTCGAAAAATCAATATTTCTCTAGGCACTAATTTCAGACTTGGGTTCGAACTAAAGAAGCCATTTTTCAGGCTCCATGGTAGCAAACGGGTTAAAATTTGTTAATCGTGGTAAGAATTATGATCCGAACGAAAATCAGTCACATAATCTGAATAATATTGAATTTTTGGAAAAATCAATATTTCTCTATGCACTAATTTCTGACATGGGTTCGAACTTTAGAAGCCATTTTTTCAGGCTCAATGGTACCAAATGGGCTGAAATTTTGAAATCATGATAAGAATCATGATCAGAATGGAAATCAGTCACAAAATCTCCTAGAAAAATCATTATTTCTCCACGCACTAATTTCAGACTTGGGTTCGAACTTAAGAAGACATTTTTTCAGGCTCTATGGTACCAAACGGGCTGAATTTTTGAATCGTGGTAAGAATCATGGTCAGAAAGAAAATCAGTCATAAAATCAGAATAATATTGAATTTTTGGAAAAATCAATATTTCTCTTGGTTCTAATTTCAGACTTGGGTTCGAACTTTGGACGCCGTTTTTTCAGGCTCAATGGTACCAAACGGGCTGAAAATTCGGAATCGTGATAAGAATCATGATCAAAAAGAAAATCAGTCATAAAATCTGAATAAAATGTTTTTTATAAAAAAATCATCCTTTCAATGGGCATTAATTTCAGACTTGGGTTCGAACTTTAGAAGCCATTTTTTCAGGCTCAATGGTACCAAACGGGATGAAATTTTGGAATCGTGGTAAGAATCATGTTTCGAAAGAAAATCAGTTTCAAAATCTGAATAAAATGGAATTTTTTGGATAAATCATTACTCTTCTAAGCACTAGTTTCAGACTTGGGTTCGATCATTAGAAGCGATTTTTTCAGGCTTTATCTTATCCAAGTTCCTTACTTTATCCAAGCGGGCTGAAATTTGGGAATCGTAATAAGAATCATGTTACGATAGAAAATCAGTCACTCAATCTGAATAATATTGAATTTTTGGAAAAATCAATATTTCTATAGGCACTAATTTAAGACTTGGGTTCGAACTTTAGAAGCCATTTTTTCAGGCTCTATGGTATCAAACGGGCTGAAATTTCGGAATTGTGATAAGAATCATGATTCGAAAGAAAATCAGTCACAAAATCAGAATAAAATTTAATTTTTCGAAAAATCAATATATCTCTAGGCACTAATTTCAGACTTGGGATCGAATTTAAGAAGCCATTTTTCAGGCTCCATGGTAGCAAACGGGTTAAAATTTGTTAATCGTGGTAAGAATTATGATCCGAACGAAAATCAGTCACATAATCTGAATAATATTGAATTTTTGGAAAAATCAATATTTCTATAGGCACTAATTTCAGACTTGGGTTCGAACTTAAGAAGACATTTTTTCAGGCTCCATGGTAGCAAACGGGTTAAAATTATGAATCGTGGTAAGAATCATGATCCGAACGAAAATCAGTCACAAATTCTGAATAAAATTGAATTTTTGGAAAAATCAGTATTTCTCTAGGCACTAAATTCAGACTTTGGTTCGAACTTTAGAAGCCATTTTTTCAGGCTCTATGGTAGTAAACGGGTTAAAATTTTGAACCGATGTAAAGATCATGATGTGAAAGAAAATCAGTCACATAATCTGAATAATATTGAATTTTTGGAAAAATCAATATTTCTCTAGGCACTAAATTCAGACTTTGGTTCGAACTTTAGAAGCCATTTTTTCAGGCTCTATGGTAGCAAACGGGTTAAAATTTTGAATAGTGTAAAGAATCATGATCCGAACGAAAATCAGTCACATAATCTGAATAAAATTGAATTCCAAGAAAAATCATAATTTCTCCCCGCACTAATTTCAGACTTGGGTTCGATCTTTAGAAGCCATTTTTTCACGCTCAATGGTACAAAACGGGCTGAAATTTTGGAATCGTGATAAGAATCATGTTCAGACAGAAAATCAGTCACAAAATCTGAATAAAATTGAATTTTTGGAAAAATCAATATTTCTCTAGGCACTAAATTCAGACTTTGGTTCGAACTTTAGAAGCCATTTTTTCAGGCTCCATGGTAGCAAACGGGTTAAAATTATGAAACGTGGTAAGAATCATGATCCGAACGAAAATCAGTCACATAAACTGAATAATATTGAATTTTTGGAAAAATCCATATTTCTCTAGGCACTAATTTCAGACTTGGGTTCGAACTTTAGAAGCCATTTTTTCAGGCTCTATGGTACCAAACGGGCTTTAATTTTGGAATCGTGATAGGAATCATGTTCAGACTGAAAATCAGTCACAAAATCTGCATAAAATCTTATTTGTACAAAACTAATCATTTCAATGGGTATTAATTTCAGACTTGGGTTCAATCTTTAGAAGCCATTTGTTAAATGTCTATGGTACCAAACGGGCTGAAATTTCGGAATCGTGGTAAGAATCATGTTACGACAGAAAATCAGTCACAAAATCTGAATAAAATTGAATTTTTGGAAAAATCAGTATTTCTCTAGGCACTAATTTCAGACTTGGGTTCGAACTTTAGAAACCATTTTTTCAGGCTCCATGGTAGCAAACGGGTTAAAATTTTGAATCGTGGTAAAAATCATGATCCGAACGAAAATCAGTCACATAAACTGAATAATATTGAATTTTTGGAAAAATCAATATTTCTCTAGGCACTAAATTCAGACTTTGGTTCGAACTTTAGAAGCCATTTTTTCAGGCTCTATGGTAGCAAACGGGTTAAAATTTTGAATAGTGTAAAGAATCATGATCCGAACGAAAATCAGTCACATAATCTGAATAAAATTGAATTCCAAGAAAAATCATAATTTCTCCCCGCACTAATTTCAGACTTGGGTTCGATCTTTAGAAGCCATTTTTTCACGCTCAATGGTACAAAACGGGCTGAAATTTTGGAATCGTGATAAGAATCATGTTCAGACAGAAAATCAGTCACAAAATCTGAATAAAATTGAATTTTTGGAAAAATCAATATTTCTCTAGGCACTAAATTCAGACTTTGGTTCGAACTTTAGAAGCCATTTTTTCAGGCTCCATGGTAGCAAACGGGTTAAAATTATGAAACGTGGTAAGAATCATGATCCGAACGAAAATCAGTCACATAAACTGAATAATATTGAATTTTTGGAAAAATCCATATTTCTCTAGGCACTAATTTCAGACTTGGGTTCGAACTTTAGAAGCCATTTTTTCAGGCTCTATGGTACCAAACGGGCTTTAATTTTGGAATCGTGATAGGAATCATGTTCAGACTGAAAATCAGTCACAAAATCTGCATAAAATCTTATTTGTACAAAACTAATCATTTCAATGGGTATTAATTTCAGACTTGGGTTCAATCTTTAGAAGCCATTTGTTAAATGTCTATGGTACCAAACGGGCTGAAATTTCGGAATCGTGGTAAGAATCATGTTACGACAGAAAATCAGTCACAAAATCTGAATAAAATTGAATTTTTGGAAAAATCAGTATTTCTCTAGGCACTAATTTCAGACTTGGGTTCGAACTTTAGAAACCATTTTTTCAGGCTCCATGGTAGCAAACGGGTTAAAATTTTGAATCGTGGTAAAAATCATGATCCGAACGAAAATCAGTCACATAAACTGAATAATATTGAATTTTTGGAAAAATCAATATTTCTCTAGGCACTAATTTCAGACTTGGGTTCGAACTTTAGAAGCCATTTTTTCAGGCTCTATGGTACCAAACGGGCTTTAATTTTGGAATCGTGATAAGAATCATGTTCAGACAGAAAATCAGTCGCAAAATCTGCATAAAATCTTATTTGTACAAAACTCATCATTTCAATGAGCATTAATATCAGACTTGGGTTCAAACTTTAGAAACCGTTTTTCAGGCTTTTTGGTACCAAACGAGCTAAAATTTCGGAATCATGATAAGAATCAAGTTCCGAAAGAAAATCAGTTTTAAAATCTGAATAAAATTGAATTTTTGGAAAAATAATTATTTCTCTAGGATATAATTTCTGACTTGGGTTCGAACTTTAGAAGCCATTTTTTCAGGCTCCATGGTAGCAAACGGGTTAAAATTGTGAATCGTGGTAAGAATCATGATCCAAACGAAAATCAGTCACATAATCTGAATAATATTGAATTTTTGGAAAAATCAATATTTCTCTACGCACAAATTTCAGACTTGGGTTCGAATTTTAGAAGCCATTTTTTCAGGCTCCATGGTAGCAAACGGTTCGAAATTTTGACTCGTGGTTATAATCATGATCCGAAAGAAAATCAGTCACTTAATCTGAATAATATTGAATTTTTGGAAAAATCAATATTTCTATAGGCACTAATTTCAGACTTGGGTTCGAACTTAAGATTCCATTTTTTTAGGCTCTATGGTACCAAACGGGCTGAAATTTCGGCCGGAATCGTGGTAAGAATCATGTTACGAAAGAAAATCAGTCATAAAATCTGAATAAAATTGAATTTTTGGAAATATCAGTATTTCTTTAGGCAATAATTTCAGACTTGGGTTCGAGATTTAGAAGCCGTTTTTTTCAGGCTCTATGTTACGAAACAAGCTGAATTTTCGGAATCGTTATATAAATCATGTTCCGAAAGAAAACCATTAAAAAAATCTGCATAAAATTGAATTTTTTGAAAAATCAATATTCATCTCTCGGCACTAATTTCAGACTTTGGTTCGATCTTTTGGAGCCATTTTTTCAGGCTGTATGGTTTAAAACGGGCTTAAATTTTAAATATTGATAAGAATCAAGCTCCGAAAGAAAATCAGTCACAAAATCTGCATAAAATTCAATTTTTGGTAAAATAATTATTTCTCTAGGCACTAATTTCAGACTTGGGTTCGAACTTTAGAAGCCCTTTTTCGGGCTCTATGGTACCAAACGGGCTGAAATTTCGGAATCGTAGTAAGAATTATGATCCGAAAAAAAATCAGTCACAAAATAGGAATGAAATTGAATTTTTGGAAAAATCAATATTTCTCAAGGCACTATTTTCAGACTCGGGTTCGAACTTTAGAAGCCATTTTTTCTGGCTCTATGGTACCAAACGGGCTGAAATTTTGAAATCGTGATAAGAATCATGGTCAGAAAGAAAATCAGTCATAAAATCTGCATAAAATCTTTTTTATAAAAAAATCATCCTTCCAATGGGCATTAATTTCAGACTTGGGTTCGAACTTTAGAAGCCATTTTTTCACGCTCAATGGTACTAAACGGGCTGATATTTCGGAATGGTTATAAGAATCATGATCCGAAAGAAAATCAGTCACAAAATCTGCATAATATTCAATTTTTGGAAAAAACATTATTTCTTTAGGCAATAATTTCAGACTTGGGTTCGAGATTTAGAAGCCGTTTTTTCAGGATCTATGTTCCGAATCGAGCTGAAGTTTTGGAATCGTTATGTTAATCATGTTCCGAAAGAAAACCATTAAAAAAATCTTCATAAAATTGAATTTTTTGGAAAAATCATTATTTCTCTAGGCACTAATTTTAGACTTGGGTTCGATTTTTAGATGCCATTTTTTCAGGTTCCATGGTAACGAACGGGTTCAAATTTTGAATCGTGGAAAGAATCATGATCCGAACGAAAATCAGTCACATAAACTGAATAATATTGAATTTTTGGAAAAATCAATATTTTTCTAGGCACTAATTTCAGACTTGGGTTCGAACTTTAGAAGCCATTTTTTCAGGCTCTATGGTTCCAAACGGGCTTTAATTTTGAAATGGTGATAAGAATCATGTTCAGACAGAAAATCAGTCACAAAATCTGCATAAAATCTTATTTGTACAAAACTCATCATTTCAATGGGCATTAATTTCAGACTTGGGTTCGATCTTTAGAAGCCATTTGTTCAAGGTCTATGGTATCAAACGGGCTGAAATTTCGGAATCGTGGTAAGAATCATGTTACGAAAGAAAATCAGTCATAAAATCTGAATAAAATTGAATTTTTGGAAAAATAATTATTTCTCTAGGAACTAATTTCAGACTTGGGTTCGAACTTTAAAAGCCATTTTTTCAGGCTCCATGGTAGCCATCGGGTTAAAATTTTGAATCGTGGTAAGAATCGTGATCCGAGCGAAAATCAGTCACATAAACTGAATAATATTGAATTTTTGGAAAAATCAATATTTCTCTAGGCACTAATTTCAGACTTGGGTTCGATCTTTTGGAGCCATTTTTTCAGGCTGTATGGTTTAAAACGGGCTTAAATTTTAAATATTGATAAGAATCAAGCTCCGAAAGAAAATCAGTCACAAAATCTGCATAAAATTGAATTTTTGGTAAAATAATTATTTCTCTAGGCACTAATTTCAGACTTGGGTTCGAGCTTTGTACGCCATTTTTCAGGCTCTATGCTACCAAATGGGCTGAAATTTTGAATTCGTGATAAGAATCATGTTCAGAAAGAAAATCATTCATAAAATCTGCTTAAAATTGAATTTTTTGATAAATCATTATCTCTTTAGCAATTTTTCAGGCTCTATGGTACCAAATGGGCTGAAATTTTGAAATCGTGATAAAAGAAAGAAAATCAGTCACAAAATCTGGATAAAATTGAATTTTTTGTCAAATCGTTATTCTTCTGGGCACTAATTTCAGACTTGGGTTCGATCTTTAGAAGCCATTTATTCAGGCTCCATTGTAGCAAACGGGTTTAAATTTTGAATCGTGGTAAGAATCATGATCCGAAAGAAAATCAGTCACATAATCTGAATAATTTTGAATTTTTGGAAAAATCAATATTTCTCTACGCACAAATTTCAGACTTGGGTTCGAACTTTAGAAGACATTTTTTCATGCTCTATGGTACCAAACGGGCTTAAATTTCGGAATCGTGATAAGAATCAAGTTCCGAAAGAAAATCAGTCACAATATCTGCATAAAATTAAATTTTTGGAAAAATCATTATTTCTCTAGGCACTAATTTCAGACTTGGGTTCGAACTTTAGAAGCCATTTTTTCATGCTGTTTGGTAGCAAACGGGTTGTAATTTTGGAATCGTGGTAAGAATTATGATCCGAAAGAAAATCAGTCCTAAAATCTACATCAAATTTAATTTTTGGAAAAATCGTTATTCATCTCTAGGCACTAATTTCAGAATTGGGTTCGAACTTTAGAAACCATTTTTTCAGGCTATATTTATTCATCTCTATGTACCAAACGCGCTGAAATTTTGGAATCTTGATAAGAATCATGGTCCAAAACAAAATCTGTCACAAAATCTGTATTTTTAGAAAAATCATCATTCCAATGGGCACTAATTTCAGACTTGAGTTCGAACTTTTGAAGCTTTTTTTTAAGACTCTATGATACCAAATGGGCTGAAATTTTGGAATCGTTCATGTTCTTAACCGAAATCAGTCACAAAATCTGCATTTAATTGTATTTGTAGAAAAGTCATCATTTCTTTGGTCACCAATTTCAGATTTGGGTTCGAACTTGAAAAGCAATTTTTTTTCAGGCCCTATGAATGAAACGAGTTTAAATTTTGTAATAGTGATAAGAATCATGGTCCACAACGACATCAGTCACACAATCTTCATATAATTTTTTTTTGAAAAAATCATTATTCTTCTGGGCACTAATTTCAGACTTCGGTTTGAACTTTAGAAGCCATGTTTTTTTAATTAATAGTAATTACTGAAAATCGTTATTTCTTTAAAAAATACATTTACATTTAATACAAATAAATAAGATTAGTTTTTCAGTAACGCTCGGACCGGGTTAGTAAAGGAATGAAGTGTAGATGGCAGATGTCCAAGTCACCGGGGAAATCAACAATCGACTCTGTGTGAGGACGAGGGAGGAATTTACGATATGCAGCTATAGGAATTCTAGGAAAATAGTTGTAAGGGCGTAATGTAAGGGCGATGGTGTATTGAAACATGCATTGGCTTGTTGGAAGAATTGTGAAAATCTGTTTTTTTAGAAAAATAACCAATTACAAGTTGGTAAGTGTATATTTAAGCTGAAGGCAATATACGACTCTAATAACGGGGGTTGTTTATCGCTCACGTTTGAATTATTTCAGATGAACGTTTTACTAAAATCCCTAATGTTTCTAGAGGAATCCCTACGGATGTTAGATATTTATATTAGATTAATAAAAACAGGACCTGACCGATAAAATATTTTATATGAAACGGTTTGAAAATTTTTTAAAACGTTTTTAACTATAAAATTAGCAGTTAGCACCAGATTTTATTTTTCTAATTAATGAATTAGTTACTTCTCGAGGGATCACTCTATAAACATTTTGGATTTTAGTAATACGTTCATCATAAAAAACTCGATCGATTTTCTAGGCCTGCTTGGGCAAAGTCAACCGTAGGTCCGTCCGTTATGTTGGGCCACACGCCAAATATTATATTTACGCGACTTCATCACTTGTGTCGTTAAGATTCTCACTTTATTTTAGAGATTTAATAGGGCAAATTCAACCGCTGGTCTGTCTTATACATCAGGGCCACGCGTCGCATATTTTTGTACATGGCTGCCTCACTTACGTTGTTAAGATTCTTAACAACATATGGGCTCCGCACCAAACAAAATACGCAAAGCTGGAACAAATCCAGAAAAAAATCCTAAGGTGTATCTATATGCGGACACATGGAACTTATCCGAGGTTCATGCACCATATAGACTTACTTGATGCAACAAATAGATTTAGCCAAAAACCAGACGTCCTGCAAATCTTGCAATACTTGGTTGTAATATAGTTGATATCCCATTTCTCTTAGAATGCTTTGGCCACCGATATACTAAAGTTTTGGCTTTTAGCTGACTGAAAACTTCAGCCGTAGTCGTTACCATGACAAAATACCTTGCGACAGAACAGATGTTCTAGCACAGCTTAACATAGTTAGAGGAATGGTGCTTTTTAATGAAATTCATAAAACAGTAGATATGTTTAATTACTGATTTAAAATTAGCTACTGCTGCCTTCTGTAAATCTTAAGCTTTTAAGAATTTGTACTTGACTCAATCTCGGAATTGATCAGGTAGAGTTCTGCTCAAGCTTACAGTGACAAATCATTTTCGGTTATTATTTGTGATAAAATTTTTCTCCTTCGGCTAATATTCGCAGAGATAGCTGGGTCCTTTCGGCCACCTGAGAGGCATCGGGCCTAGAGTATACATTTAAATCATCATGTGATTTTTCCATTGTAAAATAAAAGTCAATGAAGTCAACAGAGTCAATAAAAAAATGATGATACCCTAATAATTATATATGGAACGCGAGAGGGATTACAAGATATTTTACAAATGAGACTGACTGGTGGTAACGTCCAAGTTACAAACAATAGAAAATTTAATAACAGTGGGTATAATGAAAAGCAAACCTACATTTTTAAATTTAGCTGGAATCCCTTTAAATTTTCCGATAAGTCATTTGAATAGCTTTAGAGATCTCTTCGTAAAATCTTACCTCTTGTCATTGTATTGCTGTTCCAAAAAATTCATTTAACCATGCGTTCTCCATAGTTCCGCGTTTTTTTCATTCCATTCACTGTATGCTCTATCGGTGATTTTTAAAGTTGTTTAATTTGCTGGTCCGACCTATTTTTAGCAGCCAATCCTAATCATGTTTGTCCTTCTGTCGTCGCCAGTATCCTTTTGTTCGTATTCCTCATCGTATCAAACCGGCATTTAATTAGGGTCAGAAATAAAAATGAGAGATATTTGGAGGAAAACGTCAATCACATTTCCATTGTGTGCTTAATCTCAAAAAACAATAAAATAAAGAAGGATGGGTCAAGTTCTTTGAGGGGGTTTTTTCATAAGTTGTTCTGAATGGATCATCTTTTGATTAAATAACAGGATGAAGCCGGGCGGAAAACAAGTTGCTCTTATGTACGATATACATTACGTTCCATGCCTCCTGGACTTCCGATCCAACCTCTGGAGAACTGAGCTTTAACGGCATAAAAACAATATGTTTTTTTGAGGGAACGAAGTTGAGCTGTGTATATTTTTTTCATACGAATATTCTAACCTATATTGGCACAACTCTGAATGGCTTCGTCCTAAAAAAAATATTTATTTAGAAACATCTGATAGTGGAACGGTTATCATGTAGTAAAATATTGTGCTATTTAAATTATTGAGGTATGTTATTATTCCAAATTACGCTTCTTGAATCACATTAATATACCAGTAAGGGATTACAAATGCTTGGATTTATTCTCAGAATCGCTAAAGACTTTAATAACATAAAAACTATAAAATTACTATACACGTCTCTGGTTGAAGTCAGGTCGAATACAATGCAACTATTTGGTGTCCTCATTTCAACTCTCGTTGTTTACAAATTGAAAAAATTCAAAATAAATTTTTACGTTTTATTAATTTCAAAATTGGTATTCCTATTATTGAAATCAATTATGTCAGTTTACGCAGTAAACTTAACTTATCCAAATTATCTGAAAGGCGAAAAATATTTGATCTCCTTTTATTATATAAAATTGTTCATTCAAGGTTAGACTGCCCTGACACTATAAATTTGCTTTCTTTACATATACCTCCAAAATATACTAGACGAATTCTGTGTTAGAAAGAATAGATAGGTTGGGCAATGAACTAAGTGATGTCGCTGACATATTTAATTTAAACTTCAATACATTTGAAGCCAAATTAGTCCACCACTTTTTAAATGTACTTAATGTATGAGAAATCATTATATTTTATGAAATAAATTTAATAAACATGTGATTATAAATTAATGAAGTAATTCACCAAACAAAAAAAATGTAATAGATTCCGAATATGTTACTTTGATTTCCATTCCTTTCTTTTCCTTTATTACCTATTTTCGGCTCAGTTTTTTCTTTAGCCTCTTTTTCCTGTTTTGTAATCACCTCTTAATAATTTTTATTTGTACTTTTTCATTCTTTTCTTACATGATTTACCTCACAAATAGACATATACAAGATGCCAAATAGATATCTACAAGATGCCAGATAAGTTTCTATAAGTTGCCAAATAGATATCTAGAAGATGCCAAATAAATATCTACAAGATTCCAAGTAGATATATACAATATGCCAAATAGATATCTATAAGATGACAAAGAGATATTTACAAAATGTCAGATAGATCTCTAGAAGATGCTAAATAGACATCTAAAAGATGCCAGCAAGATCTATATAAGATGCCAAATAGATATCTACGAAATAGATATCTAGAAGATGCTAAACAGATATCTACAAGATGCCAGATAGATATCTACAAGATGTTTGGCAAACAAAAAATATAAATAAATATTAATGGTTTGCCTTCAAATATACCCATGACAACGACCAGAACTAGCGAAGAAAATGATAGAAAAAAGTTAAATCTACTGTTATCACCAAAGAAGTGTGATATTTTATTCAATATCACTTGTAAAAACTTCAACATCTTAACTCTTCAGGCTTTCAAATATTACAACAAATTCCAACAACAGGGTGAAATTTCGTGGAATTTTAGAACGTATTTTAAAAGTGCCATATAAAAACACGTTCTAAAATTCCACGAAATTTCACACTTTTAGAACGTATTTTTATATAGCACTTTACATTTATACACATTTTAAAAGTGCTATGTATTTAGTATTTGACGGCCGGCATAGTCCAGTGGTAACGCATTGGACTGCCATTCCGAAGGTCGCGGGTTCGAACCCGGCGTGCGCAAATAAATTTTATTTGATTGATGTGTGTTATTTCACAATTAATTAATTAAAATAATATATAGTATATTTGCGGCACGTTCCAGAGTGGAAGATACTACCAGTATCGCCCTGGTGTAAGACCACCATTCAGAATTGAAACGTTGCTCCAAATGGCTTTAGCCGTGTTTAGTGACTAGATCTGAATAGCCAGGTACTTCCCCACCTTCCTCTTTCCCTTCCCCACTTACCTTCAGCCTCACAACATCCCCCAATTGGGGATGCCATAGTCTCACTGGCTCCAGACGGGAGCAGTTGGGACTCTTGTGAGGTATTCACTATAAAAAAATAAAAATATAAAAATTCTTAAAGTTGCTAAAAATACTATTTTAGATACTAGATGAATTTTTGATTTGAGATATTCATATTTGAATTAAACATTAATATTTCTAAATAATAAAATTTTAAAATCACACATAAAAAAAAACTTTTATTCTAAACGTCCACAATGATATTTAGAAAATTTTGAAATATAAAATTTTATATTTGATATTTAGAAAACACATTATAATGCATGGAGACCCCAGTGAGATCTTTCCTTCAGAGACTCTAATGCAGTGGTTCTTGACATTTTTGGAGGTACCGATCCCCACCAGTTACATATGCGCATTCACAGAACCCCTCCTAATTTGAAAAATAATATTAGATTTTTACAAATTAAAAATATGGTATATATTTAACAAAACAAAAATCAAAACATTAAATTTTAATGGTTAAATCAAAACATGAAACATATTAATTATTATTTACTTTAAATCAGTGTGACTTCTGCTGTTTCCTTTCAGAAACCAATTCAGAAATTCGCGGCTTTACCTTGGCAAGTGCCACTCTCATGTCATTTTCACAACAAAGTCTATTCCTCTTCTTCGTTTTTATATCTAGCATCTTCGAAAAGGATTGCTCGCAAAGATATGTTGTAACAAACGGTATAAAAATCTCCAGAACTTTCTTAGCAATAACAGGGTATGTTTCCATTATTTGTTGACACCAAAACGTTGAGAGCGATGTTGTTCTGAAGAGTTGCTGTTGAACCTGGCTCTGCTGAATTTCAATGATTTCAAGCGCGGCGTGTCACCACGAATCATATAAGTCGGTGGTCTTGACCTCCACCGAACCCCCGAGACTGACTCACCGAACCCCTGGGGTTCGATCGAACCCAGGTTAAGAACCACTGCTCTAATGGATTATGGTGTTCCTTCCGATTCTTGAAGGTTAAAGAAGTAATTAGTTGATAATAAAAGTATTTAATTTAGAATATGTTGAATGTAGAGAAACGTGACGCATCCCTGCTGTTATTTCTATCATCGGATTATATTTAATATTTTGCTTAAATTTTGAAGAGATGGACAATTTATTTGCTCTTAAAGCCATATCGATAGAAATTTGAACCTGTTCACCTAAATCATATTTTCCAAAGTAAATGTCAAAGCAGATATGACAGGCATTTTAAATAAATATAATTGAGATTCAAGGATTATTTGATTCCATTTTTTTTCATCAGATCTTTGACGAGGGTAATTTACTTTTCAAGTAGCTTTAGTACATTAGGATGAGTTAAAAATAGGAAAATGAAAAAGGAAAATATGTTTTTATACATTTGTACTGTTGTGTCATCAGCATTCATCAGACTTGAGGGAACCATGGACACATTACGAAAATAACTGCAGCGTGTTCCCAATTCGTTTCTAATTTGGGTACAAGTCATTATTTCCTTTTTTTCCTTTTTCGGTTTTATAAAGCTTCGCAATTTATTTGTGGGAATATCAAAAATATTCGTTGAAATTGTGTCTTTTCGGGTTATAAACCTGTAACCCTGGTTGCAACGCTGTGCAGCTTACCGTCGCGCAACAATGATATTTTGAAACGACTAGGTTTCACTAAGAGGATTTTCCAAATTGATTTTACTCGATATGCGACGATAAATATTACGGAATAATGTACACCTACTAAAATGCGTAAAATACAACCCCAAAATAGTGAAAAAAACGGTCCATCGCCCAGAACTGACGGCCAAATTTGACGGCCGGCGTGGTCTAGTGGTATACGCTTTTGACTACAGATCCGAAGGTCGCGGGTTCGAACCCGGCGTGCGCAAATAAATTTTATTTGATTAATTTGTGTTATTTCACAATTAATTAATTAAAAAATAATATATAGTATATTTGCGGCACGTTCCAGAGTGGAAGATACTCTCAGTATCGCCCTGGTGTAAGACCACCATTCAGAATTGAAACGTTGCTTGAAATGGCTTTAGCCGTGTTTGGTGACCAGATCTGAATAGCCAGGTACTTCCCCACCTTCCTCTTCCCCATCTCCCTCCCCTCCCCAATAGCAGTTGGGACTCTTGTGCGGTATTAATGTAAAAAAAAAAAAAAAAAAAAAAAGTTTATTATTATTGTAGGATTTGTGAAGATGAAAGTATTAACAAGCTGTACAATGAGTTACATTGTAAATATATCTTTTTGACAAAATATTATATTTAAGGTCATTGTTGGTCATGCATACTTTATTAGAAAAAAGGAACTCTTTTTCCTGATAAGGGAGCCACGATTCTTACTTGGGTTGCATGTGGTTTGTATAAAATATAAATGATTTAATATTTGATTTATTTAAAATAATAATTTAATTTACATCTTCTGATTGGTTGAAAATAACGAGCAATTCAGAAGGCGATTATCTTAATTTTTATGGCTTGTTAAATATAATTGTTTTGCATTTGTGTTGTTTTAAAATTAAGTATATGATTTATCAGTATAATTTTGAAAATTAAAATTTAATTGAAGTTTAGTAAGCAATAATATGTTGGAATATTTCACATCACGCATGCGTGCACCGACAACCGAAATTAGTTTATTGAATAGCGAAATTACTCAAAATGGTTTAGCAAAGATCGAATTAAAATAATTAGAGACATGAAAATTGATCATAAAGTTTACAAATCATTACGCGATCCTAAATATTAGGTACGCTTAATATTGTGAACTAAGTATGACAACAAAAATGTATAAGTTATGTTACAAAAAGTGCATCGATCACTGCGAATAAATGGCTGCTAATGCGGTTTATCCTCAGAAGATTTATACATTTAAAAAAAAAACTTAATATTAATTCAATATCAGACTCTGGCATTCCCTCTAACATGTATTTAGTTAGTAAAATGGACGAAAATGCCCAAGAAGTCGTGTATATATTTGCCGAATTCTTCAGCAAAGTCTATGAAACTGCAAGCGACTCTCCTTTGTTTAACACTACATCAACTAATATTGATAACGAGATCGATTTTAACCAATGCATATTTGAAGAAAGTGATATTAGAAAAATAATCAATACAACATCGATAACATTTTTCTAAAAGGAGTCGTCAAATTAAGAACCTTGGTATTATTATTGACACTAACAGCGCCCTTGCTGTGATTTTTCAAAAAATATGTCATGGATTTAACGAACTTTGCGTTTGCCCACGTGTAAGATAAGACTGACTGCTCTCTATAATGTTCCAAATTCACCTAATAATTATTTCTAAAAACTGGCCAAAATACCCAATCTTACGTAATAAAGTTCTGCTTAATACATACTTGCTTTACAACAAACATTTCATGTTTGTTTTTACTAATATCAACAAAGTTACTACTTATTGCTCTGTAACTACTCTCATAGTACCATTAGTACTTATCTTGAACTCTTGGTATTATACAGGGTTTTCCAATAAGAGGTATTATTTTGATATTCAATCATAAGAGATCAATGGTTTCGTTGTTTGTGTGGCACGTAGCGCCGTCTTGTTAAAAGTAAACGTTGTCCAGATCAATACCATCCAATTCCGGCCATAAAAAATCATTAATCATCTCTCGATAGCGCAACCATTCACCGTAACTGTTGCTCTAGCCTTATTTTCGGAAAAGTAAGGTCCAATGACTTCGCCGGACCATAAACCGCACCAAACAGTCACAAGTTGAGGATAGAGAGGCTTTTCAACAATAACTCTTGGGTTTTCCGAGCCCTAGATGCGACAATTTTGCTTGTTGACGAAGCCACCGAGGTGGGAATGGGCCTCATCACTCAAGATGATTTGCATTTGATTCACTCAAGTGAATTTTAATAATTTCAATGCGTTGTTGAAGCGTGTATCATTTTTATTAATGGCGTAGTTTCTACTTGTCAAATATCAAAAAATGACAGCTTCAAAATAACACCTCTTATTGGAAAACCCTGTATATAATTGAACTCCTTTGCACAACAGAACTCTCTATGATAACTTGTATTGTAACTGTTTATATTGTTCATACTCGGCTCATTATGTTACGTAATATACACTCATTATTGTACTGCTGAACAACTTACCTTTAGTAAAATATTGAATAGCTTTTAAATTGAATACGGTCGCCGTTACTGTTGTATTTACAAAACGGATTTTGAAAAAAACTAACGTTTGATCGCAGATTTTACCGCTAGATGGAGTGTAATTACTTCAGCGGTTGGTGCTCGTGATGTTCGTGACGGCTCGAGTCCTTTGTCGACAGACAGACCGCAATATTGTATGTTCACTGTAATCCACTGCCCGCTGCGCTGTCGAGGTTTTAGGGATGTTTTTTGTGCAGGTAAATGGGGAAACGGAATTTGGAGCAGAAAGCAAAAACAGTATTATCCCTCGAGAAATTTTCATGTTGTCAAATATTTACCTAACCGCCACGCTTTTAGGCAGATTATGAAAATTACAACTTCGTTGTAACAATTACTGCAAGAAACAACTATTTAATGTACAAAATAGGTTAGTAGGTTCTTATTTGGGGGTTCATTGTGTAATTAGTGTGTTTTTTAATGTGAAACCGAGTATAATTGTCAAAACCAGTAGACGCCTAGTTAGTAGGTAAGTGATCAATAATATTTGGATGATTTGAATTTTCTGTAAAAAATAATCGCAAGGATGATGTGTTAGGACTGTAAGGTGTTATCAGGGCCGTGGCCTCTTGACGCCAATTGGGCCCGCATAGGGCTGGCCCTGCGTCTAGAGACAATTAGACTATGGTGTCATCCAAGTGGAGTATGTTGTGAGGTTGAGGTAATGGGATGGGGAAGAAGAGGCAGAAGAGCAAGGTAAGGAAGTACCTACTAAGCATATCTGTCACCAAACATGGTTAAAGATATTTCAAGCAATGTTTTAATTCTGAATCATATATTATTTTTAATTAGTAAACATATTAATTAAATAAAAATTAATTGCGCACGCCAGGATTTGAACCCGCGACCTCAAGCTTGCTAGTCGGGAGCCTTACCCCTCGACCACAGAAGCCGCCAATATGCTAATGTTAATATTGACAATTTTCATAACCTATTTTTTCTTCTATTGTTGATTTTTGCTATATTCTGGGCTTAGAAATATATTATTATTGTTTTTATTTCTATTATTGTTATAACGTTACATAATTTTAATAATACTTGTTTTATGTAGATAAATAATATTTCTACGTACATTTAGTGTTTTAAAATACACATTCCTCTTAATTAAAGGTAGATATATTTAACCTAATCAACAATACTTATAGATAAATATTTAGGTAGGTACCTACATTAAGATATTGAAAGATACATGGATAACTCATTTATTGACCACAGATTTGTCATTTTTCCGTAATTCGTGGCTTGGCTCGGGGAAATTTCATCCAGTTTATACGCACCCTAAGATTCAAATGAATCAAAAGAAATTGAAATTAGATTAAGTATTTTACTTGAACAATTTTAAAACATGACTTTATGGTATCTCAGGGTATTCGCAAGATAGAATAAACTTGAATCGAAATGCAGCATTTTGACATGGGGTATATTTAAATATGTAAATTAATGTAATCGTATCATAAAAATTACTTGTGTCACACGATTACGGTAACAAAGAAAAGAAGGTAACCAAATGGTAAAAATATATTTTTCTTTCAAATTTCTCTCTCCAACCCTCCTGTTAAATACAAAATACTGTAAATTTTATTCACGGGTTTATTAATTCGGGTTATTTTTATTAATCGCAATTCTAAGATCATTCATACCCTTACTGTGTTCAAATTATGTGCTGTGTATTAAAGTATTTTATTACGTCATATTAAGAACTGTAAAGAATATGAAATATCGGGTTTAATATTCTGCCTGTCGTTGAAAACCGTTTTGCTGACTCACTTCACTTCACGATCGCGTTTTGAAACAGCTTTATTCGTATCACAATAATATTTTTACGTCTGAGAATGGTAAGATCCTTGATATCAGTTTAAACCTAATAGTTTGTTGTGACACATGATTGGTCGAACAGTATAGTGTAGGGTGTTCGTGAAAAATGCAACTGTAGCGGTTATGTGACCGCTCCTAGGGTCATCATATCATAACCAGACTGCACGAGTTAAGAAGCTGAGACAGCAATCAGTCTTACGAAACTTCAATTAAAATGTCGGTACCGCAATACGTAAACTGCTGATATGAGAATGTTTGCATACAGGGTGATGCAAATGCTCATACAATGAATTCATCTAGATTCGTTTTATTGGTAAAATTTTGGGTAGAACAAATTACTTTCAATTTGGGAGGCGGGTATGGGTACCGCCGCCCCGGGAACTATTTATTGGATAACCAACACCCCTGCCGTAGGTCACTTAAAGTGGTCCGCTACGCTTGGTGATTTAGCAGTGGTGCCCGGGTTCACGTTGTGAGGTTTGTCTGGGTCTTGGCGGCATCGAGAGAGACTGGTTGAGGGAGACCTTTTGTCCTCTCCAGCCGGATTCTCGACCAATCTTCTTGCACCGCAATGTGAGGGATGGATTCATTGGACACTCCTGGACACAATTTACCCAGATTCCTAGCCACCCTTCATACCTTTTTCCTTCCCAGATCTTCCTCTCGTTCCTCTCCTTCATACCCTTGAAAAAACCCTTCTCACAGCATCCTCAAAGATCTCCTGTGTGGAGCTAATGTAAAAAGAAAAATAGTATATCAAGCCTCTATAACGAATATTACTTTTGATCACATGATAAGTATGCATATGCGTAACAATTACTTAGATTAGAATTAGAAGCGTATGTCATTACGCCAGTTATTTACTTTTTTTTTCTTTTTTTTATATTAACTCCACACAGGAGGCCCTGAAGAAAATAATTTCCCTCAGGGCCTATGTCATCTTTGGGGGTGCTGTGTGGAGGGTCTTATTGTGGAGAGGAAGGAGTGAACATGGGTCTTGAAGAGTCCCATGTTGTAGGAGGGAGGAAACACAGGGGCCGGCAGTTCGTTCCACAGCCGAGCTGTTGAACTTAAGAACGAATCGTAGAAGCGACCCGTTCTCATGTGACAAGTGTCAACTGTGTACAAATGTTGGGCACGCGTTTGGCGTGTATCCCGACTACGCACCGGTGCCGAAGGGATCAATGACGCTAGTTCCTCAAAGCATCTTCCATTGTAATACCGATAGAACAAGGACAGCATACCTACCTGACGCCTGTGCTCTAAAGATTGCAGTCCGTTTGTTAAGATTGGGGAATCTATCAAACGGACCGCCCGTTTTTGCACAGAGTCTAGGGTTTTTTCAGGTATTTAGGGGCTTCTTTACTGTTGTCAGTTGACTAACTGTAGTTGAATTGCCTAAATGACGCCTTTTTCCTATGTGTATATACTTTTGACATTGAACCACAGACAACACTTTAGTGTCCTAATGTTTGTTGAACGCCGCGGATATATCTATTTGAATTTCAATTTTGTTTACGGGAAGGACTGAATGCAAATCTTGAAGGGGAAAAATAACCCACTTCCCGACATCTGATCAAGCTAAATCTAAAGACTCGTTGTCGATGACAATGCATTCTATCAACTTTTAGTACACTCGTGCACAAAAGAATTTTTCTGAAATTGTATAGCATTACTTTTGGTGGCATTCATATGCACACACGTGGACATATTATAATCATTTCTCAAAAATCGAATGACATTACAGCAGATATTTTTGTTGTTTGTTTTGTTGTTGTTTTTTAAATTTTGTTCGTTTTTGTCCAACAGACCAAAACGTAAATCGGGAGAAATAAGACTTCAAAGTTTTTCTTACGAAAAACGCATGTACAATGAAATTAGCTCATTCTAAGCTTACTAAATTGATTTGAAGTAATATAAATTACTATTTTTAAGTAAAATTCCTTCCAAACGTTTAAAAATTTAAATTACGCAGAAAACACATTTTTAATTTGGATGTAGGACAAACTCGAAATGTTGTTTAATTTTGGTAGCCTTAAGACAAACTGCGTCTTGAAAACATATTAAATATATTTTTTCACTTGTATCGTATAAATAAATGCTTTCGGAGAACAACTGCATACTTAACTCAATTTCTTCAAAAATGGTATGTTGGACAAAAACGGACTAGAGCGACGAATATACGAAAAAAAATGTTGGTCCTCTTCGATCGACATTTGGCGAGGTTGATAGAGTTTTCGACTCTCGACAGTTCCTGGGTAGTAAGGCTTAATATTCACTCAAACAAACAAAAACAAAAAAATTGTTCTGTTTTAAAACATATATTAAAATAGATGCATTATATTAAAAAAAAACTTGATTTTTTCATGTGAATACTGCTGCTGAAGAAAGTTGGATAAAGATGTAGGAGAGGAAGGTTGTAAAGTACCAGACTTCAGATTTGGTCACCAAACACGCCTAAAGCCATTTCAAGTAACGTTTCAATTCTAAATACTGGTGTTCCACCAAAGTAATATTGAGAGTATCTCCGACTCTTGTCTGTGGTTCGTATTGAATTTTAATACTTCGTTGGCTTTATTCGATTATTCCATAAGAAAAAAATAAGGCACAGAAACGAATGTAAACATGGGAAGGAAGCTTGTCGAATGTCTCTGAGGTTGACCAGCTCACAGCTTTGACAAAGCTCGAAAAGCCTTGAAAAAATTTATATTTCTTTGGTACGAGTGTATTAAAACGATTTCCCCGTGAAAAAAATACTAATATAAACTTATAGCTCGTTGAAAATAAATTGTAGCGCAGCTTGTTTTTGAAAATGCCACGTAAATGTGTATTTATCTGTCGTAAAATGTTTAGGACGATTGCATATTTATTGTACATAAAATGTTGATGTCTTTCCAGCCATTCGGTCGTAAACACTTTGATGTAGAATTTCAGAGCTATTTCAATATATTTCAAAATAACCAATGCAATCGGATGACACTGCACTAATCAAATGTTTATATAAATTGTCTGAAATTGCATTCCATGAAAATTTTATAGATTTATTTATACGCCTAAAAGGGCTTTTACATAAAAGTGATACATGATGCAGTATACATCTGTATTATATAGGAAATACTAACAGTATATAGATTTAATCCATAATAAAGTGGTACAAAATATTTTTGTTGTATGTTTTTGGGGTGTTATGCCGTGTTGCGCTAACTCCTTCTTTAGCCGACGTTTCGGACAGCGTTGCAGTGTCCATCATCAGGGAAGATCCGGTAGATCCGAAGATGTGTCACATCTTCGGATCTGCAACGCTGCAACAGCAACGCTGTCCGAAACGTCGGCTAAAGAAGGAGTTAGCGCAACACGGCATAACACCCCAAAAACATACAACAAAAATGCTTTTGGCCGTGAGAATCTAAAAACTTACCTAGGTACAAAATAGATCTATGAATACACAAATGTAAAACTGTGAGTATAATGAGAATATAATGAAAAATTTATTTTTCTAAATATATATATCACACCGCCTATTTAATGGTGGTGATATATACAATATTCGTATATGCTCTGTAGAAATCTTAAAGTGGCAAGCAAAAACTACGTCAATCGTAGTACTTTTCATTTCGTAGTTTTAGTACTAAACCGTCACGCGTCGCGTAATTTTGTGTGCCCCCTTTAAGTAAATTGCCTTTAACAAGCGCCAAAATGTCCAATTGTGTGATGAGAAAGTGTTTTAATTACTCGAAAAACATCAGTAAAAGCCAAGGAATTACATTTCATTTGTTCAATTCACCCAAATTACTTATTTTTTTCGATTATTATAAATAATACAGTTGTTTACCGTTCGAAAATGTGATGCGTCATAGACAAAATGCAAGGCCGACTATAGTAGAAGTCTGAGCGCGCAACAACCAAATTATGAAGTAATTACTCGTTTTAACTTTAATGAAGGACTTTTTGTTCCTTAGCATACAAATACATATGGACAAAGAACGTTCAACTTTATGATTCCCAGTTGTTTTAAATGTTACCTGCTGAAATTAAAAACTGTGCCCAAAACAAACAATTGGTGAACTTACTGAAGACTTGGCTTACTGAAAGAATTAATTTGTATTAGCTTACAATGATATATATTAGTAGAGACTTTAAAAATTGTTATTTATGTTTTTCATAATTTTCTTTTTCTATATTTCTGTAAAATTTTTAATATTTTTGTTTTAAACATATAATTGTAAAAATGTAACTCTAAATTCAATATAATACGATTATAATGTAAAGAACCCATTAGAAAAACTGCTAAAAAGCAGTTTATATAGACTATTTTTTGCCAAAAGTGTGTAAAATATAATAAAAAAGCCATGTCCCCAACTAAACTTCACTCTATAAAATCGTCTGATCACTCATGTTATATATGCTTTATCAGCAGTAACAATGAGTATCAACAACAATCGCCGCCATTTGCAAACTGTCGTTGCGCTATTATGGTACCACACTAACTTAATCACTTGACACCTCAAGATCCCTCAGGCGCCCAGGCCCCCTACTCTGTAGAATGTACTTATATCATTATTTATTTATATTCTGTACAGGCAGATAATAAACAGGGCCATACTTACCTTCTGTACAGGCAGATAATAAACAGGGCCATACTTACCTGGGTGGACACTAGAGATTAACAACGTTTATTGTTTATTAGAGAAATTTGCATACAGTTCGCACGCAGAGGACATAATTGGAACACAAATAATTTGAAATGCCATTATTAATTCCGATATTTATTTAAGTAATTTGTTTTCTTATTATTTAATATTTGTACTTTTTTCAATAAGTATACAATGTTTACATGTCACTCAGTATTATAATGTAAAACAAAAAATAGTCTTTCCTAACCATAAAAAGACAAGGTTCTTATGCTTGATGAGGGAAATCTAGATCAACAAAATATAAGTAATTAATAAAATACTGTAAATAATAACAAAAAATAGTCTTTCCTAACCATAAAAAGACAAGGCTCTTATGCTTGATGAGGGAAATCTAGATCAACAAAATATAAGTAATTAATAAAATACTGTAAATAATAACAAAAAATAGTCTTTCCTAACCATAAAAAGACAAGGCTCTTATGCTTGATGAGGGAAATCTAGATCAACAAAATATAAGTAATTAATAAAATATTGTAAATAATAACAAAAAATAGTCTTTCCTAACCATAAAAAGACAAGGTTCTTATGCTTGATGAGGGAAATCTAGATCAACAAAATATAAGTAATTAATAAAATACTGTAAATAATAACAAAAAATAGTCTTTCCTAACCATAAAAAGACAAGGCTCTTATGCTTGATGAGGGAAATCTAGATCAACAAAATATAAGTAATTAATAAAATATTGTAAATAATAACAAAAAATAGTCTTTCCTAACCATAAAAAGACAAGGCTCTTATGCTTGATGAGGGAAATCTAGATCAACAAAATATAAGTAATTAATAAAATATTGTAAATAATAACAAAAAATAGTCTTTCCTAACCATAAAAAGTCAAGGCTCTTATGCTTGATGAGGGAAATCTAGATCAACAAAATATAAGTAATTAATAAAATATTGTAAATAATAACAAAAAATAGTCTTTCCTAACCATAAAAAGACAAGGCTCTTATGCTTGATGAGGGAAATCTAGATCAACAAAATATAAGTAATTAATAAAATACTGTAAATAATAACAAAAAATAGTCTTTCCTAACCATAAAAAGTCAAGGCTCTTATGCTTGATGAGGGAAATCTAGATCAACAAAATATAAGTAATTAATAAAATATTGTAAATAATAACAAAAAATAGTCTTTCCTAACCATAAAAAGACAAGGCTCTTATGCTTGATGAGGGAAATCTAGATCAACAAAATATAAGTAATTAATAAAATATTGTAAATAATAACAAAAAAAAATAAGTAAGGAAAACGCAAGATTTATCAATAAAAATATTTAAAAAAAAACAAGATTTAAAAATAATAATAACAGATATGTTGACTCTTATAGTAGTCTAAGTTATTATTAAATTTTAGCTTAAATTCATTAATATTTTCGATAACTTTTAGATTTAATGGAAGGTGATGAAACTAAGTTATACCTAGATAGAGATAGGTATTTTGAATATAAATCCGCGCCTTCTGATGTCCGGTCAGATGCTCTGGACCACTGAGCCACGTCGGCTTATTTCCAAGACGCGGTTGTTTACAGGTGGAAAAAAAGCAGTAATTGTTGATTGAAGTACCAGTACGTATAGAATTATTTGTGGTGCAGGTCTGACCGGATATCAGAAGGCGCGGGTTCAATTCCTTAGATATTACAGGCGACTAATTATTGCTTATAATAATTTATTATCACTTATTTATTTATATCATTAACGCATTTCGGCTTTAAAATAAAATAACTTATTTCTAACTAAACATAAATTATAACAAGAGAAATTAGAATTGCGCAAGTAATAAACAGCTCTTACGAGTAAAACAGCAAATAATAGAATACGAAGTTAAGAACATGTGTTAATAATAAAGCAAACAATGAGATCCTGTAATTAATTCAATGATACATTATTGCCCTTATAACGATAATTAAATATTTAATACGAGACATACAGTAGTTTACACGTGTTTTTCATAAAAAATATTTCTTGCACGACCGTCCACGTGTAATTAAAAATAACGCATTTCACAATTCCACCCCATAACTAAATGCAAATTTATGTTCTATTATTTTGATGAGCTGAAACGCTTCGAAATAAATCGTCGATTCGTTTGATCATTTTATGGAAGCAATCAGCGTGTATGAGAATTTAAATGCCTGGAAATCGTTTTTGTGATATTTTGCGCAAACGTTGAATTTTACCACAGGATTGCGTTTCCCATTTGCGATTTAAAATGTTAAATACTTTTAAGAGGTAGGGGTCCATGAATAGAGAAACGACGGTAGAGTGGGGGTGAACTCTATTTGGATCAGGTACAGTAAAGTGCAGAGATCCTTATAAATGCTTACGCCACGTTACTCAAATTGTATAACCAATGGTTCTTGACCTACTTCATTCAGTTCGTTTAGAGATTAAAAAGGGGGAAAATCCCTCCGTTTGGATAGAAAATTAACAAGAATGTCATTGGAGTCGACATGTTTTTTTTCCATTAAATAAATAATTTTTTAACATCTCATCAGTGCACCAGCGATAAGCGACCTAGAAATAAGAAAAAAATGCAACTTGAAATACGAAAATCAGACGCAAAAAATCTCATGACTGATCTGATGTTCCGTACATATTCCAAAATATCAATCTGACAAACTTCAATCCGTGTTTAATGTAGCGGCACGGCTCATAACTGGGTCTCTAAATATTCGCAGATTTCAGAATCAAGTACAATTTGTGCTGGATGGTGTTTAAATCCATCAATGAAATGACAAACCCTACATCTCTGAAATTTGCGTCTCGGAAAACATTGGTCGGAGGCAATCAACTCTTAGATCAGCAACATCATCAGCTGTAGGCAGACTGATGCAACCCAAGCGCAAGACAAATACTAACTTTCGGAGCATCAACTAAGATGCACAAAAGCCCAACAGAATTCAGGTCTAAACTAAAAACTTACCTTTTTAGGCTCTCATACCCTTAAATTAAATATACCTTCCTGCGAGTAGCGTTCTTCTATTGCCTATAATATATCCTAATCACACTTTTCTTATTGGATTTATATTATTCGAAGACTTACTCCCCAATCTGTCTCATACCGAGGGACGAATTACATTTGGGAATATACATTCTAATAAAATCCTTGTAGTGATGTCGCCCGACAAAAAAAATGATTTTCTTGTCCTAAACACACTCATTAAAGAACAAAAATATATATATAAGTTATGTAAGTTTAAACTACTGTAAACTACTGTATACCTCGTATTAAAGTTATAATTATAAGGGCAATAATGTATCATTGTATTAATTACAGGATCTCATTGTTTGCTTTATTATTTACACATGTTCTTAACTTCCGTATTCTATTATTTGCTGTTTTACTCGTAAGAGCTGTTTATTACTTACGCAATTCTAATTTCTCTTGTCATAATTTATGTTTAGTTAACCTACCTTACACACAACATATTTTAGTTATAAGTTTGAAATATATCATGTACAAATATAAATAATTATCTGAACACTGTAAACATTATATACAAATAAATAAATAAGTTATATTATGTAAAAGCCGAAAGGCGTTAATGATATAAATAAATAAGTGATATTAAATTATTATAAGCAATAATTAGTCGCCTGTAATATCTAAGGAATTGAACCCGCGCCTTCTGATATCCGGTCAGACGCTCTGGACCATAAATAATTAAATACGTACTGGTACTTCAATCTACAATTACTGCTTTTATTCCACCTTTAAACAACCGCGTGTCGGAAATAAGCCGACGTGGCTCAGTGGTCCAGAGCATCTGACATCAGAAGGCGCGAGTTCAATTCCCGTTGGCGGCATTTATTTTTACTCGTGAGATATTTTCAATTTGTATTGATATTACAGGCGACTAATTTTATTGCTTATAATAATTTATTATCCTTTGCATAAAAACCTTGTCTTATAAACATTAGTTTATCATTAAAAAAATTATAATAAATAAATGGACTGCAAGGAATTATTTAAATATTTCCAAGGAATATTTTCAATGAAAAATATGTGTACATTTTTAAATTTTAAATCATATTTATGGCGATAGTTGTGCAAGGAATGTTTTCAATCGGAAAACGCAAAGCGTATATAAACTGCGAACCTCACATTAGTGATTTAATAATTGGTTGTTCAAGCAATATATTAAATTCCGTGCAAAAATCGGAAAACGCAAAACATGTTTAAACTGCGTCGTATTAAAATTTTTACGGATACCGAAAGATGTGTTATTGTGAATTCATAATTCGTTCATTTGAAATGAACAAATTCAGTAATGTTGCGCAATGAAAAAGCAACGGAAAAGTATTAGTCGAAGCAGTAAGAAATAATAACGTAATCCAAAGCTAACCTGTTATTTCTGTCCGAATCACATTTCATTTATTCCTGTGGGATTCTTAATGAGAATTAGGTCTGGGGAAACGAATTTTGCTATTATGTTTCATATTGAAATTTGGAGGTATAATTTTTTGATGAGGGCGGGATATTTCAAAATCAAATGCTCCGAAATCCCGGTCGCTGGACCATGACAATGATTTTACAAAATTTTGTTTTTAATAATAATTTTTTGATCTTTGCGAAATCAACGGTTAAATTTTATCTTTTTTTACATTATACCAAAAATATAAACAATTATAGATTTCTTTACTGAAAACCAGCTGCATTCCAGGTCCGGAATGTACAGCTGAGCAGTAGTGCAGGCCGCTACAGTATGGCAAAAGAAAACCTGCTAAATTCCAGGGCCAGAATATACAGCTGAACAGTAGTGCGGGCCGCTACAGAATGGCGAAAGAAAACCAGCTGCATTCCGGGTCGGAATGCACAGCTGAACAGTAGTTCGGGCCGCTACAGTATGGCGAAAGAAAACCAGCTGCATTCCGGGTCCGGAATGCACAGCTGAACAGTAGTTCGGGCCGCTACAGTATGGCGAAAGAAAACCAGCTGCATTCCGGGTCCGGAATGCACAGCTGAACAGTAGTTCGGGCCGCTACAGTATGGCGAAAGAAAACCAGCTGCATTCCGGGTCAGGAATGCACAGCTGAACAGTAGTTCGGGCCGCTACAGTATGGCGAAAGAAAACTTATAAGTAAAACGTCGAAGATCTTCAAAATGCTGCGACAGGTCGGCTACATTCCTCGGCGCCGAGCTTTCTGCAGAAGGAATTGCAAATTGGTGAAACGCTTGAATTTAAAAGGCGACTATTTTAAAAAAATAATGGAAGCTTTAGTTTTAAGAGGCGAGTATTAAAATATTTGTATCTTTGCTGTTTTTTTTTCAATTTTATAACCAAACGGCGGTTACCTTCGGATCAGCCCTCGTACATATTAGTATTCACCTACAATTTCTAAGACGTATTATACTCGTCTAAAAATCTGATTCCAGACATTCTTACACCGTATTCAATAAAAGTTTTAAAAAATCGATGTACAATTTTCACCCTGTATTGTAACATTTAAATTTTCCCTATTTTCTTTTTACTAATTTTTTACCCAAGTTCTCAACCTTTCTCCAATTTAAGCATCCCTCTCTTTGTTCACCACGCTTTATTCAGCCTTGCAATCTCTTCGGACATCGAAAACCTACGCTTCACTTCTATGGTTTTTTTGTTTGTTATTATTTAATTATGAATATTAGTTATTGCGCACAAGTCCGGCCCTGTAAGCAGGGTACCCATTACGGCAGTCCCACGAGTTCGGTAATAAATATATTGTGGTTGATATAAATTACGCGGTGTTTCGTTGTCGCTCATATTTCCGCATGAAAGGCAGCTATAAATTGAATTTCACGTGTCATCTGCTACCGCGTTTATTTGCTCTTGTTAGTGGGAAATATATATATTTTTAAAGGCAAAATAGTGTGAAAATAAACACAACGTATCGACATCTAAATATTGATTAAATAATTCGTTAACGGAACTAAACTTAAAAGGATTACTGTCCAACCGTACGTTCAATTTACTAACTAAATTTTTCTTTACAGGGGTAGGCAGAGAGTCTCTGTCTTGGCACACACTCCTTGCTTAATTCACATTCATGCACCGGAAAAAATAGTTTTTCTATTATTGCTAATTTATTAAAAATCTCTTCAAATTGTTTTCAATTACCAAATGAATTGATAGTTTTGATTGATCAGTATGTATTATCAAGACAAATATGCAGTTGCATGAACACGTGTTCTGATGTATTAGAAATATACTAAAATTTTATTAGGAAACGGAATGCAATCCCGTTTTTAAACAGATTACTAATAATTTGAAGAGATTCTTAATAAATAAAAAAAATTATAATAAATATACTAAACCACGGTGATAAGTCTTGAAAGTAACTGAACAAAGATATAAAAGCAGTAGAAATTATTACTGTTCTGAACTTTTAAGAAAACCAACAATATATTTAATGTATTTTTTTTTGTAATGTTCATATTAACTACATGAAAAATCGTGTAGTTTATAAATTGTGTTTTTAAGAGCAAATCTAATTCACAAATAACGTCAAATATGTACATAATTAATAGTATTCACACAAAAATTGCGAATACAATTCACAAAAAAAACACAGAAGATTATATTTTAAGTAACACCTCACAAGAAATCTCCAGTCTCTATAATGTAAAGGCAGTTGAACTGAAGGGCAGCATTGTAAGGCGGGTTAAGGTAGGGGCTGTTAATGCGGGTTTTGTAGGGGGCCGGATTATATGAAGTAGGGAAAACAGATGCCATGTATTAGTGATTGAATCCAATATTGTATGAATTTCTTGAAAGAATTGAATTGGTTTAAGTACAAATCTATTTTTTCATATTGCGTAAGTGTATTTTTCTTAAGTAATTAATTTAGCGCCATCTATGAAAGAGAAGATGATGATTTCGTTCAAGTATACCCTTAAAAATACGCATTCTTCTACATTGAGATTGAAAAACCAACCCTTCAAAAGTTTTCATCACGGAGAAAATGAATTGATTTGTAACTCCCGGTTAAATTTCAATTACGCGCAGAAGGGACCAAATACAAAATCGCTGTCAATTAAATAGCTAAAACATGTGTCTATAAAATATCTGTAAATATATTGTTAAAACGTCTGTAGCTAAATTTATAAACAGTCGTTCTGTCAGCCATTTGCAATTTAATATTATATTATAATTATGTAAGTAAGTTTGGAAACTCGAGTAGTAATTATTGATTTAAATTAGTTTATTTGAAAGTCGTCATTCAAGTACACATGTTTTGCTTCTATATAAATAAAAATGCAAATGTTTGTTTGTTCGAAATATAAAATCTCCGAAAGATCTTCACCGATTGTTTTTAAATTTTGACAAAACGTTGCATTTGAATACGTGCATGTTTTATACACCTTTATTATGTAGGTGTCACATGTAACAGGTATAAACATGCTTTTTTAAAAAACAGCGCTATCTGACAACGGACGTATAAGTAAAACACGCTATTGTTTTTCAATCTGCACAGACAGACCAAGCCACAGAAAACGCGTGGCGGGGTACAGCTAGTTTTAAATAAATCTTTTTGATTTTCGATTTGGTTTTCATGAAAGAATAAATAAATTAATGAAGGAATACATTTTAATCTTGGAAATGGATATTAACCCACTCTCCGACACCCGATCGAGCTGAAACTCGACAGATAGACTAGTTGTCAATGACAATGCGATCTGTCATTTTTCTGAAAGTTGATGACATTATGTTTAAAAATATACAGATGTTAATATACTAAATAAATGTCGATACTGTCTAATTAGAATTTGGCTTGGGTATTAGCGGTGTTGACTACAGTCCCTGGGAACGAAGATTCAATCCTTAGTCAAACAAAAAAAACATTATATGTATGTATTTTTAAAAACATTTATTAATGTATTTATTTTATTTTAGGGAAAATCAACAGTTACAATATGGTTGGTTTATACATGTGTAATTTACCTAACTGAGAAACCAATTATAGATTTCCTCATTATACTTATAGATTATTTAGTAAGCAATTAAACAGTAAATTTATATAATTAACAGATTTTACATATAAATATACAATTATAACACGAGATACTCCATAATATATGTCATTACATTTTATTCACTTTGGTTTAGTTGGTGTACAGAGATAAGGTGATCAGAGATAATTGTATTATATGCTGAACAGTCTTTTAAGGCAAGCATTTTGGTTTGAATTAGTTTTACATTGATTTTCATTAAAAATATTGTACGAGCGTACGTGGCGTTTAGGTACTTTTAAATCAATTGACAGTCAGTAATGTGGCTTATGATTCTGTATAGCAACATCGCGTCTGAATATTGTCTACGTACACTCAACACATCAATTTTAAAAAAATACAGTTGAATTCAGATAATTATTAAGTCGAAATTGTTTGTAAGAAATATATTTTATGATTGATTTTCTGAATCGTTTCAATTTTGTTTATACGTAGTGTATAAAATGGAGACCACACAGTTGACGTGAACTCTGGATTACTTTATTACATCCTCAACTGCAAATCCAGTAATCACGGATTATTAGAATCCCGATGTGCGTAAGTATTTTTTTTTTCGACATAAATAATAATTCTACCTAAATAGTTTCCATAGTTACATATAGCATTGTAAGTAGTTCATTCTTCTCACTAGTTGCCATTAATCTAGTTGTTGTCACGGCAAGTTTAGGTAATGGAAAATGATTGTTCGCGGCGAATTCTAATTTGTGCCCGCCATAACATGCTCAACACGCTTTGCCCACTTCTGAGGATACCCTAATACAACTTCAGATTTACATTAGAATCATATCTAGCTCAAGCTTTGTTCCACGGACGTCAGGGTCTAAAATTCAATGTACCACTTTGGAATGAAAATTTCAGTCGGTTATTGACTTGAAATTGATTTTTTTCTTTGTTTTTATTCAGTATAAACCCTGCTTAGGCAGTTTAGTAGCAGGTTGGTTTAATAATTATGGTATGACTAAGTACCTACGTAAAACAACAAATTACAGTATAGTAAAATAGAGGTAGAAGAATGTATTCACTACAATAACAATAACATAGGAATAATTAATATACTCGTAGGCATATGCGTATGAATACTCAAATAAATAAATAAAAATATTATAATATTTATCGACGTGAAATTGACACGATCAATATCTAGAGTATATATTTTAAAAATCCATGTATTTTTATTCGTCGTGATTTAGTGAGATCTCGTGGAAATGGGTTTTAGCCGGTAACCAAACTTCTCACGAAAAAGAAATCTATTGCGAAGGACTGGACGTGGAGATGTGAGGCTATACCTCACCAATTTGAAGACAAATCTTGAACAATTGCTACCAGAGTAAAAGGCTCGTCCCCCGTTGGTTATTATTTGTGTTATTATATAATATTAACTGTAGTGACTGAGTGGGCATCGCGTATGGGTCCCATCCTGGCATCGTGACACAAGCAACATTGTCTGCTTACTGTGGTGGTGGTGAATTTCAAAATATTGTCAGGTTGTTCGTAACCCGGGAATATATGTCTTTCTTTAAAAAATATTCCATGTATTTTGAACATGTCCAATTTTATATAAGAATTTTATTGTTTTGTTTCTTTTTTTTTAGTTTTTTCAATAAAGGTTTGAATAAAAATTGTACATTTTTAGAATTATTCGCTGAAAATTTTTTTCTTTTTTTATACGCCCATGGGACTTTTACATTGGGTAAACGAAATGGTTATAATTTTTCAATAATCATCAACGCCTTTATAGGATTTTACATGCTTTTAAGGTTTACTTGATTTAGTGCATGCAGAGAACAGTAAAAAAGTTTTTAATGGTTATGTAACAACAACAAAAAATGGATATAATACGTGGTAGTTATAAAGATGCATTTAAGAATACATTATTAAGGTCTGTTATCTATGTGAAGATATTGTGTCAGCGCTTTATTAGCAGCAGAAACATACCTGAACTGATGGCGAACTTCCTGCTGGCACTTTTGGTGGACGCGGTGGACTCCAGCGCCCCTGAGGCGATGTCTCACAAAAGCTATACAAATTATCCAAAAAATAAATAATAAGTGAATATAATATTTATATAATAATATAAATTAAATAAAAAACGTTACTTATTATAGTATTAATAAACAACTGTTGCATACAATCGGTACTTAAAATGGTTTACAATTAGATAAAATATTAAATTAAATACATAAAACTACCAGATATAATGTTTTGAAATGAAAAAAATTCTTAAGGTATGTTAAACATTTAATTTTGCTAAAATGTTTATATCATTTCCACATTCGTTTGCTGAACAATGTGGGCGAAGAGTTTGCTTCATAATTTGTTTACGAACGTGACATTTAAATAGGTCCTAACGCCTAGTGTGAGGAATTGGTATTTTTATATTGACTAGACTCGGGAGACTAATAAAGTAAGTAACACTCTGTTTGATGTGAAAAACACATTAGACATTTATAAATAAGTTTAAGAAAATGCAATACTTTAAAGGTAGGGGTCTACGGAGAAAAATTAAAATTCGACAAGCGGTCTACGGGGCAAAAAGTTTGAGAACGTCTGCTCTACACCTACAAGGTCCTGGATTTTCATATTATGAAGTAAATGTGTTCCCTAGTCAAACGACCCGAAACTATTCTAAAAATGTCGGTGAAATAAAAACATCTTCGATATTTTGACAGATCTACCGCAACATTTGAAAATAAGCTTTCATAAAAGCACTACGGAAAAGTACTTTAGACTCTTGGCAAGTGATTCTTAAACTGTTTTCTCGCAATACAGGGTGTCCGGGGGCAAAGTGCATAAACTTTGGGAGGTACATGATGTTAGAAGTTAAAAAAAAACTTATTTTGATATTCCATTATTTTTTTCCATACTTTCAATAATAACGTTTTTTTTTAACAAAATAGGTAGACCAACAAAGCTGTATGTGGGGGGGGTCAGAGGGGAACATCTAGGTCAGTGAGCTAGTTTAGGGCCTCAGGCGTCGCTCATCAATCCCGCCGGGGAATGAATGCAGCGGGCATTCTTTGAACACTTGTTCGGTGTTCTACCCCGCACTGCATTCGCACATCGCCGACTCTTTAAGGCCCCACCTGTGCGTCATGTGGGCACAGTGACTGTAGGAGGACCTTATCCTATTGAATCCAGGCTGTCTCTCAGTGGGGTCGTGCACAAGATGGACATTTCTCACGCCGGCCGATTTCCAGTCTAGACACGTTGTTTGAAAATTTATGATGAACGGATCTGAATAGCCAATTGTTTCTTTAGGCAGTTGGAACTCTTGTGCGACATTAATATTGATTTCTTTACTTACAATTAACGGCACAAGTACCATTTATATACATGAAAGTTACTGACAGTCATAGTGCAATATGGAAAGAAAGGAAAAATTATATAATTTAACAAGAAAACATAAGTACAAAGTTATTAAAAGAAATAAAGATGAAACAAAAACAAAAACTGTTATACAGGCATTTAGTGGTGTATAATCTATGTATAACAGAACCGTAGCCTGAAACCGTAGTATAATTGTTACAATAATACACACTAGGGAATCCTTGATCTACATTAATATATTCCTCCCTAAACACGAGTTATTTATTCTCAATTAGGGAGGTGTTAATTAAATTATTGAACTTGTTATTATGTTTGCATCGCTTATATGTTTTGCATTTTCGTTTTATATAATTTTATTTATTTTTATATTTCCTATTCGTTGATAATTACTTATGGTAATTTCTAATAATGTTGATCTCTTTTTTGTACGAAAATGTAAGAAATATATTTGAATGAACGAAAAATATATATATACATATTTGTCATTCAACATTAATATGTTCCTCCCTATATTTCAATGAACGATATATTTTTTTAATTCTATATATATATATGCGCGATCCAAATGATAACTTACAATTTTATATGAAAATATAAGATGAAAACAATCTGCTCGTACCGTGCCGCCTCCTTTGAGAATCACAGCTTTAGACCATGTTTTGAAACGATTTTAGATGCAGGATTCTATTTGAATAATGCCTTTCTTACATTGTCTTGCCATCCCTCTTATGTTTTCTTCGCAGTTTATCTCAAATCTCTGACAGCTGTTGTACAAAATATAATATTTTTTTACGGTTCTACCAAACATCTCGGCCATGTTAACTTCTCTTCTTATACATTTTTATCGTATTTTTCAGAAAATCAGAAATTCCACTGTCTATCTGTCAAATTTAATAGTCGTGATCGCGAATGTCGACTAATAACCAATATTGTTGGGGGGAAGACTTTAATCATTTCTATATTGACTTTCATACTAGAGCCTGCGTCGTTAATTAGCTGATTTAAATCGACATCGATCGAGCTGTTTCGTTTAAATGACTTACTGTGTTACCTTTTGAGTGTCTTTGAATCGTATATTATATATTAGTATCAAAGATATTTGTTCCCAAGTAATCAAAAAAATGTTTATTAACGTTTACATTATATCAATTTTATATCCCTTCATAAAAATCCCGCGGGATTGGAAAAAGGTGTAGGATTTGAAAACCCTACTCAGGATGGATTAATTAATTAATTTTAGACACTTTGCAACAAAGCTATACTACGCACTTAAACTGTCCATTATACAGAAAACAAATTACGCTAAATACAACTTTGACACCGAGCAAAAGTCTTAGACGCACGAGGAAGACATGGCACGTTCAAGTGAATCAGATACTTGAGTTGCGCCATGTCAAGAGTCAGAATAATAGAAGAGTATGTACGAGACGATGTATGAATGTAAATGAGGCAAGGAGTGTGTGGCAAGACCGAGTTTTTTTTTTTTTTTATAGTGAATACCTCACAAGAGTCCCAACTGCTCCCGTCTGGAGCCAGTGAGACTATGGCATCCCCAATTGGGGGATGTTGTGAGGCTGAAGGTAAGTGGGGAAGGGAAAGAGGAAGGTGGGGAAGTACCTGGCTATTCAGATCTAGTCACTAAACACGGCTAAAGCCATTTGGAGCAACGTTTCAATTCTGAATGGTGGTCTTACACCAGGGCGATACTGGTAGTATCTTCCACTCTGGAACGTGCCGCAAATATACTATACTATATATTATTTTAATTAATTAATTGTGAAATAACACAAACTAATCAAATAAAATTTATTTGCGCACGCCGGGTTCGAACCCGCGACCTTCGGAATGGCAGTCCAATGCGTTACCACTGGACTATGCCGGCCGTCAGTTGTATGGCTGTTCGTCCTCTCCGCCTACCTCTGCGGGGAAACGGGGTGACGGTTAGTTAATTAGATAGTTAGACACAGTTAGTTGGATCACCAGCCAAGACAAATCAAACATTAGTTTGTAATCCTGTTCAAGAGTATATATTAAAGGGTGACCGGATAAATCATCACAATGAAAATTTATTTTTTCGAAATAACTTTATTGAGTAAAACAATATCGCTAATATTGTCTTTAATAATTAAATATTACAATTTGAGGTTTTACTCAATAAAGTTTTTCTGAAAAAATAAATATTCATTCTAGACTTGCAGAAAAGTCGATAGATGTCCCACATTCAAAATAAAAAATAAAATAAGATAGGTTTATCTAAAAAGACGCTGTCTAGATTGCATTTAGTTCGGATTGAATCTTGCGATCATACATAAAGATAGTTGCAAATAAAAATGTGCGGTGAAAAAATGAAGACAATGTTGGTAGTTCTTATTCGAAGTAGGTATTGGTAGTTCTTATACAGTTAAAAGTGACCGAGGGGGATAGGGTCCCATTAGCTCAGTGGTAGAGCGGTGTCCCGGAAAGACAAGGGTCCTGGGTTCGAGTCCTAGATGAGACCGTATCCTTTTCTGATTTTTCTGTTTCAGATTTTCGTTTAGAAATCGCTAATATTTTCTTCAACAATGATAATTTATCACATCTTTAAAAAGTTATATATAATCATGGAAAGTAATGAAACAAAAACTTTATTAACTGGGTTAAGTAGGTTAGGTTAGGTTAGGTTAAAACTAAAATTTCATCATTTCTAATGACTTTATATCACTTTTTAAAAGTGTGTTGAATTGTCACTGTGTTGAGTTATCATGGAACCCTCAAATATATTGCACAGAGTTTTGACGGACAGGCGGAAAGAGCCGACGAGGCACGAGGCTGGCCACATTAAGCGTCGTTCCGTTCAACTGCGTCAGCCGGTTTCCGTGCAAGAGCGTCGTCCCGTCTTGCCACGCTTGCTATGCAGGTCTCGATTTTACCCGGGAGGTAAAACAATAAATTCGTAACCCGGGAATGTTTGTATTTCTACAAAATTAAAAACAATATTGACTACTATCAATCAAAAAATGTGACCAACTAACTAACTAACCATCACGCCGTTTCCCCGCAGGGGTAGTCAGAGAAACAACCGGTCTTGGCACACACTTCTTGCCTCATTTACATTCATACATCGTATCATACATACTCATCTATTATTCTGACTCTTGACATGGCCCGACTCAAGTATCTGGTTCACTTGGTCATGCCATGTCTTCCTCGGGCGTCCCCGACTTCTGCTACCATTCATATTTGCATCGTATATTCTCCTTACACTCCTTTCTTCGCTCATTCGCTCTACATGCCCAAACCATCTAAGCGTCCCTTTCTTGATCTTACTAATTACGCTTACATCAGCCTTGCACTCTTTGCGGATCTCCACATTTCTCTCACGATCATACATGGTTTTACCACACATACGCTTCAGGGATCTCATTTCTACAGCATTCAGTCAACTTTCATACTTTCTCTGCCAGTTCCATATCTCAATTCCGTACATCAGGATAGGTAACAGCACTCCATTGTGGACTGCTATCTTCGCTTCTGCGACAATTTTTTCTAGCGCCAACTGCGTTCAGTTCTCCATTAATGGAGTGAACAATGTGAAATATAAAAATAAACAGAGTAACGCTTATATTGTCTTCAGTGATTTAATTTTACAATTTGAGGTTTTACTCGTTAATTTATACCAAAAATAAAATATTCATCTTCAATACTCGCTCCGCATCGAAGGAGTACAGTCGCGAAATTTTGTAACAAGTAAATCAAAAAATATAGTTTACATTAATAACTCGCCCACCTGGGCGCTCCATTCCATCCAATATGGAAACTCAAGAAATTATTAAAAACATTAAAGAATTAATAAACAAGATCACTTCAGTGAAAGACTCAAAAATAAAATTAACACTGGAACAGAACATTATATCACTGGAAGAAAAAATTCAACATGAACTAATAAACCTACAAAAAAAGATTATAGAATTACAAGAAACTAATATTAAAAACAATCATCACTACGCACAGAAACTAGAAGAAATTCATAATAATAACAAAAGGACATATGCAAATGTATTAGGTGACAATAAAAACTTCGTGAATACAAGTGCACACATCCCAGAACAGAAGCACGCCATCATAATTACATCTAAAAACACCTTGAAGGCCGAAGATATAAAAATAAAAATTCAAAAAAACATTAATTTAACTAAAATAAAAGTTGGAGTAAATGGAGTAAAAAAAATCGGAGAGCAAAAATTACTGATTTCATGTAAAAAAAAAGAAGATGCAGAAAAGTTAACCGAAGAAATTAATAAGGTAATTGGAAAAGAAATATTGGCCGAAGAAATTAAAAAAAAGAAACCGTGTTTAATGTTGAAAAGACTGCAATGCCAATTGACTGAAGAGGAAATAATAGATGGGATTTTACAACAAAATGAAGGATTAACCCTGGAAGACAAAAACAACATCAAGCTTATCAAAGAATTAAAAAACAAATACAATGAAGGAAAAGAAAACGACACCACTAACTACATTATTGAAACAACCGGTAAATTAAGAAAAACGCTACTAGAAAAAAACAAAATAAACATCAAATTCCAAAGAGTATACATAGAAGACTGTAACCCGCTTACTCAATGCTACCACTGCCTTAAGTTCGGCCACACAGCGCAAAGATGTCTCGCCAGGACGCAGCCCCCCATTTGCCCTCACTGCACAAAGGAGCACATTCTGTCTAAATGTGAAAATAAAGAACAACCTCCAACATGCAACAATTGCTGTGTTCAAAACAAAAGATTTAACCCTTTACGGCTCAAGAACTTTTTTTATGTTTATTTTATTACCTCCAGGTAAAACAACAACTATATATAATGGGAAAAATAATAAAAAAAATCCTATGTAAAAACATATATTTTTTTTTTGAAAAAAAACACTGTGATGCAGAAGTGCATCATGGTGTCAAAACACACCAAAAGTTAGGAAGTATGAAACATTTGAAAACAGTTATTATTTTTGTTAAAACATAAGGCCACACCACATTTTTGACATTCTGTTTGGGCTGTTCCTTTACATCCTGGAAGTTTGCATCTCAGCCTCTTTTCAGTCCATATGGGCCAGTGCCCTACCTGGTCTAATCTGACCTCTTTTGGTGGTATGTACTGGCATGGTCCTTTCTTCTTTTATCCTGAATCAGTGATTCTACATCACTGGTACGTTTGAGCCGGTTCGTTTTTTTATATTTTACTAACCTCTCGTCTTTACTAGTTGTCAAAAAACAATCAATAGTTTTGGTTGTCAGGCATGTCTCTGGCAAGTCGGACCACTACGTTAGATAACGCACCTAACTGAGGCTCACCATCTGCGCGTATGTTCTCTTGGCCACTGTAGACTTCTAACTTGTAGCCATATCCAGATACACCACAAATCACAAACAGCTTGAAGCCCCATTTGTGAGGTTTATCTGGCAAATATTGCTTTAGGGCACTTCGCGCTTTGTTGGAACACATTTGTTCATCAACAGACAAATGTTGTTCAAAAGGCACTCTAGCAAAATTATGGTTTAATTTCTCAATCATAGGTCTGATTTTATACAATTGATCAGAATTTGGCTAACCATATGGTGTCATTTTGGTGTTATCATTGAAATGTAGCGACTGTCTCAAAAACTCGAACCGTTTTACCGTCATGGTCTCGCGTATGTGGGCGCAACCATATTTCTCTGACCAGTACATTCGCACATTAGGCATATGAATTATGGACATGAAGAATATAATTCCTATGAACTGTCTTATTTCTTGGCTTGTAACATTTATAGACTTACTGGTATCTTCTAGCACGCTATACAGGTTTGTTTCCTCTCTAATAAGATCGATAAAGTCGTCAGTAAATAAATATGAAAATACCTGATAAGGTGTCTGCAGCTCTAATATTTCATTGGGTAAGATAGAAGATCCCCGAAACTTCATCTGGTCTTCGCTAAACCCTAAGTTTTTATTTTTCCATAAAATATTTGTCTTAGGAGCACGTGAACTTCTTGAAGTAGTAGTTGAACTGGTACTCGGTATTGGAATACCAGGCGGTGTCTCATATTGCGCGACTGTAGTGTTGATATTGTCCTCCAAGTTTGGTGACAAGATGTTGTTGTCCTGTTCTTCTGGATCTGGTATTTCTAGTTCCTCATCCGAATCTTCGCGTAAATTCTGCCCATTTCATTCTAATATGTACGATGATCAGCTATGTCTTCGTCATCTGAGTAGTCTAAGCCATCATCACCATCTTGCCAATGGCCCAGAATGTCTTCCGATTCTTGAATCGTCAAAGATGGAACTTTGGCACCTAAACGTGGAAGCCTCGAACTCATAATGAGACTGAAAGAAAAAAATATTCTTTCTAGAAACAAACTAATGGATTATGATCGTTTAGCGCAATGATGCATTACTGCATCATAACAAAAGTGTAGCGTATCCCTGTAAATATAGTAAAATTCATTGAAAGTACATTAAATTTATGAAAAAGAGGGACTTACTGTTACTTCAGCACAATTTCACGGCGAAATTTTCAATATCAGTAATAAAAACAAACAATTGAACACGCGTGCAAACTACACGAACCGGTTATGACAAGTTTTTATATTCAAATGACCACAAAATGTAAAGTACGCCATTTAGTAAAAATAAAACTAACTAATTCGTAAGATAGCTTTGCTGTGGATATGCAACGCTGCGCCAAATGGTATTTTTTTGTTTCTTTGAACAATTGAAGGAGTTCGAATGGTATGATGCAGATCTGCAATTCAGCGCCGTAAAGGGTTAATATGAATTATTCTACAGAACACAGAGTTGATAGCATGAAATGTCTCTATCGGCAAAAAATGCTTCAACTAGCTAGAGAGCGCATCGACTATGAATAATACGGTAAATTTCATTTCTTTAAACTCTAATCTAAAACTTTAAAAATGAATGATTTTTTATGTAACGCATTAGATAAAAAAATGTATATTGAAGAAAATTTATGTCAATCTATGAAAGATTTTAACTTAATTTGCACTGAAAAAGGATTTACCCTATTTCATATAAATATTAGAAGTTTAGAACGAAACATGGATGAATTAGTTATAACATTAAAAGAATTAAATTTTTTCCCGGGCCTGATTGTCTTAACAGAGACACACTCTGCAGGCGAAATCAATTACACTATTCCAGGCTACACATACCATGCGACAATAAACAAAATAAACAAAAACTCAGGTATCGGATTATTTATTTCTAACCAGTATAATGTTCTCAATATTAAAGAAATAATTAATGTTAGTAATGTTAACATATTAAATATAGAATTTAAAGACGTAAATAAATATTACAACATTATTGCTATTTATCGCACGCATACATCGATAGTACCTCAATTTATAGATGAATTAAAAAATATTTTGTTAAATTTTAGAAATAAAAATACCATTATTGTTGGAGATATGAATTTAAATATCGCAAACGACTATTCTAGTAAAGATAAAGACACATATCTAAATATGTTAGCAGAACTCAATTATTTATCGTGCATAAATTCTTATACTAGAAATGTTAAAGGTCAACGCCCCTCATGCTTAGATCACATTTTTACAAATATTCCTGATATCAAAAATATAAAATCAGCTGTCATTCATACATCTATCACTGATCATTATTCATGTATTTTTAACTATAAATTAAGCAATCCAACTTTGCCATTATCTAAACAAAATAATTACTCAAAAAAAGTACTTAATATGGATACATTAAAACACCAATTAGAATCAGAAAATTGGAATAAATTATTACAATGTAATGATGTCAATATATGTTGTAAAATGTTTGAAGAAGAAATATCTAAATGCATAAATGACTCGACAAATAATAATATAATAACCAAATCCAAAGTGTCGAACTTGAAACCTATAAAACCATGGATTACTCATGGTTTAGTAGTATCTGTACGACATAAGCAAGCTCTTTACAAATTAACTACTCAACAACCAAATAATAAAAATTTACTAAATCATTTTAAAGCATATAAAAACAAACTTTCATATATTATAAAAAACACAAAACAAAAGTATTATAAACAAAAGTTGAATCAGGCTGAAAATGATAGTAAAAGAGTGTGGACAGTTATAAATGAAATAATTGACAAGAAAAAAAAACAAGAATAACGACATCGCTACTATATTTCATGACAACATGAAAACATGTTGTAAAGAAAATCCCTCAAAAGCTGCAAACATATATAACACCTTCTTTGCGAACGTAGGGGAAAATCTTGCCAATCTCATTCATACTGACCCAAATATAACATTTCCAGACTGTAGTATTGATACTGACAATAATATAGCAACATTCCAAGTCACCACAGAGAACGAAATAATATCAATTATAAACGGTATGCAAGGAGGTTCTGCCCCGGGTTTTGATGGAATAACAGTTAATATTTTAAAAAATATTAAAAATCAAATTTCTAAACCGTTAAAACACATAATAAATGTAAGTTTCCAAAGCGGAGTGTTTCCATCAATCTACAAACAAACTACCATTACTCCAATATTTAAATCTGGTAACCCAGAAGAAGTTAGCAATTACCGACCCATATCAGTAATCTCGAACATAGCGAAAATTTTTGAAAAGATAGTTAAAAAAAGGATAAACCAATTTGTAAAATGTAATAAATTAATTAATGAAAATCAGTTCGGTTTTATGGAAGGTAGAAGCACTCAGGATGCAATTGCAAAATTAACTAGTCTTGTTCATAATTCATTAGATAAATCATTAAAATGCATTGGAATCTTCATAGATCTTAAAAAAGCTTTTGATAGCATATCACACGACAAACTTATAAGTAAATTAAGAAACATTGGATTAAGTGGTACAGCTATAGAATGGATAAAAAGCTACCTTTTCAAACGCCCTCAAGTCGTAAAAATCAACGATGTACTTAGTCAACAAAAAACAAGTCACTTCGGCATACCTCAAGGTACAGTCCTGGGACCGTTACTGTTTATCATTTATGTAAATGACATATTCAATCAAAGATTAAATGGAAAAATAATATCTTATGCTGATGACACTGTCATAATAATTGAAGGTACTGATTGGAATAATGTTAATAACTTAGCAAATACTGATATTAATATACTGAAAAATTGGTTCGATAAAAACCTCCTCTCATTAAATACTGAAAAAACAAAATGTATCCCATTCTCTATCAACAAATTTAAATCAATACCAGAATTAAAAATTATAATACATCACCTTAAATGTAACAGAACTAATTGCAATCAAGAATGTTCTATACTTAGTCTAACTTCTGAAATTAAATATCTTGGTATATATATAGATCAACATTTTAAATGGAAAAAACAAATTTGTGAACTTGTAAAAAGAATTAGAAAATGTATTTATATTTTTATAAGACTTAGAAATATTCTTAGACTAGAAAACCTAAAAAGAGTGTACTATGCAATTGTACAATCTATATTACAATATGGTATTATTGGCTGGGGAGGAACTTATAACAATATATTAAATCCACTTAAAATAGTTCAAAGATTGATAATTAAAGTAATATTGAAAAAACCATCCAAATTTTCTACTGAGATTCTCTTTTCAATATTCAATGTACCCACAATAGACAATATATATAAAAAATATTCAATTCTACAAATTTATAAAGAAATACAGTTAAATAACTTACAATTCAATTCATCAGCAAGATATCAAAAAACTATCAAAATCCCAAAACTTAATACAAAGCACACACAAAATACCTATCTCTATCTAGGTATAACATATTTTAACATCCTTCCATTATATCTAAAAAATATTGAAGATATTCAGGAATTTAAAATTAAATTAAAAAATTACCTAAAACTACTATAAAAGTCCATATCTTACTCTTATTATTATTTCCTTCAAATCTTGAAACTGTATTATTGATAAATCTTGCCTATTTCTTACTTATCCCATTGGTTTTGCAAATATATTATTTACTTACTTACATGATTCCATATAATTGAGCTAGGATTCACTCACCAAACACAAGAGCCTCGTCTCTTTATGGTGAGGAAAAGCTATTATTATTTACCTTTATAAAACTGTATAATATGTATAATTGTATATTTATTGTAAAAAACTTACAAATATTAAATAAAAAAAAAAAAAAAAAAAAAAAATCTTTGACTTGTAGAAAAGTCAATAGATGTCGCACAATAAAATAAAAATGAATGTGTCTATCCAAGACACTTTCTAGATTGCATTTAGTTCTGGTAGAATTTTGCAATCATACAAAGATAGCAGCAAATGAAAATAATGAAATGCACAAAATAATTTGCAAGGCAGATAGAAACATTACACCTTTAAATTTATACGACGAGAATGCCAACATTTTTATAAATCCCAACCAGGAATTATTAGATTCCTGGTCAAATAAAATTTTACACGCAAAACACTTCAATTATCTCAACCAAACGTATGTTGACAAATTTCCGTCAAACAAATGGTTGAGTATTGGAGAGTTGAGCGCAGAAATAGAAGGATTTATGCTTGCCATTCAGGATAAAGTCATTAATACTAAAAATTATAGGAAGCATATAATCAAAGATACAAATCAAATTGATGATTTATGTAGAAAATGTTTGGCTTTTCCGGAAACTATAGAACATATTATATAGGGATGTTCTATATTAGCACCGTCCGAGTATACATTTAGGCACAATCAAGTTTTAAAAATAATTAACCAAAGTTTGGCAAAACATAACATGATTGATTGCCGTAAAATAAATCCATATTATGAATACGAACCAAATTCATTTTTAGAAAACGAATTTTATAAAATATAATATGATAAAACTATACTAACAGACCGAACGATTAGTCATAATAGACCCGATATAGTTTTACATGACAAAATTTTAAAAAAATAACTTATATCATTGATGTCGCTATTCCAAATTCCTTTAATATTCAAAAATCTGTTAATGAAAAAATAAGAAAATACACAGATTTAGGAAATGAGATTAAAAGAATTTGGCATTCTCAGACTATAAAAATATTACCATTCGTTATTTCGGCTACTGGCATTATACCTAGCTCTCTCATTAAAAATTTAGGCGTATTAGATCTATCAAAAAATTTATATATAAAGATATTTAAGTCGGTCGTTTTGAATACATGTAGGATAACGAAAGATTTTTTAAATATTTATGTTGAGGGATCAGTAGGATTTATAGGCCCTGTTAGTTCTACATGAGTTCTACCGAGCCGAACCCTCCGATATGAAAATATCTGGAGTCGGTGAATTATTTTCCCATTTGATCTCTGGTGAGTTGACGTGTTGTTGTTGTTGTTGTTGTTTTTTTTTTTTTTTTTTTTTTTTCTCGGCCTCAAAAGCTGAAACAGCTGTCACATTAAAAACTGTAAACTTGCACAGAAATACTTGCAGAACTTAATAATTATAATAACATTATTAAATTTGATTTATTTTTTTAATTCAATTAATAAATGACGTGTTGTTCTTGTATTTTTTTGTATTTATTTTGCTTATATAACGCACTTGCATAATGTTGATTGACTAGATGATCATTTGTGGAAAAGTGTGTGGAAGGGCTTAGTTTTTCCTATGGGGAAGATTTAACCCGGACATAAAATCGGAAAAGAAGAAAATGTTGTTAATGTTGTTAGTCGAAGTATGATGCTGTCAATTATGTACATGTGGGGATAGTCCAGGGTTGAATTCTAATCTTTTTCTGTTTCACATTTTCGTTTGAGAGTTGTTAATATTGTTTTTAATGATCAAAGGAAATTATTCATATCCAATATTCCTCAATTTCAACATCATTTATGTGGATAACTTGAAGAAATCCTTATCTTTTATATCACAATCAGAGAGAGCTTGTTTATTCTGCAATCCTAGTGTTCGGCGAAAGAGATTCGTTTGCGAAATCAAGGATGTAATCAGCGGTAGTATAAATGAATAAGCCCTAATTCGGGAAATTGATTCTAATCCGGTTAACACTTTATGCTTACAGAAAGGAGAGGTATTGGGGTTTATGCTATCGATGTATACTCCACGTTCCGAAGAGATTTACTTCTATAAATTCATAAACTACGAGTAGATTTTTTATATTTATTCTATTAAAATATTAGTATTATGACATCCTGTTAAAATATTAGTGTTATTTTTCTAATATATATCATGACCGAATGCAACAATATCATGATGTCAATATCCATATCAAAATTATTAGTATGTAACGTATTATTTTAAATAATTGACATAACTCAAATTTACTTGCGAACGCCGGGATTTGAACCCGCGACCTCCGGTTTGCTAGTCGAGAGTCTTACCCCTCGACCAGGAGGCTGGAGACCGTGGTGATTCTTTATTGAACAAGCAATATGACATTTTGTCTTATTCTTCCAGTTTAATGAAGTTCTCCAAACTCAAAAAGAAGCTCTAAAGAAAATTAAAATATATACATGTATATATATTAACGGCACAGGATAACCGATAATGGCACGTATATTGCTATGAGGGGGTAGTTTTTAAAAAGTGTACATAATGTGGCTCAAAGTATGCGTTACACTTATATATAATATACACATAATATATATAAAGACAATAACGAGTAAAAGAATATATTTTTTAGTTAATAAGCTGCAAACCTGTCCCAGATCCCATACAATTGCAGGTCTCTGCCGAAACCTCTACCATTACATTAAAGTATTCAAATTCTGAAAAGGTTTTGACTGACATTCTATATTGTATATTTAAGCGTGGTCCGTTTAAATTGAAATTTAAAAACAAAATCTCTTTTTTTCGCGCATAGAAATATTCCTCCTATATCCTCTACAAAGGGTTAGCTTATGGGGATTATCCTTATTTCTTACAGCTAGCCAGATGCAAACACATTAAAGAATACATGGTATCTGGATAACAGTGGTACAAGCGGAAAAATGGTGTAATTACTTACTTACTATTTTTTTTCTTTTTTTTTGTTAAAAAAAAACCATAATTTTCTAATAATAGCGACAAAAACTAAAGCTCACATCAAAATAAGTTTTACCTCAAAATCGACTCAAATGTGATGTATCAGTAGATTCACCAGTTTCCCGCTTGTACCACCAGTGTACGGACACTATACATAGGATCTATATATAGGATCCTTGTAATGGTTCAAGTTTTTTTTTTCATGAACAAAATATACTGAACTTATCAAATTGTACTGTAATAATATTGATAAAATTAGGGCCATTAGGGACATGCAATAGAACAACTCAAAAAAGAGAAAATATTGAAGAGCCCGTAAGCTGTGATACAAATATAAATAATATTAGTTTTCACCGGAGACCGAAATGATGTATTCATTTTACTCCAAATAAACTCAGAAACCGCAGGTTAAGGGGTAGACAGCGTGTGAATGAATGAGTATTTAATAAAAAGACAGCAGTTAAATTATGTTATACTCATTTATTCACACCGCTAAGGGGTAGACAGCGCTGTGAATAAATGAGTATTTAATAAAAAGACAGCAGTTAAATTATGTTATACTCATTTATTCACACCGCTAAGTGGTAGACAGCGATGTGAATAAATGAGTATTTAATAAAAAGACAGCAGTTAAATTATGTTATACAACATTTTATACAATGTTGGCCAAGTTATCACCATATTTGTTGGACTTGTCACAAAATTTGGCTTGTTATCATGGTCACCGCACCATAACATTTTACTGGTTCATCTAAAATCAACAAAAAAGGAGAAAAGCATTAGTTTACTGTTCACAAATAATAGAATTTTAATTTTTTAAATCCTTCGATCAGGCACTAGAAGCTTATGCTTTCAATAAACTGTATAAAGTCAATTTGAATCCGTTTACAATAAACAAATATTTTCTTGAAATTTTTGTCGAATAAAGTTATAACATAATACAGGATTTTCCAATTAGAGGTCTTATTTTGAATAGCCCGCTATTTCGGTAGATGTTGCTTTTGAAGCTGTCATTTTTTGACATTTGACAAGTAGAAACTACGCCATTAATAAAAATGGAAAGATACACGCTTCAACAACGCTTTGAAATTATTAAAATTCACTTGAGTGAATCAAGTGCAAATCATCTTGAGTGATGAAGCCCATTTCTACCTTGGTGGCTTCGTCAACAAGCAAAATTGTCGCATCTGGGGCTCGGAAAACCCAAGAGTTATTGTTGAAAAGCCTCTCTATCCTCAACGTGTGACTGTTTGGTGCGGTTTATGGTCCGGCGGAGTCATTTGACCTTACTTTTTCGAAAATGAGGCTGGAGCAACAGTTACGGTGAATGGATTGCGCTATCGAGAGATGATTAATGATTTTTCAATGCCGGAATTGGATGGTATTGATCTGGACAACGTTTGTTTTCAACAAGACGGCGCTACGTGCCACATAAGCAACGAAACCATTGATCTTTTACGATTGAATATCAAAATAACACCTCTTATTGGAAAAAATAACAAATATTAATAGTAAGTTTTAAATATTTTTCATTTGGGAGGCGGATTTGGGTACCTCCGCCCCGGAAACCACTTGTTAGATAACACCTCTGCTATAAGTCACCCCAATTGGTACGCTACGTTTGGTGATTTAGCAGGGGTGCCCGGGTTCATCGAGTGAGGTGTGTTCAGGATATGCCTGCCCACCAGCTGCGTGACATGCCAGATCGGGCGAGGCTGGTTTGGGAAAACCCTTTGACATCTCCAACTGGTCTCTCGACACATCGCCTTGGGCCGCAGTGGGCATAGATCATTAGTCCGTCACTCCTGGACAAGCTGATCCCTAGATTCCTTGCCAACCCTCATACCTTTTACCTTCCCAGAAATTCCTCTCCTTCCCTTCCTTCAAAAAGACCCTCCACACAGCATCCCAAAAGGTGAAATATAAATTATTTTCCACAGGGCCTCCTGTGTAATGTAATGTAAAAAAATAAAAAAAAGTAAAGGAGGGTAAAAAGAGAAAATTTAAAATCAACGTCTAGTGTTTTTACTAGAGCGTCCTCTGGGTGCAAAGTCGTTAAATTTTTAATAAAAGTGTGTTTTTCTGAAGTGACCTGACAGGTAAGTATGTTTTTCTGTATCTGTTTGTAAATAATAAAATTAGATACAGCCTAGGGACTCATAATAAAGTGTACAGTGCTCTTAAGGCGATGCACTACGTCGTGTAATATTTTGAATCGAGCCGCCATCAATAACACTCCTTACGTAGATGGCGATAAGGCTTAAATTCCCGCTTAACACCATCCAGCTATTTTGATTTAGGCTAGAAAAAAACATGGCCAAAAAGTGCCTATGCCTAGGCATAAATATTTAAATGTTTTCCGATCATTTTATAAATAACTTAATTTGCCACATTATACAGTAAAACCATAACCGAAAATGGGTTCGTAAGTAGGAAATTTTTAACTTTAAAGCAGTTTTCATAGGCCTTATAAATTATTTTTTTCTGGTCTTATAAAAAGATTTATGTTAAAAATACTCGATTATTTCAAAGGCCAAGATGTATTTTACTCGCGGTATTTATTTAAAGCAACTGAAACATTTCTAGGCCACCAAATTTTCAAACCAAAAACACATGATTTTGCATTACTACGTAGTGCATCGCCTTAAGGTGATTTTTTACAAAAACAGCGCTAAAAAATGATCCAATTATTATTGTTGTCCATAACTGTGACTACCTGCTTGTAATCTTGAAATATTTTAAGGCGACCATGCACACCGTTTTATGTGTTAATTATCGCAAGGCGTCTGAGTTTTATTAATCGCTCCGAGCTCGTATAAAATTCAGTGCTTACCGCCGATGTAATTTACCGATAAAAAAATTCCGACATTGAACGTCATAAACCTGGGGCCACTGAAGAAATAAACCGGCAGAAGCGTGTTATGGTCGTGTCGATTGTCCATGACCGTAATACACTCAATATTTTCATCCTTACTTTTTCTGAAATTGATCAAACTTATCGAAATTATTATTTGCTGAACAGATTCTAAAAGAGGAACAAGGAAATCTAAATAAAATTAACAGTTAAACATTCTAAAAATGATTGTTTAAAAAATGTAACATAGTAAAGAGAGATTTGCATTTCATGGCAAAAAAGTTAAATAACAACATGGGCCGTGCATTGATAAACAGCTCAGGTTAAACATAAAAATATTCATTATTTTTTTTTTTGGTAAACTAATGTTTAAGACAAGATTTTTTATGCATAGCACAAAGGGTAACAATTATTTTACAAGCAATAATTATTCGCCTGAAACACTCATCCACATTGAAAAATCTCCTGATAAAAGATACATGACGCCAACGGGACTCGAACCCGTGTCCCTTCGATTTCCGGTCGACAGCTCTGACCACTGAGCTATATCTCTTATCCGCGAAATAATTCAATATATACTAGTGTTTCATTCAACAATTACTGCTTGTTACATTTTTTCACCTGAAAACAACCAACTTTATTTTATATGAGAAAGGAGATTTTTCAATGTGGATGAGTGTTTCAGGCGAATAATTATTGCTTATAAAAATATTCATTAGCTTGTTGTTCATAGATGGCGCTAATCTAATTGTTTTAGAAAAAAAGACACGTTTTTATTATTACTGTTTATTCTTATTCTTCTTATGAATAAATAGTTGTATCTTTATAAAAACTCAATTGTTTCAAAAAAGGCATATAAATACAATAGTGCATCGGTGATTCAATCCAAGAGTAAACATAAAATTATTCATAATCTACTCATTCACAGATGGCGCTAATATAATTATTTTAGGAAAAAAACACTTTTTACGAGTTATGCTTCAAAATATTTAGATGAATTATTTATTTCCGCCCGTATATACGCAATATGAATATGATTAAATAGTATTATCCACATACAAATTTAATTCTTTCAAGAAAGGCATACAAATTCAATATTAGATTGAATCACCGATACAATATTGTATTTGTATAGCTTTCTTGAAAGAATTGAGTTTGTGTACAACGGACAAAACTAGTTATTCATATTCATATACCGTATGTACAGGCGCAAACAAACGATTCGTATAAATATTTTGAAACTTTACTTGCAGAAAGGGTTTTTCCTATAATAATTAAATTAGCGGTACCTCGAACACGTTGATTACAGCATTTAAAATTTTTCAGTTGATGTCAGTTGATTTGACGTTTATTTTTTTAAGGTTATATTTATGTCCTTCATCATTGCAAAAGCAATATAAATATTACGTTGGTAGTAGGAAGATGTTTTTCAAATAGTCTCTGGTTGTTCGTGATTAGTTTATTTATGGGTTGTTCGTAACTGGGGAATGGGTTTTATTGGCGAGTTTGGTTTTCTTTTCTAGGAATTACGTATACAGTGGACGGGGCAGTGAAAACCAACCCCGATAAATCTTTGTCATATTAATAAAGGTGAATAATTTTATGACGGAATATGATATTATGATGAAGTTATCAGTTGTTATTGCAGAAAGGTGGTAGTAATAATACCAAACGACTTTATACCCTATAATAAATATCTATTTATCATTCTCACTCCTTTCACCCAACCAATTTGGCTTTAGAACTAAACTAAGTACTGATGATGCTTAATTTAATTTAACCAAAAACATTTATTCTAACCTGGACTCGAACATTAAAACTCTAACCATTTTTTTAAATTTAAAGAAAGCCTTTGACACAGTCAACCATAGAACTCTCTTAAAAATATCCAACATTGGAATTAAACATAAATGTCTCATGCTGTTTCAAAATTATGTATTGAATCGCCAACAATGCACAAAAATTGGAACATATTTGAACAATTTTGATTTAGTAAAACATGGTGTACCACAAGGAACTGTATTGGGGCCGCTACTCTTTCTAATATATATAAATGACTTATGTAATATTAATATACCTGGTAAAATTTTCTCATTTGCTGACGATACTGCAATAACAGTCCAAGGAAAATCATGGAAAGATACTACTAATAAAGCTAACAAATGTATTACTATTGTCAAAGAGTGGCTAGATAGAAACCTACTTACCCAATAAACCTTCAATCTTTTAAAAACTACATCAAATCTTGGCTTAAAAACACTGAACTAGATATTTTTTTCTTATAAGTTTTAGCAAAGCTATCTCTAACATTTATATCCATAGACAGATTATTTTTTTATTATTTCACATACATACAAAACAATGGATATATTTTATTGTTTGTAATGCTTTGTCTGCTAATTCACTTTTTAAGATGTCTTCTTTAACTAGTATTTAACTTATTTTTTGTGTTATTTGAAAACTCTTACATATTTCATGCTTTAGTTTCTTGTATTGCATCTGTACGGTAATTCTTTTAAAATAACTTAAATTTATATTTGATATTGTATCTCCACGGAAATAAGAAAAAAATACTTAAAATACTCACACTCAGGCTTCGCCTTAGTGGGATTTTTTTTTAATTACGTACATTTATTACAATATTTTTTTATACAGTTTTCAATATTTGATGTAACTATCCACGTATGTATAAAAAAAATTCCATTATAAAAAATAAAATAAAAAATTTATAGGAGTGCGAGCTTTTCATTTTTAAAATCCAGAACTTTTATTTGACGGCCTGAGGCCATTGTCGAGGGATTAAGATCATTAGCTATGAATCCAAAGGTCGCGGGTGCGAAACATATTTATTTAATCAGTATTTTATTTCTCATTTACTCGTAGATACTGTCAGTATCGCCCCGGTGTAAGACCAACAGGAGAAGCCACCGGTGAAACCAATATTTTGATAAATCTACTCTTTACTATCTTTTGGGTAGAATTAAAATGAAATGGTTAATTACTTTTAAAAATATACAAGTTTTAACTACCAAATATGTATCTTATCATTAGAAAAATTAACAATTACTTGAAATGGCTTTAGCCGTGTTTGTTCACCATATCTATTTAGATGTACAACCAGTTACTTCCCAATTTTGCTATTTCTTTCCCCATCTTCTTCGCCCACTCCTTTCAACCTCGCAACATACCCCAAACAAAGTTTCCGTAGTACCACTGGCCTGTGAAATCTAAAAGTCGCTATTCCGCCTACCGAGAAACTGCAGCGCTACGGAAATGTTCCTGGAGGGACGAGTGCACTCTTTCAGAGAACTTCTCCTATAGCACTTGGGAGGCTTATGGCGCAGACTACGCCAATCAAATAATACAATCATCACTGCCATGGTTGCCTGGATGGAGTCCCCCCTGATGGCCCTCTGAAGACGGGAGATGGTCAAATATCCTGCATAAGGGGCTGCTTGCATACATTTTTTACTTCTTTTTCGATTTTTAATTAATTTTATTATTTTTTTTATTTTATGTGCCTTATTGTGTATTATATTGTCAAATAAATTTTTCTTATTCCTATTCTGATTTCTGTGTTGTTATTTCAAAATATGGAATGTATTGCATTGCACAACCCCTGCATACATTCTGGAATAAACTATTATTATTTACCATAGCGATACTGATATTATCTACTACTCGAATGAGGTTTTAAATTATTCTAAAATAATCTGAACTGTCTCAGAATTTTTGAACACACCGCCAGATTTGTCAGAAAGTTGATTTCAGCGACATCTTTTAAAATAAAAGGTAAGCTTTACAAAACAAATTTTTGGGGATTTTTTTTCTCGGCTTATAAGTTAAATAACCGATGGATAATAATAAATTATAGTAAACTCCACACCAGAACCTACGTTTTGAGTTATTTATATGTATTATGAATATTGATCAAAATATAAATTAGGAAGCGCAAAGCACCACCACCAAGTATTAAATAAATTCAATTTGCCGCCATTGAAATTAATGTCAAAGTCAATATTACACTAGCGCCTCTAGCTGCCAGCATTGTTGATATTGTATTATTTTACTAGAACTGTGTGAATTGAACCTAATAATGGTGTATTCCGTAAGAGAACTGTTTTACCGACATCGATACCTCTGTGCTCTGTGAGAGAACGTCATTATCGGCTTTAGTCACCATTAGTGCATAAATAAACCACCGGCATTAGTTCGGCGAGAGAACTGTTATACCGACATTACAGACTTGTGGGGCGCGAGTATTGTTTTACCGATATCAGTTCTCTGTATGCCACAAGGGAACTGTTTTACCAATATTTGTGAATTATGTTCTACGAGAGATCTGTTTTACCGGCATCAGTTTCGTGAATGCGCGAGAGCACTGTTTTACTGACATCAGTTCCCTCCGTGAGAGAACTGTTTTATCGACATTATTGAACTACCTACAATGTTTTCGTACAAATGCTCTGAAAACGGACTTGTCAAAACGGACCTAACATGGCTGCCGATTTATAGTAACAGATTGTTTCGGCTCAGTGTTATCATTGATAATGTGGATTAAGTGGTCCGTCCCCCAAGAATTAAATCCGTAGTGCGTTCTTCGTCGACAAGATAAGTTGTAGTTAATTGTGTTCGCGGGTCGCACGCTTTGCGCCAGCCGTTTTACCGATCTGCCGCCTGTGTTTTGAGTTCAAGCTTGAAATTACTTTCGATTTCGTCCAAAGCGTGAGGATAATATCAAATGAGATACATTTAGCAGCGTGAACTGCAAAAGGTAATCTTTCTTTTATTGATTTACTTCCTTTACCATACGTTCCACGCATTCATGTTTCGCGAGTGTGTACATGTAGGTATGTTAATGTAAATGTCAGTTGGCTTAACTAATTTATTGATACAACATTCAATTGCCAGATGTTATTTCAATTAATGGGCGCATAGCGATAACATTCAGTCATTTTGTGACAATTCCATTCAATTTCAATCCCGATAGACTACAGTTTTAATCTTATCAACTTTCATACATTATTGATTAGTTTTGTGAGTCATGTCATAATTTATCTACCTAATCTATTTGGTAGATATTCGCGTATTTAGTAAGAATTTTTTCTAGGACAATACGATGATAAATGCCAACTGGATATATGCATTAATTACTTGTAACCGGACGACCTTTATCCGTTTTTCGCACACAACTTTTTTACTTTCATTTCCCGCGAAGTAGTGCAGGCTGCAGGCTTGATTATTACAATTCCAACAGAGGCGATCTACTTCTGATAGTTTATGCTTATTGATATATATCTATGAATGTAAAAAAGTGGTTTCTGACCATGCAAAGTGGTTACCTGTCAAAAATAAACAGGCTCTAGTATAACTAAATATAGTATTATGTAAATAAACCACACATATCATTACACATTTTCGAATAACTAGACATCAATCTTTAAAACTTAAATCTAATTTTTTGTATTGTAATTGGATAAAATTAAGTGTTTTTGTTGTCGTTTATGACAGTTTTCTGTTACATCAATTATTTATATTCCATTCAATATAATATAATTTGCAGTAAAATATGATAATAATGTATTTAATATGACATTACAAATCTATGATCAAATGATGCAAAATAAAGATGATGCATGTACTTAAATGAATCAACATTAGTGAGAATTTATATAAATTATCTAAATGATGTCATAGCTACTTAGCTTCAATCAGATTATGCGTCAAGTAAAAAAAAAACCCTTTTTTAACAACATTTTGATAAATAGAGGAATACTAAACATTTGTATAACAAAACAAGATAAATTTTAAATACATCATGTTATTTCTCTATAAGTGTAGGCCGAGAGGATGAAACGCCACCCAATTATGCCTCAATACTCGCTTCTCTTCGTTATAATAATTATTTTATCAACTTGACTGTGTCAAATCTTCTTGGAGTGTCCCCGACTTTTTCTTCCATTCAGTTGAACACATTGACATCACAATTTGATAGTAATTACTTTACCAAAGTAAGTTGTTTCATATTTTTAATTCACGATATTTCTCCTTGGAATTTTTTCTTTGTAATTTCCATTTGGAATCATAGGTTGGGGAGGATCTTATAAAAACAACATAAACTCAGTAAAAGTCTCGCAAAAAATCATTATAAAGGTAATACTTTAAAAAAACTCTACTTTCCCAACAAAAATGCTTTTTAAATTCTTTCCAGTACCAAATATTGATGATATATTTAAGCAAACTTCCATTATAAAAATGTGTAAAGAAAAAAATAACACAGAATATCAAGAATTTTACAAACTGATGAGAAATGGAAATCAATTTATTACGCCAATCTTTAAAACAACTCAAATGCAAAACCATTATACCTATTTACCAAGCCATAAAAAACTACAATAATCTCCCTTCCGAATTGCGCTGTATTACGAACCAACAAGAACAAATAAATAAAATCAAACTTTTTTTTCAAAAAAACTTGTATTATAAAAATATATATATTATATACAGTTTACACATAACATAGAATCTAAGTAAGAATCGTGGCTCCCTTATCAGGCACAAGAGCTCCTCTTTTCTGACAAGGTATACATGACCAATTATGAACCCAAATATTATATTTTGCAAAATATGTATGTATTAATGTAACCCATATGATCTATATTAAAATAATAAAAAAAAAATATTTAATATTTATATCATTAGTATGTTACTACACCAAGGTATGTCCTGTTATAAATGTTACACATACACGCTGTAAATTCATATTTCATGTTATTTGTATGTAGGTATTTAAATTTCATTATTGCTTGTATACGTGTATACCCCGTAAATCTAAACCATTCCTCATCATCTGTAAATATCATATTTATACATCTAGTAACTAAGCCAAGTACTTTGAGGTAATTTATGTTAAAAATAATTGTGACTTTACAAAGCACCTTTATTAATTTATACATATAAACGACATAAATTGCTTCTCACATTGAAATTGACATTAATGCATCATTCGCAAAGTAAAGTGGACGCAATTTTTTTATAGCGTACTCGTGCAAAACCTTATCTCTAGTTTATTATATTTCACCTTTGACTGTTTGTGTAACGTGGCCTCAACTATGCTTTTTGGATTATACCTAATTCCATGGATTATCTATTTCTCCGAAGTCTCTCCACCAATTTTTAAACTATATTATATATTCGTTGTACAAATTTGAATGTTTGTATGCTATACAACAAACTCTTTGCTGCCTTTAAATTTCATTGAATTTGAAAGACTTCTTATTGACCTGAGTCGTTGAAACCGTGACTCCCACGCTATTGCAGAGTGTTCACAGGTGGAAAGATTGAGGGGAGGGACCAAGTAATTTTAAGCAACATTCTGATTGTGTTTTACTGAAAATATCTTCCACTCTGACACTGATTGTGTTTTACTGAAAATATCTTCCACTGTGACAAGTGGGCAGCAAAAATATAATTTATTTTGTGTTCGCTGATCAAGTTTTGTGACAATCTTTATCTTATCTCTTTTTCGCTATCTTTAAGTAATTTTAAAATACATTAATCCTTCAATCGAGCTATAAATAAGCACTACAAGTAAAAAAAAAAACATTAATTTTTGCTGTGTTTTCATGTTCAGATGACTATTTATAACTAGCACCGACTATTGTTAAACTGCCAAAGCTATTCGTCAGCAGGTCATGTTCACAATATTAATTTTAACAAAAGCACACATATAACGAGAAGCCACAATATAGAAAATAGATAGAGAAGAATAACATTTCAAGTGACTTTGATGAAGACATAAAACACATAGACAGGTAGATATAACACAGTCATATACTCATAGGCGTACACACAACATACACATTCTCATTGGCATATGTATACAATTACATGTTTACAATCAATGAATACTAATGTATTTATAAACAATCTCCCCCCCCCCTCTCTCACTCTCTATCATGCTGTTCAGGACTACAGGGGCTTAGGTGCCAACTGACACAACTCAGTTTATTTTGAGCAGTTGGTTTGACAGATCAAGGGTAATTTGTTGACTTTCATGCGATACTAAGGGCTGATTGTTTCACAGAATTTTAACAATTCATAAGTTTATATTCAAGTTCTGTGAAGGTCCTATTCAAGTTCTGTTAGAAAACTGACAATATTTCACTTAAGACATTTAATTTTTTTTATTAATTATGTAGCCAAAGTTATTATAAGAATTGTTGAGAGTGCACCATTCAAGTGTATATCTAAACATTCGGGTATTTCGCAACAATCTTCTTCCGCACTCAAAATGACACACATAATAACCATAACCCAAACTTTCTCCAAATGAAGGGTGCCATTGTACAAGTAACGCAGTGTCAAATAATTTATTTTGATAATCACTACTGGAGAGGAAATTAAGTCCTTTTGGTCCTGTGCATCTGTTTACCTACTTAGTTTTGAGTAATTCTATGCTAATGTTCTTGGCTATTGAATAATCGAGCACAATACAATGTATGCTAGGCCACTCATTCGGCATTTATGGAGAGCAGTGGCCCCATTTTGTATCATTATAGCTACATAATATAACAGAAGCAAATCCAATTAAGTACCTAACTACCTATCATGAAACTTTTATGATTGTTTTTTTACCAACACACGGAGATAAATGACTATTGCTAACGTGTACCCGGCGTTGCTGGTGGTTCTTTAGGTGATTAGACAATATGAACATATAACATGGCGGAATTTTCTGTAAGCCTTTTTAAGAAATACAAATCCGTATTACATTATTTTGTTCTCATAAGGTTTACCCAGCGTTAGCAATGTAAGTGCCCGTAAAAATATTTTTTACGACTCGATTACAAAACATCGACTTTTTTCTACTTTCTGTAAATATAATGCGTATGTATCATATATATAAACATTCCGGGAGAAATTCTCTAAATGATAGTCAAAATCCGTTGCATAGTTTAGAAGAACTAAGCGCACAAACAGAGAGACTCGGATAGCGACTTTGTTGTATGTTGCAGGCCTTACGAATGAATTAACAGGTTTCCTTATAAACTTTTATTAAATTACGAATGTATTATCATGTCGTCTGAACATTAAATCCGAATATTTTTGCATTACAACAAAAATTTCTTTGTGGCGCATGTTATATTATCAAGGCAAATCGATACAACATTCTTAAATTGATGTTTTATGCCTATTATAATAGACCTGTTAATTTATCGTGAGGGCAAACATTGGTTTATCTCCTAGCAGCGTTGAATATTTATTTACACTATTTTTTTCCTCCGTCATAGAGAAATAGAATGATTTTAAATATAAAATTCAAAATATCTTATTGCGTTAAATAATATTAGCGGTAATTTTATCTTTACCATAAAGCACGAAAACTGTCTCGGAAAAAATCTCGAACTGTGATCTCTGGCGTCGTTGTACACATTTTTTCTGTATGCAATTTCTAAGTTACCGCATTTATTTTTAGCTCGTAGTCAGAAATTTCTCTGTAATGATTCAAAAGATAACAAAATAATTATCTCTTGTTTTTACGCGTAATTCCATAAACTCTACTGTAAATTTATGACTTTACTACGATAATATCTTATAAAAACATTCCTCTTTATCAGTAGCTTCATAATAAACCTCCACGACTAGGAAAACATACTTCTGTCATTATAAACATAAACATTCGTGTTGAAAAATGACAGCTGACAGTTGGACAGGGGCCACCAACCCAAGGTGCGCGAAACAATTAAATATATCACTTGAAAGTATTCATGTTAATGCATATTATACATATTAATTCAGTTATGTAAAAGAAATAGTGTATGTTTCTTAATATTCATACATAAAAGCCCCGAAAAGGGGCGTTAATTAATAAATAAATAAAACGTCGGTTCCATGACTAAACAGAAAATGGAATAAAAATAACAAACAAACCTAACCTATTAACTTTTCATGTTCTGTTTTATTCGTTTACCCAAAACTTATTAAAAAAAAACTTATCGTGTTTTGAAAATAATGTTTTTTTTTTATTAAATCTTTGCAAATTTCACTACAAGAGTCTCCTGTATTTAGTGCTTCACCAAGAGAAATATTTTTCCGCTAATGTAATATCTAAATTACGTTATTGTGTTTTTGCATTCAGCTGTATGCTTTGAAAATGCTACTACGAGAATTTCCTGTATTTAGTGCTTCAGCAATAGAAAGATTTTTCCACTAATGTAATATCTAAATTATGTTCTTCTGTTTTTGCACCCAGCTGTGTGCTTTGCAAATTTTACTAGGAGAATTTCCTGTATTTAGGGCTTCATCGCGAGAAATATTTTTCCAGTAATGTAATATATAAATTACGTTGTTGTGTTTTTGCTCCCAGTTGTGTGCGTTGCAACTTCATTACGAGAATTTCTTGTATTTACTGCTTCTTCACGAAGAATTTTTCCGATAATGTAATATCTAAATAATATTATTGTTTTTGCGCTCAGCTGTGTGAATGTATTTGCCTCGTGATATCGGGATCTTTCAGTAGTGTTACTCAGTTTGGCAATTATTTTTATAGGCATAATGATTATCTATCTATACTAGCTAGCACGGATAATGTTATGTCGGTATCAGATAAGAGCGATAATTTGTGATAAAAAACTAGATTAGGTTAAGATTAATGGGTTTTATTAATTCACGACGATTTTCAGAATCCTTAAATGCATTAATAAAAATAATATTGTCTACCTAAAATTGTTTCTCTCTTTTTTTACAATTGAGATAATGATACCGTCACTGGGATCTCCCTTGCTGAGAATTTCATTTGCATGTTAAAATATATGCATAACGTTTATTTTACGCACGGGTTATTTTACACGTGATTTATATTAATCATGTAATTTACTATGGTAGGTGTTGTGTTCGCACAAACAGTTCTCCAGCTCGTCGTAGAAGGAGTTTATAATATTAATAAGGGATTTATTATTTCCCGCGGCTGGGAAAAAAACAACGGAATTTCGATAAAATTTATTTATCTTTTCTACTTCTACCATCATGTAAAATCACCTCCCGAAGTTTGTGCACTTTACCCCCGGACACCCTGTAAATGTTTGCGTGGCTGAGCGTATTCCATATGTAAATATCTACAGGGTTTTCCAATAAGAGGTGTTATTTTGAATAGCCCGCTATTTCGGTAGATGTTACTTTTGAAGCTGTCATTTTTTGACATTTGACAAGTAGAAACTACGCCATTAGTAAAAATGGAACGATACACGCTTCAACAACGCATTGAAATTATTAAAATTCACTTGAGTGAATCAAATGCAAATCATCTTGAGTGATGAGGCCCATTTCCACCTCGGTGGCTTCGTCAACAAGCAAAATTGTCGCATCTGGGGCTCGGAAAACCCAAGAGTTATTGTTGAAAAGACTCTCTATCCTCAACGTGTGACTGTTTGGTGCGGTTTATGGTCCGGCGGAGTCTTTGGACTTTCCTTTTCGAAAATGAAGCTGGAGCAACAGTTAAGGTGAATGTATTGCGCTATCGAGAGATGATTAATGATTTTTTATGGCCGGAATTGGATGGTATTGATCTGGACAACGTTTACTTTCAACAAGACGGCGCTACGTGCCACACAAGCAACGAAACCATTGATCTTTTACGATTGAATATCAAAATAACTCCTCTTATTGGAAAACCCTGTAGATTTGCTTTACTTGAATAATCTCTATTTATTTATTAGGTTTTTTTATTTCTATAGACCGTTTTTATACCTTTTTTAAAGGACCAGGTTGACGATCTCTGTGAAATTTCAGGCCGCGTTCTGAGCGGGCCACTCAACCTAACTGTTTCTCGAACAAGCGTGTGTTTTTTCAACTAAATATCAACAAATATATTTATTAGAATGAATTGATGCCGTGTTTTGCATTCATTCGGCTTAGGACCTGTTGTTTCACAGAATTTGAACAATTCATCAAATTTCAAAGTTGATTGTCAAGTTATGTGAAAGTTCTATTCGATTTCTGTAATTTGTTCAGTTTTGTGAATCATCTGGCTAATAACGATATAATAACAGAACTTGAATAGAACCTTCACAGAACTTCAAAATCAATTTAAAAAATTTGATGAATTGTTCAAATTCTATGAAACAACCCGTCCTTAATAAAGTTTTATTTAAGTTTAGAGTTACGAAATGGAATACATAGTTTCTGTAAAAGCCCTATGAAACAATATCTACTTCAACTACGTTAGCTTAGGATGTAAAAAAAGGTTTGTGACAGAATTTAACGCACATATTTTGTCAACGAATAGCTCATCTTAGGAGTCTACTTTGATTATTTTGAAACAAAAAAAAATCTTAGTTTCTTTGCTACAAAAGTCTTGAACTGAGAGCTCTGTTGTTATGAAATGTGAACAGTTTTTTCTATCAATGATTTCTAGGCCAACGTAACTATTTTCAGCTTCCAACGAAATTTCTATCATGATTTATGACGGTTTTAAAAATATCCCTGTTCTGTTAATAAGTATGACTCGGCCTTGTTTATAATTCCTTGTACACATTTCACCGAAAATTTTAGCAAAGTTATTTTGTTTTTCGTGTTATTAAAAAATTTATTGAACAGTTGAAAACCACGAAACAAACATTGTGGCGCCAAACTGTTCAATAAGTAAAATTCTCTAGAATAACACGAAATACAAGATAGATTTGTCAAAATTGTCGGTGAAATGTGTACAAGAAATTATGAACGAAGCCGAGTAGTGAATTAAGTGCATTGACAGACATGCATTATGTATGTTCTGTTTTTTTATATTTTTTATAATGAAAACAAACTTTTCTCGAATCGTTGAATTCCTCGCACCAGAACCCCCTTTCCTTTCTTATCCACTTTTTTCTGATAAGCGTATTCAAAGAAAATGTTTATATTTATTTTATAACTTTGGCTTTATCATCACATTTGACGCTATAAGATAACATTAAGTTATTAGGAAATTATAGACTGTCAATAATTGACATCCTTCCCAGTTATCAGCCTAACCCTGATGAGACCAAGGTTCGGGTTATAATTTATCAAAAATGTAGTGGATGGTAGTTTTAATTGAAGTAGATTATGTTAACAATTATTTTATAAGCAATAATTATTAGCCTGAAACACTCATCCACATTGAAAAATCTCCTGATAAAAGATACATGACGCCAACGGGACTTGAACCCGTGTCCTTTCGATTTCCCGTCGACAGCTCTGACCACTGAGCTATGGCAGCTTATCTCTTATCCGCGAAATAATTCAATATATACTAGTGTTTCATTCAAGAATTACCGCTTGTTACATTTTTTTCCAATTTTTTTCACAAGTTCTAGTATTTTCACCAAGAAATGTAGACAATTTGTCTCGACGCCATCTAGTGAGAGAGTTAGCACTTACAATGCCTTTCTCATATAAAATAAATTTGGTTGTTTCAGGTGAAAAAAATGTAACAAGCAGTAATTGTTGAATGAAACACTAGGATATATTGAATTATTTCGCGGATAAGAGATAAGCTGCCATAGCTCAGTGGTCAGAGCTGTCGACCGGAAATCGAAAGAACACGGGTTCAAGTCCCGTTGGCGTCATGTATCTTTTATCTGGAGATTTTTCAATGTGGATGAGTATTTCAGGCTAATAATTATTGTTTGAATACCACTTTATTTATTTTAATTATTATAATTATGTATACCCACAAAGTGTTTGCTACAAGTGAAAAATTCATAATTATTGCTTATAAAATAATTGTTACCCTTTGTGCTATGCATAAAAAATCTTGTCTTAAACATTAGTTTACCAAAAAAAATAATAATTAGATTATGTTAGTTTATTAAAGAATGCAAGGCTGTTGAAAGCGTAGTGAATAAGATTAGGAATAGGACGCTTAGATGTTCAGGGCGTGTAGAGCGATTTTTTTTTTGTGAAATCGCTTAGAATCCCAAACTTCTCCCAGCCGTTTGTAGTCAGTGAGACTATGTCATTCCCAATTGGGGTAAGTTTTGAGGCTAAAGGTTGTGGGGAGCGGAAGGAGATGGAGAAGTAGTTGGATATTCAGATCTGGTTATCAAACACAGGCAAATCCATTTCAAGCAACGTTTCAGTTCTGAATGGTGATCTTACAATAGGGCGATACTGAGAGTATCTTCCACTCTGGAACGTTCCGCAAATATACTATATACCAAGACGGAGTTGTGAGGTGGTACGTGCTCTCTGCCCGTCCCTGCGGGTAATCGGCGTGTTAAATTTAATTTGATGTAACGTTTTCAATGCGTTGCCATTGTTTCATTGAAAAATTAATGCGTTTTCTGCACATTCACAGTGGTGTAACAAAAAATTCTAGGGCACCCGGGCAAGTTCTTTTACTAAATTCAATTTATATTAGGTATATTTAGTGTGAAATAAAATTACTAGTCTTAGATGTTACACCCGGCTTCTATAGTTTTTTACACCATTTTTTTCCACATTTTACTGTGCAATTGAAAATTTTGATCTAAAAATATTTCAAACTCTATAGTTCATTATAGAAATGATTCTTCAAGCTAAATACAGTTTCATGATCATTCGTTGTATATTTATTGGTGCTTTGAACAAATAGAATTTCTGTTCATTTCGCCGCATATGGGGCGGGGGTTATCATTTTAATAACCTATAAATTTAGACTTTTTTTGTTTTTAAAGAAAGTTAAATATTCCCTGGTTAAATATTACCTGATAATATTTGAAAATCTCCTACTACCACCACAGTAAGCGGAAAATGTTGCTTGTGTTGTGATGGAGGACACTACGTCTGGGTGGGACCCAAAAGCCGTGTCAACTCAGCCACGGACTGGTTAAAAATTAACTCAACTTTTAATTCTAAAAGTTAATTTAATTTAACGATTCTAAAAAATATTTTTATTTAGTTCAAATAATAACCACGTAGTTTCCACACCCGTAGTGGTGGGTAAAGGGAATGCACCACCACGCAACTACTTGCTTCATTCACATGCATACATCGTCTCATAAATACTCTTCTGTTATTCTGACTTTTGTGAATTTTTTTAATAGAATTTTTTCATTATTTATATTTATACATTACAATTATGAATTGATCGTGCCCATGTCACCTAGGCATCCCCGGCTTTTAATCTCTGCGATTAGAGTATCTTAAAATCATAGTGTTCGAGTTAAGACGAATTTCTACAGATTTATAACATACTTCCCTTGAACACTCACAAAATATAATATGTTATTTATTATTAATATGATCTCTACATTTGCGGATTAGAAAAGTTATTACATACATGAAATTCCCTGGATACAAAAAAATCGCAAAGTACGCTCTGAAAATTATTTAAAAAACACTTGTTGTGTTATTTAACATGTATGAAAAATTCAGTGTTTCTTTAAATCTTTTTTAAATACATCAAAGTCATGCTTTATTAAAATTTTCGCACTAGTCTATTAATTATAATCAGTTTTTTTTATATTTACGCGCTCCTCTAACATTCGTATTAGCATATCTCCCTTTCAAACCATCTTCTTTTTGAACTCTTATTACGGAGCGTTATTTATAAAGGCTTTATAATCATAGTTACCACCACATGCTACTTTTTTGTCGTTTTAAAGTTGTGACGGCGTTAGTTTAGTACTGTTGTAGCGCGGGCCCTTTCGAGGGAATCTATCATGGACGACTGCCCAGTCTGCCTTGGCAGGTGCTGCGCCCTTGACCACTGAGTTCCATCTAAAGTAGGCGAAGCAGCGGTGATCCATAAAAAGTGGTACTGAAATACTCTGTATAACCCTGCAGCGAGATCACCATTCCGAAATGTCGCTTTAAATGGCTTTAACCGTATTTGAAATGTAAATAGTTGGATCATTCCCACCTTCCTCTTAATCCCCCAATTTCCCTCAGGATCCAGGCAGTTGGGACTCTTGCGCAGAACTCTTAACCGGCACGATATATATATATATATATATAAACACAAATATATATATAAACTGCCCAAAAAACGTTCTCCCACTATAATTATGGTACTAGGAGATTTTCCAATATTCTCAGGCTATTCGTTATATTTATTTTAAAAATCACTGCTGGTAACTCGTATGCTATGTTAGCTGATGTTTTTAATTTGCCTCTATTGAAGTTTAAAGCCATACTGATTAAACATTTTTCCAATGCATATTTCGACGAGGCTTTTGTTTCTTCTTCATTTCTTTCGCTAACTTTGTACTAATGTATATTATTTTTTCTTGTTTACTTATAATTAGTCTTATTAATTGGTTTACTTTATTTCTTCTATCTATATTGCACTACTACTGTCAATAAATATCATTTATGTATTTGGCACTCACGTCGTTATTTCTAAATCAATATTATTTTTTAACATCCACTCCCTCTTTCACATTCGCGATATGAAAAAACAGATACATAGACCTGCGTTTCCCAAGAGTAATATTATTTTTCCCATTTAGGTATCGTGTGAATTTTTTCCATGATATCTGTAATCTTTTGCTTAGTTTATTGAAAGATACTAATCTTCCTTAATTTAGCCATTGCTGTGAATTCGTATACGTGCACATTGTAATCCGTGAAACAGTGCCACTGTAGAGGTAGGCAGAAAGGATAGTATGTCTTGTTAACTCGGTAAAGACAGTCGCGTTCCGCTATGTGCCCACTTTACCAAATTTTATCAGTTGATTTTTTTTAAATTTAATATTGTTTATTGAAGTTTTTGTGAAATTTTGGGAGTTGTGCATATTGTAATTGGTAGGTGTTTTTATAAAATTGTGTGATTTTAAAGTGTTCTCATTGCGTTGCTGTTTTTCTTATTTCATAAGTTCTTGTCATAAAATGGTATTCATTTAAGCTTAGTAAAATCGCGATCCAAGCAAATATCATCAATATTTATTTATTTATATATATATATATAAATTACAAACAATACAAAACAAAATTAACCTTTGTCTGTCCAACTGGGAAGGATTCCCGTTTCAGGACAGCCAAATTGTGTATTTAGTACATAATATTCTTACAATGGAATGGCGATGCTGTCAAAACAAATTTTGAGAACATTGTTGATTGCATTCAAAGTGACAGGATGTTTTTTTATCCTTGAAAGAATCGCAAAGATGTAATTTATTACCAGGGTCAATTTGAATAACATTAGTAATTGCATTTAGTACGGATGAATGGTTTCTTTCGGGACATCACAAGTCTGAGATTCTTTCCAGGGCATTTTGGGAATTTCCACATTTATAAATCAGTATAAGACTAATGAATCCTATAATACTATATTTTTAGAATTTCTTAGGTGATAGAAATTTCACATTACTAGACCAGAATATATGCCGTATGACTTATGAATTTCCAATTTTAAAATTTCGAATCTTTATTTATTAAATGGCTAGTCATTATTATACAGTAATCGAAATAAAACCGCGCAAAAGATTCGTAATTTTAAATTTAAATAATAACAACAATGGAGATCAATTATTATATTATCTTTATACATTACCAAATAGACAAAATTAACTTTCACACAGCACAACACAATTATGATGACAGACACAGAAGACATCAAAACATGTCTCCGAGGACAAATACCAACTATGGTTGTCGACATTACCATAATCTGGCTCCGAATTTTTTTTTTAATTTTAATGAAAAACATATATATAATACTGTAAATAATGCAAGACTTAAACAGAAAATCCATACATGGATAGCCAACAAAGGTAATTATCTACTGCGAACAGATACGCCGAACTTCTACAATAAAATAACAAAATTGACGCCTATGCTTTTCTCTTTTAAAATACATTTATTTAAATTTCGATTTTGTTTTCTGGAATGAATGAATAAATAAATTAATGAGGTAAGTTTTTAGATTCTCACGGCCAAAAGCATTTTTGTTGTTTGTTTTTGGGGTGTTATGCCGTGTTGCGCTAACTCCTTCTTTAGCCGACGTTTCGGACAGCGTTGCAGTGTCCATCATCAGGGCAGATCCGGTAGCCCTGGATCCGGATCTACCGGATCTGCCCTGATGATGGACACTGCAACGCTGTCCGAAACGTCGGCTAAGGAAGGAGTTAGCGCAACACGGCATAACACCCCAAAAACAAACAACAAAAATAAATTAATGATTGAAGTGGAAATTAACCCAATTTCCGACATCCGATCGAGCTGAAACTCGGCAGATAGACTAGTAGTCGATGACAGTGCACTCTATAACTTTTGGTGGCAATCACTCATACGCACATACACGTGCATTTCAAAAATTTACAGTATTTAATAATGTACAATGTATATCTCGGTACCATCCAAATAGGATCTGGCTTTTAAGGCTCCGTAGTAAGCGTTAAATGGTGGTTTTAAAGAGAGATATGTAAATACGAATGTTAAAGAGAGCGCGCTAATATTCAAAAGCGATAATAATTAAGCGATAATGGTGGAAATAATTAATAAAACACGACTAGTTTGAAATTGAGCAAAAATCTCTCCACAAATACATTATTTGCATTTAAAGATACACTGTGAATTTTTTCATACCTATAACATATTAAATAACAGAACAAAACGTGTTTTTAATATTTTTCTTTGATTACTTTGCGATTTTTTTCTATCGAAAGAATTTCATATAATTAACTTTTCGGCATAACAAATGGATAGCTATTATTTTAAAAAATTACATTTTTTTTTGGAACTTAAAAACTTAAAGAGTTAAATAGGAACATGTTATAAATCGGTAGAAATTGTGAATACGGGGGCTTAAGTAATAACGCAGTTCACTAATTTTAGTCAATCCCCTTTGAGGAAGGTTCAATCCTTAGTCAAACAAATAAATATATATATTTTAAATACTAATAAAAATAACTTACTTTTAAACGGGTTGATTTTTTCTACTTTCTTCGCATTTATTTTTATTTTTTTCTTTCATTTCTTTATGTGTGTTTTTTTTAAACATTAATTTATTTTACTTTTTTTCCATGCAATTTCATTAAATTCAGGTTATAAAATTCATTTGAAGTTCTCCCACCTCGGAAAGGGCTCAGACTAGTGACGTGTTTTAAAAAAAAATATATTTATTTGTGTAATATTGTATTGGTTGATGAATAGTTAAAAAAACATTTTTAAAGGTACCTAATGACACTAAGCTTAATTATTTATATGATAATTAAATAAATAAACATTACATTGACTTATTTTGCCATTCTTTACTTAACCTTTACTTAGTAAAAGTAAGACAATAATAAATATCAAACAAACCTTAATTTATTATAAATCTACACACCTGCGCCTAATAACGATTTCTTCAAATTCAACAAACAAACGATGAAAGCTCATAACTTCGTCGAACAGAAATAACTAAGAATACCTTTCTTTATCTTATTATTATATTTCTGGTTTATATCCCCTTCCTTCCAACTGTCGACCAAACTTTTGTGTGGTGTTACGGATTCTGAGATGCAATCGAAGATTTACAGTATTTTGCGAAATAGTGGAAACAAACAATCATCTCTCTTCTACATAAATAAAAGGCAATGTAATATCTATCAATATAAAGTTTTTTACGTGTATTTATCGACATCTGTCTCACTAGGGTACACCTGTGTCGAGACAGACGTGTTTAAATGGTAGAAAAGATCGGTGACGCTAGTTTAATTATACACCTATCAGTTATTAATAATAATTATGCTAATTTTTATGTATATCCTCCCTTTGATTTCAATGACAGTTTGCACTCGTTTTTACAGTTCTCCATAATCTTGTCTCGAAACCAGACCTGCATTACAGATTCTATCATGTTTCTCCTTGTCGTGCAATCCAATTTACGAATTTGTGGACCATATTTATATGGCTCACAAATTCTCTATACGATTCAGATCGGATGAATTACCGGGCCAGTCTAAAAGAGTTATCCTCGTATCGTGGAAATATTCGACCAGGAATAGTCCCTCTGTTTATCCTGTAAAGAATATAATTCTGGATCTGCCGTTTATCCTATAAAGACATGGACCTAATAAGCCCTGGACCTATATAAAAATTTGAAATCGCGGGGTGAGGAGGAAGATGTATTAAAAATTTCATATCTGCTTAGTATTTTTAATGACATCACATACCCTGTCTCATCAAATACCCAAAAAATTCGTAAGTCGTCATAATTCCATTAACAATACAAAAAATATAATAAAAATAGTTTATTGATTACCTCGTTGCACACAAATCATTTCTAACTCTTGTCATGGAAGATGGCTCCCACGCAATTTCCCCCTTACCCTAGATTTGGCTTCAATGCCATTCATACAAAATCTCACTAATGCTCTGTCCAGGGAAAGACGATAGTTTCGGAACTGCCGTTTATCCTGTAAAGAAGATAGTTCTGGATCTGCCGTTTATCCTGTAAATAAGATAGTTCTGTAGCTGCCGTTTATCCTGTAAATAAGATTGTTCTGGAGCTGCCGTTTATCCTGTAGATAAGATAGTTCTGGAACTGCCGTTTACCCTGTAAATAAGATAGTTTTGGGGCTGTAAAGGAGATAGTTATGGTTAGTTAGCACTAAAATCAGTAAAATTGAAAAACCGATACACGGTGTCTGGAAGCTCGTAGTACAGGCGGAAACTGACGAATCTACATCACATGGGTTCACTCACTACATGAGTCGATTTGAATTTTAGTTTTCCAGTAAATTTTGAATCCGAAGTTGGAATTTTTTAGCTTAATTAGATTCATATGTTGGTTTAAATAAGAAAAAAAAATTAAACTTAAAACAATGGTGACCGGATAACTCATCAAAAACAATTCAACACACCTTTAAAAAGTGATATAAAGTCATGAAAAGTGATGAAACAAAAACTAACAGGTTACGTAGGTTAGGTTTATATGTTAGTTTGTTTTCATCGCTTTTAATGACTTTATTTCCACTTTTTAAAGGTGTGTTATCATGGAACTTAAAACAATAACAATGGCCGCCAATTGAACAATCGTTTTTACATCAATTTTACTGAAATATCTAACTAAATATTAAAAGGAAGCTACAAGCCAAAAATGTGTATATTCTTGGTATACCTTATATTGTAGGTAATCGGCATTAAAATCGCTTGACAAACGGAGTCTAGAATCGTTTGATTTCAAGCTCAAAACTTGTCCTGTATTTTTATAAAGTTGTTTCCTTTACGCGTTGAAAAAATATTTTTTTAGTAGTTTTATATTTTTTATTCAGTAATTTATTATTTTATTTGTATTCTACTCAAGCGAAACGATAGTAAAACCTTCAATTTATCTAAAGCATTTTTTTTAGTATTCATAATGTACACCAATTCATTATAAAGATTAATCAAAATAGTGATTTAACACTAAGCTTCGCCTTAATGCATTATTTTCCATTCCCAGAAACAGAAATACTTACTTATTTTTATTATCTAACTATTACAAAGTGTTTGTTTAAGTGCGTGATAAGCGTGTGCCTATTTTCTGTATATTTAACAAACATTTGGGTTCTCTGAGTGTTGTAGATTCACCAGTTGCACTCTTGTACTACTAGTTTCCGAACACCGTTTATAAAACCGCTAGCCAAAAAATCACCAGTCTATATCACAGGAGTAATCTTTTATGTATTATCATTATTTGTTATTGCTGAAAAAATATTTTATCGCGATAACCGCTATTTTTGTACACCTATATTACTAATGATGACCGAATTGTTATCGTCTTTTGAATTTGATGGGATAAGATAATAAAAAACGCACAGGAATTTTACCGTACGGGAAATCAATTTCACGATCACACGCGTCATTATGTATCTACCTGTTATAAACATGTATGCTTAAGGCGAAAACACAATCGAACGTAAAACAGCCATTTTTCCATACCTTATTTTTTATCGTTCTTATCCATTTTTTATCGGCGGTTGGCTATCATCAGTTCAATTTTTCCAGTGTAGGCTTTAGCCCGGAACAACACGAAGCGTAGATTTCGAAATACAGAACTGTAGAATTTTAATAAATTAATTAACCATAAATTCAATTGGTATTTTAACGTAATTTTTAAAATTTATTATTTTTTATTTAAACCATGGATTGCAATTAAAAGTTTCTCCAAGTATTTCGATTTGTCTCGTTTAGTGTGATGATATCCTTTGTTATGTGCCCATTGCATTGGAAACTGACATTTATTTTTAATGATAGTCATGTTTATTATTTGTTTCACTTTTTATGTTAATCTATAATTCGTTTCTTTGTGTTATGTTTCTCTATCACTTGGCATTTTTTGTGTTTTTTAATATGTATGGTACCTATAAAATATTATTTTACATTAAATTTGAAATATAGTGGGACTTTTTATCTAAGTACACAGTTTTCTAATGATTGATTCGGCTCTAATTATATTTTACTTCAGTCACATTATTTTTTTTGTACTCTTTAAAATATTAAAATATGCTTTCTTGTGATACTGCCTTCTGTTGTAGAAAATCGAATATCAATATCTACACATATTTCACTACTTTCGAACACTTGTTGAAGGAAATGTAATTATACCGGAAAACATCCGCGATGATTAGAAGTAAATCATTGGAAAAACTGTGTAAAGATGAAGTCGCTTCCCTTTCATCGGCATCTCAACCGTTTGATTGTGAATATTCCTTAACAGCGAGGTCATAAACCGTTTCATGTGTCAGGTCGGCAGTCGGCAGTCGGCGGCAGCTGCCAGAGAGAGGCAGCGACAGAGAGGAGCAGGTAACAGAGAGGAGAGGAGGGCATGGCAGAGACCGCTCTGGAGGGGGTCCCGCAGTGGAAGAGAGACCTCATCAGGCGGCGCCGCGCGGGGGCCGGGGGCGCGGGAGGCGCGGGGCTCACTAGCCCGCCGCCGCCGCAGTCAGCCGCGCGCCGCGGACACGCCGACATGCTGCTACAGGCGCCCGCCGTGTACCACCTGCCCGCGCACCCGCCGCACGCCACCCCTCTACGCGATGAGGCGGAGGAGCTCACCTACGGACCCGGCATCGTCAAGAAGCTCAAGTCCCGCTACCTCAGTCTCACCCTGCGCGAGGCCGGCAGTCGCGTGCGTCCCTCCATACACGGCCTGCGTCGCGCCGCTAGCCTAGAGCATGTGCTGGATGAACCAGCGCCCCCGCCCCGCCGATACACCCCTCGAGCGCAGGACCGCCCCGCGCGCTATCGCCAGGCGACGCGCGCCCCCGAGCAGGCCGTAAAGCGCGCGCGCTCCGTGGACGCGCTGTTGCGTTGTGACTCGCGCTCTGGCACGGACGAACCGCCCTCTCCGCCCCCTACACCACCCGCCCTACCGCCGGCATCATCCCCTTCACCGACATTTCGTCCGAAGCGCCCGTCCCCGCTTCTGCGCGAGGCTGAACGTCCCCCGCCAGATCTGGTCAAACAGACGCTGAAGATATTTGAGGGACAGCCCGGAAAAAGAACCAAGAGCCCCGCGGTGACGGGACAAGTTTCGGATAATGTGAAAAATTTCTCCGATCCACAGGCCAAGGGGAAGAAGACCTCCAACGGGAGGCCGGGGTCCGTGCGGCCTCTAGTGCCCCCGCGAGGTCCGCTGCTATCCCCAGATCGCCGCACACCGCCCAGTGCCGCCACACAAACCACCCCCTCCCTGCTGGCCAGGCCACCGCCCTCGCCCAAGAAAATTCCCTCGCTGAACAGCCCCGATATTCACGACAGATCCGTCAGTCCAGTATACGTCAACAGGCACCCCGTCATCCTCGCGACGATCGATACGTCTCCTGTCAAAAACACTTCCGACTTTTTTTTCAAAGATGTAAAACACCTTGATTTAAAATCGGCCGAACCGTCTCCGAGAACATCCCCATTGAAATCTCCCGACTACAGTTTGAGAGAGAAGCTCCCGATAGAGAGGAACGGAGTCGACCGGAAGGGAGATGTGTTGCCCTACGTGCGCACGTCTACCCCCGACCCGGAGATTGCCTCTCCGCTGGGTACTACAGAGCTGTCTATCATAGCATCGTCCACCCCTTACCGGGAGCGACACGACTCCGGATCGGACCGGAGCGAGTCCGACCGCCAGACGACGGACGAATCCTCGTCGGAGGACGAAGCGGTGTTCGAAGTGAACGGCGAGGAACCGCCGCCCGCCAAGGCCGATGACAAGCCCGCGTTGAACAGCGCTACAGCGACGCAGTACTCGTTCGGCGGCCACAACGGCGTGAGCGGAGACGGCGACGCTACTAAATCCTATTTGCCTAGTTCACATCCAAAATGTCCCTTACCCGTAGTGCTCAACAAAGTGAAAGTCATCGACTCCGAAATCAAAGTGCCAGAAAGTCCCTTAGTTACACAAGTAGTTACATCCCCCCCTTCCCCGCACACCCCGACTATCGTCGACGCTAAAATTATCTCTCCCGTCATCGCTAAAATAATCCCTCCCGTCGCGGTTGCTCCCAAAGCGGAAGTAGTGACAGTGCCATCTATGACAAAGGTCGACGCGGCCAACAAGGCACCCGCACTCCACAAGGAGAGGCTCGTACCGATCCTGAGACCGGCGAAAGACCTCGACTCCAGCCCGGCGCTAGTCCACTTTAACTCTCCGTCACCCCAGCAGCTGGCGAAGGTAGGCGCGGTAAATTCTGTGCTCGCCAACAAGGCGCCCGCAACCCAAAAGGAAAGAGTCGTACCTATTCTGAGACAACCGAAAGATGTCGGCTCCGGCTCGGTGCTAGTCCACCACAACTCTCAGCAGTTGACCAGCCGAGAAATCGAGAAGAACCTAATCAACACTTCCAAATCCCTCGAACAGCCGCTCAAGAAGGTGACGGTTAGTATGCTAGACAGTTCCGATAGGCTGCCTAAAAAGGACGACGAGAAAGTGCCCGCGCCCGTGCCTATAGTGGAAACAAAGAAACAAGTTGTCGCGTCGGGAGTTATCCTGTTGGATGTGAAAGAGCTGGTCGTGAACGAAGTGGTAAGTGGAAGTGAAGTGATTAAGGAATCCAGGAGTGTGGAGACGACGGTGGCCATCGTCAGCAACGGCATGGGCCCCGCCAGGGTGGGCGGGCGCAAGCCTCACTGGCAGCTCCAAGACACCTCCAACACCATGGTGTTCAACTTCTCCAACAGGAAAGAGGTGCCGGACTACGTGGAGAACGATGGCATCATCCTCAGAAGCAGCAAGAGAGATAAGCCCAAGGTAAGAGACATACCTTTCATATCACCCTTTAAAGCCCCCTGAACACTGCACAGTGCACACTGAACAACCAACTATTTATTATTGTATTCACACCCGTGGATGGAATGTATCTAATCAAAGTTGAATTTGTATTTACAATGAATAATGTCTTTGATGTGTGTTCCGCTTGATAGATTTCAGGGTGTGAGGTGTTGAGTTGAAGAAGTCACTGACACAGTAAATACGTGTTAAAAATGTCTGATGCGCTATAAATAATTTAATTTTGTTTAGAATTCATGTTGCATCGAGTCGAAATCTTTTTTAAGAATTTATAATACAAACTGTGCCTGTGTATGTTATACGGATATACTAAATAATTTTATAAAAATGATTTGTTATCTTCCCTTTCTTGTTACAAATGGAGATAATGATATCCTCATTGGATCTCCTGTCCTGAGGATTTCAATTACATATTAAAAAGTTAATAGTACGAATAATATCAATGGTATTTATTTTTTAAAACAATATAATAATACATCCATCTTCCAGAGACAACGCATACCATTTATATTTTTAGATAAACATCGTAATCTTCACCTTGTTTCCAAGAAATTACGCGATTTTATCAGAATTATTATTCCGTTATCTTTACTTGTTCCTAGATTTCTATCTCCTTTCGCTAAATCTTTCATAATTCTTTACCAATCCCCTAGAAGAATTTCTATAATTTTCGCAACACAGTACCTACCTATTTCTGTACCGGAATTAATTGCATAACTAAAGGATGAAATTGATCACGATGCTTTTTAATGCAATCTACTTGCATATTGCAACGTTTCAATCTCACTTTTGCCTTGCCTTTCGCCATGCTTTTCAGTGAACCAACGACTAAATGGACACGAAACAACAACAAATCCAATTTTATATTGTTAATATTTTTAAATAATAATAATTCTTTTAAAATAACATTTTAACAAAGAGATTCAATCGAAAATCTAAGCTGGTAAATCATGTTAGTAGGGCAGCGTTTATGAGTGATACTCATTATGTTATTTAATTTGTGGAACTATATTTTGGTGCCATCCCCAGAATGTCGAAGTCAAGCAGTAAAAGCCACGTCAAGCCAAAGAGATGCGATCATATGAATGTGTCAGAAAGGTTTCAATTCTATATAATGGTCGGTAAAGCGATACTTACAGTATTTTGTACATCATACAACCATCGTACGTTAAAAAATGTTTAAGTAGGTACGCTATTGCAAAAAATGTGCTGGATTGTGTTGTGCAATGAAAGTTGCGTTTTTTTCGTGTTTTTCTGTCTATTTGGGTCATTTAAAAAATGCTGACCAAGTTGCCAGAGTGACCGGACAAAGTAACTAGGTACCTACCTGCCTGTTTGTATTGTCACGTCACGACTACAACCTTCGGGTATCGTACCGAAGAGTGTTCAATTCTCTCCTTAACTGCCGTGATCCACCGATATAAAGTAGACTAGATTAGCCTTTGCGGTCTTTGCAGTTTATCAGTGTATTGTATACATAAACGCGTTAATGTTTGTGCAACAGCTTTTTTTACGAGAGACATGCAAGCTAATCGCAAGTAAATAATTCAAGGACGTATTCAATGACAAAGTTCGAATTGTAAACCGAGCGCAATTGTTTTCTGTCATGCTTTAGATTATTTAAAAACGTATTAACTCAAGAAATCCATAATGGAATACGATATGTTATCTATCGATAGATAGCGTGTACACTTAGGTTGGGATGTTTCACAAAAAATCAAAATAACTTTGTCATCAAACGCCCTATCAGCGCCATTTTGCCTTTTCAAATATTTCTAATACTAAATATGATTTAAGATTTTCACGGCCAAAAGTATTTTTGTTATTTGTTTTTGGGGTGTTATGCCGTGTTGCGCTAACTCTTTCTTTAGCCAACGTTTCGGACAGCATTGCAGTGTCCATCATCAGGGCAGATGTGTTATTGGCTGCTCCATAAACAAATAACAAAAAATTCTAATACTGTTAACATTTTTAACAGCAGCCTTAAAGGTTTGAAGTGGCTTGTAAATGCCATACATTTCCCATTATAATTTAAAAAAAGAAATATTAAATACATAATATTTAGCTTATGTTACAATATGGTGACCGGGTATCTCATCCAAGTCACAGTTCAACACACCTATAAAAATTGATAAAAAGTGATGAAACAAAAACTAGTATTTAACTTTTGTTTCATCACTTTAATGACTACATCACTTTTTAAAGGTGTGTTTAATTGTCATTTTGATGAAATAATTATCATGGAACCAAAATCTACATTTAAAAATTCAATGAATCATTGATTTTTATCGGAGGGCCATTCTGCTATATTTTACACCGATGAAGTAAACGATAATTCCTACTAAAATATTGCTCAAATGCTCGTTCAAAATACCAAGAGGATAATATTATATTTTTCGGTTGATTGATCGACGATGATAAACCCTCCCGGTGCTACTCTCTCTCTTTTAGAAATAAATTGAAAATAATCACACAGATCGGTAAGCAGGTACTGGGTTTTTATCTTACATTGTTTTTTTTTTTCTTTGTTTTCTATCTTGCTGCATTCTGAAAGTTAGTACTACGTGTTCAACATCACGTTTAAATGTATTTTTTTCTTGACAATCTTTCGTATTTATTTGATACTATTGAATACGAAATTCTTGCTGTAATGCCTTATCAAAGAATGTTGGCTGATATTGCCTCGACATGGAATGTATCCCATAATGCCTTGTTTGTAAATTATAATTTGCCGGCGTTCAATCATTTTTACCACATTCTTTCGAGTGTGTGTATCTTTAATTTTCTTGTATTTCAGCTGGTACATCTGGTCCATTATTATTTTATTCTAGCCGATCCAATTTTCAAACCCAAACAAATTCTTTTAAATGTGAATTTAACACGAGTGTTCCAACTGCTCCCAATTGTCTGGAGCCAGTAGGACTCTGCTACCTCCAAAATGGGGTATGTTGTGAAGCTGAAGGTAGTCGGACAGAAGCGAGAAGGGGAATACGGAAGGTTGTTAGTTCCTGCCAATTCAATCCGGCAAATCCCTCATTTCAAGAACGTTTCGCAAAATTCGTTCTAGATGGTAGTCTTTCGTAAGGGCGATACTGAGAGTATTTCCACTTCTGCTACAAAACAATGTATAGTATAACTAGAACTGTGTACAAAAGAGAACTTCTTACAATACATCGCATATACGCAATACAACGCATTACCTAGTAACCTAAAACTTCCAGTAACAAACAAAAAAATATTGGCAAAAGCTCTTAAAAGATATTTCCTCAGCAGTTTTATTAACCTGCGACATAATCTTTCTTTGGAAATCTTTAGCTTCTGCCTATCTGTCTTAATATATTTATGAAATATTTTTTTCAATTAACTCTGTCTATAAAGTCTGTCTAATCTATCTACACTCTTCATTGAACTCCTTTTTAAATTCTTATGTAAAAATAATTTTCTTCTAATTGTATAACCGTAATGGATTTTTATGCCCGCAACTGTTGCAACACAACTAAACTCTCTCGTCTGCGGACAGCCTAAGATATTTTTTTCACTTCTAATGACTCTATATCTCTTTTCTAAAATGTTCTGCTTTGTCATGGAACCGTTTGTTGACACGACTGGATTATGTCTGGACAATTAAACCAAGACACAAAGAGCTTTAAACACTTCTAATCTTGTTTAAACAAAGAAAGACCTCTGCCCGTAGGTACAAACAAATATAAAAACCTCACATACTTACTGATAACTTCCTTGTGCCGGCATGTTTACGCATTCTTGGTGATTCATTTTTTTTTTTTATTGCATGTTACGAACACAATATGTTCTTTGACTAACCCTTGATACAGACAATTATTTTATATAACTTTTCATATTAATACTTACAGTTTTTGTTAGTTTATTTGCTCAGGAAGTCAAAATCTGTGTATGTACGTTCAATATTTAAGAAGCAGCAAAAACTTGCACATATTTTTAGCTTGCACTAACATTTCCATCACGAGCTATGGAGCTCCGAAATATCAATTTAACTGTAACATTGGTGAAAATATCCTCAATTACTGGACACGATTAATATGGATCAATTTAACTATTTGACGGCCGGCGTGGTCTAGTGGTATACGCTTTTGACTACAGATCCGAAGGTCGCGGGTTCGAACCCGGCGTGCGCAAATAAATTTTATTTGATTAATTTGTGTTATTTCACAATTAATTAATTAAAAATAATATATAGTATATTTGCGGCACGTTCCAGAGTGGAAGATACTCTCAGTATCGCCCTGGTGTAAGACCACCATTCAGAATTGAAACGTTGCTTGAAATGGCTTTAGCCGTGTTTGGTGACCAGACTCAGCCTCACAACATACCCCAATTGGGGATGCCATAGTCTCACTGGCTCCAGACGGGAGCAGTTGGGACTCTTGTGCGGTATTACTGTAAAAAAAAAAAAAAAAAAAAAAAAAAAAAAAAAAAAAAAAAAAAAAAAAAAAAAAAAAAAAAAAAAAAAAAAAAAAAAAAAAAAAAAAAAAAAAAAAACCGGAAAAACAAATTTTCTTATTTACTTATACTTTTTTTAAATAGTTTGGCTGACGATTGGGTCAACCGCGCTACCGACCTTTCCGGTTGCCAATCGTGTAAGACCGACATTTATTTCGTATATTGGCTGCTTTAATATCGTCCGATTTCATAGATATGCGTATATTTCTGCGTATGTGTACGTGATTGCCACCGAACGTTGTAGAATGCATTGACAACGAGTCTCTCTGCCGAGTTTCAGCTCGGTCGGATGTCGGAAAGTTGGTTAATTTCCGCTTCCAAAATTTGCTCAGGAATTTACTTCATACCCAAAAACAAAAATAGGATGTAATTCAAAAAACGGATAATTTCACCCTTTTTGATCAAACTCTGTTTTGACATAATATTATTAAAATAAGATTTTACGGCTAGTTTTTTTTACTTTTTTTTAATTAACCTTTATTAGATTTCTTAATTTGGGTGCAATAAATGCATCTTAAAAAATAATGGCCGCCAAGTGAACAATTAATTTTAATTTTAACGAAATAATTTTTAAATGCACTATTTTCCGGTGACTGGAATAGTTGTTTCTCATTAAATAATAATTTTATTAGAGTATGATTAAAAATAATTTGTCCGTAAACCGTAAACAGTAATTCTGGAATTTACCGCAACATTTTACGATTTTCGATTATTTATTGGTATATTTTCTAATAGGCACGTATTAACATAATTTGGTAATTATTATTTATTCAATGGAGTATTTTCACAAACTATTATTTTTTTTCTGATTCTGATCATTCTACTAAAAATGTGTAATTTTGATATTTTCACATTCCGGAATGGTTCCAATTGGCTACAACGTCATTATGACATAAAAAACGCCAATGTCTGGTTAGACGGCTGTCACCAACATCGCCCGGCGTGACGTCAACGCCGCCGAATTCACGGTTAAAAACAAACATCTCTTTTAGCGGCCAATCGAAAATGGCATTTTTTAAATCATTTTTTAATACAAAATTTATTCGTAAAGATAAAATTATAATTGAAATACCTTAATTATCGTAATTTTTTTCAACTATTAAAAAAAAACATGAAAATACCCTATTATTTAATATAGTCAAGGAACATAACATTTTTTTTGTTACTCTTTCATTCTATATTACTATGTATGTACCTGAATTGTATATGTATCAAAAATTTTGTTAATAAAAAAATTAAAAAAAAAAAAAATACTCTTTTTGTAACACTATTGGTCGAAGTTCGATAGATTTAAAATTAAAATTAAACGTCCTTTTCAACTTTGGAACGACTGTATTATTCACGGAAATATTTTTGAAGAATGCAACTTTTGTAAGCAATGCCTTGTTAATTGAGACCAAACGAATCGCTGATAGTGAAGTATGTTTAATTCAAGGACAAAGCACAATGCAAATCTGTCTAATTTGGGAGATTCGGGTTATCCCAGTTCCTCTCTTGTTTTTTTGCTATCTTGCCCAGTGGCTTATGCAACGCAAGGGCATTCAGGGCAGCCGCCGGGTAACCGGGCCTAGGAAGGGGGGGGGGGGCATCAGAATATTCAAAATCACGAGACTAAACTTGTTGCCTGATGGATGCATTTCATAAAATGATTGAACCAAAAAAAATGTATTTTTGAAAAAAGTTTCGTTCGACGCGTTGAGGATAATATTATTATCAACCCACACACTAAAAAAATAGATTTAAGTCTGTCAAGTGTGTTGACAGAATTATCAAATTTAATTTATTCCTTATTGGCATTATACTAGCGCAGACCCGTGAAAAATCACGAGATAGTGTTTGGAAAATGTGTTAAAAATATTGTATTTTAGGTCGGTACCTACTTTATCGCTTTTTTTTTTAAACAAATTCAATTTATTCAATAAACAAATTTACAATGTGTGTTATACATATATATATTTCACTAGTAATAAGATAAGATATTATGATATGATTAATATTTATTATTTTTCAATGTTCTCCCATAAAAAGCAATTGCTTGTGTGTATGGGATGAGGTATTATTTGTTTAGTTTCTTAGATTTTTATTTAATTTTTTGTTTTTGTTTTTCTTTTATTTATTTATTTTTTTTTTTAAATTTAGTTTAGGTTTTCAGTATATTTTTTTAATTGTCTTTTGAATTCTTTGAAACTATCATTTAGTGATCTTATATTTTCTGGCAATTTATTGAAGAAATTTGTTCCTAAGTATTTGTAGTTTTGCTGACCCAAAGTTTTTTTACAAATCGGAATTGGTAACATGTATTTTTGCCTGAGGTTTGCTGTGTTTTTGAATGGTACTGTTTTGTTTAGGATATCATCTTTGTAAACTTGTAAGGTTGCGTGATACAGGAAAAGAGTATTTAATTTTCTGACTTTAAATTCTTTGAAAATGAGTTCAGATGAATATAAAAATGATTTCTTTAATATTATTTTAATTATTAGTTTTTGCGCAATGTAAAGAGGTTGTGTGTGAGTTTTATAGGCGCCCCCCATCCTATTATACCATATTGGATTATGGATTGACAGAATGCGAAGTACGTCATTATCATAAGTACGCTTATCTGTATTCTTCGCACAATTATTTCCAATTTTGAAAACTACACTTAAATTCTACCTTCCCACCTTCCTCATTCCCATCTCCTTCCCCCCCCTTACAACATTCAGCTTCACAACATAACCCATTGGGTTTCCATAGTCTCACTGGCTCCAGATGTTTGGGAGCAGTTAAGACCTTTCGGTTTTATCACATAAAAGTAAATTTGGGTTCATTGCACCAGATTTCACGCAGGAGTATCTCACAAACAACCGATATTGATATTTTTGATTACTAGACCTTCTCGTGAAAATTTACGGGACAGGTGTTTGACAAATCTGTTTCAAGTATGAAAATGATAATTGAAATGTTATATTAATAGGTAGGTACTTTATCGCTTGTCTGAATTTTTTTCACACTTAGTTCCAATTTTGAAAATGACACTTAGGACGGGTTGTTTCGGAGAATTTGAACAATAGATCAAATTTCATCGATAATTTTCGGGCTCCGTGAAAGTCTTGTTCAAGTTCTGTTGTTATATCATTATTGGCAAGTAGCTTGACACAACTGAAATAATATATTAACACGACTTGAAAAAATCTTTCACAGAACGTGAAAATTGACTTTTAAATTTGAAGAATTGTTCAAGTTCTCCGAAACAACCCGTCCTTAAATTCATGTTTGAATTCGTTGAATCTGATTCACACAGAACTAACGCACAACAGGGACAGCCGATATTAGTATGTTTGATGATGGTATTATTACAATTTTGTATCGATATCGACGTACGAATGCAACACTCAGTCTCAAGGATGTTCTTTACCATCAAAACACTTATTTTTGTAGGTTGAGTTGAAATAACATCAGTTTAAAATTTTATTTTGTGGTATGTAAGTAGGTACCTTAGTTTTTTTTTTTACTTTTATTTTGTTTTATAGATTAGCTTATTATTGAATTCTGCATTTTATTATATTTTTTTTGCTCAGAGGTAGCGCATGTTCACATTTTTAGTATTTTTACTTTCAGATCTATTCCAAATCGGAAAATGCAATAACTACATAGTGGCGTACTATGACAATTCCATTTGCAGTAGATAGTTTTTCTCATTCGGTCTGGGGTGAAGAATCACTGTTTCTGTTCTACTTTTAAATTTGCAAGCGATACTTAACTTTGAGCCCTAATTATTGTGTTTAATCTCTACGGAAAAAGCCAAATGGCTCTAATTTAAAAAAAAATATCGATTAGTTTGCTTTTCCGCCCGGGTGACAAATATTTAGCGTTACGCCACTTTCTGTACCAATTACAATCGCTGATTTGTAATAATAGATGTTCTTCCAGCAGACGCCGATTAAACAAGTACAAGTAGTTTGGGTTAATATTTTCTTTTACAAATTAACAATGGTTCCAGGACGCTCCGTCCTAGGAAGTAATGCTGTTTGTTTTTAACCCTTTCAGACCTGAATTGGCAGTGTAATAAAACATAATAATTGATGCTAGATAACAGATTGAAAAAATTATTTCAACAATTCGTTTGTTCAAAATCTTAAATCTCCGAAAGTTCTTCACCGATTGCTTTGAAATTTTGACACAACGTTGCATTCGAATACACGTGCGTTTTTATATATATTGTCAGAGATAGGTATGAATATTAGAAGAACAGATGTTTTAACCCTGCAGAGCAGAAATATTTTGTGATTACACCGGATTAAATGAAGGGTGATTTCAAAATAATGCTTTAAATCCGGGTTTCTTTATTTGTTTTACTTTTAAATAGTTTTAATTAGTTGGAAGAATTTGATAAAAAAAAACAACTTCTGACTCGATTTACTCGAAAACGAAAGCTTAAATCCAAAAAAATACTACAAAATCGACTCCAAATGTGATGTAGATTCTCCAGTTTCTCGCTTGTACTACGAGTTTCCGGACACCGTGTATATATGTCACCGGTGACTGCAAACATGCTTTTTTAAAAACAGCACAATCTGTTGGAAGCAAAAGCAGCATGCACTAGTTTTTCTCTATCCGCACAGACAGTCTGAGCCACAGAAACTGTTATTATTTATATGCAGCTAGTAGATAAATAATAACAGAAGAGTATAAATATGAATGAAGCAAGGAGTTTGGCGGTCCATCCTCTCTAAACGGAGAAAACTTACTGATATGAATTACTGTTAGTTATAAATCTGGTTAAATTAATCGTTTTCCAGTTAAAAACGGAACTGCAGGCCTGTAACGAATGAATTCAGATCGGCAGAAGCTGGTTTAGGGATACTATATTCATATATCTGTCACTCTTGGACACAACGCTCCCTATATTCCTTACCCAACCCTCATACTTTTCAGCTTCCCAGTACTTCCTCTCCTTCCTTTCCTTAAAAAGACCCTCCACATAGCATCCCAAAAGATGACATAGGCCCTGAGGGTATTATTTTTGTGTGTAGGGTTAACGTAAAAAAAATGCAAAAGTTATGAGTTAGTTTGTTTTCGAAAGGGTTAACAGGAAGTCGATGACGTATGCAATCGGCAATCTGTAATCTGGCTGGGTAGGTACTGTAACTGAACAATGGAGGAGAACGGATGTTGTGCGGTGATGGCCGGCAACTGACTACAGCCTTCCGTCAGTAGAACATTAAGTATTATTATAGGTTTTGTATAAAATAATACAAAACACTCCCTGAATACCTAAATCCTATTATGATGTTGTTTATACTTTGCACTATGGATTGGCTCCCTAGTGGGTATTATACAATACATGTATTCCAATTTAACTTTTCTTGGATTAATGAATGAACGAAGATTCTTCTTTATTCTTGATGAATTAGTGACAATCGATATATACGCATTTCTCTGAAATAAATGTCGGTCCTACCCATAGACATATGAATATTAGTAGACCTGCCCTAAGTGATTAAAAGCGTATTATCCCCACTCCCCATACCGGTTCCATTGAGCCGGCTGGGCTCGCGTTTGGCCTCAAATGAAATTTGAAAACGTGACGTCATCATTCTTGTGCGAACTATGGTCGAGGCATCATCGGTTCATTTTACTAAATAACACGGCAAAATTTTGACTTGTACTATGAAAACTGGTAAAAATAGATGTGAAAAAAGAGAATAAACCCAATTGTCGTATTACATTCCATATATAAGCATTATTTTACTTTATTTTAAGCATATTCACATCGTATAATATGAATCAGTTGTTACTATCACATAGAGAAACGTCTGGACGCGAAACACAAAGCTGGTTGGTTGCTGGGAAGTAAATTATGAACATTTATAAAAGTGTCTTAACTAAATACTCTGAAACTAACTACGACTCTGAAAATAAAAGCTGCCTTACTTTGCCGAATTTGGACTTCGCAAATTTGTTCATAACGTGGCGAGTAATTTGCGCTCCCATGTAAAAATGTCTATTCATTCAAAGCAGATTTTACTTTTAAGAAGTAAATGGTGATATTATAATGCGAGATGCCTATTTACTGTCAGATTGATTTATTGACGAATCACAGTCAGCTTCACTCGTTCCCTCGTTCCCTCGTTCTTCAACAGTTGATTTTACCCCTCGCCCATATCTTCTCGTCTATTAATTCCTATGTCTGTGGTCCTACCCAATTAAGTTGTTATCGCGGTTGGGTCCAGCCTTGTGAAGGAAGGTTTAATCCTCAGTTTAAGTATAAACCTTTAAGTTTTAAAAGAGAACAACAACCTTACGGACGTGTAATAATATTTCGCCATCATAATAAATTGACCTCTTTGAAACCATTGGAAATAATAATCGAAATGACCAAAAATTTAAAAAATGATTTCTCTGATCAGGTTTGACTGTATTAAATTAGTTTTTTTTTGACGAATGCGTCAAAAAACGAGTCGAATAAACCGGTCGTGAAAGTAAACTAAATTCCAGCGGAGTTGACATCACTGTAGCGGGCAGCCAATCGGGTTACTCGTATTCATAACTTGTTTTTTTTTTCTTTATCTATTATATTTTAAATTGTGTGGTCTAGGTATGTCTCTCTATACTATTTCGTGTACGGAGGTTGTCACTTCTCCACCTTATTTTTCCCCGTCTCATTCCCCACCCCACTACCTTATGTCTCACTATATACCCCAATTGGAGATGCCATAGTCTCACTTTGTTCAAAAGGTTTGAAGCAGTTGGTTCACTTGTGCGGTATTCACATAAAAATATGGTTTTTAGCAGTTTAAATATAACTTTGTTTGTTTTTAGCCCACTTTGGTAAGCAAACCTGAATAACCAGGTACTTCTCAACCAACCTCTTTTACATCTCCTTCCCTTTCCCATTTCATTGTGACAACATACGCCATATTGTCAGACTGGTTAATTTTTTTTTAAATTAAGATAGCAACATTCCTTAGTTACGAATAACCTGACAATATTTGAAAATCTCCTACTGGGTTGTGGTTGAGGACCAGCCGAGGAATTGAACACACTACCCCTGGGTGGGGAACCAAACGCGATGTCAACTCGGCCACCAGTCGATCGTGCCATGTCTTCCTCGGGTGTTTACGAATTTTCTACTATTCACTTCGACGTCATAATTTAATTTACGTATTTCCCAAATACACAAACTCATTCACTTGATCCTAGTTTTCAAAAATAGTTTTTTTAAGAAAATTAAACTATCAACAGATTGTTTTGGAACGTCACAGAACATTTCAAGACAAAATTACATCAGGCCAATGTTGGAACTTATCGTGATGCCTAGAAAGCAGCTCAAATTTGAATTCGTTGCGACTTTATGAGTTCCGTTTTTATTCCCATCGCATTTTTTAAGGTTAATTTAATCTTTTGCAGCCTCCAGTGAAAAGTATTCCACAATCTGCGATTCATTCGAAGATCTAATCTATAATATCTGTAGATCTAGCTACTATCTACCATCCAGAAGAGTTTGTACATATGTTTATGCTGTTTGTTACTTTTCTTCAGTTTTCTTGTTTTGTCATGGAAACACTTCCAACATGTCCTTTACCATACGAACTACCAATGCAACGTGCGGTTTTTAATAGCTTTCCAACATAAGGTTGAAAGCCACATTGTGTGTTGCTGGAATATTGGTACAAATCGCGCAATCCAGTCTTTAGTAGAACAACCGGTTTTAAAGCCGAGAGTGCACAGACCGCAGCGAAAAATTACATGCCCTCGGCACTTAGTAAAAAATACTTCACGTCACACTCCGTGATTTAATATGAACTTACTATGAATTTACCATTTTGATCTACTTTTCGGGACTGTTTTATAATTTTTCTGGTTTTTCAGCCCGTTCAAAGCGATATGAATAATTTATCTAAAAAATCCCTCGAGATATTTTTTGTATTAAATTAATGTTGTGTTCATTTTATAGGGCACTTGTTTTCTTACCCGTCCAAATTAGCTAGGTTTCCCTCGGTATTATTCATTACATTACCTTCGCATTATACTTTGCTGAGGACAACATCTGTAATAAGGTCGTACATAAATGATTTTGTCATACACACGCCTCCAGACCTCTTTTTTAATGCATTCAGTTTTTGGTTGTCATTCCTGTAAATCCATGCCTCACTGTCGTTCATTCAGGATTGGTATCAGGGCTCAATTGTGGAAGATCTCGTCTGTGGAACGATTTGCCGGCCTCTATGTTTGCTCCCTCCTACAACATGGGTCTCTTCAAGACCCATGTTCATTTTTTCCTCTCATCAAAAAGCCCACCCACACAGCTTCCCTAAAGATGCCATTGGCCCCCTAAGGGAAATTATTTTCCTCAGGGCCTCCTGTTTGTAGTTAATGTTAAAAAAGTGTATATTGACATAGAGCTATAAAATTAGAGGCGCTATTGGGTGCTAATATCTCGTCGAAAGGTGTATTAGAATGCGATAAGAGGTGCGCGTATACCGGATTCGGTAGTTTTAGTTAGATCGTTGGGAGCGTTTGTTTGTTTTTTAATTGAAAAAAATGTTACCGAACAGCAAAGTGGCCATAACATTTTTTTACTCCAAATGTGCTAAGGAAAAATGTTAATACAACAAAATGTTAATATTCATCCTAATTTGACTTTCCTAAAACGGGAATCCTCCTAGTTGGGCAGTCAAAACATTTCTTAAATAATGTATATAAATGTATAATCTTTTACTAAATAAAAAAAATAAAATAGCTGGTTAAAGTTTGTCGGGTACGTGCCGATACACCCTGTATATTATCGTTACGAATTAGTTAAAAGTGTGAGCTTTACCGATTGAGTAGCTCTCTTGGTGGGTGCGTTCTGATATTTGGAATAGTGCAAACAATAATAAGTAGTTTTTTTAATATATAAGCGGTACGCACTTATAACTTCCTGCCTTGGGTACGCTCGCATAATATAATCGAGTAATATCTCTCGAGGCATTCGGAGAGAAAATGAGGAAAAGGAAACTGATTCCCGAGTCGATCGGGCGTAACCGTCGCGCTCGTTATTCGCTCATCGCTCTTCGCTTGCTTTAACCAACCGACTACTGACTAGCCTAAGTCTAATGTCCTCTTTGGCTGTCTAACGCCCGGAATGTCGGTTGATTTAAAGCTAGGTTCGGTTGGAATGTCGAGCTTAGCGCGGCTTGGAACAGAAACCGTATTTTTTTTTTGTACAATATTTTTTACATTTCAGAGTTATCCAGTAATGTTGGCCTCACTGGGTGGCTTACCCGTGCTGAGGCCTTCATTTTATAATATAAAAATATAATATACCTACATAATACATAATATAATTTTGTGTGTTTGTGAGTGATGTGTGTTTTATATTGGGTTTGTGTGTTACGTGTAGGTTTTTTTTTATTTTATGTTATGAAATTTCGGTAATATTGTCTTTTTTGTTCTTTAATCCAATTTGTGTCTGAATTTATTTTTGTTTTCCTCAATTTAATTTTCAAGTGTTAGACTGTTGAATGCTTTTATAGCATGGTATTGATAGTGTCTTTGTCCAAAGCTTGTATTTACTGTCGGAGTTTTTATGTATTCTTTGTACGCTTGTCTAACTGATCTGTTAGTGATATTTTGTGTATGTTGAAATTTGTTTTTATGTCAAAAATTTAGTTTAGTAGTGTTTTAACGTATAATTGGCGTATATCTAGTACGTCACAGCTGTTGAATATTTGGTCTGTATCAGTCAGTCTATGTTTTTGTAGTATTACCTTTAAGATCGTTTTCTGTGCGATTTCTATGTAATTGATAGTCGAGTTTGTTGCTCCGTATGTCATATAGGTCAGAAGCCTAGATATTAGTAATATTGCACGTGTTGTCTTTGATTTTTACAGAGGAATATTCTTATTTGTTCTAAGTTAAACCAAATTACTGTCTACGTGAGTGGTACATCTGTGCTTTCTACTGTCACTTTTTCACTTCAATCCTCATGGTGCTGACTGAATTCTTAAATATTGGTTTGCTGGAGTCAATTCATGAAAATATGACGAACAAACCGCTGAAAACACTGCCATAACGTTGAAAAATTCCTATTTTAATACCTTACCAGACTATTTGTCTATTTTAAATTGATTATCAATTAATGGCATCAACATCCCTCATCCCCATACCGATAAAATTATGCAATTTACGTATATTTCGGAGAGATGGAAGTACGTAACTAATTACGTAAACGTCATATTTGACATTTGTTACTGCTAGCGCCTTGGTGTTTAAAAAGAGAACTATTCTGCGGCTCACCTAGGATTAAGCGGCCGATTTCGCACGCTTAAATTTGATCGAGTATTGTCGCACATAGCGAGGATACGGGCTGACTGATATACCGGGCCTAACAAACGTGTGACCAAATTTAAACTAAATCTGTTGTCTTAGGTTTAAAAGAGCATGCGCGTTGCGATCTTGAGCATATTAATACACTTCACGCGGACTATAACAAGGGTATTTTGTTATGAGCTATATCTTTCAATATTATACATTATATTAATGCATTTTTGACATAATACTCACCACACACCAACTATAAAATTATTCTCTGAAATTACAGCCTACTTTTGTAATACGACTCCATAAACCGAAGTTAGTCAGTGTTGGGCCATTTAGTGATGTTTTATTACACTTAGCATCCCCAGTAAGTATGAGATAAGTGTAAGGATGTATTACCCGTTCTGCGGATTTCATTATAGCTTCCTTGTGATGAAATATTTCTCCAAACAAAATACAAGAAGTAACAATTATTTTACAAGCAATAATTGTTCGCCTGAAACACTCATCCACATTGAAAAATCTCCTGATAAAAGATACATGACGCCAACGGGACATGAACCCGTGTCCCTTCGATTTCCGGTCGACAGCTCTGACCACTGAGCTATGGCGGCTTATCTCTTACCCGCGAAATTATTCAATATATATTAGTGTTTCATTCAACGATTACTGCTTGTTACATAAAAACATTAGTTTGCCAAAAAATAATAAAATACAAGAATTTGAAGATGGTGAAGACTTCGTTCACATTTGTAAAAACATATAGTTTTTTACTCTTACTCTTTGTATAAAATTATCGGACGGCAATTATCTTTTCCGCCATTCAAGTAAGACTGGCGTAGAAGAAAACCCTTCCCGCCGAATTTGTGTTAATACATATATCCCAAAACTCTACAGAATTGTACGTGTGTATAACAGTGATGTTCCCTGATACGCAATTATTTTGAGAGATTGTTTTTGTGAAGTGTAGTCTTTCATGACAAGTACGTACAGAACGTAGACACTGCGTGGTATTTGATTCTGAGAATGTGAACCCAATACGTTAAAAAAGGCACTGTACCCAATTTTTCAACATGCAAAGCAGGTGTTAGGCGTATCGGCCCCAGCTGATATGTGAGTAAGTATTTACTCTGGGCAAGATTGTCCCTCGCGGAGAGAGATCAACCAAATATGATTATGTGAAATCGTAGTAATGTATAAATATAAACAAACCACATAAACTACTCCACTTGTAAGTAATTTGTTTACATCACTACTGTCACAACTTCAACGAAGCATAAGGTTTTTTCGCACATCGATTCAATTAATCTGTTCATCGTCTCACCTAGTTTTGTACTATGTATATCGGTTAACAACGATGAGTTATTTCTAAATGAAATAAAATTAATTAGTTTATATTGAATCACGATAATATAAGCCCTTACCGTTTGCCATTCAATTTATTACAGATCATCTGTTTGAATTTTGCCACACCATACCGTCACACTAACAGCGTATTACAGGCGAACTGCAACCGAACGGCAAAAGCCCGCGGGTAGCGAGTACCGAATGGCCAGTGGGCATTATGGACAACCGTAGTAGATGTGGTCCACTGGTCTCACGGTAAAAATGAAAACGTAAATAATCACATTTCCGTCTGACTTTCTCAAACCGGCCGCGGAAACTGCCTATATACTTTTTCTTGACTTCAAATCTATTCTGGTTGAAGACGCTTAAGTTTTCTTTTTCGCCGTTTCCTCATTGCCGAGGATCATGATCCTCACTCCAATTTCCCTGGTAGACAAGGCTACACCAATCCTCGCGGTTTTGCGCTGCGTGGTGAGTCTAGGACACCGATGTTCCGGCTACCACACACTTGATAAGTTTTCGCTAAGAGTGGCTAAGGTGCTGGATGTTAAGGACTAAGGTGCCCTTGTTGGTGGGGATTACCTGCCACGTCAAATACCTCATACAACAATAACCCCATCTTATGCATATTACGCATAGACTAATAGTCTTATTACATCAATGATATTACGAGTTAATTATTGGAAAGATATATATCAAAATTCATACTTTTTCGACCGCACTGTTGGATGAAAGAAAGCTGACATAATATGATTTTTATTTCGTTAATATCCAAGGTTGTATGAATTAATAGAGGGACCAACAGATGGCACCGATTGTTACTATGTTCGTTTGTTTAAAATCTTAAATCTCCGAAAGTTCTTCACCGATTGCTTTGAAATTTGTGATTTATAGCAAAAGGCACGGCCTTTTTCGACACTACCACAAACGAGTCTTCCTTTGAATGCGCTTTATGCAACATGTACTTTTTTGTGTAAAATAGGTCGACATTTGAATATGACAGGTTCGTCATTTCGCATACTTAGTTCTTGCTTATGACACGTTATAGTAGGACGGTCGGCATTTTTGAAAGTACCTATGGATTGACTTCTTGCAATATATACTGTGTTTTCATATTTTTATTTGGTAGAGTATGCACTCTTTCACTCATTCGCATCGGCCATCCTTACGGATTTCCCTACGGTTGACATCATCATTATTCAGTACTATTTGTTTGTCTGTTAACGAATGAATTGAAAGAGTTCCTAACAATTCCTAAGTATCAGTCAAAAGTAAATGTTTTATGAGGACGGCGGAACACGTGTTCATACAAATACTGATATTGATACTGACGTACTTATATTGTAGCATTCCGTCATGATATCTATAAGGAAAAGAACACGTGTTCTCGATTTATTGTGAATGACTAATATTTTATCCGGAAGTTAGCATGCTTTAATTTTTTTAACAGGATCATTTTTCTCCATGTACTAATTCCCTCAGTAAGTTCTATCCATGGCCAATAGTTAGTTATCTGAGTCGTTTGGGAGTCCCTTAAATAAAGTTATCGTCGAAAGTATTTATGTATATACATTTTTTTAATATGTTGTTTATCCTTACTTACATAAATATGTACCAGTTCTTATCTATGCCATGGTCGGAAAACACCGCTCATGATTAAACATTGGAGTCTGCGTATTTCCTCAACATTAATCAATCGGAATGTAAACATGACAAGTTACTTAGTTCAATGAATCAGAAATGATTCAGTTACGAATACGGAAAAGATAATATATTACCCAGTGGTGTAGCGACAAACTGTCCGGCCCATTTTCAACAAAATATAACATGAGTAATGCAGAGAGCGCCATTATTATTATTAAATATTGAAATCAGTAACGGCTTATGTCTTAATTATTTATTAATAACAATAAATATTATCACTTACACAAAACACAAATTTTGTCGTAAATTTTCTGGTGTACAGCTTCGGGAATAGACGTCTTTAGTTTTACTGAGCCTTGGCGGCTTTCACCCTTCCGAAATTTCTATAATTCAATTTATTTATTTATCATCTTCCCCGTAAAACGGTTATACACCAACATACCAAGGAGAAGATTATGAATTTGAGGTACATGTAAGTGTAAAGATGTCATGGGGGTAGCTTTGCCATTTTGTGACATGCGTCAAAAGATAGTTGCTTCTCTGTAAGTGACGTTGAAAATGTCGATTGTCAATGCAGAATCGTTGAGCAGTCGAGTCGCTCTGTTGATTGGCGCGTTCTGATAGGCAGAAGTCACCGCTTTAGGAGCATAAAAAAGTTCATCAGATTTTCTACGAGTGTACTTGTTATGCTACGTATACATACGCACGCCGAACTGCCGAACTGAAACTCAACTTATGGGAAAGGAAGAAAGCAACTGCAAAAGAGTTGCTTCGTTCCTTGCCCATAATTCGTGGTACGGTTCGCGTTCAGGTTCTCCAATGTATACGTACCATTAGACACATATAAGTTAACCTCTTTCAACAATTTATCTTTTTCTCCTCTCCATCTGTGGGTTACCTGTGTTTCTTTCTTCGGTTAAAGACGATTGAACAAGAATAACACACGAGAAAAATCTTTGATCCCTCGTTTGAGGCTTTTACTCATAAAAAAACTTCAATTTAATCTTATCGATTTGTAGGGTTAACTGGTAAAATAGAGTAAATTTGGCCTACCACTAAGAAAAACTACTTATAATATTTGAATAAAACAGTTTAGCCCGTTCTAACACTCGTTAACATATTATGCACATCAGTTTAACCTAGCTCACATAGGCATTAGTATAAAAAGACCATTTCGCACTCAACTGTGCGCCGATTACGTCTTGACTCTGCCCATTTGCATGGTAAATCCCATGTCTGAGAGATTGTTTAAAAAAATCTCTTTTTACCGTTGTTGGTTTGCATTACTTGTTCGTTACGCAATTGGCTTTCTTCTTCGACTTGGTCAAAGTTACGCCGATTAATTCATCGGTAATTTATTGTAATTACATAATTAATCATTCCATGCGAATTATTGTCCTTTCGAATTCCGAATAATTGCCAATTTTCGATCCCAGCCTGCACTGTAAATTTGCAGGATTTTGAACGACGATTTTTTTTACCATATTTGAGTATCCTATCAAATCTTCATACTTGTTGGAATCCACCTCTGGGTTGGAGTTCCCAAATACCTGATTTTGTGCTTTGTAGACCGTTTGCCATCTCTAATGCGCAGACGCAATCTAGGCATGCTGAGTCTGTTCTACATATATTTCGATGGAGCTTGCTCGAAGGAGCTAGTAGCATTGATCCCCTGTGCACCAGTGAAGATGATGTCGGCTTCACGAGAACGGATCGTTTCTTCGACTCTTCTTTATACAAGTCGGCTCGCATGTGCAACAAGTTACAGTCATGTTTTTCCTCTTTCGTGGAATCCCAACATGATCAATGTTCGCATTAATAAATCCCTTCCTACAGTCCCTTCCTTGACTCGCCTTACAACGGTAACTAAACCACCTAAACCATTATATCATGGTATATTTGAGGTATTTTCCAAAGTGCAATCATCCTGGCCATTCAGAATCAAATCCTACCTTAAATGACTTTTGTGTTTCATGATCAGATCAGAATGGCCAGGTACTTCCCCACCTTCCATTCCTCCGTCTCGTTCCCCTTCCCACTGCCTTCAGCCTCACAACATTCCACAATTATGGGGATGCCATTGTCTCACTGGCTCCAGACGGTTGTGCAGAACCCGCTGCAAAATAAAGATACTATGTTTTGTCCGGTTTACGTCATCAGTCCTCATTACCGATGGTTAAGTACATTTAGTATTTAATTGGGGAGCAATACAATATTTTAATTTAGCTTTATGATTCTATTGTTATACTGTATCACTTTTATGACTTGCGAACGCAATCTGAAAGGTGGCTTATGTATAATTCTGTATTTCTTCGTAATTATCAATTTTTAAGTGCTTTGTCATCAACAATAAATTAAACATTATTTGACACTTCATTGGGTACTTTGTCCTTGCCTGTTTAATTGCAGTTATGTAATAATAAAGGACACATCTTATTACCTACACGTAGAATTATTAATTCTAGCCAAATTTCTTGTTATAACGGGTTTTTGGGACGTATTTAATGCTACCTATTTTGGTTTATTTGTAAAAAAAACTCCATGAATTAGGAAGCAGTTAAATATTAATACAAAATTATTATATGCAGACGCAAAGCAGTGGTATTTTGGGATTATTGAAAATTAAAAAATTCAATCAGTATTTTCATAATACTTATACTATTATGTCATCAACAAACATTCTTTGTGTTCAAACGTTATGATTTATAAACAAAAGTTGTTGTGCATAAGCACTTGATATCTCTTTTACGTATTTATGATTCTTTACACAAGCGTTAAAACAGAAATATTATTATAAACGTACGGGCAGAGTCTTAGTAGGTTCGCATTGCATTATCTTTATAATTTACATAACATCTTGCTCCCCTAGTCCTTTTCGGTCAGAGACCCATCTCATCAATAAAGCGCTTCCAGGTGTCCATGTCCTATGCTATTTCAGCGGCATCTGTCCATACCAGTCCCTCCTATCCTCGCATAGTTTTAGGAGTAATTTCTTCCAACTATGTCGGTAGTTTTCCCTCTGGAAGATGGATAGCGGAATTCGATCTTCTGGCATTCTTAGAATATGACCAAGTTGCCTAAATTGCAACTCTTTTATGCAAGGTATATCGATATTTAGCTCGTCTCGGTTCGTCGAGATTCTTATTAATTCTTCTTATATAACCACTCTTTCGGCAGCTTGTACCCTTGGATGTATCCTGTCGTTCGTCGTTCATCGTCCAGATTCGAGTTGTGGCGATACACCGATTTGTACACTGCCAACTTTGTCTTGAAACTTGGCTCTGGTTTCCTAAGCCGTAAAGCAGAAGACGCAGTACACCGCTTGCCGCACCTATTATACTGTCAATTTCTCCATCTTGCCAGCCATCGCCTAAGAATTTGACCCCAAAATATTCAAATTGCTTGACGAAAATGTTGCACCTAGTTTGGTTTCTTTCTTTAACCATAACTTGTTATTGACTGAGCGTAACGAAGTCCTGTTTTAACTCGACTGTTTTGCATGTCATCTGTCTGTGCATTTTTTGTACGTCCCACTTATGTTTCTAGATGGTAGTCGTGTCGGATATTGCCTTTTTATACCGCAAGGGTTCGCATGAGCGTGGATCCTTCTACAAGCTGCCAAATTGAAATAATCAATATTATTGTACTCACCAGCATGAAGAAAGCTAGATAAAAGAATTGTTATTGAGATTTTAACGTTTATTTGGACCAATCGTATAACTCTTTATTGGAAATCAAAAAATGTTGTATAAAATTAATGGTTTGTGATTAAGAAGGTAAGTATTTAAGTAACTGCCTACAAATCTTATGATTTTGATTAATCAAATAAGATAAAATTATAAAATTGTTTGTATGTTCGTCAGTCTCTAGGAAACGTAATATTTAAAAACAATGACTCATCCACTTGCTCAAAGGATATTTTTGTGTTGTCTATTATTACGTGTGATGGACGTTGCAAGAATTTATTTGTAGCTGTCTAAACTGATAGAGATCACTGATTAAATAATAATATGGACGTAATAGTATGCACGTCGCACCTTCTAACTAAACACTACACTCGTGACGTGCATTTTAATTTATGAAAACTCTAACATAATGAATGCTTTCACATCTGCTTTCTATAAATATGTCATGTTTGTACAACTGAATTATTCATATACATGTATTTAATTCTTAGTTGGAAGGTGGTAGAACGCCGCGTATACAAGATTCGGTGTAATTAGTCTTATAGTAGGGTTTAAAAATAACTATCTAACCATCACGCCGTTTCTCCGCACGTTCAGACAGAGAGTACAAATACACACTCATGCAACTCTTGTCTTGACATACACTACTTGCTTCATTCACATTCACACACTGGGCAAAATTCCTGATCAAAATATAGCTCATTTATAAAGAATCTCTTTCAAAAAATTTTTTTTTTTCATATCTGTCAATTTAATTAACACTTCCTTAATTGAGAATAAATCGTGTTTAGGGAGGGATTATTCGTAATCCGGTTAAAAGCTCGATTACAGGCCCTTAACGAATTAATTGATACGTTTCCTGATAATCTTTTAAATACACGTGTTCATAAAAATTTTAAAATTTTAATTTTTTTTTTCATTATATATCTGTACTCAAAAAGCATACGGATGCATAAGATTAAGAAAGTGGCGCATAGATGGTCTGACCATGTAGAGTGGATAACTGCAGAAAGGAGTGTAATGAGAATATGTCACCGAAGTAAACGGTAGAAAAAGTCGGGGATGTCTGCGGAGAGCCGAAAACCTACATGTTTTTAGCATATCGTTCGTCATTTGATAATTGAAAGAAATATTGTTGGAAATAACAAGAGGTTTTTGGCTCTCCTGAACATTTCTTGTTTTGGAGTTGCATCCGTATGCTTCTTGGGTACAGATATTATCAAGGCAAACGCAGGTTCATGAACTCAAGTTCCGATATTATTACGAATTTACTTTGAAAGATTTTCGAGAAACGGCATAATTCTTAATAACTTAACAATACTAATTTTTCTCCGTGCATATTCTTCTGTTATTTCGTTATTACACATGAATTCGTGCCATGTCTTCCTCGGACGTTCCCGACTTCTTCTACCGTTTACTTCCGTGACATATATTCTCCTTACACTCTTTTCTGCAGTCATCCACTCTACATGGTCAAACCATCTAAACGCCACTTTCTTAAGCTTACATGCATTCTTTCCGGATCTCCACATTATTTAACACACATACGCCTCAACGACCTGATTCAGGGTTTACGTGTGTTTATAAACCGTGAACTTCTTGTAATTTTAACAAATCCCTGTCCTGTGTGTCACATTTTCATTAGTCCCAATTGCTCCCAACGGACTGGAGACAATGATACTATGGCAACCCCAATTGGGGTATGTAGTGAGGTTGAAGATTGTGAGGAGGGGAAGGAGATGTGGAAAAATATGGTGGGGGGAGTATTTGGCTATTTAGATCCGTCACCAAACACAGCTAAACCCATTTCAAGAAACGTTTAAATTCTAAATGGTGTTCTTACACCAGGGTGATACTGAGAGTATGTTCCACTCTGGAGCGAATTATGAAATAACACAAATTAATCAAATAAAATTTACTTGCGCATGCCGTGATTTGAACCCGCGACCTTCGTTTTGCTGGTCGAGAGCCTTACCGCTCGACCACCGAGGCCGAGTTTAGTAGAGACAATCTATTGAATTCGATCAATATACTTCTTATTCTGTTTCACGAATCTCATGGAAAATTCTGCTTATTTCATTATCTATTTTTTTATCGCACATCAGACTTTTTTATAAGGTACTTATTTATTTGTAAACTTTTATCAATTATATGACTACATCAGATATTAGTGTGGATGTTTTTGAGAACCTGCACATTCGAATAACTACGCTATTGCAATAAGAATTACGTTTAATATATTTCCTCATATCGCAATAATATTACATCTCTAGTAGAAACGTAAATACATAACAAATGTATGATTTATTGAACAAATTTCATAAAGTAGATACATAATTGCATGACATTCTTTCAATGTGCAATATTCTCCATTTGTCGCTGTAAGAAATCATTTGAAATCGATGTTACGTGCCGTGACTTTTCTCATTTATTATTGTACCTTGTCAATATTGCATAGTACTGATTTATTTTATCGTCACTTATTATTATTGATAAGGAGATTGTCTGCATAGCTCTCGTAAACATGGGGATAAGGCCATAGGCTCAATATGCTTTTCCACCAACATTCCTTGGCAGTAGTCCTATATTTTATTAGAGTTCACCAGTGCTGTCATTTAGTCTTCTGGTTCCACCCTTTAATTATTAGGAGACCAAATTTGGCCCCAAACATCATACGAATTTAGGTTCCTGATATTTAAAGGGTTAATCCTTCAGACCACATATTGACCGTTATTCTTCTTTAAGAGGAAGCTACAAGCCGAAAATGTGTATATTCTTGGTATACCTTATATTGTAGGTAATAGGCATTAAAATCGCTTGACAAACGGAGTGGAGTCTAGAAACGTTCGATTTCAAGCACAAAACTGGTTTTTATTTATTTTGTTAATAATTTTATAAGAAAGCAAAAAAGTTAATCAAGTGAAACTGTCACAGATAATCTAAGCTGTAATACTGTATTTTTTAAAAGTTGTTTCCTTTACGCGTTCCGACATTTATATTTAAAAAATATTTTTTTTACTAGTTTACATTTATATTTTGTATTGAATAATTTAATTTTCTATATGTATTCTACTCGAGCGAAACAATAGGAAAACCTTCAATTTATCTAAATCATATTATTGGTAATCATAATGTACACCAATTCGTTATAAAGATTAATCAAAATAGTGATTTAGTAATAAGCTTCGCCTTAAGATGGTGTCAGAAAGTCGGATAATATGTGTTTATTTCCGCTTCGCAATAAAATTCTTATAAATGGAATATTTGTGAACGTATCCAAAAACTAAAAAGTGTTTCTAAAAGATGATGAAATGCGCTTTTAAATTATATCATTACAAATAAACATATAGTTTTCGAAATACCAAATTTTTAAAATTAATTGTAAAAAGTTTCAGAAATGACTCGCTTTACGTTTTTCTTAACACTAAACTAAAATTACTGAAAACAAAGAAAAAATCATCTTATTAGACAAATGTTTTATTTACGTTACTGCTACCTCACTTTTTTGTCGTTTCGTATAAAAATAATGAATAAAAAATTCACAAAATTTCATTTTTTTCCCAAATTGCGCTCGGAACTTTTGGTTTCATAGAGGTGTACATTTTAATTCATCTGTTGTTACCTTCTAGATTTTAATATAAAGCGTGTTGTTTTCTCTTTCTAACACCGTCTAGATCATATTTCTAACCTATCATGGGAGACAACGATATCTATGAGACATTAGTCATCACTAAAATAGAACAAATTGATTATATGGGTAATATCTGTTTGTTAGACAAACCTAATAACATTAGCCTGAAGGGTTAATGATATAGAAGCCTTCTTCACATCGAAGCGGAACATTGGCACCATAGATGAAATGGAGTTTGGAAATCATTTTTTTCTGTCTTTTTTGGTGCCCAGCGTAGGGCAAGAACCAATTACCCTGAGATTCATGGAATCATGATCCAACGACTGATCCTACAGCTGTTGATGTTGATGTGGTAGTATCCTATTAAGAGTTCCGTTAGCTTCCTCGGAGAGTTTCTCTCCAATATTTTCTGTTTTGAAAACCGTTAAAAACTGCAAATTATTATTTGAACGTCTGGGATGGATGGTTGAGGCCATTGGTACTTTGGTCCGAAGTCTTTCAACCGGTTTGTGATAATTTCCTCAACCGTTGTGCTAACATCTTTAATAAACAGCTGCCAATTATTATGTCTCGTGCTCTCAGTGGCAGCATCTCCGACTGATCCTTACTATGGGTTATATTTATTCATAACGTTTTTATTACACCCACAAAAATTCTAAATGAAAATCTGTAGCTTGTTGGATTTCATATATCTTGCAACTAACCTAGAAAATTACATACATCAAGTGGAATTAGATAACTAGACATTTCATCTAGAGAACAAAACAAAACACTTACGTGCATAAGTGTGTTGCTTTAAAATCGAGTTTAAACCTTCAAATTTTCAAATGAGGTACCTCCTGTACTCACAGATTGGTTGGAGCGTAGATAGTAAATAGCCACAACAAAGGCGGGCTTGATACCCTAGAAAGTATAACAACATCCAAATTATTCTCTCCTCAAAGATTATGGTCAAGAATTGCCTAAACGTATAAGAAAAACGTGCACTAACCTGGTGTAGTTCCCTTCCCGCAATAGTTAGGCTTCCTCTGGCCCATGCAATATACGCAGCAGATTATTGGTGTATATCAGGTGGCACGTTAATCATTTTGTTATATGTTGGTGAGGAGAAGAAAATAGAACACCGAAAAAGCACGATTACAAGTAGTTCAATATTTGAAGCATAGACTAAAACCATTTGTTTTGCATTCGGGTAAGTACTTACCGTATTAGTGCACATTATAAATGCAAAGAGGCACGAAACACAATCTTTGAGGTACTTATTTAAAATACTAGGAAATTATAATCTAACGAAACAAAAATAAATTATATTATGGTGCTTAACCACTAATCTTGACATTTTGTTGATTAGATATCAGGGATTCTAAATCATTAATAAAGTGCTTAGCTTATGAGATTCCACATTTCTTGCAGCAAACCTAGTGATTTATATAAATGAATTACCAGTTACTTTAGATTGTTATTAAAATATTCTTCGTAATAATTATTAGTCCTTATTCGCACAATGAGTATTTTCAAATTTAAATATGCGTATACTGATTTGCGTTTTGTCTATTTTGGTACTGAGTATCGTCTGTCTCCAGCTAACTTTCAACAGCCACATTATTTTTTTTTCTTATTTTTAGGTTGTTAACGTTTGAAGGGAAATAAGTACCTAGTAATAATAATAGTATTTAGCGCAGCTTTGTGTAATTTGCTTCAATTGCGCTTTACTCTAACAAACTTTAATACAGTCATTTAGTATTATTGGTAATTTTTTTATTTTATATTAGAAAAACAAACAGTACATAATTTACAGAGATGAAACAATATACAGGAATAAGATACTTCATGTTGGGTACCTATAATATGTTACCTTGTAATGGCTGCTAAGTGGTATGTTTATTCCTTAATTGCCATGTGACGTGTGTAGTATATAGGTGTGTGTGTGTAATAATATGTGAGTGTTTGTGTGTGTGTCTGTTGCTGTATGTATGCGCATTAAACAGTTTAAATTATTGACCTGATGCTATGTTTGAATTTGGGCAGTGAATCCGAAAACATGTCAATGTTAGAGTTTAGAGAAATATTATTTAGGGTATGAAAATCTTAAAATTATTCCTACAGTGCGCTTTAAAAATAAAGATCAAATAATATAACACGAAATGTACAGTATATACAAAAGCGATGACAAAACAAATAATAACAATAACAGTCATATTATAGCACAGGACAATAATCTTAATAACTTACATGACATAAAAATGTACTGTCCACACAAAGCGATTGTGAGAGAACCTATGTCTAAGTAAGATATTTTTTTGCTAATAAAGTTATTTAGAATGAGGTTGTCTTTTTTATGAAAATGTTATATATTTTAAATTAGTTTTTAGATATCTCCAAAAATGACAAAGATATGAGCTTTCAAAGTGAACTTGTATAAATCGTACACAATCGTGTCTAGTGACGTCACACGAGACGCGCTTATCGTCCGGCCGCAAATATTCTCGGTATTATTCGGTATTTTTCAAAAATCTAAAAGTTCTGTCCTGCTCATGGCATGCTCTAATTAATATGATACATTTGTAAATAACATTGAATTTCTTTGTTGGAGATTAATACTTATTCTCACGGGGATTTCACCATTTAGATGAAAATTCCAAAAAACTTATTCCAATTGATCATATAGTCATTTAAACTTTTGAAAATCGTTCATAAATACGATGATAGGTGTTGTTATAGTTATGGCAACGTTTAACCCTTTAACTATTAGGAGACCAAATTTGGTCCCAAACATCATATTAATTTATTTTCATAATATTTAAAGGGTTAAGGCGAAGCTTAATGCTAAATCACTATTTTGATTAATCTTTATAATGAATTGGTGTACCTACATTATGAATACCAAAAAATATGCTTTAGATAAATTGAAGGTTTTCATATCGTTTCGCTCGAGTAGAATACAAATAAAATAAATAAATTACTGAATAAAAAAAAAGTGGGTGTGTCAAGCCTACGCAAGACAGAAGTGAAACTTCTAGTTTCAGCTGATGCTTGGCGTGGCGCAGTTCGCTGGTGTCTGAGAGAGAGGAAAGAAGAGAAGAGAGAGAACGTTCGTGAGCGGCTCCCCCACCTCAACAAGGTTTCACTTCAAAAATGCCACAGCCGAGAATCGAACCTCGCTTAACTGATTGAAAGCCAACCACGCTGAGCACCAACTGTAAGCAAAGCCGCATAAATTGATTATATTATGTAGGTTCTGAAAATATGAGAGCTTGTTATGTTTTATAATGTTACCTACATCACACCCAAAATATAATATATTTTTAAAAATAATGTACAATGTACAGAAATAGAATCCCACACAAGATCGCGTAGTGCGCTCTAGCGAACGGATATTTTATCAGAGGGAGATAGTTTTAATTTTTTTTTCTGTAAATTATTACATATTATCAAAATAAATAAATTAATTAAATAAATGTAATACAATTATCATAATATACGGATTAGATAATAATTTTAATCCAACACAATAACGCAAAGCGCGCTCTAGCGGAGTAATGTTTTATCACAGTGAGATAAGTGTTTTTATTATTTTGCAATATTATTTTCTTTTAAAAAATGTTCTGACCTACTAAAAAATAAGATATTGAATGAAAAAGGCGTTAAAAACAAAAAAATAATGTGCGATGGCCGAGAATCGAACTCGGATCAACTGCTTGGAAGGCAACTATGCTGACCATTACACCACCAACGCCAGTTGTCGGGATGAGCTAAGAAGCATTTATATGTTACTTCAAAACTTTGACTAGATCAAATGAACTTTAATCGGTGGTCCCGCATTTTCGTTTCGGTCATGAGTCGGTTTTACTCCGGTCCTCGAAATTGCATGACGCGCGTAAAGAAGTTTCACTTCAAAAATATTATTTCAATAGAAATGTATGAACGCGTAAAGTAAACAACTTTAAAAAATACAGCATTGTAGCTTAGATTATCTGTGACAGTTTCACTTGATTAACTTTTTTGCTTTCTCATTAAATTATTTACAAAATAAATAAAAACCTGTTTTGTGCTTGAAATCGAACGTTTATAGACTCCGTTTGTCAAGCGATTTTAATGCCTATTACCTACATTATAAGAATATACACATTTTTGGCTTGTAGCTTCATCTTAACTGACAACTGAAAATTGCTTGTATTGGAAAAACGCGCTCGGTTTGAAAGGCGCGCTTATCTATTTACTCTTGTGTAGATCAGGCCACCTTCTTCCTTTGTGAATGTTTTTATGTGTTCCTTTGTAAAGAAGGTATGTGTTATAGTTATTGTGCATTTTAATCAATATGTCTATCATCGATGCCTTCTAAAGCCATCTGATGATATCCCGTCATTGAAAATAAAATAAATTGTTTAAATAATGCGGAGGTTCGCTTTCAAGCTCTCGTCTCTCTTCTTCGAGGTTCAGGCCCCATAGTATAAAACTTTTTAGATCACTTGAATTAATTTTGTTTTCACGGTTTTATTATAGCATTGAGCACAAAACAAAGCGCGAAACAGCTGTCTCAGATAAAAACTAACGAATTATTTGAAAAATTATTTTATTGAAAATAATATTTTCATCATAGTAGGACAAATAATTACCAGAAACTCTCAGAAATACTTTCCAAATATGCCTCTAAAATCGTGGACAATCGGTTTTTTTATAACCTATCTTGCTATAGATACCTTTTAATTTTAAAAAGATCATTCAGTGTGGTTGAGCATTTTGTCCCCAAATTCAATTCAATTCAATTATGTTTATTCATTTCAAAAACATTACAAAATTGTTAATTTCAATGCGTTTTTAAAATATGTTTGTAATAAGAATTCTTAGATTAATATTAACAGTGTGTATATCAACTATACCAGTAGTAATAGAGCTTGCCTTTTAAAGGAAATTCATTGATGCTAAAAATATCGATATCCGAATTGATTCTGTTCAACAGCAAGATTGCTCTCCCCACAGGCATGACCACCATTGGCAAGTTAGTTCTGCAGGCCGGGAGATAAAATAGTCTATGTTGTCGGTGACGTAGATAACCATCGGGAACATAGAAATGAATGCTCTCCATGATGACCGAGTTTTCAAACCATCCACGAATCAGTCTAATGAAATGTGTAGCAATGCACACATCCCTCATGACCCGTAGATAGTTCATTCCGAGCATACCCAAAAGAAAGTCAGTGGGATAGATCCAAGATGAAAATGGCCTCGCAGCCGTGCATTAGTCATTTTATATCCGTAAACCATTATTTCGAGATAAACCAGGCAAAAATATACGCATTTAAATATGTAAATATCTTTCTTTTGGTTTGAGTTAGAGATGCTATATTTTTATAAATACACATTTGTATCCTCTTTAGTAGTCTAGTTCACAACTCATTTTCGCCAAAAAAACGACATACAATCTGTTAGTTTAGTATGCAGATTCTTTTTAACGTCAAACTATCGTCTTCTTATCTTTTCAATTCATATCTGGAATGATCGGAATGCCACCATCAGATTCGTTATTATAATAATGTATTCTCCGCGTGATGCTGCTCTGATGACGAGTTACGGAGTGAATTCTCGGATAAGTCCCGTTGCTCCCGCTCGAGGTATATCTATATATTATCGCGTTAGTATGCTATGTTATTCAAATTTTATTACGGTCAAAAATTAATAATATCCGGTCGTTTTGAAAAATTACCGGTAGGCTTTGAGAGAGATTTAGATCCACGCGTGAAGGTATATTTTATGAATTGAATTTAAATATAACGCGGAATATTGATTAGTATAAAGCAGTGAACTATTATTAAAAGACAACCATTCAGAATTGAAATGGCTTTAGCCGATGTTGATAAACCAACTCAATCTTTTAATTTCCATCCCACTGCACGGAGAAAATTAAGTTTTGCTAACTTATTAAAAATTTCTTCAAATTATTGAAAACGGGATGTCAGCCCGTTTCCTGATAAGTTTTTAGTAAATTCATAACATATCGGAACACGTGTTCGTTCACCTGCATTTGCCTTAATAATATACATTGACAAAATGCTAAAATATTAGGATTTTGATAACGTGTTCGTATTTTACTGAAAGTTTATTGTAACACCTATCAATTCATTCGTTAAGGGCCTGCAATCCCGTTTTTAACCGGATTATGAATAATTTGAAGAGATTCTCAATAAATTAGCAATATTCAATATTAGTATTTTTTCTCCGTGCGCCTTCATCCTCACAACGGTTTGATGCTAACTCAACACAGTGACTATTCAACACACTTTTAAAAAGTGATATAAAGTCATTAAAAACGATGAAACAATTTTTTTTTAAACCTAACCTAACCTAATCTACTTAACCCAGTTAATAAAGTTTTTTGTTTCATCACTTTCTATGACTTATAACTTTTTAAAGATGTGATGAATTATCATTTTGATGATTTATCCGGTCACCCCTCACAACATACTTTAAAATCGAGAATGCAATAGACCCACTGGCATTAAAATCAAAATAAATAAAAATTTAAGAACAAATAAAGTATGTATAATCAAGATAACCGTATATATTAAGTCCCTGATCTAGTGAATCCCAAATAACTGGCAACACAGGTACCTTCAGTATGCCTCGGGCTGTAAGCACCTGTCATACAGGACTAACCTACCTTGACGGCGGTCGTCGCTTCCCGATTAGTGTTGTTGTCTCTCTCCGGGAATCTATCTCTGTCGTATAAGAGACGCGCTTTTACCGGTTTGGTCCATACGATTTTTTATAGAGTTTGTATAGTACATATTTAACCGTGCTTGAGAGCATCGGTCGTGTGCTTCGCATTTTGTAGGATAGGTTTCTTCAAATTAAACGTAATAAGTAACAAGGAATTAAAATTACCAATTTAAAAAAGGACGTGTTGTCCAAGTCGTTATTGAATTTGTAAAAATTACGATTGTTTATATTATAAACAAACCATAGAAAATATGTAGAAGCAAGGGAGATGGACCCATGGCCCATGGACCATCATTATTATGAAATCGCGCGCACAAAATACGAATGCAAATCGCACAATCACAGTAGCGCCCCGCCTTTGTTTTTACCCACACATCAAACATATAACTTGCGTTGCATAGCAGCTTTGAAAGTGCAATTTGATCGTAGCTCGGCGGCTGCTTATACGCCATATCTCCATTTGTGGAATCAACTTAATCATATAATTAAATTGCACTAATTACAAAATATGGTTAATATATAACGCAGACATATGGTATTCCATACAAAATATGTCCATGCTACTTGGAGCCACTGAGTGTATGGCATCCTCAGTAGTGTCATGTTGTGATGCTGAAAGGTTTGGAGAGGGGAAGAAGAACGTGGAGAACTGATGGGGATAGAACGTCTAGACGTTAGGAGAAATATTGCAATGGTGTTAGTGGCGCACAAGCTGCTAAATGGGCACATTTGCAATCCAGATATTCTGGAACGAATTTCTTTTTATGTCCCTGATAATTTCATCAGAGCTAGACAGCACAGATTATTTATTTTTCCAATGGGCAGGACCAACCTACCAATGATCATGCCTTTGGGGAGAATAACTACTTTGTTAAATCACATTTCTTCTGTGATTGACATTTTCAATTTGAACCAAAGAGAATTTAAGACGGCAATAAGCGTACTATTTAACAAATCTGGTTAATCAGATAGTATTGATGTACTTACCCATGCAAATAAATGTATGTACTTACTTCTTATAAACTGTAATTTATAAACTGTTATTTGTGAAATGTAAATGGCTTATACTGTTTTTCACAATAAATCAATAAATAAATCAATAAATAAATAAACTACTTCACAATTTAGATCTGGTCACCAAACACAGCTAAAGACATTTAAAGCAACGCAATTTGCTTTTTGTCAACGCTGTTTCACTTCTGAAATGTAGTCTTTCACCATGGCGATACTAAATATGTACATACCACTCTGTAAGGTGATTCAAATTTACCTATCTGTATACCTACTAAATATACTATATCAATTGAATTAAATTTATTTAGAGACCTGATGTAACAATAGATTGCAATTGATTGAAATAATGACTTTCTTTACATTGACAAAAAATGAAACATTATTATTATGTTGGGAAGAAATTTTATTGCGCTTTTTTGTGTTACTACATAAACATTGTACAATGATTTAAAAAAAAATGAAAATATTAATTGTTTTTTTAAAGTTATTAGTTGACGATAATGCTAACATTTTTTCTCTTTTGTTACAGGTAAGCCGCATTGAATCTGGAAACATTTTTCCTCAACCATCAAAACTGAGGTACTGTTTTATTTTAAACTAGTTGACGAGTACCCGGCACTGCTCGGCATTTCTCTATAAATATTAAACATTCCAGAAGTTAATAAATATCCTGTCAAAATCCGTTGCGTAGCTTAAAATTACTAAGCGCACAGACAGACAGACGCGGATGCGGAATTTGTCTTATACTATTTAAACATTCTTACTCGACTATCCACAAAACTAGACCTGGTAATATTAAGTCCTCCGGATATGGTTGGCTACAGATTATAGACAGATCAGCAATGAGCAACAAATAGCCCGCGAGCCTTTTTACACGGCGCACTGACTTGGCTAAATAATATATCATAAAAAATGCGGTAATTCAACGGTTTCTGTCCTGTTAGCGGAAAACTTTCTTCATTCTTCAGGTTTTAATTTTCAGGTATGTCGCAACTTCGTGATAAAATATCGGTCATTCAGAATACATCGAGAACACGTGTTCTTTTGCTAAAAAATATCATCACGGAATGCGACAATATCAGTATGTAATATCAATATTTGTATGAACACGTGTTCCGCCGTTCTCATAAACCATTTGCTTGTGACTGATACTTTGTTAGGAACTCTTTCAGTTCATGCGTTATAGGCGTGCAGTCCCATTTTAACAGGTAAACGTATAATTTGACCAGATTTTTATTAAATTAACATTATTTCATATCAGTGTCTTTTCTTCTTGTATGTTCTTAAAAAAACAATATCATGGTTTTTGGCCTTAATTGTAGAAAATTCTTCACCTTCGCAGCGCAACGGTTTTTGGTTTGTTAAAATATTATGTACTAAGCATTTTTTAAGTTTTTGTTTTATAAAATACTATAAGCTTTTTGACGTAATTTTGTTGAACTTTCCAAGCGATAAAAATCAACAGCGTTTATTTATTTGACCTTGGACATAGCAAAATGTTTGCCTGTGGCGCTTTCATTGTGCGCGCTGTGATTGATATTTTGCATGAGTTGCCTTTTTATAAGGCTACACTTCCAAATGTTGTTTCAGAAAACATGTAAATAGCTTAAGGCGATGCTCTACGTCGTGTTATATTTTAAATTGAGCCGCTATCAATAACAACCATTACGTAGATGGCGATAAGGTTTAAATTTCCGCTTAACACCATCCGCCTGTTTTGATTTATGCAAGAAAAAAACATGGCCAAAAAGTGCCTTTTATTTTATTTTGTGGATATTCAGTAATAAATATTTAAAAAAAATTTCGATCATTTTATACATAACTTAATTTGCCACATTATACAATAAAATCATAACCGAGAATGGGTTCGTAAGTAGGAGATTTTGAACTTTAAAGCAGTTTTCATATGCCTTTACATTATTTTTTTCTGGGCTTATAAAAAGACTTATCTAAAAACTACTCGATTATTTCAAAGGCCAAGATGTATTCTACTCGCAGTATTTAATTAAAGCATCTGAAACATTTCTAGGCGTCCAAATTTTCAAACTAAAAACACATGATTTTGCATTACTACGTATGGCATCGCCTTAAGAAAGATTTAATAGGAATCAATGATTAATTTTATTGATCAATATTTTACGTTTTTAAAATCTGTATAACAAAATACGAAAACGTTTAGCAATAAACTTTTGTTTGTCTATTGTGAATCTGCCACCAATTGCAATTTTTTTAAATGTTCTTAAATGTTTTAGAATTCTAAAAATCTACAAAATTTATAGGTTTAGCCTTCGAGACATATTTTTTTTGCCTGCGGTGATTTGTATTGCATTCTACGGTTGCTTTGTTAAAAAAAATACTGTTTTAGAAAATATGAATAGTATGCGACACTACCGACTGTAAATTTAACCATGTCAACCACCTGTATGTACTAAGGGTACATACGGGGGTAAGACCCCCTGAGGCCGGCGAACAAATAGAAAATGAATAAATGTTAAAAAGGTTGGCCATCACTGTTATTGATGAACCAGAAGTGGTTCCGTGATTCCTCATCAATATAACAATTCAACACACCAGTAAAAAGTGATAAGAATTATTAAAAGCGATGAAACAAAAACTAAGTTAAATAGTTACCTGTGTAACCTATTTAACCTAGTTTTTGTTTCATCACTTTTCATGACTATATCACTTTTTCTAGATGTATTGAATTGTTATTTTGATGAGATATCCGGTCACCCGAACAGTATCTTAAAAAGGCCTCACAACCTTAAAACTTTACCCCAAGACATTCATAAGTCCCCGAGCAACGCCGGGCACGCGTAAGTTAGTTATTTTTATTTCGTTTTTAAAATTGGATCTGATTTGTCAAGGATTTAGAGTTCTCATTATTTGTCACAGGGCTGAACTTAGTTAAAGAAAAAAAATTCAAACCTATTTAAAATTGTTTCGTTTTCTTGCTTTCGAATTTTCATTCCACGATTAATCAATTGATACGTAGTTTTGCGGTTGTGTTGTGCATCGCGGCGTTTTTATTGTTTTATCTTTTAAATTTTACCAGATTAACAATAATAATAAATAATAATTATAATAATCATCAGCAAACAGCCGACTGAGAAAACAGCGTACTAATTAGCTGCTTTAATTTTATTAAATAGGTAACCTAAATAACAATCTACCTTGACAACGAATCCATGATTCATAAAAAGTCTCAATTAAGAAATCATATTTGTATAAAATCTCAGCCCTACCCGTACCACATCTGTATCAGATCATAGATACACTGTTATGTATTTTGATTGTGTAGTTTGCATTATTGCTCTATAAATCAAATGTAGTAATTACCAAATCAACTTTTTTTTTAAGTTCTCTTATCTTTTTAAATGTTTGTTCCAAAATCGTTCTTGGTCATAGAAAATAAACGCATCTCTAGATTGTGTGATAGCACTTATGTTTTAATTGATTTAAAATTATATACACGAGGGAGTCATAAGCTAATTGGGCAGTAAAAAATAATTGAAAAATCACAAATGTTTTTAAATTATTCGGTGTTTAAAAAGAAAACTGACCAGCCCACTGTTTTAAATACTTTCTTAATAAATATAATTACACAAAAGTTGTGATTTGTAACTAAAATCATGGTTTTTAAAGTCTTACCGTAGTGATTTACGGTACACACGGTTTCAATTGAATTAATTATGCTTTCAATATCGCCCTGGTGACGATAGAACAAGAAAAGTCGCATTCACTATTTCAATATTTATTTACTTTTATCCACGGTATAAATATACCATAAACAATAGTTGCATGTCACAGAGTACAAGCATAATGAAATACTAGAAATATGTATTTTTAATAACAATTAACTGTGACATTTGAACGTAAAATGACGACAGAAAGTATAACATTAATACAAGCTCTAGAAGGGCATAAAAGTAGGAGATACAACATACAATATACAAGTAAACGGATAAAAGTAGGAGTTACAACATACAGGGTTTTCCAATAAAAGGTGTTATTTTGATATTCAATCGTAAAAGATCAATGGTTTTGTAGCTTGTGTGGCACATAGCGCCGTCTTGTTGAAAGTAAACGTTGTCCAGATCAATACCATCCAATTCCGGCCATAAAAAATCATTAATCATCTCTCGATAGCGCAATCCATTCACCGTAACTGTTGCTCCAGCCTCATTTTCGAAAAAGTAAGGTCCAATGACTCCGCTGGACCATAAACCGCACCAAACAGTCACACGTTGAGGATAGAGAGGCTTTTCAACAAAAACTCTTGGGTTTTCCGAGCCCCAGATGCGTCAATTCTGCTTGTTGACGAAGCCACCGAGGTGGAAATGGGCCTCATCACTCAAGATGATTTGCATTTGATTCACTCAAGTGAATTTTAATAATTTCAATGCGTTGTTGAAGCGTGTATCGTTCCATTTTTATTAATGGCGTAGTTTCTACTTGTCAAATGTCAAAAAATGACAGCTTCCAAAGTAACATCTACCGAAATAGCGGGCTATTCAAAATAACACCTTTTATTGGAAAATCCTGTATAATATACAATTACATGGATAAAATAGGAGATACAACATGTGATATATAAGTACACGGATAAAAAGTAGTTTAGATAACGATATTTTTTTATCAACAAACCACAGTGTATTTGTGAATATATTTCTAAATATCGGAAATCTGATTAAATACTTATTTAGGTGCCAACATTCCTAAATAAGTTAATTCTTTTTATTTATCTGAACCGTAATCAGCGAAGCACGCAAAATGTTATTTGCCACCAAAACGGAAGATAATCAGTTCGATCTTGCTATTTTGAAATCATTTATCGCTTCTTGCCATTTTTAAAAATAAATTATTAGTATCTAATCCGTTGATTCATTTTGAAATTCTTCCAAAACTAATTGCTTAGAGATAAATATTGACGGATGCTTTTTTTGTACCTAACATAAACTGGAACACGTAGAAATTGCAATATATATAATTTATCAGCATTCTAACTTTAAATGAAGGCAAACGTTTCCGGGTTACGAATAATCTGAAAATGTTGGAAAAACTTTACAAAAGCTAATTTTATACGACACTTCTTTCCATACCGATCCCCATATCGGGACCTATAAGGATAATGTTTGCTTTCCAAGATCATTTTTTTCAAACCCACACGGAGATAAATTAGCAATCTCTTAAAATTATTAGTAATTGCGGTTAAAAATGGGATTGCAGGCCTTACGAATGAATTAATAGATTTCCTGATAAACTTTTAGTAAATTATGAATATATTATTAGGATGTCGAAACACGTGTTCATGAAAATCCGAATATTTAAATCTTTTCACATGATATATTGTCAAGGCAAATGGGCGTGCCTTGATAATATATCAATGTGATTCTTAAATACCTATAGGTATTCCGACGTTAAAATGCAATATTTTCACATAAAACATAAAGTAATAGTTTCCTAAAACAACGGCGACTGTCAAATATTGCGCGCCAAATTTGACGAAAATCAGTATAAAAACTAGTCCTATTTTTCATAATGTCAAGACGACCCATGTGTAAACTGGACGAAAAATTGCGTCGTGTAAAATGGCTATCACATTATTGTAATTGGAAACTGTTGCTTTTGCAATGACAGAGGGCTTAGTTGGCAGAGGAATTGAACCCACGACTCCTGCTATGGAAACCGACGCATTTTTCCACTCAGCTACTAATACGTCAAAGTGTTTACTAATTAAATAATGGATTCTATATTTTTCTTTTTTTAATTATTCGCTTTGATAAAAACTTGCAAACTGCGACTCCTTTTTTCACTATCACAGGAAAACCAACATCCTGCTTGCACTATCGCCAAAACTTTGTACACCTAAGGATATGGCTTGACATAGATAAGGCCGTATGTTTTGTGGTCTCGTTAACCCTTTAAATGTCCTTTATAAAATAAATATTTCTTAAATGCCTTCCAATTTCCTGCAGCCTATATAATAGACCAGATGTGAATAAATAAGTGCGTTCCAACCTTCCGCTTTACCATCTCCCTCCCCTCGCTACTTTCTGAAGCCCCACAACATCGTACACCAAATTGGGGATGTAATACTCCCACTGGCTTAAGGAAGTTGGAATTATTGTGCGGTATTAACGTAAAAAAATTATATTCGAATGTTCCATTGGCTTCGTCGGCTAGCATCGAGACAGTTTCCGATTACCAAAAATAAAAATAAAAACATTTTGCGGTCTAAGGGGCAAAATAAAGTGTATGAAATTAATTATATATTCGGGCCTTTTTAAAATGTTCGACTCTCGCTTGATACTATCGCCCTTGTCTAGGCCATTCCACGAGCCGAACTGCCGAACTGAACCTCAACTTATCAGAAAGGAACGAAGCAACCGCAAATGGCACGAAACGCCGCTTGCAGTTGCTTCGTTTCTTTCCCGTAATTCGTGGCTCAGTTCGCGTTTAAGTTCGTAAATGTATATGTACCATAAGATGGCGCAGTTTATGATTATATCAATAGAACACACGAAATAACAATGATGACTTTTGTACTTCACAAATTAATTGAAGAAGAAGATTTTTAATTTTATAAAGGCTTATAAACTCTGCAATATTTTAATTATGGGAACAAATGTGTTTATGTGATAATTTAATGTAACCATAAGGAAATCCGGGTAAACAAACCGCGAGTAACCTCTTAAAGCGAAGCTTCGTGAAATCACATTTTAGATTAATATTTACTACGAAATAGTTAACATTATGAATACCAAAAATATGCTTTCGATAAATTGAAGCTTTAGTATCATTACGCTTGAGTAGGATTTAAAAAAAAAGTTAATTTCTTTGTAAAAGCATAAGCATAAACCACTAAAAATGTACGTACTCGCATTAAGGGCCCGCTTTCCGCGTAAAGAATTTAGATTTGGGCAACACCTACAAAATTTAGTGTTAAAAGAATCCGACAGAGGTGTCTGAATTCGTATTAGGAATAATTTTGGGGATTATGAAATTAAATTACCGACATCTATTGCAATTTTAGAAAAACAGAACCATTTTTAGTTAGCACCGACCTTAGAGTAATAATGCACCGACCAAATGAGAACGAAGTCGATATGAAGATCGTTCTCAAAATATGGGTTTTATTACGGATTTAATTAAATTTTTTTTTTTAATTTTACAAAAAACATTTACGAAAGTTATTTGTATAGGTATAAAAATTACTTTACTTTACTAAAATACTATTCTCACTTTTATAAAAGTAATTTATAACTTTTATAAAATCAATAAATATATTTTTACATCAATTTTTAAACTTTTTTACTCGAAAACTATCTTAAAACGTTGGAATTCCAAAAAAAGTTTTTTTTTCTTTTTTACTTGTACTATCAATTAGAATCACCTCCCGAAGTTTGTGCACTTTACCCCCGACATCTTGTATAATATGCGCAATATAATATTTATACAAGTGTAATATCTACTTTTGTACATTTATATAAATTATATACACGTTTACATTTTTATGCTCATCAAATTTATTATATTATAAAGATAGATAGAAAGATCCTTAGTGCTTCCTGAGGACTTACAAATCAGAAGACTTTTTTGTAATTATTTATTTATTCATTTAAACAATTCAATAATTATAAAGAGTAATAAAACATGTAAGCAACATAAAATTACATTCTAAAATGTGAAAGGGGCTCTATTTATTTACATTTTTATGAAATTACTACTTTTAATAGTTTAAGCTTTCAGTGAACTTTCAATTTTATTTTTAACTTCTCTAAATATTATTTGTTTAAATTGTCAAATATAATTTAATCACAAACACAAGATTCACTCAAAATGAAAGATTGGTGGTTCTGAAATGTTCCCATAAATACGGTGAAAGAACCCTAAACTATGAACTTATTGCCCTAAACATGCTTCGAGCGAAATGCGGATCTGGAAACCTTATCGTCAATCTGAGCAAAACATACCATGAACGTCAATATAGCAACAGCCTTTGTTCTGCTGCAGTTTCATTAAATGCCGAGAGATCCGTTTACAGTCTCCAAAAAGCAATACTGGGGCACAACCCTAGAAGCCAAGCTAAATGATTGGAATACAGAAAGATAAAAACACACCATTGTCAAAAACATCTTGGCCGTAAATGATTAAATAAAATTAGATTTATTCAGGAAGGCAAGCATTACGGTGATCGATGTTAAAAATCTAACATAGCCCTAGAATAACTCCAGTATCTTTAAGAAACCTTTCTCTTAAAGCTCAGAAAAAAACTTTCCATGACAGTTAGATATACCACTCTACAACAAGGCCGCGTACGGTAAAACTGTAAAAAAAAATAAAGTAATAAATAACAAAATAAATATTTCACAACACAATAATTTCATCGAAAATCTTAAATCCGTTTCACCTTTCTACATTTTCTATATTCTCCTTAAGAGTATAATCCTTAGATAATGCCTTTTCAAATTATTCGTGGAAGCTAGAAAAAAAATAAAATCATTGATTATAACTGCACTTCAAGTGACCTTTTAAATAACAGTAAAGGGCTCAAATGATTTTATTGTTACGTCCGTGCCTTTGCATCTTTACAAGACTTGGGCAAAACATTCTGTAGCAGAGTATAGATTTCACATCTGAAACATAATTAAAGAGTTTATTGAAAATAGAACACCAAGGTACGGTTAGTCAAAAAACGTACAATAAAGTTAATTCTGGGAAGAAATTGTACAGTTGACATTCAGGACAGGTTCACTCCCTCCTCCTCAAAAAAGACCCTCTATACAGCATTCTCAAAGATGACACAGGCTCTGAGAGAAATTATTTTCTTCAGGGCCTCCTTCCGACATAAAAAATAACATCACTGAACTAAATTATATTATTGTAGAAAGCAATCACTTTGTGGTTTGACATATTTAATAAAATAAAATACTTTTTTGTTTTAAAACCACGATATTTATTAATTTAAGAACCGACCGGTTTCGCTTTACTTAAGCATCATCAGGGTACAAATTAATACTAAACAAGAAGTACATAATGTGTGCATATATATAACAAAATATAGAGGGAGACAACATGATACAAATATATTATAGAGGGAGACAACATGATACAAATATAAGCAACACAAAGACGGTCATAAAATACATTAACATAAGTGTACAAGTAATGGAAAACCGCTAGATAATTATGTAGACTAATGGGTTATACGAATAAATCGGGAAAAACAAAACATCAATAAAACCTCAATAATAACGGTTTTTCCGAATTTGCAAATCATTTGATCGATAAAGATCATACATTCTGTCATAGAACCGGTGCTAACATCTTACATAAAAACGGGCATGGTAACAGACTAAACAATTTAGAGGCACTAGAAATTAAAAAAGCTGTAAAAACCAAAAGTCAGATACTTAATAATCAATTAGACATATCAAGTAGTCCAATATTAAGTCTGTTTCCAATAAACCCATAAAAAATTCCCAGTTCTCCTTACCTCCTTACCACCTTGCCAGTTGATGTTTTGTTTCTCCCGATTTATTCGTATAACCCATTAGTCTACATAATTATCTAGCGGTTTTTCCATTACTTGTGCACTTATGTTAATGTATTTTATGACCGTCTTTGTGTTGCTTATATTTGTATCATGTTGTCTCCCTCTATATTTTGTTATATATATGCACACATTATGTACTTTTTGTTTAGTATTAATTTGTACCCTGATGATGCTTAAGTAAAGCGAAACCGGTCGGTTCTTAAATTAATAAATATCGTGGTTTTAAAACAAAAAAGTATTTTATTTTATTTAATTATATTCCCCACAGTTTCAGAACTTTCGATAGCTTTTTTCGCTGGCCCGTTCATTATTTTTCTGGATTCCAAGTTCGAGTATTGTTATTTGAAACAGGTGGCCCATATTATTATTACATATTATATTATATTTCGGACATCGTTGCATTGTGAATCATTAGAGCAGATCTTAGAGTAATATTACTCTAAGGAGCAGATGTAAAGTGACGTGTGTATTTGTGTACGTAGAAAGTTAATTCGCAAATAAATCACGATCGTATAGGAACAAGAAAAGAGACAAGACAACAAGAAAATTAAATTAATAAAAATTTACCCCGTAATTTCTAATGCATTGGAATTAGTTTTATTTCCCAAAGTACCTATTCTGAAAAAAAAATAATAACTTTTTACTACACAATACATAAATAAAAATATGAATTATTAATTTTTATAGTAAATTATCGTTTATAATAAATATAAGCTTATAAATCAAAAATTGTATTTTTTTCTTCTCACCTATTAGATAGGATATAATTTTATGAGATAACATTTTTTCTTTGAAATACGGGATATCTTTCGTGTATTTCCCATCTTTGAAAAAACAATATTTATTAACTCATAAACTTTACACGCGTAAAAATTATCTTTATAAATTCAAATATTTGCACGTAATCGCACGTCTGTAGATCATAGAACGATGAACGACACGTCTGCCCCCAAAGCCCTCGAGTTGGCGAATGAACTTCTCAAAGAAAGATAGTTTAATCTGCAAGTCGGAGCGAGCGCGCTATAATAAATATGATTTAAAAGCAATAGGCGTAAGCGACAGTTGTGAAAATGTTTAATAAATCACGGCGTATTTCAAAAATAGCAAAAATTACTTATGGGGTCTATTGAGTAGCATTAAAAGAAGCATTGTGATTTTTTTCATACATATAACTTGTAAAATAACAGAAATAAACGTGTTAATAATATTTTTCGGAGCATACTTTGCGATTTATTTCTATCGAGGGAATTTCAAATAATTACCGTTTCGGCTTTTGGAACAAATAGATACTATCTTAAAGAATAACATATATTTTTTTAAGAGCTTAAAAACTTCAAAATTTTAAGGAAAGTATGTCGGAAATTGGATGAAATTCGAATAGTGGGCCCTTAAGGCGATGCCATACGTCGTGTAATATTTTGAATCGAGCCGCCATCGAAAACACTCCTTACGTAGATGGCGATAAGGCTTAAATTCCCGCTTCACACCATCCAGCTGTTTTGATTTAGGCAAGAAAACAACATGCCCAAAAAGTGCCTTTTATTTTATTTTGTGGATGTTCAGGCATAAATATTTAAATATTTTCCAATCATTTTATAAATAACTTAATTTGCCACATTATACAATAAAACCAACCGAAAATGGGTTCGTAAGTAGGAAATTTTGAACTTTAAACCAGTTTTCATGGGCCTTATAAATTATTTTTTTCTGGGCTTATAAAAAGACTTATATAAAAAATACTCGATTATTTCAAAGATCAAGATGAATTATACTCGCGGTATTTATTTAAAGCATCTGAAACATTTCTAGGCGACCAAATTTTCAAACCAAAAACACATGATTTTGCATTACTACATATGGCATTGCCTTAATGTATAAAAATGTATTTTTTATTAGAAGTTTATGAAGGCTAAGATTATTTGTAAGTTTTCCTTGATTGGCTTTCTTTCTCATAAATTTATTCCCAAAATAAACAAAAACCACTTTTGCGCTAAAATCGATCATTTCTAGACTCTATTTTAGTTTACTAGAGACTAGTTTGCCAAACGAATTAATTATTTTTTCAGACCCAACAACCCATTCACGTATTCAACAATTGTGTTGACAAAATTATTTGCACGGTATATCAGTTAATCTACCTCGTTATAGCAGTGTACAATTATATAAAGATAAGTCTGAACTAAAATAATATCGTTTTGTAATTGCTCATTATAGCCGTGAACTCGCTATTGCCGTGATCGTTACAGCCAAATCCGACTGTATATACATTTTTTATTTCCTCTACGCTAGCATATCCTTAAGGATGCAGAAAAAATATCTCTGAAAATAACTATTGTTATTATGGGGAAACTACGTATGATAGATTATATATATACTGTGTTTTAAATATATAATCATTAAATTATCTGGTATGACGGAACCATTTACAAAAACATAATTTTGCAAAAAACAAATAAGTTATGGCGAAAATAGAATCACATGACGCACTGAGATAATTTTACGACGGCTCACCAAGAGTTAAATGATTTACAAATCATAACTTTCAAACCTACAGGCAAATCAGTTTAAAGTTCGCACGCTTGAATGTATTTGTGCAAATCTACAGTGGTTCGAAATAGTTTTGAACACCCTCCCTCAGTCCCCTCTTACCCCGCATTAGTCCTGCATAATTGTTGACCAATACACATGCAAGAATCCATGACTTTTTTTGTTTAGATTTGGGATTCAAAAAGGATTTCTGAGACATTCACTAGGGCGATACTAGTTGAATGGGGGGAAGCTGTGGAATAGGAAGATTGCGAAGTTGTATCTGGCTATTTAAATCTAGTCACTAAACACGGTTAAAGCCAGTCAAACAACGTTTCGATTCTGTATGGTGCTCGACACTGAGAGTATCCACTACATTACAAATGATAAGTTCCTTTCTTGTCTATTTTCATTTTCTCTATTTTCAGTTACGCTGCAAAACTATGCGCCTTTTTCTCAGACAATGGACTCCATAGCCTGAAGTTGCATTCATACGAATAATAAATATACTACGGGAGTCTTCTAATCACCAATGACAGCCCGTAAAAAGTGTCGCTAATGGTCGCCATTGTTACCTTAGCAACAATGGGAACGTTTTTAGCGGTTGTCATTGACTGGAAAAAGACGTCGGGTGCTTTTTTACGCTCAATATGAAACAGGGCGTGATGGTTTTCTTTGCTATACGCCAGAGATGGCAAACCCATTGGGACAAAAGCATAGATCATAGAGATATGGCATGGATCTATTCTATGAACAAACTGCACGAACTATAAAAGCGACTGTCAAATTAAAGTTATGCGTTTAGTGTGTTAGTAGAAACAAAACATCTCCCTAGATTATATTATCTATGTTTCAATGAATAAACATCTTTTATGTTCCCATTCACTGTCAGTTCTATCTCCTTCTCCCAATCTTCACTAATCCCTAGTCACGCACCACCCCCACTTCAACACTTAATAATATATCTTCAATGTTCACCCATTCAGTGTATTAAACTGTTATATTTTACCTTGGTTAGAAGTCATCTTGAATACAACTCTCCCGTCTGGAACCCAAAATACAACACTCATGTAAAAGCTATTGTAAGAATACAAAATAAATTCTTACGTTTTCTTAGTTTTAAAATGGTATTTCAAAAATTTTGTTAAACTACACTCCTCTTAAACGAAATGAATATGCAAATTGTCTGACAGAAAAATTTTCATTGACTTGGTATTTCTATATAAAATTCTAAATGATATGTTTGATATTCCATAATTGCTTGCATTGATAAGCTTTCGGATTTCGTATTCAGAATACATTTAAAAAATGATGATGCACATATAATTTACTAATATATATGTATTTAAAATATATTTTTAAATGCATATATAAAAGCAAAAACATTTTTTTAAATTAAAAAAAAAAACATTACAGTGTGTGGGAAAAGGTTGTGTATTTGTTACATGGTGGAATAACGATAAAGAACAATGCTTTTCCTTACAATATTTTACATCACGGATACGATACTTAAAACAAACAAAACACGACACTTTACTAATATATATATTATTTACTTCTATGATTCGACTTTAACTTTTGTGCAGTGCATATGCAGTGACTTCTACGGGCCATTTTTTTTAAAATACAGTTAGTTCTATTTCTAATAATTCCTTGAGCAAAAATTTGTTAAACTTAATTGATTTAAATTATTTGATACTTGTTGTTCGTTTGATGTATAACTTTACTTCCTTCGTGTGATATTTTATATTCTCCAACACTCCGTTCATCCGAGTTATAAACATCTAAGCATCCCTTTTCTCTCTTGTTCGTCGTGCTTACGCAAGTGGTGCATTCTTTCTGGATCTCCACATTTTTAATACGGTGATACTTGGTTTTATCGTATAGAAAATATTAAAAATTGTAAAAATGAAACAGCTGTAAATATAGCTTAAATCAATAGAAATAACTAGCATTATAATAATCTAAGAACGGAATAGTTGTCGTAAGAAGCTAATAAATTTGCATAATCATGATATTGTGTTCGTAATTCTATCGTGTAACAATTTTCTTTTGAGTTGGTCAATGAATTCAATCAAAAAACAATCAATAATATTAAGTTTTAATTGATTAAAATTTGTCAAAATGCAACAATGAAATATTATGTTCATTACTAATTTTATTGGTCATTGTTTCGTCAAATATTTAATTAGAAATTTGTTTGTTTGGCAAGGGCGTGAATGACGGTTGCACTAATTCGGCCTTACTGTCAAATATGCAGCAGTGAAAGCAGTAAAGCATATTATAGGTTTCAAATTAAAATAATTATTTTTGCTTTTTATTCTTGTGGTTCTTATTTTTCTTTTATTTACATTTTGTTATGTGGTAAACCAACCTACAGCTAACGGGATATTTTCACAAACCATGAATACCGTTCCAAATCTGTGGAAGATTTTAAATTTATTTTTCCGATTATAACTATCGTACTCATAATATGTTATTTTAATATGTTCATTTATTGTTATTGATTTCAAAAACGATCTAAAACCGCACATTCCGGAACGGTTCCAACTGGCTACAACGTCATTCTGACATAGAAACCGCCAATGTCTTTTAAGACGTCTGTCACCAACGTCGCCCGGCGTGACGTCAACGAACGTTTTGTTTTAGCGGCAAATCAAAAATTTTATCGGTAACATAAAAATACCTACATTGTGATTTTTTCGATAAAAACAAATAGTGAAAATACCTAAATGTGAACAAAATACGCAAGTATTTTGTTCACATTCGCGTCATATATTCTCCTTACGCTCCTTTCTTAGGTTATTCGCTCTACATGCCCAAACAAAAAACAACGATCGTTTCTTAACTTTACTTCAATTCTTGGCGAATTTAAACATTTTTCACACGATCCTGCATATATACACATACTCCTTAGGGATCTTATTTTTACCACGTTTTTTGTCACTATATTTCCGTTCCGTTTGCTTCAGAAGACGGTCGCTTTGTCGTTTCTAATGCAATTAGAGAAAGTGAATGCGAAATCAGACTAGTTCTCCAACTAACCAAGCATTTCACGCTCAAGGAAGCTGCTCTACACTGCTTAATTCAAATTTTCCATACAACTCTCGGGCAAACTCTGATAACTACGTTACTCGAACAGAACAGGAAGATTGGAATTTGATACAGTTTTGGAGTTTGAATCTGTCAACTCGGGGTATAAAAAAATATTAAAAAAAAATTAAAAAAAAATAAAAATATAAACATGAAATGGGTATTATCGTGATTGATTTTGGGGTATTATGCCGTATTACGATACCTCATTCTTTAGCCAAGGTTTCGGACAGAGTTACAGTTTTCATCGTAAGGCAGATGTGTAGCACATCTGTAGCACACAAGGGCAGATAAGTCAAAATCTAATCTTAAACATCTGCCCTGATGATTGACACTGTAACGCTGTCCGAAACTTTGGCTAAAGAAGGTGTTAGCGTTAGACGGCATAATACACAAAAATAAATCACGGTAAAACAGGGTTTTCCAATAAGAGGTGTTATTTTGAATAGCCCGCTATTTCGGTAGATGTTACTTTTGAAGCTGTTTTTTTTTGACATTTGACAAGTAGAAACTACGCCATTAATAAAAATGGAACGATACACGCTTCAACAACGCATTGAAATTATTAAAATTCACTTGAGTGAATCAAATGCAAATCATCTTGAGTGATGAGGCCCATTTCCACCTCGGTGGATTCGTCGACAAGCAAAATTGTCGCATCTGGGGCTCGGAAAACCCAAGAGTTATTGTTGAAAAGCCTGTCTATCCTCAACGCATGACTGTTTGGTGCGGTTTATGGTCCGGCGGAGTCATTGGACCTTACTTTTTCGAAAATGAGGCTGGAGCAACAGTTACGGTGAATGGATTGCGCTATCGAGAGATGATTAATGACTTTTATGGCCGGAATCAGATGGTATTGATCTGGACAACGTTTACTTTCAACAAGACGGCGCTACGTGCCACACGAGCAACGAAACCATTGATCTTTTACGATTGAATATCAAAATAACACCTCTTATTGGAAAACCCTGTACTTTCAGCTGTGACAGTCTTAAATCATATCTTGTAATACTTTATAACTAACATAAATGGAAACATTTTGTGTATTATTAAATATGTAATTTTAATGTTTTCATTCATAATTATTGATTTCAAAAACGATCTAAAACCGCACATTCCGAAACGGTTCCAACTAGCTTTACGAATCCGATTTATATAAAACGAAGAAATTTCGTTTTTACAAATTTATGTTTTTCTTTATTTAACGCCCAGAGGGCTTCTACATGTAAGTAATACAACATTAATAAGACAGATAATTTTGAAACGTTTAGAGAAATAAAAATAATAAAATTACGTATGGCGTCTGTCTGCCATTCGCTATTTTGAAAATACAAACTAAATCGGTCAGTGTGCGCCTTAATGACAAGAGAGTATCAATATCTCGTATTCGAATGATTTTTTAAAAATGTTTATATTTATTTTGGTAGGAACTTCAATCATCTGTGTTCGGTCAAGTACTTAAGTAAAGAAAATGTAATAGTTATTTAAAGTTAAAGAATCATAATTTTCGGAACTAATAATTTAAATGATAATCGATCATTTCGAATGAAAAATTTAGGACTATTTTTCAAAATATAGGACTCAAGGCCTATGTCATCTTTGGGAATGGTGTATGGAGCTTCTTTTTAATAATAAATTGCAATGGTAGTAGTAGCACATAAGGTGCTCAACGGACACATTTGCAATCGTGATGTAATTGAGCGTATTACGTTTTATGTTCCCGATAACTTCACCAGAGGTTTATTTTTCCAAGAGGCAGGAACAATTTACCACTGCTCGTGCCTCTCGGGAGAACGACTACGCTTTTAAACCAACTTTATTCAGAGATAAACATGTTTCAGTCAAACCTCAATGAATTCAAGATTAGAATAAGTATTTTTTTAACACGATAATGCATCGCAACTGATTTAATAAATGTATATAATAGTTTAATGTATTCATAGGTTTATGAATAAATGTTGTGAAATGTTGAAATCACTGTTTTTCACAAATAAATAAATAATATTATGTGATACTGAGTTAATGTTGTTTGAGTAGATGGAAATCGTGTACATTAAAAATAATTTTGTGTGCCTTCTATGATATTTTTGCAGATTTTTTTGTTATTATATTGAACCCGGCACTAGTAGGGTAGATAAGGAATGTCGCGGTCGCGATATGGATTTTGTGAGCGGGTGTGTAGCGATCGGTTGATGTGTTTGTAGAGACTAACAAATGATTGTACCTTTTCTAAAAATTGCACCTACCACATAGCTAAGTGGATACAAGTTTTACCGGTTTGGTTTTTACAAATTGCTCTTTTTGTTGAATGTTCCTTGGAATGCGAGATTCCCATAGACATTCAAATTAATAGACTTGCCCTAACGTGAAATCTGGTTATCATTTCGACGAGCTGGAGACATTTTAGGCACCAGGAGGGTTCGAGAATGCTTTGAATAAACTATGACATCAGTCGTACATTGTCTGCCGAAGAGCGCACATTGAAATAACCAGACCACGTGCAGAAAAGTAAAGTTCGCTAAAGTAGGCAAAAGATTGCAGCGCTGTCCATTGTGGGACTTTTTTGAATTTGAATGTTCGTTTTTAAACGAATCTCCTGGCGTAGCGACGCTAAAATTGAGTGAGGTGGTTAATTTATAACAAATTTGTAACGAAATTTTAAATTTTGGAATCAATCCCGAACTTTTGTTTACCCGATTTGGGATTTGTAGTTAGGTTTCGTAAGCAGATTTTATTTTCGAGGACCAAATTGTGATAATATAATGCGAGTTGCTTGTATACTGTCAGATTCATCACAATCACCGAAAGTGAAGGCCTCCCACGCTCCTCACAAGTTTGTTTGTTCCTCTTTCGCCGATTCGCTCGTCTATTAATTTGGGGATTCACATCAAAATGGAATGAGATTGGTGATTAATTATGAATTCGTCTCCTTATAATCGAAAGGTAATACATATAGTTTACCTAGTAGTTGTATGGTTTGATAGACATTTTTTTGTGTACACTGTATGGGATACGTTTATCATAGTCGCATCAAATTAACGTTAACTTAATTAAATGACGTAAATATTTTTTTTAAATAAGGTTATGAATCACCTTGCAATATTTGAATTTCTCCTACTATACATACATCATTATAAGCGGAAACGTTGGTAGTGCAATGATGGCACCCCGGAGACGATCGATATCAATTGTCAATAGTTACGTCAATCTACGTCTTTGAAGCGATTTACTATTGCTAACTTATCTTTTATCGAGACAATTGAAGCGATTGAAAATTATTGAGACTTCCCATTGACGGGTAAAATTGTGTATTTTGATTGAGCGCATGGACGCCATAGAAAAGCGACTTGGATGCAGCGGAATGATCGTTTCTCTGGCGATTGACAATCGTTCGTTCAATTGGTTTATCTATGGAGCCCATTGAAATTCAGTTTCATCGCGGAACTATATTTATTTTACCTATAGGACTTTTCGGGCGTATACGTTATATGGCGATTGCCCGAGTTATTGAAATAAATATCCAAAGATTATCACTGCACACGTACACGGAGAAAAATGATTATTGTTAATTTATTAAGATCTTCAAATTATTGTTAATTCCGGTTAAAACCGGGATTGCGGGCCTTACGAATGAATTAACAAGTTTCCTGATAAATTTTTAGAAAATTATTGTATTTTCACTATGTCGGAACACGTGTTCTTGAAAATCCACATGCATTTGCTTTGGTAATAATCATGACGATGACGAAAAATATTCGTAATTTCATGAACACGTGTTGAAACCTGTTAATTCATTCGTAAGGCCTGCAATCTCATTGTTAACCGGAATTACCGATATTACACGGAGATAAATGATTTATTAAAATCCTGTTGAAAACGTGGGTCGCAAGATATTTCCTGACAAGCTATCAGTAAATTCGGAATATATATCAACACGTGTTCACGCAGCTGAGCTCTTCCTAATAAATGTAAAGACGAAATGCCAAAATGTCAGGTCGATTGGAGTTTCGTCAATGACGTAAGCACATTGCCAATTGATATTGATCCGCAAAGCTTGGGTGGGAACTCGACAACACTAATTTTGTAGAACACAAACAGAAATAAACACGGTGCCATAATTGGAGAGTGTGTGGAGTACATTGCTTTCATATATGAAACGGCTTGTACCAGGACAAATATTATATTGGTCTGAGGCCCTCCTCATAATGAGTACATATTATGCAGTGTATACACCCCTGAGACGGTCAGATGGGAGGGAGAGAGACGAGAGATAACAGGTTTGTCGCGGTTCGGCGATGCATTCCACAGCGGGGACAGAGAACCAACAGCTATCTGCAGGTATAAGTTAAAGAGTGCATATATGGTCGCGGAGTAATTAATTAACATTCTGCAACTAGTATGGATATCATTCCATTCATTTGTGATGTTAAAAATAAATAGAAGATTTCTTCTGTTACCTGGAACAGCAAAAGTTTTTGAACGGTGAGATTTTCCTGTTGCACGTTCACCGTGCATAATAACACACGATGTGCTATTTCAACTTACCATATTTATTTATTTCTCGGATAATTTGTATAGTTTCGCTTTTGGGAGACATCACCTCGGGGGCGCTTTACAGTTGACGCAGGTATTACAAAAAATATAAACATTACAGAAAGAAAGTTAAGTAAAATGAAGTACAGGAACAGGTGACGCGAAGATATAAGATGGAGACTCAGCAGCAAGAATCCTAGGTGGTGAGGAAACTGGACCAGCTGTTGCAGCCAGAGAGTCTACCGCGTCCACCAAAAGTTAGCACCAAGCCAGTACGAAGTTCTTCATCCGTCCAGGTAGATGTGTCTGCTGCTAATAAAGCGCTGACACAATATCCTCACACAGATACCAGACCTTGGCAGCACCGCTGTGACATTCGACGAAGATAGACCATAAAGTATCTTTTCATTGTAGATTAATCTTACTGGAACAGAATTAATCCTATAAATGAGAAAATATTTTTGTGTCATCTCTGAAACAGCAAAAATTGTAGAATAGTGAGCTCTGTCGATGTTAAATTTGCACAGTTCACAGTCAACAAACATTTTTACCCCCCCTTTGCATTTTGCACTGTTATTCTTTGTAATATTTGCAATAGAAATGCGTAACATGTATCCCGATGTTACACATTTCTTCTGATTGATTCGTAGATGTTTAGAAAACTCAGCTATCGTGGAGAACATTAACTTATTTTAATGAGAAACCGCGCAAGAGTCTCAACTGCTCCCAATCGTCTGGAGCCAGTGAGACTATGTCATCCCCAATTGGGGTATTTTGTGAGGCTGAAGGTAGTGAGGAAGGGAAAGAGATAGGGAGGAGGAAGGTGGAGAAGTACCTGACTATTCAGATCTGGTCACCAACAAGGCCAAAGCCATTTAAGCAACTTTGCGTTTGTGAATGGTGGTCTTACACCATGGCGATACTGAGAGTATCTTCAACTCTGGAACGTGCCGCAAATATTCTATATATATTATTTTTAATGAGTGAACGCCGGGATTCGAACACGCGACCTCCAGCTTCTAATCGGGAGTCTCACCCCTCGACTATCGGAACCTTCATTTCCATGTTCCCGACAATCTCCAGCTATTGTCACCTACAGCTATTCTAATATACAAATTATGCTGTTTTATCTCCCGGCCTGCAGGACTAACTTATCAATGGAGTCGAATCGCTTCGGATGTTGACATAAATATTTTGCAGCCATGAATTAAATAGCAAGCTTTGTTGCTGCCTTTATAATATACCTGTTTATTATAATTTATACACCATGTTTATATAAATTTCGAAATTGAATTGTTTATATTTTTTATTTTTTCTATCTTGTACCAGTTGAACTAATGTAAAAATATTTTTTTAATTTATTTATTTAACGCTCAGAGGGCTTTTACATGTATGTGGTACAATTTTAATGACAGACAGTTTTGAAACATGGGAAAGAAATAATAAAAAAAAAATACATTAAAAAATAATATATGCAAGAAACAAAATTAAAAATAACAAGAACATAAATTAAAAAATACAGCGATTTGACTGGTTTACAAAAATATAACTTCCATTTAGGAATAGTGTTAAAATAAGTTAATATTAAATATATCGACATCACCTAAGTATTGGTTTCCCATAGTGTGAAACCGTTGTATTCTACTCGCAGTATTTAATTAAAGCATCTGAAACATTTCTAGGCGACCAAATTTTCTAACCAAAAACACATGATTTTGCATTACTACGTATGGCATCGCCTTAATAAGAAATGATATAGTAAGTCTTCTAGTGGGATATTTAATTTAAAATTTATAAAATAATACATGGTATATTGTAACACTGCTGTGCATATTAAAAAAAAAAAAAAAAAAAAAAAACGCTTTTATTTCCTCAGTTCTTTTTCAGAACATGTGCTTCATGTGAATTCCGCAGTCCTAACTTCTCCCACTGGAGCCAGTTGGACTACGGCATCCTAAATAGTGGTAATTTGTGAATTACTGAAGTTGCTGGGGAAGGGAACGTTGAAAAATGCCTGACTATTCAGATTTGGTAACAGCTAATGTCATCTCAAACGACACTCAATGCTGGAATCAGAAAAAGGAATAATTAACCAGATTTTTAATAAATTAACACTATTTCATATCAGTATGTTTTCTTCGTGTACATTATTTGTTTGTTCATTTTCGGAGCGTATTTAATATATTTGAATATTTAACGATCATTTGTTTATCAGAAGCAGCTGTTATGATTGTTGATGTCTACTGAGACGCAATTATCTTATGTACTTACTAGTACTAGTAATAAAACTGGTAGCCGATTATCATTATTTCCTTGTACCGTGGGAGTTTAGTTAAATGGACTCGGCAATTAGACCTCGCAATATACTGGCTCAAGTTATTTACCGTTATCATCAGGCTTCATGGCCTCACTCAGTCCTTACGAATGGAGGGCAAAGTCGTGTGGTACGATAAGGAGTCCTTATTTTCAAATTTAAAAGTTTCTAAATATATATATTATATACTAGTTTCGACACTACGCGTGTACATATCATGGCTAGCATCATTAAATTTAAATGCAAATAATACTTAATAAATAACAGCTTTAGGTCTGCCATAGGTCACCTCACGTGGTTCGCTACTTTTGGTGACTTAGCAGGGGTGCCCGGTTTCATGAAGTGCCCAAGAACTGCATGGCAGGTCGGATAGATTTATATATCCTATCCATCCCTCATTCCTTATTCCTTTGCATAACTTCATCTTCTTCATTTCCTTGGTTTTGATGTCGGAAACGAAGTAAAGCTGAAAAACACAAGAAATCTAGAAAGAGGCAAAACCGTATAGAAAATCGTTTGCAAATAGAGTTGGGTATATCAGATTAACTCACTTACGGCGATGCCATACGTAGTAATGCAAAATCATGTGTTTTTGGTTTGAAAATTTGGTCGCCTAGAAATGTTTCAGATGCTTTAATTAAATACTGCGAGTATAATACATCTTGGCCTTTGAAATAATCGAGTATTTTTTTAGATAAGTCTTTTTATAAGCACAGAAAAAAATAACGTATAGGCCCATGAAAACTGCTTTAAAGTTCATAATCTCCTACTTACGCACCCATTTTCGGTTATGATTTTATTGTATAATGTGGCAAATTAAGTTATTTATAAAATGATCGGAAAAAAATTAAATATTTATGCCTGAACATCCACAAAATAAAATAAAAGGCACTTTTTGGCCATATTTTTTTCTTGCATAAATCAAAACAGGCGGATGGTGTTAAGCGGGAATTTAAACCTTATCGCCATCTACGTAAGGGTTGTTATTGATAGCGGCTCAATTTAAAATATTACACGATGTAGTGCATCGCCTTAACTTATGTAGTATTAATTTTGACTTGCCCCATTTTCATTTTGAATCATTCGGTGTCATTGCCTTTGAGGAATGCGGAATTGACTCGTTAAGTCACAAATAGTAAACAACGGAAACATCTCCGAAGAAACTGTATTTTTATTCCAGTTACTTTAAAATGTATTATTTTTATTTATAATTAAAATCATTACATTACATATTTAATTTCGAATGTGCACGTCTTCCTGGGGCGTAAGATTAATTCGAACATTAGGTAATAACTTTATAGGGTTAATTCCGTCGCATTCTTTTTTTTTATGTGACACCTCACAAGAGTGTCCCTGCCTGTGGAGTGCACAGACAGGGGAACTATGTCACCACCCGGTTGGTCGGCGTTGTGAGGCGGAGTAAGGTAGGGGCTGTGGGAAGGGATTTGTTAATGCGGGCCTTGAAGAGGCTCGGATTATAGGAGGGAGGAAAAACAGATGGCGGTAGCTCGTTCCACATACGAGTCGACTTACACAAAAACGAGTCGTAAAAACGGCCCGTTCTCATGAAGCCAACGTCAACCGTGAACGGGTGTTCAGTTCGACATGGTAATCGGAAGATCAGACAGATAATAGAAACTAAATTATGGGGAGCGTTCTACTGTCGCCAATTATTTTAATTTCTATTATCTGTGTATTTTACGAAAAGCTTCTGTAGTAAGATACCTGTAAGACCTATATCAATAAATAACGGTTATTTTTAATGTATTAACTTCTCTGATGATTTCGTATCAAATAGTATATTTCAGTTTCAGTTTCAGTGCCGGCAACCCGGGCGTTTATTTAATTTCATGGTTGTTTACATTGTTTTCTTTTCTTTTACCCGCCTCACTAGACAAAGTCTGTTCCGAGGCGGGTAAATCACATATTATATTTGTTCCAAAAGAAATGTATGTATTTAAAAAGAAATATATATATGTATGTAAAAAGACAAAAAGATACAGTTATGTGGTGGTATATTAAATATTTACATACATACTTTTTAAATTAAATTTTGTGACAATTGAATATAGATATAGCGGTTACATGATAATTAGTATTGCAAAATTGCAGTTTCTCGCATTTGTTTTATTTGAATATTATATAATTTCGTGAGAAATTGTATGAAATGTTATTTATTTAGAATATTTTGAATATCTGTTCTTTCCTTTTCATTCAGCCATAATACAAATCTTTTGAACAGCCAATTCAAATTATTTGGGGTGACGTAAGTTTTTGTTTGTGTTAGGAAGGTATTGAAATTGTGTGGTGCTAGGTAAGATTCGTGTTTTTTTGCAAAAGTTGATTTGATATGGGGAACTTGAAAGTGCTTATTAATTTTTGCTCTTGTGTTTTGCGAGTGAGGTATGTGGAGATGTGAAGTTTTGATACAGTTTTTGTAAATGATCTTCCTTATGAATAGTTTATTTACGTCTAGTAATTTGTTTTTGATCATTAGCTGTTCCGTCGGATGTTGGTAAGGTTTTTTAAACATAATTCTAATTATTGTTTTGTGATTTATTTTAAGAGAATTGAGGTAAGTATCTGCTGCTCCTCCCCAAACTGATATTCCATACGTTAAAATACTTTGACAGAGTGCGAAATATATATTTTTTAGTTGATTTAATGACATGATGTTTCGTATTGTTTTGAAGATGTATGATAATTTTCGTATTTTTTTTGATAATATATTAATATGGAGATCCCATTTTAGTTTATGGTCTACAGTTAAACCTAGATATTTAATATTGTCTGCATAAACAATTTTGTCACAAGTACAGCATGTGTTATTTGACGAAATATTGGTGCAGGGGTTAAGATGTAGTTGTGGTTGGCTATGTGGTTGACCAGCTTTTGTTTTGCTAAAAGTTAGATATTTTGTTTTTGAAATGTTCAGTGTTAGTAGATTATTTTGTAGCCATTTATTTACTACAGTCATCCCTGTTTCTGTGTTTTTGAATACCTTTTCCCATGATTGTGCCTTGAACAAAATTGCAGTGTCGTCTGCATAACTGATTACTTTGTACTCAATTTTTCCTAGGTTTATCTCAGTTAGACTATTTATATATATGAGGAATAGTATGGGACCCAAAACGCTGCCTTGCGGTACTCCATACCTGATATCTGCTTTGTCACTGCTGTATTTATTTATTTTTACTATTTGCTGTCTCTTTTCAATGTAGCTGACAAACCATTTTAGCGGTTGACCAGTTATACCGATATTTATGAGTTTTTGTTGTAGTAAGTTATGCGAAATGGTGTCGAAAGCTTTTGCTAGGTCTAAGAACACCCCAATCACCTTTGATCCGCCATCTATGCTTTTCACTATGTAGTTGGTTAATTCTGATAAAGCATCTTCTGTACCCATTTTGGCACGAAATCCAAATTGACGGCTTGAGAGCAGGTTGTGTTTTTCAAGGTACGCAAGTAATCTTTTTTTCATAGCTTTTTCTAGAAGTTTAGATAGTGAGTTTAGCAAAGTGATTGGTCTGTAATTTAATATCAGAGTTTTGTCTCCCGATTTATGTATTGGAGTAATACATCCTATTTTTAAGTGATCCGGGACAATTCCGAGCCTAAAACTTTGGTTGAAAATGTGTTGAAGCGGTATAAGTATGTATTCTCGTAGATTTATCAGTATTTGATTGGAAATGTTATCCGGTCCCATCGCGCAATTTGGTTTGAGAGATTTAATAAGATCTGAGATTTCCTTTGTATTTACTTGATAAGCATTAAACGAGTGATTTGGTCGTATGGAAGAGCAAAGTTTGGATAAAGAGTCTTCTGATGTACAGTTTTTTTTAAGAATTTTTTCCGCTAAGGTAGAGCCAACTTTTGAGAATTGTGTGTTAATAAAATTAGCTATTTTATTAGGTTCATTGTTTGTTAAGACTTTGTCTCCGTTTATTAATAGTTCTTTGATATGTGAATCTTTCTTCAGAGTGGAATAAGTCATATTTCTTACAATTTCCCAAATTTTTTTAGGATCATTTTTGGCGATTTTTATTTCTTTTTTGTAAAATTTGTATTTGGCTTGTTTAATTAACTTATTACACAGGTTTCTATACAGTAAGTAATCATTCTTTAGTTTGTTATCATTCGGGTTTTTGTGGACTCGCATATGCATTGCATCTCTTTTATGAATACTGTTGACTATTCCTTTCGTGATCCATGGTGTTATTTTTTTTTCTTTATGTGTGTAGTTCTTTTGTGGATTTTTTGTGGTGTGTTTGGTTATGTAGGTTTCAACCGTATTTATAAATGTGTTCAGCGCTGTGTTTGGGTCTATTTCATTTAGTACGTTAGTCCAAAGTTCATCGTGAATATCCGATTTTAGGGACTTAAAGTTTATTTTGTCTTGCATGTTGTCATTTTTGTTTTTACTTTGTTCTTTGTTAATATGTATGTTTAATGTAGTTGTAAAATGGTCAGTGACAGTTGAGCGAATAATGGATGAAAAAGTTTTTCTTCTAGTTTTAACGAATATATGATCGATGCAGGATTTGGAGTGTGATGTAGTTCTTGTTGGCGAGTTTATTGTAGATTTAAGTCCGTAGTGAGTAAAAAGATTTAAGAATTCCGTAGTTTTTGGTAGGCAGTTTAATATGTTAATATTCATGTCACCAGCAATAATTATTTGTTGAGTTTTTTTATGTTCTTCAAGAAGTTTATTTAAGGAATTTAAGAAAGGGGAGAGATTGTTGTAGCAAGGTGGTCTGTATATAGCAAATATAGAAAGACATGGGCCAAGGGATATTTGAATGCAGTTTGCTTCAGTTATGTTAATTTCTGATATGGAAGATTTTATTGAATCTTTGACAAAGATTACTATACCATCATTTTGATTTATGTGTGTTGTGGTCTGGAATGTGGTATAGTCATTTAAGTTTAAGTTGGTGTAAGAATCACCTAACCAGCATTCACTTAGGATAATGATATCGAAACTTATATCTATTTCATTTAGTAGGACACAGAAACTATCAAAGTTCTTTTGAATACTTCTTATGTTTTGACATATTATGCTTAAACTGTGTTTTCCTGAGACAAGGAGTTTGTATTCTTTTGCTTGGTTAAAAGTGTATTCTGTGTTATTTATTGTTTCTAAGTCAAAATTCAGTGCAGAAACCATTTGTTACAAGGATAAAAATAGAAATTTGGATGGAAAGCCAAACATGATAATCTACATAAGATTTGGGAATGTTTATGGTTATTATTAAGTACGAAGTAATATAAGGATACAGTTTGGCGCCTACTTCAGGAACAATTTCTTCCGCTGTTGTACTTATGACATCAATTTGTTGGTTTTCCTCTAGTTGTTCTTCAATGAGGTTGGTGGTATTTTCTGAGTTAGATTGAATTGCTCGCTAGTCGGTTGATCGATGGCGAATATATACTCGCCTTGTTGTACTCCATAAGTAGGTGAAAAGGTAGTTTCTTGAAAAGAGTTTGTAGAGATATAGTTTTCTTGTTGTGTGAGTGGCTAGATGTTCATTTATGTGTATAGGTCCACGCCGTCTTGCAAATCCTGTTTTGTTAATGTTCCGTCTCACTTCATTTTTCTCTGTTTTTTTATTGCAATTTTTATCTGTTTCCAAATTGAATATTATATATTCAATATACTATACAGTATGGTATATTCAATATATATATTTAATATTATATATAGTAAAGTATATTCAATATATATTTAATATTGTATACAGTATAGCATATTCAATATATATTTAATATTGTATACAGTATAGTATATATTTAATATATAGTATAGTATATTCAATTTATTTTTAATATTGTGTACAGTATACTATATTCAATATATATTCAATATATATTTAATATAATATACAGTAAAGTATATTCAATATATATTTAATATTGTATATAGTATAGTATATTCAATATATATTTAATATAGTAGGTATATACAATATATATTTAATATTGTTTACAATATAGTATATTCAATATATATCTAATATACTATACAGCATAGTGAAATGAATAGTATATTCAATACTATACAGTATAGTATAATGAATACTATATTCAATACTATACAGCATAGTATAATGAATAGTATATTCAATTAGGTCATCGCCCATATACAAATGAAAATATTAACTAAAATTAGAGACTTTGGAGTTATTTTTGATGAAAAACTAGAAATTTGTACACATTACAAAAATTACAATTTTGCTGAGAACCACTAAAAACTGTAATTCACTTCCTGTCATGAAATTTGTCTCATTAGTTCGTAGCTAATTACAGTATAATGCCGTTATTTGGTCACCTCACCATAAAATTCACAATTAAAATGTTGAAAGAATTCAGCCAAAGTTTTTACCATTTATCAATTTTAAGTTTAATATCCTCTTAAAAGAAATTAACAATTTTTTTATTAAATATCTTTAAAATGCATGCACTTGAGGATCGGCGTAGGATAAGCGAACTATGCTTCTTTTTCAAAATTTGAAATTCAGAGCTTGACTGTTGCGAACTTCTGAGTCTGGTCAATTTAAGAGTACCTACTCGATACACTAGGCATAAAGACTTATTTCAATGTTATCACCTAAAAACAAATTATGTTGCAAACTCGCCTATATAGCTTAGCAAATAAATATACTGATTTTAATGTAACAAATTCAATGTTTGAAACATACTTTTTATGTGAAGGTATTATTTCTGATAATTATACAGTAATGTGAAAAATTATTTTTTTTTAACCATTGTTTATAATCCTTATGTACAAAATTGTAAACATTTCAACAAAAAATTTAACATTCCTTGCGCCCCGGCAAGGGTTCGGGTCCTAGATGTGACCTTATCTTTTTCTGGAAAACATTTCAATTTACCCAATGTAATATGTATAAATTGAGTAAAAAATGTCATAATGTATAAGCGGAGGAGAGCTTTTTGATTGTTGCTATGGAAATCTGATATGAAACATGCGGTTTTAAGCCAATGATATTGTCTTTCCCTGGAAATAACATAACATGCAAAATGTAGACGTTTCTCGGTCTTCAAATGCCACTTCCGTCCTCCTGACAACAATCAACAAACCATAAATGGAAATTCCCTCGTTATACAAGTCCGAGCTATACGAACTTTAGTGTGAATATGATTTTATTTGAATTAACTTTGCATTGTTGCACCTCCAAAGCCAAACATAATTCATATTATTATTATTATGTATTGAAATTTCGTACTTACTTAACTTACCTATTATAGAGTCTGAGGAATGTGTACTTACGATAATAAGACTTACCTATTATTGCGTTTGAGGACTGTGTACTTACGATAATAAGACATACCTATTATGGCGTCTGAGGAATGTGCACTTACGATAATAAGACTTACCTATTATTGCAATATTGTGATGTCATATGATTACCTAACTAAATTCACCAATGAAAATCTCTGAAAGTCTATGGAATAAACTTTTATAGTTTTTCATTGGTGTAGAGTATAATAAGTAGGCTCCGAATGAGAATTTTACTGTCTATTTATTGGCATATCTATGTTTTTTTAGGATCAATTTGTTTCATACAACAAAAAGCCCTAAAATATCGATCAAGTGAGTGGTTTATTTATGGTGGCGGGTGTAATGGTTCAGTAAAAATTCTTCTTCAAATGTTATTGATCGTCGAATCGTCGTGTTTATTAATTAAATGGGTAGGTAGATTTTTGTTTGAATTATTTTGAGTACTTTTTTTTGAGGATTTTTCTGGACGCTAGGTCTACTGTTCACAGAACTACTAGTTATCAATAATTGAGATCAGCAAATTGGATAAACAACACACGAGTAGGCAAACAAGGTAAAGAGATATAGCGGTACAAGTCGAGAGTCGCGAACGTCATTGTTGGATAACCAACACCTCTGCCATAGGTAACCCCAAGTGGTTCGCTACTTTTGGTGATTTAGCAGGTGTCCCCGGTTTCATTGGGTGAGGTGTGTTCAGGATGCCTGCCCACCAGCTGTGACCCTCTGACCTTTCCAACTGCCGCAGCAGGAGGTATATTTTTATACATCACTCCTGGACACACTGATCCTTAGATTCCTACCCACCCCTCATACCCTTTTCCTTCCCAGAATTCCTGACCTTAAAAAGACCCTCTACACAGCACCCCCAGTGATGGATGGCATAGGCCCTCAGGGTCTCCTGTGTGGGGTTATTGTAAAAATAAAATAAATGTTTTATATTATTTATATTTGTACAAATTTCGTTTCGAAATGGCAACCTCCTTGACAAAGTGGTTATAGCAATTGACAATGTGTCCGAAGGTTGCAGTGAAAATTATTATGTGTTTTCAGACCTCGATTAGATTTTTTTTAATTTGACTAATGAAATGAATGTAATGTTCCGATTTAGTATAACGTATGACAGCTGTTTCTCTTACCACATGTTTTGTTTGATTTGCAAAACTCTTTACAACTTTGTATGTTTTTTTCCTGCGGTGGTGATGAAATCCATTCATTACTGCAAAAAAGTCTACTGCCTGAAGGAATTGGGAATAATGCCTCCCCAATAAAATGTGATCTTTGGTATAATTATTTTTGAGATAACTAATGTTGTTTTCATATTTGTTGTGTAATAATAGCTTATTCATAACAAAATACTGCGTCTTTTATTTAGTCTAAAAAGTCCTAAATCGGAACTGTAGGACCGCCTGAAAGCCAACGTCCTTTCTATTAATTCCCCATACCTTAGTACCCACCATGGAAGGGCGACCCTATATACTACCTACATCTGTCGGATAACTCTATAAGCTCTATGATCTCTCTACACTAGAGCCCTCTATACTCTTTATTTTCAGGTTGTGCAGTTCTTAATTCGGAGGAGGGTTATTTAGCGGCTATATCTGAGTATCTCTTTCTCAACATTCTCACAATTATTTGGCATCGCAACATAGTCCAGCCTTGATCTTTGAAGGCTCTCGGTTCTCTGAGTTTACTAACTTTAGAAACGGCGTACTGAAAGTTTAAGTACGTGGACGTCTACAAAACGACCTCCGGAACGGTTTCCTCATAATTTCTGCCTGAATGCCATTTTTTGTACAACATTGTTCTTTCTAGATTTAATGTCTGCAATGTCAAGCCTCGTTTCAAATTACATAATCCAATGTGCAATTGAAACTAATGATAATGTTGCCTCATTCTAAAAGTGTTTCCGACCTCCGCGCAGTTGTTATAAAGCACTACTTGAACTCCGGAGTTGTGCAAAAATTACATTAGGGCATTCGTAATTTATATTGGTATTAATAATTTAATTTAATTGATTATTAAGTCTGAAGGGAGTGAATAGGGGATGGAGATGGAGAAGAGGAAGTTTTGAAATACCTACCTGGCTATTCGGGTCTGATTACCAAACACTGCTAAAACCATTTAGAGCAACGTTTCGTTTCTGAATGGTGGTCTTCCACAAGGGTGATACTAAGAGTATACTAGTTTGGAACGTTTCGTAAATATATCAACGATATTAGTGCACTCCCTGGAAAAATCGTGAGATTGTCTTGAATTCTCAACAAATCAGTTCCAATTTTGAAAATTGGTATTAAACATAGACATATGAATATTAGTAGACCTGCCCTAAGTGATTAAAAGCGTATTATCCCCACTCCCCATACCGGTTCCATTGAGCCGGCTGGGCTCGCGTTTGGCCTCAAATGAAATTTGAAAACGTGACGTCATCATTCTTGTGCGAACTATGGTCGAGGCATCATCGGTTCATTTTACTAAATAACACGGCAAAATTTTGACTTGTACTATGAAAACTGGTAAAAATAGATGTGAAAAAAGAGAATAAACCCAATTGTCGTATTACATTCCATATATAAGCATTATTTTACTTTATTTTAAGCATATTCACATCGTATAATATAGATCAGTTTTAGAAACATATTATACTATCACATCGAGAAACGTCTGGACGCGAAACACAAAGCTGGTTGGTTGCTGGGAAGTACATTATGAACATTTATAAAAGTGTCTTAACTAAATACTTAAACGAAATATTCGACTCTGAAAATACAACCGATTTTTTTTTGCCGAATTTGGACTTCGCAAATTTGTTCATAACGTGGCGAGTAATTTGCGCTCCCATGTAAAAATGTCTATTCATTCAAAGCAGATTTTACTTTTAAGAAGTAAATGGTGATATTATAATGCGAGATGCCTATTTACTGTCAGATTGATTTATTGACGAATCACAGTCAGATTCACTCCCCTCGTTCTTCAACAGTTGATTTTACCCCTCGCCCATATCTTCTCGTCTATTAATTCCTATGTCTGTGGTATTAAAGTATTTTTTTCTCAAATATTATATTATGTGTAGATACTTTATCGCTTATCTGAATTATTCACACAATCAGTTACAACCTTTTAAATTCAAATTAAATTTGAGTTCATTGAACCAGAGTTGCGCAGGACAGACACACAATCGAAATTAGTATTTTTTTATGAAATTAAATTTACCATTTAAACTTTAACGTTCCGAAATAATGATTTTTATGGATCGTTCTCACCTGATCTAAACTAGTCGTATAACTTCTCAAGCTTTTTGTTTGAAAACGAAAAAGAACGAAGGTACTAAAACGATGAAGTCTCGTACGATCTCTCGCTGGGACTAGAATAATCTTTGATCTATTTCATAGAATATACGGAATAGATCAGTGAGAACAGGCTTTATATGTCATAGAACGGCCCAATCAAAATAGAAACCAATTGTCGAATCAAGTTCAACTTTCGTTCTATTCTTTATATAAATATTATGAAACGTCGCGTGGTACAGTTATATCTATGGTTATGTCCAATACATAAATAGAATAGAAATATAGCAAAATAGATCAGGCTTTACATCCGGAGTCGAGGATCAAACCGCTCGCCCGCGAAGTTAATGAAGGTCCAAAGAAGTCATGAGTGAAGAAAGTCGAATGCTTATTATACTCGTATGCCAGTTCCGCATGCGATTCGTTTGCGGTTTTACAAAATAACGAGTCTGAGAAAGGACTAGTTCGCGTGATGCCGGCATCAATCGAGTCTGTCTCAGTCTGTTATTTTCTTTATATGTTTAACCCATTTGTGTACTAACGCTACATAAATTCGAGCAACTACATGCTTTTTATTTGTATGTTATTTCATTAACCGTCCACCTAATCTATAACCTCTGAAATCTAACAACGCTTCTGAGTAAAAATGTGTTAACATTTTAATGTAATTATTATGATTTTCTTTGTCCATTTCATTCACCTTAGATTCGGTGCCTATTTTGCTTTCGCTCTTTCTCCTTGTGTTTGTATTTAATTTGTCGACTCAATGCCAAGTGAACGGGCGAGATCTTTTAAATGGGCCCGCATTCCTACTGCATACATTCTTCATATTTGAAGTCGATTTTGAGGTATAATTTTATTTAATTTGAGCTAAATATCTATTAACCCCTTCAGTAATCATTTAAAAATTAAAAATGGAAAAAAAAACCTTTTTTTTATCAATGAATTTTATTTACTCAACATATAAAAGCCATATTCGGGCCCAAAATGGGACTGAATATTGATGTTGTGGTGCATAGTGTGAAAAAATTTTCTTTTGTATGAATTCCGAATTCTGGCACATAATAGCCACCCGAGTATACTCGGGCGTGGTCCTTAAGAGGTTAAGGGTGTGTGCTATTTTTATTTATGTGTGTTCTAAATTATTAAAGAATTCAATTTTGCTCGATTTTACGGGCAACTTTGGCATTTGTTGTGAGTTAAATGAAATCATTAAAAAAATTATGTTGGCCTTCCTGTGTCAATATAATTTTTTTTAAATCATTTAAGTACGGTTTTCGGGAAGATATTTTAATTTAGTTAGTCAAATTTTGTTCCAACGTAAATCAGTCGTGTGTAATTTAAATTTACGCCCATCAAAATGCTTTTTCGAACAAAAAAACTACAATTATCGTTAAGGTTAAACGCTATTCTCGTTAAAGTCTACGTGTTCAAAGATGGTTTTAAATAACTTTTTTGATTAAAATATGCTTTTTGCAAGGTATTGCTTTTCAAGATTTAGGACGGTTTGTTTCGGAGAATTTGAACAATTCATCAAATTTCAACGTCCATTTTTATTCAAGTTCTGTGAAGGGTCTATTCAAGTTCTGTTTTTATTTCAGTTCTGTCAATTAACTAGCCTATAATGATATAATAACAGAACTTAAATAGCACTTTCACAGAACCCGAAAACGAACGTTGAAATTTGATGAATTGTTCAAATTCTCCGAAACAACTAAGACAAATTATTTGTTTGCGTCCGTACCTACGCAATATGAATAAATAGTTTTGTCCGTATAAAAACTCAATTCTTTCAAGAAAGGTATATAAATACAATATTGGATTGAATCACCGGTACAATATTGTATTTGTATGCCTTTCTTGTAGGAATTGAGTTTTTTTACGGACAAAACTATTTATTCATATTGCGTATGTACGGGCGCAAACAAGTAATTTGTATTAATCTTGTAAAGTGATACCTTGCAAAAAGCGTATTTAAAAAATAAATAAATTAACGCCATCTATGAACACGTAGAATATAACGAGCGTCGGGTTTAACCTTAACTCACAAAATCATGAAAAATTTGAATTATTTTCGAAACTTTCCTGCCGCCGGTTTAGCCACGTCACAAATCCGTATTAACCCTTCCCTTAAGGTGTTCAAAAATTCCTCGTCCTCCGGTGCTATATAATCGGTAATTATTTTTATGTTGTAATTACTTAATGCAATACATAAATGTATTGCTTAGGAATACCTGAAATTCGAACTCTGTGTTAAGTATATTTACAGTGATATTTTATTCATTAGAGCCGATGTTCACTCAGTTGACAGCACCGGCAAGGAAAGGTTAAACCACGAACCTACTGGTTTGTTAACCCGAAAGATACAGAGTAGGCCCCCAGATCGATATTTACTAAAAAATCAACAAGTAGGTAGGTATCAGAATAATACGAATACCCAAAGAGAACAATGGAAATTATTATTCAACATTTTCACCATTGCACATAATCGACAAAAAATCTGTATACCTGATTCGTAAAAGCTTTTTTTTCCTTTGTATTCCATCCTAGATATGGATAGATAATAATAACACGAAAAATCCAAATTTGCACAATTTAAGCACTTTTTCATTGAACCTACCTTGATCGCTATCAGAAACAATAGTTATTTTATTGTTCTTTGAATTTAAGGTTCCTTTATTCAAACATTAATTTTGAGCACGATTATGATTCGTCCTTCTCTATTAATTACATACTTATCGTTTAATTAACTTGACATATGCAAACTAGGTTTTTTTTATCAAAATGTGATCCATATACTGTTATCTTAAAATAGCTGGCATTGATAAAATCGTTATTTTATTCATTGCTTTTCATAGTTTTATCCGATGTATTCAATTCACACTGCGTTTTCTGACGCAATTATTTCAACAATCAACTATTATCGCATCGGTCAATTTATTCTCAATTGATTAATTAATCAAATTGTTGAATTGCGGTGTGGGAATTCGCATTACCTTCAACTTGTACGAGATACTGTCTATACCATGGGAAAAATACTTAATCATACAATTAATAAAGGTGCGGCCGTTTCGTATTGAAATCTAATTTATTTTTAACGCTGTATTTATCCATCGATATAGACTAGACAAGGCTTATTGAACTGAACACACACCAATAATTCATCCTAATAGTGGGTCATGGCCTATCTCCACTGTTTTTATTAAATTCATTATTTTATTAATATTAGAATTTTATAAAATGTGCACGCTCCGCGACCCACGTGGTCGACACTACATCACCTCTGCTGCATTCTTGACCTCTCCTCGCTACATCTAATTCCTATCGCTACTATCGGCGATGCCGAACGAGCGTGGGAGGCTATCGCCAGGAACCTGAGCCCCGCTTACGTATACCTGCCACTGTACCTGTGTGTGTACTTCACACCACCTGGCGGCCGTAATAACGTCTGGTATTCCCAAACGGTTATCGTGAAACAATTCGCTTTTTGCACTTACGCGTTTCGCAATTCTTTTAAAATTTACTGCAAACCTTTTATCTGAGTCTAATCTTTTTAATAATTCATCATTTCTGTCAGCACTGTATTAAAAAAATAATGGTATGTAATTACAATGCTTTGTATTTCGATTTGTAAGTAACATTATTGAGTATTAGATTGATCGGTTTATATCTGTTTGGTACAAATGGTCAGGTCGCACCCAGATTGTTCGGGTTTAGGCTGGAAATGTGCCACGCGTACCGTCGGTTGACCGACGGCGTACCGCTTACAAGTATCGTATCGCGTGGCACTACAGCGCTTCATTCATTCACACACATACTACCGCAAGCGAGCGGCGTACGCGGGCATTATTTCCTGCATAAAACAAAATGAAAGACTTGTTTCAATAAATTTCGTATCCAAGTGCTTTGTACTTACGCTAGCTGCGCGCTGTCTACGAAGCTGATGAATTTTCGTGTTCAAAACTACCTAATAATTAATCTTGTGTTTTATTTCTATTCTCGTACATAAATTTTGCAGATGATTACAGTTTACATAGATGATACTCATCATAGACATATGAATATTAGTAGACCTGCCCTAAGTGATTAAAGGCGTATTATCCCCACTCCCCATACCGGTTCCATTGGAGCCGGCTGTGCTCGCGTATGGCCTCAAGTGAAATTTGAAAACGTGACGTCATCATTGTTGTGCGAACTATGGTCGAGGCATCATCGGTTCATTTTACGAAATATCACGGCAAAATGTTGACTTGTACTATGAAAACTTGTAAAAATAGATTTGAAAAAGAGAATAAACCCAATTGTCGTATTACATTTCATATATAAGCATTATTTTACTTTATTTTAAGCATATTCACATCGTATAATATAGATCAGTTTTAGAAACATATACTATCACATCGAGAAACGTCTGGACGCGAAACACAAAGCTGGTTGGTTGCTGGGAAGTAAATTATGAACATTTATAAAAGTGTCTTAACTAAATACTTAAACGAAATATTCGACTCTGAAAATAGAACCGAATTTTTTTGCCGAATTTGGACTTCGCAAATTTGTTCATAACGTGGCGAGTAATTTGCGCTCCCATGTAAAAATGTCTATTCATTCAAAAGCAGATTTTACTTTTAAGAAGTAAATGGTGATATTATAATGCGAGATGCCTATTTACTGTCAGATTGATTTATTGACGAATCACAGTCAGCCTTACTCCCTTCGTTCTTCAACAGTTGATTTTACCCCTCGCCATTATCTTCTCGTCTATTAATTCCTATGTCTGTGATACTCATAGATACTGTATATGAATAGGTTAGCTGTAGCGTTTTGTAAATATCTCACTTGGAGATCCTGTGCTAAGGTATTTATATAGTTTTATTCAGCCTTCATAAGTAAAAATACAGTATCCGCCTTGATACTCAATTTGCGTGTTAGATATGTTGAATTAAATATCATAATATAATACAGACAGTGTGGTGAAAATAAAAATGGGATAATACATGTAGTGAACTTAATGAAGCATTTAAGGCCTCGTAGTAAGGGTTCAAAATTGGTCCGAAAGGGAAATATGTAAATACGTATGTTAGAGGGAGCGCGCTAATATTAAAAATCGATAATAATTAAGCGAAAATAGTGATAATATCTAATAAAACACGACTCGTTTCAAATAGAGCAAAAATCTCTCGACAAATGCTTTATTTTATTTTTGTTTATTGCAGAAACAAACAGTACATAATTACATAGATGACAATAGTTACAAAATTATAAAAGTTAGTACAATAATTTTTACCAATGACATGTCGCTGACATATATGCATATGAGGTATATTATACATTTTACGGTTAAGTTACATTTTTAAGTTAAGTATTAGTGTGCTGGGGAAGGAGAGAAGTGAGGGTGAGTGTTTGTGTGTGTACGTGTGCATGTGTGTCTGTTTGTGGTTGTGTATGTTATGTGGGCGAATTCAGTGTGCTAAAAAAGTTTTTCTTAAATAGAGGGAGAGAATCAAAAAATATATCGGTATTTGTGCTTGTTTGAATTGAGTTGAATGTTTGAAGAATGCGAGAAATAGGGGAATTGGCTGCAGCGTTTGTATTATTACTAGTTGTGTAAAAAAGGTTGGTGTGTCGAGTTCTTTTAGATGGGGTTTTAAAATTTATTTGGGATAGAAGTTCTGAGCAGTCTATTTCGTTGTGTATTATTTTATGGAGAAATGTCATGTCAGCTACCGTTCGCCTGGATTTCAGGGATTGGAGAGTGCAGATATAATTATTGTTGTATTTATAACCTAGGTACTTAATGAATTTATTTTGTATGCGCTCTATATTATTGACATAGTATTTGGGATTCCAGACAGGAAGTTTTTTTTTTTTTTTTTTTTCTAGTTTCATTTAAAGATACACTGTATTTTTTTATGTCTATAAAAGAACAAAACGTGTTTTTAATATTTTTCTTAGCTTATTTTGCAATTTTTAATCTATCGAGGGAATTTCATATCATTAACATTTCGGCATAAAAAATGTATTGATATTATCTTCAAAAATAACATTTATTTTTTTGGATCTTAAAAACAAGACTTTACGAACTATTTATAAATCGGTAGAAATTAGGTATGCGGGGGGTTAAGACGAGAAGAATATAACAAACAAAAAGTAAATGATAATTAATGCTAGTATTTTAAAACATTACAAATAATTTAGCAACAAATAATCTTTAAATATTGAAGACAATATTAGTGATTTCTAAACGAAAATCTGAAACAGAAAAATCAGAAAAGGAAACGGTCACATCTGGGACTCGAACCCAGGACCCCTGTCTTTCCGGGACAGTGCTCTACCAACTGCGCTAATGGGACCCTATTCTCCTCGGTCACTTTTAACTGTATCATACTTCGAATAAGAACTACTAACATTGTCTTCATTTTTTCACCGCACATTTTTATTGGCAACTATCTTTATGTATGATCGCAAGATTCAACCCGAACTAAATGCAATCCAGACATTGGTAGAGCACTGTCCCGGAAAGACAGGGGTCCTGGGTTCGAGTCCCAGATGTGACCGTTTCCTTTTCTGATTTTTCTGTTTCAGATTTTCGTTTAGAAATCACTAATATTGTCTTCAATATTTAAATATTACAATTTGAGGTTTTACTCAATAAAGTTATTCCGAAAAATAAATAACAAATAATCTATTTTTATGCAGATATAATTTAAATAATAATTAAATTGTGTTATGTTTAGTTTGAAGTAAACAGGTTTTCTAAAAATCATGTAGGTATCTTGATTTTTTATCCAGTCTTGGTTTGTTGGTTCTTTAGTTTGTGTATTGGTGGATTATCAGCAGGTTGTTTCAAAATAGGTGACATGCAGTTTATAGTTTAATGGATCTTTGTCCGATCTTTCCATTAAAATGTACATATCTAGAACGGTGTGATCATATCCATTTGACTTTTTCCTTTATCTTGTTCCTACGACTTGTGAACTGTTCACATAAATTATAACTGACTCTCTGCATAATATACATTTAATTTGCATTTACTCACGTTTCACGTGCATTCCTATGTATGCACACTCGCCGTGTGAACTCCGCGTATCCATAGGTAAGGTAAATAACCACAACAGGTGTTTTTTAGTTTCAAGTTTACCAAGTCTGAACCACGTGGTAAATCTGACATGTTTAACACCTGGCCGTAGGTTCAATGCCAATAAACAGGTACCTGACATAATGATACATTTTGAAGGTGAATTCTAACCTTACCTTTATTTTGTAATTTTAATATTATACTGATGAATTAGTCTAGTCCTTAAACTTTGTCCAATTTCATGATTGTTGTACAATTTTTATTTATCTGAATTCTTTTCTAAATTCTTTTACCGTGGTGATAATTAGAGAATGCGCGAAGTGAAGAGTTGAAGTAGACGGGGGAGATGAAGATTTGAAAGTATGCAACATTTCGTTTGTGAATGATAGTGTTTTAGCGCAGGTGAAATGGGGTTTTATAAATGACAAAATTCGCATAAACATGAAACTTTGGTCACACATACATCATTTGGCCGTGTAATGTAAATTATGATCTGCAGAGTCTGCCCAATAAAGTGATGAAACACCCCTTGGGGTTAACCCCCAGTTATTTTCATGTTTCTTTACTAAAAACTTGTCTTATCTCTCCAAATATCGATAGTATCAACTATCGATACAACATAGTAAATGATAGCTTACTCAACCTAATTTTTAAACAAGTATTTTTCATGAAGGCAAGAATTTCGTCAATTATTTTGTGCACTTTGGTACTAGTTTAGTTGTATTGTTTACGAGTAGCTCTCGTCGTATATGCATGTTCTGTAATGAGGACTGCATATTTTATAATTACTAACTAACCACCACGCTGTTCTACAGGGGTAGGCAGAGAGGACAGACTGCCGAAGTACTCGGTATTCCTTGCATCATTCACATTCATACATCGTCTCATACATACTCTTCTGTTATTCTGACTCTTTACATGGCCCGACTTCTTCTAGCATTCACGTCATATATTCTCCTCACACTCCTGTCTTCGTCCATTCGCTCTACATGCCCAAACCATCTGAGCATCCCTTTCTTAATCAGCTTTGATATATCAGATTACGCTAACTTACATCATGCAATCATACTTGGTTTTAAACAAATACGTCTTAGGGATCGCATCTCCACGACATTCTTCCTGTGGTAGTGATATAATTATTTTGTTTCTATGATAATGATATAATTGTTTTTAAATAATATAAATAAATGCATTCATGATAATGTGAACGGATGTTAGATCGTATCAATACATCACTGAATGCGATGCAATTCGGTGATCCTTATCGAGTGTCGATTGTTTTAATATTGAATGGTTTGTGCGCTGCGCATTGAAAAAATGTATTTCGCCAATGAATGGATGGAAACGTATAGATGATTTCAAATGATAAAGGTTTTTTATTAGATGTATGTAAAAATTACTTCCACACATTTCTTAATCACAATCTGCATTAATTGTTTGCAATTTTACATTACTTATATTAGATTATGCATACATTATAACTTTCGATCTGAGGCTAGGAAGTTAAACCGACTCTTTCGTGGCAAGACGTGACGACACTCTTGCACAGAACGACACTTCATTCGGCCAGCCTCATGACAGTCATGACTCGTCGACTCTTTCCGCCCGGCCACCAAAACTCTGAGCGGCATATTTGCATATTATTTACGTTCCGAAACATGTTCAAGATACAAAACAACTTTTATTAATCACGCACCGATTTTTTTCAAATTTGACCTAATGAATTCCAATTCTGACTCAATTTACTCTAAACCAAGCAAACAAAAACAAAAAACGTTATATCACAAAATCGACGAAAATGTGATGTAAATTCTCCAGTTTTCCGCTTGTGACACCACACGTGTTGAAATGATAAAAATCAAAAGTACTCATTGCAATTATGTTTAGTAACAGAAATGTAATAGCGCTTTTGGGGTGATTTTTCAGAATGATATTAAAGAATATCCATAGGTATATATTAAAAGTGTAAGTAGCTCCAGTTTTTTTCCGAGATCATTGAAATTTTGCATACTAGACCTACGAAACAAGATAAAGGTCACTATCTACATAAGATTTCCGAAAACCCACCCAATCTCCTTTTCTCACCCCTTAAACTTGATGAAATTTTGCACACTTGACTTTCAAAATAAGATGAAAATTACTGTCTATGTCTGATTTCCAGACCGATCTAACGTTCTAACAATATGAAGATCACTTTCAAAACATTATACCAGTAAATAATGTTTTATTAAAAAAAACATATTAGGTTTGAACTATTACTCTAGGATGTGTCCTGGTCTAAATTAATTTCATTAACTTCAAAACGTTAGTTATATGAAATATAAAATCCACGCAAATGTGAATGATAGCAGAAGTGGGGGACGCCCGAGGAAGACATGGCACAATCAAGTGAACTAGATTCTTGAGTCTAGCCATGTTAAGAGTCAGAATAATAGAAGACTATCTATGAATGTGAATGAGGCAAGGAGTGTGTGTTGTTTGGCGGTCCGTCCTCTCTGCCTACCCCTGCGGGGAAACGGCGTGATGGTTAGTTAGTTTGTTATGTCGAAACAGTTGGGGCCAGAATCTAACCTAGCAAAGTCACGCCTTGAAGTCCATTTCGTTACCCGCTCGCCACTGAGGTCGCCTTTGATTTGGCTCGTGATTGAAGAGTTCATCTCATCGATCAAGATCGTTATTCGTAGTAAAATCTAATACATTTTCAAGGTCATCATTTAATCATAATAGTACAATCAGTGTATTAATTGATTTATAAAATGTACACTTAATTGTTGTTTTTTTTGTGTATTAATTTGTACTTGACATAATATTACTCAATGCCAAAAAAATCATGGTCTTATGCATGGGAAAATCATTTAATGTATAATTATTTTTTTTGTAAAGGTCGTAACAATATCATATTGTAACCCCATATTACCTACTATGTTCGCGTAGATTTTTTTTTCTAAAACAAACAACTAAATTATAAACGCCTTGCTAATGAACATGTTTTAAATTTTATATATATGATAAACAAGCATTATCTAATGTATTGTAAATGGTTGTTTATCAGTTGTGTGAAATTTAAAACATGTTTATTAGTAAGGGGAATAATGATGAAAAACAGTTAATTTTGTATCGTGCCGTAATTCGACTGGTTTCTGAAGGACTTACTTTTTCAAAACGTGTAAAAAAAATTAAGTACATTTTATTTATTAATAAAATTTAATATTTTATATCTAGTGTAAATCTATTTTAAAACTACTATAAAAATATTCTATTACCTACTTACTACAAGTCAGGATTTTTTTACATTGCAGAAATTCTCGGACTAACTACCATATGTATTCCTCTTTGTCCAGAATACTAATGGAGGGGAAACAATTATACCAAGTCAGTGGAAATCTTCAATTTATGTTTAAACAAATATAAAATGTTGTTAATGAAGCAATTCAGTTATGTACTATAAATAATGTATATTTCTTAATATTCTCATGTAAAAGCCCCGAAACAGGGCGTTAATAAATAAATAAATATTTGGACTTCACAACATTGAGACATAACACGAGAAAAACTTTTTATTATATTATTGAAAAAAGTGCGTATAATATCTATTTCGTTTTTAGTAAACTGATGCGAATTTTAGGGTTTTGAATTTAACCACGCGTCGCTATCTTTTGAGTTAGTTTGTATTTTTTTTCGAAAGCTAATTTTAATTCGGACATGGTTCCATGATAACTCAACACAGTGACAATTCGACACACTTTTAAAATGTGATATAAAGTCATTAGAAACGATGAAATAATTTTTTTATTACCCTAACCTAACCTACTTAACCCAGTTAATAAAGTTTTTGTTTCATAACGTTCCATGACTTTATATAACTTTTTAAAGTTGTGATGAATTATCATTGTGATGATTTATCCGGTCACCTTCGGATATACATACTTAAATGATTGACATCGGGCGATATTTTGATTTTTCCTAATAATATCTCGGTTGACACGTAAAAAAAGACATTATCAATCAATTCTTTCATTCTTTGTTAGCATATAGCCCCCGAATGTAGGAATTATTCTATTATTATTCTTGTCTAAGCATGGGTAAACAATAGCGTGCTTTCTTACTTCCTATGATCGCTATCATGAATATCTCACGTAATGAATAGGGTTAATGACAGCGAGGCACCATAAACATGAGCTAACGGAATGTTTACATCATTGAACATTTAAATATTCATTAAAAAAAGATTAATTCTAATTAATTTATCAGGTCGATGACATATCGTCAAAATGCGTCCACGTAATTTATGCAAAGAAACGTTATAAGGCTGTGATGGTTTATATTTGTCTAACGTGAATTATTAATTTATACATTTAGCGAAACGTGTTTCTTTGTCTAAGTAAACAGCTATTACAGTAGAAAGCTAGCTAGACATAATACGCACGACAAATCTCTTCTTTCACAGTCGTGTATGTTGTGTCGTGAAGTCGTGGATACTCGCAGTATCCCCCCGGTGAAAGATCAACATTCAGAATCGTTTTGGCGACAAATCAAAAATGGCATATTTAATAAAAATTCCATAATTACTGCCCCTACAAACACTTGGCTGTGTGACGTCACAAACGCCCCCCGCGCGAACATAAACAAAATACCGTTTTGGCGGTAAACCAAATGTACTCCTGAACATTAAAATGCCATTATTATCGTAATATTTTTCAACAACAGCCAATAATTTTGTCAACAATTTAACCTATAATTTTGTGGACATTATTTTGTATGGTTATATTTTACACTATCTATCTATGTACTTTTAATCTGTGTGTGTGTTTTTTATTTTTTATTTAAGACTTTATTTTCTATCGGTTCCATTTTATGTTTTTTTGTATACAGGGTGTAAAGGGGCGTACCTACTAGACATACGAATGTAAATCAAAACAAAAAAAAATAATTTTAAAAACAATTTTAAAATTTTTTTTCCACATGTTGTCACTTTTTTTAATTTTTTTTATATTAACTCCACACAGGAGGCCCTGAAGAAAATAATTTCCCTCAGGGCCTATGTCATCTTTGGGGATGCTGTGTGGAGGGTCTTTTTGTGGAGAGGAAGGAGTGAACATGGGTCTTGAAGAGTCCCATGTTGTAGGAGGGAGGAAACACAGAGGCCGGCAGTTCGTTCCACAGCCGAGCTTTTGAACTTAAGAACGAATCGTAGAAGCGACCCGTTCTCATGTGACAAATGTCAACTGTGTACAAATATTGGGCGCGCGTTTGGCGTGTATCCCGACTACGCACCGGTGCCGAAGGGATCAATGACGCTAGTTCCTCAGAGCATCTTCCATTGTAATACCGATAGAACAAGGACAGCATACCTACCTGACGCCTGTGCTCTAAAGATTGCAGTCCGTTTGTTAAGATTGGGGAATCTATCAAACGGACCGCCCGTTTTTGCACAGAGTCAAGGGTTTTTTTCAGGTATTTAGGGGCTCCGGACCAGAGATGGCTGCCAAATTCGACAGTAGGGCGCACTTGCAATTTGTACAGGGTCAGCAGTTGCGTACTATTAAAGTATCTGCGGGCCCTGTATAGTACGCCCAGCTTCTGGTCACTTAGTCCAATAATCGCCAAACCCCTTACATCGGCCTTAGCTATCCAATACCTACTAACTTTCTATGTTTTTAGTTGAAAATAATAAACAAAACATCAAAAATGTCACCGGAGACCAAAATTGAATATAAAGGAATAAAATGACTAAATATAATATGTTGTGTGTTCCCCAGGTCGCCACCGACGTGATCACACTGTCCGGTCTGAGCGGCGAGACCTGCACGGACGGTCTTGGCAACAGCGATAACAACAATGGCCTGTGCGAGGATAGGGCGGGAGACGATGACTGGACCGGCAGGCCGCCCTCGCCATGCGACGTCGCCTTCGAGAACGACAACGTGCTAATCAACGGCCGGAGCAACATCGCTGCGGGGAAGACGAAAACAAAGGTACAGCCGTTTATTATTATTCATCTACCGGGCGAGTTAGGAGTGAAGTTCTTATTATTTATTAAACCGTAGACAGCGAAATGTGCTGATGATTCCATTGACAGCCAGGCGTACTGGAGGAGGCTCACCACTTCCCCGCCCTGTTTTAGATACTGATGGTACTCCTTCCGAGCTCTCGTAATTTTTTTGATAAAACGAGTCTACATTTTAAAGTTTCAAAACAAGACCCCCAAAATGTCCATGCATGCGATGTTATTCGCAGTATGCAAGTACTGCGTATTATTTATTTATTTATTTATTAACGGACATCGTCCAAATTACAAAATAATAACACGAATAAAGTAAAATGAAAAATACAGGAGTAGACAAAGGTACATGAAAGCAAAGACATATGGTAGATATAATATAAGAAAATAAAGTGACAAATCGAATCAAGTCAAGAATACGCCGTGGGTCAGGACCACAGGACACTTATAATATTCCGTCACTTGTTTAGCAACTGGCAAAAATCATTCAGACTTAAGCTGCTGCCACACGCAAAGCTCACATCAAAAGTTAATGTACAGCGCATCATCTTTTCTACCGACACACGACGCTATCAAATATTTCTTCCTATGGTAGGAGAGAGGGTCAGTTGAATTCGAGAGCGGCCGAGGAACATAATTTCATCTGTCAAAGTGACAACTTTACTTACTGACAGCTTGAGCACGTTTTCGAAATGGATGATACTTGTCGCCTATTGCTGGATCTGTTGGACAGCTCATCCTCAGATGATGATGCCGCCAACTATATAATTATAAATGCTATTTATAAACTTTTTAGATTTTAAACAATCTGCGCGTAAATAGCGCATTTTCACATAACCTGACATAACCTCTCCGTCGAATCAGGAAATTCGCAGTTCGCACGCCGATCGACGAAAGCCACATATAATAAATTATTGTAAAATAAGCTCACGTCGATTTCCAAAAATGTCGAAGGCAAAGGCGGCAAGGACCAACACCAGGGCAGGGAACGAGAAGAGAGCACGAGAGCTGACGAGAGCAAACCAGATTACCCAGGAAAACAATTGAAAACAATCAACAAACGAACAAACTAGAAGCTTCTCTATGTAGGTATCAGGCCGTCCAACTTTATCAAAAAACCGAATGATATTACCATATAAACATACTGAGTTAAAAATATGATTAATTTTGAAAGGGCGAAAATTTGTTTACTTCAAATTCAAATTTTTTTTTTTTTTTTTTTTTATGTGACACCTCACAAGAGTGTCCCTGCCTGTGCAGTGCACAGACAGGGGAACTATGTCACCACCCGGTTGGGCGGCGTTGTGAGGCGGAGTAAGGTAGGGGCTGTAGGAAGGGATTTGTTAATGCGGGCCTTGAAGAGGCTCGGATTATAGGAGGGAGGAAAAACAGATGCCGGTAGCTCGTTCCACATACGAGCCGACTTACACAAAAACGAGTCGTAAAAACGGCCCGTTCTCATGAAGCCAACGTCAACCGTGAACGGGTGTTCAGTTCGTGTCCGTCGAGTTTCGCGCACGTGCACCGGTGCATCAGGAATCAATGCTGCTAGCTCCTTGGAGCAGGCTCCATTGAAATACCTGTAGAACAGACACAGCATGCCTACATTGCGTCTATGCATCAGAGAAGGCAATCGGTCTGTAAACAACGGATTGTCAATCAGACGGATCGCTCTCCTTTGCACAGACTCAAGCAGGTTTATCAAGTATTTTGGGGCACCAGCCCAAAGGTGGCTCCCAAATTCAATAGTTGGGCGGACTTGAGACTTGTACAGGGTCAGCAGCTGGTCACTGTTGAAGAATCTCCTAGCCCTGTACAAGACGCCCAACTTTTTGGAGGCCTGATTTACTCGGGCTTCTATGGATCCCCGATACTTGAGCTGGTCTGATATAGTAACTCCAAGCATTTCAATGGAGTCTTTATTGGGGAGAGTGCTCCCATCAAATTGCACCAGACAGTCATTGATCTCCCTCTTTGCCGAAATCAGACACGCTTGGGTTTTTGAGACATTGAAACTGACCAAGTTGGCCTTACCCCAGGCACGAACCATCTCTAGGTGGTGGTCAATTTTTCGCCTCAAAACTTCCCGAGCTGTTCGGACATCATAGGTGGAAGGGGGCCTGTCAAAAAGATAACCCTCGTGAACGGTGCTGTCATCAGCGTAGCAGTGAATTGGTGCACATTCAACGAGATCGTTGATGTGCAATAAAAACAGCGTCGGAGACAGCACAGATCCTTGTGGCACCCCCGCATTGATTTGGTGCGGTGAGGAAGAAGAGCCGTCAACCACGGTTTGAATTGTTCTTCCCCTCAGAAAGTCCGCAATCCAACTATGCAGGGTTGGGTGGATCCCATACGATGGTAATTTCCCGATAAGCGCCCGGTGCCAGACTCTGTCAAAGGCTTTGGAGATATCTAACCCAACGGTTTGGGTTTCACCAAAACGTTCCATGTACCGCCCCCAAATATGCGTTACATATCCGAGTAGATCGCCACACGATCGGTTTCGACGAAATCCATATTGCCGATCGCTTAGGATATTGTTATTCTCGAGATATGTGAGCAATTTGTTGTTAACCACCCTTTCTAATACCTTCGAGAGTATGGAAGTGATGGCTATGGGGCGGTAGTTAGAAGGGTCGGAACGGTCCCCCTTTTTTGGGATTGGGTGGACGATTGCCTTTTTCCAAAGATCTGGCACCTTTCCACCTTTGAGAGAGAGCCTAAATAATTTCGCGAGCACTGGAGTCATTTCTGCAGAACACCTCTTGAGGACCAAGGCAGGTATTCCGTCCGGCCCACTGGCTTTGTCGACTTTCAGCTCGTTCAAGACTCGGAGAACCTCTCTGTTCCGGATCTTCGGTTCCTCCATTTGAAAACAGCAGTGCGGAATGGAAGGGGGAGTCTCTCCGTTATCTTGAAGAGTTGAGTTTTCCGCGAAAATTTTGCCTAATAATTCAGCTTTCTCGCGGGCCGAGTTAGCCAGCCGACCATCAGGCTTGGTCAGAGGTGGGAAAGTGGTTCTGCAGAAATTTCTTCCGATCGAGTTAGCGAGTGACCAGAAAGCACGGCTACCAGTGGGGCAGTCAGCCAGCTTTTTCGCAATTCTCTGGTCGTGATCGCTCTTAGCTCTATTTAGAACTCTCTTACAATCCCTTGCCCGTTTTTGGTATTCCGAAAGGTTATTCATGGAGCTAATCTTCCGGAGTGCATTAAAAGCCGTATTTTTGAGTCTGACAGCTTCAGCACAGCGATGGTCAAACCACGGTTTTGTGCCCGCTCCAGAGGATTTGACGGAGAAGGGAATGTAGCAATCCATTGCTGATGTGATTACTTCTTCTACCTCGCGTGCACAAATTGATGGGTTTTCGGAGCTAAAGCATACAGTACTCCAAGGAAAGGCGCCGAAGAAAGACCGCATGCCGTCCCATTTTGCTGCCCTGTAGTGCCATACCTTCCTCTTTACATGTTTGTCGGGTTGACGGTTCATGGAGGATGGGACAGAGGTGGTAATCAGGCAGTGGTCAGAGGATCCTAAGGGCGCTGTCACCTCCACTCTGTACCCGAGTGGCTCACTAGTGAGAAACAAATCGAGTAGGTTGGCTCGATGTGATGGGATGTCTGGTATTCTGGTCGGAGATTCTACGAGTTGGCTTAGTCCATGGATAAGGGCAAAGGATTCCGCTGATCTACCGGCAGAGTTTGTTGGGCCCGAGAACTTCAGCCATTGTTCATTATGAACATTGAAGTCCCCCAGGATTACAAACTCGGCCGATGGGTAACGGGGTAAGAGAATATCTACAGTGTCACTCAAGTATTTAAACAACTCAACAGTGTCTGATTCGGCAAGGTTTGGTGAGCGATATAGGCACGCATAAATTCTCATCATACCGGTGAGATCCACACGTACCCATAACACTTCGTGTTTTGCGCTCTCGATATTTGCGAGACGAGCGCAGCTGATGTCAGCACGGCTGTAAAGGCAGACACCTCCTTTGGGCCTGAAAAGGCTTTCCAGATGATATCCTGGGCAGTTCAGATAGGAGGTATCTGGGGGCTCGGCAATCTGTGTTTCCGTAAGGAAGAGGAGATGGGGATTTTGTGAGAGAAGGTGGTGGTGGATGGGAGTTAGGTTGGTGTGCAGACCGCGAATGTTAGCGAAATTCACCTTCATCCTCGGTCCACACTGAGGACTCCTACTGTTTGCTGTCGCTGAGTTTATATTAATTTGTTGTGAGTTCATAGTTTTTAAGTTTGTTTTATTTGTTTGTGGGATTTAGGATGGGTTGGGAAGGATTAGGTTAAAAAGGTTGGGTGGGGAGTTGGAGAGTGGAGCAACTGGATACACCAAATGTAAGGTATGTTCTTCTGACTGCGGTTCTAGGCAATGGGCAGGAGAGTCCGGCTGTGGAGGTCGCCCAGTGCGCCCCAAACGCTAGATGCTGGGTCCTCACCGGTCACGAACCGGCACAACATCAGCGGCAGGGTTTTTTCGCTGGCTGATGGGGCAGCCCACCCTTGGTCGTGAGCCCAAGGGTCGGGCCCCTGTACTATCCAACGGCCCGGACAGCGATAACCGGTTTACTGGATCTCCCACAACCGGCCTCTCCCAGCCCGGCCCGCCCCGCAGTGAGTAGGTCGACCCATTCATCAGTGTGATCCAGAACGCACAACCCTCCATGAGCCCGGGCACCCCTGTTAAGTCACCAAACGTAGCGAACCACTTCAGGTGACCTGTGGCAGAGGTGTTGGTAACCCAGAGTATGGTTCCCGGGGCGGCGGTACCCATTGACCACCTTCCAAATTATAGATTGATTATATTTATATTTTAAATATATGTTAAGTATGTTTGCCAAATAAAGTTTTTTTTTTTATTTTTCTAAATTTACTAGCACACATGACGATATGAGCTAACATAATAAATAAGAAATGCATTATTAGTCTGCTTATGTCATGGCTGTCAAAGGGAACACGGAACTTAGTTGGTAGCTCCGTAATTAAAATGACCCCCTCTCCTTTTTACGTCGGAGAGGGGGACGCATAACTTTTCAAATATCGCGTCGGGAGCGGTTACGTAAAATAAATTCGGTTAGCGAAGTTCAGAACCACACTTATAGCGCGTTATCTTTTTACGTGTGTCGGGTCTGTATGGGATTGTATGGCGAGCGCTATTGTGCTTTATATTATCTGTTGATGTGAGCTTTGCGTGTGGCAGCAGCTTTATCCCAAAAAAGTTAAGGTTTTGACTTGAGTTGACCAGTCTACACATTCTGGACAATGGAGAATAATATCCATAATTTGTCGAATGATGGTTGAGGAAGAGCAGTTCATTATTTCTGAGTCTTTGTGAGGGGTTATTGAAGGGAATAAGTTGTATTAGTAACTTGTTAGTAAGATCTATTCTATTTGGTTAGTTTAACAGGTCATTTGTACAAGGTATCAACAATAACAGGTAAAAATAATAATTTAAGCCACCTGCAAAAATTAAAAATTATGAGACAAAAGAAAATGGTGAATTGTGCAGCTCATTGTGTGGTGGGGGGGTGTCGTCACCCGCTCCCAGGCAGTCCTAGGGGGAGAAAGCAGGGCATTGGATAGGTTTCACGAGGATCAGATTCCGCGCCCCTAAACCAGGAAACCGGTTGTGCCTCGACGAAAGATGTAAGTTGGGATTGGGAAGATCCCGAAGACCATGAGGAGAAAGCGTCGGAGAACCTGGAGGCAGGGCGGAAGGCGTACTAATATATCCATACTAGAAAAGCTATGCATCCACAATAGACTATCAACTGTCTGCCTACAGGGTATCTTAACCTACCGGCTGCGCCAGTGTAATAACTCCATTACAAGAAGACACTGTCTTTATTCAGACTAAAACTCTTATAATCAAGAACGAGTGTGTGGGACAGCCTGGAGGCCAACGTCCTCTATTGTGCTATCAAAATCTCTCCATACCTTTGTACACACTATGGAGGGGCGACCCTCTATACTAACGACATGTGTCGGATAAGTCTACGACCTCTAAGATCTATCCACACTAGAGCCATCTATGCCTTGGAGAAACTCATGGTCACTGGCAAAGTGTTTGGCAGAGTAATATCACCAATTCACCTGTTGGAGTGATCAAGTAACCTTCGGCGCCCGGAGCGGATTGTTCCAATTGCACCCGCGTAGGGCCGGCCCTGCCGGTGCTAATTGGTCCTTGGTTCTCCACGCAGCGCAGTACCGCGAGCCTTGTCCGCCAGGGAAATTGGTGTAGGAATGCGGAAACGACGAAAGAAGATCATTAATTCGCGCGTGGTCTTCAATGGAAACTGGGGGCCTAGCATGAGCATATACTATAAACAACAAATGTCCGTAGGATATGGCTGTCTGTTATAAATTAATAATTTATTATCGGGGACGAAAGGCCCTGGAGCATTTTACGACGTTTTGGAATGTTAAATTACGCATTTTATAATATCAAAAAAAATATTCACTAAAGTTCATTACGTGTTCATAGTATGATTTTTTTGCTTGGCGTGTTGCCTCCTTTATTACGTCCTGCTACATGGGAATGGAACCTAAGAATATGATGTTAATGAAAACGAACCGTTTCTCCTTGTATTTTTTTCGCTTGTTTAATTTATCGGTGACATCTTGAAATTCCCGCATTCATGGCTGGATTCAAAACTGCATTGTGAACAACTGCTCACTGTTCACATTTCTGTGACGCAACGGCCTACATTAATAAACAGATTATAAATAAATATATATATATATATATATATATATATATATATATATATATATATATATATATATATATATATATATATATATATCATATATATATAATTACATCTGTCAAAAATTTAACAATAGAAATACAAGTTCAAAATACAAATTCCTAAAACGGGAATTCCTCCTAGTTGGACAGTCAACACATTTCAAAAATGTACAATATGTATTTCCTGTACTAAATAAAAAATAATTATTAAAAAATGGAATTATTAATTCAAAAATAATTTTCCCACAAACAATTATAATTGTGAAAATCAAAGCAAATCCTAGTTCTACAGTTCATTTAACCTTAGTTAACAAAAACAGAGATACGAATATTCATTATTTACTATTTTTTTTTCTTTTTTTTTCCGACATTATGTCCGGGTTAAATCTTCCCACAGGAAAAACTAAACCCTTCCACGCACTTTTCCACAAATGATCATCTAGTCAATCCACATTATGCAGGTGCATTATATAAGCATAATAAATACAAAACAATATAAGAACAACACGTTAACTCATCAGAAATCAAATGGGAAAATAATTCACCGACTCCAGATATTTTCATATCAGAGGGTTCGGCTCGGTATAACTTATTTATTTATTATAACTTATTTATTTATTATAACTTATTATTTATTTTTTTAATACTTTTACAAAAAAAATTGTCGTTAGTGAAAAGCTGACTAACATAAATTATTAACATAAGCCCTTTTTCTATCCAATCAATCCATAACACGCACAATATTATTGTATATTATGTACAGGGTTTCCAATAAGAGGTGTTATTTTGAATAGCCCGCTATTTCGGTAGATGTTACTTTTGAAGCTGTCATTTTTTTGACATTTGACAAGTAGAAACTACGCCATTAATAAAAATGGAACGATACACGCTTCAACAACGCATTGAAATTATTAAAATTCACTTGAGTGAATCAAATGCAAATCATCTTGAGTGATGAGGCCCATTTCCACCTCGGTGGCTTCGTCAACAAGCAAAATAGTCGCATCTGGGACTCGAAAAACCCAAGAGTTATTGTTGGAAAGCCTCTCTATTCTCAACGTGTGACTGTTTGGTGCGGTTTATGGTCCGGCGGACTCATAGGACCTTACTTTTTCGAAAATGAGGCTGGAGCAACAGTTACGGTGAATGGATTGCGCTATCGAGAGATGATTAATGATTTTTTATGGCCGTAATTGGATGGTATTGATCTGGACAACGTTTGCTATCAACAAGACGGCGCTACGTGCCACACAAGCAACGAAACCATTGATCTTTTACGATTGAATATCAAAATAACACTTCTTATTGGAAAACCCTGTATATGCAATTTACCGTAATCTAAGAACTTTCGTAAAGTATGTCATATAGGTTTCTTTTCCATCGAAAGTGGCCAAACCCGTCAGTGGCAGGGAAAACGCAAGAACCTTGTTTTCAATCATTAGATATTTGCACCTTTGATAGCTACAAAACAGGATGCTCAGAATCTACGTCTGAGACTTAGTTTCACTTATATTCTTGTATTCCCACTATGCATGTTACTTATTCAATCACTTTCTTAAGAAATAATAATCTTTTTTTATAATACATATCTATTCGAGCATAATCGAAATATTATAGCAGTAGTCGAATTTTGTATTTTACTAGCTACACCCCGCCACGCGTTGCTGTGGCTCAGCGTGTCTGTGCAGATAGAAAAACAATAGCGCGTGTTACTTTTACGTCCAACAGATGGCGCTGTTTTTTTTTTTAAAAAGCATATTTTTACCTGTCACATGTGACATCTATATAATATATAAAAACACACGCTTATTCGAATGCAACGTTGTGTCAAAATTTCAAAGCAATCAGTGAAGAACTTTCAGAGATTTAAGATTTTGAACAAACTATAATTTTCATTTTTATTTACGTATATAGGTTAGTTAAGGCGATTTAACCAGCGGACGAGAATTCAAATTTCGTTAAAAGACGATCTCGCGATCGGACGTTTTTTTAGACCGAGACAGAAATACCGAATTCATTCCGCTGCGAGCCGTACACTCGCGCGGCTGTGAAAACTACAGCATGGTTCCGATGAAATAACAATTATCGTTGTTTAATTCTTGGTTGTAGCTTTCTTCCTTATAAGTAGTTACATACATATTTGTAAATTATACGTCGGAGTGCGTAAACATAAATAAATACAAATGCAGTTTGTTGACATGGTAGATATAAAATATGTAGGTATATAAATATACATTTAAAAAAATTTCAAATATTTGTTTAATTTGTTTTTTTTTTTAAATATTTTACACGAGTTTTCCAAAGGTGAGTAAAAATCTTTTGTTTTACTTATTTATTCGTTTGTCCGAAAGGTATTACCTTAAGTTTTATTTCTAATACTTATCTTCAAAGTATTACTTGATTTGATATGTATGACATTGAAAAGAGGGTTTATTCCTTACAACTGAAGTAGTTTATATATTAAAACTAGGTTTTATTTCCAACTATTTTCTACGGTACCTACCTACATATGTAGTTATGCGATTGCATAATATTGTATCGCTTTCATGTATTTGTTTTCATGATTAACGGAGCGACCTGACTCGTCTAATTTTCGAAATGTTATTAAATTCACGAGTAAAAATCATAGGTTTGTATGTCAAAAATAACCTTGTTTTTTTTCCTAAAATAAGAAGCTCAATTCACAATATGACATTATGAAACTGACAAAAAGTAACACAAAAAACATTAAATATGTTGAATTATACCAATGTAATAGTGAATTGGACAATAGAATAGAAATTATTAACAAAAAAATGATTTGAATCGCACATCACGAATCGAAATTCATTTGGTTCGTGTCACTTTTTGACTACCAATCACAAACAGTTTCACGTACTTTGGCATAAGTTTTAACATTTATACATGAAAAAACGATAACAGACATAAACTCCTGTCCATAGTTGATTATTTTCCCTGGAAATTAAACAACACAAAATTATCGCCAAATGTTATAAAAAATATATGCTTATTCTGACTGATTCTTTCGAACGACCCTGTAGCATATAAGTACGAACAATGTACACGGATAATTAAATATCACTAACCTTTGTTTTTTCTGAAAATATATATCCCACGTACGCTTTTGATGTCGTAATTTTTGCTATCTAATAAAACTTTTTTTCGAGGGTATTTTCCTCCTCATTTTTAAGCGAGGAATTTCTTTAAAATGTTATCAAGTAGACTGGCGTGGAATAGACGTCCGCTCGCCGCCCTGTCGTAGCGGGGAATGATAAAATTTCGGCTTGCGCCGGGGCAAGTCACAAACAACAAACGCGAATCGAAATTAATTACTATTATATACTTTAAGAATATATTTTTTGGTCATAAATTATTTCTAATGTTTCAATTATGTCTTGGTAAATTATTTTGCTAAAAAAATCTGAACTATACCAATTTGTAAGACCATAAATAAATAGTCCAATTGAGGGATTTTCGTCACAAAACGCGTGCTCGGATTTATTTATTAGTAATTTTATTTGAAATAAAAACACAATTCTTATACATACATATGATAGATAATTTATTGATTGTTTATACATTATTATTCAATGATTTGAAATATTTGTTGTATAATAAAACTTCACCTTTGAAAATGCAACAAATCTGCGCATTGTCCAACGGTAACACTTTATTATGATATGAAAATAATATTATTTTTCAAAATTTTACATCTTACTTTACAAGATAAAATAACGATCTTTCGAAATCAATTTGTGTTTTTTTCTAGAAAAGTGTCCATACGTCTAAAAGTGGCCTCAAAAATGCCAAATTTCAGGTCAAGTCTACCTATTTCGCCTTAACTACACACAGGATTCTACTTCATCTTTGACAATGCTGTGTAGAGGGTTTTTTTAAAGGAAAATGATTGAACCTGGGTTCAGAAGGTTAATTAATATCTCTAACAATGGTTTTTTTTTATCCCTATTCCTTGGCCCCTATCAAGAGCAGATTGATAAAATTTTTATGAACATTGTCGATTATTTAATAACGTCCACGTCGTCTAAATCTTTTTATTTAGTCGACCTGGACTGTTTCTTCTTTAGCGATCTTCGGTTGGTGCTCGGGAGTGTTGATAAAAATTTAGCTTGCGTATTTTTGTGCTCGCAAAACTCGAAAAGTAGTCGACCGATATCGCTGAAAATTTCAAAGTTTTTTTCTTATTTACTTACACTTGACTGAATACTTACACCAATATAGTACATAACACTTTTAACGGTCTGCACCTTATCTGGTGTTCGACCTGGAATAATATGTATGTATTTTTTACATTAAGAATTATTATTTTAATTGAGTTTTCTTGGCGCCCCCTTCTAACCAAATACCTATTCATATCATGAACCATCGCGAACCTGAGGAATTTATTAAGATATTGTCAGAACGTTAATTCAATTTATTTGAGGTTAAGTAACGGACACATCCGTTTGGTCGAAGTGAAATTTCTCCCAAAGTGGTGAATTCAATATTTTCTAAAGAATCGTGGCTAAGCATAATATTTCTGTTTGATAACGAAATTCCTCGTATTGAAACCTGTCATCGAACCTCGCATAACTTTTCGTATTCCCACACTAACGATTAAGTTCACGTAAACATACTTTAACGTTAATTTAAGATAAAAATCGCCGTACATCGAAAATGCACCCATTGCATGAATACATTTTTTCTATGAAATGCACCCATTACATGAAAACATTTTTTCTGTGAAATGCACCCCTTACATGAATACATTTTTCTATGAAATGCACCCATTACATGAATACATTTTTCTATGAAATGCACCCATTACATGAATACATTTTTCTGTGAAATCCACCCCTTACATGAATACATTTTTCTATGAAACGCACCTTTTACATGAATACATTTTTCTATGAAATGCACCCATTACATGAATACATTTTTCTATGAAATGCACCCATTAAATGAATACATTTTTCTGTGAAATCCTCTCCTTACATGAATACATTTTTCTATGAAACGCACCTCTTACATGAATACAATTTTCTATGAAATGCACCCATTACATGAATACATTTTTCTATGAAATGCACCCATTACATGAATACATTTTTCTGTGAAATCCACCCCTTACATGAATACATTTTTCTATGAAACGCACCTTTTACATGAATACATTTTTCTATGAAATGCACCCATTACATGAATACATTTTTCTATGAAATGCACCCATTAAATGAATACATTTTTCTGTGAAATCCACTCCTTACATGAATACATTTTTCTATGAAACGCACCTCTTACATGAATACAATTTTCTATGAAATGCACCCATTACATGAATACATTTTTCTATGAAATTGCTCCCATTACATGAAAACATTTTTTCTGTGAAATGCACCCCTTACATGAATACATTTTTCTATGAAATGCACCCATTACATGAATACATTTTTCTATGAAATGCACCCATTACATGAATACATTTTTCTGTGAAATCCACCCCTTACATGAATACATTTTTCTATGAAACGCACCTTTTACATGAATACATTTTTCTATGAAATGCACCCATTACATGAATACATTTTTCTATGAAATGCACCCATTAAATGAATACATTTTTCTGTGAAATCCACTCCTTACATGAATACATTTTTCTATGAAACGCACCTCTTACATGAATACAATTTTCTATGAAATGCACCCATTACATGAATACATTTTTCTATGAAATTGCTCCCATTACATGAATACATTTTTCCAAGAAATTGCCCCCATTACGTGAATACATTTTTCTATGAAATGCACCTCTTACATTAATACATTTTTCTATGAAATGCACCTCTTACATGAATACGTTTTTCTATGAAATGCACCCATTACATGAATACATTTTTCTATGAAATTGCCCCCATTACATGAATACATTTTTCTATGAAATGCACCCCTTACCTGACCCATAGATGTGACTTGATTAGTCTATTAGGTTACCCATAGATAGCGTTAGCTGTCGCGAATAGTAGGATCAACAGTCCAGATTATTTATATCTAATTAAGATATCAGAGCCATCAGTAAATAGCACAATAAAAATCCAAGTATTTTGATTAACTCTTGACAGGCCAAGATGCCAAACAAAACGTCTGTAACCAGTGGGTCTTCCGACGACCCCATGCATTTTTCTGTCTTATGGGATTTTAAACTATACAAAAACCTAATGATTCAGTCAATTATTAATGGTAACTTATGTATTTGCGCAGAAATACGTAAAATACTAAATTGTTAAGTATTTAAGCTAATATAAGGAAGATAGTAATTTTGGGTACCACCTACTCCCCCACTTGGCTGCGGGATAGTTAAGAGAGTTTGTGAGAAAACCCCGGAGATTACAGTAATGAACATCTTAGCCAACTGAATTATGTAAATGTTAAGATGCTCATTATAAGGTATTAAGGTATAACGAATATAAAATATAAACGTGAAAATCGTTTGGGAAATGCATTTATTTTACTGTATTCGCAACTTATCGAAATTTATGAGCTGTATTTATCATATGTCGATTAAATCATATATTTGCAAGGCACGTACACGTCAATTTTCCTTAAAGATAGAAATCTATTGTGTTTTTTTATCTGGGAAATATTATAAATACCGATTTTAATGAGTATTTTTCTGCGTTCTTACCATTTGTTTAAGAGGAATAATAATTTACTGTCAATTCTGATAACGGAACAAGCTAAGCCGAAGTGTTTGGCAAATAAACCAAAATCAGTTGATGAGTCAACTTTACTATCTGTGAATTAGCTATCGCGTCGTCAACTCAGAGGAATGTCTTTAAATTATTGCGAATCATCGGAAAACTGACAAATATTTTGGATATCTTTCAACCTAAAATTTTAAGAGTTTTATTATTTATTTGAGATAGCTTTTAAGAGTGGAATGCATCGATGGTCTTTCAGTAGTACAGGGTTTTACAATAAGAGGTGTTATTTTGATGTTCAATCGTAAAAGATCAATGGTTTCGTTGCTTGTGTGGCACGTAGCGCCGTCTTGTTGAAAGTAAACGTTGTCCAGATCAATACCATCCAATTCCGGCCATAAAAAATCATTAATCATCTTCTCGATAGCGCAATCCATTCACCGTAACTGTTGCTCCAGTCTCATTTTCGAAAAAGTAAGGTCCAATGACTCCGCCGGACCATAAACCGCACCAAACAGTCACACGCTGAAGATAGAGAGGTTTTTCAACAATAACTCTTGGGTTTTCCGAGCCCCAGATGCGACTATTTTGCTTGTTGACGAAGCCACCGAGGTGGAAATGGGCCTCATCACTCAAGATGATTTGCATTTGATTCACTCAAGTGAATTTTAATAATTTCAATGCGTTGTTGAAGCGTGTATCGTTCCTTTTTTTATTAATGGCGTAGTTTCTACTTGTCAAATGTCAAAAAATGACAGCATCAAAAGTAACATCTACCGAAATAGCGGGCTATTCAAAATAACACCTCTTATTGGAAAACCCTGTAGTATAAAACAAAGTCGCCAGCCGCGTCTGTCTGTTTGTGCGCTTACTTCTTTTAAACTACGCGACGGATTTTGATAGGATTTTCACCATTGACAAAAATACAAAGACTAGTTATATTCATAAAAATCGAACAAAAAATATAGCACACTCCAGTGAGTCCAGACTCTAGATGAAAAGCGAAATAATAAGAAAAGTATAGCCAATAACAAAAGGTGAATAGATATAATATCATTTTTTTTCACAAAAAAGAGCCTAGAGCGAAGCGTTTGTGGCAGCTGGAGACAGCTTGTCGAACCAACGAACCTACGTGCGATACTAGACGCACTAAATCACAAGTATGTCCACTGGACCTAGTTCAGTGAAACCACACGCGTTGTATCAGTAACCTTCTCTTTTAATTCTTCTGAGGTTTTCACTACCATTTAGCGAATTTCTTCCGGAAGGTTTTTGTATATATATAATACATGCATTTTATATTTATAGAAAGTAGAGTAGAGTGTAATTAGTTACAAGGTGGAAAACGTCCAGTGGGCCGCTTCGGACACAGTTTTAAATTTGGGAGGCGGGTATGGGTACTGCTGGATAACCAATACCTCTGCCATAGTTCACCCCAAGTAGTTCGCTACGTTTTGTGACTTAGCAGGGGTGCCCAGGTTCACGGGGGTGAGGATTGTCCAGGTCTTGGCAGCGGACGCATCTGTCTGCCCGCCTGTTGTGTGGCGGGTCAGAGAGACTTATGGACTGAGATCATTTTAGCTCTTCAGGAGGACTCTCTCGACCCATCGCCTTGCACCGCAGTAGGTGTGAGAATCTCAAACAATCTCCTGGACACACCGATCCCCAGTTCTTCCTCTCATTCCTTTCCTTAAAACAACCCTCCACACAGCATATTCAAAGATGAGGGAAATTAATTTCTTCAAGGCCTCCTTTGTAGAGCTAATGTAAAAAAAAGTCTGTGCGGTGAGAGGCCGGGCCTATTATGGACGGTGAAGCCTGGAGGTGCTTTATCGAGGCGATAGGTCCCCGATCAAATAAGATGAGATGAGAAGTTATATTTTTTTTTTATTTATATTTATATGTGAATTTTTTTATTCATATTTATATGAGATCTGTATTTGGGTAAGGCACACTGTAGTAGGAATAATTTTAAGAACCACTAATACTGAATTACAATTTTTTTTTAAGTTTGTTCTACGAGTAGTTAAGCGCACTTGAAGTGAAATGACATTAAACTGCGCTATATAAATGCCATGTTATTGATGAAACGATAGTGCCACCTTTAATTTTGTAAAAAAAAAATTATGTTTCGTACAAATCATTGACATTATAAAATATGTATAGGTTGTAAGAATTCAGGTTTTCACACATGAATTTTTTTCACCTGAAGTAGTCCTATTGTGTACCTATCCAGGGCGTCCCTCATTCGCTTGATCGTGACATCACTTCCTGAGGCATCTTCGATTCACTCCTTTGTCCTTCCATCCGCTCTATGCGTACAAACCATTTATATACTTGCACCTGAACCTGGTTGGTTCAATTTCGTCAGTTGCCACTCTGGGTAAAACACGCAATAGTTGTGGGTAAAAAAATGGCTCATGTAATGAAAAAAATTCATAGTCATATGATGGTACTAAACTAACTAACTATCCATCACACCATTTCGGGGATAGGCAGAGAAGACGGACCGCCAAACAACTCATTTCATACACACTCTTCTATTATTCTGACTCTTGACATGGCCCGATTTAAGTATCTGATTCGCTTGATTGTGCTATGTCTTCCTCGGGCGTCCCCGAGTTCTGCTATCATTCACATTTGCGTCATATATTCTTCTTCCACTCCTCTACATGCCCAAAACCATCTAAGCGTCCCTTTCTTAATCTTAATCATTACGCTTATATCAGCCTTGCATTATTTGCGGATCTCCAAATTTCTCACACGATCATATATGGTTTTGCCTCAGCATTTCTACAGCATTCAGTCTACTTTTACCCTTCCTCTGCCAGTTACATGCCTCACTGCTATGTATCAGGGTAGGTACAAGCACTCCATTGTGGACTGCAAGCTTCGCTTCTTCGGACAGTTTTTGCTAGCGCCAACTGCGTTCAATCCTCCATTAAAGAGTTACCTGCATTTACCTTTCTTTCAATATCTCTGTCAGCCTTCGCATCCCTCGTAAACATACTTACTAAATACACAAACTCATCCACCTGCTCCAAGTATTCCTCATTCACAAACTATATTGCACACTGCTTTCGTACTCTAGCTTTCAAACACCATGACTTTAGACTTACACTCATCATTCATCTGATGTAAGCTAGTAAAAGCTTCAATTCTTTGATGCTACTAAATTTTTTTAAATTTAGCTTTTTACAATTTCATTTGTTGCATCCTTTTCAATACATATGAACTTCTCCAAATGAATCACAAGAGCTTCGTTTCTGGCAACTCTATCAAAGTACATCGTGCTTGTACGAGTAGTATCCCACAAGCAAGTTAAATCGTTGTATATAATGTCAAGAAATCCGTCTAAACTTCACGTTCATAAGTCATGCATGGCATTATTTTTATTTTTATTCGTTGAATGCTCACGAACTGAACACCGGATTTTTGTACCGGGTACTAGCTGTTCGCTGAATATTCCTAGATATCTTAACTTATTAAGTATATTCTCCTTCTATTTGGCTCAAATTGTGGATTAAGTATTTGATTATTTAGAGTACTTTAATTTATTAGCACCTCACAACAGTTTAAGAATTACAGTTAGTTTTCCTTAGACTTCATGTGAGAGAAATGAGCAAAGGTACATTATGAACTAGGTACTTTACGTGCGAACCTATATGCGTCGTACCCTAGTATTGATAATAAATTTCAATATTCAGTTACATTAGAAACTAGTCGAATTAAATATTAAAATATAATTTAAATAAAATCTTTATTTAAGAAAGTTTGCACATTACAACTAAAAATTCATATTATGATGTATATTGTACATTGATTTGTAACTTTTTTTTACGGCTGTAAAATTAACAGAAAAATACAAAAATAATATGATGAAGGTAAAAAAGAAAATAAAAGTACGGTTAGTTGAGGTTTCTCAAATACCACCTCACTAGGCTAGCCTGTGATGAGTTATATATTTGAAGAAAGACAATATTGCGCCAGGTAAAGAATACAGTAGGTATCCTATATTTACCCGATGCACTGGTTGCCATGGGCATGGCGAAGAGCTTTAATAATATTTTGAATTGTATACCGACATCCGTATGCGAACTGTGAACTAAAGTGGTGCCATCTCGGCGCGACAAATAAATGTTTTGTATCGAAGAGTTCAGAGGCATTTGATGAGCGCCACTCCTGTTTCGGAGAAATTAGAATACAATTTTCGAACCGGTTGGTATATATAATATTTTGAATTGTATACCGACATACGTATGCGAACTGTGAACCAAAGTGGTGCCATCTCGGCGCGACAAATAAATGTTTTGTATCGAAGAGTTCAGAGGCATTTGATGAGCGCCACTCCTGTTTCGGAGAAATTGCTATACAATTTTCGAACCGGTTGGTTTTAACCTAATATTTCTTTAGTATTACAGCTATTTGCTTAGATTTTTAGTTTTATTGTTATTAGTTGATAATAATTATTATTTTTAGATTGACAAAAATTTAGAGAGGGAATTTAAACGCTCTTTAGCACTAACCTCCACTGAGAAAGCTATGATTAGGTACCTACATAACAAGATGAAGATGATTTAAGAATGTGAATATTAGGTTCATAATATAGTGCATTTCGTCATCAGTGGTAGAATGTAGAACCCGTTCCGCCGGACCGACTAACGGAGAATTCACATTAACAATAAACCGCCCGACAGACAACCAGTAATTTACCAATTCGAAATAATGAACATATTATTACGCAATACGGTAAATATGATGTTCTTAGCCGGAAAAAAAAATATTATAAATTTTTATTATTTATAAAGACTTAGCATTTATCAAAATTAAATCAGAAATATGACCTTTTTATGGCCGTCCTTTCGTATTGTTCAAAAAATATTTTTAAATTTTGAATATATCAAAAAATACCTTGAAGGTTTTTCTTCAAGACTTCGTTCAGAAATTTAAAAAAAAAAAAAGAATAAGGTTGTGGTATAATTATTTCCTAGGCACTATCTTTAATGTTTTTGGAAATGCGGTTTACTAAACTTTGGTTAAATTTATTCTAAAAAAAGGAACGAGGAATAGTTTCTATTATTTTTGTCCACTTTTTAAAATTATTTTCACATTTTTAAATTACCATTTGTTTAAGAGTTTCGAGTTTATTAAAATAATAAATTATTTTGCCGTAAAGTGGCGACATTAATTCAGCTACAACGGCAGAAATTAGAACTGAAGGCTTATTTTTAAATATGTCAACAGATGGCGTTAATCACGGAACGACACTTGGAATTTTCAACAAAATCTTTCGTGTCATCAGTCAGCGAAGATAATACCTACTTGTATATACGAAGTTTGCCAGTAATTTTTTATAAATTGACAAACGGTCTTGCTGTGCACGTGTTTATACATGTGTTAGTTTTCGACGTGGACATGCTCACACACACTTGTGTATATTATGTAAATATGTTTTGTCATTGATTTTGAGGACAGGCATCAGAGATGTTCATCGAGTTAGGTTGATACGATTCGTCTTCACAACATTTTATTGTATAAGTAAAATAATATTACATTTATTGTGAGGTGTGCTTAGCTGATTCTTATTTGGTACATGCTATATACGTTCATAATTTTTATTTCAAATTTAATGTACTTTACATACGATTTTTATATATTGAAGTGAAACTTCTTTACGCGCGTTATGCATTTTCAAGGACCGGAGTAAAACCGACTCATGACCGTCAAGTGACTCAAGGCCGATAACGCGACTAATTACCCTCGCAGATGTGCGTGACAAGTTTTTTTAGTAAAAAAACAGCCGTAAGTGAGTTTTTCAAAATTTAAAATTGCGCGGGACAAGTCAATTGAGGAGTACACGTCGTATACGCGGTTCTCGTCGCGCAAGATACCTCTCTTTGCGGTCTAGAGGCAGAGTGTTCGACACTCGTTATGCAGGACCCGGGTTCGAATCCCATATTTTTATAATTTTTAATTTTTTTTTATCACATGCTACTTATAAATATGTGAATTTATAAGTAGCAATTTAGTAGTCATTTATTTTTACTTGTGTCATGACATTGTTTTTAATAATGCATTACATATTATTTACTTAGGCACCGTTGTTTTCTTCTATGATCCTTATTAAAAAAAGCTTACAAAAAGCATGTTTTTTTGTTATCCTTCAAAACATGCATTTTTTACTCTTGAATAGTCTTCAAGCACGTTTTTTTATTACGGTCAGAGCACATTGATGTACCTACCTAGGTACCTACCTATTGTATTTTTTATGTCAGCGCGGAGCCTTCTGCAGTGGGAAAGTGTTTTAAAAAATCAAATATTGACATACAATATAAGTCAGTTATAATTAGTGACATCTTACGAATTTCAACAGAACTTTTTTAGTACAGAACTGTCTTTAAATGGCTAGTAAAACCTAGTTTCTCCGCTGGGGGGCATTGTTGTAGTTTCGTTCTGAACAGGGTACCTATTATACTTGGCCTTAAACGCCGACCAAAGCGCTGCCTGGTGCCTCTGTGCCTCTGTGCCTGTGTGTCTGCTATGAGCGCCTAATCGATTTCACACTAGACTTTAGTTACGTAACCAGATTAGAGCAAGTGATAGATATCGAATTACAACTAATGTAAAACTAACGATGATTAAGGATATATTAGAGGATATCGTTAGATTGGTTCCATGAATAAACAATATAACGATAAAACAGAATAGATAACAAACCTTGACCTAACGTACAATTTTATCGTGTTCTCTTTTATTTGGTTGAGTGCATGGTTGTTTTTATTTTTAAAACATTTATATTAAGTACTTTCAAGAATTTTAATAATAACAAAAATGCAGTCACTCGAAGATTGTCTAAAGATTTTACCATATTTCTAAATTTAATAAACGTAACACATCATTTTGTTAGTAAAAATAGTTAACACGAATTTGTTGGTGGTATCAGTTGAAATAACCTTTTTTAAGGTAAACTACTATTCAATTTGTGATTCTGAGTTTTTCTTAGAGTGTTAGATGATTCAGTATCGCCCATAGACATTTGGTATATGACTCTATGGTATCGTCCTTTGTCTCCATGTCACCATTCGGGAAAATTGAAAAGTTACTTAAAATGGTGCTAGTCGTGCTTCGCGACAGCATCTAAATAAGCGGGTAGTTAGTTCCCTGCTTTCATCCCCTTCCCCTCATAATACTCCCTAATCTGGGATGTCATAGTCCCGCTGGCTCCGGGCAGTTGGGAAACAAGTTCTCCCTGTTGTACACAAGTTACGCTTACCGAGACGGTATTTACTAAAAAATTTTAGGTTTCGTTGCTTCTTATATAAATGTCTCTTAACTATATTGCCTACACACTCTATAACTCTCTTCCAAATATGTATTAAAACAACCAGCATAATCTAAAAATTCAAACTATGGCTTTAAAAGAATATATTTTTTTAAACATTTAAAAACGAAAATACGTAAATCTTGTCGTGTTATACTTATGTGGTTATACAATGTTTTGTTTCTTTCTCTCTCCTTTTCCATCCCCTGTATTTGTAACAAGCTAACTAACCATCACGCCGTTTCCCCGCAGGGGTAGGCATAGAAGACGGACTGCCAAACAATTCGGTCTTGGCACACACTCTTTGCCTCATTCACATTCATACATTTATTTATATATAATTTGTACATTTATTTATAACAATTACAGGTAATATAGCCTAAGACGTTATAATTGTACCATTTATGCATTATAAAATCGTCTCATACATACTCTTCTATTATTCTGACTCTTGACGTGGCCCGACTCAAGTATCTACTTCACTTGGTCGTGCCATGTCTTCCTAGGGACTGTATTTGTAATCGACCATAATCTATTTTTATTAATGTATTAGTGGGTAAGTACATTCTTCTAAATTCCTACCTTGCTGATGTTATATCCCTGTCTGTTTCCTTTTTTGTTTCTTCTTGTTTGTTCTTCTTATCTTCCCTTTTTCTATTTGTGTACTATTTCGTATGTGAAACTTATAATTTTGATATCAAAATACCAATGTAAAATTGTACCTATTAACTCCCATCTGTGTATTGTGAGTTCCTCTCGTTCTACAATGAGTTTTATAACTTACCGGGATTGCTCTAGCAAGAAATAAAAAAAAATGTTTTATTGCTTTCACTAAAATATATTTTTTTACCTCGCCATCGAGAAAGTGTAACATCATTACTTGTAATTACCATCAATAATATTATTACAATTTTGATCGTGTTGCTTCATCCTTCTAAGCTTTCTGTATGAGGTGCAACATAACATAATTAAACTATAATTCCTTTATAACCTGGAATTAACACTAATTCTATTACGGATTAACTATTATTGTTACAATCGGAATTACGTTGTAGGAAGTGGAATGTTTGTCATGTTATCACTACAATTTGTCGAGAAAGTTTTAACTGATATACCTTATAAAGGATTAATATCAAACTGGATACATTTTTAAAATTCGTTTATTTCGGTAACAATCAGTGTCTACCAACTTCTGTATTATACCTGTCAACTGTTGTGTTAAAAGTTTATGTTGCACCATTAATCATTGTACTGTTCTTGGCACCGCTAGGTACTTTCAACCCTCCTCTTCCCCAGCACCATCTGCTTCTCTACACTAATATCTCTTACCCACACATTTCAGATTCGCCGGGCAGTCGAATAAATAAACAACTCTCCTCGATTCCGAAGTAAAAATTGAACAATAAAAACACAGCGCGGCGGACCTTATGTACGAATCCCGAAACGCACATTTGAAGCTAAAAAACGTATGGGATATTTCATACAACATAAATACGGTTTCGATCGGTGCCGGAACGCGTGTCAGAGCAAAAATTCTATATTCCGGTGCGCAGCGATTAAGCATTTTTTTTTCGATTTCATACTTGAATACTTTTAATATTATTTTTTTATTATTGAAAACTTGATAAACGTGTTTAATAATGAAATCATATTAAAAGTTTTTGCGTTAAGAAATATATCATTTATCAACTTATCTATATTTTTTCTCGTATTGTATATAAGTTTTTTGTTCCTCATAAATATAATTTATATTTATAACGTTACTGACTATAATGTACGGGCAATTCATTTGAAAATCACAAGTCATCCTTTCAACACCTAAACTGTAAAGCAATCGTGAGCTCGCGAGTTTGTGGTGGTAAGAAAAGTGCATTGTATTTGAACCAGGGCAATTGAGGAAAGCGGAAGAAGAACATAGGTAAGTCGGCATTCCGGAACTCCATTCCTCTTCTATCCACCGTGCGACGGTACCTCGATTCCGTCCGCAACAACCGCCCTCACGGTGTCTGTCTGCCGCCGGCCGCCACAGACAATTTTCGTTTGTATAAATATATATCTACTACTTCTCACCAACTTTTGAAATGACATGGCTCTGGAATATATTCTATGAAGAAGAAAGGCTGCTTAGACCACTGCTTAGGATGATTTAGACCACGAATAACTTAACATAGTAATGGTACAACCTGTTCATCACAAACTTGTATCACTCTTTTCTCTATCGTCATAATGTTGGTTTAACTGCGAGTCTGTTACAGTTTTACACGAAATATCTCATCATCAGTTCATTTGGGAGATGACGCATTGTTGAACTCGAAATGGACCACACGGACCGTAAAAACTGAATCACAAAACACTCAAATTTACCAAACGCTTTGATTTTATAATAACTTTTGTTGGAACGGTTCTTTCAATTATACAATGTACTAGCGACCAAATTCTTATAAAAGATTTACGAAATCAGAGATTGAATCCAAGATCTTAGCTATTATAAATCGCAAAAATTGATAAGTATTCGACGTCTGCCACCCTTACATAAATGTGTTTTTTCCATTGATTAGCATTTTGTAATTTCTAATTTAAATTGGACTATCTGAAGTCCCAGACGCTGCACGGGCTTTACGCGGAGTTTTTCAAAATCAGGTGGCAATAGTAATTTTTCTCTTACTTTGAACGTCAAGTGTGCAAAATTTCATCAAATCAAAATTCTGCTTTAAGGGGTGAGAAAATTGGGTTGGTTTTAGAAATCTCACGAAGACAGTGTGCAAAATTTCATTAATCTCGAAATAAAACTGTAGATTTGTATCAAAATCAAATAGGAAACCTGTAAATTCATTTGTTAAAGGCCTGCAATCCTGATTTTAACCGGATTACCAATAATTTGGAGAGAATCTTAAAAAATTAGCCATACTCATTTTTCTTCGGTTTTGTGGTTTCTCCAACTACAACTGCATAGACTTCTCGTAATCATTGGCTTCTACGAAGAAATGAGGAAGTCTCAAAGTTCTATTGTCGATGTTACCACAGGTCAATTTTTTAATTCTTACTAAAACGGTGGTACAATTTTGTAATTCTTACTAAAATGGTGGTACAATTTTGTCACATATGTTTCACATCCGTGGCATGCCATACAAACAATATCATAATAATAATAGTATAATTTACGAGTGTCGTGAATTTTAATACTGAACATACATAATTAGATGTACCTACCACGTGTATGGTGGGGGGACACCGACTTGTTGTATCAGTCACATTTTCCCAGCAGGATATCCGCTAACTGAATAATAATAATTGTGTCATATGTACATCAATCATAATTATTATTAAATTTTGTAATTTTGTAAATGTCACAAATATTACCGTATTATTATTATACTAACCCTGCGTGTGAAGCAGCAAACTTTCGAACGGTGAGCTCCGGCGTTATGAAATTTGCTATTTTTCTGTGTAAAATTGTTGGTTAACGGCCCTCCACATTAGTGACATAATTTTTATAAAATTATTAAGAAATATATCGATTCTGATAATCGTATAATTTTCTTTTTTTTTGCAACTCATAGCTTATATCTTCGGATGAATCTCAAATCGATGTACTTTAAAAAAAATGTCAGGTGTGTGAAAGGCCATTGATGATTTTGCAAGAAAACGGAGCTGTATAAAAAAAATAATAATTTAATAATTACACAATTTATAGAAAGAAATGTCACCATTTCAAGGATTATTCTTTTTCAAACTTTCTTCGGGCAGGTAGGGACCACAATATTGAAAAGTTCAGTCAAATAATCTCATTTTCGAAAACCGCCGAGGGAAAGTACAAACAAATTTACACAGAAATGCCAAACGGTCGAGTTAAAACATGACTCGCTACGCACAGTTAATAGTATTGGAGTGGGAGTTAAGTCATAAGGAGAAGGGATAAGTTTAGGGGGTACCCAGGGGGAACCAGTCCGTTCTAAAATAATAATAAAGTGATTGGAAAATATTTTAAAGTTTTTTTTATCAAAATATCGAACGATACTAGAATGAAATGTATCCATCATAACTTTCTTCCTATGAACGATAATGGTTCTCCATCTCACTGTTATTTAACTGCATTTTAATTCCGTAAAGCAACAAAATGCAATTCATTCTGTCATATTATTATTATTATTATTATACCAATCTAAAACTGTTAAAACCCAGTATTTTTTTGCGTTTTCTCCACTTTTTGCTGCGTTATGGTGTTATTTTAGTTACCTATTATTTATCATAATTCTTGGTGAAAGTCCCTCGATGATTACGGAGAAATTAATGAGATATTATACTTCCTTGTGTTCGTAGGAAATTAAAGTTCAATTTCTTATCGGTCTTCCGGAATTCATAAATTATTTTTCTATCCATGAGGTTTAATATCTTCATTCTATGTATCGTAATTATCAGTTCGTATTTATCGTAAGGCGAGAATTACTGCGAAGTAATTCAAAATCATGAATTTTGGTTTGATAAATTGGTCGCTTGGAAATTTTATAGATGCTTTTATTTTATACTGTGATTAGAACACGTCCTTGGCCTTTAATGAAAACTACGTTGAAGTGCAAAATCTCCTACTTACGAACCCCTTTTCGGCTATGATTATTTTTTTAGTGTGAAATATAAGGTTCCTTAGAAAATTATCTGAAAATATTTAATAAATAGGCGAAGCTTAATGCCAAATCACTATTTTGATTAATATTTATAACGAATTGGTGTACATTATGAATACCACAAACTATGCTTTACATAAATTGAAGGTTTTCCTATCGTTTCGCTTGAGTAGAATACAAATAAAAAAATAAATTACTCAATAAAAAATATAAATGCAAACTAATAAAAAATAAAAAAAATTAATAGAAATGTATGAACGCATAAAGGAAACAACTTTTTAAAAATACAGTATTATAGCTAAGATTATCTGTGACTCTTAATTAACTTTTTTACTTTCTTATAAAATTATTGACAAAATAAATAAAAACCAGTTTTTTGCTTGAAATCGAACGTTTCTAGACTCCGTTTGTCAAGCGATTTTAATGCCTATTACCTACGATATAAGGTATACCAAGTATATACACATTTTTGGCTTGTAGCTTCCCCTTAAGAGTGAATTTTAACCATAAATACATGTTTCTATCGATTTCCATTTTTTGTTATGTACGACCTATTTGATCTACGATCAAGTAAATCAAATACTTCAGCCGGGCCATATCAAGAGTCAGAATAACATTAGAGAATGTATAAGACGATATATGAATATGAATGAAGAATGAAGGGTGTACTAAGATGAAGTACCTCTCTGCCTATCCTGCGTGGAAACGGTGTGAAGATTAGCTATTGAATACAAAATTAAATAAAGGATGTCGATGATAGCTGAAGTCCCGGCGTTGTTCACACTTTACACAGAGTTTTTCGAAAACAAATACAGTAACTTTCCTCTCCGTTTTATGTGAGGAAAATGCGGGGAATCTATTGATTTAATTTTTTGAAGAACATATCCGAAGAATTTATTGTTGTAGAATTCACATGACTTATTTTGAACGTCAAGTGTGTAAAATTTCATCAAGAAGTATCACAATTCTGCTTTATGAGGTGGAAAAGAGGATGGAGCTAGTTTTCGAAATATCAAGTAAACGGTGACATTCCTCTTATTTTGAAGGTCAAGTGTTCAAAATTTCATTAATCTCGGAATAAAACTGTAATGTTTGTATAAAAATCAAATTCAAGCCGCCTGTCACAGATACTCTGCTTTATATAAATAAAGTAGATTAGTTTAATGTGTATTTGGTTGCTAGTGCGGAGGGCCGTTAAGATATTGTTATTTATGAAAAGTGTGTTTAATTTAAAACAATGCTCTAGCGAGAGCGCCTTCGCCGAGTCTCTTTGTAAAATAGCGTCATTTCTCTGTGTTTTGACTCGCTCCAATTATTTTGGAGACGGTTAAGAAAACGTTCACCTCAATTTTATTTTGGCAGCGACTAGAATGATGATTGTTGATTGTGTTTCATTTACAGTGCGCATTGCCTTCTGTACACAATGTGACTAAATAATGATATATAAATATTCTGTGTTTCATTTAGGTATATTATTATTATTTTTATGGTAAATAATAGAAAGTGTTGTTCTTATTATTAGTTTATATTCAAAAATAGTACGTCATGCTTTCTGCTGAATCTGTTTTATTCTAATATATTTTGGGCATAGCCAGTGGAACTATGCCATCCCCAAATGAAATGCTGTAAGCCTTAAGGCTGAAAGAAGTGGAAACGGGAGGAAATGGAAGAAAAATTGGGGAGTAGGTACCTGATTATTGAGATCTAGTCACTAAATTAACATTTCGTTTCTGATTTTTTTTAATATTTGCTATAACAGATAAATTAAATAACGTTTATTTGCGCATATACCGTTTTGAACCCGAGATCTCCATAGAGTTCCTTTTACAAAAATGGGAGCATTGATCGGTTAGTGACTGAGTTGATAAATGCATCTAGTTCCTACTCACACGTCATGGGTTCAATTCCTCTCCTAGCTCAGTCACCCATTGCACAAATTAAGCGGAAGCGGAAATATATATTTAATTTATACCAACAATTACTGTAGTGTTTTAAGAGGTAGTGTTACAAAGCTGTCATATGACCATTGAGTTATATATAAATAGAGTCTGCATTCCTTGCAATATTACTGTGAAATATTATTCCCGTGCGGAAGTATGAAGGGGGTTGTGGCGGCTGTCGGTGTCCCCCTTAATCCTTCCGATCGCGAACGAACGAATCAAACTTCACCGGCGGCCGTGCGCCGCCGCACAGTGGGCTACTTGCCATACTTGATGTTGACATACTTCATACATTAAAATGAATCATCAACATTAAAAAGTGTTTTTTTCAACTTTGAGGATTTAAAAAAAAATCGCAAGTTGCGCCACAATACGAAGTATGTCAAAAAAATACAAATAAATAGTAGTATATCTGTGTGTAAGGATAGAATGGCCAACCTTGTGATTCCAGGGATAACCTCATTTTTAATGTCAGTGCCATACAAATTTTTCTTTAAAAAATGATAACTCCTTCATTTGTACACGCAATTGCTTCGTATGAAATTTTATAGCATAGTAATGATCAGCAGAATCCATTTCTAGCCAAAAAAAATACCCTTGAAAATTCAAGTCTCTATGTCTATGAAAGGCGATTTTCAGCCCACTGTGCGCCGTGCCAATGCCCCACGTATTTTTAACATGAATAAGTCAATTTACACGACTACCCATTATGATAAAACCCCATTTACCGATGAAAGGTTATACAATTGCTTTCCCTATATTCTCTTGTATAATATCTCAGCGTGCATCTCGGCATTTTGTAGTTCTCGGCGTTCTTGCCGGAGACTTGTGACGGCGAGCGCTTGTAACCGACTGGTTCCCGAGATATCTCACATCGGACAATGATCCGATATGCGTGGCCCATACTTCGAACGCCGAAGCTGACTCTATATATACACCTCATTGCATATGACAGCTTGTCTGCAGGTTCCACCAATATTTAATAACGAATTATGGACTTCATAACATATTATGCATTTAGTAAATTATAAATTTCTTCGTTTTACATAGTTTTTTTAAAGATACTTATTTGAGATTTGTTAAATTCATGGGATAATGATGGTAGTAGGATCTTTCCAAAATTTATCAGTTTAGTCATGACCTGGAAGTGTTTGTCATTCAAAAAAATGTAGATAAAATATAATAATTTGACAAATAATGAGTTGGGTACACGTGACGTCACGATTGGGCGTGGTTACCACAAGCTTGCGCATTGCTGAGTTGTTCGAGCTTCATTCTGCTCTGGTGCCCTGGGATGGGAAGCGCTCCGAGCGTGACCCGACCGCAGCTGAGCGCACACCTTCCTAGTCACTCAAACCTGATACCTGGAACCCGAGACCTGGAACATATAACCTAGAACCCTGAACTAGGCGGTTCCATGACAAAACCGAACAGCGAACAAAAATAATGGACAACACACACAAACCTTAAGCTAAATAATAAACCTTCTACTGCTGAGGTTAATTTATGATACTTATCTGCCATCTTTTAGATCTGAGGGACCTATCGTTTTCTCTCATATTATACACGAAAATTAACAAATATTTAATTTGTTTACATTCGGTACTAGTGGTTCTGTGAACAATGTAGTTGACCTCGCGTCCAAAAAACATGTTTGAAATTCAAAACCAAAATTTCCTTTGAATTCATAAGATTTGTAAGTAGGTACTTAAATACCTACCTACTTTATATAAACCTTATATATAAGTAACATTTTTTTACTATTTCAAACAATGATTTATACAATTTGTCCAATGAAACGTCAATATCTTAACGACAATTATTTTTTTCTTTAACTTATATAACTTTCTTCAAGCAGGTAGGTACCATAATATTGAATAAATACGAATAAGACAATAAACACGACGATTTGAAAAATATTTTTTTCTGAAACATTTAAACGGCCACCATCTTGAAACGGAAACGGAACGTGCAATAGACGAAATGCAAAACGGTCGAGTTAAAAAAAGGACTACGCTCAGTCAATTATTATCTATTGAATTTATTTGACTAAATAAAACAATAAATAACATTTAAACGCGAAATACTTATTATTCATATGAACCACACTGCTAGTTACAACATTTTTTGTATGCACAATATTATGTATAGGCTTGTCTTATTTAACCATTGATTGATTCCTGATATTATTCTGAGAAAAAAAAAGTATTCGACAGTTAGGGCCGGGTGAGGGATTTGGCGGTTACTGGGCTGAGTGACCAGTGACGGACGAAATGTGAAAAAAAAATATTATTTTAGAAAAAAAATACATAATATATCAAAAACGTCACTTGAAACCAAAATTTCGTTTACAATTATTTTTACTCCAAATAATGTCAGGAATCGCTGGTTAAAAGTAAGTGAAATACGACCTTTAACAACCTTTTTAATAAGTTTAGTGATTTAGTAATCCATTGTCAGTAACCACCAACCAGTAGGTGCTGGTTAGTTAAGTGAGTAACCATGCCAATTATTATTGTCCGCCGAAGAGTGGTGACCTAAATCCTAACCACTTTGTGACCGAATGATGATTATTATTAATCTGCTTGGATCATGACAGATTGGCTTGGTCCGCACAACACACGTTCTCAGCTAGAAAATAATTAACTAAGCCGTCACAAGGGAAATTTGGATGTAGAAAAATTCGCTATCCGCGTCTGTCTGTTTGTGCGCTTTGTTCTTCTAAACTACACAACGGATTTTGATATGGTTTTCTTTATCATTAAGAGAATTTCTTCCGGAAGATTTATATATATAATACATGTATATATAAAAATTCAGCATGCTTGCAAAACTCGAAAAGTAGCCAACCGATATCAGTGAAAATTTCTAAGTTTTGTTCTAATTAGTGCCTGGGTATCGATTCTCCAATCCAGGCCGCTCGCAATCGCCGTCAAAAGTACATACATTGGTAGACATTCTTATTCTTGAGTCTCGTCGAATCACAAGGCCGGGACACTGAATCAAATCAGCCTCCTAACTTGTATGGGAACCTCAAAAAATGTATTTTTATTTATTTTTTCAATTAACCAAAACATCTTAAGATGTTTCAATAAATAAGAATAAATTGAAAAAAAAATTTAAACGATTTTTTTTGTAAAATCCCATAGAAGTTAGGAGGCTGCTTTGAGTGAGTGTCACGGCCTTGTGATTTAGGAGGTTTTGCTTACATACACCAAACGTCAAAAGTCATTCCACTTCTTCCCCTTCGTCGAGAATCGAGTCCCAGGAAGAAGAAGTTGGTTTTTTTTAACAATAACATTGTGGTATACGTGAGTGGTGGAAGCATTCGGAGACTTCTGAGAAAGACATTAGCAATAGACATATATTATAAAGTGTATGAAATCATTTTTTTGTGACTGTAATAATAATGCATTTGGACATTTCGATTAGCGTTCAGCTTGATGCTTGTTCGCCCTTATCTAGGACTAGGCTGATCCTGACCGTCCTGACTCTCAGAAGCGTGCGACGAATGTGCTAGACAAGTGCGAACTATGTCAAGCTGTAATTGAACATTGATGGAACGGCCCGAATATGTTACTATGGTCACTTCCTGCGTTTTCTTTTGCCCTTTTGACGGCTCTATTATTTTTATTCGTTAGTTTGGAATGTGTACTGGCTCGCTGCTTGTGGGACCTTAGCCAATTAAAGCTAATTAAATCTTATAATGCATGAATCTCTTCATTTTAATATTTAGATTAATAATATAACCTCACAATTCTCGTATAATGGTAAAACGGTGCGTTTCTGGTCCCTTTTTAAGGACTTTTCACCTCACACGAGTTTCTAGCTACCTAACAACTGATTGAAAGTAGGCTAAAGTTATCACGAATTGGATACAAAATTATTACACGTCCATCAAATAATTAATTGTCTTTGAATGAGGTCTGATTATTATTATTAGATGTGTTTGTACGTGCCTTCTGTCATTATTTGGGCCCCGCATTTGATGTCTGTATTTTGTTCTCTTTTAATTATTTTTTTTTCTCATACATTTACACACTAACAGTCCTGTTAAATTATTTGGTCAAGTAGATTTCAAAAAGTTGTGTTGATATAAAAGTCGGTGCAAATCATTTATAAGCTCACTGTTCGAGATTTTGCTGCTTCGGAAAAAAATCCAATTAAAATTCCCAGAAAGTTATTAAGTGTGTAAATAAGTACCCACGTAACATAATCTGATCGATATTACAGTGTCATTTTGCGGTTGCAAATGCCAATCTTTTGTATCATATTTCGCCCCTAACGCGGTCGCCCGCAACAGTGATGCACAACCTGGCGGCCCGCGGGCCTTTTCGGCTAAATAAAATAAATAAAAATCAACATTCATTTATTGTTTTTACGTTGGGATTATCTAAATACTTTTTCCGTTTTATTTTACAAAATACAAAATGGTATCGTGACAAACGTGTCTGTCTTCAATATTTAGAATCAGCCGCCCTAAATTTGTTTAGTCAAAGACCTAGTTTTAGTTAAATAGGTCTTTAACTAAATCTAACTTATTAAGACAAACCTTTATGTATCTGTCTTTAACTAAATCTAACTTATTAAGACTAACCTTTGCGTTTCTGTCTTCAATATTTAGAATCAGCCGCCCTAAATTTGTTTTAATGGGTTATGTTTAGTTAAATAAGCCTAAATGTTATTTTTTTAAATAATATTGGTTAATAATAATTGGTTAAGCCGAAACGATAATTATACGAAATTCCCTCGATAGAAAAAAAATCGCAAATTAAGCTCCGAAAATTATTGAAAACATGTTTTGTTCTGTTATTTAATATGTCATAGGTATGAAAAAAATCACAGTGTATCTTGACATTGAAACTAAAGTACTACTAACACCCACTTCAACCATATTTAAAAAATTCCCAGTGTTGAATATTCAAAAACTATATTCAAAACAAATACTTACTTTCCTTTACAAGAACCTAAACACATTTAAAACTTCACAAACTTCTCGCAATACCAGAACAAGACATACACACCAACTACTAATACCAAAAACCAACACATCCTTTGGACAAAAACACTACAGATTCCAGGCTATAAAACTATACAATTCACTTCCAACACAATATAAAACATCTAATCTTACAGAATACAAAAAACACATATGGAACTGGCTACAATCCTTTTAATATTTATTTTTTTTATATTTCACTTTTTTGGAATAACTATGGAAAAACTATTGTTATAACTATGGAAAAATCGATTTTATATTTTAATTTTTAATGTTTCTCTGTGTAACCAACTCCACTGTATTGTTTTAGAATTATATAACTTTACAATTGAAAAAGTCCTCCACAAAACAGGTGAACTCCTAGCGTGGAGGACAATATACTTTACCATTGTATAACAAATATATTAAAGAATAAAAAAAAATTAAAAAAAAACATTTGTCGAGAGATTTTCGCTTTATTTCAAAGGAGTTGTGTTTTATTAAATAATTCCACCATTTTCGCTTAATTATCATCGTTTTTTTAATAATAGCGATGTCCCTCTAATATTCTTATTCACATATTTACCCTTTTAAACCATCTTTGAACGCTTATTACGGAGCCTCAACTCCTCATGCTAATTTGTTTGATCACAGCTAATTTTTTTAACACACAGAGTGGAGTCGATTTGTTTTCGGAACATTGTTGTGTCTCCTTACCATAGTGACCCATTTTTACAAGTTTTTATATTTTTAATAATATTTTTTAATTCATATTTCATCACCTTTAAAAACCAGTTTTTGGTTTTCGAATGCGTTGAGAAATATCCCGTTTACTTGGATTTTATCGAGAATCGGAAATACACAAATTCTCTGACTTTCTGACAGCATCTTTAAGAAATGTAACGGTAAATATGCCTGAAGGGTTAAAAAATCCTATTTAAAAAAATTGTATGGCATCTAAAGATTATTAAGAAATGCCGGATTTTAGGTAGGTGCCAAGTTAATTTATTTATAATGGGTACTTATTTAGTTATTTATTGGGACCTTTGTACGGTATCTACATTAAACAATACAATTCACAGGCTTAAAAGGTTGTGCATCACTGACCTGTTATCATGATTACGTCATTGTTATTTTGAGGGGTCCGTGATGGCGCATAAGTGGTGACGTTCTCCGGGGAAAAATAACCCTTATGGTATTTTGTTTAGGGATCTAATTGGCGTGAAAATTACAGAGGTTAATCTTATGACTGTGTAACTGTGTACTGTGGATTAAATTGAAGATGAATTTTTTTATGTGATCACTGCACCCGAATTAGAGAGGATAGAATAAGCACTTCTTACTTCATTCACATTCATACATGCTCTTCGGTTAAAGTACACTGACAACTGTCACTTGATCATGCCAAGTCTTTGGCCTGGGTCTCAAAATTATTTCAGCTTCATATTTATAGTTTTTTCATCTTCAGTGCAGCATTACCAAGTTGTAATTTAACTCCTACGTATTTTTGTCAAAGGGAGAAAAAGAGGGGAGCACTTGTCAGCCCTTCCTTGGGCTTGCGTCTGACTCATGTCATTCAATATTTCAACCCTTATTATTTAGGTACCTACCTTTAAACACCACCATCTTCTTCCCCTTGTCATGTTTGGGCGGGGGACCCATCACCTCCACAATGTGACTAAAAATAATAATCATGAAATTCACAAATTTCTGTAGTATGTAATATATATACATTTTTATTTAGTTTTGGATGTGTGGCGAAGATATATTGAATTAACTAATGTTGTTGAATATGTTATCATTTACACAAATAATAGAAACAATGCGAGATATGGCATGGAAGCGTTCCGATTGTCGCCGAACTACGATCAAGCTACACGGACTGCAGTAGTGGTAGTGCAGGGTGGATGATATAGGCCAAACGCATTGTGACTCAATACTAATACTGGTTTATGGCCCATCTCCCTTGCTTCTATTATCTATATCTGTACGACAGTAATATGGGTGAATAATGTTGGCGACTTTTGTGTGGTTTCATACTAATAATGATTCAGCTCTTTTCGACTTGTTTCTATTATCAATGGTTTTTTTTTAATTACTTTTACATGTTGCATAATAAATAATGTAATCTTTTCTCGTTTCCAGCATCTGAAGATCAAATTCGACGAGTCCCTCACCAGAACCTTTGAATACCCCTCCGAGGCCTCCCTCGGCGAGGAACTGCTCTTCACGAGTCCTGCTACAGCTGCCCCCGCACCTCCCATAGGTAAACACACCAACAGACGACTGCTTCTCTATATAAATACCTTTAAAACAAACCCGTCATGACCTATGTTTCGTCTGTACAATGATCTGTTAACAGACGATTGCACAGTCTAATTAAGTATGTTGGGACTCCGGCCCAGAGGTATAGGGGTAGCTTATTCAAAAATATTTAGTTCTAACGGCAGTTAGAACCATGTCATAGCAACAAGTGAACAACTCGAAGTTGTGAACTAAAATCGTACATGGTTACATAAAATAGCTTATTTTGTCACAAATGGTTCATTTAAAATAGGTATTAAAAATAATACAGTTAAATATACCAGTTTTTCTTACAAAGTATTAAAGTATTCATCAAAGGTTTATTTAAAATTAAGTAATTAATAAAAGATACGTAAATAAAATAGTTGTTTTTACAAATATTTAACAAAGATCCAGAACAAAATTTGGTTTGCTTGAAGGGACCATTGGAATCTTTCCTCTATGAGCTATACTGTTTAACTTGATGTCTGAATTCATACTGAGCGGGTTTTGGCTCGGGGATTGCACACACACAGATCCGGCGAGCCATTGTCTCGGGGATTTGCCCCATTTGGCCGAGCAAAGCCATGGATTTTTGGACTCGCCAAATATCAAGCGTAGCCTGCCAAGCCTAGTCATGCCAGCTTAGTTTGCCCACACACAATGAGTTTTGGCCCTGCCATGTGTGTCCAGCTTTAGATTCCGGGAATCACAATAATTTGTATTAAAATGTTTAAATTGTCTTTTCAGTCTATCAAAAGCGGAAAAAAAACATCTTCATCACTCTATCCTTCTCCAGTGCTAAATACCCGCTCAATTCAGAGTCCATAGTTTAAATGCTATCAGTAAAAACACTTATTATTTAATTAATATTGATTCATTATAATCCTATTGAAAATTATCACAGTTGTTCTAGTTGAATCATCTCTCAAAGATCTATACAAAGTTCACAGACCCCCTGATAATTTTTGACACACGCAGTTAATAAATAAGAACTTTTTGTATTGATTTTTGAAAAATTTTGAAATTATCACAATTTATTATGGTGCACTGCAATACCCAAAAAACAAATTAAATGGGTACCTCAGAGTGGGGTGACTTTGACAATTTTTTACTAGCGATTTTTTACTAAACTAATTTAGTTTCAGTGTTATAAAAAACATTTCTGTCAGAAAATTTTATGTCATATTTATTTCACATGCTCAAAACTATCAAAATATATATTTATATATATTTTTTTAATTTGTGTGACTGTGTTTGGGGAGTCTAAAAAAATAAATCTCCTTTCGGAGAGACAAAGACAACAAAACTACTATAATTGTTATTATTACAGTTTTCTCTGTCTAAAAATATCTACAAAAGACAGCTTCACAATTGACAAAATGTTCGAATATTACTAAAAACTAACTAATTTGACACTTATTTTCGAAGCGTCATGTTGCCCAACAATAAAATATTAAAAGGGAGCAAGTGATTTCTGAGTGATAGTGAGAATTATGCATATATCTACCATGATAAAAGTTGCCCCCCGATTCAAAAGTCGCCCCGATTATTTTGGCTGCCTTCATAAATACTCAAATATTGGTACCCATTTTTATCACATCAATGAACTTTGTATTGTTGTAATTTATTTTATTATTGCAACGAGTAGCTATGCGTATTATCATAAGGTGTGTTGTATTTCTCCCCGGAGCTATATTTTATGGATAATATTACATTCTAGCAAATAGATTACAATGAAGTAAGTGTAATCTTATCTGGGGATGACGCAAAAACAAGTTATTTGTAGTGACGGTGTAGAATCAATATCGCTCACTTCCTGCAATTGATTTATCAGAATTTCATCAATACGTAATTGGTGAAGATTGTAGAGTCAGCTCATGTTTACAAGATCATCACTAAAATTATTATTATTATTGTTTTATAATTTTATATGTAGTGACTGCCAGATTCTTCTTTTCTTTGTCCAATTTCTCCCTCCAGATTGTAAAATGTATTTTGTGTGTTTGGTCCGCCATGACTGTACTCATTGTCAATAGAGACAATGAAAGATGTGGCATGGAAGCATGCCAACTATCGCTGAGCTGCGACCAAACCGTATGGACTATCAAAGTGACTACACAATGAAAGTTATGCGTTTGGTGTGATTTAGAACCAAAGGACGGGCATCGCTGTCCGTAGATGCGATTTGCAGTAGTATTTGGTCAATCATGTTGGCGACACTTTTGTGTGTATAGGTTCATGCTATTAATGGTTTATGGCTTATCTCCCATGTTGATATTATCTATATGTGTGTCCCTTTTGACACGTCGATTTACATAGTGCTTATCCCTTTAAAAACCTTCGACACAATATCAGTTATCCTACTGCTGACAGCTCTGTTATAACCACTCTATGTCTATTACAAAGAAATTCTATGAGAAAGATTACAACAGGTCATTTTGTCGTTGAACCTCCTTGTATACACCCTGTACCTGCCTTGTATAATCATGTAAGTGGCTAGTTCTCACCCCCGCTTCTCCCTCAGGTGTGGGGGGATCCCTTTCCAACTACACCCCCTCCAAGGTGTCCCTGCAGGCAGACTCCTTCCAGCTGGGGGTCACGCGCACCCAGTCTCAGCCAGGCGGAGAAGTGGCCCGCAACGGGAACACCAACGGCACCAGCAAGGGAACCAACGGAGGTGCAAATCAATCTGTTATTATTATACTTCACCTAACAAGATTAACTAAAACACATTGACTTTGGGATCAGAGCAATGAGGTCGTCTCTTAATTTATTTATTTTTGATGAAAATATATTATATTTAAAGTATTATTAACGACAGTAAAATTAGCATTATTTAAAGTTATAAGCTTTCAATGTGAACTTCGGTAAAACTTACACAATGGTGTGACGTGACATCGCACGAGACATGAATCATTACAATTCATAATATTGCGTATTTACCATGATTCAGCCGCAAATAACAAAATTTTGACCGCAAACATCTTAGGTACTATTCGGTGTTTTATAAAAATTATTTTAAAAAAAATTCCTCGTCGTGCTCTAATTAAAATGATATATTGGTAAAAAAACATTAAATTTCGTTGTACCTCCCGACTTTGAATGTTGAAAAACCTCATCATCTCTAAATTGTATAAAAAAGACACTATCCGCGTCTATTTGTACGCTTAGTTCTTCTAAACTACGCAATGAATTTTGATAGGGTTTTCTGAAGAACCTAATGTTTAAATAAGCTACAATTAAAACACATAAATTTGTTTTTGACCACTATAGTTTTATTTTCACTCTACCGGTTTCGGAAGAACCCTTCCTTCGTCAGGAGAATATTAAAAACTGTTTTTAATATTCTCCTGACGAAGGAAGGGTTCTTCCGAAACCGGTAGAGTGAAAATAAAACTATAGTGGTCAAAAACAAATTTATGTGTTTTTATTGTAAATTATGATGAGCCACAAAGTGAATGCTTTTTACAATTACGTTTTAATAAGCATTTGTTTTAGATAATCTAAGGTTTTACGGGACCATTTGGTCTTTGGATAACCTTGTCATTTTTATTCTTCAGTTTTTATTATTAATCTAGACTTTCTATTACTGGCCGGTTAGCGGCTGAATTGAAAATTACGTCCGGTTCTTACCAGGCGTCATGGGCTCAATTCAAATGATCAACATCTTCTGCTTATGAAAATGGTAGTAGAAGTTTTTCAAATATTGTCAGATTGGGTTTTATATTATTATCATTTTTCAATAACCATTTGTTTTAGTTAACCTAATTCAATAACTCTATTTGCGCTATGAATGGCCATTTTAAATAACACCAACATTCACTTATCATTTTAAATACGCACCTCAATAACACTGACTGACCGCACATTTACTCAATGGTGTCTGACACAGAAAAGATAAACCAATAAATGTGATCTTTACCGACTTGAAACAGAACTGATGTCGCCAAATTGAATAAGGCCTTTGTACTCTCAGGCGACCAGCTAGTGATTATCAGTTGAAGAAAGAATTTATATATTCAAAATGAAGTAGGATAAATTGAGCTGACTTTGGGCACCACAATCACCCCCACGACATACTGCTCAGTTTATCTTTTCACTGAAGATGAGTCTTTGATGTGTGTGCAATATAATATCCCCTCAAATGTAATGTTCATCGTGTCTCAATCGTAATGAATGAAGGGTCTCATAATTTCCAGACGCTGCCAGCAGTTTGGAAGACTCATCTGTAGAGATGAACTCTCTGGACAACGAGAAGCCCTGCGATGAAGACGTCTCCCACACCTGGAGCCACGAGACCCACAAAGGAGACGGAGATCTCCTGTTTTGAAGTCAAGATGGCGTCGACATCTCGGAACTGAAATCAACTCACATTTAAAGGTTAAAGAGGCATCAAACCCAAAAATTTTAGGCTGCAGGTCATGAAACTCTTAACTTGTGGAGATGGCCCCTATTTATAAAGTCACGTAGCACTTTATAAAGATAATGGCCTCTTTTTGTGTTGTGATAATATGATATACGATAGTGATGGCCTCAGTAAATCATAAACTCAATATATTTTAAAATATTGTATTTATAAAACCTGCATAAGTAACCTATTCTTATGAATACGTACTAAGATGATGATTATGATGGCCTCTTTTTCGGTATCATGAAATAAATATAAGATTGATCTTTTTGTAGTCACAAAATCCCGAAGGGGAAAATTAGCCTCTTTTTGGAAATCACGGTACCCAGAAAGACGACAGTGACCTCATTTTAATCCGAAAGGGTGTGGTGATCTCCTTGGAAATCACGAAACCCAGAAAGACGACAGTGACCTCATTTTAATCCGAAAGGGTGTGGTGATCTACTTGGAAATCACGAAACCCAAAAAAGACGACAGTGACCTCATTTTAATCCCAAAGGGTGTGGTGATCTCCTTGGAAACTTTTTAAACCCAAAAAAGCAAAGTCACGATACCCCAAAAGGTGACGGTGACATTTTTATACAGTCGTAAAACCCAGAAATGTGTCAGTTGCGTATGGTTCTGAAGTCGAATAGCCATAATTGTACATACGTCATAATCCTCGTAATACGCTAGAATATAACAAATAAGTGCAACGCTTAAACGCCGGGATACGCAAATAATGCTTTATCATAAGTATGCGATAATCTCTGTTGGGGAGTGCATTATAATGACTTTATCATTACTTTTTGTAAATATTTTGTAAGTTATTGAATACGCAATTATCGTGCTACTTCAGCTTGTGATGTTTTCACTCTATAAAATGAATTTAGTTTCACGTTGATGAAATTACTATAATAGGTATAATTATTTTTTTACAATTTTAATTTTTAAGTATTTTTGCTAGTTTTCTGAAGGTATGGCTGTATCGCAAGCATTTTATTTTTCCCATGCATACATTCTAATATTTATTATCTGGTGTGAATTCCAAGACTATTTTTTTTAAAACTATTACGAATACAATAGTATTATGACATTTTGATTTCAATTTAAAAAATACTTGAATTTTTGTAAAAATAATTTTAAATTTCTCTTTATTTGAAGCGCTAGCTTGAATTTGACACGATTGTAAAATATTTATCATTTTAATTATATTCTGTCTTTAAAAAATATAACATTTTTCTTAAAATATTGTTGATATTTGAGAAACCCATTGAGATTATGGTCAAATTTGTAGGTGTACGGCACTTTCAAGGTTATGTCTCTCTTCCTGTTTCTACTAAATAGTAATTTGAGTGAAAGCACGAAAGCGTCAATTCTAAAATTATAATTACATTCCTTCGCTATCTGTTCCATGACTTAAAAAATCTTTGTGTTAGAAAAATCATAATGGAAATTTCATTAGTACTTACCTCATGTTACAACCCTAAAAAAATCAATTCTATCGAGAATGGTTGTATCATACCCAGTGGCGGCTCGTGACTTTTGAATGTGATAGAGTGCTAAGTTTTGAAAAATTCGACTTAATTAATGTTTGTTTAGTCCAAAATGATGTTTAATTTTTTTTTAGAAAAAAAATATTTTTGTATGAAGATTTTCATGAAATTTCAGTTCTTGAAAATCTTCACACGAAAAAAGCTACAACAACATCAATAATGCCATTATTTGTAATATTAGCACTCTAGTACACCCAAAAGTCACGAGCCGCCACTGATAATGCCGACAGAACTTTTCAAAAAATGTGATAAAATGCCGGACATGATATCACAAAATTCTACCATTATTTAAAAATGCCTTTTTAAATTAGATTTTGTAACAGTTTATTTCTCATGATCGAACTGTCAGATTTTTCTATATTTTTTAATATGTAGAATGATTGAATCCGCAAATGGTTGTATCGTGAAGTGATTGCATCTGGTAGATTTTCCAAGGTTTTTGTACATATATGTATTTCTTATCAGTAGGCATTGTCAATATTTCCTCTAAATGTTTAAGCGATATATTGAATTATGTCAAACAGAGTCTGATTTTGTATTAATCAAAAATTTACCTGCGGTGATTTCGAATTCTGAAAACTAACCAATTATTACTAACATATCGAAAATTTTGTATGCATTTATACAAAGTTTTTATAACTTTTTTTACAATACAATAAATTCCACAAAATTAGACTGTTTTTTTAATGGTTGTTTAAAATGGCAGTTTGTGCCAATTAGTATATAATAACATGTATGAATGTTTTCAATTTGTTTACTTTGAAAAATAGCTTTGAATGTCTGTAAAGGTTTAGCGACAAATATCATTAATTAATCTAATTGAGATTGTACATTGTTAATGAACTTTATCTCTAACATCCATTTCTGTAAGTAGGACCAAACCTTTGTCAGTTGAGGTCCATCTTCAGTACTACGTGCTTTCATACAAGCGTTCAGTTTCATCACGGACTTAGCTTTTGTATTGTTACTAACTGACATTTTTAAAACATGCAAAACGGGGACAATACTAATCAAAATAATTTTTGAACCCATCCCATTTACAAAATACAATTGAATAATTATTATTTGTCATGGTAATAATACATATTATATCTTGCTGTCAATATGGTTAGATTTGGGTATCTTGGGTCCGGCCTGTCAAACCTTGATGTATTGCAATAACAATGCCTGAATTATTCTTTTATAATTCTGCTAGTACGTAAAATGGCTTTAAAATTGTATTATATAAGTTTTGCTCATTGTGTTTAAATGCATAGTTTATTTGAGGATAAAATAAAGGAGCCAAATTCCTCGCAAATCACATCAGTACTTGTATATAATATCAATATGTTAATTTAATTAAATGTAGGATAATTATTTATAATTAGGTTTCTTATTCATTGTGTATTAATGTCATTATCTATGCTTTTAGTAATATTATCTTTGAAATACATAATATTTAAGTGAGAAAACGTAGACAAATACTATTTTCCTTATTGATGCATTTATTGTTTTCCGTGTTTTAAAAAAAATTTATATTGATAGCAACACTAAACTTCTCTGTGTTAGACCATTGATATGAAATAATATGCTAGAAAAGTTCTGTCATTTTAATGTAATTTAATCACATTGTAATAACTGAGAAGCTCCTAGAGAAATAATGTATTTTATATCAATGTGATTCACAATCATTTTTCGAAACCATTCCAAAAAATTATAGTTTTTAAAAATGCCATTTCAAAATGAAAACGCAATATCATTAAAAAGCGAAGATTTCCTTTTATTATAAAATATAAATAAATATAATTAGCAATAATTATGATTATTATTTGTAAAGTCATTTTTTTAATATTACATTATTAGCTTTAATTAATTAAAATAACATTTATGTTTATTTTTCAGCAGTCCATTAATAATTATTCTTTTCGTTAATATTTTAACCAAGAAGCCTTTTCAAAAGTCCAACTATACGCATTTATAATCTGTCGTCAAAAATCAATAAATCCAATCGCTAATTTTAAACATATTGATAACAAAATATCTTAAGTTATGAGCTTTGAAAGTAAACTTGGTAAAACGACCGCTGAGATGTCACGAGACACAATTCACAACGGCTCTCGGTGGACCTTCGCTCACAGTATTTACCGTGAATTACCTATGTATTTTATGTATTGTGACGTCACACGCTTATCGACCAGCCGGCGACATTCTCCTAAAATATCATCAACAGTTATTCGGTATTTTCAAAAGTTATGTATTTAGCAGGCTCTAATTCGGGGGCTTAGAATCACAGGGGCCTAGCTACAAAAACTGGTGTTTCGAGTTAAGCTTGGTTTTGGTAATGCATTTATCAATGACAGCCGTTTAAAAGATACAGTTGTCGATATGAGCATTCCAATCTTTATTTGCATTTATCTCGAAACTATGTTTTAGGAGATAGGCCCCTGTGATCCTTAACCCCCGAATTAATATGATATATTTGTAATTAACATGAAATTTTGCCGCAGGAGACAACCTGACTGCAACATCCTCAGCTTTTATTTTTTCTCTGATTTACGCAAATTAACCTAACCAAACTATTTATTTTTCTAAATGAATCGAATCACAAGAGAAGTTTTTAAGGGTTTTATTATAAATGATATATGAAAAAAATTGTCACAGAGGTTAGGCATTTTTCTATTTAGTTTCTTAAATATTACACATAAGAGCAGAGAATATGAAAAAAAATCATTTATGCCTCAAAATTCAAGTGTATAATTTCCCTGCTGAATTAATTAAGTGGAGTTGTTTTCTTTGTATATAGCTTTTTAAGTATAATCACTTCTGACGATGCTGTCTTTTGTTATCGATTCGCGCTCATAGGAGAATAATTGATCAACCAGAATGATAAACAATACAAAACGGGTCCAATACAAACTGGGACTTTTTTTGAATTGTGGGCCGATCTAAGGGTTCTATCTGACGTAGTTTTTCGATAATATTATTTACATTGCCTTTTACCCTTTGTGTATCAAATACTACAGAATAATTAAAGTTGTTTTCGAAGATTAATTATTTATCAGGCTTTTTATTTCAAAAGAGTAAAAAAGACAAAAAAAAAAACTCAAAGAAAACTTGTCCATAAAAACTTCAGTAAAAATAGTGCCTAATTGGGAGGTAATCATTTTTCTTCAGAGTTTTCACTCTTTCCAACAATCAATTCAGCATTTTGAATTTAGATTAAAAGTTTACTAATAAAATAAAAACACATTTTCTTGAGTGGGTGAACCGATGAATTCAAAGCAAATCTCAAAAAAATTATTTCAACTTCTAAGTGCGTATATTGTTACACTAAAAGGGTTGAATGGCTGTAACCGCTTGTATAATCTGGGGCGATTAGTATTGCCGCCCTTGGCAAGTCATTTGCCAAAAAGGTGATACGCGCATATGATTTTATTTAGTTTTACCCGGTAGAACTTCTGATATTGTACTGCCTCCCTTTACTCATAAGTAATGTACTATTTATAAAGTGATATAATTAATAAATGATTTCAAATATGATCTACCCTTTTTTTCATTATAACTACTTTTTTTCAGATTAAGCAGAATAAATTGTAATCATAGACATATGAATATTAGTAGACCTGCCCTAAGTGATTAAAAGCGTATTATTCCCCACTCCCCATACCGGTTCCATTGGAGCCGGCTGGGCTCGCGTATGGCTTCCCGTGAATCTTGAGAATGTGACTTCATCATTCTTGTTCGAACTAGCGTCGAGCTATGGTCGAGGCATTTTACGAAATAACACGGCAAAATGGTTGCTTGTGATATGAAAACTTGTAAAAATAGATGTGAAAAAGAGAATAAACCCAATTGTCGTATTACATTCCATAAGTAAGCATTATTTTACTTTATTTTAAGCTTATTCACACCGTATTATATGGATCAGTTTTAGAAACATATACTATCACATCACAATGTAGCGATTCTCAAGTGTTCTCATCGTTGTTTACTGGGGTAAGTAAATTATGAAACATTTGTAAAAGTGTCTTAACTAAATACTCTGAAACTAACTACGACTCTGAAAATAGAAGAAATTTACTTTGCCGAATTTGGACTTCGCAAATTAGTTCATAACGTGGCGAGTAATTTGCGCTCCCATGTAAAAATGTCTATTCATTCAAAAGCAGATTTTACTTTTAAGAACTAAATGGTGATATTATAATGCGAGATGCCTATATCCTGTCAGATTGATTTATTGACGAATCACAGTCAGCTTTACCCCCTTCGTTCTTCAACAGTTGATTTTACCCCTCACCTTTAATTTCTAGTCTATATATTCTTATGTCTGTGATTGTAATCCATATTTGCAAAATTATTAGTACATATTGTGTTCTCTACATAGAGCTACGATTAGAGGCGCTACTGCATACTAATATCTCGTCGAAACTTGTTCCACTATTAGAATAAGATAAGCAGTGCGCTTAGACCGGATTCGGTAGATTTAGTTAGAGCGATGGGAGAGTTGGAGGTCAGTTGAAGGTAAAAAAGCAGAAACTATTTTTTTCACTTCATGTCTCATCTAAATATAATATATCAATGTGAAAACAACTTTTATTTGGCAATCTGTACTTTTGCATAGTAATATTATATTTGTATAGAGAACAAAGGAAATAGTACTATTTCTATTTTTCACACTGTTCATGTTGGACTTCCATTATAATGATTTTAAAACTTGTATCCACTTTTTTTTTATTTAATACTGTTACCGGTTCCAGTCTGTCATGGCCATCTTCAGACTGGTACAATTTTTATCTTTTATCATTTTTTTATTTTATATCAATTATTCCCTATGTAGTAAATAAATCGATAAAACCATAGTAAATTTGTCTCAATGCCAATAATAACCAAACAATCGGAAATTCAGTTGTGAAATATAACAAAGTCAGAAGTGGCCCTGAGCCAACAGCGCCTGGCGCTAGTAAAAACCTGAAGGTCTCTGGATTAAGTGTTGGGTATTATCGGCGCAATGTCTCCTTGGCATCTTTGCAAGTGGGCGCCCGGAGCGGACTGCTCCGATTGCGCCTGCACAGGGCCGACCTTGAACAAAGCAACTAAGATGGGTAAATCCAACAGTAAACTCATTATAAATTTTGATATTTATTGGAATTACTTTTCTTTGATAAATTTTGAAGGTTATTAAGACAGAGATCCTGAGTTCGATTCCCAGTTGAGACCGTTAATTTTGTATTTTTCTGTGTCTATTATCTTGTTATATAACATGTTTCGTTTAGATTTATTAATATCATCTTCATCTTCAATCATAATAAATTATTCAAAATTCACCAACCTTTTATTGGAATATCGTCTTAATAAAAATATAACTTAACCAATCTTTAATCATTTAAAAACTAGATAGGAACTTAGTTAAAATATCAATAAATTCTAAATATCTTTTAATGCTATGAAATGCAAAATCAGGATATAACAATACATACTGATATGATTTGAGTTTTTCACAGCCAAAAGTATAATTATCTTGAATAATTTTTGGGTTATTATGCCATATTGAGCTTTCCCCTTCTTTGGTCAATGATTTGGACAGCATTACATGTCCATGATCAGGGCAGATGAAACAAAATGTTGGTTAAAGAAGGAGGAAGCGCAACACGGCGTAATAAAACAAAAATTAATAATAAAAATTCAATACTGTTTAATGTAATTTCAATAAAATCATTTTATCACCCCTGATACCCCAAAAATTTTATACACACATATATATATATCTATACCGTAGCTTAAGGAAAAATAAGAAAAGTGAATATAAGTTTTAAATTTTTAATAAATCATTACTATTTCTAAGACAAAATCGAGGATGATTAGGTAGGTAATGGCTTAATAAAAGTCAATTTTTTATCATTGGGCATGTTCCTACCTACATAAAAATCATCATTTCGATTTTTGAATTCCTTTTTTTAAATATGTAATTTATGATTTCTAATTTTAACATGTTCAATGTTTGACACATAAAAATACTAGATTAGAAATGTCGAATTTTTTATAGACCATGTAAATTATTATCTGTTTTAATAACTTAAGTTCGCCCTGTGTCAGTTAATCAACAGTCATGCTTAGTGTTGGATCCTTCTTTAAATTTCAAAAACGATTCAGGCACAATGTTTACCTTGGAAAGACATTATCCAACAATTTGTCAAAAATTTTCAAAAGATATTATGCAGATGAATCGAGTTCTTTGGGTTGTCCCGATGCATTTACTCCGCCAAAAATATCTACGAAGGAGGTCCGAAACGAACCTATTTTGCAATACTTGAGTTGTTCTTGCGAAAGAACCGATCTGGAATGTTTCATCAGTAGGCTATCTTGTCCCATCACTGATATTCCAATTGTAATCGGTGACGAAGAGATCAAGATGGAAAGAGCTGAATATCAATACTCTCCCTACGACCATCAAACCAAAGTAGCCAGATTTTACTTGGCCGACGGTGAGACGATAAAGCGAGCGATAAGGAACTGCACGCAGATGCAGAAGGTTTGGGATAAGTTCCGTTGGGAAGACAGGATTAAGATTTTCGAAAAGGCGGCGGAGTTGGCTGCCGGGCCTTATAGACAAAAGCTCAATGCCGCCACAATGATCGGACAGGGAAAGACTGCTATACAAGCGGAGATTGATTCCGCTTGCGAATTTATAGACTTCCTTAATTTCAACTGCGCTTATTTGGTTGAGATTCTCAAATATCAACCGCTCTCACCTGAACCGGAGATAACCAAAAACTTTTATAGACTCCGAGGCTGCGAAGGCTTCTGGGCCGCCATCGCACCGTTTAACTTTACGGCCATCGGAGGTAATCTGGCTTCCTCGCCGGTACTGATGGGAAACTCCGTGCTGTGGAAACCGTGCCACACGGCTATGCTGTCTAGCTGGGTGATGTTCGAGATCTTCCGAGAAGCTGGACTTCCACCCGGAGTGTTGAATTTTTGTCCCGCTGACGGACCGGAATTCGGAGATACCATCACGGCTTCTCCTCACCTCGCCGGCATCAACTTCACCGGTTCTACGAAAGTGTATAATCGACTACTGACGCAAGTCGCTACCAACATCGAAAGTTATCGCAACTATCCCCGATTGATCGGTGAACTCGGTGGAAAAAATTTCCACTTTGTTCATCCAACTGCGGAAGTTTGCACCGTCCTTAACAACACCATTCGCTCGGCTTTCGAGTATTCTGGACAGAAATGCTCCGCATGCTCTATCATCTACGTACCATATTGCTTGTACAACGATCTGAGGTGTCAACTGATCACATTGATCGACTCTTTGATGATTTGCCACCCAACACAATTCAACGCTTTCACATCAGCCGTGATAGACAAAAACGCTTTCGACAGGATTGTATCGTACATAGAATTCGCCAAGACTTGCAACGAGCTTGAAATACTTACGGGTGGCTGTTACGATGAAACAATTGGTTACTACATCGAGCCCACGTTGATCCTCTGTCATAATCACAACAACAAAATAATGAAGGAGGAGGTATTCGGTCCTGTTCTGACGATGTATGTTTACAATGAGTATGAGATAGACAATGTTTTAGAGATGATAGCTAAAGATGCTCCTTACGCCTTGACGGGTGCTGTGTTTGCCCAAGACCCTGCATTCATCACGCAAGCCATGAGTATGTTCAAGATGTGTGCCGGAAACTTCTACGTAAATGACAAATGTACAGGGGCTGTTGTAGGCCAACAGCCCTTTGGAGGAACGAGACGCTCGGGTACCAATGATAAATCTGGTGGGCCACACTACCTTCTGCGGTTTGCTAATGGGCAGTCCATCAAACAAACCTTCACCCCGCTGTGCGATTACTCTTACCCGTACATGTGCTGCTAAATTGATTTTAAAATAAAAATCACACATTTATATTATGTACGTAGTCAAAATCTTTTCAAACATTCAAAGTACTGTGAATGTAATGAGAATGCTGATTATTTGTTATTTTGTCTGAATTTTAACATGTTTGTGAATTTCAGTAAATCAATTTTATTGTAGGTATGTTTCCACAAATTGATAAAAATTATTTCAAATAATGAAAATAAATAATATTGAAGTTTAAAAGTCTATCAAGTGTTAAAATTTTTGATTGCATTTTTAAATTTTATACAAACAATAAATGTCTGGACTTTAAAATAATGATCTTTGTGGATTAAAAAACAAACAAATTTTTCATTAATAATAATAAGTGTTTTACTATCTTCTTTTTTTGTAACAAATATATATGATGATATCCTCACCGGGATCTCCCGTGGTGAGGATTTCATTTACATAAATATATTACATGGTATTTTTTGTTCAATTGAGGGCCCGTTCCCACTTCCGTTTTCAAATCGGAGGCGGGTCCCGTTTTAAAAACGGATGGCCAATGGCCCTGTTCACACTACCGTTTTAAAAACGGACCACACTCTACGAAAAAAAATAATTGTCGATTCAACAAAAACATGTTATTTGCTCATTCTTCAGTAATGGTGCGCAATGGATGACGATGAAGCTCTTGTTGTCATGTTGTACTTATTAAAAAGAAGGAAAAAAGTGAAAAGAAAATTTTGGGTACACCCAATCATAGCCGAATGATTTTCTGTAGGAATTTTTCAAGTGTTAATTGGTGAGTTGAGAAGTGATGAACTAAAGTTCTTTAATTATTTTAGAATAATAATGATTGGATTATTTATATAGCGCCGTTTTCACCATGAAAAATCACCTCAAGGGCGCTTAATGGCTTAACCCTTTCAGCCCCAGTGTTAATTCAAATTAACATGAACTTTGTGAATTTTTTTACCGTAACTGTAGCGATTTAGAAAAGCCATGTTTTCGTTTTCTTGTAGTTTGTAGTCTTTTCTGTGGCGTCTATTTTTTCCGCTCCGTTGAAATCCTTATTCCCGCCACAACAACGATCAATATTTTGACATCTGCTTATTGTAAGTTTCATCGAATTTCTGCCGTCATTGATTACTTAATTGAAGGTGAGATATCAATATTTTCTACTCGAATTACAAATATTTTCACTCATAAAGATGTGTTCTATAATAATAACATCAGTTCAATTCACTGATCACAGTCATTTCCCAGAATATTGTAAATGAATCTCAATGTTCATTCAAATTAACACAGGTAGTGAGGGACATGTTTTCGACTAGTATGGCGAATTTTTAAAGATTTATTATCCTAGATTATTTCTTTATTTATGAATGAATTTTAGTTAAAATGTTATTTATTTGTACCTTAGTGATTATCACTACATTGTCAATGTGCATTTTTGATATGAAACAGTTATTTGTATTACTTTTGTGTTATGTTTATTTTACGTTACTATGTAAAAAATACCCTCTGACGCCCAATGTTAATCCAAATTAACATAGAAAAATTTCTAAAAAAAAAAAAAAAATTAAATGCCAAAAATTTTCAAATAATTTTCTGAGGTATTATCAAGCATTACATATTTTATATGTGTGGAAACAATAATGCGGGTGTGAAAGGGTTAAGAGAATGTCTATCACTTCCTTTAACCATCTACTGGAATGAGTTTCAGAGAGCTTAACATATCAAAATACAAAATTGAGAAAGTGCATTTATCCTGAAGAAAGGCTATCGATATTTTAAAGTAAGAAAACAATGACAACTCAAATATTTTTTATTATGTGTTTATTTAACTAATACGCTCTTCCGTGCATCTCATTAAAGCTTTAAAATTTAAAAAAAGTAAACTTAAAAAAATAAAAATTTTGATGTACATAAGTTTTGTTTTTATTTAGTTAAAGATAAAATATTACCATACTCTTTCTTCGACCAGTGGTATTAAATTTTCGGGATTTATTTCCTTATCCATTATTGTAGTTTTGATTTATTTACTTAACAAAATAACCAAATACAAGCATGCAGCGTGCCTGCTTCCTTGCGACAGGAGCGGGCGGGGAGGGGTCGGGGTGTGGCGGGGACTCTGCCGGAACGACTGGACGACAAGTGTGAACAGCTCCATACAACACTATGAGCGAGCGTGTTCCGACACGATTTGAAAACGGACGCGCTGCGTAGGCGAGCCATCCGACAAAAAATGTCGGATCCGTTTTCAAATCGTGTCGGACAAGTGTGAACAGCTCCATACATCCACTACAGCCACTAGGGCATCCGTTTTTAAAACGGGACCCGCCTCCGATTTGAAAACGGAAGTGGGAACGGGCCCTGAGTGGTTTCGGTTTCAGTTCGTTTTGGTGTCAGTATATTATTTGCTATTTCCGATATCCCTATGTTTTGTGTCCAGCTTTTTATTTGAGATTTAACTGTTAAAATATTGTTGTGAGTTTGAATGAGAATAGGATTTTGTTGTAGAGTTTAGTTAATTTGTCAGTTTCTCTTTTGGCCACCTGCATATACATGCTGATCTTTAATGATTCTTGAAAGCCAAAACATTAAATGGAAAACCTTGTAAGTGGCTTTTCTGTTTTAGAACAATGCTGCTTTGAAAGAAAGATAAGGATAAATAATAATTATTATTATTGTGATTAGAATATTTTAGTACTTTGTTCATCTTATCAGTTGCGCAAAAGAGATAAATAAACATTTGCTGACCCCCAAACAACTAACCTTGATAAGCGTGGGAAAATTACACCATCTTTTCTTGTTATTATAATGAAAACAATTAAAAGTCATTACCTTATTCATATATCTATGGTAAGATAGATGAATAAAATTATTATTATTATTTCAGATACTGGAGGAATCAACAAACTCTCTCTTTGTATAAAACATTGAATAGAGAAATGTATTTTATTTGGTCAATAGTTTTATATGATCATTGAACCAAGGGATCTATATTGCCACCCGATTGTATGATTGAATGAAGGCTGGTTAAGAAATTACTCTAGGTTGTATTTAAAACTAAAAAAATCAGGATATGATAAACGATTTATGAACTTAAGGCGATGCACTACGTCGTGTAATATTTTGAATCGAGCCGCTATCAATAACACACCTTACGTAGATGGTTATAAGGCTTAAATTCCCGCCTAACACCATCCTGTTTTGATTTATGCAAGAAAAAATCATGGCCAAAGAGTGCCTTTTATTTTATTTTGTGGATGTTCAGGCACAAATATTTAAATGTTTTTCGATCATTTTATAAATAACATAATTCGCCACATTATACAATAAAACCATAACCAAAAATGGGTTCTTAAGTAGGAGATTTTGAAATTTAAAGCAGTTTTCATAGGCCTTATACATTATTTTTTTCTGGGCTTATAAAAAGACTTATCTAAAAAATACTCGACTATTTTAAAGGCCAGGATGTATTCTACTCACAGTATTTAATTAAAGCATCTGAAACATTTGTAAGTGACCAAATTTTCAAACCAAAAACATGATTTTGCATTACTACGTAGTTCATCGCCTTAATTGACATCTTGGTTTATAATAAATTTTGTTTTTTATATAATACACTCTGCATAATTATTACAGCATAGAATAAAGAAGAAGTCAAGAAATGTGATGTGGGTGTGTTTCGCGATCCAAAAGTCTATTCTGTTTTTGCTTAAACTTAAAATAAAGAACAGTGTTTCATCATCGTTTTGAAATTCTAATAGGATGGCGATAAATAATGTCAGACGAGTGTAAGAGAGTCAGAGCGCACATTAAATGGACTAGAAGCCAGAACCAAAAGGTACCAAGTCAGTGGCAACATTGGGCTCCATTCAAATCTACGTGGGAGGCATTTCTAGTGTGCATTATAATAATAATATGTGGATGGTTTGTATAGCGCAGTTTTTGTGGAAAATCACTAGAAGGGCGCTGTAATTTATTCAATCTAGATGAACAGGCTTTGTGAATAATAAACTCAAACAATTGTTACAGTAACAAGCACCACAGGAAAACTTATTTTATGTGAAACCGCACAAGAGTCCCAACTGCTCCCAACGGTCTGGAGCCAGCGAGACTATGGCATCCCCATTTGGGGTATGTTGTGAGGCTGAAAGTAATGGATAGGGGAATGAGATGGGAAGAGGAAGGTGGGGAAGTACCTTACTATTTAGATCTGGTCAAAAAACACGACAAAAGCCATTTCAAGCAACGATTTAATTCCGAATGGTGTTCTTACACCAGGGCGATAATGAGAGTATACTTTGGAACGTGCCGCCAATATACTATATGTTATTTAAAATGAGTAAATTGTTAAATAACATAAATTAATCAAACAAAGGGTTCTGTTTGCAGGGTTCCTTAGAGGAAGGTTCCTTAAGGTATACTAAGTTCCAGGGAACTTAGTATACCTCTAGGAATACATTGCACCGTATTTCAAGCTGAGATGGCGGCCATCTTAGCTTGTGCACAGGAGAACGTAGATATCCGGTACAAGAATAAGACCATAGGCATATTCTCTGTTAGCCAGGCAGCCCCAATGGCACTCGAAAGTAACCGATGCGACTCTAGACTGGTGATGGAATGCGGGACATTCTTAAAGAACTTGCTACCATCAATAATTAACCCTGATCTGGGTACCAGGACATAAAGAATTGAGGGCAATGAGCGGGTTGATGGGCTAGCAAGGAAAGGGGCGAAAGCACCACTTGTGGATCCAAGCCAGCCGTAGGAGTAGCCAGTGGCGAAACTATACCATCGGGGGCCCGTGGCAAATTCATTGGATGGGGCCCCCCCAGTAAAAATCACAGTAGCGTTGAAATTGATTTTTTATAAATAACTTAAGAAGTTACCCAACAGTATTACTAATATTGTGTGCATTTTTATTTCCAAAAGCATGTGTATTACATATGTAGGTATAATGAAAAAACAGTTTAGTCTTTACAAGACATTTATTAATAAAATTCTTTTCTCTTAAATTACAAAATATTGCCGCCGTCTCGGGTCAGCCCTGCGCAATCTCCTCGCCAGTGATTCTTCGTTGTTTGAGCATTATTTCAACTATTCCATATATTTGAATAGATATATGTATATTCCATATGTGTCCAATGGTGTAGTTGGAAAAAAAATTTGCGCCTGTTTCCACATCTGAGAAATAAATAAATAATTTATTTTTTGGAATAACTTTATTGAGTAAACCCTCAAATTGTAATATTTAATTATTGAAGACAATATTAGCGATTTCCAAACGAAAATCTGAAACAGAAAAATCAGAAAAGGATACGGTCACATCTAGGATTCGAACCCAGGATCCTTGCCTTGCATATTGTCTACAATAATTTAAAAAAAATAAACGTTAATAAGACAAAATCCCGAATCTACTGAGGTAATATGATAGAAAATACTCATCTCCGTTCTTATTCTATTCGTTCCATTTCCCCCGGAAACCATGAAGTTCCGTAGGTCACAACAGCTACCTAATATTATAGTAAAATTTTGTACTATTTATACATTATGTGGGTAGGTACCTACCTGAGAGTCGGGTAATGTATAAAAATTTCAAAACCTAGTATGGGACAAATTTTTGAAATCTCTTGCTTTGATTTTCAGTAGTTAGTATATGGTTAGTATTATTATATAAATTGCTGAGCGGAGTGAACTCCTATATAGTTACATACCTGTTAGAAAGTTGACTATTATGATTTTTTTATGAATTGTACCATATCTGGTGCAAATCCATTAACTATGTTTTATGTTTTACTTATTTGAATAATTGGATTGAGGTGAATTTTCGCGCTGCAAAATACTATAGACACTCCGCCAGAAAGCTAAAATTCAAAAGATCATTTCCTATTATAACGTAAAAGAGAACTACGAATGTAATCCAAAAAATACACAAATTATAAAGTTGTATGAGAACATTTAGTAAATAAAAAATTGCTTTAGTTTTCGTTAGTATTGTGGTATTGATGTTATTAGGCTATTGGCATTGTTAGCTATAGTATTTGAGTCTGCGCAAATCAGCTGTTCTCGAGTAGTTTATTATCTTATTATTATTGTCGTAATTTTCGTCTTTATACTTGTCATGGGAGGGGCGATAGAAACTGCACAAATTGGGTCAGCTATCTTCTCCGATTGAATCAGATTGTTGACTGTTCACCAGTGTTGACCATCCATCTGTTCTTTACACTAAACCGCGAACATTCGCAAGCAGCTGCCGCAATAGACATAAGTTCTAGAGAACATTCCCGTGCGGTGTCACCCGTTGATTAGTTTGACATTTCGGTCGATTATATTTCTACGAGTCGTACCTACGTCAGAAGTGACAATATAATTCCCAGTGATCGCTCTTCTCGTTTCTTGGCAGCCCACTGATCCTAGTAACAATCTTTCATTGAATATAAGTTCCGTTAATTTTCCTAAATATTTACATTTACGTAACGTTCGCGCACTTACCTAATATCTCACTCTGTGAGTTGTCAGTTAGTAAAAGTTCGAGTGTTGTGTAATGTTCTCGCTGTGCAAACAAGGGCTGCCCAGCCTCAGGGTTGGGGGCGTTCAATTGCTGGAAGCCGCCGAGCGCAACCTCGGCTCCCTGGTTCCAGACTTCAATCTTCCAGAGTTCACCGTGGTAAACGAACCCGTCTTAGAATACCGGAAAGGCTCCGCGGAACGCGCCAAGCTAGAAGCCGCCCTTAAGGAAACCGCCTCCAAAGTAGAAGATGTCCCTATAATGATAGGAGAGCAAGAAATCCGCACTTCCGATGTACGCTACCAAGTCATGCCCCACGATCATAAAAAGAAAATTGCCAAATTCTATTATGCAGATTCAAAGACCATTCAGAAGGCAATCGATTCTGCGGTCGCTACCCAGAAGAAATGGGACAAGACCACCTTGGCTGACCGACTCAAGATCTGGGAAAAAGCTGCCGACCTGATGGCCGGACCGTACCGGCAGACCCTCAACGCGGCCACCATGCTCGGCCAGGCCAAGACCGTCATCCAGGCGGAGATCGACGCGGCTGCTGAACTCATCGATTTCATCCGGCTCAACGCTTACTACCTCAAAGAGAATGTCAAGTACCAGCCTATTTCGGAGAACAAGAGCATCACGAAGAACTCTCTAAGGAATCGGGGTATCGACGGTTTCATCGCAGCAATCAGTCCTTTCAACTTTACGGCCATCGGGGGTAACTTGGCATACACTCCCGCCATGATGGGGAATGCCATCTTGTGGAAGCCGTCCGACACGGCTCTGCTGTCCAACTGGGTCATCTTCAAGATCATGTTGGAAGCCGGCGTTCCTCCGGGAGTAGTGAACTTCCTCCCCGCCGACGGGCCCGTATTCGGTAATGCCATCACGGCTTCTCCACATCTGGCGGGAATCAACTTCACCGGATCCGTCCCCACATTCAACTGGCTGTGGACGGCAGTGGGAAAGAATATCAACAAATACACCAACTTCCCTCGTCTCATCGGAGAGTGCGGAGGCAAGAACTACCACTTCATCCATTCGTCCGCCGAAGTTCAATCCGTCGTCAACGGAACGATTCGTTCATCATTCGAGTTCTGTGGACAAAAGTGTTCCGCTTGCTCGAGGATGTATGTTCCCGAGTCTCTCTGGGGAGAGATCAAGAAAGGTTTGCTCGAGATCCGTAGCAAACTTAAAGTGGGCGATGTGACCGACTTTACCAGCTTCACGTCGGCCGTGATAGACGAAAAAGCATTTGCGCGCATCAAATCCTACATCGACTACGCCAACAAGTCTCCCGATGTTGAAATTATCGGCGGGGGAAAATACGACGATACCAAGGGTTACTTCATCGACCCTACCATAGTGGTCTGCAAGGACCCCAAAGACAAGCTTATGACGGAAGAAATCTTCGGCCCAGTACTGTCAATATACGTTTACAAAGATAAGAACGTGGAGGAAGCTCTGCAGCTCGTGGGATCATCGACCCAGTTTGCTCTGACCGGCGCGGTTTTCGCACAGGATGAGAAATTCATGCGTCACGCTTTGGAAGAACTTAAAATGACCGCTGGAAACTTTTACATCAACGACAAGTCAACCGGATCAGTCGTGGGTCAACAGCCATTTGGAGGAGGCCGCATGTCCGGGACCAACGATAAAGCTGGAAGTCCTCAATACATCCTTCGCTGGACCTCTCCTCAAGCCATCAAGGAGACGTTTGTACCTTTAACCGAGTACACCTACCCTTACATGCAGGATTAAATGTGACGTTATAAAACCTATTCATTTCACCTAAGATATACGAAATTTGTGCAATCTTATGTTACTAATTATTATTTCTCAACTGGTTTTGAACATTCAAATAGTAAGAATCTTTCGAGCCTTTATTTTGTGGTGAATTCATCCTTAGAAGCAAAGTGCATTGAGTTAATTATGTCGAACATAAAATGAGCTGTTTTGGCATCATTTCAAAAACTTCATTTTGTGCACCAACAGTTCTTGTTGTTTCGGTTTTACAACTAAATGTCTGTGTCAATTATTACATAATAATAATATAATATTATGCAGTTCGCCCTTTTCCAGTAGGGATTCCAAATAATAATTATTTAAGATATCACTGCGTGGGTAATTATTCAAATATGGCTTCTTCTTGCTGAAAGTGTTTTCTAAAATGTCAAGAGTATTTTAAAATCAAAGTATTATATTTAATCTTAATAATACCGTGCTTGTTCTAACGCTTGTTCTAAGGTAGCTCTCGAGAACTAGCATCATTGATCTCTTCAAATGAAATGTACTCATATTATTATAAGGAGGTAAATCAATTATCTGAAATAATCCAACAGATTGCGGACACATTCTAATTCTAATTCACTAAATAAATAATAATTTATTAACTACAATTTGATGAGTAAATTATCATCACACTGACATATTTTGCAGTGAATTTGACAATCCGTGGCCATACTACTGGCTTATCTCACTCTCATTATTTTGTTTTCGTTGTAAAGATCTTTTTTTGATAGTTATCTCAATTTTTTTAATTTGCATGATAATATATTACTGTTATCTTCTATGAATTATAATATTTGTGACATTCTTTCATTTTTATCTTTAGTCACAATATTATCACCAAAACTGTATTGTTTTAAGTATATTTTTTGTATGTAATCATTTTAAAGGTATTGTTTTTATTTTATTATGAATTTGTTTCATATTAATGTTTAAGTTTAAATTACAATTTACATGATCTTATTGGTTACTTTTTCAGTATTATTCTTGTAGCGTCTCACATACAAATGCAGTTTGCAATATTCTCTGTTCATACATAATGTTTGTGAACCTAGATACATTTTGTACGAGAAGCCATTTTTCTTATTATCCTGAACATGTTGATGTTCTTCAATTATAGTACTGAAGGTTGCACATTCTCGTAAATGTTTATTTCAATGATGAAAGGATGAGGAGAACATTCGAGATGGTTTTGAATATCACCTAATGCAGTTTGCAGGCCTGATAATTGCAGCCATCTTGTGTCAAAATCATTTCACCTGATTTAAAAAATCACTTATTGCAGTTGGCAAGCCTGTTTTAACTGCCATCTTGGTTTAGAATCATTTCAACAACTTGATCTTGTGCAAGTCACATAAAATTCATGATAAAAATGATAATAATTAGCTTTAAGACTTGTTTTAAGGTGATCCACCATACTGTTAGTTGTGACAGCAAAATCTCAATGGATGACTTCCAAAATAATACATTAGAATCTCATCGATACATCTTTATCGTTAAACCCTCTCGTTTATAATATTATTGAAATATTTTTCTACATTAAGTAAAATGGCTCAATATATCTGTCTAACATTAATATTATGAAAGCATCGGCGGCAATCTATCGATGTAATATAAACTAAATGAACCATCCGATAGTAGGCAACCTATTGAAATTGGGTCCACTAATAAATAAAGTATATTCAATCAATAAAAACCAATCTTGTCTAATCTATATCACTGCTTCTGAAAGGTTTTTGGACAATTTAATGAGTAAAACCTCAAAATGTAATATTTAATCACTGAAGAAATATTAGCGAGTTATTCCAAAAATAAAAACGGATGTTTTTATCCAACACACTATCTAGATTGCATTTAGTTTGGGAAAAATCTTGCAATCATACATAGCAGCCAATAAAAATATACGCTAAGAAAATGAAGATAATGTTGGTAGTTCTTAGTCAAAGTATGATGCAGTTAAATATGACCGAAGGAAATAGGGTCGGATTAGCTCAGTGGTAGAACAGCGCCCCGGTATGGCTAAGTTCCTCGGTTCAATTCCTAGATGCGACCGTATCTTTTTCTGATTTTTCTGTTTCAAATTTTCGTTTGAGAATCACTTTTACATAATGCTTTTGTTCACCACACAAGTGTATTATATAAATTGAATATAATATTATTATTTATAGAGAACCTGTTTGATTGGTTACAAATAAGTAAGTTATATGTTGAGGTTCTTGCTGTTAGTTTATATATTGTTGTAATAATTAGTGAATAATGTGATAGCCATCAACTAACTTCAGCCACTGAGCTGAGTTTGCAAAACGCACTCCTATGTTAATATAACATATTACATATTGCGTATAATCGTCAGTTAATAATCAATTCATACATTAATGGTAATAGAATTTGTTTTCTGGCAAGATTAAAATTAATATTGTTATTTCTTTTTAAGCAAACCACGCTCTGTGCTAAAGTTGGCAAATTGAATAGTTATTATATTTGTGATACTTTGGAATGTGTTTAAATTTTTGTTTTTATTTTATGTACAAGCATTTAGACATGCCCCTAGAAACAAAATGTCATTTTAAAAATTCACAATTTATTTCTGTTTTATTTAAATGGAGGAAAATAAATACTTTGCTCTTTAGTTCTTCTTTTGTCCACCTGCACAGCTATATATACCACTTTCTGTCTAATGTTTTTAATTTTTGCAATTGTACCTTATTTTTAGGGTGATATTAGCTAGTAAAATTCTTCATAGAAAGAGTGGAAATCGCATGATAGAAATTTATTAATTTTTGCTTTTGAAGAAGTAAAAAAAATGCCATCTTTTAAAACTACATACACTTTTTGAGAAGTATAACCTAAATTATTGTTACAAAATTGATAATAATGTGCATATCTCGAAGATGTAAGATTATTTACATTATCTTTATAGATCTGTGTTAAATTATGCTTCCGTGAATGCAATTAATAACACTAAACAAGCATTCAATAATTAATAATAATTAAATAATATCAGTCTGCATAGTAATTTTTAGGGTTTACAGAAACAGATTGCTTTTTAAAGAATTTATACAGATCTCCATATCTAATTGGTCCATTTTTACATTTTCACAAGAAACATAATAAACCTGAGTGTTGGTTGAAAATTAATTTTATACAATGTTTTATTTTTAAAGTTTATTTTGTTATTTTTTTTAAAACGACCCAATTTCCTATAAAGGGTAAGTTTTAATTTTTGAATTCCCAGTATTGAATGAATTTCTAGTAATTTAAGTTCATTATGAAGCCATTAATTATTCTTTAAAAATACGGTGTTAGTTTTAAGCCTGTAACCAGTTTCAAAATAAATATGTTTAGAAAAAAATGTTCATAGATGGTTTGGAAAATAAATAACGCACTTATTAACAATTACTTGTTTCCTATCTTCTGAATTTAATTGTAATTTTTACCTTTATATACCTGAAGGACAGGGGCAGATCTAACGGTCATCATTTCAGCAAATGCTGACTGTTGAGCCCCTTGCAGTTCTGTCATTACCCTATGGGAATGCGGGGCGCGGCCTACAGCCCCCGGCCTGAGGGTGATCCGGAACTCGTGCCCATAGGCAGGTGCCGCCGAGAAAGGGGTTCAGAGAGGTATAAATCATCGGGCCCAGGGTCCGAGCAATCACAGTAATATTTAAAGAACCCTAGAACACTGTGTTTCAAGCTGAGATGAAAGCCATCTTAGCCTGCGCACAGGAGAATATGAGTATCGGGTACAGAAATAAGAACATGAACATATGTTCGGATAGCCAGGCGGCCTTAATGAAAGTAACCGATGCGACTCCAGACTGGTGATGGAATGCAGGACTATCCTAATAGAACTGGCGACCATCAATAAAGTAACCCTGCTCTGGGTACCAGGACATAAAGGAATTGAGGACAACGAGCGGGCTGACGAACTAGCAAGGAAAGGGGCGAAAGCACCACTTGCGGGATCTGAGCCGGCCGTAGGAGTAGCAGCTTGCCACACCAAACTACATATCAAGAGGTGGGTCAAATCCCAACACTGGAAGGAATGGAAGAAGGCACCCGGAATGAGGCAATCTAAAGTACTCATAAACGGACCGGACCCTAACCGAAGCAGGCAACTACTCGATATGGACAGAAACTCACTGAGGGAACTGGTAGGACTATTAACGGGACACTGCCATCTCAGGAGACACATGCAACTGTTGGGAGTGGAAAACACCAACATCTGTAGGAAATGTGAAGAGGAGGAAGAGACTCCAATTCACCTATGGTGCCAATGTCCCGCTCTGCTGGGAATAAGGCTCAGATACCTGGGAAGACACAGTGTGGAACCAGAAGACATCGCCACATATCCAATGACAGCCCTGGTGAACTTCATTAAAGGGACCGGGTTACTGGCAAGGGAATGAGGTAAAATGGGATATAGTACAATGGGCCTATGGCCTAAGTGCTCGCGGGGAACGTAATTAAACCGCCTCCGACTTTAATAAATAAATAAATAAAGAACCCTTGAGATGATTTTATCAAGAAAACAGTGCTATACAAATCATAAAATTGTTATTAATTATTATTAAGGTACATACCTACAATAAATTAATAGGTTCCTTGAAACGTAACATGTGATTAAAATAATATCGTTTTCATGCACAACTGAGAGTGTATGAGTTTAGTGCCAGTTACAGACGTAACGCATCATCTCTGTCAGGGCCGGACTTACGACTAGGCCCCCCGATGTGCCCTGGACCAGGGTCCAAACCTTGTGGGGGGGGGGTGGCCAGAGACTGATTAAAAAAAAATTACATTAACTTAACGCAGGCGGCCCCCTGATAGGAAATAAGTTCCCCTAGGTATAATATGTCAGCTTTGGGTATGTGAAAATGGCTAGGTGCCAAAACGATCTACAGGACTTAAAATAATTGCCATGGATAATAATAATACAACAGATTATTGAGGAACTGGGGACTAATGTGAGGTGTTTGCAATTTAATGAGCCTTTTTATATCTGTGTAGGTAGGTTTTTTTATGTGACCTTTCCAAATACAAAATAGATTTTCAGAACAGCTCAAAACAATAATGCGGAATTTTTAACTTTTAAAGGTTCCAAATTATGATTAGGAGTCATAGCACTGTCACAAACTGACATAAACTCCTTCAATAAAATTAAAGAAACATTTTACAAGGCTTACTGTTTTCCTGTAGGTTTATGACTTTTGGCCACAAAACCAAAATTAAGTTTTTTATGAAAAAAAAGTGAAATTTTTTGCATAAAAATCACCTTCAAAATAAACTTTTTGTCTCCCCCCCCTGTGCCCTTTGAATCTTAGATCCACCGATGCACTAGGGTCCTCCATATATTGCAGAGCGATTGTGTCTCTTAGAATTCGAATTCTCCCTCTTCTTCTTTATGGTATCTTTGGTATGGTGCGGGGTTAGAGGGGCACTGCCAGGAGGTATGCCAGTCAGTCTAGGATATCAGGAGTCTCCATTTCCGTGACAATTCTTGTGGGGAATGATTGAAGCTTATTAACATATCCAGTGTGATTATAAGCTGAAATTGCTGCTTATCAAATGAGTGAGAACTCAGCTTGGCAGGGTAGTGAACCAAAGACGCCTTGATGACGAATTTGTCAGTTAATGTCAAGGCTTCGTAATCAAACTGCCGCAGAGTTGTTTTGGGTGCAGATTGCCCTGATGACAGCCAACCTCCCTTATGATAGGGCAGTTGTATGTAATAATAAGATATTCAATGAAACGCACTTTAACATCATGATTGCCGTTTATTTTAAACCCTAAAATAAAAATTAGATGTTCAAATATCACAATAGATTTCTTATTTCTCTTACAATTTTATTATGATACACGTTGTTAGTTTACATATTTACATCGGTGTTCATATTCATTTATGTTCAGGCAGTTTCGTTTACATTTGCAAAACATTATTTTTTGTTGCTTGAACATTGCAATCCGTAGATAGCAAGAATATAGGAAAGAAAAACATAAATATAGAGTATTTTTTTTATTATAAACTTTTTTTTATAATTTTCAGGTGGTTTTATAGATAATTTGGGAAATTTTGATAAATTACCCAAGAAGAAGAGATAAAAATATCAAATAATGTTATTTCACACATCAAATTTATAAAAAACAAATATTTTGTGCATCTTTTTTTCATAATCATAAGTATGTTAATTTTAAAAGACAGTCAAATCGCCTGAAAAATTACAGCATCTTAAAATACACAAAAAATATATAGGTAACCATGTTTTCGTGTCCCGATTATAAAAAAATATCGATGAGACAAAAAGATCTTAAATTAAATTATTTTTCAAATCCCTTGTATGTAATTCAGCAGTGGGTATATTTTTTACTATTTGCTATTTAAAAAATTGCTATAAAAACCTTATAACGAAGTATTAAATGTAATTTTGACTGACAATAACTATATTTAAAATGGATGACAAACTAAAAGCTATTCACAGTGATTTGCTTTATATAAATAATTGAAGCACAACATAGTTTACCCAAGCAGTATAATATAGAGAGAAATATTCCAGTTTCATCTGACAAAAGGAATATATTAGGTGCAAAATACTCAAAGGTTAAATTAGGTACCAGAAATAGTAACCTTTAGGGCGTGAGCACACAGAGAGCGGTCAGAGTTCTGCGTTCTAGTGACCGTTGACCGCTCAAGAGTTCCAACGCACACAAGCGGCGTTCAAATTCTCGCGTTCTAGTTTCGTTTGGGTCTTTGCATATGCAACATGTCACTAGAAAGTTCATCATCCGTGAAAATATATTGCTCTTGTGGAGCTTAACAGCTTCTAAAAAGAAAAGAAAGTATTGGGTGCACCCAATCAACACAACGCGAGAAGAACAAGGCGAATTTACTAATAATAAAATTTACTTAAAATTTAAATTTACTAGTAGCAATTTCAAACCAAACTTCGACTTTTTTTTCGCGTTTTTTATAATTTACATCACTTAAATCGTATAACAAACTCCTTTCCCTAACCAATTCAATTAACTTTTCTGTGTTTGTAACCTCAAACATCGCGGCGTTCTGGCGTTCTCTGCTTCGGCGGCAAAAGAACTCTTAGAACGCGACGTTCCGTTTTGACCGCCGCGGTCTGACTGCCCGCTGTGTGCGTTGTTGTTATAGTATCAGTACATTCTAATGAACGCCGAACGCGGAACTCGGAACTCCTGACCGCTCTCTGTGTGCTCACGCTCTTAAGGATTCATGTAGATTTTATTCAAATATACATATGTCCTTCACAGATGCTGCGTATTATTGTATCTGTTCAAATGTAACATAATTGAATTTGTAACAAACAATTATATTAAAACAAGAACATTTTTGTAAATAATTAACAGAATAAGCCTGTGACAGACCACGCCATATTTTCGTGGCTTGGCCAATTCAGCATATCGCTCGCTATACATTCCCATTTGTAGTGTATGGCGAGCGATATGCTGAAATAAGCCAAACCGTGATGCGTATAGTGTAATTTGTCGCCTACCTAATATACGCTATTAAGTTTTATTAATATTATTTGGTCATTTTTCACTTTTATTGAAATTTTATTCATAGATGTCACATGTGAGTGGACAAAACAGGAATTAGCATCCGTTGGGGAAAATTGTCCAATCAGTTTTCGTTATAAATATGAAAGATCGATTTGAATAAAGGCGTAGATATTATAGACGCAAACACAAATTATTTTAAAAATTGAAAGCATGCTATAATAATTTTATTGACACCTAAAAAACTAGTATGAAAATTTTAAATAAATTTTGATGAAGCAAGAGGGATTTAAATTTTTCAAAATCTACTAAAATATTATATTCTTTATTTAAATTCTGGTAATAGAATCTACGAGCAATAATTGTCCGTGTCAGAAGAAAGATAACATGTATTAATAATTCTTTGTTATTAAAATAGAAAGTATATTATTTATTGATAGAAATGAATCACGATTAGGATATTGCAATAATAATGATGAGATGAATTCAGTGTTAATTGTTTTGTCTAATAAACTAAAAATATTATAATAAAAAAAGAAAAAAAAAAAAAACTAAGATTATACAAGATCATAAAATTGGAGAGCCATAATGCTCTCAGATTAGACATGACGCACGTAATGCCGTTGAAATGAATGAAGTTCCAGTGGAGGTCAGTCAGCTGCCAGCCGGTGCTGGTCACACCCATTGTTCCGCCGTGGCTGAGTGTTATGGAGGAGATTTGCGCAGAAGGGGTGTTCCTTCAGTCTGCGAGGTCCTCTGAGGAAAGAAGCCAGACGCGTGTGTAGATTGCTGATTACTATCTCTCATCCTGGAAGGGTAGTGCCCGGACGTGGGTCTATTGTGCCCCACGGTGGAGAGATGCAGGTCGTACAAGTGCAGAGTGCTCGTGGACATCTCTTGATCCTCACTCGTCGAACTTTCAGCTTTATCGGGGACCAATGGGCCCACTCTTGAATCCGTGTGAGCTGATGACGAAGCCAATCCTTCTTCTAGCAAAGGTTCTTCTTGGAGACTTTCATCCATGTTCGGTAGATGTCGGTCGGGGGACTTTTGATGCCACACGGACAGAGCGGGATGCAAGGCAGACGGGGTTCCTAACCCGTGGAACATGCTTTGGTGGAAATAGGATCCAAGCATTGTTCTTTGCAGCTGATTCTGATGGAGAACTGAAGCCCCGGATAGATAGTTGCTGGCTGCGTGGGAGACACCCGTGCGCAGTGTCTGCAGGAACTTCTTCTGATTGGGTTGGGGGACACGCCAAGCCGGATTGCGGCAGGAGAATGCTACCAACGATAGCTCAGTCTTTCCATCCTCGCCTTGATTGCACTGAGGGATGGTTTCAGGAAGTTTTCCACCAGGACCGTGACCGGCTGGCCAGTCTGGGTTTCCGTGCCGTCTCACGTCCATCTGAGCGAAGGAACACACGTCGCCAATTCCTAAAACGGACACGGTGAAATTTCTATAAAAATCTACAATGTCCAGTGCCCGAGTGCGAAGAGAATAGATGATAAATGGACAGATGATCGGGCTCAGCAATTCGCTAATGAGATATGCAGCTTTGAACTGGAAGAGCTGTTGGAAGTGGGTGGCCACATTCTTGGTGTGCGCCTTGCCCCTCCAGCTGGCCGGTAGGTAGTGGACGTGGCCCAACACTTGCACAAGCAACTCCTCGCTGCTCCGCTGGCCGATGATTCCTTCTTCGCTGATGAATGCTCTTGCTCCGGCTAGGATGCAGCCGAGACCGGTGATGACTGTCAGCATGTGTTCTACAGTAAGAACATTCTCATCGTAAACTGTCAACGCAATCAGGACTCCGAGAACGCTTCCTGATAGAAAAGCTATGTTCTTTGCTATCACGGTGGAGACAGGAGATGGGAAACTAGATAAGTACTTGGTTGCCGGTTTGTGCGCTCGGTTAAGCCTATCGCTGAGTTCGTGATCAAGTTCGTTGAAGTGGCGCAGGTAGATACGTGCAAATAGGGACCAGGTGCGGAGCCCCAAGGCCCCCGGAGATCGCTTGATGAGCTCCGCATAGCTGAAGAAGAAGTACAGGATCTGCCAGCCCTGAATGAGGGGGGCCAGGAGAAGGTTGAGGAAAGCCAGTATGAGCATGTGGTTTTGTAGCTGCCTGGCTAATTCTAGTCTCTTGGAGTGGTCTTTGTAACATTCCCGGAGCTGCCAGCAGTTCTCCCAGGGGCTCCAAGGTCCGTAGAACAGGATAAGATCCAGGTTGTACTTAAGGCCCTTGGACAAGAATGGCACCTCCCCGACCAGGGGGATGGAGATGTGCAGGGGCAGAAGACGCTTGTTCACCATGGCTACGAGGTAGTTATTGAACCTGAGGATCCTGTGGTATATGTCCAGCTCCGTGATCTGCGGCTTGTGAATGCACATGTGCAGTTCTTTCTGAGCTTCTCTCACTCTGGTCAGCACCGTGCACCAACTGATCCAACCCAAATCGCCATCTTTAATCTTGAGGGCGGTATTGTAAAACTGTTTCGTATCGTAAGCGTGATACAAATTGTAAATAGTCCTCACCAACCTGACCAGCCAAACGATGACACAAAGAAACACCAACAACCACCACTTCCACGTGATTCTATCGACGCACTCCGCGCTATCGTAAATCACGTCGGAAATGCCAACTATTTTGAGGATCGGGACTTCGCGGAACAACACTGGATAGTTAATACAGAATACTAGGAATGTCAGAAACACCACGACGAAGCAGTATTGGAATAGCTGGAAACAATCAGAGACGAGCATGGCCACAAAGCCACCCTTTAAATAATATCTGTACATCCTGGTAAAGAAGGAATCGAGATCTTCGATGTGGGTCCATCCGCCTTTGTTGCTTTCGGTGGGAACATGAATTATGACTCCTGTGGCGTCTTCTTGCTCATTGTCCTGGTAATTCGTTGAGGTTGCGTTCTCTTCATCTGACTCCTGGCTGGTGCCTGCCATCGGTGGTATGAATTCATTATTCAACGCGTTGTAGCCCACTTCCCTAGGTTTGTACTTAGCCATGTTTGAAATGTATTTTCTACTTAACTCAGTTCTCGTTTCGCAGACGCGGATGTTTTGAACATTACACAAATTAATTAAAGTTCACTACACTTAATAAGAATAAATAAAAACAAATGGCCAACACGTTATTACACTCTTCACATTTTTCAACTCTGATTCAGGGTTTTTCTCCGTCTCAGCTGTTTGACGGAGTTTGACAATGAAGCTTGTTTTTCTCTGGATTTATTTTTTCTATGAATATGGCAACTGAATGTTGTTTACTAAGACACTGGCCAACTATTTAAATAGGTAGGAACGTTTTTATTATTTTAAAAATCTTTTCAAAAATATTACTGATAAATGGCTCGTCTCACAGGTAGGTAAGGAAGCGACAAAAACCGAGTTCTGAAAAGACGCGAGAAATGTTGCCCGATGTAAGTTGCATCATCTCTGCCCACGGCAAATATGCTATGTACGCTGAATGCGTCTTATCATTGTCAAATTGACTCACGGGTACTATTGTAACAGGTAATTTTAAATATCAATATAAATTTTAATTTGATAAGAGATTTAGGAGACGGCTGAATGTCGCATAAATATGTAAATAATAATAAATGATCATGTAACAAGTAAGTCACCAAGTGATGACGAGATTGTGGATTTTTTTGTGATATTATTAATGAGCTTATACTAAATTTTTCACAATTTTTTAATTCATAATTTTTATTAAAAATAAATTTTGGTAAAAATTGTAATGAGAAGTTCGTTATATGGTATCGGCGGTGTCGCTATAAATATCGTGCGCCCCTGAAACCTGGTACCACTAGTTGAATTCGGGAAGTATATCGCATCGCTTTCTTCCGCCACTCGACCCGTTGGTGCTGTTTACTACTTACAAGAAGTCATTCGAGATTCGAGCTTCATGTTAGTACTACGCAGGGGCATTTCTCTCAGCTTTGGCCTTGAAACTCATTTGAAACCGCCACGCCCACCTCAAAATTCTTATAGAAAACGAATAATATGGCTAAAAGCTCAGATCTCATTGGTTAGAGCAGAAGGATTGGTTTGATCTCTCGCTCTCTACCATAATGACTCGTGCAACAGAAAGAGATGACGGAATTTTGCCGTTTGACAGTTTTCAAATCATTCCAACAAAATGAGAGTGGTTTATTTATACACGCGGGTTGTCATTTGCTGCCGAAATACTATCATTTCGCGTCGAAAATATTGCGTGTTAAAGTTGTTCGTGATAAAAATACAATATAAGCCAGTATCGTGTTAGCGAGTTACAAACATATATTCAACCTACCTACGTAAGTTCAAGTTTAAAGTGAATTTACAGTTTTTAGGTTATTACGTAACATACTTGGCATATGTCTTCCTCCACAACGTATAAATGTTATTTATTATATCGATAAACTTATTCATGTTTTTGATTAGTGTTATCCTGTATTGTCTTATTGTTTTGGTGAAATTAAAGTTTTGAAACATATGTAACAATGAGTTCAAAATAGGCAGAAAAATGTCGGAATTCATCGTCGTACTGTCGGACAATTATGTTTTGGAATTTTTCTTGTAATTTTGGGTTTCTTCTCAGATTAACAAGTTTCATCTTAAGGAAATAAACTGTAAAAGTTCATTTTCTTAGTCAGATGAACCTTGCCCTCGGAAAACATTTCGACATTTTTCTGCTTCAAGGACATTTTTTTTTTATAATAGTTTTTTTGAGCTAGTGAATGAATAGAGTAGGCTGAGAGCAATTATGTTGTCTATGGTCGCATCTTTTTTAAATGGCCTTGAGTTTCCTCTACCTAGTCTACTGCTCTGCTCCGCACGGTAGGTACTGCTTGTATATCTGTGGTTAAGGCGAAATAGGTAGACTTGACCTGAAATTTGGCATTTTTGAGGCCACTTTTAGACGTATGGACACTTTTCTAGAAAAAAACACAAATTGATTTCGAAAGATCGTTATTTTATCTTGTAAAGTAAGATGTAAAATTTTGAAAAATAATATTATTTTCATATCATAATAAAGTGTTACCGTTGGACAATGCGCAGATTTGTTGCATTTTCAAAGGTGAAGTTGTATTATACAACAAATATTTCAAATCATTGAATAATAATGTATAAACAATCAATAAATTATCTATCATATGTATGTATAAGAATTGTGTTTTTATTTCAAATAAAATTACTAATAAATAAATCCGAGCACGCGTTTTGTGACGAAAATCCCTCAATTGAACTATTTATTTATGGTCTTACAAATTGGTATAGTTCAGATTTTTTTAGCAAAATAATTTACCAAGACATAATTGAAACATTAGAAATAATTTATGACCAAAAAATATATTCTTAAAGTATATAATAGTAATTAATTTCGATTCGCGTTTGTTGTTTGTGACTTGCCCCGGCGCAAGCCCAAATTTTATCATTCCCCGCTACGACAGGGCGGCGAGCGGACGTCTATTCCACGACAGTCTACTTGATAACATTTTAAAGAAATTCCTCGCTTAAAAATGAGGAGGAAAATACCCTCGAAAAAAAGTTTTATTAGATAGCAAAAATTACGACATCAAAAACGTACGTGGGAGATATATTTTCAGAAAAAACAAAGGTTAGTGATATTTAATTATCCGTGTACATTGTTCGTACTTATATGCTACAGGGTCGTTCGAAAGAATCAGTCAGAATAAGCACATATTTTTTATAACATTTGGCGATAATTTTGTGTTGTTTAATTTCCAGGGAAAATAATCAACTATGGACAGGAGTTTATGTCTGTTATCGTTTTTTCATGTATAAATGTTAAAACTTATGCCAAAGTACGTGAAACTGTTTGTGATTGGTAGTCAAAAAGTGACACGAACCAAATGAATTTCGATTCGTGATGTGCGATTCAAATCATTTTTTTGTTCATAATTTCTATTTTATTGTCCAATTCACTATTACATTGGTATAATTCAACATATTTAATGTTTTTTGTGTTACTTTTTGTCAGTTTCATAATGTCATATTGTGAATTGAGCTTCTTGTTTTAGGAAAAAAAACAAGGTTATTTTTGACATACAAACCTATGATTTTTACTCGTGAATTTAATAACATTTCGAAAAGTAGACGAGTCAGGTCGCTCCGTTAATCATGAAAACAAATACATGAAAGCGATACAATATTATGCAATCGCATAACTACATATGTAGGTAGGTACCGTAGAAAATAGTTGGAAATAAAACCTAGTTTTAATATATAAACTACTTCAGTTGTAAGGAATAAACCCTCTTTTCAATGTCATACATATCAAATCAAGTAATACTTTGAAGATAAGTATTAGAAATAAAACTTACGGTAATACCTTTCGGACAAACGAATAAATAAGTAAAATAAAAGATTTTTACTCACCTTTGGAAAACTCGTGTAAAATATTTAAAAAAAAAAACAAATTAAACAAATATTTGAAATTTTTTTTAAATGTATATTTATATACCTACATATTTTATATCTACCATGTCAACAAACTGCATTTGTATTTATTTATGTTTACGCACTCCGACGTATAATTTACAAATATGTATGTAACTACTTATAAGGAAGAAAGCTACAACCAAGAATTAAACAACGATAATTGTTATTTCATCGGAACCATGCTGTAGTTTTCACTGCCGCGCGAGTGTACGGCTCGCAGCGGAATGAATTCGGTATTTCTGTCTCGGTCTAAAAAAACGTCCGATCGCGAGATCGTCTTTTAACGAAATTTGAATTCTCGTCCGCTGGTTAAATCGCCTTAAGTACTGTATAATGTAGCGATGGGCGGAATCGATGAATCATCGATGGTTTACTCGATCTTTTTTACCATTCGAAATATCTCGATTCATTGTCAGAATTAATTCGAATGCAACTCCGAGACAATCGTTTTGAAACGTCATCGAAAGTCGTCGCTGTGATTGGTCAGAAATAATCGATGCCAGCCAAGCGTTGTGATTGGTCAGAATTAATTCGAATGCAACTCCGAGACAATCGTTTTGAAACGTCATCGAAAGTGGAATCGAAACAATCGCTCTGAAATGTCAGAAATCATTCGAATGTTCAGTCCGAGACAATCGTTTTCAAACTGTCAGAATTCGTTCGAAAATGCAAATCGATTCTCACATTCGAGAGGTTATATTTCGAGATGTCAAAATATCTCAGATTGCTTGACAAACGAAGTACATTGTTGGCTGCCTACTGAAGCATGTTGATGTTATAATCAACCTCGTGTGTGAATTGTAAATTATGAATTAATACTTTTAGGTGACGATTTACGTTTCCAGTAGGTATAGTTTATGTGTAAAAGATTTTCATGGTGATAGTTTTTCACAATTGAAGGTTTAATACCTACCTATGTTATTTTTAGGTTATGTATCATCTATTCGGGACATTCGGGTAGTGTATATTTAAAATAAAATAAACCAATAACTTAGCAAACACCATTTTTATATTTAATGCTGATCGGGTTTCACTACAACCGTAGCTTCTTCGGGCAGTATACAATATTCAGTATATATTAAACTCATCAAGTGACATGTGTTCGTTCATATAAACATAATATATCTGCTACCTATGCTACGAACAAATATATTTAATTTAATTGAAATTAACATGAATGAAATTAACATCGGTGTCTCTTAGTTAGTAATTAAAATGAAACGCTTTCTGTAGTAAAATAACTTTATTTACTTAATAATAATTTGTGAATTGCATACAAATTACAAATGAATGAATGGTTTGTTTTGGTTTCTAGTAGACGCCTACAACGTACATGAGATTTAGAGGTTATTTTTAACAAAACGGCATATAATTATTATCTTATTATTAAGAGGTACATTATAAATATTATTAATGGGAATTTGTACCTACTGGCTACACTGAGTAGCTATTCAGCAGGAGCTTACAATATTATATAAAACAGATATCAAAGTACAGCAAATGAAAATTACAGCACAATAATAATGTACATAAAAATATTTTTCTTTGTACTTAAAAAACTTGTATAATAATTTATTTTAATTGTACGTATGTAGATATTCGAATCTTATTAATTATTTATAAAAATGTTAATTGCATATGCATACATATTTGAAATTCGTGGATAACAGGAATAATACTAATGTTGCTAGCAGACAACAAGGGAATCATTGCCAGGAATGAAAATTAGTGATTGAAATTTCGCTAGTACCTGCTTACCAAAAATATTGCCATACTAATGAAAATAAATTACAACCGGAATATATATTCGAATCCTACCCCCCCCCCCCGACGGAAAATTTTTTGCCCCTGTCCGTAGCTATTGCTCCCGCACTCCGAGCGATTCATTCGAATGGATCATTCGATTCTTTTGATGTTTCGGTTAAAAAAAATCGATTATATAAATATTTCGATCATTCCCATCACTAGTATAATGGGCAGTGATGGGAATGATCGAAATATTTATATAATCGATTTTTTTAACCGAAACATCAAAAGAATCGAATGATCCATTCGAATACAAATACAAATATTACAAAAAAGAAATAAAATCCGTCAAAAATGATCCCAAATAAATCTGGAAAATCGTAAAAGATATTACTTACTCCAATCCGAAAAAAGACTCAAACATCAAAGAACTGTCAATAAATGGAAAAAAAACCCTAGCAAAGAATGAAGCAAATTTCATTAACTCACAATTTGCAAAAGTTGGCTCTACCCTGGCTGAAAAACTTTTTCTAAAAAACGGCACATCAGAAGACTCTCTAGCCAAACTATGCTCTACCATACATCCAAATCATACGTTTAATGTACATAAAGTAAGTACTAAGGAAATCTCGGATTTCATTATTTCTCTCAAACCAAATTGCGCGGTGGGACCAGACAACATTTCCAATCAAATACTGATTAATCTGCGAGAATACATACTTATACTTCTTCAACATATTTTCAACCAAAGTTTTAGCCTCGGCATTGTCCCCGATCACCTAAAAATAGGTTGTATTACTCCAATACATAAATCGGGAGACAAAACTATGATTTTAAATTACAGACCTATCACTTTGCTAAATTCACTATCCAAACTACTAGAAAAAAAAGATTGCTCGCATACCTTGATGAACACAAACTGATCTCAAAGAGCCAATTCGGGTTTCGAGCGAAAATGGGAACAGAAGACGCCTTATCGGAACTAACTACTTACATAGTCAAAAACTTAGATCGCGGGTCAAAGGTGGTAGGGGCTTTCTTAGACCTAGCAAAAGCTTTCGACATAATCTCACATAAATTACTACAACAAAAACTCAAAAATATCGGCATAACCGGTCCACCACTAAAATGGTTCATCAACTACATTGAAAATAGACAAAAAATAGTAAAAATCAATAAACACGAAAGGTAACAGGTATGGAGTACCGCAAGGCAGCGTCTTGGGTCCCATACTTTTTCTCATCTACATAAATAGTCTAACTGAGATAAACCTTGGAAAAATAGAGTACAAAGTTATCAGTTACGCAGATGACACTGTAATTTTATTCAAAGCACAATCATGGGAAAAGGTCTACAAACACACAGAAGCAGGGATGACTGAAATAAATAAATGGCTAATGAATAATCTTCTTACACTCAACATTTCTAAAACAAAATACTTAACTTTTAGTAAAACAAAAGCTGGTCAGCCAGATAGTCGCCCACAATTACATCTTCACCCCTGCACCAATACTTCCACAAATAACACACGCTGTACTTGTGACAAAATAGATTATGCGGATAATATCAAATATCTCGGCTTAACTGTTGACCATAATCTAAAATGGGATCTCCAAATTAACCTAATAACAAAAAAAATCCGGAAACTATCATACATCTTCAAAACAATACGAAATATTATGTCATTAAATCAGCTAAAAAATATATACTTTGCACTTTGTTAAAGTATTCTAGTGTATGGTATTTCAGTATGGGGAGTAGCAGCAGACACTCATCTCAAATCCCTTAAAATTAACCATAAATCAATAATTCGAATTATGTTCAGAAAGCCTTATCAACATCCGACAGAACAACTAATGATTGAAAATAACTTATTAGACATTGATAAACTATTCATAAAGAAGATCATCTACAAAAACTGCATAAAAAAATTACCACATCACATAACTCACTCGCAAAACACGAGAGCAATTACACACAAACAATTACAAGTACCGTATATCAAATCAAATATCGCTAAAAGACATGAATCTTACCTGGCTCCTCACATATTCAACATGTTCCTAACCCAAACTAAAACTTACGTCTTACCAAATAATTTGAATTGGGTGTTCAAAAGATTTGTAAACTGGTTGATGATAAAACAAAGAACAGATATTAGAAATATTCTAAACATCTAATGCATTTTACAAACCATACTGCACACAAATTCTAACAAAATTACAAAATTTTACAATCTATTATAATACGAAATACTCATTTCATATTTTTATACATAATTCTCCAACACATATAGTACAAGACTTATTTTTATATTACTCATTTTTTTACTTCTATTTTTTCTTATTATTTTTAAATATTTTTTACTAAACATTAAGGTTATATATAAAATGTTAATTACTAGCCTCAGAACAGACTATGTCTAGTGAGGAGGGTAATGAAAAAAAAATCTGTGCAGAACCAACCTTGAATAAACGCCCGGGTTGCCGGCACTGAAACTTGAATGAATCGCTCGGAGTGCGGGAGCAATAGCTACGGACAGGGGGTAGGATTCGAAAATAGAAACTCGAATATCAAGACTATTCCTATCGTAAAAAAAAATGTTTGCATATTCCGGTTGTAATTTATTTTCATTAGTATGGCAATATTTTTGGTAAGCAGGTACTAGCGAAATTTCAATCACTAATTTTCATTTTTCGAACGAATTCTGACAGTTTGAAAACGATTGTCTCGGACTGAACATTCGAATGATTTCTGACATTTCAAAGCGATTGTCTCGATTCCACTTTCGATGACATTTGAAAACGATTATTTCGGACCGTGCATTCGAATTAATTCTGACCAATCACAACGCTTGGCTGGCATCGATTATTTCTGACCAATCACAGCGACGAATTTCGATGACGTTTCAAAACGATTGTCTCGGAGTTGCATTCGAATTAATTCTGACAATGAATCGAGATATTTCGAATGGTAAAAAAGATCGAGTAAACCACCGATGATTCATCGATTCCGCCCATCGCTAGTGTGGACGGCGCGGTATCTCCGGCATTTCGGAGTCAAAAATTTCAGCCAATTTTGGCAAAAACCGGTATAGAATTGTCCAGTGGCGGGGAGTGAGGTTGTGCCAGTGGCGTGGAGTTGGCACAAAATTTTAAAAAAAGATGGAAAATGTCCAATAACGTCAGTTACATGCATTAGCAAACAAAAAAACGCATCTGGTAGTTCGAAGTCCCGAAACTAGAAATCGTTAGTATGTGAAATAGATTGTCAATAAAAACCTCGGGGGGATGCCTACAGTAATTCTGACAAAAATTGAATCGGTTTCTACAAAAATTTTAAGTTGTCTTTTTTACAATTTTGAAAGTATTCTCAGAAATTCTCTGCCTACCCCCCTCCCCGCTCGTTTTATTGTTGAAGAAATGTTGAAATGTTGAAGAAATGGCAACTTAAGCTATTTTCAGGTGTTATTTGTTTTCGCACGTCTTTGCCGCTTTGGGGATCTGGTGAGGAGGCACGAAATGAAAGATGTTGTGAAGGTCACAGTGTTTTATTTGAGTCAGGTTGCCGTATGTGAGATGACTTGAGGACCGATGAAGTGCTGGTCAAGCGCGGGTCAGTGAGTCGACGCCGCTGCTGGTGACCAGACTCGTTGACTGTCAGGAACTGGTGAAAAGCGTGTGTCTTCCGGGTGCTCCAGTGCTGAACGTTGTAGCCGAAAGGTGCGGTGGATCTGGTCGGCGGTTGTGCGGGAGATGGTATAGACCGGTGAGGATGCCGCGTTGTCTAGATGCGTGGATGTAGCGCTGGTCAGATGTGCTGGAACCAGGGCGCTGTGATCCGGTGTAGCGCTGTGTTGATTATCCCGATGGAGTCCATGATTGAAAAGCCGGGTGTTATCGCCGGGTTGTCATTCACGAAGTCTTGTAAATTGTTGAACGACTGATGGCAGACTGACTGTCAAGTTCCTTCACGCTGTCGCTTTTATAAGTTGAAGAAGCTTCTGGAACATTTTGGTTGCATTGTAAATATTGCCAAACTAAAATTTAAAAAATAAAAGAACATCCAAGAAGCTTGTTTGGAAAAAACCGAAACTTCTAGAATGCCGTTCGAATCAACTCGTACCACTACACCGCTATAGGTGCCGCACTATGAATTATATATCACGCAAGTCTTCTTGTGTGAGTGCTGGAATCATAAATAAACATTGCAGGAATACTTAAAATTTATGTTGATATCTCGAAAATATTGGGCCCAAATGTTTGAAGTTCAAAATGAGACAAAATTCTATTAAAATTAACATTTATTATTTAGTCTTTTTCGGGTTTTCACTTTCGGCTTTGAAATTTTGCTGCGAAAGAAAACGAAAATATAGTACATTCTCACTTGTAATTGTAAATATTGTTTTTCAATTGGGTTGCATAGTCAGGAAATACTCTTTTAATCTACAGTTCTCGTAAAATTGTAAAATCCATGCATTTTACCCACATCAAGGTTCTCTCCACAATCGGTTTAAATTCTTAGAATTTTCCCGAATTTGGGGAATTCGCCACGAATTGGCAACCGTGGTCCATAGATAAACCGCTTAGATCGATGACACGGGGGCGCCTCCCATCTAGCGGATATTTTAGAACTACTCAGAAAACGGTCCATTTAGTTGAGCGTAGCGATGGGCGGAATCGATGAATCATCGATGGTTAACTCGATCTTTTTTACCATTCGAAATATCTCGATTCATTGTCAGAATTAATTCGAATGCAACTCCGACACAATCGTTTTGAAACGTCATCGAAAGTCGTCGCTGTGATTGGTCAGAAATAATCGATGCCAGCCAAGCGTTGTGATTGGTCAGAATTAATTCGAATGCACGGTCCGAAATAATCGTTTTCAAATGTCATCGAAAGTGGAATCGAGACAATCGCTCTGAAATGTCAGAAATCATTCGAATGTTCAGTCCGAGACAATCGTTTTCAAACTGTTAGAATTCGTTCGAAAACGCAAATCGATTCTCACATTCGAGAGGTTATATTTCGAGATGTCAAAATATCTCAGATTGCTTGACAAACGAAATATTTTATAAGTACATTGTTGGCTGCCTACTGAAGCATGTTGATGTTATAATCAACCTCGTGTGTGAATTGTAAATTATGAATTAATACTTTTAGGTGACGATTTACGTTTCCAGTAGGTATAGTTTATGTGTAAAAGATTTTCATGGTGATAGTTTTTCACAATTGAATTTAATACCTACCTATGTTATTTTTAGGTTATGTATCATCTATTCGGGACATTCGGGTTGTGTATATTTAAAATAAAATAAACCAATAACTTAGCAAACACCATTTTTATATTTAATGCTGATCGGGTTTCACTACAACCGTAGCTTCTTCGGGCAGTATAAAATATTCAGTATATATTAAACTCATCAAGTGACATGTGTTCGTTCATATAAACATAATATATCTGCTACCTATGCTACGAACAAATATATTTAATTTATTTGAAATTAACATGAATGAAATTAACATCGGTGTCTCTTAGTTAGTAATTAAAATGAAACGCTTTCTGTAGTAAAATAACTTTATTTACTTAATAATAATTTGTGAATTGCATACAAATTACAAATGAATAAATGGTTTGTTTTGGGTTCTAGTAGGCGCCTACAACGTACATGAGATTTAGAGGTTATTTTTAACAAAACGGCATATAATTATTATCTTATTATTAAGAGGTACATTATAAATATTATTAATGGGAATTTGTACCTACTGGCTACACTAAGTAGCTATTCAGCAGGAGCTTACAATATTATATAAAACATACTTGAAATTCGTGGCTAACAGGAATAATACTAATGTTGCTAGCAGACAACAAGGGAATCATTGCCAGGAATGAAAATTAGTGATTGAAATTTCGCTAGTACCTGCTTACCAAAAATATTGCCATACTAATGAAAATAAATTACAACCGGAATTTGCAAACAATTTTTTTTACGATAGGAATAGTCTTGATATTCGAGTTTCTATTTTCGAATCCTAACCCCCCCCCCCCCCCCAACGGAATTTTTTTTGCCCCTGTCCGTAGCTATTGCTGTAGCCGCACTCCGAGCGATTCATTCGAATGGATCATTCGATTCTTTTGATGTTTCGGTTAAAAAAATCGATTATATAAATATTTCGATCATTCCCATCACTAGTTGAGCCGTGATTGGTATATTTATGATAAAGTCGTTATTTGTCAGTTTGTCAATTTGTGTTCCATTGTTGTTCCAGGGGCGTATAACTCTCGCATAACCTTGTAACCCTGATGGGAGGAGTTATCCTCAACCCAAATTCTTATAGACAAAGCTGTTGTGGCTGAAAACTCAGATCTCATTGGCTCAGAGCAAAAATTGTAGTTTGATCTCTCGCTCTCTACCATAGCGACTTGTGTAACAGAAAGAGAAGCTAAGCATGTGTTATGCTGCGATAAAAATTAACGGTAATTTCCAAGACGCCATTTCGAAAGTCAAAGTCAGTTGAAGTTTTTAGCGTAAATATTTTGAATTTTGAAAATCGTCTAACCCATCTAAAAATAATGTTGCGTGCTAGAATTCTTCAAGGTGATAAATTAATGCCGTGTTGTGTTAAAGGTTGCTCAGACGGATTCGATAATCGTGCTAGCAAGAAGCAGCAAGAAATACGTTTGTTTGTGGCTGTCATTTCGCAATTGAAAGCAAAAATACGGTACTTTTGGGATTAAAAAAGAATGCTTGGCAACGCTTAATCTTCCAGTCATCATATAATATCCTGTCTATCTCCACCAACTGAAAGAAGGACCCGAACCCGTTATTAAATACAGGTACTAACCTCTCGTTCTTTGATACAATGTTCCTAATTCCTGAATGTACTTCATTGGCTAATAATTTAATTAATTTTCCTTTTCAGACCTATCCGTATTCCGACGCGATACTATACCACGTATTAGGATGCTAAAACTGCTAAAAAAAGCCACGATTACATCAAACAAGGCCATTTAAACCTCTCCAGAATTGCATCATGTAAGTATTCAGATTTAACCAGCATTTTCCATGATGTTTGCTGACGACAAAGCTGTGGAAATTATATGAAACCCTTGCAGGAGAATTTGAATAACTTCTAGTGCTGTGGCGATAATAATTAACACTTAAATTTGTTGAATATGTATTTTGTGTATATATTCTTGTATTTTTGTGCAAGGTCAAATTAAATCCTATTAAGTTGTTGCAGTAAAACTGGGTTCGATTCCTAGTTGAGACCGTTACTTTTTATTTTTCTGTGTCTTGTTCTGTTTCATGTTTTGTTTAGATATATTAGTATTATCTTCTACTTCAATGATAAATCAATGCTCAATACATCGGTTGTACTGACCCTGTTTTGTATTACTGTCAATGGACAGTAATACAAAACAGGGTCAGTACAACTCTTTCTGAAGTCTTTTTGAAAATAAAAAGTATTTTTATGTGTGCATAGCTGTGGGTTTTTTTTTTATTTTCCTTTCAATAATTTTTTAATTTTCCTTTCAATTCCTGCATTCCAATATTTTTATTTTTAAAATATAATTTTTTTGGGCTAGTGAATGAACGATGTTAGCTGGGTGCAGTCATATTGTCTATGTTTGCACTTTTTTAAATGGCCTTGAGATTTATTTATGGTCCACAATATATTTACCTGTCTGGACCATACGACCGTTTTATCTGTGGTCGTCTGTGGTTAAGGGGGTGACAAAATGGCGCCATACAAAAAGCCCGAAGATATCGATCTAGAGAGTGGTTTATTTATGTCCATTGTGTTCCAACATGGAGAGTGGCAGGGGCATTTCTCTCAGCTTTGGCCTCGAAACTCATTTGAAACCGCCACGCCCACCTCAAAATTCTTATAGAAAACGAATAATATGGCTAAAAGCTCAGATCTCATTGGTGAGAACAGAAGCATTGGTTTGATCTCTCGCTCTCTACCATAATGACTCGTGTAACAGAAAGAGATGACGGAATTTTGCCGTTTGACAGTTTCAAATCATTCAAACAAAATGAGAGTGGTTTATTTATACACGCGGGTTGTCATTTGCTGCCGAAATACTATCACTTCCGTCGAAAATATTGCGTGTTAAAGTTGTTCGTGATAAAAATACAATATAAGCCAGTATAGTGTTAGCAAGTTACAAACATATATTCAACCTACCTACGTAAGTTCAAGTTTAAAGTGAATTGACAGTTTTTAGGTTATTCGTTCGGTTTTTTTAACAATGCTTCATACTTGGCATATGTATTCCTCCACAACGTATAAATGTTATTTATTATATCGATAAACTTATTCATGTTATTGATTAGTGTTATCCTGTATTATCTTATTGTTTTGGTGAAATTAAAGATTTTTAAACATATGTAACCATGAGTTCATGAGGCTGAAAAATGTCGGAATTTTTCGTCGTACTGTCGGACAATCATGTTTTGGAAATTTTCTTCAGTGTTTTTGCAAATTTCTTGTCATTTTGGGTTTCTTCTTCTCAGATTAACAAGTTTCATCTTAAGGAAATGCACTGTAAAAGTTTATTTCCTTAGTCAGATGAACCTTGCCCTTGGAAAACATTTCGACATTTTTCTGTTTCAAGAACATTTTTATTTTTATAATAGTTTTTTTGGGCTAGTGAATGAATAGAGTAGGCTGAGAGCAATTATGTTGTCTATGGTCGCATCTTTTTTTAAATGGCCTTGAGTTTCCTCTACCTTGTCTACTGCTCTGCTCCGCACGGTAGGTACTGATTGTATATCTGTGGTTAAGTACTGTATAATTCCGTTACATACAAAAAGCCCGAAGATATCGATCTAGAGCAAGGCTGCCCAACCTTTTTAACAGTTGGGCGAAATTGACGATTTTGAATCACTGGCGGGCCACTGAATACCTGACGGTTCCTATTTCCATGGGGGGGGTGGTTGTTAGAGAATTTCTATAAAACATAATTCCCCACAAAATATTTGAAATCCATGGGGGGGGGGGTTGTTACGGAACTTCGCTGAAAAAAATTTCCGCCCACCCAAAAACATCATATGTGATTCCACAACAATTTTTCGAATTCCTTGGGGGGGGGGTGGCTACAAGATTCCATTTCGGACGCAAAAAATATTATATCAAAAACCGGCGTATTTTTGTTTAAAAAGTAAGTTCAACAGGTTAGATTTTTTCGTCGCTGATTCTCGTTCTGAGTAGCCTAAATAGCGATAAATCGCCTTCGTTGGCAACACTGGTGACCGCGCGCAAGCTGCATTGTTTGTTTTACCGCGGGCCCGCGACACTTTTTCAAATTGGCGGATTGGCGGGATTTTTGAAAATGGTTCACGCGGGCCACATTGTGGCCCGCGGGCCTGGGGTTTGGCAGCCTTGATCTAGAGAGTGGTATATTTATGGAGAGTGGTTTATTTATGCCAACATGGTTCCAACGTGGGTGGTTTATTTATGGTTCCAGCTATTTCAAACTGAAAATTATAAATTGTCTTGTGATTCTTGTGTAATTGGCTAGGCGGGATTTTTGGACATCATTAGAAATAAGGATATGTTATTGGATTGGCTATGAAATCATGAAGTTATACGTAGTGTCAAAAATTGTGAAAAGTGTGGAAATCAGTGTACATTGACTTCCCGACTTAATTTTAAATGTGGGAAAACAATCACTGTTAACCGTAATCGCAAAAAAATAAAAACTAGATGTAATTTTACTGCATCTATTAGAAAATGCACATTTTTTTCTCAATCAAAATTGCCAATTGAGGAAATTTGCAAATTTGTTTTATATTGGTCAATTCTGCGACCACCAAGGACGGCCTTTTTAATTGATGAGCTCGAGATTAGTAGCAGTACTGCAGTGGACTGGGCATCATTTTGTAGGGAAGTATGTATAAATTGGTGCCACAAAACGAAAGAGAAAGTGGGTGGGATTGGCATTACTGTAGAAATTGACGAAGCAAGAATTGTAAAACGCAAATATAACAGAGGTCAGCGAGTAAACGAAAATTGGGTGTTCGGCGGTTTCGAAAGGGAATCAAAAAAAATGTTTGTGTGTTCAGTTCCAGATAGATCCAAGGAAACTCTATTGAAAGCAATTAAAGACAATATTTTGCCTGGAACCACAATAATTTCTGATTATTGGAAGGCCTATAACTGCCTACAGGAAGAGGGCTTTGTTCATTTGAGTGTGAACCGTCGTGTCACCTTCGTAGATCAGGAAAGTGGAGCCCATACTCATTGAAAGATGTTGGCGAGAAGTTCGTGCCAATCTTCCTAGATTTGGAAGGAGCGAGTTGCACTCCGAAGCAGTAGTGGCGTTAGGGTAGGGCGCGGTTGGGCGACCGCCCAGGGCGCCGGATTTAAAGGGGCGCCACAGGCGCCCGGCGCGACCCTTTATATCCCTCGTTCTTTGAACGAGGCCTACTTAACTACTTACTCGTAAATTCCCTAAATATAAGGAAAAAATTGTTATGGTTGCAACGCTAGAATCTAGAATGGAACCTTCGGTTGCACCGCATGCAGTTCATTTTACCGGGAATCCCCAACCAATTGGCAACCATAGAGAAAAACAATAAAAAAACATTATCCATCTCTTTTTAATATTTCATTTTTATTCAAAAAGAGTTGGCGGCGTTGGCGCTTCAAAATAATACAATATCAATCGAAATTAGCCTTCCTTACTGTTATATTTTATTTGGAACATTATAATTAGTTAAAATGAATAAAAGTTTTACCTCCATTCATGTTAAATAATGATCCTAGCCATCCTAGCCAAAAGGCTAAGAAGGGATAACAGATAGTCGGAAAGCCGAGCTTATACTAAGCTTTTGAAAGTGTTCTGGCTGCAGCTATTCATGTTTTAAAAAGCTGTATTTGGAAAGGTGCTTTTTTCCAAAGTTATAAGTTTAGGCATCAAGAAAGCTTAGTTTTTGATCGAGCTCGGGAATGAATGCTTTCCATTTTAGTGGAGTTGTTAAAGTTTATTGTAAATTCGCTTCAATTAATTACGTTATAGTGACTTCTTCTGTGAAAAAACATGCCCATGTTGTGAAAAAAAATTACCATTCCGATGATTTGAGGGAAAAAAAATAAAGTTCTCTTTAATAATCTTTAAAAAATCATAATTTTCTCGCGAGTTCTGCCAATAAACCATTTCCTTGTTCCGAATGAAATGTTTTTCATCTCTAAAATAAAATTTATTGAGAAAATTATTAGAGGTAATTGGGGCAGAAATCATTCCCATGTTCTGAGTGCAATTAATCATTTTCTATTAAATCATCTCAAATTAATCATTTTCGGGCTAGCTCTGTAAAGAAACTATTTCCATGTTCTGAGTGCAAAGCAAAATTTCTCTATGATCATGAGTTGGTAAACGCTGTACCATACTACACACTCTCTACTACTATATTTTTCTCTCTCTGCTATCTATCGATCTCTATAACATTTGCTTGTATGTTTATACGTTTGGGGCGGGGAAATCTTTGGAACTAATTATACTATATTGATGAAATTTTGATACGGAAATAATATAAATCCCGAGGAAATAAATAGATTATGTACCTACTTTTAATGCGGGAAAAATCTCATTTCCACGGGAAAAAGTGGATGATCGTGACTTTTTCGTTCAAGTCTAAGCACTATTGCGAAACACAAGCTAGTAAATAAAACATTTTACAAATATTCTGCTGCCATGTCAATGTTACTAGATTTTTTGATCTTCCTTCCCGTGTTTAACGCTATCCCAAATGTAATGCGTTTTTGGTAGTCCTCGCTGGATAGCGTTGTAATGAAATTTTATTGCAATCAATTTATTTTTAGAAATGTTTCGACTTACAGAGATTTAATTTGTTGCAGATTTTATTGATTACAACTTACCTGATTGGTAAAAAAAATGTCTGAACACGTTGATCTTATCAAAAGAAAACCATCTGGGTCAAAATATAGAAAACGGAAAGCAGAAAAAGAAAAGGAATTTCAAAAAACAAAAAAGTTTATGAATATAGTGAAATATATCCCAACAAAAAATCAAGACCTGAATGTGGCATCTACACCTGGAATACAAACGAATTCATCGGTAGTGGAGCCTCTGTCTGACAAGTCAGATCAGATAGCTGCTGAAGAGATTGTGAACGAAGTTTCCCGAAGTGAGGGAACAAGTTGTGCTACAATTACAGATGCTGCTCAGGATGACTCCATTGGTGATGTACAACAAATACAAATGCTAGATGACGTTAGTACTGTTGTCCCGAATATAGCGGATCCAGCCACTTGGCCGCTCATTCGAAATAGCAAATTAATTGATCATATAAAAACAAGTGGCCCAGTGCAAACTCACATTGATAATTATCCGAAGAACGATACAGGGCGACATTTCTCTAATTCTCATTTCATAAAAAAACTAGCGAACAATGAAACAATTCAGCGTCGTTGGTTAATATACTCCGTTTCTAAGGATCGAATTTATTGTTTTTGTTGCAAGCTATTTGATAGTAGCTCAACGTCGAGTTTAGTATCTGAAGGATATAACAACTGGAAACACTTGTCTGAAATGTTAAAAAATCATGAGAATAGCAATAGCACTTCACACAAGAAGTTTTACCTTTCATGGGTTGATACTGAACTAAGATTAAAAACAGGAAAAACAATAGATTGCCAAGAGCAACATTTGATTAGAAAGGAAACTACCAGATGGAATAATGTTTTCTCTAGATTGATGCATATTACACTTTACTTAGCTGAAAACAATATGGCGTTCAGAGGTACTTCTGACAAACTATATACGCCAAATAACGGAAAGTTCTTTGGCTTAGTACAACTACTAGCCGAATTTGATCCAGTTTTTATTTATTCATTATTTATTTTATTTATTTAGTTCAATGACACATGTAGATAAAAAATACTTTGACTGCCCAACTAGGAGGAATTCCCGTTTTAGTTATGCAGGAGCACTTGCGATTAGCTATGAAGGGTGATGTTTCAGACCACTACTGCGGAAAAGATATTCAAAATGAATTAATAGAGTTGATCGGTGAAAAAATAAAGTCAGAAATCATATCTCGCGCAAAGAAATCAAAATATTATTCTATTATAGCTGACTGTACTCCGGACATTAGTCATGTAGAACAACTTTCACTGACAATACGATTTGTTGATTTATCATCAGATGACGATAAAGTATCAGTAAAAGAGCATTTCATAAAATTTATACCTGGAAATGAGTCGACTGGTGAAAAACTGACTGAAGTTATTATTGATGTTCGGACTGGAATTGAACGACTGTAGGGGTCAGGGTTATGACAACGGAGCGAATATGAAAGGGAAAAATATTGGGGTTCAAAGGAGGATTCTGGACATAAATCCCTTAGCTGTTTATGTACCTTGTGGTTGTCATAGCTACAATCTCGTACTATGCGATGCCGCTAAGTCATCCGTAAAATCAGTCACTTTGTTTGGGGTACTTCAGAGGTTGTTCACATTGTTTTCAGCTTCTGTTCATCGATGGAAAATTCTAACCGGTCATTTGGGATTATATACTATAAAAAAGCTCAGTGACACACGTTGGGAAGCAAGAATAAACAGTGTTAAAGCAAATATGATTTAAGATTTTCACGGCCAAAAGTATTTTTGTTATTTGTTTTTGGGGTGTTATGCCGTGTTGCGCTAACTCCTTCTTTAGCCAACGTTTCGGACAGCATTGCAGTGTCCATCATCAGGGCAGATGTGTTATTTGTGTAACACATCTGCTAAATAACACATCTGCCCTGATGATGGACACTGCAATGCTGTCCGAAACGTTGGCTAAAGAAGGAGTTAGCGCAACACGGCATAACACCCCAAAAACAAATAACAAAAAAGTGTTAAAGCAGTCCGTTATCAAATTAGTGCCATCCATGACGCTTTAATTACTTTGGCTATTGAAACTCAGAAAACTGATGTTCAAGTCTCTCATGAGGCTACTACTCTAGCCGAACAGTTAAAAGATTTCAGCTTCATAGTTTCGTTGGTTGTTTGGTATGACATACTTTTTCAAATTAATGTCGTTAGTAAATCTCTACAATCAACAGATATGGATATCAGCAGAGATGTGCAAAATGGGTACCCAAAACCATTTGAAATGCAAAATGGAAATGGGTCAAAACTTTTCCATTTGAAAATGCAAAATGCAAAATGGTTTTTAGAAAAGCATTTCAAATGCAAAATGCAAAATACCTATTTTCAAAATGCATTGAAAATGCAAAATGGTTTCTGAGGTCAAACAATTAAAATAATTATAGAATTTTTAAACAATTTTGTCATTTAATAATGGACATCAATGTAGAACAAACATATTACATGATGGTAAATCCAAAAACACCACGACTACAGATTATGAGACAACAAAAAATTTGCGCGGGACTAATGTTGCCAACGTAAAAACATAGAAACTTAGCAGTTAATATTACAGCGTCATGGCCCCATGTTCAGTATTTGAATCAGTATTTTTTGTAATGGTATCACTCAATAAGGAAGTTGAGTCCATTTTTTTTATTTTTTTTATCAATGTTCGCATTCAAACTTAAATACTGGTATTTTTTTATTTTATTTAAAGTTTGTTTTCATAATTAAATTAATTCTCAAAGTTTAAATTTTATTAAGCCCGCCAAAACGAGCGGAATCCGAGCGGTAAGAGGCGGGGTGTGGTGTGACGTCATTCGAACTGTGAAAACCACGTCGCTTAAGCATTTTGTATGGAAAAAAATTTAATTCTTCAACAAGGAATTCCAGTAATTTTTTTTTACCAATGTTAACCGTCTATTAGAATTGATGTTATTAAAAAAAAAAAAAATTGATTAAGATTTCATAGTTAAATTAATATTTTAAGTTAGAATATTTGCTTTTCCCGCCCGGTACGGTATTCCCGTCGGTATTTGTTGAGGTGCCCCGCGCGAATTCAGGACCACCGCGCAGAAAAGTAAAGACCAAAAGTAAAATAACGGTTTACAGCCCAGTTCACTGTGAGACTTTTCTGGGCGGCCGGCGGCCTGAAGTGTCTCACATGTTATGTGACATGTATAATAATAAAAACTTCTAAGTTATGCAATAAACAACTATTATTATAAAGCACTATACGAATATGTATCTTTAGAAATCCATTTCATATAATAATAACAACAAATACGTACATATATTTGACATATCCAAATAAACGTTTGGCCTATACACCTCTCTCATCTAAACCGACCATCTCTCATGCAATAGAAAGAGATGCACCATAGGTGATCCGTTGTACGTACAAGTCACGACACATGTGACGTCAGAATTCTTTCGACCAATCGTGGAGCGTATACAGTCTATTGCTATTGAATGCTTTTTCAAGAACGTTTAACTAATTCTAAGAATAATAATATAGAAATATATTTATATATTTAGAATCGATATTTTTTGATCTACAATGAACATATTTTTTATAAGTCAAAATATTTTTCACTCAACTTCCTTATTGCCAGGGCTTCTACCACGGAGCAACTTGACAAATGTAAATTATCTCTCATAGCGAGGTTGAGGACCGACTGATATTTGGGGCTTATGAAAAAAAGATGAGTAGAGATAGTACGAAGAATGTTGCAAAAAAGCATTTAAAATGGAAAATGCATTGAGAAAAGCATTTAAAATGCAAAATGCAAAATGGTTTTTAGAAAAGCATTTAAAATGCAAAATGGAAAATACCCATTTTGCATTTTGCATTTCCATTTGAAATGGATTTATTTGAAATAAAGCACATCTCTGGATATCAGTAAATGTACAGAAATGTTGAAAAAATGCTGCACTTTCTTGTAAGAATATAGAAATACTGGCTTTAAAAGCGCCATTTTAACTGCGAAGGGATTGGCTGAAGAACAAGAAATTGAACTTGTGTTTAGAGCCACAACAAGAATTCGATTTGTTAAGCGTCAAGCTGGTGAAACTGCCCACGACGAGCCTATAACTTCTCCAGAAAAAAAATTTGAGGTTGAATTTTTCAACTCTCTCTTGGACACTACATTAATTTCAGTTAATGAAATATTTGAACAGTTAAATGAGTACTCGGAATCTTGGTCTTTTTTGTACAATATAAAACAGATTCCGGAAAAACCCGACCTTGTCAAACTCTGTGGTAATCTCCAATTGAAATTAACTGTAGACTCTAAATCTGATATAGATGGTTGTATGTTGTGTGATGAACTCGTAAGCCTGAAATCTTTTTTGCCTAATCAGAATGTGGTTACCCCTGCTTATGTTTTAAATTTTATCAAAGATCGCAACCTACAAGAACTGTATCCAAATGTGTGGATAGTATTGCGTATATTATTGACTATACCTGTAACGGTTGCTAGTGGGGAGAGGAGTTTTTCTAAGCTTAAGCTGATTAAAACCTATCTGCGATCGACAATATCACAATCTAGATTGACAAACTTAGCAACTTTGTCAATCGAAAATGAAATTGCTGAAAATATCGATTTTGATAACCTTATAAAAGAGTTCGCCGATAGAAAGGCTAGAAAAGTGAAGTTTTTTTAAATAAATAGTTTTTTTTTTAATAAACGGTTATTCCATTATACCCATTGCCTTTTTTCGTATGGAATTGAATTGCAGTGAGGGGGCGCCGTAAAAATCTCGCCCAGGGCGCTGATAGTACTAAAACCGGCCCTGCTCCGAAGGATACCTATGTGAATTCCTCTGGAAAAGATCACTTCCAAAACACAAAGACAGAATACATTCATTTTTTAAAATGGCAAGTATGGCCTACTATCCATATAATGACGAAGATAATGAGTTCAGGTCTGAGTTAGCAGAGAGTGATTCGAGGTTTGTTGGCTAATTTTACAATCCATTATTATTAATTATGTTTGTATTTATGCATTTCTAGCTTCTGGTTATGTGTTTCGTATTTTGGTTTTCTAGGTTGGCAGTGCCTGCAGTACCTACAAACATAAGCGAATAAGGAACTCCAGTCGCCCGGGAACAGCAACAATTCTTCAGTGGAATAGTAGAAGCACCTTCTCCAATAAGGATGACCTCATCCGCCTTCTACATTTACACTCCATATCGATTGCTGCCATCTGTGAGTCTTGGTTTAGACGTCTTAGCTCTTCAAGGTGAGTGGCTGCCAATGTCTGCGGGCGATAGCAAAGGCCGAGAAGGGCTGCACCACCCTTCCCATCAACAATGAGTAGCAGCTACTGCCTCTAATATTACATTCTATCCCATTTGACCTTTCATTATGGATCCACACGCTTCGAAAAATATCTACTTCATTGGTCATTCTGGATGACTACAATGCCCAATTTGTTTCTTCATCCACGGATCTCCCAGGAAACAAAATGATTTATCTTATCGACTCCTTGAACATGTTTTTTAAATTATTTTTTGTCTTTATTGACTACCGGAATAATAACAATCTCGACCCCCTTTTTTGCTCTAATTGCACTGCCCTATCTATACCCTGCTTTCTTAGATTCATCACTCCTGATATTCACCATTTGTTGGCGAAATATTTATATAAAAAAAATTAGCCTACACTCGCAAAACTTGGAAGTAGTTGATCGATATTGATGAAAAAAGTTTGTTTTTATTAGTGGTAGAAGTGTTTAAAGAGATGCTTAGAATGTTAAAAGAAGTCTGGAACTCCCGAGGAATGCTTAACTCAATATCTCTGTGCCCGAATGAGTTGAATTAGAGTCAACGTAATGTAGTTTTTATTAGTGGTAGAAGTGTTTAAAGAGATGCTTTGAATGTTAGAAGAAGTCTGGAACTCCCGAGGAATGCTTAACTCAATATCTCTGTGCCCGAATGAGTTGAATTAGAGTCAACGTAATGTAGTTTTTTAACAGTAATATTGTGGTACACAGTAGTGAATGGTAGAAGAAGTCGGAGATGTCCGAGAAATACATTACCAATAGCAAAGCATTGCCGGGTCCACTAGTTTATTTATAAAAATGATCTCAACATTTAATCATTTGTTCTTGCAATGCTATTGTGTTCAGTTGTTCAGGTTCCTATTTTTAGGAACCTTATACCATACAATTTGGTGATCACTAATACCAACTCTGATTGTTGAAAAAAAAATTATACTACAAAATCAACTCCAAATGTGATGTAGATTAACCAGTTTTCCGCTTGTACTACGAGTTTCCGGACACCATGAATACATTTGAAAAATGTTTTTTCTGTTCAATAAGACAGGCAAAATTTAAATAAACTGAAATTTTTTACACCTAAAGATAAAATAAATATAAGTTAAAAAAAATATCTAATTTTGGAAAAATCTGTTCTTTTAAATAGTGAAAAATGACCATTATTATTGTACATAAGTTCCTATTTTTATAATTTTGTGATTACCTAATATTATTACGTGCTCTGTATTGTTTATGTTAACCCTTTAGGCCTCTGGCATATAGACTTATATTTTTTTAAAGATGCTGTCAGAAGGTCGGAGAATTTGTGTGCATTTCCACTTTGCAATAAAATCCAAATAAATGGAATATTTCTGAATGCATGTATCCAAATAATATTATTTAGAAGGCAAACATGAGCAACATGGCAAACACTTTTAGTCGATTCATATAAAAATTATTTTTAAAAAATTCACAAAGTTTCATAATTTTTTCTCAAATTACGTTTGTAATCTTTGGTTGGATGTTGATATTCTCGTAGTAACCACATCAAAGTCGTTGCCTTCTCAACATGATGCGCCCTTGAGGTGTACAGCGCCCTTGAGGTGTTTTTGCACAAAAACGGCGCTATACAAGTCATCCAAGTATTATTATTATGCAGTCATAATCATTGATCAGGATATCGAGCTGCTACTTCTCACAGCTCTCTCACCTCCCAACATATGTATATTACCAACAGTAACATAAAATAAAATAGATACTATGTTTATGTCAACACACTCTGCCTTTTACGCCGGTCCTACTTGTATGGCGGAAAAGGCATTGCTGTCCGATAATTGTAAGGATTTCAACTATGTATTTAAATATGCAAACCAAGTCTTCCCATATCTTTAAATCCTTGTCGTTTGTATAGAAGAATATTTTATCTAAAGTAAACTATATTTAAACCCACAGAACGGTTAATACATCCTTCCACTTATTGCACCGGAAATGCGGTAGTTTTTTGTTTTTCTTTTGTAATGATTTGAGCAAAAAAATATTTCTAATGTAATAAAAACCATGCACATTTTTTACAATTGAAACATCACTAAGAGCGGGAGCACACAGAGAGCGGTCAGAGTTCTGCGTTCTAGTGACCGTTGACCGCTCAAGAGTTCCAAAGCACACAAGCGGCGTTCAAATTCTCGCGTTCTAGTTTCATTTGGGTCTTTGCATATGCAACATGTCACTAGAAAGTTCATCATCCGATGAAGAATTATTGCTCTTTTGGAGGTTACCCTTGCCTGAAGGATGTATCATGATCGACTACGCGGATGATAAAATGTATCTTGTCTCGGGGAACAGCAGAAAGGAAATTGAAGAAAAGGCTGGTGATGGTTTGAACACCCTCCTTAAATGGGGGGAGAGGAATAAGATGACCTTCGCTCCCCACAAGACAAAGGGTCTCCTGATGAAGGGCTCTCTCAGTAGAACAAGAAACCCTACCATCCGGATGGGAGACACCAACATCAAATTTGCAGACACGGTCAAGTACCTAGGTGTAACACTCGATCGATCGTCCTCATTTCTGGCTCATGTTAAAGATGTTTCAAGCAAGGCTCAGGCGCTGTTCCTAAAGCTGAGGAGACTCTCCACCGCTGAATGGGGACTACGCAGTCCGGCACTACGTGCTCTGTACAGGGGCGTATACGTTGCGCAAGTTTCGTATGCTGCCTCTGTTTGGGAGCACCGCCTGGATAACTGCCTTATACTCCTCGCTCTTACTAGGGGCCAGCGAACTTCTTTGCTGGCACTATCTGGCGCATACCGTACTGTTGCTTCGGACGCTTTGCCAGTTTTGGCCGGCATTTTGCCAATCGATCTGGAGATTAGGGAAGTCTTAACCAAGCAGAGACTTTCCAGAGGATCCCCGGCAACCCATCTTGGTGTCGTTCTGACACCAGGTGGACCGGGAACTCTCCCTGGACTGCTTCGGACGATGAGGGACCTTTCGCTTAAAGAGTGGCAGGTCCGTTGGGATAGGTCGAGCATGGGAAGATGGACCTTTTCCTTCTTCCCATCAGTTAAACTCAGAATGGAAGGGGCCTTCCTCAAACTGGACCATCACATGACGCAGCTCCTCTCAGGACATGGGGAATTCAGGGGGAGGCTTCACAGCCTTGCCCTGTCTACCCATCCCAATTGCGCTTGTGGCAATACTTACCAGTCGGCCGAGCACATTCTGTGGCACTGTGAGATCTTGAAGGATGCAAGAGACGAAATGATAGACGGTCTGAATGTCCCCATTAGACCGGTGTGGAACACCGATCTTGTTTCTAACAGAGTTAATTTCGAATGTCTGAGGAAGTTTACTAGGATCTGGGTTGAGAGATGGTCTGAGCTTAGAGTCGCTGACTAGCGTGATAACTGAGAACCCCTGGTATATTGCTCCTGCTCCATGACTAATTCTTTTACAAATCTCCGATTATTGTTTATGCTATTCTGTTCTTCTTATTTTTTTATTATTTTTCTTTCCTTACTGTACCAGCTGCTGCAGATGATTTTTCTTTCGTTTACATTTCTTTTAAATAACTTGTCTCTTATTTTTCTTCTTATTTTCAGTTTTCTTTTCTTATGTTTTACTTTTTTGTTATCTTATACTTCACATGCTGTCCTCTTTACAGACTATGCAGATTTTATTTTTACACTTTCAACTTTGTTTTTTTGGCACTTTTGGATTGTTTATTGTTTTCCTTTTCTCTTTTCTTTTCTCTTTTCTTTTCTCTTCTTTTATATGTATTTTTTTTTTCTTTTTTCAGTAACGGCAACGAGTTTACAGGCTAGAACTGAACTCCGTTTTTTGTCTTGTATTGTTTACTTCTCCCCAATAGGGGTTGGACAACGGGCCTCGTCCCCGCATACCTTGCTGGAGCTTCTTTTATTTCCTTTTTTTTTTACCGGGGGACTCCGCCAATCACCTGCGCCACCCCTGAGGAGCGTTGGTGGTCAGAGGGGCGACTGTGCGGGTTGGGGTAACCTCCACCCTGCCTCCGACCTCCTGACGCTTCTTTCCCCTAGGTTCTTTAGGGTTTATCCCTCTTTTTCCCATACTTATCTTCAGGGCTCCACCGGGTGGTTGGCTAAGGGGTGTGGAAGTCCTGACCTGCGCCAGTCGCCCCAACCACCACCAATCTCTCAACAGGACTGCCAATCGTGGTTCGGCGAAACTCCCCCGTCACTCTATTATGTCACTTATTTCTTCATTGTGTTTACAGGTACTGGAGTGTGGGTTCCCTCCACCAACTATTTGCCTGACACTTTTTACCTGATTGTTTGATGTTTATTGTTCTGTGTTGTTCTTAGACTAGTACCTGTAAGCGCTCGCATTACCGCTTCCTAACACCGTATGCGGGGACATTGAAGGTCTAGCTTCATTTTGTACTTTGTAGAGCCGTTTATTCAAAAAAATTAGATTCATGCGAGAGCTCCGAAGGGGTGACCATAAGTCACCTATACCGGGGTGGGACAGGGTGGGTGTAACCTTCAATGCTCTTTTGGAGCTTAGCAGCTTCTAAAAAGAAAAGGAAGTATTGGGTGCACCCAATCAACACAACGCGAGAAGAACAAGGCGAATTTACTAATATTTTTCAGGATTTACTTAAAGATGAACAACGATTCTATATTTATTTTCGAATGTCGATTAATAGTTTTAATGAATTGTATAACATCATAAAACCCGATATCGAAAAACAAAATATTAACTGGAGGAACTGTGTTTCATCAAAAGAAAGGCTGGCTGTATTTTTAAGGTATGTATTTATTTATTAAGGATAAGAAAAGACATTAGAATATTTAGAAATAATAACAAAATATACGAATAAATAATTTACATGACTTGAATCGTATAATATACTCGTTTCCCTAACCAATTCAATGAACTTTTCCGTGTTTGTAACCTCAGACATCGCGGCGTTCTGGCATTCTCTGCCTCGGCGGGAAAAGAACTCTTAGAACGCGAAGTTCCGTTTTGACCGCCGCGGTCTGACTGCCCGCTGTGTGCGTTGTTGTTATAGTATCAGTACATTCTAATGAACGCCGAACGCGGAACTCGGAACTCCTGACCGCTCTCTGTGTGCTCCCGCTCTAAGGTCAGGAGTATAGAGTCAAGAGTACAGAGTATAAGTATAACAACAACGCACACAGCGGGCAGTCAGACCGCGGCGGTCAAAACGGAACGTCGCGTTTTAGAGCGGGAGCACACAGAGAGCGGTCAGAGTTCTGCGTTCTAGTTACCGTTGACCGCTCAAGACTCATATTTAAGTAAATCCTGAAAAATACTAGTAAATTCGCCTTGTTCTTCTCGCGTTGTGTTGATTGGGTGCACCCAATACTTCCTTTTCTTTTTAGAAGCTGCTAAGCTCCACAAGAGCAATAAATTTTCATCGGATGATGAACTTTCTAGTGACATGTTGCATATGCAAAGACCCAAACGAAACTAGAATGCGAGAATTTGAACGCCGCTTGTGTGCTTTGGAACTCTTGAGCGGTCAACGGTAACTAGAACGCAGAACTCTGACCGCTCTCTGTGTGCTCCCGCTCTAAATGTCCCAACACTGATGATCAACTTCAGATTATGGAGTCGTATTACAAAAGTAGGCTTATCTTCAGACAACAATTTTATAGTTGGGGTGTGGTGAGTACTATGTAAAAAATGTCATTAAAATATATGTATTATTTTCAAAGACATAGCTGTTTAAAAACTCTCAATTTTCTCAAATGGGTGAGATGACCTTGTTTTCGCCTGCATAAAGTGTGTTACTATAATCATCTGATTATTGTTCTACATTCATTTCATGTATTTGTAATATGAGTTTGTCTGTTTGATTTGAGATGACCTTGTTTTCGCCTGCATAAAGTGTGTTACTATAATCATCTGATTATTGTTCTACATTCATTTCATGTATTTGTAATATGAGTTTGTCTGTTTGATTTGAGATGACCTTGTTTTCGCCTGCATAAAGTGTGTTACTATAATCATCTGATTATTGTTCTACATTCATTTCATGTATTTGTAATATGAGTTTGTCTGTTTGATTTGAGATGACCTTGTTTTCGCCTGCATAAAGTGTGTTACTATAATCATCTGATTATTGTTCTACATTCATTTCATGTATTTGTAATATAAGTTTGTCTTTTCTGTATAACCACAGTTTTGTTTTGTTTATTTCAAAGTAACAGTTTTTTTTAATCTGTTCTTTTAAATGGTGAAATCTAGAATCATCTGAATGTTTGTTTACTCTCATTTATTGTATTTATTATAAACACGTTTGTTTCTTTGATGTAACTGAAGTTGAAAATAAAATGTAACTATTTAATTATTGAAAACAATATTAGCGATTCCTAAACGAAAATTTGAAACAAAACGGTCATATCATACTTTGAATAAGAACTACCAACATTGTCTTCATTTTTCTCACCGCACATTTTTATTGGCAGCTATCTTTATGTACGATGGCAAGATTCAACCCGAACTAAATGTCTAGATAATCCCAATTTGGTAGAGCGGTGCCCCGGCAAGGCAAGGGTCCTGGGTTCGTGTCCTAGATGTGACCGTATCTTTTTCTGATTTTTCTGTTTCAAATTTTCGTTTAGGAATCGCTAATATTGTTTTCAATAATTAAATATTACAATTTGAGGTTTTACTCATTAAGTTATTCTAAAAAATAAAATGTAACTAATTTTAAGAGAAAATCTAAACTTTATATGGCCAAAATAAATAATTACAATAACCTTCTAACTTAAATATCAGTATATTTCTTTTATTGTTATAGTTAGTATTAACAGTTTTGATTTTTCGGGTCTCCTGAAAAGGCATCAAATTTATGGACGTGACCTGTGACGTCATCAGTCTCAAAATGACTATTTTTTTTTACCAATGCTGTTTTTTGTAAGAGAGTCAAGACGTTTTTAATTCTTAAGATTACCTGCTTTTAACATTGAAGAACACTAGGTAAATGTTAACATTTTGTCACTAATATTATCATATCGAACCACAGTACATAAATGCATCCATGACCACACCTAATAAACAATTTACCGGTGTTTAAAAACCTGCATTAAAACATTTTCATTCGTTCAAATGTGAATGTAGACCAGAGTTGCAATTTCCTATGTTCTAAAATACCCACAAGAGATGAAGAGATGTTCAAATTCCCCACGAATTCCTTTACCTCCAAAATGAAATGAAATTCTATTGAATACATTTACTTTTTATTTTCGGAGTTTTCTCTTTTGTTCAGGCTTTAAAATAGACTTTTGAAAAATTTGCTGCAAATGAATAAAAATGAAAACAAAAAATGAAAACCTCGATGTGGGTATTGTAGACCATAGGTACATTACCAACGTAGACAGGTTATGACAGCCGCGAACAACAATCAGCAGATTCAGTCGTACTGACGAAAGGGTGTATCAGGCGCCATCGGGGGCCATTTGGATGTTTTTAGTATCACCCACAGGCCGCACCAAGATTTTGCTGGCAGGGGGGGGGAGTCCTCGATATATTATTATAACATCATTTTACCAAGTACCGATTTTATTTTATTTTTATATCACACCTGGCAAGAATTTTAATAAATGGAAAATGCGTGACCAAATGTCATGTTCGCAAACGAGTCTGCTCCTGAAAATTCTACAATGTGAGAGTGGTTTCCCTTGAGTTGCATCTACAGATGAGTCCGCAAATCGAATTTTAAGTTGCCTTCAAAACACAAGACTTGTTTAATAAACTTTAGAGTAATTCTGCATGAGAGTCCACGAACTTAAACATTCATTACACATGGAAGAAGCAAATGGTTTTCCTCGGAATTCGGCAGCATATCACAGGCGAACGGTTTCCTTCGAAATACATCAGCAGATGAATTCGCACTGGAATTTGAACACATCATTTGGAAAACACAACTGCTTTTAACTTAACACAATTTTTGCGGGGGGTTTTTGAAGTGAAACTTCTTTAAGCGCGTCATGCATTTTCGAGGACCGGAGTAAAACCGACTCATGACCGTCACGAAAAACCGTGATCATTTGGTGGTGGGGGTACGGGACCCCCACCACCGCTCACCGTTCACTGTCGCTCTCTCACCGTAGTCGCTTACTGAGGTGAGGGAGCCACTGACGAACGTTCTCTCTCTCTCTTCTCTCTTTTCCTCTCTCTCTAGCCAACGACGCCACGCCAGGCATCAGCTGCTTGCTTCGTGTACTGCGCGGTGAGTGTAATACGAGTGAAATACGTAATTGATTGTGGTTTATTCGATTTGGAACAGAGTTTTAGTGTCAAAAATGAGTAGTGACGAGATAGAAGTGAGAAAAACATTCGTGGCACAAGAGGAAATATCCCCTGAAAATCACCAAAGAAGAAGAGAGTCTGATTCACACAGTGATGACATTAACGTAAGGTAAACATAACCAAGAAGAGTGGATAAATATCTCACAAAATAGTATTGTTGTTGTAATAGCATGATTGGATTGTTTAACATATTGGCGAGATTATACTAACAGTGAAATATGATGTAGGGATGTCGTACCTACAACCGAAGCATGTGTAAACAAGCGTCGACTGGGACTGATTACAGATATCAAAGATTTTATCCACCATGTACTTTTGCCATACACAGAGGGTGGTTCAAGGTTATTAAATACATATTATCACGAAATTCCGATGATTATTTCGGGAGATTTTAATGTAAATTTCGCGAAGAATGAATCTGTAGAGTTATTGAACTTTTTCAGAAACACCCTTAATTTGGATATGGTTAATGATAGGAACATTAGTACGATTAGACGGGGGACAACAATCGATGCAGTTTTTGCACCATTCATTAAGGATTTGAGTGCTAATGTATATATCTCGCACTTTAGTTACCATCACCCAATTATCACGACATTAGGAAATAATATCCGTGAAAGTGACAATGAAAATGTCACATGATTGGTAAATCGTAATTGAAATTTTTAATTGTAATATTGTTGTGTATGTAATATTTAATAATTGTAAATAGTATTGCATAACTGTAAATAAATTGAAAATTTTTGGAACTGTACTTATATCGAAATTCATTCATGTATAAGAAAATATTAAAAAGAGAAAATCTATGCTTCGTCGTTGAATTATTTTACGTATAATCTTCAAACTAACGTAAGACAGAAAAAAGGAGAGAATGAAATGAAAAGAGAGAGAGAAGAATACTGAAAGTTTCACTTCCGTCGTGCTTAGGCTTGCCACACACTGTATTTTTTTAATCAATCTACGCCGTAAAGCGGGCAATTTTTATCACGTTCACGCGCAAAATTACTATAACTTCTGAACTATTGATCAAATTTAAATAAAATTTTCAGTATTTTACCTTATTCGAAATCTTTCATTATGATCTGGTCACAAATTTTTATATTTTTGAAGAAACAATTATGATATTTAAGATTAAATTCAAAAATTTTGAAAAAATTCACTTTTGTCGTATTGTCGATTTAGTCATTTTATGCACATTCAACATAGTATATATATTTTGTAAAATACACACCACTAAACACTAATATTGTTTGAAAGTATGAAATCGTTGGAAACAATTCCCTTTATGTAAAGGTACATCATAGAATTTACACATGTACCGGGTTTCGCTAAGTATTTTGTGTACCGCGCACACACGACATCGCTTTCGCAGATTCTTATTTTTACCAAGGCCTTCAATCTTTTCCAATACATGTATGTTTTCGCATATCCATCGATAGTCTTCCTGGAGGATCAGATTTTGAACATTTTTTTCGGATACCAGATGTTGATGGTGTTGGTTCCGGGTCTTGACTATTATCTGACGAAATCTGATCAGACACCCAGTGCTCTGCGATTTCCTTAAAAAATTGTTTACTTATATTTTATTTTCATTTCTTTTACGGAGTTGTACACAACAAATGAGTTGAATAATGCACAATTTATTATATACATCGCTAGCCTTTTTGTCCATTTGGTGGTTTTTCGTAAAATAGAATAATACGAAAGATATTGGTCTGCTTGGTCAACGCCTTTCATATATTTATTGTAATCGATTATCATTACCGTAGTCCATTTTTATAGGGTATTTTTTTTTGAAAAAATATCCCTTTATTATGTAACAAATAACTAACAAGTATGTAACAAATAACTTTTCGAGCACAGCACACAAATACTTTGCACAAAATTTTTAAAGCGGAATGAAGGCAGAAAAGAAAATAGAGAACGTCTTGAACGAAACAATATCGCTTTAACACTGAAGAAATGTAAAGATTTAAAAAAAAACTAAACATTTATCTTACAGTTATTTTATTTCAAGTGCATGTTTTATGACCACAGTTGGCCGGCCACCCGACCCTAATTCCACGAATTGTCAGGTACCTAGTACACATCTCACGAGAGCTGACGCATAATTTTTACTTCACAGTAACCAACATCATACATTACTCGTAATATATTGTTACTCTAAGTGTACAACGCATTTTGGCGTCTCCCGCACTTTACCAATAGTGTACAAATACGAAAAACGCTTTTAAGCGTCTCCCGCTCTCTACCAACAGCACGCAAAAGACGCGTTTAAGCGTCTCCCGCTAATAATGTGTTAAGATTGAATCTGTCCCCTCCTCCCATCTTTGATTAAAACTACACCCAATGGTTTTCTCTTGCAGCACACAGTCTGCATCTTGAATTTTATAACTGCACTTAGAACACGATAATGGCTTCCTTCTTAAATGCAGATTAATCCACAACGGTAATTTTTATCTGTAAGCGAGTCCCCAGTTTAATTAGCATTACACTCATAATGTATTATTACACATTTAATATCTTATTAGAAAAATAATAAGAAATTAAAATTAAAAAGGGATGTTGGATCGACTATTTATTTGTGCTTAAATGGCTTTCTAGTAACGTAAATGCATCATACGTAAGTACCTGTTAGCTATGTTATACCTTTCTCTGGGGTTTTTTTTTTAATAATGCCTTAAAAATGTATCTGAAACACTCTGAAAGAAAACTATTCTCGCATTCTGAAAATAACCGGAAGCTCAACAAAAAGGCTTGCGGGCCGCATGTTCCCCATCCCTGATTTGTATGAATATATATTTTTTTAGCCATAATATTTTTCACCATTGATTCATTTTGATGATCTGCCAAAAATGGTGTGTCAATTTACAGATTTGCGGGTTTATTAATATTAAAGAAATTAATATTAAATAGCACTATTTTCCATAATCGTAAATGCAAAAAGTTGTTGTTTGTTGACATTAAGTTAAATTAAAGATTTATTTAAAATGCGTATTAAAAACGTTGGTTGAAGGTAAAAGATTACCAAAATAAAATGTGCCTATTAACAGTGTCCATATTTTCTGTGATGTTCCCAAATTGGGGTATGTTGTAGCTGAACATAGTGGGGAAGGAAATGCGATGTGCAAGAGGAAGGTTGAGAAGTACCTGGCTATTCAGATCTGGTCACCAAACACGGGTAAAGCCATTTCAAGCAATGTTTCCATTCTGAATAGAGGTCTTTTAACAGGAAGTGGTCTTTGATAGCTCCCGTGGTCGAGGGGTAAGGCTCTCGATCACTAAGGTTGTTATGATGCAGGGCTAGACTCCTTTTGTTTTAATATTTTATTCATTAATTTATTCTGCATCATCACATTTATCCTCGCCGATTCTCTAACCTAGTTAAGAACTAGGCGATTGTCGTTAAAATTGGTTTTGGTAAAATTTCGAATCATAATTTAAAATTTAAAATCTGTACCGGGCGGAAACAGAAAAAAAACAAAACACTTCCTTGCCTGCAGAGATATCAGAGAGTGGGCCTGATCTCTCGGCAGACAACAGTCACAGTTTTCCGGAGTGAAATTGTTTGGGAATGGTTTCCCTTTAATCGGAGTGGCGAAGTCTAATTTTATACGCGGAGATTGCATAATAAAATCGTATAAATGATGTAAAATACGAAGTTCCATAGTGGAATTAGTTCGGTGGCTCGTTCGAATATTGTAACCACGCGGCATCATGAATCGCAAACGGAGTCAGAAGTGTTATCGGGTGTGATCTGCTTGAATCCGACCCATCCTTTATGGGATGAAGAAGCCAGTGGCTTAAAATATTGTGCCCGGTTACCGGAAACCTAAGGATAGTATTCTTTCTCGCGGTTTGGCACTGCGCCGACCGCATTTTCACCAGGGCCGTAGGGAGGCCTATTTTTCCTTACATAAAGGGAATCCTCGCCAGGATACACGGATGCGACCGCGGGCACCAGATACCTCTTCCTCAGTCGCCAGATTACCAGTTTCCTGCCACGGACAGTCGCCAGGAGGCGGAACTGACTCTTCCTCTTGCTCCGTCTGGAGCCCCCTGGAGCTCAACCTGAGGAGGTGCTGCTCCAGCTCGAGTAGGATGTTACTTAATTAGCTAGATAGATAAAGCGTGGTCGGAACCTTGGGGGTAAGCTTATATCTAACTTTTATTATATTGTTTTCGTTATAACTCACACGGTAGAGTGTATAGACTTATATTGTATTCGAAATAATATACATTAATGTTACTCTAAACCTTCTTTCCTTGACTCTAAAGTACACATTGTAACCTGACACATTTCTGGTTTCGAACCCAACCCCCTGAGAACCCTGGGATCACAAACATTCTTGTGGGTATCTAACCCTCAAGAATTGGCGCTTCCAGTACTGGATAAAGTTTGTGATTCCACATTCATTTTTATAACCTAAAATGTCTGGTGAGTATTGTAGGCTGCACGTAGCAAGTAACCATAGCAACTACGCAACGTAGCAAGGTTTTCACGGGTGTAAGATGTAGATTAATTTTCTCGGTTTACCCGCGTAACGCAGTCCTTCTTCAGAGGCCTTATGTCTTGTGTTTTGTCTCAAACTGAAAGCTTTCGCGTGTCTGTTCGGTCCAGAAGTCAAGATACAAGTGGGTGCTTTTCAATTCTCAAGTCTAGGACGAAGTATGCGTGTTGAGGGGGTGGGGGCGGGGTTGGCAATATCTAGCGGTATGCGTGTGACCTGATTTGGTTGCTTTTGGAGGTACTTTTGAGAATTTTGGAAATGCCAGTTTTGAGTTATTTTGGTCAATTATAACTTTCCAGGTGTTGGGCATTCTAATTGAGTCATTTCTGGTATTCATATTATTTTTATGTTTATGAATTTCAATTGCTTCGCGGTAAATTCTTTTTGATTCATTGTATATGCTACCTATTGTTGTGGTACATATTATTAAAGTCTATTTTATGACCTTCATTATTAAGGACTTGTTGAACTATGGATGAAATAAAGCGTTTATTAGTGACATCCACCTTATGTTCTGCAATTTTACATGATATTTTTCTATTACACCGTCCAATATACACCTTTTCATATACCCCACAAGTTATTTTATAAATACCACGTGACTCAAGTGGAATGTGGTCTTTCGGGCTTCTTAATAGAGACGAGATTTTATTTTCCGATTTATAAATGCTTTTGATTTTATTGCTTTTGAGGATACGACTAATTTTATCTGTTGAGCCTTTGATGTATGGGAGAATTACTATAGAAAGGATGGTTCTTCTTCTGTTTCAGGATTAGTTTTTTTGCGTCTATTAATAGATTTGTCTATTAAATATTTGGAGAAGCCGTTTGCTTGAAGAGCACTACTAAGAAGATCTAGTTCTTCATGAATATGATCTTTGTCTGCTAGGCGTTTTGATCGGGTAACTAAGGTATTTCTAACTGATGACAACTGAGATGGGTTGTGATTTGAGTTGGCGTTTAAGTATCTATTTGTATGTGTCTCTTTACGATATACGGTGTGACCAAGGCTGCCGTTTTCTTCGATTTCCATGGTAAATTTAATATTTTCGTGGATACTGTTGAAATGAATAAGAAAGTTATTTAATTGCCAAATAGTGAAATACCGACGCCATAGTGAAGGTTTCAGAGGAGCGCTCTCTAATGCCTTTATTTCAATGTACATCTTGTAAATATTAGCGATTACCGGGCTGAGGGGTGAGCCCATGGGAGCCCCAAGAATTTGTTAATGTATTTGTCCCTCAAACTGAAAGTAGGTATTTTTAAAGCAATGTTCCGTCAAAGTGATAAAATCAGCGGGAACGTCTAGTTTCGTTTTAATTAACTCTAATGCTTCAATGATTGCTAATTTTGTGAACAAAGAGACTACGTCGAAGCTAACTAAAATGTCCCCTTTGTTTAGAATAATATTAGATATAATTGAAGTAAAATGTTCAGCATTACGCACGTAAGAATTAGCTTTTTCAACAAAAGGCTGAAAGTGTTTGGGCTAGAAATTTTGCTAATTTCTGGGTGGGTGAACCACACGAGCCAACAACAGGCCTGAGGGGCGCGTTGGTTTTATGAATTTTTGGAAGACCATACATTTTTGGACAACGTGATGACTTTTCTCTAGGGATAAGCATCTTCTTGAGATCATCATCGAGTTCAGAGGCCATGCTTTTGCTTTTTGTTGTTTTCTCAAGATATGTTTTATTTATTAACTTTGTAAACGGGATAAAGTAAAATTTCGCGAGGTATATATAGGGATTTTTGAGGTATAATCGCTTGTGTTCATTATTATTGTCGCGTTGCCTTTATCTGTCGGTAAGACTATTATTTCTTTATTCGCACGAAGTGCCTTAAGGGCTTTAGATTCTTCTAGATCTAATATTATTCTTAGGTTGTACGGCTTTTCTAAGAATATGACAAGTGTCTTGTCTGATTATTTCAGCTTTGTTTAAGTTTAAGGGAAGTTTGGAGATGGATGATTCTACTGCGGTGATAATATCTTCTTTTGGAATTTTTGAAGGCGTTACACTAAAATTGAAACGTCAGGAACTACGTTACGTGGGTAAACCGAGAAAATTATTCTACATATATATATATACCTATATATATTACACTTACCTTTTTTATTATATATTGAGCAATTTTTTAAATGTTATCTTAATCAGCGCAACAGCTATTAGCGACAAGCGATGTTGTATTATAACAAAAATGTGTTGTTTTTTGTCATATTTATTTATATAATTATAACTACTGCTGTAGAGGTGATGAAGGTGGTGGAAGATATGTTACATGAAAAGGAACGTTCAACTTTATAATTTTAAATAATACTCGTACTCTTGAATACTTGGTACCTGTGATCTTCAACAAACTAAATAAAAACATACAAATTGTGAATAATGAGGACGCTGCCCTAAAATCTTAAAGCTGTGGTTAATAAATGATCAATCCATGTACCTTTGAACACCTTAATGTAAATTCCTAAAAAGATATATTATGTTTTTACAATTACTCGTTAGAAATATATTTTGCGAATGTCTGCAATAAAATAAAATCTGTGAAATGTACCTACTTACAAATAAGACTTACTCATGTACACATAATCATACAATGTTATAGACATAGACTTAAGATATTTTGATTCGGTGGATCCTGCAGACAAGCTGGCATGTGCTAGCTTTGTTAGTTTAGGTAATATTTACTATATATTGTACATGGAAAAAAATAATATTTGCTAATTTATTTAAAAAAGGGAATGCAGGCCCTTGACGAACGAATTAACAGGTTTTGGTAAATTTCGAATACATTAATTATCACGATATCGGAACACGTTGACCGTACCATCATCAGGAAACCATGTGTGCTCAAATCATTTTCATCCCAAACGTTTAGACTGCAATTTCCTTCAGGTTATTTATAATCTTTGAGCATGCTTTGTGGAGGAGAGGATGTAATATACCCACAAATTAGGTATCGTTTGTTACGTAATACAAGTCACCCTATAAAAAAGATGCATAATTTAGCCTCGCTTTCCCCATGCAAACGATCGTGGCGTACGTGACAAAACGCAGCTAGCCGCCGCGTGATGGCACAGACCACCCAGGGAGCGTTCTCGGCTCAACACTGCCCGCCACCGCCGAGCCCCGCCAGTCGAGAGCGGACCTCGGGCATTGCAACAGTGTGTTTCTCGCAGAGCGAACCACAAACGCTCACAATGTTCGAGCGCGCGGAATTACGTAATAATAGAAACAGACGCGATCTCGTGCCAGTTTCCTACTAGATGCATTTCGCCATCAAACTTACAATCATGTTTATTATTACGGTTCGGGCTTACTCAATGGAGTCCCGTTCCCGCGTAAAATCCCGAGTGCACTTCACCGCCTCAACTGACCCGCCGCCTGTGAGCGCGGGTACCTCTGGCTCAACATGATGCCCCTTACCTCATCGAGACGATTCGTAAGCTTTCAACCTTCCCCTTTTTCTTGTGTTCAATTCTCGTAAATTTCATGTAGAATCCACGCTTTATCTGGTCGTCATAAATTAGTAGAGAGAGTTAGTAGGGGGATCCATGTTAACCTGTATTTCTCGAGACATTTAATATACCTTGTGCCTTTTACTTATTGTGTTATGTATTGTGTTTATTAAGTTAGCACTGGCGCAAACGTGGTTTTTTCTCTGATTATTAATCGTCCATCGGGAGGTCAAATTGGAAATAATCTTGAACTCTTTCACTGTGTTTTATGTCTTGCTTTGTATTAACAATTGAATAACTATGTTTTCTTCCAATAAATCATAGCTGTTCTACAAACCATCGCGTCAAATCTAAAACAACCGTGTCACATTAAAACTATTCTGTGTTAAATTACAAGTTCTACGAATCGTCACTCGACAAAATTTAATTACCGGTATTCTATCACAAGGTGCGCAACCAACATTTACTTCTTTTCGGACATCTCAAACATCACATAGTGATCTTTAACCATGAAGGTTTACTTTCCGAGTACAACTATTAGAGGAAACGAGCTACATTAAACTACAATTCAACAATTTCAAATCTTGTACATGATACAAAATAAATTCCTTGTTAGTGGAGCCATAAGCCAGCATCGTTCTGCAAAATTCATAGACAAGGAAAACTAACGCCCTTCTGTCATCTGATAATTTCGCTTTATATGTAATAAAGGTGGGTAGAGTATCCTTTTTGAAAGAAAAGTCTTGAAAGCCGACTTACCCTTTACATATAATTGAGATTCGCGATTGACGTAAATCCCCGACTCTCGGCCCTTCTCCGCCTCGAGCCTGTCGTGTCCAGGGAAAGGGATGCTTGCGTGTAAATAACCAAAAGCTGGTTCTGCCTAAATTCAGACAATTGGTCACGAATCACAAACAACCCTCCATTAATTGTTGAAAGAAAAAACAATACTTCCTCGAAATCTGTATTCGGAAATTTTTCGGAATTTTGAAAATTTTTTCGGAAATTTGGTTTTTTCGGAAATTTTTCAAAAACGCACAATCTCAGGGACTTTTCCATCAAAATCCCAGGGTAACCCCTGGCCATTTTTTTCAAAAATCAAGGACTTCGAAATTTTTCGGAAATTTTAATTTTTCGGAAATCTGTTTTTTTTGGAAATTTTTTTTTCAAAAACGCACAATCTCAGGGACTTTTCCATCAAAATCCCAGGACAACCCCTGGCCGTTTTTTTTCAAAAATCAAGGACTTTGAAATTTTTTCGGAAATTTTAATTTTTTCGGAAATCTGTTTTTGGAAATTTTTTTTTTTTTTTTTCAAAACGCATAATCTCAGGGACTTTTCCACTAAAATTGCAAGGAGACCCCTGGCCGTTTTTTTTTCAAATCAAAGACTTGGAAATTTTTCAAAAAATTTCCTTCACTCATCTAGGACTTTGAAATTTTTCGAATTTTTTTTTCAAAACGCACAATCTCAGGGACCTTCCCATTAAAAACACAAGGAGACCGCTGGCCATTTTTTTTTTCCATACTGGGACTTCAAAAATTTCACAAAATTCTTCACCTACCATCACAAGTAAACCCCTGTTTTTTTTGAAAAACAACCAGCCACAACACTCTGACAATTCTTTTTTCTTTTCACAATGTCTAACTCAACTAGCCACAAAATGAATCCTCGAAACAACACCTTAGGCATAATAGCCAACATCTGCTCTCGAAGTACTCAAAGCTTAGAAAAGGAATTGAAAGACAGGAATATTTCTCCTTTCAACAAAACCAAAAACGTCCTGATCAAACACGCAACATTTTACAACAGGAAATACATAAAAGGGCTGCAATTTCAACCCGGCAGTATAATCTCTGTCGCAAACAGACACAATTTACGCAGGAAACATGTTACCTTTAAGGAAAACGACATAGTTTGGAGACGCAACAACACACTCTCACAAGGTGCTCTGTATTTCTCTGCAAAACTAGCTCCTCGCTTTGTTAAAGCAAAAGTCCTGAGAAAAATCTCCAATGTAGTGTACACCCTATCGGATGCCTCTGGGAAACACATCGGCAACTATCACGTAAAAGATATTGTCAAACTAGGAAGTGTGGACACAACAGACACCACCTTCACTAGGTCACACTCACATAACTAACAAACTTTTGGCTCTACCTTTGTCCCACGAGACTTGGCCCTCGTGCAGACAAATAGCATGTCTTAATGCGTTAGTTTCATATAAAAACTCGCTTTTTTTCGACCTCTGCAAGGTAACCTTTTTTTTCTAAAACACAGAAGTGTCAACTGTGGTTTTAAATCATTTCTCACCAATACTTGTACTATTATGCTCTTTTGTATAAACCCTTTGTTATTTTTGTTTCTTTGTCACACCTCACCGTGTAATGTTTATAAATTGTACTAATATTTTGTACGTATCTTCTCTGGAACTGATATCATTCCAGTCAAGAGACTTTTTCCACTTCCCGAACAATTTATGCTCCCGGAGTCGACCCTGGACATCATTTGTTAGTCGTTACCATTCTGACACTTACGACACTAAATACATAACTATTTTTTGTCATAAATACCACAAAAAGTCACGTACAACATTGTTTTGTAAATATTTTTTCTGTTCTTTGTTCTTCACATTGTTCTTTCACTTTGTTCTTCACATTGTTCTTTCACATTTGTTCTTCACATTTGTTCCAATGGGTTCCATCGTACATAAAACAATGGCCCCTTTGCAACATACACCCAATTGAGGTGAATATTCTACCCCTATAACTTGTAATCATAATGCGTGTGTAAATTCCAGTTTGGTATCGTCATTTGATTCAAGTTTACATAGGTGTAACAAATAAAAAGTTACAATAACTTTGTTTTAAAGTTTTTTCAGTTTTTTCTAAAAAATTGAATGGCGCTCAACATTCCCATTTGCTCTAATTTGTTGTTTTTTCAGAATTTGATATTGACACGTCAATTCTGAAAAAGGTTGTTGTAAAGGAGAACAAACGCCGATTTGTCCTCCTCATCAATAACAATGTTACATACATAACACCTTTCGGTCACATTGAGTATGTAAAATCTTAAGATCTCAACTTCCTGACCCCAATTTGTTATATTATGTACTATATTTTGACTTAAATAAGCATTAATTTGTCTTGTCAAATACACCGAGCCAGGTCACTCATATTAAATGATCCTGTGTCTCTAGGTGCCTTCTGTATCAAATTTGTAACATAAAGTTCACAACATTCGTGTTTGTGGCAATTTTGGTAACACCAAGTGTGTTTCCTTGTTTTTGTTTGGTCATTTTAAGTAAGTAAAACCCAATCAGGTCTTAAATAAACCACTACAAACCTTTTTTGTAAGCAAAGAGTAAGTAAAACCGATTAGGTCTCTTTTGCTATATGTGTGTCTTGTTTAAGACATCCTTGTTGGCATATGTCTTGTATTATTGCCAACTTAACGCATAAACCCAACCAAAGGTTATGCCATCACAACATTTTGTAAGCAAAGAGTTAGTAAAACCAAATAGGTCTCTTTTGCTATATTTGTGTCTTGTTTAAGACATCCTTGTTGGCATATGTCTTGTATTATTGCCAACTTAACGCATAAACCCAACCAAAGGTTATGCCGTTGTCATTTTTTGATAATACCAATAGCCACTACTTGATTGTTTTTGACATTGTGTATGTATCTTTTTTCCGGTATTGAAATGGTACTTTTTTTTATTATTGAACGTTGATATATTATTTTCATGATACATGAGAATGTTACAATATCCACCATGAGACGAGGGATCGTTATAAAATCTAACACTATACATGAGAATGTTATAATATCTACCATGATACGAGAAGTTCGTTATAATTACTTTTTTTACTGGCTTACATACACTGTGGCCAAAGAGATAATTTGTTCCATTAAATGGTTATAAATATCTATGTTGTACCTTTCCTTTCAATACTAGGGTTCTTTCGTAATTCGTTCAATTTCTACATGAGACGTGGAGACGTTATAATACTTACCATGATTCGTGCGAACGATACAATATCTTGTTGTTGTCTTCTTTAAATAAGTTGACACTATGTACTTGTTCTACCGGACGTAGATCATTTTACCCTGACTTGTCACCCTTAATTGGGACCCTTTTTTGTATAACTCATGACACTGAGGGAAATGTCCTTCACTGTAGTGAGAATTTTTGTTCTCTTCAAACAAACATGAAGCTGTGCATTCAGCAATTTTTTACGCTAACTGATACCTGTGGACTTCTTGTCAGCGGACCCAAGAACCATCCACTATCCATTGACCATGGACTAGCCATCAGCTTCACTGTTGGTTATGAGGTATCGTGTCGTGGGAGTTAATTGAGACAGTGACACAAAACCACCTAACTCGTTGTCTGGGAGACGAATAAGAAAAACTCCCAGGTTTGTGAAACTTGAGCAAGGGTCTGTCATGTTCTCACAAACTGTAGAAGATTAAATACGACCCCTAATCTTTCACCAGATACACGTGAAAGATTAGATTGTTATTACTGTGTATTCTCCTTCACCTTTTCATCAAATTCATGTATATTTGTGTAAAGAGTTAGGAAATTTGCTGGTTGATATATTTCGTCCTCACATAGAGATCGAATTGAGAATTAGCTCAGTCACTATCAATTTTCGCTACTCAATCCTCCATCCTTCTCCCCTCCATCAAACTCTTGTACATTTGTAAAAGCTAGGAAATCTGCTGGTTGACCACATTTCGTTCTCTGAAAGAGATCGAACGGAGAATCAGCTCCATCACCAGCAGACCTTCTCGCTCATCGCCATTTTTTTTTCTCCCTCATTATCCTTGAGGTTAATTTCATGAATCTGGAAGGTGTACCCTACGCACATAGCGTATCGTCTGTCTATAAGACAATCTTTATCCATGAAATTTGCTTCAAATCTCTCCTTTTCACCCTATTCCTAGGTAATCAACACATTTCTTGTAATTTTGAAAGTCGTAAGTTGTTATCGCTCAAGCGCTAACACCGGCCATGGAAGGCCAACTTCTTTCAGAAACTTGGTGTTACTACTGTACAACCACCTACCTATACCTTGTATATCAAATAGGTAACCTCACGCCAGTCGTGATAGTTTTTTGTCTCCCCAATCTCGGGATACTCATGGTATAGTCAGCATATTGCATCTCTCTCTACTCTCTCCCTACTCTCTCTACTCTCTCTAACCAACAACGTTTTTTTGTCCTTTTTGTCTTTTCTCTTGAACACAATTTGTTTCTCTCCAAACGTTTTGCATCATTGGTCTACTAGGCAGGTAAACTTCAAGAATTTTGGCTCTAATAATAACCTGTCCCTGGATTAAAAAGAAGACCAGCAGCCCTCCTCATCACCTGCAAGCTGAGCTTCTCTTCTTCGCCACCTTCACTTCCATCACTCACATCTCTCCAATCTCTGCGTACCAAAAACACCCGACCGCACCCAAATTAGGTGTGAGTCGTGCGTGCAGTTGCAAATCAAGTTGTCTCATCATTCAAACCACATTCAAAAGAACCAACCTCAGAGCATGCCAGCTCAAGGTTAATTATGTTCCTGCAATCAACCACCTGCCGTTTGTGCAATCAACCACCTGCCGTTTGTGCAAATCAACCACCTGCCGTTTGTGCAAATTAACCACTTGCCGTTTGTGCAAATCAACCACTTGCCGTTGTGCAATCAACCACTTGCCGTTGTGCAATCAACCACTTGCCGTTTGTGCAAATCAACTACTGGCTGTCGTACAAATCAACCACTTGCCATTTGTACAAACCAACCACTTGCCGATGCGCAAACTCAACATAATAGCCATTACACGCAACAACCATCAATCAACTTACTGGTATTACTCCATGTTAATACCAACTTCATTTCACCTTGACAACCACTGCTCCACCACATCAGCATAATGGAATTCACGCTGGTACAACAACAAAACCCGGATACTTCTGGCCCTCCGCATCACCATCCCTCAACCACAACCAAGAAGCACAGTTCAATTTCTATGGCCCTAGTGATACTTGAGTGCAATCTCAAATGGGTCAAGTTACAGTGAAAATGTAACTTTATAACTTCAGTGAAATTACGTCTACTTGGTACTCTACGAAAACACTACGCTCTTCAAACTTAGCTTACAGACCAATGAAATTTTAGAGTCCTTTTTGTTCTTTTCATCACTGCATAACCTTGTATGTTTGTTCTTTTTATCACTGCATAACCTTGTATGTTGTTCTTTTCATCACTGCATAACCTTGTATGTTTGTTCTTTTCATCACTGCATAACCTTGTAGGTTGTTCTTTTCATCACTGCATAACCTTGTATGTTGTTCTTGTCATCACTGCATAACCTTGTATGTTGTTCTTGTCATCACTGCATAACCTTGTATGTTGTTCTTGTCATCACTGCATAACCTTGTATGTTGTCTTTTCACCATTGCATAACCATGTATTTTTTTCTTTGTTTTTTTTGTAAATCAACACTGTTTTTTCTTCTCTCTCTACTTCCCTCACGACAAGGTGAAGAGGATTTTTAGCGCCTAAAGCTTCATTACCACGTCGCCTTTTACTGGCGGAGGGGGAATGTGTTACGTAATACAAGTCACCCTATAAAAAAGATGCATAATTTAGCCTCGCTTTCCCCATGCAAACGATCGTGGCGTACGTGACAAAACGCAGCTAGCCGCCGCGTGATGGCACAGACCACCCAGGGAGCGTTCTCGGCTCAACACTGCCCGCCACCGCCGAGCCCCGCCAGTCGAGAGCGGACCTCGGGCATTGCAACAGTGTGTTTCTCGCAGAGCGAACCACAAACGCTCACAATGTTCGAGCGCGCGGAATTACGTAATAATAGAAACAGACGCGATCTCGTGCCAGTTTCCTACTAGATGCATTTCGCCATCAAACTTACAATCATGTTTATTATTACGGTTCGGGCTTACTCAATGGAGTCCCGTTCCCGCGTAAAATCCCGAGTGCACTTCACCGCCTCAACTGACCCGCCGCCTGTGAGCGCGGGTACCTCTGGCTCAACATGATGCCCCTTACCTCATCGAGACGATTCGTAAGCTTTCAACCATCCCCTTTTTCTTGTGTTCAATTCTCGTAAATTTCATGTAGAATCCACGCTTTATCTGGTCGTCATAAATTAGTAGAGAGAGTTAGTAGGGGGATCCATGTTAACCTGTATTTCTCGAGACATTTAATATACCTTGTGCCTTTTACTTATGTGTTATTATTGTGATGTCCTTTTCCAACCTCCTGACCGATGGACGAGCTGCTGATCAAAGAACTGCCCACCCCTGATTGTACACGAGTCGCCTGCTCTACCATTTTATCTGAGCTTAGCCAATTTAATAACCAGGTTCGAGTCCCGGTTTATCCATATCTTAGCACGTTGCTTAATCTGAGAAAGGTTATTTTAATTACTGGTTGTTATTGTCTAGCTTTGATTAAGCACCATCTATATATTTCACAAAAATGGCACTACAAAAATAAACCTAATAGGTATTTCTCTGAAATCGTATGACATTACAGCAGTTAATATACGAAATAAATGTCGGTCCTAAACCGATCGGCATGCATTTGGCAAGGTTGTTGATGCGGTTCACCCCAATCCTTGGGAAGGAAGGTACAGTCATATTTTTTTCCGTAGATGTGTAAAGTTGTCCCTATATTCGAAAAAAGGAGACAAACACAATGTAAAAGCTTATTTAATGGACATAAATAAATTGATATTATTACCATGTAACCCCCACCCTCCCTTGTCCCACCCCACCACACCCTCTCTGAAGCTCTGTCCTCATCTAATATGATTTATCTCGCTTTATTTTGATATTATATTTTATTCCTTATTAATGTTTGAACCTAGACTAGTTTTTTATAATGCTGTCTTATAAACCTAACAAAGTCGTTAAAAACAAAATAACTTTTCATTTGATTAAAGTGTCAAGCCACAAAGTAAACGCTTTCTTTGATAATTATATACTATTTTATGTAAATAATTTTGAAAATTCATAAAACTTCTGCTCCATACTAAATATGTGTACGTTTGCATTAAAATGAATCATCAACATAAAAAAGTTTTTTTTTTCAACTTTGAGGATTTAAAAAAAAAAATCACAAGTTGCGCCACAATACGAAGTATGTCAAAAAAATACAAATAAATAGTAGTATATCTGTGTGTAAGGATATAATGGTCAACCTTATGATTCCAGAGATAGCCTCATTTTTAATGTCAGTGCCATACAATTTTTTCTTAAAGAAATGATAACTCCTTCATTTGTACACGCAATTGCTTCATACAAAATTTTATATGATCAGCAGAATCCATTTTTAGCCAAAAAAAATACCCTTGAAAATTCAAGTCTCTATGTCTATGAAAGGCGATTTTCAGCCCACTGTGCACAGTGTTTTGGCTTGTAGTGTAAATAAAATATTGTAAACTAGACAAAGCATACTCATATATAAAGCATTAAAATGAATCATCAACATGAAAAAGTTTTTTTTTTCAACTCGAGGATTTAAAAAAAAAAATCGCAAGTTGCGCCACAATACGAAGTATGTCAAAAAAATGCAAATAAATATTAGTATATCTGTGTGTAAGGATAGAATGGCCAACCTTGTGATTCCAGAGATAGCCTCATTTTTATTGTCAGTGCCATACAAATTTTTCTTAAAAAAATGATAACTCCTTCATTTGTACACGCAATTGCTTCGTACGAAATTTTATCGCATAGTATAATGATCAGCAGAATCCATTTCTAGCTAAAAAAAAATAACCTTGCAAATTCAAGTCTCTATGTCTATGAAAGGCGATTTTCAGCCCAATGTGCGCCGCCCGGATCCAGTTGTGGATTACCTCTAGCCCTTTAATGTCCTGTCCTGTGAGGTTGTTCAGTCCAACGCAAATGATCATTGTTGAGAAGTGCCTGTGATCTTCGAACATCTGTTTGATTGCAAGTAAACTATCCTTGTGTGGACCCAACTAACCAAACGGCCAGGAGACTTTCGTACGCTTTATTGTGTAATACGCTCTTTGGTGTGGGGCATTTGGACTTACATCAGACAAATAGGTATTCAAATGGCAGAGAGGAGAGAAAGTTATTTTCTCTGAACCGTTGAGGTATCGCAAAACAACAGCGTCATCTCACAGTTACAAATAAGCAAACATTCTAGTTGTTATCGGTACAAATGTTGCCACACGTAACGCAGAAGATTCTAGCGGTCGTCCCATGGCTGTAGGAATAGCGCGGTAGTTTCAAGTACCGTCAGGCTTAACCTCTAGGCAACGTAACTTAACTTAGTAGTACCTGACACCGTCCGACACGAGTAGTGACGTACCACTATAAGTTTAACCCCGTTCTAGATACATTTGCTCTACATGCCTAAACTATCTGAACGCCCCTTTCTTAACTTGCGCCTTTCATTCTTTTGGGAATCTCCACATTTTTTACACGGTCATACATGGTTTTACATCACATACGCCTCAGAGATTAATTCCTACAGAATTCTACTTTCATCCTTTCTCTGCCAGTTACATAATATGTAATACACATATATTCATACCTATATTTTTTACACGGTCATACATGGTTTTATATCACATACGCCTCAGAGATTAATTCCTACAGTATTCTACTTTCATCCTTTCTCTGCCAGTTACATAATATGTAATACACATATATTCATACCTATATTTTTTACACGGTCATACATGGTTTTACATCACATACGCCTCAGAGATTAATTCCTACAGTATTCTACTTTCATCCTTTCTCTGCCAGTTACATAATATGTAATACACATATATTCATACCTGTATTTTTGTAAAAATCTTTGAATGTAAACTAATGTTTCATTTAACCCATTAGCCCAGCACTCTGTCTCAGTAACACTTGTCTGACATTGTAGATCTCCATCCCATTTGAATTTGAATAGAAATTTAAGGCTCGATTGGAAAAATATTAGTCATTTTATAAAAATTCTAAAAGATTCCTAAATTCTCCAGTCTTTCAACATAAATGAAAAAGTTTTACCTTACAATAAAACTTATATTATGTACTTAGCTTTATTTAAAACCTATAAAGTGAGATAAACATTACCATTTTGCAGCCAAATCGACGTTTCTTACTAATTTCTTACCGTTTCTTACCAATAAAGGCACAGAAAACTATTATAAAAATGATTTTTTTTAAAAAAAAGTTTTTAATTTTAATTTTTTTTTTTAATTAAATAATTTTAAAAAAAATTATACGTAACAAATGTACATTGTGAATAAAAAAACTCATTAAAAACAAAAAAAATGTCTAGAAATTGTTACATAGTGAATGCCAAAGAAATACAAAAAAAAAAAAATTAAAATAATTTTTAGGCTTCCTCTAATAACTGATTCGAACTTAATCTTTAATATTATGAATGTGTTTGATGTTCGGCAGACATACGCAAAAACAATACTCACTCACCTATACACAAATAAACATACATACTACGAAAAAAGATCTAATACTCGCTGTACTCGAAGCAAAAACAAAGACTTACTTCAAATTCCTGTAACGCACACTACTTTTGGACAACGAAACTTTAGATATCTTGCGACAAGACTTTACAACATTCTTCCTGATAAAATATTCACAAAAAAATTTCAAAGATAGTGTAAAAATTTGGATCAAAAGTAATGATAGGGCCTTTACCGGTGCACTCATCCGAATTCGCAGCTATTGATGCAACCTAATTATTGTATGTATTTTCATATAATTGTAGGTATATTATTAGGACTATAAACGAACTTGGTAAATGTTGTATTGATATTGATGCTACCTAACTATTGAGTGTTCGTATTGTTATATAATTGTAGGTACGTTATAGTACTATAAATAAAACTTGGTAGATAGCTGCCTCAACACAGGCTAAGCCTAGTGAGGCGGGCTATGATAAACCTTAACACATAACTACATTAAAATTTATATTATTTACATTTATTTTACCTACTGTTTATATATTATTTTCCGTTGATAAAATTATATACTCATCTAATTTATAAACCAAGAGTCTTTCATGTATTTCTATAGTTATAGTTTGAAAATTTATCACAATAAAGATATTATTATTATTATTTCGTGTGTAATTCGTGTATATTTTTCTGATTTATGGACTTTACTGGAAACACTTGGAGCGTATTTTAACTTTTTTTTTATTTTGAATCACAAAACATGCTTTTTATAATATCAACGTTGACAATAATAATTTATTGATAACGGGCCCGACCCTTGTACATTCTGGAGGAGGCCCACCACTTCCCCGCCCTGTTTTAGTTACTGATGGTACCCCTTCAGAGCTCTCTCAAGGACGCTAGTTTTTTGATATAACGAGTCTTCATTTAAAATTTCAAAACAAGACCTCCAAAATGTCCATGCATACAATGTTATTCGCAGTATGCAAGTGCTGCGTATTAGTAACCTGTTGGTAAAATCTACTCTATTTGGTTAGTTTAACAGGTCATATGTACAAGGTATCAACAATAACGGGTAAAAATAATAATTTATAGCCACCTGCAAAAATGAAAAATTATGAGACAAAAGAAAATGGTGAAATGTACACCTCATTTTTTGTGAGGGGGTGTCGTCACCCGCTCCCAGGCAGTCCTAGGGAGAGAAAGCAGGGCATTGGATAGGTTTCACGAGGATCAGGTTCCGCGCCCCTAAGCCAGGAAACCGGTTGTGCCTCGACGAAAGATGTAAGTTGGGGTTGGGAAGATCCCAAAGACCATGAGGAGAAAGCGTCGGAGAACCTGGAGGCAGGGCGGAAGGTCACCAATTAACGATCAGCCCATCCTCAGTCCCGTTCCTGGCCTCAGGGGAGGCACTGATGGCAGGCGACGGCACCAATCCCTCATCGCGAAATGGTCGTCCAAGATGGGTATGCACGGACGAGGTCTTATGCCACCCCAGAGTTGGGGTACACCGGACAGAACATCATTGCATCGGTGGTTCAGTGGTAGAATGCTCGCCTGCCCGACCCTTGTACAGATAAAAACTGTTTACTGTAATAAATTTTTGAAGGAAAGAACACTTTTTGACTGGGAACAGTCCCTTTATAGGTTGAAATATTAAGCCATTGACAGATTCGTGGTACACAATGAAAAAGAAGCAACTGTTTATCGACAGGGTTAGAGCTCTAGAACGTTAGTGCAGATTCACACCATTTCTAATAATCAATTATTCAAACAATCCATAGATGGCGACTGTATCCAGAATTATTAAGAACTTATCATTTACAAAATTAAACACTTAGTTTAAATCTCCCGCCAATGTCACCTGCTAGTCCCAAATGCATCCGTCGGGCGGCGCCAGTAGTAGGGACGCCACCAGTGACGCTATAATTTCATGCTTCATTAGATCTCATCAGGCAGCCCTTGCCTAGGTTTTAAATAAAGCTATTGTGAGGTAAAACTTGTTCATTATGTAGCATAGGCTTTATTTAAACTAGGTAGTATCGCCTGCGCTCTCCGTTCCTTTGACAGTTCTATGACTTTCTCCGTCCAATAGACAGGGTCTATGTTCCTAGACTCCGAGCGAGCCAGTCTCCGCCCTGATTGTTGCCAGTCTTGGCATCAAACACTGGCCAAATGGAGATGCCTTCACTTTCCATTGACAATCTTTCCGCTGTGTAATGGAGCAATGTGAGATCGTGGACTCGGTTTAGTAGGCAGGCATTGGTTTACTAATAAAAAAATCATCCAGATACACTAGAATTCTCATCCCTCTCTTCCGCAGTTCCTGCGCTATCCAGTTAGTGAAGGTTGCGAATGCCTTAGGTGAGGTGGCCAAGCCAAAGGGGAGGGATGTCATCTCCAAGAGTTCATTCCTATAGATAGGAAAATAAGTAAACATCTATGCTGCTCACTCACAGGTATATGAAAGTAAGCATGTGTGAGGTCCACTTTAACCATTCATTCATACGGTTGTAGAAAAGTAGGAACTCGATAACGTTTACCAGACGAAATTTACTGATAGTCAGAAAGTTGTTTAAATACTTTAAGTTAAAGACCGGCTTCTTTGAGCCATCTGAATTGGGGACAAGAAACATGTTAGAAATAAATGAGGGAGTGGCAGGTGCCGACTCTAAAACTTTAAGGGCTTTGAGTTTTTCTATTTGTTCTGTCATTGCCACGTAAGTCTCAGTGGCGAAAGGGGAGTTAAATAAATCAATATTATTATTTGGCGGAGGTTTTGATGAAAATGGAATTCGGTAGCCATCTAACATCTTAGGGATGATAGTAGGGGCGCAAAGGTACCTCCACTTACCTGCGAATGAGCGCAACTGACCCCCTTGAAAAGAGGGCCCGCTGTTAAAACCTCTTACGGTCTGGCTTCCCTGCTCTCGTGGTCTAGGGGACCGGAACCTACCTCGGGGAGGGAGGGCGTTAGCGGCCCTATGGGCTGGTTCCGGACCTCGACTCTTAGGGTGCTGCTTTCTCGCGATGGTCCTCCCCTGCTGTACTCTGGGACGAAAGGGCTGCGAGTTCTGCACTGTCACAGGTTTAACGGGTGACGCTGGTCGCGACGCGACGTGCTAGGCTGAGGAGTGCGGCACTTCTTCACTCCCCCCAACCTATCCAGCTGCGCCGACAGGAGGTTCGGGTCGAAGAGGTATTCCGATGTGGGCGGAATCTTTCGTAAGGCGTCTCCAACGTGTCCGTCGTGAAAATTCGGCTTCCCCGCTCTCGGAACTTTCGGAATCCGACATAATCACGAAAACACAGAGAAACCACAAAAACACACGAAACTCTAATAAATCGCAATTTTCGGGTTTCGAACAATAACACTGTTAATATCCTCGAAAAAATATATTTAAATTTTGCGCAAATACTGAAAATAAGATTTTTTTACGGTATTTGATGTTTGTAAACAAACCAAACGTGTTTGACTTTCGCAAAATAAATGCTAATGAAGCATGAAATTATAGCGTCACTGGTGGCGTCCCTACTACTGGCGCCGCACACTGGGGCAAGAGTGATGAAAAACGCCCTTTATTCACAGGGACGTTTTTAAGAGAAAATTTGAATGTGGAAAGGAAGGTTATAAAAAAACAAAAATTTTAAATACATAATATATGTAAACTTTATTATGTACATATTTTATATTCACGATTTAAATAAATAACAAAACAAAAAAATCAATTCTCTTTATCCGACTTGATTGAGTCAAAATCATTATCATCATCACCATCATCAACACTACCATCATCACGATCATCATAATAATCGTAATCGTCACTATCATCATCATCATCCTGAGTACTTGAATAATTTCCACCTGTCGGCTGTAATGATGGAGCCATTAGCAGTTCTACCGCTTCTATGGGGAGTGTGGTCAACTTTTTTTTTGGCTGCTTCCTTTTGCTCGCAGAGGATCTGATCATATTTTATAATTCCTTAGAATTGAGTGTACGTATTACATTGCCCTGAGCGAAGACCAAACGATTGAGTATTGTCTGCAAATCATCATGAACTGAAATATCACTAACATTGATTTTTGCAGTCACTGGGTAACATTCCTTTTATGTCTGTACAATTTTATAAGACGGGTATAGTTTTGGAGCATTTGATCTTATTACATTGTATTAGTGTCGAGATAATCCCGCTTCCACTACGAGTGCTACAGCATCCTCTCCTGACATAGTAACTGTTTCAAGAGACTTTCTATAAGCTACTTTTACTGGGACTTGATGAATCCGATAAAATATCAGTGATAGCTATAGACGCCTCTGTCTGTCCTGTAGTTCTAAGTTCCATATGTGTGGCATAAACTAATTCAGTTAGAAGACGGCCGGCATAGTCCAGTGGTAACGCATTGGACTGCCATTCCGAAGGTCGCGGGTTCGAACCCGGCGTGCGCAAATAAATTTTATTTGATTAATTTGTGTTATTTCACAATTAATTAATTAAAATAATATATAGTATATTTGCGGCAGGTTCCAGAGTGGAAGATACTACCAGTATCGCCCTGGTGTAAGACCACCATTCAGAATTGAAACGTTGCTCCAAATGGCTTTAGCCGTGTTTAGTGACTAGATCTGAATAGCCAGGTACTTCCCCACCTTCCTCTTTCCCTTCCCCACTTACCTTCAGCCTCACAACATCCCCCAATTGGGGATGCCATAGTCTCACTGGCTCCAGACGGGAGCAGTTGGGACTCTTGTGAGGTATTCACTATAAAAAAAAAAAAAAAAAAAAAAAAAAAAAGACTCTCAAATCCAGAGTCTTTTGTCGTTTCATTCGTTTTATACTCTGATCAATGGTAATTTTCGGGCGACCGAGACCACCGCGTTTTAGTGTAAGATTCGGAAAAAAATTGATGAATCCAGCAATGTTTTATTTTTCTCCAGAAATCTTACTTCAATCCGGTGCGCTGCACCCATCGTGAATATTGTTCCGATTCGAAGCGATTTATCCTTCTCGAAATATGTTTTCTGGGATCACCGATGCATCCTGTCCTCAACTCCATTTCCTTTTGCAGCGAATTTAGCTGATCTGGAATGTGTAGGTATCCAGAGTTCTTCATTATTGTGAATAATTGTCGTCTTGTCATGAATAAGGTATCAGAATTCACACCTGTGTGAAAAAAAGAAAATTGATAATTTCTCCGCTCGGTTCACGTAGTGCTGTATTTGTCACGAAGCATAAAAAACCGCTGAATTGCGTTGTGCTATATCTGTCACCAACTGACACGACTCTTTCTCTCAAAAAACGCGTTCTATCTTTGTTCTATTATTACCAGATATGTGGTATAAACAGTTTTAGGGAGGGAGACCATGAAGTTTTATCTTTAAGTTACACTTTACCACCTTACGTCCAAAAAATGGAAATTGAATGTCGGTAACGATTATTTTGAAATAAATCTCTATTCTGACAGGTTTTGTAACTAACATGATATTAAATTGTCTGATCCCGAGTTTTAAAAAAAACTGTTAATTTTAATTATAGCTCCCGATCACATTAAAATAATTCATAACTTAAAAAAGTGTACATATGTGCAAGATTTCAAAAGTGATTCGTAAATAACAATAGTTACTGGTCCTAAAAGTGTTTGAATGATAGCCCGGAGGTGCCCGGAGCTCAACTAATCTCTAAAAGAATATCATTTTTTTAAAAATCACGACTAAATTTTTGTATATATTTGATAAACAATTTTATCTATTAAAATAATTAATAATGTTCAAAATATAATGTGAAAAAATAAGATAAATACCTGAAAATGATGGTTTCATACTCATTTTTGGGATTCGTAATAGGTGTCTTCCGAAATAAATACTTGAACTTGAGGTTTATGCTGGCACTTGTAAATGGAGTATTATCTGCACGAGTGTTCGCTCTGTACTGAGCGGTGCCACAGGTAGAAGGGTATGGTCAAGGGTTTCTACCTACTATATAATAATGCTACAACTATCGAGGTACCTCGAAACAAATGAAGCGACATCGTACTATTGAATTTATTTTTTTTGTTTATTGTATCAACTTCTGGTATTTGGCCCCAGTGTGCGCCGCCTGACGGATGCATTTGGGACTCCCAGGTGACGTTGGCGGGAGATTTAAACTAAGAATTACACACGGAATTGGTAAGAAACGTCGATTTGGCTGCAAAATGGTAATGTTTATCTCACTTTATAGGTTTTAAATGAAGCCTATGCTATATAATATCAACTCTAAATTCTCCACACTAATCTTCTAATAAATGACAAATAATATTCCGTAAATCTGTACATAACTTTTTATTGATGACTCAAGCACAAGTGGACGTAACTAATAGTTCGGTATATTATATGTTTACTTCCTCGATGGATAGACGGAAGAAGTGTTACCATTGCAAACGGAAAGCCTTCCTCGCCTTATATTTCTGCTAGGCTGCTAATTGCGCCCTATTGCTCGCCACGTATAAATAAACGGGTGTTACAAACGCTCAACGGTAAAATAGCAAATGTAATGTCCAGTGTTTTTAATATAGTGTCCGCTGTGTGCAGTCGTATCTTCTCCAAGCATAAACTTTCAAATAAAGTGTGTTTATCTGAACTGACCTGCCCGGTAAGAATGTTTTCTGTCTGTAAATAAAAAAAATAGATAGAGCCTAGGAACTCGTAATAAATTGTACAGCACCCTTGGGGTAATTTTTCACAAAAATGCCAATTTTTTTTTTTTAATATTAACTCCACACAGGAGGCCCTGAAGAAAATAATTTCCCTTAGGGCCTATGTCATCTTTGGGGATGCTGTGTGGAGGGTCTTTTTGTGGAGAGGAAGGAGTGAACATGGGTCTTGAAGAGTCCCATGTTGTAGGAGGGAGGAAACACAGAGGCCGGCAGTTCGTTCCACAGCCGAGCTGTTGAACTTAAGAACGAATCGTAGAAGCGACCCGTTCTCATGTGACAAATTTCAACCGTGTACAAATGTTGGGCGCGCGTTTGGCGTGTATCCCGACTACGCACCGGTGCCGAAGGGATCAATGACGCTAGTTCCTCAGAGCATCTTCCATTGTAATACCGATAGAACAAGGACAGCATACCTACCTGACGCCTGTGCTCTAAAGATTGCAGTCCGTTTGTTAAGATTGGGGAATCTATCAAACGGACCGCCCGTTTTTGCACAGAGTCAAGGGTTTTTTTCAGGTATTTAGGGGCTCCGGACCAGAGATGGCTGCCAAATTCGAGAGTAGGGCGCACTTGCGATTTGTACAGGGTCAGCAGTTGTGTACTATTAAAGTATCTGCGGGCCCTGTACAGTGTACAGTACGCCCAGCTTCTGAGAGGCCAGCTTTACTCTGGCTTCGATGGAGCCCCCATACCTGAGCTGGTCACTGTACAAATTATCCAATTATTATTATTACAAGTACTTTCCCCTGAATAACTCCATAGAAATGGGTTCTATAGGTACTCAAGTATATATCTATAGTCCTATCCAAGGGTCAAACCATTTCAAAACTTTGTTTTTGCTCTCCTGTAAAATTGTATCAGAGACAGAAATAAATAACCCTTTGCAATTTCACTATTTAAGTTCTAAAAATTGAAGTCCTCTATAAAAAAAGAGTAAACATTAACACGTTGACTGCCATGGCAATTTTCAGAATTCCGGTCTAAAAAGCCAATTTAAATATTCTTTTACTACTTAATTTTGAATAAATTGTCTATAATTATATTTTCTGTTCATTTATTGGTAAATTTTCTGTTCTGTAAGCCAGCATTGATTTTTTGTTCTCTTCTCAGAAGCCATCTATCCATATTACCACTGATATACTACGAATTTTGTCATATTTTAGCGAATATGGCAAGCAAACACACTACGAGTTATCTCGTAGTCGGCGTCCTAGCAAAGAACGCAATCTACGAGTTATCTTGTAGTTGGCAGTCAAAATGTTAAAAATTATGAGTAACGTGAATGGTGAAGTTTTCCAAAGGCGAAGCAAACGGCTTTGTTGTTATGAAGGCTGTAAATTCTATACATGCCTTTGCATTTCTGTTGAGTTGTTCCAGGCTCTGACCCTCAGGGTGAAGAATTCTCTGATGATAGACAACCTCTGATAGGATAGGACACAAGAAGACAAGAAACATGGATAGTTTTTCAAATCTCTGTAAGGCAAGCAATAAAAAAATAACAACAGATTGTTTAAGAAAATAACATTTAATATTATTAATTTTCATAAAAAATATCAGTGGCAATGAAATATTCTTGTTTACTTAAATAAGAAACCAAATGACATCACAATACATTTTACTGTATAATTATTAATATTCTTGTTTACTTAAATAAGAAACCAAATGACCTCACAATACATTTTACTGTATAATTATTAATATTCTTGTTTACTTAAATAAGAAACCAAATGAACTAACAGTACATTTTACTGTACAATTATTAATATTCTTGTTTACTTAAATAAGAAACCAAATGATCTAACAGTACATTTTACTGTACAATTATTAATATTCTTGTTTACTTAAATAAGAAACCAAATGAACTAACAGTACATTTTACTGTACAATTATTAATATTCTTGTTTACTTAAATAAGAAACCAAATGACCTAACAGTACATTTTACTGTACAATTATTAATATTCTTGTTTACTTAAATAAGAAACCAAATGACATAACAATTATTAATATTCGCAGAATGCTGAAATATTAAGCTTACATTTTATTATTTCATAGAAATTTGAAAACAAAAAATTATACCAACATAAAATTACAGGTACATCTTGACATGTTTATCTGTGCAGCCAAAAGTTGAACAAGCAAAACTATTTGTGAAATCTACAAATACATTTTTTTGTATTTACAAAATGTCCCCAACTGCATGAGTATGTCGATCTGTAAAATTACTGAATTATTATTATTTTTAAATGTCATAAAATGAGCACATTAATACACACACTGAAGAATATTTTACACTCTCTTGTAATATTATTATTATTATTTATGTGAATACCGCACAAGAGACACAACTGTCTGGAGCCAGTGAGTTATGTTGTGAGGCTGAAGGGAGTGGGAGTCGAAGGAGATGGTAAGCAAATAGGTTAGGTAAGCATACAATACTTGTAATACGCAATATTGGCGGGAAATTTCAAACTTAATTAGAAGAAACTGTTAGAGTAGTGTTACATTACAAAACTCTATGGTAATTAAAGTACGTTTGATATTGTAAAGTTAGTTCCATGACGCTCCGTTCCGTTGGCGCCCATGGGTCCGGAACGCAGTTAAGAGGAAGGTAAATGCTAAATCACTATTTAGATTAATCTTTGCTACGAATCGGTATACATTATGAATACCAAAAAATATACTATGCATAAATTGAAGCTTTTTCTTTCTTTATTAAAGATCGGAATTAAAATAAAATTATTGGTTGCGTTACAAAAAATATAAACGTAAACCACTGATAATTTTGTTTTTTCTTGAGGTAACTAAGAACTCATATATATGAAACAGCTTTAAAAAATACCGTTTTATGGCTAAGATTATTTTTTATAATTATTATTGACTAACTTTTTTTCATTCATATAAAAATATTCAACAAATAAATAAAACTCACTTTGGCGCTTACGTCAAATATATCCAGACTCCGCTGGTCAAGGAATTGTCGCCTCTATTCGTGGTGATATAAGATGCAAACATTCTAGGATTTGTACAGAAGTCCGCGGAACGTGGCACGGAACGGAAGTCGGTCTGTGACAGTTTTTTCGACGGTTTTTTCTTGTCGGCATTATTTTGGTTACGAGTATTATTAGTTCTCAAACGGTGAGGGAGTTTTGTGTGATATTGTTATTATTCATGACCAAAATAAAAAAAATTTCTATCTCAAAATACTTTTGGATGTATAGTTTTATTAATTATTTAACAAAATTAATGACTTACTTCTTACGGAAAAAAAGCTTTCCGTTTGCATTTATGTTGACTAATAATGCGTTTTTACAGGTCCATAATTTATTGAAGATGGGGAATAAAACGAAATACAAGTATCCCAATGTAGGCAAGCTCAGATAACGAAAAAATAATCTCAGGAAAAGAGGACTCGCGTTAGGGCAGTACAATAGGTGAGTAATCCAATACATATTTTAAGTGTATAACCACTTATAGCTGTCGCCATTTGCATATTATAGTGTCTAAAAATTCTGACAGAATCGTAAAATTTTTGAGTTATTTCCGATTTGCAATAAAAGCTCAATAAATTAAATATTTCGGGACGTAGCCGAATACTGAAAACTGTTTTTGAAAGGAGATGAAATACGCTTTCAAATTATATTATTAGAAGTAAACATTTTGTTTTTGAAATATTAATATTCTAATGCAAACATAAAAAAAATTGCAAAAATGACTCACTCGTAAATTTTTTTGAAAATGGTATTATAAACACTTACAACGTAAAAAAAACCTTTATTATACAAATGTATAATAAACAAGTTAATCCTCACTTTTGTTATCATTTCATACATAAATAATAATTTCCCCGCGCTTTTTAAAGCCGATCAACATGTCACACGCCACATTATTATTTATTTCCATTGACATCTTTTGATATAAATGTTAAGAGTGGTTCTTTATCGATGATCTCCTTTCTATTTTACGGTTATCAGTACACTAATGGTGGAGTTATAACCATTTATATTTACGTGAAAACACGCCTTAGGGCCCGTTCCCACTTCCGTTTTCAAATCGGAGGCGGGTCCCGTTTTAAGATTTAATCTTAAATAAAAAAAACTTAAACAAATAGCCATTAATCGCTTCCTCTTCTCTAGTCCGTGTCCTCAAATCAATGATAATAATATTAATTATCAATGGCGGCGAATTTTATTCATTCACTTTTCTACCTTAAATGTAAAAAACCTTCCTTCTGAAGTCAAACCGGCCTTTTATACCAATAACAATATAGGTAAATTTCTAATTAATTCTAAAGATAAGGACGATAAATTAAGTCATTCGATGATATATAAATTAAATTGTAACAATTGTTCGGCTTTCTATATCGGTAAGACATCACGTAATGTTAATATTAGGATAAAGGAGCATCTTCGTTGCCTCAATAACAACGGTTTTTCCGAATTCGCAAATCATTTGATCGATAAAGATCATACATTCTGTCATAGCACCGGTGCTAACATCTTACATAAAAACGGGCATGGTAACAGACTAAACAATCTAGAGGCACTAGAAATTAAAAAAGCTGTAAAAACCAAAAGTCAGATACTTAATAATCAATTAGAAATATCAAATAGTCCAATACATTATTAGGTCTGTTTCCAATAAACCCATAAAAAAATTCTCAGTTCTCCTTACCTCCATACCACCATGCCAGTTGATGCTTTGTTTCTCCCAATTTATTGGTATAACCCATTAGTCTACATAATTATCTGGCGGTTTTTTTTTCCATTACTTGTGCACTTATGTTAATGTATTTTATGACCGTCTTTGTGTTGCTAATATTTGTATCATGTTGTCTCTATAATATATTTGTATCATGTTATCTCCCTCTATATTTTGTTATATATATGCACACATTATGTACTTCTTGTTTAGTATTAATTTGTACCCTGATGATGCTTAAGTAAAGCGAAACCGGTCGGTTCTTAAATTAATAAATATCGTGGTTTTAAAACAAAAAAGTATTTTATTTTATTAGTAGTATTAAATTTTCGGGATTTATTTCCTTATCCATTATTGTAGTTTTGATTTATTTACTTAACAAAATAACCAAATACAAGCACGCAGCGTGCTTGCTTCCTTGCGACTGGGAGCGGGCGGGGAGGGGTTGGGGTGTGGCGGGGACTCTGCCATAACAACTAGACGACAAGTCGCTCACTCCTTTCAACAACGTCATATATCAAAAATCGTCAATTTAGAGTTATGCATATTTTCGGAATGCCCATAAAAAGTACTATATCCCTGCAAAAGTGGCGTATTTTTAACTTAATATTTAGCCGCTAGAGGGCAGAAAGTGTTGTTTTCGCATTTTGAAGAAATTCTAGATTGTTCTTTTCAAGCCTGTCACAAGTTAGTTGTCGTTGACCTGTTGAGCAGGAAGGTCCGTGTCGCTTAGTGAAATAGTGTATTATTTCGTCAGAAAACAGTATTGCTACAAGGTAAGAGCATTTTTTATTCTTAGTTTTTTTTTATCAAGAATGCAGTATTTTGTTTAAGGACCTACTATTCGAATTTCATCCAATTTCCGACATATTTTCCTTAAATGTTTGAAGTTTTTAAGCTCTTAAAAAAATATATGTTATTCTTTAAGATAGTATCTATTTGTTCCAAAAGCCGAAACGGTAATTATTTGAAATTCCCTCGATAGAAATAAATCGCAAAGTATGCTCCGAAAAATATTATTAACACGTTTATTTCTGTTATTTTACAAGTTATATGTATGAAAAAAATCACAATGCTTCTTTTAATGCTACTCAATAGACCCCAAAAGTGATTTTTGCTATTTTTGAAATACGCCGTGATTTATTAAACATTTTCACAACTGTCGCTTACGCCTATTGCTTTTAAATCATATTTATTATAGCGCGCTCGCTCCAACTTGAAGATTAACCTATCTTTCTTTGAAAAGTTCATTCGCCAACTCCAGGGCTTTGGGGGCAGACGTGTCGTTCAACGTTCTATGATCTACAGACGTGCGATTACGTGCAAATATTTGAATCTATAAAGATAATTTTTACGCGTGTAAAGTTTATCAGTTAATAAATATTGTTTTTTCAAAGATGGGAAATACACGAAAGACATCCCGTATTTCAAAGAAAAAATGATATCTCATAAAATTATATCCTATCTATCTATGGTGAGAAGAAAAAAATACAATATATGATTTATAAGCTTATATTTATTATAAACGATAATTTACTATAAAAATTAATAATTCATATTTTTATTTATGTATTGTGTAGTAAAAAGTTATTATTTTATTTTTTTCAGAATAGGTACTTTGGGAAATAAAACTAATTCCAATGCATTAGAAATTACGGGAGTTAACCACCCAAGACGACCCTCACCTACAGGAAGACATCGCAGCACGCCCATTACAACCAGCACTTCATCTCGCCTAAAATAAACTATTAAACCTTAATAGTTTATGGATAGCAGTTGCATCCGGACAAGGACAATCACCGGGACGATATACTCTAATCACAATCCCTGAAACGACATATCAACACGTACCCTTCTACGGCTACTTGGAGAAGACCATTAATAAACAAACGAACATTTAGATGAACTTAAAACAACACGCGGCCACACGCGCAGCAATCCCAAAACAAAGGATCGATTTAAGAAAGACCACGTGTTCCACATGCACTGGTACAATAACCCCATTATCGGAATGACACATTGACGCTTTGACACGCAGCCCGAAAATAGGAAGATGACGCCCCACTCCATCGCACCAGCATGGACTATATAAACCCCAACTCCAGCTTCCAGACGACACTCTATTCCGTGTATCGAATCCAAGCACTTGCTTGTCGTATTGTTCACTTAATAGTTTCCCTTTGAAATTGTACTTACATATTTTAAGTTGTATTGTTTAAATTAATTAATAAAGGATAAATCATCCACAAGTTATATTCTTTTTTTTAACACTAAGAAGACAACAAAAGTTAACTGGCGCCCAGTACGTGGGTCATTTCGAAGAAGCTGTTAAACTTGGCCGTAGCCAGGACTTCTTAGATATTCTTTAATATCTCGACGCGAAGAGGACCACACACCAAACAAATTCGTTAACTAGGCAATGAAGATCATCGCATCAATACTTCTGTGAGTACATTTTTCAATTGATCGTCTATCCCATACGTACGATAGATCCCTTCCCTTCCTTATCCAAAAGGTTAGAGAGAAAACTATTTTTTTTTCTAATTAAAAGTCACTTCGTATATTTCTAATTTATTAAAATGGCACAGCCAAATGAGAGGCCCGCTCCCCAATACTCGGAATCGATATTGGAGTACAGTGGCTCTCCCCAAGATATTAATTTATTTATAAAATCAGCCAGGGGGTATATTACTCGAAACGGCAATACGCCAAATAATGTTGAGAAAATAATCTCAAGATTACGTGGGAAAGCACTTCACGTAATTCTCATGAGCGATCATGATAACAATATTGAAACAATATTAGAAACATTGAAAAATGAATGTGGGGACAATAAGTCTGTGACGTTATTACAAACAGAATTGATAAACTTCAACCGCGGTCAGAAGGATTTCTCCTCAACGATCCATGAGATCAACCAAATTCTCTTTTCGATTAAAATTAAAATTTCCGATCAATATGGAGGGCCTAGTGCTCACATATTGATGGAACCATACAAAGATACGGCTCGAAATACTTTATTAAACCTCATGCCAACGCACATTAAATGCGCAAACTTAACAAAAAATTATGATGCCCTGTGCACAGAAATAAGGATGTTGGAGGCCCATGGCGAGCTCCACCAGCGGTCTAAACAAAATCTTGTGTTTCCACAAGCAGGACCATCTAATTTTATGCGGCCAGGACAACAATCAAATAAACCTTTTACTCCGCAAACGCAAAGCTCGTTCAAACCACATAATAATTTTAATCACAATAATTATAATAATAAACCGTGGCATAATAATAACCAAACGCATAATAATAAGTTCGGACAAAACCGCCCGTGGCACGGAAATAACAACAACAATTTTAATACGCACCAGACACGTGCCGGTGATGTCAGTATGAGAACGGCCCCAATGTCCCGACCTCCTAAAGGCCCGGTCATCGACCTCGGCAACGGACGTACGGCGCAGGAGCTATTCTATACCGACAGCAATGATCAGGAACGGCCGGATTTTTGGGAAGACCAAGAATCTCCCCGAGAAACCTAATCCACCTGAATCATATCAATAATGGCCTACCATATATAGTAGCGCCATTAAATATGAAAATTCTGATTGATACGGGAAGCTCCAAATCATTCATGACTAAAAATGTATATAATAGATTGTTTCGTGACTGTAGATATATAAATGAAGAGTTTACTGTACAAACAGCGCACTCTACGACCGCCCATAGAGGTACAGTCGTGACGCCATTTTGGAGAAAAGTATTCGGCAATAATAATGCTGAAATGCGTTTTTATATTTTTGACTTTTCCCATAAATACGATGTGTTAATGGGAATAGATATGTTAAAATTAATGAATGCAACATTAATTTTAAACAACTCAAATAATATTTTAAAAACTCCAACCAAACAAGTTCAGTTGTTCCATGTAATGGATATGAGTAAACTTGATGAGTTATTGGAGAAAAATAGGGATTTATTCTCTGAAGAACTGGTAGTTAATTGCTCACCTCATGTAAAACATGAAATAAAATTACTTAAAGAAGAGCCCGTGTATCAACGCGCTTATCGATTACCGTACGAACAGAGGCTTGAAGTTGAAAGACAAGTCGCTCAACTTCTGAAGGATGGAATCATCCGACCAAGCGATTCGCCTTGGGCAAGCCCTGTCCACATCGTCGAGAAAAAACTCGACCAATCGGGTATAAAAAAGTGGAGGATGGTCATAGACTATCGGAAACTCAACGAACAGACACGTAGTGACAAGTTTCCGCTCCCAAACATCGAAGACATTTTTTCACAGTTACATGGTAATAAATACTTTTCAACTTTAGATCTGACAAGTGGGTACCACCAGATCAAAATGTCTGATCAAGACATAGAAAAGACAGCATTCACTATTCCTAATCAACACTACGAATTTGTTAGAATGCCATTCGGATTAAAAAATGCTCCTGCTTCATTTCAGCGTATGATGAATAATGTATTACGTAAATACATAGGGAAAATATGTTTGGTATATTTAGATGACGTTATAGTATATGCCAACGACGAAGAAGAACACCTCAGGCGCTTAGAAATAGTTTTCAACGCCCTGCGGGAAGCAAATTTAAAAATAAATATCAATAAATGTGAATTTGTCAAGGAAGAAATTAAATTCTTAGGCCATATTCTTAATGGTGATGGACTGCAACCTGATCCCGCAAAACTTGATGCTATAAGAAAATTCCCCTTACCAAAGACAGTCAGGGATATAAAATCTTTTCTAGGACTAATCGGTTACTACCGTAAATTCGCCCCAAATTTAAGCAGAGTGACGAAACCACTCACAGAATGTACCCGAAAAAACGTAAAAATAAATAACCAAGACAAAAAGTTTTTAAATGCATTTAGGCTATGTAAAGAATTACTGATGAATGCCCCAATATTAAAATATCCCGACTTTAACGAAGAATTCACTGTAACCACAGATGCAAGTAACATTGCTCTGGGGGCTGTGTTGAGCCAAAAATCTCAACCTATTGCCTATATTTCTAGGACACTGTCGAAAACGGAAACCAAGTATAATACGACGGAAAAAGAATTGCTTGGTATACTATGGTCCCTCCAGCAATTCCGTCCGTATATTTATGGTAAACATTTTATTATAGAAACGGATCATCAACCGTTAGTATGGTTAACCAAATTGAAAGAACCCAATGCTAAACTTACTAGGTGGAGACTTAAACTCCAAGAATATGATTATACAATTAGACATAAGCGAGGTTGTAATAATCATGTAGCCGACGCACTTTCAAGGGTCGAAATTCATTATAGTGAGGACGGTGAGGAGCACGATTCATTACGAGTAGAAGCCACCTCGGGTGCCCAGAGTGTCACTGACACCGTGCATAGCAATGTGGATGACCATGAGGGTGGAATCCCAATTCGTAACGAACACCCACCCCCGCGTATGAATAGGATTTTTATCGAATTAAGCGATATTGAGAAGAATAGTTTAAGAGCTAAAGAAAAAGGTACGGACCTTGTATGGTGCATTCCTTTAGCAAATGCGGAAGCGGTATTTTTAAAATTGATTAAAACATGTTTAGATAAGGATAAATACGCAGTAATTATAAATAATGATAGACTATATGAGTGTTTAAGCGAATGCTATAGAAAAAATATTGATAAGAACTCGTTAAAATTAATACGTTTCACAAATGTTAAGATTGAACCCATAAATTTAGAAGAACAAAAAGAAGTAATTCGTTCGACGCATATCGAGAACCAACGTCATATGGGCCTAGATGCCTTACTTAGTAAAATAAAACGGACGCACTATTTCAATAACATGCGGACCAAAATAAAAGATTTTTTAAAAACATGTATAATATGTCAAAACTCTAAATACGAAAGACACCCAAAGTCTGCCCCATTAGAGGCTACCGTTACCCCCAATTGTCCAATGGAAATATGGCAGATTGATACTTACCATTTCGGACGTCAAAAATTCTTAACCATTGTAGATAGATTCTCTAAATGGGCATCTTGTACTTTAATCACTGTCGACAACAATGTCGCCATATGTGAAATACTTGTTAAAATATTTTCGTTAATCGGTATACCGAAAGAAATACATGTAGATCGTGAAACCACGTTCACGTCCACTACGACACGAGAGTTATTAGAAACGTACAATATTAAAACACATGTGACTACTACTGGTCATTCACAATCAAAAGCTGATATAGAACGCTTTCACTCCACTCTGACAGAAATATTGAGATTAATACGCACGGCAATACCGAACGTAACATCCGAAACCCAAATTAATTTAGCCTTGAATGCTTATAATAATAACATACATGGTGTAACTAAACATACACCAAACGAGGTACACTTTTGTCATGGGAACAGAGTACCACAACCTAATGGTGTGATTACCCAAAGCTACGTAGCCGACCACGCAAATCAATGTAAAGAACTCAAAAAATTGATACATGATTTACAGCATAAAACAAAAAATAAAACACGCGAACGAGTAAACAAAACACGTACGCAGCAAGAAATGTCCGTGGGACAACAGATACTTATAAAGGTTACCGCACGGGGTAAACATAAAAATAAATTTAAAGGACCGTTCACTATTACTAAAATACTACCACATAATGTACTTGAATATAAAAGTCTGAGAGGCCTAACAACAATTCACAAAGACAGTGTTAAATTGTTTCAGGCTGACGGCCATGACGCAAGCGCTACGGATCCGCCAATTAGCAGACAATGAGCACTTCATCGTCGCGCCCCTGGGAAATGCACGAGCCGTCGAAGGACAGTGGCACGTCATTCATACCCTAGATTTATCTAAACTAATTGAACAATCGCAACAACTAGGAATTAATTACGATAAACTTATAAAATGTAACAATGTAACCTTACCACACGTAGGATTAGAACGTTTGAAATATTTAATAGATCATAATAATCAGATAATTGATAATTTAGTTATAAATAGGAATAAAAGAGGCCTAATAAACGGACTCGGTTCAATAATTAAAGGAATTACGGGAAACTTAGATGATAATGATTTGGATAAATTAGTGCAACGAATTGAAACTAACCAAAATATAAATGAAAAGAGAATCTCGTTGAGTTCAAGAACATTGGAGGATTATTACGACAAACTAAAAAATATTTCACATAATCAATTGGTACTTTGGTCTCAAATGAGCCATGACCATTATGAAGATAAAACAGACTTGTTGATTACACATTTGATTTATCAGACGGAAACTATTACCGAGTTAATAACTAGAATTACGGAAGCTATCACGTTTGCCTCTCATGGAATGTACCACCCTAGCATTATAAAACCGAAGGTATTTATGGAATCTATTTCACATGTAAATCCTGAACAACTACCTTCTAAAGATTTTGATATTATTCAACGCTTTTTGCAAGTTAAATTCGTTAAAGTTAAACAAACTTTACACTTTATTCTCTCTCTAACTTTAGTAGAACGCACCGTTTATATGTATAACGAAATAATTCCCATCATTTCCAAAACTAACAATAAATGTTTCCAACCCCACCTCCTACCGAGACGATTATTGAGAGATGGAAAGCAGATGTATAATGCACACAAGTGCCAAGTTATTACAGACAGCCTCAGCATATGCAACAAGGAACTCAACTCTATTGATGACTGAACAACTACCGTACTAGAAAACCACAGCGAACAAAACTGTAGTCTACGCCAGATTATATGTCCAGAAGAATATACACATGTCATTGGAGATAATATGATGTACCTGTTTCGCAACGAACCAACAGCATTACAAGCACAATGCCCTCAACACCAACAAAATATAGTAATTTCCAAATCTGTACTTGTAACAAATGACGAGTGCAGTATACAAGGCAAAACCTTCACTATGGGAAGAATCGTTAACCAAGAAACATTACTCATCACATATTCAAAGGAAGAATTACATGTACTAAAACTACCCATCCTACATGTAGATGAAATACAAGAACCACGCAGAGAATTCGATATCCCTACCACCACGACGGGATTTGAAGGAACTATACACATCACACTTACCAGCTGCTTGATAATTACGGCCATCGGATATATCCTTTGGAGAAGATATAAACTCTTCACAGTGCGAAGGAGTTTCAATTTTAGGGGGGGAGAGTTAACCACCCAAGACGACCCTCACCTACAGGAAGACATCGCAGCACGCCCATTACAACCAGCACTTCATCTCGCCTAAAATAAACTATTAAACCTTAATAGTTTATGGATAGCAGTTGCATCCGGACAAGGACAATCACCGGGACGATATACTCTAATCACAATCCCTGAAACGACATATCAACACGTACCCTTCTACGGCTACTTGGAGAAGACCATTAATAAACAAACGAACATTTAGATGAACTTAAAACAACACGCGGCCACACGCGCAGCAATCCCAAAACAAAGGATCGATTTAAGAAAGACCACGTGTTCCACATGCACTGGTACAATAACCCCATTATCGGAATGACACATTGACGCTTTGACACGCAGCCCGAAAATAGGAAGATGACGCCCCACTCCATCGCACCAGCATGGACTATATAAACCCCAACTCCAGCTTCCAGACGACACTCTATTCCGTGTATCGAATCCAAGCACTTGCTTGTCGTATTGTTCACTTAATAGTTTCCCTTTGAAATTGTACTTACATATTTTAAGTTGTATTGTTTAAATTAATTAATAAAGGATAAATCATCCACAAGTTATATTCTTTTTTTTAACACTAAGAAGACAACAAAAGTTAACTCGGGGTAAATTTTTATTAATTTTTTTTTCTTGTTGAGGAATACCTATACGATCGTGATTTATTTGTGAATTAACTTTCTACGTACAAAAACACACGCGTCACTTCACAACTGCTCTAATGATGGATACTGTAACGATGTCCGAAACATAATAATGTAATAATAATATATCTATTCCAATACTCGACGGTGCAAGCCGCCAGAAAAAATAAGGGACGTGCGAGCGAAAACAGCCATTGAAAGTTCTGAAACTGTGGGGAGTTTAATTTAATTCAGTGATGTTATTTTTTTATATCGGAAGGAGGCCCTGAAGAAAATAATTTCCCTCAGAGCCTGTGTCATCTTTGAGAATGCTGTGTAGAGGGTCTCTTTCGAGGAGGAGGGAGTGAACCTGTCCTGAATGTCAACTGTACAATTTCTACCCAGCATTAACTTTATTGTACGTTTTTTGACTAACCGTACCTAGGTGTTCTATTTTCAATAAACTCTTTAATTATGTTTCAGATGTGAAATCTATACTCCGCTACAGAATGTTTTGCCCGAGTCTTGTAAAGATGTTAAAGCACGGAGGTAATAATAAAATCATTTGAGCCCTTTACTGTTATTTAAAAGGTCACTTGAAGTGCAGTTATAATCAGAGATGTGCTTTATTTCAAATAAATCCATTTCAAATGGAAATGCAAAATGCAAAATGGGTATTTTCCATTTTGCATTTTAAATGCTTTTCTAAAAACCATTTTGCATTTTGCATTTTAAATGCTTTTCTCAATGCATTTTCCATTTTAAATGCTTTTTTGCAACATTCTTCCTACTATCTCCACTCATCTTTTTTTCATAAGCCCCAAATATCAGTCGGTCCTCAACCTCGCTATGAGAGATAATTTACATTTGTCAAGTTGCTCCCTGGTAGGAACCCTGGCAATTGAGTGATACCATTACAAAAAATACTGATTCAAATACTGAACATGGGGCCATGACGCTGTAATATTAAATGTTAGATAGCAGTTTCTATGTTTTTACGTTGGCAACATTAGTCCCGCGCAATTTTTTTTGTGGTTTCATAATCTGTAGTCGTGGTGTTTTTGGATTTACCATCATGTAATATGTTTGTTCTACATTGATGTCCATTATTAAATGACAAAATTGTTTAAAAATTCTATAATTATTTTAATTGTTTGACCTGAGAAACCATTTTGCATTTTCAATGCATTTTGAAAATAGGTATTTTGCATTTTGCATTTGAAATGATTTTCTAAAAACCATTTTGCATTTTGCATTTTCAAATGGAAAAGTTTTGACCCATTTCCATTTTGCATTTCAAATGGTTTTGGGTACCCATTTTGCACATCTCTGGTTATAATCAATGATTTTATTTTTTTCTAGCTTCCACGAACAATCTGAAAAGGCATTACCTAAGGATTATACTCTTAAGGAGGATATAGAAAATGTAGAAAGGTGAAACGGATTTAAGATTTTCGATCAAATTATTGTGTTATGAAATATTTATTTTGTTATTTATTACTTTATTTTTTTTACCGTTTATTTGATGTACGTGTCTACGTAAACAAGAATGTACAATTGAAATCCATATCGGACCATCCTCCTTTTGGATGCGGATTTTGAAATCTTATTGTCATATCTGAGAAAAGATTTGGCCTTATGTTCAAAATACTGTTTGAATGTAACATGTGTCGCGCCAACTTTACAGTCAACACATGCGACCCAAAACCTAAACATACCATGGACGTCAATGTAACAGCGGTATCGGGGATGACTCCTGCAGGAATTGGACTTGCTGAACTGTCCGAGCTTTTGACGGCTGTTAACATATCCCCGATGTCCCAAAAATTGTTCAACAAGAAAAATGTGTTAGTGTCAAGGGAGTGGGAGAAATGCGCGTTAGTTGCCATGACTGTAAATTTGACGCGACACATGTCACACTCCAACAGTTTTTTTTGACGTTAGGCCAACTCTTTGCTTAGATTGACGATAAGGTTTCCAGATCATATCAAAGCATGTTTAGGGTAATAAGTTAGTTTAGGGTTCGTTCATCGTATTTATGGGAACATTTCGGAACCACCAATCCTTCATTTTGAGTGAATCTTGTTTTTGTGATTAAATTATATTTGACAATTTAAACATATAATATTTAGAGAAGTTAAAAATAAAATTGAAAGTTCACTGAAAGCTTAAACTATTAAAAGTAGTAATTTCATAAAAATGTAAATAAATAAAGCCCCTTTCACATGTTAGAATATAATTTTATGTTGCATACATGTTTTATTACTCTTTATAATTATTGAATTGTTTAAATGAATAAATAAATAATTACAAAAAGGTCTTCTGATTTGTAAGTCCTTAGGAGGCACTAAGGGTCTTTCTATCTATCTTTATAATATAATAAATTTCATGAGCATAAAAATGTAAGCGTGTATTAATTTATATAAATGTACAAAAGTAGATATTACATGTGTATAAATATTATATTACGCATATTATACAAGATGTTGGGGGTAAAGTGCATAAACTTCAGGAGGTGATTCTACTTGATAGTACAAGTAAAAAAGAAAAAAAACTTTTTTAGAATTTCAACATTTTAAGATAGTTTTCGGGTAAAAAAGTTTATTTTTTGTAAAGAAAAAAAACAATTTCTTCTACGGAAAATAAATTTTTTTGGAAAAAATTTGGAAAATCGAAAAATTTCAATTTCTTTTTTACTCATACTAGCATTTAGAATAACCTCCTGAAGTTTGAGCACTTTACCCCCGGACACCCTGTAAAGATAACCATATAAGAAAAACCTTATTGATATATAAATATTAATTGATTTTATGAAAGTTATAAATTAACTTTTTTGAAAGTATTTTATGTAGTATTTTAGTAAAGTAAAGTATTTTTTATACCTATACAAATTACTTTTTTGTAAAATTTAAAAAAATATTTAATTAATTAAATCCGTAATTAATAATAATAAACCCATATTTTGAGAACCATCTTCATTTCAACTTTCGTTCTAATTTGCTCGGTGCTAACTAAAAATGGGTTTGTTTTTCTAAAATGGCAATAGATGTCGGTAATTTAATTCCGTCATTTAAATTATTAAGTCCCCAAAATCATTCCTATTACGAATTCTGACCGTGACACCTCTGTCGGATTCTTTTAAAACTAAATATTGTTTTTTTTGGGGGTGTTACCCAAATCTAAATTCTTTACACGGAAGGCGGGCTCTTAATGTCAGTATTGTAAGGAAAATAAATAGCGTCCTGTCATGGTTTATGTTGATTTTTGACGTTCTTGCACTGTAAGAGCGTGGCATCGATTGTAATATTTTAACTTATGAAACTATTGTCAATAAAACTTTCTTCCCCAGACAATGCGGATTTGAATCAATTTGTTTTATGACATTCTTCCAAAGAAAATTTGGCCGTTATTACGAAAATGTGCAGTATCATTTAGGAATCTGTCATTATTGTCATTAAAACAATCTACTGTTTGTAAGTTGTCACATATTCCAGCATGCGTTCTTTTGTCACAAATACTTCTTCTATTTATTTGTAATTTACGATTATCTTTCCAGATTGATCATGATTTCTCGAGGGAAAAAGTTGATAAACTTATGTTTATCTAGAAATTCATCCGACAGTGAAGGTATGAAAATTTTACTGTAGATACATGCACTAAATGTGCAGTAAATGGAATTATAAAAATATTATATGTTTGTACTTGTTTCAGGAATACCTGGTTACCAAGTAAAAAGGAAACTCAATTTCAATGATGTTAATTATGATATTCTTCAGCCAGCAGCAACTAAGCAGAAAACTGATCAAAGGGAAACATTTTTCGAGGCGATTAATGACAAAAATAATGTTACTGAATCTTCAAAAGCTGTTACGTTCGTTTATTGAAAAAACTTTAAATTATCTTATTACTGAACTAAAAAGGAGAAACATGATTAGATTTTGATAACCAAAAAAGGAGTGTTGTGATTCTACTTGTGTACCTATTATTTTATTTTCCTTGATTGCAGATTCATCTGAAGAAAACCCGAACAAAATTAGCAAGAACATTGATGCAAGCTTAATTACTGAGCAAAACGCCAACCAATCGGATGTCTGTGCCATGGATAAAACTAATACGAAGAACCAAGTGGCTGATGGAAAAACACCTGGAGATTCTCCTTCTAAATCCAGGTCTGATGAGTCAAACTCATCCTCTTGTTCATCAAATTCAAGCAATTTAAGTGATGGAAGCGAATCTGAACCTTTTGATGATTCGGATGCAGACAAAGACTGGAACCCTTCACCTGACAAAAACATTTGCAATGCATTTCAGAAAGATATTGACCGTGTTATCATCATGACCCAAACACTTTCAAGCAGTAATGTTCGTAAATTTAGTAAGGTTACTGAAACTGTCAGCACTTCAGATTTCATGCATTCAACGCCATCAATCAGCACTGTCAGCCAAACTCCTAACCTACCTGTTACTAGTACCTCTGCCTCAAACAGCAATCCTGGTTCAAATACTCCTGATCTACAACTCGTAAGCTTTTGTAATACATTCATTAAAGCCTGTTTCCCGAAATTCTTGGATCCAGTCACGAAAATTGCAAAAATTATCAATAGCGATCTTTAAATTTATATTGACTTTTTGCCAGATTTTACTTATATTATTCACACGGATTAATATTTCATACCACACGTGTATCGAAATAATAAATTCTAGAGTAAGCATTTCAGTAATAATTGCTTCGCAATCGCAGAGAGTATCTGCGTCTCCAGATTGAGTTTTCAGATTATTTACGCCATCTATTACTTCATCAAATTGAAATAAAATAGCTTTAACGGAAGCGATTCTACTTTCCCACCTTGTATCAGACAATGATTTCAATGATATCTTCAATGTATCCTTCAGTAATTCCCATCTCTTGCTGGATTTTGAAAATAAGACATATATTTTTTGGATAAACCCAAAAAACACCTTTGCCATAGATGATGTGTTGGCTGCGTCTACTAATATAAGATTCCAACTATGGCAGCCACAAGGCGTAAAGAATGCTCTTGGATTAATGGTCAGTATTCTGGATTTCACTCCCTTGTTGATTCCAACCATATTTGCGCCATTATCGTAGCCTTGGCCTCTACAGTTTTGAATATTTAATTCATATTTTTCTAGCTCTTTGAGAATTGTTTCTGTTAAAAATTCTCCTGTTGATTCCGAAACTGCCAAAAACCCAAGAAAATGTTCTTCAATTGTACCGGTGCAGGTATTGATGAATCTTATTATAACGGACATTTGTTCGACTCTACTGATGTCCCTTGTACAGTCCAGCAATATAGCATAGTACTGACTTTCTTTAATTTTCCCTATAATCTCATTAACAATGGTTTGTGACATTAATAAAATAAGTTCATTTTGAATTTGAGGACTTAAATAGTGTTGATTTAGTTTTTTTTCATTGATACGATTTAAGTGTTCACGAAGAGTCAAATCGTATTTAGATAGTAATTTAAACAGATCGATAAAATTACCGCTATTTCCTAAATGATTCTGATCAAGAGATTCCTTATGACCTCGAAAAGCTAAGTTATGTGAAGCTAAAAAATTTATTATATCAACTAGTCTTTCAAACAAATTATACCAATGTTTCTGACTTTCTTGAATGAGTCTCTCGTTTTCTTGATCAATCATTTTTCTATGTTTAATACCTTTTTCATATTCTAGCCACTGAACCATGCTTTTCCTGTGTTCTTTCTGATTTTCGTGACGTTCAAGAATAGTTTTTAAGTGTTTCCAGTCATTACAGCCTACAACCATTTGTGTTTGTAAACTAGAGAAAAGTTTGCAACTAAAACAATATACTTTATTATGTGATGTTGAATAAACTAACCACCTACGATGCTGATTTTCACCATTGCTCAATTTCCTTGTAAAATAAAAATTAGAAAAGTGTCCACTTTTCCAACCATGTTCATTTTTCGGATAGTATTCATTGCTAATATGTAGGTTTTGTTGAGGACCACATTGGACTAAATCTGAAACTGCAGCGGGACGCAGAGCGGGAATACAACTTTGGTGATATGTGATTCGTCAATAACTCTATCTGACAGTATATAGGCATCTCGCATTATAATATCACGATTTAGTTCTTAAAAGTAGACTCTGCTTTTGAATGAATATACCTTTTTACATGGGAGCGCGAATTGCTCACCGCGTAATAAACAAATTTGCGAACTGCAAACACGGCAAAGTAAGAGCGCATTTTTTTCATTAGTTCAATATTTTGTTTCCGTATTTAGCTAAGACACTTTTACAAATGTTTCATAATTTACTTAGCCCAGCAAACGGCGGCTTTGTGTTTCGCGTCGCCGCGATGCGACAGTAGTGCGCCCGCCGCCCGCCACCGCCTGCCGTGTCTTGTCAAATTATGTTCCTTTTATCTGAATAAATTTAAAATAGAGTAAAATAATGCTTATATGTGGAATGTAATACGACAATTAGGTTTATTATCTTTTTCACTTCTATTTTTACACGTTTTCATAGCACAAGTCACCATTTTTGCAGAGTTATTTCGTAAAATGTACCGATGAGAGCTCGACGATGGTCCCCTCAAGAATGATGACGTCACATTTTTTAGATTCACGTGAGGCTAATTCGTTTCCGCATTCGCATCCTTGATGTTAATTTATTTTATCTTTCAAGGAACGTAAAATAAAAGTGTTCAAAATTAGCCCAATTCAAAAGTAAAAGTAGACACTAGGTACTATAATATTACTACCCAGTTGGTTCCATGATGAAATTGATGAGAAATAACATCGAGTAGACTAAGGTTATGTGAATTTTATTATGTATATACTTACCTACTAATTGAATTACTCGTATGATTCAGCCACAATTCACTGTCACCTGTCACTCACTATTTAATTGTTAAGTTAAATTATACACTTAGTGATAAGTGATAACTTTAATGTTTTGTTTAATTAAAACTGTACAGTGCCCACGATCAATGTAATCAGTCGAAGCAATGCACACTACTATGACGCCTGCCGGGTCGGGTCGTATCGAACGAAAGTAGAGGATCTGTCAAAATCTGAGTCTAGGGATGGGAACGCAAAGATCGATACCGAAAATTTCCGATGATCGATATTGATAATAAAATTTTGCACATAAAGATGATGAGATCATAAAGGGGCCTCGCTCACGCGAGGCCCCTTTATGTGCGAGGCCGTGGGCGAGGGGCCGCTTCGCCCACGCCTAGCTACGCCACTGATTGGCATCGTTCCCCGCATAAAAGCCTGTCGGCTGACCCTTCCTGAAAGATTTGGGTTCTCTAATCTCTACCCTGAGCTGATCACCGAAACCTATGGGCGTCCCTCGATTCACAACACTGGCGCACAACGTAGGACCCGCCAAATTCACAACAATATGTAGGTATATACATATATACGCAGTCGATAAACTTCCAGCGATTCCCGAGCATATTGAATATGGAGTATAAGAAGTAAATTAATTTTGGTTTCCGGTGACATATTTTTATTTTTACCGAAATGCATTTTTTACACCAAATAAGCTCAGGAATTGCTGGTGAAAGTTTGTCGGGCATGTCTTAATACATCTCTAAGTAATTAGGGAATAGAGACAGTATAAATAATTAACAAGTATTTCTCATTTCAGGAAAAATTCCGCAAGACTTCATCCAGATAATATTGCAAATAATAAAGAAAATACGAGTATTGTGTTTTACGCTATACCGACAATCAAAATGTTAATTTTTTCACAATTTCTGTAAATATAAAGTAAATAATATTAATTTTATGATTAAATAAGCGCTCTAAAAAAATAAACAAAAACTGAAATTATTTTTCAGCACGGACCAGAGATGAATGAACCTGAAAAGTTTTCACTATTTGCTAGCACGTTTCATTTTACAGAAAATAAATGCGTAAATGTGTAGGCACTTGAGAAAAAAGATGACACTAAAGTATGGTCATTATGTTATTATGTATCATTTCTAGCCCAAGTAGACTTTTTTACTATTAATCCTTTTTTTCGCGACACTTGGCCAGCCGGCTGACAACCAGCGGCACAAAACATGCACATTCAACTTAATATTACTGTTGGCACCTAGCATCGTGCTACCTACCTTTCTATCCTTTGTAAAATTATTGTTGCCTATCAACCCAACTCCTCTCCTCTCCTATGCCGACTAAGTGAAATTTAGTTGAGTTAAAATAATCGTCCTGTCAACATCGTTTGATTACGGAGCCCCCTTTATCGACCGTGTCGAAAATCAAAGCCATCGTGAGCTCGCGCATTGTGAAATTTGTGATTTGTTGTGAACCAGCGAAAAGAAGGAAAGAAAACCGTGGAAGAATATAAAAGGTAAGTCGGCATTCCGAACGTTTCCAATCCTATCATTCCGCGATTGCGACGGTGCTATTTCCGTCCCCAACATTGGTCATTCGAGCCTGATAATTTATATTAATTGAAAAAAGTGCTTAATTTAATTATTTCAAGGTTAAATTGTTAAAAGTTGATCTATGTGTGAAATTCGCGTCAGCCGTGCTGTTAGCGAAAATTGCCTGTAGGCAGTAAAAAAATACTTAACTGGTGACAAATTTTAGCTACAAAAACTAGCGACAAGCGATCGGACCAGCTCTACAGCGGCTACAGAGACGCCCCACTCTACCAATGCATAACTATGCAGGAACTATGTTATTTTTCCAGTACCGACTTATCTCCAATCGCCTTGCAAGAAAAAGATTTTAAATTTCGAACAATAAACTGTATGCTTTTGTTTGGAAAATTCAAGATCAAAATTTAATCAAGCCAAAATGGGCTCGACCATGAGCAATGAATTATCGAAGGACAAAATAAAAATGCTAAGGAGGATTAAAAAATATGCGCCCTATAACGATAAGCATACACATAAGTGGAGAGAGGCGCGAATCCCATGGGATTTGGTATGTTGTTGCATTCTATACCGTATCATATACATTAATAACATACTGTTATGTTTCGAACAATAAACTGTATAGTTCTCAGATTCTACCACACTGTTCAGCATACTTTGTCTGTCTTCAGTGGCATAGTTTGGCGTCCAAGTTTCCATCGAAGGAAATGTTCACTGTGCAAATTGATTGCATCTATGTACCATATATTGTATTACCTACAACGAATTTAGAAAGCTTTCCATTGCCCGTAGCAATACATACGTTTTTATTAACATTTTCTATTTAATAGGTGGCATTCAGCATTTACACGCCCACAGTGTGTAAGCATGCGTGGGCCAGTATCAGAAAAAATGAAAGAAAATTTAGAACATTGCGAGAGATAGTCGAAGATGCTGAGAAGTCGTCTCAGCATCCCCGACAGGATGTAAAGGTAAATTGATTGAAATAATTATTTTTTTAGTAATTACCAATTACTTTTTTACCAATGGCTTTTACTCAAATGGCTCCATATAATTGAACTAGCGACAAGCGATCGGACCAGCTCTACAGCGACTACAGAGACGCCCCACTCTACCAATGCATAACTATGCAGGAACTGTTATTTTTCCAGTACCGACTTATCTCCAATCGCCTTGCAAGAAAAAGATTTTAAATTTCGAACAATAAACTGTATGCTTTTGTTTGGAAAATTCAAGATCAAAATTTAATCAAGCCAAAATGGGCTCGACCATGAGCAATGAATTATCGAAGGACAAAATAAAAATGCTAAGGAGGATTAAAAAATATGCGGCCTATAGCGATAAGCATACACATAAGTGGAGAGAGGCGCGAATCCCATGGGATTTGGTATGTTGTTGCATTCTATACCGTATCATATACATTAATAACATACTGTTATGAAAATAATTACTTTGGTTTTATATATAATTATTTTCCTAAGTAAAGTTAGTAATGTTTCATATTACCCCGGGTAAATTGCAGTCAGTTCATTATAATCGACTGGCTACGTATAGTTTCATCTTTTCTCCGGGAATAGTTTAAGATTTGATCTACAGAGGGTTATTGGTCGTTCGAGTGACTTTTTGGGAACGCGCCGACAGGCCACCGACTGGTCACAAAAATGTGGATTATTTATTAATAAAGTGTAACGGATCGGTGTGCAATTTAGTAGTATTATGTGATCGTTAAGTTTACAGCCGGTCGAGGAGCGACCGCGCTGATTTATTTGTCTTATCGGGAAATTCAAGTACGGAATTCCGGTTATAATGGCGGGCGGTGATACCGTCTTTGTAACATTCATATCCGCGGGATATTTAAGTCATCCGACCATGTTCGAGCTGCACAGCGGAGGAATAAACGTCACATCGCATTACCGTATCTTCGTGTCGGCTTATTTGTGGAATTTGGGGATTCCACCGACCTCATGTCGAGGGTCCACGCGCACACCAGCCAGAGGGGGAAAAGAGCTACAAGACCAGACGCTGATGCCATGAGGAGGGCTCCTCAGGCCCGTGGAGTCTCCATCCCGTTTCCAGGAACCCGAATCGTCGCATCGAGTGATCTTAGGTACTAGATAGATAGCTCAGGTGTATAATTGGTCCACAGATATTATAGTATAGTTCTCTACTGGCATAGTTTGGCGTCCAAGTTTCCATCAAAGGAAATGTTCACTGTGCAAATTGATTGCATCTATGTACCATATCTCATATTACCTACAACGAATTTAGAAAACTTTCCATTGCCCGTAGCAATACATACGTTTTTATTAACATTTTCTATTTAATAGGTCGCATTCGACATATACACGCCCACCGTGTGCAAGCATGCGTGGGCCGAGATCAGGACAAATCAAAGAAGATTTAGAACGCTAAGGGAAATAATCGAAGATGCTGAGAAGTCGTCTCAGCATCCCCGACAGGACGTAAAGGTAAATTGATTGAAATAATTATTTTTTTAGTAATTACCAATTACTTTTTTACCAATGGCTTTTACTCAAATGGCTCCATATAATTGATAAGATTTTAAAATTTGCATTATTAACACTTTTTTATTCAGTACAACGTTTTTAATAATTGAAATCACTTGGTGTTCGACGTTTACAGTCAGTTAGATTTGTGTAAAAAAGTGTAAAGTGAGCTGTGCAGTGATTAATAAAATAATCATAAAAACATTTCTTACATCTTAAACAGACTAAACACGCAGGCGCTAAGATCAAGTGTTGTCATTATATCGCCATTGGTCGTAAATGTCGTCATCTATCTCGCTATTGGCCGAAAGTGTCTGATTTTGGAACTGTGCCCTACGGATTGCGGCAAACAGGCGCTAGTCTGACAGGAGCAACTTATCTACTTATCAACTAAACATAAATAAAAAAAAATAATAAATTTTATTATTATTCATCGTCATAAAAAAAACACGCATAATGTTTAATTGTGAAGGATGCCAGCTACAAGCAAAAAATAATGATGTAATGACATGCTGTCAATGCTCGCTGAGTTACCATTTCCAATGTCTGGGAACAACGAAGGATAATTATCTGAAGCAATCGAAGAATTACAAAGCAACTTGGAAGTGCCCAGAATGTAAGGTGAAACAGCGGTCTACAGGAAGTAATGCGGAAACCCCTGTTCGCGGTAATAGTTCCACTGCACATAGTATGACCCTAAGTGATGAATCTAAATTAATGATGTCTCATATAGACCGTAAGTTAGATGAAGTTTTAAAAAATCTTAAAAACGAGCTATTTGTATACCTTAACTCACAAATAGTGGAAGAATTAGGGGACATCAAGGTAAAGTTAAGTCATTTCGATGAACTCAAAACATCCCTAGAATTCTTTTCCACGGAGTACGACAGACTGAACAAAATATGCAAAGAAAATGAAGCAGAAATTAAAAAACTTAATGCTGAGAATTTTCGTCTACAACAGAGCCAAGAGGTACTTATGAATAAATTTAATGATATCGAGCAGACGAACAGGAACTGCAATGTGGAGATCCAGATGGTTCCTGAAAAGAAGGATGAAGTTATCAAAACGTCAGTGCTAAAATTGTGTACTGCCGTCAACTACACATTAAAGGAAGATGATATTAAGTCCTGCCACCGAACACCTCATCATCCGAATGCCGTTCCAGGTTCTCGACCTAAAAATATTATTCTAGCTCTACCCAGCCCTCGTATACGCGACGAACTACTATCAGCAGTGAAAGCTTTTAATCGTAGGAATGCTGATAACAAATTGAATCGCCAACATCTTGGATTCCCGGACTCTTCCCCCATTTATGTATGCGAACATCTATCTCCACACAACAAGGATATACACGCAGCTGCTAGGCGCGCCGCCAAAGATCTTCGCTACAAGTACGTGTGGGTCAAGCATGGGCGCGTTTACTTAAGAAAAGATGACACTTCTGCTTCAGTGCTAGTAAAAAACAAGGATTCACTCCTTAAACTATCTCAGTAATCTTCCGTGTTTTAACTGATTGTATACATATGTCTTATAAAATACAAAATGGATCTGAAAATTTTCTACCAAAACGTTAGGGGAATTAAAACTAAAACGAATGACATAAAAAATGAAGTTATAATCAATAATTACGATGTAATCTGCTTCACTGAAACTTGGTTAAATTCATCAATATTCAATAATGAATTGTTTGACGAGCGTTACCTAGTTTTTCGGAGAGATCGGGAATCCACTAACTCTACATCTAGAAAAGGTGGGGGGGTATTAGCAGCAGTCAATAAAAAAATAATAACAATTCATAAATCATCTTGGGAAAGTGGTGGAGAAGATTTATGGTTAATGATAAAACCGCATGAAAATTCGAACTCATTCATCTACATGTGTGTACTATACATTCCCCCTAATCTATCTGTCGATGATTACTGTAATCGAATCAAAAATATTCAGGATATTTATTTGCAACACATTAATCCCAAATCTCAATTTATAATCATTGGTGATTTTAATCAACCTGAAATTAAATGGACACCTGACATAGCATATTATAAAAAAATACTAGCTCCATCTAATTACTCTAGTCACAAAGCTCACTGCCTTGTCAATTTGATCTCAGTGTGTAACCTTCACCAATTTAATCATTTACCTAACAAAAATTTTAATATTCTCGACCTTGTTCTATCCGATAAAACCAATATTAATATTTCAGCCACAGCTAACTTATCGAAAATCGATCACCATCATCCCTGTTTTGAAATAAATGTAAATTTAGAAAAAATGCAATACTTACAAGAAAATCGCTCTCCTGTCAAACATAACTTCAAGAAAGGTAATTATGAAAGATGTTGTCATGATCTAACAAATGTAAATTGGATCTCACTTTTCAGCAACTGTCATCTCAACAATAAGGTACAGTTATTCTACAATATTCTATGGGAAATTATAGATAAACACATTCCAAAAAAAAAAACTCACATAAAAAATCACTATCCCAATTGGTTTAGCGAATCTCTAAAAATGCTCCTCAAAGAGAAAAATAAGGTTAGACTACGTGCTAAAAAACACAATAACCCAAGAGACTATGCCGAGTTTGCTACTCTTAGAAAAAGATCAAAAAAAATACTTAAAGAATGCTACACAACCTATATTAACCTAGTTGAGCAAGGGATAAAAGATAATGTAAAGACTTTCTGGGCGTATTCTAAATCATTGCGTAATACAAATTCTATTCCAAAAATAATGTATATGGATTCAATGTCTGCAAATAATGGACAGCAGATTGCCAACATGTTCTCTAATTATTTTGGATCAGTTTATACTCAGTCGAATCCCACATCAAATACTTTCGGACTAAATGCTGCTCTATTCAACCAATTTAGTCTTAGTAAACTTAATGTAAGCATGGGATCAATCAAATCCTGTTTAGAAAAAATTGATATACATAAAGGCCCAGGACCAGACAAAATACCTCCCTTGTTTGTCAGTCGTTGCTCTAGCTCGTTGATTAAGCCACTTTTCATTATATTTAACGAATCATTATCTACAGGAACTTTCCCAGATTTATGGAAAAATGCACATATTGTTCCAATACATAAATCTGGTGATCAGTCTTTTGTGAAAAATTATCGACCAATCAGTGTTTTATCATGTTTTGCAAAAGTTTTCGAATCTATACTGTATAATTTCATATTCACACACTTTAAACCACAATTATGCATTAATCAACATGGATTTGTTCCCAATAGATCTATTAATTCTAATCTTCTTGACTTTTGTGATTACGTTTGCAATGCTTTTAACGAAAGAACTGAAGTAGATACCATTTACACAGATTTTAAAAAGGCATTTGATAAAGTAAACCATTCTATTCTACTACAGAAGCTTGATCGTATAGGTATCCACGGTGATCTATTAAGATGGCTTAAATCTTACTTGGAAAACAGAACACAGTTAGTACTTATAAATGGGTATGAGTCACCTCCCATAATTGTAACCTCAGGTGTACCTCAGGGGTCCAATCTAGGCCCTCTGCTTTTTTTAATCTTTATTAATGACCTTGGCCCCATGTTACGCTGCCGTTTTGTTTTATTTGCTGATGACCTCAAGATTTACCGTAAAATTTCCACTGATTCTGATCAAGTTATGCTTCAAGAAGATCTTTACACACTACATAGCTGGTGTACTCAAAATGATATGTTTCTAAATATTGATAAATGTTACATTATAACCTTCACTCGTAACAGAAGAAGAAAGAATCGTGCATATTTCATTAATAATGTTCAATTAAATGCAGTCACCACTATTAGAGATCTAGGAATCACACTTGATTCAAAATTTAAGTTTGATGTACATATCAGTGATATCACGAGTAAATCCTTGAAAATGGTTGGTTTTATACATAGAATATCGAAACCATTTAAAAATACCCAATCCATTATAACCTTGTATCACTCGTTGGTCAGAAGCAAATTGGAATATGGTAGTGTTATCTGGAACCCACACTACTTGAAATATTCAAAAACTATTGAATCTGTACAAAAAAATTTTCTAAGATTGTTATCCTTTAAACTTGGACTAAGTTCCGTACTGCAGTCTTATGAGGAACGACTCCAATACTTTAACTTTACGACCCTGGATAAAAGAAGACAATTTGCTGACTTAATATGTCTACACAAAATTATTCATGACAAGCTTGAAGCAACTGATTGTGTGAGCAATATTCTTATTAAAATTCCTAATAGACGTAATCTAAGGAATCATAATATATTCCATCTAGAATTATTTAAGAACAATATTGCATACTTCAATCCATTATCTAGAATGTGTCGTCTGTACAATTCTATTGAGTGTAACAACATAGATATATATGCAAATAGTCTCACTTATTTTAAAAAGCAAATTAGCAATAGATTGTGAATGTTTGTTTGTTTTTTTTTTATTTACTCTATTTGTTTTCTGTTTTTATTTTTGTTTCTTTTGTTTTTTGGATCATATATGAATCTGTATTTTTTGTTTTTGATATCTCTTTTTTTGCCTTTTTCACGTTTTGCTGTTTATATATTTTTTTGTTAATACATAGTGTATAATGACACTTAAACTGTGCATGATGTGAACATTTTTAAGTGGACTGTTGACATTTCCTTTTTTTTTTGCAGCGCTTATCTAATGTTTTTTTTCTCTTGTTAATAGTCTGTAAATGTTCCTCAACAATAAATAAATAAATAAATAAATAAATATATATATATTTTTTAATATTAACTCCACACAGGAGGCCCTGAAGAAAATAATTTCCCTCAGGGCCTATGTCATCTTTGGGGATGCTGTGTGGAGGGTAATATAGACAATAAGAACAATGTTTTGAAATATAATGTTCTTTGACGACTTTTCATTTCTTAAATATGGGTTATTTGCTTTTTCCTTTTCACATATTAATTCCAAATAATAGTACATTGTCATGTTTTAAACTAGTTTGGTATCAATTATGTTCTCAGGAACGGATTAAAGAGATAAGCAGGAAGATGTTGGATGCTACTCCCGAGGAGGAGGCCGCCCTCCACCGAGAACTTTCCGACATAATAAGTGGCCGGCGGCCCCCGGGAGAAGCAAGGTAATTATTATTTTTTATTTTTATTTATTTATTAACATTCAAACCTGCTAAACTACTTATGTAGTTGCCAACTTGGAATATGCAGGTAAAAAGGCCAAAGACACTCAAAGTATTGCTGACCTTTTTAGTTTAGGGCACTAACGGGATGTGCTCGTCCGACGCTACGTCCCGGCGGGTGAAGCTGTCGTTGCGCGGCGACGGAAGCGAGATCACGGTGACGGCCCACACCGTTACAGACTTGAACCTTCCGCGACAAACAGTGGCCGGCCGTCGATCAGTGAAGCCGAGGCTGCTAATCGGCCAAGACAACGCGCCGCTTATCGTGTCGCGGGAGGTGCGGGCAGAAAGCAGAGTTAGCCAGCAACCACCACCAGCTCTACACCTCTCTCTCTGCTCTGCCCTCTACCTCGCTCCGACTTCTGCCTCTGCTCGCCTTCTTTTACTTTGACCCCCGCCTCACCCTGGACCACGGACTTGCTTACCCTTTCGGACCAGACCCGGGATCAGCTACAAGAACTAGCGACAAGCGATCGGACCAGCTCTACAGCGGCTACAGAGACGCCCCACTCTACCAATGCATAACTATGCAGGAACTATGTTATTTTTCCAGTACCGACTTATCTCCAATCGCCTTGCAAGAAAAAGATTTTAAATTTCGAACAATAAACTGTATGCTTTTGTTTGGAAAATTCAAGATCAAAATTTAATCAAGTCAAAATGGGCTCGAACATGAGCAGCGTATTAAGGAAAGACAAAAGGAAAATTCTGAGGAGGATAAAAAAATATGCCCCTATTAACGATGAGCATACACATAAGTGGAGAGAGGCGCGAGTGCCATGGGATTTGGTATGTTGTTGCATTCTATACCGTATCATATACATTAATAACATACTGTTATGTTTCGAACAATAAACTGATAGTTCTCAGATTCTACCACACTGTTCAGCACAGTGGCGGATCCAGGGGGGGGGGTCACGGTGGTCATGACCCCCCCCCTGGGCCCCAGCCCAGGGGGGTCATGACTACCTAGGTCCTGGGCCCATCCAGGACCTAGGTGGACCACTAATTAAAATTGTTAAACATAATGTTTTTATATATTTTTTGTAACAATATATAAATTTTATTGAAGTACTTTCAATATTTAATTAATTTAATATGATACTTTGTTTGACGGCAAACGCATTATTCGGGAACGAACGCATCGAAAATTCGAATGCAACCGCGTCACCGCGCACCGCCACCGGCGCGCGCTTCGGCCGCCACCTTTCATATTATTATGACACATTTCGTGAAACCACGTGTGACGCTTGCGCGCGCTTTGTTTCGACTAACGTCTAGCGTCTAGCAAAACCTAACCTCAATCGGAACGACTAAACTTTATTAATAAAGTGTTTACTTTTATTTGTTTACTAAGTTAAAAAAAATAAGTTCCAATATAAGTAAAAGTGTTCTTAAAAATTGTTGCTGCAAATTCAATTCATTACAAGAAATGGTAAGTAATCTAATCAGTTTCTTCATTATGCCAGTGTATGTGTGTTTAAACTCAAATGTTATTTGTTAATGTTCTAAGGCTGGGGTTAGACTCGTAAGTTTTTTTCCTGTAAATCGCTCTTGAATGCGAGTTTGGCCAAATTCCCAATGTAAACGACACCAAAAGTCACTTAACGTAATTTTAGTAAGTTACAGAACTTATTCTTTCGGAAGTTTTTTGACAGGTCTAACGCGCCCGCGCGAATTACCAGCCTTCCTATACTTCCTAAAGCAATTCTTAAGGAGAGACACAACCTCTAAGGTAAGGTTTTCCAGAAACTTCTACGACGATGTTTTTAATAGGCTAGTGAGTTCTTTTTCCGGTAGTTCCTTAAGCCAAGATTTAATGTCCTTAATGTAGTGATTTTTGGTTTTAATTTGTTTGATACTTAGTGGGAGTTTGTTATATACCTTTATTGCTAAAAAATTAGAACTTTTTTGTCCAAAGGTAGAGTTACACTTTGGTATATTTTGTATCTCTGTTTCTTTGGCTCTGGTTTTATAAGTATGTGAGGTGTTTACTTCTGAATTATTTTTGAGGTGGTGTACCTGAATGTTTTTGGCATAGATTTTCTGTATACTTGGAACGTCAAAATGCTTAAAAATTTCTGTTGTTGACGTCCTTATGGGGACCTTTAGTATGGTGTATGTAAATTTGATAAAAATACATATACCTAGTTTTTTAAAAGTATGTATTAGTTACATTTTGTTAATATATATATATATACATATTATATTTCACTTAATCAAGTTTCTTTTTATTAATATATGTAGCTGGGAGCAGTTCCTTGATAATGTCTAATACTGATATTTGTTTGCCGGGTTAGAACCCGCGATCTCCGGATCGCTAGCTGGCAGCCTTTCCCCTCTACCATGGAGGCCGTCGAAATTTTACTTTTTGTTTTAAAATAATATATATTGTATTCGTTTTAATTATGCTCTTTTTGGAATAAATTCAGCATAGGTAGATGCAAGTTATTTATTTTCACCGTTTTTTTTTAAAGTCTATGTATCCATAAATTGATGTATCTAATGTAGAATATTTTCATTTGAGAAATTTTAGGTTGACGAATATAATGCTTAAATTCAGTATTGGTAGATCAGAGTTAATATTTTATAAGAATTTTTTTTAAATATATGTAGCTGTGAGCTGTTCCTTGAAAATGTCTAATACTGAGATTTGTTTGCCGGGGTTCGAACCCGCGATATCTATTGTATTTGTTTTAATTATGCTCTTTTAGGATAAATTCAGAATAGCTAGATGCAAGTTATTTATTTTAACCTTTTTTTTAAGTGTATGTATCCATAAATTGATGCATCTATTGTAGAATATATTTAAACCTAGCTGTGAGTTGTTCCATCATCATTTCTAATATTGAGATTGGTTTGTTGATTTGTTTCCAAAAAATTTATTTGTAAATAAATTTTACAAAAATTTTAGATGTGGAAATTTGATAAAGTGTATGTAAATTTGATAAAAGTACATATACCTAGTTTTGTAAAAGAACGTATTAGTTACATTTTGTTAATATATATACATATTATATTTAACTTAATCAAGTTTCTTTTTATTAATATTTATATGTACCTATTAATAATTCACTTTCAGAATATTTTTGTTTGGATTGTAAATAAATAAAATAAATTCAAATTTTATAAATATTTACCTTTATTAGCGTTCCCCATAGTTTGAGGATTGTCGATAATATTGACTACGCTGCCGGCTCGGCCGCTGCTGGCAAAATAGAATGGACGGTATTCATCCACCAGGTAACAAGGTATTAACAAGCGTATGGAAGCATCGGCGAACGGAGATCTCGCTGGGCGCTTCTTACGTATTGCAAGCACCGCGTCATGGCAACAATATTTATTTCAAATTACTTGCCTCGTGCAAATCAGGCCAAAATATGACGGTGCAAGGCGCTCGGTTTTAAAATTTATAAAGCACAAGAATCGAAATATTTTCAGCGTTTATATTCCTCTTAAATATGGAAGTACAGTACTTACATTTATTAATAACATTTGCTGCACACGATTGGTCCTAAAGGAGTTCAAATTTTTAATTCATTCGGCCTCACTATTGAGAAGAGCACGCTGGAAGGCATTATTCTACTCTTCGATAGACTGGATAGACACTTCATACCTACAGTGAATATTACAGTGGAACGATTCAAATTCTTTACCAGGAAGCAAAGAAATAACGGTCAACAAGCTGTTATTATTTGTCTATTTTGTCGTGACAAGCAAAGTGTTACAATAATAATGTCGAGTCAAATTCTGCAAATGCAGAATGCTACGAATATGGTTGGCGAGTGGAAACGTTTTAAGCAATCATTTCTTTTATATATGATGGCGAATAACTACAACGAGGAAAAGGAAATTCAAAAAGTTGCAAGATTCCTACACACAATGCTATGTTGAAGACACACCTGACACCATGTTATATTGTGGTGAAATAAGAACACGATTAATAATTGTAATCTGTACTGTATTGGTTGACAATTGACATTACACGAGCCTACGCCGCCCGGGCTTGCGGAGCAAAAGACAATCTTAATGATATACCTAGTGTTACCATATCCAACAATACCTACTTTTTACTTGTATATATTATTATCAAAATTAAATTATAACTTCTTGTAACTGTAACTGACCGGGCCTAAGTCCTCCATCACAACACAAGCAAGCATTTTCGGCTTTCTGTGGTGGTGGTAGGAGTTATTGTTGGGTTATTCGTAACCCGGGAATGTCTGTCTTTCTTTAAAAAAAAAAAAAAAAAAAAAAACTTGACCACGACTACGTGACCCCCCCCTGGCGCCAAAGCTGGATCCGCCCTTGGTTCAGCATACTTTGTCTGTCTTCAGTGGCATAGTTTGGCGTCCAAGTTTCCATCGAAGGAAATGTTCACTGTGCAAATTGATTGCATCTATGTACCATATATTATATTACCTACAACGAATTTAGAAAGCTTTCCATTGCCCGTAGCAATACATACGTTTTTATTAACATTTTCTATTTAATAGGTCGCATTCGACATATACACGCCCACCGTGTGCAAGCATGCGTGGGCCGAGATCAGGACAAATCAAAGAAGATTTAGAACGCTAAGGGAAATAATCGAAGATGCTGAGAAGTCGTCTCAGCATCCCCGACAGGACGTAAAGGTAAATTGATTGAAATAATTAGTTTTTTAGTAATTACCAATTACTTTTTTACCAATGGCTTTTACTCAAATGGCTCCATATAATTGATAAGATTTTAAAATTTGCATTATTAACACTTTTTTATTCATTATATATATTTTTTTTTTAATATTAACTCCACACAGGAGGCCCTGAAGAAAATAATTTCCCTCAGGGCCTATGTCATCTTTGGGGATGCTGTGTGGAGGGTAATATAGACAATAAGAACAATGTTTTGAAATATAATGTTGTTTGACGACTTTTCATTTCTTAAATATGGGTTATTTGCTTTTTCCTTTTCACATATTAATTCCAAATAATAGTACATTGTCATGTTTTAAACTAGTTTGGTATCAATTATGTTCTCAGGAACGGATTAAAGAGATAAGCAGGAAGATGTTGGATGCTACTCCCGAGGAGGAGGCCGCCCTCCACCGAGAACTTTCCGACATAATAAGTGGCCGGCGGCCCCCGGGAGAAGCAAGGTAATTATTATTTTTTATTTTTATTTATTTATTAACATTCAAACCTGCTAAACTACTTATGTAGTTGCCAACTTGGAATATGCAGGTAAAAAGGCCAAAGACACTCAAAGTATTGCTGACCTTTTTAGTTTAGGGCACTAACGGGATGTGCTCGTCCGACGCTACGTCCCGGCGGGTGAAGCTGTCGTTGCGCGGCGACGGAAGCGAGATCACGGTGACGGCCCACACCGTTACAGACTTGAACCTTCCGCGACAAACAGTGGCCGGCCGTCGATCAGTGAAGCCGAGGCTGCTAATCGGCCAAGACAACGCGCCGCTTATCGTGTCGCGGGAGGTGCGGGCAGAAAGCAGAGTTAGCCAGCAACCACCACCAGCTCTACACCTCTCTCTCTGCTCTGCCCTCTACCTCGCTCCGACTTCTGCCTCTGCTCGCCTTCTTTTACTTTGACCCCCGCCTCACCCTGGACCACGGACTTGCTTACCCCTTCGGACCAGACCCGGGATCAGCTACAAGAACTAGCGACAAGCGATCGGACCAGCTCTACAGCGGCTACAGAGACGCCCCACTCTACCAATGCATAACTATGCAGGAACTATGTTATTTTTCCAGTACCGACTTATCTCCAATCGCCTTGCAAGAAAAAGATTTTAAATTTCGAACAATAAACTGTATGCTTTTGTTTGGAAAATTCAAGATCAAACAGGTCAAGATGGGTGCCACCGCAAGTTCTGAAGAAAAAAGAAATCTAAAAAAAATGCTGCGGAGGATATCAAAATTTTTACCAATAAACGAAAATCGCTCACATAAATGGAGGGCGTCCCATCTGCGCGCGAACATGATAAAAATTGCCCGCTTTACGGCGTAGATTGATTAAAAAACCCCCCGCAAACATTGTGTTAACATTTTCTATTTAATAGATTGCTTTCGGCATTTACACGGCCCCCGTGTGTAAACATGCGTGGGCCGTGACCATGAAAAAACAGCGGGGCTTTAGAACGTTACGGGAAATCATCGAAGACGCTGAGAAATCGTCTCAGCATCCCGGACAGAATGTAAAGGTAAATTGATTGAAATAATTATTTTTTTAGTAATTACCAATTACTTTTTTACCAATGGCTTTTACTCAAATGGCTTTTACTCAAATGGCTCCATATAATTGATAAGATTTTAAAATTTGCATTATTAACACTTTTTTATTCATTATATATATATATTTTTTTTAATATTAACTCCACACAGGAGGCCCTGAAGAAAATAATTTCCCTCAGGGCCTATGTCATCTTTGGGGATGCTGTGTGGGGGGTAATATAGACAATAAGAACAATGTTTTGAAATATAATGTTGTTTGACGACTTTTCATTTCTTAAATATGGGTTATTTGCTTTTTCCTTTTCACATATTAATTCCAAATAATAGTACATTGTCATGTTTTAAACTAGTTTGGTATCAATTATGTTCTCAGGAACGGATTAAAGAGATAAGCAGGAAGATGTTGGATGCTACTCCCGAGGAGGAGGCCGCCCTCCACCGAGAACTTTCCGACATAATAAGTGGCCGGCGGCCCCCGGGAGAAGCAAGGTAATTATTATTTTTTATTTTTATTTATTTATTAACATTCAAACCTGCTAAACTACTTATGTAGTTGCCAACTTGGAATATGCAGGTAAAAAGGCCAAAGACACTCAAAGTATTGCTGACCTTTTTAGTTTAGGGCACTAACGGGATGTGCTCGTCCGACGCTACGTCCCGGCGGGTGAAGCTGTCGTTGCGCGGCGACGGAAGCGAGATCACGGTGACGGCCCACACCGTTACAGGCTTGAACCTTCCGCGACAAACAGTGGCCGGCCGTCGATCAGTGAAGCCGAGGCTGCTAATCGGCCAAGACAACGCGCCGCTTATCGTGTCGCGGGAGGTGCGGGCAGAAAGCAGAGTTAGCCAGCAACCACCACCAGCTCTACACCTCTCTCTCTGCTCTGCCCTCTACCTCGCTCCGACTTCTGCCTCTGCTCGCCTTCTTTTACTTTGACCCCCGCCTCACCCTGGACCACGGACTTGCTTACCCCTTCGGACCAGACCCGGGATCAGCTACAAGAACTAGCGACAAGCGATCGGACCAGCTCTACAGCGGCTACAGAGACGCCCCACTCTACCAATGCATAACTATGCAGGAACTATGTTATTTTTCCAGTACCGACTTATCTCCAATCGCCTTGCAAGAAAAAGATTTTAAATTTCGAACAATAAACTGTATGCTTTTGTTTGGAAAATTCAAGATCAAACAGGTCAAGATGGGTGCCACCGCAAGTTCTGAAGAAAAAAGAAATCTAAAAAAAATGCTGCGGAGGATATCTAAACATATTCCATCAGAGGATAAAAGGACTCACAAATGGAGGGCGACCCATCTTCCATGGGATATGGTATGAAATTGCATTCTATTCACACCGCACCGTATCATATACATTAATAACATACATACGTTTTTATTAACATTTTCTATTTAATAGATTGCTTTCGGGAAATACACGGCCCCAGTATGCAAAATTGCCTGGGGCCAGCTTATAAAGGATATAAGGAAGTCCAGAAACATGGAGGAAATGTTAAAAGACGCTGAGCAATTGCTCCAGCCCAATGAAATTACAATGGAGGTAAATTGATTGAAATCCTCCAAATTGGTAAAGTAGTCTTCTTCATACAAAACTTATTTGGATCTGCAGTTAGAATACTTGACCAAACTAAATATATATATATTTTTTAAACGGAAATAGCTATATAGCTATAGTTTTTTTAACAATTCATATAATTTATTTCACTATAGGTACTTGCATAGTAAAAAAGATTATTTTTTTAGTAATTACCAATTACTTTTTTACCAATGGCTTTTACTCAAATGTGTTAGAATTATATAACAAAATTAATATGTGTGACTAGCTCCATCTATGATGTATCTATAAACTAAATAAACGTCAGTCGATTTCCACCAACCTTGCCGTTTTATTAAAATGGCTCCATATAATTGATAAGATTTTAAAATTTGCATTATTAACATTTTTTTCTTCATTATATATATATATTTTTTTAATATAAACTCCACACAGGAGGCCCTGAAGAAAATAATTTCCCTCAGGGCCTATGTCATCTTTGGGGATGCTGTGTGGAGGGTAATATAGACAATAAGAACAATGTTTTGAAATATAATGTTTGACGACTTTTCATTTCTTAAATATGGGTTATTTGCTTTTTCCTTTTCACATATTAATTCCAAATAATAGTACATTGTCATGTTTTAAACTAGTTTGGTATCAATTATGTTTTCAGGAACACATTGAAATATTCACCACAAAGCTGTTGAATGCTACTCCCGAGGAGGCGGCCGCCCTCCACAAAAAACTTGCTGATGTGATGAGTGGCCGGCGCCCCCCGGGAGAAGCTAGGTAATTATTATATCCAACTAATGTTGTTTTAGTCCTTGTTGCATTGTGACAAGTCATAGATCAAACCAACTGTTACAAATTTCACTCTCAAACTGGCCGTATAATTGAGATACCATTTCATCCGTATCTTTTACCATTGGCCATTAAAATATATTCAACCAAGATGACATGAAATAACACCTTCTACTTAAAATGTGGGCAAAGGCTCCAACAGAAAATTAACAGCCTCTGAGTTAAGCTCTCAACTAACAAGCTGAAGGTCACTCTTTCTCTCCTCCCCATTTACTCTGCCACACTAATTGCCATATTATGTTAATGCTCATGTTTTTCTTTTATTCTAGACAAGACACGGACGAAAGGATTTGAGGAGACGATAAAGGATGGTGAACAGGGAAAGGAGGGAGCAGCTAGGAGAGTAATTAATTTAAAAAAGTAAGATTTTATTATTTTAGCTTGCAGTTTTGCAAATAAAAATATTGTTGTGAGAAATAATCTCATGGATGCAAAGATCAAACCACCGGTTACAAATTTCACACTCAAACTGGCCGTATATTGATACATGTTCTCAGGAACGGCTGAAAGAGTTAGGCCGGAAGTAAAATGATGCTAGCCCCGAGGAGCAAACGGCCCTGACGCAACAAATGAAGGACCTTATTAAATCTGGTAAATAATTGGCTTCTGATCTTGGGGAGAGATGAATGCGAAAATATGCTAATTAACAGTCATTAATTTGCTTTTCTTAAATGTCGTTTTTTCGAACTACCCTGTATTTTATTTTAAATATATATATGTATTACAGTAAAATTATATGTTTACCATTGTAAATTCAAAATCTGCTTATAACCTTTCTTTACATCTTTTTATTTAATTTTTCCTTGTTTTAATTTCTCAACTCTCTTTTAAATTTTAAATAATAATTTCATCTAAATAAAAAGTAAAATTTCAATTTTATAAACTCATATAGTCAAATATTTTTTACTTTATTGCTATTTTTGTATTATCATATTTGAATATTCTTTTAGTCTATTCTCTACGTTTATATTATTTAAAATACAAGTTAGCAACTTCTTATATCAACCAAGAAAACTTTTCATATTATTTATAAAGTGCAATAACTAAGTAAAAGTCAATACACTAGACTAAACAAGAATCGCTTTTAATAAATCTGCCTATTTCTGACTGTCCTAAAACAGGTAATCTCCTAGTTGGACAGCCAAATATCACTGTAATATGTAATGTTTTTTTAAAAAAATAAATAAGGAAAGTTTTTAATTTCAATCAGGATTTAATAAATTAATTATTTTTGGCACTATTTTTAAACATAATTTTCGACGTTGGTGAGTCTGTAAAAAAATAACGTCAAAATGGAGGCACGCATACTTTCCTTTTTAAAATTAATCATATTATCTCAGTAGATTCGGGATTTTATATTATTTACGTTTAATTTATTTCTCAGATGTTGAAATCAATCTTCAATAACCCAATTAACGAAGAAGTTGAGGATGACACGATGGACATTTGTGAAAACTACCGAGCGATTGTACTCGGCGTGGCGCTTACACTTATAATTTACGCCATATGGAAAGTGTTCAGATGGTGGAAGGGAATTGTACATAAGGAAAGATTGATGGAGGACCGACGAATAAGAAATAACCTGGCAAAGAGAATGCGTCGGGTCGCATTGAGAGCGGCCCGTGAAGGCGGCCGCTAAAATCATAATTTTTTAAATTTAATATTATATTCTTATATTCACAACAATAACAACAGTGACAACTGTTCGTATTTATATTTATATACTCCGTACAGAAGCAAGTCTGTACGGAGTATTGATTTCTCTTTAGCATGACCTTGGATTTTAGAAGTAAAATGGGAGATAGCACAATGGGCCTATGGCCTAAGTGCTCACGGGAACTACGTACTTAATTAAAATAACGGGTTACTTAATTATCCCGTTACAAGGCATCGAGTGGAGTTAATAAAAGTACCAACTTAGGAAAGTTCTTAATTTCAATCAGGATTTAATAAATTAATTATTTTTGGCTCTACTTTTAAACATAATTTTCGACGTTGGTGAGTATTGGTCAGAATCTAAAAAATAACTCCAAAATGGAGGCACACATACTTTCTTAATTCCTTTTTAAAATTAATCATATTATCTCAGTAGATTCGGGATTGTATATTATTTACGTTTAATTTATTTCTCAGATGTGGAAAACAATTATGAATAACCTTTTCAACCAAGAAATTGAGGATAATACGGTGGAAATGTGCCAAATCTACCGTGCCATTGTACTCGGCGTGGCGCTTACTGTTATTATATACACCATATGTAGTATATTCAGATGGTGGAAGGCGATTAACCAAATGGAAAGAATGATCCAGGACAGGCGCAACAGAAACAACCTGGCGAGGAGGTTGCGAAGGGCTGCTCTAAGAGCGGCCCGAGACGGCGGCTATCTTTTGTATCAAATCTACCGTGCCATTGTACTCGGCGTGGCGCTAACTGTTATTATATACACCATATGTAGTATATTCGGATGGTGGAAGGCGATTAACCAAATGGAAAGAATGATCCAGGACAGGCGCAACAGAAACAACCTGGCGAGGAGGTTGCGAAGGGCTGCTCTAAGAGCGGCCCGAGACGGCGGCTATCTTTTGTGATTTTATTATTAATTTTAGTTTTACCAATAAAAAATTATTAGTTGAAATGAGCATAAGTTCCTTATTCAGAATTTTACCAAGGACAATAACCTCACCCTAATACAGATTGTGTTGTCCTTCGATTTGATGGATGCCACCGTCCTAGGTGTGAGATGCATTTAATGTACCATGGAGGTTTTGCTATACATCCGGCAGTAATTCTGCAAAATAAGACCGTTCGTTCTCGGTGAGTACCTTTCCAATGAAATCAATAATGATAGGTATAGATTTGTGGAACTTTCTTAACTGCGTTTTCCCTGCCCCGTTTTCCACATTCTAATACCGGATAACGATTTGCAGACAATTTTTATATTTTATTATCTAATGTCATTTTTGTCTAAGATTCAACTAATTGTGATTCATGTTAAACTTTTTTCAATTCAGTTAAATAGTTTATTCTTTTTATAGACATTAAAAAATACAATTTTACTTTGTTAACAATAATATTAATCAGTAAAGAAAACAATACATATTTTTATAAATAATTCACCGTCATCTTGGTGCGATAGCTAACCAATACTGAACTAAACGTTCCCAATTCCTATTGTTTTTAGACGCCATAGCATCATGTTTCACCGGAATATATTTAAAAATAGTATGGCCTACGACTAGTGTTTTTTTCAGTGAAAAGGGAAAACATAAAAATCTAGGGAAATTCTGAAATGTTAACGAAATGAGGTCAAATAATAGGGGAAATTTTGATATATTCTGTTAAAAATTCAAAATATTCAAATATTTTAGGGAAATTTTAGTCTAAATCTAGGGAAATAAATTTTTTGGGGATACCATCATTGCCAATGTTCCAAATAGGTCGACTATGTAATAAGATACAGTGGCGGATCCAGGGGGGGGGTCACGGTGGTCACGGTGGTCATGACCCCCCCAGCCCAGGGGGGGTCATGACTACCTAGGTCCTGGGCCCATCCAGGACCTAGGTGGACCACTAATTAGAATTGTTAAACATAATGTTTTTATATATTTTTTGTCACAATATAAATTTTATTTAAGTACTTTCAATATTTAATTAATTTAATATAATACTTTGTTTGACGGCAAACGCATTCGAAAATTCGAATGTTACCGCGTCACCGCGCACCGCCACCGGCGCGCGCTTCGGCCGCCACCTTTCATATTATTATGACACATTTCGTGTAACCACGTGTGACGCTTGCGCGCGCTTTGTTTCGACTAACGTCTAGCGTCTAGCAAAACCTAACCTCAATCGGAACGACTAAACTTTATTAATAAAGTGTTTACTTTTATTTGTTTACTAAGTTAAAAAAAATAAGTTCCAATATAAGTAATAGTGTTCTTAAAAATTGTTGCTGCAAATTCAATTCATTACAAGAAATGGTAAGTAATCTAATCAGTTTCTTCATTATGCCAGTGTATGTGTGTTTAAACTCAAATGTTATTTGTTAATGTTCTAAGGCTGGGGTTAGACTCGTAAGTTTTTTTCCTGTAAATCGCTCTTGAAGGCGAGTTTGGCCAAATTCCCAATGTAAACGACACCAAAAGTCACTTAACGTAATTTTAGTAAGTTACAGAACTTATTCTTTCGGAAGTTTTTTGACAGGTCTGGACAGTAGGGTGGATCGCCATTGTATGGAAATTTTTTTTTTATATAAATCAGATTTTGCGGGGTGCGGAATAGATGATCTAGGTACATACAATTAAGCATACAAAATATCAATTTAAAATTTTGATAACAAGTACTGCCCCAAAGCAGTTGAATTATTTAAAATCTAGTAAAAAATAGTCCCTTTGTAAAACAGTTTTGTGTCAATATTAATACTTAGTTTTTATCTTTTACATTTCATAATGAATAAAAATTGCCGCGCCTTAAATTATATTAATAAAAAAATGTGATAATATTTATTTTCCTGCCAAAATTTGACAAATTGCTGAGTCCATTTTCGTGCCTCGCTCGCGCACCGGGCATTCCCGCACGCAGTTACGCGGGGCCGCGGGGGTGTTGCATGCGTTATTGCAATCATCAGTAAACAATTGTAATTAGCAGCTAGTGTGTTACCAAGTTATGAAGACATGATGAAATATTTTATTCACGTCTCGCAAAGCACAGAAAAACGATTCCAGGATTTGGGAAGAGATACTAGTGAAATTGTTGCTACTAAAATATAAAATATTTGGAAACGAGCGTCTTTACCAATTGTGGAACATCTCACAATTTTGGCGCGAATAAAGGACTACCATGAAAATTATCGGGCGATTCTTAAACCATGAGAAGGTAGAAAGCATAGTGAGAGTTACCTTAAAAAACTGGATGATTTCAAAAGACGCAGCCAGACATTATTTGATATCGCTGCTTGCAAATGAGGACCACGCTAGGACCACACTGACTGCCATCAATCAGCCCCATTTTGATTCGTGCATTTGCATATCGTTTAACGGTCGAAAGTATAAAACATTAATCATGGAGGATGGATGCAGAAAAGTTGTGAGAGAAAAACATATCAGTCTTTTGAAAGAACCTGGCAAACAATACATTTAGTTCGGTGATGCTAAAATAATAGCTTACAAATTTTTTGCATATTTTGTGGCAAAATCCATTGATTTAACGTGCATTCTAGGCATCGGATGTGACGGAAAAGCAGTTAATAATGGAACTAAGTCTGACATTATTCGACTTCTTGAAGGAAAGCTCTATCGTCCACTTCAGAGGTTGGTCTGTCAGTTACTTGCTAACGAGTTAAGTTTGAGACACCTTTTCGAATACCTTGATGGAACGACAACAGATCCTAGAAGCTTTAGCGGCCAACTAGGAAAGTTACTCAAGAACTGTGAACATCTTACTGTGATAGAATTTCAAGCAATAGAATGCAACTTACCGGACATTACAAAATCCCGTGACGACCTTAGCACAGACCAGCTTTATTTATTGGAAATGTGCCAAGCAATCGCCGAAAGACAATGTAACGAAAACTTAGCGAAAAGAAACCCGGATAAAATCTGTCATTCGCGTTGGTTAACAACAGCCAATACTTTTCTCCGATTTTACATTTCAACCAAGAATCCGACAGAAAATCAGGTGATATTGACTGAATTTGTGCTAAGAGTGTATGCTCCGATGTGGTTTAAAATAAAAACACAACCTTCGTGTTTTTACTGGGCGAGACACCTCCACGAAACCATAAAATTGTCTCGTTACAGCATTTGTTCGAGCATTTGAAAAAGGTGGTCGATTCCGTAACTCAACGCAACGGGTATTTTGGACACAGCGAAAATATACCTATTAGTATGTTAAACGACGAACGAAAACAAATTAGAGAGTTGGCTCTGAGACGGATTCAAAGTATCCGAGAACTTACGTCAGAGTTCTCTCCAATACGAGTATTTAAGCTACCTACTTTTAATTTCAACGCAGCAGACTATATTGACTTGATCTACTGGGAAAAACCATCAGAACCACCTCTTACAAAACTGATATCTAGCGAGACAATAATTGATGCCATTGCAGACCACGAAATTATCGAATCCAATATTTTGTGTAGGTTCCGATTGATGCCCTGTCACACGCAAGCCACGGAAAGATGCATCAAAATGGTAACGTCATCATGTTCTACTGTTTGCGGCCCTGAAAGACGTGAAGGGTGGATAAAAAACAAGCTAGAATCTTGTCGTATAATGCCAGTATTCAATTCGAAGAAGGACTCTAAAACACAATAACTTTTATGATTTTTGACTTTATTTTTTAACATTGTTTGTGATTTTTTGTGTAGCAATGGTACTTTTATTGTTTCTTGATTAGTAGATAATATTATTAGTAAATGAAATGTATTTTTTTTTATATTTTAACTACTTTTATTGAGCAAAGATTAAACCCTTCTTTTTCTAGTTTCTCGCTGTTTTTTTAGAATTTGAATTGACTTGGGGCAGTACTTGCACTCGAAATATCTTAATGCTGTCATAATGACTTTTAAAGGTATCCCCATAGAGCATCCATTCCACACCCCGCTGCTAAGAAAAACATAAAAACAAAAAATCGATCCACCCTACTGGACAGGTCTAACGCGCCCGCGCGAATTACCAGCCTTCCTATACTTCCTAAAGCAATTCTTAAGGCGAGACACAACCTCGTTCATCGAGGTTTTGCCCAAGGCTAACATTTTAATTTATTTCGGCGAAATTATAATTGAATTTAAAAAAAATAAAATTATGCCGCACGAGGGATGCAAGTTATTTATATTTTAGATTAATAAAACAATACCTTACAATTAATATATTTTACGTTCAACGATTTTAAAACTTTATAACCCGTGTATAACTATAAAGTTAGCGGACTTAGCGGTAAGTACCAGATTTTATTTTTCTAGATGATGAATTAATAACTTCGGAAGTGGACACATTTTTAATATTTGTAACAAATTCTTCAGAATCAATTAAAATGAAGGCTAAAAGTGTGGATAGATTTTTTTACTAAGATTACGAAAACGTTAGTAATTTTTTTTAGAAATGCATAGTATTATTTTTAATGATGGATTTTGAATGATTTACATGAAAATGTTCCGTCTCCGATTATGTTCCCTTAATTTTGTAAAATTCCACACTGATTATTTTTTTTATACGGCAACACTTTGATATCCGGCGAATTTTTGAATTTGACGTTTAACGTTCACTAGATTTATTGTTTGTTCTCTGCGAACTTAACCACTTAACCTTTGATTTGACTTTTTGCATGAGTAGGTGGTTTGGTATATTTATGCTTTTTGCTAAAGATGGCGGTGTTTTGACAGATGTTATGAACAGAACTCCGTACAATTTCATGCCATTTTTGTGACATTCGTGTGGAAAACGTTCTTTTTTAAATGACTTTCGGCTAGTTAATTACCGTTTTTTTGCACATATAAAATTATGTCCCGTCTTTCCGGTTTATAAAAAATGGTCTGATTTTTCGAGTTGAAATTTTAAAAAAATCACCAGGGTTTCAAAAATACGATTAAAAAAAAATACGGAACGTCTTAGAATATTTGCCTAAACCGGATTTTTTTTTAAATGTGATGCATGTGGCCTATTATCGGTCCAATCCTTTCTAATCCTAATGTTTCTGTTTTTAACATTTACGTATTTGAAATTTTGAATACGAAGCCGGTTGCCGTCAGCAGATGTCAGGTAGGTAGCTGTCATTCGGATAAAACGAAATTAATTGTCGCCTTTGACGGAACAAAAGCGCATAGATAATTGTTTAATTAAAGCCAAAATCTATTTCAACACTTTATTTGGGCCTTTTTGTCTTTCTTAACAAAATGGAGTAAATTTGACAGTAGCAGGTCGTTGTTGAAAGGAAGCCAGATCTTACCGCAAATAAATGTACAGATTGATATAAACGGTCGCAAGAGCATTTACACAGGCACAGGTCGAACCTCCGAACATTAATCTTCCGTGATCATTAATTACCACAAGTCGGATGCATATGTAAACAAACGCTCCTGTGAGCTGTGAGTGACCCCACTCTTAAAGTACCTCGTGGGTAGATAAGTAGGTACCTACCTACTTACTGAAAGAGTTTGACTTATGTTCCTACTTAATTATTTTTTTTGGAAGAGGGAGTTTGAAGAGCCTAAGCTTACTAACCTAAAATCTTAGATAAATTCACACAATGAATCGCGGGTTCAAGCCCCGTCCGTACCTGCATGGCTAATATTTACGGAATGAACATTTGTTTTGGCTTGAGTCTGGCACCCGTATTCAGAGTCGATCCTTTAGTTCAAGGAGCCTTCTTTTCCTTGGTTTTATATTCAGAGACGCGTATAAGGTCGGTGTTACGTCACTTTATAAGGAAGCTACCTTTCTCAAGATTTCTAAAATATTTGTATTCATAAACGTCACTACGAAGGTCTCTACGTTACGGCGCATGCGCAGTCTTGCATACTTTGGTTTTGAACCAACTCGAACTGTCAAAACTCAAGGTTGGTAGGGAGGGTACCTTTGCCTTCAAATTCGGTGATTTGTTTCCAGTTTTTGCTGTCGAAGACGTAAAACTAACAAAATGAACATGGATTTAATCATGGAAATGGAAATGGATAACGAGTTCTTGGACTTCGCCCTTGATCCATACAACACACGTGATGACATGGGCAGCGTACGGCGATACTTACGCGATTCCGAAAATCCTTTGGAATTTTATAGTGACAGGCAATTTAAAGAACGTTATCGGCTGGAAAAGAGAACTGTGATGCATGTAGTAATTCCTCTCTTATTTCCCAATTACGCTTTGGTAAATAACAGAGGCTTGCCGGTACCTCCTATTATTCAGGTAGCTATTGCGCTGCGATTCTACGCTACCGGTAATTATCAGGTAAATACGCCGTTTTACTAAATATCTTTTGTAAAATTATGCTCTACTATCTTGATTGAATCGATAATTTAGGCCGTAGAACACGTCCTAAATTATCGATACGCAACTATGATGAAACTAGTTCATTAATATTAGTTTTATACTGACTTGAAATCGACAAAGAATGCACAGAGGAAAACAAGATGTTAACCTTTTTTTATTTACTACTCTAGATTGTCGCGGGAGATCTTCATAACCTGAGTCAACCAACCTCCAGCAGAGTGGTGCAAAAGATTTCCTCGGGATTGGCGCGACAATTAATGAAGTTCATTCATTTTCCTCGACGGCCTGAGGACTACGCTGAAAATCGAAAACTCTTTTACTCGAGAGCTCAATTTCCAGGAGTAGTCGGGTGCATTGATTGTACTCACATTGCCATCAAGAGCCCAAGCCGAGCAATAGGGGAATCTTTTCGCAATAGGAAAGGATGGTTCTCCATCAACGTGCAAGCAGTTTCTGGCCCCAGTTTAGAATTTTTCTATATTGTCGCCAGATGGCCTGGTTCCACCCACGATTCCAGGATATTTCTAAACAGCGCATGCTGCCTAAAGTTTGAGCAGAAAAGAATTTCAGGAATTCTCCTCGGGGACAGTGGATATGGCCAGACAAATTACCTTTTCACGCCAGTTTTAAATCCGGTTAATGAAGCTGAGGAAAAATATAACAAAGCGCAAATTTCCACCCGCAATTTAGTCGAGAGACTATTTGGTGTATGGAAAAGGAGATTTCCGTGTTTGAGAAGAAAATTAGAAAATAAATTGTCCAATACGACTGACATTATAGTTGCTTGTGCCATTTTGCACAACATGTGTATAACTTAAAACGACCAGCATTTTGGGCGGCATGAGGGCAGAAATATACCTGTGAATTCGGTGGTGCAGTCAGCATCAGGCAGATTGATTAGAGATTCATTTATACAAAGACATTTTTCATAGTGGAAATGATTTCCAAAATCAATGAACTTGTGAAAGGACACCATAGCTAATGTAAAGACTAGTGAAAAGTTTTATTTTTGTGATGTGCAATGGAACTGGTAAATAACACCATATCTAATGTAACGACTGGTGAAAAGTTTTATTTTTGTAATATGTACTTTGAAATGACACCATGTCTGATGTAATGACTAGTTAAATGAAAATGGAAAATAAATAAAATATCTAATGGAGATTAACATTTTTTTTTATTATTTGTTCAGCTTCAGCTTTTTGAACACTAATTTCCAATAATCTGGTTTGCAGACGGGCTATTTTTAATTGCTCCCAGGCAATCTCCGTCAGTTCTCGGGCAGCCTGCCGAGCATTCTCCGTTTGTTCCCGGGCAGCCTGTCTCTGTTCCTTGGCAATCTCCATTCTAATTTGGTGATATTCTTCATCATTTTTCATCAAATTTTTGGATCGCTGGCAACGAACCTCTGCCTCGTCCCGAACCACCTGCCCACTGTCTGAAACAAGACAACATTACAAACCCGATTAGTCAACAATATAAATAATAAGTTTAGGCCTCCTGAGAAGTATAACTTTTCCAGTAAGAGGTTGTATATAGCCTCTCTGTTATGCCCCGTTCAGAAAAGGGCGATTTTAGTTGAACAAGATATCGTTCAGACGTTTCAATTTAATTCGAACCAATATTGTTTATTCGAACCAATCAAGATGGCGTCAAGTGAATGAGCGAAGAAAGGAGTGTAAGGAGAATATACGATGCAAATGTGAATGGTACCAGAAGTCGGGGACGCCCGAGGAAGACATGGCACGACCAAGTGAATCAAGTGAATGAGTCGGGCCATGTCAAGAGTCAGAACAATAGAAGAGTATGTATGAGACGATGTATGAATGAGGCAAGGAGTGTGTGCCAAGACCGAGTTGTTTGGCGGTCCGTCCTCTCTGCCTACCCCTGCGGGGAAACGGCGTGATGGTTCGTTAGTTAGTTAGTTAAGATGGCGTCAAGTTAAGTTATCACTGCGTGTGTCCCTATGATTTTGGACCTTTTCCGGAACGAACTTCAGAATATGAAAAGCGTGAAAAATGTCCTATGAGGGCTAGAAAATGGATTATAAGGAGAAACGAATTGAATGCTTCTAACACTATATTGAGAGAGATGGCGTTAGAAGATACCGAAGGCTATTGCAATCATTTGCGAATTTCGGAAGAACAATGTGATGTACTGTTGTCTATGATTAAAAAAAAATCCAATAACAGGAAACAGTTATGCGAGCGGCTATCCCGGCAAAAACTAAGTAAATAATTACGCTAAGATACCTGGCGTAATTTGTCTAAGCCTATTTTATTGTAAAATTACTAATGAATCGTGGCAAATAAAAATATGAACATAGTCACCTCTCTTGGGAATCATGCGACGTGTTGGCAGCTGGGGTGTATGACTCTCCCTCGGTATTCTTGTCATATCTGAAAATTGAAAATACTTTTTATAATATTTGTATCTCAAATATTACCTTTGATTTAATTTGACAACTAATAATGTATAAACATATGTGTGTTGTCGAAGACTCTCTCGTAGAAGACTTAAAATTCTTTTGGAAATATGTTAAATGCCAAAAAGAAAATCAACTTATACACCGAGTATTGTGTCATTCGATTGTAAACTATCACAAAATCTACAGGAAACTGTTAATCTGTTTGCTGAGTTTTTTGGTGGTGTATATGTTAGTAAAAGTGTAGACAGTGAGTACTCTTGTTCTAATATGGTTGAGAACCTTGTTATATCTGACTGTACAGTAACTATAGATGACGTTATATCTAAGCTGACGAGTCTCGATTCCCGTAAATCTGCAGGACCCGATAAAGTTCCACCTAGATTCCTAGTTAATTGTATGCATTCATTGTCACATCCCATACATAAGATATTTATGGAGTCACTCTCATCAGGTGTGTTTCCTGTCCTTTGGAAGTTCAGTCATTTGACACCTATTTTCAAAAAAGGAAATAAGAGCGAAGTAACAAATTATAGGCCAATATGCGTAATGTCTTCTTTACCCAAACTTTTCGAAAGCCTAGTACTAGAAAAGTTGATATCTCAATTTAAACGAGTAATCTCACCCCTTCAACATGGATTTATTAAAGGAAGATCAGAACGTCAGATTTAATATAATACACCAATGATATGGTTAATGCCTTAAACGCATCCATCATATCAAACTGACTACATACATACCTACTGACTACAGCAGATTATTAGTTTTTGCAAAGGTTCTTATTCAATTAATGGCGCTAATCTTCTTCGAGTTTAACAGATTCGAGATCTCGGTGTCTTATTCCACGAGAGTCTGCAGTTTAACTTACACATCGATAAAACTACAAGCGATGGGATGAGAATGGGGGCAAAGTTTAAAAATGTGTTAACTTTAAAACATCTATATTGCTCATTAGTACCAAGTTAATTAGAATACAATTCAACAGTATGGTCACCGTACTACAAAGTCCATTCTCATGCCTTACAAAGGTATAAAATAAATTCCTTCGGTACATCAATTTTAAAATAAATATTTCCATCGAATTTATAAATTACAATAACTTACGCACCCAAACCAGACTTCTAGATAGAAGACTTCTAACTTATATATTGTTTTTATTCCAAATTATCAAATCTCTAATTGAAAGCCCTGAATTATTGGAATTAATTTCTATGAATGTACCTGCCAGACAAACTCAAAGCAGACACTTTAAAATATAACAATAACCTCAATACCAACTACTCTTTTTATTCACTAATTCTAAGAATACATCACCGCGCAAACAAACACTGTGAACTTATTGATTAGTGTTAATAATTTTTGAGTTTCAAAAGGCAACTAATTTCAGACCTGTTTGCTAGTTATCAACTTGTATTATTTATTAGCTTTAAATATGAATGCAACAATATAAATAAAAATTACTAGACATGCATTTTTGTTAAATTCAAAACAATCAGTTACATTATCAAAAACTGACTTACCAAACACAGGCAATTCTGTCGACTGACCAGTCCAAGGCAGTCCAAGGCAAGATGTGCTGGGCACAGCGGTATCTGAAACATATACAATATTTTGTTAACATTTCCTCTCGGAATTCCAAATTAAACCAACTTGGTTGTGCCATTATATATCACATAACTTTCTACTAACCATCAGGCGATTCGCAAATAGTGCGATCGCTGTCGTTGCTGAAAATCATTTCGACATTTGTCACCAAGTCCAGCACGCTGTCGATTGGATGATGCTCCTGGGAAGCACTTGGTGACAGTCTGCCCCCTCCCGTCTTGAGCCTGCTCATCTTTTCTCCACGAAGCTCCAACTTCCTTTTTGTTTTTAGGTTGTCCCAACATTTCTTGAGCTGCGCTTGAGATCGCTAAAAAGGAATTCAATACGGTATTATAATCTAGTATAGGCACTATTACAGAGTGTGAATAACAGAAAATTATGATGGATATATGAATGTGGATGAAACGACTTGATGGTTGGTTGGTATTATAATTACAAACGATAAATACCTTTAGATTGTCGGCGATCGAGTTAAATTCATCCGTCACCTTGTCCCAAGCATTTTTCTTATCTCCGAGCTGCTGGTGATTTGTGGCAATGGAAGAAATGGCTGGATATTTGCATATCAAATCAACCAAACATTTCTTCTCATTGGGTGTGACCACAATACGCGAAGTCATTTTTTAAAAAAACTCACAAAACACGAAACAACGAACTTATGGAGACTGACAGCGGGTTGATAATATGCAACTCGGCGTAGACATGTAAATCCATAGAGAATAGCATAGATAAACGTACAACTTGTCCCAAAATGGGGAGTGTTGTGATAATTATAGCGCAACATCCACAAATTTCGGATGACGTCCCAACTTTATTTCGGCGTAGACATAAGGTACACACCTTGATGAAGGAAGTTCCAAGTGTGGACTCTGAATTGAAGCGTTAAAGGTAAGGTTGGTCGATTCTTTCCCTTGAGTAAGGAATACACTTGAGTAAGGTAACCTTGAAGGATCGATTCTGAATACGGGTATGGGTGTTTTACGTAGCGTAGGTACTTATAATTAATATGTATTTACAAAAGTCTGTTGTCTGTTGTGGGGTGTGAAATTTGCATGGTTTTGCTTGCAGGGTGACTCTAAGGGAAAAGGAGATGGTGGTGGTGGGTTAAAACGTAATATAGGTGGCAGTTCATTTAAAAAAATAGATTCATTTTTCACAAAGAAACCAAGGTTTGAGATTGCTCACTCGAAAAATTTACCTACAACAACTACAGAGGATAATAATTGTACTGCCGATGCTTCTGCTTCTTGCTTTGCTTCTACAGCTATAACATTGCCTACATTAACCTTAGACGATGAAAAAACATGCTCTCCTGTTATTAACGATATTCAGCCTATATTATGTACGTCGACTTCTGATTCTGATCAGATAAAGACTTCACTTTCTCAATCAGAGTTTGCTTCAGATATTGCATGTTATATAGGGAAAAATATATATGATTCATCTACTAAAGCTATGTTGCTTGAAAAGCATTGGCAGCCTCCCCCTAATTACACTTTCCCGCACTGTGTTGTTAATAAAAAAGGAAAACAAACAAAAAAAAATATGCGAATAAGTCTCACCTTGAAAAGTTTCACTGGCTTGTTTTGTCGCATAAAGACCAGGGACTTTACTGCAAGTACTGTGCTTTGTTTGCCGTAGCTCCTGGAGGTGGTGTACAGAAAAAAACACCCTTATATCGACTCGTAAAAGAACCGTTAAAAGCTTTTGATAATTTGCTTGGTGAAAATGGTGTTCTGCTAACACACCAGCGAAAAAAATACCACGAATCAGCTGTCGAAGCAGGGAAGAACTTTTTGTTGACTTTTCACAAGCCAGAAATTAATATAATGAACCAAGTAAATAGTCAAAGACTGACACAAATAAATGAAAATAGAGATCGTTTGCGACCAATCGTAAAAACTATTATATTTTGTGGCCATCAAAATATACCGTTACGTGGCCATCGCGACGATGGTAAATTGTTGAGCCATGACAGCGTGGTAGCTGATGAAGGGAATTTTAAAGCCCTTTTAAAATTTCGTATAGATTCTGGCGATACTGCATTGCAGCAGCATTTAGAATCTTCAAAATCCAACGCCACGTACATCAGCAAGACTGTACAAAATGAGTTGATAGATATTTGTGCAGAAATCATTCAGGAGAACATTTTACAGAATGTGCGGGAAGCAATTTTTTTTTCAATTTTGTTCGATGAAACAACAGATATATCACATATCTCACAGCTGAGCCTATCATTTCGATATTTTCATAATGGTATTATAAAGGAACATTTTGTGACTTTCTGTGATACTTACGATGCTCTTAGACGTGAAGAAAACAATTCAGGTGATATAGAGCCTCGATTGACAGGTGTGGCATTGGCGAAAATTGTTGAAAATCTGTGTACTAAATTTAATTTAGATTTAACTAGGTGTGTGGGTATTGGAACTGACAGCTGCTCGCTTATGGCATCAGATACGAAAGGTGCAGTGCAAGAATTGAAGAAAATAGCCATTCACGCCAAACGTTGCCCATGCAACAACCATGTACTTAATAACTCGTTGGCTAGATCATCCCAAGTAGTTTCTTGTCGCAATACTTCTGGCACAATGAGAAAAGTTGTAGCTTTTGCCAATGCATCTGCTAAGAGGCATGAAATTTTTAAAAAAGGATTCGGAGTTGCCTTGCAAGGTATCTGTGAGACACGTTGGGTAGAGAGGCATGATGGGCATCTTCAATTTCAAGGAGACAACTTGGTCAAAATTTGTAGCGCTTTGGAGAAGATTTCTACTTGGCAAGACAGTAAAACCGCTACTGATGCGCATTGCTTGCTGCAAGCATTGCGCAGTTCTGACTTTATTATATCCTCCATCTGTTTAAGTGATATATTAGGTGGGTACTTGCCTATATTATTTTGTTTCTTATTGTTTGGATAATGAACATACGTACTATACCTACTTGAATATTATATTGTTATTTTGTTAATTTGTTTGTGTTTCAACAAAAACAATTTTAACTACCATTTATATTAAGTCATAGATCCTTAATTTATTCACCCATAACTCACAAACAGTCACATACTAACTTTTTATTTTTCAGGTACTACTGTATCTTTAAGCAGAATACTGCAATCGAACTCCATTGATTTAAAAAAAGCTGCGGACGCTATTAACGATACTTGTGTTCTACAAAATAAAAGAGAAAATGTGGACATAATTTACCGACAGCTTTTTGAAGAGGCTAAAGAAGTAGCTGAGCAGCTAGATGTAGAAATTAAATGTCCCAGAATAGTGTCAAGACAAATACATAGGGCCAATAATCAACCTGCTCAATCTGCTGAAGAGTATTTCCGCAGATCCATATACATCCCTCTTCTGGATTCAATAATAAGTGACCTACAGGACCGTCTGTCTCCTGAAATCCTTAATTTTTTTCAGCTAAGCGTTTTCATGCCAAAAAGCGAATACAGTAATCAAGACATTGAAACTGTGAAACAACTAGCATCCGATTATACATTGTTATTAGATAATACTCCAGTTTCTATCATTGTAAATGAATATCGGCTGTGGATGATGAAGTGGCAGCGTAGTCAGGACATACCGCAGTCGATTTCTGACATTATTTTAAATTGCGATATTGAGATGTATCCTAATGTAAGAAAATTTTTATGTATTATGGCTACACTACCTGTTAGTGTAGCGACAGCGGAAAGATCTTTCTCTACGTTACGAAGAATCAAATCGTGGCTAAGAGCTTCAATGGTTGAAGAACGCCTAACCGGACTGGCACTTCTCCACGTTCATAAAAACGTACCAATTGAAGTAGATGAGGTGATAACGCGTTTCGGGAGAAGAAGTAAACGAAAAATTGATTTTGTTATTTAAGATGAAGCTATACGTTTTTTTTTTATTTTTTTATTTAGTAACTATATTACATTTTTTTAAACATTTTTATAAGAATTATATATATTTATATGATTAATTGATATAGATTTTTATAGTCCTCCTCACTAGGAGATCCTGTGCTGAGGGGGACTAGGTTTTGAATAATTTTTCAGCGACTTCTATGGTTCGACTTCATGTTTTGGGTAAGGTTTTCCAGAAACTTCTACGACGATGTTTTTAATAGGCTAGTGAGTTCTTTTTCCGGTAGTTCCTTAAGCCAAGATTTAATGTCCTTAATGTAGTGATTTTTGGTTTTAATTTGTTTGATACTAAGTGGGAGTTTGTTATATACCTTTATTGCTAAAAAATTAGAACTTTTTTGTCCAAAGGTAGAGTTACACTTTGGTATATTTTGTATCTCTGTTTCTTTGGCTCTGGTTTTATAAGTATGTGAGGTGTTTACTTCTGAATTATTTTTGAGGTGGTGTACCTGAATGTTTTTGGCATAGATTTTCTGTATACTTGGAACGTCAAAATGCTTAAAAATTTCTGTTGTTGACGTCCTTATGGGGACCTTTAGTATGGTGTATGCAAATTTGATAAAAATACATATACCTAGTTTTTTAAAAGTATGTATTAGTTACATTTTGTTAATATATATATATATACATATTATATTTCACTTAATCAAGTTTCTTTTTATTAATATATGTAGCTGGGAGCAGTTCCTTGATAATGTCTAATACTGATATTTGTTTGCCGGGTTTGAACCCGCGATCTCCGGATCGCTAGCTGGCAGCCTTTCCCCTCTACCATGGAGGCCGTCGAAATTTTACTTTTTGTTTTAAAATAATATATATTGTATTCGTTTTAATTATGTTCTTTTTGGAATAAATTCAGCATAGGTAGATGCAAGTTATTTATTTTCACCGTTTTTTTTTTAAGTCTATGTATCCATAAATTGATGTATCTAATGTAGAATATTTTCATTTGAGAAATTTTAGGTTGACGAATATAATGCTTAAATTCAGTATTGGTAGATCAGAGTTAATATTTTATAAGAATAATTTTTAAATATATGTAGCTGTGAGCTGTTCCTTGAAAATGTCTAATACTGAGATTTGTTTGCCGGGGTTCGAACCCGCGATATCTATTGTATTTGTTTTAATTATGCTCTTTTAGGATAAATTCAGAATAGCTAGATGCAAGTTATTTATTTTAACCTTTTTTTTTAAGTGTATGTATCCATAAATTGATGCATCTATTGTAGAATATATTTAAACCTAGCTGTGAGTTGTTCCAACATCATTTCTAATATTGAGATTGGTTTGTTGATTTGTTTCCAAAAAATTTATTTGTAAATAAATTTTACAAAAATTTTAGATGTGGAAATTTGATAAAGTGTATGTAAATTTGATAAAAGTACATATACCTAGTTTTGTAAAAGAACGTATTAGTTACATTTTGTTAATATATATACATATTATATTTAACCTAATCAAGTTTCTTTTTATTAATATTTATATGTACATATTAATAATTCACTTTCAGAATATTTTTGTTTGGATTGTAAATAAATAAAATCAATTCAAATTTTATAAATATTTACTTTTATTAGCGTTCCCCATAGTTTGAGGATTGTCGATAATATTGACTACGCTGCCGGCTCGGCCGCTGCTGGCAAAATAGAATGGACGGTATTCATCCACCAGGTAACAAGGTATTAACAAGCGTATGGAAGCATCGGCGAACGGAGATCTCGCTGGGCGCTTCTTACGTATTGCAAGCACCGCGTCATGGCAACAATATTTATTTCAAATTACTTGCCTCGTGCAAATCAGGCCAAAATATGATGGTGCAAGGCGCTCGGTTTTAAAATTTATAAAGCACAAGAATCGAAATATTTCCAGCGTTTATATTCCTCTTAAATATGGAAGTACAGTACTTACATTTATTAATAACATTTGCTGCACACGATTGGTCCTAAAGGAGTTCAAATTTTTAATTCATTCGGCCTCACTATTGAGAAGAGCACGCTGGAAGGCATTATTCTACTCTTCGATAGACTGGATAGACACTTCAAACCTACAGTGAATATTACAGTGGAACGATTCAAATTCTTTACCAGGAAGAAAAGAAATAACGGTCAACAAGCTGTTATTATTTGTCTATTTTGTCGTGACAAGCAAAGTGTTACAATAATAATGTCGAGTCAAATTCTGCAAATGCAGAATGCTACGGATATGGTTGGCGAGTGGAAACGTTTTAAGCAATCATTTCTTTTATATATGATGGCGAATAACTACAACGAGGAAAAGGAAATTCAAAAAGTTGCAAGATTCCTACACACAATACTATGTTGAAGACACACCTGACACCATGTTATATTGTGGTGAAATAAGAACACGATTAATAATTGTAATCTGTACTGTATTGGTTGACAATTGACATTACACAAGCCTACGCCGCCCGGGCTTGCGGAGCAAAAGACAATCTTAATGATATACCTAGTGTTACCATATCCAACAATACCTACTTTTTACTTGTATATATTATTATCAAAATTAAATTATAACTTCTTGTAACTGTAACTGACCGGACCTAAGTCCTCCATCACAACACAAGCAAGCATTTTCGGCTTTCTGTGGTGGTGGTAGGAGTTATTGTTGGGTTATTCGTAACCCGGGAATGTTTGTCTTTCTTTAAAAAAAAAAAAAAAAAACTTGACCACGACTACGTGACCCCCCCCTGGCGCCAAAGCTGGATCCGCCCTTGATAAGATAGAGTATGCTGAAGTAGAAATTTTCGTCGATAATTTATGCAGAATCAAACTCCTGCTATTGTTAGTCGGTACTTAACACCTACATACAAAAATGTAAACTGTGTATTTTATGGAGCATTTTTTTATTTATTTCAAATCAGGATTTGTACAATTTACTATCGAAACGTCACTATCTCAATAACAATAAATTTTTCAAAAATTAGTTTTAACAAACGGTAGTTAGGTACCATGATATATATTTTTAAATGCCAATAAGAATTTCCAAATAAACACGACGATTTTCTTCTCCGAACCACTAAAACGGGCACCATCTTGAAACGGAAACGGAACATACATACAAGTTTACAGGTGAGAAAATGCAAACCTATCGATTTAAAACAGAACTTCACTACGCTCAATCAATAAAACGAATATTTTTTTCGATTACTATGATGTTTTCAAATATTGTCAACAAATTCGTAACCCTGCAAAAGTGTAGAATATAATTATCGGTAAAATTATCGTAAAAAAATGATTGTTCACAAAATGACCGTTATCAAATGATCGCAAGCAAAGTGATCGTAGGCAAATAATACGAACAAATGGTCATTTACAATCAAATGAGCTTACGATGAAATGATAATTAAGTTCTTTTGCCTTACGATCAAAACGTCGGTTAACCTGGTAAAGTAAGTCAACAAAAACCCCATCTGTATTTGTTTCCCCTGATAGAGGTCCCGTGAAAATTTAGCTCACAAACCATCTTATTATCACAGACTCATAGCAAAGTTAATAAAGCGTTCCCTATTTCATTTGCATTTAGATTAGTGACCATTCTTAGGTGTTATTCGATAGCCTTCGCCGTGTTGTTGAATCATTATCCGATTAGTTCTGTTTGGTGTTATTGTTATGCGTTAACAGTCGTATTTGATCTGGGAGGCTTGTTCGCGACGTCACATTATTCCCGCCGCGCTCTCGTTTAAGGTGTTTACCCACTTACTATTTTACATAATAGAGCTAGGCATTGAACCATTACTAGTAAGAAACCGCGAGCACACGTTGAAGCGTGTCGTCAACTTGGTTCACCTATTCTACTGCAAATTGCATCCACACACACTAGTGTCTCGCCATTGTTTCTACCTACGCACTAAATGCATACATTTTATTGTATAGCTGCTTTGATAGTCGTTCGGCGACAGTTGGCACGCTTCCATTCCATAACTCATCATTTCAATTATCCAAATGAAATGAAACTACTAATTTTTGTATTTTTAGTTCAAATATGCGACTAAAAATTACAAGATAGTCTTACAATTATTTTTTCCCAAATTTTTGGCAGCTTAAATATTGATGTTCTAAATGGCAGATATCATAGAATCAAAGAGAATTATTTTAGACAGGAACGCTCATTGCAGTAACATTTCTTAAATATTTTCATCGCTATGCTGTATTCTCTACAATTATTCAATCCACGTACTGTTGGTTCTCAATAATATAACTTACTAATCCTTCAAGAATATCAAACAACTTAAGAAACAAACCTTTTAATACAACTCTGTGCTCACAGTCTAAGTTGCATACAAATATTTCGTAAGAATTATACCAAAAAATTACAACACCATTCCTTAGTTTAACCTCATTCCTTAGTTTAACCTCATTCCTTAGTTTAACACTCAATAACAAAGTACCAGCTAGAACCGGCCACAATAACACTTGCTCCGTGCAATTCTCAACTCTAAAAATCAAAATAGCGTTTTTAATTAAGAAAATAAGTGCTCAATCGACGTAGAAAGTCAAGGGCTTTACGCCAATTTATTAGTTTCATAATATTAAAACTTAAAATCAACGTAATTATATGGTTTAGTGTTTTTGAAAGTGACAGTTCGGCCCGGTCCAAAGGACCCGGTCTTTAAGTTAGTGTTTTAGTACTTAAGTCAGTTCTAATCTAGTAAATAAGAGACCACCCAGACGTTAAAAAACATTTCTCATCGAGTGAAATCTGGCACGGTCAATTCAGCATAGTTTTAGATTCCTTTTTTGTGTTAATTTTGACGTTTATGTTTGCGGTAGTTTTTGACAGTTGACGTTTGTTTTCGCGGCTGTTCCGAGTGAAGTTTATACTATTACTATTATTAACTAGTGCTTAGTAGAGGATAATAGTTATATTTTACAAAGTGAACAATAACGCAGAGAAGACCACTCCAGAATTACCTTCCATCTATGGATCAACCGGACGATGCGGGCCCCCCGCACTCTCCCACAACCGCCGCCGCCGAGATCCCGGGCACCAGCTGCAGCAGTCCCAGGCTAGAACTAGGTGATATTTCGGACGAGGATTCGGACAATTCTGAAGAATACTTTAGATCTGGGAAAGAAGCTCTAAGCGATGTCCAGATGGCGCTGGAGGAATTGCAGGACACTTTAGCTGAAAAGCAATGTAAGGTAAGCAAGGAGCAGCAACTAAAAATTGCCAGAAACGTAACTTACGTAATTGGTGCTGTATCACAACTTACATTGGACAGAGAAAAACTGAGAGCTGATCTGACTACTGCCCAGGCTGGTTTGAAAGTGGCCCAGGCGGAAAAACGTTCGGTTGAGGACTGCAACCGTCACCTCGCGGAGAAAATTCAGCAGCTAGAGGCGGACCTAGGACCTGTGATGCGACGTGTCGCTGTAGCTACTGAGGCGACCATGTCATTTGCGGTCATCGCCAAAATAAAAACTAAAGATGCGATTCCATTGCCGATCACTCGTACAGGACAAGCAGTAGGACCTACAAAGCCTACTATATGCGTTTTTCCTAAGCTGGATAGCATTAAAGACAGCGAGGAAACAAAACAAAATGTAAGAAAAACTTTAAAGCCTTCAGCTTTAGGTGTCCGAGTAACCGGCATGAGAAACATACGAAATAAGGGAGTAGCGATTCATACTGCCAGTGTTGAAGACCAACAAAAATTATTAATTGCGCTCACTAATACGAATTCAAGTACTTTAAGCGCACGACTACCAGCAAAAAGACATCCCAAGGTAATATTTTTCAATGTACCTAGAGAGTTATCCGATGAGAGCTTCCTGAATAGCGCTTTGGCTGGAATTCCAAACATGGAGCAAATGGACACTGGAGAGATGATTTCGAATTGCCGACTCAGCCATTTGGCTGGCGCTCGATCTGGCTCAACCTGTCATCGAGTGTATGAGGTTCCGGCTAAGCTACGTCATCTGTTAGTAGAACAGGAACGGGTATTCGTGGATTGGACGGTGTGCCGTGTACGGACGTGAATCGTGCCCAAGCGCTGAAGCCAGCCGGTATGTGCAACATGCACGAGGTTCGGTAAGGCCGCGGAGCACCTGACGGGAGACAAGGAATGCCCAGCTTATCAAGCAGCACTATCCAGGGACTTGGCAACCATCCACTATGGCTTTAAATAATTATATAGAAGATGACTGTGAAGTGGACTTTATAAGAACAAACAATTTGAATCAATGGGTAAAAATGAAACGTAAAAGTGAGATAGGAGATTTAATTTGCATCCAAGTTAATATTAGATCAATATGTAAATATTGGGATGTATTACATGTATACTTAAATAGTTGCTGGGAGTTTGTAGACATTTTAATGCTATGCGAAACTTCCATACAAACTGACCTTATTGATTTATATGAGATACCGGGCTACACATGCTATAACTACTGCCGCACTAACAAGTCAGGTGGGGGCATTCTACTAGATATTCGGAATAATATTGTATTCAAACAAAAACAACTAGAATCGTTTTATTTTGAAAATGTATTCGGTGTAATTACTCTTCCAAATAAAGAACATATTAGTATTTTAGCAATATATCGACCGCCGAATCTTAGCAAACAATCATTTATTATGGAAATAACATCTGTTTTGACAAGTTTCATAGATCCTCTCGATAATGTTTTGTTCTTTGGGGATGTTGATCTAAATTTTATGAATTACCAAAATCCTGCTGTAATCTCATATGAAAATATTCTAGCTAGCAATTACTTAATCAAATGTATAGACGGCGTGACTAGAGAAGCAATTGTAGACGGACGCGTTACACGCTCATGCATCGATCACATTTATGTTAGGAACAATAACGGGCATAAACAAGTGGACGCGTTATCAGCGTGCGTATGCGAGATTGCTATAGCAGATCATTTGTAGCAGTTCAATCTAGTCCCGCTACAGAGATTCTAACACCTGTCAAGAATTTGGACTCGTTGACGTGTCGCTAGCGTTTATGGCAACTTCCTGTGGAAGATCTACACTGGATTGCGGACTCACCAACGCCGCCTACTTCAGTATTCAACAGGCTGCGGTTCCGGGACGTTGTGACTTCGGGAGGACTCGAGCCACCACGCGGGTCGATATATTTTTACGAGCTACCATGACGCCGTAGTTAAATTATTCTACCTTGGTCATCCATCGCTCTACTTATTAAATTTAGCAATGCGGATTGCACTGCTTGGCGGCCTTACGTTTATCAGGTCAGTTAATTTTAATGTCACCAACCTTATTGTCAATTTCTCAATGTAATCTTAAAATTTCCACCGTTGCATTTCAATCCTTCGGATGATGCACACCCCTGAGATATTAAACTAATGATATAAAGAGTTCTCATGTTACTAAAGTTGTAGGAATAAATATAATTTTGGAATCGTTTTACTCTTTCTTTTTATTCTACATACTTTGTCACCTCATAACATGTTACAATGGCGGCAACGTGCCTTGCACCTTAATATTTCCGCTATACATTACATCGTCGCAGTTAATATTAAATATGACGAGCAAAAGGAACCTTTAAACACTGCGAAAGAGATTATTGTTTTGTCCCAAAAACGTATAGACAGCCAAATACATAAAATAAATTGGAATTCCTTACTTAATGAACAAGACAGTATTACACTGTATCAAAAAATTAAAAACAATTTTATTAACCTATACGAAAGATGCACAGTATCATTCCTGAAAACCGAATAAAAGACCAAACAGGATCAAAAATTGGATAACTACTGATATTTTAGAAAAAATTAAAAAAAGAGATTTGCTATTTCGAAGGTGGAAGAATTCACTAACCAATAAAAATTACGAAAATGAATACAAGGCCTTTCGAAATAATGTTAACAAACTAATTACTAAACAAAAATTATATTTTTTTAAAGATAAATTTAAAACATGTTTCAATAAAACAGTTCAGTTTTAACGTCACAATGACGGAAAAAGTGAAAAAAATCGTTATTAATGAACTTCTTACGTTTTTATTCAATAAAGTAGATGTGCTAGATGAAGTGTCAATCGTACAAATCTGTTCCACGCACTTCAGTGAAGACGAGGTGGAACTATCGAAAGATCTCCTGTACTCAGAGGTTGACGACAGAAGAATTACCAGGAAGGGCGATGGAAAAAAGGTAAAGAACCTTTATGATATGATCAAAATTATAAAAGAAACCGAGCCAACAGATATGCCAACTTTTGTGGCTAAAAACCTGCACAAATTACCTCCAGTTTGTTTTGATTCAGTTGACATAACCTCACTTTTAAAAGATATTGTGTCTTTAAAAACTGAGCTCTTTACCATAAAGGCACAAATGTGCAAACAAAATGATGTAGATGAGCTATGAGAGCAGATGACCCTTTTGAGGACCGAGTTGAAATCAATAAATGTCAATAATCAAAATGATAATCCTAAATGTATCGAAGAAATGCCCTTGGTCAATGTCAAGGTCACGGAGCAGGACAGTATTAGTACGCACACCAAACAAAAGACGTACTCTAATGCACTAGCTAATAAATCAAACGTAGGAACCCAGAAACCGTTAGACAACGGCCCGCGGTCCGATACAAAGATATTTCGGAATTATCAAAACAACGATAATACAGGTTTTACAATGGTGAAAAAACGAAAAATTAATAAAAATCACAAGGGAACAGGGCCCATATCTATGATCAAGGCAGCTCCTCTAAGAACGGCAATCTATGCCTCAAGATTTGCAACAGAAACGAGTGCTGATGACCTCAAAAACTATGTTACTTCTAAGAACCAATCTTTTATAGACGTAGAATGGCTCAAACCATTCAAACCGACCCCGTTCAAAACATTTAAAATAACAAATCCTCGCGCAGAAAATCAGTGTTTTTATGGAAAAAGATTTTTGGCCCGAAGGAATAGTGTATCGAATCTACAAAGAAAGAAATCACAGCTCAGACAAAAGTTCAAACAATACCTAAACAATGGATCCTCTTAAAATTATTAGTATCAATTGCAGATCAGCGAGAAGGACAGTGAAATTTATTCACGAAATATGTGAAGAATATGATGTCATTCTATTACAAGAAACATGGCTATTACCCACTGACATAAATTATCTTTCAGAAATACACCCAAAATTTTCAAGCTTGGGCACATCTGCCATAGATACATCTACCGGCATACTTAGAGGGCGTCCTTACGGCGGAACGGGCGTATTGTGGCGGAGCGCAATAAGGGCCAAGGCTATCGACTGCAATGACAATAGGTTATCGGGAATAGAAATAAAGCTGGATAAAGGATTGTTGTGCATTCTCACAGTTTACATGCCAACTTTCTGTAATGATAACATACCCGAATTTTCAAGATGCCTGGCAAACCTGCATTCACTTATTGAAGATAAACAATATACGAACTGCCTTATTATGGGTGATTTTAATGCCGATCCAAGAACATTATTTGGGAAAGATTTATTATCATTCTGCAAAGAAAACAAATATCACTGCATCGATATTGAAAAATGTGAAAATTCTTACACATATGTTAGTGATGCACATAACACAACAAGCTGGTTAGATCACTGTATAGGGACGGCCACAATTCAAAAGATGACAAAAAATATTTCGGTAAAGTACGATGTTGACTGGACAGATCACCGGCCCATGTCAATTTGTTTAGAAACAACAGGTATAACCGCAACGGAGGAAATTTCCCCGATGGCTTTAGATCCAGTAAAATGGAGAGCACATAATACTTCGCAGATCATGTCCTATTCTGCAACTGCATCATTTTTAACAAACCGAATTAAATGCAGCAGCGGGGTCGAACTCTGTAAAAAGTCAGGATGCAAAAATAAGTTTCATAAAGATGCCATAGACGAAGTATATGGGAGGATTGTAGAGTCACTAAGTACTGCCGCTAAAAACGTCTTTGAAAATGGGCGCAAACATAATAGAACCACATCCAAACATATTCCTGGATGGAACGACAATGTATCGATTCATTATGAAGCATCACGAAATGCACTTATGAAATGGATTGAAAATGGAAAACCCCGGTCGGGTCCCTTGGCAGAAAATAGAAAAATACTGAGAAGAAAATTTAAATATGAATTAAGAAAATGTCAAAAAACAGCGGAACAAATAAAAATGGACAAAATATCAGGTGCAATTGAGAACAAAGACTTTAAAGAATTTTGGCAAAAAACAGGCAACGTTTTAAAAACTAAAGCACAGATATCCACTCATATTGAAGGAGAATCGGACGCAGAAAAGATTGCTAATATTTTCATAACCAACTTTTCAAAAATATCGGAAAGAAACGAATCCACCATCTTAGAAAAACCATGCGAAGATGAGGACGAAAACATAATCGTTACGAAAGATATGGTCAAAACAGCTGTAAAACGAATGAAAGCTGGAAAATCGCCCGGTTATGATAGCCTGAGCATTGAACATGTTAGAAATGCAGGTGAAAAAATATACACGCTTCTAGCAACGCTATTCACACAGATACTTCAACATATGCATATGCCAAGAAACTTCTCACTTACAATTATAGTACCGTTAGTTAAATCCAGACAAGAAGACATATCCAGTGCTTCCAACTATAGGCCGATATCTCTAGCCACAATAATATCCAGAATATTTGAAAGGGTTTTACAAACTTACATAGAACCCAAACTATTTACGTCCGACAACCAATTTGGTTTTAAACCTAAATTGTCAACAGATATGGCAATATTCAGTTTGAAACAAAGTATCGAATATTATAAGGCAAGAAAAACAACAGTGTATGCTTGCTTTCTAGACCTAAGTAAAGCTTTCGACCGAGTATCTCATGCACTGCTTTGGAAAAAACTAAAAGAAAGGAATGTACCCAGTTCAATAATTAACATTCTGGCGATCTGGCATCATCAACAAGAGAACCAAGTTATCTGGAAAAATAAAATGTCAGTACCAGTAAATACGAAATGCGGCGTCAGATAAGGGGGAAGCTTATCACCAATCCTATTTAACGTCTATATGAATGATTTAAGCAATAAACTCACCTCGGCGAATGAAGGTTGTTACCTGGGAAACATTTGCGTAAATAACATTGCGTACGCAGATGACATGGTTATTTTGTCTCCAAGCATTAAAGCATTGAGAAAGCTATTAAAGATATGCGAAGAATATGCCGCTGAACATAACATGGTCTACAACCCAACTAAATCTGTGTTACTAGTATTTAAAACGGGCGCAGGCCCTACAAAAGTACTACCCGTCAGCCTAAACGGCACAAAAATAACTGAAAAACTGGAGGTCAAATACTTAGGACACATCGTAACAGCGGAGCTCAATGATGATATGGATATTGAGCGACAGAGAAGATCACTGTGCATCAGAGCAAATATGATTTCTCGACGATTTAACAAGTGTAGCCCGAAAGCAAAAATGCAACTTTTTAACACATACTGCACGAGCCTATATACCTCGGAGCTGTTGACCAACTTCAACAAAGCATCTCTAAAAAGAATGGAAGTACAGTACAACAATTCCTACCGAATACTTTTTGGGCTGTCCTGGTACTGCAGTGCCACTGAGATGTTTGTAGAAGGGAGTGCTCCCGGATTCCGAGCACTAATGAAAAAACGGATCACCAGCTTTCGAACACGACTAGCCGCGAGCGAAAACGGTCTTGTGATGGCAGCACTGCACTTCTGGCAGGGACCTATTTACAAGTGATGGAGCCTAGATAAACTTATATCAGATATAAAAGCAGGTGAAAATCTGATTCTCCTAGGAGACTGGAATGCTGTTGTAGGAGAAGGACGTGAAGGAACTTGCATTGGACCCTTTGGGCTGGGTGCAAGAAACGACAGAGGAAACAGATTGTCAGAATTCTGCGAAAAACACAAACTAGTGATAGTAAACACTTGTTTCCAACACCATCCAAGACAGCGATACACCTGGAAATCCCCTGGAGACAGACAAAGACTGCAAATAGACTATATAATGGTTAGACATAGATTTAAAAACCAAATAAAAGACTGTAGAAGCTATTCCGGCCCAGATATAGACAGTGACCATAATATGGTAATGGCCAAAAGTCTTCTAAAACTGAAAAAAATAAAAAAGAGAAAAAATTTCAAATGGGATACAAAAGTATTAAAGATAAAAGAGATCAGCGACAGTTTTAGGGAAAAGACGCAAGAGTGCAACTTAATGGAAGAGGAGAACGTGAATGAGATCTGGAAAGTGATAAAGACGAAGATTATAACTACGGCAGAGGAAACTATAGGCAAGGAAAAACCCCAAGCAAGGAAGGAATGGATAACCGATGAGATCCTAAATATGATAAAAGATAGAAGAGAGCTCAAAAATGATAAAAGAGCTGAATCACAAAAGGAATATAAAGTGCTGAGAAACAAAATAAATAGAGAGTCAAGAATAGCCAAAGAAACATTCTACCAGAATAAATGCGATGAGATAAACGACGACCTCAAGAGAGGAAATGTAGAAAGAGCTCACGCTGCGGTGAAAGACTTCTTTGGGATGAGAGTTGGAAAGGGTAATGCAATAGAAGGAGAAGACGGTAAAATACTCTTCGAAAATGACCAAATAGGAGAAAGGTGGAAAAGATATCTCGAAATGCTGTACAATGGAAAGGGAAATTGTGACAACGAAACATTGATAGAAAGAGAAAATGAGGTAGACGCAGATGATTTGGGAGATCCAATCACTAGAGAAGAGTTTGACCTCGCACTGAAAAATCTCAAAAACGGGAAAGCACCCGGAATCGATGACGTTCCGGCTGAACTAATTAAGCCAGCAGGAAAAGGAACCACAGATGCCCTGTTTAAAATGATACAAACCATGTATAAGACTGGAGAGATACCAGAGGATTTTGAGAAATGCCTAATTGTCGCATTACCAAAGAAGGTAGGCACGACGAAATGTGAACAACACAGAACTCTTAGCCTAATATCCCATGCCTCAAAAATATTGACTAATATCATTCTAAAAAGAATCGAACCAAAAGTAGAGAACATCCTTTCCGGAGACCAGTATGGCTTTAGAAGAGGTGTAGGAACCAGAGAAGCAATATTGTCGCTACGAATACTACTAGAAAAAAGAATAAAAAGAATTTTTTTTTTTTTTCGAAGAAAACTTCTTCTAAGTGCTTTTCACTTTGTGATGGCATTATTTATTTTTTATTAAAACACAAATAACTTAGTTTACATCACTTTATTTCGATACAAAATCTCAACATGTTTCGTGAACCAAGTTCACATCATCGTTTGTGCTCCTGATGATGTGAACTTGGTTCACGAAACATGTTGAGATTTTGTATCGAAATAAAGTGATGTAAACTAAGTTATTTGTGTTTTAATAAAAAATAAAAAGAAACCAAAACACATTCATCGCATTCATAGACCTGGAGAAGGCTTTCGACAAAGTAGAATGGAAAAGACTTTTCGAGATTCTGAAGAGAATTGACATAAAATATAGAGATAGAAGAATAATCCAGGCGCTATACAAGAATGAGGCCGCTATAATTAGATGTGACAATGAAACAAAAGAAGCTAGTATAAGACAAGGGGTGAGACAGGGATGCTCTCTGTCACCTGTTCTTTTTAATGCTTATATACAGAGTGCGATTGATGACATGAGAGAGAGAATGAGTCACAGAAAAGGTATAAAGATACACGGGCAAAAGGTGGATATGATAAGGTTTGCTGACGATATTGCTTTGGTTGCTGAAAGCGAAGAAGAACTGCAAGAGGCCTTAACAACCATGCAAAGCATTCTTCAAAACAACTACAACATGAAGATAAACAAAGACAAAACAAAGCTGCTGACTGTAGGCCGAATGCAACATCAGATGAGAGTAAAGATGGCAGGAGTTCCACTAAAAAACACCAAGGAGTTTGTCTACCTCGGGAGCAAAATAACATGGGACGGTCGGTCTAAGAGCGAGGTATACATCAGGCTAGGCTTGCAGCCGTATACATCAGGCTAGGCTTGCATTCAATAAAAGGTCGAAAATAATAGAATCCAATAATATAGACCTAAAACTAAGAATACTCCTCATCAAGACCTATGTATGGAGTATCTTGATGTACGGCTGCGAAACATGGTGCCTATCCGAAAGAGATAAACGGAGACTAGAGGCTTTTGAGATGTGGTCCTATAGAAGACTGTTAGGAATTTCCTGGAGAGACCATGTTACAAATGAGGAGGTTCTCCAAAGAATCGAAGGAGGAAGGCACCTGCTCAGGACCTTGTCCGAAAGGCGTGTATCTTGCCTGCACTTGAAAAAATCTTTGAAAAATATATTTCTCTAAAACTAAACAAATACTTACAGAAATTTTCCATTATAGACAAAAATCAATATGGCTTTCAAAAGAAAAAGAGTACTGAAATATTATTACAGGATTTCTCGAATTATGTAAATAATGAATTAAATAAAAAAATGCATGTTTTAGTATTATTTATCGATAATTCCAAGGCGTTTGACACAATTAATCCGCAAAAATTATCAAATATTCTAGAAGCAATAGGAATCAGAGGAAATCTACTAAATTTGTTTAAAAATTATCTATCTAATAGACATATCTGTGTAAAAATATTTGAAAAACTGAGTGGGAAAAAAAATATGTACGCCGGTGTCCCGCAGGGGTCAATTTTGGGACCCACCCTTTATATAATATTTGTATCAATAATGAGTAAACTATTCTCACATGTTAAACACTTTGTATATGCTGACGACACGGCACTGGTCATATCGGATGAACAATTATATACTGCGATTAAATATATGCAAGAAGACTTTATATCTCTGATTAAATGGTGTCATGACGTAGGACTGATGCACATAAGATCTCCACATGCAAAAGTTTCCATCATGCCTGAAATAATTTCTCATAACTTTACCTGCATCCATCAAAATATTGTGCAGCCCTGCTCATGCGAAACGATTGAGCTAGTAAATGAATACGTTTATTTGGGCGTGACGGTTGATTGCTACTTTAAATGGGACATACAAATACACAAAATTTGTAAACGGCTGCGGGCGATAGTGGGTAGAATATACAAATTGAAGTGTTTCGTTCCTGTGAATACCTTAAGAATTATTTACATGTCACTCGCGGAATCAACTTTAAGATATGGAATAACCACTTGGGGACATTCTTGCAAAACAAATTTAAATTACGCACAATCAATACAAAATTCTATCGTTAAATTACTAGTTAAAAAAAATATTTTTTCGCAGAGACGAAACATTTCACTTTTGTATCAAAATTTAACAGTTTTGCCGGTGCAGGCCTTATTATGGTATAAAATATTGATTCAGCACATATCTGACTCTGAGTATAAGAGGAAAGTTGAACATGGGCACAATACTAGGTTCACAAAGAATGAAGGCATGCTTGTACCTAAACATAATAATAAATACGGACAGCGAACCCTTTAGTATAATGTGCCTAAAATATATAATATGCTACCTGGTAATATTAAGAAATGCGAATTTCCAAATAGAGTCAGATATTTGCTGAAAACATGGCTACTAGGTAGAAATAATTTGTATTAGGCGATATAATGTGTAAGTTTATTGTTATTGTATAAATTAAGGTCTAAGTTGTAATCTGTAAAAAGTTGTAATAAAAATCCTGTTTGACAAACTACTTAACTGTAGTTTAACGGGATATATATATGAAATAAATAAAAATAAAAATTTTTAAAAAACCCTAAATCTCCACCTTAGTGCATATAAAATGGCAAAATTGGAACCATCAGAAGAAAAATGGAATGCATACAAAAAAGTTCGCAATATTTATTCCAAACAAATTAAGCAACATAAATGCGATTTTTATAAACAAAAATTAGAATCACAACAGAATGAACCAAGAAAACTTTGGATAACACTAAAAGAAATTATTAAGGGTAAACAAAAAGAAGTTGTAAAGTCGATTGATTTCCCAGATGGAACTGAAGAAGACGCAGAGAAGATAGCGACTAAATTTAACAAGCATTTTATTTCGAGCATAGATCTTATAATTGAAAGTATTCCACAACATCCTGAGAATCAAATAGACAAGCTTGTATGCACTGATGAAGAATTTAAATTCAAAAATATAGATTTACCATACTTAAAGAGAGTGCTGAGTAATATGAAGTCTAAGGAATCCCCAGATGGTATTACAATAAATATACTCAAAGACTCTATAAATATTATTGGCGAATCGATGGTCGAAATTATCAATGAATCTTTATAGTGGAGTATTTCCCAAAACTTGGAAGACATCTGTAATAACTCCTATTCCGAAAATTGACAACCCAAAAAAATTTGACGACTTTAGACCTATCAATTGTTTACCCATATATGAACAAGTACTGGAATACATTGTAAAGGAACAGTTAAATGAATACATTGAGGCCAAACAGATATTAGTTCGACAACAATCTGGTTTTAGAAAAAATGTTCTTGTGAAACTGCTATTAATTATGTAATAGACGAGTGGAAAAATTTTCGAGTTAAAAAAAGTAAAATTATTGCAGTATTTCTAGACTTAAAACGAGCATTTGAAACAATCTACAGAGATAGATTAATCAAGAATTAAGTAATATTGGAATTAATGGTAAAGAATCTAAATGGTTCGTTGATTACCTATCAGAAAGAACGCAAGTAACAAAATATGGTGGTAAAACATCTGAACCACATCACACTAATAAAGGCGTTCCGCAGGGTTCTGTATTAGGTCCACTGTTGTTCATTATATACATGAATGATACATATTATCAAAGTGTTAAAGCATTGTGCAATTAAACTCTTTGCTGATGATACATTGTTATACATAGCCAGTAAAAATTTACAGGACGCCATTGAAAAAATACAAATTGACTTAAATTGTGTAATACTATGTGTACGAGACAATTTACCGTCCGTACAGTAACTGTAAACACGAAGGTACACTTGTCAGCGTTTCAGTCTTGGTGGATGTTGCAGAGGTTTGTAGTGAAGTATAAAAAGCCAAGATCAGAAAGGAATTTATTTCCAAATCTGAGCTGACGAAAAGAATTTATTACTGGCAAACACTGAATTTAATACTGAATAAAAACACTTGAAAATATTTCTTGGAGACTTGGAGATGGTTTTTCAGGAGAGAGGATTCTCTTACAGAGGTAGTTGCTGAACTGACTTTGTATGGAATTCGATTCTCTATTTATAGAACGTTTTCAAATCGGGCCCTCTCGGAGGAGGTTTTACCTCTTTAGTGAGGGGTGAGTTGGTTAGGTATTTTTCCTCTTCGCAGTTAGCTTGTTGAGAGGAAAGTTATATTTTAATATGATACCTTTAACCGAGTCAGTTCAATCTACCAAAACCATCTCCCCCGGTCTCGTTTATTTATTTTATAATAAATTATACAAATTTTCATATTGGGTTTGAAGTTAAATATCTTTGGTTTGAACATTTCCCAAAGAGTAACAAATATATCGTGGGTATTCTGCGAAAAAGCACTAAGTCAAAATTTTGCTGATTTGACTTAATGATGCAGTTATATCATTCGGTGGCCAATCTTTAGTCTACGAAGACGCTATATGTTATACCTATCATACTTTATGAGATAATATCTGAACTAAGTCAGTTATGCACAAATCTTTTCAGCGAATGAGCACTAAGGGACTTAGTGCATATTTCTTGGCTACTTTGATAAATTGTACCGTGTGAAACAGCACTAAGTCAGACTTAATGCAATTTCGTTGAAAGATTTTTGGTTTATCTGTGGTATTCAAAATCTGACAGTTGTGTTTGAAGTAAGTTTCTCGCTGACTAAATTGAATTTTTATTGACAAAAATTTTGTCAAGAGCGGCAAAAATATTAAAAATGGCTAGAAAACAAAATGAAAATGATTTCTTGGCAGTTGACGGTAAGTTTCTCTTATATTTTATCATTGTATTGTGATTGTTTGAAAACATAACCTAAATTAATTTATTACACTGTCTGTTTTTGCTAAATGTCACGTGTTTTAGTACCTACAATAACAACAATAATTATTTTTTATTATTTATTAAAACAATAATTATTATTCTGTGTCGCAGTGGATAAAATAAATAAATTGATTTAATAAATCATTAAAATGGATTCCACCGTGAATTGAGAGTTTCAAAAATATAAATATTACACCGTGTGTATTTTTATCTTGATAATACAAAAAAAAACAGAAGGCAGAAAACATTCTGTTAATCTGCCGTTAAAATATAGCAAACTTTTGAAAGTTTAACACAAAAATTGAATGATTCATTTATTTATAGAAATTTTTGTATTTACTCGTATCTTGGTACTTAGGCTAGCTTTACACATGTAAGTTTTTCCGTAAGTAAGCGACTTCTAGCCAATGGGCTCAATGGATTTTGAAAATCAAAGGTTCTCATTGGCCAGAAGTCGCTTACTTACGAAAAAACTTACAAGTGTAAAGCTAGCCTTAGAAATCCCGATGAGTTATATTTAAAACTGATTTTGCGACGAGAGGGATTTAAAAATTTGAAGTGAGGGTTTTATATATTTTTAGAGAAATCAAAATTATTAATTTCACGTGCACAAAAATGAAAAAAAGTAATAATTTCATTTCTCATTCTAGTTAAACCCAGTACATCGGCAGGATTATCAGAATATGAAGAATTGCCAAAAGACGAAAGTTTGCTGGGTGAAAATCAAATGGCGATTGTTGCTAATATGGAATATTTCATCGATTTTAGTGACGACGATATTGTTGCTGATAAAGATTACATTCCAAGTCCTTCTGGTTCAACGACATCATTAACTGAAATAGTGGAAGACGATTCTCGTGTTGACATCTCTCAACTTGACATACTGCCTATTACTACTACGACAAATGCTATCGAAAATAGTCCGAAAGTTCTTTCACGTTGGCGTAAATCAAACCCAGAAATGTGGAAAGTAAATGTCGAGAAGAAAAAACGAAATGATTGCCTGCCATATTTAGGAAAGAAAAATATTTTAAAAAAAGCAAAGCTTCCAAAACCAGTCGATTGTGCAAAAAAATGCCGCTTTCACTGCACTGATGTCTTTTCGGAAAATGAGCGTCTTGAGTTATGCAAGCTATACTGGGGCATTCCATCTTACGAAAGAAAGAAAGAATTTATTTTACGAAATGTTTCAAGTGAACCACCAAAATATCATAGATTACGAAAAGAAAACGGAAAGATCCGATCAAATTCTAAATATTATTCCATTAATAGAAATGGAGAAACTATTAAAGTTTGTTGTATTTTTTTCTTGAAAACTCTAAATATATCAAACCGTTCTGTAATTATGGCTTTCAAAAATAAAGATATTCATGGAAATTTCGTGAATCCTAGAAAAAAACATACTCCACACAACAAAACAAGTAATGAAGACATCGAAAGGGTGAAAGCTCATATCGACAGCTTCCCTCGAGTTGAAAGCCATTATTGTAGGAAGTCTTCTAAACGTCTGTATCTCGATAGCAAGTTGTCGATTTCAAAAATGTATGATCTCTACAAAGAAGTTTGTGCTGAAAATCATAAAGTTCCTGTGAAACAACTAACTTATCGTAGAATTTTTGCCACCAATTATAATTTGTCTTTTTATGTGCCAAAAAAAGATCAATGCGTAATATGTAGTGTCTATGAAAAGGCTAACGAAGGTGAGAAATTGGCATTAAAAGAAAATTTTGAAGATCACATTCGAAGAAAGACTGAATCTGAGGCAGCGAAACCAGCGGACAAGGAAAGATCAAGCCAGGACTCGGCGTGTTTGACCATAACGATGGATCTACAAAGTGTTCTTCAGATACCCAGTTCAGAAGTTTCTATTTTGTACTACTTGAGAAAACTGAACATGTACAATTTTACAATTTATGAAAACAGACCACCTAATAATCATCCTGGCAACACTGTCAAGTCTAGTATTGACGTTTTTCTGTATCTCCTTCAAATTATCAAAAAAATTAACAAAATCAACAATAGATAATAGCTAAAAAGTGGTCAATTCATCTAAATCGAAGATTGTGCACTGTCCAGTGTATTTCTTTTCACAAAAAGTGTGTTTTTTGCACCAAAAAGAGTTTTTTGTTTTTCCTCGAGAGCTTGTGTCATAAACTCAAAAATCGGTGCCATAGTTCTTGAACATTAAAGAGTGAAGATCTCAAGTGTAGCAAAGTTATCCATCCTTAAAGGAAACAATTATTCAATAGTGCTCTTTTAGTGTGAATTTCACGCTCAGCGAATTTAGAATGAATACTCAATGTACTGCATGCGAAAAAAACATTGAAGTTCCGGCCGACTTTATAGCATGTTCTGTATGTGAAGATGGATATCACATTTTGTGTGCGGATATAACGGAAACTTCTCGCCGAGGTGCAAAAAATCAATCTCAATCACAACAATGGAAATGTAAGAAGTGCATTAAAATTCCAAAATCAACTAAACAGAAACTTATCGATAATAACATGAATGAACTCAATGAAGACCTGACACCTATTGCCAAAAATCAAAAACGAATTGCACAAACAGCGAAGCTTACAACCACACCTACAATAACCAGTGAAAATCTAGCATCATCATTCACAGATGGCTCTAATCAGCCGTTAACATTGGAAATATTCTTGAAGGAACTTGAAAAATTTAAAACAACAATGATTTCTTTTGTAGATAAAAAACTAAGCATCTATGATCAAAAATATGAAGAAATATTAAAACAAAACAATGATCTACTAAAGTCATTCCAATTCATGGCGGATCAACAGGAAGATCTAAAAAAGCGTGTGACTTCTATGGAAAAATTACAGGTTAAAGATAATGCTGATCTAATCGAATTAAAAAACCAAAACAACATTTTAATTAATACAATCTCACAACAAGACGTCAAAATCGACAGACTAGAATATATGTCTCAAATATGTAATATTGAAATAAGAGGCATTCCAGAATCCATTTCTAATAACTATTTAGAAATTCTCAATAAAATAACAAAAATTATCAACTTTGAGGACTCTTCAGGAAATATGAACTCGGCAATAAAAAAAATCTATAGAATGGGGCCTAAAATTGCTGAAAAAAATCCCAGATCAATCATTGCGACCTTTAATAACACACTAGATCGAGATAATTTCTTATGCAAAATAAAAACATACACAAAGGCCACAACTCCCAGCACAAATAAATTAAATACATACGATCTAGGAGTATCGCAAGATGCCCAACGAATATATGTATCGGATCACTTAACACAAAAAGTAAAATTCCTCCTAGGACAAACTAAACGATTCGCCAGAGAAAACAATTTTAAATATGCATGGACATCTTCAGGACGTATCTTACTGAAGAAAATTGACAGCTCAAAAATCATAACAATAAATAATGCCAATGACCTACAACGTTTAAAACGTCAATCTATCTGACTTCTATTTCACTCTGTCATTATGGCTGTTAATGAAGATATCATTTCATGTTCTCATATTGTAATATATTGTTATAGAATATTTATATACTCATTTATTTTTATCACAATCAGTAAGATCTCATGTAACCTCATACTTCTAGTAAATATATATAAATCTGGGAAAAAAATAAATGAATATATCTATATTCCTTTTATGGTCAGATTCTGGAATAGTTCGCAGGTAATTGTAACTTCTTTTTCTATTGCAACACACCCGTCGCACCTACATATTTACAGATTGAGTACTCACCGTGCTCTGATTAAGATTAATAAGTCGGTAATTATGAAATTCATTACTTGTTCATTTAAGACTCATTTCATAATTTTCAATAGGATAATGAATAAGCAATGTGATGTATTCTATATTTACCTACCACCCTTAGCTGTTGTTATCACATATAATTTGTCATTAGGTAATAACATACAAATAACAACTGTGCATATACCAGAAAAAAAAAAATTTCATTGCAAATACCTACGCACTATTTTGGCCACATCGCTGTGTATTTCAAATGTTTTTGTATGTATTTATTTTATGTCAACATATTCTTTGCAACTTCTTTACAACTTAAGTACGCTCCATGCTCTGAGCTATATTTTTTTGTTAATATCATTTAATAATTGTTGTTCTGTTAATATCATAAAATCATTGCAAATACCTGCGCACTATTTTAGTCACATTCTGTGTATTTCTAATGTTATTGAATGTATTTGTCATTTTAGTTGCGTTCTTGATGCTAACTTATTTATCTTACCAATCTATTACCACCAAAAGATCTACTACCACTCTATAACCACTTTTATTGCTATTATTCACTTTATTATAAATATATACTTTAAGATTGATAATTATGTAAACATAATTTCCTTCGTTTGTACCTTCACGGGATATACCTACATTTTCGACAAGTTTTCACAGGCTCAAATTAATATACACCCATTATTATTCTTATTATTATTATTAATTACATCGCATATTATTTGCTTTTGTTTTATGAGTCACACCACCAACAGCAACATGTATAAAAAAGTATTAATATGGATTCTATATTCGATGAAGAACTAAATGACGACAAGGAAATCAATATCAACATAGATGACCCATCAGTATGTAATGAATTTCTTAACCATTCTGCTCTCTCTATATATTGTATGAATATAAGATGCATAAAAAAAAATTTCAATGATACTATAGCTGTTCTCGACGCAATACAACATAGATTTGGCATTATCGTTTTTAGTGAGGCTTGGTTGAAAGATTCAATCTATATCCCAAGTATTACTGGATATTCATCACATAGCACCAAAATAAATTATTTACAAAATGATGGAGTTGTCGTTTACACTCGGAATGATGTCATAGTTTCTGTTGAAGAAATAACTATTCCACATGCCAACTGTCTTAAATTACAACTACCTTATAATGTATGTGTTTTAGCAGTTTATAGATCTCCTTCTCAAGCACACATTGATACCTTTCTTGACCACCTAAATGACTTACTACGTTCTGTATCAACACATAACCATGAAGTGATTTTATGTGGTGATATAAATATAAATATTCTGGATATGAACAACATAAAAAGTGAACAATATCTTTCACTTTTGATTTACCACGGTCTAAAACCATTTATTATTTCACCGACTAGAGTAACATCAAGTACTGAGAGTTGTATTGATCACATTATGGTTAAGTCAAAAGACGATCCTCAGAGTGCTGTATTCAGGACCAGTATTACAGACCATTTTGCTACATTATTGAAATATCCTAAATCCAGAGTAACAAAATCAAAAAAAATAGACGTTAAGCTTAGACTAACTGTGGATAATGACCTACTAAATTCGACACTGAAAGAGGAAACATGGGATACAGTCTTATCCACCAGTGATGTCAATACTGCAGCTGATAATTTCATAAGACGTCTAAAATTACATATTGGAAATTGCTCATATACTAAGAGAATCCATTGTAATAAAAAGCACTTGAAACCATGGATAACTTCTGGAATTGTTAACTGCCTCATTAAACGTGACAAATTACACAAGAGTTGTCGTAAAGAACCAAATAATATCGAACTGTTTGCACATTATAAAAGATACAGAAATTGGTGTTCTAAAATTATAAAAACGACCAAACAAACATATTATAAAGGGAAGCTTCACGAGGTAAAAGGAAACATAAAGCAAGAATGGAAAATAATAAAACAAGCATTAGATTTGCAAAAGGAATCAGTGCCCATAAATAAACTGAAAGTAAATAATAACATTGTATCCATAAATGATAATCCAACAGTCATTACTAACCATGTGAATAATTTTTTTAGTGATATAGGTCAAAATTTTGCTAATCTTTTGTGTAGTGCAAATAACACCAGTGAAGAATCTTTAGTAAAAAATTATAATCCAACACAATCTATGCAAAATGCCTGCTTTGAATTCAAACCAACGAATTGTAATGAAGTTTTAAATGTGATTAATGAGCTAAAATCAGGTTTTTCGAGTGGAAATGACAATATAAGTGCAATGGTCTACAAACAAAATGCTTCTGAACTAGTAATACCTATTACACACATTGTAAATGTTAGTTTTGAGAATGGCTTGTTCCCTAATCATTGCAAAAATTCCAAAGTTATTCCTTTATTTAAAGGAGGAGATAACAAAGATGTAAATAACTATCGACCTATCTCCTTGCTAAATACGTTATCAAAAATAATAGAGAAATTAGCTAAAATTAGGTTGATGTCTTATGTAAAAAGATATGAAATTCTCTCAGATAATCAATTTGGCTTCCGAGAGAACATGGGAACAAGTGATGCTGCATTAAAAATGATCACCACAGTCGTAGAAGCTCTTGATACTGGCAATAAAGCAATGGCCGTCTTTTTAGACTTGTCTAAGGCATTTGATACCGTTTCCCACGGTTTACTCTTAAAAAAACTCAGTTCAATGGGTATTGTTAATAAATCTTTAGATTGGTTCAGATCATATCTTGAAAATAGAACACAGAGAGTAATAATTAATGATCACATTAGCTCAAATAAATCAATTGTATATGGTGTTCCTCAAGGTAGTGTTCTGGGTCCAATT